>OX419752.1:5000000-10000000 GCA_948477245.1 Thumatha senex
TCCATCAAACGAATGATGCAATTAAAAAACTCCAGTGTCTACTTATTAATCATATTTATTTAAACTATATCCATATGTAGACATGAATATACACATATGAAAGTAAAAAGAAATGGCTTAGTCAAGCATAGTGGGATCCATATATATATGGTCACTTAAAAATAAGTTTATATTTAGTACAAAATAAAATTTAAACCAAAGTATGGAAATGGGCGTGGCCTAAAATGACAAATATTAAAGCAGTTGTCAGATGCCTTAATAATATCTAAATTATATACAGACATACATTTAAACTATCTCTGAATTTTGTTAACACGCAACACCGCTTCCTATCATCATCATCATACACTACAACATAACAAGGTAAAAATAAAGTTTCACATTAATATTCCTTTGTGATAATAAAAAGATTATAAAATATGTGTAACTGGAGCGTCTCATCGGTAGTCCAGTATATTAAAGTAGTTGAAATCTACATAGGCAACAGAGAAATGAATATTTAAAGATAAAAGTTATTCCTTTTAAACTATCAAGATCAGTCGGCCTTTACTGGGTTATGATACATAGAAACTAATTAAAGATTACTACTTATCTCGATATATAAGTTTGGGAACAACCAAATCCTTCACATCTCTTCCTATTCTAGAAGTCCAGGTAGTAGGTAACCAGAGTAGAGAAAAATATCATCTTTGCACATTGTCTCCGCTTACTTTAAGTCTTCTACATTTTTTACTCCTGAATGTCTGTAACATTCAGGAGTAAAAAATGTAGAATGCAGAGAACGGGAAACAGGTTAAACTCAATTATTATATAGATATAAAATAAAGAACCAAAACGAAAAAGAACAGAAACGACAAAACCCCTGTAACAACAGAAAAGTTACAGACATTAGTCATTTGTAATAAAAATCACTTTTACCCTCAACATTCTGTTAAGGAATACAGTCTAAGAGATTATATAGTTTTAACTTACCACTTATTTCAGTGGGGTTTTAACCAGATCCTTCTATCATCATCCTTTTTTCATGTTATTTGCTAAGTATCTTGATAAGCAGACTGAAATACAAAGTACAACCATTGTAAGAACATATTAATCGCAAATGCCAAGTAATCTTGCCGATTACGAAGAAACAAATATAAACAACTATTTTCACCTCCTAGCATTAGCTAAAAAGACTTTTCCTTCCGAATTAAATAACCATGACCAAGCGCTTTTTCATCACGCCGTTCTCGTCAAAAAGAACCAGCTTCTTTTTTTTTCCGCTCGATCACGGCAGGCTAAAGTCATACACCATACAGCCTTGACAAAACATTGGCAGAATAAACGAAACCAACATAAAAACCTTACTATTCCTGTTTGTCCCACCGCACGCAATACATTATGTGTGGATGTGAGTCAGGACAGCCAATCTATCTAAGTTCAATGTCCAGCACCAAACTGAAAACCACCATAGACAGCACGCGTTAATTCTAGAACGCGCCCAAAGAGTCGAAACGTCCGTGACAGTTTTGACAACGTCAAACTCATGACTTTCAAAACAAAAACAAACAATGTGATATATTTTAAACTTTTAAATAATTATACAAATGACTTTAGAGTTATAACTAAAGTATTGTGAAAATTGAGTTTGTTTCCCACAAAAGGGATGTATATAAAAACAAGGTTAGTAAATCCAATCTTAGGAATATGTAACCGACACGCAGAAGTGTTACAAAGTTAACAGTATGCCTACCCTTGACGACTTTATAATATTTTTGAAGGGACGCGCTGATGTTTTGGAGTCTGTTTACCGTAATAAACAGATTAAAGCACCGGCCAGCGATGCCTTTATAAACACCACTCGCGGCAACAAGCAAGCTTCCTTTCCACACACAAAAGCACTTATAGGTCAGGTAAAAAAGCAGTCTTCATCGCAAAACAATATAAAATGTGTCGTCTGCAATGACAATCATCGCATTTATGAATGTGCACAATTTAAATCAAAACCTGTGGCCGACAGGCTCTAGTTGATAACAAATTTGAATTTATGCTCAAACTGTTTACGTAAGGGACACACTGCACGCGCATGTAAGCTGCCAGGAACTTGTAAACTTTGTAAACAACGTCACAATACTCTTTTACATAAGTCCGCCGAGGACACTAACATTACAAGTTCTGAATCTGTCTCCATGTCAGCCGTTTCAACTTCTGAAACACTACTTTGTACAGCCATGGTGGACATCATCAATCCCATTACTAAAAAATGTATTACTGCAAAGGCTTTATTGGACAATGGCAGCCAAGGTTCCTTCATTACGGAAAAATTAAAAAATAAATTAAACTTTACTTCTCTTAGCTCTAACGTTCAAAATATTATAGGTATAGGCAATACAATGTTAAAGCTTATTGCTGAACGATGTAACGTTCACATACAATCCAAGGTAAGAACTTTCAGTATAAGCACGTCATGTTTAGTTATACCTACTATATCTAGCAAAATACCTAAGTCAATTATAGACATATCATCATTAAATTTAACTTAGCAGAACTAGCAGACCCCAGCTTTTACGAGCCTTCTGACGTAGAACTTTTAGTCGGTGCTGACATCTTTTGGAACATCATAGGTACCAAACAGCATTCTTTAGGAAAGGGCAATCCCATTCTACACGACTCTAAGTTCGGATGGCTCATTGCAGGTCCCACGCACTACTATCGTCCTAAAAATAAAATCAATACAACGTCTCATATACAATGCAATTTTTCAGGTATCTTAAATAATCCTGAAAATTTAATAGACTGACTTGAAAAATGACTAGAATGACTTAAAAAAGTTTTGGGAGCTCGAAAGTTTGCCTAAAAGGTCCCTATATACTGAGCAAGAAAAGGCTTGCGAACTTCATTTTGTACAGCACACTAAACGGACGGATTCTGGTCGGTTTTGTGTCAAGCTGCCTTTATTAGACAGCGTTGATTGTTTAGGACACTCATACCACATAGCCTTAAGGAGATTTCTTAACTTAGAACGCCGATTTCGTAAGCAACCAGAACTCAAATCTGCTTATGTGGCCTTTATAAACGAGTACTGTGACCTAGGGCACTTGTCAGTATCAGAGATACGCCGTCCTCAGCATTAACATTTAAGGCTTAATACAGTCACATATGGCTATGCAAGCGCTAGCTTTCTCGCTACAAGATGTCTCTTGCAGGTAGGCGAAGAGTGCAATAACGATGACGTCATTAAAAGCGTCATACAAAAGGACATATACGTAGATGATTTATTAACATCTCATGACGATGAGTTTCAGATTCGTCATATTCAACAGTCTGTTTCCACAGCCCTTAGTAATACAGGCTTTCATTTACGTAAATTTAGGTCCAACAACGCATCTTTGCTTCCCTCTGACGTCAATCACTCAAACGAAGATTTAATAATAAGTCAATCAAATAATACTCTTGGTCTTCATTGGGACCCCTCTAAAGATAGTCTTAATTTCCCGATTACAGTGCCTAATCCAGAGGTGATCACTAAGCGGAGTATTCTTTCTTCTACTTTCAAGCTATTCGATCCCCTGGGGCTCATATCCTTGTGCACTATCGTTCCCAAAATTCTAATACAGACCTTATGGTCTCTTAAACTAGATTGGGATGATCCCGCACCCAAAGAAGTTATTAAGATATGGCAATCCTTCATTGAAGGCCTTAAATCCATATCTTCTTTATCTATACCTAGATGGGTATCAATAAACGATCCGGTATCAGTCGCGATACATTGTTTTTGTGACGCATCGCAACGCGCTTATGGTTCGTGTTTATACCTGCGATCTATTGACAAAGAAGGAAAAGTACACGTTAGTCTTCTTTGTGCCAAATCTCGCGTTGCACCTACATCCAATACGATCACCATTCCTCGTCTTGAACTATCCGGTGCGTTACTTGCTGCAGAGATGAGCTCTTCTGTGTCGCTAGCTTTACGGCGCAAAATAACACGACATGTCTATTGGACAGACTCTAGTATCGTCCTTAGTTGGACTCGAATAGGTTCATCTAATCTATAAACATTTGTTGCTAATAGAGTCGCTGCCATCAGAGAGTTAACTGACACTGCTGCATGGCACTACGTCTCACAGAACACAACCCTGCTGATTTGCTATCTCGAGGCGTAAATCCACAAGAAGTCTCTTCCTGTGAGATTTGGTGGAATGGACCAAGTTTTTTATATTTATCTGAGTCAAATTGGCCAATTTTACAGCCACAAAAGAATACTAAAACGCAAAATTTGCCGGACGTAAAGGCTCATGTCATTAATTTTCAATTAAATACATCAATAATCGAATTTGACAAATATTCCAAATTAAAACGTCTACAACGTATTGTCGGTAATATGTGTAGGTTCATAAATAATTGTCGTAACAAAGATAATAAAACTACAGATTCACTAACTACTTCTGAGCTTAATAAAGCTCTCTATGCATTAGTTTATGTCTCTCAATTACAATCTTTCCCTAAAGAATACGACTTGTTAAGTAAGAAAAAATCATTAAATTCTAAATCAAAAATTTTAGCACTTAATCCCTTCCTGCATGAGGAAATCATTAGAGTAGGTGGCCGCATACAAGCTTCACAACTTAGCTTTGACATGAAGCATCCCATATTACTGTGCTCTAGCCATCGTTTCACTCAGCTATTATTTCAACAAGAGCATCGACGGCTTCTACACGCAGGTCCTCAAGCGTTATTAGCCTCTATTAGAACTCGCTTTTGGCCTGTTGGTGGTAGAAATTTGGCTCGCCGTACAACTCGTAGCTGTCATATTTGTACACGATTTAAGGGCCAAGCTATGCAAGGCATAATGGGCAATCTACCAGCTGAAAGGCTAACACCAGACTTTCCTTTCATAACAGTGGGAACGGATTTTGCTGGACCATTTATGATCACGGATCGCAAGGGTCGTGGTTGCAAAATTACAAAATGCTATTTATGTATTTTCATATGTTTTAGATATAAGTGCGTTCATTTGGAAATAGTAAGCGAACTTTCGAAGGACGCATTTATTTTAACTTAAAGAAGATTTATTTCGCGTAGAGGACTACCAAAACAAATTTATTCTGATAATGGTGGAAACTTTGTTGCTGCGTCAAATGCATTACAGACTTTCTTCAAGAATAACGTAAGCTCCATCTCAGACTATGCCGCTAGCGAGGGCGTTAAGTTTTGCTTCTCACCAGCATACGCTCCTCACTTTAACGGCCTCATGGAAAGTTGTGTAAAAAAGGCTAAATTTCATCTGGTTAGGATACTAGGGACCACGCATTATACTTTTGAGGAACTATCTTCCCTGTTTGCACAAATACGAGTGCATCCTCAATAGTCGCCCTCTATGTCCCTTGAGTTCATCCCCATCCGACTTTTATCCCTTGACCCCGGGCCACTTTCTCATTGGTAGACCCCTCAACTCGCTGCCATGCTCCAATCTGCAATTCACCAACACCAACTGTCTCGACCGCTTTCAACGCATTGAACAAGTCAAGCAACACTTTTGGCAACGTTGGAGCCATGAATATATCGCAGAATTGCAGTCACGAACAAAATGGCGTACGAAAAATAAACCAATATTGCAACTGGGTGACCTCGTAGTCATAAGGGAGGAGAACTCTCCCCCACTTCACTGGCGCCTGGGACGTATTTCCAAGCTATTTCCTGGACCAGATAAGGTGACGCGAGTAGCAGATATCGACACTGCCAGAGGAACTATCCGCCGCGCCCTAAACCGGATTTGCCTGCTACCTAGACCTGTTGTAGCAGAAGAGCTTGAAAGCAGTTAAGCTTTCCAGGGGCGGGAATATGTTGGCGCCTCAAGCAACGTTGAAGCTACAACAAGCATCGTACGTGCGAAAACCGGCTCTGTCGCCCCCACCAACATCGATTGTATACCCTTCACTTGCCTTACTACCTTGTTACCGACTAGTACACACTAATTGTAATAATCAAATTTCAATAAACCAATTTGTGCAAGTCGTCTATATTTTATTGGAACGAAGTTCCTTATCGCGCGTTGTGAAAGGGGGCTAAACGGAAAAAATTCTTACGAAAAGTAGTCATGACACTAAAATTCTTACGAAAAGTTGTCACGACACTTTTAGCTATTTGCTTTTTTTATTTTATATTTTTAAAAAATAAATAAATAAATATCCATCACGCCTTATCCCCGAAGGGGTGGCAGAGGCATATTATATGCCCACTTTTCACCGTGTGGATTCCTGTCCCACGTAATAGGTGGTGAGCCCATTGCCGTGTTGAAATAGACAGACGCAGGTTGTGGCTACCTGCTGTTGAAATTTTTAAGCCGCCTATAAGACCTTCAACCAGGCTTAACGACTGCCATTTTACTGGCAACCGGGACCAACGGCTTAACGTGCCTTCCGAAGCACGGAAACGCTCGCAAATGTAAATGCCACAAAGTGGTCACCCATCCGAGTACCAGCCATAGTGAAAGTTGCGTAACTCAGTGATCGTTTACAGAACACTGAGACCGCGGGGCCACGAGCGCTTCATATATAGCGCTTTATATTTTTATTTTATTAATTATTTATTAATACATTAACATCATCTTTTTACATCTGTTGTTAGTTTTTTCATTATGTAATAACAGTTAATAAACAGTTAATAGTTAATTTATTAGTTTTTTTTTTTTTTTTTTAAGAACTTCGTTCCATCCTGGTGTCCCTTGACACCTCTCAAGTTTTTATGTTCCCGTACTGAACAATATATACTTTTTAGAATTTTACTCATTTTTAAATATGGAGTGGACGCTTAAAGAAGACCGTGTTGCAGTTATTGCGTTGCATCGTTGCGGTTACGCGCCAATTCAAATTGTTGACATACTGAAAAATTTGAATATAACCAAAAGATTCGTTTATCGTACCATCAAACGATACAATAAGACTCTAGTGTAGATGACAGGTCAAGAAGTGGTCGCCCTCGGTCTGTTAGGACTCCAGCAGTGATAAAAGCTGTGAGGGCGCGAATTCAAAGAAATCCCAAACGTAAGCAGAAACTGTTGGCCCTTCAGATGGGGTTAAGCAGAACCACGGTGAAAAGGGTGTTAAATGAAGACTTAGGGCTTCGGTCATATCGAATAAAAACAGGACATCGTTTAAATGCTCGTCTAATGGACCTGAGACTGAAGAGATGCCGCGCTTTGTTGAAGTGGTACGCGGGATAAAATATCGGGAAATTCTTTTTCGGATGAAAAAAATTGTACCGTAGAAGAGAGCTACAACAAACAAAATGATAAGGTGTACGCACACAGTAGTGAAGAAGCAAGCAACCGTGTTCCGCGTGTCCAACGAGGTCATTTTCCACCCTCGCTCATGGTATGGTTGGGAGTTTCTTATTGGGGCTTAACAGAGGTACATTTTTGTGAGAAAGGTGTAAAAACGAATGCAGTTGTGTATCAAAATACAGTCCTGACGAACCTTGTGGAACCTGTTTCTCATACCATGTTCAATAACAGGCACTGGGTATTCCAACAAGATTCGGCGCCAGCTCATAGAGCGAAGAGCACACAAGACTGGCTGGCGGCGCGTGAAATCGACTTCATCCGGCACGAAGACTGGCCCTCCTCCAGTCCAGATTTGAGTCCGTTAGATTACAAGATATGGCAACACTTGGAGGAAAAGGCGTGCTCAAAGCCTCATCCCAATTTGGAGTCACTCAAGACATCCTTGATTAAGGCAGCCGCCGATATTGACATGGACCTCGTTCGTGCTGCGATAGACGACTGGCCGCGCAGATTGAAGGCCTGTATTAAAAATCACGGAGGTCATTTTGAATTAACGTTATTGTCATAAGAATCTATGTTTTGTTAAGTTCATTTTGGTATATAAATGGTTACATAATGAATAAACTTGTTTCAATTATTTTATATTAAACATGTGACAGAATTTATGACCTGACTAGGTAAGTGCATTTATCTTGTTTTATGAGTAGGAGTGGTGGATTCTGGGCCATAAAGGTTGTGCCAACGTGCTAAAAATAATGAATAAATATTCTGGGACACTTTTTCACACAGCACAATCGCCCAAACTAAGCTATAAGCTTGTGCTATGATATCTAGACAACTGATAAAGAAACTTAAACATTTCTAAAAACATACATAGTATTAAACATAGGAAACACCCAAACTCCGAAACAAACATTTTACATTTATGGATCACACAAAAATTTGTTCTGACCCGGGAATCGAACCCTAGAGCTCAGCGCAGCAGTCGCCTATACTATTTTTTTTTTAATTTTCCATCTTACTGCTTCTAATCCACTGAAAGGAAATCAGTAATATTTTCTTTTAGAAGCTAGTTGCCCAATACGGCTAATGTAACTTTAAGTATTAAAACTAAAACTAAACTATCTTCACGCTGTATCCCTGACGGGGTTGTCAGAGAGTACATATCACCAGGCTTCGCGGCCCATGCGTACTTCTTTCGCTTCTTTAAGATTCATCAATCGCTTCTTACACGCACGTCTGTGTATCCGAGGACTTTTGACTTTTCTGTTTTTGAGCAATCTGCTAATATGTAAGTCTCGGCCTACCCTGACTCCTACCCTCTACTGTCGCACAATATATATTCTTCGTCAATCGTTACTTACTCATTCGTTGGACGTGTCCAAACCAACGGAGCACGCCCTTTTCCAGCTAAACCCTGACACTTTCATTCACACCTGCCATATTGCGTATCTCTTCGTTACGTATTCGGTCGGCCAAAGTTACGCTGCCCCAATTTCGAAGTGATCGCATCTTCACAGCATTTAATTTACTCTCATGCATCTGCTGACATACCCAGGTTTCGCTACCGTAAAGTAACGTTGGCACTAGCACTGCGTTATAAATCGCCAGTCATGCTTCTTTTACGATGCTTTGTCGCTTTACTAATTGGGACAAAGCACCGTTAAATTTGTTTCCGGCAGCTACTCGCCGTTCTACATCCGAATCACATCTTCCATTCGCGCTAAACATACTCCCTAAATCATCAGCGTACAGTAGACAGTGTACTGTACAGTCGCCCAATTTCACACCCTTATTACAATCTTTCAACTTCTGCCGGCAACTGTCCAGACACTTTATGAACAGCCAGGCGGATATGACACAACCCTGTTTGACGTCTGTACAGACATCAAAAAGAGTTGAAACATCCCCCCCTACTCGCACGCAAGCCTTACAGTCCCTATAAAGTGACTGTATTGCCCGCAGGAGCGAGCCGCTCACACCATATCCAGGCAGCAAGTCAAATGCTTTCTCTAAATCCACAAAAGCACTGAAAATCTTCTGGCCAACAGCAAGAAACTTCTCCATGCAATCTCTTCCACGTCGGTATCCGCCTTGAGCCTCCCATAAATACCTTTCAGACTTTTCTTACATTCTTGCCGTTGTAACCTTTGCATACACCTTACTAGCTAAGCTGACCAAGCTGATCGCCCTGTAGCTGGAGCAGTTTAGGCGCGAGCCTTTCCCTTTGTAAATTGGCACTACAACTGCAATTCGCAGCAGTCATCTGGGACCTCACCCGCCAGCACAAGTTGCTTAACAGACATAGTGTGTCCCAGACGCGAGACCCACCGTACTTGATCATCTCATCTGTAACTCTGTCTTTTCCCGCTGCCTTACCACATTTCATACTTCTTATCGCTTGTTCAATTTCTTTCATACTAATGACTTCAATGACATCGGGATCCGGAGCATCGAAGTGAGCTCCACTTCCCGATGTCTGTCTGTGATCTCTGTCTTTTTTTTTCATATATCTTTCCATAATACTCACTCCATCTCTGCAGGACGTCAGTTTGGTCTGTTAGGACGTCATTTTTAACACTAAGCACTTTATTCATACTACAGATTGTCGAGCAATTCCGAGTCTTGCCTACCTCTTTCCAGAAGAGTTTGGCATTATCCCGGAAATTGGACGACAACCTTTCATCCGCTTTCATTCTGCACCTTTCACGAGCTTCTTCTATCAGTGCCTTCGTGTTAACTTTTTGCAGCTTGTATCTCTCTTTCATATTAAAATCATTCCGCGAGCGAGGCTAAGTAGTCTAACCATACTTTCTTCTTCATTCGAATTGCTTCTTTCACTCCCTCATTCTACCATGCTTCACGCTTGCTTATTACTACTGCCTCTTTTCGTTTCTCCACACACTTCAACAGCGGCATTAACCACACTATCCATAAAGTTCTGTCATACACTTTCCACATTCTCACTACTAACATTGACGTGCCAAGCTTTTCGGCTACCCTTTTTTTATATTATCTTAATGGATGCATAAGCTATGGATTAACTTTTTATTATCGACTTTATTTATTGACTGCTGTCTGACCTACCAACCTCTTAAAAGCGCCTATGTCGTTACTTCGTCCATTTTTCAGCATTTCTACCGCTAGCAGGTGAGGTCGCTTCTACCCTGGAGATGTTAACAGGGCTCCCTTACATCCAAATTGTACATAATTTACTTTTTAATGTTAATCCATACTAATATATAAACCTGAAGAGTTTGATTATTTGGTTGAACGCGCTAATCTCAGAAACGACTGGTTCAAATTGAAAATTATTATGGTGTTCCATATCCCATTTATTGGGAAGGCTAGAGAGAGGACCAGTAATCATAAATGTTAGCTAAACGGGCAAATTTGCATACAGTAGTTATTGTAAAATTAATAAATTACGGGATTAAATGGGTGCCACGAAGTACGTCACTGTCAAAACTGTGGGGTCAGCTAGTTAGTGAATTTTAAGCTATTTGAATTATTTAGAAATTCAAAACCATATATTTTTACTTTATGCAATGGGCTCACCACCTGTTACGTGGAACAAAAATGCATACGATGAAATGTGGGCGTATAGTATGCCTCTGCCTACTCGTCGGGGATATAGGCGTGACAATATGTATGTATGTATGTGTAAATTTTTACTAACAAGTTAATTAATTTTGTTTCAGGCTTGACACAAAATATTCCATCATGGAGCAGTGTGACAATGGAGCATAATTATAGTGCCATCAGCAAGCCTAGAAGGATAGCTAGAAAAGGTTATTACCATAAAAATTTACTACTTTTATCATATTTTTATACTAAAGAGACAAGACTATATATCTCTTATTTAAAATCACTCCTTCACCTCATATCTCACGAAGGTGATGGAGCTTGGTTTTAAAATACAGCTCCTGAGATACCCTGAGGGATACGACCTGCTCAGCCGCACAGTAGTGATCATCAGTATGATTTCCGTCGCGGTCGCACCTGGCGACCTTCTTTGTGTACATGACATATATTGGAATTTTAGGTGTTATAGAATAAATTGGTCTTCTCAATGATCATAATATTTTGAATCATAGACAATTGCAATATATTAATGTATAACTTTCGTGAAGCACCTACCTTTAGGGCGTTGGGAGGTCAGGCGGTAGTCGCTTCCAGCAATAACGATTAAAAGCCAAACGATAAATAAATATCGTTGGGACAACTCACACAAGGTCATCTGATTCCAAACTAAGCAGATAACTGATAAACATACTTATATATTTCTAAATACATACATATTATAGATAAATAACACCTAGACACAGAATTAACCATCGTGCTCATCACACAAAGTTTATCCTAATCGAACCCACGACCTCTTGCGTAGCAGTCGGATACATTCCCACCGCGATAGCTGCTTATAGCAAACAAATAACCAACAAGCAACCTAAGGCTCCAAGTCCAAGCAGGGTTTGGAAGCAACTGGAAAAACCCTTCAGATACAGAAGAAGAATAGTGCGCTACTGTCACACACGACCTGATTAAAGTTTAATTCTGTGCTACCAAATGGCAGAATGTATATGTCAATAGTACTTAAGTGCCTGGTATTTGTTATAAAATAACTCTTCCACAGATCCAGCCGCTCCACTACGTAATAAAATTAAGCAGCTCTAACGTGAAATAACACGCTTGCGCAAGAAAGGGCAGTTCTTCAAGGAGAGGTTGGCAAGTGCCGAAGATTTGTCCAGTCTTACTCTCTTTAAACATTTCACCACGAATTTAAAACGACCTGCTCAACTATTTCTGAGCATGCAGTTACAAGCTTCTAAGAAAGCAAAAGGGCGACGTTTTACTACTGAAGAGAAAATATTTTCTTTATCTCTGTACAAAAGAAGTCCCAAATCATATGGTCTTTTAAATAAATTCTTCACGCTACCATCGGCAAAAGCAATGAAACGATTATTGAGCACTGTAAAAATATCAACAGGAATAAACCACATAGTGTTCGAACGTATTAAAAACACATTGCTTAAAAAGGATAATACCGACCGTTTATGCAGTCTCATGTTCGACGAGATGTCCTTAACGCCTCAAATTAATTATAACGCCCAAAAAGAGCACATAAATCCGAAAAAAATAATTAAATGAGAGTCAAATCCGCGACACAGTTATTTAGCCATATTAGCAACTGAACTGTCGGCCAGAGGAAATCTTCCGCAAGATTGTAAACAGTTAATTGAAATAACTTTATTATTGGACAACCTGTTTGATTCGTTAAATGTAAATACTTTACATATACCTAATGGTAAAAAGTTTAAGGGCCCTGTTACAAGATACTCTCCTCACCAAGAATTTTGGCAAAATGCCAAGATGATTTTAAAGTCCATAAAATTCAGATATAATCAATCTATCAGAAATAAATCTCGATTGACCGAAACGACCATACCATCTGTAACAAACTTAATCAAAACGATTGAAGGCATGGAAGCCATTTGGAAAATTATACGGCTTTGACGCACTTTTAACAAGGAATTTAAACCAGGATCCGATAGAAAATATCTTTGGGAACATAAGAAGTTATGGTGCGAGAAACAATTCGACTAACTCTGGTGCTTTTGAAGGTTCCTACAAATCTTTTCTTTTAAATAATTATAACTCGCCCCATTCTAAGGAGAGCTAATTGTGAAGAAGACTCAAACAAGTGTCTTCAAACTTTAGATTTCTTCTTCACAGAAAAACAAAACTCTAATCCAATTACTTCTGATGTTCCCAATGAAAAAGAATCAATAGTATGTAATGAAGAATTATTTAATATTCATACGGAACCTGATGCAGGTCAAAGAAATTTCGTGTGTGGTTGGGTCCTGATAAAATGCCTCAAAAATTGTGAAAATTGTAAGTATAGCCTTATCGATAAGGAGGGCAAAAATAATAAAAACTTATTTATAATAGCCAAAGAATATTGTGATAAAAAGTGGCTTTGTTATCCCAGCAAGGAATTAGAAAATTGCTTCCATGAGCTTCAAAACATTTGCACTGCAGTTTAAAAAAAAAACTCCAAAAAAGCAAATTAAAAGAAATATTATTTTGTTAGCAGATACGATGGTTGACTACCCTTTTCACTGTACCTCACATAAAGAGATTTTAAAACAATATTTTAATAATATTACTATTAATGTCATTTTATATAGTTAGTGCAGATCGATCAATCGAATTATATCTGGGAAATTAACGTACAATGGTGATGACGAAGTTAAAGTTGCGGCCCAAAAGTATTATCTAAAACACAAACATTACAAAAATAAAAAATGAACACTATGAGTAGTATTTCATTTTACACCCTATACAGTAACCTACCTGAGGTGTACGTAGGGTCTTGGGTTAAGAATACAGTTTTTTTGAAAGGTCTTATTAATTTATGGGTGAAATATTTAGGTTATTAAAAATACTACATTCTGTGTTAAAAAAGAATACTAAGTTCAGTGGTCCTAGTCATGGACCTCTGCGTGAAGCCCAAAGGCAAACGCATCGAGCGGTGCCAGCGCCGCATCAGATGGTGGCTGCTTGATGAAACTAGGTCCCAGGAGTCCGTCTCAGCTGTCGGTGACAAGTGCACCGACACTGAAGGCGAACCAGTTCAAGATTACTGGGACAAAGTTCAGGCGGCCATCCTTGGAGCGGCGAAGGTGGTGCTCGGTGAGTCTAAGGGTGGACGCAAATGTGACAAGGAAACTTGGTGGTGGAACGACGCAGTCCAGAGGGAGACTAGGGAGAAGAAAGCCCTCTTTAAAAAGTGGCAAGCAACCGGATCTCCTGAAGACCGCGACGCGTACAGGGCTACCAAGCGCGCCACAAAGAGAGCTGTAGCCAGAGCCAGACGTGACCACTTACAACCTCTGTATGATAAGCTGGAATCGTCTGAGGGGCAGAAGCTCATCTATAAGCTGGCGCGCTCCAGGGTCAAAGCGGCACAGGATATATCCAAGTGTCGCTGTGTAAAATACCCTGAGGGCAACCTGTTAAGCGAAGACCTCGCGGTAAAGGAGAGATGGCGCTCGTACTTCCACGAGCTGCTTAATAAACAGCATAAAGAGGTGCAGCCTCCGGACCTCCCTCCGAATCAGGGACTAGTGCCACCGGTAACGCCTGGAGAAGTCCTGACTGCGCTTCGCCGCATGAAGAATCGGAAAGCTGTCGGACCCGATGGAGTCCCCATCGAAGCCTGGAAGGCGATGGGTCCTCGCGGTGTGGGCATCTTAGTAAACCTTTTTAACCGCATACTCCTCAGCGGGCAGATCCCAAACCAATGGAGACTGAGTATTATTACTCCAGTCTTCAAAGGTAAGGGGTCAGTGCAGGAGTGCGGGAGCTACCGCGGTATTAAGGTGATGTCCCACACCATGAAGATCTTCGAGAGGCATATAGACTCTCGGATCCGGCAGGAGTGTACTCTCTCGGGGTGTCAATATGGGTTTCGCCCTGGTTATGGGACCACGGACCCTGTTTTTGCCCCGAGGGTTGTCGCAGAGAAATAAAGGTCGAAGAACACGCCTCTGCACTGTTTGTTTCTAGACATGCAGAAGGCCTTCGACTGTGTTCCTCGTGCGATGATCTGGTGGGCACTGCGGTCCAAAGGGGTTCCAGAGGTCTATATTGACACTATCCGGGACATGTACTATGACTCCGATTCAATGGTTCGGACTGCTGTTGGCGACACGAAACCCTTCCCCATCACCGTCGGGGTACACCAGGGTTCGGTCCTTAGTCCGTTTCTGTTCAGTGTAATATTAGACGAATTGTCGGACAGCATCAGAAACCCGCATGAGCAGCCTCCATGGTTGCTCATGTATGCTGACGATATTGCGCTGGCAGACGCGGACAGGGGCAGATTGGTGCGACGTGTGAAGGCGTGGAAGGAGACGCTTGAGAACGGCGGTCTGAAACTAAATGTGGCGAAGACCGAGTACTTGGCACTAAACTCGACAGATCCCACATCCGTCCGCATAGGCGGTGATTTGGTCGAGCGCACGGACCAGGTTAAATACCTGGGATCTGTTTTTCATACGTCCAGTGACATCGATTGCGATGTCAAGTCACGCATTGCTGCCGCGTGGGCCAAATGGCGGGAGATGACCGGTGTCATTTGTGACCCTAAAATGCCGATCCGGTTGAAGGGACAGGTCTACAAAACCATTATTAGACCTGTCCTTTTACATGGCAGTGAGACGTGGCCGATATTGGAGCGACACAAGCAGGAGCTGCGTGTCACGGAAATGAAGATGCTGCGGTGGATGTGTGGGGTCACGCGGATGGACCGCGTGAGGAACTCTCGCATACGCGGCAGCCTTCACGTCCGTGACATTGCAGACAAGTTGCAAGAGTGTCGCCTTCGTTGGTATGGTCACGTCTTGCGGCAACCGCCGGGCTACGTAGGTAACAAATGTCTGGGCATGTCAGCCCCGCCGGGTCCCGGTAAGAGGGGAAGACCCAAGAAGTGCTGGCTTGACGTCGTAAGGGATGACATGCGTGCCAATGGTCTCACTACAGGGGATGCCGAAGACCGTGCGAAGTGGAGGAGAAAATGTAGGAAAGCGGACCCCGGGCGTCGCGAGACGCAACTGGGACAGACGCTCGGATGATGATGATGATGGATTCTGTGTTAAAAAGTATTTCACATATTTATCAAAATCAGTTTGACTTTTTAAAACAACTGTATTCTTAACTCAAGGCACAATTTTGAATTCATTACGTCTGCCTGCACAGCTATACAATAGGTATACGTATAAATATGTATATAACTAATGTCGGAGGCAAAATTCAGATGGCGCTACTATTCTAAAAGGTTGGCTTTGAAATGCCAAGAGAGGGCTCTCTTTCCCCTAATATATAATAAGCAGTGACATCGATTCAACGAAAGTGTGGCTTGGTGACGTCACGATAAATCATGCGAGAGTGGTACGGTTGGTGGGGTAAGCAGCGCACAGCCGGGCACAGCTCACTTTTCGAGCACGGCAGGTAAAATTCAAGTAAAAAAAGAAATTTATAAAGAAAACCCATAGAAAACCGCTCACCTAGACTTTGGCATTTACCGCCCTCCCTTTACGTCGCATCACTCCCCGCGCTGATCTATACTTTTATCTGTCTTTTTTGACGGCTGTCATTATTTAATTAATTTCTTTCATTACATAAAGACAGTCTCCTTGTTGATCGAGTTACGTTGAGGTTTTATCTCCGTGCTTATTCTCCATTGAAACTGTGATATCTATCTGCTTATAATGTATTCCGGATTGCTTAGGCAAGAGGGATAATGTTCTGTTACACAAATTCCCCAAGACTGAGATAGGACTCGAAAAGTGGGTGAAGTGCATTAATAGTGATAAACTTCATAATTTAAGTTCTGAAGAGCTTCAGAAACTTTATGTGTGTCATCTGCATTTTGAAAAAAGGTTTACGTCGGGAAAATTTTTACGTCATTCGGCTTTTCCTTCTTTATTCACGAAAGAAGAGATGGACACTGGTATACCAAGAACAGATGTAGACTCTGGTAATTTTTAAACAAAAAATATAGCTCGACTTTATGTGGACCACGTGGTTTTATTAACCAAAACTCCAAACCAATTTCGTATTTTCTTTGACAAATAGATTATTCAGTCATTGACTGCCTCTGTGGCGCGGTGGGAGTGCATCCGACTGCTACGCAAGAGGTCGTGGGTTCGATTCCCATCCAGGATAAAACTTTGTGTGATGAGCACGATGGTTTATTCTGTGTCTGGGTGTTATTTATCTATAATATGGATGTATTTAGAAATATATAAGTATGTTTATCAGTTAACTAGATCCCATAACACAAGCTAATATTAGCTTACTTTGGGCTAGATGGCGCTGTGTGAAAAGTGTCCCACAATATTTATTATTTAATTATATAAATAAATAAATAATAATATAATAATTTATTATTATTTATTTATTTATATTATTATTAACCTATTGTCTTTGTGAAATGCCTTATTAGCCATATTTTTGTTATTGTAAATTATTACTTTCTACACAAATGTGGTAATTATGTTGTTTTCTTTGTAGAAAACTGTCAAAGACATATTGATCGTGAACATGATTATACAAGATCATACATACCACAAGCTGTTACGAAATCCTTTATTGGAAATAGAACAAACTCCCAATATTGGTAAGTTTTAGCTTAAACATTTCTATTATTTTGTTTAAACAAAACTGTATGAGTTTAATAACCTAGTTCTTTTTGTTATGTTTGCTTAATCACATTATTTTGTTTTGCAGTGGTCATATAAGTTATGTTCCAAACCAGATCAAAACTGCATTACTTTAATGTAATTTGTTATTTTTTATGTTTGTAACGAGTGATGTGTACCAAATAAATAAAAAATAAATTATATTATTTTAACCATTCATCTCAAAATTACCTTTAATAATCCACTATCTGTGGAACCACATCACAAAAGTTATTGCATGAAATGGAATAGTAATAGTATAGTAATCAGTTAATCTATCCTTATACAGGCCTAGGCGTAGATTTATGCTCCTGAGCATTGATGTGCAAAACACATTTTAGGCTCTGTTTAGTTGGGGACACGGTCATCCTTGTACAGGCCTAGGCGTAGATTTATGCTCCTGAGTGTTGATATGCAGAACTCATTTTTAGGCTCTGTTTAGTTGGGGACACAGTTGCAACGCTATGTGATGTGGTGTGCAACAACCCCAAGTAATTTCATGCAGGAACATAAATCTATGTTGGTGCATGTATGTTTGTTTATATGCCAATTGATATTTAGTATTAGTTACCATAACAGTAATGCAGAGAGAAATGCAGCTCTTAATTTAACCTAATAAACTGTTTTTTCAGTTCACATTGCATATTAAGCGCTGGTCGCTTTAAATATTTTAAATAGTGTATGACATTTTGTAAGCGCCGTTAAAATGGTCTATGCAAAATAAAGATATTTTTATTTTTTTTTATTATTTTTTTTATCGGATAATTTCTAATTCTTTCTGTTTTACATTTTTTTTAGTCTATAATGCACCATCCACCTCCGAGCTAAATAAAACTTGTGAAAACCAAAGTGAGCAACAAAATACTATGTCCATCAGGTAAATAATAAATTTTCCAAATAATATTATTTTTATGGAATTGGCATACCTATCTCAATTATCAAGTTCATTTTATATTTTCAGGTGAATATCAACCCATCTCAGGGCTTAAAAGCTCAGATAACCTGACCCAACAACAAATAGGATGTGGTGCCACAGGTAAATATTTATTGAGATGTTTTTGTTTAGTTTTTAACATTTGCCCAAAGAACTTGTGGAGGGCATTTTCATTACTACCCTCCACTGGGGAGAGGTTTTTGTTCAATACTACTGGAGGAGACTAGATTGCTTGATATAGAAAGAAATCTTGTTGATTGCGGTCATCATGTGAAATCAAAGTAATAGGGTAAATTAAATTAAATATAATTATTTATTTTAATTTGCACTGTCGACATTTTTTATTTTTTTGTATCCTGCTTGACGCAACAATCTGTCTTTTAGACATTTAGCTGCTCTTCATTTTAGCAGTGAAAAATTGTCCATTGACTACTCTCGCTTATATTATTGGGAATTGGTTTATTAGAGTTGGAAGACTGTTCCTCCTTAGTCGTGTGTATACAATACTTCCAGTTCCCGCTAAATCAGCAGCTAGGGAGTTCACATGTTTAACAACTTCACATGTTCACATGTAACAACTAATTATTTAAAATTAATTATTTAATTCTAAAATATAAAAAATAAACCTAATCTTGGTAAGCTAGTGCTTATAAAATGATTCCCTTATTACTGTATTGTTATCACTACTTATTTATTAAAAGGTTATTTACATATGAAATACTGTTAAACCTATATCTATTCCTGACTACCTATTCTTTACTATGACTTAATAAATAGGAATCATCTTATAACAAAACAAACATTAATAACAGAAACATTTAAACAACTAACTAATTACGTTAGCTGCAACCGGAGGTCCCAAAAAAAACCAAAATTTATTTAATTAAATTTAATTATAAAGTAATTTTACAAAATAAAATTATAGCTACTTAGAACAATGATAATGCTTCAAAGTGGGAAATAAGTATGAATTTAAATTATTTGCTATGTTTAATGAAAGGTCGGATTTCGTCGCAGCGACGCACGTTCTGCTGATGCTGCACCTCATGCTTACACGCGCCTTGCGCAATGTTCACGTTGTGCTGATGTTGCACCTCATGCCTTCAAGTGTCGTATGCGATGTTTATTGAGGTTATCGTTGACTCAGCGTTCCTCATAGATTAGGGGTGCGTAACACCTCCCCCCGAAGAACAGCCACCACCGAATTTTGTAGTAAATTGAGGTGGAGGTTGGTTTTCCTTTGCTCTTCGTTCTGGAATGGCGTATGTTCCCTGAAGCTCTATTTCCTTGAGTTGAATTTTCTCTGAGGCCGATCTTTTGGAGTATTTGCGATAAAGTAAAATACTGATAGTTGTACAAGCGCCAATCATTACTACATAGAGTGGGATTGTAGTATGATATATCGTAGCATAGTTTTCTTCAAAATTGACTGTTGGGAGGTGAGAGATTTTCATATTAGTGGCGTGCAGATGATCCAGGTTCACTGAGTTTAATTTAAGAGTGACCTTAGATACGTTATAGTCTGGTTCATTGGATAGATCAGTTATCGTCAGTACGTGTCCTTTGAGTCGATCCTTGATGTTGGAGATAATAAACTCAGGTGTTTCCAGGTAGCATGCTTGTGGGATGATTGCGAGATAGCTGCCTCTGTACTCTTTGTATAAGTCTTGTCGGCAAGAGAGATGTACCTTTGTAGAGACGGGGAAACTGATGGTGTAATGCCTGTCGTCGAGCTCTTCGTATGCTGGTTGGTCCATCACGATGGTAACAGGATTGCAAACAGGTTTCTTCTGTTGTGTGGTTATGAGTTGATGGATACAGTCTTGAGAGGGTCGGTTTTTCAGACTCCGATTTTCTTCGCATAAAAACCAGTTACTGGTCTTCGGGCATTCAGCCTCTATGTGCCTGAAATCTTTCTTATGGACAGCTAAGAATGGGGACGATGGAATTAGGATTTCGTGGTGTTTATTAGGTACAATAGATACTTTATATAAATCATATGAATTTTATTGCCTACATAGTATGGACCTAATTTTATTATATCGTAATATTCCCTAGTATCTAGATCTACTAATCTATCATTACCGTATAAAGTACTTAATCTGTCTGTAAGTTACGTATTTCCCCGGAATTAAGGAACGAATGATGCATGGTTGAGGTCCTAATAAATGCCAATATATTCTGTATTCTAGTCAATTCTTGTAAGACTGAGTCTATGTTATCACCAAGTATTATAAGTACTTGCGCGAAATGAGCATATTTTATAAGATCATTGTCTCTGCTAACGTCACTCTCAATTATTTTAGTTATTAACTTCTCCATCTTACGTTGGTTCTCTGTAATACTATTTATGATTTTTGAGTACTGTGCAGATAAATCCTTGGTTAAGCTAACATGATTATTGAACTCGGTTAATAATTTGTTCTCGTTACTTTGGATATTTTTAATAGCCTGATCGTAATGTAATGCATCTGTATAATCTAAATTTCCCGTTATACTTTTAACAACAGATCCAAGTCCATCAATGAGTCCTCGTTTGACCCGATTTGTTTCGAGGGTTTGAAGCTGTTCGGATACACTATTAAGTTTATAATTAAGATAATTTAAATGAGGTTGAAACAAAGAATTAGTTTTGTTATTAAGATCGGGAGAAATGCTAATTATCTGGTCGTTGATATTGAGGTATTACTACTATACGTATAGAGAAGACAACGCCTTGCATGATTTTGCGCCACGCTTTGCGGTACGCTGTACCGCAACTCTCTAGTCAGCGTCCAACGCCCGACGAGACAAGTCTTGTTTGCTTCGCATAGATAAAAAATTTAAATGCCTGGTTGTATTCTTGTATGTACTGTGGAATGTATTCTTCAAGACTGCAGAAAACACTCAAGAACATCAAAAAAAAGTGATGGTTTAACTTTTCATCGGTAAGTAGACATTAAAACATTTTAAACTCTGATTTAAAGTTTTTCGCGACTTAACAATGCTCACGGGAATCGGACTGTCGACCGCCGCCATATTACAATACCAATCATAGAGTAATGAAAACAAATGACGCAGATATGCAACATACATTTGCACCTATTTTGGTTCAGTTTATCAATAGTATATGTGTTATTTACACTTTTCCCGACGGCGTGGAATAGTGCTTTGATTATCCCCTTACCAAAAAAGACAAATCCCGTATCCTATTCCGATTTTCGTCCTATTTCCATATACTTTTACCAGTTAAATACTTTTTTATGTAGTAACAACCTCCTTAATCCCTATCAATCTGGCTTTCGGCCTGGTCATAGCACAACTACGTCGTTGATCAATATCACGGATGACATCAGACTGGGCATGGAGTATGGTAATATTACTATTCTTACATTGCTTGACTTTAGCAACGCTTTTACCACAGTAGATTTTGATGTACTACTAGGCGTGCTTAGCTCCCTTAACATATCTCCAACCGTGGTTGACTGGTTTCGTAGTTACCTGTCTGCTCGCCGGCAGCGTATTCGCATAGACGAAAAGTATTCTTCGTGGTGCAATACGTCAGCTGGTGTGCCACAGGGTGGCGTTTTATCTCCACTTCTCTTTGCAATTTTTATAAATTCCATCTCCCATAAACTTATTTCACACTACCACCTTTACGCTGATGATCTACAAATATATGCTCAGGCTCCTGTAAACCTTCTGACTAATGCTATTAATCAAATTAATGATGATTTAAGAGTATTTGTGAATGGAGTGATTCTTTTGGTCTCACGGTCAACCCGTCTAAAACTCAGGTTATTGCAATTGGTAGTCCAAGATTAATATCAAATATTGACTGGTCGCTACTTCCGAAAATTTATTTCAATGGTATTCACATACCTGTTAGTGACACTGTAAAAAACCTAGGTATCTTTATTGATAAAACATTATCTTGGAACCAACAAGTGCAGGAGGCGAGCCGTAAATTATTTGCAGCCGGAGGTTCATTGCGTAGAGTTCGCAACTTTTTCCCAATTTCCACTAGAACTGCTTTAGCCAAGTCTCTTCTTCTCTTCCAATTCTAGATTACTGTGATGCTAGTTATCTCGATGTCACCGAGGTTCAGCTAAATAAGCTTGAGCGCTTACAAAATTATTGCATCAGGTTCATATTTGGCTTACGTAAATATGACCACGTTTCTAAATTTCGCACTGAGCTCAAGTGGCATTTCTACCCATTCGACTTCGCCGCAATACTCACATTCTTTTTCTTCTAAATAACATCTTATTTAATCCTTCTTCTCCCGATTACCTAAAGGGCCGTTTCAACTTCCTTAAAGATAACAATGAGAGATTCCTAAGATCATCAGAGAATTTGAAACTGGCTACACCTTTACACTCCACTTGTTTTTATGACAATTCATTTACGGTGAAGGCAGTTCGCTTGTGGAATGCGTTGCCTTTAGAAGTAAGACAAGCTAAGACGCATAATACTTTTAAAAAAATGGTTAAAAATCATTATCTGTCATTGCCTTGCAGTTAATTATTTTTAAGTATTATGATTGCTTTCTATATTTAGGTTTTAATAAATATGTTTATGCATATGTATACGTATGAATTTATATGACTATATTCCTATGTGAGTCTATATGTATGTATTAGTATATGTACGTGTATTATTATTAAATATTTTTTTTTGTTTTTATGTGTGTATATTTATATTTAAGTATATGTATTGTTTATAAATATATATATTTGATTTTGTACGATTATAATTGTGAGTGCTTATGTAGGTATATGTATTTATATTGTTATTTATAGTACTGAAAACTATTTCATACTGCTAAAATAACACCACTTATACCCTTAATATGTGTCCTTGAGCTACGTTCGCATAAAGGTTGTCTGGAAGAAATCGCTGTGAGCGATAAGACCGCCGATTGTACTACATACTTTTTTAATTTTGGTTTGTTTTTATAATAATGTTTTTATGGTGTACAATAAAGAATATTTATTATTATTATTATTTATTATTGTGTGTTATTATTGTTTAAATAAGTAAATTGTAACTTTTACCTAAATATCTTTAATAATTTTGATGGTTTCTACGGCCGGGTCATGAAAAAAGAGAAACGTGGATAAAATTTGTGCAAAATAATCGGAATGAAGAAGCATGGCTTCCGACTCCTCATACATATATATGTTCATTGCACTTTAAGGATGAGGATAAGCTTTATACAAAAACAAGACGAGTTTATCTTAAGAAAACTGCTGTTCCATACAATAACAACACCATAATAATATCGGTAATTGTGGTTTCTATTTATATTTATTATTCTATAATTTGTGTTTAGTATTTATATTTCTTACGTGTATAATACCGGTTCAAAACCGGTTGGCGTGACAGATGCAACAGTTTTTTTATGTTTCGGCCCTTTGGGACGTAGAAGTTTTGTTTATGATAGAATGGCCCACGATTCATTCGATTGGGCCGTTCAGATTAAATACCCAAGAGCAAACCCTTTATGTGATAAAAAAAGCGATAGCCAATAATAGTGTTACGTAGGCGGACTAGTGAACAACTTTAAACGTCATTTTCTGGGCCTTGGGAACGTTTTCAGCAGGCTGAAAAGCGGTTTCAGGCCGTTTCCGAGGAAGCTCTATCACATACCAAATTATCCAAAATTCACCCCAGTTGCCGTTGTTTTCAGGCGCCTGAAACATGTTTTCAGTTCGTTTCAGGCCACCCCCTATCGCATGCCATCATAACCTGAAAACCCTTTTTCAGGCGTTTTCAGGACCCCTTATGGGCCTTTGAAGCCCACTTCAGTAAATAGCGTAATTTCATGAAAGTGTGACAAGGATAGCAGTATTAGAAAGAGAGAGCTACATTCAGAATATTCCAGAGCTATTAGACAGGGATAGCACTATTAAAAAGAGATAGCTACACTAAGATCATTCTAGAACTATGTGATAGAGATATCACCAGAAGGGACAGCAATAGGTCGAGAACCTTCCGGCACATACCGAAGGAGCAACTAGTATCGTGTGGAACATTCTAGAGATGTACCCGATTGTAGGTACCGAACGAATTCTCCCGAATATGCCAGAACATTACTAGGCGTATATAAAGGGCCGAGCTCACGGCTACAGGACAGTCTCCTTTGAGGAAGCGAACAGTGCGAATCGAAGTGATCAAAGCTAAATAGTGCGATACTATTACAGTGCGATTATCTAAGCGAAGAATTTGAGTTTAGTGTGTTTAGTGGCGATTATTAAATGTGGTTTATTGTTTTTATTTAGAGTAATTAAAGTGTTAGTTTTATAATTTGTGGTATTAGTGCAACTCCTATTAGTACCCACCCTAAGAACGTAACAATAGTTAATATTAACGCATAGAAATAAAAAAGTTTTAATAAATTCGCTGAAAAAAAAATGTTTTATTTATTTTCAGCCTTCCAGATCACATCAATCCAGTTTGGATCCAATATCTGAACCAGTAAGCGATTCAGAGTCAATTTTTGATACTCCTCGGAAAATTGTGCTTAAAAAGAAACTTGTCAAAGAAAGCACGGCGAAAAAAAAATTATTTGATAAAATAAGGAGAATACAGCGTCAAAACAGGTATTTAAAGAAAAAATGTGAATCATATAAAACGTTAGTTTCTACTTTAACAGAGAAATTCGGTTTGGATCGGAATGCTGAAAATGATCTAATGTGTAAAGCTGAGGTTGTGGAGTTACAAAAATCTTTGATCCAACAATGTAAGTAGAATAATCGTCCTAAATTATACACCGCACCATTACGAAAATTCGCCTTGACCTTGCACTATTATTCTACAGCAGCTTACAAATATGTTAGAGACTTCTACAATAAAGCCCTCCCACATCCTAGAACAATCTGCAGATGGTATTCATCAGTTGACGCAGAACCGGGATTTACTGCCGAAGCGTTTCGAGTGCTGAAAGAAAAACGTCAATTAAACGAGAAGCCTGTGGTGTGTACGTTGGTATTTGACGAGACGGCGATTAGAAAGCAAAAGCTATTTAATCAAAAACGCAAACTTGGTGTGGTTAATTTTGGTGTAGGCCCTGTGGAAGGTGAAGATGAGGATACGATAGCAACTCAGGCTTTAGTTTTCATGCTCGTAGCTTTAAATGAGAATTGGAAACTCCTGTTGGGTACTTTCTAATATCTGGAATAACAGCGCAAACAAAAGCCAACTTAATAAAAATTTGCTTAGAGAAGTGCCACGAAGTTGGTGTTATTGTCGCAAACCTCACATTTGATGGGTGCTCTGCTAATTTTAAAGCTGCTGAAATTCTAGGATGTCAGTTGACTGATGTGAATAACTTAAAAACATTTTTCCTTCATCCAAGTACATCAGAAAAAATATGCATTTTCATTGATCCCTGCCATGTAATTTAATTAAATAGAAACTGTTTTGAACGAAAGAGATTATTGTTTGATGAAAATGACCAGAAAATTAAATGGCAGCTCCTTATTCATTTAAACAAACTCCAGCAAAATGAAGGTCTTCAGTTTGCTAATAAATTAACGCCCCGTCATATACATTTTCGTAATCAAATCATGAAAGTGAAACTTGCCACGCAGCTTTTAAGTATGAGTGTTGCTAAAGCACTAACCCTTTGTGAAGAAGAATTAAAATCTTCACTATTTCAGGATTCCGTGGGCACAGTAAAATTTATTACTTTAATGAATAATTTCTTCGATACGATGAATTCTAGAAAGTCTCAATTTTACGGATACAAACGCCCTATAGATCTTAAAACAAATCTGATATCTTTACATTACTGGACGAAGTCAAGACTTATATACTAGAACTTAAATTTCATTCCAAATCAATAAGAGTGATTAGAAGACGGAATCAGATACCCAAAATAATAATACATATTACTAAAAAAAATATTGTAGTCTTCAAATAAAACCGAATTTTTGGGTGCCATCTGGTGCCAGCCATTGAGTCGATGAAAACATTATATAACCACACAGTAGAAGAAAAAAAGTACCTAGACTACATATCTATGTATCGCATAAGTCAGGATCACTTAGAACTCCTTTTTGGGCTAATGAGGAAGCATGGTGGCTACGATAATAACCCAAATGTACTACAGCTTAGAAGTGCATACAAAAAAATGTTAAGTCACCTTGAACTGCGGTAATCTTTCACAGGAAATTGCGTTCCTTTAGACAATTTCAGCATTTTACATTATTCGTCTCAAAATGTCATCAATAGCACAACAAACTCTAATAGACACGATGCTCTTGAATATGAAGTTATGGAAAGTACAAAAGCTCTTGAAACTGATATAGAGGCTGAAAACAACTGTAATATTTTCGCAAATATGCTGAATGACGAAAATATAACGGAAGCTTCTAAAATAATAGTTGGTTACATTTCCGGGTATGTAAGCACTCGATTGACCAAAGAACTAAAGTGCGAGGAACGTATTGATACTTTGACCACGACACAGAAACTACCGCATCATAAACTAATAACTATTAAAGATATGGGTGCTTTATGCTACTCTACTGAAGATGTTTACAAAATTTGTTTATCGACGGAAATGGTTATACGTCATTTAATTCGGTCCAGTGGTGAGAATGGCCTGTCATCTAAATACGATTATAACTATATAACAACTAATGCATTGAAATGTTTCGTTGAGAAAGACGTATTCGTATGTTTACTTGGTCATTCATTTGATCTACCGTCTGTAATAATCACAGAGTACATCTAATACGTGCAATAATAAACAAATATTCAACTGTTCGATTGCCAAACGCCAAAAATTCACTAAACTTATATTGTTTAAAGGCAATTAAATAATAATTTGTCTAGAATTATTTAGAATTAGTGTAATAAATAAAGTTTATATTATAATGCAACGATGGACTTTTATTACACTTCCTTTATTAATTTTATGACAAGGTAGGTAACACAACTTTTGTACCTACTATAATATAATACTATAGTAGGTACAAAAGTTGTGTCACTTCTGCGTTGAAAAATCTATGAGAGCGACTTGTTGCTCACATCGTTGAACGATACGCGTAAGCGCCATGAATATCCCGGCGCTTATGACGTTTTGGTCGCGAGAAAACTATTCCCTAATGCAAACTAGCGCTGCATGTTTTAATAGTTTGGTTAGACGACATAACTATTTTTAAGCGTTACAGCGAACTTTAGTTCTAACTCTTAACAGAAATGAAGCAAACTTTTGTTTCGGGGTGTCTGTTCTATACGCTAGTAATATAGTTCAATGGTCGTTGATAGAGTTTATTTTTCCTTGCAACTCCTGAAGGTTGACATATTGCAAGAAGGAATGGTAATGGGAAAGGATTCGGGCAGAACCTAGTTTAAAAGGGAGTATCCCAGGCCCATTTTCCAGACTTTCAAGTCGTATTTCCTGTGTTACTGCTTGTTGTAGGAGTAGAAGTATTACCGGGATTGCTCTGTAACAAGTTACTGGTTTTAGGAATCCTTTTTAACCTATGTTTTGCTACACCTCGTTTTTTCTTAGTATACAACGTGCTACAGAAAAGTGTAGTCATATTTGACCGTCGGTACACATGTCTGATAACTAGAGCCTATGCTCCGCCACGATTGCGAAATGTCAATAAAGTCACGGCCTCGGTAATTTCCTACAAATTTAAGAAAATCCTTTTTTTTTTTCAAAAGTATGATAAAATAATTACGTCGCAACACTAACTAAACACCTAATTTCAATTACGTTCATTGACCCGCGCTCAGCTGTGAGAGTTATGTACGCCTGGTAATTTACCTACTCGATACAATTCAGACACAGTGGCGTCATAACTTTGCATTTGCGGTCTGGTGTTTCTGTGCCACCTGGCATTCTGGTATATCAGCTAAGGCGTGTTATCAGTTCACATAACTACAATAAATGCTACAATGATAGTGATAATATGCACTGACAAAAATACATAATTTTATTAAAACTCACATTGTAAAACTATTAACAAAAACGGGATCTTGCGTAAAAATACTCATGTGTTGATATCGATTGACAAATTATTTCGGTTTCATCCGGAAGCCTTCATAAACACTCACTACACACACACACTACGTAAAATACTACACACTTTTTTTTGCAATGTAACCTTTTTACGAGCACAATGAAAGTGATCAAGTCAAGGTCCAAGACTACGTTCACTAAATCGATGTTCACTTCACATAACAAAACTCCATTACAGTAAAGATTCGATATGTTCACCCTGCTGCTTAATCGCCCCATGAAATGAACCTGTTTGGTAGGTAAAACTGATTTACCATGTACCTAAAATATTTCAGAGACGGAAACCACCGCCACACCACGCCAAGTCAAACAAATCTTTCTCCATACAGACTAAATACTATCAGCGGCACCCACAAAACGCATCATTTCATAATATTCACAATTACTTAAAATCGCCATACTCGCAACTACTAACTACAAGCAAACACAAAAAGTTACTATGAAGAAATGAAATTCGGAAGTGACAGTGTTGCCATTATTCAAAGCCTATGTACCTCAACTAAAAAGCTTTGAAAAAAATACACAGTTGTCAATTGGGTACATTTGATTCCAAAAATCCCAAATAAATCACCACTAATTAATACACAATATTTAAAGCTTAAAAACATATAAAACACGTGAAAATAACATATTAATTTTTTTCTGGATATCTCTCGATACTCTACTTTACGGAAAACGGTTAAAAACGAAAGTAGCGCTCGTGGCCCCGCGCAAAACATACGGTGAAACGTGGGCGTATAGTACGCCTCTGCCTACCCCTTCGGGGATAAGGGCGTGAAATTATGTTTATGTTATCTTTATGTAAAAACGAAAAAAAACAATCAACTTCGATATGTCAAATCACCTACGCAGGTGGAGATGCGGACTTAAGCTAGTTCATTTAGCTAAGTACCTTCTCAATTATGCCAACTTTCAATTAACGAAAACCGCTTTCAAATCCATCCATCCGTTTGGATGTTATAATACCAGAGATAAACTCAAACAACTAGTGATTAAACTTATTATCAGTGATCATTGTGATCAAGCTTTAAAATTCAGTTCCCGTTTACTAGGTAAAAATCCATTAAATGGTAATACTGTATACGGTACGGAATTTTAGGTATACCTAAAATTCGACCGCCGCCGCCGCCTTTGTAAAGTACCGCCGCGCACGACTCGTCTAGATGTCCTAATGTACCAGGAGTAAACTTATTTTTTACGCATGAATTTATTTGGTTCCGTACAGATAAGTTGTTTAAAACATTAACGCAATACTTTTTTTTTGTAATATTTGCCGGATATGTGGTCTTTAGATCTTTCTTCATTTTAGTGTCTTCCCAATTGCTTCAAAATCGTAAATTGATTTGGAGTCTGGGGTTCACTTTTCTTTGGCTGCAAGGAGAAGCTATAATTTAACTTTTTGTTGTTAGCATTACTGGTAGCAACTTCCGTCTGACCGCGCGACTGACCGTTGCCATATCCATTAACATGATGATTTTGCACAAGTAAATACATTTAAAAATTCAACTGAGTATCGTGATGTCGCGGTAAAACCTGTGACACACCGGAAAACCATTCAAATCTAATGAAAAAAGTTGTCTCAAAATCGGTGAGACTGTTTAGGCTACAGTAAGTCACAATGGAACGTATTTAAATTAAACAATGGATTTAGGCGTAGTTTTCATCAGTAAATAGATTATTTCCAATATTTTCTAAACATGTTTTTGTAATTAAATTATCAGAATCATAATAAAACACTAGATGAAGATCGAGAATAAAACACTATGCAAAGCCGTGCGGCACGTGCGTATAGTTCGTTATGAATAAAGCACACAGAAACGAACAAAAAAGCCAAGGAAAAGCAGCTCCAAAACGTAAGTTTCATTTGCAACTGAAAAAAAATGCTAGAATGCAAACGAAACCGACGGAACATATTAGTACAATACTAGGCTTACATGATACTTTTAAAGTGTCAGTGTTTACTGAAAATTGCTTTACGGTACCCTACGACGATAGTTATAATATTGGGAAACGCCCACATCATACACTCACACAAAGAAAGAATAGGGTGAATTAAACAATAATTAGTCATCTTATAAAATTATTCTTCATTTTAGTGTCTTCACGGTTGCATCGAAAGTAATCGAAACCCTTCTTTACGAACTTGATAAACTTGATTTGGTTTTTTAGGTATTAACACTATGCTGATTATTACCGTTTTTCTTTATTTTTGTTAATTTAGCAGTAAAATATGAAAAATGATGATAGTAAAAGTGGAATATTAATCACGGTTATGTTGACCGGTAAGATTTTTGAGCGATATTCTCTTTTAAAAGTTAAAGTAGTCAGCTACCAGTGTTCTGCCTTTCCACGTTCCGTAAAACCAAAAATTATGACTTCTGTTAATAAGCTATTTTACCTTATTGTATCTTTGTAGTGGGTGGATAATGGGCGTTTCCTAATATTATTTTAGAGTACCGTAAAGCACGGTAAAAGTAAACACTGAGACAAACACTTTCTACAGTATTATGTAATCCTAGTCTGTCCTTCATCTTAGTGTATTCCCAGTTGCTTTCAAATCATACCTGGATTATTTTGATGGAGCATTCGGTTCATTGTTTTTGGCTCCTAGAAACAACTATAGTTAAGCCTTTAATTTTTGGCATTGTTGGGAGCGACTGGCGTCATACCCTCCGACCCCGTAAGGTCTTTCTTGTGTCGGCGTCGTTGCCTTGTCGATTGGTCAGTAGAGGAAGGTTTGAAATGTTTCGAAATGTTAGTCAACGTACCTTAAAAAAGTATTTGGTTCCAATTATTTCTGGTAACTTCATGTGCCCTAAACTGTTTCACCGATTTTGAAACAAGTGGTGTCATTCGATTAATATGCTTTCACAGCGTGTCATAAACTATGCGGCGCTCTTACGATAATCGGAACAATTTTTAATAAAAGTCACTTATGCACAACATAAAGTCACTTGTACACAAATAAAAAAATAATTTATTATCCAGAACCTACTTACATATCTGGCAAATATTGCAACAAAAAAGGACAATGTTTTAAAATATCTGTACGGAACCAATACATTCAAGCGTAAAAATGAAGGAGATATACGTTATTTATACGCCTGGTACATGAGTAGGTTGACAATATGTTTACGAATCATTCAAGACAATCTCGCAATCTACATTACCAAATAAGTTCTAAAAGTGTTGTCTCTGTACTTAAATGATACTCATTGTTTTTTTATCTTATTTTATGGAATATTGCAAGTAGACTTCGTCTTAATTTGCAACATAAATTTACTATCTGAGCTGAGATTAGCGTTTTGCAGAGCAAAAACCAGACAAAGCCGTATTGATTTCAATATTTTGGTGAACCTACTCGGGTTCAAAGCTAGAGTTCATTCGAAGTAGGTATGTTTATTGTTTGTGTTGGGTATGAACATAAATACGATATCGATATTTTACACTGTCGATTAAAGATAAAAATCATTTCCCATCGTTTCACACGACAAGTCTATGGGATTCAAAACCCCGAACCGCGCATTACTGATATGATTCTCAATACCAACTTCAAATATGACAACACATTTCTGTAGCACATTGTATATGTGAATGGGAAGGTCAGCCATCACCGTGTCGTGAGTGAAGCGTGGGGCTAATTTTTGACGGGAAGCAAATGGATTTCTAATAGAGACTTGCTGTTCAGGACAGTATTCAATTTAGGGTTCCCTATTTTTATTACGATTATTATTAAAATTTTGCGGGAGTCAGTACTTAAGTCGTGAATTAGTTTATATACCTCAGTCATCTTTTCTTTGTGGTATATTGTTGTAATAAATGAACTGAAAGGTCAACGTCAAAAGCGTCACGGGGATCAAAGTGTCCTGTTATTAACTCTATGGGTCTACATTTTGTAAAGCTATGTATACTATTGTTATAAGCCAGGAGGGCGTAAGGCATGAGATTGATGACGGATTCATTTTTTTGATTAACTTTTAGGATTCTGAGATGTTCTAATATAGTCGCATGGAACCCCTCATCTATTCCATTCTCGTTAGGTGTGTGAGCGGCGACCTTATGATGCTGGATCCTATGCAATCTAAGAAATTCTGCAATGAGTTGGTTATTAAATTCTGGCCCGTTATCGGTAACTATGGTTAGAAAAAGCGTCTACGATTGTTAAAAACTTCTCACTTTGAACTGTAAGTAGGTCAAGGTGTACAAGTTCAAACGGCTTATTGGGCGAAGGGACCACTTTAAACTGCTGTCTAACTGGATTTCGATCATACTTCGCTTGCCCGCATACCGTGCACTCATTTATGAATTTAGTGATGCTATCTCTCATTTTAGGCCAATAGTATTTGTGGGACAGGGCTAAAATTGTTTCATTAATTCCACGGTGGTTAGTTTTCCCGTCATGGTACTTGTTAATAATCTCTTGTTGCCTTAAGTATTCACGAACATTTTCTATTTCCTTTTTTGTTAGTACTAACTGCATGGTAGAGCTTTTAAATGTCCGCTGGATTATGGGAATAATGGAGTACATAGCCAAAGGTGGGTTAATAAGCAAACCAGTTTTAATTTTGGGATTGACATATTCTTTGAAGGCTTTAATAACGTCCTCTTCTAAATTGGATTCCGACAGTTGAACTGTAATGCGGGTATGTGTGTCAAAGGGTTTGGTAACTATGGGTCGTCCTTTAATATCACCAACAATGTTTAAAATAATTTGTTTCGTAAATTTATTCAATGGTTCATCTGAAATAGGAACCTCAAGAATTGGAGACTCGTTATCTGTATGAACTGTCGCGGTCGCGGAATTACTAGAGAGTTCCTGAGCTGTAATAGTTCCAGAATCGTTTAACGATTGATTTTTTTCAGAAGGGTTTACTGCAATAGACATAAATTCTTCATTATTTATCTCAATTCGGGATAATGCGTCAGCATTAGTATTGCATTTGCCCTGCTTTTAAACTACTGAGAAATCATATTCGCTTAACTTCAGACGCCATCGTGTAAGTCGTTGGTTTCCTTTAAATTCATGATCCATTGCAGGGGCTTGTGGTCAGTAATAACTTTGAATTTACGACCGAATAGATAGGGTCTGAAGTATTTGGTTTCCCATACAATAGCTAGGAGCTCCTTTTCTATCGTACTGTAGTTGAGCTCACTTGAATTTAAAGTACGAGATGCGTAAGCTATGGGTTTGTCAGCCTACTGTGCCTTGGGATAGAACGGCACCAATAGCTACGTTAGACGCATCTGTGGTGAGAAGAAATTCTCTGGAAAAATCGGGATATTGAAGAATAGGATCATTAGTTAATAGTGTTTTGCAGTGATTGAAGCAATCTACATAAGCTTTATCTAGTGTTATTTTAGAACCCTTTTTTAGACACTTAGTTAATGGTTTTGTTAATCTTGCGAAATCAGGGATGAATTTCCTATAGTATCCTAGTAGACCGAGAACACGTTTGATGTCAGTTGGAGTCTTAGGTAAGGGGTATTTTTGTATGGCGGCTATTTTATCTGGATTTGGTTTTACTCCCTCATTACATATGATATGGCCAAGAAAACTAGTCTCTAATTTTAAAAATTCTGACTTATCCATTTGAATCTTGAAGTTAGAGTCACGTAATTTAATAAAAACTTTTTCTAAATTAACTATATCTTCTTGTAATGACGTACTAAAAACGATGATGTCATCGAGGTAAACTAGGCATATTTGATGTTGGAGGTCCTTAAGGACGTTATCCATTACTCGTTGAAATGTGGAGGGTGAGTTTTTCAATCCCATAGGCATTCTTAAAAATTCATAATGACCGTTTTCTACATTAAAAGCAGTCTTATGAATGTCCACGGGATCCATTTCAACTTTATAGAAACCCGCTTGCCAAATCCAGAGTAGTAAAATACTGACATTTCCCTAGCTTGTCAAGTACGTCTGTTATGTTGGGGATGGGATATTTATCATCAATAGTTTTTTCATTTACTTTTCTAAAATCTACGACAAGACGCCATTTTACATTACCGGATGCGTCCGCTTTCTTGGGAACAATCCATATAGGAGAGCTCCACGCAGAATCAGAAGGTCTTATAATATTTTGTTCGAGCATCTTATTTATCTGATCTCTGACTTCTTGTCTGTGAACATAGGGACACCTATAACTCTTGGTGTGTACTGGAATTTCGTCGGTTGTTCTAATATTGTGTTTGATCTTGTTGGTGAATGTTAATGATTCTCCCTCAAGATAAAACACATCAGCATATTTTGCACAGAGATTCTTTAAGTTTGCACATTCTTCTGGGTTAAGATGGTCGGTACGTAAGCGGGATAAAACGGCTTGGGCGCGATCCGACGGTATTTCAGTAAACGAACATATATCGATGTTATATAGTTCGCCTTCTACAGGGCGATCCATTGAAAAGATAAGGTCGTTAGATGAAGTGTTAGAAATGTCTACCCATCCTCTATTATTAGTCACAGTAGTTAAACAATCGGAAATAAAGCAGTTACAGATAATTTGATTCTGGATTAAAACTTCACCGTCAAGTGTATTTATAGGCAACTTTAATAGCTTCGACGAGTGAGCAGGGATAATCTCCTCGTAAAGGTTCACAATGCGAGAATCGTACATCTCTATCGGTATCTGTGCATTCCGTGTAATAAGCAATTTATTTTGAAGGTCTATCTTTGATCCCCAGTTCTCTAATAAGTCAAATCCTAAAAGTCCGTCGAAGTAATTATGGAAGTTATAAACGTACAACGTAATGTCGGTTGGTTTGTTAAACTCTGGAAAGCAAGATAAAGTTAGAGAATGGTCATTCCTACTAGTTCCATGAACGTTAGTCACCTCAAAAGGCTCAATTAAAAGGTAAGTGATTATAGTACTTGGCTACAGAATCAGGGCTGATAAATGATTGATTAGCACCCGTGTCAATTAGCAATTTCAGAGGGGGATTACTAATTTGGATATAACTAAGTTGTCTCTGTATATGAAGGTTCAATTCTATTATGGCTTGTCGGGCTGACTGGTTTGGTGAAAATTCTCAGCCTGTCCTGGTGTTTCAGCTGCCTCCTGAGCTACAGGTTCTATAGCGGACAGTTCAGGGTAGGTTTGAGAATTGTCATAGTAAGTGTAATCTGGGTTCTCATAATAAGAGGGGTATTGGTCTATAGAGTAACCGAACTCTTGGTCATAGTCCACGTAATTATAGTTTCCATAGTCATAATCGAATTCGTTTAAGTTGACTTCCCTAGTTTTAAAATAATTGTTAGGAGGAGGATTGCCATGGGTTCTCCAGGTACGACCTGTAGATGGTAAAGGCTTTGGGACAAAGTGACTAACCCCGCTCATTGGGCGTGGGCCATTCAAGGGTTGTTGGTGTTGAACCCTGTTTGGCAATTTAAACACATTACTATGTGGATTATAGTTTGGTAAAGGGGCACGCATCATTTGCTGTGTTCTAGATGGTCCTAAGGGTTGTTGAAATCTATTACTATTATTTGGGTTCCAACCTTGCATAGGAGGTTGCATAGTTTGTCGAGAAGGACCAGGGACATTAAACATGGGTGGTGTTGATTGCCTAGACATACCAGGGGTATTAAATGAGGGTTGTTTCGGAGTAAAGTTATTAAACGGCAGATTATATTTATTAGGTTGTGAATGAAGCCAATCCTTTCTAATAGACGGCCCGCCTTCGTTACGGTTTTGTAAGTATAGGATATTTAATTCATCTTGTACATATTCAAGTGCTTTTTCCATGGACTCAGGCCGCATACAACGTATCCCAATGGGTCCTTCAAACCTCTCAAATAAGCCTGAAGGGTTAACTTTTGGTACAAAGTGCGTTTAGACTCTATGGTAGTGGCAACAGTCTCATGAAGTGAAATATAGGTCATTATGGTACTAAAGAGATTTTGGCACCGCTCGTAATACTCCTGAGGGGTGCTAGATCCTCGGGTTTGCATAGACAAATCACTATACAGGGCGGTCTCATCGCGATGGTCCGCAAAATTATTAATGAGGGCGGATCGTATCCCTTGCCTATTCTCAGGGATACCGTTAGCGTTAATATATCGAACCGCGGGACCTATCACTTTATTTAAGATACCATTAATGAGAGCTAAATTAGATGATTCGTGGCCCGGTGCCGTACTAAAATGTGTAAGAACTAATTGGTCACATAAATTAATAAATCGTTTTAATACATGAGGATTGCCGTCGAATTCGGGCAATAATCTGAGGGATTTATAGATAACATCTGGGTTGTACCGAGTCATTGTATTATCTAAATTTCTATGCTCGTCTATAACACTTAATCTATCTCTATTTCTATCCCTATCTAACCTAGCGTTTCGCGATTCTCTAGGGTGAAAAATTTTGGAGACTTAAATTAACACACATAAATAAAGTAGTATGGGATAATGTGCACACGATTGTGCAGGGTATAAAGTTATATATAAAATAAAATTACGTATATTATAATATTTAAAGGTTAGGGGAATAAGGACTTGAAAGATTCAAGTACTTACAACATTGTCTTTCTTTTGGATGAATCGATGGCTGGATTCTCCTCTGGACAGCAGTACCGTAGGTTCAGGATATCCGACGAAGGCTAGAGCTCAACCAATGGCGTAACGACTGGGAGCAAACGATTTCTGGATGCTGGAGACCGATCGCGACGCGCACTGACTCGAATATCTTACCGACTGTGCCAATTACGTTAGCTGCAACCGGAGGTCCCAAAAAATACCAAAATTTATTTAATTAAATTTAATTATAAAGTAATTTTACAAAATAAAATTATAGCTACTTAGAACAATGATAATGCTTCAAAGTGGGAAACAAGTATGAATTTAAATTATTTGCTATGTTTAATGAAAGGTCGGATTTCGTCGCAGCGACGCACGTTCTGCTGATGCTGCACCTCATGCTTACACGCGCCTTGCGCAATGTTCACGTTGTGCTGATGTTGCACCTCATGCCTTCAAGTGTCGTATGCGATGTTTATTGAGGTTATCGTTGACTCAGCGTTCCTCATAGATTAGGGGTGCGTAACAAACTGACACATGTTATTTTATGTTTTAGATGAAATTGTGCCATCCACATCTGGTTCAAATAATAGGACACCAATTAAAATTAAGAGAAAGAAGCGGCTTGTACGTAAACTAAATGACTTGACTCCCCGATGCCGACGCATTTACAAAGAATATACTAATGCAAAAAAATATATTGGATTTTACATCTAGGGCCAAACTGGCAATGAAAATGTCCAAAGAAAAATATTTTGAAAAACTAACAGAAAAGTTGAATCCTTTAGCAAAAAAAATATTTTGGCTGCAAATAAAAAGCAAATAAGTTGTGCACCAAAAATAAATTGGGCAGAAGGTATACTGATGATGAAAAATTAATTGCATTGTCTATTATGAAGCAAAGTGCAAAGAGTTATAAATTTTTGCAAAAAAATTTTATACTTCCATCAAAAGGTACTCTAAACAAAATGATTAGTAACCTGAGTATTGAAAAAAAAAAACTAACTATCTTCACGCTGTATCCCTGACGGGGTAGTCAGAGAGGACAGATCGCCAGGCTTCGCGATCCATGCATACTTCTTTCGCTTCTTCGAGATTCATCAATCGCTTCATACACGCACGTCTGGGTATCCGAGTACTTTTGACCTTTCCGTTTTTGAGCAATCTGCTCACGTGGTCTTCATATGTAAGTCTCGGCCTTCCCTGACTCCTTCTACCCTCTACTTTTGAACAATATATATTCTTCGTCAATCGTTCCTCACTCATTCGTTGGACGTGTCCAAACCAACGGAGCACGCCTTTTTCCAGCTTAACGCTGACACTTTCATTCAAACCTGCCATATTGCGTATCACTTCGTTACGTATTCGATCGGCCAAGGTAACGCCGCACAATTTTCGAAGTGATCGCATCTCCACAGCATTCAATTTACTTTCATGCATCTGCTGACATACCCAGGTTTCACTACCGTAAAGCAAAGTTGGCACTAGCACTGCGTTATGAATCGCCATTCGTGCTTCTTTTACGATGCTTTGTCGCTTTACTAACTGGGACAAAGCACCGTTAACTTTGTTTCCGGCAGCTACTCGCCGTTCTACATCCGAATCACATCTTCCATCCGCGCTAAACATACTTCCTAAATACATAATTTCATTCACTTGCTCTAGACGTTCCTGGTTTACCCTAATCTCGCATTTAGTTCTTACGTCACCTCTTTCAAATACTAGAACCTTAGTTTTACTTGCATTCATGTAACCTGAGTATTGAATGTGGAATAAATTCTCAAGTCTTTTCATCTATAAAAAAATAGGTATGACTGCTTTGATTACACTGGGTATAATGATTTTAACTGGAATTCTTGGGTTAAATTTTTTCCAGGACAATCATAAGTGTACATGAACAATGTCTGTTTGCTTAGCTTAGATCTCATTAAATTGTTAATTAATATTTTTTCAGGTTGAGAATTGGCCAGTTAATAAAAAGTACTGCTCTATCATATTTGATGAGGTTGCTTTAGAGTCAGCATTATCATATGATAAATTTAGAGACACAATAAGTGGATTTGTGGAGCTGGAAAACAAAAGAAGGCAGTTTGCTGATAATGCTTTAGTTTTCGTGGAGCTCTACACAAATGGCAACAACCTATTTGTTTTTATTTTTGTGAGGGTGCAACCTCTGCTATAGTACTCAAAGATATAATTAAAACTGTTACAACAGAAGTTATCAGTACTGGGTTAATTCCTGTGGCCTTTGTATCTGACCAAGGCGCGGCTTTTAGATCGGCATTTAATAAAATGCAAGAAGAAACAAGAAGGCAACAGTTAATATCTGGTGATAAAATTGGTATGTTTGCATTATTTAATATTATATTTTATTTCTCAGTGCTTACAAATAAGGTTTAATAGAATTTTCTTTAGCAAATCTTGCTTGACTAAAAATAAATATATTTTTCTTTGGTTTCAGATGGAACAATTAAAATAGGAGACCACAATATTTGTGTATTATATGATCCACCTCACCTAATTAAGGGATTGAGAAATAATTTTTGAATAAAAATATTATGTTCAATAAAAAATTGTGCAAGTGGGATGATATAATTGATGTCTATCAGACAGATTGCAGACATGCTAAAATGAGCTTGCTTCATAAATTGTCAGACGAGCATGTAATACCCAACAAAATAAAAAAAATTAAGGCAAGAAACACATTTAAAAATTAAAGCAATTTGTATAGAAAACCTTAAAGTAGATATTGTATTTTTAATTAAGATTGGGCTTGTGTTTGACCACAATCTCACAGTATTTGGTAATAATGTGAACGAAGGTAGTATGCACACAAAGTCTAGAAGAAATCTGAAATTGATATTATAAAATCAAATCAAAAACAATATTTTAAGGTGGTCTCGGTCAGCTATTTCATTCGAACCAATAGATGGCGCTGTTTTATAAAAACTATCATTTTATTTATTTCTGGCATTTTGCTGCTAAATATTCATGTTTAGACTCATCATAAGAAGACATTATTAATAGCTATAGTGACGAATGAATGTTCCCCAACTTTCAATTCATATCATACGAACGAGTGTAACGCACACACATAGCATTTAAACGATTTCAAACTTTCAACAAACTTTTTTTAGGAACTTTTTAAATGTTCAGTAGAGATTTTTTGTGAAATTCTTTTTATCTTTTAGTTTAAAAAAATTACGTTACAGATCATGTAATTATGCTACAAATTGATTGATGTTCCTTTTTGCAATTAGTCTATCGGGTGGCGGAGTATTAAACATAGTCCTGGGGGCCTATCATGACCTCTTATTTCCAGTCAATTCACACCGGTAATTTACCTGCCTGGTATTTTCGTATTATGAACGCAGCTAGCCGGCCAGTCAGCGGTCACGTGACACTGACTGGATCTTGTCTTTGGAAACTAAGGTTAGATCTATTCTTAAAGTCAAGTTGTCTAAATATCAGTTAGAAATGTTTATTGTTTCGATTGTTAGTTTCTCATACATGTGTTAATTAATTTTGTTTTTAGGTTTTGGTAGCATTATCATTTTTCGCGACAGGCTCTTACCAACGCCCCACTGGCGATATTGTTGCCCATGCTATAGCCCAATCAACAGTATCTGTTATAATAAAGCAAATAACAAAATTGCTAAATTTGCCTCAGATACAGTCAAAATATATACAATTCCCAAGAACACCGGAAGAACGCAGTACTAATATGATACGGTAAAGAACTTTAATAATAATTTTACTTACTGATTACATACGTAATATTCAAATATCTACTAAATTATTAAAATGTATGATTACAGATTTTATAACAAGTTTGGTATGCCAGGAGTTTTGGGATGCATTGATGGCACTCATGTGGCCATAGTACGTCCCACTGAACATGAGGAGCGGTACTGCTGTAGAAAACAGTACCATTCATTAAATGTACAATTGGTAAGTAGGTTTTTAATAAATTCAACCATTACAGTACTAAAATCATTTTTAATATTCCTTAGTGTACTTATGCTTTAGATATAAAAAATTACAATTACCAAAAATATAAAATATGACACAATGCGACTAAAAACAGTTAGGTTTAATTTTAAATAACAAATAAACGTTACATGTACAAATAATAGTTAATAAACAAGAAATAGGAAGCCATTAAGCCAGCTTTGACATTGCTTCATATGGGCAAACCATCCCATTAAGCACCATATGGAAGATCTCAGCAGAAATGAGCCTATTTGGTTACTTGGTGTGTACCTACATGACTTTATCAAAGTATAATATGCTGTATAAGGTATGCCTAGATATATTAATAGCAAATATATTATATTATAACAAGTGTAATTTATTATTTTTAGGTGATTCCGGTTATGAGCTGAGAAAATATATGATAACTCCCATAACGGACACTACACCGGGTAGTCAAGAGGCGCACTTCACTCTACAGTTCATGTAAAAACTAGGAATGTTATTGAAAGGACAATTGGATTAATTAAAGCTCGCTTTCGATGCCTACTTGTGCATCGAGTGTTACATTATACACCACAAGTAGCAGCATCAATTGTTAATGACTGTGTGGTGTTGCACAATATAGCCAACCGTTCAAATATACCAGCACCAACCCTTACCGAAGAAGAGAGTATGCAAGAAGCTGCCATGCAGTTACAGCATAATGTCCAACAGGATAATGTGCCACAATCTTCGACCAATTCTGACTAAGTCATAAGTATTGTCCCACAGTAAAAACTTTTCTTTTAGAATGCTGGCCACAAAAAAGTTTATTGAATTCAAATTTCGAATTGTTTGTGAAAATAAAAATATATACATTTTAGAATTTTACTAATTTTTAAATATGGAGTGGACGCTTAAAGAAGACCGTGTTGCAGTTATTGCGTTGCATCGTTGCGGTTACGCACCAATTAAAATTTTTGACATACTGAAAAATTTGAATATAACCAAAAGATTCGTTTATCGTACCATCAAACGATACAATGAAGACTCTAGTGTAGATGACAGGTCAAGAAGTGGTCGCCCTCGGTCTGTTAGGACTCCAGCAGTGATAAAAGCTGTGAGGGCGCGAATTCAAAGAAATCCCAAACGTAAGCAGAAACTGTTGGCCCTTCAGATGGGGTTAAGCAGAACCACGGTGAAAAGGGTGTTAAATGAAGACTCAGGGCCTCGGTCATTTCGAAGAAAAACAGGACATCGTTTAAATGCTCGTCTAATGGAACTGAGACTGAAGAGATGCCGCGCTTTGTTGAAGCGGTACGCGGGAAAAAATATCGGGAAATTGTTGTTTCGGATGAAAAAAAATTTACCGTAGAAGAGAGCTACAACAAACAAAATGATAAGGTGTACGCACACAGTAGTGAAGAAGCGAGCAACCGTATTCCGCGTGTCCAACGAGGTCATTTTCCACCCTCGCTCATGGTATGGTTGGGAGTTTCTTATTGGGGCTTAACAGAGGTACATTTTTGTAAGAATGGTGTAAAAACGAATGCAGTTGTGTATCAAAATACAGTCCTGACGAACCTTGTGGAACCTGTTTCTCATACCATGTTCAATAACAGGCCTGGGTATTCCAACAAGATCGGCGCCAGCTCATCAAGTGAAATCGACTTCATCCGGCACGAAGACTGGCCTTCCTCCAGTCCAGATTTGAGTCCGTTAGATTACAAGATATGGCAACACTTGGAGGAAAAGGCGTGCTCAAAGCCTCATCCCAATTTGGAGTCACTCAAGACATCCTTGATTAAGGCAGCCGCCGATATTGACATGGACCTCGTTCGTGCTGCGATAGACGACTGGCCGCGCAGATTGAAGGCCTGTATTCAAAATCACGGAGGTCATTTTGAATAAACTTTATTGTGATAAGAATCTATGTTTTGTTAAGTTCATTTTGGTATATAAATGGTTACACAATGAATAAACTTGTTTCAATTATTTAATATTAAACATGTGACAGAATTTATGACCTGACTATGTATTATTATGTAAATATGTATTATTTATAAATAAATATATTGTATTTAATTTTATTTTCTACACCAAACCACAATTTTCATTTACAACTTCTATCCATCCAAAGGTTGCCTGGACGAAATCGCTCTGAGCGATAAGGCCGCCCGTTGTACATATTTTTAGTTCATAGTTTCTTTTTATACATATTTGTACTACTTATTTTGGTGTGCAATAAAGTATTCATTCATTCATTATCTAACATTTTCAAGTCCACAGACAGGTGATTGTAGATTTTTATTGCACAATAAAATTAACTTTGTAGAATAACGTGTTATTCACCTATTGTAAAATTTGTGTTGACTGAATTTCCCCAAAAATTCACACCGTAGCTTAAATGAGGGTATACATATAGTCTTACATAATATATAATGTACATAATAAATGAGGGTTATACATAACCACAATAAGCTCTTGTTGCCACAGTTTTAGATGCAATATTGCTCAATATAGATAATGCATAACAGTATTTTGTTATTTGTCTGTTTATTGTATTGATATGAATGAGCCTTCCAGTTTTAAATGATAATCTAGTGTAACCCCTTAGAATTTAGTTTTATTTATTTCGTTTTATTACCTTTGTTTATAATATTTATATTTATGAAAAGTGTTTTATAATTTTGAAATTGTAAAATTTGAGGTTTTGCGATATTCACTTGTAAATTAATGAGTGCAAGAAAGTCTGTAATTTTTGTACATAAAAAGATAAAAAACACTTGCACTTTGAAAAAATATGATACATATAAAGGAACATATTTCCTAATCTAAGTACAATAGGCGGTCTTATCGCTAATTAGCAATCTCCTCCAGACAAACATGCTTTAAGACATGTGAATTGAATATGTGAATGTATGCATAGAGTAAATTTGTTGAAAGATATTAGAAATGTTTGTATACTTACTTATCAGCTATTTTATTTAAAGTATGCAGAATCTTTTCCATAATATGTTTGCTTTTTCATTTGCTCCGCATGCTGCTTAATTAGGTTTATTTTCGACTGTTTATTTTCCAAGCTCAACCAGTGTGCGCCGTGCTTCCTCCTGACTAATATGCTCTCGTGACCTTCGCCGTCGCACAGGATGGGTAGGTGGAGGTGGTGGTGCTGATGCGGTGGCCAGAGCAGGCAAGGTCTCTTGTACTGATTCTACTTGGGGCTGGGGCAGTTCTTCAATCACAAGATCATAGAGTGGTGCACTGTCAGGAGGCGGTGATTGCACTGCGGTGCTGGTGGAGCTCTGTGTGACCTGACAATAAAGTCGAATTTCTTTTCATAATGTGCAATGCAATGTGTTGTTTTACATTTGACTACATACTCATTTTAGAATTTACAAGACATAATTAAACATTAATCATTATTTGCTTTTTGGATTTGATTACATAGAAAATACGAACTACATGTAGTCTAATGTTATTATTCAAATGTTAACTTTTTAAATAATTGTTTATGTATGAACTTAAAAATAACACTTACATTTGGATGGATTAACTTGGACATTCGGTAGACCAACACCAAAGTCCTCTCCAAGAAGATTCAAAAACTTTCTGTCTAATTTCACTTAATGGAGGAACATGTGAAGGTCCACCTCCAGTTTGGGTGCGGGACTGTCTGTCTGCTGCTCCTTTTTAATTTAGCTTTATAATCTACCCAATACTGCAAATTAAATGTAAAATGTATTTATATACCTATCTATTTTCGTCATAATTACATATAACTATTACACCTACAAAATAATATTCTTATTATTATAATGTTAACTTACGTTCGACCATCCTTTCCAATCCTTAAAAGCTCCTTCTCCTTGGGAGTTCAAAGCTTCTGCGACAGATTGCCACATCCGCTTTGAGTACTCCCGAGCTTGGACCGTCTTATTGTAGCCCGACTCTACGTCCCTGTGGGAACTCAAAAATTCCCACAACGCTTCCAACTGCCTCAATGTTAAGTGGCGACGGTGGCGAGAACTCTCATCTACGGAACTACAAGAAATAACAACCAATTATACACTTTATACCTATAATACAGGTAATCATTTCTAGTTGAAATAATATCTTAAGATAGGTAATAAGGAAATACTTACGACATGACTCTTGTTATTTTTGTATGCACAACTTCACAGCTCAAAATTCCATCAACAACTAATAACGCCGAAACAGTTTTCATCACTTTCAAGTTACAAATATATAATCTTTAAAAACTCAAGTGGGTTTTTCACACAGAACAAAACAACACATTATACACAGTGATAAAAAAAAAACAAATAAAATAGACCAACATGAAATTTAAAATTATACATAAGTAAATCTATCATACATAAGTATATGCATGCGTTGCAAGAAACTGCGCAAAATTTGGCCTTCTCTCAGCTTAAAGCTGCCCCCACTGGAGACCAGTTTGACAGCGCTGATTTTCAGAGGAGGCCAACGATGGCAGATCTGAGATGGCGCCACTACCCCTTCACTACGATTCGGTAGAATTTTACAGTAGGTAGGTGTCAGAAAATGATAAAAAATATATAATAAATACTATTAACATATATAGACTTACTTATATAAATATATAATAAATATAATTTTGATTAAAATGAGCACGATGACATGTGGGCGCACAACTTGCCTCCGCCATCCCTTCGAGAATAAAATGTAATTATAATTTATAATTTGAATTTAACAATTAAGGAGATCCAGTTTATAAGTGAAAGAAAGTGATAGGACAAGAAGACGAAAATTTCAAAACACAAAAATATCTAATAATAATAACAAAGCTGTATGAACTGAGCTTGCTTTGCTTGTCCCAAGATTAACAAAGACGAAAAACAACAAACACTCTCGCTCTGTACCATACGTGGCATGACGCGTGTCAGTTCCGCTCTTACAGAAAACCACAAAACACTTGACTAGTCGACCACAGAGTACTTTGATTCTCGACGACTACATGCCGGCCGGATTCAAAATTTCAGATACGTTTCATATATACACACAACCAAATCATTTTCGAGCGAAGTACAAAATGCAAGAACTGATAAATTCTTCCATTACCGAAGTGAGTGATTATCTGTTAAGTGAGTTTCAACCCGTAGTTGTGTTCAGCAGTAATTGAAGACAAAGTTCACTATAATTTCGTTCGGAAACATAGCTTCTAAGTACAAATTCGACATATTCATAAACATAACCTTCAAAAGCAAAATTATCAATGAATATGTTGTTATTATTACACTACAATTTATTATATGCTATATTAACAACATAATAAATAATAATCAGCAATGAATTATACAATTAATGTAAGGAAAAGAAAACCGTAAGTTACCGCTAAAATATTCATTACATTTCCGAACGATACTTTGGAGACTAAATACCAGCCATAGACAAATTATCCAGGCAGAAGATGGTCTGAATTATTATAGGTCATAATACGAAATAAAAGGGCCGTCAATTGAATGGCCTGGAACTTGCCTGGATCTATATAAGTTCGTAATACGCCTGCTGGTTTAGATTTGGCTCGAAGGATCAGCAAAACTATTGTAGGTGATAGAAATAAAAGGAATCGTATATACCGAGGTTAAGCAGAGAGCGTTCGCGGGACGTGTCGTACGTATGCGCCGGTTTCACGGAAACGACTGTCCTCGATCGCCCTCTTGCGTTTATTCATTTTAAAAAACATAGGTACAGAGTGCACACAGTTCACAATAAAAAGGTTAATAGTGCGTCGCCTACATGGTAAATACAATTTATTGTTTCAGACACCAAATATACAGAGAACTTCTACTTCGGAATCCGAGACCCAAGATTTTACCGTACCATCCATACCTCCGAGAAATAAAAGAAAAATAAAAGATCCCCCTAGATCTAGTAGATGTATTAGAAAAAGTTTCAACGCAACACTTTTCAAATGTTACTAATGATGAATTTGATCTTTTTGGACAAACTATAGCTCAACAGTTACGGCAACTTCTTCTAGAAATAGCTCTGGAAACAGAGGAAATGATTTTGTCAACAGTACGAAAGCAACGAAGCGCTCGTGGCCCCGCGGTCCCAGTGTTCGGTAAACGATCACTGAGGTACGCAACTTTCACTATGGCTGGTCGTCGGATGGGTGACCACTTTGTGGCATTTACATTTGCGAGCGTTTCCGTGCTTCGGAAGGCACGTTAAGCCGTTGGTCCCGGTTGCCAGTAAAATGGCCGTCGTTAAGCCTGGTTGAAGGCCTTATATGCGGCTTAAAAAATTTCAACAGCAGGTAGCCACAACCTGCGTCTAGTCTATTTTCAACACGGCAATGGGCTCACCACCTATTACGTGGGACAGGAATCCACACGGTGAAAAGTGGGCATATGGTATGCCTCTGCCACCCCTTCGGGGATAAGGCGTGATGGATGGACGAAAGCAACGAATTAAATTAGCAAAACAACAGACATCAGCTCAACAAGTTCGTCTTCGAGCTTCATCCTCGGAACCCGATACCTTTCATTCTACCAGTGGTACCAGTGGTGTAATAGCAGACAACGAGTATCTTCGAGATTCACCCTCGGAACCCGATACCTATCGTTCTACCCACTGGTACCACTGTACCAGTGGTGTAATAGCAGACAACGAGTATCCTTATGATCAGGACTACGACGTACTCGCACGGGCTGTTGCAAGCATTCGAGATGATTCTATGTGTCCGAATTGAGTTATGATCAATATATTTTTTTCTAAATACCCTAAGGTGTTGATTGTGATACTTACCAAATAAAAAATAATATAATTTTGCTAACCTCAATAAAGTTTTTTAATTCTTCGTAAACTGCATCCAGGACCTCGGCACAAATTTTATTGCACAAATTTGGATATACTACATGATGGTACCCTGAATTCATATGATAAGGACTTAAAGTTATTTCCAGTTGCTAAAAAGCGCAGCGTAATTTGAAGTTTAAGTTTTGCTGGTAATGCTTCTCGACATATTTTATCTTGTTTAGTTATTTTGTTGGATACTCTTCTCAGTAAAAAAATAAAATTATCTTCAATCATTCGAAAATAGTTTTTATAGCTCTCAGGATCTTTATCTGCTTATTCAGAGATTAACTTTATTGCACCAAAATGTTTTTTGTTATCCATCCTCAAACACACCAACGTCTTTTTTTCTTGCTAGTCTTTTTTTAAGTTTATAAAGAAGCATATATTTAACCACATTAAATATAGAAAAATATAGCTTAGGGTTCAGGTATCAGACAGAGAGCGGACGCGCGGTCAAGCAGTCAGTTTTGCGTTCTTTGTTTTATATTACGTTACATAGATATATTCACACAGGAGGCATTCTGACCGCAGCGATGAAGTAGAACGCACGCGTTCACGCGTTCACTGCTGTTTCGGCGACCAAATTGGAAGGAAGATGGAGACCGAAAAGCTGATTATGTTAGTACGTGAAAGGCGTTTTTTATACGATGCAAAGGATTACGATTACAAAAACCGTGGAATAGTAGCCGAAGCATGGTTGGAAATTGCCAGAGAAATGGGAAACGAAAATGGTAAGTCTTAAAATAGTGTTTTGGGGTAGGTATATGTATTTTTTGTCACTCGTTCAAAAACTACATTTTTTAAGGAAAATAGAAATGTATTTTTATTAGCTAGGTTTAGTAGAATAATAATAACACCTTAGTCACAATATATTTTTATTACATCGTTATTCCAGTCAAAATTTAAAGTCGGTCCACAGTAAAGTTGCCAACACTAAAGCTGAGTATGTATATCATAAATAAATAAGGAGTATTATATGCATGCATGTATGCATATATTGAATGGATCTCGATGAAATTTGGAACACAGATAGTTTGTAGCCTGGATTAACACATAGGCTATAATTTATCCTGAAATTTTGTGTAGTTTGCGCGGGAGCACGTGATAGAAGTCCACGCGGACGAAGTCGAGGGCGGTCACTAGTACCTACATAAAATAATATGCAGAAGTTATTTGTTGGTAGGTACATAACGAAGCAGTTTGACACTTATTATATTATTGTTGACTTAAATATGAAATAAAGTGTTCACGAACTTCATATGTTGTCATATTACTTCTTTGGGCATTTGGTGCGAAATCATTGAAAGATCGGGCATTAATATAGTAACGACGAACCATGTCCTCATCTACCACTTTGTAGTCCCCCTTAATTCTGAGGTAGTTGTGTAAGCAACACGCAGCTTTTATTACTTAAAATATCCATCACGCCTTATTCCCGAAGGGGTGGCAGAGGCATATTGTATGCCCACTTTTCACCGTATGGATTCCTGCCCCACGTAATAGGTGGTGAGCCCATTGCCGTGTTGAAATAGACAGACGCAGGTTGTGGCTACCTGCTGTTGAATTTTTTCAAGGCCTTCAACCAGGCTTAACGACTGCCATTTTACTGGCAACCGGGACCAACGGCTTAACGTGCCTTCCGAAGCACAGAAACGCTCGCAAATGTAAATGCCACAAAGTGGTCACCCATCGGAGGACCAGCCATAGTGAAAGTTGCGTAACTCAGTGATCGTTTACAGAACACTGAGACCGCGGGGCCACGAGCGCTTCATTACTTCGTTTGTTGTTTCTGTGCTTAGTTCAATTTCAGTCATAAAAACCCTCCATTGCTGAGCCAAAATTCCGAATGCACTCTCTACTATACGCCGTGCACCACAAAGTCTGTGTAGTAAATGGTCTCATTAAAAAAATTCTAACTTGAAACCACAATCTCCAAGAAATACGTGAGGCACAGGTCAGTCCCTGGCAATGGCTTTGATGGTGGTATATTAAGCTCGTTGTCAATCAACTTCTTGTAAAAGACAGAATTTTGAAAAATTGTGCTGTCACTGTCTTTGCCGTAACTACCTACGTCAATCATAATAAATTTATAATCTGAGTCCACCACTGCCAGCAATACTGTTGAGAATTTTAGTTTATGACAGTAATGCAAAGACCCCGTGTTGGATGGGCATTTTATTGTTACATGTTTGCCATCTATACTGCCTAGACAATTTGGAAATCTTCATCTTTCATGAAATCCGAGGACAGACTGCTTGCTGAAGAAATCAGACGGGAATGGCATGTATGTTGGTTGTAGACTTTTCCAAATTGCACTACATGTTTCATTGATTATTGTTGTAACAGAAGATTTTCCCATGCAATATGAATTACTTATTGTGGATGAGTAATCTCCAGTGGCAAGATACCTGAAACAAATACAAATATATAAATATATTAATAACAAGTTTTTTATAAATGTGCAAATCCTAATTGATCGTGCATATTTGTTTACAGGTAAACAATGGGCTACTCAATGGAAAAGCTTGAGAGATAATTATAAGTTCAAAAAGTCCATAGAAACGGCTTCTGATCTGCATATAAAAAATACAAAAATTGGCTGTGGGCAGATCAACTGCGCTTTCTAGATGACACCATTGCACTGAATGAAACTGATAGTAATATTAACAGTGAAAATAGAAACAGCACTTCACAAGTTTCTGACTCAACCAACCAACCAAGTCCAAGTAACAGTGTTGATTTGCGAGATTCTGTCTTTGACTCTGAGAACCTCTCCCGTCCCGGTTCCAGTAATGGTATTTACTCCAGAAATTCTGCCAAAAATAAAAATTATTAGAATTCCATGAAAAAAATAAGCTCGCATGCAAAGTATGCTTAAATTAGATATTGCAACATTATTTGCAAAACATGAAATGCAAATGCAAGATAATATAAATATAACTCCAGTCCTCCCACTCCAATTCACCATCAACTAACTAACTTGTCTACTGCAGATTCTATATCATATAAGTATTCATCCGAAGACAGTATGTTACAGACAACAGACCGAAGACAGTATGTTGAAGATCTACAAGGTCTGCCTGAATTGTCAACAATCAATCAGCGAAATGGATGAGTTATTACATGATACACAACATGTTCAGTCAAATGAAGAAAATCAAGACCAAAATACATCTGAATTTTCTGAGCTTAGACGGTGTTATGAAGAAGCCGCTGAAGTAATTAATAATGTTAATGAATAACGCTTAAGAATAATAATATACATTTATTTGTTTAACGAATTAAAGTAACTTACCTCAAACATACCACCAATCTTTCTTTTGCTGAAATGGCTTTCCTCCAATTAGTATCTTGTTTAACTGTTTAATTTTGAAAAATGTTTAATTTTGTCATACAGATTCAACATTGAATCATCGATGCTCATCCGAAAAGAATTATAAAAAATTCCTTCATCATTAACCCATTTAGAAAAAAGTCTATGAAATTCTCCATCTCGTTCTCTATCCTTATTTACTGGGCGCACCCAGTGTTTTCTTTTCCGTCTTGACGGTGATAATGACCACAAAATCAATAATTTGTCTTCCGATGAAGAACTATCGTCAAAAAACATGGTGACACTAGTGGTACCGCGTCGACCGTTCAACAGCGGGGTTCGTGAGCAATTGCACGCTCGAACGCAGAACGCGAACGCAGAACGCTTGACCGCGTGACCGCTCTCTGTCTGATAGGACCCTTAGATGCTGACGCTGACGCACTGTGGGTCGAAACGCCATTTTGAGGGACTTAGCATATGACTTTCTATTTTCACTTTTTTCTTTTTACCAATGGATAGCCTATTATAGCCTTAATCGAAAATGTTTTAAGGCATTTTGTGCTAAACCTTATAGTTTAGCTGTAAAAAAATAAATAGTTTTTTTTTGTATGGGACGGATTACTTAAGTCTATATTGTTGTTGACCTAAGGGTGATCACGCGTTAAAACCTTTTTATTCTTATTATTTACCTATAGGACTATAAACAAGCACTAACACCGTGTCTATAAGTCTGCAATTCTCTGAGTTATTGCGATCGGAAAATAAATAAATTTTATACCTTACAAAGCTTGATTTTTGAATAACATTTATCAAATTAAACGTAAAATAGTAACTGATGGTTACGTATTTTACCATTTGTGATTAGGAAACGAACAAAAGCATGAACCCATACAATCTTTGAGTACTTGAATGTTAATGAGACGTTATAGATGCTGCTTTAAAAAGAAAAAAGTTTTGGTTTGTGGCTATTCTATAGACGTTTATGCTGGAATCGCTCTGCATGTTTCAGAGATAATTGGATTAGATAAATACAATAAAATTAAACGTTAAGCACCTGAGCATTTATTTTTAAAATATTGTTCATTGACACAAAATATAAACATTTAAGTAGGTGCATAATTAAGAACATAAAAATTATTAGAAAATTACTTAAAATTAAGCCAACAAAACATACAAACATCAACGAACCACTGACTTCTCGTTTTGCCTTAATATTTTCAAACATTTACACAAATATATCATAAATGTAACAACACAAAATCATAAATTACACTTAAATAACAAAGAATTTAATAAAATAATATGTACAAAGCTACCATTCCAATATCAATAATACAAGTATTTACAATTATCTTAAATCACAAGGAATTTTAATACAATGAAACTTACTCACTATCACTATTACTATCTTGTAAATTATCTACATCAATAAAATCTATTGCTGGTTCTGTCGGAAAATCCAGAAGAAGCTCTTTGGCTCTCGAAGAGAGAACCAATAGGTTTCGTTTTACCATCCGAGGTCTAAGACTGGTAATCTTAGGATCAGAAGACAAAAGAAAATTGTGTAAAATATCTTCATTCGTCGCTATCCTACTTACTTTCCTAGAATGGTGTTCTCTATAATTACGGAAGTCTTTATTGCGAGCTTCTGCTGCTTCTTCCGACAGTTTACCAATTGGAATGGCACCAAAATGCTGAATAATGGCAGAACCATGCACTAAAAGTTTGTGCAAACTGGAAGGCATATAATACCAGGGATACAGTTTTACATATAATTCCGCAGTATCATTGCAAAATTGAGAGAATTTAGAAATATCAACGCGTTCTCCACACGCAACAGTTTGGAGAATCACGTGTAACCTTTCAATTAAATTCTGATTAATTCCAGTGATACGGGCTGTTGTGTCTGCTTCCCTGAAAAATTTCCTTGCAGTATTGCCATCGTTAGTGGTGCCAACTCCTTGCTTGACCACATCAATTAGCAAACCACTGTCCTTTTTGAATGCTTCTTGAATAGCGCTTTTGCGTAGCTTCATTTTTTCTTTGTCATCACCTCTGCAACTCCATGTTTTGAACTCCAACCGGTAGGCTACAAAACAAGCAAAAATATAATGAAAAATAATGATTAAAAATACTAATACTACTACTAATTATTACTTCAAATAATATGTAATTTAGCGTGGTGAAAATTATAATTTTTTTTCTTACCTATATGTAGTAAGCACTCCATGCACCTTATCCAAGCATGAAGAGATGATAGCCCATACTGATACATATCTTCATTATGCTGTCTTTGGGGATGGGATTCCAGATCATTCATTTCCGATGGCTTCGCTTTACAAATATCGCAGACAGCTGACGAAGTCCCTGATAAATAGGAGGCTATCTTGCCGTCAATCATTGTCAAATGTAATTGGTGTTTTACTGCAATCTGTTCAATTCTTGACGGTAAAAGTGCTTCTATTTCTCCGGATATGCTGGCTTTTATGGCTGTTACAGTTGCTTTAAAATTCTTTTGTAAATTTAAACATAATTGGACGGCAATAAAAGGTTGAAGAAGGTCGGTCATTTTCCCAAAGCACTGTTCCATCAGGTTTCTGCAGCCTAATCGGTACTAGACTGGCCATAAATATACTGCTCTCATGAAACTCTGTATCAGACTTTTGTTTGTAATTACTTTGACCTGAAGCACCATCAAAACCCCATTTGCTCACAAGTTGTAAATCAGTGGCAAGTTTCAGGTCCAAAGTAATCGAATCCAAAAGTCTGTATACAGTTAAATCCAGCAAAGCTTGCAACTTAATTGATGCTCCGTCTTCAGTAACCAAGATGTCTTCTGTTTTTGGATAACAATTCTGTTTTTCCTGTCTAACTTTATAGTACGAAGGGTACAAGTCTGTACCATTTTCGCTAGCTGCCTCTCTTAGGTTTATGTATTGCCACTTCGAAAGTTTAAGGGAAATTATTAAAGCCAATGCTTTTTCGGGTGTATATGTTTTTCTTTTGTCTTCACTTTTACCTATACAATCTTTTACTTTTTCAAGGTCTTCTGGGTTATCCAATAAATGTTGCATAATTTTTGCCACATCTTCGTTTCCAGAACTTTTTAAGCTCCTCATAGCAACCGCATTCACTTCTTCAGGGGACAATGACAGCGATTTATTTATTTCCTCCACACGTCTTCGCTTTTGCTTGGAGCCCAAATCTTCAAAAGGTTTTCTTGGTGTAAACATAGCTGTTGAAGGTCCTGATGTAGGAGATTCTGACGTAGAAGGTTGTGATGTAGATGGTTCTGACGTAGAGGGTTGTGATGTAGATGGTGGCAGATTTTCTATATTATCAGTATCATCACACGTGTCTTCATGATCTTTGCTTAAGATAACTTCTTCAGGCCAAGTTATTGGACTTTCTAGCCAATCTCCATTGTTCCGTATAAACTGAGGTAAAACGCGACTACTCCTTCTCCATCTAGCACTCACAATAGAACAAAATCGCTCACAGAACTTTTTAAGTACAGCACTGGTCTTCTCCGGCACATTCATTTTCTCTTGAAGAAAATCAAAAAGTTTTTTACTGTCCGACAGTGATCCCAAGTTTTCTCTCAAAATCACAAACAAATCTAAATTATTTACTATATTTTCCATCTTAGCGAAAAGAAAATAATTCACAGTCACAAGAGATTTAAATAGCAGTTAAACGAAGGTTCAACGAATACTAGTTATGATTTTCTCATTACGGATATTATATACCTTTTGTAACACCAGCAACTATTGAATTTTCATAATAAAATAACAACCCTAATTAGTAATTAGAAACCTAAAATAATGAGTACTTGAAAGTGATTAGTGGTATCACTTAATTTATTTCATAAATAGATAATAATGTGAAACATAGTTAGTTAATCACGTAATCATTAGCTATTTTAGCAGAAAACATTACCAATTAGCGTAAACATAATAGTAAGTATTTGTATTTGTATTTTTTTTTTATTTGTTTTGTGTTTTTTTTTTTTTTTTTTTTTTTCGCAATAACTCAGAGAATTGCAGACTTATAGACAAGCTTTTAGTGCTTATTTATAGTACTATAGGTAAATAACAAGAATAAAAAGGTTTCAACGCGTGATCACCCTTGGGTCAACAACAATATAGACTTAAGTAATCCGTCCCATACAAAAAAAAACTATTTATTTTTTTACAGCTAAACTATAAGGTTTAGCACAAAATGCCTTATAACATTTTCGATTAAGGCTATAATAGGCTATCCATTGGTAAAAAGAAAAAAGTGAAAATAGAAAGTCATATGCTAAGTCCCTCAAAATGGCGTTTCGACCCACAGTGTGACGGGGCCATGGTTACCGCGGTACTACGGATTTCACGACACTAATTATTTTACGAAATTACTTTCGCGTATATCGAAACTGCTTTCGCGTATATCAAAACTACTTTCGTAAAATTAAACTCAACCTGCATGACACTAATTTCGTAATGTAAATCCCGCTTAAAGATATGGGATTGTTTTTTTCAGTCACAACAAAACACAGCTATGTCTGCCTAAACACATTCCTCTGTACATCAAGTTTATTCAGTACAAAATCCACTGCCGGAATCTAGTTCTCTAAGGACGCCGCAGAACACAACTCACATTAGGGGTATAGAATCAAAGGCAGCTATATCCACACTCTGGTCTGTTACAAACTATGAATGTCATTTTATTCTTAACCAATATTTACATATTATAAGAAAATCTTTTATTATCAAAAGTAGCTTATTCCTATAGAAAATCCGTGTCAAATATTGGCATTAGAAACAAAAATAGCTATATCCCTATTGTTAATAATCAAATACAGCTTAAAGCGCGGCTGACTAATCAGAGCGGTTTATTTCCGTTTTTAAATATGGCGTTTTTCATATAAAAGCATGCGTCTGTCTCCTGATTTATTTCAAATTTTGTAGTTTTTTGGTCAATTTTAATAGAAAAAGTGCACTCGAAGTTTAGAAAAAAGTGAATTGGAAGAGTCAGTAACAGAAGCTACACACGGGAGAGGAAGAAAACGTAGAAGGGAGCCGGAGAAGTGGAAGGCAAACTGGGCGAAAATTGACAGGTAAGTACAGACTAGTGATGTTCGTATTGTGATATTTGTGATGCAAATTCGATAAAATTGTTGTTAATAGTAGGTGAAATTGATGATGATGAATGAAATGAAAAAAAAAAATACCTATACTGGATAAGTAAAAATGTGTACGAAACTTGGATGGAAATTTTAAGCCACTTTCGTGTGTTATATTCACATGAAACAAATTTGGTAAAAATCAGACAAAACCTCTTTTTATTTTATTTTTTGATTACTTTGGTGTAGTCAAACTTAGAAACTTGAAGGTATAGAACTATTAATAAAACATCATAATATTTACAAATTGTTTATAGGTACTCGTCGCATTCTTACCTGGGAAAATTACCTGCAATCACAACAGCAATAGCTGTGCATGTAAAAGCCTTCGTGTTCGAGATCTACTGAATTTCCACCGAGCTTTTTATGCTACACCGTTGAAAAAGAATCAAGACAATATTAAAAAGTTGTTCGGCGAATAAAATTAACAGAAAACGACCGACCAAAAATGTGAGATAAGGCAGAGATTTTGCTATAAAGTATGCAATATATGCACAATGCATGATACCAGTATGCCAAATGGTATTTTTAAGTACACTTGGAATCACAAAATATCGTGTCTAGTACGTATTGAGAAATTTCTTTTTGACTGGTCGACTTCCGAACGAAAGGCCATAAAGGTGACCATAAGTACCATAAATATTTAACGCAAAGACAAGCTGTACATTCCTTTGTAAAGTCTCCTAAATGTGTTGGAGCGCATTACTGCAGAGGGTCAACTACTCAAAGAAAATACCATAATCCAACGAACTTAATATAAGAAACCTCTACAAAATGTTTATGGAAAAGAACCCCAACAGCCTAGTCAAACAATCATATTACAGAGCAAGTTTGCGGATTTGCTGTCTTCACAATACATAAATATTATTGTTAAATCCGCAACAGTCACTAAACTTAACTAGATTGATGTGCTTGACTGGAAAACTTCTATACAGAACATTATCAAAACACCAGCCCAGCTTCATTTTAAGATATCGCAGTGCAAGCGTATCATTATTCGACGGACTAAAAATCAGGAAAATGTAATAATACGAATTGTTTTAAAATTCTGATACAGGTGCTCCCAGAAGTATTTGCCGAAAAGGAAAAAAAACAGAAATTATACAACCGATGACAATTCCAAAAGGTGTAGATGTTACACCACTAAGGCTCAGAGACGTGAGAAACCTACTACAAAAGCACTGTGGTGAAAACTGGAAGGAGCTAGCAAATTTGGAATATTACAAGAATGTTATAGACATAGACGAAGAAGAAATACAGCTTTTAGAAGAGAACGGTGAGGATGAAACTTATAACATTCAAGAAGATGCCTGTGAAAGAGTCGAAGCAGATGTTACGCTAAGGATATGATAATGACATCTTACTCGCAAAGTTGATTTTATATGAATATTTTGTTTCCATTACTCGTTTAAGTATATAAATAATAAACGAGTTTATAAATAGGAAGGCATGAAAACGTAGCAGACAGATACTTTTTCTTTTGTGAAGATTTTTATTTGGCAGGACTATAACAAACGCACATATTTCATACAAGAAATAAATTTATTTCACTTTGGTTTTTCAATCATCGTACTTATATTACACGATAATATAAAACAATATGTTTGTTTCTTTTACAAAACTCTACTACGTGAACTTTTTTATTCTATATTTTTCTTTACTAAATTAAATCTATGTACAATGGGCGGTCTTATCGCTTATAGCGATCTCTTCCAGACAACCATAGGAAGAATTTGGGTTTTAGAAATTATCTAAAATTATAGTTTATGGCGTACTAGGCATAGCGATAGTGACAAAATAATGCTTAATGCTAAAGAAAATAAATATACATAAATATATAAATCTATTACACCCATATACATGTATACATACAAATATTCATACATACAATACATATAAGTACTTACAAATACAATAAAAATATTAATGAAAGCGAATACATATGTAGTAAAGACATAACGGATAGCTAGATAAATTAATTGTTTATTTTAAGGTAATGATCTTTTACCTTACATTTAAAACCGGACAGCGTTTGAGCACGTCTAATTTCAACCGGCAATGCATTCCATAGGCGTATCGCCTGCACAGTGAAGGAATCATCAAAGAACGATGTTGAATGCATGGGCACCTTTAGCGTCAAATTTCCTGATGATCTCAAGCACTTCGAATGCGAGTCACGGAGAAACTCGAATCTTTCCTTAAGATAGAAAGGTGCCGAAGGGTTAAACATCACATTATACAGCAATGAAAGGATATATTGGTAACCACTTGAGTTGTTGACGAAATTCGGAAACATGGTCATATTTTCGCAAACCAAATATGAACCGTATGCAAAAATTCTGGAGACACTCAAGTTTATTGTACTGATTTTCTGTGAGATCTAAGTAGCTGGCATCAGCATAGTCCAGGATAGGAAGCAGGATAGAATTTGCAAGCGCAATTTTGGTGGCAGTAGGCAGAAAATTACGCAATCGTCTCAATGACCCTGCTGAAGCAAATAATTTCCGACTTACCTCATGCAACTGTGGCCCCCAGGACCATTCAGCGTCCAGGAGAATACCAAGATTCTTAACTGTCCTGTTAATTGGTATCGTTGTACCATCTAACATAATTTGAGGCAGTTGCGGCCATTGTATTTGACAGATTCTCCTGGGACTACCTATAATTATGATTTGAGTCTTTATTGGATTTAATGTAAGTCCATAACGATTACTCCAATCAGAAATACGGCCTAGATCCCTGTTGATACAATTTATGGCCTCTGTCAATTGATCTAGCGATGCTTGATAGTAAATCTGAAGATCGTCTGCATAAAGATGATAGTGAGAGAGAAGTTGATCGGAGATAGAATTAATAAAAATTGCGAATAGTAATGGAGACAGAACGCCACCCTGGGGTACACCGACTGATGTATTACACCAAAACGAGCGAGCATCCTCTATACTTATACACTGTCGGCGACCACACAGGTAACTACGAAACCAATCGATTATCGGTGGAGATATGTTAAGCGTGCCTAGAATTCTTATTTATTTAAATTAAACTTATGAATGTATTGGCGTTGAGCATCTCTACACTCTTTATTGCAGCGATTTCGGATTAAAATATATTTTTCACGATTCATGTCGCTAGGCTTCGCGTTTACCTTTCTTTTGGCAGCAACTTTTCTCTGCATGAGGTTTCTAATTTTGTCAGTAAGCCAAGGAGCAGGTGCATGTTTTATCTTCATTCGCTTTATTGGTGCATGTTTGTCATATAGCTGCATGATAGTATTACTAAAAATATCTATTTTACTGTCCATAGAGTCTGAAGCTAACAGTAAAGACCAGTCTATATCCTCAGCATCCCCACGCAGTGCATCCAAGTTCATACCACCAAAATTACGTTGCATGATAAATTTAGATCTTGCCCTTGGCGGACGGACTTTATAGGAGAGAAAGAGCAAATCATGACATGAAAAAGCATTTGCAGCAAGTTGACCATGTTTAACAACATGATTTGCTGAAGATACTAGGATAAGGTCAAGAAGAGAGGGTCTACAACCAGGAACGTGATGAGTAGCATTAAGAGGAAGAATAAAAAGATTTGTAGAATGCGTAATAGCGGTTAGAGAAGCACTTCGAGAATCCTGTTTTAAAAGACAGGTGTTAAAGTCACCCATGATGATAGTATGTGGATAGGAAGGCAATAGGTTAACGAGTATATCTTCAAAAGACTCAAAATAATTCACATGCAATGAAGCACTGTAGTATACACCTAAGAGAATCTTAGTGTGGTTCAACTCCAGCTCTATAAAGATATGTTCCCCGGCATTTGGAAGTGGCGGCTGCGGTGAAACACTGAGCACTCTGTGCGAAAAATAATCTCGCAGATAAATTGCAACACCACCACCAACAGTATCAACGCCTCGATCATTTCTTATGAGTTTAAACCCTGGGATTTGATACATGGTCGAGGGAAGAAATGATCTTAGCCAAGTCTCAGAAACTAAAATTGCATGTAAGTGCTTAGAGTCGAAGCTGGCCAGCATATCGGGAAAATGTGCCGGAAGGCTCTGGGTGTTAAGATGAACGACATTAAAATACTTGGGAACATCAGAAAAAAGTGCACCAAGACTTTCAGACAGTGAAGGAAGACTCACAAAACTGTCATCATCATCACTGTTGCTACTAGCTGATGTAAAATGATCACTGTCATCGCTGTCTAACATTATAAATACTACAGTAACCTACAAATACTAATTATAAATATGTATATATAAAAAAAAAATATATAAAAAATAAAAAAAATAAAAAATATATATATAATATGGTGTCTATAAATAACAATATATTTTTACCTAGTTGGTTACCAACCAAGCTATGCGTAGGGGAAAAATACACCCGCCTGTTGAGCCATTACTGTTTTATACATATATTGTATTACACTAAAATACTACACTATGTAAATTAACTAGCATGCAAATACGAATGAGTCCGGGCTTACACTGTCACTATAATAGAATTTAAAGAGACAAAACAAATACGCTAGGTAAGTAGGCTACTTATTAAGTGTGCTGAAGTGGTACTAGTCCAAATAGACACTATTATAGCACTAAACTACACAAAGCAAAGAAATCAGCTCAAATTTCAACAAAAACATTGCAGATACTAACTATAGGTATTTAATCTAGGTAACAAAGACTAGATTTATTAAAAAAATAAATTTTAATACAGCTATATGGACATAACTCATTTGCCCTCCTATTAGAGCATTCAAAAGAATTTGACATAGTTGATATTTGATGTTAACAAATGGACTCATTGCGCCAATATACACTGTACACATAGTGCACAGTTGTCGTATATCATTTTCCAAAATTAGTGAACAATTCGTATTTTGTCTTTATAATACATAGAGGGTACGAAAATGCGTATAAGTAGAGAACAATGATATGCTGTAGTGAACAACGGTGTTCTTTGTGTAAGTGCCAAATCTCCTAAAAGTTACAGTAAGGATTCCATTGCATTACTGGGGTAGAAAGAGGACACAGGAATTTAGGATTGGACTTGACATGGACAAATACTAAGATAACTAGACATTAATAAATGCAGTGAAATGCTCTTTGCTATCTTTTCGCCTAAAGTCCACTGAAAAACCTCAGTATAAGAACCACCATTATACTGAAGGCAAGGACCAGGACCTAGGACTGAGGACTCGACATCGACAAAGACTGGACAGGACCAAATTAGAAGATAATATTGAAGAAATACGATACAAAAAATAAGACTTGGCTAAAAAGTCTTAGTAACCAGGCCATAAAATAATAATAAATAAATAAAATAGAACATAACGTAATGACAATGACAATTGATCTGCTTGGCTGGTTCTGTTTCATTCAGTGAAAATGTAGTTCTATTTATTTTACTGAAATGATGTTAAATTAATCTCTCACAAAAAGAAAAAAACATCTACAAGTACATATTCAATAGAGCAACTACATACTCAAGTGACAAGCATTATATCAGGTTAATCTAAAGTATGTTAAGCATATTCAACTAACAATACCGCCCCAATTACAAATAAATAAGCATTATAATTTGATCATTCATGAGATAATTAAAAACAAAAAAAAAAAAATATATATATATATATATATATATGTATCGAAGCGATACCGACAGTTAGCCCGGACCATTGAACTTAGAAAAAGAAATTATGCAAAGAAGAATAACATGACATACTGATTATAAAGCATAAATAAAACTAATAAATCTACTTCTTGTGTATAGTGCGTTTGGACTTAACTGCAGTTTTTCCAGATGCCGTAGGCTTGTCAGACCTCTGTTCATCAGCTGGGCCAGGTATTTTGTTTAACTCAGCAAGTGATGCCACCCTATGCCTTGTACCATTTGCATTAATATAAACTGTGCCTTCCCGGGTCCAACACTGAGCCATACCAAAACGTTCTCTGGCTGCTGTAAATACTAAATGTCTTTGTTTCGTAAGAACCTCTGATACCACAAAATCTGTACCCTTAAATTTTGTTTTAGCAAACCAAATTCGATCCCTGCAAGCAACAGTGTGAAACTTAATAATGATGGTCCTGGATTTACCATTACCCACTGATCGACCCATTCTATGACATCGTCTGATGTCATTAGTTGTAATGTCAGGCAGGTTCAAGTGCTCTCTGACCATATTTACCACCCGTACTGCAAGCTGCTCCTTTGGCTGTTCCTGCACACCATGAAAAAGAAGCATTTTTATTCGTGTGCGCATCTCCATTGAATCAACCTGGAATGCTAACACTTCAATTTGACGCTGTAGTGTATTTAAAGTGTCTTTCACAAACATCTTAAATAAACCAAACTCTGTAGCCAGTGCCGATGTTGTGACTGCAGGAGCATTATGTGTTTTCGGCAGATCTGCCTCAAAATTAGCCATCCTGGCATTAAAAGACTCCGTCAGCTGCGCCAATGATGACTGTAACATCTCAACAGACATGATGAAACAAAGATGTTGTTATAAATTTGTGAAGTATTACAGAATTGATATAACACTTTCTGGCAGGTGTTGATTATTACTTGTACAATTTCACCATAACAATTAATGTATAAAAAATTATAATAATAAATTAATTCATTAATAAATCACTTAAATATTATATATTAAACTCTAAGCAAATTATTTACGCCTTTACGTCAACTACCCTCCGATTATCTCCCTGTATATGATGTACATTGAATTATACTTATTTTTCTATAGGAAATTTTAATATTTCGATTTGGCGTGTCAAAAGTACTCCTTTGATACCTTGCAATAAATTCCTGATCACTCAAAGGCTTAAGTTGTAAATACGTGTTTTAAATATTTTTCTCTTCCTTTCTACTGTTTACATTAACATGTGATGAACTGCTATTGACAAAGGTATGTGAAAACAAAAGTGCATAATGTGCATCAATATTCTTTTATTTGACACGAATGAAATAAGTAACGATTCAATTCAGTTGTTAAGTGTGGTGCAAATGAAGTAACGTTAACCAATGACCGAACCATCTGTTACCGTTATCATTATTTTTTTACGTACGTCAACGTCACATTTTGTGAAACAACTTGTTTTTATGTTTTACGATTGTCATCGCCATTTTTAACGTCTACGTATTCGTTAAGTGGAGTTGAAACAACCCGCCCTTAATGTACATAAACATAAAGGATCTTTTAAATAGGGCGGGTCAATATTAACAGTTTGTGCCGGCCATGCTGTTTTGGCGGCATCTGTCAAATGCGTTGTTATTTCTTCAGTTACTGATGCCAAATCACCAAAGTTACACGATTAAGCAGCACATTCAAATCATAAAACTTTATTATCAAAATAAGTGCTCGGTGCGTGCATTTCGTCCATTTTACGGCATAAATATCTTACATACAGCTTGTTTTATTTAGTTTTAACATCGACCCGTCCTTGTTGAAAGACCCTTTACATACCGAAGGATTAACGAGTGTCGTATGGAACATTCTCTAGAATGTTCCAGAACACTAATGGGCGCATGGGCCGAGCTCGCGACTTCTAGACAGTCCCGTGTCGAATTCGCGTATCAATACATGCATTTCCCTGGATATACGGCTATCGCTTCTGGTGAAGTGATTCATGTAATAAAATATCATCCGGCACCCATAACTCCTCGGAGCATCCAGTGAAATTTGCTAATAAAAGCTTTTATGTCACGCCTGGATCATGCCTATTCGCCACCTATTTGCGTGAAATGAAAATGACAGAAATATTAAAGCCCGAGTATAAAATTTAAAAAAAAATGTTACCGTTTCCGGCGGGGAATTGTACCCACTACTCCACCTATATACGGTAAATAGGTGGAGTAGTGGGTTAGTGTGGTTACTAGAATCTACTAGAATCAATGACGTCACGTTTTGGATACAGACAAATTCTCGTAGTCCCTGCAAGATTGTTTACGTTGACCGACTTGCCAGAAATCGTGGAGACAACGATGCTCGGGACGAGGATGTCTTAGGAATTTTCCCATTCGTGTTCTGTAACAGTACCCCTGTTACAGAACACTAATGGGCGTATATAAAGGGCCGAGCTCGCGGCTACTAGACAGTATATAGAATCGAGGGGATATGCGGTACTGGGCCCGAAAGTACCAACAGAAATACGCGCCTAAAATATTGGGTGGCGCTCTAGATCCAAAGAAAATAGGAAGAGCCTCTTTATTCCTCTCGAATGAGATGGAAGCTCCGAACTCCCAATCTTATCTCCTCCTAATCTTACTGGATGCAGTCTGACTTTACTGGAGTTTGTCAAATCATGTACGCTATGTAGCGCATGACTATAGCAAAAAAAAAACGAGAAATGTGGCGGTTCTGTTACTGTGAATGACGTAAGTTATACAGGGTTACATGAAATGTCGTGTTAGATCCGTTAAGGGCGTGGAGAGTACCCATCATTTCTGACTTATTACACTATGAATCACCCTTCCAACTTAACCCCTTTTCGAGATATTTGACTTTGTAATAAGATGCTTTAGGATGTCAATCATTAAAATATTGCATATACTCGTAAGTTACTTGAATAGGGCGTAGTAGACAAGTGAAAGTTAAGAAATTGAAAAAAATATTACAAAGTTAATTATATTTCTCTAAATGATATCTAAAAAAATATTATAGCAGTTGTTCGGCAGATGTGATTCAAAATATCTACGTTTCATCAGCTATCTAACGGGGTATAACAATCTAGGATTTGTATTACATTTCGTGGAAAAAAAAAAGTAGTTGGCACGCTCCAGGTAGCAGTTCTAACGGTCTATTGTCCTTCAAGTTAAGACGCACCATGCGAGCGAGACAAGAAAAAATATTGTTGAGACCGGTTAGGGCTGGGAATACAACACGTTATATTGTTTTGGTTGTCAGTCTGCTTTTTTGTGCTTCGTAAATAGTAGATATGATATCGTTTTGCTCTTTTTCTTGACTTGACTGTGATTCTGGACAATTTCTTCTGATTTGTGACTACTGTGCTTGTTAACCGGACTCTGATTTGTACTTGTGATACAGAAGTGTTTAAGATGACACATCTGAGGAATATACTAATATGCTTATTTGTTACGAATACTGCGATTGTGTCTGCGCAAGCTCGCAACGAATACATAACTCGATTCCCCGGTCGTCGAGTGCCGGATGTGGCTGTTTTAGACAGTGTTTATACAAGACTTCTCTACTACTTCTACTAATATTGTTGCCCGTGATCTGGGACTTTCGCAATGGAGAGTGTGGTTTACAGTGCATACTGCTGGGCTATACCCGTACCATTACACGCCGGTACACACTATTGAAGAAGGAGACCCCGCGAGAAGGTTGGACTTCTGAAGATTTATGCTAAATGCTGACGTAAAAGACCCAGATTTTCTAAAAATACAGACATAATTTTCTAAAAAATTCTCTTGGACAAATGAATCCAAATTTGATAAAGATGGCATAACTAACTATCACAACGCCCATTACTGGGCCCAAAAAGAACTAAGGAATCCCAATAAGAGTGAAGCGGTCCCAACGAAGATTCATCGGGAATGTGTGGACGGGCATTAACTCCAATCATTTGATTGGACCTTACTTTTTCCCGGACAATCTAAATGGGGAAAGGTACGAAAACTTCTGTGATTTGCTGGATGATCTGCCACTCAACTTGATCAGGGACATGTGGATCCAACATGATAGCTGCCCTGCCCATTTCAGGAGAAGTGTCAGAGAATGTCTGGATACAAATTATCCAAACAAATGGATAGGACGAGGTGGACCGTTGCTATGGCTAGCAAGAAGTCCGGACCTAACCCCCATAAATTTTTATGTGTGGGGGCGCATAAAAACTCTTGTCTACAGCGAGCTAAATCCAGTTTCGTCTGTGGAAGATTTAGGAGAAAGGATTGTGGATGAAGCAAATCAAATGAGGACAACGTTGACCACTAGAGTAGTGAAGACTGGTCTCCGTAGAATAATGCGACAATGTATTAGAAACAGAGGCGGCCATGTTGACCATGAACAGTAGAGTAATAAAAAGTTATCAAATGACATTTAAAGCTTACCTATTGTTTTATTTTACTTTTTAGGGCTAAGTATTAATTTTCTTCTCAACTGTCGCCTATGAAATTAAGTTTTTTTCAATGCATTTAAATAAAATCCTAGATTGTTATACCTCGTTAGATAGCTGATGAAACTTAGATATTTTAAAACACATCTGCCGAACAACTTCCATAATATTTTTTTTAGATATTCCTAAGAGAAAATTAACATTCAAATTTTTTTTTTAATTTCTTTACTTTCACTTGTCTACTATACGTCCTATTCAATTAACTTTAGCACTATTTTAATGATTGACGTTCTAAAGCATCTTATTACACATGTAAAAATGCAATAATAATAATAATAATAAGACACTGCTGGTATGCCTAATCCATACCTACTAGATTTTAAGAAAAATATAAGCATGACAGCGCGGGCTGTCACTTGGCACTTTTCTAGACACTTAATCTTACGCACAGTTATATTATGTAATTCATGTACGATCTGAGAGTAATAAAACTATATTAGATTTAATATACACTTTTATTTTAACATGGTGGCAGCGAAATAAAAGAACAAAATGTCGGAATAAGAAGTTTTAGTCAAAATAATGGAACAACAAGCTTTACTGCTTAAGGAAATGCAATTGCAGTTGTTACGGCTTTTAAAGCCAGACTTAAATATAAATGTTCCATGGCCAGCTCCAATCAACACAAATATTTGCCCTGAAGATGCATACAGAACATTCGAATCGTCTTGGAATAATTATTGCCGGGCTACACAAATGGATACATGGCAGGCAGACCAATAAGCTAGAAAAGTAAGCATCTTATTCGGCGCCATCGGTGAAGAAGCACTAAAAAAATATGGTTATTTTGGGATTACGAACGCTGTTAATGAAACTAAATCGTGTGTAGAAATACTCAAAATAATCAGTTCCAAATTGGTCCCTAAAAAGAACATTATATACAGTAGATATGTATTCCTCAGTAGAAATCAACAGCAATATGAACAATTTGATATTTTTTACTCAGATCTAACCAAACTGGTGGAAGAATGTCAATACCAAAATTTCAAGGAAGAAATGTTGAGAGACAAAATTGTAATAGGAATCAATGATATAACTTTAAAAAAGAATTGCTAACAAAAGACAATTTAACTTTAACCCTCTATTGCATACAAAGCCAATTTTGGCTGCTCAACTTTAGTAATTTATTTCTACCCTAATTTTAGACAAAATTATAAAATGTCAATGTAGTAATATTAAGGAATTCAAACTGAACCGGAACGTAATTTTTATTATCTATGGCCAACGTGTCATTATAACCTCACTTTTCTCCGGTGCGTACGCGACGTCGTTCTTAGTGAAATTTATTGCAGCTTTGTTGGTGGAAATTAAATAGAAAAGGTAAGGAAATTGATGTTAAAAAATGTAAATAATGTTCTGCAAACCTTTGTTTTAGACCCCTATCACAGTTTATTCAAAATATTTGCTCCTTATACTTCATTTTCAATATTTTCTACAGGAGCCAATTTTGGCCTCGCATGCATTTACGATGAAGTAGGTTTGCGCCTAAAATGGCTTCGCATGCATTCAGAGTTTTTTTTTCTTTCCAGAATGCTTCCTTCACGCTTTTATGGCACTGCTAACTGCATTAAACCTATTCCTTTCATACTGATTCACTATCTGATTCCGATGACGATGTTCCGCTTTCGCGCTTGCGCAACCAAACACGTAAAAAACCTATAATTATTCTACCATCCGATTCCGATACTTCCGATGACGAAATAGTTGATCCTAGACCTAAAAATTTGAAATAGAAGCGAGCAGTTAAGGAAAAAATTATCTGGACTGAAGGAAAAATGCCAGCGTATGATGAAAATAATTTCAATTTTAGTTGTAGCCTGGAAGGCTTTTTCACAGAAGATTTGATAACATTTATTACGGAACAGTCAAATCTGAAATCTACTCAGGTCAATGTTAACAAGCCAGCAAATATCACAACTACTGAGATTGAGCAATTTATAGGTATTGTCATCTTCACCTCATTAGTTCACCTGCCATCTACACGGATGTATTGGTCCAACAACATTGGTCAGCATCAAGTCAATTCAATAATGACATGTAATAAGTTTGAAATAATAAAACGTCATCTTCATTTCAATAATAATGAAGATTTCAAACCACCCGGTACACAAAGTCACGATAAACTGTTTAAAATTCGACCTCTCATAGAAAAATTAAGAGAGCGGTTACTTTTGATACCCAAAGAAGAATATCTGGCCGTAGATGAGCAAATTATGCCCACGAAAGCTCGCCACCAACTCAAACAGTACAATCCAGCTAAACCTCATAAGTGGGGGTACAAAAATCAAGTGTTGAGTGGCGTATCAGGGTTCAGTTACGACTTCGATATTTTTGCTGGCGATTAAAGCAACATTTTTCCAAGTGATGCACCAGATCTTGGTGTCAGCTCCAACGTTGTTACACGACTCACATCTACTGTGCCTCGAAATGTAAATCACAAAATATTTTTCGATAACTGGTTCAATAGTATAAAATTGCAAGTTTACCTGTATAAAAATGGATTGCTGCCATTGGGAACCATTAGGATGAACAGAGTACCTAACGCTAAACATGGGAGGCGTTGATTTGCTTGACTCTTTGTTAGGTCTGTATAGGATCAAAATAAGATCTCGTCAGTGGTATAAAAAAATATTTTTCCACTTGGTTGATATGTGTGCAGTTAATGCTTGGTTACTGTGGCGACGCAAGACTGACCAATACATGTCACTATTTGACTTCAAGCTAGCCATTTCTGAACATTATTGCAAGGCTGGCAAAAGCATCTCAAGAAAAAGAGGCCGTTCTAGTATCAGTAATCCCGGTACACCTACCTTGTCAAGAGGAAATACTCCTACGTCATCTAGAACGGGTACTCCTACCAGTATAAATTTCGCACCTCGAAAAAGGGCACGGAAAACCCCAGCAGTGCAAGACCTACCTCTAAATTCAGTACGTACAGACAAAATTGACCATTTCCCGATACACCAAAAGAATCGTCAATTATGTAAGAATGATTGTTCTTTGCGTTCTCATATAAAATGTGAGAAATGTGACGTGTTTCTTTGCTTGAATGAGAAAAGAAACTGTTTTAGGGAAAATTCCCTAAAACGTTGTGTAAGTTTGTTATTTGTTGTGCATAGGAAGCCAAAAATGGCAGTCTCATACACAGACGTTATTGCATGGGAAGCCAATTTTGGCTTCTGTTTTTTTTTTCTAAAATAAGATACTTATTTTTTTTTTTCACTTTATATTTTGTCTTACAAGCCCTATTAAAACACATTAAAACATAAAAATATTTTTTTTTCTTTTTAATTTAATAATTCACGCAATAGAGGGTTAAATGATGCAGTAAATTTAGGTCGAGCAGCAGAGGCAACAAATATACAAATAAAAAACTTAACTACAACTTCTTCATCCAATACTTCTGAAATAAAGAAAATAGAAGGCAAAATGAGAAGGGAAAAGAAAGGAAAATGTAGATTCTGTGGAAATACCCATATATTTAACACGGAACATTATCCAGCCTGGGGTAATATCTGTTCCAATTGCAAAGGCAAAAATCATAATGAAAGTGTATGCAAAAAGAAAAAGGAAATCAAAGAACTAAAAAAGGACAAGGCTGACTATTCATCTGATTCTGATTCTGACATTCAGATGATTAACTAAATAATGAATAAAAAAGTACTAATTTAGCAGAATGTAGCATAGAATATAAGAAACAAGATAAGTGGTGTGAAACAAAGTGCTTGTTAGATACTGCTGCAGATAATTGTCTCATCGGGTATAACAATTTGAAAAATATGTTCGAAGAACAATACATTAAAAATATAATATATAAATAATAAGAAGCGTGCACGTCGCCATCCCTGCCAGCTACGGCTGCAATTCTACTCCAACACGAGTGCCACCAGGGCGATTACTGCTAGGGCGTGCCCCCGAGGCGACGCGCACCAGTTCGTCCCCGCTGGTGTGAAAAGTGTGTGCTAGAGCGGCGTAGGGGACCGCCACCCTACACGCGCGGCCAGACACGGCGGGAAGTGGAGGATGGAGTGCAGGGTAGCTGCGTGGAATGTTAGGGGAGGAATGACAGATAAGATGAATGAGTTGATGGATGTTATGAATGAGAGAAAGTTAGATGCAGTGTGCTTGACAGAGACCAAGCGCAAGGGCAGCGAAGTCTTGGAGTTCCCGGGTGGGATGCTCGCGCTTTGGTATGGAGTACCAGAGAACGAGCATGGCAGTCAGGGGGTTGGAATTTTGCTGTCCTCGCGATTGGCCTCCGCTATGTATGAGTACAAACTGGTAGGTCCTAGAATCCTCTGGATCCGTGTAAAACTTGGTTTGACGAAGATTTTCCTGGTAGCTGCTTACGCGCCAGTATCTTCGTCGAACGCGAGTGAGCTAGAGGAATTCTGGGAGAGTATGAGAGAAGCTCTAAATGTGATAGAAGGAAATGAAAGACTTATAGTATGTGGAGACTTGAATGGATGGGTGGGTACCGCTCGCGATGGTTTTGAGTCGGTACTCGGGAAGTATGGGGATAAAAGGGTGAACGACGCTGGCAAGGTAATACTGGCATTTTGTAAGGAAAAGGATTTGTTTGTGGCGAACACAATGTTCAACCACAAACAAATTCATATGTATACGAGGAGATGTAAGTCAAAGAGAAGCATGATAGATCTATTCCTAATGGATAGTCGGCTCCGTAAACAGGTGATGGACACGAGGGTTTATCGAGGCGCTGAGCTGGGATCAGACCACTACCTAGTCATAACTAGGATTAGGGATCTGTTCGCGGTTTGGCGTCATCGTACCGAGTGTCCTGAACCTGGGCCGACTTATAGCATCAAAAGCTGGAAGCTGCAGGATGCATCCATTAGGGATAAATATAATGAAAGGGTAGCCGAAAAGCTTGGCGACGCCAATGTAAGCAGTGAGAATGTGGAAAGTGTATGGCAGAACCTTAGGGACAGTATGATAAATGCCGCTGTGGAGGTGTGTGGAGAAACGAAAAGAGGCAGTAGTAATAAGCGTGATGCATGGTGGAATGAGGAAGTGAAAGAAGCAGTTCGAATGAAGAAGAAAGCATGGCTAGACTACTTAGCCTCGCGGAATGATTTTAATATGAAAGAGAGATACAAGCTGCAGAAAGTTAACACGAATGCACTGATAGAAGAAGCTCGTGAAAGGTGCAGAATGAAAGCGGATGAAAGGTTGTCGCCCAATTTCCGGGATAATGCCAAGCTCTTCTGGAAAGAGGCAGGCAAGACCCGGAGTTGTTCGGCAATCTGCAGTATGAATAAAGTGCTTAGTGTTAACAATGACGTCCTAACAGACCAAAGTGACGTCCTGCAGAGATGGAGTGAATGTTATGGAAAGATGTATGCAAGAAAAGACAGAGATGCCACATCGGGAAGTGGAGCTCACTTCGATGCTCCGGATCCCGATGTCATTGAAGTCATTAGTATGAAAGAAATAGAACCAGCGATAAGAAGTATGAAATGTGGTAAGGCTGCGGGAAAAGACAGAGTTACTGCTGAGATGATCAAGTACGGTGGGTCGCGTGTCTGGGACACACTATGTCTGTTATGCAACTTGGGCTGGCGGACGGGTGAGGTCCCAGATGACTGGCGAGTAGCAGTTGTAGTACCTATTTACAAAGGGAAAGGCTCGCGCCTAAACTGCTCCAGCTACAGGGCGATCAGCTTGGTCAGCTTAGCTAGTAAGGTGTATGCAAAGGTTATAACGGCACGAATGCAAGAAAAGTCTGAAAGGTATTTATGGGAGGCTCAATGCGGATTCCGACGTGGAAGAGGTTGCATGGATCAAGTGTTTTCTCTCCGCATGATCGCGGAAAAGTTTCTGGCTCTTAGCCAGAAGGTTTTCTGCGCTTTTGTGGATCTAGAGAAAGCATTTGATAACGTTGTGAGAGAAACGCTGTGGGACTTGCTGCCAGGATATGGTGTGGACGGCTCGCTACTGCGGGCAATACAGTCGCTTTATAGGGACTGTAAGGCTTGCGTGCGAGTAGGGGGGGATGTGTCACCTCTTTTTGATGTCTGTACAGGCGTCAAACAGGGATGTGTCATGTCCGCCTGGCTGTTCATAGTGTATCTGGACAGTTGCCTGCAGAAGTTGAAAGATTTTAATATGGGTGTGAATTTGGGTGACTTTACAGTAAACTGTCTGCTGTACGCTGATGATGCGGTGCTCATGGCCTCATCAGAAGCCGACCTACAGGCATTAGTCACTAATATGAAAGAGGGGTGTGAAAGTAAGGGTCTCCGCATGAATGCAAGTAAAACTAAGGTTCTAGTATTTGAAAGAGGTGACGTAAGAACTAAATGCGAGATTAGAGTAAACCAGGAACGTCTAGAGCAAGTGAATGAAATTGTGTATTTAGGAAGTATGTTTAGCGCGGATGGAAGATGTGATTCGGATGTAGAACGGCGAGTAGCTGCCGGAAACAAAGTTAACGGTGCTTTGTCCCAGTTAGTAAAGCGACAAAGCATCGTAAAAGAAGCACGAATGGCGATTCATAACGCAGTGCTAGTGCCAACTTTGCTTTACGGTAGTGAAACCTGGGTATGTCAGCAGATACATGAAAGTAAATTGAATGCTGTGGAGATGCGATCACTTCGAAAATTGTGCGGCGTTACCTTGGCCGACCGAATACGTAACGAAGTGATACGCAATATGGCAGGTTTGAATGAAAGTGTCAGCATTAAGCTGGAAAAGGGCGTGCTCCGTTGGTTTGGACACGTCCAACGAATGAGTGAGGAACGATTGACGAAGAATATATATTGTTCAAAAGTAGAGGGTAGAAGGAGTCAGGGAAGGCCGAGACTTACATATGAAGATCACGTGAGCAGATTGCTCAAAAACGGAAAGGTCAAAATTACTCGGATACCCAGACGTGCGTGTATGAAGCGATTGATGAATCTCGACGAAGCGAAAGAAGTATGCATGGATCGCGAAGCCTGGCGATCTGTCCTCTCTGACTATCCCGTCAGGGATACAGCGTGAAGATAGTTAGTTTAGTTAAAAATAAATTGGAACCATCTAAGAAGTCTCTTTTTAGCTTTGGTGGTCACAATATAATCATATATGGACAAATAGACATTCTTCTTCGGGTAAAACTATCGAAAAGGGTATCAAAATATTGTGTGACCTTCTAAGTTGTACATGATACACATATACCACTTCTATCCTGTAAAGCATGTACTGCAATAGGCCTTGTGAAATTTTGTAAAGAAATTAGGGGTGACCACTATCAATCAACAAATAATATTATTCAAAAATATAATGAAGTATTCACAGGAAGAGGTAGCTTTTCAGGTGAGGTTTGCCTACAAATTGATAAGCAGGTGCCGCCTGTCATTCAACGAGCACGACGAGTTCCAGTTTCTTTGAGACCAATAATGAGAAGTGAATTTACACGTTTAGATGAGGAAGGAGTTATAATTAAAGAAGAACAACATACAGATTGGGTAAGCAATATTTTAATCATAAAAAAAAATAACAAATTTAGAATGTGCCTTGATCCCATTCCTCTGAATACAGCAATCAAAAGACCAAACCATCAATTCACCACTGAGGACGAAATATTACCAGAACTGGGACAAGCCAAGGTATTGTCCACATTTGATGTAAAAAAGGGTTTTTGGCATATAAAGTTGTCTGAGGAAAGCAGCAAATTGACAACTTTTTGGACACCTTATGGAAAATATCGCTGGAAAGTCCTTCCTTTTGGAATAAGTTCATCGCCTGATTATTTTCAAATTAAAATGAGTCAGATCATTCAAGGTTTTTCAGGTGTTGAGGTATTAGTAGACGATATATTAGTTTATGGGGTAGGGAATAGTTTGTCTGAAGCCATCAGTAATCATAATGAAAATTTAATCAGTCTAATGGAAAGGCTGCTTAAATTTAACTTTAAACTAAATAAAGAAAAGACAAAGCTACTACAAACATCTGTAAAATATTATGGACATGTCTTTTCTTACCAAGGTATTCAGCCAGATCCTTCCAAAACTGAAGACATTAAAAATATACCCACTCCACTAAATAAAAAAGACCTCCAGAGATTTCTAGGTGTTGTGACTTACTTAAGTCGCTTTATACCAAACTTGGGTGAAGTTGGTTGTTCGTTTGTCACGACACTTTGTACAGTTGCTTTTTACACTTTGTAATGATTACAAGTTACAGCACAGTTTTGTTTGCTGATATTTTAATTTTTATATGGGATTGTAAGTGAAAGAAGTCGGTGGCGATAGAGCTCAACCGCATCTTCAGTATATATAAGGATAATATTGGAAGAAAGAGTCAGTGGCTAGATAGCTTAACTGAACTCCTGGTTTGAGAACTTGGTTGGATTTGTTATTCTTTAGTACTTACGTTAAGTCAATGCTTTGACTTTAAGTTTTTTGTTGTATCAATTTTGATATTCTTATTTGTAAAGAGTTGGATGAGAGAGTCGGTGGCTATGGTACTCAACCGTACTTTCGTATTTAGTTTAGTGTTGGTAGAGTAGGATGTTTTTCTGAACTCATGGAATGCGAATGTTCTGGTTTGTTTACTAGATTTTTCTTGGAACTATACTTATGGTTAGTTGGTTATTTATGGTTATTTATTCTTGTTACAGAATTTTGTTTTTGAGATTTTGGTTTTCTTTTAATGGAATTATTTCCATTTCTTTCTTAGAGCTTTATTGTTTGAAAAAGAAAGTTCCTTTCTTTTATTGCTGGTTGGGGTGTGATGTAACGTTGTAAAACGTCACATTGAAATGTCATTGTTGGTCTTGAGATTTAGAGAGAGAGGTGAGTAGATTGTTGACTCGCTCCGTGTGTCATCGATTTTAAATAAATTGCGATTTCTGTAAGGTTGTATTCCTTAGTTCCATGCCATAGGGTAGACTTGGAAAGAAAGAAAAAAAATACAAAAAAAATGTCTTTTTGTCTGTGGTGACGGAACAAGCCATTCGCCTAGCTACAGACGACAAAAAAAGATGTCGTCGTAAATATATTTTTTAAACTTCGCTAAAAAGAAGTAATCTTTTATAAATTGTATATGGAAGTTCACGCCTGTGACTTCTTATCAATGGTTATATCAAAATAACTATGTATTTCGTTTATTACGATGTTTAGAACAGCGTTAATGGAATATTTGCCTGCTCTTCAAGATTTATTGGTTTTTTCTTTAAAAAAAGTGGTAAGTTCTCTTTATGTATTCGAATCACGAACAAATATCCAATTGTTTTTCCAAATCTAATGGAACTAATTCTTTTCTTTGCAGCTGAAAAGGCACTTTTTTATATTCTAGGATAAAATTTGCCATGGATGCTGACCATGTGGTTACGGGCTCGTCATTCTCGTGGAGACGACACCAGTCGCGGTCTGCAGATGTGATTTCGAATCCCGTGGTAATGTAACCACGTCATCGGGTACCTAGTTTGAATTGTTTTTGTGTAGATTAATCTAATAATGATGCACGACTCAATGAACCGGCCCATGTAACGACTCAATGAACCGGCCCATGTAACGACTCAATGAACCGGCCCATGTAACGACTCAATGAACCGGCCTATGTAACGACTCAATGATCAGGCCCATGTAACGACTTAATGATTTGGCTCATGTTTTGAATCATGTTACGATATACTTTTGACTTATAAGCTGGCATAATGCTGGGTCACACTATTCTAAATTTCACGCCTCAACCCTGTGAATAGTTAATCTTTAGCTTACTAAATCACTGGAATAAATTATACCAATAGTGATAATGTATATAATGTACATTCAATCAATTCGCCTATAAAAATATAGAAACTTTCTTCTAGAGGTGTATTCCATTATTTTTGGTTCCTGCTCTTATGATTAGAAGCTCAATCTCTATCGCTGATATCAGTGTGCATAAAGTTGGTAGGACTTATCCTCCTGGCGCCTGAAACGAGTTATAACTTTTGTTAGTTTGTTAGTTCATGTCCCCATAATAAGACATTGAAATATTATTATTACAATCGGCGTTGGTTCATCGCCATTTATTATTATTACACGATCTAACTAACTATCTTCACGCTGTATCTCTGACGGGGTAGTCAGAGAGGACAGATCGCCAGGCTTCGCGATCCATACATACTTCTTTCGCTTCTTCGAGATTCATCAATCGCTTCATACACGCACGTCTGGGTATCCGAGTACTTTTGACCTTTCCGTTTTTGAGCAATCTGCTCACGTGGTCTTCATATGTAAGTCTCGGCCTACCCTGACTCCTTCTACCCTCTACTTTTGAACAATATATATTCTTCGTCAATCGTTCCTCACTCATTCGTTGGACGTGTCCAAACCAACGGAGCACGCCCTTTTCCAGCTTAACGCTGACACTTTCATTCAAACCTGCCATATTGCGTATCACTTCGCTACGTATTCGGTCGGCCAAGGTAACGCCGCACAATTTTCGAAGTGTTCGCATCTCCACAGCATTCAATTTACTTTCATGCATCTGCTGACATACCCAGGTTTCACTACCGTAAAGGAAAGTTGGCACCAGCACTGCGTTATGAATCGCCATGCGTGCTTCTTTTACGATGCTTTGTCGCTTTACTAACTGGGACAAAGCACCGTTAACCTTGTTTCCGGCAGCTACTCGCCGAGTACATATACACGATCTGAGAGTAATAAAACTACATTAGATTTAATATACACTTTTATTTTAACAGACACACAAAATAAAATTTAGTAGCCTAAAAATCGGCAATTTTCTATAAAAATATTAAAATTCGAATATCTCCAAAAGGGTTGAGTTTAGGGTCAGGTGTTTCATAGTGAAATAAGTTAGAAATGTTGGGTACTCCACGCCCTTAACGGATCTAGCACGACTTTTCCTGTAACCCTGTTTGATTATTTATCATTACTCTATGTTCACGCCCGTGTGAGGAGCGGGCTTAGAACAAGTCCTGTGCGGCGCGAGACGAGAGTGTACGTATTTAATCGTATAATTTATTTTAATAATACATTCTATTTGTCACAGCACAAAACCTGTGTTTTATATCCTCGCCGACATAAATTGGTGCCCCCGGGTGGGCATGTTACGCCGACGCCCGCCAAGCACGTAGCACGCGCATGCCCACGCCAGAGTAAGGAGCCACGGGGTGCTTGCCGCTCCGCTCCAGCTCTGTGCGATTCAGCTCGCACTCGCCCCAAACAAGGTTGCGCGAGACCAGGTCCAGGACGCTGCTTCGCCATACAACGGCAGAATCGCCGCGTCACGCCCGATGACGTCAGAGCGTCGAGAGAAGCCGGCCACCGTCACCTGCGTCTCCATCCGAGGAGTGTCGTGAGCCACAATTTCTTATTTTCCTTTTCCTATTTTTTTTTGCGTTATAAACGCCATACGCCACTTCCAGCGCTCTGATAATTCCTGATCCATACCTACCATGTATGTGCGATACCCACATTTATAACATAACAGGTGCCCCATCTGTTTTACATGCGTTCCGGTGTTATTTCATTTCCCTTTTTATTTTATTACTATTTTCAGCGTTTAAACGCCCGTATGAGCGTTTTTTTGTCATCATTGACTTATTACCTATAATTCAGTGGTTTTCGAAACCCACGCATGCCTAGGCTTCGGAACCCGAGATTATTTTGTTTTGTAATCTTTTACTTTTCCAGCGTGTAAACGCTAGTTTGAGCGTTTATGCATTTTGTGTTTAATATTTTTCAAGCTACTGGCCTTGGTTGCCTCCACAAGCCTCGCCTGTGCTTTGGAGCTCCAGATACCTACTTTAATGCACTTAATATTTTTATTCTCTAAGGTAGTACTTGCAAGTAACCTAAGTACCTACCTATACTTACCTACCCACGTTATAATGGTGCAATCCACTTACTATTTCTTTATGCAAATGCTTTAATTTGTATTTACTGCTAAATATTTTTAGCTGCTATTTTGCACAGCATCACAAGGAATGTTGTCAGCCATTACTTTATACCCATACTTGGCCTAGCCATCAATCATACTGCGCAGCGTTACCGCATGCTGCGCGTGCTCTTATGCAGCACAGTATATTACTTAAACTAAAGTAATATATAATCATACACTCATAACCTCTTTTTTATTCTAGCTCATAATAGTTAGGAACGTATGCCCGTTGTCCATGCGTCACACCTAATAAAACAATTGCACGCATTTTCGCTTATGCACCTTCTTATCGGCGCATTTCAGTGAGAAACCACAATCCATTGCCAACGCGCCATCGCTGCACTGCGTTCGCCACGCACCGCTGCAATCCGGTTCGGCGCCTTGCAACAAGCTTCGAGATGTCCCGCAACCAAGGATCGTAAGCCGTTCGCAATTTTTAGTTTTTATTTATTAATGAGACTCCAATAGTTCGCTTGTTTTTAACTTTTGCAAGAAATATTAGTTTTAATATTTCTATTATCTTTCGTTATTCTTTACGAGATTTTTTGTAGTTTTATAGTAAGTAAGTACCTACTTACTTGAACAGTGGTACCTGATTAATTTTATTAACAATGTCTACTTCAAAATCAGCTGTTTCTGAAGCAATCCCTAGTGGTCTAAATGCTGCTAAGGTTAAGCGCAGTTCCATTAAAGGTCAAGTAACATTATTTCATAATTATTTAACTCCGTTATGTGATCAAGTGCCTTTAGATTCGGTTGAATGCAATAAGTTGAATTTAAAGCTAAGCAAATTCTTGGAGTTGTTGTCTGTATTTGATGAGCTGCATACACACATAGAGGTATTAAATGGTCCAAATCTAGAATCTGAGTTGGAAGAAAGAGCTTTAATAGAAGACAAACTTCAAATTTGTATTGCGACCGCTCAAAGTATTTTAAAGTTATCTGAACCTAAGGTTGAGACAGCTGATCAGACAATTCTATCGAATAATTCTTGCTGTGCTAGCTCTCACGGCCAAAATACTGGGTTTAAGTTACCTCAAATCAAAATAAAGCCCTTCAATGGTGCCTTTTATAAGTGGTTAGAATTCCATGACACTTTTTCTTCTTTGATACATTTAAATGATAAGATAGAACCTATTCACAAGTTCTACTACTTGTGTTCATACCTTGAGGGTGAAGCTGCCCGCGTCCTTCAAAACCCGCAGGCGGCTTTGCCTGTTAGATATGGGGGCCTAGGAATACGTCGTGTACAGGACGTCGGACTTGCGGCTTTCCTAGCGTCGGCTTGTGGGGTTGCGAACCTTGTTACTGTCATCCTTTCTTCTAATGGTGACGGGGCAAGCATACCCTATATGCCTGAGGCGTTGTCGGCATGGTCTGCATTTGGTGCGGAAATTCCAGAGGCTACACGTGTTCAGCGGGCATGGGATAGTATAGGTGCTAAAGGAATTTTGAAAAAGCTGATTGATGAGGCAAGCGGTGCCAATTTGGCTAGACTTAGGGCTGTATCGCAGCCGGAGTCAGGGGCATGGTTGCAAGCGCTTCCTTCTCCACACCTGGGAACCTTACTAGATGGTGACTCTTTGCGGGTGGCAGTGGCCCTACGCTTGGGCTGCAGAGTGTGTGAACCACATAAATGCATCTGCGGTTCCATGGTCGGGGCCGATGGTCACCACGCATTGAGTTGTCGTCGTTCCACGGGTAGATTTCCGAGACACCACGCTCTCAACGATTTAGTCCGGCGGGCTCTAATATCGGCCAATGTACCTTGTGTGCTGGAACCCCCGGGTCTCAGCAGATCAGATGGAAAGCGACCAGACGGCTTAACTTTGGTGCCATGGACAAAGGGTAGGTGCCTGGTGTGGGATGCCACATGCGTCTGCACTGTTGCAGCCTCGCACCTTAGTCGTACCATCCACGCACCGGCTGCGGCGGCGGAGGACGCCGCTAGTAAGAAGCGGTTAAAGTATGCGACGATGGAGACACAATATAATTTTGTGCCGGTGGCTGTGGAGACTTTGGGCAGTTGGGGATCAGAGGCTAAGAGCCTCATATCAGAAATCGGCCGACGGATGCGTCAAAATAATGGTGACCCTCGTTCCGGGTCGTTCCTGAGGCAAAGGATGGCCATTGCTATTCAGAGAGGCAATGCCGCCTGTGTCATGGGCACCTTTGCGTCGGGAACCATGCGGGACGGGTTAATTTGACGTAGAATTTATTTGACATGTAAAAAAACAGTAATATAATATTTATAAAAAAAAAAAAATAAAATCCAAATATAATAAGTACAAGTGTGTTCACTTGGATGCTGTAAGTGAATGGTCTAAGGAAGCATTTTTACTTTCCTTACGACGCATTATTGCACGTCGGGTAACCTAGGGCAATTTTGTGCGATAACGATAACAACTTTGTAGCGGCTGCAAGGGAGATTGAGGAAATTTTTAGGCAATACTGTAGTTCTATAGTGGAGTTTGAAGCTGACCAATCTATCTAGTTTTCATTTGTATCGGCTTACGCTCCAAATTTTAACGGCTATGCTGAATCCGGTATTAGGTCGGCGAAATTTCACCTCAAACGCATAATCATAATAGGGTAATACGCATCTCAACTTTGAGGAGTTGTGCACCTTATTTTGTCAAATCGAGGCCATCCTTAATAGCAGACCCATCTCCCCTCTCTCCCCCTCTCCTAACGATTTCGTGGCGCTCACACCAGGACACTTTCTCCTCGGCAGGTCACTCACATCGCTGCCGGCGCCAACGTTATTGGACACCAACCCTCGGCATCTGGACCGATATAAACTCTTGGAGCAGATGAGGCAACACTTTTGGAAGAGGTGGCAAGTAGAGTATGTCACTGAACTCCAGCATCGTCATAAATGGAAAACGAGAACAAAGGACTTGCGCGAAGGAGATCTAGTAATCATAAGGGACGAAGCATTGCCATCATTGCTTTGGCGCCTTGGCAGAGTATCCAAACTGTACCCTGGAGAAGATGGGGTACCTAGAGTAGCTGATATCAATACGTCGAAGGGAACAATCAGGCGTGCCCTCAATCGGATTTGCCCACTTTTCAATGAATCTTGAAATGGACATTTCAAGGGCCCCCCAGTATGTTCACGCCCGTGTGAGGAACGGGCTTAGAACAAGTCCTGTGCGGCGCGAGACGAGAGTGACGCGCCGCCGCCGACGACGGAACGGATCGACTCGGCCACTTGCGTCCCGACAGCCATGCGCGCTAGGTGCGCGCACGTCGCTTTAGCCTTGTCGGGTTACGAACTGTATTTAATCGTATAATTTATTTTAATAATACATTCTATTTGTCACAGCACAAAACCTGTGTTTTATGTCCTCGCCGACACGCTATATTCCTGGCGAAGTAGTCAATAATGTTAGTATTAGTTGAGCAAAGAGGTCGCTGAGCCACAGACGGTACAGCCACGACGGTACAGTATGATTCCAGTCACGAGCCATGGAATAGGAATGGCCACTGTGCAACTTGCGTATACAGCACGTCTGTATGGAAATAAAGTTCATGTCCCAAACATCTATGCTCAATATAGTCTATTTGGGTTTGTTGGAAGCTAGAATATTATCTTTGAAATCGTAGTTCACCATGATACCACGATTTACTGACGCAATATATCAACATGAGGGCATGACAACATCTGTTTTGAAGATTTGAAGACTTACTATGGTACCTGTCGCCATAAATAAGATAATAGACACCGTCGGGGTTTAGAACCCCGGGGTTTAGAACCATGATGACAAAGTCTATTTTCCTGTAAAAGTGTCGTGCTAAAACTGAGAAGACCGGAGAATGTCATGTTATTGTCACTTCGTGAAGTCGTTGAAGTGTTAGCCGACCCAGAAACTCCGCTTGTCCAGAGACAGCTGTTTCAAAGTAATTGCCCAATTCCAGGAGCTGTTTAGAATAACCACCTTCTGATGAACGCTAATGATATACTAGCGGAAAATTATGATTTTGATGTTGGCTTGAGAGCTGATATTTTATTGATCGCTCCATTTTTAAGTAGGTTACAGAAATACGCGCTTAAAATGGTGGGTGGCGCTCTAGATCCTAAGAAAATAGGAAGAGCTTCTTTATTCCTCACGAATGAGATGGAAACGCTGCGAACTCTCAATCGTAATGCAGGTGAAGTTCTTGATACCTATTATGACCGTTGCATCGTTGAAGGAAATGTAACACATTATACAAGTGCCGTGAAATTGACACCGGCTGAAAGAATCGAAGGACAGATCACCTTGCTTGGAGAACAACCAACTATAGTGAATATAGGCGTCCATTATATCTTATTAGAGATGAAACACTCCACTTACTGGATGCAGTCTGACTTTACTGAAGTTTGTCAGATAATGTACGCTATGTAGACTATGTATGCGCATGACTAGAAGGAAAACTTAAACCCGTCCGGTTACAATTGACATTAAATATAATAAGAATTTTATTTAATGTCATCCATAATGCTGTCCGGTTATAGACAGTTCCATCCCCACACCGTAAAGAGTTTATTGTCGACATACCCATCTCTTTGATTTTTCTTTTATTTTCACCGTACGCTTTGCTGTCCACTGACAATATTAACGGAAGAGTAGGATCATAGTGAGCTAGAAAAGGAGCACTGCTTAAAACGCTTTGGATTATTTTGAAAGCCCTATTACATTCCTCTGTCCATTCCCATATTATTGTTTTTTCTAATAAACTATATAATGGCTTAAGTATATCACTCATATGGGTATTTCTCATTTTCCGTATAATTATCTGTGACAGAGATTTTTTAGGTATGTGGTAGTACTACCATGTCTGGTGAAGACTAAATAAAAGTATACGAGATTTATTAACCTTATAATTTTGAATATTAAAAAATAATCGTGAAAATGTCTTTTCTGTGGATGTGACGGAAGCAAATTTACAGATAAAATATTTTTTTCCTAGTCTGTAGCATTGTATTTCTACAATATAAGGACATTATCTTAAATTCTAATAAATGCTGACCCATATCAGCTTATAATTTAATAACCAAATGATAAAAAAAAAACAATAAATAAAATTAAAATATGTGACTTAAATTTTGGTCACTTCTGTGGACAAAGGTTCAATAACTTTTTACTGAGAACAAACACTGCGTGTATCCGAATTTATGTGAGCATTGACAAGCCGTCACCTGTTATTACCATAATGAGGTGTCAATTTCTTAATGATTGCAAAACGTTTGTCGTGAAAAAGCAATAATAATATTAATAATAATGCATTTTATTTCAGACTACAATGTCCATATTGTTAGTAACATTATGCCCTAGATCTAAGTTAGTTACATTTACATGTATTTCATAAACGTGAAACCGGCGCCGCACCGCTCGACACCCTAAGCCGCTCACACCGGTGTTGCCCTCTGTCGCCTTACAGGCTTATCATGCCTACGGTGATTGTATAGGGGGCCTATCTAGTGAGTTGGCAAGTCACCGTCTGCCAGTATTTTGATTATAATATATTAAAATGGGAAATGCCGTCTTCATCCATAGTTCTAATCACTCAGTTCATTTAACCTCCAACTCAATAGATCAATAGTAGTGAGCATATTGTACAATAGTTTAACTCCCATTGGAGATGGTCCATTACCGTTCTTCTACATAAGGCGGACGTGGATTGTCTGCAGTGGGAGTCCCATTCCCTGTTACATTAAAATTCTCAAAAGGCCTCTGCGTGTTGGACCTCTATGTCCCCATGTGAGCCTCCCAAAAGATCGGGTATATTCGTAAGAAAAAAAAAAGAAGATACCTGTGAAGAAGAAACAAATAATAATAATACCCCCCCGGGGATCACCTTGTCGAGGTGGGGGGGCTTACGGGTATAAGGTACTGGACTATATGGAATGACAGCTAACCATTATAATTATCACCTGCCTATACGGTATTAGGTACTGGACTCTAGACATTAACAACTAATCATTACAATTATCACCTACCCAAAAAATGAAATCCGATTTAAGAAGAAGATTTAGGCACAGGCTTAATTTATTACTCAAATCTCACATTGTCTCTCGTAATCTAGTCAAAGCAATAAATACATTTGCTATACCAGTCCTCACATACTCCTTCGGTGTAATAAGCTGGTCGCAATCAGAGCTACAAAACCTCCAGCGTATTATCAACACTTCACTTACCGCCCACCGCAAACACCATCCTAGATCCTGCATCCAACGACTTACACTTTCGCGTCCGGTCGCGGTGGTAGGGGAATCATAGACATCGTTAACATGCACAATAAACAAATCACTTCACTTAGAAAAAAATTTTTACACAAGGCCCAAGATTCACTCCTACACAAGGCAATAGTTCATGCTGACAAGAAACAAACTGCACTTAACCTCCATGACACACAAACTCAACGAAATGAGAAAATTAATCATAAAAATCAAAAGATTGCGCTTTGGAAACCAAAGTCGTTACATGGACGACACTTCTCCGACCTACAGCAGCCACATGTCGATAAAAACGCGTCGAACTCATGGTTGCTGAGTGGTGTGCTCTTCCCAGAAACGAAAAGATGTCTAAATACACAGACCTTTCGATAGAAATTAAATCGCAGTGGCACGTTAATAGAGTGCATACAATATCTGTAATACTTTCTACCACCGGGGTCATACCCAAGACATTACACACAAGTATTAAAACACTAAACCTGCCCTCACACATTTACAAACTCTAACAAAAAGCAACAATTTTGAATACATGTAGAATAGTCCGTAATTTTTTATCATTAGATTAAATACAATGCACTAAGCACTTGGCCAAGGCCCGTGCAAAATTTACCTTTCCGGAGAGTTACCAAGGACAATAAAACAAAAATAATAATAATAATAATGATATTTTTCAGCGCAGACGTATTTCCTGCCGCAAAAAGCCGCAAAACTTTTTGTAAATTGTTACTCGTTATGAGCGATAAGATGGACACGCAACCCTTTGGGGAACCCTTACGCCATAACTCCCAACATGCGAATCGAGGAAACTTCGCAGCCCGAAGGCCGAGAGGATTTCGCGGTAACGCGTCACGGGGTAAACCCAGTGAACGCACTGTCAACTGGCGCCATGAACAGAATAAGCCGGCAGGCGAAAGGTACGATGCATTTAGGTTCTCCAAATCTTTTAATTTTTCAATGATAATAATAAAGTAGTTCCTCAATCAGCACCAACCACCTCATCCACCGAATACAATTCAGTACAGTTTCTAGGAATGGCTGTCACCACCTATGGCCGTCCTATACCTATATCTACTCAGGCACTGGGCTTTATAGTGAACCAGTATTACATTAAACTCCAAGAACAACTAGGAGCAGATAGAGTTGCAGAGCGTTGCAGCATCTATCTATCTATATATACCATAATCATTTACATAGTGACATGACAGATAATGTCACAACAAAGATATTCAAGGAAATGGGTATGTAAATCATGTTGACCAGAGCCAAAACCAGAAAAATTGCACAACTACCATCCCCGGACTCGTCATGCAACTCCGCTTCGCAACCATTGGAAACCGCTCCAGCGATATTGCCTGCCATCGAAGCGTCGAGCACCGACACTAGCAGCGAAGAGAATTTCTCTCTGCCGACTTCGCTATCACCTGTACGTCGGCAGGGGAGAGGCCGGCCACCTGCAAGCTTAGGACCCCGAGGCCCACCGGCCTCGAATAGGGCCCCCGCTGCCGGTGGTGATGTGCACCGCATGAAGTGGACTAAAGCAATTAATAATAATAATATAACTCACTGCGTACCGTTGTCGTTTACTGTCTGTGTTTCAGGAACTTGAGCCGGCTGTCAACGTGTCATCGCAACGATTGTCGGATCAGGTGCGGGCTATTCAGCGTTGTAATATGCTTGATAGTACCACACTTGAGAGGCTACGTTCTGACGTACAGAATAGCCTCCTTTTCACTACTTTGTCACAAAATGTGACCTCATCGGTAAGTCATACACCACGTGACATTATTGCTGAGGAGGTTGTTGACAATGAGACTATATCCGTAAGTACCCAATGTGACGAACGATTAAGGAGTGCTTAGGAGCATGCGCTTCTGGAATATCGGTTAACAAGTCAAAAAGAAATATGGCGCTTGTGTGTGCCCTGGATTCATTACTCTTTAATTTTTTAGACAATAGTGGAGATCTTGGTGATAACCACTCAATTTTATACTGTGCGGCTATTGCAGCCTGTCGAGTAGCAAAAGTTAATTTTTTTGTCAATGAAAAAAAATACTCGACCAAGGCCTGCAAAACCAGCCTGGCAGGCGTATTTCTGAGTCCAGGACACTCATTGGAAAGCTAATATGCTTTAAATCAGGCAACAGTCGTCCGAGGGTGATGCGCTTTGTGAAACAGGCGTTCTTGGGACCTATAAGTCCTCAACAATACGCATCATGTGTCACAGAGCGCATCGACCTTCTGAAACAAAAAGTGTATGCATGGGCGAATCGAATTCGGCGTTGCAAAAAGCGAGTAGATCGATATACTCAGAATCGTATGTTCCAAAGAGATGAGAAGTGGGTTTATCGAAAATGGGAAACCCACATCTAGATGAAATGACGTTACTCTTCCTGATGTTGATACTACAAATGCATTTTGGTGCAACATTTGGTCGATTTCTGTTGATCATACGGAAGGTGTTTGGATGAGAGATGTTAAACGGGCCTGTGAAAATATACAAGACATGGAGCCAATTTCTATAGACGTAGAAGATGTTGCCAATGCAGTTCGTTCATTGCCGAACTGGAAATCGGCGGGACCGGACGGACTGCACAATTTCTGGTTGAAATGGTTCCGAAGCTCACATGCTCGTTTAGCATCACAATTTCAAGCATCTCTAGATGTGGGTGCACTTCCCAATTTCATGACAACTGGTATAACTCACTTACTCTATAAGTCTGGTAGTACTGCGGACCCCAAAAATTATAGACCAATAACGTGTTTACGAACTATCTATAAACTTTTAACATCCATTTTGAGAGTCAAAATTACTAAGCATTTAGAGACAAATTCTATAATATCTATCTCTCAGAATGGATGTAGAAGTGGGGCCCGTGGCACTAAGGAACTCCTTTTAATCGATATGGTCATCAGCCAACAGGTGCGTCGTAATCGTAAAAATCTGGGGACATGTTGGATAGATTATAAGAAGGCCTTTGATTCGGTGCCACATACATGGCTTTTGAGGGTGCTGGAGTTGTATAAAATTAATACAACTCTATGTACTTTCTTTAAGGCATGTGGAAAACAGTCCTTTGCTATCCAGGATGTCGTCAGTTTTGCGATAATGGTGTACCAACTAGCATCAAGCGGGGTATATTTCAAGGGGATAGTCTGAGTCCATTGTGGTTCTGTCTAGCTCTGAATCCTCTGAGTACTTTGCTAGAGAATTCAGGGCTGGGCTATCGATTGCATAAAGATGGTGGAGTTATATCCCACCTCCTTTACATGGATGATCTCAAATTATTTGCCCACAACAAATTGCAATTGATAGATTTATTAAACATAACAGATACCTTTAGTAAATCCATTAAAATGGAATTTGGGGTGGATAAATGTGCAGCCATGCATGTTAAGAGAGGTGTGATTGTGGAATCTGATGGTGTAGAACGTTCAGATTCTACTAAACTCAGCTCTCTTTCTGCAACCGAAACCTACAAATATCTGGGTATATCACAGGCATTAGGAATTTCCGATTCTGGTATGAAACAGGCATTGCCGCCTAAAGAAAGTGTTAAAAAGTCTTTTGTAAGGTGGTAACAAGTTGCGTGCTTGCAATGGCTGGGTCATGCCAGTCCTAATGTACTCCTTTGGTATACTCAGATGGACCCAGACTGAACTCAATAAGATTGATAGGCGGGTACGAACACTACTGACTACATTTCGGATGCATCATCCCCGGTCATCTGTAATGAGGTTGTATATCCCGCGGAAATTTGGGGGTCGTGGCTTTTTAAATGCCAAGACCTTACATAACCGCGAGATATTCAACCTTAGGGAGTATTTTTTTAAAACAGATACTTGTATGCACCGTGATGTAGTCGCAGTGGACAATGGCCTTACTCCGCTGGCAATGGGCAAAGAGAACTGGCGCTAACCTGAAGTGCTTGGTATTGAAGATCGCAAGGAGGTATGGAAGAGCAAAGAACTACATGGACGATTTTATCGGGCCTTATATAGGCCCGAAATTGACTTAATAGCGTCTGTATCTTGGATGCGGTTCGGTAATCTTTTCGGAGAAACCGAAGGTTTTGTTTTTGCAATTATGGACGAAGTTGTCATGACGAACAATTACCGAAGACATATTCTGAAAGATGGTACAATTGACATTTGTCGGGCATATCATTGTCCCGGAGAATCTCTCAGACATATTGTTTCAGGTTGTTCTCGTTTCGCCAATGGATAATATTTGCACAGACATAACCAAGTAGCCAAGATTATACATCAGCAACTTGCTCTGAAATACCATCTTGTAGATTTAGAAGTACCATACTACAGGTATGTACCCGACCCAATTCTCGAAGATGGTCACGTCACATTATATTGGGATCGTTCTATCATCACTGACAGGACTATTGTTGCCAATATACCTGATATAGTGGTGATAGATCGATTGGAACGCCGCGCAATAATTATCGACATCAGCATTCCCCATGATGACAATCTCATAAAAGCAGAAAAAGAAAAAGAAATTAAATACTTGGACTTGGTTAATGAGATTGTTGACATGTGGTGAGTTGATTCGGCAATTATTGTTCCGATAATCGTTTCGGTCCATGGTTTGATGGCAAAGAAGCTAGATAACCATCTGGAGAGGCTCTCATTAGATAGTTGGATCAAGGGCCTGATACAAAAGGCAGTCCTTCTTGACACGGCACGTATTGTGAGGAGGTTCCTGTCTTTGAAGCGCTAACCACCGGTAGCTTGCCGAGCTAGGATGCCGGTGGGACACTATTTTTTATATTTTTAAATAGGTTTTTTTTATATAATGTATTTAAAAATATAAATTAATATGTTAATAATGAAATAAAGAGGAAATAATAATAATAATAGGCTTTGAGCTCGTCATCGAGCGACGAGTATTTTTCCCCCCCGACGTCGCCAACACCTGTACGTCGGCAGGGGAGACGCCGGCCACGACGTGCTTAGAGTCCAGAGGCCCGCCGGCCTCGAATAGGACCCCCGCTGCCGGTGGTAATGTGCACCGCATACGATGGAATTCATCTATGAATGAAAACGTTATGCGGGCATATTTTGCGGCTACAGAGGGAGGAATTAACCTCACTGCGTAATGTGTTCGTAAGCTGCCTTTGTTTCAGGTACTTGAGCCAACAGTCAATGTTTCGGCACAGCGGCTATCGGATCAAGTGCGAGCCATTCAACGCTGTCATATGTTGGATGATGCCGCACTTGGGTGACTTCGTTCAGAAATACAATGTAGCCACATCATCCCTCCTTCGTCTCAAACTAGTGAGGTTAAGGAAATGTGTAATGCCATAGAACTTTCATCCAGAAAATCCATTGACGAAGAACTAGATGATGTTGTTACAAGAGTAAGTACCCAGTACAATGACAAATTAAGGAGTACTTTGGAACGAACGATTAATGAGTATAGGTTTTCTGATCCTGAGTTTTGTCCACGTCTACCGCGGTTGCCTACGCATAAAAAGAATATAGCGCTGGTGTGTGCTCTGGACTCGGTTCTAGCAAGCTATTTTGATACTTGTATAGATTTAAGTGATGCACTCTCTATTCTGTATTGTGCGGCTGTTGCGGTTTGTCGGGTAGCTGGTGTTAAATTTACACAAGTTGAATCAGTTATTCGACCAAAATCTGTTCCAGCTTGGCAATGTAGAATTGAACGTCGTATCGCCGAGACTAGGGTGCTCATTGGCAAGCTGTGCTGCTTCAGGGCGGGTAATACACGCCCGAAAGTAATGCGTTTCGTGACTCTGGCATTCGCGGGGACTGATATTAGTCCTTGCGAATACTCTTTACGGGTCACGGAACGTATTGACCACCTGAAGCAGAAAATTTATGCGTGGGCAAATCGTATACGACGATACAAGAAGAGAGTGGATCGCTATACTCAGAATCGTTCGTTCCAAAAAGATGAGAGGTGGGTGTATAGAAGATGGGAGCAGCCTGATTTTCGTGTGACTGACATGCGTCTACCTGATGCTGAAGCCACAAACACGTTTTGGCGAAGTATTTGGTCGGCACCTGTTAGTCATATAGAGGATGAGTGGATGCGGGATGTCAGATTTTCATGTAAATCTATACAAACTATGGAACCAATAATAATAACATCTGATGACGTTGCCAGTGCAGTTCGTTCTTTACCCAATTGGAAGTCACCTGGGCCGGACGAACTGCACAATTTATGGCTTAAATGGTTCCATAGCTCGTGACTGTTTGGCACCTCGCTTTCAAACATCACTTGAATCTGGGTTGCTGCCATCTTTTATGACCTCAGGTATCACTCACCTCCTTTATAAATCAGGTAGTACTACGACCCTAAAAATTATAGACCAATTACTTGTTTACCTACGGTCTATAAGCTTCTCACATCCATTTTGAGAGTGAAATTAAGAACTCACATTGAAAATAATTCTATAATGTCCAACTCTCAAAACGGATATAGAAGCGGGTCACGTGGTACTAAGGAACTCCTTATTCTTGACATGGCCATTAACAGCAGGTCAGCCGTAACCGAAGAAATCTGGCAACATGCTGGATTGATTACAAGAAGGCCTATTACTCTGTGCCTCATACGTGGTTATTGAGGGTGCTAGAGTTGTATAAAGTTGATACAACTCTACGCACCTTCTTGAAGGCATGTATGAGGCAATGGAAGACGGCTCTTGTTTCTCCAGGATGTCGTCAGGTTCTTGGGAATGGTGAACCTGTAAAGATCGAGAGGGGTATTTCAGGGTGACAGTTTGAATCCCTTATGATTTTGTCTGGCACTGAATCCTCTGAACGCGAACGAACACTAAGAGCTCGCATTAAGGCTAACCCCGCGTTGTATGAAGCCAGTAAGCGAAAAGATAACCTACGTTATGAAGAAAAGCAAAAAGCAGGTAAAACTAGTTTCCGAAATTACTCCAAGAGAACGACGTGCTACTTAACGTGAATGGCGAGAACGTAAAGCTAGGAGTAAACAGAGTAAAAACGTGATGAGCGACTACTACAAAGTTTGAGAGAGAATACTCCAGAGACCATTGCTTGTGACCAAAATGTAGCTAGCCCTGATTCTCAACAAAATGTTTCTTACCTTTCTCCAGCTTCGTCATCTGCTTCTTCGGTTTCCAGAAGGTCGCCTGTTAACCTTGAATCGTCGTTCTCCAGAGAAGAATGTCTTACACCTTGTAGCTCTAGGTCTAATTTGAATAGCCAAAAAGTAGTAGGTATTCGTCTTGCCAGGAAAAGACGTGAGAAGCCTAATTTGAAAATAAACACTCAGGCAACTGTAATCAAATCACTGGAAAAAAGGTTCATTCATTACGGTTACAATTGCTAAGGGCCGATCATAAAATTCAGCAACTGTCTAGTCATCCGAAGAAAGTTGTTACTAAACAGATTATAACAAAAAAGCTGAAACAATTCAATTAAAAAATTAATCTTTTAGCGTGATGACAACAGTAAGCAGTGACCTGGAAAAAAAGTTGTAATCACCAAGATCAAAACCAAAAAACAAAAACGATTCTTGTGTGATACACTTACTAATCTCCATACCAAGTTTCAGATCGAAAACAAGGAAAAATTGAGTCTTGCAACTTTTTGGACGATGCAACTTTTTGGAGGATGCAACTTTTTTAGGATGCGTCCTTTTTGGATCGTTTCTCGACAAGTTACTCGAAAGGGATACATGTTTATGTATTACACACGAAAATATGCAGCTTAAGTTCGATAATTTGAAACACTTGGGAATTTTTAACGCTCCAAACTTCACACAATTGTGCAAAAGCATTGTTTGTGATATCAACAACGAGGCTTGCATGTTGCGTAAATGTCGTGATTGCTTACATAAATCACCTGAAGTACAACTTTCTGATGATTCGGAAACTATGACATATAAGACTTGGTGTAGCACAAAAGAAAAGCGATTGATTAAGGACAAGAAAAGGAAATAAGAAGAACAGTAAAAGAACAGAAAACAGTTACGAAAAAAGAGCTAATAGAATCGTTCTTAGAGGACATGGAAATGTTTCTAGAACACCAATTTAACATTTCTCATCAATACAAACAATCCACCCTAATGGAGAACAACCTTGTTGATGGAGAGATATTTATACAGATCGACTTTTCTGAAAATTATTGCTGCAAATATGCGAATGAGATTCGGTCAGTCTATTTCGGTGCTTCCAGACAGCAAGTCAGTCTTCATACTGGTGTTTATTACTATAGATGTCAAGATTCGCAAAAAGTGAAGTTGTTCATTTTGCACATTTTCTGAGAACTTGCGCCACGATGCAAGTGCAATATGTGCTCATCTTAAAAAGATGCTAGATCTAATTGCATCGTCAATAACAATTCAGAAATTACATATTTTAAGTGACGGTCCTAGTGCACAATACAGAAACAGAAACATGTTCTATCTGTATATTCAATACTTGGCAAAGAGATACAGCTTAAAAACTGCGATGTGTAACTTCTGTGAAGCAGGTCATGGCAAAGGGCCCATAGATGGGGTGGGCGCAGTAATAAAGCGTACTGCTGATCGTATTGTTGCTCAAGGGTTAGATATACCTGATTTTAATACACTTATGAAATGTATCAGAGAGAACACTAGCAATGTCATAATTTCAATAAACAAAACAAATTGAAGAAATTAATAACCTATTGCACCGAAAAATCAATAATGTACCTGGAATCACAAAAGTCCATCAAATGACACGGGACTCGCGCATCACGCAAAAAATATGTTTAAGAAAGTTAACATGCCTCACATGCGCCCCCGTAGAACGGTGTCTACACTACTCGTTGCCCAACAGTTTTGTGGATGACGGTGCGTAAAGGTATTCCCTGCGAAAACAAAAAACAACCCCATTGTCCAGAAAGAAATAAATGACAGAGATAGCGAAGAACAGGAGAATAAGGAACCGGATAGTGAAACCGGACAACAGGAGAATGTGGTACTTGATAGCGAGACAAAAGGACACGAAGACGAGGAACTGGATAGTGAGACTACAGAACAGGAGGATAAGGAACTTGATAATCAGACTGAAGAAGAGGAAGATAAACTTGATAATAAGCTTGATAGTAGTGAGACTGAAGAACGGGAAGATAAGGAACGAGACAGTCTGCAAGATAGAGAACTTGATGATCAGACTGAAGAAAAAGAAGACAACGAGCGTGATAGTAATACTGAAGAACAGGAAGATAAGGAATGCGATAGTAAGCCCGAAAAGAGGAGGATAAGGATATTTGACAGTGAGAGTGATGATGACCTCGAAATATTTTAATTAAGAATTATTATTATTAAATATACTATTATTTATTTATATTATAATGCGAGTATTAAATTTTATTGAGGCTGAAATAAAAATGTGCGATGTTTTTGATCTCTTCAACAGATTTTTTTATAAATATACAATATGTTTAATATTTTATTACAAAATTTATTGTTGATACCTTAATCCTAAGATAAAACATGTGATTTAGGTAAGTTAAAAATTTAAAACAATTTAAGCCTGATTCTCCAAATATTTGTTTTATTTAATAAATCCAATGTAGTACAAATAAATACACATACATTCATATAAATACACATAATAATTTCCTTGGATATAAGGGGGGTTTGGGTAAAGTTGGCGGCGTTTTGAAGTTGGGCGGCCAGTAATGAAACTTGGATATTATGACAGAACAGAATTAGGCAATCAAAAGTTATGGACACATTTCTCTAAACTATATCGGAACGGAGATATTTGATTTTGCATTTCTGATTAAAATAGACGCTGTTATGATATACTAGTCAATTTTTTTAAGTAGGTGCTGCATTCTCAAAAATAATCTAAATGAAATAAATGATGTAGGTACGTAAAAGACCGAAAGGGCCGATGGTGTGGCGCGTACCTACCGGCGCGAAGCGATCGGCCGGCCAATCACAATACACGATTCGTTTACCTGCGTATCGCTTACGTTCGCGCCTGCTCCTCACTTGGCCGTAAGCGCATGCACTTGCTATTGTGTACCTATTACTTTTTATCCTTCTAATATCTGTGAACTTGTGGTTAATTATACGACTTGGCATTTTCTTGGACATTGTGATTGTCTGTGTATTGTGACTGACCCTGATTTTCTTACGATTTGGATGTTTAACGCCATGGATGCAATTAACAGTGCATTTTGTATCTGTTGCCGACGAAGTCTCAATCGTGTTGGCGGTACTCGGCGTAGGTCATATAGTTTGACATCTATGTTCGTGCAAAGTTTGACAGATGTTATGCAGGTCATTGTCGTCATTGTAAAAAAATAGCTATAAAGAAAAAAAGTGTGTTATATTTCATTGTGGAGTAATATAACGAACGAAATATTGATTTAAATCAATAAAAGATGGTGCGATGTAGTGTTTTCGGATGTACGAGTGATGGTGAAAAAAAACTGTATCTTTTCCTTCGTAAGTACTACCAAGTTTTATCAGTTACTAAGTTTCAATAGAAGTATATTGTGCATCTTACATTCAAGATGGAATTTCATTATTAATTAAGATCAAATATCATTATTAAAGAAGTCAAACACTTATCATAAATAAAAGTCAGGGTCGCCATAGCATGTATGCTAAATTACCCTAGATCTGATTTTATTTTAAAACAAAATGCTGGTCGTGTCGAACATGCTACATTTATTTAAACTTATAGTCGGACAAAAATCGGAGACGTACAGAAAATTAAGTTTGAGATATATATAAGCCTACTTACCACGTACGTTACTTACAAGGGCGATTCAACAAATATTTAGCCTACAAAAGAAACACGAAAATTTGAAGAAAGTAGAGATTTATTTTTCAACATATTCTCCTTTCAATTATTCACTTGGCCCAGCGATGCTCCAACTTTATACTCGTCCAAAAAATACGATTTCCCGAGGTCTTCAAAATAAGTCTCTGTGGCGGCGATGACCTCATCATTCGACCAAAATATATTGCCGGCGAGTGACTTTTTAGATTTGGGAACAAGAAGAAGTCACAGGAAGCCAAATCTGGAGAAAACGGTGGATGGGGCAGCAATTCGTAGCGCAATTCGCCGGCGCGTTGTCGTGGTGGAACAGCACTTTTTTCTTTGCCAAATGGGGCCGCTTTTTTTCAATTCGGCGTCGAATCGGCCCAATAAATCGGAATAGTAGAGCCCCGTGATTGTTTTACCCTTCTCGAGGTAATCGATGTAGATCACACCTTGTGAGTCCCAAAAAACACTGGTCTGGAAACACACCTTTCCGGCCGATTGAACAGTCTTTGCCTTCTTTGGTGCACGTTCGCCGTGTTAAGTCCACTGTTTCGTCTGTTCCTTGGTCTCTGGTGTGTACCAGTGAACCCATGTTTCGTCGACGGTCACAAAACGACGCAAGAACTTCGCCGGATTGCGTTGAAACAGCTCCAAACATGTCGCAGATGTGGTCTCACGGTTGCGCTTGTTGTCTGAGGTGAGCAAACGCGGCACCCATCGCGCTGATAACTTTTTCATACCCAGTTCTTCGTGCAGAATATGATGCACTGTCCCTTCTGCGATGCCTATAGTCGCAGCTATTGCGCGAATCTTCAATCGCCGGTCTGCCAACACGAGATCGTGGATTTTTTTACGTTTTCCTCCGTAGTAGCCGTTTTCGGTGCACCTTGGCGTGGCTCATCAAAAACCGACGTGCGGCCACGAGCAAACTTGTTGAACCAATTTTTGACGGTCGCCATCGAAGGAGAAGTGTAACCGTACACAGCATCCAAGCGCTCTTTGATTTAGCTGCGCGTTTTCCTTTCCAAATACAAGAATCTAATCACTGAACGATATTGTTCTTTTTCCATTTTTGTAAAACCGATCGACACGCGCGCTTCCAAAAACTGTCAAAACTAAACAAATGAAGGAAAGACTTCAAAAAGTATTTACTGCACGATAGTAACTCTTTTGTAACAACAGCGCCATCGGGCGGCGAGGCTAAATAATAGTTGAATGCCCCTCGTATATTTTGTGTTTGTTTCGTATAAATGTTTATTGTGTCAATTAACTGCAAAACTAAATAAACATAAAACATATTCAAAAAATAACAATTCTGTATTATTTACTCACGAAAACGAAAACCTGTCATGCCTCTGTGGTGCAGTTGATGTTACAGTGAGGACAAATACTTGATTGATCCGCAAATATTTGTTAAGGAGTTTAGGTATTTTCTATGTGATTGTTAGGGTGTTTCCAAATACCCTCAGCTACTAGCGGTCTAACTGATAACTAACGGATTAGACAACTACGCATGTGCTCTTCCGGGATTGGGAGGTCAGACGGCAGTGTCGCTCAGAACTATTCCGAAAACTAAAAGCCAAATGATTAAAAGTATAAAGCCAAATGATTAAAAGTATAAAGCCAAATGATTAAGTAGGTGGATACTTAGAATATTAATAATACAAAATATGGGGAAAATTTCTTCATATGGTTAACCAGTTAAACACTACCTGTCCCTTTCTGCGACACGCTGACTATGTGTCTATAGTATTCTCTGTCTACGGTGCAATGCAATCCGTCTTTGATGCTGTATTTGATGGAAGTAAGTTTTGTGAAATATAATATGTGTTCATAAATGTTCGTATACAAAAATATATAAACTCACTATACACACTTCATATTCTTATAGCACTGTAACATCTATGTCAGTTGGGAATAACATAATATGCTTCCTCTATTAAGTTTTGGTGAGGAGGACAAAATCTGTAGACCTTGTCTACAACGTGCTCAACGATGCCCTAGTAAATGCAAATAATCCTGAAGACGACCCTTCGGATCAATCTATACAAGAGGACCCTGCCGAAGAATACGTACCAGAAGATCGTACAAGAAGATCAAGAAGTGCATGTGAATATGTTGCGAATGATACCATTACCGGGTTACACGCGAGCGCTGATTCATTACAGTCACGTATGCATTTATCTATAATACAGATTTGAAGAATTCACATTGATGTCAGCGCCACAGTTCTGCAGGTAAAATGCTTTTATATACCACGTGGCACTCGCGTGTGTGAAGAGCATTTGTTACATCCAGAGAAAGTCTTATAGGTTACACAAATTCCGTCAATTATTAAAGCCTTTTTTAATGGTATGTTCCGATGGCCACATCATAGACATATATTGCTTATACGAGTATGAGGCGACTAAATCCGACGCAACGATTCTCTCGGAGATATTAAAGAATACATATGATCCCTTCAATTGGTTCTTTTATGTTGTAGGCACCCGCTCACACAATCCGCTTCCGCCTATGAATAAAACCGCGGTACAAGATCACGCCACCTATGACGTCACGGTACCTGGCTGTTGTGCGGCCGCAGCGCGACGAATAGAACCGAACTGCAAGGAATGGATTAAGGCCACCTACGATAGTACGTTATACAGTGCTCGTTGTATATTCCTCAAAACTTGTTGTTTATTGTTGTTAAAACGTTTATTGAGTCTAATAAACAATTAGAACAAGATTTAATAATAACAGTCATTAGTTGTGTGTCTACCAAATTTGTATGCTGCCGATATACAATTCCCTGGGTGAATTGGAAAGCCGATGGTGACCGGGGGTTTTCACGGTCACTTCAATGTAAACGATGTCCTAATATTAGACAGAGGGTTCAGAAACTGCATCGAAGATGTGGAGTCTTGTGGATACCGTGCATATATGCCCTATTCTAAAGATGACAATGAATCCCAGCTAACAACAGAACAGGCCAACGATTCAAGAAAAGTAACCATGTGCCGTTAGGTAGTCGAAACCATTAATGTCAGGTTAAAAAATCAGTTCCGTCCGCTTTGGTCTGTTATGATGCCCTCATGTAAGGGATCCGGCTGATCTCAGCATTTCCCATCTATGATGCTAGGCAAGGATGCCCCGCAAGGCCTCCAGTCTGGTCCGAACTTTCGTCCTGAACACTCGCCTTTCAATTTCAATTTCTTTCTATAGTAGTATTTTTAAGTTTACCAAATTGAGTGTTTATGTGTGTGACGTCAATAAAAGTCTTTGCGTTTGTGAAAATTCCTTTTTTAAAAACGGTCTCCGGGAATCCTGCAAGTCATCTATTTGATGAAATAAGAATAGCTGCAGCATTATTAAACGCGTTTGGGGTACCACTGACTGATAACAGGCTGGTACAGGAAATAATAAATCGTGTACATCACCATAGTGCTCAGAATCAGCTAAGTGAGTATGTCATTGCAAAAAATCTAAATAGAAGACGGGCTGATTTTGAATACATGAATGCTGAAGTTCCCGGCATGGATGACTTTCCTATTTTAAATGCCGATGATTTAATTATCTACGCACTTGGAACGTACCAAGTACAACAAGCTCGTAGATCCTACGGTGAACATGTGAAAAGTGACGGCTCATATGTGATTGAAGTGTGCGGAGAACCCAATATTAACAGTTTTACGGCGATAACATGCATTGATCCATGGCTTCTTAGAGGTAGGATCCAATCCCGACATACATCTAGACGAATATATAACGTGTATATCCTCGTAGAAAGAGCTACACAAGGGCTGGATGCAATATTGGGGCACTATTGCTCATGTATTATTGGGAAACGGACCTTAGGCTGCTGCTCTTATATGTTTGTTATTTGGTACATGGGATGGGGCAGATATCAAAATAAGCTGACTCTGTCAGCACAATTCTTAGACACAATCATTCGACATGACATTGAAAACAAAACTGACGAAGAGGGATGAAAAATGTATTTTTAATTTTTTTGTAAGAAATAAAATACAAAAAAGTATAATAATGTGTTCTTATTCATTCTCAAGACCCAATTCTGACTTCACATTGACAGAATCTCCTAAAACTGTAAAGTCAATCTAATATCAATCTTCTAAAGCCGTAATTACGATTTTTTTACTCAGGTCAACAAATAAAGTAGACCGGATAACAGTAGTTCCCAAAGGCGACCCTGGAGACGCCTTTTGGAACTACTGTTCTCTCGGTTATAGTCACTAAAAAACCCTAAAAGGCATTTTTAGTAGACTTAATATAATAAAAGGAGCTGGTCTAGACGGGTAACCGGGATGTATTTAAATTAAAAAAATGAACCTGGTCTATTAAAACCATTGGAAATTATATTCCAAAAATCCCTAACTGACGGTGTATTCCCAAAACTGTGGAAAGATGCTCAGATTGTGCCTATTCACAAGAAAGGCTCTAAATTGAACATAGTAAATTATAGGCCAGTATCCTTATTGAATAATTTTGGTAAAATGTTGGAGAAGGTAGTTTATGAACAAATTTCCTTGGTCGCACGACCTAGCATACCGCACACTCAGCACGGATTTATTAAAGGTTGTTCTGTCAATACATATCTTTTGGTTCTTAGTAATTACATAACATCTAATATGCATGGCGCGCAAACAGATGTAATTTATGCTGAAAAAGCTTTTGATCGCGTAAATTATAATATCCTAAATTCAAAGTTACATGCTATCGGAATAAAAGGCAATCTACTACGTTGGTTAGAATCGTACCTAAGGAACAGAAGGCAGGCTGTCGTGATTGGGGGGTTCAGATCTGACTTTGTAGACGTAACTTCGGGTGTACCCCAAGGCTCTCTTATATCCCCTTTATTAAACAATATTTATCTTTACGATCTCCTAAACTGTATCCAATTTTCGGGTCGCCTTTTATAAGCTGATGACAAGAAAGTATACAGGACTCTCTGACTGTTTATTACTACAATCAGATTTAGATAGGCTTACACAGTATTATCAACGTAATAAGATAAGTGTTAATATTCAACATCACACACACACGTGCACATCTATTACTTTTTCTCGTAAAAAAATCCAATCACCTTCGAATATAATATATGTGATGATATTATCCCCAAAGTGTCGCAAGTCAGAGATTTGGGCGTGCTTCTAGATAGCCAACTCAGTTTTAAGGCTTATAAGTCATTGGGATTTGTTATACGCAATAGTAAACCATTCAATGATTTACATTGCATGAAATTTCTTTATTATAGCTATGTAAGAAATATCTTAGAATCCGCCAGCATCGCTTGGAGCACTTTATATGCTTATGAAATCAGGAAAATTGAAAAAATTCAACAGAAGTTTGTTAAACATTTCAATTATAAAGCGCATTTGAAGGACAAATCCTACGCGGATTTATGTAAGTACCATGGTTTACATAACTTAGATGATAGGCGATCAGTGACGGACATGTTACATTTATATGATATACTCAACAACAAGTATGACTGTATATCATTAGTAGAGGGAATAAGTTTTTATGTACCTCTGAGACGATCCAGGCATACATCATTACTGACCACCGCACCTGTTCCCACAAATTACATGAAACGGTAACCAATCATTCGTTTACATAAACACTGCATACACTAAAAAATCTCATCCTTAGACATATTTAACAACTCTCGTGACTCGTACAAAGCAGCTTTAATTGAATTAGTAACCAAGACAAATATGACACTACAGTAACAACCTTAATAATACATTATTTATTACACTTATACATATCACACACACACACACACACACACACACACACACACACACACACACACACACACACACACACACACACACACACACACACATATACTATAAAGCATCTTTTATTATTTCATATTTATCGTACATCTATATATATATATATATTACAGTAGTTTATGATACTGTTGCATAATAAGGGTTCTTATAACATGAGTGTTATAAGACCAAGTTATGTACAGTTTCATACACTACTTTATCTACTCTCATACTATAATACGTAAAACAATATTGCAAATAAAATGATGAATATAACAACAAATTTGTTTTTTAAATGTCAAATGTTGGAGCCAAGGCGCAAACCAATGATTGAAACCCTTTTTTTAAAGTAGAGGTTCTACCGCCTTTATTATCGTTATGATTAAAAAGTTGATGATGATGATGAAGCGCTCGTGGCCCCGCGGTCTCAGTGTTCGGTAAACGATCACTGAGGTACGCTACTTTCACTATGGCTGGTCGTCGGATGGGTGACCACTTTGTGGCATTTACATTTGCGAGCGTTTCCGTGCTTCGGAAGGCACGCTAAGCCGTTGGTCCCGGTTGCCAGTAAAATGGCAGTCGTTAAGCCTGGTCGAAGGCCTTATAGGCGGCTTAAAAAATTTCAACAGCAGGTAGCCACAACCTGCGTCTGTCTATTTCAACACGGCAATGGGCTCACCACCTATTACGTGGGACAGGAATCCACACGGTGAAAAGTGGGCATATAATATGCCTCTGCCACCCCTTCGGGGATAAGGCGTGATGGATATTTATTTATTTTTTATTAAAAAGTTATATTATGATACAGGTGTCCATACAAGACCTGTATCGTAATTAAACTTTTTTATTATTATTTTTGGCCTGTACGTAATGTTTGTCATAAGAATTTTGTTATCAGTTTTATAATCTTTGTATTATAGTATCAGAGTAGATAAAATTTATTTATTGAAGTAGTGTAAAATGAAAAAATAAAAATAATAAATTTTGTGTGTTTAATGGGCTCACCACCACCTATTACGTGGGACAGGAATCCACACGGTGAAAAGTGGGCATATAATATGCCTCTGCCACCCCTTCGGGGATAAGGCGTGATGGATATTTATTTTTTTTATTTTTGTAAATGTATTTTTATTTATTTTTTCACATTTTGTAATTGTAGAAATAATAATCAAATAAAATAAATGTATAAATAATAACAATAATAATTAGTAGTAATGTGTAAGGTAATGTTTGCTTCTGTAAAGTCAGCCGTGGAGAGCCATTTTCAAGAGAAATCTTCAGAATATTCATACAAAATTACTCAAACCCCTTTTACAAAGAATATTTATAACTGTGACAAAACGGCATTTCCATAGTTCTAACTCCTGGAAAAATTATGGCTACCAAAAAACAGAAGACAGTGGATCGTAAAAATACATCGCTATGTACCATAGCGTAACCATGAGCGTTGCAGGCGGTTACATTGCACCGACGTTTATTTTCTCTAGGTTGACTCCTCTGCTAGAGAACGATAGTCCAGTAGGGGCGCTTTACAAATGTATTGCTGACAACGGTTGGATTGCTGAGAACCTCGTTCTTGAATGGTTGGTGCACTTTAAACAGCAAACTAAGCCCCGTCTACAGATTAACCCATCCTTTAACTCCTAAACAACCATGCTAGTCACATTTCTCTTACGTCAACGAATATTGTAAGTCCAATCCAATTGTCTCTGCCACCACACACTTCACATAGAATGCAACCCTTAGATGGTTCTATTTTTGGTCCGCTCAAAATGGCCTATGAAAAATAAAATGACTTATTTTTTAATATCTATTAATAATAGATATAAATATTTTTTAATATAAAAATATAGTTCTTGAGAGCGGAGAAGTAATCAAGTAATTTGGTTTAGTTCATACCACTTACTAGCATCTGCATAGCAAGTTTCAGATCGAAAACAAGGAAAAATTGAGTCTTGCAACTTTTTGGAGGATGCGTCTTTTTTGGATCGTTTTTGTTCGTAAAAATGTTTCTAATGTTTAGGCCGGTGTCATCACAATTCGAATGATTATAGATGCAATTCTATACATTCGTACCCTGCAACTTTGCTAAGTGCCGGTAGATGGCGCCTTACGTCGCCTTAAGACGTAAAGAGGTGGATTAATTTGTCAGTTACGAGCAGGTCACGGTGGTGTAGTTGGTAACGCGTCTGGTGCGTTGAACCAGAAGACGCTGGTTCGAGTCCAGCTCGTGACTGAAAAATTTTTCCACCTTAAAATTTAATTTTGAAAAAGTTAGCTTACTAATTGCTTTTCAAAATTGTTTCTAATGTTTAGGAAGGTGTCATCACAAATCGAATGATTATAGATGCAATTCTCTACATTCGTACCGTGCAACTTTGCTAAGTGCCGGTAGACGGCGCCTTACGTCGCCTTAAGACGTAAAGAGGTGGATTAATTCGTCAGTTACGAGCAGGTCACGGTGGTGTAGTTGGTAGCGCATCTGGTGCGTTGAACCAGAAGACACTGGTTCGAGTTCAGCTAGTGACTAAAAATTTTTCCACTTTAAAATTTAAATTTAGAAAAAGTTATCATACTAATTGCTTTTCAAAATTGTTTCTAATGTTTAGGAAGGTGTCATCACAAATCGAATGATTATAGATGCAATTCTATACATTCGTACCGTGCAACTTTGCTAAGTGCCGGTAGACGGCGCCTTACGTCGCCTTAAGACGTAAAGAGGTGGATTAAGTCGTCAGTTACGAGCAGGTCACGGTGGTGTAGTTGGTAGCGCATCTGGTGCGTTGAACCAGAAGACGCTGGTTCGAGTTCAGCTAGTGACTAAAAATTTTTCCACTTTAAAATTTAAATTTAGAAAAAGTTAGCATACTAATTGCTTTTCAAAATTGTTTCTAATTGATCTTATTTATTAATGAAATTCCATCTTGAATGTAAGATGCACAATATAATTCTATTGAAACTTAGTAACTGATAAAACTTGGTAGTACTTACTGTAGCATATAGATGATTGTGAGGGTAAATTAAAAATAAATGGACAGTCTGTGTCAAGCTATCTTGTTGTTTTACTACATGGTGACAGCGGTCGTAAATTATAATTAATTTTGCTAGTAATTGCATTTGAAAAGTTGTGTAATAATTCTCAAATAAATTCTACTTAGAAGTTAAGAAAAATGGAACACGCACGGCCTCCGGCAGAATTGTATTTGGAGGGAGCCCCATCCAACCGCGCTGAAGCATGGCGCAAATGGTTACGACAGTTTAGAGTTTTTTTGAAGGCATCTGGAGTGCACAAAGAATCTAGTGATGTACAAGCAAGTCTTCTAATAAATTTGATTGGACCGGAAGGGTATGACATATTTACCACATTTAAGTTTGATACTGAAAAGGACAGTGAGGATGTAGACAAATTAATCACACGATTTGATGTACATTTTGGAACAACAGCAAACACAACTATGGTACGTTACAAATTTTTTACGAGATGTCAGGAAGCAGGTGAAAGTATTGATGAATATGTTACCGCTCTGAAATTATTAAGCCAGCGCTGTGAGTTTGAACAGTTGGAGGATAGCTTGTTGCGCGATCGGATCGTTTGCGGCATCAAGAATACTAGGGTGCGCGATAGATTGCTGCGGACAGACGAATTGACACTCGACAAGACTGTAAAGATTTGCCGGGCTAACGAAATGTCTAACGAGTGTGAAAAACAGATTGAAGGCGTCAAGGATGAGCCTTCAATGGCTGTCAAGCCATTGGAGGTCAAGCGAGAGGCGCGGGCGCGCACCGGGCGGTGCCGGCAGCAGCGGCGGCCGTGGGCCTGTGCGGATGTCCGGGCGCATGAATGCTGGCGAGACAGCTTGTGAGTCTTGCGGATCGGTACATTGCGACAAAGGTATACGATGTGCCGCGCGTAAAGTGACGTGTTTTAACTGTCGTGAAAAGGGCCATTATAAGGCCATGTGCCCATCACGTAACTCAAAACGTGTACACGAATTAAATGAAGATAATTCGAATGAGTGCGATGAGAAAGACTTTTACTACGTTTATACACTGGAAGATCATGTAGAACTGGATGTTAACGACTTGAAGTGGTATGAGACTCTTTACTTATCTAACTATTATAATATTAAACATAGATTTAAACTTGATACCGGTTCAGATTTAAACGTGTTGTCAAAACGTAATTATTTACAATTAGGATTATCTTTACATAATATCATTAGTGACAATACACGTGCGAAATCTTTTTGTGGTAATTACCTGTCATTGATTGGGTCCAGCATAATTACTTGGACATACAAAAATGTTGAGTACGATTTGAAATTTGTTATTTCTGAACAAAATTGTCAAAGTATTCTAGGTAAACATGCATTGGAGTATATCGGGTTGATTAAAAGAATATACGCATTAAATATAGACAGTTATAACGAGTTGTTCAGTGGATTAGGCAAACTACCTGGCACATACAGAATTCCGATAGAAAAGAATGCACACCCTTGCATATGTCCTGTCAGAAAAATTCCCATAGGTGTTAGAGATCGTCTCAGAGAGGAGTTGAATCGTATGGAGAGTTTGGGTGTGGTACGTCGAGTGTTTCATCCTACGTCATGGGTTAACGGTATAGTGATCGCGGCTAAAAAAGATGGTAGTTTTAGAATTTGTTTAGATCCGCGACCGCTTAACCGTGTGATCCAGCGTCAACACTACCCACTGCCGACGGTTACTGAAATAGCTACTAAGCTGAAAGGTGCGAAGTATTTTAGTAAATTAGACGCAAGGTCTGGTTTCTGGATGGTGCAGTTGGACGACGAGAGTGCTGACCTCTGTACGTTCGGTACCCCGTTTGGCCGCTATCAATATTTGCGTCTTCCGTACGGAATCAATTCCGCATCAGAGGTATTCCATGCTAAGGTAAGACAGTTGCTGGAGGATCTGGACGGCGTGGACTCCTTCGTGGACGATGTAATTGTATGGGGGTCCACGAAAGATCAGCACGATAGTCGTCTTAGAAATCTTCTCGAAAGGGCGAGAGAGGTCGGTATCAGGTTCAATCGTGAAAAGTGTCAGTTTAGTGTAGAACAGGTCACGTACCTGGGTCACACTTTTGATTCGGAAGGAGTGAGAATAGACGAGACGAAGCTAAGAGCTATCACCGAAATGCCGAGCCCCACCGATCGCCCCTCGCTACAAAGGTTTCTTGGAATGGTGAACTACGTAAGTAAGTTCATTTCTAGATACTCGGAAAAGGTAGCACCGCTTCGTAACTTACTTAAAAAAAACAGTGAGTGGGTTTGGGGCGAGTGCGAAGAACGCGTGGTGCGCGAGTTAAAGCGCGCGCTGTGCAGTGCGCCCGTGCTGGCGTTGTTCGCGGCGCGCGATCCGGTGCTGTTGACAGTGGACGCCAGCGCGCACGCGCTTGGCGCCGTGCTGCTGCAGGGCGGCCGCCCGGTCGAGTTCGCCTCGATGACGCTCTCGGACACGCAACAGAGGTACGCACAGATCGAGAAAGAGATGTTAGCCATTGTTTTTGCCCTAGAGAGATTCCATCAATACGTCTTCGGCAAGACTGACGTTCTCATAGAAACCGATCATAAACCGTTGGAAGCGCTTTTTAAAAAGACTCTTGACTCCGTGCCGGCTAGACTCCAGCGAATGATGCTACGTGTCCAGCGATATGATTTTAAGGTGGCGTATAAACCGGGGAAGTATATGTTCATTTCTGACGCTTTGTCGCGGGCGCCGATATCAGATGTGTTCGATAGTAAGGTATGCCAGGAACTCGAGGAGCAAACCTGCTTTTTAATTCGGAATGTGAGGTTTAGTAGTGACCGCTTGACAGCAATTAAATCGTACATGCAGGAAGATGACGAGTGCCAAACATTGATTAACTATATTTTGAACGGTTGGCCAAACAATAAATATAGTGTAAAAGAATGCGTTCGTAAACACTGGAGCCATAGGGAATCTTTTGAGTTTATTGATGGTATTATTTTAGTAAATAATTTAGTATTTATTCCTAAGGGCTTACGAACAGAAATGACAGCACGGGTACACGAGGGTCACCTGGGTATAGACCGGTGTAAGCGGCGCGCTCGTGAGGTGATGTTCTGGCCGGGTATGTCGCGAGACATCGAGCAGCGAGTACGTCGCTGCAGAGTATGCGCCGAGCACGCACAGCGCCCGCAGCGGGAACCGCTCATGCCGCACACCATCCCCTCCTTACCGTGGGCGAAGATAGGTTCGGATATTTTCGAGGTAAACAAAAAATATTTTCTATTGTTGGTTGATTACCTTTCCAATTTTGTGGAAGTATGTCCTTTAACCGCCATTACTTCGAGATACGTGATCTTAGCGATGAAAGATCAGTTCGCCCGTCATGGCATTCCACAACAACTGATTACGGATAACGGGCCCGCATATGCATCCAAGGAGTTTAAGTCTTTCGCAGATAAGTGGGGATTCAAACATTCCACTTCGTCACCTAATTTTCCACAGTCAAATGGCAGAAGCGAGAGAGCTGTTCGGACAATCAAATCTTTATTAATTAAGTCGATGCATAGCAACGAAGATTTTTATTTGGGTTTACTTAATCTTAGAGCTACACCAAGGGATGGCGTAGCGAGTCCGGCGCAGTTGCTAATGGGTCGACGAATAAATACTCTACTTCCGTGTTATGATAGCCAATTAAAACCACAAAGGGACAACACAGACGATTATAACAACTTGCTTCGAAACCAAAACCGGACTAAAACCTGGTACGATTTGCGTGCTCGTCCACTTTCGCAATTAGACGTAGGTGATAAAGTGATAGCAGTTGATGGAGCGCGCCGTCAACAAGCGCGCGTGATCAAGCATGCGTCCCAGCCTCGTTCATACTTTGTGGTTAACAAGATGGGAAGAGTGTTACGTAGAAACCGTAGACACTTAATAAAACTCGAGTCACCGGAATCGGCTACCGCTCCCGCAACGTCGCAACCAGCGACGTGTGAGGATGATGTACCACAGGAGAACATGAACAAAAATTTGTCTTCCGACGACTTAGAGCAATACGATTCTTGTCCCGAGACTGACGAAAACCGACAGCGAATATCCCCGCTTATTCAAAAAAGGTCACGTCTTGAACGGACAGCTGCAAGGGTGGCCAAAGCTAAATTTAAAGAGCATAATTAATTAACTATTATAGTATACTTGAATGCATGTTAAAAAAAAATATATATATAATAATAAAAATAAGATGATATACAATCATTATTATAGCCATAATTGTTGTATGATAATTATATCCCACAGTTAAGTTATAGAGTAAGATACCAATGTTATTATAATATACTACATCTGCACCTATATCGTCAACTTTAATAATTAAAGTTAATTGTAATTTTTGATTTGAAAATATATCAGTATATTATCAACAGTGTAATCGTTAAGTTTTTAAGGGGAAGATGTAGCATATAGATGATTGTGAGGGTAAATTAAAAATAAATGGACAGTCTGTGTCAAGCTATCTTGTTGTTTTACTACACTTACGAAGGAAAAGATACAGTTTTTTTTTCACCATCACTACATCGCACCATCTTTTATTGATTTAAATAAATATTTCGTTCTTTATATTACTCCACAATGAAATATAACACAGTTTTGTACCTTTAAACCATCTATAAACCGCTTTATAGCTACTTTTTTTACAATAACGACAATCGAAAATGAGTTAAAGCCAACAAAAATTGTTCGTTCACGGAGTGTTGCAAAAAAATGGTGACCACGTTTGTCTCCAAAACCGGCCATGTTGCGACTATTCCTCTTGAGGGACAAAGAACGGTTAATGCAGAATGGTATGCTAGCATTTGTTTGTCACAGGTCGTTTCTGAACTCCGTAAAGAGAACTGCAACCGCCGCATCATCCTCCATCACGACAATGCGAGTTCCCACACCGCGCACAGAACAAAAGAGTTTTTAGAGTAAGAAAACATGGAATTATTAGACCATCCGCCGTACAGCCCCTACCTAAGCCCTGATGATTTCTATACTTTCCCTAAAATAAAAAATAAATTGCGTGGTCAGAGATTTTTATCACCTGAAGAAGCTGTGGACGCATACAAAACGGCCATTTTGGATACCCCAACTTCCGAATGGAATGGTTGCTTCAATGATTGGTTCCATCGTATGGCAAAATAAGTCAAATTTCGCGGAGAATACTTCGAAAAGCAATAAATACATTTTTAAATAGTAATGTTGTGTCACTTCCTTGATTCCCGAAATTTTCAGTTATGTCTAAAAAACATGCATGAAGACATGTATGCAGCATTCATGGTGATGAAAATTCGTCAGTTCAAAAGGAAAAAGACTGAAGAAATATTATTTAATTTTAACTGCAGTACACCTCATTCTTCATTGAGGAAACCGTTGGCGCAACCACTAAAACGTAGGTGTTTTTGATATATGAATTTATATCAAACTAGCTTCCGCGTGCGGCTCTGCGCATTTTAGTTAAAAACTATTGCATGGCTTTCTTCAAGACTCGAATCTATCTCCATACCAAATTTCATCAAAATTTTGATGAAATTTTGACAAACACCTTTGTTTTAATAATATTAGTATGGATGTCTGATCTTTATTCCAAAAAGACATACATATTGTCACGCCTTTATCCCCGAAGGGGTAGGCAGAGCCATGCTAAACGCCCACATTTCATTGTATGCATTTTTGTCCCACGTATCATGTGGCGAGCCCATTGCCCTGTTGCAATGGACAGGCGTAGGCTGTGGCGACCTGCTGCTGAAACCTTTCAAGCCGCTCATAAGGCCTTCAACTGGGCTTAACAACTGCCATTTTACTGGCAACCGGGTCCAACGGCTTAACGTGTATTCCGAAGCACGGAAACGCTTGCAAATGTTAATGCCACAAAGTGGTCACCCATCCAATGACCACCTATACCTATAGCGATAATTGCTTAACGCAGTGATCGTTTACAGAACACTGAGTTAGTCCACGAGCGCTTCTTCAAAAAGAAGTTGTAGCAATTACTTTTTTTTTAAATTTAGTCATATCTCTCTTAAATATTAATATATATTTCTGTTATATATATTTTAAATATTAATTTTTGTCCCAATTTTCAGGCATGATTAAGAGATACCAGAAAAACAACAGTGACAATTTTATAAAAAGAGCTTTACGCGAAAAGAAAATTTCAGTTTTAGACAGTCTCCATGCCCTAGAACTGGAAAGAATTCAGCAAAGTATCAGGCAGCTAAAAGAACTACATGATCAAATTATGAGACAATGAGGAACGAAATAAACTAGAATTAATAAAACCTTAATTTCAAATTGACATATTAGATAATAAAAAAATCTATGATAATTAATAAATTATTTATTAAAGTATTTAATTGTCTGTTTATTTCTACATAAACCACAGAATAAACCCTACTAATGTACTGCTATTAATGTAATCTTTACGTTGAATCCCTGACAGGGTATTCAGAGCGGGCTGATCGCTTGGCTTCGCAATCCATGCATACTTCTTTCGCTTCTTGCAGATTTATCAATCGCTTCATACATGCACGTCTGGCTATCTGAGTACTTTTGACTTTCCGTTTTTGAGCAATCTGCTCACGTGGTCTTCATATGTAAGTCTCGGCCTACCCTGGCTCCTTCTATCATCTACTTTCGCACAATATATATACTCTTCGTCAAACTCAATCGTTCCTCACTCATTCGTTGGACGACGGCTGTATGTCTCGGCATTTATTCCACCTGAAGATTTGATATTTAAATGGGTACAGTATCAGAAGAACGAGATTCCTATAATATAAAATATCACGCACTAATGCCATCATACAATAACTTATATAGGTATCTATACTTTACATATTACGAATGTTTATGCACACAAGCATATTATATAGGAATATTTGATTATTGTTTGTAGTGTCAAGTTGACCGTACCGTCATTACGTCTGTTACTGTTACTATAACCGACGATATAACTTTAACCGCCAAGGTTCGGCTTGTTAAAGTTAGTGTCAGATGTGAGGTCATTTTAACCATTGTAAGAATGGTCCAATTTAAATAGTGTTTAACCAGAGATTTGACGGCTGGTTTGGCTTTGGTTATTGTTATACTAAGTTGATGCAATCCACCCTTAGTTGTCAAACTATATAACCTACGCCGAGTCCCGCCAACACGATTGAGACTTCGTCGGCAACAGATACAAAATGCACTGTTAATTGCATCCATGGCGTTAAACATCCAAATCTTAAGAAAATCGTATAATTAACCACAAGTTCACAGAGATTAGAAGCATAAAAAGTAATAGGTACACAACAGCAAGTGCATGCGCTTACGGCCGAGTGAGGAGCAGGCGCGAACGTAAGCGATACGCAGGTAAACGAATCGTGTATTGTGATTGGACAGCCGATCGCTTCGCGCGTAATGGCAGTGTTCGCCGGTAGGTACGCGCCACACCATCGGCCCTTTCGGTCTTTTACGTACCTACATCATAGAACGATAATAAAGGAGGGGAGGAACCACACATTTTGGCTAGCAACGCGGTGTAATTTGAATATTTTTATGTATAATTTCGCCTGTACAGCTATGCTTGCTGATTTGATATAACTAATTGAATCGGGCGTTACATGGCGGAAATCCATCGTAGAACGATAATAAACCTACGATACTGCACCTTTGCTGCGAACTTTGATACCGATGAATCCACAATGCCCACTGCTTTACGGTTTACCAAAAATTCATAAGGATAATGTACCTGTACGACCAGTAGTTTCGTATATAAACGCGCCCACTTATAAATTAGCTAAATATCTCAATGTAATTATTAGAGAGAGAACCGGTTTCAATCCAAAATATAGTATTCGTAATAGCTATGATTTGATCGAGAAAATTAAAGATATCCAGTTGCCGCGTAATTCCATATTAGTCTCATTGGACGTCGATAGTTTGTTTACAAACGTTCCGTACAAGGAGTGCTTAAAAATCATACAAAATATGTTGGAAATAAATAGATTACATCCAGAACAGATCAGTGACATTTTACGTTTAACGGAACTCTGTATGAAACAAAATTATTTTCGGTTTAATAACGAATTCTTCATCCAAAAAGAAGGTTTAGCAATGGGATCACCTTTGAGCCCCTTAATGGCAGACTTATTTATGGACTACTTTGAAAACAACCATATTGTCAAAAACAGTAGTGTTTTGTATTATTACAGATACGTTGATGATATTATTATGGGTTGGACAGGGACACATAGACAACTGAGTATCTTCCTAAATAAATTAAATGATATTCATCCTAGAATCAAGTTTAAATTAGAAATAGAACAAAACCACTTACTGAATTTTCTAGATCTATCCATCTCCAGAAAGGGCACCAATCACAGTTTCGGAATATATCGTAAACCAACTTATACAGACACTACAATTCCTTCCACATCATGTCACCCGTGGAACCACAAACTAGCAGCATTCCATAGTATGGTTCATAGGTTATTAAACGTTCCGTTAAGCAAAGAGTCATATAAAAATGAACTAAATACTATTTGTCACATTGCGCAGTCCAACGGTTATAGCTCGAAGATAATAGATTCTCTGATTAATAAAAAACAAAATAATATGGTTAAACTTCTTTTGTATCCATCAGTCAGGGAGAGCAAAAAGTTTACTTCGAGTCTACCCTATTTTGGCAATATTACTCAGCGTGTGGCGAGGGTACTTAGAGAAAATAATATTTATTCAGCCTATAGATCCCAAAATTCTTTAAAACGTTTATGTAATGCCAAAGATAGTATAGATCGTCACAAAAAATCGGGTATTTATAAATTAATTTGCGATCGTTGTAAAAACATATATATAGGCCAAACGGGTCGCTCATTTGAAACTAGATATAAAGAACACTTAGCAGCTTTTCGAAATTGCCATACCGAAAAATCACATTTTGCCAAACATCTGTTGGACACCGGTCATAACTTAGATAGTAATAATACGTTAGAAGTTTTGCATTTTTGTGAAAAAAAGTTTTAAACTGTGCGTTTTAGAACAATTAGAAATTATTAAACATAAAGGGGATACATTGTTGAACGAACAGACCGATTTTCACACTTCTCCATTACTCAATTTATTTTCGAACAGGCAACACAGATCACGTAGTGCCTCGGTGACGAGTGGGGGTAGTGGGGAGATAGTGTGATAAAAAGGCGGAGCGGAACGCGCTGAGCACACTTGCTGTCAAGCAGTCTTGAGGATGCCTCGTGTGTAGGCGAAACACGTGTCGACTAAGTGCCACCTTGTAAAGCGGAATATTGCAAAAGTTTTGACAACCTGGAGGGTAGGGTTTCCTTTTGCCTCTCCTACATCCTTTTCCTTGAGGAGTTCGGTTCGTCATTCCTCCGTTACAATTGGTGGAGGTTATCCTCGACCGTTGTGCGTTAGGATTGACGAATCGAGGGTGTGTGGTGGGATCCTCCTCCCCTCCTTTATTATCGTTCTACGATGGATTTCCGCCATGTAACGCCCGATTCAATTAGTTATATCAAATCAGCAAGCATAGCTGTACAGGCGAAATTATACATAAAAATATCAAATTACACCGCGTTGCTAGCCAAAATGTGTGGTTCAATCAACAATGTAAGCACTACAACGTCATTCCAAATTATATCAGTTTACGAACAAATACTCATAATAGAGCTGCGGATATTGCTATAAGAAGGGCCCAAAAAATTTGGTTAAGTGAAGAGACTAGGCATTGGTTTAAAATTAGAGATAATTTAAAACTTCATTTAAAAATACTATACTCCGAGCTATCATTTAAACTACATAATGTTGAATTTGATTTATTAGATCAAAAAGCCCGAGATTTAGCTTCCCAAGCAGCCCACGCGAAATTTTTAGTTCAAAATAAAAAAATACAAAAATTAACGAATAATTCCTCGTTACCTCGCAACAATGAACAAAGAGTTTTTTGCAGTCACTCTTTCTATCCTAGGGTTAAAAATCTGTCTAGTATTCAATTCTCTGAAAATGAAATGTCACTTCTTGAGAAGGGTTTAAAATACAGTATACCTCAACCGGTTCTTACAAAGTCCTTAGAAACCTTAGCAGTTGATACCGAGGTTGCAATAGTAAGAAATAAAAAGGATAATTTAGTCAAAAGTTTAGCTGCCCACCAGATTAAATCATTTAAGTCGACAACCTTCCATAACCCAGAATTAAAAATCTTTAAATCTATACAACAAAAACTAGCCACCAATAATTTAATAATTAATAAAGCTGATAAGGGGAATACTATAGTAATTATGCCTAGAGTAGATTATTCTAAAAAAGTTAGTGACGTCATATTAACAGATGAATTCCAGCGACTAGTCTCTGATCCAACCAAAAAATTTCAGTGCGAACTAAAACTTACTTTAAAATCCGCCACATACTTTTTTCAGGAAGATTCACCTTTGCTGCGAACTTTGATACCGATGAATCCACAATGCCCACTGCTTTACGGTTTACCAAAAATTCATAAGGATAATGACGTACGACCAGTAGTTTCGTATATAAACGCGCCCACTTATAAATTAGCTAAATATCTCAATGTAATTATTAGAGAGAGAACCGGTTTCAATCCAAAATATAGTATTCGTAATAGCTATGATTTGATCGAGAAAATTAAAGATATCCAGTTGCCGCGTAATTCCATATTAGTCTCATTGGACGTCGATAGTTTGTTTACAAACGTTCCGTACAAGGAGTGCTTAAAAATCATACAAAATATGTTGGAAATAAATAGATTACATCCAGAACAGATCAGTGACATTTTACGTTTAACGGAACTCTGTATGAAACAAAATTATTTTCGGTTTAATAACGAATTCTTCATCCAAAAAGAAGGTTTAGCAATGGGATCACCTTTGAGCCCCTTAATGGCAGACTTATTTATGGACTACTTTGAAAACAACCATATTGTCAAAAACAGTAGTGTTTTGTATTATTACAGATACGTTGATGATATTATTATGGGTTGGACAGGGACACATAGACAACTGAGTATCTTCCTAAATAAATTAAATGATATTCATCCTAGAATCAAGTTTAAATTAGAAATAGAACAAAACCACTTACTGAATTTTCTAGATCTATCCATCTCCAGAAAGGGCACCAATCACAGTTTCGGAATATATCGTAAACCAACTTATACAGACACTACAATTCCTTCCACATCATGTCACCCGTGGAACCACAAACTAGCAGCATTCCATAGTATGGTTCATAGGTTATTAAACGTTCCGTTAAGCAAAGAGTCATATAAAAATGAACTAAATACTATTTGTCACATTGCGCAGTCCAACGGTTATAGCTCGAAGATAATACATTCTCTGATTAATAAAAAACAAAATAATATGGTTAAACTTCTTTTGTATCCATCAGTCAGGGAGAGCAAAAAGTTTACTTCGAGTCTACCCTATTTTGGCAATATTACTCAGCGTGTGGCGAGGGTACTTAGAGAAAATAATATTTATTCAGCCTATAGATCCCAAAATTCTTTAAAACGTTTATGTAATGCCAAAGATAGTATAGATCGTCACAAAAAATCGGGTATTTATAAATTAATTTGCGATCGTTGTAAAAACATATATATAGGCCAAACGGGTCGCTCATTTGAAACTAGATATAAAGAACACTTAGCAGCTTTTCGAAATTGCCATACCGAAAAATCACATTTTGCCAAACATCTGTTGGACACCGGTCATAACTTAGATAGTAATAATACGTTAGAAGTTTTGCATTTTTGTCAAAAAAGTTTTAAACTGTGCGTTTTAGAACAATTAGAAATTATTAAACATAAAGGGGATACATTGTTGAACGAACAGACCGATTTTCACACTTCTCCATTACTCAATTTATTTTCGAACAGGCAACACAGATCACGTAGTGCCTCTGTGACGAGTGGGGGTAGTGGGGAGATAGTGTGATAAAAAGGCGGAGCGGAACGCGCTGAGCACACTTGCTGTCAACAGTCTTGAGGATGCCTCGTGTGTAGGCGAAACACGTGTCGACTAAGTGCCACCTTGTAAAGCGGAATATTGCAAAAGTTTTGACAACCTGGAGGGTAGGGTTTCCTTTTGCCTCTCCTACATCCTTTTCCTTGAGGAGTTCGGTTCGTCATTCCTCCGTTACAATTGGTGGAGGTTATCCTCGACCGTTGTGCGTTAGGATTGACGAATCGAGGGTGTGTGGTGGGATCCTCCTCCCCTCCTTTATTATCGTTCTACGATGGATTTCCGCCATGTAACGCCCGATTCAATTAGTTGTACCTACATCATTTTATTTCATTTAGATTATTTTTGAGAATGCAGCACCTACCTAAAAAAATTCACTAGAATACTATAACAGCGTCTATTTTAATGAGAAATGCAAATCAAATATCTCCGTTCCGATATAGTTTAGAAAAATGTGTCCATAATTTGCTTATTTCTGTTGATTCAGTGATTGCTTAATTCTGTTCTGTCATAATATCCAAGTTTAATTACTGGCCGCCCAACTTCAAAACGCCGCCAACTTTACCCAAACCCCTTTTATTATATCCAAGGAAATTATGATGTGTATTTATATGAATGTATGTGTATTTATTTGTACTACATTGGATTTATTAAATAAAACAAATATTTGGAGAATCAGGCTTAAATTGTTTTTAATTTTAACTTACCTAAATCACATGTTTTATCTTAGGATTAAGGTATCAACATAATGAAACACAGTAAAGATGGAGAACGACTGACTCTTTATTCAATCAAAGATAAGGGATCATAGGTGGCGCTACTTGCCATATTTTGTTACTTATTTTAACACCCCCACTTAACAAAATAATAAATTAATCAAAAAAAAAAATTTTTTATCAAATAAACCAAACATTCCTAAAAATGTATAATGTTTTATTTTACATAAACCCTTAGTTAGTAGATCTGCGGGCATCTCTAAAGTGGACATGTATTTAATCTTTACAATTTCACTAGCAACTTTTTCTCTACAAAAATTATACCGCACATCTATATGTTTATATCTTTTATGGTGAATTGGATTGGCAGACAACTAATTCCCAAGCGTCACTTTGCATCGCTAATTTCCATTGTTCACTTTCTGATCCATTTAACGCTTCAACTAGAGATATTTCACTTGCACTTGTTTCACTGGTTTGACCTACACACATACTACCATACCAACCCTACTGATCAGGCTGCTTGCGGATACGTTTAGTAAGGTTTTCTACTGGAAACTCGGTGGGTAGCCCTGGCTGAGACATGTCATCTTGCACAGGCTCTGCAGGTTCAGGCCCCTGCATATCTATGGAGTCTTCAAAGTCCTCTTCATCAGTACCAGAACTTTCTTCTTTGGGGCTTAGTACTTCTTTCTTCTCCTGATCTTCCAATGTCCTTATGTGTTTCATGTCCCCCACTTCTTGGGTACACTCTTCTCTTTCTTCCTTCATTGGAAAAATGTGATCAGTACCATTACTAATGTCAAAGTGTATCACATCTTGCTGCTCTTCAATCCCCTCCTCAATCACAACAATATATTTTGTTATAGTTATACTTTTATTGTTGGGATTGTAAACTCGGTAACCTTTTACATTATTTGAGTAACCAACAAGAATACACTGAGTCGCTTTTCTATCCAATTTTAACCTTTTTTCTTTTGGTGTGTGTACCATGGCCTTACTTCCAAAGATACGTAGATTACTGACATCTGGTTTAGCTCCAGTCCAGATTTCCGGAGGCGTTTTGTTGTCTAATCCTGAAGCGATTGACCTGTTTCGTAAATAAACAGCAGTGTTCAAGGTTCTGCCCAAAAACGCTTAGGCAATCCTGCATCGAATAACAAACATCTTGCTTTCTCTACCACTGTACGGTTAAACCGCTCGCAGAGACCATTCTGTTCCGGTGTGTATGGACAGGTTTTCTGGTGGATAATTCCAACAAGTTCCAAGAATTTTTCAAATTCCTTACTACAGAATTCCATACCATTGTCTGTCCTAAATACTTTCAGCTTTCTACCTGTCTGATTTTCTACTAACATCTTGAATGCCTTGAACTGTGAGAATACTTCATCTTTTGTATTCAAGAAATATTCAAATAGTCATCAACGAATAACAAGAAGTATTTTTTTCCGCCGATAGATCTGGCTTCCATAGGCCCACAAACATCTGCGTGTACAATCTCGAGAAGTTCCTTGCCTCTGTTGCCAATAGATCTGAATGGCAACCTGCAGGTGTATTACGAACTTAAATACATCCAGGCAAGTTCCAGGCCATTCAATTGACGGCCCTTCTATTATTTCGTATTATGACCTATAATAATTCAGACCATCTTCTGCCTGGATAATGTCTATGGCTGGTATTTAGTGTCTGTCTAAAATAAATAAAAAATAAAATAAAAATATCTTTATTTTGCATAGACCATTTGAACGGCGAAAACTGTGATAGATTTTGCTGGACATACATAAGATTGGCAAAAATGTATTGTGATGGTACGGTTAGAATATTTACTTCTTTGAATTTTTCTCGGAGAGAAACTCTGGGGCCCAAATTATAAATAGCGCGTACAGCCCGCTTTTGTAGAACAAAAATAATATTTAAATCTGCAGCACTCCCCCAAAGGAGAATACCGTAAGACATAATACTGTGAAAATAGCTGAAGTAAACCATTCTAGCCGTATCCACATCTGTTACAGTCCTGATCTTTTTTACAGCGTATGCAGCCGAACTTAATCTAGAGGCTGTCTTTTCTATGTGTGGGCCCCACTACAAATTGGCATCAATAGTTATACCTAGGAACACAGTTAAAGTTAAAAACAGTGCAGATCGTACTAGGTAGAAAGCCATGAAACTGCGAAACCACTGCGGAGTCATAGTGACACGTGACCAATATAATAGATATTCAAAATCGCTGACCAGCCGTGTCGCCTTCATTCCGAACAACAACGACCCAAACACACGAGAAAGGTTATGATTTATGCTTGGTGTCCAAGAGGCGATCCTTATCTGTGTCGATACCGGCAAATTTACTTATGACCCCTTTGAATTTTCAGGATTAATCTATAGGATTGACGCTCGTTTAATGTTTGATAATGCAGACGGCTTCTCGGACTTCGTTTATCATATAATTTATGGAGAACATCGCCGTATACAGATGTGCAACAAGATAAGAGACACCCTCGCCTCCAGCCAGACGAAGTATCGCTGGTGCGGAGCAGAAAATGAATCTCTCACAAATACACTAATAATCGAAAATGCCTCAGAAATCAACGGTGGAAGTATTCAGCATCAATTCATTACCTTTACAGGTGAGCTTTCAGGCGAATGCCTGCATTTCCAAGCGAAACCATTACTCAATGAAGTAGAAGAGCAGCTAAATGAAATTGAAACTCCCGGACAAAGGAAGCTATACTCGTGCATGCTGGGATTTGCCTCACCGCATGTACCCATACTGTATGTAGGTAGTGCGCCAGGTCAGGGATGGATTAAAGCCCTAAAAACCATAAAATATCGCTCTACTGTAATTTCAGTCGATCCATCGTCGTTACATCACCAAATATTCGTAAACTCACCCGAACAGCTGTGTGCCCTCATGACTTCTTTTCCTTATTACGATTTTGTGTGGTATGTCCGCGGGGACGCCGTAAACGAAAGCTTTTCAGATAGGATCGACCAAATACGAGAAGAAATACAACTCCTTAATCACTTATTAAGTTCAGAGATTTTCGCGAAGAAGGTGCGCCGCTTTCAACTCAAGATTAATACACGTAATTTGTCCGAGTATTTGCTACCCACTGATGTCCGCTTATACATGCAACCTTACTGTGCAGAGAGGGATATCTTAGAACTACGCGCAATCGGGACTTTCAGAGATCGCACTCGACTTAGTCACATTTGGTAGAGTAAATTTTATACATTTAGTTTTAATTTCATTAAGGCAAAGATTATTTGAGCTGAACCAATGAACTACTCTTGCAATTGCATTGTTTACATCGTCATAGTTATCTAATTGTCTTTTAATTTTAAAAATTAATGATGTCATCTGCAAACAAAACAATCCTATTCCTGTCCCCTACATAAAATGGTAAATCATTAATGTGGGAATGGTAAGTTGATGAATGCTTAGGATGTACGGAACGTAAGGAGTGAAAGGTATGTATTGGTGAGAGTGAGAGCGAGGTATGCAGCAGAAAATGTCAAATGTGAGGGTGAATAAAGAAAAAGGTAGAACGGTGCACGAGAGAAAGATTAGACGAGGTTTTTTTCTAATTTAAAATAAAAAGTGAATTCTTTTAATTTTCAAACTTTGTTTGACTGGTACATCCCACAAAATTTGGGGGCTCGTCCGGGATGTAAAAAACTTAAAAGATTCCAAAAAGTGTGTTCTGCGACGACCAGACAAGAAGCAAGACGGTGCGTCGTGCACGTGAGGTGGTATTTTTTTCGATTGGCGGACATTGAAAGATCTGGTAACAAGTAACTAACGAAGATAATCGTTAACGACGTAGCGATTATTACGACGACGACGAAGAGGACGACTGCAAAAGGTTTGCAAAAAGTATTACTTAGTTACCTACATTTTTACGATGGCGGACGATGATAAAAAACTTGTGCCACCATACTTTCAAATGATGGACTCATGCATAACACCATTCAATGGCGAGGATGTGACTTATTCTTCGAGCAAGTGGGTGCAAGATATCGAAGACAATGCCGAAGTATTCAGTTGGACCCCCCAACAGAAATTAATCTTGGCTCGCAGGTCCCTTACCGGTATGGCGGCGCTGTGGCTGCGGTCGGAGAAGGTGTTTAGAACATTTGATGAGCTTAAAGCTGCGCTGACTAAAGAGTTTCCCGAAACATTAAACAGCAAGGAGATGCATGAGCTAATGAGTTCCCGCAAAAAAAAGAATACGGAAAGTTGCTATCAATACATGTTGGCCATGAAAGAAATCGGCAGAAGGGCGAAGTTTCCCGATTACGTAGCAGTGCAATATATCATAGACGGTATTCAAGATAGTGAGTTAAATAAAATGAATTTATACGGCGTGACGTCATACGCAGTACTTAAAGAAAAATTGATTCAATACGAAGCTATGAAGCAAAAAATGAAGAAACATCGTGCTGATAAGCTACCACAAGAAGCAAAAAAAAATACGACTGCTATTAGGAGATGTTTTAATTGTGGCGATACAGACCATGTAGCAAGTTCGTGCGTTAAAGGGCTGAAATGTTTTCGTTGTAATAAGTACGGTCATATTGGGAGTCATTGTACGGAAAATGGCGGCAAAATGACGACACCTTTAAAAACCACATCAACATCAGCACAGATACGTCCGAAAAATACCTTGACATCAGGTGGCAGCACTGCAGGCCATCAGTCGGTAAAACAGAAATCGACTTACAACATGGCGGCACAGTACAATGACGTGCAGTTGACAGCCGACCAATCAGAGACTTCCTTGGAAATACAAGATGTCATGCAAGTTTATAATGTAAACAAACCGGGGAAGCCTATGAAGAAAGTAAACATCAACAATTTCACGTTTGATGCATTGGTCGACTCAGGAAGTGATGTAAATTTGATATCGTATGAATGCTGTATCGCAATCGGCGCGAAATTATGTGAAGATGAATTATCACTAACTGGACTTGGACATACCAAAGTGAACTCGTTGGGAAAAGTGTTCGTTAGTATTAATATCGACAGTATAGACTTTAAAGAAGTGTTATTTCATGTTGTTGATCAAAATGTCATGCCCTTTCAAATGATAATAGGCCAGGATTTATTAAGACATATCACCATGATAATGAATGGAGATAAAGTAATGTTTTTGCCTGAGAGGGATGAATGGTTGTATAAAGTGTCTTATTTTGCAGATGATATTATAGAATTAAATCACATAGTCAATCCAGGGGTCAGGCGGAGAGTTGTGGAGTGTATCAATGGTTATAATCCAGTGCAAACGAGGGAAGCACCCATCCAGTTGAAAATTATTCTTAAAGACGATGTACCTGTCACACAGCGACCTAGGCGTCTTTCCATGGTTGAGCAGAAGGTGGTGGAGGATCAAGTTAACGAATGGTTGGCAGAAGGCATAATACGAGTAAGTTTCTCAGAATATTCTAGCCCTTTAGTGCTTGTGAGAAAGAAGAATGGTTCTATTAGAGTCTGCGTAGACTATAGGTTATTAAATAAGAAAATATTAAAAGATGAATTCCCTTTACCTGTAATCGATGATATGATAGATAAGCTTGTTGGAGCCAGAGTGTTCAGTGTGTTGGATTTGAAGAACGGGTTTTTCCATTTGAAGGTCTCTGATGAATCAATTCATTACACCTCCTTTGTGACCCCTCAAGGGCAGTATGAATTTCTTAGAGCACCATTCGGCTTGGCTGTGAGCCCGAAGTATTTTATGCGATTTGTCAGCATTATATTTAAAGATATGATTTCCCAAGGGATAATGATGATATTTGTTGACGATATTATTATTACAGCACTCAATGAAGAGCAAGCAGTTGATAGACTGGAGTTGGTTCTAAATGTAGCTTCAGAATATGGTCTTCAAATAAACTGGAAGAAAGCAAGTTTGATAAAGAGAGAAATTGAATATCTGGGCCATGTAATTAGTGATGGTAAGATCCGACCAAGTCGAGAGAAGACAGATGCTGTTCATAAGTATCCCGAACCTCAGAATGTGAAACAGCTTCACAGTTTCAATGGTCTTACGTCCTACTTTAGAAAGTATATTGAAGATTTTGCTTTAATAGCCAAACCACTAACCGATTTACTGAAGAAGGATAAGGAATTTGTGTTTGAAGAAGAGCAGAAAACAGCTTTCAGAATCTTGAAGGATAGATTAACTACAAGCCCGGTGCTCAAGATTTTTAACCCGAAGTTAAAGACCGAATTACATACAGATGCATCTTGTGTGGCCTATGCTGCTATCTTATTACAATATTACCCAGACACAGGACTTCACCCAGTTTATTATATGAGTTGTAAAACAAATGATGCCCAAAGCAGATATTCCAGTTATGAGCTAGAAGCCTTAGCGGTGATTGAAGGTGTGAAAAAGTTTCGCCACTACTTGTATGGCATACACTTTAAAATCGTAACCGACTGTAAAGCATTTGAAATGACTTTAAGAAAGAAGGATCTAACTGCCAAGGTGGCACGATGGGTATTGTGTCTCAATGAATATGATTTTGAAATTGTGCACAGATCGGGCTCGAGGATGAGACATGCAGACGCTTTAAGCCGCTACCCTTATGTGGGGATAACATCACTGTATGATAGGGTGAGACAAGCCCAAGATCTAGATGAAGGGCTGCATGCTATTAAAGAGATTTTAAAAAACAGATCATATAAGGACTACTGGTTGGAAAATGAATTACTGTATAAAGGAGATGGGAAGTTACTGGTACTTCCCAATACCATGGAAAAAGAAGTGCTGAAAAAAATACATAGCAATGGACATTTTTCTAAAAAGAAGATGAAAGAAGTAATCGAAAAGGAGTATTACATAAGAGGATTAGATAAGAAGTTAGAGGATTTTGTTGTGTCATGTATTCCATGCTTGTTAGCAACTAGGAAAGAGGGTAAGCAAGAAGGCTTTCTCAACCCCATCAAAAAAGAGTGCATTCCATTTGATACAATCCATATAGACCATGTAGGGCCGCTGACACAAACGAGTAAAAATATAACTACATACTGGCAATAGTGGATGCCTTTACAAAATTTGTCTGGTTGTTCCCTACTAAGACTACATCAAGCAGAGAAACAATAAACAAGTTAGAGATCCATCAGCAACACTTTGGGAATCCACAGCGAATAATAACAGATAAGGGAACCGCTTTTACCAGCCACGATTTTGGAGAATATTGTAAGACAGAGAACATCCAGCATGTTACCATTACTACAGGTCAACCACGAGGCAATGGCCAAATTGAAAGGATACACAAAATCGTAGTTCCATTACTGACGAAATTATGTTTGGAAGAGGCGGGACTCTGGTATAAGCATGTAAGCCGAGTCCAAAGAGCTATTAATAGCACTTTCCAAAGGAGTGTACAGAGCACCCCTTTTGAGCTATTGATGGGCACAAAAATGCGAACTAAGGAAGACATAAAAATACGGGAAATACTGCAGCAGGAAGTTATACAGCAGTATTGTGATGATAGAGAGGATCTTAGGAAACAAGCTAAAGAACAAATCCTAAAGATTCAAGATGAAAATACCAAGAACTATAACAAAAGAAGAAAATGTAGTTCTAAATATGGAATTGGTGATATGGTAGCAATAAAAAGAACTCAGTTTGGACCAGGACTTAAATTGAAACAGAAATATCTAGGACCCTATAAGATAGTAAAGGTGAAAAGAAATGATCGTTATGACCTAGAAAAAGTAGATAGTTCTACTGAGGGACCTATGAAAACTTCCAGTTCCGCTGACCACATGAAACGTTGGGCTGGCTATGAGAATAGCTCATGATCTAGTAAGTTTGAATACTAACTTTATTTTCGATTATTTGTAGTCTTCATTCAGTATCATGGTGCATTGAATATTTATCGTCGGGGCATAAAGCCCTTCGTACTTACCAGACTATTGTTTCGGTTAATGTATTGAATATAGTTGTTGAGATACTTAAACCTAGGGTATTAGGTGTATTTAACTGTGTTTTATTAACTTGTGTAACCACAATATGTAATATTAGTCTTAATTAATCTTAGAGTTATTCTCGAATATTGTTAGGTGTGATAAGAAGAGAGTGTAAGTGACGATTTGTATTGAATGAGGATACATAATGGCTACAGATGGATGTCTGAGGACAGACATCAGTTCAGGACGGCCGAATGTGGGAATGGTAAGTTGATGAATGCTTAGGATGTACGGAACGTAAGGAGTGAAAGGTATGTATTGGTGAGAGTGAGAGCGAGGTATGCAGCAGAAAATGTCAAATGTGAGGGTGAATAAAGAAAAAGGTAGAACGGTGCACGAGAGAAAGATTAGACGAGGTTTTTTTCTAATTTAAAATAAAAAGTGAATTCTTTTAATTTTCAAACTTTGTTTGACTGGTACATCCCACACAACCCTTTTTATCACTAAAAGGTGCTTGTCATAACGACAACTCGACATTACCATGGAGCAAGCAGCAGCAGAGAATTCCGAACCAGCTAGTTCAAACGCCATTACAACCAAAGGCAAGACGAACTTCCCACGCCCGAAGAATAACAAAGGCAAAAGCCTTCCAGGACCAAGCAAGAAATCAACGAAAGAAACAACATTAACGAATGATCCATTATGGAAGGACGCTTTTGTCATTGACGGTGAGACGGGGTTTGTTAACGAACGAGCAGCCAAGGAATATTATGCAGACGCCGCAGGATACGTTCAGCTCGTGGAAGCCGAGTACAAAGCAATCTCCGATGTCGATAAGTATTATGCTAAATCGATTCCGGCCAGCGCACATGCCTATTACCACAACATCTTATATTGGTATAGGTTAGCCCTAACCGCCCAGAAGCGAGGCCTAGCCTCAGTTGACCAGGAACGGTTGGTGCGATTCGTGCAAGGATACGGATCTATTGAGATTGCCGCAGGTGCAGCAGATTACCTGGAAGGACTTGGTGATTACACCGATACCACAGGAGTGAAGCATTTGCTCGCCGTAACTGAGCCTAATAATGAAGGGCACTTTGGTAGAGCGACTGCGGATACGCATGGTCTGTACGAGACCTTACCTGCACCAGCTATCTTCTACGGCCGCGTAACAGAAGATTTAAGAGCCTCAGAAAGAGGTGGTCAACCCAGTGACGACTGGGTAGATGAGGCTATCGTCCCACGAATCCCAGCAGCGGGCAGACCGCAGGAGGAACCGGCAGGCGAACACCCGCCGGGAGCCAATCAACGGCGACAGAGGAGAAGACGCGCTGAGGATGGCGATTCCGACGATGACGCTGAGGGAGGCGTTGAGGTAGAGCCAGAGGCAGAAGAACCTGAACCCCCGAGGGTATTACCGACTGTTAATCTATTGGGATGGCGACCATCGAAAATCATGAACGCCAATCAAACCATGGAGATACGTGGCGTGATGGATGATGACGACCAGTTTGTCATGAGACGTTACCGCCTACATAGAGAGCTCTTTGAGCTAGTTGAACGCAGGATTCGCGAATGCAGACGATATAAGCTCGCGAAAGTGCCGACTACCACCGCTGGAAGCGGTATGCAGCAGAAAATGTCAAATGTGAGGGTGAATAAGAAAAAGAGGTAGAACGGTGTGCACGAGAGAAAGATTGTACGAGGTTTTTTTTCTAATTAATAAATAAAAGTGAATTCTTTTAATTTTCAAACTTTGTTTGACTGCTACATCCCACAAAATTTGGGGGCTCGTCCGGGATGTAAAAAAAACTTAAAAGATTCCAAAAAGTGTGTTCTGCGACGACCAGACAAGAAGCAAGACGGTGCGTCGTGCACGTGAGGTGGTAATTTTTTCGATTGGCGGACATTGAAAGATCTGGTAACAAGTAACTAACGAAGATAATCGTTAACGACGTAGCGATTATTACGACGACGACGAAGAAGACGACTGCAAAAGGTTTGCAAAAAGTATTACTTAGTTACCTACATTTTTACGATGGCGGACGATGATAAAAAACTTGTGCCACCATACTTTCAAATGATGGACTCATGCATAACACCATTCAATGGCGAGGATGTGACTTATTCTTCGAGCAAGTGGGTGCAAGATATCGAAGACAATGCCGAAGTATTCAGTTGGACCCCCCAACAAAAATTAATCTTGGCTCGCAGGTCCCTTACCGGTACGGCGGCGCTGTGGCTGCGGTCGGAGAAGGTATTTAGAACATTTGATGAGCTTAAAGCTGCGCTGACTAAAGAGTTTCCCGAAACATTAAACAGCAAGGAGATGCATGAGCTAATGAGTTCCCGCAAAAAAAAGAATACGGAAAGTTGCTATCAATACATGTTGGCCATGAAAGAAATCGGCAGAAGGGCGAAGTTTCCCGATTACGTAGCAGTGCAATATATCATAGACGGTATTCAAGATAGTGAGTTAAATAAAATGAATTTATACGGCGTGACGTCATACGCAGTACTTAAAGAAAAATTGATTCAATACGAAGCTATGAAGCAAAAAATGAAGAAACATCGTGCTGATAAGCTACCACAAGAAGCAAAAAAAAATACGACTGCTATTAGGAGATGTTTTAATTGTGGCGATACAGACCATGTAGCAAGTTCGTGCGTTAAAGGGCTGAAATGTTTTCGTTGTAATAAGTACGGTCATATTGGGAGTCATTGTACGGAAAATGGCGGCAAAATGACGACACCTTTAAAAACCACATCAACATCAGCACAGATACGTCCGAAAAATACCTTGACATCAGGTGGCAGCACTGCAGGCCATCAGTCGGTAAAACAGAAATCGACTTACAACATGGCGGCACAGTACAATGACGTGCAGTTGACAGCCGACCAATCAGAGACTTCCTTGGAAATACAAGATGTCATGCAAGTTTATAATGTAAACAAACCGGGGAAGCCTATGAAGAAAGTAAACATCAACAATTTCACGTTTGATGCATTGGTCGACTCAGGAAGTGATGTAAATTTGATATCGTATGAATGCTGTATCGCAATCGGCGCGAAATTATGTGAAGATGAATTATCACTAACTGGACTTGGACATACCAAAGTGAACTCGTTGGGAAAAGTGTTCGTTAGTATTAATATCGACAGTATAGACTTTAAAGAAGTGTTATTTCATGTTGTTGATCAAAATGTCATGCCCTTTCAAATGATAATAGGCCAGGATTTATTAAGACATATCACCATGATAATGAATGGAGATAAAGTAATGTTTTTGCCTGAGAGGGATGAATGGTTGTATAAAGTGTCTTATTTTGCAGATGATATTATAGAATTAAATCACATAGTCAATCCAGGGGTCAGGCGGAGAGTTGTGGAGTGTATCAATGGTTATAATCCAGTGCAAACGAGGGAAGCACCCATCCAGTTGAAAATTATTCTTAAAGACGATGTACCTGTCACACAGCGACCTAGGCGTCTTTCCATGGTTGAGCAGAAGGTGGTGGAGGATCAAGTTAACGAATGGTTGGCAGAAGGCATAATACGAGTAAGTTTCTCAGAATATTCTAGCCCTTTAGTGCTTGTGAGAAAGAAGAATGGTTCTATTAGAGTCTGCGTAGACTATAGGTTATTAAATAAGAAAATATTAAAAGATGAATTCCCTTTACCTGTAATCGATGATATGATAGATAAGCTTGTTGGAGCCAGAGTGTTCAGTGTGTTGGATTTGAAGAACGGGTTTTTCCATTTGAAGGTCTCTGATGAATCAATTCATTACACCTCCTTTGTGACCCCTCAAGGGCAGTATGAATTTCTTAGAGCACCATTCGGCTTGGCTGTGAGCCCGAAGTATTTTATGCGATTTGTCAGCATTATATTTAGAGATATGATTTCCCAAGGCATAATGATGATATTTGTTGACGATATTATTATTACAGCACTCAATGAAGAGCAAGCAGTTGATAGACTGGAGTTGGTTCTAAATGTAGCTTCAGAATATGGTCTTCAAATAAACTGGAAGAAAGCAAGTTTGATAAAGAGAGAAATTGAATATCTGGGCCATGTAATTAGTGATGGTGAGATCCGACCAAGTCGAGAGAAGACAGATGCTGTTCATAAGTATCCCGAACCTCAGAATGTGAAACAGCTTCACAGTTTCATTGGTCTTACGTCCTACTTTAGAAAGTATATTGAAGATTTTGCTTTAATAGCCAAACCACTAACCGATTTACTGAAGAAGGATAAGGAATTTGTGTTTGAAGAAGAGCAGAAAACAGCTTTCAGAATCTTGAAGGATAGATTAACTACAAGCCCGGTGCTCAAGATTTTTAACCCGAAGTTAAAGACCGAATTACATACAGATGCATCTTGTGTGGCCTATGCTGCTATCTTATTACAATATTACCCAGACACAGGACTTCACCCAGTTTATTATATGAGTTGTAAAACAAATGATGCCCAAAGCAGATATTCCAGTTATGAGCTAGAAGCCTTAGCGGTGATTGAAGGTGTGAAAAAGTTTCGCCACTACTTGTATGGCATACACTTTAAAATCGTAACCGACTGTAAAGCATTTGAAATGACTTTAAGAAAGAAGGATCTAACTGCCAAGGTGGCACGATGGATATTGTGTCTCAATGAATATGATTTTGAAATTGTGCACAGATCGGGCTCGAGGATGAGACATGCAGACGCTTTAAGCCGCTACCCTTATGTGGGGATAACATCACTGTATGATAGGGTGAGACAAGCCCAAGATCTAGATGAAGGGCTGCATGCTATTAAAGAGATTTTAAAAAACAGATCATATAAGGACTACTGGTTGGAAAATGAATTACTGTATAAAGGAGATGGGAAGTTACTGGTACTTCCCAATACCATGGAAAAAGAAGTGCTGAAAAAAATACATAGCAATGGACATTTTTCTAAAAAGAAGATGAAAGAAGTAATCGAAAAGGAGTATTACATAAGAGGATTAGATAAGAAGTTAGAGGATTTTGTTGTGTCATGTATTCCATGCTTGTTAGCAACTAGGAAAGAGGGTAAGCAAGAAGGCTTTCTCAACCCCATCAAAAAAGAGTGCATTCCATTTGATACAATCCATATAGACCATGTAGGGCCGCTGACACAAACGAGTAAACAATATAACTACATACTGGCAATAGTGGATGCCTTTACAAAATTTGTCTGGTTGTTCCCTACTAAGACTACATCAAGCAGAGAAACAATAAACAAGTTAGAGATCCATCAGCAACACTTTGGGAATCCACAGCGAATAATAACAGATAAGGGAACCGCTTTTACCAGCCACGATTTTGGAGAATATTGTAAGGCAGAGAACATCCAGCATGTTACCATTACTACAGGTCAACCACGAGGCAATGGCCAAATTGAAAGGATACACAAAATCGTAGTTCCATTACTGACGAAATTATGTTTGGAAGAGGCGGGACTCTGGTATAAGCATGTAAGCCGAGTCCAAAGAGCTATTAATAGCACTTTCCCAAGGAGTGTACAGAGCACCCCTTTTGAGCTATTGATGGGCACAAAAATGCGAACTAAGGAAGACATAAAAATACGGGAAATACTGCAGCAGGAAGTTATACAGCAGTATTGTGATGATAGAGAGGATCTTAGGAAACAAGCTAAAGAACAAATCCTAAAGATTCAAGATGAAAATACCAAGAACTATAACAAAAGAAGAAAATGTAGTTCTAAATATGGAATTGGTGATATGGTAGCAATAAAAAGAACTCAGTTTGGACCAGGACTTAAATTGAAACAGAAATATCTAGGACCCTATAAGATAGTAAAGGTGAAAAGAAATGATCGTTATGACCTAGAAAAAGTAGATAGTTCTACTGAGGGACCTATGAAAACTTCCAGTTCCGCTGACCACATGAAACGTTGGCCTGACTATGAGAATAGCTCATGATCTAGTAAGTTTGAATACTAACTTTATTTTCGATTATTTGTAGTCTTCATTCAGTATCATGGTGCATTGAATATTTATCGTCGGGGCATAAAGCCCTTCGTACTTACCAGACTATTGTTTCGGTTAATGTATTGAATATAGTTGTTGAGATACTTAAACCTATGGTATTAGGTGTATTTAACTGTGTTTTATTAACTTGTGTAACCACAATATGTAATATTAGTCTTAATTAATCTTAGAGTTATTCTCGAATATTGTTAGGTGTGATAAGAAGAGAGTGTAAGTGACGATTTGTATTGAATGAGGATACATAATGGCTACAGATGGATGTCTGAGGACAGACATCAGTTCAGGACGGCCGAATGTGGGAATGGTAAGTTGATGAATGCTTAGGATGTACGGAACGTAAGGAGTGAAAGGTATGTATTGGTGAGAGTGAGAGCGAGGTATGCAGCAGATGATGAATGCTTAGGATGTACGGAACGTAAGGAGTGAAAGGTATGTATTGGTGAGAGTGAGAGCGAGGTATGCAGCAGAAAATGTCAAATGTGAGGGTGAATAAGAAAAAGAGGTAGAACGGTGTGCACGAGAGAAAGATTGTACGAGGTTTTTTTTCTAATTAAAAAATAAAAGTGAATTCTTTTAATTTTCAAACTTTGTTTGACTGCTACATCCCACAAAATTATTATATTAAAATATAAATGAGGAACAAGAATGGCCCAAGTATCGAGCCTTGCGGCACACCCATTGTAACCATGGATCCTACAGAACGTGTACCATTAATATCGACCCTCTGTATTCTATTGTTCAAATATGAAGACAGAAGGTCGAGAGCTTTGCCTCTTATTCCATAGTGGTGTAATTTTTTGGACAGCGTTTCATGTTGAACGCAATCAAAAGCCTTTGATAGATCGCAAAATATACCTAATGCATCGTGCTTGTCTTCCCAAGCTTCATGAATACATTTTAATAACTCAACACCAGCATCGGAAGTTGAGCGCCCTTTCGTAAACCCAAATTGATTCGCATGGAGTATTTTATGACTATTAAAATGGGATAGCATTTGATTCAAGATTATTTTTTCAAATACTTTGCTCAAAGTTGGCAGCACTGACACTGGTCGGAAATTAGACGGCTCTGTAGCGCTGCCAGCCTTGAACAAGGGAACGACTTTGCTGTGTTTCATTAAATCAGGAAATGTACCACTAGAAACACAGTCATCTTTGCTGTGTTTCATTAAATCAGGAAATGTACCACTAGAAACACAGTCATTAAGTTGCTAGATGGGGCGCAATTACCTCAATTATACATAAAATAAAATAAATAAATATCCATCACGCCTTATCCCCGAAGGGGTGGCAGAGGCATATTATATGCCCACTTTTCACCGTATGGATTCCTGTCCCACGTAATAGGTGGTGAGCCCATTGCCGTGTTGAAATAGACAGACGCAGGTTGTGGCTACCTGCTGTTGAAATTTTCAAGCCGCCCATAAGGCCTTCAACCAGGCTTAACGACTGCCATTTTACTGGCAACCGGGACCAACGGCTTAACGTGCCTTCCGAAGCACGGAAACGCTCGCAAATGTAAATGCCACAAAGTGGTCACCCATCCGAGGACCAGCCATAGTGAAAGTTGCGTAACTCAGTGATCGTTTACAGAACACTGAGACCGCGAGGCCACGAGCGCTTCAATTATACATCATGCAGTTTTGACCGATAATCCCCAAATGTCCGCGGTTTTCTTAATTTCGATACATTTAAATGTTTTTACAATGTCATGAGCACAAATATCTGTGAATACAAATGCATCCCTGCAACAAAGAACAGATTCTTCTAATAAAAGTTCAGCGGAACTGGAAGATGCTTGGAGAGATTTTGTTGTCAATATAGGTACATTTTTGAAAAAATGTTCAAACTCCGTAGCCACTTCCAGGTCCCCTGTAACATGGCAACCATTTACTTTTAAGTGGAAATCCCTTTCAGTTACTAAAGATCTACCGCATTCAGAGTTAATGATGTTCCAAGTCATTTTTATTTTATTTACAGAATTAGAAATTTTATTTTTAATGAAGTTTGACTTAGCAAGATGACACGTTTGTTTAAATATCTTTGAATAATTTTTAACATATTCCTGAAAGGTTTGTCTAAAATTATATGATTTTTCTGAATATAATTCAAATAATTTGTTTCTACTTTTAAAGATACCTGGTGTTGCCCAGTCACTGAAAACAGGACGACCACCAATCTGTAGAGTTTTTGAGGTAAAAACTTTGCCAAACTCATCATTAATCAAATTAAATAAGTGTTTATATGACTGGTCTACACAAGTGAAGTTAGGTAGATATGGTAATCTCTTTAATACATTTTCTTTAAAATTATTCAAACGACTTTGGTTAATTGGTACATATTTAATTTGTTTTTTGCTGACTTTGTTACTACTTTTAGGAAATTTTATCCATTGGCCACGATGATCTGACTCCACAGGATCCACAATACCTTTATCTATAGGTTTAATATCAGTAAAAATATTATCAATACATTTTGCACTGGTGGCTGTAATACGAGTGGGTTCTAAGAATGTACTATGCAGATTAAAGGATTTAAATAAATTTTTCATTTTATTTCTCTCTGATGGAGTTAATGATGTATCTAATATATCAACATTAAAATCTCCACAAACTATTATAGATTTCTTAGAACATTGGCATTTGAACAGTGCTTCTTCAAGCTTTTCTTCAAATTTAATGTACGGAGCTTTAGGGGGACTGTATACGCTTAACAAGATGAAATGCTCAAACTCAATACTGGCAATCTCAATAACTCGCTCAATGGAGAGGGCTACTAAATCCTTACGTTCTTTAAATTTTAAGTTTTTATTAATTAATATTAAAGAGCCAAATTTTAAGTTTTTATTAATTAATATTAAAGAGCCATTTAGAATGTTTTCTATTGAACGAGCTAGCAACCTGGTGATTTACGAAGTTCAACAATGTGATTTGATGATCTTTTAACCAGTGCTCTGTAGCACAAAAAATATTAATAGAATTTGCATTAATGTATAGCTCTAACTCTAAATCTTTACCATTTATTAAACCTCTAACATTATGGTGCACCAGGTTTATAAAAACAATATTTTTACTAAGATTATTCTCAGGGGCCAAAGTCAACTGGCCAGATTTATTATCTGTTGTCCTATAAACTAGTTTTTTGGAATTTCATTTTCCAAATGTGAAGTATCAAAACTATCCTGCTCAATAAAAGCAGTTGTACTTGCCAATAATTTGGCTTGAAAAATTAAAAAAATTGATAGCAACAGAGCTACCTTTCTTTGTAAAAATTTTGATAGAAAATATCTATCTAATGTCAACAAACTATTATTATTGAAAATTATGTTCCAATCGAACAATTCAATTTTTTTGGAATATGATACCATGGTATGTAGTTTCATATTTAATTTGTATCTTAAGTGATTTTCCTTGTGGCTCATAGCAGTGCTGTATGGCAAGGTGGACAAAATTACTTGTTTTACTTGCAGACTTGATAACTTATCAAAAATTTTTAAAAGTTTGTCACTATTAATATTGTCTCTTCTGCCAACCAGCACCACTATAGTAGACTGCATGCAGTGTGTACCAGTCAATATAAAATCTATAATTTGAGAGTATGAAGCTCCTGGATATGTATGATTTATTACAGAATGACTTAACTGTGATAAATAATGTCCAAAAATTTTTACCTATTTCATCGCAATAGACTATGGTCTTTGCATCACTTTTTATTTGCAACTTTTCTATTATACTCGTAGATGCCTCGCAATTACTACTTGAACTTAATATACTATTATCCACACTGCACACAGTTTTAATTGGTGAAAATTCATCATTGCATCTAATTCTTTCACAATCTCTGTCTATTAAGTGACATGCTATTTATAAAAAACTTGTAATTATGTATCATTTTTTTAGATTTAGTAATAAACTTTTTAATTTTTAAATATTTCTTTAACTTATTCTTACTACACTTAATAATTTTTAATGATTTAGAACAGCCCCCGGTTTCATCATCAGAAGTGAGGTCTATTACAATTGAAGGGTGAGCTGTAGCAGTATCTAAGCTTGTAGCCATCAGTTCATCGAACAAACTCTGATTAGATTGAACCACTGTGCTCTGTTTCTTGTCTTCTAGTTGCGATATTTTGATTTCCGATCGTTGTAGCTCCTCCTTTAGTATTCTAATTTGGTGCAGAGTTTGTTCATAATGTTCCCTACATGAGTCAAAACTGTCAACTATAAGTTGTAACCTATCCCGATCCTGTAAGGTATCAGTATACAGTGAATGCAACTGTGCCAGTTCTTTTTTGAGTTGTCCGTTCTTACTTAAAATACCTAGCAGTTCTAACTCATTTTCGTCCCTTTCATTGTTCAGATTATCGCACTTCTCCCTAAAAATCTGTAATTCTTTCAACGTTAATTGAAGCCTTGTCTCTTGTTGATGAGCCAAGGCCTTACGCGCCTAAGTATCGTTAGGAAATGTAATGAATATTTTAGCGGTAACTTACGGTTTTCTTTTTCTTACGTTATTTGTATAATTCATTGCTGATTATTATTTAATTCGTGTGTGTTGTGTTAATGTTGTTAATATAGCATATAATAAATTGTAGTGTAATAATAACAACATATTCATTGTAATTTTGCTTTTGAAGGTTATGTTTATGAATATGACGAATTTGTACTTAGAAGCTATGTTTCCGAACGAAATCGTGTCGTCCACTTAAAATTCCGCGGGAATGGGAAGTACCAGCTAGTTGAGAACCCACTTGAGTTTTTAAAGATTATTTATTTGTAACTTGAAAGTGATGAAAACTGTTTCGGTGTTATTAGTTGTTGATGGAATTTTGAGCTGTGAAGTTGTGCATACAAAAATAACAAGAGTCATGTCGTAAGTATTTCCTTATTACCTATCTTAAGATATTATTTCAACTAAAAATTTTCTGTACAGGCGTCAAACAGGGATGTGTCATGTCCGCCTGGCTGTTCATAGTGTATCTGGACAGTTGCCTGCAGAAGTTGAAAGATTTTAATATGGGTGTGAATTTGGGTGACTTTACAGTAAACTGTCTGCTGTACGCTGATGATGCGGTGCTCATGGCCTCATCAGAAGCCGACCTTCAGGCATTAGTCACTAATATGAAAGAGGGGTGTGAAAGTAAGGGTTTCCGCTTGAATGCAAGTAAAACTAAGGTTCTAGTGTTTGAAAGAGGTGACGTAAGAACTAAATGCGAGATTAGGGTAAACCAGGAACGTCTAGAGCAAGTGAATGAAATTGTGTATTTAAGAAGTATGTTTAGCGCGGATGGAAGATGTGATTCGGATGTGGAACGGCGAGTAGCTGCCGGAAACAAAGTTAACGGTGCTTTGTCCCAGTTAGTTAAGCGACAAAGCATCGTAAAAGAAGCACGACTGGCGATTCATAACGCAGTGCTCGTGCCAACTTTGCTTTACGGTAGTGAAACCTAGGTATGTCAGCAGATGCATGAAAGTAAATTGAATGCTGTGGAGATGCGAACACTTCGAAAGTTGTGCGGCGTTACCTTGGCTGGCCGAATACGTAACGAAGTGATACGCAATTTGGCAGGTTTGAATGAAAGTGTCAGCGTTAAGCTGGAAAAGGGCATGCTCCGTTGGTTTGGACACGTCCAACGAATGAGTGAGGAACGATTGACGAAGAATATATATTGTTCAAAAGTAGAGGGTAGAAGGAGTCAGGGTAGGCCGAGACTTACATATGAAGACCACGTGAGCAGATTGCTCAAAAACGGAAAGGTCAAAAGTACTCGGATACCCAGACGTGCGTGTATGAAGCGATTGATGAATCTCGAAGAAGCAAAAGAAGTATGCATGGATCGCGAAGCCTGGCGATCTGTCCTCTCTGACTACCCCGTCAGGGATACAGCGTGAAGATAGTTAGTTAGTTAAAAATTAATACCTGTATTACAGGTATAAAGTGTATAATTGGTATATAACTTAACACATTTATTTCTTGTAGTTCCGTAGATGAAAGTTCTCGCCACCGTCGCCACGTAACATTGAGGCAGTTGGAAGCGTTGTGGGAATTTTTAGGTTCCCACAGGGACGTAGCGACGGGCTACAATAAGACGGTCCAAGCTCGGGAGTACTCAAAGCGGATGTGGTAATCTATCGCAGAAGCTTTGAACTCCCAAGGAGAAGGAGCTTTTAAGGATTGGAAAGGAACGTAAGTTAACATTATAATAATAAGAATATTTATTTTGTAGGTGTAATAGTTATATGTAATTATGACGATAATAGATAGGTATATAAACACATTTTACATTTAATTTGCAGTATTGGGTAGATTATAAAGCTAAATTAAAAAGGAAGGCAGTAGCAGACAGACAGTCCCGAACCCAAACTGGAGGTGGACCTTCACATGTTCCTCCATTAAGTGAAATTGACAGAAAGTTTTTGAGTCTTCTTGGAGAGAACTTTGGTGTTGGTCTACCAAATGTCCAAGTTAATCCATTTCCAAATGTAAGTGTTATTTTTAAGTTCATACATAAACAATTATTTAAAAAGTTAACATTTGAATAATAACATTAGACTACATGTAGTTTGTATTTTCTATGTAATCAAATCCAAAAGGCAAATAATGATTAATGTTTAATTATGTCCTGTAAATTCTAAAATGAGTATGTACTCAAATGTAAGACAACACATTGCATTGCACATTATGAAAAGAAATTCGACTTTATTGTCAGGTCACACAGAGCTCCACCAGCACCGCAGTGCAATCACTGACTCCTGACAGTGCACCACTCTATGATCTTGTGATTGAAGAACTGCCCCAGCCCCAGGTAGAATCAGTACAAGAGACCTTGCCTGCTCTGGCCACCGCACCAGCACCACCACCTCCACCTACCCATCCTGTGCGACGGCGAAGGTCACGAGAGCATATTAGTCAGGAGGAAGCACGGCGCACACTGGTTGAGCTTGGGCAGTCGAAAATAAACCTAATTAAGCAGCATGCGGAGCAAATGAAAAAGCAAACAGATATTATGGAAAAGATTCGGCATACTTTAAATAAAATAGCTGATAAGTAAGTATACAAACATTTCTAATATCTTTCAACAAATTTACTCTATGCATACATTCACATATACAATTCACATGTCTTAAAGCATGTTTGTCTGGAGGAGATTGCTAATTAGCGATAAGGCCGCCTATTGTACTTAGATTAGGAAATATGTTCCTTTACATGTATCATATTTTTTTCAAAGTGCAATAGTGTTTTTTATATTTTTATGTACAAAAATTACAGATTTGCTTGCACTCATTAATTTACAAGTGAATATCGCAAAACCTCAAATTTTACAATTTCAAAATTTTAAAACACTTTTCATATATATAAATATTATAAACAAAGGTAATAAAACGAAATAAATAAAACTAAATTCTTAGGGGTTACACTAGATTATCATTTAAAACTGGAAGGCTCATTCATATCAATACAATAAACAGACAAATAACAAAATATTGTTATGCATTATCTATATTGAGCAATATTGCATCTAAAACTGTGGCAACAAGAGCTTATTGGGGTTATGTATAACCCTCATTTATAATGTACAATATATATTATGTATATACCCTCATTTAAGCTACGGTGTGAATTTTTGGGAAAATTCAGTCAACACAAATTTTACAATAGGTGAATAACACGTTATTCTACAAAGTTCATTTTATTGTGCAATAAAAATCTACAATCACTTGTCTGTGGACTTGAAAATGTTAGATAATGAATGAATGAATACTTTATTGCACACCAAAATAAGTAGTACAAATATGTATAAAAAGAAACTATGAACTAAAAATATGTACAACGGGCGGCCTTATCGCTCAGAGCGATTTCTTCCAGGCAACCTTTGGATGGATAGGAGTTGTAAATGAAAATTGTGGTTTAGTGTAGAAAAGAAAGTTAAATACAATATATTTATTTATAAATAATACATATTTACATAATAATACATATTACTACAGATATATATATATAAGTCTACATTATGTGTATATGTGTAATGAATAATATAAATATTAAAATATATGTATATAAATTAACCATGACTACTAAAAAATTTATATCGAATAAACATAATAACAATTAACATTCTGACAAATAGTGTTCAAAAACCACATTTTTAAAAAGTGGCAAGGTTTTATATGATAATATAAATAAATTAAAGCGTAATTTAAGAGCCATTGGCTACTGTCTAAAACCTACTATAACTTGAATGAGTATTTTGAGAAGTACAATGATAAAATAATTACATTTTGTACATAGTCATTTTGTTTATGTACTACCTATGTGTAGTTTTAAAGTGTTGTTACTCATATGAGCAGAAGAGATATTTTGTTAATTTGTTACCTATATTGTTAGTTTTATATTATAATTATAATAGTTCTCATAAGTGCACCAAATATAAAGCTAAGATTAATAACATAATCTTGATGGCATTATCATTTCACCAATCAACCGACAAAACTTTATCCGCATGTGCAGGACTCTTGTCCTTAAAAGAGTCCAGGACATATATGAAGCATGCACATTGATGCGTCCTCCAGCCGTGTTGAATTTAGGTAGGAATTGAGACGTGCCACAGCCTATCAGTGAACTACTGTACGCATTAGGTGACTTATTCTGACTGGAATGGAAGGAACTACGTGGTTACGCCCACTCCTGCTCCCGCAGCAGACATTTCCACCTTTAGGTCCCTTGTAGATTATTCCCGCAATCGTTACAGGATGGTTTCTTTCCCTAGGACCACTGACACCATTGGCCTCCCCCTTTCACTTACAACCGACTATCAAGGTACCGTTCGTTCCGTCTCCATGACCCTAACGCCAACCGATGCTTTCCTACGATTCGTACACGAAGAGTTCTTCGTGTACTTTCGCTCAATCCGAGTTTGTCCTAACAGACACGTTATACATCCAGGACATTGTAACCATGTACACCCGCTCGTACATTATAAGAGATCCTTAGATTTTAATTTAATTGTTAGAGATTTAATTTTCATTTTATTATGCGTCTGATTATTTGATTTCGAAGCAGTATGCTTCTTCGCTAATTAACGATAATTATGTTAATTTATTTAATTTTAATTTTTATCCTCATTTCCACCAAATTAGGTGTGATTCTTCATTATTTTGTTAAAATAGTGGTTTGTCATTCACTGATTTAATGGCAACCACAAGCAATACTATGTTGACAAAAAAAAATCAAAATACTTCAGAACAATTACAACAGCGCATAATAGACACTTTTACTGAAGTGAAACGCCAAAGAACCATACTTCTTTCCCTTAAAAATAATTCAATTAAACGTGCTCGTGTGTGTGTTGTAATGAAGGTGGACATTTGAAGGACAATTAAAATACATGTAAGTTATTTTTTAAGTTCTGTATATACATTAAAAACAAAACATACATTAAACCTTACGTCAAAAAATGTCATGTCATGTAAAACGAAATAATAAGAAATTTCGCTGAACAGTTAAATTTACCAGTTTTTTCATATTAATTAGCGCCATAAACGTACTTTATTTAATTTAGTACTTGGTCTACAAACAAAGAGGCTGTTAGTCGCCAAATGGTCATTGGTGCTTATGACGCTGATTTGGTGACATATTTTATAATTCACTTATAAATCAACGAAGGATATTGTTCTACAGAAAATATTTTAGCTGCTCTTTTTACAGTCTATTTTACAACAATCACTGTGCCAAGTGACTATTTTGCATTATGGGCGGTTTACACGGGTTTCGTAGCTAAGCGCTTAGTACTTGTCACTAATACTGTAAACACGCTGATTATTGCTTAGTATTAGTATTTGTGAATAGTGCAAGTGAATGGACAACGATCCTATTTACGACAAGTCGGCAAGTCGATACCCCCACCACGATTTACGGACGGGGTGCAGAACGTCTTGACCATGCAAGGGGTAGCTCTCACTTTATCGTTAGGGGTTGCCCTGGCTAGAAGCGACGTCACCCGACGATCATGGTCGGGGCTAAGAGTAAATGAAGCGCCCGTATCCCAAACGCCCATACTAGGATGGGTCAGCGACTTATGCCAAGGTATGCTTATACCACTTAACGTTGATGCTCATATGGCCAGCGTCATAAATGGAAATTTTAACATACAGAACGAAATAGACCAATATTATGGGTTCCACCCGGGGATGGAAAGTTGGGGACAAGGCGTGTGCCTACCGTACGCGTGTTTCTTGCAGTGGGCGAGCAAGTTTCGCATTGACATGGAAGGAGGGCATGTGGTGACAGACAGGGTGATAACTGCTAACTTCAAGAGTCCCCACCTTTTGATCGACTGGCAAAACAGCAAGCAGGTCAGTCGCTTGGTTCGGGTCCACCTTAGACACGTATTCATACTTACCCGCAACTTTTCTAGACTACCAGCGAGCCATACCCTTCATGACCCGTTACCACCGAACCAGGTGTAGATATCCTCAACCTTCGGCCTCAGCCAAAGAGGGGGGGTTTGGGGTACACATGGGATCAGACCCATGACAATCACAATCTACCAACCTATAACAATCAGAAATCTAGAAAAAAAAATTACAAACATTATATGATTGGTTATGTGAGAGATGTTTTTATTCTGTTGATGAATATTTTGAATTTAAGGGGCAATAACTTATTGCCATTAAAAATAAAAAATGTTGACATCACTAATTTTATATTCTGACTATATTTTAATTTAAATTAAGTATTATTATTGTGGAATTTGTAATAATGTAATTGATTGAGATTTTGATATAATTTTGATATAATGTAAAACTGTTTTAATAAGTATAAAATAATATTTGCACTACTTCTAAAGTTGAATATGGTGAAACAAACATCATGTAATGTAACAACTAACAAATTAATGTACCCATGTTCTTGCAAATAAAGCTTCATTCATTCATTCATTCATGAGCAGCAAACCCCAGACGCTAGGACGTTCGAGGGCGCCAGAAACCCTGGTACCTGGACATCGAATAGAGGAAAGGAAAGGAGAGACCATAACAAGTGTATGACCGGGATGGTGTTCGACAGGGGAGCGGATACGTATACTCTGGAATTGGATGATGAGGTCCTGCGAGACATGAACAATGTCACCCATGATAACTTACCAAACACCCAGAACTTAGACATTATTGTCAGCTTTTCTGTGAGAGTACCAACGTGGTGGATCTGCTTATTCTTCGGGCTTATACCTACATTACAAGATGACACATTCTTCTGGGCAAAAGCAAGTTGCCAGCACCTTACTCCATCTGTACTCCTACATAATGAAACGCTTCCGCTGGCTCAATAGCCAGATGCCCAACAAGGTGAATATGGGCAACATCGACGACTTCATCAGGAAACAGTTGAAGACAGTCACAAAGTGGGCCTTTCCCAAGGTGTTTGCGGAAGGGCCTGCATACAGCCTCCTGATGCACATGGAGTTGTTGGGGTCAAGTCACCATGGACGAAGGAAATGGTCGAGGATGACATACACAAATGGACCTCAGGGGGTGAGGGAGGTAATTTGGAATTGTTAAAACCATACAAAGACGAAATATTCCAGCAGTGGGGACATGACACAAATCCTGATCATTCTTTACGATTCAGGGAATTCTGTAACGACCCAATGAGATGGGGCACCAGCGGGGGAGCGAAGAAAACCAAACTGGGCGAAAACGAGTATCGAGCCAAGTGGGCATGGGCATTCGGGAGGATGATGGATCGTGATTGGAATTTTAAGACACCGGACAGCTACGACCTGTATGAGGAAGCGCTAAAAGAGCCAGAGATCTGTATGGTTGCTCTCAAGGAAGAAGAAAAGAAAACAAGAGAAATCATCTCAACCCCTATGGGTTCATACCTGCGCCAATCTTATTTGGCTTACCGTTGCAACCGTCTACCGGGAGACTCAAAAGATGCTGCTTTTTAGAAAATCGTTGAAGAGATGAATATTGCTGGTTTTGGAGTGCCTGAGGCGAAAAAGAAAATGAGAACACTTCGGTCAACCTATTACCAGAAAAAGAAAAAAAATCATACTTCAATGCGATTAGGAAGTGGGACTGATACTGTCTATGTGCCAAATCTGCATTGGTACTATAGAAAATGTAAGTAATAAAACAACATTTTTATAGGGTAGGTATTAGATTTATTTCGAAGTAGGTAGGTATTATGTTTACTTCAAACTAATGGATCATTCTAGATTGCCATGATATGGCACCTTCGTTTACGAAGTAATTCGTATATCTTTCTCTCAATTGTCGGTTTTGAAAGATATAGACGAAAGGCGCACAACTATAGAAAATGTAAGTAATAAAACAACATTTTTATAGGGTAGGTATTAGATTTATTTCGAAGTAGGTAGGTATTATGTTTACTTCAAACTAATGGATCATTCTAGATTGCCATGATATGGCACCTTCGTTTACGAAGTAATTCGTATATCTTTCTCTCAATTGTCGGTTCTCTCAATTGATTTGCAAAATATTCAGCCAGTGGGTAGTAATCACTAGTCAAGAATGGCTCTTGACGAGTGATTACTACCCACTGGCTGAATATTTTGCAAATCAAAGTTGGCGTCACTCCACAATCCTGGGATAATTTCCCCAGTTTGCAAATTTTCATAGTCAACACATCTCATGGTTAGGTATGTCCTTGTTGAATGTAAATAAAAATATTTTTTTACATTATTCTTATAGGGTATTTTTATAGGGTAGGGTAAGAAGAGGCGCAGGCGTAGCTCCACCTTACATCAAATCAAGCAAAGACTACAATAGTATAGTGTCAACCAAACTTGTGTTAATCATTTATTTATAATTTTTCCTTTATAGTTCTTTTTATATGTTTTAAAAATTTGTGTGTCTGTATATTGTTTTATGTATATTTACATATATTTCAAATTGCAGCAATGCGGAGGTAAGTCAACCTACTTCTTCACTATTTGATTTAGTTCGCTGCCCTCACTGTTCCCAAGCCCTTTTCTTCAGGGGTGAGCGGGGTTTGAAAATACATGTTGGAAAAGTGCACAAACTCCAACATATATTTGCGAACCCTTCGGTCCCACTACTTTAGATTTTAACAGTGACGGGACCTATATTTGGAAAACACTCTCAAAATTAAAAATTCTGTTCCCGTTTTAAAAAGAATTCCCCAGGGTGCAAGACCTACGGTGACTAAATGTTTAGCTAGTTACTTGGGTCTTGCAGTCCGAGAAAATTCTAAATCGGCTTGGGAGCAGCTGCTCACCTTCCCATTCAAAATTCTTCTTTAAGGACAAAACTACAACTTCGAAATCCTTAACTGTCCAAAAATTATTGCAATAATTTGACTTATAATTTAGATGCAAAATTTTCAATATTACGCTAAAATATTTTTTTCAATTTAGTTGTAGCCAAATTAAGGGATGGTGACTTAAATGGGGCGTCGAGACTCCTTTTCAGTAGTGATGTGGTGGCGCCATGTACCCCTGAAACACTTGCGGTCCTGCAGAGCAAGCACCCGGCGCCTGTGGATGACCTTCGTTTCCCTGAGGCTCCTGATTCAAGCCTTGACTGCCTCAGTGTTACTGCCAAGGATGTCTTGAGTGCCGTTAATTCTTTTCGTTGTGGTTCCGCTGGTGGCCTCGACGGCTTGTCTACACAACTTCTTAAAGATCTTGTTGGTCCAAGCGCTTGGCGGCTCTCATGAATCTTATGCTCTCCGGTGGTGTAGTGGTGTAGTAAGACATCATCGATATATTGTATGGGGCCAATCTGTGTGCTCTTTACAAGAAAGATGGTGGCATTCGCCCCATTGCCGTAGGGTGTACTCATCGTCGTATGGCAGCAAAAATGTGTTGTAATTTTTATAAAGAGCATTTAGCTGAGGAATTTCAGCCCCTCCAGTTTTAGGGGGCTGTGAGGCTGCCATACACGCACTTTCTATATACCTTGACAGTGGGAAAAGCGAGGTAATCCTCAATGTTGATGTGAAGAATGCTTTCAACTCGGTATATAAAAATTTTATTGGAATTTCCCACTTTGTTGTCCCACTTTGTTGTCCCAAGCTAAATTAGAAATTCCAAAAATTTACAACTTTCTTTGGCAATGTTACAGATACCCAACAAAACTGCTATGCTATTGATGGACAATGTTTTAGAATCAGCTGTTGGGTGTCAACAAGGTGATCCCCTCGGACCGGTAATTTTCAGTTTAGCTATTCATCCTATTATTCGCGAGTTAAATTCAAAATTTAATGTATGGTATCTAGATGATGGTACTTTGGGAGAGGAAGTTGAGACAGTTTTACGAGGTTTAGTATTTTTTTTAAATAAATTTAGTTCCATTGGTTTAGAGCTTAACACAAATAAATGCGAAATTTTTATTAATGATAATTTGGACAAGAACTTAATTATTTCCAAATTTAATTCATTAACTCCTCCCGGTATCAAAATTATCGGGAAAGACTCACTTCGCCTCCTAGGGTCCCCAATTTTCGAAGATAGGGCCTACAATAATTTTATAGAACAGAAAATTCAAGATTTTTGTGATATTTCCGATCGTCTACTCAAAATTAACATTCATTCGGCTTTCACCATTCTTCGGTTTTGCTTGTTTGTACCAAAATTTACTTAAATTCTCAGGTCAACTCAATTTTGGAAACACTGTGGCCTTTTAGCTAAAATAGATAATATTATTATAAACTCTCTCAGTAAGATTTTAAACGTGGCCTTGAATGACCGTTCGTCACTGCAAGCGACTCTGCCAATCGGGAATTCTTGCACCTACACTAGTTAATTCCGAAATACTGTGTAAGATTGATGCAGTAAATGCTTGGAAAAATGCCTGTCTGAACTCCGACTTGCCAAAGAATCTTTTCTCACAGCGTCAGTGAGACGGGCCGCTTTGCAGTTTAGTAAGAAACAATTTATTAAGCTCCAGTTCGACAGCTGCTGAGCGAGCCCGTTTACTGGCAGTGGGCACGTGGGAATCGGGTGTGTGGCTACAAGCTCTTCCTTCGTCTAACATAGGGACCATGTTAGACGAACACCCAAACGAAGGCAGGAAGCAATGCGAAAGGTAGTCCTTTCGCATTGCTTCCTGCCTTCGTTTGGGTGCGCCATGTGTTTCTCCGCACCAGTGCCATTGTGGAGTAGTCGTCGATCGCCTTGAACATCATGGCTTGTCTTGCTGCAAGAGTGCTGGGCGTTTACCACGGCACGCGAGCCTTAACGACTTAATCCGACGTGCTCTTGTCGCCGCCGGTGTGCCTGCTAAACTTGAACCGAATGGTTTGGCGCGCGACGACGGCAAGAGACCGGACGGTTTTAATACCGTGGAGGATGGGTAGGTGTTTGGTGTGGGACGCTACGTGTCGACACTCTTGCTCCTACTCATCTTTCAGGTACTGCTCGTTGCGCCGGTGCCGCCGCTGCTTCCGTGGAGACCCTTAAACGGCAGAAATATTTGCAACTTGTAAGTGATTACGTTTTTGAGCCGTTTGGGGTCGAGACGTTAGGGTCCTGGGGTCCAAGCGCTCATAAATTTCAAGAGATTGTAAAGCGCCTAATTGACACTACTCGTGACCAGAAGGCTGGTTTCTTTTTCGCACAATGGCTAAGCATTGCCATTCAACATGGCAATGCTGCCCGTCTTCTGGGAACGCTACCACGTGAGGACTGCGATGCGGAGAAATTTTATGACGCATGTTAGGTCTTTGGTTCTTAGTTATTTTTAGTTAGTTTAGAATTTATTTATTTATTTAACAGTTTATGTACACACATATTTTATAAAGAAACAGTTATAAGAAAAGAGTACAATGGCACTGCTTATTTCTAAAAGAAATCTCTTCTAGAAGGCCAGCGAGAGGAGAGCATAAACTAAAATAATTGAAAAAGGTAGAAGTGTGAAAGATAACTAAAAAGGATAAATTGTTTATTCAAATACTCTAATTAAATACATAAATATACATAACAATACAGATATACCTACAAGACAAGACGAATTTAGGAGTTCGAAGTGGTAGAGAGATAGTATTCGCGGACTGTTTTTAAAATCCACGACAGTATTAACCTCTCTGATATTTGGCGGCAGAGAGTTCCACAGCCTCACCGCATGAACTGAAAAAGAATAGGAGTAGAAGTCAGATTTGTGGGATGGGAATTTAAGAATGGAGCAAAGGTAGGACCTGCACGGAGCATCAGGAGATCGTATAAATGAGAACCGCTCCCTCAGGTAGGACGGGGATTTTGGGTTAAACAGTATATTGAAGAGGAGACAGAGAATCCGAGTGTTCCGGTGAAGGCGGATTGGGAGCCACTTGAGTTCTTGGCGAAAATGTGAAACATGGCACACAGCTCCTCTGTGGCATCTAAGTAGCAGGCATCAGCATAGTCTATAATGGGCTGAATAAGTGTTTGGGCAAGAGTGATCTTAATTTTCAGGTGCAGGAAACTCTGGAGACCTTTCACAGAGTGAAAGGTGTAGTGTACCTTTTTGCTGACCTCATTGACTTGAGCACTCCAAGATAGGTAGCAATCCATTAGTACTCCCAGATTTTTTATTTTATCGAAGTAGGGAATACGCGTTCCATCCAAGACAACAGGGGGTAACTCCGCCATAACCAAATGGCTACGCATGTGTCTGCTGCCTATTATTATGGCCTGTGATTTTTTTGGATTAATCCTGAATCCGACCGACTTGGCCCAGTCTGCAAGGCAAGCCAAGTCCCGATTCAAACGGCAATACTAGACGGGGCATTGCGAGCATTGCAGTGATGATAAAGCTGCAGATCGTCTGCGTAGAGATGGACATTACAAGAAATTAAACATGAAACAGAGTTAATAAAGATGGAAAATAAAGGAGGAGAGAGCACACCACCCTGAGGTACGCCAAGCAATGAGTTGACACCAGTCCGAAGACTTTAAATCCAAATGGATGCATTGCGATCGCCCTCGAAGATAGGAGTCGAACCAAGATAAAGATGAAGAAGATATGTTAATAGACTTCAGTGTACCCAGCAGCATATCAAATCTACTGCAGTGAAAGCGCTACTAAAGTCCAGCAATGTCAACAAAGTTAATTCCTTCCTTTTCATCATAGCCAAGCGAATATCATCAGTTACCTTGATGAGAGCTGTAATCGTGCTATGACCTGTACGGAATCCTGATTGGAATGAGCTAAGAAGGTTGTTAGCGAAAAGAAAGGTGGAAAGCTGCCTATGTACAATATGCTAAAGAACTTTTGATAGGTACGGGAGTATGGAGATTGGACGAAAGTCTGTTGATACAGAAGGATTTGAGGTTTTTGGCAAAGGAATTACATATGCCTGCTTCCAGGCATCAGGAAAAGAACCAGCGAAAAGGGAGTAATTATAAACATGTGTTAAAACTGGGATAACGGCAGGAAGTATTGGAAGGATCATTCTTGAGCATATATTATCGTTGCCAGTAGCAGTGGAAGAAATGGCTAAAAGAGATTTCCTGACATCACATTCAGATACCGCACTGAAATGAAACGGGGGGATCTGTGGGACAGGCTTAGCCGAGAGCGACGACAATGTAGTGCATTTAGCAATTGCGTCTAAGGCAACTGGAGGCACTACGAAGTAATTATTAAGTGCGTTTACATCCAAATCACTGACGTCGAACGCAGATGCTTTACCAACTCAACAGACCTAGGGAATCTCCAGGTATCAGAGGAATTACGGCTAGAGAGCGATTTATGGAAGAGGTGCCTCTTTGCATCTCTACACATCCGACTGCAGCGGTTACGCTTATGATAATATTAAACTGTAATTGTAGATTGTTTTAAATAACTAATAAATTATACGTAAATTATTGTAAATAGCAATCGGTTGATTCTAACTTTTTATATACGCCATTATTATTTTCTAATGCTCAAGCTTTACATTTCAAAACTTAAGTTATCGTGATTATACTTAATTTCTAATAAGGTTTTCTTATTTTTCATAACTGAACCAACACTACGCAAAGTAATTTTAAAAATAAAAAAATCTTTATTTTGCATAGACCATTTTAACAGCGCTTACAAAATGTCATAAACTATTTAAAATATTTAAAGCGACCACCGGTTCGGAACGCGGCCCACATGAGAAGAACCGGCAAGAAACTTAGGAAGGCTTTTTTTTTTGATGGCCTATTTACAATTTAATATTATTTCACTTTGCCAGCAGATCATTTCCAGGCGTCCCTGTCCTGCAAATAGTCTTTAAAAGAGTAATAACCTTTTTCACAAAGCTTGTATTTAATTAACTTTTTAAATTTATTTAATGGTAAATTTGTCAGGTCACAGGGAAGCTTGTTGTAAAAGCGTAAACAGTTACCCTGGAAAGAATCGCCAATCTTATGTAGTCGACTGTGGTGGACTGAAAGATTATTTTTATTTCTTGTGTTTATATTATGTTTATCACAGAGTTTAGAAAACTGTGATAGATTTTTCTGGACATACATAAGATTGGCAAAAATGTATTGTGATGGTACGGTTAGAATATTTACTTCTTTGAATTTTTCTCGGAGAGAAACTCTGGGGCCCAAATTATAAATAGCGCGTACAGCCCGCTTTTGTAGAACACAAATAATATTTAAATCTGCAGCACTCCCCCAAAGGAGAATACCGTAAGACATAATACTATGAAAATAGCTGAAGTATACCATTCTAGCCGTATCCACATCTGTTAGTCCTGATCTTTTTTACAGCGTATGCAGCCGAACTTAACCTAGAGGCTGTCTTTTCTATGTGTGGGCACCACTGCAAATTGGCATCAATAGTTATACCGAGGAACACAGTTGATTCTACAAACTCTAACACTTGTCCATTCAGTTGAACATTGGCCGCAACTTGTTTTACATTTGGTAGAGTAAAATGTTATGCATTTAGTTTTATTTTCATTAAGGCAAAGATTATTTGAGCTGAACCAATGAACTACTCTTGCAATTGCATTGTTTACATCGTCATAGTTAACTAATGGTCTTTTAATTTTAAAAATTAAATAGGTGTCATCTGCATACAAAACAATCCTATTCCTATCCCCTACATAAAATGGTAAATCATTAATATAAATGAGGAATAAGAATGGCCCAAGTATGGAGCCTTGTGGCACACCCATAGTAACCATGGATCCTACAGAACGTGTACCATTAATATCGACCCTCTGTATTCTACTGTTCAAATATGAAGACAGAAGGTCGAGAGCTTTGCCTCTTATTCCATAGTGGTGTAATTTTTTGCATAGCGTTTCATGTTGAACGCAATCAAAAGCCTTTGATAGATCGCAAAATATACCTAATGCATCTTGCTTGTCTTCCCAGGCTTCATGAATACATTATAATAACTCAACACCAGCATCGGAAGTTGAGCGCCCTTTCGTAAAACCAAATTGATTCGCATAAAATATTTTATGACTATTAAAATGGGATAGCATTTGATTCAAGATTATTTTTTCAAATACTTTGCTCAAAGTTGGCAGCACCGACACTGGTCGGAAATTAGACGGGTCTATAGCGCTGCCAGCCTTGAACAAGGGATCGACTTTGCTGTGTTAAATTAAATCAGGAAATGTACCACTAGAAACACAGTTGCTAGATGGGACGCAATGACCTCAATTATACATGATGCAGTTTTGACTGATAATCCCCAAAGGTCCGCGGTTTTCTTAATTTCGATATATTTAAATGTCTTTACAATGTCCTGAGCGCAAATATCTGTGAATACAAATGCATCCCTGCAACAAAGAACAGATTCTTCTAATAAATGTTCAGCGGAACTGGAAGACGCTTGGAGAGATTTTGTTGTCAATATAGGTACATTTTTGAAAAAATGTTCAAACTCCGTCGCCACTTCCAGGTCCCTTGTAACATGGTAACCATTTACTTTTAAGTGGAAATCCCTTTCAGTCACCAAAGATCTACCGCATTCAGAGTTAATGATGTTCCAAGTCATTTCTATTTTATTTACAGAATTTGAAATTTTAAATTTAATGAAGTTTGACTTAGCAAGATAACACGTTTGTTTAAATATCTTTGAATAATTTTTAACATATTCCTGAAAGGTTTGCCTAAAATTATATGATTTTTCTGAATATAATAAAATTCAAATAATTTATTTCTACTTTTAAAGATACCTACCTGGTGTTGCCCAGTCACTCAAAACAGGACGACCACCAATCTGTAGTGTTTTTGAGGTAAAAACTTTGCCAAACACATCATTAATCAAAATAAATAAGTGTTTATATGACTGGTCTACACAAGTGCAGTTAGGTAGATATGATAATATCTTTAATACATTTTCTTTAAAATTATTCAAACGACGTTGGTTAATTGGTACATATTTAATTTCTTTTTTGCAGACTTTATTACTACATATAGGAAACTTTATCCATTGGCCACGATGATCTGACTCTACAGGATCCACAATACCTTTATCTATAGGTTTAATATCAGTAAAAAATATATTAATACATTTTGCACTGGTGGCTGTAATACGAGTGGGTTCTAAGAATGTACTATGCAGATTAAAGGATTTAAATAAATTTTTCATTTTATTTCTCTCTGATGGAGTTAATGATGTATCTAATATATCAACATTAAAATCTCCACAAACTATTATAGATTTCTTAGAACATTGGCATTTAAACAGTGCTTCTTCAAGCTTTTCTTCAAATTTAATGTAAGAAGCATCAGGGGGACTGTATACGCTTAACAAGATGAAATGCTCAAACTCAATACTGGCAATCTCAATAACTCGCTCAATGGAGAGGGCTACTACGTCTTTACGTTATATAAACTTTAAGTTTTTGTTTATTAATATTCAAGAGCCTCCACGTTTAGAATGTTTTCTATTGAACGAGCTAGCAACCTCGTGATTCACGAAGTTCAATAATGTGATTTCATGATCTTTTAACCAGTGCTCTGTAGCACAAAAAATATTAATAGAATTTGCATTAATGTACAGCTCTAACTCTAAATCTTTACCATTTATAAAACCTAAATTATGGTGCACCAGGTTTATAAAAACAATATTTTTACTAAGATTATTCTCAGGGGCCAGATTTATTTCATTATTACAGAATGACCTAACTGTGATAAATAATGTCCAAAATGTTTACCTATTTCATCGCAATAGACTATGGTCTTAGCATCACTTTTTATTTGCAACTTTTCTATTATAGATGCCTCGCAAGTACTACTTGAAATTAATATACTATTATCCACACTGCACACTGTTTTAATTGGTAAAAATTCATCATTGCATCTAATTCTTTCACAACTAAAGGGTGAGGAGGGAACATGGCCTGCGGATATCATTTTGACAATGACATTAATTTACCTATGGCTAACACCTGTTCCCTACTCTGTTTCTCTGCTGTTTCATATTTATATGAAATTGATTTCAAAGAGTCTTGAAGTCGGTCAATCTGACATTGAAGGGCCTGTGTATCAGTTTTGTACTGTTGTGCGACAGTATCAAGTTCTAACATATACATATTTACCTGGTCAATCAGTTGCAATCTCTGTCTTTTAAGTGACATGTTAGTTATAAAAAACTTGTATTTATGTATCATTTTTTTAGATTTAGTAATAAACTTTTTAATTTTTAAATATTTCTTTAACTTATTAATACACTTAATAATTTTTAATGATTTAGAACAGCCCCCGGTTTCATCATCAGAAGTGAGGTCTATGACAATGGAAGGGTGAGCTGTAGCAGTATTTAAGCTTGTAGCCATCAGTTCATTGAACAAACTCTGATTAGATTGAACCACTGTGCTCTGTTTCTCGTCTTCTAGTTGCGATATTTTGATCTCTGATCGTTGTAGCTCCTCCTTTAGTATTCTAATTTGGTGCAGAGTTTGTTCATAATGATCCCTACATGAGTCAAAAATGTCAACTATAAGTTGTAACCTATCCCGATCCAATAAGGTATCAGTATACAGCGAATGCAACTGTGCCAGTTCTTTCTTGAGTTATCCGTTCTTACTTAAAATACCTAGCAGTTTTAACTCATTTTCGTCCCGTTCCTTGTTCAGTTTATCGCACTTCTCACTCAAAATCCGTAACTCTTTCAACGTTAATTGAAGTCTTGTCTCTTGCTGACGAGCCAAGGCCTTACGCGTCATTATCATGTTACTAGTATTCGACATTTTGTTATAATTACGTACTACAGAATCAGTAATTATTAGCAAAGTAGACTCAGAGCAAAGAAATGCGAAACAAAACAAGGTTATGTTTTATTCATAGAAAATTACTAAATCGCTCTATTAATGGACATATGAGGATGTAAAAGTAAATAAACTCACAAACCTTGATTGAAAAAACTATTAGTTTTATAAATCTTGCCAAATCCAAGTAATAATTTCAAATATTGAAAATTTTACCGATGTTCTAACTGTCACTACACCGGTATAATTTTCAAGTTTATATTTATCTACTTTTAGCACAATAAATAGTGAAAATGATTATTTAACACTCAATATGGTAATATTTGGCAATGATGAATTGGTTTTTAGTTAAAATTAGAATTATTTTTGCAATATTACAATATAAAATACGGAGCCAATTCAAATCAGCTGTGCCTGGGGTTGCCACAAGGAAAAAAAACGGCCGGTCCTAAGCCCAGTTAAGTATGAAGGAAAAGTTAGAATTAAGTGTATTTTGATTTTAAGCAATTTGATAACATTAGCATCATGAGGGCGGGATCACTGTGCATCAGACCGAGACCACGTGATAAACAGGTGAAATTGAAGTTCAAAAATATGGCCATCATTTTACTGATTTTTTGGGATATAAATAAACCTTTACAAATTTGTCAATATTATATATTATTAATTTTAACTACGCCTACTTAACAATGAGACCTTATATAATAAGCTCCCGAAGTATTTGCCATGATTAAAAATTAGTACTGTATAAAAAGGAATTGCTGTCCGTTAGTCTCATTATTTCCCAATTTATTCTACGCCGAACGCTAACGAGAATTTATTGAAAATGAACACACAAACCCCAAACAACAGCACCATTATTCCAACATGGTACACAACAAACATCATCATCATTAACAAACGAGGAACAAAGCTTCTTCGCGTTTGATGACGTATGCCCAATCGCATGCGTTGACGAACAATCGGAAACCACAGACAGAGCCGCAACTCTATCTTCAAAGTTTGGAGACAAGCGTAGCTAAGGCTTTAAAAGCGTCAAAAGGTTTTACCGATCTCGTAGAGCTTGCAGAGGCATACGACGATGATAATAAAATCAACATTAGGCTAAATACAACCCCCTTATCGTCTTATGAGTTCGACGCTTTGATTACCGGTATCCAAGAAGGATGTAGCGATAGTCGACACCGCTTACGGTGTTTTCGAAGTTCCAATACCCAACAACTTAAGCCATACCAAAGTATCAAAAAGTATTGAACAACATTGCAGCCGCTTCAATCAAAACTCTACGACACATCTTTATTGATGAGTCAAAAAGGAGCTGATGTAGCAAAGCTTGCAAAACAGATCCAAAAAGTGAGTCGAGACGCCATTCAGAGGCATTCAAAGAAGTTTGAGAGACGAGAAGTGATGGAATCCATGCTCCGCTCCGTGTCTTAATAATTGAACGCGTCAAAGAAAGGTAAATCTCAGCCATTTGTGATCAGTACAGTAAGCCAGAGATGTGGGTAGACCCACTGACGTCTGGTTTATGGATCATCAACCCAGACGACTCTCACCCTTGTCTCTCAAGTTGTCTCAACATATGAGTTAGATGACAACCAAACGCAAAGTCTCATTGCGTTGTCTTTCTCGCGAAAACCGAGGGAAACAGCAGCTGCAAAGTTAAAACTGTTCTCGCGCGTGAAGGGTACAAAAAGAGACGACATTAAAACCGATCCAAAGAAAGTATTGGCCACAGTATTTTCCGAATCGGAACTTAATCAGTCGGAGATAAAAGCTATGATCTTCATGAAGCCTAAAGAATCCACAACCACCTGTCCGTATTGTGACCTTCCCATCGAAATTGATGGCGTTACGTACCATAGTGAGTGCGTCGTGGTGTTATGGTTAACAAGACATTTCTTTTTCAAATACGACAAAGAGGTATACTAGGTATACTGTCTACACAGAGAACAGTGTTCTTAGACCACAATCAGCGAGCTTTATTAGAGACAATTCAAAAGCACCATCGCACACTGAATTAACCATTCAAGATAGAAGAAGGTGCCAAATACTCAGTGATGCACAGAGAAGGTAACTTTACTAAAACGTTGACTAATCCTCTCCACATGTCCGGGACACCAGAGTGGCTCGAAAAGCAGAAGAAGGAGGAAGAGCTTAAAAGGCACAGAAAGAAAGAAAACACATAGGCACTTTACATAAATACATAAAACACTTAATTATATGAAGAAGCCTAAAATACCTCGGCTCAGCACGATGCTGGGTATGACCACAGCGCTGATTTTCAGCCGAAGCCCCTAGAGAGTCACTCACGGACGTAAGCCTCGTTATTGATTTACAAAATGTAAAAAAAAAAAAATATATATATATATATATTTATGAAAAATGGAGTATGACCGCTTGCAACTGTAGTTATCATTTATTATGCAAATCAACTTTAACAGCTCTTCTCCAAATGCCTATGAAAGCATATACCACTTACAAAGAATAATAATAAAATACATCTATTTTCAACAAGCAATTCTTCGGCTGTCTATCTGTTTGTTCCCGTCAATCACTGATAATGCTAGACCGACCATTACGGGTACCACCAGCAGATCAGCCAATGTCATAAAGAGCAACTCAGATCACAGTCCATCCCCGCGCTCACACGGGAACAGGCACCACCAGGGTAAAGCCGTAGGGCATCTTCTAGTTAGTTATAAATTTATGTTTAATGCTAGCAAAATGCAAAATAATTCAGGCAACAATTCAAGTGCTGGTCTTTTGCAGTATTAAAAGTAGCGATTTAAGTTTGTTCTTAAAAGTTTTAACCGTCATTACTTTACGCAGTGGAGGAGGCAGATTATTCCAGCACTTGGTAGCACTATACCGGAACCCACCTCTAAAAGCAGTGGTTCTATGCCTCGGTATGTGCAAATAGTCCGGTAATTTTAGACAATTGAAATAAAGCAAATTCAATCTTCGTAGAGACCTTAGGTTTACCACAAGGAATAAAGTGTCATAAACTCTGCAATGGAGGAAATTTTCAATTTCATTGAAAGTAGCGATGACTGCCAGTTTTCGTTAGATGAACTGAAGAATGTTTGCCAAAATGTAGCTAAAGAAAACGGGATTATAAAAATACGATTGAAATTAAAGTATGGTAGTAGAATTATTATTACAGAGAAGCCTGGAAAATTAACATTTATTTGTTTTGTAGACAATTACCAAGACATTTTAAGTCAAGCCTGATCTGATAACAAAAACTTGAATGAAAAGGAAAAACGGTGGAAAACTTTAAAAGCTAGTGTTTGATAATGTACCCGCCCGCCACCGGGTAGAATGTTTGAAGATATAAATAACGATATTTCCGAATCATTATCTTTTTTTTTTGGAACAAATCATTCTTAAAAATAAGCGTCATAATTTGGATCATTTAAAGTTAGTTTGCACAAATATTAGTCATAGCATAATGACTGCTGTTCGGCCTAGATCCTTCAAGTCTAAATTACAGCTGGGTCTTTCAGTTTTTTTCCATCGGCGGTTTGGTTCAAATCGGCTTATAGAAATTTTCTCATCGTTTGATTTATGCGCATCTTACAGTGAAACAATGAAGTATGAAGCAGCAGCAGTTTTCAGTCGCCCACCTCACATTTTATCACCAGAAACTGGCACATATGTTCAATATGTTGCAGATAATGCTGATATTAATGTAAATACTTTGGACGGTAATAATACGCTTCATATCATGGGTATTATACAAATTGTAACTTCCAAAGATTCAGTATTACTAGAACAGCCGATGCCGCGAGTAACTGAAGTCCTTTCAGCTAAAGATTTTGCAGCCAAGGCTTATGTACCTATACAGGTTTATCAAAATACTGGCGTAGTAGGATATAGCAAAATAAATGTGCGAGATTTTGAATACGAAAATGAAACAAAAGTATCTTTTCTAAAAAAAGTTGATCTGATATGGTTCTATGGAAAATGCAAAGCTTTCCCTTTACCTGGTTGGAATGGTTATATTGAACACGTTACTAGCAATATTGTAGACTTTTCAAAATCAAAAATTTCATTTCTGCCATTTGTTCAACAGCCTGCAAGTAATTACAATACGATTTACACAACTTTACTTTGTGCTTTAGAAGATGCTAAACGTCACAACCATACAGTTTGCATAATTACTTTTGATCAACCTCTATTTGCGAAAGCTCGCGAAATTGTATCTGCTGCACCTGAAAGATCGGAATTATCAAAGATTATAGTGAGACTGGGAGGATTTCATTTGTTAATGTCATTTTTCGGCGTAATAGGTTATATTATGCAAGGAAGTGGTTTAAAAGAAGTGCTTTCTGAGATTTATGCTCCTAAGTCTTTAGAGAAAGTGCTTAATGGCCATGCTTACGCGAGGGCAGTTCGAGCTCACACGTTACTTCAGCTCACTTTAGCATTAACAATATTAAAAGAACTAGCTATTGATGATGGTAGGGCCAGGCCACAACAGTACGTTGCGGCGTCGCATCGCAAAAATCAACGACGCCGCACAACGCATCGTGGAAATTTCCGATGCGCTGCCGCAACGTACAAATCTGCGATGCGACAACGCGTTGCCGTTTAGTCGGTGTCCATACTTTGAACGACCTGCACGTGTTTTTTAAGCGATATGGCGGTGTACGATGTCGACCAATTTACGAACGTCCCGTCCTTTGGGACAAAACTATATCACAATTCAAAGACAAATTTTTAAAAACAGAAGCATGGAGGGAAGTGTGAACAAGTTTATATTCAAATTTTGAGGAGTTAAATAGTGTTGAAAAAACAAAACTCGGTAAGTAATTATAAACATTTATATTTTTGTTAACTGCCAACTAAGACCTCCAATGTTACTATTAAAATAATTACAAAATTCGTTTCTGATTATGTTAGCTCCTGTTCTACTTTCATGTGTTGTTTCGTATAAAATTTGCAAAGTATCGTCAATAATCATTTCTTCAAACGTTTGTGCGCCATCTCGATTCAATACAAAGTTGTGTAATACACAGCATGCTTTTATAATGTCTATTGTGAAATCGTAAGAAACATTAATAGGTCGGTGAAATATGCGCCATTTATTTGCGAGTATGCCAAAAGCGCTCTCAACATATCGTCTGGCTCGGCTCAAACGATAATTAAAAACTCGTTTTTCTGTCGATAAAAACTTCCCAGAATATGGGCGCATTATATTATTTGTCAGTGGTAATCCTTCATCCGCCACGAAGACAAAAGCAATTTCTTTTTGAAAGCCAGGTAACGGTTTTGGCGGAGGTATAGATAATTGACCTTTTTTTAATAAGTCGTATAGATTTGAGTTCTGAAAAACAGTGGAGTCACATTCCTTACCATATGCACCTATATCGACATATATAAATTTGTAATTCGTATCAACAAGTGCTAATAGAACAATGGAATTATAATTTTTATAATTGAAAAATAGGGATCCACTGTGATCCGGGCTCAATATACGAATGTGTTTTCCATCTAGCGCTCCTATACAATTAGGAAAGTTGGTCTTTTTTTCATACTCTTGAGCAATTTGTTCCATCAGCTCTGTTGTAATTTTTGGTAATTCCAACCTTTTAAGAATGTTCCATAAAATACGACAAACAAATTTTACTATTCCTGTTATTGTAGATTTTCCACGATAATATGTGAAATGCATATCTTTAAAAGTATTTCCCGTCGCCAGGTACCTGAAAGAAAACAAAATAAATCATTATTCTTCATATTTTTTTAGGTAACGATGTCATAAAGAAATGGAGAGGAATCAAGGATAATTTTACAAAATACGAAAAAAAATTAAACGAGCAATGTAAATCCGGAGCTGGGGCAAAAAAAATTAAACAATATCATTTATAGGACCAACTCCTATTTCTGAAAAAGAATTCTCAAAATAAAACAACATCAAGTCTTGACGATGAAGAAATAAGACCAAGCACCTCAACCCAACAAAGCCAGCAACCTGTCATGCCACGTTACCAGCCTGCATCGCGTAAAAGAAAAATTGACGAAGACGAATTTGAGAAGAATATTATAGCTGCTTTAAAAACACCTGAAAGTAGACATTTATCTTTTTTTAAAGGAATTTTGCCATCATTGGAAAAATTGAATGATAATCAAACAATAATTTTCCAAAGTCGTGTCCTACAGATATTAAGTGATTTACACCAACCATCATACTATCCCAGCCACTATCAAACTCCACAAACATCCGTCCAAGCAAACTATCAAACATCTCAAACAACTGTTCAGACTGGCTATCAAACAGCTCAAATGTCTATGCAGAGTGGCTACCAATCAGCTCAAATGCCTATGCAGAGTGGCTACCAAACATCCATTCAACGCAGTGCCTTCCAAAGCGGATGCGAAACATCACCGGCACCTATGCAATCGTCTCCACAAACGCCAAGGAATGATGATGTAAATGAGCCAGAACAAATTCATTTCGATGAGGAACTAACAAATTTGACGAATGACACACAATCGGAATACGAGTTTTGAATAACACTAAATTATGAAAATGATTAAACAGTATAATTATAGTAAAAATAGTTTATTTTTTTCTTCCCTTAAAGTTAATCCCAGCATCTCCAGAGGTTCGATGGGTTTTCTAAATATGTATTTCTTTTGTAAATGAGGCTTTATCAAACTAAGAAGCTCTTCAAAACTTACTACACTCATCCTAAAGTAATCGAAAAATTTAACCTCGTCCACTTTTAGCGCCTCATATTTCCTTTTGAAGTGGTTTCCATCTTTATTCATAATTGTCAGTAATAGGTGCACCCAGTACTTTCTTTTCTGTTTATTTTTTTTAATACGCCTTAACGCAAGCAGAAGTAGAACACGCGCAGTGCGGTCCATGTCTCACTAGAAACTGAAACGTTGGTTAGCGTCTTTACGTACGATGTCGTATCCGATGAAATTTTTGCGTTGCGACATCGCATCGCATAGATGTGCGATGTTGTTTTTGCGATGCGACGCCGCAACGCACTGTTGTGGCCTGGCCCGTATGGTGCAGATCTTATAATTACAGTGGAAAATATCCTCGATAAAACTCTTTTATACTATAATATATTGTTTTTAAATGTTATTTTTGCAATATTCCGTTATTTTTTTAGAATGCCGTACGATGTCGTCACGTATTTCGCCTACACACGAGGCATTATCAAGACTGTTTGGCAGCAAAAGCTCGTGAAGTTGGGATTGCCTCGATGTCTAAAATGACTGGTCAAACTTTCAATCATATAAAATTAAAACGCACAGATAAAGTACTTTCTCTTTTAGATGAGAGTAGCACTGTGAAAGTTCACGACGAAGAAGTACCAATAGACCCAGTATTATTATTTCAACATATGAGTGTCACTAAGACTTTTGAGGATGAAATTGAAACATTTTTCGCATATGATTTAGCTCCTTACCCGTTGTCACTCTTCGATGCAGCTGGAATGCGTAAAACAATGAAGTCGGCTCTTTACGATTGCTTTCAATCAGTCAATGCTGAGGTTGATTGTACAAACGCTGCTTACGTTATTGATGGAGGATATCTACTACATCACGTTGTGTGGGATCGAGAGGAAACCTTTAACGTAATTTTTGAAAAATATGTTCAGTATTTACGTAGACATTATGGTCATACAGTTACGGTAGTATTTGATGGCTATAGTGACACAACAAAGAACATAAAAGCTGCAGAACAACGTCGTCGTGCTAAAAAAACATCCTCAGGTACCGACATAATGTTTGATGAATTTATGACAGTTCCAGTAAATCAACAAAATTTTTTTGCAAACATTAATAATAAATCTCGTTTTATTTCTATGTTGAGTTGTTACTCAATGTTAATTAACAGCTGAAAATATTGCCGTGAAACAAGCCACGAATTACGCCGATGTCCTCATAATTGAAACAGCAATAGAACAATTTAATGCAAGAAATACAACTATTGTAGTGGGTGAAGATGTTGATTTATCAGTACTACTCACTGCATGGACTCCCATCTGATAAAATTATTTACTTTTTAAAACCTGGGAAGGCGCAGCAACGTACAGAAATATATTCTTCTAAAAGTTTATCAGCTTATCCAGAATGCCAAAACTTTATTTTATTTTTACATGCGATAACCGGATGCGATACTACGTCAGCAATGTTTAGAAGGGGCAAAAATTCGGTATTAAAATTATTTGAAAAAAAATATTTAATTGACTGCGCAAAAGTATTTACAGAAATTAGTTCTTCACCTCAAATACTAATTACTGAAGGAATTCGGTTTCTTCTTGCGGTTTATGGAGCTCCAAAAAAAATTGATTGCATAGATACGTACAGATATTTAAAATATGTAAAAAATACACGAAACAAAAAGCAAGTACAGCTATCTTGACTTCCTCCAACATCGGCATCTGCTACTCAACATTTGTTTCGAGTATACTATCAAGTTCAGACATGGCAAGGCAATGAACTGAACCCTGAAGACTGGGGTTGGAAATTGATAAATAATACTTTGGAACCGATTCGAACTTTACTGCCCCCTGCTCCAGAAAAACTTCTTAACACTATTTTTTGCAATTGCAAGAAAGGTTGCAGTGCCAAATGTGGCTGTAAAAAAGTAGGGTTGCAGTGTTCTCCAGCGTTTACCAATTGCCAAGGTGTCTCTTGCTCAAATGTTCAATTAAATACAAGAGAGGAAGATTCATGTGATTTTGATGAAGAGACAACTGATTCATCTTCATTTGAACAATTTCTAAGCGTTCATCAACAGGAAGGAGAAGAAGAAGAACAAGAAATTGAAGAAAACATGATTGTTAAAGTTGAATATGAAGAGTATGAGTAAGATTAAAGTAATAAAAAAATGTTAGAACGACAGTTAAACTCAGTAACCCATATCAATAATTTTCATACTATTAAATAATTATTGTTCCTGAAAATAACGTCATAAAGGTTCGTGGAATAGGCCTACCGGGGATACCACGTTAAAAAAAACGCGCCGAGTATACTACCTCACAGGTGGTGTGGAAATGTGTGCATATTATGTAGAACGTGATTCTTACAAGCGCAATATCTGGGAAATAGTGGGTCTTAGAGAAAAAATCATAGGGACCATTTTTATAGAGAATTTTAAGATCTACAACTTTACTCTGAACTTTTTTCGAGAACGAACCGTTTTCGAGAAAAATCCAAAAACCCTAAAATTTTGACCTTGGGCCCCGAATAAGTCCCTAAGCTCACATGGGACTGATGGGGGCTTTTGATACTTTATTCCTTGTGGTAAACCTAAGGTCTCTACGAAGATTTGGCTCTGTCGGAATTTTCTTTATTTGATCACTATTTTTTTGTCTAAAATGACCCGACTAAAAGCCAACGAAGTGCTTCTACCAGGATATCTCCGGTGCCTGTCCATCCAGTCTAGTTTTTCGTAAAGATAATTTTGGTTTATGACAATTAACTACCCCAAACAGCAGTGATGCCAGATGAAAATCTCGCCGGTACTTCATTTTTAGTATATTTCCCGAGTTTAAGTATGGTGTCACATGACTACGTCTAGGAATATTGAAGTAGTACCTGGCACAGGCATTTTGAACTCTCTGCACCACATTTGAAGTCCTGGCTAACAATCTAGGCCCAAACACCACGTCAAGGTAGTTAACTTGGATAGTACAAGCGTATCACATAATAGCACACGCATTTTGACACTTAGATAGTCTCTGAGTTTATATAATAACTTAATACGATAGAAGCAGTTGCGAGTCACTTATTTGTTTCTCGAACCTAAGGCCCTCATCCATTACCAAACCAAGATTACGTGCCTCAGACACACGTTCAATCACACAACCATCCATAGTTACTTGCGGACAGAAACCACCTATCTTATCGACCTGACACCTAGAACCAAAAATCATATACTTGGACTTGGATGCATTAAGCGTGAGGGAATTGCGCGATGCCCAATAAAATATGCTGTTCAAATCTAAATTAATCTTATCCACTGCAGATAGAGTATCATCAGGGTCAAAAGAGAGGTAAATTTGTACATCGTCCGCATAAAGATGAAATTTACAAAATTTAATTTCATAAGTAATGTCAGCACTAAAAAGAATAAAAAGAATTGGGCCCAACACCGAGCCTTGAGGAATTCCCCTGGTAACATATTTTAAGCCAGACCGGCATACATTTCCATCCACTCCTTGAAGCTCAACGAATTGAGATCGCCCGATTCAAAATTAGAAAGTGGAAGCATTAACGTACATATTGATAGTTAAGATAATTAGCATCCATATTATAATTAGTGCGTTAAATCCAATTTAGAATTATTTAGTTATAATTTCAATATAGTCTCATTATTGGACAGCTCTGGCATATTTTGGTCTTGAAATGGTGGTAAAGGTTCAGGGTAGGTTTAAACGGTTAGATATGAAAATAAGTAATGAAAAATACTAAAAACGATAATTAAATTTTCCAATATAAAATGTAAACATTAATGTTCGTTCTCGATTTTGTTTTTAGACATTTGAATAGAGTCACTTGATTGTCAAACATTTATCGGTGCATTAAGACCATGGAATTAGTAAGTACTACCGTACAACTGGAATGTGCACTTACCCAGAAAATACAAAAAAAAACGATCTTAAGCTGCGTGTAATAAGATTTATTTTTAAGTGAAAGGGTGACGCGAGCCGACAGAGAGGGCAATGACGGAGTCAGTGTATCCCTGTCTAACTACTGCCAGGGCATAGTATATTCCACTTCAGTAGATTTTAAAGCTTTCATGTAAATCAAATAAACAATATTAAAAGGTGACTGAAACAGGTGGATTCTAGAATTAAACTAATATTATATTTATTCGTGCTCTGTCTTTTATAAGGAACCTCTTTCGTTACTTGAAAAAATTAAAAAAGAAAACATTTATAATTTAATGGTAGGATTTAGGAATTTGTTTATGGCAGCAAGAAAATTAAGATGGCGTTTACTTGCTTGCTTGCGTTTAGTGCTTTTTTCATGATTTTCGTTCTTCGCGTTTAAAAATGGTGAAAAGGTGCTGTGTCAAAGATTGTGGAAATGAATCTTATTCTGGCTGCAACATTTCTTTTCACAGGTAAACATGAATTATAATGAAAATTTAATAAAATTAATAATGTTGCCGATAGTGTGACAATCATTTTCGTCACGTGTGTTCTTACAACAGTTCAACTATGAGTTTGTAATTATAATATTCGCTTTGGAGTTTGTATTCTAGGGCTCGTATTACGATTTTACTTGTTTTATTTAAGCTTTCCTCGAGATGAGAAAATGAGGCAGAGGTGGTTGCAGATGATTCCAGTAAATGTTGGAAAGCATACAGTGGTGTGCAGTCGTCATTTTAAGCCTTCGGATTTTACTATATCATGTTCGAGAAACTTCTTAATACCGAATGCGATACCTTCAATCTTTCCTGTTGTAAGTATTATTATGTTTTATTATAATGAAATGGCGCTACAAAAAGGGAGGCCTATACCCAGCAGTAGGGGCTGTGATCGTGCACGTCACTTGACAATGACAGTATTAAAAAGGTGAGTTAGCTACGGTGTGAAGTTAGGTCGTCGGCGATTCGATGTCTATGGCGAGCAGTGAAAATGGCGCGACTTGCACGTAGTATCTGGACCGAGACTGTGCGCGGCGGGTAGATTGACCGACGGCGGTCTGAGGTCTGTGGTAAGCGAAGCGATGATGGCGCCCGGGCGGATGTATGGTGTGGACAACGGAACGACCGTTAGGCAGGTTTTGGCTGCTGGTTTTTCCTGAGAGTGGGCGTAGCGACGCCCGTCGCCATATGTACAATACGGTAAAGTGAACGTAGTCTGTGAGTCCTCTTGATATTATTGCATTGCTTTGCGATTAACATGACACGACACACACACACCCCTTGTATAGGTACACAGGACACGCATAAGTGAACTGAGACAGCGGTAGGTTAGTGACCGTTGTATTTCGGCCCATGAGTTGGCAATTGTGTTGTAGCATGCACTTCTGTGCGTAATCGCATTTTGTGGCAGTCAGGACTAGCCTGACTGCATGTGTTGCGTCACCACGAGGACTATGGTTCGCTATTGGGAACGTGGGGGATGGAGTCTGCGCTGGAAAAGGCCGGCGCACGAGTTTATAGACTTCATCCCAGACGATGGTACCACAGACTGGATCTTGGCTTATGTACTTGATCAGTTAGGGGGTGTTGTCTGCGTCATACTTAGTTGGTGTTTATGGAAACACCCCCGTTGTAAGGTCTTGACTACGGTTGGTAACAGGACATGCTATAAGGGGTGGTTGGAGGCCTGTGGGGGGGCAACCCCCCAATGCGATGCTCTCTCCTGTAGTGAGCATGAATGCGACGCTCTCTCTTGTAGTGAGCAAGAATCCCAAGCAAGAGTTGGCCACAAGGCAATGCTTGGGATTGAGGTACTAGTGCCGCTGTCGCGTAGTGCGCACTTATCACTCTGAGAATCTAATCCGTAATAGCTGGCGTACACTTGTACTTATATGTTTACCTCTGTGTCTATTTGTGTTATTGCCTCCAAGTTCTAGCCTTAACGATTCCCGACCAATCCGCGATGTGACGGTAATCAGAGTCGAGGTGCTGCTCCGTGCACCTAATAATGAGTAAGTTGGCACAACCTTAATTAACTCTCGTAAACGTGTCTCATATCCTAAGCGAAGCAGATCATGTTAGTAATGATGGTTACGACGATGTCATAGGTCGTTCAGAGGCATGGTTTACGACAGGAGCTACAGGCTGATTAGATAGATATACAAATAGTAGTAGTTACACAACAACGTTGGTACGACATGTACAGATTATTTTACTTCTGTATCAGTTATGGTTCTACTGTATCATTAGTTAATAATAAGATGATTATATATGATGAGAGATTAGATTATAAGATGATGATGATTGGTAAAGGATAAGAAGTGAATAAACTTTAACATTTATTTTTAAGAAAATATGAGTATTTAGTATTATAAAAGTACCACTTAACTTTCTGCTTAAATTTTATTAAATAAGCATATTTTTTTGTTTTAGCCAAAAGAGAGAAAAATCTCTATATTGAGCGACATAACACTAACAACTAGATTTAGCTGCCGCTGGAACATCCAAAGATAAATTGAGTGAGCCGCCTTCAAATACGAGTACATCAGACGAGCCACCAACCAAAACGCTTTGTTCTGCTGATCGCAGTTGTGTGGCTGTTCAGATAGCAAAAAAGTTAAAATTTTGACACAACGTTTGAAAAGACGTGAAACTAAAATTGAAAACTTAAAAGAACTGTTAAATTTATTAAAAAATATGTGTAACAACTTTGATGAGGTCAAAGATATGATTACAAATAATTTTAATGAAATACATAAACATATTAACTTCGACAAGGGTAACAAGGGTGTAAGATATACAGATGAACTAAAACAGTTCGCATTATCATTATATTTTTACTCGCCAAGGGCTTATTTATTTTTGCGTAATCACGTCTCTTTGCCTCATCCTGCTACATTACGCAAGGTTCTTTCTACAAATAATTGCAGCGTAGGCTTTATGGTGGAAGTAATCGAATTCCTCGGACAAACTGCGGAAAAAACTAACGAGCTAAAAGATGTTGCTTTAATTTTTGACGGCATGTCTATTAAGTCAGGAATAAATTATGATAAAAATTCTGATAAAATATGGGGATATGTCGATTTCGGAGGTATTGTGTCCAATGATGCGGAAGCGTTAGCGACTAAAGTGCTAGTAATACAGCTCGTATCGTTTAGAAAAATATTTAAATGTCCTATAGGATATTTCTTCATTAACAAAATTTCTGCAAACGTCCAGGCCCAGCTAATTTCAACAGCTATTAGAATCTTACACAGTTTTAAAATTACTGTTAGATCAATAAAAAAAAAATATCTTTATTTTGCATAGACCATTTTAACGGCGCTTACAAAATGTTTAAAATATTTAAAGCGACCACCGGTTCGGAACGCGGCCCACCTGAGAAGAACCGGCAAGAAACTTAGGAAGGCTTTTTTTTTGATGGCCTATTAACAATTTAATATTATTTCACTTTGCCAACAGATCATTTCCAGGCGTCCCTGTCCTGCAAATAGTCTGTAACGGAGTAAAAACCTTTTTCACAAAGCTTGTTTTTAATAAACTTTTTAAATTTATTTAAAGGTAAATTTCTCAGGTCACAGGGAAGCTTGTTGTAAAAGCGTATACAGTTACCCTGGAAAGAATCGCCAATCTTATGTGGTCGACTGTGGTGGACTGAAAGATTATTTTTATTTCTAGTGTTTATCACAGAGTTTAGAAAACTGTGATAGATTTTTCTGGACATACATAAGATTGGCAAAAATGTATTGTGATGGTACGGTTAGAATATTTACTTCTTTGAATTTTTCTCGGAGAGAAACTCTGGGGCCCAAATTATAAATAGCGCGTACAGCCCGCTTTTGTAGAACAAAAATAATATTTAAATCTGCAGCACTCCCCCAAAGGAGAATACCGTAAGACATAATACTATGAAAATAGCTGAAGTAAACCATTCTAGCCGTATCCACATCTGTTAGAGTCCTTTTTTACAGCGTATGCAGCCGAACTTAATCTAGAGGCTGTCTTTTCTATGTGTGGGCCCCACTGCAAATTGGCATCAATAGTTATAATAACATGTGATGGTACTATCACAAATGTTAAAACGCATGAAAACCTCGGTTGCAATTTTCAATGCCCTGATAATATGGTAACAAGCTTCAAACACCCCTGTCAAGATACGCAAGTGCATTGCATATTTGATCCTCCACATATGATCAAATTGGCTAGAAATATATTTGCAGAGACTAACCTTAACTCTGCAAACGGTAAGATTGATTTTAATTTCGTAAAAATATTGCACGAATTACAAGAAAGGGAAGGATTGCGACTAGCAAATAAATTATGTAATGCTCATGTTAATTTTTATGCAAAAAAAATGAATGTTAAATTGGCTGTCCAGCTCATTAGCTCTTCTGTAGCAGATGCACTGGATTTTTTAAGGGAAACTGGCAATTTGGATTTCCAAGGAAATGAAGCGACTGTGGAGTATATCCGGTATTTGGATCGGCTTTTTGATTTGCTTAACGCAAAAAACCCTTTCGGTAAAGGTTTTAAATCGCCATTGCGTTTGTCTAATGCAAGAGTTTGGGAGAATATTTTAAACGAATCCAGAAATTATCTACTAAATCTAAAGATAGACAGAACATACATTCTGAGTCACAAACGCAAAATGGCCATTCTGGGGTTGATCGTTGACACATTAAGTTTCAAAAATTTGGTAATGGATATTTTAGGTGCCCCTGAAGATCCTTTAGTATATTTTTTGCCATATAAATGTTCACAAGATCATATTGAAATGTTTTTCTCGTGTATTAGAGCACAGGGTGGACATAACGATAATCCAACCGCATTGCATTTTAGATATGCTCTGAGAAAATTATTGTACCGAAATAGCGTTACACCAAGCATTAACTCAAACTGCACTGACGACACATGCGAATCAAATCCAATTTTAGAGTTTCGCAGTTCAAAGAGGTCTACTTGTGAAACAGAAAATGTCTTTCCCGAGGATAATCAGAGGGACCAGATATTACTTCATTATTTAGACAACACCAATTTATCTGACTTTAAATTGAATGTTATACATATACATTACATTGCTGGTAATATTGTAAACAAGTTATTGGACAAGATTTCTTGTGATTATTGTAAAGATTCTTTAATAACTGCAGAGAATACTGATGAGCACAATTACTGCTTAAATATTAGTAATTTTTCTAGTTTTACTACATTCGTAGACCGAGGGGGATTGAAATATGTCTCGAAATTTGTTTTTCATGTTATAAAATATTGTGAACAACTGTTCGTTACTATGTCGTCTCAATCTAACTGCGTGAAAAATATTTCAAAAAATAAAATGTTCATTTTAACCATGCAACACTTTTCCCCCAGACTGCATTACCTGTTGGAAAAGTCACACCCTGTACAATCGGAAGATCAACATGAAATGCAACTTATTAAATTATTAGCCACTTCATATTTGAATCTACGAATATTTCATTATGTTAAATTGAAATCCATGTCTTCATTAGGAAGCAAAATAGGCATGCGCCAAAAGTTACATAAAGCCATTTTATTTAGTAATTTGTAAAATTTTATATAAAAAGCGTATTTTGATATTATCGACTTTATTTTTTTTACCCTAAATACCTTTTTTTATCTAAGTATGCATCTTACTCTTGTTTCCTCGCAAGAAGCAGTTTGTTATCTAAATATTATAAGAAGAAAAGGTGACTGGACTCATCTATCAACACACAGCCGCAACTACTGAATGGATTTCGCTGAAATTCGGTATACAGATAGTTGTAATGACTTAGCTCGTAGGCATCTGCTCAGATTTTTTGGATAAAAGATGTTTTTGCGTTATATCCGAACTCCACGCAACGAAGTTGCGGGCAACTAGTACTATAAAGGTAATTATAGTTTTCTTTTCAGAATGTACTTACCTATACATTTCCAAGAATTAATATTTACAAAAACCATACTAGTTGAAACTTCTCTCAGCCCAGACTAGACGGACTAGGATACCTATACCTACAAAGAGTCTAACAAATGTGTCCCACTTTTTGGGTGAAATTCTGGTCATATTCATAGAACGAGATAAAATCACCCTGTGGCAACTCTCTCTATCGGCTCGTTTTACCTGCGATGTGCACATTCCAGTTGTACGGTAGTACTTACTAATTCCATGATTAAGACATTCGTTTGCTTCATAACTGTGTGTAGATTGAGGTCCGATGTCTTGGTCTGTTTTATTGGAATACGAACAGTTCTATTTTAGAAATAAAAAACTATAGTGTCAGTTGGTTGTAAAAAAACCCCAATGCAAAAGTAACTCTTGTCTGTCTGTCTGTCGTAATTTCACGGCAAAACTACTGAACCGATTTAAATGAAGTTTAGTATAGAAACAGTCTAGAGGTCAAGAAAAGACAAAAGCTACTTTTTGTCTCGGGAGCAAGTTGTCTTTTTGCGTAGACCTTATAATAAAATGGAAGCCCCATTACTCAAGCAATCCGTGTATAAGCAAAGATATAAACCTGATTGGGAAAAGTTACCTGAATACAAGCAATGGCTGAAACCGGTATCTGGCAACGACACAAGGGCAATGTGTACTTTTTGCTAAAAGGATTTTCTCGCAAAAATAAGCGATATACAAAGACATTGTGATTCGAAATATCATAAAAAACAAGTAAAGCCTTTTTTAGATAAAAATCAAACATTGATTACGTCCGTGATACAAAAACCCATCGATAAGACTTGCTGGGAAGCTGAAGGAGCTCTTGCAATGTACGTTGCCGAACACACGGCTATACAAGCAATCGATCACCTGACAGAGTTGTGTAAAAACAAATTTTCTGATTCTAAAGCTACTTCAGAAATGAAAATGCACCGCACGAAATGCACCGCTGTTATTCAAGAAGTGTTGGCAACTCACTTTAAAATATCTCTGAGGACAGATATCGACAATAATTCATACAGCTTAATAATTGACGAGTCGACTGATGTCTCTGTTCGTACTATGGTCGTTCCCATAGTCAAGAACAAGACTGGTGATATCTCAAGCATGGCCAACTATAGGGTCATCTCACTGGCAACGGTGGTGGCCAGGGTATTTGAGCGTCTTATACATAAAGAGCTTGTTCCTTGCTTAAAAATTGATGATGGCCAGTTCGGTTTTCGTTAACAGCTTTATACGGATGCAGCTCTTCTCCCTCAAGCAAGTGGTTAAGCATTATGTTGGTCAGGGAACCAGAGTATATGCCTGCTTCCTTGACCTTAGCCGCGCATTTGATGTCATCAACCATGACCTCTTGTGGGGAAAGTTGGCGGACAGTAATGTGTCAGCTGGTGTTGTTGGAATTATTAAGTACTGGTATCTTAATCAGTCTAACAATGTCAGATGGGGTAAGGCACTGTCTGAAGATTACAGGCTGTCTTGTGCGGTTAGACAGGGGGGTGTGACCTCTCCCGATCTGTTCAACCTATATATCAACGAGCTGATTGAGGAACTGAGCAGGACGCCAGTAGGGCTTAGATTAGGTGACCGGTTTGTCAACAATCTGAGTTATGCTGATGATATTATGGTTCTGCTCAGTCGCTCAATTAAGGGACTCAGGAAGTTGGTAAATATTTGCGAACAATATGCTAAATCGCAGGACCTTGTTTATAATTGTAAAAAAACCGAATTAATGGTATTTAGGTCGGGACGGGGACCACACACCGTACCTCCAGTATTTGTGGGCGGGCAGACTGTGAGGATTGTGGAGACGTTCAAATATCTTGGCCATGTGCTAACGTCAGATATGAAGGATGACGCTGACATGGAACGTCAGCGTCGTGCGCTAAATATTGTGGGTAATATGCTTTGCCAGACGGTTCTCTAATGCAAGTGTTCCCATCAAGACGTATTTATTTAAAACATATTGCCAGAATTCTACACATGCCAACTCTGGACTGAGTATACGAAGAGGTCTCATGATGCTATCCGTGCCCAGTACAATAACATTTACAGACACCTTATGGGATTAGATCGTAGGTGTAGTGCCTCCGGAATGTTCACTGAGGCAAGAGTGAACGCGTTCATAGCCATACAAAGGGGCCGGATTGCATCATTTATGGCCAGGATTGGTATGTGTAGGAACACCATTGTTAGGAGTTTACTGGATCAATTATATACCAGCAAGACGTACAGGCGTTGGTTAGAAATAGCAGCCTAATACTGTGATATGTTTTTTTGTGTTTTATTACGAATTGAATGTTTTTTAAATGTTATTTTTTATCGCTGTTTTTTTATGAAATGAATTAATTTTAATTAGAATTTTGGGGGGATGAAGAGTAGAAGCGTGCACGTCGCCATCCCTGCCAGCTACGGCTGCAATTCTACTCCAACACGAGTGCCACCAGGGCGATTACTGCTAGGGCGTGCCCCCGAGGCAACGCGCACCAGTTCGTCCCCGCTGGTGCGAAAAGTGTGTGCCAGAGCGGCGTAGGGGACCGCCATTAGGCGGTGATACCAATACTCAATATAAAATTACCTTAAATTTAAACTTAACAAAAAAATTAATTTTATTATTACTTGCGTCGTCTACACGCCCCACCCTAGTGCTGGGCTACCAGCACTCACCTACTGTCGGTATAAAGACGACGCGTGCAACTGACCTTTTAAAAACCTTGCCAGTTCTTGTTCTTACCTCAACCATTCTTATACGACCATCCTTTCCGGGGTAAACCGACTGTACCACGCCTCTCGGCCACATATTTCTAGGGTTGTTAGGGTCAACCATTAGAACCAAATCTCCTACACGCAGCGGCGCCGACTCTTTATTCCACTTTTGCCTGGGAAGCAACGTCGGTAACACCTCTCGTATCCAACGCCTCCAAAACATATCAGCTAAACGTTGAGAGATCCGCCACTGCTTACGCAAAGCCAAGTCAGAATCATCGAAGACTCCTATAGTGGGAAGGTTAGAGGTCGAGCCGAGAAGAAAATGGTTCGGTGTGAGCGACTCTGTACTACCCGGTTCAACGGATACATGTGTGAGGGGTCTACTGTTAATCATTCCCTCCACTTCTGCTAAAAGGGTATTTAATACTTCGTCTCTAGGAGCTCGTTCCCTAAGAGTAACCCCAAGAGCCACCTTAACCGAGCGAATAAGGCGTTCCCAAGCCCCGCCCCAGTGTGGGCTTGCAGGTGGTGTGAAAGACCATTTCGTGCCGTAATTTAAAGCTTCCGACGCTAATACACTCTGGTCAAGACTTTCAATGGATTTTCTGAGTTCGATATCGGCTCCTCTAAGATTGGTTCCGTTATCTGAATACAAGAAGCGGGGCCAGCCACGTCTGGAGGCCATACGTCGTAAAGCCATTATAAGTGAGCTAGAGGTAAGCGTATTAACCACTTCCACATGCACCGCTCTTACGGTGAGGCATGTAAATAACACACCGTATCTCTTCTCCCTACGTCTACCTATAGTCACCTCCATCGGACCAAAAAGGTCTAAGCCGCAAAAGGTAAAAGGTCGCTGGCCATGAGCGACACGAGACTCTGGTAAGTCACCCATCCTAGGTATACTTGGATTTAACTTTCTAATTCTACAATACATGCATTTGGAAATAACATTTTTTACAGTAGGTCGTAATCGAACTATCCAATATTTCTGCTTCAACTCATTAACTATAGTTTCCTGATTGGAGTGAGCAAATCTTATATGAAAATGCTTAATAATCAATTTTGACAAATGATGATGGCCATCTAATATTATAGGTTTTTTAACGTCATATGAAATTCCTACAGCAGCATCGACGCGGCCGCCCAGGCGCACTACACCCTGATCATCTTCTTAAATTTTATATCTAAGCTGGATCCAGTAAACTTATTAAGACTAGCATCAACTGTAGAGAGGAGCCATTGTATTCAGATATTGTTTATAATAGATCTACTGACTATAGAAATGTAAATGACATGCTTAAACGATCAGAACAAAGGGTTGTTATGATGCAAGAACTGACAGAGAGGATTGGACAACCAAGACGGGGTTCAGTTGGTAAGATATTGACAACAGGGTTAGCTCTTACTTCTGCTGTGACCCCAGGAGTATACTCATGTGACCAGAATCTATATATAAAGAGTGATGGTAGGATATGTTACAATTCCAAATGTTATGATCTATCAACATATTCAATGACGCTAAAGGATGGTGAGACTGCATGCTTCAATGATGTTAATAATGAAAGGTTCTCTATAAGATTAAATGGGATATACAATGTTGCTAGGTTTAGTTCACTGTATGATACGACTGATTATGACATAACTAATGACTTGGAATTGTCTAGGATCAGGGAAGTGTTGGTATGGATCAGAATGTGGAAATGGATATGAGCTTAACCTGCTATCTAAGGAAAGCATTAATCCATCTGGGTATGGTTGCCATATGGAACCATATTCTTGTGTAGGATCTAGATGTACTCATGGGGTATCTTGTGTATGGTACAGGTGGGAGGTTAAACCAGTAGGTGACAAATACCCTGTTTATTCTTTAACATCACAGACTTGGGAAACAAGCATAACAGTCCAATATAAGGGTATTAAAAATACTATAGAGTTTAATACTAATAACCCTAGAAATGACTTGAATGATATCTTAAACAATATAATGGATAAGATGCCAGTTACAATCAACTCAGTAAGTTATGAGAGAATTGACCTTAAAGAATCTCTGTTAGAAAAGGATAATAATTACTACAACTTAATAGCATCTCCCCATAATTTTCCAGTAAAAGGACTTATTGGAGATATCCAAATAGATAAGAAAGGTCAAAAGATTATTTTCCATAGTGCAGCTATAGACTGTAGCACTGACTCATGTACAGTTAAATGCAACATTGATGGATCATCTATTAGCAGAATAGAAAGTAAGAGTCCTTATCTACTTGATATAGAAGGCATTGAGAAACTTAAAATTTATGACAAATACTGGATTAATTATAAATATAGAGCATCAGGACATGCTAACATAATATTTGGAAATGTGGAACTAAAAGAACTTATTGTAGAAAAACCCCACTGTAGGTTGGAAATAGGAATGTCATATGCATGTGAGGCATGTTTGGAGCAGCCTACTGCAACTATAGTTTCTAAAGAAGTCAAGAATGAAGGTATGTTGCAATTTGAAAGCAATTGCACCTTTGATGTATCTACATTATCTTGCAATATAGAGATGTACAACATAAAGCAAATCAGCAAGAACAAGTATTGTAATATATATGTCCCATTGCTGAATCAAAGTGTAGATATAGTGTTTGAATATGAGTATCGTGGTGCTTTAACAGATATGAAAGTTTTGAGGGCTGAAACAGCTACTGATGCTATGTTAGGACTATTAAATGATCAAAGTTTTATATATACTCTTTTATCCTCATTAAGTACATTCTTGTTGTTTACTGGGTTAGCTACATTTGGTATTAAAATTGCTAGACTTGGAGTTGTAGCACTAGGTAGGAGAGAGGCACAAAACGCATAGCTATGCTGTTTTAATTGGATACAGAATATAAATATTTTATTATAAATTTAAGGGAAATGTAACCAGCATATAAGCACTTTTGTAGAAGATAAACACTGGTTTACGATAAATCACAGAATTTAATCGATGTTTTACAAAAATACATATAGGTAGCATAGACGCGGATCGAGCGGCGAGCGGACGGTTGCGACTGTTCATTTTTCAAAATACGAATTCAAAATTTGATCGACGCCCCACTACATATATCGCTCTCGCTCTAAACTTTGAACCGCACGCAGGCGCACTGTGGGTCGAAACGCCATTTTGAGGGACTTAGCATATGACTTTCTATTTTCACTTTTTTCTTTTTACCAATGGATAGCCTATTATAGCCTTAATCGAAAATGTCATAAGGCATTTTGTGCTAAACCTTATAGTTTAGCTGTAAAAAAATAAATAGTTTTTTTTTGTATGGGACGGATTACTTAAGTCTATATTGTTGTTGACCCAAGGGTGATCACGCGTTGAAACCTTTTTATTCTTGTTATTTACCTATAGTACTATAAATAAGCACTAAAAGCTTGTCTATAAGTCTGCAATTCTCTGAGTTATTGCGAAAAAAAAAAAAAAAACACAAAACAAATAAAAAAAATACAAATACAAATACTTACTATTATGTTTACGCTAATTGGTAATGTTTTCTGCTAAAATAGCTAATGATTACGTGATTAACTAACTATGTTTCACATTATTATCTATTTATGAAATAAATTAAGTGATACCACTAATCACTTTCAAGTACTCATTATTTTAGGTTTCTAATTACTAATTAGGGTGGTTATTTTATTATGAAAATTCAATAGTTGCTGGTGTTACAAAAGGTATATAATATCCGTAATGAGAAAATCATAACTAGTATTCGTTGAACCTTCGTTTAACTGCTATTTAAATCTCTTGTGACTGTGAATTATTTTCTTTTCGCTAAGATGGAAAATATAGTAAATAATTTAGATTTGTTTGTGATTTTGAGAGAAAACTTGGGATCACTGTCGGACAGTAAAAAACTTTTTGATTTTCTTCAAGAGAAAATGAATGTGCCGGAGAAGACCAGTGCTGTACTTAAAAAGTTCTGTGAGCGATTTTGTTCTATTGTGAGTGCTAGATGGAGAAGGAGTAGTCGCGTTTTACCTCAGTTTATACGGAACAATGGAGATTGGCTAGAAAGTCCAATAACTTGGCCTGAAGAAGTTATCTTAAGCAAAGATCATGAAGACACGTGTGATGATACTGATAATATAGAAAATCTGCCACCATCTACATCACAACCCTCTACGTCAGAACCATCTACATCACAACCTTCTACGTCAGAATCTCCTACATCAGGACCTTCAACAGCTATGTTTACACCAAGAAAACCTTTTGAAGATTTGGGCTCCAAGCAAAAGCGAAGACGTGTGGAGGAAATAAATAAATCGCTGTCATTGTCCCCTGAAGAAGTGAATGCGGTTGCTATGAGGAGCTTAAAAAGTTCTGGAAACGAAGATGTGGCAAAAATTATGCAACATTTATTGGATAACCCAGAAGACCTTGAAAAAGTAAAAGATTGTATAGGTAAAAGTGAAGACAAAAGAAAAACATATACACCCGAAAAAGCATTGCCTTTAATAATTTCCCTTAAACTTTCGAAGTGGCAATACATAAACCTAAGAGAGGCAGCTAGCGAAAATGGTACAGACTTGTACCCTTCGTACTATAAAGTTAGACAGGAAAAACAGAATTGTTATCCAAAAACAGAAGACATCTTGGTTACTGAAGACGGAGCATCAATTAAGTTGCAAGCTTTGCTGGATTTAACTGTATACAGACTTTTGGATTCGATTACTTTGGACCTGAAACTTGCCACTGATTTACAACTTGTGAGCAAATGGGGTTTTGATGGTGCTTCAGGTCAAAGTAATTACAAACAAAAGTCTGATACAGAGTTTCATGAGAGCAGTATATTTATGGCCAGTCTAGTACCGATTAGGCTGCAGAAACCTGATGGAACAGTGCTTTGGGAAAATGACCGACCTTCTTCAACCTTTTATTGCCGTCCAATTATGTTTAAATTTACAAAAGAATCTCAAGCAACTGTAACAGCCATAAAAGCCAGCATATCCGGAGAAATAGAAGCACTTTTACCGTCAAGAATTGAACAGATTGCAGTAAAACACCAATTACATTTGACAATGATTGACGGCAAGATAGCCTCCTATTTATCAGGGATTTCGTCAGCTGTCTGCGATATTTGTAAAGCGAAGCCATCGGAAATGAATGATCTGGAATCCCATCCCCAAAGACAGCATAATGAAGATATGTATCAGTATGGGCTATCATCTCTTCATGCTTGGATAAGGTGCATGGAGTGCTTACTACATATAGGTAAGAAAAAAAATTATAATTTTCACCACGCTAAATTACATATTATTTGAAGTAATAATTAGTAGTAGTATTAGTATTTTTAATCATTATTTTTCATTATATTTTTGCTTGTTTTGTAGCCTACCGGTTGGAGTTCAAAACATGGAGTGGCAAAGGTTACACGTGATTCTCCAAACTGTTGCGTGTGGAGAACGCGTTGATATTTCTAAATTCTCTCAATTTTGCAATGATACTGCGGAATTATATGTAAAACTGTATCCCTGGTATTATATGCCTTCCAGTTTGCACAAACTTTTAGTGCATGGTTCTGCCATTATTCAGCATTTTGGTGCCATTCCAATTGGTAAACTGTCGGAAGAAGCAGCAGAAGCTCGCAATAAAGACTTCCGTAATTATAGAGAACACCATTCTAGGAAAGTAAGTAGGATAGCGACGAATGAAGATATTTTACACAATTTTCTTTTGTCTTCTGATCCTAAGATTACCAGTCTTAGACCTCGGATGGTAAAACGAAACCTATTGGTTCTCTCTTCGAGAGCCAAAGAGCTTCTTCTGGATTTTCCGACAGAACCAGCAATAGATTTTATTGATGTAGATAATACAAGATAGTAATAGTGATAGTGAGTAAGTTTCATTGTATTAAAATTCCTTGTGATTTAAGATAATTGTAAATACTTGTATTATTGATATTGGAATGGTAGCTTTGTACATATTATTTTATTAAATTCTTTGTTATTTAAGTGTAATTTATGATTTTGTGTTGTTACATTTATGATATATTTGTGTAAATGTTTTAAAATATTAAGGCAAAACGAGAAGTCAGTGGTTCGTTGATGTTTGTATGTTTTGTTGGCTTAATTTTAAGTAATTTTCTAATAATTTTTATGTTCTTAATTATGCACCTACTTAAATGTTTATATTTTGTGTCAATGAACAATATTTTAAAAATAAATGCTCAGGTGCTTAACGTTTAATTTTATTGTATTTATCTAATCCAATTATCTCTGAAACATGCAGAGCGATTCCAGCATAAACGTCTATAGAATAGCCACAAACCAAAACTTTTTTCTTTTTAAAGCAGCATCTATAACGTCTCATTAACATTCAAGTACTCAAAGATTGTATGGGTTCATGCTTTTGTTCGTTTCCTAATCACAAATGGTAAAATACGTAACCATCAGTTACTATTTTACGTTTAATTTGATAAATGTTATTCAAAAATCAAGCTTTGTAAGGTATAAAATTTATTTATTTTTCGATCGCAATAACTCAGAGAATTGCAGACTTATAGACACGGTGTTAGTGCTTGTTTATAGTCCTATAGGTAAATAATAAGAATAAAAAGGTTTTAACGCGTGATCACCCTTAGGTCAACAACAATATAGACTTAAGTAATCCGTCCCATACAAAAAAAAACTATTTATTTTTTTACAGCTAAACTATAAGGTTTAGCACAAAATGCCTTATGACATTTTCGATTAAGGCTATAATAGGCTATCCATTGGTAAAAAGAAAAAAGTGAAAATAGAAAGTCATATGCTAAGTCCCTCAAAATAGCGTTTCGACCCACAGTGAGGCGGTGATACCAATACTCAATATAAAATTACCTTAAATTTAAACTTAACAAAAAAATTAATTTTATTATTACTTGCGTCGTCTACACGCCCCACCCTAGTGCTGGGCTACCAGCACTCACCTACTGTCGGTATAAAGACGACGCGTGCAACTGACCTTTTAAAAACCTTGCCAGTTCTTGTTCTTACCTCAACCATTCTTATACGACCATCCTTTCCGGGGTAAACCGACTGTACCACGCCTCTCGGCCACATATTTCTAGGGTTGTTAGGGTCAACCATTAGAACCAAATCTCCTACACGCAGCGGCGCCGACTCTTTATTCCACTTTTGCCTGGGAAGCAACGTCGGTAACACCTCTCGTATCCAACGCCTCCAAAACATATCAGCTAAACGTTGAGAGATCCGCCACTGCTTACGCAAAGCCAAGTCAGAATCATCGAAGACTCCTATAGTGGGAAGGTTAGAGGTCGAGCCGAGAAGAAAATGGTTCGGTGTGAGCGACTCTGTACTACCCGGTTCAACGGATACATGTGTGAGGGGTCTACTGTTAATCATTCCCTCCACTTCTGCTAAAAGGGTATTTAATACTTCGTCTCTAGGAGCTCGTTCCCTAAGAGTAACCCCAAGAGCCACCTTAACCGAGCGAATAAGGCGTTCCCAAGCCCCGCCCCAGTGTGGGCTTGCAGGTGGTGTGAAAGACCATTTCGTGCCGTAATTTAAAGCTTCCGACGCTAATACACTCTGGTCAAGACTTTCAATGGATTTTCTGAGTTCGATATCGGCTCCTCTAAGATTGGTTCCGTTATCTGAATACAAGAAGCGGGGCCATCCACGTCTGGAGGCCATACGTCGTAAAGCCATTATAAGTGAGCTAGAGGTAAGCGTATTAACCACTTCCACATGCACCGCTCTTACGGTGAGGCATGTAAATAACACACCGTATCTCTTCTCCCTACGTCTACCTATAGTCACCTCCATCGGACCAAAAAGGTCTAAGCCGCAAAAGGTAAAAGGTCGCTGGCCATGAGCGACACGAGACTCTGGTAAGTCACCCATCCTAGGTATACTTGGATTTAACTTTCTAATTCTACAATACATGCATTTGGAAATAACATTTTTTACAGTAGGTCGTAATCGAACTATCCAATATTTCTGCTTCAACTCATCCAATATTTCTGCTTCAACTCGATTAAATTCTGTGATTTATCGTAAACCAGTGTTTATCTTCTACACCACATTTAAACATGGTAAAGGTATTAAGAGATGTTTTGTTTATTGGTAAACAGAAAAGAACAGTGGGTAAGGAATACAGTATGCCATAACAAATTAAGGAGATCCCTGCCATGATAGAAGACCTCCCGGATAGTGAAGATTTAAATTTGGAAAATCAGGACTCTACTATACCTTCTGTGAAGAGGTCTCCAGAGCCGAGCTTAGTACACAGTCCTGAGGTTCTAGATGAAACTCTTGTAGAGAGTGATGGTAGCCTGTATGAGCCCTGCGTTGATGAGGGACAGAGTGACTCGGATCAGGAGAAAATTTCCAGTCCAAGTCCAGCCCCTAAGCGAAGTCAACGTATCAAAAAGAAACGCGAATTTATATGTTGTAATGTATACACAGGAGAGGATGAGCCTAAAACTTACCATGAGGCTATGAACCGAAGTGATTCTTTCCAGTGGAAGGAAGCTGTAAGGAGGGAATTACAAACATTACAGGAAAATAATACATGGAAAGTGTGTCCTGTGCCAGTGAACCAAAAGGTTGTAAGTTCTAAGTGGGTGTTTAAGTTAAAAAATGTGAACAATGTGAAACAATATAAAGCACGGCTAGTGGCTAGAGGTTTCGAACAAACTGATGTAGACTTAAATGAAATTTATGCACCTGTTGCTAAATTGTCAACTTTCAGATTATTTGTGTCAGTGGCTACCAAATTAAAATTACCTATATATCAGATGGATGTCACTGGGGCTTTTCTTTATGGTGATATAAATGAGGAAGTGTTTATTAGATTACCTGAGGGTCCTTGTGATAACAAAATTGTAAAATTAAATAAGTCATTGTATGGGTTAAAGAAGTCACCAAAGTATTGGAATGAGAAGTTTAATAGTGTAATAATAAAAGGAGGCTTTGTTAAGTCACTAAATGATACTTGTTTGTACTCCAAGTGTAGCCATATGGATCAAACTTATGTACTATTGTATGTGGATGACTTGCTAATATTTGGTAACAATGAAAAATAAATAATTAGTATTAAAGAGTTGTTGCATTCAGAATTTCCATATCCAAAAGACTTAGGATTAATTTTTAATTTTCTTGGCATTAATGTTAAACAGGATTTTAAAAGTGGTGCTGTATTGAGCCAGAAAGAGTATTTAGAAAATATATTGAAACGCTTTAACATGCAAAATTGTAAACCGATGTCTACCCCTATGGACCAAAACTTCAACACAAAGATTTTTGAAGCTAAGGACACTAATTGTGATAAAATGTAGAAAATATTTGTAGGCACATCATTGGTAGCTTGATGTATGCTGTATCAGGGACACGTCCTGACTTATGTGCAGCAGTATCTATTTTAAGTAGGTACCAGAATAATGCTAATTATGTTTTATTAGCTGCTCTTAAAAGAGTTCTTAGATATGTAAAATGTACTATTGATTACAAACTTGTGTATAATTGTAATAATGATAAACTTGTGGGCTATTGTGATGCTGATTGGGCAGGAGACTTAAGAGACCGAAGGTCTACTACAGGATATTGTTTCAAGGTAGATAGGTGTTTGATTTCATGGTGCTCTAGAAAGCAGCCCTCTGTAAGTCTGTCTTCAACGGAATCTGAGTACATTGCTATCAGTATGGCAGCCAGTGAATCTTGTTGGTTGGTAAAACTTTTAAAAGATTTTAAAATTGAAAATATGTGTCCAGTACCAATCTACTCTGACAATCAGTCTGCCATAATGGTTGCAAGCACCGATAGTATGAAAAGATTAAAACACAGACATTAGGTATAATTTTATTAAAGAACTTGTGAAGTATGGCAATATATGTTTACATTATGTGAAGACTGAAGAGCAAACAGCTGATATGTTCACTAAACCTCTGTCTAGGGAACTGTTGGTTAAGTTCAGCAATAAGTGTGGTCTTATGTAGTGTTAGGTTTTCTAGTAACTAGTGTTGTATAGCTTATAGTATGTGATAGTTATCTAAAGGATGTTTTTTGTTTTATTGTGTACTTTACTACCCGACTGTGACAATGGGAGGGTTATGTGTTTTGTTGTGCTTTTGTGTAATCATAGGATTACATGAGGATAATATAATTAGTATATATAATTGTGTGATGAAGGTATATCATGTACTTAGCTATTACATTGAGGGAGGGTGTTAAAGATCAATGTAATAATGTTGTTACTGCGTCAGTCACTATTCTGTGACAATTTGTTTATACTGTGGCAACTTGTCATGCCACCATTCTGTGTTATATCTGATGTGTTCGATGAATGTGTTAAGCTATTGTATAATGCTGGTAATAGTCATCAAAGTAAAGAATTTTGCTATTTTTTCACTCGTTTTCCTTTAAAAGGGCCAAGGCCGATTTACTATTATTAAAAATTTTACACATAATAACTCACTCTAAATAATTATTTTTCATTAGTATCCAAAGAATTAACATAATAATTGCCATCGCCCATCGGTGACCACCACGGCGCACGCCGATGGAAATCTGCATTTCGATCGCGCGGGGCCGCGGGGGTCAAGTACGTACGCGACCAACCCCGCGCTTTTCCGGAATTGTCGGAAGCGCTCCCGCATGACACGCGCCAGTCGCATCGTATAGATCTATGAGTCACATTATTAGAGTGCAAGGTCACGCGCATTATTTATTTTTCGAAACACCTACCTACCTAATAATTGTGGATTGATTTCGTGAAAGTTTTACTGTGGTTACTACTAAAGTGAATAAACTTTGTTGTGACTGGATTGTAAATCATGGATGTTTTTGAAGACTTTGAATTAACAAATGGCGATTTGACGGAGATTGCGGAAGTCTGAGGAAGAGTATAACTTACAACAACCTTTGCGAAAGCGACGTCGAGTTCTTTCCATTAGTGACACGAGTGACATTGAATCTGAAAATGCCGTGCCAAGTACTTCTGGTCACACCGCGTCGTTTCCTACACCATCTACCGTGTGACATGAACCAATAGGTAATCAGCGTAGGATTATCCCGTACACTGAATTCCCAGAATTAGATTCGGGAGTTGCAAGAGAAATGATTGATAAGACCCCGGTAAATTTTTTTCATCTTTTAATACCAGACGAAATATTTGAAATGGTGGCCGATTGTACGAATAGCTTTGCTATCAAACAGTCGCAGGATCTGACGTAGCATGCGAAAATTACCTAAAATATCCGACTACTGGTCAAAAGATCCTGTGCTTGGACAGAATTTTCCTCGAACAATAATGAGTCAAAACCGATTTGAGTTGCTGTTGCAAATGCTGCACTTTTCTTTGCAAGATGAAGAAAATAAATCTAATAGATTACACAGAATTGAGAAATTGCTCGAACTTGTGAACAGAAATTTCCAAAAAAACTTCACCCCTTCTAAAGAGATCTGCATATATGAAAGCGTGGTGCCTTTTCGAGGACGAATCGTTTTTCGACAATATAATAAACAAAAAGGCATAAATATGGTATAAAAGAGTTCAAGTTATGTACCATTCCTGGCTATACATACAAAATATATGTATACGCAGGAAAGAATAACGATGAAATCAATACTACACCGTTGAAAGTCGTTATGTCTCTATGCAGCGATCTTCTATACAAGGGAATTTCTATATCTTCTATACATACACTAGTGACCGACAACTGGTACACCAGTATAGATTTTGCTAAGAAACTTCTAGATGCAGAGACTCATCTCGTAGGCACGATTCGGAAGAACCGAAAGCATCTGCCAAAGGATGTATGTAGTAAATGCTAAACTGAAGCGAGGTAAATTTGTGGCGAAAGAAAGCAGTGAGGGTATAACTATAATGAAGTGGAAGGATAAAAAAGACGTGCTATTGCTGTCCACAAAACACTCAGTGAAATTCCAAAATGTCCGAAAACGCAACAAAGTTATATCCAAACAGAAAATAGTCATTGACTATAACAGCGCTAAAGGGGCTGTAGATCTGTCCGATCAGATGGCTGCTTACTCAACTCCACTGAGGAAATCAATAAAATGGTTTAAGAAGTATGCGATCAACCTTCTCCTGAACACAGCAGTGGTCAATGCACTGGTCCTGTATCAAAGCGTGACTGGCAAGAAAATACAAATGGCAGACTTCCGGCTGGAATTATTGAAGTCGTTTTGCAGCCAACAAAACAATCCAGTTGAAAGACCTAGAAGATCGGTACACAAAGTACAACAGAAAGAAGGGCAAGCCAGAATAAGCAGGCGAACATGTGTGAATTGCTACAAAATTAACGTAGCTGCTTACGGCAGAAAGTTGACTAAAAACAAGATCAAAAAGGTAAGAACGTTTTGTCCACAATGCCCGGAAAAGCCCTATCTTTGCATATCTTGCTTCAATGTACTTCATCATTGACCAATTTTTTATCCTACTGCGCGACGTGACTATGGAAACTATTGTCATTACTATTATAGTTGTATTGTTATTATATTACTTGTTTTTCTAAAGACGATATTACTTATGCGCCAAATAATTGAATTAGTTTTCAATTTTTTTTTTCTGAGACGTTTTTTTTTGAGTTAATTCCCGTTATTTTTTTAGAAATTTGTTCTTTTTTCCGAGTGCAAAAACATCTGATTGCATATCGTAAAATGAAGCATTCTAAATATTTTTAAATAAAACATATAATATATTATGTATGGCAAAAAAACCACACTTGTATACTTAGCCAAAAAATCATCTAAGTCTTTTTTATAAAGGGTGTCTCAGCAAGAACTTGAATTTCGAATTGCGCGCCATTTTCGACTGTCAATTGTTGAGTCAGCCATATTTGGTGTTTGTTTAATTAAAACTTAGACATTTACGAAAATGGTGCGTTATAGCTTGGAAGAACGTTTGTTAACAGTGAAAACCCATTATAAAAATGGGGAAAATTTTACTGTGACGATTCGCAAGTTACGTGATCATTTCGGCGTGCATAATCGATTGTCGCGGCCTACTATTGAGAATTTGATCAAAAAATTTGAGCGGACGTTTTCATTGAAAGATGAAAGAGACCTTACCCGTCATCGGCCGAAAAGATCGGCGGAAAATATCGCAGCTGTGAGGGACAGTGTGGCAGCACGACCAAGCACCTCCATTCGACATCGTTGCCAGGAACTAAACATTCATCGCAGCACTCTTCAACGGATTTTGAAAAAAGATTTACACCTTCATGCTTACAAAATCCAGCTAACTCAACAGTTGCAGCCTAAAGATCATAGACAGCGCAGAAACTTTACCAACTGGATCTTTGAACAACTGCAAACTGACGATGAATTTCACAACAAAATCATCTTTAGTGACGAGGCTCATTTCCACCTCAACGGCGTCGTTAACAAACAGAATTCTCGGATCTGGGGCGATGACAATCCACATGTCATTCAAGAACTTCCGTTACATCCTCAAAAAGTGACAGTTTGGTGTGCCATGTGGGCAGGAGGGAAAATTGGACCGTACTTTTTTGAAAATGGTGAAGGAGCCGCTGTGACTGTCGACGACAATCGTTACCGGGCCATGTTGACAGTCTTTTTTTGGCAAGAATTAGACGGAATTGACTTAAATGAGATGTGGTTTCAACAGGATGGCGCTACCTGTCACACCGCAAGGGCAACAATGACTTTGTTACAAACCAAGTTTTCAGGTCGTGTAATTTCTCGTTTTGGAGACCAAAACTGGCCGCCAAGAAGTTGCGATTTAACTTGTTTGGACTATTTTTCTGGGGTTTTTTGAAAAGTAAGGTCTATACGAAGCACCCTGAGACAACTGAGGAACTCAAAGAAGAAATTGCACGTCAAATTCGTCAAATCCAGCAGCCCTTACTGCAAAATGTACTGCAAAATTTCGTCAAAAGAGTGCATACCTGCCAACAGACCAACGGTGGCCATTTAACCGATATTTTGTTTCATGTGTAAATGTCATCACTACCTCCATACATATGTAGAAAAAAATGTTAATAAAATATTAAATAAATAAATATTTTTTAATTTTTAAAATTCAAGTTCTTAATGAGACACCCTTTACTTAGTTGCGAAACAAGCTAGTATGTGTAAACTGTTCTCCAGGGCCGCGCCGGGCATGTTCAATATAGTTTTGTACCGCCTCTGTGTCCTCCAGCAAGAAAATTAAGTTCAAACACGAGCCCGTCGCGCGGTTATCGGTGAGCCCCATGGCTCAAACGTGTTGTATAGCCGTCACTCACCGATGAGCCCCCACGGCCCAAACAGAATAACCACTGAATTTGAATCGGCGTTTAACGTGTTAAATCCTTTCCCTACCTCATCCTCTTTCCGTCCTCTCTCCGCCAAGCCAAGGTTGCCGTGCCTTTGTGTAGTGGGGTAGGCTCGCCCCTTTTAACGCCCCGCATTAACGTGCCGGGCGACCCCAGAACAAGGCTAGCCTTACTTAGACAAGCGGGGCTCTGTCTAGGTGGACTTTAGTTTTCCCTTGCCACTCGTGGGAACGCTATGGTGTTAAAAAAAATTAAAACCCAAAATGGCGGCCACGTGGTTCGCCACCCGTTACGTCCCGTTTCCCATCGAGGCGAAAAGTGGGCTGTGATTAGCCGCTTTGCTACACTGAATGTTAGAGGAGGAATGAGAGATAAAATTGAGGAAGTATGTGAGATGATGCGAGAAAGACGAATTGATATTCTGTGTGTGAATAAAACAAAGAGGAAAGGATGTGGCACCACTGCACATTGACCCTATACGGCCTCGACCGATACAGCGTGCCAGGGTGTGAGTCTGCTACTATCCGCGAGAATGAATGAAAGTGTGACAGAATATAAATGTGTGAGCCCAAGACTCCTTTGGTTGAGGCTGAAGGTTGGACTTACCCGCATCTTTGTTTTAGGAATTTATGGCGCCGATCTTCAAGAGACCAAAGTGAGAAGCAAAGCAGGCATTTTGGGAGAGTGTGATTGATATTCTGAGTAAATGCAAACGGAATGAAAGAATAGTAATGTTAGGTGATTTTAATCGTTGGGTTGGTGTGAAGCGTAATCTTGAATTACGAGTCAAGGAATATATTAAAACCCTTTATCCCAAATGTTTTTACTGACCAAGACTTTTTTTTTAGATATTTTAAAATTAGATACTTATATTTTAGAATTAGATACTCCATATAGCTGCTTTAATTATTTATTTACAGAACAATTCATGGCAAATATTGTGGAACAAACTAACCTGTATGCCACACAAAAATATCCTGAAAATTCTAGGGCCTACAATTTATCAGACCTGCGAAAATTTTTTGGAGTTCTAATATATATGTCGGTTCAACATTTTCCCAGTACAAGGTTATACTGGTCTCCAAAATATGGTTATGAACCAATATATTCAGTTAGAACCAATAATAAGTTTGAACAAATAAAATCCGCATAACATGTTAATAATAATGACCATCACAAGCCAATTGGTGAGCCAGGACATGATCGCCTATTCAAGATACGCACAGTTATTGATGAATTAAATAATACATTTTCATCAGTTGCTATGGATCAATGTCTGTCCATAGACGAGCAAATGTGTGCAACTAAAGTTGCACACTTCCTCAAACAATATTTGCCAAACAAACCCCATAAATGGGGATTTAAACTCTTTTGTTTTGTGTAGTCTGCAAGGATTTGCATACAAATTTGAGGTATATGCTGGCCAAGATCTTACTAATAAACCTGAAAATGAACCAGATTTGGGCCCCACCAGCAATGTCGTCCTTCGTTTAGCTCGAGGTATACCAAGATATGTCAATCATATTGTGTATTTTGATAACTTTTATACATCTGTGCCATTGGTGTACTATTTGGCAACACAAGGGATACTTTCAGTAGTTACAGTGCAACAAAATAAAATACCTAACTCATAATTACCTGAGAAAAAGCACTTTATGAGCAAATCTACTCCAAGGGGCTCCTATGAAGAAAGAGTTACCACATTTCAAAGTGTGGATATGAGTGTAGTGGCATGGAAAGATAACAAAGTAGTCACATTACTTTCATCTTATGTTGGAGCTTTGCCTCTCAGTAATGTATGTAGGTATGACAAGAAAATTAAAGAAAAGATACAGATTACATGTCCTAAAATCATTAGTGAATATAATGCCCATATGGGTGGGGTAGATCTCATGGATAGTTTTTTTGGAAGATACAGAATAAGGCTGAAATCAAGGATATGGTACATTTGTATTTTTTTTCACCTTTTAGATCTGGCAGTAATAAATGCTTGGGTCTTTTTAGATCTGACAGTAATAAATTAAAAATTAAAAAAATTATTGCTAAAAATATACCCAAGAAAGATATCCTCAATTTAGGTGAATTTAGAAATGAACTAGCTTTCACCCTATGTAACATAGGAGCGGCACAAGAAAATAAAAAAGAGGCCGTCCAAGCTCTAGTGCAGTAGAATATGAAATACAGGCAAAGAAGAAAAGAAATGCTGTAGCAGTTGCTACACCAAAAGAAGTTAGAAGAGATGGGCAAGGTCATTGGCCTCTAGTCAGGGGATCCCTACGATGTAAATACCCCAACTATAAGGGATATTCAACTATACATTGTTCAAAGTGTAAGGTTAACCTTTGTCTCATTAAAAAGAATAATTGTTATTATAAATATCATAATGAGTAAAATTATAACCCAGTGCATAATTATTCCCAATTAGTTACAGTAGAATTCATTTATAACGACGTCGCTTATAACGACTAACCGTTTTTAGCGTCGATATTATTTACTCAAGTTCGGTTTAATAGTTAGATACTGAGAAAATGTAACCGTTTAGTGCGACTCCGGTTTGAGCGACAAACCGTTTATAGCGACCATTTTTTACGATAATTCGTCCGTTTAAAACGACGCGCCGTGTTTTGTTTCAATTTAGGTAACGAATGACCAATACCTCGGCCCCCTCACTTTCCCCGCGCGCTTCACCGTTCAATTCTCCTTATTGGCGCGCGTAAATCACAGTTAGTGTTTGTCACCTGTTATGACAAGTTTATAAAGCGCCATAAAATGAGTTCTGTGAAGAGAAAGTGTTTTACAATTGAAGAAAAGAGTGCAATATTACACAGATTAGAAGCAGGTGAATCAAACGCGACCCTCGCAAAGGAATTTGGCGTATCTCATTCTACAATATCAACATAAAGGAGAATAAATACAAGATCGAGCCGCTATTTAATGCCAATGTTTTGAAATGCAAACGTGTAAGAACTTCTACTCATGAGCAGTTAGATAAAGCATTGTTACAGTGGTTTAAGCTTCAGCGCGACCGGGGAATACCTCTTAATGGACCTCTGCTACAAGAGAAAGCAAATTTTTTTGCTAGACAGTTAGACATGCAAAATTTCATATGTTCCATGAGTTGGATAAACCGTTTTAAAGTAAGACACAACATCGTCAGTGGAAAGATTGTTGGTGAGTCTTTGTCAGTACAACAGAGTGATGTACACGATTGGTTAGAAAAAGTTTGGCCTACTCTACGTGCTCAATTTAGTGATGATGAAATTTTTAATGCAGATGAGACCGGGTTGTTTTATAAATTAACCCCAGACAAGACGTTGAAATTTAAAGGTGAAAAATGTACAGGAGGAAAATTATCAAAGGAGCGAATAACAGTGATGGTGGCAGCCAACATGAGTGGCACAGCTAAAAAAAAACTTCTCGTAATCGGGAAATCTCAACGTCCCAGATGTTTTAAAAATGTACGGCATTTTCCAGTGGATTATGAGAGCAATCGAAAAGCCTGGATGATTGGTGACATTTTTACGAAATGGGCACGCATGGTATCGTGAACTTACGAAAAAGAATAAGAAAATCCTGCTGTTAGTTGACCACTGTCCTGCACATCCCCATATTGCAGACTTGAAAAGCATAACCCTAGTATTTCTGCCTCCAAACACGACATCAGTGTTGCAACCCATAGATCAAGGGATCATTCGAGCTTTGAAAGTACATTTTCGTAAAAACCTTGTTTTAAAAATGATCCAGTTTCTAGATGGCGGATGCAGTAGTGTTGAGTGCCCGAAGATAACTGTTCTTGACGCTATTCTAATGATTCAAGATGCCTGGACTCAACTCAAGCAAGGAACAATTTTTAACTGTTACAAACATGCTGGTTTTGTCGGAAGCAATGTAGAATGTACCATAACTTCAGATGATTTTAACGAAGAAGACGACGTACCGCTGAGCATTTGGGCGAAGGCTATTGATAAGCATCAGTGCCCATTACAAACGAGGACTTTGAACAATACGCGCGTGTCGATGATGCTGTCGCCACTTGTGAAGAGCCGTCTGAAGAAAACATTGTGGATAATATCATCGCCGACGACGCGAATAGCAAAGATAGCGACGGTGATGATGACGAACCAGAGTTTTATCCAACCTTGAGTGTATCTGAAGCTCTGAAGGCTGCGGAAACGCTTAATGTATTTGTTCAGACTAACTTTGATGATGACCATATGAAAACAATGATGTCACGAATTCACAATGCTGCCCGAAGTTCTTACTACCGAACATAAGTCTGTCAAAAACAAACCCAAATAACAGATTTCCTACGTTAGTGACAGTATTACAGTACATTACGTACCTATGTTTGTAATTTGGTATGTACTACTTATTTGTGTACATATAAGAATAATTAAAATAAACATATGTAACTGATTCCTACAACATGTTTTATTTACCTAAATAGGAAAATCAAACTTTCGCACTTATAATACATAATTACATACATATGTAAATATCCGTTTTATACGTCATCCGGTTAGTACGACACAATATCGCCGGTCCCTTGAAGGTCGTTATACCCGGATTCTACTGTACTTCTAAGAACATAATGATGTATTCCCAACTAACATTAGGCGCTACTATAAGAGTTAGAACAGATATATAAAAGAGCTAAAGAGATCCTAAGGTCATCAATAATGTCATCATCAACTAATTTTTAGTGCAAAACGAAGCGGAATTTTCATTGCGAAGGTAAGTAAACTGTGAATATGTGTATATATTATTAGCAAATAATTGAAGCGCCCACTCTTTGCGGTGTATTTATCTAAAAAATATTTTGCTTCACATGGAGCAAAACATTATTTTGATTAAATTTGTTACAAAACTTTGCCTATTAACTTAAAGAGTCGTGGCCCTGTTATTAGAATGCTATAAAAATAAATACCCTCATTGTATTATGTTACCTTTTAGTCTGTTTCACTGTTTTTTATTAACTTCATAATCTAAAAATGGTGGACCCATGAATTTGGAGGTCCGTAGTAATTTTTCAAAACCACTACCTAGCCTACGCACGACTTTTACACGTAGGTATCTCCTAGTTGCACGAGTGCTAAATTGTTTTTATTGTTTGATTTGCTAAAATTGAAAATATTTGGAATTAAATACCTACATATTTCTGTCTACAAAATTACATACTGTAACATACTGCCAGTTAAAGCCTTTGAATATTTGTAGCAATGGAATGTTATTTTTTTAATGAAAGTTTGACTTTTATTCCAGCATAAACTCCTTATGTTCATAACGACTCGTCAATTGTCTAAACTTTGCATGTGATACTAATTAGCTTTTTTGTACCTACACAGCGAGAGCAAGTCCGGGCGCAAATAAAATAAGTATCAATCATTCAGTCTCTGCCCTCCACTAAGTTCGACGTGACATTTGTTGTTTTTGACGCTGTGATCGGACACCGCGTAATAACTATGTACCTACTGCTATACTCGTACCTTTGTTCACGTAAGTAGCTTTGATATTGCTGTTTTAAAAGTCGCACTCTGTAAATTAGCACTAAATAATATAAATCAATATCCATCACGCCTTATCCCCGAAGGGGTGGCAGAGGCATATTATATGCCCACTTTTCACCGTGTGGATTCCTGTCCCACGTAATAGGTGGTGAGCCCATTGCCGTGTTGAAATAGACAGACGCAGGTTGTGGCTACCTGCTGTTGAAATTTTGTCAAGCCTTCAACCAGGCTTAACGACTGCCATTTTACTGGCAACCGGGACCAGCGGCTTAACGTGCCTTCCGAAGCACAGTAACGCTCGCAAACGTAAATGCCACAAAGTGGTCACCCATTCGAGAACCAGCCATAGTGAAAGTAGCGTAGCTCAGTGATCGTTTACAGAACACTGAGACCGCGGGGCCACGAGCGCTTAATAATACAGTAAATAGTATCGTAAATAAATTGTAATAGGGTTGCTAAAATAAATAGGAGTACAAGACGACATAAACGCTACTATATTTTATATGATTCTGTTACAATTATATTTCAATTTCAGAATGCCGGTTAAAATAATAAGAACATTAGAGAAAGGACTATACAGCCACTGCATTGCACGCGGATATTAATCGATCGTGATGTAATAATTTTGTTTGTAAATCGATTGTGGAGCATACAAATGATCTAACTTATAATAACACATAATGCTCGCACTGACCTAGTGTTTTATTTATGCCAATATTCACTATCGCCACCTAGTATTTGTATTAAAATATTTTTTTGATGTTTGTAAAATAGTTCGAGGATCTTTTGTTAGAATCCAAATCTCATCATCATCAGATCATTTAAGATCAACCCCAAATCTTTCATAGCAGTTTGTTTAATATTCTTAATATAGTTACTGGTATTATTCACATCATCACTACTCAATGAGTAATAACTGTCTCCTTCAGAAATATCAAGACTTGCAGTTGCAATTTCATTCCATTACATACGGAACCATCATCTTAGAAAATTTTGAAAGGAGCTCTGTTGCGGTGCTATTTTATGCTTTCATGACCGCTTACATGACCAATTAGGGGTACTAAGGTGGTAATGAACTCAATAATTCAACCTTAAATAATATAGAGGCTATACTTGACACTATACGTTCTATTTATAGGGAAAAATATCCCTACTATTCAGCCCTAAAATATACAAGGGACCTTTGTATCTCTTTAAGAGTTAAGTGTTGTAAAAGATTTATAAAACACCATTGTAGAGCTAGTAGCGTTGATTGCTCCTATTGTGCAACTATCAGTGCCCTAAAAGAGTTTATGGTAGCTTGCTTAGATCTTTAGAAGTCAATAATAAAAGTTAATTTCTAATATAGATCTTAAAGTAGTAAGATTCACTCAAAGCTATAACACAGAAGCTTTGGTCTGTATTGTACGGATAATAATCGCTGCACTACGCGTTTAACCTTCACAAATTGCTCTTATAAACTTGCTTTGTCACTGTAAGCGTAATATTTTATCACTAACTCTTTTTTGCCGTCGCAAGCTATAATTGCAGCTACTACTCTACCTTCATAACACTTAAGGTTATATGGTATGCTCTATATGCAGCCAAATTGTTTGTTGGGTTTCCATCAACCCATTTTTTTATAAAAATACACCTATTTTAAGTATGAATATTTTTTTTATTTTTTTTCCCTGATTATAGAGCTAACCCTACATCCTAAAAAAAAAATTGTTTAAAATGTATAAATCATGCATTTAAGGGTTAAAGATGTTGTACCTTGTGAAAAATATGAATAAATAAGAGAGTAAATATTTCTATAGCAACCGCAAGATTTTAATTTCATTAATAGCATGGGCCACCAAGCGTTATCGAAAGCCCCGGAAATATCTAGGAAGATGGCCAGCACATATTGAGAAACCGATGAGGTGACAGTCTTTCGCACAGATATCGCTGCGTCAATAGTAGATTTTCCTACTGTAAATCCAAATTGATTTTCGTGAAACTTAATACCGCCCGGCAGGAGCCGGGGTACTATGAGACGCTCTAAAAGCTTTCCCAAGGAGGGCAACAATGTGATCGGTCGGTACGATTTAGGTTCATCTGGCGGCTTGTCGCCTTTTTTAGAAATAATCCGAATATAGTCACATCGCCAAATACGGGGGAACACTCGTAAATACACCGGTTAAAAACATTTAATATTACTTCACTCGACAGCTTGCAAGCCTCCTTTATCATTTTGTTAGATATTTTATCGTCCCCCGACGCCTTACCTATGGACAACGACCTAACAATTTCGAGGAACTCATCAGAAGTTGGTAGGTCTGACTGGGGTGAGTATGGTGGCTCAAGAGCCCACTGTCTTATCTGTCGGTGATAATCACTATCGTTCTCCGAGCAGCCGTCGGGTATAAGAGAATCCAAGAGGTAATCCGCGGTTTCTTTCAGACCTATAGTATGCGAGTTGTTAATTTTGATATTACGTACATAGGCAAGATCAACAGAACGGTTAGCCCTAAACTCATGGTATATAGGCGACCACGGACCCTCAGCTTCCAGCCCATGCACTAGTTTACGTAGCAAATTAACCTTTGATTTTTCAACAGCCGCCCTGTAATGGGACCTGGCAACTCTAAGAGCAAGTAAAGCGCTATTGTATTCCGCACCGGCACTAATTTTATGCTTTTTAAAATAATTTAATTTTCTACGAGCTCTCCGGAAACGGCTTCGAAGCTCAGCTAAACGATCACTCCACCAATCGGTAAATTCTTTGACCCGCAAGAGACTGCAGGGCGTGACGAAGATGGTGTAAGTGAGGATCGATATGATGTGAATATTGAAAGCAGCAGCTCACAACAAACACCCTATAGGCCGAGGAAATAACCTCAGCAACAGCACAATGAGATGTCATAAGGTTGCTCAAACATGTTACAGTAAAATTTGTACTAGAAACATAAATCCCAGCTCGTGCCTTGGCATGTAATTGTACCACTCTGTTACGCAGGTGGGCGCTCTGATATTGTTCCTGTAAGAGGACAATGGCTAATTTGTTCTCTATTACTAGGCGGTCCAGTTCCGCCGTGGCTGCCCTATCGTTGTGTAAATTATACTGTCCTAGAATTAGATTTTTTATGTTTCAAGATTTAGAAACATGAAAAATCTTTTGAAAGTCCTCCTCGCTAATTTTTGATTCGTCCTTAATGTTTTGGCGATATAAGGCTGTAATAAAGTCATGGTCTTCCATAGGACCCAGGAACATCTTTAACTAGGATTCGCTGTTTACGATCCTTGGGTTTTTCTAAGCGCAAGCTCGCCGATTTGATTGCGTCCACTGACTTCAACTTCTTGAGTTGGCTCTCGCTCGCAACACGAAGTACTACACCCGATTTCGCGGTTTTTTTAATGCCTACAATTTGGAAGCCATCGTCACTGGGCTTGATAGCTTTCATAAGTGCCTGTTTAGTCGCGGACGCCGTTGTGAACTCAGTTGAACGATCAGGCGCGGGGTAAGCCACCACACAGGGTCGGGCTGGAAGAGCCTTCACTGCTGCTGGGGCGGGGGCCGATTTTGCTGGCAAACGTAACCTTAGTTTATCCGCATATGACATTTTTGGTTGCTGACATTTAAGTGCTTGCAGTTTTTTTGCCCATATTTGCCACCTTAGTTTCGTTGCATGACGATTTTAATGCCAGCATAAAAATAATGCCGGTCAAGCGCTGGTTTAAATCCATGATAGAAGATTTATTAGACAAAGTGATTCGCGATCCCTGATCGTTGATTATATTATTTATTGTAGCAATATACCGGTTTGCCTGCTCGACTAACGTGCAATATTCGCCTTGATTATGGTATTCCGACAAGTCACTATTGACCAATTTAACGGATTGTAACCGTTTAAAAACAATAAAATTATCGGCGCAACTTAATTCACTGATACCCACACTTCAGAATGAAAATCAAAAAAACTTACCGATTGATAAATAGCAATATTTAAGCGATTAACGACAATAAAACCAAGTTTCACTTACGTGTTACCGAAACACAATCACTAAAATATCACATAAACCAATTCACGAGCTGGGAATACAAAGTTAAACCAAAGAAATATTATTAAAATTACGGAGCGATCGCACAGACCCGAGCCCTTGCTCAACAAGAGCGAGAGGGAAGAGTCGCCAAATCCATCCAATCGATCGTGACATTATAGTGAAGTGTTATACTTTTGGAAAAAATTGTGGATATTTGTTGTTTTATTTGATAATAAACTTTGTATGCCATGACATACATTGCCAACTTAGTAATGAAGTACTGCATAACGAAGCTGTATGTCACAGCATACATTGCCAATTTATTTGATTTCTTTTTGTGATATTTTTTTTGCGAATTATGGCTTTTTGTTTGTCTGGGCTTGAGTTTTGGTGTATGCAAGCTTTTTTCCTTTACAGCACGCGCTACTAACACGTGGTGGTAGAAGCCTTGATCCCTACTGAAAATGCATTCTCTGATGATGGTACGTCTGACGGTAGACGTCCAAGATGAATTATTAGGCGCTCAAGTTTCGCATTCAGATTCATCTTCCCCAGCCCCATCTATTGCGAGTTCCTTAGAAAGACTGAATATTTGATTCCGATGATGAAACCTCAATCGATGAGAATGTTCGGCTTACGCCGGTATTCCAAGAAGTATTCCCGAATTCATCGCTTGCAATGTTCGTATTTTTTTACTTACGTTTTGGCTATTTTAATTAGATCTTTTATTATCCGTTCTCTCCAATTATCAGCATGGCCATTGTCTGTAGTTTAAGCATTCCTAGGCCTCTATATTTCGAGCTATTTTCTAGTGCTCTCCCAATGTTTGTTTACCTTTTGTAATGTCAGATAATGACAAGCCTTGGTTTTATTTTTAATTTATTGCTAGAGCTGCCAGTAGGTTAGGTTGTATAGGTATTAGACCTTGTTATAAATTATTATTCTTCTTTTATGTTCTAGAATCACATTGTTAAAATTTTGAAATGCCAAGCTATCTGAAAAGGAAGCGAGCCGGGGCCGTCAGAAGAGTTTTACTCGTGGGTTCGCCTTGGCAGGAGATCCGGAATTATATAGCGCTCGGTGGGAGGGCTGTGCCCTCTGATAGTGTGGGCTGTCTCTGATAGTGTGGGCTGTGCTTGAAGACAAACAAGTCTACGCGTCCTTTGACACCGAAAATCGTTCGAAAGTCGCTAGACCGGCGATGGCTACCCTTGGCGTCAGTTCTGGACACTGACGCAGAGAATTCAAGCCCGACATAACCTTACGTAATATGTTGTAGGATAACGGCGTTGTCTGTAGTAACGCACAGACGCCTTGTGACGCCGACGGCTCAGCCCTCTGCCTGCCCTCTCTACCACGGCCTGCCCCTCCGAGGTTCGGCGACGTGGAGGCCTGACTCGAGGCCCCTTCTTCACAACCTGCGAGCCTCTTTAGAAGAAACAATTGGACCTTCAACTTTTCCCCCGGTTTCCCTGGCCTTATATTAACAACAATAAAATTATTTTACCATTTCCTCTTTTACTTTTTCTTTTAAGCCGGGACTCCTCCAGCTGTGGTGATAGTTTCCTCCTTGACCTTACATCTTCCCCACACGGGAAAATGTAACGTTACACGCTTGAGCCCGATTGCAGCACTATTACGATAATAAGCGTGATTCCAACACTGCCTGCAACCCCTGCCACGCCTGCAACTCCTGCTACTCTAAATCCTGTATGACAAATCACTTCTGCATCACAAGCTTCGCCTGCACAACCTTCAATGTCCATACCTAGCACCACCACTACATCCTCTACAGTGCCAAATCGTCTAACTAGAAAAACACGATCGTAAACACCGACGTTCCTGTTGCTAAACGCTCGCGCAGAGTCAAAGGGTTCGTTCTGTGCTATAAATGGAAAAGGGCTGCTGTTTTTCGACACAATATAACTGTAAAAGATGTACCAGAAATCGATTCTCAGACACCCTTGGACTATTTTTACAAGTTTTTTCCCCAGACGTTAAAACTGACATTGTAGAACAAACAAATGGGTATTCAGTGGAAAAAACCGGACGATCGATTGAATTAGTTGAAGACGAACTTTGAGATTTTCTGGCTATTCACATCATCATGGGGGTCGTGTCCATGCCTTCATATACCGACTATTGGAGTCTGCAATATAGATTCGGTTTAGTTGCAGATCTAATGCCCATAAAAAGGTACCAAAATACAAAGATACCTTCATTTCGTCGACAATAGCACTAATAATAGTGACAGATATCACAAGATTAGGCCCATAGTTAAAAAAATAAGAGCAAATACCTCAAGAAGTCGAGACCAAGGTCAGCATCGACGAAATGATGATCCTTACAAAGGGACTAAGGCCGGCAAGAGAAGCCAATACATGAAATGAAAGACAAACCCAATAAATGGGGTTTCAAAAACTATGTCAGGACTGTAGTATCTACGATTTTCTGTACGGAGGAGAGGACACTTACAGGTTCCATAATTTCACAGAAGAAGAATTGTCGCTAGGTTTTGGAGCTCAAGTAGTCATTGCACAAAAGTATACCACATTTTGTGCAAAAGTATAAAAAAATACCAGCTTTTGTATTCTGCGACAATTTTATTTCATGTCCTGGAACTCTTCTACATACTGAGAGAAAACTACGACATTTTTAGATTAGGCACCATAAGAAAAAATAGACTGTGACAAGCAGATACAGTTTTACGTACAGAAAAAGAAATTAAGAAAAAGTCTCGAGGAGCTTATGACCAAGCAGTTTGTGACAAAAATCGCCTGGCAGTTGTGCGTTGGAATGACAACAAAAGTCGTAACGTTGGTCAGCTATACAAAACTCCTTTCAAGACACGACGTTGGTATATCAGCATATTTGCCCAGCTGCTTGATATATGCATCAACAATGCATGGCTATCTTACAGAAATGATTGTACTAAAATAATAAAAAAAAAGCAATGCCCTTGAAGGCTTTTAGGTACGAAATCTATGAAAGATTGAAAAAGAATAGACGTGCTGTGATTGACATACTCGACATCAAAAAACTACATCAAAAAACGACCACAAAAACCAATACAGCCAGTTCCCGTTTAGTGCTCGCGATTTGAAAATGTTGAGTTTCATGACCATGACATCTCAGGGTCGGTGCAGGTTATGCTCTAAGCTCACGACTGTCATTTGCAGTAAATGTCAAGTCCGGTTATGTTTCGTTACCGGAAGTAAACCCAGGAATTGTCAACTAATTTATCATTTTCAGAAATGAGTAGTTTCTGGGTTTACTTCCTGCATTTACTACCAATCACAGTGTTGCAGAGCCATTATACCCGCTACTTTGCTTTCATAATGTATGTCCATCAACTCATTTTTATAAAGAGGTTTGATTTATGTTTGTTTTTAATTAAAGTAACAATATATATTTATGATTTTTATCCTTACTGGTTTTAGTAAGTATGTCTCAACATACATTCAAATGTATACATATTTCTTTACCCACTTGGCAATGTATGTAGTAGCATACATGATTTTTCGGCAAAACTGAAAACCCTAGATTTTTTTTACTATTTTTCTGGGCATATTTAGGCTCTAAACATTCCTATTTCAGCATTTGTTTCAATTCAAAATGTAATTTTTTTTGCCAAATAAAGTGTTAAGGGTAGAAAAACGAAAGAAATATTTTATATGCTAAAATTAAAACTTATGAATTTCACGTCACTCAAAGAAGCATTCGTTTTATAAAAAATAAAACGAATGGCTCTTCAGCTAAATAAGAAAAAATAAAGTACACACGATAAAAAGCAATAGGTTTATTTGTAGATGGTGATTTTATAAGACGGCAATGGGATTTTATCCACATTATTCGCTTTTAATGTTACCGAGCTGAAGATAGTACTACCCAGCTGAAAACAGTACAAGTGTTCCTAAAACAAGTTTTGAAAGTAAACAACAGACTTTGCTGGATGATACAGCCTTTTCTTTATTTAAAAGAAGTAGTTGACACGTTACCTGAGTTCGAAAAGCAAAAACTTAGGGCCGTAATTAGGCTGTAGATATTACAATACAATAGAGGTAGATATGCCACTAGCGCGCACAAGTTGTTGCAAACAAATTCAGACAATTGTCGTAATTTGACTTAGTCGGCTAATAGCAGCGAGCGAAACTAAGCGTGCCCGTGGCGTGTCAGTAATATTATTAAAGATTTGAGTTCTAAGATAAATAAGAATGAAGGAGTTTCATACCATACGTAAGTATATAAAAATACGTCATATTTGTATTTTAGCCTTGTTATATTTCTCATTTACTGAAATTAATAAACAAATCTCGAACTATAAACATGGCGGATACGATGGCAACTGCAGCGCGACAAGGACGACAAGAACGCGTCATAGATTAATCAACCAGAAGCGAAATTGTAGGCACAATACATAGCATTCGTTAGGCGCTTGATTGCGCAACGGAAGTTTTAACGTTTTCTTGTTATTTAGTGAGCGTCTTTCTTTTTAATATTTCAGAGTAGGTCTTAAAGATTAGTGGTAACTAATGAAATCTCTACAGGGTGAAATTTAACATGTGCTAGCCTACTACTGTGGGCTATTAGATATCTTATTAGTAATATTATTGGAGTGTATGTACCTAGATAAAGCATATACTTTAAATTTTATCATTTTTCAGATTTCATGGAACATTACATAACTTATGAAACATAAATGGGTCAGCATAGTTCAGGCGGAAAGATGTGAACATGACTGGATGCCAACAAAAAGTAGTACAATTTGTTCTGCACATTTTAAACTGGACGATAAATATACTACTATGAAAGGATACATGCGTCTGAAAAAAACTGCAGTGCCTGTGATAATCCCGGTATTTTTTTTTATTTAATAATAATTTTATCACAATACTTTATTATTTTAACAAAAAATAATGATTTGTTACATAAATAATATTGAAGTCGTAACTTCTGGTAATTTCACAGTTCATATTCAATATTAATGAAATTTTAGTTAGAATATCAATTGTTTTTGTAATATATTTTTATATTTCCAAAAGACAATTCCTTCACTAGGGAACGAGGTCACGGCAGACTTTACTTACATACGACTGCATTTTGTTTTTCAGGACAATGATGATGTTCCAAAATTTGGTTCACCTACCAGTCTGTCAGTCCAAACTTATTTAACAGAATATTACAAATAAAAAATTCTAAGAAAAAATTTAGAAAAAAATATCCAGCAGCTCTTCGCAAATTTGCGTTAACTCTAAATTACTACTCCTCAGCGGCGTATAAATATGTTAGGCGAGTATTTCATACTGCTCTGCCCCATCCTCGCGTTTTGGCTAAATGGTACCAAAATAGTTCTATGCTACCAGGTTTTACAAAACAAGCATTTGATATACTTAAACAAAAAAGTAATTTGTCTCGGAAAAGAATTATTTGTGGCCTGATTGTGGATGAAATGGCTCTTAGGCATCAGACTCAATGGACAGGAAAAAATACAGAGGGATTAGTAAATTATGGTTCTGGACCTTCGGAAAACAACGAATTTGCAACAGAAGCATATGTTTTTATTTTAGTATGCTTAACTGAAAGTTGGAAAATTCCAGTAGCATACTTCTTTGTCAAAGGGTTAAAATCAGAGACGAGGGCTACATTAATTATGGATTGTTTAAGACATAGTTATGCAGCAGGCGTTGACATAGTAAGTTTAACTTTTGATGGTTGTGCGGCTAACTTGACCACTGCAACACTTCTAGGCTGTAAACTGAACGTTACTGAGAATTTAAAAACTACATTTAAACACCCTGAAACCAATAAAGAAGTTGCAATTTTCCTAGATCCATGCCATATGATCAAATTGGTACATAACACTTTTGAAGCAAAGTCAGTTATTTTTAATAATGACAATAAAGAGATAAGGTGGCAACTATTAAAAAATCTAAACAAACTGCAGACAGATCAGGGTTTAAATTTCGCCAAGCGACTTACACAACGGCATTTAAATTTTCGTAATGAAATTATGAAAGTCAAGTTAGCCACACAGCTTTTAAGCAGAAGCGTCGCAAATGCTTTACAACTTTGCGAAGATACACTACGTTCGTCAAAATTTAAAGATTCGGGTCCCACTAAAGACTTTATAATATTATTTAACGACTTATTCGATATCTTCAATTCGAGAGCTCGTGACAGATTTGGTTTTAAAAAGCCTGTTAGTCCAGGTAATGCAGAAGAAATATTTGCTTTCCTAGAAAGGGCAAAAAAGTATATACTTGAATTGCGCATTTACAATAAAAACAGAATCAATCGACGTGGACATGTATTTATGAAAATAACTAAAAAGAGACTCGTGCAGTGTAAATCTAAAACCGGTTATTTAGGATTTTTGATTTGTATCGAAAGCCTCAAACATTTATATACGTCTCTTGTTAAAAATGAAAAAAAACTGAGCTACATTTCTACATATAGGTTTAGTCAAGACCATATTGAAATATTGTTCGGAGATATACGTCGACATGGAGGGTATAATAATAATCCGAGCACAATCCAATTTATAGGTATTTATAAAAAAATATTTAATCATTTGGAATTACGATCATCTTTTACAGGTAATTGTATACCGGTAGAATAGTTTCCAATTCTTAATTGCTCATCGGCAGTAAAAAACATAAATAAACATTTATATACGTCTCTTGTTAAAAATGAAAAAAAACTGAGCTACATTTCCACATATAGGTTTAGTCAAGACCATATTGAAATATTGTTCGGAGATATACGTCGACATGGAGGGTATAATAATAATCCGAGCACAATCCAGTTTATAGGTATTTATAAAAAAATATTTAATCATTTGGAATTACAATCATCTTTTACAGGTAATTGTATACCGGTAGAATATTTTCCAATTCTTAATTGCTCATCGGCAGTAAAAAACATAAATAACACGTGTGACGGACGGGCTCTTGATGAAAATTCTATTATGGATGATAATATTATGTTGGAAAGTGATGAAAAATCTGAAGAAAATATGTCTATTATGTCAGATTTACTTAATGACGATCATCACTCGTGTAATGTGGAACAAATAATTGGATATATTTCAGGCTGGGTATCTAGAAAACTTTGTGGATGTTTAAAATGTGAAGCGTGTCGTTCTTCCTTACTCACGAATGAAAAGTTATGGTTTCATAAACTCGTCACCCTTAAAGATATGGGAGGTTTATGTTTTGGTCACATGATGTATTTTTGGTTTGCTTAAAATCAGAATCAATTTTAAAGAAATTTGTCAAAGAAAATGGCCCCTATTTTAGTAATTCTCAAGACTTTAAGCGATTACTATACAGAATTTTAAAACACTTTTTGCAGACCAATGTATTCGATACCTTGTTTGAACATTCCATGAATCAAACTCCTACACTCAATTATAGACTGCAACTAATACGAGCTATAATACAAAAGTATCTGAACGTCCGTTTGCATTATGAACACAAAAACAACCCATTCATTAAAAGCATGTCAAAAAGACATAAAAGAAATAAGTTAAATTTATTTGAGGGTAAATAACATATTAAATAAAAAAAAAAGTAATTAATAAACTATCTTTATCTGAACATTTGAAGGTACATAGTTTTTAACACATGTTAAAAAATACTTTTTTTTAAAAACTCTTCGTGCGCGAGTCCGATTCGCATTTTTTCGATTTTTTTATTCGCCTCAAAATTTTGTTAGTGACATATTATATGACCTCTATTTTATCATGTTAATAATAATAATGAATATGCACTGTGATTATGATAAACATTTTGTTGTAATTGTGAATAAATAGATAACAAATTTTCTTTGTAGTTTAAATACATCATTTACCAATCAGTGCAATATACCTATTGTTATATTCAGTGTCCCTTCTGCTTGCAAGTCCGCATACTCTATGATTTACTAGTGTACTTCAAGCTCATCAGACTACAGATAGCTATTTCTTTCTGCATCATACGTTCTGTATTATCTATCGCAGTCAGAGTTGGAATCTACTAATACACCTATATGTAAGTACGTATAATAACAACGCAACAATAACTGACGCCGCTCATTATGAACGTAGCCTATCTTCCTTTTAAATATCATTGGCCGTAATATCAATTGTAGTTTAAACCACGATAGAGAGTTTAAACCTCCAGCTTCGATTTTTTCGTAAGATGAATGGGAGATAAACGTCCGAGCGTAGTTTAAACTATCGATTAGTTTAACCTACCGATCGTCACCGTTTAAACTCTCAATGTCAGATTAAACTGTCTTTGTATCTTTGTTTAACAGTTCTTTCAATATGGTTGCATGCGTATTGTTTTATTTGAAATTTGGTGCAAGTTGTTGAATAATCTACTTAAATATAGTATTACTTTAAAAATGGATATGGACAACAGTGACTTAGACTCCGATATCGAAACATTACATGCGTTGAATGATATAAATAGATATTATAATAGACTATACGTTGTTCGACCACGAGACAATCATTGAGATATATGGGATGATACAGAGTTCGTAGGTCGTTTTCTTATCTCGAAAAATTCAGCAAGAGCTGTTTTTAGCAAAATTGTAAGTGAAATTGGTCACATAACATCAAGGTAACATGAAATATTTAAACCGACCTACCACCTTTTTTACCGCATTATGCCCTATTACTTCTAATATATAATAGATATTTTTGCAGAAACAATGCACTGTCAGCAATGAATCTGCTTCTTCTTACACTGCGATTTTATGCCACTGGATGCATCCAACAATCTGCAGGAGATTTTAGCGGAGTTCATCAAACTACAGCAGGCAAAGCAATCAAGAGAGTAACTGAAGCTGTTGCAGCCAAAAGAAGTGTTCACTTGACACTTCATCTGTCACCTACAAAGCAACTAGCTAATCAGAATGGATTTTATGCAATTGCAAGATTTTCTTCGTGTGTATGTCTTGATTGTACTCATATCCGAATACAGTCCCCTGGAGGAAGTAACGCAGAACCTATCAGAAACAGAAAGGGTTACTTCTCATTAAATGTACAGGCGTTGTGTGGGTCCAACTTACAGTTCTTAGATGTGGTAGCAAGATTACCGTTCTTGATGATATTGTAATGATTCAAGACACCTGGAGCCAATTCAAACAAGGCACAATTTTTAACTGTTATAAACATACTGGTTTAGCCCGAAGCAATGTATAATGTGAACCAGAACTTTTTTCGAACGCAACATTTTAACGAAGATGACGTACCGCTGAGCATTTGGGCAAGGGCTATTGATAGGTATCAGTTACCCACTGCAAACTTGGATTTCGAACAACACGCGTATGTCGATGATACTGTCGCCACTTGTGAAGAATCGTGTCATGAAAAAATTGTGGAAAATATCATCGCCAACGACGCGAATAGCAAAGAAGGTGATGATGACGAATCAGATGAGATTCATCCAACCTTAAGTGTGTCGGAAGCTCTGAAGACTGCGGGAACACTAATGTGTTTGTTCTGACTATCTTCTATGATGATTTTATGAAAACAATGATGTCACGCATTCACAATTCACAATGCTGTTACGAAGTTTTACTACCGAACAAAAGTTTAATAATTTAGCTTATTATAATAGTTAAATAATAATTAATTTTGATTTTAGTTTTGATTAGAATTATGATTTTGATTTATTTTTATTTTGCTTTTGATATTGATTTTATTTAAATTTTGATTTTATTAACTTAAGTTTCTGATTTTAAGAATATCTATCCCGAAACAACAAATAACAAAATAAAAAATATCTATGACAAAAATTCTAGTGAAACTTCCATAGGGGACTGTTACTGTGAACTGGATCTGAAGGAGGTTCATCACCCAAAAGAGCATGTAATGTTATTTAAAGTCCAATTTAGAGAAAGACAACCAAACCAAGGAGATACTATCGATGAGTATGTCCTAGCCTTGAAAGTGGCTGCAAAGAAATGCAATTTTGACAAAATAGAAGATGAACTTAAAGGAAAATTCATTTATGGGGGCAACAAGCAACTCAAGTTTGAACTCTTAAAAGCAAGTGAAAATAACTTAACTCAAATGATCATCATTGCAAAGACGATAGAAATGTCCTTAAAATTTGTTCTGAAACACACTGTGTTGAAGGTGGAATCATCCAGCATTAAACGTGCTATGGGACAACAAAATTGTTATTACTGTGGAAAGGAGGGACACCTTCGTATAGATTGCCGTTTAAAAACAAAGTTATGCAGTGAATGTGGCAAGCGTGGACATATCTTCAGAGTATGTCAGAATAAAAGTAAGACTTACAGGAGGAAGGTAAAAATCCTGAGTATAAGGTGGTAAACGATAATCAAGATCAAGAATGCAAATAAGACAAATATCAAATATATGTAATAGGAAGGAACTGTTCTATTATTAGTGAATCTGCAAATTCGCAAATTCTTGCACATAAAAACGTTTGTAGTGTGCATTTGAGCGTAAGTGATACGTTGCAGTGAACCGCCATTTTTCGTAGTACTCCCCAATATTCATAGAAACCCAGTAAAAGTTCTCAAAACCAATAAGCAATTATTGGTTTTGAGACACAGAACTTAAGATTGCACTTGACGAAAATTGACCAAATTTTATATGAATGACTAAGCAGTATGGTCTGTGACCTTAGCCTACTGCATACGAAATGAACAAAACGAAAAAAATACAAAGAGTAATCTTTGTCTTTGATTGAAAAGTCAAGATCATTCAAGGCAATGAAAAAAAAAATACATTAAAAAAGTTGCTTACGAAACAAACAATACTAAATATAATTAGAGTAGATATTTGTCTGGCTGAAAATCTGAGATCATTAGACGCAGTGCCAAAAAAAAAATGACCAAATAGTACTGCTATAAGCTGAAAGTTTAGAGTTAAGTTAAAAGCAATTGGCACGTCCGTATAGTATATTTACATAAATATTTACACTAATGATTATTACACAAAATATAACATAGGTACATAACGAGTAACAATAATAAAAATAAGCGTTACAAAAAATAAAATAATACATTTATTACAAATTATACTCACTATTATACAGCTACAAGTCGAATAACAGTAAAAAAAAAACAGAGTTACAAGGGTTATTACATTGCCAATATTTCAACAGATTTGGTATGACTTGTTGGATGTAATATGTTTAGAAGCTGATCTTCTAGACCCGAACCAGGTTGTTCTAGACCCAATCCAGGTTGTTCTAGACCCAATCCAGGTTGTTCCTAGACCCAATCCAGGTTGACCTACAAGTGGTGCACTTGTAGACTAATACCCATTTAAAAAATTGTGGATATTTGTTGTTTTATTTGATAATAAACTTTGTATGCCATGACATACATTGCCAACTTAGTAATGAATTACTGCATAACGAAGCTGTATGTCACAGCATACATTGCCAATTTATTTGATTTCATTTTTTTTGCGAATTATGGCTTTTTGTTTGCCTGGGCTTGAGTTTTGGTGTATGCAAGCTTTTTTCCTTTTCAGCACGCGCTACTAACACGTGGTGGTAGAATTTTAGCCTTGATCCCTACTGAAAATGCACTCTCTGATGATGGTACGTCTGACGGTAGACGTCCAAGATGAATTATTAGGCGCTCAAGTTTCGCATTCAGGTTCATCTTCCCCAGCCCCATCTATTGCGAGTTCCTTAGAAAGACTGAATATTAGATTCCGATGATGAAACCTCAATCGATGAGAATGTTCGGCTTACGCCGGTATTCCAAGAAGTATTCCCGAATTCATCGCTTGTAATGTTCGTATTTTTTACTTTCGTTTTGGCTATTTTAATTAGATCTTTTATTATCCGTTCTCTCCAATTATCTGCATGGCCATTGTCTGTAGTTTAAGCATTCCTAGGCCTCTATATTTCGAGCTATTTTCTAGTGCTCTCCCAATTTTGTTTACCTTTTGTAAAAAAAGTTTACCTTTTGTAATGTCAGATAATGACAAGCCTTGGTTTTATTTTTAATTTATTGCTAGAGCTGCCAGTAGGTTAGGTTGTATAGGTATTAGACCTTGTTATAAATTATTATTCTTCTTTTATGTTCTAGAATCACATTGTTAAAATTTTGAAATGCCAACCTATCTGAAAAGGAAGCGAGCCGGGGCCGTCAGAAGAGTTTTACTCTTGGGTTCGCCTTGGCAGGAGATCCGGAATTATATAGCGCTTGATGGGAGGGCTGTGCCCTCTGATAGTGTGGGCTGTGCTTGAAGACAAACAAGTCTACGCGTCCTTTGACACCGAAAATCGTTCGAAAGTCGCTAGACCGGCGATGGCTACCCTTGGCGTCAGTTCTGGACACTGACGCAGAGAATTCAAGCCCGACATAACCTTACGTAATATGTTGTAGGATAACGGCGTTGTCTGTAGTAACGCACAGACGCCTTGTGACGCCGACGGCTGGTAGCTCTCAGCCCTCTGCCTGCCCTCTCTACCACGGCCTGCCCCTCCGAGGTTCGGCGACGTGGAGGCCTGACTCGAGGCCCCTTCTTCACAACCTGCGAGCCTCTTTAGAAGAAACACTTGGACCTTCAACTTTTCCCCCGGTTTCCCTGGCCTTATATTAACAACAATAAAATTATTTTACCATTTCCTCTTTTACTTTTTCTTTTAAGCCGGGACTCCTCCAGCTGTGGTGATAGTTTCCTCCTTGACCTTACATCTTCCCCACACGGGAAAATGTAACGTTACACGCTTGAGCCCGATTGCAGCACTATTACGATAATAAGCGTGATTCCAACACTGCCTGCAACCCCTGCCACGCCTGCAACTCCTGCTACTCTAAATCCTGTATGACAAATCACTTCTGCATCACAAGCTTCGCCTGCACAACCTTCAATGTCCATACCTAGCACCCCCACTACATCCTCTACAGTGCCAAATCGTCTAACTAGAAAAACACGATCGTAAACACCGACGTTCCTGTTGCTAAACGCTCGCGCAGAGTCAAAGGGTTCGTTCTGTACTATAAATGGAAAAGGGCTGCTGTTTTTCGACACAATACAACTGTAAAAGATGTACCAGAAATCGATTCTCAGACACCTACTATTCCCTTGGACTATTTTTACAAGTTTTTTCCCCAGACGATATAACTGACATTGTAGAACAAACAAATGCGTATTCAGTGGAAAAAACCGGACGATCGATTGAATTAGTTGAAGACGAACTTTGAGATTTTCTGGCTATTCACATCATCATGGGGGTCGTGTCCATGCCTTCATATACAGACTATTGGAGTCTGCAATATAGATTCGGTTTAGTTGCAGATCTAATGCCCATAAAAAGGTACCAAAATACAAAGATACCTTCATTTCGTCGACAATAGTACTAATAATAGTGACAGATATCACAAGATTAGGCCCATAGTTAAAAAAATAAGAGCAAATACCTCAAGAAGTCGAGACCAAGGTCAGCATCGACGAAATGATGATCCCTTACAAAGGGACTAAGGCCGGCAAGAGAAGCCAATACATGAAATGAAAGACAAACCCAATAAATGGGGTTTCAAAAACTATGTCAGGACTGTAGTATCTACGATTTTCTGTACGGAGGAGAGGACACTTACAGGTTCCATAATTTCACAGAAGAAGAATTGTCGCTAGGTTTTGGAGCTCAAGTAGTCATTGCACAAAAGTATACCACATTTTGTGCAAAAGTATAAAAAAATACCAGCTTTTGTATTCAGCGACAATTTTATTTCATGTCCCAGAACTCTTCTACATACTGAGAGAAAACTACGACATTTTTAGATTAGGCACCATAAGAAAAAATAGACTGTGACAAGCAGATACAGTTTTACGTACAGAAAAAGAAATTAAGAAAAAGTCTCGAGGAGCTTATGACCAAGCAGTTTGTGACAAAAATCGCCTGGCAGTTGTGCGTTGGAATGACAACAAAAGTCGTAACGTTGGTCAGCTATACAAAACTCCTTTCAAGACACGACGTTGGTATATCAGCATATTTGCCCAGCTGCTTGATATATGCATCAACAATGCATGGCTATCTTACAGAAATGATTGTACTAAAATAATAAAAAAAGGCAATGCCCTTGAAGGCTTTTAGGTACGAAATCTATGAAAGATTCAAAAAGAATAGACGTGCTGTGATTGACATACTCGACATCAAAAAACTACATCAAAAAACGACCACAAAAACCAATACAGCCAGTTCCCGTTTAGTGCTCGCGATTTGAAAATGTTGAGTTTCATGACCATGACATCTCAGGGTCGGTGCAGGTTATGCTCTAAGCTCACGACTGTCATTTGCAGTAAATGTCAAGTCCGGTTATGTTTCGTTACCGGAAGTAAACCCAGGAATTGTCAACTAATTTATCATTTTCAGAAATGAGTAGAGTTTCTGGGTTTACTTCCTGCATTTACTACCAATCACAGTGTTGCAGAGCCATTATACCCGCTACTTTGCTTTCATAATGTATGTCCATCAACTCATTTTTATAAAGAGGTTTGATTTATGTTTGTTTTTAATTAAAGTAACAATATATATTTATGATTTTTATCCTTACTGGTTTTAGTAAGTATGTCTCAACATACATTCAAATGTATACATATTTCTTTACCCACTTGGCAATGTATGTAGTAGCATACATGATTTTTCGGCAAAACTGAAAACCCTAGATTTTTTTTACTATTTTTCTGCACATATTTAGGCTCTAAACATTCCTATTTCAGCATTTGTTTCAATTCAAAATGTAATTTTTTTTGCCAAATAAAGTGTTAAGGGTAGAAAAACGAAAGAAATATTTTATATGCTAAAATTAAAACTTATGAATTTCACGTCACTCAAAGAAGCATTCGTTTTATAAAAAATAAAACGAATGGCTCTTCAGCTAAATAAGAAAAAATAAAGTACACACGATAAAAAGCAATAGGTTTATTTGTAGATGGTGATTTTATAAGACGGCAATGGGATTTTATCCACATTATTCGCTTTTAATGTTACCGAGCTGAAGATAGTACTACCCAGCTGAAAACAGTACAAGTGTTCCTAAAACAAGTTTTGAAAGTAAACAACAGACTTTGCTGGATGATACAGCCTTTTCTTTATTTAAAAGAAGTAGTTGACACGTTACCTAGTTCGAAAAGCAACAACTTAGGGCCGTAATCAATGATATTACGAGGGCGGGTCAATAAGTCCGTGACTTTTTGAATAAAACACAGTTTTTTTTATTAAAAAATCATCTTATTTTTCAACGTAGTCTCCCTTGAGCTCTATACACTTTGTCCACCGCTTCTCTAATTTTTTTATCCCATCCAAAAAATAAGATTTGTCGAGGTCCTCAAAATAGGTCTTTGTTTGTGAGATGATTTCATCATTCGAGTCAAATCTTTTTCCACCAAGCCATTTCTTCAGGTTTGGAAACAAGAAGTAGTCACTCGGAGCCAAATCTGGAGAATAGGGCGGATGAGGGAGCAATTCATAGCCCAATTCATGGATTTTTGCCATGGCAACTGCAGATGTGTGCACCCTTGCATTGTCTTGGTGAAAAAGAACTTTTTTCTTGGCCAAATGAGGGCGTTTTTTTTTTAAATCGTCATTGAATCGGCCCAATAAGTTGGCATAATATTCTCCATTGATTGTTCTTCCTTTTTGAAGGTAGTCAATGTGGATTATCCCGCGTGCATCCCAAAAAACAGTCGCCATGACTTTATTGGCTGACAAACCCACTTTGGCTTTCTTTGGCGCCGATTCACCCTTAGAAACCCACTGTTTTGACTGTTGTTTGGTCTCTGGTGTGTTGTGGTGGATCCACGTTTCGTCCACGGTTACAAAACGGCGAAAAAACTCCTCCATAGTGCGGTTAAACAACGCCAAACCCTCCTGTGAAGGTGTTACACGATTGCGTTTGTGGTCGACTGTGAGCAAACGCGGCACCCATCTTGCGGAAAGCTTTCTCATGCCCAAGTGATCATTCAAAATTGAAACCACTGAACCATGCGAGATCCCTATGGCTTCCACAATCTCTCGCACTTTCAATCTTCGGTCGGCCAAAACCATATCGTGAATTTTTTCGATTGTTTCGGGTGTAGACACCTCAACTGGGCGTCCAGGACGTTCGGCATCTTCAGTGCTTGTACGGCCACAACGAAACTCAGTAAACCACTTTTTCACCATTGAAATCGATGGTGCAGAGTCCCCATAGTATTTATCAAGCTTAGTCTTGGTTTCGGTAATGGTTTTTTTTCGCAAAAAATAATGCTTAATAAGCACACGAAATTCACTTTTTTCCATTTTCTTCTCAGATTGCTGGGTAGTCTGATAAAAATAGCTGCCAAACACAAACTAACTGACGCAGTAAGTTCAAATTTTGACAGGAGTCGACTGACAGATGCCTGTTGACAGGAGCAGTGTTTCTTTTTCAGTAAAGAGGTCAGAAGTTCAAAAAGTCACGGACTTATTGACCCACCCTCGTACAATACAATAGAGGTAGATATGCCACTAGCGCGCACAAGTAGTTGCAAACAAATTCAGACAATTGTCGTAATTTGACTTAGTCGGCTAATAGCAGCGAGCGAAACAAAGCGTGCCCGTGGCGTGTCAGTAATATTATTAAAGATTTGAGTTCTAAGATAAATAAGAATGAAGGAGTTTCATACCATACGTAAGTACAGTAGAACTCCAATTATCCGAACTCCGACTATCCGGATCGCCGATTATCCGAATCACAAGCGACGGCGCATTGCAGTCACGGCGCACCTGTCATTGTTTGTTTTGATTAGCCAGTGTGCTATTGACCTTGCTCGAGGACGCTTGTTACATAGTTGCTATGCACCAAAGTCGCTGACAAGCATTTACGTCATTCACTTCACTGCGCAATTTATATCAAGTATTGCATCAGCCACGCCACGAGGAGTCGAGTCAGCACAACGTGCAACAACGTGCAACCTGAGGACACCGGACGCCGCGGCATGGCATGGAGCGTCACTTTGGACACAACATCGGTCGATTGTCGACGTACTTAGCTATTAATTTAGTAATTAAAATTCATTGTACTTTTTAATTAAATTTAGTTTAAATAAATTGTATTTTTTTGCATCCTCCGGCTACAGCCTACGTATTTGGCGCAGTCGGTAGGATATTCGCGGGCCGGTTCGCGAACGCGAGATAAAAATCGTCAGAATCGCGAGTCACCCGGGTGACCTTCGGACACCTCTACGAATATCCAGAATCTACGAGTGCTGCAGCCCAGAGGAGTATCCGGCCATTGATACAGCAGAGAATACAAGGTTATTACTCGGTGAGTACTTTAGAATCATTCTAGAGTCGCATACCTCCTAATTTAAGTTTTATCCAATTATCCAAGATTTTCCATCCAAGGCAATCTCGGTCTCATAGGTTAGATAGCAATAGGCACAGCGCGATAGATACTAGTAGGAATTTGATGACGGAACAGACGACGGAGTATAGCACCAGTGTAGTAAGCGGGCACCCGTCAAGCATGACTGAATCAGTAGATCAAATCTACAAAGCCCTTCGATTAGTTCCGGAGTTCGATGGGAACTCTTACGTACTTACTCGATTTATAAAATTATGTGATCAATTAGCGCATCAATACATGAAAGATGGGCCCGCATTCCAACTAACTAATTTAGCTCTACTTAACGGTATTTTAAATAAAATAGTAGGCCCAGCTGCGCGTACAATAAACTCAAACGGTATCCCAGAAAATTGGCACGGCATTAGATCTGCCCTAATCAACAACTTCGGCGATCAGCGAGACGAAACATCGTTATACAACGATTTGGCGCTTTTGACCCAGGGTTCGGCAACCCCGCAAGAGTTCTATGAGCAATGCCAAAACCTGTTCAGCACTATCATGACGTATATCAGCCTTCATGAAACGATAGCGAGTACCATAGAATCTAAGCGCGATTTGTATAAAAAACTTACGTTACAATCATATTTGCGTGGTCTACGTGACCCGCTTGGTTCTCGTATTCGTTGCATACGGCCTGATAGCCTTGAAAAAGCTCTAGAGTTCGTGCACGAGGAAATGAACACCTTGTATTTGCAGCAACGCAACGAACATGCCCCGAGCAGAAAGATCCAGTCCCAGCACCAACCTCATCAGGTCAGTCATAGGCTTAATCATGATTTTAAACAACCTGCTCTTATAGCACCACCCGCAATGCGGTCATTTAATCTACCACGCCCTAGGACCTTTGGCATGCCAGGACAACCGCGTCCATTCATTTATCAGCCACAAGCACCGTTCCCAATTTGGAAAAATCAATCCCCTCAATACCGTGGTCCATCGCGAACGCAACAAATGTTCAGCTCACCTCCACCAAATTATAAACCCCAGAGCCAAATCTTTAAGATACCAAGCCCCAAACCGTCAACTAGTAACGCCCCACAACCTATGAGTGGTGTAAGTCATTATGCGACCAGACAATTTGCTCCACGAGGACAAAATGACTGGTCTAGGTTCGGAAATCCACCTCCATCTAACTACTTTAAATCAAGGGAGACACATTTCAACGATTTTGGTGAATTATCGTCGTATGAGGGCTATGGCGACTATTACTATCCCTATGCCGACGATTATTACCCCCAAGAATACTTCGAACATCCCGAGTATCCTTACTGCAGCGAACCCACCTATGAGCAACAAGGTATAGACACCTATGTTGCCGAGGAAGTAAATGACACTCCTTCCATAGAACCTGAGGATTTTCAGAAAATCCCCAAATCAAACAAGCTAAAATAGAAATTAATTTACAAATTCAAAGGCAATTACCTTATATCGAAATTACCAATCCTCCAGTCAAATTACTAATTGATACAGGTGCCAATATTTCTTTTCTTAGTCCCTTAGCTGTAAAAAAATTTCTACCAGATGTCCAATGGGATTACGATCCGCTCCAGATCACTAATATTCATGCTATAACGAGAAACAATCATTCAATTACAATACCGTGTTTTCAGGAATTTAAAGAACCAAGGGATATGATGATTAAACTTTATGTATACTCTTTCCACGATTTTTTTGATGGTTTGATTGGCTATGACTTACTAGAAAAATTAGAATCTAACATAGTTTAAAGAATAAACTGTTGGTCACGCGTAATTCCAGTACTCCCTTGTTGATGTACGATTCATATAATTGTAACCTTTACGAAAGTATAATACCGGCTAACTCTTCCAAATTAATTAGGGTCCCAATCAACGCGCGAGACGGTGATGTTTCAGTTCCCGAGCAACGAATTTCCAACTGCATTGTACATGACTGTTTGACGACTGTAAGAAATAATAGGGGTTTAGTCGAAGTAACAAACCCGTCCCGACACGACATAGTATTCTCAATGGATACCCCGGTTCATGCTGAATTGTATAGTTTTCACTATTCCAGTACCCAACAGTCTTCCGATCGTGCTAGGGAAGTATTAAGTCGCCTACGCACCGATCATTTGAATCCCGAAGAGAAGGCTAACTTAGAAACACTTTGCGCCCGGTACGCCGACGTATTTTACATAGAGGGCGAACCCTTAACGTTCACTAACCAAATTAAGCATTCCATAAGAACGACAGATGAATCCCCAATCTATACGAAAAGTTACAGGTATCCATTTATTCACAAACAGGAAGTCCAAGAACAAATATCTAAAATGTTAGAACAGAATATTATACGCCCATCACAGTCTGCATGGAGCTCCCCCATCTGGGTAGTTCCCAAGAAAAACGATGCCAGTGGCCAACCTAAATGGCGCTTGGTAATCGACTTCAGGAAAGTAAATGAAAAAACTATAGATGATCGGTATCCTATACCCAACATTTCGGACGTTCTTGACAAATTAGGCAATTGTCATTACTTTACGACTCTTGACCTTGCAAGTGGGTTCTACCAAGTCGAAATGGACCCAAAGGACATCCATAAAACCGCCTTCACAGTTGAACACGGCCATTTTGAATTTTTACGCATGCCAATGGGTTTGAAGAACTCTCCGTCCACCTTTCAACGCGTTATGGACAACGTCCTTAGAGATCTGCAAAACAACATATGCTTAGTGTATCTGGACGACATCATTGTGTTCAGCGTTTCTCTTCAAGAACATATGACTAACTTAGAAAAGGTGTTTCAGAGACTTAGAGAATCTAACTTCAAGATTCAGATGAACAAATCAGAATTCCTGAAGTTGGAAACCAAATATCTAGGGCATATCATAGGTAAGGATGGAATCAAACCAAACCCTGACAAAATCATAGCTGTCCAGAAATTCCCACTGCCTCGAACGACAACTGAGATAAAACGGTTCTTAGGTTTATTAGGCTATTACAGGAAGTTCATCCCCGATTTCGCTCGTATCACAAAACCCATGACCCAATGCCTCAAGAAAGGTTCTAAAATCGTAACCTCTGACCCTAACTATATAAGTTGTTTTGAGAAATGTAAAACCCTATTGACTAACGACCCTATATTGCAATATCCAGATTTTACTAAGGATTTTATATTGACCACTGACGCTTCCAACCTCGCCATTGGTGCCGTTCTCTCGCAAGGTCAGATAGGCACTGACAAACCTATAGCATATGCATCCCGTACACTAAACACTAGTGAGATCAACTATAGCACTATAGAGAAAGAGTTATTGGCCATCGTGTGGGCTACTAAGTATTTCCGTCCCTACCTATTTGGTAGGAAATTCAAAATTGTTACCGACCACAAACCGCTACAATGGGTCATGAACCTAAAAGAACCAAATTCTCGATTAACCCGTTGGAGATTAAAACTAAGTGAATACAATTTCACTACGGTTTACAAACAGGGAAAACTCAACACCAACGCCGATGCATTGTCGCGTGTCGAGATTTATAACGAAGACGCATGTTCCATCGCCGTGAACACATCTGAAAAACCCCCTTCGTTTTCTGGTTCGACTACCTTAACCGCCCATACCGATGCCGAAAACCCCATTTTAGAGGTACCGATATCCGACGACCCTCTTAACAAATTTCATCGCCAAATTTCCTTAGTGGTCGTAGGAGACATAAAAAAACGCCCAATAGTGTCTAAACCTTTCGAATCTCACACCAAAACGACTATACAATTGTCAGAATCCAATCTCGAAATTGACGTCGTTAATGCTGTAAAGGAATACGTCAATCCCAAAGTCAAAACCGGCATTATTTTACATCCACCCTTAGCCATGTACAAAATCATTCCCATCGTTCAAGATAATTTTAGAAACTCTGCCATGAATATTGTCCTAACGAAGAAAGAGGTAGAAAATGTTAAAGACTACCTAAGACAACAGTAAATTATAAGAAATTATCACGAGGGCAAAACCAACCACCGCGGTATAACTGAATGTTACCTTGCCCTATCGTACCGTTACTTTTGGCCCAAAATGAAGGAAAGTATTGCAAAGTATATTAATGAATGTAGCATTTGTGGACAAGCAAAATATGATCGGAATCCCATTAAGCAAAGATTCTCTATTGTTCCCCCTCCTACTAAATCATTTGAAGTAGTGCACCTCGATCTCTTCACTGCTCAGAATGAGAAATTTCTTACATTAGTTGATGCTTTTTCTAAATACGCACAAGCCTGTCACCTTCGAGATGGTACAGCTCTTAGCGTCGTACAAGCTCTCCTAACGTATTGCACCCATCATGGCGTTCCATATACCATTACTACAGATCAAGGACCCGAGTTCACCAATGCTTTATTTTCTGAATTTGTCCGCCTCCACAAGATACATCATCATAAAATACTTGCCCATACGCCGAACGATAACGGAATAGTAGAACGCTTTCATTCTACCATTCTCGAACACCTCAGAATCCTAAAACTAGAGAAACGAAATGAACCCGTAATAAACCTTATGCCTTATGCTATTTTAGGATACAACAGCTCCATACATAGCTTCACTAAATGCAGACCTATTGATTTAATTACTGGACATTTTGATCCCCGAGACACTCTAGATGTTAGCTTATCCGAGCATTTACTACAGCAATACTTACAGGACCATAAAAAACGCTTGACTCAAGTTTACGACATAATAAATGAAACTTCCCTTCATCATCGTACTGAATTGACCGAATCTAGAAATAAAGACCGTGAACCCGAAAAAGAATATACACCTGACCAACAAGTTTTTGTAAAAAACCCTTTAGCTAGCAGGCAGAAGCTTGCGCCGCGCTTCACGCAAGATACAGTCCTAGCCGACCTTCCCATCCATATCTATACAAAGAAGAAACGTGGCCCTGTCGCGAAGTCTCGCCTTAAAAGGAATCCTAAAGAAGTTGTATTGTTGCAGGATACTACCCTTACTACTACTCCAAATGACTCGAGGACAAGAAGTAATGATTGACTCTTTAGCCAACGGACGTGGCTTACTTCCATTTAATTTAGGAACAACGCGAGTCATTTCTCATTACCACTCTTTTCTTAATTTTGTTAATTTAGATAAAATACGATCCCAAATCGAGTTAATAGGATCCAGAATAGCAGGGTTTAGACCAAAGCTAAATAATAAGACCTCGTTTTTATTCGAACCACATTTCATCTATCTAACAGCTAAGTTGGACAAGATATCTACACAGTTAGAGTCCTTCGAACACAGCCGTAACAAAAGGGGCCTCATCGATGGACTTGGTTCTATCATCAAAAGCATATCAGGAAACCTAGATCAAAGTGATGCGAATAAATACGATAACGCTATTAGGATACTTCAAAATAACGAACATAAATTAGAAACCCAAATTAACCAACACGTTAGTCTGTCCAAAGACTGGGCTCTACATAACGACAAATTATTAACCAACATAACAGAAAATCAACTACGTATAGGTCACGTTCTAAATTGAATACTTAACAGTAAAGACACGGATTTGGTCCACTATGCCCATATGGCCCAACACCTAATTATCCTAGGCGATAATATAGACAGTTTATTCGAAGAACTTCATAGACTAGAATATACGTTAGCTTTTATACGTGCATCCAGCACTCCGCACTCTATAATTAGTTTAAGTGAAATTAAAAGTATACTAAGTAAGTTAGGAGATCTTTATTCTACTAAAGAAATCCTTGATCTAGAGATAAGAGATTACTATGACATAATTAGACTAGGATATTTTTATATAGATAATCAGGTAGTCATAGTGTTCAAAATGCCGATTGCTTTCCCTCGCACCTATACCCTCTATAAACTCTCTATTGTTCCAAATAAATTTAACCAAATCCTCTTACCCGTCTCACCCTTCATTGCGATTTCTGGAAATGATTTTATGTATATAGAGGCTGAATGCCCGAAGATCAATACCTTGTATCTCTGTGAGGAAAAATCAAAATACAAAAATCAAGATGAACCAGACTGCATTCAACACCTGATCACCGCTCAGGAGCTTCACTCATCTTGCAAATCATTGTCAGTCGTCTTGAAGAAACAAGCTGTGGAGCAACTTGATGAGAAACATTATACCATTAGCTTCCCACATCCAACCAAAGTGAAAATATCATGCGGGCAGGAGACGTACGATACTCTTGAAGGCAGCTATCTAGCTATCATTCCACACAATTGCCATATAAGAACACCTGAGTTCACAATAGCAAACTCTAATAACCATATTAAGGGGTTTGCTCTGAAGATAATGCAAGTCCCCACGTTTGAAGAAATCGAGACGTCCAGTGGGACCCCAATAGTACTCAACTCTATCGATCTCGAAAACTTGCACTCCATTAACACCAAAATTTCGCTACAAACTCCAGTTAATTTAGATGAAGCTAGTGACATGACTCTATATCACACTACAATTCCAGTCTATTTTACCCTGTTCATCGCAGCTTCTCTCGCGTTGATAGTTATGTATCGCCGACGCCAGAGAACAAAGCTTCTTCGAGGGAACAAACCAAAAGAATTGGATAATGTGACATCTCCAGGAATCTACGCCGAAATTCAAGAATCAAGAGCAATTCACCCCAGTAAGATAAGAATTGACCACAGCAATATTTCATCATCCCCATCTCTCAAGATGTCGAAATAGTTGCTGATCTACGGGGGGAGGTGTTACATAGTTGCTATGCACCAAAGTCGCTGACAAGCATTTACGTCATTCACTTCACTGCGCAATTTATATCAAGTATTGCATCAGCCACGCCACGAGGAGTCGAGTCAGCACAACGTGCAACAACGTGCAACCTGAGGACACCGGACGCCGCGGCATGGCATGGAGCGTCACTTTGGACACAACATCGGTCGATTGTCGACGTACTTAGCTATTAATTTAGTAATTAAAATTCATTGTACTTTTTAATTAAATTTAGTTTAAATAAATTGTATTTTTTTGCATCCTCCGGCTACAGCCTACGTATTTCGCTACTCTTTCGCTACGGCTTACTTTTGTTTGTGCGTGTACAATACTGTATTGTTTTTATACCATGGCTTCGAAAAGAAAACGTGTTGTGCTATCGTTAGCGGACAAACTGAAAATTATAGAGCAACTCGATAAAGGTGTAACGGGTAAGAAGTTGTCTGAGATTTATGGTGTTGGACAAGCAACAATTTCTGACATTAAAAACAGTAAGTCAACACTTTTAAACTTTGTTTCGGTGCTTGAAAGTGAAGATGGAAGTTCCTCCAGGAAAACAATGAAGCCAGCAACCAACAAAAATTTGGAAGATGCCGTGTTTAAATGGTTTTTGCAGCAACGTTCTATGGGAAATCCGATTTCAGGTCCAATCCTTTGTGAAAAAGCCAAAATCTTAGCAGAAAAGCTTGGTTATTCATCTTTTAAGGCTAGTAACGGCTTGCTAAGGAATTTTAAATTCAGGCATGGTGTACGCGAGTTAGATTTGGCTGGTGAGAAGCTTTCAGCAGACTCTGCAGCTGCTGAAAATTTTATTGAAAAATTTAAAACTGCATCAGAATCCTATGATCCGGAGTTTGTTTATAATGCCGATGAAACTGGCCTTGTTTGGAAAGCATTACCAAAAACCACTTTGGCTTCTAAAAGGGAATCTAGTGCCCCTGGACATAAGGTCAGTAAAGAACGCTTAACTGTGCCAACTCCACTGGAAATCATAAACTGCCACTTCTTTTGATAGGAAAATCAAGAAATCCAAGAGCATTTAAAAACGTAAAAAAACTTCCACTCTTCTACAAAAGTCAACCCAAGGCCTGGATGACTGCAGCTTTGTTTACCGAATGGTATGATGAAGTGTTTATTCCTGAAGTGAAAAAGCACCAAAAATCGGTGGGAAAAGAAGGCAGTAAGGTGCTTTTAATTGTTGATAACGCACCCACTCATCCTACAGCAGAACTGTTGGAAAGAGAGAATGGGCAGTTTAAAACGACGTTTTTGCCTCCCAATGTTACAAGTTTGGTGCAACCCATGGACCAGTCTGTTATTGAAACAATGAAGCGCCATTACAGAAGGCAACTGCTGAGAAAACTGCTGATCGAAGGTGCTGAAGATGAAGAATTGGTTTTGGCAAATCATAGCAAAATAAATTTAAAGGACTGCTGTTACATGGTAGCGGAAGCTTGGAGTTTGGTTACGGCAGTGACGCTAAGACGTGCGTGGAATAAACTGAAAGGCCTACCGTCTGAGAAGAACAAAAAAAAAGAATCTGAAGAAAATGAGAAACAAGAATATGGAGAGGATGATGATGATAAAGATGCGTTGTCACTAGAGGAAATAAGAAAAATGATTGTAAAAATTCCTGGTTGTACAGAAGTAAGTGCTGAAGATGTAGGAGAGTGGATGGCTTGTGACACGTCTGACCCTGGTTTTCAAATTCTCAATGACGATGAAATTGTTGTAAGTGTGAGAGAAGATGTTGAAGTGGAAGTGGAAGAACTTTCTGCTGATGTTGAAGTAGACGCTGGACCATCAGCTAGTGAAGCATTTGCCGGCCTCGAGACTGCTTTGAAGTGGATGGAGCGTCAGCCCGAGTGTGACCACTTGCAACTGCTCACCGTCAAGCGAATGCGTGACCTGGCTGCCCGAAAACGGTTGAAGACCGCAAAACAGCTTACATTGACGGAGATGTTTAAAAAACAATGATTTTTATTTAAATCATGTGAAAATTTCATGTTTCTTTCATTTAATTCAATAAAAAAATAGTGCAATATCAAAACGTAGCTTTTATTCTCTCCAATGGCAATTTTTTTAAAAAAAATCCGATTATCCGAATATTTGATTATCCGAATGGGTCCCGGTCCCCATTAATTCGGATAATTGGAGTTCTACTGTATATAAAAATACGTCATATTTGTATTTTAGCCTTGTTATATTTCTCATTTACTGAAATTAATAAACAAATCTCGAACTATAAACATGGCGGTTAAAAAAGGATAGAGGATACGATGGCAACTGCAGCGCGACAAGGACGACAAGAACGCGTCATAGATTAATCAACCAGAAGCGAAATTGTAGGCACAATACATAGCATTCGTTAGGCGCTTGATTGCGCAACGGAAGTTTTAACGTTTTCTTGTTATTTAGTGGGCGTCTTTCTTTTTAATATTTCAGAGTAGGTCTTAAAGATTAGTGGTAACTAATGAAATCTCTACATGGTGAAATTTAACATGTGCTAGCCTACTACTGTGGGCTATTAGATATCTTATTAGTATTATTATTGGAGTGTATGTACCTAGATAAAGCATATACTTTAAATTTTATCATTTTTCAGATTTCATGGAACATTACATAACTTATGAAACATAAATGGGTCAGCATAGTTCAGGCGGAAAGATGTGAACATGACTGGATGCCAACAAAAAGTAGTACAATTTGTTCTGCACATTTTAAACAGGACGATAAATATACTACTTTGAAAGGATACATGCGTCTGAAAAAAACTGCAGTGCCTGTGATAATCCCGGTAATTTTTTTTATTTAATAATAATTTTATCACAATACTTTATTATTTTAACAAAAAATAATGATTTGTTAAATAAATAATATTGAAGTCGTATCTTCTGGTAATTTCACAGTTCATATTCAATATTAATGAAATTTTAGTTAGGATATCAATTGTTTTTGTAATATATTTTTATATTTCCAAAAGACAATTCCTTCACTAGGGAACGAGGTCACGGCAGACTTTACTTACATACGACTGCAATTTGTTTTTCAGGACAATGATGATGTTCCAAAATTTGGGTCACCTACCAGTCTGGACCAGGTCAATATATCCGACATGGATTCTGTGTTCGACACCCCCAGAAAAGCAGCGCTTAAGACGCGAGTTCGTAAATTAGTGTTTAAAAAAAATATATTACAGAACAAAATAATGTTCTTAAAATTCAAAATAATAGATTAAGGAAAAAAAATAACAAGTATGAATAATATTTTTAAGGTTTTGAAAAAAAAATATCTCACGGAACAGCAATTTTCGGAACTCAACCTAAAAGCAGAACCATTAAACTTATTTAACAGAATATTACAAATAAAAAATTCTAAGACAATATTTAGAAAAAAATATCCAGCAGCTCTTCGCAAATTTGCGTTAACTCTAAATTACTACACCTCAGCGGCGTATAAATATGTTAGGCGAGTATTTCATACTGCTCTGCCCCATCCTCGCGTTTTGGCTAAATGGTACCAAAATAGTTCTATGCTACCAGGTTTTACAAAACAAGCATTTGATATACTCAAACAAAAAAGTAATTTGTCTCGGAAAAGAATTATTTGTGGCCTGATTGTGGATGAAATGGCTCTCAGGCATCAGACTCAATGGACAGGCAAAAATACAGAGGGATTAGTAAATTATGGTTCTGGACCTTCGGAAAACAACGAATTTGCAACAGAAGCATATGTTTTTATTTTAGTATGCTTAACTGAAAGTTGGAAAATTCCAGTAGCATACTTCTTTGTCAAAGGGTTAAAATCAGAGACGAGGGCTACATTAATTATGGATTGTTTAAGACATAGTTATGCAGCAGGCGTTGACATAGTAAGTTTAACTTTTGATGGTTGTGCGGCTAACTTGACCACTGCAACACTTCTAGGCTGTAAACTGAACGTTACTGAGAATTTAAAAACTACATTTAAACACCCTGAAACCAATAAAGAAGTTGCAATTTTCCTAGATCCATGCCATATGATCAAATTGGTACATAACACTTTTGAAGCAGTCAGTTATTTTTAATAATGACAATAAAGAGATAAGGTGGCAACTATTAAAAAATCTTAACAAACTGCAGACAGATCAGGGTTTAAATTTCGCCAACCGACTTACACAACGGCATTTAAATTTTCGTAATGAAATTATGAAAGTCAAGTTAGCCACACAGCTTTTAAGCAGAAGCGTCGCAAATGCTTTACAACTTTGCGAAAATACACTACGTTCGTCAAAATTTAAAGATTCGGGTCCCACTAAAGACTTTATAATATTATTTAACGACATATTCGATATCTTCAATTCGAGAGCTCGTGACAGATTTGGGTTTAAAAAGCCCGTTAGTCCAGGTAATGCAGAAGAAATATTTGCTTTCCTAGAAAGGGCAAAAAAGTATATACTTGAATTGCGCATTTACAATAAAAACAGAATCAATCGACGTGGACATGTATTTATGAAAATAACTAAAAAGAGACTCGTGCAGTGTAAATCTAAAACCGGTTATTTAGGATTTTTGATTTGTATCGAAAGCCTCAAAACATTTATATACGTCTCTTGTTAAAAATGAAAAGAAACTGAGCTACATTTCTACATATAGGTTTAGTCAAGACCATATTGAAATATTGTTCGGAGATATACGTCGACATGGAGGGTATAATAATAATCCGAGCACAATCCAATTTATAGGTATTTATAAAAAAATATTTAATCATTTGGAATTACGATCATTTTTTACAGGTAATTGTATACCGGTAGAATATTTTCCAATTCTTAATTGCTCATCGGCAGTAAAAAACATAAATAACACGTGTGACGGACGGGCTCTTGATGAAAATTCTATTATGGATGATAATATTATGTTGGAAAGTGATAAAAAATCTGAAGAAAATATGTCTATTATGTCAGATTTACTTAATGACGATCATCACTCGTGTAATGTGGAACAAATAATTAAATATATCTCAGGCTGGGTATCTAGAAAACTTTGTGGAAGTTTAAAATGTGAAGCGTATCGTTCTTCCTTACTCACGAATGAAAGTTATGGTTTCATAAACTCGTTACCCTTAAAGATATGGGAGGTTTGTGTTTTGCGTCACATGATGTATTTTTGGTTTGCTTAAAATCAGAATCAATTTTAAAGAAATTTGTCAAAGAAAATGGCCCCTATTTTAGTAATTCTCAAGACTTTAAGCGATTACAATACAGAATTTTAAAACACTTTTTGCAGACCAATGTATTCGATACCTTGTTTGAACATTCCATGAATCAAACTCCTACACTCAATTATAGACTGCAACTAATACGAGCTATAATACAAAAGTATCTGAACGTCCGTTTGCATTATGAACACAAAAACAACCCATTCATTAAAAGCATGTCAAAAAGACATAAAAGAAATAAGTTTAATTTATTTGAGGGTAAATAACATATTAAATAAAAAAAAAGTAATTAATAAACTATCTTTATCTGAACATTTGAAGGTACATAGTTTTTAACACATGTTAAAAAATACTTTTTTTTTTAAAACTCTTCGTGCGCGAGTCCGATTCGCATTTTTTCGATTTTTTAATTCGCCTCAAAATTTTGTTAGTGACATATTATATGACCTCTATTTTATCATGTTAATAATAATAATGAATATGCACTGTGATTATGATAAACATTTTGTTGTAATTGTGAATAAATAGATAACAAATTTTCTTTGAAGTTTAAATACATCATGTACCAATCAGTGCAATATACCTATTGTTATATTCAGTGTCCCTTCTGCTTGCAAGTCCGCATACTCTATGATTTACTAGTGTACTTCAAGCTCATCAGACTACAGATAGCTATTTCTTTCTGTATCATACGTTCTGTATTATCTATCGCAGTCAGAGTTGGAATCTACTAATACACCTATATGTAAGTACGTATAATAACAACGCAACAATAACTGACGCCGCTCATTATGAACGTAGCTTTTAAATATCATTGGCCGTAATATCAATTGTAGTTTAAACCACGATAGTTTAAACCTCCAGCTTCGATTTTTTCGTAAGATGAATGAGAGATAAACGTCCGAGCGTAGTTTAAACTATCGATTAGTTTAACCTACCGATCGTCACCGTTTAAACTCTCAATGTCAGATTAAACTGTCTTTGTATCTTTGTTTAACAGTTCTTTCAATATGGTTGCATGCGTATTGTTTTATTTCAAATTTGGTGCAAGTTGTTGAATAATCTACTTAAATATAGTATTACTTTAAAAATGGATATGGACAACAGTGACTTAGACTCCGATATCGAAACATTACATGCGTTGAATGATATAAATAGATATTATAATAGACTATACGTTGTTCGACCACGAGACAATCATTGAGATATATGGGATGATACAGAGTTCGTAGGTCGTTTTCTTATCTCGAAAAATTCAGCAAGAGCTGTTTTTAGCAAAATTGTATTTGAAATTGGTCACATAACATCAAATAACATGAAATATTTAAATCGACCTACCACCTTTTTTACCGCATTTTGCCCTATTACTTCTAATATATAATAGATATTTTTGCAGAAACAATGCACTGTCAGCAATGAATCTGCTTCTTCTTATACTGCGATTTTATGCCACTGGATGCATCCAACAATCTGCAGGAGATTTTAGCGTATTTCATCAAACTACAGCAGGCAAAGCAATCAAGAGAGTAACTGAAGCTGTTGCAGCCAAAAGAAGTGTTCACTTGACACTTCATCTGTCACCTACAAAGCAACTAGCTAATCAGAATGGATTTTATGCAATTGCAAGATTTTCCTCGTGTGTATGTCTTGATTGTACTCATATCCGAATACAGTCCCCTGGAGGAAGTAACGCAGAACCTATCAGAAACAGAAAGGGTTACGTCTCATTAAATGTACAGGCGTTGTGTGGGTCCAACTTACAGTTCTTAGATGTGGTAGCAAGATTACCGTTCTTGATGATATTGTAATGATTCAAGACACCTGGAGCCAATTCAAACAAGGCACAATTTTTAACTGTTATAAACATACTGGTTTAGCCCGAAGCAATGTATAATGTGAACCAGAACTTTTTTCGAACGCAGATGATTTTAACGAAGAAGATGACGTACCGCTGAGCATTTGGGCAAGGGCTATTGATAGGTATCAGTTACCCACTGCAAACTTGGATTTCGAACAACACGCGTATGTCGATGATGCTGTCACCACTTGTGAAGAATCGTGTCATGAAAAAATTGTGGAAAATATCATCGCCAACTACGCGAATAGCAAAGAAGGTGATGATGACGAATCAGATGAGATTCATCCAACCTTAAGTGTGTCGGAAGCTCTGAAGACTGCGGGAACACTAATGTGTTTGTTCTGACTATCTTCGATGATGATTTTATGAAAACAATGATGTCACGAATTCACAATGCTGTTACGAAGTTTTACTACCGAACAAAAGTTTAATAATTTAGCTTATTATAATAGTTAAATAATAATTAATTTAGATTTTAGTTTTGATTAGAATTATGATTTTGATTTATTTTTATTTTGCTTTTGATATTGTTTTTATTTAAATTTTGATTTTATTAACTTAAGTTTCTGATTTTAAGAATATCTATCCCGAAACAACAAATAACAAAATAAAAAATATCTATGACAAAAATTCTAGTGAAACTTCCATAGGGGACTGTTACTGTGAACTGGATCTGAAGGAGGTTTATCACCCAAAAGAGCATGTAATGTTATTTAAAGTCCAATTTAGAGAAAGACAACCAAACCAAGGAGAAACTATCGATGAGTATGTCCTAGCCTTGAGAGCGGCTGCAAAGAATTGCAATTTTGACAAAATAGAAGATGAACTTAAAGAAAAATTCATTTATGGGGGCCACAAGCAACTCAAGTTTGAACTCTTAAAAGCAAGTGAAAATAACTTAACTCAAATGATCATCATTGCAAAGACGATAGAAATGTCCTTAAAATTTGTTCTGAAACACACTCTGTGTTGAAGGTGGAATCATCCAGCATTAAACGTGCTATGGGAAAACAAAATTGTTATTACTGTGGAAAGGAGGGACACCTTCGTATAGATTGCCGTTTAAAAACAAAATTATGCAGTGAATGTGGCAAGCGTGGACATATCTTCAGAGTATGTCAGAATAAAAGTAAGACTTACAGGAGGAAGGTAACAATCCTGAGTATAAGGTGGTAGACGATAATCAAGATCAAGAATGCAAATAAGAAAAATATCAAATATATGTAATAGGAAGGAACTGTTCTATTGAGCCTATGTTAATGGAGGTGAATATGAAATAATATAAATTGTATTTTTGAAGTGGACACGGGGGCTGATATTTCAACCATGAATTAAAGCAAATTACCCAAAGACTCGAAAAAGCACAAACCTAAAACATTTTCCACATACCATCATATACTGAAGAAAGAGGAATGGTTTAAATGCGAAAGACTGTTCTTTCTTTTTTAAGAGAGGAGCGAGGAGTATTCGATTGTATTTATTATTTTACTTCTATTATTATTCTTTTTTTTATATTTGGCACGTCAAAATGGAATTATTACGTCAAAATGATAATGAGATGTGATACCCAGACAAGCAAATACGAAGCGGTTAATGGATCGTGAAGCCTGGCGATCTGTCCTCTCTGATTACCCCGACAGGGATACAGCGCGACGTACAAGGATTGATTGAAAAAACCTTTTAGAATATAATGTTGATTAAATTCCCATTTGCCTGCCAAAGACCTTCAACTTGCCACATACCATCGCGAAGTCGAGTTTTTTTTTTATATGTTTGCTCGCAAACTGAAATGACATAGCTTGGAGTGCAGTTCTATTCACAAGTAGACTGTGTATGTAAAGTATGTATGGATCACGAAGCTCGCGATCTTTCCTGTCTGTCTACCCCGTCAGGGATACAGCGTGAATATAGATAGATATTCCGGCAACTGGGGATTGTAGTATTTTTGTAAACATGCAATAGAAAGTGCCTGCCGTCATATTAATATTTCCTTTTTATTTCTGACGTTTTGTAAGCGCGGTTTTATATGTATACAAAAATAATTTCTGTATTATGTTTAAACAGAAAGTTCAAAAGTACTAGGATAGCCAGACGTATTATTATGAAACGATTAGTGAATCTGCAAATTGGCAAATTCTTGCACATAAAAACGTTTGTAGTGTACATATGAGCGTATGAAAGTGATACGTTGCAGTGAACCGCCATTTTTCTTAGTACTCCCCAATATTCATAGAAACCCAGTAAAAGTTCTCAAAACCAACAAGCAATTATTGGTTTTGAGACACAGAACTTAAGATTGCACTTGACGAAAATTGACCAAATTTTATATGAATGACTAAGCAGTATGGTCTGTGACCTTAGCCTACTGCATACGAAACGAACAAAACGAAAAAAATACAAAGAGTAATCTTTGTCTGGTTGAAAAGTCAAGATCATTCAACGCAATGAAAAAAAAAATTCATTAAAAAAGTTGCTTACGGAACAAACAATACTAAATATAATTAGAGTAGATCTTTGTCTGGCTGAAAATCTGAGATCATTCGACGCAGTGCCAAAAAAAAAATGACCAAAAAGTACTGCTATAAGCTGAAAGTTAAGAGTTAAGTTAAAAGCAATTGGCACGTCCGTATAGTATATTTACATAAATATTTACACTAATGATTATTATACAAAATATAACATAGGTACATAACGAGTAACAATAATAAAAATAGGTTTTACAAAAAATAAAATAATACATTTATCAAATTATACTCACTATTATATAGCTACAAGTCGAATAACAGTAAAAAAAACAGAGTTACAAGGGTTATTACATTGCCAATATTTCAACAGATTTGGTATGACTTGTTGGATGTAATATGCGTAGAAGCTGATCTTCTAGACCCGAACCAGGTTGTTCTAGACCCAATCCAGGTTGTTCTAGACCCAATCCAGGTTGTTCTAGACCCAATCCAGGTTGTTCCTAGACCCAATCCAGGTTGACCTACAAGTGGTGCACTTGTAGACTAATACCCATTTCTAAAGAGTTTCCTCGACTCAAACTCAGTCGAGGTGACCTCAAGGAATCCATGAAACTATTCTCAGTCGTTACTTGTCCCCTTCTTGAGGTTCCATGTATAAAGTCGAGTTGAATGAGAGGAGGAATAGGTAATCCTCTATTGTTGTTGGCCCTTGCATTATTATACATCTATTTATTACTGTGTCTTTTTTTAAACGATAGCGTTTCTGCAATTTTACACTGTCTCATCTCTCAAATTTCGCCGTGGAGGATAATTATAAACATTTTTTGAACTTAATTTCACTATTAACACAAAACAATGTACTTCAAAACAATGTTTACAACACGAATTTATCCCCCATATATAGTATCCCCCAAAGTAAGCTTCGGACGTACCTTGAGTTTTACAGATATATCCTCACCTCCAAAATTTATGCAATTTCGAATACGAATTTCCTCAATTAAGGTTGAGTGAAGTCGAGGAATTGTTGAAAAGTTGGGAAAGGATTGTGATAGGAAGATTTGATTGATTGTAGCAATAACTGCCAATAGTAGGCGTTCCCCCTATTCTACCGTCCCCTACCTGACCTGGCTCCGCATAGCGGATACATAGAAAGTGTAGAAAACGGGTTCTGGGTACAACAATAATACAACTTGAAAGCGTAGATGTAAATTTACTGTTGAAATGTCTCTTGTCTCTTGTTTAGCCGTTTCTAAATATGAAACAAAAGACATTTCATCAGCAAAGGTCCGTACTCTTTCAAGTATAATCGAAAATTGGGACCTTGTTCTGGTTTACACAGACGTTTTTAATATACTCAAATTGCTTCAAGATTTTTTTAGCGCATTCCAACTAATGGCTATATGGTTTTTTATAAAATTTAATACGACAAGAGTATTTGCCTGTGACTATTATAGTACTAACTCTTGTTATTGTACGTTAGATATTTGAAATAATTTTGCAAAAGTAATTAATATACTGACTATACCATGATTTAATATGGAAAAAAAGGTCGAACAGGATTTAAACCCGCGTCTTTGCCCAATCCGGGAGCACATATTATTCCGCTAATATTTCATTGAGTTTCAAGCGTTGGTACCTGCAAAGATGCAGTTTTAAATCCCGCTCGACCAAATGAAACTTTTTCCACCTAAAATGGCGTTACATAGTTTCCTAAGTCACACCCAATAATGGCGTTTACAATGAATTCCTTAGTAAATTACAATAAAGTCGAAGAACCACTTAAGTAACCAAACAGAGGGTAGATACAAAGATTAGTTAAACACACTTGCTCTAATAAAACTACAACAACCATTTTTTTATCAGAAACTTACATAATACACGCAAGGGAACCCAATCGAATAGAAAATTCATATTAACGCCATCTAGTTATAATTAGCTGAACCCTCATCACAAGTATATACTAACGCCATCTAGAAATTAAACCAGCTAAACTGTTTCGATTTATTAATAAAGGAATTAAAGCTTCTTAAAATTATTAGCTTCTTTTAGTTTGCGCAACCGGCGACTTGTAGCTTTTTAGAAGCCAAACGCAGCGACCGAGCGGTTCCTCCCGCACACTTGAAAATGCTAGAAGCGGCGACTGAATCACTTTTCAAATCGCGAAACAGTATAGGAGCTATTAATGTTTTTAAACTTTTGCGATTATCACTCATTTTTATGATAATTCGGGTCTTATTCGCGACGTATATTATTTGGTACAAAGTCTACCTCATACTTCCCGACGTTTCGACCGGATTACACCAGCCGTGGTCACGGGTTCACTGATGAATTCAGCGTCGCCTCCACGAAGCGCGAGTCCTTTTTCCACTGGCTGGTGTAATCCGGTCGAAACGTCGGGAAGTATAAGGTAGGCTTTGTACCTAATAATATACGTCGCGAATAAGACCCGAAATATCATAAATATGAGTATAGGAGCTGTCGCCAAGAGGCGGGATGCTGCGCCCGGATGACAGAGAGTCACCCAAACACCACGCAGCATCAATATCGCCGGTTGCGGATACTAAAACAAGCCAGTGTGCGGTGGCTCTATATTAAAATGAAGGCTGTAAAGCTAATAACAATCAATTTAAATATGGGCGTTTTGTTTTTTGTTATGGCACGTTAGAAATTATTATGAATTCGATTGAAAAACCTTTGCTTACAAATTTTAAACCCAAAATAATTTTCAAACAAACATCAAAGGTGAAAGCACCAACTGTCAAGTGTTTAAAATTAAATTATCACAAAGTCAACAACTGGTTCAGTCACCATAATTAAACACTAAATTAGTTTAATTTTAAAATAGACGTTACACTTTTTTTGGTATTTTTTTCCAAATAATTTTTCGTTTACTATCTACTGCATTTATAAAAAAGTTATAGCCTATAATCGTCAGGTTACATATTAATTAATATATACAATATTTACAAAAACCTTAAATTTTAAATATTATTTCTATGATTCTTAAAAACATATGCCGTACTAAAGATTTGGTGAAAAAAAAAAAATTGTATAGTTCAACGGATTTCATGAGTAAAAACAACCTCTTTTACAATCTTGGGTTCTCCATGCGAAGCATGAAGAGGCGCGGATAGAGAAGCATGGACGGAGTGTAACACTAACCTATTTTGACGTAAATGTAACTGTGTCAATATTTTTAAATCACTTTAAAAAAAAAACACTTTTCCGCCATTACGCACCGTGCTTCTATATCTTTAAAAATTAAACCGGTCGCCATTTTCATGCTGCATAGAAAAAAAACCCGGCAATAAAATCTCACAGCCATACTTTTTTAATCTAGCAATAACAATAAAGTGGTATATTGGAAGGCCAATACTAATGGCCCTTCTAGGTGTGATAGTAGCTCTCGATCGATGGATATATTATTTTTTTTTACTTTATTTTCGTGTGGAAATCCTCATTGATGCTATGCCGGACTCCTACCGACTAAAACCACACGTTACCCTTCTATCTGTCTATGGCCTGGAGTCCCGGGTGAGCCCTCGGAAGGATAGTCCCAGGGCTCCCGACAGGATGGATATATTCATGACTTTTTCTATTATAGGAAGCCATTAAACGAGATCTTTATCAAAAAGTATTAAAAATCAAACTGTCCTGTTTCGAGTGTCGACCATAGAGCAAGGAAATTAGTTTCAACTGTGGTACCCATCCTAGGACGATTTAACCAATGGACGCGCTATCGCTACAGTTTGCGCCTATACCCCGCTTGCCATTTGCTAAGAATTTTTAGCTTATTCGCTGTCTTAATAGGCATATATTTAATATAATTTCATTCTCTATAAACATTATACAAAGAGTTACCATCTCAAATTAGCCGAATAATATTGTGTCAAATTCGTATTGCATAGCTACATTTCTATTGGTTGTTAGACAGTGGCAACACTTCATGCAAGAGTAAGAAAACAATATGTGTGTAGTTTCCCTCTCGCACGAAAGTTGGTTAAAGGTGATTCATACTTTGAGTACATTACGCGTCCATTGGTTAAATCGTCCTAGTACCCATCAGTGTTCTGTAAACAGTACGGTCGCTCCTGACCGTACCGTTTACAGAACACTGAGCTAGTGGTGCCGACTGTAAATGGAAGCAACAACGTGACTGCAGCTTTTAATCTTAGACATCTTTTTTTTTTGTTACTTTTCTAATTATTTATTTATAAATTAACAAATTAATATGGCAGGTAACACGACTTAGTAATATTACCAGATGTTCATAGAAACTACTAAAAAAAACGAACTATCTTTAAACTATCCCTGACGGGTAGTACTAAAAAACGTTAAATTTTTTTTTCGGGTGAGTTCTATTCCTACTAACCTCAAAAAATATATAATCATATACAATATGTTAAGAAAACCGTGTCCGATCCGTAAAGGTATTAGTAGGTATCGAGATGTGATTTTATTCATGTAATCCTTTTTAGAAATTACCCCAAAAAAATACCCTATATTACCTACGGAAAAATCTGTGTGCGGTGCGCCAAAAGAAATTTTCAATTTTTCTTCAAAAAGCACTTACAATTTTTAACATCTGGTAACATTACATTAAATGATAACTAAATCTACGTTTGCATAACTAGGAATCTTATTCGTGACGTATGATACTATCCTGATTTCGGTTTAGAAGTCGTCTGATTTCTTTGCTACGATAGTGAAGAACGCGTCACTGCTGTAGCGAAGGAATCGGACAACTTCTAAACCGAAACCAGTTTCAAAACCGCACGTGGTAGAAACTTCAACATCGCGTATGCACGTATTCATAGTGTTCTGAATCGAATGTCTCCATCACTAATAATTGAAATACCCTAACATTGCGTACGGAAAAAAACATGTATCGCGCCTTTCACTATCGTAGCGAAGGAATCAGACGACTTCTAAACCGAAACCAGTTTCAAAACCGCAAGTGGCAGAAACTTCAACATCGCCTATGCACTGTTCATGGTGTCCTGGATCGAATGCCGCAAACCATTTGTCTCTCTATCGCTTATGGTTTCTAAAAATAGATGCGTACAGACAGACGGACAGACTGAGCTGTTTTATAAGACTTTTCTAAACTTTAGGGTTTAGAAGTCTAAGTATAATTTCTACCTTATACCTGCCTACTTTTCAGACGATTTCATTTTTTTTTAATAAACTAGGTAGCCGCAGTCGCAAGGTGTAACCTATGCTAGCAGCATAAATTTGAGCAAGGCGTTAAATCAAACTAAGTATTTTCCCATAGACAAAATGATTTTTGCGGATAACTTTTTTATTAGATCGAATTTTGAAATTCGGGCTTCGTCACGACCTGCATAATTTTAATAGATTTCCGTAGCAGAAAAAAAATCCGAAAACGGATAAGAAATGGCGAAGTTCTGCCCGGTGTCACAAACGCCATTGAACTCGCTCAATGGGACCTTCGCTTTGCTCAATAAATATTGAAGCGCTTTCTTATATTTATATTATATTGTGCTATGGAATCTAGACAGCCCGATAAACATACTTATGTATTTTGGATTACATACATATTTTATAGGAAACCTCTAAAACAGTATTTTAAAATTTTGAAGATACGGGACATATTCCGACACATGATTCGAATTTAAGACTTGATCAAATTGAGAAAAGACACAATTTTTTTTCGAGTTAATAATATCATACGTAGCGAATAAGAGCCTAATCACACATAAATTTAAGTGAAAATCGCGAATGTTAAAAAAAAACTGTATCTATTACCTAGATCACAATGAGTCCATTTCTACATTTCTAATTTGACAACCGACTGCAATTCTTGCGTTTCAGAGACACAAAGTTCGGCCGAAACAAGCTTCAATTGACCAATGACAATGTTGGGAATTTCCACGATTACATTTCGAGCACTGTGATTGGTCAATGAAACCTGTGAAACTATCGTCAAGCAACAAAAGCATTATTATGAACAACTGTGAATTGTTAGTAGCCAAAGAAAATAACTTTTGGTATCGCTAATTGTACCAATTACGTATGAGGTAATAAAAACACGCGAGCCGACTTAGCAGCTACTTATTTGAAGTCGGTTGTAAACAAAAAAAGGTCGATTCAAGCTGAAGGCGAATCGAAGCGAATCATGGAAAGTAAAACCAAAAAGAAAAAAAAATGAGAAAAGGAGAATATTTATATTTTCATAAAAAACTGAGGCAGTAAATTGGAGACATACTCGAAATTCGCTTCGATTCGCCTTCAGTTTGAACCAAGCCTTACACGCTTGCTCTGTCACACGGTTTATTTTTTATAGTATTTATTTATATCCTATATCCTAAAACAGTTCTGAATAAGATTCCTCTCCTTACAACTAACAGATGGGGCATTTCACGTGAAGCAAACAGAAAAAAAAAGTGAGAATCAGAAAATTTATTTGATGTAAACACATTTTTGTAGTATAATATTAATTTCACAAGTTATGAGTTTCTAAAGAATTGTCGTATTGTAATTGAAATTTTATGACAGAATACAAAAAATGTTTACAGAATACAAAAAATGTGTATGTATACAAAAAAAATAATAATTTTGTGTTTACATTCATACCTACTAGAAGTACAAATGGGGCGAATATGATCGATTTTCAGACCCTCACATTTTTTCTGTCTGGTTCACGTGAAATGTGCCAGGTTACAGTCCCACGAACCCTGACTAATGTCCCAGTGTGAATTTACCTTTAGAATGTTGGTACGGTGTCAGAACATAACCTTATCTCAAGACCTACCGTATCATAAGATAATACAATCAAGAGTAATTTAATGCGGCTTACAGACTTTATAGCAGAAGGATGTACTTAATTTGACGATTTCTTTTTATGTATGTTTTACCGATTACAGAAAGATGCCTGAACCGTTTTGGCTAAAAGTTATCGAAATATGAAATACTAGTTGACGCCCGCGGCTTCGTCCGCGTAGAGAAGATTTCACGTTCCCGTTTCCTACAGGAACTTGTTCCCGGGATAAAAAGTAGCTGATTTATAAGCTATATTATTGTAGTTTTATTAAAATCAGTAGTTTTTAAGTGAAAGAGGAACAAACATCCACACAAACTTTCGCATTTATAATATTATTAAGATGTTTGTTCACCGATTACTCAAAGATGCCTGAACCGTTTTGGGTAAAAGTTATCGAAATATGACGTATAATAAATTAAAAATTTTTAGACATTCCCACACAAAGCCGTCAATTTTTTTTAATAAAGTGAAAATTACAGTTCGAGACGGGGATTGAACACGTGACTTTTCCCTAACCACGGCAATGTTCTAGCCACCGAACTACCCGAACCGTATCGAATCAAGTTGAAATCCCTCACCATAGTTTAATCGTCATTTTTGGAGTTCGACCATTCGATAATGCCATCTATCCCAAATTGTAATAAAAATACTTGTGTATTACAAGTAGCAACCATGTGTTAATCCAGGCTACTTCAACATCAAATTTGTCCTAATTGGTCCAGGCGTTTGAACGTATAGAAACAACAAACATACAAACTTATTGAAAATATCCAAACTCCGAACGAAAAATGAGAAGAAAATACAAATTTTGTTATGGGTATCGAACCCGGGACCTATATAAGCTTGTTTTCTGAAACAGTATGAGGCTTATAAAGGCACTTCACGCTAAATCATTTCTAAGGGTATTTTGTTCTCGGGACTGTTGTCTAAAACCTATTACTTAAAGCCTTGTCGATACACATTCGCCATTCCGAATCATAAAAGACAAAAATAGTAGGCAAATATTAAAAAAAATACAAAAAAAATATTAAAACCCCCATAGTTTAATTTGATCTTTCCAATAAGGTGAGAAAATGTTCCCGTTTTTTTTGATTACTGCTCCGCTCCCCTGGGTAGTAGCGTGGATGATATTACCAATAGTTTTGACATGACAACGTGCAACATTAACCATGGCAGATGACCAACTAAAGTATTTAGAGGAATACTAGCAAATTTCTCCGTTGCTTCTAAATCAAGTCAACGAATAAAACATAACTAATTGATTTGGGCGTTAATTTTTTTTTATATCACTGAGGTGGCATACAAGCATACGGCCCACCTGATGGATAGTGGTCACCATAGCCTATGGACGTTTGCAACACTGCAACCTTTAAAAACTTTCTAAGACCGCTTTTGAACAACCCCATACTGTAGACGACCCACACACTTTGCGTCCGGAAGACTCACATACGGTTAGGTCCGATAGAGGTTTTATTCCGCGTACGCTTAGGTTGTGGAATGAGCTCCCTGCCTGGGTTTTCCCGAACGTCTACAGTATGGGGGTTCTTCAGAAGGGGTCTTAGAAGGTTTATAAAAGGTCGTCCGCGCGAGTGCTGCACCTCTGGTGTTGCAAACGTCCATAGGCTACGTGACCACTTTCCATCAGGTATGCTTGTCTGCCACCTCAGTAGTATAAAAAAAACCATGCCATAAAATAGTTACAAGAAAAAGGGGCCAGTACTATCTTTGTCAAAATAATTTTACAAACTGTATCAACAAGGCAATCTATCTAACTTATAATACAATACATATTTAACTAAATAACTAATATTATAAATTAAAACCTCTAAGATTCTTTAGTCTTCGCTCTAGGTCTTCAAGTTCGGAGCCTTCAGGCCAAGACTCTTGGGTAGATTTTCTTCGTCCACCCCCGGGAGCCATTTCGAAACATGCACCCGACTTACCTGGACTTTCAGAGCTGAAATATTGTCTGAATATTAATTTTCGCTTCATATAACATACACTAGATACCCCCCCCCATCCCACCCCGGCTTCGCCTGTGATATAAGTTTCGTACTACTATCGCTTATAAATCTATAATAATATTATAAAGCTGAAGAGTTTGGGTTGTTTGTTTGGTTGAACGCGCTAATCTCAGGAACTACTGGACGGATTTGAAAAGTTATTTTGTTGTAGGATAGCCTATTTATCGAGGAAGGCTATTTACCCTGGGAAGCGGAGCCGGAGTCATAAATGTCGACAAATCGGGCAAATTTTTATGCATTTTTGTACAATTTATAAGCGACGGGATTAAATAGGTGCGACGGGAGTTCAAAGTATGTCACGGGCGAAGCCGTGAGGACACACCTAGTATATATATACAAAAAGACTATACGAATCCTTACCTGAAGTATTCAGTGCTTTGTCCAAGATCGCTGTCGATGTTCGAATTGGTGTCTCTGGAGTTGTACAACCACACACCGCCAGACATCTTGTGGTCGCGCACCTGGAAATCTGTGTTGTACAACCGAGGGGGGGTTGTGAAGTCCATGTTTAGCTTTTGACCTGGAAATATTAAAATAATAATAATAACAAATTGAATGCTGTGGAGATCACTTTGAAAATTGTGCGGCGTAATTTTGGCCGACCAAATACGTAACGAAGTGATACGCAATATGGCAGGTTTGAATGAAAGTGTCAGCGTTAAGCTGGAAAAGGGCGTGCTCCGTTGGTTTGGACACGTCCAACGAATCTGTGAGGAACGATTGACGAAGAATATATATTGTGCCAAAGCAGAGGGTAGAATGGTCAGGGTAGGCCGAGACTTACATATGAAGACCACGTGAGCAGATTGCTCAAAAATGGAAAAGTCCAAAGTACTCGGATACCCAGACGTGCGTGTATGAAGCGATTGGTAATTCTTGAAGAAGCGAAAAAAGTATGCATGGATCGTGAAGCCTGGCGATCTGTCCTCTCTGACTATCCCGTCAGGGATACAGCGTGAAGATATTTAACTAACTAACTATCTTCACGCTGTAAATTCGCTGAATTTTCGGTTTTTTTTTAATTTGTTTGATATTAACCAAAATCTCCCAAGCAGACGATGTTAGATATTTGGGACTATACATGGATCGCCGCCTAACTTGGCGTAAACATATTTTTACCAAAAGAAAGGCCCTAGGAATCCAACTGCGTAAAATGTACTGGTTGATGGGGAGAAGATCTCAGTTATCACTAGAAAATAAGCTGTTGCTTTATAAATGTATCCTCAAACCTATCTGGACTTACGGTATCCAGTTATGGGGTACAGCCTCACTTTCTAATATAGAAATACTCCAAAGGTTCCAGTCTAAGATGCTGCGTATTATCACTGATGCACCATGGTACATTACAAATGACCAACTGCACAAAGATCTTAAGGTTGACACAGTTGAATGTCAAATAAAAACTTCGACAGCGTCTTACTTGAAACGTTTAAAAAGACATCCCAACATCCTCGCCTCAAGCTTAATACAGACGGACACTGGATTCACGAGACTCAAAAGGAAAACCACTAAAGATCTGATTTAGTCAGTTAAGAGAGAATGGGTTCCAGTCAATGGACTGAATGCCCCACAAGACTTTACTTAATGAAACTTAAATCACGTGCTGAATGTCTACGAGACAGTATTGCAATGAGGAAAAAAAAAAAAAAAAAACACAATGAAGAAAACCTATTTCTACCTCCGCCGGACATACGTAACGAGGCGAAAAACGCGTGCGATAGCCTTTTGCCATCAAATCTATGTAACATTTTTAAACTGAAGAGTTTCGCTTTTTCTTCACAAGTGTGTCGAAAAACGTTATATGACACACTTGTGCCTGTGACCATTATGTACGCGGCTTTCTTATGGCGCACATAATATCGCCTAGTATATACATACATACATATTGTCACGCCTTTATCACGGAAGAGTAGGCTGAGGCATACTATACGCCCACATTTCACCGTATGCACTTTGTCCCACGTAACAGATGGTGAGCCCATTGTCGTGTAGAAATGGACAGGCGGTTGTGGCGACCAGCTGTTGAAATTTTCCGGCACTTTGTGGCATCTACATTTGCGAGCGTTTCTGTGCCTTCCGAAGCACAGAAACGCTCGCAAATGTAGATGCCACAAAGTGGTCACCCACCCGAGGATCAGCCATAGTGAAAGTTTCTTAACGCAGTGATCGTTTACAGAACACTGAGTCCGCGGGGCCACGAGCGTTTCTTCGCCTAGTATATAATGGTCAATTTAGCACACTTGGTATCATAATGAACTATTGGTTACCTGGATGTAGTCGCTCATCCAGCTTCAACTCCCCGAATCCACCGGCGATGTCGGTCAGCGTGCACTCATTGTTGTTGTTCTTCCAGGGTCGAGAGCGGGAGAATTCTCCAGAAGGAGGGTACCAAGGCTTCGAAGGTCTGGAGGTCTTTGGTGTACTGGGCCTCACTGGGCTAGACGCTGTGGAATTAATTCACGCTATAGTAATCAATCACTTGATCCACAAATGTGTGTTTCGGAGTTTGGGTGTTTCCTATGTATAATATGTATGTATTTAGAAATATATAAGTATGTTTATCAGTTATCTAGATCCCATAACACAAGCTAATATTAGCTTACTTTGGGCTAGATGGCGCTGTGTGAAGAGAGTCCCACAATATTTATTTATTTATTTTATTTACTTCATATTTTACTAAACTAGCTGATCCGCTCTTAAGCCGCACTACTATTCCATAATTACTCGATTTTTTAACGTATCCCATGATGACGAAAAAGAGTGAAATGCGATAAAAATGTAACACTAATCAATAAACAAATAACTACTTTTGGAAAAAGAATTCCATGTTTTTAAAATAAAATTAATTTGAAATTAGAATTCTTAGCCAAACAAAAATTATTTTGATTTGAAATGGCCAGTACTGCAGAAAGGCAATAGGTAAAGACCTATTATATTAAAATGGCAGACGCCGTCTTAATCAATAGTTCAAATTACATAGCACATCTAACCCCCAACCCTATAGCCCATTTTGTAGTTAGCATATTTCACAATAGTTTAACTCACATTGGAGGTGGTCCATTATCGTTCTTCTAGTGGGGGTCCCATTTCCTAGATTTAAATTCTCAAAAGGCCTCTGCATGTTGGACCACTATGTCCCCATGTAAGCCTACCAAAAGACCGGGTATCTTCATAATAAAAATGGATGGGTGACCACTTTATGGCATTCCAATGCTTCAGAAGGAACGATAAGCCATTGATTGCCCAGCAATATGGCAGTTGTTGAGCCAATTCCAAGGCTTGAAAAATTTCAACAGCAGTTTCCACAACATGCACCTGTCCATTTCAACACGGCAATGGGCTCAATGTCTGGTGCGTGGGACAAAAATGTATTCGGTGAAATTTGTAGGTATATATGCCTCTACCACACTACACACATGTTGTTTTGTAACACTTGTATGAAGTTGTCACTGTCTAATAACCAATAAAAATACAACTGCAAATAGAAAAAATCTACTGGGCCAGACTATGTGAAATTTTAATGGGACTAAATGGTAACCATTCTGCATCAAACTAAAGAAGAATCACGTAAATCGGATCATAAATCACAGCGTAATCGATGTTCATACATGAAAAAAAAAAAACCAATCGAACACATAACCTCCTCGTTTTTTAAAGTCGGTTAAAAATGTAGGTATGCAATACGAATTTGACACAATATTATTCGGCTAATTTGAGATGGTAACTCTTTGTATAATGTTTATAGAGACAAAGTAAATTGAATATAGGCCAATTAAGGTGTTGGTATGTTTCAATAATTAATGGTTTTTGTTAAATATTGATGTGTTAGGGTTATGTAAATGAAATAAAATTTTACTTACGAGTGAAAAGAAACATTAATTGTTCGACCGCTATAACTTTTACACCATTTAAGAAAAAATTACGTCATGTGCTGTACATTATGTAATATTTTCTTTATAAATTACTCTAAAAACGTGTGCGATAGACTTGAGTCCACAGAACAGCGACTTAGCTAAAAATGCATAGCAAATGGCAAACGGGTTATAGGCGCAAACGGTAAGATAGCGCGTCCATTGGTTAAATCGTCCTAGCCTTTGGGTGATTGATAAGCTGTATGACTTACGTGGTACAGTGACTGCCTCTCCTTCTGCAATTGGCACCTTTTTCCTTCTGGTTCGAGGACTGGCTTCTTCTATATCAAGCTCGTTCAGTTCAGCCAACATCCGTTCTTCACCGTCAAACACAAAATCCCTTTCTGACACTTTCCGTATTGGACGAGAAGATAGTGATGGTAGTTTTGCTGTAAGTATAAATAAATATTATGGGACACAGCGCCATCTGTCCAAACTAAGCTTTAAGCTTGTACTGTGGGAACTAGACGACTGATATATTTCTAAACTAGTTGAAGCCCGCGGCTTCACCCGACGGTTTCCCATTCCCGTTTCCTACAGGAACTTGTTTCCGGGATAAAAAGTAGCCTATGTGTGTTATTCTGATGATGATATCAGTAGTTTTTATATGAAACTAACTAACTATCTTCACGCTGTATCCCTGACGGGGTAGTCAGAGAGGACAGATCGCCAGGCTTCGCGATCCATGCATACTTCTTTCGCTTCTTCGAGATTCATCAATCGCTTCATACACGCACGTCTGGGTATCCGAGTACTTTTGACCTTTCCGTTTTTGAGCAATCTGCTCACGTGGTCTTCATATGTAAGTCTCGGCCTACCCTGACTCCTTCTACCCTCTACTTTTGAACAATATATATTCTTCGTCAATCGTTCCTCACTCATTCGTTGGACGTGTCCAAACCAACGGAGCACGCCCTTTTCCAGCTTAACGCTGACACTTTCATTCAAACCTGCCATATTGCGTATCACTTCGTTACGTATTCGGTCGGCCAAGGTAACGCCGCACAATTTTCGAAGTGATCGCATCTCCGCAGCATTCAATTTACTTTCATGTATCTGCTGACATACCCAGGTTTCACTACCGTAAAGCAAAGTTGGCACTAGCACTGCGTTATGAATCGCCATTCGTGCTTCTTTTACGATGCTTTGTCGCTTTACTAACTGGGACAAAGCACCGTTAACTTTGTTTCCGGCAGCTACTCGCCGTTCTACATCCGAATCACATCTTCCATCCGCGCTAAACATACTTCCTAAATACACAATTTCATTCACTTGCTCTAGACGTTCCTGGTTTACCCTAATCTCGCATTTAGTTCTTACGTCACCTCTTTCAAATACTAGAACCTTAGTTTGACTTGCATTCATGCGGAGACCCTTACTTTCACACCCCTCTTTCATATTAGTGACTAATGCCTGTAGGTCGGCTTCTGATGAGGCCATGAGCACCGCATCATCAGCGTACAGCAGACAGCTTACTGTAAAGTCACCCAAATTCACACCCATATTAAAATCTTTCAACTTCTGCAGGCAACTGTCCAGATACACTATGAACAGCCAGGCGGACATGACACATCCCTGTTTGACGCCTGTACAGACATCAAAAAGAGGTGACACATCCCCCCCTACTCGCACGCAAGCCTTACAGTCCCTATAAAGCGACTGTATTGCCCGCAGTAGCGAGCCGTCCACACCATATCCTGGCAGCAAGTCTCACAGCGTTTCTCTCACAACGTTATCAAATGCTTTCTCTAGATCCACAAAAGCGCAGAAAACCTTCTGGCTAAGAGCCAGAAACTTTTCCGCGATCATGCGGAGAGAAAACACTTGATCCATGCAACCTCTTCCACGTCGGAATCCGCATTGAGCCTCCCATAAATACCTTTCAGACTTTTCTTGCATTCGTGCCGTTATAACCTTTGCATACACCTTACTAGCTAAGCTGACCAAGCTGATCGCCCTGTAGCTGGAGCAGTTTAGGCGCGAGCCTTTCCCTTTGTAAATAGGTACTATAACTGCTACTCGCCAGTCATCTGGGACCTCACCCGTCCGCCAGCACAAGTTGCATAACAGACATAGTGTGTCCCAGACACGCGACCCACCGTACTTGATCATCTCAGCAGTGACTCTGTCTTTTCCCGCAGCCTTACCACATTTCATACTTCTTATCGCTTGTTCTATTTCTTTCATACTAATGACTTTAATGACATCGGGATCCGGAGCATCGAAGTGAGCTCCACTTCCCGATGTGGCATCTCTGTCTTTTCTTGCATACATCTTTCCATAATATTCACTCCATCTCTGCAGGACGTCACTTTGGTCTGTTAGGACGTCATTGTTAACACTAAGCACTTTATTCATACTGCAGATTGCCGAACAACTCCGGATCTTGCCTACCTCTTTCCAGAAGAGCTTGGCATTATCCCGGAAATTGGACGACAACCTTTCATCCGCTTTCATTCTGCACCTTTCACGAGCTTCTTCTATAAGTGCCTTCGTGTTAACTTTCTGCAGCTTGCACTCTTTCTTTCATATTAAAATCATTCCGCGAGGCTAAGTAGTCTAGCCATGCTTTCTTCTTCATTCGAACTGCTTCTTTCACTTCCTCATTCCACCATGCATCACGCTTATTACTACTGCCTCTTTTCGTTTCTCCACACACTTCCACAGCGGCATTTATCATACTGTCCCTAAGGTTCTGCCATACACTTTCCACATTCTCACTGCTTACATTGACATCGCCAAGCTTTTCGGCTACCCTTTCATTATATTTATCCCTAATGGATGCATCCTGCAGCTTCCAGCTTTTGATGCTATAAGTCGGCTCAGGTTCAGGACACTCGGTACGATGACGCCAACCCGCGAACAGACCCCTAATCCTAGTTATGACTAGGTAGTGGTCTGATCCCAGCTCAGCGCCTCGATAAACCCTTGTGTCCATCACCTGTTTACGGAGCCGACTATCCATTAGGAATAGATCTATCATGCTTCTCTTTGACTTACATCTCCTCGTATACATATGAATTTGTTTGTGGTTGAACATTGTGTTCGCCACAAACAAATCCTTTTCGTTACAAAATGCCAGTATTAGCTTGCCAGCGTCGTTCACCCTTTTATCCCCATACTTCCCGAGTACCGACTCAAAACCATCGCGAGCGGTACCCACCCATCCATTCAAGTCTCCACATACTATAAGTCTTTCATTTCCTTCTATCACATTTAGAGCTTCTCTCATACTCTCCCAGAAGTCCTCTAGCTCACTCGCGTTCGACGAAGATACTGGCGCGTAAGCAGCTATCAGGAAAATCTTCGTCAAACCAAGTTTTACACGGATCCAGAGGATTCTAGGACCTATCAGTTTGTACTCATACATACCGGAGGCCAATCGCGAGGACAGCAAAATTCCAACCCCCCGACTGCCATGCTCGCTCTCTGGTACTCCAGACCAAAGCGCGAGCATCCCACCCGGGAGCCCCAAGACTTCGCTGCCCTTGCGCTTGGTCTCTGTCAAGCACACTGCATCTAACTTTCTCTCATTCATAACATCCATCAACTCATTCATCTTATCTGCCATTCCTCCCCTAACATTCCACGCAGCTACCCTGCACTCCATCCTCCACTTCCCGCCGTGTCGGGCCGCGCGTGTAGGGTGGCGGTCCCCTACGCCGCTCTGGCTCACACTTTTCGCACCAGCGGGGACGAACTGGTGCGCGTCGCCTCGGGGGCACGCCCTAGCATCATTCGCCCTGGTGGCACTCGTGTTGGAGTAGAATTGCAGCCGTAGCTGGCAGGGATGGCGACGTGCACGCTTCTACTCTTCATCCCCTTTTATGTGAAAGAGTAACAAACATCCATAAAAACTTTAGCATTTATAATATTATTAAGATAAGATTAAACTCACGTCGTTGTTCCTTATCATCCTTGCCCGGAGTCCCACCACCGGGTGCTCCGGGTGAAGCGAGGAGTTCCTTCAACTCCTGCTCCAGTTCAGCAGCATCAACATCCTCTACTGTGCTACCCAGAGCTTTTTCCACTTCGTTGTATGTGTCCATTACCTGTAAGTAAAGAATTAGGTGAAAATTTTATCTTGGCAACATTTTGAGGATCATTGTCATGTATTTGACTGCCTCTGTTTTGCGGTGGGAGTGCATCCGACTGCTGTGCAAGTGGTCGTGGGTTCGGTTCCCACCCAGGATAAAACATTTTGTGATGAGCACGATGGTTTATTCTGTGTCTGTATGTATTTAGAAATATATTTGTATGTTTATCAGTCATCTAGCTGCCATTACAATTTATATAGTACAAGTTTTGCTTAGTTTGGATTTAGATGGAGTTGTCCCAACGATATATACATACATCTTTATATACCAGGAAGGCCGCAGTTGTTTGCAGCATATAATTGCAGCGGAGCATTTAACTTATTCTAGTTTCAAATTCAAATTCGTTTATTTGGACAGAAACATATTTAACAATTGAACGATGATATCTGCAATAGTAATAAACTGTGACGCAGACATCAACGCCCTCCTGGAGGAACTCCAAAATTTAATGTTTCTTCAAGACTGGCAAAGTTATCGACTACTTCGAACTGTGTGCGGGATGTCAAGTAGCTATGGAACATATCCAATGCAACTCCTCTTATACCATAGCATTCCATTTTAGAAATTAATGAGGGTACAGAGACAGTGTTAAAGGCCTTAGAGACATCTAGGAAAATTCCTAGTTTTAAGTCCTTTCTCCAAGTTTTTAACCATGTTTCCCGTCATATCCAAAACTGCATCTTCTGTGTACAGTCCTATCCACAGAAGATGCAGTTCCATTAGTTTATACTAATATTATAAAGCTGAAGAGTCTGTTTGTTTGGTTGAACGCGCTAATCTCAGGATATACTGGACGGATTTGAAATTTTTTTTTTGTGATTGATAGCCCATTTATCGAGGAAGGCTATAGGTTATATATCATCACGCTACTATCCTGGAGAGCGGAACTGTAGACACAAATGTCGACAAATCGGGCAACCGGGACCAACGGCTTAACGTGCCTTCCGAAGCAGGGAAAGCTCGCAAATGTAAATTCCACAAAGTGATTGAGGACCACCTATAGCGACTGTTGCTTAACGCAGTGACCGTTTACAGAACAGTCAGCGGGGCCACGGGCGCTTCTTAGTTGTAGTATGAATACTTCTCACCCAAATTGATACTTATAGTCGATAGCAGGTATCATTGTACTACGCAATGATATTTTAAGTAAAAAGATATAGTAAACTAGTTGACGCCCGCGGCTCCGCACACGTGGTGAAGTTTTCCCGTTCCCGTTTCCCACAAAAACTTGTTCCCTAGGTAATAAGTAGCTTATGTGTTATTCTGATGTGTAACCTATATTATTGTAGTTTCTTCAAAATCCATTCAGTAGATTTTGCGTGAAAGATTAACAAACATCTATACTTAAAAACATTCGCGTTTATAATATTAGTAGGATAGTCATATACATATAGTCCTTAATCCCCCAAGAAGTAAGCAGAGAGATGTTACCGACGTTAATGACAGGTTACGTAGGACAAAAATACACACGGTGAAATGTGGACGTATAGTATACCTCTGCCACCCCTTCAGGGGTAAAGGCGTGATTGATAAATAAAAAATGATATAATGGCGAAAGTCGCATACTGGGTCTGCCAGTTGCCTACCATTCTTCTGTAGCTTAATATTATTGTATGAGTTTAACTGTGCCACCCTCTGATATGCTTGGTTGTATGAAATAATAATCTAGAGTAAGTAATCGTCTGCGTATCACCGAAGATGTAGACAGAGATGTGGGCAACCACATTTCAACGGGTTAATGTTGACCCACATAATAGGTGCATAATAGGAACATTGCGGTATGACAAAGACGTAATGACTAAGATAGAAAAAGGGATGCTTAGATGGTTCGGTCATGTGGAGAGTATGGAAGAAAATAGACTGACGAGGAAAATTTATGTGGCGAGAGTAAATGGGCAAACTGGTAAGGGTCGACCTCGACGTACATATGTCAATCAAACTGAAGATCTTTTGACATAAGGCCAGGTCAAGAGTACCCTTAATCGGCGAGCGTGTATGAAAACAATTATGAAAGTTGAAGAAGCGATAGTTGTATGCCAGGATCGTAGCAAGTGGAAAGCCATAGTCTTTGCCTACCCCGATGGGAGACATTCGTGATGTTATGTATGTATGTATAATAGGTGGAGAGCCAAAGGGGTGGCAGAGGTATATTATATGCCTCTGTCACCCCTTCGAGGATATAGGTATGACTGATGAATGACCCACCTCTCTCAAATCATCCATTGTATCGTGAACAGTATCTTCGGTAAGATCATTCTCCTTCATGTTCTGTTTCATAGCCTCCGAGGTTGTCCTGAAAATAAGGATGAAAGTTAGACTTTAATATTGTGGAACAACAACATGGATGCAAAAGGCGCGACAGAGAAAAGATTGGAAGGCTCTGGAAGAGGCCTTTGTCTTATGACAAATTGATAAACTACAACATCTTATAAACGAAATATATTATAGTGAACACAAAATTATGGTATCAAAATAATGTAATGAATAATAAGTATAATGAATTGTAATTATTTAATTGAATATAATAATGTAATGTATAAAGAATCGATTATTTATACTGTTGATTGAAGGCGCTTGGTGGAACTTGCTACTAAAAGGTACACAACGCGTGTACCTTTTAGAATGCCGTAAGGCGAAACCGGTCAGGTTTACAAAGTAAATGTTGTGGAACAGTACAAGTGATGTTATTTAATATAAAAAAACGAATTTGATAGTTTCATAATGAATTGACATGAAGTAGGTACATTAGTTCATTAGTAGGTACATTCTGTACCTACTAATGAAATGAACCGAATTTAATGGAGAACACAAAAGGGTCAAAACATAACTATCAAATACACCTAAAATTGAAGCGTAGTTCATGTACATTATATTAGTTTTTATTTCAATTCAATACATGCAGTATTTCCGAAGTTATAACGACGAGAAGTTATAGCCCTTTTTTGAATTTCCGAGATTAGGCGCGCTCATTATGACGTCACAACGTAACACTGACTGCGACAAGGCGCGGTGCGGCGTTCGGGTGCGAGAGCGCGACTGTTGAATGTGTAGTGTTGTGACGTATGCGGTCACCTGCGTTATAGGCACTTTGATCGTAAATATTTCAGTCATTATTTGAAATATAAAAAAAGTAAAAACACAGTTTTTCTCGTATTTTATTGTAGATTTATTTGGCATTTAAATTAAAAAAGTTTGTCAGACCCATTGTGTATTTAATATTGTACCAAATTTGAATAATAATGCATGCAATGAAATGTAGCTGTTTTAAATAATGTTAATCAATAATAAAGACTGTAAATATATAAACTAGCTGACCCGCCCGGCTTCGCTCGTGACATACTTCGTTCCCTTCCCGTTCCCGTGGGAATATGGGAATAAAAAATAGATGTTGACCGATTCTCAGACCTACCCAATATGCACACAAAATTTCATGAGAATCGGTCAAGCCGTTTCGGAGGAGTTTAACCACAAACAGCGCGACACGAGAATTTTATATATTAGATTGTGGGACATTTTTTTACACACGCCGTCTAGCCCAAAGTAAGCTAATACAAGCTTGTGTTATGGTATCTAGACGACTGATAAACATACTTATATATTTCTAAATACATACATATTATACATAGGAAACACCCAAACTCCGAAACATACATTTGTGGAGCACAAATATTCTTCCGACCCGGGAATCGAACCCTGGACCTCAGTCGCGGCAGTCGCATACACTACCACTGCGCCATAATGGATACAACTAGAGATTAATGCTAAGATGAGTCTTCAAAACCATTATTAGACCTGTCCTTTTACATGGCAGTGAGACGTGGCCGATATTGGAGCGACACAAGCAGGAGCTGCGTGTCACGGAAATGAAGATGCTGCGGTGGATGTGTGGAGTCACGCGGATGGACCGCGTGAGGAACTCTCGCATCCGCGGCAGCCTTCACGTCCGTGACATTGCAGACAAGTTGCAAGAGTGTCGCCTTCGTTGGTATGGTCACGTCTTGCGGCAACCGCCGGGCTACGTAGGTAACAAATGTCTGGCCATGTCAGCCCCGCCGGGTCCCGGTAAGAGGGGAAGACCCAAGAAGTGCTGGCTTGACGTCGTAAGGGATGACATGCGTGCCAATGGTCTCACTACAGGGGATGCCGACGACCGTGCGAAGTGGAGGAGAAAATGTAGGAAAGCGGACCCCGGGCGTCGCGAGACGCAACTGGGACAGACGCTCGGATGATGATGATTAATGCTAAGATGAGGTGTAGGACTTACTACTTTTTACTACTATAGTTTTTATTCATTTATTTGGTATTTGTCAAAAATTACACATTCACCTTTAGTATGTCTAAAGGTGAATGTGTATTTTTTCACAAATATCCAAATAAATGAATAAAAACTATAATTTAAATTAATAATAAATAAATAAAAATAAATTAGAAACTAAATTATATTTTTTGTTTGTCAACAAAACAATAATTATTATATCGATTTCATTTATTTATGTTATTTTATATAATCGCCTACACACGAGCCTTAAGCAAGACTGCTAGGCCTAAAAATATAAAAATAATAATAATTACAGTTTTACAATGGATTTCCGCCATGTAACAACTGATTAGATTAATTAATAAATGAACAATTCTCAGCAAATCCTTTCATTTGATACCCATATTGTAGGCAAGTATTTAACATTTAATTACTGCCTCGGTTGTGTAATTTAGGGTGTATGCAACTGCCGCGCTGAGGTTCGGGGTTCGATTCCCATCGGGGTCGGAGTAAGTGTTTGTGTGGTCCACAAAGGACAGTGACCACTCTCTATGGGGTTTTGGCCTCGATGCGGACAATTTTGTAGCGCCTTAAAAATACTACAATTACATAGCTAAGACTATGTAGAAACCCATGATATAGATTTTGTTGTAGCCAGGAAGTTTAAAAAATAAATAAAAATAAAATGAAACTGCAGGTTTTATTCTCAATTTAATTTTCAAATGTGATCATTATCATCTTCATATGTTTGTAAAACAATGTCTAGGATTAAGCTGGAGGAGTAATATTTTCACCATACCTTGCCCAACTTCAGTACCACATCACAAACATGATATGAGCAAACAACCAATAGGTGATTGGCCGACAATGCTGTAACAATAATGTTTTATGGTGTCTAGGTTGCCAATGTTATTTTCATATATAAACAAAACATGTTTGTTTCTTGCTTATATGGCATATATAAACAAGAAAAAACATATTTTGTTTGCTTTGTATTTTACCTCTTAATAATCTGCAGTTAACGGCTAAAAGAAAGCATGCCCATAAATATGTACCTTTATTTCTTATGTGTTTACTATATTATGATTCTGGTTGTTTTATTTAGTATAACTTAGCCTTTAAAATACTACATCAATATTATATAGAAAATAAAAGCATTATTTTTTGTCGCCAAGTATAAGGAAATTATAAATGGAATTGGCAAATCAGACATTGGCTGTAGTATATATCATATATACTTTGTTTATATATATATATGTGTGTGTGTACTCTGAGTCACCTAGAAACTTAATATCTCTCTTCATAGTTACAGTTTAGGAGAAAAAGCAATGTAATAGAGTATCAGCGGCTCTCTTCAAATCTGGCAAAAAGATGGTTCATTCTGGGTTCTGTTATTTGACTTAACTTGCCCTTAGGGCAAATCCAACAAGTATGACAGGTTCTATCAGATGCTCTTAACTGAAACAAAAATGGCAATGAAAAGTACTTGAATAGGTATATGTAACAAACCTGTTGGTAAAAGTTGATTTAAGAGGCTCCCAAAATAATCTAGGTCCATATCACCTGCAGGTAATGCAGCTACTGGCTAGCCCACTGAACTGATTAAAAACAATTCTTTTAACATTTGAAAGATATGTTGTGTAAAAGTAGTACAGTAGTAATTATAAATATCAAAAATAAAATAAATATCCATCACGCCTTATCCCCGAAGTGGTGGCAGAGGCATATTATATGCCCACTTTTCACCGTATGGATTTCTGTCCCACTTATAGGTGGTGAGCCCATTGCCGTGTTGAAATAGACAGACGCAGGTTGTGGCTACCTGCTGTTGAAATTTTCAAGCCGCCCATAAGGCCTTCAACCAGGCTTAACGACTGCCATTTTACTGGCAACCGGGACCAACGGCTTAACGTGCCTTCCGAAGCACGGAAACGCTCGCAAATGTAAATGCCACAAATTGGTCACCCATCCGAGGACCAGCCATAGTGAAAGTTGCGTATCTCAGTGATCGTTTACAGAACACTGAGACCGCGAGGCCACGAGCGCTTCATCATTCGCGTAATATATAAGGGGATATAATCAAAGTGCCATTCCCAACCATACTGACATTATTCACAAAATAAATAAAAATAACATTGCGTAAACAGTTATTAAATCAGGCAGAGTTTAAAACATTAATTTGCTGAATACATTATATTCAATAAATTATTATAAATGGGAAGTCAGGAGTGAGGCACAGGTACTCTATGTATATATCTACACTTACGCTTTTACAACAAGCTTCCCTGTGACCTGAGAAATTTACCTTAAAATAAATTTAAAAAGTTTATTAAAAACAAGCTTTGTGAAAAAAGTTTTTACTCCGTTACAGACTATTTGCAGGACAGGGACGCCTGGAAATGATCTGCTGGCATAGTGAAATAATATTAAATTGTAAATAGGCCATCAAAAAAAAAAGCCTTCCTAAGTTTTTTTGCCGGTTCTTCTCAGGTGGGCCGCGTTCCGCACCGGTGGTCGATTTAAATATTTTAAATAGTGTATGACATTTTGTAAGCGCCGTTAAAATGGTCTATGCAAAATAAAGATATTTTTATTTTATTTTATTTTTATTTTATCATTGTATGTTGGTCACTTTCATAATACATGATACACTTTCATAATACATCCTTCAAAATCAATAAAAATCAAAAGGAAAAAAGTACCTCAAGTGTTTTCATTGTTTATCTACACACTCTATCCGCCATATTTTAACAGATTCATTAGTCGTCTCATACATGTACATTTGGGTATCCAAGTAGGTACTAAAAGTAAGTAAGCGACCATTTATAACAACCTAGTTGAAATTAAAAAAAAACTTACTGCTTAGGGTACAATCCACTGAAGAATTACATGCGGAACTTCCGTCAGGTCAAGAGTTATGATGACTTCTGTGTGTAATTACCATTACCACAACAGATTCAACAAACAAAAAAATGCTATTGTCTTTATTACAGGACCCAAACAGCCATGGTGGTCGTGAGAAATTGAATTATTTATTATGATACAAAACACTCGTTAAATACAAACGCGAACTATATAATTATATAGTATAATTTAAATAAGACACTGTGTTGTTTTGTTTATTTGTGTTAAAGGTCGTTCGACTTCGATGACAGGTTTAATCAGTGTTGCTAGAAGATGAAAACAAAAATACCCAATACGTTTTATTTTTTATAAAAATATGCATTTATTTAAACATATTTAGTATTTAAAAAAAGATAGAAGTTTTTTATAATAACAATAAAATAATTACACAAAGCATTTAGCACAGTTTCAGTTTTTAAATGAAATATTAGTGACTAATAACGAAGGAGTTTCGACTTATTTCTCCCTACTCTTGTCATTACTTTTATTTTATGCAACACAAGGTTGACAATTACAATAATATTTATTTGTACACTGTTGTTGTACTTGTACTTGTTGACAAATATTTTTTAATTTCGTTTTGAATATCAGATAAGTGGCTACAACCAAATTGTCATTAATATTTATTGTATAATAAATAAAAATTATTACAAGTTTTATGACTTTCCAAAGATTCGGTCACTGTCCTTTATAAGTTGTATCCCATACCACTTTTGGCCTTGATGGCGCAATGTCAACAAATATCTCACAATTATCAGAGCACAAGCCATAGAACAGATTGTACAAGCGATAGAACACTTATAAGGAGGGAATAGGCTTCTTCCATGGGAAAGAAAACTGTCAAATAGTTAATTGTATTTATTTATCTATCTCGCCTTATCCCCGAAGGTTGGCAGAGACATATTATATGCCCACTTTTCACCACATGTATTCCTGTCCCAGGTAATAGGTGGTGAGCCCATTGTCGTGTTGAAATAGACAGACGCAGGTTGTGGCTACCTGCTGTTGATATTTTTCAAGCCGCCCATATGGCCTTTAACTTGACTTAACAACTGTCATGTTACTGACAACCGGCTTAACGTGCCTTCCGAAGCACGGAAACGCTCGCAAATGTAAATGCCACAAAATGGTCACCCTTATGAGGACCAGCAGGTTTACAGAACACTGAGACCGCGGGGCCACGAGCGCTTCATGTATGTATATATAAGCTAACCTGTACGTATCAACAATGGCAGCGTTGACATCAACCTGTCTCATCTGCTGCAGCAGTTGGTGAACGTTCTCCGAGGCTGAAGTACAACGGTCCAGTTTGTGTTGAATATTATGTTTGCGACGGAGGTGTTTCTTTGCCTGCAATGAACAAATCATTATTAAAATTATATTAAACTAGGTGACACCCACGGCATCGCACGTGTTATACTTCGGACTCCCTTCGCTTATTACTTTTACAAAAATTAATGAAAAATTAGGCCGATTTATTGACATTTATAATTACTGCGCCGCTCTCCTGGGTAGAAGCGTGATGTTATATAGCCTATAGCCTTAATAGATACATGGACTATCCAATATAAAAAAGAACTTTTCAATTTGGAGCAGTAGTTTCTGAGATTAGCGCTTCAACCAAACAAACAAACTCTTCAGCTTTATTCAATAAGATTACAGGGAGACTCCTTTCAACGCCCAGTCGAAACCCTTGAAAACTAAAAACTTTACCTATCTTCACGTTGTATCCCTGAGGGTGTAGTCAGAAAGGACAGATCGCCAGACTGCGCGATCCATACATACTTCTTTCGCTTCCTGCAGATTCATTAATTGCTTCATATATGCACGTCTGGGTATCCGAGTACTTGTGACTTTTCCGTTTTTGAGCAATCTGCTCATGTGGTCTTCATATGTAAGTCTCGGCCTACCCTGACTACCCTTTTACCCTCTTTCTTCGCACAATATATAATCTTCGTCAATAGTTCCTCACACATTCGTTGGACGTGCCCTCTCTGACTACCCCGTCAGGGATACAGCGTGAAGATAGTTAACGTGTTACTGACCGCAAGTTTGTCTCCAAGTCGAGAAGCAGCGACAGCGTCTTGATGAGCAGCGGCGAGGTCCCTTGAGAGCCGCGCCTCGTCCCCTGCCAGGCGACGTTCGGCACAAGTCAGTTTCACGTACGCCTCGTCGGATTCCGTCACTGGAGACGCTTTCATATCACCCACAGCTAGCGGAAATATACAACTCACAATTAAAAAAAAAAAGTCAATGTACGGCGGATATAAAAAAAATCTGAAATGCTGGCAGGTATAGATATACCTAGTCAGGTCATAAGTATTGTCACGCAGTAAAAACTTTTCTTTGAGAATGCTGGCCACAAAAACGTTTACAGAATTCGAATTTCGAATTGTTCATGAAAATAAAAATGTATACTTTTTAGAATTTTACTCATTTTTAAATATGGAGTGGACGCTTAAAGAAGACCGTTTTGCAGTTATTGCGTTGCATCGTTGCGGTTACGCGCCAATTCAAATTTTAGACATACTGAAAAATTTGGACCAAAAGATTCGTTTATCGTACCATCAAACGATACAATGAAGACTCTAGTGTAGATGACAGGTCAAGAAGTGGTCGCCCTCGGTCTGTTAGGACTCCAGCAGTGATAAAAGCTGTGAAGGCGCGAATTCAAAGAAATCCCAAACGTAAGCAGAAACTGTTGGCCCTTCAGATGGGGTTAAGCAGAACCACGGTGAAAAGGGTGTTAAATGAAGACTTCGGTCATATCGATGAAAAACAGGACATCGTTTAAATGCTCGTCTAATGGACCTGAGACTGAAGAGATGCCGCGCTTTGTTGAAGCGGTACGCGGGAAAAAAATATCGAGAAATTCTTTTTTCGGATAAAAAATTTTTTACCGTAAAAGAGAAATACGACAAACAAAATGATAAGGTGTACGCACACAGTAGTGAAGAAGCGAGCAACCGTATTCCACGTGTCCAACGAGGTCATTTTCCACCCTCGCTCATGGTATGGTTGGGAGTTTCATATTGGGGCTTAACAGAGGTACATTTTTGTGAGAAAGGTGTAAAAACGAATGCAGATGTGTATCAAAATACAGTCCTGACGAACTTTGTGGAACCTGTTACTCATACCATGTTCAATAACAGGCACTGGGTATTCCAACAAGATTCGGCGCCAGCTCATAGAGCGAAGAGCACACAAGACTGGCTGGCGGCGCGTGAAATCGACTTCATCCGGCACGAAGACTGGCCCTCCTCCAGTCCAGATTTGAGTCCGTTTAGATTACAAGATATGGCACACTTGGAGGAAAAGGCGTGCTCAAAGCCTCATCCCAATTTGGAGTCACTCAAGACATCCTTGATTAAGGCAGCCGCCGATATTGACATGGACCTCGTTCGTGCTGCGATAGACGACTGGCCGCGCAGATTGAAGGCCTGTATTCAAAATCACGGAGTCATTTTGAATAAACTTTATTGTCATAAGAATCTATGTTTTGTTAAGTTCATTTTGGTATATAAATGGTTACATAATGAATAAACTTGTTTCAATTGTTTTATATTAAACATGTGACAGAATTTATGACCTGATTAGGTACATATAGTCGTTAAGCCAAGTTGAAGGCCTTATTGGCGGCTTAAAAAATTTCAACAGCAGGTCGCCACAGCCTGCGCCTGTCCTTGGGACAAAAATGCATTCGGTGAAATGTGGGCGTTTAATGTGCCTCTGCCTACCCCTTCGGGGATAAAGGCGTGACAATATGTATGTATGTATTTATATAAAAATCAATGCCGCTTTTTGTTGTAATTTTATAACTCAAGAACGGGCTCACCTATCCAAACCAAATGTTTAAGCTTTGTTCGAACTATTTAGTAGATGGTTTATGTGAAGTTTGCGCAAAATCGGTCGAGCGGTTCCTCATTTATTACATTTTTTGTAACAAATCTCTTAAGTGGCGCTAACGAAGTTGCGCCGGTCAGCTAGTAATATTATAAACTAGAGGAAAAACAAATAATAATTTAAAAATAAAAAAGTTAATGTACGGTAGAATTTAAAAGAAAATCTGAAAAGCAATTAGTATATTGATTTTATTATAAAGTAGCGGAAGCCCAATTTCACCAAGTTTGGACGTACGACCATAGGAATATGGGAATAAAACGTAGCCTATCTGCCAGTAAAAGTACCGTTAAAATCGGTAGAGTCATTTTAATAGTTTATCAGCAACAAACAAACAGACAAAAAAGGCAAGATCTTCGGGGCCCAAACTACCTCATATGCCAGCGGTGCATCGAAAATAAAAGTGGATCCCCACTTTCTGCAGTAACTGCCGTCTAATTCTCTAAGGAACTCGAAATCTAAGCGAAGACAGTCAATTAAAAAGACACCAGGCTCCTAAGTGCAAATTTTGGTACCTCCTAGGATTCCTCCAAAGAATCTATGACCAGAGGGCCAAGTCTACTATTTCAATTGCGTCAGAATAGAATAGAAATCGTAGCTCAATTGAAAGCCGACAGTAAAATTTTGACAGTTTTTTGTAGTCTACTATAACAATCGTACTCCAATAGACTTCTATCGAGCCAATAGTATTCTATTAACATGTACCAGTGGCCGCTAGTCAGTTGCATTTTTACATGTTGATACCTAAAAATAGCGATTCTGTTTCTATTCTACGGTTTTATCAATAGTAGACTCGGCCTCCTGGACGTCTTGTAACGATTTTATATTGACAGGCTCAATATCTCACCTAATTTAACAACATCTCCTTTCTTGACGGCAGATCCTTGAGAGACTAGATATCCCAGCAGTAGCTCAAACGTCTCTCTGTTCTGGGTCCAAGAACAATTGCGCATGAGCTCTTCAATAGTGCCCATATGGTCGACATCTGATGGATAGTTTTGTAGCAGTTCTGTTGCTTGTTCCTGTAAATTAAAAGCTTTATTGAAATTCATATTCTTTTGAGAGGTTCCTTTAGTTTATGAGATATGTTGCGAACTGTATAGGTGTACAAAAGTGAACTGTAAAGGTTTTAAGACTTCTAAATTCTAAATTTTAGAAAAGTCTTATAAAACGACTCACTCTGCGAAGTGCTCGTGGCGCCGCGGGCTCAGTGTTCTGTAAACGATTACTGCGTTAAGCAGCTTTTACTATGGCTGGTCCTCGGATGAGTGACCACTTTGTGACACAAACGGAGACAAACGGTTGTTGGCATTCGAATCAGAACACCATAAATACGTGCATAGACGATTTTGAAGTTTTGAAACTGGTGTCGGTTTAGAAGTTGTCCCTAGACCTTGGCTATGATCGCCATCGAGGCGCGATCGTTACTTGGTTCTATCTAGAATTTTTTCAAAATACTAGTTGACGCCCGCGACTTTCCCCGCGTAGAGAAGTTTTCCCGTGCACGTTTCCCACAGGAACTTGTTTCCGGCATAAAAAGTTTATTCTGATGTGTCAGCTATATTATTGTAATTTTGTATTTTTTTTATACCACTGAGATAAGCATACCGCCCACCTGATGGAAAGTGGTCACCGTAGCCTATGGACGTTTGCAACACCAGAGGTGCAGCACTCGCGCTATATATTTGTATATTATTCATCAAAATCCATTCAGTAGATTTTGCGTGAAAGAGTAACAAACATCCATACTTACAAACTTTCGCGTTCATAATATTAGTAGGATTGTGGGACACAACAATATCGTCTGCGGCGACTGGATTACAAGTGACGCGCGATTTTAATTAACATAATTTCTATCAACTTTATCACGTCACTCTTATCATTGGCAGAAATATCTTATTCGTTTCGTCATGAACAATGTGGTTTCAATGATATAGATAGGTTACAGATAATAGGCTCTCTTGCCAAAACTATACAATACATTTTTTTTCAATTTAAATTATAAAATTAGCATTAATTTGAAAATGAATTTAATGACATCACAACTACCATCCACAGTATTCTCTTTCTGATGCAGAAGAGAGACGAGACGAGACAGGCTTTGACTTAAGGCTGTACTTATCTTGCTGTTGGGGTCGGCCTTACCCAAGCACTTCGACCCTATTAGGTCTTTTGTGCTATACCCCTGCCCGTTACACATCCCCCAGCGCTCATGCAGCACCTTCATAAACCTCAGCGTTCTATTTGGAGGGATCTGCTTGTAGTCTTCAGGTGTCGGATATGCCGTTCCCAGAAGACTCATTTCCCTTGCACCAAGTGCCACGCATTCGCACAGCAGATGATGCATGGTTTCACCAGCAACTTTACAGGTCCTACACGTCGGATCTTCCATGAGTTCCATCTTGTGGAGCTCCTTCCTTGTTGCATAGTACCCTGTGAGTGCTCCAGTGATTGTCCGAAGATAAGATAAAGCTGTACTGCTTAAATTGCAAAAGACGGTGTCTTTTTAACAACTAAATCATATAATTTCCTTAAAAATATATTAGAGTAATGCTGTGTCCACACAATATAATAAATGTGTGTACCACACTGTGCAATAATTAGACAACTGCTGTATAGTGTGAGTATATAAAAAAAGTATATTATACTATTAGATAGCAATAGGTTAATTGATCTTAAACATTCTTCATTAAAAATACAAAAAAAAAAACAGTGATCATCATTATCATCAAAAGATTTCAAAAAGAAAATGATCACTTCATTTTTATCACAACTGGGGCCACTTGAATATTTGCCTAAAAACTTCAAGCAAGCAGCAACTAATCATTGACATTGTTGCTAAGTAGTGCTGTGGGCCTCCATACACTAGCTTCTTTTAGTATCTGTAACCGGTGACTTAGTAGCTTTTTGGAAGCCAGATGCAGCAACCGAGAGCGACACAGAATCGACACAGTCTCAAAATAGCCGGTTGCTGATACTAAAAGAAGTCAGTGTGTGGTGGCTCTATAATATGCTTTTTGACTTTTCTCTTAAAACATATAAAATATAGTGTGGAAGAATTTTAGTTTACGGTGCTGTAGCTGTGTTGCCCTTGTTAGGCAGATTGTCGTCTGAGAAAAATAAAAGATCACAAATTCCAGTCCCATCTGGGCCGCAATTCTCATGCCTTCGAAACAGTCTCGATTTTGAGATAAATTTCGAATTCGAACTTTATTCGAGTTTTATTGACGTTTAGCTATTCTGCAAATCTCGAACTCGACTTTTCCCGAAGGGAAGCCACTCGAGTTGCTTCGAATGGTTGGTAGCAGTCGAGACGCAGATTTCGAAGTCGAATCACTATAATCTTTGGACATTTCTTAAGTGACCGACCCTAAATTAGCATTATATTAGATTTTACATTTAATAAATATCAAAATCATTGATAAATTAATAGTTTAATACGTGCAAAACATATTGCAACTCGCTTCAATTTGAAACACGTCGTCGCCGATGTTTCAGCAATGTGGAAATTTCAGCAATTTGATTTGTGATTACAAATAACACAGTCTTCAATAATATAGACAACACATAGTGACAGACGTTCAGATATTTTTAATTTTACGGGACGGTATAAGCAATTTTTAAAATATACATAAAGTAACATTTATTATTAGTCCAGTCATTACGTCGGAAAAATCGGGTTAGAAATGCAAATGAACCGAGAAAGCCAAATTTTGGATATTACGTGGGGGGAGGCTAGAAAAGCTTAAGTTCAAATTGTCGACCAAAATAACCTGATGGGTTTTCCGCCATCTTGAAAAAAGTTATATTCTGTTTTTTCATCATAACCCGGTTCCCCGTTGAGATACGATTTTTTTTTTTTTTATTAATATTTTTAATTTTTTTTTGGTCGACTTTTTGAACTTAAGCTTTTCTAGCCCCCCCCCCCCCCCCCTCCCCCACGTTATATCCAAGATTTGGCTTTCTCAGTTTATTTGCATTTCCAAATGTATATATAATGGACTATATGCAGTTAACAATATTTTTTCCTTTAATAATTACTATAAAATACGTAATTATTGTTTATAACGTGTAAAATAAGCTTAAAAAACTTTTAGAACATTTTGTAAGAGTAGTCTTGTTGTAACCGTTTTCAAACCGGATGAAAAGTGTCGAACGGAACGCATCGTAATGTGACATGGTTCTTTAATGGCAACATTTCACACAATAATCTCGAACTTTAGTTTGAATGGTGGTGAGAATAAGACATTCGAAAAAACCTTCTTTGGTCGAAAAAGGATTCGAAGAGTGAACTCGAATTCGAGATTATTTCGAAGAAAACGAGAATTGCCTCCCTGTATTGAATTTTAACAAGTTATTATTAGTTTGTATGTATTTATGTAATGGAATCTTTGAATGTAACTTTCGCTCCTTTCATTTTAATTATTAATAAAACTTTTTATATACCTAAAAGCTTAGCATACTAAAAACATAAAATAATAACTCAACAAATGTATCCTAAATAGTCGAACTACAATTACCTTAATAGCACTTTCCAGAACAAACCGCTGTGTAGAATCAATATTGGCCTTAGGTAGCCCATCATTATCTAGCTGTTGTCTTGTAGGAAGAAAAGATGCAACAGCAGTAAAGGCGAATGCTGCAGGCTTGAAAGCTAGACGTGCACCCCATTTCATCCAACTTTCTGGTCCGTTGTGGAGTATTTGTTGGTACTTGGATATAGGACAGAGTTCTCCATCACTATGAAAAATTTACAGTGAAATATAATTTTACAGTACAAGTGATTAGATCTATTGAATTTATTTACAAAAGTCCTGATCCTGCTTTCACATTGCTCTGTAAGTGATCACTGCATTAAAAATCTTTATGCTATTGTCTAACTTATGAAGGGTGACTTTCTTAATATATTCCTGTGCATGTATATAGGGATTAATGAATCTAGATAAAATGAAAGAAGTTTGCATGGATTGCAAAGCCTAGCAATCTGATCTCTCTGACTACAGCGTGAAAATAGTTAGTTTAATTATTCCCAGTTGCTTCCAAACCGTGACTGCATTTTACAATTGGCTGCTATAATTTGACATTAGGTAGTGACTGCAGTTTGTCTTTCCAACCCAGTAAGAGTGCCTGCATCATTGGCTCATCCATTAGTCAGTAGGTGCACTGATAGCTGGTTAGGCCACTTGGGTCCTGAAGATCTTGATGGAGCTTCAAAATCAAATTTGGCAGGCATGCGAAGCTATTGGTTCTGGCTACCAGTACCAGGGTAGTATTTAAGTTGTTTCAATTTTTTTTTTGAGAAGTGATTCGCTTACAGACTACCCACTTCTGGCTAAGCAAAGGATTTGTGTGGAGGTTGCCCATCACTTGATTGTGGTGACATATTGTCACTTCTGCCCTAATAGGTGTTATAGGACAAGTCAAGTAATAGGCAATAGTGTAAATAATTTCAACAGCATGTAACTACAGGCTGCACCTGTACATTTTAACAAAGCAAAACCTCTTCAGGAATAGAAAAGTACTAAACTACATGTGGGTATAAAAGTCTAGCTGCAAAGTGAACACAGTTCTGATTCAAATCAAACCACTTAAGTAACAGATTTGATGATTTAGCTAAAATCACCATCAAAGCGTCTTACCTGATTGCATCTAAAGTCTGTTCCTATATCTACTTTGAACTCCATTTCAATCCTCACAAGGAAGCAAGTATCAGTACATACTATAACACAATTCATTATGAAAATAACCTCCTAGAAACATATGCTATTAGAATTTTTTATATATTTTACGCACAAGAAAGAACACAATCAAACTGACCTTATCATTTCTTCAACAACTATGTCCAAACAAGCAGGAGTTCTACCTTTTCTGTGAAATGCAGCCTTTGCATCCGAGGCAGATACGATGGGATCGTTCTTATATCTACACCATTGGCGCAGCATGTCTGACCAGAACTTCATTTTCATGTCCCAAGACTCTGGGTTTGTAGTCTTTATTCGAAAAGGTGCAAACAGAGCGTTCATTCGAACATCATCCGACCAGCATTGTGGAAGATCATCTTGCGGTATGCTGCACTTCGGCAGACCCATTTTGGTTAGGCAAATCTATTTTGACTGATATATTTTAATGACTGTTATTTTAAAAAAGTATATTTTTTACATATAAAACAGGGAACTTCCCATATTACAATAAATATTGGTTGGACTTCCGCATACAATGGCGTGCGAAAATTTTTGACGGAGGAACAGAGCAGAGCAACAGATTAAAATTTTTCCCTCCTCTATGGTTGCCTGAGTTCTAGACTAAACTGTAATCCACGCTCTACACTCGTTTAATAGAATACTAATTTATAAATAACTAGCTGACCTGCCCGGCTTCGTCCATGATATACTTGCAACCCCGTGGTACCCATTTAATCCCGTGGCTTATTACTTTTCCAAAAATGTATGAAAGTTTCCCCAATTTGTTGACATTTATGGTTACTGCTCCGCTCTCCTGTGTACTGGCGTGATGATATATAGCTTAGAACCTTCCTCAATAAGTGGGTTATCCAATACAAAAAGAACTTCTTAAATCAATCCAGCCGATCACGCGTGATGGCGTGAGCAAGGAAAATAGGGATTCATTTTTAAATATATTGATTATACCTAGTATTCTCAACACAGTGTACGATACTGATTCGAACTTGTCCGTTTTTAGAGTTTTAGGGCTGTATTCCAGAACGTTTATCAACACTCAAGAAAAACTTGCTAGTAAAGGCAAAATCTAGTCTCAAGCGTTGAACGAGTATGGAGAAACGTTCTGGTATACGGACCTTAATTTCCTTAACATTTTGAAAAGCAGTTTCAATAGAATGCTGACTATATTACAATTCAATCGTGCTTGTCTTAAAGGACTAAAGTGGTTACTCAAATTGTAAAAGGACGTGGGTTCAAATCCTAATATCAAATTAAATTTATTAAAATCAAATTTATCAAACAAAAAATATAAGCCCTCACACGTTCGTTCGTTCTTTTATTTTATTCAAATGCCATAAAATGACTGCATCACTTAGCAACTCAGATAAAGAATACCATAAATATGACATGGTAGTAAAACTCTGAGAGTGAAAGAGATACACTTTTACTCAAACACCAAAGAGTGAATAAGACGGACATAATTATACAATGCTCTACACTTTTCTTGCTAACGCTTTTTTTTTGTTTCCCACATAATTGTTAGTGGTTGAGCGGGCGAGATAAATAAATTCAAAATGGACTGTATTTGCGGGGATAGACAGAAATGAAATTTACACGCGGTTGTCGACGGAAAAAGTAATGGAAAAACAGGAATGGGCACACTACCTTGTTGCTTGCTGCGAGATGCTGAGGTGGAGGCTGCCGGGGGCGTCCCCGGACTTGAATTCCTGGTTTCCTTGCACGAAAACACTATTTATCGATGGAAAATACAATTACTGCTATAGTTGGTTCGATGCGGCCGCGCGCGCGATTATTGTAGGACGGACTGCCAGCCTTCAAACGTGGTCGCTGCCCGTGAGGCTAGCGGCGCGAGCGATAGGTACTTGCGCGCGTAATACAGCTGACTCACTCCTCCTTTATGCGAGACAAGGTAGGTGCGAAAGAGAAATGGAATAAAGGGGAGCGGGGGGAGTGTCGACAACTAATTAATTAAAAACAAATGCAGATCAGCGATGCAACATAGAAAAAATAACGCGGCTATTCTTTTATCATATACCGGCGCAACCATTTCCCCCCGGCTTGAAGGGTTACCTTCGAAAATGGAACAACTGACTATACAGTTGCAACCAAGCTTTAGCTGCTAACTAAACAAAATGCTATCGAACTAAACTAAACTAAACTAAACTAAACCTAATCGAACAAGCTAAATTTGTTATTGAAGTTACTGTTGATTAGGCAAAGGACAAAGACGAATAACTGGTCGCAAGTACGAACCAGTTGCGGTTTTAACGCGAACTATACGGGTGATCGCATTTGACCCAGGGAAAACTTCTTCTACTACCCCAAGCGGCCAATGTAATGGACGCATATTTTCAGTTAAAATAACTACGACAGTACCGACAGTAATAGGGTTCGATGGAGTATTCCATTTCAGACGTTACTGTAGCGTATGCAAATAATCTGTCCTCCAACGCTTCCAAAACGATTGAACGAGTTTATCCAATAATGCATGACGCGAGAGAAGATGAAGTCGATCTTCCTCTATTTCAAAAGCGGGTAAGTATTTTAACGGTGTAACATTCAAAAAGTGCGCTGGAGTCAGTGCAAGTGCGGCTCCGTGGGATCACTAGACAAGGTTCTACAAAGTGGACGCGTATTCATTACGGCCTCGACTTGAGTGAGCACGGTGCTCAGCTCTTCAAACGTAAAGTGTTTGAAACGCAAAAAATTATGTAGTTCGGAAAGGTTACGACGAGCTCCGACGCAATTCTTACCGTTGTCCGAATACATTCGAGATACGGAACCCCGACGCGACATAAATCTTTTAAATGCAGCCATGAAGCATGGCGTGCTCAAATCACCAGCTAATTCTATATAAACAGCGCGAGTCGTCATACAAACAAAAAGACAAACATAAGCTTTCGTGGAGAGTATACCACGACCACGAGAAACTGTTACCCTGAAAGGGCCAGCGTAATCGGTACCCGTGTGTACGAACGGTCCAGCAGCCTGAACAACACGACAAGGACGATGATCGGCCATTTCGGGCGCGATGTATCCCAACGATGGGGTGAAGAATGTGTCCAACACAAAGCGACGGTCGGTCCGAGAATGCGAAAATCCTATCTATATTAATGCGGTTGCGACAACTACTAACAATTGAACTAATGAGCTGCGCTAGAACCAATATAGCGCACAGCTCGAGACGAGCGAGAGAGACTAACTTACTAGGGGCTACTTTAGATTTAGCGCTGATAAGGTGAAATGAAATGTCATTACCGTTACGAACGTGGAAGTACACAACACCACCATACGCTTTCTCACTAGCGTCAGCGAAACCTAAAACAGTTACAATACTATCATCGGAGATGCCAACATGGCGCGGTATTCTAATTTGCTCGAGCATAGGAAGCTCGGCTCTAAAGCGGTCCCACAATTTAATGATGTAGTCAGGAGGAGTGTCGTCCCAGTCACATTTGGACAGCCAAAGTTCTTTTATGAGAAGCTTTGCGTACAAGACAGGTGCTACAAATCCCATCACACCCCATATGCGTGCGACACACGACAATATGGTGCGCTTAGTGCAGGTTGACGGTGTAGGACAAACCTTATAACGGTTGACGGGCTTGGTAGGGGTGGTGCGCACTAGGTAGCAACAACACACCTACATACACCCATCAGGTACGGTTGGTAATCCCTGGAGATGTGTAAGTAGCACTATCTCAAAGAATCACCGGTGCACCAGCTAGCAGAGCATGTGTATAGGGAGTGAGTATGGACCAACCTGGAGCAGAGAAATACCAGAATTTATAAAAAGAGGGCGCCAGGTATCTCTCCATCAAACGAATGATGCAATTAAAAAAACTCATGGTATCTACTTATTAATTATATTTATTTAAACTATATCCATATGTAGACATGAATATACATAAATGAAAGTAAAAAGAAATGGCTTAGTCATGCATAGTGGGATCCATATATATATGATCACTTAAAAATAAGTTTATTGTTAGTACAAATAAAAATTTAAACCAAAGTATGGAAATGGGCGTGGCCTAAAATGACAAATATTAAAGCAGTTGTCAGATGCCTTAAAAATATCTAAATTATATACAGACATACATTTAAACTATCTCTGAGTTTTGTTAACACACAACACCGCTTCCTATCATCATCATCATACACTACAACATAACAAGGTAAAAATAAAGTTTCACATTCATATTCCTTTGTGATAATAAAAAGGTTATAAAATATGTGTAACTGGAACGTCACATCGGTAGTCCAGTATATTAAAGTAGTTGAAAGCTACATATGTAATAGAAAAATGAATTTTTAAAGTTAAAAGTTATTCCTTTTAAACTATCAACATCAGTCGGCCTTTACCGGGTACATACAGAGAAACTAATTAACTTATCTGGATATAAGGTTGAGGTACATCCAAATCCTTCACATCTCTTCCTATTCTAGAAGTTCAGGTAGTAGGTAACCAGAGTAGAGAGAAATATCCTCTTTGCACATTGTCTCAGCTTACTTTAAGTCTTCTTACAGAAATTCACCAGGAGTAAAAAATGTAGAATGCAGAGAACGTGAAACACGTTAAACTATCAAATATTATGTTAAAAAAAAAATCAAAAACAAAAAAAAAAACCCCTGTAACAATAGAAAAGTTACAGACATTAGTAATTTGTAATAAAAATCACTTCCACCCTCAACATTCTGTTAAGGAATGCAGTCTAAGAGATTATATAGTTTTAACTTACCACTTATTTCAGTGGGGTTTTAACTAGATCCTTCTACCATCAATCTTCTTCATATTATTTGCTAAGTCTTATTGTTCGCAAACACCAAGTAATCTTACCGATTACGAAGAAAACAAATCAAAACAAATATTCTAACCTCATAACAAAAATCATTGTGTATACATATTTGATATAAAGACTCTCCGGATATTAATCCGAATTAAATCACTATGACAGGCATATTCTCATGACGCCATGTCGTAGCAAAAAGGGCTGAGCTCCTTTCTTTTCCTTCCGCTAGATTACGGCAGGCTAAAGTCATACAGCCTTGACAAATAAACAAAAAATAAATAAACAAAACCAACATGAAAACCTTACTATTCCTGTTTGTCACACCTCACGCAATACATTATGGATGGATGTGAGCCAGGACAGCCAATCTATCTAAGTTCAATGTCCAGCACCAAACTGAAAGAGACCATAGACGCAAGCGTTAATTTTAGAACGCGCCAAAAGAGTCGAAACGACCGTGACAGTTTTGACAACGTCAAACTCATGTCGTTCAGAATATAAACAACTAGAATGAAATGTTTTAACATATTAAATAATTAGACAAATGACTTTAGAGTTATAACTAAAGTATTGTGAAAATTGAGTTTGTTTCCTAAAAAGGGATGTATATAAAAATAAGGTTAGTAAATCAAATCTTATGAATATGTAACCGACACTCAGAAGTGTTACAACCTTCAAACTAAACATGTCGGACGAAGGTGACCAATGCAAACCGAGAACCTTGTGCGTATCGTTACTATCAAACTCCTTGACAGTCGACAAGCGATGCGAAGCGAATTACTAGTCCATTTTACGAGATCAAAATGACCAGCCTTCATGAGATCAATTACTTCAGTCGCAGTTGCGACAGCTTGATCTTCGGTCTGCACAGAATAAATATAGTCGTCCATGTGTAGACCAGTTTCTACTGTCTCCTTAGCCTTCGGGTGCAACAGTTACCCGAAGGTGCGACAGTTGCCTTCCGGTAACTGTCGCCCTCATCGGCGGCGAGCTGCTTGACAGTGCGAAGAGCCTGGAAGGGACTGGATTTAAGTACAAAACAAACGCGATTAAATTCGTAAACCTGTAAAGGTTCCTGCGGCGAAAATCTATACAAAATGCGTTGAAATCGGCGATCTGATTCGCGAACACCAATACAAAGAAACATTTGTCTAATGTCGGCTGAAAGCGCGATAGCGAATAAGCGAAAGTTAACTATAATTTGGAACAAATTACCTTGGAGATTTTGACCACTGTGCAAAATATCGTTTACCGAAACATTCGAACTAGTTTTGGCGCTGCCATCTAAAACAACGCGCAACTTGGTGGTTAGTTTATCCTCGCGGACAACTCCATGGTATGGTATACGAAGGAGCGTGCTTCATCTCTTCGGTTTCGGGAGGCGCGGGTGAAATGAAACCTTTATCCAAATATTCTATTATTACGCAATCGTAAGCCTCCTTCAACTTTGGAGATGTCTGCATTTTCCGTTCTAAACAAAAGATGCGTTTTTCGGCTGACTGAAACGAATCTCCAAGCGAATTAACATCACCCTTATAGGGGAGTGCGAGAACATAACGACCATCACTATCGCGAGTAGTCGTGCGACTATAAAACTCTTCACAAAGTTCATCATCCGGGCTGACAATAGGAGGGACGTTCACCTCTTCTATCTCCCAGAATTTACGGACAGCGGAGTCCACAGGCTCGACGGCGCAACAAAATATGACCCTGTCGAGTTACAATCAAAACAAGCGGGTGCGGAACCAACAATAACAAACCCAAGAACCGTCTCTAAGGCGAACGGCGCGGGGTGCGATGCGTGACCTTGAACCTTACGCTGCAACAGGAGATGCGGGTAAATCGAAGCGCCAACTAACAAATCAATATCTCCTGGAACGGCGTAAGTATCATCGGCCAAAGGCAAATCTCTAAAATTAGTCAATAATGAGGTATTGACTGCGACAGTCGGTAAAAGTTCGGTAACCTTATCGACGACTAGCGAATCCATCGAAAAACTAACATTAAAATCAAAACGCGAGTGGAATTTAATCCCTACAGAACCTTGAACGGCTTTAGTGGAACCCCCAATACCTTTCACAACATTACAGGCGGGGCGGTTATTTATATGCAAACCAAGACGACTACAACAATTTTTACTAATAAAATTACTTTGAGAAGCACTATCTAAAAGTGCGCGAACACTATGTAAATTACCTACCATGCGAATCGTAAACAACAACTCGAGCGGTTGCCTGAAGTACCGTAGTAGGGCTTGTGTGCAAACTTGATAGCGAGCACAAAGCGACATCGTTCGGCTGGACGCGCGCGGCAGTGGCGCCGCCGTCGCTAGGCGTGGACGAGGACGAAACCACGCGAGTGCGCTCCAAAGCGCGACTCAACGGCGCGGGCGGCTGTGACGTCACGGCGGGCGGACGGTTAGGCACGAAGTTTGCGCAGCTGGAATCGACTGACGAACTACCGGACATGGTGTTATTGTTTTCGAAGTGTAATAATGAATGGTGTTTACCATTACACTTGCGACAAAAAATATTCGAATTACAGAACGATACACGATGTTTCTTACTGAGACAATTGATGCATAAATTTCTAGAACGAACAAATTTATAGCGATCGCCCGGAGTGAGCTTATCGAACCCCGAACACTTATAAAGTTGGTCATGGTGACCTTGACACAAAGAACAATTTTTCGAATGCAACACTTGCGATTGCGAAGTTGTGGGTTCAAAATTAACAAAAGAATGCGTGGACTTCGTGGGCTTACTACGATTAGTCGGACTATTTTTCGCTACTCCGTGGTTTAACGAAGTTCGTTGCAAAAGATCCCATAGTGCGCAATTTGTGGAATTATTTAAGTGCTATAAGTTCAATAAATTTCAAATATAAAAAAAAAGAATTCTTCGGTAGGCCAGATGATACCTATTATAAAAGCAGTAACATAGGCACTTCAAACCCGTAACCCACGTGTAGGGTTTTTGATGTAGAGTCCGAAAAAAGACACAATGTTGGTTGGAAACAACACAAAATTAGGTACGTTCGGTCAACTATTTAAGCAATTTGTCCTATGTTCTGTTTGGTCATGGTTACTTGTTTAGAAAGGGACACACTACCACCGATAGCCCTCTCGCACGAACTGAAGATGAAACACTGAAGTGCACAGTATAGGTATAAGTTTAAGGTCTTTGCCTGTATCTACTCGAAAAAATGAACTACTGTCGCTGAAGGTTCTCAAATTCCAATCCTTACAAAATTCTAATACATGCTCAACTAATATGCGTTTTTTGAAGTTATACTTCTTTTGGCGTGTTAGGGTAAAAAATATGGGAGTAAATTATACGATGCGCGCAGACCGTCACGAAAAACCAACACCATGAAGTTCTTCACTGATAAGTGATAAGTGTTTCAATGACAACTTATAATCACCCTGAAGTTAGCTGATAAGTGTTTCAATGACAACTCAAAACTACATTCAAAGTGGTTTTAATTTGTTAAATGTTTATTTTTCTTACTAATTCATCATTCCAGTTACAAACTAAGAGTTGTGGTATATGTGATATAATCTTATTAGACTGAAGAAGTATAACTTCTAAGGCGTGTTCATAACACACACACGTTTTTTTTAATTTTGTTTCGTTTTTACACAGCGCCATCTTGCTCAATGTAAGCTAATATAAGCTAGTAGCATGCGATCTAGACAACTGATAATACATACTTATACCTGTATTTCTAAATACATACATTTTATTCCTCTCTGTCTACCAGTCAGGTACACAGTGTAAAGATACATATTATACATAGGAAACACCCAAACTCCCATCGGACCCGAGACCTCAGCGTGTCAGTCGCATACACTACCACATACACCACGTCAAGGCGCGTAGGTATAGCTCGCGTTTCGACCGTTTGTGTGAAGATAGGCTTTATAGATAATATTACGATGATTTCAATTTAAAAGTATAAAATATACTAATTATAAATAAATATATCTATCACGCCTTATCCCCGAAAGGGTGGCAGAGGCAAGCTCCTAAAGACGTAAAGGCTCTTTCAGCAAAAGCATTTACGTCTATTACACGCTGGTCCCCAGCTTCTACTTAGTTCCACCAGGGAATACGTATGGACCATCGGTGGGCGTGACCTTGCTCGCACTGTAGCGCGACAATGTGTAACGTGCCGGCGCGCCGCTGCCCGATCCATGACTCCTCTTATGGGAGCATTGCCTGCAGAGCGAGTGACGCCTGACTTCCCGTTTATTAGCGTTGGTGTCGATTTTGCTGGACCATTTTTGTTTACTTATAGAAGGGGAAGAGGATGCAAAATTACAAAATGTTATTTGGCTATTTTTATTTGTGCTAGGTATAGGTGAATTCACTTAGAGGCCGTAAGTGACCTTTCAAAGGAAGTTTTATTTCAAGACGCGGGAAACTACGAGAAATTGTCTGCGATAATGGTCGAAATTCTGTAGCCGCCGCCAAAGAAATTGGTGATTTTTTGAAGAAGAACGCTTCTTCTATCTCTTCTTTCGCAACAGATGAGGGGATCAAATTCAAATTTAATCCAGCATTTAGCCCACATTTTGGCGGGGTATTTGAAGCCGGGATACGCCTAGCTAAATATCATTTGAGGAGAATTTTAGGTAAATGTCATTTAACCTACGAGGAATTGGCAACTTTATTTAATCAAATAGAAGCTATCCTAAATAGCCGTCCCTTGTGTCCCATCTCCTCTTCTCCTAATGATTTCCAACCCCTGACTCCTGGTCACTTCCTCATCGGCCGCGCCTTAACCTCTCTGCCATCGCCCTGTCTTGAGGACCTTAATCAGAATAGGCTGGATAGATTTCAGAGATTAGAAGCAATAAGGCAACATTTTTGGAAACGTTGGCAGTTGGAGATTGGATTGCCGAGCTCCAGCAACGGACCAAGTGGCGCGTCCCTGATCGCCCCCTTCAATTGGGCAACCTTGTTCTTATCAAGGAAGAGAACGCACCCCCTTTGCACTGGCGTATCGGTCGCATCACAAAACTGTTTCCGGGGGCTGACAATATTGTTCGTGTAGTGGAGGTTACCACTGTCACCGGCACATTCAGAAGAGGTTCCCGGGAACCGGTTCCCGGTCATTTTCATTCGACACACACCGACCAACAAGCTAATACAAATTACTTTTTACCTAATATTAATAAAATTAAATATACAACTAGTCTGAGTCTTTCTTGTAAGAAGAACCACCCGTACTCAACATATTATATGCCCACTTTTCACCATGTGTATTCCTGTCCTAAAAATTATATATGTATAAATGGTTACTAACCTATATATATATTCATGTATAATTTATAAAAACTTTATTTCTTAGCATCAGAATGTTCCAGCTTCACATAGATTTTGCAGTTTTCGCACTTGGCGTCAGATCCGACTGAACTTTGGTTTTTATAATATTACTGACATGTTCTGTCTTTCAAGTTTAGCCTCTTGTACCTAATTTACACTATCGCGCGAGCCACGAGACGAGCTGCGAGACGAGCCGCGAATCGCGAATGTAAACACATAGTAGTAGTATGGTGCATTTTTTTCGAGCTCGCGGCTCACCTTCCATCTCGTCTCGTGGCTCGTGCGAGAGTGTAAATGGACTATTCGGTATTTTATTACGTCATATAAACTCTTCCACATAACCAACTTTTCTACGAGAAACCTCTTCGGTGTAAGAGTATAGTATAGGTTGTACTTTGTCCAAGAATGGTATGTTAACTGTGTCGTTAACAGGCTTGCACCAGCCTCTTAGTGGAAAATCGCACGTAATACCTACGGGAATTTTTGTGTACCGCACTGCAATAAAAATCCCAATAAAACGTCACATAGCCGCACAGGTTAAAATAATACTGTTAACGTGATAACGTAAACAAATCACCGTAAACACCCTCAACTCAGTGAGTCAGTTGAGTGAGTTGACTGGGTGTTCCTTTCTTAATTCTATTCACTAGCATTCCTTATAATTTATCCAAAAATGGTAAAGATAGTATGAAGAGTATCAGTAACATAACGGTGACAGTCTCATGTAAGCAGAATGTATGGGAACCCTACTAGTAGTAATCACGCTTAGGATTTCCGATAAAACTTAAGACCAAGAATCATTTGGACCAAGTAAAAAAACTGTTCTGTCCTTTTGACAGTTTCACTGTTTGACATTGATTTGTAATTTTGTAATTTTTGTTAACCCCTGTGCTTTAGATAGTGTGTTGGAAGTTTTTTGGCGTTTAATTTTCAATTTCCCTAGTTAAATTGACTTTTAAAATCTATTAGTGAACCACGAATACCTTGAAATCAAATTTCGGTGAGTCTTAAAACAATAGTCGTACTAAATATTCTAAAAAGTTCATTATTATGTTTACTTCAAATGTATCTGAATGTCACTTTACCGAAATATATACATTGAAATTTATTATCAGCCTTAACTATGTTTTAGATTTTTTTTAAGTTGCATTACATCGTATATGTATGACATATTTCATACATATTATTTTTTGTTAAATAATCGAGATCTAGGTTGAGTAACTGGTTTTTATAGTGAGATTTTCACCATACTTTTACAATACCGTCTTATTTACTCAGACTATAACTTAAACGATAAAAAGAAACAACACATATATTATTACTTTATATTATTATTTATACATATAACTTATGGCATATATGCTAGCAAGGATATGTTATTTACATAGTTTCAAATGACCACAATTAGAAGCAATTATAGCTAGTGTATTACATTTGGAAAATACATAATATGTTGTCCCAGTCAACACATGTGAAATCTAAAGGCAAAAAAATTACATTCAGTGTTGTAGAAAGTACAGCTTCCATCATAATTTCTCTGTTGACCTAGTTTTTGCAAATCTTATCAAGTAATTGATGAATAACTTTTCAATTACCAAAATGATTTGAGAATAATTAATAAATATTTGGGACACTTTTTACACAGTGTGCTATCTTGCCCAAATTAAGCTATAAGCTTGTACTATGAGATCTAGACAAGTGATAAACATACTTACATAATTTTAAAATACATTCATCACTATATATAAAAATCAATGTCACTTTTCATTGTAATTTCATAATTCAAGAACGGGCTCACCTATCCAAACCCAATGCTTAGACTTTGTTCAGACTATTTAGTAGATGGTTTATGTGAAGTCTGCACAAAATCGGTTTAGCGGTTCTTCATTTATCACATTATTGGTGGCGCTAACGAAGTTGCGCGGGTCAGCTAGTATTCTATATAGAAAACACCCAAACCCCGAAACAAACATATGTGGATTCCACAAATGTTTGTGCGAATCCACAAATCAGTTCGACAGCTGCATACACTACCACTACTATAAAAAAATATTAAAATCTGCACACATAAATTCTAAATTTTAATTAGTATTAGTATACAGGAACCATTTATTCTTACACTGTATTTAATTACAATTACATTTCAATTACTAGTTCATAAAACAGACACAATGTTAAGAATTCTCTTTCATATTTATGTTTTAATATTATTGGCCTGGCTGTTTCTACTAAATAAAATCAACAAAAAAGGCCTTTCTTGAAAAAAAGCTTTTTCTTCTATATTCTTTCAGCCTTTGATTTGGCCGCTGCCAATTATCATCCTTCATATTCTTAAGACTTTTAAATAATGCTGAACAAGTTTGGACCGAGATTTTGTTATGAATTTTTCTTCGCGTTGCCAAATCTCTCTCATGTAGTCTCACTATGAGCTATATCAGATACTAGGTGGCTTCGCCCGTGCCCCCGTGTGCCCATATCTCGAACACCTGTCGGACCTATTTAATCCTGCTGCTTATAAATTCTAAAATAAAGTTTAAAAATAAGCCCGATTTGTCGACATTTATGACTACTGCCACGGTCTTCAGGATAGTAGCGTGTATGTATAGCCTTCCTCGATAAATGGGCTATCAAAAACAATTTATTTTTTATTTTTTGTCATGCGGTGCGCGCTCAGCGTGTCTCTGTCGCTACTCGTGAGACGCACACTTGTTATTTATACTACGTACCTACGTATTATGTCGTAATTTTAGTCATTCGGTAAAATGATTGAATTACAAAAACATCTTCTGATAGCTCTCTGGTAGCAACAAACAATCTACAATTTATATTTCTTTAGATGTATGGATGAATCCAGTACTGTGTTCACCTGTTTCGTCGTCTTTTAATAAAGTTGTATGCTATAATCACTTCATCATTATCACTTGACATTTTCACAACTAAAATACATCTTTCTCGATGCAAGTTAAAAGAAAACTGAGACGTTTTGTAGCGTGGTTGACGATTGCATGACGCAGCGTGGACATAATAAATATGCAAAATACGCCTATCGTCATTTGTAGTTTGCATGCGTCCTACAAATGACGCGTACATAGATAGTAGGCCTTTAGCTTTACATATTAGTATCATATAGGTCGCATATTCGTAGTAACTGGTAACAAAGCGTCATTCATATTGACATTCATAAGTGTTACTATGTGACCTATATGTATAAGAATAAAGATTATGTAGTTTTGTTTTCCTTATTATTGGAAGTTTGCTTCGAGTAACACGCACGCGCCTTGCTAGAGACACCTTAATCTGTCTATACTAATATTATAAAGCTGAAGAAATGGTTTGATTGTTTGCTTGGTTGAACGCGCTAATCTCAGGAATAGCAAGTTGGATTTGAAAAAATTTTTTGTGTTGGATAGCCCATTTATCGAGGAAGGCTATATATCATCAGGCTGGAGAGCGGAGCAGTAATAATAAATGTTGACAACTCGTGCAATTTTTTATACATTTTGGTAGAATTTATAAGCGACGGGATTAAATAGGTGCGACGGGAGTTCTAAGTGCGAAGCGAAGCCGGGGGGGGCACCTAGTTCTATAATAATGCATAAAAATTTGGTCAATTTGTCATCAATGTTTACAAAAACTTTTAAAATGCCTTTGTCCATTCGTTCGCCGTCTAGGAGAGAGCGCGCGAGTGACAATGATCCCTTGCTATTTGATCCTAAGTAAAAATAAGCTGATGGTAGAATATTTGTCCCTAGGAATAGAAAGCATGGCTGCTCGGTGACATCACGTGAATACTGATGAGAACCTTATCAGCGTTCGGCTGCGTCCGCTACCCCGCGGGATGCTGTTAGGTGAGTCTTTTACTTTTGTTTATATCAGTGTTTGTTCGTAAGGCAGGCTAGTATCTTTTATATTTATGATATTTCGGGTCTTATTCTCGACGTATATTATTAGGTACAAAGCCTACCGACGTTTAAACTTCCCGACGTTTCGACCAAATTACACCAGCCAACTTAACCTTGACCAGAACTTTACCAAATTGACCAGCCGTGGTTGGCTGGTCATAAATATAAATGACAATTGCGAGAGTTTCAAAACATTAATAGTATCTTTTAGTATCCGCAACCGGCACTTATTTAGTAGCTTTTTAGAAGCCAAACGCATCGACCGAGCGCTACACCCCGCACAGTTAAATATGCCAGAAGCGGTGACTGAATCACTTTTCAAATAGCGAAACAGTATGGGAACAGTCGGCAAGGCGCCGGATACTGATGCTGCGCCCGGATAGAGAGTCGGCCAAACGCAACGCAGCATTGACAAATGCCGAATTACCCTTGTCCGATAAACTGTTTACTGAAAACACCCAAAAAAAAGCAAGCCTAGTTGAAGGCCTGGTCGGTTTAAAATTTTTCAACAGCAGGTCGCCACAGCCTGCGCCTGCGATCTGTTGGTCGAAAACACCCTTCGTCCGTCGTCGGTTCTACATTTTATCGTTCGCCGATGAACGGTTCGCCGAAAACACCCTTCGCCCGTCGTCGGTTCGCCATATTACAGTTAGCCGATTATCTGTTGGTCGAAAACACCCTTCGCCCGTCGTCGGTTCGCCATATTACAGTTCGCCGATGATCTGTTGGTCGAAAACACCCTTCATCCGTCGTCGGTTCTACATTTTATCGTTCGCCGATGAACGGTTCGCCGACAACACCCTTCGCCCGTCGTCGGTTCGACATATTTCAGTTCGCCGATGATCTGTTGGTCGAAAACACCCTTCGCCCGTCGTCGGTTCGCCATATTACAGTTCGCCGATGATCTGTTGGTCGAAAACACCCTTCGTCCGTCGTCGGTTCTACATTTTATCGTTCGCCGATGAACGGTTCGCCGACAACACCCTTCGCCCGTCGTCGGTTCGACATATTTCAGTTCGCCGATGATCTGTTGGTCGAAAACACCCTTCGTCCGTCGTCGGTTCTACATTTTATCGTTCGCCGATGAACGGTTCGCCGAAAACACTCTTCGCCCGTCGTCGGTTCGCCATATTACAGTTCGCCGATGATCTGTTGGTCGAAAACACCCTTCGTCCGTAGACGGTTCTACAAATTATCGTTCTCTTATGTACTGTTGAATGAAACAATCGTTGAATATCACACTACACACTACAATACGATGAATTGGCTGTAACATACTTCACCCATATGGTAGCTTTTATACTAAATGTACTAGATACTAAAAAAAGCCAGTGTGCGGTGATAGCTGCCTGAATTTTGTCCTAATAATCTTGAACTGGTTCGCCTTCAGTGTCAACGCACTTGACAACTGAAGCGAAGTCCTCGGACATGTTTCAGTAGCTATCAGCGCAGGCACCGTTCGTTACGGATGGATGCCTTTGGACTTCAAGCAAAGATCCATGACAGGTAGACTGTTATCTGCACTACGTGTTGATGCATAGACCAGTTTTTAACGTTTTGGGAACTCTACATTTTGCTAATTCATCATTTTGAGAGCCGTGTCACAGAACGTTTCTCAATACTCAAGAAACAATTAAGAGTAGTATTTTAAGGCTAAAACTAGCCTTAAGCGTTTCTTGAGTATTGAGAAAGGTTCTGTAATACGGCCCTGAGAATTCAACATTAATTTACAAATTCAACATTACGGACCGGAGCGCTATATGGGACTATTCCCACCCGCCATACAATCTTGACTCCTGTAAACCAGGATCTACATCAATGACTGACTTTCACCAGAAAAATTAAATTGAACTACAACTCGGTAAAGTAACTGTGTTTTGGAACCCGCAACGAAATTTATCAGAAGATAAATTAATAGTTAATCAATCACGCCTTATTCTCGAAATGGTGGCAGAGGCATATTATGCGCCCACTTTTCACCAGGTGTTTGGTCGTGCACTTAATAGGTAGTGAGCCCATTGCCGTGTTGAAATAGACGGACGCAGGTTGTGACTACCTGCTGCCTAAATTTTTAAGCCAAGTTTAAGGCATAAGGCATTAAGCCGTTGGTACTGGTTGCTAGAAACATGGCAGTCTTTAAGCAAATTCGAAGGTTTTTTAAACCTACTACGGCTTGATAAATTTCAACAAGTAGTCACATCGTGCGCCTGTCCGTTTCAAGACAGCAATAGGCTTATCTGGGACATAATACCATTTATTACCATTATATCGTTGTCACTTTCTCAAAAGGATCACTCCCAGTAAGGACTGTTCAAAGTGAAAGAAAAAAATAGTAAACTTATTATTATTATGTTTTTCTCAAGAACCATAAGAGATGGAGACATTTGATTCAGAACACCATGAACACGTGCATAGGCGATGTTGAAGTTTGTACCACATGCGGTTTTGAAACTGGTTTCGGTTTAGAAGTTGTTCGATTCCTTCGCTACGATAGTGATGGGCGCGATACATGTTTTTTCCGTACGCAATGTTAGGGTATTCTCATTATTAGAGATAAGATTTGGACACGTCCAAAGAATGAGTGAGGAACGATTGACGAAGGATATATATTGCGCGAAAGTAGAGGGTAGAAGGAGTCAGGGTAGGCCGAAACTTACATATGAAGACCACTTGAGCAGATTGCTCAAAAACGGAAAAGTCAAAAGTAATCGGATACCCAGACGTGCGTGTATGAAGCGATTGATGAATCATAAAGAAGTGAAAGTAGTATGCATGGATCGCGAAGCCTGGCGATCTGTCCTCTCTGACTACCCCTTCAGGAATGCAGCGTGAAGATAGTTTAGTTTTTTTAGAGATAAGATTCAGGTCACCATGAATACGTGCAAGCGATTTTGAAGTTTCTACCACTTGCGGTTTTAAAACTGGTTTCGGTTTAGAAGTCGTCTGATTCCTTCGCTACGATAGTGAAGGCGCGTTACATGTTTTGTCCGTACGCAATGTTACGGTATTCTCATTATTAGTCTATACAGTACTACCGTATTGCGTGTACTGAGTGTTGAGTTTAGTAACAAGTACTTGTGATTCTACTCGTAACCTTACCAGGGGGCCAATTCTCGTATATACGACTTGAATCGTACACGAAAATTTACTATTGTAATACTTTGTCTCCATCAATGAACGTTTCCATGCTTTAAAAGGCAAATTAGGGCGTTGTTCCTTATTACCAGTTACACGATAGTTGTTAAGCGAAGTTGAAGGCCTAAAAATAAATTCACAGTAGATAACCACAGATCCCTGTCCGTTCCAACATTTTATGTACAGCAAGAGTATAACACCCTTGGTGTTGCAAACGTCCAGGGGGTCGAGTCTACTATTGACAAGCCGTAGAAAGAACCAGAATCGCTGTTTTTAGCTGTTAAAATGTTAGTAGACTATCAAAAATGCAACTGACTAGCGGCCACTGGCGTGGTACGTGTTGGTAGAATTCTATCGGCCGACCGATAAAAGTCTATTGGAGTACGATTGTAATAGTAGACTACGAAAAACTGTCAAAATTGTACCGGTGGCTTTCTATTGAGCGACGATTTCGACTCGATTGAAATAGCAGACTCGACCCCCTGCAAACATACTTCCATATTTCCAGCACTGGACTGGAGATGACAGTACACTTTGTTGATTCTATACTTACTTTATTTACCTCATCCTCCAGGTGTCCTGCTCCTGAACATCTTCAAACGGCACAAGTCTAACCGCTGCACTGGAGTTCCATTATACCTTGTAAGAATTCTCCTTTTCCATTTTATCCTTCCTAATCCTATAGTATGTGTGTTTGTTGACCTTTAAGGTCATTAAAGTACTTTCTTAGCACGTTTTATTTGACCTGGGACAGACGCGCGTCTTGATCTGACCCTTGATCTAGTTATCAGCTCAATCACGTGATGTCAAGCTATTTTAACATGCATTATATTCATGACGTTTACCAGATGCTTACTATACGTTCACACTTCTTCAATAGTTTTTTGTTCCCAATAATAAGTTACATCCAACGAATGAGTGAGGAACGATTGACAAAGAAGATATATTGTGCGAAAGTAGAGGGTAGAAGGAGTCAGGGTAGGCCGAGACTTACATATGAGGACCACGTGAGCAGATTGCTCAAAAACGGAAAAGTCAAAAGTACTCGGATACCCAGACGTGCATGTAGCGAAAGAAGTATGCATGGATCGCGAAACCTGGCGATCTGTCCTGTCTGCCTACCCCGTCAGGGATACAGCGTGAAGATAGTTAAGTTAAGTTTAATAATAAATTTTGTGATGAGATTATAGCCGTGTTAAAATGGAGAGGCTCAGGTTGTAGCTACCTGCTGCTGAAAATTTGGACTTAACGTCTACCATGTTACTGGCAACCGAGACTAACGGCTTAACGTCCCTTCCAAAGCATGGTAACGCTAAATCGGTCACCTTCTCTTACTCACCTTGTTGTAAGTTGCTTAACGCGGTGATTTCTTCTAAGCTTATAAATAAATAAATATAAATATTGTAGGACATTTTTTTTACACATCGCCGTCTCGTCCCACTCCCAATGTAAGCTAATATAAGCTTGTGCTATGAGATCTAGACTAGACGACTGATAAACATACTTATATATTTCTAAATACACACATATTATACATAGGCAATACCCAAACTCCGAATCAAACATTTGTGGATGACACAAATATTTTTCCGACCCGGGTTCGAACCTTGGACCTCAGACACGGCAGTCGCATACATTACCACTGCGCCACCGAGGCAGTCAAAGCTTCCATTGAAACTGTTTTAAATACGTTCTAATACCCATAGTATTAACGAAACGAATCAAGCGTTATTTTTTTGCTGCCAAGTAGACTTAATAATGCCTTGTGTGTAGGCGAAACACATGTCAACATCATACGACGTTCAAAAAGCGGAACATTGCAAATATAAAAAAAATTACGGGTTGCATTCAGGGAGTGCCGACAGAAGTGAAAACTTATTTTGGCGCATTAGACATTTTTTATTGGGTACTAGGGTGAATCCAAATTACTTTAAGAATAAAAACACTTATCGGGTTAAAAAGCACTATAGTTATTTATAATTTGACTGTGTTTAAATACACAAAAAGAGTTCCTTCGAGCCGGATTTGAACCAGCGACCTATGGATTTCAATTTATAACCATCTACAGTCCACCGCTCTACCAACTAAGCTGATAACTGAGTACGATATTATCAATCTAATACTTCAAATATTTTTATATGCACACTATAGCTGCGTCTCGGTAACGCATTATCTCATCTAAAAATATGCGTACCGCTCTAAAAGAAGCTTTCACTTCAAAATTAAAACATACATTATAGTTCTACCACAAATAATATATTATCTATAAACAATTTAAGTTAGAACATGGGCGTTTTGAAGTCCATGGATAATTTTTTAAAGCAATTATTTTGCAAAATTTTCATAAATTTTTAATAAAGTGGAAAGAGACAATTCGATTCGAGACGGGGATTAAAATCTAGTTAATATTTAATCTGACAAACTAGAAGTATCGAACTCAGGCTGGCAACATTTTACCCCTACTTGCTGATAAAGTTATAAAAGGTATCGCACGATCCTGGTTCGGTCTTGTTCCGGCAACTATAGAGTGAGCATCACATATTGTGATAAAATAAAAATAGAGTGATATTATGGTAAAGTAAGGTGTTAGGGACCAAGGTGGTAGTAGTCCCTAAAATAGGTGGTCGCTACGGACGGCGAGAGCGAGTGGACTGTATAGAAACGATAGAAACGATATTTCGCTCTCGTCGCCCTGTAGGTTGTTGCAGCTGATCCGGTCTGAAGGATGCCTTGTCCGTATGTTCACGCTGATGAGGCTTCAGGGCAGGGTTTCCAGGCAGAGAAACAACTTCGGATTTTTTCTTGATTTATTTTCGTGAGCCGTAAGGTATCAGGACCGTTGAATCGTATCGGTCGTACAAAAGTGCGCTTATTATATGTACAAATTCGGCTCGCAACTAGTGGGGTGATGCGGGAGCAAAACAAAATGCGCCTAACTATATACATTGTACTTATATCTCAACCTATCTACGGTTGTTTCTTTATTCAAATTTATTATATCTATTCTTACAATTAATATTCTTATGTTCTAATTTATTTACATTAAACTTTTCGGGTGACGTAGCTAACATAAGGTGTACAGACGGAATTAACTCTACGATTTGGTAACTCCCTCCAGGGAGTAAACAGATCTTGGAATACATAGGCAGAAAGAAGACTCAGTGGGTTAGTCGGTACGCCCAAAAAGAAAGGTCTCGTTAACTTAGTCCTCGCAAAACTCGCCAGGACTTCAAAACAAAACTCATAGCTTTTTTTCAGTTCATTGCATCAATGTTTAAAAATGGTTGTAACACTGTTCATTCGTATAAAGTTGTTCATTAGCTCTAATAGATGACTATGGTCATACTCTTAAAATGACGATTAAAATATGGTGGAGAATTTCAACTTGATTCGATACGGTTCGGGTAGTTCAGGTGGCTAGAACATTGCCCTGGTTAATCAAAGGTCAAGGGTATTATAACTAGATTACTTATATAATAAGTATGATTATACAGACATATTTACTACCAGCTGACCCCTGCGGCTTCGCCGGTGACATATTTTGAACCCCCATCGCATCCATTTGATCACGCCGTCGCTTTTACTTACAAGAATATATGAAAATTTACCCGATTTGTTGACATTTATGATTACTACTCCGCTCTCCTAGATAGTAGCGTGATGATATATAGCCTATAGCCTTCCTCGATAAACGGAATATCAAACTCAAAAAAAAAATTCAATTCGGACCAGTAGTTCCTGAGATTAGCACATTCAACCAAACAAATAAACATACAAACTAACAAACAAACCTTCAGTTAAACAATATGTTAAGAAAACCCTGTCCGATCCGTGAAGGTATTGGTAGGTATCGAGATGTGATTTCATTCATGTAATCCTTTTTGGAAATTACCCCAAAAAATTTACCCCGTTTAAATTTAATTAAAAATTAATATAATGTGGTAGCTTACATGGCAACACAGGGAAAGGGCTATTCGGAAATGTAAGGTCAAAAGGTCAGCTTACACCTGCCGGCGGCTTCTTTTGATATAACATACACTCGTCGCCGCATGCAAACAAAGGTGTTGTCAGTTTTTGAAAATTTGCTATATTTTAAGGAAATTGGACTAATTCTGATACTAAAAACACGCATTTAAAAAAATGATAACTATTTTATACTTATAATAATATGATTTTTAAACTTTTTTGGTTATGTTATTGAAGTGCCTATGTGCCCCTTTCGGGTCGGACAGGGTTTTCTTGACACATTGTATATTGGTATAGATATTTATTAAAAGGATGCTAACAATAGTGACTACAGACACAGTATATATATAAATATACATTATTTATGTACTTTGCTACAGATGTATATCTGTATGTATTTCTGTACGTATCTATAAGTCTGTAAATATCTATTTCTCAGGAATCTTAACAAAATTGCGGCATTCGACCCATGACACCAGGCGCTGTTGAAGTTTCTACCACTTGCGGTTTTGAAACTGGTTTCGATTTAGAAGTCGTCTCATTCCTTCGCTACAGTAAAGGGCGCGTTACATGTTTTATTGTTTGCCGAATTATATAATAGAAGTGTAGCGCTCGTGGCCCCGCGGTCTCAGTGTTCTGTAAACGATCACTGAGTTACGCAACTTTCACTATGGCTGGTCCTCGGATGGGTGACCACTTTCTGGCATTTAAATTTGCGAGCGTTTCCGTGCTTCGGAAGGCACGTTAAGCCTTTGGTCCCGGTTGCCAGTAAAATGGCAGTCGTTAAGCCTGGTTGAAGGCCTTATGGGCGGCTTGAAAAATTTTAACAGCAGGTAGCTACAACCTGCGTCTGTCTATTTTCAACACGGCAATGGGCTCACCACCTATTACGTGGGACAGGAATCCATACGGTGAAAAGTGGGCATATAATATGCCTCTGCCACCCCTTCGGGGATAAGGCGTGATGGATATTTATTTATTTATTTATATAATAGAAGATAGATTCGCGATACATAGAAACTGTTACGATTACATAAAAAAGTAACAAATAAATAAATAACATAAATTATTCATGAACACGTTGACATTGTGCCAGTTTGCTAAAATTCTCTTACTACAGAGTACCTAATTGTAATACATAGTAGACCTATGCAATATTTCCTACGAGGCGGCATGCCTAATCGCAGGGAGCCTCCCCTGGGATCTCGAGGCTGGAGTCCTTAAGAAGGTATACGAAGAGAGCGCCCTGGTGCGACGAAATGGTGGACGCCCCCTTCCGGACGAGATCGACCGCTGGAGACAGCTGGCTCGCGACGATCTCTTCTGGAAGTGGGCGGAAAGGTTGGTAGGCCCCTTGGTAAGCCCCCGGCTCGTGGGGGCTGTCCGGCCCGTCCTGTGTGCTTGGGTGGAGAGGGCACACGGAGCGCCGACGTTTCACCTCAGTCAGCTCCTCACTGGGCATGGCGTATTCGCCAAGTACCTGTGGGAGGTGGCGGGGGTTGAGCCGGACCTCGTGTGTCGTCACTGCCCAGGTGGTGCCGTAGACACGGCGGAGCACACACTCGCCGTGTGCCCGGCGTCGATGTCGATATGTCGCTGCCGGCCGTGGGGCGAGCCATGGTCGGCAGCCAACAGTGCTGGGCCGCCGTCGCCTCTTTTGCTAGTGAGGTGATGGCGGCCAAACGAGAGGCTTTGCGGGTGCGGGAGCGTACGGTACAGACGCTCCCGCCCCGCCGTCGTGTTCAAAGGGCGGCGACGTGCAGAGTACATGCGCGCCCCCGAATAGTGTCTGGACGTGGGCGGAAGGTCGGGGGACCCCACCCAACTGGTCACTTGACGAAGGGCACCCCTTCTGTGTTCCACGGGGTACCCATTTAGCGCACGCCCGAACCGGCCGCTCTCTACCTCCACTGCTTACAGAGGGGCGCTCGAGAGTGGTGGAGGTGCGGGCTAGATTCTTCAGCTCCTTAGGGAGCTCCGGGGTGGTCTCTTTTCGGCCGCCCACGAGACGGACCCCTCCACTCTGGGGTGCCTCTTGCCGGCTCGCAGTGATTTAACCTCAGGCCTACCCTGCGAGTCGGTTTTAAGGTGAGGCGGAACACCGCGGGGTTTAGTGGGTAGGACGGCCCCTCTCTCACGGGCCGGGAGCCCCACACACCGTCCCTGCTGCCCCCGCAGTAGGGATGACGGTGCGAAAAGCATTCCCCGCGTTACAAAAAGAAAAAAAAAGACCTATGCAATATTTGAACAAGCCACGCTAAACCTATAAAAGAAAACATAAGAAATCCTTTCCTTTTTTAGGGTTTTGTATCTCCGGTATATAATAAATAACAATATAATATCGTTGGGGCAACTCACACAACGCCATCTGATTCCAAACTAAGCAGAGCTTGTACTATGGTACCCAGATAACTGATAAACATACTATATATTTCTAAATACAAACATATTATAGATAAACAACACCCAGCCACAGAATAAACCATCGTGCTCATCACACAAAGTTTTATCCTGAGTGGTTATCGAACTTTAGTATAGATAAATATTATTGTCCTACAATATTTACTAAATTTTTCTTTTAAGATTGGACCACTTCTGTCCACTGATGGAGACGCTTAGTGGATAAAGTGTAAGCACCCCATCTATCGCAACCCAGCACCCTCAATTATCACACTGTTTATTGCCAACTAACTGACACCTGCGGCTTCGCCCGTGACATACTTATAAGTTTATGACCCCCGTCGCTTATAATTTTTTCAAAAATGTATGAACATTTGTCCGATTTGTTGACATTTATGATTACCGCTCCGCTCTCTTGGAAAGTAGCGTGATGATATATAGCGTATAGCATTCTTTAATAAATGAGCTATCTAACACAAAAAAAAATCAATTCAAACCAGTCGTACCTGAGATTAGCACGTTCAACCAAAACAACACACTCTTCAGCTATATATTATACTATACTGTCTTCACGATGTATCCCTGACGGGGTAGTCAGAGAGGACAGATCGCCAGGCTTCACGATCCATGCTTACTTCTTTCGCTTCTTGCAGATTCATCAAACGCTTCATACACACACGTCTGTGTATCCGAGTACTTTTGACTTGTTTCGTTGTTGAGCAATCTGCTCACGTGGTCTTCATATGTAAGTCTCGGCCTACCCTGACTCCTTCTACCCTCTACTTTCGCACAATATATATATTCTTCGTCAATCGTTCCTCACTCATTCTCATTCATTTAGCATTATATATTAGTATAAATGAGATATATCTCATAATTACTTCTGCAAATAAACACTACTAGGACACACCTCTTCATAATAACGTGCTAATAACACGATTATGAGGTGATGTTTACCGATCTCGTCATCAGAGGTCTTGGGTACAGCCAATATTTACGTAGGCGTTTTTCTGATGATGAGCATACATAAGAGTTTATTTTATACCGCATTAACTAATTGAATCGGGCGTTACATGGCGGAAATCCATCATAGAACGAAAATAAAGCAGGGGAGGAGGATCCCACCACACACCCTCGATTCGTCAATCCTAACGCACAGCGGTCAAGGATACCCTCTACTAATTTTAACTGAGGAATGACGAACCGACCTTCTCAAAGAAAGGTATGTAGAGTAGGAATAAGTACTAAAAACAAGTCTACTAAATGTCACCTTGTAAAGCGGAGTATTGCAAAATTTTGACAACCTGGAGGGTAAGGTTTCCTTTTACCTATCCTACATTTTACTTAAGGAGTTCGGTGCGTCATTCCACAGATACAATTAGTAGAGGTTATCCTTGACCGTTGTGCGTTATTAGGGTTGACGAATCGAGGGTGTGTGGTGGGATCCTCCTCCCTACCTTTATTGTCGATATACCGTATTTATACCGTACCTCGAATGGAAAAAAAATTGTGTGTTAGAAGTTCAATAGCTTTAATCAAATAAGATTTCATCACAAATGCCACAACTCTTTGTTTGTAACAGGAATAATAAATTCGTACGAAAAAAAAAACATCCAATGAATAAAAACCACTTTGAATGTATTTATAAGTTGTCATGGAAACACTTACCAGCTAACTTCATGGTGTCAGTTTTCGTGAAGGTCTGCTCACGCATCGTAAAAATGTATGCTATGCTATAGTATACATTTTACTATCTTCAAGCTGTATCCCTGACGGGGTAGTCAGAGAGGACAGATCGCATGGCTTCACGATCCATGCATACTTCTTTCGCTTCTTGCAGATTCATCAATCGCTTCATACAGATTCATCAATCGCTTCATACACGCTCGTCTGGGTATCCGAGTACTTTTGACTTTTCCGTTTTTGAGCAATCTGCTCCCGTGGTCTTCATATGTAAGTCTCGGCCTACCCGGACTCGCTCCCCCGTGGTCTTCATATGTAAGTCTCGGCCTACCCGTACTCCGTCTAGGGTACCTCGACGATACCTAATACCTATTAAAAAAAAAAACTCTAAAAATCGGAAATTACACTCATCATTTTTCCCTAACGCGCCAAAAGAATTATAACTTCAAAAACAATCGTACCTTTTACTTCGAAGCGGAATAACCCGGGATAAGTTAGTTTTCCTTGTTAGAAGATAATACAGTTCTGATATAAATAAGTACCTATTCATCAGAAACTAAAGAATTACCATTGACGTTTTGCGCCGTTTCAATATCGATAACGCACTGGAAATACTATCGGTCAATCGCAGAATAATTTAAAGGTGACCGCTGTCAACCTTTGCTGACGTCAGTTTCAGTCACAGCAAGGAATGTTGCTTGCTCCCTCTCTCCCGCGCATAATAAAGACAAAAGTAATAATGAATGAATAATGAGTGGGGAACGATTGACGAAGAATATGTACTGTGCGAAAGTAGAGCGTAGAAGGAGTCAGGGTAGACCGAGACTTACATATGAAGACCACGTGAGCAGATTGCTCAGAAACGGAAAGGTCAAAAGTACTCGGAAACCCAGACATGCATGTGTGAATTGATTAATGAATCTGCAGAAAGCGAAAGAAGTATGCATGGATCGCGAAGCCTGGTGATCTGTCCTCTCTGTCTACCTCAAGATACAGCGTGAAGATAAAAAAATATGTGTGTGAAACTTCATTGCAATATTTTTTTTACAGCTATAAAATTTCTCTCATACGTCGATAAAGAAGTATCACTTAAGATAACGAAGTTTCACTTCAAAACAACATGAAGCGTAACCGAAAAATGTGACAATTTTTTTACAGCTATAAAGTTTCGCTTAACGTCGAAAAAGAAGTTTCATTTCAAAAATTTACCATAAAAATATTTGCCCCGGCTTTGATCTTGGCAACTTTAAATCTCTTCTTCTCTTTACATCTTAAGTGTATTTCCAGTTGCTTCGAAGCCCTACCTGAAATTGGCGTCTGGGGTCTACTTTTAATTGGCTGCTATGAGCAGCTATCGTTTGAATTAAAATTATACTACAAATTGCCGTTTGAACCCCCAACCCAACACAGCAACAAAGCTAAGAGCCAACGCACACTGGCTTCTTTTAGTAAACGGGCGACTTTGAGACTGTATCGATGCTGTGTCGCGCTCAGCCGATACATCTGGCTTCCACAAAGCTACTAAGTCGCCGTCCACTAGGCTTGTGTGTGGGTCGCCTAGCACCTGATCGTGGCGGTACTGGGAATACCCACTAAAACTCCTCGGCTACCTTTCTGACCTAATAGGTGAGGTGTTTTGGGACCTGTTAAACTTACCAAAACACCTTAGCGGTTACACCCAAGGCCCATGTTATAGGACAACATTTAGTAAATAGGACAGGTCAGAGGGCACTCCAACTAGACACAGTGTGATAACGAGACACGTAAATACCATTTATACCATTTTTTATTTATAGTTTAACTTTTGACTTAATGTATCTCACTGCGACGCGGCGCTTAGAGGTCATTGTATTTATTTAATACTAGTTGACGCCCGCGTAGAGTTTTCCCTTTTCCGTTTCCCACAGGAACTTGTTCCCGGGACAAAAAGTAGCCTATGTGTTATTCGTGTTATTCTGAAGTAAAAGATATTTTATTTTAAAGTTTCAATAAAATCCATTCAGTAGTTTTTACGTGAAAGAGTAGTACTAGAAGACTTTCTCTTTCCATCTCTCTCTCCCTAGCTAATCTGCGCGGCTTCGCCCGTAACATATTTTGTATCCCCGTCGCATCCATTTGAACCCGTCGCTTATTGTTACTTTTACAGAAATGTATGAATATTTGCCGGATGCTATAAATAATATGTATGTATTTAGAAATATATAAGTAGGTATACTAGCGGACTCGACAGGCGTTGTTCTGCAGTAAAGCTACCTTTTTTACCCAAACGCATACAAAAAATTCATTGTAATCGATCCAGCCGTTGAGGAGTTCAGTGCTATACACACGGTACACACAGTAGAATTATATAAAGAATATATCAGTTGTATAGATCCCATAGTACAAGTTTATAGCAGAGTTTGTGCTAGATGACGCTGTGTTAAAAGTGTCCTACTATATTAAAAAACGTTGAATTCTCTAGAATGTTCTTGGTTCATAAATTTTGTGCAAAAAAATTTCGCAATACCCATGAACTTCAGATTGTAAATAATTCGTTCGATCGAAGAAACGTGAACAATGAACAAAGCCAAACGTAATTACAATACGTTCCCAAACTACTTTTTGATTTTTTATTCCAAATTTGATACACGATCTGTGTAATTGGGTAGATTTTGTTTAACGCCAACGTTAGTAATTGTGACAGTGTACTGAATAACGTGTGACAGTGGACTGAAATCCCAATGTCATGTCGTTCGAAAAAAATTACATTTTCATTTAATTAATCGGGATACCGATATATTCTCCAAGTGAATGGCATTTTCAACCATTTTTACTATAAAACAATGACATTTATTTTGAGAAATAATTGGTGTTTCTCAAAGTAAACGCTATTTTTAGAGTGAAAGGGACACGGCTTACGTTAATATAAAATAGAATTCAGACCCTGATCGGAAATGGATACCGTAGCTAGGGCCAGTTCTGCTATTTCAATCGCGTCGAAAAATAATCGAAATCGTCGCTCAATAGAAAGCCACCGGTACAATTTTGACAGATTTTCGTAGCCCACTATTACAATCGAACCCCAATAGACTTTTATCAGTCGGTCGATAGAATTTTACTAGCACGTACCGTGGCCGCTAGTCAGTTGCATTTTTGATGGTCTACTAACATTTTGACAGCTAAAAACAGCGATTCTGGTTCTATTCTACGACTTGTCAATAGTAGACTCGGCCCCCAGAGCTGTGACACTCATCCTGCATGCCGGAACAGACAGGGGCAGACCGTGGCTAATGCCAAAGCTTTCAAAATAATGTTGAACGACGAGACCGAGAGTCAAAACTTTAGATAGAATCGAGACTTAGCGCTTAGGTGAGGATTTTTTACTTTTGTGAACAGAGTGCCGACGTTTCACGTCAGTCATTTCCTCACAGGGCATGGCGTATAATACGCCGTGTATTCGCCAAGTACCTGTGGGAGCTGGACCCCGTGTGTCGTCACTGCCCAAATATCATCGTTGACATGGCGAAGCACACACTCGCCTGTGCCTGGCGTGAGACGGAGCGCGTATCGCCCTCACGGGCATTATTGGTGTAGATTTGTTGCTGCCGGTCGTGGTGCGAACCATGGTCGGCAGCCAACAATTCTGGGCCGCCGTCGTCTCGTTTGCTAGCGAGGTGATGGCGGCAAAACGCGCGCGTACGGGACAGACGCTGCCGCCCCGTTGTCGTATTTTGGGGTGCCGGCGTGAGCATTTCATGTGCCCCCGATTAGTGTCTGGCCGTGGGCGGACGATCGGCGGACCCTGCCCAACTAGCCACATGCGGTTACGGGTGCGCATTTAGCTCACGCCCGTTCCGGCCGCTCTCTACTTCCTCAGCTTACAGAGAGGCTCTCGAGAGCGGTGGAGGTGCAGGCTAGATTCTTCAGCTCCTTAGGGAGGTCCGGTGGTGTCACACTTTCGGTCCCCCCCAGACGGACCCCCCCATACTGGGGTGCCCCTTGCCGAATGGCAGTGATTTAACCTCAGGCCTACGCTGCGAGCCGGTTTAAGGTGAGGCGGAACACCGCAGTGGTTTAGTGGGTAGAAAGGGCCCCTCTCTCATGGGCCGGGAGCCCCACAAACCGTCCCTTTTGCCCCCGCAGCAAGGATGACAGAGAATAAATTCATTCCTCAAAACATTTAGTGACCCCGTTCTCCCGTGACAGATTTCGAACTCCCGTCGTTTATAAATCTTACAATAATGCATGAAAAATTTCCCGATTTCTTGACATTTATGATAACTGCCCTGCTCTCCTAGGTAGTAGCGTGATGATATATAGCCTATAGACTTCCTCGATAAATGGGCTATCTAACACAAAAATATTTTTTTATTTCGACAAATTCAATTTCTTAAACTTAATATATTTGTAAAGAAGTAAAGATTAAATTTTTATTTCGCATAAACCTAAATGTCATAATATCTCAACATTAGTTTGATAACCGCTTACGTTATCGGCGCTCGCGCATGAATTTCAAATATCGAATCGTATCGTCCGTTCCTCATTCAGTCATTCGATGCGTGACTCTCGTCCTGAGTGGACGTGTTGTGCAGATGACAGCGGATTTTCGATTTTTTATTGAGTTCTGGTGTATATTATTTTATTATTGTATTTTTTTAAATACAATCGTAGATTCGGTGCTGCGTGAACTCTTGTCCGGTTTAGCGAACTTGTGGGATTTAGATATCGAGGATGAATGAGTGATAACGATGTGATACAGTTTTATTTTTAAATTTAAGCTTATTTATTTATTTATTCAACCTGTGATATAATTAGTGTAATTTGTTTGGAAATGACGGAGCAATCTGGAGTTATTACAATTCATCAAGTAAGTTTGTTTACTATTTAGGCTCCTTAGTTATTTGGTTTATTTCAATCGTGTCAAATTGTCGCTCAATAGAAAGCCACCGGTACAATTTTGACAGGTTTTTGTAGTCCACTATTACAATCGTACTCCAATAGACTTCTATCGGTCGGCCGATAGAATTATTCTAACACGTACTGTGCCAGTGGCCGCTAGTCAGTTGCATTTTTGATAATCTACTAACATTTTGACAGCTATAAACAGCAATTCTATAATAATAATAATATTGATTTCAATAAAAACATAGGTACATCTATAATATACATATACATTCTGGTTCTATTCTACGGCTTGTCAATAGTACACTCGGCCCACAGTTCGATTCCCATATCAAACAGTCTTTAATGGTATCGGATCTTTCCCCAAAACAAAGCAGAAACTTATTAAATTCCAAAAAATATTTTATACTGAAAAATAATTGAATTGCCTATTTGTAATTCCATTTTTTCAGCCATATACAGAATGCATACGAAAGTATATAATGTTTTTCTTTCTGTCTGTTTGTTCCGGATAATCTCTGAAACGGCTGGACCAATTTCAACGGGACTTTCACTGGCAGATAGTTAACAACTATCTTTAAGGAGTATTTCCAAGTGGTTCGCTTAGTAAAATTCTTATGTTGGATAAATAGGAAGGCTATATATTATCACGCTACTGCCCAGAAGTGCTAAACAATTATCATAAATGTTTACTAATCGAGCAAAATTTTAATACATTATTGTAAAATTCTTAAACGACTAGATGAAATGACCACCACGGGGGTTTGTAGTATGTTACGGGCGAAGCCGCGGAGCTCTGCTAGTATAGAATAAAATTGCATTAAGTCTGCCTCAGTGGCGCAATTGTTGTGTATTCAACTCTCGATGCCGTTCAAAGGTCTGGTGTTCTAATTCGGAATGTCGGAATACATATATGTGAAATATAATGTGTAATTTTAAATTATATAATTACGTTTCTTAGTTGTCTAGACGAATAGCCCGGCTTATAGCAAATAGTAAATAAATATGTAAAATGTATGAAACTTATAAACAATTGTCCCTGACGGGGTAGTCAGAGAGGACAGATCGCCAGGCTTCGCGATCCATGCATACTTCTTTCACTTCCTGCAGATTCATTAATCGCTTCATACATGCTTGTCTGGGTATCCGAGTACCATTCTGTTTTTGAGCAATCTGCTTATGTGGTCTTCGTTTTTTTTATACCACTGAGGTGACAGACAAGCATACGGCCCACCTGATGGAAAGTGGTCACCGTAGCCTATGGACGTTTGCAACACCAGAGGTGCAGCACTCGCGCTGCCGACCCTTTATAAACCTTCTACGACCCCTTTTGAAGAACCCAATACTGTAGAGCTGTAGACGTTCGGGAAAACTCAGGCAGGGAGCTCATTCCACAATCTAAGCGTACGCGGAATATAGCCTCTATCGAACCTAACCGTATGTGAGCACTCAGGACGCAAAGTGTGAGGGTGAACACCTTTCGTATGTAAGTTTAATTGACTGTTCCTGACTCCTTCTACCATCTTCTTTCGCACAATACATATGAAACTAATTTATTTACTAAGTTTTTTAGTATGTTTTACTTACATTGGAGAATACGTGACCTGTTTGCTAAAGTTTAATAGAATTTTAATTACAATTCACACCAAATGTGTATTTTAAAGAAATTATGAATATGTATGAGGTAGGAGGTGCTAGCTTAGGTATTGATAATGGCAATGAAGTATGAAGAAGGGTGGCTGATTCCAGACAATAAATAAATAAATATAGTGGTACATTTTTCACACAGCGCCATCTAGTTCAAACTAAGTTTGTGCTATGGGATCTAGACAACTGATAAACATACTTAAACATACGTCTATTTCTATACTTATCTGATAGCTGATTGTGTGTTTGGTTGAACCCGCTAATCTCGGGAATTATTTGTCGCATTTGAATAACTTTTTGTGTTGGATAGCGCATTTATCGAGGAAGGTTATAGGCTACCTAATTAGCAAATTAACGGTTTTATAAATAAATAAAATAATAAAAAACGGTTCTATAATAATCCCAAGACCATCATTTAATTGGGACTATAAGGGATTTATATGCGGTTATAAGGCGGTAAGGAAAGGTGGGTGGTAAGTCTATTAGCAATTATAAGATATTTATAAAGGCCTGCTGAAATGCAAATTAGGTTAGGAGTATTCCTATAATAGAATCACGTCAATCCAAACACTCCTGCAACACCTTTAATAAATAGATTAATACACTCTCAGTTCTTAAAAGTCGTTGTGGAAAGTAATCGAAGTGTTTGCTTAGTGATTTTTATAACAAATTGTAATGTTAATTCTATTAATGTATTCTACAGTAGTTGAATTATAAATTATTATGTTGTTGAATTACTATTGTCAGTGTACTAGATACGAGTATTTGCAGACATAGGGAAATATGAATTTTCTGTGAAATCCATCACGTTTATGGTTAAAATTTTAACGCGCTTCTGGAAATTGGAATATTTACGTATTTATATTTATCAATTTGTGTACCAAAAATATACAAGGCATCAGCCAATTTTGCAGTTGGCTTTTTGGAGAGCGTTATAGTGCTACTATAGGAAAACTTGGTTTTATATCGCTATGTGTTAAAATTAAAGAAATCACTCGTCATTTTCTTACCAAATTTAGGGTTCAGCAATGTAAAAAACACGAAAACGACATAATGTTCAACAATTACTAAAAACAATTTATATTATTATATTATAGAAGCGGTCTCAGTGTTCGGTAAACGATCACTGAGGTACGCTACTTTCACGTCGTCGTCGGATGGGTGACCACTTTGTGGCATTTACATTTGCGAGCGTTTCCGTGCTTCGGAAGGCACGTTAAGCCGTTGGTCCCGGTTGCCAGTAAAATGGCAGCCGTTAAGCCTGGTTGAATGCCTTATGGGCGGCATAAAAAAATTTCAACAGCAGGTAGCCACAACCTGCGTCTGTCTATTTCAACACGGCAATGGGCTCACCACCTATTACGTGGGACAGAAATCCACACGGTGAAAAGTGGGCATATAATATGCCTCTGCCACCCCTTCGGGGATAAGGCGTGATGGATATTTATTTATTTTATCTAACAAAATAAGAATTTTACAAATCCGACCTGTAGTTCCTGAGATTAGCGCGTTCAACCAAACAAACAAATAAACGAACAAACTCTTCAGCTTTATAATATTAGTATAGATATACTGAGACCACGTGAGCAGATTGAGCAGATTGAGATTGCTCTAAAATGGAAAATTCAAAAGTACTCGGATACCCAGAAGTGCATGCACGAAATGATTAATGAATCTGCAGGAAGTGAAAAGAGTATGAATGGATCGCGAAGAAAAGCGTAAAGTTAGTAGGTACATACACATAGTCCCCCGATTTCCCCGAAGGAGTTGGCAGAGACATACTATACATCCATGTAATAGGTAGGGTGGCGACAGCCTATGACGGCCTAATTCCTGTAGAAAATATGATGAAAACACCTGATGGAAAGCCACGGTGACATCTAGCGAATCGAGGGCCACTCTCACTGTCCACAAGGCTACTGACAACGTCCCTCAAGTTAGCGGCCCAATGATCTGCCTCTTCACGCTCCGCTTGAAGAACCCGGGGTTGTAAGAGGATGGAAACATGTGCGCTGTCAGAGCGTTCCAAATAAATAAATAAAAAAAAAATCTTTATTTTGCATAGACCATCTTAACGGCGCTTACAAAATGTCACACACCATCCAAAATATTTAAAGTGACCACCGGTTCGGAACGCGGCCCACTTGAGAAGAACCGGCAAGAAACTTAGGAAGGCTTTTTTTTAATGGCCTATTTACAATTTAATACTATTTCACTTTGCCAACAGATCATTTCCAGGCGTCCCTGTCCTGCAAATAGTCTTTAACAGAGTAATAACCTTTTTCACAAAAGCTTTTTTTTATTAACTTTTTAAATTTATTTAATGGTAAATTTCTCAGGTCAAAGGGAAGCTTGTTGTAAAAGCGTATACAGTTTATATGGTTCGACAGAGTCTCAATCGAAAGTTCTAGTAATTCCTTTGCAGTGCACGATGTAAATTTTCAAACATTGTTGTTATAATGTATATAGTATTTGTCCTTGACAATAAAACTAAAATCGTTACTTTGACTTGAGCACTTAGCAACGTTGTCAGTAATTATTATTTTAAACTGTTAGGTAACATGGTGATATAATATTCTGAGTTCCATATTTGTTTTTTATTCTACTGGCATTCGTAGCACCGCTTACTCAGTGTTTTGTAAACGATCACTGCGTTAAGCAACTTTTGGTAAAGCTGGTACTTGGATGGGTGACCACTGTGGCATTTATATTTACGAGCGTTTCCGGGCTTCGGGAGGCACGTTAAGCCGTTGGCCTCGGTTGCTAATAAAATGGCAGTCGACAAACTCAGTGGAAGGCTCTATTAAAAATTTCAACAGCAGGTCGCCACATTCTTCACCTGTCCATTTCAACACGGCAATGTGCACCTGTTATGTGGGACAAAAATGCATACGGTGAAATATGGGCGTAGTATGCCTTTGCCTACCCCTTCGGGGATAAAGGCATGGCAATATGTATGTATGTCTACTGGCACAGACATGTATACGACCCATCTCATTGAAAGTGGTAACTGTAGCCTATAGACCAGAGTTTCTCAAAATGGGGTACGTAAACCCCTAGGGGTTCGTCATTCGTCGGTACGGAGTTCGCTGCAAGATTTACATGCCATCATGTAAATCTTGGCTTGTTGACTCGCGGCGAGTCAGAATTATGGTTAAATTTGTCCAAATTTGCTTCTAAAATTTACTCAATTTGCAACTAGAAACAAGTCCACTTATCTAATTAATATTAAAAAAAAATTATTACTGCGGGGAATGCGTTTACGCGCCGTCATTCCTACTGCAGAGGCAGCAGGAACTTTGTGTGAACTCTCGGCCATTGGGAACCGTCCTACCCACTAAATCCCGCGGTGTACCGCCTTCTTCCCAACCGGATCGCAGAATAGGCCTGAGGCTATTTGCAGCGGCCCGGCTAAGAGAATGCCCTTAAAATAATTTTCTACAACAGTCAACTTTATTATTTTCTAGGGGTGGTTAATCGGTTAGTTAGAGACAAGTGGTTCACTGTCATCTGAAAACATTAACGGGGGTTCGTGGAGCCAAAAGTTTGAGAAACCTTGCCATAGTCGGTTGCAACTCTGCAGACCCTGTCAATACACCTTCTATTCTAAGATCCCTTTTCAAGAACCCCATAATGTAGGAGTTCGGGAAAATCCAGACAGGGATTTGATTCCACAATCGTAGGCGCAAGAAAGCCGATATCGGACTTTACAATATACGAGCGCTCTTGACGCAAAATGTGAGGATGAACACCCTGTCCAACCCTTTCTCGCTGCCCTACGGCTTAAGTGTCACTTCGAGTGCATATACAACATACATACATATTGTCACACCTTTATCCCCGAAGGGATAGGCATACTATACGCCCACACTAACTTTTAAACTATCGCGCTGGGTCTGTGACCACGGCCGGTGCAACCTGGTCGAAACGTCGGGCAAGAAAAGGTATGAAAAAAAAAGTTTAGTCCCGGTAATAACTAATACACTTATACACCCACATTTCACCGTATGCATTTTTGTCCCACGTTGCCCATTGCCGTGTTGAAATCGACATGCGCAGGCTGTGGCGACATGAAGTGATAATACTATCATGATTAAGATTTAATGCATGTGATAATACGTTAATACGTAGTAAATTACGAAGAAAAAAAAGTACATAGTAGGTACCTAATCTATTGTTACAGGTTATAGAGGAAAAAAAAAACACAATTTGCGTCATAAAGACAATTCTAGCAATCCATATTTATATATAAAATGAATCGCAAAATATGTTGCTAAGCGCAAAACTCGAAGACGGCTGGACTAATTCGAGTAATTATTTTTATGTTTTCCTTGAACTCTAAGGAAGGTTTTTATGGAGAGAAAAATTGGAAAAATTGCAACGGCAAAGCTTAATTACGCGAGCGGAGCAGCAGGCATCAACTAGAAATATATAAAGCTGAAGATTTTGTTTGTTTATTTGGTTGAACGCGCTAATCTCAGGAACTAATGGTCGGGTTTAAAAATGGTTTTTGTGTTGGACAGCTCATTTATCGCGAAAGTTTAGGCTATATATCATCACGCTAATACCCTGGAGAACGGAGCAATAATCATAAATGTCGACATATCGGTGTTTTTTTTACATTATTGTAGAATTTATAGGCGACGAGAATAAATAGGTGTGACGGGAGTTCGAAGTATGTCATGGGCGAAACCGTGGGGTGTCACCTAGTCTACTATATACACAGCCTACCTACGTGACTTCGCCCGTGTGACATACTTCTAACCCCCGCATCCATTTAATCCCGTCGTTTATTACTTTACAATAATGAATGTAAATTTGCCCGATGTTTTGACACTTATGGTTACTGTTTGGTTCTCCAGAGTAGTAGTAGGTAGGGTAGTAGCATGATGCTATATGTATAGCCAATTTAATTTCCAATTAATTCCACAATAAATGGGCTTTATTCAGAACTAAATTTTTTTTACAATACGAACCAGTAACGTGATGGTACATAGCCTATAGCTTTCTTCGATAAATGGGCTATCTAACACAAAAACTGTAGTTCAACCAAACAAACAAACTCTTCAGCTTTATAATATTAGTATAGATGTACGTAGTACCTGTCTTACGTACATCTGTGTATTAAACTTAATGTTAACTCCTATTGTTTCTTGAAGTGTTTTATATTCATTGACATTGCAAACAAGTCAATTGTTGTGACAAGATCCAAGGAGACGAGGTACAGATATGTATACAACTAGCTGACACCTGCGGCTTTGCCCGTGACATACTTCGAACTCCTGCCGCACCGACTTAATCCCGCCGTTTATAAGTTTTACAATCCTACTATTATTATAAGGTTTGTAAGTATGGATGTTTGTTACTCTTTCACGCAAAATCTACTGAATGGATTTTGATGAAACTGTACAATAATATAGCTTACACATCAGAATAACACATAGGCTACTTTTTATCCCGGGAACAAGTTCCTGTAAGAAACGGGAACGGGAAAACTTAAACACGCGTGCATAGCCGCGGGTGTCAACTAGTAATATTTAAAAAATTGCCCTATTTGTTGATATATATGATTACTGCTTTGCTCTCCAGGATAGTAGCGTAATGATATATAACCTTTCTGGATAAATAAGCTATCCGACGCAACAAGAATTTTTCAATTCAGACCAAACACGCTTCAGCTTCATATATTAGTACTAGCTGTTTAATCCCGTCGTTTATTAATTTCACAATAATGTATGAACATTTTCCAGATTAGCATACTTCTCCGCTCTCCAGTACGCCCGCATGGCCCGCCCGGTCGAATTATGGTTACGCGAAATTAATTTATTTGCGCATTATTTTGATTTTGCTATATCTCCTAAGATATTCATTTAATTTGCAAGATGTTAAGGGAAAAATAATTTTTATGAAATGCTCAAGCCAAGTAACGTATGTATAATTTATCGAGCTAACTAACAACTCTGATACCAATGAACAGTGTTTCAACCATTTTTAAACATCTCATACTCATATCTTCATAGCCATACTCTTAAATCTATATATCTTCTATCTATTCTATATATATATAAAAAAATGAAACCCGTTTTCCGTTGTCACGACATAGCATGAAAACGGCTTAACCGATTTGAAAAATTCTTTTTGTATTAGATAGCCTATTTATTGAGGAAGGTTCTTAGCTATATATCATCACGCTACTACACAGGAGAGCGGAGCAGTAATCATAAATGTCAGCAAATCGGGGAAACTTTCATACATATTTCGAAAAGTAATAAGCGACGGGATTAAATGGGTGCCACGGGGTTGCAAGTATGTCACGGACGAAGCCGGGCAGGTCAGCTAGTGACTATTAAAATATAGTAAAGAATTCCAACTTGATTGGATACGGTTCGGGTAGTTCAGTGGCTAGAACGTTGCCTTGGTTAGGCAAAGGTCAATCCCCGTCAATCCCCGTCTCGAAGCAAGTTATCTTTTTTCACTATAAAAAAAATTTAGCTTACTAACTATCTTCACGCTGTATCCCTGACGGGGTAGTCAGAGAGGACAGATCGCCAAAAAAAAAATTATAATCAACCAAAAACTCATTCTATTCCAAAAATATGAATTCTCTTCCTATCACGCCTTATCCCCGAAGGGGTGGCAGAGACATACATATCGTATGCCCACTTTTCACATTAATTCGGAGTTGAGGTATGGTTTTTTTTAAATTATTCTTTCTATTGTTATGACTAGTTGTAGTTGAAACTGAAAATGTTTCCGAGTAATATATTGAAGAAAAGAAAGTGGTGTAATAGAACCGGTGTGACCAGTATAATTGGCCAAGGGTAACTGCAAAACGAACATACTTGTGAAAAGATGCGTGACTTGAAATATGCATTTATGTATAATAAGGAATATGAATGTTGTTTTAGTAAACAATGAAATGAATGAACGAGGAACGATTGACAAAGAATTATGCGAAAGTAGAGGGTAGGAGTCAGGGTAGGCCGAGACTTACATATGAAAACCAATAAAGAATATTTAAAATTAAAAAATTTAACTGCCTCGGTGGCGCAGTGATAGTGCATGCGACTGCCGCGACTGAGATCCCGGGTTCGATTCCCGGGTCGGAATAATATTTGTGTGATCCACAATTGTTTGTTTCGGAGTTTGTGTATGTATGTATGTATGTATTTAGTAATATATAAGTATGTTTATCAGTCGTCTAGATCCCATAACACAAGCTTACTATGGGCTAGACGGCGCTGTGTAAAAAAAAAATGTCCCACAATATATGAATGTTGTTCAAGTAAACAATGAAATGAATAAATGAGGAACGATTGACGAAGAATATATATTGTGCGAAAGTAGAGGGTAGAAGGAGTCAGGGTGGGCCGAGACTTTATGAAGACCACGTCAGCAGATTGCTCAAAAACAGTAAGGTCAAAAGTACTCGGATACTCAGACGTGAGTGTATGAAGCGATTGATGAATCTGCAGGAAGCTAAAGAAGTATGCATAGATCGCGAAGTCCTCTCTGACTACCCACTTAGGGATACAGTAGTTATTTTGGTTTAAGTAAAAACGCAATAATAAATAAAACAGTTAGGTCCGGTAGAGGATTTATTACCCGTACGCGGCGTATGCTTAGATTGTGGAATGAACTCCCTGTCTGGGTTTTCCAGAACGTCTACAGAATGGGGTTCTTCAAAAGGGGTCTTAGAAGATTTATAAAGGGTAGGCAGCGCGAGTGCTGCTCTGGTGTTGCAAACGTCCGTAGGCTAAAGTGACCACTTTCCATCAGGTGGGCCGTGTGCTTGTCTGCCACTTCAGTTGTATAAAAAAAATATCAATTCTTTTACGTCGCCTGTACGCTTTTACACTTTGAGGGTTTTTTAAGTCACGTGGAATGCGTTTACGCTCCGCCTTATCTGCGGCCCATCACGTCAATGGGCTCACCACCTGTTACGTGGGACAAAAATGCATACGGTCCTGAAGGCTACTCCGCTAAGTGTGTACTGTGATGTTTGTCCCTTGTGTTTGTTTATGTATGGAGGACCCCTACCACGGCATGGTGCTGGCTGGGCGCAGCGACAGCCATTAGATAAATAAATAATTATTGTTTAAAGACTATAAAATCATGGAACTCTCTGCCAGTATTTCCATCCTCTTACAATCCTGGGTCCTTTAAGAGAAGCGTTCAAAAGGCAAATTTCTGGGCCGTCAACCTGAGGGTCGCTATCAAGGCCCTACCGGCTGGGATAGCGGTCCCCAGTTACGGATCGTCGTCTCTGCCTACCATCATTCGGGCGACGCCATTTGGACAACGAGCGTTGTGTGAGTTGTCCCAACAATATTATTATTATTTATGTCTCTTCTTCTTCACGGGTATCTTCTTTTTTTTTCTTATGAAGATACCCGGACTTTTGGTAGGCTTACAAGGGTACATATCGGTCCAACACGCAAAGGCCTTTTGAGAATTTTAATAGGAAATGGGACCCCCACTAAAGACAATCCACGCCCGCCTTATGTAGAAGAACGGTAATGGACTACCTCTAATGGGAGTTAAACTATTGTGAAATATGCTACAAAATGGGCTATTGGGTTGGGGGTTAGATGTACTAGGTGATATGAACTATTGATTAAGACGGTGTCTGCTATTTTAATATATCATTATAAAAATGTTGGCAGACGGTGACTTGCCAACTCACTAGATGGGCCCCCTATACAATCACCATAGGCATGATAAGCCTGTAAGGCGACATGGGGCAACACCGGTGTGAGCGGCTTGGGGTGTCGAGCGGTGCGGCGCCGGTTTCACCTTCGCGGGACAGGCCCGGAGCGGGCTTCCCCGTAGTTATGCCCTTGAAAATGACACTTCCACCCCCGAGCATATAGCTCTGGCTCCCTCCCTCTGACCGGCCAATTAAGGCAAGCCAGAGTTGAGATTTGCTGCACTCCCGGGAGTAGCACTCTCACTGCTCTCCCATTAGGCCATTAAATCCTAAGTGCTGCAGAAGGGCAACAAAACTCTGAGGAATCGGGACCGATGTGTAGCCACGCACATTCAGCTCGCCACAAGCTGCCCTGCGGATGTGAGCTTTTCATTAACTTTCTAATACATTTTTTGTTGATATCAGAAAGTGAAAGACTCAAAAAGCGAATCTACTAACCCTCATAGGGTTGCGTTGCGTGAATCCTATAAAAGATAACGACTGTTCTCGAGGGGTTTATTATTATTATTATTATCTGTGTTTATATTTAAATACCCACGTCCCTAGTTCAGGAGTAGGCGTGGACTAGCAACATAATCCAGTACCGGACAGTTACAAGCCCACACCTCGTACTCATGTTACTGTTGTCTCCAGAAAAGCGTACCCCGAGATGAGGCTCTCCTCTGCAATCGAGATGTGCTAGCCCTTACGATCTCCCGAAGGAGTTAAACTTTGCGCGTCTCAAGCCACCCTCGAACGTTCCTGTGAGAATATAAGGAGTGAAGAGCGGTCGAGCGGGCATTAGAAGGCTGAAACACAGAGGGTGCCGCCAGATGGTCATGGTGAGCTTGGTCTCACTACCTTACCCTACCCACTGCCGCGTATATTCAGAGGCAGTTACAAGAGTCTTCGAACCGCACTTAGAGGGTTGAGAAGTAAAATTATAGAAACCTTAAAGAAAAAATCGTACCTGCCTCTAGCAGGCATCAGTGGGACAAAGGGGGTTCAACCTAATATCACAAAATATCACGTGGGGCGAGCTGGTTTAGACAAATATCGCGTTATGATTTTTTCGCGCACAAAACAAGAACGCGCACAAATGAACAGGCACAAGTTGTGGTGATCTGCTGTTGAAAATTTTCAAGCTGCTCAAAATAAATCGGGTCCTTATCCTGTTTGTAAAGCTGTCTGACACCTAAGCCGCCGGCTAGCCGGCACGCCTCCGACGAGCTAGGCCGGTTTCGGCTTCGGTGTGTAGACAGCTTAATGGATATGCCACATAGAGGTCACCCACCCGAGGACCAGCCATAACGAAAGTTACTTAACGCAGTGATCGGTTACGAGCGCTTCTAGATTTAGTGTTCGTACGGAACCGAACAGCTCCTTATTTCTTCTTAAAACGTCATTTAAATGTAGGTATTGTAATTCATGGAATGCATAAGTTCACTGCGAGGTCACGGATACATTCACCTTTTTCATTGTATTCAAAATAATTTGTGTTATATAAAGTGGAGTAGCTTGTTTTGACGGACTCTATTAAAAACAGTTAATCGATTTCTATAGTGGCGACCGCCAGATTGACCGACGGCCTGGAAAAGGTCACAGGGAGGGACTGGATAAAGAAAGCGCAGGAAAGTGTGTTGTGGCGTGAACTGGGAGACGTCCAGCAGTGGACTGCCATAGGCTGATTTTATTGATTGATTTAATTTAAAACATACTTTAATAGAATTTAGGTATTATTTTTGTGGAGAATGAATGATTTTTTATTCTACACGCACAAAAAGATTTCAATAAATATTGTTAAGTTAAGCTTACAATGTGTGTCCCCTAAAATATAGTTAGCTCAGCCCCTGCTGTACTAACAAGATCTTATTAGATGCGCTGATTTTCAGCTAACTCCTGTAAGGGACGTCACATACGTGGTAAAATATTTCAACAAAAAGACAAAATATTACAAAAAAGTCACGTACGTGGTAAAATATTTCAACAAAAAGACAAAATATTACAATTAACGCTAAGCTAAAACTAAATGAAATGACAATGTTGTATAGATTGAGTTGGAGATGCTATTGCACTTCGAAAATAGTGTTTTTTTTTTGTAAGGTTTCGCGGGGAATGCCTTAACGCACCGTCACACGGTGTGTGAGGCTCCCGGCCCGTGGGAGAGGGGCCGTCCTACCCACTAAACCCCGCGGTGTTCCGTCTCACCTCAAAACCGGCTCGCAGGGTAGGCCTGAGGTTAAATCACTGCGAGCCGGCAAGGGGCACCCCAGAGTGGGGGTCCGTATTGGGTTGCATAAATTTTCGAGGCATAACTTAAAACTGCATAACGTTTTTTGGCATACTCTTCGTTTCGCATAACGTTCAAACAGAATAAATCATTAGGCATACTGTATTTTCCCATAACTTTTTTAAAATAACGATTACCAATCTTAACATTTATTGGCAAATCACTTACTCTCGCATAAAGATTACAAGGAATACATATAGAATACCATAATGTTAACGAGTAAATATTTTTATTAAGCTATTGCATAGTTGTTATCGCGGACTTTGAGTGGGCTTTAATCCAGAAATTCCGTAATGAAAAAAACCTAAGACGAAGGTCGAGACGAGGTCACACGAAGTTCACAGAGCTTGGCCGAGCGTTGGCTTAACGTGTATGTACATATATTATATGGCACGATTGTACGAAGCTCACACGGATCGAGACGTAATGATAGTAAGTGTGAGTGTGAGGCTGAGGATGAGGGTGACTGTGAGAGTGAGGATGAGGGTTTTTTTTGGATTTTTTTTTGTTTTTTTTTTAGTATAACTTGAATTAATATCAAAGAAAAACAAAGGTATGCCATGCAATAGCTTTACCGCGGCAGTCTCCGAGTGCCACACGTCTTTTTTTATATCTAAGCTTGAACTGTCTAAGATAGAAATGCCCACTGATTAAAAATGTCGATAGTCACTTTACTGAAGTTCAAAATTTAAACACTTATATATAGAATATATAAATAAAACACAAAAAGAAAGTAGATAGATTAAAACGAGCGATTCTATTCTGGCGCATCGCCGGCTGCTGCCGCGGCCCGCTCGCTTCGCTCGCTCGGCTCGCGCGTTGTGGTCACAAGTGACCTAACACTCCTCCATGCTTCGCTCGTCGTCGTACCTATTTACGACTTTGCTCAAGACTAGTCTAAAAAAATAACACTTAAAATATCGTTTTATAAGTTACAGCTTAAAAACTTGGCTATGAGTGAGATAATTATTTACAATTATGTCTTATCATTTCTTAAATATTCTTAGTCAAATTATTATTCATTTATGATTTAAACGGTTATCCATACCTCCATTATGCGTTTTGTATTTTATGTTAAATTATCCTTAGGCGTATAACATTTATACCCTTTACATTTATGCTGATTAAAATTATGATAAAAAAATTAGAGTAAGTTAATGTTATGCCAATAATACCATTATGCGTTTATAACACTCTGCTTATCATAATTTATGCGAGAAAACTTAATGCTGAAACTGTTATGCCAAACTACATAATGCTGAAAAAAAAATGCGATCGAAAGGGCACCCCCAGAGTGGAGGGTCCGTCTCGGGGCGGCCGGAAAAGTGACCACCCCGGAGCTCCCTAAGGAGCTGAAGAATCTAGCCCGCACCTCTAGCGCTCTCGAGCGCCCCTCTGAAAGCAGAGGAGGTAGAGAGCGGCCGGTACGGGCGTGCGCTAATAGGGGGGCACCCCCTGGAACACAGAAAGGGTGCCCGTCGCCATGTGGCCAGTTGGGCGGGGTCCCTCGACCATCCGCCCACGGCCAGACACTATTCGGGGACGCGCATGTATTCAGCACGTCGTCGCCCCCGAACACGACGGCGGGGCGGGAGCGTCTGTCCCGTACGCTCCCGCACTTCGAAAATAGTGTGGCGTAACCTTAGATTATATAAACACCCAGATACCGCGTCCAGTACAAGGCGTGCCGTTAAAGTTGCTGCCACTTTTTTAGCCATGTGTGGGTAAGCCGCAAGTGCAAAAGAAAGCGTGTAAAAACATTTACCCCAAATATTGGGAGATTTAGCTTATAATAATATATAACTGCCTCTGTGGCGCGGTGGGAGTGTATCCGATTGCTACGCAAGAGGTCCCGGGTTCGATTCCCGGGTCGGAACAAATATTTGTGTGATCCACAAATGTGTGTTTCGGGGTTTGGGTGTTTCCTATGTATAATATGTATGTATTTAGAAATATATAAGTATGTTTATCAGTTATCGAGATCCCATAACACAAGCTAATTGGTTGCGCCGGTATATGATAAAAGAGTAGCCGCGTTATTTTTCTATGTTGCATCGCTGATCTGCATTTGTTTTTAATTAATTAGTTGTCGACACTCCCCCCGCTTCCCTTTATTCCATCGCACCTACCTTGTCTCGCATAAAGGAGGAGCGAGACAGCTGTATTACGCGCGCAAGTACCTACGCTCGCGCCGCTAGCCTCACGGGCAGCGACCACGATTGAAGGCTGGCAGTCTATTACAATGACTGCGCGCGCGCGCCCCCGCATCAAACCTTTCGCAATAATTGTATTTTCCATGGATAAATAGCGTTTTCGTGCAAGGAAACCAGGAATTCAAGTCCAGGGACGCCCCCGGCAGCCTCCACCTCAGCATCTCGCAGCAAGCAGTAAGGTAGTGTGCCCATTCCTGTTTTTCCATTACTTTTTCCGTCGACAATCGCGTGTAAATTTAATTTTTGTTTTTCCCCGCAAATACAGTCCATTTTGAATTTATTTATCTCGCCCGCTCAACCATTTTTTGGTCTTAACGATCCGGATTTTGATCCACTCGCTTTAGTAGTTTGTTAACAGAAACGCAATAGTTTTTATTCCGCCACGGAAAAAACGCATAGGTATAGGTTATAGTTTTTATTCCACCACGGAATAAACGCATAGGTATAGGTTATAGTTTTTATTCCACCACGGAATAAACGCATAGGTATAGGTTATAGTTTTTACTCCATTCGGAATAAACGCATAGATTAGGTAATAGTTTTATTCTATAGGGAATAAACGCTTAGATAATAGTTTTTTATTCCATTCCATTACATTTATAAGCGATGTACATGGGTCCACCTCCTGGTTGGACCATTGTGTAACTACCAAAACAGCCAGGCAGATTGTGGTTAGTACTAAAGTGGCGTATATTGATCTGATCACATGCCACTTCTTGTTGAATGTAATATGCAGTGTATAGTGCAAAAACAAACTGTAAGTAGTTGAACCGTTTTTAAAGGTATAAACTGGGGTATCAGAAGTATAGAACAAATAAATATGTATGCTGAATACTGCTGTGATATGTTGAGGTCATTTAGTTTTTCTAGTGAATGTGAACCATGTGATAGCTATAAAAGTAAAATTCATTTATCACTTATTGACGAATATTATGTTAATATTGTCCGTACGCTGCAAGAGGGTGCTAGGATAACTGCTTGTTCATTTCGCGGTGCACATAGGCCAAAAGTTGTGGGTTGGAACTATCATATCGAAGAGAGTCACCAAGTTGCTAGACTGCATTTCCTGTGTTGTGTACTGGCGGGAAAGCCAAAAGGTGGGGAGTTGTACAAAAAAATGGTTGAAAGTAAAAGACTATTTACAAATAAGTTGAAGTGGTGTCAAAACCATACTGAATAAATTAGGATGGACATTTTGGCAACACACAAGTCTGATAAAAATTTCGGTAAGTTTTGGGAGGCCACGAAATCTATGCAGCATAAACCATGTGTTAATAAACATCACAAACATTTTGATATTGCAGAAGAATTTGCCTGTCATTTTAGAATTCAGCCACTAAGTTGTTCTGCTCAAATTAAATCTGCAACGAAGTTAGCCTCAGAATGTGAGGCCAGGAGAGAGTGTTTCAACTTTTCAGCTGGGGAGGTCAAAGAGGTCATAACGAAAATGACTAGAGGCAAATCTCCGGGTATAGATGGTCTTAGTATCGAGCACCTCCTGTATGCTGGTGATGAGATATGCCATGTTCTGGCGAACATATATAACTTATGTATAAATTTCCAATACTTGCCTAAGGATTTAATAAAGACCGTGGTAGTGCCTGTTCCTAAATCTAAAACCGGTGATCTGTCTTGTCTCGTGAACTATAGACCTATTGCCCTGGGTACAGTCATAGGCAAAGTGTTGGAGAGATTGGTATACCCACACATTAGGGAAAATATCCAGATTGATGATGCGCAGATTGGTTTTCGTCCTGGTCTCTCAGCGGACTCTGCTATTTTTAGTCTCAAAAGTACGATAAATTACTATGTTACAAGAAATACACCTGTGTATGCCTGTTTCTTGGACTTAAGTTGCGCGTTCGATCGTGGGATTTATGATGTGTTGTGGAAAAAAATGGCACAAACAAACTTACATGAGAGCATAACTGGTCTGTGGAGATACTGGTATAAGAACCAAACTAACTGTGTGTGGTGGGGAGATACCCATTCAGCTGAGTATAGACCACAGTGTGGAGTCAGGCAGGGAGGGCTGACCTCGCCGGACCTTTTTAATTTGTATATGAACGATTTCATCGGGGAGCTGAGGGGGACCAGAGTCGGGTGTCATATTGGACAAACATGTTTAAATAATTTAAGTTATGCGGATGACATGGTCCTTCTCAGTCCATCGATTTATGGTCTAAGGGCACTATTAAGGATGTGTGAAAAATACGCACAGAGTCATGGCTTAAAATATAATTTAAAAAAAACAGTCGTTTTGGTTTTTAAATCAAAGGGCGGTCCAGGTGTGGTTCCGCAGGTTTCGTTGGATGGAACCCAGGTGGAGAGAGTACGGAGTTTCAAGTACTTAGGTCATATGTTCACGGATAATCTTCGGGACGATGACGACATTGAACGCGAACGCAGGTCTCTGGCCGTCAGAAGCAATATGCTGGCCCGTAGATTTGCAAAGTGTAATGATGAGGTAAAAGTAACATTGTTTAGAGCTTATTGCCAAAGTTTTTATACCTGACAGTTATGGACTAATTTCACTAAAAATGCGAAAACCGCGCTGCGAATTCAGTATAATAATGCTTTTCGTTCGTTGTTACGGTTACCTCGTTATTGCTCAGCGTCTGGCATGTTTGCTGCCGCTAGAATTCCTGATTTTTTTGCCATCATTAGGTCACGGGTTGCATCGTTTTGGGGTCGTATCCGTTGTTCGCAAAATTCAATTGTTAAGACATTGGCTGAATATTTGGATAGACCCATTCTCAGGCCTTGGGTGGGTGTGCACCATGAGATGAACGATGAAGATGATGTTATTGTTGGTTCCGCACCCGCTTATTTTGATTGTAACTCGACAGTGTCATATTGTTGCACCGTCGAGCCGCTGGACTCCGTTGTCCGTAAATTCTGGAAGATAGAAGAGGTGAACGTCCCTCCTATTGTCAGCCCGGATGATAAACTTTGTGAAGAGTTTTATAGTCGCACGACTACTCGCGATAGTGATGGTCGTTATGTTGTCGCACTCCCCTTTAAGGGTGATGTTAATTCGCTTGGAGATTCGTTTCAGTCAGCCGAAAAACGCTTCTTTTGTTTAGAACGGAAAATGCAAACATCTCTAAAGTTGAAGGAGGCTTACGATAGCGTAATAGTACAATATTTGGATAAAGGTTTCATTTCACCCGCGCCTCCCGAAACCGAAGAGACCAAGCACGCTCCTTCGTATACCATACCGCACCATGGTTGTCCGCGAGGATAAACTAACCACCAAGTTGCGCGTTGTTTTAGATGGCGGCGCCAAAACTAGTTCGAATGTTTTGGTAAACGATATTTTGCACAGTGGTCAAAATCTCCAAGTTAATTTGTTCGAAACTATAGTTAACTTTCGCTTATTCGCTGTCGCGCTTTCAGCCGAAATTAGACAAATGTTTCTTTGTATTGGTGTTCGCGAATCAGATCGCCGATTTCAACGCATTAATATAGATAAAATTTTCGCATTCTCGGACTCGACCGTCGCTTTGTGTTGGACACATTCTTCGCCCCATCGCTGGGATACATTTGTCCCAAATACGGTGGCAAAAATTCAGTCGGAATTGGCGCCGCAAAACTTTTATCACGTCTCAGGTACGGACAACCCTGCCGATTGTTTGTCTCGTTGGTTAACACCTGCACAGATTTTGGAACGTCAGTTGTGGTTCCATGGCTCTTCCTGGTGCCAGGCCCCGCCCAGGGGTTGAATGGCCTGTTAGTCCTTTCAACCCCGCTACTGTGTCCACGCCGCCAGAGAAAAAGAAAACCTCTTTATTTACTACCGCACCGCTCGAAAAATCGCCTATCTTAGAGTTGGCTAGCCGTGTTTCATCGTGGTCGATTCTTTTACGTAGTGTTGTTTTTATTTGTCGATTTTTGAAAATCCTTCCTCGTCGCGAGCACGTTACCGCCTTCGACTTAAACAAGGCTGAGTTAATCGTGCTTCGTGAACTTCAGCGATTTTATTTTTCGTCTGAAATTAGAAATTTGGAATTGAATAAGCCTTGTAGTCACGCTTTTCAGCATTTGAAACCTTTTTTGAAGGATGGCCTCATTCAAAGTTGGTGGTCGTTTGAGCCAGTCCGCATTAGAGTACGATCAAATGCATCCTATAGTTCTCCCGCGCAAGGATCATATCGTTGATCTTTTAGTTGAATATCACCATAGGGTGAATTGTCACGCTGGTCCAGATTTATTAATGTCAATTTTGCGCCAGAAATACTGGATTATCTCCGCACGCAATTTGATTCGTTCGACAGTTCATAGATGTATTCCGTGTTTCAAACTTCTCCCGAAGTCAATCGCGCCCGAAATGGCCGATCATCGTCCTTGTCGTGTTGTTCAGGCTGCTAAACCGTTCGTACACACGGGTACAGATTACGTTGGCCCCTTCAGGGTAACAGTTTCTCGTGGTCGTGGTATACTCTCCACGAAAGCTTATGTTTGTCTTTTTGTTTGTATGACGACTCGCGCTGTTTATATAGAATTAGCTGGTGATTTGAGCACGCCATGCTTCATGACTGCATTTAAAAGATTTATGTCGCGTCGGGGTTCCGTATCTCGAATGTATTCGGACAACGGTACGAATTACGTCGGAGCTTGTCGTAACCTTTCCGAACTATATAATTTTTTGCGTTCCAAACACTTTACGTTTGAAGAGCGGAGCACCGTGGTCACTCAAGTCGAGGCCGTAATGAATACGCGTCCTCTTTGTAGAACCTTGTCTAGTGATCTCTCGGAGCCGCTTGCACTGACTCCAGCGCACTTTTTGAATGTTACACCATTAAAATACTTACCCGCTTTTGAAATAGAGGAAGATCGACTTCATCTTCTCTCGCGTCATGCATTATTGGATAAACTCGTTCAATCGTTTTGGAAGCGTTGGAGGACAGACTATTTGCATACGCTACAGTCACGTCAGAAATGGAATACTCCATCGAACCCTATTACTGTCGGTACTGTCGTAGTTATTTTAACTGAAAATATGCCTCCATTACATTGGCCTCTTGGGGTAGTAGAAGAAGTTTTCTCTGGGTCAAATGGGATCACCCATATAGTTCGCGTTAAAACCGCAACTGGTTCGTACTTGCGACCAGTTATTCGTCTTTGTCCTTTGCCTAATCAAAGTAACTTCAATAACAAATTTAGCTTCTTCGATTAGGTTTAGTTTAGTTTAGTTCGATAGCATTTGTTTATTTAGCAGCTAAAGCTTAGTGGCAACTGTGTAGTCAGTTGTTCCTTTTTCGAAGGTAACCCTTCAAGCCGGGGGGAAATGGTTGCGCCGGTATATGGTAAAAGAGTAGCCGCGTTATTTTTTCTATGTTGCATCGCCGATCTGCATTTGTTTTTAATTAATTAGTTGTCGACACTCCCCCCGCTCCCCTTTATTTCATTTCTCTTTCGCACCTACCTTGTCTCGCATAAAGGAGGAGCGAGACAGCTGTATTTCGCGCGCAAGTACCTACACTCGCGCCGCTAGCCTCACGGGCAGCGACCACGATTGAAGGCTGGCAGTCTACTACAATGACCGCGCGCGCGCGCCTGCATCTAACCTTTCGCAATAATTGTGTTTTCCATGGATAAATAGCGTTTTCGTGCAAGGAAACCAGGAATTAAAGTCCAGGGACGCCCCCGGCAGCCTCCACCTCAGCATCTCGCAGGTAGTGTGCCCATTCCTGTTTTTCCATTACTTTTTCCGTCGACGACCGCGTGTAAATTTCATTTTTGTCTTTCCCCGCAAATACAGTCCATTTTGAATTTATTTATCTCGCTATCGCTCGCTAGATGGCGCTGTGTGAAAAGTGTCCCACAATATTTATTTTATATTTTTATATTTATATGAGATAGGTGACAGTTTAAAAATTGTTTATTTCAATGGTATTGAATTAAATGGTTCGTTTGAAGTTTGTACAGTTTATAGTAATGTGTACAGGGGGAGTTTTTCAACTCGCATGGTTATCGAATCCAAAACTATGGGAAATAGCGAGAAATACTAGAAGGTATATCGAGCCCGATGATAATAAAATCATAACTGCATAATTGATTCCTGAAAAATAGTCAGAAATCGAACACTGACTTCGGGCACTTACTTGATTTAAATTTATAACATTTTAATTTACGGAGTTAATTTAATAAAGTCTACAAATTTTATTTATAAAGCCATATTATATTTTAAGTAGGTAACTAACTTCTACGGTATAAGTAAATATAGACGTCCTAGGGACAAGTCTATTATTTAAAAAATATCGTTTATGTACGTATATCATTATTTTCCAAAATTCATTCCTCGTTAGCAACACTATCATATGGTTGGTGTAATAGGTACAACGCGTGTATATTTTTTTTAATTCTACGGGTTTGATAGGTATCAAACCCGTAGAATTATTTACGGCTATTTATAAAAATAGGTACAATGATACAGATTTAATTTACTTAAAATGGGGCTCGACTCGGGATTCCTTTCAATATTTTTAGCTAATTCTCATATTTAAATTCGACACTCAAGCTTAGTGGAAAAATTCGCATTGTATATTTGTAGTGTGGCGTACTTTTGAGTGACCACACGCACATGCGTTATATAGTTTTATGAGATAAACTTAACTATCTTCACGCTATATCCCTGACGGGGTAGTCAGAGAGGACAAATAGCCAGGCATCGCGATCCATGCATACTTCTTTCGCTTCCTGTAAATAAACCTAAATTACGCATATAAAGTAATCTAAAAAATAAATAAACTAACAGTCAATACATCATTAGCAAATACTTGAAGTTACTAATACTTATTAAGAAAACACGGGTAAATAGTTTTCGCTTCCTTGCAACACTGGGTACAAGTAGTAGTCACCGACATAATAATTGTTTTAAAATGATTATTATAGATAAAATATGGTGAAATTAAATACTTACTTGTGGAATGTGATGTCACTATTAATATCTTTTTTTATATCATAGTTTTTACAAATTTGCACCGCAAGAAGGCATTTTCAAAATATTGTCTCGCAGCTCGGAAGATGTGCACTCGCGATGACGCAATATGGTCACTGGCGGGCGGATTGACTGACTTACACGAAGTAGTGCCTATTTTTCGGCAGCATTTTCGTCGCGCGCTTTAGTAATCTGGGTGTTTATATAATCTAAGGGCATAACATTGGCTGATCGAATACATAACGTGATACGCAATTTGGGAGATTTGAATGAAAGTATCAGCATTAGGCTGGAAAAGGGCGTGCTCCGTTGGTTTGTGTCCAACGAATGAGTGAGCAACGATTGATGAAGAATATTTATTGTGGCGATAGTAGAGGTTAGGAGCCAGGGTTGGTCGAGACACATTTGAGGACCACGTGAGCAGATTGCTCAGAAACGGAAAAGTCGAACGTACTCGCGCACCCATACGTGCATATATGAAGCGATTAATGAATCTACAGGAAGTGACAGAAATATGCCTGGACCGCGAAGCCTAGCGATCTATCCTCTCTGTCTACCCCGTCAGGGATACAGCGTTAAAAAAAAATTAAAAAAATATTGTGGGACACTTAACATAATTAAGTTTTTTTTACTACTCTACGTATCTCTTGAGTAGATACAGGGACAGGGACAGCTGCTCGTCAGCAGACATTTATTGTAAGACAACTTAACAATGCAGTTCCGCGTTGCATTACCAAGATGTCTGCCAGAAACTGTTTGGCGCGATTGTTGAATCTGTATAGCCGCCATTTTGTATTGGCAAGTTTGTGAGGTTAGACGTATGTTTTTTATTCATCGTAATAAATGTAGAATTAAAAAAAAAGTGAAAGTCCTGTGTGTCAAATCATAAACTCGATTTTGGGGGAAAATTATGTTCTTATATGTAATTGCAGTTAAATATTATTAGTAATTTTATTTTTTACTGTTTTTTTTTTACTGTGAGTATTTTAATCTGAATTTTCTTTTGTGTATTTGTTCAATTTATTCAATGAATAGCTGATATTATTACCTTTTGCCTAAGTGGTGTACGTGGTAGTGTATGTGACTACAACGCTGAGGTCTTAGGTACGATTCCCGTGTCAGAATATTTTCTACAATGTTATATGTGTTGTAATTTACAGTATTGTTTTGTGGTCACCCTGTAAGGATACTGTAAATATTTTTTAAATAAATAAATGTGTGTTTCACAAACGTTTAATTGTGCTGTTAAAGTGTGATTCACAAAATCCCGCCAATCATCATCACCATCCCAGCGTCTGTCCCAGTTGCGTCTCGCGACGCTCAGGCTCCACTCTCCTACTTCTCCTTCATTAGGTAGGGTCGGCATCATCATCATCCGAGCGTCTGTCCCAGTTGCGACTCGCGACGCTCGGGCTCCACTTTCCTGCTTCTCCTCCACTAGGTATGGCCGGCATCATCATCATCCGAGCGTCTGTCCCAGTTGCGACTCGCGACGCTCGGGCTCCACTTTCCTGCTTCTCCTCCACTAGGTAGGGCCGGCATCATCATCATCCGAGCGTCTGTCCCAGTTGCGACTCGCGACGCTAGGGCTCCACTTTCCTGCTTCTCCTCCACTAGGTAGGGTCAGCATCATCATTATCCGAGCGTCTTACCCAGTTGCGTCTCGCGACGCTCGGGCTTCGCTTTCCTACTTCTCCTTCACTAGTAGTAGTAGTGTCATTGCTATCCCTTGTAGTATGACTATTAGTCTACGAATAAGTAATGTACTATTAGTACGCATATCACCAGTTCTTGGATCTTCACATTGGGAATGGCATAGCCGTGCAGACATTTGTAGCTCACGTATGGCCGGTTTCAATATTCTATCTTAAGTTAAACATAGATCGCTACCACAGATAAACAGTTGATTTTTAACTTTTGTGACAGATAGTTCAATGTCGTAGGTAAATATTTCTATCTATATTTGGTTATTGAAACCGAAACTTTCATCCCAGAAGGCGTGGCGGAGACATATTATATGCCCACTTTTCACTATGTGTATTTCTGTCCCACGTAATAGGTGGTGAACCCATTGCTGTGTTGAAATGGACAGGCGCAGGCTGTGGCGACCCACTGTTGAAAATTTTCAAGCCGCTCATAAGGCCTTCAACCAGGATTAACGTGCCTAACGAAGCACGGATACCCTCGCAAATGTAAATTACACAAAGTGGTCACCCATCCAAGGACCACCTATAGCGAATTTTGCTTAACGCAGTGATCGTTTACAGAACAGTGAGTCAGCGGGGCCACGGGCGCTTTATCCTGTTAGATGAAACAAACTATGAAAGGTGGATGTAAACTAGTATACTACTGCCACCCCTTCATGGATAAAGGCGTGAATGATAAGTATTAGGTAACATTCTTTAAAAAAGTTAAGAGTGTGTACTTAAGACCGCACGGCAGAAGTGACAACTTCATTGGCAATCACAATCAATTATTACGTATGAGTTGAATATACTAAACACAGCGACACAACAGCGAAGAGCAGCTGACTGTCTCTTTCTTGCTCGGGTACACTCGGAGTTCACCCGATCGAGCCTTTCACCTCAGAGCGTGACGGATCAACCTAACTTACTACCTATGGAAAAATCTGTGTGCGGTGCTCCAAAAGAAGTTTTCACTTCAAAAATATCCATTTTGTGCGTAGTTTTTAGGATTAATTAGCTAAGGATTACCTATTTAGTGGACAGGGCTCGTGGATTACTGAGGTATGTAATCTTATCGAGGACTTAGGGTGGATGAATTCGGAATTATTTTTGGATAATCTGTGGGTTAATTTATCAGTGTTATTTATCTTATTTGTTCTTTAGCTTACACGTAAATATTTGCTACTAACTGAGCCTTAGGCTTCGCCTCTTATATATTTCGAAGCTTCGTGGTACACATTTAATCCTGTCATTTCTTATAATAGCAAAGTCATAAAAAGTTTCTATCAATCGCGCTTTATCCCCGAAGGGGTGGCAGAGGCATACTATACGCCCTTCTTTAAAGTGTATAATCTTGACCTACGTAATAGGTGGTGAGCGCATTGCCTTGTTGAAATATACAGACGAAGGCTACCTGCTCTTGAAATTTTTCAAGCCGCCCATAAGGCCTTCAACTTGGTTTAACCTACGGGACACGCATGAGCAGCCTTCATGGTTGCTCATGTATGCTGACGATATTGCGCTGGCAGACGCGGACAGGAGCAGATTGGTGCGACGTGCAAAGGCGTCGAAGGAGACGCTTGAGAACGGCGGTCTGAAACTAAATGTGGCGAAGACTGAGTACTTGGCACTAAACTCGACAGTTCCCACATCCGTGCGCATAGGCGGTGATTTGGTCGAGCGCACGGACCAGGTTAAATACCTAGGATCTGTATTTCACACGTCCAGTGACATCGATTGCGATGTCAAGTCACGCATTGCAGCCGCGTGGGCCAAATGGCGGGAGATGACCGATTTGTGACCCAAAAATGCCGATCTAGTTGAAGGGACAGGTCTACAAAACCATCATTAGACCAGTCCTTTTACATGACAGTGAGACACAAGCAGAAGCTGTGTGTCACAGAAATGAAGATGCTACGGTGGATGTGTGGGGAACTCTCTCATCCGCGGCAGCCTTCACGTCCGTGACATTGCAGATAAATTGCAGGAGTGTCGCCTTCGTTGGTACGGTCACGTCTTGGGACAGCCGGGTTACGTGGAGAACAAATGTCTGGCAATGTCAGCCCCGCCGAGTCCCACTAGAGGGGAAGACCCAAGAACGTGACCCAAAGCTTGACGTCGTAAGGGATGACATGCGTGCCAATGGTCTCTCTACAGGGGATGCCGAAGACCGTGCGAAGTGGAGGAAAGAATGTAGGAAAGCGGACTCCGGGCGTCGCGAGACGGTACTGGGACTGACGCTCGGATGATGATGATGCTCTATAGTTGTATAGTTTAACACATAACAGTAGTGATCATAAATGTCAGCTAGGAAATCAGGCAAATTTCTTGTATGTTAGTATTTAAATTATTACTATTAATCAGATATTGTATATATGTAAGTATTCAAGTTAGCCATTAACTTCATTTAACTGAATTTCATTTGTCAATGTCTAGCGAACATATACATAATTTATACAATTAGATATTACCATGTATCATTGTATTATTGAATGAGTTAATAGTAATAATCTGAATATTAATGACCATGTAAGTTTAAAATCATATTGTTAATGTATGTTACGGGGGCTCGAATTGTGTCACAGCAAAGCTGTGGGCTACACCTAGTACCAATATAAAATAACAGCTTATAGACTTTTTATAGTATGTATGTATAGCGCTCGTGGCCCCGCCGTCTCAGTGTTCTGTGAACGATCACTGAATTACGCAACTTTCAAAATGACTGGCCCTCGGATGGGTGACCACTTTGTGGCATTTACATTTGCGAGCGTTTCCGTGCTTCGGATGGCACGTTAAGCCATTGGTCCCGGTTGCCAGTAAAATGGCAGTCGTTAAGCCTGGTTGAAGGCCTTATGGGAGGCTTGAAAAAATTCACCAGCAGGTAGCCACAACCTGCGTCTGTCTATTTCAACACGGCTATGGGCTCACCACCTATTACGTGGGACAGGAATCCACTCGGTGAAAAGTGGGCATTTAATATGCCTCTGCCACCCCTTCGGGGATAAGGCGTGATGGATATAGTATGTTGCAATGATACATAAAACATAGCTAGCAGTAATTCTGCTGATGGTTGACTTGCAATAATTACTGACATAATACAAACACTAGCGACGTATATTTAATTAGGTAACCTTGGAATGGACATAAATTACGACAATAAATGAAGTATGATCAGGGGGCCGAGTCTACTATTGACAAGCCGTAGAATTGAACCAGAAACGCTGTTTATAGCTGCCAAGAGTTAGTAGACTATCAAAAATGCAACTGACTAGCGGCCACTGGCGCTGTTAGTAAAATTCTATCGGCCGCCCGATACTCGTAGAAGTCTATTGGAGTACGATTGTAATAGTAGACTACGAAAAACTATCAAAATTATACCGGTGTCTTTCTATTCAGCGACGATTTCGATTCTATTTTGACACGATTGAAATAGCAGACTCAGCCCCCTGCTCAGTGTTTAAACGATCACTGTCTTGGACAATTGGCGGGAAGAGTGACAAGTGCGGACGCTTTCTTTATATTATTTTCTAAAACTAGCATTGATCTTGTTTTATGTGCGGGAGTGGTGGTTTCTTGGACATAAAAGTTGTGTTAACGTGCTATAGTGAAAGACAATGATATATATGCAGTGAAATGCTATTTTCTCTCTTGCCGCGAAACGTCCACTGACAACCTTAGTATAAGAATCACCATTAAACTGAGGGCAAGGACCAGGACGTAGCCTGAGGACACGACATCGACTGGACAGGACTAATTAGAAGATAAGATTGAAGAAATATGATATAAAAAATAAGATTTGGCTAAAAGGTCTTAGAAACCAGGCCATTAAATAGTTATTAAAAAAAAAAGATCACTGTCTTAAGCATCTTATACGATACGGTCGTATAAGTGGGTCGTGGGTAACCCATTAGTGGTATTTTCAATTACTAGAGTTTCTGTGTTTCGGAAGTGACTTCTGAATATTTAACATGTGGTGTGCAATTTAAAGAACGGTGGAATATAATAAGGTATCGTTATTTGTTACATACATTACAATAATTTTAAACTTAACTATCTTCACGCTGTATCACTGACGGGGTATTCAGAGATAAATAAATAAATATAAATAAAAATATATTTATTTTGCATAGACCTTTTTAACGGCGCTTACAAAATGTCATACACTATTTAAAATATTTTAAGCGACCACCGGTTCGGAACGCGGCCCACCTGAGAAGAACCGGCAAGAAACTTAGGAAGGAAGGCTTTTTTTTTGATGGCTTATTTACAATTTAATATTATTTCACTTTGCCAGCAGATAATTTCCAGGCGTCCCTGTCCTGCAAATAGTCTGTAACGGAGTAAAAACCTTTTTCACAAAGCTTGTTTTTAATAAACTTTTTAAATTTATTTAATGGTAAATTTCTCAGGTCACAGGGAAGCTTGTTGTAAAAGCGTATACAGTTATTTGAGTTATTACAGTTATAGAGGACAGATCGCCAGGCATCGCGATCCATGCATACTTCTTTCGCTTCCTGTAAATTCATTAATCGCGTCATACACGCACGCCTGGGTATCGGAGTGCTTTGACTTTTCCGTTGATGAGCAATCTGCTCACGTGGTCTTTATTTGTAGGTAAGTCTCGGCCTACCCTGACTCCTGTTACATTTTATGTTTTTACATTTCATAACAGAAAAAGGTATTCAATTTCCTTGGATTTATATTTATTGAAGTAAAACTTCTTTATCGACGGTGAGAGAAGTTTTATAGCTGTAAAAAAATTGGTCACGTTTTTCGGTTACGCGCCATGTTGTTTTGAAGTGAAACATCTTCATCGACGTATGAGATAAATTTTATAGGTGTAAAAAAATGTCGTAAAGAAGTTTCCTTCTGTGTACTCAAGTACACACACACACATTTTTTAAATGTGTGTAGCCTTATAACTTTTTTCTGGGAGAAACGATATAGATGATTCTTTTTTATTTGAAGCACTCGTCGCTGCGCAAGCTCAGTGTTCAGTGAACGATCAATGCGTTATGTATCTTTCTTTATGTATGGTCTTAAGGTGGGTGATCGATTTGTGGAATTCTCAGCGTTGGTCCCGGTTGCCAGTAAAATGGAACTCGTTAAGCCTAGTAGAACGCCTTATGGGCGGCTTGATAAAATTCAACAGCAGGTCCTATGTGGACCTAGACCTCTCCCAATTCTAGGCTGATTTGATTAAATATTGATTACAATCAATGAGGTTTATTTTACAATTTACGATTTTCTTCTTCCAAAGCAACTCGGGGCATTTACATAAACGCTATTAAAATTTTGATAATTTCTCGTAGTTCGGTCTACTCGTGGCCACGGCCATTATTCGCCATTTAGGTGGTAAGATAAGCAAAGTTGATCAAAATACGCGAAAAAGACCAAAAAAACCATAATGCATTAATCTAGTCGTGATGTGAGTTTAATAATCAAGATTGTTGTGGGAATTCCGGGCAGTTATGTTTCATTATTTAAGTTTTTCGGGGATTCCCCTGCTTAAAATAATACAAGCTATCATAAATAGTGAATGACACGACACGCATTGCCAGAGTGTATTGCACAATATTATATATCGACCTCGATAGTAGATAATTGTGAAGGTTTTAGCTCTTGTAGCATATATCACGATTGCCACTTCTGACGAACGTCTCCTTTCAATAGGAGAACAATTTCTCTTTTGAAAGAGGCATTAGGATTTTTTTCCAACTCTCAATCTTCTGATTAATGTCGATGGGGGTTCGAAAAAGATTGTAATTTTTCCTGGGACTTTATTTTTCTTTTTTTTATACCACTAAGATGGCAGACAAGCCTACGACCCACCTGATGGAAAGTGGTCACCTTAGCCTATGGACGTTTGCAACACCAGAGGTGAAGCACTCGCGCTGCCGACCCTTTATAAACCTTCTAAAACCTCATCTGAAGAACCCCATACTGTAGACGTTCGGGAAGACCCAGGGCTTTCATCGAGATCGAGCTTGGTGTTATTTTGCTGGTATTGGTCATTACCGTAGATCCTGGTTTACAGGAGTCAGTTAGTGGAGCTCGTAACGCCAGCAACTCAGTGTTCTGTAAACGATCACTGCGTTAAGCAACTTTCGCTACGGCTGGTCCTTAGAGCGCTGATCGCTTTAGGGGATTTGTATTTATGAGCGTTTCCGTGCTTCGAAAAGCAAAAGCTGATGGTCTCGGTTTCCAATAACATGACAATCATTAAGCCAAATTGAGGACTGTTTTTTTTACGTGTGGAATTCCTCATGGATTCTATGCCCTGACTCTTACCGTCTAAAACCACACGTTGCCCTTCCATTTGTCTATGGCGAGTAGTCTCGGGTAAGCCTTCGGGAGGATAGCCCCAGGGCTCCCAGCAGAAGTTGAGGACCTTAGGTATTAAATTTTAACAGTAGGTCGCCACAGCCTGCGCCCATCCATTTTCAACACGGCAACGGGCTAATCACCGGTTGCGTGGGAAAAAATTGCTTACCTAAAATATGTGTGAAATGTGGGCGTTTAGTAGGTATGCCTCTGCCTACCCCTTCGGGGATAAAGGCGTGACAATATGTATGTATGTAAAATATGGGCGTATGGAATGCCTCTTCACCCTTCCGGGGATATAGTGGAATTGCGCTGTTGGGGTAAAGAAGTTCCTAAAGTTAAAAAAATACGTGGGTATTATTATATAATAAAAAGAGACAGGGACAGACGGAGAGATAAAGAGAGAAAGAGTGTGGCGCACCCGGCTGCGCACTTACTTGCTCGCAAATCGTTATAAGAAATGTGTAATGTAAGTAAATGTAAATTTGCAAAGGCGGCCCTATTCTGCGGGAATGTGAAGTGCGCTGTTAGTAGTGCAGGGCTGAATGGTTTTTTTTTTTGTAAAATATGGGTGTAGGTAATAAATTATTTTTTGTTGTCTATAAAAAAATATGATTATATCTTATGCTGTAACTTTTTTGTGTGCCTATGTACTGTGCATTTCTTAACGCAGAATAAGTTTCTAATGGATAAATTTTTAAAGCAATTATTATTATGCTAAATTCCTCATAAATTTTTAAGTGAGAAAAGAAAATTTGATTCGAGGCGGGGATCGAACCCCTGACCTTTGCTTTAGCCACTGAACTACCCGAACCGTATCGAAACAAGTTGCAGTTCTTTACCATATTTTAATTTTAAGAGTATGACCAGAACCATCTATCGACCCTCTCTACAACTCTATACCAATAAACACTTTAAACAGTGTTTCAACCATTTTTAATCATTGATGCGATGGACTCCACTCAATCTATAAATTTTTAAAGCAATTACTATGCTAAATTTCATTACTTAAATGACGATTAATGTATTTAGAAATATATAAGTATGTTTATCAGTTATCTGGTTACCATAGTACAAGCTCTGCTTAGTTTGGAATCAGATGGCGTTAAGTGAGTTGTTTTGTTTCTTTCTAATGTTAAAATGTTTTGTCACCAGATGCGCCTGCACCGCTGTGAAGGTTGTCTCGCGGCGTGCGGCCGGCAGCGCCGCCCGGCGCCGCTTACCACCCTACCTAGGACTCTAGCCAAGTACGTTTCAATAGACAGCAGTAGCGCTTAAAGTGTGCCTAAGGCCGATTGTCCACGCATGCGTCATTTGTAGGACGCATGCAACTTACAAATGACGATAGGCGTATTTCGCATATTCATTATGTGCTTCGGAAGGCACGTTAAGCCGTTGGTCCCGGTTGCCAGTAAAATGGCAGTCGTTAAGCCTGATTGAAGGCCTTAAGAGCGGCTTAAAAAATTACAACAGCAGGTAGCCACAACCTGCGTCTGTCTATTTCAACACGGCAATGGTCTCACCGCCTATTACGTGGGACAGGAATACACACGGTGAAAAGTGGGCATACAATATGCCACTGCCATCCCTTCGGCGATAAGGCGTGATGGATAAATAAATAAAAAAAATATGTCCACGCTGCGTCATCGTCACGATACAAAACGTCTTAGTTTTTTTTTAACTTGCATCGAGAATGATGTATTTTTGTTGTGAAAATGTCAAGTTATGATGATGAGTGATTAAAGCATACAGGCGAAGACAGTACTGCATGACGAACGTATGACGTGGGACTGAAGCGACGTTGCGACTCCGTGAACAGTTTTGATTGTTTCTACGCAAGATGCATTCGCCTTGCAATCGTCAATTGACGGAGACGTGCAATCGTCAATTGACGGAGACGTGCAATCGTCAATTTATTTATTGTACATAGAAGATACAGTATAAGCTTACAGTTACACACCAAGACGCTTATATGCTATGCTAACTTATTAAATAATTTCTATGCTTGTCTATAGTACTAGCACCACCCATTTACATTACATACATTAATATTAAAATTAAAATTGACAACATAATGTTATTTCAATCCAGATTTGATGTTAATGATTAAAACAATGTCAAAAAAAATGAAAGAATTGACGACAATGGGTCTAACATGTATTTTTCTTCTGCCTCGGTGGCGCAGTGGTAGTGTATGCGACTGCCGCACTGAAATCCCGGGTTCGATTCCCAGGTCGGAACAAATATTTGTGCGATTCACAAATGTGTTTTTTGGAGTTTTGTTTTCTATGTATAATATGTATGCATTTAGAAATATATAAGTATGTTTATCAATTGTCTAGATCCCATGCCACACGTTTATATTAAATTACTTTGAGGTAGATGACGCTGTGTGAAAAGTGTCCCACAATATTTATTTCTTTATTTCTCCTATGGGTTTACGCGCCGTCATGCAGGGGCAGCAAGAACGGTGTGTGGGACTGTCGGCCTTCGGGGGCTGTCCTACCCACTAAACCTGCCTGTGTTCCGCCTTCTTCCCAACCGGGTCGCGGGAAAGGCCTATTTACCGCGGCCCGAAAGGGAATGCCCCAAATATGAGGCTCTATTCGAGGGCTAGATATGATGCTCCCACGATCTCCCAGAGGAGACTAGCCTGGTCCAGTTTCGAACCATCCCAGAACTTCCTTCTGAGAACAGAGGGAATGGAGAGAGATCGAGCGGGCACTTGAAGGCACCCCGTAATAAGATAGGCACCTCGTAACCTGCACTTGCATCGGTACCTCGTCTGTTAATCAGCATGTGTATCACTAGCCGATGAGGTCATTTGGGCCCCAGAGTTCTTGGTGAGCTGTCTTACACACACGCGCATAACACAAATTTTCTATCAACTCGCCCTACCAAGATCTTAGTGGTCCAAGCGAACTGCCCTGCGAGAGCCTGCTGACTAACGGACCGCTCGCGGTCAATTTTTTTTATATGAGGTTAGATCTGCTTACAGACTACCCACTGCTGGCTAGCAATGGGCTTGTGTGGGAGTCGCTCAGCACCTGATCGTGGTGGTACTGGGAATACCCACTAAATCTCCTCGGCTACCTTTTTGCCCTTACGGGATTGGAAGTTCAAACGGCACTTACGGGCTTTAGCTATTAAATTGAATAAATAAAGTGCATACAAAGCTTATCAAACTGTCCTCAACGATCATTTATCTGTGAACTTGAGCGATCCAATCGGTGATACAAACGGGGGCATCAGGCGAACAATATAATTATCTTATCTATTCTTACTATGATACGAAATTACTTCCAGCCGTCCGTATGTATGTACGTTTAGATATTTTAAACAACGTAACAGAGTTTGATGTGGTATTTATCAATAGACAAGCTGACTTACTTCTTCTTTTTATACTTTGAATCCCGGGGCGCGCTGGAGCTCCGCCCGGCATCGCCCACGAGATTGATTGAAATATTTATTCTGACCCGGGATAAAAGCGCTGCAGTTGCATACACTATCATTCACGCCATCGAGGCAGTCAAATAATAATATCTACATTATACGCGTGCAAAGCCGAGGTGAGTCGCTAGTACATACAATAAAAGAAATTAACCGAGTAATTAAATTTATTGATATGATTACAACTGGTATAGTTCCCTTTGAGATTAGATTATTGTGAATTAATTGTTTTTTTTTACGATAGTACGAATAACAGTTCGCTCGGTAACCGTGCTCTGTGCTGTGCAATTTAAACAACGATATATTATACTATACTCCTTATCCCTGAAGGTGTGGCAGAGGCAATACGACCAATTTTTATCGTGTGTTTTCCTGTCCTTATAAAGTTGGTAATAAAGATATCGTTATTATTTTACAATTTAACTCACTATCTTAAATACATAACGAAGTGATACGCAATATGGCAGGTTTAAATGAAAGTGTCAGCGTTAAGCTGGAAAAGGGCGTGCGGCGTTGGTTTGGACACGTCCAACGAATGAGTGAGGAACCAACGGAGGAAGCCCTTGAAGCCATGAAGATAGTATATGTAAAGAAGAAAACGTAAAAAAAATTGTGGACCTTGCGCATTTTCTCATATTAAAGAAAATTGCGAGGATATTATTATTAATCCATAGTAATATGAAGCTGAGGTGTTTGTTTGGCAGAACGCGCTAATCTCGGGAACTACTTGTTCGATTAGAAAAACAATTTTGTGTTGGATAGCCGGTTTATCGAGGAGGGCTGTATATCATATATCGGCTCGGAACAAATATTTGTGTGATCCACAAACGTTTGTTTCGGAGTTTGGGTGTTTCCTATGTATTTAGAAATAGATAAGTATGTATATCAGTCGTCAAGATCACATAGTATAAGCTTATAACTTAGTTTGGGCTAGATGACGCTGTGTAAAAAGTGTCCCACAGTCATCATCATCCGAGCGTCTGTGCCAATTGCGTCACGCGACGCCCGGGGTTCGCTTTACTACTTTTACTCCTCGACTTCGCATGGCCGTCGGCATCCCCTGTAGTGAGACCATTGGCACGCATGTCATCCCTTACCACGTCAAGTACTTCTTGGGTCTTCACCTCTTACCGGGACCCGGCGGTGCTGACATGACCAGACATTTGTTTCCCACGTAGCACGGCGGTTGCAACAACACATACCAACTCAGGCGATACTCTTGCAACTTATCTGCAATGTCACGAACGTGAAGTATTTATTAATTATTGTAATTGTATTACAGGAGCAACATATTTAAACGCCCAAAACGTCACTGCACAACCATGAGCAAAAGTAACTGCGTTAAGGCGGACGAAACGCCTCCCACGCCACCAGACAACGATGCACCACGTGAGTACACTATCCGTACATACATACATACATACATATTATCACGCCTGTTTCCCATCGTGGTAGGCAGAGACTATGGTTTTCCACTTGCTTCGATCCTGACATACCACATTCGCTTCTTCTACTTTCATGATATTTTTAATACACGCTCGCCGGTTAAGGGTACTCTTGAGCTGGCTTTTTTCCAAAAGGTCTCCGATTTGATTGACATACGTACGCCGAGGTCTACCCCTCCTAGTTTGCCCATTCACTCTCGCCACATAAATCTGCTTCGTCAGTCTATTTTCATCCATCCTCTCCACGTGTCCGAACCATCTAAGCCTTCCTTTTTCTATCTTAGTCACTACATCTTCTGTCATACCGCAATGTTCCCTTATCTCGCTGTTTCTTTTTTTTTTTTCATCAACTTCACTCCAACTATACTATCCGTATATCGCAATTAGCCATTTTTGGGGGCCGAGTCTATTATTTTACATTAATAAGCCTTTCTATTTCCATTCTATAAATACATACATACATATTGTCTCGCCTTTATCCCCGAAGGGGTAGGCAGAGGCATATTAAACGCCCACATTTCACCGTATGCATTTTTGTCTTACGTAACAGGTGGTAAGACCATTGCCGTGTTGAAATGGACAGGCGCAGGCTGTGGTGACCTGCTGTTGAATTTTTTTTTTAGGCGCCCATAAGGCCTTCAACTTGTCTTAACGACTGCCATTTTATTGGCAACCGGGACCAACGGCTTAACGTGCCTTCCGAAGCACGGAACTGGGGTGGGTCTAAAGGGCCGAATAAATTTAATAAAATGTGTCTATTTTAGATGTTAAATTTTGAAGAAATTTTGAACCCGTTGCCTTTTTAGTAAGGTAAACAAAAAGGCTAAAAGGTGTTTTATGGGCTAGACACTAATTAGCACGACCAATTAAAGTCCTGGTAGTCTCGGACTGTATTTTTTCCATTCTATATCTTTAAAAAAATTAATTGATGCCAAATTATATTCCGACCAAGCTATGCCGTGGTTCGGTATGGACATCGGTGGCACGTTGACCAAGCTGGTGTACTTCGAGCCCCGGGAGACGAACCGCCGCGAGCTCGACAAGGAGAATGAAGTCCTCAAGAATATTCGGAGGTATCTCACAAGGAACTCCGCTTATGGAAAGACTGGAAGAAGAGATGTGCACTTACAGGTATGGGATTTTCTTTTAAATTATTGATTAAATACGACAAAATTACCATTTAATTATTGGTAAAGCATGTCAAGATTACCATTTAAATATTGGTAAAGCATGTCAAAATTACCATTAAAATATTGGTAAAGCACGTCAAATTTACCATTAAAATATTGGTATAGAATTTCAAAATTACTGTTAAAATATTGGTATAGCTTGTCAAAATTATCGTTAAAACGTTGGTACTTATAGCATGTCAAAATTATCATTAAAAAATTGTAAATCACGTCAAATTTACCGTTAATAATTGGTATAGCATGTCAAACACCTAAACGTATGCGATAGTGGCCTATATCAAATTGCGAAATTTGCGTATATGGGCTATCCCATATAAAGATATGTTTTCAAATCCGACTAGTAGTTGATTAGCTCATTCAACCAAACAAACAAATTCTTCGGCTTCATATTAACATAATTCGAAAACTGCGCCTAAGTTACGTCTGAAGCACTTGTGGCCCCGCTAACTCAGTGTTCTGTAAACGATCACTGCGTTAAGCAACAATCGCAATGGCTGATCTTTATATGGGTGATCGCTTCGTGGTATTTCCATTTGCGAGCGTTTCCGTGCTTCGGAAGGCACGAGAAGCCGTTGGTTCTGGTTGCCAGTAACATGGCAGTCGTTAAGCCAAGTTGAAGGCTTTATGGGTGGCTTGAAAAATTTCAACAGCGGGTCGCCACAACATGTGTCTATTTCTTTTTTTTTATATACCACTGATGTGGCAGACAACATTCGGCCCACCTGAGGGGTGGTCACCGTAGCCCATGGACCTAAGACACCTCTTGAAGAACCTCATACTGTAGAGATTCGGGAAAACCCAGGCAGGGAGCTCATTCCACAACCTAAGCGTACGCGGAATAAAGCCTCTATCGGACCTAACCGTATGTGAGTCTTCCGGACGCATAGTGTGAGGGTGGACACAATGCAATGATAGAAGGAACCCATTCATCACGGCAATAGGCTCACTACCTATTACATGGGACATGAACTCACACGGTGAAATGTGCCGAATAATATGCCTCTGCAATCCCTTTGGCGAAAAAGGTGTGAATGAAAATTTACTCTTATTACAGATGGACAATGTAACGATACGAGGCAGACGGGGTACGTTGCACTTCATCCGGTTTCCGACATCAGAGGTGGGTGCTTTCCTTCAGCTCGCGAGATCGAAAGGCATGGCGGATCTCGTCAACACTATATACGCTACCGGAGGTGGAGCGTATAAATTTGAGGAAGACTTTATAAAGGTATGTGAACACATGGGCCTCAGTCACAGTATATATAAATAAATAAATATTGTGGGACACTTTTCACACAGCGCCATCTAGCCCAAAGTAAGCTAATACAAGCTTGTGTTATGTTGTATAACTAATATAATAAATGTTAAATGTGAAAGCTTGGATGGATATTTGTTACTCTTTCACGTAAAAACTACTGAAGGGATTTTAATGAAACTACAACAATATAGCTTATACATCAGAATAACACATAGGCTACTTTTTATCCCGGGAACAAGTTTCTGTAGGAAATGGAAACGGGAAAACTTCACTACGCGGGCGAAGCCGCGGGCGTCAACTAGTACTTATATATTTCTAAATACCAACATATTATACATAGGAAACTCCCAAACTCTGAAATACACATTTGTGAATCACACAAATATTTGTTCCGACTCGGGACTCGAACCCGGGACCTCAAGCGTGGCAGTCGCATACACTACCACTGCGCCACAGAAGTAGTCATATCATATATGACTACCTCTGTGGCGCAGTGGTAGTGTACAAAAACTTTATACAAACGTACGAAACGCACCCACACAGACGCACACATCTACAGGCCACAAGAGTGGACATCGTAGTACTGCGCGAGTCTACCAGCTAGGGTTGTCGCAGTGTTTACTTTATATTTATTGAGTATTTAACATTATTGTTATGTATTGATAGTGATCATTTGCCAGTGTTATTTATCACAGGCTAGCAACATAACACTCGAACCCCCCAAAGAGGCCGGATAACACCCGAACTCCCCCTGTACGAGCCTGCGGTAGCGGATAAGGTCTGTCGGGAGCCCTGGGGCTATCCTTCCGAGGGCTCACCCGGGACGCCTGGCCAGAGACAGATAGAAGGGTAACGTGTGGTTTTAGTCGGTAGGAGTTCGGCATAGCATCCATGAGTATTTCCAGAAAAAAAAGGCCATTAATTTTGTAGTAATTTCACAGACAACCCTAATGCTTTAGTATAGAATAGGTATTTAATTTTAGATTTAGGCTAAGTTTCTTTACAGCTTTAATATAAATGAATAAATATAATATGCACTGACTTAATGCAGTGCTCTCAATGGGGTGGCAACACAATTAAACATTTTCTACTGTCCACTGAGTGATTTCCCACGGGCCACGTATTTACTAGTTGTATATTTACTAGTATATTTGCGGCTCCGCACGCGTGGTAAAGTTTTCCCGTTCCCGTTTCCCACAGAATCTTGTTCCCGGGATAAAATGTAGCCTATGTGTTATTCTGATGTGTAAGCTATATTATTATAAAGTTTGATCAAAACCCATTCAGTATATTTTGCGAGAAAGAGTAACAAACATCCATCCATATTTACAAACTTTCGCGTTTATTATATTAGTACTACACTTACTCGTACTTTGGGCTAGATGGCGTTGTGTAAAATATGTGCTACCGAATCTTATTTTATTGAAACTTCATTTATAATTTGAATAAGTACCCTAAATTAAAAGTTAACCTAAAATATAACTTAAACAGAGGTGGATTAATTCATCAGTTTTGAGTCTTGGTAACCTTGTTGGTAAAGCGTCTGGCTTTGCAAACCAAAAGACACTGGTTCGAATCCAGCTCGAAACTGACATTGTTTTCCACTTTTAATATATACTAATATTATAAAGAGCAAAGATTTATAAGTTTGTTTGTTAAAGGCTCAGAAACTCCTGGGCCGATTTTAAAAATTCTTTTACCATTAGAAAGCTACTTTCTTCGTGAGTAATATAGGTTATATTGGATTTTCAAAAAGTTTAGGGTTCCGTACGAAATCTTCAATGGGAAAACTTTACCACGCGGGCGAAGCTGCGGGAATAAATAAATAATATTTGGGACTTTTTTTTTTACACAGCGCCGTCTAGCCCAAAGTAAGCTAATATAAGCTTGTGTTATGGAATTTAGGCAACTGATATACATACTTATATATTTCCAAATACATACATATTATACATAGGAACACCCAAACTCTGAAACAAACAATTGTGGATCACACAAATATTTTTATCGACCCTGCTATTAGACCAATTATGCAGTAATGAGTTAATACAGAAGAAACAAAATCATTGTTTGTTTTTGTGAGAACAGTCGACTTATTTAGTTCAATCTATTCACATCTTCAATAAATTTAAAAAAGATCATAATTTTGTCCACAGGAGGTGAACATGCGCCTATCCAAAATGGATGAGTTAGACGCGCTTATTGCCGGCTTATTGTTCGTGGATGGCATGAACCCTCAGGAGTGTTACTACTGGGCACCGCCCGACGAACTGCCCGTACATACACACCAGAGCGATACCGTACGTACTTATACTATCTTAACGCTATATCCCTGATGGGGGTGGTTAGAGAGAGCTTCATCATCATCATCCGAGCGTGTGTCCCAGTTGAGTCTCGCGACGCCCGAAGTCCGCTTTACTATCCATTTTGTTTTGGCAGGTGGCTTTTATGGGAGCGACGCCCTCAGACCTCCCAACCCCAGAGGGGAAAGCTAGCGCCAGAGCCTCGTCCGTTAATCAGCAGGTGCACGCACTAGCACGGGAAGTTGACCCCATGCACCGAAGGTGGTCAGAGAGAGCTTACTTTTCATTAAAACAGCTATCTGTCTGTTAAAGTTCGATTAAAAACGGTCTAGCTCTTTTAAAGATAAACCGAAACAAAAAGTAGAGAAAGATTTTGAAAAATGACCTTTTTTATGTACGTTCATATACGGCGAAGCCAGGGCGATCTTTCCTCTCTGACTACCCTGTTAGGGTTACAGTGATCGTAAGTTAATATAATAAAAATAAATAAATAAATAAATATCCATCACGCCTTATCCCCGAAGGGGTGGCAGAGGCATATTATATGCCCACTTTTCGTGTGGATTCCTGTCCCACGTAATAGGTGTTGAAATAGACAGACGCAAGTTGTGGCTACCTGCTGTTGAAGTTTTCAAGCCGCCCATAAGGCCTTCAACCAGGCTTAACGACTACGACGACGTAACCAGGTCATTAAATAAATATAACAAAATACACGTGGTCCCGTTGACTCAGTGTTCTGAAGGCAGTTTGTCCCGGTTGCCAGTAAAATGGCAGTTGTTAAGCAAAGTTGAAGGCCTTAAAGGCGGCTTGAAAAATTTCAATAGCAGGTCGCCACAGCCTATGCCTGTGAACACTTATGAACGTCAAGAATATTGCTTCTACATTTACATTTACTGCCAGATTCACAAAGCAATAGGTAGAGCCTGAGGAAGAACCTGGCAATAAAACTCATGGCCACTCTTTTCTAAACGCCAGTAATTACATTAGTTTGATTAACATGATATTTGACCAATTGTATAGTAATGAATTTATACAAACAAAAAAACCAAATCAATGTTGTGTTTAAAATCATATCAAAATTAGAGCGATTATAGTTGCCGGTTCTAAGGGTAGCCTACCCTTGAAGAAGAAGAATCTGGCAAGAAAGTCAATGGATGCCATTTTAAAATGTAGGAATGGCTTACAACATTAAAGTTACACTTACTTTGGATTTATGGGAGAACAGTCGACTAAACTTAAGTTTACCTTAAATGTAAATAAGATTATTTGTAATAATTGCTATAACAGCTATGAGCTGACCAGTCCCAACAGACGGCACCCGTTCACGGGTACTCAACCGTACTCAACCGTATTATAGGGAATAAGGCGACCCGATACATACGCCACCACTGCCAGGACACTTAGGCGAGCATGACATACCCAAAAACTACACTTGTCAATTTCAAAGAAATAAATTAGTCTACATGGTGCTCACACAATAACAAACTCAAATTACATTGTATATTAGTTAATACCGGGACTAAACGCAGCCAATTTAGAAACCTTTAGTTGTCAGACGTTTCAAATTATTAATAATGTAGAGATGTAAAAATACAACATACACTCCCGGACTCTTGAATCGAGCCACCTTACATTCCCGGCCCTTAAAGCCCAATACACAAAAAATATACAATATAACAAAAAAGATTTTATGCATTTTTAATGCTAGCATATTTCATCGTCTTTCCCGTATGTATTATTCCAAATTTGAATTTTAGAATTTAAAATAAAGAACAAAAGCCGAGCTTGGTCACTGATTTGAAAAAAATAATGACTGTTGAAAGTTGCTTTTGAAGCAATTTAATGTCGATTTGGTTTGAATTTTCGCAATTGTTGTTAACCAAAGTTTAGTTTAGTTATTTTTCTATAATTCGAACCGTTTTTGGCTATAAAATTATGGATACTTCACCTGAAGTAGCCGCGCAAGCTGTAGCACTTCTTCTTAAATTGAAATCAAATATAATTATTATTAAAAAAACAAAATAAAAATCGATTCACCCGTTCGGGAGCTACTATGCCACAGAGTGATACACACACAGACACGTCAAACTTATAACACGCCGTCGTTGTTGCGTCGGGGGTTAAAAAAACCATTGTTTCGTTCCAGCCGCCATACTCGGAAGCTGCTCTGAGCATGTATGTTCGGAAGCCGTTCGACTTCAGCAGCCCGTACCCGTTCCTACTCGTCAATGTCGGCAGTGGTGTCTCCGTGTTGGTCGTCAACGCGCCTAATGACTACTACCGGGTCAGCGGTACCAGGTAAGTGGACTATGGCTGTCGAAAACTAGTGCAATTTTCTTTTCTTTTTGGATGTAAATCCTTACACATAGCACACATTGCCGTCATTAGTTTATTTCATTTTTATTTTAGTAGTGAAGAGTTAGTAGTTTACGTATTCCACCGCTCATTGGGGATTCGAGTGTTATCCCACTTCCTCGAACGGGTCTGGGTGTTATCTCACTTCCTTGATATGCTTCGGGTGTTATCTCACTTCCTTGATATGGTTCGGGTGTTATCTCACTTCCTTGATATGGTTCGGGTGTTATCTCACTTCCTTGATATGGTTCGGGTGTTATCCCACTTCCTTGATATGGTTCGGGTGTTATCTCACTTCCTTGATATGGTTCGGGTGTTATCCCCCTTCCTTAATATGTTTCGGGTGTTATCTCACTTCCTTGATATGGTTCGGGTGTTATCTCACTTCCTTGATATGGTTCGGGTGTTATCTCACTTCCTTGATATGGTTCGGGTGTTATCTCACTTCCTTGATATGGTTCGGGTGTTATCTCACTTCCTTGATATGGTTCGGGTGTTATCCAACTTCCTTGATATGGTTCGGGTGTTATCCAACTTCCTTGATATGATTCGGGTGTTATCCCACTTCCTTGATATGGTTCGGGTGTTATCTCACTTCCTTGATATGGTTCGGGTGTTATCTCACTTCCTTGATATGGTTCGGGTGTTATCTCACTTCCTTGATATGGTTCGGGTGTTATCTCACTTCCTTGATATCGTTCGGGTGTTATCTCACTTCCTTGATATGGTTCGGGTGTTATCTCACTTCCTTGATATGGTTCGGGTGTTATCTCACTTCCTTGATATGGTTCGGGTGTTATCCAACTTCCTTGATATGGTTCGGGTGTTATCCAACTTCCTTGATATGGTTCGGGTGTTATCCAACTTCCTTGATATGGTTCGGGTGTTATCCAACTTCCTTGATATGGTTCGGGTGTTATCCAACTTCCTTGTTATGGTTCGGGTGTTATCCAACTTCCTTGATATGGTTCGGGTGTTATCCCACTTCCTTGGTATGGTTCGGGTGATATCCCACTTCCTCGATAGGGTTTCCTCGAAGGACGTTAGTGAAATTATCACGCAATGCCACCGTCTATGGCCTGCTTCTGTAAGAACGAGGCAGTACATTAAACCGTTAATTCCTTCACCAGTTTGGGTGGAGGCACCTTCCTGGGTCTATGCTGCCTCTTGACCGGCTGCAGCAGCTTCGAGGAGGCTATCTCTTTAGCCGCTTCGGGTGACAATACGACCGTGGACAAACTCGTGCGGGACATCTATGGAGGGGATTACGCTCGGTTCGGACTGCCCGGGGACCTCGTGGCTAGCAGGTATGTGGTTAGAATTACTGACTTGTTCCTCTTCTTAAGAGTTTCCCAGTTGTTTCCAAACCCTTAGAGCCTTTAAAATTGGGACTAATCCCACCCGCATTCCCATTACTGTGACTCTTGTAATCAGGATCTACGACCAAAACACCAGAAAGTTACACCGAGCTCGATCTCGGTGAAGTCCCAGAAGAAGTTAGCATGTCTTAGAACCCGCAAGAGCCGGGGGTGCACCTTTATTTGGTTACTAGGAGGAGTTATAGTTTGACTTATAATTTTCGGCATTGTTGAGAGCGAGTGCCGTCAGACCTCCCAACTCTGTAAGGGTACTTAAATCGTTGCATTGTCCGTTAGTCAGCTGCATCGCTAGCTGCTGAGGACGCTTGGGCCCCCAAGATCTTGGAAGGATCTTCTCACAGAGCAAAGAAAGTTTCTAGCTGAGTCTGCGCGGGAACTTCTCGAATCGCACACGCTTGCTCTATATTATTTTCCAAAACTAGTAAAAATGGTAGTTTCTTAACGTGCTATAGTGAAAGAGTGATATATTGCAGTGAAATGCTATTTTACATCTTGCCGCGACTTCAGTGGAATTTACTGAAGTCCTAATTAACGCTACTACCACGTTAATGGGGTACGACTGACTTTGACTTAAGACTATAACGACTAAAACGTAGAGGACGGGGACATTTTAGATAAAAAGAAGATGGATTAAATATAAAAAATAAAAGATTTTGCTAAAGGTCTTAGTAACCAGGCCATAAAATAATTCCAAAAAAATGTAGTGTATGATACAATGGTATGGTTGGTACGGGTGTTTATACATGGTATGGTTGTATGGTATGGTATGGTTGGTACGGGTGTTTATACATGTTATGGTTATATGGTATGGTTGGTACGGGTGTTTATACATGGTATGGTGTTATGGTACGGTTGGTACGGGTGTCTATACATGGTATGGTCGTATGGTATGGTTGGTACGGGTGTTTATACATGGTATGGTTGTATGGTACGATTGGTACGAGTGTTTATACATAGTATGGTTGTATGGTATGGTTGGTACGGGTTTATACATGTTATGGTTGTATGGTATGGTTGGTACGGGTGTTTATACATGGTATGGTTGTATGGTATGGTTGGTACGGGTGTTTATACATGGTACGGTTGTATGGTATGGTTGGTACGGGTGTTTATACATGGTATGGTGGTATGGTACGGTTGGTACGGGTGTCTATACATGGTATGGTCGTATGTTATGATTGGTACGGGTGTTTATACATGATATGGTTGTATGGTATGATTGGTACGAGTGTTTATACATGGTACGGTTGTATGGTATGGTTGGTACGGGTGTTTATACATGTTATGGTTGTATGGTATGGTTGGTACGGGTGTTTATACATGTTATGGTTGTATGATATGGTTGGTACGGGTGTTTATACATGTTATGGTTGTATGGTATGGTTGGTACGGGTGTTTGTATATGTTATAGTTGTATGGTATGGTTGGTACGGGTGTTTATACATGTTATAGTTGTATGGTATGGTTGGTACGGGTGTTTATACATGTTATAGTTGTATGGTATGGTTGGTACGGGTGTCTATATATGGTATGGTTGGTACGGGTGCTTATACATGGTATGGTTGTATGGTATGGTTGGTACGGGTGTTTATACATGGTATAAAAATAATCTTTCAGTACACCACCAGGGTAATTGTATACGCTTTTACAACAAGCTTCTCTGTGACCTGAGAAATTTACCATTAAATAAATTCAAAAAGTTTATAACAAAAAAGCTTTGTGAAGAAGGTTATTACTCCGTTAAAGACAATTTGCAGGACAGGAAATGATCTGTTGGCAAAGTGAAATAATATTAAATTGTAAATAGGCCATAAAAAAAGCCTTCCTAAGTTTCTTGCCGGTTCTTCTAAGGGGGGCGCGTTCCGAACCGGTGGTCACTTTACATATTTTAAATAGTGTATGACATTTTGTAAGCGCCGTTGAAATGGTGTATGCAAAATAAAGATTTTTTTTATGATTGTATGGTATGGTTGGTACGGGTGTTTATACATGGTATGGTTGTACGTTACAGCTTCGGGCAGATGTGTTCGGCGGAGCGACGCGCGAAAGTATCTCGCTGCGATTTGGCTCGAGCCACGCTTGTCACCATCACCAACAACATCGGATCCATCGCGCGTCTGTGCGCCTCCAACGAGCACATTGAACGGGTGAGTGCCGCGAGACCCCTCACTCTTGTCTTTTATATATTTTGACTGCCTCGGTGGCGCAGTGGTAGTGTATGCAACTGCCGAGCTAAGGTCCTGAGTTGAAACAAATATTTGTATGATTCGCAAATGTTGGTTTCGGAGTTGGGGTGTTCTCTATGTAGAATATGTATGTATTTAGAAATATATAAGTCTGTCTATCAGTTATCTAGATCCCATAATACAAGCTTTTAGCTTAGTTTGTGCTAGATGGCACTGTGTAAAAAGTGTCCTACAACATTTATTTTATTATTTTTATTTATAAACTTGATTCTCAGTTTCACTCATTTATTCATTATAACATCAGCTATTTGCCAGTTATAGTCCCGTTAAAATCGATCCACCCGTTTCATTAATCAGAACAAACAGGTAGACGCACTGTTTTTATGCATTAAGTGTAAATCTGTTTATTTTGGCATTACAAACACATGTAAAATATTTTTTTCTATTAGAACCAGTAGTTTTTGATATTAGCGCGTTCAACTTAACAAACTCTTTAACTTTATATATTAGTTTAGTTTTTTAGTTCCTCAGACATTTGGTTGTCCAGACATTTGGTTGTCCAGACATTTGGTTGTCCAGACATTTGGTTGTCCAGACATTTGATTGCCCAGACATTTGGTTGTCCAGACATTTGATTGCCCAGACATTTGGTTGCCCAGACATTAGGTTGTCCAGACATTTGGTTGCCCGAACATTTGGTTGCCCAGACACTTGGTTCCTCAGAAACTGGGTTGTTTTGAGACTTGATCTCTATGTAACTGCTAAAGTATTGACGGTATTTATTATTCTAAACAGGTAGTATTCTGCGGCAACTTCCTGCGAGTGAACCCGTTGTCTATGAAGCTGTTATCTTATGCGATGTCCTACTGGTCCAGGGGGGCGTTGAAGGCGCTCTTCCTTGAACACGAAGGGTAAGTCAATTCAACATTTCTATTATGGTCACCTGGGGGCCGAGTCTGCTATTTCAATCGTGTTGAAATAGAATCAACCGAATGTCGATCGCTTAGATTGTGAAATGAACTCCCTGCCTGGGTTCTCCCGAACGTCTACAGCATGGGGTTCTTCAAAATGGGTATTAGAAGGTTTATAAAGGGACGGCAGTGCAATTGCTGCACCTCTGGTGTTGCATCAAAGTGGGCCGTATGCTTGTCTGCCACCTCAGTGGTATAAAAAAAGTCGAAATCGTCGCTCAATTGAAAGCCACCGGTACAATTTTGTCAATTTTTCGTAGTCTACTATTACAATCGTACTCCAATAGACTTCTATCGGTCGGCCGATAGAATTCTACTAACACGTACCGCGCCAGTGGCCGCTAGTCAGTTGCATTTTTGATAGTCTACTAACATGTTGACAGCTAAAAACAGCGATTCTGGTTCTATTCTACGGCTTGTCAATAGTAGACTTGGTTGATTTATAGAACTATAGTCAATTCAGTGACTAAAGCACTCTTTCTTGAAAGCGTAGGGTGTACCACATTCTATTATATTCGTCTTATTTATTTATCTATCACGTCTTTATCCCCGAAGGGCTACCCCTTGCCTACGCAGAGGCATTATACGCCCACATTTCACCGTATGCATTTTTGTCCCACGTAACAGGTGGTGAGCCCATCGCCGTGTTGAGATTGACAGGCGCAGGTTGTGGCGACCTGCTGTTGAACGTTTTTTGGTTTGAATGGCAACCGGGACCTACAGCTGGACGTGTCTTTCGAAGCACGGCAACGCTCGTAAATGAAAATGCCTCAAAGCTATCAGTGGTTTTACCCATGCGTGACTAACCATAGCGAAAGTTGCTTAACGCAGTGATCGTTTACTAAATACACGGACTATCAGCGCTGCCTACTGAATCTGACTGAAAATTAAAATTAGTATAAATTGTAAATATTGGCAAGTATAACCTCCAAAGTCCCAGCAACCTACGCTATTAAAAAATAGTAACATTTTATAGTTAAAAATATAAAATATTTTTATTATTTTTTATTTTACATTGTATTTTATTCATTTTCTTTTTCTATTTTTAAAGTGAAACTTTTTTATCAACGCTGAGAGAAATTTTAGAGCTGTAAAAAATATCGTCACGTTTTTCGGTTACGCGCCATATTGTTTTGAAGTGTAACTTCTTTATCATAAGTGAAACTTCTTTATCGACGTATGAGAGAAATTTTATAGCTGTAAAAAATGTCGTAAAGAACTTTCACTTCTTACCTGTGTACTCTGGTACACACAATATTTTTTTTCTTTATAGTACCATTTTGAGTCGTAGTATAACATATTTACGCCTTACGCGACTGCCTCTGTGGCGCGGTGGGAGTACATCGAACTGCTACGCAAGTGGTCGTGGGTTCGATTCCCACCCAGGATAAAATTTTGTGTGATGAGCACAATGGTTTATTCTGTGTCTGGGTGTTATTTAACTATAATATGTATATATTTAGAAATATATAAGTATGTTTATCAGTTATCTGGTTACCATAGTACAAGCTCTGCTATTGTGGAATCAGATGGCGATGTGTGAGTTGTCCAAACAATATTTATATTTATTTGTTTACGCAGGTATTTTGGCGCCGTTGGATGCTTATTACACCTTGATGTGAAACACCAATGTCGAAGCCGCCACTCTCCTCCCGAGAGCCAGGCCGATAGGTGAACGGAATCACCGCTCTTCCCAACACCTGTAAAATAATATATATATGTATATGTGTGTGTGTCAACTATCTCGATATATAACTAGATACACGTTTAATATATTTTACTTTTTTTTTAGTTGTCTTCGCCCATCTTGGGCAGGCATAGGAAACTTGGTCCATACAGCCTTGTCTTTAATATTTATATTTTCTTATCATTTAGTCATGTCTAGTCCTTTGTCGATGTCAAATCCTCAGTCCTAGGTCCTGACCGTGGAGGGTTGGCAAGTGGAGGAAGGTGGAGATTTGGCACTGACACATAGAACACCGCTGTTCACTGCAACATTTCACTTTCAATAACTCATGCACATTTTCAAACACTTTATGTATCATAATCCACCATTATTAAACACAAAATCACGAATTATACACTAGTTTTGCAAAATAAAATACGCAACCGTGCGTCATCTTCCAGAATTGGCGCCAAATCCCTCTTATATATCTAGCTATCTTCACGCTGTATCACTGAATGAATGAATGATCTTTTATTCATTCATTCATTCATTCAGTGATACAGATGTTCTGTAACTGATCGTTAGTCAGAGAGGGTAGCTCGTAATCACGATCCTTTCATACTTTTGCTTCCTTCAAATTTATTAATCCTACTAATATTATAAACGCGAAAGTTTGTAAGTATGGATGGACGTTTCTTACTCTTTCACGCAAAATCTACTGAGTGGATTTTGATGAAACTTTACAATAATATAGCTTACACATCAGAATAACACATAGGCTACTTTTTATCCAGGGAACAAGTTACTGTGAAAACGGGAACTGGAAAACTACACCACGCGTGCGGAGCCAATCAACTAGTCGTTTCATACATGCACGTCTGGCTATCCGAGTACTTTTGACTTTTCCGTTTTTGAGCAATCTTCTCACGTGGTCTTCATATGTAAGTCTCAGCCTACCTTGACTCCTTCTACCCTCTACTTTTGCACAATATATATTATTCGCCAAAATTCTCTTTCTATCTTCCCTTAACTCTTGGGATAACTTATATCTCCCTCTCAACTTCCGTTCGCTTCTATCACACTTTTCGTAACGTTCTCATAACGTATTCACCAGCTTACTCCCCTACTTATTATCCCCTATTTACTTTATGTATTTTTATATTTATTTTATGTATATTTATTATTATTTAAAAAGCGTATATCTAGTTATAGTACATCGATTTTCCAAAAGGTGCTTTATGGTAAACGTCGAAAGCAATAAATATACCAGTCTAAATAAAGACTGAAAGGTTTGTATAATACGCTCTTTATTGGGGATCACTTTTGTGATTAATATTGAATATAGAATCCTGAAATATGGATCCAAATGAAAAGAAAATCCTACCATATCTGGTGACTGTTTTATCCTACAGCTTGACAAATTAGAGTGAAAAGGATGGCAGATAAGTAAAGAATACAATGAAATAACCAAATGAAAATAATATAAACCTACCACATTTGGTGACTGTTTTATTCTACAGCATGGCAAATTAGAGTGAACAGGATGGCAGACAAGCATGAGTGAATGAAATAAATGAAAACGAATGAAAAAAAAATACCTATCACATTTGCTGACTGTTTTATCCTACATCTTGGCAGATTAGAGTGAAAAGGATAACAGACACGCATGAATGAATGAAATAAAAGGAAATTATTGAAAAAAATACAGATACCTACCACATTTGGTGACTGTTTCATCCTACAGGCAAATTGGAGTGAAAAGGATGGAAGACAAGCATGTATGAATGAAATAAAAGTAAACGAATGATAAAAATATGTATACCTATCACATTCTCCGACTGCTTTATCCTACATATTGGCAAATTAGAGTGAAAATGATAGAAGACAAGACACGGTAGTGCCTTGTGATTTCGGGAAAACCCCGGGAGGTATCCCGGGGATTTCCCGAAAGTCTACACTATGGGGTTCTTCGAAAGGGAGTTTAGAAGGTTTTGAAGGATAATGAGCGTCCTGTACCTCTAATGTTGCAAGCATCCATCACGCTGTATGCTTGTCTGGCACCTCAGAAGTATTAAAAAAAATTGAATGAAAACGGTTACTGCATTCTATAAAGTTTGCAAAATCAAAGGAGGTGAGGTAGAATATTGGTTCTGGATTAAGTCTTTTTGCCAAGTTGTATTATAAATCTGAATTTGATAGGTCACTCGTGCTTGGTAATGTAACAGACTCGAGTTCTGAGTTAGTCAGAGTTTGATTCTTTATACTATTGACATAAACCCCCACTCCTCATACAAGCAATTCAAATTTTGCTTAGCTGTGACACGAGAACTGCGTTTGCCTAGTATTCTTTAAAAAAAAATTATTCGTTCTTTCGGGCTCAATTCGTAAGTGATTTATGGTAGATGAGTTCCAGGGAATCCCCTGTAATCATATATATTAAAGGTGATTTATTTTCAATTGGGCGTAAGATATAATTTCCTTGATGATAATAAATCATTTTATTACAATTCCGCAATTAATATGATTATTTTTTATAAGCTTTTGATGAACACCAAATTTAAAAAGAAATTACATTAAAAATTAAAATACGATTTGTGAATATTGTAAAAAATATGTTACATTATACACGTTGTTTACGTGTATATATTATACATGTTGTTAACGTGTATAATACACACAAATGTATATTTAGCATTTTAACAATTGTATAACTATGTAATTCGGCCAATTTACATAGTAAAGTATTTTAAGCGTGTAACTGAAATAGAATTTTAAACTATAGAGATGTATTTAATTCCATGGGTGTGGGGAGTACATTAAAATAATCAGTAGAGTAGCAACTGAATGTCAGGGACAGGGGAATGACAAGGTTCGTCCCTCCCTTGTACTAACGTTGGGTCTAGCTTTTTGGGCCCCAGACTGTTATTTAGCTGATGTAAACCACTGTAATTCCATTGTCACCTTATAAAAATATCATTTACTTTGAGAATTTATCGATACTCCGATAATATCACAGAATAATTCGTATTAAAAAAATACCATTTTCTTTGAGAAATACCGAAAAATACTCAAATGTAAATGTGTTTTTTTCTAAACTCCATTTACATTGTTAATTTATCATACATTATTTATATGAATTTATGATAACTTCTCAAAAGTAAATGATTTTTTAAAATTGCCATTTACTTTGAGAATAAATAGGTATTTCGATAAAATCTCGAAGTAAATGGCATTTTTAATGACAGTGGCTATAAAATAACAGAAGTAAGGCCATGATTTTACCTTGTAGTATATTAGAAATGTCTTGGATGGAGGGCCTTAACGTAGGTTAAGCCTGTTATACACATTCGATTGTATAAATTGTATATTAATTGTTGAAAATGCCTGTTTGGTTTTATAAATATGTTGCGCACATATGTATGAAGATATTATTACTAAATGGTTGACATGTTTATGTAATTATATGTTGATTAATTTCAATAAAGCAGAATGCTATGTTGCTTTAGTTATTAATGATATTGAAAAAAATGGTTTTTGGTCGAGAAAAATTGTTTTGTAAGCGCTGAATACACTGAGGTGGCGGTTTTAGCGTTTAAAGTTTCATTTATTATTATTATTTATTATTATTCAATAAGTCCATCAAAGGTGATGAGGGAATCTGGCAATTGTTGCTAGAAGACAATTGTTGAACCTTTTTTTAAACTTTCTATACATATTGTATCAAAACTTTTACATATAAATCCTAGTTCGCATAAAAATATAGACAGAAATTAGTAATTTTTGTCCAATGGTTACATTAGTAATGTTTACTAATAGAGAGTTTGCTTGCGATCATTGTTGGTCAAAATGTCAAATTCAAGATAGGTATTATGTAATACAACCCGAAAGTTTAAATGTTTATACATTTTGATACTTTACAAAAAAATATGTTTTACAAGTCTGTTTCGATACTTTTTTTTGAAAATATGAATAATATTATTCTACACGTCAACATAAGTGGGTATTTAATATACATCTAATCAAAATTATTTACGATTTTCATTTATCTCATTCCTTTACGTCATTGATAAATTGTAAAATTCAAAAAAGGAGTCGTGAGTGAACTAAAGAACGAATGAATTTAATATACATATACCTAGTTCTTAGTTTGCTCGTTTTCTTGTATGCAGCTGTTATAGATAAAAAAATTATCCACATTATTTATTTTCTCAAACATGCATGGAAATACTGTCATTATTTCGAAAAAAAAATACGCGAAGATTCGCATTGACGGACAAATAAAATAAGATTTATTGCTGGAGCGTTTATAGAATTAGGAACATATAACGCTTCAGCAATGTTGTATGAAATGGCGCGCTGGGATTATTTTGATTGGATTTCTTTTATCATTCTTCGTCAGCGAACGCTTACTGTAAGTATATTATTTTCAAAAATAAGTGCATTTATCTTGTTTTATATGTGAAAGTGTTGGATTCTGAGACATTTTTTGTGTGTCAACGTGCTTTAAATAATAAATAAATATTCTGGGATCCTTTTTCACACAGCACAATCTAGCCCAAACAGGAGGGTTAATGGGTTTAATACACCACGCTAGCACTATTCAGATACTTATCTAGAACTGGCAGATGAGCTATGAGAACGTAGGGACCACACTTTAACGGCTGTAGTTATTGCTATATTTCTTTACTAATTCCAAGATATGTTCTACATTTTTTTCAAGACTACTACTAAAACATACTATTCAGTTATGCGATAAAAGGGCATGGTCCCTCAGTTCACACATACATCAATATATATAAAAATCAATGCCACTTTTCTTTTCACACTTTCCAAACTACAGGTTAAGGCTTTGTTCGGACCATTTAGTAGATGGTTTATATGAAGTTTGCACAAAATCGGTCGAGCGGTTCTTCATTTATCACATATTTGGTGGCGCTAACGAAGTTGCGCGGGTCAGCTAGTAGAATAGAATAGAATACAACTTTATTTGTACACCAAATTAAATCTATATTACAAAGATATTTGCAAGATATTGTGATACAAAGGGCGGCCTTATCGCTTAAAAGCAATTTCTTCCAGGCAACCTTGAGATGGAAAGAAAATGATAATAGTTGTACAAAAGATGGGTAAATGGGTAGTAGTTTATAGACCAGTACCGGCGACTCAATAATGCTGTGGCAAACAAAATATAATATTTAAAACTTGGACAAGGTACCAATAGACGGAGCCACGCCATCCGTCTCGGTCTCACCAGAAAGAAAAGCAAATACGAGTAGAAGCAACATTTTTTTTTACGTGTGTAAATCCTCATGGATGCTATGCCGAACTCTTACGGACTAAAACCACACGGTGCCCTTCCATTTGTCTATGGCCAGGAGGCCCGGGTAAGCCCTCGGGAGGATAACCCCAGGAGGAAAGAAAAGGGTAGAGTAACATTATTGCCGTCTCAGGCTGCGTGCTCGCCATGGATTGTCCTTTACTACATATATTTATTGTAACGTTTGTTTTTGTTGATATTTATTTATTTATATAGATGTTTATGTTTTCACCGATATTCATTTGTTTTCTAAACCACCTGAAAAGTGGACGTTGTGGGAAATGGACATATTGGGAAGTAGACAGTCTAGGAAGTTGCCATTTTGGGAAAATTAATCTTGCATCTACTTTCTGGCTGATGCCAGATTTAGGAAAGATGTGCCCTTAAGCCCATTAGGGCTGCGAGAACTGATGGCAACACATCAAGGGCTTATTTTAGTTTTTGCTATATTTCTTTACAAATTTCCAGTTTTATTCCACAATTTTTTTTAGACTAGGTACTAATGAAACACTATTTCAGTTTTGCACACATGTATCACAGGTCGTCACATGTTTTAATTTTGCGCTCTAGACCACTGCACTGAATTGCATCGGTTTTGATTGTCAAAATTAATGGTGTATCATAAAAAAAAACAAAATCAAAATACACCCGCCACTCTTTATTGTTATCTATAATTTCGGTTTCATAGTAGTACTATATTTTTCAATATACGTTCAATTTGGCACAGATTGTGTATAATTTGTCTGTATATAACTTTCCTGTAAATACATTTGTTCTGTATATACATTGGGTTTCTGTATATACATTAGCTGTTTTTATGACACACTCGTTTTTACTATCACAACACGACATTGTGACTGAAGGAAGGAAACATTACCAATTTTATTTTCCCGGCATGATATCGGGCGGAAAATAAGCTTGCTGGGATAAATCTTTTATGCTCGACTATTTTCCGTCGAAGCTTTGACAAACTGGAAAATATATTCCAGTTGGACAAATTAGTCTGGACCACCAGGGTTGACCAAAACGTCAACGTGACAACACATTAAGTAATAGTACTACGTACAGAAGTGTCACTCCCTAACTAACAAAAGTCAGTTTTAGGTCTGAAAACTTACCTAGACTCGCCGCCTGCAAGCAAAATTGAAACCTATTGCTGCGCGTGAACGTTGAATTATCTTTGCGCGCCCCAGTTTTATGACCGACTTGTTACGTCTGAGCGGGGTTGTCACTTAAAAAGTTTTGTACCTAGTTGATTTAGAGCGCTCGTGTCGTGCGAGCCGAGCGGCAGCCCACTGCCATTAGCCGCTACGAGTGGCGCGCTGGCCGAATATACCTAAACTGCGGAGTGACACACCCCTGGTGACAATAAACGTAACAGTGACATAAAATGGCTAAGGCATGTTAAAAGAAACAATTTCTTTTTTATATAAGTTTATTTGTATACAACACTCACAATACAATTTCTCAAAGGCGTTGAAGGACATCACAATAGGGGACAATACCTCACCTGCAAATAAAATAAAGATGATTAATGAGGTAACAACAAGCACACCCCGCCCACCTGATCGATTCGCAACACCAGAGGTCTAACACTCGCGCTGCTGACCCTTTTGCAGTAAAACGGACAGGCTACGATTTGCTGCTATGTTATTAACACCGCCTTAAAGAACTTGGGTCGGTAGAATAATGTCAAATTAAAAATATCTACCTACTACTAATAATGTGTAACAATAAAAATGTCCAATACAATAAAGTACATCAATAACGGGAGAACTAGTAGGACCATAGATATCTTAACTAAAGAATAGTTAGTTGGGAGTAAAGAATAGTTAAAATACTATTTTCAGGACAGGGACGGTTGGAAATTATCAGCTGACTTCGTAAAATAAAATTAATTTGTAAATAGGCCATCAAAAAAAGTCAAAGTCTAAGTTTCTTGCCGGTTCTTCTCAGGTGGGCCGTGTTCCGAACCGAAGTGGTTACATTAATTAATCTATATATATAAATAAATCCCTATTTCCTTTGGTCACGCCATTACGCGTAAACAACTGGACCGATTTGAAAAAATCTTTTTCTGTATTGGATAGCCCATTTATTGAGGATGGTTCTAAGCTATATATCATCACGCCACTACACAGGAGAGCGGAGCAGTAATCATAAATGTCAACAAATCGGGGAAACTTAAACCGGGCAGGTCAGCTAGTAATATTAAATTTATCTTTAGTTCTAGTGTATGACATTTTGTAAGCGCCGAAGTCTATGCAAAATAAAGACATTTATTTCTTCATGATTTACGAATGTACAATGAGCTACCCCTGCCTGAGTTTTCCCTAACATCTACAGTATGAGGCTCTTCAAAAGGGGTTTTAGCTTTTTACAGGGTCGGCGTCGTGAGTACTGCACCTCTGGTGTTGTAAACGTCCATAAGCTGACGGTGACCATTCCCATCAAGTGGGCCGTAGAAATATGTACGGCAGAATTGCCTAAAACACGAAAATTCTGCCCAAATGCCCGAGATCCATAGGATACGGTGACCACTTTCCATCAGGTGGGCCGTATGATTGTCTGCCAACTCAGTGGTATAAAAAAAAAGATCCATCTACCAATATTTTTGAAGTGAAACTTTTTTATCGATGTTGAGAAAGAAGTGAAACTTCTTTATCGACGTTGAGAAAAAATCGTCACGTCATTAGGTTACGTTTGAAGTGAAACTTCTTTATCATAAGTGAAACTTCTTTATCGACGTTGAGAAATTTTATAGCTGTAAAAAATGTCGTAAATAAGTTTCACTTGTTACCTGTGTACTCTGGTACACTGGAACTATTATTTTTAATAAAAGTAATGAAAAGAACTTACGGGTAGAACAGCCGTTCAATACCTGCGTCGGAGGGGCCAGCGTCGGTCGCATCGTCGACAGCGCTTATATGAGCCAGAACGTGATCGGCAGCCCCATATCATGCTGTATGTAAATAACAATTACATTAAAAATAGGGGGATACGCCAAAAATACTTATAGTTTAAGGAACAACCCTTAAAAAGTATGCTATGAAACCCAGTGCGATAAGGGAACATTGCGGTATGGCAGAAGATATAGTGACTAAGATAGAAAAGGGATGCTTAGATGGTTCGGACACGTGGAGAGGATGGATGAAAATAGACTGACGAAGCAGATATATGCGGCGAGAGTGAATGGGGAAACTGGTAGGGGTTGAACTCGGCGTACGTGTATTAAATCGAAGAGCGCCAGGTCAAGAGTACCCTTAACCGGCGAGCGTGTATGAAAACACTCATGAAAGTAAAAGAAGCAAAAAAGCCAAAAGGCCTTCAACCAGGCATAACGACTGCCATTTTACTGGCAACCGGGACTAACGGCTTAACGTGCCTTCCCAAGCACGGAAACGCTCGCAAATGTAAATTCCACAAAGTGATCACCTATCCAATGACCACCCACACAAATGTTGTTTAACGCAGTGATCGTGAGCCAGCGGGGCCACGAGCTCTTCTAGTAACAGTTAAACTAATAAATAATAATGAATATACTACACACTATTCCTATTTTATATACTACTCGGGATTTCACGCGAAACAATTTTGTACTTACATTCACCGACGTTTCGAGCGCGTTGCACTACACTCACTACGTCAGTTTTGAACTGACGTAGTGAGTGAAGTGTGTCGCCGGCCTTATCCTGCATTATTATAATAATAATGGAGGGTAGCTCCAAACAAAAGTAACTCCATGCATACTCTCGGCCCTCACCATCAGTCCAGCCGCGACCACGGGCGCTGCAACGCGCTCGAAACGTCGGTGAATGTAAGTACAAAATTGTTTCGCGTGAAGTCCCGAGTAGTATATAAAATATGAGTATAAACCGCGAAAGTTTAAAAATAACATACACACTATTCCATTTAGTATTTATAGTTCATCGTACCGCCCGCGGCGCCTTCGGCTGCAACTGCGGCGGCGTCGGCACCGACTCCTGCGTCGACGGCAAGAGCGCTGACGCACGTAGTAGCGGGTGTCTCCGCGCCGGCAGCGTTTGAAACGTCCGGTTCTGCTGCGGCAGCGGCTGCAATAAGTAAGCGGCGCTAGTAAGTTTGATAGTCTCGCTAGCTTGAGATCATTTTTGGAAATGTAACCGTATGCTCCTGAGCGATGATAAATATTAACATATATACGATAGATAAATAATGGACATTCTGTGACCTGGACATTTGGTGAATGGGACATTCTGCGAACCTTGGACATTTTGCGCCTATACGATTGAATCGACTTCACCCACCCACAGGATAGACTTGTCTAGTGTGAGGCCACCGGTAATGTAAAATTGTTTGTTTATGGAAATTCAGCGTTTGAAACAACCGGTTCTGCTGTGGCAGCTTCTGCAATATATATGTTAGTAAGTTTCCTCGTGCTTGCCTCGCCTTGATAGTCTCGCTGGCTAGAGATAATTTTTGGAAATGTGAGCGTATGCCCCTGAACAATGATAAATATTGACATATATACGAAAGATAAATATTGGGCGTTTTACGAACTGGACATTAAGTGCACTGGATATTTGGCGAATTGGACATTCTGAGACTTCTGGGCATTTTGAGAATTGGACATTTTGCGTCTAAACGACTATATCGACCCCATCTACTCACAGGATAGGCTTGCCTAGTGTAAGGCCACCGGTAATGTAAAATTGTTTGTTTTTGACAATATGTATGTATGTAACAGGTGGTAAGCCCATTGCGTGTTGAAATGAAAAGGCGCAGGATATGTCAAGCCTTCAACTTTGTTAACCGATTACGTTTTAACGTCCCTCCATAGCACATAAGAATTATATTATATTATCTGTGATAGCACGAAAACGCTGATAAATAGAAATACCACAAAGCGGGCACGCATCTGAGGACTAGCGAAAGATGCTTAACGCGATGGTCGTTTATATAAGTTATAATGCCTTTAAAAACTTTGCATGCCGGATTTATTATAAGTTATAATGCCTTGAATAACTTTGCATGCCGGATTTATTATAAGTTATAATGCCTTTAATAATTTTGCACGCCAGACTATTTATTGTAAGTTATAATGGCTTTAATAATTTTGTATGCCAGATGGTTAAATTTAAATTTAATTAACACGTAATAATAAATGAACTGAATTGAACACAGTTATCGGGACTACGAGCATTTTTGCTGCTTTTTATGGGCACGATAGTTCAAAGTTAGTATAGCCATTTAGCCCAAACAACTTACCAGTCATGATGTAACACATTGAATTCTTTTGTATACTTACGTTTTGCACATTCTGCAAGAAAAAACAGAATTAAATTAAGATTTTGTCGAAATTACGTTCTTAGATTTCAATCATACATATCACGCATTTTTCTGAAAGCGAAGGCAAACGCATACTAGATGCTTTTCATAGTTGTAATTTGTCCCACGTAATAGGTGGTGAGCTTATTGTCATGTTGAAACAGACAGGTGCAGATTGTGGCAGCCAGCTGTTGAAATTTTCTGAATGCTTATTGCTTTCAACTTTGGCTTAACGACTGCCATGTTACTGGCCTTTCATTCTATGTACTGTATATGTGAAAGATCCAGCACGGCGCCGAGCCGATTAAATGACAAACTCATTCCAGTAAAACCCCCCTGATAAACAATTAACCGGTTCTCTTCAATAACTGCCTCTGTGGCCTAAGTGATGAATGTCGCGCTGAGGTCCTAGGTCAGATTAAATATAGATAGATAATTCTTTATATATTTTATATATCCACCATCATCATCATCCGACCGTCTGTCCCAGTTGCGTCTCGCGGCGCCCGGGGTCCGCTTTCCTCCAATTTAATATTGTACACCATAACATACAGTATATTTACGACTTAAAACTTTTGATGAGAGTACAAAGGGCAGTCTTTTCGCTAAAGGCGATCTCTTCCAGACAACCTTAGTATGGACAAGAGAAGAACAGGAAAGAAGAAGGTAGTTGATGGCGCACTTACATAATATATAACAATAGATTAATATAAGAAGGATAGGTAATAGTTATATTGTACACAGTTTGTACAAATTTGAAATTACCTACTAAAAGAAAAACAAAGGTATGAAATATATAAATATGAATACTTAGTTACAAGGACAGAAAGTGGTTTTTAACCCTGTTTTTGAAGATGGTATTTTAGGGAATATTTGTGTTATCCGTAAATGTTTGTTTCGGAATTCGGATAAGAAAGGTATTTTTCGGCATAGTTGAGAGCGAGTGCCGTCTGACGTCCCAACCCCGTAAGGCATCTGCGTCATTGGCTCGTCCAGTCAGAAAGTGCACCGCTGACAGGTGAGTTCATTAGGGCTCGTAGACGTAGGTAGAATAATGTCCAGGGGGCCGAGTCTGCTATTTCAATCGTGTCGTAATCGTCGTCCAACAGAAATCCACCGGTACAATTTTGACAGCTTTTCGTAATCTTATACTATTAATAGTAGACTTGGCCCCCAGGAGGCAGAGTCTACTATAGACAAGCCGTAGAATAGAACCAGAATCGCTGTTTTTAGCTGTCAAAATGTTAGTAGACTATCAAGAACGCAACTGACTAGCGACCACTGACGCGGTACGTGTTAGTAAAATTCTATCGGTCGGCCGATAGAAGTGTATTGGAGTACGATTGTAATAGTAGACTACGATAATCTGTCAAAATTGTACCGGTGGCTTTCTATTGAGCGACAATTTCGATTCTATTTCGACACGATTAAAATAGCAGACTCGGCCCTCTGCTGTTTGGACAATTTCAGATACTTAGTGTGACATTTTGCGCTTTTAACCCAAATACAAGTTTAATGATTGCAGATAAGTACTTACTTACGCTTTCGCCGACACCTGGCCATTTTGATGTCTAACAAAAAAAAAAGCATTATTAGATTGTAGTAAATTATTTGATATGGCCGCGCGATTGAAATTCGTTGCCACCTACTTGCTCGTACTTCAAGTTCAAAGTTTTGGTTGCATGTAACTTAGAGAACATTTCGATTTTTATGAAGTACAAAGCTCCGCTCTCCAGGTTAGTAGCGTGATGAATGTGAGGATATGTAGCCAATTATTTGACGCCCGCGTGGTGAAGTTCCCGAGATAAAAGGTAGCCTATGTGTTATTCTGATGTGTAAGCTTATATTATTGTAAATTTTCATCAAAATCCATTCTGTAGACTTTGCGTGAAAGAGTAACAAACACCCATCCATACTTACAAACGTTTATAATATTAGTAGGATCACTAGGACGGCCTTTCTCAATAAATGGGTTATCCAATACAAAAAGAAGTTTTCAAATCCGACCAGTAGTTCCTGAGATAAGCGCTTTCAACCATCCAAACTAACAAGCAAACTATTAAGATTATATATTAGTAATAGAATTTATTAGTATAGATTGGTATAGATTGATGGCACTTTGTATAGCTTGTTACAAATCTTGAATAAAAACATTTATACCCGATAACCAGTCAGGTGGAATAACACGACTTACTTTTTAACTTTTGGATCGCGATCTGGTACAGCGTGAAGATAGTATAGTATATACTTCTAACCATGACCCCATTTCAAAGGTTGTGGCAACCTTTGAAAATGCTGGTCATTGGGGTTAGTACAGGGTTTTGTTTCAAGTGTTCCTCATCTTCCCAATGACCTCGCCCGTTAGTCAGCAGGTGCACCGCATGTAGTCAAGGCTTGCTTGGGGTCTGAAGATGTCAGTAGGCTCCGATCACTGCCCAGAGACGCGCTGAGGTTTTTTCTGAGTAGTGCTCATTCCCATGTGAACACGGCCTATGTTACTCCTTATAGGATTAGCTATCTGCCAGTGAAGTCCCGTTAAAATCGGGCTAGTCATTTCCGAGATTAATCGGAAAAAACAGACAGAAAATAAATTGTAGCTCTGAGACTCTAGAGATCTAAATCATTACAAAAAACAACCAGACTCACCGTGGGTTTTTTGATAAATTCACAATTGTCCCATTTGGTATTTGCCAATAATTTTCACAATCATAAAAGAAATGAGATATATAACATTCTATTTATTCAACTAAAATATTTGATTTAGGAAATAAACATAGAAAAAATATTGTGTGCGCCGGCCAAGTATTCCAAAAGAGAATTTTCAATGACTGACAATTAATTCTATTGTTCTCGGATTTTTTTCAAATTTTTGTTATTGTATTTTCTTGTTGTACAAGAAGGTATATACCATTCAGATTATATCAAAATAGTTTATCTGCTTTATGGTCTGCTTTTTTAGACTTCTAAACCCTGAAGTTAAGAAAAATCTTATAAAACGGCTCAGTTGTCAGTGAGGAGTCGTTTGACATGATGCCCACGGCTACCTTCTATCATCGCACCGCATCCGGTGCGCACGCACACGGTTAGGTCCGATAGAGGCTTCATTCCGCGAACGCTTATATTGCGGAATGAACTCCCTGCCTCGGTTTTCCCGAACGTCTACAGTATGGGGTTTTTCATAGGGGGTCTTAGAAGGTTTGTAAAGTGTCGGCGGCGCGAGTGCTGCCTCTACCTCTGGCGTAGCAAACGTCCATAGGCTAAGGTGACCACTTTCCATCAGGTGGGCCGTACGCTTGTCTGCCACCTCAGTGGTATAAAAAAAAGAGTTATTCCGTCCGTCTCATCTCCGTATTTCTCAGCAACCATAAGAGAGATAAGACCATAAGAGATGGAGACAAACGGTTTGCTGTATCGATTCAGGAAACCATGATTACGTGCATAGGCGATGTTGAAGTTTCTACCACTTGCGGTTTTGAAACTAGTTTCAGTCTAGAAGTCTTCTAATTCCTTCGCTTTGATGGTAAAAGGGTGCGTTTCTTGTTTGTTTATGTGCTGCAGAAGCACCGCGTTATTGAGATGAGAACGTGCGTTAATTCTATCTACGGAATTACTATTTAGGTGTGAACAGCAGCTATTGAGGTCAACTCGGACCCAAGTCCTACAGTTTAAAAGAGCATCCATGGAGTATCTTGCCGGATTCTTCTGCGTAGTGGGTAGTGCGTAAGGGGCTCTGCTCTTGAATCTGGCTCATTTTAGTTGTAAATATTGTTGAATAGTACAAGTTGTGTTATGCAATATTATAAAGATATCTTCGTCTAGAAACGCCAATTAAGCTGAAGAAGCAGATCTATAAAACCGTCAATAGACCTGGCATATCATCATCATCTCAGCCCACTCGTCGCCCACTGCTAGGCACACATCCCCCCAAAGATGAAGAGAAGAGAAGGGCCACAACGTTTGGTCCTGCGCCTCCCGCATCCAGCAAGCTCCACTTGGCGGGAGGCCTACCCACATTGCATATTCCAGTACGCGGCCGCTATTTGAGAATTTTTCGACCTGGCATATGTTCCGGTAAAAATGTGCTGGTCAACTGCGGAAAGAACACAATCAACCGCGACTGACTTCGTGACTAAAAATACCAAATAATAGTAACAGACCAAACATTTGTCGTAGTGGAAATAAAGAAGATATTAGGGTTTAAAGTTGGCCGCGCGAAGGAAAAGTGGAGGATTGCGCTGCCCATATTTTTAAATTAATCTGCAGAAAACGAAAGTATATACTTGGCATGTATGGATGCGATCCATACATACTGCTTTCGTTTTCTGCAGATTCAATTATCAGCTTGGCGATCTGTCCTCTCTAACTACCCCGTCAGGGATACAGCGTGAAGGAAAGTAATAAATAAAACAATATCTTATTATTTACCATTATTCTGGTAACTGTCACTATTATTCATCTCTATAAGTTTTTTATTTAAAGCGTCGTTCATAAAGCGCAAAATGCTTTTATCCGGCTTCGAATAAATACCTGCACTTTTTCTAGTTGGTATAAAACTATCTGAAGGTAATGCGTTTTTATTTAATATCCTATTCTGAACCGATTGTAATTTACCATTTTCGCCGTGTTTCGTCAAATATACCATGCCGTTTTCGTCGAACAAGTCTCTTATGGTATACAAGTCGCTAGAACGCCCCGCCTTCTTCGTTTTCGACTTGGTTATAATAAAAACCGGTACTCCTTTATATACGGGAAAAAACTTTCTCATCATTGAATTTTCATGTCTCATATGAGGGTCCCTTTTGATGATTCCGGAACGCCCGTTTTCGGGACTTTTGAAGTAATTTTGAATGGTTCTACCGAAATCTTTGTGCTTCGTGTGCGGCAAAAGCGAATGATGCTTAAGTGATGATACTGAAATTTTTAAAATTGGATTTTAATTTGCTCTCGTGGTCCAGCTAAGTCAGTGTTCTGTAAACGATCACTGCGTTAAGCAACTTTCGCTGTGGATGGTCCTCGCCGCTTTGTGCCATTTCTATTTACGAGCGTTTATGTGCTTCAGAAGGCAGGTTAAGCATTTGTGCCAGTTGCCAGTAACATGGCATTCGATAAGTCGGTTAGACGTAAACATTTTTGAAATTTTTATGGGCCCATTAGGCTTTTGAATTGGCTTAACGACTTCCTGTTACTGGTAACCGGGAAAAACTGCTGAACGAGTCTTCGAAGTACGAAAATGCTCGTAAAAGGAAAATGCCCCAAGGCGTTTAGCTATGTGAGGACCAGCCATTGCGAACGATGACGATTTGAGTTGAGCTTGTCTGTAAACTAAGATTGTTTACAGACAAGCTCAACTCGACAAAACATATTTATTTTTAGCTTAGACTTAGTAATAATACCGCGTGCTAAGTTTAAATCCGGTTGTAGCAATAATTATTAATTTTCTGTAAGTATTTTAAGTAGTAGAACACAAATATAATAATAAGGCAGAAGGGTCAAGGCCTTGATGCAAAAGGCGGTTCTCCTGAGAACGGCACATATTCGGCGGAAATTCCTGTCTTTGCAGCCCTGACCACCGTGCACCGGTAGCTTGGTCCCTGTATTCAATATCGGTGGGATACCTACTAAATTTTATGTTTAAATAGTTTTGTTTTATATAATGTATTTAAAAATGTAATTTATATGTGAATTTAATTAATACAGATATTAATAATAATAATTCTTTATTATCAGGCAAACAAAAAAAAATAGTTATACTCAGAAAGAGTATAACTATTTTTTAAAAAATAATATTTATGCACATGGCGTCACATTAGAAAATATTGCTGTTCCATAGCCGGTCATGCTATGGCTCTGTCTATTGGTACTTAATCTAAGAGCTCCGAAGATTTAGTAAAGAAGAAAAAATATGTAGTACCTGTTACAAATAATACACTAACAATAATAAAGTGCTTCATTGTGGTATGGTCTGCGTGTCAGGCTGCTTAGAAAGGTCTAAAATTAATCACTCAATGTTACACGCCATTACAAATGTAATTCAAGCAAATAATTATATTGCCTTCAGCTTACCTCTTGAGATTTGTTCGTTATAAACAATATAAACAAATTTGTAGGAGCAGAATTTCGTGTTTAAAGATTGATCAATAGTGGCCCCGCTGACTTAGTGTTCTATAAACGATCACTGCGGTCAGCAACATTCGCTATAGGTGGTCCTTGGATGGGTGACCACTTTGTGGAATTTATATTTGCGAGCGTTTCCGTGCTTCGGAAAGCACTTTAAGCCGTTGGTCCCGATTGCCAGTAAAATGCCAGTCGTTAAGCCTGGTTTGAAAAATTTCAACAGCATGTCGCCACAGTCACCTGTTACGTAGGATAAAAATGCATACGGTGAAATATGGGCTTATAGTATGCCTCTGCCTACCCCTTCGGGGATAAAGGCGTGAAAATATGATATTATTAAAAGTCAAAGTCTGTTCGAGTTCTATGAATAACGATGACGTTTGCGCAGTAGAGGATTTAGATCCGAGATTCGTGAATTGCGCTACTGGAGTTATCCTTCAGAGGGCTCACCCGCAACTTCAGGCAAAATTAAGGGTCCATAGTCGGTAGGGGTCCGTCAAACCATGAGGACACACGAAAATAAAGAGCGATATTCTCCAGATAGTCTTGAAATTTTAGTTGATTATGAACCAACGTAATTGATAGATGGACGCCTGCGATTTGGGAATACGGGGATAAAATGTAGTCTAAGTTACGCTTACTAACATCAGCTATCTGTCAGTGAAAGTTGGAATAATCAAACAGACAGATATACAGGGACAAAAAAATGTCTTTGTATGTGTAGGAGTCTCGTATCGAAACAAACATCGTACATCGCGTTGCGCGTATTCAGCAATTTACGCCGATTTGTACCATTTCAGCTCTACATTAAATTAGTGCATCATCGACTACCATTCCGTTCGGGTGTACTCATAACCATCAACCATTTAGCATAAGTTAAGACAATATACCACTTTTGTCCTTATCTTATGTTTTAATACAACCAATTCCTGTACGGTTACCAGTGTCCCGTACATTGTGGTCCTTCAAGTTTTGTGTCGTAAAACGGGATCTAGACGCGCGTTACAGTATACTTCGCAGTGACCCCGGTTTACGTTGCGTAACTAGTTACCCAAACAGTACCATTAAACTTACCAGTGACCATTGATAGTATCTCGACTGTACAGTTACCATAGGCACAGTAAAGGTGTAGAACCATTCGCGAGTGTTAATAGTGTACACGTCGAAGTAAACCAGACTTACCACAGTGTAGCGAACCATTAACCATTTAGCATAAGTTAAGACAATATAGTCCCGTACAGTATGTAAGTACACAAGCAGGATCTGCGTGTCAGGGAAATGAAAATGATGCGGTGGATGTGTGTAGTCACGTGGGTAGACCGCATGAAGAACTCTCGCGTCCGCAGCTGCCTTAACGTCCGTGACATTGCAGATAAGTTGCAAGAGTGTCACCTTCGCTGGTATGGTCATGTTTTGCGGCAACCCCCGGAAGGACAATCTAGACGTCCGAGCTCAATCACAAATCTTATATAGAGAGCTGTATTGGGCTAGCCTCTCGGAAGCTAGGAGTTTTAAATAAGGTAAGGCGGTTCTTCACGCCACAACAGAGATGTCTTCTGTACAAGACACAGATTCGTCCATGCGTTGAATATTGCTCTCACCTTTGGGGTAACTCCGCGAGGTACTTGCTGGACGCGCTAGACGCTATGCAGAGACGTGCTATTCGCCTGCTATTGTCCTGACGTAACAAAAAGCCTTGAACAGCTAGCGCAGCGTAAAACAATAGCTTCATGGGCTGGGTTTTACCGTATGGCGAGTGTTCTGAAGAGCTTTTTAACCTAATCCCACCCTCTCCTCTTCGATCCTGAACAACGCGTGCCGGGCAGAGGTGCCACTCTCACACTGTGGAAAGAATATTTGCCAGAACTGAGCGGTTCAAAAGATTGTTTCTCTGTCGAATAATATAAATTTGGATTGCTCTGCCATGCCGTGTTTCCCCCCTCTTATAACCCAGGGTTCTTCAAGCGGAGCGTGAAGAGGCACATCATAGGGCTGCCAACTTTAGAGACATTGTTAATAGTCTTGTGAATTGTGACAGTGGCTTTCAATTCGCTAGATTTCGCCATGGCTTTCAATCAGGCGGGCGGCGTCACATTGGCGAGCTAAATATAAAAAAAAACGTAGAGAACAAAAGTTTGACTCTCGGATGATAATTAGAGTTCGGTATTGCATATAACACCGCTAGTTTTAATGTGAAGAAACACATAATTCGCACATAAAATGCTTTGGAAAGCACGTTACTTTTTTGACTGCCTTTGTGGTGGTTTTGTCTGCGACTGCCGCGTATGAGGTTCCAGGTTCGATTCCTGGATCGGAACAAATATTTGTGTGATCCACTAATGTAGGTTTCAAAGTTTGGGTGATTCCTATGTATAGTATGTATGTATTTAGAAATATATAAGTATGTTTATCAGTTGTCTAGACCATATACGCAGTACACATAGTACAAGCTTATAGCTTAGTTTGGGCTAGATGGCGCTGTGTAAATAGTGTCCTAAAATATTTATTTATATTTTTAGAAATGTGTAGAACATAGTTATTTGCCCGGTTGCTATTAGTTTCTGCTCTCAACAACTTACGGCCAGAAGTACCTACTAAAACACCAATCACCAACCACGTTCGCCTTAAATGTTTTTAACGCAATGATCGTTTTTTACAGAATTCTAACCAAGCGCGCCATTTAAGCGAAATTTATCAAATTTGTCTGATAAGCACGATCCTACGAAGCATTTTTATTAATATCTATGTGATATTTTATTTTTCCTCACTCATTCGTTGGTTTGGACACGTAAGTACAACGAATGAGTGAGGAGCGATTAACGAAGAATATATATTGTGCCAAAGTAGAGGGCAGAGGGAGTCAGGGTAGGCCAGGACTTACATATGAAAACTACGTAAGCAGATTGCTCAAAAACATAAAAGTCAAAAGTACTCGGACACCCAGACGTGCATGTATGAAGCGATTGATGAATCTGCAAGATCTATACTCTCTAACTACCCCGACAGGGATACAGCGTGAAGATAGTTAGTTAGTTAATTTTGAGGTGTAACCCCGCTAAGATTTCCGGAATCTAAGCGACCTCTCATGCTAAGCTGCACCTGCTGACTAACGGAGGCAACGGCTGGCGTTTTTATGCGGTTGGGAGGTCGGACGGCAGTCGCTCATTGCAATGGCGAAAATTAAAAGCCAAACGATGGCTCCTAGAGTCCTTTTCTTCACTTATTTATTTTGTTTCTCACTTATTGGTTGAACGAGTCCAAACCAACAGATCACGCCCATTTCCAGCTAAACGCTGACATTTCATTTAAAACAATAACAGTAGCACTTTATCAAATCAAAAATATAAAAAAATCTAATAGTCTTTCTTTATCTGAGTTTTGAATCATACTTAAATAATAAAAAGGTATTATTTTCAACTGTAGGTACTCATGATCTCCAAATCCTCTTAGGTTCATTCTTAGAGGCCAATTTAAAAAGCTTTTTATTTAGTTCGATATTAATCTTGGCAAGGGCTTCATCTTTATTCATCCTTTTAGACCGTCGAGATCTTCTTGACGCTTTACCTAATAAACTATCCAGCAAAACTTTTTTAATTTCGTTATTATTTTCCAATTTCGATTTTAAAATAATTTCATCGAAAATATCTTCCGATTTTGGAATTGTTTGTGATTCACTCTCTGTTTTTTTCATTTTCGACAAAATCTTAATAAAAAAATCTTGTAAGGAAGCAGCGCTTTTTCGTCCATTCGTATTTTCTACAAATTGAGCTATGTCTATATTTCGTGAAGGCTTATGTTTTCTGGCTGAAACTGAAGGTATAAATAATAAGGAATTATTTTAAAAAAAGTACCATGTTTTTATAACGGAATTAAAAGTAAAAGTTCTAAGCTTCTAAACTTTAAAAATTAGAAACGTTTATAAAACAGCTCTCGTCTGTAGGCATCTATTTCTCAGGTACCATAGACAAACTATTTGCGGCATTCGATTCAGGACACCATGAACTCGTGCATAGGTGATATTGAAGTTTCTACCACTTGCGGTTTTGACACTGGTTTCGGTTTAGAAGTCGTCTTATTCCTTGATAGTGAAGGGCGCGTTGCTTGTTTTTTTTAAACTAAATAGTTAGTTCGATCTTCACGCTGTATTCCTGACGGGGAAGTCAGAGAGGACAGATCGCCAGGCTTCGCGATCCATGCATACTTCTTTCGCTTGCTGCAGATTCATTAATCACTTCATACACGCACGTGATATAATATAACTAAAAACTAACTAACTATCTAACTATCTTCACGCTGTATCCCTGACGGGGTAGTCAGAGAGGACAGATCGCCAGGCTTCGCGATCCATGCATACTTCTTTCGCTTCTTCGAGATTCATCAATCGCTTCATACACGCACGTCTGGGTATCCGAGTACTTTTGACCTTACCGTTTTTGAGCAATCTGCTCACGTGGTCTTCATATGTATGTCTCGGCCTTCCCTGACTCCTTCTACCCTCTACTTTTGAGCAATATATATTCTTCATCAATCGTATCGTAATATATATTCTTCTCATTCATATAATATAATAGTATTAATAATGTGGGACATTTTTTTTTACACTGCGCCGTCTAGCCCAAAGTAAGCTAATATAAGCTTGTGTTATGGGATCTAAGCGACTGATAAACATACTATATTTCTAAATACATACATATTATACATAGGAAACACCCAAACTCCGAAACATTTGTGAATCACACAAATATTTTTTCCGACCCGGGAATCGAACCCTGGACCTCAGTCGCGGCAGTCGCAAACACTACCACTGCGCCACCGAGGCAGCACCGATATCACTCTATAAAATACTAAATTCAATATCTCCATACCTGATGTAGTGAATAAGTAGATAATAATATATTTATATAACATTTTATCAGTAATCTTTATATCTGATTCGTGCAATAACAGTTAGGTACATAATGTATAACCAGTTACATAATGTATAAACAAACATACGTATCGTTTCTCATTGTATAATACCCATGACATCTAATATACTACACAAATTTTAAAAAATACTAGATAGGTATAGTTACTTAGAAGTCATGGCGAGAAATTGATTAAAAATTAGTTTTTAAACTATAAATTATAAAGAGGAAAGATTTGTAAGTTTGTTTGTACCTAATGAATGAGTTAGTTTGTTTGGTTTAACGCGCCAATCCCAGTATACTTATATATAGCTACTGGTGAAAATGGAAAAATCTGGATACCTGTATATCCAGATTTTTCCTCATTTGTAAAACACCGGCAACCTGCTAGGACTAGGTAGCTAAAATCATAAAAACATGTTCTACGATTTTTTTTCGTTACCATTAAATTTTATTTTTATCACTTGAAAATTTTTTTTTCAAATTTGTCTTTAATTTAATGTACACAGTTTATGTAACAACTCGTGAAAATCACAGGGGATGGGGGTGGACCGGTCATAACTCCTCTGAACTTGACCGTTTTCAACCGCATTGATGCGCGCACATCCATCGTTCATGGAAGCATGCAGTAAGTACGTGACGAAAAAGAGACCCAGGAGTTCTTTTAAGCGAATCCAAGAGCAAAAACCTATGACGAAGCTCGAAGTTTCAATGTAACAATAATGCAAAAACAAATAGATTATTATGAAATAAAATAGGTACCTTACGTACCTTGTTACTTTAAAAAAATGTTTTAAGCATACCTACTATATTTTTATTTTTATTAATATCAACCTGAAATATATTATTTTCCTGGGTCGATAATGTGAAATGAACGGCCATCATAGCGTGCCGCTAGTGTAGTACTCGTAAACATAGTTAAATATTTCTAAATACGTAGGTTTGTGAATATTAATAATGTCTGTTCCGACCCCAATACCTTGGTGCGGCAGTCGCATACTCTATCACTTACGCCACCGGGGCAGTCAAAATATAAAATACTAGTTGACACCCGCGTGGTGAAGTTCTCCCGTTCCCGTTTCCCACAGGAACTTGTTTCCAGGACAAAAAGTAGCCTATGTGCTATTCTGATGTGTAAGCTATATTATTGTAAAGTTACAATAAAATCCATTCGGTAGATTTTGCGTGAAAGAGTAACAAACATCCATACTTACAAACTTTCGCGTTTATAATATTAGTAGGAAGTGGATTAACGCGCGATTTCAATAGGTTGTGTCTTTATATTCATTCGTATATTACTAGTTGCTTCCAAACCTGGATTTGGAGCCTGAAGTCTACTTTTCTTTGGGGTTTAGGAGCAGCCATCATTTCACTTTAATATTTTAGTGCGAAAGTAGAGAGTAGGAGTCAGGGTTAGCCAAGACTTACATATGAAGACCACGTGAGCAGATTGCTCAAAAACGGAAAAGTAAAAGTACTCGAATACCCAGACGTGCATGTATGAAGCGATTGATGAATCTGCAAGAAGTGAAAGTATGCATGGATCGCGAAGCCTGGGGATCTGTCCTCTCTGACTACCCCGTCAGGGATATAGCGTGAAGATATAGTTATATATTTAGTTAGGAGCGACTGCCGTCTTACCTACCAACTACCAACCCCCTAAGAGCGTCTGCGTTGACGCCTCGTCTGTTAGTCAGCCGGTGCACCACCAGATTACGTCACTTACACCCTAAATAGACGTGATTATACGACTGTATGTCTGTACATCCAGTCACTATAGACATATTGGTATAAATAGTTGGGTGTGTTTCCAAACACGCCCAACTATTTGACTTCTCATTTTCAGCTTCTGTGCTCTAACCACAATAAAATTCTTTGTTCAGTCAATTCTTCTATGGAATGCTCTTCCTCAAGAAATCAGAATGGCCACTAACCGTACGGTGTTTAAAAGTAAAGTTCGTCAGCTCTACAGCAACTCATAGATAAATTAATCTGTTAATATGTATAAATTCATTATATACTTTATATACATAAAGTTACTCATATGTATATATATATATATGTATATGTATGTACTTGTATTTATACAATATATATGTATGTTATGTTGACAATGTGTGTATGTGTTCGTATTTAAATATATATTTTTTATTTTATTAATTAGTACCTACCTATGTTATTTGTGCCATTATAACTTTCATTAAACACCTACCTTGACTTATCTCTGTAACGCCCAAAGGTTGACTGGTAGAGAATGCCTATGGCATTACGTCCGCCTGTGTACATGACTGTGCAGAAAGTTTTAAATAAAATAAATAAATATTGTCACGCTTTTATCCCGAAGGGGTGGTAGAGGCATATTTTATGCCCACTCTTCATAATGTATATTCCTGTCCCACGTGGTGAGCAGATTGCCGTGTTGAAATAGACAGACGCAGGTTATGACTACCTGCTGTTGAAATTTATCAAGCCGCCTATAAGGCGTTTAACTGGGCTTAACGACTGCCATGTTACTGGCAACCGGGACCAACGGCTTAACATGCCTTCCGAGGCACGGAAACGCTCGCAAATGTAAATGCCACAAAGTGGTCACCCATCCGAGGACCAGCCATAGTGAAAGTTGCTTAACGTAGTGATCGTTTACAGAACACTGAGTCAGCGGGGCCCCAAGCGCTTCTCGGCAATACTAAAATCTAGGTAATACTAACATAAAAAAGATTGAATACCTATTCTATATATGTATTGCCAGTCACTATATTATTATTAAATAAATAAATATCCATCACGCATATGGCAGAGGCATATTATATGCCCACTTTTCACCGTGTGGATTTCTGTCCCACGTAATAGGTGGTGAGCCCATTGCCGTGTTGAAATAGACAGACGCAGGTTGTGGCTACCTGCTGTTGAAATTTTTCAAGCCGCCTTTAAGGCATTCAACCAGGCTTAACGACTGCCATTTTACTGGCAACCGGGACCAACGGCTTATCGTGCCTTCCGAAGCACTATTTATTTATCATTATTATTTATTTAAAGTTAAATTGAAATCTGTGTAAGGCCCAGTGGTATTGTGCCCAAAAAGCTGGCTACATTTCCTTTCTGAATAGCACACTCACTAACTGCTAGCTCTTGGATCACAAGTCGACTCAAATAGGCGCTTTAAAAAGATTATTCTGTGTAAATTTTTTTTACACAGCGCCGTCTCGCCTTAATTAAGCTTATATAAGCTTGTGTTATGGGATCTAGTCGACCTATACAAGTGATATACATACTTATATATTTCTAAATACAAACTAATTATACATAGGAAACACCCAAACTCCGAAACAAACATTTGTAGATCACACAAATATATCGAACCCAGGACCTCAGTCGCGACAGTCGTATGCACTACCACTGCGACACCGAGGCAGCCTAACTCATTGAAACTCCATGGACTTATTTGTATAAAAAGGTGAATAAAACAAATTGCTTGATCTTACATGGAAAATATTATTTAATAGTCATAAACAGTTATCATGTTTTTCAATTATAACAATATAAAGTTATTTAACAAAACATTATATATCATAATACCTGCATTAACAATAACATTAACGTCTAGGCTTAATATAATTTTATATTTATTATTTATATATGTTGAAAGTAAATAGGCCATAGCCTGTACCTATTTAAAAAGTCAAAATAATTCCAATTTATATTAAAAATCTCTCTCAAGCAAGGAATATTGCTCGCTTCATAAAATAACGCGTGACAAATTACGTCATATTGTAGGTGAAAATCTCATACGTGGCCTGTCAGTTCCCTACCATTCGTCTGTAGAAATTCGTGTAATCGTATGAGAAAAGGGTGACGCTTTTTGATACTTGGTTGTATGAAATATATAGAGCAATAAGGAATCTTTAGTAAAACGTAAGTGACATTGATTCCTTGCTGTGTGGCCTATGAATGGCATAATTAACATTTATTACAATTTATACTAGCGGAACGCTATGATGGCCGTTTTGACGTTTGTCCTTTCATGAAGTTTCGTATTAGTTTTAATTACATTTTATTTGTAGAAATATGTGGATAGTCGACCACATCAGAGGGTATTTATATTTATACTTCGGTAGGAAACAGAGTACTTATGTAAAACAAGTTAAATATCATCACTATTGTAATATGTCAAAACGGCCATCATAGCGTGCCGCTAGTACTCGTTTAACGTTTATTTTTTCACAAACCGATAATAAGCAAGTACATTGCTCATTAAACAACCAATGTTATTAAATTTCCAAATGTCAACTTCCAGAACAGAAGTTTCCGAATCGCTTTATAAAAAAAAATCGTTTCGTTTACGCTAAGATTGTGGAAATAAAGGTCATAGGGTTTAAACGAGGCGAGTATAGCACATCTGATGTTAAAAACGACCATTTTTGATTAGGTACGTCTTTGTATGACGCCTTAGTGGTGTAAAAAAATCATTGCTGTAGGAGATGAGACAATACAGGGTCTTTTGTAAAACACCAGCAACCTGCTAGGACTAGGTAGCTAACATCATTAAAAAATGATTTATATATTTTTTTTAATTTTTAATATTTTTTAATCTTTGAATTTTTTTTCCTGATTGATTTTTATTTTCATATACTGATTGAATTACAGTACTACGCAACTCGTAAAAATCACGGGAGATGGGGATAGGCCGGTGACACCTCCTTTGACCTTGACCTTTTTCAACCGCATTGATGCACGCGCGTCCATCGTTCATTGAGTTATACAGTACGTGACGAAATAAAGACCGAGAAGTGCTCTTAAGCGAATCCAAGAGCGAAAACCTTTGACGAAGCTCGAAGTTTCAATGTACGATAGTACTCGCGGTGTAACGAATTTCCTGCAGTGGTAGAACAAACGTTGTTGGTTATGACTTTGGCTATCCACTCCTAGCAGGTTGCTGGTGTTTTACAAATGACCCTGCATATAAATATGGTTGACACGAGAACCTTCTATTTTGGAATTTTTATAACGTAACGTAACATGACATTATATAACGTAACATAACATGACAAAGTGTTGTAACCTAACCAAACATAACAATGTAAATTTAAATTATATAACATAACATCATGTTATATAACACAACTTATGTATAACAACCGTTTAGTGTCAATTATTCTACAATAAATATTTATTATACCAATTGAAACAGATTATACTGTGAAAACTGTCATCCACCCTCTACTTCACCCGCTAATGCGTCAAACAAAAACAATTATCAATGTCTAAAAATCGGGGAGACCTCCATACTTTATTTAAAAAAATAAAAATATGCCCATCACGCCTTATCCCCGAAGGGGTGGCAGAGGCATATTATATGCCCACTACATACTTCCTTACTTAATACTTTATTTGAGACCTTATAATCAACAGGCGTGGTTTAGAGATGGGGTGCAACGGGAATTCATCACAGGCGAAGCCGGGTACAGATATTAAAACATTAAAATAGAACAGGCATTATAATCCGTTAAAAAGGTTAAATACTTGAAGCTGTTTACAAATATTTGGATATCCATAATGTGTCAAAACCAAAGCTAACCCTAATTTATCACTCATCATATCATTGAATATATAATTGCCCAGTGCCTTCTTAGGCAGATGATCCCGAACCATTAGGAATACATCCAAGAACCTATCCTGTCGTCAGCATACTGCTTTTATAAAATTTTAAAGCTTTAAGATAAGATCCTTCCGGACCGTAAAGTTGAATTAGCAAAATGTTGAATTTACAAAATGTTGAATTTACCAAATGTTGCATTTTGCAAAATGTCGAATTTATAAAATGTTGGATTTGCAAAATGTCGAATTTATAAAATGTTGGATTTGCAAAATGTCGTATTTATAAAATGTTGGATTTGCAAAATGTACAATTAGCAAAATGTTGAATTTTCAAAATGCTGAATTTACAAAATGTTAAATTTGCTAATTGCTGCTTTGCTTTCATCAAAATCGGTTGAACGGAATCGTAGATATAATTAGAACTCTGAATTACTAGACGCACTATACGTTCAAGAGGTCAGATTTAAATGATTGGGTTACAGTTACGAGGTGTATGTGGGGTAGTTAAATTTAACGTGGAAGGAGCCGCAAGCATAAGCTTGTATATAATAAATTTGATATTATTGATAAGTCACTTAATTATGTCATTAATACAGTTTTCTTTAAAAGATAATTATAAATTTCAGGATACTAAGATAATAGAATACACTCTCAGTATAATCAGTAGGGTCAATAAGATTTGAATTAACGTCCTACAGTATTATGAACGCGGGGTGACGTTGGATTCCTGATACACATAATATGAAGGAACGAGTTTAATGATCCTTTTATCCCAAATAAAGGCCACAGTCTAGCGGTTAATGCTGGTTTAAGCTCTCATATCGCGATGCAGTTATCTTTGGTTGATTTACACTAGTTGGCGCTGATCGCCTAACACAGGTAAGTTTTATTTAGCTCTACATTTTATTATCAGTGCGCAAAATTCTTAGCCTGAATAGAGTAAGTCCTTTACTGCAAGAATGAAAGTTAAAAACCATTGCGCTCTATTAGTTATGACCAACGGTGCAGGGACGCCGACACTTACATGAAGGCCAATTCAAGCCCCATTCGTGCTTCAAGATATTATTAGAAAGCGGAAACGAGTTTACATAGTTACAAAAGAACTTACATAGTTGAATTGTCTCGCAGAGTAAACACGTTTAAACTGGTTAAATCTGTCGAAGAACCGATGGCCGATGAGCAGACGATTTCTGGAGTGAAAACCACGGCTCGGAAAACAAAAGGTAGAATGCCCTTAGCCAGATATATTGACGACTTAGAAATGGTCGCAGGGAAGGGCGGACTGTGTTAGCATAAATTGAGAGAGGGCTTAGTCCAGCAGTGGACTACGATAGGCCGATTTGATTAGATTGAAGAACTTCTTTGAGTCATAATACGCATATAAATCAAAATCAAAAATAGTTTTAATTATGTAGACTATTTTAGGCACTTACGAATAGTCATGACAATAATTAAAATAAAAGTAATTCTAGTTCAAGGGTAGCCTAGCCTACCCTTAATGGAGAAGATTCTCGCAAGAAACTCCATGGATGCTCTTTTAAAACGTATGTATGGCATACAATAATTCATTAATTTTTTGGAGTTATGTGAGAACAGTCGACTAAACTTAGTTTATAAGTATTTGTATGCCATGGTGGGCGCCAATTCTGATTGATTTGATTAAATTGGAGAATAGATTCGGACATAAAGAAAAAAAAAGCTCGGTATACACGTATTTGCGTCCCACAGTGGGCGCCAATTATGGTCCAACTGAAAATTTTCGTCACGTCGCGAGCATATTGCTGTGGAGTAGATCAAAAAGTTTGTTTTTTGTATGAGCTGCTGAACGCTTCAAATGAACTAAGATTTTCATTCTATTTATTTAATACCCTCTGTTTTTACAGCATCTTACTAATATATCTTGGACCATGCTTTTGGAATTACACCTTACAAATATAGATTGTTTGCTGACATGATATCGGTGTACTTTTTATTAGGACTAATCCCACCCGCATTCCCCAGGATCCGCAGCAATGACCAACATTAGAAAGGGTAAATCGGCTTGAACTCGGTAAACTCGTAGGAGAAGTTAGAATGTCTTGGAACATGACTGATGATGATGATAAGATGATAATTTGAATGAGTTTGAAAAGATTACATTTCGGTGTACTGTCACCTTAATAGATTAATATTGAACAAAATTTACAGTAACAGGTTTCGCCTCACGGTATTCTCAATTGATTCGAGGTCACACGAATTGTATATGGTTATAAGGTTATTATGGTTCTCGAGTTTTTGAGTTTACTCGTGTCCACGGTTATTCTAATAATGGCGAAACTTCGAGAGTGTTAATAAGACGCTAAAAAACTCGATAACTATACTGTATTCTCAATTTAGAATGCCGTAAAAACCGGCCAGGTTTCTAAAGTAAATGTATTAGAACATTTACTAAACCTGACCGGTTTCGCCTCGGTATTTTCAAAGGATATTTCAGCATGTCGTAAGGCGAAACCAGTCATGTTATAAATGTTATGGAAAAGTACTGGTGGTTTTATTTGACATATCAATCAACAGTAAGGATATATAATCTAGAGTAATTAATACATTCGCCTATAAATTCCAAAGTCAGATATTAGGTAAAATTTAGCCCCGAATCGTACAATATTATTTCGTCTCATACAAAGATAGGTGCTTAAATAGTATTGTTAAGAATACATAGGTTCTGTGAATAAATACACCGAAAATAGCCCTGAGTCTGAGGACATTCATAATCGGCAAAACAGATTAAAGTCGAAAACTAAGCACTTGTCACATGGCTTACAGCTTACAGACTCTTATTGTAGGTTCATATAAAGGAAGGAAGCTTAAAGGAGACGGCATAATAAGGTAGCATTACACGCAGCTCCTAAACCTTCGTACAGAAATCGCTACAAGACCGGAGGCAGGTGATAATCTACAGTCCAGAGAATCTTCTAAGACTGCAGTTTCTGGTAACACATTATTTAGTGACGTTGAATGCGAAGTTTCGGGTTCCCACACATGCTTTCCTTTTCCAACAGACGTTTTTCCCTTAGCTTATGCCATAATTCTCAACTTTCATAACTATATAAATATATTATCTAGTTATATACTACATGTAATTCCATAACCATAGCCACTATTGCTTAAGCTGGGAATACACAAACCTGTAACTGACATACTTACATGCAGGCTACTGACATTATGACAGTTATTGTCATGTGTCATATGTCAGTGTCATAGCTATATTTTGTTCGAAATGTAAAAATACACTTTCAGTCTTATTCGATAAGATATTCTATCTATCTTCACGCTGTATACTTGACGGGGTATCCAAGACAGGACAGATCGTCAGCCTTCGCGATTCATGTATACTTCTTTCGCTTCATGCAGATTCATTAATCGCTTCATACATGCACTTCTGTATCCGAGTACTTTTGACCTTTCCGTTTTTGAGTAATCTGCTCATGTGGTATTCGTATGTAAGTCTCGGATAAGATATTCCTAGTGTATTTAACGCAATGATGCGAATGATGAAGTCAGCCCCATTTCGAAGCGACATTTTGCCGACATTCTGGCCTATCCTGCGGAGAGACGAGAACTCAAAAAAAGTTCTCTGGTTGGGATTCCCAAACTAAGCTGTCTTGATACCACTTGATACATCAGGGTAGGAAAGTACCTAAATTCATTGACTTGGGGAACAGCAATACCTCTCAATGAGCTATGCGCTCGAAGCCCTACATGCCAGTATGCCAGCTCAAGCCTGTGCATACCCAGCTTTATTAAACTATAACAAACCTACATCAACTCCTAACATCGTTGATTGTCTCTGGGATCTGTACTTCCAGACCGTCGAGGTCTTTCGTCAAAGTTATTTGGCAGCCTAAGCGAGACGTGTCAGTAAGGCCAAATGCCAGGTCTAACATGTCACGTTCTTCATCAGAAGGTTGCTCTGGTAACCTGGAAATTAAAAGCAAACATTTTTGGATATTTTTATTTGGCAATCTTGCTGTGGCTCGCGGCTTAGCCCGTGACATATTTAGAATCCGAAAAGTGACTACATATGGTATGTAAAGGATGGACCGAGGACCGTGGGTCGTGGATTGAATTGGAAGATACCTACAGATCCCATGGGAGCTAGGAAGAGTACAAAGTTATCTATAATCCCATGATCCAAAAGGAATTTAAAATTATCTGAGGACCCAATTGGAATCCAGATGCGAAAAAAATATTTGCGGATGCCAATGGGAGCGATGTCATGGGGAGTCAAGTGGACGGAGGCCAGCAGTGTACAGATTTGATTGTTTTTACTTTATTACGTATCTACGTACGTATTTTTAGATAGCACTATCAAGCCCAAATTATGCGAATATAAGCTTGTGATATGAGATCTAGCTAACTGATATACCTACTTATACACGATAACTTTGTATTAAGTATACAGAAACCAAATAATCTTATTACTTGAGCAAAATTAAATCAACTTAGTGTGCTAAAGTAATTTATTAATTCTTGAGTTATAAAAATAAATATTGAGGGACACTTTTTTTACACAGATTTATCTGGCCCAAACTAAGCTATAAGAGTAGCTAGTAATGATTGAGTTGTCGTCGCTGCACAGGCAGGCATCCGCGCCACCATGCCCTTAATGATTTAATCCGACGTGCACTGGTGTTAGCTGGTGTCCCCTGCGTGCTCGGCCGCCGGGTCTGTCCCGCGCGGACGGCAAAAGACCGGACGGTTTGACCCTCGTGCCTTGGCAGAATGGCAAGTGCCTGGTATGAGACGCAACATGCGTCAGCACTTTTGCCGCCAGTCACCTTGTTCGTACCGTCCACTCACCAGCGGCCGCAGCGGAAGATGCCGCTGACAAAAAGCGGCACAAGTACGCAGTGATGGAGTCCCGGTATATAGTCGTACCGGTGGCTGTGGAAACGATCGGCTGTTGGGGGAGCGAGGCTAAGGCTTTTATTTCTGAAATTGGTCGCAGAATAAAGGAAAAGACTCATGACTCCCACGCCCGGTCGTACCTGGTGCAAAGGATAGCCATTGCTATCCAACGAGGCAATGCCGCAAGTGTATTGGGCACCTTTGCATCGGGTATGGCCAGGGGTGGGTTATTCAGTAGGGAATAGGTGGGTGTAACCATTCATGTGACATTTGTATTTCATAACGCTTTATAATTATATATTATTAAACAATTAAAGCTATAAGATGGTACAATGGAATATAAACAACTGATAAACATACTTAGGGGGCGTCCATTAATTACGTGAGGTGTTCTAGGGGGAGAGAGGATCAAGCTAAATCTTTCCAAATCTCACTCTCACAGAAAACGGTGCAAAATTGCGTGAAAATTTATTTCTAGAATAAAATATGGCCTAATCTGAGAAAATAGTATTAGTCGTATTCATCCGAACTTTGCAGAGCAGCCTAGTAGCGCTCGAGCCCAATAGAAGTTTTGAAGAATCTCGCGCGAGATTAGGGTAGGTGGGAGGGAGTTGAGGAAAATCTTACGATATCTCACCAAGGGGAGAGGGGAAGCGAGGAGCGAAAAATTCTCAAAAGCGCCTCACGTAATTAATGGACGCCCTTTTATGTATTTCTAAATACATACATATCTATCTATATATATAAAATAAAGTCGTGTTAGTTACACTATTTATAACTCAACAACGGCTGTACCGATTAGGCTGTAAATGTGTGAAAATGGTGGGGAGGTAGCTTAGAGCCAGGAGACGGACATAGGCTACTTTTTATCCCGGGAACAAGTTCCTGTGGGAAACGGAAAAACTTCTCTACATGGGCGATGCCGTGTGAAATTAATAAAGGACGGGATTAAATGGGTGCTACGGGGTTCGAATAATGTCACGGGCGAAGCCGGGCGGGAAAGCTAGTTATTCATAAGAAACACCCAAACTCCGAAACGAACATTTATGGATCACACAAATATTTGTTCCGACCCGGGAATCGAACCCGGGACCTCAGTTCGGCAGTCGCATACACTACCACTGCTCCACCGAGGCCTGCAGATTTATCCTACAAATCCTACAAATCGATATTAATAAAATCACTGGCCCTTAAAATTTAGGCACTTAATGAGAAGTATTTTAGGAGATTTTACCTTAGGAGATAATAAGGCATAAACTATTGAATGAAAGTTCTTTATTTTCAAAGTTAGAAATATGATAATATATAAAAGTTAACGCCTGCGGCGCTGCACGCGTGGTGAAGTTTTCCCGTTCCCGTTTCCCACAGAAACTTGTTCGCGGGATAAAAAGTAGCCTATGTGTTATTCTGATGTGTAAGCTATATTAGCGCAAAGTTTCAACAAAATCCATTTCGTAGAGTTTGCGTGAAAGAGTAACAAACATCCATACTTACAAACTTTCGCGTTTATAATATTAGTTCGATTCCTATTTAGTTTATATTCTGGTTACAAATAAATGGGAACATGTATCGCGGTTTTGTAAATTTTACCTATAAAGGGGTAAAAAAGAGAATAGTCTATATTGATAAAATTATCTGGGTACCTAACTTATCAATCAACGCAAATCAGCAGCAAACGCAATCTTGGACTTATAAACAAAATTTTTGCCGCATTAGGGATAAATGATTAGAGTATTACGATGCGCGCGCATGCCGTCTCGAAAATCCGACACCATGAAGTGACAACTTATAAACACCCTGAAGTTAGCTGATAAGTGTTTCCATGACAACTTATAACTACATTCAAAGTAGTTTTCAAACACCCTGAAATTAGCTATAGTCATCATTTTAGGTTTTTCTACAAACATAGGATAAGGCGAAAGATAAGATTTTCAAAAAGCATTTTAGGTTGTTACGCTAAAGCGGTATAACTTCTAACGTGTGTACATAAGTACATTTTTTTTTTCGTGTGGAAATCCTCATGAATGCTATGCCGGACTCCTACCAACTAAAACCACACGTCACCCTTCTAGCTGTCTATGGCCAGGAGTCCCGGATGAGCCCTCGGAAGGATAGCCCCAGGGCTCCCGACAGAACATAAGTACATACACACTTTTTTAGGGTATGTTTCCCTTATAATGTAAGCACCCACTAAGAAAGGACTTTTCTAAATACTGACTGACTGACTGCTGCGCTGAGGTCCCGATGAGGGTTCGATTCCCAGATCAGAATAAATATATGTGAGACAAATGTTTGTTTCGGAGTTGGGTGTTTCCTATGTACCTATAATATGCATGTATATAAAAATGTATAAGTATGTTTATCAATTATGTAGATACTATAGCACAAGCTGAAAGCTTAGTTTAGGCTAGATGGTGCTATGTAAGAAGTGTCCTACAATATTTATTTATTATTTAAACTTCGATATCTGTCGATAGAATCCTAAAAAAAAAATTAATGAAAAAAATTTTTTTTAAGATATCCTAACACAACCCCATCAAGCTAAATAAGCTTGTGCTATAGAATCTAGACAACTGATAAACATAGTTATTAATTATTTCTAACTAAAAAAGGTAACTATCTTCACGCTGTATCCCTGACGGGGTAGTCAGAGAGGACAGATCGCCAGGCTTCGCGATCCATACATACTTCTTTCGCTTCCAGCAGATTCATTAATCGCTTCATACATGGACGTCTGGGTATCCGTGCTCTATTGACTTTTTCTTTTCTTTTTATTCTAAATCTATACTAATATTAAAAGCTTAAGAGCTTTTTTGTTTGTTTGGTTGAACGCGCTAATCCCAGGAACTACAGTTCAGATTTGTAAAAAATACTTTTTTGATAGCCCATTTATCGAGGAAGGCTATAGGCTATATATCATCATGCTACTGCCCAGGACGGAGCAGTATTTAAGCAGTATTTAAGACGTAAAATATTTAAATCTCCAAGCACTTATCGGCTAAAAAGGTCTTCTCTGAAAACCAGGGGGCCGAGTCTGCTATTTCAATCGTCTCGAAATAGAATCGAAATCGTCGCTCCATAGAAAGCCACCCACATTTTGACAGTTTTTAGTAGTCTACTATTACAATCGTACTCTAATAGAGTTCTATCGGTCGGCCGATAGAATTCTACTAACACGTACCGCGCCAGTGGCCGCTAGTCAGTTGCACTTTTGATAGTCTACTAACATTTTGACAGCGAAAAACAGCGATTCTGGTTCTATTCTACGGCTTGTCAATAGTAGACTCGGCCCCCAGTTCTGTCATGGGAGTTACCTGTTTGTTCCTGGGGCAGCTTATCACTGAAAGGAGACCTTATTCCGCGAAGTTGATGCACATCGACATTTGGGTTTGATAACCTTATTTTCATTATTTGTTTTAATTTTGCCTTTTTTCTGTCTATGTGGAATGAAACATATTTTTTTAAATGTCGATAAATCGGGCAAATTTTTATGCATTATTGTAGAATTTATATGGGAGTTCGAAATATGTCACGGGCGAAGCCAGGGGGGTTGGTCACCTAGTGTAAGGAACCGAGCGACGAGGGTGATCATATGTAGCTTCTCATTAGCATAAAAGGGACCGGACGTCATTATGAGATAAAAAAAATTGCAAAAACACAACTGTATTGTAAATTAGTCAGAATAGATAGACCCTTCATTGTATTCATGAATCTCGTATCTGATCTGTACTAAATCAGATTTGATCAGGGTGATTTTTTACCGATGACTCTAAAAATAATGTGTTTTAATTTTAATCTATAAATATAAATGACATTGTACAGTCTCTTTGTTTGTGTTTCCTGTAATAAGTATATACACACACCGGCACAATTAGCGGAACATAAAAAAAATGTTAAATATTTGATGTGTATGTATTTTCAGTAATGAGTGTAGAATATTTTTAAATCAAATTGATGGGCGTCAAAGATTATGGAGACGTGACAATCAGTAAAATTTTGAAATTACGGTAGCATACGGCGGAGGGTCCACAATGGTTTGGGGAGGGGGATATGTTTGGAAGCTCGCACGGACTTAGTGGTGTTCGATAGAGGGAGTCTGACTGCTGATCGATACATAAGGGAGGTTCTTGAAGAAAACGTGGTACCTTTTGCCCCCTTTATCGGTGACGGCTTTGTGTTGATGCAAGATAATGCTCGGCCTCATACCGCACTGCGAACTCGCGAGTACCTTAATCATGTGAACATCGCAGTAATGGAGTGGCCAGCAAGGTCACCAGACATGAATCCGATTGAACATGTCTGGGACTTACTAAAACGTGGGGTGAAATCCAGAAAACCCCCTCTCCTGTGACTTTAGATGAACTGCGAGATGCCGTATTGGAGAAATGGCAGACCCTTTCCCAAGAAACGATAGACAACATCATTCTTAGCATGCCAAGATGGGTAGAAACTTTGATAAGGGCACGTGGAGGAAATACTCGATACTGATTTATTCTTTAAATAAAATGTTTCATTGTTTTTTTTAATTTTTTATTAGTCACCTTTAAAATTCAAGAATGTTTATTTTTTCGTAATGTTTATTTTTCTCAATTAAATTGCACCAAACAAAATATCTTTTAATTTTAAAATATGGCATTTTATTTATGACAGCGAATGTCGTTTATTGGTTTTTAAAATAAAATTGTTTTCAAAAATATTGAGCATTTTTTATGTTCCGCTAATTGTGCCGGTGTGTGTATTTAGAAATATATAAGTATGTTTATCAATTGTTTAGATACCATACCACAAGCTTATATTAGGCTTCCTTTACAATATATATTATTACAACAAATTGAAAGCTTGTCACTAAATGAAAAATACTAAATTTATACCATATTTACCTATAAATTATTAAAAAAAAAATCCCTGTCTGTTTGTTCCGGATAATCTCTGAGACGGCTGGATCGATTTTAGCGGCACTTTCACTGACAGATAGCTCATGTTCTAAGAAGTAACTTAGGCTACATTTAATCTACATATTCCAATGGGAAAGGGCTCTACGCGGGAGAAACCAATTGGCATCTGGTAGTTTTGAATAAAATAACACTATATTATATTTAAGCTCTTTCTCCGAAGCAGTAAGGAGAGGTATACTACGAGTATACACCATACACACAATTAAATTTGTATTTTGTCCCACATATTCTTAAGTTTAAGAGTAGCGATAATAGCCATATCTCTCCGACGTCAACATGAGGGCCGCTATCGGAGCCCTCCTGGTGTTAATAGTGGCCTCTAATGCCGAGTTCTGACTCTGAATTATTTTGAATTATTGCTCAAGAATGGAAAGATCAAAAGCACTTAAATACCCAAGCATGCATGTATAATAATCTGTAGAAAGCGAAAGAAGTTTGCAGGAATATAGCGTGAAGATACTTATTTTTGGCTAGATTGCGTTGTAAAAAATTGGTTATTCACGATTTCAACACGAGACACATGTGCTCAGTTGGTGAAACTCCAAATAATTTCTCTCTTCTCTTGTTATACGTTCGTTCCCAATTATTAAGCGTGTCCTCTGTGTGAATCGTAATAAAATAAACTTAAATTAAAACTTGAAGCGCTCGTGGCCCCGCGATCTCAGTGTTCTGTAAACGATCACTGAGTTACGCAACTTTCACTATGGTTGGTCCTCGGATAGGTGACCACTTTGTGGCATTTACATTTGCGAGCGTTTCCGTGCTTCGGAAGGCACGTTAAGCCGTTGGTCCCGGTTGCCAGTAAAATGGCAGTCGTTAAGTCTGGTTGAAAGCCTTATGAGCAGCTTAAAAAATTTCAACAGCAGGTAGCCACAACCAGCGTCTGTCTATTTCAACATGTCTATTGCACCACCTATTACGTGGGACAGGAATACATATGGTGAAAAGTGGTTATATAATATGCCTCTGCGACCCCTTCGGGGATAAGGCGTGATGGATAAATAAATAATAAATATTTACTTCTGTCCTTACCTTTTGTAGTCCTGGGCTTTTAACACCACATGACATGTGGAGCAGGTCAGGGTGCCTTCGCAAGCGCCATAACCCTCGATGTTCAGGTCGTTGTTCACGACTACATCGAGTAGTGAGTCGCCGATCTTGGCAGTCGTCTCCAGTCGCTTGCCGTCGTGTAATAAAAAAGTAACTTTTACGCTGTAACAAGATTTCATATACACTTTTATGCTAAATAAATAAATAATATAATATAATAATAATAATATTGTTGGGACAACCCACACAACGTCATCTGATTCCAAACTAAGCAGAGCTTGTACTATGGTAACCAGATAACTGATAAACATACTTATATATTACTAAATACATACATACTATAGATAAATAACACCCAGACACAGAATAAACCATCGTGCTCATCACACAAAGTTTGATTAAAAATGATTGTAGAATGAACTCCGTGCCTGAGTTTTCCTGAGTTTTCCTCGAACGTCTACAGTTCTTGAAGGGGTTCTTAAAGTGGTCTTAGAAGGTTTATAAAGGGTCGGCAGCGCGAATGCTGCACCTCTGGTGTTGCAAACGTCCGTAGGCTACGGTAACCACTTTCTATCAGGTGGGCCATACGATTGTCTGCCAATTCAGTGGTATAAAAAAAAAATTTGGTGCTCATAGCCCCGCTAATCAGTGTTATGTCTTCTAGTGGATGGGTCACCTCGTGTTCTGGGGTGCCTTTTAGTGCCCACTCGATTGCTTTTTAAGCGGAAATCAGCTAGTCTCTTTCGGGAGATCATGAGGGCCTTAAGCTTATCCTGGGACCCGGTTGGGAAGAATGCGGAACACCGCGGGAATTAGTGGCTTGGATGGTCCCAAAGGCCCACACACTGTTCCTGCAGCAGGAAGGACGCATTCCCCGCATATGCATTCATCACTGCGATAAACATAATTAACTATTGCTGTTCCTATGATGGGTGACTGCTGGGTCTACTTCATTTAAGGGTTTCCGTGCTTGTGAAGGCATATTAAATAGTGGTATATGGAAATTTTGTGTCTATAAATGTAAATTTTAAAGACCAAAAAAAATTAGGACTCGAACCAGCATCTTCTGGTTCAACACACCAGACGCATTTACCAACTACACCATCATGACCTGCTCGAAACTGATGAATTAATCCACCTCTTTACGTCTTAAGGCAACCTTAAATATTAAAAATGTAGAAAATGTTAGCATACTAATTGCTTTTCAAAATTGTTTCTAATGTCTCTATAAAGGTGTGACAATATGTGTGCATGTTATCAATCAGTTTATCACAGTCCACCACAACCAGTAGGTTTGCAGTGTGTCTGTAACAAGTCTGGTGTTGTGAACATCCATATGCCTGCAATAACTTTTTTTAAGAACCCTTTTATTGAAACCCATACTGTTAGAGAAAAATGAAGCTTCTTACAATTTTAGGTCAAAAAGGCACTAAAACAAAATCATGAGTGTGTGGGTGTTTGTGGTGGGTTTGTGGGTGAGGGTGTGTGTGGGATATGATGCTGCAAGCAACAGGGTTGAGAGGTTGGGCAGCAGTCATTCTCTATAATCCCAAAAATTGTTAATTGTACTGTATTTTGTTTAAATTTAATCAATAGAATTTATTTAATTGCATTATCAATAGCTGAAGACAATTCATATTGTTGATTAACAAGCTATGACTGCCCCATTGTTTCGGAGTTTGGATGTTTCTTGTAAATAAATATTGTTGGGACAACTTGCACAACGCCATCTGATTCCAAACTAAGCAGAGCTTGAACTATGGGAACCAGATAACTGATAAACATACTTATATATTTCTAGACAGACGCAGGATGTGGCTACCTGCTGTTGAAATTTTTAAGCCGCCCATAAGGCCTTCAACCAGGCTTAACAACTGCCATATTACTGGCAACCGGGATCAACGGCTTAATGTGTCTTCCGAAGCACGGAAATGCTCGCAAATGTAAATGCCACAAAGTGGTCACCCATCCGAGTACCAGCCATAGTGAAAGTTGCGTAACTCAGTGATCGTTTACAGAACACTGAGACCGCGGGGCCACGAGCGCTTCTGGGACAGGAATCCACACGGTGAAAAGTGGTCATATAATATGCCTCTGCCACCCCTTCGGGGATAAGGTGTGATGGATATTTATTTATATATTTCTAAAAAAAAAACAATTTATTGATAAATAACACTCGGACACAATAAGCCATTGTGTTCATCACACAAAGTTTTATACTGGGTGGGAATCGAACCCACAACCTCTTGCGTAGCAGTTAGATACACTCCCACCGAGCAAAGGCAGTCAAAATGGTTAAGATGTATGTATTTTGAAATATATAAGAATGTTTTTAGTTGTCCAGATCCCATTCCACAAGCTTATATTAGCTTACTTTGGGCTGGACGGTTGTGAAAAAAAAATTGCTAACAATACTTATTTATGGTGAAGTGGTTGGCACTTCACCATAAATTTAGATTTCTCCGACATTTTCTGTTCAGAATAAACACCTAAAAAAAATATAGATTAAAAAAAAAGATTTCTCCAAAGAGAAAATTGAACCAGTAACCTTAAATGTTTTTAAAGTAACCTATAGTCATGTCAGTAACCTACCATAGTCGTGAATTTACAGATTACCATGTAGGCCATAGGCAATGAAGTTCCTTTTTTTTATCATTTACTCAATGACACTGACCTTGATCAATTTTGAACATTACTTAATCGCAAGATTACAAAATATGATTATATTCAAGTGCATAGCAACCAATAATCGCTTACCTTTCATCTTTTAATGCTAATTTTGTAGTAGATAGAGGCGCTATGAATCTTTGATGGCTCAAATTTGAAGGTAAATCTTTGAGTTTTACTAAATAACGCAAATTTTTCGGAGATAAAATCTTTACAAAATTTCGCAACATTTTGTACTTGTTTTACTTTTCTTCACACCTTTAAACGCCGAACAGTACACACTTGGTTATTGAATAATTCAGAGAGACAACGGTCAAACGACGGTTGTTAATAAATTTATGGTAATTTGACTACTTGTTAACGAATGTTAGGTTGGTTGACCTTCTAAAGTTTAAGGTTTATCAATTTCACGTCAAGCACATCACCTACTTACGATTCGATTACGTTTCGTTTCGCAAAATGACAATTTAAATTCACTTTGAGTAATAGTAGCATTCATCCATCTTCGGATAGGCAAAGGCGTTAGCCATACAACCTGACTTCACATTGAATTAAATGAGTGAAAGGGACTTTTGGCGCGAAGATGAGCAGTGACGCACGTTTGTCGTGTATTATTTTCAAAAACTAGTGTAAAGTTCGTGTTTTTGTGTTTAATAATGGTGGAATATTATACATAAAGAGTTCGGAAGTGCATTAGTTAAAGAAAGTGATATATTGCATGAATAGCGATGTTGTTTGTGTTAGTGCCAAATTTCCATAGAGAGCTGCAATAAGGGATCTACTGCCTTATTGGGACACGGACTAGGACCTAGGACTGAGGACTTGACATCGACAAACGACTAGACTGGACTAAAACATAATAACAAGAAAATAATAAATACTGAAGACTAGGCTGTATGGACTAAGTCTCCTTTGCCTGCCCAAGATGGACGAAGACAACTAAAAAAAAATAGTGAAAACTATTTCCTTCATCTTTTTTAAGCTGAGTCTCCTACGCTACTTTTCGGTTTAGTTCGTTCAAAATTGTAATATTTGGGAGACGAACAGTTTTTATCAAAAGTTAATAAATAGTAATCAAATACCAGAATTGTACCTGAGAAAATTACTCGAAAACACATGTTTATAAAATATATATTACATAATAAAAAAAAAAGTTTTATCAAACATTTATACTAGCTAAGCTGTATTTCGAATATACTAACATAAAATATGACATAAAAGTCATATTGAACTACTCGTTTAACGAATTCTTTTAGAAATAGGCATGCAGTGTATATATAGGCCATCAAAAAAAAAGCCTTCCTAAGTTTCTTGCCGGTTCTTCTCAGGTGGGCCGCGTTCCGAACCGGTGGTCGCTTAAAATATTTTAAATAGTGTATGACATTTTGTAAGCGCCGTTAAAATGGTCTATGCAAAATAAAGATATTTTTATTTTTTATTTTATTTATTTTGTACGGCCAATTTAACAGGTAACCTCTGACATGTAAAGTGTCAAATGGATCAATTTATCATATTAATTTAAAATACTGTATTTTATTAATTATTACTCGAAGCTCTCGTGGCCCCGCGGTCTCAGTGTTCTGTAAACGATCACTGAGTTACGCAACTTTCACTATGGCTGGTCCTTGGATGGGTGACCACTTTGTGGCATTTACATTTGCGAGCGTTTCCGTGCTTCAGAAGGTACGTTAAGCCGTTGGTCCCGGTTGCCAGTAACAGGGCAGTCGTTAAATCAAGTTGAATGCCTTTTCAACAGCAGGTAGACACAACTTGCGTCAGTCTATTTCAACACGGCAATAGGCTCACCACATGTAAAAAGAACAGTGAAAAGTGGGCATATAATATGTATGCACACTCTGTAGAGGGCTGTCTCTGTAGGGGTTGCCTCTGCCACCCCTTCGGGGATAGGGCGTGATAGATAAATAAAATATAAATTATCACCATTATTTTAGAATTAGCAGAATGCTGATATTTCGGGATCAAAAGAAAAAGAGGCAACCGATCCGTAGTCACATCAAACTGCCACACTGGTGTGACATGGTTCATTTTATTTATCCGTAGCCACACGAGTGTGATTATGGTCAATTTTTATTTACCTGTAGTCACACCACAATAGCCCACAAGCACCAAATGCTTGACTATGAAAAACACAATACAATTTAAAAATACCCTTCGAGGCTTAAAGGAGTGACTATATGTATTTAATGTTTAAAGTAAAAAGTAGTACATTACACCAAATTTAGTCCAGCGTGTGTTAATGTGGGTCATAGTGTCGTTGTTGAAATGGCCCAATAAGGCGTTAGAGCGGCCTTGCGCTCCTTTTTTTAACGTGCGTAATCCTCATGGACTTCCCCTCACCTTGAGCTTTCGGTGTGGCGACATACCCGTCGGACTCGTACCGACTTAACCACACGGTGTCTTCTAAGTGCCTGTGTGCTCACAAACTCGGATACTCCCATGGAGGGATATCCCTAGGACCTTGATGGCATGGCCGCTGGGGGTTCAGCGACTTGTCCGGCTTATTGGGGGACGTTGTGATCCACATCAGTAAGAAAAATGCCTCAAGGCCCGCCCTTATAGTAGTCGGAGATCCATCTCGGATCTAGGGCTATCGGTACGTCTTTTGCGATCCAGAAAAATACTGGTCCAATCTCTAACCTTTTCCTCCGCCTCTTTCACTCGTACCACCTCTTCGCAAAACGAGACGGTGGCGTTGCCCTCGCACTTCTTACCAAGGCTAAAACCAGGGTCATCAATATCACACACCGACGGCGGCCCCAAGGACACGCCTCTAATCACTCTAAGCTGAACATTCGACCAACGTGTGAAATGCAGGAGACTATCAATGCAGGTACTCACCGAAGCGTCCATGCCAGGTACTCACTATACCTGCGTCAGTCGATAGGAGAGACTGACATGTCGCCTTTCGAGTCATTTCTTCAAGACGTGTCTCACCGCCTTAACTGTGACGTGCCCTGCGCTCAGATACCTAAGCCGTTCTTCTATCGATAGACTAGAGGAGTTGAGATCGCTGCTACTCGATTTCTCAGTGAGTAGGTCCCAGATTCTGCCTCAATACCTCCTTGCGCCACTGATACAGAGCTAAAAGGCTTAGGTCCAAGTTCCAGGTCCCATGGAAACGGCCTCGCGCCCCTAGAAATCGAGTCTCAGGGGTCTTAGCTCCGCCAGGAACTCAGACATAGAAGGTGCGTCTTGAACCGAGGTGGAGTAATGTTACTATTGGGATGGCCAGACAGGTCATGGACGAGTGAATAAAGAGGAGTCATGGCAACCTCTCCAACTAGATATCTGTGACGATTACCGAACTTGGGAGAGTATCCGTAGAACTAGTCTATTTAATGTAATAAAAAAAGTTTTGGTGTGACTACGGATCGGGTAAAATTATCAGTAGCTACACTAATGTGACTGCGGATAATTGAAATTAATCGTAGTCACACCAGTTTTGCAATTTGGTGTGACTACGGATCGGATTGGGAAAAAGATGATTAAAATTAGTCCCTGCCTGACCAAACTCACCACTGGATGGTCATTGCGTTCGTTTAGAAGTCGCTTAATGCACCTTCCAAGTGACTTTAAACATTGTTAAAAAGAAACGATTGTGAGACATTTGTTTTGTGGGACATTTTTTTTTACTATACATAGCACCGTCTAGCCCAAAGTAAGCTAATAATAAGCTTGTGTTATGGGATCTAGACGACTGATAAACATACCTGTATATATTCCTAAATACATATATATTATTCCTAGGTAAACACCCAAACTCCGAAACAAACATTTGTGGATCACACAAATTTTTGTTACGGCCCGGGAATCGAACTCTGAACCTCAGTCGCATACACTACCACTGCGCCACCGAGGCAGGCAGATTCATTCATTCAACATTGTTGCTCGTGCGCGCGGGCTCTCGGTCATGTCTAGTCCTTCGTCGATGTCAAGTCCTCAGTCCTAGGTCCTGATCCATGCCCTAGTAAAGCAATGAACCCTTTAGTAGAGCTTTCTATGGAGATTTGGCACTAACACAAAACCCCACAAAACACCGCTGTTAACTGCAACATTTCAGTTTCCATAACTCATGCACATATTCGAACACTTTGTGTATCATAATCCACCATTATTAAACACAAAATCACGAATTATACACTAGTTTTGGAAAATAAATTACGGCAACCGTGCGTCATGTTCAAAAATTGGCGCTAAACTCCTGTGTATGTTCTAATCTACTAGTTGCTCGTGCGCGTGGGCTCTAAATAATAAGGAATTATAAATACTGAAGACAAGGGTGTATGCACCAAGTTTCCTTTGCCTGCCTAACCAAGATAGATAGTAGAAAGAACACAGCACAATAACACACGAAATAATAATTCGGAGATTTGGCGCCAACACGAGCGGTAACGCACGTTTGTCGTATATTATTTTCAAAAACTAGTGTAAAATTCGTGTTTTTGTGTTTAATAATGGTGGAATGTTATACATAGAGTTCGGAAAAGTGCATTAGTGAACGAAAGTGATATATTGCAAAGAATAGCAGTGTTGTTTGTGTTAGTGCCAAATTTCCATTGATTGCCGCAATAAGGGATCCACTGCCTTATTGGGGCACGGACTAGGACCTAGGACTGAGGACTTGACATCGACAAACGACTAGACAAGACTAAAACAAAATAACAAGAAAATAATAAATACTGAAGACTAGGCTGTATGGACTAAGTTTCCTTTGCCGGCCCTAGATGGGCGAAGGCAACTAAAAAAAAAAAGGAATAATAATTCTGAAAAATTCATTCCAGCAACCAAAGATATTAAATCTAAAGTGAAGTAACATTTCCTTTTTGAATTAGAACATTGTATACAAAAATGTCTGAAAGATTAAAAAACAGCAACCAAGTGTCAAATGACGAAATAATAGATGAATTAACAAAAGGTCTGAACTCTTCACTGAATACAGACGAAATAGGTGAGGAATATGTTATAAATCCCGGTACGAGCTCAGAGGAGTCTGAGAAAGCCGGCGGGGATGGTCCACAGTCTAGCGGTAAGAAACTTGGAACTTCTTTTTATAAGGGTGTAACCCTTATGGCACTATTTCTACCAGGCACTTTCCATGTATATCGGTGCACCATAAGATATCAGTACTATTAAAAATGACAATCATTAATTTCGTCGAACTCAAAAGTACAGCGCAGCATTTTGTTGAAATCTACTGAAACCTTTTTTCCTGCAGCTTTTTCAGTTCAGCAGAAAAATCTTAACATCCTGGGGGTTCAATAGTTTACCAAGTTGTTATAGAAAAATATCAAAAATAAAATAATAAATCGCATAGATGCATCAAAGGTAGCAAAGAAAGCTTTTAATTAATAATTAATTAGTCATATCTGTTTATAAAAATTAAGTTTGAGGTAACAAGCATTTGAAACTAAACATTTGAAAACATATTACCAATTTGAATGTTATTAGTTTTTTTTTAAATACTTTATTATTTAAGCTTATGGGCAAAAAAATATTATTTTACATAGCCAATAGATCATTTTGAGGCATCCCTATCCTGCAAATAGTCTTTAACGGTGTTATAGCATTTTTTGCCAGGTTTTTTAATACAACTTTCAAAATTTATTTACTGGTAAATCTAAATAAAAAAAAAGTTAGAACTGATGCTACATAGATTGAATACGGAAAGCATAAAAATCGGCTTACACATGAACGCATCTAAAACAAAAATTATGTCAAAACTGTCAAAAGAAAACTATAAACATAGAGGATAAACCAATAGAATATGTAAATGAATATGTGTACCTGGGCAAATTGGTATCCTTTGATGCAAATAGCAACGAAATAGAAATAGATAGAAGAATAAGTATTTTTTTTTTTTTTTTTTTCGTGTGGAAATCCTCATGGATGCTATGCCAGACTCCTACCGACTAAAACCACACATTATCCTTCTATCTGTCTATGGCCAGGAGTCCCGGGTGAGCCCTCGGAAGGATAATCCCAGGGCTCCCGACAGACCTTGTCCGGTACCGCAGGCTCCTTCAGGGGGGGTTCGGGTGTGTATCCTGCCTATTTTTATGGATTCTTGCATTCTCCCTAGCTTAACCTACGCCAGCCAGACATGGCTCTTCACTGAAAAAGTAAAGAGCAAAATTTCATCATGCCAACATGCAATGCAACATAGTATATTAAAACTGAGGAAAATACAGAAAAATTAGAAATGCAGATATACGCATGAAAACTAAATTGACAGACGCACTTAACTTTGGTCTGAAACGAAAATGGAACTGGGCAGGGCACCTATCAAGATACAAGGATAAGAGATACCTACCAAACAACTAAATGGCAGGGCCCAAAAGGCAAAAGGAATGTGGGAAGACAGAAGAAAAGATGGTCTGATGATATAATAAACACAGCCGGAAAAAGTTAGATGCATATGGCCGAAGATAGAGAAGGATGGAAAGGAAATGAAAAAATAATATAAATTGGTGTATATAATTTTTATTGTAAAGTGTTAAGTGGAAAAATAAAGCTATAATAATACTAAAAAAATCTATAAAAATTTATTGCAAATAGCACAAAGTACTTTACATACTTATTAAGTGTTAAAGATAATTTATTGCAAATAGCACAAAGTACTTTACATACTTATTAAGTGTTGAAGCGCTCGTGGCCCCGCGGTCTCAGTGTTCTGTAAACGATCACTGAGTTATGCAACTTTCACTATGGCTGGTCCTCGGATGGGTGACCACTTTGTGGTATTTACATTTGCGAGCGTTTCCGTGCTTCGGAAGGCACGTTAAGCCGTTGGTCCCGGTTGCCAGTAAAATGGCAGTCGTTAAGCCTGGTTGAATGCCTTATGGGCGGCATGAAAAATTTCAACAGCAGGTAGCCACAATCTGCGTCTGTCTATTTCAACACGGCAATGGGCTCACCACCTATAACGTGGGACAGGTAAATCCACACGGTGAAAAGTGGGCATATAATATGCCTCTGCCACCCCTTCGGGGATAAGGCGTGATGGATATTTATTTTATTAAGTGTTATTCATCATTTCGACACAGGAGGTTGGACACATGTATGATCAGTTGGCGAAACTCCAATAAATAATATTTATTATTTTGTCAACTGGACACGCCAGGATTTTTACGCGTGTCCACATAGTTAAACTAAAATTAAATACATTAATGTTTTTGTCAACTGGACATACCTAAGATTTTTAAGAAAAAAAGGTACAGTCATGTTAAGAATAGTTTCATTCATTGATATCATCATGAAAAATAATTCTAACGTTATCATTTTCAAAGTTGGAAAAATGAAATTACACATATCTCTTCCTGATTTCAAATAAAATGAAAGAAGGTAAAAAAAGGTCTTTATTAATAAAATTACTGGGTGACTCATTCTTTTACAAGCAACACCCAGCTGAGGCCCTTGTTAAAATGTATAATGGTAAGCCATATTTATAATGTAGGCACTCACTAAAGGAAAATAAGGGGTAAGCAGTTGTATAGAAGTTCGAGATTATCAAAGTTAGAAATATCAGATTATGTGCTTGTGTTTCTGTTTACAAATAAATTTATTTGTGCTTCGTGGTTTTGAATATTTCACCTATAAAAAGATAAAATAGGGGTTCTTATTTCAATGAGTAATTCTTAATTTTCAAAGAAACTATCATTAAAATGTGTATACCTGCTTCTAATAAACTAATAGAAATATATACAGCTGAATTTTTAAAATTGTTTAAGATTTTTAAGGTTGTAAAATTTGTATGAAAATATGTAAAACCTTATTAGGGGCATGAATTAGAAGTCTGGAAGATGCAATAAGTGTTTATTCAAGGTTACAAATAAATGTTCAGATGTTTCGAGGTTTTACGGGGATGAAATAAAGGTTGTAAGTTTATATAGGAAATCCTTCATTTTCACAAATATTTATCATATTTTGTATACCTGCGTATGATTAAAAACAAACAAACAAACACATGTCTCAGGATATATGACATATTTAAAATAAAATAAAATATTTGAAAAATAATGAGGGGCATAGGTCAGAGAGATGTAAAGGGAGTTAAAAGTAGGCCACGGGGAAAGCCTATTTTTTTTCTTGTTGGGGACGCCGGCACCGCCGAGCGAACGATCCGACCGCATCTCTTGCCGCCCACTTCGCTCATACGGGGAAAGCCTAAGGTAGGAGGTAAAACTAATATATTGATAAAATTGTGAGATTAAGCATTCATTTTTGTATGCCCAGATGAAACCTTTACACCTAGAAACTTAATTTTTAAAAAAATATGCCCTTAAAAGGAGGCATAAACAAGAAAAAGGTATTCATAAGTGACAGTCATATCTAACTTCGTAATTTTCATAGTTAGAACCATGAAAATAAAGGTAAATGTGTTTAGCGGTTTAGCAAAATTTTACTTTCTTGTGTAAATTCAGAAATACAATGTAACTTATCAAAATATATTGTTGTAAAGGGTCTTCCAATAGGCACGTCTAAACTTTGGCAGTTGGTAGCGGCCATCTCGTTGAAGCTACATCTGTCAAATTGGTTGTCATTTATTCATTCTGTTTTGCCAAATCATCATGGATAGCTATAGCATTCAACAACACGTGCAAATCATAAAATTGTTTTATCAAAATGAGTGTTCTGTTCGGGCACCGCACCGCGCGCTTCGCCCATTTTACGGTCGCCATAATCGTCCTACCGAGAGGACTATTCGTCGTGTGGTGGATAAATTTGAGTCCACTGGTTCGGTAAATGAGTGACCATCACCCGTACGTCAACGAAACCCAAGGTCTGCCGAAAACATCGGCGCTGTCCGTGAGAGTGTACAGGAGAATCCGAGGCAGTCGATTTCGCGTCGCTCACAAGAACTCGGCCTTTCACAGACCACAACTTGGCGAATTTTGCCTCGTGACTTGGGCCTGCACCCGTATAAAATTCAACTCACCCAGGAATTGAAGGTAAACGACCATAGACAACGACGTGTGTTCGCTGAATGGGCACTAGAGCAGATAGGAACTGACCGTAATTTTCACAGAAAATTTATTTTCAGTGATGAGGCCCATTTCTGGATGAATGTATTTGAAATTCTTAAGTTGCAGGTCTATGCGAATAAACCACAAACCACAGCGGCCCTCAAAGCCAACATAACCTTTGCCATAGGTCAAATTCAGCCTGATGATATGCACAAAAGTCACGGAAAATTGGATATCTCGCATGCGCTCCACCCAGAAAAGCCGTGGCGGACATTTGAATGATGTCATATTCCACACATAATGGCATCACTACATCTTTCAAATAAATAAATAATTTCGATAATATCTCATACACACTTTGTTTTATTTAAATTTAAAGATAGGACACGCTTAATGAAAGATCCCTTATTTTTTAAGGTATGTCACTAATAATAATAAACATTTAATCATAGCATATTATTATCAAATACATTTTTAATTTACTTAAATTTTACTATAAGTGATACATACAAAGATTACGACTCAAAATTAATCTACGTGACTCTACTTTGTCATTATTTTGGTTAAAATATGAACGTGTGTCCAGTTGATGAAAACATTAATGTATTTAATTTTAGTTTCACTAAATGGACACGGGTAAAAATCCTGGCGTGTCCAGATTACGAAATAATAAATATTATTTTTTGGTGTTTCACCAACTGATCACACGTGTGTCCAACATCCCGTGTCGGGATAGTGAATAACCCCTTATTACATAGGTTGTGAAAGTTGTTTTGAAGTAATTATTTGATTTTAGCTGCTGCAAATTCTCTACCTGAAGACCAAGATTTAGACAAAGATCATTCGGAAACGGATGAAGGTCCCAAAGATGACAGTGATACAGACATTGATGAAGTGTCTCTGAAGGATGCGGAGGTGGATCTTACCGATGACCAGAAAGAGGAAAGAAAAATTATAGCAGAAGAACTCAAGAGAGTCGGAAATGAGGCTTTTAAATTAGGAGATTATGAGCGTAGCATTGAAAAATACACTGAAGGTAATATTTTACATTTACTAATATGAAATATGGAAATAAAATGTCAGCCTTATTTACTCCTTATAACATTAACTAACCCTACCCTTACCTGTTTCAACACAACAATAAGTACATATAACATGTCTAGTATGCTTCTGGCTGCAGCTCCACCAGCCCATCTTGTGGAGAAGCATACTCTCATGATCCGACGTGTAGGACCTGTGTAGATGCTGGCGAATCCATGCACCATCTGCTGTGTGGCACTTGGTGTAAGAAGAATGAGTCTTCTGGTAAAGGCAAACCCGACAGAAGGCAAAACCTTAAGGCTACAGGCACACCCTCCAAATAGAACACTAAAGTTTATGAATGTGCTGTATGAGAGCTGGGGGGATTTTTAACGGGTAAAGGGTACAGCACAAAAGACCTAATAAGGTCAAGTGTTTGGGCAAGACCGCCCCCAATAACAAGATAAGATAGCATGCTTCTGCCTACCATTTCAGGGAAAAATGCATGATTATATGTATGTACACCCACATACTACCTTAAAAGCAAAAAGGCGCGTCTGCGGTCTCAGAGTTCTGTAAAGATCACTGCGTTAACCAACTTTCACTATGACTGGACCTCGGATAGGTGACCACTTTGTGGCATTTACATTTACGAGCGTTTCCGTGCTTTGGGAGGCACATTGAGCAAATGGTCCCGGTTGCCAGTAACATGGCAGTTGTTAAGCCCAGTTGAAGGCCTTATGGGCCGCTTGAAAAATTTCAACATCGCCACATACTGCACTTGTCCATTTCAACACGGCAATGGGCTCATCACCTGTTACGTGGGACAAAAGTGCATACAATGAAATGTGGGCGTATAGTATGCCTCTGCCAACCCCTTCGGGGATAAAGGCGTGACAATATGTATGTATATGTATGTAGCAGCACCTGATTTGACTGTGTCGTTGTCAACAAAACAAGGTCTAAATTAATAATTCCAGGTCTTCGAACGTGTCCTCTACAGTTCTCCCAGCAGAGGTCAATATTGTACTGCAACAGGAGCGCCGCCAAAATGAAACTAGAAAAGTATGCACAAGCCGCTAAGGACTGCACAAAAGCTATTGAGCTAGATGAAAAGTATCTCAAAGCATACATCCGGTAAGTGTAAAGACTTGAAAGCTACTATCTGTGATACCCGGGTTGCTCGTGTCATATTTCAAACTCCAATTTCACCCCATACTGTTAAACTATGACCATTGGTTTTTTAAAATCTGCCCAATTTGTTGGCATTATGAACCCTGCTCTGCTCCCTTGAAAACTTTCATCACCACAGTTTTATCCGTTCTGAACCGAGAACGAGAGATGACACTCATACATTCACGTGTTGCTAAATAAGCTGCATAAAGAGGTTTTGTTTAGTTCTGATTTATTTCGAGAAATCAGGGCCTAGTGCCACCGATAACGCCTGCAGAAGTCCAGGGAGCCGAGTCTACTATTGACAAACCGTAGAATAGAACCAGAATCGCTGTTTTTAGCTGTCAAAATGTTAGTAGACTATCAAAAATTCAACGGACTAGCGCATCACGTGTTGTAGAATTCTATCGGCCGACCGTTAGAAGTCTATTGGGGTACGATTGTAATAGTAGACTACCAAATAAAGTCAAAATTGTACCGGTGGCTTTCTAATAAGCGACATTTTCAATTTTATTCCGACATGATTGAAATAGCAGACTCAGTCCCCAAATTACTCTGAGCCGCATGATGAATCGAAAAGCCGTCGGAGCCGATAAAGTCCCCATCAAAGAACGCGATGAGTCCTCGCGGTGTGGGCTTCTTAGTAATCCTTTTTACTGCATGTTCCTCAGTGGACAGAGCCGGAACCCGCTCACTGGAGAAGCCTACTATATACAGGGTCATTTGTAAAACACCAGCAACCTGCTTAGACTAAGTAGCTATCATCATAGAAATAAAATAAATAAATAAATATCGTTGGGACAACTCACACAACGTCATCTGATGCCAAACTAAGCAGAGCTTGTACTATTGTAACCAGATAACTGAAACACCTACTTATATATTTCTAAATACATACATATTATAGATAAATAACACCCACACGCAGAATAAACCATCGTGTTCATCGCACAAAGTTTTATCCTGTGTGGGAATCGAACCCACGACCTCTTGCGTAGCAGTCGGATACACTCCCACCGCGCCACAGAGGCAGTTAAAATATGGCCGACTACAATAGATGCTCAATAGATGCTGTGTACCAAATGAAAGGACTTGCCGATTTTTTACTACTGAGTATTACAAATAAACTTACAAATATTTCCTCTTTATAATATTAGTTTATATATTTCTAAATACATACATATTATACCTAGGAAACACCCAAAACTCCGAAATAAACATTTGTGGATCACACAAATATTTGTTAACTAACTATCTTCACGCTGTATCCCTGACGGGGTAGTCTGAGAGGGCAGTTCGTCAGGCTTCGCGATCCATGCATACTTCTTTGTAGATTCATCAATCGCTTCATACATGCACGTCTGGGTATCCGACTACTTTTAACTTCTCCGTTTTTGAGCAATCTGCTTACATGGTCTTCATAAGTAAGTCTCGGTCTATCCTGAAACCTTCTACCCTCTACTTTCGCATAATATATATTCTTCGTCAATCGTTCCTCATACAGTCGCATACAATACCACTGCGCCACCGAGGCAGTCTATTTATTTACACCTCTATTACAGGCGAGCTCAGTCATACGAAGCTACGGAGAAATTCGATGAATCTTTAGCGGATTTTAAAAAAGTATTAGAAATGGACTCTTCGCATAAAGACGCACAGCGAGCGATCGTACGCCTACCGCCGCTGATCGAAGAAAAAAATGAGAAATTAAAAAAAGAAATGTTGGGCAAACTGAAGGATTTGGGCAACATTATATTGAAACCTTTTGGACTATCCACAGAGAATTTTCAAATGGAACAAGATCCGGAGACTAAAGGATATAAGATTAATTTTAAACAATAGTTAGAAGAATTATAATATGATAAAATATAACTGTGTATATGTATCTCTTTTTATTATTTATTATTTATCTGCCACGCATTATCCCCGAGATCATTATACACGCAGAGGCATATTATATGCCGACTTTTCACCATACTTTACAGGAGAGACTTTGCCTGTACGTGCTCTGAGGAATGGGGGAATGGGTCTGACAAACATTTTTCACTTTAAATTCCAAATAAATCTACAAGAAAAAGGTGTTTATACTTTTTTAAATTTCAAAAAATGGCTGAAATAGTTACGATCAAAGTGCGTATAACGAGGGTGTCTCATTCGACAATCGCGCTCTCGTTCGCACCCGAACGCCGCGCCGCGTCTTGTCGCAGTCTGTGCGAGTCTGTGACGTCATAATGGGCGCGCCTAATCTCGGAAATTCAAATAAGGACTAAAACTTCTCGTCATAATAACTTCGGAACAAACCTACCTAACAAATTAATGTACTACTAGAATAAAAAAAAGCAATACAAAAACAGACTTTATCCCGGAAACAAGTTCCTGTGGGAAACGGGAACGGGAAAACTCTTCGCGGGCGATGCCGCGGGCGTCAATTAGTATGCTATAATAATGTTCGGTACATTTCAACAAACACCCAAAACCTTAGCATTCGATACACTGTTTGTGACTGTGATTGATTCCCCGTTGTTCCTCTTAAGCTTTATGTCGCCATCTAATAGTTCGTGTTATAGCCAGTTGATCGCCTTCTCGAATAAAATTGGCAATATTTCTAAACACTTTCCAATTTTGACCCCAATCTGCAAGACCTGCGTTGTCAGGTAATTCAGATGGGTTTATATTCGTTGGGTCGTTGCACGTTAGTCCAACTGGTAAAAATTCATACCCATGACCTGAAGTTATTATTTGAACCACAATAGTTGAGGTATAGCTGGAGTGAAGTTTATGGATATGAAATGAAATGAAAAAATCTTTATTCAAGTAAGTCACAAAGTAACAAAATTATTAACGTCAAGATTACTGCTTCTACATTTACATTTACTGCCAGATTCGCAAAGCAATAGGTAGAGCCTGAGGAAGAACCTGGCAATAAAACTTATGGCCACACACGGATTCGGTTCGGGTCCTCTACTATTGTCGATAAAAAAAATACTTCTATATGTTCTTAAAAAGATAGATGCGAAAGGCGCAGGAGCGTTTGTTGTGGTGGGATTAGGGCCTACCGTCTACGTCCAGCAGTGGACTGCCATAGATTTGATTGATTCATAGTCGTCACATAAAAATTTGTTAGCACTATATGTTATTCTGCCACGAACACGTCCTAAACCGTTCTGCCGAAGGCCCTCCGATGTCACTTTTAAAATAGCAATTTTTACGTGTGGAAATCCCATAGATATCTTAACTTTTAGCTATTATATAATCCCAAGGATGTAGTGTGTGATGTATGTACGACGTTTAACGCCGGGCGCCCCGGGTAACTCCTCGGAAGAATGTCTCAGATTTTGTGGCAGACTTGCCACGATGGTATCGTGGCCTCGCCTGATGGTTTGATGCTATCCCACCATAGAGGTTGATTTAGGTGTTATCCCGCTTGTTGAATCATGAGGCGTGCGTGAATTTCTCACGTCAAGACGTCGTCTTGAGCCTGTTTCTGTAAGAACAGCGGGAAGCCTGTTCCTCATACTTTTTAAAGCTAATTATCAAAGACTGCCTGCGACTACCTATTGTTGAATTTTTTTAAACTTTGCTAACGACTGCCGTGTTACTGGCAACCGGGACCAACGGCTTAACATACCTTTCGAAGCACGAAAATGCTATTAAATGGAAATACCACAAAGCGGTCACCCATCTGTAACCAGCCATAGCGACTTGTTGCTTAACGCAGTGATCGTTTACAAAACACTGCGTTAGCGGGGCTACGAGCGCTTTATGCTCTAAGGAAAATCGGATTTGCCCCCCCCCCCCCCCCCCCCTCTGACCCATATCCTTGGTAGCCCATGTGGCCACTCGTTTCTAACCGACAGTAATTACATTAGTTTGATTAACATGTTTTTGACGAGTTATACAGTAATGAATTTATACAACAAAATTAAACAAAATCAATGTTGTGTTCATTAAAATTACAATTACATGGTTCCTTTGAATTAATGTGAGAACAGTCGACTAAACTTTGGTTGATAAAGAAAGGAACAGCGCGATAAGGAAACATTTCGGTATGACAAAAGACGCAGTGACTCTCAAGGTTACTTTTCACCGATCTGAACATGGGGCTAGTGCTATAATAAACCACATGCTTATGTCTAGATTTAGCACTCAAGTGACAATCTGCTGAACTCCGTTTATGTTTGACTTGAGTTAGTTACTGTAATACGACCCTAACATAGAAAAAGGGATGCTTAGATGGATCGGACACATAATAATAACCTTAGAATATCCAAATCTATACTAATATTATAAAGCTGACGATTTGATTGGTTGGTTTGATTTGGTTGAACGCACTAATCTCAGGAACTACTGGTCGGATTTAAAAAAATATTTTTGTGTTAGATAGCCCATTTATCGAGGATATATAGTATATAGGCTATATATCATTACGCTACTACACTGGGGAGCAGAGCAGTAGTCATAAATGTCCACAAATAGGGCAAATTTTTATGCAGCATTGTAGAATTTATAATTAATATGGGATTAAATACTTGCGACGGGAGATCGAAATATTCCACGGGCGAAGCTGTGGGCGTCATCTAGTATATCAAACAACGCCCTAACGGTTTTTGTTGTATTCTGCCTTATTGCGTTTATTTAACAACAACGAACACAGCTTGAAGAATCTAAACAGTAATGAAAGATGTTGTCCTTCTTACAAAATAGTTTTGACAGAAGTTCGTGCCAATATCCAGGTTTGCTATTTAAATCAGTAATGGCAACTCGAGGTAAATTTACAGGCTCTAAGCTATCCGGTTTGTTGTAGGTGAAACCGAACATTAAACAACCGAAGCACATCCTAATATACAGGATGGAATTTCGTAATGCCACCTGAAGGGAAAGTACTCTTAATACTGTAGATAGAAAAAATTACTCAAAGCAAGTAAAGCCATGAAACCCTTAATTATTTTATTTATTTACATAAAATGGTAAACTAACTAATTAGTTGCTCGAAATGGGCTCCATTCCCTTGAATACACAAATTTATTCTTCTAACAAATTCATTTCTAGTAACCTTTAATAACGTGTTGTGGTGAATATTATGAATCGTATTCTGAACTTCAACCCTCAACTCATTTACATTAGCATAAGATTTAAGGTAAATTTGAATTTTTACATATCCCCATAAGAAAAAATTTAAAGGGGTGAGATCTGGTGATCTCGCGGTCCATCTGATTGTGCCGTTTGTACCTATCCAGCTATTAAAATGGTTATTTATGTAGGCAGTAGTAATTCTGCTGTTATGGGCTGGAGCACCATCTTGCTGTAGAATAATTTGGTTTCGCTCTTCCTCGGGGAAACCATTTATCTCATTTCTTAAGAGATCCAGTATTTCTAGATACGTGACAGTGTTTAAATGTCCTTCGTATACGTAGACTAACACAACCATATTTCACATGATTCCGCACCAAACGTTAAAAGAAAATCTTACTTGATTGTTAGTTTCATGAACCCGAACCCAATTCACTCGAGACCAATAATGATTATTGCGGCGATTGTACATGCCGTTATTGCTGAAGTTGGTTTCATCAGACCATACAATGTTACTGAAAAAATTATGGTTAAGGTTAATTTCTCTCAGCATGTTTTGAGAATATTGTAGTCGTCTCTCACAATCCCCAGGATGCAGTTTTTGCACTAACCGACCATCACGATAACATTTGTGCTTATACTTTTTCAGCACTATAAGTACGCGAGTGTGGGTTGTCCCAATTACTTCTGCAGCAACTCTGCTAGAAGCCTTTGGAAATGCTTCGAAATATGTTAAAATATCTAGATCAAAATCGAAATGGTTCTGCTAAAGAGTTTGCCGTCGCTTATCGAAACTACCCATATTCTTTAAATTTTCCACCATTCTTTTCAATACGAACCGAGTTGGTGCCTGTCGGTCTCGATACCTCTCTCCATACCACTGCAGAGCTTAATTCACATTTTTGTTATTTAAAAATAAGCTTTCATTAAATCAAATTGTTCTTGATAAGCCATTTTTACAAATATGAAATGATTTGTAATTATTAAACAATCAAATGTGAATAACAAATGACAATCTATTTTCAAATGTAACATTCCAAATTTAAACTATGTAAATAATACCTAACTCGTCATTTTAATGTACTTATAAATGACGTCAATGATAATTATTAACTACTAACATGGATAGCAGATGGATCTTTGAGTAAAAGTGCTTTAACTTGACCAATTGATTTATAAGTCCTTTTTCATGGCTTTACTTTCATTTCAATTATCAAGTTTGTTGGAGAGATTTCGTCTTTATAAATGACCCTAACGATCGTTGCAATAAAAGTACATAGTGTAATTTTTATAGATTTTAGTTGGTTCGATTCCCGGGTGCAGCAAGCGAATTTTCTAAAAATTTTTAATGCAGATTTCTTTCTTTTCAAAAATAAAATAATGTTTGCTTTGAGTAAAATTTTCTGTCTACAGTATTAAGAATACTTTCCCTTCAGGTGGCATTACAAAATTTCATCCTGTATATAAATTAACTACGTGTCACGTTGTTTGTCCGCGATGGACTCCCGATTTTAATCAAATTTGCACACCGTGTGCAGTTTCATCCAACTTGAAAGATAGGTAATACATAATCTAAAAAAAAAATAGCTCTGTTGCTATCTAATTTTTTAATTTTTCAAGCCAAATTATTGGCAAGTACAACTGCTTTTATTGAGCAGGAAAATTTTGACACTTCACATTTGGAAAATGAAATTCCAAAAAACTAGTTTGTAGGACAACAGATAATCACGCTACTACCCTGGAGAGCGGGTCGAATCGGGCAATTTTTATGCATTATTGTAGAATTTATAAGCGACGGGGTTAAATAGGTGCGACGAAGTATGCCACCTATGGCACCTATTGATCCAATTGACCTACTATGTCTCATCGCTAGTTTTGCACGACAGCTGTCATCGGCAGCATATCAAGGTATAATGTACAAACTATAGGTATACATACATACATACACATTGTCACGCCTTTATCCCCGAAGGGGTAGGCAGAGGCATATTAGGTAGTCTACTAAAACTATTATATGTTTCACAATCACACTTCTCAAGATGCAGAAGTGCAGAATGGAGACAAAATAGCTGTTTTAGCTATCAATATATTTATATAGACTACTAAAATGCAAATTAATAGCTACTTACAGGCACTACACGGGTTAATAAAATTCTATCGGCCGGCCGCTAGAATTCCATTGGAGCGCAATTGTAATAGTAGACTACAAAAACTGACAACTTTTTCGGTCGGCGCTCTATTGAGCGACGATTTCTATTCTCTTCTGACGCGATTGTATTAGTAGAATTGGCCCCCTGGCTCCTGTTACCAACTCTGCGGGAGGGAGACCTTTTAATATTATTATTATTTATTTATCCATCACGCCATATCCCAGAAGGGGTGGTAGAGGCATATTATATGCCCACTTTTCACCATATGTATTCCTGTCTCACGTAATAAGTAGTGAACACATTGCCGTGTTTAAATAGACAGGTTGTGGTTACCTGCTGTTGAAATTTTTCAAGCCGCCCATAAGGCCTTCAACTTGACTTAACGACTGCCAGATTACTGGCAATCGGGACCAACGGCTTAACGTGCAATTCCAAGACCAGTGAAGGTGAGATTCTACGCGGGAAAAATTACAGGAGCGAACGCTTGCTGTTTTTTTTCTAAAACTCTATTGCATTTATCTTGTTTTATTGTGCGGGAGTGGTGATTTCTTCCACATAAAAGTTGTGTTAACGTGCTATATTGAAAGACAGTGATATACATATATGCAGTGAAATGCCATTTTGCAAACCTGAAAACCTCAGTATAAGAACCACTATTATACTGGGGTCAGACTGATTTTGACTTAAGACTATAATTGACTATAACTTTTTTTTTGAATTCGTTATTTTTATAATATCCCACGATGTGATGGAGTTACAAAATGTGTGATTTTTCTATGTCGGCAGGATATAATATGCAGATCCATTTCTTCATTCGACTTCTGCCTATTGTATGTGCCCAATAAATACCTAGGACATCGCCAGAACCGGCGCCACGAATTGTTTGCTCAGCCTCTCTGCCGAACTGTTGCAAGATCCGAGTCTCCAGTTTGTCGAACCTTGAAGATGCTCAATGCCCTCTTATTGTCAAACCCTGAATGTGATGTGTTTGCTGATAAATGGAGCGATTTGGTTAAGGTGTGCATGGTGTTTTGTGAGAATGAATACACAAGAATATCTTCTATACCTACTTAGTTGTGAATATGTCTGGTCTAAGTTAATTATTGTAATTGGTTTTTAGCCATTGTAATTAACTATAAAATAAATAATAATAATAATTCATCAATATATATAAAAATCAATGCCACTTTTCGTTGTAATTTTATAACTCAAGAACGGGCCCACCTATCCAAACCAAATGTTTAGGCTTTGTTCGGACTATTTAGTAGATGGTTTATTTGAAGTTTGCACAAAATCGGTCGAGCGGTTCTTTATTTATCACATTTTCGGTGGCGCCAACGAAGTTGCGCGGGTCAGCTAGTAAAACATATAATTTAATGACTGGTACCAGTTGCACATTACATAGAAAATTAGTATATAATAGGATACGATATAAAACGACCTAACCCATAGTGTACTGCGCCTCAGTATAGAAAACTCCTGCGTCAGCAGCAGCAGTTTGTCTCTACATCATTCCCCCCCTTTAAAAAAGGAAAATAATACAAAACTAAGTACTTAATAAATATTTCACCAAATAAATACAAACAATAAATTAAAGTTAATCACAGTTCACAAACACTACAAGGAATAATATAAAACGCTGATCATTATGCATTACTCTACACAGAATAGTACAGTATCATATGCCTTGTCAGGGGCCTCAAGAATGTTGAATCGACATAACCGAATATACCAACAAACTATATCTACACACACCGGCATAATTAGCGGAACATAAAAAAAAGAGTGATACCTTTTTCAATTAATGTTGCTGGCTGGTTTATGATTATTTTATTTTAGAATATAATATTTTAAAATCAGAACACTGTTGATCGTCACTCTTTTTTGTGATTGTTTTAATTTTAATCGATGTTTTAATTATTTCGAGTAAGTGTTCCATATTACGGGTGCACAAGTTTGCATGTAAAGATCTTATTTTTTTATTTAATACAAGACTTTTTGGACTTTTTATGTTCCTTTAATCTTACTGAAGGATAAGGGAATCATTATGCCTGATTTAACCCCGACTGAAATTGTCAGGCACTTGAGATGAGAAGCAGTAATCAAACTTATAGAGATATCGCCAGGATGCTTCGTCGATCTGTTTCAACAATTCATCGCAGTGTCCAGCGATACAGGGAGACTAATTCTCTCGTTAGACGTTGCGAGCAAAGCAGAAATAGGCGTACATCGAGGAGAGATGACCATTTTATTCAGCTGCGTGTTCGAAAGAATCCGCGTTTGACGGCTGTGCAAGTCAGAAATCTTCATCAAGAAGTTCGAGGAGTAGCAGTAAGTGACCGCGCGGTACGAAGACGGTTCGAAAAAGTGCATTTGCGTTCACGCGTGCCCGCCAAGGCTCCAAAACTCGAGGTACATCATCGCAGAAACAGACTCAATTTCGCTCGAGAACATTGTCTTTGGACCACGGACCAATGGAGTAAAGTTTTGTTCAAATTGATGGACGTCAAAGATTATGGAGACGTGAAGGGGAACGATACAATCAGTTAAATTTTGAAACTACGGTAGCATACGGCGTAGGGTCCACTATGGTTTGGGGGGATATGTTTGGGAGCTCGCACGGACTTAGTGGTGTTCGATAGAGGGAGTCTGACTGCTGACCGATACATAAGGGAGGTTCTTGAAGAAAATGTGGTACCTTTTGCCCCCTTTATCGGTGACGGCTTTGTGTTGATGCAAGATAATGCTCGGCCTCATACCGCACTGCGAACTCGCGAGTACCTTAATCATGTGAACATCGCAGTAATAGAGTGGCCAGCAAGGTCACCAGACATGAATCCGATTGAACATGTCTGGGACTTACTAAAACGTGGGGTGAAATCCAGGATACCCGCTCCTGTGACTTTGGATGAACTGCGAAATGCCGTATTGGAGGAATGGCAGACACTTTCCCAAGAAACGATAGACAACATCATTCTTAGCATGCCAAGACGGGTAGAAATTTTGATAAGGGCACGTGGAGGAAATACTCGATACTGATTTATCCTTTATTCCAATGCAAAATAAAATGTTTAATTGTTTTTTTTAATTTTTTTAGTCACTGAAAATTCAAGATTATTTATTTTTCCGTAATGTTTATTTTTCTCAATTAAATTGCACCAAACAAAGTACCTTATAATTTTAAAATATGACATTTTATTTATGACAGCGAATGGCGTTTATTGGTTTTTAATATAAAATTGTTTTGAAAAATATTTAGCATTTTTTTATGTTCCGCTAATTGTGCCGGTGTGTGTATGTTGAACTTTAAACATTAAATGAAATCTGATTTATTTGTATCATTATGCTACTTTAAATTTAGGGTACAAAACACTAGAGTTATATAGGTACTATGACCAGGGCCTGATTAACCCTTAGGCTAATTAGGCTGCAGCCTAGGGCGCGATGATCAAGGGGGCGCGAGAATCAGGGGGCGCTCGAATCGTGACTAAATAAATCGTGGATAAATTTTTCAACCCATTATTTTGCTAAATTTCTCATAATTTTATTAATAAAGTGGAAAAAGACAATTCAATTCGAGACGGGGATTAAACCCGTGACCTTTGCCTAACCAGGGCAATGTTCTAGCCACTGAACTACCCGAACCGTATCGAATCAAGAAATTCTCCACCATATTTTTAATCGGGCACCCCTTTATTATTATTATTTTTTCTTTCCTTCCTAGCTGTATTTAGCCAGAGAATCCAGTGTACCCTCGAACGGAAATCCCAGAGAACCTGACCATCCCCGGTCACTGACCTTCCCGAAAATAGTCTTCGAGCAGTCCACCAAACGCACTGTAAGAACGAAAATACTAAAAAAAGAGGCGCGCGCGAGAGCAAGTTGCGCCTCTACCTTGAGCCTACCTCTGTAAGGACGACAGCTAGCTCGGAGTGTCGCCCCCAGGATGCCGCTTATGTGGGACGGAGATTGCTTAAGCGTCTTCTGCGGCACGGGAGAGTACTATTACTCTCCCGTTCCTTCTCCGCCGCCTCCATTGCGCACGTCACCTCCTAACAAAACAAGGCGACAGTGTCCCATGCCCGCTCCTATGGCCACCAATAGGCCACGCCGCTGCTCCATCCATTCAGGGCAATTTGCCAGTCTGTGGAGCACTGTATCCTCTGAACAGCCTGAACAGTGGCGGCACTCAGGCGTTGGCTCCCGCAGTATACGATGCAGGAACACACCGAAGCAACCGTGCCCGGTGAGCACCTGCGTGGAGAGACAACCATGGTGCCTCTCTAGGCAATCTTTCATCAAAGGTCTTAGCGCCTCAACTATGTCGCCCAGTGGTTGACCTCCCGAGTAGCTCCTTCCACACCTCCACGACGACCTGGTGGAGCTAGGATCGCTGCTCCTCGATTTCTCATGGAGTAGAATTCTGATCCCGCTTCATCGCCTCCTAACACCACGGGTAGAGTGATGCAAGAGCTCTCGCCTCCATGGAGGAGTACCAGCTAAGAGACTCGCAGCTTCAAAAGAGACTGTGCGGTATCCTGTTATAATCCTAAAGGTGAGCAGCCGCAATGGACGACTTAGTGTTGCTTCATTACTGGTCGTTAAATTCCCCGCCCGTACTGGGACCCAAGACGCGAAGCCATAGACCGCACTATCCCCGCGTAGAGACATAGACCGCACGATCCCCGCGTAAAGCCTCCTGCAGCAGCAGGACTTGTCGGACCCCCTCAAGTTAGGCAGTAGTCGTGAGAGCGGCAATGCCACCCCCTTGACCTTGGAATTTCAGAAATGCACCCCAAAGTTCCATCAGCTATCGAGCCAAAGCCCCAAGTACTTAATGGAGGGCCCGACTCCGATGCGTCTATTTGCAAATGCTATCCTTGAAAATGCATCTATTTTGCCGGCAAGTGGCGGGCAGGTAGGACAGTGGTCGTCACATCACTGCTCTATCTATCATCTCATTTGGACCTTCTTCACCGCGTCACATCAGGCGGGAGGAGGTCATATAAAGGTTCTCCATAAAAAAACTAACATACATATGCCCTTTATGCCCGGAGGGGTAGGCAGAGGCATACTATGCGCCCATATTAAAAAAAGAAAAGAAAACGAGACCTTTCAATTAGCCTAGGGCGGTCAGAACTCTTGATCAGTCGCTGACTATGACGCCCTTCTGGAGTCAACAGTAAGTGCGAAGTGTGGGCTTTGAACTGTCCGCTACTGGATTTCACTGCTGGTCCACGCCTACTCCTGTGCTAGGGACGTGGTATACACTGGTTTATAAATGCAAAAAGTACCGATATGAACTGGAGGTTAATCGCAAGTATTTACGTTGCACAGAACTTTTATATTCGGATCACAAACGCGACTGAAAATGTAAGGCAGTATCTAAACAGGATTTTTATTGGTGGCGATCAGCAGCGAAGTCGTTGCCACAGAGCTCAGCCATCCAATCTTCGAAGAAGTGACATCATCATCTTCTTTTCATCATCATCTATATTTTATTTTCCCTTCTTTATTTTAAAACAATAATCGTTTATTTGCATAATGGCTATCGCTGCGACCAGCCAGCACGCTTTTTCCCCTACAGTGGTATGCGTCCGCCATATACTTAAAATATGGAGACGAATACCACAGTATTTATAATATATCGGGTCTTATTCGCGACTTATATTATTAGGTACAAAGCCTACCTTATACTTCCCGACGTTTCGACCGGATTACACCAGCCGTGGTCACGGGTTGACTGACTACACACAACACTCACAATGTCTGTACACTCGCGTACAACGTTCGTACTGTCGCTTTTGCACTTGCTGATGACAGGATTCCATGAGGCTGACAATCGATATCCATCTTCCCGGTTGAAATTTTTGTTTTTTTTTAATTTCAACCGCTTCACGTGCTATTCTTGAATAGTAATGCCGTTCAGTGGAGAGGACTTTTGGTGCATGGAGTTCTATCCAGTGGTTTGGACCTGCTTCCAGCAAGTGCTCCGCGATCGCCGACTTGGTCGTTCGAAGGTTTTTCACAGCTGCTATGTGTTCCTTAACTCGTTCCGCTATTGTGTTACGTGCTTTGCGAGCTCGTAGGTAGGAGAGTCGACTTGACTTACGATTGGGCGCAAAGGCACGTCGTTCTTGTGGATCTTTGGCAAACCGTAAAGTTTCGGCGGCTGTACTGGTTTTGGCCTATGAAGACGCTCAAACACATCATCCGTGAACAGATGTTTATGACCCGCTATTAGAGTTCGTATACGTTTGGTCACTCTGGCAGTAGGGTTATATGTCACTGGTTTATAAACAGACGTATTACTCAAGCGGTGCCGCACCTTTTCTTCGTAGTCAATGCTGTTCATTACCACGGTGGCGTTTCCTTTATCAGCCTTAAGCACTAAGATATCGGTGTTGTCACGCAGTTCCCTCAGTGCTTGACGCTCTTCCGTAGTAATATTGGACCTCGGTGCCTTAGATTTGCGTAATATAACGGCAACATTCTGTCTGATCGTTTCCGCATGTGCAGAAGGTATCTTGTTCCTCGTTATCACCTCTTCCACGTTGATTATTATAGTTTCATACGGAACCCGCTTTGGTGTTATAGCGTAGTTCAACCCTTTCCCAAGTGGTTGCGCCGGTATACGATAAAAGAGTAGCCGCGTTATTTTTTCTATGTTGCATCGCCGATCTACATTTGTTTTTAATTAATTAGCTGTCGACACTCCCCCGCTTCCCTTTATTCCATTTCTCTTTCGCACCTACCTTGTCTCGCATAAAAGAGGAGCGAGACAGCTGTATTACGCGCTAGCTAAAATGTCGCTCACGGGCAGCGACACACGAACTGAAGACGTTCTGTTAGTACTGCAATGACCGCGCGCGCGCCCGCATCAAACCTTTCGCAATAATTGTGTTTTCCATAGATAAATAGTGTTTTCGTGCAATGGAACCAGGGATCCAAGTCCAGGGACGTCCCCGGCAGCCTCCACTTCAGCATCTCGCAGCAAAAGCAAGGTAGTGTGCCCATTCCTGTTTTCCATTACTTTTTCGTCGACAACCGCGTGTAAATTTTATTTTTGTCTTTCCACGCAAATACAGTCCACTTTGAATTTATTTATCTCGCCCGCTCAACCATTTTCCGTTTCCTAACGATCCGGATTTTGATCCATTCGCTTTAGTAGTTTGCCAATAGAAACGCAATAGTTTTTATCCCATAGGGAATAAACGCATAGGTATAGGTTATAGTTTTATTCCACCACGGAATAAACGCATAGGTATAGGTTATAGTTTTTACTCCATTCGGAATAAACGCATAGGTATAGGTTATAGTTTTTATTCCACCACGGAATAAACGCATAGATAAGGTAATAGTTTTTTATTTCATTAGGGAATAAACGCATACTTACCTACTGTTTTTCGCATACTTAATAGTTGGTAATTTCGACTGCACCGCATAGTAATAGGTAGACCACGCGAGCAGGTACCTAGGCCCGCGCGCGCAAGTACCTACGCTCGTTCGCGTCGCGTCTCGCTGCTTACCACCGCTGCCATTTTGATCGTTCGTTAGTTTTGCACTGTAGGTAGCTATAGTTGTTTTGTTTTAACAATGCCTCTGAAAGAGATTCCGGATCCACAGTTAAAACTATTACACGCTAAGAAGGATAGCCTTTTTAAGCGTATGCAATTAACTTTTGATTATTCATCGAGGATCGCAGATGAATCAATAAAAGAATTGTTTTTATCCTCGATCAAAACCGTAGATACTTTCTATCTAATAAACTCACTCCTAGCGAGCGCTATAAATTTGTTCGTTCTAGTAATTTATGTATCAATTGTCTCAGTAAGAAACATCGTGTTTCATTCTGTAATTCGAATAATTTTTGTCGCATGTATAATGGTAAACACCATTCATTATTACACTTCGAAAACAATAACGCCATGTCCGGTAGGTAGTTCGTCCGTCGATTCCAGCTGCGCGAACTCAGTGCCTAACCGTCCGTCCGCTGTGACGTCACAGCCACCCGCGCCGTTGAGTCGCGATTCGGAGCGCACTCACGTGTTTTCGTCCCCGTCCGCGCCTAGCGACGGCGGCGCCACTGCCGCGCGCCTCCAGCCGAACGAACTCGCTTTGTGCTCGCTATCAAGTTTGCACACAAGCCCTACTACGGTACTTCTGGCAACCGCTCGAGTTGTTGTTTACGATTCGCATGGACATAGTGTTCGAGCACTTTTAGATAGTGCTTCTCAAAGTAATTTTATTAGTAAAAATTGTTGTAGTCGTCTTGGTTTGCATATAAATAACCGCTCCGCCTGTAATGTTGTGAAAGGTATTCGGGGTTCCACTAAAGCCGTTCAAGGTTCTGTCGGGATTAAATTCCTCTCGCGTTTTGTTTTTGATGTTAATTTTTCGATGGATTCGCTAGTCGTCGGTATCGACTGCGACAGTCGGTAAAAATTCGGTAACCTTATACCGAATTTTTACCGACTGTCGCTGTCAATACCTCATTATTGACTAATTTTAGAGATTTGCCTTTGGCCGATGGTACTTACGCCGTTCCAGGAGATATTGATTTGTTAGTTGGCGCTTCGATTTTCCCGTACCTCCTGTTGCAGCGTAAGGTTCAAGGTCACGCATCGCACCCCGCGCCGCTCGCCTTAGAGACGGTTCTTGGGTTTGTTATTGTTGGTTCCGCACCCGCTTGTTTTGATTGTAACTCGACAGTGTCATATTGTTGCGCCGTCGAGCCGCTGGACTCCGCTGTCCGTAAATTCTGGGAGATAGAAGAGGTGAACGTCCCTCCTATTGTCAGCGCGGATGATAAACTTTGTGAAGAGTTTTATAGTCGTACGACTACTCGCGATAGTGATGGGCGTTATGTTGTCGCACTCCCCTTTAAGGGTGATGTTAATTCGCTTGGAGATTCGTTTCAGTCAGCCGAAAAACGCTTCTTTTGTTTAGAACGGAAAATGCAGACATCTCCAAAGTTGAAGGAGGCTTAGGATAGCGTAATAGTAGAAAATTTGGATAAATATTTCATTTCACCCGCGCCTCCCGAAACCGAAGAGACGAAGCACGCTCCTTCGTATACCATACCGCACCATGGAGTTGTCCGCGAGGATAAACTAACCACCAAGTTGCGCGTTGTTTTAGATGGCAGCGCCAAATTTAGTTCGAATGTTTCGGTAAACGATATTTTGCACGGTGGTCAAAATCTCCAAGGTAATTTGTTCGAAATTATAGTTAACTTTCGCTTATTCGCTGTCGCGCTTACAGCCGACATTAGACAAATGTTTCTTTGTATTGGTGTTCGCGAATCATATCGCCGATTTCAACGCATTTTGTATAGATTTTCGCTGCAGAAACCTTTACAGGTTTACGAATTTAATCGCGTTTGTTTTGGACTTAAATCCTGTCCCTTCCACGCTCTTCGCACTGTCAAGCAGCTCGCCGCCGATGAGGGCGACAGTTACCCGAAGGCTAAGGAGAATGTAGAAACTGGTCTGTACATGGATGACTATATTTATTCTGTGCAGACCGAAGATCAAACTGTCGCAACTGCGAACATCAACATTTTGATCTCGTAAAATGGACTAGTAATTCGCAAACGGTCTTGAATTCGATTCCACCGTCGCATTGCTTGTCGACTGTCAAGGAGTTTGATAGTAATGATACGCACAAGGTTCTCGGTTTGCGTTGGTCACCTTCGTCCGACATGTTTAGTTTGAAGGTTTGTCCTACACCGTCAACCTGCACTAAGCGCACCATATTGTCGTGTGTCGCACGCATATGGGATGTAATGGGATTTGTAGCACCTGTCGTCTTGTACGCAAAGCTTCTCATAAAAGAACTTTGGCTGTCCAACTGTGACTGGGACGACACTCCTCCTGTCCACATCATTAAATTGTGGGACCGCTTTAGAGCCGAGCTTCCTATGCTCGAGCAAATTAGAATACCGCGCCATGTTGGCATCTCCGATGATAGTATTGTAACTGTTTAGGTTTCGCTGACGCTAGTGAGATAGCGTATGGGGTTGTTGTGTACTTCCACATTCGTAACGGTGATGACATTTCATTTCACCTTATCAGCGCTAAATCTAAAGTAGCCCCTAGCAGGGTAGTCTCTCTCGCTCGTCTCGAGCTGTGCGCTATATTGGTTCTAGCCCAGCTCATTAGTTCGATTGTTAGTAGTTGTCGCAACCGCATTAATATAGATAAAATTTTCGCATTCTCGGACTCGACCGTCGCTTTGTGTTGGACACATTCTTCGCCTCATCGTTGGGATACATTTGTTGCAAATAGGATGGCAAAAATTCAATCGGAATTGGCGCCGCAAAACTTTTATCACGTCTCAGGTACGGACAATCCTGCCGATTGTTTGTCTGGTGGGTTAACACCTGCACAGATTTTGGATCATCCGTTGTGGTTCCATGGCTCTTCCTGGTGCCAAGCCCCACCTGATGAATGGCCTGTTAGTCCTTTCAACCCCGCTACTGTGTCCTCGCCGCCAGAGCAAAAGAAGTCTTTCTCTTTAGTTGCTACCGCGCCACTCGAAAAGTCGCCTGTCTTGGAGTTGGCTAGCCGTGTTCCATCGTGGTCGATTCTGTTGCGTAGTGTTGTTTTTATTTGTCGATTTTTGAAAATGCTACCTCGTCGCGAGCACGTTACCGCCTTCGACTTAAACAAGGCTGAGTTAATCGTGCTTCGTGAACTTCAGTGATTTTATTTTTCGTCTGAAATTAGAAATTTGGAATCAAATAAACCTTGTAGTCGCGCTTTTCAACATTTGAAACCTTTTTTGAAGGATGGCCTCATTCGAGTTGGTAGTCGTTTGAGCCAGTCCGCATTAGAGTACGATCAAATGCATCCTATAGTTCTCCCGCGCAAGGATCATATCGTTGATCTTTTAGTTAAATATCACCATAGGGTGAATTGTCACGCTGGTCCAGATTTATCAATGTCAATTTTGTGCCAGAAATACTGGATTCTCTCCGCACGCAATTCCGTGTTCCAAACGTCGCCCGAAGTCAATCGCGCTCGAAATGGCCGATCATCGGCGTTGTCGTGTTGTTCAGGCTGCTAAACCGTTCGTACACACGGGTACAGATTACCCTGGCCCCTTCTTGGTAACAGTTTCTCGTGGTCGTGGTATACGCTTCACGAAAGCTTATGTTTGTCTTTTTGTTTGTATGACGACTCGCGCCGTTCATATAGAATTAGCTGGTGATTTGAGCACGCCATGCATTTTCGTCGCGTCGGGGTTCCGTATCTCGAATATATTCGGACAACGGTACGAATTACGTCGGAGCTCGTCGTAACCTTTCCGAACTACATAATTTTTTCCGTTCCAAACACTTTACGTTTGAAGAGCTGAGCACCGTGCTCACTCAAGTCGAGGCCGTAATGAATACGCGTCCTCTTTGTAGAACCTTATCTAGTGATCCCTCGGAGCCGCTTGCACTGACTCCAGCGCACCTTTTGAATGTTACACCGTTAAAATATTTACCCGCCTTTGAAATAGAGGAAGATCGACTTTATCTTCTCTCGCGTCATGCCTTATTGGATGAACTCGTTCAATCGTTTTGGAAGCGTTGGAGGACAGACTATTTGCATACGCTACAGTCACGTCAGAAATGGAATACTCCATCGAGCCCTATTACTGTCGGTACTGTCGTAGTTATTTTAACTGAAAATACATTGGCCTCTTGGGGTAGTAGAAGAAGTTTTCCCTGGGTCAAATGGGATACCCGTATAGTTCGCGATAAAACCGCAACTGGTTCGTACTTGCGACCAGTTATTCGTCTTTGTCCTTTGCCTAATCAACAGTAACTTCAATAACAAATTTAGCTTCTTCGATTAGGTTTAGTTTAGTTTAGTTCGATAGCATTTTGTTTATTTAGCAGCTAAAGCTTAGTGGCAACTGTATAGTCAGTTGTTCCTTTTTCGTAGGTAACCCTTCAAGCCGGGGGGGAAATGGTTGCGCCGGTATACGATAAAAGAGTAGCCGTGTTATTTTTTCTATGTTGCATCGCCGATCTACATTTGTTTTTAATTAATTAGTTGTCGACACTCCCCCCGCTTCCCTTTATTCCATTTCTCTTTCGCACCTACCTTGTCTCGCATAAAAGAGGAGCGAGACAGCTGTATTACGCGCTAGCTAAAACCTCGCTCACGGGCAGCGACACACGAACTGAAGACGTTCTGTTAGTACTGCAATGACCGCGCGCGCGCCCGCATCAAACCTTTCGCAATAATTGTGTTTTCCATGGATAAATAGTGTTTTCGGGCAATGAAACCAGGGATCCAAGTCCAGGGACGTCCCCGGCAGCCTCCACCTCAGCATCTCGCAGCAAAAGCAAGGTAGTGTGCCCATTCCTGTTTTCCATTACTTTTTCGTCGACAACCGCGTGAAAATTTCATTTTTGTCTTTCCCCGCAAATACAGTCCACTTTGAATTTATTTATCTCGCCCGCTCAACCACCAAGTATACTTTCGGTAACGCCATCCATACACAAATCATAAATTCGACTAGAAAGGACATTCCATATCGACATCGACAGACAGGATGTTGCCGTTATATTACGCAAATCTAAGGCACCGAGGTCCAGGTTACTACGGAAGAGCGTCAAGCACTGAGGGAACTGCGTGACAACACCGATATCTTAGTGCTTAAGGCTGATAAAGGAAACGCCACCGTGGTAATGAACAGCATTGACTACGAAGAAAAGGTGCGGCACCTCTTAAGTAATACGTCTGTTTATAAACCAGTGACATATATATAACCCTACTGCTAGAGTGACCAAACGTATACGAACACTAATAGCGGGTCATTAACATCTGTTCACGAATGATGTGGTTGAGCGTCTTCATAAGCCAAAACCAGTACAGCCGCCGAAACTTTACGGTTTGCCAAAGATCCACAAGAACGACGTGCCTTTGCGCCCAATCGTAAGTCAAGTCGACTCTCCTACCTACGAGCTCGCAAAGCACGTAACACACGTACTGCAGCCGTTAGTCGGGCGGAGTGCTTCTTTTGTCCGAGACTCGCGCCATTTTGTAGCCATCATCAAGGACATACAACTGGAACCAGATAAAATAATGGTGAGTTTTGATGTAGAATCACTGTTCACCTGTGTTTCTGTTAAAGAATGCCTTGAAGTAGTCGAGCGCAGGATAAAGGACCACGATCTGCCTACTGAATATATTGTTCTGCTTTCAAATGATCTAGATGGCAACTACTTCCTCTACCGCGGGCAACACTACCTCCAGATTGACGGAGTGGCCATGGGTAGCCCAGTGGCACCGATTATGGCCAACATCTGGATGGAACACTTTGAAGAGCAAATAAATTTACAGGCGTCCCGTGTCAGAATATGGAGGAGATACGTTGACGACATATTTTGTATAATGCAGGGAAACAGGAAGGATGTGGAACAATTTAATAACCACCTGAACTCCATCCACCCACATATTAGGTTCACTTTTGAGATGGAAGTGGACAGATCGTTGGCTTTCCTCGACGTAAAATTGACAGTAAAGCAGAACGGAACGCTGGGATACACCGTTTACCGGAAACCTACACACACGGATAGATACTTACATGCTACATCACACCACCATCCATGCCACTTGCGATCCGTTGTTAGCTCATTGACCAACCGAGCCCACGACCTTTGTGACCCTGAACAACTAGAGAGTTAGCTCGCCCATGTTCAGGAGGTACTTAAGCGCAACGGATACCGAAGAAACCTGAAGCGTTCGAAAAGGAAGTTGGAGCAACATACGGTAAGCAGAGCGCCGGCTTTCCTACCTTATGTCAAAGGAGTAACGGACAAAGTTGGAACAGTACTAAAGAAATACTCCATTAAGACTGTATATAGTCCAAGGTAGCCCAATGCTTGAGGACACCGAAGGATGTTGTGCCACTGCAAACGCCTGGAGTTTATAAGGTGAGCTGCAGCTGTGGTAGTTCCTACATCGGGCAGACCAAACGCACAATAGCGGAACGAGTTAAGGAACACATAGCAGCTGTGAAAAACCTTCGAACGACCAAGTCGGCGATCGCGGAGCACTTGCTGGAAGCAGGTCCAAACCACTGGATAGAACTCCATGCACCAAAAGTCCTCTCCACTGAACGGCATTACTATTCAAGAATAGCACGTGAAGCGGTTGAAATCAAAAAACACAAAAATTTCGACCGGGAAGATGGATATCGATTGTCAGCCTCATGGAATCCTGTCATCAGCAAGTGCAAAAGCGACAGTACGAACGTTGTACGCGAGTGTACAGACATTGTGAGTGTTGTGTGTAGGCCGACCGACTTTAGAACACATAATCAAAATTGTGACGACCAAGTGCGGGTAGTTGAGAAAAGTACTCGAGCTTCGAGGAGGCGACGCTGAATGCATCAGTCAACCCGTGACCACAGCTGGTGTAATCCGGTCGAAACGTCGGGAAGTATACGGTAGGCTTTGTACCTAATAATATAAGTCGTGTATATAATAATATAATAGTCCGAAATATCATAAATATGAGTGACAATCGCGAAAGTTTAAAAACATGAATACCACAGTACATTGGTAAATAAACGCATTTCACAATTTTACTGTTTGTTCTTCATAAGACGCTGTTGAGGCGTTACGTACGAAGAAACAAGTATCTGCCAGCTTAGTTCATCAATAGTTTACAACGAGCAATGGACTATATTTCTCTGCATGCTGTAGTTTGCCGTCCAACATTGAAGCGGTATTTGCCCTCGCGTCTACGTGTGGTGCACCAATACGAAGCCTGCACCCTACTAGAGTGCCACTGTCGTCGTGTTCTCCAGCCATCGGTATTTATCCTAGGGTATGCTGCCAATCTCGTCTTGTGGTTGAAAAAGTGCGCTCCAAGTAGTATAGCCTTATGCGCTCTAGAATATCGCTAACAATGCAGTCATGATGCGTAGTAGTTGGCAGATTATTACACAGAAATCTTCTTACACCTTAGGTTAGGTCGCTGGGTTAGGCTGGTGGCCCTGTTAGTCTCGCGGGGAACAGACCTACCCATGGACTCACCTCCAGATACATTCTTGGTTGCCACGCGTAGCATCCGCCGGTCAATTTGCTGCGATAGTGATGCGTGCTGTCACATTTTCCATTGTCTGGGGTCACTAATGTTGGGATTACAAATGTGCGATTTTTCTATGTCGGCAGGAAATAATATGCAGATCCATTTCTTCATAATATATATATTTTACTGACTGGTACTAGTTACACATTACATAGTAAATTAGTAGTGTAATATGTGTATATATAATGCTTATATGCACATATTATAGCTGCTTCTCGTAACGGTGTAGCGAGTCCAGAGATTTTATCTCATCTAAAAATATGCGTACCGCGCTAAAAGAAGTTTTCACTTCAAAAACACAATAATGATGGTTTTTAATTTATTGTCGGTCTGCCCGTATGTACTCGCTAATCTTCGGAAATATTGACCGTATTTTCGTGCGGTTTTCACAAATAGATTTAGGAGTTTAGAAACATATAGGCTTTGATTCATCAAAATCGAATAACAGAAAAATAGTTACGGACATATAAAGTTTATGTGGTGTAGTGTGGGCAAATTATTTTATTTAAAAGTAACTCTTATGAGTGTCTGTTTCCTCATAGATACTAAGGCCACTAAACAAATCACCGCGCTAGCAAAGCCGCGTGCAAAAGCTAGTGTATAATATGTATGTATCATAAAATTAGGCTTATCAATTTTCTAGATCCCATACCACAAGGATATATTAGCTTACCTAATTATATTAGTCTGGCTACATAGATGTCGTAGTGTAAACAACGATTTGTTATATATTACACAACGTCAAGTAAGCTAATATATGTATGTATAAGCTTGAACTGTACCTACCTATAAAGAAGTGAGAAACTTAAGGAACATTAGTCATCAAGGAAAACATTGATGTTTTTCCTGTAGCGGTAGCATATTTCATAAAGTAAATTCCCAACACAACAGGTTACATAACAAATTAACCACATTCTGTCTACAGTCTACACGTTTTCTCAGTCATCATTTCTACAGTTGTCTTAGTCACGTCTCTGCCTGAAGGATGACACACGACACTTATATTTGGCATCAAGTAACAAATAATAATATAGGAGTCAGTTGAGGATGACAGTCGTTATCTTTTATAGGATTAACGCAACCCTATTAGGGCATAGTAGATTCGCTTTTTGAGTTATCAACTTTCTGATACCAACAAAAAATGTATCAGTAAGATATTGAAAGGCTTACATCCGCAGGGCAGCTTGTGGCGAGCTGAATGTGCATGGCTACACATAAGTCCCGATTCCTCGAGAGTTTTGGTGCCCTTCTGCACCGGTTAGGATTTAATGGCCTAACGGGAGAGCAATGAGAGTGCTACTCCCGGGAGTGCAGCAAATCTCAACTCTGGTTTGCCTTAATTGGCCGGTCAGAGGGAGGGAGCTAGAAATATATGCTCGGAAGTGGAAGTGTCATTTTCAAGGGCATAACTACGGGGAAGCCCGCTCCGGGTCTGTCCAGCGAAGGTGAAACCGGCGCCGCACCGCTCGACACCCCAAGCCGCTCACACCTGTATTGCCCTCTGTCGCCTTACAGGCTTATTTTGCCTATGGCAATCATATACGGGCCCATCTAGTGAGTTGGCAAGTCACCGTCTGCCAGTATTTTGATAATAATATATTAAAAAGGCAGACGCCGTTTTCATTAATAGCTTAAATCACCCAATCCATTTAACACCCAACTCAATAGCCCATTTCATAAATAAAATATCTATCACGCCTTATCCCCGAATATTATATGCCCACTTTTCACCTTGTGGATTCCTGTCCCACGTAATAGGTGGTGAGCCCATTGCCGTGTTGAAATAGACAGACGCAGGTTGTGGCTACCTGCTGTTTAAATTTTTCATGCCGCCCATAAGGCATTCAACCAGGCTTAACGACTGTCATTTTACTGGCAACCGGGACCAACGGCTTAACGTGTCTTCCGAAGCACGGAAACGCTCGCAAATGTAAATGCCACAAAGTGGTCACCCATCCCAGGACCAGCCATAGTGAAAAGTGCGTAACTCAGTGATCGTTTACAGAACACTGAGACCGCGGGGCCACGAGCCCATTTCATAGTTAGCACATTTCACAATAGTTTAACTCCCATTGGAGGTGATCTATTACCGTTCTTCTACATAAGGCGGACGTGGTTTGTCTGTAGTAGGGGTCCCATTTCCTATTAGATTAAAATTCTCAAAGGGCCTCTGCGTGTTGGACCATTATGTCCCCATGTAAGCCTGCCAAAAGACCGGGTATCTTCATAAGAAAAAAACGAGAAGATATACGTGTAAAAGGAAGAGACAGAATAATATTGTTGGGACAACTCACACAACGCCATCTGATTCCACACTAAGCAGAGCTTTTACTATGGTAACCAGATAACTGATAAACATACCTATATATTTCTAAATACATACATATTATAGATAAATAACACCAAGACACAGAATAAACCATCGTGCTCATCACACAAAGTTTTATCCTGAGTGGGAATCGAACCCACGACCTCTTGCGTAGCAGTCGGATACACTCCCACCGCGTCACAGAGGCAACGACAGAATAGTACCGAAATTATTATTTAAAAGTAATAGCGGGCGGCGTCATTTTGACGTGTCAAATATAAAAAAAAGAGGGATGCTTCACAGTCTAAGGGCCGTATTCAAGAACGTTTATCAATACTCAAGATACACTTGAGACTAGTAATTATTAAGCGAGCGTCTTGGCGTGTCTGTCTCGGCATGAACTTGGATAAAACCAAGGTGATGTTCAATGAGTACGTAATAAAATACGTCGTTGCATCGAGATTTGAAGTTGTCCAGGAATATACCTATCTTGAGCAGGTTATCCAACTTGGCAAAAAAGAACCTGGACAGGGAAATCGCATAAAGGATCGGCTTAAGCTGGTATTTTAGTAAACTCGTCCGGTTTTCTATCTGCCGCGTTGCCGCTATACCTGAAGTCTACGTGCATTCTACCTAGGGACCGAGTCTACAATTGAAAAGCCTTAGAATAGAACCAGAATCGCTGTTTTAAGCTGCTAAAATGATAATAGACTGTCAAAAATGCAACTGACTAGCGGCCACTGTCGCGGTACGTGTTAGTAGAATTCTATCGGCCGACCGATAGAAGTCTATTGGAGTACGATTGTAATAGTATACTACGAAAAACTGTCAAAATTGTACCAATTGTATCTATACGCGTCAACGGGTGACGCCGTTGGGGGCGCATAGATTTTGCTTCGCATTATAAATCAAGTAGGTAATATGTATAAGTCCATGTTGCATCATAGATTAGAATACGTACTAATAAACAAAGGGACGCTTGCTAACATTAATAGCTTCACACACAACTTCTAAATATTACTGATGTATTTCCCAAAAAAAACATTTTTCTAATTTCATCAAATGTGAAAAACTACAAATTGCTGTTCAAATTTTTTTTAGATATTTTAAATGTGCCTAAAATATTGCTTTTATGTCGATTGTTAGTGAAAAGGCACTTTAAAACCAATGGCAGTATTTAAATGAAACAAAAACAAAGAGATAGAGAATTGAAAAACATTTAAATAAAGACAAAGAGAACTCTTCTTTTTTTTTTAATACAAAAAGTATAAGGAAACAAATATGTTGCGATGATACATGGAATGATACAGCGTGTTTTAACCAGTTAATAGAATTCGTTCATATTTTTGGAATTTATATTAATTATTTTTAGCAGTTTTATGACAACTTTTTCTGCACAAAAGGATACTTAGTTCAAGCCTTTTAGGGACAAAATAATAAAATACATACAAATAAAGCACTTTTTGCTTAAGTAATATTACACAATTTTCACTAAATCACTTTTACGAGCACAGGAACGTTCTATTTGCGGCTTAAATCGCATTTTCAAATTTGGAACACTTCTTTTTTTTCACTAAACGCCGTTGTTGACCCGGGATCGTTCCATTTTCGGTTTACTGCTACAGCTATTTTACTTCAACATTGTACCGTTATGGCTGACAATAACAATCACATCTAAATCCAAAGGAATTTGTCGACGAGCAGCGATAGAAGTGTTTAGACTCGGCTTCACAAGCTTGACTGCAACTTACTGCAAAGCTTCTATGAGCTGTGGTGTAGTAGCCCATTGCAGCGTTGCATAACGCATACATTGTCGATAGAAGAAAAAACAAGGCGAAAAGTTTCATTTTTTAAATTAACAGTTATAAAATGGAGTAACGTCTAATAGTTAAGAGGACTCGAGGTCGAATGGAATTGAAATGGACATATTGACAAGAAACTTGTTTTGTATAACGGCACATACGAGTTGTTTGTCTCTGTCGTGTGTGTGTTCGTCGCGATTTTCGCGTCATCAATTTTTTTGCGGATCATGTACAAACTTGTACCTATGTTTATTTTTATGTACCTATGAAATATGTATATACATTTTATTTAATTAAATTTATTCGGCCCTTTAGACTAACCCACAAACTACCTTATAAGCGAAGAAGCGCTCGTGGCCCCGCGGGCTCAGTGTTCTGTAAATTACCACAGCGTTAAGCAATTTTCACTATGACTGGTCTACGGATGGGTGACCACTATGTGGTTTTTTTTTCATTTATTTTTTACATTTGCGAGCGTTTCCGTGCTTTAGAAGTCACGTTAAGCTGTTGGTCCCGGTTGCCAGTAACATGGCAGTCGTTAAGACCAGTAGAAGGAAGAAAAAAAAATATTATGGGCCACTTTTTACACAGCGCCATCTAGTCCAAACTAAGCTACAAGCTTGCACTATGGGATCTAGACAACTGATATACATACTTATATATTTCTATATACATACATATTATACATAGGAAACACTCAAACTCCGAAACCAACATTTGTGGATCACACAAATATTTGTTCCGACCCGGGAATGGAACCCGGGACCTCATGCGCGGTAGTCGCATTCACTACCACTGCGCCACCGAGGCAGTCTCAGTCGTATGAACAATGTATGCACCTATGCATAAATTAAAACAAAGGGAGTAAGGCCATTACTTTGCCCGTTGACCTTGAAGATTTGATCCCTGTACTAGTATTTGTTTTTTGGCGCCACCTACCGACCAACGACCGTACTACAAAAAAAACGAACTGAAGATTATACAAGAACACAGATGTGTCGCAGAGTTGTCATCGTTTTTGCCTATTTCATTTGCTCTCTGAGAGGTCTAATAAATTTTGTTCCTCTGGTTTTTGTAGTCTTGTCTTTTTCTAGTCTATCAAAGTTTATATTTTATATTTATTTGTCTACATCATAATTTATTTTTAACTACGCGATGCAATATGCCTGCTGACATAGCTTTCATTCTAATAAATGATACATTCTGAAGGTCTGATGATGACCAGGTAAGCGCTTATTGGTTCTCAGTAACAGAAATAGTAAGGATGACCTAGCTTTCAACATTTATCTAATTGAGCACTGGTACATTCTGAAGGTCTGATGATGACCAGGTAAGTGCTTATTGGTTCTCAGTAACGGAAATAGTTAGGATGACCTTGCTTTCAACATTTATCTAATTGAGCATTGGTGCCACTACATGGTACATTCTGAAGGTCTGATGATGACCAGGTAAGCGCTTATTGGTTTTCAGTAACGGAAATAGTTAGGATGACCTTGCTTTCAACATTTATCTAATTGAGCATTGGTGCCACTACATGGTACATTCTGAAGGTCTGATGATGACCAGGTAAGCGCTTATTGGTTCTCAGTAACAGAAATAGTAAGGATGACCTAGCTTTCAACATTTATCTAATTGAGCACTGGTGATACTACATGGTACATTCTGAAGGTCTGATGATGACCAGGTACGTGCTTATTGGTTATCAGTAACAGAAATAGTAAGAATGACCTAGCTTTCAATATTTATCTAATTGAGCACTGGTGATACTACATGGTACATTCTAAAGGTCTGATGATGACCAGGTAAGTGGATATTGGTTCTCAGTAACGGAAATAGTAAGGATGACCTAGCTTCCAACATTTATCTAATTGAGCACTAGTGCTACTACATGATACATTCTGAAGGTCTGATGATGACCAGATAAGTGCTTATTGGTTGTCAGTAACGGAAATAGTTAGGATGACCTAGCTTTCAACATTTATCTAATTGAGCACTCGTGATACTACATGGTACATTCTGAAGGTCTGATAGGTATGTGCTTATTGGATCTCAGTAACGGAAATAGTTAGGATGACCTAGCTTTCAACATTTATCTAATTGAGCACTGGTGCCACTTCATGGTACATTCTGAAGGCCTGATGATGACCAGGTAAGTGCTTATTGGATCTCAGGAACAGAAATAGTTAGGGTTATTAGCAAAATAAACAATAAGCTATATATAATCACCTTTATTTTCTTTATCACTGTCAAGCAATTATTACAATTATAATTATTAATTAATTGTATAATAAAAACAAAATCTCAAACTCTTTCCGTTAAAAGTTACTGAAATTTAAATATCGTGAACAGGTCGGTTGGTCATTTATTGGGATAAGTGTTGGTGAAGGTGGTGCATGTAGGCTTTCTTCTTGAAGTACGCACATATTTTCGTCTTCTGGTTTTTGTAAGTTATGCACCTTTTTCCGGTCTTCCTTGTTCTATGTTCCGTGTATTTTTTGCTGCATTTTCGTATTGCTGACCTAATGCTCATGATGCGTTTTTTGTGATTAGTTTTCTGAAACTTATAGGATATTTCGTATCAGTGGTTAGGTTGTTTAATTTGTTGCACAAGTTTCTTAGAAGGTGGTTCCTACATTCTACCTTTTTTAACTGTAAATTGAGGATAAGGTCTTGATTCCAAAATTTTCGCATAAGTGCTAGAGTCTCCGTCAGAAACGAGGCGACCATAAAGCAGACCCCACATTGCCATAGATGCTTTAAACCCTTCCACAATTATTGTTGACTCCATGGCAGTCGATGATCCCGTAAAATTTTTAAAGCACTGGTGAGTTCTTGGGTTTTGATTTTTATTAAGGTCTTGCGTACATATGCTACAGTATTTATTTTTAATGCCAAGAAACAAAATCTTTTTTGTGTGTCTTCCAATTATGGCAGCAGCTCCTGATATTGCTGAGTAGTTCTTTTTGTAAGACCTCTTACTCCAGCATCCGTCTACAATCCGTCTACATCTATAATAGGTATCCCATCTTTGCTGACGTTACCTTTTTCTAAAGCAATTCTTCTTTTTACTTCAGCAGCATCATTCATGGATTTGCTAAGTGCTTTGTCCCAGGCATTGGAAGCAATGTCGTGGCGTTTTTGGTATACAGGTTCAGACATCACGAACAAGTCAAATGCTGATAACAGTTCCTCTAATTGCGATTACCCTATACCAACTGAAACGGCGCCCGCGACTGCTGCTGTATTAATATCTAAGTCGCCAGTGACATTACAAAGAGAAAACTTCTCTTTACACATCAAACATTCTACTGTAAACTTAAAAGCAAGTCCAACACGTTTCTCTCCTATAAGTTTCAAACTTTGTATACCACAGTTAAAAGCACCATGGCCGCCTATTTCTTTTATTTTGGAAAAGAAGTAAGCTATATCTATAATTCGTCTTCCAGATATATTTTTTGTTTCTGCTTGTGATTCTTGTTCTTCAATAATCAAATCTGGTAAATCTTCTTCAACCTAAAACAAACATTTTAACAATACAGTGTCAAATTAAATTAGCTAGGAAAACTATTGAACATATACCGCAGTGTAAGCAAACACAATAAGTTACCGGCATAATTTGCTCTGCCCCCTCATCAACTGCCATACTAGACAGATCGTGTGTATCTGTTAAGCTTTCTGAATCACAAAATCAGGAACTGATTTTGTGACTCTGAGTTTTGCTGGTTTCTTAATTGCCTGAAAAATAATAACTTAAATGAGCTAAAGTAATATTTTTTGCTATTACAGTTTGGTGATAATAGCCTTATATTTACACCGCAAAAAAACTAAAAGGTATTTTAACTAGGTTTTTTTTAAACAAGATAATTTTTCCGGAGACCTTAGTTTCCATGACCTCTTTCAAATGGATCCAAACACGCTGGTACTACGTAGCGCCGTCACTGAGATCCTATACCCACCTTCGTAGTCCACCATCAGGTAGGTGACATCGTCAGTCACCAAGGTCTCCATGAGACCTTTCAAATGAGTCCTATCACGATGGTTCTACATAGTGCCGTCACTGAGATCGTATACCCACATTTGTAGTCCACCATCAGGTAGGTGACATCATTAGTCAACAAGGTCACCATGAGACCTTTCGAATGAGTCCAAACACGCTGGTTCTACGTAGCGTCGGCACCGGGTTCGTATACCACCGTCATTCGAAATTCTCAAGATAGCTTAAAACTATAAAAAATAAACACAATAGAAGTAATGTACTCAATAGGGTAGGTACTTACCAATAGTTTTATAGAGCTCGGCCACGCTTCACCTTACTTTTATTCTTATATTTAGGCATAGTCAGGCTTACTCTATGATCGGTTGAAAAAACAAAACGAAATTACAAACTACTTTAAATATATTTACAAACTTAATTACTAATGTTGTTTTACGAAATTATTATATTTGTACTATTTACAACAAGATTTCATTCATAAAACATTCAAAACGTGAACTTTTAGATTTTAATTGGAAAAATAACGCGCGTATAGTCCAGTCCACCCAGTATAATAGGAAAGCTGCTAGGGATAGGGCGCCGCCGCAAAACGGCGCGCAGGAGCCCCGCCCGACTCCTGTGGCAAGTGGGCTAGGGCTGCCGTGTGTCGGGCCAGCACGGCTAAAGAAGTTAGCCCCAACCCGAATCCGCTTCGCATCTTGGAACATTGGCACGTTGACTGGGCGTGCGGTAGAGTTGGCCGAAGTACTCTCCAGGCGGAGGGTGGACGTGGCGTTCCTGCAGGAGACTCGGTGGAAGGGCAACAGGGCCCGGCCTTTGCAGAAAGGCTACAAGCTGTACTACACGGGTGCGCCTGGTGGGGAGAACGGGGTGGCCGTGGTGCTCTCCGAAGGGCTGCAGAGCGGCATCTTGGAGGTGAAACGCTGTAGCGACCGGCTTATGATCGTGAGGGTGCTTATCGATGGGATTATTAGGGACAGGTCTACAAAACCATTATTAGACCTGTCGTTTTACATGGCAGTGAGACGTGGCCGATATTGGAGCGACACAAGCAGGAGCTGCGTGTCACGGAAATGAAAATGCTGCGGTGGATGTGTGGAGTCACGCGGATGGACCGCGTGAGGAACTCTCGCATCCGCGGCAGCCTTCACGTCCGTGACATTGCAGACAAGTTGCAAGAGTGTCGCCTTCGCTGGTATGGTCACGTCTTGCGGCAACCGCCGGGCTACGTAGGTAACAAATGTCTGACCATGTCAGCCCCGCCGGGTCCCGGTAAGAGGGTAAGACCCAAGAAGTGCTGGCTTGACGTCGTAAGGGATGACATGCGTGCCAATGGTCTCATTACAGCCGATGACCGTGCGAAGTGGAGGAGAAAATGTAGGAAAGCGGACCCCGGGCGTCGCGAGACGCAACTGTGACAGACGCTCGGATGATGATGATGAGTCCAGTCCACCCATCACAAGAGTCATCGAGACACTGAAGTAACGCGTCTCGAGTACGCGTCACAGGCCTTAGCGGGGGTGCTTCAAGCGGGGTGCTGGTGAGGTTTCGGGTTTTTATTCATAATTTAAAAATATTAAAAGAAATAAGAAAAAAGAACAATACAAATTGTGAAATACGTCAGTACATATTTTTTGATGCAAAATTCATGCCTAACTATTTAGCCATTACAGAGAAAATTTACAATTTAGGTTGAAAAGGGACCTATTTAATAAGATTTTTTATCAAATTTTGTGGTAGTTTATTAAATTTTTAAACAATACAATGTATTTGTGATGACCTTAAATATACCATATATTTTTTATAAGGGAAACGCACTTTAAACTTACCTTGTTTTTGGGATTTGAGCGAGCTAAAATTAACCTGCATTCTGAAGCGCAAAACGCTCGTCAACTGGGCAAAATGCGGTCCAAGAATTTTATAGCTTAGGATTTTTTTAAAATTCGTAAGTCTTATAAAAGTCTATATGTTATTAGTACTCCACTCAAACAAGTGTAATATCTATAATTAATCTAAAAAAAAAAAAAAAAAATATAATAAATAAAAAAAATTAAAATTAAAATTGTAAAATTAGCTGTGACGTACATCTATCTATATATATAAAATAAAGTCGTGTTAGTTACACTATTTATAATTCAACAACGGCTGTACCGATTTGGCTGAAATAGCCTAGAGCCAGGAGACGAACATAGGCTACTTTTTATCCCGGGAACAAGTTCCTGTGGGAAACGGGAACGGGAAAACTTCTCTACGCGAGCGAAGCCACAGGCGTCAACTAGTTTAAAATAAATTAAAGAAAACATTGTAATCGACTATTTAAGGGATTCTGAGTCAGAAACTGTGATTTATTTTTTTCGTGTCTGTTTGTTTGTTCGTAGTTGAAGCAAGATCCAGACAGTTGATCCAAAACTTTGCTAAAAGAATATTGTGGTTCATTTTCCAGCTTAAATACTGCGCTATATTTCATCAAAATCGGTTGAGCAGAAGTGATAATACAGCTTGAACTACATCTTACTAGGCGAGCTATACATATTACGGGTCAAAATATTTTGGTTTATAGTTAGGTTTTAATTATGACACCATTTTTCACATGCCCACTGATTTTCAGTAATGCACATACTCGTATCGAGTTGTCTTCACTGATGACTACACTATGAGTAAAGTTAAATTATCTAATTTTGGATGGGTAACCTTTTCAAAATTAGGTGCTTCACGTCAGCAAACACTTTTCTTTTAGTTACAGTCTCTAATAGGTAAAGGATCAGAGATGGTAAACACACCAATATCAATTTTAAGGCAGTGACCATTTAGAGAGAAAGGGAAACACATTTCAGTCAACATTTTGATTTTAGTTACGCACAAGTTTCTGTCAATTATGGGTTAAAGATCAGATACTTATAGTAATCTAAGCATGGTAAACTTTTGGAAGGGTGACGACTGCGAAATCAGCAGTTTATAACTACAACTTCTGTGATATATTTGCACAAAAGGGACATTCACTTAGTTCGAGTCGGCTTCAGCAGCACCTGCTAACTGGTAGAGGTGCCCAGGAGAGCTTAAGAGGTCGGTAGGCCAGAGGCAATTGCTACTAATGTATAAGGCAATTGCTACCAAGGGAATTAAAACCAGCGGATAGATACTGTTTAAAATTATACATACAATTTTTTGTTCCACTTGGCAAATAAGCATACGGCTCTACCTGTACAACAGATTTAAAATTATAGTTACTGTCTTATGGTTTATACCCTTTGAATATGCAATCATGACGGTATGTATTATAAAAGATTGCACAGAAACGCAAATGTTACAAATTTATTTTGGAGTTTGGTTTAAACATCGTAACAATCACTGCGTTAAGCAACTTTTGCCATGACTTGTTTGTTTATAAATGGGTGACAACTTTGTGGTAATTCCATTTACGAACGTTACCGTGCTTCGGAAGGCATGTTACGCCAAAGCTTGCCAGTAACATAATATGGTAGCGGTTAGTAAGTTGAAGGCTTTTGAAAAATTTCAACAGCATGTAGCCACAGCCTGCGTCTGTCTATTTCAACACGTCTATGGGCTTACAACCTGTTACGTGGGACAAAAATGCATACAATGAAATGTGGGCGTATAGATGCCTCTGCCCTTGGGGAATAAAGGCTGATTGAATAAAAAAACTAACTAATTAATAATAATAATAATAATTGTTTATTGCCACAATAACAATGTTAACACAGTAGTACAATAATACGTACAGAATGACATTTACTAGTAATATAGGTGGTAAATTAATAACTTTATGATATAAGATAATAATCTTACGGTACAATATTATTGTTACGATAGTGATAACCCTGTCTCTTGTACTAGGATAACCTGTATCACAAGAGACAGTGTCCGGCTAAAGAAGGTTTAAAGATACTAGGATCGCGTGGATAACGAGTCGCTTTGGACTTAACTTCTCGAAACTAGTCTGTAAGTATTTAGTATTTGTGTTGTAATCACAAGTTTTTGAGTTTGTCCACCTGTGTGTGTGTGTGTGTGTGTGTGTGTGTGTGTGTGTGTGTGTGTGTGTGTGTATTGGTGTGTGAACTGTGTATGTGTCCTTCTAGAGAGAGTGTGTGAATGTTTGCAAGTGTAATTGATTATGTCATAAATATTTTTATATATAAATATTATTATGATATGTATGTTAGCAGGGCTTCCGTTTGTGAGTAGTCTTGCTGTAGAAGCCAAGTAGTCACAATCCTTTTAAGTATACTTTTATTGAGGTCTATTATTTGTAGCTTTTTGTGTACCTGTTTATAGATATGGGTACTTAATATATAAAATTGGTGTTTACCGAAGGTAGTCCTGTGACGATTTATTGCTCGATAATTTGTGCGTTTAGTGGGGTCGGAGAGGGGGACGCTAGAGTGTTTTCTTAGGATAGAAGGGAGCACGTATAGCTGGCGTACCGTCAGAACCTTACAGTCTGAGTACAACTGGCTTGTGGGGTAACGGAACGGCTTATGGGTCATGATCTTTAATATTCCTCTCTGTGCTCTCACGACTCGAAGAATGCTTGTTATATTTGCACCCCCCAAACGCTAATACAATAACCTATAACAGATTGACATAGGGTAGTGAACACCATTTTCAAAGTGTCAAAGTTGGCTGAGCCTCTAAGTGTTTTGAATACATGCATCAGTCTCATGGTTCTATTTGATAGTGTATCCAGGTGTTTATCCCAATTCAAACCTGAGTCGATTCGGATTCCAAGGTATCACACATCATCAGTTCTTGAGAGAGATGGACAGTGACATGATGCAGCGTTCTGAGAACATGTGTGTACTATTATCGAGTAGAAGTGATTTGGTAAATTGGATGAATTATTGCCTTTTTTAACGCATCCGGGAAAATGCCGAATTTTAAATAGCGATTAAAAATAAATGTTAAGGGTTGTATCAATGTGTTACAACACTGTTTTAGAATTTGTGGTGAAATTTCATCCCAGCCTATCGCAGAGTTGACGCGTAGTTGAAGTATAAGTGACTCCACTTCTGATTCATCTACATCCAATAAGACAAGGGAGTTACAAGGAGGGAGATGGGGACGATTTTCTTTGATTGTAGTTAGTATATGGGCTTGGGTTTGGGCAGTGGGACATTGAGAAACTATCATATTGGCAAGATTTTTACCCACTCCACTTAGAGTTTTACAAATCTCGTTTATTGATCAGTTAGGGTTGTCACGGAGTTTTAATAATTCAAGCGCACTAGGCTTAACTTTTTGAGTGTTCGTGATATCCTTTATAGTCTTCCATTATTCTTTTGGATTATATTTCGCTTTCTCAAGTTGGTTTTTTTCGTATGTGGTTTTTAGTTTACGCAATAGCGAATTGCAAAAATTGCGATAGCGTGTGTATGTTAGTTTTAGTACATAATTTTCTGGATCTTTTCTGGCTCGAGTGTGTAAGTAATCACGGTTTTTAATACATTTTAAGAGGCCTGGTGTTATCTAGGGCTTAATATTTCTTTTCCGTCTTGTTTTTATAAACTGTGTTGTATGTTTGTTTATTATTGTGGTTATGTTAGATACAAAGGTGTTCATTAGTATGTTAGGATCATCAATTTTGTACAGGTGCGTGAAATCTGTGATCTATTTGCGCCTTTAATGCGGCGTAGTTTACACAAGTAGAGAAACGGCTTAATGATTTTGGTTCACTATTGGTGTAAGGGATATTTAAGAGCAACGGTTTATGGTCCGTGATATGAGACTCCAATACAAGTGTGGTGAAGTTTGAGTGTTTCGTTTTGATGAGTGTATGGTCGATGCATCGATCAAGTCGTGTGGGGTAAAGGTGTGTAGGTAGAAGTTCGTAAGATATGTTTAGCGTCAGGTATTCCACCTTACGTCCATCAGTACTATTTTGTTGTATATCTATGTTCATATCTCCAATCAAAATAATATTTTGCAAAAAGGAAAAATTTGTCAAAGTTTGGTTTAGGCTGCTTAAGAACATATCAAAAGTTTCACTGGTTTTGTAAGAAGGTGACCGATAGATCGATACTATGGTTAATTTTTTATCGACAGTCGTGCAAGTCAGACAATTTCCACCCATAAAATTTGGTTCACTCACTGTTACATGAATATCTGACTTTGCATAGATGACAACAGACGTCATTTTGATTAGAATTTATCACAGTGAGATACGATTGAAATCCATTCAGAACCGGTAGGTTTGTAACTGAACTTAACCAACATTCAGTTAAAACCACGAAATCAACATCTATTTGCATAGAATATAATAACACTTGAAGTTGGTCAAAATTTTTGTTGATGCTACGTATATTTAGATGGAAGATGGTTAGGTCGCTATTTGTAGGATTCAATAATTTGCAACAATCATCAGTTTTAACTACAAAACTAACGTTATTATTACACATTATAAATAAGTCAACGGGATTACTCACGTTTTTACGACCAGTGATAGACCGACCGGTTTCAGCTGTATTTAGACAGCCTTTTTCAGAGGTGCGAACCGTTCGCCGAGCACTCTTTACGCACACTGCGCGCATCCGCTCTCGCCGCTCGCGCGTTGCCCGCGTTTTGTTGTTTGGGTATTCGGTGGACGTAGGGTTGCGCCGAGGCACACGTGAGATCCGCTTCACTATCGCTGCCATCCAAACTATTTGGAGCGTCTCTGCATGCATAGCTCACTGTGTCATCAACAGACTCGCTTTCTTTCTTTTAACAATCATCAGGGCTACATGTGGAAGAGTATCCTATATTTGAGAATCGAGTTCGCTGTATAGAGTGTTTAAGTTAGCCATTTATATAATTAAGTAACCAAAACAAGTTCTGGTTCGTAGAACAATTATAAGTGATCCAAATATGTGTGTGTATTGTACATAATAGTTCCAAGTAAACATTAGGAAGAAGTGAAGGGAGCATGTTATGTATATTTAATGACATCTGTGGTTCGTGGAGGTTATATGTTGGCGTGTATGTTTGTGTATGTGTGTGTGTTATAATAATATATTGGTTGAGGTTAAAAATAAGCTTACATGTAAATAATAGTACTAAAATAATAAACATCAGATTAACATGCCCTGACAGCATTGAGAAGATGAAAGAAGTGGGGGACCCACAACCATTTACACTTATCAGTCATTTGTTGCCAGATACAAGCACCTGAAGACATTTTTCGGTGTTAATAAGAATTTGTTTGCCACCCTCTACCTTCCGCAGGAATATATTTCCATTTGCGATCCAACAGAATTTATAATTATTATTCTTGGCAAACTCTCTAGTCTGATGGAATAGTTTTTTAGAACTAGGGGGCAGTTGTTCGGTGACATAAATTGGTTTTCTTATACCTGATAAACCTATGACTAAGGTGTTTATTTTTTCTTCTCTGTTCTTGTCCCTGTTGTAAGCTCGAAAAGCAGACATGGTCATTGTTTTCTTAAAATTTAACTATCTTCTTTAATTATTTATTTACTATCTTTAAAGTTAGTGAACGAGGGCATGGCGACCAAACTCGCCAGATGTGATACTTCCAAACCAATGTTGCCGCAAACACACTTTCGGTATTTCTCTTCTACCAGTCAGCCTGGGAGTATTGCAATGCCGCAAGCCGCATGCAGGTGTGCCAAACCACATTGCAATGGGGTCAGCTGCCGGGAATTCGTACGACTTATAGGGGCAGCGTTAAGCTCTACACCTGTTAACCATCTCTCCAGGGTGCATCAGCACTCATGCTTCCGCTGATCGCCAGCAAGCCCGTAAGGGGTAAGAAACGTTTCCGATTCGTATCTCATATTTCAGAAGTTGACTTGGTTAGAATTTACAACGTTTAGAGATTTACACCGCCTTAATTTAATATTTGTTGTCTGTTTTTACATATTATTTATTATTGGGGATAGAAATTATTATTTATTATTACTTAGAATATGAATGAAACTAAACAAAATGAAATCCTGTCACAACGAAGAGAACGGCTGCCATCTTAACTCTTAACTAATAACTTGAACCAAAGAGCAATAGGATTTTTGTTATGTGACGAGTCTCGATTCGAGGTAAGGTCTGATACAAGAAAAAATAATTTTGTTAATTTTCCCCAATGTTAATTTTCTGAGAGTAGTGCACCTAACATGGCTAAAAAAAGGTAAACTCTAAACGAAACCCTGTACTAATTAGTCTGGACAGCGCGCGCGACGTGGAACAGTAACTTTTAAAATCGTTCAATAATATAAATAAGTATAAATGTACATTTTGTACAAGTTTTGAACTTATTGTTAGTCCCATACAAAAAAATACTTTTAATTATTATATAAAGCTCAAGAGTTTGTTTGGTTGGTTGAACGCGCTAATCTCAAGAACTACTAGTCGGATTTATAAAATTGTTTTTGTGTTGTATAGCTCAATAATCGAGGAACGCTAAAGGCTAATATTCCAACTTAATCAAACTATCTTCTGATTAATTTCGTTGCGCGTTTCAAGACATCCAGCGGGTGGGGTTAGTCCTAATTAAAAAAAAAGCCGTAGACTAGAACCAGAATCGCTATTTTTATCTGCCAAAATGTTAGTAGACTATAAAAAATGTCACTGACTAGCAGCCACTGGCGCGGTACGTGTTAGTAGAATTCTATCGGCCGATTGAAAATACCTGACTCGGCCTCTAGGGACTCCCGGTCATAGGCCGAAGGAAGGAATACGTGGGCTACGTTTGGTTTTAGTCAGTTGTAGTAATAATAACATCCATGATAATTTCCAAGCTAAGTGTTCTGTAAACAGTCACTGCTGTAAGCAACTTTCGGTGGCTGGTCCTCAGAAGACTGATGCGCATTTCCGTGCTTTGGACGGCAAGTTAAATAAAAAAAAAAACAATTTATTTCAGGTGATCAAAAACCCATAACATTACTAATTTGACATTTAAATAATCTACATACAGATTCTAATATAAAACATAAAATAAAAATTCATACATTTAAATAATTTATTTATATAAATAACCATTTACAATTACAAATTGTTTAATATATCACACATACATTATTTTTCAATAAATAACCCACCCCTGACAGTACCAGGTGCAAAAGTGCCCATAAAAATGGCCGCGTTGCCGCGCTGTATCGCAATGGCCATTCTTTGCACCAGGTACGAGCCGGAGTGGGAGTCCTGGGTCTTTTTGCGTATTATACTGAAATTAGAGATTTAGACTCATGACTCCAACAACCCATAGTCTCCACAGTATTTAAATAATTAATATAATGGACGGGTCGAAAATTTTAACAGCTGATTGCCTCAATCTGTGCTTGTCCATTTTAACCCGTCAATGCCTATGTATGTATACCACCTGTATGTGTACCACCAAATTGGGCGTATAAATGCATCTGCGAACCCTTCGGAGATTAAGGCGTGACTGACAAAAAAAAGGGTCAATATGTACTTTTTAATAACTTTCATGTCATGGATAAGGGGCCAATACCACCAATAAGCTTGTTTGCACTGTTCTAAACAGGATAAAATTACACTTTTACATACATAATTTTTTTTATTTATGGCTTGTATACGAAGACCTCCAACAAAACAGAAAAACAATTGCGAAAACAATTGCGAAATCAATTGCGGAAACAATTGTAAAAACAGTCACAGAAGATCAAAAATCTATGTTGCAACTCTCAATGTGTTTACGCTGAAAAACGATGAGAACCTTACTGAATTATCACATGCGTTAAAACTGATCAAATGGGATATTGTCGGACTGAGTGAAGTAAGGCGAATGGGAGAAAGAATAATCTCTTACCCAGACTTCCTTCTATATCATATAGGGACGACCCCAGGTCAATATGGAGTGGGTTTTATTATGAAAATATACCTCGCGAGCTATGTGAAAAGCTTCATAGGAATATCAGAGCGCATAGCAGTGATGAATATTAAGCTGCCGGGGTACAAAGACTCATGGTCCATCATTCAAGTATACTCACCCCCGGAACAATCAGATCCAAGATCAACTCATCAAGATGGACTCATTCTATCAAGAGCTAAATAAAACAATCCAAGACCATGCTCACAAAAACCTTGTCGTGATGGGAGACTTCAATGGTCAAATTGGAGAACGCTAATCAGAAGAGGACACAGTCATACAGAATATATAGATAAAAGGCCAGAAGTAAAAACGGTGAAAGACTTGTAAACTTTGCACAGGAGAATGATTTGAGAATCTTAAACACAGTGTTCAAGAAGAAAGAAAGTAAGATGTGGACCTGGTTATCACCAGATGAGAAAACAAAAAACTAAATAGATTTTGTAATGACTAATAAAAGCAGATATTTCTAAAACATGAAATTCATAAGCAATTTCAATTTCAATACCAACCATCTAATTATTCGAGCAGAACTGATGATCAACCCGCCAAAAATCCCAAGAGCAAGAAATAATACGATAAACACAAACCCTACCAAATGCCGAACAGCCCAAATACCAAATTCTTTAACGACAAAACTTACAGATTACAATAAAGAGACAACAAACATGGAGGTGCAAGAAAAATACAACTGGTTTGAAGGAACAATCAAAACAGCTATTCAACAAGGGACTAATAAAAAACACCTACCCAAGAATGGATGACTACCAAAACCATTAACCTTCTTAACCAAAAATCTGACTTAATTAATGGAAAAAACACTAACGTTATTAGAAAGCAAATAGCAAAACTCAGCAAAGAAATAAAAGAAAGTATTAGAAAAGATAGAACTCAGAAAAGAATGGAAACAATAGAGAGACACATTTTATAGACAGGAGGAATAAAAAAGGCATATAAGGAGTTAAATAACAAAAAGGACTGTGGTTGCGCCGGTATACGATTCGAAAGTTGCCGCGTTATTTTTTCTACGTTGCATCGCCGATCTCCATTTGTTTTTAATTATATAGTTGTCGACACTCCCACCTCTCTTCCCTTTATTCCATTTTTCTTTCGCACCTACCTTGTCTCGCATAAGAGAAGAGCGAGACAGCTGTGTTACCGCCATCTAGCGGTAGAAAACTCCGCCGCAGCGCTGCCAAAATACAGGCAGCGAAGACGCACAAAAAAAAGAGAGAGTACTGCAATGGCCGCGCGCGCGCTCGCATCAACTTTTCGCAATAGTTGTGTTTTCCATGGATAAATAGTGTTTTCGTGCAAGGAAACCAGGAATCCAAGTCCAGGGACGTCCCCGACAGCCTCCACCTCAGCATCTCGCAGCAGCAGCAAGGTAGTGTGCCCATCCCCGTTTCCATTTCCTGTTCGTCGACAACCGCGTGTAAATTTCATTTTTGTCTTTCCCCGCAAATACAGTCCACTTCGAATTCATTTATCTCGCCCGCTCAACCATTTTCTGGTCCCAACGATCCGGATTTTTGATCCATTCGCTTTAGTAGTTTGCCAATAGAAACGCAATAGTTTTTATTCCATTCGGAATAAACGCATAGATTAGGTAATAGTTTATATTCTAAAGGGAATAAACGGATAGATAATAGTTTTATTCCATTAGGGAATAAACGCATACTTACCTACTGTTTTTAGCATAGGTAGGTACTAAATAGTTGGTAGTTCGACTGCACCGCATAGTAATAGGTAGATACCGCAGGTAGGTAGGCACATATTTCGTGCGCGGGTCCGCTCACACAAGTCCTACACCTACGGTCGCTCGCGTCGCGTCTCGCTGTTCGTCACCGCTTCCATTTTGATCGTTCGTTAGTTCTGCACTGTAGGTAGCTATAGTTGTTTTGTTTTAACAATGCCTCCGAAAGAGATTCCGGATCTACAGTTAAAACTATTACACGCTAAGAAGGATAGCCTTTTTAAGCGTATGCAATTAATTTGTGATTATTCATCGAGGATCGCAGATGAATCAATAAAAGAATTGTTTTTATCCTCGATCGAAACCGTAGATACTTTGAGCTTAGATTTCGAAAATGTTCTCGATAAAATTAACTTGCTTGAATTAAAATTAAATCCCGATTTCTTATTAAGTTATGACGCCATGTCATCTTTTGAAGATTTAATTTGTCGCATACAACGTGTCGCTAAGTCATTGCAAGCGCCCGTGCCCGTAGTAGTCAACGATTCGAAACCCGGGCCAGCCAGTTTTGATTTGCTGAAACGGGACCGACCTAAATTACCGCCCATACAAATACCCGAATTTGATGGCGATATTAAAAATGAGCCTTTGTTTTTAACTAGTTTCGAAAATACGATCCATAATAGTAATTCGTTATCGGATTACGAAAAATTACATTACTTAGTTAGTAAACTAACCGGGAAAGCAGAAACCGTTTACGCCGGTATAACGCTTTGCGCCGAAAATTATAGTTTGATTTTGAATACTTTGAAGGTCAAATACGAAGACAAACGCTTAGTAACAACCGCTTCTTTGAATCAAATATTTAATTTGAAAAATAGCTCATCGTGTAATGAACACGACTTAGAAAAATTCTTAGATATTTTTGCATCAGCTGTTCGCGCCCTTAAGAATCTCAAGGTCAATGACCTCTGTGACTTTTTGTTTTTGTATATCGGTTTAAAGAAATTAGATTCCGAAACCGTTCGCTTATTTGAAATGGATAGACGTGGCCATCAAATACCTAAGTTCGACGATTTAGAAACTTTCGTTCGTCAACATATTCGAATTTTGCAACGAACTTCGTTAAACGCTTAACGCTTCGTCGGAATCGTAGTAGTAGTAAGCCCACGAAGTCCACGCACTCTTTTGTTAATTTTGAACCCACAACTTCGCAATCGCAAGTGTTGCATTCGAAAAATTGTTCTTTGTGTCAAGGTCACCATGACCAACTTTATAAATGTTCGGAGTTCAATAAACTCACTCCTATTTGTTCGTTCTAGTAATTTATGTATCCGGGTGAGAAACATCGTGTTTCATTCTGTAATTCGAATCATTTTTGTCGCAAGTGTAATGGTAAACACCATTCATTATTACACTTCGAAAACAATAATGATGCCTCCAATTTAAAATCAGTTGGTACCTCGCGCGTTAATGGTAATAATTCGCTTGTAGTTAGCAATGCTCCCGCCATGTCCGGTAGTTCGTCCGTCGATTCCGGCTGCGCAAACTTCGTGCCTAACCGTCCGCCCGCTGTGACGTCACAGCCGCCCGCGCCGTTGAGTGGCGACTCAGAGCGCTCTCGCGTGTTTTCGTCTCCGTCCGCGCCTAGCGACGGCGGAGCCACTGCCGCGCGCCTCTAGCCGAACGATGTCGCTTTGTGCTCGCTATCGAGTTTGCACACAAGCCCTACTACGGTACTTCTGGCAACCGTTCGAGTAGTTGTTTACGATTCGCATGGTAGGGGACATAGTGTGCGCGCACTTTTAGATAGTGCTTCTCAAAGTAATTTTATTAGTAAAAATTGTTGTATGTTGATTAAATTCCACTCGCGTTTTGATTTTGATGTTAGTTTTTCGATGGATTCGCTAGTCGTCGATAAGGTTACCGAACTTTTACCGACTGTCGCAGTCAATACCTCATTATTGACTAATTTTAGAGATTTGCCTTTGGACGATGATACTTACGCCATTCCAGGAGATATTGATTTGTTAGTTGGCGCTTCGATTTTCCAGCACCTCCTGTTGCAGCATAAGGTTCAAGGTCACGCATCGCACCCCGCGCCGCTCGCATTAGAGACGGTTCTTGCTTTTGTTATTGTTGGTTCCGCACCCGCTTGTTTTAATTGTAAGTCGACATTGTCATATAGTTGCGCCGTCGAGCCGCTGGACTCCGCTGTCCGTAAATTCTGGGAGATAGAAGAGGTGAACGTCCCTCCTATTTTCAGCCCGGATGATAAACTTTGTGAAGAGTTTTATAGTCGCACGACTACTCGCGATAGTGATAGTCGTTATGTTGTCGCACTCCCCTTTAAGGGGATGTTAATTCGCTTGGAGATTCGTTTCAGTCAGCCGAAAAACGTTTCTTTTGTTTAGAACGTAAAATGCAGTCATCTCCAAAGTTGAAGGAGGCTTACGATAGCGTAATAGTAGAATATTTGAATAAAGGTTTCTTTTCATTACAAGACGAAGCAACTACAAACTAACCACCAAGTTGCGCGTTGTTTTAGATGGCAGCGCCAAAACTAGTTCGAATGTTTCGGTAAACGATATTTTGCACAGTGGTCAAATCCCCAAGGTAATTTGTTCGAAATTATAGTTAACTTTCGCTTATTCGCTGTCGCGCTTTCAGCTGACAATACACAAATGTTTCTTTGTATTGGTATTCGCGAATCAGTTCACCGATTTCAACGCATTTTGTATAGATTTTCGCCGCAGGAACCTTTACAGGTTTACGAATTTAATCGCGTTTGTTTTGGACTTAAATCCAGTCCCTTCCACGCTCTTCGCACTGTCAAGCAGCTCGCCACCGATGAGGGCAACAGTTACCCGAAGGTTAAGGAGACTGTAGAAACTGGTCTGCACATGGATGACTATATTTATTCTGTGCAGACCGAAGATCAAGCTGTCGCAACTGCGGCTGAAGTAATTGATCTCATGAAGGCTGGTCATTGTGATCTCGTAAAATGGACTAGTAATTCGCAAACGGTCTTGGATTCGATTCCACCGTCGCATCGCTTGTCGACTGTCAAGGAGTTTGATAGTAATGATACGCACAAGGTTCTCGGTTTGCGTTGGTCACCTTCGTCCGACATGTTTAGTTTGAAGGTTTGTCCTACATCGTCAACCTGCACTAAGCGCACCATTGTCGTGTGTCGCACGCATATGGGATGTAATGGGATTTGTAGCACCTGTCGTCTTGTACGCAAAGCTTCTCATAAAAGAACTTTGGCTGTCCAACTGTGACTGGGACGACACTCCTTCTGACCACATCATTAAATTGTGGGACCGTTTTAGAGCCGAGCTTCCTCTGCTCGAGCATATTAGAATACCGCACCATGTTGGCATCTCCGATGATAGTATTGTAACTGTTTCGGTTACAATACTATCACTGTTTCGGTTTCGCTGATGCTAGTGAGAAAGCGTATGGGGGTGTTGTGTACTTCCACGTTCGTAACGGTGATGACATTTCATTTCACCTTATCAGCGCTAAATCTAAAGTAGCCCCTAGCAGGGTAGTCTCTCTCGCTAGTCTCGAGCTGTGCGCTATATTGGTTCTAGCCCAGCTCATTAGTTCGATTGTTAGTAGTTGTCGCAACCGCATTAATATAGATAGAATTTTCGCATTCTCGGACTCGACCGTCGCTTTGTGTTGGACACATTCTTCGTCCCATTGTTGGGATACATTTGTCGCAAATAGGATGGCAAAAATTCAGTCGGAATTGGCGCCGCAAAACTTTTATCACGTCTCAGGTACGGACAACCCTGCCAATTGTTTGTTTCGTGGGTTAACACCTGCACAGATTTTGGATCATCCGTTGTGGTTCCATGGCTCTTCCTGGTGCCAAGCCCCACCTGATGAATGGCCTGTTAGTCCTTTCAACCCCGCTACTGTGTCCACGCCGCCAGAGGAAAAGAAAACCTGTTTAGTTACTACCACACCGCTCGAAAAATCGCCTATCTTAGAGTTGGCTAGCCGTGTTTCATCGTGGTCGATTCTTTTGCGTAGTGTTGTTTTTATTTGTCGATTTTTGAAAATCATTCCTAGTCGCGAGCACGTTACCGCCTTCGACTTAAACAAGGCTGAGTTAATCGTGCTTCGTGAACTTCAGCGATTTTATTTTTCGTCTGAAATTAGAAATTTGGAATTAAATAAACCCTGTAGTCGCGCTTTTCAACATTTGAAACCTTTTTTGAAGGATGGCCTCATTCGAGTTGGTGGTCGTTTGAGCCAGTCCGCATTAGAGTACGATCAAATGCATCCTATAGTTTTCCCGCGCAAGGATCATATCGTTGATCTTTTAGTTGAATATCACCATAGGGTGAATTGTCACGCTGGTCCAGATTTATTAATGTCGATTTTGCGCCAAAAGTACTGGATTCTCTCCGCACGCAATTTGATTCGTTTGATAGTTCATAGATGTATTCCGTGTTTCAAACTTCGCCCGAAGTCAATCGCGCCCGAAATGGCCGATCATCGTCCTTGTCGTGTTGTTCAGGCTGCTAAACCGTTCGTACACACGGGTACAGATTACGCTGGCCCCTTCAGTGTAACAGTTTCTCGTGGTCGCGGTATACGCTCCACGAAAGCTTATGTTTGTCGTTTTGTTTGTATGATGACTCGCGCTTTTCATATAGAGTTAGCTGGTGATTTGAGCACGCCATGCTTCATGGCTGCATTTAAAAGATTTTTGTCGCGTCGGGGTTCGAATGTATTCGGACAACGGTACGAATTACGTCGGAGCTCGTCGTAACCTTTCGAAAATTCATTATTTTTTTGCGTTCCAAACACTTTAACACGGAATTTGCATACGTCTTAGCTGAAAACCGCATTGAGTGGTCGTTCAATACGCCCGCTGCAAGCCACTTTGGTGATGATTGGGAAGCTAATATTAAAAGCTTAAAGTTGCACCTGTTTCGCGTTATAGGCGAACAGATGCTCACGTTTGAAGAGCTGAGCACCGTGCTCACTCAAGTCGAGACCGTAATGAATACACATCCTCTTTGTAGAACCTTGTCTAGTGATCCCTCGGAGCCGCTTGCACTGACTCCAGCGCACTTTTTGAATGTTACACCGTTAAAATACTTACCCGCTTTTAAAATAGAGGAAGATCGACTTCATCTTCTCTCGCGTCATGCCTTATTGGATAAACTCGTTCAATCGTTTTGGAAGCGTTGGAGGACAGACTATTTGCATACGCTACAGTCACGTCAGAAATGGAATACTCCATCGAACCCTATTACTGTCGGTACTGCCGTAGTTATTTTAACTGAAAATATGCCTCCATTACATTGGCCTCTTGGGGTAGTAGAAGTTTTCCCTGGGTCAAATGGGATCATCCGTATAGTTCGCGTTAAAACAGCATTTGGTTCGTACTTGCGACCAGTTATTCGTCTTTGTCCTTTGCCTAATCAACAGTAACTTCAATAACAAATTTAGCTTGTTCGATTAGGCTTAGTTTTGTTTAGTTCGATAGCATTTTGTTTAGTTAGCAGCTAAAGCTTAGTGGCAACTGTATAGTCAGTTGTTCCTTGTTTGGAGGTAACCCTTCAAGCCGGGGGGGAAATGGTTGCGACGGTATACGAATCGAAAGTTGCCGCGTTATTTTTTCTATGTTGCATCGCCGATCTCCATTTGTTTTTAATTAATTAGTTGTCGACACTCCCACCTCTCTTCCCTTTATTCCATTTCTCTTTCGCACCTACCTTGTCTCGCATAAGAGAAGAGCGAGACAGCTGTGTTAACACCATCTAGCGGTAGAAAACTCCGCCGCAGCGCTGCCAAAATACAGGCAGCGAAGACGCACAAAAAAAAAGAGTGAGTACTGCAGTGGCCGCGCGCGCGCTCACATTAACTTTTCGCAATAGTTGTGTTTTCCATGGATAAATAGTGTTTTCGTGCAAGGAAACCAGGAATCCAAGTCCAGGAACGTCCCCGGCAGCCTCCACCTCAGCATCTCGCAGCAGCAGCAAGGTAGTGTGCCCATTCCCGTTTCCATTTCTTTTTCGTCGACAACTGCGTGTAAATTTCATTTTTGTCTTTCCCCGCAAATACAGTCCACTTCGAATTTACTTATCTCGCCCGCTCGAACAGACTGGGTCATACAGATGAAAGATAGTAATAACTTAAAGGAAAATAGAAGACAAGGAATATTAGGAATAGCTACATCCTACTACAAAAAGTTATATGAAAGTACCGTTGTTGGAAATCTTATCCGTACCCAGCATCATCCAGGAGGAAATAGAATTCACTATAGAAACTCAAAGAAACAATTAAGCTCCAGGACCCGACGGAATAAGCAACGAAGTACTGAAGCAAGCGAAACATATAATTACACCTATTCTAAAAGAAATCTTCAATGATATTATCAACACCGAAACGATACCCCAGCAATGGACTGAATCTTGATATTGGAAACTATCGGCCAATAAGTTTGATGTCCAACCTGTACAAAATATTTGCTAAGATCTTACTCAAGCGAATGGAAGGACAACTCGACGAGCAACAGCCAATAGAACAGGCAGGTTTTAGGAAAGACTATTCAGTACTCGATCATATCCATGCTGTTAGGCAAATTATCGAAAAATATACGGAATAGCAAATTCAAAGCATTCGACTCATTAATACACACAAGCATCTGGGAGGCGTTAAGAGAGCAAGGGATAGATCAAAAATATATAAGATTGATTAGAAATGTCTATTAAAACAACTCGGCGTGTATTCAACTAGAAAAGAACGGAAATTCGTTTATGATACAAAAAGGAGTAAGACAAGGAGATCCTCTCTCTCCAAAACTTTTCTCCGCTGTTTTGGAAATGATCTTTAGAAACCTTGAATGGAAAAATCTGGGTTTGAATATAGACGGCCGCTCACTAACACACTTAAGATTTGCCGATGACATTGTATTATTCGCAAAAACGTCGAAAGATCTTAAGAGAATGTTAAACGAATTAGCTTCGGAGAGTGAAAAAGTAGGACTAAAATTAAATCCCGAAAAAACAAAAGTAATGACGAATGGAAATAAGACCAACATATACATAGGCGAGTCACAAACTGCCTCTGTGGCGCGGTGGGAGTGCATCCGACTGCTACGCAAGAGGTCGTGGGTTCGATTCCCACCCAGGATAAAACTTTGTGTGATGAGCACGATGGTTTATTCTGTGTCTGGGTGTTATTTATCTATAATATGTATGTATTTAGAAATATATAAGTATGTTTATCAGTTATCTAGATCCCATAACACAAGCTATTATTAGCTTACTATGGGCTAGCGCTGTGTGAAAAGTGTCCCACAATATTTATTTATTTAAAAAAAAAAAAAACAAATTAGCTACGTTGAAGAGTATATATACCTCGCACTGTTGATATCACCCAAAAATAACATTAACAAAGAAATCCAAAGAAGAATAGCAAACAGTTGGAAAAGGTATTGGAGCCTGAGTGATGTAATGAATGACAAAAACCTTCACATAGCAACTAATAGTAAATTGTTCAATGTGTGTATTCACCAATCTTAATATATGGAAGCCAAACATGGGCCTTCACAAAAAACACCACCGATAGACTTACTATTTGCCAACGAGCAATGGAGAGAAGCATGATAGGAGTAAAGAGGAGGGATAGAATAAGAAACATCAATATTAGGAAAAAGACCAAGGTACCGGCCGTAACCCTAAAAATAAAATCGCTGAAATGGAAGTGTGCGGGACACATGGCCAGAGGGAAGGATAAATGAAGCAAAATAATTACGCGTTGGTACCCAAGGGAAGGTAAAAGGAAAAGAGACAGACAGACAGGTTGCAGGCATAACATGGAGTAGAGTAGCCAGAGAGAGATCTGAATGGAGTAGGTTGGAGGAGGCCTTTGCCAATTGGCAAACGGACTTACAGAAAATTAAGAAACATCAAATTATCGAATATATTTATTTTGTAAAATACGTATAGAACAGTGCAGTGATAATTGTATATTTTTGTCCGAATAAAAGCTTTATTATTAACACTCGCAGCTTCCCATGGCTTGCTGCCGGCACACACTGAGATTACTCGCTACGAGTCTGGTTCATGTATTGACCATGTGTTACTGAAAACTTCCCGTCCCGCGAATACTGTGATTCTCCATACTGCAATCACTGATCACTATCCGGTTCTGTTGTGCCTGGATCTGAACTATGTCAGATCGTACACCAATACTTCTTACCATAGAATCAATCATGAAGCGGTTTCCACAGACTTACAAAATATAGATTTAGCCCAAATTTACAGTTCAATAGATCCTGAATTCTGCATTGAGTACCTATCCATTAGCGTTCAGGAAGTAATAGATAAAAATACTGAAATTATTATCAACTCCAGGCGCAACAGAATTATGAAACCGTGGATTACACCGGATTTGCTGAGATGCTTAAGAGTCAGAGACATCCTTCATAAAAAGGACAATGAAACTCTAAATACCACTTATAAACGCTACAGGAACTTTTGTAATACGGTATTAAAAGAAGTGAAGCTAGCATACGAAAAGTCAGAGGTAGCTAAAACGAATAATGACCCTTAAAAGTTATGGAAAGTCCTGAAAAACATTACAAGCTTAAGTAAAACGCATCATTACCACACTGAGCTGCTGGGCATGAACTCTTCACCAGTAGAATCTTTAAATGAAATAAATAATTATTATATTAACATCGGGAAAACCTTGGCTGAAAAATGTTTAGATATAACTAGTACTAATCGGGCTTCATTATCAACATCAAACACGCACTCATTATTAAATTCTTTTGTTTTGGAAAATACAGACGAGGAAGAAGTTTCCCGAATGACTAGGGGACTAAAAACTGAATGCACCGTAGGTAGGGATAACATATCAAACAAAATACTTAAACAAAATTCTCACTTTTTTATAGGACCACTTACATATATATTTAATCTATGCCTGGAGTCAGGTATTTTCCCTAGACAATTAAAAACCTCAGAAGTGCGGCCAATATACAAGGATGGAGATAAAGGCGATATAACAAAATAATCGACCTATCTCTATCCTCCCAGCTATCTCCAAAATTCAAGAAAAAAATATAAATGTCAGGCTAACCAAATACCTAGAACACAATAACTTATTATCAGATACCCAGTTCGGTTTCAGAGCGGGTAAATCCACAGATGAGGCTTTATCTGAACTAACTAACCACATTAGTGCAAATTTAGATATAAAACGGAAGTGTTTGGGTATATTTATAGATTTAAAAAAGGCGTTTGATACTATTTCTACTTCCATACTGATCAGAAAATTAGAAAACCTTGGGGTTAGAGGAACTCAGCTGAAACTTTTTAAGAGCTATATCTCGGGGCGAGTGCAGCGTGTTCGGATAGGCAACTATATCAGCATAGATCTCCCACTCTCCTACGGCATTCCTCAGGGCAGTATTCTAGGCCCAACCCTATTTCTCGTCTATATTAATGACCTTACAAACATTAACATTCCCAAAAGCAAAATTTTCTCATACGCAGATGATACAGCGATTATTTTCTCTGCCGATACATGGGATGAGGTTTTTAATGCTGCTCAAACGGGATTCGATGCAATCAATTCATGGTTGCGACACCATCTCCTAACTCTGAACACTGATAAAACCAAATACTTGACTTTCAGTATACGACAACCCAGTGTTAGTCTAGATAAGCATATAATAGTTGCTCACCATAGTACCAACTGCATTCAATGCTCATGCTCTCGAATAGAGCGTGTTCATCACTTGAAATATCTGGGAGTATTAATAGACTGTAATCTAAGATTTAATGAACACGTGAAACTACTTAGTGCTAGAGTAAGAAAGCTTATTTTTGTTTTTAAAAAGCTGAGAAGTGTTTTAGATGCGCTTCTTCTGAAGCAGGTATATATTGCGCTGTGCCAATCAGTATTGCTATATTGTATTTCGTCTTGGGGAGGAGCTGCAAAAACTATAATAAAACCGGTTGAGATTGCTCAAAGGGCAATCCTCAAAGTTTGTACCTTCAAACCTCGTTTATTTAATATACCCTACCAAGTCATTATATGAATAATGTGAAGTCCTTACAGTCCGTCAACTTTATGTCTTAAACGTTATTACGAAACAACACAGTTTGTTTAAATATGACCCGAACCTAGATAATAGACGTAGGACATACTTGGTGTGTGAGAATTATTGTAAACCTAACACATCTTTTATTTGTAGATTTTTTGTATTCCTTGGACCTTATCTATAGAGAGAAATTAACAAAATCTTATATATACTCCCCTAAAATAAAATTAAGTGCAAAATGAAAGTTAGGGAATACTTATTAACTTTAACATATGATGATACAGAGAACAATTTATCATACCTGAATAGAAATCCGCCAGCTCTTTTCAGTTTTTCCAAATGCAACAGACTTGGTAGTTACATTTTACACGCATACACCCACACACCCACACCCACACACACGCACACACACACACACACACACACACACACACACACACACACACACTGTCACGCAATACGGTCACATGAAATAATGTTTTATATTATATAGTTTTATATTATTACTATTACTAAACTACTGCCTTTGAGATACGTGTATTGGCTGTGTTTGTTGGTTTTGGTTTCAATTTTATTGTTTATGAGGACTGAGGGATTTAGCGCTGTATGCCGAGATACAGGTGTCTACCTAGTTCGGCTACAGATGTGGACATAATATATTGCAAACTTAGCACGTACCTACTATATGTTATTTACATAAGCGGAAATATTGTAATTATTGTACTTGGTGTGTGTGAATAAAGATTATTATTACCTATTATTTATACGAAGACCTTTTAGCCATAACTTATTTTTATACTATATAGCTGTCCCGCCCGGCTTCGCCCGTGACATACTTCGAACCTCATGGCACCCATTTAATCCCGTCGTTTATTAATTTCACAATAATGTATGAAGATTTTCCGAATTCGTTGATTACTTCTTCGCTCTCCAGTACCTACCTACGCCCGCACGGCCTGGTCGAAATATGTAAATATTATCTACATAAACTGTACTTAGTGACGAAATAATTTATTTTGATAAGGATTAATAGCATGAGTAAAATAAACGCGTTTAAATGTAGTCCAAAAGAAATTCAAGATGTTTAAATAAAAAAATGGTTGTTGTGTCTCACTCGACATAGATAGGTAAAGTGTGTCACGGAATTTTTTGTAGATATTTATAAGATCTACAATTATCTTTTATAGTTTAGGCAGCGTACGCAAAATAAGTAACTTCTCTGGTTGATTTTTTACACCTTGTGTCCGAAATACCCAAATATCTTACGGAACCCTATTTTTTTCCAAAATAAAATATAGCCTATGTTACTCGTGGATAATATAGCTTTCAAATGGTGAAAGAATTTTTAAAATCAGTCCTGTAGTTTTTGAGCCTATTCATTACAAACAAACAAACAAAGTTTTCCTCTTTATAATATTAGTGTAGATTTCTTCAATCTTATCTTCTAATTTAGTCCTATCCAGTCCTGTGGCGATCTCAAGTCCAGTCATAGGTCCTGTGCTGTCCTTGCCCCATTAACGTGGTAGAGAGATAATAAGGCTTTTAATTGAATGTGCGCGACCAGATATAAAATTTCTCTGCAATATCACTATCTTTCACTTTAGCAGTTTAAACAACTTTAATGTCTAAGAAACTACCATTTTTACACATAAAACAATGTTAATGCACTAGTTTTAGAAAATAATATAGAGCCCAGCGTGTGCTATTCGAGAAGTTCCCGCGCAAACTCGGTTGGGAAGAAGGAATTGTTAAGGGTTTCGTGGGTATGACGATTCATATAGGGCCGGGAATCCCGCACACTGTTCCTCCTACCGGCAGCAATAACGGTGATTGGTTACAAAGAGGAGACCCAGGAGTTCTTTGAAGTGAATTCAACAACAAAAACGTATGACGCAGCTCGACTCTTCAATGTAAGATAGTAAGTACTCTCGTCGTCATGAATTGTCAAACCCGCTACCTCAGAACATAAATACAAATAGAAATTAGTGTAATGAGTCTCTTATGTCTAATAAATAAGGAGCAATTTGGACAAACTGAGCCCGACGAGAACCTGTAAGAGAATTCGAAGAGGGATCTGTTGCAGGTTCTATGTAAATTAGGCTCCAAATCCTCCACCTGCCCTTGTAGTGGAAGTGAAGAAAAGAGTAACTATACTGATTGTTATGTTTTTCTGAGTAATATGGTAAGAATGAACTGAATGATGTGGCCGGTGAGTCATGTGAGTACTTTATGGTAAATCGTATTTTTTTCGACCTGGTAAATGTAGATCTGCTATAAACTACGTACATTGCCGGAATTACAACACCTCTTGGGATTATGTAGTCCTGTAAGCAAATCGGCCTTATATGCGAGTTGAACTCTAATCGTTCATTCAATTTCAACACTGTGACAAAATGATTAAATTCTCCAAGTTTATCTGTGTGAGTTATACGGATCACATGACGTTCGGCATCAAACGTGGACGTTTTGAAGTTGTACTCTCCAAATCTAATTAAGAAAGTTTCAAGCTGAACTTGTTTAAACGAGTCAATGTACATCACATGTGATTCCGTTAAAATACAACCGAAATGGTAATAACATGTGGATTCTTCAGAAACAGATATTTCGATGTATGCTGTCCAGGGTAAAGTTGCATTTTCGTTGTCATCAAACACACCACATTCAGTGCTTTGGGCTTGAGTGGTTGACACCAGGCTGAAATAAAAACAATTTTCATGGATTCGTAAGTGGAACATAAAACTATAATAATAATAAATAAATAAGTTGTGTGGTCGGGTGAACCCCATCAGGAACGAAGTTCCTTACGAATAAAAAAATAAAAATACAAAATGCTGCTATTCCAAGTCGGGGCTGAGTCTAGGGCTGCGGTGTGTGGTGTGATAGCTGTATTCCGCTAGTCCTAGTAAGTTAGAACTGTATGCCGCTGATCCCAGTGAGTCGCAATCGAATGCTGCTATTCCCACTGAGTCAGGGCTGAGTGAAGGACTGCGGTGTGCGGTGAGATAACTGTATTCCGCTAGTCCCAGTAAGTGAGAACTGTATGCCGCTGATCCCAGTGAGTCGGAATCGAATGCTGCTATTCCCACTGAGTCCGGACTGAGTGAAGGACTGCGGTGTGCGGTGAAATAACTGTATTCCGCTAGTCCCAGTAAGTCAGAACTGTATGCCGCTGATCTCAGTGAGTCGGAATCAAATGCTGCTATTCCCACTGAGTCCGGGCTGAGTGAAGGACGGTGTGCGGTGAGATAACTGTATTCCGCTAGTCCCAGTAAGTCAGAACTGTATGCCGCTGATCCCAGCTACGGAATCGAATGCTGTTTTTCCCAGTGAGTCAGGGCTGAGTCCAAGGCTGCAGTGTGCGGTGAGATAACTGTATTTCGCTAGTCCCAGTGAGTCGGTACTGTATGCCGCTGATCCCAGTAATCGGAATCGAATGCTGTTTTTCCCAGTGAGTCGGGGCTGAGTGCAGGGTTGCGGTGAGATAACTGGATTCCGCTAGTCCCAGTGAGTCGGACTCGGAACTGTATGCAGTTGATCCTAGTGAGTCGAAATCGAATGCAGCTATTCCCGATGGGTGGGGGCTGAGTGCAGGGCTATGATTTTCGGTGAGACAACTGTATTCAATTTTCTAATTAATTTGAAAAATAATAATAATAATATGTATGCAAGAGATGCGCCTGAACTTCTTCAGTAGGTCCAAAGCATTATCTGGAAGTGGTACCTTCCACATAAAGTTCGCTTTGGCCCTGAAGATGTCGGAAGGACCTTTTGCCCCTATTTATTGCCCCATTGATACTAAAAAAGGCTATATTACCAAGTTTCGGCTTATTCTTAAAATTTTAGATAATTCTATCGTTGATGCTGAGTACTGAGTTGTGAGAAAAACTCTGTGGGACTTGCTGCCCGGATATGGTGTGGACGGCTCGCTGTTGCGGGCAATACACTCGCTCTATAGGGACTGTAAGGCTTGCGTGCGAGTAGGGGGGGATGTGTCACCTCTTTTCGATGTCTGTACAGGCGTCAAACAGGGTTGTGTCATGTCCGCCTGGCCGTTCATAGTGTATCTGGACAGTTGCCTGCAGAAGTTGAAAGATGATAAGGGTGTGAATTTGGGTGACTTAACAGTAAACTGTCTGCTGTACACTGATGATGTGGTGGTCATGAAAAGCCGACCTTCAGGCATTAGTCACTAATATGAAAGAGGAGTGTGAAAGTAAGGGTCTTCACTTGAATGCAAGTAAAACTGAGGTCCTAGTATTTGAAAGAGATGATGTAAGAACTAAATGCGAGATTAGGGTAAACCAGGAACGTCTAGAGCATGTGAATAAAATTGTGTAAGTATTTAGGGAGTATGTTTAGCGCGGACGGAAGATGTGATTCGGATGTAGTACGGCGAGTAGCGATTGTACCCAATTAGTAAAGCGACAGAGCATCGTAAAAGAAGCACGACTGGCGAATCATAACGCAGTGCTATCGACATCTGGGTATGTCAAAGTAAATTGAATGCTGTGGAGATGCGATCACTTTAAAAATTGTACGGCGTTTGTTTTTTGTTGTTTTGGCCGACCGAATACGTAACGAAGTGATACGCAATATCAAATATGAAGCTAAACTAACGTTACTTATTGACTGACATTGACGTCATGGCATATAGGCATAAGGCCTTGAATAAAATACTCGATACTTTGAAGTAACGATACTTAAATATTTTTTCCTAGTTCTGTTCTACTGAAACTAAACTCATGTTACTTACTGACTGACATTGACGCCCTGACAAATACGTATAAGGCCCTAAGGGCCGTATTTTAAAACTTTACCCAAAACTCAAGAAGTACTTGAGAGTAGTATTTTAAGTCAAAATCTAGCCTCGAGCGTTTCTTGAGTATTGAGTAACGTTCTAAAATACGGCCCTAAGAATACTACTCGATACTTAATTTATTATTTCGAGTTTTTTGTTTTAATAAAGCTAAAGGGACGTTACTTACTGTGATGTTCTGGCATATTCGCATTAAGGCCTAAAGAAAAGTACTCGATACTTTGAAGTATCGATACTTTAAGTATTTTTAAAGTTCTGTTCTAGCTAAACTCATGTTACGTAATGACTGACATATACGCATATGGCTCTATGAATAGTACTCGATACTTTGAAGTATCGATACTTTATTTTTTTTTCGAGTTCTGTCCTACTGAAGCTAAACTGACGTTACTGACATATTTTCACGGCGTCACATATACTCATATGGCCCTAATAAAAGTACGCGTTACTTTTGGCAACGAGTACTTTTATTATCTTAGTAACTTTATTATCGTACTTTGATGACTACGATACTTAGATGAGTACGGTACATTTTTCGATACTACTCATGAATACCGTATCGATACTTTCCATTCGATACCGTGCCCCTATATAATGACATGACGTTTCATCTATTGACATTTACGCTTTGACAATTTTGACATATATGACATTAGTTATTGGACTAATTGTCCATTTCTCGTGGATATTTATGAAGTTGATAAAAATTTCAATATTTATTTTTTGCCATTGTAAATTTAAATTTTTCTGTATTTTTGGATTAACAAAAAAATAACTATTTTTTTCCAGTATTTGTTATCCCTTATTACTATCCCGTACTTTGTGGGCCCAAAAGTGCGCATTCTCCATTTTAAAGATGTTTTATTCTTTAAATTGTGTATATTTTTATTAAGAATTGTTAAACTTATAAACATTGTTCGTAGCTGGTTGCGTCTATAGCAAAGCAAATTTGTAAAGAAACTAGTGGACTGTATAAATATGTTTTTTTTTGTACAAAATGCTTCGTAACAAAAACTTTAAAAATGCAGACTTGTGATGTGCGGTCGTCCTTCATTGGTAAGCGCCCGTGCGCCTTCGTCCTCTGCGCCGTCACCCGAAGGTTAAGTGGATGACTCAATAGTAGCACAGCCGAAAGACATACAGTCGGTCGACGAAGCTGTCTAGACAGAGCAATCGTGCGGGGGACAAGGGACGAGACGCGGGAGGGTTTGTCCCGAGCTGCGAACAAAATATTGTTAGTAGCTCGGGACAGTCTTTCAGGGCTGACGCATTCACGACCGCTTGCTACGAGTATGATTTTTGAATTTTTTTTTAGATTTCTTTAATTCATGGGGTTTTTAATATTCTAAATACAAATTTCGTGTTTGTGCTGCTATTCCAAGTCAGGGCTGAGTGTAGGGCTGCGGTGTGTGGTGTGATAGCTGTATTCCGCTAGTCCTAGTAAGTTAGAACTGTATGCCGCTGATCCCAGTGAGTCGGAATCGAATGCTGCTATTCCCACTGAGTCAGGGCTGAGTGAAGGACTGCGGTGTGCGGTGAGATAACTGTATTCCGCTAGTCCCAGTAAGTCAGAACTGTATGCCGCTGATCCCAGTGAGTCGGAATCGAATGCTGCTATTCCCATTGAGTCAGGGCTGAGTGAAGGACTGCGGTGTGCGGTGAGATAACTGTATTCCGCTAGTCCCAGTAAGTCAGAACTGAATGCCGCTGATCCCAGTGAGTCGGAATCGAATGCTGCTATTCCCACTGAGTCCGGACTGAGTGAAGGACTGCGGTGTGCGGTGAGATAACTGTATTCCGCTAGTCCCAATAAGTCAGAACTGTATGACGCTGATCTCAGTGAGTCGGAATCAAATGCTGCTATTCCCACTGAGTCCGGGCTGAGTGAAGGACTGCGGTGTGCGGTGAGATAACTGTATTCCGCTAGTCCCAGTAAGTCAGAACTGTATGCCGCTGATCCCAGCTACGGAATCGAATGCTGTTTTTCCCAGTGAGTCAGGGCTGAGTGCAAGGCTGCAGTGTGCGGTGAGATAACTGTATTTCGCTAGTCCCAGTGAGTCGGTACTGTATGCCGCTGATCCCAGTAATCGGAATCGAATGCTGTTTTTCCCAGTGAGACGGGGCTGAGTGCAGGGTTGCGGTGAGATAACTGGATTCCGCTAGTCCCAGTGAGTCGGACTCGGAACTGTATGCAGTTGATCCTAGTGAGTCGGAATCGAATGCAGCTATTCCCGATGGGTGGGGGCTGAGTGCAGGGCTATGATTTTCGGTGAGATAACTGTATTCAATTTTCTAATTCATTTAAAAAATAATAATAATAATATGTATGCAAGAGATGCGCCTGAACTTCTTCAGTAGGTCCAAAGCATTATCTGGAAGTGGTACCTTCCACATAAAGTTCTCTCTGGCCCTGAAGATGTCGGAAGGACCTTTTGCCCCTATTTATTGCCCCATTGATACTAAAAAGGCTTTATAAACCAAGTTTCGACTTATTCTTAAAATTTTAGATAATTCTATCGTTGATGCTGAGTACTGAGTTGTGAGAAAAACTCTGTGGGACTTGCTGCCCGGATATGGTGTGGACGGCTCGCTGTTGCGGGCAATACACTCGCTCTATAGGGACTGTAAGGCTTGCGTGCGAGTAGGGGGGGATGTGTCACCTCTTTTCGATGTCTGTACAGGCGTCAAACAGGGTTGTGTCATGTCCGCCTGGCCGTTCATAGTGTATCTGGACAGTTGCCTGCAGAAGTTGAAAGATGATAAGGGTGTGAATTTGGGTGACTTAACAGTAAACTGTCTGCTGTACACTGATGATGTGGTGGTCATGACCTCATCAAAAGCCGACCTTCAGGCATTAGTCACTAATATGAAAGAGGAGTGTGAAAGTAAGGGTCTTCACTTGAATGCAAGTAAAACTGAGGTCCTAGTATTTGAAAGAGATGATGTAAGAACTAAATGCGAGATTAGGGTAAACCAGGAACGTCTAGAGCATGTGAATAAAATTGTGTAAGTATTTAGGGAGTATGTTTAGCGCGGACGGAAGATGTGATTCGGATGTAGTACGGCGAGTAGCGATTGTACCCAATTAGTAAAGCGACAAAGCATCGTAAAAGAAGCACGACTGGCGAATCATAACGCAGTGCTAGTGCCAACGTTGCTGAATGGTAGCGACATCTGGGTATGTCAAAGTAAATTGAATGCTGTGGAGATGCGATCACTTCAAAAATTGTACGGCGTTTGTTTTTTGTTGTTTTGGCCGACCGAATACGTAACGAGTGATACGAAATATCGAATATGAAGCTAAACTAACGTTACTTATTGACTGACATTGACGTCATGGCGGTGTCGTCGTGCGGTCGTCCTTCATTGGTAAGCGCCCGTGCGCCTTCGTCCTCTGCGCCGTCACCCGAAGGTTGAGTGGTTGACTCAATAGTAGCACAGCCGAAAGACATACAGTCGGTCGACGAAGCTGTCTAGACAGAGCAATCGTGCGGGGGACAAGGGACGAGACGCGGGAGGGTTTGTCCCGAGCTGCGAACAAAATATTGTTAGTACGAATTTCGTGTTAATTTTGCAATCTAATATGGCCGCCACGTCGTGGTTTTCAAATTTCATGTTGGGTATCGTATAAGGGGTTTTTTGGTATGCAGAGTACGAATTTAGTGTTAATTTTGCAATCCAATATGGCCGCCTCACCGTGGTTTTAAAATTTCATGTTGGGTATCATATAAGGGGTTTTTTGGTATGCTGAGTACGAATTTCGTGTTAATTTTGCAATCCAATATGACCAGTAATAAATTTCATGTTGGGTATCGCATAAGAGTATTATGGTATGGGGAGCCACACATGTGGGATTATAACTATACTCTATATACTATGTTATCCTGTGTTCAAGTTTTTCGTCATAATTAATATTTAAACCTGTTCAAAGCGTAACCCATATTTTTTTGTTGAAAACAACAGTAGCATTAAGTCCAGTTAGTCAAAAACCGAAAATATTTATCATTAACTCATTTACTACAAATAATATACCTAATATACACGGCGAACTTCGTATCTCCATATAATTTGGTTTTTTTTTCTTAGAGTGCTCATCCGGGCAGAGACAAATTGAACAAATTAATATTAATGATAATAATAATATACCCCTCGAGGACAGTCGTAATCTTTTATTCAACCCTATTAGGGTATAGTAGATTCGCTTTTTGAGTCATCCATTTTCTGATATCAACAAAAAAATGTATCAGAAAGTTATTGAAAAGCTCACATCCGCAGGGCAGCTGGCGAGCTGAATGTGCGTGGCTACACATCGGTCCCGATTCCTCAGAGTTTTGTTGCCCTTCTGCACCGATTAGCATTTAATGGGCTAACGGGAGAGCAGTGAGAGTGCTACTCCCGGGAGTGCAGCAATTCTCAACTCTGGCTTGCCTTGCCGGTCAGAGGGAGGGAGCCAGAGCTATATGCTCGGGGGTGGAAGTGTCATTTTCAAGGGCATAACTACGGGGAAGCCCGCTCCGGGTCTGACCCGCGATGGTGAAACCGGCGCCGCACCGCTCGACACCCCAAGCCGCTCACACCGGTGTTGCCTCTTGTCGCCTTACAGTTTTATCATGCCTATGGCGATTGTATAGGGGGCCCATCTAGTAAGTTGGCGACTCACAGTCTGCCAAAATTAGGATAATCAGATATAAAATGGCAGACGCCGCCTTTATCCATAGTTATAATCACCTAGTTCATCAAACCTCCAACCCAATAGCCCATTTCTTAGTTAGCATATTTTACAATAGTTTAACTCCCATTAGAGGTGGTCCATTATCGTTCTTCTATATAAGGCAGGCGTGGACTGTCTGCAGTGAGGGTCCCATTACCTTTTAGATTAAAATTAGCAAAGGGCCTCTGCGTGTTGGACCAGTATGTCCCCATATACGCTTACCAAGCCCAAGAAACATAATAATATAAGATCACATATGTCAGCTCACCCTTGTTTGAATTCCCAGTTCCCATCACCAGCTGCCAGTTTCCATTTCTTATCCCCAGTTCTCATCGTCAATTCTCATTCCTGGTTCATGCTCCCATTCCCTTGATTTTTTTTATAACGACACGTTGGCCATTATGGATTGCGAAATTAACACGAAATTCGTGCTCAGCATACCAAAAAACCCCTTATACGATACCCAACAGGAAATTTTATAACCACGGCGCGGCGGCCATATTGGATTGCAAAATTAACACTAAATTCGTACTCAGCATACCAAAAAACCCCTTATACGATACCCAACATGAAATTTGAAAACCACGACGTGGCGGCCATATTGGATTGCAAAATTAACACGAAATTCGTACTCAGCATACCAAGAAACCCTTTATACGATACCCAACATGAAATTTTATAACAATAGTTCGGCGGCCATATTGATTGCTAGAAACCCCATAATTTTATATCTACTACGCGGCAGCCATTTCGTAAACGCTTTCTCATAAAAAAAAACTATCGATTCGACATGAAATGAACCTTATTTACTTCCGTGTGCGGCAATTGATGAAATCTCAGATCCTTTTTTTTAAACCGGTATTTACATTATTGATTTATTATATATACATACTAGTTGACGCCCGAGGCTTCGCCCGCGTAGAGAAGTTTTCCCGTTCCCGTTTCCCATAAGAACTTGTTCCCGGGATAAAAAGTATATGTGTTATTCCGATGTATAAGCTATATTATTGTAAAGTTTCATTAAAATCTATTCAGTAGTTTTTACGTGAAAGAGTAACAAACATCTCTACAAACTTTCACATTTATAATATTATTAAGATTAAGATATTATATTATACTGTTGATAGTTAATTGCGAGTGCCCTGGTGGCACTCCAACACGAGTGCCACCAGGGCGAATGATGCTAGGGCTTGCCCCCGAGGCGACGCGCACCAGTTCGTCCCCGCTGGTGCGAAAAGTGTGAGCCAGAGCGGCGTAGGGGACCGCCACCCTACACGCGCGGCCCGACACGGCGGGAAGTGGAGGATGGAGTGCAGGGTAGCTGCGTGGAATGTTAGGGGAGGAATGACAGATAAGATGAATGAGTTGATGGATGTTATGAATGAGAGAAAGTTAGATGCAGTGTGCTTGACAGAGACCAAGCGCAAGGGCAGCGAAGTCTTGGAGCTCCCGGGTGGGATGCTCGCGCTTTGTACTGGAGTACCAGAGAGCGAGCATGGCAGTCGGGGGGTTGGAATTTAGCTGTCCTCGCGATTGGCCTCCGGTATGTATGAGTACAAACTGGTAGGTCCTAGAATCCTCTGGATCCGTGTAAAACTTGGTTTGACGAAGATTTTCCTGGTAGCTGCTTACGCGCCAGTATCTTCGTCGAACGCGAGTGAGCGAGAGAAATGTGATAGAAGGAAATGAAAGACTTATAGTATGTGGAGACTTGAATGGATGGGTGGGTACCGCTCGCGATGGTTTTGAGTCGGTACTCGGGAAGTATGGGGATAAAAGGGTGAACGACGCTGGCAAGCTAATACTGGCATTTTGTAAGGAAAAGGATTTGTTTGTGGCGAACACAATGTTCAACCACAAACAAATTCATATGTATACGAGGAGATGTAAGTCAAAGAGAAGCATGATAGATGTATTCCTAATGGATAGTCGGCTCCGTAAACAGGTGATGGACACAAGGGTTTATCGAGGCGCTGAGCTGGGATCAGACCACTACCTAGTCATAACTAGGATTAGGGGTCTGTTCGCGGGTTGGCGTCATCGTACCGAGTGTCCTGAACCTGAGCCGACTTATAGCATCAAAAGCTGGAAGCTGCAGGATGCATCCATTAGGGATAAATATAATGAAAGGGTAGCCGAAAAGCTTGGCGACGTCAATGTAAGTAGTGAGAATGTGGAAAGTGTATGGCAGAACCTTAGGGTAAGTATGATAAATGCCGCTGTGGAAGTGTGTGGAGAAACGAAAAGAGGCAGTAGTAATAAGCGTGATGCATGGTGGAATGAGGAAGTGAAAGAAGCAGTACGAATGAAGAAGAAAGCATGGCTAGACTACTTAGCCTCGCGGAATGATTTTAATATGAAAGAGAGATACAAGCTGCTGAAAGTTAACACGAAGGCACTAATAGAAGAAGCTCGTGAAAGGTGCAGAATGAAAGCGGATGAAAGGTTGTCGTCCAATTTCCGGGATAATGCCAAGCTCTTCTGGAAAGGGTTGTTCGGCAATCTGCAGTATGAATAAAGTGCTCAGTGTTAACAATGACGTCCTAACAGACCAAACTGACGTCCTGCAGAGATGGAGTGAATATTATGGAAATATGTATGCAAGAAAAAACAGAGATGCCACATCGGGAAGTGGAGCTCACTTCGATGCTCCGGATCCCGATGTCATTGAAGTCATTAGTATGAAAGAAATAGAACAAGCGATAAGAAGTATGAAATGTGGTAAGGCTGCGGGAAAAGACAGAGTTACTGCAGAGATGATCAAGTACGGTGGGTCGCGTGTCTGGGACACTGACACATGTCTGTTATGCAACTTGTGCTGGCGGACGGGTGAGGTCCCAGATGACTGGCGAGTAGCAGTTGTAGTACCTATTTACAAAGGGAAAGGCTCGCGCCTAAACTGCTCCAGCTACAGGGCGATCAGCTTGGTCAGCTTAGCTAGTAAGGTGTATGCAAAGGTTATAACGGCACGAATGCAAGAAAAGTCTGAAAGGTATTTATGGGAGGCTCAATGCGGATTCCGACGTGGAAGAGGTTGCATGGATCAAGTGTTTTCTCTCCGCATGATCGCGGAAAAGTTTCTGGCTGCTAGCCAGAAGGTTTTCTGCGCTTTTGTGGATCTAGATTTCTCTAGATCCAGATTTGATAACGTTGTGAGAGAAACGCTGTGGGACTTGCTGCCCGGATATGGCGTGGACGGCTCGCTATTGCGGGCAATACAGTCGCTTTATAGGGACTGTAAGGCTAGCGTGCGAGTAGGGGGGGATGTGTCACCTCTTTTTTATGTCTGTACAGGCGTCAAACAGGGATGTGTCATGTCCGCCTGGCTGTTCATAGTGTATCTGGACAGTTGCCTGCAGAAGTTGAAAGATTTTAATATGGGTGTGAATTTGGGTGACTTTACAGTAAACTGTCTGCTGTACGCTGATGATGCGGTGCTCATGGCCTCATCAGAAGCCGACCTTCAGACATTAGTCACTAATATGAAAGAGGAGTGTGAAAGTAAGGGTCTTCGCTTGAATGCAAGTAAAACTAAGGTTCTAGTATTTGAAAGAGGTGACGTAAGAACTAAATGCGAGATTAGGGTAAACCAGGAACGTCTAGAGCAACCGAATGAAATTGTGTATTTAGGAAGTATGTTTAGCGCGGATGGAAGATGTGATTCGGATGTAGAACGGCGAGTAGCTGCCGGAAACAAAGTTAACGGTGCTTTGTCCCAGTTAGTAAAGCGACAAAGCATCGTAAAAGAAGCACGAATGGCGATTCATAACGCAGTGCTAGTGCCAACTTTGCTTCACGGTAGTGAAACCTGGGTATGTCAGCAGATGCATGAAAGTAAATTGAATGCTGTGGAGATGCGATCACTTCGAAAATTGTGCGGCGTTACCTTGGCCGACCGAATACGTAACGAAGTGATACGCAATATGGCAGGTTTGAATGAAAGTGTCAGCGTTAAGCTGGAAAAGGGCGTGCTCCGTTGGTTTGGACACGTCCAACGAATGAGTGAGGAACGATTGACGAAGAATATATATTGTTCAAAAGTAGAGGGTAGAAGGAGTCAGGGTAGGCCGAGACTTACATATGAAGACCACGTGAGCAGATTGCTCAAAAACGGAAAAGTCAAAAGTACTCGGATACCCAGACGTGCGTGTATGAAGCGATTGATGAATCTCGAAGAAGCGAAAGAAGTATGCATGGATCGCGAAGCCTGGCGATCTGTCCACTCTGACTACCCCGTCAGGGATACAGCGTGAAGATAGTTAGTTAGTTAGTTAGTTAGTTAATTGCGAGTACGAGTTGATAAATAAATTATAAATAACATCAGCCTTGTATACTTGTGACAACCCTACAAGCATCACTGTCTAGACGTTGTCGGCATTTTTGTCAACTTGAAGTAAGGCGCAACGCTACTGATAGGTTTACTCTTTATACTGTGATAGTAGCTTACACCCGCAGGACAGGCTTGCCTAGTGTAAGTTATGTATTAATTTGATCAAAATAGTAAATAAATAAATTGAAATAGATTTAAATGCTCCCCGGAAGACTCGGTAGGTATTCATAGGCAAGAATATCCATTTTAATTTGATCTTGCCTATTTTGACACCATATAAGTTTCGCTTTGAGAATTCGCATTGCTTCCGCCATTTCACAATATAAAAGACCACTAACCGGGCGACCAGCCACATTCCAGAATCGACCCCGCGACCGCGCCTCTTGGTGAGCATCCGCGACATACCTGTTGTTGTAATTTAAGAATAGGTATTTATATTTAATTTGAAGCTCTCCACTATGTGTTACAAGAGCCATTTTTCGGACATCCTCTTTTTATTACAAAAACGTGTAAAACAAATCATTTAGAAAGGTGGAATAAAACTAGACTTCACTAATTATGACTGACTTCACTAATTATTTTTATTACCCCGGGGTGATAAAAATAATTAGTGAAGTCAGTATAAAATGTTAAAGTTCCATAAATATTTTGCCCAATAAAGTTTAAAAAAACTCTACACTAAAAACTAAATCAATTAAAAACCAAAAGTGTATGCAATGAGAACTCGAAATAAATGCTACATATTTTAAAGCAATAACGAACCTCCTATCTTGCTTAGAACTTGAGATATATGATTTTAAAAATTTTCCGTTTTAATTTGTTTTCTCTAAAAATCCACGGTTGTTGGAAAAGATTTTAATATCAAAATTAAGACCCATTATTGTTCTATTTACAAAAAAATGAATGATGAAGCGCTCGTGGCCTAGCGGTCTCAGTGTTCTGTAAACGATCACTGAGTTACGCAACTGTCACTATGGCTGGTCCTCGGATGGGTGACCACTTTGTGGCATTTACATTTGCGAGCGTTTCCATGCTTCGGAAGGCACGTTAAGCCGTTGGTCCCGGTTGCCAGTAAAATGGCAGTCGTTAAGCCTGGTTGAAGGCCTTATGGGCGGCTTGAAAACCTTCAACAGCAGGTCGCCACAACCTGCGTCTGTCTATTTAAACACGGCAATGGGCTCACCACCTATTACGTGGGACAGGAATCCACACGGTGAAAAGTAGGCATATAATATGCCTCTGCCACCCCTTCGGGGATAAGGCGTGATGGATATTTATTTATTATTTTATTTATTTATTTACAAAAAAATAATCACATCCAAATCGCCTGGAGTTTAGAAACTATGGGCCATTTTAGTTATACCCAGTTATTTCCTCTTTAGGGATGTAATTTTTTAAAATAATGTATATATCCGAAAGTAATTTAATTTTTGATGTTTCTGTCATAATTCTTATTATTTAACTGTGACGTTTCTGTAATGTTATATAAATATACTGAAGGCCAATATTTAAGTACCTACCTATTATTTAACTTACGGTGTTTGTTAGGTAATAAGTTTTCAATGAAAATTGCATTAGAATAGCTTATATCTCACAAAGTTGCACATATTATATTATCTAATTAGAACATTAATTATCACCTACAATTCCATACACTGCGTTTTATCATCATCATCATGTTTTATTCGGATAACTTTCGATCTTCATCCCAATGAAGATCGAAAGTTATCGGGATTTTTTAGTATAACTAAGTACCACTTCACTCAAGAATAAGATTCTCAAATCTTATTCTTGAGTGAAGTGTTACTTAGTTATACTAGGGTCGGCAGAAACTGACTTTCCACTTGCTATCAACGGGTCCGTATTGGGTTGCATAAATTTTCGAGGCATAACTTAAAACTGCATAACGTTTTTTGGCATACTCTCCGTTTCGCATAACGTTCAAACAGAATAAATCATTAGGCATACTGTATTTGCCCGTAACTTTTTTATAATAATGATATACCCGCATAAAATGAATGTTTACGCATAATTTTTTTTACAATAACGATTACTAATCATAACATTTATTGGCATATCACTCACTCTCGCATAAAGATTACAAGCCATACATATAGAATACCATAATGTTAACGCGTAAATATTTTTATTAAGCTCATCATCATCCGAGCGTCTGTACCAGTTGCGTCTCGCGACGCCCCGGGGTCCGCTTTCCTACATTTTCTCCTCCACTTCGCACGGTCTTCGGCATCCCCTGTAGTGAGACCATTGGCACGCATGTCATCCCTTACGACGTCAAGCCAGCACTTCTTGGGTCTTCCCCTCTTACCGGGACCCGGCGGGGCTGACATGGCCAGACATTTGTTACCTACGTAGCCCGGCGGTTGCCGCAAGACGTGACCATACCAACGAAGGCGACACTCTTGCAACTTGTCTGCAATGTCACGGACGTGAAGGCTGCCGCGGATGCGAGAGTTTCTCACGCGGTCCATCCGCGTGACCCCACACATCCACCGCAGCATCTTCATTTCCGTGACACGCAGCTCCTGCTTGTGTCGCTCCAAAATCGGCCACGTCTCACTGCCATGTAAAAGGACAGGTCTAATAATGGTTTTGTAGACCTGTCCCTTCAACCGGATCGGCATTTTAGGGTCACAAATGACACCGGTCATCTCCCGCCATTTGGCCCACGCGGCAGCAATGCGTGACTTGACATCGCAATCGATGTCACTGGACGTGTGAAAAACAGTTCCCAGGTATTTAACCTGGTCCGTGCGCTCGACCAAATCACCGCCTATGCGGACGGATGTGGGATCTGTCGAGTTTAGTGCCAAGTACTCGGTCTTCGCCACATTTAGTTTCAGACCGCCGTTCTCAAGCGTCTCCTTCCACGCCTTTACACGTCGCACCAATCTGCCCCTGTCTGCGTCTGCCAGCGCAATATCGTCAGCATACATGAGCAACCATGGAGGCTGCTCATGTGGGTTTCTGATGCTGTCCGACAATTCGTCTAATATTACACTGAACAGAAGCGGACTAAGGACCGAACCCTGGTGTACCCCGACGGTGATCGGGAAGGGTTTCGTGTCGCCAACAGCAGTCCGAACCATTGAATCGGAGTCACAGTACATGTCCCGGATAGTGTCAATATAGACCTCTGGAACCCCTTTGGACCGCAGTGCCCACCAGATCATCGCACGAGGAACACAGTCGAAGGCCTTCTGCATGTCTAGAAACAAACAGTGCAGAGGCGTGTTCTTCGACCTGTATTTCTCTGCGACAACCCTCAGGGCAAAAACAGGGTCCGTGGTCCCATAACCAGGGCGAAACCCATATTGACACTCCGAGAGAGTGCACTCCTGCCGGATCCGAGAGTCTATAATCCTCTCGAAGATCTTCATGGTGTGGGACATCACCTTAATACCGCGGTAGCTCCCGCACTCCTGCACTGACCCTTACCTTTGAAGACTGGAGTAATAATACTCAGTCTCCATTAGTTTGGGATCTGCCCGCTGAGAAGTATGCGGTTAAAAAGATTTACTAAGATGCCCACATCGCGAGAACCCATCGCCTTCCAGGCTTCGATGGGGACTTCATCGGGTCCGACAGCTTTCCGATTCTTCATGCGGCATAGCGCAGTCAGGACTTCTCCAGGCGTTACCGGTGGCACTAGTCCCTGATTCGGAGGGAGGTCCGGAGGCTGCACCTCTTTGTACTGTTTATTAAGCAGCTCGTGGAAGTACGAGCGCCATCTCTCCTTTACCGCGAGGTCTTCGCTTAACAGGTTGCCCTCAAGGTCTTTTACACAGCGACACTTGGATATATCCTGTGCCGCTTTGACCCTGGAGCGCGCCAGCTTATAGATGAGCTTCTGCCCCTCAGACGATTCCAGCTTATCATACAGAGGTTATAAGTGGTCACGTCTGGCTCTGGCTACAGCTCTCTTTGTGGCGCGCTTGGCAGCCCTGTACGCGTCGCGGTCTTCAGGAGATCCGGTCGCTTGCCACTTTTTAAAGAGGGCTTTCTTCTCCCTAGTCTCCCTCTGGACTGCGTCGTCCCACCACCAAGTTTCCTTGTCACATTTGCGTCCACCCTTAGACTCACCGAGCACTACCTTCGCCGCTCCAAGGATGGCCGCCTGAACTTTGTGCCAGCAATCTTGAACTGGTTCGCCTTCAGTGTCGGTGCACTTGTCACCGACAGCTGAGACGAATTCCTGGGACCTAGTTTCATCAAGCAGCCACCATCTAATGCGGCGCTGGCACCGCTCGATGCGTTTGCCTTTGGGCTTCACGCAGAGGTCCATGACAAGGAGACGGTGTTGTACAGTAAGACTCTCACCGGGTATGACCTTGCAGTTGGCCACCTTGCCTATGCTGTGTCGCCTAGTGAGTAGGAAATCGATCTGAGTTGTACGCCTCCCGCTCTTGTAGGTGATGAGATGTTCGGATTTCTTTTTGAAATACGTGTTCACAATGGCCACATCGGCAGCCGCACACGTTCTGAGGATAGTTTCTCCTTCAGCGTTGCGGGTGCCGTATCCAAAACCACCATGAACACGCTCAAACTCCTCACACCTCTCACCCACATGACCGTTTAGGTCGCCGCCCAAAACGATTCCCTGTGACAAGGGAATGCTCCGAAGCACTCCCTCGAGTTGACCCCAAAACGACATCTTATCAACCGGCCTGTGGCGCGTAGGCACTTATCAGGTGGGTAATAATCCCATCGATAAGCACCCTGACGATCATAAGCCGGTCGCTACAGCGTTTCACCTCCAAGATGCCACTCTGCAGCCCCTCGGAGAGAACAACGGCCACCCCGTTCTCCCCACCATTTTTTTTTTTGTTTCGGCGGGTGGCTTTTATGGGAGCGACGCCCTCAGACCTCCCAACCCCAGAGGGGAAAGCCAGCGCCAGAGCCTCGTCCGTTAATCAGCAGGTGCACGCACTAGCACGGGAGGTTGACTTGGGCCCCGAAGATCTTGGTGGGGCCCCTTACACCCAATTATTTTTATTAAGCTATTGCATAGTTTTTATCGCGGGGTTTGAGTGGGCTTTAATCAAGAAATTCCGTAAGGCAAAAAACCTAAGACGAAGGTCGAGACGAGGTCACACGAAGTTCACCGAGCACGGCCGAGCGTTGGCTTAACGTGTATGTACAATTATTATATGGTACGATTGTACGAAGCTCGCACGGATCGAGACGTAATGATAGTAAGTGTGAGTGTGAGGCTGAGGATGAGGGTGACTGTGAGAGTGAGGGTAAGGGTTTTTTATTTGGATTTTTTTTTGTTTTTTTTAGTGTAACTTGAATTGATATCAAAGAAAAACAAAGGTATGCTATGCAATAGCTTTACCGCGGCAGTCTCCGAGTGCCACACGTCTTTTTTATATCTAAGCTTCAACTGTCTAAGATTGAAATGCCCACTGATTAAAAATGTCGATAGTCACTTTACTGAAGTTCAAAATTTAAACACATATATAGAATATATAAATAAAATACAAAAAGAAATTAGGTAGATTAAAACGAGCGATTCTATTCTGGCGCATCGCCGGCCGCTGCCGCGGCCCGCTCGCGGGTTGTGGTCACAAGTGACCTAACACTCCTCCTCGCTTCGCTCGTCGTCGTACCTATTTACGACTTTGCTCAGGACTAGTCTAAAAAAAATAACACTTAAAATATCGTTTTATAAGTTACAGCTTAAAAACTTGGCTATGAGTGAGAGGATTATTTACAATGGTGTCTTATCATTTCTTAAATATTAAAATAAAATAAAATAAAATAAATATCCATCACGCCTTATCCCCGAAGGGGTGGCAGAGGCATATTATATGCCCAATTTTCACCGTGTGGATTCCTGTCCCACGTAATAGGTGGTGAGCCCATTGCCGTGTTGAAAATAGACAGACGCAGGTTGTGGCTACCGGCTGTTGAAATTTTTTAAGCCGCCTATAAGGCCTTCAACTAGGCTTAACGACCGCCATTTTACTGGCAACCGGGATCAACGGCTTAACGTGCCTTCCGAAGCACGGAAACGCTCGCAAATGTAAATGCCACAAAGTGGTCACCCATCCGACGACCAGCCATAGTGAAAGTTGCGTACCTCAGTGATCGTTTACCGAACACTGAGACCGCGGGGCCACGAGCGCTTCTAAATATTCTTAATATTCTTAGTCAAATTATTATTCATTTATGATTTAAATTGTTATCCATACCTCCATTATGCGTTTTGTTTTTTATGTTAAATTATCTTTAGGCGTATAACATTTATACCCTTTACATTTATGCTGATTAAAATTATGATAAAAAAATTAGAGTAAGTTAATGTTATGCCAATAAAATCATTATGCGTTAATAACACTCTGCTTATCATAATTTATGCGAGAAAACTTTATGCTGAAACTGTTATACCAAACTACATTATGCTAAAAAAAAATATGCGATCGAAAGGGCACCCGCTAAAAACAACTTGGCATACAACTTTAGTTTCATCTACTTTCATAAGTGTTTTATACATGCTCGCCGGTTAAGGCTACTCTTTATAAGGCCTTTTCCCAGTAGGTCCCAAGTGGGAACGTTATTGATGTTAATAGTATAAAAATGTGGATCACCAGTTACCACCCGTCACATCTCGTTTCACATTGAAGCGAAAAGGGTTTATTCCCGTTCACATTCACCTCGTAATGTAACAGTGTGATTCACTAGGAGTCAAATTTCAATCGAGTAGCACGTGTGACATTATGCCACTTTCTTCCCAATATGTCGTACTAAACAACAACAATTTGTATACTGTGTACTATGTAGAGGTGGCTGACTGTTCAAACTCTGTGAAAGCAACTACATCTCAGTCTAATTTCGTACAAGCTAAAGTAGAAAAGTAATGTTATTTTCACACATTATAAATAAGTAAACGGGATTACTTACGTTTTTAGACCAAGTATAGACCAACCGGTTTCAGAATAACGTAGGAAATCTCGATTTCTTGTTTACAACGAGCTAGAGTAGTTAGGAAGCCAGGCATATTTTTAGTGATACTTTCAATATTTTGATTTAATTTATAAATATATTAAAACAAAACAATATCATGATAGGAATGTGATATCTATCATATCTCAAAAGAAGGTACAAGGCAGTAAAACTGTGAAAACATTTTAACCCATATCTTAAAATTTATTAGTAACGATGACTCTGTAATTCTGAGGTCACATTTTTTCTTGTTCAGTTACACTGTGATTTTTTTACAGATAATTTGTAATTGTTGTTATTTGGTGTCATTGATAGGAAAAAAGTCAATTATGACTTAATATACTACCTGTAACTTAATCGGAATTTAAACTGTTAATGAGTCGAATTTATACATGATTCGGTGTAACTGTACAGCAATTAGTCACGAGAAGTGGGTAGAATAGCCACATACAATAAGAAAAATAAGTATAAATTGATTATATTTGAAAAAGGTAAATGGTGTATGTTATATACATACAAATGACACACTTCAAAATAGTTAATCTTGGTCAATTTATTGGTATTTTAAGCACCACTGAAAAATCAATGGTTTTCAAGGTAGGTGAAATATAAATAAGTACAATATATACCTAAAAATTTTAATGTATTGTCGCCAAGTAACGCCGGATTCAGATTAATAAAATAATTCTGCATGTCATCAAGAGCCACTTATGGTCGGACAGCACTATTATTATTCTGTGGTTTCTTAGAAGCTTACGTCAATAGCAGATTCTTTTATAAAATTGACTTCACGCAAGATTAAAATCCCCATTGAAGATCGAAAGTTATTGGTGAAAACCCTGGCAAAAATTTAAAAGTGGTCATAACTTCTAGACTCCACGAGATTTGGATAAGAAATTTTTCCTATCTATAGAGAAGCAGTAGACCTCAATGTTGGTATATATAACTTTTCCAATTTTTTTTAGGATTACATGAGAAAAAAATAAAAACATAAAATCGAAAAAAAAGTATTGCTCCGGTTTTAAGCAAATTACGGGATTGATAATTGGCTTAAAATAAAAAGCCTAAATAGTAGTTCCAAACAGCATAAGTTGATAATTTTTATTTGCTTTAGTTTTCAGCTCATAATATTTCTTAACTTTATCCGTATGAATAAACACTAAATTAAAAAAAAAAATATTGCTAAACTAATTATATTTATGAGTTATTGGCGGAGCAATAGTATCGCCACAAGAACAATTATATTTATCAGTTGGGAATTTTACTCTAGCATTTTAAATACTTATAAGTTATTGAAATAAAAAGGGGACGTCCGAAAAATGGCGTTTATAACACATAGTGCGCTCGTGGCCCCGCTGTCTCAGTGTTCTGTAAACGATCACTGCGTTAAGCAACTTTCGCTATGGCTGGTCATGGATGGGTGACCACTTTGTGGAATTTACATTCGCGAGCGTTTCCGTGCTTCGGAAGGCACGTCACTTCATGAACTACGCTCCAATTTTAGCTGTATTTGATAGTAATATTTTGACCCTTTTGTGTTCTCCATTGAGTATTTAAAAACGTTCTGGAATACGGACCTAAGTCAGCGGGGCCACGAGCGCTTCAATTAATTCTAATTATTTTTTAATAGTTGACGCTCGCGGCTATGCCCGCGTGGTGAAGTTATCCCGTGCCCATTTCTCACAGAAACCTGTTTCCCTCCTCTCACAGGGTCCTTTAAGATAGGGTGTGTATAGGCATATTTCTGGGTCGTCAAGGTTAGGTTAGTAGTAGGTAGTTCTGTTGCTATCTAATTTTTTAATTTTTCAAGCCAAATTATTGGCAAGTACAACTGCTTTTATTAAGCAGGATAGTTTAAATACTTCACATTTGGAAAATGAAATTCCAAAAAACTAGTTTATAGGACAACAGATAATAAATCTGGCCAGTTGACTTTGGCCCCTGAGAATAATCTTAGTAAAAATATTGTTTTTATAAACCTGGTGCACCATAATGTTAGAGGTTTAATAAATGGTAAAGATTTAGAGTTAGAGCTATACATTAATGCAAATTCTATTAATATTTTGTGTGCTACAGAGCACTGGTTAAAAGATCATCAAATCACATTGTTGAACTTCGTAAATCACCAGGTTGCTAGCTCGTTCAATAGAAAACATTCTAAACGTGGAGGCTCTTTAATATTAATTAATAAAAACTTAAAATTTAAAGAACGTAAGGATTTAGTAGCCCTCTCCATTGAGCGAGTTATTGAGATTGCCAGTATTGAGTTTGAGCATTTCATCTTGTTAAGCGTATACAGTCCCCCTGATGCTTCTTACATTAAATTTGAAGAAAAGCTTGAAGAAGCACTGTGTGCAAAAAAAACAAATGCCAATGTTCTAAGAAATCTATAATAGTTTGTGGAGATTTTAATGTTGATATATTAGATACATCATTAACTCCATCAGAGAGAAATAAAATGAAAAATTTATTTAAATCCTTTAATTTGCATAGTACATTCTTAGAACCCACTCGTATTACAGCCACCAGTGCAAAATGTATTAATAATATTTTTACTGATATTAAACCTATAGATAAAGGTATTGTGGATCCTGTGGAGTCAGATCATCGTGGCCAATGGATAAAATTTCCTAAAAGTAGTAACAAAGTCAGCAAAAAACAAATTAAATATGTGCCAATTAACCAAAGTCGTTTGAATAATTTTAAAGAAAATGTATTAAAGAGATTACCATATCTACCTAACTTCACTTGTGTAGACCAGTCATATAAACACTTATTTAATTTGATTAATGATGAGTTTGGCAAAGTTTTTACCTCAAAAACTCTACAGATTGGTGGTCGTCCTGTTTTCAGTGACTGGGCAAAACCAGGTATCTTTAAAAGTAGAAATAAATTATTTGAATTATATTCAGAAAAATCATATAATTTTAGGCAAACCTTTCAGGAATATGTTAAAAATTATTCAAAGATATTTAAACAAACGTGTCATCTTGCTAAGTCAAACTTCATTAAAAATAAAATTTCTAATTCTGTAAATAAAATAAAAATGACTTGGAACATCATTAACTCTGAATGCGGTAGATCTTTAGTGACTGAAAGGGATTTCCACTTAAAAGTAAATGGTTGCCATGTTACAGGGGACCTGGAAGTGGCTACGGAGTTTGAACATTTTTTCAAAAATGTACCTATATTGATAACAAAATCTCTCCAAGCATCTTCCAGTTCCGCTGAACTTTTATTAATCTTTAGAAGAATCTGTTCTTTGTTGCAGGGATGCATTTGTATTCACAGATATTTGTGCTCAGGACATTGTAAAGACATTTAAATGTATCGAAATTAAGAAAACCGCGGACATTTGGGGATTATCGGTCAAAACTGCATCATGTATAATTGAGGTAATTGCGCCCCATCTAGCAACTGTGTTTAATGACTGTGTTTCTAGTGGTACATTTCCTGATTTAATGAAACACAGCAAAGTCGTTCCCTTGTTCAAGGCTGGCAGCGCTACAGAGCCGTCTAATTTTCGACCAGTGTCAGTGCTGCCAACTTTGAGCAAAGTATTTGAAAAAATAAACTTGAATCAAATGCTATCCCATTTTAATAGTCATAATATACTCCATGCGAATCAATTTGGGTTTACGAAAGGGCGCTCAACTTCTGATGCTGGTGTTGAGTTATTAAAATGTATTCATGAAGCTTGGGAAGACAAGCACGATGCATTCGGTATATTTTGCGATCTATCAAAGGCTTTTGATTGCGTTCAACATGAAACGGTGTGCAAAAAATTACACCACTATGGAATAAGAGGCAAAGCTCTCGACCTTCTGTCTTCATATTTGAACAATAGAATACAGAGGGTCGATATTAATGGTACACGTTCTGTAGGATCCATGGTTACAATGGGTGTGCCGCAAGGCTCGATACTTGGGCCATTCTTGTTCCTCATTTATATTAATGATTTACCATTTTATGTAGGGGACAGGAATAGGATTGTTTTGTTTGCAGATGACACCTCATTAATTTTTAAAATTAAAAGACAATTAGATAACTATGACGATGTAAACAATGCAATTGCAAGAGTAGTTCATTGGTTCAGCTCAAATAATCTTTGCCTTAATGAAAATAAAACTAAATGTATAAAATTTACTCTACCAAATGTAAAACAAGTTGCGGCCAATGTTCAACTGAATGGACAAGTGTTAGAGTTTGTAGAATCAACTGTGTTTCTAGGTATAACTATTGATGCCAATTTGCAGTGGGGCCCACACATAGAAAAGACAGCCTCTAGATTAAGTTCGGCTGCATACGCTGTAAAAAAGATCAGGACTCTAACAGATGTGGATACGGCTAGAATGGTTTACTTCAGCTATTTTCATAGTATTATGTCTTACGGTATTCTCCTTTGGGGGAGTGCTGCAGATTTAAATATTATTTTTGTTCTACAAAAGCGGGCTGTACGCGGTATTTATAATTTGGGCCCCAGAGTTTCTCTCCGAGAAAAATTCAAAGAAGTAAATATTCTAACCGTACCATCACAATACATTTTTGCCAATCTTATGTATGTCCAGAAAAATCTATCACAGTTTTCTAAATTCTGTGATAAACATAATATAAACACTAGAAATAAAAATAATCTTTCAGTCCACCACAGTCGACTACATAAGATTGGCGATTCTTTCCAGGGTAACTGTATACGCTTTTACAACAAGCTTCCCTGTGACCTGAGAAATTTACCTTTAAATAAATTTAAAAAGTTTATTAAAAACAAGCTTTGTGAAAAAGGTTTTTACTCCGTTACAGACTATTTGCAGGACAGGGACGCCTGGAAATGATCTGCTGGCAAAGTGAAATAATATTAAATTGTAAATAGGCCATCAAAAAAAAAGCCTTCCTAAGTTTCTTGACGGTTCTTCTCAGGTGGGCCGCGTTCCGAACAGGTGGTCGCTTTAAATATTTTAAATAGTGTATGACATTTTGTAAGCGCCGTTAAAATGGTCTATGCAAAATAAAGATATTTTTATTTTTTTTTATTTTTTATTAGGGCCGCTACCAGAGCCCTGCGGATTGAGAAAGCGGCCCTCAATCACGAGTCGTCTTCTTTGTTTATCATCAGGCGAACGACACTATTCTGACGTGACAAATATAAAAAAAAAGAAAAATAAACATTGAGAGAGATTCTAAGTCATGTCACTGAAAGAACTATGAATATAAAAGTTGATGGATGGAGAGCCAGAGGAAGGTCAAAGAAAAAATGAATGGACTGTGTAAGCAGTTATATGAAAGGAGTGAATGATCTGATGACAAATAACAGGTATGAATGGAAGAAAAGACCTACTGCGCCGACCCCGAGTAAATTGGGACAAGGATGATGATTGAGAGAGATCTAAGTCGAGAAGTGGACAGTATCAGGCTAATTTGATTGATAGCACCATTCAATCGATTGATCAACTCGACCTCATCCTATCACAATCCACTGTTGGACGAGGGACTCCCCAATCCTACTAATATTATAGTAGGATTGGGGAGTTTGTAAGCATGGATGTTTGTTACTCTTACATGTAAAATGTACTGAATGGATTTTGATAAAATTTTACAATTATATAGCTTACACATCAGAATAACACGTAGGCTACTTTTTATCCCGGGAACAAGTTCCTATAAGAAACGGGAACGGGAAAACTTCACCACGACGCGGTGTCAACTAGTAATTTCAAATAGAATTTGACCTTACTGTACCACGTTGGCCAGACGGGTTGGTACAGGGTTGTGTTTCCTTCTGTTCACCGTGACGTCATCAGGGTATTCAGCAGGTATACCATTTGCCGGTGAGGCTATTTGTACCCAATAACCACACTTTATTAAATATTTGACTGCCTCTGTGGCGCGGTGGGAGTGTATCCGACTGCTACGCAAGAGGTCGTGGGTTCGATTCCTACCCAGAATTAAACTTTGTGTGATGAGCACGATGGTTTATTTTGTGTCTGGGTGTTAGTTATTTAGAAATATATCAGTATGTTTATCAGTAATCTGGTTACTATAGTACAAGCTCTGTTTAGTTTAGAATCAGATGGCGTTGTGTGAGTTCTCACAACGATATTTATTATTTTATTATTTTTCGATATCTCGACTCGAATAAGTGAAGAAAAACACTTCAAAATACATTGACATTATAATTTATTTTTAATAAATTAAAGAAATAAATACTAATAAAATACTTGAAAACTATACCTGAGCACCATTTTGGTTACAGGCGTAGTCAACTCATTTACTTGTATACAATAAAGTTTCGACAATATAAAATTGACAAATACACGTACAAATAGTTCATGCACGCGAACTATAATGTATCCTGACGCATAATAATTAACATCAAATCCATACACAGCAATTCCAACTAAAATTCTATACAATTATAAAATATTTGTGTGATACAAATGTTTGTTTCGGACTTTGTGTGTTTCCTATGTATAATGAAATGAAAAATCTTTATTCATGTAGGTCACAAAGTAACACTTATGAACGTCAAGATTACTGCTTCTACATTTATATTTACTGCCAGATTCGCAAAGCAATAGGTAGATCCACATGAAGAATCTGGCAATAAAACTCAACGCCACTCTTTTCTAACCGCCAGTAATTACATTAGTTTGATTTACATGATGAATTATACAGTAATGAATATATACGAAAGAAAAAACAAAATCAATGTTGTGTTCATTAAGATTACACTTACATAGTTCCTTTGAATTTATGTGAGAACAGTAGACTAAACTTAGTTTGCCTTAAATTTAAATAATATAATTAGTATGTTTATCAGCCGTCTAGATCCCATAACACAGGCATATATTTGCTTAATTTGGGATAGGCGGCGCTGTGTAAAAAAATGTCCCACAATGAATACACTTAAAGATGCATACGCAAAACGATTAGCAAATCATGATTGACGTAAGCAGGGACCAGCGCCTTCACGTGCTAACCAACAGACAGGCAACGTCATTCCAGCATGCCAAAAATCAAAAACGAAACTACAGCAGATTTTAGCAGCCAAAGAAAATGAACTGCAGCGCAGGCTCAAAATCTGCGTAAATTTTAAAAGCTAACTTGGAATACAGTAATATTTAGATAAGGGAGAGATCTGAGGCGGGGGCGCCGAAGACTGATCTTCGCTCATGACCAGGGGCCTGAGGATGGAGGGTGGGCTGCTCGCCGTCCTTACAGAAGCAGGCCCTAGATGGTGGCTTGACGTGACAACTACGCGTACGTCTTTCACCCACTCAAGAAAGTAGGACTGCACCCGAATCCTCCCCAAAGAATCGGGATTACACCCGGACCCCCAAAGAAGCGGGATAACATCCGAACCCCCTCCTCCGAAGACGATACCGCGCTTGCGGATATAGTCTGCTGGGAGCCTGAGGCTATCCTCACGAAGGGCTTACCCGGGACTCCTGGCCATAGACAAATGGAAGGGCACCGTGTGGTTTTAGTCGGTAAGAGTCCGGCATAGCATCCACGAGGATTACCACACGTTTAAAAAAAAACAAAAAAGAAGGTAAGGGAGAGATTAGTCATTATCCGTCAGAGAATTTCTAAACAATTACTTTAATTCGTTTTTTAAATACGATAAATAATATGGTGCTAGTTTGACATATTCATTGACGGATGATTTTATCATAATTATGCCATAAAGCCTCCATTTACCCTCATATAAAATATACAGAAACGTTTTAAAGTTTATATGACTGAGAATGGTTTGGTATGGTATCACTAAATTTGGAGATGAATCATTAAGTACGGTTGCATTATAGTCAAATACGATCAAAGTTGGCGTTGTGAATGAAGATATAAACCAAATAGGAAACATAGTAGGAGTTACAAATCCCTGAGGGATTTTATCATCCCATAAGCAAGCAGGTCTTATATCTGCATTGTACTCCAGTCGTTGATCCAATTTCAGTATTGTAAGGAAATGATTAAATCCTTCATGTTCCTCGGTGTTCGATATGCGTATCACATGTCGTTCGGCAGCAAATTTGAACGTATTTGGATTGTACTCTCCAAATCCTACTAAAATCCCTTCAGGCTGTAATTCTTTATGCCAGCCAGTGTACATGACATATTGATCCGCTATTATAGCACCGACGTAGTAGAGAGTACCGTATTTGCGACCTATAGCGATGTATGCTGACCAGGGTAGTCTTTCATTTTTGTTACCATCAAATACGCCGCATTCGCTGTACGATTCAGATGTGGATGTGGGGCTGAAATAAGGTTGATTTGTCACAAATTTAAGAGTGTAACTAAAAAAAAAACAAAGTCCCCAATACCAATAGAATATTTTATTGAAGTAGTCTTCAATGTTCTCTCTCTCTCTTTACACACACAACCCCCCCACCCCCCACACACACATATATGAACTTGTTCCGAGGATAAAAAGTAGCCTATTCGGATGTGTATAAGCTACATTATTGTAAAGTTTTATCAAAATTTATTTTCGTAATTTTTGCGTGAAAGAGTAACAAACATTCATCCATACATTCTTACAAAATTTCGCGTTTATAATATTAGTAAGATTTTATGAATGCTTGGGTGTGAATGTGTGTAAACACAGCTGTTGCTCGCTCCTTCTCGCGTTCTAATAGAGATTAATGCAACAATTAAACCGCGTGCCAAGTTTACGTCCTGATATACGCGAAAATCGCATACGCTGCCTGTCAGTTGAATGCCATTCGTCTCTAGTAATATGTGAGTAAAGTAAGTAATCATATGAGTAAATGGTGGCGCCATAGAACATATACTAATACGTATAGAAATGTTATTTCTCTCCAGAACTGATGTCGCCGCTTTGTCCCCTCTCCTTGCTAAATAAAGTTACATGCCAGTAAAACGAATTTCTTTTTGACGATCAATAACTCTTTGTTGTACAGTTTTACAATTACAAACACTAAAATAACCCATTTTTTAGCCGTTAACTCGACCAACGTGTCGCTGAGCTGCGTTTTCGACAGTCGGTGAAAATTAAAAAGCTGTCTGAAGCGCCAGACTTTGAGCATCGCGTTTTTAGCTCGCATAACACTTCTATATCTATTATTATATGTTCTGTGGGTGGCGCCCTCTGACACGCTTTGCTGTATGATATTGTCTTTCGTAGAGCGCAATTGACATTGATTTCATGCTCGGTATAATAGCACAGTCGAAACATCTGACAATCGGTCGACGAAGCTGTTTAGACAGGGCAATCGTGCGGGCAAGGGACGAGACGCGGGAGGGCAAGTCGGGACAGTCTTTTAGGGCTAAGTTGAAATCCTTATGGGCGGCTTGAAATATTTCAACAGCAGGTAGCCACAACCTGCGTCTGGCTATTTCAACACGGCAATGGGCTCACCACCTATTACGTGGGACAGGAATACACATGATGAAAAGTGAACGTATAATATGTCTCTGCCACCCCCTTCGGAGATAAGGCGTGATTGATAAACAACAACAATATAAATAAATAAATATTGTGGGACACTTTCACACAGCGCCATCTAGCCCAAACTTGTACTTGTAATATATACATATATTATATATTGATAGTTTATTGCGAGTGCGAGTCAATAAATAAGTTACAAATAATATCAGTATTGTATACTTGCGGCAACCCTACAAGCATCACTGTCTATAAGTTGTCGACATTTTGGTCGACTTCAAAGGAGTCACGCTACTGGTAGGTTTTCTCTTTTTATACTGTGATAATACTTAGTCGGAATCACAAGTGAAAATAAAAGTACAGACATTTTATGCACCGTAAGTCTGAATGGTTTCCAGCAAAGCATTTATAAAGTCAATTATAGCTTGATGAAAATAAAAAATCTTTAGTCATGTAGGTCACAAAGTAACACTTATGAACGTCAAGATTATTGCTTCTACATTTACATTTACTGCCAGATTCGCAACGCAACAGGTAGAGCCTGAGGAAGAATCTGGCAATAAAACTCAAGGCCACTCTTTTCTAACCGCCAGTAATTACATTAGTTTTATTTACATGATATTTGAACAAATTATGTAGGAATGAGTCTATACAAAAGAAACAAAATCAAATCGAAATGAGGGCAGCCCACCCTTATGACGAAGAATCTGGCAAGAAACTCAATGGCTGCTATTTTAAAATGTAGGTATGGCTTAATAAACAAAAGTTACTCGTATTTAAGCCTAAAAGCATGAGCTTTTGACAATTCGCTCCATCCGCAAAATGGCTAGTTTAAAACATGTTTCCAATATTTTTTTACCTTTTTCATAACCTAGGTATCAATTTTATTATAATACTAGCTGAACCGCGCAACTTCGTTAGCGCCAAAATCAGTAAAAGGTATCGTACTTCAAAGTTTCATGATGATCTGTTTAGTAGTTTTCGCGTGAAAGCGTAACAAAGAAATGTACTTTCACATCTATACTAATTTATAAAGCTGAAGTGTTTGTTTGTTTGTTTGATTGAACGCGCTAATCTCAGGAACACGTGTCGGATTTGAAACATTGTATTTGTGTTGTTCCATGTGTTTATTTTTTGACGTAGGCTATAGGCTATATATCATTACGCTACTACCCTGCAGAGCGAGCAGTAATCATAAATGTCGACAAATCGGGGCATTTTTATACATTTTTGTAGAATTTATAAGCGACGGGATTAAATAGGTGCGACGGAAGTTCGAGGGATGTCACGGGGTCACCTATAGTTTATAATATTAGTAAGAATTGTAAATTTTTTAAACTGTTTTTTTTCATCTCCATAATGCCCAACGCGCTTCAAAAATAACTCGTGAAACGTGTACGTGAAACGTATGCCTCTACCTACCCTCTTGGGAAGTAAGCTGAGACTATACGTTTGTGTGTAAATTAAAAGTATATACTTACACTGATGCAGATGGAATTAGACAATATTCGCCGAATTCATCAGACCCATCTGCGCAATCTTGTCTCTGTAAAATAAAGCAATTAAATTCTATAGGTAGGTACTAATAATGTATAGCTGAGGAGTTTATTTATTCGTTAAACGCGCTAATCTTAGCAACCACTGATCTGAATTGAAAAAATCTTTTTGTGTTGGATAGCCCATTTATCGAGGAAGGCTATAGGATATATATCATCACGCTGCTATCCTGGAGAGCAGAGCAATAATCATAAATGCAAAGAAATTGGACAAATTTTCATACATTAATGCAAAAGTAATAAGCGACGGAATTAAATGGGTGCGAACGGTGGTTGGAAGTTTATCACGGGTGAAGCCGCGGGAAACATGTCAGATTTCATCAGTTCTGATTATGGCTGGATACCTTAGCAGTCTCAGGCAAAGAGAAGCAATAAATAAATTAATAGCTTTTTTGGAACGAAGTTTCTTAACTCGCCTTACGGGTAGTATACAATGTATTAAGAAAACCCTGTCCGACCCGAAAGGGGCCCATAGGTACTTCAATAACATAACCAAAAAAAATTCGTATTATTTATAAGTATAAAAAAGTTATAATTTTTTTAAATGCGTGTTTTTAGTATCAGAATTAGTCCAATTTCCTTAAAATATGGCAATTTTTCAAAAACTGACAACACCTTTGTTGGCATCGACAACGAGTGTATGTGATATCAAAGAAAGCCGCCGGCAGGTGTAAGCTGACCTTTTGACCTTGCATTTCCGAATGGCCCTTTCCGTGTGATGCGTGTAAATTTTTGGTAAATTTTTGGGGTAGTTTCTAAAAAGGATTACACGAATAAAATCACATCTCGATACCTACCAATACCTTCACGGATCGGACAGGGTTTTCTTAATATCTATACTAATATTATAAAGCTGAAGAGTTTGTTTGTTTATTTGGTTGAACGCGCTAATCTCAGGAACTACTGGTCGGCTTTGAAAAATTCTTTTTGTGTTAGGTAGCCCATTTATCGAGGAAGGCTTATAGGCTATATATCATTGCGCTACTACACTGTGGAGCAGCGCAGTAGTCATAAATGTCGACATATCGGGCAAATTTTTATGCATCATTGTAGAATTTATAAGCGACGGGATTAAATAGGTGCGACGGGAGGCCGAAATATTCCACGGGCGAAGCTGTGGGGGTCATCTAGTATTGTATAAGTAGAAATCGTCACGTAACGAAATGCCGTATGCTGTGTGTATGTGTGAGTTTATCGAGGCTACTACAAGCAAATGAGCACACGAGTAAGCGAGTGCAGAACCGAGTGCGCAACTGTCTCTCTCTCCGTCTCTCTCTCTCTGTCCCGTCTCTTTTTATCAAATTAGATCAAAGCACGTTTTTTATTTATTTTTTTTTCTTGGAGCGATCGTGGCCCTGCTGACTGGATCTGTAAAAAATCACTGCATAAAGCAACTTTCGCTGTGGCTGGTCACGGGTGGGTGACCACTTTTGTGAGCGTTTTCGTGCTTCGAAAGGCACGTTCAGCCAAGTTGATGGGCGGCTTGAAAAATTTCAACAGCAGGTAGCCACAACCTGCGTCTGTCTATTTCAACACGGCAATGGGCTCATCACCTATTAAGTGGAACAGAAATACACACGGTAAAAAGTGGGCATGTAATATGCCTCTGCCACCCCTTTGGGGATAAGGTGTGATTGGTTAACATACAATAAATGATTTCTTTTTCTTTTTTTTTTTTTGTTCATATGTCTGCAACATGGCAATCTGTTGTTCACAACAATAAGCCACTACTTTGTCTGATACAATTTATCTGTTTATGTTCTTTAGCTAGGTAGGACGCTTTTTTACTTTGGTGCCTCAATCCTTCCTGACAAATCTATGTATTAAGGTTTGAACACTAATGTCTCTTCAATCTTCTGTAACACAAACTTTTGTCTCCCCTAAGTCCGAGAGCAATCTCATTTTTTATGATTTGCTTTTTTGGTAGTTAGTGCTAAATTTCATTATCTCCTGCTTAACAGAGGGTACATTTAGGTCATGATATATAAATTTGTTACTGATGTACTGTGGTATGTTGAAGATTGCTCTGAGTGTTTTAGTTTGAAATCGTTCCAGAATCTCGATGTTACTGTTGCTGGCTGAGCCCCATAGCTGGATGCCGTAGGTCCATTCTTTTTCTTTAAACGTAAGGATTTTCGTTCCTGAAGGGGGTCTCCCGACCGCACAATTTTTTTTTCAGGCATACTTTTGAGCACCGAAGTTGTGGCAGCCACATTATACTTCACTTCTACATCATCGTATGAATTATTGGGAACAGAAAACAACGGCTATACGTGACTTCCGAAGCACTGAAACCATCCATTGTCATCCAATTTGACCGTTTTCGATTTTTGATAATTTTCAGCTGAATCGATTGCGCTAATATCTGATTCAAAATCGAGTTGCAAGATTCCACCCGGTCAAAAATATACACCTTGCAAGTTAATATAAAGTTTCATTGCTCTTACCCCATTACAATCTGATCCAGGATTAGCACAAGCTCCATCGTCGCATTGAAACCAAAACGGAGGGCATATCGGGCCACTCGCGGCAAGTGCTCTAGAAATTAATTATTTTTATTAATTGAGTGTTTTTAGTTAGAGGGCGATGGGGGCCAAGTTCTTCGGGTTCAAGCCAGCCTCACCTGCCTCTGCTGACTAACGCACGAGGTAGCGAAGAGAAGGGAAACTCGAAACAAAACCGTGTACCAACCCGTCTGGCCAGCTTTGCACTTTAATGTCAATCACCCTTCCAAAATTACGGCACACAGACCATGTACGATCAATATTTGGAGAGGCCCACGTTCAGTAGTAAACTGTGAAAGGTTGATTTAATTGACTGACGTCTCTGACTACCCAGTCAGAGAAGACAGATCGCCAGGATCGCTTTGCGATCCATGCATACGTTCTTCGCTTCTTGCAGATTCATCAATCGCTTCATACATGCATGCTGGGTATCCGAGTACTTTTGACTTTTGGGCATTCTGCTCACGTGGTCTTCATATGTAAGTCTCGGCCTACCCTGATTCCTTCTACTCTACTTTCGCACAATAAATATTCTTCGTCAATCGTTCCTCATTCATTCGTTGGACATGTCCAAACTAACGGAGCACGCCCTTTTCCAGCTTTACGCTGACACTTTGACTTTGACTACTTTAACTAATTGAATCGGACGTAACATGGCGGAAATCCATCATAGAACGATAATAAAGGAGGGGACACCACACACCCTCGAAACCACCTTGTAAAGTAGAGTATTGCAAAAATTTTGACACTTGGACGGTAAGGTTTCCTTTTCCTTGAGGAGTTCGATTCATCATTCCTCCGTTAAAATTAGTAGAGATTCAACTTGACCGTTGTGCGTCAGAATCGAGGGTGTGTGGTGGGATCCTCCTCCCCTCCTTTATTATCGTTATTTGCCTACTTTAACACTTGATGACTAATTCGAGTTAATCGTCATTTCGTTCGTGTTACGCACCTGACCGGGCGAGATGGCACAAATTTATTTTATTTCGCATAAACTCGCACTACGTTTTAATTTGGTTCGAGTCCAGCTCGAGACTGATAATTTTTCAAACGACAAAGATACCATAGTTTTTGCTTTTCAAAATTGTTTCTAGAAAGAGAGAGACTTACGTTTCTTATTTTGTGCTCTCTCTCACACACACACACACACACACACACACACACACACACACACACACACACACACACACACACACACACACACACACACACACCACACACACACACACACACACACACACACACACACTCACGACGATTCGCATAATGGCTACTGTATTAAAGGAACACTGGTTGCCAAGTCACATGCTTAAGCCTAGTTTGAGCCAGGATATCTAAATATCGTTTATTTCATTTTCTCTAATACTATTGTGTGATTGTTTTTATAATTTACTTTGAAAGTAAACAATTTTTATTATTACTTACTCCTTAATAAGCTCTTCATGCTTTGTAATTTTAGTAAAAGTACTATAAGTGTGGTCGTTACACTTTTTGTTCTCGTCATTCGGTGCAGTAGACAATACGCCTCTGAGGTAGTAGCGGTCTATACCTAAATCTGTACCTGGGAAGGCTAAACCTCCTCCACTATCTCCCATACAAACTGAAGTACCTAAAAAATGACAAAATTTCAATGAGTATTATAGCAAACGATATGCATCATGATTCTTGCTTCGCAACTGTCAAGGACCATCTCTGAGAATGAAATCATCACTGGCAACACATTGTTCAAACTTCTTACTTTGGTTTTAGGCGGGCACTTGAAGGAAAGCGGACTCTTGTCACATTAAAAAGTAACATAAATTCACATTTCTTCTTACTTCTTCTATTTCGAATCTGTGTTCAAACGTGTGATCCACAAATATTTGTTTCGGAGTTTCGGTGTTTTCTGTCTATAATAAGTATATATATATATATATATAACAGATGTCTCTAGATCCCATGTCACAAGCTTATAATAGCTTAGTTTGTACTAGATGTCACTGTGTAAAAAAATGTCCTACAATGTTTGTTCTACATCGAAAACGAGAATTATCTGAAATCTAATTTTAGAACTAAACTAATTTTGGAACCTACCGAGCCTTTTTCGCTAAAAAATCATTAATGATTTTGCTGAAATCCATTTCCCGAAGTAAATCACTTTCAATGCCTAGGAGCGATAGCTTTGATTTGCGGTTTTGTCTTATCGTGGTTCGCAGCTTATTTATAATCGATTAATTTAAGAGAATAACACTATTTGTTCACCTATTACAATTGATAATACACGCGAGCGAATGATCTTACATGATAACTGGTAATGAAAGCTGATACTGGTGTGGTGATGAAAAGTGGATCGTGTAGGACAAGAACGTGCAAAAGAAGCCAAGCTTCACTGACTGTGGCGAAACCCGGTTTAACTAGCAACAAGGTGACGCTGTGTGTATGGATTGGAAGGGCATTATTCATTATGAATCATCAGGCAAGACCATTGTTTCTAAACTGTACTGCGAAAGTATTTGAGAGAAAGCGGTCGGCATCAATCAATAGAAGACTTTTCTACATGATAACGCTAGACCTCATACAACTTTAGCCTCTAAGTCAATATTAATGGGCGAATATTTCATTTTGAGCATATTTGACGTTTTGGAGAATAAAAAATAAATGGATATATTCCTGTTTTTTATGAATTTTTCGGAAAGAATTTGATGATAGAAACTGAATTTTATGAAAGGCACAGCAATTACTCTTTTCTGCTAAGAGATATTGAAGTTTCTTTTTTTAAATAAAACGGTAGTGAGATTTCCCATTTACGGTAATTAGATCTCGAGATATGGTAGAGAAATAAATTGAAATGGTAATTAGAAATAAAATCAAAGGTTTGAAAAATAACCTCGACACAGGACTGGAGCAACACCTGACGTGGTCCTTAGGATTGCATTTTGATGCATTCCTCCTCGCGCCATCACGAGAGTGACCTCTCAGCAACGGACTGCGCAGCAACCAATCGTAGCCGATGTTCTACAGAAATGGTCCTAGGACCGATCCCAGGGAAACACAAGACTTCTCGCCAAGCCAGCGATAGCTTTGGTAAGCTATGGCTCTCTCGAAAAGATAAGCCCCGACAATGCAGTAGAGGCAGGGAGGCACTATATGAAAATGAGCGTCTTAAAGCATTGCCATGGCAAGGCGTTGACTATGTCATGAGACACCGCCATGACTACCTCACCTGTGATGATGCTCCTTCTGCGAGGACTCCGACACGCATGATCGCGTAATCGGAGGAGCACTGAAATCAAACTGATGAAAACCAAACTGCTTATGTACCAAATCCCCATGACTGTGACATATGCGACAAAGTGCATTAAAATGATACGCTCAAAGAGCTTGCAAAAGCTTGCGTCGAGCAAAAGGAGCGACCAATAGCCAGAAGGCGAGGCCGCTGGCCGCCCTCATTTTGGATAAGGACCAATTTCCGCGTATACGACACCTTGGGAAACCAGCCTTTATTGAAGGATGAGTCAAAACCTTAATAGTCAATGTTTCATTGAGATCCAGGAGTCATACTCACCCCTAGCTCACTTTTGGTAACGTGGACGTAATCCCTAACCTTGGCTGGGGTTTGGGCCAGCGGAGGGCCTTGCCATTCCAGATTCTCTAGGAGCTATTTTCAGACCAATTTCTTGGCTTCTTTCTTGTAACACTCGTGAGCTCCGTCTCTCGGGCCTCAGTGCCTGGTGTATCGATAGCAGAAATGGACGCTGCGTGCACATTACGATCTCCACCGGGAATCAGGCCTGCACGATAGCTGCATCCCGGAGAGCCCTTGATTCAGGCGATTAACAGCCAAACGTATGCCGAAGTATTTAGAAAAGTCAGTCGGTGGCTTGTTGGAGGAGAAACGTCAAACTAATTATAACTATGGACAAATAACGACCCCTCCTTCCAACACATGCCAGCCCTGGACGCGGCGTGTGCGATCAGGGGTCACAAACGATACATCTACGATCGAACCGCGCACACGCCACACACAGGTGGTGATATTTTCCCGGTCATGCATTGGCCACCCAGACCACCGAAGTTCTCCCCCTACCAGTGGTTTTTCGGGAGCCTCAAGTGTCACACCCAGGCGTTGAAATTTTCCAGGACTGGGATGAAATGCGGCATGAATGACGTCTTGCTCAGCGAGCCATAGTTCGAATTGATATTGCTCACAGGTTGGCGACAAATAAGCGGCCACGATAACCACTCTGCTGCAATCAGCTGCAACGCAGCATCGGCTCCTAGCAATAATTGCAAGCCAAAGCTAAAAAAAACTAAGCTGTCTATGGTGACTGGGCTCACGTGGTAGACTCAGTACGGCTTGGCAACGGTAACCACGTTATAGAACCTAATAGACCTCTCTTCATCGCAATCATGTTACGCAACCAGTTGTAAAAGAAGAGTTCTTCCTTGATAACTACTTGCGGTAGGCGAATGTCCACTGCGCAATGCTCTGGCACAGAAGATCCTGAGCAGCAGAGCAGTGGTTTAGATTCACCTGTAGGATGCGGATAAGTAGTCCATAAATGAACTCTAAATGAAATGAACTCCATTCCCCGATCCTACCGTGAACGTGGCTAAGAGATATTGAAGCTTGACCGGTAACAACCACTACCCATACCTGACAGGCCTCTATCTCGAGGTGGTCTGTACTTTAGCCCCACGCAACGCAACTGAAAAAGTGCGGTGAGACAGCGGTAAGAGCTTGCTTTGTGATAGGACTAACTGCAGCTGAAGCAATGGTTCCTCACTGGTAACTTTCACTGTGCACTGTACCCCCACACTCTCTCCTAGTTTCGCAGGACTGCAGGAGATACACTTTATCTTTCGGAAGTCCCAATGAGGAGCTGAAGAACGTGACCGGTGAAGCCGAAGCGTCTAGCTTTGACTTTCGCCTGGTCACTTGGACAGCCGCTGGCCTCCACGATGGGGGAGATTACAACCTCTGTCATTGCTACGTCATCCAGACTCAATAAAAATCATTACCGTTTGTTTCTTCTAATTACCATTCCATTTAAAAAGAATGGGAATAAATGGTAATTATAATAATGGCAATGAGATTTTTTATAATTTCAGAAATAAAAGTATATTTTAAATAGGTAACTATTTGTTAAGTTTAACACTGTATAGAGGGATATATATTGGATATATCTAGCAAATAAAAATGTAACAAATATAAAATAATTACCTTTTAAAAGGCAAATGGTATGTAGAAATATTTTGAACCAAACCAGTTTTCGAGCAGGAGAACTCTAAATTACATAGTAAAAATGTACTTTCAGGGATGTGTTGTTCACGACTGTAACGCGGTTATGGTCAGCGAATCTTTAATGTTTAATCTAGTCCATAACCGTGGGTAAATGCGAAAACATTAGGTCGTGAATGTCTTTGAATGGTAATTATGTGTGAGTGTAAGGACATTTTTCTAAGTGATACCACTTAAATTTGTTCTTTCGTAAACGTTACTAAAATATAATATGGATTAATTAATCTATAAACCGAAAACGTTTTAAAAAAATTCGTTCTCCCAATAGACTTTTTAGAAAGACTTATAAATTTATTAAAATCTGGGAAAAGGGACACGGATGGTAATTAGATTTTGGCTTTTATTTTCAAGATTTCATGCATTTCTAAAAAAAAACAATATGTTTTAAGGATTGCGCCTAACGCAGGCCTATGTTAATTGAACGAAAACAATGTAACATTAAAAACAAAGTTTAATGTGTTATTTATCGGCCGCCATGCAATATCCACGAAATGAAATATTCACCCATTAGGTCAATAAGATTGCACTCGTAATTACCATTTATGTATCCTGCGCAAAATTTGTCGCCCGTTATGTATGCTCTGAACGATGGCGGAAGAGTAGCAATGCAAACATCAATACTGATGAATGGCATTTCAACCACGTTAAGGACTTCGGAAGCATTGCCATTAGCTGCTGTCAGACCCCAACCAGCTACCTGAAAGTTATAAATAAATACCTTAGCGTGAAAGTAAGTAATATCTATACATCGCAAAATATGTTGCTAAGCTCAAAACTCGAAGACAGCTGGGCCAATTCGAGTAATTTGTTATTAATTTATTCTTTGAACTCTAAGGAAGGTTTTTATGGAGAGAAAAATGAAACGGGAACGGGAGAGCTTCATTACGCTGGCGGAGCCGCGGACATCAATTAGTAATAAATAAATTACTTATTTAACTCATTAAAATTTTATATACAGAAAACAGTACAAAACAATAGAGGTGCTGGGGATTATTACAAGACTGACAATGATGGCCCGACTAGGTGTCGAAGAATTCCTCCCCATCACAATCAACCGGTAAGATTCCCATAACGCTGGCCGCATTGCCACGTTGTATGGCAATGCTTATTCTCTAAGCGAGAAAGAGTCCAGCCCTATGGTCACGAGAAGAGTCGACCAGTCACTTCGCGATATCACTATACAGATATTCAACTTGATTTACTATTATAATAAGAAAACCTTAACCAGATGGTACTCTGGCTTAAGCTTGCTCTAGCCGCGAGCATACACTGCTTGGTGGGTGAAGCTAAATTTGTGCTATCTGAGTCGGCATGGTATGACAACGCGATAGCACCAATTAAAAGCAGTTAAAAGATAGCACGTAGTATTAAACGAGAAACAAAATGAGTGTTGCAAATTTCATTATAGACTTTCGGCACTTGGGAGATGGCATATTTGCATGCAAAAAAATATTTGTGTGATCCACAAATGTTTGTTTCGGAGTTTGGGTGTTTGCTATGTATGTATTTAGAAATTTATAAGTATGTTTATAGCTGTCTAGATCCCATACCATAACCTTATATTGGCGTACTTGGCTAGTTGGTTCTGTGTAAAAAACATGTTTATCAGTTGTCTAGATCCTATACCAAAAGCTTAAAGCTTAGTTTTTGTTAGACAGCGTTGTGTGAAAAGTGTCCCACAATATTTATTATTTATTATATTATTTATTTATTCAGGGCTCCCGACATCGTCTATCACGATATTGTCTCAGCAGGTTCGATCCATATCCCACTTCCTTGGGTGAGATGAAGAGCGTGTCTCACGCCATTCCACCGTCTAGGGCCTACTTCTGTAAGAACGGCGAGCAGCCCACTCGCCGTCTTCAAGCCCACGGTCATGGAGGTCAGGGATTGATGCTTTTGTACAATTAAGACTAATCACTTAGCTTACCTTCCCTAACTTCCCGTGCTGTAGTTGCATATTGTCAAACATAGGCTGAAAGTTGAGGCACACTGGTTGGATGTACGTCGTGAAGTTAAATGGTATCCACAATATCAGAGCGGCTATGTCTTCTTGAAAGTTAGCAGCCACACCTTCATACAAACTTGACAGCTGTATTTCCTTTACCTGCAATAAACAGTGCAGTATTTAAATTTAGGGAGAGAAGCGCTTGGAGCCCTCTAATTGGTTGTTTTATAAACGATCACTTTGATATGCAACTTTCATCCTTGAATTGGTGACCGCTTTGTGGCATTTCAATTCACGAGCGTTTTCATGCTTCGGAAACCACGTTAAGCCGTTGGTCCCAGTTGCCAGTTGCCAGTAAGTTGAAGGTCTTATAGATGCCTTAAAATTTCAACAGCTGGTCGCCACAGCCCGCGGCTGTCCATTTCGACATGGAAGTGAGTTCCTGATACGTGGCACAAAAATGCTTACCGTGAAATGTGTGTGTAATGTATTTGCAATATATTATGTGTGCGTGAGATGTATGTATGTGTGGGTACAACCTCTCTTTGTAAGGACGTCAGTCACCATTAAACCGTGCCATCAACTAAGCGTGTCGTTTGATTGGAATACCTCAGTGTGCTTATGGTATACCTGTGCTAACCCTTCAGGGATAAAGGCGTAAATGATATGTAGGTATTTTTTGAGCAGGTCATGCTCGCGAAAGAGGCGGCGGAGAGGCAGCAAGAGAGAACTCTCTTACGAGTTCCGTAATCTGTTTTGTAGCAGCTATTATGAACATCGCTACCAACACGGCAACGACGTCGGCAGTGCGAGTGTTGTTGCAAACGTCCATAAGCTTGTCTGTCAGGTGTAGAAACTGGATATACTTCTACAATTCTTTAATATCCTGCCACAGGCTGTATAGGAATATAGTATATTCAGTAGACTAGCGGTCGTCAATCCTGTGAGCGAATCGATTGATAATAACTCTGGAGACCAGCTTATAAACTTTGCTCAGAAGTGATACAGATATATAATTCTCCAGTAAAGCATTTTCACACAACTATTCCACAAATATACAGGAGTGGATTGAAAAATGGATTGGTCGCCAGCTTAGCTGCATTTTACCGTATTTACCACGGCGAGTGTTCGGAAGAACTCTTCCAATCGGTTCCTCCCTCCCCCTTCTGTTCCCGAACAACACGAGCGGGGCAGAGATGTCATCCTTACACTGTGGAGACAATCGTGCCCAGAACCGAAAAATTCCATAGGTCTTTCTTATGTCGCACCATAAAAACATGAAACTCTCTGCCCGCACACGTGTTTTCCTCCTCTTACAATCCTGGGTCCTTAAAGAGAAGTGTAAAAAGGCTTATTTCTGGGCCGTCAAAATGAGGATAGCAATCGGAGCCCTGCTGGTTGAGATAGCGGCCCTCGTTCACTGGTCGTCGTCTTTGCTTACCATCGGCGACGCCATTGTTACGTGCCAAATATAAAGAAAAAGGAACCCCGCAAAGATCTCCAAGGCCCAGGCGACTTCACCATACGAGGTAATGACGTAGGCGCCCTTACAGAGGTCAACAATGCTGAAATCAAAATGAATCTGAGGCTACGAATCCAGGCAGGGTTTGGAAGGTAATACATCAGAATGAGGAGGCGGAGAGGAGTTGATTTAAAAATTCTGAAGATTTAAAAAAAAAATGGAATCAAGTGGAATTGTTTAGTACCTATCCATTCAAACTTTAACAACAATTTTTTTTCTAAAAGATTTACACCCATTTGCTTTCTAGGTCTCCCACTTTGCAAAGGAGGGAAGAGGCGTTACCTTCTTTTTCCGACTAAATTTCGTTGCGGGTCCAAAACATTCTAACTTTTCCTGGGACTTCACCGAGAAGTGTAAGTTGTCTGGTTTTTTGGTCATTGCTGTAGATCCTGGTTTACAGGAGTCACAGTAATGGTAATGCGGGTGGGTTTAGTCCCATTAAAAAAAGTAATTATTATGCTATTTTCTCACAAATTTTTAAAAAGTGGTAAATAGACAATTCGATTCGAGACGGGGATTGAACCCGTGACCTTTGCCTAACCGGCAATACTCTTAAATGACGTTTAAAATACGGTGGAGAATTTCAACTTGCTTCGATACGGTTAGGGTAGTTCAGTGGCTAGAAAATTGCCCTGGTTAGGCAAACGTCACGGGTTCAATCCCCGTCTCAAATCGAATAGTCTTTTTTCCTAAAAAAATGTGAAAAAAGTATCCATCCAAACAGCATTTTCTCGTAATAATTAATTGCTGCAATTTGTTTTTTATAGATATAAGTCTTAACTTGACGATTCTAACATTTGGCCGTACCAAGGTCTTCGGTCCTAAACCAGCCTTACCTGCAAGTGGTGTACCTGTCCTTACGTAAGAGATCGTGGCGATGAAGAGGAAAACCTGATTATGTACCAACCCTATAACTGGCCAGCGTAGGTTAGTGATTTTGGAAATCTCCACGGATGTTACGCCGGACACAAACTGACTAAAACCATGTGGTCCCAACCACTCTGTCTAGCGCAGGGCGGCTAGAAAACTAGGAAGAATTGTAATTTAAGAAAGCATAACATGATACATCATATCGATATGGCTTTTTTATATGTTGCTCGCCAAATTTAGGCAGCTGATTTAACGAGTTAAATATAAAAAAAATACGATTATGTCGGGGTTGTAGGAGGAGGGAAATACGTGCGCCGTTAGAGCTATGGTTTAAAAGAGAAACGGTCTTTTGAATCACTCGGTTTGGGTGAAGATTCTCTCCACTGTATGTGACCGGCATTACTGCCCGGGATGCCACGCGTTGATTGGGATCCAAAAGGAGAGTTTAGGATTAAGTTGAATAGCTCTTCATATTAAAAAAAAAAATGTCTATTAATATATCACTCAAGTAATTCCTTACTTACATAAGACTTTTGTGCACCGGCGTCTTTTTCGCTGTCCCACGATCGATGAAGTTTACCAGTAGCCACCGCGAACTTATATGCAGGAAGTTGCTTATCAGTGTCAGTCCAGAAACAATGTGCAGCTGAGAGGGTAAGCAGAAAAACATCAAATAAATGGTAGTGCGTTATCTCGCCTTGAAATGCTTGTAGCCGTGCTAACTCAGTGTTCTGTAAACGAATACTACGTTAAGCATTTTACGCTTAAGGTCCACCATAAGGCTTACCATTTGTAACGTTTCAATCTACAAGAATTTTATTGTTTCGGAAGACACGTTGAATCGTTGGTCGCGGTTGTAGGTAACATGGTAGTCGTCAAACTAAATTGAAGGCCTTGTGTGATCTAATAAATGAACAATAGGTAACCACAGGCTGTCGCTGTTCAACCAACTGGCTCAAAGTAGTGATTGTTTACAGAACACTGAGCTAGCGGGCATATGAGCGATGTAAGATCCTACCGGCTGCGCCATTTAAGACAATGTTCTGGCAAATAAAGACGTTTATCTATCTATCTTTCTAAGATCTTAAACATTTGAGATCTTAAATGGCGCAGCCGGTAGAATCATAAATAGCGCCCTTTTTTAAAATTGTATACTAATTTACCTGAAATTACAACATTCTCAGAGACGAGGGATCCCCCACAAATTTGATTGAATTTCATGTTTGTTAGCCGGTAAATGCCAACGTGCCACGGCATTTCCCCGTGCTTGACTTGTGTACCGTCTATTATAAGCTGTCTTCCGTTAGGCGTTATTCGACCGCATTCTATAAAGTAATAAAAAAACATCATTTGCTACGTGCTCTGATGTTACTAGTGTCACCAGACGTTGGTAGCGTGACCTTCATTTAACAAAAACTAACTAACTATCTTCACGCTGTATCCCTGACGGGAAAGTCAGAGAGGACTAACGGATACTGAGGGAGGATATTGTGGAATTAGCTTCCGGTTTTCCGAACATCTACAAATGAGGTTCTTCAAAAGGTTTCTACAGGGTCGGCAGCGCAAGTACCGCCCTACCGAAATAACAAACGTCTATAGGCTATGGTAAACACTTTCACCACCTAAGTGGCATAAAAAAAATAACAAAGACCTTGTAACAAATCTAGGTACAGTTGCTGTTTAAAAAATATGTTAGTTTTTCCTGTACAGCAAATTAGGTGACATGCCGACAGCAGCACCGTCTACCGGGTCCAATTGTATTTTCAAACGATCCAGTAACCCATTAAAATATACACACAAAATTTCATTTAAAACGGTCCCGTCCTATAGGATTTAGGTGACAAACGCCGTTACAGTAGCATTATAAATTAAGATTTTATTTTTTCGGCAATAATAATAATAAATATTAAATCATTTATTGCGTGAAACATGGTATTTTAATAGGTTTTACATGAATTAATGCTCAGCATGTTCCGCAGATTCATCTGCATGCAAAATTAATAAGTTGCTTAAATTTCTTCTTATTTTACTATGTCATAATTTTATAGGGCTTAATAATTAAAAAATAATAAAAACTATAAAGATATTGATAAATTACATAATTAAAAATTAAAATAAAATTGTATTGAAATTAATTACTTACTATAAAAATGTCAATAATAATTATCCAATTTCAGTATTTTCATAAATTATTTATGTCAATTCTACGCCTATTACACATTAACTGTCAATACATAGTTGTTTCCATATCCATTAAATACCTAAACTAGATTGAACACATGAGTCACTGTTACAAAAGCATTTTAGTAATTTTTTTTTTATTTAGTCTATTTATCGTCAAGAAACTCTTTGACTGTATAGTAACACTTCTCAATAAGCCAGTCAACAAGAGTAGTCCTAAATTTTCGCAAACTCAGTTCTCTTATGCCCTTTGGTATATGATTATAAATTTTTATTGCCATGTAATATGAATTATCTTGATAGAGTGACGTTTTACTTTTGGCAGCAACAGCTTTGTTTCAGCTCTAGATTTGTACAATTTGTATTCACTAGCCCTTTCAAACAACTCTGGATGACTTCTGACAAACATACCTATTTCTGTTATATATAGTGACGTCAGAGTCAGTAACTTTAGATTTTTGAAAGCTGGTTTACACGAGTCTAATGGCTTTATATTTGCTATAGCCCGAATGCACTTTTTTGACATATGAAAACCTTCAAAACGTCGGTAGAATTACCTCACAAGCGGCTCACTTTAGTACACAGGTCTTTAATATGAGATTTCCAACTACAGTGTTTGTCCAACATTATACCCAGAAATTTTGTTTCTAATGCGATATCTATGCTTATGCCTTGGTATGAAACTTTCAATGGTTGATTATTTGATTTATAGTTCTCAAACTGCATGATTTTGGTTTTTTGTATGTTAGCAGTTAAATTATTTTTTGTTAGCCAATCCATCACGAGGTCAATTGTGCTATTTACATTATGGATATGCTCGACTTCATTCTTTGAATCCGCCACAACAACAGATATATCGTCTGCAAACAGTGTACAATGGTAGTTTGTGACTTTCGGTAAGTCGTTTATATATAATAGGAAGAGCAGAGGGCCTAGAACGCTTCCCTGGGGAACACCCATCTTATTTAGCTGAAAACTTGAACTAAATGAATTTAAAATACGGTTTTCGTCTATACGATCTATTTCAACACATTGTTTTCGATTTTGTAAGTAGCTGCATATCCAGTCATGTGCCCTACCACGGAGCCCATATCGCTCGCATTTGTTTACCAATGTAAACCAAATTTTGTGATCTACAAATTATTGGTCTGGGTTGCTTTTTTTTTTGTTGGGATTTCCATGTTATGGATGTTTGGATTTCCACTTAAAAGTAAATGATTGTCATGTTACAGGGGACCTGGAAGTGGCGACGGAATTTGAGCATATTTTCGAAAATGTACCTATTTGACAACTAAATCTCTGCAAGCGTCTTCCAGTTCCTCTGAACATTTATTATAAGAATCTGTTCCTTATTGCAGGGATGCATTTGTATTCACAGATATTTGCGCTCAGGATATTATAAAAACTTTTAAATGTATTGAAATTAAGAAAACCGCGGACCTTTGGGGATTATCAGTCAAAACTGCATCATGTATCATTGAGGTCATTGCGCCGCATCTAGCAAATGTGTTTAATGACTGTGTTTCTAGTGGTATATTTCCTGATTTAATGAAACACAGCAAAGTCATACCCTTGTTCAAGGCTGGCAGCGTTCATAAAATATTTCATACAAAACAGTTTGGTTTTACGAAAGGGCGCTCAACTTCCGATGCTGGTGTTGAGTTATTAAAATATATTCATGAAACCTGGGAAGACAAGCAAGATGCATTAGGTATATTCTGCGATCTTTCCAAGGCTTTTGATTGCGTTCAACTTGAATCATTGTGCAAAAAATTACATCACTATGGAATAAGAGGCAAACCTCTCGACCTTCTGTCTTCATATTTGAACAATAGAATACAAAGGGTCGATATTAATGGTACACGTTCTGTAGGATCCATGGTTACAATGGGTGTGCCACAAGGCTCGATACTTAGGCCATTCTTGTTCCTCATTTATATTAATGATTTACCATTTTATGTAGGGGACAGGAATAGGATTGTTTTGTTTGCAGATGATACCTCATTGATTTTTAAAATTAGAAGACAATTAGATAATTATGACAATGTAAACAATGCAATCACGAGAGTAGTTCATTGGTTCAGCTCAAATAATCTTTGCCTAAATGAAAACAAAACTAAATATATCAAATTTACTCTACTAAATGTAAAACAAGTTACGGCCAATGTTCAACTTAATGGACAAGTGTTAGAGTTTGTGGAATCAACTGTGTTCCTTGGTATAACTATTGATGCCAATTTGCAGTGGGGCCCGCACATAGAAAAGACGGCCTAAAGGTTAAGTTCGGCTGCATACGCTGTAAAAAGGATCAGGTCTCTAACAGATGTAAATAAGGCTAGAATGGTTTACTTCAGCTATTTTCATAGTATTATGTCTTACGGTATTCTCCTTTGGGGGAGTGCTGCAGATGTAATTAACATTTTTGTTCTTCAAAAGCGGGCTGTACGCGCTATATATAATTTGGGCCCCAGAGTCTCCCTCCGGGAAAACGTCAAAGAAGTAAATGTTCTAACCGTAGCATCACAATACATTTTTGCCACTCTTATGTATGTCCAGAAAAATCTATCACAGTTTACTAAACTCTGTGATATACATAATATAAACACTAGACATAAAAACAATCTTTAGTTCACCACAGTCGGCTGCATAAGATAGGCGATTCTTTCCAGGGTAACTGTATACGCTTTTACAACAAGCTTCCCTGTGACCTAAAAAATTTACCATTAAATAAATTTAAAAAGTTTATTAAAAGAAAGCTTTGTGAAAAATGTTATTACTCTATTCAAGACTATTTACAGGACAGGGATGCCTGGAAATTATCTGCTGGCAAATAAAATATTTTAGTCATAATAATATTAAATTGTAAATAGGCCATCAAAAAAAAAAGCCTTCTTAAGTTGCCGGTTCTTCTCAGGTGGGCCGCGTTCCGAACCGGTGGTCACTTTAAATATACAAATTTTTTCTTTAGTTTTATTGTATGACATTTTGTAAGCGCCGTTGAAATGGTCAATGCAAAATAAAGACATTTTTATTTATTTATTTTTATTGCTCCGCCACAGTGTCCAATCAAGAAAAGCACTCCGTCAAAAAATTGTCGAAATTTGTCAAAACCGAATGCAACAAACCAAAAATTTGTCAAAGAAAAAATAAAGAAGATATTAGGGTTTAACGTTGGCCGCGCGAACGAAAGATGGAGGATTGCGCGGCCACGGAGATCTCAGGTTAGAGATCTAATTCTTTTTGTCAATTAAAGATTGAATTTGTCAAAAATTGTCGAAAAAAGAAGTATAAGCTCTAGAGCAATATTTTACGAAATATTCGCTTTTGAAGTTATGGCCGCGCAATCCTCCACTCGTTGTTTCTTTAATGTTGATTATTTTTTAAACCTTACGATTTTATACAGTAAAATTAACACAAGAAGAAGGATCTTAAATTGTCGAAACTAATGAAAGCAATAAATACCACTAAAGTTTAGTTAAACAGGAGATATCGGTCCAAAACAAAAAGTCCGTGGCCGTGCGAACGAAACGTGACCCGTGCAACTTCGTAAGAGGCAGAGAGAGAAAAAGAGTGGGGCGTACGAATTTAAATTACAATTCTAAAGTAGCTGAAACATAGATTTGGGTTATATATGTATTTTTAATGCCACATCAAAAAAAGGAAAAAAAATTTCAAAAATAAAATTAAGCATTTGGGGTGGACTACCCTACCTTGTCACTAAGGGGTATGAAAAATAGATTACGACCGATTATCAGATCTATCAAATATACATATGAAATTTAATAATAATTGGTCAACCCGTTTCGGAGGAGTTTGGTAACAAACACCTCCGAAACGGCTTTTAGAAACTTCTAAAAGCCGTTTAGAGGTCCCGTCTGCATTTTTGTGTATATTTTTATCTAATATATAAACTTATATATTAGATAAATATAGACCAAAATGCAGAAAGTGAAATGGGAGCGTATAGTATGTCTTTGCATACCCCTTTGAGGCCATAGGCGAGACTGATAGGTGATTTTTGAAATTAATTTATAATTATTCATTTTTCAAAATAGTTCTGTACAGATCTGCAAAGATTTTTAATTCATGACATGGTGACTGTTACACCGCGTGGACAATGTACATTGACGACGAGCAGCGCCCGCTTTTGTTCATCACATCATATTATTGTGTTATATGTTCCGGTAATCACTACATTGACTGTTCCATACAAATTTTATAGTACCATGTCGTACTCCATGTTTTCGCCGCTCGCGTTATATAAAATTTGACATTTGTTGCCGCGCTTTCAAAAACAGACAATGACTGGTTCGTCGTCAATGTTTGATGGTTTGCCGCGCAAAGTCTATACGCCGCTTTACACTACTACTAGTAGTAACGTAATATTTACCATGCATTTTAATGACTTTTAATGTTAATGATGAATAAATATAGTTAGTTTTTTTATTTACTCGTATTTTTATTTTCAGTTCGATCTAGATGTTATTCAGTTTCATAGCTGTCCTCCAGATATTGAATGTAAATGTATTCCCAAATATAATTAAATTATTGTTACCCTATATTCTATATATACGAGGTTATAATGAGCATTATAATGAGGTTAATATGCCGAATAAATGGAAGTTCAGACCAAAATCCTAGCAATTATACGTAGTGAAATATGAGCTTACAAAGAAGCGTTTCGTTCGCGCGGCCACGGGCTTTTTGTTTTGGACCGATATCTCCTGTTTAACTACTTTAGTAGTATTTATTGCTTTCATTAGTTTCGATAAATTAAGATCCTTCTTCTTGTGTTAATTTTACTATAAGAAATCGTAAAGTTTAAAAAATAATCAACATTAAAGAAACAACGAGTGGAGGATTGCGCGGCCATAACTTTAAAAGACGAATATTTCGTGAAATATTGCTCTAGAGCTTATACTTCTTTTTTCGAATTTTTTTGACAAATTCAATCTTTAATTGACAAAAAGAATTTGATCTCTAACCCATGTAGTTGCTGAGATCTCCGTGGCCGTGCAATCCGCCACGTTTCGTTCGCGCGGCCAACTTTAAACCCAAATAAATTCTATATTTCTACTTTGACAAATTTTTGGTTCTTTGCATTCGGTTTTGACAACATTTCGACAAAATTTTGACGGAGAGCTTTTTTTGATTGGACACCGTGGCAGAGCAATCGAAACGCACACACCAACTGACACTATATTTCTCATTTCTTTAATCTTTATAGTTCTGAAACAGAACTATTTTGTATTCCATTCCAACCAAACCGACCAAAGAGATCGGGACCTTATAGCTAAGAAAAATCATCAATAAATATTTGACAACCAAGTGACTATATTTTTAAATTTCTAAACAAAAAACAAAAGAGTCTCAAAGAACATATAAATATCGCGGGCAGAAACATTTTGTATTGAAAAATTTAATGGTCATATTTAGTTTCTGCTTTATTTATTATGTATGTTTCTAACCGTTTAAACCTACCCTGAACCTTTACAAACCTTTCGATATGAAAATCAGCCAAATCGGTCCGGCCATTGTCGAGTTTTAGCGAGACTAACGCACATCAATTCATTTTTATATACTAGAAGACTAACTTTGTTAGCGCCACCAAAAATGTGTTATATGAAGAACCGCTCGACCGATTTTGTTCAAATTTCACATAAACCATCTACTAAATATTCCGAACAAAGCCTAAACATTCGGATTAAAAATATGAGCTCGTTCTTGAGTTATAAAATGACAAAAATTGGCTTTGATTTTTGTATATATAGACAAAGTTTTCCTCTTTATAATATTAGTTTTATTTTGCTAAGGATTAATAGCATGAGTAAAATGAAACGCGTTTAAATGAAGTCCAAAAAAAAAATGGTTGTTGTGCCTCACTCGACGTAGATAGTGTGTCGCGGAAATTTTTGTAGATATTTATAAGATCTACAATTAATTAGAACATTTTATGGATCTATCTTTTATAGTTTACGATATGCAGCGTACGCAAAATAAGTAACTTTTCTGGTTGATTTTTTACACCTTGTGTCCGAAAACCCCAAATATCTTACGGAACCCTATTTTTTCCAAAATAAAATATAGCCTATGTTACTCGTGAATAATGTAGCTTTCAAATGGGGAAAGAATTTTTAAAATCGGTTCAGTTGTTTTTGAGCCTATTCATTACAAACAAACAAACACAAACAAAGTTTTCCTCTTTATAATATTAGTGTATATCACGCGAATACAGCACCTGCTTTACATCTAGCGATATAATTCCAATAGCCAGAGTAACATTTCATGCGTAGTAACACTTCATTGGAGTAATATATTGGAGTGTTGCAGACAGGTTCGACCGTCGTGTTAGGCGGAACGTAGCTATTGCAGGGTTGAATACCCTGACCTGGCACGTCGCACGTGTATGTAACGCTCGGATGTGGATCTAGCTTACAAAAGCCTGAAAATACATTAAAAAGTATAAATAAAAATGAAAAATTCAACAATATGGCAGGTTTGAATGAAAGTGTTAGCGTTAAGCTGGAAAAGGGCTCCGTTGGTTTGGACACGTTCAACGAATTAGTGAGGTACGATTGACGAAGTAGGTATATATATTGTGCGAAAGTAGAGGGTAGAAGGAGTCAGGGTAGGCCGAGACTTACATATGAAGACCACGTGAGCAGATTACTTAAAAACAAATAAGTCAAGAGTACTCGGATACCCAGACGTGCATGTATGAAGCGATTAATTAATCTACAGGAAGCGAAAAAAGTATGCACGGATCGCGATGCCTGGCGATCTGTCCTCTCTGACTACCCTGTCAGGGATACAGTGTAAAGATTGTTAAGATAAGTTGAGTTTATATTTAAATTAATCAAGAGGTAAATTTTACACTTCAAAAATAACTGGTAAGTACTCACGAACGCATTGAATCATAGTCTGGTACCAAGTTCCGACGATGCAGTATATTTGTTCAACTGAACCATCACGCTGTTGGTTCGCCACTCCGTACCCTCGCCGACACTTCACTCTTAAAACTGCACTAGAGTAACTCTGACCGGGTCGAGCGCTAGGAACGTTTAGAACTTCGTATATCCCATTATCAGGGTACGGAGGCAGCACGCACTGGCTAGAGTTTGTAAGTCTGAAATGGAATGAGCCATATTGATTATCATCTATATAATATACTAGATGACCCCCCGGCTTCGCCCGTGGCATAGTTCGAACTCCCGACGCACCTATTTAATCCCGTTGCTTATAAATTCTACAAATTTGCCCGATTTATGACTACTGCTCCGCTCTCCAGGGTAGTAGCGTGATGATATATAGCCCATCTTTCAAGTTAGATCAAACTGCACACGGTGTGCAAATTTGATTAAAATCGGTTAAGTAGTTTAGGAGCCCATCGCGGACAAACAACGTTACACGTAATTTATATATATTAGATGACTGCCTCTGTGGCGCGGTGGGAGTGTATCCGACTGCTACGCAAGAGGTCGTGGGTTCGATTCCCACTGAGGATAAAACTTTGTGTGATGAGCACGATGGTTTATTTTGTGTCTGGGTGTAATTTATCTATAATAAATATGTATTTGGAAATATATAAGTGTGTTTATCAATTATCTGGTGACCATAATACAAGGTCTGCTTAGTTTGAAGATTCCATGGTTCGGACTGCTGTTGGCGACACGAAATCCTTCCCCATCACCGTCGGGGTACACCAGGGTTCGGTCCGTGGTCCGCTTCTGTTCAGTGTGATATTAAACGAATTTTCGGATAGCTGTTTTTCACACGTCCAGTGACATCGATTGCGATGTCAAGTCACGCATTGCTACCGCGTGGGCCAAATGGCTCTTACCCCGCCGGGTCCCGGTAAGAGGGGAAGACCCATGACGTGCTGGCTTGACGTCATAAGGGTTGACATGCGTGCCAAATATCTCACTACAGGGTATGCCGACAATTGTGCGAAGTGGACGAGAAAATGTAGGAAAGCGGACCCCGAGCGACGCGAGACGCAACTGGGACACACGCTCGGATGATGATGAAGCTCTGCTTAGTTTGGAATCAGATGGCGGTGTGTGAGTTGTCCCAACGATATTTATTTATTTATTTATTTCGTACGTTATACGCCTTACGGGGTATTCAGAGAGGACAGACCGCCGGGCTACGCGATCCATGCACACTTTTTCGCTTCCTGCAGATTCATTAATCGTTTCATACATGCACGTCTAGATATTCTAGTATCTTTGACCTTTTCGTTTCTGAGTAATCTGCTCACGTGGTCTTCATGTTTAACTCTCGGTCTACCCTGACTTCTTCTACTCTCTACTTACGCACAATAGATATTCTTCGTCAATAAACAACTTAATATTGTGGGACACTAATTCACAGGGCGTGCCCTGGTGCGAAAAGTGATGTGAGCCAGAGCGGCGTAGGGGACCGCCACCCTACACGCGCGGCCCGACACACAGGGAAGTGGAGGATGGAGTGCAGGGTAGCTGCGTGGAATGTTAGGGGAGGAATGGCAGATAAGATGAATGAGTTGATGGATGTTATGAATGAGAGAAAGTTAGATGAAGTGTGCTTGACCAAGCGCAAGGGCAGCGAAGTTGTGGAGCTCCCGGGTGGGGTGCTCGCGCTATGGTCTGGAGTACCAGAGAGCGAGCATGGCAGTCGGGGGGTTGGAATTTTGTTGTCCTCGCGATTGGCCTCCGGTATGTATGAGTACAAACTGGTAGATCTGAGAATCCTCTAGATTCGTCTAAAACTTGGTTTGACGAAGATTTTCCTGGTAGCTGCTTACGCGCCAGTATCTTCGTCGAACGCGAGTGAGCTAGAGGACTTCTGGGAGAGTATGAGAGAAGCTCTAAATGTGATAGAAGGAAATGAAAAACTTATAGTATGTGGAGACTTGAATGGTTGGGTGGGTACCGCTCGCGATGGTTTTGAGTCGGTACTCGGGAAGTATGGGGATAAAAGGGTGAATAACGCTGGCAAGCTTATACTGGCATTTTGTAAGGAAAAGGATTTGTTTGTGGCGAACACAATGTTCAACCACAAACAAATTCATATGTATACGAGGAGATGTAAGTCAAAGAGAAGCATGATAGATCTATTCCTAATGGATAGTCGGCTCCGTAAACAGGTGATGGACACAAGGGTTTATCGAGGCGCTGAACTAGGATCAGACCACTACCTAGTAATAACTAGGATAAGGGGTCTGTTCGCGGGTTGGCGTCATCGAGTGTCCTGAACCTGAGCCGACTCATAGCATCAAAAGCTGGAAGCTGCAGGATGCATCCATTAGGGATAAATATAAAGAAAGGGTAGCCGAAAAGCTTGGCGACGTCAATGTTAGTAGTGAGAATGTGGAAAGTGTATGGCAGAACCTTAGGGATAGTATGGTAAATGCCGCTGTAGAATTGTGTGGAGAAACGAGAAGAGGCAGTAGTAATAAGCGTGACGCATAGTGGAATGAGGAAGTGAAAGAAGCAGTTCGAATGAAGAAGAAAGCATGGTTAGACTACTTAGCCTCGTGGAATGATTTTAATATGAAAGAGTAATACAAGCTGCAAAAAGTTAACACGAAGACACTGATAGAAGAAGCTCGTGAAAGGTGCAGAATGAAAGCGGATGAAAGGTTGTCGTCCAATTTCCGGGATAATGCCAGGCTCTTCTGGAAAGAGGTAGACAAGACCCGGAGTTGTTCGGCAATCTGCAGTATGAAAAAAGTGCTTAGTGTTAACAATAACGTCCTAACAGACCAACCTGACGTCCTGCATAGATGGAGTGAATATTATGGAAAGATGTATGCAAGAAAAGACAGAGATGCCACATCGGGAAGTGGAGCTTACTTCGATGCTCCGGATCCCGATGTCATTGAAGTCATTGGTATGAAAGAAATTGAACAAGCGATAAGAAGTATGAAATGTGGTAAGGCTGAGGGAAAAGACAGAGTTACTGCTGAGATGATCAAGTACGGTGGGTCGCGCGTCTGGGACACTCTATGTCTGTTATGCAACTTGTGCTGGCGGACGTTTGAGGTCCCAGATGACTGGCGAATAGCAGTTGTAGTACCTATCTACCAAGGGAAAGGCTCGCGCCTAAACTGCTTCAGCTACAGGGCGATCAGCTTGGTCAGCTTAGCTAGTAAGGTGTATGCAAAAATTATAACGGCAAGAATGCAAGAAAAGTCTGAAAGGTATTTATGGGAGGCTCAATGCGGATTCCGACGTGGAAGAGGTTGCATGGATCAAGTGTTTTCTCTCCGCATGATGGCGGAGAAGTTTCTGGCTATTAGCCAGAGGGTTTTCTGCGCTTTTGTGGATCTTGATAACGTTGTGAGGGAAACTCTGTGGGATTTGCTGCCCGGATATGGTGTAGACGGCTCGCTGCTGCGGGCAATACAGTCGCTTTATAGGGACTTTAAGGCTTGCGTGCGAGTAGGGGGGGTGTGTCACCTCTTTTTGATGTCTGTACAGGCGTCAAACAGGGTTGTGTCATGTCCGCCTGGCTGTTCGTAGTGCATCTGGACAGTTGCCTGCAGAAGTTGAAAGATTGTGATATGGGTGTGAATTTGGGTGACTTTTCAGTAAACTGTCTGCTGTACGCTGATGATGCGGTGCTCATGGCCTCATCAGAAGCCGACGTTCAGGCATTAGTCACTATTATTAAAGAGGAGTGTGAAAGTAAGGGTCTTCGCTTGAATGCAAGTAAGACTAAGGTTCTAGTATTTGAAAGAGATGACGTAAGAACTAAACGCGAGATTAGGGTAAACCAGGTACGTCTAGAGCAAGTGAATGAAATTGTGTATTTAGGGAGTATGTTTAGCGCGGATGGAAGATGTGATTCGGATGTAGAACGGCGAGTAGCTGCCGGAAACAGAGTTAACGGTGCTTTGTCCCAATTAGTAAAGCGACAAAGCATAGTAAAAGAAGCACGACTGGCGATTCATAACGCAGTGCTAGTGCCAACTTTGCTTTACGGTAGCGAAACCTGGGTATGTCAGCAGATGCGTGAAAGTAAATTGAATGCTGTGGAGATGCGATCACTTCGAAAATTGTGCGGCGTTACCTTGGCCGACCGAATACGTAACGAAGTGATACGCAATATGGCAGGTTTGAATGAAAGTGTCAGCGTTAAGCTGGAAAAGGGCGTGCTCCGTTGGTTTGGACACGTCCAACGAATGAGTGAGGAACGACTGACGAAGAATATATACTGTGCGGAAGCAGAGGGTAGAAGAGGTCAGGGTAGGCCGAGGCTTACATATGAAGACCACGTGAGCAGATTGCTCAAAAACGGAAAGGTCAAAAGTACACGGATACACAGACGTGCGTGTATGAAACGATTGATGAATCTCGAAGAAGCGAAAGAAGTATGCATGGATCGCAAAGCCTGGCGATCTGTCCTCTCTGACTACCCCGTCAGGGATACAGCGTGAAGATAGTTAGTTAGTTAGTTACTAATTCACACAGCGTTATCTAGCCTAAACTAAGCTTTAAGATTGTATTATTCGATCCAGACAACTGATAAACATACTTATTTATTTCTAAATACATACATATTATACATAGGAAGCGCTCGTGGCTCCGCGGTCTCAATGTTCTGTAAACGATCAATGCGTTAAGCAACTTTCACTATGGCTGGTCCTCGCATGGGTGACTACTTTGTGGCATTTACATTTGCGAGCGTGTCCATGCTTCGGAAGGCACGTTAAGCCGTTGGTCCCAGTTGCCAGTAACATGGCAGTCCTTAAGCTCAGTTGAAGGCCTTACTTGTGGCTTGAAAAATTTCAACAGCAGGTCGCCACAACCTGCGCCTGTCCATTTCAACACGACAATGGGCTCACCACCTGTTACGTTGGACAAAAGTGCATACGGTGAATTGTGGGCGTATAGTATGCCTCTGCCTACCCCTTCGGGGATAAAGGCGTGACATATGTCTGTGTCTACATTTTATACACAGGAAACACCCAAACTCCGAAACAAACATATGATCCACAAGATCACTCAAATATTTATTCCGACCTGGGAATCGAACCCAGGAATACAGCGCGGCAGTCGCATACACTACCACTGCGCCACCAAGGCAGTCACTCGTTTCTCATTTTATTATAAATTCGGGTTTCTATAAATAAAAATAAATATAAAGTTGTTGTAATTCCTAATTAGCAGGGGTCCGAGTTTACTATTTTCCAATAGAAAGCCGTTCTAGTTCTATTCCATAGAGGTTCTATTGCGATTAGTCTAAAACTAGGTAGTCTACTAAAACTATTATATATTTCACAATCACACTTTCAAGCTGCTGAATAGAGACGAAATAGCTGATTTTAGCTATCAAAATATTAATATAGACTACCAAAAATGAAAATTAAGAGCTACGAGTACTTACAGGCGCTACACGTGTTAATAACATTTTATCGGCCGGCCTACAGAATTCTATTGGAGCGCAATTGTATAGACTACGAAAACTGTATTTTTTTATGGAGTGACGATTTCTCTTCTGACGCGTTTGAATTAAAAGACTTGGCCCCCAGGTATTTTACTAAATGGATATGCATTTAGTTAAAAGCTAACTGCAGCGTGTCTAATATACTACTTACGATGTAACTTCTGCTGCTAAAGACCATGATGCCACTGAAAATAATAAAAAAAGCAGTTTATTATCATATACTATTGATTGAAGTGCCCGTGGCCCCGCGGTTTCAGTGTTCTGTAAACGATCACTGAGTTACGCAACTTTCACTATGGCTGGTCGTCGGATGGGTGACCACTTTGTGGCATTTACATTTGCGAGCGTTTCCGTGCTTCGGAAGGCACGTTAAGCCGTTGTTCGGGTGGCCAGTAAAATGGCAGTCGTTAAGCCTGGTTAAAGGCCTTATGGGCGGCTTGAAAAATTTCAACAGCAGATAGCCACAATCTGCGTCTGTCTATTTCAACACGGCAATGGGCTCACCACCTATTACGTGGGACAGGAATTCACACGGTGAAAATTGGGCATATAATATGCCTCTGCCACCCCTTCGGGGATAAGGCGTGATGGATATTTATTTATTTATTTATTTACTATTGATCAGAAATGGTCACCGTAATCTATGGACGATTGCAACACCAGGTGGCCGAATCTACTATATTCCAATAGAAAACCGTTATATTTCTATTATATTCTATTGCGATTAGTCCAAAGCTAGGTAGTTTACTAAAACTATTATATATTTCACAATCACACTTCTCAAGCTGCAGAATAGAGACAAATAACTGTTATTAGCTATCAAAATATTAATTAATACATACATAAAAATTGTCACGCCTTTATCCCCGAGGGGGTAGGCAGAGGCACACTGTACGCCCACATTTCAACGTATACATTTTTGTCTCACGTAACAGGAGGTGAGTTCATTGTTGAAATGGACAGGCGCAGGTTGTGGCGACCTGCTGTTGAAATTTTTCAAGCCGCCCACAAGGCCTTTAACATTAATGTATTCATTCAATATTAATGTAGACTACCAATGGAAATTAAGAGCTACTTACGTGTTAATAACATTCTATCAGCCGGCCGATAGATTTCCATTGGAACGCAATTATAATAGTAGACTACAAAAACTGTAATTTTTTTCTGTCGGCTCGCTATTGAGCGACGATTTCTATTCTCTTGTCATCTTACGATAAATAAATGTCGTTGGGACAACTCACACAACGCCATCTAATTCCAAACTAAGCAGAGCTTGTACTATGGTAACCAGATAACTGATAAACATTCTTATATATTTCTAAATACATACATAATATAGATAAATAACACCCAGATACAGAATAAACCACCGTGCTCATAACACAAAGTTTTATCCTTGGTGGAAATCGCACCCACGATACTTACTATCTTACGATATATTGTTGTTTCCCACTTGCTACGGTCATGAACTCATGACATACAATTTTCGCTTCTACTCTCATAAGTGTTTTCATACATGCTCGCCGTGTAAGAGTAGGTAATCTTGACCTAGCTTTTTACCAAAAGGTTTTCCATTTGATGGACATACGTACGCCGAGGTCGATCCCTATTAGTTTGCCCAATCACTCTCGCCACATAAATCTGCTTCTTCAGTCTATTTTCATTCATCCTCTCCACGTGTTCTAACCATGTAAGCATACCTTTTTCAATCTTAGTCACTACATCTTATGTCATACCGCCATGTGACCTCATCATACTGTCCCTTTCTTTATCCATCAACTTCACTCCAGCTATACTTCGCCGACTTCTCATTTCCACTGCATTAATTTTACTCTTATGTATCTTCTGCCACAGGAATACCGACAGTCCGATTCACATTGTGGAAGTTTAGGTAAGTAATATTGAAATGTAATGAGGTGTTACTAGGCCACAGGAAGTACTGCATGGTCGGATTTGAAAAATTATTTTTGTGTCGGATAGCCCATTTATCCAGGAAGGCTATAGACTATATATCATCACGTTACTACCCTGGAGAGCTGAGCAGTAATCATAAATGTCGCCAAATCGGGCCATTCGCCAAAAAGGCCAAATTTTTATGCATTATTGTACAATTAAAAGCTCATAGTTTGAGTTTAGAGAGTTTTAAAGTCATAGTCCCGCTAACTCATGCTTCTGTAAACTACCTAAATTTGTTCCGACCCGGGAATCGAACCCGTGACCTCAGCGCAGCCGTCGAGATATGCCTCCCAGTGACGTAAATGAATAATTTAAGTCACTTTTTTCATACCACTGAGGCAGACAAGCATACGGCCCACATGATGGAAAGTGGTCACCATAGCCCATGGACGTTTGCAACACTAGAGGTGCAGCATTCGCGCTGCCGACCCTTTAAAAACCTTCTAAGGCCCCTTTTGAAGGGGATATTAATATAATTATATTGGCCTATAATTTAATAACAATCACGACGGTGTAGTAACACAACAGGTCAGAGAGCACTCCGACTAAACACATCGTGATGACGTCACACGTACATTCCAATTTTTTTATTTATAGTTTTGGTTTTGACCTTTTGACTTTATATCTGATAGTGGAGGCGGCCATTTCATTTATTTTGGCGCACCGCGATGTTCTGAACTATTGTTATTATTTTGCATGAAAGTAATGGAAATAAAAAACATAAGAATTATGAGAAGCTGACCAGAAATGAACATGAATTGGCAGCACAACTTCACCTTTGTCAAAATTGGTGCACCCTAACTAATCTACGATACTCGCCCGTTGTTTTCCTTTGCATTATTTATGTTAAAGCACGATATTTAAAAAAAAATGCATGGTTTTATTATGCAATAAGTACTTTCAACATTTACAAAGTGTATTACTTTCAACATTTTGAACACAGACTTGAACAGCCACCCTTGGCTTGCGGCTATACCTTTTCGCTCCTTCGATTTTTCTAATTTTTTTTTTTTTTTTTTTTTTTTTTTTTATATATCTAGCTCGCCAAAATGACGCCGTCCGCCTGATGGAAAGCCATGACGACATCTAGCGAATTGAGGGGCACTCTCTTAGTCCACATGACTACTGACAGCGTCCCTCAAGTTGGCGGCCCAATGATGTGCCTCTTCACGCTCCGCTTGAAGAACCCGGGATTGTAAGAGGAAGGAAACACGTGCGCTGGCAGAGCGTTCCAGGTAACTATAGTTCGACAGAGAAACGATCTTTTAAATCGTTCCGTTCTGGCGAAAATTCTTTCTACTGTATGGGAGTGGCACTTCTGCCCAGCACGCGTTGTTCGGGAACGAAAAGGAGAGGGTGGGATTAGGTTGAAGAGCTCTTCAGAACACTCGCCATGGTACATGCGGTAAAATGCAGCCAAGGACGCTATGGTTCTACGCTGCGCCAGCGGCTCAAGGCTTCCTGTTACCTCAGGACAATCTATAATGCGAATAGCACGTCTCTGCATAGCGTCGAGCGCGTCCAGCAAGTACCTCGCGGAATCATCCCAAAGGTGAGAACAGTATTCGACGCAGGGACGAATCTGTGTTTTGTACAACATACATCTCTGCTGCGGCGTGAAAAAACGTCTCACCTTATTCAGGACTCCTAACTTCCGCGAGGCTAGCCCAATACAGCTCTCTATATAAGATTTGTTACTGAGCTCACGACGAACGTCTATGCCGAGGATGTCTAGATTGTCCTTCATTGGTATCGTAGTGTTCTGAAGAGATGGTAGAGGTAGGAAAGGGGATTTTTTAGCTGTGAACGCACACGCCTGTGTTTTTCGGGCATTGAAATCGACCAGGTTTTCAGAGCCCCATCCGGAAATGCGATTCAGAACCAGGTCGACATCAGTCACAAGTTGCCGTCTTTTTTCCTCAATGTCGGCCCTTCCCTCTGCTGGACGGGCAGAATAACTCCCGTGCAACGTGCTATCATCTGCATAGCAATGAATGTTCCCGAGGGACAGCATGTCATTGATATGCAGAAGAAAGAGAGTTGGCGACAATACAGACCCCTGTGGTACCCCGGCATTAACCCGCAAAAAGCAAGAAGCCTGGCCATCACAGAGGACCCGCATACGACGCCCTTGTAAGAAGCTGGCCATCCAGCAGCACAATTGAGGTGGTAGACCATATGCCGGTAGCTTGGAAAGAAGTGACGTATGCCAAACTCTATCAAAGGCTTTGGCAATGTCCAGACTTATAGCCAAGGATTCACCGTGCCTTTACATAGCCTCACCCCAAACATGTGTTACGTACGCTAGAAGATCACCCGTTGACCGTTTGGGCCTAAAGCCATATTGCCGATCATTGATCAACGAGTGATCCTCTAGGTATCGCATTAGCTGCTTGTTGACAATGAGCTCGAACACTTTACAGATAACTGAGGTGATGACTATGGGGCGATAGTTGGCTGGATCTGAACGATCCCCTTTTTTGGGAATCGGTTGTACGTTCGCTTCCTTCCAAGCCTCCGGCACGTCCCCTGAAGAATACGATAGACATAATATAAGTTTATTAGCATTTTTGCATTTTTATAGTTAGTTAGATTTATAGCATCTTTGTCTTCAATACGAGTACATGATACTCTTAAGAAAAATCTTAATTCCTACACTAGTTAAGTAATATCTACCCAATTTAAATTTTAAAGTGGAAAAATTTTTCAGTCACGAGCTGCGAACCAGCGTCTTCTGGTTCAACTTCCACTTGTTCACTGGTTCCTTTTTCCACATTAAAATTTAAATTTAGAAAAATTTTGCATACTAATTGCTTTCAATATTGTTTCTAATATCTACCCAGATATCGTTTTGCCAACCTACTCATTCTCTCAGAGATTTAGAGACAAGCCGCTTTGCAACAGAGCTAGAACTGATTTACCTACTGAAGACCGTTTACATGCTCCAGAACGCGCGTGCCTTTTGGCAGTGGAAGTATGGGTGTCTGGCTTCAGGCTCTTCCGTCACCCAACATCCACCGTCTTGGGCATTACGAGCTTTCTTGCAGCAGGAGCGCATGTCGCATGTCACGTGCATACCTTAATGACATTATTCGTCGCGTTCTTGTCACCTCTGGCCTGCCAGCTGTGCTTGAATCAAACGGCTTGACTTTTTTAATTATAATAATTTTGTAGTCTGGTTACAAAGACCTTTTAGCCAAATCTTATTTTTTAAATCATATTTCTTCAACCTTATCTTCTAATTAGTCATGTCTAGTCTTTGTCGATGTCGTGTCCTTAGTCCTAGGTCCTGGTCCTTGCCCTCAGTTTAATGGTGATTCTTATACTGAGGTTTTCAGTGGACTTTTGGCGGCAAGAGAGAAAATAGCATTTCACTGCATATATATCATTTTCTTTCACTATAGCACGTTAACACAACTTTTATGTCCAAGAAACCACCACTCCCGCACATAAAACTAGATAAATGCACTAGTTTGAGAAAATAATAAACGGCAAGCGACAGAATGTCATTAATGCCATAGAAGATTACAAAATCTTTGAAGCGGAACATAACATACATCGACACCTTACCGACAGCTTCCTCATCATATGTCGCAAATATAATTAATTAGTACATAGTACAAATTAATTATATTTTACATGTACATAGTTAGTTGTAAGAAATTTAAAGAAAAATTGCCCATACTGCCCCATCTCTAAATCCTTAACGCAGTGTTGATCCCAAGGTTACCTGTAAGAAATTGCCAGTGCGCGATAAGGCCGCCAATTGTTATGTTTTTTTTTATATCCAAGTCTATGAAACTTACGACAATTTACGATTACTTACTTACTTACTTTGGTTATTATATTTCTGAGCCGTTTGGAGTCAAAATAGTAGGATCGTGGGGCCCAAGTGCGCGTACGCTTTACCTGATATCTTTTTTTAAGATATCACAAATCATCATCATCATCCTCTTGCCCTTGTCCCAATTTACTTAGGGTCGGCCTTTACAAGGGGCAGGGTGCTTTTTTACAGGGTTAGGTAAGATATCACAAATCGAGGTCAGTAAATTTACAAAGGTTAGTTTATTACGAAAAATCATTCCTAATGACGTTTATAAGTGTTACTATGTGACCTAAATGAATAAAGATGATTTGATTTAAAATCTATACTAAAATATAAAGCTGAAGCGTTTGTTTATTTGTTTGGTTGAACGCGCTAATCTCAGGAACAAAATGAAAAATTCTTTATGTGTTGGATAGTCCTTTTATCGACGAAGGTTATATATCATCACGCTACTACCCAGGATAGCGGAGCATTAATCATAAATGTCAACCAATCGGGCAAAATGTTATACATTTTTGTAAAAGTAGCGTGTTTTTTTTTTATAAGTGCCGGGATTAAATGGGTGCGACGGGGATTTAAAGTATGTCACGGGCGAAGGTGCGGGGGCCAGCTAGTGTTCTATATGGTTGGAAAGGTAATTAATTAAAAAGATAGAGTACCGAATAAGAATGAATTAAGTAGGTCTAAAAACTGAAGATTCACGCAGCTTCAATACAGTCTAGTATTGAACTCTAACAACATTGTCGCCAAATTGACCACAAGCTAGGTTACTTAGAACTTCAAACGAAAAACACACATTAGGCATTTTTAAGATTCAAACTTACACAAATATAATACGCCGACCCCTGAAAGAGATTCATACGCAGGACACAGTTGTAACTTGTAGCCGATGTTCCACAGGAGCGGCCCGAGGACAGATCCCTGCGAAACACTGTACGAAACTTCCCGGTGAAGTGTACCACCTTCTATAACTAACATACACTGAGTAGGCAAAAATAGCGTCTAAGTTTCGGATGTTTACAGAATACAAAAAATATAATTTTATTGAAGACGTAAGTATCATATTAGTAAGGTTAAGAGGCACGAAATTCGCCAAGAATATTTCGCAATGAGTTTCATCGAATAAAAGTGCGAGCGAGAAGACGTGAGGTCATAGTCCATGCGACCATCCAAACCAACCAATGACGCGCAACGATGACGCGTAGTCAGACCGAGACACGCCTTTTATCAGCATGTGCTTGCTGCCTGCGTACATAATCTGCCCCCTCCGCTTATCTTTCTCACGAAATCTTATGTTTAACGTAATGTTCTATATATGTTTGTGATGGTATGTAAACGGTCAGTTTAAAATCCAATCAATTTAACACAATAACAGACACAAGCGTTAAAGTAAAGCTACAAAATTTACTGGATCATACTAATAGTATCTACATAGACACCACAAATATGTTTGATGTTGTTTTAACAAATGGCGAAACGATAATGATCAGGAATTTTACTCGCGACGTGAAAATTTTCGATTCAAGATTTCGTACCCTAAACTTTTTGAAAAATTAAATATAGCCTATGTTACTCACAAATGTAGCTTTCCATGCTATGCAGTTTCTGAGTCTATTCATTACAAACAAACTTACAAATCTTTCCCCTTTATAATATTAGTACCTATAGATTTAGTTCCTTTGATACAAACAGACAAGACTCAAATGAAATACTTTGGTATAATCTTGCAATTTCACTATTTTTTGAAGAAGCACCCGAAGAACTTTGTCACCAAATTACATAATTATAATCTACAGAACTTAAGTAATATATGATTGATAGCAAAGTGTCTCAAGTGCTAACAGATACATGCTTCAGTGAAATGAATAACTTGATTGCTATTTTCTTATAAATATATATAAAAATTAATCCCTATTTCCCTTGGTCACGCCATCACACGTAAACGGCTGGACCGGACCGATTACACTATTTCTTTTTTGTAGTGGTTGTTATTGTCAAGAATAGAATAGAATAAAATGATTTTTATTTCCCTGGTTGTGTTACATTAATTGTGTCCCAGATCAGTGATGTATTCGACATGTGGGTGTGTCAGCTACTTACAGTTTACCTATTTATGCCAAAAACAGATCTATATAAGTATGATGTACTTAGAGTGTGCTGTAAGGTTCTTAGTGTATGCAAAATTAATTTATATAAATTGAAAATGTTTTTGTAAATAATACTATACTTATAATTTATGGGGACGTGGGGTTGTTGCTCGCTTGCTGAGCAACCGACTTCTGTCTTTTTTTGGCACATAGTTTTGTTATTGTCAAGAGAAGGTTCTTATGGAAGAAAAAATTGCGACGGGATTAAATGGGAGCGACGGCAATAAAGGGATGTCTGAGAAACTAACGGGAGTTCGAAGTATGTCACAGTAGGCGAAGCCCCGCGTGTCAGCTATTGTAATATATATGACATAGCATATGGCCTGTTCACAATTATATGATAAAAACCTAAGGAATCTTAAAGTACTTAAAACCATAAGGCCCACCAAATAGAATAGTGATGATAATTTTTTTTTTTTTTGTTGGGATGAAAATATAAAAATTCAAGATGCCTGCGCCATGCCAAAGGTAGCAGGCGTAGAGTAGACGGGATTTCCAGAACGAAAAGAGACAACGTATTGCCAATGACGTAGACTCACACGAGTTATTAAAGATGTCTAAAGATGTCTTAACAATATTGGGCGTTGGTAACATAATATTTAGTCAAGAACCATGTAGATGACTTTACCATATCTCTTTTGAAAATTAATATATTAGAACTTCGGAGGATAAAAGTATAAAGAAGAAAAAGTCAAAGCCAATTAACCAAATATAGTTAAAAAACACAGAAAATAGACAAGTTAAAACAGCTAGTTGACTTTTTTATATTAAAATTTTTAAACAAAAATATTATCAAACGATTTTTGAGAAGTAAATACTGATTTCATCCCACAGTGCAAACACATAGCAATGCGGTGAGCTTTAAGTGAAAAGTTCAGCCGACCTAAATCGGAGGGGTTTTCCATACCCAGACAAGGCTTGTTCAATCATTCTCCTTCCGACGAGTCAGTTTTTTCAACGAGAGAATTATAGCTATTACGTAATACTAAAAAAAATGATTACTTACACAGAAAAATCAGAAAGAAAGCACACAGCCTCATTCTATTAGGCCTGCTGACGCCTTCAGTTAGAGTTTTATTATTTTTGCTATGTCACTAGTCAAGATCACGCACTAACTCAAGAACTTAACTGAAATGATAAGTTCTGAGAACAGGGTTGCCAGATTTCTGTATACCAGCTTAAAAAAAAATCGTACGTTAAGGAAATATTTAAATTAATGCGAAACTTCGTTAACCTAACCTAACCAAACCGGCCCTGTCCGAGATTGCAGGTACATCTACTTTGGTGTTCCACAAGGGTCGATTCTAGGGCCTCTCTTTTGCAAATCGTATACGATTGGGTTCTGTTCAATGACGCTCTTGGAGGATCAGTGTATGTTTTACGCTGTTGTTAACAATGTTGTGACCGTAATAATTATATGAGTTTTAGGACAGCGAAGCACAAACGCAATAAGACTAATGACAACATGGACTGAAATATTTTTGAGACCCGTGTAATAGGCGAAATTGTTTGCAAGAAGTAATGAACTAAGTTAAGACAAATTACAATCCCTGGTTTTTCAAGCGAACCGAGAAGAGGCACAGCATTGGGCGGCCAATGTGTGGGACACTGTTAGAAGTCATGTGGACCATAAGGATGTGGACAATACATTTTTAAATTTTTATGTAAGTATCCTTATCCTATAGCATGAAATTCTAAATTGCAATTTATAATTTATTTTTTTGTTGAATTCTAAGTTGTAATTTCATAATATTAATTTTTAAGTTAATAATTAATTATTTTTTATTATTATTATATACAGTTGTTATTAATTATTTATATTATTTAGAATTTCTTTTTATTATTAAGATATCTTGTTTTAAATTTTAAAATATTTTACGTTTCTTATCCTATAGCATTACATTGGCATATTGGCATAAAGCTGTAATAAATGTTATAGATGTATGTTAAATAAATAAATGAGAGTGGTCTTCAATTCGCTAGATGTCATTATTTATATAAGGTGTCAACAGCGTCATTTTGGCGAGCCTCTTATAAAAAACAGGGATCCTAAGAGGTATAGATCCTAAGAGAAATATTTGGTTATAGATATCCGATGACCTGGGACCGAGTCTACTATTGACAAGCCGTAGAATAGAACGCTGTTTTTAGCTGTCCTAATGTTAGTAGACTATCAAAAATGCAACTGACTATTGGCCACTGGAACGGTACCTGTTAGTCGAATTCTATCGGCCGACCGATAGAAGTCTATTCTAGACTACGAAAAACTGTCAAAATTGTACAAAGAGTAGCGACGATTTTGATTATATTTTGACACGATTAAAATAGCAGACTAGGTCCCCGGGTCCGTGGTTCTTGGTCGCACAGAGCGAATCCGTGAGCAGGCCTTTACGGGGTTAGAAGTTCAGACGGAAGTCGCTCCCGACAATAACGAAAATCAAATGCTCAACTATAGCCAGTCCTAGCAGTCAAGTAGAGTTGAACTACGGACTTAAAATCCAGGTATGGTTTGATAGCAACTGGGGACACACTAGAAGAAGAGAAAAAGACCTTTACCCACCTAACCCACAAAAATACTAAGGGATATTAAAATATTTTTTGGGTGTTTTACCCACTATCCTACAGGAGAGCCGTATGCTTGCCTGCCATCTCAGAGGTATAAAAAATGTATGTATTTAGAAATATATATTCCCGTACCTGATCCCATACCACAAGCTTAGGTATATTAGCTAACTTTGGGCCACATGGCGTTGAGCAAAAAAAGGTCCCACAATATTGTGGACAATGCAATTCTAATAATTGCTTAACAACTATCAACGCAAGCCTTAAGCCGCTTGGCTGCAGAATATACCACAGTGGGTGTTGTGAAAAGCTCTTAGCTAAATCCCACCCTCGCCTTTAAGTTCAAATAAATAACTAAGTTCTCAACTAAGTTACCGGGCAGAGGTACCAGTCTCTTACTTACAGTGGTAAAAGTTTAAAAATGGTAATATATAACACTCATTGATGTCAGAGCTGTTAAGTAGATAGATGGCTCCAATCATACTCTTAAATGACAATTCAATTATAGTGAAGAATTTGTTACGTTACCGTTCGGGAAGTTCTTTTTTCACTTTAATATAGATAGATAGATAGATGTTGTGTGATTTGCCAGTACATTGTTATAAAGATCTTATGACTATAGGTAGGTATTATGTTCCGCCTCAACTCGGTATGCAGTTTTATTTTTACAAAACAGAAAAAAAATCAAGCCTAAACCACAACATAATAATGGGTCTCACAATAATCTTTAAATAAGCACACAACAGGATCTTGTTCATCTTCTACTTAGTAATGCTTTCCATACATGTTTAGAAAGTCCTTTGTCGAGTAAAAACATTTTTCGACTAGACATTTCTTTAACTTTTTGACAAACAGCCCATACGTTAACTCTTTTAAATTTTAGGTATGCTATTATAAATATTTCCACACATACTCGTATCTAGACATTGTTTTTTATATAATTCAGTTTTTGGTACTTTAGACAATACAATTCTACCTGAGTCACAAGTAATGAAAAAAATTGTGAAAATTCCATTTATTTTTTAAAGCAATTGGCTTTATAAAAAATGAAAAGAATCTTCGTCAGAACCAAGCTAATTATAAGATCGGTTTTGCTTCGAACCACAAAATCTTGGAACACGCACGTGTTTCCCTCTTCTTACAACCCCGGGAAGAAATTTGCGAAGTATATCTGGAGTGAAATTGATAGAATGAACAGCGTGATAAGGGAACATTGCGCTATGACAGAAAACGTTGTGACTAATATAGAAAAAGGGATGTTTAGATGGTTCGGACACGTGGAGAGGATGGATGAAAATAGACTAACGAAGAAAATTTATGCGGCGAGAGTAAAAGGGCAAACTGGTAAGGGTCGACCTCGACGTACATATGCCAATCAAATTAAAGATCTTTTGACAAAAGGCTAGGTCAAGAGTACCCTTAATCGGCAAGCGTGTATGAAAATAATTATGAAAGTTGAAGAAGCGAAAGTTGTGTGCCAGGATCGTAGCAAGTGGAAAACCATAGTCTCTGCCTAACCTAATAGAAGACAGGCGTGATTTATGATTTTCCATTAGACGGCTGGCAGTTGTCATTTTGTTTAACTAGAACAAAATATGTTTGGATGTTTCCTATGTATAATATGTATGTATATCAGTTAACGATAATAAAGGAGGGGAGGAGGATCCCACCACACACCCTCGATTCGTCAATCCTAACGCACAACGGTCAAGTAAAACCCCCCGGTTGGTCCCGGTTGCCAGTAACATGGTAGTCGTTAAGCCAAGTTGAAGGCCTGATGGGTGGATTGAAAAATTTCAACAGCAAGTCACCACAACCCGCGTCTGTCTATTTCAACACGGGCTTACCTACTGTTACGTGGGACAAAAATGCACACGGTGAAATGTGGGCTATATGCCTCTGCTTAACACTTCGAGGATAAAGGCGTGACAATATGTATGTATGTAATGTAAAGCTTATAAAGTAAACTGGATAAGTACTATTTAACTATAATTTTAATGTAAAATTTGCGAAATGATTGAGTTATGAGGAAATTATGTGGCATGTATCTTTTTTAATAGTTATGGTAAATATGCTAAATCATATTCCTTGTGAGCCAAAAAAAAAAAAAATTAAATAAATAGTAGATTGTCTTATTTTTATATCTGGCAACCGCGTAGTGTGGTAGCTGTGAGGTTCAAATAAGTACCCTACCGGTACTATTGTAAATACTTACTTGAAGTTGGTGATAACAATTGTTATTAATTTGATAATAAAGAACTTCGGATAACATCTGATCTTCACAATTGTAGTGCTAGTGGTTGTTTCACGAAGTGTGTCAATAACTATCAGTATATTTTTTAATATACTGATAGTTATTCGTTGGTTTGGACACGTCCAACTAATGAGTGAGGAACGATTGACGAAGAATATATATTGTGTGAAAGTAGAGGGTAGAAGGAGTCAGGGTAGGCCGAGACTTATGAAGACCATCAAATATATCCATAGAGGCATATTATATGCCTTTGCCCCCTTTTCACCGTGTGCATTCCTGTCCCACGTAATAGGTGGTGAGCCCATTGCCGTGTTGAAATAGACAGACGCAGGTTGCGCTACCTTTACCTAGGTTACGTTGAAAGTAAGGGTCTCCGCTTGAATGCAAGTAAAACTAAGGTTCTGGTACCGATGCATGAAAGTAAATTGAATGCTGTGGAGATGCGATCACTTCGAAAATTGTGCGGCGTTACCTTGGCCGACCGAATACGTAACGAAGTGATACGTAATATGCAGGTTTGAATGAAAGTGTCAGCGTTAAGCTGGAAAAGGTGCTCCGTTGGTTTGGACACGTCCAACGAATGAGTGAGAAACGATTGACGAAGAATATATATTGTTCAAAAGTAGAGGGTAGAAGGAGTCAGGGAAGGCCGAGACTTACATATGAAGACCACGTGAGCAGATTGCTCAAAAACGGAAAGGTCAAAAGTACTCGGATACCCAGACGTGCGTGTATGAAGCGATTGATGAATCTCGAAGAAGCGAAAGAAGTATGCATGGATCGCGAAGCCTGGCGATCTGTCCTCTCTGACTACCCCGTCAGGGATACAGCGTGAAGATAGCTAGTTAGTTAGGTTGCGCTACCTGCTGTTAAAATTTTTCATGCCGCCCATAAGGCATTCAACCAGGCTTAACGACTGCCATTTTACTGGCAACCGGGACCAACGGCTTAACGTGCCTTCCGAAGCACAGAAATGCTCGCAAATGTAAATGCCACAAAGTGGTCACCCATCCGAGGACCAGCCATAGTGATAGTTGCGTAACTCAGTGATCGTTTACAGAACACTGAGACCGCGAGACCACTTTGTGAAGACCACGTGAGCTGATTGCTCAAAAACGGAAAAGTCAAAATACTAGGATATCCAGATGTGCGTGTATGAAGCTATTGATGAATCTTGAAGCGAAAGAAGTATGCATGGATCGCGAAGCCTGGCGTTCTGTCCTCTCTGACTACCCCGTCAGGGATACAGCGTAAAGATAGTATAGTTTTTTCATATTTTTAATAGTTTTTTTTAATCTGCTTAAGTAACGTAACGTAAGCAAAGTTCGCGTACTCTATAGTGAAGCTCTATAGTGAAGTATTCAACCCATTTGGTGCTGTATGACCCCAATTTAGTTCTAATAGTTGTAATGTATCATTTTTTACTTACTTTTTTAATTAAATCTTTCATTATTCATTCTCTCAAATTATTTGCATGGCTATTATTTGTAGCATTCCTAGGCCTTTATATTTCGAAAGTTTTTAATGTTTGTTTACCTTTTGTAATTTTTAATGTCAGTTAATGACAAGCCTAGATTTTATTTTTAATTTATTGCTAGAGCTGCCAGTAGGTTAGGTTGTATAGATATTAGACCTTATTATAAATTTATATTCATAAAAATATGTCTAGAATATTATTGTTTAAATTTTGAAATGCTCTGTACAAGAAGGAAGCCGGGGCCGTCAAATCAGTCTACTTTTGGTGCTCACCTTGAGAGGAGGTGCTGGGAATAAGTGCTGAGTGTGAGGGTTGTGCTCTCCAGAAATAGTGAAGTGATGGTCTGCAGTGTTGTGTGTTCTTAACCGGCTCTGTGAAAGACGCCGACCGCTCGTCAGTTTCAGCCCTCTACCTGCCTGAGTTCGCGACCAGCTTCTCCGAGGTCGGTGACGTAGAGGCCTTGAGGGGATTTGAGGCCCCCTTCTCAGCGACGTAGAGGCCTACTCGAGGCCCCCTCTTCCTAACAACGTGGAGGCCTACTCGAGGCCCCATCTTAGCGGCTGTACTTGAAGAATCAAGACCTAATTTTACTCCCGGCTTTCCTTGGTTTTATTTTCTTAACATTTTTATATTATATTAAATCAACTTTACCTTTTCTTCTTTTTCTTTTACTTTTCCTTTTAAGCCAGGACTCCTCCAGTCCTGGTGACAGTTTCCTCCTAAACTTTACTTTTTCCCCTCCCGGAAAGTAGTAACGTTACAGTTTGGCGCCCAACTTCTTATTAACCCCCCCCCTTTTTAATTATTTTCAGGTTCTCTAAATTCTAAAACAAACTTGCTCAAGAGATTTTTATTTGGTAAGCTTATATTTTCATCACCTCATCCACCTCAACCTTTACAATACTTCTTTACACTCTACTTATACATCACTATACTGCATCCCACACACTTGCACACCACGGCGGTTACCCAATGGTAATTGTCATCCATTCTTCGCTTGCAAGTGTTTTTAAAACCATTCGTGGTCACTTACAAGTTGGGGTTTGGATTCTCTACGACGTACTAAGGACAATATCCTATAGTCGTTATCACCTAGGCACATTATAACACTCTACTAATACATCATTATACTGCATCCCACACACTTGCACACCTCTGCGGTTACCCTCTGGTAATCGTACCCAGTCTTCGCTAGTGAGTGTTCTTAAAACCATTCGTGGTCTCTTACTAGTTGGGGGCTGGGACACTTCACGACGGCTGCAGGACAATATCCTGTGGTTGTTTATACAAAACTTAACATAAATTAACACTTTAAACATTACTTCATTTAGTTTGATTTGTTACTACGGCAACATTGTTACCATGGCAACATGTGGTAATAAACTCGTTTATTATTTTAAAATTTTTACAAAATTTACAAAATTTATAAAATGTATCTAATCCTTCTGGGAGATTAGCACGTTGAACTTTTCGCTTATCATGCTTTGATTTTGATCTGAAACATAAGAGAAACTGTCACCACTATTTTTCACTTTGGAGTGGCTTAAGAGGAAAATGGCACGTTTTATATTTTGTTGAAAGTGTCGTTTTATATGTGCTGTGTTTTTATATAAATTGTTTAATCTTATTTTTTTTTAAACTTTAATGTTTCAACGGTTTTTATTCCCTTGATATCTCTAAAAATATTTTTACTTATCATTTAACATTAAGTTCATCGTAAATACTTCACAAGGTTTACTTTCTCCAAACACTTTTGGCATTTTTCCTTTCTGTTTTTTCTTTTTTCTTCATAGAGCGGTACACAACTCTTAAAATAAGCCATTGTGTATCGTTTTTAATTCTTCAACTTATTCTTGAAAAGGCAATTTTGCTTTTAGCCTTGACTACTTTTCTTAAGCTGGAAAGCTTTATTTTTAATACTTGAACTACTTGAAACTTGAAGGCTTTTCTTAAGCAATTATGCTTTCAAACCTTGACTGCTTTTCATAAGCTGGGAAAGCTTTGTAAATATTTCTTTTAATTTTAACGGGTTTTAAAAAAGGTGCGGATTACGACACCTAATTTAAATAAATAAGCCATCGTAATTTAAAAAAAATTTTTTTTTTTCCTTGTGGAGTATGTGTCATAGAATGTGAACCATATCCCCTAAGTATGTTAGTGATGTATGATTGAGGGAGTATGAAATGTGGGTTGATGAAAGGTGTATGAAAGAGCAAGGTTTTTCTTTTACGACATCGATATTTTCTCAGTTATTAATTTTCAGGGGTTATCGGGTAATGTAATTTTTATCTTTTGTAAAACTTTCTGTACCACTGTAAATAGTCATATAGGTTAATTTTAGCTGGTCAATGCCTTCTTTCTTATAAACAAAATTTTTTCATTACAATCAAAAATTTTCCGGGGTTGTCGGGGAAATGTAATGTATCATTTTTTACTTACTTTTTTAATTAAATCTTTCATTATTCATTCTCTCAAATTATTTGCATGGCTATTATTTGTAGCATTCCTAGGCCTTTATATTTCGAAAGTTTTTAATGTTTGTTTACCTTTTGTAATTTTTAATGTCAGTTAATGACAAGCCTAGATTTTATTTTTAATTTATTGCTAGAGCTGCCAGTAGGTTAGGTTGTATAGATATTAGACCTTATTATAAATTTATATTCATAAAAATATGTCTAGAATATTATTGTTTAAATTTTGAAATGCTCTGTACAAGAAGGAAGCCGGGGCCGTCAAATCAGTCTACTTTTGGTGCTCACCTTGAGAGGAGGTGCTGGGAATAAGTGCTGAGTGTGAGGGTTGTGCTCTCCAGAAATAGTGAAGTGATGGTCTGCAGTGTTGTGTGTTCTTAACCGGCTCTGTGAAAGACGCCGACCGCTCGTCAGTTTCAGCCCTCTACCTGCCTGAGTTCGCGACCAGCTTCTCCGAGGTCGGTGACGTAGAGGCCTTGAGGGGATTTGAGGCCCCCTTCTCAGCGACGTAGAGGCCTACTCGAGGCCCCCTCTTCCTAACAACGTGGAGGCCTACTCGAGGCCCCATCTTAGCGGCTGTACTTGAAGAATCAAGACCTAATTTTACTCCCGGCTTTCCTTGGTTTTATTTTCTTAACATTTTTATATTATATTAAATCAACTTTACCTTCTTCTTTTTCTTTTACTTTTCCTTTTAAGCCAGGACTCCTCCAGTCCTGGTGACAGTTTCCTCCTAAACTTTACTTTTTCCCCTCCCGGAAAGTAGTAACGTTACATAGTAGACGACAGTCTTGGTGCCATGTTAAGAGTGCGAGACAATATTAAAGGTTTGGCTGTCTGGTGTAAAGCCTAAGTCCATTTTGTAACACATGTCATTTACAATAAATACACTGCAATACCTACAATAATAGCCGCCAATATTCGAGCATTGATTCGGTTTGGACCCAAAGTAAAGTAGCAAAAAATGTTCATGTCAAATGTGTTCTGGAATTAATTATAAAAGAGTTAAATACGAGTATGTCACCAGTCGCTCTGGTAAGTTTATTATTTTTTTCTATGACTTTTCTCGGTTTACCCAATGATTTTGCCAAAATTAAATAATTTAATATGTCAGGTATTTTTTAATTTGGGACTAATCCACCAGGATCTACAGAAATGACCAAGAACACAAAAGTTACACCGAGCTCAATCTCGGTGAAGTCCGAGAAGTAGTTAGAGTCTCTAGGAACACGTATCTAAATTAATCAGAAGATAATTTGAAGGATTTGCAAAAATAAATTAACGCCACTTTCCTTATTTGCAAAGCGAGAGAGATGAGGGCCGAGTCTACCTACTATTTCAATCGTGTCGAAACAGAATCCTCTTGTTAAGAAGTTGGATGAAAGAAGAGTGCATGTAACTGAAATGAGAATGTTAAGGTGGATGAGTGGTGTGACTAGAATGGATAAAATGACGGAAATGAGTATATTAGAGGGAGTTTGAGAGTGGTGCCTGTAACCGAAAAAATTAGAGGGAACCGTCTGTCTTGATATGGGCATGTGTGTGAGAAGGGATGAAACTCATGTCACTAAAAGAACTATTAATATGAAAGTTGATGGATGGAGAGCCAGAGGAAGATCAAAGAAAAAATGGATGGACTGTGTAAGCAGTGATATGAATATGATAGGTGTGAATGATCAGATGACGAATAACAGGGATGAATGGAAGAAGAAGACATACTGCGCCGACCCCAAGTCAATTGGAACAAGGGCTAGAGGATGATGATGCCTTGTTAGGTGTAAGGAGCCCCACCAAGATCTCCGGGGCCCAAGTGATCTCAACAGCTAGCGGTGCACCAGTTTACTAACGGACGAGGATACGGGTTAGGAGTTCAGGCGGCACTCGCTACCAACAATGCCGAAAATTAAAAGCTAAACGATAGCTGCTCTTGTGGACTCGAAATCCAGTTTTGATTTAGAAGTAACTCGGAAAACACTTAAAATGAAGAAGATGAGTCCTTTATCTATACTTTACTAATATACAGGGTCATTTGAGAACAGCAGCAACCTGCTAGAACTAGGTAGCTAACATCATAAAAACATGTTCTACGAATTTTGTTTTTCGATTTTGATTTTTTTTAAATTTTTCATCAGCACGTTCATCGTTCATCGAAGCATGCAGTACGTGACAAAAAGAGACCCAGAAGTTCTTTTAAGCGAATCCAAGAGATTCGAATATTATAAAGCTGAAGAGTTTGTTTGTTTGTTCGGTTGAACGCGCTAATCTCAGGAACTACTGGTCGGATTTGAAAAAATATTTTTGTGTTAGATAGCCCATTTATCGAGGAAGGCTATAGGCTATATATCATTACGCTACTACACTGGGGAGCAAAGCAGTAGTCATAAATGTCGACAAAACGAGCAAATTTGTATGCATCATTGTAGAATTTATAAGCGACGGGATTAAATAGGTGCGACGGGAGGTCGAAATATTCCACGGGCGAAGCTGTTGTGCTCATTTAGTGTATGAACTCGTTTCGTAACGAATTGCCTGCAGTGGTAGAACAAACGTTGTTGGCTATCATTTTTTATTCCGAGCTGGTTATTGGTGTTTGACAAATGACCCTGTATATAAAGGCACTCGTGGTCCCGCGGACACGGTGTTCTGTAATCGATCACTGCGTAAAGCAACTTTCGCTATGGCTGGTCACGATGTGTGACAACTTTGTGGCATTCCCATTTGCAAGCGTTTCCGTGCTCCAGAAGGCACGTTAAGCCGTTGGTCCCGGTTGCCAGTAACATGACAGTCGTTAAGTCAAATAGAAGGTCTTATGGGCGGTGGTCTGCTAGTTAAAACTATAAAGTAGGGAACTTCCAAGTAAGGATTTTTAAAACTCGCATCTCAAAAGGTCATCAAGGTCGAATTAAATGGCGCACGAAGACAATACTAGAGATAAGATAAATCATTTACTTCTTTTATCTTAAATGTTTTTATAAATTGGTCAATGTAGTATGCGTTTAGTTAAATATAATATGGGTGTGTTTTTTGTGAACTAACTAATATTAAAAAGCTGAAAAGTTTGTTTGTTTGGTTGGTTGAACGCGCTAATCTCAGGAACTACTGGTCGGATTTGAAAAAATATTTTTGTGTTAGATAGCCCATTTATCGAGGAAGGCTACTACTACGCTACTACACTGGAGAGCAGAGTAGTAGTCATAAATGTCAACAAATCGGGCAATTTTTTATACATCGTTGTCGAATTTATAAGCGATGGGATTAAATAGGTGCGACGGGAGGTCGAAATATTCCACGGGCGAAGCTGTGGGGGTCATCTAGTTAAATATAATATGGGTGTGTTTTTATCAACTAACTAATCATCTTAAGTTTTAATCATTTTAAGAAGCGCTCGTGGCCCCGCGGTCTCAGTGTTCTGTAAACGATCACTGAGTTACGCAACTTTCACTATGGCTGGTCCTCGGATTGGTGACCACTTTGTGGCATTTACATTTGCGAGCGTTTCCGTGCTTCGGAAGGCACGTTAAGCCGTTGGTCCCGGTTGCCAGTAAAATGGCAGTCGTTAAGCCTGGTTGTATGCCTTATGGGCGGCTTAAAAAATTTCAACAGCAGGTAGCCACAATTTGCGTCTGTCTATTTCAACACGGCAATGGGCTCACCACCTATTACGTGAGACAAGAATCCACACGGTGAAAAGTGGGCATATAATATGCCTCTGCCACCCCTTCGGGGATAAGGCTTTTGATAAGGCGTGATGGATATTTAATTTAATTTAATTTTTACTAATCATCTTGACGCTGTAACCTTGAGTCACAGAAGACAGTTTCGCGATCCATGCATACTTCTTTCGTTTCCTGCAGATTCATTAATCGCATGTCTGGGTATCTGAGTACTTTTGACCTTTCCGTTTTTGAACAATCTGCACACCTGGTATTACTTCTATCTGGTTAAATATGTAAGTCTAGTCTACCCTGACTCCTTCTACCTCTATTTTCGGACACTATATCTGTGCCTCCTGTGATAAAACGTCAATCTCCAAATCCAAGTAGGGTTTGGAAGCAACTGGGAATTTACTATAAGATGACGTTAAGCAACTTTCACTAAAGCCGGTCCCCAGATGGGTGACACCTTCACCGCATTTCAATTTACAAGAGTTTCTGTGCTTCAAAAGGCACGTTGAGCAAGTCACGGTTGCCAATAACCCAATAACATGGCAATAGTTAGGCCAAGTTGAAGGCCTGAAAGGATCGGCATGAAAAATTTCAACAACAAGTCGCCACAACCAGCGCCGGTCCATTTCAACACGGTAATGGCCTCACAACCTTTTAATAAATGCATACGCTAAAGTATAGGCGTTGAATATGCTTCTACCTACCCCTTCGGAGATAAATACGTCACTGATAAATAAATTCCCGGCTACAGAAGACAAATCCATACAGTTAAACGCAGTCGCTGGAATAGATTGCCCAGTAGTCATGTCTTCGGTTCCGATAACATCCTCTGCGAGGGTTTGCCGGTCGAGCACGTAACTGCTTACCTTAGAGACCCATCTTATTGATAGCTTGCAACAACGTGAAGTCTATGAGGATATTTTTATACCACTGAGGTGTCAGACACGCATACTGCCCACCTGATGAAAAGTGGTCACTGTAGCCTATGGACGATTGCAACACCAGAGGTGCGATACTCGTGATACTGACCGGTTCTAAGATACTCCCTTGTGAGACACAAAATTCTGATGTACTCGACTCCGAAGTAAATACTTATAGTTTGACCCTAAATAGGTACGAACTCTTACAATAAAAAAAGAAGATTTTTCCTTGTTACAATATTTTTGACAAGACTAGGTATTTTAGATTATGTCATAGGGTTAAAGTTTGTTTGTTTGTTTAACAATCACGAAGGGGTGGTAGAAAGGAGGCCCACAGACAATGTGAAGTCTTCTGAGGATTTATATATACCACTGAGGTAGCAGACATGCATACGGCCCACTTGATAATGTTAAATCATATAATGACGGATTAATGTCGCCATGTATTTGTTATTTAATTGAAGGATATTATGTTACTAGTTTATCCATATCGTCATGGACACTCTAGGACTTCATTTGCTTTATGATAATCTTGTGGTTAATGCGATCAAAAGCCTTTAATAAATCCATATACATATAAAGCCACTAGGTACGTGACATACTTCGAACTCCCGTCGCACCTATTTAATCCCGTCGCTTATAAATTCTTCAATAATGCATAAAACTTCGCCAGATTTGTCGACATTTATGACTACTGCTCCGCTCTCCAGGGTAGTAGCGTGATGAAATATAGCCTAGAGCCTTCCTCGATTAATAGGCTATATTCATCTGCTCTTTAATTGCTTTCAGTAATATCATCGTGTTTAACAACACAAAATACATCTTAAGTATCTAAAACCCAAAGCTCATATCCCACAAATAGACTGGGCGATTGGGTGTACTCGTAAATCCCCACCAAAATCGCATAACGCGGTCATAGAGTTCGCTCCCAAAAGGGCCGAAAATTGAAAACCAATGGGGAAGAAAACTGTCAAATAATTTATTGTAGAGGGCGCCAAATGTTTGTTACAAAGCAACTGTCAATCTTCATACTATTTCGTTAGAAATACGCCATTTTAAATATTTACTAAAGAATGGGTAGCTGTGTGACTTTTAAATGTGGCTCTTTTTTCTTTTTTTCAATTCCTCCTTTAATTCAACCTAGACCCGCCTAGAATACGTGTTGGAAAGCTTTTTTCCACCATAAAGAAACCTGGAGCAAAAACAAAACGCTAGACGCAGCAGATTGAAGGTTTTGCTATGAAACTTAACGTTTTCAGTGTCACAAACACGCAGCGCCCTCGCCCCATTGATAAGTGAATCCAGGCAAGGCCTGGAAAGAAGAGACACGGGGCGCTGAAATCTCTTTATAAATATTTACAATTACATACGAAAGAAAGGAGAACGCAAGTGCAATTGTTATTCGCGACTCTAACTACGATGTATGATGGATATAAAAACAGAAAAGTTAAAAGGACTCTGATACCCAGACGTGCGTGTATGAAGCGATTGATGAATCTACAAGAAGCGAAAGAAGTATGCATGGATCGCGAAACCTGGCGATCTGTCCTCTCTAAATATCCCGTCAGGGATACAGCGTGAAGATAGTTAGTTTTTTTTTAGTTCATTATTTCCTTTCGTTTTTTTTTAGTTCATTAGTTTTATGTATGACACAAAACCTTTACCATTGGGTTTTCAGTCAGGGAGTTAAGTCATCATCAGAGACGCTCACTTATCAGATATGATAATATCGGACTGGCAGACTCGTACAGGGTCATAAATACAAGGAGGTAGTCGCTAAAGGACTGCAATCTGAAGCTAAACATGGTATGACGGAAAGTAATTGAATTAACGATTTGGGTTCGATTATATAAGGCCTGTTTGCTTATGGGACGAAAGCATTCTTGCATCGGGTTTCATAACGGTTTATTCTGTTTAATCGGGAGGTATTTTCAGGCTTGACGCCAAAAATAACACGATTAACTTCACTGAATACAGTTGAGTAAATTTATCAACCAAGTTTTCTTTTATTACCATTGTACCGCATAGCGAAGAGCTATTGACCTACTTCGATACTAAGAATCCTACATCGCAATTATGGGAGTTCACGCGCTGAAGAATGACATATGCAACAGCCCAACATTTAGCCCGCCAGGCGTGATCACCTTGCCTGGTCGGGGGATCCTCCCTTTGTGTCGGAAGAATATCTCTTCCGTTCCTCCACACCATCGGTCGAGGGACTGCCCCAGTTACATTTCAAATCGCCCGCTTTCCTTCTTGCTTGCTTCTTCTCTTCCACTTCGCACGGTCGTCTCGATTCCTTGCAGTGTGTCCTTTGGAACGTAAATCATTTCTTACGACGTCAAGCCTACTTCTTGGATCTTGGAACAGTAACTCCAATCTTTAATTGGAACATATTAGGAGTAGACTGTACATGCTCTGTGGTGTGTTCATCGATGTATTGTATAACTAATATGCATTTCCTACAGAATATTTGTCTTTACATTATTATAGCACACATTAATATTAAGGTCTATGGTAACCAAATTTTAGAATAGTGAATCGTAATATTAAAATTGAATTTACCAATGTTCTATTATTCGCTGCTGTTGCTGTCGTTACCGAGTTTCAATATTGGTTTCCGCATAAGATATGACTGCCTTCTTTAACTTCTGATCAAAACCATCTCATTAAGGCGCTAATATGGAGTGATAAAATAATGCCAGAGCATACAAAAAATTTGGAGTGAAAAGTTGCACCGTGGCAATGGCTTCCTTCAATGATAAAAAGCAAATCTTTTTGGTCATTTTCAATTCTGATGGATACCCTTTGGTTTAAAGAACGCTCCATTCACTTTCCAATGCGTCTGACGTGTAATAACCTCCAAGAAGAGCGCTGTTTTGTGTATAAGGCTAGACGGTTTTTTTGCAAATTCCCATGACCTTTTTACAAATTCATGCCACATTTTTCAATTAGAACTTTCTTTCTTTAAATTGCAACCTGGCAAGATTTTTTTCCTAAGTTCACACAGAACACAACTGGTAAAATGTAGACATATACTACACCTTTACCTCGTTCTTCAAGGAAAAACGAGTCACTATATGTACGTTTCAAATAAAAATACGCCCGCGGAAGATGAGGGGAGCCTAAAGAATAATAAAACACATTCAATCTTAATCAAAATATATTTAACAAATATTAATTTGGAGTCGGTGTACAAAAGTTTAAACAACACAGATTGATTGATATAATCTATCTAAGATAATCAGAGACCCATGCGTTCATGTCCGGGGTATATTTCACAGGGGGCAGATCGTACGGTACTATTAACCGATTCTTTGAACTTGGCGCCAAGGGGAAGAAGTCTTCATTAATCTGTTAAAAAAAAAACAACAACATACAGCTCAAACATATAACATAATAGCAATCTTAATAATATTATAAAAGCGAAAGTTTGTTACTCTTTCACGTAAAAACTACTGAATGGATTTTAATGAAACTTTACAATAATATAGCTTATACATCAGAATAACACATTGGCTACTTTTTATCCCGGGAACAAGTTCCTGTGGGAAACGGGAACGGGAAAACCTCTCTACGCGGGCGAAGCCGCGGGCGTCAACTAGTAATATGCAATAATAAAGCGCTCGTAGCCCCGCTAACTCAGTGTTCTGTCAACAATCACTGCGTTAAGCAACTCTCGCTATAGCTGGTCCTTGGATGGGTGACCACTTTGTGGCATTTACATTTGCGAACGTTTCCGTACTTCGAAAGGCACGTTAAACCATTGGTCCCGGTTGCCAGTAACATGGTAGTTTTTAAGTCTGGTTGAAGGTCTTATGAGCGGCTTGAAATATTTTAACAGCAGATAGCCTCAACCTGCATCTGTTTATTTCACCACCTATCACGTGGGACCGGAATGCACGCGGTGAAATGTAGGCGTATAATATGCCTCTGTCACCCCTTCGGGGAAAATGGATTGATAGATGTTGCGCCACTGCTGTCTGACCTCCCAACTCCTTAACCGGACCTACGTCATCATTGCGGCGTCCGTTAACAAGCAGGTGCTAGTGATGAGGTTGCTTGGACCCGGGAACCTTAGTGCGGCACACACCCTAGAGGCCAGTTAAGAGATTAAGATATACTTACGACAAGTCTTGGTAAAAACAGTACTCCGGCTTCGTAACTCATCAGTCTCAGGGCACCATTCCCCTTGTTGACCTGACCCCACGCTGCTTTACTTATATTGGCGGACGTCAGCAAGAAATACGCGGCCTTCTCGTTATGTAAGCGAAGGTAAGACTTTATATGGGGCATGGCACGATTTCGCGCCGTGTGTTTGGCCTGCCATTGGCTGTAAAAGAGCGGTGACATTTATTTATTTAAATCTTTATGAAAACTTACGTAACCGGCGTCAATAATATAGAATTAAACAAATAAAGATTACTAAATTAATAGAGTTACACAAATAAAGATTACAAAATTAATAGAAACACGCGTAAGAAAAACCATTCATTCTTTAGTTGAACCTTTCATTTATTTTATTTGTTTAGCCATTCATTCTTTCGTTCAACATTTCATTCTTTAATTCATTCGTTAAACCATTCAAACTTTCATTCAACCCTGTTCTCTTATGTTCAACCATTCCTTCATTCTTTCGATCAATAGCTGACTCATCCGACCATTCATACCCTCATTCGAGCATTTATTTGTTCGTTCAACAATTCCTTCACTAATTCGATCATTCGTTCGTTCGATTCCTTCACTAGTTCGATCATTCGTTCGTTCGACCTTTAATTCAATCATTCAACCATTCATTGGTTCAGTAGTAATTTTTTTTTATTTTTTTTTTGTTGTAGGAAGTGGTATAAAACCCGAATCCCCTAAAGAAGTGGTATAACACTCGAACCTCCTAAAGGGACAGGATAACACCCGAACACCCCTTGAACGAGGCCGCGGTAGCGGACAATGTCTGTCGGAATGCCCTGGGGCTATCCTTCCGAGGGCTTACCCAGGATTCCCAGCCATAGACAGATAGAAGGGAAACGTATGGTTTTAGTCCGTAGGAGAACGGCATAGCATCCATAAGGATTTCCACGCGAAAAAAAAACTGTATTATAATAAGAAGAACACGCTAAATTCTGCAGTCGTTCATTCATTAATTCATTCAACTTCATATATATTGAATAGATATTAAAACAAACACTTACTAAAGAAAATTGTTAAGCCACTGTTGTTTCGCGTGCGCATCGCCTGCGTATGGCAAACAACCGCCACCCAACAGGTCGTCGTGAGATTGACGGACATTTTCTGTAAGAATAATTATTTATGTATTTGTAAATGACATTTTTTGTTATTATTTTATGGCCTGGTTACTAAGGCATTTTAGTCAAATCTTATTTATTTTATATTTCTTCAATATTCTTATTATCTAAAATGTCCCCATCCTCTACGTCTTAGTCAAGTCTAGTCTTAAGTCAAGGTCAGTCTCACCCCAGTTTAGTAGTGGTTGTTATACGGAGGTTTTTAGTGATTTTACGCGGCAAGATGGAAAATCGCATTTAAATGCATATATATATATATATATATATATATATATATATATATATCACTTTATATATGTCTTCTACTATCACGTTAACACAACTTTTATGTCTATGAAACCACCACTCCCGCACATAAAACAAGATAAATGCACTAGTTTTCATAGCAATGCACTAGTTATAAAATAATAAACATGGAGCATGCTGTCGGTCATTTTGCCGCCTAAAATCCTTGTAAATGACTGCCTCGGTGGCGTCAGTGGTAGTGTATGAGACTACCGAGCTAAGGCCTCGGGTCCGAACTAATATTTGTATGCAGATGTTTATTTCTGAGTTGGGGTGCGTCCTATGTATAATATGTATGTATTTAGAAATATATAAGTATATTTATCAGTTGTCTAAATCCCTTACCACAAGCTTATATTAGCTTAGTTAGGGCTCTAGCCATCTATGGCGCTGTGTAAAAATATCTAACAATATTTATTATTAAGTAGTGGAAGCGCTCGTGGCCCCGCGGTCTCAGTGTTCTGTAAACGATCACTGAGTTAGGCAACTTTCACTATGGCTGGTACTCGGATGGGTGACCACTTTGTGGCATTTACATTTGAGAGCGTTTCCGTGCTTCGGAAGGCACGTTAAACAGTTGGTCCCAGTTGCCAGTAAAATGCCAGTCGTTAAACCTGGTTGAAAGCCTTATGGGCGGCTTGAAAAAGTTCAACAGCAGGTAGCCACAACCTGCGTCTGTCTATTTCAACAGCAGGTAACCACTTGTCACTGTCATTTCAACACGGCAATGGGCTCACCACCTATTACGTGGGACAGGAATCCACACGGTGAAAAGTGCGCATATAATATGCCTCTGCCACCCCTTCGGGGATAAGGCGTGATGGATATTTATTTATTTATTCTATTAGACTATACGACTAGGCAGATTTTGATGAGTGAGAGTTTGACTGAGAACGCGAGTCTAATGGAAGGCCTTAATCAAATAAAATCATATTTCTATCACTCACGTAAAGATGGGTAGATAATCTTCAACTCTGGCGGTGATAACAGCATTTTGGGTATGTTCTTGCTTTTTGTGAAGTTGTGAAGAAAGTCGCCCGTCAGCCATAACTGGAATTTTAAATGAATCACAGTGAGCCCCAACCATGATCAAAATTTCAATATATTTACAAAACAATTACAGCACAGCATTACGCACACCAGCTTTTACGTGGGACAAACGACAATTGGTTTGACTGCCTCTGTGGCGCAGTGGGAGTGTATCCGACTGCTACGCAAGAGGTCGTGGGTTCGATTCCCACCCAGAATAGAACTTTGTGTGATGAGCACGATGGTTTATTCTGTGTCTGGGTGTTATTAATCTATGATATGTAAGTATTTAGAAATAAATATGTTTATCAGTTATCTGGTTACCATAGTACAAGCTCTGCTTAGTTTGGAATCAGATGTCGGTGTGTAAGTTTTTTTTTTTAAATGTCAGCAGATGCATGAAAGTAAATTAAATGCTGTGGAGATGCGATCACTTCGAAAATTGTGCGGCGTTACCTTGGCCGACCGAATACGTAACGAAGTGATACGCAATATGGCAGGTTAAGTGTCAGCGTTAAGCTGGAAAAGGGCGTGCTCCGTTGGTTTGGACACGTCCAACGAATGAGTGAGGAACGATTGACGAAGAATATATATTGTTCAAAAGTAGAGGGTAGAAGGAGTCAGGGAAGGCCGAGACTTACATGAAGACCACGTGAGCAGATTGCTCATAAACGGAAAGGTCAAAAGTACTCGGATACCCAGACGTGCGTGTATGAAGCGATTGATGAATCTCGAAGAAGCGAAAGAAGTATGCATGGATCGCGAAGCCTGGCGATCTGTCCTCTCTGACTACCCCGTCAGGGATACAGCGTGAAGATAGTTAGTTAGTTAGTTAGTTAGTTTAGTTATATTCATTTATTATTTATTGGTAGACTAACGAAAATATAGGCGTAAATTTTGTCTCTACCTGATGATGATGACAAATGTATTATGCAGTTAACATGAAATTATTCGATGTTGTTAATTTTTTTTTACTTTTATATTTTTTTTTAAAGCATTATGTATATTTTAATATAATTTTAATTTCATGTTTTTTCAATTATAATTATTTAAATATCAATTGACATGTGTATTTTGTATTAACTTTTCGTAATTGTAATTGTACTGCATTTTTATTTTTATTGTTATATGTCGACGTGATAATCAGTGCATAGAAAATACTTTATATTATACAGTGTCATTTGTAAAACACTAGTAACCTGCTATGAGTAGATAGTCAAGGTCATAACCAACAACGTTTGTTCTACCACTGCAGGCAATTCGTTACGAAACGAGTTCTATCATACATCGAACCCTCGAGCTGCGTCGAAGGTTTCGTTCATGGATTCGTTTAAGAGCATTTCTGGGTCTCTTTTTCATCACTTCTGTATACCTCAATGAACGATGGACGTGCGTGCATCAATGCGGTTGAGAAAAGTCAAGGTCAAAGGAGGTGTCACCGGCCTATCCGTCCCCTGTGATTTTTACGAGTTGCGTAGTACTGTAATTCAATCAGGACATGAAATTAAGAGTAACCAGAAAAAAAAAATTAAAAAAATTTCAAAAAGTATAATAAATCATTTATTTATGATGTTAGCTATCTACTCATAGCAGGTTACTGGTGTTTTACAAATGACCCTGTATAATTATTTGGAATTGAATTAAATTACCTTAAGCCTTGGCGAAAAATAATTTATAAACATATTATAATGAGCGAATATTACTCTAATACGATACAATAAGCTTGTGACATGCCGAGGGATGCGGTGCAAGTCATGTCATGCCGCGGCATGCCGAAGCATCTTTCGTGATATCGCAGCGCGCACTGATGCATATAAGCGCGGACATTGATAAATAAATAAATATTGTGGGACACTTTTTACACAGCGCCATCTAGCCCAAACTAAGCGTTAAGCTAGCACTATGGTATATAGACAACTGATATACATACTTATATATTTCTGAAGCGCTCGTGGCCCCGCGGTCTCAGTGTTCTGTAAACGATCACTGAGTTACGCAACTTTCACTATGGCTGGTCCTCGGATGGGTGACCACTTTGTGGCATTTATATTTGCGATCGTTTCCGTGCTTCGGAAGGCACGTTAAGCCGTTGGTCCCGGTTGCCAGTAAAATGGCAGTCGTTAAGCCTGGTTGAAGGCCTTATGGGCGGCTTGAAAACTTCAACAGCAGGTAGCCACAACTTGCGTCTGTCTATTTCAACACGGCAATGGGTTCACCACCTATTACGTGGGACAGGAATCCACACGGTGAAAAGTGGGCATATAATATGCCTCTGCCACCCCTTTGGGGATAAGGCGTGATGGATATTTATTTCTAAATACATACATATTGTACATAGGAAACACCCAAACTGCGAAACATACAAATGTCAATTATGGATCACACAAATATTTGTTCCGATCCGGGAATCAAACCCGGGACCTCAGCGCGGCAGTCGCATCCACTACCACTGCGCCACCGAGTAAAGCCAGCCTACGTGTAACCCTCCTTTTAGAACCCCGGGTTCTACGAGTGAAGCGTGAAGAAGCTCATCCATAGAAATCGTAGAAACAGGAGAAATGGCATTCGGGAACATTCGTGTGTCGCGGCGCCATGCTCAACAATCAAGTACAATTTAAACCTTCATTAGTTCTGGGGGCCAAGTCTACTAATTCAATAGCGTCAGAAGTGAATAGGAAATCGTCGCTGAATAGAGAGCCGACAGAAACTAAATACTGTGGGACACTTTTCACACAGCGCCATCTAGCCCAATGTATGCAAATATAAGCTTGTGGTTGGGGGATTTAGATAACTGATAAACATACTTATATATTTGTAAATACATACATATTATTTGAAGCGCTCGTGGCCCCACGGACGTAGTGTTCTGTAAACGATCACTGCGTTAAGCAACTTTCACTATGGCTGGTCCTCGGATGGGTGACCACTTTGTGGCATTTATATTTGCAAGAGTTTCCGTGCTTCGGAAAGCACGTTAAGCCGTTGGTCCCGGTTGCCAGTAAAATGGCAGTCGTTAAGCCTGGTTGAAGGCCTTATGGGCGGCTTGAAAATTTCAACAGCAGGTAGCCACAACCTGCGTCTGTCTATTTCAACACGGCAATGGGCTCACCACCTATTACGTGGGACAGGAATCCACACGGTGAAAAGTGGGCTTATAATATGCCTCTGCCACCTCTTCGAGGATAAGGCGTGATGGATATTTATTTTATTTTATTTACATACATTTTATACTTAGGAAACACCCAAACTCCGAAACATACATTTGTGGATCTCACAAATATTTGTTCCGACTGGACGTGAAACGTCTCGTTCTCGTTAATTCTAAATTGAAATCTGGATACGCAGCAAAATGACCTCAAAATGGTGGCGTTTCAACTTTTGCTACGCTCGATCTGTCACAGTCCTTACTTAGCGTAATAAATTATTTTATCTTTTAGCTAGCCAGTGGTATAATTGAATGTTGGGTGGAGATGTAGCTGCATCACCAACTGTATTTCCTGATTATGATTTTTTTTTAATTGTCTCCCTAAATTTCGTGCCAATTTGTTTCTGCCCTACATTTGTGACTCTACTCTCTCACATATTTAAAAAAATAGATATATAAATGCTTTTAAGTTAGGTTGTACTTAGTACATAATGTATTATTTTGAGGTTGACATATCTATAACACCTAATAAAAAAAATATTGAGGTAAAAATCTTAATAATATTATAAATGCGAAAGTTTGTATGAATGTTTGTTACTCTGTCACGTAACAACTACTAAATAGATTTTAATGAAACAACAATAATATAGTTATACATCAGAGTAACACAAGCTACTTTTTATTCCGGGAACAAGTTACATGTTCCTGTGGGAAACTACTGCTTCATACGGTAGGCAGGTACCTACATACCTTTGGTTCTTTGCCATAGCTTCCTATACTGCTGGCCTGAGCTATTAAAGGTGCTTGTCCACTTTGCTCGCAGTGCTGTTTAAGTAAGGCGCCCACTCTGAGCATGCCCCAGTCCGAGTCCATATGGGACCCCGGCACAGACGCTACAAGAAAAACACTGTAAAAATTATTTTCTCAAACATGCATGTTAATATTGTTATTATTTTCTAAAAAAAAAAAGAAAAAAATAAGCGGACAAAGAACATTAAATCCTTTGTTTTTTTTTAATTTGGAACATAGTATGAAATGGCGTACTGGGGTTATCAGATACTCCTTTCCGTATTTTTTTTTCTTTTTTGGCGTATTTGCAGTGTAGTTGGCCACAGACAAGTGTATAGATTTGTTCGAACTGCTACTACTGTAGTAGAAGTTGAATGATAATTATGAGAATGGTTGTTGAATTGATAGTATATTTAACTGCAGTTATATGTGAGTTTTGGAAGGTAACAGAAAATGCTGCATTCCACTGAGGTATTTAATTTCACAACACTTGTGCAAGTTGTCAAAGCTTTTTTGTTTAAGAAACCATCACTTTTACACATAAACATTTTTTTTAACTTTCGCGGTGTATACTCACGTTTATTAACTTATTTATAAATAAACATGAGTATACATATAACTGACATAGTGAGTGTGGTGTGACGCCCGCCCTATCTTTCATTATAAAAATATTTTTTATAATGAAAATTACACACAAAAGTAACTCCATACATACTCTCGGCCCTCACCACCAGTCCAGCCACGACCACGGACGCTGCGACGCGTTCGAAACGTCGATGAATGTAAGTAGAATTTTGTTTTGCATGAAGTCCCGAGTAGTATATAAAACATAAACATTTTTAAAAAGCACTTAGTTTTGAAATATTAATAACTGAGTGGCGACGGCGTCCTTCGCTGTTCCCGCCAAAAATCCTATTAGATACTCTTTGATTGGATCTCTTTTATCAATCTTGGCATATCAAGATTCTACGCGGGAATATGACAAATAGCGGACACATGATATTTATTATATTAATTTCTACAAGTAGTGAATTTATCTTATGTGTGGGAGTGAGGGATACTTGTACATAAAATTTGTGTCAAATAATAAATAAATAAATATTGTGAGACACTTTTGCACATAGCGCAATAAAACCTAAGCTAAAGACTTGTGCTATGGGATCTAGTTGACGAAGAATATATATCGTGCGAAAGTAGAGGGCAGAGGGAGTCAGGGTAGGCCGAGACTTACATATGAAGACCACGTAAGCAGATTGCTCAACAACGGAAAGGTCAAAAGTACTCGGATACCCAGACGTGCGTGTATATAACAAATAATGAATCTGCAGAAATCGTAAGAAGTATGCATGGATCGCGAAGCCCGGCGATGTGTCCTCTTTGACTACCCCGTCAGGGACACAGAGTGAAGATAGTTAATTTTTATATGAAAATTTGCCCGATGTGTTGATAGCCTTCCTCAATAAATAAAAATTCAATCAAAAAGAATTTTTCAATTCGATCCAGTAGTCCCTGAGATAGGCGCGTTCAACCAAACAAACTTATCTATATTATATAATTATATATAGATAATTTACTAGTATAGATAACTTACTTGATATCACTGAAGTCACATCTCTTCACTCTTTCTACGTAATAAGCGAGACAAGGAAGGTGATAGTGGTTTAAATATCTGAGCAAGCTCCTCTTGAACATTGTGGGGGATTCCCCGTCGTGTGGCATCGCGTCCGCGGGGAGTTCCCGACATACAGGACTGAACCATAGGCTAAAAATAAAATTACAAATACACTGACCTGCTAGGCGGCATTAAATATACAAAGATAATACAAATATATAGTCACAACTAACAAACCCGAAGGGGTAGGCGGAGGTATACTGTGCGGCTAGTAATGAAACAAACAGGCGCAGGTGGTGACAACTTGTTGTTGATTTTTTTTAAAATTGGTCTTAAAAACCAGCGAACAACTAATTTCCCATACAAACGTAATACCAAAATCATTTTCAATTTGAAAATATCTCCACATATCATCGCTGTTATTCGGATTAAGAAAGTATTTATCTATGTTACGGTTCAAAATTTTTCTTAAAAATATTTACCTACTTAAAAATATTTACCTACTTAAAAATATATGCGATTATATTTCGTACATTTTCGACAATAACGAGATATTTTTCGCCTATTTGTTTTATATTAAAAACGCAAATAATCATTATGTAATACAGAAACACAGCTTATATTGTCTAGTAACGCAATATCTTAATGGTCTCACTACAGGGGATGCCGACGACCGTGCGAAGTGGAGGAGAAAATGTAGGAAAGCGGACCCCGGGCGTCGCGACTGGGACAGACGCTCGGATGATGTTGATGAGAATCAAAATATAATCAAGTTTCATTCACCATTTTTGGTATTCGCAAATGCACAAAAATTACTTATTTCTAACAGCGGGGCGAGTGACAGAGATAGCTATATGTCCGAGGAACATCGGCGTTCCACGCGAATTGAATTTGAACGGCCACTCCGCCGGACACTTAAGGCTTCCTGGTAATATCTTCGAAAGGCACGTTAAGCCGTTAGTCCCGGTTGCAACTTACATGACAGTACTTAAGTCAAGTTGAAGGCTTTATGAGCGACTTTCAAAATTTCATGCGAGACACAAATGCATACAGTGAAATGTGGGTGTATAGTATAACCTCTGCCTACCCCTTCGAGGATGTTATGTACATTGATGGGACTTACCCTTGAGTTCTGTTCTCCCAATCATCATAGTACAAGTTAGCTGTTGATATAACCACCCTAAGAGATCCATCTTCATAGCATAGTATCATCATTTTGCTGAAAACACAAACAAATATTCTTGGGAACATGTTTAAACAACATCACTAAGTTTTTTTTATGTAATTATTTTATGGCCTGGTTACTAATACTATTCTGGTTACTAATAATCTTATTATCTATTTAGTTTCTGTCTGTATTTGTCATGTCTAGTCATTTATCGAAGTCGAGTCCTCAGTCCTAGATCCTGGTCCTTGCCCTAGAAAGGCAGTGGACCCTTTACTAGGGCTTTCTATGGAGATTTAGCACCAACACAAAAACACAGCTATTTACTGCAACATTTCACTTTCCTTCTTCACTTTCATTCTGCCATCGTGGAGGTGCAGTGGGAACTACTTCATTCACCAAAAAATCTTTAGGGTTTGTATCTCAGACTCTCAAGGTCCCCAAAATTGGGAGCAGCATTGGAAAACTTGAGATGTAGACAACTGAACATACGTACGTACAACCAGATATTTAGGCATCGGCTGATTGAACTTAGCTTGGGGGGGAGGGGGATTTGGATGTCGGCAAATGGCAGTCGCTTTTTATAGTGCCGAAAATAAAAACCCTAATGATAGCTCCAATTAGCAGCAAAATAAAAGCGGACCTAAGATTAAATAATAACTATCGTTGGGAAAACTCACACAAGGCCAATTCCAAACTAAGCATAGCTTACACTAGAGCTTATACCAGATCACTGATACACATACTCATATATTTCTAAATATATATAATATAGATAAATAACACCCAGACACAGAATAAACCATCGTGCTCATCACACAAAGTTTTATCCTGGGTCCGGTATCGAACCCACGACCTCTTGCGTAGCAGTCGGATACACTCCCACCGCGCCACAGAGACAGTCAATCAAATTCAAAGTCAGGTTGTGTTTAAAAGCAACTGGGAATACGCTAAGATAATAAATAAACTGCATTAGTTTGTAGTAAACTTACGTGTGATGCTTCCCAAAAGGTGTGGGCATGGTGATGTAATGGGCATCAACTTGGGGTTTTTTTGTAGATATGGTTTTGAGGTCTGGACATTCTTCACCGTACAATATGGTCAATTTCTTCTCGCTGACAATATGAAAAAAAATTTTGACCGTTTTGTTGAGTTATGTAAAAAAAGTTAATTACGATGTACCCGGACGATTTAACCAGTGGACGCGCTATCTTACCGTTTGCGCCTATACCCCGCTTGCCAATTGCCAAGTATCTTGTAACTAGGCCGCTGTTCCGCGAAATCACTCGATCGTACACGTGCGGAGGGTAATTTATAAAGAAAAAATGACGAAATGTGCTGTGAAATGGTGTAAAAGTTATAGCGGTCACACAACTAATGTTTCTTTTCACTCGTTGGTAAATTTTTATTTCATTTACATAACTATTTTTACCAAAAACCATTAATTATTGAAATATACCAACAACTTTATCGGCCTATTTTCAATATACGTTCATTCTCTATAAACATTATAAAAAGAATTACCATCGCAAATTAGCCGAATAATATTGTGTCAAATTCGTATTGCATACCTACATTTTTCTATTTGCAGTCAGTCTGTTGTATTTTTATTGCTTGCTAGACAGTGACAACACTACATGCAAGAGCAAAAAATCAATATGTGTGTAGTTTCACCCCGCACGAAAGTCGGTTTGAACGTGATTTCATACTTTATTGAATTGCTGTCCCGCCCGGCTTCGCCCGTGACATACTTTGAACCCCGTGGCACCCATTTAATCTCGTGGTTTATTAATTTCACTATAATGTACGAACATTTTCCAAATTCATTGATTACTTCACCGCTCTCCAGTACCTACCTACGCCCGACCGGGCGGGCGGTCGAATTATGGTTACACAAAATTAATTTCTTTGCGCTTTATTTTGAATCTGCGATAACTCGTAAGGTATTCATTTAATTTGCAAGGTGTTAAGGGACAAAATAATCTTTATGAAATGCTAAAGCCAATTAACGTAGTAAAAATGATAAGGATTAATAGCATATTAGTGTAAATAGCCTTCAAAAAACCGCTTTATAATTTATGGTTTTTTAAAGTATTAAAATGATAATAGTATGTTATTCGTATGAGATAGACATATGTCGTCGCAGCGTTTTTGTTGAAAGCTCCCAGACGGCTTACTTTTTTCGACATTCCCAACAAATATCGTTATAGTTTGGTCAATGTTTACAAAAACTCAACAAATTATACATAAAAACCTTCTATAAGAATCACACTAACTATTAAAAAAAACCGCATCGTAATTCGTTTCGTAGTTTTAAAGATCTAAGCATACATAGGGACAGACAGCGAAAAGCGACTTTGTTTTATAATATGTAGTGATATTACACGTCCAGTGGTTAAATCGTCCTAGACCCGTCCGGTGTAGTTGGAGACGCAACCAGGAGTTCGGATAAATAGCCTGGCTTCGCGATCTTTACATACTTCTTTCGCTTCCTGCAGATTCATTACAGATATACATACACATTGATACCCCCCGTAGATGCCGTTTTACCCGAAGGGGAAGGCAGAGGCATACTATACGCCCACTTTCACCGTATGCATTTTAGTTCCACCTGTGGCGTCCTGTTGTTGAAATTTTCCATGACGCCCATAAGGCTTTCAACTGAGCTTAACGACTGTCATTTTACTGACAACCGGGACCAACGGCTTAACGTGCCTTCCGAAGCACGGAAACGCTCGCAAATATATATGTCACAAAGCATTAACCCATCCAAAGACCAGACATAACGAAAGTTGCTTAACGCAGTGATGGTTTACAGAACACGAAGTTAGTGAAGCCACAAGCGCTTCAGTTGCTTCTCGAGCAGAATCATTAATCGTTTCAAATATGCACGTCTGGGTATCCGAGTACTTTTGTCCTTTCCGTTTTTGAGCAATCTGCTCACGTGGTCTTCATATGCAAGGCTATGTCTACCCTGACTCCTTCTGCCCTCTACTTTCGCACAATATATATTCTTCGGCAATCGTTCCTCACTCATTCGCTGGACGTGTCCAAACTAACAGAGCACACTCTTTTCCAGCTTAATGCTTACACTTTTATTCAAACCTGCCATATTGTGTATCACTTCGTTACGTATTCTCCACGACATTTAATTTACTTTAATATACATACCTATATCCTGCAAAGTAATACTGCGCTAGTAACCATCCTATTTCAACCATAAAGTTTATTTGCAATGAGCATTTCAACTCTCCTAAGCTATGGTCTAATATTTCTGAAATTAAAAAATATAATCTATATTAAACAAGTATACTAGAATAAATAAATAAATATCGTTCGTTATAAATATCGTTGGGACAACTCACACAACGCCATCTGATTCCAAACTAAGCAGAGCTTGTACTATGGTAACCAGATAACTGATACACATACTTATATATTTCTAAATACATACATATTATAGATAAATAACACCCAGACACAGAATAAAGCATCGTGCTCATCACATAATGTTTTATCCTGGGTGGGAATCGAACCCACGATCTCTTGCGTAGCAGTCGGATACACTCCCACCGCGCCACAGAGGCAGCAAATGCACCTCTAATAAATAATGATTCATATTCTTGACTAAGATTAAGACCAACATAAATACCACAGGTGAGTCGCTCTTTACTGAAACTACTCTGGGAGTCGTTTCTTTAAAGTGAGTCACTGATTTAAATCTTTTACACCGCTTGAAATGAATCTTTTGCTCTATTGAATCTCGGTTTCAATCGGCTCGCGGTGCTCGCTGACACGATTGAGTGAGTACACTGTTCGGAGCGCTTCGGGTCGCGTAGTCGCCGTCGCGTCCGAGAGCGCCTACTCCGTCTCTCTCACTGATTCGCTACTAGTGGGTGATTGATAGAGACAGCAACACTAGCTCACCTATGCACGCATTAGGTACGCGTTGTTATTATTTGTTTGTTTTGGTTTACCTTTGTTTGTGGAAGAAAACACCGGTTTGTTTACGTTGGGTCTGTGATTTTCACAATAAATAAAAGACAGTTTAGTGAAAGAGTAAGTCTGTCAGTCCTAAGCCTGAAGAAAGTATGAAGGAAAATCGATTTATTTGGTTAACATTAGGCAAATTAAATTCATTTTAACAAAATACTAATATTACTTTATTAATATTAATAAGTATACATAACTCTTCAAACAAAGGTCAATAAAAACGATTCATTTTCAACAATTTATTTGCGCTAATAAATCGAGCTTAGATACAAGTTGAGTCACTGATACAAATGAAGCACTGAAGCACTTTACTGATTCGAATCTTTGAACTGATCCAGATACAAATGATCCAATCTCAACAAAGATACGTTTTTGCCACCGCTAATAAATACACACGTTGAAATGTGGCTGTATAACATGCCTCTGCCACTACTTCGCGGATAAAAGGCGTGATTGATAACTAAATACATATTGTACATAGGACACACCCAAACTCCAAAACAAATGTTTGCGAAATACACAAATATTCCGGCCCGGGAATCGAACCAGGGACCTCAGCGCGACAGTCCCAGCCATTACCACTTACGCCACCGAGGCAGTCAAATAAAAGTCTTGCGAGTATGCTGTATGCGTATAAAATGAATCGCAAAATATGTTGCTATGCGTAAAACTCGAAAACGGCTGGACCGATTGGAGTAATTTTCTTTTAGTTCTTGAACTCTAAGGAAGGTTTATATGGAGAGAATAATTAGAAAAAATACACGGAAAGGTAATGGGAACAGGAAAGGTTCATTACGCGGGCGGAGCCGCGGGCATCAACTAGTGATAAAATAACTTAAAATATACCTTGGAATGTAATAGAATAAGGTTGAGAATGAGTCTCCTTGCTGTCTTTGATGGTAGTGTAGAATATATAATAAGGTGCCGATGCTGAATGCTTAGCGGCCATCTTTCCTCGTGGTCGCACCACAGTTAAAAAGTCTTCTGCACGTCGAGTTGGAGGTACTACTGGTCTGTAATCACTGTCTGAAATGCAAACAAATTAACACTTAAAACGGCATTCTTAGACTCCCTCTTACTCCGGTGAGAAGTCGTGAGATTTTAGCTCTACACTTCTTCTGACCATGAGATGTTACAAAATTAAAATTGTTCTAATTTAGCCTAATACAAAATAACTCTATGGTATTTTAATACAAATACAAGTCTAGCTATCTGTTCTCCTTGACTACCCTGTCACAGATACAGCTTGAAAATTTGTAAGATTTTTAAAATTTTTAGTTTATTTTTGCCCGAACTCCTTGTCTTCCCCATGTGAGATTTTGTGAGATTAGGTTAGACCACCATCCTGATTTATTAAAGTAATTAATGGGCCTAAGTGAAAGTGCTTACAGCACACAAGCAGGATGGGTTACTTGGGGCCCCTAAGATCTGGGTGGATATATTATATACCTAAACATAAGAAATTAAAATAGTATAAACAATTACCTTTATTAATATTTGAGCTCCCCGCTATAGTCTTCTGTTCCGCAGAAGACAAAGTCTCTTGCTTCTGTGTCTTCTTGATTTCTTTTGTTTGAGATTTCTCTCTACTTCTACTTCCTACTACATTTGTTGAAGAAGCGGGTAGACTGTTATGTGACCCAATTGATGAGTCGTTTGAGCTTGATTGTGATGTACTGGAAAAAAAACACTTGTGTTAAAGACACACAATAAGTTCTTTTAGGTATCAGCAAGCAGCAATTTCGAGACTGCGTCGATGCGTCGCGTTCGGGCGATTTCTGGAATCTGGCCGCAAAAAAAAAACAAATATTATTAATTACTATCGAACGCCCTGCGGCTGCGTCCGCGTTAGTCTCATTCCCGTGGGGATATCGGGATAAAATGTAGCCTAAGTAAGTGTAAGAGAAGAGATTGGCAGAACAAATACAGGTACGCGCACCGAGCGGCTTAGACTCTCCGTCCCAATGTAGAACATCTTAAATATCTTTTGTTCTGCTAAATACAGATGTAGAGGAGGTAGAAAGGATTATCATGGACCTAGAATGAATGTGCAGTAGGGTGGGACAATATTTCGAATAACATATTTAAAATATACAAGCATATACTAGTACCTCCACTAACTTATAAATATCAAAATTGCCTGTCAAAGGGACTATTTCTAAAATGCCTTAAAACTACTGTGATAATTCCTGTATACTAATAAAACTTTGAAATGTATTTTATAAACCTTTAAAAATGCCTTAAGGCGAATCCGGTCAGGTTAAATAGTAAATAATGTGGAATAGTTCAAGTGATTTTATTCCAAATAAATATTGTTGGGACGACTCACATACCGCCATCTGATTCTAAACTAAGCAGAGCTGTACTTTGGTAACCAGATAACTGATAAACATACTTATATATTTCTAAATACATACATATTATAGATAAACACCCAGACAGAATAAACCATCGTGCTCATCACACAAAGTTATATCCTGGGTGGGAATTGAACCTTGCGTAGCAATCGGATACGCTCCCACCGCGCCACAATGGCAGTCAAAATGTGTAGCAAGTTCCACCAAGTGCCTTCAAACAACAGTATTAACAGTTTATCTGTATAGATTTTTATTATTTATCTATTCATTATTAAACTTACCTACTGCTAGCTACAACTTCAAAGTTCTTTCCCGGAGAGTATATCTGTTTGTGTAGAATCATCTTCAGTTGATCTATATACATTTGCTTTTGTTCATTAAACTTTGCCGGGATGGGGAAATCTCCGCTTCCAGTATATGAGTCCAAAATAGACTCTACTAAAAAATAAGTTAATAATTAGAATGGAATGTTGCTTGCTCCCTCTTGCTTGTGCCCCAATAGAGACAATTGTAGTGATACCACAAGCAAGCATACATCAGGCTGTAGACAAAACTTTTATACACAGCCTGTCAGTGTCTTCTGTAGTAATAAGTGAAATATACATACATACATACATACATATTATCACGCCTGTTTCCCATCGGGGTAGGCAGAGACTATGGCTTTCCACTTGCTATGATCCTGACATACAGCTTTCGCTTCTTCTTCTTTCATGAGTCTTTTCATACATGCTCGTTTTCATACTCGTACACGTGCGCCGAGGTCGACCCCTACCAGTTTGCCCATTCACTCTCGCCACATATATCTGCTTCGTCAGTCTATTTTCATCGATCCTCTCCACATGTCCGAACCATCTAAGCATCCCTTTTTCTATCTTAGTCACTACATGTTCTGTCATACCGCAAAATTCACTCTCGCCACATATATCTGCTTCGTCAGTCTATTTTCATCGATCCTCTCCACATGTCCGAACCATCTAAGCATCCCTTTTTCTATCTTAGTCACTACATGTTCTGTCATACCGCAAAATTCACTCTCGCCACATATATCTGCTTCGTCAGTCTATTTTCATCCATCCTCTCCACATGTCCGAACCATCTAAGCATCCCTTTTTCTATCTTAGTCACTACATGTTCTGTCATACCCTTATCACGCTGTTTCTTTCTTTATCCATCGACTTCACTCCAGCTATACTTCGCAGACTTCTCATTTCCACGGCATTAATTTTACTTTTATGCGTCTTCTGCCATACCCAGCTTTCACTGCCATACATAAGTGTGGGGACCAGCACTCCTCTATGTACAGCCAGTCTTGCCACCTTAGACACGTTCTGACTGCTCATAAAGGCGTACATGGCTCCATTCACTTTATTTCCTGCCAAATCTCTTCGCTCAAGGTCATAGTCACACTTTCCATCTCTCGTAAATTTTGTACCCAGATATACAAACTCTTTCACTTGTTCTACTCTTTCTCCTTCCACAAGAACTGAGCAATCCGTCCTACTTACCTCACTTTCAAAACCCTTTACTTTCGACTTGTTTACATTCACTTTCATTCCTTTGTTTATTAACGAATCATGCATAATGTTTACCATCAACTGCAACTCCTCCGCCGATGATGCTAGTATTACCTGATCATCGGCGTATAGGAGGCACTTGACGGTCAGTTCATCCATTTTTACACAATACGTACTCTCTTGCAGTTCTTTCAGGCAGCTATCCATGTATAGGTTAAACAGCAACAGCGACGCTACACAACCCTGTCTCACACTTTTTTCAATCTGAATAAAAGTCTGTGCAAGCTCTGTTAATCCTGACACAAGCACTGGAGCCCTCATAGAGAGATTTCAGTGCTCGTATCAAGTGGCTGTTTACTCCAAACCTGGCCAGTGTTGACCACAGTTCATTCCTCACCACTCTATCATAGGCCTTTTCCAAGTCTACAAATGCGCAATAGCCTTTTTGACTTTTCGCCAAAAGCTTTTCTACTATGCATCGTAAGGAAAAGACCTGATCCGTGCATCCCCTTCCTTTCATAAATCCTGCTTGTACATCCCACATTTTTCCTTCAGTTTCATTCATCACTCTTTTTATCAACATTTTTGCATACAATTTGCCGACGATGCTGAGCAAGCTTATGCCGCGGTAGTTTTAAATATGATACAAACAAACTTACAAATGTATCCTCTTCATAATATTAGTATACTATAGACTCATATGATGAGCCTATAGTCATCATCATCATCCGAGCGTCTGTCCCAGTTGCGTCTCGCGACGCCCGGGGTCCGCTTTCCTACATTTTCTCCTCCACTTCGCACGGTCGTCGGCATCCCCTGTGGTGAGACCATTGGCACGCATGTCATCCCTTACGACGTCAAGCCAGCACTTCTTGGGTCTTCCCCTCTTACCGGGACCCGGCGGGGCTGACATGGCCAGACATTTGTTACCTACGTAGCCCGGCGGTTGCCGCAAGACGTGACCATACCAACGAAGGCGACACTCTTGCAACTTGTCTGCAATGTCACGGACGTGAAGGCTGCCGCGGATGCGAGAGTTCCTCACGCGGTCCATCCGCGTGACTCCACACATCCACCGCAGCATCTTCATTTCCGTGACACGCAGCTCCTGCTTGTGTCGCTCCAATATCGGCCACGTCTCACTGCCATGTAAAAGGACAGGTCTAATAATGGTTTTGTAGACCTGTCCCTTCAACCGGATCGGCATTTTAGGGTCACAAATGACACCGGTCATCTCCCGCCATTTGGCCCACGCGGCAGCAATGCGTGACTTGACATCGCAATCGATGTCACTGGACGTGTGAAAAACAGATCCCAAGTATTTAACCTGGTCCGTGCGCTCGACCAAATCACCGCCTATGCGGACGGATGTGGGATCTGTCGAGTTTAGTGCCAAGCACTCGGTCTTCGCCACATTTAGTTTCAGACCGCCGTTCTCAAGCGTCTCCTTCCACGCCTTTACACGTCGCACCAATCTGCCCCTGTCCGCGTCTGCCAGCGCAATATCGTCAGCATACATGAGCAACCATGGAGGCTGCTCATGCGGGTTTCTGATGCTGTCCGACAATTCGTCTAATATTACACTGAACAGAAGCGGACTAAGGACAGAACCCTGGTGTACCCCGACGGTGATGGGGAAGGGTTTCGTGTCGCCAACAGCAGTCCGAACCATTGAGTCGGAGTCACAGTACATGTCCCGGATAGTGTCAATATAGACCTCTGGAACCCCTTTGGACCGCAGTGCCCACCAGATCATCGCACGAGGAACACAGTCGAAGGCCTTCTGCATATCTAGAAACAAACAGTGCAGAGGCGTGTTCTTCGACCTGTATTTCTCTGCGACAACCCTCAGGGCAAAAACAGGGTCCGTGGTCCCATGACCAGGGCGAAACCCATATTGACACTCCGAGAGAGTACACTCCTGCCGGATCCGAGAGTCTATAATCCTCTCGAAGATCTTCATGGTGTGGGACATCACCTTAATACCGCGGTAGCTCCCGCACTCCTGCACTGACCCCTTACCTTTGAAGACTGGAGTAATAATACTTAGTCTCCATTGGTTTGGGATCTGCCCGCTGAGGAGTATGCGGTTAAAAAGGTTTACTAAGATGCCCACACCGCGAGGACCCATCGCCTTCCAGCGCCTATAGTATACTAATGTTAAAAAGAGGAAAGATTTGTAAGTTTCTTTGTAGAAACTACTGGGGTGATTTTAAAAATTCTTTCACTACTCTTTCACTACATTCTTCATGAGTAACGTCGAAATCTCGAAATGCCTTCAACTGGGCTTAAGGACTGCCATGTTACTGGCAACAGGATCAACAGCTTAAATTGCCTTCCGTAGCACAAAACACTCGCAAATGTAAATGCCACTAAGTGGTCACCCGTCAGAGGACCAGCCTCAGCTAAAGTTGCGTAACTCAGTGATCGTTTACAGAACACTGAGTCCGCGGGTTATAAGTTTTTGAAATTCTAAATTCGGGCTCCGTAACAATTTAGTCTCCGTTATAGATTCGAATTAACCCAAAGATTATGCAAATCGGTTAAGAGCTCCTGAGTTATGGCGCACAACATACGATTTGACCAATCTAGCTGGACAATAGGTATTTAAATATAATACTTAAAATAACGATTTACTGATCTCCTTACATCCTTGAATATATTACTTAACTGACAATAACAGTAAGTCATCCCTAGGCCGCGCGAAACCGGTTATAACAAAGGGCGAAAGCGCCCAAACCCTGCAGGTAGTCGGCCGACCCGCTCAGTGTGACCTTTAACGTTAAAGAGTGTACATGTTTTTTTTGTGTTTTGAGCGACTTCGAGTAGTTTTTTTCATGGATTCTTCAAATAGAGGTAATTATCTGTATATTAAGATATTAAAATAACCAATATTTTACTTTGACGAATGTGTGGCATTTGTGTAAAAATACATAGAAGATTTCTTATTTTTTTCCTCTACTTAATTTTGACTTGGAGTTTTACTTGGTAGCCAAACGCAGTCAAGCTGTGATAATAGTCTTAATAGATTACCTGTTTATTATACTTTGATGATATAGTATTCATTACTTGCGATTTTTTGCGATTATAATATATTTTTAATTTTCCTTCATAGATGCCCGAATGCAGCGAAAATCGATATTCGATTTTTGGCATTCTACTCCGGCCAAAGATCGATTAAATGAAGTAATTAACTTCGTAAAGGTGCAGTTTGGTGTTTCAGTTCAAAACGAAGAGCAAGACGAAAAATTAAAAGCATTCTTGAAAAAAGAATGTGAAAAAATTCGCGTCAAATGGGTTCGCAAACAAAGAAGGTTAGACTTATTTTTAAAAGAACACGAAGATTGGTTGAACGAAGATTTGAATTTCAATATGCTTGTGGCACCTGAAGACTTATCACAACCAAGCACTAGTGGTGGCAGACCACAGAAAAGTTTTAAAGAAAGTTCCGAAAAATCAAAAAAAAGAACAGTGCAACATTTGTTACATAATTACAGCAGCGATGAGTTAACTTTTGCGACGCAAGTAAGTGTCAGAGCCAGTGGGAAGCGAGATGCTGCAACAATAATACAGGAGCTGTCTACATCCTCACCAAAGCGTGCCACCAAGTATAAGAAAGCTCGCAAAATTTTTAATACTCCAAAAGAAAAAAGACCGTATACTCCGGATGAAGCCTTAGCCTTTTTTATATCAAATAACTTGACAGTCCAAACTTATAAAAATATTCAGCAAGAAGCAAAAGAAAGGGGATTCAATGCATATCCTTGCTATGATCATGTGGCCAAAGTGAAGAAGCAGTGCTATCCTTCTGTTGAAAATATAACTGTTACGGATATATCAGCTGAAGTGAAACTGGATGCTCTTTTGAGCCATACTGCATTGAGAATATGCAAAGATATTATTGGAGAAAGGTTAGACATAAGTTTATTGGATTACACTTTAATATATAAATGGGGATGTGACGGGTCATCGGGCCATAGCTTATACAAGCAACCATTTGATGATCCAGATAGCACAGATGAATATATGTTTATCATCTCGTTGGTTCCAATAAGACTCGTAAATGATGAACAGAAGATCATATGGGAAAACCCTCGTCCATCATCACCAAGATTCTGCAGAGTGATAAAATTTATTTATAAGAAAGAAACTGAAGCATTAATCAAAGAAGAGTGCCAAGTAATTGAAAAGCAAATAATGGAGTTGGAACCAACTCGCGTAGAAGTAAAGGGTGTAGCCATCTCCATAAAACACGATTTGATTATGTCAATGATTGACGGAAAAGTCTGTAATGTTCTTACAGAAAACAAATCAACACAGAGGTGCTTTATCTGCAAAGCAACATCCAAAGAGATGAATTCACTTCAACCAATGGTTAGAGAAGTAGACGAGAGCATGTACGGATTTGGCATATCGAGCCTACATGCATACATTCGGACAATGGAATGTTTGTTAAACATTAGTTATCGCATGGACATTCGCGAGTGGCAAGTAAGGGGAGAACAGAATAAGAAAATAGTAAAAAAAACTAAAGAAGAGATCCAGAAAAAGTTTAAAGGAATTGGCCTAATCATAGACAAAGTAAAGCCGGGTTTTGGAACCAGCAATGATGGTAACACTGCGCGAGCCTTCTTTTATAATTATGCCACAACGGCACAAATCACAAACATTGATGAAAATCTAATCCATCGATTTGGCACTATTTTAGCGGCCATAACTTCAGGCTACGAAATTAATACCGAAATATTTCAATAATTTTGTCATGAAACCAGAGTCATTTACGTGAATTTATATGCTTGGTATAATATGCCAGCCACAGTGCACAAAATTCTTGTACATGGAGCAAGCATAATAAAAAATTGTATAATACCAATTGGACAAATGTCTGAAGAGGCTTCTGAAACCAAGAATAAAGAAATTAGGAAGGCCAGATTAGGCCATACAATGAAAACCTCAAGACACAGAACCAATTACGATTTAATGAAGCATTTACTGATATCTTCAGACCCCTACATCACGCTATTACGAAAACTTCCAAGAAAAAGTACATTGAGACATGACAAAGATGTACTTACTTTGTTAAAAGATTGAAATAAATATTGTATACATTCCATTTGGCCTTTTATTAATCATATTATTGTTTTAAATGTAACAAACAAAGCATTCTTTTAGTTCCTGAGTTTTGTCCACCTAGATTTGTCAAATCGTATACTGTGTGGCGTTACATACATTTCGTCATTGCAGCTGATCCATGGAAGTCAATAAAATTTATAGAAACATTAAATTAATGCTGTTTAATACTTACAGTGTGCATGACTATATTCCTTGAAGTGTATTGGATTCAATCTGTAACATTTATCACCGTAAGGACATTCCATCTTCGGTCTTTTTGTAGTTTTGTTATCTGAAATAAGTTACAATCTTTAAAGTAGGTATCTTATGATTTTCAGAGTTCTTATCTTATGAGTTCATATGGCTATTTAGTTCAGTAAATAATACTACCGTCCATTGTTTCTTTTCGCTTATTTGGGGTACTCATAGCAGGATAATATAATAAATTGGATTGAAATGCTTTAAATATTGCCTTTATTTTCTTATAATATTATTCTATTCTTTGAAATTATAATAACAGACTTCGTCGAAAATTTTCGACAAACGAAAATTTATTTATCACAGTTTTTGTTAGTTGTCTTCGCCCATTTTTTTTTTAGTTGTCTTCGCCCATCTTGGGCAGGCAAAGGAAACTTAGTCCATACAGCCTAGTCTTCAGTATTTATTTTCTTGTTTTAGTCCTGTCTAGTCGTTTGTCTATGTCAAGTCCTCAGTCCTAAGTCCTAGTCCGTGCTCCAATAAGGCAGTGGATCCCTTATTGCAGCTCTCTATAGAAATTTGGCACTAACACAAACAACACCGCTATTTATTGCAATTTATTACTTTCTTTAACTAATGCACTTCCGAACTCTTTATGTATAATATTCCACCATTATTAAACACAAAAACACGAATTTTACACTAGTTTTTGAAAATAATATACGACAAACGTGCGTCACTGCTCATCTTCGCGCCAAAACTCCCGTCTTCGCCCATCTTGAACAGACAAAGGAAACTTGGTCCATACAGCCTTGTCTTTAGGATTCATATTTTGTTATTATTTAGTTTAGTCATGTCTAGTTATGGAATGTGCATGAGTTATGCAAAGTAAAATGTTGCAGTGAACAGTGATGTTCTCCGTTACTGCCAAATCTCCATAGAAGGCCCTAGTAAAGGGTCCATTGCTTTACTGGGGCAAGTACCAGGACCTAGGACTGAGGACTCGACATCGACAAAGAACTAGACATGACTGAAATAAAATAATAAGAAAATATTAACACTAAAGGCTGTATGGACTAAGTTTCCTTTGCCTGCCCAATATGGGCGAAGACAACTAAAAAAAATCTCATTCTTTGGTTTGTTATTGCTTTCTAAAACTAGTGCATTTATCTTGTTTTATGTGCGGGAGTGGTGGTTTCTTGGACATAAAAGTTGTGTTAACGTGCTATAGTAAAGACAATGATATATATGCAGTGAAAATGCTATTTTCTCTCTTGCCGCGAAAAGTTCACTGAAAACCTCAGTATAAGAATCACTATTGTACTGAGGGCAAGAACCAGGACCTAGGAGTGAGGACTAGACATCGACAAAGACTGGACAGGATGTATGGACAAAGTTTCCTTTGCCTGCCCAATATGGGCGAAGACAACCAAAAAAATACATTGCTAATAGCTAATACACAGATATAGAAGAGTAAGCAGATCAAACATTTGCGAAAAATAGCGTAGCCTATTTCACACATATAAACAGGTTGCTTAATCCAGGGTCGCATTCAGCTTTCATATCATGTCATTTTAATATCTTTCATAATTTATGTTTATTAACCAAACATCTTGTTTAATAGTATCCTTAGGAAACCTAAAACAATATTAACATAATTAATTGAATCGGGCACTACATTTAGCTTGACTTTGGATATTGAAATTGCAAACAATTTGCTGAACTGAATTCGTCCCCATGCCGTAACAGTACAAAAGGTATGTAAATTAATAAAAATCTTAGATATAGATGACGATAGCGACCAAACGGTTTATGGAACAGATGCTATGAACCATATATTAACAACTTTTCAAGTGTTCGTCTAGAAGAATGACCATTTTTGAATAAAAACCTTAGAATAATAACACGTAGTCGTAACTAAAACATTAATTACCTGTGAAAAGTTATTCCTGGTGATTTCTTGTGACTGGAGTTACTTTTATAACCTTTATTTAAATATATATACACAATATTTTCCCTTCGGCACAAAACACTAACAAATTCCTGATTCAAAAATGGCGGCAATAGTTGAAATTATGTAGAAAATTAGGCTACGCGCTGTTCGCTGTCGCATGTGTTACATGTCGCTACACATGACAAAAAAAGATAGCGTTATACAAGAAATAAAAAGAGTGAAAAGGATGAAGTATTACACCATAAAAAAAGGAATATGTTTGATCTGCTTACTCTTCTAAATCTGTGAGCTAAAATTGCTATCAGTGGTCTCGAACCTACCGATTTTTCGGTATTTCTACCGATATGGGCTCTGTTCTATCGAAATATTACGACTTTTCTACGATTTCATAGTATACATGGAAATTCTCCCGATTTTTCTACCGATTTTACACTTTTAAGTTGGCAACCCTTTTCATTTATGTTTAATGTTACGGGGAAGCCCCTAATAGTATTACCCCTAGTGCAGAATGTTCCATATATTTTGGGGAATAACCTTGTATCCTACAATTCGATGTCATGAATTTTCTTAGCTTTGAAGAGAGAGTACCTAACCTAAAGAGTGCCTACAAAATCAGTTCATTAAGTTAAAATGTCGTGTGACGAGGAGCCAAGCACAAGTGTGAGTGTTAGAAGAAAAAAAAATCTACAATATTATAAAAAAGAATGGGAAGATCAATTTCCAGGCTGGCTGCAAGATAGTCGTAAAGGCGTAAGCCGTGCCTATTGTAATAGCGCTAACACACGTTCAGATTTGGTCTGCCGGACCTCGACAGATCAAATCCGCCGACCAAATCTGTTGTCGCAACAGACGACCGGATCAGACCGCACCGGACGGCAGACGACCAGACAGGGTGTCCAGATTGGGGGCCTTTTTCCCTATTCTAGGGTAAAATAAAAAATTTAGGGAAATTTTGGGGAAATGAAAATTACGTAATAAGGTACATACTTTTATATGCATTTAGTGAAAAAGTGTTAATTTGAAATAACAAACTGACATTTCAATTTTATTTATCTGTGTAGATAACTGGATTGCGAAGTATTCCTTTTCATAAAGCAAATACACTATATATTAACGTAGTTCTTTTTCCTTTATGGGGAAAAATGTACGAAAAAGTATATTCTTAGGCAAAGTAAAATCAGTTCTGGGAATATTTACGACGAACTAACTAAGACTGCAAACATTGGAAAAAATTATGAAAAAGTGTCTTATTGGAAAAATAAAAAAAAATAATCTGGGAAAATTTATGTCAAAGTAGCTAGAACGGCAACATTGATCATATCCGATGCGGATCGAAGCGGACTCAAATAATAATAATTATGTTCGCCGGACTGCTGTACAAACGGTAAGATTTGGTCGGGTGGCAAATCAAATCCGTGGTCAGGTCGGTTCAAATCCGGTCGTCTGTTAGCCCTTTAAGACTTGTAATAAAGATATCAACATCACATCAGGAAAAGACGCTATAAAGAAACATAGTTCTTCACAAGCACACTCAGTATCATCAAAGAATATAAAATCACAACCGAAGATATCATCATTTACTGTGACCAAAACTCAAAAATCTGATACACTGGTTAAGCAAGGTAATTTTTTCAATTTTTTATGATATTACTTACATAGTTATATTATTTTGTTTTTTACTTATCGGTTTATAGAAGCAGTGGATATAATCAGACCCTAATTGCTACTAGATATACCTACATAATTTTAATTCTTTAATTTAATTTCAGGTGAAATAAGATTAGCCTCGTTTGTTGTTGAACACAATCTACCATTTACTATTATGGAGCACCGGAGCTGATGCAAGTCGTTTGACCGGATTCAATAGCAAAAGAAATAAAATGCTGTTCAACCAAAACTCGTAACATAATTGATCATATTATAGGTAAAGAAAGTTTCAAGAATTTATGTGAAGATCTAGGGCAAACTAAGTTTTCGCTTATTATTGATGAGTCCACTGATCTTAGTACAACCAAACACTTGTGCTTAGTCGTGAGATATACTATAAAAAAAAAAAAAGCTAATGCAGCAACCTTAATTGAACACATTGTAAGTTTTTTTAGAAGCAATGATATTCCATACAAAAATAATTAATAGGTTTTGCATCTGATGGGGCAAACGTAATGATGGGACGTAATAATTCTGTAGTAACATTGCAAAATGAAATTCCCAACATTTTTATACTTTAATGCGCCTGCCATTCGTTTCATCTTCGCGCGTCATAAGCTTGTACCAAATTGCCACGCTTTATAGAGGATTTTGTAAGAGACATTTACAACTACTTTTCTTCTAGCCCAAAAAGAGTGGCAGCGTTTAAAAACTTTCAAATGTTTTGCGCCTTAAAAAAACCATAAAATACTTCACCCCTCTCAAATACGCTGGTTAACAGTACATGCAGCAGTGAAGAGAATATTGGAACAACTCTCTGCTCTAAAACTATTTTTAAAGACCAAATCTCTAATAATGATCATCTTTTAGCTGCAGAACATATATTACAGGAGCTCCAAGATCCCACTACGATATTATTTTTTGAATTTTTAGGTTTTATATTACCATTATTTATCGATTTAAATAAAGAAATGCAAGCAGAACACCCGAAAATTCATTATTTATATGAAAAAATTACTGGAACATTAAAAACTATTTTTGATTGTTTTTTAAAAAGAGAACATTTAACTAGCACTTCAATCGAAAATGTTGATCTTAAGAATCCCAGAAATTTTTTGGATATTGACACCGTAAACTATGGTGCTGCTGCGTGTAATACACTACTTAAGTAGTTCAGAAAATCTAAACTCAGATCAAGTAAATTTGTTAAAATGCAGATGCCTAGATTTTTATTTTGAAGCTTGTAAGCAAGTACCACGCAGTTTCCATTGAAAAATAATCCAATAAAGGTTTATACATAAATGATAAAAAAAAATTAAAATTGGCAAAATTGTTTCGATAGGTCCTGTGAGTAGGCTCTTTCCCAATATTGTTCAGAGCAATGATTTCCAGGAAATTGATACCGAGTGGCGCATTTTAAGAAACTGTGAACAAATCAAAACATTTCCTGATGATTTAGAACTATTTTGGGATGAAGTAAGTTTCATGAAACGACAGGACTAAAACAAAATAACAACTGAACACTAGGCTGTATGGACTAAGTTTCCTTTGACTGCCCAAGATGGGGGAAAAACTAAAAAAAAATGTCAGTGAATGTGTGTGTTTATTGTATATGATAACACTTGCGATTGTGATTAAAAACGACTAAAAGATACTTTTTTACGTACATGAAATTCGGAAAATTGTGCCGACAAGCCTAGAAACCATTAAGAAGTAGGTATCAGTTACTTATCTTAAAATAGCGTTTGAAATATATATATACTTGCTAAAATCGGCAACCTCTCAAGACCCGTGATCCCACCACTGCGCCCCACAAATCCTGAACCACTGACAAATTTCTTCATTACTATCCCTATTAAAATTGAAAGTTGGCATGTTGCGCTACGAATACAAAGACTATAATAGGAACTTAATCGAATTCTTTCAGACTATGCAGTACGATCTGGAAGGCTGGGTCACATGTCCTTACGTTCCATCGCATCGTGTTCCACGCACCCGTATACAAAGGCACCTTATAAAATGTCAGAAGGACAAGCCACGGCTGGAGATATGTCCGTACAATGCCACACATCGCTTTACTGCTGATAAAATTAAAGAGCACATAAAGAACTGTCCTCAAAAACTTATAGATTTTCTAGACTCGAAGCCTAATCCCGGAGGGCAGATCACAACTCCTAAACCAATATTACAGAAGGAATATTTGCCTGAAACAGATCCGGAACATGAGTGTTGGGATGATTAACTCGTTAATTGAATAGATATAAAGCAGAGAGCATTTATATAACTATAACTAATCTATATAAAGCTGTAGAGTTAGTTTGTTTGGTTGATTGCACTAGGTTCAAATTAAAAAATTCTTTGTGTGTGACTACCACGTTTATTGAGTAAGGCTAGTAGCAGTAATCATAAATGTCAACAAATAGTCATAAATGAACCAAAACTTCATACTTTATTGTAAAATTAATAAAACAATGCAACAGCTAGTTGAGAGTAGTAAGATTGTAGAACCACATAGCTTGTAAGCTTAGATTCTAAGATGTTAAATTTACTTAAATATTCCGATAGAGGTAAGTGTCCAAAGATGTTAAACAAAATGTCCCATAACCATTGTCTTTGTAAATATTTTAAGTCCTAAATGATTTCAAATGATTAAACTTCCCCTTGTTGACATTTGACGATATTAAATAAATGTTAGGACATTTTTCCACTCAACTGTCTTTGCCAAATTGATCTAGACAACTGATAAACATACCTATACATAAGGACCTTGAAGTACCTAGTATACAGATTTTTTTATCACCCGGCAAATTCCATTTTAAAGTTTGTAAAACAAACATGATAAATAATAAGTATACTTTTTAACAATATATATGCCTCTGCCAACCCTTCGGGGATAAGGCTTGATAGATAGATACTTTTTTACTTAAGAAATGATTAAATTTTTTACTGAAATATTGTCACCCTTGAACCTCACTTTGACACACTACCACTTGAACTGCCTCAGTTCAGGTTGTAGTGTAGTGACAGGTCTTAAATTTAATTTCTTAGTTGGAAAAATATTTTTGTGATCCACAAATTGTTAGTTGTTTCCTATGTTCATCATGTAAAAATACATATTATATGTATTTAGAAATATGTTTATCAGTTGTCTACATCTCATAGCTCAAGCTTATTTAGTTTAGGTTGGGCAAGATGGAGCTGTGTAAAAAAAAATATGTATTTAACAAATTTTTTGTTTTGTTACATTTGACTAGACTAGATTTCCACTTTCTTTAATTTCTTGTTTAATATTTAAGATAAACTTAATGAATGATTGTGTAAGTTCTGAAATGAATATCACTTCATACTTTTTATGAAAAAATAATGAATATGTAACACATATATATATACGTGATAAACAGATAGCAGTATTGTTATGAATTAAGTTCGAAAATATGGCCATAATTTCATATTTTTGGGATAAAAAAAAATTATTTTGAAAATTTTTAATATAATTTTTAACTATGCCTACTTAACAATAAGGCCTTATATAATAGGCCCCCGAAGTTATTGCCATGATTTAAAACTATTGGTGTGTATATATATATATATATATATATATATATATATATAGATATATATATATAAATATATATGTATGTGTTATATACAATTCAATGATATGTAAATGATCTCCAAATATTTTTAAATTTTATTGGCCATATGTCAAGCCACAATAGAACTCAACCTTTTATTATATATATATATATATATATATATATATATATAGATATATATATATATAAATATATATGTATGTGTTATATACAATTCAATGATATGTAAATGATCTCCAAATATTTTTAAATTTTATTGGCCATATGTCAAGCCACAATAGAACTCAACCTTTTATTTTAGTGAGTGTATTTTAGTTTACATAAGTTTTTGGAGACACTCGACAGGTGTCGCTGTATCATCAAGTTAAATCGCGATATGGTTTGCTTCGGAACGTATTGTAACTTTTAAAGCATTTAATAAATAGGTAACTATTAGATCAGGATACAGTGGTTTTAATTAAATCCCTAGTATTCACACCCCCGGCAATAAATAGTTCACCGAGTTCATTATTATCAGCTTTGGTAATTAACATATGGTCCTTATTTCGACCCGGATTGGACACCGTATGCTCCAATTTTTGTGAAGCGATTCCAAGCCTTTGGATCGCACCACACACGTATTCGCAGTGGATCGCTGCGGCAAGCATACGTGATTTCAAACCGACGACAGATGGCGTTGGTAACAGTTGCAGTTTGAATAACGAGTTCCAGTATCTCAAGTTCCAGAGTTGTACCAAGGAAATATTATTGGTGGCGCCTTTGTTCAGTGGAAGCAAAAGTGAGCTTAGTGCACAATACTGTGAGTACAATTTGACATTTTGAAACTTTTCAAGTAATACAGAACCTTATTACAAAGAAGATTTTAACTTCGAAAATCAACAAAGAATTTGGACTTAGCAGTGTCGTTCATCAGTAACTTGAAATTTTATGCCTGGTCTTACAGATATAATAATTGTATTTATTAACTTAGTATATTTTGTGCATGCCAATAAACTTAGAATAATTTACCTTATGCATGTTTAAGACTTAGAATAGTTTTATAAAAAACGAGGGAACGTGGAATCTATGCCCGATTTCCTCTAGATTTTAATGTGCAAAACACTTGTAAAAATTTTCGGGCCTTTTGAGACTTACAATAATTTAATAGTGTGTATACTTAGTTCGTTATATAGGCACAAGTTCACTTTCAAAAAGTGTTTTAATTAATTTATAAGTCTTTTTGGTTCATATTAAATTCTACTTATACAAAATGAAGAGATTAATAATTGTTTTAAAAGATTTACAAAATGTCATAAGGAAAGGTTTAATTAATTTGGGTTTCATTTAAAGATGCTAAAAGTAAGTTATATGAACAATTTACTTTAGGAAGTCAGGAGTCGAATATTATTGAAATATATGACACTACTGAAGATACCTATGTGACTTATAAGTCTCTAATAAAGGGTTTACTAAGGAAGGTCCAAGTAGTTCAGGAAACTTCGCAACCAAAGCATCAAGTAATGTTGCCAAACCAGTCGGGTGGTTTCGTAAAGTTGCCCCGAATTTCAATCCCCATATTTTCCGGCAAGTATAATGAGTGGACTACATTTCATGACTTGTTTGTTTCACTTGTCCACAAAAATATCACTCTAGATAACGTTCAAAGGTTGCACTATCTTAAAAGCCATTTATCTGGTGAGGCCGAACAGCTCATCAGACATACGCCCATTACTGATGCAAATTATAACCAGTGTTGGGAGCTATTAGTTAAACGGTATAACAATAAAAAATATTTGGCTAATTGCATTTTGAACCGTCTATTTGCGCAAAAACGTGTGCATAGTGAGTCGGCTGAGGCACTAAAAGGAATGTTGGACACCACGACTGACTGTCTAAACGCGTTGTCAAATTTAAATATAGATGTATCCACTTGGGACATCATTATCATCCACATCATTACGTTTAAGTTAGATCCGGAAACCCGTAAACAATGGGAATTAGCTAATAACCACGACGGTAATGACAAACTGCCTACTTTAGATCAATTTAAAACTTTCATTGACAATCGTTTTCGCGCCTTGGAGTGCATTCAGCCAACAAGAGTCCATCATCTAGTAGGTAAAGGTTCACAGGTTCCGCACACAAAAGCAATGATAGCCACGAGCTCGTCAAATACTACTCGGTGCGAGTATTGTTCTGAACGTCATAAGCTTTGTTTCTGTAAAACATTTACAGACCAAACACTCGAGTTCAGACGTGATTTTGTAGCAAAAAATAAAATTTGCTTTAATTGTTTAGGTAGCAACCACACAGTATACGCCTGCAAAAAGCTTACAACTTGCAAGGTATGTCATAAGCGACACCATACTCTGTTGCACCCTAGTGGAGAGCAACCGCATAAGGTTGACACTACTCCCCCAACATCTACAGCAATCAGCCCCACTAGTACTTCTACTAATACGGGTAAGATTGTTTCGTGTTTGTCAACAGGCAGAGTTTCCAAACCCGGACAGGTTTTATTAGCAACAGCTCTAATGAAGGCCGAGTCTGGGGCGGGAGGTAGTCAAATAATTCGAGGTCTATTGGACCAAGGCTCTCAGGCATGCTTCATCACCGAGTCTACAGTGCAATTACTCAATTTGAAAAGAATCCCGGTCCGTGGATTTGTTTCAGGTTTAGGTAGCAATAAAGCAACACTTACCAAATATATAGTAAACTTGACGGTTCGTTCTCGAGACGATTCAAACTTTGAAATGTCTTTTAAAGCATATGTACTACCAAAAATTACCTCTTACTTGCCTGAGAGTATCGTAACCGATAGTTGTTTTAGTTGGGTCAACGTCTGTAAGCTGCAGTTGGCAGATCCAAACTTCAATGTGCCCAATAGAATAGATATTTTGTTGGGAGCAGACGTATACAGCTGCATTATCAAGGAAGGCATAGTAAAAAGTCCCTCTGGCACTCTAGTGGCCCAAAATACTGCCTTGGGTTGGGTCCTGTCAGGTGTAGTCGATACCACAGAGGATTCTACATACCTAGACAGGGACAACTATATACTTAAAGTATCAGTAATGCATGCACATGTAGAGGAAGAAGATGCTTTAAAGAAATTTTGGGAAATGGAAGAAAATTTACAAACACACAAAATATTGACACCAGAGGAGACTAAATGTGAAGAATTCTACAAAAGTTCAACAAAAAGAAATATCGACGGCCGGTACATTGTACAATTGCCATTCCGAGCTGAACCTCCTCAGGGTGTGCCAGGCAACTCTCGCGCTATAGCTGAAAAGAGATTTAAATCATTAGAAAAAAGATTAGATAGGAATCCCGAATTAAAAGACAAATACACAAAAATAATAAAAGAATATTTAGAACTAGGACATATGAGAAAAGTAAAAACAGGAGACGAAAATCGAGAACAAGCAGTGTACTTTCCTCACCATGCTGTAATAAGAGATGATAAATCAACAACCAAAGTCCGGATTGTGTTCAATGCATCCGAGAAAAACAGCTCGGGAGTATCACTTAACGATACATTGATGATTGGACCGACTTTACAGGCAGATCTGAGACACATAATTTTAAAATGGAGACTTCATTGTATGGCATTAGTGGCAGATATAGTTAAAATGTACCGACAAGTAAAGATCGCAGAGAAGGACACAATGTACCAGCGCATCCTCTGGCGGGATAACAGTCACGAGGAGATTCAAGATTTTGAGCTCAATACAGTAACGTTCGGAGTTGCTTCTGCTCCTTATCAAGCGATCAGAACTCTCCATCAGGTTGCATACGACGAACGTAAACAGTTCCCTATAGCCGCAGAAAAGGTTTTAAATTGTTTTTATGTCGACGACCTTATGGCAGGTTGTAGCTCTGTTAAAGAAGGCATAGAGATGTATAAACAACTGACAACTTTATTAAAAAGGGGTGGATTTACACTACAGAAATGGAGTTCAAACAATGAGGAACTATTAAAAAGAATTTATTTAATGGAGGAATCCAAAAGCGATATTGAAAACTATAACATTGATTACACAGACAAATGCAATTTAACGACAGCAGAACATAAAGAAAAGGATTTTAAAATAGACAGTACAATAAAAATTCTAGGCCTTACCTGGAATCGTAATGAGGACACTTTTCAGTATTCTGTGACTCTCCCCATAACTTCAACGGAAAGGACTACTAAACGGTCAATAATATCGGATATCGCTCGCCTATTTGACCCTTTAGGCTGGCTAGCGCCTTCTGTGATTTTAGCAAAAATCTTCATTCAAAGGTTATGGCTGGCAGGCGCTGATTGGGACGATGAACTATCCGCAGAGCTTGTCAAAGAATGGAGTGCATATCGCAAGGAGTTGAGTTTACTTACCTCTGTTCGGATCCCACGTTGGCTGGGTACCTGCTCTAGGGACGAAATAGAATTACATGGTTTTTGCGATGCGTCCAAAGCCGCTTATTCTGCCGTAGTTTACCTACGTCGAATCGATTCCGAAGGCGAGATATATGTGTCGTTGTTGGTGGCAAGAACCAGAGTGGCCCCAATCAAACAAGTCAGTATACCTCGCTTGGAATTGTGCGGAGCCTTATTACTGTCAAGGCTTCTAGCTGAAACATCAAAGTTATTGAACGTTAAAGACGATAAAATCTCAGCATGGACAGACTCTACTGTCGCATGTCGTGCTTGCTTGGCTGGACAGTCATCCAAGCCGATGGAAGACGTTTGTGGCAAATCGGACAGCTGAAATATTGACGACAATGAAACCTTCTCAGTGGTTTCATGTATCGACAAGTAGTAACCCGGCTGACTGCGCGTCCAGGGGCCAATTGCCTAGCTTATTATTAAACAATACTCTCTGGTTCTCTGGCCCGTTATTATTGAATCAAACAAATATAAAATACAAACGGTTAATCGATTTAAGTACACATTTAGAACAATCCGTCAGAACTCATCTAGCAATCAATTCAGAAATATCGTTGTTTGAAAGATTCTCAAGCTTACAAAAGTTAGTGAGAGTGATTGCATATTGCCGTCGGTTTATAACAAGAAGAAAGGACTATTTACAAAAGGAAGAACTACAAGAAGCACTTGATATTTGCATCAAAAACACTCAAAGGTACGGATTTCCGGACGAGTACATGCAACTAATAGATAAAGGATTTGTATCCTCAAATTCAAGTAAATTAAAAGCTCTTTGTCCTTTTCTTGACAATAAGGGCATAATGAGAGTGCGAGGAAGGCTTGAAAAATCCCAAATAAGCGATGAATCAAAACATCCGATAATTCTTCCTCATTCTAGTCATTTCACGAAAATCCTATTAGCAGAAGGTCATCTCAAAACAATGCATGGAGGCCCGCAGTTAATGATCAATTATTTGAGATCGGCTTATTGGATTTTAGGAGTTAGAAGACTGGTACATAAATATGTTCGTGAGTGTGTGAAATGTGCTAAGCAACAGGCTCTAACGAGAAACCAATTTATGGGGTCGTTGCCATCAGTACGCTGTACTCCTGCCAGACCATTCTTACACAGCGGTGTAGACTACGCTGGTCCTATAGATATTAGGACCACAAAAGGACGAGGCCACCGTTCTTACAAGGGGTACATTTGTCTGTTCATTTGTATGGTCACACGCGCTCTCCATTTAGAAGTGGTGAGTGATATGAGTACTCAGGCTTTCTTAGCGGCTTTTAGAAGGTTTGTGTCACGACGCGGTCACTGTGCTAAAATATGGAGCGATAACGGTTCGACATTTGTGGGGGCTTCTCGAGAATTGCAACAGCTAACCACATTTCAGACCTCTATAGCAGAACAGCTGGAGGCACAGGGTACAGAGTGGCACTTCACTCCCCCCCACAGCCCAAATTTTGGAGGTATATGGGAGGCGGGAGTGAAATCCACTAAGGGTCACTTGAAACGAGTGATAGGTAACGCTACATTAACATTTGAAGAGATGAGCACATTACTGTCACAAATTGAAGCTTGCTTGAATTCGCGGCCTATAAGTGTCATGAACGGAACAGACCCTAGTGAACCACTTCCCTTGACACCAGGACATTTTCTGATAGGGGAACCTCTAGTAAATGTGCCTGACATAGACTATGTTAATACAAATGTAAGTCACTTGTCTCGTTGGCAATTGATACAAAGGATGCAGTAGACGTTCTGGAAACGTTGGTCACAAGAGTATTTATCTAACCTTGTGAATCGTTACAAATGGTCTTTCCAAGTGCCTGAACCAAAGATTGGCGACGTCGTACTCATAAAAGAAGACGGTTTGCCACCGTGTCGTTGGTTGTTAGGTCGTATACTTGAAAAACACCTTGGGGATGATAATATTACTCGAGTGGTTACAATTCGGACAAAGTCGTCCGTCATCAAGCGGTCCGTCTCCAACATCCAAATTATGTATACTCCCTGTTGTAGATTAATTTTATAATTTAATATAGTCTATTAGTCCGTACTCCTTATGTTAGTTAAGAGTTTAGACATATTTATTAAGATTGTATGCCCAATTATAAGGTATATTTAAATAAAGCCATTGTCTGCCGTTCAATTATTATTTAAAATTAGAGCATTAATAAAGACAAATAGATTATTTAAGGTAATTGTATAATAATAGACTTTAAGATAATTTAAGGAAGGACATTCCCTCACTAAATGTCCTTGGTGGGCGGTATGTCAAGCCACAATAGAACTCAACCTTTTATTTTAGTGAGTGTATTTTAGTTTACATAAGTTTTTGGAGACACTCGACAGGTGTCGCTGTATCATCAAGTTAAATCGCGATATGGTTTGCTTCGGAACGTATTGTAACTTTTAAAGCATTTAATAAATAGGTAACTATTAGATCAGGATACAGTGGTTTTAATTAAATCCCTAGTATTCACACCCCCGGCAATAAATAGTTCACCGAGTTCATTATTATCAGCTTTGGTAATTAACACCATAAGGTTACCAAACTTTTTTAATTTACCGAGTGTTCACCCTCACACTGCGTGCATAGCGTACGCATACGGTTAGGTTCGATAGAGGTTTTATTCCGCGTACGCTTAGTTTGTGGAATGAACTCCCTGCCTGGGTTTTCCCGAACGTCCGAATGGGGTTCTTTAATAGGGGTCTTAAAAGGTTAATAAAGGGTCGGCAGCGCGAATGCTGCACCTCTGGTAACGTCCATAGGCTACGGTGACCACTTTGCATCAGGTTTTTTTTTTCTCTTCCTTCCAATTTATTTATGTAGTAATAATATAGTTTGACCCAAGTATGTAGAATAACCAGTAACCTGCTAGGCAGATGGCTTGAAATGAAATTTATTACATATTTCCCTTTTATAATATACTGCTTAAATTATAATGCTACGCAACTGTGGAAATAGGGCACCCCCTATTTGTCACGGCCCACCGGCCGGTCCTAGATTTCTGTAGGCTTTGACCTTGACATATTGTTCCTTTGACCTTGACATATTGCTTCTTTGACTCCTTTGACCTTGACATCTGGCTCATTTGACATGGCTGGTTTGATATTTTATAGTATAGTGTATAAGCTCCCCTGGGGCTATCCTCCTGAAGGGCTTACCCGGGACTCCTGGCCATAGACAAATGGAAGGGCGCCGTGTGGTTATAGTCGGTTAGTCCGGCATAGCATCCATGAGGATTTCCACACGTTAAAAAAACAAAAAAAAAATAGTGTGTAAGCTGACTTTGGTTATGTAACATTACATTACATGTTACATAACCAAAGTCAGTATAAAAAATCTATTTGTTAAAATATTGTGCTACATTTTTTTTATACAGCGCTATCTAGCCCAAAACTAGCGGACCCCAGGCGTCGCGAGACGCAACTGGGACAGACGCTCGGATGATGATGATGATGATCTAGCCCAAAACTAATATAAGCTTGTGGTATGGGATCTACACAACTGATTTACATACTTATATATTTATAAATACATACATATTATACCTACATAGGAAACACCCAAACTCCGAAACACACATTTGTGCACACAAATATTTGTTCCGACCCGGGAATCGAACCCACGACCTCTTGTAGCAGTCAGATACACTCGCACCGCGCCACAGAGGCGGTCAAAGTTTTCATATAGGTATTGATAAACGACGAGACTCAAAATCAATTAACCTTATCCCCGAAGCGGTGGCAGAGACATATAATACGCGTACTTTTCACCCTGTGTATTCCTGTCCCACGTAATAGGTGGTGAGCCCATTACTGGGTTGAAGTAGATGCAGATTGTGGCTACATACATACATATTGTCACGCCTTTATCCCGCGAAGGGGTAGGCAGAGGCATACTTACGCCCACATTTCACCGTGTTACGCCCCCCCCCCCCCCCCCTGTGGAAAATTGCCCGTACTCGCCCGCGCGCGATAACTAAAGGTGTGAAGCGAGAAGATGAGTAGATTCTGAAATCCCTCGCTAACCGTGAGTTAGAATTCTTCTAGCTAAATAAAGGAATACCTAAGTGATGCTATTGAACAAGTTACGTAATATATGGCCTTGTGATCCGTAATCGTCTAGTGGTTAAATTTATAAAAAAAAGTAATTGTTTGATAATATTTTATAAAATCTCTGAAAAACACAATGATCGAAATATACAAAAGAAGAATGGTGAATTGTTATCTTAAAGTAAAGAATAGTTTGTTTACTGCAAATAAAGTCTCATGCATTCTGACCTGATATAACTGGCTCGAACTAATTTCTACTTGTAGGTGATTCGGGCTCGATTCTGGGTCCTGTAAATTTTAATTGACCTATGAGACTAGCCTTTGTCCATACTACAATACCCCAATGTGCGTCCCGTCAAATATAACACAATATAAGTTTATTCCGACAGATTTTGGTCTAAAAGAATATTTCAAGTAGAAATCGCAGAATGAGTGCGTGAGTTGTTTGATGTGAAAATTTGTAGTCCTCTTGACAGCAGGACGAAGTGACCAGAATAAATGTACTCAACATTAAATACTGTTTTGAAGCATAGCACTAACATGTGCTGATGAGCAATCTAGGGTATCAATCCCTGTCTGGAGTCTAGTAGTTTGATATGGAAGGATATGTCATGTTGACTGAGCGTACTAAAATAGCTTAATAAACATAGCTTCCAAAGTGTCGTATTTGAATTCAAAGCATGTGTGTAATTGGAGTTCAAAGTAATTTTAATCAAGTTAATCATGACTAAGCCAGATAACATCACAGCAAGGAACTCCCCTCGTCGCGAGGATTTTCGTCATCACTACAGATCGGCCAGACTGTGCTAGACTTTCCCCGGAGGTATTTGTTTAACCCCATAAGTCGTCCTGTCGTGTGAGTATCATTAGCGTCGAACACCATGGCTAGAGAAAAATTAAATGAACTCGTATTACTTCACAGCCAATGAGATAATTTCGAGTAAAGTTGTAAATACGCTCTGCCATATAAATATCGCCTCGAAGTGTGACTAATATCTAGTAGAATTGACACTGATTAAATACATTCAGCACTTAATTCAGTCTTTAACTGAAGTCTAGCACTTACACGTACTAGCGTGAAACCTCATATTAAATATGAAAGGTCATTGTTGGATAGTTGGATGTATGAAAGGTCATATAAAAGACTAGCGCATTATAGTAGCTTAAATAAATTAAGCTTACTAAACAATACATTTGCAGTCTAGGCACATCTGTAAGCTGGAACTCTGGATCATATTCATCAGGTTAGTCATGACTAAGCCAGATAACTTCACAACTAGGAACTTCCCACGTTGCAGGTTCAATCATAGATATCCCCCGAGAACTTATTTACAGCCTCATAAATCGTCCTGTTCGTGTGAGTATCGTAGCGTCAAACGCCATGTCTCATTAATATTAGTGTGTATTCGTATTATATAGGTTTGTAGTCGTTGAATAGCTGTGCACGTCGACTCAAATAGTAGTGTCTGATGGTGGTATACGCTGAACTATCTATATTTTCTCGAAGTTAGCCGAAATCTAGTATGATTCAACACTGATTAAATGTACTCAGCATTTAATTCAGTCAAAAGGAACAATTTTGTAACGTATGTAGCACGCTACATTAATTCAGTCGTCATTTGTAATCGCCAGCACGTCGCATCGTCAATAATACTTGTTCTTATAATGTTTAGACCAAAACCAAACCGGATAAAGTATACTGAAGTTATCTAATTAAATCAGCTAATCGTTCTGTCGTTAAGCTAAATTTACTTATTCCTTATTTACTAACACTTTTTACGATGTTGTAAATTATTTAATCAATGTTTTAAATTATATAAAATCTGAAGTCCAAAAGATTACAAATATATATAATATGCAAATAGATATCTAAAAATAAATTCTACATGCACAACCTCTTATCTAAAAATCACACACATGCACATAAACAAATTTCATACATTTCAGTACATATGATACATATATTTTATTATAATATAATCTGTTTATATCTGACCCGTTGAGCCTCATAATGATGCTCGATCAACGATATCTTCGTATTTAATTAATTAATTTTAGTATTTAACTTACATCCATGAGAAAATTCATAATCAAACACTAAATAATCTCAGCTTATTAATTTTATTTGCACACTGAATTATCTAGATATATTTTAATAAATCAAAACCAAATCTATTAGTTAATCTTAAAAGCATTCGAATAATAATCCATCTACCTAGAAAATAATTAATTTAATTTGAATAAAAGAATATCAAAGAAACAATAGATGATTTCAATAAGTAATCATACTTAATAGGAATAATTTGAGACAAAACCAGTCTCAAGAAATAATTATACTTAATAGGAAGAATTATAAACAAAAGGCAGTCTCATTAAGTAATACTTAATAGGAAGAATTATAAACAAAAGGCAGTCTCAATAAGTAATCGTACTTAACAGGAAGAATTATAAACAAAAGGCAGTCTCATTAAGTAATACTTAACTTATAAGCAGCTAGTCACTTTCACACAAACACTAGACTTTGATTCGGAGGTCTTACTCCTAGTTAAGCAAATGTGCCTCGATTCGCGCCCGGTTTGCAACTGAATAAAACTTTTCATGATTTGAACTCATGGTATTTTGGCCCTTTGTCCTCAGTTTTGTACAGAACAAAAAAAGGTATCCCTTTTTTTGTTTACAAAATGCGCGCGCCCTTCAGAGAATATTATTTTAACACAAACATGTGTCAAGTGGTCACAAGACAAAATCTCAGATATCAACACAAAAGTTTAGCAGAAAAACTGTTTAAATGGTTTAGTTCCCACTTATGCGGCCAATTTTAACTAGAATTAATATCATTGTACCCAAAGCACTTATGAACTGTCACCCGATTTTACTATTTATGTGCGTATTTTTAAATGAATACCTCTTAGCATTCGTCTGACCCAAAGTTAAAATAAGTACAAAAAATGTAACGATTTATGGCCCGAACCGCACTTGTATGCAAACCCAACGAAGTTTTTCGTAACAACAAAAAATTATAAGCCATTTATGTACTCCACTAGTTACTTTTATTTATTATATAAAGGGGGGCGGTAGAGGCCGTCACATCTCCCCCCCTGAATGTGTGCGGAAAATGAACCTGTTCACCTTTACGAACACATTCATAATCTTTTATAGCTCCAAGCCCAGTATCTTCTAAATTCTTCTTCAATTATATCTTATATTACATAAAACTAGATCCCGTAGCTTCCATTACGCTAAACGTCATCAAAGTTTCTTTACCTGCTGCTGATCCAAAGAGATTATGAATTTGATTTTTATTTCTCCGTAGAGATTTTACATACGAGCTTTCCCCCCCAGGTAAGTGCTCCCAGCAAGACCTGATAATATTAGAAAACCACCCTCACGTGCCAGTGGTACACAAACCACCTCACCTGTTTATGATAAATAAGCCACATCACCTGCATACGGTATCATATAAGTCACCTCACCTGCCAATGAATATTATATTTAAGGTTGGACTCCTTGACTTCTCTAACGCTACACGCGAAGTTTCTCTACCTGCTGCTAATTTGGAAAAGCTATGAATTGAACTTTTCTCCTTAGAGATTTACTTTACTAGCATTACCTTTTAGGTAAATGCTTCTAACAAGCCTCTAAATTATATCTCCTGCGAGTGGTTTATAAGCCACCTCACCTGTTCGTGTTACTCAGGCAACCTCACCTTGCTAGTGATGCAAATACAACCCCTCCCGCTTATGGTATATAACATACTACTGATTCGGAGAGATCTCATTTACGAGCATTACCTCTCAGGTAAGCGCCCCTTAACAAGCCTTTAAATGACCTCTCCTGCAAGTGGTTTATAAGCCACCTCACCTGCTAGCATTACACAAGCAACCTTACATTGCTAATGATACAAATACAACCTCACCTGCCAGCTATAGAAATGCTGACGGACAGTGTCTCCAAACAGTTTTAACAATAGTTATAAACATTGTGTAAGGGTCCAAGCCACCTTACCCCTCTAGTATTTTAAAAGCAACTTAACCTTGCTAGTGGTAAAAATGCAACCTCACCTGCCAGTTATACAACTGCTGACTGACAGACTGAATGGCATATTTATAAAATTAAGTTAAAACTAACTTACTAGAATACTACTAGCAACAACAAAATCGTGTTCTCCAACGTGACGAGTGTTTCCAAATAAATATATACACGGTGTCAAGGACCGAGTCACCTCACCCGCTATCGATGTACCTGCTGACTAGCAAATGCAGTAACGATGCCAAACGATTCCCTTGCCGTTACATTAAAATAGCTGGACTAGCTAAGTGTACACTATGTTACTAATATTATAAATGCGAGAGTTTCTAAAAATGGATGTTTGTTACTTTTTCACGTAAAACCAACTGAACGGATTTTAATGACCTTTACAATAGTATAGCTTAAGCATCAGAATAACACATAAGCTACTGTTTATCCCGGGAACAAGCCTCTGTAAGAAACGGGAACGAGAAAACATCTCTACGCGGGCAAAGCCGCAGGCGTCACCTAGTAATAAATAACGATGAAACCGGATTATTTGAACTAAAACATGATGATAGTCTCGAATCCCATCTCCAAATTTATTCTAGTATAAGGGGCCAATCAACCTCGCCTACTAGCGAGTACCTGCTGATTATCGGACGAGTACCTGCTGATTAACAGACGAGTACCTGCTGATTAACGGATGAGTACCCGCTGATTAACAGACGAGTACCTGTTGATTATAGGAGGAGTACCTGCTGATTACCAAACGAGTACCTGCTGAATATCAAACGAGTACCTGCTGATTATGGGATGAGTACCTGTTGATTAAGGTACTAGACAACGACGTAGGTGTCCTTACAGGGTTGGTAAGTCAGACGACAGTCGTTTCAATCAATGCCGGAAGTAAAAGTCAAACGCTAGTTGCTTTTAACAACCAAACATAAACAAACTTCTAAGCTCTAACCCCAGGTAGAATTTGGAATTCCCCATGTGTGTTTTTCTGTTGACAAAGAATTAATAATGCCAGTGGAACCATTTTCTAACTTATCAATACTATTCTTAGTCTCATCAATTTCTTTTTACGAATACTCAGATCCGCATTTATAGCTAATGGGTCACACCGCTGGTCGCACCAAATCCACATCAATTTGCTTGGAATAGCCGCCGCTTTTTGTGAAATCTGTTTCTTCTGCGCTTATCAAACATGAAAAAAATCCTCTTTCACGTAGCCTATATAAGGATTGAATTCATTTCGTTGTTTAAAATAAAGACAATAAATATATAATATGTACAAAATCCAAAACAGATTGCATGTGACTCTTTAAATGCAGTTTCAAATTTATAAAATAATTTATTTTTTTATAACATTTCTCTTTTTTTCAAAATTCACCATTCATCTTGACTGTCTATAAAATGTCTTGTAACAAAGCCTATTATTTAACAGATTTGGCCATTTATTTTATTACAGGGTTATATTGTTGTTACGAACCCTTAAACAATAAAATATCTATTTCGTTTGTTCGTATCGTCTGAAAGTAATCAATGTTTTTTTACTGCAAATAAAGTCTCATGCATTCTGACCTGATATAACTGGCTCGAACTAATTTCTACTTGTAGGTGATTCGGGCTCGATTCTGGGTCCTGTAAATTTTAATTGACCTATGAGACTAGCCTTTGTCCATACTACAATACCCCAATGTGCGTCCCGTCAAATATAACACAATATAAGTTTATTCCGACAGATTTTGGTCTAAAAGAATATTTCAAGTAGAAATCGCAGAATGAGTGCGTGAGTTGTTTGATGTGAAAATTTGTAGTCCTCTTGACAGCAGGACGAAGTGACCAGAATAAATGTACTCAACATTAAATACTGTTTTGAAGCATAGCACTAACATGTGCTGATGAGCAATCTAGGGTATCAATCCCTGTCTGGAGTCTAGTAGTTTGATATGGAAGGATATGTCATGTTGACTGAGCGTACTAAAATAGCTTAATAAACATAGCTTCCAAAGTGTCGTATTTGAATTCAAAGCATGTGTGTAATTGGAGTTCAAAGTAATTTTAATCAAGTTAATCATGACTAAGCCAGATAACATCACAGCAAGGAACTCCCCTCGTCGCGAGGATTTTCGTCATCACTACAGATCGGCCAGACTGTGCTAGACTTTCCCCGGAGGTATTTGTTTAACCCCATAAGTCGTCCTGTCGTGTGAGTATCATTAGCGTCGAACACCATGGCTAGAGAAAAATTAAATGAACTCGTATTACTTCACAGCCAATGAGATAATTTCGAGTAAAGTTGTAAATACGCTCTGCCATATAAATATCGCCTCGAAGTGTGACTAATATCTAGTAGAATTGACACTGATTAAATACATTCAGCACTTAATTCAGTCTTTAACTGAAGTCTAGCACTTACACGTACTAGCGTGAAACCTCATATTAAATATGAAAGGTCATTGTTGGATAGTTGGATGTATGAAAGGTCATATAAAAGACTAGCGCATTATAGTAGCTTAAATAAATTAACTAACTAACTAACTATCTTCACGCTGTATCCCTGACGGGGTAGTCAGAGAGGACAGATCGCCAGGCTTCGCGATCCATGCATACTTCTTTCGCTTCTTCGAGATTCATCAATCGCTTCATACACGCACGTCTGGGTATCCGAGTACTTTTGACCTTTCCGTTTTTGAGCAATCTGCTCACGTGGTCTTCATATGTAAGTCTCGGCCTTCCCTGACTCCTTCTACCCTCTACTTTTGAACAATATATATTCTTCGTCAATCGTTCCTCACTCATTCGTTGGACGTGTCCAAACCAACGGAGCACGCCCTTTTCCAGCTTAACGCTGACACTTTCATTCAAACCTGCCATATTGCGTATCACTTCGTTACGTATTCGGTCGGCCAAGGAAACGCCGCACAATTTTCGAAGTGATCGCATCTCCACAGCATTCAATTTACTTTCATGCATCTGCTGACATACCCAGGTTTCACTACCGTAAAGCAAAGTTGGCACTAGCACTGCGTTATGAATCGCCATTCGTGCTTCTTTTACGATGCTTTGTCGCTTTACTAACTGGGACAAAGCACCGTTAACTTTGTTTCCGGCAGCTACTCGCCGTTCTACATCCGAATCACATCTTCCATCCGCGCTAAACATACTTCCTAAATACACAATTTCATTCACTTGCTCTAGACGTTCCTGGTTTACCCTAATCTCGCATTTAGTTCTTACGTCACCTCTTTCAAATACTAGAACCTTAGTTTTACTTGCATTCATGCGGAGACCCTTACTTTCACACCCCTCTTTCATATTAGTGACTAATGCCTGTAGGTCGGCTTCTGATGAGGCCATGAGCACCGCATCATCAGCGTACAGCAGACAGTTTACTGTAAAGTCACCCAAATTCACACCCATATTAAAATCTTTCAACTTCTGCAGGCAACTGTCCAGATACACTATGAACAGCCAGGCGGACATGACACATCCCTGTTTGACACCTGTACAGACATCAAAAAGAGGTGACACATCCCCCCCTACTCGCACGCAAGCCTTACAGTCCCTATAAAGCGACTGTATTGCCCGCAGTAGCGAGCCGTCCACACCATATCCTGGCAGCAAGTCCCACAGCGTTTCTCTCACAACGTTATCAAATGCTTTCTCTAGATCCACAAAAGCGCAGAAAACCTTCTGGCTAAGAGCCAGAAACTTTTCCGCGATCATGCGGAGAGAAAACACTTGATCCATGCAACCTCTTCCACGTCGGAATCCGCATTGAGCCTCCCATAAATACCTTTCAGACTTTTCTTGCATTCGTGCCGTTATAACCTTTGCATACACCTTACTAGCTAAGCTGACCAAGCTGATCGCCCTGTAGCTGGAGCAGTTTAGGCGCGAGCCTTTCCCTTTGTAAAGAGGTACTACAACTGCTACTCGCCAGTCATCTGGGACCTCACCCGTCCGCCAGCACAAGTTGCATAACAGACAAAGTGTGTCCCAGACACGCGACCCACCGTACTTGATCATCTCAGCAGTAACTCTGTCTTTTCCCGCAGCCTTACCACATTTCATACTTCTTATCGCTTGTTCTATTTCTTTCATACTAATGACTTCAATGACATCGGGTTTCGGAGCATCGAAGTGAGCTCCACTTCCCGATGTGGCATCTCTGTCTTTTCTTGCATACATCTTTCCATAATATTCACTCCATCTCTGCAGGACGTCACTTTGGTCTGTTAGGACGTCATTGTTAACACTAAGCACTTTATTCATACTGCAGATTGCCGAACAACTCCGGGTCTTGCCTACCTCTTTCCAGAAGAGCTTGGCATTATCCCGGAAATTGTACGACAACCTTTCATCCGCTTTCATTCTGCACCTTTCACGAGCTTCTTCTATCAGTGCCTTCGTGTTAACTTTCTGCAGCTTGTATCTCTCTTTCATATTTATTATTAATTATACATATTATTAAATAAATTAAGCTTACTAAACAATACATTTGCAGTCTAGGCACATCTGTAAGCTGGAACTCTGGATCATATTCATCAGGTTAGTCATGACTAAGCCAGATAACTTCACAACTAGGAACTTCCCACGTTGCAGGTTCAATCATAGATATCCCCCGAGAACTTATTTACAGCCTCATAAATCGTCCTGTTCGTGTGAGTATCGTAGCGTCAAACGCCATGTCTCATTAATATTAGTGTGTATTCGTATTATATAGGTTTGTAGTCGTTGAATAGCTGTGCACGTCGACTCAAATAGTAGTGTCTGATGATGGTATACGCTGAACTATCTATATTTTCTCGAAGTTAGCCGAAATCTAGTATGATTCAACACTGATTAAATGTACTCAGCATTTAATTCAGTCAAAAGGAACAATTTTGTAACGTATGTAGCACGCTACATTAATTCAGTCGTCATTTGTAATCGCCAGCACGTCGCATCGTCAATAATACTTGTTCTTATAATGTTTAGACCAAAACCAAACCGGATAAAGTATACTGAAGTTATCTAATTAAATCAGCTAATCGTTCTGTCGTTAAGCTAAATTTACTTATTCCTTATTTACTAACACTTTTTACGATGTTGTAAATTATTTAATCAATGTTTTAAATTATATAAAATCTGAAGTCCAAAAGATTACAAATATATATAATATGCAAATAGATATCTAAAAATAAATTCTACATGCACAACCTCTTATCTAAAAATCACACACATGCACATAAACAAATTTCATACATTTCAGTACATATGATACATATATTTTATTATAATATAATCTGTTTATATCTGACCCGTTGAGCCTCATAATGATGCTCGATCAACGATATCTTCGTATTTAATTAATTAATTTTAGTATTTAACTTACATCCATGAGAAAATTCATAATCAAACACTAAATAATCTCAGCTTATTAATTTTATTTGCACACTGAATTATCTAGATATATTTTAATAAATCAAAACCAAATCTATTAGTTAATCTTAAAAGCATTCGAATAATAATCCATCTACCTAGAAAATAATTAATTTAATTTGAATAAAAGAATATCAAAGAAACAATAGATGATTTCAATAAGTAATCATACTTAATAGGAATAATTTGAGACAAAACCAGTCTCAAGAAATAATTATACTTAATAGGAAGAATTATAAACAAAAGGCAGTCTCATTAAGTAATACTTAATAGGAAGAATTATAAACAAAAGGCAGTCTCAATAAGTAATCGTACTTAACAGGAAGAATTATAAACAAAAGGCAGTCTCATTAAGTAATACTTAACTTATAAGCAGCTAGTCACTTTCACACAAACACTAGACTTTGATTCGGAGGTCTTACTCCTAGTTAAGCAAATGTGCCTCGATTCGCGCCCGGTTTGCAACTGAATAAAACTTTTCATGATTTGAACTCATGGTATTTTGGCCCTTTGTCCTCAGTTTTGTACAGAACAAAAAAAGGTATCCCTTTTTTTGTTTACAAAATGCGCGCGCCCTTCAGAGAATATTATTTTAACACAAACATGTGTCAAGTGGTCACAAGACAAAATCTCAGATATCAACACAAAAGTTTAGCAGAAAAACTGTTTAAATGGTTTAGTTCCCACTTATGCGGCCAATTTTAACTAGAATTAATATCATTGTACCCAAAGCACTTATGAACTGTCACCCGATTTTACTATTTATGTGCGTATTTTTAAATGAATACCTCTTAGCATTCGTCTGACCCAAAGTTAAAATAAGTACAAAAAATGTAACGATTTATGGCCCGAACCGCACTTGTATGCAAACCCAACGAAGTTTTTCGTAACAACAAAAAATTATAAGCCATTTATGTACTCCACTAGTTACTTTTATTTATTATATAAAGGGGGGCGGTAGAGGCCGTCACATCCGTAAGCATTTTTGTCCCACGTAACAGGTGGTGAGCCCATTGCCGTGTTGAAATGGACAGGCGCAGGCTGTGGCGACCTACTGTTGAAATTTTTCAAGCCGCCCACATGGCCTTCAACTGGGCTTAACGACTGCCGGTTACTGGGACCAACGGCTTAACGTGCCTTCCGAAGCACGGAAAGGTAAATAAGTACATTAAGATAAGTACTAATATTTTTATTACTAACAATAACAGAGAAAGTCATGTGTCTCGCGCCCTAATAGAGACGAGAGTAATAACAGTACCGCGTGCCAACTTTACGTCCATCTGTAAAATCGTATACGTAGCCTGTCATTCAGGAATTAATCTACACTTACTAATATATAAAGCTAAAAAGTTTGTTTGATCTCACAAAATACTGGTCAAATCTGAAAAAATCTTTTTGTGTTGGATAGCGCATTTAACGAGGAAGGCTATCTTAATAATATTATAAATGCGAAAGTTTGTATGGATGTTTGTTACTCTTTCACGTAAAAACTACTTAATGGATTTTAATGAAACTTTACAGTAATATAGCTTATACATCAGAATAACACATAGGCTACTTTTTATCCTCACTCCTCCTGGGCAGTAGCGTGATGTTATACAGCCTATAGCCTTCCTCAATAAATGAACTATCCAACTTGAAAAATTTTTTTTAATTCGGACCAGTAGTTCCAGAGAAACAAACAAACTCTTCAGCTTTATATATTAGTATAGATATAGCGTCTCCAGTAGGGCGAAAGTGTCATTAATTCTTTGATCTAAGCTAACAACTAAATATACAACAATATTAAACTATTCAGCAGTCTTCAAATCATCTGCTTTAGTTGAAATCTTTTGTTTTTCAAACATCAGTCTCAATTTTTCCGTAGCAGACATTGGCAATCTGTCATTTGCCCCGAATTTCGGTGATGGCAACACTGCTGTGTTCAATTCTGGATTTTTGAATGTGAACGGAGTCCATGGACCTTGGATTGATGGGTGATCCGTGTATTGGTATTTGCGGAGACGCAAAGATGATACATCTCCTTGCTGCGTACGCAAGACCTCTACCCATTTTGTGATTTCTTCATGAGTTTTGTTATGTACACTCATCCATACACGTTCGCCATTTACTAAAAGAAAAAACTAACTTCGTATTTAAATATAAAATTTAATCTTGTACGTGTATAATAAACAAAACTTTCACTCAAGTATAACTTTTGTTTTCTCTCTGTTTAGAACTTTAAACAACAACTTTAACAAAAAAAGAAACCTCATTTTTTACTCTGTAGTCAATGCGCGCGCATAAAAATAATAATTTGTTTTATTTAGTATTATATTATTCAGTGTATTGAAAATGCCGTATTAAAAATGGACATGTGGACCAACAGCTTAATGTCCTTCTGAAGCACAGAAACCCGCGTAAATGGAATACCAGCCATAGCAAAAGATGCATAACACAGTGATTGTTTACAGAAATGTGCATTAATGTTCTTTGGTTTTTACTGGTACAATGCCCTCGGGATTCCTTACACTTAAGAAGCTGAAATACTTACAATATTCTGCCACAATGACTGGGGAACGATGTCGTCTTGGTTTCAAGTATACCACAGTTCCAGGGTTACCCTCTGCAAAATTAACTAGATCTTGTTCTATGAAATCTCTGAAAATAGAAATATATATTACTAGCTGACCCGTGCAACTTCGTTAGCACCACATACATAAAAGAAACAGACAAAGAAAGAGACATTAGTTAGAGAGGCTTTTCTTATGAAACAACTTCTGAAGTATTCGCTTTTAAACAACAAAATCTGAATGAAATCAGAATACTTGATGAGTTACTTACAACTGAATAATATTACACGCGGGCGAAACTGCTTGAACTAAATATCCTGTGCAAATATCGCAAAATTCCTTTTTATGGGATATCTACATGTTAAAAAGTATCTCCATGCGAAGTTTGAGCTTCAAAGCTTTGGTAGTTTCAGGGATTTCGTGATCAAAGAGTCAGTGAGTGATTTTGCCTTTTATATACATATATAGATTAGTTTAATAATATCCTCTCTTCTTCATCTTAGTATGTTCCCAAAGTCTACCTAGATTTGGAGTCTGGAGTTTACTTTATTTGGCTGCTTGGAACAGCTATTGTTTGGCTTATATTTTTTGGCATAGCTGGGAGCGGGCCTAAAAAGGCAACATTGTATGTTTCATCTATAATCTGATTCATTTGCAGTTTTGTAGAAGAAATGCTTTTTATACCTTAAAATGGTGACATTAAAAAATGAATCATCTACGATTCATTTCATTTCCCAATCATATTTGATATTGATGTTGCTACAATGAAAAAAATAAAGAGTTACACCGAATCGTAATTATACGGTTATTGTTTAAACAAGTATTTTGCCTTTACCACAATGTGAAATGGTAGTTATTATGTTTCATTTAACTATAGTTCTATTTTCCTATCTAATAAATATAAAATAAATAAAAAGCGAATCAAAAAACTATAAATATGTATTTTTATTTTTAGTGTTGCTGCTTGTGATTATTGATGCATGACCTTGATGCGTACATGTCAGTCGACTTCGACTGTCAAGTGAATTTATCTAATAGTTTGTAGGACTTTTGGCGCGAAGATGAGCAGTGATGCACGTTTGTCGTATATTATTTTCAAAAACTAGTGTAAAATTCGTGTTTTTGTGTTTAATATTGGTGGAATATTATACATAAAGAGTTCGGAAGTGCTTTAGTTAAAGAAAGTGATATATTGCAATGAATAGCGGTGTTGTTTGTGTTAGTGGCAAATTTTCATAGAGAGCTACAATAAGGGATCCACTGCCTTATTGGGGCACGGACCTAGGACTGAGGACTTGACATCGACAAACGACTAGAAACATAATAACAAGAAAATAATAAATACTGAAGACTAGGCTGTATGGACTAAGTTTCCTTTGCCTGCCCAAGATGGGCGAAGACAACTAAAAAAAAAATAGTTTGTATTTGTTTTTGTGTATATATTGTAGCTATATGACTATCGTAAAGAGTTTTGAATACGGATGGTTGACGTTGGTTTGCTGTCACTCGTAATTTTGTAAAAAAAATTCAGTTTAATTGATTTTTTTTTCCATTTCGACTGATTGTTATTATTGTACAGTGAGTGGTAGTAGATATTAATTTGTATATAGTATAGATTGTAGATTCAGTAAGATAAATATTAATGTAAAAGGTTCCACAATGAACCCCCCTTCCCCTATTCCCCCGGATCCCCCGGATCCCCCAGATCCTGGTATTGTAAGCCCTAGACATGGAAAGCGAAGACTTGTTTTTGAAGACGCAATTTGTGACATAGTCCCAAAAAGAAATATTAATGAAAAGAATAGGTCCATTCCATCTATCCAAAATGTTTATGTTCACCCAAGTATTGTTGTGGGATATAAAGCTTATAAGGCTTCAGATAAAGGCCCTTACATTATACATGTAGGAAAATCGGAACCAGACCCTTCCTCTGGCAGTTCAATCCGAATTCTTAAGTTTGGCCAATTTTTACATATCAATAAGATCGCTAATATATGTACGGACGGTATTAAAAAAGTAGGGAGAAACAAAGTCTCCATTGAATTTGTCAGTGCTAAGGATGCCAACGAATTTTTAATACACCCTATCTTATCTAGTAATAATTATGTAGCGAGTATTCCAACTTATAATATAACTAAAATGGGTGTGGTCCGACAAGTGCCAACTGACTGGTCGATGGATGAATTCGTTGAGTCGTTGAACCTTCCTTTTGGATGTGGAGAGGTCCTCAAAGCGAGGAGACTTAATAGAAAAACTGTAGATGATGGTAAGACGGTTTGGGTCCCCACTCAATCTGTGGTCTTAACGTTCCATGGTCAAACCCTCCCTAATAAAGTTTTTAGCTATCATAGCTCTCTTCCTGTAGAAACCTACAAGTTTCCCACCATCCAGTGCCGTTTTTGTTGTCGATTCGGGCACATTAAAGCCCAATGTCGCTCCAAACCCCGATGCTATCGATGTGCTCAACCACATTCGGGAGATACTTGCGATGTGAACGACGAAAATGCTTCTTGTCTCCTCTGCTTGGGCAATCATTTTGCCACTAGTAGAAATTGCCCAGAGCTGAGTCGACAGAAAAATATTAAAACACTTATGTCTCAAGAAAATATATCTTACGCGGATGCTTCAAAACAATGTGCCCACGTTTCAAAGTTATATTCAAAAATCGCCGCGGAAGTTCCATTATCACAATCCTCATCTGTATGTCATCAATCCTCTTCTAGTCAGCTAAGTAACACGCCTCACACTAATTCTTATAAAAAGACAGTGATATCGTCCCCTCGCCCAAGAGCTCCCTTAGGCAAATCTTATGACAAGGTTGCTCATCAAGCTATTATCGGCACCGAGCCATCTGCCTTACCAAATGGGTTTGCCCTTCTTTCCTCTCAATTGTCCTCAACGCCTTCTCAAAATAACAGTTTATTAGATATGTTATTATCTTTGATCATTAATTTAATATCTGAAAATAAATATAATTTACCGTCCAACGTTGCCCAAAAACTTTACGAGATTGCTTCTCTTACACCTAACCATGGCCTCAGTCATTCAATGGAATGCGCAGAGTATTCGTCGTAAAAAACATGAACTTATCAGTTTAATTAATTCTTTTCAGCCATCAGTTCTTGCCATCTCCGAGACATGGTTAGTTCCTGGTTCTCGATTTTGGATTCCAGGATTTTCGTGCCTCCGAGACGATAGAATAGATGGATATGCAGGAAGTGCTTTATTTATTAGACGCTCCCTTTCATTTTCACAAATTCATCTTCCTCCCGTCTCCGCAGATATCAACATTGTTGCAGTCAGGTCCCTTGGCGTTACTTTCCTCTCCCTGTATATACCTCACCCAGATTCTTGCTTAATACCGGATATCATGCTAATCATATCATCGGTACCTCCACCAATTATTTTGTTAGGAGACTTCAATGCCCACCATTCGTCTTGGGGCTCAAGTGGTAATGACTCCTTTGGTCTTAGTCTTTTAGAAATTTTAGATGATTCGAACCTCTGCATATTAAATGACGGCTCCCCCACTAGGAGAGCTTATCCCTCTCAAGACCCTCGATCCGCGGTGGACCTATCAATATGTTCAGCCTCTTTGGCTTCTACGCTTTCCTGGCAAATTCTATCCCACTCCTATGGGAGTGATCATTTTCCGATTTTAATTTCCTTGACTGATAGGGTTACTTCAGTGCGTAATTTCAACCCATCTTTTAAATATAGATTAACTGATTTTAATTGGCCTTCATTCTCTTCGACCCTTGAGTCTGCTGTAAATAAACTTCCCTCTCCTAATTCTACTAATCAAGTAGATTGTTATTCTAAATATGTTGACTGCATTATTTCCAGTGCAGACGCAAATTTCGCTCTTAAGAAACCTTTCAATGGTAAACTTTCGACTCCTTGGTGGGATGCAGAATGCACTAGAGTTATCAAGGAGCGAAAACGTGCTGAAAATACTTATAAAGCCGTTATGTCACCTCAAAATTTTATGGATTATAAACAGAAAAACGCTCGTGCAAGAAAAATATTTTCCCAGAAAAAGAAACAAAGCTGGTTTAGCTTTTGTGAAAGTCTTTCCCCGAAGACACCGTCTGCCATAGTATGGAAGCAGATTAAGCGATTTAGAGGATCTTTTAGTAATGTCAATATTACATCTAATGATCCTGCCTCTTGGATCGAGACTTTTAGTGACAAGCTGTCTCCTCCTTTTGTCCCGAAACTGAACTGTTTTCCTTCACTCGCCTTTCCCATCTCATCTCATGATTGCTTTGATCGTGAGTTTTCTTTGACTGATCTTCAACTGGCTCTCGAAGGTCTAGTGGATTCTTCCCCTGGCATGGATGGTATTACTTACTCCTTCTTACAGCATGCTTCTGAAAATTCCAAAATATATTTTTTGAATCTAATAAACAGTTTTTATGATTTAGGTACTGTCCCACAATCCTGGAAAAATCAAAAGGTGATCCCTATTCTCAAGCCAGGCAAGGATCCCTCTGATGCAAACAACTATAGACCAATAGCTTTGTCTTCCGTTCTTGCAAAAATTACAGAACATTTGATTAAACACCGCCTTGAATGGCTGGTGGAGAACCGAAATTTGTTGGCTAAATCTCAATATGGGTTTAGAAAAAGCAGAAGTACTATGGATAGTCTTAGTTTACTAACCTCAGATATACGTATTTCGTTTTTTAAGAAGGATTATTTAATAGGCGCTTTTCTTGACGTGTCATCAGCTTATGACAATGTTATAATTTCTTCGCTCAAGGATAAACTCATATACAAGTTGAATATTCCAGAGAAATTGGTACGTTTCATTTGTAATATGCTATTAGAGAGATCCATTACGATTAAGTGTGGAGATCTCTCTTTACCACCTAGGATGATTTGGAAGGGTTTGCCTCAAGGCTCAGTGCTTAGTCCTCTACTATACAATTTATATACATATGATCTGGAACTCGTAATCCATCCATGTTGTCAAATTTTGCAGTACGCTGATGATATAGTTGTTTATTCAAGTAATAAATCTATTGAGGTAGCAACTGAGCATCTGTCAACATCTCTAGCTTCCTTGTCAGAATGGTTGTTATATCATGGCCTATCCTTATCAACTAGTAAAAGTTCTGTCGTTGTATTCACTAAAAAGCGATCAATCCCTCGAGTGGATATTGAAGTAGACTGTGAAAAGATTCAGCAGAGTAATGTGGTCAAATTCCTTGGTATCTGGCTAGATTCCCGTCTATCAGGTGTCAACCATATTGATTATTTAGTTGAGAAATGTGAAAGAAATATTAATGTTCTCCGTTCCCTTTCTGGAGTTTGGTGGGGTTCTCATCCTTTCTCACAGAAAATGCTTTATAATGCCATAATTCGTAGTCATATGGACTATGGATTATTTGTTTTGGATCCATGCAATAAATCCTGCCTTCAAAAACTAGAAAAAATCCAAGCCAAATGCCTTCGCATTATTCTGGGAGCGATGAAGTCCTCCCCTATAAACGCGATGCAAGTAGAATGTGGTGATCCTCCTCTTTCGATTCGCAGACAATTTCTTGCAAATAGGTTCTTTTTTAAACTAGCTCAAAATTCTGAGCATCCTCTTATTAATAAACTTGGTCTCCTTTATAACTTATTTACCAATCTCTATCCTCATTCAAATAACACTCCATGCCTTCTACTTGCCTACCAACAATTTACTCTACTTCCAGATCCTCTATATCAATCTACTATTTTGCCTCTTTTTAGTACTCCTTATGAAGCACTAGTATTTGAACCTAATGTTATTTTGGACTTTGATATTAACAAGTCTACATTGGAGGCAAATAAACATTTTCAAAATAAAATTTTCTCCAATTATAAGAATTGGCACGTTTTTTTCACAGACGCGTCTAAATCGTCCCCAAGTGGTCCAGTTGGTGCTGCTGTATGGATACCTTCTACAAGAATTATATTGAACTATAAATGTTCTGCTACTTCCTCAGTCTTTACGGGTGAATCAATTGCAATTCTAGAAGCTATCTCCTTCATTAAAGCACATAATTTAAACAATTCTATAATTTTTTCAGACTCAAAAAGTTGTCTTCAAGCTGTTTTGTCAAACCCTTTTAATTCAAAATTAACGTCTCCCATTATCCTTCAAATAAGGCTGTTTATGTTTCGTTGCCACGTTCAGAATATTAATGTTACTCTTGCCTGGATTCCTGGTCACTCAGGTATCTCAGGCAATGAAACTGCTGATTCATGTGCGAAAAACGCAGTAATATCGGGTTCTTCTGCTCATCCAGAAATATATTCCTACGATCTATGCTCATCCTTGAGAATAAATTTAATAAACTCATGGACTAGAATTTGGAATATATCAAAAACTATTAAAGGCAAATTTTATGGGGATATACAGCCAGAAATCCCTCACAAGCCCTGGTTTGCAAAATGTCCTAGATTAGATAAAAGTACTACTTCTATAATCAGTCGTCTACGGTTAAATCATTCATGTACACCTGTATTTTTGGCCAAACTTAGAATAAGGGACAATTCTATTTGCGAATGCGGGTTTGAAGATGGAGACGTGGACCATATATTTTTCAGTTGTAATAAATTAAGATATTCGCTTTATGATGTAATTCCTTCTAATATTCCTCGACCTACGTCACTTAAACTACTTTTGCCCCTTGTTTATACCCGTTTTGTATATAAACTAGGTAATTATATTAGTATTAATAAAATTAGGCTGTAATTTTATATATTTTCTAGTTAAGTAATTTACACATAATAGTATATAGTATATAGGAATAGTAAATTTCACAGTTTTAAAATAACGATAATTGATAAAATAAACGTAGCGTATGTTAGTTTAAAGTTGTAAATATCTACTATATTGTTAGTCTTATATATGTACCTATACAGTTATGTAAGAAAATTTAGTTTTTAAACAATTGGTCGGAAAATATAAATTCCTTTTGGCTGTTCAGTTGACAAACCGTACAATGAGTTTGACAGTTTGTCCTTCCGAAACCTAATCCGAACCGAAACAGTCCGAAACATGACATTGGCGGACTAGTGGAAGCCTATCCACAAATGCCACAAGCTAAAAGTTGAAGTTGATTGTAGCTATGATGCGTTTCTACAGAAAGATTTAAATTTTTAGAATAGGTTGATTTGAATTTAGGAACTTTCATATTACGACTTATGATTATATTAAGTTACACTATGAAGTACTCAAGATTTATTAATATGTGGTTTCAAGTGACCCAGTTTTATTGTCAAACCTTTTGTTTCCCCTGACTATAATGAAGAATATAATAATACTATAGTGGAGAATATTCTCTGAAGAAGAAAATCAAAGAGTTGCAGTAGATTTAGAACAAGCTCGGACCTCTTACATAGTATAGCTTGGACGTAGTAATTCGATAGGCCAAAATTTGGAATGGCTAGCCAAAAGATTCATAAACATGTATCGAAATTGGAATCATTAAAAGGTAAATAAATCTTATGTATCAATTTTTAATTACAAAATTTAGGGGTATCAGGTTCAGTGCGCAGTATTGGAGTCATTAAACTTGAGTGTCGGGGACAGCCTGAACCAATAAAAAATTTCATAAAATGATTTAGAATTTTGATAAACAAAAATTTTCTCCATACTATATATAAATGCACTTCTAATACCCAAAATGTTTTATTTTCAGATTCAAAATAATGTACCCATAAGAAGAATAATTAGTTCCTTTTTGGCTTGCATTAAAACTTATAATATTTAAATCTGTATCACGACAAATCTTAAAGTGAAATGGTCTCAGCAATGTGAAAATAGTAATAAAATATTGCTTCTTTGTTCTTCTGAAGCTGAAGACTTTTTGTTTGAACGCACTATTCACTGGATCTTTCTGCATTTAATCAGGAACGGTTATAGGGTACTCACACTATGATTGTGGGAAGTGGAGTAGTGACCATAAATGGATCCATAGCAGTGAATCAACTGGAATATGTTAGTTTTGTTATAAATAAATGATGCAAGAGCTGTAAACTAGTTTCTAATATTTTTTTTTATCTCTTTACATATCTATTTTCACCTTTCCATTATCATCATCTAAGCGTTGACCATGGTTGTATCTAAAGCTTTTCACATTGAAGTCTGAGGATTACAGATTTGGTTACTTCAAATGGAATTACCATTAACATACCATTACCACTGCGGGAGCGACGGATCTCTGCTGACTCAATCTAAGAAAGCAGGCATGCTCTGTTGATTGGCAGATACATCAGCTGGCAGATGGGATTGGCTTTGGCCTTAAAATGTTGGTGGGCGTTTTGTGTTGTGAAATGCTACAATATCTTGAATACGCCTTTATTCTTTCCAATATACGTACTGTTAATAAGCCACTTGCTTTGATATAATAATTCTACTTGTAATTTATGCAATTATAGAATGATAGCCAAACCTAAGCTGGTCCTAGCAGCTAATTAAGGAGGACCCAATGTTCCAAGCTCACTTTGAGTTTGAAAGTAACTGGGAATATGCAAAAATGAAGAAGACCTCTTTCGGTTCAAATACCTTTCCTCATACTCAAATGGCCTGACAGTGTCCCATGAATACAACCTAAATAAGGCTCTAATTCTATAAAGATTTAAGTCAAACAATTATTTAAACTAAACAACCCAATAAACTCAGGGTCACGCATCTTAAAAGCCAACTCTAAGTTCCTTAGCCCTACAATACGTCTTCTATACATACAAATTTCTTCAAGACTAGCATGCTCTAAAAAGTTTATTTAATGTCCCTAGTCTGCTATTGTCCCAAAAATTTAGAAATTTAATAGTGTTAGCTCTTAAAATTCAATAACGACAGTGAAATTGCTAAATATGAACGTAAAATGTTAGTCATCTAGTAACATCTAAAATTTCACCAATTTGACATTAATGATGATTCATTTAAATGGACCATTTTACTCATTTCCATACAAAACTGTCAAATAAGATGATTTACAAATATGAAACATTTGACTTTCATTTTGTGATTCATCAAATAACTTGTCATTTTACAAACTGTGAAATGAAACATTTGATGATCAAAATATGAAACATACAATGTTGCCTTTTTAGGCCCCTGATGTCTGACTTTCCAAACCTGCTCATACACCACTTGCAGATTTTGGTGAGAACACGTTCAGATGCTAAATTGGACCTCTTTTGAGTTTATAAATACCACTGCTGCGCCTGTCTATTGTAACACAGCAATGAGCTCACCACCTGTGGCATGGGACAAAAATGTATATATATGGTAAAATGTGGGCAATTGCCACTGCCTACCCCTTCAGGGAGAACAGGCTGATGTATGAAAGTTTAAGAAGAAATGCAACTTCTAACGCAACCACAATTAAAATTCGGATGATGAGAAAGTGTAAAAAAAAAATTGCAAAGAGACTTCAAATTCTTTTTGATCTGGCAACATTTTCTCTTTTTTGGCAGAGACTATCATCTTACTACTCATCCCTTGCTTGTTGTCCGGAGTTTGTCTGTCAATCATTAGCTAGAGGTCCCAGAGGCTCATGGTGTCTATTCCCATCATATTATTTTAAATCTATAATAAAATAAAATAAATATCCATCACGCCTTATCCCCGAAGGGGTGGCAGAGGCATATTATATGCCCACTTTTCACTGAGCCCATTGCCGTGTTGAAATAGACAGAGGCAGGTTGTGGCTACCTGCTGTTGAAATTTTTAAGCCGCCCATAAGGCCTTCAACCAGGCTTAACGACTGCCATTTTACTGGCAACCAGGACCAACAGCTTAACGTGCCTTCCGAAGCACGGAAACGCTCAAATGTAAATGCCACAAAGTGGTCACCCATCCGAGTACCAGCCATAGTGAAAGTTGCGTAACTCAGTGATTGTTTACAGAACACTGAGACCGCGGACCCACGAGCGCTTCTATTTAAAATCTAGAGGATTCTTAAATGGCAGCAGAAACAGAAGTGGAAGAAAAATAAATTCTTTACTTGCCTGAAAATAGTTGCATTTAGGACTTGAGTTTTGACCATTCAGGAGGGTCTGACCTCTCAGTACTGAGACAAGCAAAGCTAAGTTGAACCATATTTGAGTTTTGAAAGAGAATAGCGAATTACCATAGATTAACATTAAATAAGTGAAGATTAGACCACTTTGAAATTATTCAAACAGTTGTTAGGCATCGTACAAACGAAATAATAAATTTTTGTTGTGTAACTCAACATTACTTGTTTTTTCGTTTTAATGTATTTCTCTAATGGAATATTTTGTTTAAATGGGTTCATAGACAGTATTATTTTATAAATATGTCACTTTTAAATGAAATACAATACTCAAAGCCTGTACTTTACCTCATTCCTCTGCTCCCTCCATGACTTTTACAAAATTTGAACACAATTCGTTGTAGTTGACTCACATATCGCCCCACTCCATTCTGTAATGGTGCCCGGACGAATCCGGACTTTAAGAATAGGTTCCTTCCAGACATTTTGAAATATTTCTGTAAGGTTTTTGTAATATTCTATTTCTTAGTATTTTAGGTTAGAATTAGTTGTTATGACATAACATATGTCAGTAGACTGTCATTATTTTTCTTTATTTGAAATTATTTTATGGCCTGGTAACTAAAACTTTTTAGCCAAATCTTAATTTATATTTCTTATTATCTAAAATGTCCCCGTCCTCTACCTCTTAGTCAAGTCTAGTAGGTCCGTCTCACCCGAGTATGTAGTTGAAATACTGAAGTTTTCAGTCAGTTTTAAGCGGCAAGTAAGAAAATCGCATTTCACTGGATATATATAATAATAATAAACCCTTCGAGGACAGTCGTTAACTTTTATAGGATTAACGCAACACTATGAGGGCATAGTAGATTCGCTTTTTGAGATCCACTTTCTGATATCAACAAAAAATGTATCAGAAAGTTAATGAATAGCTCACATCCGCAGGGCAGCTTGTGGCGAGCTGAATGTGCGTGGCTACACATCTGTCCCGATTCCTCAGAGTTTTGTTGCCCTTCTGCACCGGTTAGGATTTAATGGCCTAACGGGAGAGCAGTGAGAGTGCTACTCCCGGGAGTGCAGCAAATCTCAACTCTGGCTTGCCTTAATTGGCCGGTCAGAGGGAGGGAGCCAGAGCTATATGCTCGGGGGTGGAAGTGTCATTTTCAAAGGCATAACTACGGGGAAGCCCGCTCTGGGCCTGTCCCGCGAAGGTGAAACCGGCGCCGCACCGCTCGACACTCCTAGCCGCTCACACAGGTGTTGCCCTCTGTCGCATTACAGGTTTATCATGCCTACGGTGATTGTAAAGGGGGCCCATCTAGTGAGTTGGCGAGTCACCGTCTGCCAGTAAATTAATAATAATATACGGCAGACGCCGTTTTCATTAATAGCTTAAATCACCCAATCCATTTAACACACAACCCAATAACCCATTTCATAGTTAGCACATTTCACAATAGTTTAACTGCCATTGAAGGTGATCCATTACCGTTCTTCTACATAAGCGGGCGTGGACTATCTGCAGTGGGGGTCCCATTCCTTATTAGATTAAAATTCTCAAAGGTAAGCCTACCAAAAGCCCGGGTTTCTTCCAGAAAAAAAAAAGATACCCGAGAAAAGAATCACCTGTCCCCCGAATTAGTGTGAACTGTATCTCAGGGACCAGTGTCTTCGCCCACTTGTAACTAAATACATATTGTTTGTTTATTTATTTTTAAGTAATGGAAATGCAAAAACTATAAAAAAAAACAAAACTAGAAATAATAGGTTTAACAAAGTGTGTATGTGTGTGTCTGTGTGTGTGAGTGTGTGAATGTGTACATGCGTGTATGTTATATGCAAATGTGTATTTGTGTATGGTATAATATATCGGGGGATGAAGAGTAGAAGCGTGCACGTCGCCATCCCTGCCAGCTACGGCTGCAATTCTACTCCAACACGAGTGCCACCAGGACGAATAATGCTAGGGCGTGCCCAAGGCGACGCGCAGCAGTTTGTCCCCACTGGTGCGAAAAGTGTGTGCCAGAGCGGCGTAGGGGACCGCTACCCTACACGCGCGGCCCTACACGGCGGGAAGTGGAGGACGGAGTGCAGGGTAGCTGCGTGGAATGTTAGGGGAGGAATGACAGATAAGATGAATGAGTTGATGGATGTTATGAATGAGAAAAAGTTAGATGTAGTGTGCTTGACAGAAACCAAGCGCAAGGGCAGCGAAGTCTTGGGGCTCCCGGGTGGGGTGCTCGCGCTTTGGTCTGGAGTACCAGAGAGCGAGCATGGCAGTCGGAAATGAAAGAAGAAGAAGTGAAAGAAGCAGTTCAAATGAAGAAGAAAACATGGCTAGAGCCTCGCGGAATGATTTTAATATGAAAGAGAGATACAAGCTGCAGAAAGTTAACACGAAGTCACTGATATATCGACTGCCTCTGTGGCGCGGTGGGAGTGCATCCGACTGCTACGCAAGAGGTCGTGGGTTCGATTCCCACCCAGGATAAAACTTTGTGTGATGAGCACGATGGTTTATTCTGTGTGTGGGTGTTATTTATCTGTAATATGTCTGTATTTAGAAATATATAAGTATGTTTATCAGTTATCTAGATCCCATAACACAAGCTAATATTAGCTTACTTTGGGCTAGATGGCGATGTGTGAAAAGTGTCCCACAATAAAATAAAGATAGAAGAAGCTCGTGAATGGTGCGGAACGAAAGCGGATGAAAGGTTGTCGTCCAATTTCCGGGATAATGCCAAGCTCTTCTGAAAAGAGGTAGGCAAGACCCGGAGTTGTTCGGCAATCTGCAGTATGAATAAAGTGCTTAGTGTTAACAATGACGTCCTAACAGACCAAACTGACGTCCTGCAGAGATGGAGTGAATATTATGGAAAGATGTACACAAGAAAAGACAGAGATGCCACATCGGGAAGTGGAGCTCACTTCGATGCTCCGCATCCCGATGTCATTGAAGTCATTAGTATGAAAGAAATAGAACAAGCGATAAGAAGTATGAAATGTGATAAGGCTGCGGGAAAAGACAGAGTTACTGCTAGTAAATAATACTAATATGAGATGATCAAGTACGGTGAGTCGCGCGTCTGGGACACTCTATGTCTGTTATGCGACTTGTGCTGGCGGACGGGTGAGGTCCCAGATGACTGGCGAATAGCAGTTGTAGTACCTATTTACAAAGGGAAAGGCTTGCGCCTAAACTGCTCCAGCTACAGGGCGATCAGCTTGGTCAGCTTAGCTAGTAAGGTGTATGCAAAGGTTATAACGGCACGAATGCAAGAAAAGTCTGATAGGTATTTATGGGAGATTCAATGTGGATTCCGACGTGGAAGAGGTTGCATGGATCAAGTGTTTTCTCTCCGCATGATCGCGGAAAAGTTTCTGGCTGTTAGCCAGAAGGTTTTCTGCGCTTTTGTGGATCTAGAGAAAGCATTTGATAACGTTGTGAGAGAAACGCTGTGGGACTTGCTGCCCGGAACTTGTGTGGACGGCAATGCTGCGGCAACTGCGGGCAATACAGTCGCTTTATAGGGACTGTAAGGCTTGCGTGCGAGTAGGGGGGGATGTGTCACCTCTTTTTGATGTCTGTACAGGCGTCAAACAGGGATGTGTCATGTCCGCCTGGCTGTTCATAGTGTATCTGGACAGTTGCCTGCAGAAGTTGAAAGATTTTAATATGGGTGTGAATTTGGGTGACTTTACAGTAAACTGTCTGCTGTACGCTGATGATGCGGTGCTCATGACCTCATCAGAAGCCGACCTTCAGGCATTAGTCACTAATATGAAAGAGGAGTGTGAAAGTAAGGGTCTTCCCTTGAATGCAAGTAAAACTAAGGTTCTAGTATTTGAAAGAGGTGACGTAAGAACTAAATGCGAGATTAGGGTAAACCAGGAACGTCTAGAGCAAGTGAATGAAATTGTGTATTTAGGAAGTATGTTTAGCGCGGATGGAAGATGTGATTCGGATGTAGAACGGCGAGTAGCTGCCGGAAACAAGGTTAACGGTGCTTTGTCCCAGTTAGTAAAGCGACAAAGCATCGTAAAAGAAGCACGAATGGCGATTCATAACGCAGTGCTAGTGTCAACTTTGCTTTACGGTAGTGAAACCTGGGTATGACCGCAGTAGCATGAAAGTAAAATGAATGCTGTGGAGATGCGATCACTTCGAAAATTGTGCGGCGTAACTTGGCCGACCGAATACGTAACGAAGTGATACGCAATATGGCAGGTTTGAATGAAAGTGTCAGCGTTAAGCTGGAAAAGGGCGTGCTATGTTGGTTTGGACACGTCCATCAAATGAGTGAGGAACGATTGACGAAGAATATATATTGTTCAAAAGTAGAGGGTAGAAGGAGTCAGGGCAGGCCGAGCCTTACATATGAAGACCACATGAGCAGATGGCTCAAAAACGGAAAGGTCAAAAGTATTCGGATACCCAGGGTATGAAGCGATTGATGAATCTTGAAGAAGCGAAAAAAGTATCCATGGATCGCGAAGCTTGGCGATCTGTCCTCTCTGACTACCCCGTCAGGGATACAGCGTGAAGGTAGTTAGTTTAGTTAGTTAGTATAATATAGTATGTCGGACTAAATGTCTAGACCACCAATCATAGCTTCGACATCGCTGTAATTAAATTGCTTAAGCCATGTTCCGACATTTTTTTTGAATTGTTGATTATTTAGTTGGTTACAATTTTTATCAATTTCTGAATTTTATTGTAGGTAAATGGGGCTAAGAAATTGAAGTAACGTTGCGCAAATCTAGTAGTCATTTACGGCACGGGACATCGTACAGTGCGCTTGCTTGTTGTCTCTTTAGGCAGTAAGGTCTTCTTGTGGAACCTACGCAATATTTCCAGGATATACAATTTCCGTACTGTAAGGACCTGGGCTCTTTCATATACGTCTATTGTAGGATGACGAAAAGGTAAATGCTGCATGACCTTTAACACTGCACGCTGTGCTCTTTCTACTGGGATGAGGTGTGTTTGGAATGCTCCACCCCATGCACATATGCAGTACCTTACTACGCATTCACACAAAGCAAGGTAAGTATGTTTGTATTAGTGTGTGGAAATCAGCTACTTCCCGAAGATTTTTAAAAACGTGTATTAGATTTCGTATCCAACCGGCCATTAACTCTGTATGTTTAACCCAGTTTAGCTCTTTATCTACTATAGTGCCCAGGTATCTGCAAGACGTAGCTCTGGTCAGAAATGCACAATCACAGTCAGCTCGGTTAACTTTACGGTTACAGGGGAACGTGTGTATTCTAAGACGTACCATGTGGTCTGGGTTAGTAACATTACAGTACACCAAAAAAAAAATCTGTGAAAAATATAATACCTTAGTTTTTGAGGTCTATAGTAGACTGTTTTCAAGCCATTGGGTGACTTTAGCTAGTCCGTTTTCGGCAACACCTAAGGTGTCACTCCAGGTATCTTCATGAAACTCAAGGACTGTGTCATCTGAAAACATAAACATCTCCCCATTCTCAAGTGATAGGGTCAGAAGCTCGTTTATAGTGTACACCAGAAATAATGTTGGTGAGAGAGCGCTTTCTTAAGGAATACCGAAAGTGCAAACATTGCCTTCACTTTGAAACCCATCCACTCGAACAGTCTGTGCTCGATCTGTTAGATAATTTTTACCCCACGTATACCCGTATTCTCTAGCCTAGTTAGGAGAATATTTATGGATACTGTGGCGAACGCCTTTTGGAGGGCCAGAAAGACACCCAAACACCTCTTCCTATTCTTTAGGTGGTTGTTGATAAGAGTTGTTAGCCTCAGCACTGCGTCTTTCGTGGACTTACCCTCTCTAAATCCGAACTGATTTCTGTGGAGTTTAGAAATTTTCTCCAGAAATGAAACTAATCTTTTATTTACAATTTTTTCTAATACCTTGGACAGGGTTGATAGAAGGGAAATAGGTCTGTAGTTTGCTGGATTCTTTTTGTCCCCCACTTACACGCTAAAATTATTTCTATAGGTAGTGTATTTTAGTTTTAAAACCTCATTATTTTTGTCCTTTCTGGCTTGTAAGTGCAACTTGTCCCTTCGTTTAATACATCGAACTACCCCTCTTGAAATCCAGGGTTTAAGTGGATGGTAACGCTTAGTTGTCATCCTGATTTCAGTATTTTTTTCAATAGTTGTAGTAAGCTTGTTAATTAGTGTTTCAGCAGCCTCATTCATATCTTTGCATTTATAAACACTACACCATGATTCATTTGAAAGTGATATTTTAATTGAGTCATAATCAATGATCACGGTTCTGTAGCTGGAAGGGTTCTTTTTTATATAAGTTCCGTTGATATAGAGGAGAATAGGTCGATGATCGGTGAGTCCTCGGTTGAGCTCAAACACAACCGTTTTCCATGGGTTAAATCATCATATTCTGACTTTTCAATTTCGGCGTTGTTGGGAGCGACCGCCTCCTGTCCTTACAAACCCGCAAGGGCGCCTGTGTCGTCAGCAAGTGCACCGCTAGCAGGTGCGGTACTTGGGTCCCGGAGATTATGCTGGGGCTCCTTACACGACTGAATGTATCGTAAGATGGTTAGTTCAGTAATCGTTTACAGTGAGCAATGAGCAGTGGCCAATGATAATAAAAATCACAGTAATTAAAAATAATAATCTTTTATTTAAAAAGAAATAAATAATTTAGGACGATCATTATTCTTACAAATAAATTGTAGGTAACACAGCGTAACTACATTATGTACTGGCTTAGAAATCCTTTAATCCGTATATCAATAATTAAAAACCACATAATTTCATCACAATATCTAAGGCAATACTGCAGACACAAACTAGGAATGTTATGAAATGTTCTGAATTTAAATCTGACAAACAGTTTTTTTAAATGCTATTATCCGATTCTTGGTTTTTTACACTATAAAGTTTTCACTCTGATTTCTCTGCTTCCGCTTCCAGTCGCTTGCGCATTGATTCTGGCATTTCAGCTGGTGGTGGTCGTGGCATGCGTAATGTGACCTAGGGATAGATAAAACATTGATTTGTTTGATATACTTTGTTTTATATAGAAATACCATTAAACCACGTATAACTAGCGACATCAAGGTGAGACAAAGCGAACTACATTCCATGATTCAACTAAGCCTGGATCGCACTAGAAAGTATCTTAGACAGATTTTTTTATTTCATTCATTTCATTACGACTTTAATATCTAAATATTCAATTAAAGTTTAAATTAAACAAAAGAAAATAGATTCCCATATAAACGATTCATACGGTAGGTATGAATCGTTTATATGGGAATCTATTTTCATTGTTTATTTATTAATTTGACAATTTTAGGGGTAAGGGATATTTTATAAAGGAATTAACTCACCTTGGCAGCATCATAGATGAACCATTGCAGAGCTGTGAGTGTACCGATCATCACGATCCTAGGGCCAAGACCCTTCCATACTCCGGCCCAGCCGAGTTTACCTACAATTGAACCAACTGTTGCTGACTTGTCCTGAAAATTTAAGAGGAATCATTTTGAACAACCGAATTATAATAAATGAACTTAAAGAAAGGGAATAAAGGAACAAAAATGCACAAGTAAATTAAGTCTCCAAAATCCTTTGGGAACAACGGCGGGATTGATTGAATAAAGGTCTTTGTTCTATTCTACTCTCAAGCTGCTGGATCTGGAATCCATGTTTGATTTCGTTTTAGCAGTAGCATAGTAGCCCGGCACAGCCTTATGAAGAAAATCATTACAGGTCTTCCTCTTCTAAGACATATGATTCCACTTTCCAGTCCAGCCTGGATTTAATTTTAATGGTTTAATGGGACTGTAATCACTGCCGTCTGACCTTCATACCCACTACCATAGTTGTATCCATCGGTCAACAATTAAGTGTGAACTGGAACTTAAAGATCTCGATAACACGCGATACTTTTTATTATCATCCTATTAGAATATCCATCGGTCGTTTTTTAAACCGAAAGGCATGAGTAGAATTTAAAAAAGACCATAAAATTCACATAACTTTTCCATTTTATAAAAATGAGTGTTAATAATTTGTAACTATGATATGGCATTATGGTCAGGACCCAGTCTACCATCATGGGAATCTGTTGTATTAATGTTAGCATCAAGTACTAGTTTCTAAAATGTGAACACAATAAATACCTGGTTAAGTTTTGAAACAACGGTATCAGCAGGGTGGGAGACAATAGCGCAGAACACACCGGCGATGTATCCCGCTGCGAATGTTACGACTAACTGCTCGCCCTTGGAGCAATGCTCACGGGGTTTGGGAACTACGAACTGTAAATATACAATTATGATTCAATGCCAGTTTTTTTTTGTATTTATTTTTCACATACACTCTTTTTCTCAGGTCTCAGGTTCTCAGGATACAGCTTAAAGATAGGTAGTTAGTCAGTTGGTATGACTACCTAACAAACAATTACTATAAATTTATGGAAGTTGGCACAGACTATCTTCACGCTGTATTTCTGACGGGGTAGTCAGAGAGGACAGATCGCCAGGCTTCGCGATCCATGCATACTTCTACATACATACTTACAGACATGTCTGATATATCTGTGAAAAGTCCGTCATTTTTAAAGTTTGAAATATTTAAATTACGTACACGTGTATCTGGTTACAAATAAATGGACACGTATTTCACTGTGTTGCCTAATTTTATCTATAAGGTTTTCTTCCTTTTATAGGGGTTGTAAGGTTACAATGGAAATGCTTCATTTTAAACTCTATCCTCAAGGGTGTAAAAGGGATCAAAGTTTGTTTAAAAGTATCAAAAAACTGGGGATGTGTTAAATATGTAAGGTGCAACGGGTGAAGCCAAGAAAAAAACTATTGTATAATTACCTTATACAAGAGTTCAAGGGTCTTCTCAAAGCAGGCGAACTTCATCATGGTGTAGGGGATCTGACGACCCCACAGTGGGACTAGACCTTTGTAGAAGGTACCGTAGCCCTCGTTCTGGACCATCTTGGGCCACGCTTCACGCAGTGTGCTGGCGAATCCAGGCATGGTTTGGATGCGGACCTTAAAAAAACATAGGTATAAACTTTTTATAAATTATTTATTTATTTATCTATCACGCCTTATCTCCGAAGAAGCATACGTATTGTATGCCTACTTTTCACCATGTATATTCCTGTCCCACGTAATAGGTGGTGAGCCCACTGCCGTGTTGAAAATAGACAGTCCCAGGTAGTGGCTACTTGCAGTGGAAATTTTTCAAGTTGCCCATAAGACCTTCAACTTGACTTAACGACTGCCATGTTACTGGCAACCGGGACCAACGGCTTAACGTGCCCTCCGAAGCACGGAAACTAAATACTGTACATTGTTAGTAATAAATGTGAATTTGCGCGGGAACTTAAAGAGTGGTGGGCTCCTTTCTTATAAACATTTATGTGTTTTTTACATTGAAGTATCTTTTTGTAATTCCAAGTTAACAGACTTTCACTTAATCAAAACACATACTTTTGAAATTTTGTGTGTTTCACTGGTTGTTCAGGCTAATCTATGAAACCGCTGGACCGATTTTTACGGGACTTTGACTGGCAGATAGCTTGTTATTTAAATATGGTGTATTCTAAGAAATTTTTACAGAGACATTTACTCAGATTTTGATTTTTCAATTATGTGAATGATGCAGCAAAGTGACTATAATGTAGTGAACTATAATTTTTTTGTCACTTCTTAAACTTCTCCACAGTGGCTTCAGCATCGCTTCTATCACTTTTCTGAGGTAGGATTGACTTAAAATGGTACTTAAATAAGACGAAGAAGACGAAATCTTAATTTTGAGACATTGAAAAAAAAAACAGTATTCTTATAATCCTAAGGTTCAAAGTCAAAGTTTAAAAAGAGTTTTTTCTTTCGATATTACCTTTGCAGCTTCCATAGGCGATAGAGCGATGTCTGCAAAGAACTCTGCAGACGCCGACGCAGCTAAGTATACGAAAGTACGGTAAGTGTACGCAGCTTCTTCACCAATCATATTAGAATATTCCACTTTGAAGACCTCGTAGAGACCAAACTTAAAAAGACCCTGCGAAATACACAAAAAAATGGTTTAGTTTGTGATAAAAAGGTATACGGAAATAGTTCATAGAAGTATGATTCTTCACCCGTCGTAGCATGGTACTGCAAAAATATTTTAACCAATCAACAATCGTTATGCTGGTCACGACACAGTCTTACTATGTTTATAACGAAATTAAAAACAAAACTATCATGCCATATGAAATTATTTTTTTTAATTGACAAAACTATATTTATAAATACCTATTTAAAAAAACACAGTAAAGCTTAGGAAGTGCTGACAGAATTAAAAATTTAAATAAACGGGGCCAATATATTACTGGTCGGAAACGGTTACGGCGACACGAGTTCAATATTTTTCCTATAATCAGAAAGCTGACAGAGTCGCAAAAGGACCACTTCGCAAAATGACTAATTCTGAAAAAAGACAATTCTCAACGCACTTATAGACATTTTCACATCAAATATTACGATAATTATTTCTATAACAAAAGAATACCTGTAGTGAATAACCAATGAAAGTGGGCGCCCATCCCTTAGCGAGACCTCGCATGCCCTCCTCGCGTACAGACACCTTGAATCCATTAACGACATTCTTATACTTGTCTGGGTCGACCTGGAGACGGCACTTTACCAGGTCGAGAGGTACTACGACTGTGTGAGTGAGACCTGAGAATAGAAGATATGATTTAAAGGTTACTGCACACTGGCTTCTTTTAGTATCTGCAATGGTCCCATACTGTTTCGGTATTTGTAAAGTGTATTCAGGCGCCGCTTCTGGCATCATTTTTAAATGTGCGGGGGAGAGCGCTCGGCCGCTGCATTTGGCTTCTTAAAAGCTACTAAGTCGTTGGTTGCGGATACTAAAAGAGGCTAGTCGTGGAGGCTCCGGTATGGTGCATCTACTGACTAAGAAGAGTCCGTAAAAGGGTTTGAAAATCAGACTGCAGCTGCTTTTTACAATGCTGAAGAAGACAAACCTAATCCTAGTTGATCTAGTAGACAGTGAACCCTGGGTTGCAAGGTTGAGGTGCTGGGCAAGGAGAAAAGGGTCAAAAGGCGATTAATTAGTTTCTCCTACCGGCTGAGACAGTTGTTTACACGGATGCTTAGCTGAGTATCAGCATAACGTAGTTCGATAGTTATAGCCCGACTGCAAGCGGTAGTTTTCTGTGATAGACGACAACACACGTTGCAGCATTGTTCAGCAGCATAGGCATAGAGAGAGAGAGGAGAGGAGAGACATGGGGTACGTTCAACTTAATGCCCACGACCTCAACCGCAGAAATTGCCGCTTCCATTAAAGTAAAAAGATCGCGGGCGTTGAGGGCCAAATTTATAGATGGAACGCACATGTTGAGCGCTTGAAAGCCCACTCAGATCTACCAATATTGTAGGCGAAGCGACCGCGATGCGGGCGCGAACAGTGACGTCTTATATAACATCAGGCAATCGCTCGCAACGACCACGAGCCTTAGGTGGAACGATACGGAGGGTATCACAATCGTTGGAAAGTGGAACGTATCCATTAATTCAAGAATACAATCGGAGCGGGGACCCTAAAACTGATACAACGGTTACAAGTAAGAGTGTTTAGACACCAACGCCGCGAAAAAGATACGGGAAAGGAACAGTTTCTTTATTCATTTGTCATCCAGTGGCCATAAGTTTTATTGTCAGGTTCTTCCTGAGGCTCTACCTATTGCTTTGCGAATCTGGCAGTAAATGTAAATGAAGAAGTAAAAATCTTGACGTTCATAAGTGTTACTTTGTGACCTACATGATTTAACATGTCATTTTATTTCATGCATTGCCAGTCCTAGCGTCATCTTCTATGGAAATACTCTTCGAGCACAAAGGAAGAAGACACCGTGCGGTTTAGTCGGTACGGTAGGCCACGCCCTCCTCGCTCGTTCGCTCCGATGTGAATCATGCTTCCGAACGTTAAAAAATAAAGTTGGAGGTGTTAGAAGCAATCAAGGCTGAAGAAGAAGTGGTCGTTGATAGTCCTTATTACTCCCTGCAACTTCATTATTTAAAAAAAAAACGTCCGATCTACGTGAACACTACTTGGTCAGTGTTCTGTAAACGATCACTTCGTTAAGCATTTAATTATAGGGTTAGACATGAGATGGGTGAAATGTGGGAGTCTAGAATACCCCTGCCTACTCCTCCGGGGAAAAGACGATACTAAATTTGTACAATATGTCAGTATTTGACACATAAAAAGGAAATCAGTTTGATTTTGGTTTGTTTGCGTTTTGCGTCAATCAGCTGTCACAATTCAATTTTGGTATTATCTAAGTTTAGTTAATACCAGAATCGTAGAAATTGGAAAGCCATAGTCTGTGCCTACTACCCTGATGGGAGACAGGCGTGGTGATATGTATGTTTAGTGGGCAACTGAGATGACGTCATAGCAGCGATATCCATTGAGACTCAATTTTTGTTTTTTTTTTACAATTGTGGGACACTTCACACAGCGCCATCTAGCCCAAAGGAAGCTAATATAAGTTTCTATTATTTAACAGCTATTTTAGCGTCAATGGCTGGTACTATGCTATGAATTGTCTTAGGGGAGGGTTCATTTCTATTGTGTCATCGTCAAAATCAAATCCAAGTCCGCCCGTTATTCGCAAGGTTACTGTGGCTTATCTTTTAAAAATAGTCAGTGCATTTGTCTGAACGCGTTGATTGATAGATATTTTATCTATAATTCTTATCATGAAGAATTAACATCACCTTAAATCCAAATGTTACGTGATAAGTACTCAAGTTATTTGGACGGAAAAATGGGCTCTTGAGGGTATAACCTGAATGTTTCATAGTCTCGTGCAAATACTGGTCGACTGACTAAAATTAGTACTTTACAGCTTAATATTTCAGAAATATTGTTTCGGAAGTTTACTTTACTACAAAGATTTACGAAGACTACTGTTTTTGAAAGATTTATCCAAAGACACTTCAAGCCATGGGGTAGACGAACAAATAGAACACTCGCTACGGATTTTTTTGTAACTATACGCAGGCAGGCTGCCCAACTTCTTCAACAATACACCAATAATTGAAACTCAAAAGATGTGTATACTATAAGCTCTTTTAACAACCCGACTCGATAACTGGCTATGATTTATGACTGATATATATAAATAACTAGAAACAATTTTTAAAAACACTTAGTATGCTAACTATTTATAAATTTTAAATTTAAAGTGGAAAAATTTTTCAGTCACGAGCTGGACTCGAACCAGCGTCTTCTGGTTCAACGCACCAGACGCGTTACCAACTACACCACCGTGACCTGCTCGCAACTGACGAATTAATCCACCTCTTTACGTCTTAAGGCGACGTGCGACTGTAACCCTGACAGGCTAGTCAGAGAGAACAGATCGACATTATTCGCGATGTATGCTTAGTCTTTACATAGGCTTCCTGCAGATTCATGCACGTCTGTTTATCTGAGTACTTTTGGCCTTTCCGTTTTTGAGCAATCTGCTCACGTGGTCCTCATTATGTAAGTCTCGGTCTACCCTGACTTCTTCTACCCTCTACTTTCACACAATATACATAATATTCTTCGTAAATCGTAAAGAAGCGCTCGTGGCCCCGCGGACTCAGTGGTCCCAGGTCCGTGAACGATCACTGCGTTAAGCAACTTTCACAATGTCTGGTCCTCGGATGGGTGACCACTTTGTAGCATTTACATTTGTGAGCGTTTCCGTGTTTCGGAAGGCACGTTAATCCGTTGGACCCGGTTGCCAGTAACATGGCAGTCGTTAAGCCCAGTTGAAGGCCTTATGGCCGAAAAATTTCAACAGCAGGTCGGCACAACCTGCGAATGTCCATTTCAACACGGCAATGGGCTCACCACCTGTTACGTGGGACAAAAGTGCATAAGGTGAAATGTGGGCGTATAGTACGCCTTTGTCTAACCCTTCGGGGATTAAGGCGTGACAATATGTCTATTTCTATGTAAATCGTACCTCACTCATTTGTTAGACGTGTCGAAACTAACGGAGCACGCCCTTTTCCAGCGTAAAGAAAAAGTATATAAAAATAAAAAGTAACACCTTAAAAATAGAAACGGACCTAGAATTGATCCCTGCGATACGCCCATAGCTACAGAGGCTCGTTCATAATCATACGTCAAAATTATACCGCCCGGAAAGCTATAGCGATATACAGTATGTTAAGAAAACCGTGTCCGACCCGAAAGGGGCACATAGGCACTTCAATTATATAACCAAAAAAAATTAAAAATTATTAGAAAGAAATAGTTATCATGTTTTAAAATGCGTGTTTTTAGTATAAGAATTATATATTCCTTAAAATATAGCAAATTTTCAAAAACTGACAACGAGGCAATTCTCGTTTTCTTCGAAATAATCTCGAATTCGAGTTCACTCTTCGAATCCTTTTTCGACCATAAAATCTCGTAAATCGAGATGGTTTTTTCGAATGTCTTATTCTCACCACTATTCGAACTAAAGTTCGAGATTATTGTGTGAAATGTTGCCATTTAAGAACCATGTCACATTACGATGCGTTCCGTTCGACACATTTCATCCAGTTTTAAAACGGTTACAACAAGACTACTCTTAAAAATATTTTAAAAGTTTTTTAAGCTTATTTTACACGTTATAAACAATAATTACGTATTTTATAGTAATTATTAAAGGAAAAAATATTGTAAACTGCATATAGTCCAGTCATTATATACATAATAATAATAAAATAGTAAAAATTGAAAACATAATAATAATAAAATAATAAAAAAAAAAATTATCTCTAAGGGGAACCGAGTTATGATGAAAAACCTGAATATAACTTTTTTCAAGATCTCGGAAAACCCATCGGGTTATTTTGGTCGACAATTTGAACTTAAGCTTTCTTTAACTCGAGTGGCTTCCCTTCGAGAAAAATCGAGTTCGAGATTTGCAGAATAGCTAAACGTCAATAAAACTCGAATAAAGTTCGAATTCGAGATTTATCTCGAAATCGAGACTGTTTCGAAGGCATGAGAATTGCGGCCCAACAAAATAACCACCGGCAGGTGTAAGCTGACCTTTTGACCTTGCATTTCCGAATAGCCCTTTCCCTGTGTTGCCATGTAAGCTACTACATTATATAAATTATTAAGTTATTTTATTCGGGGTAAATTTTTAGGGTACATTTTTTGGGATAAATTTTTGGGGTAATTTCTAAAAAGGATAACACGAATAAAATCATTTCTCGATACCTACCAATACCTTCAGGGATCGGACAGGGTTTTCCTAACATATTGTATGTGTAGCGAATTTTCCAAAAGACAGTGGTCCCCAAGCTGTTGTCTTCGCCCACTTTGGGCAGGCTATGAAACTCAGTCCATACAGCCTCGTCGTCAGAATGTTTTTTTTTTCTTACTAATTTTAACGAACCTATGTAATAAGTATGTAATGTGCTATTTGAAATAAATATTATTTCTTTCTTTTCTTTTCTTTCGGACGGTCAATGATGTGTCTCCGCTTTTTTTATAATTATTTAAGGCATGGTTACAAAGACCTTTTAGCCAAATCTTATTTTTTATTTCATATTTCTTCAATCTTATCTCCTAATTAGTCCTGTCCAGTCTTTGTCGATGTCGTGTCCTCAGTTCTAGGTCCTGGTCCTTGCCCTCAGTATAATGGTGATTCTTATACTGAGGTTTTAAGTCGACTTTTCGCGGCAGGAGAGAAAATAGCATTTCACTGCATATATATCATTGTCTTTTCCTATAGCACGTTAACACAACTTTTATGTCCAAGAAACCACTACTCCCGCACGTAAAACATGATAAATGCACTATTTTTAGAAAATAGTATACAGCAAGCGTCCGCACTTGTCACTCTTCCCGCCAAAAGTTCAAAAGTTCCTGTGTTTCCGCTTCAAGAACGGTGTTGCCGGTTGTAAGAGGAAGTAAACACGTAAAGAATTAGAAATTTTGAAAATTTATAGTTATTATACGTACTTACCGCATGACAGTATACCGCTAAGACCGCACAGCGCGTAGAATTTGTTAGACCCAAACTCACAAGAATCGCCTTCTACCACAGTGGCAGCTGCCATACCATCCTGTGTACAAAACATAATATTACTTAGTATCAATCACGCCTTGTAAAGGGGTGGCAGAGGCATATTATACGCCCACACTTAACCGTGTGCATTCCTGTCCCACGTAATAGGTGGTGAGCCCATCGCCGTGTTGACATAGACAGGCGCAGGTTGTGGCAAATTGCTGTAAAAATTTTTCAAGCCGCCCATTACGCCTTCAACCTAGCCAATGACTGCCATGTTTCTGGCAACCGGGACCAACGGCTCAACGTGTCTTGTGTCTTCCTAAGCACGGAAACGCTCGTAAATGAAAATGCCTCAAACTCACAGCAGTCCTATCTTAAGTGGGTTCAATAGATTAGTTTCAATAAGTACCTTGCAGGTATTGCAATATGGTCACGTTGACCTGGTGCTGCAACGAGGATGATCTCCAGAAAACCCGACTTGAAAACTCATACTTTTTAAGGGCTGTTCTTTCAACAATAAATAGGTATTTTTTTGCGTAATCATTTTTAATTTTTAATAATATGTTATGTATCACACCAAAGTGCCCTTTATTTCCAAATGACATCACATGTGCAATTTTTTTTATTTTATTTGGTGGAATCGCAGCGTAAGAAACGTTGGTGTAAGAACGCTCCCTATCGCTCGAGTGGCATCGATTCCTTGACTTTTTGTTCAGTGGTAGAACTGATTGCCATGTCAGCTAGTTATTTTATAAGAGTTTGTGTTTAATGGACTATAAGCAGGGGGTGTCACTCCGCAGTTTAGGTATATTCGGGCAGTCCACCTCTCGGAGCGGCTAATGGTGACAACCCCGCGCGGACTTCGCAGCTCGGTCATAAACCTCTGGCGCGCAAAGAAAACTCAACATTCGCACGCAGTTATAAGTTTCAATTTTGATTGCAGGCGGCGAGTCTAGGTATGTTTTCATACCTAAAACTGACTTTTGTTAGGGAGTGACACTTCTGTACATAGTACATGCGGAGTTCTTATAAGAATGCTTACCTGTGGGCTTTCTATGGCTGCTGGTGTGGAAGTCTGACAATTAGCAGGAGTGAGAGGGCCACGGAACGGTGAGTTCCGTGCCACGTCTACTAGAGATGAGAACATTATTCTGAAAAGAAATAAGTATATAGTTGGTATATGATATTGTAGTACACGAGGTACGGAGAGATAGTAGTATATGAGGAATACAGATGATTTTATTCGAGAAGTTCTCGTAACCTCGCTAGCTTAGTGAACGATAACTTCGTTAAGCATCTTTCGCTATGGTTGGTCTTCAGAAAGGCCTCTGTGGCAATACGTCGTGGGGTCGATTCCCACCCAGGATAAAACTTTTTGTGTCTGGGTGTTATTTATCTAAAATATGTATGTATTTAGAAATATATAAGAATGTTTATCTGTTATCTGGTATCCATAGTACAAGCTCTGCTTAGTTTGGAAAGTGATCATGGCGCTTGCAACAGTGCCGAAATATCGGATGCTCGTGTGTGAAAATGTACATGGTAAATATCAATATTTTACTTATGTGAATGACCATGATAGTTTAAATTCTTATAAATGTTCATGTTCTTGCAAATGCATATTTCCTTTATCTCTGTGCGTAATTCACCCCAAATTCACCCCCAGCCTAGCCCCTCAACGTCACATGTACCCTATGCCCTGTGGCAAACTGATAATTTGAAATATTTATGCATAAATTTTTAAAGTTTCTAAAAACAACAAAACTTTAAAGCGCTCGTGGTCTCGCGTCTCGTGGACTCAGTTTTGTGTAAACGATTACTGCTTTGCAACTTACGCTATGGCTGGTCACGACTGGGTGAACACTAAGTGGCATTTACATTTGCGAACGTTTCCGTGCTTCGGAAGGCACGTTGAACCGTTGGTCCCGGTTGCCAGTAACATAATGGCAGTCCTTAAGTCAAGTTGAAGGCCTTGAAATATTTCAACAGCAGGTAGCTCCAACCTGCGTCTGTCTGTTTCAACACGGCAATGGGCTCACCACCTACTACGTAGCACAGGAATACACATGGTGAAAAGTGGGCATAAAATATGCCTCTGCCACCCCTTCGGGGATAAGGCGTGATAGAAAATTAAACAAAACTAATAAAATCGGGCGTAGTTCGCAGCATGGTTGATGATTTACAACGGAATTCACAAAATTCCCAAAATATTTTAAATAAAAATTCACATATTGTGTTTCTTTCCCACTCCCCAAGGAACCGCACAGAATATTGGTATCGAATGTAATCAAATCTTCCTCGGAATATAAACTCTAATTGTGCCAAATTTCATTTCAATCGATTTAGTTTTTTCAATTTTAGTGACACAGAGGACATACTTTTTTTTAAATTAACATTTGGGATCAGTATCGATTCTAAGTAAAATGCCCTACAAAAGAAATTATCACAATAAACAAAATAGAAAATGTTTTGTGGTTCATTTTTTACACAGCGCCATCTAGCTCAAAGTAACCTTGCGGTATGGGATATCGACAACTGATACTGATAAACTTATTTATACCTTTATTTTTAAACAGTTTTAGTATGTATACTATCAAATCATAATCATTATTATACATAAGAAACACCCTAACCGCGGTATAATTTGCGGATCACACGAATATTTGTTCCGACCCGGGAATCGAACCCGATACCTCAGCGCGGCAGTCGCATACACTAGCACTTACGTCACCGAGGCAGTCAATAAATAAATATCGTTGGGACAACTCACACAACGCCATCTTATTCCAAACTTAGCAGAGATTGTACTATAATAACCAGATAACTGATAAACATACTTATATATTTCTAAATACATATATATTATAGATAAATAACACCCAGACACAGAATAAACCATCGTACTCATCACACAAAGTTTTATCCTGTGTGGGAATCGAATCCACGACGCCACGACCTCTTCTTGTGTAGCAGTCGGATACACTCCCAACGCGCCACAGATGCAGTCAAATGTTTATTATATATATAAAAAATAATTGCTGTTCGTTAGTCTCGCTAAAACTCGAGAACGGCTTGTGTGCATGATACTTCATGAATAATACTTCATGCTTCATTAAAAAAATGCTGTTTTATTAAATACGGATTCGTTTTGTTTGTTTTAAAATTAATTTATACAAAAGTTTAGGTATTTTATTTATCGATTGAGGCAGTACGAAATCTGCCGAGTCAGCTAGTTTATTTAATAAAAATGTGGGCATATAGTTCGCCTCCGCCAACCCCTTCGGCAATAAGGCGTATAGGGTACGATAATACGCCTTATTCCCGGACTTCCAATTCTGTTTTTTTTTGACAGAAGCGCGCCATAATGATCAGCTGTGACGTTTTCAATATCACATGACAGTTTTGAAATTTGGCAGGCCGGCTTTTTAACCCTTTTACGTGTTTAGTTTATTTTTTAATAAATCGATTTATAATAATTAATTGCCTATAAATGTCTAAAACAGTTTCGAATGTAAAGACAAGGTTATGATAATGTTACGTAAGGACAACGCTAATAGGTATTCATAAAGATCAACAGTATTGACATATTTAACGTTTAGATACAAAGCACAAATCTTCGCAGTACAGGTTATGAATCTTTTTTTTTACTTACATATCAAATACTAGATATTGTCCCACACACGTAATAAGCACACCACTGTCCGTGTAGACAGGTAAATAAGTAAAGACATTTCTTTACGATATCATATCTTAAGTTATCAGCCCAATCGTAGATAACCCTGATAATACCATAGTTTAGATTAATGTTCAAGATGCCACTGTCTAAAGACAACTTCAAAAAAAAAATAGATTAGTTGAGTTGGCGCGTAGACCGAATATTATGAATATAGTTTAAGGCGTAAACACAGAAATAAGCTGCATACTTGCATACGGAGGGATATGGTTGGAACGATCTGGGTCTAGCTCGATACATTGGGATAAATAATGAAACTAAAATAACAGGATATGGGGGTGTAAATGAGATTAATAAATAAACATTAATTTTACACAGCGCCATCTAGACGAAGTGATTATAATTAAAATATGTCAAATACCCGTAGAGAGTCTACGTAAATACCAAATTAATCAAAATAAGGAAAAGATTCAACTTTGAACAATGTTTACACTCATATGCTAAGACTAAGTAGTTACCTTCCTTAATTTTAATAAATTATCTAAGTATTATTTTTTCATAAATGCATTTTTCTGAATAGAAAAACATTCAAAAATTTAACGTACAGTTATACAGTCAGTTATTTTTTTCGAAGATTATACTTCCTGTATAATTAAATACTTTCAAATTCTCATGTTCTTTATCAGAAAATTAGCGCACTAAGCCGGCGTAATCTTAAGTTAAAAACCTATATAAAAAGTTTCGTCTAACGACTAAAAATCATGCAACACTCATTTGATAACGTGCTTCTTTTAATAAGTCGGGTAAAAATTTTACTTACCTAAGTGGGTACTTAATTAGATTAGACTCAGAAATAATCAACTTAGAAGTGTTTACAACTAAAAAGTATAAAAGTTAAAATTACAAGTTACTTTTAATGACCAAATTTTTAGTAGTAATCCAACTAATAAAAAACAAAATAAAATAACTTACACGACCTGTTTTGTCTATAACACCTTTTCTCATCCACCACAGGAAATCCTGTAGGGCGCAAGTCAACAACAACAGACGTATACTAATCAAATCAGCTGCTAAAACAAAATGGCTGAGAAAACTGCACGTTTCGTTTCATGTGCCTAATGTTTTTATTGTGCTGGAAATAATGAGAACGACGGATAACATAGTATATTTATACAGATAAACTCTGGAACTACATATTAAACTAATTTGCAAATTTTTTCCCATCAGAAAGCAAAGTTATTTAGAAGTAACTTATGCTATGTTTCATTATGGCTTTAGTTAAGTTTTTTTAAAGATTAACTTTAGTTTAGGCCGGATAGTGCGTCTGAGGTGCGTCTAACATGAGAGTAATGTTTTGAAAGAATAATCTTCCTGTTTAATTGTCACTATAACTATCTTCACGCAGTATCCCTGAGGGGTAGTCAGAGAGGACAGATCGCCAGGCATCGCGATCCATGCATACTCTTTCGCTTCCTGTAGATTCATAAATCGCTTCATACACGCACGTCTGGGTATCCGAGTACTTTGGACTTTTCCGTTTATGAGCAATCTGCTACGTGGTCTTCATATGTAAGTCTCGGCCTACCCTGACTCCAATTTATTTTAATAGGTAACAAAGATGAAAATTTCAACTCCTATCTGTCAAGTCACTGTTACAATGTTCCTACGGGCCGTAGTAGCGGCGTCGTCGCTGAGAGAAGAGACCGATTTCTTGTCTAAATGTTTACGGGATGTCATTGGAGTTGGTGTTTGTAAATTTATCGTATACCTACTTACTTACAATCACGATATCGGGCAGCAGACGCATCTTGGGTACGCCTCCACATGGACAGACAACCATCTATGTCGAGGAGCTGAATATATATATATATATATATATATATGACATATGACACCCGCGTAGAGAAGTTTTCCCGTTGCCGTTTCCCACAGGATCTTGTTCCCGGGATAAAAAGTAGCCTGTGTTATTCTGATGTATAAGCTACATTATTGTAGTTTCATTTAAATCTATTCAGTAGTTTTTACGTGAAAGAGTAACAAACATTCATACAAACTTTCGCATTTATAATAATATTAAGATAAAGCTGAAGTGTTTGTCTGGTTCAACGCGCTAATCTCAGTAACTACTGTCAAATTGAAAAATTATTGTTTTGGTTGGCCATTTATCGAGGAAGGCTACTACTCTTCGATGTCACAGGTAAAGCCACGGGGGTCAGCTAGTGTAAAATAAGAACAGTATGCGGGTATCATTGTTGAGACTAGTAACCCACCCTGTTAGCATTGGCTCTACTTAGTTGGGTTTAATGAGTTTCATTAATGAAAATTGTTCAGACTTTTAAGAGTCGAAAGTCTGAACATATATTTGCAGCTACGATCTGCAAAAAATTGTATTACTTTTTTCTATCCATAAAATAGCATCTGCAGATTTTTCCACGAAGACGTGGAATCACCTCAGCATCTCGCCCCCTCATACACAAACGGAGCGCCTCCTTTGGCAAACACCTGCTTCTACCACAGGAGGTACAGTTCCTCGCTGCCAAAACCATCCTAATATTCCTTATACTTATAGGAATCAGCAGCAAACTTCAGGTCCTTCAAGTTTTACATGACCTTCCTAGACCCTCTAGAAACAGCCTGTCATAGCCTCTATATAAATAATAATAAAAATGTATAAAATATCCAAAAAATACAAAATAGTCCAATCTGTTAGAAACATTAAAATCACATACTCTTGAGTCTATCAACTTTATTCAAGTCTCCATACATAAAATTATAAATAATACGCAACTCGCTATTTACATAAAACAATAAAAAAAAGAAAATAAAATAAAAATAATATTTTTATTTTCAAAAAAATAATTTAACATGATCATATTTTACTTACATAATTATACTGTAACATGGTAATCACAATGTACTACATACATACTGCGCGGCGGTATATGGAACATATATTTGCTAATATCGCGCGCGGCAAAAGTAAAATATCTTGACTGTATGTCATAGGTATCTAAACATGATTAATTAAAAAGATTCCAATTACAGATCTGACATTGCTGGCCCAAAGGTCTTAGTAACCAGGCCATATAATAAAATAAAAAAAAGATCTGACATTGACCTACATCCGATATATTCCATAATCAAATTGTAAATTCAAATTTTACTCTCAACAATTCTATTTCATATTCGAATTCTAAATAGGTACAGATCTTAACCCGTCATAATTCCATATTCGAATAATAATTTCAGATCTCATCCCCAATAATTCCATATTCGAATAATAAATTCAGATCTCATCCCCAATAATTCCATATTAGAATTATAAATTCTGATCTTCTCACAAACAATTCCATATTCAATTTATAACATTCAGATTCCTATCCAAGATATTTCCCGCGCGTTGTGCGAATGAACTAACTAATGCCTAACTTTTTCACTTGGATTTCGCGGCTTCCTCGGCTTCTAACCGTTTGCGCAGAGACTCGGGCATTTCAGCTGGTGGTGGTCGCGGCATTCGCAGCCAGACCTGAAAAATAAAAACAATTTTAAATATGGAATGTATTGTTTTATATGATTTTATGTGTTATACGTAATCTCATTAATAATGGTATCCACAGAAATTTCGGTAGAAACAATTGGTTTAATGTTATAATCATAGATAACTTATATTGGCTTGAACAATTAATAGACTCATAACAATTAATAGATACATAGACTATGTAAGGCTCCTAAGGCGCCTAAACTATCCCAGACAGATCACATAATATAATAATAAAAAAATATTAATATTGTGGGACACTATTCAAACAGCGCCATCTAGCCCAAACAAAGCTATGAGTTTGTACTATGGGGTCAAGACAACTGATATAAATACTTATATTTCTAAATACATATTACACCTCAACTCCGAAACCAATATTTGTGGATCACACAAATATTTGTTCCGACCCGGGACCTCATGCGCGGCAGTCGCATACACAACCACCGCGCCACCGAGGCAGTCAAATAATATAAATTATTGTTGCTTATTTTACTTATTTCTGTTTTCTTTCCCCATCAGGGAAGTAGTGTGAAGATAGTTTTAATTTCTACAATGCCTAATTTCACTGCTGTTATAATTACGTACATTCAGAATCCTATCCAAGTTAATTATTCTAAATTATGAGAATAATCATCATCCTCTTGCTCTTGTCCCAATTTACTTAGGGTAGCGCAATATGTCTAAATTCCATATTGCAAAATGTTTTGGCTTGATTTTATGGTCGGCCGCCAGCCTGATACCAACCCTCCTTGGGAATGCTATCGTTTGGTGGTTTGCCCGCCACCACACGGGTGCCTTTCCAAGCCTTTCAGTACTCCGAACCTTTACAAGGGGCAGGGTGCTTTTTAATTATGAGAATAATAATTATAATAATAATTTATTCATTCAACCAGCTATAAATAAACAATTTAACAATCATAGATACACACGTTAGATTTCATACAAGCCTGGTATATTATTTTAATTATTTATCATTTAAAACCGCTGCTATCTGAACTAGGATTTGTACATGTATTTCAGATGTCAGTGTTCTTCTCTGAACTGAAGGTAGGTACTTAAATAATTTAAGTAGGAAAGTAGTGTAGGTTCAATCAAATTAAGAATTGATCAACTGTGTTATAAATTATTCAATTAATCATATATTCCATAAATAAAAAATTAGCAATAAATTACTTTAATATTTGACCATAAATTTAATATTTAAGCATTAATTAAATATTTGACTATTAATTTAATATTTGACAAGATTTAAAATTCATTTAAAACAACAATCTTCTCAATTTTAGACCATGGAAAGTATACTTCTCCAAAAGCTTTTCCGAAAAGGTTTGTGATTTGTAATAAATGAGGTGCTTATAAAAGCTATTTACTAGAACCACAGTCTAATCATTTGTTAAATAAAAGCAGTAAATCTTACCTTGACGGCGTCGTAGATAAACCATTGCAGGGCTGTAAGGGTACCGATCATCACAATTCTAGGTCCGAGACCCTTCCATACTCCGGCCCAGCCGAGTTTACCCATAATGGAGCCGACTGTCGCTGTTTTGTCCTGAAAATTAACAGTAAATTAATATGCAGAAGTTATAATTTTTTTTGGCGCGTAAATTTTTACTATGCGCGCGCAGACCGTTACGGAAACCATGAAGTTAGAAGAAGTTAGCTGATAAGTGTTTCCATGACAACTTATAACTGACAGACCGTTACGGAAACCATGAAGTTAGAAGAAGTTAGCTGATAAGTGTTTCCATGACAACTTATAACTGAATTCAAAGTAGTTTTTAAACACACTGAAGTCAGCTATAGTCATATAGCAGTTTTCTTTTTTTATATTATAATTTATCTTTTTTTTTTGCAATATAATTCCTAGTGGACAATATAACATAGTTCCACCTGGGTGTCTCTTGACACCTCTCAAGTTTTTTGTACCATAAAATTGAATTCTTTATGGTAAAAATTCATACAGATAGATTTTCACTTTGATTTTGTGTCATATGTAAATAGAATAAATACCTGGTTAAGCTTAGACACAATGGTGTCAGCGGGATGGGAGACGATAGCACAGAATACACCAGCAATGTAACCAGCTGCGAATGTTACAACCAGCTGCTCAGATTTGGAGCATTGTTCACGGGGTTTGGGTACCACGAACTGTAAATATGAAAAGCAACATGGTTGGTAAAATGTTAATGGCTGGATGGCAAAGTTAAAAAGTATTTGCTCAGACTGAACGAGCAACATGTTATTTCATACTTTATTATACTATTCGGAACTTCAGGTGCCTTACACCAGTTACAGTTGACCAGTACAAACAGTAAATGAGAATAATAAATTACCTTATACAGAAGTTCGACGGTCTTCTCAAAGCAGGCGAACTTCATCATGGTGTAGGGGATCTGACGACCCCACAGTGGGACTAGACCTTTGTAGAATGTACCGTAGCCCTCGTTCTGGACCATCTTGGGCCACGCTTCACGCAGTGTGCTGGCGAATCCAGGCATGGTTTGGATGCGAACCTTAAAAAATATTATATTACATGTAGTTTTCTTATACATTTCAGTGAAGCATTATAATTTAATGTTGAAATCTGTCCATAAAAAAGATATTTAATTATAAATTTAACTTTTTAATGTTAAATAAATTTTAACCAATTATCAAAATTAATGTGTCAAATTGCTTTTCAAAATCGTTACTAAAATAAAAAAAGCTATTGCACATACAATAGGTTTTCCTTTTTCCATAAAGTCCTTAAAATAGTTCGGGTTGATGCTATATTTTGGCTGTAACAATCTTTTAACTTTAATGCATAGATGCATAGCCTAAAATAGTATGTTGAATTACTCCTCAGTGCGGACATATTTATTGTCAACTCCTATTTGCCATTGTCGGTTTAGTACGAGGTTTAGGAGACAATTGGTACATATTTTAGTCGAAGCCCTCAGATCTCATAATCTAGCATTCACAGGGCATCTCCAACAAGCATAACCACGCTGTTTGCACAGAGTGAACATATTATTGTCACTGACTACACAAGTTGGCATCCCTCAAGCGCTGTTTTTTCGTCATTGGGCAGTAGTTTATCTATCGGCTGTTAAGGTTACATGTAATTGGACTTTACATTTTTAGAGTGGTATGACCAAGCAAGAATTAAGTTTAACAGGTTGCTCTTATATCAGAAATAATCTCTGGCACTCGCCTGATACTTTTCAGCGATACAGGCGAGTAATTTCTCCTATAAGTACTCATATGAACCGCTTAAAAGTAACGGCATACCTCTGAGATCTCTTTTGAAACAGTAGCAGGCTTCTACATATATAATTGATGTTCCGAAAAGATGAGACCTACAATGGAGACAATAACTCAGTAGGTTTCACAGGTTTCGGATAGTCACCAGCCTTGGGCCTCAGAGAGTTGTAAATCTCTTAACAACATACATATTAGCTTATTCTTACCTTAGCGGCTTCCAATGGAGACAGAGCAATATCTGCGAAGAATTCAGCTGACGCAGACGCAGCTAGGTACACAAATGTACGGTAAGTGTATCCGGTCTCTTCGTCTAACATGCTTGAGTATTGTACCTTGAAAACTTCATAGAGACCGAACTTGCACAGACCCTGAGGAAGACAGAAAATGGGTATAGAACATGTGTGTGAAAGAGATGAAGAGTGTGTTTGGTACTAAAGCTCATATACGGTTTATTGTCTTTCAGTAAGTTCAGTAGGAACAATTGGATATTTTGTTTAATCATTGGCAAGGAATAAAATTATACAACCAACACTCGAAACTCCTGAGGAATGGTCAAATATGTCATAGTAGGGGATGATTATGATATCATTTCTAAAATTTATACACCTTTATAAGTGCTACTGTTTCTTGATTGTATTAAATCATGAAGTTAAGAATTTATTTCAATTATGCCTTTATCCCCGAAGGGGTAGCAAAGGCATATTAGACGCACGTATTACTCATTAATGGACAGGCGCAGGTTGTGGTGACCTGCTGTTGAAAATTTTCAAGCCTGTAACCAATAAGGTTATTCGGAACAAATATTTGTTGGATTAAGTTAAGAATTAATTTTAAAATCCTAGTCAGAATAATAATTTAATGAAATATAAATTTAAAAAAATAAATAATGCATTAATTTTACCTGTAGCGAGTAACCAATGAAGGTGGGTGCCCATCCTTTAGCGAGACCTCGCATGCCCTCCTCGCGTACAGACACTTTGAAACCGTTGACGACATTCTTGTACTTGTCCGGGTCGACCTGGAGACGGCACTTTACCAGGTCGAGGGGTACCACGGCTGTGTGTGTGATACCTGTGAAAGGGATATGAAGTCAGCCCATTGACGACACCAGACAAAATTGTTGCGTTGTGTTGCGATAGGGGGCTAGATGGAAAAAAAATAAGACCAAAAGTTATAATGACACTTTTTGCTATAGTTGTAGGCCTTGCGGCGTGCGTGTGTTTCTTTCTCTCTCTCTCTCTCTCTCTCTCTCTCTCTCTGTCTCTCATAGCAAGCAAGACAGTTATTTTCGTTTCGTCTTTTATATTTTTTTTATTATATTTCTTATTTTTTAATATTATAATTCCTTGTGGACAATATAACTTCGTTTTATCCAGGTGTCCCTTGACACATCTCAAGTTTTTTTTTTTTACACAGCGCCGTATTTCCCACAGTAAGCTAAATATAAGCTTGTGTTATGGGATCTAGAGGACTGATAAACATTTTTATACTTAAGAAACACCCAAACTACGAAAGAAAAATTTGTGGATCACACAAATATTTTTTCGACCCGGGACCTCAGTCGCGGCAGTCGCATACACTATCATTGCGCCACCGCGGCAGTCAATAGTCAAGAGTCAGCGCAAGAACATTCAGTTTGTGCCATGCTGTGATGGGTGACCACTTTGTGGCATATACATTTGCGAGCGTTTCCGTGCTTCGGAAGGCACGTTAAGTCGTTGGTCCCGGTTGCCAGTAACATGGCTGTCGTTAAGCTCAGTTGAAGGCCTTATTGGTGGCTTGAAAATTTTCAACAGCAGGTCGCCACAACCTGCGCCTGTCTATTTCAACACGGCAATGGGCTCACAACCTGTTACGTGGGACAAAAGTGCATACGGTGTAATGTGGGCGTATAGTATGCCTCTGCCTACCCCTTCGTGGATAAAGGCGTGACAATATGACATTGTGGGTCTATGACAAATATTTGTTCCTACCCGGGATTCAAATCCGTTAAATAGACAAGACAGTGTCTACATAAGTTATTTTACAAGTCAAATAAACTATTAATATCCCATTATCGCGTCAAACCTTGGGCGCAAGGTCGAGAACTGACAAGAGTATATTTCCCCAATGTTTTTCAGTATTCTTTTCGCGAGTGCTGTGCTGAAATACCAACACTCGTGTAGTGCCTGTTCCCGTGGGAATACAGGGATAAAATGTAGCCTATGCTACTTCTTATCATATGGGCGCCGGGTATTATGTCAATCGCCAAATTCCTGTATATGCACGAATAAATTAATATTGTTGTACATTCTTTTGTTTTTTTTTTCGTTTGTTTGGCGTTTGATCTGGTTTCTGACGCATACCCAGCTAGGTAAACAAATGTAAGGTATGTGTATGCAGTAGTAGTAGTATCTTTGTCTAACATGCCGGAGTATTGTACCTTAAAGAATTCATATAGACCGAACTTGCACAGACCCTGGAGAAGACAACTGAGCAAATGTAATAAAGCCGGAATGCCACTTGAGCAGATCAACACTCTTAGATATTGGTATAGAGACCAAATCAAGATCTGTCCAGTCTTTGTCGATGTCGAGTCCTCAGTCCTAGGTCGTGGTCCTTGCCCTCAGTATTTTGGTGGTTCTTATACTGAGGTTTTCAGTGGACTATAGGCGGCAAGATAGAAAATAGCATTTCACTGCTTATATATCATTGTCTATCACTATAGCACGTTAACACAACTTTTATGTCCAAGAACTACTACTACTCCCGCACATAAAACAAGATGCACTAGTTTTAGAAAATAATATACAGCGAGCGCCCGCACATGTCACTATTCCCGCCGAAAGTCTTTTAATACCTCTGACACCTTTTAATTACCGACCTCGCAGACGATGAAGATATCGAACGGGAGCGTGGGCGCTGTCAGTTAGAGCAAATGTTTCACTCGCAGGTTTGAGCATGTAAAAAATATGTTGTTTCGCGCATATTGCTCTTTTATACGTGCAGTATGTGGGCTATCTATGCTCAAAAATCGTACAGCGCTCTTCGTGTCCAATATAATAACGCGTTCTGAATGTTGTTGAGGCTGCCTCGGTACGCTAGCGCAGTCATGGATTTTTTTTAAATATTGTGGGACTTTTTTTTTTACACAGCGCCGTCTAGCGCAAAGTAAGCTAATATAAGCTTGTGTTATGGGATCTAGACAACTGATATACATACTTATATATTTCTAAATATATACATAGGAAACACCCAAACTCCGAAACAAACATTTCTGGATCACACAAATATTTGATCCGACCCGTGAATCGAACCCGGGACCTCAGTCGCATAACTATGGATGTTTGCGGGCGCAAACGTAGACTGTTTCTACGCAACGAAGCGGAAAAGACCGTGAGTCCCTGGTACAGCTGCGGGCGTGCCCCAACAATATTTTCTGTTGTATTACGAGTGCGTATTAGATTGCGTGAATTTGGGTGTCGGTTCTAGGCTTTTCAAATCTACGGTGAGCCTGTAGTGTAGCGGTGGCTCGGTTGCACAATTGATTGTATTTATTTAGCATTATTCTTTTAGGGCATAACTACAGGGCAACCCGAGTCGTGATGGTGAAGCCGGTGTGCGTGACTGTGTGTATGTGTGTGTGTGTGTGTGTGTGTGTGTGTGTGTGTGTGTGTGTGTGTGTGTGTGTATGTGTGCGTGTATGTGTGTGTGTGTGTTACAAACAGACATTTCAATTTGAGACGAGTCATTATCGTGGACCTCAACGATTATTTCCAGTTGTGCCTAAAGATGGCGGTGGCGTAAGTTGTAGTGTATGCGGACTGCCGCACTGAGGTCTCACGTTCCATAACCGGGGCGCCACAAATTTGTGTGTTCCACAAATGTTTATTTCGGAGTTTGGATGTTTCCTATTTATAAGATGTATTTATTTAGAAATATATACGTATTTTTATCGGTTGTATAGAGACCATACCTCGGCGCTTCTGTCGTTTCCTCGTTCGTCAGTTAGCATGTGTTACACTTGCAGGGTGAGGTTCTTGGGCTTCTAGGATTTTGGTGAGGTCGTCCCACAAAGTTTAGTCTTTTTTTTTCTTTTTTTATACTACGACATGGCAAACAAGCTTACGGCCCACCTGGTATTAAGTGGTTACCGTCGCCTATAGACACCTGCAATATTAAGGTTAACACTGCAAGTGCGTTGCCATCCTGGGGCCTAAGATGATATGCCTTCCATGCCCAATTACACTGGCTACCTTTTCCTTCAATCCGAAACACAGCGGACTGCTTCACGGCAGAAATAAGAAAGGCGGTGGTACCTACCCTACCCTGTAAATAAAAAAACTTACCACAAGACAGGATACCGCCTAACCCGCATAAAGCGAAGTATTTTCCGGAAGCAAACTCGCAGGAGTCGCCTTGTACCACGGCGGCGGCAGCCATGCCACTCTGTGTACAATATAGTTGCAATTAGGTTATTTTACCGAAAATCATGTAAACCTTGACAGCCCATGTTGTAGACCTGTTAATTTAACCTTCCTACTAACACAAATACCCCTCTAATATATTTTTTTACAAATTAATTTAACCCCCCTCTTATTTTGTCCTATATTAACATTCTCTTTAATGGAATTACTTCTATTCCATATTATAGGAATGGGCGACGAGATCGGGGATGCGTAATAAGAGTGGAGTTCACATGAGATCGATATTGCCAATATTTATCTTATTTATATTAATTCTCATTTTTTAATTTTTATAATCGATATTTATATGATGTGCATTCCGACACACAAAGTCAAGGCGGCCGACTAAAGCAGCTGAACGTCCGGCACTCTCCCCCGTCTCGCCGTACCTACCTTTACCTAGGGGCTAGGGAGCATCAAGTTTTATAACATCTGAGGGCTATATCTGCTATTTATTAATATATATGTATACTTTTGACAGTTTTTTCTACTATTACAATCATATTCTTATAGACTTCTATCGGTCGGCCGATAGAATTCTACTAACACGGTCCTTCCACGCCAGTGGCCGCTAGGCAGTGACATTTTGAATAGTCTACTAACATTATGACAGCTAAAAACGGCGAATCTGGTTCTATTCTAATTCTACGGCTTGTCAACCCCGGCGCCCTGAAGTTTCTGAACTGTGTGAATGGGATAACTTAAACGCCCATATAGGGCTCCAAAATTGCCATACTGTGACTCAATTTTCTATTATTTGTAAAAAATAAATAAAAAGGAAACATAAGATTGATTTAGAATCTTTTTCTTTGAAAAAATTAAGACAATTCCTAGTATTTGTTAAGCCCTCAGCTCTCATAATCCTTTGGTCATTAGGCAACTGCTGTAATGCCTCTATCGTCCACATTGCTAAAAGCAAGACTTGACAAAAATGTGAAGTCAGACCACTTCGACACGACAGCTCCCCCTCAGGCATGAGTTTTCATCATTGGGCTGTAGAATTTTTTATTTAAATATCCGCATTACTACCAGAGTGGTGAATGTTGGTACTTTAAAATCAAATTCAGGTCTCAGTGCCTCAAAAATTAATATATATGACTCCTTATTACATCATCAACTAACTACTATTCTTTTTTGGCTGTTTTCATAGTGTAAGGGACTATATTTTTGGCCCCAGCAAACTCAGCAGACAGCACAGATCAATAGAAACAAACAGACAATAATTTTGAAAATTATACAGAATTTATTTAGTCACTCTACATACACTCTACGTGACTTGATCAGAGCATTAGATACGCACACACTAAGGGCCGTATTCTAGAATGTTATTCAATAATCAATCGACGCTTGAGAGTAGATTTTATACAACAAAATCTAGCCTCAAGCGTTGATTGAGTATTGAGACACGTTCTGGAATACGGACCTAAGTGTACCAGATGAACTTTGATCCTTAAATTTAAACTAGATCAAAGTACATGTCTGTATGTTTATCTCTGGCAAGACTTGACCTATCATTTGATAAGATTTTCATTAGCTCATAGAATTCAGAAACTTAAGGCACCATTGTAGTAACTGGACAAATAGAATACCATCGTTGATTACCTGTGAGCTCTCAATAGGTGCAGGTGTTGAAGTCTGGCAGTTTGCAGGTGTGAGGGGGCCACGGAACGGAGAGCCCCGCGCCGCTTCTAACAAGGATGAGAACATAATTCTGTAACAAACATAATCTCAATTATTATGATATTTTTGATACCTCCATGACGTGTTTTTCAATTGATGTTGACATATATTATAAAGCTGAATAGTTTGTTTGTTTGGTTGAATGCTAATCATGCTTATCTCATGAACTACTGGTTGGTTGATTGAGGAGTGCTATAGGCTACATATCATCACGTTACTACCCTCGAGAGCGGTGAAGGAATCATAAATGTTGACAAATCAGGCAAATTTTAATGCATTATTGTAGATTTTATAAGCAATGGGATTAAATAAGAGCGATGGGATTAAATAACAGCGACGGGAGATCAAAGAATGTCACAGGCGAAGCCATGGGGGTCACCTAGTTATAAATATTCAGTAAAAAAAAAATGAATGAAGCGCTCGTGGATGGGTGACCACTTTGTGGCATTTATATTTGCAAGTGTCTCCATGTTTCGGAAGGCACATTAAGCCCATGGTCCCGGTTGCCAGTAAAATGGCAGTCGTTAAGCCTGGTTGAAGGCCTTATGGGCGGCTTGAAAAATTTCAACAGCAGGTAGCTACAACCTGTGTCTATCTATTTCAACACGGTAATGGGCTCGCCACCTATTACGTGGGACAGGAATACACACGGTGAAAAGTGGGTATAAAATATGCGTCTGCCACTCCTTCGGGGATAAGGCATGATGGATAAATAAGTAAAATAGTAAAAAAAAATTTAAATATATCTAATTTAATTCCCTAATATTTTTCACCAGTAATTCTCATATGGCTAGCTTACTGAGTAACCTGGATTAACTCTCGGATATCTTATAAGTGTAGGAATATATATACAACTTATATAACAATACATTAGAAGTAAGTTTTCATTAATTATTCAGTAGAACTAAAACCAGTAATATAATTTTATAAGAATTGAGTAAGTTTTAAACTTTGTACCTGTAAATATTTTGTTTTTGTGAAACAACGAATTAATTTACGAAAATAAGAACTCCGTTTGAACTTTGAATTACGAAACAAATGGCAAAATCAATGCCATGGCCAGTTGTCAGTATGAAGGTTATTTGACGAAGAATTTAGATTTTGGACGCTAAATATACATTAGATAAGTTTATAAAATTAAAGTAGATAAACCGCTTAAAAGCACGGAACGTCGATCGAATGGAAAAAGATTGAAGAGAAAAACATTCGGGATAATCAATACCGCTTCAATGCAGGTGGAGCTACAGTTGCACTTTAATTCGGCCTACGAGATCTGTATAATATTCATGACATTACATTTGTACAATATACGTATCAGCTGTGGGAATTTTCACAAATTCATAAAGAATTTGTGATATCTAATAATATATAGAGCAAGGTCACGTGGAAACGAACTCCTCATTACGTAAGGGAATAAGTTACAATACTCAATTACTATTATTGGAATTGCGTTTATATATGGGAACTATTTGGCAAAACATTCTTCACGTAAAATCAGGTTGATTTTAGTATGGCTAGGGCACAATTTACATTACTTACATGTTTTAAATCCGATGGAAATTACTCAACACACCGTTAACGCACCGCACCGCGCCAGACGCACAGTGTCAAAGGAAACAGATGTGTCAAAAAGCCAACGCTACGGATGTTACATAATCACGTGCTAATTTTTGCTCTGACAATACTTCAATTGTGATTTCTAAACGACGTATAATTATGGCAGATTTTGCATCACATAGAAAAAACATTAATACCTATAGTTAATAAATATATGACTATAATAAATCGGATAGGTCTAAAATTATATAACATATCTAGCAAAAGAATTCTATTAATGTACGATCTATCAACTATAATCATGAGAGACTGTTTAATTTAAAAAAAGTGTGTGTGTGTCCTTAATTATGTACCATTGAAATATATAATACCATTGAGATATATAGTTACTCTAAGTTATATGTATACACGCGTTAGAGGTTATACTTCTTTCTTTTTAAAAATGTTGTTTTTCGCCATTATCCTACGTTTGTAATAATGTTGTCTTTCGCCTTATCCTACGTTTGTAAAAAAAACTAAAATGTTGACTATAGCGAACTTCAAGATGTTTGAAAACTTCTTTGTATTTAGTTATTAGTTGTCATGGAAACACTTATCAGCTGACTTTATAGTGTCGGTTTTTCGCGACGACTGCGCGCGCATCGTAAAAATTGACTCTCATAATCATTTTTCCCAAACTAAGTAAAACTTCAATAAAATTAATAGAGAGCACTGAAGGGTCAAAATATTACTCCCAAATACAGCTAAAATTGGAGCGTAGTTCATGTACATTATATACATTCGTATTTATTTCACTTTAATACATATACTTTTTTTATTATCGAAGGTATAACAAAGAGAAATTTTAGTCCATTTTTGAACTTGCTAGATTAGGCGGGTCCATTTGACGTCACAGCCTTGCACAGACTGCGACAAGGCGCGGCGCGGCGTTCGGGTGCGGACGAGAGCGCGACTGTCGAATGAGCATGGTTGTGACGTATACGATCACCTGCGTTATACGCACTTTGTTCATAAATATTTTAGCTATTTTTTAAAATATAAAAAATAAAACACTGCATAATTGTGTTAGTTTTTCTTTTAATTTCTTTATAACTGCTAGGCATAGCACTCCCCTAAAATTCGGCACAAGATTCGATCGCACACCTTTCTCATCCATCAGGCTCCTGTGACCTTTATAGGGCCATCAGCCCACTTCGCGGGTGACTTTACATTCACGCCTTTATCTCCGAAGAGGTGACAGAGGCTTAAACGAACATTTCACCGTGTGAACATTCCAACGACCATTTGTCCCACGAAACAAATGGTGAGCCCCTTGGCGTGTTGAAATGGACAGGCGCAGGTAGTGACAACCTGCTGTTGAAATTTTTCAAGCCGCCCATTATGTCTTCACTTTCAACTTGGCTTAATGACTGACCAATTGCCTTACGTGCCTTCCGAAGCATAGAAACGCGCGTAAATAGAAATTGTCACAAAGCGGTCACATATCTGAGGACCAGCCATTATGAAAGATGCTTAAAGCTGTGGTACCTTTATCAGTACACGGTTAACAGAAAAGAAAGAAAGTTAAGTTTATATTCTGCGTTAATAAATGCACAGTACTTGGGCACAAAAAAAAGCTGAGAATATAAGAATAAGAATTTACAATTTATTAAAAAGAAAACAAAAGTAAGAAAATATTTTACATGACCTACAACCTACAAAAACATTTAGCCCTGCATTACATACCACGTGTACGTCACTTCCTGCAGAATAAGGCCGCTTTACAGCAAGAGTTTCAAGATTGCTTCTCAAGACCATCGGCCGTCAGATCTGCAAGTCCTGGCCACTGCCACTGCCTTCTAATTGACGGCCTGCTTCTCGTGGATGCCTACAGATTATATGTATTGATTTAATGAGCCATGTCTCATTAAGTCAATACATAGTCAGTCAATAATGAAATATGCCTGAATCCTTACCAATTCAGAAATTTGAATCCATCTTCCCGCTTAGCGCTAAACCGCTAAACAGTGAACTTGCCTCACTTCTCTCTGCACCTATATGGTTCCTAGGCTCCAATTCTGTTTTCGAACAGACACTGACGTAATATACTATTACCGTGGTGCTTCCCTATTTCTATAGAATTTACACCTAGTTTTTTTCCAGGTCTCCCGCTTTGCAAAGTAGGGAAGAATCATTACGTTCTTTTCTTACTTCCTCACATAATCTTCTGATTAATTTCGTTGCGGGTTCCAAGACATGCTAACTTCTCCTGGGACATCACCGAGATCGAGCTCGGTGTAACTTTTCTGGTGTTTTGGTTATTGCTGTAGATCCTGGTTTACAGGAGTCACAGTAATGGGAATGTGGGTGGGATTAGTCCCAATAAAAGACACTGACGTTTTTGTCACTACACCACCCAAACTGAGTATGCTTCAAGCATTTAGGTCCGTATTCCAGAACGTTTCTCAATACTCAATCAACGCCTGAGGCTAGTTGCCTTATAAAATCTACTCTCAAGCGTCGATTGAGTATTGAGAAACGTTCTGAAATACGGCCCTTAGTCTGCCAAAGTTTTTATTTGTATAAATTTAAATAAAACACACAATAAAGCGTTTGCTACTTATGATTATAAGGTCTGTAGGTTTCTTGTATATCATAAACTACACAGCACTTAAACTTCAAAGAGAAGTTCAGGAATAAATAAAAGAGAACGCATCGATAATCTATAATTCAATGTCATAATAAAATCATTAACGGCATGGCGTAAACACAGATTTTAATTACATTTTTCAACCTACAATAAAACGAAACCAAATTAAAAAAAAAAATTAAATTAAAATGGTTTAATTTTACAAACTAACACTCCGATCAACCACATGTCTGCGAAGAAAGTCAACCAAAATAAATCTTCTCCTGTCTCCGATTGCCCATTCCATCAACCCGAAACAGCGAACAATATTTGTCTTTCCCACCCACCGTCAGCATGCTCCTTGGAATGTACAAGCTGCTGTAGTAAAGTTTGTGGTAATCAGGAGCCAGTAGAGCCTAGAAAAACTTCAAGGCTCCTCCCGCCTAAGCCTGAAGCTAGTAGATGTGAAAAATGCGGATTACAACCACCAAACGCTCATGTGAGTATCCAAACTCATGATCAGTGCTTATCGCAGAGACCTGCTAATCCGTATAGAAGCTCGAGAGAACGTTCGTTAGTTATAAAATGTGAGCGGGAACTTACACCCCAAATACCGATCAAAACGTCCATTTGTCCTATGAAACATCAATGTAGTGACTTGCAACATTTGGATCGGCCGTCATTTAAGGATCTGACGATATCTGACCCTTCATGTCACAGAACAGCTTCGGAAAACCTCCCACCGCAACAGCCGCCGCGTTGTCCGGGGAGTTGCAGTCCCGTACAAAAAAAGCCAAGTTGTTCAAACATTCCCAGACAAAGTTTTGATAATTCAGCGGTTCTGAAATGTGAGCAAGAACCGACCTGCAAAGCGCCAATCAGAACATCTGTGTGCCCTGTTCGTCATCAATGCAGTGGCTTGCATTTAGATCGACCACCAGTTAAAGATCTAACGACGTGTGAACCATCATGTCACAGAAAACTATCACAACCTTTAGAAGACCTCCCACCACCACCACCACCACCGCCAAAACTTCCTTGTCCTAGCACACCTGGCTGCTTAAAACCCGGTTGCCCAGTAAACTGCGGACCCGCACAGAAAAAGCCAAGTTGTTCCGACATTTCCAGACAAATATTAGACAAATCGGAATATTCTAGACATGACTCGATGCCTCCGGGAGACTCAGATTTTCCACAAAGACGAGGGAGTGACTTAAATAAAAACTACTTGAGTTCTGGGAACATGAATAAATTTCCCTCAGATTTTCCACCAAGACGAGGCAGTGACTTAAATAAAAATGATTTAAGTTCTATGAATATTAGGAGTGGAAACGAACCGTTAAATTCAGCAAAGACTAAAAGAAAGTCCAGTAAAACAAGTATTAAAAGCAATATATCTGTATGCCACTGCCCCAAGACAGAACTAGTAAAAGAGGAATCAGGATGTACATGCCATTATCCACCTGCTTTCAAACAGCAGTTTCAGTGTGCTGGGGCGATCACTGGAGTATGTTATTGTTCAAAAAATAAATAGTAGTCTTTATATTGTTGAATGAATACAATACAACCCACAAATAAAAGCTAAATTTTCTCAAACCTTTTGTTTTTTTTTTTCAATTTGTTAGGTGACAATTTACTGTAAAGTAGCCAAGATGAGAAATGTGCAAGTTGCCAGGATCTCTGAGGCCCAATTGATATCACATCCTAGTTGTGCACCCGCTGATTAATGGACGACGCAGGTACCCCTTATGGGGCTGGGAGACAGCAGTCCGTCTCAATAATGCCTAAAATCAAAAGTCAAACAAAAGTTGACCTCAAGCTCCAAATTCAAATAGGGTTTGGAAGCAACTAGAAATGCACTAAGATAAAGAGAGAGTTCATTTTCTGAAATTCGTTTATTAGGTACAGTCACAAACTTTAATTTGAGACCCAGACCCACCGCACGGCAAACTGATGATATTTGGCACTACATAATATTTTTTATGCATTCACGGCAATGGACTCACCACCTGTTGTGTGGGACAAAAATGCATACGGTGAAATGTGGGTATATATTATGCCTCTGCCTACCCCTTCGGGGATAAAGGCGTTACAATATGTTTGTATGTAATATTATCCTACGTGGGTAGTGGCAACTGCATGGCGTAGTGATTTGACGTTCTCGTAAATGCTCTAGCAACATTTCGAGGAAATGAGCTCTGAATCCCAAATTACAATTCATCACTGTATTTCAATTCGTACTTTTTGTTATCTACATGATTTGGAATACAAAGCGTGCTAGTTGCAATGACTACCTCAAAAGGTAGCGGGAGATTGCTGAGTGCAGGTGGAGCAAGACCAAACGTTTCGGTGATTTTTGACAGAGGCCTATGTCACACAGTGTGGCATCCGTTCTATCGGCCGAGTTGATGATGAGATATGGATATTTGTCTATTTTGCGCAGCGTCTACATTTTTCAACTTCATATAATGTTATTGCCGTGTTGAAATAGACAGACACAGGTTGTAGCTACCTGCTGTTGAAATTTTTCAAGACGCCCATAAGGCCTTTAACTTGACTTAACGACTGTTATGTCCGGGACTGTTCTGAAGCACGGAAATGCTTGCAAATGTAAATGCCACAAAGCGGTCACCCATCCGTGACCAGCCCTAGCGAAAGTTGCTTATCGCAGTGATCGTTTACATAACACTAAGTCCGCGGGACTTCGTCGAGCGCTTCATTTCTTTTATGGTTTTCTTTTAAACTTTCTTAATAGAGAATACTGGTTGTTACCGAAATGTAACTGAACAGTAATAACGTATTGGATAACCAAATAGTTTTACCATTTTTATTAATAAAATATTGACAATAACTGTTTCATATTTAGTATAAAATCTTACAATAAGTTACATGTTTTTTTAGATTTTCACTATTTAACCGAATATTTTTCTAGCTTGCTTAGGTTGAGAGCCAGCTTGAATCGACATGGTTGTCCTGTTGTCGCCGGGTCCTACGGAAGCAGTTGTGCCTCCATATCCATAACTTTTCTTATCTAAAAGCATAGTTAAATAAAATTATTGGTTCGAAGGTGGGAATCATCAGTAAGGGGTTGAGAAATATTCTCTCGTAAGCCCTGTGCCATCAGCTAGGTAGACCGACTGGTGGCGCTCAAAACGGCGGCGTGCCATGAGAATTTCACGCAAGAGACTTCATCCGACACAATCCCCAAAGAAGCGGGATAACACATAAAACCATGGTGACGCAGCCTCACCGTGGGTTAGCCTAAGTCTCCCGAGATCATTAGGATATCTTTCTGAGGATTTACCCGGGGCGCGTGGCACTAGACAGATAGGTAGGGTCCGTGTGATTTTCGTCGGTTCAAGTCACAACGACCTCGGGAATTTCCAAACTTCATAAAAAGTGTCTGAGTGTCAATCCCAATTCAGAAAGATATGAACTTATTATTTTTTAAATACTTTAAAGGTTACTTACGTCCATGCTGAGTTGTAGGAACCCTTACTCTTGGTATTATTATCTTTTCAGTGGGTCTACCTGAAATATTTATGAATAAATTATAAGTTGTGGATAGTAATTATGTAGCTGTCGTAGTGGCAATATACACTGGCCAATGTAAACAAGAAGATTTTTTTATTTTATTTAGTAGTTGAATTTTTTAAGTCGAAAACCGATGTCGGGAGGCCGGAAAGACAAGATCTTTTCGGAATTGAACTTTGCAGCGAATGCTCTTACCTCCCAACCCGTATACGGCGGCCTACGCTTTTATTCTTTTCAACCAGTCAGTAAGTGAAACCCATCAGATGAGATTGCCCATTGAACCAGTTTATAAGTATACCCAAACTAATGCTTGATAAACTTACCATCCACTCAAAATAAACTTTCACAATTTTAATTTGTAAATGTTTATTTCATGAAAGCTGGGAGCTTCTCTATGGGAGGATCCCCGAAGGGGTGGCGAGCTTATTGCCGTGTTGAAATAGACAGACGCAGGTTGTGGTTAGCTGCTGTTCTAACTTTTCAAGCAGCCCATTGGGTCTTTAACTTGACTTAACGACTGCCATTTTACTGGCAACCGACACCAACTGCGTGCTTTCCTAAGCACGGAAACGCTCGCAAATGTAAATGCCACAAAGTGGTACCTACGTGCCACTTATTTCTAAGTGCATAAAACCATACGAACTTCGAAACAAACATTTGTAGATCATAGAAATATTTAGATCCGACGCGGGATTCAAAATCGAGACCTCAGCACGCAGTAGCATAAACCGAACCAGTCAAGGTCAATAGACAGATGATTTTAAAATACTGACTTACCTATTAATCTATTGAATTGTGCCTTCAACTTTACTGGATTTATCACGTTTGTAGGATGCATTTTTTTGTCATTCATAAATCCATATTGTGTCATATCAACCGGAGGGGTTTTCTTATTACAAAGTCTATGTAAAAAGTCCTTTGTTTTATTTGACATCGAACTGTGGTAAGATGCATGTCTCGTTCTTGGCGTCAGTATTTTATCTTTTCGCCTTAACAGCTTTACTCGAGGTAGCTTCATGTTAAAATTGTTTAACTTTGTAAGACTGTAGTTCTTCATTTTGTTGAGATTATATGAATTTATTTTTATTCTTGGTAATGAGTTTAGCGTTATTCTTGGTAATGAGTTTAGCGTTATTCTTGGTAATGAGTTTAGCGTTATTCTTGGTAATGAATTTATGTTTATTCTTGGTAATGAATTTATGTTTATTCTTGGCAAAGAATTGATATTTATTTTTGGAAAAAAATATTTCATAATGTGCTGTTATTTTACATTTCTGTTTTGATTATAGGATTATAGCATGACGGAAACACACTTGTAATATTCTAAAAGAAAAAAAAACTGTCAAAACTAAGAACTGCTGAATAAAGAGTATATATGTATGGTCAAGTTAAGTATTTAAAAACATTGCTGCGAGTAGTTACAATGCTAGGACAATTTAACCACGTGGTTAAATCTTCCTAGCTCTGATGGCATTATTAAAAATTGACTCAAAAATAATAACCGGTTAATTTTCCAGACAGTGGAAATTAAAAAAACCGGTGCTATCTTGGATTGCAATTGCAAGGGGAGGTAGGGTTGGAAACCTCCTGGTGGTGCATGATAACGAAACTGGCAATACCTTTTCTAAATTCGGGGAAACATTGCCACTTACGGTCAACCCAGCTGAGGCCCAGCTCCGGCTAATTTAAATACGGATTTTCATCTTTTGCCGATAAATTGGCGTACCTACGCTCTTAAGTTCACTAGAAGTCACACACGTACAAGCATATACCTAAAAAAGGTTGAATTTTTTTTTTCGTTCAAAAACGCTTTTTGCTATCTCTGCTTACCAAATTTTGACAGCACTGACAGCTGAAAGATAAGATGTTTAACAGCTGTCATCCGAGGCCACGGCTACGGTGATAATTTCACTATTTTCTTTTCTTCTGAAACCCCGCTACCGCTCGCACTCCACACGGTATATTAACTAAGTTACTTGCAACATACATAAATGGCTCTTCATGAAGCTCTTAACCCCATAGCTTGGCTCTCAGGTCGATGGTCTACAAAGGAAGGCAAAGGAATGTATCCCAACATTCCCGATTTTGGATATCATGAAGAGATAGAATTTGTGTGCGTTGGTGAGTTTTATCATTTATTTTTAAAACCATACATTATCTACTTTAATTTACTTCCTCAGTGGCGTAATGGTACTGTATGCGACTGCCGGTGCTTAGGACTAGAGTTCGAATCTCAGGTGAAACTTGATATTTGTGTAAGCAGCGAATATTTGTTCGGAGTTAAAATGTTTTCTGTGTGTATTTTAGTTGTATTAGATGTTTATGGTATGGCTGAAATAACCTTAATTTATGCCAGATTACTAGCCGTGGTAAACTTCAAACCTCGCTGCTCCATTTAAAAAAAATATTACAAACTAGTTGACGCCCGCGGCTTCGCCCGCGTTGTGAAGTTTTCCGTACCCATTTCCCACAGGAACTTGTTCCCGGGATAAAAAGTAGCCTATTTGTTATTCTGATGTTTAAGCTATATTATTGTAAAGTTTCATTAAAATAAATATCCATCACGCCTTATCCCCGAAGGGGTGGCAGAGGCATATTATATGCCCACTTTTCACCGTGTGGATTCCTGTCCCACGTAATAGGTGGTGAGCCCATTGCCGTGTTGAAATAGATGCAGGTTGTGGCTACCTGCTGTTGAAATTTTTAAGCCGCCCATAAGGCCTTCAACCAGGCTTAACGACTGCCATTTTACTGGCAACCGGGACCAACAGCTTAACATGCCTTCCGAAGCATGGAAACGCTCGCAAATGTAAATGCCACAAAGTGGTCACCCATCCGAGTTCCAGCCATAGTGAAAGTTGCGTAACTCAGTGATCGTTTGCAGAACACTGAGACTGCGGGGCCATGAGCGCTTCAGTAAAATCCATTCAGTAGTTTTTATGTGAAAGAGTAAAACATCCATACAAACTTTCGCATTTATAATATTATTAAGATTAAGATTTAAAATCAAAGGTAGTAGGCATTTTGCAACAAGTGTAAGGCGCTGCCCCACTAAGATCCGCACAGTCCAAGAGTCCTAACCTGCTATAAACCATAACAAACATTTTATTCTTAATTTTATCTAAAATGATGCTATCGAATAAAGGACATTCTTACTGTTCAGAAGACTATTGGCTCAATATGATGTACATTTTTACGCTCTGCTTGTATAACTTGGGATTCTAAAAGTATATTATTGCAGCATGCCAACTTGATTAGACTTAAAGACCACTGTTTACTGATGAAACACTTTACAATCTACCAATATGTATACATACTTATTGAAATTGTAAATGACTTAATACACAAATGTGTATAATTTTTAATATATATTAATTAATGACCTTTAGACCTGATTAGGTTCCATGGAAAATGCATAAGAAATAATAATCTTTACTTTTGTAACTTTGTTTTTACTTATTCTGCTATGCGGGGTAGAGACAAATCCAACAAATCAGGGATCATCAAATTCTTGAGTTATAAGTTACACACTAGGTAACACGACTTTGTTTTATTCTACTAATATTATTAACGGGAAAGTTTGTAATGGATTTTGATGTAACTTTACAATAATATAGCTTACACATCGCTACAACACATAGGCATTTTTTTATCCCGGGAACATCCTGTGAGAAACGGGAACGGGAAAGCGCGTGCGGAGGAGCCGCGGGCGTCAACTAAATAGTATATAAATTTGTAATATTTGTTTTGTCATTTATTTTTGCCTACCGCTGGTATATTGTTGGATATGGTCGGCAGCGCGAGTGCCGCACCTCTGGTGTGGCAAACGTCCATAGGCTACGGTGATCACACTTTCCATCAGGTGGGCCGTATGCTTGTCTGCCACATCAGTGGTAGAAAAGAAAAAGAAATGTTGTTTCACGCAGTTGTGGTTACTGTTAATTTATAAAATAGAAAGTGTTCATTTTTTAATTATCTGACTTAATAGTGGCTTAATTTGCGAAAAAAAAAACAATGTTAAGTGGTTAACTGGCTTGACGTTAAAGTATTTCTAGTCAACTTTCATTTTTTAATACTAGAATGTGCGTTAAAAATAAATGTACGACGAAAAAAGTAATTTCATAAAACCACTAACCGCGTTAAAATGTAACACTTTTTAATATGGCATGGCTACTTCGGGCTTTGTGACATTAATGTAAAACTTATTTTTGGAATATATGGCCTGGTTACTAAGACCTTTGGGCCTTAATGTAACACACGTCCGCTCAACGTTCGCGCTGCCAGAGCAGCCTGTTTTTCGTAATTAACCTATGACCTAATTAACTAAAATCGTGATATCTTGAAAACTATAATATCTAGACAAAAAATTAAAACTACTGAAAAATAGTAAACTATATAAAGATAAAACTTATAGCTATAATAATTTGGAATTTTAATCTAAATACGAAAAAGTCGGTAAAAAAATAAATAAATGTTATTTTTCAGAAATTTGCCACTTACACGAGAAACTAATATAAAACACTATTTTTTTTTTACATAATTAAATTTCTGGAATTATAACGATTAAAACGATATGTGACACTAATAACTTATAATTATTCTAACTAAAACTTAACTTAATATAAACTAAAGAATAAATCACAAAAACTGAAAAAATGAATGAAAAATGGCCGCCGGCAATGTTTATATCGCGCTTACTTTGAATTTTGATATTGTGAGATGTAGATATTAAACCTCTAATACACGGGCTTTTTATCCACGATTCTAATGGTATAAAATTCATTCATTCAAACCAAAGACAACATGGTTTAAAAAAGTTTTGAAAGGAGGTCAGTACAAAACAAGAAAAATCAAAAAAACCTAACCACTCCGGGAGTGCCGACAGAAGTGAAAACTCAATTTATTAATAATTTATTTATCTAGACGCGTTGGTACATGCATATATGCACACACTATAGCTGCGTATCGTAACGGGGTGTAGCGAGTCCAGAGATTTATCTCATCTAAAAAATTGCGTACCGCGCTAAAAGAAGTTTTTCCTTCAAAAATTGACCGGGATCGACGTTAATGATGATGATGATGAAAAATAAATCTACACTGAAAGACTCCTAATTGATTACACAGCATTATTTAATAAGACCTGTAGATGACCGGAATCAACGTTAGATGATGATGATGATAATGGTCGCGAGTCCAGAGATTTTATCTCATCTAAAAATAAGCGTACCGCGCTAAAAGAATATTCACTTCAAAAATTGACCGGGATGGACGTTAATGAAAATGATGAAAAAAAAATTATACTCTGAAAGAGTCTTAATTGATTACACAATATTATTTAATAAGACCTGTAGATGACCGGGTTCAACATTAGATGATGATGATGATTATAGTCGCAAATCCAGAGATTTTATCTCCTTTAAAAATATGTGTACCACGCTAAGAGGCGTTTTCACTTAAAAAACTCAATTTATTAATAATTTATTTATCTAGTCGCGTTGGTACATGCATATATGCACACACTATAGCTGCGTATCGTAACGGGGAGTAGCGAGTCCAAATTTATCTCATCTAAAAAATTGCGTACCGCGCTAAAAGAAGTTTTTCCTTCAAAAATTGACCGGGATCGACGTAAAGATGATGATGATGAAAAATAAATCTACACTGAAAGAGTCCTAATTGATTACACAGCATTATTTAATAAGACCTGTAGATGACCGGAATCAACGTTAGATGATGATGATGATTATGGTAGCGAGTCCAGAGATTTTATCTCATCTAAAAATATGCGTACCGCGCTAAAAGAAGTTTTTCCTTCAAAAATTGACCGGGATCGACGTAAAGATGATGATGATAAAAAATAATTCTACACTGAAAGAGTCCTAATTGATTACACAGCATTATTTAATAAGGCCTGTAGATGACCGGAATCAACGTTTGATGATGATGATGATTATGGTCGCGAGTCCAGAGATTTTATCTCATCTAAAAATATGCGTACCGCGCTAAAAGAAGTTTTTCTTTCAAAAATTGACCGGGATCGACGTAAAGATGATGATGATAAAAAATAATTCTACACTGAAAGAGTCCTAATTGATTACACAGCATTATTTAATAAGACCTGTAGATGACCGGAATCAACGTTAGATGATGATGATGATTATGGTCGCGAGTCCAGAGATTTTATCTCATCTAAAAATATGCGTACCGCGCTAAAAGAAGTTTTTCCTTCAAAAATTGACCGGGATCGACGTAAAGATGATGATGATAAAAAATAATTCTACACTGAAAGAGTCCTAATTGATTACACAGCATTATTTAATAAGACCTGTAGATGACCGGAATCAACGTTTGATGATGATGATGATTATGGTCGCGAGTCCAGAGATTTTATCTCATCTAAAAATATGCGTACCGCGCTAAAAGAAGTTTTTCCTTCAAAAATTGACCGGGATCGACGTAAAGATGATGATGATAAAAAATAATTCTACACTGAAAGAGTCCTATTTGATTACACAGCATTATTTAATAAGACCTGTAGATGACCGGAATCAACGTTAGATGATGATGATGATTATGGTCGCGAGTCCAGAGATTTTATCTCATCTAAAAATATGCGTACCGCGCTAAAAGAAGTTTTTCCTTCAAAAATTGACCGGGATCGACGTAAAGATGATGATGATAAAATCTTACGCTTTTTCGATCAGGACACGTGTCCTGACGCGAGTTTAAGATTTTATACCCAACGCCGCTAAAGAAGTTTTCACTTCAAAAATCTGCTGCTTTAGCAGCTTGAACGTTTGAGTGGATTCAGAGGTGCAATCATGACCATGTGAAGTATAGATAGGTACAACCACATACCAATGAATCAATGCCCGAACTCGCGCGCTCTCTATTAGACGCGAGCGAAAAGGAACAAGCAACATTTCTTGCTGTGTTGACAACAAATCATTTGAATGGAGTTTCCGCCCAGTGCTTATAGTACAACTTTCCCTACGCCTTACTGTAAAAAAGACGTTACTGAATGTATGTTTTATATTTATCTAATTCTCTCACTTTTACAGGACAACCTATGTTCAATTACACTACTACCTCAAGACATCCAGAGAAACAAATTCCCATGCACCAGGAAAGGGGATTTTTAAGAATCAAGCCTGGTACCAATGAGCTGGCATTCATGGTCAGTCATAGCTTTGGTGTGACGTCACTGGAAGAAGGACTTTGTAACGAGGAAACGAAAGAAATAACATTGGAAACCATTGGCTTAACCAGAATGTCTTTTGCCAAGCCGCCGGCTGTGAAAAAACTTAAACGTGTTATTAAGCTGTTGGCTCCGGATACGCTAGAAGTCGAATTGTTTATGGAAACTGATGACACACCGCTGACAAAACATTTAAAGGCGGTTTATAAGAAAGTAGACGTTTAAAGGTCAAAGGTCATGTAGAGTAGGACAGATGTAGGAAGTAGCGAATATCTAGTTCTACAAAATACACGCTAAAGTACGGCTTACCACCCTGCTTGGCAGATGCCCGCAGCTTCGCCCGCTTTGTGAAGATTCCCGAAACACTTTCCCCAGTGTTATAGTAACTTAGTATGTTATCCCTAATAGATAGACATATGAAAAGCATGGAATTTGCCGAATCTATTTATGATACACAATTTCCCCATTCGTTGTTTTGTTTTAGTATATGTATCTCAAAAGGTGTAGACAGTTTTCGTTGAAAGCTCCCAGACGGCTTTAATGTCGTTTTATTTTAGCCAATGTATACAAAAACTTAACAAATTATATACGAAAACATTCCTCGAGAACCGTTCTATCTATTGGTGAAAACAGAATGAAAATCGGTGCAGTAGTTTTTAAGTTTATCGCCAAGAGACAGCGGCAGAGACTTTGTTTTATAATATGTAGTTATATTATTGACATTCCTATTGTGATAGAAAGTGTAGCTTTTTTTACTGTTTTTAATTAACTCGCTTACTTGTTTGTCGTCTGGGTGAAACTTGGAAATTCCGATAAGCCTACCCTATACTTGAAATTTGAACTATATCTCAGAAGTGGATAACAATGCATAAAATTGGGAAATAAAAGTAGGTACCTAGGTAGCTTTTAGTCCTCCTTACCGGAGCTAAACGCGGTATTTTGCGTACCTTTTTTGTCTGACGTTTCGACCGGGTTGCTGCCTGACCGGCTGTGGTCATAGGCTGACTGTACGTAGTACGTATTCTAATCTATGGCTGACTGGATCTTTCGACCCAGTCAAAACGATATCGATCGAGATTCTTCATCTACCTACACATCCTTGGTGTTCTTGATGTTGTATTTTTTTCTCCAAGTACCGTCACACACGGTGGCCCTATAAAGCCGTGTCCGCAACGCCAATTTTCTATCATAACATGTTAGCAAACATGTAGTGTGTTGGCTAACACAAAAACACGTTGCAGCGGACCAGTAGGCCGAGTCTGCTATTTCAATCGTGTCGATATCGTCGCTCAATAGAAAGCCACCGGTACAATTTTGACAGTTTTTCGCAGTCTACTATTACAATCTTAATCCAATAGACTTCTATCGGTCGGCCGATAGAATTCTACTAACACGTACCGCGCCAGTGGCCGCTAGTCAGAAAAATTTTTGATAGTCTACTAACATTTTGACAGTTATAAACAGCGAGTCTGGTTCTATTCTACAGCTTGTCAATAGTAGACTCGGCCCCCTCGCTTTATATAAGCAACCCGGTCGAAATGTCAGGCAAATGCAGAATGTCCGCGTTTAGACCGCTAAAAACTTAGTGTCCAACGCGATAGTTTTTTATTAAAAACATGGTGCATTATTTTTTTTAATTATAAGCATGATAAACATTTATTGTTAATGGAATATTAAACTTAATTTCGTTACTCACCTGTGTTATTTTATTTGAGAAACAATCATTACATACCACAAAGCAAGGCACGGCTACCTTCTATCATCGCACCACTCGCCATCACAGGGTGTTCACCCTCACATTTTGCGTCCGGAGCGCTCACTTACGGTTTGGTCCAATAGAGGCTTTATTCCGCGTACGTTTAGGTTGTGGAATGAGCTTCCTTCCTGGGTTTTCCCGAACGACTACAGTATGGGATTCTTCAAAAGGGATCTTAGGTTTTCAAAGGGTCGGCAGCGCGAGTGCTGCCGATCCTTTGCTGTACCTATGGTGTTGCAAACGTCCATAAGCTACGGTGCCCACTTTCCATCAGGTGGGCCGTAAGCTTGTCTGCCACCTCAGTGGTATAAAAAAAAGGAATCAATGTTACTCACACGCTCTCTTCTAAAGACACCTTACTATGTATAGGCGCGAGTAAGATTCCTCGTTCTGTAACAGGTACCAGTCAGCGTCGATGATAATAATAGAAGCGATCAGGCTTCAAAATAAATAAATATAAATATCGTTTGGACAATATTTTTGTTATATTAATCGTATTAAATTTTTATTGAATAACGTATTTAAAACAGCGCCATCTTTATAATGGGGTACACTGGTCCAACGTACCCCATTAAAACGATGCACCCATCTACTTTCCTAATAATTATACTAGCGGCACGCTATGATGGCCATTTTGACATTTGTCCTTTCATGAAGTTTCGTATTAATTTTAATTACATTTTATTTGTAGAAATATGTGAATAGTCGACCACATTAGATGGTATTTATACTACGGTAGAAAACAGAGTACCTACGTATGTAAAACAAGTAAAATATCATCACTATTGTAATATGTCAAAAGGGCCATCTATTCCGCTAGTATAGTTGTTACTTACTGTTCGAACAAGTTTATAGGCGGCCATATTTAAACAGTTGTGCTGCAGTATGTAACGAGTTTCAGAAGAAGAGTTTTGTCGGAAATGGAAAAGCACGATAACAGTACATTTTTTTATTTATTTATGTACTTTGGCATGAGGATGTCTCTCCGATCTATTTTTTGTTTTAACTAGTTTATTTTAGACTTTTTATGTGTAGAAAGTGTAGATTTTAAATATAACATCTTCGACAAAGTGCACAAGGGTAAGAAAGTGATATATACCTAAGTGGAACGCGATTTTTTTTGTTTCTTTCTTAACTACACCAGATTACTCGTAAATATTTCATTACTTACCGGAGCAGAACTTTGGCCAAACTTAGGTCCGTATTCCAGAACGTTTATCAACGCTCAAGAAACACTTGAGAGTAGCATTTATATGGCAAAATCTAGTCTCAAGCGTCGATAGAGTATTGAGTAACGTTCTGGAATACGGGCCTTAGACATAAACAGGTACAGAATGAACCAACATTTGGGGTCACACAAATATTTGTTCCGACCCGGGACCTCGTGCGCGGCAGTCGCATAAACTACCACTTCGCCACCGAGGTATAATATATAAATATAATACTTAACATTAAACTTTAATAGGTAATTACAAGGCAGATTCAAATTACTTGCATTACAAGGCATTGATCAATTCGAGAAAGTAATTTTTTTTGTATTAAAATTCGTCAGCTTATGAATGAAGTATTTTATAAATGTTTGCACTTTATGTACTTATATTTCATTATAGCATGTGACATTACTTTTGTGTCTAAGAAACAACAATTTTTACACATAAAACAAGATTATAGTTTGACCACGACCGCTGTACCGCTCACTGAGTACAATTTTGTACGAAGTGAGCGGTACAGCGGTCGTGGAGTTTTAGAAAATAAAATTTAGTAGATAAGCGTCTGCAATTCTTCACATTTGTCAGGCAAAATGTGAGAAAGCCCAAGTAGAAAAAAGGGGGGTCATGCGCGCAATACAAACATACATATTGTCACGCCTTTATTCCCGAAGCGGTAGGTAGAGGCATACTATACGCCCATATTCTAACGTATGCATTTTTGTCCCACGTAACAGGTGGTGAGCCCATTCAATATAATGCAGTTAGTATTCTAGGTACACAGAGCGTACCTATATAAGTAAATACAAATGTGCGCATGAATTTAATAAACAGAGCATCCATTGAAACAACATCATTAATACGTTTATTTTTATTTTAACAAGCTCAGTACAAATCATAATGTTAGTATACTTAGCTACTTTTGAACAAAGTTATAATATTGACGGCGCATATTATAAGAATCGCACAAGAAAACTAATAACGACCTCGAAGCGCTTTGATGGGAGTGTGGAGGTCAGTAAACTAGGAGATAAATAATAAAAAAAAAATTACGGCTTGTGTCCGAGAGTGCCGACAGAAGTGAAAACTTATTTTGGCGCATTAGACATTTTTAGATGGGTACCAGGGTGAAACCCAATAACTTTAAGAATAAAAGTAGTAATCGGGTTAAAAAGCACTAGTGATTTATAATTTGACTGTGTTTAAATACATAAAGCGAGTTCCTTCGAGCCGGATTTGAACCAGCGACCTATGAATGCCAATTTATAACCATCTACAGTCCACCGCTCTACCAACTGAGCTATCGAAGATTGATAACTGAGTTCTAAATTATCAATCTAATACTTCAAAACTTTTCATATGCATAGGTACACTATAGATGCACCTCGGTAACTGTGTCGAGTCCAGAGATTTGATCTCATCTAAAAATAAGTGTACCGCGTTAAAAGAAGTTCTCACTTCAATAAATAAATATTAGGAGTGAAGTGCGCTGACTGAGACACTAAGTAGGTACCGGCGCTAGTCTTAAACATGTGACAATTGTAGGACCGCTGTAGGAGTTTCTTCCCAGACATACAACCCATTGTTCTGGAAAAACTTATTGGTACCATTCGATTTCTCTTTAAAAGCCTTTTCCAACAGTATAGGTTTTTTGCATTTGAAACAATTTTGAAAAGCAATTAGTATGCTAACTTTATCTAAATTTTAAATTGAAAAAAAAAATCAGTCATAAGCTGGAATCAAATCAGCGTCTTCTGGTTCATCGCACCAGACGCGTTTACCAACTACACCACCCTAACCTGCTTCGAAACTAACGAATAATTCCAACTCTAAAAAAATTAAAATGGTTCAGTCCAGCTGCTGCTGGTGACTGAAAAATTTTTCCCCGTTAAAATTTTTTTTTTACTCTCCGACTTCCAAGTAGGTATTTGATTTTGACTCTCAACGTCTTACACACTGACTTCACGGCGGCTGATGATTGAAACTTGAACGAATGTCGTAGCTTCTCCGAGTCAAAAATAAATGGAAATCTCAACACGCAGCATAAAGACCTCAAAATGGCTGCCTGAAACTTGATGCAGCCCGCCTTAATAATATAGACCAAACTTCAAAGTTATCCTGGCCAATAAAAAATAAACGCTGGCTCAATGGCCCAGTGAACGAATCTACGTTCCACTAAACGCCTGCAACGATTGTAACACCCAATGTATCGTTATACTTCAGGCTCGTGGTCACTGTTCGCGACCGCATGACCCCCACTTCGCCCACAAAATATTGGTGGGTCCATGTGGACTTACAGCGCTCAAGATGTGCGTTCCACTTATAAATTTCGACCACAACGCCCGGGCACATTTACGTTACTGGACGTAACAAAATATATGACAGCTGTCATCCCTATATGTTCTTTACACAAATAGGATACGGTTATATTACCATATTTGCTAAAATTATTTTGAATAATACTACTGATATTATTTACGCTTACCGTAAGCAGAGAGTGAAATAATACTGCAGGAATTAATAGTATATGGAGGTTTATAGAATTACAAAGAGCTCACATCAAAAGCTAGAATTATTTTCCGTTTATTAAGCGCCTGCTACACGGTTATCATCCAGCGTCCAAATTTTAATTAGGGTCACCTTATCTGTTTGACCTCCATCGTTTTTGACGCAACCAATCAACGGTCACATAATTTTTTTACAAAGTGATAACGATTACGTTTCGATACGGGGATTGAACCTTGACCTTTACCTAACCAGGGCAATGATCTAGCCAAATAATTGGTTAAAAAAATTATCCATAGACTGAGTGGAGTCCGTCGCATCAATGTTTAAAAATGGTTGTAACACTGTTCATTGGTATAGAGTTGTTCATTAGCTCGATAGATGGATCTGGTCATACTCTTAAAGTGACGATTAAAATATGGAGGAGAATTTCAAATTAATTCGATACGGTTCGGGTAGTTCAATGGCTAGACCGTTGCCCTGGTTAGGCAAAGGTCACGGGGTTCAATCCCCGTCTCGAGTTGAATTGTCTTTTTCCACTTTATTAAAAAAATATGAGAAATTTAGCAAAATAATTGCTTTAAAAACTTATCCAAAGGTCACATGTTGAGACGCTGGTTTACATCCGTCTAGAAAAAGCTTTATTTAGAAACCTTCTTTTAATAAAATGTGATTATTAATAGATTACCAAATTATCTATACATGAAAACTTTTATGAGAAAAAGAAACATGTACACGGACCTAAAAACCGTACGGCCGTAATCTCGATAACAGATGAGTCATGAAGAATGACCGCTAATTTACTATGGTGTATGCAATTGAAAAAAAAGCAAGCAGCGATTTGGTACCTGTATAAAACACTTTGAGAAGTGTATTTTTATTAATTTGACAAATAATTACATAATATATTATTCAAATACATTATTTCTGAGTCTGTTAGGTAATTAAGATCTGACATTTGAATATTCTATGACATTAAACTTAATTATAAAAAACAAACATTATAACTATTCTATGAGGACATGTATAGCGAAGAAAAGTAATGGTTATTAACCACAATTATAACGAAATTGTCGTTTAAAGTGACAGACCAAAATCGCTATAATGTACGTCTGTACTTTTTTTATAGTCCGTGCATAAAGACAAAGTTACTAAATTCATACTATTCAGCCACAATATTACACGCTAATATCAAACATATTGGTGTTATAATCTTACACAAATTTTCTTACAATAGATTATTGCTATAAGAACAATGACAATGATAAATGACATAGGTGGAATGGCCGCTGATCTTAGCCTGTTCCATGTGCAAACTAAAAAAAGAACTGTCATAAGGCAAAGGATTTTGAAGGATTTTTTTCTAATTTAATCCTGTCCCTGTCCAGTCATAGGTCGTGTCCTTGCCCTATTAACCTGGTAAAGCGTTATTGGGGCTTTCATGGGAATTTGCACGACAAGTTGTAAAATAGCTTTTCAGTAGATACAATAAATATATCACTGTCTTTCACTATAGCACGTTTAAACAACTTTTATGTCCAAGAAACTACCATTTTTACACATAAAACAAGGTAAATGCACTAGTTTTGGAAAATAATATACAGCAAGCGTCCGCCAAAAGGTTTAAATAAAGAAATAAAAAACTAGAAGCACTTCTAGTACTTCTAGTTTTTAATTTCTTTGTCACTTGATTTTTTTTATGGCCATAGCCTTTTCAGCTTATTGCCAATTCAAACATTTAATTAAATTATCACCACCATACCTACAAAATTACCATAAAAAACTAAATTTCAGAGAAACAATTTATGACAAATGATTCTTAATTCTGCTATAAAAAATGAAGTTTGTGAAGAATCCACTATTATTGACATATTATTATTAGTCTGAGCTCTAACCCCTGAATCAATTCGGGTGAATTTTGGTATAAAGATAACACCGTGGATTTACACAGATTACTTTTTATACCGGGAACAAGTTCTTATGGGAAATAGTTAAGAGAATAATTCACCTTACGAGCGGAGCCGCTGATATTAGCTATATATATCAAGAAATTGCCCTGAGAATAGGCCTCTGCCTATACCAATTTCTTCAAGTTCGAGTGTGCAGTATGTCTCTAAAGAATTTCAAATTAATTCGACACATCTATTGAAGTTCGAATGTGCAGTATGTAGAGACATACTGCACACTCGAACTTCAATAGATGTGTTTTGTTCTACAGAATAGGTTACAAACGGAGTTGGGTGTGAGAGGGCTACCAAGATATTCACGGTCCAACAGACTACACTTGCTGATAAACCGAAAATTAAATGAAAAAAAAAAACTAACGATAACTGCTACTAGAAGCCAAATAAAAGTGAACCCCAGGCTTTAAATCCAGGTCGGGTTTGGTTACTGGGAATACTCGAAAGATGAAGAGAAATGAAGAATAGGTTGTACAAATGGTCAAGAGCTTGTTGTGACTGTGCTGTTGAATTTGTTTGACCACCCATTGTAGAATAGATTTTAGTGTAAAATGCTAGTGTGATTTCTATAAGCAATTTTTTTTCATGTAGACCATTTTAGGCACTTATGAATAGTCATGACAATAATTAAACTGAAAGTGATTCTAGTTGCCAGTTCCAAGGGCAGCCTACCCTTCATGGAGAAAAATCTAGTAAGAAACTCCAGTTATATGACAAAAAGAGGCAAGGAGAGGAAAACCAAGAAGATTGTATGTATATGAGTGAAAGAGAAGACAGGAGAAGGAATATATATAGAAGACAAACATGAGCCAGATAATGATGCGGTCAGTTTCAAGCCCAGGGGGTCAAGTCTACTAATTCAATCGCGTCAGAAGAGAATAGAAAACGTCGACCATTACAAAACCGACAGAAAAAATTCTCATTTTTCGTAGTCCGATATCGACAGGCCGATAGAATGTTATTAACCCGTGTAACGCCTGTAAGTAGCTCTTGATTAGCATTTTTGGTAGTCTATATTAATATTTTGACAGCTTAAAACAGCTATTTTGTCTCTATTCTGCAGGTTGAGAAGTGTGACAGTGTAATATATAACAGTTCTAGTAGACTACCTAGTTTTGGACTAAGCGCAATAGAACTGCTACAGAAGAGAACTAAAAAAAAGAAAGCCGTTCGCTTTCTGGAAAATAGTAGACTCGGTCCCCAGTAATAACTCTAGGATAAAGATGAACACAAGGCTCAGATTATAATAATTAAACTAGATATAATATGATATGAGAAACATTGTTAATAGTGCTTTATTTAATATATTTTTATTTAATTTTAAATAAGCAACTATTTTGGTCAATTCATCCAAAGTTCAGCGGGTAGAAAACAATCACAGAACATTATTTAATAACCGTGGATATTTTTTTTTACTTGACAGTTTATAAATTAATTATTAACAGTATTATTGTTATAGCACCTAATACAGTATAATAAAAAGGTTTTAATAAAATGCTAAGAATTGCATTGCAATCTGGGCAGTACCTCCAAAATCACAAATAGATGTGTCATGGGCCATCGGTTCCATTCCAGATGCTTCTTAATAAATTAACTATGAGGCGATGATAACCTGCAATGGAAAAAGAAAATAATGTTAAAAGACGGGGCGCAGTGCTCTGTTTTAAACGACCGCGACTGATCGTGCCATAAAATCAATATAAAATGACATTTAAAGGTTAAATGAACATTCGTTTAACCTTTAAATGACGTCATCGTTGGCATTACAGCAGTAACGCCTTTGCCTAGAAACGGAATTAAAGCCTAAAAGGCACAATGTCATACATTTTTGGGTATTTTTTAAGGCTAAGGCGATTTCATTGTGAATGAACTCGTATTTTAAATTATTAATTGACATTTGAATATGATGAATACAACAAAAATATTAAAATTAGTTTCTTAGAATTTCTGTAATTCGGCTCTAAGAAACTTTTCTCAATCGACGCTTGAGACTTGATTTTATAAGGCAAGGCGAGTGGCAGAGGATTAACACAGAGGCTACATTGTGTTCCGAGATGTGAACAATAGATGGTAAAGAAAAACAAGTAGTCCAAAAAATACATATTTTCACGCCTGTTTCCCGTCAGGGTAGGCAGAGACTATGGTTTTCCACTTGCTACAATCCTGACATACCACTTCCGCTTCTACTTTTATGAGAGTTTCATACACACTCGCTGGTCACTCTTCACTCTCGCCACATAAATCTGCTTCGTCAGTCTATTTTCATCCATCCTCTCCACATGTCCGAACCATCTAAGCATCCCTTTTTTCTATCTTAGTCACTACATCTTCTGTCATACCGCAATGTTCCCTTATCGCGCTGTTCCTTGGTCCATCAACTTCACTCAAAATATACATTGCAGACTTCTCATTTCCACTGCGTTAATTTTACTTTTCTGCGTTTTCTGCCATAACCAACTTTCACTGCCATACATTAGTTTAATGAACATACAAAATTTACAAAATAATAATCATACCGTTAATCAGACGAAATAATGAGGTTTCCGTGCGACAATTCCATACTCTTGCAACGCTGGGGCCAGATCTTCCATTGTCATTACATATTTCTTTTCTTTTGGACCTTTCTGGTTTTTAGAACTCGGCGTGATCTGGCTAGACGTCCTCATCTTGCAGTGTTGGAGAGCGTCATTGGCGATATCAGAGAGAAATTTCTGGGATGCCAATGCAATCAAACGAATTAACCTGGAATATTTTTTTATTTATGTGTTAGTAAAGTAGTCTTGACTTACTAACTTTTAAACTTTCGCGTTGTATGATTAAAATTAGTGTACAATACAGGTATTAACGCGGGTAGTCGAAACGTCAAGCTATTTAAGGTAAATAAGCATGATTGCGTTAATACCTGTATTTTAAACAAGTTTTAGTCTTGACTTGGAAATGATGAATGATTAGGAACCGTTCATTTACACTGTCCAAATAGATTTATCTTCTCTCTGTAAATCAGTCATCGGTATTCGTACATTATAATCCCGTATATTGAACCAGTAAGTTTTAGGCTTTTATTGATACAGATATGTTAATCCAATTGAACCAATAAGTGCTCTTAATAATTTTAAATTAACTGCTAACAATAGTTGATATCAAAGAGACATTTGATACATGTTGCTTTAAAATAAACAAATCAAAAGATCGCTTTGCATCACACCTTATCCCCAAAGGGGTGGCAGATATGTATATTATATGCCCACTTTTCACCATGTGTATTCCTGTCCCACGTAATAGGTGGTGAGCCCATTGCCATGTTGAAATAGACAGACGCAGGTTGTTGCTACCTGCTGTTGAAATTTTTAAGCCGCCCATAACTTCAACCTGCCAGGTTACCAAGGTTAACCAAGCCCAGGCCTTCAACTTGGCTTAACTACTGCCATTTTATTGGCAACTGGGACCAACGGCTTAACGTGCCTTCCGAAGCACGGAACTGGGGTGGGTCAATTAAGTGGGGAAATTTAATAAAATGTGTCTATTTTAGATGTTAAATTTGGAAGAAATTTTGCACCTGTTCACTACACACAATTTTGTGTGTGAAGTGACTTATGAGTGATGGTATTACCATGGTAATATAATGTGAACCTAATGACAGTTTTATGATGTTTCATATTTTTATAAGAAGTAGGTACATAGTGAGGTCTTATGGTTAAAAGCAGTCTCTACCAGAAAACCTTAGGATGAACAGAAAATGACAATAGAAGTAGAAGAAATAGTGTAGTTATGTAGTAGTAAAGTACAGATGGCAGAGAGACATGATGGCTCAATAATAATGGAAATACACAAGTATCTTACATTTAATACATACATATCAATTAATAAACTGGCTTGCATATGATTGTGATTGTTTGACTGCCTTGTGAAGTACCTTTCGTTAAAATTACACACACATAGGCACAGTTAATCTCTCTATCTGTTATGGTTCCTGAGACATACATGCGTACAGATGGATGGACAGACTGAGACGGCTCGGTCTGTCGGTCCAAGTTTTTTTTTAATATGGAGAATTTAAAAAAAAACTTCGCTTAGGTAATGTGTTCACGTTTCTTAACATAAAAATGTTATATTGTGTGGTGTGTATGCAACTACAGTGCTCAGGTCTTCCCAGGCCTGAACAAATATTTATGTAATCTGCTAATGTTTGTTTCGAAGTTTGGGTCTTTCCTATGTATAATATGTATGCATTTAAAAATATATTAATAGGTTTATAATTTGTCCAGAACCCAAGACACAAGCTTGTATTGGTTTAGTATGAGCTAGTTGATGCGATGTGAAAGAGTGTCCCTCAATATTTATTCATTTTTTTATACCAATAAGGTGGCAGACAAGCGTATGGCTCACCTGATGGAAAGTGGTCACCATAGCCTATGGACGTTTGCAACACCAAAAGTGCAGCACTTGCGCTGCCGACCATTTATAAACCTTCTAAGACCACTTTTGAAGAACCCCACACTGACATTCAGGAAAACCCAGGCAAGTAGTTCATTCCATAATCTAAGCATATGCGGAATAAAGCCTCTATCGGACCTAACCGTATGTGTGCTCTCCAGATGCAGTGTCATTGTTAATTTATGTGATCCCATAACTCAATCAACTCAGCCTATTGCATTCCACTGCTGCATATAGGCCTTGGGAGGGTGCTAGACCTTACTGTACTAAGCTGATCACATTTGTTGGTACGGGATTTTAATGTGACGTTTCCTCCTCTTCACCAAGATCCTTGTCTGTTAGTCAGCAGGTGCGCCACTACCAGGTGAAGCTGCCATGGGTCATAAGATCTTGGTAGGTCCCCAATACACCCTTATTACGACGTACTTATAATGTCAACTGTTCCAGTCATTTTGAAACAATCTGCTAAATTTAGTTGGACCTGTGGTGAGTTTTGGACAATTAGCTGACTCACAGAATGAGGAGTAACACGTGATGATAAATGTTTCCCTTTAAAACCGTAAATAACGCATTTAGTCACATAAATTGTGAACTTCTTAGCTTAGAACTTGGCAGCCACATGTGATATTTTATGATACCAACAGAAAGGTGTTTTCATAGTAACTTTGAATTACTGTAAAGTGAATTCATTCATTATTATCAATTACCTAGGATCCTGAGACTCAAAACCTGACATGTTTAAATAGTGAGCCACAACCGAGTCTGGTATTGAAGGACTGTAATTTTCAAGCTGAAGAAGAAAATCGCTAAGAGCATGTCCCGCTCCCGTATCATCTTCTATAACAGACCCCATTTTACCAATCTGCATGGCACTGTCGACAATAAATATTAATGTTTTTATACAAAATACAAACTAAAGAATAACCTTGTTAAAATGCACTTACTTGGCGCACAGATAAGTTAGAAAATTTCAACAATTCAATGTCATCCTATACTCACTCCATGTCATGAATGTCATAAACGCCATCCAGATGGAAGGTTGGCCAGCCTGATTACGTTTCGCAACTACTTTGTAAAGAGCTTAACAATTTATTTGAAATATGAGTTTTTTTTTCACTTATGCTAATTATAATAAAAAGTAATTAACTTATTAATAATTGATCTGCTCTATGTCATTGATTAACTTAAGTATGTCTATTTTCTCGTACCTGAATAAGTTTAACGAACATACTAAAAGAGTAATAATTAAACGTAAACTGCGTACGTTTAAAAAGTGTTACCACCCTTGGAATATTCACCCTAAATTAGATCTTATTTATAAATTATGGGTAATACATGTAAAATTTATTAGAGAAAAAGATTTTAATAATAATGTTTTATGAATATAACGTGAAGAAATGATTACAAAAATGTTAGACTTAAAGAGTTGTAACGTTTTTGAAGGCGCGGAGTTATATAATTGACCTCAATATATTCTTATTTAAATAAGTTACATTGATCATAGTATTCCGTGTTTAATTTTCATGTTTTATCATCAAATAAGGTAGTTTTCGGCAGAAAAAATTTACTCAAACTTTGATTTATTTTTAGAATGACGTGCAGATTTTAAATATTGTAATGGCTACTCCGACCTCGTGGTGTTTTATCATGAGGTTGGCAATACTTGCCCCTTCCTTCCTTCTTTTGCGCCGATCCGCTGGGCAGAGCTGTGAGAGAACGTGATCGATCGAATTTCAAAAACGGCACACACCTACCCCTGCCTGTGCTCCCGTGATCACGAAATTACTCCAAATCTCCTGATTACATAAAATCAGGGGTTCGTGTTTCGTGATTATTTCCATTCCGTGTGTGTGAATTCCAACCCGACGCCCGCGAGGTAATTATCCGGTGAGCACCCAAATCGAACAAAATGTCGAAACTTACTGACCCGGTCGAGTTCGCGAAAGATTTCATCGCTGGAGGCGTTTCCGCCGCCGTCTCCAAGACTGCAGTCGCACCCATCGAGCGTGTCAAGCTGCTGCTGCAAGTACAGCACGTCAGCAAACAGATCAGCGCCGACCAGCGCTACAAGGGCATCATCGACGCATTCGTCCGCATTCCAAGAGAGCAAGGATTCGTGTCCTTCTGGCGTGGTAATTTGGCTAACGTCATCCGTTACTTCCCTACCCAGGCGTTGAACTTTGCATTCAAGGACAAGTACAAGCAGGTGTTCCTCGGTGGAGTTGACAAGAACACCCAATTCTGGCGTTGGTTCGCTGGTAACTTAGCCTCCGGTGGTGCCGCCGGTGCTACTTCCCTGTGCTTCGTGTACCCACTCGACTTCGCCCGTACCCGTCTCGCCGCTGATGTCGGTAAAGGAACAGGCCAGCGTGAATTCACCGGTCTTGGAAACTGTTTGACGAAAATCTTCAAAACAGACGGTCTGATCGGTCTCTACAGAGGTTTTGGAGTATCTGTACAAGGTATCATCATCTACCGTGCTTCATACTTCGGATTCTATGACACAGCCCGCGGCATGTTGCCCGACCCCAAGAACACACCCCTTGTGATCAGCTGGGCCATTGCACAGACCGTCACCACAGTTGCCGGAATCATGTCATATCCCTTCGACACAGTCCGTAGGCGTATGATGATGCAGTCTGGCCGTGCCAAGGCTGATATCCTGTACAAGAACACAATCCACTGCTGGGCTACCATTGCCAAGTCCGAAGGTACTAGTGCTTTCTTCAAGGGAGCCTTCTCCAACGTACTCAGAGGTACCGGTGGTGCCTTCGTGCTTGTGTTATATGATGAGATCAAGAAGCTTCTCTAAACTAATGTAAGAATTGTTACCATAATTATAACAACTAATTGTGATTCCAGATCACCACACATAACCCACTCCCTTTAAATCATGTATTATTAGACACGGAATTAAGTTAGTAACTTATTTTAGTAAAAAATAAAATACCTTAAACATCAGTTCCAATTTAATTGTTTTATTAAAATATCACTATTATGTAATTACTTACATAAGACCTGACTAAATCAGTTACATAACAAAAATTTTCTGTCATTTTCTTTTTATTGGACTTTAAACTTCAAATGGTGCCAGTGATTACTCATTTAGTCAGCCAGTGTTATGTAATAACCTCATTTTATTTATATATTTTGAGGCCAAGGTTGAGATTCTGTGTAAGGAGTTTCAATATTGATTTTATCAATACCTAGTAAGTGAAAACATTGGGTTTCTAAATGGGTTAATAAATTTATTTATCCTAGCCTAATTGACATTGGGAGTGAGACCTTGTTCTGAGTACCAAAATATGCCCAGAATATGTAATGTGTAAAGGAGTGGAATTTTATAATCATGTGATTGAAGCTGTTATATAACAAAGCAGTATGTTTGTGCTAGGCTGTGTGGATGATGGATGACTAATTAGAATTAATTTAGTTCACATTTATTTTGTCAAACTAAGTAGTTTCATCAAGTAACTTATTAGATATTTCCATTCACATAATTGTGTGAACCCATCGCTTGGTGTGAAATTTTTGTGAAAAAATTCATGCAAAGAGAAATACTACAATAGACAATTAAAAAAACAAGAAATAATTTATTTGTTTTTTTATTTTTAAAAACCACCCAAAGAATCAATGTTTAAGAAAGTAATAAATTATTATCTTCTCCCAGAAAATAGAAAATAAATTTTCTTTATTGCATTATGTAATTTGTATCTAGGCTTTTACTATGTATAAAAGATTGATTGCACTGGCTGTGTAAAATAGGTAATCATTTCACTGAAGTGCGTGCTACAGATGAGATCCAATGACAAGTACTCTTCTCTTCATTTAAAGTGTTTTCCCATTTGCTTTTAAATCCTACTGGGATCCTAGGAACAATTAATTGTTTGATTTTGAATTTTCGACATTGTTAGAAGTTACTCCCTTCTGATTTGCTCCCAACTCTATGGTTGCCTGCATTGTTGCTTCATCTACTAGTCAGCTGCTGAAGTCTCTTTGGCCCCAGTGATCTTGTTGGGGCCTACTACGCACTAGACAGACAGTATAAAAAAAAAAATTGTGCGAATTTTTTTACACAGCTCCGTCTAGCCCAAACTAAGTTATTTAAGCTTGTGTTATACAGACTGATAAAAATACTTATATATTTCTAAATACATACATATTATACATAGGTATATATATTATAAAAGTCTATTTGAATTATTTTTCTTATAAATTTGGTATTCTCTTCGTTGGAGATGGTTATTTCATGCTATTTGCCTTTAGAATGTGGGGGCCATGTTTGAATGACGAATGAAGTATCTTCTTAGGTACCTATACTTATTGTGCTATATTATTTTATGTAGGTTATTTACATAGATCATTGATAACCTGTCAAGCGCCAGTATTATGTAGCTGTTTAGAAGAGTCGCAGGCAAGTGAAAACTTCTTAATTTAGTAGATTTTACAATTTAATATTCTTCTAGAATCAAAGGTCAGGGACGTTGAGGTGCGTATGAATGACGCATACATTATACAATTTCCTTGTACCCATACATAACAAGGTATAACAATCCAAGCGATTGTTGATTATTACTCTCGAATGCTGAAACGATTGTTCAACGATTATGCTGCATGAGCATAGTGATACCGAACTATCGATAATTATATTATCGATATTTGACCTAGAGCTAAGTAAAAAAAGAGTAGGTACTTGTTTCGTTTCTGTCACAGCCCATTTATTTACTTTTTTTATTTAATATTATGGGGCACTTCACAGCGCCATCTAGCGCAAACTAAGTTTTAAGCTTGTACTATAGGATCTAGATAACTGAGAAACATACTTATATATTTCTAAATACATACATACATAGCCAACACCCGAACTCCGAATCAAACATTTGAGGGGCATACAAATATTTTTGCCGACCCGGGACCTCAGGCGCAGCAGTCACATACACTACCACTGTGTCACCGTGGCAGTCCGAGCAGAAGAATATTTAATCAAATCACCTCTAAATGAATAAAAAGTACCTTAGATGCTTAATTTTATGGTATTTAGATTTTTTATTAACAAATACCTAACCTAGTTTTGAATTATAGATCAATAGTTCTAACGATATATATATATGGGACTATTGCCGAAATATCGATAGTAGCCTATCGATCAGCATCACTGAGAGCATTAAAATAATATTACTAAATAGCGTAGTAGATACATTGAAGTTCGATTCATGGGGAGATAAATTTCAATACCATCTTTGTCCTGCTTATGCTGTAGTTACTAATTTGAATTAGGGATTCAGTGGAGCACCATATTGATTCCTTTTGCCTTACGGGCGTAGCCAGGATTTAGCTTCATGGAGGTTTACCAATACTTTGAAGACTTACTAAAAAGGCAACGGGTTTTAAATTTCTTCCAAATTTTACATCTAAAATAGACACATTTTATTAAATTTATTCGGCCCTTTAGACCCACCCCAGTTCCGTGCTTCGGAAGGCACGTTAAGCCGTTGGTCCCGGTTGCCAATAAAATGGCAGTCGTTAAGCCAGGTTGAAGGCCTTATGGGCGGCTTAAAAAATTTCAACAGCAGGTCGCCACAGCATGCGCCTTTCCATTTCAACACGGCAAAGGGCTCACCACACACTTGTTACGTGGGACAAAAATGCATACGGTGAAATGTGGGTATTTAATATGCCTCTGCCTATCCCTTCGGGGATAAAGGCGTGACAATATGTATGTATGTATGTATGTTTCCAATACTTGTAATATGAATAAATAAATGAAATGAAATAAATATAAAATAAATAAATAATCATCACGCCTTATCCCCGAAGGGGTGGCAGAGGCATATTATATGCCCACTTTTCATCGTGTGGATTCCTGTCAATGTGGGTGTGGGTGGGACAAAAATGCATACGGTGAAATGTGGGCGTATAGTATATAAGGCGTGATAGATAAATTATTAATTAAAAAAAAATAGTATGCCTCGGCCGGCCCCTTCGGGGATAAAGGCGTGACAATATGTATGGATGCAGAGTGATGAGTAGGCAGAAAACGGTCCATGGTCATGTAGTAAATTATTCATACAATTAGCTACGCCTTCATTGGAAAGGGTAGGCAGAGGCACGTTGTGTGCCTACATTACCGTCCTATGAACATAGACAGGTTGTGGTTATCTGACGTTGTATTTTGACTACGAAACTGATAGGCTACCATCATCATTGAATCGTATTTTCTGGTTACATCCGAAATCCTAATTAGAACCCGTTGTCCATATTCCTGCCTTCCTATTTCCATGTTTTTTGTTCGTTCTTTCAGTCTCCAAGTTTGGAAGTAATTGGTAAAATGTCAGATTAATAGGAATTGAAAAAAAAAAATAATACCTACATATTGTATCTACACAAATTATAGGGTAAATTTTATAGGAGTGGGTAACATTAATTGCCCAATAACTGAGTGTAATTGTGTATATAGTATCTTTTTGAACCCATAGGCCAATAAAAAAAAATAAAAAAAATAATCAGTAGAAACTAGGCAATTATGGACTTTGAATACAGTTATAAAAAAAAATAAGGCGTAAAAGGTAGTGTACAATCTTTTTGAAAATTTATTTTTAGCAATTTTTAGTCACGCCTTTATCCTCTTAAGGGTGGCAGAGGCATACATTTAAATTTATCTTTATATAGTTTAAGTGTATGACATTTTGTAAGCGCCGTTAAAATGGTCCATGTAAACTAAAGACATTTTTATTTTTTTATATTATTTACCACTACGCGGGTGGAACCGTTAATTTAGCAATATGAATTCAATAGCTTAGTTAGCTTCATGATGAGTAAACGGCATGTGGCGTTGGTCAAAATACCATTCTACTTACTATTAGCATGCGTTCTCTTTCATACCCATTTAAAAATATGTTCCCATAGGCGTTTGCGGAATTCCCCGGACTTATTATAGGACAGATGTTTCTATAGCAGGTAGCGGTTTTTTTTCTGTACATCATGGATTTTCTGCCCCACTGTAAAGGTATAAGGTTAAAATGTCTACCAATTGTGGAACGGTTGTATTCTTAGAACATTATTATAATAAGTACTATTTTATATGTTTTAATAATAAGTATTTTTAGAAGCGCTCGTGGCCCTGCTGACGTGTTCTGTAAACGATCACTGCGTTAAGCAACAGTCGCTATAGGTGGTCCTTGGATGGGTGACCTCTTAGTGGAATTCACATTTGCGAGCGTTTCCGTGCTTCGGAAGGCACGTTAAGCCGTTGGTCCCGGTCGCCAGTAAAATGGCAGTTGTTAAGCCCGGTTAAAGGCCATATATGGGTGGTAATATATATATATCTAAATATCATTGAGACAAACTCACAGAACGCCATCTGATTCCAAACTAAAAGCTTGTACCATGGTAACCAGATAACTGATAAACATACTTATATATTTCTAAATACATATTATAGATAAATAACAACCAGACACAGAATAAACCATGGTGCTCATCACACAAAGTTTTCTCCTGTTTTATTTACATCACTTAAAAAAGAAATCATTGCAAAACATAATTCTAGCGGGTGATCTCAATATTGACACTATGAAGAATACTAGTAAAAGTGAGACTTTAATAGGGATACTGGCCAATTATAATTTAAGTCTCCACATTAAAGAACCCACGAGATTAAATTCTTGTATAGACCACTTAATAAGTAATGTTAAAGGGGCAACAGGCAAAGTTATTAAATTGTTTCTGACTGATCATGATATACTGGCCAATTATAATTTAAGTCTCCACATTAAAGAACCCACGAGATTAAATTCTTGTATAGACCACTTAATAAGTAATGTTAAAGGGGCAACAGGCAAAGTTATTAAATTGTTTCTGTCTGATTATGATATACTGGCCAATTATAATTTAAGTCTCCACATTAAAGAACCCACGAGATTAAATTCTTGTATAGACCACTTAATAAGTAATGTTAAAGGGGCAACAGGCAAAGTTATTAAATTGTTTCTGTCTGATCATGATATACTGGCCAATTATAATTTAAGTCTCCACATTAAAGAACCCACAAGATTAAATTCTTGTATAGACCACTTAATAAGTAATGTTAAAGGGACAACAGGCAAAGTTATTAAATTGTTTATGTCTGATCATGATACCGTGCAAATACTAACAATCCCAATAAATAAAATAAAACCTGAAAAAAGGTACTGGTTTGTTCTAAAACGTGACTATAGTAATAATAACTTAACTAAATTCAAAGAATGCCTATCGAGCCTATCGTGGAGTGATGTCTATAATACATCGGATTGCAACGTTGCATTCAACCGCTTTCATGAATCACTTGTAATGTTTTATGATCTTTGTTTTCCAACTATCAAGATTAGACTAAACTCAAATTATAAAACTCCAAAATGGATTACAAGAGGTATTAGAAAATCATCAAAAACGAAAAGGCAACTTAGATATAATTACTACAAAAACAAGACCATAGCCAATAAAAATACATACCTAAAATTCGATAAACTATTGAAAAAATGTATAAACAATTCAAAATTTAACGTGAACATAATTTTTATGAAAAATGCTAAAAATAAATGTAAAGCTGCATGGACGCTCATTAAAGAAAAAGCTGGCGACATTAGAACTCAGGAATATATAAAGAATATAGAACATAACAACAAACAAGTAACAAACCCCTTACAGATAACTACATCATTCAACGACTTTTTTATAAATACAACTAATATAGATAAAAATCCTAAACCAAATTTCACATTATTAAAAACAGTAGGTCCAACAATATTTATTACTCCGACGTCAGAAACTGAAGTCTCAATGGTTCTTAATACCCTAAATAATACAAAATCTGTTGGCTATGACGGTATATCAACGCCAATCACTTACCCAACTCGTGAACTTGTCTTTTGACCAAGGGATATTTCCTGACAAACTAAAACTCTCTGTCGTGAAACCGGTACACAAAAAGGGGAGTAAAAGTGACTTAGGTAATTACAGGCCAATAACATTAATCCCCATACTTTCAAAACTGTTTGAAAGATTGATGTACAATCGCATAATAAATTTTCTTAAAAAATACGAGTTTATGGTCGAAGAACAAAACGGCTTTCAAAAAAATAAGTCCACAACCCTTGCTGCATTTACTTTAATTGATCAAATAAAGAAGGGTATAGATAAAAAATTACGCACCACGGCTATCTTCTTTGATATGAGCAGGGCATTCGATGTTGTGAACCACGAAATACTGCTCAGAATGTGAGTGAAAAAAAAACTCTCTGGAACTCTCTCTATGGAATAAGAGGTCAAGTATTAAATTGGTTACACAGTTACCTCTCGAATAGAATGCAATGTGTTCAAATTGATCAAATTTATGAAAATTCCACTGTAGAGTCATTTAAGTCTGAATATAAAACTAATAGGTTCGGTGTACCGCGGCAGTATTATGGGGCCGCTGCTCTTTCTGATTTACATCAATGATATCCCGAAAGTTATACAATACAAGTGTGTCCTCTTTGCAGATGATATTTCTGTGATAATATCTGAGAAACGTGATCTCGATACTTATAGTGATGTACTGAAATCAACTATTGAGACTGTAACAGATTGGCTGGATGATAACAACTTGGCAGTGAATCTAAGCAAAACTAAGTTAGTCCAATTTCACAATTATTAAAATAGCTATGATACAATAAATATTAATTATGATGAAAATACAATACATGAGGTAAAAGAAATAAAATTTCTAGGTATAACACTTGACAAACACTGTAACTGGAAGGCTCATATTAAAAACGTTTGTGTCAGATTAAATAGATTTGTTTGCCCTATGAAATATAAAAAATCAGGTCGGAATGGATGCTGCCTTGCATGCCTACCACGGATATATAGGATCTGTACTAAGATATGGAATACTGTTATGGGGTAACTCCACATATATTAATAGAGTTCTTTTATCACAAAAAAAATGTGTTAGGGCTGTATGTAGTGCCGTACCCCTAGAGTCCTGTAGACCGTTATTTAAAAGAACCAAAATACTCTCGGTGGTTTGCGCTTATGTCTTCGAGATTGCAATGTTTGTCAGAGAACACCAAACCTTATTCTCCAAAACTTGCGAACACAAGCATTTTATCTCCAGAGACAAAACTAAATTGGTTATTCCAAGATCTAACAGCACCTTTTATCAGAAGAATTGTGGTAGCATGACAATTAAAGTATATAATAAACTGCCCAAAACTTTAAGGGGTGCCCTTTCTATCGCATATTTTTTTTCAGCATAACAGTTTCAGCATAAATTATGATAAGCAGAGTGTTATAAACGCATAATGGTTTTATTGGCATAACATTAACTTACTCTAATTTTTTTATCATAATTTTAATCAGCATAAATGTAAAGGGTATAAATGTTATACGCCTAAAGATAATTTATCATAAAATACTAAACGCATAATGGAGGTATGGATAACCGTTTAAATCATAAATGAATAATAATTTGACTAAGAATATTTAAGAAATGATAAGACACCATTGTAAATAATCATCTCACTCATAGCCAAGTTTTTAAGCTGTAACTTATAAAACTATATTTTAGTGTAATTTTTTTTAGACTAGTCTTGAGCTAAGTCGTAAATAGATACGACGACGAGCGAAGCGAGGAGGAGTGTTAGGTCACTTGTGACACACAGAATAGAATCGCTCGTTTTAATCTACCTACTTTCTTTTTGTATTTTATTTATATATTCTAAATATAAGTGTTTAAATTTTGAACTTCAGTAAAGTGAGTATCGACATTTTTAATCAGTGGGCATTTCAATCTTAGACAGTTCAAGCTTAGATATAAAAAAAGACGTGTGGCACTCTGAGACTGCTGCGGTAAAGCTATTGCATAGCATACCTTTGTTTTTCTGTGATATTAATTCAAGTTACACTAAAAAAAACAAAAAAAAACCCAAAAAAAATACCCTCACCCTAACCCCACCCTCACGCTCACAGTCGCCCTCATCCTCAGCCTCACACACACTTACTATCATCACGTCTCGATCCGGGCGGGCTTCGTACAATCGTGCAATATAATACACACATCAACACGGTCTAGGGATATTTTTAAAAAAGCGAATTACTATCAATGTGTTAATTATTTATATGACATGTATATATTTAAAAGATACGTTATTTAATATTCTACCATTTTTTAATATTGGTTAAGGTACTTCCATTAAAATTTCAGGATTTTATGGAAAAAAATGAAGCATAGACGGAAACCGTACATGAATTAACTTTTAAATTATGAGTAATAACTGAAAAAAAAATAGAAAAATCATTTAATTTGTGTTTATAAACTTGAAGTTAGTAGTCTGAGAAAGCGCCCATGATGTTCATAACACATCGGCAACGATTCGGCATGCTCAGAACAAGGTTGTCAATGTCTTGCTGCGGAATATTGTCCCATGTCCTTCTGAGGTGCGCAAAAAGTTGATCTTCTGTAGCCAGATTTTCAGGAACTTCCTTCAGAGCTCTTCTTTGCAGCATATCCCACGCATGCTCAATGGAATTTAGATCTGGCGATTGAGCAGGCCAGTCTAAGGCCCTAACATTGTGTGTATGTAACCAAGCTGCTACCGTTCTCGCCGTGTGTGCCCGGGCATTGTCGTGCATGAGCAGGAAATCTTGCCCCATTTGTGTTCTGTGGGGCAAGATTACGGGCCCCAGCACCTGTTGGGCGTATCGTTCTGCCGTCATATTGCCCCGCACCCAAACGAGATCCGTCCGTCCTCCAAGACGAATTCCTGCCCAAACCATAATTGTTCCTCCTTGGTATGGGTGAACTTCCTGAGGGTTCTGAAGACGGCTCCATCGTCCAGGAACTGGCCAAACACGCGTCCTTCGTGAATCTGGATGGAAGCCGAACCTGGATTCATCCGTGAACAGCACATTGGACCATTGCTCACGGCCCCAGTCCACGTGGTTCCGAACCCATTCTAATCGTCGTCCACGATTGCCTCTCCGTAAAGGTGGGACCCGGAGTGGTCTACGAGAGCGTAGATTGCTTTCATGCAGTCGCCTTCTTACAGTTTGGTCACTCAGAAGCACTTGGTGTTCCACTCGCAGCCTTTGGACCAATTGAGTCGCCGTTGCATTTGGTTGAGCTCGCGCAGTAATTTGCAAAAATCGGTCTTGTCTGGGGGTAGTGATGCGACTTGGCCCCCGGTGCCTCTCCGCTACTTCACCTGTGGCACGATAGCGTGTCCACAATCTTGAAATTACATTTTGGTGGGTCCCTATGGCCTCAGCAACATTACGCTGAACAGACCCAGCTTCCAGCATTCCCACAGCTCGTAACATCTCCGCCCTCGTCAAATGTTGGCGTTGCATGGCTACAATACCTCAATTTTAACTTTATCTTTCGTTTAAAAATGAAAAAAAACTGTAACTAAACGTAATTCGTATTGTTTTCTAAATTTCGCACAAATGAAAATTCCTTCTCCTACACATCAAGACATTTTTATGCCACCGAAACAAAAGAATTTTCAATAATTTGAATTTGGAATTAGTCTGAGATAAATTACAAACAAATCGGTGTATAAAAGATCCCAATGCGGCCAGTACTTTTCGAGTTATTTAATTGAGTATGAAATATCCCTAGACCGTGTTGATGTGTTTATAAGTACATATACGTTAAGCCAACGCTCGGCCGTGCTCGGTGAACTTCGTGTGACCTCGTCTCGCCCTTCGACTTAGGTTTTTTTCTTTACGTAATTTCTTGATTAAAGCCCACTAAAAGCCCGCGATAAAAACTATGCAATAGCTTAATAAAAATATTTACTCGTTAACATTATGGTATTCTAAATTTATGGCTTGTAATCTTTATGCGAGAGTGAGTGATATGCCAATAAATGTTATGATTAGTATTCGTTATTGTAAAAAAAATTATGCGTAAACATTTTATGCGGGTATATTATTATTATAAAAAAGTTATGGAAAAATAAAGTATGCCTAATGATTTATTCTGTTTGAACGTTATGCGAATCGAAGAGTATGCCAAAAAACGTTATGCAGTTTTAAGTTATGCCTCGAAAATTTATGCAATCCAATACGGACCCAACTTTAAGAGAACTACCGAATAACTTATTCCGAAAACGTGTTATTGAGTGGCTTATGGCAAATTGCTTTTATTAAATGAATGAATTCTGGACATGCAGAGATTAACATTGGCACAGTTTAACTACGCGGATTATGGGATATATTGAATGAAACAATTATAAATGAATGCTCTTTTTTTATAATTTAATTAAAGTTAATAATTGACATTTTTTAATATATAATATAGATTCTGAGATGACAATAATTGTAAACCATTTGGTCTTTTAGAAATTACATGCCGCGCACCGTCCGGCGAAACATGTTGGTAACTATAGACTAAGCATAAGAACATCTAATCTAAGTCAGCCATGTTTCTCGTAATAAAGTATATTTCATTTCATTTCATTTCCTGGGTGGGAATGGAACCCACGAACTCTTGCGTAGCAGTCGGATACACTTCCACCGCGCCACAGAGGCAGTCAATATGTAAGTACGAAAGAGCAAGCAAGACAAAATATCTCACCTAATCGACACTTGTCTCGTTGGAACTACATTACGAATGCTTTAGCCTCGTATTTTCTCGATTGATCCGGCCATTACCGATTCCCATTCAGGTGTCCTGTTTACTTGGCCATTTGTGCATTATAACACCGTGCTTCGCTTTCTGCAATATAATACTTACTACAAGCTATGTCACTTATGTGATGATTATGTTAATCTTTACAGTTATATAAAACTAGGTGGTCTAAGTCAGTTATAGTGATCAAAAGTCTACTTATACCTCGAGAGCGTTTTTGATTTATTAATATTATTTAAATTTATATTAAATAATACTTACCGAGACTACCAGGACTTAAATTAGTCGTGCTAAGTGTCTTGCACATAAGACATTTTAGCCTTTTTGTTACCATCTCATTAAAAAGGCTACGGGTACAAAAACATTTTATTTTATTAAATTTATTCGACCATTTAAACCCACTCCAGCTCTGTGCTTCGGAAGGCACGTTAAGTCGTTGGTCCCGGTTGCCAATAAAATGGCAATCGTTAAGCCAAGTTGAAGGCCTTAAAAAATTTCAAAAGCAGGTCACCACAGTCTGCGCCTGTCCATTTCCACATGGCAATGGGCTCACCACCTGTTACGTGGGACAAAAATGCATACGGTGAAATGTGGGCGGTTAATATGCCTCTGCCTACTCCTTCGGGGATAAAGTATTATGTCTGTAAATTCTACTTCTTACATATGGTTTTTCATTTAAAAAAATTTGTCCCGGAGTTTAGTGTACGGGTTCGAAAACTTGGCTAGCTTTATCCAATTTTGGCAAGGTTTTACATTGCATAATAGCTAGACTTGGTTCGAAGTAGGTATTGATTTTTTACCCAACATAGCGGACATTGTAAAATTAAACGTAAAAATGTGTGTCTGTGCAGTAATGAATTTTGTGTGCTTATGGTATGAATCAAAGTTCTTAATATTAAGTAATACTTATGTTTTTTTGAGTCAATATTAAGTACCTATATCAATCACGCTGTTATCCTCCAAGGGGTAGCAGTGGCATACTATATACCCATGGTTCACCGTAAGCCGTTTTGTCCCACGTAACAGGAGGTAAGCTCATTGCCGTGTTGATAAATCGACCGTCACAGTTTGTGGCGACTCGCAGTTGACATTTTTCGAGCCGCCCATACGAGTATAAGGTCTTCAACTTGGCTTAACGACTGCCATATGTCACTGGCAACCGGGACCAACGGCTTAACATGCCTTCCGAAGCACGGAAACGCTCGCAAATAGAAAAGCCACAAAGTGGTCACCCATCAGAGGACATATACCATAGCGAAAGTTGCATAACGCAGTGATCGTTTACAGAACACTGAATCAGCAGGGCCACGACCGCTTCAAAACTGCTCCTATTATTAGGTACAGTTCGATTGATCGAATGATGACCAAAAATGGCTTGTAATAAAGTTAATGCTTAATAAATACCTTATGCGCAGTGGTCGTCTTTCGTGAACTCATCAGGGGGCCAAGTTTACTAGTTTTGCTGTCAAAATGCAACTGACTAGCGGCCACTGGCGCGGTACGTGTTAGTAGAATTCTATCGGCCGACCGATAGAAGTCTATTAGTAATAGTAGAATTACGATTACGTACAATACGATTACGGAGTACGATTGTAATAGTAGACTACGAAAAACTGTCAAATTTGTAACGGTGGCTTTCTATTGAGCGACGATTTCGACACGATTGAAATTGCAGACTCGGCCCCCTGTACCTAGGTAGATATTTGATTGCGATCGAGACTTTGTCCTTAGATGATGGTTTCTGTGTCAAGTCAATAGAAAATTCTCGTAATAAACCCGTCATATTTGTTACTCAAATAGTCTTATCTTTATTTATCTGACATATTTAGTGTTATCTAAAATCCGTCTGTTAATAATGATTAAATATTTCCTTAAAATTCATATGTTAATAGCTATTTATTACATTAATCATAAATATAAATCTGGCTCGTATCGAAGTGCACGTAGCCTTCGCTTACACAATGTTCTGTAAACGATGAAAATATCTTTATTAAGTTTGTTCCCGATTCCCAGAAAAACATATTATTTTTATGTTTAATATAAACATATTCCATATTAAACATAAAAAGTAGCTATTATCCTTTCTTGGGCTCTAGACTATCTCTATACTAAATTTTATTTAAATCGGTTCAGTAATTTAGGCGTGAAAGCATAACATAGGTACAGAGAGTGAATGGGCAAACTGGAAGAGGTCGACCTCGGCGTACTTATGCCAATTAAATCTAGAATTTTTGCGCAAAGGTCAGGTAAAAAATACCCTTCACCAGCGAGCGTGTATGTAAACACTCATGAAAGTAGAAGAAGCGAAAGTTGGAAGCAAGTGGAAAGACACAGGAGACAGGCGTGATGATATGTATGTATGTATGTATGTATGTGTAGTAACAGAGTTCCTTTGGCTTTTATAATATTAGTAGGGATTACTATCCTGATGATGCTGTTGAGTCTGGGTCGTATATATGTATAAATACTAGGTGACCCCCGGTCTCGCCATACTTCGAACTATTTTCGCACGTAGGTATTTACCATGCAGTTACATATAAATTCTACAAAAATGCATAAACATTAGCCCGATTTGTCGACATTTATGATTACTGCTCTGCTCTCCAGGGTAGCAGCGTGATGGTATATAACCCATTGCCTTCCTCGATAAATGGGCTATCCAACACAACAATAATTTTTCAATTCGGACCAGTAGTTCCTAAGATTAGCTCATTCAACCAAACAAACAAATTCTTCAGCTTTATATATTGGTACCATAGAGTAAAGATTTACGATCCTTAGTTCAATGGGTAAGTAATAAAAAGGTTTACTGCGCAGACAGATTACTTACTATTATCTATCTGTGCACTTCTTGAGGTCGCGGCCCTGAGATCATATTGATCGACTTCCATGACCTATAAATAAACATCGTATACCAACTGCACTACTTTTAATCACCTAGTTTTTTTTTAATGTTTCCTTTTTCTCATGTTTTCCTCAAATCTCTTACTCTTGTAGAGTAACGAATGAAGATCCTCAGACACGAAATGAGGTCGCACCAACCAGGTATGAAGAAGCTGGCTTTTTTATACTACAGACAAGCATACCTGATGGAAAGTGGTCACCGTAGCCAATGGACGTTTGCAACACCAGAGGAGCGGCAATCGGGATTGCCGACCCTTAAAAAAAAATCTTAGACCCCTTTTGAAGAACCCCATACTGTCGACATTCGGGAAAACCCAGGCTATGTAATATAATAATAATTCGTAAAATCTTCGTGATATCTGTTGGTCGATTTGAACAAGAAATAAAGTGAAGAAAATAAAATTGACGACATCTAAGTGTCTCAAAAAATCATAAAAATTACAAAACAATTTGCACGTGACAACACGTGCACGTGCACGTGACCACAAAAACCAGTAAAAAGTTTTGAGGGTCTCTTTTAAGGTACCAAAGATAAGACTACATAATCTGCAAGTATTATGAAGGTCACAGAAAGGTCAAAGTACTCGGATACCCAGACGTGCATGTATGAAGCAATTAATGAATCTGCAGGAAGCAGAAGAAGTATGCATGGATCGCGAAGTCTGGCGATCTGTCCTCTCTGACTACCCTGTCAGGGATACAGCGTGAAGGTTGTTAGTTAATAAGAACGAAAGAAGGGTTCTTCTTCTTCTTTTTGGACTTTCTCGGCTTGAGCAATGCCAAATTAAATAATTTGAATCTAAATTGTTTGTTACGTAAATTTCGTTTTCAAGTAGATAATGAATCTTCTTTATTCATACATATTGTCATATTGTCACGCCTTTATCCCCGAAGGGGTAGGCAGAGGTAAACTATACGCCCACATTTCACCGTATGCATTTTGTGCTACGTAACAGGTGGTAAACCCATTACCGTGTTTAAATGGACAGGTGCAGGCTGTGGCCACCTTTTATTGAAATTTTTCAAGCCGCGCATAACCAGGTTTAACGACTGCCATTTTACTGGCAACCGGGACCAACGGCCTTCCTTTATTCTTATAGATAGCAGCGTATTCATGTATAGGTTTGTTCAAAGTTTTACTGCAGTAAAATGATGCTAAATTTTACTGCAGTTAGGTATATGTGGATATGTCTCCTAGCCGGGACCTCTCCATGGGACCTGGAAGCGAGGGCCTTTGCGTCCTTGTATCAATGGCGCAAGGAGGCGCTAGAGCGGGACTAGAGACCTGTGCCCCGAGAAATCGAGGCTCAGCGATCCCTGCTCCGCCAGGAGCTCATGGAGACATGGAAGGTGCGACTTGAGCAACCTAAGTGGGGACACACCACTATCGAGGCGGTGAGGCCGGTCATGGAGGAGTAGCTGGAGAGGCAACACGGTAGCCTCACCTACCGGATGTCACAGATACTTACCAGGCACGGGTGCTTCGGTAAGTTTCTGTGGCGTATAAACCGGGAGGTAACACCAGAGTGCCAGCACTGTGGGAACTGCAGCGAGGATACGGCGCTGCATACACTGGCGGAGTTCCCAGCGTGGGACCTGCAGCGCCGGGACCTCGTTGTGGGTCTGGGCGTGGACATTCTCACGCTGGAGACCATAGTAAAAGCTATGGTCTCCAGCGGGAGCAAATGGGACGCCGCTGCATCTTTTTTAAAGAAATCTTCTTTGCAAAAGAGGCGGCGGTGAGGGAGCGGGAGAGAACTCTCCCTCCCAAGTTCCGCAGACTGCGGCAAGGACGCCGCAGACTTGTCTTTTCCCAAGACCGGGGGCCTGTACCGTGGACCGGGTAGGCTCCTCGCCGTCCTTACAGAAGCAGGCCCCGGTCGGTGACGTGGTGTGAGAGCTGCACGCACGCCCTTCACCCTCTCAAGGAAGTGGTATAAAACCTGATCGCCCAAAGAAGCGAGATAACACTCGGACCCCACCCCCCTGAACGAGTCCTCGGAAGCGGATAAAGTCTGTCGGGAGTCCTGGGGCTATCCTTCCGAGGGCTTACCCGGGACTCCCGGCTATAGACAGATGGTAGGCATACGTGTGGTTTTATCATGAGGATTTCCACACGATAAAAAATAAAGAAAGGTATATGTGGATTTTGGAAGGTAACAGAAAATACCGCGTTCCACGGAGGGCCGCTCCAAGAACCTCGGGACCGAAGGAACCTCATCTGCTAGCGGCGCACCTGCTGACCTGACTAACGGACGAAGCCACAACGAAGGCGCCCTGACTGGATTAGATGGAACGCCAGATAGCAGGCACTAGCGCCTATGCCGAATATTAAAAGTCTAACGATAACACTTAGCAGCCAAATAAAGGTGGACCACAGAATCCTTTCTTTTTTTTAGGATTTTGGCGGGAACAGCAAAGGAAGCGGTCGCCACTCCGTTATTAATTTTTCAGAACTATAGTGTATTTTCTAGTGTTTATGTGTAAAACCTTGTCATTTTTTTTTTCATTTTGAGTTTTTAAAACCCCTATTTATTACGCAAACATAAATAAAAATTTGGGGCTAAAGGTTGACAAATAGTTTTAATTGACATATGTCACGTCAGATAGGTCGATCTATTTTCAAATTCAATGTCATTTACATTGTTCGTGATCAGCCTGCTGGTTGTAGTCACTGCAAAAAGCAATAATAGCAAAAATAGTGACCGTAGTGATAAAATAAGGCCATGTACACATCCTACTAATATTTTTAAAACTAATATTATAGGTAAACGCGTAAGTTTTATAAGAATGTATTGATAGATGTTCTTTACTCTTAAGTTTTGCAATAATGTACATATCAGAATAACAAATAGGCTACTTTTTATCCCGCGAACAAGTTCCTTTGGGATAATTCACCACGCAGGCGTCAACTACCTTGTTAACCATAAAGCCGTCGGCCACCATGTGACCATTATAGATTTAGTGCATCGGAAAGCTTCGGAAAAAGTCGTGTTTCAACTAAGGCCGCGTGCGACTTATAATTCTTAAATAACGAGTCATGAAAATTTATTTATGTAAGTAGGTATGTTAAAGCGCTCCTGGCCCCGCTGACTCAGTGTTCTGTAAACGATCACTGCGTTAAGCAACTTTCGCTGTTACTAGTCACGGATGGGTGACCACTTTGTGATATTTTCATTTGCGAGGTTTCCGTGCTTCAGAAAGCACGTTAAGTCGTTGGTCCCGGTTGCCACTAACATGGCAGTCGTTAAGTCAAGTTAAAGGCCATATAGGAGGCTAAAACATTTCAAAAGGGCAGCCACACACAACCTACCTCTGTTTATTTCAACATGGCATTGGGCTCACCACCAATAACATGGGACAGGAATACACACAGAAAAAAGTGGGCGTAATATATGCCTCTGCAACCTCTTCGGGTATAAGGCGTGATTGATAAACAAAAATAATTACAGTCTAAGTCAAACATCTTGGTCCCTCTGAAGTTGGAGCCGCGCACGTACAGTTAAGTAGACAATGCTTACGAATTTATCCTCACTACATATTATAAAACAAAGTCGTTTTTCGCTGTCTGTCCTTATGTATACTTAGATCTTTAAAACTACGCAACGAATTTCGTTGCGTAGTTTTTTTAATAGTTAGAGTGATTTATAGGGAAGGTTTATTTGTATAATTTGTTACGTTTTTGTTTACATTAACTTAATTATAACAATATATGTTGGCAGCGTTGGAAAAAATGAGCCGTCTGGTAGCTTTTACCAAAAATGCTGCCTAAAACATTTGAGATATAACAAAATAATGTAATAATATAATAATTATAATAATATAATAATATTTTCATTATTGACACTCCGGTAGCTGATGCAGTTCGTCTCTGAATAGCTTTAAGGTCAATTTTTATTCCCTCCTCAGGTTCCTTTTTTATGAATTGCAAGACGTTATACACCATTTTTCTCGATTGCCGACGTAAAACGTTATTGCGTCTTGGCATATTTATTATCTTATCAAAGAAAACAAAAACAAATACTAAACAAAATCTTAAAAAAAGCTAAATATTAAAAGTTAATAAACCAATTGAAACTAAAAACAATAACAGTCAACAAACACGGAATGTAACTAATAATATATTAAATTTTAAAACCATTAATTATTCAATCTATTCCCGACTGTATTCTAGGAACGAATAAGCAGGATAACAAGCTACGTTTAATTCAACTTTCTTCGCTCTCGCTCTTATGGCGCGATGACACCCCCGAATTCTCGGCGTTCGGAAACGTTCGTGTGATTACGTAGCACGAGCTTCCTCCCGCTCCCCGCGCCCATTCCCTACGACACCTAATATTGCGTTCTGCGCAAGTGACTCGCTACAACTCAGAGGGACCAAGATGTTTGAATTCACCTATACTGCCTATACTACGTTCATGGTGGTACATGGCATTCAATGTTACTCTGTTACTCACACAGTTACACTGTGACATATTATGTAATGTGACTCAACGGGTGCCCTATGAAATAGTCTAAAAAAACGTTTGATAAGGACAATCACGCTGTAATCCCGTAGTTAGCTCCTTCCCAACAGTCATTGCACAAACAAAATCGTGTAAGGTAAACAGGCCTGTCTATGGGTTTATCTCTTACAGGGCTGCATGAAACGGAGAACAAAATCATTTCCGCTTTTCATTTAAAAATGGATTGTCAACAAGTCACAGAGTGATTCTAGACATTTTTTTTTCACGCATAAGGCGTCACACTCAGCACAAGACTTACGTAACTACCAACCTAACGACACGAAAATATCATTCATTCTCGTTTGAAGGTCATGTCTCGTACTTAACCATTGATAAGGTGTGCGTAAGTATTGTTATCTACATTGTATAGTCTAATTTTGATATATAACCTAGATTGTGAGTTCCGCACTGCGACAGGAGTTTGGCAGGTTATCTTCAGATTGATTTTATTACGCAACGCTTAGGTAAGAGAAGAATTTAATGCTTAGTTGAACAATTTTTTTCATTATCGTGGGATCAGCTGTAGAATTCAAGACAGATATTATATAGGTATTTGTAGATTTATTTTCGTTATTAGCCCATATCATCTCGGGCAAATAAGCTCAACTAAGCAAGCCAGGACTAAGATATCATCATTTTGAATGTGTAAAATTACTGTTAATAGGCCATTCTAATCTAATCTCATTTATTTTCTTTTGCTTATACCATTAAGGTGGCAGACAAGCATACGACCTACCTGATGGGAAGTGGTCAGTATAGCCTATGGAAGTTTGCAACACCAGAGGTGCAGCACTCGCGCTGCCGACCCTTTAAAAACCTTCTAACCCTTCTAAGACCCCTTTTGCGTCATGAACGGCCATAACTATGTTGTACGTTAACTGACATGTTTGATTTTTTCACAGCTCAAGGGACCGCAGACTTGAATATAAATATAGTTTTAATTTCAACTCGATACCTTCATGCATTCCTGAGATAAAGGGTCTTGACAGATAGACGGATGGACGGACAAGAAAATGATCGTATAAGTAATCCGTTTTTTCCTTTTACGTACGGAACCCTAAGAAGTTGAATCGACTACATTAGGTTTTTTGAGGTGTGTCTTTAAAATTGCTTTCATATGGATACAATTAAAAATAAGATATTTAAATCGGAGTATACAGTTCGCTGTAGAAGCTACATATCTATCATCTCCATTCAAATTTCAATTAGACCACTGGATAGCTAAACGTTCAAATATCAATTACGCGCTATATACATTGTGTAACATACAGTGACAAATCGTGTAAAAAAAAGTTTAGCAATTGGAGTTTGGGCGGGAATTCCTCTTATGGCAGATGCTTGCCCTATATTATTTTCCAAAACTAGTGTATTACAAAAATGGTAGTTTCTTAAACATAAAGGTTGTGTAAACGTGCTATAGTGTAAGACAGTGAAATGCTATTTTACATGTTGCAATGCAAATTCCACTGAAAGCCTCAATAATGCTTCTGCCACGTTAATGGGGCATAGACACAGGACCTGGGACTGGACTTAACATTGACAAAGGACTGGACAAGACTAAATTAAAACAAAAATAAGAAGATTGAAGAAATATGAAACAAATAACATTGTGTTTAAAGGTCGTAGTAACCAGGCCATAAAATAATTACATGGTACCAAGTCCCACAATTAAAATATTTTAATAACTTTTTGAAATAGTACCTGCCCATGCTCCTATATACTAACCTGAAACATACATATCTAACACACAGATTTATGAGATAAATGGACGTTCCTATTTTATTCATAGCAGAGCATAACTTGCCTACGTCATTTAAAAAAGAATAAAGAATCTCATTTAAGTTTCAATGTAAGAACTTGTAGAACGTTTTCTTAAGTTTCATATTCTTTATCTCTATCTCTAATACGTAGAGCAAGTGAGAAAGAAATAGAGGATTTCTTTCTCGCTTGCTCTACGTCATAACCCTATTATACTAGCGGCACGCTATGATGTCCGTTTTGACATATTTCAATAGTGATGATATTTTACTTGTTTTACATAAGTACCTACTCCGTTTTCTACCGTAGTGTAGGATAAATTCCCTCTAATGTGGTCGACTATTCACATACTTATTTCTACAAATAAAATTTAATTAAAATTAATACGGAACTTCATGAAAGGACAAACGTCAAAACGGCCATCATAGCGTGCCGCTAGTATAGTTTACGAGTATTTCTCACCTCTTTCAATCACTCCGTCACAGTAAGTTGATAAAAGAACTTCGTCACCATAACCGATTGACCATAAAATATAGGTCGACAGGTCGACCGAGTTCACAGACGTCAGGAGACAGTTCATATTGTTGCGTCATCGTCGCACTCACGATGCGATTATGTAAGTGCTATTCTTGGAAATATTGACGTTTCTCTAACAAACTACTATAAGTTCGCCAATGTCCTTAGCTTATTTTTGGAACGAAGTTCCTTAACACTGCTTACGGGTAGTGCAACTTAGTATAAATCGTCACATAACAAAATGCGGTATGCTGTCCCTCAAAAAAAATGTCCGACCTTCTCTCTTTACCATTTTATAACCTCAACACACGTCACTTTCACTACGGCTGGTCCTCGGATGGGTAACCTCTTTGTAGCATTTACATTTGCGAGTGTTTCCGTGCTTCGGAAGGCACGTTAAGCCGTTGGTCCCGGTTGCCAGTAACATGGCAGTCGTCAAGCCCGGTTGAAGGCCGTATGGGCTTGAAAAATTTCAACAGCAGGTCGCCACAATCTGAGCCTGTTCATTTTCAATACGGCAATGGGCTTACCACCTATTACGTGGGACAAAAATGCATACGGTGAAATGTGGCCGCATAATATGCCCCTGCCTACGCCCTCGGGGATAAAGGCGTGACAATATGTATGTATGTAAAGTAAAGAAAAAAGAAATTGGTTTTCAAAAACCAACACAACACACATGATATTCTTACATTTATCTACATTAAAATATGTAATTTGTTGTGTGAAGCAGAATGGGTTTCCACCTCAACTCGAATGCAAATTAACTTTTTTTTTCTTTATCTTTTATACCTAAGGAACTTCTTTCCTGGCGACCACCGACACCACATTTTTTTTCCTTAATCATTCGGTATTTGTGCCTTTACGTCCTATGGACGTTCTTGCCAATCAGAGAACAAGGAATAGGAACCAATGTCATTCTTGTCATAGCAACATTCCTTGCTCTTGGTGCCAATTGTGTCGCTATCGGCATTATTATGCGTATATTCATACTGATTGGCATAGTAAAACACTATCCTACTACCTACTAATCGATAAATAGGCATCCAACACAAAAAAAAAATCTATTCGAACCAGTTGTTCCTGAGATTAGCGCTTCAACCAAACAAACTCTTCAGATTTATATATATTAGTAAACAAATATAGATAGATAGAGTATATCATCACGCTACTACCCTGGAGTGCGGAGCAGTAACCATAAGTGTTTATAAATCAGGCAAATGTTTATAACGTGGTAGAGGCATATTGTAAGCACTGTAAGCATTTTGTACGCATCAGGCGGTGAGCCCATTGCCGTGATGAAATGGACAAGCACAGGTTGTGGTGACCTGCTGTAGAAAATTTTCATGCCTAAAGCCTTCAACTTGGCTTAACGACTGCCATGTTACTGGCAACCGAGAATAGTAATGCTATAAAGTGGTTCCACCCGTGAGGACCAGTTATAGCGAAAGTTGCTTAACGCAGTAAATATATAGATATTAAAATAAATATTGTGAGACATTTTTCACACAGCGCCATCTAGCCCAAACTAATCAATAAGTTTGTACTTTGGGATCTAAACAACTGATATAGATATCTAAATACATACATATTATAAATAGGAAACACCCAAACTCCTAAACCAACATTTATGGATTACACAATTATTTGTTCCGACCTGATATCGAACCCGAAATCGAAAGCGCCATCAATGCAGTGTTCGTTTACAGAACACTGAGTTAGCAGAGCTAAGGGTCGTATTACAGAAACTAACTCAAGTCACACATAAACGGAATTTAGCAGATTAAGAGTGCTTCACGGAACTACTACTGAATGAGTTTTAATGAAACTTTTCAGTAATATTGCTTACACATCAGAATAAGACATAGGTTACTTTTTATCCCGGGAACAAGTTCCTGTAGGATATCATCACCTTAAAATTTTTGTTGGTCAAATTGGTATTACTCATAAATGACTGATACTCTGGAAAACAGGTACAGGAAAATGTCAGCACGCGGGCTAAGCTGCGGGAATTAGCTAGATAGGGGTTGGGTTCAAACCCCCTCTCCCCTCCCCCAAATTTTATCGATATTAACAATCATCATCATCATCCGAGCGTCTGTCTTAGTTGTGTTCACGGTGTATTCCTACTTCTTCTGTTCCATCTTGTACGGTCATCGACTTATCGATTCCTGGTAGCGAGACCGCCGATGCGAGAGTTCCTTTAAACACCCACCGCAGTATAGTAACTAGTAACGTTCTGGAATACGGCCCATAGACTCTTCAACCTGGGGGCTGAGGTCCGTATTCCAGAACGTTTATCAACACTTGAGATTAGATATTATAAGGCAAAATCTAGTCTCAAGCGTTGATTGAGTATTGAGAAACGTTCTGGAATACGGACCTGAGTCCACTATTTTCCAATAGAAAGCCGTTCTAGTTCTATTTTATAGCGGTTCTATTGCGATTAGTCCAAAGCTAGGTAGTTTACTAAAACTATTATATATTTCACAATCACACTTCTCAAGCTGCAGAATAGAAACAAAATAGCTGTTTTAAGCTATCCAAATATTAATATAGACTATCAAAAATGCAAATTAAGTACAACTTACAGGCGTTACACGTGAATAACATTCTATCGGCCGCGGCCGGCATTACGGCTATAGAATTCTATTGGAGTGCAATTCTAATAGTAAACTAAGAAAACTGTATTTTTTTTCTGTCGGCTCTCTATTAAGCGACAACTTCCATTCTCTTCTGACGCGATTAAATTAGTAGACTTGGCCCCCTGGACGACATTTTTGGGTTTTTAGCTGTACTAAGTGCGGTCTATCTAAACATTTACACATTATCACAAGTTTTGGAAAACCCCCCTGAAACTAAATCCTGGCTATATCCGTGAAAACATACCCAATTCAAAAGTAGGTAAAGGCAACCCGGGACTCCAAAATGGTGGGTTGAGATATGTCGATGTTGAATAAGTACCTAATTCAGAAATAATAAATGGTGGGAATAGTTACTTATTTATTATTTATCTATTACGCCTTATCCCCGAAGGGGTGACAGAGGTATACATATTGTATGCCCATTTTTCACCATGTGTATTCCTGTCCCACATAATAGATGGTGAGCCCATTGCCGTGTTGAAATAGACAGACGCAGGTTCTGGCTACCTGCTGTTGAAAATTTTTAGCTTTTTAGTTACTTATTTTTCCAAAAATCCCCACTAGGCTAAATATATTTAAGAAGTGAGGATTTTTGGAATAAACCGATTGGTCGACAGAGCTTATGACGTAACTTAGTATTGATTTGATTGCGTCACGCCTACGATGCAATGTGACGTAACTTTAGCTGTAAGGGTACAATGGGGTAGTTTTTACATTGAAAATGTAACTAACCGCATTTATTAAATAAATAAGTATACATTCTAAACGTTCAACGAATGAGTGAGGAACGATTGACGAAGAATATATATTGTGTGAAAGTAGAGTATATGAAATACCTACTTATGAAGACCACGTGAGCAGATTGCTCAAATACGGAAAACTCAAAAGTACTCGGATACCCAACGTGCATGTATGAAGCGATTAATGAATCTACAGAAAGCGAAAGATGGCATGCATGCATGGATCGCGATGCCTGGCGATCTATCCTGTCCTACTACCTCGTCAGGGATACAGCGTGAAGATAGTTAGTTTCTTAGTTTCGTTATATCTATACTAACATATAAAGTTGAAGAGTTTGTTTGGTTGAACGCGCTAATCTCAGGAACTACTGGTACGATTCGAAAAATATTTTTGGGTTGGATAGCCCATTTATCGAGGAAGGCTATAGGCTATATATCAACACGTTTCTACCCAGGAGAGCGGAGCAGTAGGTAATCATAAATATCAATTAAATGGGCCAAATTTTCATACAGAAGGTATTGTAAAGTTAATAAACTACGGGATGAAATGAGTGCCACGGGGTGAGATGTACGTCACGGGCTAGGCCGTGGGGGTCAGCTAGTATGTGTGTGTGTAGTGATAGTGTAGTGAATAGTCACTGATGTCTCAAATGGGTAAGCAGAGGAATACTATACAAACGTACCACTACACGTTTGTATACACGAAATATAAGGTGGTACTACAGCAAGGAATCAATGTCACTAGCGCTCTACCAGAGACGTCTTACTTTAAATTTCATACAACCAACCAGGGGGCTGAGTCTCCTATTGACAAGCCGTAGAATAGAATCGTTGTTTTTAGCTGTCAAAATGTTAGTAGACTATCAAAAATGTAACTAACAATAAGATTTTGCTAGAATGTTTTAGTAACCAGGTAAAAAAGTAATTACAAAAAAAAATCTGTCTCATTCTCATAATTTATTACCATTTAAATCAAACGAAACGCGGCTAGTGTTATGAAAACGTTAGACCGGGAGCGGTCAGGGGCGGGTTATTTAAATTTGACAAGTGAATATTATTAAAAGTAATTTTAAATAATTTGGAAAACCCAAAAGTGCCCGCCTCACACGCTTTTATTATATTATAAAAAAAAATAGAATTACAAGCTTATAAACTTTGCTATGAATTATCGCGTAGGGGTTAGAAATAAATAAAGTAAAGATAATAATAATTAAACCACATCGAATCAGACCATGAAAATTGAAAGGGTTCTATTCCTAATTATACTAAAGCGTAAGAGAAAAAAAAGACTCGATTAGTTAAGTATTTCGGTCGTTATCGTGTTAACAACGGATATGTTCTATCCGTAATATACAGACACACGGACGTCCAAGACGGAACTTTTTTAAACAGTTTTTTAACTAAGTAGTTTAAATAACAAAAATGGCATCAAAAATATCATGAGTGTTAAAAATAGTGTTTTTTCTTGATATGTGTGTGTATTATATTATTTTACAAGTGCAATATATGATAAATAGAGACATTTGAAGTTTGAAAAATCAGATGGTATGCGCGAAGTGACAGTAGTACCCACCTCAACGTGCAATATTTTAATATCTATCTTTCTATCTTCACGCTGTATCCCTGACGGGGTAGTCAGACAGGTCGCCAAGCTTCGCGATCCATGCATACTTCTTTCGCTTCTTCAAGATTCATCAATCGCTTCATCACGCTTCAGTATTTTAGTATAAATTATTATCGTGATTTAAAATCATGAACTTATTATAAAGAGTTGTTAAGTAGCTCGTTAGATGGCTCTGGACATACTCTTAAATGACGATTAAAATATGGTGAAGAATTTCAACTTGTTTCGATACGGTTCGGGTAGTTCAGTGACTAGAACATTGCCTTGGTTAGGCAAAGGACACGGGTCCAATCCCCGTCTCGAATCAAATTGTCTTTTTAAACTTTATAAAAAAAATATTATTATAAAGAAGTTAGGTACTTCTAGAATTGTCTTATTTGTCTGCTGAGCTATATAATTGAAGTATATACTATAATTCTCACTTAGTGTATAATTCTTATCGTATTATATAGGACTTGTTTAGTGTTATCTCTTAGACATACCACGCCTATCTATATTCTGCACAACAAGCATTAGTTACGCTTACGTTACGCACAAGCGTCTATTAATACGCAGCACGTGATTCTAGCATGGCGGTAAAAGAAAATGGCCACCGTGCCAAATTTTAGGCATTTTTTTTCTAACAGGAGAGCAATGCGCTACTCTCGGGAGTGCAATAAATCTTAACTCTGGCTTGCCTTATTTGGCCGGTCAGTGAGAGGGAGCCAGAGCTATATGCTCGGGAGTGGAAGAGACTATTTCAAGGGCCTACCTACGGGGAAACCCTCTCCGGGTCTGACCCGCGATAGCGAGACCGGCGCCGCACGGCGTTGCCCTCTGTCACCTTACAGGCTTATCATGCCTATGGAGATTGTATGAGTGGCCCATTTAGTGAGTTAGCAAGTCACCGTCTGCCAGTATTTTTATTTATTTATTTATCTATCACGCCTTATCCCCGAAGGGGTTGCAGAGGCACACATATTGTATACCCACTTATATTGATTATTGTAGACGAACACTTGAATAGTTGTTAATATATGGTTCATAGCATCTGTTCCATAAACCGTTTGGTCGCTATCGTCATCTATATCTAATTTTTTTGTTAATTTACATACATTTTGTACTGTTACGGCATGGGGACGAATTCAGTTCAGCAAATTGTTTGCAATTTCAATATCCAAAGTCAAGCTAAATGTAGTGCTCGATTCAATTAATTATGTTAATATTGTTTTAGGTTTCCTAAGGATACCATTAAACAAGCGGTTAATAAACATAAATTATGAAAGATATTAAAATGACATGATATGATAGCTGAATGCGACCCTGGATTAAGCTACCTGTTTATATGTGTGAAATAGGCTACGTTATTTTTCGCAAATGTTTGATCTGCTTACTCTTCTATATCTGTGGTTTTTCCATAGTAATATTTTAATTTAATTTAATTATTAAATACATTATTTTATTTTATTATTTTTTATTATTGTACCTCCAACCCAATAGCCTATTTCATAGTTAGCATATTTTACCATTACTCTGCGTGTTGGACCAGTATGTCCCCATGTACCTAAGCCTACCAAAAGACCAGGTATCATCTTAAGAAAAATAAGAAGATATCCGTGAAACAGAGATACCTAGTGGGTTTTTCCATAGTAATAGTTTTTTATTTTTAGAATTATTTAATTAACGTACTCTTATAATATCTTAATTATATATTTCGTTTAGGCCCACTTGCGCGATCTTGGGTTAATGTGTATAACTCGGAGGTAAGGACTAACCCCGTGTTAAATCATTAATTTGTCTCGCATCACCCCGAGTTAAGGGTATACCTAGGGTTAAATCGCTAAAATTTTAACTCACCGATTTCTGAGGGTTAATTCGTCAAACGTTGGGTTAGCAGCTGACAGACAATATGGTGGCACTTGACACATGCGAGACACGGACTCCTCAAAGTGACACGCCGCGCAAATATAATACGATAAAAATAAAATGCACTCAGCTGTCATGTTACATTCATACGTGTAAGAAAAAGTCTTATGTGGCAAACTGTAGTGTAAAAGAGATAGACATACCTGTTTCATTCTTTGTTCAATCATTAATGTTTGGTTGGATGACATAGAGTAACATAAAACACTGGGTTAGTTAACCCGATGATATTTTTCTATGGTGCAAGACATGATTAGGGTTAAAAAGTTATTTACTTAATTCCGAGTTAACTAACTCTATAATTATTTATTTAACCCCAGCATTCATGCAAGTGGGCCTTAGATACCTTAGGCCCACTTGCACGATCTTGGGTTAATGTGTATAACTCGGAGGTATGGACTAACCCCGAGTTAAATCATTAATTTGTCTCGCATCACCCCGAGTTAAGGTTATACCTGGGGTTAAATCGCTAAAATTTTAATTCACCTATTTCTGAGGGTTAATTCGTCAAACGTTGGGTTAGCAGCTGACAGACAATGTAGTGGCACGTGACACATGCGTGAAAGTTATGTACTTAATTCCGAGTTAACTAACTCTATAATTAATTATTTAACCCCAGCGTTCATGCAAGTGGGCCTAAGAAGTGGAATAAATTATAAAAATATCCTAATATTAAGTTAGGTTAATTTTATAGCTGCATTAGGCCCACTTGCGTGAATGCTGGGGTTAAATAAATAATTATAGAGTTAGATAACTCGGAATTAAGTAAATAACTTTTTAACCCTAATCATGTCTTGCACCATAGAAAAATATCATCGGGTTAACTAACCCAGTGTTTTATGTCACTCTATGTCATCCAACCAAACATTAATGATTGAACAAAGAATGAAACAGGTATGTCTATCTCTTTTACACTACAGTTTGCCACATAAGACTTTTTCTTACACGAATTAATGAAACATGACAGCCAAGTGCATTTTATTTTTATCGTATTATGTGTGCGCGGCGTGTCATTTTGAGTAGTCCGTGTCACGCATGTGTCACGTGCCACTTCATTGTCTGTCAGTTGCTAACCCAACGTTTGACGAATTAACCCTCAAAAATCGGTGAGTTAAAATTTTAACGATTTAACCCTAGGTATACCTTTAACTCGGGGTCATGCGAGACAAATTAATGATTTAACTCGGGGTTAGTCCATACCTCCGAGTTATACACGCTAACCCAAGATCGCGCAAGTGGGCCTTATAGTGATGTTCGTTGGACATATTTTGCTCGTTGCCCATCTCAGAACCAGCCATAGCGGAAATTATTCGTTTACAGACTTTACAAAACACTAACAGGTGGCTACAAGCCAAAACCAGATTGGGATGCCAACTTAAATTGTTCTTAAATATAGTTTTTCCATAAATACTGTTTTTCTATTAAGTTGGATGTTAGGGGGTAACCATGTGCGGGGCCCATGCGACTTCACCTGCTAGTGATATAGGTGGCCTTACGAGACTGAAATGTCAGTTGGGAGTCGCAACACACAATGCCGAAAATATAAACCAAAGCCAAAGAAATAAGCCATGTCAAAGTATCTATAGTTTCCAGTTTGTAGTACCACGACCGCTGTACCGCTCACTGCGTACAATTTTGAGAAAAATAATGGGATAAGGCTAGGAGAAAGAGAGAGAGTGTGTTGCCAGTTACTTCTTACTTTGCTTATACTTTGACCACGACCGCTCACTGCGTACAATTTTGAGTATGTATTTATGTATGTAATTATATGTATAAGCAAAGTAAGAAGTAACTGGCAACACACTCTCTCTCTTTCTCCTAGCCTTATCCCATTATTTTTCTCCTAGCCTTATCCCATTATTTTTCTCCTAGTCTTATCCGATTATTTGGGGTCGGCTCTCTTAGTTAGTAATTTCTATTGGGAACTGGAAACACTAAGATGTTGTTTAAAGATTGTGAAGTATGGTTATGTCCGGAAGTGCTTTTAGCGCCATTATCCGTATTAGCCGTCGATGTAAAATAATTTATGTGTATTTCTTTAAACCAACTTTGCTTTACGGTAGTGAAACCTGGGTATGTCAGCAGATGCATGAAAGTAAATTGAATGCTGTGGAGATGCGATCACTTCGAAAGTTGTGCGGCGTTACCTTGGCTGGCCGAATACGTAACGAAGTGATACGCAATTTGGCAGGTTTGAATGAAAGTGTCAGCGTTAAGCTGGAAAAGGGCGTGCTCCGTTGGTTTGGACACGTCCAACGAATGAGTGAGGAACGATTGACGAAGAATATATATTGTTCAAAAGTAGAGGGTAGAAGGAGTCAGGGTAGGCCGAGACTTACATATGAAGACCACGTGAGCAGATTGCTCAAAAACGGAAAGGTCAAAAGTACTCGGATACCCAGACGTGCGTGTATGAAGCGATTGATGAATCTCGAAGAAGCGAAAGAAGTATGCATGGATCGCGAAGCCTGGCGATCTGTCCTCTCTGACTACCCCGTCAGGGATACAGCGTGAAGATAGTTAGTTAGTTAGTTAGTTATTTCTTTAAACCCCGAGCTAGAGCCAATTTTTTGTACCGCCTAACTATTTTTACTTTTTGAAATAAGTATGTGTTCTTAGAATTTACTGACCAGGATATTCCAGGTTGCACCCAGAGCCCAGGGGGCCGAGTCTAATAATGACAAGCCGTAGAATATAACCAGAATCGTTGGTTGTAGCTGACAAAATGTTAGTAGACTATAAAAAATGCAACTGACTAGCAGCCTGCACTCGAGCGATACGTGTTAGTAGAATTCTATCGGCTGACTGATAGAAGTCTATTGGAGTACGATTGTAATAGTAGACTACGAAAAACTGTCAAAATTGTACCGGTGACTTTCTATTGAGCGACGATTTCGACACGATTGAAATAGCAGACTCGGCCCCCTGGTGATAAAGCGTCTACAGCTCGGAATCGTCTAGAAACGTATCTAATCACATTAGGCATACGTATCTTAATATATGTATAATATTTCTTAAAATATATTAATTACGTTTTACGTATTTTGTCCGCGATGGACTCCTAAACTACTTAACCGATTTTAATCAAATTTGCACGCATCAGAATAACACATAAGGCTACTTTTTATCCCGGGATTAAGTTCCTGTGGGAAACGGGACGGGAAAACTTCGACGTCATCAAGTATGTATATATGTGTACTAATTACAGGATGTTCACTTACATTCCATAATGTGTAAGCTTTATTCGGATCACTGTTTAGACCTAACATAGGTATACATGCCTTATATATTTATTTTCATGTAATGGGAGTAGTATTAAATGTTCCTTTACGAAATAAATCTCAGAGAATATCTTATATTACATAGTATATTCTTTATCATAGTAATAAATTAATAATGCTCTAGGCTCCACCACGGTTACATTTGCAGAAGCTTCAAGGGGTTTGGAAGGTCAGACAGCAGTTGCCGGGATTGATACTGATGAAACTCAAATCACAACTAGGTACTTTAAAGGGGACATGGACGTTTAAAATTAGAAAAATGCCAAGATGTAGAACCAATTTTTTTTTTTAAATTCGTTATACTTTTTTTATTTGCCGTGGTGGTGGTACTTTGAATAAAACCTTACAATCATAACGCCTTGTCTATCGTTGAGATGCTAATCAAAGAGAATGTATTCACTACGTCTATTAGATGATTAGATGTTAAAGCTTATTGATAACTTTTAAGAAGTAAATTTCTAATTATGTGGCCAAGGACGCGCTCCATTTATCCACTGGCATGCTCTTGCCCAGTGTTCAAGAACATGACGACTTATATAAGAAAGGGCAAGTCCAATTGTGTCCCGTACAGCGCGTGCGCTGACTTGGATCAACGCCAACTATTCTACGCACCCATCTTATGTGGCACAAGGTCAGTATATGGGTCAAACTCGAAAAGTACAAAAGACATTATACAATTATGAAGATAAGATGTCTATTGATAACTAAATGAAACGCTCGTAGCCCCGATAACTGTGTTCTGTAAACGATCACTGCGTTAAGCAACTCTCGCTTTGGCTGGTCCTCAGACGGGTGACCGCTTGCCAGTAACATGACAGTCGTAAAGCCAAGTTAAAAGCCATAAATAATAATAATAATTCGTTATTATCAGGCAACACGAGAAAAGTTACAGATCTTATAAACTTATTCTACGGCCCATAGATATAATACCTTAAACCTAAAAATACATAGAATAATATCTTAACCTAAGTTACACGTAGTGACGTCGAAGTGTCGCAGGTCGAGGGATCATGCGTTGGCAGGCGTCCTCTGAAGCGACTGAACTTCAACCCTGTTGGCCAAAAGTCGGGACTCATGAAGGTGGCGATGCGTTCTGTGGGAACCCTCACCACAAAAGAGTTAAAACTCACTTTGTGATGTGAGTTCAACTTCTACACCCTCAAATCTAACACTGTTTTATGCTCGAGGTAGTTGACGACGTCTACGACCTTCACGTTGTGGTGAAAGCGAGATACGTAGACCATGGTACTTGGAACCTCTGCGCGGAAGTGCTGCTGGATGGATCTTGACGCAGTTCTTGCAAGAGGGCTTCCTTTTCTTCTTCACCACCATCGTGAATCCCTCTAAAATATATAAAGGCTTAAAACATTTCAACAGCAGATCGCCACAAGCTACGCCTGTTCATTTCAACACGACAATGAGCTCACCACTTGTATATGCCTCTACCTATCCTTCGGGGATAAAGGCATGACAATACGTGTTATAACATTTAAGACAAAAAGTTACGCCTTTTAAGCTAAGGGACAGGTTTATAAAGGTTGCGTAATAAACAAAAAATCATTTTTAGTTTCAAAATGGCGGTTTACTGTCTGACAGCAGTTTGATTATACTTTCGACACCTACTTTCTTTTCTCTATTAAAAATAAAAAATCCAGATGTAATGGCAATGATTGACTACCATTTTTTTATTATGTTGCAAAGCGGTACTTACTGCTGTCAGCAATAAAATGATTGTATTGTATTGTATCGTATTGTCAATTTGGGCTGGTTGATTTATATGCTCGATACTTCGCTAGACATCAGCATCCCCTGTAGTGAGACCATTGGCACGCATATCTTCTCTTACGACGTCAAGCCAGCACTTCTTGGGTCTTCCCATTTTATCTGGACCCGGCGGGGACGATATGGCAAGATATTTGTTTCCTACGAAGTCTAACGACTGTTGATTGATTAAATAACTCCGGACCAATATTCCGCCACTTTAATGGGTACGCCATTAAAGTGGCGGAATATTAGTCCGGTTATTTCAGCGGACCAAAAGTCTTAGAATGTACATGTGTAGGGTCACTCTGGTCATACCAGGAAGTGCGGCATGGAGACCACAATATATTGGCAACAACCAAAGCCGGAAATAGCAATTACCTACATTCTAATCATTGGGACTGTTTTAAAATTGGCAAACGTTGCATTACGTCAATAGACGAATAACCTTGTTTTATCAATGCAGTGCTAACTCACAAAACTTGGATTGTACCTAAGTACTAAGACTTCACAGGGTCGGCAGCGCGAATGCTGCACTTCGGGTGTTGCAAACGGCCACAGGTTACGGTGACCACTTTCCATCTGGTGGGCCGTATACTTGTCTTTCACCTAGTGGTATGAAAAAAGTTTTTACCAAAACCTTTACCATACGTTGCGAAAACAAAAAGCGTGTGACTTCCGATCTTCTGGTCTACCCACTAAACCCCGCGGCCTACCTCGGCAGTAAGGAAGAACACCAGGAATTTATAAATTCCATAACTCAATAATTAGTATCATCCTACCACCTTTACGCAGACGATTTGCAAATTTACACACAAGTGCCACTCGATGATATACATGAAGCATTTTCTGTAATAAATTGCGACTTAGAGCGAATATGTGAGTGGACCTATAACTATGGCTTGCAGATGAATCCTACAAAAACGCAAGTTATCCTTGTGGGCAGTCCTTGGATGATTTCCCGTGTTCAATGGGCACAACTTCCACAAGTTATGTTTGGAGGTGAATCCTACAAAAACGCAAGTTATCCTTGTGGGCAGTCCTTGGATGATTTCCCGTGTTCAATGGGCACAACTTCCAAAAGTTATGTTTGGTGGGATGCCATTATCGGTAAGTGACAGTGTTTGGGTGTACATATTGATGTAAATTTATCCTGGGGGCCTAAACTACGCGATGTCAGTCGTAAATTATATGCCTCAGCGGATTCGTTACGGAGACTGCGTAACCTTCTTCCAACCACTACAAAGATCTCGCTTGCACAGTCTCTCTTACTCCCAATATTGGACTACGCAGATGCCAGCTATCTTGATCTCACAGAGGAGCAACTCGATAAACTTGAGCGCCTTCAAAATTTTTGTATAAGATTTATTTATGGTTTACGTAAATATGATCATGTGTCACAATATCGCAAGGAGCTCAAGTGGCTCCCAATTCGCCTTCGTCGGAATACTCATATACTCTCCTTACTTTATAATACATTATTTAATCCTTTAGCTCCTTCTTACCTCAAAGATCGTTTTGAGTTTCTATGTGACACGCATTTGAGGTTTTTAAGGTCGTCAGAGAACTTGAGACTACACATACCGGTTCATTCCACAAAATTCTTTGATAAATCCTTAACAGTGCAAGCCGCACGTTTGTGGAATGCACTACCGGTATCTATCAGGCGAGCTCAATCATTAGGATCATCTAAAGCACAGGTTAAACAATATTATTTATCTAATGTAAATTAAAGTAGATGCCTCTATGTATGTGTAAGTGTGTATGTTTGTATGTATGTATGTATGTATGTATCTATATATTTATGAGTATTTATTTATGTGTAGTGTTTAGGTAAATATATATTTATATTATTTTCACAGAATGCGTCACCATTGAAACTTCCCACAATCTATTCCAATACAATCCTATCCATCTAAAGGTTGCCTGGAAGAGATTGCTGTTCGCAATAAGGCCGCCCATTGTACTTAAGTTGGAACTTAATTTCTGTAATATACTTAATTTTTGGTGTACAATAAAGGATATATTATTATTGTCTCTTCTTCACGGGTATCTTCTTTTTTTTGAAGATACCCGGTTTTTTGGTAGCCTTACATGGGGACATATTGGTCCAACACGCAGAGGCCCTTTGAGAATTTTAATCTAATAGGAAATGGGACCCCCACTACAGACAATCCACGCCCGCCTTATGTAGAAGCACGGTAATGGATCACCTCCAATGGGAGTTACACTATTGTGAAATGTGCTAATTAAGAAATGGGCTATTGGGTTGGGTGTTAAATGGATTGGGTGATTTAAGCTATTGATGAAAACGGCGTATGCCTTTTTAATATATTATTATCAAAATACTGGCAGACGGTGACTTGCCAACTCACTAGATGGGCTCCCTATGCAATCACCATAGGCATGATAAGCCTGTAAGGCGACACGGGGCAACACCGGTGTGAGCGGCTTGGGGTGTCGAGCGGTGCGGCGCCGGTTTCACCTTCGCGGGACAGGCCCCGAGCGGGCTTCCCCGTAGTTATGCCCTTGAAAATGACACTTCCACCCCCGAGCATATAGCTCTGGCTCCCTCCCTCTGACCGGCCACTTAAGGCAAGCCAGAGCTGAGATTTGCTGCACTCCCGGGAGTAGCACTCTCACTGCTCTCCCGTTAGGCCATTAAATCTTAACCGGTGCAGAAGGGCAACAAAACTCTGAGGAATCGGGACCGATGTGTAGCCACGCACATTCAGCTCGCCACAAGCTGCCCTGCGGATGAGAGCTTTTCAATAACTTACTGATAAATTTTTTGTTGGTATCAGAAAGTGGATAACTTAAAAAGCGAATCTACTATAATATAAGGTCATAGGGTTGCGTTAATCCTATAAAAGATAACGACTGTCCTCGAGGGTTTATATTATTATTATTCACTTTTATCAATTAATAAACTTATAAATTACATTTTTAAATACATTATATAAAATATACAACAATATATTTATAAATATAAAAAATAGTATTTGTTTGTCCTTTTCTGTTTTTACAAGATTCTCGTCATGTGGTATGGTTATATCAACGATTAATGCAAGGCGCTCTGACCGATCTATTACCACAATATCAGGCTTATTGGCTACAATAGTCCTGTCAGTGATAATGGATCGGTCCCAGTACAACGTGACGCGACCATTTTCTAGAACTGGGTTGGGCGCATACCTATAATACGGCACCTCTGAATCGACAAGATTATATTTTAGTGCAAGTTGCTGATGGACAATCCTGGCCACTTGGTTGTGCCTATGCAAATACTCACCATTGGCAAGACGAGAACAACCAGAAATTATATGTCTAAGAGATTCGCCAGGTAGGTGGCATGCCCGACATATGTCAACCGTACCATCTCTCAGAATATACTTCCGATAGTTATTCGTCATAACAACTTCGTCTGTAATTGCACAGACAAAACCCTCGGTTTCTCCAAATAGATCACCGAAACGTAGCCAGGATACAGATGCTAATAAATCTACATCAGGCCCATGTAAGGCCCGATAAAATCGTCCATGCAGCTCTTTACTCTGCCATATTTTCTTGCGATGTCAGTACTAAGTAGGTATTACTGGTTTACGCCAGTTCTCTTTACCAAGAGCGAGTGGGGTCAGTCCGATATCTACTGCTACCACATCTCTATGCACACCCACGCTAGTATGAATAAAATATTCTCTAAGGTTGCATATCTCACGGTTATGCAAGGTCTTGGCGTTTAAAAAGCCACGACCTCCACATTTTCGTGGGATATACAACCTCATTACAGACGAACGTGGATGATGCATCCGATATGTGGTCAATAAAGAACGGACTTTCGTATCTAGGGTGTCTAACTCAGTTTGAGTCCATCTAAGTATGCCGAAGGAGTATACTAAGACTGGCTGGACTGGCCCACCCGTTGATAGCGCGAACCTTGTTGCCGCCTGACAAAAGACTTTTTAGTACTTTTTTCAGGCGACCCAAGAAACGATCTTGCAACGTTCGTTTCATGTCAGTCTCAGTAATACCCAAAGTTTGCGACATACTGAGATATTTATAGGTTTTAGTTGCGGAAAGAGACCTAAGTTTTGTGAAGTCTGAAAGATTTATTCCTTCAGATTCCACAATCCGCCTCTTCTTAACATGCATGACAGCACACTTATCTACACCAAACTCCATTTTCATTGAATGAGGGTTTTCGATACTTTTTCTGCCGCCAGGCGGCGCTTCGTATGCGTCAGGTCCAAACAGCTGTCAGATAGCACAGAATCTTACCGAACGTATTATTATTTTAGTAAAATTTTATGTATTTGGAAGTGTTATTGATTTTATTATGGATTACGGCCAAAGAAAGGTTGCCGAACTGAAGATTGAGCTCAAAAAGAGAGGCCTCCTTTTTTATTTGCACACATAGGCACTGCACAACACTGTGGCATTTTGGAAAACAATATTCCGTTTGTAACGTTTTTAAGAATAAATAAACCAAAAAAATGATCGAAATATATGAAATCGTGTATGTGTTTTGACAGGTAGTTGGACCTGACGTTACAGCGCTGCCATCTCACGGGGAACATTTCAAAAAACCCTCATTACTAAAAGTTTCAGTGACCTAGTAACTCAGACAAATGGGATTCAGTAGAAGCAAATAATTTCAAGTCATCCATGTAGAGAAGGTGCGACACAACCTGACCTCCTCTCCGGAACTGATAGCCTAACCCTGAATCCTCCAGTAAACTACTGAGAGGATTCAGTGCCAGACAAAACCATAAAGGACTCAAACTGTCACCCTGAAATATACCCCTCTCGATCTTGACAGATTCACCATTTCCAAGAAAGTGACGACATCCTGGATATACAAGAGCCGTTCTCCATTGCCCCATACATGCCTTCAAGAAGGTGCACAGAGTTGTATCAACTTTGTACAACTCTAGCACCCTCAACAACCATGTATGAGGCACAGAGTCATAGGCTTTCTTGTAATCAATCCAGCATGTCGCCAGATTTCTCCGGTTACGGCGGACCTGCTGATTAATGGCCATGTCAAGAATAAGGAGTTCTTTAGTACCACGTGACCTGCTTCTGCATCCATTTTGAGAGTTGGACATTATGGAATTATTATCAATATGAGTTGTTAATTTTACATCATCAGTGATATCAGTCCCTGCGAACGCCCGGGTCACAAAACGCATTACTCTCGGACGTGTATTACCCGCCCTGAAGCAACACAGCTTGCCAATGAGCACCCTAGTCTCGGCGATACGACGCTCAATTCTGCATTGCCAGGCTGGGACAGATTTTGGTCAAATAGCTGATTCAAATTGTGTTATTTTAACACCAGCTACCCGACAAACTGTAACAGCCGCACAATACAGAATTGAGTGTGCATCACTTATGTCTACACAATTGTCAAAATAACTTGATAAAACCGAGTCCAGGGCACACACTAGCGCTATGTTCTTTTTATGCGTAGGCAAACGTGGCAGACGTGGGCGATGCTTAGTATCAGAAAACCTATACTCATTAATCGTTCGTTCCAAAGTCCTCCTTAAATCATCACTGTACTGGGTACTTACTCTAGTAACGACATCATCCAGTACTTCATCAATTGATTCAACATGCTGTACGTCATTAGGTGTTTCATTTATTACACTAGATTGAGACGAAGTAGGAATGATGTGGTTACACTGTACTTCAGAGCGGAGCCTCTCAAGTGCGGCGTCATCTAACATGTGACAGCGTTGAATGGCTCGCACCTGATCCGACAGCCGTTGTGCCGAAACGTTGACATTTGGTTCTAGTACCTGAAACAAAGGCAGCATACGAACACGGTACGCAGTGAGATTAATTCCTCCCTCTGTAGCCGCATAATATGCCAACCGTACCATTTTTTTCGTATTCATTTCATTATTATTATCAGCGGCTTCTAGAGTCCTCCCTGACAACCCTTATTTTTGGGGCATATGACGCGGTAGCTATACAGTGGGCGGGTATAATGTGTGAGGCGAAAACTGCGCCCGTCTTAGACTAACCACCAATCACAGAGGGGTATCACCTGATTGGGATCACTTGCAGGGACTCCAGAATGGCATCAGTAACATGGCCATTTTAAGCCATAACATCATAGTTGAAGGCCATATTGTATTGAAAATTTTTAACAGCAGGCCACAATCTGCGTCTGCCCATTTCAACACGGACTCACGACCAATAGCTTAAGATAAAATGAGTACAAATGGTGAAAATATGAGCGTATCTACTAACTAACTAACCCTTCGGGGATAAAAGTGTGATGGATTACGTATTGTATGGTTAGATTACATCACGGTGGCCCCAGCAAGCATCCAGAAATTCATTGCAATAGCCCCGTGAAATGTCGCTCGATGCTTTATGTATTTTTTTTATTTTTCGTGCGGAAATACTCATGGTTGCTATGCCGGACTCCTACCAATTAAAACCACACGTATCCCTTTCGCCTGTCTAGTCTATGACAAGTAGTCCTAGGTGAGCTCTCGGAAGGATAGCCCCAAGGCTCCCGTCAGACTATGTCCGCTGACGCGGCCTCGCTCAAGGGGCCTTATCCTGTGTCTTTGGAGGGTTCGAGTGTTATCTCGCTTCTTTGGGGGAATTGGGTTTTATACCACTTCCTTGGTGAAGGGCGTGCGTGTAGCTCTCAAGCCACGCCATCGACCGAGGCTGTAAGAGCGACGAGCAGCCCCCGCCGTCCTCAGGCCCCCGGTCATGGAGGACAGTAGTATTGGGCTAAGACAAGTCACAACTCAGGAGGAAGAGTTTTCTCCCGCTCTGTCTCCTCCGCCTCATTCGCGAGCATGACTTGCTCGCAAAAAGACAGCGGCGTCCAGCTTACTTACACTGGAGACCATGGCTCTCAACATTGTCTCCAGCGTGAGAATATCCACGCCCAGATCCGCAATGAGGTTCCGGTGCTGCAGTTCTCACACATAAATTACTTTTTTTTTTTAACCGTTTATGTACACACATACACAATATAATAAAACTTAATTAAGTGAAAAGAGTACAATGGCACTGCTTATTTCTCTAATCTCTTCCAGCAGGCCGGCGAGAGGAGAGTAAGAATTGAAATGATTAAAAAAGGTAGGTAAAGTATGAAAGAGAACTAGGTAGAATCTAGATTTTATACATACTTTCTTTTTGTGTGTGTATTAAGTTTCTTTGCCTAGTTCCTTCAAAATCGTCACAAGATTTTGGGGGCCAAACGACTTCACTGATGTAAGCGATGATCGTTGATTAACGGACGAGGCAACGAGCAACTTTTACGGGGTTGGGGAGTCGAACGGCACTCGCTGCCAACACACGAATATTAAAAGTCAAACGACAGCTACTCCTAGCAGCCAAATAAAAGCCTCCAGGTTACAAATACAGGTAGAGTTTGGAAATAACAGGAGAATACACGAAGACGAAGACAGAAAGCAGAGAAAATAGCGTTGAATATTTAATTTCACAAACACACATCAACAGAATCTAGGTAATCTTTTTTTTAGACGTCTGAATGAATGAATGAAATGAATCATTAGGCATCTTATTTTTTCTATACCACGGAGGTGGCAGACAAGCATACGGGCCCACCTGATGGAAAGTGGTCGTCGTAGCCTATGGACGTTTGCAACACCAGAGGTTGCACTGCCGACCCTTTATAAACCTTTTAAGACTCCTTTTGTCTCGGGTTCGGACTCGCCTCGGACGCCTCGACGTACGCGGAACAAAGCCTCTATCGGACCTAACCATATGCGTGCGCTTCGGACGCAAAATGTGAGGGTGAACACCCTTTCTATGGCGAGCGGTGCGATGGTAGAAGGTAGCCGTGGGCATCATGTCAAACAACTTCTCAGAGGTTGGGATTGCTCAAAAACTAAAATGGTTTTTTTATGCCACTGAGGTGGCAGACAATCGTACCGCCCACCTGATGAAAAGTGGTCACCGTAGCCTATGGACGTCATAAGTCTTTGGATACTCAAACGTGCACGTATGAAACGAAAGGATGCAACAAGTAAATTGCCAATTTTTTAACTGAAATAAATTTATTATCTACAACATATTATATTAAATAATTTATACATAGCAATTTACAAATATCTTGATCAATATTAGCTGGAATGATAAATTTATTTCGAATATCTTGTGCTTAGATGAATGCGTAGACAACATCACCATATCGACGACACAGATTATGTATTATACTGGCTTTCGGCTTAGAAAACCTTAGACCATGCTCGATTGTAAAAATTAAAAACATATTTCGGTTATTTTTCTTATGTTGGTAGTATAGGTTTTTAAAAGCTACCAATAATTATTTTAAACATTTGAGGCTTACGCTATTCAATAGACTTCTTAAATACATTGAACATTATAGAGGAGTTAAAATTACACCGTGACATGTCTTGTATTAGACCTTCAGCTTCTACTTGATTCTGTTTCCCTGAAAAAAAAAAGACAGTAAATTTAATAATTTTGAAGTAATTAAGGATAAGGAACTTGTAGCTTTGCAAGCTGTGTTCTGTAAACGTTTATTGCATACATACTGTCACGCCTTTACCCCTGAAGGGGTAGGCAGAGGCATTCTATACGCCCACATTTCTCACCGTATACTTTTTTGGCCCACGTAACAGAGGGTGAGTCCATTGCCGTGTTGAAATGGTCAGGCGCAGGCTGTGGCGACCTGCCGTTGAAAATTTTTAAGCCGCACATAAGGCCTTCAACTGAGCTTAACGACTGCCATTTTACTGACAACCGGGACCAACGGCTTAACGTCGCGGAAGGGTCGACCGTATGTTAGCAAAAAAAAATAGATGCTCCATGATTATTACTGCCTCGGTGGCGCAGTAGTAGTGTGTGAGGTCTGAGGTCCCGGGTTCGATTCCCGGGTCGGAACAAATATTTATGTGATCCACATGTTTCCTATGTATAATATGTATGTATTTGGAACTATATAAGTATGTCTATGTATTATTATTACTTTTTAACAGCCAAAATTGTAGTTATAAAACAAAGAGAAATTATTAGCAATATATAATGTATGTTTGGTACATCTACTATGTCTTTCGCGTTTCGCCCTCTTTTCTGATTGTATTACCCCAGATAATTGTTGGAAAATAAAGAAAGTTGCTTGTGTTACTCCCCCGGCTGTGATTTGTGAATGCTATCAGGGCCAAACATGGCATAAAACGAGAATAATCTTGCAATCTTTAGTAATATATAAATATGAAGATTTTGTTTGTTCGAACGCGCTAATCTCAGGAACTACTGGTCCGAATTGAAAAAAATCTCTGAGTTGGATAGTCCATTTATCGAGAAAGGCTATAGACTATATATCATCACGCTACTATCCAGGAGAGCGGAGCAGTAATCATAAATGTCAACAAATCACAAAAAGTAAAAGCGATGGGATCGAGGAAGGCTATAGGCTATATATCATTACGCTACTACACTGGGGAGCAGAGCAGTAGTCATAAATGTCGACAAATCGGGCAAATTTTTATGCATCATTGTAGAATTTATAAGCGATGGGATTAAATAGGTGCGACGGGAGGTCGAAATATTCCACGGGCGAAGCTGTGGGGGTCATATAGTCAGTTATAAACATAATTTATATTTCTTAATACATACATATTATATGTAGGACACACCCATAATCTAAAACAAATATTTCCGGATCACACATATATTTATTCCGAGAACGAGGGAATCGAATTGGGGACCTCAGCAAACCAGTAAAAAACGAAGTGTGGCCAAAAAGAAAAAAACGAAGTGTGTGTGAGTATGTACCTGCGTTAGAAGTTATACTGCTTTAGTCTAATAAGATTTCATCACATATACCACAACTCTTTGTTCGTTACAAGAATGATAAATTAGTAAGAAATAAAACCATCAAAAGAATGAAAACTACTTTGAATGTTAAAGTTATAAGTTGTCATGGAAACACTTATCAGCTAACTTCAGGATGTTTACAAGTAGACATGGAAACACTTATTAGCTAGGAAACACTTATTAGCTAACTTCATGGTGTCGGTTTTACAACCATCCATAAGGCCTCCCCGGCCTAATAAGGCTTCCCCGGCCTAATAAGGCCTACAACTATCATGTTACTGGCAGCTAAAACCTACAGCTTTACATGCCTGTTGCAGGACAATAATTTCTATACATGTAAAGGCCAAAAACAGTTATATCATGTCAGGACTGATCCTCAACCAAGCTAGACCCCAGTTGCGTCTGGTGACAACCAGGGTTTGCTTTTCTACTTTTCCTCCTCCACTTATCACAGTTGTCTGCATTCTCTGTAGTGCAACCATTGGCATACAATATCAAGCCAGCACTTCTTAGATTACAACATAGACTTGACTTTGACTACCTCTGTGGCGCGGTGGGAGTGTTTCCGACTGCTACGCAAGAGGTCGTGTGGTCGATTCCCATCCCGGATAAAACCTTATGTGATGAGTTGTTTGTATTTATTCTGTGTCTGGGTGTTATTTATCTATTATATGTTAGTTTTTTTTATTATTGTTTTTTTATTTAATTTATCATGTCACTGTCTAATTTCTAAAAATAACTAACAAACTAACTAATATAGTATGTATTTAGAAATATTGAAGTATGTTTATCAGTTATCTGGTTACCATAGTACAAGTTCTGTTTAGTTTGGAATCAGATGGCATTGTGTGAGTTGTCCCAAGGATATTTATTTATTTATTTATTAGAACACTGAGCCAAGAGGGCTATAAATACTTAATCTATTCTAATATATAAAGCTGAAGAGTTTGTTTCTTAATTTAGTTGAAGGCATTAATTTCAGGAACTACTGGTTAACTAACTAACTATCTTCACGCTGTATCCCTGACGGGGTAGTCAGAGAAAATGTTTTTTAGTCAACTACTGGTTGGAATTGAAAATATATTTTTGTGTTGGTGCATTTATCGAAGAAAACTAGAGGCTATATATCATGTCATCGGGCAAATTTTCATACATTACTGAAATGTTTAAACAACGGAATTAAATGGGTGCAACCCGAGCAACAGGTGTTCGAAGTACGTCATGGGCGAAGCCGTGAGGTCAGCTAGATAAAAATATCTATCTTAGATACAAATGAGGTTAACACTTACCCATGTGTGTGAGATCCAGATTAAAGTCTCATTTTCAAGTCTGGGTCCGATAAGTGGATTCATTTGTGCCATATACGCACACAGCCAGCTGAAAAATTAAAGGATAGTATATTATTAAGAGCATATATATATAAAAAATAAATAAAAAAAAAAAAAATATCCATCACGCCTTATCCCCGAAGGGGTGGCAGAGGCATATTATATGCCCACTTTTCACCGTGTGGATTCCTGTCCCACGTAATAGGTGGTGAGCCCATTGCCGTGTTGAAATAGACAGACGCAGGTTGTGGCTACCTGCTGTTGAAATTTTTTAAGCCGCCTATAAGGCTTTCAACCAGGCTTAACGACTGCCATTTTACTGGCAACCGGGACCAACGGCTTAACGTGCCTTCCGAAGCACGGAAACGCTCGCAAATTTAAATGCCACAAAGTGGTCACCCATCCGACGACCAGCCATAGTGAAAGTTGCGTACCTCAGTGATCGTTTACCGAACACTGAGACCGCGGGGCCACGAGCGCTTCAAATATATATGTTATATATATATTATATATATATATATATATATATATATAACACATACTAAACAGTATATTATAAGCTAAGGACTATTTTTTTGTCACAGATTAGGTACACACTGTTTAGATAGTCACAGATTCCGGGGGATTCAAAGAATTTAGTAGAATTCTGTAGATATTCATCCATTTATATCTTAAATAAATATTTTGGCATGTTCTCAAGCAATGCCGTATAGTCTAACGTAAGCTTATGCTATGGGATCAAGACAATGAATAAAAAACAACCCCAAAACAAACATTTAAGGATTACTAATATTTTTTTCAAACCTGTGATTTGAACTCCCAAGATCTCAGTGCCACAGTTGTGTACCTGGTTGACCTATTCCCAATTACAGTTGGAGTTAAAGCCTGGCTGGTGTGCACCGGTTGCTTACCTATTCTTCTCCCGTTCAATTTACATGGTATTCCTAAGCCCTTATAGTGCGACCAAGAGTGAATCATTAATTTTATCAATGTTAATGTTAAGTACTTCACTTTATACTTAAAATCAACATAACCTTCTTTGTATGACTTCTTAATTCAAAATATGAGATAAGCCTAAGTCACCAGGGTCATAAGCATTTCAAAATACTTTCATAAAGTCACAGAATAGCTTATTTATTTATTTATCTATCACGCCTTATCCCCGAAGGGGTGGCAGAGGCATACATATTGTATGCCCACTTTTCACATGTGTATTCCTGTCCCACATAATAAGTGGTGAGCCCATTGCCGTGTTGAACAGACACAGGTCGTGGCTATCTGCTGTTGAAATTTTAGACAGTAACCAAAATAGCTAAGATTCTCTATTATGTGTATAAGATGGTTTAAGTGGCTCCACAATGATCTACCATATGCAAGGGTTGGGAAATCAGACAGGAGCTGCTCCTAATAATACTGAAAACCAAAAGCAAACGATAGCAGCTCCTAGCAGTCATATACAAGTAGACTTTAGGCTTCCAATCCAGGTAGGGCTTAGAAGAAACTGTAAATACACAAGATGAAGAGAAAATATTGTAACGTTGTAAAACGTCACATTGGTACGTTATTGTTAGTCTTGGGATTTAGAGAGAGAAAAGAGTAGATAGTTGACTCTTTCTCCCTACTTGTCATCGAATTTATATAATTTACGTTTTGTGTTGGCAGAATGTTTTTGAATGTCTTAGCCTGTTCTTAGAACGAATGAATTAAAATAGTTCTGTCAATTGGTCAATGTCTTTTGACAGTGGTGACGGAACGTCATTCGCCTAGCTACAGCGCCGACAAAAAGATGTCGTCGTAAATATATTTTTTAAACTTCGCTAAAACGAAGTAATCTTTTATAAATTGTATATGGAAGTTCACGCCTGTGACTTCTTATCAATGTTTATACCAAAATAACTATATATTTCACTAATTACGAAGTTTACGAAGCTTGGAGAGGCGTTAATGGAATATTTGCCTGCTCTTCAAGATTAATTAGTTTTCCTAAAAAAGGTCTGAAAATGCACTTTTTTTTTTAAATATATTAATTCTATTGTTGGATAAAATTTGCCGTGGATGCTGACCATGTGGTTACGGGCATTCTAACGTCATTCTAATGGAGACGACACCTGTCGCGGTCTGCAGATGTGATTTCGAATCCCGTGGTAATGTAACCGCCTTCAGGTACTTAGTTTGAATTATTTTTGTGTAGATTAATCTAATAATGATGCACGACTCCATGAAAAGGCCCAACGACTCATGATTAGGCCCAAGTAATGGCTTAATGATTTGGCTCATGTTTGGAATCATGTTACGATATATATTTTGACTTAAAAGCTGGCATTATGCTGGGTATTCTAAATTTCACGCCTCAACCCTGAGAATAGTTAATCTTTAGCTTACTAAATCACTTGAATAGGTTATACCATTAGTGATGAGGTATATAATGTATATTCAACCAATTCGCCTATAAAAATATAGAAACTTTCTTCTAGAGATGTATTCCATTATTTTTGGTTCCTGCTCTTATGATTAGAGGCTCAATCTATATCGCTGATATCCGTGTGCATAAAGTTGGTAGGACTTATCCTCCTGGCGCCTGAAACGAGTTATATATCTTTTGTTTGTTAGTTCATGTCTCCATAATAAGAGATCTATTATTATTTTTGGTTCCCAGCTGTTATAACTTTTTTAAATATTACAATATAATAATATGATGATGAGTTTTCCCGAACGTCTACAGTATGGGGTTCTACAAAAGAGTGAGTGCAGCGCACCTCTGGTGTTGCAAACGTCCATTGGCAACGGTGACCATTTTCCATCAGATAGGCCGTGGTGCTACACATCTGTACATTAAATACACAAACTTTGAGAACAGAAGAGTCTCTCCAGGAACTTGAATTTGCCTTGACAGATCTAAAGTGGGATATACTAGGTATAAGTGAGATGAGAAGAGCAGGGGAAGAAATAGAAGAGAGACACAATTATATTTTATACCATATAGGCGGCAAAGACGGACACCGCGGTGTGGGATTCCTGGTAAAAACAAAATTTAAAAAACAGATTAGGGAGTTCGTAGGCCTATCCGATCGTGTAGCTATAATCAACATAGAACTGCCTAATAGTAAGAAGTACTGGACAATCATGCAAGTTTATGCACCCACGGAAAAAGCAGAAAAGAATGAAGTTGAATGCTTCTATGACACCCTCTCTGAAGTAGTGAGAACTTACTATAGAAACAATATCGTAATTATGGGCGACTTCAACGCGCAGGTTGGCACCAGACAAACAGGGGAAAAAGGAATTATGGGTCGATTTGGATATGGAAAGAGAAGTACCAACGGACGCATATTAATTGACTTTCTACTAGAAAACAATCTCACTCTTCTCAACTCGGTGTTCAAGAAGAAAGCAAAAACAAAATGGACCTGGATATCCCCAGACGGCAAAGTCAAAAACGAAATCGACTATATAATAACAAACAAAACAATTTAGTGATACAAGTATTGTTCAAAGTTTAAATTTCAAATAGTCCAATGCTCTACCGACTGAGCTATCAACACAAATCACCGCATGGTATGTAGCTTTTTAAATATAACACCCAAAAAACAATCAAGAAGAAAAAATTTCAGCACCATTGACCACATTCACACTGTTAAACAAATAATGCAGAAATACAACAAATACCACAAATCTCTGTACCTAGCCTTTGTTGATTATTCAAAAGCTTTTGATAGTATCAACCACACAGGTATACTATCAAGTCTGAGACAACAAGGGGTCAACAAAGTTTACATTAACATCATTAACAATATCTACAACAACAGCAAAAGTTGCATAAAGCTAGAAAGTATGGGTCAATCATTTCCAATAAAAAGAGAAGTAAGGCAGGGGGATCCGCTTTCACCGAAACTGTTCTCCGCAGTGCTTGAGAAAATCTTCAGAGGTATGGGATACTGGGAACACTTTGGCATTAACATAAATGGATCCTACCTAAACCGTTTACGATTCGCCGATGACGTTATACTCTTTGAAGAGGATCCAAAACTTTTAGAAGTAATGTTGGAAGAACTAGCCAGAATAAATAAGATAGTAGGACTGGAACTCAACTCCAGTAAAACAAAATTAATGACGAACTCAAAAGAAATTAAAATAGAGGTCGATGGTTGGCAAATAGATTATGTCAGTGAGTATGTCTACTTGGGCCAAATCATCTCTCCTAAAGATCAAATGGACAAGGAAATAGAGAAACGAGTAGCATGTGGCTGGAGAAAATACTGGGCACTGAAAGAAATCATGAAAAGTAAGGACCTGGGTATCAACATAAAAAGAAAACATACAACACATGTATTCTCCCTTGTATAATATATGGCTGCGAAACCTGGCCACTAACCAAATTGCAGAGGGAGAAACTGGCAAAAAACCAGCGAGCCATGGAGAGAAATATGCTTAGTCTAAATCTACTAAACAAAGTTAGCAGTGCTTATATTAGAGCCAGGACCAAACTCACAGATATTCTTTCCAGTATAGATACCAGAAAATGGAGATGGGCTGGCCACACAATAAGGTGCACCAGCAACAAATGGAGCCACAGGGTCACTCTCTGGCATCCCAGAGATGGCAAGAGAAGAAGGGGTAGACCTGTGAGGAGATGGGAGGACAACCTGAAACTAACTGCTGGACCATGCTGGTCTTGAGTGGCAAGAGACAGGGTGCAGTGGAAGGAGCTGGAGGAGGCCTATGCCAAAAGGCACACTGCCTTTCAGGGACATAATCTGAGCTCGGAAAAACAGGCTTATTATTATTATCACGTCTTATCCCGAAGGGGTGGCAGAGGCATACATATTGTATGCCCACTTTTCACCATGTGTATTCCTGTACCACGTAATAAGTGATGAGCCCATTGCTGTGTTGAACAGACACAGGTTGTGGCTATCTGCTGTTGAAATTTTAGACAGTAACCAAAATAGCTAAGATTCTCTATTTTGTGTATGAAGATGGTTTAAGTGGCTCCACCATGATCTACCATAGGCAAGGGTTGGAAAATCAGATAGGAGCTGCTCCTAATAATACTGAAAACCAAAAGCTAACGATAGCAGCTCCTAGCAGTCATATACAAGTAGACTTTAGGCTTCCAATCCAGGTAGGGCTTAGAAGAAACTGTAAATACACAAGTTGAAGAGAAGATATAATAATATGATGATGAGTTTTCCCGAACGTCTCAGTATGGGGTTCTACAAAAGAGGTCTTAAACAGTTTTTAAAGGGTCGGCAGCGTAAGTGCAGCACCTCTGGTGTTGCAAACGTTCATTGGCAACGGTGACCACTTACCATCAGGTGGGCCGTGGTGCTTGTCTGCCACCTCAGTGGTATAAAAAAAAGTTTTGTAATACACCCGAAATCGTAAATTTATATCAGAACAATAAAATTATCAAGGTCTATTAAAACAAATCCTTGTTTAAGAAACCTTACTTTGATAATTCATATTTTTGATAATAATAGGAAATACTTACAATAACCAGCATGTAGCGGCAGTTAGCATCAAAACCACTTGGATGATTCTGAAATAGATCAACAAATTAAGCTTTATTGTCCCGAAATCCTGTGATTAGTTAGTGTAAAATAAAGATTGACAACTTACCCCCTGTTTGGTCCTTTAGGAGCGAAGAACGGACACACAATACCAACAATAGCCCACAGGGCGGTGAAAATTGCGATAGGAATAACAGAGGCACCCATTTTGAGATTAAATTTAGAAATAAATCTAAATTATTTAATCTGACTCACATAAACATCAGCTGAACGAAAATGGTGGACAATCTTTTTATGTTGGTAGCACTGTTTAAAAGTCATATGATGTTACCAAAGAGATCGTTGTTTTACTCGTTGAAAAGTCATGCGAAGGCAAAATATCATACCACCACACGGACGTACAAAAAAAAGTTTTACTGTCTTATTTTTCTTCTTTTCTTTTATCTTTTTTTTTTTTTCATTTTTACTACTTACTTTTATTTCTTTCTTTTTTTCTTAATTTTCTTCATATTTCTTATTATCTTATATGTCTGTGTACCACCAACACTTTTGGTATTTTTATGTATTCTTTTAGAACGAAGTCCCTTTTTTTGTTCAAGTCTTGTCTTAAGTTAGGTCCTAAGTCGTCGTTCCAGAAAGGTGGCGGAAAATTTGTGTTATTAACATTGGAAAATAAAAAATATCATTGTGTACTCACTTAATAGCTATAGAGTATATATTTATTTCTTCGGTCCTTTTTATTTACGTCGTAATTATTGCTTATACTTACCCCTGCACATATTCCTTGCTGTTTTTAGGTAATTAAAAAAGTTGGAAAATTAATGTTACAAGTTAAAACAGACCTATAAACAGGCACAAAACAACAATAACAAAAATGCTCCTTAGCGCGCACGAAACTATAGAGCGCACTTACTATTTAACTAACATTGCTCCATCTAGACCTAATTATCTAGGTATACAGGTATACATTTAGTACTTGGTTTAAGGTATACATACACTTTTTTAGGATGATCACAGATTTAGAAGAGTAAGCAGATGAAACGTTTGCGTAAAATAGCGCAGCCTATTTCACACATATAGACATGTAGCTTAATCCAGGGTCGCATTTAGCTATCATTTAATAAATAACCGTGTTGACAGGTTATTAGTAAACAAATTAGTCGGCAATAAAGGAGTTTCAAATCGAACCAACAAGATGCTTTTTGACACATAAAAGTTGTGTTAACGTGCTATAGTGAAAGACAATGATATCTGTACAAACAGGTACCTACTGGTTCCCACAACTCAGTGACACCCGATTCAATGAAACTTAGGTACCTCAGAGTGAGACATTTATTCATAAAAACAATGGACTAATATTAGCCCGTGTTGCTACAAACTTATACCGACATTTAATTCGATTACCACGCCATCTATCGAGCATAGCCTCAAACAATAAAATACAATACGCAGTAGACAACCGATTCAGTACATACCGCCCACCAAAAGGATTATTTCCCTTTTAGAACCGCCCACCGTTAACCAGATTAGCGTTACATTGTATAATAAAAAGTATTATAACAGACGGCGGCGCGGTTTCTCATCACAATACAAATTACAAACATGGCATGATTGCCGTCTTACGAAATACAAAGTACTTAAAGTGCCTACTAATCTACATTTTACATTATGAAATTATACAAATACTTATATTATGGTTTCGCTTATGACCTAGAGTGCAAATTTACTAAAACTAAAAAAATAAACTCATGATTAGAAGAGAGATGAGATGATTAGAAGATCATTTGAATACATCACAAAGTTCAAAATAAACTTTGTTTACTAAATAAATGTACCTATATGGTGTAATGTGTATTCACAAAACAACAAGCAAAACACAAAGCAACAAATCTTAACCTAAAACTTTATGAAAGATTATGTCGTGATAGGGAGTAAACATAATTTTGAAATTGGACGTTTAATCGTAGTGCCTTTACATCGTACCGTGACAACGCGTGTTAAATTGTCCTTGCCCGGATGCAACTGCACAACTCTACCGTACAGCCATTTAGCAGGGGGTAAGTTGTCTTCTTTTATTAAAACAATACTGCCCAATGCAAATTCAGAAGTTCGCGCGGCCCATTTATGTCTTTGAAAGAAAGTCGTTAGGTACTCTTGCTTCCATCACCATACGCTGCATCAATTGCCATCTACGTAGAGTGCTTACCGTAATGTGCTCGTAATCATTGTCTGGTGCTGTTACCAATGCCTGGCCCACCAAGAAATGTACAGGAGTTAAAGGTGCTGGATCTTCAAGGTCATCACTGCTTTGAGACAACGGCCTAGAATTAAGACATGCCTCAATTTGACACAATACTGTCGACATCTCTTCAAATGTGAGTGAGGAGTCGCCGACTACCCGTCTCAAATGGTGCTTAACACATTTTACCCCTGCTTCCCATAGTCCACCAAAATTAGGAGCGTGGGGAGGGATAAAGTGCCACTCTGTTTGCGAGCTAGCGAGGGCTGTGGCAATGTCCTGAAATCTGGAGTTTTCCCGAGCAAAAAGATTCTGTAACTCTTTGGCGGCCCCTACAAAATTGGTTCCATTATCGCTCCAGATATGGCGGCAATGACCACGTCTTGACACAAACCGTTTGAATGCCGCCAAGAACCCTTCTGTTGTTAAATCCGAAACAACTTCGATGTGAACTGCACGTGTGGCCATACACACAAATAGACATATATATCCTTTATATGACCGCTGTCCACGCCCTTTTGAAACTCTTAAATTAATGGGCCCCGCATAGTCGACACCAGAGCTATAAAACGGTTTGCTTGGGGTCACCCTACAAGCTGGAAGTTCGCCCATTAACTGTTGCCTTGTAGCGGCCGCATATCGTTTGCAAGGGACGCAATTCCGAATTTGTGCACGAACCATATTTTTCAAACGGCTTATCCAATATTTACTGCGCACAAAATTGAGCACCAACTGTTGTCCTCCAAAAATGTTCTGTCATGCGCATCGGCTATTATTAATTTCGCCAAACTTGAGTCATGGTGAACAACAATTGGGTGTCTTGTCTGATCAGGAAGCTGAGCATAAGTGAGTCTACCACCGACTCGTAATATATCACTGTCGTCAAGGAAAGCATTTAATTTATACAAAGAACTCTTCTTGTCTAATGAAGTTTTATTTCGTAAGGCCACCCATTCATTACGAAACCATTGCTGTTGGCTTTGCTTAATGCAGAAATTAAAGTCATTACGGATCTCTGGTACTGACAGGTAAGGTGCAATTTTAAGGTTAGTTTTTCTATTCATTGTTAATTTCAAGAACCTTTTCCAGTACGCGACAACTCGCACCAGTTTTCTTAAGGTTGAAAACCTCGTTCCCCAGTCTGTGTCAAATTCACATACTAGTTGGATAGTGTGGGCTTTAAGAACTCTTTTTTCTTCATTAGTACTAATTGCTCTGGGTCTTATATATTCTATTGATTCATTCCTTAACCAGCTCGGTCCCCTTTGCCACAGATCGCTACCAAGCAGACTTGTCGGTTGGGCTCCACGAGAAGCGATATCAGCTGGATTGTCCTTTGACGGAACATGAGCCCATTGAGAGTTATCCACCAATCCTAGAATTTCCGACGTTCGATTGGCCACATAGGTTTTCCAACGACTTGGGTGATCATTCAACCAAGCCAGTACAACCGATGAATCAGTCCAGGCATGGATATCTGTTCTGGGGATGTTCATTACCTTGGCCACTTCAATCAATAATTTTGCCACTAAAACCGCCCCACACAACTCCAAGCGTGGAACCGATATTTGTCGTATTGGTGCCACCTTTGTTTTCGCGGTTATCAGTTGAGTATGAATCTCACCGTTCGCGTTAATAACTCTGCTGTATACTACTGCAGCATAAGCTATATTTGACGCATCACTAAATCCGTGCAGTTCAATCACACGACTTTCTCTGCCTGTCCCTATCCATCTGGGAATGTGAAGGTTAACTAAGCCTTCCAACTCTGTTCTGTAATTTCTCCATTCTTGTTGAAATTCTGGTGGAAGTACTTCGTCCCAACCCAAACCTGCAATCCAGAGCCTCTGAATAAAAACCTTTGATGTTATAATCGTCGTGAAAGTCGTGATATCTCCGATATAATCATTCTCTTTGTCTCGGATGCAGAAGACGGCGACATTGCCACAGAATAATCAAATTCATCAGTAGTGTGATTCCAGCTAAGTCCCAAAATCTTTGTGACGTTATCCATCTTTATCTCTAAGTCTTTACCCGAATCTTCCTTTAACTCCTGCAACAAGTGCATCTTGTTACTTGTCCATTTTTGAAGTTGAAATCCTCCTTTTTCTAATAGATTATTCATTTGTGTATATATTTCTTTAACTTCTGTTTCAGCATGGCAACCCGTCATGACATCATCCACATAAATATCAGTCAGCACCTTATCAGCGGCCAAGGGATAATTTGCACCTTCATCACGAGCAACTTGTAGTAGTGATTTGATTGCTAAGTAAGGAGCGCACGATGTCCCAAAGGTTACGGTCAGGAGTCGAAAATCCTCTATTTCTTTGCTAGGATCGTCTCTTCAGACAATTCTCTGGAAATCAGTATCTGGGCGCGTGACTTTCACTTGACGATACATTTTTACGATGTCGGAGGATAGGCAAATTGGATATTGTCGCCACTTCATGACAACGTGTCGCAAATCTGACTGGAGAGTGGGACCTACCATTAAGGTGTCATTCAACGACACACCGTTGGTTCCTTTACATGACGCGTCATATACCACCCTGACCTTGGTAGTTACTTTGTCTTGTCTTACCACAGCGTGGTGAGGAAGACAAACAGCATGTTCTTTATTTCTTTCAGAATCATCAGTAATTTTTTCTAAATGGCCTAGCAATAAATATTCATTGATTACGTCAGAATATTGTTGTTTCAATTTACTGTCCTTTGCCAACTTTCTCTCTAACCCTATCAACCGTTTTACCGCTATACTCCTAGAGTTGCCATACTTACACAATGGATCATCCGAACGAAACGGAAGGTGGACAATGTATCGGCCGTTGCCATCTCTCGTCGTCGTGTTTGAGTAGAAATCTTTGCAAGTCTGTTCTTCAGGTGTAAAGGACTTTCTACTCAAAACAGGCTCAGAGTCTAATTCCCATAAACGCTTCAACATCTCGTCCTGTTCAACTTGAGTATGCATTGCAATAACAGTATTATATGACCTGAGAGATGTGAATGATTTTCTGAACCGGCCCGATCCTATCCACCCCAAATGAGTATCTTGTGCGATTGCAGAACCCGTGGGGTTCTTTAACAGCCCCGCCTTTAGAATGCGGCAATATGTTTCTGCCCCTAACAAAATGTCTATTTTGTTAGGGACACTACATTGCGCATCAGCTAGCTTAACGCTCCGAATCTCCGGCCAGTCTTGAAGTTCAAGCCTGGTGTCCGGTATTACCGAGGTCAGTGTACTCAAAACATGCGCGGTTACTCTTAACGTGAAAGAAGGGTCTGTTAATGATTGAATATTTAACTTAACTACATGTTTGGAGATAATACCACCATGACAGCCTCCAATCCCTGAAATAGTTGTAGGCGATGCGACCTTTTTTAATCGGAGCAACTGCGCTGCTGCTTCGGATATAAATGAAGCTTGAGATCCTTGATCTATCAAGGCTCTCAAGAGTTGAGAGGAGCCATTCTGTGATTCAGCCTTAATCAGGGCTGTGGCTAGCAGGCTGTGGTCCTGCATTTTTTCATTCACAAATGGAGTGGCTACATTTACACAAATATTTGTTGGGGACTCTGAAGTACCTTCATGTGTAGTGGTAGGGTCTGTTGTGGAAACCCCCTCACTAGCACTACTGGAGTTTGTGGGATGTAGCAATGTATGATGTTTTCGCTGGCAAATTCGGCATTTAAAAAGAACCCGACATTCCTTGGAAGTATGATGACGGCCCAGACAATTAAAGCATACTCCCAAAGACTTTGCGATACTACGGCGCTCCTCACTGGTTTCCTTCGAAAACTTTTTACAATTACCTAATTTATGACTATCTGAACAATGCGGACATGACACATTAACAACGCTATGCATTACCTTGGCATGAGATGTTGAAGAAGTAGGAACTTTGGGCTTCCCTTTAGGCTCGACGAATTCCAGAGCTCAAAATCTTGTCTCTAAAAATTTATTAAACTGTTGAAAAGATGGTAAATCGTCGGAGGATTCACTAACATGCAATTCCCATTGCTTCCGCGATTCTACGTCCAACTTCAAACTTACTACATAAATAATAATCACATCCCAAGACATAACATCAATGCCTAGATTGGTAAGCTCATGTAAACAATCATTTGTTTCATCTAAAAGATCTTTTAAAGCGTTTGCAGATTCGACGACAATGTTAAGTTGGCTAAACAATCTCTTTAAAATATATGTCGACATCATTTTTTTATTATTAAACCGTTGTTCCAACATGTCCCAACACTTTTTATAATTGGTGTCTGTTATTGGAATGTGCCTGATGAGTTGCTCAGCTTCGCCCGACAGTTGCGTTTTCAAATAGTGGAGTCGTTGGACATCATCTAACGTTTTGTTGTTGTGGACTAATGAAGTAAATAGATCGCGAAATGACGCCCACTCGTCGTATCTGCCACTGAATTTAGGCAAGACGATTTTCGGTAACCTGACTTTACTTTCTGACGAGCTGCTGCACTGTTCCTTGTTAGCATTACTTGCCTTTAATTGACACAATGAATTTTTTAATGCTACTTTATATGATAAGTACCATTCGTAAACAGTTTCATAAACGTCTTCCTTGAAATAATCATGTACTTCGCTGCCAGTACTATCGCCGATTGCATTTTCGTACTTTTCAGAAAAATGCTTAAATTGGGACTCTAATGTTTCCAAACGTGCATCTATATAAATTGCTGTAAGTCGGTCTTTTGGTGACTTTTTAAAGTTAATCAAACCTTTTTCTATTTGTACTTTGATGTCCTTTAATTGTTTTAATTCTTTTTCCATGTTGTAGTATGAAATAATTTCTTGTTGATAAAAAGTTAGGGTCAGTGTGTAAAAATATTCTAAGTGTTTAGAGCTCTTTACTATGTGCAGAAATCGGGCATAGATTCCCCGTTCCGTCATTTTTAGTGAATTTATTCTAAGTCCCTAAAGAGCAAACACTTTAAATTTCTATGTCCATGCATTAATTTTTACACTAACTTCAAATTATAACACTTCAAAAGTACTCACAGTTTAAGTCCACTTTGCACTTCACTATTCACGATTTTGTGCTCCAATTTAGTCCTTTGTCCTCTCAGTGATAAATGACACTCCAACAGATTTGATCTCCAAGCCGCCAACTATATTCGTCGTCATAAACCAGTATCGCCGCCTTGTATCACGTAGCCGCCTCAGATATAAACTTTTAAGTTAGACTTTTGCGTTCTTTCAAAAACACCCTTCGGGTCGTAAGGACCAAGTACAAACAGGTACTGGTTCCCACAACTCAGTGACACCCGATTCAATGAAACTTAGGTACCTCAGAGCGAGACATTTATTCATAAAAACAATGGACTAATATTAGCCCGGATTGCTACAAACTTATACCGACATTTAATTCAATTACCACGCCATCTATCGAGGATAGCCTCAAACAATAAAATACAATACGCAGTAGACAACCGATTCAGTACAATATGTATGCAGTGAAATGCTATTTTCTCTCTTGTCGCGAAAAGTCCACTGAAAACCTCAGTATAAGAATCCCATTATACTGAGGGCAAGGACCAGGATCTAGGACTGAGGACACGACATCGACAAACACTGGACAGGACTAATTAGAAGATAAGATTGAAGAAATATGATATAAAAAATAAGATTTGGCTAGAAGGTCTTTGTAACCAGGCCATAAAATAATTTAAAAAAAAACAGTGAATATTGAAAATAATATATATACATAAAAAATATATTTGCAGTGCAAGAGTATTTCTAAATTCTAAAATAGCAACTCTTTTACACAATATACGTAAAACATAAAATATAAAGACATGAGATACAATTCAAAGGAATCCAAATCTAAGAAATCATACGAGCCTATTATAAGTAAGAAAAAAAAGAAAAGAGTTTGGGGTTCATTTAAAAACTCGCTAGGACATTCTAGCGTAATCCTTGAGGATGTAGATGAAGTTATCCATATTAATGTTAGTATAGGTACTTATTTCTATTTAGCGAACAAGCCCATGATGGAATCGTGTATTTTTTTAATACGTTGCATTTTTTTATTACTAGTGTAATCATGTTCGGTATCGATAAAAAATATTCGATAAAAGTTGTGTTGCGAGCTTTTCACAAGACAAGTCATTGATAAACGAATTATGTTGTTGTCAAATGCTTGCAACACCACTGGTTTCACATGCCGGCCGCACGGTTCTCTGTAGTAAACTGTATGTATCTAGCGTAGATTACAATACGTACTACGTACGTACGTATCTAGTATGATGACAAAGTTCGCAAAAGCTTTTACGAACGTTTATGCTTTTACAACCGATAAATTAGTGTCTCTTCTATTGAGAAGCCAGAGGGTTTGTGTAAAAAAAAGGTCTTCTTCTGGTCTACTCACTAAACCTCACGGCCGACCTCCGCAGAAGGTAGGAACACCAGTAACTCATCAGCGGCCTCAAAACCCTACCCTGCATCACTCTTTACTGTCTTGTCCTACATTTATTATATAGTTTTATTGATTTTCAGAAGTGCAACCGCACTGAGGCTAAAGAGGGATGGAAAGTGTTGCCAAGAGACTCCTGGGAGCTTTATAAGAAGCGTAGGAAGCGTCGGCAAGTTCAAAAGGACGAAAACATATCGAAAAATCAAAAATATGAAACAAGAAATCCACGGAGACGTGTAACAAAAAGGAACAAGAAATTCCAAATTACAAAAAAGACCAAGAAGTGTCGATATAATGAAAAAATGGAACGCAACCAAAACCGTCCAAATAATTCGTCTAACAAAGAATCTCAAATGAGAAATAGGACTACTATTAACTATAACAAGAGAGCAAAAGACAGCCTTTATCGAATTCCGAAATTCAATACAATACTACTAGACGTTTTAGAGAGTTTTTTATGAAATACGCCATGATGTTATTATTTTTATTACACATTTGGTAACGATTTTTCATTTTTTTTACATACATACAAACATACATATTGTCACGCCTTCATCTCCGAAGGGGTAGGCAGAGGTATAATAAACGCCCACATTTCACTGTATGCATTTTTGTCCCACGTAACAGGTGGTGAGCCCATTGCCGTGTTGAAATGGACAGACGCAGGCTGTAGCTACCTGCTGTTGAAATTTTTTTAAGCCTTCAAGTTGGCTTAACAACTGCCATTTTATTGGCAACCGAGACCAACGGCTTTACGTGCCTTCCGAAGCACGAAACGGGAGTGGATCTTAAGGGCCGAAAAAAGAAAATGTTTCTATTTTAGATGTTAAATTTGGAAGACATTTTGAACCCGTTGCCTTTTTAGTGAGGTGGTAACAAAAAGGCTAAAAGGTCTTATGCGCTAGACACTAATTTGCACGACCAATTAAAATCCTGGTAGTCTTGGACGTTTTTTTTAATGTTTGTGAATCCAAAGTGTGTGCGTGACGTCTTTGGATAAGGGTATTTAGTGCTGAGCTTGTTGTTCTGACTGAGCGATAGGGGTGAAAATCATGCTAACGTGGACAGTGCGCCTAGGGTCGTTACAATCTTTACGCCGAATGGGAATAAAGCTTTAGCCAGGCGAGATCACTGATATTGTAACTAACTAAAGACTCATCTGAGAGCGGCGTTTGGAGTTTGTAATTTGTATTTGTAATATTATGTTGTACTGATAAATTATATCCCTTGTTGATGTGAAGTTATATATTTAGACACAATCAGAACCACTACTTTTAACATATTAGCAAATTCTTAAGTTACTTTTTTTTTGCCCGCAGCTCCGCATGCATGGAAACGATTTTTATTACCCTTAAATTCGTCCTCATTGTTCGCGTATTTAGTATGTTAAAAAATTATCATGATGCTGTCCGCGACTTGGGTTAACATTGGTTTTAATTTTTGAGATTTCTTTTAACTTCTGACTGTACAAAATTTCCTGTGGGAAAATGGGAAACCGACATACACCTCACACTACTTTTCACAGGGTATGACCTTATTGCCAAACACGGAGAAGTCTACGCTTAAGTGTGCGTGGCGTGGGACCGGTGTGTGAGCCAGGGGTGTCCCCTAGCGCTTAGTTGCCCGTTCTCTACATCTCTGATCTCAGCTATCCCTATCCATCCCGTCAAGAGCGGGACGTGGTCGGAAATGCTACTCAAGGAGCTTGTGGAGGGAGAGGAGAGGGGCGTCTATCAGGCCTCCAAACAAACCTCTTATCCCGGTTTGTCCTTTTGCTGTATCACAGTGAATAAACCTCTGGCTATTAGACATCGCGCACGACCGCTGCTTATGGAGCCGACCTCACGTCCACAGAGTAGATTTGTATATTGAGTCTGTCTGAGCCGCGCTGGTACAGCTCGTGCCAATAATCTTGGTTCCTCTGAAGTTGGAGCCGCGCTCGGTTCGCGCAGGTACAGTTAAGAAGACCATGCTTACGAATTAAAACATTTATAGGCTACGTTGACCATTTGAGCATGATTCATTATATCATTAATATCGAATCTGTATTCACATTTAATTCAAATTATTTTTATTTAAGTAAGTTGTGTACTTTATAGAAGCAAACTGAGAAATAATTTCGTGAAAAACAATCCAGAAACAGTGTTTTAAGTACATGCCTTTATTACAATGGTTATATTAAGTGACAGTCTCAGAAGCTTAATAGAAAAAATATTTATTCCTTTAGCCGTAGAAATCAGGCATTGCTTTCACAATTAAATGAAATGAAGAAACATTTGAAATGGTGATAAACTAAGTAAAGCTATAATTTTAATCTTTGAATATTATTAGTAGTTGTAGGTATATTAGGTCTCAGAATAGCTTTTACGTCAATTTGCATTGCTTTCTCAGCTTCTTTTTACATTAAACTGCAGGACGAAGTTAAACATTTTTTAATTCAATTTTTTCAAGACAAGCGTGTAAAAACGTCTTGTCTTATTTAGCAGTCATATCAACAACCTCGCTCGTGGTCCTGCGGACTCAGTGTTCTGTAAACGATCACTGCGTTAAGCAACTTTCTCTATGGCAGGTCCTCGGATGGGTGACCACATATTGGCATTAACATTTGCGAGCGTTTCGGTGCTTCGGAAAGTAAAGCCTGGTTGAAGGCCTTATGGGCGGCTTGAAAAATCTCAACAGCAGGTAGCCACAACCTGCGTCTGTCTATTTCAACATGGCAATGGGCTTACCACCCATTACGTGGGACAGGAATATACATGATGAAAAGTGGGCATACAATATGTATGCCTCTGCCACCCCTTCCGGGATAAGGCGTGATAGATAAATCAAATCAACAACCTGGCTATGTGTCCTCTCTGACTACATCGTCAGGGATTTAGCGTGATGAATTTCATCAAATACAGTTTATATCAACTAAAACAAAAACTTAAGAACAACTAACCATTGAAAGTATCTAAAACAAAAAACAACAACAGTAAATAATAAACCGCCGAAACGTCCAATTTTAATCATTCAAAGACCAAATATTATCCACATAAACTGTACTTAGTGATGAAATAATTTATTTTGATAAATAAATAATAAAATAAATATCCATCACGCCTTATCCCCGAAGGGGTGGCAGAGGCATATTATATGCCCACTTTTCACCGTGTGGATTCCTGTCCCACGTAATAGGTGGTGAGCCCATTGCCGTGTTGAAATAGACAGACGCAGGTTGTGGCTACCTGCTGTTGAAATTTTCAAGCCGCCCATAAGGCCTTCAACCAGGCTTAACGACTGCCATTTTACTGGCTACCGGGACCAACGGCTTAACGTGCCTTCCGAAGCACGGAAATTTATATTTTACGGTTTATTAAACTTAAATTTATTTTGCTCTACAGACGGTAAGATTTGGTCGGGCGGCCAATCAAATCCGCTGTCTGGTCGGATCAAATCCGGTCGTGTGTTAGGGCCTATAGCGTTAACACACGTTCAGATTTGGTCTGCCGGACCTCGACAGATCTGATCCGCCGAGTCCGCCGACCAAATCTGTTATCGCAACAGACGACCGGATCAGACCGCACCGGACGACCAGACGACCAGACAGGGTGTTCAGATTAGGGGCTTTTTCCCTATTCTAGGGTAAATTTTTTTTTAAGGAACTTTTGTGGAAATGAATAGTTTCTAATAAAGTATATTATTTTATATGCATTTAGTGAAAAGCTGCAAATTTAAAATTACACACACACTCATTTCAATTTTACTTATCTATGTAGATAACTGGTATGCATAGTATTCCTCTACATAGAGTAAATAAACACTACGTTATGTATTAACGTAGCTCTTTTTTCTTTCTGGCAAAAAATGTATGAAAAAGTAATTTTTGGGGAAAGGTAAAATCGGTACTGTATCGGTAAGATGGCAACATTGGGAAAAAAATTATGAAAAGTGTCTTTAAATTAAATCTGGGGAAATTTACGACAAAGTAGCTCGTGTGTTAGGGCTTTTAAGCCCTAACACACGACCGGATTTGATCCGGCCAGACCGCGGATTTGATTGGCCGCCCGACCAAATCTTACCGTCTGTAAAGCAGTCCGGCGGACTTAATTATTATTAATTGAGTCCGCCTCGATCCGCATCGGATATGATCAATGTTGCCGTTCTAGCTACTTTGTCGTAAATTTCCCCAGATTTAATTTAATTTTTCTCCAAATAGACACTTTTTCATTCTTTTTTCCCAATGTTGCCATCTTAGTTAGTTTGTCAAAAATGTCCCCAGTACCGATTTTACCTTTCCCCAAAAATTTTTTTCATACATTTTTTGCCAGAAAGAAAAAAGAGCTACGTTAATACATAACGTAGTGTTTATTTACTCTATGTAGAGGAATACTATGCATACCAGTTATCTACATAGATAAGTATAATTGAAATGTGTGTGTGTGTAATTTCAAATTTGCAGCTTTTCACTAAATGCATATAAAATAATATACTTGATTAGAAACTTTTCATTTCCACAAAAGTTCCTTAAAAATAGTAATTTTACCCTAGAATAGGGAAAAAGCCCCTAAACTGAACACCCTGTCTGGTCGTCTGGTCGTCCGGTGCGGTCTGATCCGGCCGTCTGTTGCGACAACAGATTTGGTCGGCAGACTCGGCGGATCAAATCTGTCGAGGTCTGGCAGACCAAATTTGGTCGTGTGTTAAAGCCCTAACACACGACCGGATTTGATCCGACCAGACAGCGGATTTGATTGGCCGCCCGACCAAATCATACCGTCTGTAGAGCAGTCCGGCGGACATAATTATTATTAATTGAGTCCGCCTCGATCCGCATCGGATATGATCAATGTTGTCGTTCTAGCTACTTTGTCGTAAATTTCCCCAGATTTAATTTAATTTTTCTCCAAATAGACACTTTTTCATAATTTTTTTCCCAATGTTGCGATCTTAGTTACTTTGTCAAAAATGTCCCCAGTACCGATTTTACCTTTCCCCAAAAAATTACTTTATCATACATTTTTTGCCAGAAAGAAAAAAGAGCTACGTTAATACATAACGTAGTGTTTATTTACTCTATGTAGAGGAATACTCATCATCATCCGAGCGTCTGTCCCAGTTGCGTCTCGCGACGCCCGGGGTCCGCTTTCCTACATTTTCTCCTCCACTTCGCACGGTCGTCGGCATCCCCTGTGGTGAGACCATTGGCACGCATGTCATCCCTTACGACGTCAAGCCAGCACTTCTTGGGTCTTCCCCTCTTACCGGGACCCGGCGGGGCTGACATGGCCAGACATTTGTTACCTACGTAGCCCGGCGGTTGCCGCAAGACGTGACCATACCAACGAAGGCGACACTCTTGCAACTTGTCTGCAATGTCACGGACGTGAAGGCTGCCGCGGATGCGAGAGTTCCTCACGCGGTCCATCCGCGTGACTCCACACATCCACCGCAGCATCTTCATTTCCGTGACACGCAGCTCCTGCTTGTGTCGCTCCAATATCGGCCACGTCTCACTGCCATGTAAAAGGACAGGTCTAATAATGGTTTTGTAGACCTGTCCCTTCAACCGGATCGGCATTTTAGGGTCACAAATGACACCGGTCATCTCCCGCCATTTGGCCCACGCGGCAGCAATGCGTGACTTGACATCGCAATCGATGTCACGATGCATATAAAATAATATACTTTATTAGAAACTTATCATTTCCACAAAAGTTCCTTAAAAAAATAATTTTAACCTAGAATAGGGAAAAAGCCCCTAATCTGAACACCCTGTCTGGTCGTCTGGTCGTCCGGTGTGGTCTGATCCGGTCGTCTGTTGCGACAACAGATTTGGTCGGCAGACTCGGCGGATCAAATCTGTCGAGGTCCGGCAGACCAAATTTGGTCGTGTGTTAGGGCTTTATTAAGGCTTAACACACGACCAAATTTGGTCTGCCAGACCTCGACAGATTTTACCTTTCCCCAAAAATTACTTTTTCATACATTTTTTGGCAGAAAGAAAAAAGAGCTACGTTAATACATAACGTAGTGTTTATTTACTCTATGTAGAGGAATACTATGCATACCAGTTATCTACATAGATAAGTAAAATTGAAATGAGTGTGTGTGTAATTTTAAATTTGCAGCTTTTCACTAAATGCATATAAAATAATATACTTTATTAGAAACTATTCATTTCCACAAAAGTTCCTTTAAAAAAAATTTTACCCTAGAATAGGGAAAAAGCCCCCAATCTGAACACCCTGTCTGGTCGTCTGGTCGTCCGGTGCGGTCTGATCCGGTCGTCTGTTGCGACAACAGATTTGGTCGGCAGACTCGGCGGATCAAATCTGTCGAGGTCCGGCAGACCAAATTTGGTCGTGTGTTAGGCCTATAAAAGCCCTAACACACGACCGGATTTGATCCGGCCAGACCGCGGATTTGATTTGCCACCCGACCAAATCTTACCGTGTGTACAGCTGTCCGGCGGACATAATTATTATTAATTGAGTCCGCCTCGATCCGCATCGGATATGATCAATGTTGTCGTTCTAGCTACTTTGTCGTAAATTTCCCCAGATTTAATTTAAAGACACTTTTCATAATTTTTTTCCCAATGTTGCCATCTTACCGATACAGTACCGATTTTACCTTTCCCCAAAAATTACTTTTTCATACATTTTTTGCCAGAAAGAAAAAAGAGCTACGTTAATACATAACGTAGTGTTTATTTACTCTATGTAGAGGAATACTATGCATACCAGTTATCTACATAGATAAGTAAAATTGAAATGAGTGTGTGTGTAATTTTAAATTTGCAGCTTTTCACTAAATGCATATAAAATAATATACTTTATTAGAAACTATTCATTTCCACAAAAGTTCCTTAAAAAAAAATTTACCCTAGAATAGGGAAAAAGCCCCTAATCTGAACACCCTGTCTGGTCGTCTGGTCGTCCGGTGCGGTCTGATCCGGTCGTCTGTTGCGATAACAGATTTGGTCGGCGGACTCGGCGGATCAGATCTGTCGAGGTCCGGCAGACCAAATCTGAACGTGTGTTAACGCTATAGGCCCTAACACACGACCGGATTTGATCCGACCAGACAGCGGATTTGATTGGCCGCCCGACCAAATCTTACCGTCTGTAGAGCAGTCCGGCGGACATAATTATTATTAATTGAGTCCGCCTCGATCCGCATCGGATATGATCAATGTTGTCGTTCTAGCTACTTTGTCGTAAATTTCCCCAGATTTAATTTAATTTTTCTCCAAATAGACACTTTTTCATAATTTTTTTCCCAATGTTGCCATCTTAGTTACTTTGTCAAAAATGTCCCCAGTACCGATTTTACCTTTCCCCAAAAATTGCTTTTTCATATTTTTTTTGCCAGAAAGAAAAAAGAGCTACGTTAATACATAACGTAGTGTTTATTTACTCTATGTAGAGGAATACTATGCATACCAGTTATCTACATAGATAAGTAAAATTGAAATGAGTGTGTGTGTAATTCAAATTTGCAGCTTTTCACTAAAAGCATATAAAATAATATACTTTTTTAGAAACCTTTCATTTCCAAAAAAGTTCCTTAAAAAAAAATTTTACCCCAGAAAAGGGAAAAAGCCCCTAATCTGTACACCCTGTCTGGTCGTCTGGTCGTCCGGTGCGGTCTGATCCGGTCGTCTGTTGCGACAACAGATTTGGTCGGCGGACTCGGCGGATCAGATCTGTCGAGGTCCGGTAGACCAAATCTGAACGTGTGTTAAAGCCCTAACACACGATCGGATTTGATCCGGCCAGACCGCGGATTTGATTTGCCACCCGACCAAATCTTACCGTGTGTACAGCTGTCCGGCGGACATAATTATTATTAATTGAGTCCGCCGCGATCCGCATCGGATATGATCAATGTTGTCGTTCTAGCTACTTTGTCGTAAATTTCCCCAGATTTAATTTAAAGACACTTTTCATAATTTTTTTCCCAATGTTGCCATCTTACCGATACAGTACCGATTTTACCTTTCCCCAAAAATTACTTTTTCATACATTTTTTGCCAGAAAGAAAAAAGAGCTACGTTAATACATAACGTAGTGTTTATTTACTCTATGTAGAGGAATACTATGCATACCAGTTATCTACATAGATAAGTAAAATTGAAATGAGTGTGTGTGTAATTTTAAATTTGCAGCTTTTCACTAAATGCATATAAAATAATATACTTTATTAGAAACTATTCATTTCCACAAAAGTTCCTTAAAAAAAAATTTACCCTAGAATAGGGAAAAAGCCCCTAATCTGAACACCCTGTCTGGTCGTCTGGTCGTCCGGTGCGGTCTGATCCGGTCGTCTGTTGCGACAACAGATTTGGTCGGCGGACTCGGCGGATCAGATCTGTCGAGGTCCGGCAGACCAAATCTGAACGTGTGTTAACGCTATATTAAAGCCCTAACACACGACCGGATTTGATCCGGCCAGACCGCGGATTTGATTTGCCACCCGACCAAATCTTACCGTGTGTACAGCTGTCCGGCGGACATAATTATTATTAATTGAGTCCGCCTCGATCCGCATCGGATATGATCAATGTTGTCGTTCTAGCTACTTTGTCGTAAATTTCCCCAGATTTAATTAAATTTTTCTCCAAATAGACACTTTTTCATAATTTTTTTCCCAATGTTGCCATCTTAGTTACTTTGTCAAAAATGTCCCCAGTACCGATTTTACCTTTCCCCAAAAATTGCTTTTTCATATTTTTTTTGCCAGAAAGAAAAAAGAGCTACGTTAATACATAACGTAGTGTTTATTTACTCTATGTAGAGGAATACTATGCATACCAGTTATCTACATAGATAAGTAAAATTGAAATGTGTGTGTGTGTAATTCAAATTTGCAGCTTTTCACTAAAAGCATATAAAATAATATACTTTTTTAGAAACCTATCATTTCCAAAAAAGTTCCTTAAAAAAAAAATTTACCCCAGAATAGGGTAAAAGCCCCTAATCTGTATACCCTGTCTGGTCGTCTGGTTGTCCGGTGCGGTCTGATCCGGTCGTCTGTTGCGACAACAGATTTGGTCGGCGGACTCGGCGGATCAGATCTGTCGAGGTCCGGCAGACCAAATCTGAACGTGTGTTAACGCTATTAAGCCGCGCGCAGCGCGAGTATATTACGTACTCCGTTGCGTTTGTGTGCGTAGGGCAAAAGAAAGCGTGTAAAAACATTTACTTCAAATATTGGGAGATTTAGCTTGTAATAATATATGAGAGATAGGTGACAGTTTAATTTTTTTTATTTCTATGGTATTGAATTAAATGGTTCGTTTGAAGTTTGTATAGTTTATAGTAATATGTACAGGGGGAGTTTTTCAACTCGCAATATAATAATAATACCTTTGTGGGAACGGCACCTGATCTTATTCTCTTACGACCACCCTTCGTTTTGTAAGTATTTTCGAGATGAAAGTGAACTGAACAAATACATGTTCTTGTTTTGGGTTTCCACCAACTTTCATTTCTTGATTTTCTTATTATATCTGTTCAACGATTTAACATTTTTGGATTGGCTGGAAATCTATAGATATAATAACATTTGTTATTGACTGCCTCGGTGGTGCAGAGGTAGTGAATGCGACTGCCGCGCTGAGGTCCCTGGTTCGATTCCCTGGTCGGAACAAATATTTGTGTGATTTACAAATTTTTCTTCGATGTTTGGGTGTTTTCTATGTATAATATGTGTATATTTAGAAAGATTTAAGTATGTCTATAGCAGTTACCACACGCTTATATTAGCTAACTACGGGCTAGACGGTAGTGTGTAAAAAAAATTCCCACAATATCATCGCTATAAAAATAATGTTCTCGCAGTGATATAATAAACTGATCAACATTAATCCAGAAAACAACTGGATTTCACACGTGCGGAGCTGTAGGAGTCTTTTATTTCTACTGATATTATAATATTAAAGTTTGTGAAGATGTTTGTTACTCAAGTACGCGTTAACCGATTTAAATAAAAAAACGACATATAACTAAAACATTGACTGGATTAACATACATAATACTTTTAATTCCGAAAAAAAACATCTTATTCTCATGGGAAGCACTTTTTGTGTAATGACCAAATTTCATGCGGGTGGAGCCGCGGGCATCAGGTAGTATCTTATATTTAAAAAAAAAACTTTTGACTTGTTTACATTCGCATAATATCGCTGCTAGACTGAGACGTCTTCTAAGTGTTACGCCGCTTTTATAACATCGATGACTCAAGGCTGTTTACCTACCCACTTAATAATAAATAAACTTAAATAACGCATATAAAGTAATCTAAAAAATAAATAAACTAACAGTCAATACATCATTAGCAAATACTTGAAGTTACTAATACTTATTAAGAAAACACGGGTAAATAGATTTCGCTTCCTTGCAACACTGTGTACAAGTAGTAGTCACCGACATAATAATTGTTTTAAAATGTTTATTATAGAAATAAACAGTGAAATTAAATACTTACTTGTGGAATGTGATGTAACTATTAATATCTTTTTTTTGTATCATAGTTTTTACAAATTTACACCGCACAAGTAGGCATTTTCGTAATATTGTCTCGCAGCTCGGAAGTTGTGCACTCGCGATGACGCAATACTGTCACTGGCGGGCGGATTGACTGACTTACCCGAAGTAGTGCCTATTTTTTAGCAGCATTTTCGTCGCGCGCATTAGTAATCTGGGTGTTTATATAAAGTAAGATCTACAATTAATTAGAACATTTTATGCATCTATCTTTTATAGTTTAAGCAGCGTACGCAAAATAAGTAACTTTTCTGGTAGATTTTTTACACCTTGTGTCCGAAAAACCCGAATATCTTACGGAACCCTATTTTTTTCCAAAATAAAATATAGCCTATGTTACTCGTGGATAATGTAGCTTTCAAATGGTAAAAGAATTTTTAAAATCGGTAAAGTAGTTTTTGAGCCTATTCATTACAAACAAACAAACAAAGTTTTCCTCTTTAATGCCACATTTTGTAATATGGCCGCCATACCAAGGAAGCTGTCGCTCTTTACTGAAACTACTCTGGGAGTCGTTTCTTTAAAGTGAGTCACTGATTTAAATCTTTTACACCGCTTGAAATGAATCTTTTGCTCTATTGAATCTCGGTTTCAATCGGCTCACGGCGGTCGCTGACACGATTGAGTGAGATACACTGTTCGGAGCGCTTCGGGTCGCGTAGTCGCCGTCGCGTCGGAGAGCGCCGACTCCGTCTCACTGATTCGCTACTAGTGGGTGATTGATAGAGACAGCAACACTAGCGCACTAATGCACGCATTAGGTACGCGTTGTTATTATTTGTTTGTTTTAGTTGACCTTTGTTTGTGGAAGAAAAACACCGGTTTGTTTACGTTGGGTCCTAGCTAATGTTCGGCCCTAAATCTTTATTAATTAATATTTATTATCTGTTTGTGTTGGCTTATATTTATTATCTGTTGTATTTGTAAGTGTGTGTTGGCTTTTTCATGTGTAATTCTGGCTGAGTTAACTTCATATCCAAGGCCACCGGTCAAATCCCGAGCCACTGTATGCCTCCTTCGTTACTAGTTCTAGCTACGGGACACTGGCAAGTTGCTGCAAAGAGCACAGAAAGCCATAATAAGAATTGAATTGAATTGTTTACGTTGGGTCTGTGATTTTCAATTACATAAGTGTTATAATAATAAAGAACTAAAGACAGTTTAGTGAAAGAGTAAGTCTGTCAGTCCTTAGCCTGAATAAAGTATAAAGGAAAATCAATTTTTATGGTACACATTAGGCAAATGAAATTCAATTTAACGAAATACTAACATAATATTACTATATTAATTTTACTAACATGCACTATATTAATATTACAACATACCCAGGTTTCGCTACCGTAAAGCAAAGTTGGCACTAGCACTGCGTTATGAATCGCCAGTCGTGCTTCTTTTACGATGCTTTGTCGCTTTACTAATTGGGACAAAGCACCGTTAACTCTGTTTCCGGCAGCTACTCGCCGTTCTACATCCGAATCACATCTTACATCCGCGCTAAACATACTCCCTAAATACACAATTTCATTCACTTGCTCTAGACGTTCCTGGTTTACCCTAATCTCGCATTTAGTTCTTACGTCATCTCTTTCAAATACTAGAACCTTAGTCTTACTTGCATTCAAGCGAAGACCCTTACTTTCACACTCCTCTTTCATATTAGTGACTAATGCCTGAAGGTCGGCTTCTGATGAGGCCATGAGCACCGCATCATCAGCGTACAGCAGACAGTTTACTGAAAAGTCACCCAAATTCACACCCATATCACAATCTTACAACTTCTGCAGGCAACTGTCCAGATACACTATGAACTGTCAGGCGGACATGACACAACCCTGTTTGACGCCTGTACAGACATCAAAAAGAGGTGTCATATCCCCCCTACTCGCACGCAAGCCTTACAGTCCTTATAAAGCGACTGTATTGCCCGCAGCAGCGAGCCATCCACTCCATATCCGGGCAGCAACCTCACCCGTCCGCCAACACAAGTTGCATAACAGACATAGAGTGTCCCAGACGCGCGACCCACCGTACTTGATCATCTCAGCAGTAATTCTGTCTTTTCCCTCAGCCTTACCACATTTCATACTTCTTATCGCTTGTTCAATTTCTTTCATACTAATGACTTCAATGACATCGGGATCCGGAGCATCGAAGTGAGCTTCACTTCCCGATGTGGCATCTCTGTCTTTTCTTGCATACATCTTTCCATAATATTCACTCCATCTCTGAAGGACGTCAGTTTGGTCTGTTAGGACGTCATTGTTAACACTAAGCACTTTATTCATACTGCAGATTGCCGAACAACTCCGGGTCTTGCCTACCTCTTTCCAGAAGAGCCTGGCATTATCCCGGAAATTGGACGACAACCTTTCATCCGCTTTCATTCTGCACCTTTCACGAGCTTCTTCTATCAGTGCCTTCGTGTTAACTTTTTGCAGCTTGTATCTCTTTTTCATATTGAAATCATTCCGCGAGGCTAAGTAGTCTAACCGTGCTTTCTTCTTCATTCGAACTGCTTCTTTCACTTCCTCATTCCACCATGCGTCACGCTTATTACTACTGCTTCTTCTCGTTTCTCCACACACTTCTACAGCGGCATTTACCATACTATCCCTAAGGTTCTGCCATACACTTTCCACATTCTCACTGACGTTGCCAAGCTTTTCGGCTACCCTTTCTTTATATTTATCCCTAATGAATGCATCCTGCAGCTTCCAGCTTTTGATGCTATGAGTCGGCTCAGGTTCAGGACACTCGGTGCGATGACGCCAACCCGCGACCCACACAGACCCCTTATTTTTGATCATTTTTATGTCATTATTATTACTAGGTAGTGGTCTGATCCTAGTTCAGCGCATCTATAAACCCTTGTGTCCATCACCTGTTTACGGAGCCGACTATCCATTAGGAATAGATCTATCGTGCTTCTCTTTGGCTTACATCTCCTCGTATACATATGAATTTGTTTGTGGTTGAACATTGTGTTAGCCACAAACAAATCCTTTTCCTTACAAAATGCCAGTATAAGCTTGCCAGCGTCATTCACCCTTTTATCCCCATACTTCCGTAGTACCAACTCAAAACCATCGCGAGCGGTACCCATCCAACCATTCAAGTCTCCACACACTATAAGTTTTTCATTTCCTTCTATCACATTTAGAGCTTCTCTCATACTCTCCCAAAAGTCCTCTAGCTCACTCGCGTTCGACGAAGATACTGGCGCGTAAGCAGCTACCAGGAAAATATTCGTCAAACCAAGTTTTAGACGGATCCAGAGGGTTCTAGGACCTACCAGTTTGTAATCATACATACCGGAGGCCAATCGCGAGGACAACAAAATTCCCACCCCCAGACTGCCATGCTCGCTCTCTGGTACTCCAGACCATAGCGCGAGCACCCCTACCCGGGAGCTCTACGACTTCGCTGCCCTTGCGCTTGGTCTCTGTCAAGCACACTACATCTAACTTTCTCTCATTCATAACATCCATCAACTCATTCATCTTATCTGCCATTCCTCCCCTAACATTCCACGCAGCTACCCTGCACTCCATCCTCCACATCCCGCCGTGTCGGGTCGCGCGTGTAGGGTGGCGGTCCCCTACGCCGCTCTGGCTCACACTTTTCGCACCAGCGGGGACGAACTGGTGCGCGTCGCCTCGGGGGCACGCCCTAGCATAATTCGTCCTGGTGGCACTCGTGTTGGAGTAGAATTGCAGCCGTAGCTGGCAGGGATGGCGACGTGCACGCTTCTACTCTTCATCCCCGTTACATTCTTCTAACAAAATTCAATAAAAACGATTCATTTTAATTTATTTGCGCTAATAAATCGAGCTTAGATACAAGTTGAGTCACTGATACAAATGAAGCACTGAAGCACTTTACTGATTCGAATCTTTGAACTGATCCAGATACAAATAATCCATTCTCAACAAAGATACGTTTTTGCCACCGCTTATCGTATGTTAATAAACGGTGTTGCCACCTTACAGTATCTATTATTACTCGCTGTTGTAAAGGTGTAATGCTGCTCCTGTAGGCGGTGATCATTACATAACTCCTTTACTCTCTCAAGGGGAAGGCAGAGGCATCCCTACATAGACTATTCATAATTACTGGGAATCAGGGAAGAGAAAAAAACTCGTGATGTACTATTTATTAATTTAAAACGTGATCAATAGATGGCGTTAATAATTTTCATAGTTATAATTATCTTATTTTTTATTAAAGCTTTGTAAAAAAGGTTATTACGCTGTTAATGACCAGGACAGGGACGCCTGTAAGTGATACGCTTGCAAAGTAAATTAGTATTAAATTGTAAATAGGCCAGCAAAAAAAGCCTACCTTTTCTTGCCAGTTCTTCTCAGAGGGGGGGCAGCGTTTCGATTCTCCAAACCGGTGGCAGTGGTCACTTTAAATATTTTAAATTTATCTTTAGTTTTAGTGTATGTCATTTTGTAGAGCTGTAAAAATAGTCTATGCAAAATAAAGACATTTTTATTTAATTATTATTTTAATTAGTATAATTATTTATGTAGTCTAAGAGCGACCTGCATACTATCGGTTTTCTTCTTCTTAATTGTTTTACCAGTTGCTTGCAAATCCTACCTGGATTTAGAGCCTGGGGTATTATTTGGCTGCTAGGAGCAACTGTCGTTTGGTCTTTAATTTTCGACATTATTAGGAGCGACCACAGACGTACAAGAGTAAGCGGCCAAACATATTCCTTTGTTTAAGGAGCAATACTTTATCCCTTTCACTCTTGTCATTTGTTGGCCATCTTTGTTAATCCTGACTGTCTGATATGTCTGTGGGAGCGACTGCCGTCTGACCTCCCGACCCCGTCAGGGCGCCTAGGTCATTTCTTGTCTGTTAGTCACCGTTGAGGGTGCTTAGGCCCTGGATAAGACTCTGGTGTAAGACCTCTTACACCCGACACGCAGATCACACATGCCTATATTTCGCGCTCGAGGCCCCGCGGACTCAGTGTTCTGTTAACGATCACTGAGTTACGCAACTTTCACTATGGCTGGTCCTCGGATGGGTGACCACTTTGTGGCATTTATTTCAATTTCAATTGGCACGTTCAGCCGTTGGTCCCGGTTTCCGGCAACATGGCAGTCGTTCAGTTAAGTTAAAGACCTTATGGGCGGCTTAAAAAATTTTAACAGCGAGTCGCCACAGCCTTCACCTGTCCATTTTCAACCCGGCAATGGGCTTACCACCTATTACGTAGGACAGGAATACACATGGTGAAAAGTGGGAATACAATATGTATGCCTCTGCCACCCCTTCGGGGATAAGGCGTGAAGGATAAATAAATAAAAAAAAAAAAACCATCACGCCTTATCCCCGAAGGGGTGGCAGAGGCATACTATATGCCCACTTTTCACCGTGTGGATTCCTGTCCCACGTAATAGGTGGTGAGCCCATTGCCGTGTTGAAATAGACAGACGCAGGTTGTGGCTACCTGCTGTTGAAATTTTCAAGCCGCCCATAAGGCCTTCAACCAGGCTTAACGACTGCCATTTTACTGGCAACCGGGACCAACGGCTTAACGTGCCTTCCGAAGCACGGAAACGCTCGCAAATGCAAATGCCACAAAGTGGTCACCCATCCGAGGACCAGCCATAGTAAAAGTTGCGTAACTCAGTGATCGTTTACAGAACACTGAGATAAAATAAATAAATATAATTCAAAAGTTGTATCTGTCCCACATGTGGTGGTGAGCATAGTGCCGTGTTGTCACTCGTCTGTTAGTCAGCGGTGAGGTCGTTTAGATCCTGGATCTTAGTGGGATCTCTAACACCGACACGCGGAGGCATAGTTTAAGCCTACATTTCAGAAGTGGTATTTTGTCCCACATGTGGTAGAGAGCATATTGCCGTGATGAATTTATGGATCTACAAGCTGACCTGCCAGGCTTCGTCCGTGACATACTTCCAACCCCGTAGCACCCATTTAATCCCGTCGCTTAATACTTTTCCAAAAATGTATGAAAGTTTCCCCGATTTGTTGACATTCACGATTACTGCTCCGCGTAGTGGCGTGATATCATAGCTTAAAACCATCCTCAATAAATGGGCTATCCAATACAAATGGAATTTTTCAAATCGGTCCAGCCGTTCACGCGTGATGGCGTGACCAAGGAAAATTGGGATTCATTTATATATATATATAGATTACAACTGATAAACTTATTTGCTAGAGATCCACAAAAAAGGCAACCGAAATTTAAATAATAAAATCGTATTAAAACTCACGCACATTGTAACTGATTAAAACAATTTACAACGGTTTCGCCTCACGGCATTTTCAAAAGTACACAATATGACCACAGAGTACCTTTGAGAATGCCGTGAGGCGAAACCGGTTAGGTTTATGAAGTAATAGTTGTGGAACAGTACAAGTGGTGTTATTAATTTGCGTTGCAATGTGCGTACGTGAATGTACTAGGCGGGACGCGACGGCGAGCGCCCCGCACTCATGATCCTGATGAAAGGTTCCGGATGAAGCCGAAACAATTGTCGACCGACATCAACAACACGTTAGTGTTTTTACGCAAAATCCTATTTTTGTTTTAATAATAAAATCTAAAATAGACACATTTTCACATGCAGTGAATCTCTCACACCAGTCACCCATAATGCAGGTTCTCGCTTAGCCCGTAATGGTTGGACCCTTAAGCTGCTCATTAATAAAATCTTACAAACTTATATTTAAGTTTGATTCTATTACTTTTTATACGCTGTAGACTTTAAATCCTAATGTTTAAAAAAGTCTAATAAACGGCTCCAGTTTGTACGTCTGTCTGTACGCATCTATTTCTCTGGAACCATAAGAGATAATAAGAGACAAACGGTTCGCGGCAATCTATACAGGACACCATGAATACGTGGATAGGCGATTTTGAAGTTTTGACCACTTGTAGTGAAACTGGTTTCTGTTTAGAAGTCGTCTGATTCCTTTGCTGCGACAGTAATGGGCGCGTTACATGTTTTTTTATACTACTGGGGTGGCAGACAAGCATACGGCGCACCTGATGGAAAGTTGTCACCGTAGCCTATGGATGGTTACAACACCTTTCATCGTAATTGATTTTAATGCAAACGCGGAGATAGAACTCTGATGGTACCTACTAGACGCGCATGAAGAGGTCAAAGTAAATGGTTTGTTTATACTATTGATTGATGGCACTTGGTGGAAATTGCAAAGTAAATTAAATAACACCACTTGTACTGTTCCACAACATTTACTTCATATACCGATTTCGCCTCACGGCATTCTCAAAGGTACTCTGTGGTAATTTTGTGTACTTTTGAGAATGCTGTGAGGTGAAACCGGTTAGGTTTATGAAGTAAATGTTGTGGAACAGTACAAATGGTGTTATTTAATATGTAAATGATTTGTAATAAAGTAACGAGATTTCTGTAGAATTTAAAAATTTTACGCGATCATCCGTTATTTAGTAATAAGTATAAAACAAATAAATTCGTGACTCCACTGAATGACAATGAAATCTATAGCGTCTCCATTGTAACTAAGTGTTATAAAACAAAGCCGTATAGATTTGAAAACATTTCTATATCAAGTAACACAGTAAGTTTATTTATAAAAATTCTTGTGCTTAAATCGTTTTCGAACTTGATACATATTCATACAAAAATATGACTTTAATTAAAGCTATACTTCACAAAGTAAAAACTGTAAATGGCGATCAAAAACCTGATAAGAAGTTCGTCTCTCCGCCACCAGAAATTGACGAGGATGTTATTATTCCTAAGCGAAGAAAAAAAGTTTATAAGGTAGGTACTAGCTGACACCCGTGGTGTCGCCCGTGACATACTGTTACGTTCGTTGAGTGGGTACTAATAGGAAATGCACTGGTACTACAAATTTAAAAAGAATCACTTTAATTACCTACTCTGAACAAAGTCAATTAACAATCGCTACTAAACACAAACTCTTCGCTTATATAATCGCACTTTAACAGTATCGCACTATTTAGCTTCGATTTATTTCGATTGGCACTGTTCGCTTCCTCAAAGGAGACTGATTCGTAGCGATGCTGTCGTTGTCACTACACCCCGCATGAGGAAACAACAAACAACGAAAGTGTGGAAACAACTCCCCTGTTGTGGAGATCTGCTCCTCTTCCGAAGAGAAGAGGGTCCCTGGGTCCGAGGTTTTTGCCTGTTCTGGTAAATGACTACGCAAAACTGACAAATTGAACCGGTGGCTTTCTGTTTAGCGACGATTTCAACACGATTGAAATAGCAGACTCAGCCCCCTGGTCTGTAGTCTGGTCATACTCTTAAATGACGATTAATATATCGTGAAGAATTTTAACTTATTTCGATACGGTTCGGGTAGTTCAGTGGATAGAACAATGCTATGGTTAGGCAAATGTCCAACCAAGTTGTCTTTTTTCACTTTAATAAAAAATTATGCGTGTAAAGCTTTAATCCATTACTTTCTTATTTCAGTATGCTCACATCGTGGCTCGCGTTGACTCATCCCCGCCTCGATTGGATTTCACCGCACAATACCGCAATTTTCAGCGCTGGCGTCGAAATTACGAAAAAATGTGCGCTCAAAATACCAAATTGCTGATGCAGATTAGGAAAGCACAGCTTCTAAGGGTAGGAACGGACGAAAAGCTTTCTCTTTTATTGTATTTTCGTCCTAAATGTTCCCGATATGTACAAACACTTTGACTGTTACGTAGAACATCCATTGATTTTGCCATACATTCATTCTTCATTCTGCTGTTTTATGTGCACGTAAGCCACTGATTTACTCTGAAAAAACGTCATTTACTTTGTAAATGTATCGGAATACTGTAAAATTCTCGAAGTAAATATGGTATTTTTTGGCATTTTAAGTTTTCGATACTTTGCAACCAAAGTATCGAAAACTTAAAATGCCAAAAAATACCATATTTACTTCGAGAATTTTTTTAATAGTTTTTAGTAGAAATTAATAGTACCAGTAGGTACTGGTTTCAACAAATGAGTAAGGAACGATTGACAAAGAAGATATATTGTGCGAAAGTAGAGGGTAGAAGGAGTCAGGGTAGGCCGAGACTTACATACGAGGGCCGATTGCTCAATAACGGAAAGGTCTAAGTCCTCGAATACACTGACGTTTATCTATGAAGCGATTAATGAATCTGCAGGAAGCGAAAGAAATATGTATGGTTCGCGAAGCCTGGCGATCCATGCTTATTTTCTTTCAGAGAACAACAGCATTATCCCCGACTACCCCGTCAGGGATACAGCGTGGACGTATTTAGTTTGTTTTTAGTTTCATCATCATGATCACGGTAGAACTGTTGGTAGAACTGAATATTAAGCGAAAAAGACCCGAATAACATAAAATGCACGGTAGAACTGTTATTTTTTTTGTGATCATCAAGTAGTTCTGTAAACGATCATAACAGTTTCGATTAATATGCAGGGTAAAGTGGATTGTCATTGGAGCTACGAGCCACGTCGTTCGATGCTATACTACAGGCGGAGAGTGGACTTTTTGAAGCGTATCCACGGCGACAATTTGGAGTTGTATAAGCGTATCGTCAGCGCTGTAAGTAATACAATGTGGATCATAGGTAAAATCATTGCATCACTTTATATTATGAAACAAAGTCCTTCGCCGCTTGTGTATGTTCGCGATAAACTTAATAAAAAAAACACACTTTTGAGATACAACAAAATTATGTATGGTGGAATGGAGAACACAAAAGGGTCAAAATATTACTATATCAAATACAGCTAAAATTGGAGCGAAGCTCATGTACATTACATTAGTTTTTATTTCACTTCAATACATGTAGTATTTCCGAAGTTATAACGACGAGAAGTTATAGCCCTTTTATGAATTTCCGAGATAAGGCGCACTCATTATGACGTCACAGCGTAGCACAGTCTGCGGTCTCACTTGGACAAGGTGAGGCGTGGCGTTCGAGTGCGAACGAGAGCGCCGCAGAGAGTGCAGTGTTGTAGCGTATGTGGTCACCCGCGTTAATAAATAAATAGTCACTTTGATCATAAATATTTCAGCCATTTTTTGAATTCTGAAAAAAGTTAAAACACCGTTTTACTCGTATTTTTTTGTAGATTTATTTGGCATTTAAAGTAAAAAACGTTTGTCAGACCCATTGTGTAAGTATATTAAAACTTAGTGCATCTATTCGTGATAAACTTAAAAACGATTGAACAGATTTGGTACCATAAGAGTTTCATCGTTACATTAAATGATTCACGAGGAAGGTTTACGTCAATAATTTGTCAAAGTTTTGATTAAATTATTGGTTAATATATGACGATAAATGTTCAAGATGTCAGCTAAAAACGAGCTGACTGGGGGCTTTTATTGAAACCTCTGAAACCCAGTACTTACTTATGATATAACAAAGTAATGTTTAGTGGAATTGTGTCTCCTCTCAACTAATATTATAAAAAGGAAATATTTGAAGTTGGAAACAATTTTGTAAAGCAATTAGTATGCTAACTTTTTCTAAATTTAAATTATAAAGTGGAAAAATTTTTCAGTCACGAGCTGGACTCGAACCAGCGTCTTCTGGTTCAACGCACCAGACGCGTTACCAACTACACCATCGTGACCCGATCGTAAACGACGAATTAATCCACCTCTTTACGTCTTTTTTCCACTTTATAATTTATATTTGAAGTTGGTTTGTAATAAATAGGCTCAGAAACAACTGGACAAATTTTAAAAATTCTTTCACCATTTTAAAGCTACTTTCTTTGTGATTAACATAGGCTATATTGGAATTTCAAGTTTAGGGTTCCGTATGAAATATCGAATACGAAAACTTCACCACGCGGGCGAAACTGCGGGCATCAGCTAGTATCTTATATAGGGCTCTCAGCTCAGCGACAGTCCTATTATATTACCACTGCACAGCCATGACAGTCAAAGACAATAAGTAACCATAAAAACATGGAACTCTCTGCCGGCGCACGTGTTTCTGTCTTCCTGCAATCATCCTCCTTCCTTTAAGAAAAGCGTAAAACGGCACATATTTCTGGCCAGTCTCCTTGAGGGTCGCTATCAAGGACCTACAGGTTAGGATAGCGGCTCTCAATCGCGGATCGTTGTCTCTACCTTCCATGCGGCGCCATTTTCACGTGTCAGTAAAAAAACAATATACATATAGATATTAGAAGCCCTCGTGGTCCCGCGGACTCAATGTTCTGTAAACGATTACTGCGATAAGCAACTTCAGCTATGGCTGGTCTTTACTTTGTGGTATTTACGTTTGCGAGCGTTTTTATGCTTAGGAAGGCTCGTTAAGCCGTTGGTCCCGGTTGCCAGTAACATGGTAGCCGTTAAGTCTAGTTGATGGCCTCATAGGCGGCTTGAAAAATTTCAACTGCCACAACCTTCGCACTGTCTATTTTAACACGACAATGGGCTCACCACATATTACGTTGGACAGGAATACACATTGTGGAAATTGAGCATATAACATGCCTCTGCCACCTCTTCCGGGATAAGGCGTGATAGATAAATAAATAAATAATAAATAAATATTATTGCCACCAGAATCCAAGAGTAGAACCAACAGCTTCTCTCAGACGGGACTGGAGACGCAACCGCCGCGAGATCATCCTCCGTTCTGAGAATGCTTTCGTTCTTTTCCCGCCTATACATCAAGAGGATATCGAAGATCCCGCATTTGCAGGTCCACCAGGAACACACAGGCCGAGGTTTGCCCTAATATAGACTATGAACCAAGGGAATACTACATACAAAACACATGTTTCATTTCTTCAAACGTATTTTACTGTACAGTACAGTCTTAATGTAGATAGATTTTAGAAGAGTGCATGTAACTGAAATTAGAAAATAAAGGTGAATGTGTGGTGTGACTAGAATGGAAAAAAATGCGATGAGTATATTAGAGGGAGTTTGAGAGTGGTGTTTGTGACTAAAAAAAATGAGAGGGAACCGTCTGTCTTGGTATGAGCATGTGATAAACAGGGATGAAAGTCATGTCACTAAAAGAACTATGAATATGAAAGTTGATGGATGGAGAGCCAGAGGAAGGCCAAAGAAAAAATGGATGGACTGTGTATCAGTTGACGAATAACTGGGATGAATGGAAGAAGAAGACATACTGCGCCGACCCCAAGTTAATTGAAACAAGGGCAAGAGGATGATGATTATAGTAAACAGTCTTAAGGTAAATAGATTTTAGAACTTGGATAACATACAACGACAGACGGCACTGCTTTTTGTTTTTGGCGACCTTGACGGAACTTGTCTTGTATCATCACGAGTTCTATCACGGTCACCAAAAAAAAACATTATAGAACTAATAATTAAATACATTGAACTGTGCTTCTTATGGTAAGCCTGAGACTGAGAGAGACTTGAAAAATGTCAACAGCAGATCGCCACAATCTGTCCATTTCGACACGGCAATACGCTCCAGTTACGAGGGACGAAAATGCATAATAATATGGTGAAATGTGCCTAACCCTTCAGCGATAAAGGCGTGACTATATTTACGTATGTTTACTTGTAAGTTTATAATTTATAATGTAATTTTTTTAATGAAATGTTGCATACAGACTACAGAAATATCTATAATGTAATGCCACGCCAGACACCATTTTTATAGTCGTCACAAATTATGACGTCGTTTCCTACTACGCCATATTGGGTGGCAATGGTGCTTATTCTGTTGTTGAAACCACCAAACTAAATCTCTCTAAAATTTTCTTATTTATATTAAGAGATTTCCAAATGCTATTCTGTTATTACGTTGAACTAGACTTGGTGATATCATAAACAGCACTAAATTTGTATCTGACATGAACAAAATTCCTTTTATGGGATAAAATTCAACAAAACATGTATTTAGATGCCGACTAACTAGTCTAATTTTAGTGGGACTTTTATTAATTTTAGTAACCGTTTGAAACGTGAAAACGTGTTAAACATTGTAACGTGAAAAATGTACATAGGCAGTTCAATCACCAAGTTAGTCGGCATGTATTTACATTCGACTGTCTATGTATATTTTTCACGTCTTGTTCAATTTTATCACATAAAATGAATTTTAGTGATATCAGGTACAAATTAAGTGTTATTTATAATATCACCAACTTTAGTTCGACTTAATAACAGTCGTAATAACAATAAAAAAAAAAACTCTAAATAAAAATTAGAAAATTTTAGAGAAATTTAGTTTAGTGGTCTCAACAACAGAATTAGCACCAATGCTTACCTATAGTAAGTTTATAAATGGCGTGTGCACATGTTTCTGTTCATTCTGTTCGTTGTAAGTCTAGCAAGTTGACATACTTGCTATAATATAATTTTTCTGGACGCCCTATAACCCCACTGTTTTAAGAACTTAACGTAAGATACAGATAATTTATACCCAGCACAGAAAAAACAATTGGTTTTCTACTCATCATGAAAAAAATGGCAGCTTTAAATTACCAGACTTCTAAGTTCATTCAATCTCTTTTTAACAGGGTCTACATGACGATTGGTTTCCGCGACTATGCGGCGATCGGGGAGCTGTGTATTGAATTATTTACCGATGTATGTCCTCAGACGTGTCAGCTCTTCACAGAACTGTTAGACGGAGACACGTTAGGACATGGCTATGTTGGAACTTACTTCTTCAGGTGATATACTAATTCATATTAGTGACTATAATAATAATAAACTTATTTCTGTCTCAATTCATCACTACATACTTATTATAAAACAAAGTCGTTTCCCGCTGTCTGTCCCTATTAGATATTTTAGAAATTAAAAATTTTACCTCTTAGATATTTAAAACTACGCAACGAATTTCGATGCGGTTTTTTAATAGGTAGGTTTCATAAGGAAGGTTTTTATGTATAATTTGTTATAAAGCGGTAATTTGAAGGCTATTTACACAAATACATTATTAATCCTTACATTTTAAATATATTTGTTGGCTTCAGCATTTCATGAAGTTTATTTTGTCCCTAAACACCTTGCAAATTAAATTAATATCTTAGGAGATATGGCAAACTCAAAATGCAAAGAAATTAATTTTGTGACCATAATTCCACCGGGCCGTGTACCGGAGAACAGAAGTAATCAACCAATTTGAATAATGTTCATACGTTCATTCATTATTGTGAAATTAATGAACGACTGGATTAAATAGGTGTTACGGGGTTCGAAGTATGTCACGGGCGAAGCCGTGGGGGTCATCTAGTAAAAAATCATTTTACAATAAATTGCTTATACGTAAAATAGGTGTGACCAAAGTACTTTAGTAACATATTCATTTATAGCTACAACAAGAGAATCATACTGTATTTATAAGCTACCTTGTCTGAACTAGGATGTAGAGAATGTAGAGTTCAGCACTACACTTGAATTAAATGTAAATCTATACTAATATTATAAAGCTAAAGAGTTTGTTAGTTTGTTAGGTTGAACGCGCTAATCTAAGGAACTACTGGTCGGATTTGGAAAATTCTTTTTAATAATAATAATAATAAATATTTATTCATTTAGGTAAAAGTAACACTTATGAACGTCAAGAATAAGGCTTCTACATTTACATTTACTGCCAGATTCGCAATGCAATAGGTAGAGCCTGAGGAAGAACCTGGCAATAAAACTTATGGCCACTCTTTTCTAAACGCCAGTAATTACATTAGTTTGATTAACATGATATTAGATCAATTATATAGTAATGAATTTATACAAACAAAAAAATAATCAATTTAATGTTGTGTTTAAAATCATATCAAAATTAGAGCGATTATAGTTTTTGTGTTGGATAGTCCATTTATAGAGGAAGGCTATAACCGATATATAATTATATCAGAAGCGCTCGTGGCCCCGCGGTCTCAGTGTTCGGTAAACGATCACTGAGGTACGCAACTTTCACTATGGCTGGTCGTCGGATGGGTGACCACTTTGTGGCATTTACATTTGCGAGCGTTTCCGTGCTTCGGAAGGCACGTTAAGCCGTTGGTCCCGGTTGCCAGTAAAATGGCAGTCGTTAAGCCTGGTTGAAAGCCTTATAGGCGGCTTAAAAAAATTCAACAGCAGGTAGCCACAACCTGCGTCTGTCTATTTCAACACGGCAATGGGCTCACCACCTATTACGTGGGACAGGAATCCACACGGTGAAAAGTGGGCATATAATATGCCTCTGCCACCCCTTCGGGGATAAGGCGTGATGGATATTTATTTATTTATTATATCATCACACTTCTACTCTGGAGAGCGGAACAGTAATGATAAATGTGTACCAATCGGGAATTTTTTTAAGCAATTTTGTAGAATTAGTTTGCGACAGGATTAAATAGGTGCGACGTAGTGTTCTGTAAACGATCACTGCGTTAAGGAACTTTCACTATGGCTGGTCCTCGGATGGGTGACCACTTTGTGGCATTTATATTTGCGATCGTTTCCGTGCTTCGGAAGGCACGTTAAGCCGTTGGTCCCGGTTGCCAGTAACATGGCAGTCTTTAAGCCAGTTGATTGCCATATGGGCGGCTTGAAAAATTTCTACAGCAGGTCGCCACAACCTGCACCTGTCCATTTCAACACGGCAATGGGCTCACCACCTGTTACGTGGGACAAAAAGCAAAGCTTACGGTGAAACGAGGGCGTATAGTACGCATCTGCCTACCCCTTAGGGGAATAAGGCGTGAAAGTATTTTATGTTAACAGGTCCCAAAACATCTACATTAGGGCAGAAAGGTAGCCGAGGAGTTTTAGTGGGTATTTCCAGCACCACCACGATCAGGTGCTGAGCGACCCCCACACAAGCCCATTGCTAGTCAGCAGTGGGTAGTCTGTAAGCGGATCTCTCCTCGTATAAAAAAAAAAAAAAAAAGGTCCCGTACAACAACGCTATAGCTTAGTTTGGGCTACATGGCGCTGTGTAAAAAGTGTCCCACATTATTTATAAAAAAAAAACTTTTTTGTTAACAAAAACCGTCATTCATAAAAAGCAAATTAAATGTCAAATCATGTCAAAATAAAAGTACAAAATAAAATGCTCAAATTTATTTTGTGTTTGACTACATTGTTTAGTAGCCTTACACTGTTCATTCTCCTGATCCATTTGAAATGCATAGACTTTTGTAGTTTGGTCAAAGAACAGGAGAAAATTCTGCCGACTAGTACTCCTTCTTGGTTAAGTATAATAATTCCTGTGACGTTAAAATGTTAGTGCCTGAAGCGGGAGTTGCTACTGGCAATGAAATCTTAATAAAAGTGATCAGTCCTGAAGGCCAGACATTCATTGCATACTTTGCCGAAGAAACTCTCATTGAAGAAGTCAAAAACAGAGCTATTGATTACTTCTATCCTACAGGAGAAACAGGTTCTAGCCGGTATAAAATCATTAGAGTCTTTGACACTACAACACTTCATGATTTCTTGACTCTTTCTCAAGAACAAGTCATGATGCAAGAAGAATTGTTGCTAGTTGAGAGGAGGCTCCCTGAAGCTGGCACTTTATGGGACTTAGGGCAAGTCAGGGCTCCTCAAAATGCCACGATTGCTGCAGCAACTGCTTCTTTGCCGACACCACAAAATCCTATCCGACAACCAAACCTTCAGTCTCTGTTATCCACAAACGAGTTGTCTTATGAACTGCGCAAAATTTTAATATCATTAATAGAAGCTGGTGCTCGTCTCGCAGCTTCTGGACGGAACTATGAGATGACTTTAGCTCAATTATCAGCAGCATTAGATCAACCGCGAAGAACTCAGATATCTGTCATCCAAGTTATTACACCAGAAGAACTTGCAGAGCGGCTTGCTGCGGAAATGCAAACGATAGCTGACGATTCCCCAAATTCAGAAAAAGCTGATAGCAACGACATGTATCGCAGAGCTGAACATCTAAGACGATTCCTGGAAAAATTTCGTCAGTGGCGGATCAAGATTGCTGATCCACCTACTCCAGAAGCAGTTGGAGCTTTGATAGATTTAGGTTTTTCTAATGAAGAGGCAGAAAAAGCATTGAAACACACTGGTTGCAATGTACCAGCAGCTGCTTCTTACCTGATTGGCGAAAGAGGATCAAGTATATTCGAACTCGTAAATGGATTGCCAGATGGATTGATACTGCAGACTTTGCTTAAGCAGCCTCAGATTCAACGTGGTCTTTTGAACACAAGAATGTTGATTGCGTTTATTGCCATGGTCGGGCAAACGGGGAGTGCCTCTTTGTGGCTGAATTCACCTCATGGGAGCCCGCTGTTGTCCCAAATTTCACGGACATATCATTCGGAGAAATACTGCCTGGCTGTGAATCAATTTTCGGAGGAGACCCAACCACAAACCTCTGCTCCTTCGACTTCACGACAGAGGCGTTGATGCGAATTTTTGATATCTACCTATAATTATGGTTCATTCATTTTTATTTTAATAAACATATACAGTTAACCTACATTATTTTTTATTGTAATCATTATTCTATCTCATGCTGCAAACCAAAATTTCAGTGAGGTTGCTAGAATTTTATCGCCCTATTTTAAAAGTAAGTGTGCAAAGGAGGTGGCGGTAAAGATACGGCAGTACCCCTGGAAGACTCACAGGACGCTCAAATCTCAAAGCTATCACCGTCCTCTATGAGCGTAGGGATGCAACGCGATTTATTCTATCTATAGAGAAATCTTATCTTAATCTTAATAATATTATAAATGCGAAAGTTTGAATGGATGTTTGTTACTCTTTCACGAAACACAAAACACAAAAATACCGAATACATTTTTATGAAACTTTACAATAATATAGCTTATACATCAGAATAACACATAGGCTACTTTTTATCCCGGGAACAAGTTCCTGTGGGAAACCGGAACGGCAGAACTTCTCTACGCGGGCGAAGCCACAGGCGTCAACTAGTAGAAAAAAATTAACCAATTGTAGTAGAGAAAATTAAGTGTAACTGCAATGTCCAAATCACTCTCCGAATTTCGTATGCTGGTTGCGCCGGTATACGATTCAAGAGTAGCCGCGTTATTTTTTCTATGTTGCATCGCCGATCTACATTTGTTTTTAATAAATTAGTTGTCGACACTCCCCTGCTTCCCTTTATTCCATTTCTCTTTCGCACCTACCTTGTCTCGCATAAAAGAGGAGCGAGACAGCTGTATTACGCGCTATCTAAAACGTCGCTCACAGGCAGCGACACACGGACTGAAGACGCTCTGTTAGTACTGCAATGACCGCGCGCGCGCCCGCTCCATCTTTCGCAATAATTTTCCATGGATAAATAGTGTTTTCGTGCAATAGAACCAGGGATCCAAGTCCAGGGACATCCCCGGCAGCCTCCACCTCAGCATCTCGCAGCACAAGCAAGGTAGTGTGCTCTTTCCTGTTTTCCATTTCTTTTTCGTCGACAACCGCGTGTAAATTTCATTTTTGTCTTTCCCCGCAAATACAGTCCTCTTTGAATTTATTTATCTCGCTCGCTCAACCATTTTCTGGTCCTTCGAGTCGGAATTTGATCCACTCGCTTTAGTAGTTTGCCAATAGAAACGCAATAGTTTTTTCCCACCACGGAATAAACGCATAGGTATAGGTTATAGTTTTTTATTCCACCACGGAATAAACGCATAGGTATAAGTTATAGTTTTAATTCCACGACGGAATAAACGTATAGGTATAGGTTATAGTTTTTATTCCACCACGGAATAAACGCATAGATTAGGTAATAGTTTTTTATTCCATTAGGAAATAAACGCATATTTACCTACTGTTTTTCGTATAGGTAGGTACTAAATAGTTGGTAATTTCGACTGCACCGCATAGTAATAGGTAGACCACGCTGTCAGGTACCTAGGCCCGCGCGCGCAAGTACCTACGCTTGTTCGCGCCGAGTCTCGCTGCTTACCACCGCTTCCATTTTGATCGTTCGTTAGTTTTGCACTGTAGGCAGCTATAGTTGTTTGTTTTAACAATGCCTCCGAAAGAGATTCCGGATCTACAGTTAAAACTATTACACGCTAAGAAGGATAGCCTTTTTAAGCGTATGCAATCAATTTGTGATTATTCATCGAGGATCGCAGATGAATCAATAAAAGAATTGTTTTTATCCTCAATCGAAACCGTAGATACTTTGCGCTTAGATTTCGAAAATGTTCTCGATAAAATTAACTTGCTGGCTGTAGGAGAGTGGGAGTCAGGCTTATGGATTCAGGTGCTTCCATCGCCCAACATAGGTACTAAGTTGGATGATACTACTTTCCGCCTTGCCACTTGTCTCCGTTTGGGTGCTCCGTGTGTTTCTCCGCATCATTGCCACTGTGGAGAAGATGTCGATAGTCCAAGACACCATGGCCTCTCGTGCAGCAGAAGCGCAGGTCGTATATCTCGCCACGCCAATCTCAACGACATTATCCGTCGCGCTCTTGCCAGCGCGGGCATACCAGCCGTACGAGAACCAAACGGGTTGGTGCGTGACGATGGTAAGAGACCTGACGGTATGTCTCTGTTGCCTTGGATGATGGGTCGGCCGTTGGTGTGGGACGCCACATACGTCGACACTCTAGCGCCATCACATCTTCCAAGCACAGCAGGTTGTGCGGGGGCCGCAGCTGCTTCTGCTAAAAACCTCAAGCGGCGCAAATATTGTAATCTAGTAGGGGATTATATGTTTGAGCCGTTTGGAGTTGAGACTTTGGGACCTTGGGGTCCAAGTGCCCGCTTTTTATTTAAAGACTTGGCAAAGCGGCTAATCGACGCTTCGTGCGACCAGAAGGCTGGTTATTTCCTTGCACAAAGGATTAGTATTGCCATTCAACGTGGCAATGCTGCCAGTCTACTGGGAACGTTTCCGGTCAGCGATAATGCGGAGGAATTTTTTGACGCTTTGTAGGTAATGTATATTTATTTAAGTTGAGTTAGTTGTTTTTTTTATATTTAGTGTTAGATTATGCTTTTAATTTTATTTGTATCGATATATAATTTAAAAACAAACATTGTCTTCCTAACAACACCAATTGCAACTTGCTTGAATTAAAATTAAATCCCGATTTCTTATTAAGTTATGACGCCATGTCATCTTTCGAAGATTTAATTTGTCGCATAAAAGGTGTCGCTTAGTCATTGCAAGCGCCCGTGCCCGTAATAGTCACCGATTCGAAACCCAGGCCAGCCGGTTTTGATTGCTGAAACGGGACCGACCTAAATTACCGCCCATACAAATACCCGAATTTGATGGCGATATTAAAAATTGGCCTTTGTTTTTTGCTAGTTTCGAAAATACGATCCATAATAATAATTCGTTATCGGGTTACGAAAAATTACATAACTTAGTTAGTAAACTAACCGGGAAAGCAAAAACCGTCTACCTTATACGTCGTTATACGTCGCCGGTATAACGCTTTGCGCCGAAAATTATAGTTTGATTTTGAATACTTTGAAGGTCAAATACGAAGACAAACGCTTAGTAATAACCGCTTATTTGGATCAAATATTTAATTTGAAAATTGGCTCATCGTGTAATGAACACGACTTAGAAAAATTCTTAGATATTTTTGCATCAGATGTTCGCGCCCTAAAGAATGTCAAGGTCAATGACCTCTGTGATTTTTTGTTTTTGTATATCGGTTTAAAGAAATTAGATTCCGAAATCGTTCGCTTATTTGAAATGGATAGACGTGGCCATCAAATACCTAAGTTTGACGATTTAGAAACTTTCGTTCGTCAACATATTCGAATTTTGCAACGAACTTCGTTAAACCACGGAGTGACGAAAAATAGTCCGACTAATCGTAGTAGTAATAGTAGTAAGCCCAGGAAGTCCACGCACTCTTTTGTTAATTTTGAACCCACAACTTCGCAATCGCAAGTGTTGCATTCGAAAAATAGTTCTTTGTGTCAAGGTCACCATGACCAACTTTATAAATGTTCGGAGTTCAATAAACTCACTCGTAGCAATCGCTATAAATTTGTTCGTTCTAGTAATTTGTGTATCAATTGTCTCAGTGGGAGGCATCGTGTTTCATTCTGTAATTCGAATCATTTTTGTCGCAAGTGTAATGGTAGACACCATTCATTATTACACTTCGAAAACAATAACGCCATGTCCGGTAGTTCGTCCGACGATTCCAGCCGCGCGAACTTAGTGCCTAACCGTCCGTCAGCTGTGACGTCACAGCCGCCCGCGCCGTTGAGTCGCGACTGGAAGCGCTCTCGCGTGTTTTCGTCCCCGTCCGCGCCCAGCGACGGCGGCGCCACTGCCGCGCCCCACCAGCCGAACGATGTCGCTTTGTGCTCGCTGTCAAGTTTGCACACAAGCCCTACTACGGTACTTCTGGCAAACGCTCGAGTTGTTGTTTACGATTCGCATGGTAGGGGACATAGTGTTCGCGCACTTGCACGTGCTTCTCAAAGTAATTTTATTAGTAAAAATTGTTGTAGTCGTCTTGGTTTGCATATAAATAACCGCCCCGCATGTAATGTTGTGAAAGGTATTGGGGGTTCCACTAAAGCCGTTCAAGGTTCTGTAGGGATTAAATTCCACTTGCGTTTTGATTTTGATGTTAGTTTTTCGATGGATTCGCTAGTCGTCGATAAGTTTACCGAATTTTACCGACTGTCGCAGTCAATACCTCATTATTGACTAATTTTAGAGAGTTGCCTTTGGCAAATGATAATGGCAGGAGATATTGATTTGTTAGTTGGCGCTTCGATTTTCCCGCACCTCCTGTTGCAGCATAAGGTTCAAGGTCACGCATCGCACCCCGCGCCGCTCGCCTTAGAGACGGTTAATGGTTTTGTTATTGTTGGTTCCGCACCCGCTTGTTTTGATTGTAACTCGACAGTGTCATATTGTTGCGCCGTCGAGCCGCTGGACTCCGCTGTCCGTAAATTCTGGGAAATAGAAGAGGTGAACGTCCCTCCTATTGTCAGCCCGGATGATAAACTTTGTGAAGAGTTTTATAGTCGCACGACTACTCGCGATAGTGATGGTCGTTATGTTGTCGCACTCCCCTTTAAGGGTGATGTTAATTCGCTTGGAGATTAGTTTCAGTCAGGCGCAAAACGCTTCTTTTGTTTAGAACGGAAAATGCAGACATCTCCAAAGTTGAAAGAGGCTTACGATAGCGTAATATTTGGATAAAGGTTTCATTTCACCCGCGCCTCCCGAAACCGAAGAGACGAAGCACGCTCCTTCGTATACCATACCGCACCATGGAGTTGTCCTCGAGGATAAACTAACCACCAAGTTGCGCGTTGTTTTAGATGGCAGCGCTAAAACTAGTTCGAATGTTTCGGTAAACGATATTTTGCACAGTGGTCAAAATCTTCAAGGTAATTTGTTCGAAATTATAGTTAATTTTCGTTTATTCGCTGTCGCGCTTTCAGCCGACATTAGACAAATGTTTCTTTGTATTGGTGTTCGCGAATCAGATCGCCAATTTCAACGCATTAATATAGATAGAATTTTCGCATTCACGGACTCGACCGTCGCTTTGTGTTGGACACATTCTTCGCCCCATCGTCGGGATACATTTGTCGCAAATAGGGTTTGCCAAATTCAGTCGGAATTGGCGCCGCAAAACTTTTATCACGTCTCAGCTACGGACAACCCTGCCGATTGTTTGTCTCGTGGGTTAACACCTGCACAGATTTTGGATCATCCGTTGTGGTTCCGTGGCTCTTCCTGGTGCCAAGCCCCACCTGATGAATGGCCTGTTAGTCCTTTCAACCCCGCTACTGTGTCCACGCCGCCAGAGGAAAAGAAAACCTATTTAGTTACTACCGCACCGCTCGATAAATCGCCTATCTTAGAGTTGGCTAGCCGTGTTTCATCGTGGCCGATTTTTGTCGATTTTTGAAAATCCTTCCTCGTCGCGAGCATGTTACCGCTTTTAACTTAAACAAGGCTGAGTTAATCGTGCTTCGTGAACTTCAGCGATTTTATTTTTCGTCTGAAATTGGAAATTAAATAAACCTTGTAGTCGTGCTTTTCAACATTTGAACCCTTTTTTGAAGGATGGCCTCATTCGAGTTGGTGGTCGTTTGAGCCAGTCCGCATTACAGTACGATCAAATGCATCCTGTAGTTCTCCCGCGCAAGGATCATATAGTTGATCTTTTAGTTGAATATCACCATAGGGTGAATTGTCACGCTGGTCCAGATTTATTAATGTCAATTTTGCGCCAGAAATACTGGATTCTCTCCGCACGCAATTTGATTCGTTCGATAGTTCATAGATGTATTCCGTGTTTCAAACTTCGCCCGATGTAAATCGCGCCCGAAATGGCCGATCATCGTCCTTGTCGTGTTGTTCTGGTTGCTAAACCGTTCGTACACACGGGTACAGATTACGCTGGCCCCTTCAGGGTAACAGTTTCTCGTGGTCGTGGTATACGCTCTACGAAAGCTTATGTTTGTCTTTTTGTTTGTATGACGACTCGCGCCGTTCATATAGAGTTAGCTGGTGATTTGAGCACGCCATGCTTCATGGCTGCATTTAAAAGATTTTTGTCGCGTCGGGGTTCCGTATCTCGAATGTATTCGGACAACGGTACGAATTACGTCGGAGCTCGTCGTAACCTTTCCGAACTACATAATTTTTTGCGTTCCAAACACTTTACATTTGAAGAGCTGAGCACCGTGCTCACTCAAGCAAGGTCGTAATGAATACGCGTCCTCTTGGTAGAACCTTGTTTAGTGATCCCTCGGAGCCGCTTGCACTGACTCCAGCGCACTTTTTGAAGGTTACACTGTTAAAATACTTACCCGCCTTTAAAATAGAGAAAGATCGACTTCATCTTCTCTCGCGTCATGCCTTATTGGATAAACTCGTTCAATCGTTTTGGAGGCATTGGAGGAAAGACTATTTGCAAACGCTACATTCACGTCAGAAATGGAATACTCCATCGAACCCTATTACTCTCGGTACTGTCGTAGATACAGTCTACGACTGTATCTATACGGTACTGTCGGTAGACAGTACCGACAGTAATTTTAACTGAAAATATGCCTCCATTTCATTGACCTCTGGGGGTGGTAGAAGTTTTCCCTGGGTCAAATGGGATCACCCGTATAGTTCGTACTTGCGACCAGTTATTCGTCTTTGTCCTTTAAACAGTAAGTTTCAACAGTAACTTCAATAACAAATTTAGCTTGTTCGATTAGGTTTAGTTTGGTTTAGTTTAGTTCGATAGCATTTTGTTTAGTTAGCAGCTAAAGCTTAGTGGCAACTGTATAGTCAGTTGTTCCTTTTTCGAAGGTAACCCTTCAAGCCGGGGGGGAAATGGTTGCGCCGGTATATGATTCAAGAGTAGCCGCGTTATTTTTTCTATGTTGCATTGCCGATCTACATTTGTTTTTAATTAATTAGTTGTCGACACTCCCCCGCTTCCCTTTATTCCATTTCTCTTTCGCACCTACCTTGTCTCGCATAAAAGAGGAGCGAGACATCTGTATTACGCGCTATCTAAAACGTCGCTCACAGGCAGCGACACACGGACTGAAGACGCTCTGTTAGTACTGCAATGACCGCGCGCGCTCGCACCAACTTTCGCAATAATTGTGTTTTCCATGGAGAAATAATGTTTTCGTGCAATGGAACCAGGGATCCAAGTCCAGGGACGTCCCCGGCAGTCTCCACCTCAGCATCTCGCAGCAAAAGCAAGGTAGTGTGCCCATTCCTATTTTCTATTTCATTTTCGTCGACAACCGCGTGTAAATTTCATTTTTGTCTTTCCCCGCAAATACAGTCCACTTTGAATTTATTTATCTCGCCCGCTCAACCATATGCAGATATATTAGATCAATACTGTGGGTCTTTTTTACTTGTACCCTAAATACGTGAAATTCTTCTTTAGCGTATTTGTTTACCTCATTTTATATCGCTTCACTCGCAAGCCTCGCAAACAACATGGGGTCTCACCATACACATGCATCGTGTGCTTCTAGTTGGTTTAAGAGCAGTTAGCAACAAAAAAAAAGAGCAGTCAGAACAGAAAATAATTGTAGAGAATTTAGAGACTTTTCAAATAGAAGTTCTAAAGTTATTACTCTTTGGTTAGGAAAGTTCCTCACCTCTACTGGTCGGGAGGCGACGTGACTCACAACAACGGATTTGGATGCTATGCCCAGAAGGGACGGAGCCATCCCATTAAAGCAGAAAACTATCATTTCTCTCACTCTATGCCTGGTAAGTATAGTAGATTCATTACACTACCCGAAGATCGCATCGTGTTTTAGAAAGGACATCATCGGGTTTTAGTTTCATATAGCGTCATCTCTTTTACACGAAATACCTAACTGGCTAATATTGCATATCTATGGTTTACAGAGCAACGAATATTGCTCGCTCCCTCTCGCTCGTGCCTAATAGTGATGAAAGTAATTATAAGCCGCAGGCCATGTTTACGGCAAACTGTATGCGAAAACCCATATACGAAGTAGGACCTATAAAAACATCTCATTTACCCCTTTTTATCCCAACTGTCTTTGGCGGCACGGATACCCCATGCCTGCCTACTTCTGGGGAAAAAATATGCACATGGCAACTCATTAAAAAGTATTGCTGCCTCATTGCCTTTCACGCTGTGGCTCCGTCTATTGGTACTTTGTCTAAGCGAAAACCACATACGTCACCTATCAGTTGCCTGCATTCGTCTGTGTAATTAGTGTAATCCCAAGTAGCAGAACAGTTTCATTATATTAGAATTATACAACTAACAGGCTAGTAAGGGTCTTATAATAGTTTGAGGTAACGAAACAGTTGTAAAAAAGTTACTAATGATACGCAATAGTTTTTTTAGAATATTAGTCACATTAATGTGTCTGGTAAATGTTGTCTCAACAAAGATATACAACTATTATATAACGTATCTGCTATGACGTTTACAAGACTAGAGTTTATGTCAAGTAAACGTTTCAGTCAGATAGCAGTCATGAGCTGACATTTTTGTTTCTATAAGAACCTTTAAATAAATACTAAAATAACATTGTGTCCTATAGTGATTTTGTAATTAACTATTAAAAAACAGTCATATTAAGTCATGTTTATATAACATCCAGGTTGAGATATTATTCTAATATAACTTTTATAAACCACACGCCATTTCTATTTCAACAAAATTCTTTTTATGGATTCCAATAAATAGAAAAGAATTAAATGATGTGGTGGGTTTAGAAGAAAGGTAAATAAAAATTATCAATTGTTAAAGATAGCAGCGATTCCTTAAATAAATTTGGAGAGAACTGAGGTCAGCCACGAATGTGGTATAAATATAGGTAGTTCTGTACATTTTTCATACTTAATCTAGTGTGAATAAAATCCATAAATATAGAAATGGTTGTTTTATTTGGCATTAATCAGTTTTCTTATAACTAGTACAGGTACTTATCCATTAATATTAATTTTAACGTTACTTGTAAGTTATTGCACTATTACAAAATCGATCACATTTAGGATATCACAATCAATGATATATATATATATCCATAACACTTCTGTAATAACTAAAAATGCGTGTTGTCCCAAGGCCATTTTAAATGCTTGACCAACATTTTGTTCATAACTTATCTACGTCTAAAAATATCACCTTGATGTACCTATAAGAGAAAAAGTAGATACTATGAAATGGTTTTTTCTATATTCCAACAGAACTCTAATCACAACTGTTTTACAGCAAGTCAAAAATAGTCATATACATGTTATATTGCGGTCATCCAATATCATATGAAATTATGGCGGATGTTGGAAGTATTAATATGTTTAAATTAAATATATTTTATTTTAAAAATATCAATATTTTGAAGGCCCTTTAAAATTTCATCCAATATTGCTATAAATGGAAAAGAAAAAGAAAAGTTTAAATTCCCAAGTTTAATATCTCATCCTTCACCACAGGCTTCTAGACCTACAAAATGAATAAATAATATCTACTTAATGATTAAAATATTGACTTACTTTTTTATATTTAACTTTGAACAAATACACATAACATTTCATCATATTTTTTTCTTATTTTTTTTAATTATCGCTAATGTGATCACAATATAACCTTTTCGCGACTTAATTGTTGTATTATTAGTTCTATGTAACTTTTATGCGATCTTAACACAACGTAATGGTCACTATTATAACCATAACACGATTTTAACACGACTAATTGTTATATATCTGTGCCCAAACCTGCGTTATATTAACACGTAAAAGACTATTATAAGACCTATTCTGTTCACTGAAAGTTACATAATAAACGTTATTGTACTATTTATATGACATCATTTTGCTACTTGGGATATAATGACAAAAGGGTGACGCCCCCTTTGTAGTACGAAATATATAGAGCAAGGAGTCTCTCAGAGCGCTAGTGACATTGATTTTTGATCCATGTGGGTGTTGCACGGGAACTTCTCGAATAGCACACGCTTGCTCAATATTATTGTCTAAAACTAGTGCAACCTTGTTTTATGTGTAAAAATTGTAGTTTCGTAGACATAAAAGTTGTGTAAACGGGCTATAGTGAAAGACAGTAATATATTGCAGTGACATGCTATTTTATATCTCTCCGCGCAAATTGCACTGAAAGCCTTACTAACGGTCTACCACGTTAATGGGACAAGGACACAGGACCTATGACTGGACTTGACATCGACAAAGGACTGGCCAGGACTAAATTAGAAGATCAGATTGAAGAAATAAGATATAAAAAATAAGATTTAGCTAAAAGGTCTTCGTAACCAGGCCATAAAGTAAAAACAAAATATCCAGGTCTACTATCAATGCACGTGACGTGTGATAACGAGGTCTGCGGCATCTTCAACATTACATTCAAGGCGTTACCCCAGTTTGATCTCCACAACGTTGTGTTTGGCAGGGTAAGTACATAATAAATAAAATTTACACACCGCCATCTAACCTAAACTAAGCTATAAGCTTGTGCTCTGGGATCTAGATAACTGACAAACATACTTATATATTTCTTTATACATACATTTAAACAAAGGAATCTCCCAAACTCTTAGGGCCTTAGCGCCCCCAGCCAGTGTTAACTGACTTAAAAGACGTCAAGGCGAAGAGACCAAAAACAAAATTATGTGTGTAAGCGACGCATAAATACATTCAGCGGTTCGGGTGTAATAATCATAGCACACGCTTGTTTGCTACCTTATTAAGGTCTAAATAGCATTAGGTACTATATATTTATAAAATGTTAGTTAAGTGTTGTGTACAGTTCATAGTTAAAACATAAGTCGACAGGAATTGTATTCTTCATCCGAGCGTCATCCCAGTTGCACTTGAGGTACTCGCTTCAAATCCGAGGCCCGCCTTTCCGTTATATGTTTGCTACAGTATATGATCTTTAGTACTTAGTTATGTATTGTATGCCCTAGAATAAGTATGCCAATAACTAGAAACATATAATTATAATTAAATTAATTGTGTACCTAATACAGTATGTGTTAATAAAACGCTTCTACGGTGCGAGCATGTGTGTGTGCCGCTGTCGATGTCGATACAATTTTTTTATACCTACCTACTATATGCAGTTGCCTTGTGCCGAGGTTCGCACTCGCACGCTCTGCACCTGAGAGCATTACATCTTCTACTTACTCCGAATTTCCTGGATCATACCACCCTGCATCGCCTACAATGGTGCTAATTCTATTGTTGACGCCACTAAACTAAATTTCTCTAAAATTTTGTTATTTTTATTGAGAGATTGCCAAATGCTATTCTTTTATTATGTCGAACTAAACTTAGTGATATCATAAACAACACTAAATTTGTATCTGACATCACTAAACTTCCTGTTGTGATAAAATTCAATAAAACATGAATTTAGATGCCGACTAACTAAGTGTTATTTATGATATCACCAACTTTAGTTCGACTTAATAACAGAATAGTATATGGCAATCTCTTAATAAAAATAAAAAAAAATTTTAGAGAAATTTAGTTTAGTCGTCTCAACAACAGAATTAGCACCAATGTGTGTGTACCCACAGACGTACAAGACTAAGCAGACCAAACATATTCCTTTGCTTATGGAACAATACTTCATCCTTTTCACTCTTGCCATTTGTTGTATAAAGCTATCTTTGTTATTGCTGTGTAGTTACTTCTAACTCACACATTGACAGCGAACAGCGCGTAGCCAATTGGACGGACCTCAGACTCTGGTCTTTGATTTATTTCCAGATTATTCGACCATCGCAAACGTACGATGCAGCGAGGGTGCTCGGTAGCGCTCTAAGTTCCCACCCCGTGGTTCAGGTATACTCGTCTCGACGGATACGAGACGGAAGATGGGTCTCAGGAGAACCCAATACACGACTCGCCACTGTCCAAAAGGCTAGACAGATGCTATTGCAGACGTGAATAAACTGTTAAATTATTTTAAATATAGTTCTAATTTCTCAATCAAACCTTTTTCCGGCAGAGACCTATTATACGCCCACATTTCTGTGTGCATTTTTGTCACACGTAACAGGTATTGAGCCCATTGCAGTGTTGAAATGGACAAGTGCAGGTTGTGGCGACATACTATTGAAATACCTTCAACTAGGCATAACGTACCTTGGATTGAATTGGAGCATGGAAACGCTAGTAAATGCCACAATACGGTCACCAATCCGTTACCAGCATAGTGAAAGGTGCTTAACGCAGTGATCGTTTATAGAACACTGAGTTAGTGGGGCTACTATTTTCATATAATATTAATATTTCTTCTTATTAAACCTTTTCCGGACCTCTCTCATCAATAGAAAGCTCTATCATCAGCTACTGTTAGCGAGCGAGCAAGCTATAGCGTGGTGAAGTATTCCCGTACCTATTTCCCGCGGAACTATTTAGGTCCCGGGATTAAAGATGGTCTGTCTTATTTTGGTCTAGCTAGTTATCAGTTTTTGCATGTAAGAGTGACCAACAGCGATACAAATTAATGTTAGTGAGATAATAAAAAACATGAATAATGATTTGACATAACTCAGCCTTTAATTTTATGCTGTATTGAAAAACATAGTTGGGTTCAAACCCCCATAAGTAGTTCATCGTCGTCTCGCTGCTTATTTTTTAAGTATCTGAATATCCGCCTGTAACAACATGAAAATAAAGTTGACTATCAATTTGGATAAAATACTGTATGAATAGGAAATATATAATTGTTTTTTTTAAGAAGACTAGAAAAAATAGCAGTCTACATTGAAATATTACATGCGCATTTTTTAGACCAAATGGCATTTTCACGAATTCGAAATAGCCAAATAGCAAGTCTGCTCACCATAACGTCTTCGGTACATGTCCCCAGTCGTTAGGAATGTGCTTCATTACTTTCCGAACATCATCATCAGAGACAGGAACATCAGATACTACACGGTTGACTCGCACGTTGCCAGCACGAGGCCATGGCGCTTGAGAGGGATGTTCCACTACCAATTCTAATTCCATGCTCACCTCCCATACGGAACGTAGTGGAATATTAGCGACCTGCAATGAAAAATAAATAGTTTAATTCTGTATAATACAGTACACCTACTTCCTTGATATATTAATGAAGAAATTGCAAGAGTGGAGATAGCTACAGTGGTTACATATTTAATAAAATTTTTGGGTATAGTGGTTCTCGAACGAACTCAACGTTTTAGCTACAACAGAAATTCTAAGGAGATTAATTAGTATTAACAGTAAATATCTTTGTTTTTAAATGTTATTTTTGCATTATTCCGCTTTTTTAGAATGTCGTACGATGTCGACACGTGTTTCGCCTACACACGAGGCATTATCAAGACTGTTTGGCAGCAAAAGTACTTATACGTTCACCTCAACCTTTTGTAGTTCGAACGCAACCAAACGATAGCGCGATGTAGACTTCTAGTTGTTTTGTCTATTTTTGAATAAACTAAGCAAAACCGAAATGTGGAAGTCTGTTTGTTCGTTCAGCAAAGCACACCCGTCCCGTTTTATAACATCTAACTGCTCTAATACGGACATTTTTAGACCCTTTTCACATAAATGTAAAATTTCAAAACTGTTGTTATCATTCAAAATATGCCCGGTGTCCAGCAAATGCTTCGCGAAATGTGATTTATCTGTGTGACCGTTTCGGAATGCTCCTAAGTGTTCCTTTTATCTGGTATCAAATGAACGACCTGTTTGGCCTATATAAACATTGCTACAACCATCACATTTCAACTTATAAATACTGGATTTTTTGCTATTACTAATACTATCTTTACCATTACATAATGTTTTTAAGGTATTTTGAGGTCTATAGGCCGAGAAAACATTATTTTCCTTAAGTACCCTCGCCACACGATGTGTGATACGCCCAAAGTATGGGAGACTAGAAGTATACTTTTTAGTTTCTTTAGTTGATGGGTACAAAAGAAGTTTAACCATATTATTTTGCTTTTCTAATAAAAGTGAGTGTATTAATTTTAAGCTATAGCCGTTAGATTGTGCAATGCAGCAAATAATATTCAATTCCTTGTCAAATGCCTCTCCGCTTAATGGAACATTTAATAGCCTATGAATCATACTATGGAAAGCCGCCATTTTGTGAAGCCATGGGTGGCAAGAATTAAAAGGAATTGTAGTATCTGTATAAGTTGGTTTACGGAATATTTCAAAACTATGCTTTATGATTTAATTCAAAAAATAAAAGACATCGAGTTGCCGCGTAATTCAATATTGGTATCGTTGGACGTAGATAGTTTGTTTACAAACGTTCCTTATAAGGAATGCTTAAAAATCATAAAAAATATGTTGCAAATTAAAAGATTACATCCAGAACAAATTAATGATATTTTACGCTTGACGGAGCTTTGTATGAAGCAAAATTACTTTCAATTTAACTATGAATATTATGTACAAAAAGAAGGTCTAGCAATGGGCTCGCCTTTAAGCCCCCTAATGGCAGACATATTTATGGACTATTTTGAAAATAAAAATATAATCAATAACAGTCATATTTCATATTATTATAGATATGTAGATGATATAATAATGAATTGGACGGGTACCCATAGACAACTAAGTATATTTCTTAGTAACTTAAATGGCATTCACCCTAAAATTAAATTTAAATTAGAAATGGAACAAAATAATTTATTGAACTTCCTAGACCTATCAATTTCAAAAAATGGCAGAAAGCATAGTTTTGAAATATTCCGTAAACCAACTTATAAAGATAACACAATTCCTTTTAATTCTTTCCACCCATGGCTTCACAAAATGGCGGCTTTCCATAGTATTATTCATAGGCTATTAAATGTTCCATTAAGCGGAGAGGCATTTGACAAGGAATTGAATATTATTTGCTGCATTGCACAATCTAACGGCTATAGCTCAAAATTAATACACTCACTTTTATTAAAAAAGCAAAATTATATGGTTAAACTTCTTTTGTACCCATCAACTAAAGAAACTAAAAATTATATTTCTAGTCTCCCATACTTTGGGCGTATCACACATCGTGTGGCGAGGGTACTTAAGGAAAATAATGTTTTCTCGGCCTATAGACCTCAAAAACATTATGTAATGGTAAAGATAGTATTATTAATAGCAAAAAATCCGGTATTTATAAGTTGAAACGTGATGGTTGTAGCAATGTTTATATTGGCCAAACAGGTCGTTCATTTGATAGCAGATATAAGGAACACTAGGAGCATTCCGAAACGGTCACACAGTTAAATCACATTTTGCGAAGCATTTGCTGGACACCGGGCATATTTTGAATGATAACAACAGTTTTGAAATTTTATATTTATGTGAAAAGGGTCAAAAATGTCCGTATTAAAGCAAAAAAGCGGAATATTGCAAAAATAACATTTAAAAACAAAATAATTTTAGTTTTTTAAAATGGATTTCCGCCATGTAACGCCTGATTTAATTAGTAAATATCTGTCAATTTTGGTTTTGGTAACCCATCGATCGAAATTTATAAAAGTTTGTAAACATAATCTGAATAACTAATTCAATGCAAATTTTCATTTGTAGTGAAATAAGTTAACTTGTTTAACACATGACTTTAAAGCGTGACCTTCGCCTAACAAGCTAAACATTCTGACAGCTGAGCTACAGAACCAGTTTTCCTCGTTAGGCGCAGGTTTCAGGTTCAAATCCCGCCGTCTAAACCAAATTGTTTTTTCCATAAATGAAAATATTAGCATTCTACTAAATTCTTTCAAAGTTTACTTCAATGTACTCACCTTGAGCGTAAGGAATCCTTCCGTATTGAGTGTGTATGCTAAGTGGAGTTTGGCGTCGTGCATTGATCTGCCCCAACGTAACGCAACACGTGCAACTGCGGCACAGCGTCGAAGTATCAACGGCACGTCCCGCGCCAAGTACGAAGTTTCGCTAGCCGATGATACCATATAGCGCATTGTCTCGCAAGCGAAACGAATGCATAAAATCGCTACTGGGTTCTTTTTATCTGTAAAATTAATGCAACATTCTTATATCTAAAATCTGAAGGGTATCTTTGGGAGGCTAATAGCGGATTCTGACGTGTGGAACAGGGTTGCATGGATCAAGAGATTTCTTTCCGCTTGATTGTGGAGAACTTTTTGGCGGCTAACAAGTTTTGGTAAAGCATTTTATAATGTTGTGAGAGAACAACCATATGGAAGTTGCTGGCCGTATATGGAATGGACGGCTTGCTACTGCAAGTAATACAGTCATATTATATAGACTGAAAGGCTAGCGATTAGGGGGGATGTGCCACCTCTTTTCAATGTCTGTACGAGCGTCAAACAGCTTGTGACATGTCGACTTGGCTGTTCATAGTGGATAGCTGCCTACAGAAATTAAAAGATTGTGATATGGGTGTAAAATTTAGCTAACTTAACAGTAAATTGTTTGTTGTACGCTGATATTGGGCCTGATGGCCTCATCAGAAGCCAACCTTCAAGCATTAGTCACAAATATGAGAGAGAAGTGTAAAAGTAAAGGTGAACGCTTGAATTTATGTAAATCTAAGTTATATGAAAGAGAAATAATATAAACGGAGTGCAAGATTTGGTTAAACCAGGAACGTAAAGAGCAAGTGAATGAAATTGTGTTTTAAGGAGAACATTTAGCGCGCAAGGAAGATGTGATTCGGATGTAGAATTGCGAGTAGCTGCCGGAAACAAAGTCAATGGTGCCTTGACCCTGTTAGTAAAGCGACAAAGCATCGTAAAAGTACCACGCCTCGCGATTTACAACGTAGTACTAGTGCCCACGTTGTTTTCGGTAGTGAAACCTCAGAAGATGCATGACAATAAATTGAATGCTGTGGCAGATCAGTATCTTAAGCTAAACCATTTATATCTCCCGAATTATACTTACCATAATCGATAGTGTCCACACTGATATCCGTGACCGGAGTGTCGGCCCTCACTCGTGTTCTCGTCGCGTTATCGTGTCTGTGTGCCAGCCGAACTGTGAGCCGTATACGACCGTGCAGCAATCGGAAACTCCATGTGTCTGCTAACGATGACTCCCGTTCGCATTCGTAACTCCTGTCCAAATGTCCAAATTTTAGTAATTAACAAAAGCTTTTCACTTGCACTCTTGATAATGCATCGTTTATAACCGAAACACGTGTCGAAATCATACGACGTTCATAATGCGAAATATTGCAAAATAAAAGAAAATAGTTTTACAATAGATTTCCGCTGTAACGCCGTTGATTCAATTAGTTAATTATAATAATTAACAAACATTAGAAACAATTTTGAAAAGCAATTAGTGTTAATGCTGGTGCCATCACAAACCTAATGATTATAGGTGCAATTTTATTTCGTGTAAGTTTGCTAATAGAATAGAATAAAATATACTTTATTGCACATCAATATCTCACACTCATGTCAAAGATTACAGTCTCATATATGTACAAAGGGCAATCACTAAAGAGCAATCTCTAACAGTCAATCTTTGGTTAATTGCCGGTAGTTAGCGCCTACGTCAACTTAAATAAAATAAAATAAAATAAATATCCATCACGCCTTATCCCCGAAGGGGTGGCGCAGAGGCATATTATACGCCCACATTTCACCATGTGCATTTGTATCCCACGTAATAGATGGTGAAACCATTGCCGTGTTGAATTAGACAGACGCAGGTTGCGACTACCTGCTGTTGAAATTTTTCAAGCCAATAAGGCCTTCAACTTGTCTTAACGACTGCCATATTCCTGGAAACAGACCAACGGCTGAACGTGCCTTAGGAAGCACGGAAAGGCTCGTAAATGAAAATACCACAAAAGTCAAACATTCGCGACCAGTCATAGCGAAAATTAAATATAAATATAATATTATAGTGGGACACTTTTTCACACAGCGCCATCTAGCCCAAAGTAAGCTAATATTAGCTTGTGTTTTGGGATCTAGATAACTGATAAACATACTTATATATTTCAAAATACATACATATTATAGATAAATAACACCCAGACGCAGAATAAACCAACGTGCTCATCACACAAAGTTTTATCCTGGGTGGGAATCGAACCCACGACCTCTTGCGTAGCAGTCGGATGCACTCCCACCGCGCCACAGAGGCAGTCTAATTGCCAAACATCTTTTACAGAACACTAGGGAGACTACAAGCTTTAAGTACATACGTTAAAAATAAGACAAATAAAAGTAATAAAATGGTATAACTTACCCCATAAAAGGCAGCATATCAATCTTCGATACAATATTCACTCCAGAATCTATATAACTGACGTTTTTATTCGCAGCCATACTGCAAAGTTCTGGGTGCCACTCTACTCTAGTGCATTCTCCGCTTTGAAATGTAGATTGAGACTTAGGCGAAGATGCACTAGTGGAATTACTCTGTGGACGTTTAATAGATCCATGATTCTTACTGCTTGTGAACGAACACACCTTAGATAAACTATCCGAAGTTACACTTTCGGGCGCAGCTTCAGTCGTTAAACTATTAGATTTACAGAAATCATTATCTTTTAAAATGTCTAGGATTTCTTTATTTATGCCCGCATCAATTTTATAGTCAGTTATTAACTGTTGTATTGTAATCGAGCTATTAAAACCACAGTTGGGAGATTTCTTTTCAGTTTTAGTTTTATCTTCGAACGATTTGACAGCAGGTTGATTCTCTATATCTTCTGTGTCTCTTTCAGCTGTCAGTTTTGTTGGTTCGTGACTCATACGTAATAGAATTCTATTACGATTGGGGCTGTTCGATATTTTTTGCATTTTACTGTTTGGTTTCGGTGTAACATTTATGCTTGCTCTTTGATTAGGTGTGCCTGGTAAATGAATCCTTTTTTTGCCTTTAGATTTTATACGATCAGTATCATCGTCGGTTGATGTCATATCAGTGTCTAATATAGGTGTGGCCTTCGTAGGTAATTTGGATTCTTTTTTCTTAGCGACAAAGTACTGAGACGACGCGGATTCTGAATCTGGTAATGTATCTTCGATTAATGTCAAGCAAGAACTTGAATTTAATAGCTCACTGTTAGGTTTCATAGCTATAATAGTGTTAACTTCTATATTTTCTACAGTGCTTTGAACATGCACAGCTCTATCATTAGATGTAGGTTTATGAATTTGTCGATTATCAACAAATCCATGAACAGTTGTACAATATTGCGCCACAATCGCTTCTGTGTTAACTTCCACATCTCTTGCTACTAATTCTATATCAGTGTCTGTGGACGTATTATCTATTTCCATATTGATTTGACAAGATTCACTACGGTCTGAACCACATAAAGTTTCATCTGATTTCTTTGACAAATTTTGTATAGGGACATTATGTCTAGGCTTATAATCATGTACATTTGTAAAGTCCAACGGCCCCAAAAGTATGTTATTCAAAGGATTCTCGTGGTCAAATACTAAAACTTTTGGAATGTTATTCACTGGACTACAGGGTGATTGAACAAGTTTAGTAGGAACTACATCGGATTCTGATGATTTTCCAGAAGCATCTGCTGAACTACGTGCAATATCTGAGATTACTATACTATTTCGTGTTTCATAGGAGCGAATATCATCAACGTTTTCATCATCGTCTATGTTCTCTCGTGAAGCTGGGCCAGACGATAAATCAGCTTCTACGTCTATTTGGCTCGAAGTAATAAGATTAGCTTGTATTTGTGTGCTGACTGTGGACATAGATTTTCTCGGTTGCCTTTCATCGTAACTCTCAAATGGTATTGCATCAGTCATAGGTTTAACTAAATCCGCCATCAGCTGTTTTATGCCGTCGGAAACATCTTTTAAATAACTAGGTATAACATGTGTTTTATTGGTACATTTTTTAAATGACGTTTCAGCAAATGTAGTTTTCTTTAATGGTGAGGTTGTACTTAAATCAGATTTTAAACTATTTTCGCTCACGGATTCATCGTCAAAATGTAAGGTTTTGACAACTTCGTTGCTCATACGAGCTGATCTCTTTGAAACATTCGTAGCGTCCTCAGGAGAAGAGTCCTGATTATCTTCCGTTAGACCTGTATCGTTAAACTCAACTCGAGATTTTTGTAAAATTGCTTGAGCCATGGAAATATTGTTGAGTAAGTCCTCTCGGCTAATTACAATTGACTGTCTTTTAGTCGCAAAACTGAGTCGCTTTTGCTCATGAACCTCCCCTTTATTTTCCAACTGCATAGAATTTGTTGTTTCTTTGGATTCGCAGCGACTACTGTCAGTGAAATCGCATATCATATCAAGCAATTCTTTAGTATCGTTTGCATCTTTAAAACTTTTGTGGTAAGATATTTCTTCATCTCTTTCGCCTGTGCTGAACGTATCTGATTTTTCTTCTTCTATGTAGTTCAATGCTTTGATATCATTTGCTTGTTTGATGCTTTTGCGTCGATTTATTCTTTCACCTTTCTCGTCTGTAATTGATTTGTTATCATCAACGATTTTATCTCTTCTATCCATTAGTTCAGTCAAAGTATTTTGAAGATGATCGTCTAGGTCAGGCTTTTCTTCGTCACACTTGTCTCTGTTTTCAAGAAGTTCAGTCAAAGTATTTTCAAGGTGATCGTCCTGTTCCTTGTATTCAATGGAGAGCGGTGACTGTCTCACTATGTGAAAATTGTCACTTTCACTTTCTGTTAATTCTGCGTCGTTATCTATCTCAATTTTGTCTGTCTGCATTTCTGCATCTTGATCTATAACTAAATACACCATGGAAGATTCTTCTGATGGTATTGGTTCAGGCTCCAATGGCAAAGGATCAGTATTCATTTCAGCAGACTTTTCAAGAAAGTCGTTATATATAGGCTCAGTCATGTCAAGAAGATTATGTAAAACAGAAGTCTTTGATGACTCGACTTTAAAAGAGTTATTTGTAATAGAATGAGTACTTTTATTTTCTGCCTCGAGAATATCCATTTTAATGTCATAAATTTCTAATTTAGGTTCGATTACATGTCCAACAGCATCCTTTGATAACAATGATGTCCGATCACTGGGTTCTTTGGAGCTTGGAGATTCTGTAACATCAGTCTCAACAACCTTAGATGATATTGTGATATTTGAGTCGCAATCAGTAGTTACGCCGCTGTTTATGTCTCCGTGTTCTATCTTGCTCAAAGTCGGCGAATTGTCGCTGGTCACTGTCTGGTATATAACAACATTCTGATTTTCTTTACAAATATTAGTTTGCTCACACAAATCTGATACTTTTTCTATTGGTTTACTTAATATAAGTGATTGTATACTAAAAAGTTGATCTGGAATAGGTTTTGTTATAGATAAATTACGTCTATCTAAACTTTGCGTTTTACGGATTTCTTGTATGAGGATTTGAGACATGGGTTCTGTAATAGTAATTTCAGTTTCGCAGTTTTCATCCGCACATCCTGCCTCTCTCTGTCTTAGACTTGCTACAGAAACTGGATCATTAAATACTTGTTTACTTATTTGCTCATCCAATGTTTCTTTATTATCACTGACATCTAGGACTATTTCATCGGCACTTGAACTGATACCTCTAAGTAGAAAAGCATTTGCAGGAAGGTCTTCAGATATCGAATCCTCACACAAATCGTTTTCAAATATTACTGTTTCTTCTTTAAGTTCATTTTCTTTTTTGTCTTCTTGATTCAACAATATAATATTACTAGGTATAGCTTGCGTCATAGAAATGTCAGATTCGTCATTGTAAAAAACTGTTTTAGATTTATTGATAATTTCTGAAGAAATACTGGTTGATGGGTTTAGTTGAAAGTCACTGGACGTAGGTGTATTGTCTATAACCTCCATCGCAGGCGACGGTTGTATTGCTATATTATTAATACTGCCTACCTTCTCATCAACAATTGTTCTACAATCATTGACAGTTTCTGAAAAAACATTTGATGATGGGTTTAAGTCAATTTCATCTTTATTATCTGGTTTATCTAAATTCACGATCCCAGGTATCAATTGACTAGGTATTGCTTGTGTAATAGAAATATTGCCTGTATCATCATCATACACAATGGTTCTCCTCTTATTGGTAGCACTGTCTTTCAATATGATATTAGTCGGTAGGGCCTGTGTCATTGATATGTTGCTAGCATCAAAAATTTTTGTGTTGTCAGCATGCTCCGTTTTCCCTAATATAATATTTTGAGGTATTGCTTGAGTGACAGATATATTACCTGTATCATCTTCAAAAAGTATTGTACGCCTCCTTTCTGTGACTCCATGGTTTCCTGTTAAAATTAAATTCGTAGGAGCAGCTTGAGTAACAGATATATTTCCGGTATTATCTTCATAGATAATTGTCTTACGTTTTTCTTGACGTTGTGATTCTAACACAATATTTGCGGGCAGTGCTTGAGTTATAGATATATTACCATTATCGTCATCAAATACTATTGTTTTGCGTTTTTCCTGAACTTTCTGATCTATAATTACTTGCGAGGAAATTGCTTGAGTGATGGAGATATTCGCCTTATCATCATCAAATACTATTGTTTTCCTTTTCTCTGTATTTTGTCCCAAAATAAGCTGTGAACTAATGCCTTGTGTTATAGATATATTACCACCATCTTCATCAAAAACTATTGTTTTTCTCTTTTCATGCTTAGTATTTTGTAGGATATTACTTGGTAGAGCCTGTGTAATGGAAATATTTCCAGTTTCATCTTCATATACTACTGTCCGCCTACGTCCAACCGGTTTATTACCCGTAATTATTTGACCATTTATTGATTGTGTGATTGATATATTTTCTTCATCTTTATTAGATGTAGTTTCATGTTTGTCAAATGCACCAGATATTATGTTAGTAGGCAACGATTGAGTGATAGATAAATTGCCTAAGTTATCATGAACTGATTGTCGTTTAACAATGTCAATTTTGTGAACTGCTTTCACACAAACTTTAGGAGGATCATGGAATGCAGTACTATATCTAGGCTCTGGATCAGTCTTGAAGCTAACTTCGTCTTTAAAATTTGGTAAATCATCGTTAGTGTTCAGTACTATAGTTTTTCTTTGAGGCCTCTCCTCTGTGATATTGGGTACAATACTTTGTCTGTTTTTATCAGTTTGCAACGTAAGCCTTTTTCCGTCAAATACTAATACTTGATTAGGTTCATCGTTTACTGCAAAATTTTCTGCCTCGCATGGTGCTGCGTAAGGATTGATGGCTATATTTTCTTTGTCAGTCAACCAATCCTTCTCTAAATTAATTTTTTTATCTATTGAACTACTCTTGGATAGATCTTGTACTTTAGGAGACCTCACTGTATCTGTAATGGACATATCGCAATCGTCGTTTTTAGCTACATGTGTCATATTCAAATCGACTTCAATGTACTCTGAGATATTGTGACGATCAGCCGGACCTTGACAAACTACGTTAGTAACAGCATGTTCAAGATCTCTTTCGATGTCTTTCAGGTCGTCCCTCTCTCCAATACGTTGTATATTTGAAAAGTTGAAATCAATTTTACCAGTTAGTTCACCTACTCCGGTTATCGTAAAATCGTTGCCAAATAATTTGCTTTCTGGATCAGGTAATGTACTTAGTTCGAATTTTTTATGAGGGGCGGTTATTTTTCCTTCAGTGGTAAACTCTACAGCTTCAATTGCTTGTGAGAAATTTATGTTGTTTAACGAAGCATTAGCGCTTATGGAGGGGTTAAGGTTGCCGACGAAATCTACTGCTTCAACTTCCTCAAATTGCTGATCAAAAATACGTCTGCCGAGGTGTTCCACAGTTTGCCGAGTAGCATGGGCATCTGAGTCGTTGCCAGACGACTCTAAAGATTTGTTGTGTTCCTCGTAAAAGTTCTTCCATGTTGTTGTTGCTTCGTTTGTTACAAATTCTCTACAAATAGAAAAAAATGTTGTTGAAATTGAATGTACATTATAACAATTGTCAGAATCACGAAAATTTTGACTAGAAATGAAACCATCACAAAAAAGCCAAACCTAGGCATATTAGAAATATCTTAAGCAAAAAATAAGTAAATTTATACATACGCTACACCAGTGCGACGAGAGAAACTAACACGACGACTCTTGGCAGTGTCGGTAGGTGTGGCAACATTAAATTCAAGCTCGGAAAACGGAGTACGCGCCGGGCGCTGGCTTTTGAGGATCGAGGAGCGGCGCTTGCGTCTGTAACAATTATGTTTGTTTATCAATATTATGTGCCCATTTTCATATCAAGCGAAAAAACCGCACCTTGACGTGGAGTTGCAATACAAATGACCATTTTTCACCTTGTATATTCCTGTTCCACATAATAAGTGGTGAACCCATTGATGTGTTTAAATAGACTGGGAGGCTAAGTTATGTTTGTCAATCCCTAAAATTGTCCACGTGATGTAAGGTGGGCACCGTATTTGCCTAATATTTGTATACAATGTACGTGGTACAAAATTGCATACGGTGAAATGTGGGCATATAGTATGCCTCAGGGATAAAGGTGTGACAATATGTATGTTGTAGCATAATGTGTAGTATGACACTTGTGAGATTGAAAACTCCCTTTCATAACATAGCATAATATCAGCAGTTTTGCATTCTACCCATTCCCATAGGAGTTTATACTCCTATGGGAATAGGTAAAACTTTTACAACAAGGTCACTTCTTACAACATCAGCTATCTGCCAGCAAAAGTTCCATCCACTCAAATCCAGTTGGTCCAGCTGTTACAGATATTAGCATATACAAAATAAGTAACCGAGAAAATTAAAAAAAAAAGATTATTATAATGTATATACTTCATATGTATTTAATGAAAAGCTGTTAAATGAGAATTACAAGAAGTCACCTCAATTATTTATTAACAGTACAGATTATGCTTCTAAATCTTTGTCATGGTCATAGTGCATTTTAGCCAATTTACTTCTTCAATTGTCATGAAATTATTAGTCCAAGACTACCGGGACTTTAATTAGTCCCGCTAATGAGTGTCTAGCCCATAAGACCTTTTAGCCTTTTTGATGCCACCTCACTAAAAAGGCAACGGGTTCAAAATTTCTTCCAAATTTAACATCTAAAATAGACACATTTTATTAAATATATTCAGCCCTTTAGACCCACCCAGGTTCCGTGCCTCGGAAAGCACATTAAGCCGTTAGTCCCGGTTGCCAATAAAATGGCAGTCGTTTAGCCAGGTTAAATGCCTTAAAAAATTTCAACAGCAGGTCACCACAGCCTGCACCAGTCCATTTCAACGCGGCAATGGGCTCACCACCTGTTACGTGGGATGAAAATGCATTCAGTGAAATGTGGTCATTCAATATGCCTCTGCCTACCCCTTCGGGGATAAATGCGTAACAATATGTTTGTATGTAAGTAATTGTCATGAAAGGCATAATTGATGCAATTGCATCTTTCGTATGTGAGTAAAGTTGTTAAATATAGAGTTTAACCAACAGACAAACAGAAAAGAATTCCAAAAATGATTGATTTGATGTCTACGAAAATAAAGACACCGCATTATATATTTTTTCATATATCTTCGCTGTAAAGACAGCCCCACCTACAGATTTATTATAGTATAGATATTCTAATTTCATTACACAATATACAATTAGGTGCTAATGCTGAAATGACTTTTAAATCATGACAAAATTTCATCATATAACATTTAAATAACATTCAAAAAGCTACTGCGAGGTAAATAAGAGAACATTTATTTCACTCCCAATTTGCGAGCTGAAGTAAGAGAAAGCTCATTGGTGCAAGTTCGTAATACTAATATGAAAAATCACAGGATAAAAATACACAGAACTTTTACTCACTAGTAAAATAATCATTTATTAGATCACAAACTCAAGTGATAAGAGATGCACAGAATTGGAAATAACTTACGTAGCCGCGGCTTCGGAAGATCGACTTTGCTGTGTATCATCCATTGTGATAATTATATATTTAGCTAATGTTTACATTTAACATTCACTTCATTAAATCATACGCCTATAATGTTTATTTTGAAACAATTACACATTTTACAAACATACACAACAACGGACGCTCATAAATTCAAATATTGACTTTGACAGTTTCATTCTAATTCTGTTTTTTTTTTATAACTTTTTTTTTAAATAATTATTGAATGGCCTGGTTTCTAAGACCTTTTAGCCAAATCTTATTTTTTATATCATATTTCTTCAATCTTATCTTCTATTTAGTCCTGTCCAGTCGATGTCGTGTCCTCTGGCTACGTCCTGGTCCTTGCCCTCAGTATAATGATGATTCTTATACTAAGGTTGTCAGTGGACATTTCGCGGCAAGAGAAAAAATAGCATTTCACTGCATATATATCATTGTCTTTCACTATAGCACGTTAACACAACTTTTATGTCCAAGAAACCACCACTCCCGCACATAAAACAAGATAAATGCACTAGTTTTAGAAAATAATATAAAGCAAGCGTCCGCACTTGTCACTCTGCCCGCCAAATGTCCTTTTTTTTATAACTTTGTTTTGTACGGTTTGTGCGTTATACAAGGAGTAGACTAAAGTCAAAACCTATGCTGCCTAGTTATTGATATTAATTGCTAAAGTCGTAATCGAGTTCAATGTCAAATTCCGGCCGGAATGTTGAATTTGTATCTATCGCTATAATCGCGCTCAACCTTTTGACCACAACTGTACACCTCTGATTAATAAGTTGACCGCTAAATAAAATCTATCGTTTGAAAAGATTGTAATGATGTGGTGCCTATTTAAAATGTCCGAAACTATACGAAATAAATTACGCATGCCCAATTAATCAGGCAACAGTACATTTTGTAATTATTATTTTTACAAGCAGTTATTCTAAATATTGATAATTTTTTTAAAGCAATTATTTGCTAAATTTCTCATAAATTTTTAATAAAGTGGAAAAAGACAATTCGATTCGAGACAGGGATTGAACCTGTGACCTGTGCCTAACCAGGGCAATGTTCTAGCCACCTGAACTACCCGAACCGTATCGAACCAAGTTGAAATTCTCCACCATATTTATATCGTCATTTTAAGAGTATGACCAGAGCCATCTATCGAGCTAATGAACAACTCGATACCAACGAACAGTGTTACAACTATTTTTAAACATTGATGCAATGGACTCCACTCAGTATTTTGATAATTTTTTTAAAGCAATTATTTGCTAAATTTCTCATAATTTTTTTTAATAAAGTGGAAAAAGGCAATTCGATTCGAGACAGGGATTGAACCTGTGACCTTTGCCTAACCAGGGCAATGTTCTAGCCACCTGAACTACCCGAACCGTATCGAACCAAGTTGAAATTCTCCACCATATTTATATCGTCATTTTAAGAGTATGACCAGAGCCATCTATCGAGCTAATGAACAACTCGATACCAATGAACGGTGTAACAACTATTTTTAAACATTGATGCAATGGACTCCACTCAGTATTTACTACTACTATTATATCACTCAGAATTTGTGAATGGTGGAGAATTTCAACTTGGTTCGATACGGTTCGGGTAGTTCAGGTGGCTAGAACATTGCCCTGGTTAGGCAAAGGTCACAGGTTCAATCCCTGTCTCGAATCGAATTGTCTTTTTCCACTTTATTAAAAATATTCTAAATATTGTTTTGTTTTTCATCCTGTAGACCATAATTTATTTACTATTAATGACGTCCGCGTCACAAATATAGTGGGAGGGGTCTACCCTCGTTATTTTTATTGTAAGTACTCGGTATCTACACTAATATTATAAAGAGGAAAACTTTGTTTGTTTGTTTGTAATGCAAAAGATCAAAAACTAATGGATCGATTTTAAATTTATTTTAAATAAATTATATTTAAAATTCTTTCACCATTTGAAAACTACATTAATCACGAGTAACATAGGCTATATTTTATTTTGGAAAAAAATAGGGTTCCGTAAGATATTTGGGTTTTTCGGACACAAGGTGTAAAAAATCAACCAGACAAGTTATTTATTTTGCGTACGCTGCCTAAACTATAAAAGATAGATCCATAAAATGTTCAAATTAATTGTAGATCTTATAAATATCTGCAAAAAAGTCCGCGACACACTATACCTACCTATGTCGAGTGAGACACAACAACCATTTTCTTATTTAAAAATCTTGAAATTTTTTTGGACTACCTTTAATTGCGTTTATTTTACTTATGCTATTAATCCTTATCAAAATAAATTATTTCATCACTAAGTACAGTTCATGTAGATAATAGTTACATATTTAGACCAGGCCGTGCGGGCGTAGGTAGGTACTGGAGAGCGAAGGAGTAATCAACGAATTATTGTGAAATTAATAAACGACGGGATTAAATGGGTGCCATGGGGTGCGAAGTATGTCACGGGCGAAGCCGGGCGGGACAGCTAGTGTTTTATATTGTTAGTAACCATGCAATGAGTTGTGAGTAGGCCTAATAGAAAACAGGGTTCAGGGCTGTTGGTTATCAAGCAACATATACAAGAAAGCGCTCGTGGCCCCGCGGTCTCAGTGTTCGGTAAACGATCACTGAGGTAAGCATCTTTCACTATGGCTGGTCGTCGGATGGGTGACCACTTTGTGGCATTTACATTTGAGAGCGTTTCCGTGCTTCGGAAGGCACGTTAAGCCGTTGGTCCCGGTTGCCAGTAAAATGGCAGTCGTTAAGCCTGGTTGAAGGCCTTATAGGCGGCTTAATAAATTTCAACAGCAGGTAGCCACAACCTGCGTCTGTCTATTTCAACACGGCAATGGGCTCACCACCTATTACGTGGGACAGGAATCCACACGGTGAAAAGTGGGCATATAATATGCCTCTGCCACCCCTTCGGGGATAAGGCGTGATGGATATAACATTGATCATATCCGATGCGGATCGAGGCGGATTCAATTTATAATAATTATGTCCGCTGGACTGCCGTACACACGGTAAGATTTGGTCGAGAAGCATATCAAATTCGCGATCGGGAGAATGCAAATCCGAACGTGTGCTAGCGCTATAACCATACTTTTGGCATGTGAACGTCAATTTAATGTCTATTTAAGATTTAAGTAAGGGTTCAACGGCCATTAAAGTTAATTGACATTAAATTACAATAATGACTCGTTGACTGTCTCTGACAGTGATTTTTTATTAATCTTTACTTAAAACTCCTTAATCAATAATTAAATCGACTCTGAGTGCGGCAGTTAGAGTATTACGTATACTCTGAGTGTCGAACTATATAAATGACGGGTTGCTTACAATGTCGTTTTGGTGGTAACTGTAATTGTGGAGAATAATAAATAAATAAATCATTATAAATAAATAAATTTATTCAAACTATATTTATTTATATATATATATATATTTCTGCGATTCCAGAGCACATCTTTCTTCATCTCCAATAGTATTGGGATCCTTGGTGTTGAGATTTCTAGTGACGTCCAATATCATAGTTTAAGGCGAAGTTGGCGCACAAAAAGCTTGAAGTGGTCAACAGGACGCGGCAGTACTTTACTGCGGAGCAAACACTGCTTCTCTATAAGTCGCTAGTGCAGCCGCACATGGTGTACTGCTGTCACCTTTGGGCTGATGCACTTGAATACCAATTGCGACGTTTCGAATTGGTAGTAGGGCGTGCTATGAGGATTGTCAACGATCCTCTGCAAGCGGAATCGAGGCCTTTCGCGACAGGAGAGACTTCTTCTCCTTATGCGTGGTCTATCGACTGTTCAACGGTTTGTGCTCTGAAGTCTGAGGCATTGTTTGATATGATGTCCACGGCTACTTTCTTTCATCGCATCGCTCACTATAGACAGGTTATTCACCCTCACATTTTGCGTCCGGAGCGTCAGCATACGGTTAGATCTGAAAGGGTTTTTATTCCGCGTACGCTTAAATTGTGGAACATCCTGTCTGTGTTTTCCCGAACGTCTACAGTATGGAGTTCTTCAAAAGGGATCTTAGATGGTTTTTTAGGGTCACCTCTGGTGTTGCAAATGTCCATAAGCTACGGTATCCACTTTCCATGAGGTGGGCCTTATGTTTGACTGTTACCTCAGTGGTATAAAAAATAAACACTAAGATATGGCCCACGGTTTCGTCAGTGACATAATTCGAACCCCGTAGCACTGTCTTACTCAAATATTTGGTTTTAGATATTTAGATTTACAAATGTATGGAAATCTGCCCGATTTATTGCAATTTATTATTTCTAGTCTGATCTCCTTCCTTGAGGAATAACATACTGATACACAGCCTATGAATCAAAAAATCTTTCACAAAATTATTTTAATCAATCATAGCCTATGATTGACTTAAAAAGAAGATCAAGAGTTTATAGATTACAAACAAACAAATCATTCCTGTTTATAATATTACTAAAGAGACGAACATCAAACGGCGAGCAACATGTTGTGTCAAGCGTCCATCACGCAGGATAGCGCGTGAATCAGTTTCTTTATATCGCGGGAAATTATATTTCATAATGGCCTTCGTCACATCTTGTAGCATATTTTAAAAGGTACTGAATTTGAAAGAGATATCCGTTCGATTCTACGCGGGAAAAATGACAAGAGCAAAAGCTTGCTGTATATTTTTCTAAAACTAGTACATTTCTCTTGTTTTATACGCGGGAGTGCTGGTTTATTGGGCATAAAGGTTTGTTAACATGCTATAGTGAAAGACAGTGATATAAATGCAGTAAAATGCGATTTTCTATCATGCCGCGTAAAATCCACTGAAAATCTAAGTATAACAACCACTATTATACTGTGGTGAGACTGACCTGGGCTTAAGACTAGACTTGACTAAGACGTAAACGATGGGGACATTTTAAATACCTATTAAACTAAGATTGAAGAAATATTAATTAAGATTTGACTAAAAGGTCTTACTAACCAGGCCATAAAATTATTACAAAGAAAAAGGATATCCGTTCCGTAATGAAAGGAGTTTATTGCCAATTCTTGAACATGACACACGGTTTTATTTTCCAAAACTAGTGTATAATTAGTGATTTTATGTTTCATAATGGTGGATTATGATACATAAAGTGTTCCAAAATGTGCATGAATTATGGAAAGTGAAATGTTGCAGTGAACAGCGGTGTTCTTTATGTTAGTGTCAAATCTCCATAGAAAGTCCTAATAATGGGTCCACTGCTTTACTAGGGCACGGACCAGGGCGTACAGTTTTTGAATTAAATTAAATAATTAAAGCAGTGGACCCATTATTTTGCCTGACGGGGTAGTCAGATAGGACAGATCTCCAGGCTTCGCGATCCATGCATACTTCTTTCGCTTCCTGCAGATTCATTAATAGCTTCATACATGCACGTCTAGGTTTCATAGTAATTTTGACCCTTCCGTTTTTGAATAATCTGCTCACGTGGTTCTCAATTATGTATGTGGAAATGTGGTAACATTAAGGAGTGAATGGGTAATTCTGAAAGGATGACAACACTAAGGAGATCCGGTAGAAATAATGTTGGTTGTACGACGACACAACGATAGCTAAGGTGAAGACGTGTGTAACGATTGTACTAATTGGTGAGTGGCTTAATAAATATAGTGTTACTAGATGACCTCCACAGCTTCGCCCGTGGAATATTTCGAACTTCTGTCGCACCTATTTAATCCCGTCGCTTATAACTTCTACAATGATGCATAAAAATATGCCCGATTTGTCGACATTTATGACTACTGCTCTGCTCCCCAGTGTAGTAGCGTAATTATATATAGAGTATAGCCTTCCTCGATATATGGGCTATCTATCACGAAAATAATTTTTCAAATCTGACTAGTAGTTCCTAATATTAGCGCGTTTAACCAAACAAACTAACAAACGAAAACGAGAATGACTGCCTCTGTGGCGCGGTGGGAGTGCATCCGACTGCTACGCAAGAGGTCGTGGGTTCGATTCCCACCCAGGATAAAACTTTGTGTGATGAGCACGATGGTCTGGGTGTTATTTATCTATAATATATATGTATTTAGAAATATATAAGTATGTTTATCAGTTATCTGGTTTTCATAATACAAGCTCTGCTTAGTGTGGAATCAGATGGCGTTGTGTGAGTTGTCCCAAAAATATTTATATTTATTTATATTTATATATTTAACTCTTCAGCTTCATAATATTAGTATAGATTAAGGTTCCAGACTTTCTGTTCACCACCGATCCCACATATATTTGAATTAAATAATCAAATATTTTAGTAACTTACAGAATAAACACCACACATATTGCTGTTATAGATAAAAGGGTGGTATACACAGAGCATATCATCAACCATAATAGAACGATGGCGTAATCTTCAACAAACACTGGATCAGACATTAGAAGTATTCAAAATATAATACATTTCCTTTAGCTTATACTAGAATTTTCCATTAAAATTTATACATGATAATTTCTCGAACTGTTACACTACCAAAACGTCATGTTTACAAAGCAGAATTGGTGTTATTATTTTGACAATATCTAGAGATTCTTCTTTTTTTTTGTTAGTCTGTGATGCCAGACTTAGAGTTAAATCCTTTTTCTTTATAGAATAGGTAATAATACAAAAAGTGCATGAAAATAAATTAAATGCTGTAGAGATGAGATCACTTCGAAAATTATGCAGCGTAATGTTGGCAGAAATAAATAACGAAGTGATACGCAATGTGCAGGTTTGAATGAAAATGTCAGCACTAATTGGAGACTTCCAACGAAAGAGTGAGCTACGATTAGTAAAGACTATCTATTTTGCGAAAATAAAGTATAGAAGGAGTCACTTCGTGAGCAGATTGCTCGAAAACGTTCTCGTTTTCCTTGACCTTCTGGTCAAGGTACACAAAAACTTAGACGTACATGTATGAAACGATTAATGAATCTGCAGGAAGCGAAAGAAGTATGCAAAGATCGCGACGCCTGGCGATTACCCAGAATCTGACTACCCCGTCACGTATGCAGTGAAGATAGTTAATAGGTTTTGAAGAAACTCACTCATACAACTGGATATAATGGTATTACAGACCGAACGAGTCAAAATCTTTTCTCTGCCGTAACTACCACAAAAACTTGGATGTTAAGCCATTGCCGTGTTGAAATGGACAGGCGCAGGCTGTGGCGACCTGCTGTTGAAATTTTTCAAGCCGCCCTTAAGGCCTTCAACCAGGCTTAACGACTGCCATTTTACTGGCAACCGGCACAACGTGCCTTCCGAAGCACGGAAACGCTCGCAAATGTAAATTCCACAACGTGGTCACCCATCCACGGGCCACCTATAGCGAATGTTGCTTAACGCAGTGATCATTTACAGAACACTGAGCCAGCGGGGCCACGAGCGCTTTAACTTTACTACTAATTAAACACTGGTTATAACTGGTCCTCAGATGGATGACCGTTTTGTTGTACTTACATATTTCCATTTACTAGCGTTTCCGTTGTTTCAGAAGGCACGTTATGCCATTGAAAAATAGCCTGTATTATTATACTGTATACAGAAAAACTACTGAATAGGTTTTGATGAAACTTGTTCATTAAAACCTATTCATTATCTGGGATCCACTTTTTTGGTTATTTGGAGTGCCGTTGGACCTCGCAATTCTGAAATGCCGCCGGAGTCGTTACCTCGTTGGTCAACTGCTGTAACGCTAGCAGATGAGCTTACCTGGGCCTGGAGTTACTGGTGGACCCCTTACACTCGTTAATATCAGAAGAATCAGGTGGAAATACTACCTAAAATTTAAAATTATTTATTCACAATGACGACATCAACGGAATGTACCCATTGCTTGAGTTTTATCTAAAAATCTTCACAAAATACCTACCGTCGTAGACAGAGAATACTAGTCTATGAAAAATAAAGCCTTAAATAAAGAAAAATCGAGAAAAATACTCAAACACTAAAACACTGTGCTTTTTTAGTGCTTTAATATTCCTAGACAAAGGCGTTGCTGCCGTAGTGCCAAAAATGACGTCATTTGAAGGTTAAATGAAGGTTGTTTACATTTGGCCTAAAATATTAAAGAATTCTTGATTATTTTCTATATCTTTACTATCTTGATCTTGATTATTTTCTATCATAGGTATATTTACGTCCGGCCTTTTTGTTTTTTAGGTCGGTGACTCTTAATGTCAATCCATGCCATCAAAATCAATCAATGACATTTTGAAGATGTGATCTAAAAAATCGAAATTATTACCGATATTCTTTATATATATTACATATTTTGAACAGTTAAAGGCCAAGCGTGTTATATCTTTTGGTTACATGAGATCAAAGAGTAACAACAGGTACAGAAAACGACCGAAAAGAAAAAAGTCCTACAGAACACGGATAGACAAGAAGACGTATGACTCCCGAAGAAAAAACCAACCTATAGATTATACGAGTGGGGTGGGTTTTGATAACTTCTATCAAAATATTTGTAAAAAGGTTAGTTTTTATTGATAAAAATATCGAGTATGCTTTATACCCTTAGTCCACACGACTCCAGTAAAACTACTTTATAACTCCATCTACTGGCAATGAGAGAAAGTGAGTAAGAAAATGTGTCGGACCTCGCACCTCTCACTCTTGCCTCTATTATAAAATTCGAAACGTTATTCTGTCTTTCTATCTGAACATACAAATCTCATTCTCACCTTTCCCTTGCCTCTCCTGATCACACTTTTCGTAATTCATTCACCAGCTAAATCCTCAATTCAAGCTTGCGTAATAAAGCTTTACTTCAAAATTACCCAATGGGGAAGAAAACTATCAAAAAGCAACTGTCAATCTTCCTCAATGCAATCTTCATACTATTTTGTTCTAAATTCGCGTTTCTAATTATTTATTGAATAATTGGTCGCCGTGTGGTTTTTAAATGTGGCTCTTTTTTCTTTTTTTCAATTCCACCTTTAATTCATCGACTTGCCAGGTAAAATACATGTTGTCAGGTAAAATACAAGGTACCTACTAATATTATGAATTTGCTATGAAACTTGACATACATTTCCTGTGTAACAAAAACAAACACACAGCGCCCTCTACATAAATGTTTTCCGATTGTACCCTCACAGCGAACAGTTACGTCACATTGCATCGTAGGTGTGACGCAATCAAATCAATAATAAATTACGTCATAAGCTCTGTCGACCAATCGACATACCTCAATCAACCATTTTGAAGTCCCGTGTAGACTATATTATTGTAGTATGTTTATTCATAACTATTTCTTGCGGCTGCGTGGCGAAATTATCCCGTACCTGTTTCCCACAGGAACGTTATTGGGATAAAAAACGCACTCATCGGCTTACTCGTTACTTAGCGTGGGTTAAGAAGTTTTACATCAAATGGGGTGTAGAGAAGCATGGCTGCGTGTTGTAATGAATAAATTACGTCTCGTAACGGTTAATATTTTTGAAACTAAAACTTCGCAGCTTATCTCGGTCAAAAGTTATAATACATTGAAATCTTGATACGCAGCAAAATAACCGCAAAAGGCACGCTCTGTTTTTTTCACAGACCGTATTTGGCATAGGGTAATTTGACTTTGATCCAGTAGTTGAATTTTGGATGGAGATATGATGATTTATTCTATCCATCATCATCATCCAAATGCAATACAAAATAGTAATTTTATCAATATCGCAATGTATTTTTTTGGAGCGGCATTTTAGCTAGCATGTTACTTCGGGTTGTCGCGGTCATGGTCTTTTTTTCCATATGTATAATATAAGTTGATAACAGGTAACGGTATTTTTTCAGCAATCACATCATTCAGAGAACTACGTTCTATGGAAAGTATTGCCAAAAGATTCGTGCGAGATTTACAGAGCGCGCCAGAGACGTCAACAAACAGCAATGGCGGATAGGGCGGGCGAAAGACGCGGTGAAAATCGAATAAAAGCACAGAATATAGAAACAAATCAATCATGCAGAGCGCATCATTAGTTGAACGACAAAATGTCCTCGTACACTAGCCACATTTGATTTTTTTTATACGATTGTAGGTACTGTGCCTAAATTTATTTATTTAATGTTAATGTTTTTTCATACGCAAGACAGACACATATATTATTAAATAGATTTAGTATTTTATTGTTACTGGTAAGTAATTAAAGACGATAGTATACTCCAAAAAGGCACATCTAGCACTAGTGCGCTTTTTTTATCCCCAAAATTTATTTGGCAAATTTCCTCGATCTTAAACCGCTAATGAGCAACTTATGGCTGCTCGGCCACAAATGAATCCACGGTTTGAAATGATCAGCTTCTTCGACGCATAAAATCTGCCAATATGTCTATTCCAACACGATAATACATCGTTGTTTGAGTTTTGGTGTGTGTGAGTTGCATCCTCTCCGAACCAAAAAAAAACAGCAAAATAGCCTGCCGTACCCGTAGACCGACTACATAGTACAACTCGTACCATTAGTACACATTTACTAGTAGCAATACCACGTGACTCTCAAGTATTCACTTAACCTTTTTTTTTTTTTTGATGTTTTGGCGATGTCCTGCTTGGACTTAGCCACGACGCATATTATATTAAATATCTCTTATAGTGATAATTTTTCAAGTAGATAATGAATATTCTTCATTCAAAAGTAGTAAATTATTCTTATTGATAGCAGCGTATTCATGTAAAGGTTTTTTCAAAGTTCTAATTTCTAGGTGACACGATTGCCAACAACAAAATTTATTGATCTTTCATATTCCATTACGTATTAAATTTTTCTTCTATAGTGATAATTTTCAAGTAGATAATTAATCTTCTTCATTCGAAAGTAGTTAATTATTCTTATTGATAGCAGCGTATTCATGTATAGGTTTGTTCAAAGTTCTATTGCAGTAAAATGATGGTAAATTTTACTGCAGTAATATGTGGAATTTGGAAAATACCGCGTTCCACTAAGTTATCCAATTTCACAACACTTGTGCACATTGTCAAAGCTTTTATGTTTAAAACAACATCATGTTCACACATAAACACCCGAAAATACACTAGTTTGAAAAATTAATAACGGAGCGGCGATTGCGTCATTTGCTGTTTCCCGCTAAAACCCTATCGCTTAACCTTCTCGACTCGAAATTACGTCTTTTTTTTCCTTTTATGGCCTCGTTTCTAAGACCTTTTAGTCAGATCGAAATAGCGTCACACCATTAAGAAATCAACAGGGTGGCCTCACGAAGATCTCCAGGACCTATCAGACCTCTCTTGGACGAACGGACCTATCTTCACGAATGAGGCAACGATGCAGGCGACCTTATCAGAAAAAATTTACTCCCAACATTGACGGAAATCAAAAGCAAATAGCGACTCGTAGCAGCCCCTCCGAATGTTGGTTTAAACGTATTTGGGAATACACTAAGATGAGAGTAAAAAACAACGTTAATTTAAATTATTTATTAAATTATAAAAAATATTGCACTGAGTTAATACATAGGTTTACAATTTATCACTGAGGCGCAAAGCTTTCTAAAATAAGCACAATAGTAGGCCAGTATCTAACTCGATACAATAGACTGATACCTACAGTTGCCTTTGCCTTCCTAAATAATCTGTGCCTATGGACATACAGAAGTCGGACGGGACATTTGGCGGGAGTAACAAGTGCGGACGCTTGCTTTATATTATTCTCTATAAACTAGTGCATTTATCTTTATGTGCGGGAGTGGTGGTTTCTTGGACATAATTAAATTTCGTATATTTTTGTTTAATAATGGTGAAGTCTTAGACATAAGAGTTCAAAAATGTGTATGAGTGAAGAAAAGTGAATTGCTGCAGTGAACCATAGAAAGCTGGCATAGGCATAGGCAATGACACAGGACAATAGACTGAAAATGACCAAATAAAATACTAAAAATATGAATACTAATGACTACGAGCGAATACTAAAGGCTGTATGAATGAGTAAACAAGTTACCATAATATACGTTAGGTTACTTTTATTATACCGCGAAATTCGTCCGACTTTAATGTATGTCCATGCTAGATGCCTTAATAATACTGAAAGTAAAAAAAAAAAATTCATTGGAATGTGACTAGCAGGTTATATTTAAATAATATAAAAAATGTTACATATTTAAAAAATTAACAACATTAGCTAAGAAATCAGTTTTTTTAATTATCTTACTAGCCGAACCGCGTCCTGTTGGTTTATTTTTTTATTTTATCCCGAATACGAAAGACATTGATTACGTTGATATAAATATGCATTAGCGAAGCGGGCGAAGCTCCGGGCATCTACTAGTTAATCATATTCACGTTTGCACCTCTGCTTAACAGAGGTCATGGTGAATAAGCAGAGAAACAAAGAGAGCAAGTAGTAGAAGAAAGAATATTCCATAGACAAATTTAAAGAAAGTGTTTTGGGCACCTTTAAATTTCGTTTACCAGTTACGCCTTTTATCTCGGACCTTAAAGTCACGCCTTTTAAAGGGGTAAGCAGAGGCATGTCATACACTCAAATTTCACAGTGTATATTTTGTCCCACGTAACAGGTGGTGAGCCCATTGCCGTGTTGAAATGGACAGGTGCAGGTTGTGGTGACCTAATGTTGAAATTTTTAAAGATGGCTTTCAAAGTGACTCAACGTATGATATATTACTGGAAACCAGGACCAACAGCGTGCCTTCAGAAGTATGAAAACGCTCGTAAATTGAAATGCCGCGAATGAGGTCCCACTTTCTTTCATTCATGTGAAGACCAGCCACAGCGAAAGTTGCTTCGCAGTGATAGTTTACAGTACACTAAGTTAGCGAGGCTACGAGCGGTTTTAACTAAATAAGTAATATAAAATTAATAAACTAGGATGATAAATCACTACATTTCAGCGGTTTCTTTAACTTATTTTTTTTTTTAACTCAAGTGACCACATTTGTAGACATAAAGCTTTTAAGTTTATTAAAAAATCCTACAAATAACAATAAACTTAAATTCTTAAGCTTTCTGTTTTTGTCAACCGATTTAATTTTTTTTAACCGATTTCAATATTTTTTTCAACCCTTTTAATTTTTCAACCGATTTTTTTTAAACCATTTTTCTAATAAAAAAAGCATACAACCGGAATCAACGTTTAACCTATCAATAGATTTGATTAGATCTTTGTTATTGAAGTCTAGAACTAGTAATGGCCATGGGTCATATAAAACAAATATAATTTTGAAAAAAAATCCTACATAAAAATGATGAATTTCTATAGAACAAATAAATAAATGACAGATTAAATTGAAATAATCAAAATAATATAATCTATAGCTAATATAATTTTGTAAGTCTTTTTTAAAAGCGTTATAAATTAATATAGAGTTATACATTAATGAACAAAATATAAATAAATAAATATCCATCACGCCTTATCCCCGAAGGGGTGGCAGAGGCATATTATATGCCCACTTTTCACCGTGTGGATTCCTGTCCCACGTAATAGGTGGTGAGCCCATTGCCGTGTTGAAATAGACAGACGCAGGTTGTGGCTACCTGCTGTTGAAATTTTCAAGCCGCACATAAGGCCTTCTACCAGGCTTAACGACTGCCATTTTACTGGCAACCGGGACCAACGGCTTAACGTGCCTTCCGAAGCACGGAAACGCTCGCAAATGTAAATACCACAAAGTGGTCACCCATCCGAGGACCAGTCATAGTGAAAGTTGCGTAACTCAGTGATCGTTTACAGAACACTGAGACCGCGGGGCCACGAGCGCTTCCAGAATATACATACAACTTGTATAAACAATGCTGGGCCGCCGTCGCCTCCTTCGCCAGCGAGGTGATGGCGGCAAAAAGAGAGGAGCTGCGGGTTCGGGAGCGAGCAGGACGCACGCTCCCGTCCCGCCGGCAATCGCGATAGCGGCGCCGGGTGGAGTCCCGGCTCGCCGCAGACTTGTTAATGGCCGTGGGCGGAAGGTCGGGGGACCCCGTTCACAATGGCCTTCAGGCGGCTGGCACCCCTCGTGTGCCCGCTCGATCGCTCCCCACCCCTCTCTGTTCTCACAGGGACGTTTGGGGACGGCTCGAAGCGGGCACAAACTAATCTCCGGGAGATCGTGGGGGGCAGCACATCTGACCCCCCGAGGAGATCCTCATCTTGGGGCATTCCCTTAGCTGGGTCGCAGTGTATAGCCCTCAGGCCTATCCTGCGACCCGGTTGGGAAGAAGGTGGAACACCGCGGGGTTTAGTTGGTAGGACGGCCCCCAAAGGGCCGGGAGTCCCACACACCATCCGTGCTGCCCCCGAAGTAGGGATGACGACGCGTAAACGCATTCCCCGCGACAAAAAAAAATACAACTTGTATAAAATTAGGAGATCCACATTCGCTATACATATACATGAATAATTTGATAGCAATTGATGTCTACAACTTGTATTAAATGAGTTATACATTAACAATAAGAGAGCAAACAAAATATACTACTTGTATAAGTTATACATTATGATCGAGATTGAAAACGATAATATATAATTTGTATAAACAACCTACTGTGTATAAGGGATTTACTATCGCCGAGTTATAATGCATTGAATTATTAATGCAATACCACATGACATTTACAACTTGTATAAAACCTGAATGTTTACTATCGCAAAGTTATACATTATTACTGAAATAGCAAACGAAATTATACTATTATTATAAAACAACATCTTGTGTATAAGAGATCTACTGTCGCCAAAAAATTACATTAAATTAATAGTCAGTAAATGATAGACGTGTATAAAATCAAGGGTACAACCAAAATATACAATTAGTATAAAATTAAGGGTACAACCAAATTATACACTTTGTATAAAATAAGGGCTACAATCAAATTATACAATTTGTGTAAAATTAGGAGTACAACCGAATTATACAATTTGTATAATATCAGGGGTACAACCATATTATACATTTTGTATAAAATGAGGGGTCTACTGGCGCTGCCTGAGTGCAGTATGGGGTCTAGGTACTGCGGAAGTATGGGGTCTGGCGAGCCGTGTCGTCGGACGGCTATTCACGCTGCTATAAGACAGGTAGCGATCCGATAGGTCTGGGGGTTCAATCTGTAAACACATAGAATATTATTATATCATTAGTTTTTCATTTTTATTTAATTAGCTAAGGCTACGGTGACCAATTTCCATCAGGTGGGCTGTATGCTTGTCTGCAACCAGTGGTTTAAAAAAATATGTACATACATGTTGCGTTGAGTGGTTGCGCTCGAGATGTGTGTGGGTGCTCATATTGTTGCCGGTATAAGCCACACACTTGACCTGCCATTCTCCCAGCTGCTCGTTCCAATGAACATACTGCTCGATTAGACCCTGTTGACAAATTTATAACAATTATCTTTACTCTTTTATTTATCTAAGTTTATTCCCAGTTGCTTTCCGAATGTTTGCCTAATATATAAATAATGTATGTATTTAGAAATATATAAGTATGTTTATCAGTGGTCTAGATACCATAGCAGAAGCTTACATGAGCTTAGTTTGGGCTAGACGGCGCTCTGTAAGAAAGTGCCTCACAATATGGCTGGCTGTTGAATCTGCTTCTTGAACTCTCTCAACGAGTCTATCATTATCTTCATCCCCCTCTTCTCTGTAAAAAGAGAGAGAGAGAGAGATGACGTCAGTCTTTGCCTGATACTCCTTTGGTATTTATGAGTCCAACATTAGATCAGCCCGGGATCTCCCCATTGAATGTTCTCAACAAGTCCAGTATACTCTATATCTCCCTCTCCTGCTCCTAGAGAGAGGAAAAAGAGATAGAGAGAGAGATGGTGTCACTGCTTACCTCATACTCCTTTGGTATATAAGAGTCCAACACCAGATAACCCAATTGAATCTCCCTTTTAGGCGCTCTCACAGGGACCAGGCTGCTCTCCATCTCCTACTATTGCTCTTAGAGAGAGAAAGAGATAAAAACAACGTCACTCCTTACCTGATACTCCTTCGGTATATACGAGTCCAACACCAGGTCAGCCAGTTGGATCTCCCTCTTGAGCGCTCTCACAGAGTCCAGGATGCCTTCCATCTCCCTTTGCTGTTCCCTCTGCTGGTCAGCGAGTTCTGCCTTCGCAGAATTCAGGAGTTGCACCGCTCGCTTCAGTTTCCGGGTCTTCGCTGCGTTCTCTTCTTGAAGACTGGAGTAACGCTCTTCCAGATCTAAGCGTTCAGCCTAGAAGTGATAAAAAATATATAGTATATATATGAAGCGCTGATAGCTGCACTAATATTTCTGTAAACGATGACAGCGTTAGGCAACTTTCGCTATGGCTGATCCTTGGATGGGTGACCTCATTGTGGTTTTTTTTTATCAGTTAGAGGCCTGAGGGCAGTAGCTCCCTTACAAGCCTTGTTTTGTTTGGGACTAATCCCACCCGCATTCCCATTACTGTGACTCCTGTAAACCAGGATCTACAGCAATGACCAACACAAGAAAAGTTACACCGAGCTCGATCTCGGTGAAGTCCCAGGAGAAGTTAGAATGTCTTCACACCAATTAAATTAATTAAAAAATTAAAAGCCATCTGTCACAACGAGCAACGTTGGGCTGTATAATGAGCAACATTTCGTATATCTATCTGTTCAGTTGTTGCTTTTACTATCGATAGATGGCGCTATTTATAATAATAATTAATTCAAGTAACAGCATTTTTTAATTACATTATTATGTACAGTTTTGTATGTGTTAAAAACTTAGATATATATTATATTTGTAATTCACAAATTGGGAGGGTTGAGTACTGTCTCCCTAGATAGGCTACAAAGCAGCCTGTGGTTAGGAGTTACAGTGCTAGTCCCCTTTCTATATTAAATTGTGTCATGTGCTGTGTTATCAAAAATACATGTTATTAAAAATAAAATAAAAGGTGCATTGCACAATCATCAATAACAAAAAGTGCGAGCGTGCGGTGTGTGTGTGTGTGTGTGTGTGTGTGTGTGTGTGTGTGTGTGTGTGTGTGTGTGTGTTCAAAAGTGAGTGAGTGTTTTGAGCGAGAGTGTGTGTGGTACATAATCTATTTCTATTTAATTTCTGAATCTCGGTAAGCTAAGACTTACAAGCTAGACAATTTAAATGTTCTTTGTTTAAGCTTGAATAGATCAAGAGTTCTTTTTTATACAATACATTAGTGCTTGTGAGTTTCATTGTGCCTAAAACCATCAACACACTTTCACGGCAGGCCTGAATGACAGTTTGTTCACTATCTCTCTCTCATTCTGTTTGTCTCACTGTCTCCCTTCATTTTAGTGTATTGCCAGTTGTTTTCAACCCTGGGGTCCACTTTTATTTAGCTTCTATGAGCAGCTATTGTAGGATTTTTCCTTTCATCCACTTTCTTAGCTGAACTTTCGTTTATCGAAGAAGGCTGTAAATCATCAAGCTACTGCCCTGAAGAGCGGAGCAGTAGCCAGTAATGTCGACAAATCGGGTAAATTTTTATGAAATATTGGAGAATTTATAAGCGACGGGATTAAATAGGTGCGACGGGAGTTCGTAGTATGTCATGAGCGAAGCCGAAGGGGTTACCTAGTAGTAAATATTACGAATTATCGACTGAGCGTCATTGTAACGTATAATGTCGCGTCAGCATTGAATGGGTTTTCCCGAACGTTTACAGTATGGGGTTCTTCAAAAGGTGTCTTAGAAGGTTTATAAAGGGTCGGCAGCGCGAGTGCTGAATCTCTGGTGTTGCAAACGTCGATAGGCTACGGTGACCGCTTTCCATCAGGTGGGTCGTAAGCTTGTCTGCCACCTCAGTAGTATGAAAAAAAATTTACAATCACGAAGCTGTAGAGTACTTACCTCTTTCTTATGCAGGTCCTCCTGAAGCCTGAGCTCGTTGAGTTTCCGTAGGTCCAGTTCCTTGGACGCCTGTTCTAGCAGTTGCCTCTGACTGTCCGCCTTATCCAGTAAGTTCTCACCACCAACCAACACCTTGGATTCAAGGCGTTGGAGCTTGTCTTTAAGCTCTTCTTGTTGTTTCCTGAAATATAACATGCATATTGATAACGTTTTTTTAATAAATTGTGACTATTCCTACCCACGTTCCCATTACTGTGACTGCTGTAAACCAGGATCTACAGCAATGACCAAGACCGGAAAAGTTACCGGAGAAGTCCCAGGAGAAGTTAGAATGTCTTGGTACCCGCAACAAAATTAATCAGAAGATAATTTGAGAATATATATCTTACATATGAAGACCACGTGAGCAGATTGCTAAAAAACGGAAAACTCAAAAGTACTCGAATACCCAGACGTGCATGTATGATGCGATTGATGAATCTGCAAGAAGCGAAAGAAGTATGCGTGGATCGCGAAGCCTGGCGATCTGTCCTATCTGACTACCCCGTCTATCATCTATCTTCACGCTGTATACCTGACGGGTTAGTCAGAGAGGACAGATACATAAGGCCTTCAACTTGGCTTAACGACTGCCATGTTAATGTCAACCGGGACCAACGGCTTAACGTACTTTCCTAAGCATGCATACGCTTTTAAATGGTTATGCCACAAACGGTCACCCATCCCAAGAGTGACCGTTTCGTAGGATGCTTAACATAGACTTACTTAGTCCTCTGCAACTCAGCCTTTTTCTCTTCTAGAACTTTGCGCGCTTGGTGAGCCTTTTCTCTGATCAGTTTCTCCTGTTGAACAAAGAAAGAGTAAAAGTGTGCAAGACTCCGGCGATTTCAGCTGCTAACGGTGCACCTATGGTTTAACAGACGAAGCAACATCGCAGACGTCTTCATGGGGTTGGGAGGTCGAATGGCACTCGCTCCCAACCATAGATATATTTACTAATATTATAAAGCTGAAGAGTTTATTTGTTTGTTTGTTTGATTGACCGCGCTAATCTCAGGAACTACTGGTCGTATTTGAAAAAATCTTTTTGTGTTAGATAGCTCATTTATCGACGAAGGGTATAGGCTATATATCATCACGCTACTACCATGAAGAGCGGAGCAGTAGCCATTAATGTCGACAAATCAGGCATTTTTTATGAAATATTGTAGAATTTATAAGCGACAGGATTAAATAGGTGCAACGGGAGTTCGAAGAATGTCACGGGCGAAGCCGGGGGGGGGGGGGGGTCATCTAGTCTTAACTAAAGAGATATGGCAAGCGCAGTGTTTACTATGCGAACCTGTGTCTCCAAATGTGTCGGCCGGCCATCCACGTCGTGTGGACGCGCAAGACATACATACATACATATTATCACTCCTATATCCTCGAAGGGGTAGGCAGGAGCATCCTATGTGCCCACATTTCACCGTATGCATTTTTGCTTTGCATTCCATTGCGTGTCTTATTGATCTTCCATATGTATGGTTAAATTTTTAAAGCTATAATTATGCTATATGTCTCAAAAATTTTTAATAAAGTGAAAAAAACACAATCTATTCGAGACGGATATTGAACTGGTGACCTTTGCCTAACCAGGGCAATGTTCTAGCCACTGAACTACCCGAACCGTACCGAAACAAGTTAAGGGCAGTTTGAAAATTTTCAATATCAGGTAGCTACAACCTGCGCCTGTCCTCACCACCTGTTACGTGGGACAAAAATGCATACGGTGAAATGTGGGCGGATAAAAAGTAAAAAAAAAAGTAAAAATATCTTTATTTTGCATAGACCATATTAACGGCGCTTACAAAATGTCATACACTAGTTAAAATATTTTAAACGACCACCGGTTCGGAACGCGGCCCACCTGAGAAGAACCGGCAAGAAACTTAGGAAGGCTTTTTTTTTTGATGGCCTATTTACAATTTAATATTGTTTCACTTTGCCAGCAGATCATTTCCAGGCGTCCCTGTCCTGCAAATAGTCTTTAACGGAGTAAAAACCTTTGTCACAAAGCTTGTTTTTAATTACCTTTTTAAATTTATTAAATGGTAAATTTCTCAGGTCACAGGGAAGCTTGTTGTAAAAGCGTATACAGTTACCCTGGAAAGAATCGCCAATCTTATGTAGTCGACTGTGGTTGACTGAAAGATTATTTTTATTTCTAGTGTTTATATTATGTTTATCACAGAGTTTAGAAAACTGTGATAGATTTTTCTGGACATACATAAGATTGGCAAAAATGTATTGTGATGGTACGGTTAGAATATTTACTTCTTTGAATTTTTCTCGGAGAGAAACTCTGGGGCCCAAATTATAAATAGCGCGTACAGCCCGCTTTTGTAGAATAAAAATAATATTTAAATCTGCAGCACTCCCCCAAAGGAGAATACCGTAAGACATAATACTATGAAAATAGCTGAAGTAAACCATTCTAGCCGTATCCACATCTGTTAGAGTCCTGATCTTTTTTACAGCGTATGCAGCCGAACTTAACCTAGAGGCTGTCTTTTCTATGTGTGGGCCCCACTGCAAATTGGCATCAATAGTTATACCGAGGAACACAGTTGATTCTACAAACTCTAACACTTGTCCATTCAGTTGAACATTGGCCGCAACTTGTTTTACATTTGGTAGGGTAAATTTTATACATTTAGTTTTATTTTCATTAAGGCAAAGATTATTTGAGCTGAACCAATGAACTACCTACTCTTGCAATTGCATTGTTTACATCGTCATAGTTATCTAATTGTCTTTTAATTTTAAAAATGAATGAGGTGTCATCTGCAAACAAAACAATCCTATTCCTGTCCCCTACATAAAATGGTAAATCTTTAATATAAATGAGGAACAAGAATGACCCAAGTATCGAGCCTTGTGGCACACCCATTGTAACCATGGATCCTACAGAACGTGTACCATTAATATCGACCCTCTGTATTCTATTGTTCAAATATGAAGACAGAAGGTCGAGAGCTTTGCCTCTTATTCCATAGTGGTGTAACTTTTTGCACAGCGTTTCATGTTGAACGCAATCAAAAGCCTTTGATAGATCGCTAAATATACCTAATGCATCGTGCTTGTCTTCCCAGGCTTACTGAATACATTTTAATAACTCAACACCAGCATCGGAAGTTAAGCGCCCTTTCGTAAACCCAAATTGATTCGCATGAAGTATTTTATGACTATTAAAATGGGATAGCATTTGATTCAAGATTATTTTTTCAAATACTAGCGCTGCCAGCCTTGAACAAGGGAACGACTTTGCTGTGTTTCATTAAATCAGGAAACCTACCACTAGAAACACAGTCATTAAACACAGTTGCTAGATGGGGCGCAATGATCTCAATTATACATGATGCAGTTTTGACCGATAATCCCCAAAGGTCCGCGGTTTTCTTAATTATACATTAAAATACATTTAAATGTCTTTACAATGTCCTGAGCGCAAATATCTGTGAATACAAATGCATCCCTGCAACAAAGAACAGATTCATCTAATAAATGTTCAGCGGAACTGGAAGACGCTTGGAGAGATTTTCTTGTCAATATAGGTACATTTTTGAAAAAATGTTCAAACTCCGTCGCCACTTCCAGGTCCCTTGTAACATGGCAACCATTAACTTTTAAGTGGAAATCCCTTTCAGTCACCAAAGATCTACCGCATTCAGAGTTAATGATGTTCCAAGTCATTTTTATTTTATTCACAGAATTAGAAATTTTATTTTTGATGAAGTTTGACTTAGCAAGATAACACGTTTGTTTAAATATCTTTGAATATTTTTTTACATATTCCTAAAAGGTTTGCCTAAAATTATATGATTTTTCTGAATATAATTCTAATAATTTATTTCTACTTTTAAAGATACCTGGTAGTAGTATACTGGATAGTATGCCTATGCCTACCCCTTCGGGGATAAAGGCGTGACAATATGTGTGTATGTATGTATGGTGGTAAATATCCCGATAATCAAAATGAATGACCATGATAGTTTAAATTCTTATGTCACACAAATATTTAGTCCGATCCGGAAATCGAACACAAGATCTCAGCGCGGCAGTCGCATACATTACCACTTATGCCAGAAAGGCAGTTAGTGTCATTCTCTTACCTTCTCCTCTCTTCTCAACTTTCTACGTAGCTTCTTCTCGTCAGGGTCGAGGGAATCCAACTCGGGGTCTGTCAACGTGTCGTCAGACAACTCCTCATCCGATATTTCCTCCTCGTCTTCTTCTTCTTCCACGTCTGGGAAGAAGAGAAAAATCAAAACCCCTTACTTTTATTTTTGAAGCTATACTTCTTTTGGCACGTTAGGGAAAAAATATAAGAGTAAATATTTATTATGCGCGCGCAGACCGTCGCGAAAAACCGACAGCATGAAGTTAGCTTATAAGTGTTTCCATGACAACTTATAAACACCCTGAAGTTAGCTTATAAGTGTTTCCATGACAACTTATAAACACCCTGAAGTTAGCTTATAAGTGTTACCATGACAACATATAAACACCCTGAAGTTAGCTTTTTAAGTGTTTCTATGACAACTTATAAACACCCTGAAGTTAGCTGATAAGTGTTTCCAGGACAACTTATAAACACCCTGAAGTTAGCTGATAGAAGTGTCTCTATGATAACTTATAACTTCATTCAACTTAGTTTTCATTCTTTTGATGTTTTTTTTCTTACTATATAATCATTCCTGTTACAAACAAAGAGTTGTGGTATATGTAATGAAATCTTATTAGATTAAAGCAGTATAACTTCTAACGCGTGTACATAAGTACAAACACACATTTTGGAAGTGAAAACTTCTTTTGGCGCACCGCACACAGATTTTTCCGTAGGTAGTCAGTTATGAGTAGGCTGATCTGTCACGCTCCTAGGTGTGCGGCTCGATCGGGTGAACTCGGGAACGCCGAGTGTACCCGATCGAGAAAGAGACAGTCAGCTGCTCTTCGCTGTTGCGTCGCTGTGTTTAGCATATTGAATTCATACGTAATAATTGATTGCGATTGCCAATGAAGTTTTCACTTCTGCCGTGCGGTCTTCAGCACATACTTTAAATTTTTTTTTTCCTCACGGTTGCTATGCCGGACTCCTACAGACTAAAACCACACGGTACCCTTCCATCTGTCTATGGCCAGGAGGAGTACCAGGTGAGCCCTCGGAAGGATTCAACTTGGGAACTGTTAGAATGGCCCTTGATTCGCTAAGTCACCATAGCTTTCCATCAGATAAGCGGCGTCATTTTACCGAGTTGAATCTTTACTAATATATAAAGCTGAAGAGTTTGTTTGGTGAAACACGCAACTACTGGTTGGATTTGAAACTTTCGTTTTGTGTTGGATAGCCCATTTATCGAGGAAGGCTATAGGCTATATATCATTAAGCTACTGCCATGGAGAGCGGAGCAGTAATTATAAATGTAGACAAATCGGGCAAAGTTTCATACATTTTTGTAAAAGTAATGAGCGACGGGATAAAATGGATGCGACGGGGATAGAAAGTATGTCACGGGCGAAGCCGCGGGGGTCAGCTAGTACTAATATATAAAGCTGAAGAGATTGTTTGTTTGTTTGGTTGAACGCGCTAATCTCAGAAACTACTGGATGGATTTGAAAAAAATATTTTTGTGTTGAATATCCAATTCACGAGGAAGGCTATAGGCTATATAACACCACGCTACTACCCAGGAGAGCGGAGCTATAATCATAAATGGTTACAAATCGGTTTAAATTTTAAGCGTCGGGATTAAATAGATGCGAAGGAAGTTCCAAGTATGACACGGGCGAAGCCGTGGGGGTCACCTAGTATTAAATAAGGGTGCCTGGAGAACATTAGCCAAGTCTGGTAAAAGATCTTACCATTAAGACTGTCTTCCAGTTGTTTCTTGAGCTGATCAATCTCTTGTTGGAATCTGAAAGCAAAGTAAAAGTCGTTATATAGGACTTGGTACAAATCCCACCCGCATTCCTATTACTGTGACTCCAGTAAACCAGGATCTACAGCAATGGACAACAGAATAGAGTCAAAATATTACTGTCAAATGCAGCTAAAATTGGATCGAAGCTCATGTACATTACATTAGTTTTTATTTCACTTCAATACATGCAGTATTTTCGAAGTTATAATGACGAGAAGCTTGTCCTTTTTTGAATTTCCGAGATTAAGCGCGCCCATTATGACGTCACAGCACCCGCGTTATACGCACTGTGATTGTAAATATTTCAGTCATTTTTTTAATTATAAAAAAAGGAAAACAGTATTCTCGTATTTTGTATGTAGATTTATTTGACTAAACATAAACATACAATATGTTGTTCTATGTTTTTTATTTGACATTTAAAGTAAAAAAACGTTTGTAAGACCCATTGACTGCCACGGTGGCGTAGGCGATATTGTATGCGACTGCTGCGCTGAAGTACCGCGTTCGATTCCCGAATCTAATATTTGTGTGATCTACAAATGTTTGTTTATTTTTACCGCTTAAATTCTGTGATCCCGTTGATAGGACGAAGGAAAGAAATATTTAACCGCGGTACCTTTAGCTAACGGAACCACGGAAAGTAATGTCTGTGGGAGGCAAAAAATACTTGTTTGTGGGAGGCAAAAAAGACTTGTTTGTGGGAGGCACAAAAGTATTGATTATGGAGGACACAAAAGATTTGGCTATGGAGAGCCCAAAACATATAGCTGTAGGAGGCACAAAAGATTTGGCTGTGGGAAGCATAAAATACTTGGCTATGATGATCCACATATACTTGATCGTGGACACAATACACCACATACCTTGTAAGCAGAGCATCGCCAGGCTCGCTGTTGATATGCGTTTTATTTTCAATATTCTTCGCTCTGTTGGCGTATCGCAGCGTACTGATTGTCTCAACGTAGTTCCATTCAGCAGGTCCTATAGTGGCTATCTACAACCAAGTAATTATATATTTACTAGAAACCACACAGTAAATAATATATGATTAGCCGTATCCCCGCTATCTACTGTATAGTGGGGTGCGCCCTATATAAAAACGCGCCAATTCCAGCAGAGTCCTTTTTGCTTGCTGGTCCCCGAGACGTCAATACCAAAGATACGTGAGCCATTCCTTTTGTGATCTTTGTACGTGTGATTTAGCGAATGCGTGTGAGATGTATCGTTGCTAAAATGCTGGAGATTTGTGCCAATTTTAGTAATAAATTCTAGACATAATTAAATAATTAATTTAAAGCTGCAAAATAAATAATTAAGTTGTTTGTGAATATATTTCTTTTTTTAAATCCACTCCTGTTCGTAAGAATATATTACTAGGAGAATAGGCGGCGAGAGTAATAATTATACCGCGTGCCTATTTACGTCAGGCAGTAGGCGAAAATCGTATACGCGGTCTGTCAATCGTCATTTGCGCGTAGTAGTTAATCTAATCGCTCAAAAAAAATAGGTAAAAATGTCGTCATATTACAATCAATTTACACAAAATCTATACAAATTATATACCTAAACTTTCCTTATTAATCACACTATCTATTTATGAAATTCTTATGATAATCCTTTCAGTATATTTTTCATTTATCGCGAACGAACAAACAAAGGTATTGTATTTTATAATATTTAGACGCTCGTGGCCCGTCTCAGTATTCTGCAATAACGATCACTGAGTTACGCAACTTTCACTACGGCTGGCCCTCGGATGGGTTACCACTTTGTGGCATTTACATTTGCGAGCGTTTCCGTGCTTAGGTTACGTTTCAGGTTAAGCCGTTTCAACACAGCAATGGGCTCACCACCTATTAAGTTGGACAGGAATACACATAGTGAAAAGTGTGCATACAATATGTATGCCTCTGCCACCCCTTCGGGATAAGGCGTAATAAATAAATAAGGAAGTGGGATGAGTTAGATAATGCACAGTTCAAGTAATAAAGTTGATGGATGACATATCTATACTGATATAGAAATATACATAATTTGTTTGTTTCAACGCGCTAAACTCAGGAACCACTGATGTGATTTGAAAAATTCTATTTGTGTTGAATAGTCCATTTAAAGGCTATAGGCTATATATCATCACGCTACTACCCAGGAGAGCGGAGCAGTAATCATAAATGTCAACGAATCATGGGGTTAAGTTGGATTATAAAATTCTCGTACTCACCATAACTGTCTTGGAGTTGCCACCGAGGGAATCCTGTAGTAGCCTTGTTAGCTTCGAGTTCCTGTAGGGGATGTGGGTCGACTTGCCGTCAACTAGCGCTGATATCACATTGCCCAGCACCGAGAGGGATTGGTTGATTTTAGTCGCTTCTTTGAGACGGGTGCCTGTCGCTTGGGTCTTGCTTTGGCGTTCTGAGCCCTTGGAGAAGGAGTTAAAGAAGACAACATAAGCTGTGTTTCTGTTAAAATTACATAATGTTTAATTGCGTTTTAATGTCGAAATATGCATGAAATATATTAATAATATTATAAATGTGAAAGTTTGTTACTCTTTCACGTAAAAACTAATGAATGGAATTTAATGAAACTTTACAACAATATAGCTTATACATCAGAATAACACATAGGCTACTTTTATCCCGGGAACAAGTTCCTATGGGAAACGGGAACGGGAAAACTTCTCTACGCGGGCGTAGCCTCGAGCGTCACCTAGTAATCGCATATATTTTAAAGAAAAAAATTGAACTGAAACATAGATAAATACTTTCTTAATCCGAATAACAGCGATGATATGTCGAGATATTTTCAAATTGAAAATTATTTTGGTATTACGTTTGTGTGAGAAATTTGTTGTTCGCCGGCTTTTTAAGATACCAGGATTTACGGCCATGTCACGTAATAATTTGAAAATATAAATAAATAAATAAATAAATATCCATCACGCCTTATCCCCGAAGGGGTGGCAGAGGCATATTATATGCCCACTTTTCACCGTGTGGATTCCTGTACCACGTAATAGGTGGTGAGCCCATTGCCGTGTTGAAATGTACAGACGCAGGTTGTGGGTACCTGCTGTTGAATTTTTTCAAGCCGCCCATAAGGCTTTCAACCAGGCTTAACGACTGCCATTTTACTGGCAACTGGGACCAACGGCTTAACGTGCCTTCCGAAGCACGGAAACGCTCGCAAATGTAAATGCCACAAAGTGGTCACCCATCCGAGTACCAGCCATAGTGAAAGTTGCGTAACTCAGTGATCGTTTACAGAACACTGAGACCGCGAGGCCACGAGCGCTTCATGAAAATATACGTAGCAAGGAAATGAAATGAAACCTTACCGCTAAATCCACAAGGTGCAGTTTCCCCATCTTGACATGCATCTTGCCGTCAGCTCCTCGCTTGGAGCTCTCCACCGTGATAGAGAAAATCGCGTGGGACCGTGAGCTCTCAGTGTTCATCGCTGTCGCTCCAATATGGCGGTTCTTGTTACCCACGGCCATGATCTTTTCTAATTCGTCTGCGTTATGGACTACGTAGCCTGTAAAAAAGAAACAATTAATGAACAAACAGTCCTACACAGTGAGCGAGGCAACAATGTCACTTGTGTAGAGACGCCATCTAAACTAATATTATAAAGCTGAAGAGTTTGTTTGTTTGGTTGAACGCGCTAATCTATTTTTGTGTTAAATAGCCCATTTATCGAGGAAGGCTATAGGCTATATATCATTACGCTACTACACTGGGGAGCAGCAAATCTTTTTGCATCATTGTAGAATTTATAAGCGACGGGATTAAATAGGTTCGACGCGAGGTCGAAATATTCCACGGGCGAAACTGTGGGGGAATAAATATAAATATTGTAGGGACAACTCACACAACGCCATCTGATTCCACATTAAGCAGAGCTTGTACTGTAACCAGAAGGCCAATTCTCCTAATTAATAAACATCACAGAATAAGCTGTTATTGAATCTAAACTTAATTATTATGTGAGTGAAAATCGGTATTCTCCTAACCAAAATTACAATAGCATGTTGGTTAGGTTTTAGTTAAATGATAGGTATGATTTCAGTTCAGACTCGTGTCAATCTCGCGAGAAAAACATCATGTTACAGAATAAAATACACAGTGCACCCATCACCCCTTACATGAAGTATACTTTTTTTTGAAGTGAAAACTTCTTTTTGCGCGGCACGCATATTTTTAGAGATAAAATCTCTGGACTCGCGACTATAATCATCATCATCATGTAACGTTGATCCCGGTCATCTACAGGTCTTATTAAATAATATTGTGTAATCAATTAGGACTCTTTCAGTGTAGATTTTTTTTTCATCATCCTCATTACTGTGATCCCGGTCACTATTTAAAGTGAAAGCCTCGTTTAGCGCGGTACGCAATTTTTTAAATGAGATAAAATCTCTGGACTCGCTACACCGTTACGATACGCAGCTATAGTGTGTGCATTATGCATGTACATATAGCACACCGCAAATTCATTCACACAAATTCCATGAAGTATACTTCATCTAAGCATCACCCAGAGACAATTAATAAAGAATTTCATTACCACCATCGTAAATATCCGCTCATATTTAACACGAATCGCGTTTTAACCGAACAAAAACAGGTTTTCCGCAGTATTCCGTCGATCTACATTCAAACTCATATAAATGTCAAATTTGACACATAAATTATGACGAGAATACCAAATATATTTCATTCAGAATTGAGTCTCAAATAATAAGACTAGCAGAATACTGATTTTGTCATTTTCAACTTTCAGTCTCAATTCGATTTAATCAACTTACAGGTAATGTTAGATGCATAAAACTTTGTTACGAGAATACCTTTTTTAAGATTTAGGAGTCTGAGCTTAGATCGGAACTTAACTTTAACCGTGCTTTTATTACGAGAATTGGCCTTCAGATAGCTGTGGCTGTGGCTTACCTCGTAACATACACCATATCCCATGGAACCCATTTAATCCTTTGCTACTTTAACGTGCTTACTCTACGACTTATGTCGGACACTCTAGTTCTCTGACGGATAACTTCATTATGGACTCTATTCCTTTAAGTCACTCTAAGCATAGCTCGTGCTCGCAAAATTTCCAAGGCCTCCACAACCTGCACATGTCCTTTTCAACACGGCAATGGCCTCATCACCTTATACGTGGGACGAAACTGCAATGAAATGTGGGGATGTATTGTATGGTATGTCTCTGCCACCCCTTCGAGGATATTTTTTACTACGTTAGTTGGCTTCAGGCTTCAGTATTTCATGAAGATTATTTTGTCCCTTTACACCTTGCAAATTAAATTAATATCTTACGAGTTATAGCAAAATCAAAATAGTGCGTAAAGAAATTAATTCGATCGTACCGTGCGGGCGTACTGGAGAGCCAGAGAAGTAATCAACGAATTTGGAAAATGTTCATACTTTATTGTGAAATTAATAAACGACGGGATTAAATGGGTGAATGGGGGAAGCCGGGCGGGTCAGCTAGTGAAGAATAAACAAGAAATAGGTACCCACCGGTAAGATCCTTTACAAAGACTCCAATGTCTGGTCTTTCCTTGACTTCGAGGCTCTGATGGGGGCTGTTTCCGAGAAGGTCGCGGACTTCTTCGTTGTATATCTCCAGGTACGTCACGCATACCAAGAATCTAGAAAGAAGATGAAAGAAGTTGAGGAACTCTTGATTTTTGTATTATGCGCCTAATTCCCGAAGGCAGAGGCATATTATACGCTCACTTTTCACCGTGTTTATTCCTTTCCCACGTAATAGGTGTTCCATTACGTGGGAGCAGCCCATTGCCGTGTTGAAATAGACGCATGTTGTGGCTAACTGCTATTGAATTTTTTCAAGCCGTCAATAAGGCCTTCAACCTGGCTTAATGACTGCAAGTTACCTCCAGAACCAGGATCAATAGCTCAAAGTGCCAAGGCGCAGAAACGCTCGCAAATGTCATCATCCTCTTGCCCTTGCCCCAATTTACTTTGGGGTCGCGCAGTATGTGTTCCCCTTCTGTTCCCTCTCTGTTCTGTTCCCCATCCCTGTTATTCGTCATCTGATCATTCACAACTTTCATATTCATATCACTCCTTACACAGTCCATCCACTTTTTCTTTGGCCTTCCTCTGGCTCTCCATCCAGCAACTTTTAAAATAATAGTTCTTTTTGTGACATGACTTTCTCTAATTTTTTCAGTCACAGGCGCCACTCTCAACATCAAACGCTGGCAATTGTAAATGACACAAAGTTTTGTTGACCGTTTACAAAACACTGAGCCAGCGGGGCCACGACCGCTTCATTTAAGATAGGAAACCTCTTGATTTAAGATAGAAAATTCAACAAGGCTTACATGGATGACTTTTAAGGTCAAACGGCACTCTCTTCAACAATGTCACAATGCAAACAATAACATTGAAATGTAACTTCTAAATTTTGATCACGCTAAAGCCTTCGACTATTGTGAGACATTTTTTATACATACCGCCCAAAGTAAGCTAATAAGAAAAGCTCTTCCATCCAGGATCAACCTTCCTACCTGAAACTCTAGTCATTTCACCTGTTTTTTTAACAAAGGGATCTCTATTAGATACCATATCATATACATTCCGTAGGTCTTATTTTAAGTCGCACCATAAAAGCATGGAACTCTCTGCCGGCGCACGTGTTTCCGTCCTCTTACAATCCTGAGTCCATTAAGAGAAGTTTAAAAAGGCATATTTCTGGGCCGTCAAATGGAGGGTCGCTATCGGAGCCCTGTGGGTTGAGATAGCGGCCCTCAATCACGAGTCGTCGTCTTTGCTTACCATCAGGCGGACGACGCCATTTTGACGTGCCAAATATTAAAAAAAAAAACAGGTTTAATCCAAAATTCACCTATTAGAAATCCTACCAACCTTGAGTTATTCCTCAGTTTACGTACGGAGTTTCCGCAAGCGTTATCAATTTATTTTTGCACCGATAACCCTTCCGCCTGCCAGGAATGGAGATAACAGTGTATATACCGAGTAATGATACGATTAACTACATTTAGATTATATTGAATCCAATAAAATTATCAATAACCTAAGTTTTTATCTACCTATACAAGCTCGGTTCGTTCAATAAACTGTATAAACTCTGAATGACGTGCTTAACTAAAGCGATTACAACTGAAATCTAACCATGTCTTCACGCTGTATCCCTGACGAGGTAGACACATCACCAGGCTTCACGATCTTTACAAATGTTTGTTTCGGAGTTTGGGTGTTTGCTATGTTTAAAATGTATGTATTTAAAAATATATAAGTATGTTTATCAGTCGTCTAGAACACATAACACATATTGTCACACCTTTATCCTCGAAGGGGTAGGCAGAGGTATACGCCCATATTTCACCGTCACATAGCACAAGCATATATTATTAGCTTACTTTGGGCTAGACGACGCAGTGTAAAAAAAAAGAAACATCCAACAACATTTATTATTAATTATCAATACATTTGAATTATAATTATTTTTATTAATTACTAATTAACGCCCGCGGCTTTGCCCGCGTAGAGAAGTTTTCCCGTTACCGTTTCCCACAGGAACTTGTTCCCGGTATAAAAGTAGCCTATGTCCGTCTCCTGACTCTTAGCTACCTCCCCACCAATTTTCAACCAAATCGGTACAGCCGCTGTTGAGTTATAAATAGTGTAACTAACACGACTTTATTTTATATATATATATATATATATATATATATATATATATATATATATATATATATATATATATATATATATATATAGATTATTTATCAATACATTTGAAGCGCTCGTGGCCCCGCAGTCTCCGTGTTCTGTCAACGATCACTGAGTTACGCAAATTTAGCTATAGGTGGTCCTGGGATGGGTGACCACTTTGTGGCATTTACATTTGCGAGCGTTTCTATGCTTCGTAAAGCACGTTAAGCCGTTGGTCCAGCTCGCCAGTAAAATAGCAGTCGCTAAGCCTGGTTGAAGGCCTTATGGGCAGCTTGTAAATTTTCAACAGCAGGTAGCCACAAGCTGCGTCTGTCTATTTCAACATGGCAATGGGCCCACCACCTGTTACGTGGGACAAAAGTGCATACGGTGAAATGTGGGCGCATAGTATGCCTCTGCCTTTCCCTTCGGGGATAAAGGCGTGACAATGTGTATGACGTGGGACAGGAATACACATGGTGAAAAGTGGGCATACAATATGTATACCTCTGCGACCCCTTCAGGAATAAGGCGTGATAGATAAATAAATAAATTTATCAATACATGGTTCTTTCCCTTCTGCAGATTCATTCATCGTGTCATACATACTGCTCACGTGGTCTTCATATGTAAGTCTCGGTCTACCCAGACTCCTTTCAGATGAAATCTCTTGGAAATAATTATACCTAAGCTCTTACTGCGGACACCTGGGTTGCCATGCAGTGCCACAGCGTTCTACGTGTTGCCTACGGCTCCCTTATAGTACATACTGATGGTAAGATAATGCTTAGATGATTTTTTTTGCTAGTTAATGTCTAATACGGCTCCACTCGCGTGGTAAAATTTTTCCGTTCCCGTTGCCCACGGGAACTTGTTCCCGGGATAATAGGTAGCCTATGTGCTATTCTAATGTATAAGCTATATTACGGAAAAGTTTTATTAAAATCCATTCCGCAGTTTTTGCGTGAAAGAATAACAAACATCTATTTACATAATCATTTATATTGAATTTATGAACTTACTAGCTGACCCGCCCGGCTTCGCCCGTGACATACTTCAATCCCCGTGGCACCCATTTAATCCCGTCGTTTATTAATTTCACGATAATGTATGAATATTTTCCAAATTACTTAATTACTTTTCCGCTCTCAAGTACGCCCGCGCCCGCACGGTCAAATTTTTGTTACACGTAAATTAATTTCTTTGCGCATTTTTTTTGATATTGCCATATCGCCGATGATATTCATTTAATTTGCAAAGTGTAAAGGGACAAAAAAATCTTTATAAAATGCTGAAACCAACTAACATATTAAAAATGATAAGGATTAATAATGTATTTGTGTAAATAGCCTTTAAATTACCGCTTTATATAATAATATAATATATCTTTATTTTCAGGCATCATGAGAAAAGTTACAGGTGTTATAAACTTATTCTACGGCCCATAGATAAATACCTTAAAACTAAAAATACATCATCACTACATATTATAAAACAAAGTCGCTTTTCGCTGTCTTTTTTCCGACACCGCCAACATATATCGTTATAATTAAGTTAATGTATACAAAAACTTAACAAAATTTACATAATAACCTACTATAAGAATCACTCTATCTATTTAAAAAAACTGCATCGAAATTCGTTGCGTAGTTTTAAAGATCTAAGCATACATAAAGACAGACAGCGAAAAACGACTTTGTTTTATAATATGTAGTGATAGTGATGATGAAACTCTTAAGTTTAATATTTATAGTTTTGTATATAACCTTTGTTTTATATTTATTTGTGTATTAATTAAACACCTTTAATTATATTTATACACGTTAGTCTTGAAGTATTTTTAATCAATTCTAATAAGTACATCTATTAAAATGGCTACTAAACGAGGTCTTTGGTACATATTTGCTCACGTGGCCAAGCACAGATTGACACTAAAAGCGGAGCGCGTGTCACAAGTATGCCGCGACCCGGTGACCCAAATGGTGGGGCTAGGAGTGGGCTGCTATCTGGGTTGTGTACGGGATCAATACTGGCTCTGTGTATGTACCTATCAGTTGATATTACTGGTCCACAATGATATATACATGAATATTTATGTGCCAATCGTTCGAGACGTGACTCATCTAAGCGCTTAATTTATTTGATTCAAATAGTCACTGTATTATAAAACAAAGCGACAAACTCGAAAACTACTGCACCGATTTTTCTGCTGTTTTTACCAATGGATAGAGCGGTTCTCGAAGATTGTTTGAGTATATAATTGGTTAGGTTTTTGTATTTATTGACTAAAATATAACGATATTTATTGAAGGTGTCGGCAAAAAATATACAGTTTGGGAGCTTTAAATGAAAACGGTGCCTAAACCATATGAGATATGTAGAACAAAATAATGTATGGTGGAATTGTGTATCTTACGAGTATACAGGGGGCTGAGTCAACTATTGACAAGCCATAGAATAGAACCAGAATCGCTGTTTTTATCCGTCAAAATGTTAGTAGACTATCAAACATGCAACTGACTAGCGGCCACTGGCGCGGTACGTGTTAGTAGAACTCACCGACCGACTGATAGAAGTCTATTGGAGTACGATTGTATTAGAAGACTATGAAAAAATAGTCAAAATTGTACCGGTGGCTTTCTATTGAGCGACGAGTACGATTCTTTTCTGTCGCTGTTAAAATAGAATGCTTGGCCTCCAGGTCCACAGGGAAGACCGCGATGGCATATGTCTATCTCTTAAGGATAACATACTAGCTTATTATAACACTATGGGAAACTGTTAGTTCTTGATAGTTTTCAGATATAGAGACGCAAAGGCATTAAGTACGCAGGCCAATTTCTTATTGCGTTACAACATTTTTTATTCATGTTTTTTGCGGTATTCATCATTTGTTATTCAGTTTTGTGTGTCAACAAATTATGATTATAACAAAAAAAAAGTAGTACCTATATTTACCTATATTTGTTTTAGCAGCATACCTACCTTTAGTTGCCTGTCTTTTTAACCAAGTTCCAACGGCGTGGATGTGTTTACCGAGTGACGCTAGGATGTGAACCTCCTAAAGAAGCAGGATAAAACCCACAGTAGATGAGGCCGCGTTGGCGGATAAAGTCTGTCAGGAGCCCTGGGGGCTATCCTTCCGAGGGCTCACCTGGTACTCCTGGCCATAAGCAGATGGAAGGGCACTGTGTGGTTTTATACTGTAGGAGTCCGGCATAACATCCATGAGGATATTTCCACACGTAAAAAAAAATTACACGTTAATCAAATAAAATTTCTCTCATACGTCGATAAAGAAGTTCCACTTCAAAACAACATGGCGCGTAACTGAAAAACGTGACTTTTTTTTACAGTTATTAAATTTCTCTCACCGTCGATAAAGAAATTTCACTACAAAAATTGGGCATAAGAGTAATTCTAAGTTTTTTTTCAGGGTATTATTTGTAAGATCAATAAATGTTTGTTTCGGGGTTTGGATAATTCTTATCTGTACTCTATACTAATATATAAAGCTGAAGAGTTTGTTTGTTTGGTTGAACGCGCTAATCTCAGGAACTACTGGTCGGATTTTATCGAGGAAGGCTATATATCATTACGCTAGTACCCTGGAGAGCGCAGCAACAATCATAAATGTCGACGAAACGGGCAAATTTTAAGTTCATTAACTAACAAAATTAGGAACATTAAATTCCCTCCTTTACAAACCGAAGAGTCACAGCAAAAAAATGATTTCATTATGACGTCACATCTCGCCGCACTGTTCACAAGATGGCGACACGTCTATTAATGATGCCGAAATTTTAGATGACGCAACGAATTGCTGGAAACGACATCATGTTTCGGCAGTTTATATTAATATAATACCGCCTTAGAAGTTTCTAGGTCATTTATAAAAGTACAAGTTTAGCATAGCCACAGTACATGTATGAGCAGTAAGGAACCTTCATACATACGTAACGAAACTGCTTACTCACACAGACGCACGCATCTAGACTCTAGAGGCCCAGTCACAGATTAAAGAGAGAAACCTACTCTTTAGGCTGTCCCCCAGTAGCGGACATTGCAGTGCAGAGTGAATCGGCCCGTCAGGGTTGTCGCCGTGTTATCGTATTTAAAGAATGTTGGACCCACTCTCACAGTAGTGGAGACAAAAGGACTCGGAATTTCCGTTGGACCCATCAGTAGAACTTTCCTTTCCATTCCACGGAATCAACTGGAATCAACAGTCCTAAACCATATTTATTGAGTATTGTTATATAGTGACAATTCTAACCCTAATCTAAAAATGTCATGTCAGTATAAAGCGTAATTAATGACATGAAAAATGTTTTTCGATATTATATTAATTACACAGACAATCCTAATGCTTCAGTGAAGAATTAAGTACCTAATACTAGATTTATCGTTTGGATTTGGATAGATTAAGCGCTCATGGTCCCACTGACAGTGTTCTGTAAACGATCACTGTTTTAAGCAACTTTCGCTATGGATGAGCCTCATATGAGGGACCGCCTTGTGGCTTTTACATATAGTAGCGTTTCCGTGATTCGGAAGTCACGTTAAAAAGTTGGGCCCGGTTGCAAGTAACATGGCAGTCGTTAAGCCAAGTTGAAGGCCAAAATTTTCACAGCAGGTTGCCCCAACCTGAGTCTATTTCAATTTTCAACACGGTAATGGTATTACCACTCGTTAAGTGGGACAAAAATGCAGGCCCATAAGGTCTTCGGACAGATACGTCAATGTTTGATGCATAAAAGTCTGTTAAAAAAATCGTGAAAATAAATGTTTATCTTATAATACTTATAATTTTTATTATTTTTTTACTAATTTATTAAAATATTGTGATTATTTGCAAAAAAAGAACACAAAACTGCTAATCTCGCGAGATCTCGAAATCGGCGAGATCTAGCAGTATCGTTAATCAACTCGCGGGATCTCGCTTGAGCCCCAATCTCGCCAGATTTGCATTCCCTAGCAACGAGCGCTTCTAAATACTTAGTGGTAATAGAGAGCTAACGCCATCACATTCCACAACGTTTTTGACAAATCTTTTACAGTTTTGGCAATACAATTGTGGAATACGCTGCCGTTGGATATTAGACGAGCGAGGTCCCTAGCCATCTTTAAAAATAGGGTAAACACCACTTTCTGTCCTTGTAACTAAGTATTTATACCTTTGTTGTTCTTTTTGTAATTTCAAATTTGTACAAACTGTGTACTACATAACTATTACCTATCTTTCTTATATTCATCTATCCTTATATATTATGTAAGTGCGCCAACAACTATCTTCTTCATTCCTGTTCTTCTCTTTTCCATACTAAGGTTGTCTGGAAGAGATCGCTTTTAGCGATGAAAGCGAAGAAGACCGCCCATTGTAAGGGTACATGACTATTGATGAGAGCATCAATAGTTTTAAGTCATAATATACTGTATGTTATGGTGTACAATAAAGAATTATGTATCTCTCTATCTAATGCCAAACTTACTTCTCATCGTCCTTCGCTTTGGCAATATGGCTGAAGATATGGGCGAAAGAGTTGGGTATAATCCCTCTCAACTCCGGCGCAGTGTTGCTACCCGCCATGGTGTACGTTTTGCCAGTACCGGTCTGGCCATATGCGAAAATGGTTCCATTGTACCCTTTGAGGACCTGTTCTACTATTGGGCTGGCAGTCTGCACGTAGATGTCCATCTGTGGAGAAAGGTGAGTTTTTTAAGAACTTGAGAGTTTGCGCGGGACCTTCTCAAATAGCACACGCTTGCTCTATATTATTTTCCAAAACCAGTGTATTAACTATGTTTTATGTGTAAAAATTGTAGTTTCTTACACATAAAAGTTGTGTAAACGTGCTATAGTGGAAGACAATGATATATTGCAGTGAAATGCTATTTTACATCTTGCCGCGCAAATTCCACTGAAGGCCTCATTAACGCTACTGCCACTTAAGAAAAAAGGAAAAAGTGGAACACAAATTACTCGAATTGGTCTAGTCGTCTTCGTGTTTTACGCTTAGCAACATATTATGATATTCACTTTTATTTATACAGATAGTATAAAAGTATAGATATGGACAAACGGACATAGCGAAACTAATTGCTTACTACGTAATCTAAAAACTACCTAATTGCTTTAAGTAAGAACAGTAGTACTATGTATCAAATTATCTTTGGCAGAAACGTCATGCCACGCCCATCTGGCCTACTGACCTATTTCTTTTGTCCTCGCTAGAACGTAGGCAATTAAGCGAGAATTGCACTTCACCAAAAAAATTGTCTGTTCATGTGTGTTAAGGTTTATAATAAAATACCACAAATAATTAAAGAACTTCCTATGAGAGCTTTTGGGTTCAAACTCAGTGTGGTTACAAGAAAGATGTTTTTACACTATACAAGAGTTTTTTTTTACATATTAAGACAGACATTATTAATTTATTAGTAAGCTATTTTTTATATAATTTTAGTTAAAAGGAACTAGATAATTAATTTATTTAGATATGAATATATGAAGCGCTCGTGGCCCCGCGGTCTCAGTGTTCTGTAAACGATCACTGAGTTACGCAACTTTCACTGTGGCTGGTCCTCGGATGGGTGACCACTTTGTGGCATTTACATTTGCGAGCGTTTCCTTGCTTCGGAAGGCACGTTAAGCCGTTGGTCCCGGTTGCCAGTAAAATGGCAGTCGTTAAGCCTGGTTGAATGCCTTATGGGCGGCATGAAAAATTTCAACAGCAGGTAGCCACAACCTGCGTCTGTCTATTTCAACACGGCAATGGGCTCACCACCTATTACGTGGGACAGGTAAAATCCACACGGTGAAAAGTGGGCATATTATATGCCTCTGCCACCCCTTCGGGGATAAGGCGTGATGGATATTTATTTTATTTATTTATTTATTAATTTATTAGTAAGCTTTTTTTATGTAATTTTAGTTAAAAGGACCTAGATAATTAATTTATTTAGACATTATTATATTATTTTTTTAATCTATTGTTATGATTGTTATTGTAAGTGGTTAGACAAAGGCCTAGGAAATTTATTTTTTGACATTATTTTATCGTTGTCTCTTCTTCACGGGTATCTTCTATTTTTTTTCTTATGAAGATACCCGGTCTTTTGGCAGGCTTACATGGGGACATATTGGTCCACCACGCAGAGGCCCTATGAGAATTTTAATCTAATAGGAAATGGGACCCCCACTACAGGCAATCCACGTCCGCCTTATGTAGAAGAACGGTAATGGATCACCTCCAATGGGAGTTAAACTATTGTGAAATGTGCTAACTATGAAATGGGCTATTGGGTTGGGTGGTAAATGGATTGGGTGATTTAAGCTATTGATGAAAACGGCGTCTGCCTTTTTAATATATTATTATCAAAATAGTGGCAGACTATTATTATTATTTATTGTTGTTATTATTATTTTAATTGGAAATTAATTATGTACACTAGACATTATTGTATTTAGGTGCAATTTAATGACATTGTGGAAATTGTTATTCTATTTATTATGGGTCTGTCAAACAGATACTTATTTGTGTTTCATGGAATTTGTATTGTTTCCAATATTTGCATGCCAACAACTTTGGTGAAATGCGCTGAGCTACCACTAATAACTTTACCTAAAGAGTGTACCGTATTTCATGCAAATTAATAAATAAACAGGAATCGTTCCCAATGATATAGAAACACATTTATAATTTAAAACGCGTCTATGTCATTTTTATTTTGGTATTGAGTTGTTGAATAGCTCGATAGATGGCTCTGGTCATACTCTTAAATGACGATTAAGATATGGTGAAGAATTTGAACTTGATTCGGTACGGTTCGGGTAGTTCAGTGGCTAGAACTTTGCCCTGGTTAGGCAATCCTTGTCAATGTGTGTTCAATCCTTGTCTCGAATAGGATTGTCTTTTTTCACTTTATTAAGAAACGTATGAGCAATTCAGCAAAATAATTGCTTTAAAAAAATCTATCTGTCTTAACACTATATCCGTGATTGGGTAATCAGAGTACAGATTGCCAAGGTTTTCTTTCGCTTCTTTCAGATTCATTAATTGAGCGAAGCGAAGCGAAGCTCCCATGGAGCGACTTCAATGGCGTTTGTAACACCGGGCAGAACTTTGCCATTTCTTATCCGTTTTCGGATTTTTTTTCTGCTACGGAAATCTATTCAACTTATGCAGGTCGTGACGAAACCCAAATTTCAAAATTCGATCTAATAAAAAAGTTATCCGCAAAAATCATGTTGTCTATGGGAAAATACTTAGTTTGATTTAACGGTTCGCTCAAATTTATGCTGCTAGCATAGGTTACTGGTTACACCTTTGCGACTGCGGCTACCTAGTTATTTGTGACCTATACGAATAAAGATTTTTATTTCATTCCCCTTCTCCCTCAGGGATACAACGTAAAGACATAGACACGATTTTAATACGTAGTGAAACCTGGGTATGTCACAAAGCATGAGAGTAAGTTAAATGCTGTAGAGATGCGATGCGATGACTTCGAAAATTATGCGGCGTAACATTGGTCGACCGAATCCGTAATGAGGTGATACACAATATGGCAGGTTTGAATGAAAGTGTCAGCGTTAAGCTGGAAAAGGGCGTGCTCCGTTGGTTTGGACACGTCCAACGAATGAGTAAGGAACTTGACGAAGAATAGAAAGTAGAGGGTGGAAGGAGTCAGGGTAGGCCGTGACTTACATATGAAGACCACGTGAGCAGACTGCTCAAAAACGGAATGTTCAAAAGTACTCGGATACCCAGACTTGCATGTGTGAAGCGATTGATGAATCTGCAGGAAGCGAAAGAAGTATGCATGGATCGCGAAGCCTGGCGATCTGTCCTCGAATACAGCGCGAAGATAGATAGATAGATAAAACTCTGAACCGAACTGTCTGGCCAGCGTGGCACATCATTCCATTATGGTTGACAAGTTGACGCCCGCGGCTTCGCCCGCGTAGAGAAGTTTTCCCGTTTCGGTTTCCCACAGGAATTTGTCCGCGGGATAAAAAGTAGCATGTGTTATTCTGATGTATAAGCTTTATTAACGTAAAGTTTCATTCAAATCTATTCAGTAGTTTTTACGTCCATATAAACTTTCACGTTTGTAATATTATTAAGATACAAGTTGACACCCGCGGCTTCGCCCCATAGAGAAGTTTTCCCGTTCCCGTTTCCCACAGGAACTTGTTCTCGGGATAAAAAGTAGCCTATGTGTTATTGTGATGTATAAGCTATATTATTGTAGAGTTATACAGACATATTAAACATAGGGTACACCCAAACTCCGAAACAAACATTTATGGATCATACAAATATTTGTTCCGACCCGGGAATCCAACCCTGGACTTCAGCGCGGCAGTCGCATACACTATCACTTATGAGGCAGTCAATAGTGGACAGTCATAGACTGATTTGATTGACTCTAGAAATTTAAAAGGCGCCGAAGTGGTGCCTTTTTGTCGTATTTTTGATCGATTGCCAGAATATAATGGTCAGGAGTCACCGATTGACCGATCAGGGCTAGTCAGAGTCTCTGGAATTTCCTATCGAGAGAACACCAGGTTCTGTTGGTACTTACAGCAGGAAAGGAGAAAATAAGGCGCCGATTGTAGGGTTGGTGGTTAGTGGAGCAACGTATTCTCGCGCGATTTTATGGCAATATATTTGGTGGATAACCAGAAAAAATGGTTGTTCGTGCTTTATGGGCAGTATCGTTTATGGATTGCTAGAAAACAATAGTCCGAGGTCGCCAGGGGTTGGCCGAACAGGGTTGGTCAGAGTCCCAAAGATTTACTTTCAAAGATACACCAGTTTCCCTGGATACTTTAGCCAAGAAGAGAATAAAAGGTGGCGATCGTAGACGTGGTAGAGCGAAGTCTTCTTGCGAAGGTTTTATTGAATTATGTTTGGTGGACAGCCAGAAAACAATGGATCGAGGTCGCCGAGGTTGGACGAGTAGGGCTGGTGAGAGTTCATTATTGGGATTTCCTTTCGACGGTACACCAGGTTCTGTTGTTACTTACAGCAGGTAAGGAGAAAGAAGAAGGTGCCGATTGTAGAGTTGGTGGAGTTAAGTTTTCTCGCGCGTGCTTATTTATTTATCTATCACGCCTTATCCCCGAAGGGGTGGCAGGCATATAATATGCCCAAGCCCACTTTTCAACATGTGTTTTCCTGTCCCACGTAATTGGTGGTGATCCTATTGCCGTGTTGAAATAGACAGACGCAGGTTGTGGCTACCAACTCTTGAAATTTTTCAAGTCGCCCATAAGGCCTACAACTTGACTTAACGACTGCCATGTTACTGGCAACCGGGACGTGCTTAACGTGCCTTCCGAAGCACGGAAACGCTCGCAAATGTAAATGCCACAAATTGGTCAGCCATTCGTGACCAGTAATAGCGAAAGTTGCTTAACGCAGTGATCGTTTACAGAACATTGAGTCCGCGAGACCACGAGCGCTTTATGGGCAGTATCGTTGATGGATTGCCAGAAAACAATATAGGGCTGGTCAGAGTCCATTGAATTTTCTTTCGTGGGTACATCAGGTTTACTGGGTACATACAATCACAATTGTAACCAAAATCAGCGCAGTAAGGGTTGGGGCAGATTTGATTTATATGGCATTCTTTTTGTTTTGTGCTCTGGACTTTTACTGACTAAAACTCTGCCTTCCTTCCATCTGTCAATCTGGTAGCCCCGGGTGAGCCCTCAGAAGGATAACCCCAGGGACTTCCAACACAGACTCTGACCGTCACCGCGACCAGGCGTAGGTGTTTCGTGTGTTATCCCGCCTTTTGGATGGTTCGGGGTCAATTGTCCACTGTCACGCCAAGTAATCAGTCTGTTATAATAAAACGACAATCGATTCAGGGCTCCAAAGTCGAAACTTAATACTATGCTAGAACGAAATAAGATCCTTCGAGGTCCTGGAACATACTCCACCGAGAGGAGTACTTACCCGGAACTATACTAGAATATTTATTGTGTAAAGGAGGGGGCAGAAGTAGTCAGGGTAGGCCATACTTTACATAAATAAATATATATACATACTTACATACAAAGACCACGTGAGCAGATTGCTAAACAACGGATCAGTCAACAGTACTCGGATACCCAGACGTGAATGTAGGTAGGTAGGTATGACGCGATTGATGAATCTGCAGGAAGCGAAAACTATCTCTGACTACCCCGTCAGAGATACAGCGTGAAGATGGTTAGTTAGTTTTATTTGCAAAGATTAGAAGCAGAATGAAATATTTTCTAGTTATTAGCGAAATGTAAATGATTTAGGTAGGTGCATATCTAAAAATAGCATAAATATGCATGCCTAAAAATAGCGCGTTTTCTTAGTAAAAACGAAAGTTGTAGTCTACTCAGAAAGCTTCATATTAAACTAGGTAGGTAGGTACCTATGTATACTGGATCAAAGGTTAGACCTGTATATGAATTTGTTCATAGATTTCACTTAAAATTTGCCTATTTTTCAACTCGTCGTCGAATGTGTAGAATTACCTAAGTAAGTTTAGGTACCTACTTAGGTATTTCTAGACATTCGACGAGTTGAAAAATAGGGTAATTACAGAAAACTTCAAACGTAGGTATGGAAAACATTTTATTTTGTTGTGGATAGATATAATTCCATTGTAAGTTAATTTGCATATACCCACCTGCCTACCTACTTAATTTGCATAGACTGAAAAACCCAATATTTTGCATCAGCGCTATATTTTCCATTACCGCTTTTTTAGAAGTGGGTTGAATATTAAATTAAATAAAAAGAGATCGTTGATAGTCTTCATAGGTCATTCATAAAAAAACAACATTACAAAATATAGATGATTAAAATTAAAATAAAAAAAAAAAGCTTTTTTTCATAATGAAGTCAACAATCACACCTCTATTCAGCCAAGTAGATGAGATTATCATCAAATAAAAAAAAATACGTTCTACACAGCGACAAAATATTCACCTTCCTCTGAAAATCGTTGGGAAATACTAAGCAACGTTGCCGTTCCGTGTGTATTGGGTAAAACGTAGTAGGTATCTCGACGCGGCAACGTCGCATTTCGTCAATGCCATTTGCCAAGGACATAACCGAGTTTTATGATTGAAATAGAAAACAAAGTACATAGTTATTTAACGGTGAAACGATGTATGTAGGCACGGTTTGTATTTAAACATATTTTAGTGATAGGTGTTTTTTCAGTCCCCTATTCTGGCTATAGACAAAACTATTCCCGCGTGAAATAGGTACCTACTGACTGATTAGGGTCCCGTGATCTCCTCGCCGCTTCGTCACATAGAAAGTATTACAGAAAATAATAAATTAACCTAATATAATAATACAATACCTATTTGTTAGGCATATATTAGGTACATTATACTATTTAAATCATATAAATATGATTTCATACCTGTCAAATTCTACGATCATAGTTAAAAGATGAGGTTCTTCATTTTAACATAATTCTGTTCCTAGGTAGGTAGATCATAATATCAATTTCACATACCATCAAAATGCATCACGACTTAGGGCCGTATTTTAGAACGTTACTCAATACTCAAGAAACACTTGAGAGTAGTATTAATAAGGCAAAACTAGCCTCAAGCGTTTCTTGAGTAACTTTCTAAAATACGGCCCTTAGACTTAGCCGTGATTTCCACTGCTATGAGTAGGGTTGCCAGGGTAGAAAACTACAATATCGGATTTTATGAATTTTGTCGGGACAAATACTACCAAGAGGACGGTGGGCCTCCCTCAAGAAGGATCGCTAAACTGGTCAGGATCGCGATTTCGCGAGCCAGCCATTGGTAGATGCAAAAGCGCAGCACCGTTCATTGGGGAGTAAAGATTATTGAAGGAGAAAGGAGGTCTACGTCCAGCAGTGGTCATTCAACAGGCTGAAATTATGAAATTAAAAACATAAATGAAAATATTTTTTCTTTCGTTGTAAAATGTCGTTCACTTTCGTTGGAGGCTGTCGCGTGCTTATTTGAACTATGACCGCCGAAAGCCTTATGTCGGCTCCCGGCTATAGCACTGGTCATTGGGGAAATGACCGGTGCTGCGCTTTTTGCATCTACCAATGACTGGCTCGCTGAAATCGCGCCTGACCAGATTGTTGGGTCCTTCTTGAGGACCTTCCTCTAGTTTTACTTGTCTAGACAAAATTCAAAAATCCCTATAATATTACCTTTGTCCAGATATTTTAGTTTTTCAATCTGGTAACCCTAGTGTCAAGTGTCTGCCAAATCAATGTAGCCATTTTTAAGTAAAAGAGATACAAACATCCATCTTAATACAGAAAAATTGAGAGGTCAGGTCGAAATTAAAAATGCATACATACGATTAGGTACATACATTTTGTCAAGCCTTTATCACCGAAGTGGTATGCAGAGGCATACTATACGCCCACATTTCACTGTATGCATTTTTGTCCTACGTAACAGGTGGTGAGCCCATTGCCGTGTTGAAATGGACAGACGCAGGCTGTGGCGACCTGCTGTTCAAATTTTTCAAGCCGCCCATGTGGCCTTCAATTGGGCTTAACGACTGCCACTTTACTGGCAACTGGGAATAACGGCTTAACGTGCCTTCTGAAGCACAGAAACGCTGGCAAATGTAAATGCCACAAAGTCGTCACCCGTTCAAGGACCAGTTATAGCGAAAGTTGCTTAACGCAGTGATCGTTTACAGATCACTTAGCGGTACCACGAGCGCTTCAATTTGGTACGTCATAATTGAGAACAATTAAAATACTTAGCAGGGCTCCAACAGAGACTCTCAGATTAAGGGCCCAGAAATAGGACATTTACACGCATCTCTTAAAGGACCTTGGATTGTAAGAGGAAGGAAACACGTGCGCCCGCATGTAGTTTCAGAAATCGCTAAGCCGCTGGTCTTTTAACTTCAGAGGTCAGGTCCAAATTAAAAATGAGAGACAAATTATGCAATATCCCGATGGAGTGCTCAGAGAGGGCATATCGCCAGGCTTCGCGATACATGCATACTGCTTTCTCTTCCTGTTGATTTATTAATCGTTTCATACGTGCACATCTGGTAGCCAAATGAAAGTGGACCCCACTCTAAATCTAGGTAGGGTGTGAAAGATACTGGGAATAAACGAAGATGACGAATAAGTTCCGAGATTTCCATTAGTTAAATAAAGACCCAAAGGAATCTTGAATAAGACAATGCTCTAAATGACAAGTTAAAAATTAATACAGATTTTTACAGAACCGGGGGCCGAGTCTGCTATTTCAATCGTGTCGAAATAGAATAAAAATCGTCGATCAATAGAAACCCACCGGTACAATTTTGACAGTTTTTCGTAGTCTACTATTACAATCGTACTCCACTAAAATTATATCGGTCGGCCGTTAGAATTCTACTAACCAGTGGCCGCTAGTCATTTGCATTTATGATAGTATACGAATGTTTTGACATCTAAAAACAGCGATTCTGGTTCTATTCTACGGCTTGTTAATAGTAGACTCGGCCCCCAGTTAACAGGTTTGCAATATATCCTTCATTACATAATATTATAAAACAAGTTTAAATGTAGCGTCTATCTGGGTGTCTATTTACGACAAACTTTAATACTGCACAAATTATCTTAAGAGTTTCACTAATTGATAGTGATTCATGAGGAAGGTTTAGGTATATAATTTGTCATCATTGAAATTAAATAAAAATATTTTTATTCATGTAGGTCACAAACAAAGTAACATTTATGAACGTTAAGATTATTCCTTCTACATTTACATTAACTGCCAGATTCGCAAAGCAATGGGTAGAGCCCGAGGAAGAACTTGTCACTCATGTGTGAGTGACTCATGGTCACTCTTTACTGAATGCTGAATGCCAGAGGGCCGAGTCTATTATAGACCCGCCGTAGAATAGAACCAGAATCGCTGTCTGTTAACATGTTAGTAGACTATCGAAATAAATAAATAAATGTTGTGGTACAATTTTCACACAGCGCCATCTAAAATGCAACTGACTAGCAGCCACTAGCCGGTACGTGTTAGTAGAATTCTATCGGCCGACCGATAGAAGTTTATTGGAGACTACGAAAAACTGTCAAGATTGTGTGTGAGCGACGATTTCGATTCTATCGTGAAGTCCAATGAAATATTAGACTTCGCCCTCTAATTGATAGTAAATAATCTATCTATCTATATAATAAATAATATAATCGTACTAATATCATAAACACGAAAGTTTGTAAGTATAGATGGATGTTTTATTAGTCTTTCACGCAAAATCTACAGAATGGATTTTGATAAAACTTTACAATAATATAGCTTACACATCAGGATAACACATAGGCTGCTTTTTATCCCGGGAACAAGTTCCTGTGAAAAAAGTGAAGGGCAAACTTCACAACTCGTGTAAAGCCTCGGGTGTCAACTAATTCTTTTAATATGTCGGAAAAATCAACCCTACTGAGGGTTTTCATCAAAAACGCTCCTATAAACCCTGAGATATAACAAAACAATATTTTTCCTTTTTAATAGGTTTTCTGAAAAGTTCGCATATGTCTATTTTTAATCCCTTATCGCCTATTGGTCGAAATTCGAATACCAAATAAAATAAAATAATTACTTTCTGCACTTCTTCACATACTGTGTCAAATTTTCCGCGTTCGTGCAATTTTCTTAGAAAGGGGTACAAAGATTTCGCTACACGTACACATATTAATATACAAGATATCCTATCGGAAACGGATACGGCAAAACTTAATTACTTGAACAAAACAATATTTTTCCTTTTTAATAGGTTTTCTGAAAAGTTCGCATATGTCTGTCTATTTTTAATCCCTTATCGCCTATTGGTCGAAATTCGAATATCAAATAAAATAATTACTTTCTGCACTTCTTCACATACTGTGTCCAATTTTCCTTTCATCCGTTCGCGCAATTTTCTTAAAAAGGGGTTCAAAGATTTCGCTTAACGTACATATTCAAGACTAGTTGACCTCAACGCGTGGTGAATTTTTTTCGTTGCCTTTTCCCACAGAAACTTGTTCCCGGGATAAAAAGTAGCCTAATGTTATTCTGATGTGTAATTATTGTAGTTTCATGAAAATCCATTCATTGATTTTGCGTGAAAAAAGTAACAAACATCCATGTGGAGGGGTACCGACCCATTGATACGAATCCTACGCAAATAAAACCATTTTAGTAGTTTGTTTAGACCTTTTGGTTTTTGTTATCTGATTATATTTATTGGTATTATTCTATATATACTTTTTTTTTCTTTTTTAAATATTGTGGGACAATTTTTTTTTTACACAGCTCCGTCTAACCCAAAGTAAGCTAATATAAGCTTGTGTTATGGGATCTAGACGACTGATAAACATACTTATATATTTCTTAATACATACATATTATACATAGGAAACACCCAAACTCCGAAACAAACATTTGAACCCTGGACCTCAGTCGCGGCAGTCGCATACACTACCACTGCGCCACTTATATATGTATAGCTTGTATTTGTTGTGAATCGATATTATTCTATATATCTAAATGTAGAGGCTTGTAAATAGATATTTGGTAATATTTATTGTTAACTAAAAATATTTTGTTTATTAGTCTTGAAGCCTTCTTTAATAATAAATAAATTCTTACAAACTTTCGCAATTATAATGTTAGTAGGATATCCTATCGGAAACGGATACAGCAAAATTTCACAAGCAAAACTGCAAGCATCAGCTAGTATTTATATAAAACGTTAAAATAAAATATATAGTTATGATGAAAACATCGGGCGTGGCGTGGCAAGGGCGGGTGGATGTAAACGGGGGCATTGGGGCGCGCGCATGCGTATTGCAGGCACGTGTACTATATTGATCGACTGCAAGCGAACGTAACTAGGACGTCTGGGGGGTGGGATCATACGGAAATGTATAATCGTTTTAGTAGATGAATATTCAATTACAATATCTCGTAGCCGACACATCATGGAGAAGAATCTGGCAAAAAAAACTCCATTGATTCTCTTATTGAATGTACTCGTACCTAGGTATGGCTTACAATAATTAACTTAAATCGTTGTTTATGTGAGAACAGTCGACTAAACTTGGTTTGCCTTTAATTTTAATAATAATACATGGTTTGTAATATTTTTATCTTAGTATAAATTAATATGAGATTTCGACCTTATCTTAGGCAGGCAAAGGAAATTCGATCCGTACAGCCATGTCTTATTACATATTTTTCTTAGTTTTTTTATTACCTAATATCTTCATCTTCTACGTCTTATGTGGTATTACACTTATCAAATGTTTGTCCAAAGTGCATTTAAACAACTAAATTGGACGACTTCATTAAATGTATTAAATTAATACATTTAATGAAGTCGTCCAAGTTCTTTGGTCAAATGTACATTGGACAAACATCTTAAATGCGAAAGTTTATGTGGATGTTTGTTACTCTTTCACGTTAAAACTACTGAATAGATTTTAATGAAACTTTACAATCATATAGCTTATACATCAGAATAACACATAGGCTACTTTTTATCCCGGGATCAAGTTCCTGTCGGAAACGGGAGAGTGAAATCTTCTCTGCGCGGGCGGTCAAATAGTATTTCTATTCGTGTAAATATTATTCTTCGCCCTTATCTTAGGCAGGCAAAGGAAATTCGGTCTATACAGCCATGTCCTATTACATATTTCTTATTAGTATTTTTATTACCTAATATCTTCATCTTCTACGTCTTAGACATACATCTTATATATACATATATAAAAGAAAGTCGTGTTAGTTACACTATTTATAACTCAACAACGGCTGTACCGAGTTGGCTGAAAATTGGTGGGGAGGTAGCGTAGAGCCAGGAGACGGACATATGCTACTTTTTATCCCGGGAACAAGTTCCTGTGGGAAACGGGAACGGAAAAACTTCTCTACACGGGCGATGCCGTGTGAAATTAATAAACGACGGGATTAAATGGGTGCCACGGGGTTCGAATAATGTCACGGGCGAAGCCGGGCGGGAAAGCTAGTATTAGATAAAAGGAATACCACCCTTAGTCAAGTAGCCTTAAGTCAAAATCAGTCTTACCCCAGTAACGTAGTGGCTTTCAGTGAGGTTTGCGCAATTAACATGAAAATTACATTTGCATTTTTTCATCTTTCACTATCGCACCTTTTATATTTTTTACTACTTTTATACATTTTATTATAACTTTTATGTCTAGAACTTTTAAATTTTTACTCATAAAACAATGTTAATACACTAGTTTAACATAAAATAATATACCTATAGCAAGCGTCGGCCATTAACCGCTTTTCCCGCGTATCCCCTCTTCGACAACTAACAAAGATTATTTTTTTAAACTGCGTTTAGAAATGCACAATACATAGGCACACAGAAAACATACAATAAAATAATACACTTGAAAAAAAAAAATGTTTTATAAAATATATAATCAAATATTGTTTCTTATTATAAAAGAGAATTCTGTAATAAACTCGGAACACTAATAATTATTTTGTTTATGTAAGCTTTAAAAGTTTTTATATCAAACTTGCGGACGCGCCATTATTTTACTTCGTCATCATCATCCGAGCGTCTGTCCCAGTTGCGTCTCGCGACGCCCGCTTTCCTACATTTTCTCCTCCACTTCGCACGGTCATCGGCATCCCCTGTAGTGAGACCATTGGCACGCATGTCATCCCTTACGACGTCAAGCCAGCACTTCTTGGGTCTTCCCCTCTTACCGGGACCCGGCGGGGCTGACATGGCCAGACATTTGTTACCTACGTAGCCCGGCGGTTGCCGCAAGACGTGACCATACCAGCGAAGGCGACGCTCTTGCAACTTGTCTGCAATGTCACGGACGTGAAGGCTGCCGCGGATGCGAGAGTTCCTCACGCGGTCTATCCGCGTGACTCCACACATCCACCGCAGCATCTTCATTTCCGTGACACGCAGCTCCTGCTTGTGTCGCTCCAATATCGGCCACGTCTCACTGCCATGTAAAAGGACAGGTCTAATAATGGTTTTGTAGACCTGTCCCTTCAACCGGATCGACATTTTAGGGTCACAAATGACACCGGTCATCTCCCGCCATTTGGCCCACGCGGCAGCAATGCGTGACTTGACATCGCAATCGATGTCACTGGACGTGTGAAAAACAGATCCCAGGTATTTAACCTGGGCCGCAATTCTCATGCCTTCGAAACAGTCTCGATTTCGAGATAAATCTCGAATTCGAACTTTATTGACGTTTAGCTATTCTGCAAATCTCGAACTCGACTTTTCTCGAAGGGAAGCCACTCGAGTTGCTTCGAATGGTTGGCAGCAGTCGAGACGCAGATTTCGAAGTCGAATCATTATAATCTTTGGACATTTCTTAAGTGACCTACCCTAAAATAGCATTATATTACATTTTACATTTAATAAATATCAAAATGAGTGATGAATTAATAGTTTAATACGTGCAAAACATATTGCAACTCGCTTCAATTTCAAACACGTCATCGCCGATGTTTCAGCAATGTGGAAATGTCAGCAATTTGATTTGTGATTACAAATAACACAGTCTTCAATAATATAGACAACACACAGTGACAGTGACACATTCAGATATTTTTCATTTTACGGGACGGTATAAGCAATTTTTAAAATATACATTAAGTAACATTTATTATTAGTCCAGTCATTAGAACCGAGAAAGCCAAATTAACGTTGGGGGGGTGGAGGCTAGAAAAGCTTAAGTTCAAATTGTCGACCAAAATAACCCGATGGGTTTTCCGAGATCTTGAAAAAAGTTATATTCAGGTTTTTCATCATAACTCGGTTCCCCGTTGAGATAATATTTTTTTTTTATTATTTTATTATTATTATGTTTTCAATTTTTACTATTTTATTATTATTATGTATATAATGACTGGACTATATGCAGTTTACAATATTTTTTCCTTTAATAATTACTATAAAATACGTAATTATTGTTTATAACGTGTAAAATAACTTCAAAAACTTTTAAAACATTTTTAAGAGTAGTCTTGTTGTAACCGTTTTAAAACTGGATGAAATGTGTCGAACGGAACGCATCGTAATGTGACATGGTTCCTAAATGGCAACATTTCACACAATAATCTCGAACTTTAGTTCGAATAGTGGTGAGAATTAGACATTCGAAAAAAACATCTCGATTTACGAGATTTTATGGTCGAAAAAGGATTCGAAGAGTGAACTCGAATTCGAGATTATTTCGAAGAAAACGAGAATTGCCTCGCTGGTCCGTGCGCTCGACCAAATCACCGCCTATGCGGACGGATGTGGGATCTGTCGAGTTTAGTGCCAAGTACTCTGTCTTTGCCACATTTAGTTTCAGACCGCCGTTCTCAAGCGTCTCCTTCCACGCCTTTACACGTCGCACCAATCTGCCCCTGTCCGCGTCTGCCAGCGCAATATCGTCAGCATACATGAGCAACCATGGAGGCTGCTCATGTGGGTTTCTGATGCTGTCCGACAATTCGTCTAATATTACACTAAACAGAAGCGGACTAAGGACAGAACCCTGGTGTACCCCGACGGTGATGGGGAAGGGTTTCGTGTCGCCAACAGCAGTCCGAACCATTGAATCGGAGTCACAGTACATGTCCCGGATAGTGTCAATATAGACCTCTGGATCCCCTTTGGACCGCAGTGCCCACCAGATCATCGCACGAGGAACACAGTCGAAGGCCTTCTGCATGTCTAGAAACAAACAGTGCAGAGGCGTGTTCTTCGACCTGTATTTCTCTGCGACAACCCTCAGGGCAAAAACAGGGTCCGTGGTCCCATGACCAGGGCGAAACCCATATTGACACTCCGAGAAAGTACACTCCTGCCGGATCCGAGAGTCTATAATCCTCTCGAAGATCTTCATGGTGTGGGACATCACCTTTAAACCGCGGTAGCTCCCGCACTCCTGCACTGACCCCTTACCTTTGAAGACTGGAGTAATAATACTCAGTCTCCATTGGTTTGGGATCTGCCCGCTGAGGAGTATGCGGTTAAAAAGGTTTACTAAGATGCCGACACCGCGAGGACCCATCGCCTTCCAGGCTTCGATGGGGACTCCATCGGGTCCGACAGCTTTCCGATTCTTCATGCGGCGAAGCGCAGTCAGGACTTCTCCAGGCGTTACCGGTGGCACTAGTCCCTGATTCGGAGGGAGGTCCGGAGGCTGCACCTCTTTATGCTGTTTATTAAGCAGCTTGTGGAAGTACGAGCGCCATCTCTCCTTTACCGCGATGTCTTCGCTTAACAGGTTGCCTTCAGGGTCTTTTACACAGCGACACTTGGATATATCCTGTGCCGCTTTGACCCTGGAGCGCGCCAGCTTATAGATGAGCTTCTGCCCCTCAGACGATTCCAGCTTATCATACAAAGGTTGTAAGTGGTCTCGTCTAGCTCTGGCTACAGCTCTCTTTGTGGCGCGCTTGGCAGCCCTGTACGCATCGCGGTCTTCGGGAGATCCGGTCGCTTGCCACTTTTTAAAGAGGGCTTTCTTCTCCTTGGTCTCCCTCAGGACTGCGTCGTTCCACCACCAAGTTTCCTTGTCACATTTGCGTCCACCCTTAGACTCACCGAGCACCACCCTCGCCGCTCCAAGGATGGCCGCCCGAACTTTGTCCCAGTAATCTTGAATTGGTTCGCCTTCAGTGTCGGTGCACTTGTCACCGACAGCTGAGACGAACTCCTGGGACCTAGTTTCATCAAGCAGCCACCATCTGATGCGGCGCTGGCACCGCTCGATGCGTTTGCCTTTAGGCTTCACGCAGAGGTCCATGACAAGGAGACGGTGTTGTGCAGTAAGACTCTCACCGGGTATGACCTTGCAGTTGGCCACCTTGCCGATGCTGTGTCGCCTAGTGAGTAGGAAATCGATCTGAGTTGTTCGCCTCCCGCTCTTGTAGGTGATGAGATGTTCGGATTTCTTTTTGAAATACGTGTTCACAATGGCCAGATCGGCAGCCGCACACGTTCTGAGGATAGTTTCTCCTTCAGCGTTGCGGGTGCCGTATCCAAAACCACCATGAACACGCTCAAACTCCTCACACCTCTCACCCACATGACCGTTTAGGTCGCCGCCCAAAACGATTCCCTGTGACAACGGAATGCTCCGAAGCACTCCCTCGAGTTGGCCCCAAAACGACATCTTATCGGCGTCGCTACAACCGGCCTGTGGCGCGTAGGCACTTATCAGGTGGGTAATAATCCCATCGATAAGCACCCTCACGATCATAAGCCGGTCGCTACAGCGTTTCACCTCCCCGCTCTGCAGCCCTTCGGAGAGCACCACGGCCACCCCGTTCTCCCCACCAGGCGCACCGGTGTAGTACAGCTTGTAGCCTTTCTGCAAAGGCCGGGCCCTGTTGCCCTTCCACCGAGTCTCCTGCAGGAACGCCACGTCCACCGAGGGTGGACGTGGCGTCGGTGGAGGTGGAGGCCTAGAGAGTACTTCGGCCAACTCTACCGCACGCCCAGTCAGCGTGCCAATGTTCCAAGATGCGAAGCGGATTCGGGTTGGGGCTAAATTCTTTAGCCGTGCTGGCCCGACACACGGCAGCCCTAGCCCACTTGCCACAGGAGTCGGGCGGGGCTCCTGCGCGCCGTTTTGTGGCGGCGCCCTATCCCTAGCAGCTTTCCTATTATACTTTTCCATTATGTTTTGGCGGGTGGCTTTTATTGGAGCGACGCCCTCGGACCTCCCAACCCCAGAGGGGAAAGCCAGAGCCAGAGCCTCGTCCGTTAGTCAGCAGGTGCACGCACTAGCACGGGAGGTTGACTTGGGCCCGAAGATCTTGGTGGGGCCCCTTACACCCTAGTTTAACATAAAATAATATACCTATAGCAAGCGTCTGCCATTAACCGCTTTTCCCGCGTATCCCCTCTTCGACAACTAACAAAGATTATTTTTTTAAACTGCGTTTAGAAATGCACAATACATAGGCACACAGAAAACATAAAATAAAATAACACACATGAAAAAAAAAAATATTTTGTTTTATAAAATATATAATCAAATATTTTTTCTTATTATAAAAGAGAATTCTGTAGTAAACTCGGAACACTAATAATTATTTTGTTTATATAAGCTTTAAAAGTTTTTATATCAAACTTGCGGACGCGCCATTATTTTACTTGTGTAGTTGCTATTCCCATGGGAATAAGGGGATAAAATGTACCCAAACCATCTTTGAAGTAGGTTTTATATGGAGTCCAAATTTAAGCACAATTGATGCTGAATTTTTCAAGTTTTTGAAACGTACATAATTAAACATTTTATATTTATAGATTTAGCAATAAATTGTTCTTTCAGGTAGAAAAATATTTTTAAAATTTTTATTTTTGTAACTATCTTCACGCTGTATAACGAGATCAGGTGAATTCTTTCGCTTCCTGCAGATTGAGATTTTGTTTTATAATTATTATACATCTATCTGGTTACCATAGTACAAGCTCTGCTTAGTTATGAATCAGATGGCGTTGTGTGAGTTGTCCCAACAACATGTATTTATTTATTTATCTTTTCTTTTTTTTTTTATAAAATATCTAAAAACTAAAATACCGTTTCAGAAACTATTTACAGTTATTGATTTATTATTTATTGAGTTATTCACCACTAACTTCATTCTTCGTCGAAAATTTCTATGGATTGATGGATATCTATTACACTTTTACGCAAAAACTACAGAATGGAATTCAATAAAACTTTACAGTAATACAGCTTTTACATCAGAATTAGATATAGGCTACTTTTTTCACAGCATATTTCCGTCGAAAACGGGTACTGAAAGAGTCGCTACTCTGGTGGAGTTGTGGGATTTGGTTAGAGTAAATGATTTGCTATTAAGCGATATTTGTATTTTCCAGGACAAGGTATAAATATTAAGGTATATGATAATAATTATTATTTTCATTTTAAAGCTCTCGTGGCCCCGCGGGCTCAGTGTTCTGTAAATGATCACTGAGTTACAAAACTTTCAGTATAGCTGGTTCTTGGATGGGTGACCGCCTTGTGGCATTTACATTTACGAGCGTTTCCGTGCTTCGGAAGGCACGATAAGCCGTTTGGTCCCGGTTGCCAGTAATATGGCAGTCGTTAAGTAAAGCCTTATGGGCGGCTTGAAAAATTTCAACAGCAGGTAGCCACTACCTGCGTCTGTCTATTTCAACACGGCAATGGGATCACCACCTATTACGTGGGACAAGAATACACATGGTTAAAAGTGGGCATATAATATGCCTCTGCCACCCCTTCGGGGATAAGGCGTGCTAGATAAATATACCTATATTACAATTTTATTTTTAAAAATTCATAAATTTTGAAGATTTTAATTAATATTGTGGAACAATTTTTTTTTACACAGCGCCGTCTAGCCCATAGCTAATATAAGCCTGTGTTTTAGTATCTAGCAGCTGATATACATGTTTATATATTTTTAAATATATAAATATTATACATAGGAAATACCTAAACTCCGAAACAAACATTTGTAGATCAATATTTTTTCCAAGAGTCTGGTCTGATCATTACGATACAGCAGCCGGCAGTTTGCATTATCGTAGCTCATAAATGTATGAACCACAACGTATATCAATTAATTTAATCAGCTTCTCGCAGTCTACTACCAGGGGGCCGAGTCTGCTATTTCAATCGTGTAGAAAAAGAATCGAAATCGTCAGTTTTTTATAGTCTACTATTACAATCGTACTCCAATAGACTTCTATCGGTCGGCCGATAGAATTCTACTAACGTACCGCGCCAGTGGCCGCTAGTCAGTCGCATTATTGATAGTCTACTAACATGTTGACAGCTAAAAACAGCGATTCTGGTTCTATTCTAAGGCTTGTCAATAGTAGACTCGGCCCCAAAACGTATATCAATCAATTTAACCAGCTTCTCGCAGTCTACTACCAGACGTGTGCCTCTTCCAATCTATACAGATAATAGTAATAGAAATATATATGATAGTAATAGAATTAATAAGCTGCCTGGGTTTTCCCGAACGTCTACAGAATGGGGTTCTTCAAAAGGGGTCTTAGAAGGTTTATAAAGGGTTGGCAGCGCGAGCTGCACCTCTGGTGTTGCAAACACCCTTAGGGTAAGGTGACCACTTTCCATCAGGTGGGGCCGTATGCTTGACTGCCACCTCAGTAATAGAGTTAAGCGTATTATAGTATAATTCAATAATAAAGACCTGAATGTAAGGATCAGCATTAACCTGGAAAAGGGACTGCTCCATTGGTTTGGAACTTTGGACACATCTAAATAATGTGTGAGGAACGTTTGACGAGGAATATATATTGTGCGAAAGTAGAGGGTAAAAGGCTTATAATAATAATATATAATAAAAGTATCGGGAATGGAACATTTCCACTGTTCCTGTCATATTAAAATCTTTTTAATTGAAAACTCCTTGGTTTTAAAAATCGAATACCATTTATTTAATTAAAAAAAAGATTCTCGGTCTTGTCACAAGGTTTTGTCAAACTTGATTAGTCGTTGAGAAAATGGAATCGACTCGAGAAAATTCAAGAGCAATGATTTATTATGACTTTCGAAGTGGTTTAACACAAAACAGTGTGTGGACCGGATGATTTCTGCATTTGGTGATGAAGCCCCATCCAAAACCACAATTTATCGCTGGTTTGCTGAATTTCAACGTGGACGTGTTAAGCTCAGTGATGATCCCCGTCAAGGTCGTCCAAAAACTGCAGTCAAGAAAACGTTAATGCTGTGCGTAAGCTGATTGAGGAAGATCGACATGTGACACATCGGCATGAGTCAAATACAAATAATTTTGCATGAACAATTAGGTGTAAAAAAGTTGTTTTCCCGATGGATACCGCATTCGCTCTGTGAAGAGCAAAAAGCGGCTCGCGTTACTTGGTGCGTCAGAACTCTCGAAAGATTCCACGCAGGATCCTCAAATGCTGTATACAACATCGTATCAGGTGACGAATCCTGGATACACTTACGAACCCGAAACAAAAAACCAGTCACGAGTTTGGGTGTTCGAAAATGTGTGAGAGAGAAATGAGCCAACAAAAATTGTTCGTTCAAAGAGTGTTGCAAAAAAAATGGTGGCCACGTTTGTCTCCAAAACCAGCCATGTTGCGACTATTCCTCTTGAGGGACAAAGAACGGTTAATGCAGAATGGTATGCTAGCATTTGTTTGCCACAGGTCGTTTCTGAACTCCGTAAAGAGAACTGCAACCGCCGCATCATCCTCCATCACGACAATGCGAGTTCTCACACCGCGCCAAGAACAAAAGAGTTTTTAGAGCAAGAAAACATAGAATTATTAGACAATGCGTCGTACAGCCCCGACCTAAGCCCTAATGATTTCTATACTTTACCTAAAATAAATAATAAAATGGGTGGTCAGAGATTTTCATCACCTGAAGAAGCTGTACGCCGAAAGGCGCCCGAAGACGCCTACAAAACGGCCATTTTGAATACCCCAACTTCCGAATGGTTGCTTCAATGATCGGTTCCATCGTATGGAAAAATGTGTCAAATTTTGCGGAGAATACTTCGAAAAGCAATAAATACATTTTTAAATAGTAATGTTATGTCACTTCCTTGATTCCCGAAATTTTCAGTGCCGCTCTCGTAGTCAAGGCTTATGTAGGAAGTGGGCAGATTGCTCCAAAACGGTTAGTTGTACTCTGATACCCAGACGTCGTGACCGCCTCTATGGCACCCGTGGGAGTGATCCGACTGCTACGCAAGACGTCGTGGGTTCGATTCCCAATCAGGATAAAACTGTGTGATGAGCACGATGGTTTTTTAGAAATATATAAGTATGTTTATCAGTTATCTGGTTACTATAGTACAAGATCTGCTTAGTTTGGAATCAGATGGCGTTGTGTGTTGTCCCAAGGATATTTATTCATTTATGTATGAAACAATGAATCTGCAGTAAGCAGAAGAAAAATACACTGGCGATCTGACCCCTCTGACAACCCGGTCACGGATACAGCATGAAGATATAAGTATCGATCAAACGAAGAAACTTTAATCTATACTAATATTATAAAGCTGAAGAGTTTGTTTGTTTGATTGAACGCGCTAATCTCAGGAACTACTGGTCGGATTTTAACTATTATTTTTGTGTTAGATAGCCCATTTATCGAGGAAGGCTATAGGCTATATATCATTACGCTACTATACTAGGGAGCAGAGCAGTAGTCATAAATATCGACAAATCGGGCAAATTTTAATACATCTTTGTAGAATTTATAAGCGACGGGATGAAATAGTTGCGATGGGAGGTCGAAATTATCACGGGCGTAGCGGTGGGTATCATCTAGTTGGTAATATAAAATAATAGCTGACCCGCACAACTTCGTTAGCACCACATCAAAGAGAAAAAAGAGAATGAGTTTTAACAATTCTGAAGGGGTGGCAGAGATATGTCTATTATATGCCCACTTTTCATCATGTGTATTCCTGTCTCACGTAATAGGTGGGTGAGCCCATTGCCGTGTTGAAATAGACAGACGCAGGTTGTGGCTACCTGCTGTTGAAATTTTTCAAGACCCCTTCAACTTGCCTTAATCGACTGCGATGTTACTGGCAACCGGGACCAACGACTTAACGTGCCTTCCGAAGCACGGAAAAGCTCGCAAATGTAAATCCGTGACCAGCCAAGGCGAAAGTTGCTTAACGCAGTGATCATTTACAGAACACCGAGTCTGCGAGATCACAAGCGCTTCTAAATTCTTTTTTTTTAATAAAAAGTATCCTATGTTACTTCTAATACCTTCAAGAATGTGTACAAAGTTTTATGATGATCGGTTAAGTAGATTTCGCGTGAAAGCGTAACAAACAGACTTACATTCACATTTATAATATTAGTAGGAAATAAGTCGATTGATTTTGCTACTCTCAGTATTACAACAGGCAGTATACAAAAAGTCCATGCAATTTTTGATAACTCTTATATTCGATGGGGTATATATTTTATTTGTTACTTAGGGTTGATTTTACTAATCTCAGTATTACAACAGGGTTTGCCGAGTCTGCTATTTCAATAGTGTCGAAATTGTCGCTCAACAGTAAGCCACCGGTACAATGTTGACAGTTTTTCGTAGTCTACTATTACAATCGTACTTCAATAGACTTCTATCGGTCAGCCGATAGAATTCTACTAACACATACCACGCCAGATGCATTTTTGGTAGTCTAAAATTTTAACAGCTAAAAACAGCGATTCTGGTTCTATTCTACGGCTTGTCAAAGTAGACTCGGGCCCCAGGTGTAGTACAAAAAGCCTATGACACAATTTTTGATAATTCTTTTATACTCGATAAGGTACCTACATGTATATTTTATTTGTTACTAAGGATAGAGATGCAGACTTATCTGCGCGCGCCTCTGGGGGGTGAGGGAACTGAAGTACCCCACATATCACATTGGGGTCGTCTTCTATAGGTATAGAGAAGATGGAGGCTGGCCGGACAAAATGGCAGATATAATGTACATATATCTATGACTAGATGACCCCACGGCTTCGTTCATACTTTGAATTCCCGTCGCACCTATTTAATCCCGTCGCTTATAAATTCTACCAAAATGTTCAAAAATTTGCCCGATTTCTCGACATTTATGATTACTGTTCCGCTCTACAGGGTAGTAGCGTGGTGATATTATAGCCTTTCTCGATAAATGGGCTATCCAACGACAATGAACACAGCTAGTGACTGAAAAAAATTTCCACTTTAAATCTAAATTTGGAAAAAAAAATCATTTGGAATTACAATCAGACACTTAATTTTTTTTATTTGTTTAATAAATTAGATTACTATTTTTATTTAAATGGCGTAGGGGATATATATTTTAGCATATCATAAATCCGTAAAATTATTCGATTTTCACATTTATCCCAAAATATTTCCTTCGTAACGTATCTTATAAGTTGTGATGTGATAGTGATAATTATTTAAGCAAAACAAATATATCAAGAACTCCTAAAACATCATTTAAATTAGCATTAGTTAATAATTATTTGAGGAATGAAGACAGATTGTTTAATTAGACAAAGAAAAAAATTACAAACAAAAAAAACCCAAGACCTCCGTGACCTGGGGCCTGAGTACGGTGGGCGGGCTGCTCGCCGTACTTACAGAAGCAGGCCAGGGAAGGTGGCGTAGCGTGAGGGTTACACGCACGTAGTTCACTCCCTCAAGGTAGTGGTATATAACCCGATCCCCCAAAGAAGCGAAATAACACTCGAACCCCCCAAAGAGGCAGGATACACACCCGAACCCCCCCTGAAGGAGCCTGCGGTAGCGGACAAGGTCTGTCGGGAGCCCTGGGGCTATCCTTCCGAGGGCTCACCCTCACTCACAAAAAAAAAACAAACCAAAAAAAAAAATATCGTCAACATTTTTTTTGAAAAAAGAACTGATATTCATAAGTAACTAGATTTCCTATATTTAGATATTATAATAACTTTATTCTAGTTACAGATATACTTAGATATAACCGTTTTCCAACAGTGTCACAGCGTCCAGGATTTGTAGTTCTTCTTCGTGTTGCAATTACACCATATTTCTTAGTGTCTTGCAATAAACACAGCGCGAATTTTAGACTTAGTCAACGCGCAATCTATTGCAAGATGCATTAAGAATCTTACGTCAGCTCCCCTAAGGCAATACTTACTTGTGAACATAATGTAATATGAATTACAAAACAACTCAATTAATACTATAAATATATTATACAGTGAATAAAATATAACTGATACATATGTATATCATCACGACAACAAAATTTAAAAAAAAAAAAACAATAAAAAAAAATCTTAACAAAGAATTAACAAAGGATTTATAAACGAAATTTAAAAAAAGATCAGTAAAAAAATGTCAACAAAGAATTAACAAAACATTTTTATAATTCATAACATAATTTGTAACAAATTTATTATTTACACAAAGATCCAATTAAATAATTACATCATCTTACATTAGAAAAGTTATAATAAAAAAATAATATATATTAAACAAATATTAATTACATTTACAATATTAAAAGTCAGAAACTCCCCGGATAACATTTAATTACAGTTCAATTGAATCGGCATAAATAGGTTAACTACAGAAAATTTCCGAGCGCGTAGTTGCTCTAGTTTTGTAGTTAAAACCAATGAGCTCCGTTAAATAGGTCGGTTGTCGAAACTAGCACGAAACATCTGCATAACAGCCCAAACTAGAACGGATATTTTAAAATTCCATCAACCATTCAACCTACATGCGCTTTTAGATAACGGTTGCGAAGTTAACGTTATTCTAAATACAAAGAACAAAAGAATATCTTTTTTTAGATTTTAGATATTATAACGTTAAAATTAAATTAATATAACAAAATCGAAAAAAAGCTTAACATTATAAATATTAAAAACAATAAATAGAAAAAAAGAAATAAAAAGACAAAGAAAAAATATTAATATAGAAAAAAAATGCAGATGTTTGATAATTGTAGAACAAAGTCGTCTTTCTTCTGTGTGTCTTCAAATATGATGGAAATACACCGAGCTCACCCACCATTCGACAAGACTGATGCGATAAACAGCGCCAGTCGAGAGGAATGATGGACGAGTCCAAGTGATTATAATCTTTATTCTTCATTCTTGCTGTTTCACTTACTGCTAATAAACACAAAAACCTTCTGCATATATGCATTAATACACATTTTTTTTACACAAAAACATTTTTTTTTTTCAATAAATACTATGTAAGAAAACATGTTATACATTTTTTATACCAGAAATTTCTTTTAGGTTGTTTACAAATTACAAAAAAAAATTGTACACTGCACATTTTGTTTAAATAAGCACAAAGTAATTTGACCACATTTTTTTCTTTGTCTATTCTACTCTTTGTTCTATTTTTTTTTCTAACTGAGCACACGAGAGTTTCCGTGTAGGGTTGGGAGCGTAATACGACTAACAGGTTGCAAGCGAGTCGTGCGATCGACTCACGGATTTTACGGTTCCGGGTCATGACCTAGTTAGCACTCCCACCCCGGGAATTGCAACCCCACAGCGGTTTTTCGTATACTATACTCATAAATTTATTTGTAGATATAAAGATAAAAATATGTAAATAAAAAGTAACTCGCCAAAACTAGTTATTACATTATCAGAAAATATCGTTTAAAAACCAGTTTATTAAATTAGTTATTGCTACATAGTTGGTAAATAATAAATATTGTTAATTTTTGTAAACATTTTTTGTGTATTTTTTGAGATACACAGATAATGAAGTAAACAAACAAAACGAGTGATGTGAGACAAAAATCGATAGGCAAATATCGTTGTTGTTTAATCGACTTTAGACATTTGGGTATATTTATGTTTTAAAACTTACACGCACACTTGTACAATCCATAAACGCGAAAGTTTGTAAGTATGGATGATTGTATAACAACAATATATATTGTTATCTTTCACACAAAATCTACTGAATGGATTTTGATGAAACCTTACAATAATATAACTTACACATCAGAATAACACATAGGCTACTTTTTATCTCGAAACAAGTTCCTGTTGGAAACGGAAACTGGAAAAGTTCACCACGCGTGCGGAGCCGTGGGCGTCAACTAGTGCATTATAGTTTTCTGGTCTTTTTCGTTTAATTCTTCTAAGTCAGTAGTCTACTCGCAAACACGGCAATTGCAATATAGCCGAAACGTCGAGAGGTTAGCAAAAATTAAAATATAATATTACGCGAAAAATAATTATGCAACAATAATGCATTTAGGTATTTGAGTCGATAACGATAACAGAATTTGTGTTAGACCTATGTTTAGCATTTACCGTTAATCGGATGAGTGTCAGATATTCTAATTGCTTTGTTCTAAAATAATATATTAAATAGTTGTTTGTGAAACTAGTGATGGGAATAATAATCAATAACCAATTGAAATACGAGTATATAGATGTAAAATCGTTATTTAGTTACCAGATTTTCTTATTTCAGTTAAGATATTTAGCAGATAAAACTAATTGCTTTGTATTTTAAAAAAATCGAGTTATTAAATAGTTATCTGAGCAAGTGTCGAAAGTCATCTATACTAATACACAAAACTGAAGAGTTTGTTTGTATGGACGCGCTAATCTCAGAAACTACTGGTCGGATTTGAAAAAATATGTTTGTGTTGGATAGCCCATTTATCGAGGAAGGCTATAGGCTATATATCATCACGCTACTACCCTGGAGAGCGGAGCAGTAATCATAAATGTCGACGAATCGGGCAAATTTTATACATTTTAGAATTTATAAGCGACAGGATTAAATAGGTGCGACGTAAGTTCGAAGTATGTCACGGGCAAAGTCGTGGGGGTCACCTAGTTAAATATATAACGTTTCATCGTTATTTACTTTGTTTTCTGTGAGTCCGCTCCGCTACTATTAATTTTTTGATTTGGCGGGTTGCTTTTATGGGAGCGACGCCCGCAGACCTCCCAACCCCAGAGGGGAAAGCCAGCGCCAGAGCCTCGTACGTTACGAATAACGTACGAGGCCTGCTGAAGCAGGTCTATAGGTCTGCTGATGCAGGTGTACGGGAAGTGGGTTTTAGGTAGTTAGTTGATAAAATTTCCTAATATACATAACAGATAGTTATCATTAGATTTGAACATATATATTACATCCGTTTGTTCATCTAATGTATGCGGGTGTTAGGGGCCCCACCAAGATCTGCGGAGCCCTAACGAGCTCTATACAAGTTTTATAAAGCTGAAGAATTGTTTATTTGGTTGAACACACTCTCAGGAACTATTGGTCGAATTGAAAAATTACTTTTGGAGTGAATAACCCTATTATTGAGGAACGCTATAGGGTACATACCATCGCGCTACTATTAAGGAGAGTGGAGCAGTAATCATAAATTTCGGTTTCGAAATATGTCTAGGTCGACGCCGCGGGGTCACACTTCATATTATTGTTTTCTTCAGAATTGGGATAAAAAGCCCCCAATCTGGACATCCTGTCCGGTGCGGTTTGATCCGGTCATCTGTTGCGAGAACAGCTATGCAATTCACAAATCTCGGATCCAAATCCGCTACGGCGCAAATGTCATCGATATTCATAGAACTCGAATATCAATGACATTTGCGCAGTAGCGGATTTGGATCCGAGATTTGTGAATTGCATAGCAGATTTGGTCGAGCGGATTTAGTCTGTCGTGGTCTGTCATTTATTTTTTTATTGTTTTCCAGTAGGGACGCCGGCACCGCCGAGCGAGCGATCCGACCGCGGTGGTCTGTCATACCAAATCCGAATGTGTGTTAGGGCTATTATAAATTCATTCTTTTTTTAAAGTTTGTACTAATGTGTATAAAAAACAGCTTTATACACTTCTCCAATAAACTAAGCCTAAGCCACTGAACCGACTTTGCACGGAGCAAGGACTTTTGTTCGCCCAATCTCGCTCGCACCTCTCGCCATTCGCCAGCCCGAGTGACATTAATTCCTTGATCTACTCTGTGGGATTTTGTTTGGTACAATCCTAAAGACATTTGGCGGGAAGAGTGACAAGTGCGGACGCTTGCTTTATATTATTTTCTAAAACTAGTGCACTTATCTTGTTTTATGTGCGGGAGTGGTGGTTTCTTGGACATAAAAGTTGTGTTAACGTGCTATAGTGAAAGACAATGATATATATGCAGTGAAATTCTATTTTCTCTCTTGCCGCGAAACATCCACTGGCAACCTTAGTATAAGAATCACCATTATACTGAGGGCAAAGACCAGGACATAGCCTGAGGACACGACATCGACTGGACAGGTCTAATTAGAAGATAAGATTGAAGAAATATGATATAAAAAATAAGATTTGGCTAAAAGGTCTTAGAAACCAGGCCATTAAATAATTATTAAAAAAAATTACAATCCAAAAAAAGGCTGCAAAAAAATTATATTCGGAACTCAATGTGTATGAATATCTCTTTGCACGTAATACGGGTTGTTAATATGCGTTACTTTCATGACGATAAAAAACTTATTACCGTTTATAAAACAAAAAAAAGAACTCCTCATAGGGGTGACCCGCTTAGGGCTGAATAGACTGACAAGTGAACACCATATTGACAAAAGTAAGCATTTGAAAATCTACAGTAGTATTTCTGTTTTCCAAGATTGTGAAGCTAGCAAAATTTTGATGTTCTCAAAGATTTTAAAAATTACAAGGTTTAGAATAATTACAATATTTTCAAAATTACATAAATATAAAATTACTTTTTGTATTGTATCTGACCTCGATTCTCGTCTTAACTTGTGAGATTTGCATCAAGCATACAACCACATCCAACAAATATTACACCAACAAATATTACACCAACAACAACCAAAAAATATATAAAAAAAATAAATATATTTATTATGTAAGTAAATTTACTTTCAAAGGCATTTAATGAAAAGCTGTTAATTTGTAATTATAACACTTCAAGTATATTTATCTATATAGTTTTGTGAGACTTGTTTTTTTTTATCCAGAAGTATGTCTTATGCGGTTGTATGCTTACATAAAGAAAGACATTTAATAAACATTAAAATCTGTCTTCTGATTAATCAGCTAAATTATGAAACGGCAGGACAGATTTCCATGTGCCTTTCACTGGCAGATAACTGATGTTATAAGGAGTAACTTAAGCTACATTTTATCATATTCCCACGGAAATAGGCACTACTGTGATGAATTGTTTTGACCATCAGTGTAAAAAAAATTTGTGTTATTTTACTACCTTTCATTTCCATACCTCTTCCCCGCTTTCTAAATGCAAGATGATACAAAATTTTATCAATGAAATAAACAACATTAATCGCCTGTTTCATTGTTTCCGATGGAAATAGACTTAGATTAAAAAGAAAAATTGGGAACATTTCCACTTACCTGACTCGTATTACTGTCAAATACAGCATCATATGCATAAACCCTAGGAGGTTCAGACGGATTGACATTGTTCCTAGTGACAGCAACAGTGTTGTTCACGGGATCCACGGAGACACAGTTGTAAGAGCTCTCCAACTTCTCCCTCTGGTCCATCGGACGAACTCGAACCACCACCCGGACATTTTCAACTGTAGGACCCGTGAGTTCAGCATCCTGAACAAGTAGTCATGGGTCAGTTAAAATGAATTATGAAAAAAAAAACAGTCCCACTCATATTTAGAAAATAATTAAAACTCTTTATTTAAATTTTGTTTTTTAATTATTTTCGGTAAGAGCATGGTTCTTAAAACAGCTTCTTAGTACCTGAACATATAATATTATAGAAATTTTTCATGAGAGTGAAACAATTTAATTGGTATTATACTAATGAATGATCTCTCGAGGCTCGGCACGCTGTTTCAATATGTAATTAATTTAAAATTTATTCTTTACGTACAGAATAAGTATAAATAATATTTTAGTACAAAAAAAATTAAGTACCAAAAGAGAAAAAAGTTTCTCGGCTATATATCTATTTTTATGTTAGTTTCTAAGGATTTTAACCTCTAAACCAATTTGAATAATTCAAATTCTTTTTTTGTTAAAAATGTGGCAATTAGTCCTTATACTATTTTTTTTTGTGGCTATTCGTTGGCAGAGTAAGCAAATAAGTTCATTGTAAGTTTTTATCAAAATAGTCAAAATGACATCATAGGCCTGATGATGACTAACAACCATATTCCAACACTGAAGGCCATCTGCTGGCAGCAGTTAGTAGTATCAATATAAGGGGCGGCTAAATTAAATTGGTACTCTGAAGTCTTGAAAATTAAAACTTTATGGCCACATTGGGCCACGAGAATATCATGAGAATGAGGTGAAAATGGCTCACTTATAGAAGAGATGCATGAATGGAAATAAAAGAATATCCATCCAAGCATGATAAAATACTCTTTGTGGAAAGTACATAAACTAAAACGAAAATTTGTAATTGGAACAGGAAGAGGAACATGCACACACAACTAACCACAAACAAAAATTACAAACTATGACACCAAAAAGCAACGTAGTTATCACAGTTAGCGCCAAGCAGATGGCGAAAAATGGCTAGTACATACAAAAAACCGTTTGGTAATGCGCAGTTCGTAGGTACATACCTACTTATAGTTATACGTAACCACTTAGAACGGCGCTAGTTCGAATGACCCTGACACGAATAATCGTATGACTCATCACCATCACTGAACAACTTTATCATATGCGCAGAAATATAGAGTAATAGCATCTAATCTTAGAACTAATAAGAAAAGTAAAATAAAAACGAAATCGATTCGAATTCTAATTGGAAGTACCTACTCACTACGAATCCAATTTCAAATTCCCAGAAATCACATGCTACTTTAAATACTTACAGGCATTGTTCTCCAAGTCAGCCGCCGAAATCAGGATAAAATGGAGTTGGTAGCGTTAAACCAGGTAGAGTTATGTCTTTTATTACTTGAATATTATAAAAATCAATACTGTCGACCTACTTTCCGTTTCAATTTCTTCGACGAACGAAATGAAAATGACATGACGTTTTCATGTAAAAGTTACCAGTATTTTAGTAGAAAAAATCTACTATTGAAAGATGTTGCTAAATACACTTCCGGTTGAAATTGTCAAGATATGGACGTGGTGGTTAAGTAAAATATTTGTTATGCCAAATTAAGGGGAATGGGAGTTGGAGAGGGCAATGTATAAGACGGTTGAAACCGATACCCTTTCTAGGTCTCGACTTCAATAGAGCGGATTTCTTCAGTACGGTTCCCGGAGAGAGAAAGAGGTAGCCTTAAGTTCCGGATAGCATCGCACTAGTTTATACACGTAACGCAGTCTCTAAACGACGCGAGTTGTCGCGAAATTGCTCGTGACGATGCGCGCGAGTTAAGGAACCCCAAACCACTAATATTACCTTCATCAGCTAATATACTTCTAGAACATTCGATGATAGTCAGCACAGTTATCTAGGACATGCGTCATTTGGTAAAATGCTGAATTAGCTATAAGATAGTATGTAAGACGAATATTCTGTAAAATTTGTCAATTATTGTACTAGCTGTAACTCTGTCACTCTAAATAAAGTATTTTTTTATAATAACTTTGTTGTCGGTAACTAAATTCGCGCGCTCTCGCTGCCTCCTGGAATCAATTCGCCTAGCGGTTCTTGACTGTGTTTTGAGTCACTCAGCATCATTTTATTTCGTTGCACCAAATACAATAAAAATGCATGCATAAAAAACCATGAATTTATTGGAACAAATTATTTCCAATGGGCTCACCACCTATTACGTGGGACAAAAATGCATATGGTGAAATGTGGGCGTTTAGTAAGCCTCTGCCTACCCTTTCGGGGATAAAGACGTAACAATATGTATGTATGTATGTGAACTATTACCCCGAATAAATAATAAAAACAAAATAGAATAATTTTATTAAATTTCTTTTTTAGTTAAACAATAATTAATGGTTTTTTAAATAACGGTAGTGATATTTTTTTTATAATTTTTTTTATATATTTAATAAATTATTAGAGTTTTTAAAGAAATTGGATGGCCTTTTTTTTACTATGGCCATTTTTCAGACGGCGTTGTATGGAATATTTGGTGAGCCGATGCGTCTTCTAGCAAGTCAAACTCGCGAAAGATGCGGCGGTAGGATAGTGGCAGAGAACTCTGCTACTGGATCTCCTCCTCCCTAATAAGCAGGATCCACCCAAACCCCTGAGGACATGGTATTTGACGAAATCTGTGTCGAGAGCCCTGATGTCATCCTTGGTTTTATTAGTGAAAGTAAATATATTAGTAGAATGTATTTTTAAATTGAATTATTACTATTCTCATAAAAATATTTTGTGCTGCTAACACTAGAATATTGTTGGCGTTGCTATTTAATTTATCAAATAAATATTAGTACAATTTATCAATTTTCCAAACACTATTATCTAATGGATGATTTTAAAGTTCTTTTCTTTGTTTATATATTTTTTAAAGTTTTACTATAAATAAAATTTTCATTACTGTATATGGTATATGTATGGAGGTCAGTGGTGTAAAAAGAGAATTATTTCCAATTAACTTCACTAGTAACATTGCGCCAAACTGTCAAATCAAATGTCAATGCCAAGATAAATCTAGCACGTCAAACACTGCTGATGTTTATTATTCTTTAAAAATATAATTAATTTAATTCCTTCATGGCTTTTTTGTTCATGAATATGAAATTAAATACTTTAGACTTTAAATAACCAGTCTAAAAATCTAAAAATGTCGACCGATACCGAAGAAAATAATACCCATATTGGGTGTGTTGACGTCGAAGAAAAAGTGAAAGAAATTGAAACTGTTGGTGAAATTGTATGTGATTTGGAGCTTAATCCTTTAGATACTCCTTGTACTACGTCCTTGCCATCAGATACTGAGATATCACCAGTAAAAAATACTTACGAATCAGAAAATGACATTTCGTCACATTGCCTATCACATGAAAGTAGTTCGTGTAGTCCTATGTTGAATGACAACGAAAACGAATTAAAAAACCTTGTAGATATAACCAAAGATACTGAATTAACTTATAGCGATAACATAACTCTACAATCCACCGCAAGAAACAGCGAAAATGTTACTCAAATCGATCTAGATAAATTCAATAGAACTCTGGCAACTTCCACAGTGAGTTTAGACAATGAAAAGTCAGAAGATGATTCCACAATAAATAAGTCTACTCACAGTAAGAGCGCTGAAAATATATGCAGCATATCATATCATGAGAATAGTGAAAATTTTAATCAAAATTCTAGTGGAAAAGAATTGAATACAGAAAAAATTCTTTCTCATTTTACATCTCATAAAACTAAAATCAGTGCTATTCAGAAAGTACCTGAGCAACCTGTTAACATAGATCCTAAATACACTAGAATACCAAAGGAATTATTATCACAAGACATAGGTAGTATAGTTAAAAATGTTCATGGAATATTCTCATCGATGAGCGGTAGTCTTAAGAACGCTTACACACACAGAGCTACCTATGGTTATAGTCAAAAGTCCGTAAAAGCAGTCAAAAACCTGCCGAACGGTAAACTTATGAACGATATATTTGAAGATGAAAACGTTGAGCCTAATAATGTTGAAGATAAAACAGTAGATCAACTTTCAAACACAGAAGGAATAGTTGTCAGACCTGAAGATAATGAAACTAGTGGGGCAAAAGATGACATACACAAATCACAAATGCAATCCTTGGAAAAATTACTGGCAGAGCAGAAGAAAGAGAATGCTATATTAAGAGAGCGAGTGAAACAACATTGTGACGAGATGCAACACAAAGACATGACGTTGAAAGAATTAGAACTCAAGTTGGATTTGGTAGGTGATATTTTATTCTTTTTAGTCTTTTGAGCAAGTAACAACACAATACAGATACCTTCGTTTGCACGTAAAATTATATTATCTCTCGCCTCTTCACCTCATCTTAGAATATTGCCAGTTGCTTCTAAACTGACAGATTTTGAGCCTGGGGTACAGTTTTATTTGGCTGCTAAGAGTAAATAAAAAAAAAATATTGTGGGACACTTTTTACACAGCGCCATCTTGCTCAAACTAAGCTATAAGGTTGAACTATGGGATCTAGACTACTGATGTACATACTTGTTTCTAAATACACACATATTACATACTATACATAGGAAACACCCAAACTACGAAACAAACATTATATAACCTAATATAATAAATATACATAACAAATTAGATTTTAGGATAGGCAAATTTTAATTTACTGCTATCATTCAAAGATGACGGGTCCCGCCATGGGTCCTCATGGTCCCTGATGAATGGTACCCCTGTTGCTCCTTAAGGAGCTAAAGACATTGCCCGCATGGATATCCCCAGCATAGGAGGTATTGAAGCCGACACCAGAAGCCACCCACGAAGCGCCACAAGGCACCCCCGAAGTGCCACAAGGCACCCCCAAAGCGCCACAAGGCTACCCCAAAGCGCCACAAGGCTCCACCGAAGTTCCACAAGGCACCCCTGAAACGCCAGAAGGCACTCCTGAATCGAGTTTCATATTCATATGGCTGCAAAATCATTTTTGTGAGATATTGTGGTTCAGCAATTTATTTAGTATAGAGGTAACCTGCTGAACAGTTCTTTGTATTCATAATTATAAGAATAAATCAGATTTTTCTCACAGTATACAGTATAGCTCAATGAATTTAATCTATTGTACTTAATGACGTGCGTGTTGAAACATTAACATGCGATCCAATTGCACGGGACCGGATTTGAAATCGTGCGTAATTTGCTCGGAAATGCTTTGTTCTTGACTCCTCTCCTTACAATAGAAGTGCATGTATAAAACACCTTCTACCTACGTAATGTCTGTGTCTTTTACGTCTTAGTCAAGTATAGTCAAAGTTAGTCTTACCCCATTAACGTGGTAGAAGCGGCTTGAGGCTTCCAGTGGAACTTGCGCGGCAAGATGTAAAACAGCATTCATACATACACACATATTGTCACAGGTCTTAGAAGGCCTTCAACCAGGCTTAACGACTGCCATTTTACTGGCAAACGGCACCAACGGCTTCACGTGCCTTCCGAAGCACGGAAACGCTCGCAAATGTAACAAGTTGTAGTCGACAAAGTGGTCACCCATATGAGGACCACCTATCGCGAATGTTGCTTAACGCAGTGATCTTTTACAGTACACTGAGTCGGCGGGGCCACGAGCGCTTCTAAAATAGCATTCACTGCGAAATATCCTATCTTTTACTATAGCATGCTTACACAACTTTTATGTCTAAGAAACTACCATTTTTACACAAGGTTAATGCTCTAGTTTTGGTAAATAATATACAGCTATCCGAGAAATTTTTGCGCAAACTCCAAATTCATCAGAGGAATTTGGAGAAACTCACACCACACACACACTGGAAAAGATGGGAAGATGATATCATAAAAGTAGTGGGAGTGACTTGGTACAGAATGGCCCAGGAGCGGCAAGAGTGAAAGAGGTTGGAGGAGGCCTTTGCCGGTTGGCAAATAGATCTCCAGAAATTAAACAAATTACAAATGTCAGAGTAGATTAAGATAAACTTAAAAATTCTTATACCTACAGATCAATTTGTACAAATTTTGTTCCTAATAAGATGATCTGAATAAAAGGCACAAGCACAATATAAGAACAATATCTATCACGCCTTATCCCCGAAGGGGTGGCAGAGGCATATACATTATATGCCCACTTTCCACCATGTGTATTCCTGTCCCACGTAATAGGTGGTGAGCCCATTGCCATGTGCCACAGACGCAAGTTGTTGCTACCTGCTGTTGAAATTTTGTAGCCGCCCATAAGGCCTTCAACTTGGCTTAACGACTGCCATTTTATTGGCAACCGGGACCAACGGCTTAACGTGCCTTCCGAAGCACGAAACTGAGAGAGTAGCTGTCATCAGTTGAAACTGTCAACAACTTGGTGCAAAATATTCCTTTGTTTAAACTATTAATCCTACTTTTTACACAGTGAAATCTACAAGAAAGTGTGAAGAACTAATAAGTGTGGTGTTACTAATGTTTGCAGACAATAAATACGTCAATTAGTGCAAAAAACAGTAAATAAAAATTCTAAACTTTACATATAATAATTAACTTGTCAAAATATTTATTTTTATACCCTCATCTTTCGTCATTATTTCATGACACCAATAAGACCTGCCAACATAAGAAATAAATTTGATATACATTGCTTGTTGTATGTACTAAAGCATACATTGCATCCTGAAGGAGTACCATACCAATTACATCAGAACGAATCTAGGGAATACTAGATTGGAATTACGTTGGAGGAAAAAATTAATATACTATGGAAAAAATTAAAAGAGGAATTAAATTCACAAACTGCCGCCATAACACAAAGTGTTACAAACTCATTATCAGAAACTATTGAAAGGAAAATCAGACCATTGGTTGAAGAGAATAAAAAATTATAGGAAGAAGTTAATTTCATGAAAACAAAAATATACTACTTAGAGAAAGAAAACAGGAAATCAAAAATTATTCTGCATGGAGTTGTCGAACAAGAAAAGACCAATCATTTCCTCATAGAATTAGTCCTAGAGACTCTCAACTTTATGAGTGCCAGAGCAAAGATTAGAGAGTGGGACATGTGGGAAATTAGAAAAGTTACACGCTAAGGTAAGAAAAATGAAAACAAAGCTAGACCAATACTCTTGAAACTATCGCTTGAATGGCGTAAGATTGAAATTTTAAAACATAACAAGCCCTTTTCGGTAGACGTCTATGCCACAGACGACTACCCAAAAGAGGTCCTAGAAAAAAGGCGTGAGCTGAAAAACAAAGTTAAAATAGAGGTAGAAAAAGGAAACATAGCTTACATCCACTATGATAGATTAATAATTAAAGGTAAAGCTGAGAACAATGAAAAAAGGAAAAGACTGCCATCTACACCACCAACTAATAAGACACCAGCTGGTGAAACCTCGAAGAAAGTGCCAAGTAGAATTACTAAAACTAGTACCTTCAATAAAATAAGGGGTGAAACAAGCGGTCGTTCAAGCAGTGAGCAATAACAATCAACAGACATCGTCAACCGGACAAATAATAGTAAATTACTAACAACTAAATGAAACAGAAAGACATATACCAACCCGGCTGGTCTCCGTGGGATATTAGACCATCACCCTCCATACAAACAAATCTACACAACAATAACGGCAGACACAAAATCAGCTATAGAAGAATACAACACGAAACATACAATAAAAATCCAGAGAAAAGATAAATATATACACATATCAACACTAAAAACAAGAACATTGAGCACAGAAGAAAGATTGAAAGAACTAAAACATGCATTAGAAACAGTGAATTGGGATATTATTAGATTGAGCGAAGTTAGACGGTTCGGAGAAGAGATCAGAGAATATGATGACTTCATTTTCTACTATTATGGACAAAAGAAGGGAATGTATGGTGTAGGCTACATCATCAAAAAAGATTACAGGCAACATATAGAGAAATGTATAGGAATATCTGACAGAATTGCTGTATTGAACATCAGACTACCTGGTCATAAAAATCCAATATCAGTAATCCAAGTATATGCTCCAACAGAAGAGGCAGAAGAGGAAGAAAAAGACAAATTTTACCAAAGTCTATATGAAACCATGGAAAAGTCGCACAAACATAAAATCGTAATAGGAGATTTTAACAGTGAAGTGGGGACAATGCAGGGTGGAGAAAGATTCATAATGGGCAACTTCAGCACAGTAAAAAGAAATAAGAATGGACAAAGATTACTTGATTTTGCGATGGAGCACAATTTAAAGATAATGAATACCTTTTATAAAAGAAAACCCAATAGAAAATGGACATGGATATCACCTGACGGTAAATACAAAAATGAAATAGATTTTATTACATCTAATATATCCCACCATATTATAAATATTGAAACAATTAACAAGCTAAATTTTAGTACAAACCATAGAATGGTGAGAGCAACTCTCAAAATAGCAAACATAAAACGATCAAGAAAACGCTGCAAAACAGCTTCAACTCAAATAATAGAAAAAATATCTGATGAAGAGATTACAAAGCTGAAAGAAGAATTTCCAGACATTAGATCTGACATAACAATGCAAAATAAATATGATAAATTAGAAAAGTATATACTGAATGCAAAAGGAATGCTGCTAGGGATAGGGCGCCGCCGCACAACGGCGCGCAGGAGCCCCGCCCGACCCCTTGGCAAGTGGGCTAGGGCTGCCGTGTGTCGGGCCAGCACGGCTAAAGAAGTTAGCCCCAACGCGAATCCGCTTCGCATCTTGGAACATTGGCACGCTGACTGGGCGTGCGGTAGAGTTGGCCGAAGTACTCTCCAGGCGGAGGGTGGACGTGGCGTTCCTGCAGGAGACTCGGTGGAAGGGCAACAGAGCCCGGCCCTTGCAGAACGGCTACAAGCTGTATTACACGGGTGCGCCTGGTGGGGAGAACGGGGTGGCCGTTGTGCTCTCCGAGGGGCTGCAGAGTGGCATCTTGGAGGTGAAACGCTGTAGCGACCGGCTTATGATCGTGAGGGTGCTTATCGATGGGATTATTACCCACCTGATAAGCCACAGGCCGGTTGTAGCGACGCCGATAAGATGTCGTTTTGGGGTCAACTCGAGGGAGTGCTTCGGAGCATTCCGTTGTCACAGGGAATCGTTTTGGGCGGCGACCTAAACGGTCATGTGGGTGAGAGGTGTGAGGAGTGTGAGCGTGTTCATGGTGGTTTTGGATACGGCACCCGCAACGCTGAAGGAGAAACTATCCTCAGAACGTGTGCGGCTGCCGATCTGGCCATTGTGAACACGTATTTCAAAAAGAAATCCGAACATCTCATCACCTACAAGAGCGGGAGGCGTACAACTCAGATCGATTTCCTACTCACTAGGCGACACAGCATCGGCAAGGTGGCCAACTGCAAGGTCATACCCGGTGAGAGTCTTACTGCACAACACCGTCTCCTTGTCATGGACCTCTGCGTGAAGCCCAAAGGCAAACGCATCGAGCGGTGCCAGCGCCGCATCAGATGGTGGCTGCTTGATGAAACTAGGTCCCAGGAGTTCGTCTCAGCTGTCGGTGACAAGTGCACCGACACTGAAGGCGAACCAGTTCAAGATTACTGGGACAAAGTTCGGGCGGCCATCCTTGGAGCGGCGAAGGTGGTGCTCGGTGAGTCTAAGGGTGGACGCAAATGTGACAAGGAAACTTGGTGGTGGAACGACGCAGTCCAGAGGGAGACTAGGGAGAAGAAAGCCCTCTTTAAAAAGTGGCAAGCGACCGGATCTCCTGAAGACCGCGACGCGTACAGGGCTGCCAAGCGCGCCACAAAGAGAGCTGTAGCCAGAGCCAGACGTGACCACTTACAACCTCTGTATGATAAGCTGGAATCGTCTGAGGGGCAGAAGCTCATCTATAAGCTGGCGCGCTCCAGGGTCAAAGCGGCACAGGATAAATCCAAGTGTCGCTGTGTAAAAGACCCTGAGGGCAACCTGTTAAGCGAAGACCTCGCGGTAAAGGAGAGATGGCGCTCGTACTTCCACGAGCTGCTTAATAAACAGCACAAGGAGGTGCAGCCTCCGGACCTCCCTCCGAATCAGGGACTAGTGCCACCGGTAACGCCTGGAGAAGTCCTGACTGCGCTTCGCCGCATGAAGAATCGGAAAGCTGTCGGACCCGATGGAGTCCCCTTCGAAGCCTGGAAGGCGATGGGTCCTCGCGGTGTGGGCATCTTAGTAAACCTTTTTAACCGCATACTCCTCAGCTGGCAGATCCCAAACCAATGGAGACTGAGTATTATTACTCCAGACTTCAAAGGTAAGGGGTCAGTGCAGGAGTGCGGGAGCTACCGCGGTATTAAGGTGATGTCCCACACCATGAAGATCTTCGAGAGGATTATAGACTCTCGGATCCGGCAGGAGTGTACTCTCTCGGAGTGTCAATATGGGTTTCGCCCTGGTCATGGGACCACGGACCCTGTTTTTGCCCTGAGGGTTGTCGCAGAGAAATACAGGTCGAAGAACACGCCTCTGCACTGTTTGTTTCTAGTTATGCAGAAGGCCTTCGTCTGTGTTCCTCGTGCGATGATCTGGTGGGCACTGCGGTCCAAAGGTGTTCCAGAGGTCTATATTGACACTATCCGGGACATGTACTGTGACTCCGATTCAATGGTTCGGACTGCTGTTGGCGACACGAAACCCTTCCCCATCACCGTCGGGGTACACCAGGGTTCTGTCCTTAGTCCGCTTCTGTTTAGTGTAATATTAGACGAATTGTCGGACAGCATCAGAAACCCACATGAGCAGCCTCCATGGTTGCTCATGTATGCTGACGATATTGCGCTGGCAGACGCGGACAGGGGCAGATTGGTGCGACTTGTAAAGGCGTGGAAGGAGACGCTTGAGAACGGCGGTCTGAAACTAAATGTGGCGAAGACCGAGTACTTGGCACTAAACTCGACAGATCCCACATCCGTCCGCATAGGCGGTGATTTGGTCGAGCGCACGGACCAGGTTAAATACCTGGGATCTGTTTTTCACACGTCCAGTGACATCGATTGCGACATCAAGTCACGCATTGCTGCCGCGTGGGCCAAATGGCGGGAGATGACCGGTGTCATTTGTGACCCTAAAATGCCGATCCGGTGGAAGGGACAGGTCTACAAAACCATTATTAGACCTGTCCTTTTACATGGCAGTGAGACGTGGCCGATATTGGAGCGACACAAGCAGGAGCTGCGTGTCACGGAAATGAAGATGCTGCGGTGGATGTGTGGGATCACGCGGATGGACCGCGCGAGAAACTCTCGCAGCCGCGGCGGCCTTCACGTCCGTGACATTGCAGACAAGTTGCAAGAGTGTCGCCTTCGTTGGTATGGTCACGTCTTGCGGCAACCGCCGGGCTACGTAGGTAACAAATGTCTGGCCTTGTCAGCCCCGCCGGCTCCCGGTAAGAGGGGAAGACCCAAGAAGTGCTGGCTTGACGTCGTAAGGGATGACATGCGTGCCAATGGTCTCACTACAGGGGATGCCGAAGACCGTGCGAAGTGGAGGAGAAAATGTAGGAAAGCGGACCCCGGGCGTCGCGAGACGTAACTGGGACAAACGCTCGGATGATGATGATGACATTTTTTTACATTTTATTATTATTATAATTCTCTTCTTCACGGGTATCTTCTATTTTTTTCTTATGAAGATACCCGGTCTTTTGGCAGGCTTACATGGGAACATATTGGTCCAACACGCAGAGGCCCTTTGAGAATTTTAATCTAATAGGAAATGGGACCCCCGCTACAGGCAATCCACGCCCGCCTTATGTAGAAGAACGGTAATGGATCAACTCCAACGGGAGTTATACTATTGTGAAATGTGCTAACTATGAAATGGGCTATTGGGTTGGGTGTTTAATGGATTAGGTGATTTAAGCTATTGATGAAAACGGCGTTTGCCTTTTTAATATATTATTATCAAAAAGGTGGCAGACGGTGACTTGCCAACTCACTAGATGGGCCCCCTATACAATCGCCATAGGCAAAATAAGCCTGTAAGGCGACAGAGGGCAACACCGGTGTGAGCGGCTTGGGGTGTCGAGCGGTGCGGCGCCGGTTTCACCTTCGCGGGACAGGCCCGGAGCGGGCTTCCCCGTAGTTATGCCCTTGAAAATGACACTTCCACCCCCGAGCATATAGCTCTGGCTCTCTCCCTCTGACCGGCCAATTAAGGCAAGCCAGTGTTGAGATTTGCTGCACTCCCGGGAGTAGCACTCTCACTGCTCTCCCGTTAGGCCATTAAATCCTAACCGGTGCAGAAGGGCAACAAACCTCTGAGGAATCGGGACCGATGTGTAGCCACACACATTCAGCTCGCCACAAGCTGCCCTGCGGATGTGAGCTTTTTAATAACTTTCTGATATATTTTTTTGTTGATATCAGAAAGTGGATGACTCAAAAAGCGAATCTACTATGTATGTATGTATGTATCATAGGGTTGCGTTAATCCTATAAAAGATAACGACTGTCTTACTATTATTATTATTCCTGTCCCACGTAATAGGCGGTGAGCCCATTTCCGTGTACCACAGACGCAAGTTGTTGCTACCTGCTGTTGAAATTTTGAAGCCGCCCATAAGGCCTTCAACTTGGCTTAACGACTGCCATTTTATTGGCAACCGGGACTAACGGCTTAACCCAACAAACAATTTGGCTACAAATAGAGCTTACCATATAACCTAAAGTGTTATGAAGGTAGAGTAGTAGCTGCAATTATAGCTTGCGACGGCAAAAAAGAGTTAGTGATAAAATATTACGCTTACAGTGACAAAGCAAGTTTATAAGAGCAATTTGTGAAGGTTAAACGCGTAGTGCAGCGATTATTATCCCTACAATACAGACCAAATCTTCTGTGTTATAGCTTTGAGTGAATCTTACTACTATAAGATCTATATTAGAAATTAACATTTATTATTGACTTCTAAAGTTCTAAGCAAGCTACCATAAACTCTTTTAGGGCACTGATAATTGCACAATAGGAGCAATCAACGCTACTAGCTCTACAATGGTGTTTTATAAATCTTTTACAACACTTAACTCTTAAAGAGATACAAAGGTCCCTTGTATAGTTTAGGGCTGAATAGTAGGGATATTTCTCTATCATCTATTTACTCCCTATAAATAGAACGTAAAGTGTCAAGTATAGCCTCTATATTATTTATGGTTGAATTATTGAGTTCGTTACCACCTTAGTACCCCTAATAGGTCATGTAAGCGGTCATGAAAGCATAAAATGGCGCCGCAACAGAGTTCCTTTCAAAAATTTCTAAGATGATGGTTCCGTATGTAATGGAATGAAATCGCAACTGCAAGTCTTGATATTTCTGAAGGAGACAGTTATTACTCATTGAGTAGTGATGATGTGAATAATACCAGTGACTATATTAAGAATCTTTCATTTTAGTAAAAATTAGAGGACATGGGTGAGCTATTAAGAATATTAAACAAACTGCTATGAAAGATTTGATGTTGATCTTAAATGATCTGATGATGATGAGATTTGGATTCTGACAAAAGATCCTCGAACTATTTTACAAAAATCAAAAAAATATTTTAATACAAATACTAGGTGGCGATAGTGAATATTGGCATAAATCAAACACTAGGTCAGTGTGAGCATTATGTGTTATTATAAGTTAGATCATTTGTACGCTCTACAATCGATTTACAAACAAAATTATTACATCACATGCGATTAATATCCGCGTGCAATGCAGTGGCTGTATTGTCCTTTCTCTAATGTTCTTATTATTTTGAACGGCATTCTGAAATTGAAATATAATTGTAACAAAATCAAATAAAATATAGTAGCGTTTATGTCTTCTTGTACTCCTATTTATTTTAGCAACCATATTACAATTTATTTACGATATTATTTAGTGTATTATTAAGCGCTCGTAGCCCCGCGGTCTCAGTGTTCTGTAAACGATCACTGAGTTACGCTACTTTCACTATGGCTGGTCCTCGGATGGGTGACCACTTTGTGGTATTTACATTTGCGAGCGTTTCCGTGCTTCGGAAGGCACGATAAGCCGTTGGTCCCGGTTGCCAGTAAAATGGCAGTCGTTAAGCCTGGTTGAAGGCTTGACAAAATTTCAACAGCAGGTAGCCACAACCTGCGTCTATCTATTTCATCACGGCAATGGGCTCACCACCTATTACGTGGGACAGGAATCCACACGGTGAAAAGTAGGCATATAATATGCCTCTGCCACCCCTTCGGGGATAAGGCGTGATGGATATTGGTTTATTTTATTTTATATTATTTAGTGCTAATTTACAGAGTGACACTTTTGAAACAGCGTAATCAAAGCTACTTACGTGAACAAAGGTACGAGTATAGCAGTAGGTACATAGTTTTTACGCGGTGTCCGACCACAGCGTCAAAAACAACAAATGTCACGTCGAAATTAGTGGAGGGCAGAGACTGAATGGTTGATACTTATTTTATTTGCGCCCGGACTTGCTCTCGCTGTGTAGGTATAAAAAAGCTAATTAGTATCACATGCAAAGTTTAGACAATTGACGAGTCGTTTATGAACGTAAGGATTTTATGCTGGAAATAAAGTCAAACTTCCATTAAAAAAATAACATTACATTGCTACAAATATTCAAAGGCTTTAACTGGCAGTATGTTACAGTATGTAATTTTGTAGACAGAAATATGTAGGTATTTAATTCCAAATCTTTTCAATTTTGGCAAATCAAACAATAAAAACAATTTAGCACTCGTCCATCTAGGAGATACCTACATGTAAAAGTCGTGCGTAGGCTAGGTAGTGGTTTTGAAAAATTACTACGGACCTCCAAATTCATGGGTTTTCATTTTAAATTATGAAGTTAATAATAAACAGTGAAACGGACTAAAAGGTAACATAATACAATGAAGGTATTTATTTTTATAGCATTCTAATAACAGGGTCACGACTCTTTAAGTCAATAGGCAAAGTTTTGTTTCAAATTTACTAAAAATAATGTTTTGCTCCATGTGAAGCAAAATATTTTTTAGATAAATACACCGCAAAGAGTGGGCGCTTCAATTATTTGCTAATAATATATACACATATTCACAGTTTACTTACCTTCGCAATGAAAATTCCGCTTCATTTTGCACTAAAAATCAGTTAAAAGTTTTGCACTCAACTCCGCCATTTATTTTCGTAAACACAACGCATTACACTATGTTTATTTGATCCCTTTGAAAAGGGAATATCTTTCTTAATTCATTTAACAAATTATAAGAAAATACTAAGGAAAAATATATCCTTAGACGCTGTAATTTCCTATTGTAGATCCATACTGCAACTCAAGGTGTTACAATTTACCTTATTACCACCCTCTAACCACTAAAACCGTAAGCAAGTTACATCATAGATCTACTGTACCCCTCCCGGAGTTTATATTCATTAATTTACTCTCTTTATAACGCTCAAAGAGTCAGTAAGCTGCACATAGCTCTACCATACCGCTTAAGGAGTTAATGGTCACCAAAATACTACTCTTACAGCGCTTTAGGTCTCAGTTAGCGCTACTGTTCCTCCACAATTGCTCTTCTATACCTCTTAAATTCATTCTATAACTACACTACATTGCCATAGTGGAACCTAAGATCATAAGAATTTGTGCCCAATCCGGGGGTATAGTAGAGTTATAGCTTGCTATAACTCCCATGTGATAGCACTTATTGATGACCTTAGGATCTCTTTAGCTCTTTTATATATCTGTTCTAACTCTTATAGTAGCGCCTAATGTTAGTTGGGCGTGCCTTCCGAAGCACGAAACTGGGGTGGGTCTAAAGGGCTGAATAAATTTAGTAAAATGTGTCTATTTTAGATGTTATATTTAGAAGAAATTTTGAACCCGTTGCCTTTTTAGTGAGGTGGTAACAAAAAGGCTAAATGGTCTTATATGCTAGAAATAAAATAAAAGGCAATTTACAATTTACAAATCTACGACCACAGTATAAAAGACTATGGACTATTTCACAGATGTCCAAACGCGTTGAGCATGCGGAGCGTGAGAAAGACGCAGCAGTGATGCGATACGCCAGCGTGGAGTGCACAGCTATCGAAGCACGTCGCGCAGCAGACAACGCTCTCAAAGCAGAGAAGAATGCTCACGCAGAAGTGGAACTGTTAAATGGGAAGCTTAAGTCAGCACATGGAGAGAAGCAGAGGATTTGTCAGCTTTATGATGATAAGGTAATTTTATTAGTTACTTCATTCCAGGGCAACCTCATCTGTTAGCGGTGCACCTGCTAGTGGTGCACCTAATGCGTAATGGACTTACGGGGTTGAGGTGTGACCAAGTTATTACATAATCTATACTAATATTATAAAGCTGACATGGATTCTGATGGCATGTTAAACCGTTGGTCCCTTAGGTCTTATGAGCTTAAGCTTGTACTATGTGGTCTAGACAACTGATATACATACTTATATTTTGAATAAAAATCTTGTACTTTTCTAAATTGCTTGTACTTTCTTTTTTCTAAATACATACATATTGTACATAGGAAACACCGAAACTAATATTAGTGGATCACACAAATATTTATTCCGACCCGTGTGTCGACCCTGGGACGAGTTTGGCAGTCGCACACTACCACTGCGCTACCTGTATGTAGGCATAATTTTTTTCGTTGGGACAGATCACACAACGCCATTTCATTCCAAACTAAGCAAGAGTTTGTACTATGGTAACCAGATAACTGATAAACATAATTATATTTTATTTTATTAAATTTATTCGGCCCTTTAGACCCACCCCAGTTCCGTGCTTCGGAAGGCACGTTAAGCCGTTGGTCCCGGTTGCCAATAAAATGGCAGTCGTTAAGCCAAGTTGGAGGCCCTATGGGCGGCTTAAAAATTTCAACAGCAGTTCGATGCAGCCTGCACCTGTCCATTTCAACACGGCAATGGGCTCACCACCTCTTACGTGGGACAGAAATGCATGCGGTGAAACGTGGGCGTTAAATATGCCTCTGCCTACCCCTCGGGGATAAAGGCGTGACAATATGTATGTATGTATATATTTCTAAATACATACATGTTATAAATAAATAACACCCAGACACAGAATAAACCATCGTGCTCATCACACAAAATTTCATCCTGGGTGGGAATCGAACCCTTGCGCAGCAGTCGGATACACTCCCACCGCGCCACAAACGCAGTCGAGTTACATCTATATTATTTAGTTGACTTGAAGCTGAAGTTCTATTCTCAGTGTCACGATCTCTTGAACTGCGAGCGAGAAGTGACGAAACTCCGCGAAGAACTGCGTGAGCAGGACGGCAGACTGAAATGGACTCAGAGTAAACTACGTATGGAAATGGATGCTTACAAGGTAGATATTTAGTTTTATTCTTTACTTGCTGACCCGCCCGGCTTCGCCCGTGACATACTTCGAACCCCGTGGCCCTCATTTAATCCCGTTGTTTAATAATTTCACATTCACAATAATGTATGAACATTTTCCAAATTCATTGATTACTTCTCCGCTCTCCAGTACTTAGGTACCTACCTACCCGCACCCTAAATTAATTTAATTTGCGCCTAATTTTGAATTTGCGATAACTCGTAAGATATTTATTTAATTTGCAAGGTGTAAACAAAGCAAGGTGTTGACAAAATAATATTCATGAAATGCTGAAGCCAACTAACGTAGTAAAAATGATAAGGGATTAATAGCATATTTGTGTAAATAGCCTTCAAATAACCGCTTAATAATTGCTGTTTTTTTTAAGTATTAAAATGGATATAGTATGTTACTCTTAAGAGATAGATATATGTCGTCGCGGACTTTTTTGTAGACCTTTATTAGATACACAATTGCACCATACATTATTTTGTTATATCTCAAAGGGTTTAGGCAACGTTTTTGTTGAAAGCTCCCAGACGGCTAATTTTTTCCGACATCCCCAACAAATATCGTTATAATTTGGTCAATATATACAAAAACTTAACAAATTATACATAAAAACCTTCTATGAGAATTACTCTTCCTATTAAAAAAAACCGTATCGCAATCCGTTGCGTAGTTTTAAAGATCTAAGCATACATAGGGACAGACAGCGAAAAGCGACTTTGTTTTATAATATGTAGTGATACTGTTGACCAATTTAACCTTGACCGACCGAATACGTAACGAAGTGATACGCAATATGGCAGGTTTGAATGAAAGTGTCAGCGTTAAGCTGGATAACGACGTGCTCCGTTGGTTTGGACTCGGACAACGAATGAGTGAGGAACGATTGACGAAGATATATTGTGCGAAAGTACAGGGTAGAAGGAGGCAGGGTAGGCCGCGACTTACATATAAAGACCACGTGAGCAGATTGCTCAACAACGGAAAAGTCAAAAGTTCTCGGATACCCAGAAGTGCATGTATGAAGCGATTATTGAATCTGCAGGAAGCGAAAGAAGTATGCATGGATCTCGAAGCCTGGCAATCTGTCCTCTCTGACTACCGGGACACACACAGGGATACAGCGTGAAGATAGTTAGATTATATTACTTCACTAGTTGATGCCCTTTTTTTCCTGATTTATGATATCAGGGGTAAATTTTCGTGCTTTTAAACGTTTCTGCCATACATATTACTGACATCAAACATAGCTCACATACTATTACCGTGGTGCTTCCCTTTCTATAGGATTTACATCTCGTTGCTTACCAGGTCTCCCGCTTTGCAAAGTAGGGAAGAGGCGTTAAGTTATTTTTCTACTTCCTCAAATTTTCTTCTGATTAATTTCATTGCGGGTTCCAAGACATGCGAACTTCTTCTGGGAGATCGAGCTCGGTTTAACTTTTCTGGTGTCATTCATTGCTGTAGATCCTGGTTTACAGGAGTCACATGATGGAAATGCGGGTAGGATGATGAAGTTTTCCTAAGTTTTCTTCCTGTACCCCATAGGGTATAGTTCTTTTTTATAATTATTTTATGGCCTGAGTACCTTTTAGCCAAATCTTAATTAATATTTCTTCAATCTTCTTTCTTATTACCTAAAATGTCCTCGTCCTCTACGTCTTAGTCAAGTCTAGTCTTAAGTCAAGGTTACCCCAGTATAGTATTGGTTGTTATACTGAGGTTTTCAGTGGATTTTAATCGGCAAGAAAGAAAATCGCATTTAACTGCATAAACAATATGTCTTTCACTGTTGCACGTTAACACAACTTTAATGTCCAAGAAACCACCATTACAGCACATAAAACTAGATAAATGCACTAGTCATTCCGCCTCCGCTTTTATAATTTTTTCCGCGTGGAATCTCCGCATAGAATATGCTAAAACAAACTTTTCTATAAGACCTATAAAAAATTAATTATATAGTTTTACATACATGTGTGTATCCTATGTAAAATATGTATGTACTAACTGAGCCCCGCGGCTTCGCCCGTGGCATACTTCGAACTCCCGCATGGCACTCATTTACTTCCGTCGTTTATTTATTTTAGAATAATGTATGAAAATTTACCCGATTTCCTTACATTTGCAACCAAAGCTCCACTTGCCTGAATTATGATATAAATTCTGTAACCTTCCTCGATAAATGGGTTATCCAACACAAAAAAATATTTTTCAATTCGAACCAGTAGTTTCTGGAGATTAGTGCGTTTAACCAAAAACCCGCTGACTCTATGTTCTGTTTTCATTTATGTGCAACATTCGCTATAAGTGGTCCTTGGATGGGTGACTACTTTGTAGAATTTACATTTGCGAACGTGTCCGTGCTTCGGAAGGCACATTAAGCCGTTGGTCCCCGTTGCCAGTAAAATGCCAGTCGTTGAGCCTGGTTGAACGCCTTATGGGCGGCTTTAAAAATTTCAACAGCATGTCGCCACAACCTGCGCCTGTCCATTTCAACACGGCAATGGGCTCACCGCCTGTTACGTGGGACAAAATGCATACTGTGAAATGTGGGCGTATAGTATGTCTCTGCCTTCCCCTTCGGGGATAAAGGTGTGACAATATATTATTCATCATCCTCTTGCCCTTGTTCCAATTTAGTTGGGGTCGGCGCAGTATGACTTCGTCTTCCATTCATCCCTGTTATTCGTCATCTGAGCATTCACTCCTTTCATATTCATATCACTCCCACAGTCTATCCATTTTTTCTTTGGCCTTCCTCTGGCTCTCCATCCATCACAATACATTTTTGCCAATCTTATGTATGTCCAGAAAAATCTATCACAGTTTTCTAAACTCTGTGATAAACATAATATAAACACTAGAAATAAAAATAATCTTTCAGTCCACCACAGTCGACTACATAAGATTGGCGATTCTTTCCAGGGTAACTGTATACGCTTTTACAACAAGCTTCCCTGTGACCTGAGAAATTTACGTTTAAATAAATTTAAAAAGTTTATTAAAATCAAGCTTTGTTAAAAAGGTTTTTACTCCGTTACAGACTATTTGCAGGACAGGGACGCCTGGAAATGATCTGCTGGCAAAGTGAAATAATATTAAATTGTAAATAGGCCATCAAAAAAAAAGCCTTCCTAAGTTTCTTGCCGGTTCTTCTCAGGTGGGCCGCGTTCCGAACCGGTGGTCGCTTTAAATATTTTAAATAGTGTATGACATTTTGTAAGCGCCGTTAAAATGGTCTATGCAAAATAAAGAATTTTTTATTTTTTTATTTTTTTATCAACTTTCATATTTATAGTTATTTTAGTGACATGACTTGAACCCCTTCTCATCATATGCCCATACCAAGACAGACGTTTCCCTCGCATTTTTTCAGTCACAGGACAATATGTTATTATGTCATGTTTATAATATTAGTATGTTTATTTCAGGAGACTTCAGAACGTGCTGATAAGTTAAGCCAGCAAGTGACAGAACTAGAAGCGGCAAAAGAGGCTGCCATACTTAATGCTACAGACTCTATTAAGGCCAAACAATTGGGTAAGATAATAATAATTAAGATGAAAAAGGGCGTGCTCCGTTGGTTTGGACACGTCCAACGAATGAGTGAAGAACGATTGACAAAGAATATATATTATGTGAAAGTAGAGGGTAGAAGGAGACAGGGTAGGCCGAGACTTACATATGAAAACCACGTGAGCAGGTTGCTCAACAACGGAAAAGTCCAAAGTACTCGGATACCCAGACGTGCGTGTATGAAGGGATTAATGAATCCGCATAAATAAATTAATTAAAATTGAAATTGCAGACGTATGCATGGATCACGAAGCCTGTCTGTATTCTCTGACTACCCCGTCAGGGATACAGCGTGAAGATAAATAGATAGATGGAAAAAATATCAAGCCGCCCATAAGACCTTTAACTGGGCTTAACGACTGCCATGTTACTGGCAACGGGGACCAACCAACGGCTTAACGTGCCTTCCGAAGCACGGAAACCCTCGAAAATGTAAATGCCACATAGTGGTCACCCATCTGTGACCAGCCATAGCGAAAGTTGCTTAACCTAGTGATCGTTTACAGAACACTGAGTTAGCAGAACTACGAGTGCACCATGTATCTAATATGTCTTTATTCTCTTTAATTATAATTTAGACCACGTGAGCAGATTGCTCAAAAACGGATAAGTCAAAAGGACTCGGATACCCAGACGTGCGTGTATGAAGCGATTAATGAATCTGCAGGAAGCGAAAGAAGTATGCATGGATCGCGAAGCCTGGCGATCTTTTCTCTCTGACTACCCCGTCAGGGATACAGCGTAATGATAGTTAATAATCCTACTAATTTTATAAATGCGAAAGTTTGTAAGAATGTATGTTTGTTACTCTTTAACGCAAAAACTACCGAATGGATTTTGATGAAACTTTACAATATTATAGTTCACACATCAGAATAACACATAAGCAACATTTTATCCCGTGAAAATATTCCTATAGGAAACGGCAACGGGTAAACTTCTACACGCGGGCGGAGCCGTGGGCGTCAACTAGTAATTTATTTGAAAAGTTAGCTTTAAAAATTTATCCATGGTATAATTATGTTTTTTAGAGAGCAAATTAAAAGAAAGCCAAGCGGCTTTAATTATGTGTCGACACGAACGAGACGAGTTAGACAGAAGACTGAACACCACTACACAGCTCTTAAACGACTGTACGAGGGACAGGGACAACGCTATCGAATCTCTCACTGGCACCACCGCTGAGGTAATTTTCTTTTTGAGTAACATGAAAACGAGAATTGTAATAAGTTTAAATTTTACATACATAAGGATTTTTTTGCCTTTATCCCCGAAGGGATAGGCAAAGCAAACTTAGTCCATACAGCCTTGTCTTCAGTATTTATATTTTCTTATTATTTAGTTTTTAGTCCTCTCCAGCCCTTTGTCGATGTCAGGTCCAGTCCTAGGTCCTGTGTCCTTGCCCCATGAACGTGGTGAGCGTTAATGAGGCTAGGCTTAGTGGGATTTGCGCGGCAAGATGTAAAATAGCATTTCACTGCAATATATCACTGTCTTTCACCTATAGGACGTTTACACAACTTTTATGTCCAAGAAACTACCATTTTTACACAACAAAACAGGGTTAATGCGCTAGTTTTGGAAAATAATATAGAGCAAGCGTCCACCATTTACCTAAATCCCGCGCTCCTGGGAGCGTTAGGATTTTAATTTTCGGCTTTATTGGAAGCGACATCCCGTTTGACCTCCCAGACCCCTAAATGTGTCTGCATCGTCTCCTCGCCCTTTAGTCAGCATGCGCACCGCTAGCTGGTGAGATTCTACGCGGGAAAATTGACAAATTGACCCTTGCTGTATATTATTTTGATTATGACTGCCTCTGTGGCGCGGTGGGAGTGCATCCGACTATTATGCAAAAGGTCGTGGGTTCAATTCCCACCCAGGATAAATCTCTGTGTGATGAGCACGATGGTTTATTCTGTGTCTGGGTGTTATTTATCTATAATATGTATGTTTGAGAAATATATAAGTATGTTTATCAGTTATCTAGATCCTATAACACAAGCTAATATTAGCTTACTTTGGGCTAGATGGCGCTGTGTGAAAAGTGTCCCACAATATTTATATTTATTTATTTATATTATATTTATATATTTTCTAAAACTAGTGCATTTATCTTGTTTTATGTGCGGGAGTGGTGGTTTTGTGAAAGACAATGATATATATACAGTAAATTGCTATTTTATCTTGCCGCGTAAAATCCACTGAAAACTTCAGTACTACCATTATACTGGGGTGAGACTGACCTTGACTTAAGACTAGACTATGACCACAGCCGAAAGACATACAGTCGGTCGACGAAGCTGTCTAGACAGAGCAATCGTGCGGGGGACAAGGGACGAGACGCGGGAGGGTTTGTCCCGAGCTGCGAACAAAATTTTGTTAGTGGCTCGGGACAGTCTTTCAGGGCTGACGCATTCACGACCGCTTGCTATGATTTTTGAATTTTTGTATAGATTTCTTTAATTCATGTGGTTTTTAATATTCTAAATACAAATTTCGTGTTCATTTTGCAATCCAATATGGCCGCCGCGCCATGGATATAAAATTTCATGTTGGGTATCATATAAGGGGTTTTTTGGTATGCAGAGTACGAATTTAGTGTTAATTTTGCAATCCAATATGGCCGACGCGCCGTGACTTTAAAATTTCATGCTGGGTATCGTAAAAGGGGTTTTTTGGTATGCAGAGTACGAATTTAGTGTTAATTTTGCAATCCAATATGGCCGCCGCGCCGTGACTTTAAAATTTCATGCTGGGTATCGTATAAGGGGTTTTTTGGAATGCTGAGTACGAATTTAGTGTTAATTTTGCAATCCAATATGGCCGCCGCGCCGTGACTTTAAAATTTCATGCTGGGAATCGTATAAGGGGTTTTTTGGTATGCTGAGTACGAATTTAGTGTTAATTTTGCAATCCAATATGGCCGCTGCACCGTGGTTTTAAAATTTCATGTTGGGTATCATATAAGGGGTTTTTTGGTATGCTGAGTACGAATTTAGTGTTAATTTTGCAATCCAATATGGCCGCTGCACCGTGGTTTTAAAATTTCATGTTGGGTATCATATAAGGGGTTTTTTGGTATGCTGAGTACGAATTTAGTGTTAATTTTGCAATTCAATAAGGCCACCGCGCCGTGGCTTTAAAATTTCATGCTGGATATCATATAAGGGGTTTTTTGGTATGCTGAGTACGAATTTCGTGTTAATTTTGCAATCCAATATGGCCGCCGCACCGTGGATATAAAATTTCATGTTGGGTATCGTATAAGGAGTTTTTTGGTATGCTGAGTACGAATTTCGTGTTAATTTTGCAATCCAATATGACCGCCGCGCCAACTGTTATAAATTTCATGTTGGGTATCGCATAAGATTATTATGGTATTCGGAGCCACACATGTGGGATTATAACTATACTCTATACTATGTTATCCTGTGTTCAAGTTTTTTGTCATAATTAATATTTAAACTTGTTCAAAGCGTAACCAATATTTTTTGTTGAAAACAACAGTAGCATTAAGTCCTGTTAGTCAAAAACCGAAAATATTTATCATTAATTCATTTACTACTAATAATATACCTAATATACCCGACGAACTTCGTATCTCCATAGAATTTGGTTTTTTTTTCTTAGAGTGCTCATCGGGGCGAAGACAAATTGAACAAATTAATAATAATAATATACCCCTCGAGGACAGTCGTAATCTTTTATAGGATTAACGCAACCCTATGAGGGTATAGTAGATTCGCTTTTTGAGTCATCCACTTTCTGATATCAACAAAAAAATGTATCATAAGTTATTGAAAAGCTCACATCCGCAGGGCAGCTTGTGGCGAGCTGAATGTGCGTGGCTACACCGGTTAGCATTTAATGGGCTAACGGGTGAGCAGTGAGAGTGCTACTCCCGGGAGTGCAGCAAATCTCAACTTTGGCTTGCCTTAATTGGCCGGTCAGAGGGAGGGAGCCAGAGGTATATGCTCGGGGGTGGAAGTGTCATTTTCAAGGGCATAACTACGGGGAAGTCCGCTCCGGGGCTGATCCATTATCGTTCTTCTACATAAGGCGGGCGTGGACTGTTTGCAGTGGGGATCCCATTTTCTTTTAGATTAAAATTCTCAAAGGGCCTCTGCGTGTTGGACCAGTATGTCCCCATGTACGCCTATCAAAAACCCGGGTATCTTCATAAAAAAAAGAAGATACCCGTGAAAAGAAGAAACAATAATATGAGATCACATATGTCAGCTCACCCTTGTTTGAATTCCCAGTTCCCATCCCCAGCTTCCAGTTCCCATTTCTCATCCCTAGTTCTCATCGTCAATTCTCACTCCTGGTTCATGCTTCCATTCCCTTGATTTTTTTTTTATAACGACACGGTGGCCATTATGGATTGTGAAATTAACACGAAATTCGTGCTCAGCATACCAAAAAGCCCCTTATACGATACCCAACATGAAATTTTATAACCACGGCGCGGCGGCCATATTGGATTGCAAAATTAACACGAAATTCGTACTCAGCATACCAAAAAACCCTTTATACGATACCCAACATGAAATTTTAAAAGAATAGTTCGGCGGCCATATTGATTGCTAGAAACCCCATAATTTTATATCTACTACGCGGCAGCCATTTCGAAAACGCTTTCTCTTAAAAAAAACTATCGATTCGACATGAAATGAACCTTATTTACTTCCGTGTGCGGCAATTGATGAAATCTCAGATCCTTTTTTTAAACCGGTATTTATATTATTGATTTATTAAATATACATACTAGTTGACGCCCGCGGCTTCGCCCGTGTAGAGAAGTTTTCCCGTTCTTGTTTCCCATAAGAATTTGTTCCCGGGATAAAAAGTATATGTGTTATTCCGATGTATAAGCTATATTATTGTAAAGTTTCATTAAAATCTATTCAGTAGTTTTTTCGTGAAAGAGTAACAAACATCTCTACAAACTTTCACATTTATAATATTATTAAGATAAGATATTATATTATAATGTTGATAATTGATTGCGAGTACGAGTTAATAAATAAATTATAAATAACATCAGCCTTGTATACTTGTGACAACCCTACACGCATCACTGTCTAGACGTTGTCGGCATTTTTGTCAACTTCAAAGGCGTAACGCTACTGATAGGTTTACTCTTTATACTGTGCTATGACGTAGAGGACGGGGACATTTTAGAATAAGAATATTGAAGAAATATGAATTAAGATATGGCTAAAAGGTCTTAGTAACCAGGCCATAAAATAATTACAAAAAAATAAGCTAGAAGGTGAAGTCGCTTGTGTCCCGGAGATTTTGGGGGTTACCAAGGTCTCTGGGACCCAAGTGTTACATTGACCTTTGACCCTTATATTCAATCTTAATATATATAAATTACTTGTCACATTGTTTGTCCGCAATGGACTCTCTAAACTACTTAACCGATTTTAATCAAAATCAAATTTGCACACCGTGTCCAACTTGAAAGATAAGCTATATATCATCACGCTCCTGGGTTGGAGAGCGGAGCAGTAGTCATAAATGTCGACAAATCGGGAAAATTTGTAGAATTTATAAGCGACGGGTGATGCCGTGATGGTCATCTAGTCCAGTATATATTTTGACAGCCTCTGTGGCGCAGCGGTAGTGTATGCGACTGCCGCGCTGAGGTCCCGGGTTCGATTCCCGGGTCGGAACTAATATTTGTGTGATCCGCAAATGTTGGTTTCGGAGTTTAGTATAGACATAGACAATGACATATTGTATGCCTTTATCCCCGAAGGGGGATACTATACCTCCACATTTCACCGAATGCACTTTGGTCCCGTGTCCCGTTGTGTTCGGAGTTTGGGTGTTTTTTTACATATAATATGTATGTATTTAGAAATTTAAAGTGTGTTTATTAGTTGTCTAGATTCCACAGTACAAGCTTATAGGTTAGTTTGGGCTAGATGGCGCTTTTAAAAAGTGTCTTTCTGAATATTATTTTTTTTATTTATCAAAGATGAAAAATTCTTTATTCATGAAAAACAATTTTAATTTTATCGTAGTAATAATTATTTATAATTCATTACTCAGGTAGAACAACTAAAAATAAGCAACTTACGCTTAGAAGAGGAAGCGGCAGAACTCGCAGCGCTTAGAGCGAAAGCCGCGCTTGCGGACACGTTGAGCGCTGCGCTCGAGCGGGAAAGCGAGCGAGCGGCGCAAGCGGAAGAAGCGTTAGGGGTGGAAAGGGCAGTTGCCGAGACCTGCGGTAGAAGGGAAGCCGCTGCGTTAGAACATGCTGCTAGATTAACCCAGGCACAGGTTGCTTCAAGCGCGGCAGCTGAAAGACATGAAGCAGAGGTATTTAAACACTTATGAATCACTTAGAATTTTCACTTACTATATGCCATATTTCATTACGCTATTACCCAGGAGAGCGGAGCAGTTTTAATAAATGTCAACAAAGCCGGCAAATTTTCATACATTTTTGGAAAAGTAATAAACGACGGGATTAAAATGGATGAAAAGGGGATTAAAAGTATGACACAGTCGAAGCAGGGTGTGGCGTAAAAATAAAAAAGAAATATTAATTATTATTTTGGACATGTACATCGAATCAATGAGGAACGATTGACGCAGAATATATATTGTGCAGAAATAGAGGGTAAAAGGAGTCAGGGTAGGCTGAGACTTACATATAAAGACCACGTGAGCAGATTGCTCAACAACGGAAAGGTCGAAAGTACTCGGATAGTCAGACATGCGTGTGTGAAGCGATTGATGAATTTTGATGAAGCGAAAGAAGTATGCATGGATCGCGAAGCCTGGCGACCTGTCCTCTCTGACTACCCCGTCAGGGATACAGCGTGAAGATAGTATAGTATGAATCACGCCTTTATCCTCGAAAGGGTGGCAGAAGAGTCAGTTGTTCTACGAAACAAGTGGTTGAGACCATTGCCGCTTTGAAATGGACAGGCGCAAAGCGACTCGCTGTTGAAATTTTTAAGAATCGGGATAACACCCGTACCCTTCCGTGAGGCCGCAGTGGTAGCCAAAGTCTGCCGGGAGCTCTGGGACATCTTGCCGAGGAGTTACCCGGGGCGTCCGGCAATAGACAGTCAGGCGGGGACCGTGTGGTTTTAGCCAGTTCCAGTTCGGCATGGCATACATACATACATACATACATATTGTCACGCCTTTATCCCCGAAGGGGTAAGCAGAGGCATATTAAACGCTCAGATTTCGCATTTTTGTCCCACGTAGTGAGCCCATTGCCGTGTTGAAATGGACAGGCGCAGGCTGTGGCTACCTGCTGTTGAAAATTTTCAAGCCGCCCATAAGATCTTCAACCTGGCTTAACGACTACCATTTTATTGGCAACCGGGACCAAAGGCTTAACGTGCCTTCCGAAGCACGGAACTGGGCTAGGTCTAAAGGGCCAAATAAATTTAATAAAATAAATTAAATTGTGTCTATTTTAGATGTTAAATGGAAGAAATTTTGAGCCCGTTGCCTTTTTAGTGAGGTGGTAAAAAAAGGCTAAAACGTCTGATGTGCTAGACACTAATTAGCACGATCAATTAAAGTCCTGGTAGTCTCGGACTGAAATTTTTAAGAAGCCGGTTAACACCCGATTACCTTTGGTGAGACCGCGGTGGTAGCCTAAGTCTGCCGGGAGCATTGAAACATCTTGCCGAGGAGTTACCCGGGGCGTCTGGCAATAGACAGTTAGGCAGGGACCTTGTGATTTTAGCCGGTTCCAGTGCGGCATGGCATACATTGGTCACGCCATCACGCGTGAACGGCTGGACCGATTTGAAAAATTCTTTTTGTATTGGATAGCCCAGTTATTGAGGAAGGTTTTAAGCTATATATCATCACGCCACTACACAGAAAGCGGAGCAATAATAATAAATGTCAACAAACCGGGTACACTTTCATACATTTTTGGAAAAGTAATAAGCGACGGTATTAAATGGGTGCCACGGGGTTGGAAGTATGTCACGGACGAAGCCGGGCAGGTCAGCTAGTACGTTAAAAAAAAATACGACTGGTAGACCGCGTGTAACATGATTCCTTGTTATGTGGGAGTGACTGCCGTATGACCTCTCAATCCTGTAAGGGCTCCTACGCCGTTGCTCCTCCGTTAGTCAGCAGGGACAACGCTAGCAGTTCAGATCGCTTGGGCCCCGAAGATCTTGGTAGGGCCCTTACACCATTTTTTGACTCATCATCATCCGAGCGTCTGTCCCAGGTAGTAGAGTTCTCTCCTTCAATTCGCGCGGTCGTCGAGTGAGTGTGAGACCCCTATAGTGAGACCATTATAAATATATAAATAAATAATAAATATCGTTGGGACAACTCACACAACGCCATCTGATTCCAAAATAAGCAGAGCTTGTACTATTCTAACCAGATAACTGATAAACATACTTATATATTTCTAAATACATACATATTATAGATAAATAACACCCAGACACAGAATAAACCATCGTGCTCAACACACAAAGTTTTATCCTGAGTGGGAATCGAACCCACGACCTCTTGCGTGGCAGTCGGATACACTCCCACCGCGCCACAGAGGCAATCAGCATTGGCACGCATGTCATCCCTTACGACGTCAAGCCGCACTTCTTGGGTCTTCCCCTCTTACCGGGACCCGGCGGGGCTGACATGGACATGGTCAAACATTTTATTCCCACGTAGCCGACCTTACACCTTCATTTGACCCTATATTGTTATGCCAGGCTCGAGCGTTAAGCGTAGACAACGGCTCCCTTCGAGAAAGCCTATCCAGTTTGGAGAAGGAGAATGGAAGACTCCAGGCTGCCCTGGAAGAGGAAACTGACCGTAGGAATAAAGAGAACAGAGTGCTGGCCAGAAAGGTAATTTATTGCTTTTATTAATATGCTATAGTTGAGTCATTTTAAAAAGCCACATTTGACACTTCATCAAAAATCCCCAACGTATCCTTGTAACGGCGGGTATATAGTATTATTTAATTTTTTGAGTTTAGAACTACACAATTGCTGAATATTTCTCAGTTACACACCTACATATTTTATTGTCTAAATGCCCAAATGAGGCTATTTTACTATCTACTTTCACAAATAAACCATTGTAAAATCAATAAACAATTTATGTTCTAAAGAACTGAACGTCGGTCCAACGTTGCGGCAGTGAACCCTTTTCCTTTTTAAACACTAGGCAGGTTACCAAAAAAAACGAAAGTTTATAAGCAGATTCGAATGTAATGATACTTATTTGAAATAGTCCACCACTTTTAAAGCTTAGTTTTAATCATGCCTACTAATTTTTCGTCATTATTATGTAGTACTAGTTGACGCCCGCGGCTTCGCCCGCGTAGAGAAGTTTTCCCGTTCCCATTTCCGACAGAAACTTGTTCCCGGGATTAAAAGTAGCCTGTGTGTTATTCTGATGTATAACCTATATTATTGTAAAGTTTCATTAAAATCTATTCAGTAGTTTTTACATGAAAGAGTAACAAACAACCATACAAACCTTCGCATTTATAATATTATTAAGATTCAGATTAGAAATAAGATTAAAGTGTCTGTTCGTAATTCTAAATGAACAGCTTTTCACTAAAAAGGTTGACACATATTTTTTGACAGAGGTTGTCAAAATATGTCAACCATTGCCATAAGGCGAAACCGGTCAGGTTAATCCATACTTACTAATATATAAAGCTGAAGAGTTTGTTTGGCTGAACGCGCTATTCTCAGGAACTACTCGGATTAGAAAAAATATTTTTGTGTTAGATAGCCCCTTTTATCGAGAAAGGCTATAGGCTATATATCATCACGCTACTACCCTAGAGAGCGGAGCAGTAATCATAAATGTCGACCAATCGGGTAATTTTTTTGTCACGGGCGAAGCCGTGGGATTCCACCTAGTAATAAATAAGGTCGGAATAGTACAATTGTAATAAGTAAAGACTTACAAATTATACATAGGAAACATCCAAACTCCGAAACAAACATTTTCATCACACAAATATTAGTATGTATTTAGAAATATGTTTATCAGTTGTCTAGATCACATAGTTCAACCTTATATCTTAGTTTGGGCTAGATAGCGCTGTGTAAAAAGTGTTGCACAGTATTTATTACTACACTTTTTATACAAACCTACAAGGAGTTGGCTGAATGTGTTATGACCTACTGCACATGCTAGTGGAGTTCAGCCTAGGACGATTTAACCACTGGACGCGTAATGTGCTCAATAAAGTATGAAATCATGTTCAACCAACTTTCGTGCGGGGGGGAAACTACACACATATTGTCTTGTTACTCTTGCATGAAGTGTTGTCACTGTCTAACAACCAATATAAATACAACTGCAAATACAACACTTAGAAAAAATTTCGAATTTGACACAATATTATTCGACTAATTTGAGATGGTAATTCTTTTTATGATGTTTATAGATAATGAACGGATATTGAATATAGGCCGATTAAGTTGTTGGTATGTTTCAGTAATTAATGTTTTTTGTAAAATTTGTTATGTAAATGATATAAAATTTTACTTCACTCGTAAGTAAAATTTTAAATCCTTTACATAACATTTTTTTTTATTTAATATTAAATTTAAACAAGAAACATTAGTTGTGTGACCGCTATAACTTTTACACCATTGCACAGCACATTTTGTCATTTTTTCTTTATAAATTACCCTCCGCACGAGACCGATAGACTGAGTCCGCGGTAAAAGATACTTGGCAAATGGCCGTATAGGCGCAAACTGTAAAATAGCGCGTCTATTGGTTAAATCGTCCTAGGGTTCAGCGGCCAAGACACATCTCCTACAACTCGAAAGGGCGCAAAGTACTTCTTTACGTACCATTCCGACATCCACCAAATTCAAAATACATGTAATGCTATGTATAATTTTAAGGAAGGAACTGATTTCCAACATACAGCTCACGCTAGTTTGGAAATCAGGGCATACACAAATATTGTAAATAACCTAATGTTACAATAAATAAATAACTTAACTATCTTCACGCTGTATCCCTGACGGGGTAGTCAGAGAGGACAGATCGCCAGGCTTCGCGATCCATGCATACTTCTTTCGCTTCTTCGAGATTCATCAATCGTTTCATACACGCACGTCTGGGTATCCGAGTACTTTAGACCTTTCGGTTTTTGAGCAATCTGCTCACGTGGTCTTCATATGTAAGTCTCGGCCTACCCTGACCTCTTCTACCCTCTGCTTTCGCACAATATATATTCTTCGTCAATCGTTCGTCACCCATTCGTTGGACGTGTCCAAACCAACGGAGCACGCCCTTTTCCAGCTTAACGCTGACACTTTCATTCAAACCTGCCATATTGCGTATCACTTCGTTACGTATTCGGTCGGCCAAGGTAACGCCGCACAATTTTCGAAGTGATCGCATCTCTACAGCATTCAATTTACTTTCATGCATCTGCTGACATACCCAGGTTTCGCTACCGTAAAGCAAAGTTGGCACTAGCACTGCGTTATGAATCGCCAGTCGTGCTTCTTTTACGATGCTTTGTCGCTTTACTAATTGGGACAAAGCACCGTTAACTCTGTTTCCGGCAAAGTAATATAAAAAAGTAATATAAATAATAAATATATAGGCAAAAGATAAAAGTCGTCTTTAATCTTTTCTTTGACGATTTCGCTCAGGTGGCAGAATTAACAGAAGAAGTAGCAGAAGCCAATAAGAAACTAGAGTGGGAGAAAGGAGAGAATGGAGTTCTCAAGAAGAAACATAACAGTGCCATAAAGGTAAATTCAAAGGAATTTGAAAACGCTGATGAAATTTCACAATTTGTAACTTTTCTAAGTGGTAATATATAAGGCGTGATGGATGGATTAAAATACGAGTTATATAGGTATATATATTGTGGTCTTAAAAGTTAAGGTAAAGTTGAAGTATTTTATTGTATTTACACTGTTGATTGATGGCACTTGGTGGAACTTGCTACACATCTTGAACTAAAACACTTGTACTAGTCCACTTATTTTATTGTAAATGTCAAAAAATAGAAAAAAATAATAACAATTGTTGACAATTTTACACTATTTTTTGTTATTCTTCCATGTTGCCTTTTTGTATCTTTATACTATGTAATTTTTCCATATTGGCATTTTTATACTTTGTCATTCTTCCATATTGGCATTTTTATTTTGACACTTTTCCATGATAACATTTGTTTACTTTGTCTTTAATGTTGACATTTTTATTTAAGTAATAAAAAAAATAATATATAAGTATGTATATCAGTTGTCTAGATCCCTTGTAGCTTAGCTAGATGGCGCTGTTTAAAAAGTGTCCCACAATATTTATTTATTTTATTTTTATTTTAATTGTGGACATTATTATACTTAGTTATATTTCATTTTAGACCTAAGTCGTCAAAGCCATTAATTCGTCGGTTTCGAGCGATAGCCTAGTTGGTTAAGCGACCCGGCAAGTCAATGGGTTCACCACCTTTTACGTGGGACAAACATGCTTATGGTAGAAAGTATACTTCTGCCACCCCTTCGGGGATAAATCACAAATTATAGTGTATTGCAGGAGCTGAATCGTGAACTTCAACGTGCCATGAAGCGATGCGAGCAATTAGAGGCCAAGATTCCTCAACCAGATGCACCTTCCACGAGGACTGGTGAGTATTTCCATTAATATAATCAGCTCAATCCACTGATGGACGTACATGTCTACATTTTGATAGGTCGTTTGACTAATTTGTGTTTCTTATTATGTGAGCACCAACGTTGAAGTATTTTATTTTAAATGTTATAAAACAGAATAAAATTTAATAACAATAGTTGACATTCTTTTTTTTTGTTGTGCCTTCATGTTGCCTTTTTTGTACTATGTCATTATTTCATATTGTCATTTTTGTACTTTGTCATTCTTCCATATTGAAATTTTTATTTTGACATTTTTTCATGATGACCAACCATATCCTACTAATATTATAAACGCGAAAGTTTGGGTTATGGATGTTTGTTACTCTTTCACGCAAAATTTACTGAATGGATTTTAATGAAACTTTACAATAATATAGTTTACACATCAAAATAACACGTAGGCTACTTTTATCCCGGGAACAAGTTCCTGTGGGAAATGGGAACGGGAAAACTTTACTATGCGTGCGGAGCCGCGGGTATCAACAAGTAGATACGTGGGTAACACTGAAAATGTTTAGAAAATAAAAAACGGCTTAATGTAGAAAGTTGCTAATACTTTTATTGTTTTTCGAAGTAATCTCCGTTCCTCTCTACACATCGTCGCATTCGATGGAACCACTGAGAAAAGCTAATTTTTTCCAAGACAACAGGCAAACAGCGATTGACGTACCAGTCTGCAGTAACTGTCCTTCCATCTTCTAGCATAACTGTCGCGAAATGACCTTTCCGACCAAAGAACGAGGCTATCATCTTTTTTCCTTGACTTCTTCCTTTCTTTACCTTAGTTGGCCGATCCTCAAAAGGAAACACCCACTGAGCTAATTGTCTTTTGGTTTCGGGTTCGTAGCAATATATCCAGCTTTCATCACCTGTGACTATGTCAAATACAGCATTTGGGTCACCGCCGTTGAACTTATCTAACATTTCGCGACACCAGTCCATGCGAAGGCGTTTCTGGTCGTCGGTTAAAGTATGGGGAATCCATCTGGTACAAAGCTTCCTGACGCCTTAATGTTCGTGTAATATTTTTTGAACTTGACTCATAACAATGCCTAGGCTTGCCCGTGTCTGCTGATAGGTCAGTCTCTTATCCTCCTCTACCATACGTCGCACAGCACTGATGTTATCTTCAGTAGTCGCTGTTAAAGGACGTCCCTCACGCGGATCATCACTGAGATTGCTCACGCTTAAACTCGTTAAACCAATTGTAAATAGTGGCACGAGATGGGGCTTCATGGGAAATGCTAATCGCAGCCTATCATAGCTTTGTTGTTGAGTAAGCCCACAACGAAAGTCATAATAAATCATTGACCGAAAATTTTCTCTCGTTAAGTTCATTTTCACGTTTAACAAGAGCTTTACATTTGCCGCCAATTCACAAAAACAAATGACAAATGAATGCAATTTATAACATTAGGTTACCAAAGAGTTCTATAATTGAAATTCGAAAAAAGTTTTCAATAGCAATATTTCTTTCTGGCCAGTTCTAAACATTTTCAGTGTTACCTAGGTAATTTGCTATTTTTAAAATTGACATGATAATTGCTGTGTAGTTTGAGTATGTCATGCTCGCCTGAGTGTCCTGACATCGGTGTATGTGTCAGGTCGCATTATTCCCTATAATACGGTTGAGTAGGGCGATGGCTGATATGTGCGTCATACCCGTGAACGGGTGTCGTCTATTGGGACTGGTCAGCTCATAGCTGTTATAGCAATTATATCAAACATGGATAAATTTTTAAAGCAATTATTTTGCTATAATTCTTATATTTTTTTTAAAAAGTGGAAAAAGAAAATTCTGTTCGAGACGGGGATTCAATCCGTGACCTTTGCCTAACCAGGGCAATGTTCTAGCTACTGAACTACTCAAACCGTATCGAATCAAGTTGAAATTCTCCACCATATTTTAATCGTAATTTTAAGAATATGACAATTATTAAAAAATATTATAAGAAATTTAGCAAAATAATTGCTTTAAAAATTTACCCATAGATTGAGTGGAGTCCATTGCATTGATGTTTAAAAATGGTTGTAACACTGTTCATTGGTACAAGTTGTTCATAAACTTGATAGATCTCCTGATAGCTCTGGTCTTACTCCGACAATGCGAGTTCTCACACCGCGCACAGAACAAGAGTTTTTAGAGCAAGAAAACATAGATTTATTAGAGCATCCGCCGTACAGCCCCGACCTAAGCCCTAATGATTTCTATACTTTCCCTAAAATAAAGAATAAATTGCGTGGTCAGAGATTTTCATCACCTGAAGAAGTTGTGGACGCCTACAAAATGGCCATTTTGGATACCCCAACTTCCGAATGGAATGGTTGCTTCAATGATTGGTTCCATCGTATGGAAAAATGTGTCAAATTTCGCGGAGAATACTTCGAAAAGCAATAAATACATAAATATTAATGTTGTGTCACTTCCTTGAATCCGGAAATTTTCAGTGCCGTCCTCGTATATATGCAAAGAATAGACGGTACCATACCTAAAAAAAAGTACAATATTTTCCTTGCTGTCTACTCTCTAAACGGCTAAAGCGATTTTAACGGGACTTTCACTGGCTATAGCTGATTTTAAAAAAATAACAAAGGCTTCATTTTATCCCCGTATTCCCACGGGCGCGACAACTACGCGCGTGGAACCAACGGTAGTCTAATATAAAAAAAAATACATTTTGTTTTAAGACCTTTTCAAGAACAATGTTCTTACTACAGGGGATGCCGACGACCGTGCGAAGTGGAGGAGAAAATGAAGGGAAAGCGGACCCCGGGCGTCGCGAGACGCAACTGGCACAGACGCTCGGATGATGATGATGAGAACTAGTTTTAATAATACATTATTCTGATTCCAGGATCAATTTCGTCTCTCAGCAGCAGTGAGAGCGCCCCCCACGACGAGCGGCTACAGAACGGACACACAGACACTCTGCCAGACATACAGGTATGTTCAATTTTTTGTAAATTATGTTTAAATATTATAAAATAAAATAAATAAATATCCATCACGCGTTATCCCCGAAAGGGTGCCAGAGGCATATTATATGCCCACTTTTCACCGTGTGGATTCCTGTCCCACGTAATAGGTGGTGAGCCCATTGTCGTGTTGAAATAGACAGACGCAGGTTGTGGCTACTTGAATTTTTTCAAGCCTTCAACCAGGCTTAACGACTGCCATTTTACTGGCAACCGGGACCAACGGCTTTACGTGCCTTCCGAAGCACGGAAACGCTTGCAAATGTAAATTGCTTGGTTTTAAGTTTATAGTTGGTTAATTGGTAGAACACTGAGACCGCGGGGCCACGAGCGCTTCTAATTCTTCTTTAAATATTATAATTGTTAAAAGCCACAGTAGCCGGCTAAACATATATTATTCGTTCTTGTTTTCTCCATTTTTGCAAATCTAGGTTAGGTTATAACATAGTTATACTATATTTGACTATTATCGCTCGAATCTGAGCGAGCCAAGTGAGTGTGCCGCGGCAGCGACCGCCGATCTTTATTACCAAGATGAATGAAATTTTCATCCAATATTGTTTTAGTGAAAGTTATATTAATATCGATATATTTGTTAGAAACTAAAACAAGGTATAACCACACCTCTGCTCATACCTAGCAATTAGAATATAGCGAAGAATTTTAATTAGTATCAGTAGTTTAACATAAATGTATTCCGCGAAATATGGGTATATTGACTGCCTCGGTGGCGTAATGCATGCGACTGCCGCGCTGAGGTCCCGGGACCGATTCCCAGGTAGGAACAAATATTTGTTTGATCCACAAATGTTTGTTTCGGATTTTGCGTGTTTCCTATATATAATATGTATCTACTTAGAAATATATGAGTATGTTTATCAGTCGTCTAGACCCCATAACACAAGCTTATATTAGCTTACTTTGGTTTGACGGCGCTGTGTTAAAAAAAATGTCCCACAATATTATTTGAGGATGTTTATCAGTTATTTAGATCCTATAGTATAAGCTTTAAGCTTAGTTTGGGCTAGATGGCACTATGTTTACAAAAATGCCCCACAATATTTATATTTTTGTATATCTCTACCTACTCCCCAAAAGGCGTTACTATATGTATCTATATCATATATTTGACAGTTATTTATATATGTTTCATGCATAACAGGAGCAACCAACAGTGGTAAGGAAATGTAATATAATATTAAAAAATCTTTTCAGATTACTGCCCCATCTATTTTTGTTACTTTTTTCTCTAAGGTTAGACGTTAAACAGATCTTGTCATATAATATATTATATATGTAAATACATAGATCCTTAGAAAGTAAATTAAACGATGTAGAGATGCGATCACTCATGCGGCGTAATATTTTTCGACCAAACACATAACGAAGTGATACGCAATGTGGCACATTTTAATAAAAGTTCCAGCATTTAGCTGGAAAAGGACGTGCCCGTTGGATTGGAATGAGTGAGCAACGATTGACGAATAATATATATTGTGCGAAAGTAGAGGGTAGAAGGATTTAGGGTAGACCGAGACTTACATATGAAGACCACGTGAGCAGATTGCTCAAAAACGGAAAGGGCAAAAGTACTCGGATACCCAGACGTGCGTGTATGAAGCGATTAATGACTGCAGGAAGCGAAAGAAGTATGCAAAGATCTGTAATCTCTGATTACCCCATCAGGAATATAGCATGATGATAGTTTTAGATTCATAGAAAATATTTTGTCTTTATAATTGAAGTAGCTAAATGTAAAAAGTATACATAGTGTTTTACTTTAATTTCATTTGATGTCATTTATAAAAGTAAGCTTCAATAATTATTTACTACATAAGCACATACATTTACAACAAATTATTAAAAAACCTTAATTACTTAATTATCTCCATTTCATCGTATATTATGTTTTTTTTAAGATAAATTTTATTGCTGTCAAAATAATCGTCATGGTTTTAGGTTAGACGCCATGTTGTTTTGAAGTGAAACTTCTTTATCGACGTATAAGAGAAATTTTATAGCTGTAAAAAAATGTCGTTAAGAAGTTTCATATCTTTTAAAAAAACATTTTTTTATTTAGTATTTTCAGAAAATATTTAGTTTATTTGAGACTAATCCCACCCACATTCCCATTACTGTGACTCCTGTAAACCAGGATCTACAGCAATGACCGAGACCACAAAAGTTACACCGAGCTCGATCTCGGTGAAGTCCCAGGAAAAGTTAGCATGTCTTGGAACCCCCATAGAGGGTTGGATTGAATTCTGTCTGTGATTTATTTCGAAGTTTGCGCCATTCATTCATTCATTCATTGCGATTTAACCAACGGACGCGCTATCTTACTGTTTGCGCTTATGCCTCTCCTGCCATTTGCTAAGCATTTTTAGCTAAGTTTCAGTTCCGCGGACTCAGTCTATCGTACAAGTTTGGATGGTAATTTATAAAGAAAAAAATGACGAAATGTGCTGTTAAATGGTGTAAAAGTTTCTTTTCACTCGTAAGAAAATTTTTATTTCATTCACATAACTATTTTTAACAAAAACTATTAATTATTGAAACATAACAACAACTTAATCGGCCTATATTCAATATACTTTCATTCTCTATAAACATTATACAAAGAGTTACCATTTCAAATTAGCCTAATAATATTGTGTCAAATTCGTATTGCAATACATTTTTCTATTTGCAGTTGTATTTATATTGGTTGTTAGACAGTGACAACACTTCATGCAAGAGTAAGAAAACAATATGTGTATAGTTTCCCCCCCGGCACGAAAGTTGGTTGACCGTGATTTCATACATTATTGAGATGACATTACGCGTCCATTGGTAAAATCGTCCTAGACTGTATTGTACGGACGGGCAATATCGCCTTACGGCATTTTCAAAGGTCAAGGTCAACCTCTGAAAATGCCGTAAGGCGAACCCGGCCAGGTTAAAAAGTAAGTTTTGTGGAAATGTACAAGTGTTTCCTTAAAACTTTCCTACACATTTCTACCCTTTCAATGTATTCTTGACTCTCTCCTCTCGGCGGTCTGCTGGAAGAGATTTCTTTAAGAAATAAGTAGTACCGTTGTACTATTTTCCTGCTATTTTCAATTATTATATTATAATTTTGTGTACATAAATCTATACCAATATTATAAAGCTGAAGAGTGTGTTTGTTTGGTAGAACGCGCTAATCTCAGGAAGTACTGGTCGGATTTGAAAAATTCTTTTGGTGTTAGTTAACCCATTTATCGAGGAAAGCTATAGGCTATATATCATCACGCTACTTCCCTGGAGAGTGGAGCAGTAGTCATAAACGTCGACAAATCGGGCAAATTTTAATGCATTATTGTAAAATTTATAAGCAACGGGATTAAATAAGTGCGACGGGAGGTCAAAATATTCCACGGGTGAAGCTGTGTGGGTCATCTAGTTGTAAATAAAAGTAATATTAGTCATCTGCGGTCACCAGATCCGAGAACCAGACCGTCAGACGTTAATCGAGCGGATAGTATCGCTACAACGTGCGGCCGCGCGGCGAGCGGAAAGGTGCGAGTTTTTAGAAGAGCATTCGAGGCAGTTGACATCCGAACTACGCGGCAAGGCGAGACTTCTAAGGCATTTGTTGTGTGAAATGCCGGCAGGAGCCGTCGGGTCCAACAATAGAGACGCTAATAAGGTAACTTATCTATATTTATTAATCTATTACGCCTTATCCCCGAAGGGGTGGTAGAGGCCTACATACTGTATGCCCACTTTTCCCCCTGTGTATTCCTGTCCCACGTAATAGTATATAACCCATTGCCCTGTTGAAATAGACAGACACAAGTGGTGGCTACCTGATGTTGCAATTTTTTTCAACTTGACTTAACGACTGCCATGTTACTGGAAACTGGGACCAACGGCTTAACGTGCCTTCCGAAGCACGGAAACGCTCCCAAATGTAAATGCCACAAAGTGGACACCCATCCGAGGACCAGCCATAGTGAAAGTTCCTTAACGCAGTGATCGTTTACAGAACACTGAGTCCGAGGGGCCACGAGCGCTTCTAAGATAACTAATATAAAGATATTTGTACTGTCTAACTATACTAATTGAAAGGTCGGCCATTGTTCAAATTTCGACTAAATAAATCTCTTTTTAATGACCTCGGTAGCGCAGTGGTAGTGTATGCGACTGAGATCCACGGCGCGATTCCAGGGTCGAGAAAAAAAATGTATGATTCACAAATGTTTGTTTCGGAGTTTGGGTGTTTCCTATGTATAATATGTATGTATTTAGAAATATATAATTATGTTTACCAGTCGTCTAGATCCCATACTACAAGCTTTATTTAATTTAGCTAGATTAATTATAATTAATAAAGTAGCTCGGCACTTCTTCTACACATAAATTTTAGCTGTGACAAATTTCACGGTCATTCATTCGCGCATTTTGCATAAAAAGAGGTATAATATTATAGCATCACTTATTAATTTTTAGATACTAGCTGACTATCGCGGCTACGCCTGTGATGTAATTTGAACCCCGTGGTGCTAATATAATCTTGTCGTTTTAAATTTTACAATAATGTATAAAACTTTTGTCCGATTTGTTTACATTTATGATTACTGCTCCGCTCTCCTGGGTCGTAGCGTGATGATGCCAATCCTACTAATATTATAAACGCGAAAGTTTATAAGTATGGATGTTTGTTACTCTTTCACGCAAAATCCACTGAATGGATTTTGATGATTCTTAACATTTATATAGCTTACACATCAGAATAACACATAGGTTACTTTTTATCCCGGGAACAAGTTCCTGCAGAAAACAGAAACAGAAAAACTTCACCACGCGTGTGGAGCCGCGGGCGTTAACTAGTATATTATATATTGGTACAAAAAATATATTTATATATTGGATAGCCCATTTATCAAGCAACGCTATAAGCTATTTATAATTACGCTACTACCAAGAAGAGCTAAGCAGTAATCATAATTGTCAATAAATCGGACAAATTAGTTGTATAATGCCACAATAAAACATTATTTGTTAATGCTAGCCTAAAAGGAAATTCACCAAGGTAAATATTTTAATTTAAAAAATAATTTATTACTTTATCAAAAGGGTTTGTGTAAGGGGCCCCAGCCACCTCACCTGCCAGCGCTGCACCGTGTGACTAACGGACGATTCTACGATAAGGGGTGTTTAGGTTACGAGGTCAGTCGGCAGTCGCTAGCAACAAGGACGAAAATGAAAATCCGAACGATAGCTGCGCGCAGCTAAATAAAAATGAAAGAAAGAGATGCAACGATATCACTCATTCTTATATACTTACGACTTACTCTATACTTACGTATTCGCTCAACTGACAATACGTCTTTGTCTGAAGAGTGGAAGTCGTAGAAGAAAGAAAGAGTTGCAAACGTAAGTCGGTAAAGAAAGTGAGTGGATTTCACTTAATTTCTTTACCGACTTAAAAAGGTTATTGTCTTATTTTCCACGAGTAAAGCTTATTCAAACTAAACAAGTAACGCGGCACCTTTCACTATCATTAGACGACTTCTAAACCATAACCAGTTTCAAAACCGCAAGTGGTAGAAACTTCAAGATCGCCTATGCACGTATTCATGGTGTCCTGAATCGAATGCCGCAAACCGTTTGTCGGACAGACTGAGCCGTTTTATAAGACTTTTTTGAGGATTTAGAAGTCTAAAGCGCGTATTTTAAAAGATGTCTAAAGTATCGTTTGAACTATGATCACATGAAATTAGAACGTGACTTAAGTTTTGTTCACTTGAAATTAATCTCAAGCAATTAAATCTCAAGCAAAAAATTTTATATAATACTTGAAAGTAATCTCGTCGATCGATCGTTACGTTTTCACATGTTCGACCGACATTCATTGAATGTAAATTTATTGAGTTGTCGAACGAGCTCGTCTCACGTAAACAAACACCTGTCAAAATCTATACTTGAATGAAGATTCGTATTTGAACATCAATCTGAAATCCTTTGAATTTGGATCGGTTAATTTCGTTTCATATTACAATCTCTACTTGAAAACAGGTTTAAGACTAGATTCATGACTGAGACAACTTTCAAAATACGGGCCTAAAAGTCTCGACGGGGTCTTGAATAGGGAATTGTGCGGTTACAGAAGGAGATAGCGCGGCTAGGCGGAGGCGCCATGGCGGCCGTGTGGGGCGGAGACCCCGGCGGGCTGACGGCCGAGTTGTCGCTGGAGATGAACCGGCGCCTTCAGGCTGTGCTGGAAGACACCTTGCTGAAGAACATCACGCTCAAGGTATAACAATATGAATGCAGCACTGAGCTCATATGTTAGAATGCCAAATTGACGTTCGAAGACATAATATTTGTGGTTGAATTACCTTTACTGCACCACACTCGACTAGGACAAACTCAGCCGTTCGATCGATTTTCAAAACTATTGCCCTATATTTACTAGTGTAAAAATTTTATTTTTAGAACGTTGGCTTTTGATTCGATATGTAAATGAAAGGAATAAATGAAATGAATGAATGAAGTGAATAAATAAAATGTATGAATAAAATGAATGAATGAAAAGAATCAATGAAATAAATGAATGAAATGTATGAATAAAAGGAATGAATGAAATAAATGAATAACAAGAATTAATGAAATAATGAACTGCATGAATGTAAGAATGAATGAAACGAAGGAAATGAATGAATGAGACGAATGAATGAAATAAATGACAAAATTTGTAAAAAAATGTTAAAATAAAAAAAAACGTAAAACAATTAATACGTCTTGTTTGTGACGTTAGCCCTAGCAAATTGGTGTTTTACAAATACCTTGTTATCGGAATAAATATATAATTTTACTTGTTTATTTTCAGGAAAACATGGACACCCTAGGCGCTGAAATATCCAGACTAAAAGAACAATTAAAATCTACCAATGACACAAAATAATTTACTTATTAATAATAATAAATAATTCTGTAAGTAAAAGAAATTCCAATGTATTATTATCAATTATAATAATGAATATTAGTTTTAATTATATTTACACATTCGAAAATATACCAATTACGGTTAAATTGTTATCGGTAAAATTTTTGTACCGAATTAAAAAGGTTTTTAAATTTAGGCTTGGAACCTTTTTAAGTCGGTTAAATAGTAAACCACTGTATATCTTTCTCCCTTCTTCTATTCGATATTTCGAAATTTTCTTAAAAACCTTAGCGCGAAGTTCCGGTTATACCAAAATTATTGTGATTTGACTATTCACGGATGCGTTATCTGTATTAATTTATATGTATATATTATCAAAATTTGTTGAGTAATTTTGTATTTGATTGTGGTGTTTAGTTTATTGTAAATATTTCTGTATTGTCGCAATTATTTTTTTCATGGGGTGACATTTTGTTCCCTGCGTTGGTGAAATTTCAGTTAATTTATGTCTTTGGCAGTCCACTGCTGGCTACAGTCCTCTCTCAATGGGGAAGAAAACGCGCTGTGTGTTTGTTAAAACCTATAGTCTGCTTCGTCTTGCGTTTTGTTGTTGCTCTAAGTTTATTTTTTGTGGTGGAATAAAGCTTTACATCATGTATTCTACCTGGCGAGTGGATAAATTAAATGAGGAATTAATAAACGAAATAAAAGCCACATTTAAAAGCCACGACCTATTGTTCAATAAATAATTAAAAACGCGTATTTCGAACGAAATAGTATGAAGATTAACAGTTGCTTTGTAACAAACATTTGGCGCCCTCTACAATGAACTATTTGACGTTTCTTCCCCATTTACGCCACAACCCATGATACACTCCTTCTGAATCCAATCCCTTTCTGCGACCTTTTCCAGGTGGTCAGCCCATATGGCGCGAAATGGTCCTACATTCCATTTGTCTATTCGCAGTCTCCATTCCAATTACCTTGTGGTGCTATTAAAAGTAGGATTCGTAAAAGCATGCGCGCACGAGCAACTAAGTTGCACGGCGATTTATTTGTACTTCCCGCGATTTGAAAGGTACGCGCACGAAAGCAAGAGAGTGTAACAGATAAAATAGTAGCGGAACAAAAGTTACACTCTGTCGCTCTCATGCACGTACCTTTAGAATCGTTAAAACTTAGTTGCTTGGCGGGCTCTAACGCGATTACTGCTCTTCGGGTTGGAAACAAAAAAAAAACAATCAATATGGATGAATTTCTTTTTTACCGACTTAAATTTTCAACTCGCATTTATTTAACTGCCTCGGTGGCGTAGTAGTAGTAGTGCCATTGCAGCTGTCTCGGAGTCGAATCCCGGGTCATAAATATATATTTGTGTGTACTAAATTCTAAACTTTTGCGTTGTATGATAGAAATAAATATAAGACCAAATGTATTAACGCGATCATGCTTATTTACTTTGCATTGGCTTGACATTGGGACAGGGTTGCACCAGCTATAGACACAAAAAGACTGATAAATAAGCATTTACGCGTTTATCTATACTAATACAAGCGGAAGAGTTTGTTTGTTGAACGCGCTGATCACAGGAACTACTGGTTCGAATTGAAAATATTATTTTTATGGATAGATCCATTTATCAAGGAAGACTATATATCACTCTGTCTATAATGTGTATGTGTATGTCACTTTCGCTACTCCCCTGGAAAGCGCAGCATTAATAAATAACTAATTGAATCAGGCGTTACATGGCGGAAATCCATTTAAAAAAACTACAATTATTTTGTTTTAAATGTTATTTTAGCAATATTCCGCTTTTTTTTTCAATTTGTTTTAAATCTTGCAAAAATAACATTTAATACAAAATAATTACAGTTTTTTTGGAAGCATTAATCATAAATGTCAAAAAATCTGCCATTTTTTCATACAGTAGGTATTGTAAAGTTAATAAACGATGGGGTGAAATGGGTTTCTCGGGGTTCGAAATACCGTCACGGGTGAAGCCGTAAGTGTTAGTTAGTGTTTTATATTTATTTCTTTATATTTATGTAATCCCGTAAATGTTTATTTTGATTTTTAGCTGTTATCTATGTATCTATAATATATTTGCTAATATAGTAACCCATATGAGTTATGTGCTCATATACTACATGGATACCTCATTTTTGTGTATAATTTAACAAATTATATTCGATCAAATATAAAAATATTTTCAATGTATAGTATTATATTGTAAATCATGAAATTATAAAATTATAAATTAATCTGTGTGTGGTGTTGTTGCGTGTTAGAGAAGTGTATTGTACGATCACGAACTTTAATTTGAGACCTACCTAAGGTGGAAAATCCTCTCGCCCGCGTCTAGAGACGTAGTTATTAAAACTGCGTGTCAAGTTTACCTCCAAATGTAGGCAAAAATCGCATACGCGGCCTGTCAACATTTGAGATTTGTAGTAATTAATTAAATAGTGTAATCGTATGAGAAAACGGTGACGCCGGATACGCTTGGATGTATGAAATACATCATGGCTCTATTAGAGTGCGATGGACATTAATTCCTTGCTCTTCGCTGGAGAATATCAATAAAAAACTGAAAATATAAAACCTTGGAACACTCTGCCAGCGTACGTAAGCGGAGCGTGAAGAGGCACATCATTCATCAGGAGGCGTCATTTAAGCGAGCTAAATATAAAGAAATATTTTGCTAATAAGCGGTCGTAGCTTTCGCTAACTTCTGCCAACTCAGTTCTGTAAACGATTGATCCTCACTTGGGGCCCCCATGTGATCTATCCTTTTCTGGTATTTTAGTCTACGAGCGTTTCCGTGCTCGGGAAGGCATGTTAAGCCGTTGGTCCCGGTTGCCTGTAACATGGCAGTTGTCAAGCCAAGTTGCAAAATTTCAACAGCAGGACGCCATAACCTGCTCCTTCTGGTCTACGCGGATCATCATCATCATCTAAGCGTCTGTCCCAGTTGTGTCTTACGACGCCCAGGGTCCGCTTTCCTACATATTTATCCTTCTGGTCTTCGCGGATAAAAGTGTAATAATATGTATGTATTAGAGTTAATAATGTTTATTCATGTCTAGGGGCCATCGCTTACGAAGTCTTATTGTATTGTAAACTTTCAAACAAAATGGAAATGGGTCCCAAATTAAAGATCGCTACCGTACCTAAATTAAAAATATTGTAATTGTTGTAAAAATGGGAATTATAAACATCGTGGCGGTTGTAGTACGAAATATATTTTCAGCATTCATGTCTTTTTTATTCTTTTTCCGGTTGTCCTAGAAACCGTCGGATTGGCAATGGCAGATATTGCTTGTTAATATCGAGGGGATATAAGAGGCCCCTCTAAGATGTATGGGGCTTAAGAGACCCCACTTACTGGCGGTGGACCTGCTGACTAACATACAAGATAAGGACACAGGTGTCTTATGGGAGGTCAGACGGCATTCGTTCCCAACAATGCCGAAAATCGAAAAACCAAACCAAAGTTGTTTCTGGTACCAGGCTACAAATTTAGGTAGGGTTTGGAAGTAACTGGGAATACACTTAAAATGAAGAAGAAGAACCAATCTAACAAACTCTTTAGCTCTAAAATAATAAATATCGTTGGGACAACTCACACAACGCCATCTGATTCCAAACTAAGCAGAGCTTGTACTATGGTAACCAGATAACTGAAAATCACACTTAAATATTTCTAAATACATACGTATATTATAGATAAATAACACCCAGACACAGAATAAACCATCGTGCTCATCACACAAAGTTTTACCCTGGGTAGGAATCGAACCCACGACCTCTTGCGTAGCAGTCGGGTACACTCCCACCGCGCCACTGAGGCAGTCAAATATATTTTCATATATTAGTATAGATGTAAAGTGATGCGTCTTATATAAAGTCGGGGTGTAAAGGGGCCTAAGCGACCTGCTGACTAACGGACAAGGTAACTACACAGGTGTCTTATAGGAGGTCAGACGGCATTCGTTCCCAACAATGCCGAATATGATAAACCAAACCAAAGTTGCTTCTAGTAACCAATTTAAAGTCTCATATTTATACCGATGCTATTTTTTGTGTAGTATTGGAACAGGGGGCCCCGAGTCTGCTATTTCAATCGTGTCGAAATCGTCGCTCAATAGAAAGCCACCGGTATTGACAGTTTTTCGTAGTCTACTATTACAATCGTACTCCAATAGACTTCTATCGGTCGGCCGATAGAATTCTACGAACACGTACCGCGCCAGTGGGCGCTAGTGAGTTGCATTTTTGATAGTCTACTAACATTTTGACAGCTAAAACCAGCGATTCTGGTTCTAGTCTACGGCTTGTCAATAGTAGAGTCGGCCCCCTGATGGAAAGTGGTCACTGTAGCCTATGGACGTTTGCAACACCAGAGGTACAGCACACGCGCTGCCGACCCTAAAATCATACTATAATCAATAATTGATGAATCATACATGAGTACTGTCATACATTGAACCTTCGAGCTGAGTCCTAGGTACTCGCTGTTGGATTCGCTTAAGAGAACTCCTGGGTCTTTTTTTCTACACGTACTGCATGCCTCGATGAACGATGAACACGCACGCATAAATTCGGTTGAAAAAAGTCAAGGTCAAAGGAGTTAAGCAGCCTACCCCCATTCCCTGTTTGTTACTCTTTCATGCAAATAATACTGAATGTATTTTGATAAAACTACAATAATATACCGTAAAAACGTGTTAGGGGCGTTACCCTATACTCACACGATTACTCTAATTACTACAGACGAATAGTAGGCAACTGACAGGCCGCGTATGCGATTTTCGCCTACAATCATCGTAAACTTGGTATACTGTATTTGTCTCTATATCGCGTTCAATGTACTATAGTACGACTATACTATAGAACAACGCATCAGTATGAGGGAGACTAGAGACAAGTTCAACTATACTTACTAATATATAAAGCTGAAGCTCGGAAACAACTGGTTGGAATTGAGAAAATATTTTTATGTTAGATAGCCTATTTATTGAAGAAGGATATAGGCTATATATCATCACATTACTACATTGGAGAGCAAAGCAGTAATCATAAATGTCGACAAATCCGCCAAATTAGTTGACGCCCGCAGCTGCGTACGTGTGGTGAGTTTTCCTGTTCCCGTTTCCCATGGGAACTTGTCGAATAAAAAGTAACCTATGTGTTACGTAGGCTACTTTTTATTTTCTATCTGATGTGTAAGCTAAGTATATTATTGTAAAGTTTCATCAAAATTCATTCAGTAGATTTTGCGTGAAAGAGTAACAAACATTCATCCATACTTACAAACTTTTGCGTCTATAATATTTATTTATTTATCAATCACGCCTTATCCCCGAAGGGGTGGCAGAGGCATATTATATGCCCACTTTTCAGCGTGTGGATCCTGTCCCACGTAATAGGTGGTGAGCCCATTGGCGTGTTGAAATGGACAGGCGCAGGCTGCGGCGACCTGCTGATGAAATTTTTTAAGCCGCCCATAAGCTTGGCTTAACGACTGCGTTTGATTAGCAACCGGGACCAACGGTTTAACGTGCCTTCCGAAGCACGGAAATGGGGTGGGTCTAAAGGGACGAATAAATTTTATAAAATAAAAAATTGGATAAATAAAACTATTATAAACTGATCCATTTGTGTATTGTTAGTCAAAGTCGAACTCGATGATGTCTCCTAGCTCCTGTTCGAGGTCTCCGTCTCCATCGCTGTCACTGCTCTGGACCTCAGCTGCCTGCACACAAATACGTACAAGATTACTGATAGAACACAAAAGTTAAGATGCAAAAGGGCGTGCTCCGTTGGTTTAAACACGTCCAACGAATGAGTGCGGAACGATTGACGAAGAATATATATTGTGAGAAAGTAGAGGGCAGAAGGAATCAGGGTAGGCCGAGACTTACATAAAACCACGTGAGCAGATTGCTTAACAACGGAAAAGTCAAAAGTACTTGGATACCCAGACGTGAGTGTATGAAGCGATTGATGAATCTGCAGGAAGCTAAAAAGTATGTATAGAACGTGAATCCCGGCGATCTGTCCTCTCTGACTACCCCGTCAGCGTAAAGATAGTTACTTATAGTTTTAGAATACAACATTTCTTTTATACTGGTTTCACAGATAAATTATTCTGTAGATACGACCAGGGTTGTATTTTTAGTTAATTCTCTCATCATCATCATAAAACTCTCCTGTGTAGTGGCATGATGATGTATAGCTTAGAACCTTCCTCAATAAATGGGCTATCCAATACAAAAAAAAATTCAAATCGGTGCAGCCGTTCACGCGTGATGGTGTGACCAAGGGAAATAGGGATTCATTTTTATTTATATAGATTAAAAAGCTGAAGAGTTTGTTTGGTTGAGCGCGATAATTTCAGGAACTACTGGTCGGATTTGAAAATTTTTTTTTGTGTAAGATAGCCCATTTATTGATGAAGGCTATAGGCTATATATCATTATGCTACTACACTGGGGAGCAGAGCAGTAGTAAAAAATGTCGACCAATCGGGCAAATTTTTATGCATCATTGTAGAATTTATAAGAGACGGGATTAAATAGGTGCGACGGGAGGTCGAAATATTACACGGGCGAAGCTGTGGGGGTCATCTAGTATATTATAAAAGCTATTTTCTTTGGAAAATTATCCAAGTAAATGTCATAATTTTAGAATGAAAATAAGACGAAAACGACCTCAGGCGCGGCAGTCGTCCTGTATATACACATTTGGCGAGCTTTTACTCTTTTTAGCGACGCTTCTCAATATGTTCTTTTTGAAGACATATGGCGCCTTCGGCAAAAAAAATTAGACCAATGCGTTTAAAACGCCGTCTTTTTTTAAAAAATATCTTGTAATTATCCAAGATATTTCCCCTAAAAGTATTCAACCTTCATTTCAGTGTATTCCCAGTTGCTTCCATTTACCGACCCGGATTTTTAGCCTGAAGTTAACTTTTCTATGACTGATAGGAGTAGATAGGGTTTGGCTTTTGACAATGCCGAACATTTTCCCACGTCTGGGTATGCAAGTACTTTCGTCCTATCCTAGTATTGAGCAATCTGCTCACGTGGTCTGCGTATGTAAGTCTCGGCCTACCCTGACTCCTTCTACCCTCTACTTTATAATATTAGTTTATATCAAACAATATAAAATAAGGGATAAGGGAACATTGCGGTATGACAGAAAATGTAGTGACTAAGATAGAAAAAAGGATGCTTAGATGGTTCGGACATGTGGAGAGGATGGATGATAGTAGACTGACGAAGCAGATTTATGTGGCGAGAGTAAATGGGCAAACTGGTAGGGGTCGACTTCAGCGTACGTATGTCAATATAATTGAAGACCTTTTGAAAAAAGGACAGGTCAAGAGTACCCTTAACCGGCGAGCGTGTATGAAAACACTCATGAAAATAGAAGAAGCGAAAGTGATATGTCAGGATGTCAGCGAGTGGAAAACCAGTCTCTGCCTACCCCGATGGGAAACAGGCGTGATAATATGTATGTATGTATCTAACAATCTGGTGGGTGTAAGGGGCCCCACAGGATCCAAGCGACCTCATCTTACCGAAGCAACTGGGAATACCTTAAGATGTAGAAAAAGATGATCACTAACAATCTTAGGGGTAAGCGTGTTGGATAGGCTTCTCGTAGACCTTCTCGGCGGATCCTTTCGATTTCCTTAAATTCCCTAAAATTATGGTACCTCGGCCGCATAATTAACAGCTGCGTACTGAACGGACTAAATAAATCAAATTTTGAACGTGACATTACAATAAGTTCCCGCGAGTGCATTGTGATGGCGCTGGTGTCACTCTTCCCTGTGCAATTCAACTGTAAGCGAGTAAAAACGTACGCTCCTGGTTATTGTCTACAAAACAAAAAAAACCGATTCAAAACCTTATTATTCTTATCAAAAACTATAAGGACACTAATTACTACGTAATACTACGTAATAACAAACCAAAAATACAGTGCTTTTGTGTTTGTGTCTAAACGCCGGCCGGCGACTAAGCAGATCCCAGGAAAGGCCGAGGTAAGTAGCTTGTACCATCTTATCCCCTTTCTCCTGATTTCACTAGCTCGGGGAAGTAGACATAAACAACTAGTTAACAAAATCAATTTTTTTCATCTTGTGAATGGTGCGTAACCACGTGTCCTACATATATTTCCTTAAGGAGCTCAATTAATCATTCCTGTATTACAATGGAGAATTGGAACAGGTAAAATTGGGAGCATAGGTCATGTATTTTTTATTTCAATTTAATACATGCAGTATTTTCGAAATTATAAGGACGAAAATTTTTTTGTCCTTTTTTGAATTTCCGAAATTAGGCCCGCCCATTATGACGTCACAGCCTCGCACAGACTGCGACAAGCGTAGCGCGGCGTACAGGTGCGAACGTGAACGCGACTGTTGGATGAGCAGGGTTGTGACGTATGCGGTCACACGCGTTATACGCATTTTGATGGTAAATATTTCAGCCATTTTTTGAAATATAGAAAAAGTAAAAACACCATTTTACTCGTATTTTTTGTAGATTTATTTGGCATTTAAAGTAAAAAACGTTTGTCGGACCCATCAGTAGAGGTTACCCTTCACTGTTGTGCGTTACGTTTGACGAACCGAGGGTATGTGGTGGGTTCCTCCCCCTCCCCTCTTTTATTATCATTCTACGATGTGTCCTACTAATATTATAAATGCGAAAGTTTGTAAGAATAGATGTTTGTTACTCTTCACGTAAAAACTATATATATATATATATATAACTAACTAACTAACTATCTTCACGCTGTATCCCTGACGGAGTAGTCAGAGAGGACAGATCGCCAGGCTTCGCGATCCATGCATACTTCTTTCGCTTCTTCGAGATTCATCAATCGCTTCATACACGCACGTCTGGGTATCCGAGTACTTTTGACCTTTCCGTTTTTGAGCAATCTGCTCACGTGGTCTTCATATGTAAGTCTCGGCCTACCCTGACTCCTTCTACCCTCTACTTTTGAACAATATATATTCTTCGTCAATCGTTCCTCACTCATTCGTTGGACGTGTCCAAACCAACGGAGCACGCCCTTTTCCAGCTTAACGCTGACACTTTCATTCAAACCTGCCAAATTGCGTATCACTTCGTTACGTATTCGGCCAGCCAAGGTAACGCCGCACAACTTTCGAAGTGATCGCATCTCCACAGCATTCAATTTACTTTCATGCATCTGCTGACATACCCAGGTTTCACTACCGTAAAGCAAAGTTAGCACTAGCACTGCGTTATGAATCGCCAGTCGTGCTTCTTTTACGATGCTTTGTCGCTTTACTAACTGGGACAAAGCACCGTTAACTTTGTTTCCGGCAGCTACTCGCCGTTCCACATCCGAATCACATCTTCCATCCGCGCTAAACATACTTCCTAAATACACAATTTCATTCACTTGCTCTAGACATTCCTGGTTTACCCTAATCTCGCATTTAGTTCTTACGTCACCTCTTTCAAATACTAGAACCTTAGTTTTACTTGCATTCAAGCGGAGACCCTTACTTTCACACCCCTCTTTCATATTAGTGACTAATGCCTGAAGGTCGGCTTCTGATGAGGCCATGAGCACCGCATCATCAGCGTACAGCAGACAGTTTACTGTAAAGTCACCCAAATTCACACCCATATTAAAATCTTTCAACTTCTGCAGGCAACTGTCCAGATACACTATGAACAGCCAGGCGGACATGACACATCCCTGTTTGACGCCTGTACAGACATCAAAAAGAGGTGACACATCCCCCCCTACTCGCACGCAAGCCTTACAGTCCCTATAAAGCGACTGTATTGCCCGCAGTAGCGAGCCGTCCACACCATATCCTGGCAGCAAGTCCCACAGCGTTTCTCTCACAACGTTATCAAATGCTTTCTCTAGATCCACAAAAGCGCAGAAAACCTTCTGGCTAAGAGCCAGAAACTTTTCCGCGATCATGCGGAGAGAAAACACTTGATCCATGCAACCTCTTCCACGTCGGAATCCGCATTGAGCCTCCCATAAATACCTTTCAGACTTTTCTTGCATTCGTGCCGTTATAACCTTTGCATACACCTTACTAGCTAAGCTGACCAAGCTGATCGCCCTGTAGCTGGAGCAGTTTAGGCGCGAGCCTTTCCCTTTGTAAATAGGTACTACAACTGCTACTCGCCAGTCATCTGGGACCTCACCCGTCCGCCAGCACAAGTTGCATAACAGACATAGTGTGTCCCAGACACGCGACCCACCGTACTTGATCATCTCAGCAGTGACTCTGTCTTTTCCCGCAGCCTTACCACATTTCATACTTCTTATCGCTTGTTCTATTTCTTTCATACTAATGACTTCAATGACATCGGGATCCGGAGCATCGAAGTGAGCTCCCCTTCCCGATGTGGCATCTCTGTCTTTTCTTGCATACATCTTTCCATAATATTCACTCCATCTCTGCAGGACGTCACTTTGGTCTGTTAGGACGTCATTGTTAACATTAAGCACTTTATTCATACTGCAGATTGCCGAACAACTCCGGGTCTTGCCGATATATATATATATATATATATATCCATCACGTCTTATCCCCGAAGGAGTGGCAGAGGCATATTATATGCCCACTTTTCACCGTGCGGATTCCTGTCCCACGTAATAGGTGGTGAGCCCATTGCCGTGTTGAAATAGACAGACGCAGGTTGTGCCTACCTGCTGTTGAAATTTTTTAAGCCGCCTATAAGGCCTTCAACCAAGCTTAACGACTGCCATTTTACTGGCAACCGGGACCAACGGCTTAACGTGCCTTCCGAAGCACGGAAACCGGAACGGAAGAAGAACCGGCAAAAAACTTAGGAAGGCGTTTTTTATGGCCTATTTACAATTTAATATTATTTAACTTTGCCAGCAGATCATTTCCAGGCGTCCCTGCCCTGCAAATAGTCTTTAACAGCGTAATAACCTTTTTCCCACAGCTGTCTTTTAATATACTATTCAAATATATTAATGGAAAATTTCTCAGGTCACACGAAGCTTTACGTTACCCTGGATGATAGATGAATTTCCGCTCCGCGGTTTCACTCGCGTTAGTGACCGTTAATGTGGGATAAAATGTAGCCTATGTTACTCCTATTTGCGAATGTAAGTCTAGTTAAAATCGGTCCAGCCGTTTTAGAGATTAGTCAGAACAAAACACAGATGAATGAGAAGAGAATGACAGAGAAGAATGAGATGTCTGCGGAGTATTGCTGGAGTGCAAGTGCAGTTCATAGACAAAGAAAGGAACAAAGGGATAAAAAAACATTGAGGTGTGACAGAAGATATTATGATAATAACCAAGATAGATAAGGGATTCTTAGATGGTTCCGACACGTGGAGAGGATGATGAAGCAGGTGTATTTGGATAAAGTGAATGGGACATCTAATACGGGTCGACCACGGCGTATGCCAATCAAAACAACGACTCTTTGGAAAAAGGCCTGGGGGCCAAATCTACTATTTCAATCGCGTCAGAATAGAATCGTCGCTCAATAGAAAGCCACCGGTACAATTTTGACAGATCTTCGTAGTCTTCTATTACAATCGTACTCCAATAGACTTCGGTCTATCGGTCGGCCGACAGAATTCTAGTAAAACGTACCGCGCCAGTGACCGCTATACGGTTGCATTTTTAATAGTCTACTAACATTTTGACAGCTAAAAACAGCGATTCTGGTTCTATTCTACGGCTTGTTTATGGTAGACTCGGCCCGGAGGTCAAGAGTAGTAGTTGGAAAACAAGTGAACGGCAGACATGACATATTTCAGTAAAGCCAGTATTTTGTCCAGAGACTCTCTTATGTCTACTGTATATGAGATGGAGATTAACTTTGCCCGATTCCGGTTAGTTAAGTGGTGCGCGGGTGTAGCAGGTACAGATGTTAATGAATTTCAAACATATTTCAGTAAAGCTGCCATTTGTATATCTTGTTTATATTGTTAACATCATGGAAAACATAATAAAAAAAAATTCAAAAGTATATCAGCAAGCTTGAAATTGATTTATGTTATGTTTTATGTTAAAGCAATTATTTGCTAATGAACAACTCGATACCAATGAACAGTGTTACAACTATTTTTAAACATTGATGCAATGGACTCCACTCAGTATATTGATAAATTTTTAAAGCAATTATTTGCTAAATTTCTCATAAATTTTAATAATGTGAATTTATTTATTGATACTTGATTCGATACGGTTCGGGTAGTTCAGGTGGCTAGAACATTGCCCAGGTTAGGCAAAGGTCACAGGTTCAATCCCTGTCTCGAATTGGATTGTCTTTTTCCACTTTATTAAAATTTATGCTTTATGTTATCGTAATTTATATATGTTATCTTAATATATATAAATTAAGTGTCACGTTGTTTGTCCGCAATGGACTCCTAAACTACTTAACCGATTTTAATCAAACTTGCACACCGTGTGCAGTTTGATCCTACTTGAAGGATAGGTTATATATCATCACGCTACTACCTTTATGAATTTATAACCGACGAGATTAAATGTGTGACGGGAGCTTAGCCACGGGCGAAGCCGGGGGGGTCATCTAGTTAGCTTATATTTTTAAAGGCAAGCGTTTTCTCCGGGTGAAACTATCCGGCAGACAGTAAGAATAAATTATTCACTACATACACTTTAGTAAGTTTGAAACTTATATATAACTAAAAACTAACTAACTATCTTCACGCTGTATCCCTGACGGGGTAGTCAGAGAGGACAGATCGCCAGGCTTCGCGATCCATACATACTTCTTTCGCTTCTTCGAGATTCATCAATCGCTTCATACACGCACGTCTGGGTATCCGAGTGCTTTAAAACTTATATATGTTATTCTTTATCCTATCATTAGCGTATAATTTAAAAGGCAGACGGATTCTTCGGTTAAACTAACAAGCAGATCGAGGAAGAAAAACAAAATCAGTACATTCACTTCAGTAAGTCTGAAATTTATACACGTTAATACTAATTCTTAATACTAATACTAGCTTATATATGTAAAGGCAGACGTTTTCTCCGGATAAAAAGATCCAGGAAACAGTATGAAAATATTAATTAGTACATCCACTTTCGATCGTTAGTTTGGTCTCCGTATATAACGTTCCTTTAAAAATAATATTTGTGTTTTTTACCCATTAGAAAGTAGAAAAAGTGAAAGTTAATACAATAATTCCTACCATAAAGTGTTGGAAAAACATTGTATCAAGTAAATTAGTGTTAAATTGTCAAAAAGCTAAAGTGCTAGAAGCGTTACAGTGCATTGAACATAATAAAAAATACGCTATATAACGCAATGATCTATCAAAACAGTGATTGAACAATTAAAATGCCAGAAATATATATACAAGTGAGCCCGTTATATGAAAATTAGTGAAAAATAACCTATTTTATCAAATGACTGCAAAATTCAAAGATCAGTGACAGTAACGCCGTGTATGATAACGCCATCTATAAGACAGAGTCGGCAAAATTCAAAGATCAGTGACAGTAACGCCGTGTATGATAACGCCATCTATAAGACAGAGTCGGCAAAATTCAAAGATCAGTAATAGTAACGCCATCTATTAGACAGAGTCGGCAAAATTCAAAGATCAGTGATAGTAACGCCGTGTATGATAACGCCATCTATTAGACAGAGTCGGTACGAAAACAACTAAGATCAAACCATTAAAACAAAAATAAGAATTTTAGCATTGTAAGAATTACAGAGATCTACCAACAGAGGGCGTTACTTTTACCATAACATACAAAATTTAGCGATCAATTTAAATTTCATAAATATGGAAGAAATTGTCAATGCTCTAAAAATATCTAAAGGGAACTTGACGAACAAAAAACTACGATCCTAAAAAATTGAGAAAGAGTGACCGAGCAAGTAACCCAAAATATTAACTGCATTTTAGAAGAAAAATTCAAAATATTAGACGATAAATACAACAACCTTAAAGAAAAAATTGAAAATCAAGAAAAAAGGCTTTATTTTATAGAAAAACAGATAAGAAAGAATAATATTGTCTTTTTCGGTCTAGAAGAATCAGAAAAATCCTATTTAAACTTAGAAAAAATCATGATAAATTTTATTAAACATCATTTCTCTATGGACCTCGATCAAAGAGATATAAAAGAAATAAAGAGAATAGGAAAAATAGGAGACCGACCTAGACCAATAATAGTTACTTTCTCTACACTCGGTATTACAATCAATATATTCAAGAAGAGTAGCTCACTGAAAAATACCACGTTTCGCATAACAGAAGACTACCCACTGAATATACTGGAAAAAAGTAAACAGCTACAAGAACAGGTACGAACTGAGAAAGAAAAAGGAAACTCTGTAATAATAAATGTATTTTATTATTACAGAGTTTATAATAACATACAACAAGTTAATAATACGAGACAAAAAGAACTCAACAATCAATAACAAAAGAATGCTTTCAACATCTCCTGAAACCAGCTCTGCCGCGGGAAGCGACGTTGGTAGAACGCAAGCTAGTAAAAAGAACAAAACCTAAAGGGTAGATAAGCAAATAACACATAAAAAATCTTCAAGTCTATCAGAAGACATCGTAAAACTAGGCATCATGAACTTCTTAACTGCCAAAAATTCTAATAACGCACCTAAAACTAAGGAAAATTATGAGGGGAAGATTTAACAACTACAGAACCTTTCTCAAATAGATAACATCAGAAATTGGACAGCAATAAACAAATCAATTCTTCCAAGCCGGCTGGTCACCAAAGAAGATTACAACCAAACCCCTCCAAAAGATCAAATAACCACTACTACAACCAAAACAGGAAAGCTCTACATTTTAACATATAATGTCAAAACTCTTTCGACATACGAACGTTTAATAGAATTAAATGAAGCTCTATCGGCCATAAAATACGACATAATCGGACTAGCTGAAACGAGGCGTATGGGAAACAAAATAGAAGAATATGATAATTTTATTCTATGCCACACGGGTCAAACACCTGGATTGTATGGTGTCGGCTTCATCGTAAAAAAATGCCACAAAAACAACATAGAAAGCTACATTGGTCTCACAGAAAGAGTTGCAATTCTAAACTTGACATTTGAATACACCCGCTTGTCTAAATATACAAGTATACGCCCCTACAGAAAAAGCAAACCAAATAGAAATAGATAATTTCTACAATACACTTAACAAAGCGATTGAAATATCATATAAAGACCTCATAATTATGGGAGACTGGAATTCAAAAATTGGGATCACCAAAAAAGAAGACTACTTAGTCATGAAATCGAATGGGTACGGCGAAAGGAATGAGAGAGGACAGAGATTGATAGAATTTGCTATGGAGTATAGGCTGTCAATATTAAACACATTTTATAAAAAGAAATTAAAAAACAGATGGACATGGTTATCTCCTGATAAAAAACAAAAATGAAATCGATTTTGTATTATCAAACCGTCCCAAAATATTTCAAAATATAGAAGTTCTAAATATTAACTACCCTTCGGACCACAAGCCAATTAGAGCAACTATCATAGATACTATACAAGCAAAGAAAAGTCGAATAAAATACAATAGCCATCAAAAGAAATTATTAACCACAGAAGACGATTTCACAACATTAAATGACCACTTAAAAAAGACACTGAAAGCACCATTAAATAAATCAATACAAAGCTATTACGACATATTGTTAAAGCAATATCCAGAAGCCTACAAACAATTCAAAATGATAAAAAGGACCAAAATCACATAAAATTCTGTCAGAACGCACGTTACGGATACAATTAACGTGGAACAAATACTGGGCACTAAAGGATATATTTAAAAGCAGCATGCCAATAAAAATTAAAACAAAAGTATAATATATAAACTCGAGTCTTATTCCGTGCCTAACGTACGGGTGTCAAACGTGGAAATTCAACAGGAAAACCAAAGACAAAATAATTTCATGCCAAAGAGGAATAGAGCGCAGTATGATGAATATAAAAAAGATACAAAAAATAAAACATACAAAAATCAGACACATCACCAAGGCAAGGGACGGATTGGTACTTGCTCAATCATTAAAATGGAAATGGGCCGGGCATGTAGCGCGCCTACGGGACCGCAGATGGACAAAAAGAGTGACCACGTGGACAGGCCCACAAGGCAAAAGAAGGAGAGGTAGACCTGTAGCTTATTGGGAAGATGATATTAAAAAAATTGCTGGCACTAACTGGATTCAAGTGGCCCAATCTAGAGAGGACTGGCTAGCTTCGGAGGAGGCCTTCACCTACAGAGGGGTTCTTGAAGAATAAATATTAAAATAAGAAAATTATAGGATCTGTCCTCTCTGACTACCCCGTCAGGGATACAGCGTGAAGATAGTTAGTTAGTTAGAAAATTATAGGATTAAGAGAAATTAAAAACTAAACATAATTACTAACAACAATCTTTTACTTTACTAACATAGAATTAAGCTAAAGAAATTTGTAATCTTCAAGAAATAAAAGGCTTTTTATTTTATTTATTACATCCACTTTAGTAAGTTTGAAACTTATATATGGTATGCTTTACCCTATCATTAGCTGATAGGTATTATATAGATTACTGCTGAAATTTAGGACTATAAGGCCATGTTACTGGCAACCAGGAACAATGACGTAACTAATGGGATTTCACAGGCAGAGGACGGCGGAGTGCTTATTATCATTAAAACCGCAGTTTTCTTCACAATCATAATATGTAGTTTATTATTCACTTTAGTTTTACATAGCTCTTACAGTTTCACATTTTTACATCAATTTTCACACATCATCGAACCACAGATTATCTACCACCTAGGGATGGGGTCAAATATAGTGATGTTCCTAACAGTAACTTGCCTTCCGAAGCACGGAAACGCTAGTAAAAGTAAATGCCACAAAGCGAAATGCAAAAAGTAAATGTCCATGCGAAGACCAACCATAGCGAAAGTTGCTTAACGCAGTGATCGTTTACAAAACATTGAGTTACTAACACTCTAAGAAATGTATTATAAAAAATATATAAAGCTAAAGAGTTTGTATGCTCGGTTGAACGCGCTATTCTCAGGAACTACTGCTCGGATTTTAAATAAATATTTTTGTGTTGGATAGCCCACTTTTTGAGTGAATAAAAATAAATTGAAAATCACCCAGGAGAACCAAGCAGTATTCATAAATGTCATCAATCGCGCAAGCTTTCATACATAAACGTTCGTAAATGGGTGACTTTGATATCGATTAGATCAGTGAAAATGGCAAAAAATGCCATTTTGACTCTAAAAAATAATAGTACTCCAAATAATAAAAGTGAAAATGGCAAAAAAAAATGCCTTTTTCACTCTGTACAATAACATTTAATGCCAAATAGTTGTTTAAAGTGACAATGGTCAAATAAATCATAAAAACAAACAAAAACGTAGTTTGACTAAACAATGACATTTATTTCTTAATGGTTGTTAAGAGTGACAATATCGATATTATCGCAATTTTTACTCAAAACAAAAAAAAACTATTTTTGTGTACTAGTGATGGATCAGCCTAACTTACTATCTACGGAATCTATCTATCTATCTATCTTATTATCTATCTTAAATCTGTTTGCGGTGCGCCAAAAGAAACAAAACCCTTATTTGATCAATTTTGTTATCCGTCCGTCTGTCAAGATCCTTTTTCTCAAGAATGTGTGGTATCAAGCTGACGCAATCAAAAGATACAGCCGTTTACGCCGCAAATTTCTGCTTATTTTCGACACTCGCAAGGAAATCAAAACTACAGTGTACTACCCGTGAAGAACGACTACGAAGACCCGTACGAAGCAACGTCTTACAGCACAGATAAAGGAAAAATTCCAAAATACAAAAAAAAAGTTAAAAATTAAGGGGTGTCTCCATAGATATATAGAATCACTAATTAACATAATACCTCTGAGTTGTATGGGCGCTCATACAATTCGGAGGTCTAGCTTAATTGGGTTTAACTCAAATAACTAACTATCTTTACGCTATATACCTGACGGGGTAGTCAGATCGCCTGACTTCACGATCCATGCATACTTCTTTCGCTTCCTGCAGATTCATCAATCGCTTTATACACGCACGTCTGGGTATCCGAGTACTTTAGACTCAAATAGGAACCTTAGTCGACAGGTTTCTCACTTTAACACAATGTATAGTTTTGTATGGCTAGTTTGTTCCACTCACCCGTCTCCGTCGTCTCCTGGGTCTTGGTCGCTCTTCCTGGTCATCCGGCGAGGAGTCTCCAGTGTCTCCGTCGGCCAGGGCCATCACTGCGTTACGCAATAGAGACGAGGCCACTGTATTACATTAGAACATTACATCCGCACACACAAAGAGCTCAAATGTAAATAGTCCCACAATGTCACTCGCGCATTTTTACCTTACTATTTTTGTTTTTATAATTATTTTACATCTCTCATATTCGGTAAGTAGGTCCTTATTACCCCAAATGGGGCTTGTAGGTGACCAATTAGCGCTCTAGGGTAATAATGTAACTAGAAAAGCCATAGGGCGGTAAGTAATAAAAAAAAAACACTCTTTCAAAAAGTTCGCGTACATCTAACTATCATACTGGCAATAGACATCATGCATTCAGCCCAATGACAAAAGAGGTCGCTTCGCTATTCAGTCTTGTCTTCGTATGAGTATAATAGTCATCAATTTTAAATATCGAACGGCGAAGCACAATTTCGTTCTTGAAAAAAATAATTTAAAATAAAACAGCGCCATCTAGCTCAAAGTAAGCTAATATAATCTTGTATTATGGGATCTAGACGACTGATAAACATACTTATTTAATCCAAATACATACATATACATAGGAAACACCCAAACGCCGAAACCAACAATTGTGGATCATAAAAATATTTGTTCCGGCCCGGGAATCGAACCCGGGACCACAGCGCGGCTGTCGCATACACTACCACTTACGCCACCGAGGCAGTCAAATAATAAGTGAATAAGGTGTAGGACTGAAAAGTTACTTACAATCATCATCATCATTGTCCGACCCTGAGTCCGACCCATCGTTCTCGGAACCACCAGCCATGTCGTCCTCCTCGTCTTCCTCCTGGAAATTCACAACATACATTTTTAATATCTATAACAATAAATAAAGCTGAAGAGTTTGTTTGTTTGGTTGAACGCGCTAATCTCAACGTCTACAGTATGGGGTTCTTCAAAAGGGGTTTATAAAGGGTCGGCAGCGCGAGTGCTGCACCTCTGGTGTTGCATACGTCCATAGGCTACGGTGACCACTTGCCATCAGGTGGGCCGTATCCTTGTCTGCCACCTCAGTGGTTTAAAAACAATCTCAGGAACTACTGGTCGGTATTTGAAAAATTCTTTTTGTGTTGAATAGCCCATTTATCGAGGAAGGCTATATATATCATCACGCTACTAACCTTGAGAGCGGAGCACGCCTTACTCTAGATTTCATGCCAACCAAGCCTGTCATAGGGCGGCACGTTTACACAATACGATTAAACAAATTACTACAGACCGCGTAAGCGACTTTCGCCTACAGCCGGACGTAAACTTGGCACGCGATATTATTATTACTTTCGTTTCTATTAGCGCGCCTTGTTCTGTTGTATCAACAATAAGAAAATGGTTACAGTAACTGGGTAAAGATAACTGGATAGTGGTGTTAATAGCAAGAAAGGAGTGTTAATAAAGGAGGAAGAAGTAACAATAACAATGGAGTCAATAATAAGGAATAGGTGTCCATAATAGAATAGTCATATCATTAATAGACACATGTGTCAATATTAGAAAGTAACATGTTATTAGTGTCAATAATAAGGAAGAGGTGTCCATAATAGAATAGTCATATCATTAATAGACACATGTGTCAATATTAGAACGTAACATTTTATTAGTGTCAATAATAAGGAAGAGGTGTCCATAATAGAATAGTCATATCATTAATAGACACATGTGTCAATATTAGAAAGTAACATTTTATTAGTGTCAGTAATAAGGAAGAGGTGTCCATAATATGACAGTGATATAATAAATGGCCACGTGTGTCAATATTAGAAAGTAGCATTTTATTTGTGTCAATAATAAGGAACAGGTGTCATTAATTTGACAGCGGTGTCAATAATAGACACATGGGTCAATATTAGGATGGAGTGACAATTGCATGAAGGGGTGTCAACCTCAAGTGTATCAATAAAAGGGATAGTGTGACATTAACACGGAAAAATGTGTCAAAATATGTATCAATAGTATAATTACCGCGTCGTCGTCGTGGTCCCTCTTGCGGCCCACGTCGTACAGTTTGACGGCGGACTCCTGCATCTGCTCGAAGTCGCCCAGGTTCTCCACCAGCGAGATCTGAGTGCCGTATCGAGATACGCTCAAAGCGTAGATATTTCGTTTCACGTCTATCGTGGCTGAAATTTTCATAGATTAATGATAATAATGATGATGGTCGTGAAAAAAAGAGACAAACCCTGTGGTTTTTCGATATTATTCTAATGTTATATGTGTGGTAATTGTAAATCTTAATAATATTATAAATGTGAAAGTTTGTATGGATGTTTGTTACTCTTTCACGTAAAAGCTACTGGATAGATTTTAATGAAACTGTATAGTAATATAGCTTATACATCAGAATAACACATAGGCTACTTTTTATCCCGGGAACAAGTTCCTGTGGGAAACGGGAACGGGAAAACTTCTCTACGCGGGCGAAGTCGCGGGCGTTAACTAGTGGATGATAAAAAAATTAAAAAATATATGTTATGGACATTATAAGGGGCACTCAATCAATACGCAGGCATGGAATGCACGGACCCAAAATAAGTACTAAACGGTTGAATACAAGTTCTCATTTCCAATGCTAAAATCCTAAAAATGTGAAAATAAGGGGGACGAATGGTTGAATGAAAATATTTTAAAACTGATAAGGGGTGCAAGTGTGGGAAACAACGGGAGTTCGAAATATATCACGGGCAAAGCCGGGGGCAACGCTAACAGAGGAAGGCAAAGGCATACTAGACGCCCACATTTCACCGTATGCATTTTTGTCCCATGTAACAGGTGATGAGCCCATTACCGGTGAGGAGTGTGAAATAAAAACAACAAGTACTTACCTATGCTAGAATAATCATAGGGATCTAAAGTCTTAAAACTGGTATCGAACTGGCTGCGTTCTTCTGAGTCCTGGTCAGAGCATACCGCATATATCGCTGAACACGTGGGGCTGAATATAACCTGACAAAACAAAAACAAAATCATACATACATATTGTCACGCCTTTTATCCCTGAAGGGGTAGGCAGAGGCATACTATACGCCCACATTTCATCGTATGCATTTTTGTCCCACGTAACAGGTGGTGAGCCCATTACCGTGTTGAAATGGACAGGCGCAGGTTGTGGCGACCTGCTGTTGAAATTTTTCAAGCCGCCCATAAGGCCTTCAATAAGGCCTATCGACTGCCATTTTACTGACAACCGGGTCCAACGGCTTTACGTGCTTTCCGAAGCACGGAAACGCTCGCAAATGTAAATTCCACAAAGTGATCACCTATAGCGAATGTTGCTTAACGCAGTGATCGTTTACAGGACAATGGGTCAGCGAGAGCTTCTAAACAAATTCGACAGTGCTTTAGCACTAAGCTAGCTCACAACCAACTGTCTTGACTCTACAGTAGTATACGAAACGTAACTTTCTCTCTCTTTCTAACTTCACTAACTTATATCTTTCTTTCAACTTTATTTCGTTCACACTTTTCGTAACAATATTTAAGTAATTCATGCATAAAGTAGCTTTACTTCAAAAATATCCAATTATTTTTCAGTGTGTCAATGGCGCGTAGTTGTATACGACTTAATGAGGTCTCTGCTTCAAATCCCGGGTCTGAACAAATATATGTATGGTCCGGAAATGTTTGCTTCATAATTTAGCGTATTCTATGTATATATATTTTATTTATATCACTGAGGTGGCAGACAAGCATACGGTCCACCTGATGGAAAAAGGTCACCGTAGCGAATGGACGTTTGCAACACCAGGGCCCCAATTCTCGGTCATACGACTCGAAAGCGTAGACGTAAATTTACTGGTGAAATGTCTTTTGTCTCTTATTACACCGTTTATAGATATGAAACAAATGAAGGGCCCCAATTCTCGGTCATACGACTCGAAAGCGTAGACGTAAATTTACTGGTGAAATGTCTTTTGTCTCTTATTACACCGTTTATAAATATGAAACAAATGAAGGGCCCCAATTCTCGGTCATACGACTCGAAAGCGTAGACGTAAATTTACTGGTGAAATGTCTTTTGTCTTTTATTACACCGTTTATAGATATGAAACAAATGACATTTCACCCGCAAATTTCCGTCTACGCTTTCAAGTCGTATGGTCGAGAATTGGGGCCCAGAGGTGCCGTTGCGCGCTGCGGCGCTGCCGTATTCATCAGTGGTTATTATAATATGTATTTAGAAATATATAAGTATGTTTATGAGTAGTCTAGATCGCATAGTAGAAGCTTATTTAAGCTTACCTTGTGCTAAATGGTGCTGTGTAAAAGCAAAATGTCTCACAATATAGTCTATTTAAATAAAATTAAAAACAAACTCACCTCAGATTTATCTAAAGTAGGTACAGTTCTTAATAAATGGAACGTTCTTAAATCCCATACTTCTGTGTTTGATATTACCTGAAATTTAAAAAAAAAAAGTAGAGTGGCAGACTTGAAGTACTGTCACGGTCATCAAAAATGACAAAACTATAAGGGGGGCCGAGAGAATAAAACCAGAATCGCTGTTTTAAGCTGTCAAATTGTTACAGACTATCAAAAGTGCAACTGACTAGCGGCCACTGGCGCGGTACGTGTTAGTAGAATTCTATCGGCCGACCGATAGAAGTCTATTGGAGAACGATTGTAATAGTAGACTAAGAAAAAAAGGCTAAATTGTATCGGTGGTGTCTCTATTGAGCGACGATTACGATTCTTTTCTGAAGCGATTGAAATAGTAGACTTGGCCTCCGGGTATCCGTATAGTGGCTTTTCTTATAATATAGTAGCTGATGCCCGCAGCTTTGCAAGAGTGGCAATAATTTTTTTCTATTTATTGTATCCTATGTTACTTCTAATACCTCCAAGAATATGTGAACAAAGTTTCATAATGATCGGTTAAGTAGTTCTCGCGTGAAAGCGTAACAATCAGACTTACACTCAAATTAATAATATTAGTAGGGATATGTATAGGTGTTTCCTATGTATATGTATTTAGAAATATATAACTATGTTCATCGTTTAGATACAAGCTTAAAGCTTAGTATGGGCTAGATGGCGCTGTGTGAAAAGTGTCCCACAAATATACAACCACATTTTAACAGTTGTATAGTCTCATACACCTATACTCATAAATTATTCATCTCATCCCTTACATATATACATAGCGTCATATATACCTCATATAGCGTTAAATGCAACCTCATATAGCATTATATAGTTGTAGTAGCCGCTTATAATAATGGGTCTGAAAACGCTTTTTACTTTAAATGACAAATAAATCTTTAAAAAATACGAGAATAACTATGTTTTTACTTATATATATTTCAAAAAATGGCTGAAATATTTACGACCACAGTGCGTATAACGCGGGTGACCTCATACGTCAAAACCCTGTTTTGATCCAACAGTCGCGTTCTCGCTCGCACCCGAACGCCGCGCCGCTCCTTGTCGCAGTCTGTGCGAGGTGTGACGTCATAATCGGCGCGCCTAATCTCGGAAATTTAAAAAAGGACTAATAATTTTCGTCATTATAACTTCGGAAATACTGTATTGAAGTGAAATAAAAACTAATGTAATGTACGTGAGCTACGCCCCAATTTTAGCTGTATTTGACAGCAAAATTTTGATCCTTTTGTGTTCTCCATTCTATGAGAGTGACCAGAAAACCTCTATTCAAAAAAGTAGAAAATATTACCTCTAGCCCGTTAGGATGAAAGACTCCGCTGTGCGTTTGGTTGAGTTTGTCGAACTTATGAATTTCCTTGCCCGTATTGACGTCCCATAGTACACCGTCTGAAACATAAAACATCACGAATTTAGAAATAACTAGGGCACGTGACGTAGTTATATAAACTTAAAACCCCTATTTTACCCCCTTAGAAGTGGAATGTAGCAAAATTCTATCTCGGTGTCTACATCAGAAGGGTAATTTTATAAATATAGAAAACCTTTTGGTATACGTATTCAGATAATTAGATCAAGTTGATCACTTTTTTAGACACCTGGAACGCAATTTACAAATCTCGGCTCCAAATCCTCTACTGCGCACATGTCATCGATATTAGAGTTCTATGAATATCGATGACATGTGCGCAGATCCGAGATTTGTGAATTACAGCGCTGAAGAAACTCTTGCCTGCTCTGTCCCTGACACGACACTGATGTACGTGACATAGTTACATAAACTTAAAACCCCTATTTTACCCCCTTAGGAGTGGAATGTAGCAAAATTCTATCTTGGTGTTTACATCAGAAGGGTAATTTTATAAGTATAGAAAACCTTTTGGCAAACGTATTCAGATATTTAGATTAAGATTTTTTAGACTCCTGAAGAAACTCCTGCCTGCTCTGTCCCTTACAAAACGACACTGATGTAGGGGAGGGGATCACAGTGTGTGAAGATCTCTTTGAATGTTTCATAGTGGGGATAAACCTTAAGTCGGGCTTCGGTTATGTAAGGCCGTTAGAAATCGACACTGTAGAAGGCTAAATTCTCACTACATGGTGGTGCATTTTTAGTATATTGTTTGGCTGAAGTGTGAATTCCCAACTTCGAAAAAGTTGTTCTTGCTGAGCAAAAAATGATAAACTGCGAAATTTTGAAACTTCTTTCACTTTTTGCTCTAAAAAACAAAATCTATATATGTGTGTGTGTGTGTGTGTGTGTGTGTGTGTGTGTGTGTGTGTGTGTGTGTGTGTGTGCGCGCTATAGTTTTAAACTCTTACGTACTAAGTTAATACCAGTTCATACCAGAGAGCACCAGTTCATCGGTGGGGTTGAAGACGGCGCGGTTCTTCGCGTACTGGTTGCTGATGGAAGGCGTCAAGGAGATCAGCTCGCGGCCGGTGCGCGTGTCGAATATCGTCGCCGTCTCGCCCTTGGTGCCTATTATCCGCTCGTCTGTCATCTTGGAGAACTCCACGTACTCCTCATTGTCTAGTTGGAATCTGGAAGAAACGGTGGAACATTTACTATACTTATCAGTCACGTCTTTATTAGTATGACTGCCTCTGTGGTGCAGTGGTAGTATATCCGACTGCTACGCACGAGGTCGTGGGTTCGATTCCCACCCAGGATAAAACTTTGTGTGATGAGCATGATGGTTTGTTGTGTCTGGGTGTTATTTATCTACAATATGCATGTATTTAGAAATATATAAGTATGTTTATCAGTTATCTGGTTACCATAGTACAAGCTCTGCTTAGTTTGGATTCAGACGGCGTTGTGTGAGTTGTCCAACGATATTTATTATCTCCGAGGGTGTGGCAGAGGTATATTATACCGCAACGCTCGCCATAGACAGGGTGTTCACCCTAGCACTTTGTGTCCGTAGCGTGAACATACATTAAAGTCATCAATAATCTGGACGTTCATAAGTGTTAAATACTTTATCTACTCTGATACTATAATACAAAGATTATAAAACTGATTACAAAATTCTTATGACAAACATTACGTACAGGCCAAAAATAATAATAAAAAAGTTTAATTACGATACAGGTCTTGTATGGACACCTGTATCATAATATAACTTTTTAATCATAACGATACACCTATACAACCTCCAGCTGGACCAAGGAGGTAGAACCTCTACTTAAAAAAAAAGGTTTCAATGAACGAGTCCGCGACGCAAGCGCGCATGCGCAATCAATGTTTGCGCTTTGGCGCCAACATTTGACATTTAAAAATTAAATTAGTTGTTATATTCATCATTTTATTTGCAATATTGTTTTACGTATTATAGTATGAGAGTAGATAAAGTAGTGTATGACTCTGTACATAACTTGGTCTTATAACACTCGTGTGCGCCTACGGCTAGTTTTTTTAAAACACACTCATGTTATAAGAACCCTTATTATGCAACAGTATCATAAACTACTATTGTGACCTACATGAATAAAGATTTATTTTCTTCTACATTCCTTTTTTATGCTTCCGTACCTCAAAAGGAAAATAAAACTGAACTCTTATAAGATCACTTTCTTGTCAGCCTGTCTGTCCGTGTGTCCCCGTTCTCATGAACGGATGGACCTAGTAAGTTCAAATTCATACTAGACACTGAGGTCTATAGTCCCTATTAGGTGTATAAAAATCAAGGTCTTTAATTTAATTAACACGATAAAAAGATATTAGTAAATTTAAATTTTCGGAACAAATTGTACCAGAGTTTACCTTGATTTTCAACTTTTTTTTTGGAATTTTTCCTTTATTTGTGCTATAGAACATTGTTTTCATCCAAAATTGACAATTCTAGATAAACTGGAAGTAACAGGCAGAAGTACAACAAAGTTTTGGCTCAAAAACCTATATGGTAGTTTCTGTTGCCCTAGAATCACGATATTTCGCAAAAAGCAAGGTCTTATAAACTTCTAAACATATAAAAAGTTAAGGAGTGTGCCCATACATACATAGTAAATACAAATTAACATAGACCTTTGAGTTGTACGGGCTCTCATACAATTTGGAGGTTTAACTTAATTAGCGCCTACCTCAAATAATGTAGTATTTTTTTAATTGTACCCTCGGCGCACAATTTCGACTTGTGCTTGTCCGATTTTTGTTTGAATTGCCTTCATATAGAAACAATTTTAAAGTAATATTTAATATAATAATAATAAATATTGTGGGACAACTTTTTTTTTACACAGCAAGCCAAAGTAAGCTAATAATAAGCTTGTGTTATAGGATCTAGACAACTGATAAACATACTTATATATCTCTAAATACATACATATTATACATAGGAAACACCCAAACTCCGAAACAAACATTTGTGGATTACTAAAAAGAACTAACTATCTTCACGCTGTTTCCCTGACGGGGTAGTCAGAGAGGACATGGCCAGGCTTCACGATCCATGCATACTTCTTTCGTTTATTGCAGATTTATTCATCGCTTCATACACGCACGTCTAGGTATCCGAGTACTTTAACCTTTCCGTTGTTGAGCAATTTGCCCACGTGGTCTTCATATGTAAGTCTCGGCCTACCCTGACTCCTTCTACATATAAAAATAATGGATCACAAATATTTCTTCCGACCCGGGAATCGAACATTGGACTACCACTGCGCCACCGAGGCAGTCAATTTACAGAGAAACTTACAATAACTCGAACTCCTTCATGTTCCACAGCGCCGATAGAGGTCTCCAAGGTGTCGTCGCGGAAGCCAGTAGAAGTGTGCCATCTCTGCTTGCCTGTTGGGAAATACTCGTTGAGACTTTTTTATTTTTTTTAATGCGGGTGTCTTATTCCTAAGCTAGACCAGAAAAAGGCCAGGTCAAGAGTACCCTTAACCGGCGAGCGTGTAAGAATACACTCATGAAAGTAGAAGAAGCGAAAGTGGTATGTCAGGATCGTAGCAAGTAGAAAGCCATAGTCTCTGTCTACCGACCGACCGGAGACAGGCGTGATGATATGTATGTATGAAGGCCAGAGGCCTGTGTTTCAAGTCACCAATTCCCACCTGTTTCATGTTTACAAACATAAAGCTTAATACATATTTTAAGTTGAACATGGATAGTAAAGTTAAAAATTCTAATTAATATTTATCTATCACGCATTGGGGTGGCAGAGGCATATACATTGTATGCCCACTTTTTTCACCATGTGGATTCCTGTCCTACGTAATAGGTGGTGAGCCCATTGCCGTGTTGAAATGACAGACGCAGGTAGTGGTGACCTGCTGTTGAATTTTTTCAAGTCGCCCATAAGGCCTTCAACTTGACTTAGAGACTGCCATGTTACTGGCAACCGGGACCAACGGCTTAACGTGCCTTCCGAAGTACGAAAACGCTCGCAAAATGTAAATTCCAGTAAGTGGTCACCTATCCAAGGACCACCTAAAGCGAATGTTGCTTAACGCAGTGATCCTCTATTATATGTGTATTTTTATCTGCATATTACATGCAGGATCTTTTGTAAAACACCAGCAACCTGCTAGGACTAGGTACCTAGACTAGGTACCATCATAAAAAACAGTTCAGATTTTAAAATTTGTTTTTTTTTTTCTAATTTAGTTTTAATTTAATGTACTAATTGAATTACAGTAATATGCAACTCGTAAAAATCACAGGGGAGAGAAATGAGCCGGCGATAGCTCCTTTGACCTTGACCTTTTTTAACCGCATTGATGTTTGCGAGTCCATCGTTTATCCAGGGCATGCAGTACGTGACGAAAGAGACCCAGGAGTTCTCTTAAGCGAATCCAAGAGCGAAAACCTATGACGAAGCTCGAAGTTTCAATGTACGATAGTACTCGCTGTGTAACGAATTGCCTGCAGTGGTAGAACAAACGTTTTTGGTTATGACCTTGGCTATCCACTCCTAGCAGGTTGCTGGTGTTTTACAAATGACCCTGTATAAAGCTGAAGAGTTTGTTTGTTTGGTTGACCGCTCTAATCTTAGGAAAAATTTATATATTCTTTTTGTGTTGGATAGCCCATTTATCAAGGAAGGCTATAGGCTATATATAATTACGCTACTACCCAGGAGAGCAGAGTAATAATCAAAATTGTGAACATATAGGGCAAATTTTCATACATTTTTGAAAACGAAGGGATTAATAGGATGCGATGGGGGTCATTCATATATATTTAAAGCGTGGAGACTTTACTGAAGCTATCTGTGAAGTTTAGAAAGTGACATGGAAAGTTATCCAGGGAGTCAGTGTAGGCTGAGACTTACATATGAAGACCACGTGAGGAGATTTCTCAAAAACGGAAAAGTCAAAAGTACTTGGATACCCAGACGTGCGTGTATGAAGTGCTTGATGGATCTTGAAGAAGCGAAAGAAGTATGCATGGATCGTGAAGCCTGGCGTTTTGTCCTCTCTGACTATCCCGTCAGGAATACAGCGTGAAGATAGTTAGTGAACTACTAAATTGAATGCGACATACTTGCATATGGTAGATGTAAGATTCATGAACTTGATAAGAGTTCTCTTCAGCGCCACTGAACAGGTTGAATATTCTTATATCGCCGGTAGATGTCGCCGCTAGCAGTTGTTGTTGCGTTGGCTGCGAAAGAAACACATGTTTTAGTACAATTATTCATACAAAGATATTGTCACGCCTTTATAGGGGTAGGCAGAGGCATACCTACTTCATTTATGTCGTGGACCAATTCGAATATATTTTTGTATTCTTTGAACTCTAAGGATATTTTTAATGAAGAGAAAAATTGGAAAAATTGTATAGTTGGGAAACAGAAACTTCATTTATTCATTTATTTTGTGGACCAATTCGAGATTTTTTTTATTGTATTTTTTTAACTCTAAATCTTAATAATGTTAAAAACGTGTAAGTTTGTGTGGATGTTTGTTACCCTTTCACGTAAAAACTACTGAATAGATTTTAATTAAACTTTACAATAATATACCTTATACATCAGAATAACACATAGGCTACTTTTTATCCCGGGAACAAGTTCCTGTGGGAAACGGGGAAACTTCTCTACGCATGCGGAGACGCGGACGTCAACTAGTATAGTTATAATGTATAATCTATATATAATCAACTAGTATATAAATAAAGATGGCGCACTCACATGAAATATAGTATGCGTGAAGTAAGCGTCATCGTCCTGCAGTCGTAGCGTCCGTGCAGGCGCGAAGTGCGCGTGTTGCAGTCGCGCGTGATGACGCGTGCTCGCGTGAAGCGGCGCGCCCAGTTCCCGCCGCACTACGCGCGCGCACACGTTCGGTTCCGCGCGTGCGCTCAGGATACCAACCCCGCCTTGACCTTCGGGACATTTGTGGGGCCTGGACACATCAAAATGGCCATCAAAAAAAAGCCTTCCTAAGTTTCTTGCCGGTTCTTCTCAGGTGGGCCGCGTTCCGAACCGGTGGTCGTTTAAAATATTTTAAATAGTGTATGACATTTTGTAAGCGCCGTTAAAATGGTCTATGCAAAATAAAGATATTTTTTTTTTTAATTACGTGTCACGTTGATTGTTCGCGATGGACTACTTAACTACTTAACCGCTTTTAATCAAATTTGCACACCGTGTGCAGTTTGGTCCAACTTGAAAGACAGGCTATATATCATCACGCTACGACCCTGAAGAGCGGAGCAGTAACCATAAATGTCAGAAATCGAGCAATTTTTTGTGAATTATTGTAAAATTTATAAGCGACGCGTCATCTAGTTATAAACTATTATTATTAAAATATTCATCTTGAACTAAAACACTTGTACTGTTCCACTTATTTGTTACTGAAGTAATAAATATGTGGAACAGTACAAGTGTTTTAGTTCAAGATGTGTAGCAAGTTCCACCAAATGCCATCAATCAACAGTGTAAACAATATTAAAATATTGAAAAGTAATTTTAATTAAATAAATAAATATCGTTGGGACAACTCACACAACGCCATCTGATTCCAAACTAAGCAGAGCTTGTAGAATGGTAACCAGATAACAGATAAAGGCGAGGCCAAGACGATTCTACTATTTACAATAAAAAGTTATTGTAAATAGTAGAATCGGCTTGACTTTTTATAATAAAATATTAAAATCGGCTTATCTTTTTATAATAAAATAGTAGAATCGGGTTGGCTTCTCTACATAGTAAAAAAACAAAGTAGCTTTCCGCCTTCTGTCTCTATGTATGCTTAGATCTTTAAAACTACGCAACGAATTCGATGCGATTTTTTAAAACAGATAGATTGATTCATAAGGAAGGTTTTAATGTATAATTTGTTAAGTTTTGTTGGGGGTTTCGGAAAAAATACCGTCTGCCGTGCTTTCAACGACAACGCTGCCTAAACCTTTTGTGATATAACAAAATAATATACGGTGGAATTGTGTATCTAATATAGGTCTACAAAAAAGCCTTCAACGCTATCTCTCTATCTATCTCTTCTGTCTATCTCTTAAGAATAACATACTATATCCATTATAATACTTTAAAAAGCCAGCAATTTTAAAGCGGTAATTTGTAGGCTATTCACACAAATACGTTAATCCTTATCACTTTTAATACGTTAGTTGGCTTCACTATTTCATGAAGATTATTTTGTACATTTACACCTTGCAACTTAACTGAATATCTTAGGATATAAAAATGCAAATGCGCAAGTGTAATTATAATTCGACCAGGCCGTGCCGTACTGGAAAGCGGGGAAATAATCAAGTAATTTGGAAATTTTCATACATTATTGTGAAATTAATAAACGACGGGATTAAATGGGTTCCACGGGGTTCGAAATATATCACGGGCGATCTAGTTTTATAATAAAATAGTACAATCGGGCCTCTGAATAGATATTTAACACCCTTAAATACAATATCTGAAGATATACCACAAATACTCACTCAAACAAATTAAACTGCGGACAAGTAACAACAGGGTTCTTGCACAGAGCGTGCTGGTTGTACAGGTACTCCGTGATGATGGAGTGCAGCGTGACGCGGTGCTGCGGAGGGGATGGGTCACCAGGAGCCACGCTCAGCTGCTTCTGCAGGGAGCGCTTGTGTTCCGAACTCGGCGTGCACACCAATCCCACCGAGCCTGGGGTTAGCGTTGAGTTTGATACTTTCCTATAAATAAAATAAATATCGTTGGGACAACTCACACAACGCCATCTGATTCCAAACTAAGCAGAGCTTGTATAGTAACCAGATAACTAATAAACATACTTATATATTTCTAAATACATACATATTATAGATAAATAACACCCAGACACAGAAAAAACCATCGTGTTCATCACACAAAGTTTTATCCTGGGTGGGAATCGAACCCACGACCTCTTGCGTAGCAGTCGGATGCACTCCCACTGCACCACAGAGGCAGTCAATAAAGATATAACTTATTATATGTCATATTATAACATTTGTAGATGAAATGTAGAAACGCGAGCTTAACTCAATGAGCTCACTTGCTCGCAGGGGTTTCAGGTAGGTAGGGCATGCAATATGCAATTTTCCCTATCCGAAATCCTTGTGCACGCCACTGGTCATGTATTATGTCAACCAAATCGAAGACCTTTTGGAGAAAGGCCAGGTCAAGAGTACCCTTAACCGGCAAGCGTGTATGAAAACACTCATGAAAGTAGAAGAAGCGAAAGTGGTATGTCAAGATCGTAGCAAATGGAAATCTATAGTCTCTGCCTGCCCCGATGGGAAACAGGCGTGATTATATGTATGTATCTTATTATCAATCACGTCTTTAAAGATATATCTTATTATCAATCACGCCTTTAAAGAAATAACTTATTATCTATCACGTCTTTAAAGATATAACTTATTATCTATCACGTCTTTAAAGATATATCTTATTATCAATCACGCCTTTAAAGATATAACTTATTGTCTATCACGTCTTTAAAGATATAAATTATTATCTATCACGTCTTTAAAGATATATCTTATTATCAATCACGCCTTTAAAGAAATTTCTTATTATCAATCACGTCTTTCAAGAAATATCTTATTATCAATCACGCCTTTAAAGATATAACTTATTATCTATCACGTCTTTAAAGGTATATCTTATTATCAATCACGTCTTTAAAGATATAGCTTATTATCAATCACGCCTTTAAAGATATACTTTTTATCAAACACGTCTTTAAATAGATAACTTATTATCAATCACGCATTTAAAGAGATAACTTCAATCACGTCTTTAAAGAGATAACTTATTATCAAACACGTCTTTAAAGATATAGCTTATTATCAAACACGTCTTTACCGAAGTAGCATTTACACATTTACATTTGCGAGCGTTTCCGTGCTTCGGTTTCTAGAAAAATATCAACAGCGGGTCGCTACAACCTGCACCTATCTATTTCAACACGGCAATGGGCTTACCACCTATTACATGGGACAGGAATACACACGGTGAAATGTGAGTGTATAATATGCCCCAGCCTTCGGGGATAAGGCGTGTTTGATAAATATGACCAGATTATTTAGTCTAAGGATGCTACCGGGACTTTATGCTAAGATGAGAGCGTACACTTACCTAAGCTTAATGACTGGAGGTAAGGGACTGCAGTCATCGGTCACCATGTGATGTGAGGTGTTCAGGTCGAGACTGTCTCTTTGGACCGCACACGTGCTGCTATTACGGGCCACAGACAGGCGAGACTGCGGGCACAAATATGTATTTTAATATATCTTTATATACATCAACTCTACGTGTGTATGTCACCGAATTTCTCCTATAGGTCTGGACCGAGTTGAACAATTTTTGTAGTTAATACTTCTTTTGGCGCGTTAGGGAGAATAGTTTAAGGGAAAAAAAGGGCGTAGACCGTCACGAAAAACCGACACCATAAAGTTAGCTAATAAGTGTAACCATGACTACTTATAACTACATTCAAAGTAGTTTTCAAATACCCTGAAGTTAGCTATAGTCAACATTTTAGTTATTTCTACAAACGTAAGATAAGGCGAAAGATAACATTTTTAAAAAGATAGTTGTAAAGTAGTGTACATAAGTACACACACACTTTTTTAAGGGAAACTTCTTAATCGACGTTGAGAGAAATTTTATAGCTGTAAAAAAAATATCGTCACGATTTTCGGTTATTATTATTATTATCTTGTTGGGGACGCCGGCACCGCCGAGCGAGCGATCCGACCGCATCTCTTGCCGCCCACTTCGCTCATTTCCCCGAAATCTCCTCCTTGCGGTTTGGATTGGGTATCCCAGCAGTCTTCACGGCGCCCCGTCGAACCTCCTTGTTTCCTTGCAGAAGCTTACTATCTGATCCACCTTCAGATGTTCTATGTCTTCTTCTTCTAGTCTGTCGGTGCCCATAATTTCCCATCTTGTTAACGAATACATGGGGCACTCAGCTAGTAGGTGGAAGCTGGTTTCTTCTTCCTCCATGCATTCTGGGCATAATGGGTCATCCATTACTCCTATCACTGTTAGGTGCCTGTTGAGGCGACAGTGTCCTGTGATGATCTCTATGACAAGCCTCATATTTGCTCTGGTAAGTTTGACCAGTCGGCTTCTCCTTTTCGCATCCATTCCTCTGATGAAGATCTTCGACTGTCTCATGCCTATCGAGGACCTCCATCTGAGGTTGGTTTCTACTGTTATGCTTCTGGTAATTACTCCTTTCGTGATCTTATGAGCGATTGGAACCATGGCTCCGGTCCGATCACGCATTCGTCAGCCCCTTCCCGGGCTAGTTTGTCCGCTAGTTCATTGCCCGGGACTCCCTCATGTCCGGGGACCCAGGCAACGTAGACTTCAGTTCTTTCCGCCAGCTTTTCGAGTGATTTTTTGCACTCCTTGACTGTTGCTGACATTGTCTCTACTTTATTTAGGGCTTTCAATGCTGCTTGACTGTCACTGTAGATGGTCACCTTTTTATGTCTGTATGGCGATGTATAGTTTGCTCACACTCTGTGATGGCGCATATTTCCGCCTGAAAGACACTTGCGAATTTGCCTAACCGTATTGATCTATTAATCTCCGTTCCATTTGCACATTGTATGTGCACTCCGGAGCCGGAGAGCTTAGTAGATTCCTTTCTAAAGCCGTCAGTGTAGCAGATGATGCCTCCGGTGTCTTCCGTCTGCCAGCTCTCTCTTTGTCCTATATGTATTCTATACTTTTTGTCAAAAACCCTCTCCTTCTTGATTAGGTCATTGTTAGAGAGAATCATTGACAATTTATCTTCGTATTTCTTATTGATACTAGCATGTCCGCCATCTTGAGGATTACCTCTCCATAGGCCCACGCTTTTCAATTTAAACCATTGTTCAATTGCTTTCTTTTTAATTTCTAGATCCAGAGGATGGAGTCCCAATACGATCTCTAGCGCAGCTGTGGGAGTTGTCCTCATAGCACCTGTTGTCATCAGGGCCGCCAGCCTCTGTACCTTGTCTAATTCTATTTTGTTTGTCTTGTTCACTGCCTTGTGCCACCATACTATGGCCCCGTGCAGTATTCTGGGTAGGATAATTGATTTATATATCCATATGACTGTTGCTGGTTTCGTTCCCCAGGTTCTTCCTATTGCACTTTTACATTGCATCAACGCCATTTTGGCTTTTGTGCATGTGTTCTTTATGTGAGTCTTAAAAGTCAATTTGCTGTTCAGTGTGACTCCCAGGTATCTGATATTCTCAACCACCTCCAGGGTGTGGTTGTTCAGTCTCACTGGTCCAAAATTGTCTTTCTTCCTTTTATTCGTAAATGTCACTACCTTTGTCTTGTCGGGATTCAAGTTTAACCCTTTGCTTTTGCACCATGTTAGAGCTACCTTCAGTCCTCTGTTCATGTTGTCGCACATAACACTTGGCACCTTGCCGGTGACCAGGAGCACGCCGTCGTCGGAATATGCCTGTGTGTATATGTGCAAACTGTTAATTTTCTTGATAAGTTCATCTAATCTATTAGCAGGCACCATAGTAAAGGCGATAGGCATCCTCCCTGTAGGAAGCCTCTGCTTGCCTCTACTTTTAGGGTCACGCCTGCCATCTCTGCCTGTACGATTTTCGGTTACGCGCCATGTTGTTTTGAAGTGAAACTTTTTTATCATAAGTGAAACTTCTGTAACGAAGTTTGAGTGAAAAGTTATAATTGTAAAAAAAAAATTCGTAAAGAATTTTCACTTCTTACCTGAGTACAATTTTTTTGAAGTGAAAACATCTTTGGCGCACCGCACACAGATTTTTCCGTAGTTAGTAAGTTAGGCTGATCCGTCACGCTCTGAGGTGTGCGGCTCGATCGGGTGAACTTGGAAACTCCGAGTGTGCTCATCGCACAAAGTTTTATCCTGGGTGGGAATCGAACCCACGACCTCTTGCGTAGCAGTCGGATACGATCCCACCGCGCCACAGAGGCAGTCAAATTAATAATTAGTATAGATAAGAGCGTGCAGCGACTTACCCTGGTGGGGGTGGAAGGTGTATAGACAGGTGGTGGCGGTGCTGGCAGTGCAGGAGCAGCAGGAGCGGGAAGTCTCGCCTCAGCCCGCAAGGTGGCAGCACTGTGGGAGAGCCCTCTTGCCGCCAGGTGGGCCGCCACGAGCTGCAGCAGTTGGCGCTCGTTGTAGTTGATGCGCGTCTGGGCCACCACGTTCGCCTGGAAACCAAATGAAATCTTCATGCTATATCCCTGATGGAATAGTCAGAGGACCTAGGGAGATTTAACCACTGGACGCGTAATGTACTCAATAAAGTATGAAATCACGTTCAACCAACTTTCGTGCGGGGGGGGGGGGGGGGGAAACTACACATAATGACAACTTTTATTCATGCTACTCATAATGCTTTTTAGTAATTTAGTTTTATGTAAATGAAATAAAACTTTACTTACGAGTGAAAAGAAACATTAGTTGTTCGACCGCTATAACTTTTACACCTTTTCACAGCACATTTCGTCATTTCTTCTTTATAAATTACCCTCCGCACGTGTACGATAGACTGAGTCCGCGGTAAAAGATACTTGGCAAATGGTAAGCGCGGTATAGGCGCAAACGGCAAGATAAGTCCATTGGTTAAATCGTTCTAGGAGAGGACAGATTGCCAGGCTTCGCGATCCACGCACATTTCTTTCGCTTTTCAGATTCATTAATCGCTTCATACACGCACGTCTGGGTACTTTCGACTTTTCCATTGTTGAGCAATCTGCTCACGTGGTCTTCATATGTAAGTCTCGGCCTACCCTGACTCCTTCTACCCTGTACTTACGCACAACATATATTCTTCATCAATCGTAATCTATACTAATATATTAAGCTAAAGAGTATGTTTGCTGGTTGATGGCTAATCTATATGCTATATATCATTACGCTACTACCTGAGAAGGAGCTGAGATAATATTTTTAAACCGGAACAAATTCTTATTGGAAATGGGATCGGGCAGATATCTCCACGCGGACATCAACTAGTACTAAAATAAAACAAAAAGGGAGATAGGGATAAGAAAGCTAGAGAACGTTAGAGAGAGAAAGAGACGGAGAGTAGAGACTTCTCCACGCGGACACCCACTAGTACTAAAACTAAACAGAAAGGGAGATAGGGATAAGAAAGCTAGAGAACGTTAGAGTGAGAAAGAGACGGAGAGTAGAGACTTCTCCACGCGGACACCCACTAGTACTAAAACTAAACAGAAAGGGAGATAGGGATAAGAAAGCTAGAGAACGTTAGAGAGAGAAAGAGACGGAGAGTAGAGACTTCTCCACGCGGACACCCACTAGTACTAAAACTAAACAGAAAGGGAGATAGGGATAAGAAAGCTAGAGAACGTTAGAGAGAGAAAGAGACGGAGAGTAGAGACTTCTCCACGCGGACACCCACTAGTACTAAAACTAAACAGAAAGGGAGATAGGGATAAGAAAGCTAGAGAACGTTAGAGAGAGAAAGAGACGGAGAGTAGAGACTTCTCCACGCGGACACCCACTAGTACTAAAACTAAACAGAAAGGGAGATAGGGATAAGAAAGCTAGAGAACGTTAGAGAGAGAAAGAGACGGAGAGTAGAGACTTCTCCACGCGGACACCCACTAGTACTAAAACTAAACAGAAAGGGAGATAGGGATAAGAAAGCTAGAGAACGTTAGAGAGAGAAAGAGACGGAGAGTAGAGACTTCTCCACGCGGACACCCACTAGTACTAAAACTAAACAGAAAGGGAGATAGGGATAAGAAAGCTAGAGAACGTTAGAGAGAGAAAGAGACGGAGAGTAGAGACTTCTCCACGCGGACACCCACTAGTACTAAAACTAAACAGAAAGGGAGATAGGGATAAGAAAGCTAGAGAACGTTAGAGAGAGAAAGAGACGGAGAGTAGAGACTTCTCCACGCGGACACCCACTAGTACTAAAACTAAACAGATAGGAAGATAGGGATAAGAAAGCTAGAGAACGTTAGAGACAGAGAGTAAACTACTCACCCTATGTATATTAGCGAGAGACGTTTCAAACTCGGCGCCCATGTGTTTGCTCTTGCCCGAGACCCGTTCCAACAACTCCAGCGCGTACTTCTGGAACATGACGTGTTCCTGTCTCTTTTCTTGCAGGATCGGATCTCGCATCAATACTGTGCAACAGAAAGAGATAGATATTATTATTATTTATCTATCACGCCTTATCCCCGAAGGGGTGGCAGAGGCATATATATTATATGCCCACTTTTCACCATGTGTATTCCTGTCCCACGTAATAGGTGGTGAGCCCATTGCCGTGTTCAAATAGACAGACGCAGATTGTTGCTACCTGCTGTTGAAATTTTTAAGCCGCCCATAAGGCCTTCAACCTGGCTTAACGACTGCCAATTTATTGGCAACCGGGACCAACGGCTTAACGTGCCTTCCGAAGCACGGAACTGGGGTGGGTCTAAAGGGCCGAATGAATTTAATAAAATGTGTCTATTTTAGATGTTAAATTTGTAAGAAATTTTGAACCTGTTGCCTTTTTAGTGAGGTGGTAACAAAAAGGCTAAAAGGTCTTATGTGCTAGACACTCATTAGCACGACCAATTAAAGTCCTGGTAGTCTCGGACTCGAAGAGATAGATATAAGTATAGTAAGGATAATCCACTCGAAGCACTCGCGGTCCCGCTGTCTCAGTGTTCTGTAAACGATCACTGCGTTTAGAATAGAACAAAAACTTCATTTTAACTAAGACTTATTAGTAACTTAATTTTAAAAAGAATAAAACTTAAAACAAATAAAATCTAGATCACAAAGATATTTGCAAGATATTGTACAAATGGCGGCTTTATAAGAAATTTTTGGCAACCTTGGGATGGAAAGAAAATGATAATAGTTGTACGAAAGATGGGTAGTTTTGGTGTATATGAAGCTACATTAAAATAAATACAAAACATATAAACATACAATAAATAACATAAATACATACAAAGATACATACATACATGCAAACACTACTGAGTCAAATAATGCTCCTTTACCATACACTTAAAGACAACCAGAGACTGCACTGTTTAGCAACTTCGCTATGTCTGGTCACGGATGGGTGACCACTTTGTAGCATTTACTTTTGCGAGCGTTTCCGTGCTTCGGAAGGCACGTTAAGCCGTAGGTCCTCGTTGCCAGTAACATGGCAGTCGTGAAGTGGATTGAAAAATTTCAACAGCAGTTCGCCACAACCTTAGTCTGTCTATTTCAACACGGTAATGGTCTCAACGCCTATTATGTGTGACAGGAATACACCCGGTGAAAAGTGAACGTATAAATTGTCTTTTTTATTATTTATTTATTTCAACATGCTTACCACCTGTTACGTAAAACAAAAATGCGTGCGGTTAAAAGTGGGCCTATAATATGCCTCTGCCTACCCCTTCGCGGATAAAGGCGTGACAATGTAACAATATGTATGTATTTATGTAAAATAATATCGAGCTAACCAATCAAAAGAATCACGTTGTATTAGAGGAGTTGTAGGAGAGTTGGAGCGAGAGAGAGTTGGAGAGAGAAGGAGAGAGAGGGGGGAGAGAGAGGGAGAGAGAAAGAGGGGGGGCGAGAGACGGGGAAAGAGGAAGATAGAGAGACGGAGAGGGGAGGTGAGAGGAAGGGGGAGAGAAACAGGTGGGAAGGAGAAAAAGAGAGGGAAAGAGAGGAAGGGAGAGAGAAAGAGGGGGGGGCGAGAGACGGGGAGAGAGGAAGAGAGAGAGACAGAGAGGGGAGGTGAGAGGAAGGGAGAGAGAAACAGGTGGGTGGGAGAAAAAGAGAGGGAAAGAGAGGGAGGGAGAAAGGAGAAGTAGGGAGAGGAGAAGAGAGGGAGGGAGAAAGGAGAAGTAGGGAGAGGAGAAGAGAGGGGGGGAGATAGAAGGAGGGAGGGATGGGGATAGATGAGAGAGATAGAGAGACTAACACAGCGAGAAAGAGAGGTAGAGAAGGAGAGTATATACGAGTTCGTGAGCTGGGTTACCTTGTATCTGCGAGGTGGTGAAGAGAGGTAGCTTGGAGATGATCTGGCGCACCGTCGGACAGCGAGCCAGGCCGGCAAGCGCGCGACAGGCCAGACCACGCAACCGGTCCGCGTCCGTGATGGGAGACTTCACCATCATCAGCGACAGCAGCACCTATAGACACGGAAACAGCATTTTTATAACTATCTTCACGATGTCTATATTTATAAAAATGTATCCCTATTTCCCTTGGTCACGCCATCACGCGGGAACGGCTGGACTGATTTGAAAAATTATTTTTGTATTGAATAGCCCATTTATTGAGGAAGGTTCTAAGCTATATATCATCACGCCACTACACACGACAGCGGAGCAGTAATCATAAATGTAAACAAATCGGGGAATCTTTCATACTTACTTCACATTTGGAAAATGAAATTCCAAAAAACTAGTTTATAGGACAACAGATAATAAATCTGGCCAGTTGACTTTGGCCCCTGAGAATAATCTTAGTAAAAATATTGTTTTTATAAACCTGGTGCACCATAATGTTAGAGGTTTAATAAATGGTAAAGATTTAGAGTTAGAGCTATACATTAATGCAAATTCTATTAATATTTTGTGTGCTACAGAGCACTGGTTAAAAGATCATCAAATCACATTGTTGAACTTCGTAAATCACCAGGTTGCTAGCTCGTTCAATAGAAAACATTCTAAACGTGGAGGCTCTTTAATATTAATTATTAAAAACTTAAAATTTAAAGAACGTAAGGATTTAGTAGCCCTCTCCATTGAGCGAGTTATTGAGATTGCCAGTATTGAGTTTGAGCATTTCATCTTGTTAAGCGTATACAGTCCCCCTGATGCTTCTTACATTAAATTTGAAGAAAAGCTTGAAGAAGCACTGTTCAAATGCCAATGTTCTAAGAAATCTATAATAGTTTGTGGAGATTTTAATGTTGATATATTAGATACATCATTAACTCCATCAGAGAGAAATAAAATGAAAAATTTATTTAAATCCTTTAATCTGCATAGTACATTCTTAGAACCAACTCGTATTACAGCCACCAGTGCAAAATGTATTGATAATATTTTCACTGATATTAAACCTATAGATAAAGGTATTGTGGATCCTGTGGAGTCAGATCATCGTGGCCAATGGATAAAATTTCCTAAAAGTAGTAACAAAGTCAGCAAAAAACAAATTAAATATGTACCAATTAACCAAAGTCGTTTGAATAATTTTAAAGAAAATGTATTAAAGAGATTACCATATCTACCTAACTTCACTTGTGTAGACCAGTCATATAAACACTTATTTAATTTGATTAATGATGAGTTTGGCAAAGTTTTTACCTCAAAAACTCTACTTATTGGTGGTCGTCCTGTTTTCAGTGACTGGGCAACACCAGGTATCTTTAAAAGTAGAAATAAATTATTTGAATTATATTCAGAAAAATCATATAATTTTAGGCAAACCTTTCAGGAATATGTTAAAAATTATTCAAAGATATTTAAACAAACGTGTCATCTTGCTAAGTCAAACTTCATTAAAAATAAAATTTCTAATTCTGTAAATAAAATAAAAATGACTTGGAACATCATTAACTCTGAATGCGGTAGATCTTTAGTGACTGAAAGGGATTTCCACTTAAAAGTAAATGGTTGCCATGTTACAGGGGACCTGGAAGTGGCTACGGAGTTTGAACATTTTTTCAAAAATGTACCTATATTGATAACAAAATCTCTCCAAGCATCTTCCAGTTCCGCTGAACTTTTATTAGAAGAATCTGTTCTTTGTTGCAGGGATGCATTTGTATTCACAGATATTTGTGCTCAGGACATTGTAAAGACATTTAAATGTATCGAACTTAAGAAAACCGCGGACATTTGGGGATTATCGGTCAAAACTGCATCATGTATAATTGAGGTAATTGCGCCCCATCTAGCAACTGTGTTTAATTACTGTGTTTCTAGTGGTACATTTCCTGATTTAATGAAACACAGCAAAGTCGTTCCCTTGTTCAAGGCTGGCAGCGCTACAGAGCCGTCTAATTTTCGACCAGTGTCAGTGCTGCCAACTTTGAGCAAAGTATTTGAAAAAATAATCTTGAATCAAATGCTATCCCATTTTAATAGTCATAAAATACTCCATGCGAATCAATTTGGGTTTACGAAAGGGCGCTCAACTTCCGATGCTGGTGTTGAGTTATTAAAATGTATTCATGAAGCCTGGGAAGACAAGCACGATGCATTAGGTATATTTTGCGATCTATCAAAGGCTTTTGATTGCGTTCAACATGAAACGCTGTGCAAAAAATTACACCACTATGGAATAAGAGGCAAAGCTCTCGACCTTCTGTCTTCATATTTGAACAATAGAATACAGAGGGTCGATATTAATGGTACACGTTCTGTAGGATCCATGGTTACAATGGGTGTGCCGCAAGGCTCGATACTTGGGCCATTCTTGTTCCTCATTTATATTAATGATTTACCATTTTATGTAGGGGACAGGAATAGGATTGTTTTGTTTGCAGATGACACCTCATTAATTTTTAAAATTAAAAGACAATTAGATAACTATGACGATGTAAACAATGCAATTGCAAGAGTAGTTCATTGGTTCAGCTCAAATAATCTTTGCCTTAATGAAAATAAAACTAAATGTATAAAATTTACTCTACCAAATGTAAAACAAGTTGCGGCCAATGTTCAACTGAATGGACAAGTGTTAGAGTTTGTAGAATCAACTGTGTTCCTAGGTATAACTATTGATGCCAATTTGCAGTGGGGCCCACACATAGAAAAGACAGCCTCTAGATTAAGTTCGGCTGCATACGCTGTAAAAAAGATCAGGACTCTAACAGATGTGGATACGGCTAGAATGGTTTACTTCAGCTATTTTCATAGTATTATGTCTTACGGTATTCTCCTTTGGGGGAGTGCTGCAGATTTAAATATTATTTTTGTTCTACAAAAGCGGGCTGTACGCGCTATTTATAATTTGGGCCCCAGAGTTTCTCTCCGAGAAAAATTCAAAGAAGTAAATATTCTAACCGTACCATCACAATACATTTTTGCCAATCTTATGTATGTCCAGAAAAATCTATCACAGTTTTCTAAACTCTGTGATAAACATAATATAAACACTAGAAATAAAAATAATCTTTCAGTCCACCACAGTCGACTACATAAGATTGGCGATTCTTTCCAGGGTAACTGTATACGCTTTTACAACAAGCTTCCCTGTGACCTGAGAAATTTACCTTTAAATAAATTTAAAAAGTTTATTAAATACAAGCTTTGTGAAAAAGGTTTTTACTCCGTTACAGACTATTTGCAGGACAGGGACGCCTGGAAATCTGCTGGCAAAGTAAAATAATATTAAATTGTAAATAGGCCATCAAAAAAAAAGCCTTCCTAAGTTTCTTGCCGGTTCTTCTCAGGTGGGCCGCGTTCCGAACCGGTGGTCGCTTTAAATATTTTAAATAGTGTATGACATTTTGTAAGCGCCGTTAAAATGGTCTATGCAAAATAAAGATATTTTTATTTTTATTTTATTTTTTTATTTTATACGTTTTTGAAAAAGTAATAAGCGACGGGATTAATAGGTGCCACGGGGTTGAAATTATATCACGGGTGAAGCCGCGCGGGTCTGCTAGTATTTTATAAATATTGTATATATGTCATCTTTTCACTGTGGACACAATCGTGCCGAGAACCGAAAGATTCCGTAAGTCTTTCTTATATCGCACCATAAAAAGCATGGAACTCTCTGCCAGCGCACGTGTTTCCCTTCTCTTACAATCCTGGGTCCTTTAAGAGAAGCGTGAAAAGGCATATTTCTGGGCCGTCAAAATGAGGGTCGCTATTGGAACCTTGCGTGCGGGTTGAGATAGCGGCCCTCATTCACGGGTCGTCGTCTTTGCTTACCATCAGGCGGGCGACGCCATTTTGACCGGGGTAGTCAGAAAGGACAAATCGCCAGGCTTTTCAGGTTTCCATGACACCTTATAACTACAGTCAAAGTAGTTTTCATTTTATTGATGGTTTTATACTCACAAAAAAAAACTAAAAACTAACTAACTATCTTCACGCTGTATCCCTGACGGGGTAGTCAGAGAGGACAGATCGCCAGGCTTCGCGATCCATACATACATCCTTCTTTCTTTCTTTATTTTTCTCACTAATTTATCATTTAAACAAAATGTGTGTACTTATGTACACGCGTTAGAAGTTATACTGCTTTACTCTAATAAGATTTCATTACATATACCACAACTCTTTGTTTGTAACAGGAATGATTATATAGTAAGATAAAATAACATCAAAAGAATGACAACTTATAACTACATTAAAAGTGGTTAACTTTAAATGTAGTTATAAGTTGTAAAGGAAAGAATTATCAGACGTCAGGGTCTCTATAAGTTGTCATGGAAACACTTTGACTGCATCTGTGGCGCGGTGGGAGTGTATCCGAGTGCTATGCAAGAGGTCCCGGGTTCGATTCCCGGGTCGGAACAAATATTTGTGTGATCCACAAATGTGTGTTTCGGAGTTTGGGTGTTTCCTATGTATAATATGTATGTATTTAGAAATATATAAGTATGTTTATCAGTTATCTAGATCCCATAACACAAGCTAATATTAGCTTACTTTGGGCTAGATGGCGCTGAGTGAAAAGTGTCCCACTATATTTATTTAACACTTATCAGCTAACTTCATGGTGTCAGGTTTTCATGACGGTCTGCGTGGGCTTCTTAAAAATTTACTTTCATAAATTCACTAACGCGCCAAAAAAGTATAACTTCAAAAACATACTTACATACATACATACATATTGTCACGCCTTTATCCCAAAGTACACATTTCACCGTATGCCCACATTTTTGTCCCACGTAACAGATGGTGAGCCCATTGCCGTGTTGAAATGGACAGGCGCATGCTGTGGCGAACTGCTATTGAAACTTTTTAAGCCGCCTATAAGGCCTTCAACTTGTCTTAACGACTGCCAATTTACTGGCAACCGGGACCAACGACTTAACGTGCCTTCCGAAGCACGGAACTGGGGCGGGTCTAAAGGTCCGAAGAAATTTAATAAAATAAAAATGTGTCTATTTTAGATGTAAAATTTGTAAGAAATTTTGAACCCGTTGCCTTTTTAGTGAGGTGGTAACATAATGGCTAAAAGGTCTTATGTGCTAGACACTCATTAGCACGACCAATTAAAGTCCTGGTAGTCTCGGACTGCAAAAAGATTTTTGCCACGTAATAGGTGGTGAGCCTATTACCGAATAATATACTCACCATAATTCCATTGTTTGTCCGAACGCTCTCCCAAACCTTCTGAATGACATCCTCATAAGACTTGAGAGCGGTTTTCTTCTTTGTAGATCCGGTTATAGAGAACCTGGTATTTGATGTGCCCGCCTGAAGAATATAGAGATGTTTATTAAACACGTTTTATCCCCAAAGGGGTGGCAGAGGCATATTATACGCCTACATGTGATTTGAATATATACATATCGTCACGCCTGTCTCCCATCGGGGTAGGCAGAGACTATGGCTTTCCACTTGCTACGATCCTGGCATACAACTTTCGCTTCTTCCACTTTCATAAGTGTTTTCATACACACACGCCGGTTTAGGGTACTCTTGGCCTGACCTTTTTCCAAAATGTCTTCTATTTGATTGACATATGTACGTCGAGGTCGCCCCTTACCAGTTTGCCCATTCACTCACTTCTGATAACTCTGTTTCGTTAGTCTACTTTCATCCATCCTCTCCACGTGTCCGAACCATCTAAGCATACCTTTTTCTATCTTAGTCACTACTCTACCATACCGCAATGTTCCCTTATCACACTGTTCCTTTCTTTGTCCATACATACATACATACATACATACTTTAAATATATATCTATATTAAATATAATTAAATAATATCAGTTAATAAATAACAGACTACTTTTTTTTTAATCTTTATTTATTTATAGAGGGTTTGATTATCCATCACGCCTTATCCCCGAAGGGGTGGCAAAGGCATATTATATGCCCACTTTTCACCGTGTGGATTCCTGTCCCACGTAATAGGTGGAGAGCCCATTGCCGTGTCGAATTAGACAGACGCAGGTTGTGGCTACCTGCTGTTGAAATTTTTCAAACCGCCTATAAGGCATTCAACCAGGCTTAACGACTGCCATTTTACTGACAACCGGGACCAACGGCTTAACGTGCCTTCCGAAGCACGGAAACGCTCGCAAATGTAAATGCCACAAAGTGGTCACCCATCCGAGGACCAGCCATAGTGAAAGTTGCGTAACTCAGTGATCGTTTACAGAACACTGACCGCGGGGCCACGAGCGCTTTTTTTTACAGCTATAAAATTTCTCTCATACGTCGATAAAGAAGATTCACCTTAAAAATTTACCTCAAAGCGCATTCTGCTAACTCAATGTTCTGTAAACGATCATTGCATTAGGTAACTTTCGCTATAACTGGACCTCGGTGATGACTTCGTGACATTTAGAATAATGAGCGACTAGTTGACCCCCGCGGCTTCGCCCGCATAGAGAACTTTTCCTGTTCCCGTTTCCCACAGAAACTTGCTCCCGGGATAAAAAGTAGCCTATGTGTTATTCTGATGTAGAAGCTATATTATTGTAACGTTTCATTAAAATTCATTCAGTAGTTTTTACTTGAAAGAGTAACAAACATTAATTATTACAAACTTTCGCGTTTATAATAATAGTAGGATTCTGTGCTTTCGGAAGCCACGTCAAAGCCGTTGGTCCCGGTTGCCAGCGTTGGGTAAAGCAAAATTATTGTATGCCTCTATCTACTCCTTCTGGAATAAACGCATGACTATATGCTGTCCAGACAAGTGGTACAGTTGTTTTTTTATACCACTGAGGTGGCAGACAAGCATACGGCCCACCTGGTGGAAAGTGGTTACCGTAGCCTATGGACGTTTGCAACCCTTTATAAACCTTCTAAGACCCTTTTTGAAGAACCCCATACTGTAGTATTAGTGATTTGAATCTATACTAATATTATAAAGCTGGAGAGTTTGTTTGTTTGTTTGGTTGAACGCGCTAATCTCAGGAACTACTGGTCGGATTTGAAAATTTTTTTCCGTGTTATCTAGATACAGATAGCCCATTCATCGAAGAAGGCTTTAGGTAGTAGTCATAAATGTCGAAAAATCGGGCAAATTTCTATGCCTTATTGTAGAATTTATAAGCGACGGGATCAATAGGTGCGACGGGAGTTCGAATTATCCCACGGGCGAAGCTGTGGGGGTCATCTAGTGTAATATAGACTTACCCTATGAACAGGCGCGCAGACGCAGTTGACTAGAACATTAAGAGCAGCTTTCTGAACCTCAGGCTCCGGAACTATTTCACCATCCGCAGCACCTGTGTAACATTAACAGTTAGCTATCTTCACGCTGTGACCCTGGGGTAGTCAGAGAGGACAGATCGTCAGGCTTCGCGATCCATGCATACTTCTTTCGCTTCCTGCAGATTCATCAATCGCTTCATGCACAAATGGGTATCCGAGTACTTTTGAACTTTGAATAATCTGCTCACGTAGTCTTCATATGTAAGTCTCGGTACCATGAACAGTTAACATAAGATAATAAAAAAATTATATGTGTGAAAGTGAAACTTCTTTAAGACATATCATTTTTCTACTATTTACAAATAATAAAATAAATAAATATCCATCACGCCTTATCCCCGAAGGGGTGGCAGAGGCATATTATGTGCCCACTTTTCACCATGTGGATTCCTGTCCCACGTAATAGGTGGTGAGCCTATTGCCGTGTTGAAATAGACAGACGCAGGTTGTGGCTACTTGCTGTTGAAATTTTTAAGCCGCCCATAAGACCTTCAACCAGTCTTAACGACTGCCATTTTACTGGCAACCGGGACCAACGGCTTAACGTGCCTTCCGAAGCACGGAAACAAAAATTACTATTTACATCTTCACAAAAATTGGGTAGGCCTTAAGAAAAATCATACGTCGATAAAGACGTCTCACTTCAACATACGTCGATAAAAAGGTATCTTCAAAAAAAAAAAAAAATGATGGCGTGTAACCAAAAACTCTATGATTTTTTTTACAGTTCTAAAATTTCTGTCATAAGTCGTTAAAGAAGATACACTTCAAAAAGAAGCTTAATCTTACTAATATTATAAACTAGCTGTTTCTCCGGTTTTGCCCGTTACGATGAACTTTAATCTCCTATAAAATAGGACCACCTATGGACCAGAATCACCTATGGATCTCACGGCGCAAGCGCCTGCACCAGCGTTAGGAGGTCAGACGGCACTCGCTTCTAATAATGCCGAAAATTAAAAGCCAGACGAAACCAGGTGGAGTTTGATACTCACTGGGAAAACACTTAAAATTTGCATGATTTGTTGACATTTATGATTACTGCTCCGCTCTCCTTGGCAGTAGCGTGATAATATATAGCATATAACTTTGCTCGAGTCAAAATATGTAACAGTCAAAGTCGTGGGTCTTGGGTAGTGTACCAACTTTTAAGTATATCTTCTTATGTTGACCATGGTTGGTTGTTGCCATTCGTCTGTAGTAATTTGTGCAATCGAGTGGGTCTCGATAGCCTAATTGGTAGGGCGTTCCACGCGACGCTGGTTCGAATTCAGCTCGAACAAAAAATTTGTTCCACTATAAATTTAGGATAATATTATTAGCATACTGATAGCTTTTCAAATATGTCTCCAAACCTACCAAGAACAATATTGACTCCTGTGGTCAGATCAGCATCCCTCATGTCTATCTTATCGGTGAGAAGCAGCTGAACCCTCGGGGCTACGCAGCATACGGAGACCACGTCCAGAGCCGAGCGGACTGTTTCTGACCTGCACACAATATCCAACTCAATTATATCTTTACGCTGTACCCGGACTGGGTAGTCAGAGAGGACAAATCGCCAGGCTTCGCGATCCATGCATACTTCTTTCACTTCTTTTCACATATGCACGTCTATGTCTGGGGCCCCAGCAAGATCTCCGGGGCCCAAACGAACTCACCTGTTAGCGGTGCACCAGCTGAATAACGCACGAGGCAATGACGCAGGTGTCTTTATGGGGATGAAAGGTCAGAAGGCACTCGCTGCCAACTATCTCAAAAGTCAATCTATAGCTGCTTCTAGCAGAGGGAGAGAGAGGGGGGAGGGGGAGAGAGGGAAATAGAAAGAGTGGAGAGCGAGAGAGAGACAGAGAGATTCATTGCATACACAATTAGCCATAGAACAAGGAATGTTGCTAGCTTCCTCTCGCTTTCCTCCTAATAGAGACGCAAACGCGCGTGTCAAATTTACGTCTGGCTGTGGACGAAAATTGCATACGCGGCCTGTCATTCGTCTATAGTAATTAGTGTGATCGTATGAGCAAACGGCGACGCAGTGGACACGCTAGGTTGTATGAAATATATAGAGAAAGAGGTCTCTAGTATAGCGCGTGTGATATTGATTCCTTGCTATGTGCTAATTGTGTGCAATGATGCTTTATGTACAAGCCATAATTTGTACACCCCAGCTGTGCGCTTCATACGATCAGTACGCAATCAGCATTCATACGCGATACTCATTCTAGCATTAGTTACAAGTTAATAAAATAAAAACTATTTAAAAACCATATGTGACTTATCATTGTGAGCAAATATACAAGATGTGTGATTGATTGATTGATATATTCTTTATTGTAACACCAAATTACATTTAAACATAAAGATAATGTGATAACAATTGGTTTTACAATTGGCGGCCTTATCGCACAAAGGCAATCTCTTACAGGCAACCCTTTGAATGGAGACCTGTTACAAGAACTGAATTTGGGGCACAATGGTATTACATTGAAATGTAACATTTCATTAAAATATCTTATATACACAATATACCGTACACACGTACATGTCGTACACCATACACATACATACATACATACAAATACACATGGTGTGTGTGTTCTCAAGCAGCAGACCACCATAAATCTTTTTTTGTCCATCGAGCCGGATAAAAATCGTCACTTAATAGATATTTTTTTAAGGCACTTATATTTAAACTTTCATATATTATTTTATTTAAGTGCATAAATATCAGAATTTGCATTGATATAAAAGTTGTTAAGTGGCTCGATAGATGGATCTGGTCATACTCTTAAATGACGATTAAAATATAGTAAAGAATTTTAACTTGTTTCGGTACGGTTCGGGTAGTTCAGTGGTAAGAACATTGTCCTGGATAGGCAAAAGTTACGGGTTCAATCCCCGTCCTTATCAAGTTGTCTATTTTCACATTAATAAAAAATTGGTTGCAAAGTGTGAGGATCTTCACCCTCACACTTTACGTTCGGAGCGCTTGAATACGGTTAGGTGCGTTAGGCTTTATTCCCCGTACGCTTAGATTGTAGAATGAACTCCCTGCCTGAGTTTTCCCGCATGTTTACAGTATGGGGTTCTTCGAAAGTGGTCTTAAAAGGCTTATAAAGGGTCGGCAGCGCGAGTGCTGCACCTCTGGTGTTGCAAACGTCCATAGGCTACGGTGACCACTTTACATCAGCCTTGTCTGCCACCTTACATACATACATATTGTCACGCCTTTATTCCCGAAGAGGTAGGCAGAGGCATTCTATACGCCTACATTTCACCGCATGCATTTTTGTCCTACGTAACAGGTGATGAGCCCATTGCCGTGTTGAAATGGACAGGTTATGGCGACCTGCTGTTGAAATTTTTCAAGCCTTCCATTTGAGTTAACGATTGCTATTTTACTGGCAACCGGGACCACCTTAGTGATATAAAAAAAAAAAGTTCCCAATACCTGCCGTTAAAATTCCATTCGTAGGCATAGCCAACGACCTGGAGTAACAAAGACACTCCACCCAGTTCCACCAGTTCATCCACAGGGGCCCATCGACTCCAGGCCACGCTCTGGAGCAGCTCGATCTGCTCCTGGATCTCTTCTGGAGACGATTTTGAGGCCTGTGAAGGTAGAACAAGGATTAGAATATATAGGATTAGGTTATTAAGTTCCGGTTGTCAGTAACATGGCTGCCGTTAAGTCAAGCTGAAGGCCTTATGGGCGGCTTGAAAGATTTCAACAGCAGGTCGCCACAACCTGCGCCTTTCCATTACAACACGACAATGGGACAAAAGTGCATACGGTGAAATGTGGGCGACGCCGTAATAATAGAGGGTAGAAGGAGTCAGGGTAGGCCGAGACTTACATATGAAGACCACGTGAGCAGATTGCTCAAAAACGGAAAAGTCGAAAGTATTCGGATACCCAGACCTGCGTGTATGAAGCGATTAATGAATCTGCAGGAAACGAAAGAAGTATGCATGGATCGAGAAGCATGGCGATCTGTTCTCTCTGACTACCCCGTCAGGGATACAGCGTGAAGATAAATATTTTTTTGTTGGACATTTTTTTTACACAGCGCCGTCAAGCCCAAAGTAAGCTAATATAAGCTTGTGTTATGGGATCTAGACAACTGATAAACATACTTATATATTTCTAAATACATACATATTATACATAGGAAACACCCAAACTCCGAAACAAATATTAATGGATCACACAAATATTTGTTCCGACCCGGGAATCGAATCCGGGGCCTCAGTCGCATACAATACCACTGCGCCACCGAGGCAGTCAAGTTAAAGAATATAAAGAGAGAGTTAAGAATAAGAAGAATATATGAATATAATATGTATTTTTTATTTATAATTTATTATCAATATTTATTAACTTACTAGCTTTCCCGCCCGGCTTCGCCCGTGACATTATTCGAACCCCGTGGCACCCATTTAATCCCGTCGTTTATTAATTTCACACGGCATCGCCCATGTAGAGAAGTTTTTCCGTTCCCGTTTCCCACAGGAACTTGTCCCCGGGATAAAAAGTAGTCTACGTCCGTCTCCTGGCTCTAAGCTACCTCCCTACCAATTTTCAGCCAAATCGGTACAGCCGTTGTTGAGTTATAAATAGTGTAACTAACACGACTTTCTTTTATATATATAAGATGTATATGTGTAACTATAGTTTGTGTAAGTTTATTAACCTACGCACACTAAATAGCTCTGTTTTTTACAATTTCTCCTCTATTACAAACGGTTTTACTTACGTGTGAATTTCAGGATAGCCAGACTAGTTTCAGTGCCAGCGCAGCTTCCGACGTAGCTTGACGCTCCTCTTAAAAAATGACCTCCGTTAGGTCCGAAACTAGTCGGGCTATCCCGAAATATACACGTGAGTAAAACCGTAGTTTGTAATAGAGAATTTTTTTTTTCATAATGTTTTTTCCCTTTTATAATTGAGCTCTGTGTACATACATACATACATATTGTCACGCCTTTATCCCCGGGGTAGGCAGAGGCATATTAAACGCCCACATTTCACCGTATGCATTTTTGTCCCACGTAACAGGTGGTGAGCCCATTGCCGTGTTGAAATGGACAGGCGCAGGCTGTGGCGAACTGATGTGTAATTTTTTCAAGCCGCCCATTAGGCTTTCAACTTGGCTTAACGACTGCCATTTCACCGGCGACCGGGACCAACGGCTTAACGTGCCATCCGAAGCACGGATCTGGGGTGGGTCTAAATATGTCTATATGCCCAAATGAGGCTATTTTACTATCTACTTTCACAAATAAACCATTGTAAAATTAATAAACAATTTATGTTCTAAAGAACTGAACGTCGGTCCAACGTTGCGGCAGTGAACCCTTTTCCTTTTTAAACACTAGGCAGGTTACCAAAAAAATCGAAAGTTTATAAGCAGAATCGAATGTAATGATACTTATTTGAAATAGTCCACCACTTTTAAAGCTTAGTTTTAATCATGCCTACTAATTTTTCGTCATTATTATGTAGTACTAGTTGACGCCCGCGGCTTCGCCCGCGTAGAGAAGTTTTCCCGTTCCCATTTCCGACAGAAACTTGTTCCCGTGATTAAAAGTAGCCTGTGTGTTATTCTGATGTATAACCTATATTATTGTAAAGTTTCATTAAAATCTATTTAGTAGTTTTTACGTGAAAGAGTAACAAATAACCATACAAACTTTCGCATTTATAATATTATTAATATTCAGATTAAAAATAATATTAAAGTGTCTGTTCGTAATTCTAAATTAACAGCTTTTCACTAAAAAGGTTGACACATATTTTTTGACAGAGGTTGACAAAATATGTCAACCCAATGGTTGACATATTTTGACCGGTTTCGCCTTATGGCAATCCATAAGGCGAAACCGGTCAGGTTAATCCATACTTACTAATATATAAAGCTGAAGAGTTTGTTTGGCTGAACGCGCTATTCTCAGGAACTACTCGGATTAGAAAAAATATTTTTGTGTTTGATAGCCCCTTTTATCGAGAAAGGCTATAGGCTATATATCATCACGCTACTACCCTAGAGAGCGGAGCAGTAATCATAAATGTCGACCAATCGGGTAATTTTTTTGTCACGGGCGAAGCCGTGGGATTCCACCTAGTAATAAATAAGGTCGGAATAGTACAATTGTAATTAGTAAAGACTTACAAATTATACATAGGAAACATCCAAACTCCGAAACAAACATTTTCATCACACAAATATTAGTATGTATTTAGAAATATGTTTATCAGTTGTCTAGATCACATAGTTCAACCTTATATCTTAGTTTGGGCTAGATAGCGCTGTGTAAAAAGTGTTGCACAGTATTTATTACTACACTTTTTATACAAACCTACAAGTAGTTGGCTGAATGTGTTATGACCTACTGCACATGCTAGTGGAGTTCAGCCTAGGACGATTTAACCACTGGACGCGTAATGTGCTCAATAAAGTATGAAATCATGTTCAACCAACTTTCGTGCGGGGGGGAAACTACACACATATTGTCTTGTTACTCTTGCATGAAGTGTTGTCACTGTCTAACAACCAATATAAATACAACTGCAAATACAACACTTAGAAAAAATTTCGAATTTGACACAATATTATTCGACTAATTTGAGATGGTAATTCTTTTTATGATGTTTATAGATAATGAACGGATATTGAATATAGGCCGATTAAGTTGTTGGTATGTTTCAGTAATTAATGTTTTTTGTAAAATTTGTTATGTAAATGATATAAAATTTTACTTCACTCGTAAGTAAAATTTTATATCCTTTACATAACATTTTTTTTTATTTAATATAAAATTTAAACAAGAAACATTAGTTGTGTGACCGCTATAACTTTTACACCATTGCACAGCACATTTTGTCATTTTTTCTTTATAAATTACCCTCCGCACGAGACCGATAGACTGAGTCCGCGGTAAAAGATACTTGGCAAATGGCAAGCGCCGTATAGGCGCAAACTGTAAAATAGCGCGTCTATTGGTTAAATCGTCCTAGGGTTCAGCGGCCAAGACACATCTCCTACAACTCGAAAGGGCGCAAAGTACTTCTTTACGTACCATTCCGACATCCAACAAATTCAAAATACATGTAATGCTATGTATAATTTTAAGGAAGGAACTGATTTCCAACATACAGCTCATGCTAGTTTGGAAATCATGTATATACACAATTATTTTTTTGTGTATTTACAATATTGTCAATACACAAATATTGTAAATAACCTAATGTTACAATAAATAAATAAATAAAATTAATAAATATTACTTATCACCAGGCAAAAGATAAAAGTCGTCTTTAATCTTTTCTTTGACGATTTCGCTCAGGTGGCAGAATTAACAGAAGAAGTAGCAGAAGCCAATAAGAAACTAGAGTGGGAGAAAGGAGAGAATGGAGTTCTCAAGAAGAAACATAACAGTGCCATAAAGGTAAATTCAAAGGAATTTGAAAACGCTGATGAAATTTCACAATTTGTAACTTTTCTAAGTGGTAATATATAAGGCGTGATGGATGGATTAAAATACGAGTTATATAGGTATATATATTGTGGTCTTAAAAGTTAAGGTAAAGTTGAAGTATTTTATTGTATTTACACTGTTGATTGATGGCACTTGGTGGAACTTGCTACACATCTTGAACTAAAACACTTGTACTAGTCCACTTATTTTATTGTAAATGTCAAAAAATAGAAAAAAATAATAACAATTGTTGACAATTTTACACTATTTTTTGTTATTCTTCCATGTTGCCATTTTTGTATCTTAATACTATGTCATTTTTCCATATTGGCATTTTTATACTTTGTCATTCTTCCATATTGGCATTTTTATTTTGACACTTTTCCATGATACCATTTGTTTACTTTGTCTTTAATGTTGACATTTTTATTTAAGTAATAAAAAAATTAATATATAAGTATGTATATCAGTTGTCTAGATCCCTTGTAGCTTAGCTAGATGGCGCTGTTTAAAAAGTGTCCCACAATATTTATTTATTTTATTTTTATTTTAATTGTGGACATTATTATACTTAGTTATATTTCATTTTAGACCTAAGTCGTCAAAGCCATTAATTCGTCGGTTTCGAGCGATAGCCTAGTTGGTTAAGCGACCCGGCAAGTCAATGGGTTCACCACCTTTTACGTGGGACAAACATGCTTATGGTAGAAAGTATGCCTCTGCCACCCCTTCGGGGATAAATCACAAATTATAGTGTATTGCAGGAGCTGAATCGTGAACTTCAACGTGCCATGAAGCGATGCGAGCAATTAGAGGCCAAGATTCCTCAACCAGATGCACCTTCCACGAGGACTGGTGAGTATTTCCATTAATAGAATCAGCTCAATCCACTGATGGACGTACATGTTTACATTTTGGTAGGTCGTTTGACTAATTTGTGTTTCTTATTATGTGAGCACCAACGTTGAAGTATTTTATTTTAAATGTTATAAAACAGAATAAAATTTAATAACAATATATGACATTCTTTTTTTTTGTTGTGCCTTCATGTTGCCTTTTTTGTACTATGTCATTATTTCATATTGTCATTTTTGTACTTTGTCATTCTTCCATATTGAAATTTTTATTTTGACATTTTTTCATGATGACCAACCATATCCTACTAATATTATAAACGCGAAAGTTTGGGTTATGGATGTTTGTTACTCTTTCACGCAAAATTTACTGAATGGATTTTAATGAAACTTTACAATAATATAGTTTACACATCAAAATAACACGTAGGCTACTTTTATCCCGGGAACAAGTTCCTGTGGGAAATGGGAACGGGAAAACTTTACTATGCGTGCGGAGCCGCGGGTATCAACAAGTAGATACGTGGGTAACACTGAAAATGTTTAGAAAATAAAAAACGGCTTAATGTAGAAAGTTGCTAATACTTTTATTGTTTTTCGAAGTAATCTCCGTTCCTCTCTACACATCGTCGCATTCGATGGAACCACTGAGAAAAGCTGTGGGCCCATTCTTCCTTAGGGGTCTCTTCTATGGCATTTTCGTACGTTTTCACCGCATCTTCAGGGCTCGTAAAGCGAATACCTCGAACTTTATCTTTAGTTTTTGGCAATAAATTAAAGTCGCAGGGTGCCAGGTCGGGACTGTATGGCGGATGACTCATTATCTCGACACCTGCCATAGTCAAATATTCAACAGTCCATTTTGCGGAGTGCGCTGAAGCATTGTCGTGGTGAAGAAGGATCCTGCTTCGAGGGCGCTGCTGTCGAATTTTTTCCAAGACAACAGGCAAACAGCGATTGACGTACCAGTCTGCAGTAACTGTCCTTCCATCTTCTAGCATAACTGTCGCGAAATGACCTTTCCGACCAAAGAACGAGGCTATCATCTTTTTTCCTTGACTTCTTCCTTTCTTTACCTTAGTTGGCCGATCCTCAAAAGGAAACACCCACTGAGCTAATTGTCTTTTGGTTTCGGGTTCGTAGCAATATATCCAGCTTTCATCACCTGTGACTATGTCAAATACAGCATTTGGGTCACCGCCGTTGAACTTATCTAACATTTCGCGACACCAGTCCATGCGAAGGCGTTTCTGGTCGTCGGTTAAAGTATGGGGAATCCATCTGGTACAAAGCTTCCTGACGCCTAAATGTTCGTGTAATATTTTTTGAACTTACTCATAACAATGCCTAGGCTTGCCCGTGTCTGCTGATAGGTCACTCTCTTATCTTCCTCTACCATACGTCGCACAGCACTGATGTTATCTTTAGTAGGACGTCCCTCACGCGGGACATCACTGAGATTGCTACGTCCACGCTTAAACTCGTTAAACCAATTGTAAATAGTGGCACGAGATGGGGCTTCATGGGAAATGCTAATCGCAGCCTATCATAGCTTTGTTGTTGAGTAAGCCCACAACGAAAGTCATAATAAATCATTGACCGAAAATTTTCTCTCGTTAAGTTCATTTTCACGTTTAACAAGAGTTTTACATCTGCCGCCAATTCACAAAAACAAATGACAAATGAATGCAATATATTACATTAGGTTACCAAAGAGTTCTATAATTGAAATTAAAAAAAAGTTTTCATTAGCAATATTTCTTTCTGGCCAGTTCTAAACATTTTCAGTGTTACCTAGGTAATTTGCTATTTTTAAAATTGACATGATAATTGCTGTGTAGTTTGAGTATGTCATGCTCGCCTAAGTGTCCTGACATCGGTGTATGTGTCAGGTCGCCTTATTCCCTATAATACGGTTGAGTAGGGCGATGGCTGATATGTGTGTCATACCCGTGAACGGGTGTCGTCTATTGGGACTGGTCAGCTCATAGCTGTTATAACAATTATATCAAATATGGATAAATTGTTAAAGCTTTTATTTTGCTATAATTCTTTTTTTTTTTTTAATAAAGTGGAAAAAGACAATGTTCGAGACGGGGATTCAATCGGAAAGGAATGGAATGGTTGCTTCAATGATTGGTTCCATCGTATGGAAAAATGTGTCAAATTTCGCGGAGAATACTTCGAAAAGCAATAAATACATTTTTAAATAGTAATGTTGTGTCACTTCCTTGAATCCGGAAATTTTCAGTGCCGTCCTCGTATATATGCAAAGAATAGACGGTACCATACCTAAAAAAAAGTACAATATTTTCCTTGCTGTCTACTCTCTAAACGGCTAAAGCGATTTTAACGGGACTTTCACTGGCTATAGCTGATTTAAAAAAAAACATAGGCTTCATTTTATCCCCGTATTCCCACGGGCGCGACAACTACGCGCGTGGAACCAACGGTAGTCAAATTAAAAAAAAAATACATTTTGTTTTAAGACCTTTTCAAGAACAATGTTCTCACTACAGGAGATGCCGACGACCGTGCGAAGTGGAGGAGAAAATGAAGGGAAAGCGGACCCCGGGCGTCGCGAGACGCAACTGGCACAGACGCTCGGATGATGATGATGAGAGCTAGTTTTAATAATACATTATTCTGATTCCAGGATCAATTTCGTCTCTCAGCAGCAGTGAGAGCGCCCCCCACGACGAGCGGCTACAGAACGGACACACAGACACTCTGCCAGACATACAGGTATGTTCAATTTTTTGTAAATTATGTTTAAATATTATAAAATAAAATAAATAAATATCCATCACGCGTTATCCCCGAAAGGGTGCCAGAGGCATATTATATGCCCACTTTTCACCGTGTTGAAATAGACAGACGCAGGTTGTGGCTACGTGCTGTTGAATTTTTTCAAGCCTTTAACCAGGCTTAACGACTACCATTTTACTGGCAACCGGGACCAACGGCTTTACGTGCCTTCCGAAGCACGGAAACGCTTGCAAATGTAAATTGCTTGGTTTTAAGTTTATAGTTGGTTAATTGGTAGAACACTGAGACCGCGGGGCCACGAGCGCTTCTAATTCTTCTTTAAATATTATAATTGTTAAAAGCCACAGTAGCCGGCTAAACATATATTATTCGTTCTTGTTTTCTCCATTTTTGCAAATCTAGGTTAGGTTATAACATAGTTATACTATATTTGACTATTATCGCTCGAATCTGAGCGAGCCAAGTGAGTGTGCCGCGGCAGCGACCGCCGATCTTTATTACCAAGATGAATGAAATTTTCATCCAATATTGTTTTAGTGAAAGTTATATTAATATCGATATATTTGTTAGAAACTAAAACAAGGTATAACCACACCTCTGCTCATACCTAGCAATTAGAATATAGCGAAGAATTTTAATTAGTATCAGTAGTTTAACATAAATGTATTCCGCGAAATATGGGTATATTGACTGCCTCGGTGGCGTAATGCATGCGACTGCCGCGCTGAGGTCCCGGGACCGATTCCCAGGTAGGAACAAATATTTGTTTGATCCACAAATGTTTGTTTCGGATTTTGCGTGTTTCCTATATATAATATGTATCTACTTAGAAATATATGAGTATGTTTATCAGTCGTCTAGACCCCATAACACAAGCTTATATTAGCTTACTTTGGTTTGACGGCGCTGTGTTAAAAAAAATGTCCCACAATATTATTTGAGGATGTTTATCAGTTATTTAGATCCTATAGTATAAGCTTTAAGCTTAGTTTGGGCTAGATGGCACTATGTTTACAAAAATGCCCCACAATATTTATATTTTTGTATATCTCTACCTACTCCCCAAAAGGCGTTACTATATGTATCTATATCATATATTTGACAGTTATTTATATATGTTTCATGCATAACAGGAGCAACCAACAGTGGTAAGGAAATGTAATATAATATTAAAAAATCTTTTCAGATTACTGCCCCATCTATTTTTGTTACTTTTTTCTCTAAGGTTAGACGTTAAACAGATCTTGTCATATAATATATTATATATGTAAATACATAGATCCTTAGAAAGTAAATTAAACGATGTAGAGATGCGATCACTCATGCGGCGTAATATTTTTCGACCAAACACATAACGAAGTGATACGCAATGTGGCACATTTTAATAAAAGTTCCAGCATTTAGCTGGAAAAGGACGTGCCCGTTGGATTGGAATGAGTGAGCAACGATTGACGAATAATATATATTGTGCGAAAGTAGAGGGTAGAAGGATTTAGGGTAGACCGAGACTTACATATGAAGACCACGTGAGCAGATTGCTCAAAAACGGAAAGGGCAAAAGTACTCGGATACCCAGACGTGCGTGTATGAAGCGATTAATGACTGCAGGAAGCGAAAGAAGTATGCAAAGATCTGTAATCTCTGATTACCCCATCAGGAATATAGCATGATGATAGTTTTAGATTCATAGAAAATATTTTGTCTTTATAATTGAAGTAGCTAAATGTAAAAAGTATACATAGTGTTTTACTTTAATTTCATTTGATGTCATTTATAAAAGTAAGCTTCAATAATTATTTACTACATAAGCACATACATTTACAACAAATTATTAAAAAACCTTAATTACTTAATTATCTCCATTTCATCGTATATTATGTTTTTTTTAAGATAAATTTTATTGCTGTCAAAATAATCGTCATGGTTTTAGGTTAGACGCCATGTTGTTTTGAAGTGAAACTTCTTTATCGACGTATAAGAGAAATTTTATAGCTGTAAAAAAATGTCGTTAAGAAGTTTCATATCTTTTAAAAAAACATTTTTTTATTTAGTATTTTCAGAAAATATTTAGTTTATTTGAGACTAATCCCACCCACATTCCCATTACTGTGACTCCTGTAAACCAGGATCTACAGCAATGACCGAGACCACAAAAGTTACACCGAGCTCGATCTCGGTGAAGTCCCAGGAAAAGTTAGCATGTCTTGGAACCCCCATAGAGGGTTGGATTGAATTCTGTCTGTGATTTATTTCGAAGTTTGCGCCATTCATTCATTCATTCATTGCGATTTAACCAACGGACGCGCTATCTTACTGTTTGCGCTTATGCCTCTCCTGCCATTTGCTAAGCATTTTTAGCTAAGTTTCAGTTCCGCGGACTCAGTCTATCGTACAAGTTTGGATGGTAATTTATAAAGAAAAAAATGACGAAATGTGCTGTTAAATGGTGTAAAAGTTTCTTTTCACTCGTAAGAAAATTTTTATTTCATTCACATAACTATTTTTAACAAAAACTATTAATTATTGAAACATAACAACAACTTAATCGGCCTATATTCAATATACTTTCATTCTCTATAAACATTATACAAAGAGTTACCATTTCAAATTAGCCTAATAATATTGTGTCAAATTCGTATTGCAATACATTTTTCTATTTGCAGTTGTATTTATATTGGTTGTTAGACAGTGACAACACTTCATGCAAGAGTAAGAAAACAATATGTGTATAGTTTCCCCCCCGGCACAAAAGTTGGTTGACCGTGATTTCATACATTATTGAGATGACATTACGCGTCCATTGGTAAAATCGTCCTAGACTGTATTGTACGGACGGGCAATATCGCCTTACGGCATTTTCAAAGGTCAAGGTCAACCTCTGAAAATGCCGTAAGGCGAACCCGGCCAGGTTAAAAAGTAAGTTTTGTGGAAATGTACAAGTGTTTCCTTAAAACTTTCCTACACATTTCTACCCTTTCAATGTATTCTTGACTCTCTCCTCTCGGCGGTCTGCTGGAAGAGATTTCTTTAAGAAATAAGTAGTACCGTTGTACTATTTTCCTGCTATTTTCAATTATTATATTATAATTTTGTGTACATAAATCTATACCAATATTATAAAGCTGAAGAGTGTGTTTGTTTGGTAGAACGCGCTAATCTCAGGAAGTACTGGTCGGATTTGAAAAATTCTTTTGGTGTTAGTTAACCCATTTATCGAGGAAAGCTATAGGCTATATATCATCACGCTACTTCCCTGGAGAGTGGAGCAGTAGTCATAAACGTCGACAAATCGGGCAAATTTTAATGCATTATTGTAAAATTTATAAGCAACGGGATTAAATAAGTGCGACGGGAGGTCAAAATATTCCACGGGTGAAGCTGTGTGGGTCATCTAGTTGTAAATAAAAGTAATATTAGTCATCTGCGGTCACCAGATCCGAGAACCAGACCGTCAGACGTTAATCGAGCGGATAGTATCGCTACAACGTGCGGCCGCGCGGCGAGCGGAAAGGTGCGAGTTTTTAGAAGAGCATTCGAGGCAGTTGACATCCGAACTACGCGGCAAGGCGAGACTTCTAAGGCATTTGTTGTGTGAAATGCCGGCAGGAGCCGTCGGGTCCAACAATAGAGACGCTAATAAGGTAACTTATCTATATTTATTAATCTATTACGCCTTATCCCCGAAGGGGTGGTAGAGGCCTACATACTGTATGCCCACTTTTCCCCCTGTGTATTCCTGTCCCACGTAATAGTATATAACCCATTGCCCTGTTGAAATAGACAGACGCAAGTGGTGGCTACCTGATGTTGCAATTTTTTTCAACTTGACTTAACGACTGCCATGTTACTGGAAACTGGGACCAACGGCTTAACGTGCCTTCCGAAGCACGGAAACGCTCCCAAATGTAAATGCCACAAAGTGGACACCCATCCGAGGACCAGCCATAGTGAAAGTTCCTTAACGCAGTGATCGTTTACAGAACACTGAGTCCGAGGGGCCACGAGCGCTTCTAAGATAACTAATATAAAGATATTTGTACTGTCTAACTATACTAATTGAAAGGTCGGCCATTGTTCAAATTTCGACTAAATAAATCTCTTTTTAATGACCTCGGTAGCGCAGTGGTAGTGTATGCGACTGAGATCCACGGCGCGATTCCAGGGTCGAGAAAAAAAATGTATGATTCACAAATGTTTGTTTCGGAGTTTGGGTGTTTCCTATGTATAATATGTATGTATTTAGAAATATATAATTATGTTTACCAGTCGTCTAGATCCCATACTACAAGCTTTATTTAATTTAGCTAGATTAATTATAATTAATAAAGTAGCTCGGCACTTCTTCTACACATAAATTTTAGCTGTGACAAATTTCACGGTCATTCATTCGCGCATTTTGCATAAAAAGAGGTATAATATTATAGCATCACTTATTAATTTTTAGATACTAGCTGACTATCGCGGCTACGCCTGTGATGTAATTTGAACCCCGTGGTGCTAATATAATCTTGTCGTTTTAAATTTTACAATAATGTATAAAACTTTTGTCCGATTTGTTTACATTTATGATTACTGCTCCGCTCTCCTGGGTCGTAGCGTGATGATGCCAATCCTACTAATATTATAAACGCGAAAGTTTATAAGTATGGATGTTTGTTACTCTTTCACGCAAAATCCACTGAATGGATTTTGATGATTCTTAACATTTATATAGCTTACACATCAGAATAACACATAGGTTACTTTTTATCCCGGGAACAAGTTCCTGCAGAAAACAGAAACAAAAAAAACTTCACCACGCGTGTGGAGCCGCGGGCGTTAACTAGTATATTATATATTGGTACAAAAAATATATTTATATATTGGATAGCCCATTTATCAAGCAACGCTATAAGCTATTTATAATTACGCTACTACCAAGAAGAGCTAAGCAGTAATCATAATTGTCAATAAATCGGACAAATTAGTTGTATAATGCCACAATAAAACATTATTTGTTAATGCTAGCCTAAAAGGAAATTCACCAAGGTAAATATTTTAATTTAAAAAATAATTTATTACTTTATCAAAAGGGTTTGTGTAAGGGGCCCCAGCCACCTCACCTGCCAGCGCTGCACCGTGTGACTAACGGACGATTCTACGATAAGGGGTGTTTAGGTTACGAGGTCAGTCGGCAGTCGCTAGCAACAAGGACGAAAATGAAAATCCGAACGATAGCTGCGCGCAGCTAAATAAAAATGAAAGAAAGAGATGCAACGATATCACTCATTCTTATATACTTACGACTTACTCTATACTTACGTATTCGCTCAACTGACAATACGTCTTTGTCTGAAGAGTGGAAGTCGTAGAAGAAAGAAAGAGTTGCAAACGTAAGTCGGTAAAGAAAGTGAGTGGATTTCACTTAATTTCTTTACCGACTTAAAAAGGTTATTGTCTTATTTTCCACGAGTAAAGCTTATTCAAACTAAACAAGTAACGCGGCACCTTTCACTATCATTAGACGACTTCTAAACCATAACCAGTTTCAAAACCGCAAGTGGTAGAAACTTCAAGATCGCCTATGCACGTATTCATGGTGTCCTGAATCGAATGCCGCAAACCGTTTGTCGGACAGACTGAGCCGTTTTATAAGACTTTTTTGAGGATTTAGAAGTCTAAAGCGCGTATTTTAAAAGATGTCTAAAGTATCGTTTGAACTATGATCACATGAAATTAGAACGTGACTTAAGTTTTGTTCACTTGAAATTAATCTCAAGCAATTAAATCTCAAGCAAAAAATTTTATATAATACTTGAAAGTAATCTCGTCGATCGATCGTTACGTTTTCACATGTTCGACCGACATTCATTGAATGTAAATTTATTGAGTTGTCGAACGAGCTCGTCTCACGTAAACAAACACCTGTCAAAATCTATACTTGAATGAAGATTCGTATTTGAACATCAATCTGAAATCCTTTGAATTTGGATCGGTTAATTTCGTTTCATATTACAATCTCTACTTGAAAACAGGTTTAAGACTAGATTCATGACTGAGACAACTTTCAAAATACGGGCCTAAAAGTCTCGACGGGGTCTTGAATAGGGAATTGTGCGGTTACAGAAGGAGATAGCGCGGCTAGGCGGAGGCGCCATGGCGGCCGTGTGGGGCGGAGACCCCGGCGGGCTGACGGCCGAGTTGTCGCTGGAGATGAACCGGCGCCTTCAGGCTGTGCTGGAAGACACCTTGCTGAAGAACATCACGCTCAAGGTATAACAATATGAATGCAGCACTGAGCTCATATGTTAGAATGCCAAATTGACGTTCGAAGACATAATATTTGTGGTTGAATTACCTTTACTGCACCACACTCGACTAGGACAAACTCAGCCGTTCGATCGATTTTCAAAACTATTGCCCTATATTTACTAGTGTAAAAATTTTATTTTTAGAACGTTGGCTTTTGATTCGATATGTAAATGAAAGGAATAAATGAAATGAATGAATGAAGTGAATAAATAAAATGTATGAATAAAATGAATGAATGAAAAGAATCAATGAAATAAATGAATGAAATGTATGAATAAAAGGAATGAATGAAATAAATGAATAACAAGAATTAATGAAATAATGAACTGCATGAATGTAAGAATGAATGAAACGAAGGAAATGAATGAATGAGACGAATGAATGAAATAAATGACAAAATTTGTAAAAAAATGTTAAAATAAAAAAAAACGTAAAACAATTAATACGTCTTGTTTGTGACGTTAGCCCTAGCAAATTGGTGTTTTACAAATACCTTGTTATCGGAATAAATATATAATTTTACTTGTTTATTTTCAGGAAAACATGGACACCCTAGGCGCTGAAATATCCAGACTAAAAGAACAATTAAAATCTACCAATGACACAAAATAATTTACTTATTAATAATAATAAATAATTCTGTAAGTAAAAGAAATTCCAATGTATTATTATCAATTATAATAATGAATATTAGTTTTAATTATATTTACACATTCGAAAATATACCAATTACGGTTAAATTGTTATCGGTAAAATTTTTGTACCGAATTAAAAAGGTTTTTAAATTTAGGCTTGGAACCTTTTTAAGTCGGTTAAATAGTAAACCACTGTATATCTTTCTCCCTTCTTCTATTCGATATTTCGAAATTTTCTTAAAAACCTTAGCGCGAAGTTCCGGTTATACCAAAATTATTGTGATTTGACTATTCACGGATGCGTTATCTGTATTAATTTATATGCGCATTATAGCGCATTTATCTGAATGTATGTGTTTTATAAATTGATCTAAAATTAGTAGTTTATAATTAGGATTTCTTTGATCCTTTACGTGTTATTGTTAGGCTTACATGGGGACATAGTGGTTATTATTATTATTATTATGTGTTGATATTTTTGTGTTAATTATTAGATAATAGCGTATTTAACTTTTTTTTTAGCGTATTTTAAAATGTATGTGTGTTTTATAAATTGATTTATGAGTTGTCCTGTATTGAGTTTAGGTAATTGTGATTTTTTGATCACTTATGTATTTTTGTTTATTTAATTTATTATTATTATTTTTATTACCATAGGTATTTTAATTACGTGGGTTATAGTGCTTGGAATGAGTTCTCTGTCTGCGCCCGGTCCTTGTCCTCACTGTTCGCCATCAACACGGATTTTTAGCTCACGGGGTCTTAAGACACACATAACTCGGGTTCACAAAGACGTTCGTTCAACAGTAGCCTCTTTGCAGACTCCTCCTGCGGCGTTGGGTCCTGGGTTACCCGGTCAGCCCGACCAGGAGCAACGAGTGTCAGGTCCCAGTTTACTTGAAAAGGTGGCCTCCTTAAAGGTCGGTACAGCGGTTCTTAAGCACGTTCCAAAGGGAGCCCGTAATCAGGCGGCTGGTAAGCTGTGTGACGTTATAGATGCGTGCATTGTCCGTAATGGTGTGGATGAATGGTCCGCGCTTCTAACTTTTGCTTATGGTGCTTTAAAAATTCCCTTGAAGGATGCACCGGGTAATGTGACAGCAAAAGTAAAGGCCAACATTCGGTCTTTTGGGTCGAGTCAGCTGGCCGGTGAATCAAATATGCCGCGATGTTCGGCCCCTCGAGGAAAGCGAAAGACCATTGAGTCCAAAGTTTTCGAGGGTGACCTTCGGGGGGCCGTCCGATTGTTGCTCTCTCAGGATTCCTTCGCGCAGCACGATCCTTGCACCCTCAGTGCCCTGGAACTGAAACACCCGAACCCATCCCGACAGCTCAGTTGGCCGCCGGAACCAGACGCGTCGTCTGAGGCGGTCACTGTGTCTGCGGAGGGCGTGGCGTCGGCTTTGAATTCATTTTACTGCGGGTCGGCGGCGGGCTTGGACGGGTTGCGTCCGGGGCATTTGAAGGAGCTTACGTCCGGTTCTGCGGGGGACAACGGTCAGCGCTTGTTGGGGTGTCTGACAAGGTTGGTGAATTTTCTGTTGAATGGGCAGTTGAATTCCGCGGTTTGCCCCTATTTGTATGGGGCGTCACTTTGCGCACTTCGGAAAAAAGATGGTGGGGTCAGGCCGATAGCCATCGGCAGTGTGTTCCGCAGGTTGGCGGCTAAGCTTGCGTGTCGGTCTGTTAGGGATGCTATGGCGGAGTACTTGCGGCCGCACCAGCTTGGCTTTGGGACGAGTCGAGGTTGTGAGGCGGCTATTCATGCGACGCGTGCTTTTGTCGTGAACCCTGACCATTCGGGTTGCGTGGTGCTGAAACTCGACATCCGCAACGCCTTCAACACTCTGGAGAGAGATGTTCTTTTGTCTGAGGTCCGAGAGCAGGTTCCTTCTCTCTATCCCTTCTTGTATCAAGTGTACTATTCTCCTTCTAATCTTTTCTTTGGTGATAGTCTCATTTCTTCTCAGGTGGGAGCACAGCAGGGGGATCCGTTAGGGCCTCTTGTCTTCAGTTTGGCGATCCACAAAGTTATAGCAGACCTTAAGTCTGATCTAAACTTGTGGTATTTAGACGATGGAACCCTTGGGGGTTCACCGCAGGACGTCTTTCAGGATCTAGAAACTATTATTCCTCGTTTTAGGGCCCTGGGTCTGGAGGTTAATCCTGCTAAATGCGAGTTTTTCCCCTGCAGCGCGGAGGCTCGTGCATACTTTGAGCGCTTCGGTTCTCTTTTGCCTGACATCAAGGAACTTTCTCATTGTTCCTTTTTCCTCTTGGGCTCCCCCATTTTTCCTGACGGGGTTCCAGTTGCTATCTCCTACCATAAGGATCTTTTACTAGAGGCTCAAGAACACATAAAAGATTTATCCGCTCATGTGGCGATTGTGATGCTCCGCATGTGCTTCGCCCTCCCAAGACTGACATATCTCTTGCGAACGGCGCCTACTTGGCTTTTCCCCGCCGAGGTTTCAGCATTTGACGATGCTTTAAAGTCTATTGTTGAGGATGTACTAAATGTCGCCATGGATGAGCCCCAATGGATACAGGCGACGCTCCCTATTAGGTGTGGTGGTATAGGAGTACGGCGTGCCAATGATGTGGGTGTGCCGGCTTTCTTGGCGTCGGCGCATGGGGTGTCGCACCTTGTCACTTTAATTCTTGGTACCAATGGTGACGAGGCGAGCGTGCCCTATGCAGCTGATGCCAAGTCTGTTTGGGCGGTCCGCAGTTTGGGGGCGGCGTGTCCTGCCCCTCCGGGTGTTCAGCGTGCGTGGGACCACGTACTTGTCGAGCAGGTTAAGGCGCAATTGTTGGAGGGCGCATCGGGAGCGGAATTGGCTAGACTTCGGGCCGTGACGCAGGCTGAGTCGGGAGCATGGTTGCACGCTCTGCCTTCGCCTCACCTGGGCACGTTGCTTGACGATGTATCTTTGCGGGTGGCCGTTGCGCTCCGCCTGGGCTGCAGAGTGTGTGAATCACATAGGTGCACCTGTGGCTCCACGGTGGCAGCCGATGGCCATCACGCATTAGGCTGTCGTAGATGCGCAGGTAGGTTCCCGCGGCACCATGCTCTCAACGACATAATCCGAAGGGCCTTAGTTTCTGCGGACGTCCCGTGCTTGCTTGAGCCGCCTGGTCTGAGCAGGACTGATGGCAGGAGACCGGATGGTATGACTTTGGTGCCGTGGAGGGGCGGCAAATGTCTTGTCTGGGATGCCACGTGCGTAAGCACGGTTGCTCCCAGCCACCTCAGTCGTACGGTCCGTTTTCCGGCCGCCGCGGCCGAGGACGCCGCTTCTGGGAAGCGACTCAAGTACGAGCCGTTGCTGAGTCGGTATCTCTTCGTACCTTTCGCGGTGGAGACGATGGGCTGTTGGAGTCTGGAGGCCAAGCAATTTGTGGATGAGTTAGGGCGTAGACTGAGAGAGAAGTCGGGAGATCCCCGCGCCGGATCGTGGTTGGTGCAAAGGCTGGCCATTGCCATCCAAAGAGGTAATGCGACCAGTGTGATGGGCACTTTTGCACCAGGCACGGTTGGGCTCTTCGAATAAAAATTGACAGAGGTATGAGTAATACTGTTTTTGTGATTATATTTATATGTATATATTATCAAAATTTGTTGAGTAATTTTGTATTTGATTGTGGTGTTTAGTTTATTGTAAATATTTCTGTATTGTCGCAATTATTTTTTTCATGGGGTGACATTTTGTTCCCTGCGTTGGTGAAATTTCAGTTAATTTATGTCTTTGGCAGTCCACTGCTGGCTACAGTCCTCTCTCAATGGGGAAGAAAACGCGCTGTGTGTTTGTTAAAACCTATAGTCTGCTTCGTCTTGCGTTTTGTTGTTGCTCTAAGTTTATTTTTTGTGGTGGAATAAAGCTTTACATCATGTATTCTACCTGGCGAGTGGATAAATTAAATGAGGAATTAATAAACGAAATAAAAGCCACATTTAAAAGCCACGACCTATTGTTCAATAAATAATTAAAAACGCGTATTTCGAACGAAATAGTATGAAGATTAACAGTTGCTTTGTAACAAACATTTGGCGCCCTCTACAATGAACTATTTGACGTTTCTTCCCCATTTACGCCACAACCCATGATACACTCCTTCTGAATCCAATCCCTTTCTGCGACCTTTTCCAGGTGGTCAGCCCATATGGCGCGAAATGGTCCTACATTCCATTTGTCTATTCGCAGTCTCCATTCCAATTACCTTGTGGTGCTATTAAAAGTAGGATTCGTAAAAGCATGCGCGCACGAGCAACTAAGTTGCACGGCGATTTATTTGTACTTCCCGCGATTTGAAAGGTACGCGCACGAAAGCAAGAGAGTGTAACAGATAAAATAGTAGCGGAACAAAAGTTACACTCTGTCGCTCTCATGCACGTACCTTTAGAATCGTTAAAACTTAGTTGCTTGGCGGGCTCTAACGCGATTACTGCTCTTCGGGTTGGAAACAAAAAAAAAACAATCAATATGGATGAATTTCTTTTTTACCGACTTAAATTTTCAACTCGCATTTATTTAACTGCCTCGGTGGCGTAGTAGTAGTAGTGCCATTGCAGCTGTCTCGGAGTCGAATCCCGGGTCATAAATATATATTTGTGTGTACTAAATTCTAAACTTTTGCGTTGTATGATAGAAATAAATATAAGACCAAATGTATTAACGCGATCATGCTTATTTACTTTGCATTGGCTTGACATTGGGACAGGGTTGCACCAGCTATAGACACAAAAAGACTGATAAATAAGCATTTACGCGTTTATCTATACTAATACAAGCGGAAGAGTTTGTTTGTTGAACGCGCTGATCACAGGAACTACTGGTTCGAATTGAAAATATTATTTTTATGGATAGATCCATTTATCAAGGAAGACTATATATCACTCTGTCTATAATGTGTATGTGTATGTCACTTTCGCTACTCCCCTGGAAAGCGCAGCATTAATAAATAACTAATTGAATCAGGCGTTACATGGCGGAAATCCATTTAAAAAAACTACAATTATTTTGTTTTAAATGTTATTTTAGCAATATTCCGCTTTTTTTTTCAATTTGTTTTAAATCTTGCAAAAATAACATTTAATACAAAATAATTACAGTTTTTTTGGAAGCATTAATCATAAATGTCAAAAAATCTGCCATTTTTTCATACAGTAGGTATTGTAAAGTTAATAAACGATGGGGTGAAATGGGTTTCTCGGGGTTCGAAATACCGTCACGGGTGAAGCCGTAAGTGTTAGTTAGTGTTTTATATTTATTTCTTTATATTTATGTAATCCCGTAAATGTTTATTTTGATTTTTAGCTGTTATCTATGTATCTATAATATATTTGCTAATATAGTAACCCATATGAGTTATGTGCTCATATACTACATGGATACCTCATTTTTGTGTATAATTTAACAAATTATATTCGATCAAATATAAAAATATTTTCAATGTATAGTATTATATTGTAAATCATGAAATTATAAAATTATAAATTAATCTGTGTGTGGTGTTGTTGCGTGTTAGAGAAGTGTATTGTACGATCACGAACTTTAATTTGAGACCTACCTAAGGTGGAAAATCCTCTCGCCCGCGTCTAGAGACGTAGTTATTAAAACTGCGTGTCAAGTTTACCTCCAAATGTAGGCAAAAATCGCATACGCGGCCTGTCAACATTTGAGATTTGTAGTAATTAATTAAATAGTGTAATCGTATGAGAAAACGGTGACGCCGGATACGCTTGGATGTATGAAATACATCATGGCTCTATTAGAGTGCGATGGACATTAATTCCTTGCTCTTCGCTGGAGAATATCAATAAAAAACTGAAAATATAAAACCTTGGAACACTCTGCCAGCGTACGTAAGCGGAGCGTGAAGAGGCACATCATTCATCAGGAGGCGTCATTTAAGCGAGCTAAATATAAAGAAATATTTTGCTAATAAGCGGTCGTAGCTTTCGCTAACTTCTGCCAACTCAGTTCTGTAAACGATTGATCCTCACTTGGGGCCCCCATGTGATCTATCCTTTTCTGGTATTTTAGTCTACGAGCGTTTCCGTGCTCGGGAAGGCATGTTAAGCCGTTGGTCCCGGTTGCCTGTAACATGGCAGTTGTCAAGCCAAGTTGCAAAATTTCAACAGCAGGACGCCATAACCTGCTCCTTCTGGTCTACGCGGATCATCATCATCATCTAAGCGTCTGTCCCAGTTGTGTCTTACGACGCCCAGGGTCCGCTTTCCTACATATTTATCCTTCTGGTCTTCGCGGATAAAAGTGTAATAATATGTATGTATTAGAGTTAATAATGTTTATTCATGTCTAGGGGCCATCGCTTACGAAGTCTTATTGTATTGTAAACTTTCAAACAAAATGGAAATGGGTCCCAAATTAAAGATCGCTACCGTACCTAAATTAAAAATATTGTAATTGTTGTAAAAATGGGAATTATAAACATCGTGGCGGTTGTAGTACGAAATATATTTTCAGCATTCATGTCTTTTTTATTCTTTTTCCGGTTGTCCTAGAAACCGTCGGATTGGCAATGGCAGATATTGCTTGTTAATATCGAGGGGATATAAGAGGCCCCTCTAAGATGTATGGGGCTTAAGAGACCCCACTTACTGGCGGTGGACCTGCTGACTAACATACAAGATAAGGACACAGGTGTCTTATGGGAGGTCAGACGGCATTCGTTCCCAACAATGCCGAAAATCGAAAAACCAAACCAAAGTTGTTTCTGGTACCAGGCTACAAATTTAGGTAGGGTTTGGAAGTAACTGGGAATACACTTAAAATGAAGAAGAAGAACCAATCTAACAAACTCTTTAGCTCTAAAATAATAAATATCGTTGGGACAACTCACACAACGCCATCTGATTCCAAACTAAGCAGAGCTTGTACTATGGTAACCAGATAACTGAAAATCACACTTAAATATTTCTAAATACATACGTATATTATAGATAAATAACACCCAGACACAGAATAAACCATCGTGCTCATCACACAAAGTTTTACCCTGGGTAGGAATCGAACCCACGACCTCTTGCGTAGCAGTCGGGTACACTCCCACCGCGCCACTGAGGCAGTCAAATATATTTTCATATATTAGTATAGATGTAAAGTGATGCGTCTTATATAAAGTCGGGGTGTAAAGGGGCCTAAGCGACCTGCTGACTAACGGACAAGGTAACTACACAGGTGTCTTATAGGAGGTCAGACGGCATTCGTTCCCAACAATGCCGAATATGATAAACCAAACCAAAGTTGCTTCTAGTAACCAATTTAAAGTCTCATATTTATACCGATGCTATTTTTTGTGTAGTATTGGAACAGGGGGCCCCGAGTCTGCTATTTCAATCGTGTCGAAATCGTCGCTCAATAGAAAGCCACCGGTATTGACAGTTTTTCGTAGTCTACTATTACAATCGTACTCCAATAGACTTCTATCGGTCGGCCGATAGAATTCTACGAACACGTACCGCGCCAGTGGGCGCTAGTGAGTTGCATTTTTGATAGTCTACTAACATTTTGACAGCTAAAACCAGCGATTCTGGTTCTAGTCTACGGCTTGTCAATAGTAGAGTCGGCCCCCTGATGGAAAGTGGTCACTGTAGCCTATGGACGTTTGCAACACCAGAGGTACAGCACACGCGCTGCCGACCCTAAAATCATACTATAATCAATAATTGATGAATCATACATGAGTACTGTCATACATTGAACGTTCGAGCTGAGTCCTAGGTACTCGCTGTTGGATTCGCTTAAGAGAACTCCTGGGTCTTTTTTTCTACACGTACTGCATGCCTCGATGAACGATGAACACGCACGCATAAATTCGGTTGAAAAAAGTCAAGTTCAAAGGAGTTAACCAGCCTACCCCCATTCCCTGTTTGTTACTCTTTCATGCAAATAATACTGAATGTATTTTGATAAAACTACAATAATATACCGTAAAAACGTGTAAGGGGCGTTACCCTATACTCACACGATTACTCTAATTACTACAGACGAATAGTAGGCAACTGACAGGCCGCGTATGCGATTTTCGCCTACAATCAACGTAAACTTGATACACTGTATTCGTTTATACTACGTCTCTATATCGCGCTCAATGTACCATAGTCATCTAAGCATCGGAGTCCATTTAGTTGTTTTTTTAGAACAACGTATCAGTGTATCAGTATGAGGGAGATTAGAGACAAGTTCATCTATACTTTATTATTCGAAGTGTATACGAGTACTATGCACTATGCCAGTCATTAATCACTTACTGTATATCCGCCTGGGGAGAAGCTGCAAAGACCACCCTGATGCCTCTGGAAATATCTCATCATCATGCTACAACATCGTAGAACTGCCATTAAAGATATTACCAAGCGTCGGAAAGACAAAATATGTACACTGCCCCCTGCGCGGACTTCATTTTTTCAAAGATTCTCTATTTATCTTGGTCCTTCTATTTATAACAAAATAAACGCTAAATGTCCCATATTCGGAATAACTCAATTCAAATGCAAAAGGAATGTAATAAATTTACTATTTAAACTAAATTACGAGAAAACTGAGTCACTCATTGTAAGTGAACTCAAATAAATATTATATGTGCCAAGTATACACACACTCACGCACGCACGCACTCACGCACGTACGCAAACCACGCACGTACGCACGCACGCACGCACGCACGCACGCGCGCACACACACACACACACACACACACACACTACACACCGCACGCTCGCACTTTTTGTTATTGATTTCACCTGCAGCTTTTATTTTATTTTTAATTACCTACATGTATTTTTGATAACACAGCACGTGACACAATTTAATATAAAAAGGGGACTAGCACCGTAACTCCTAACCACAGGCTGCTTTGTAGCCTATCTAGGGAGACAGTACTCAACCCTCCCAATTTGTGAATTACAAATATAATATATATCTAAGTTTTTAACACATCAAAAACTGTAACATAATAATGTAATTCAAAAATGCTGTTGCTTGAATAAATTATTATAATAAAAAAAAATTATAATGGATAACAGATTTACTAATATATAAAGCTGAAGAGTTTGTTTCTTGAATGCTTATCTCAGAAATTCTTTCTACATTTGAAAAATTCTTTGTGTTAGATAGCCTATTTATTGAAGAAGGCTATTTACTATATATCATCACATTACTACTTTGGAGAGCGGAGCAGTAATCATAAATGTCGACAAATATGGCAAATTAATATACACTAGTTGACGCCCGCAGCTCTGCACGTGTGGTGAAGTTTTCCCGTTCCCGTTTCCCACAGGAACTTGTTTCCGGGTTGAAAAGTAGCCTATGTGTTATTCTGATGTGTAAGCTATATTATTGTAACGTTTCATTAAAATCCATTCAGTAGATTTTGCGTGAAAGAGTAAGAAACATCCATACTTATAAACTTTTGCGTCTATAATATTAGCAGGATTATCTTCTTTATATATACTACTTTATATATGCTACTTTTTATCCCGGGAACAAGTTCCTGTGGGAAACGGAAACGGGAAAACTTCTCTAAGCGGGCGTCAACTAGTTATTAAATAGACGGGAGTAAGAAGTATGTATACGCTTATACAAAAGGCTTCCCTGTGACCTGAGAAATATATCATTAAATAAATTTAAAAAGTATATTAAAAGAAAGCTTTGTGAAAAAGGTTATTACTCTATTAAAGACTATTTACAGGACAGGGATGCCTGGAAATTATCTGCTGGCAAATGAGATAATATAGTCATAAAATATATAGTTAAAATATTAAATTGTAAATAGGCCAACAAAAAAAAGCCTTCCTAAGTTTTTTGCCGGTTCTTCTCAGGTGGGCCGCGTTCAGAACCGGTGGTCATTTTAAATATATTATTTTTTTGTAAGCGCCGTTGAAATGGTCAAAAAAAGACATTTAAATTTATTTATATCACGGGCGTAGCCGCAGGGGTCAGCTAGTTGGATAAATAAAACTAGTATAATCTGATCAATTCGTGTATTGTTAGTCAAAGTCGAACTCAATGATGTCTCCTAGCTCCTGTTCGAGGTCGCCGTCTCCATCGCTGTCACTGCTCTGGACCTCGGCTGCCTGCACACAAATACGTACAATATTAGTGATAGAATATAATATTATCTGTCCTCTCTGACTACCCCGTCCGGGATACAGCATGAAAATGGTGTGTGTGTGTGTGTGTTTAATGATAGAATACAAAAGTTAAGATGGAAAAGGGAGTGCTCAGTTGGTTAGGACACGTCCAACGAATGAGTTGGGAACGATTGACGAAGAATATATATTGTGTGAAAGTAGAGGGCAGAAGGAGTCAGGGTAGGCCGAGACTTACATATGAAGACCACGTGAGCAGATTGCTCAACAACGGAAAGGTCGAAAGTACTCGGATAGCCAGACGAGCGTGTGTGAAGCGATTGATGAATCTGCAGGAAGCTAAAAAGTATGTATAGAACGTGAATCCCGGCGATCTGTCCTCTCTGACTACCCCGTCAGCGTAAAGATAGTTACTTATAGTTTTAGAATACAACATTTCTTTTATACTGGTTTCACAGATAACTTATTCTGTAGATACGACCAGGGTTGTATTTTTAGTTAATTCTCTCATCATCATCATAAAACTCTCCTGTGTAGTGGCATGATGATGTATAGCTTAGAACCTTCCTCAATAAATGGGCTATCCAATACAAAAAAAAATTCAAATCGGTGCAGCCGTTCACGCGTGATGGTGTGACCAAGGGAAATAGGGATTCATTTTTATTTATATAGATTAAAAAGCTGAAGAGTTTGTTTGGTTGAGCGCGCTAATTTCAGGAACTACTGGTCGGATTTGAAAATTTTTTTTTGTGTAAGATAGCCCATTTATTGATGAAGGCTATAGGCTATATATCATTATGCTACTACACTGGGGAGCAGAGCAGTAGTAAAAAATGTCGACCAATCGGGCAAATTTTTATGCATCATTGTAGAATTTATAAGAGACGGGATTAAATAGGTGCGACGGGAGGTCGAAATATTACACGGGCGAAGCTGTGGGGGTCATCTAGTATATTATAAAAGCTATTTTCTTTGGAAAATTATCCAAGTAAATGTCATAATTTTAGAATGAAAATAAGACGAAAACGACCTCAGGCGCGGCAGTCGTCCTGTATATCCACATTTGGCGAGCTTTTACTCTTTTTAGCGACGCTTCTCAATATGTTCTTTTTGAAGACATATGGCGCCTTCGGCAAAAAAAATTAGACCAATGCGTTTAAAACGCCGTCTTTTTTTAAAAAATATCTTGTAATTATCCAAGATATTTCCCCTAAAAGTATTCAACCTTCATTTCAGTGTATTCCCAGTTGCTTCCATTTACCGACCCGGATTTTTAGCCTGAAGTTAACTTTTCTATGACTGATAGGAGTAGATAGGGTTTGGCTTTTGACAATGCCGAACATTTTCCCACGTCTGGGTATGCAAGTACTTTCGTCCTATCCTAGTATTGAGCAATCTGCTCACGTGGTCTGCGTATGTAAGTCTCGGCCTACCCTGACTCCTTCTACCCTCTACTTTATAATATTAGTTTATATCAAACAATATAAAATAAGGGATAAGGGAACATTGCGGTATGACAGAAAATGTAGTGACTAAGATAGAAAAAAGGATGCTTAGATGGTTCGGACATGTGGAGAGGATGGATGATAGTAGACTGACGAAGCAGATTTATGTGGCGAGAGTAAATGGGCAAACTGGTAGGGGTCGACTTCAGCGTACGTATGTCAATATAATTGAAGACCTTTTGAAAAAAGGACAGGTCAAGAGTACCCTTAACCGGCGAGCGTGTATGAAAACACTCATGAAAATAGAAGAAGCGAAAGTGATATGTCAGGATGTCAGCGAGTGGAAAACCAGTCTCTGCCTACCCCGATGGGAAACAGGCGTGATAATATGTATCTAACAATCTGGTGGGTGTAAGGGGCCCCACAGGATCCAAGCGACCTCATCTTACCGAAGCAACTGGGAATACCTTAAGATGTAGAAAAAGATGATCACTAACAATCTTAGGGGTAAGCGTGTTGGATAGGCTTCTCGTAGACCTTCTCGGCGGATCCTTTCGATTTCCTTAAATTCCCTAAAATTATGGTACCTCGGCCGCATAATTAACAGCTGCGTACTGAACGGACTAAATAAATCAAATTTTGAACGTGACATTACAATAAGTTCCCGCGAGTGCATTGTGATGGCGCTGGTGTCACTCTTCCCTGTGCAATTCAACTGTAAGCGAGTAAAAACGTACGCTCCTGGTTATTGTCTACAAAACAAAAAAAACCGATTCAAAACCTTATTATTCTTATCAAAAACTATAAGGACACTAATTACTACGTAATACTACGTAATAACAAACCAAAAATACAGTGCTTTTGTGTTTGTGTCTAAACGCCGGCCGGCGACTAAGCAGATCCCAGGAAAGGCCGAGGTAAGTAGCTTGTACCATCTTATCCCCTTTCTCCTGATTTCACTAGCTCGGGGAAGTAGACATAAACAACTAGTTAACAAAATCAATTTTTTTCATCTTGTGAATGGTGCGTAACCACGTGTCCTACATATATTTCCTTAAGGAGCTCAATTAATCATTCCTGTATTACAATGGAGAATTGGAACAGGTAAAATTGGGAGCATAGGTCATGTATTTTTTATTTCAATTTAATACATGCAGTATTTTCGAAATTATAAGGACGAAAATTTTTTTGTCCTTTTTTGAATTTCCGAAATTAGGCCCGCCCATTATGACGTCACAGCCTCGCACAGACTGCGACAAGCGTAGCGCGGCGTACAGGTGCGAACGTGAACGCGACTGTTGGATGAGCAGGGTTGTGACGTATGCGGTCACACGCGTTATACGCATTTTGATGGTAAATATTTCAGCCATTTTTTGAAATATAGAAAAAGTAAAAACACCATTTTACTCGTATTTTTTGTAGATTTATTTGGCATTTAAAGTAAAAAACGTTTGTCGGACCCATCAGTAGAGGTTACCCTTCACTGTTGTGCGTTACGTTTGACGAACCGAGGGTATGTGGTGGGTTCCTCCCCCTCCCCTCTTTTATTATCATTCTACGATGTGTCCACTAATATTATAAATGCGAAAGTTTGTAAGAATAGATGTTTGTTACTCTTCACGTAAAAACTATATATATATATATATATAACTAACTAACTAACTATCTTCACGCTGTATCCCTGACGGAGTAGTCAGAGAGGACAGATCGCCAGGCTTCGCGATCCATGCATACTTCTTTCGCTTCTTCGAGATTCATCAATCGCTTCATACACGCACGTCTGGGTATCCGAGTACTTTTGACCTTTCCGTTTTTGAGCAATCTGCTCACGTGGTCTTCATATGTAAGTCTCGGCCTACCCTGACTCCTTCTACCCTCTACTTTTGAACAATATATATTCTTCGTCAATCGTTCCTCACTCATTCGTTGGACGTGTCCAAACCAACGGAGCACGCCCTTTTCCAGCTTAACGCTGACACTTTCATTCAAACCTGCCAAATTGCGTATCACTTCGTTACGTATTCGGCCAGCCAAGGTAACGCCGCACAACTTTCGAAGTGATCGCATCTCCACAGCATTCAATTTACTTTCATGCATCTGCTGACATACCCAGGTTTCACTACCGTAAAGCAAAGTTAGCACTAGCACTGCGTTATGAATCGCCAGTCGTGCTTCTTTTACGATGCTTTGTCGCTTTACTAACTGGGACAAAGCACCGTTAACTTTGTTTCCGGCAGCTACTCGCCGTTCCACATCCGAATCACATCTTCCATCCGCGCTAAACATACTTCCTAAATACACAATTTCATTCACTTGCTCTAGACATTCCTGGTTTACCCTAATCTCGCATTTAGTTCTTACGTCACCTCTTTCAAATACTAGAACCTTAGTTTTACTTGCATTCAAGCGGAGACCCTTACTTTCACACCCCTCTTTCATATTAGTGACTAATGCCTGAAGGTCGGCTTCTGATGAGGCCATGAGCACCGCATCATCAGCGTACAGCAGACAGTTTACTGTAAAGTCACCCAAATTCACACCCATATTAAAATCTTTCAACTTCTGCAGGCAACTGTCCAGATACACTATGAACAGCCAGGCGGACATGACACATCCCTGTTTGACGCCTGTACAGACATCAAAAAGAGGTGACACATCCCCCCCTACTCGCACGCAAGCCTTACAGTCCCTATAAAGCGACTGTATTGCCCGCAGTAGCGAGCCGTCCACACCATATCCTGGCAGCAAGTCCCACAGCGTTTCTCTCACAACGTTATCAAATGCTTTCTCTAGATCCACAAAAGCGCAGAAAACCTTCTGGCTAAGAGCCAGAAACTTTTCCGCGATCATGCGGAGAGAAAACACTTGATCCATGCAACCTCTTCCACGTCGGAATCCGCATTGAGCCTCCCATAAATACCTTTCAGACTTTTCTTGCATTCGTGCCGTTATAACCTTTGCATACACCTTACTAGCTAAGCTGACCAAGCTGATCGCCCTGTAGCTGGAGCAGTTTAGGCGCGAGCCTTTCCCTTTGTAAATAGGTACTACAACTGCTACTCGCCAGTCATCTGGGACCTCACCCGTCCGCCAGCACAAGTTGCATAACAGACATAGTGTGTCCCAGACACGCGACCCACCGTACTTGATCATCTCAGCAGTGACTCTGTCTTTTCCCGCAGCCTTACCACATTTCATACTTCTTATCGCTTGTTCTATTTCTTTCATACTAATGACTTCAATGACATCGGGATCCGGAGCATCGAAGTGAGCTCCCCTTCCCGATGTGGCATCTCTGTCTTTTCTTGCATACATCTTTCCATAATATTCACTCCATCTCTGCAGGACGTCACTTTGGTCTGTTAGGACGTCATTGTTAACATTAAGCACTTTATTCATACTGCAGATTGCCGAACAACTCCGGGTCTTGCCGATATATATATATATATATATATATCCATCACGTCTTATCCCCGAAGGAGTGGCAGAGGCATATTATATGCCCACTTTTCACCGTGCGGATTCCTGTCCCACGTAATAGGTGGTGAGCCCATTGCCGTGTTGAAATAGACAGACGCAGGTTGTGCCTACCTGCTGTTGAAATTTTTTAAGCCGCCTATAAGGCCTTCAACCAAGCTTAACGACTGCCATTTTACTGGCAACCGGGACCAACGGCTTAACGTGCCTTCCGAAGCACGGAAACCGGAACGGAAGAAGAACCGGCAAAAAACTTAGGAAGGCGTTTTTTATGGCCTATTTACAATTTAATATTATTTAACTTTGCCAGCAGATCATTTCCAGGCGTCCCTGCCCTGCAAATAGTCTTTAACAGCGTAATAACCTTTTTCCCACAGCTGTCTTTTAATATACTATTCAAATATATTAATGGAAAATTTCTCAGGTCACACGAAGCTTTACGTTACCCTGGATGATAGATGAATTTCCGCTCCGCGGTTTCACTCGCGTTAGTGACCGTTAATGTGGGATAAAATGTAGCCTATGTTACTCCTATTTGCGAATGTAAGTCTAGTTAAAATCGGTCCAGCCGTTTTAGAGATTAGTCAGAACAAAACACAGATGAATGAGAAGAGAATGACAGAGAAGAATGAGATGTCTGCGGAGTATTGCTGGAGTGCAAGTGCAGTTCATAGACAAAGAAAGGAACAAAGGGATAAAAAAACATTGAGGTGTGACAGAAGATATTATGATAATAACCAAGATAGATAAGGGATTCTTAGATGGTTCCGACACGTGGAGAGGATGATGAAGCAGGTGTATTTGGATAAAGTGAATGGGACATCTAATACGGGTCGACCACGGCGTATGCCAATCAAAACAACGACTCTTTGGGAAAAGGCCTGGGGGCCAAATCTACTATTTCAATCGCATCAGAATAGAATCGTCGCTCAATAGAAAGCCACCGGTACAATTTTTGACAGATCTTCGTAGTCTTCTATTACAATCGTACTCCAATAGACTTCGGTCTATCGGTCGGCCGACAGAATTCTAGTAAAACGTACCGCGCCAGTGGCCGCTATTCGGTTGCATTTTTAATAGTCTACTAACATTTTGACAGCTAAAACAGCGATTCTGGTTCTATTCTACGGCTTGTTTATGGTAGACTCGGCCCGGAGGTCAAGAGTAGTAGTTGGAAAACAAGTGAACGGCAGACATGACATATTTCAGTAAAGCGAGTATTTTGTCCAGAGACTCTCTTATGTCTACTGTATATGAGATGGAGATTAACTTTGCCCGATTCCGGTTAGTTAAGTGGTGCGCGGGTGTAGCAGGTACAGATGTTAATGAATTTCAAACATATTTCAGTAAAGCTGCCATTTGTATATCTTGTTTATATTGTTAACATCATGGCCGAAACAATGGAAAACATAATAAAAAAAAAATTCAAAAGTATTTCAGCAAGCTTGAAATTGATTTATGTTATGTTTTATGTTAAAGCAATTATTTGCTAATGAACAACTCGATACCAATGAACAGTGTTACAACTATTTTTAAACATTGATACAATGGACTCCACTCAGTATATTGATAAATTTTTAAAGCAATTATTTGCTAAATTTCTCATAAATTTTAATAAAGTGGAAAAAGACAATCCGATTCGAGACAGGGATTGAACCTGTGACCTTTGCCTAACCAGGGCAATGTTCTAGCTACCTGAACTACCCGAACCGTATCGAATCAAGTTGAAATTCTCCACCATATTTATATCGTCATTTTAAGAGTATGACCAGAGCCATCTATCGAGCTAATGAACAACTCGATACCAATGAACAGTGTTACAACTATTTTTAAACATTGATGCAATGGACTCCACTCAGTATATTGATAAATTTTTAAAGCAATTATTTGCTAAATTTCTCATAAATTTTAATAATGTGAATTTATTTATTGATACTTGATTCGATACGGTTCGGGTAGTTCAGGTGGCTAGAACATTGCCCAGGTTAGGCAAAGGTCACAGGTTCAATCCCTGTCTCGAATTGGATTGTCTTTTTCCACTTTATTAAAATTTATGCTTTATGTTATCGTAATTTATATATGTTATCTTAATATATATAAATTAAGTGTCACGTTGTTTGTCCGCAATGGACTCCTAAACTACTTAACCGATTTTAATCAAACTTGCACACCGTGTGCAGTTTGATCCTACTTGAAAGATAGGTTATATATCATCACGCTACTACCTTTATGAATTTATAACCGACGAGATTAAATGTGTGACGGGAGCTTAGCCACGGGCGAAGCCGGGGGGGTCATCTAGTTAGCTTATATTTTTAAAGGCAAGCGTTTTCTCCGGGTGAAACTATCCGGCAGACAGTAAGAATAAATTATTCACTACATACACTTTAGTAAGTTTGAAACTTATATATAACTAAAAACTAACTAACTATCTTCACGCTGTATCCCTGACGGGGTAGTCAGAGAGGACAGATCGCCAGGCTTCGCGATCCATACATACTTCTTTCGCTTCTTCGAGATTCATCAATCGCTTCATACACGCACGTCTGGGTATCCGAGTGCTTTAAAACTTATATATGTTATTCTTTATCCTATCATTAGCGTATAATTTAAAAGGCAGACGGATTCTTCGGTTAAACTAACAAGCAGATCGAGGAAGAAAAACAAAATCAGTACATTCACTTCAGTAAGTCTGAAATTTATACACGTTAATACTAATTCTTAATACTAATACTAGCTTATATATGTAAAGGCAGACGTTTTCTCCGGATAAAAAGATCCAGGAAACAGTATGAAAATATTAATTAGTACATCCACTTTCGATCGTTAGTTTGGTCTCCGTATATAACGTTCCTTTAAAAATAATATTTGTGTTTTTTACCCATTAGAAAGTACAAAAGGTGAAAGTTAATACAATAATTCCTACCATAAAGTGTTGGAAAAACATTGTATCAAGTAAATTAGTGTTAAATTGTCAAAAAGCTAGTGTTAGAAGCGTTACAGTGCATTGAACATAATAAAAAATACGCTATATAACGCAATGATCTATCAAAACAGTGATTGAACAATTAAAATGCCAGAAATATACAAGTGAGTCCGTTATATGAAAATTAGTGAAAAATAACCTATTCAATCAAATGACTGCAAAATTCAAAGATCAGTGACAGTAACGCCGTGTATGATAACGCCATCTATAAGACAGAGTCGGCAAAATTCAAAGATCAGTAATAGTAACGCCATCTATTAGACAGAGTCGGCAAAATTCAAAGATCAGTGATAGTAACGCCGTGTATGATAACGCCATCTATTAGACAGAGTAGGTACGAAAACAACTAAGATCAAACCATTAAAACAAAAATAAGAATTTTAGCATTGTAAGAATTACAGAGATCTACCAACAGAGGGCGTTACTTTTACCATAACATACAAAATTTAGCGATCAATTTAAATTTCATAAATATGGAAGAAATTGTCAATGCTCTAAAAATATCTAAAGGGAACTTGACGAACAAAAAACTACGATCCTAAAAAATTGAGAAAGAGTGACCGAGCAAGTAACCCAAAATATTAACTGCATTTTAGAAGAAAAATTCAAAATATTAGACGATAAATACGACAACCTTAAAGAAAAAATTGAAAATCAAGAAAAAAGGCTTTATTTTATAGAAAAACAGATAAGAAAGAATAATATTGTCTTTTTCGGTCTAGAAGAATCAGAAAAATCCTATTCAAACTTAGAAAAAATCATGATAGATTTTATTAAACATCATTTCTCTATGGACCTCGATCAAAGAGATATAAAAGAAATAAAGAGAATAGGAAAAATAGGAGACCGACCTAGACCAATAATAGTTACATTCTCTACACTCGGTATTAAAATCAATATATTCAAGAAGAGTAGCTCACTGAAAAATACCACGTTTCGTATAACAGAAGACTACCCACTGAATATACTGGAAAAAAGAAAACAGCTACAAGAACAGGTACGAACTGAGAAAGAAAAAGGAAACTGTAATAATGAATTACGACAAGTTAATAATAAGAGACAAAAAGAACTCAACAATCAATAACAAAAGAATGCTTTCAACATCTCCTGAAACCAGCTCTGCCGCGGGAAGCGACGTTGGTAGAACGCAAGCTAGTAAAAAGAACAAAACCTAAAGGGTAGATAAGCAAATAACACATAAAAAATCTTCAAGTCTATCAGAAGACATCGTAAAACTAGGCATCATGAACTTCTTAACTACCAAAAATTCTAATAACGCACCTAAAACTAAGGAAAATTATGAGGGGAAGATTTAACAACTACAGAACCCCTCTCAAATAGATAACATCAGAAATTGGACAGCAATAAACAAATCAATTCTTCCAAGCCGGCTGGTCACCGAGGAAGATTACGACCAAAACCCTCCAAAAGATCAAATAACCACTACTACAACCAAAACAGGAAAGCTCTACATTTTAACATATAATGTCAAAACTCTTTCGACATACGAACGTTTAATAGAATTAAATGAAGCTCTATCGGCCATAAAATACGACATAATCGGACTAGCTGAAACGAGGCGTATGGGTAACAAAATAGAAGAATATGATAATTTTATTCTATGCCACACGGGTCAAACCCCTGGATTGTATGGTGTCGGCTTCATCGTAAAAAAATGCCACAAAAACAACATAGAAAGCTACATTGGTCTCACAGAAAGAGTTGCAATTCTAAACTTGACATTTGAATACACCCGCTTGTCTAAATATACAAGTATACGCCCCTACAGAAAAAGCAAACCAAATAGAAATAGATAATTTCTACAATACACTTAACAAAGCGATTGAAATATCATATAAAGACCTCATAATTATGGGAGACTGGAATTAAAAAATTGGGATCACCAAAAAAGAAGACTACTTAGTCATGAAATCGAATGGGTACGGCGAAAGGAATGAGAGAGGACAGAGATTGATAGAATTTGCTATGGAGTATAGGCTGTCAATAACACATTTTATAAAAAGAAATCAAAAAACAGATGGACATGGTTATCTCCTGATAAAAAACAAAAATGAAATCGATTTTGTATTATCAAACCGTCCCAAAATATTTCAAAATATAGAAGTTCTAAATATTAACTACCCTTCGGACCACAGGCCAATTAGAGCAACTATCATAGATACTATACAAGCAAAGAAAAGTCGAATAAAATACAATAGCCATCAAAAGAAATTATTAACCACTGAAGACGATTTCACAACATTTAATGACCACTTAAAAAAGACACTGAAAGCACCATTAAATAAATCAATACAAAGCTATTACGACAATATTGTTAAAGCAATATCCAGAAGCCTACAAACAATTCAAAATGATAAAAAAGGGCCAAAATCACATAAAATTCTGTCAGAACGCACGTTACGGATACAATTAACGTGGAACAAATACTGGGCACTAAAGGATATATTTAAAAGCAGCATGCCAATAAAAATTAAAACAAAAGTATTAAACTCGAGTCTTATTCCGTGCCTAACGTATGGGTGTCAAACGTGGAAATTCAACAGGAAAACCAAAGACAAAATAATTTCATGCCAACGAGGAATAGAGCGAATTACGATCGCATAACTCGCCGAATCATCAATATAATCGTACGACCCAGTTGATGCGCTTAGCAACCGCCTCGTGTCCGACAGCGTAGCGTCGCATCGTCAGCACAACGTGCAACGGCCAGCTGCAACGTGACCCGTCGTCACCACGCGCAAGAAATGCATAGTTTTAAGTTCACTTTTGTTCTCACATCGAACTAAGGCACTAGTTTACTTAGTATATAATTTTTGTAATTTTTTCTTTTAATTAAATAATTAATTTTATTTCGTTTTTTTTAAGTCCTTCGGCTGGAGCCTACGTATTTGGCGCAGTCGGTAGGATACTCGCGGGCCGGTTCGCGAGAATAGTTTTTCAAAAATTCGAAATTCGGGATCGCGAGTCGCCCGGGCGGCTATCAAGCCCATCAAGAGTATCCGAACTTACGAGTGCTGCAGCCACGTGGAAGGAAGAGTATCCAGACATCGATACTCAGAGAACGAGATGATATTGTGAGTTGCACAGATTCTTTCTTGTGTTGCTATTTCCTTAGTATATAGTTCCCTTTTATTCCAACATTTTTCACCCAAGTACTTCGCGCACCAGCGAGTCTGCACAGATACAGACTCGCCGGCAAAGACATCTAGATAATAATAGAGACATAGAGTTAGTTAATTCTAATTTAGATTTAAATACTTTATTCGAAACTAGCTAAATGGCAACCCATACCCCAGAAATTATTTTTAAGGCTATACGCCACGTCCCGGAGTTCGATGGCAACCCAAACGTGCTTACACGTTTTATTAAACTATGTGACCAGATAGTTTGCACGTACCTCGGTTCTCAACCTGGCAGTGAATTACCCAACCTCTGCTTGCTAAACGGTATCCTGAACAAAATCACAGGGCCCGCCGCTAGTATAATAAACGCTAATGGTATACCTGATAACTGGTTAGATATTAGAAATACACTAATTAATAATTTTGCCGACCAAAGGGATGAAACTGCCCTGTACAACGACCTCTCTTTGGCCACTCAGGGTCGACAATCGGCTCAAGAATTTTACAATCACTGTCAAACCCTATTTAGCACGATTATGACATATGTAACCCTCCACGAAAGTATATCTACCACGATAGAAGCTAAACGTGTATTGTATAGGAAACTCGCGTTGCAAGCGTTTGTTCGAGGTTTACAAGAACCCCTAGGTTCACGGATAAGATGTATGAGACCGGACACTTTAGAGAAGGCTTTGGAATATGTCCAAGAGGAGATGAATATAATGTACAACAACGTAACGATTCCGTTACTAAGCCACACCAGACCCCTAAGGTCACGCATCTGGCTCCTGCACACCTTCCAAAGCTTCCAAATACTCCAACCACAGCACCTTGGCATGCGCCTTGGCACGCACCTTTCGTACAGAGGCCACAACCGCCTCACATGCAAGGGACGCAACCTTTTAAGTTTGCGCCGCCGCCCCAACAAAGCGGCTTTAGAGCAGGCCTAATGCAGAATCAACATTCACCTCAGGTACGTATGCCCACACATACACAACACATATTTAGTGCTAGACCTCAAAATTATAACCCCCAAAGTAATATGTTCCGATTGCAACCTAGACCCCAAACGAATCAGCTGCATGCCCCCAAACCGATGAGTGGAGTACAGCATTATAACCCAAAGCCATTGCCACCGGCAGGTGGATTCCGAAATCATGATTGGCGTACCCAAGGCAACCCGCCGCCTAATAACTACTTTAAAACCCGAGAGATGAACTTTAATGAATGCTATGACGACAGTTATTACCACGACTATAATTACGACTTTGACTACGGGCAATATTCACAAGACGAAGTGTATGACTATACTTACTACAACGAATACGACTCGTCGTACTCGCCTTACCATGATCACCCGACAAACCATCCAAACGTTGACTCGACTGACAGCTCAACCGTCGAAAAGGCAAATTTTCAGACGGATCAGGAATCAAAAAAGCCAAAATAGTAATAAACCTACAGACACAGAGACAGTTACCATTTATTCAAATACTAAACCTACCGTTAAAACTTTTAATTGACACCGGAGCCAATCAGTCTTTCTTAAGTCCACAAGCTGTACAAAATTATTTTTCCGATGTACCTCTTAATTTTGATCCTTTCGAAGTGACTAACGTACACGCGACTATTAGAAACAAGTATTCTATAACATTACCTTGTTTCCCTGAATTTAACGATCCGGACGACATTCGCCTCTTTGTCTATAATTTTCACGATTACTTTGATGGCCTAATAGGACTTGACTTACTGACCAAATGGGAGGCTAAAATAGATCTTAAAGACCAGACTTTAACAACCCATTCTGTGGTAAACCCTATCAAGATGTACAATTCTCGTAACGTTAACTTATACGAAGACATTATCCCAGCGAAAAGCTCCAAGTTAGTTAGATTGCCAATAGAAGCCCCTGATGGTGATGTCAGTATCCCAGAGCAAATCATTTGCAACTATGTCTTAACCGAATGCTTAACTACCGTTAGCAGTCGTCGCGGTATACTAGAAGTATCCAACCCCACGGACAATGACATTATACTTTCATTAGACCACGCAATTAATGCAGACATATTTAATATAGAATGCTCTAACCAAACAACCCCCTCGCGTGCTCAAGAGGTAATCTCACGCTTACGAACTGACCATCTAAATGAAGAAGAAAAGGCTAACGTAATACTACTATGCTCTAAGTATTCAGACGTTTTTTACATAGAAAACGAACCTCTTACCTTCACTAATAAAGTGAAGCACCGAATCAACACTACTGATGAAGTCCCGGTTTATACAAAAAGCTATAGGTACCCCTTCATTCACCGTCAAGAGGTTAAGGATCAAATTGAAAGGATGCTCGCTCAAGGCATTATCAGACCATCCGAATCCGCATGGAGCTCGCCTATTTGGGTTGTACCAAAGAGGGCTGACGCTTCTGGTAAACAGAAATGGCGCCTTGTAATAGACTTCCGTAAATTGAACGAGAAAACCATTGACGATAAGTACCTCATTCCCAACATATCGGATGTTCTAGATAAGTTAGGAAAATGTCAATATTTCACTACATTAGATTTAGCCAGCGGTTTCCATCAAGTAGAAATGGACCCTAGGGATATTCAGAAGACAGCATTTACAGTAGAACACGGCCATTTTGAATTTTTAAGAATGGCCATGGGACTCAAAAACTCTCCGTCCACCTTTCAACGTGTGATGGATAACGTGCTTAAGGGATTACAAAACGAAATATGCTTAGTGTACCTAGACGATATCGTTGTCTTTAGTACTAGCCTCCAAGAACATATGACCAACCTCGAAAAAGTCTTCCATAGACTTCGAGAGTCCAACTTTAAAATCCAAATGGACAAGTCGGAGTTCCTTAAGACGGAAACAGCTTATTTAGGACACGTTATTACAAGGGAAGGCGTAAAACCCAACCCCGATAAGATATCGGCCATACAAAATTACCCACTACCGAAAACAGCTAAAGAAATCAAACAATTTTTAGGATTACTAGGTTACTATAGGAAATTTATCCCCGACTTCGCGAAAATCACTAAGCCCATGACCCAATGCTTGAAAAAGAACAAAAAGATAACCTTTGACAAAGACTATACAGACTGTTTCGAAAAATGTAAAAACCTACTTATGAATGACCCAATACTCCAATACCCAGACTTCACCAGAGAATTTATCTTAACCACCGACGCCTCTAACTTTGCAATAGGAGCAGTTTTATCGCAAGGGCCGATAGGATCGGACAAGCCCATTTCATATGCCTCTCGTACTCTCAACGAGAGTGAAACAAATTACAGCACTATCGAAAAAGAGTTGCTAGCAATAGTATGGGCAACGAAATACTTTCGACACTATCTGTTTGGACGTAAATTTAAGATTCTGACTGATCACAAACCACTCCAGTGGATGATGAGTCTCAAAGAGCCGAACTCCCGATTAACTAGATGGCGTTTAAAACTCAGTGAATACGACTTCACCGTCGTATATAAGAAAGGTAAAAGCAACACCAATGCCGACGCGTTATCTAGAATAGAAATTTACAACGAGGAAATCAGTTCAATAATCGCTAACGCCTCAGATAAGCAACCCAACCTAGATAACTCAGCTACAAGTACAGCTCACACTAGCCAAGAACACCCAATCTTAGAAGTACCAATCACTGACGAACCCCTCAACAAGTTTCACCGACAGATAGTCATGACCATAGTCAACGACATTAAACGACGACCTATTGTTACTAAACCCTTCGAAACGCACACCAGAGTGACAGTCCAAATCACTGAAAGTAACCTCGAGACCGATGTAATAGACAGTGTGAAAGAATACGTAAATCCTAAAGTTAAGACCGGTTTACTATTAACTCCCCCTTTAGCTATGTATAAAATTATACCTATAATTCAGAATAAATTTAGGAGCTCTTCAATGAACCTTGTGTTAACTAAATTAGAGTTAGAAAACGTAAAGGAGTATTTAAGACAACAGGACATAATAAAACACTACCACGACGGAAAGACTAACCATAGAGGAATTAACGAGTGTTATTTGGCTTTATCTAGAAAGTATTACTGGCCGAAAATGCGAGAACACATAACCAAGTACATAAACGAGTGTACCATTTGTGGTCAAAGTAAATACGATAGGAACCCTATTAAACAGCAATTTAATATCGTACCACCAGCTTCTAAGCCTTTAGAAATTGTCCACGCTGATTTATTCACAGCGCAATCCGAAAAATACATCACCTTCATAGACGTTTTCTCGAAATATGGACAGGCATACCACTTAAGAGACGGCACTGCAATAAGTATAGTGCAAGCCCTCCTCTCATTCTGTACTCACCATGGACTCCCTCTGACAATTGTGACAGATAACGGAACTGAGTTCACAAACCAGTTGTTTGCAGAATTCCTACGACTTCACAAAATTACCCATCATAAGACCTTACCTCACTCCCCTAATGACAATGGTAACATAGAACGTTTCCATTCTACACTACTAGAGCACCTTCGTATATTGAACCTGAAAAATAAAAATGAACCCATAATTAACCTAATGCCGTATGCCTTAATTGCTTACAACAGTTCCATACACAGTTTCACGAAATGCAGACCGTACGACATAATAAAAGGACACTTTGACCCCAGAGATCCCATTGACATTGACGTTAACGAAAAACTACTCCAACAATATATAATTAATCACAGGGAACAAATGAAGACTGTCTATGACATGATAAACGAATCCGCGTTAGCGGATAGGACCGCCCTTATAGAATCACGCAATAAGACTAGAGAACCTGAAATTGAATACCAACCTCAGCAACAGGTTTTCATTAAAAACCCACTAGCTGATAGACAGAAAGTGGCTCCCCGCTATACCCAAGACAAAGTTCTAGCTGACCTCCCAATTCACATTTACACATCAAAGAAACGCGGCCCAGTAGCGAAATCTCGTCTAAAACGACCACCAAAGAATATACAATTGTTGCAGGATACGAGTATCCCTCCTGGTACAACTTCAAGAGATAAGACTTGACAACCTGGATGACGGACCTGGACTTCTACCGTTTAAATTAGGACAAACTAGACTAATTACACATTACCATACATTTTTACAGTATATAGAGCTCGACAAAATAGAACAAGGAATACTTACCTTTAGGGACGAATTACAGGACTACAGAAACAGACTTAATAACGAAACTTACATGTTATACGAACTACAATTAGAATATTTAAATAACAAGATAAACACCATTGTTAACCACTTAAAATCTTTAGAACCTAGCAGGACAAAAAGAGGTCTAATAGACGGCTTAGGTACTATAATTAAAAGCACCACCGGTAACCTAGATTATCAGGATGCCATTAGGTACAACGAAGCGTTAGTAAATCTCAAAGAAAATCAGGATAAAATATCATTAGAGTTCAATAGTCGTTCTAGTTTGAATAACGAATGGATTAAAGAACACAATAGAATAGTTAACCAATTAGTCGATAACCAGGGTAGAATTAATTACACACTTAATCAAATTTTGAACGAAAATGCTTACAAAAGTTACGGTCTAATTAAATACGGTAAGTTTCCGCAGTTATTAGCGATTATTACAGAAAATATTGAAGACTTATTTGACGAACTAAAAAGGATAGAAAATATAATAGCGTTTACTAGATCCACAACCACCCATCACTCCATGCTTAGTATTAACGTACTTAAAACCATGTTAGATAAATTAGAGACGCTTTATGGGAAAAATCAGTTAATAGATTTGGACTTTCGAGAGTACTATAATATAATAAGATCAGGATCGTACTTTGTTAAAAAGCAAATTGTTATAATTTTTAAGTTTCCAATAGTCTCTACCAATATCTATGATCTCTACAAACTATCCTTAGCACCGAATAAATTTCACCAAGTCCTTATTCCCCCTCATCCCTAGTTTACTTAGTATATAATTTTTGTAATTTTTCTTTTAATTAAATAATTAATTTTATTTCGTTTTTTTTAAGTCCTTCGGCTGGAGCCTACGTATTTAGCGCAGTATGATGAATATAAAAAAGATACAAAAAATAAAACATACAAAAATCAGACACATCACCAAGGCAAGGGACGGATTGGTACTTGCTCAATCATTAAAATGGAAATGGGCCGGGCATGTAGCGCGCCTACGGGACCGCAGATGGACAAAAAGAGTGACCACGTGGACAGGCCCACAAGGCAAAAGAAGGAGAGGTAGACCTGTAGCTTATTGGGAAGATGATATTAAAAAAATTGCTGGCACTAACTGGATTCAAGTGGCCCAATCTAGAGAGGACTGGCTAGCTTCGGAGGAGGCCTTCACCTACAGAGGGGTTCTTGAAGAATAAATATTAAAAGAAGAAAATTATAGGATTAAGAGAAATTAAAAACTAAACTTAGATACTAAACATAATTACTAACAACAATCTTTTACTTTACTAACATAGAATTAAGCTAAAGAGATTTGTAATCTTCAAGAAATAAAAGGCTTTTTATTTTATTTATTACATCCACTTTAGTAAGTTTGAAACTTATATATGGTATGCTTAACCCTATCATTAGCTGATAGGTATTATATTATAATAATAATATAATAAAAATATCTTTATTTTGCATAGACCATTTTAACGGCGCTTACAAAATGTCATACACTATTTAAAATATTTAAAGCGACCACCGGTTCGGAACGCGGCCCACCTGAGAAGAACCGGCAAGAAACTTAGGAAGGCTTTTTTTTTGATGGCCTATTTACAATTTAATATTATTTCATTTTGCCAGCAGATCATTTCCAGGCGTCCCTGTCCTGCAAATAGTCTGTAACGGAGTAAAAACCTTTTTCACAAAGCTTGTTTTTAATAAACTTTTTAAATTTATTTAAAGGTAAATTTCTCAGGTCACAGGGAAGCTTGTTGTAAAAGCGTATACAGTTACCCTGGAAAGAATCGCCAATCTTATGTAGTCGACTGTGGTGGACTGAAAGATTATTTTTATTTCTAGTGTTTATATTATGTTTATCACAGAGTTTAGAAAACTGTGATAGATTTTTCTGGACATACATAAGATTGGCAAAAATGTATTGTGATGGTACGGTTAGAATATTCACTTCTTTGAATTTTTCTCGGAGAGAAACTCTGGGGCCCAAATTATAAATAGCGCGTACAGCCCGCTTTTGTAGAACAAAAATAATATTTAAATCTGCAGCACTCCCCCAAAGGAGAATACCGTAAGACATAATACTATGAAAATAGCTGAAGTAAACCATTCTAGCCGTATCCACATCTGTTAGAGTCCTGATCTTTTTTACAGCGTATGCAGCCGAACTTAATCTAGAGGCTGTCTTTTCTATGTGTGGGCCCCACTGCAAATTGGCATCAATAGTTATACCTAGGAACACAGTTGATTCTACAAACTCTAACACTTGTCCATTCAGTTGAACATTGGCCGCAACTTGTTTTACATTTGGTAGAGTAAATTTTATACATTTAGTTTTATTTTCATTAAGGCAAAGATTATTTGAGCTGAACCAATGAACTACTCTTGCAATTGCATTGTTTACATCGTCATAGTTATCTAATTGTCTTTTAATTTTAAAAATTAATGAGGTGTCATCTGCAAACAAAACAATCCTATTCCTGTCCCCTACATAAAATGGTAAATCATTAATATAAATGAGGAACAAGAATGGCCCAAGTATCGAGCCTTGCGGCACACCCATTGTAACCATGGATCCTACAGAACGTGTACCATTAATATCGACCCTCTGTATTCTATTGTTCAAATATGAAGACAGAAGGTCGAGAGCTTTGCCTCTTATTCCATAGTGGTGTAATTTTTTGCACAGCGTTTCATGTTGAACGCAATCAAAAGCCTTTGATAGATCGCAAAATATACCCAATGCATCGTACTTGTCTTCCCATGCTTCATGAATACATTTTAATAACTCAACACCAGCATCGGAAGTTGAGCGCCCTTTCGTATACCCAAATTGATTCGCATGGAGTATTTTATGACTATTAAAATGGGATAGCATTTGATTCAAGATTATTTTTTCAAATACTTTGCTCAAAGTTGGCAGCACTGACACTGGTCGGAAATTAGACGGCTCTGTAGCGCTGCCAGCCTTGAACAAGGGAACGACTTTGCTGTGTTTCATTAAATCAGGAAATGTACCACTAGAAACACAGTCATTAAACACAGTTGCTAGATGGGGCGCAATTACCTCAATTATACATGATGCAGTTTTGACCGATAACCCCCAAATGTCCGCGGTTTTCTTAATTTCGATACATTTAAATGTTTTTACAATGTCCTGAGCACAAATATCTGTGAATACAAATGCATCCCTGCAACAAAGAACAGATTCTTCTAATAAAAGTTCAGCGGAACTGGAAGATGCTTGGAGAGATTTTGTTGTCAAAATAGGTATATTTTTGAAAAAGTGTTCAAACTCCGTAGCCACTTCCAGGTCCCCTGTAACATGGCAACCATTTACTTTTAAGTGGAAATCCCTTTCAGTCACTAAAGATCTACCGCATTCAGAGTTAATGATGTTCCAAGTCATTTTTATTTTATTTACAGAATTAGAAATTTTATTTTTAATGAAGTTTGACTTAGCAAGATGACACGTTTGTTTAAATATCTTTGAATAATTTTTAACATATTCCTGAAAGGTTTGCCTAAAATTATATGATTTTTCTGAATATAATTCAAATAATTTATTTCTACTTTTAAAGATACCTGGTGTTGCCCAGTCACTGAAAACAGGACGACCACCAATCTGTAGAGTTTTTGAGGTAAAAACTTTGCCAAACTCATCATTAATCAAATTAAATAAGTGTTTATATGACTGGTCTACACAAGTGAAGTTAGGTAGATATGGTAATCTCTTTAATACATTTTCTTTAAAATTATTCAAACGACTTTGGTTAATTGGTACATATTTAATTTGTTTTTTGCTGACTTTGTTACTACTTTTAGGAAATTTTATCCATTGGCCACGATGATCTGACTCCACAGGATCCACAATACCTTTATCTATAGGGTTAATATCAGTAAAAATATTATCAATACATTTTGCACTGGTGGCTGTAATACGAGTGGGTTCTAAGAATGTACTATGCAGATTAAAGGATTTAAATAAATTTTTCATTTTATTTCTCTCTGATGGAGTTAATGATGTATCTAATATATCAACATTAAAATCTCCACAAACTATTATAGATTTCTTAGAACATTGGCATTTGAACAGTGCTTCTTCAAGCTTTTCTTCAAATTTAATGTAAGAAGCATCAGGGGGACTGTATACGCTTAACAAGATGAAATGCTCAAACTCAATACTGGCAATCTCAATATAGGACTATAAGGCCTTCAACTTGGCTTAGCGACTGCCATGTTACTGGCAACCAGGAACAATGACGTAACTAATGGGATTTCACAGGCAGAGGACGGCGGAGTGCGTATTATCATTAAAACCGCTGTTTTCTTCACAATCATAATATGTAGTTTATTATTCATTTTAGTTTTACATAGCTCTTACAGTTTCACATTTTTACCTCAATTTTCACACATCATCGAACCACAGATTATCTACCACCTAGGGATGGGGTCAAATATAGTGATGTTCCTAACAGTAACTTGCCTTCCGAAGCACGGAAACGCTAGTAAAAGTAAATGCCACAAAGCGAAATGCAAAAAGTAAATGTCCATGCGAAGACCAACCATAGCGAAAGTTGCTTAACGCAGTGATCGTTTACAAAACATTGAGTTACTAACACTCTAAGAAATGTATTATAAAAAATATATAAAGCTAAAGAGTTTGTATGCTCGGTTGAACGCGCTATTCTCAGGAACTACTGCTCGGATTTTAAATAAATATTTTTGTGTTGGATAGCCCACTTTTTGAGTGAATAAAAATAAATTGAAAATCACCCAGGAGAACCAAGCAGTATTCATAAATGTCATCAATCGCGCAAGCTTTCATACATAAAGTTCGTAAATGGGTGACTTTGATATCGATTAGATCAGTGAAAATGGCAAAAAATGCCATTTTGACTCTAAAAAATAATAGTACTCCAAATAATAAAAGTGAAAATGGCAAAAAAAAATGCCTTTTTCACTCTGTACAATAACATTTAATGCCAAATAGTTGTTTAAAGTGACAATGGTCAAATAAATCATAAAAACTCTAAACAAACAAAAACGTAGTTTGACTAAACAATGACATTTATTTCTTAATGGTTGTTAAGAGTGACAATATCGAAAAACGCAATTTTTACTCAAAACAAATAAAACTATTTTTGTGTACTAGTGACGGATCAGCCTAACTTACTATCTACGGAAAAATCTGTTTGCGGTGCGCCAAAAGAAGTTATCACTTCAAAAAACAAAACCCTTATATGATCAATTTTGTTATCCGTCCGTCTGTCTGTCTGTCAAGATCCTTTTTCTCAAGAACGTGTGGTATCAAGCTGACGCAATCAAAAGATACAGCCGTTTACGCCGCAAATTTCTGCTTATTTTCGACACTCGCAAGGAAATCAATACTACAGTGTACTACCCGTGAAGAACGACTACGAAGACCCGTACGAAGCAACGTCTTATAGCACAGATAAAGGAAAAATTCCAAAATACAAAAAAAAAGTTAAAAATTAAGGGGTGTCTCCATAGATATATAGAATCACTAATTAACATAATACCTCTGAGTTGTATGGGCGCTCATACAATTCGGAGGTCTAGCTTAATTGGGTTTAACTCAAATAACTAACTATCTTTACGCTATATACCTTACGGGGTAGTCAGATCGCCTGACTTCACGATCCATGCATACCTCTTTCGCTTCCTGCAGATTCATCAATCGCTTTATACACGCACGTCTGGGTATCCGAGTACTTTAGACTCAAATAGGAACCTCAGTCGACAGGTTTCTCACTTTAACACAATGTATAGTTTTGTATGGCTAGTTTGTTCCACTCACCCGTCTCCGTCGTCTCCTGGGTCTTGGTCGCTCTTCCTGGTCATCCGGCGAGGAGTCTCCAGTGTCTCCGTCGGCCAGGGCCATCACTGCGTTACGCAATAGAGACGAGGCCACTGTATTACATTAGAACATTACATCCGCACACACAAAGAGCTCAAATGTAAATAGTCCCACAATGTCACTCGCGCATTTTTACCTTACTATTTTTGTTTTTATAATTATTTTACATCTCTCATATTCGGTAAGTAGGTCCTTATTACCCCAAATGGGGCTTGTAGGTGACCAATTAGCGCTCTAGGGTAATAATGTAACTAGAAAAGCCATTGGGCGGTAAGTAATAAAAAAAAAACACTCTTTCAAAAAGTTCGCGTACATCTAACCATCATACTGGCAATAGACATCATGCATTCAGCCCAATGACAAAAGAGGTCGCTTCGCTATTCAGCCTTGTCTTCGTATGAGTATAATAGTCATCAATTTTAAATATCGAACGCCGAAGCACAATTTCGTTCTTGAAAAAAATAATTTAAAATAAAACAGCGCCATCTAGCTCAAAGTAAGCTAATATAATCTTGTATTATGGGATCTAGACGACTGATAAACATACTTATTTAATCCAAATACATACATATACATAGGAAACACCCAAACGCCGAAACCAACAATTGTGGATCATACAAATATTTGTTCCGGCCCGGGAATCGAACCCGGGACCACAGCGCGGCTGTCGCATACACTACCACTTACGCCACCGAGGCAGTCAAATAATAAGTGAATAAGGTGTAGGACTGAAAAGTTACTTACAATCATCATCATCATTGTCCGACCCTGAGTCCGACCCATCGTTCTCGGAACCACCAGCCATGTCGTCCTCCTCGTCTTCCTCCTGGAAATTCACAACATACATTTTTAATATCTATAACAATAAATAAAGCTGAAGAGTTTGTTTGTTTGGTTGAACGCGCTAATCTCAACGTCTACAGTATGGGGTTCTTCAAAAGGGGTTTATAAAGGGTCGGCAGCGCGAGTGCTGCACCTCTGGTGTTGCATACGTCCATAGGCTACGGTGACCACTTTCCATCAGGTGGGCCGTATCCTTGTCTGCCACCTCAGTGGTTTAAAAACAATCTCAGGAACTACTGGTCGGTATTTGAGAAATTCTTTTTGTGTTGAATAGCCCATTTATCGAGGAAGGCTATATATATCATCACGCTACTAACCTTGAGAGCGGAGCACGCCTTACTCTAGATTTCATGCCAACCAAGCGTGTCATAGGGCGGCACGTTTACACAATACGATTAAACAAATTACTACAGATCGCGTAAGCGACTTTCGCCTACAGCCGGACGTAAACTTGGCACGCGATATTATTATTACTTTCGTTTCTATTAGCGTGCCTTGTTCTGTTGTATCAACAATAAGAAAATGGTTACAGTAACTGGGTAAAGATAACTGGATAGTGGTGTTAATAGCAAGAAAGGAGTGTTAATAAAGGAGGAAGAAATAACAATGGAGTCAATAATAAGGAATAGGTGTCCATAATAGAATAGTCATATCATTAATAGACACATGTGTCAATATTAGAAAGTAACATTTTATTAGTGTCAATAATAAGGAAGTGTGTCCATAATAGAATAGTCATATCATTAATAGACACATGTGTCAATATTAGAAAGTAACATTTTATTAGTGTCAATAATAAGGAAGAGGTGTCCATAATAGAATAGTCATATCATTAATAGACACATGTGTCAATATTAGAAAGTAACATTTTATTAGTGTCAGTAATAAGGAAGAGGTGTCCATAATATGACAGTGATATAATAAATGGCCACGTGTGTCAATATTAGAAAGTAGCATTTTATTTGTGTCAATAATAAGGAACAGGTGTCATTAATTTGACAGCGGTGTCAATAATAGACACATGGGTCAATATTAGGATGGAGTGACAATTGCATGAAGGGGTATCAACCTCAAGTGTATCAATAAAAGGGATAGTGTGACATTAACACGGAAAGATGTGTTAAAATACGTATCAATAGTATAATTACCGCGTCGTCGTCGTGGTCCCTCTTGCGGCCCACGTCGTACAGTTTGACGGCGGACTCCTGCATCTGCTCGAAGTCGCCCAGGTTCTCCACCAGCGAGATCTGAGTGCCGTATCGAGATACGCTCAAAGCGTAGATGTTTCGTTTCACGTCTATCGTGGCTGGAATTTTCATAGATTAATGATAATAATGATGATGGTGGTGAAAAAAAGAGACAAACCCTGTGGTTTTTCGATATTATTCTAATGTTATATGTGTGGTAATTGTAAATCTTAATAATATTATAAATGTGAAAGTTTGTATGGATGTTTGTTACTCTTTCACGTAAAAGCTACTGGATAGATTTTAATAAAACTGTACAGTAATATAGCTTACACATCAGAATAACACATAGGCTACTTTTTATCCCGGGAACAAGTTCCTGTGGGAAACGGGAACGGGAAAAGTTCTCTACGCGGACGAAGTCGCGGGCGTTAACTAGTGGATGATAAAAAAATTAAAAAATATATGTTATGGACATTATAAGGGGCACTCAATCAATACGCAGGCATGGAATGCACGGACCCAAAATAAGTACTAAACGGTTGAATACAAGTTCTCATTTTCAATGCTAAAATCCTAAAAATGTGAAAATAAGGGGGACGAATGGTTGAATGAAAATATTTTAAAACTGATAAGGGGTGCAAGTGTGGGAAACAACGGGAGTTCGAAATATATCACGGGCAAAGCCGGGGGCAACGCTAACAGAGGAAGGCAAAGGCATACTAGACGCCCACATTTCACCGTATGCATTTTTGTCCCATGTAACAGGTGATGAGCCCATTACCGGTGAGGAGTGTGAAATAAAAACAACAAGTACTTACCTATGCTAGAATAATCATAGGGATCTAAAGTCTTAAAACTGGTATCGAACTGGCTGCGTTCTTCTGAGTCCTGGTCAGAGCATACCGCATATATCGCTGAACACGTGGGGCTGAATATAACCTGACAAAACAAAAACAAAATCATACATACATATTGTCACGCCTTTTATCCCTGAAGGGGTAGGCAGAGGCATACTATACGCCCACATTTCATCGTATGCATTTTTGTCCCACGTAACAGGTGGTGAGCCCATTACCGTGTTGAAATGGACAGGCGCAGGTTGTGGCGACCTGCTGTTGAAATTTTTCAAGCCGCCCATAAGGCCTTCAATAAGGCCTATCGACTGCCATTTTACTGACAACCGGGTCCAACGGCTTTACGTGCTTTCCGAAGCACGGAAACGCTGGCAAATGTAAATTCCACAAAGTGATCACCTATAGCGAATGTTGCTTAACGCAGTGATCGTTTACAGGACACTGGGTCAGCGAGGGCTTCTAAACAAATTCGACAGTGCTTTAGCACTAAGCTAGCTCACAACCAACTGTCTGACATTTGGCGGGAAGAGTGACAAGTGCGGACGCATGCTTTATATTATTTTCTAAAACTAGTGCATTTATCTTGTTTTATGTGCGGGAGTGGTGGTTTCTTGGACGTAAAAGTTGTGTTAACGTGCTATAGTGAAAGACAATGATATATATGCAGTGAAATGCAATTTTCTCTCTTGCCGCGAAACGTCCACTGACAGCCTTAGTATAAGAATCACCATTATACTCAGGGCAAGGACCAGGACGTAGCCTAAGGACACGACATCGACAGGACAGGACTAATTAGAAGATAAGATTGAAGAAATATGATATAAAAAATAAGATTTGGCTAAAAGGTCTTAGAAACCAGGCCATTAAATGATAATTAAAAAAAAAACCAACTGTCTTGACTCTAATTGAATGATATGACTTGACTCTAATAGAATGGATAGTCGGCTCCGTAAACAGGTGATGGACACAAGGGTTTATCGAGGCGCTGAGCTGGGATCAGACCACTACCTAGTCATAACTAGGATTAGGGGTCTGTTCGCGGGTTGGCGTCATCGTACCGAGTGTCCTGAACCTGAGCCGACTTATAGCATCAAAAGCTGGAAGCTGCAGGATGCATCCATTAGGGATAAATATAATGAAAGGGTAGCCGAAAAGCTTGGCGATGTCAATGTAAGCAGTGAGAATGTGGAAAGTGTATGGCAGAACCTTAGGGATAGTATGATAAATGTCGCTGTGGAAGTGTGTGGAGAAACGAAAAGAGGCAGTAGTAATAAGCGTGATGCATGGTGGAATGAGGAAGTGAAAGAAGCAGTTCGAATGAAGAAGAAAGCATGGCTAGACTACTTAGCCTCGCGGAATGATTTTAATATGAAAGAGAGATACAAGCTGCAGAAAGTTAACACGAAGGCACTTATAGAAGAAGCTCGTGAAAGGTGCAGGTTGAAAGCGGATGAAAGGTTGTCGTCCAATTTCTGGGATAATGCCAAGCTCTTCTGGAAAGAGGTAGGCAAGACCCGGAGTTGTTCGGCAATCTGCAGTATGAATAAAGTGCTTAGTGTTAACAATGACGTCCTAACAGACCAAAGTGACGTCCTGCAGAGATGGAGTGAATATTATGGAAAGATGTATGCAAGAAAAGACAGAGATGCCACATCGGGAAGGGGAGCTCACTTCGATGCTCCGGATCCCGATGTCATTGAAGTCATTAGTATGAAAGAAATAGAACAAGCGATAAGAAGTATGAAATGTGGTAAGGCTGCGGGAAAACTATGTCTGTTATGCAACTTGTGCTGGCGGACGGGTTAGGTTCCAGATGACTGGCGAGTAGCAGTTGTAGTACCTATTTACAAAGGGAAAGGCTCGCACCTAAACTGCTCCAGCTACAGGGCGATCAGCTTGGTCAGCTTAGCTAGTAAGGTGTATGCAAAGGTTATAACGGCACGAATGCAACAAAAGTCTGAAAGGTATTTATGGGAGGCTCAATGCGGATTCCGACGTGGAAGAGGTTGCATGGATCAAGTGTTTTCTCTCCGCATGATCGCGGAAAAGTTTCTGGCTCTTAGCCAGAAGGTTTTCTGCGCTTTTGTGGATCTAGAGAAAGCATTTGATAACGTTGTGAGAGAAACGCTGTGGGACTTGCTGCCAGGATATGGTGTGGACGGCTCGCTACTGCGGGCAATACAGTCGCTTTATAGGGACTGTAAGGCTTGCGTGCGAGTAGGGGGGGATGTGTCACCTCTTTTTGATGTCTGTACAGGCGTCAAACAGGGATGTGTCATGTCCGCCTGGCTGTTCATAGTGTATCTGGACAGTTGCCTGCAGAAGTTGAAAGATTTTAATATGGGTGTGAATTTGGGTGACTTTACAGTAAACTGTCTGCTGTACGCTGATGATGCGGTGCTCATGGCCTCATCAGAAGCCGACCTTCAGGCATTAGTCACTAATATGAAAGAGGGGTGTGAAAGTAAGGGTCTCCGCTTGAATGCAAGTAAAACTAAGGTTCTAGTATTTGAAAGAGGTGACGTAAGAACTAAATGCGAGATTAGGGTAAACCAGGAACGTCTAGAGCAAGTGAATGAAATTGTGTATTTAGGAAGTATGTTTAGCGCGGATGGAAGATGTGATTCGGATGTGGAACGGCGAGTAGCTGCCGGAAACAAAGTTAACGGTGCTTTGTCCCAGTTAGTAAAGCGACAAAGCATCGTAAAAGAAGCACGACTGGCGATTCATAACGCAGTGCTAGTGCCAACTATGCTTTACGGTAGTGAAACCTGGGTATGTCAGCAGATGCATGAAAGTAAATTGAATGCTGTGGAGATGCGATCACTTCGAAAGTTGTGCGGCGTTACCTTGGCTGGCCGAATACGTAACGAAGTGATACGCAATTTGGCAGGTTTGAATGAAAGTGTCAGCGTTACGCTGGAAAAGGGCGTGCTCCGTTGGTTTGGACACGTCCAACGAATGAGTGAGGAACGATTGACGAAGAATATATATTGTTCAAAAGTAGAGGGTAGAAGGAGTCAGGGTAGGCCGAGACTTACATATGAAGACCACGTGAGCAGATTGCTCAAAAACGGAAAGGTCAAAAGTACTCGGATACCCAGACGTGCGTGTATGAAGCGATTGATGAATCTCGAAGAAGCGAAAGAAGTATGCATGGATCGCGAAGCCTGGCGATCTGTCCTCTCTGACTACCCCGTCAGGAATACAGCGTGAAGATAGTTAGTTAGTTAGTCTTGACTCTACAGTAGTATACGAAACGTAACTTTCTCTCTCTCTTTCTAACTTCACTAATTTATATCTTCCTTTCAACTTTCTTTCGTTTACACTTTTCGTAACAATCTTTAAGTAATTCATGCATAAAGTAGCTTTACTTCAAAAATATCCAATTATTTTTCAGTGTGTCAATGGCGCGTAGTTGTATACGACTAAATGAGGTCTCTGCTTTGAATCCCGGGTCTGAACAAATATATATATGGTCCGGAAATGTTTGCTTCATAATTTAGCGTATTCTATGTATATATATTTTATTTATACCACTGAGGTGGCAGACAAGCATACGGTCCACCTGATGGAAAGAGGACACCGTAGCGAATGGACGTTTGCAACACCAGAGGTGCCGTTGCGCGCTGCGGCGCTGCCGTATTCATCAGTGGTTATTATAATATGTATTTAGAAATATATAAGTATGTTTATGAGTTGTCTAGATCGCATAGTACAAGCTTATTTAAGCTTACCTTGTGCTAAATGGTGCTGTGTAAAAGCAAAATGTCTCACAATATAGTCTATTTAAATAAAATTAAAAACAAACTCACCTCAGATTTATCTAAAGTAGGTACAGTTCTTAATAAATGGAACGTTCTTAAATCCCATACTTCTGTGTTTGATATTACCTGAAATTTAAAAAAAAAAAAGTAGAGTAGCAGACTTGAAGTACTGTCACGGTCATCAAAAATGACAAAACTATACGGGGGGCCGAGAGAATAGAACCAGAATCGCTGTTTTTAGCTGTCAAAATGTTAGTCAGTTAGTAAGTTAGTTAGACTATCAAAAGTGCAACTGACTAGCGGCCACTGGCGCGGTACGTGTTAGTAGAATTCTATCGGCCGACCGATAGAAGTCTATTGGAGAACGATTGTAATAGTAGACTAAGAAAAAAAGGCTAAATTGTATCGGTGGTGTCTCTATTGAGCGACGATTACGATTCTTTTCTGAAGCGATTGAAATAGTAGACTTGGCCTCCGGGTATCCGTGTAGTGGCTTTTCTTATAATATAGTAGCTGATGCCCGCAGCTTTGCAAGAGTGGTAATAATTTTTTTCTATTTAATGTATCCTATGTTACTTCTAATATCACCAAGAATATGTGAACAAAGTTTCATAATGATCGGTTAAGTAGTTCTCGCGTGAAAGCGTAACAAACAGACTTACACTCACATTAATAATATTGCTAGGGATATGTATAGGTGTTTCCTATGTATATGTATTTACATAGGAAAGCTTAAAGCTTAGTATGGGCTAGATGGAGCTGTGTGAAAAGTGTCCCACAAATATACACCTACATTTTAACAGTTGTATAGTCTCATACACCCATTTTCATAAATTATTCGTCTCATCCCTTACATATATACATAGCGTCATATATATCTCATATAGCGTTAAATGCAACCTCATATAGCATTATATAGTTGTAGTAGCCGTTTATAATAATGGGTCTGACAAACGTTTTTTACTTTAAATGACAAATAAATCTTTAAAAAAATACGAGAAAAACTGTGTGTTTACTTATATATATTTCAAAAAATGGCTGAAATATTTACGACCAAAGTGCGTATAACGCGGGTGACCTCATACGTCAAAACCCTGTTTTGATCCAACAGTCGCGTTCTCGCTCGCACCCGAACGCCGCGCCGCTCCTTGTCGCAGTCTGTGCGAGGCTGTGACGTCATAATCGGCGCGCCTCTCGGAAATTTAAAAAAGGACTAAAAATTTTCGTCGTTATAACTTCGGAAATACTACAAGTATAGAAGTGAAATAAAAACTAATGTAATGTACATGAGCTACGCTCCAATTTTAGCTGTATTTGACAGCAAATTTTTGATCCTTTTGTGCTCTCCATTCTATGAGAGTAACTAGAAAACCTCTTTCCAAAAAAGTGGAAAAAATACCTCTAGCCCGTTAGGATGAAAGACTCCGCTGTGTGTTTGGTTGAGTTTGTCGAACTTATGAATTTCCTTGCCCGTATTGACGTCCCATAGTACACCGTCTGAAACATAAAACATCACGAATTTAGAAAGAACTAGTGCACGTGACGTAGTTATATAAACTTAAAACCCCTATTTTACCCAATGAATGTAGCAAAATTCTATCTCGGTGTCTACATCAGAAGAGTAATTTTATAAATATAGAAAACCTTTTGGTATACGTATTCAGATTATTAGATCATGTTGATCACTTTTTTAGACACCTGGAACGCAATTTACAAATCTCGGATCCAAATCCTCTACTGCGCACATGTCATCGATATTCGAGTTCTATGAATATCGATGACATGTGTGCAGATCCGAGATTTGTGAATTACAGCGCTGAAGAAACTCTTGCCTGCTCTGTCCCTGACACGACACTGACGTACGTGACATAGTTACATAAACTTAAAACCCCTATTTTACCCCCTTAGGAGTGGAATGTAGCAAAATTCTATCTTGGTGTTTACATCAGAAGGGTAATTTTATAAGTATAGAAAACCTTTAGCATACGTATTCAGATTTTTAGATTAAGATTTTTTAGACTCCTGAAGAAACTCCTGCCTGCTCTGTCCCTGACACGACACTGATGTAGGGGAGGGGATCATAGTGTGTGAAGATCTCTTTGAATGTTTCATAGTGGGGATAAACCTTAAGCCGGGCTTCGGTTATGTAAAGCCGGTAGAATAGACACTGCAAAAGGCTAAATCCTCACTACATGGTGCTGTACTTTGAGTATGTTGTTTGGACCCTTCGACAAAGGTGTGAATCCAAATTAGCAACTTCGAAAAAGTTGTGCTCGCTGAGCAAAAACTGACATACTGCGAAATTTTGGAACTTCTTTCACTTGTTGCTTTAAAAATCAAAAACTATGCATTTTTGACAAATAATTTCCACCCACCCTATGTAAGCGATTTCTATGTTAAAGATTTGATCACGAAGCGACACTCTGAGCCCCTGTCAATGACCTTCATGTTAATTAGAAAATAAATATACTTTTTTGTTCACCACTATACAGGGTCATATGTAAAACACCAGCAACATGCTAGGACTAGGTAGCTAACAGCATAAAAACATGTTCTACGATATTTTTTCGATATTGATTTTTTTTTCATATTAACTTTAATTTAATGTACTAATTGAATTACAGTAATACACAACTCGTGAAATCACAGGGGATGGGGGTGGACCGGTCATAACTCCTTTGACCTTGACCCTTTTCAACCTGTCTCTCTGTGTGTGTGTGTGTGTGTGTGTGTGTGTGTATGTGTGCGTGCGTGTCTCTCTCTGTGTGCGTATGTGTGTGTGTGTGTGTGTGTGTGTGTGTGTGTGTGTGTGTGTGTGTGTGTGTGTGTGTCTGCATACGTGCGTGCGTGTGTATGTTATATTGTAGTAAACTGTTACTATAAAGCAGTTCTTACCAGAGAGCACCAGTTCATCGGTGGGGTTGAAGACGGCGCGGTTCTTCGCGTACTGGTTGCTGATGGAAGGCGTCAAGGAGATCAGCTCGCGGCCGGTGCGCGTGTCGAATATCGTCGCCGTCTCGCCCTTGGTGCCTATTATCCGCTCGTCTGTCATCTTGGAGAACTCCACGTACTCCTCATTGTCTAGTTGGAATCTGGAAGAAACGGTGGAACATTTACTATACTTATCAGTCACGTCTTTATTAGTATGACTGCCTCTGTGGTGCAGTGGGAGTGTATCCGACTGCTACGCAAGAGGTCGTGGGTTCGATTCCCACCCAGGATAAAACTTTGTGTGATGAGCATGATGGTTTGTTGTGTCTGGGTGTTATTTATCTACAATATGCATGTATTTAGAAATATATAAGTATGTTTATCAGTTATCTGGTTACCATAGTACAAGCTCTGCTTAGTTTGGATTCAGACGGCGTTGTGTGAGTTGTCCAACGATATTTATTATCTCCGAGGGTGTGGCAGAGGTATATTATACCGCAACGCTCGCCATAGACAGGGTGTTCACCCTAGCACTTTGTGTCCGTAGCGTGAACATACATTAAAGTCATCAATAATCTGGACGTTCATAAGTGTTAAATACTTTATCTACTCTGATACTATAATACAAAGATTATAAAACTGATTACAAAATTCTTATGACAAACATTACGTACAGGCCAAAAATAATAATAAAAAAGTTTAATTACGATACAGGTCTTGTATGGACACCTGTATCATAATATAACTTTTTAATCATAACGATACACCTATACAACCTCCAGCTGGACCAAGGAGGTAGAACCTCTACTTAAAAAAAAAGGTTTCAATGAACGAGTCCGCGACGCAAGCGCGCATGCGCAATCAATGTTTGCGCTTTGGCGCCAACATTTGACATTTAAAAATTAAATTAGTTGTTATATTCATCATTTTATTTGCAATATTGTTTTACGTATTATAGTATGAGAGTAGATAAAGTAGTGTATGACTCTGTACATAACTTGGTCTTATAACACTCGTGTGCGCCTACGGCTAGTTTTTTTAAAACACACTCATGTTATAAGAACCCTTATTATGCAACAGTATCATAAACTACTATTGTGACCTACATGAATAAAGATTTATTTTCTTCTACATTCCTTTTTTATGCTTCCGTACCTCAAAAGGAAAATAAAACTGAACTCTTATAAGATCACTTTCTTGTCAGCCTGTCTGTCCGTGTGTCCCCGTTCTCATGAACGGATGGACCTAGTAAGTTCAAATTCATACTAGACACTGAGGTCTATAGTCCCTATTAGGTGTATAAAAATCAAGGTCTTTAATTTAATTAACACGATAAAAAGATATTAGTAAATTTAAATTTTCGGAACAAATTGTACCAGAGTTTACCTTGATTTTCAACTTTTTTTTTGGAATTTTTCCTTTATTTGTGCTATAGAACATTGTTTTCATCCAAAATTGACAATTCTAGATAAACTGGAAGTAACAGGCAGAAGTACAACAAAGTTTTGGCTCAAAAACCTATATGGTAGTTTCTGTTGCCCTAGAATCACGATATTTCGCAAAAAGCAAGGTCTTATAAACTTCTAAACATATAAAAAGTTAAGGAGTGTGCCCATACATACATAGTAAATACAAATTAACATAGACCTTTGAGTTGTACGGGCTCTCATACAATTTGGAGGTTTAACTTAATTAGCGCCTACCTCAAATAATGTAGTATTTTTTTAATTGTACCCTCGGCGCACAATTTCCACTTGTGCTTGTCCGATTTTTGTTTGAATTGCCTTCATATAGAAACAATTTTAAAGTAATATTTAATATAATAATAATAAATATTGTGGGACAACTTTTTTTTTACACAGCAAGCCAAAGTAAGCTAATAATAAGCTTGTGTTATAGGATCTAGACAACTGATAAACATACTTATATATCTCTAAATACATCCATATTATACATAGGAAACACCCAAACTCCGAAACAAACATTTGTGGATTACTAAAAAGAACTAACTATCTTCACGCTGTTTCCCTGACGGGGTAGTCAGAGAGGACATGGCCAGGCTTCACGATCCATGCATACTTCTTTCGTTTATTGCAGATTTATTCATCGCTTCATACACGCACGTCTAGGTATCCGAGTACTTTAACCTTTCCGTTGTTGAGCAATTTGCCCACGTGGTCTTCATATGTAAGTCTCGGCCTACCCTGACTCCTTCTACATATAAAAATAATGGATCACAAATATTTCTTCCGACCCGGGAATCGAACATTGGACTACCACTGCGCCACCGAGGCAGTCAATTTACAGAGAAACTTACAATAACTCGAACTCCTTCATGTTCCACAGCGCCGATAGAGGTCTCCAAGGTGTCGTCGCGGAAGCCAGTAGAAGTGTGCCATCTCTGCTTGCCTGTTGGGAAATACTCGTTGAGACGTTTTTATTTTTTTTAATGCGGGTGTCTTATTCCTAAGCTAGACCAGAAAAAGGCCAGGTCAAGAGTACCCTTAACCGGCGAGCGTGTAAGAATACACTCATGAAAGTAGAAGAAGCGAAAGTGGTATGTCAGGATCGTAGCAAGTAGAAAGCCATAGTCTCTGTCTACCGACCGACCGGAGACAGGCGTGATGATATGTATGTATGAAGGCCAGAGGCCTGTGTTTCAAGTCACCAATTCCCACCTGTTTCATGTTTACAAACATAAAGCTTAATACATATTTTAAGTTGAACATGGATAGTAAAGTTAAAAATTCTAATTAATATTTATCTATCACGCATTGGGGTGGCAGAGGCATATACATTGTATGCCCACTTTTTTCACCATGTGGATTCCTGTCCTACGTAATAGGTGGTGAGCCCATTGCCGTGTTGAAATGACAGACGCAGGTAGTGGTGACCTGCTGTTGAATTTTTTCAAGTCGCCCATAAGGCCTTCAACTTGACTTAGAGACTGCCATGTTACTGGCAACCGGGACCAACGGCTTAACGTGCCTTCCGAAGTACGAAAACGCTCGCAAAATGTAAATTCCAGTAAGTGGTCACCTATCCAAGGACCACCTAAAGCGAATGTTGCTTAACGCAGTGATCCTCTATTATATGTGTATTTTTATCTGCATATTACATGCAGGATCTTTTGTAAAACACCAGCAACCTGCTAGGACTAGGTACCTAGACTAGGTACCATCATAAAAAACAGTTCAGATTTTAAAATTTGTTTTTTTTTTTCTAATTTAGTTTTAATTTAATGTACTAATTGAATTACAGTAATATGCAACTCGTAAAAATCACAGGGGAGAGAAATGAGCCGGCGATAGCTCCTTTGACCTTGACCTTTTTTAACCGCATTGATGTTTGCGAGTCCATCGTTTATCCAGGGCATGCAGTACGTGACGAAAGAGACCCAGGAGTTCTCTTAAGCGAATCCAAGAGCGAAAACCTATGACGAAGCTCGAAGTTTCAATGTACGATAGTACTCGCTGTGTAACGAATTGCCTGCAGTGGTAGAACAAACGTTTTTGGTTATGACCTTGGCTATCCACTCCTAGCAGGTTGCTGGTGTTTTACAAATGACCCTGTATAAAGCTGAAGAGTTTGTTTGTTTGGTTGACCGCTCTAATCTTAGGAAAAATTTATATATTCTTTTTGTGTTGGATAGCCCATTTATCAAGGAAGGCTATAGGCTATATATAATTACGCTACTACCCAGGAGAGCAGAGTAATAATCAAAATTGTGAACATATAGGGCAAATTTTCATACATTTTTGAAAACGAAGGGATTAATAGGATGCGATGGGGGTCATTCATATATATTTAAAGCGTGGAGACTTTACTGAAGCTATCTGTGAAGTTTAGAAAGTGACATGGAAAGTTATCCAGGGAGTCAGTGTAGGCTGAGACTTACATATGAAGACCACGTGAGGAGATTTCTCAAAAACGGAAAAGTCAAAAGTACTTGGATACCCAGACGTGCGTGTATGAAGTGCTTGATGGATCTTGAAGAAGCGAAAGAAGTATGCATGGATCGTGAAGCCTGGCGTTTTGTCCTCTCTGACTATCCCGTCAGGAATACAGCGTGAAGATAGTTAGTGAACTACTAAATTGAATGCGACATACTTGCATATGGTAGATGTAAGATTCATGAACTTGATAAGAGTTCTCTTCAGCGCCACTGAACAGGTTGAATATTCTTATATCGCCGGTAGATGTCGCCGCTAGCAGTTGTTGTTGCGTTGGCTGCGAAAGAAACACATGTTTTAGTACAATTATTCATACAAAGATATTGTCACGCCTTTATAGGGGTAGGCAGAGGCATACCTACTTCATTTATGTCGTGGACCAATTCGAATATATTTTTGTATTCTTTGAACTCTAAGGATATTTTTAATGAAGAGAAAAATTGGAAAAATTGTATAGTTGGGAAACAGAAACTTCATTTATTCATTTATTTTGTGGACCAATTCGAGATTTTTTTTATTGTATTTTTTTAACTCTAAATCTTAATAATGTTAAAAACGTGTAAGTTTGTGTGGATGTTTGTTACCCTTTCACGTAAAAACTACTGAATAGATTTTAATTAAACTTTACAATAATATACCTTATACATCAGAATAACACATAGGCTACTTTTTATCCCGGGAACAAGTTCCTGTGGGAAACGGGGAAACTTCTCTACGCATGCGGAGACGCGGACGTCAACTAGTATAGTTATAATGTATAATCTATATATAATCAACTAGTATATAAATAAAGATGGCGCACTCACATGAAATATAGTATGCGTGAAGTAAGCGTCATCGTCCTGCAGTCGTAGCGTCCGTGCAGGCGCGAAGTGCGCGTGTTGCAGTCGCGCGTGATGACGCGTGCTCGCGTGAAGCGGCGCGCCCAGTTCCCGCCGCACTACGCGCGCGCACACGTTCGGTTCCGCGCGTGCGCTCAGGATACCAACCCCGCCTTGACCTTCGGGACATTTGTGGGGCCTGGACACATCAAAATGGCCATCAAAAAAAAGCCTTCCTAAGTTTCTTGCCGGTTCTTCTCAGGTGGGCCGCGTTCCGAACCGGTGGTCGTTTAAAATATTTTAAATAGTGTATGACATTTTGTAAGCGCCGTTAAAATGGTCTATGCAAAATAAAGATATTTTTTTTTTTAATTACGTGTCACGTTGATTGTTCGCGATGGACTACTTAACTACTTAACCGCTTTTAATCAAATTTGCACACCGTGTGCAGTTTGGTCCAACTTGAAAGACAGGCTATATATCATCACGCTACGACCCTGAAGAGCGGAGCAGTAACCATAAATGTCAGAAATCGAGCAATTTTTTGTGAATTATTGTAAAATTTATAAGCGACGCGTCATCTAGTTATAAACTATTATTATTAAAATATTCATCTTGAACTAAAACACTTGTACTGTTCCACTTATTTGTTACTGAAGTAATAAATATGTGGAACAGTACAAGTGTTTTAGTTCAAGATGTGTAGCAAGTTCCACCAAATGCCATCAATCAACAGTGTAAACAATATTAAAATATTGAAAAGTAATTTTAATTAAATAAATAAATATCGTTGGGACAACTCACACAACGCCATCTGATTCCAAACTAAGCAGAGCTTGTAGAATGGTAACCAGATAACAGATAAAGGCGAGGCCAAGACGATTCTACTATTTACAATAAAAAGTTATTGTAAATAGTAGAATCGGCTTGACTTTTTATAATAAAATATTAAAATCGGCTTATCTTTTTATAATAAAATAGTAGAATCGGGTTGGCTTCTCTACATAGTAAAAAAACAAAGTAGCTTTCCGCCTTCTGTCTCTATGTATGCTTAGATCTTTAAAACTACGCAACGAATTCGATGCGATTTTTTAAAACAGATAGATTGATTCATAAGGAAGGTTTTAATGTATAATTTGTTAAGTTTTGTTGGGGGTTTCGGAAAAAATACCGTCTGCCGTGCTTTCAACGACAACGCTGCCTAAACCTTTTGTGATATAACAAAATAATATACGGTGGAATTGTGTATCTAATATAGGTCTACAAAAAAGCCTTCAACGCTATCTCTCTATCTATCTCTTCTGTCTATCTCTTAAGAATAACATACTATATCCATTATAATACTTTAAAAAGCCAGCAATTTTAAAGCGGTAATTTGTAGGCTATTCACACAAATACGTTAATCCTTATCACTTTTAATACGTTAGTTGGCTTCACTATTTCATGAAGATTATTTTGTACATTTACACCTTGCAACTTAACTGAATATCTTAGGATATAAAAATGCAAATGCGCAAGTGTAATTATAATTCGACCAGGCCGTGCCGTACTGGAAAGCGGGGAAATAATCAAGTAATTTGGAAATTTTCATACATTATTGTGAAATTAATAAACGACGGGATTAAATGGGTTCCACGGGGTTCGAAATATATCACGGGCGATCTAGTTTTATAATAAAATAGTACAATCGGGCCTCTGAATAGATATTAAACACCCTTAAATACAATATCTGAAGACATACCACAAATACTCACTCAAACAAATTAAACTGCGGACAAGTAACAACAGGGTTCTTGCACAGAGCGTGCTGGTTGTACAGGTACTCCGTGATGATGGAGTGCAGCGTGACGCGGTGCTGCGGAGGGGATGGGTCACCAGGAGCCACGCTCAGCTGCTTCTGCAGGGAGCGCTTGTGTTCCGAACTCGGCGTGCACACCAATCCCACCGAGCCTGGGGTTAGCGTTGAGTTTGATACTTTCCTATAAATAAAATAAATATCGTTGGGACAACTCACACAACGCCATCTGATTCCAAACTAAGCAGAGCTTGTATAGTAACCAGATAACTAATAAACATACTTATATATTTCTAAATACATACATATTATAAATAATAACACCCAGACACAGAAAAAACCATCGTGTTCATCACACAAAGTTTTATCCTGAGTGGGAATCGAACCCACGACCTCTTGCGTAGCAGTCGGATGCACTCCCACTGCACCACAGAGGCAGTCAATAAAGATATAACTTATTATATGTCATATTATAACATTTGTAGATGAAATGTAGAAACGCGAGCTTCACTCAATGAGCTCACTTGCTTGCAGGAGTTTCAGGTAGGTAGGGCATGCAATATGCAATTTTCCCTATCCGAAATCCTTGTGCACGCCACTGGTCATGTATTATGTCAACCAAATCGAAGACCTTTTGGAGAAAGGCCAGGTCAAGAGTACCCTTAACCGGCAAGCGTGTATGAAATCACACATGAAAGTAGAAGAAGCGAAAGTGGTATGTCAAGATCGTAGCAAATGGAAATCTATAGTCTCTGCCTACCCCGATGGGAAACAGGCGTGATTATATGTATGTATCTTATTATCAATCATGTCTTTAAAGATATATCTTATTATCAATCACGCCTTTAAAGATATAACTTATTATCTATCACGTCTTTAAAGATATAACTTATTATCTATCACGTCTTTAAAGATATATCTTATTATCAATCACGCCTTTAAAGATATAACTTATTATCTATCACGTCTTTAAAGATATAAATTATTATCTATCACGTCTTTAAAGATATATCTTATTATCAATCACGCCTTTAAAGAAATTTCTTATTATCAATCACGTCTTTCAAGATATATCTTATTATCAATCACGCCTTTAAAGATATAACTTATTATCTATCACGTCTTTAAAGATATAACTTATTATCTATCACGTCTTTAAAGATATATCTTATTATCAATCACGCCTTTAAAGATATAACTTATTATCTATCACGTCTTTAAAGATATATCTTATTATCAATCACGTCTTTAAAGATATAGCTTATTATCAATCACGCATTTAAAGAGATAACTTCAATCACGTCTTTAAAGAGATAACTTATTATCAAACACGTCTTTAAAGATATAGCTTATTATCAAACACGTCTTTACCGAAGTAGCATTTACACATTTACATTTGCGAGCGTTTCCGTGCTTCGGAAGGCACCCGTTGGTCCCGGTTGCCAGTAACATGGCAGTCGTTAAGGCAAGTTGAGGCCTTATGGCCGTCTAGAAAAATATCAACAGCGGGTCGCTACAACCTGCACCTATCTATTTCAACACGGCCATGGACTTACCACCTATTACATGGGACAGGAATACACACGGTGAAATGTGAGTGTATAATATGCCCCAGCCTTCGGGGATAAGGCGTGTTTGATAAATATGACCAGATTATTTAGTCTAAGGATGCTACCGGGACTTTATGCTAAGATGAGAGCGTACACTTACCTAAGCTTAATGACTGGAGGTAAGGGACTGCAGTCATCGGTCACCATGTGATGTGAGGTGTTCAGGTCGAGACTGTCTCTTTGGACCGCACACGTGCTGCTATTACGGGCCACAGACAGGCGAGACTGCGGGCACAAATATGTATTTTAATATATCTTTATATACATCAACTCTACGTGTGTATGTCACCGAATTTCTCCTATAGGTCTGGACCGAGTTGAACAATTTTTGTAGTTAATACTTCTTTTGGCGCGTTAGGGAGAATAGTTGAAGATAAATAAAGCGCGTAGACCGTCACGAAAAACCGACACCATAAAGTTAGCTAATAAGTGTAACCATGACTACTTATAACTACATTCAAAGTAGTTTTCAAATACCCTGAAGTTAGCTATAGTCAACATTTTAGTTATTTCTACAAACGTAAGATAAGGCGAAAGATAACATTTTTAAAAAGATAGCCAAAGTAGTGTACATAAGTACACACACACACTTTTTTAAGGGAAACTATTTGTTCTTGTTGGGGACGCCGGCACCGCCGAGCGAACGATCCGACCGCATCTCTTGCCTTCTTCACTTCGCTCATTTCCCCGAAATCTCCTCCTTGCGGTTTGGATTGGGTATCCCAGCAGTCTTCACGGCGCCCCGTCGAACCTTCTTGTTTACTTGCAGAAGCTTACTATCTGATCCACCTTCAGATGTTCTATGTCTTCTTCTTCTAGTCTGTCGGTGCCCATAATTTCCCATCTTGTTAACGAATACATGGGGCACTCAGCTAGTAGGTGGAAGCTGGTTTCTTCTTCCTCCATGCATTCTGGGCATAATGGGTAATCCATTACTCCTATCACTGTTAGGTGCCTGTTGAGGCGACAGTGTCCTGTGATGATCTCTATGACAAGCCTCATATTTGCTCTGGTAAGTTTGACCAGTCGGCTTGTCCTTTTCGCATCCATTCCTATGATGAAGATCTTCGACTGTCTCATGCCTATCGAGGACCTCCATCTGAGGTTGGTTTCTACTGTTATGCTTCTGGTAATTACTCCTTTTTTTTTTTGGATTGGAACCATGGCTCCGGTCCGATCACGCATTCGTCAGCCCCTTCCCGGGCTAGTTTGTCCGCTAGTTCATTGCCCGGGACTCCCTCATGTCCGGGGACCCAGGCAACGTAGACTTCAGTTCTTTCCGCCAGCTTTTCGAGTGATTTTTTGCACTCCTTGACTGTTGCTGACATTGTCTCTACTTTATTTAGGGCTTTCAATGCTGCTTGACTGTCACTGTAGATGGTCACCTTTTTATGTCTGTATGGCGATGTATAGTTTGCTCACACTCTGTGATGGCGCATATTTCCGCCTGAAAGACACTTGCGAATTTGCCTAACCGTATTGATCTATTAATCTCCGTTCCATTTGCACATTGTATGTGCACTCCGGAGCCGGAGAGCTTAGTAGATTCCTTTCTAAAGCCGTCGGTGTAGCAGATGATGCCTCCGGTGTCTTCCGTCTGCCAGCTCTCTCTTTGTCCTATATGTATTCTATACTTTTTGTCAAAAACCCTCTCCTTCTTGATTAGGTCATTGTTAGAGAGAATCATTGACAATTTATCTTCGTATTTCTTATTGATACTAGCATGTCCGCCATCTTGAGGATTACCTCTCCATAGGCCCACGCTTTTCAATTTAAACCATTGTTCAATTGCTTTCTTTTTAATTTCTAGATCCAGAGGATGGAGTCCCAATACGATCTCTAGCGCAGCTGTGGGAGTTGTCCTCATAGCACCTGTTGTCATCAGGGCCGCCAGCCTCTGTACCTTGTCTAATTCTATTTTGTTTGTCTTGTTCACTGCCTTGTGCCACCATACTATGGCCCCGTGCAGTATTCTGGGTAGGATAATTGATTTATATATCCATATGACTGTTGCTGGTTTCGTTCCCCAGGTTCTTCCTATTGCACTTTTACATTGCATCAACGCCATTTTGGCTTTTGTGCATGTGTTCTTTATGTGAGTCTTAAAAGTCAATTTGCTGTCCAGTGTGACTCCCAGGTATCTGATATTCTCAACCACCTCCAGGGTGTGGTTGTTCAGTCTCACTGGTCCAAAATTGTCTTTCTTCCTTTTATTCGTAAATGTCACTACCTTTGTCTTGTCGGGATTCAAGTTTAACCCTTTGCTTTTGCACCATGTTAGAGCTACCTTCAGTCCTCTGTTCATGTTGTCGCACATAACACTTGGCACCTTGCCGGTGACCAGGAGCACGCCGTCGTCGGAATATGCCTGTGTGTATATGTGCAAACTGTTAATTTTCTTGATAAGTTCATCTAATCTATTAGCAGGCACCATAGTAAAGGCGATAGGCATCCTCCCTGTAGGAAGCCTCTGCTTGCCTCTACTTTTAGGGTCACGCCTGCCATCTCTGCCTGTACGATTTTCGGTTACGCGCCATGTTGTTTTGAAGTGAAACTTTTTTATCATAAGTGAAACTTCTGTAACGAAGTTTGAGTGAAAAGTTATAATTGTAAAAAAAAAATTCGTAAAGAATTTTCACTTCTTACCTGAGTACAATTTTTTTGAAGTGAAAACATCTTTGGCGCACCGCACACAGATTTTTCCGTAGTTAGTAAGTTAGGCTGATCCGTCACGCTCTGAGGTGTGCGGCTCGATCGGGTGAACTTGGAAACTCCGAGTGTGCTCATCGCACAAAGTTTTATCCTGGGTGGGAATCGAACCCACGACCTCTTGCGTAGCAGTCGGATACGATCCCACCGCGCCACAGAGGCAGTCAAATTAATAATTAGTATAGATAAGAGCGTGCAGCGACTTACCCTGGTGGGGGTGGAAGGTGTATAGACAGGTGGTGGCGGTGCTGGCAGTGCAGGAGCAGCAGGAGCGGGAAGTCTCGCCTCAGCCCGCAAGGTGGCAGCACTGTGGGAGAGCCCTCTTGCCGCCAGGTGGGCCGCCACGAGCTGCAGCAGTTGGCGCTCGTTGTAGTTGATGCGCGTCTGGGCCACCACGTTCGCCTGGAAACCAAATGAAATCTTCATGCTATATCCCTGATGGAATAGTCAGAGGACCTAGGGAGATTTAACCACTGGACGCGTAATGTACTCAATAAAGTATGAAATCACGTTCAACCACCTTTCGTGCGGAGGGGGAAACTACACATAATGACAACTTTTATTCATGCTTCTCATAATGCTTTTTAGTAATTTAGTTTTATGTAAATGAAATAAAACTTTACTTACGAGTGAAAAGAAACATTAGTTGTTCGACCGCTATAAATTTTACACCTTTTCTCAGTACATTTCGTCATTTCTTCTTTATAAATTACCCTCCGCACGTGTACGATAGACTGAGTCCGCGGTAAAAGATACTTGGCAAATGGTAAGCGCGGTATAGGCGCAAACGGCAAGATAAGTCCATTGGTTAAATCGTTCTAGGAGAGGACAGATTGCCAGGCTTCGCGATCCACGCACATTTCTTTCGCTTTTCAGATTCATTAATCGCTTCATACACGCACGTCTGGGTACTTTCGACTTTTCCGTTGTTGAGCAATCTGCTCACGTGGTCTTCATATGTAAGTCTCGGCCTACCCTGACTCCATCTGCCCTCTACTTACGCACAACATATATTCTTCATCAATCGTAATCTATACTAATATATTAAGCTAAAGAGTATGTTTGCTGGTTGATGGCTAATCTATATGCTATATATCATTACGCTACTACCTGAGAAGGAGCTGAGATAATATTTTTAAACCGGAACAAATTCTTATTGGAAATGGGATCGGGCAGATATCTCCACGCGGACATCAACTAGTACTAAAATAAAACAAAAAGGGAGATAGGGATAAGAAAGCTAGAGAACGTTAGAGAGACAAAGAGACGGAGAGTAGAGACTTCTCCACGCGGAAACCCAATGGTACTAAAACTAAACAGAAAGGGAGATAGGGATAAGAAAGCTAGAGAACGTTAGAGAGAGAAAGAGACGGAGAGTAGAGACTACTCCACGCGGACACCCACTAGTACTAAAACTAAACAGAAAGGGAGATAGGGATAAGAAAGCTAGAGAACGTTAGAGAGAGAAAGAGACGGAGAGTTGAGACTTCTCCACGCGGACACCCACTAGTACTAAAACTAAACAGAAAGGGAGATAGGGATAAGAAAGCTAGAGAACGTTAGAGAGAGAAAGAGACGGAGAGTAGAGACTTCTCCACGCGGACACCCACTAGTACTAAAACTAAACAGAAAGGGAGATAGGGATAAGAAAGCTAGAGAACGTTAGAGAGAGAAAGAGACGGAGAGTAGAGACTTCTCCACGCGGACACCCACTAGTACTAAAACTAAACAGAAAGGGAGATAGGGATAAGAAAGCTAGAGAACGTTAGAGAGAGAAAGAGACGGAGAGTAGAGACTTCTCCACGCGGACACCCACTAGTACTAAAACTAAACAGAAAGGGAGATAGGGATAAGAAAGCTAGAGAACGTTAGAGAGAGAAAGAGACGGAGAGTAGAGACTTCTCCACGCGGACACCCACTAGTACTAAAACTAAACAGAAAGGGAGATAGGGATAAGAAAGCTAGAGAACGTTAGAGAGAGAAAGAGACGGAGAGTAGAGACTTCTCCACGCGGACACCCACTAGTACTAAAACTAAACAGAAAGGGAGATAGGGATAAGAAAGCTAGAGAACGTTAGAGAGAGAAAGAGACGGAGAGTAGAGACTTCTCCACGCGGACACCCACTAGTACTAAAACTAAACAGAAAGGGAGATAGGGATAAGAAAGCTAGAGAACGTTAGAGAGAGAAAGAGACGGAGAGTAGAGACTTCTCCACGCGGACACCCACTAGTACTAAAACTAAACAGAAAGGGAGATAGGGATAAGAAAGCTAGAGAACGTTAGAGAGAGAAAGAGACGGAGAGTAGAGACTTCTCCACGCGGACACCCACTAGTACTAAAACTAAACAGAAAGGGAGATAGGGATAAGAAAGCTAGAGAACGTTAGAGAGAGAAAGAGACGGAGAGTAGAGACTACTCCACGCGGACACCCACTAGTACTAAAACTAAACAGAAAGGGAGATAGGGATAAGAAAGCTAGAGAACGTTAGAGAGAGAAAGAGACGGAGAGTAGAGACTTCTCCACGCGGACACCCACTAGTACTAAAACTAAACAGAAAGGGAGATAGGGATAAGAAAGCTAGAGAACGTTAGAGAGAGAAAGAGACGGAGAGTAGAGACTTCTCCACGCGGACACCCACTAGTACTAAAACTATACAGAAAGGGAGATAGGGATAAGAAAGCTAGAGAACGTTAGAGAGAGAAAGAGACGGAGAGTAGAGACTTCTCCACGCGGACACCCACTAGTACTAAAACTAAACAGAAAGGGAGATAGGGATAAGAAAGCTAGAGAACGTTAGAGAGAGAAAGAGACGGAGAGTAGAGACTTCTCCACGCGGACACCCACTAGTACTAAAACTAAACAGAAAGGGAGATAGGGATAAGAAAGCTAGAGAACGTTAGAGAGAGAAAGAGACGGTGAGTAGAGACTTCTCCACGCGGACACCCACTAGTACTAAAACTAAACAGAAAGGGAGATAGGGATAAGAAAGCTAGAGAACGTTAGAGACAGAGAGTAAACAACTCACCCTATGTATATTAGCGAGAGACGTTTCAAACTCGGCGCCCATGTGTTTGCTCTTGCCCGAGACCCGTTCCAACAACTCCAGCGCGTACTTCTGGAACATGACGTGTTCCTGTCTCTTTTCTTGCAGGATCGGATCTCGCATCAATACTGTGCAACAGAAAGAGATAGATATTATTATTATTATTTATCTATCACGCCTTATCCCCGAAGGGGTGGCAGAGGCATATATATTATATGCCCACTTTTCACCATGTGTATTCCTGTCCCACGTAATAGGTGGTGAGCCCATTGCCGTGTTAAAATAGACAGACGCAGGTTGTTGCTACCTGCTGTTGAAATTTTTAAGCCGCCCATAAGGCATTCAACCTGGCTTAACGACTGCCAATTTATTGGCAACCGGGACCAACGGCTTAACGTGCCTTCCGAAGCACGGAACTGGGGTGGGTCTAAAGGGCCGAATGAATTTAATAAAATGTGTCTATTTTAGATGTTAAATTTGTAAGAAATTTTGAACCTGTTGCCTTTTTAGTGAGGTGGTAACAAAAAGGCTAAAAGGTCTTATGTGCTAGACACTCATTAGCACGACCAATTAAAGTCCTGGTAGTCTCGGACTCGAAGAGATAGATATAAGTATAGTAAGGATAATCCACTCGAAGCACTCGCGGTCCCGCTGTCTCAGTGTTCTGTAAACGATCACTGCGTTTAGAATAGAACAAAAACTTCATTTTATCTAAGACTTATTAGTAACTTAATTTTAAAAAGAATAAAACTTAAAACAAATAAAATCTAGATCACAAAGATATTTGCAAGATATTGTACAAATGGCGGCTTTATAAGAAATTTTTGGCAACCTTGGGATGGAAAGAAAATGATAATAGTTGTACGAAAGATGGGTAGTTTTGGTGTATATGAAGCTACATAATAAAATAAATACAAAACATATAAACATACAATAAATAACATAAATACATACAAAGATACATACATACATGCAAACATACATACAAACACTACTAAGTCAAATAATGCTCTTTTACCATACACTTAAAGACAACCAGAGACTGCACTGTTTAGCAACTTTCGCTATGTCTGGTCACGGATGGGTGACAGCTTTGTAGCATTTACTTTTGCGAGCGTTTCCGTGCTTCGGAAGGCACGAGAGGAAGAGAGAGAGAGGGGGGGAAGAGGGGGAGAGAGAGAGAGGGGAAGAAAGAGAGAGAGGGGGAAGAGGGAGAGAGGGAGGGAGAGAGGGGGGAAGAGAGAGAGTGGGGAAGAGGGAGAGAGCGAGAGGGGAAGAGAGAGAGAGGAAGAGAGAGAGGGGAAGAGGGAGAGAGAGATAGGGGAAGAGGGAGAGAGAGATATGGGAAAAGGGAGAGAGAGAGTGGGGAAGAGGGAGAGAGCGAGAGTGGAAGAGAGTGAGAGAGGAAGAGAGAGAGTGGGGAGAGGGAGGGAGAGATAGGGGAAGAGGGAGAGAGAGATAGGGGAAGAGGGAGAGAGAGAGGGTAAGATAGAGATAAAGGAAGAGGGAGAGAGAGATAGGGTAAGAGGGAGAGAGGGGGGAAGAGGGAGAGAGAGAAGTGAAGAGGGAGAGAGAGATAGGGGATGAGGGAGAGGGGGCAAGAGAGAGAGGGGGGGAAGAGAGGGAGAGGGGAAGTGGGAGAGAGGGGGGAAGAGAGAGAGAGAGGGGAAGAGAGCGAGGGGGAGAGGGAGATAGGGGAAGAGGGAGAGGGGGTAAGAGAGAGAGAGAGGAATAGAGAGAGGGGAAGAGGGAGAGAGAGATAGGGGAAGAGGGAGAGAGGGGGAAGAGAGATAGAGAGAGAAGAAGAGGGAGAGGGGGGAAGAGGGAGAGCGCGAGAGGGGAAGAGGGAGAGAGGGGGGAGAGAGAGAGGAAGAGAGAGGGGGAAGAGGGAGAGACAGAGAGAAGGAGGGAAACAGAGGGAGGGAGGAAGGGAGAGGGAAAGATAGGGGAGGGGAGATAGGGGGAGGGAGGGAGGGGGATAGAGAGACTAACACAGCGAGAAAGAGAGGTAGAGAGAGAGTATATACGAGTTCGTGAGCTGGGTTACCCTGTATCTGCGAGGTGGTGAAGAGAGGTAGCTTGGAGATGATCTGGCGCACCGTCGGACAGCGAGCTAGGCCGGCCAGCGCGCGACAGGCCAGACCACGCAACCGGTCCGCGTCCGTGATGGGAGACTTCACCATCATCAGCGACAGCAGCACCTATAGACACGGAAACAGCATTTTTATAACTATCTTCACGATGTCTATATTTATAAAAATGTATCCCTATTTCCCTTGGTCACGCCATCACGCGGGAAGGGCTGGACTGATTTGAAAAATTATTATTGTATTGGATAGCCCATTTATTGAGGAAGGTTCTAAGCTATATATCATCACGCCACTACACACGACAGCGGAGCAGTAATCATAAATGTCAACAAATCGGGGAAACTTTCTTAAGTTTTTGAAAAAGTAATAAGCGACGGGATTAAATGGGTGCCACGGGGTTGAAATTATGTCACGGGTGAAGCCGCGCGGGTCAGCTAGTATTTTATAAATATTGTATATATATTGTCATCTTTTCACTGTGGACACAATCGTGCCGAGAACCGAAAGATTCCGTAAGTCTTTCTTATATCGCACCATAAAAAACATGGAACTCTTTGCCGGCGCACGTGTTTCCCTTCTCTTACAATCCTGGGTCCTTTAAGAGAAGCGTGAAAAGGCATATTTCTGAGCCGTCAAAATCAGGATCGTTATTGGAACCCTGCGTACGGGTTGAGATAGCGACCCTCATTCACGGGTCGTCGTCGTTGCTTACCATCAAGCGGGCGACGCCATTTTGACGTGCCAAATATAAAAAATATTCCTGACGGGGTTGTCAGAGAGGACAGATCGCCAGGGTTTTCAGGTTTCCATGACACCTTATAACTACAGTCAAAGGAGTTTTCATTTTTTTTTATGTTTTAACTCACTAATTTATCATTTTAAAAAAAATGTGTGTGTTTGTGTGTGTGTACTTATGTACACGCGATAGAAGTAATACTGCTTTAGTCTAATAAGATTTCATCACATATAACACAACTCTTGTTTGGAACAGGAATGATAAATGTAGTTATAAGTTGTCAAGGAAAGAATTATCAGATAATTCATCTGAAACTAAATGTGGCGAAGACCGAGTACTTGGCACTAAACTCGACAGATCCCACATCCGTCCGCACAGGCGGTGATTTGGTCGAGCGCACGGACCAGGTTAAATACCTGGGATCTGTTTTTCCAGTTTGTCCAGTGACATCGATTGCGAAGTCAAGTCACGCATTGCTGCCGCGTGGGCCAAATGGCGGGAGATGACCGGTGTCATTTGTGACCCTAAAATGCCGATCCGGTTGTAGGGACAGGTCTACAAACCCATTATTAGACCTGTCCTTTTACATGGCAGTGAGACGTGGCCGATATTGGAGCGACACAAGCAGGAGCTGCGTGTCACGGAAATGAAGATGCTGCGGTGGATGTGTGGAGTCACGCGCGTTCAATCCGCGGCAGCCTTCACGTCCGTGACATTGCAGACAAGTTGCAAGAGTGTCGCCTTCGTTGGTATGGTCACGTCTTGCGGCAACCGCCGGGCTACGTAGGTAACAAATGTCTGGCCATGTCAGCCCCGCCGGGTCCCGGTAAGAGGGGAAGACCCAAGAAGTGCGGCTTGACGTCGTAAGGGATGACATGCGTGCCAATGGTCTCACTACAGGGGATGCCGACGACCGTGCGAAGTGGAGGAGAAAATGTAGGAAATTGGACCCCGGGCGTCGCGAGACGCAACTGGGACATACGCTCGGATGATGATGAAGGAAAGAATTATCAGCTAACTTCATGATGTCGGTTTTTCGAGACGGTCTGCTAAAAAAAGTATAATTAACCTAACCCTATTTTAAATTAACCCTAACGCGCAAAGAAGTTTAATTTAAAATTTTTGTCCCACGTAATAGGTGGTGAGCCTATTACCGAATACTATACTGACCATAATTCCATTGTTTGTCCGAACGCTCTCCCAAACCTTCTGAATGACATCCTCATAAGACTTGAGAGCGGTTTTCTTCTTTGTAGATCCGGTTATAGAGAACCTGGTATTTGATGTGCCCGCCTGAAGAATATAGAGATGTTTATTAAACACGTTTTATCCCCAAAGGGGTGGCAGAGGCATATTATACGCCTACATGTGATTTGAATATATACATATCGTCACGCCTGTCTCCCATCGGGGTAGGCCGAGACTATGGCTTTCCACTTGCTACGATCCTGGCATACAACTTTCGCTTCTTCCACTTTCATAAGTGTTTTCATACACACACGCCGGTTTAGGGTACTCTTGACCTGACCTTTTTCCAAAATGTCTTCGATTTGATTGACATATGTACGTCGAGGTCGCTCCTTACCAGTTTGCCCATTCACTCACTTCTGATAAATCTGTTTCGTTAGTCTACTTTCATCCATCCTCTCCACGTGTCCGAACCATCTAAGCATACCTTTTTCTATCTTAGTCACTACTCTACCATACCGCAATTTTCCCTTATCACACTGTTCCTTTCTTTGTCCATACATACATACATACTTTAAATATATATCTATATTAAATATAATTAAAACTAACTAAACTAACTAACTATCTTCACGCTGTATCCCTGACGGGGTAGTCAGTGAGGACAGATCACCAGGCTTCGCGATCCATGCATACTTCTTTCGCTTCTTCGAGATTCATCAATCGCTTCATACACGCACGTATGGGTATCCGAGTACTTTCGACCTTTCCGTTTTTGAGCAATCTGCTCACGTGGTCTTCATATGTAAGTCTCGGCCTTCCCCGACTCCTTCTACCCTCTACTTTTTTAAATATAATCGTCGCTCGTGGCCTCGCGGTCTCAGTGTTTTGTAAACGATCACTGAGTTACGCAACTTTCACTATGGCTGGTCCTCGGATGGGTGACCACTTTGTGGCATTTACATTTGCGAGCGTTTCCGTGCTTCGGAAGGCACATTAAGCCGTTGGTCCCGGTAGCCAGTAAAATGGCAGTCGTTAAGCCTGGTTGAAGGCCTTATGGGCGGCTTGAAAATTTCAACAGCAGGTAGCCACAACCTGCGTCTGTCTATTTCAACACGGCAATGGGCTCACCACCTATTACGTGGGACAGGAATCCACACGGTGAAAAGTGGTCATATAATATGCCTCTGCCACCCCTTCGGGGATAAGGCGTGATGGATATTTATTTATTTATTTTATTTTAAATATAATTAAATAATATCAATTTATAATAACAGACAATTTTTTTTTTTAATCTTAATTTATTTATGGAGGGTTTGATTATACAAATCATGCCACCCTCATCATGACAACATAGAGTAAACACAAAATTAATGTAATGTATTTCTAAGCTTCATTCCAGCAAGTACGAGCCTGTACAGCATCCTTGCAGATTCTGAAGTAAACAACTCATAAACATACTTATGTATTTCTAAATACATACATATTATACATAGGAAACAAACATTTGTGAATCTCACTAATATTTATTCCGACCCGGGAATCGGACCCGGGACCACAGCGCGGAAGTCGCATACACTATCACTGCGCCATCGCGCCACCCAGGCAGTCAAATATATATTAAAATATGTTTGTACCAGTACACAGGTAAGACGTGAAACTTCTTTACGACATTTTTTTTATATAAATAAATAAATATCCATCACGCCTTATCCCCGAAGGGGTGGCAGAGGCATATTATATGCCCACTTTTCACCGTGTGGATTCCTGTCCCACGTAATAGGTGGTGAACCCATTGCCGTGTTGAAATAGACAGACGCAGGTTGTGGCTACCTGCTGTTGAAATTTTTAAAGCCGCCTATAAGGCATTCAACCAGGCTTAACGACTGCCATTTTACTGGCTACCGGGACCAACGGCTTAATGTGCCTTCCGAAGCACGGAAACGCTCGCAAATGTAAATGCCACAAAGTGGTCACCCATCCGAGGACCAGCCATAGTGAAAGTTGCGTAACTCAGTGATCGTTTACAGAACACTGACCGCGAGGCCACGAGCGCTTTTTTTTACAGCTATAAAATTTCTCTCATACGTCGATAAAGAAGATTCACCTTAAAAATTTACCTCAAAGCGCAATCTGCTAACTAAATGTTCTGTAAACGATCATTGCATTAGGTAACTTTCGCTATAACTGGACCTCGGTGATGACTTCGTGACATTTAGAATAATGAGCGACTAGTTGACGCCCGCGGCTTCGCCCGCATAGAGAAGTTTTCCTGTTCCCGTTTCCCACAGAAACTTGCTCCCGGGATAAAAAGTAGCCTATGTGTTTTTCTGATGTAGAAGCTATATTATTGTAACGTTTCATTAAAATTCATTCAGTAGTTTTTACGTGAAAGAGTAACAAACATTAATTATTACAAACTTTCGCGTTTATAATAATAGTAGGATTCTGTGCTTTCGGAAGCCACGTCAAAGCCGTTGGTCCCGGTTGCCAGCGTTGGGTAAAGCAAAATTATTGTATGCCTCTATCTACTCCTTCTGGAATAAACGCATGACTATATGCTGTCCAGACAAGTGGTACAGTTGTTTTTTTATACCACTGAGGTGGCAGACAAGCATACGGCCCACCTGGTGGAAAGTGGTTACCGTAGCCTATGGACGTTTGCAACCCTTTATAAACCTTCTAAGACCCTTTTTGAAGAACCCCATACTGTAGTATTAGTGATTTGAATCTATACTAATATTATAAAGCTGGAGAGTTTGTTTGTTTGTTTGGTTGGTTGAACGCGCTAATCTCAGGAACTACTGGTCGGATTAGAATTTTTTTTTCCGTGTTATCTAGATACAGATAGCCCATTCATCGAAGAAGGCTTTAGGCAGTAGTCATAAATGTCGAATAATCGGGCAAATTTCTATGCCTTATTGTAGAATTTATAAGCGAAGGGATTAAATAGGTGCGACGGGAGTTCGAATTATCCCACGGGCGAAGCTGTGGGGGTCATCTAGTGTAATATAGACTTACCCTATGAACAGGCGCGCAGACGCAGTTGACTAGAACATTAAGAGCAGCTTTCTGAACCTCAGGCTCCGGAACTATTTCACCATCCGCAGCACCTGTGTAACATTAACAGTTAGCTATCTTCACGCTGTGACCCTGGGGTAGTCAGAGAGGACAGATCGACAGGTTTCGCGATCCATGCATACTTCTTTCGCTTCCTGCAAATTCATCAATCGCTTCATGCACAAATGGGTATCCGAGTACTTTTGAACTTTGAATAATCTGCTCACGTAGTCTTCATATGTAAGTCTCGGTACCATGAACAGTTAACATAAGATAATGTGTGAAAGTGAAACTTCTTTAAGACATATCATTTTTCTACTATTTACAAATAATAAAATAAATAAATATCCATCACGCCTTATCCCCGAAGGGGTGGCAGAGGCATATTATATGCCCACTTTTCACCATGTGGATTCCTGTCCCACGTAATAGGTGGTGAGCCTATTGCCGAGTTGAAATAGACAGACGCAGGTTGTGGCTACCGGCTGTTGAAATTTTTAAGCCGCCCATAAGACCTTCAACCAGTCTTAACGACTGCCATTTTACTGGCAACCGGGACCAACGGCTTAACGTGCCTTCCGAAGCACGGAAACAAAAATTACTATTTACATCTTCACAAAAATTGGGTAGGCCTTAAGAAAAATCATACGTCGATAAAGACGTCTCACTTCAACATACGTCGATAAAAAGGTATCTTCAAAAATAAAAAAAAATGATGGCGTGTAACCAAAAACGCGAAGATTTTTTTTACAGTTCTAAAATTTCTGCCATAAGTCGTTAAAGAAGATACACTTCAAAAAGAAGATTAATCTTACTAATATTATAAACTAGCTGTTTCTCCGGTTTTGCCCGTTACGATAAAGTTTAATCTCCTATAAAATAGGACCACCTATGGACCAGAATCACCTATGGATCTCAAGGCGCAAGCGCCTGCACCAGCGTTGGGAGGTCAGACGGCACTCGCTTCTAATAATGCCGAAAATTAAAAGCCAGACGAAACCAGGTGGAGTTTGATACTCACTGGGAAAACACTTAAAATTTGCATGATTTGTTGACATTTATGATTACTGCTCCGCTCACCTTGGCAGTAGCGTGATAATATATAGCATATAACTTTGCTCGAGTCAAAATATGTAACAGACAAAGTCGTGGGTCTTGGGTAGTGTACCAACTTTTAAGTATATCTTCTTATGTTGACCATGGTTGGTTGTTGCCATTCGTCTGTAGTAATTTGTGCAATCGAGTGGGTCTCGATAGCCTAATTGGTAGGGCGTTCCACGCGACGCTGGTTCGAATTCAGCTCGAACAAAAAATTTGTTCCACTATAAATTTAGGATAATATTATTAGCATACTGATAGCTTTTCAAATATGTCTCCAAACCTACCAAGAACAATATTGACTCCTGTGGTCAGATCAGCATCCCTCATGTCTATCTTATCGGTGAGAAGCAGCTGAACCCTCGGGGCTACGCAGCATACGGAGACCACGTCCAGAGCCGAGCGGACTGTTTCTGACCTGCACACAATATCCAACTCAATTATATCTTTACGCTGTACCCGGACTGGGTAGTCAGAGAGGACAAATCGCCAGGCTTCGCGATCCATGCATACTTCTTTCACTTCTTTTCACATATGCACGTCTATGTCTAGGGCCCCAGCAAGATCTCCGGGGCCCAAGCGAACTCACCTGTTAGCGGTGCACCAGCTGAATAACGCACGAGGCAATGACGCAGGTGTCTTTATGGGGATGAAAGGTCAGAAGGCACTCGCTGCCAACTATCTCAAAAGTCAATCTATAGCTGCTTCTAGCAGAGGGAGAGAGAGGGGGGAGGGGGAGAGAGGGAAATAGAAAGAGTGGAGAGCGAGAGAGAGACAGAGAGATTCATTGCATACACAATTAGCCATAGAACAAGGAATGTTGCTAGCTTCCTCTCGCTTTCCTCCTAATAGAGACGCAAACGCGCGTGTCAAATTTACGTCTGGCTGTGGGCGAAAATTGCATACGCGGCCTGTCATTCGTCTATAGTAATTAGTCTGATCGTATGAGCAAACGGCGACGCAGTGGACACGCTAGGTTGTATGAAATATATAGAGAAAGAGGTCTCTAGTATAGCGCGTGTGACATTGATTCCTTGCTATGTGCTATTAGCAATGATGCTATATGTACAAGCCATAATTTGTACACCCCAGCTGTGCGCTTCATACGATCAGTACGCAATCAGCATTCATACGCGATACTCATTCTAGCATTAGTTACAAGTTAATGAAATAAAAACTATTTAAAAACCATCTGTGACTTATCATTGTGAGCAAATATACAAGATGTGTGATTGATTGATTGATATATTCTTTATTCTAACACCAAATAATTACATTTAAACATAAAGATAATGTGATAACAATTGGTTTTACAATTGGCGGCCTTATCGCACAAAGGCAATCTCTTACAATCAACCCTTTGAATGGAGACCTGTTACAAGAACTGAATTTGGGGCAGAATGGTGTTACATTGAAATGTAACATTTCATTAAAATATCTTATATACACAATATACCGTACACACATACATGTCATACACCTACATACATACAAATACACATGGTGTGTGTGTTCTCAAGCAGCAGACCACTATAAATCTTTTTTTGTCTATCGAGCCGGATAAAAATCGTCACGTAATGGATTATTTTTTAAGGCACTTATGTGTAAACTTTCATATATTTTTTTATTAAAGTGCAAATATATCAGAATTTACATTGATATAAAAGTTGTTAAGTGGCTCGATAGATGGATCTGGTCATACTCTTAAATGACGATTAAAATATAGTAAAGAATTTAAACTTGTTTCGGTACGGTTCGGGTAGTTCAGTGGTAAGACCATTGTCCTGGATAGGCAAAAGTTACGGGTCCAATTCCCGTCCTTATCAAGTTGTCTATTTTCACATAATAAAAAATTGGTTGCAAAGTGTGAGGATCTTCACCCTCACACTTTACGTCCGGAGCGCTTGCATACGGTTAGGTGCGATAGGCTTTATTCCGCGTACGCTTAGATTGTAGAATGAGCCTGAGTTTTCCTGCATGTCTACAGTATGGGGTTCTTCATAAGTGGTCTTAGAAGGTTTATAAAGGGTCGGCAGCGCGAGTGCTGCACCTCTGGTGTTGCAAACGTCCATAGGCTACGGTGACCACTTTACATCAGGCTTGTCTGCCACCTTACATACATACATATTGTCACGCCTTTATCCCCGAAGGGGTAGGCAGAGGCATTCTATACGCCCACATTTCACCGCATGCATTTTTGTCCTACGTAACAGGTGATGAGCCCATTGCCGTGTTGAAATGGACAGGTTATGGCGACCTGCTGTTGAAATTTTTCAAGCCTTCCACTTGACTTAACGATTGCTATTTTACTGGCAACCGGGACCACCTTAGTGGTATAAAAAAAAAGTTCCCAATACCTGCCGTTAAAATTCCATTCGTAGGCATAGCCAACGACCTGGAGTAACAAAGACACTCCACCCAGTTCCACCAGTTCATCCACAGGGGCCCATCGACTCCAGGCCACGCTCTGGAGCAGCTCGATCTGCTCCTGGATCTCTTCTGGAGACGATTTTGAGGCCTGTGAATGTAGAACAAGGATTAGAATATATAGGATTAGGTTATTAAGTTCCGGTTGTCAGTAACATGGCTGCCGTTAAGTCAAGCTGAAGGCCTTATGGGCGGCTTGAAAGATTTCAACAGCAGGTCGCCACAACCTGCGCCTTTCCATTACAACACGACAATGGGACAAAAGTGCATACGGTGAAATGTGGGCGACGCCGTAATAGTAGAGGGTAGAAGGAGTCAGGGTAGGCCGAGACTTACATATGAAGACCACGTGAGCAGATTGCTCAAAAACGGAAAAGTCGAAAGTATTCGGATACCCAGACCTGCGTGTATGAAGCGATTAATGAATCTGCAGGAAACGAAAGAAGTATGCATGGATCGAGAAGCATGGCGATCTGTTCTCTCTGACTACCCCGTCAGGGATACAGCGTGAAGATAAATATTTTTTTGTTGGACATTTTTTTTACACAGCGCCGTCAAGCCCAAAGTAAGCTAATATAAGCTTGTGTTATGGGATCTAGACAACTGATAAACATACTTATATATTTCTAAATACATACATATAATACATAGGAAACACCCAAACTCCGAAACAAATATTAATGGATCACACAAATATTTGTTCCGACCCGGGAATCGAATCCGGGGCCTCAGTCGCATACAATACCACTGCGCCACCGAGGCAGTCAAGTTAAAGAATATAAAGAGAGAGTTAAGAATAAGAAGAATATATGAATATAATATGTATGTATATTATAATTTATTATTTATATTTTTTATTATATTTTATTTTTTATATTTATATTTTTATATTTTATATTTTTTATTTTTAATTTATTATCAATATTTATTAACTTACTAGCTTTCCCGCCCGGCTTCGCCCGTGACATTATTCGAACCCCGTGGCACCCATTTAATCCCGTCGTTTATTAATTTCACACGGCATCGCCCGTGTAGAGAAGTTTTTCCGTTCCCGTTTCCCACAGGAACTTGTCCCCGGGATAAAAAGTAATCTATGTCCGTCTCCTGGCTCTAAGCTACCTCCCTACCAATTTTCAGCCAAATCGGTACAGCCGTTGTTGAGTTATAAATAGTGTAACTAACACGACTTTCTTTTATATATATAAGATGTATATGTGTAACTATAGTTTGTGTAAGTTTATTAACCTACGCACACTAAATAGCTCTGTTTTCTACAATTTCTCCTCTATTACAAACGGTTTTACTTACGTGTGAATTTCAGGATAGCCAAACTAGTTTCAGTGCCAGCGCAGCTTCCGACGTAGCTTGACGCTCCTCTTAAAAAATGACCTCCGTTAGGTCCGAAACTAGTCGGGCTATCCCGAAATTTACACGTGAGTAAAACCGTAGTTTGTAATAGAGAAATTTGTTTTTTCATAATGTTTTTTCCCTTTATAATTGCGCTCTGTGTACATACATACATACATATTGTCACGCCTTTATCCCCGAAGGGGTAGGCAGAGGCATATTAAACGCCCACATTTCACCGTATGCATTTTTGTTAACGTAACAGGTGGTGGGCCCATTGCCGTGTGGACAGGCGCAGGCTGTGGCGAACTGATGTGGATTTTTTTCAAGCCGCCCATTAGGCTTTTAACTTGGCTTAACGACTGCCATTTCACCGGCGACCGGGACCAACGGCTTAACGTGCCATCCGAAGCACGGATCTGGGGTGGGTCTAAATATGTCTATTTTAGATGTTAAATTTGGAAGAAATTTTGAACCCGTTGCCTTTTTAGTGAGGTGGTAACAAAAAGGCTAGAAGGTCTTATGTGCTAGACACTCATTTGCACGACCAATGAAGGTCCTGGTAGTCTCGGACTCGATAAATAAATAAATAAAATAAGAAAGAAGAAGAAGAACAAGAAGAGACGTACCTTGTAGGGAGGCGGTTCAGGCACGGTGTCTCCGTGTTGGCGCGCTACCTGAGCTGCTCTAACTCGCAGGTGCGCTTCCAAGTACCTGCAGATGGCCGAGAGCATCCATTAGCCCGACTTTTTATTTGTGACTAATCCCACACGCATTCCCATTACTGTGACTCCTGTAAACCAGGATACCAGGGAGAAGTAATAGCCCTTGTTTGAATTTCAGAGATTAGGCGCCTATTATGACGTCACAGCCTCGCACAGCTGACGGGAGTGCGACTGTTGAATGAGCAGGGTTGTGACGTATGCGGTATCCCGTGCGTGGGTCACTTTGATCGTAAATATTTCAGCGATTTTTTGAAATATAAAAAAAGTTAAAACGCCGTTATTCTTGTATTTATTTGTAGATTTATTTGGCATTTAAAGTAAACAACGTTTATCAGACCCATTACAACTGAAATGTAAACAACTCACAAATAGCTCGGAAAGTATGCAGGAAACGATTCGAATAAAAAAATGTGTGTATATAAATATAAATTTAGGGTAGAAAAAATTTAGGGTAGAAATTCGTCAGTTTCGAGAAGGTCTCGGTGGTGTAGTTGGTAACGCGTCTGGTGCGTTTAACAAAAAAAAGACGCTGGTTCGAGTCCAGCTCGAACCTGAAATATATTTTCACTTATAATACCTAGGTAACACTGAAAATGTTTAGAACTGGCCAGAAAGAAATGTTGCTAATGAAAACTTTTTTTTAATTTCAATTATAGAAGTCTTTGGTAACCTAATGTATATATTGCATTGCATTGTAATATATTGCATTCATTTGTCATTTGTTTTTGTGAATTGGCGGCAGATGTAAAACTCTTGTTAAACGTGAAAATGAACTTAACGAGAGAAAATTTTCGGTCAATGATTTATTATGACTTTCGTTGTGGGCTTACTCAACAACAAAGCTATGTAGGCTGCGATTAGCATTTCCCATGAAGCCCCATCTCGTGCCACTATTTACAATTGGTTTAACGAGTTTAAGCGTGGACGTAGCAATCTCAGTGATGTCCCGCGTGAGGGACGTCCTTTAACAGCGACTACTGAAGATAACATCAGTGCTGTGCGACGTATGGTAGAGGAGGATAAGAGAGTGACCTATCAGCAGATACGGGCAAGCCTAGGCATTGGTATGAGTCAAGTTCAAAAAATATTACACGAACATTTAGGCGTCAGGAAGCTTTGTACCAGATGGATTCCCCATACTTTAACCGACGACCAGAAACGCCTTCGCATGGACTGGTGTCGCGAAATGTTAGATAAGTTCAACGGCGGTGACCCAAATGCTGTATTTGACATCGTCACAGGTGATGAAAGCTGGATATATTGCTACGAATCCGAAACCAAAAGACAATCAGCTCAGTGGGTGTTTTCTTTTGAGGATCGGCCAACTAAAGTAAAGAAAGGAAGAAGTCAAGGAAAAAAGATGATAGCCTGGTTCTTTGGTCGGAAAGGTCATTTCGCGACAGTTATGCTAGAAGATGGAAGGACAGTTACTGCAGACTGGTACGTCAATCGCTGTTTGCCTGTTATCTTGGAAAAAATTCGACAGCAGCGCCCTCGAAGCAGGATCCTTCTTCACCACGACAATGCTTCAGCGCACTCCGCAAAATGGACTGTTGAATATTTGACTATGGCAGGTGTCGAGATAATGAGTCATCCGCCATACAGTCCCGACCTGGCGCCCTGCGACTTTCATTTATTCCCAAGAACTAAAGATAAAGTTATTATAAAGTTAGAGGTATTCGCTTTACGAGCCCTGAAGATGCGGTGAAAACGTACGAAAATGCCATAGAAGAGACCCCTAAGGAAGAATGGGCCCACAGCTTTTCTCAGTGGTTCCATCGAATGCGACGATGTGTAGAGAGGAACGGAGATTACTTCGAAAAACAATAAAAGTATTAGCAACTTTCTACATTAAGCCGTTTTTCATTTTCTAAACATTTTCAGTGTTACCCACGTATCTATTTAAGATATAGTTAGCATACTAATTGCATTTCAAAATTATTTCTAGTATGTATTTAAATATTGTAAATAAATATTATTGGGACAACTCACACAACGCCATCTGATTCCAAACTAAGCAGTATAATTATAAATATAAATACATACATATTATAGATAAATAACACCCAGACACAGAATAAACCATCGTGCTTATCGCACAAAATGTTATCCTGGTTGGGAATCGAACCCACGACCTCTTGCGTACCAGTCGGATACACTCCCACCGCGCCACAGAGGCAGTCATATACACTTATATATATACACCTCTATAAATATACCTCCTAAGCGCGACGCACACATGGCGAACGATCTGTCGCGCGGCGCAAGTTTCATCCTCGGACACTCGTGACTCATCCTCGTCCGCGGACAGGATAGGCAGAGTTGATATCACGTTGTACAGCTTGCGGAGACCGTCCTTACAATAGGAGAGAAAACTTTTTTTTAATTGCCACCCCATTCCCATGACTGTGACTCCTGTGAATCCTGATCCTGAGATCCTGGCTACAGCAATGACCAACACCACAAAAGTTACACCGAGCTCGATCTCGGTGTAGTCCCAGAAGTTAGAATAAATAAAAAGAAATATATTAAAAAATAAAATAGTCTTTATTTTGCATAGACTATTTTAACGGCGCTTACAAAATGTCATACACTTAAACTAAAGAAAAAAATAATATATTAAAAGTGACCACCAGTTCGGAACGCGGCCCCACCTGAGAAGAATCGGCAAGAAAATTAGGAAGGCTTTTTTTTGATGGTTTATTTACAATTTAATATTTTAATTATATATTTTATGACTATATTATTTAATGTCTTGGATCGAATTTAATCAGAAGTAATTTGAAAGAGATGGAAAAAGAAATGAACGCCTCTTCCCTCCTTTGCAAAGCGGGAGACCTGGAAGGCAACTAGATGTACATCCTATAGAAAAAGGGAAGCACCACGGTAGTACATTACGGGTCCTATGTGAGCTATGTTTGATTCCAGTCATATGTACGGCAGAAACGTCTAAAGGCACGAACATTCACTCCTGATGCAACGAGATCCGCATAGTAAACTACTCCCGATGTTACTTTTAAACTGCTTAACATATTAATAAACTACATTCGTTTAAGCTGGTAGAGTCACCGTTCCGTCAGTATTCAAAAGTAGATGCCAAATATGATCAAACTGCTCATCACATACTCCGGGAGTGTAGCATTTGACGAAATCATGCTAATTTTCAACCTAATCGGTCCAGTAGTTTTTGAATTTATTCATGGCAAACATACAAAAGAACACAACAAAAGAAAACAAACCCGCGTCTGTCTTTTTCAATACAGCAATGGGCTCACCACCTATTACGTGGGACAGGAATACACATGGTGAAAAGTGGGGATAAGGCGTAATAGATAAATAAATCTTTTCTCTTTATAATATTATAGTATAGACTAGCTGACCCGTGAACCGTCGCGCGTCGTTTAGACTACTTGTCTGAAGTTACATATGTATATATATATTTACAATAAGCAGTGACATCGATTCAACGGAGGCGTGGCTTGGTGACGTCACGATAAATCATGCCAGAGTGGTACGGTTGGTGGGGTAAGCAGCACAGCTCACTTGTCGAGCGGCACTAGACATAGACGGACGTTGTATCATTGCGTGTTCTCATTGTGATTAGAGTAAAGTTAAAATAACTAGTCCTTAAGGTTATTGTACAACAGTTTGCAATTATAAAATCTTTTTTTATTTAATATCTTTTTATTAAGGTTTCTATTCATACAATACTTCTCGTCTTCATCGTAAGTGTTTTCCAAGTTGCTTCCAAACTCTTACTAGATTTAGAGCCAGGTTTTCCCTTCTATTTTGCTGCTAGAAGCAGATATCGTTTGGTTTTTAATTTCAGGTATTGATGGGAGAGACGGCAGTCTGACCTCCCAAATTCCGTTAGTCAGACGGTGCACCACTAGTAGTTGAGGTTGCTGGGACCCCGGAGATCATGCTGGGGCCCCTTACACTGAAGCTTCAGTACTGCCTTATGTGATATGCATACACACACTTTTATTATTATTTTTAGTCTTGCCATATCTTTTTTTTATTATTATTTTAGGACTGGTTACTAAGGTTCGTATTCCACACGTTTCTCAATACTCAATTGACGCTTAAGAGTAGATTTTATAAGGCAAGAACTAGCCTCAAGCGTTGATTGGGTATTGAGAAACGTTCTGGAATACGGACCTAAGACCCTTAAGTTAAATCTTAATTCATATTTCTTCATTACCTTTTCTTAATATCTAAAATGTCCCCGTCCTCTACGTCTTAGTCAAGTCTAGTCTTAAGTCAAGGTCAGTCTCACCCCAGTATAATTGTGGTTGTTATACAGTGGAGTATACGCGGCAGAAAAAAAATAGCATTGCACTGCATATATATCGCTGTATTTCACAATAGCACGTTAACATAACTTTTATGTCCAATAAAACAACACCCCCGCACATAAAACAAGATAAATGCACAAGTTTTACAAAAAACTATATGACCCCCACAGCTTCGCCCGTGGAATACTTCGACCTCCCGTTGCACCTGTTTAATCCCATCGCTTATAAATTCTACAATGATGCATAAAAATTTGCCCGATTTGTCGACATTTATGACTACTGCTCTGCTCCCCAGTGTAGTAGCGTAATAATATATAGACTATAGCCTTCCTCGATAAATGGACTATCTAACACCAAAATATTTTTTCAAATCTTACCAGTTGTTTCTGAGATTAGCGCGTTCAACCAAACAAACAAACTCTTCAGCTTTATAATATTAGTACAGATACGAGTATACTGCAAGCGTCAGCACTTGTCTATTTTTCCGCGTAGAATCCCTTGTTACATCGACCGATGCGCCACCACAGACCTGTAGATGGTAGATAGTGATGTGCAAGCATTACCTGGTGATCAAACTCCTCAAGTATAAGCCTGAACTGGAAGGAGAGTCCGAAGAACATGGTCGCGTGACACCGACCCGAGTCGTGCGAACACTCCAGTAGCCACAGAGCGTACCTGCCGATACATTACACACATTTTTATAGCAAATACTATTATTTTCCAACCTGCGTCTGCCTATTTCAACACGGCAATGGGTTCACCACCTATTACGTGGGACAGGAATGAAAAGTAGTCATATAGTATGCCTCTGCCACCCCTTCGGGGATAAGGCGTGATGGATATTTATATTTATTTATTTTAATACTATTATTTTACTTTTGTTGCACTTTGTTGTCAGTTTTAGTAGGGCTTATAAAACTAACACACGGGCCTTGACCAAGTGTGCTAGTTAGTGGTTAAATAATGTAAAAATGAAGAGGATGAAGTGAGGAATTTGCGTGTAACACGGCATGTATTGAGAAATACTCCTTTTTGTATGAGTGTAAGGGTAGATTTTGGCATTTGGAGAGAGTTCAGGTTAGATTGAAGGGTTTTTGGAACCACACCAGTGGTATATATGATAATGGGTATAATTTTAATTTTTTTTTTTTTTTTCATAACTGTCTATTTGCCATTGTCTTTTTAGTTCGGTAGCTAGATCAATATATTTTGCAATTTTCTCATATTATAATTTTTTTTTATATATCATGCTTTATCCCCGAAGGGGTTACCGAGGCATATTATATGCCCACTTTTAATCGTGTGCATTCCTGTCCCACGTAATATGTGTGTTGAAATAGACATACGCAGGTTGAGGCTACCTGCTGTTGAAATTTATCAAGTCAGGCGTAATAGTTTAGTTTTAAAAAAAGAAGGGACTGGAGTTCTTCAAAAGGGGTCTTACGACAATTTCTGCAGGTTTTTTGAGGTCTAACGCTGCCAAACCACCAGAAACTTGCAGAGACATCTGATGTTGCAAACGTCCATATATACGGAGACCACATTTAATAACTATCTTCACGCTGTATCCCTGACGGGGTAGTCAGAGAGGACAGATCGCGAGGCTTCGCGATTCATGCATACTTCTTTCAATTCCTGTTTCATACATGCACGTCTGGGTATCCGAGTACTTTTGACTTTTCCGTTGTCAAGCAATCTGCTCACGTGGTCTTCATATGTAAGTCTCGGCCTACCCTGACTCCTTCTGCCCTCTACTTTCACACAATATATATTGTTCGTCAATCGTTCCTCACTCATTCGTTGAAGGTGTCCAATCCAACGGAGTACGCCCTTTTCCAGCTTAACGCTGACACTTACAGTCAAACTTGCCATATTGCATATCACTTCGCTACGTATTCGGTCAAACCACATTAAATCACATGGAGAATATGTGATTTAATGTGGTTCGTTTTAATCTTGTCAGCTTATTACAAAACCTCGGTTATACAAATACACGATAATAAATATCGTTGGGACAACTCACACAACGCCATCTGATTCCAAACTAAGCAGAGCTTGTACTATTGTAACCAGATAACTGACAAACATACTTATATATTTCTAAATACATACATATTATAGACAATTAACACCCGGACACAGAATAAACCGTCGTGCTCATCGCACAAAGTTTTATCCTGGGTGGGAATCGAACCCACGACCTCTTGCGTAGCAGTCGGATACAGTCCTACCGCGCCACAGAGGCAGTCAAAATATGAATACGTACTTGACAAGGTCAGCCAGCATCCTTCTAGGCAGTAAGCAGACCCGTTCCATGGCATCCTCGCAGTACGCCAGGTAGTACAGGCATATGGACACTCCAGTCGCAGCCACCGACGGGCGAGGGACTTCGAGAAACTTCTGCAACACATTAGGTTTAATTTTAATACATAGATATGGGTATATATATATAACGGGATATAGATATTTTGATAAGGGTAGGCAGCGCGAGTGCTAGCAAACGTCCATAGACTGCGGTGACCACTTTCCATCAGGTGGACCGCATGATTGTCTGCCACCTCTGTGATATATAAAAAAAAGATAACTCTTTATTGTACACCATAACATACAGTATATTTATGACTTAAAACTATTGATGAGAGTACAATGGGCGGTCTTATCGCTAAAAGCGATCTCTTCCAGACAACCTTAGTACATACATACATATTGTCACGCCTTTATCCCCGAAGGGGTAGGCAGAGGCATATTAAACGCCCACATTTCACCATATGCTGTGCTTTTTGTCCCACGTAAGACAGGCGCAGGCTGAAGCGACCTGCTGTTGAATTTTTTTTAAGCCTTCAACTTAGCTTAAAGACTGCCATTTTATTCTATATATTTTTTTTCTCAGGATCATGAAGGTTGTGGAAGACTTACCTGCAGCCCCCCCATCTGTATGAAGTCGATGCTGAACTTCTTGTGGCAGAGAAGCGCTGCGAGGTACTTCAGCGCTTCGAAGGCGAGGCGAGAGTCCCTGGACTCGCGGACGTTCAGGTACCCCAGGATCAGACCCAGGGCGTTCTGTTCGAACACGTGCGACAGGAACTGCACACAACAACATACTATTATTGCCGACATTTCGGAAATAAAACTTATATATACAAAATTTTAAATAAATGATAAAAGATTATGGGTTTGCACACGTCCATCGAATGAATGAGAAACGGTTGACGAAGAATATATATTGTGTGAAATTCGAGGGCAGAATGAGTCAGGGTAGGCCGAGACTTACATATGAAGACCACGTGAGCAGATTGCTTAACAACGGAAAAGTATCCTCGGATACCAAGACGTGCATGTATGAAGCGTTTGATGATGCAAGAAGCGAAAGAAGTATGCATGGATCGCGAAGTCTGGCAATCGGTCCTCTCTGACTACCCCGTCAGGGATACAGCGTGAAGATAGTTTAGTTCATTTTTGTTTTTATTATCTGTAAAGTACTTTGTGCTATTGTAATAAAATAATTTCTTTCTTTCTTTTATGATTATTAGTCGTCTAGATTCCACCAAGAACGAAAGAAGTATGCATGGATCCCGAAGCCTGGCGATCTGTCCTCTCTGACTAACCCGTCGGGGATACAGCGTGAAGATAGTTTAGTTTTTTTTAAATATAATATCTGTAAAGTACGTTGTGCTATTGCAATATAATATTTTAGTTCTTTCTTTTATGTTTATCAGTCGTCTGGATCCCATAACACAAGTTTATATTAGTTTACTTTGGGCTAGACGGAGCTGTGCTAAAAAAAATATATTAATAAAAATGTAAAATTTACCTCCTGGTATTCGCCCATCGGAGTTAAATATCTCAATATTAGCATCTGTTTTGTTGCGTCCGTCGGTGGGTGGATTTGTATATTGCCTGTGAACAATAACATACACTATAGCTATGTAGTGGAGCCTAGGACGATTTAACCAATGGACGCGCTATCTTACCGTTTGCGCCTATACCCCGCTTGCCATTTGCCAAGTATCTTTTACCTAGGCCGCTGTTCTGCGGACTCCGTCTATCGTACACGTTCGGAGAGTAATTTTTAAAGAAAAACTGAAATGGTGTAAAAGTTATAGCGGTCAAACAATTAATGTTTGTTTTCACTCGTAAGTAAATTTTATATCATTTACAAAACTATTTTTAACAAAAATCATTAATTATTGAAACATACAACAACTTAATCGGCCTATATTTAATATACTTTCATTCTCTATTAACACTAACATTATACAAAGAGTTATCATCTCATATTAGCCGAATAATATTGTGTCAAATTCGTATTGCATATCTACATTTTTCTATTTGCAGTTGTATTTTTATTGGTTGTTAGACAGTGACAACACTTCATGCAAGAGTAAGAAAACAATATGTGTATAGTTTCCCCCCCGCAAGAAAGTTGGTTGAACGTGAATTCATACTTTATTGAGTACATTACGCGTCCATTGGTTAAATCGTCATAGGTAGATGGGTCCCCTTTACTCTCCTATATCACTTACCTATGATATGAGTTTCCATCTCAACCCACGAAGAGTTGGATGAAGTCTCGTGGTGATGGTTCCGTGGTGGTGGCGACATCATCACCCACGGCTCCGGTGGGGATATCGCGTTGGCTGCTACAGCTGGAATCAAGTATATTGTATTAAAATTGACCTCATGGTAAGCGGGTACCATGAAAAAAAATGTGTGTGTACCAGAGTACACAAGTAAGAAGTGAATATTGACTGCCTCTGTGGCGCGGTGGGAGTGTATCCGACAGCTACGCAAGAGGTCTTGGGTTCGATTCCCACTCAGGATAAAACTTTGAGCGATGAGCACGATGGTTTATTCTGTGTCTGGGTTTTATTTATCTACAATATGTATGTATTTAGAAATATATAAGTATGTTTATCAGTTATCTGGTAACCATAGTACAAGCTCTGCTTAGTTTGGAATCAGATGGCGTTGTGTGAGTTGTCCCAACGATATTTATATTTTAAATTCTTTACGACATTTTTTTACAGTTATAAAATTTCTATCATACTTCGATAAAGAAGTTTCACTTATGATAAAGAAGTTTCACTTCAAGACAACATGGCGCAACAACAAAACCGAAAAACGCGCGTTATTGTGTAACGTGTATTCCTGGTTGTCTGGCAGAAATTGCTTTATGCGATAAGGCCGCCCACTGTACTGCTTTGATTGTAACAATATTTTCACTATATTATTTTGCATCTTTTCTTGCAGTACAATAAAGTATTCAATAACTAAATAAATAAAATTACACTCAACAATAAAAAAAAAACTACACTAAAAAAAAACTTACTATGATAATTTTTGACCGGGGTCTCTGGATCTTTGCTGGCTCGTGGAGGGGTCTCATCTGTCACCATATCACCCCCACCACCCTCATCTGGTGAACAAAGTATTGATTTATCATTTATCAGTCACTACTATATCCCCTCGTGCTTGTGTTCGGAAGCGCTCGTGGTCCCTCGGACTCAAGTGTTCTGTAATTTACATTTGCGAGCGTTTCCGTGCTTCGGAAGGCACGTTAAGCCGTTGGTCCCGGTTGCCAGTAAAATTGCAGTCGTTAAGCCTGGTTGAAGGCTAAATGGGCGGTATGAAAAATTTCAAAAGCAGGTCGCCACAGCCTGTGCCTGTCCATTTCAACACGGCAATGGGCTCACCACCTGTCCACCTGTTACGTGGGACAAAATGCATACGGTGAAATGTGGGCGTATAGTATGCCTCTGCCTACGACTTCGGGGATAAGGTGTAATAGATACATAAATAACATAAGATTATCATTTATCAGCCGCGCCTTTTTCCCCGAAGGAGTAGCAGAGCACCCACTTACAGTGGTGAGTTCATTGCCGTGTTGATTTTTATTCGAATTTGATTTTTTTTTTATTTAAATTTTTATTTAATGTACTGATTTAAATACAGTAATACACAACTCGTGAAAATAACAGGGGATGGGGGTACACCAATCATAATTCTTTTGACCTTGACCTTTTTCAACCGCATTAATGCGTGCACATATATTGTTCATCGAAGTATGCAGTACGTGACGAAAAAGAGACCCAGTAGTTCTTTTAAGCGAATCCAAGAGCGAAAACCTATGACGAAGCTCGAAGTTTCAATGTGCGATAGTACTCGCCGTGTAACAAATTGCCTGCAGTGGTAGAACAAACGTTGTTGGTTATGACCTTGGCTATCTACTCCTAGCAGGTTGCTGGTGTTTACAAATGACCCTGTAGACAGGTACAGGTTGCAGTAAAGCCGCCCATAAGGCCTACAGCTTGGCTTTATCAAGACTGCTTAGCAGCCTTCATAATGACTAGTATGTAACTCTACCATTTCAATGGTCGCTTTAAATATTTTAAATAGTGTATGACATTTTGTAAGCGCCGTTAAAATGGTCTATGCAAAATAAAGATATTTTTATTTATTTATTTATTATTTATTTAAATATTTCACCGTATGCACTTTTTGTATTACGTAATAGATGGTGAGTTTGTCGTGTTGAAATGGAAAAACAAGATGTGGCGACCTGCTGTTAAAATATTTCAAGCCACCCATAAGACCTTCAACTGGGGTTAACGACTGACGTGTTACTGGAAACCGGGACCAACGGCTTAACATGTCTCCGAAGCACGGAAACGCTCGCAAAAAAAATTACACAAAGTGGTCACGTATACAAGGACCACCTATAGCGAATGTTGCTTAACGCAGTGATCGTTTACAGAACACTGAGTCAGCGGGGCCACGAGCGCTTCCTTTTCAGGTGGGTTATTAATTGCTATAAGTACCCTAAAATCCCATAACAATGGGAATGAAAACTGTCAAATAGTTCATTGTAGAGGGCGCCAAATGTTTGTTACAAAGTAACTATCAATCTGCATACTATTTCGTTAGAAATACGCGTTTTAAATTATTTATTGAAGATTTTTTATTTACGAATATTTAGAATTATTTATTTGCCCGAAACATGGTTACAGGGTTGTTAGTTTAAACTATGAATTAATATAGTTACGTACAGCATGTTTCACCGTAGACAGACGGTATGCAAAAACTTGAATTTTGTAGTCAAAATTTTCATGCACAATTTAACATATTTAATTATTATTTAATACACATACTAATAAGCAATAATCACTTTTCAGATAATTAAAATACATGTTCATGTCAGTATAATAGAAATTTAACAGTATCAATAATTAAATTAATGGTCAAATCGAAACAAAATCATATAAAAATGTCAAATGTCAATGTCAAATATTTTCCCCTATCATTAAATTCATATCAATGGTCAAATAATCTTATCACTAAAAAAATTAATTTAATATAGTATGCGCTCTGCTGAAGAAAATATTTTATACGTTTTTTTGAATGCATTACCATTCAGCTCCTTCCAATCTTTAGGCAATTTATTAAATAATTTCGGAGCCATACAAAAGATACTCTTGAGCATGAGTTCAGTTTTTGCCCTGTGCAAGCGAAGTTTACTATTATCAGGCCTGTTTCTTGACACAGTTGACTCTAGCCGTGGAAATAGACCAGGGTTACACTTCACAAACATTACTACTTCAAAAATATAAAAACTAGGCAATGTTAATATTTTGTTCTCCTGAAAGTAGGTTTTGCAGCTGTCTGTGGTTTTCAAATTAAACATTGACCTAATGAATCTTTATTGTGCTTTGAACGCTAAGTGTATATATGTAGAGTTACCCCAGAAAATGACTCCATATCGTATTAGTGGTTCTGCCAAACCATGGTATGCGGTAACCAGCACATCTCGATTTACAATATTTGACAATTTCAATAAAGCATAGGCAGATCTACAAATTTTCTTGCAATGTGCGTTTTCCAGGTAATTTGTCTGTCAATCATTAGACCAAGAAAAATTGTGGTACTAACGTTTTAAATTTTTCTATCTTGGCATTCTATGTCAATTCTATAAGGTGTAAGAATGAGTTGTTGTGTAGCTTTTAAATGTGGCTCTTATATCTTCTTTTTAATTCCTCATTTAATTCATACGTCCAACGAATGAGTGAGGAACGATTGATGAAGAATATATATTGTGTGAAAGTAGAGGGTAGAAGGAGTCAGGGTAGGCCGAGACTTACATATGAAGACCACGTGAGCAGATTGCTCAAAAACGGAAAAGTCAAAAGTACTCTGATACCCAGACGTGCGTGTATGAAGCGATTGATGAATCGAAAGAAGTATGCATGGATCGCGAGGCCTGGCGATCTGTTCTCTCTGACTGCCCCGTCAGGGATACAGCGTGAGGATAGTTAGTTATTTAATTCATCCACTCGCCAGGTAGAATACATGTTGTAAAGCTTTATTCTACCACTAAAAAGAACCTTAGAGCAAAAACAAAACGCAAGACGAAGCACACTATAGGTTTTGCTATGAAACTTAACGTTTTCTGTGTAACAAACACACAGCGCCCTCTACATAAAAGATTTGCGTTTTCTTCCCCATTGATAAATATCAAACAAAATACACCCCAAACCCCCCACCCCCCTCCACTTACCTTTTTTATCAGCGGTGGGTCCATTACACTTCATATCGTTACTCCTTTTCTTATCGAAGCGAGCAAAGTGTCTTGTCTGGTTGGGTGGAGTGGTATTCTGGTTATTTTGCTGAAAATGTAATAAAATATAATGTTTTTATGGCCTTTTATTATATACTAGTTGACGCCCCCGGTTCCCGTTTCCCACAGGAACTTGTTACCGAGATAAAAAGTAGCCTATGTGTTATTCTGATGTATATGGTATATTATTGTAAAGTTTCTTTGAAATCCATTCGGTAGTTTTTACGTGAAAGAGTCATCATCATCCGAGCGTCTGTCCCAGTTGCGTCTCGCGACGCCCGGGGTCCGCTTTCCTACGTGAAAGAGTAACAAACATCTATTGAAGACCACGTGAGCAGATTGCATAAAAACGGAAAAGTCTAAAGTACTCGGATACCCAGACGTGCGTGTATGAAGCGATTGATGAATCTTTAAGAAGCGAAAGAAGTATGCATGGAACGCGAGCCTGGCGATCTGTCCTCTCTGACTACCTCGTAAGGGATACACCGTGAAGATAGTTTAGTTTATTCTTACAAACTTTCACGTTTATAATATTAGTAGGAATATAGCATTTATCCCTCATGAAGTGGCAGAGTCATATGTACGCCTACATTTCAACGTAAGCATTTTTGTCCCACGTAACAGGCGATAAGTCCATTGCCGTGTTGAAATGAACAGGTTGTGGCGACCTGCTGTTGACATTCTATATCCTACTAATATTATAAACGCGAAAATTTGTTAATATGGATGGATGATTGTTACTCTTTCACGCATAATCTATAGAATGGATTTTGATAAAACTTTACAATACTATAGCTTACACGTCAGAATAACACATAGGCTACTTTTCATCCCGGTAACCAGTTCCTGTGGGAAACGGGACAACTTCACCACGCGTGCGGAGCCGCGGGTGTCAACAAGTATTATGTAAATATATTTATCTACTCTGATACTATAATACAAAGATTATAAAACTGATAACAAAATTCTTATGACAAACATTACGTACAGGCCAAAAATAATAAAAAAAAAGTTTAATTACGATACAGGTCTTGTATGGACACCTGTATCATAATATAACTTTTTAATCATAACGATACACCTATACAACCTCCAGCTGGACCAAGGAGGTAGAACCTCTACTTAAAAAAAAAAGGTTTCAATGAACGAGTCCGCGACGCAAGCGCGCATGCGCAATCAATGTTTGCGCCTTGGCGCCAACATTTGACATTTAAGAAATAAATTTGTTGCTATATTCATCATTTTATTTGCAATATTGTACGTATTATAGTATGAGAGTAGATAAAGTAGTGTATGACACTGTACATAACTTGGTCTTATAACACTCGTGTGATACTATAAAAATACTAATGTTATAAGAACCCTTATTATGCAACAGTATCATAAACTACTATAACTTGACCTACTGGCTATAAGAGATAGAAAGCAAGACTCCCCAAGTGTGCGTAAAAAAGTTTAAATTAAACAAACCATTCTGCACCGCTTACCACGTACATAAATACATACATATTATCACGCCTGTTTGCCAATGGGGTAGGCAGAAACTATGGATTTCCACTTACTACAATCCTGACATACAACTTTCGCTTCTCCTACTTTCATGTGTGTTTTCATACACGCTCGCCGGTCAAGGGTACCTGGCCTTTTTCCAAAAGGTCTTCGAATTAAGAATGCATATGGTGAAATATGGGCGTTTAATATGCCTCTGCCTACCCCTTCGGGGATAAAGGCGTGACAATATGTATGTATGTTTGTCTTCTAAACATCTAAAGAACTATCAAATTAAAAGCAAAATTAAATTGTGGCTTAAGGGTTTAGATTACAACGAGATAGAAAATATATTAGAAATACCAAAATAAAAGATTAGGATTAAATTCAATGATATTTATAAAACACACACACACACACACGCTTGTACGCATGATGCATTTTATATTATATTAACATAATATTTTAAGTATGTACACACTAAATAGATTGTAACATTTTTGCTATGTATAATTTTAAGGAAGGAACTGATTTCCAACATACAGCTCACGCTAGTTTGGAAATCAGGGCATATACAAATATTGTAAATAATCTATTGTTACAATAAATAAATAAATAAATAAATAAAGTGTCTTCGAATTGATTGACAAACGTACGCCGCGGTCGACCAATGCTAGTTTGCCCATTCACTCTTGCCACATAAATCTGCTTCGTCATTCTACTTTCATCCATCCCCTCCACATGTCCGAACAATCTAAGCATCCCTTTTTCTATCTTAGTCACTACGTTTTCTGTCATACCGCAATGTTCCCTTATCGCTCGTAGACTTCTCATTTCCACTGCATTTATCTTAAGCTTACCACAGTGATAAAAGAAGAGAAACCTAAATAAACTTATAACTTTTTGTAACAATATTGAAATGATAAATAAATATTGCGGAACAATTTTCACATAGCGCCATCTAACCCAAACTAAGTTTTAAGCTTGTGCTTTGGTATACACGCAACTGATTAACATACCTATATATTTTTAAATCTAACTAATATTATAAACGCAAAAGTTTGTAAGTACGGATGTTTTTTACTCTTTCACGCAAAATCAACTGAATGGATTTTGATGAAACTTTACAATAATATTAGCTTACACAGCGAAATAACACATTTGACTACTTTTTCATAACTTCACCACGCGTACAGAGCCGCGGGGCGTCAACTAGTACCTACATATTATACATACGAGACACCCAATCTCACTAACGTAACTAACATTTGTTGATCACACAAATATTTAATCCGACCTGGGTATCGAACCCGGGACCTCAGTCGCGGCAGTCGCATACACTACCACTGACGCCACCGAGGCGTCAGAATAACACATAGGCTACTTTTCATCCCGGTAACCAGTTCCTGTGGGAAACGGGACAACTTCACCACGCGTGCGGAGCCGCGGGTGTCAACAAGTACTATGTAAATATATTTATCTACTCTGATACTATAATACAAAGATTATAAAACTGATAACAAAATTCTTATGACAAACATTACGTACAGGCCAAAAATAATAAAAAAAAAGTTTAATTACGATACAGGTCTTGTATGGACACCTGTATCATAATATAACTTTTTAATCATAACGATACACCTATACAACCTCCAGCTGGACCAAGGAGGTAGAACCTCTACTTAAAAAAAAAAGGTTTCAATGAACGAGTCCGCGACGCAAGCGCGCATGCGCAATCAATGTTTGCGCCTTGGCGCCAACATTTGACATTTAAGAAATAAATTTGTTGCTATATTCATCATTTTATTTGCAATATTGTACGTATTATAGTATGAGAGTAGATAAAGTAGTGTATGACACTGTACATAACTTGGTCTTATAACACTCGTGTGATACTATAAAAATACTAATGTTATAAGAACCCTTATTATGCAACAGTATCATAAACTACTATAACTTGACCTACTGGCTATAAGAGATAGAAAGCAAGACTCCCCAAGTGTGCGTAAAAAAGTTTAAATTAAACAAACCATTCTGCACCGCTTACCACGTACATAAATACATACATATTATCACGCCTGTTTGCCAATGGGGTAGGCAGAAACTATGGATTTCCACTTACTACAATCCTGACATACAACTTTCGCTTCTCCTACTTTCATGTGTGTTTTCATACACGCTCGCCGGTCAAGGGTACCTGGCCTTTTTCCAAAAGGTCTTCGAATTAAGAATGCATATGGTGAAATATGGGCGTTTAATATGCCTCTGCCTACCCCTTCGGGGATAAAGGCGATACAATATGTATGTATGTTTGTCTTCTAAACATCTAAAGAACTATCAAATTAAAAGCAAAATTAAATTGTGGCTTAAGGGTTTAGATTACAACGAGATAGAAAATATATTAGAAATACCAAAATAAAAGATTAGGATTAAATTCAATGATATTTATAAAACACACACACACACACACACGCTTGTACGCATGATGCATTTTATATTATATTAACATAATATTTTAAGTATGTACACACTAAATAGATTGTAACATTTTTGCTATGTATAATTTTAAGGAAGGAACTGATTTCCAACATACAGCTCACGCTAGTTTGGAAATCAGGGCATATACAAATATTGTAAATAATCTATTGTTACAATAAATAAATAAATAAATAAATAAATAAATAAAGTGTCTTCGAATTGATTGACAAACGTACGCCGCGGTCGACCAATGCTAGTTTGCCCATTCACTCTTGCCACATAAATCTGCTTCGTCATTCTACTTTCATCCATCCCCTCCACATGTCCGAACAATCTAAGCATCCCTTTTTCTATCTTAGTCACTACGTTTTCTGTCATACCGCAATGTTCCCTTATCGCTCGTAGACTTCTCATTTCCACTGCATTTATCTTAAGCTTACCACAGTGATAAAAGAAGAGAAACCTAAATAAACTTATAACTTTTTGTAACAATATTGAAATGATAAATAAATATTGCGGAACAATTTTCACATAGCGCCATCTAACCCAAACTAAGTTTTAAGCTTGTGCTTTGGTATACACGCAACTGATTAACATACCTATATATTTTTAAATCTAACTAATATTATAAACGCAAAAGTTTGTAAGTACGGATGTTTTTTACTCTTTCACGCAAAATCAACTGAATGGATTTTGATGAAACTTTACAATAATATTAGCTTACACAGCGAAATAACACATTTGACTACTTTTTCATAACTTCACCACGCGTACAGAGCCGCGGGGCGTCAACTAGTACCTACATATTATACATACGAGACACCCAATCTCACTAACGTAACTAACATTTGTTGATCACACAAATATTTAATCCGACCTGGGTATCGAACCCGGGACCTCAGTCGCGGCAGTCGCATACACTACCACTGACGCCACCGAGGCGTCAGAATAACACATAGGCTACTTTTCATCCCGGTAACCAGTTCCTGTGGGAAACGGGACAACTTCACCACGCGTGCGGAGCCGCGGGTGTCAACAAGTATTATGTAAATATATTTATCTACTCTGATACTATAATACAAAGATTATAAAACTGATAACAAAATTCTTATGACAAACATTACGTACAGGCCAAAAATAATAAAAAAAAAGTTTAATTACGATACAGGTCTTGTATGGACACCTGTATCATAATATAACTTTTTAATCATAACGATACATACCTATACAACCTCCAGCTGGACCAAGGAGGTAGAACCTCTACTTAAAAAAAAAAGGTTTCAATGAACGAGTCCGCGACGCAAGCGCGCATGCGCAATCAATGTTTGCGCCTTGGCGCCAACATTTGACATTTAAGAAATAAATTTGTTGCTATATTCATCATTTTATTTGCAATATTGTACGTATTATAGTATGAGAGTAGATAAAGTAGTGTATGACACTGTACATAACTTGGTCTTATAACACTCGTGTGATACTATAAAAATACTAATGTTATAAGAACCCTTATTATGCAACAGTATCATAAACTACTATAACTTGACCTACTGGCTATAAGAGATAGAAAGCAAGACTCCCCAAGTGTGCGTAAAAAAGTTTAAATTAAACAAACCATTCTGCACCGCTTACCACGTACATAAATACATACATATTATCACGCCTGTTTGCCAATGGGGTAGGCAGAAACTATGGATTTCCACTTACTACAATCCTGACATACAACTTTCGCTTCTCCTACTTTCATGTGTGTTTTCATACACGCTCGCCGGTCAAGGGTACCTGGCCTTTTTCCAAAAGGTCTTCGAATTAAGAATGCATATGGTGAAATATGGGCGTTTAATATGCCTCTGCCTACCCCTTCGGGGATAAAGGCGATACAATATGTATGTATGTTTGTCTTCTAAACATCTAAAGAACTATCAAATTAAAAGCAAAATTAAATTGTGGCTTAAGGGTTTAGATTACAACGAGATAGAAAATATATTAGAAATACCAAAATAAAAGATTAGGATTAAATTCAATGATATTTATAAAACACACACACACACACACACGCTTGTACGCATGATGCATTTTATATTATATTAACATAATATTTTAAGTATGTACACACTAAATAGATTGTAACATTTTTGCTATGTATAATTTTAAGGAAGGAACTGATTTCCAACATACAGCTCACGCTAGTTTGGAAATCAGGGCATATACAAATATTGTAAATAATCTATTGTTACAATAAATAAATAAATAAATAAATAAATAAATAAAGTGTCTTCGAATTGATTGACAAACGTACGCCGCGGTCGACCAATGCTAGTTTGCCCATTCACTCTTGCCACATAAATCTTCTTCGTCATTCTACTTTCATCCATCCCCTCCACATGTCCGAACAATCTAAGCATCCCTTTTTCTATCTTAGTCACTACGTTTTCTGTCATACCGCAATGTTCCCTTATCGCTCGTAGACTTCTCATTTCCACTGCATTTATCTTAAGCTTGCCACAGTGATAAAAGAAGAAAAACCTAAATAAACTTATAACTTACTACGAGAACTTCATGAGATGATTAAATTATACGAACTTACTTCTAAATTTTTATTTCTCAATATGTGTAGCCTCCTTAACATCATTGGCACTAGCATTGCGTTTAATTCCCTGAAACAAAATTAAAAATTATATTAATTCACATATTCTTCTTATTAATTATTTTATTGCGATTATTTGTGAGCGTTTCCGTGCCTCGGAAGGCACGTTAAGCCGTTGGTCCCGGTTGCCAGTAAAATGGCCTAGTTGAAGGCCTTATGGGCAGCTTGAAAAATTTCAACAGCAGGTCGTCACAACCTGCCTCTGTCTATTTCAACACGGCATTGTGCTCACCACCTATTACGTGGGACAGGAATACACTTGGTGAAAAGTGGGTATATAATATGCCTCTGCCACCCGTTCGGGGATAAGGCTTGATAGAGTGCAAAGAACGTCACAAATACACGGAGTGATAAAAAACAAATGCATTCTCGGGTCAGAAATATATTTGTGTGATGCACAAATGTTTGTTTCGGAGTTTAGGTGTTTCTTATGTATAATATGTATGTATTTAGAAATATATAAGTATGTTTGTCAGTTGTCTAGATCATATACAAGCTGGTGCTGTTTTAATAAATGTAACAATATTGAAATGATAAATAAATATTGCGGAACAATTTTCACATAGCGCCATCTAACCCAAACTAAGTTTTAAGCTTGTGCTTTGGTATACACGCAACTGATTAACATACCTATATATTTTTAAATCCAACTAATATTATAAAAGCGCTCGTGGCCCCGCGGTCTCAGTGTTCTGTAAACGATCACTGAGTTACGCAACTTTCACTATGGCTGGTCCTCGGATAATAATATAATATTTTTGGGACAACCCACACAACGCCATCTGATTCCAAACTAAGCAGAGCTTGTACTATGGTAATCAGATAACTGATAAACATACTTATATATTTCTAAATACATACATATTATAGGTAAATAACACCCAGACACAGAATAAACCATCGTGCTCATCACACAAAGGTTTATCCTGGGTGGAAATCGAACCCACGACCTCTTGCGTAGCAGTCGGATGCACTCCCACCGCGCCACAGAGGCAGTCGGATGGGTGACCACTTTGTGGCATTTACATTTGCGAGCGTTTCCGTGCTTCGGAAGGCACGTTAAGCTGTTGGTCCCGGTTGCCAGTAAAATGGCAGTCGTTAAGCCTGGTTGAATGCCTTATGGGCGGCTTGAAAATTTCAACAGCAGGTAGCCACAACCTGCGTCTGTCTATTTCAACACGGCAATGGGCTCACCACCTATTACGTGGGACAGGAATCCATACGGTGAAAAGTGGGCATATAATATGCCTCTGCCACCCCTTCGGGGATAAGGCGTGATGGATATTTTTAACTAATATTATAAACGCAAAAGTTTGTAAGTACTGATGTTTTTTACTCTTTCACGCAAAATCAACTGAATGGATTTTGATGAAACTTTACAATAATATTAGCTTACACAGCGAAATAACACATTTGACTACTTTTTCATAACTTCACCACGCGTACAGAGCCGCGGGGCGTCAACTAGTACCTACATATTATACATACGAGACACCCAATCTCACTAACGTAACTAACATTTGTTGATCACACAAATATTTAATCCGACCTGGGTATCGAACCCGGGACCTCAGTCGCGGCAGTCGCATACACTACCACTGACGCCACCGAGGCAGTCGATAAATAAATAAATATCGTTGGGACAACTCACACAACGCCATCTGATTCCAAACTAAGCAGTGCTTGTACTATTGTAACCAGTTAACTGACAAACATACTTATATATTTCTAAATACATACATAATTTAGACAGACACAGAATAAACCATCGTGCTCAACACACAAAGTTTTAACCTGGGTGGGAATCGAACCCACGACCTCTTGCGTAGCAGTCGGATACGCTCCCACCGCGCCACAGTAAATTGACAATTGACATTTATATATTTTTTTTCGATATGTCTCACCTAAAATTAGTGGCGATCTCCTGTACTTCCATTGCTGCGGCGAGCAGACCCGTCGCGTAACACTGCAAAGGCTCTGTGGCGTTCGTTGCCCAGTTCACCAACCGGTGGATAAGAGCCTCGTTGTCCTATACACAGGTACAAAGGATACTATAATAATAGGACAAGAACCCAGGACGGCCAGTCCTTCGTATTTTTTTAAATTTATTTTTTATTTTTAAAGTAGCTCAGGGGGGCTAAATACTTAGATTCGAATGTGCTAAGCTATAAATTTCAGTTGTAGAACACATAGAATATCGTTCAATGACCTCTGTGTGAGTGAAAAGCAAATATAATTGCCCAGGAGCGACACGAGACAGGTTGTGAACGGTCATTGAACGAGATTCTATGTGCTCCGCAATTCCATTATAGAAAATCTAGGTGACCCACACGGCTTCGCCCTTAACATACTACGAACTCCCGTCGCACCTATTTAATCCCGTCGTTTATAAATTCTACAATCTTATAATATTATAAATGTGCAAGTTTTGTATGGATGTTTGTAACCTTTTCACGTAAAAACTACTGAACGGATTTTAATGAAACTTTACAACAATGTAGCTTATACATTAGAATAACACAGGCTACTTTTTATCCCGGGAACAAGTTCCTGTGGGAAACGGGAACGGAAAAACTTCTATATGCGGGCGAAGCCGCGGGCGTCAACTAGTAATGCATAAAAATGTGTCCGATTTGTCGACATTTCTGATTACTGCTGCGCTCTATAGAGTAGTAGCGTGAAGATATATTATAGCCTTCCTCGATAAATGGGTTATCCAATACAAAAATCATTTTTAAATGGTGTCGAAATCGTAGTTCAATAGAAAGCCGCCGTTACAATTTTGACTGTTTTTTGTAGTCTATTACAATCGTACTCCAATAGACATCTATCGGTCGGCCGATAGAATTCTACGAACACGTACCGCGCCAGTGGCCACTAGTCATTTGCATTTTTGATAGTCTACTAACATTTTAACAGCTAAAAACAGCGATTCTGGTTCTATTCTACAGCTTGTCAATAGTAGACTCGACTTCCAGTAGTTCCTGAGATTAGCGCGTTTAACCAAACAAACCAACACTTAAGCTTTATATATTAGTAAAGAAGTATAGATTAGTTGAAATGGTCACATACCTGGAACACGACGCTCATCTCCAACCCTGGCATGAGGTCAAGCGTGAGTCTGCAGGCCGCTATGTTCAGCTTGTTGACGTCACGCCCGGTTATGTTCTGCCGGGAGTAGTACGTGTCACGTACGTAATCGTTCACCAGCTGGTTAACAAATGTATAACATAAAGTATATATTTTTTTTATATTAGTCAATCGGTCTGACAAACGTTTGTTACTTTAAATGCCAAATAAATCTAGAAAAAAAAAAATGAATAACGGTGTTTATACTTATTTAAATTACAAAACGTGCGTATAACGCGGGTGTCCGCATACGTTACAACCCTGCTCATTCGACAGTCGCGCTCTCGTTCGCAACCGAACGCCGCGACGCGCCTTGTCGCGGAGGCGGAAATTCAAATGGTCTATTTAATAATAATAATGTTTATTTTCCACCACAATATACATAGGTATACATATAACAATTTCAGAAATATTTAAACTAATTACAACAAATATTTAGAAGCGCTCGTGGCCCCGCGGACGTAGTGTTCTGTAAACGATCACTGCGTTAAGCAACCTTCACTATGGCTGGTCCTCGGATGGGTGACCACTTTGTGGCATTTATATTTGCGAGCGTTTCCGTGCTTCGGAAGGCACGTTAAGCCGTTGGTCCCGGTTGCCAGTACAATGGCAATCGTTAAGCCAGTTGAATGCCTTATTGAAAATTTTCAACAGCAGGTCGCCACAACCTGCACCTGTCTATTTCAACACGGCAATGGGCTCACCACCTGTTACGTGGGACAAAAAGCAAAAAGCATACGGTGAAACGTGGGCGTATAGTACGCCTCTGCCTACCCCTTCGAGGATAAAGGCGTGAAAGTATGAAAGTATGTATTTACAGCCGGGCAGAAATGCCACTTTCATACAGTGGATACAATCTACCAGAACCGAGCGACTCCAAGGATGGTTTCTCTGTCCAACCATAGATACTTAGAACGCTCTGCCCAAGTTCTTCAAGCGGAGCGTAAAGAGACACATCATTGAGCCGCCAACTTATAGGACACTGTCAAAGACTGTGAAAGTTACCCTCAATTTGAGAGATATCACCATGGTTTTCCATTAGGCAGGCGCTCGATGTCATTTTAACGAACTATATAATAGAAAAAAATGTACAAGAATTCATATTCTCTAAAAAAGCGATAACAATTTAGAGTAGTCAGCGCCAGTACAGCGCGTCTGGTGTTGCAAGAAACGTCCATATACTTCTCTGCCACTTCAGTGGTATAAAAAAAGGGAAAACTAGTTTCAGCTGCTCAGAGTATTCTACTTGTTAGGCAAGTATACGACTTAAGTTCCGTCTTAACTAAGTCGTCTTACTTTAACCATAAATAAAAATTGGGAAATGGGCCCATTTCCCAATTTTTATTTAAACGTAATGACGTGGGACAGGAATCATCATCCGAGCGTCTGTCCCAGCTGCGTCTCGCGACGCCCAGGGTCCGCTTTCCTACATTTTCTCCTCCACTTCGCACGGTTGTTAGCATCCCCTGTAGTGAGACCATTGGCACGCATGTCATCCCTTACGACGTCAAGCCGCACTTCTTGGGTCTTCCCCTCTTACCGGGACCCGGCGGGGCTGACATGGCCAGACATTTGTTTCCCACGTAGGCCGGCGGTAGCCGCAAGACGTGGAACAGGAATACACACGGTGAAAAGTGGGCGTATAATAAGCCTCTGCCACCGTTTCGGAGATAAGGCGTGATTGATAGATAAATAAAAATTGTAACTCACCTTAGTCATAAAGTTATCTTTTTTGAACATGACTTTGAGAGCGTGTCCCAATGCACACTCAGGGTCTGTCCGGGATGGATGACGTTCATCAAAGGGGTCTGGATCTTTCTTCATAAAATTTTCCGTCTCTGCTTCGATAATTTCTGCTATCCTGAAAATGAAAATTATATCAATTTAATATTAACAAATCACAGAACAAGAAATCAATGTCTTTGACTGCCTCGGTGGCGCGGTGGTAGTGTATGCAACTGCCGCGACTGAGGTCCCGGGTTCGATTCGGTAAATCGGGTCGGAAAAAAATATTTGTGTGATCCACAATTGTTTGTTTCGGTGTTTGGGTGTTTCCTATGTATAATATGTATGTATTTAGAAATATATAAGTATGTTTATCAGTCGTTTAGATCCCACACAAGCTTATATTAGCTTACTTTGATCTAGACGGCGCTGTGTAAAAAAAGGTCCTCAATATAAATGTGACTTGCAACCTACTAGAGATGCTTTAATCTATACATTTATTTACCGACTTTTTTTAGACAGCACCGTTTATTCATACTATGAAACTATTTACTACAAACGCAAGCAACTGACAGGCCGAGTATGCGAATGTAGCTTGCATTCAGATATAAGATTGGCACGGTATTGTTATTACTTTTGTCTATAGGCCGAGCTAGAGGGAGTAGAAAAAATTTATGGCCTTTGCAGCATTGTGTGAAGTTTACATAGCATCGCATGTTGTGTTTAGTGTTCACGATTCACGCCATCTTTAATTACGACAGTGCCTTCTGTAATTGATTGCAATAAGCATTTTATTATAACACTAGTGGTCGTATTCCAGAATGTTTCTCAATACTCAAGAAACACTTGAGAGTAGAATTATAAAACAAAAACTAGCATCAAGCATTTCTTGAGTATTGGGACACGTTCTGGAATACGACCCCTAGTGTAAGGTGAGCCCCACGGCTTCGTCCGTGGCATACTTCGAACTCCCATTGCACCTTTTTAATCCTGTCGCTTATAAAGTCTACAATAATGCATAAAATTTGTCGACATTTATGATTACTGCTTCGCTCTCCAGAGTAATAGCGTGATGATATATAGTTTATATCATTCCTTGATAAATAAGCTATCCAACACAAAAAGAGTTTTTCTAATCCGACCAGTAGTTCTTGAGATTAGCCCGTTCAACCAAACAAACAAGCAAACTCATTAAATATTAAAGTAGTATAGAAGTATGAACTATTATTTTCTTGTTATCATTTTTTTAATTTTATGCATTAACCATAGTGTTCAGTTTAACACAGATACTATGTGTTAAAATGGTTCGTTATTTTCATAGTGCTTCTGTGCTTTAGGATGTGTGTTGAACTGAACAGTTGGTCTTTGATGCAAGTTGGTCTTAAAGTAGGTCTTAGAATAGGATTGGTAGCGCTAGTATTATAACTCTGGTGTCGTCCATAGGCTATGGCTCAATCTGGTGAGTCATATTTTTGGAAGTGACACTTTCTACAACTAAGATTGGTCATTTATGCTTGTCTTCTTACATAAATACATACATAGTATCACGCCTTTATCCCTGAAGGGGTAGACAGAGGCATATTAAACTCCACATTTTACCGTATGTATTTTTGTCGGACGTAACACGTGGTGAGCCCATTGCCATATCTTCTTTTTGCTAATAAAATGGCAATCTTAATAGTACAGAGAAGTAAACATTGTCTTTGCTCTAAATATGTAATATTATAGGGAACATAAGAATCCTTGAAAAAATATATTTGAGGGACATATAAGCTTTCTATGGGCAGAACAAAGGTTCACAAGCAAGGTGCAAAGGTGAATGACATCACAGCCCTCCTGTTCCCCTACCCTTTACTTCGCCTGAGCACTGTACAAATTTATTTTTAATGGCCTGGTTTCTAAGACCTTTTAGCAGGATCTTTATGTAGAGAATTTGTTGTTTTGAAATTAAAAAGTAAGTATTTTTAATTTATAATCTTTTTGTATTGTATTTCAATGTTTGTGTGATTCAAAGTTTAAATGTAGTATTATTATTATTATATTTAGTATTACCTACCTTTTTTTAAAACCGTTATAATAATTTCACACTTACTACTTTCATACATTTATCACTCACCTGGAATTACTACCCTGGAGAGAAAAGCAGTAGTCATAAATGTCGCCAAATCGAGGAATTTTTATACATTATTGTAGAATTTATATGAGAGGGGGTTAAATTCAGTGCAACATTTAATAGTAGACATATATTATGTAATTACCAACTGCACCAAAAGTGGATGATAATGCTTGCATCTAGTTAGTTTATAATTATTAGCGTATGCACATGTTTCTATGTTCATTCTGCCATTGTAAGTCAAAATACCTAATGTTGCATCTGAATAAACCATCATCAATGTAATTACTTGCCGTGAGAAAAGAGTGGCCATGAGTTTTATTGCCAGGTTCTTCCTCTGGTTCTACCTATTGCTTTGCGAATCTGGCAGTAAATGTAGAAGCAGTAATATTGACATTCATAAGTGTTACTTTGTGACCGACATGAATAAAGATTTTTCATTATTTATTTTTATCATTTCTGAATACACTGTTTATCCTAGGTGAAATAATTTATATTTTAATGTCGACTTTCTTAGTAAAATAACTTTCAAGAACTATGAACATAGATTGCATACATAGTGTATTTTATTAGTATGATGGAGTAGTTCATGAGTTCAATCAAGTTGTCAACCCTTGCCACTTGTTAACAAAATATTGTGTACTGATTCCTATTAAAAATAACTGCATATTTATATTTTGTATTTGATACAGTCCGAGTCTACCAGGACTTTAAATTGGTTATGCTAATTAGTATCTAGCACATAAGACCTTTTAGCCTTTTTGTTAACACTTCACTAATGGGTTCAAAATTTCTTCCAAATTTAACATCTATTATAGACACTTTTTTTTTTAATTTATTCAGCCCTTTAGACCGACTCTAGATCAGGCTTAAAAAATTTCAACAGCAGGTCACCACTGCCTGCGCCTGTCCATTTCAACACGGCAATGGGCTCACCACCTGTTACGTGGGACAAAAATGCATACGGTGAAATGTGGGCGTTTATTTTGCCTCCGCCTACCCCTTCGTGGATAAAGGCGCGACAATATGTATTTGATAATCTCGGAATCCTACTTTCACAGCCCAAAAGACTTACTTACTGTCAAAACTGCCACAGAAAAATAAAACTAATTTGAGCTGGATATGCACAATTATATCTTGAAATTTATGGGTTTACTGTGACTTCTGTTACTTGTAAAAATGGAAACAATTTAATCCATATAAATGATTATTGATAATCTTATCAGCCACTATAAACATACTTTTAGAATTTCCAATTAAACTTTGTAAAAGTAATTTTACGCCAACTTAGGATGTAGAGTCATAGTTTAAATCTATTTTTATACAATTATATCAAAGCACATGCCAAATAATCATGTGAAAAGCTCACTTTGCTAATTAATATTTTTGCAATGTTTACAATTAGAACTTACCGAGTCAATGTAGGAATAGGGTCGTAATTTGGTGTTGTATGTTGTTCCTCCCATTGTTTCAATAATTCCGTTACCTCTTGCGCAGGCGGTGAATCCATTTAAACAGAATTTTTGTTTAGTGTAATTTTATAACCTCACACGAAAAGTTTGTCACTGGAGCTTGTGTGACACGATATTATAAATACCAAAAAAATATTTACATTTATAAATCTATTATAGCATTGTACATCGTATAATACAAAATTATTAACTATATTACAGCGAAATATGTTAAAATAAAACGTTTTTAACCGCTACCGCGCTCATACATAAAACAATTTTACACAATTTTTACAATGAGAATGAGTGAATAAAATTATATGCCAAGGATCTCTGAGTATTGAAATTAGAACGAATGATGAATGCTTTATAACCTTTACAACTCCAAAACTCTTATCCATTCTCTTATCACCATTGAGGTAGGAATAAAATAAGGAGTGAACATGTTATTCTATATGAACTATCGTTTATACAAACATGATCTAAATCGACATTGTACTCCTAAACGTATAGCTATCTTGCTTTAACTTAGTTGTAATACCCCATGTAAAAAGAGACAACAATACATTTATTCGTCTTAGTTTTGGCAACATAAAAACGTGACGTCTTAGCAATGGATGATCGTGGCCGTTTGCCATTTTAGTTTCTCACCGTAAAGTGTCAAAGTGAGTATTTCGAGCTGCTCTTCAAATCATTATCCATATCGATTTTTCAAGTGTGAATAGTTGAATGAAGAAGAAGAAGAATGTTATAATTTTAAACCAAGCGGGCTTTTTTTTATTTTAGGTTGCATAAAACTTACAGTAAAAGAAACATGTGACTGGATACAATAGGAATGGGGAAGTTTAAAACTCATAAAATCTACTTTATTTGATCTCTTCATTTGATAGAACCGTGTTTTAATTGTACTCTAAATATTACGACAATACGAGACGATACCGTACCATCACGAACATTTTAGTAAGTATTTTACTTAACTGCTTGGCTAATGTAGATTTATAGACTTTGTCCCTTTAATTGTTCCAAAGGTATTGAAATATTGCTTGTAATTAAATATCATCATCATCATCCGAGCGTCTCTTACAGTTGCTTTTACTGTGTACTTTTTCTCCTCCACTTCACACGGTCGCCGGCATCACCTGTTGTGAGACCATTGGCACGTAAAGTTATTCGCTACGCTTACGCTAGTAATTAGATATCAAGTTTCAATTAAATAAGGTGTAAGGCTGTCATTGTGCCGCTAGCAAGAGTGCAACAACTACCACGGCATAAGCTTGCTCAGCATCGTCGGCTAATAGTTTGCAAATTTTTTGATAATAAGAGTGATGAATGAAACTGAAGGATAAATGTGGGATGTACAAGCAGGATTTATGAAAGGAAGGGTCATCAGGTCTTTTCCTTACAATGCGTAGCAGAAAAGCTTTTGGCGAAAAGTCAAAAGGTCTTGGAAAAGGCCTATGATAGAGTGGTGAGTAATGAACTGTGGTCAATACTGGCTAGGTATGGAGTAAACAGCCACTTGATACGAGCACTAAAATCTCTCTATGAGGGCTCCAGTGCTTGTTTCAGGATCAACGGAGCTTCCACAGACTTTTTTCACATTGAAAAAGGTGTGAGACAGGGTTGTGTAGCGTCGCCGTTGCTGTTTAACCTATACATGGACAGCTGCCTGAAAGAACTGCAAGAGAGTACGTATGGTATAAAAGTGGGTGAACCGACCGTCAAGTGCCTCCTATACGCCGATGATCAGGTAATTCTAGCATCATCGGTGGAGGAGTTGCAGTTTATGGTAAGCATTATGAATTATTAGTTAAAAACAAAGGAATGAAAGTGAATGAAAAAAAGTCGAAAGTAATGGTTTTTTAAAGGGAGGTAAGTACGACGGCTTGCTCAATTCTTGTGGAAGGAGAAAGAGTGGAACAAGTGAAAGAGTTTGTATATCTAGGTACAAAATTTGCGAGAGATGGAAAGTGTGACAATGACATTGAGCGAAGAGTTTTGGCAGGAAATAAAGTGAATGGAACCATGTATACCTTTATGAGCAGTCAGAACGTGTCTAAGAAGGCCTGACTGGCTGTTCATAGGGGAGTGATGGTCCCCACACTAATATATGGCAGTGAAAGTTCGGTATGGCAGAAGACGCATAAAAGTAAAATAAATGCTGTGGAAATGAGAAGTCTGCGAAGTATAACTGGAGTGAAGTTGATGATAAAGAAAGAAACAGCATAAGTAAGGGAACATCGCGGTATGACAGAAGATGTAGTGACTAAGATAAAAAAGGGATGCATAGATGGTTCGAACACGTGAAGAGGGTGGATGAAAATAGACTGACAAAGCAGCATTTATGTGGCGAGAGTGAATGGGCAAACGGGTAGGGGTCGACCTTGGCGTATGTATGTCAATCAAATCGACGATCTTTTGGAAAAAGGCCAGGTCAAGAGTACCCTTAACCGGCGAGCGTGTATGAAAACACTCAAGACAGTAGAAGAAGCGAAAGTTGTATGTCAGGATCGTAGCAAGTGGAAAGTCATAGTCTCTGCCTACCTTGATGGGAAACAGGCGTGATAATATGTATGTATGTATTAAATAATTCAGACCCAAAGTTATTTAAGAGTACATACTTTTAGTTCAAATCCTCTTTAAAATGTAAATTTCCATAAATCTTTTTTATTTTCAATATAAGCCTATTTTTACATAATCTGTTATAGTAATTACAGATGACGTAAAATATCTTGATTAATAGGGTGAATATTTCATTTCGCGCATTTACGAACATTTGAGGATAAAAGAAACTAATGTACCTACTCATGTTCCTTCTGTATTTTTCGGAATCAATTTAATGATAGAAACAGGATATTCTCTACAGGATCCTTGGTATATTATGAGGTCGGTGCAACGATAAAAAAAGAGAGGTTTTTAGAGGTTAGTGTGTGGTTAGTTAGTGAGTGTTTAGGGGTTACACTTTGATAATTGGTTTAATTATGAACTCATTATAGTAGGTTACAACTTATATATATCTTATGGCACTATGTATGTAAAAAAAAACGTTTAATAACAAGGTATGTTTTTTTTAATACTATGTAAAATTATTGACACTATACAGAAAAAAAAATGTTATAATTGCACGTCCAACGAATGAGTAAGGAACGATTGACGAAAAATATATATTGTGCGAAAGTAGAGGGTAGAAGGAGTCATAGTAGGCCGAGACTTACATATGAAGACCACGTGAGCAGATTGCTCGAAAACGGAAAAGTCAAAAGTACTCGGATACCCAGACGTGCGTGTGTTAAGCGATTGATGAATCTTAAAGAAGCGAAAGAAGTATGCATGGATCGCGAAGCCTGGTGATCTGTCCTCTCTGACTACCCCGTTAGAATAAAACATTCAAACACAATAACAGTAATGTTTAAGCGTAGGTGCTATAATGATAGAATAGTATTATATATCTCGGCAGGGTCACAATATGAGGTCGGTGCAACGATAAATAAAAGAGAGCGGTTTACACTTCAATAATTGGATTAATTATGAGCTCATTATAGTAGGTAACAACTTATATATCTTATAATAATATGATTTTGCAATATTTAGGGTGCCACCCTGAATAGTAATTTTGGTATCGTCTCGTATCGTATCATCAGGAGCTACTGTACTTTAAACATAACATTGGTCATGTAACCAATGTTATAATTATAGTACAATCTTGGGTGCCATCAAAATAGTAATTTTGGTATTAATTTTAAAAAAATATCAAAATGTAAAACATAATACAAAAATAAAGTAATTTATGAAGCCATCTTTTGTAATGAGTTTAAAATACCGGTAAATTTAACTATTTTTAGCGAAATTTCTTAAATCATCAGTTTTATATTATATGACAAGTCTCTGACAGGTCAGTTCATAATCTTTATTTATTTATTATAAGGTACAACAACAGTATATATATTCATCTTATATAGTAAATGTCAGTATGGGTTACATCCTTATATACATACCAATTAATGCTGTACACAACACTCACCACACAAATTATTAGTATTATTAACAAGGACGCAATTTGAAAATAAATTATGTCTATAAAAAGCATTTAGTACACAAACACAAAATCTAAACCTAGAACTCCCCGAACTTCATCATCTAAACCAAACAATAACAATTGTCCAGAAACTCATTAGCTAAAATCTACAACAACCTTCAGTCAAGTCACAATAACCACTGTAAGTATACCAGTCAGAAAAAAAAGGTCAAATGAGTCCAGCATCACGTCAAAAGTATGTTTAACATGATACCGGACTCTTCAAACCCCCCCCCCCCCACTGGCTCACCCACAGTGGCTATCACATAATTATATTTTCACATAAGAATTGAGTAAAATTATTATTTTTGATTTTAACCCTCAAATAATCACCATCAAATTAGGTAATTTTGCATAATAACATTATAAAATAAAAATCTTTAAATTGATATTAATTTTACTTGATGATAGGTGTTATCATTACCTTTTATGTAAACCTATTTCTATAATGTTTAGGAACTCCAAATCATAAGACAATCATAAAATTAAATTCCTGCAATTTCAAGTGGGAGAGAGTTAGACAATTGGATGAATTATATAAGCCTTTAAATTATCGGAAGTCGAAACCCGCACTTCCTGGACAAATTCCTCCATCTCTAAATTTATCGATAAACAGCACTACTGAAAGACGCCATTTTTGTTTCTCATTTTTATGTATACACGCAAATTTCGTAGGTCTGCCACCTCTAGTTACCCTAAGCTTATCTTTTTTTTTCTTTGGATTATATGGCCTGTCTAAGCTGAGACAGACCACCGAGACCCTGGCCCACAGTTAACCAGGCATATAATAAAAATTAAAAAAAAACCACCGAGACCACAGACATTAAGCAACAAATTATAACTTTGTTTGTGCTTTGATGTACAGTCATACTTGGTCCTAGGTACAAATGAGTCTCAAACTTCTCACAATAGTTATGATTTTAGCAAAAAAAAAGGTAATGAGACGAAATATAAATAAATCTAGATGTAACTTTTCATTAATTTGGTGGATGGCGAACGTCTGCCGTTTATTATTTTCAAAAACTAGTACAATGTGTAATGTGTCAAAATATTAGATTCTTTTAAGTCAACAATTTAACATGCTTTAATGAATGTGACGGTGACGCCTTACTGCACTTGTTAAACTACAGCTTCCATCACATTACTGAGGTAAGATTTTTCTCTTTACGTCTGTGGGTAAGACTGACTTTAACTTTAATGCCAAGACATACAATTATAAAGAGACTTAAGAGACGAGACTATACTTGACTAAGACCTAAAAGATGAATTCAAGAAAGAGAATATTACAGATCATTATAGCAACAAGGCCATAAAATAAATACAAAAAAAAAAGAAAATTTAACCATAGATGCATAGATAAAAAATCCTTCGAAGAATGAATTCGAAACGTTCGAAAAGTGCGGTATATAAACAGTAACAAATTTTCAACTCTGTTTTCAGCAATAACTCAGAGAATATTGTAAAATTCGAAGACAATGTCTTCAATTAACGAAACACAGCGGACCAGCATGGGAAGTCATGATAGAAAGTTGCGATACAAAGTGTTAAGCGACAAATTGTCGACTACTCTGTGTATGTAAACAGTACCTAAACACTTTTCCTATTTCATACTGTCTCTCATCCTTTAAGCCCTACTGCAATTCAACATCTCTTTTGATACTCAGGGTCCGTTTTCCTTGTCTACTCGGATCAGAGTTTTAGTTAGCATTATTGGAAATAACTGCAGTTTCACCTCTCAACCAGTCAAGCTACTGCTAAAAGGCAACGGATTGACTAATCTATTAACTTACGACTAAGGTTTAGATTACAGCTTAGGTCTTACATTTTGGCAACCATGAATGACTACCATGTCACTGGCACCTGGGAGCAATGTCTTAAAATCCTTTCAGAAGCATTATATATTGTATGTGATAGTGTGATAAGGGAACATTGCAGTATGGTAGAAGATGTAGTGACTAAGTAGAAAAAGGTATGCTTAGATGGTTCGGACACGAGGAGAGGATGGATGAAAGTAGACTTACTAAACAGATTTATCAAAAGAGAGTGAATGGGCAAACTGGTAAGGGGCGACCTTGACGTACATATATCAATCAAATAGAAGACATTTTGGAAAAAGGTCAGGTCAAGGGTACTCTTAACCGGCGTGTGTGTATGGAAACACTTAGGAAAGTGGAAGAAGCGAAAGTTGTATGCCAGGATCGTAGCAAGTGGAAAGCCATAGTCTCTGCCTACCCTGATGGGAGACAGGCGTGACAGTATCTATGTATGTATGTGTATATTCTACACTACTCATTACACCACATATCTTCAAATTTAAATATATGTGTACATTACATATATATCATCATGCCTGTCTATGACTAGACTATGGCTTTTTAATTCCTATGCTCTTGGCATACAACTTTTGCTTCCTCCAGTTTTATAAGCATTTTCATGCACGCTTGTCAGTTAAGGGTTCGCTTGACCTACATTGGAAACTAAATTATATTTATTCATGGTTGCAGATGAAAATAATCACAATGCTGAAGAGACAAGTCTTGTGGAGACTACAATCCAAGAGGTACAGACCTTACATGCAGAAGGGGACATTGAGGAGCGTGTTATGCAACCAAGTACTCACTTTTTCATGTTTTAAATATGTGTGAATTATTTTTAGTGCGACATAGCTCCATCTAGCCTAAAGAAAGATAATACCAGTTGACGTACATGACTTCGCCTGCATTGAGAAGTTTTCCCGTTACAGTTTCCCACAGGAACTTACCACTTCCCGGGATAAAAAGTAGCCTAAGTGTTATTCTGATGTATGAGCTCTATTATTGTAAAATACAATCTATTCAGTAGTTTTTCCATGAAAGAGTAACAAATATCCATTATTACAAACTTACGCATTTATAATATTAGTAGGATTAGCTTGTCCTATAGAGTCTAGACAACTGATAAACACACTAATAAGTATATTTCTAAATACATACATATTAAACATAGGAAACGCATATACTCTGAAACAAGCAGTGGCATACCCTAACTCTTATGGCCACCGAGGCAGTCATATCAGAATGTCATTATACATTTAATAAAACATTTCCGAGGTACAGATGCTTCCGTCAATACTGTCCAATTCTTTTCACCATAGTGCAGCCAGTTGCTTCTAAACTCTTCTCGGATATGGAGTCTGGGGTCCAGTATTATATGGTTGCTAGGAGCCGCTATTATTTGACTATTTTTGGCATTGCTGGAAGTGGGTGCTCTCTGATGTCTCAACCAACTAACTAACTATCTTTACGCTATATTCCTGATGGGTTACTTAGAGAGGACAGATTGCCAGGCTTCGCGATCCATGCTTACTTCTTTCTATTATTATGTTGTGATCAAAGTGGCCAGGAATTTAATTCCTTCAAAACCTTACAGGAGAGGTGTACCTTGACTCAAGAGTTTTACGTACAGCCAGTGACATAGCTGTCCGTGCAACAGAATCTATCAGCGGTAACGTCAACACGTATGACAAGGATGAACTGGCTCATCACATTGTAAGTATAACTTCCTCTGATCAGTAGACCTCATAATTTCCCGAAATGTATAATTTTACACAATGAATTCAAACCATTTGTATGTTGTTTTCTTCACCTAGCATAAATGTAAACTTCTAAATCTATACTTATATTTGGGCGATTCTCTGTAACCTTGTAATGTGCTGTCCCGACTGACTTTTGCCAATAGTTATTTTAATTATTTAAAAAAATATCACTCCAAATAAAAATTAAACCCTAAAACTGTATGAGCATTTTGTTTTTGAACCATAACCATTTTTAATTTTTTTCTAGACGTAATAGTAACTAAAAATACAGTACCCTGGCTGTCCCCATCACTGTATTCCCGCCTTAAAATGATATTTACGACAAAAATATTGATACTACATAGATTTGGCAATTAATATCGTTAAGAAAAATATTTAAATTATATTATTTTCGTAAAAAAAAGGTCTCATTAAGAATTTATTATATTTAGTAAAGACCTGTAAAGTTTGTCCCCAGAATTTCGATACAGTCCCCTGCCAAAAATTAAACCCATTAAAAAAATAGTGTAATATTTACAAACATTTTAGAAGTGAAGCCAAACTCAAATTGTCGTGAAGTTTACGACCATGCCGAATGCGGCGATGAGACGCCATTTTTTTTAGTTTCAGCGTGTCATTTTTGAGGTGAACACGCGTTTGGTCCGCTACCACACACAGTCCTCTGGTAAGTGATACAATTTGTGATAATTACTTTAAATATCTCTGTTTATAGTAAATTGTTTTATTTACGTCTTAATTGATCGGTAGGTACCAAAAAACCTATTTTACAGCAGTTTTGTAAATTTTGTGAAATCTAACCGAAATACACAGTCCCCTGGCAACAGTCCTCTGCCTGAAGTTGCGGCAGGGGACTGTTTTACACAACAGGGGACTGTGTATAGGTTATTGTTTTTATGTATCGTTTGTCTTTTATCCAAAATTACACAAACAATACATAAAAACAATAACCTGTCTGTTTTATTAATGTAAGAACCTTTAAAGTATCATTGCTTCGCATTGTTTTACTTTAAAATATTAAATTTTTTTACACAGGGCGATCGAACACTCACGATATGTCTCCTTAAAATAAAAAGTTATCCCGAGATGAATTACTACAGAAAAGGAGAGAAGCTAGCGATTACGATACCAAAAAAGACAAACGACCCTCAAAAGAGGGAAGAAATGAGAGAAAATGAGAAGATAAAGTACCAAAAGAAAAAATAAAAAGGTTTGCGAAAGTTAGTAAAGGACATGACACCTCGTGAGCTCAGATCTGCCTTAAAGAAGTGGAAAGAACACTGTACCGTACATCGAGTCAAAAGACTAAGGCTGAAAAGCGGCACTAATACTTTTGTACGAGAAAATACGCCGTTTTCAGATCCAAGAGCAGATACTCCGCCTATAAGACTGTCGGGTCTGCACAGCAGCAGCACTTGCTGAGAGTTTCCTCTTTTTGGATGGCATTCTCTGCCATGTTGGGGTGCCATGTTGTGTTGACTTTTTGGTTACTTCAGTTCACATAGAGTGGTCTTCATTAGTAGGAGTTCGTGTGTGCTGCTGGGTAGTTCACAGTGGAGAAGATCTGGGTCTATTCAAAAATAAGGCTGGATGGAAAGCCTGCTGTACAAAATTTTCTATTGCTGCTACTGTTAGGCATATTCACCGAAGCAAGTGCTTGGTCGCCCACCCCTTTTTGAGTCATGGTTCTTTTTCCGCTGGCATTGATATTTCCATAGGAGGAGATGTTAGTTGGTAGTTCATTTATGTGTTCTTCATTTATATTTAATTCACTGGGTGTTAGGTCCTCCGACTCATCTATTTTACCATTATCTCCTGCTCTCACCAAGGGAACTCATGATATTATTGTGGCAACACTTTTCCAAATATCAAGTGCCATTTCATAGATAAATAAAACATAAGTAAAAAGATGAGGGTAGATAAGATAATTTTCGTAAACTTCAAATATCACTGTTTGTTTATGTCCACAGTTTTCTGTAGAATTACGAATTACTTTTGCACGGCTAACAATAATACACGATTATCGCTCCAGGTTTTAAGATTTTATAGCATTTTGAGGAACTAATTTGTGCCCTAACACAAAAAATCACTTTCAAAATCCACAGTAAAAAGTGGGCATATAATATGCCTCTGCCCTTCCGGTATAAGGCGTGATAGACAAATAAATAAATAAAATTCCGACAGCACTTTGTTATGGAGTGACAGTTTTGACAGCGCTGATGTTTCTACTTATGGTTAATTTCTGATATGAATGTTTAAAGCAAGTTTATTTTCTGTTATTTTTTTATGAAGTAACTGTTGATTATCGATGCGAAAATATGCCACAAAATATAATAAATGAATTATTAATGTAAAATGATTTATTTTAAAGTACCTAAACAGTCCTCTGTCTCACTTAACATCCCCCTGTCACGATCAAAACAGTACTCTGATACCTCACACAGTCCCCTGTCATAATTTTTTGAAAAATTGGTAATAGCTCGGAAAATACGTAAAAATTCAGTGGGCCTCCTTATCTAACTAAAATATTAGATGATTTTCTTCAAAATAGGACATGGTTTATTGGCTAATGTTTAAAATAATTGCCAGGACAGCATTTGTATGGGACCTTACGAGTTTACAGAGAAAAGCCCATTTATAGCTGAAGAGTTTGGTTGAACGCGCTATTCTCAGAAACTACTGGTCGGATTTGAAAAATTCTTGTTGTGTTGGATACCCCATTTATCGAGGAAGCCCATCACGCTAATACCCTGGAGAGCGAAGCAGTAATAATAAATGTCGACAAATCGGGCAATTTTTTATACATTACTAGTTGACACCCGTGGCACCGCACGCGTTGTGAAGTATTCCCGTTCCCGTTCCTACAGGAACTTGTTCCCGGGTTAAAAAGTAGCCTATGTGTTATTCTGATGTGTAAGCTATATTATTGTAAAGTTTCATCAAAATCTATTTCAGTAGATTTTGCGTGAAAGACTAACAAACATCCATCCATACTTACAAATTTTCGCGTTTATAATATTAGTAGGATTGTAGAATTTATAAACGACGGGATTAAATAGGTGCAACGGGAATTCGAAGTATGTCACGGGCGAAGCCGTGTAGGTCACCTAGTCTTAGGGCCGTATTCCAGAACATTTATCAACACTCAAGAAACACTTGAGAGTAGATTTTATAAGGCAAAATCTAGTCTCAAGCGTTGATTGAGTCTTGAGAAAGGTTCTGGAATACGGACCTTAGATATGCAAAACGTAACCGGCAAAATGAGTGCCTCTATCTTGCTTCTACAGTATTATACGAAACGTAACCTCTCTTTCTATCTCCATTAAATTATATCTCCCTCTCAACTTCCGTTCGCCTACCTCGATCACTCTTGATAATGTTTTGTCATACATTCACCAGCTTACTCCCAAGTATAAAGAAGTTTTACTTTAATTATAAGAGCGCCTGCATCGTTGCCTCGTTAGTCAGGTCCCCTGGGCAGACCTCAGAGGGTCCCGTAGACCGCGATTTTTTTATACCACTGGGGTAGCAGACACATAACCATGTTATTGACTATATATTGAATGCATCTGTGGCGCGGTGGGAGTGTATCCGACTGCTACGCAAGAGGTCGCGGGCTCGATTCCCACACAGGAGAAAACTTTGTGTGATGAGCACGATGGTTTATTCTGTATCAGGGTGTTATTTATCTATAATATCTATGTATTTAAAAATATATAAGTATGTTTATCAATAATCTGGTTAGCATAGTACAGCTCTGCTTAGTTTGGAATCAGATGGCGTTGTGTGAGTTGTCCCAACGATATTTATTTATTGATGTCCAGCGGGAGAACCCCAGCATGTGGTGTTTCTCGTTCCCGCGCGAGGTGGCCACGGTGTCGTTCTTGTACGGCACTTTCGCGCCCACGCCGCCGGAGCTTCGCCCTAGGGCGCCGCGCAGGCTTGTCCAGAGACAACAGGCGCAGGCGCTCAAGGCACCTGCCAACGTGGAAAAGTGAGTAGGTACTCCACTATTTGAACAGCTTGTTTAGCAGTCCCACCTTTATCCCCGAAGGTGTGGCAGATGCATGTTATACACCGTGTGATTTTTTGTCCCATGTACATACATATTACTTACTAGATGGCCCCCACAGTTTCGCCCGTGGCATATTTCAAACTCCCGTCGCACCTATTTAATCCCGTCGCTTATAAATTTTATAATAATGCATAAAAAGTTTCCCGATTTGTCGACATTTATGACTACTGCTCCGCTTCCCAGGGTAGTAGCGTGATGATATATAGCCAATAGCCTTCCTCGATAAATGGGCTATCTAACACAAAAATAATTTTTCAAAACCGACCAGTATTTCCTGAGATTAGCGCGTTCAACCAAACAAACAAACAAACTCTTCAGCTTTATAATATTAGTATAGATTATCACGCCTGTTTCCCTGGTTCCCATCGCGATAGGCAGAGACTATGGTTTTCAATTTGCTACGATCCTTACCACTTTAGTTTTTTCTACTTTCATGAGTGTTTTCATACACTCTCGCCGGTTGAGGGTACTCTTGACCTGGCCTTTTTCCAAAAGGTCTTCGATTTGAATGACATACGTACGCCGAGGTCGACCCTTACCAGTTTGCCCATTCACATCCTCTCCACGTGTCCGAACCATCTAAGCACCCCTATTTTATCTTAGTCCCTACATCTTCTGTTATACCGCAATGTTCCCTTATCGCGCTGTTCCTTTCTTTATCCATCAACTTCACTCCAGCTATACGTAGCTGTAGTCCCATGTAGCAGGTGGTGAACCCATAATTGTGTTGAAAAGACTGAAAATTTTTCAACTGCGCCTGTCCAGTGTGCTTTGGACCACATGATTCAAGTAAAACTTCTTTAGGTCCATCTACTGACTATGAGAGGAATAAAATGTGTGCTCACACCTCTCTCTCGTGCCTACAGTAATATACTAAACCCAAATCTCTCACTTTCTATCTCAACTACTATTGCCCTTTACCGATAACACTTTTCGTAACGCTCTCGTAACGCATTCATCCCAAATCAAGCGTGTGTAAAGATGACTTCCTTTAAAAAAATTAATCTTTCTGCTCCGTTCTAGGCTACAGAAGGTCGAAGGAGGCCCTCAAATGATCAGTAATGTGTAAAAATTAATTATTTTTACTCCTATATTAAATAACACCACTTGTACTGTTCCACAACATTTGCCTCACAATGTTGTGGAACAGTACAAGTGGTGTTATTTAATATGTGTAGCAAGTTCCACCAATTGCCTTCTTCAACAGTATAAATATATTGACTGCCTCGGTGGCGCACTGGTTGTTTATGCGACTGCTGCGTCTGAGGTCCCGAGTTCGATTCCCGGGTCGAAACAAATATTTGTGTGAACCACAAATGTTTTTTTCGAAGTTTAGGCGTTTCCTATTTACTATAGGAAACGCCCAGTTTAGAAATATATAAGTAGTTTATCAGTCGTCTAGATCCCATAACACAAGCTTATATTAGCTTACTTAGGGCTAGACGGCAGTGTGTAAAAAAATGTCCCTCAATATTTATTTTAAATAATTCTTTCTACTTCTTTCCAGGCTACAGAAAGTCGAAGAAGGCTCTCAAATGATCAGCAAAGTGTACAAATTCATTAGCAAGACCTATGACCATACCAGAGAGCCGGTCAGTTACTTCCACACTGTTCTGGACCCGACCAGCTTTAGTGCCACTATAGAAAACATATACTACGTATCGTTCCTTGTTAGAGATACTCTTATCAGCGTATATCTTGGTAAGTAAAAAATATATATAAATAGTACTATCTCTATACTAATATTATAAAGCTGACGAGTTTGTTTGTTTGGTTGAATGCGCTAATATCAGAAACTAAAGGTCGGATTTGAAAAAATCTGGTTGTGTTATGTAGCCCATTTAGCGAGGAAGGTTATAGGCTATATATAATCACGGGAGCTCCATGGAGAGCGGAGCACTTGTCGTAAATGTCGACAAATCGGGAACATTTTTATCCATTTTTGTAGAATTTTTAAGCGACGGCATTAAATAGGTGCGACGGGAGTTCGTAATATGTCACGGGCGAAGCCGTGGGGGTCACCTAGTAGATATATAAATATAGTGGGGCACTTTTTACACAGCGCCATCTTGTCCAAACTAAGCTTTGAGCTTGTGGTATAGGATCTAGACAATTGATAAACATACTTATATATATCCAAATACATACATATTATACATAGGAAACACCCAAACTCTGAAACAAACATTTGTGGATCAGACAACTTGCAACGTTTGCGCCAGACGTCCCGGGTTCGATATCAGTTGTCTAGATCCTATGCCACAAGCCTAAAGCTTAGTTAAGGCTAGATGGCGCTGTGTGAAAGTGTCTCACAATATTTGTTTAGTTATTTTGTCCTTAACAATACTACTAACTTGATGCAGACGAGGAGTTTGGTCTACCATTCATAACTCCGTTGAAGAAGTCCGGAGAAAAAAAGGACATTGCAGAAGAAAATCAGTTTTTAGTGTCCATGGACCAGGAACGATGGCAGGTATTGACAAACGTTTTTTTTTACTTTAAACGCCAAATAAATCTACAAAAATATACAAAAAAAAAAAGGGTGGTTTAATTTTCTTTTATTTCAAAAAATGGCTGACATATTTACGATCAAAATGCGAGTGCGTATAACGCGGGTGTCCGCATACGTCACAACCCTGCTCATTCAACAGTCGCGCTCTCGTCCGCTCCCGAACGCCGCGCCGCGCTTTATCGCTGTCTGTGCGAGGCTGTGACGTCATAATGGGCGCGCCTAATCTCGGAAACTCAAATAAGGACTAACATTTTGAAAATACTGCATGTATTGAACTGAAATAAAAACTAATGTAATGTACATGAACTACGCTCCAATTTTAGCTGTATTTGAGAGTAATATTTTGACCCTTTTGTGGTTTTTATTTTATGTATGCTTGGCGCTGGGTTTCGCCTGTGACATCTATACTAATATTGTATAGTAATTATAAATATATCGTAAAATATAAATATCGTTGGGACAACTCACACAACGCCATCTGATTCCAAACTAAGCAGAGCTTGTACTATGGTAACCAGATAACTGATAAACATACTTATATATTTCTAAATACATACATATTATAGATAAATAACACCCAGACACAGAATAAACCATCGTGCTCATCACACAAAGTTTTATCCTGGGTGGGAATCGAACCCACGATCTCTTGCGTAGCAGTCGGATACACTCCCACCGCGCCACAGAGGCAGTCAAATTATTAAAGTATACAACAAGTGTCTATTTCACCACCTGTTACGTGGAACTGGTGAAGTGCGCGTGAAATATGCCTCTGCCACCCCTTCGGGGATAAGGCGTGATAGATGAACATATAGCGCAAGAGATTGTTTGGTTGAACGCGCTAATCCTAAGAACTACTGGTTCCAAGACCTATTGGAAAAGTCCTAGTCAAGAGTACCCTTAACCGGCGAGTGTGTATGAAAACACTCATAAATAAAAAATAAATAAATATCCATCACGCCTTATCCCCGAAGGGGTGGCAGAGGCATATTATATGCCCACTTTTCACCGTGTGGATTCCTGTCCCACGTAATAGGTGGTGAGCCCATTGCCGTGTTGAAATAGACAGACGCAGGTTACATGTACCTGCTGTTGAAATTTTTAAGCCGCCTATAAGGCCTTCAACCAGGCTTAACGACTGCCATTTTACTGGCAACCGGGACCAACGGCTTAACGTGCCTTCGAAGCACGGAAACGCTCGCAAATGTAAATGCGTACCTCAGTGATCGTTTACCGAACACTGAGATCGCGGGGCCACGAGGGCTTCAAAAAAAAAAGAAATGAAAAATGAAAACACTCATGAAAGTAGAATAAGCGACAGTTGTATGTCAGGATCGTAGCAAGTGGAAAGCCATAGTCTCTGCCTACCCCGATGGGAGACAGGTGTGATGATATGTATTATAAATAAGTTAACGGGATTACTCACGTTTTACGACCAGTAATAGACTGACGGGTTTCAGCTGTATTCAAATAAATAAATATCCATTACGCCTTATCCCCGAAGGGGTGGCAGAGGTATAGTATATGTTACAGCTTAACCTGTCCCACGTAATAGGCGGTGAGCCCATTGCCGTGTTGAAATAGACAGACTCAGGTTGTGGCTACCTGCTGTTGAAATTTATCAAGCAGCCCATTAGGCCTTCAACCAGGCTTAACGACTGCCATGTTACTGGCAACCGGGACCAACAGCTTAACACACAAATCGGGCAAATTATTATACACTTGTTGACGCCCGCGGCTCCGCCCAATAGAGAAGTTTTCCTGTTCCGTTTCGCACGGGAACTTGTTCCCGGGATATTTTTTTTTTAATAATTATTTAATGGCCTGGTTTCTAAGACCTTTTAGCCAAATCTTTATTTTTTATATCATATTTCTTCAATCTTATCTTCTAATTAGTCCTGTCCAGTCGATGTCGTGTCCTCAGGCTACGTCCTGGTCCTTGCCCTCAGTATAATGGTGATTCTTATACTAAGGTTGTCAGTGGACGTTCCGCGGCAAGAGAGAAAATAGCATTTCACTGCATATATATCATTGTCTTTCACTATAGCACGTTAACACAACTTTTACGTCCAATAAACCACCACTCCCGCACATAAAACAAGATAAATGCACTAGTTTTAGAAAATAATATAAAGCAAGCGTCCGCACTTGTCACTCTTCCCGCCAAATGTCAGTTCCCGGGATAAAATGTATTTTATGTTTTATTCTGATGTATAATCTATATTATTGTAAAGTTTCATTAAAATCTATTCAGTAGTTTTTACGTGAAAGAGTAACAAACATCCACACAAACTTTCGCATTTATAATATTATTTAGATTATTGTAGAAATTATAAGAGACGGGATAAAATGGGTGCAACAGGAGCCACAACCAACGTTTGTAAACAGGTAATTTTTTTGTTTCAGGATTTAATTAAAGCCTTCGGCATCACTCGTCCAATGATGGTGTTTAAAAGATAACGAATTATATTCTTGGTTATTCTCTAATACTAAGGACAACACTATGTTTACGCCGTAGTTTCTTCGTCTCAGTAATAGAGTGCCATTGTTCCTCTTCGGGTTCAGAACCCTAAAATTAAGACAAGAGAAACATTTAACAACATTTGCTACCGTGGCTTCATAGCTACCGAAAGGATGAATCGATTTCAATTTTTTTTTGTACTAAAAAGTTATCAAGTATGCATGGATCGCGAAGCCTGGCGATCTGTCCACTCTGACTACCCCGTCAGGGACACAGCGTGAAGATAGTTAGTTAGTTAAAAAGGTAACGTACGTGCGAGTGTTCTTAGCGTGTTTGATGAAAATCGGTTGAGCCGTTTAAAAGTTGTGGGGGTGAAAGTGGGGAAGGGTAACCGAATGTATGTAAAATATACTCAATTGGGGTTTCCAATGAAAGAATGTGCACATTTCAAAAAATATGTTCATTATTGACTGCGTCGGGAGAGTATCCGACTGCTACGCAAGAGGTCGTGGGTTCGATTCCCACCCAGGTTTAAACTTTGTGTGATGAACACGATGGTTTATTCTGTGTCTGGGTGTTATCTATAATATGTATGTCTTTAGAAATATATAGGTATGTTTATCAGTTATCTGGTTACTATAGTACAAGCTCTGCTTAGTTTGGAATCAGATGGTGTTGTGTGAGTTGCCCCAACGATATTTTTTTTTTTTTAATAATGTGGAAAAAGACAATTCGATGCGTGACGGGGATTGAACCCGTGACCTTTGCCTAACCAGGCCAATGTTCTAGCCACTGAACTACCCGAACCGTACCGAATCAAGTTGATGAGAAATTTAGCATAACATATGCTTTAAAAAAAATTAGTAATATGTCATTTTTACTTTTTAAAGGGAACTTCGTTTTTACAGTCGGGGGGGCTTTTTTTAATTTAATATTATTTTATATTTGTGGGCGCATATTATGCCTCTGTCAAACCTTCGGGCGACTGATAAACATATTATTTGAATTTAGTCGATTGATTGTTGATTATTGTGACCGTTGAATTTTGTACTTCGTATATAAAATAAAAACAAAAATCATATAAAATTATGTTTTATTTTTCTCATTACGCATCTGGTGAGGCATTGGGGCTCTTTTACAGAACAATGTGGTTCTCTTCGGCTCGCGCCCTAATAGAGACGAAAGTAATAATAATTGAAGCGCTCGTGGCCCCGCGGACTCAGTGTTCTGCAAACGTTTACTGAGTTACGCAACTTTCACTATGGCTGGTCCTGGGATGGGTGACCACTTTGTGGCATCAGGGTTTGCGAGTGTTTCCGTGCTTCGGAAGGCACGTTAAGCCGTTGGTCCCGGTTGCCAGTAACATGGCAGTCGTTAAGTGAAGTTGAAGGCCTTATGGGCGGCTTGAAAATTTCAACAGCAGGTAGCCACAACCTGCGTCTGTCTATTTCAACACGGCAATGGGCTCACCACCTATTACGTGTGACAGGAATACACATAGCGAAAAGTGGGCATACAATATGTATGCCTCTGCCACCCCTTCGGGGATAAGGCGTGATAGATAAATAAAATAATAATAATAATGACAAGTTTACGTCAGACTAGGCGAAAGTCACTTACATCACCTGTCAGTTGCATACTATTCGTCTGTAGTATTCTAAATGCCTTAAAATGAATTGAACTGTAGTGTAGTATTTTAAATGTGTAATTGATGATGATAATATAAGAGATAATTTAAGGACGCAACCGGGACTTACGCTCTGATGATGATGACTTATACGACGACCTCTTATCTCTTAGCTACACAATATAGTTCATTCATTTTATTTAGTTCACCTGGGGTGAACTACTTCCCTCTATTGTATCATTACAGCATTATGTTGCTTAGATTAGCTTACTTTGAGCTAGATGGCGCTTGTAAAAAAATGTCCTACCTATTTATCTTAATCTTAATAATATTATAAACGAGAAAGTTTGTATGGATGTTTGTTACTCTTTCACATAAACTGCTGAATGGATTTTAATGAAACTTTACAATTATATAGTTTATACATCATAATAACACATAGGCTACTTTTTATCCCGGGAACAGTTCCTGTGGGAAACGGGAAATCGTCTCGTCGCGGACGTCAACTACTTTAATAATAATTTTCTATAAAGTTTCATAAATAAAAATAAAGCCTATGATCTAAATTTGTATGAACTGAATAATTATACAGAAACTATATTATAAGAGCAACATACTATTAGTTATGCTATTCGATACTAGAGGGCGCTGGTAGTAATAGTAGAGTAAATTTATCAACGTCATTTTATTTCGCTTTTACATTGCCTAGCTGTCATAATTTTAACACCAGTTACAAATAATTTGATTACTCAATTATCAACACGCGTTGCTATTTAATGCAGGAAAGTGGAAAAATAACTCTAAACACAGCAAGAACTTTGATATTAATGAAAGTTTTCAACGGATACTGCTAAAATTTTAGGAGCCAACTATCTGCAAGGTTAAGTTTAACAAAGATGAGTTTTTTTTTGTTGTGGCTATACTATTGCTTCACCAATAATTCTATGGATTTGGTTGAGGGGGGAAGAGGTTTAGAAGATTTATAAAAAAATGAGCGAGGAAAAGAAAAATCGTAGAACAAAAGTTCTGCAAATGTCCTTTTTTTACTTACGAGCTGTAAATGAGATTGATTGATGATTTTCATCAAAGAATTTTAGTGTTAACAGACAGATACACAGTTTAAACTTAAAACATAGTTTTTTGTTAAAGAACGGTCCACAATTACCTAGTAGCTTTGTGAGTACCTACCTATACAAGATATAGAAGCGCTCGTAAACGATCACTGAGTTACGCAACTTTCACTATGGCTGGTCCTCGGATGGGTGACCACTTTGTGGTATTTACATTTGCGAGCGTTTCCGTGCTTCGGAAGGCACGTTAAACCGTTGGTCAAGTCAAGTCAAAGGCCCATGGGCGGCTTAAAAAATTTCAACAGCAGGTAGCCACAACCTGCGTCTGTCTATTTCAACACGGCAATGGGCTCACCACCTTTTACGTGGGACCGGAATACACATGGTGAAAAGTGGGCATATAATTTGCCTCTGCCACCCCTTCGGGGATAAGGCGTGATAGATAAACTATACAAGGTAAAAGGGAAAAGTTGCGAGTTTGTAACACTTCTGAGTGTCGGTTACATATTCAAGGGATTTGATTTACTAACCTATTTTTATATACATCCCTTTTGTGGAAACAAACTCAATTTTCACAATACTTTAGTTATAACTCTAAAGTCATTTGTCTAATTATTTAAGTTTATAATATTTCACATTGTTTGTGTTTGTTCGGAACGACATGAGTTTGACGTTGTCAAAACTGTCACGAACGTTTCGACTCTTTTGGCGCGTTCTAAAATTAACGCGTGCGTCTATGGTGTCTTTCAGTTTGGTGCTGGACATTGAACTTAGATAGATTGGCTGTCCTGACTCACATCCACCCATAATGTATTTCGTGAGGTGTGACAAACAGGAATAGTAAGGTTTTCATGTTGGTTTTGTTTATTTATTTTTTGATTATTTGTCAAGGCTTGGCCTGCCGTAATCGAGCGAAAAAAAGAAAGGAGCTCAGCCCTTTTTGCGACGACATGGGTCATGGAGAATGTGCCTGATTTGGTTCGGATTAATATCCGAAGTCTTTTTAGCAAATATGTAGACATAATAATTGTTGCTGAGGTGAGAATATTTGTTTATATTTGTTTCTTCGTAAGCGGTAAGATTACTTGGCCTTTGCGAATAATATGTTCTTACGATGGTTGTACTTTGTATTTCAGTCTGCTTTTCAAGAGACTTAGCAAATGATATGAGAAAGGATGGTGATAGAAGGATCTAGTTAAAACCCCCACTGAAATAAGTGGTAAGTTAAAACTATATAATCTCTTAGACTGCATTCCTTAACAGAATGTTGAGGGTGAAAGTGATTTTTATTACAAATTACTAATGTCTGTAACTTTTCTGTTGTTACAGGGGTTTATGTTTTATGTTTTAGGTTTTATGTTTTTGTTTTTTTAACAAAATATTTGATAGTTTAACGTGTTTCACGTTCTCTGCATTCTACATTTTTACTCCTTGTGAATGTCTGTAAGAAGACTTAAAGTAAGCTGAGACAATGTGCAAAGAGGACATTTTTCTCTACTCTGGTTACCTACTACCTGGACTTCTAGAATAGGAAGAGATGTGAAGGACAACTTATATCCAGTTAAGTAGTAATCTGTAATTAGTTTCTATGTATAATAACCCGGTAAAGGCCGACTGATGTTGATAGTTTAAAAGGAATAACTTTTTACTTTAAATATTCATTTTTCTATTACATATGTAGCTTTCAACTACTTTAATTTACTGGACTACCGATGTGACGTTCCAGTTACACATATTTTATAATCTTTTTATTATTACAAAGGAATATTAATGTGAAACTTTATTTTTACTTTGTGTAGTATTTATGTTGTAGTGTATGATGATGATGAGGATGATGATGATAGGAAGCGGTGTTTGTGTGTTAACAAAACTCAAAGATAGTTTAAATGTATGTCTGTATATAATTTAGATATTTTTAAGGCATCTGACAACTGCTTTAATATTTGTCATTTTAGGCCACAGGGGCCGTTCAAGTATTACGTAAGCACCAAGGGGGGGTGGGGGGGTCACTGTTTTGCTTATTTTGGATGACATGGGGGGTGGGGGGGTCTAGATGATGATTACTTCATCGTTAGTTATTTAAGTTTTTTCGGGGATTCCCGCAAATAATACATATGCGTAGGCACTCGCTTTGAGAACTGATTAGGGGAATTACCGCGCATTAGGGAAATTACCGTGCGCTATTCACTTGTCTAATAATTCACTCGTGCCGGCCGGCTGCAAGTGCGCATCTATCAGTATTGTTTTGTTTGGATTCTAAACGTATTGTAAGCATTGAAAGTTATCATTTGTGTTTATGTTGATGCAATTAGCCAAAGTTTAACGTTTTAATTATTTAAATTTAAATATCTTATTAGAATGTCATATCATATAGACAAATCCAAGTTATACCAAAAACTGTTCGAAAGTTTTAAAAAATCTCATACTGGGACGAAAGTGCAAAATGTACAAAAGTTAGTTAACGAAGGTTGGCGAAATTATAAATTACAAGCAAAGTCAGATAAGGAACTAGATATTATTGTATCTAAGAGAATTGAAGAAGAATTGCAAGCGGCGACTAAAAATAAATCCAATCTGCTTCAATTTTTTTTCCAAGGTGAGTAAATATAAGTACAAAGTTTCTCTTTACGTTCTGTAACAATTAAAACGATTTATGAGTAAAAAATATGATGGCCTATCTCAAAGTAAAAAGGTAAATGATTGATATTTTATTTCTTAAGATCGACTCCGGCAATTGGTCACAAAATACACGGTGTTTTCAATATCTGTATGTGAAGGGTTTCTGTGGGGAAAAGCTTTCAATAATATTTAAACGCTGGTTTTATTAAATACGGTGAATTTATGTAGCTTATTAAGAGAATATCCAGCAGAACTCTTAGAAATTTTTCATTTTTAGGCAACGTCTTCTACCAGTAAACCTGCAGAAAAAACACAAATTATACAGCCATTTTCTAACATTGAAAAACAGAAAGAAGATAAAATTAAAACCGGCAATGAATCACAAGAGCAATGCGAAAATAATAATAATGCAGATAAACAAAGAGCAAAACCTTCTCAAGAAGCTTTGAAAAATAAGATTACTCTACTCGAAAAAAATCTGAACGCTTTGTATTCTGCCAGAGATACTATGCCAAATTGCGCTGAAGTTGATAAACAGATCATTAAGTTGCGCGAGGAACTAAAAACAGCAAAAAATACTTTAAACAGGAAGATTCAAAACGCAGTTGCCCAGAAGAAACACAGGGATGGTATGAAAAGAAAGTTAGAAGATATTTGTCAGGAAAATCCTGAAATAAAAAGAAGACTATCTCTGAGGGATTCAGTAGGACATCCTAAACTTGAAAGCGATCAACCATTACTATTGAAAACAATTGCGGATATAGCTTTATTTGGGAGTGCATGTGATGACAGGAGACGAACGGAATCTATTCGCAGCGTAAAAACTCTTGACGAACTCACACAAGAACTGCGTAAACTAGGATTTGACATTAGTCGCAGTGCGACATATCTTCGTTAGATTCCCAGAAAATCGAATTCTACAGAGGGACGAAGACATGTATCGACAGTCCCTGTTAGGCTCATTCGTGCTCAAACTGATCACCACAAGAGCCACTTAGATAGCAAGTTCGCTGAAACATCAATCCATTATTTAGAGAACATAGCATCCATACATGGACCAGATCAAGTATTTTTCTTATCTCAAGATGACAAAGCTCGAGTCCCTATTGGCGTCACTGCGGCAAATAAGCAAGCACCTCTTTTAATGCATATGGAATATAGAATCAAATTACCTGACCACGATTGGGTAATCGCTGAGCGTCATAAATTAATACCATCTGTTTATGCTGGTATCAAAGTTACTTCCAATATGCTAGGACAACCGCAAGCCGTCGGATATTCTGGGCCAACATTCATCGCTATTCGAAGTGGAAAGCATAGTTCATCTACTGCTAATACTCATGCTCAGGATTTCGAGACGCTTCTCGAACTTGAAGAGTTTCGACCATTAGCAAAAACTGACCATGGACTAGTAAAACCAGTAGTAATTATGACGGTTGATGGAGGGCCAGATGAAAATCCGCGTTATCAAAAAGTCATAGGGTTTGCTATACAACATTTTAAACGACATGATCTCGATGCATTGTTTATAGCTACCAATGCTCCTGGAAGGAGTGCGTATAACAGAGTAGAGCGAAGAATGGCTCCTCTGAGTCGGGAACTGGCTGGTTTAATACTGCCTCATGACCATTTTGGGTCTCATTTGGATGAACGTGGCATTACAATTGATGAACAATTAGAAAGATATAATTTCGAATTTGCAGGAAATGTATTAGCTGAAGTATGAAGTTCAATGGAAATTGATGGCTATAATGTTACTGCAAAATATGTTGAGGCTGATGAACAAGATGTTCCTGAATTTCCAGACATTAAATGGTACTCAGAACATGTGCGTGAAAGCCAATACTTGCTTCAAATTGTAAAATGTAAAAATACAGAATGCTGTCGTCCAAGAAGTGGCCTATTCAGATTACTAGACAACAGGTTTCTTCCACCACCTGCAAAAGTAAAACAAACAGTTGATGACTTGGTTTTGGATGAAGGAGGACAATTTCTTGATCTTCCAGTCAATTTAGCTCTACGCTTGAGTACTACCCTCAAAGATTTTTTGCAAATGCCCTACGATTATTTTTGTCCGACGGTAAAATTGAGGCTCTCAAGCCGAACATGCAAAACGTGTGGTCTTTATCATGCTTCCGTCAAATCATTAAATCGTCACATCGAGAAGATCCATAAAAAAGTAAACACGCCCACAGAGGGAAAAGTTAGACCTGTAAGAGTCGCTGCTCGTCGTGCTAATGAACTGATGTGCATTATTCTAAATTTAGAGCACCAAGATGTTGAATGGCTCGATGAGAGTGACGTAGACATTCCAAAATCGGATGAAAGTGAGCAGACTCACAACACTGAGCAGCAATCCAATGTCATCGATAACTTAGAATCATGGATTCAGGTTTCATGGACTGAAGACTGTTAATGTGTTCCGAAAATATTCTTTATGTTAGTTATGTTCTTTATTTCTGATTATATTTTTTTGTCATTTACTCTATGTGTATCAGTTAAACCTAATATTTTCATGAATTTTCCTATTTTAAAAATAACAATATAAAAAAACATTTATTACTAAAAATGTTTACGTAAGCATAGGGGGAGGGGGTAAGTGCTTTGCTTACTTTTGATGACAAGGGGGGCGGGGGGGTAAAAAATGGTAAGAAATCTGCTCACGTAATACTTGAACGGCCCCACACCCATTTCCATATTTTGGTTTAATTTTTATTTGTACTAAATATAAACTTATTTTTAAGTGACCATATATATATGGGTCCCACTATGCTTGACTAAGCCATTTCTTTTTACTTTCATATATGTATATTCATGTCTACATATGGATATAGTTTAAATAAATATAATTAATAAGTTGATAACATGAGTTTTTTAATTGCATCATTCGTTTGATGGAGAGATGCCTGGCGCCCTCTTTTTATAAATTTTGGTATTTCTCTGCTCCAGGTTGGTCCATACTCACTTCCTATACCCATGCTCTGCTAGCTGGTGCACCGGTGATTCTTTGAGATAGTGTTACTTACACATCTCCCGGGATTACCAACCGTACCTGATGGTTGTATGTAGGTGTGTTGTTGCTACCTAGTGCGCACCACCCCTACCAAGCCCGTCAACAGTTATAAGTTAGCGGCCCAATGTGTGTCCAAACCTTGGAGAATGATGCAATGTATTTTTATTTAGTGATAAGCATGTACTTTATTGTGTGTCACTATGGTTTTGTTAGTCTTAAAGACGCTAGTCTTAAAGTACACCACTTTAAAGGAAACTTATAAATTTTCTTTAGTCTTAAGCGCTATGGTATATCCAAGTTACTTTTGAACAAATCTACTACTTGTATGTATTTGGTTAGATAGTTTAAAGCTGATAAACTCGAAACTATCCAACATCAATGAAAGGCAATATATTCAATTTAAGCTTATAAACTTAAAGAGATATTAATTTTTAAATATGCCGTGCTTATATCTACTGTTTACTATTTTTCTTTCATTTTGATTAGGTGCCATTGCCTAACAATTATATTTGTTTTGAATTAGAATTGAATTTAGAATTCAATTTTCTATCATGGATTTTCTACAAACTGGATGAGAGATCTTACTCTCATTTACACAAAGACGAAATTACACATGAACTGTCCATTCGTAAACTAGAAGTTAATCATCTCTCGCGACGATCCAGTCTTTGTCAAGCGTTAAATGAGACATCGAAACTTGCTCGAAGGGGTAGTTTGAAATTTACTGATTTAGTCAATGTTAATTTGACTTCGGAATTGGAGTGTGTCAACGAAAAGTTGAGGAGATCGAAAGAGAAGCTAAAGGTGATTTGACTACATCTGCTAGAGGTCGGTTAAACTCTCGTTGCTTCTTATACTTTCTTTGCCGTCTAGGTCGTATTGATGAGACTGAGGAGGTAATGCTTCTCAAAAAGCAATTGAATTCTATAATTGAATGCTTACAAGATAGTGATTCTGCTTCTTCATCGGATTCGGAGGATGACGATGACTCTGTAGTTACTGAGAAGCAGGTAGTCAGAGAGGTTATTTACAAACCTGAAAAGATTTTTAATATTAATTCTTTGAACTTGAAATTCAAGGGGGACGCTTGTGTCCGTACTTTCCTTTCTCACTTAGAAGAACTTCTTGTTACTAGGAATGTTTCTGAAGACAGAATATTCAGAGGTTTCCCGGAAATTTTTGATGGACCGGCGTTGTCTTGATTCCGTTCTCGCGTATCAATTTAAACTGAATTGACGTTCTTTCTACTCAAGATCCTTGGTACTTAGACATCTTTAAAAAGGTCTCTGATACTCCATCTATGTTTCCCAATTTCAAAATTGAAAATAATAAACGTTATCGTTTCTCGAAGAATAAATATCGCCTGACAGATCAATTTGACTGGAAGTTGGTAGTGCCTTATGAGGAACGAAAAGAAATTCTGACGAAGTGTCATGATAATGTTACTTCTGGCCATTTCGGTGTGGCCAAAACTCATTTTAAAATAGCTAGTATATATTACTGGCCTAATCTCTTTGAAGTTGTTAAAGAATATGTTGATTCTTGTGAAATATGCAAAAGGTATAAACCTACTAATTTAGCCCGTTCTGGATTTATGGGGAAACCACGACGTATTACGTTGCCTGGCGAGGCTATCTCTTGTGACATTCTTGGTCCATTTCCTCCCTCCTATATGAGAAATCAATATTTGTTTGTTTATACTGATTACTTTAGTAAATATGTAACTTTGTTTCCTTTGCGCACTATAACTGCTCAAGCGATAGTTAAGTGTTTGGAGAAAGGAAAATTTCTTGTACATGGGGTACCTAAATATCTTTACTGTGACAACGGCGCACAATTCACTTCAAAAGACTTTAAAGACCTAATGGTTAAATATAGTGTTCCTCATATCTTTTACAATCCTAGATATCATCCACAGACAAACCCACAACAATTCACGACAATTCACGATTTACACGATCAGTAGATCGTGTAAATCGTGAATTGGTAAGAACCATAGCTTCGTACGTGCTGTTACGTAGCCCTCATGTATGGGATCCGGCTGATCTCAGCATTTCCCACCTACGATGCTAGGCAAGGATGCCCTGCAGGGCAGTAAGTCCGGTCTGAACTTTCGTCTTGAACACTCGCCTTCCAATATCATTTCTTTTACCTTCTAAAAGTGTATTTTACCAGTTTTCCAAATTGAGTGTTTCTGCGTGTGTGAAATTATAAATAATCTGTGCATTTGTGAACATTCTTTTTTTTAAAAACGGACCACGAGAATTCTTTGTAACATTGGTGGCAGCTTAGGGATTTCCAACGGAAATCCAGGTACGCCTCAAAATCCCAAGAAAACACCGTATCCAATCGCCGTATCGTGTAAACTGTGGGTTAAAACCTGTGCCGCTGTTCCTGTGTAACCCCGAATCGCCATATCTAACCGCCGCGTCGCGAAGTGTAGTGCAAAATTGTGGTACTAAATCTACGTATATGCACCTGTATCTTGCTAAGCCGACCTGATACATCGCCGAACCTGCTTACCTTGGTGAAGGTAAACTCCAGCCGCAACATGACCTGTGGTATTTATGCAGTCGCCATGCTCCTGTAAGTTCCTTAAAATTGATAAATTTACTGATTTCAAAGTGATCAGTGCTAGTGAAATATCGCATTTACAACTAACAAAGAAGTGATAAGTGTTTATTACAATTACGAGTATTGTCGCTCATTATACACCGCTGAACACACCATCGAAGTATCATATTGTTTAGTCTAGTCCCGAGGTCAGTGCAACATACTTTCCTTATCGCATTCTTTACCGTCTGCAGCTTATCTCCTTGTTTTAGTCTGTATTAAGCTCAAGTGTGGCATGTCTAAGGAAGCTACAGAAACCAAAGACACGGTCATAACGATGCCTCTCCCCAAAGAAACCAAAGATATCGATATAAATGTATTGATAAAATTTATAAATAAATTTGATGGCAACCGAGAAAAAATAAACGCGTTTCTAAATAATTGCCGAAATGCGATAAATCTCGCAAGTACGGCACAACAAAACATTCTACTAAAATACATATTAAGTCAACTTGAAGGTCGTGCCGAAAGTGCGTGTGCCATAAAAGAATTCGACACATAGGCACAATTAGAAGACTTCTTAAAATCACAATTTGGGGAAAGGAAACATTATGCTGCACTGCTCTCAGATCTCCAAGATTGTCGTCAATCCAATACCGAAACGGTCAACCAGTTCGCCCTGCGTTTGGAATCTTGTTTATCGAAACTTTTAACAGAGATCAATATTTCTATACCTACTAAAAAGAAAGGCGAACTCGCTGGCCGTTGCACACTTTTATTAGTGGTTTAAATGTCCGCTTGTCTACTGTAGTCAGATGTCGTGACCCTGAGACATTGAACGACGCCATCAATTTTGCCATGTCTGAGGAGAAAATTTTACAGAGCACTTTTAAGCGTAACACGTCGTCTTTTAATAACAACAATTCATTTCATCAAGGTCGGTCCCTTCAAAGACAATTTCTACCAAATCGAAGCGGTATACAGCATTCGCAAAACACTGCCAGTAGATCCACTAGCCACGGATTTACAACTACTTCAACGCCAGTGTGTCGATATTGCAAAGCGATAGGTCACACTATTGAGAACTGCCGAAAACGTGATTATAACAATAAACGATTTGGCAACCCTCCACACCAACAGCCGTCGAACAGTTCTGCGAGAAATAATCAACCTATTCACGCTGTCGACGTTATTGAAGAATCACAGAACCCTGAGAATATGAACGTCTATCATTTAAACGAGTAATCCGACCCGTTCAGTATCGTGCGGGCATGACAACCGGACAAACCGATACTAAAGCCTTATCTAATCAACTCATTGTTTCCAATTCATCCGCTAACAAACCGGGTAACCAGCCCCAAATTTATAGTGGCCCTTACGATTCCACTGTTTCCAATTCATCCACTAACAAACCGGGTAACCAGCCCCAAATTCATAGTGGCCCTTACAATTCCACTGTTTCCAATTCATCCACTAACAAACCGGGTAACCAGCCCCAAATTCATAGTGGCCCTTACAATTCCACTGTTTCCAATTCATCCACTAAAAATCCAGATAACCGGGTAGCTTCTAATTCCAATTCTACTTCCTATATAAATAAACCGGATAACCGGGTAACCTCCAATTCCACTTCATTTAATAACAAACCGGATAACCGGGTAACCATCAATTCCAATTCCACTTCATTCACCAACGAACCGGATAACCGGGTACACTCTGACTCCGCCAATACTCCTCCTCCGTCTATTGCCGCATTCCAATCCTTATCCAAATCTTGTCCATCTTGTACGGCATCTGAAAAGGAAAATATATCTCCTAGAACACATAATATTACAAAAAATTGTATAAAAAAATACTTACCTCATGTAGAAATCCTTACTTCCGTTTCCAATAAGCCCCTCAAATTTCTTGTAGACAGTGGTGCCTCTATCAGCTTCCTAAAAATAAACGTCATCGAGAAAATGCCTATGATTACAAATCATTCCATATCCTTCCATGGATTGGGATCAACCGAAAATCCAATGAAGACTCTAGGTCATATACCAATTGATTTCAATTCGCTTAGTCACCACTTCCATATGGTTCCAGATATAAGTTTTCCATATGACGGAATAATCGGCAACGACCTCTTCTCTTATTGTGATTGCAAAATTGATTATACCAAAAACACTTTGTTTATCAATAACACGGAACTTAGATTAAAATTTAGTAAACCTACATATTTTATTCCACCCCGAACAGAGTCAATTGTAGAATGCTCCGTTCTTAATCCTGAAATAAAAGAAGGCCTAGTTTTGGACCAGCATATAAGTAATACCCTTCTAATAGCTAATTGTATTGTAAAAGTGAAACCAAATTCCAGAATAAATTTAACCGTTGTCAACATATCTGAATCTCCTGTTCAATTTGATTCAAATCTGAACATAGAAATCAAACCAATGGAGAAACCCGAAGAGAACACGATTTTCCATACATCGCACTCCGAAATAAAACGAGATATATACAATCGAACTGAACAAGTTCTAAATTCCTTGAGAGTTTCTCACCTAAACTCTGAAGAAACAGATGCTCTATGTGACCTCTGTTCTACTTACTCCGACATATTTCACCTTCCTAGCGACCGATTAACTTCCACAGATGCTTTACAACATGAAATTCTTCTTCACTTCTTCCTCTACTCCAATCAATACTAAATCCTACAGGTTCCCAGAAATTCACAAACAGGAAGTTGAACTCCAGATCAATAAAATGCTTGACGATGGTATAATCAAACCCTCTACCTCTCCATGGTCCTCTCCTATCTGGATAGTTCCAAAGAAAATAGACGCATCAGGTCAGCGCAAGTGGCGTGTAGTAATAGACTACCGGAAGTTGAACGATATCACAATAGGAGACTCTTATCCTATACCGAATATAACAGAGATTTTAGATCAACTCGGTAAATGTAAATATTTTAGTACTCTTGACTTAGCCTCTGGATTTCACCAAGTCAAAATGGCAGAAAAGGATGCACCTAAAACCGCTTTCACTGTCCCACAGGGGCACTTCCAGTTCACTAGAATGCCGATGGGCCTTAAGAACTCTCCATCGACGTTTCAGAGGCTTATGAATACCGTTCTGTCTGGCCTACAAGGAATTCAATGCTTCGTCTATCTAGACGACATTGTGATTCATTCATTCGATCTCAATCTTCACCTAAAACACTTGTCCGACGTCTTTGAAAGGCTGCGTCAATTTAATTTAAAACTCCAACCCGACAAGTGTGAGTTTTTCCGTAAAGAAGTGTCATATCTAGGTCATATTATCACAGACAAAGGGGTAAAACCAAATCCAGAAAAGATCATAGCCGTTTCCGAATTTCCTTTGCCAAAAAGCCCAAAAGATATAAAGTCCTTCTTGGGCTTGGTTTCATATTATCGCCGATTCATACCAAACCTATCTAAAATAGCTAAACCTCTTACCAATCTTTTGAAAAAGAATATTCCATTTCATTGGCAAAATGAACAGCAACTAGCTTTTGAGAGTCTAAAAAATGCTCTAACTACTGCCCCTATCTTAGCATACCCTGATTTTTCTAAACCATTTGTCTTAACATGTGATGCGTCAAATTACGCAATATCGGCTATTCTATCGCAAGGCTCTATAGGGAAAGACCGTCCCATAGCTTACGCATCACGGACATTAAATAAAGCCGAAAGTAGTTACAGTGTCACGGAGAAGGAATGCTTAGCAATAGTTTTTGGAACTAAAACTTTCAGGCCATATCTTTATGGCCGTCGATTCAAAATTGTTACCGATCATCGTCCCCTGAAATGGTTATTTAACTGTAAAGACCCAGGCTCGAAACTAGTACGATGGAGACTTAAATTAGAAGAATTTGATTACGAAGTAGAGTATAAAAAAGGAAAAATAAATAGCAATGCTGATGCATTGTCACGATTCCCAGTTAATCCAATTACCGAAGAACAACCCTCTACCAGTGGCATAAACAACAACCCTAACTCCAGCCCAGAGTTAGACATTCCCCAGGAAGTCCTTGACGAATTAATCGATTTGGGTGCATTTGACCCTAGTCCAAACATAGACCTAGAGTTAGGAACTCCCACTACTTCCGCAGACTCTCCAAATCCCTCAACCATTGTCGAGATACCTGAAACAAGTCCTAATAATGAATACTCCGATTTCCTAAAATCCTTTGCGAATAACAACGAAACCTACACAACTCAGATCGCAGAATTCAACGAAACATTACTCAAAAGCAACTCTAAAACAATCATTATCCCCGTGTCAGTAGATCTCGATGAATCCAACCCTTACTTAACAGACATATTCTCTACGCCAGAGGATCTAAACACTTTATTACAAAGTGAGTTAGAACTTTATTATTTTAAAAGGGTGGAACCAACAGGGAAATTCTACTACTTACTATTCACCAAGGTACACTACTTTGATAACTCTACATACCCCGATATTTTCAAAACCTTAAAATCAGTGAGAGATGACATAATCCTCTGTGGCGACATAAACGAAATATCTATTTCAGATTTTAAGAACGCTTTTGAACGCCACTCATTTGTTAAAATTTATGGTATGCTTATGTATTTATTTAATAACACTAATATCAAGATTAATGTATATCACAACACTATTATATACCCTGTACCTTCAGAAATTGTCAAGATCCTTAAAGAGAATCACAACATACCTATAGCAGGGCATCTCGGTTCAAATAGAATGTTTGATCGTATAAAAGAACGTTATTATTGGAAGAATATGAGATCAGACATCGATAATTTTGTAAAAAATTGCGCTCTGTGTCAGTCTAATAAAGCATATCGTGGCATCAATAGATCTCCTATGCAAATAACATCTACTTCCACCCGTCCTTTTGAAAGAATTAGTCTAGACATCGTGGGCCCCTTACCCGAAGCTGGACTACAGAAGCTTAAATTTATACTCACTCTCCAAGATGATCTGACCAAATTCTCTATAGCTTACCCTATCTCCAATGCAACTGCCGAAGAATCTTGTGAATGTTTAGTACACTTTATTTCATTTTTCGGCATTCCTAAAACAATACTTACGGATCAAGGTACAAATTTCACTGCTGATCTATTTAAACAAACCTGCCAATTTTTAAAGATAAAACAATTATGGTCATCACCTTATCACCCTCAAACGCAGGGGGCTCTTGAACGAAGCCATTCGACCTTGAAAGAATATTTAAAATCATACGTCAACGAAAATCAAACTAATTGGCACAAATTTGTCTACACCGCTATGTTAACTTACAATAGCAGCGTTCATACAACAACTCGCTTTACGCCATATGAGCTCGTTTTTGGACATAAACCATTTATCCCTGATTCAGTTTTCGATCTTTCTCCAGATGTCACCTACCCTAATTACGTCAAAATGCTCCAACACCGTCTTAAAATTTCCCGGGAAAAGGCCCTCGAAAATATCAGAGCTTCAAAAGAAAGGTCCAAAGCTTATTATGATAGGCACACTCGCTCGGTCCAGTACAAGGTTGGTGATTATGTCTATTTGAAAAATCACGTGAGATTACGAAAGGCTTTATCACCGGTTTGGAAGGGCCCGTACAAAATTGTAGAAATTCATGGAAATAACACGTTATCCCTTCTGATAAATAGACGTCACATTAAGCATCATTTCGATGAAGTAAAGCCAGCACATTTGAACGGCTAGAAATATTAGCTATAATATAATAATCATAATTTAGTATAATAATCTTAGGTACTTTTAATAATTAATTAACATAGTTATTATGAATTACGATTACAGACTGGAGGCCGCTTATATCATGGCAACCAGCGAAAATCAATACATTGAATACATCACCCAGGGTCCTGGTATACTCTTCGATCCCGTCGGCACTGTGAAATCAGTAAATGACCAATTTCACGTTGTCATTCCTTTGGATATATCTGCATTTAAAAGCCACATTGAAAATATTCGTGATGTTTTTAATATAATACGCTATCAATGTCGAGAAAGTGAAGAAATAGATGAAAAACAATGCCATAACATACTAGAGCCTTTAAATTCATTGTATTCTGACATTTTACGCGATTTTAATTCGTTTTCTCATATAATTTCCAACAATCTTTCAAAAAGATCTGCTTGGATCTCTGGCATCGGTGTAGTTTTTAGACACATATTTGGCACTTTAGATGAGGATGACGCTGAAAATTATAATAACGCAATACAAAGACTTTCTACAAACGAGAAGAAAATTACAGACGCAGTAAAAGAGAGTATTATAGTCTCTCAATCAGCTATATCTAATATAAATAAATCTCTTCATGAAATATATCTCAATCAGGCAAAATTGAACGACGTTGTAGATGAATTGACATTGTCACTTAATAATATGTCTAAAATTGTAGCAGTTAATAGCTTTAAGTTAAGATTTGACAACGTTATAAATATTCTTCAATCCAATCTATATGCTCTATCTTTCAGGATTGAAGATGTACTAAACTCTATTCTGTTTGTTAAGAGTAACACTCTACACCCATCTGTTTTGACGCCTCGCCAATTGTATAACGACATTGTAAATAATCTTAAAATATTGCCTAAATATAAGGAGTTTCCTGTTAAATTAGACTTAAATAATATTCATACATTAATTAACATTGCCGAGTTAATTTGCTACTATTTAGATGATAAATTAATATTTGTAATCAGAATACCTCTAGTTAGTGTATTAGAATATAGTTTATATAAGAGTATTCCATTGCCTATTCCTTATGATTTAGAAAAAACAAATTCTTTTAGCCTGATCTTGCCTACTGAACAGTTCTTAGCTTTAAGTAAAGATAAGTCTTCGTTTACATTTATAAAAGATATGGATAGCTGTAAAGACATATCCTACAATATGTATCTTTGCAAATTTCCCGAAATTTATGCAGTGTCAGGTAACCAATATTGTGAAATAGATATAATTACTAAAGCAGTGACCTCCATTCCCGAAAACTGTCAATACCGGTTCCTTCATGGCAGCATTGACATTTGGCATAAATTAAACAACAATAACTGGATATTTGTACAATCTGAACCTACAAAGCTTACCATTGAATGTTCAGATAGCATCTTTTCAGAAACTGTCATATCTGGCACAGGCACCTTGAACATCCCCTATAATTGCGTAGCATATTGTAAGAATACCATAATTGTTAAAGAAACCGTTCCTACTGTAAAATTACCGATGGTCTCTTCTAGTTTTAATATTATTAATGATAGTTGTTGTAACATTGATCATGTCAAGAAATTAAATTAATCTCTTCTCAAAATTAATAATGTAAAATTAGATAATCTTAAGGATCTTAAAATTATATCCGATCAAATCATAGACGATTTGAATTCTATAGATTCTACAAATGATTTTAAAACACATGTTAGTTTTCCTATCCTCAGTGTATTATCCATAATTGTATGTATATCCTTAGCTTTAGTGTATTTTTGTAAAAAGGGCAAGTGTTCAATGCCAAGGAGGACAACAATTCTAAATGAGCAGAATGAAAATCCGCCTGTTGAGCTAGATACAATCGTCACCCAACCGCGGTTGCGAATAGAGTTATTTTCCGAAAACTTTCCTTAAGGGTAAGTTTCCTCTTAACCGGGGGGCTGTTACGTAGCCCTCATGTATGGGATCCGGCTGATCTCAGCATTTCCCACCTACGATGCTAGGCAAGGATGCCCCGCAGGGCAGTCAGTCCGGTCTGAACTTTCGTCTTGAACACTCGCCTTCCAATATCATTTCTTTTACCTTCTAAAAGTGTATTTTACCAGTTTTCCAAATTGAGTGTTTCTGCGTGTGTGAAATTATAAATAATCTGTGCATTTGTGAACATTCTTTTTTTTAAAAACGGACCACGAGAATTCTTTGTAACAGTGCGTTCTGATCACCGAACTTGGGATAAGAACATATCTGAGATACATTGTGCTCTTAATACAGTTAAACACGATGTAACTAAACATACTCCGTACTTCTTAACTCACGGACGTGAGATGATTCTTGGTGGTTCTATATATAATGATGACACTCCCATTGATCCTTACTCTTTAGACGTTGATAATGAGAATAAATTTTAACAATTCTAACAAGTTAAAAGAACTTGAAACTATATTCAGTAAAGTTCGAAACTGTTTACTCGTATCGCATGAACGTAATGCTCGTTATTATAATTTGAGAAAACGTAATGTGGAATTGAAGGAAGGTCAAATAGTCTACAAGCGTTGTTTTCATTTGTCAAATGCCTCCAAGCATTTTTCTGCAAAGTTAGCTCCCCGCTATGATAAATGTGTTATACACAAGAAACTTAGTCCTCTTGTGTATACTTTAAAATCTTTAGATGGAAAGAATCTTGGTAATTTCCACATAAAGGACATTGTTCGCCCTTGGCGAATCCGTTCCTCAATAAATGTAGTTAGTGCTTTCCTAGCTATATCCAAAACTTCATATAAGTAGAAACTCGACGTTGAGTTAGAGTTGATACTATTTAAAGGGAATCATAACTGATGAAAACATATACTCAGAGTTTTCTTTCAGTAGTCGTCTAATTCGACAAAGTGTTTCGAGATCTAGTACTTTTGGAATCTCTTGGAATATAAGATTTTCCTATACTACCTCGGTTGTAAATAAAACGGCATCTTGTAATATAATAAGTTTTTTTTTTGCCATTTAGAACTAACTAGAACAGTATTTATACATAGTTTTGTCCGTTCTGTTTCAATAGTTTTTGTCATACTCTTTAAAGCTGAGTGTTATCTGTTAGTTAGATAGGTGTCTGATGTCTATAGTTGTTGTAAGATTTTTTTGTTGTTGTTGTATATATAGTGGTTAAAAAAGCTTAGTTGGGTAAAAAAAATTTACCCAAACTAAGGAGGAACTGTAACACTTCTGAGTGTCGGTTACATATTCAAGGGATTTAATTTACTAACCTATTTTATATACATCCCTTTTGTGGAAACAAACTCAATTTTCACAATACTTTAGCTATAACTCTAAAGTCATTTGTCTAATTATTTAAAAGTTTATAATATTTCACATTGTTTGTGTTTGTTCGGAACGACATGAGTTTGACGTTGTCAAAACTGTCACGAACGTTTCGACTCTTTTGGCGCGTTCTAAAATTAACGCGTGCGTCTATGGTGTCTTTCAGTTTGGTGCTGGACATTGAACTTAGATAGATTGGCTGTCCTGACTCACATCCACCCATAATGTATTTCGTGAGGTGTGACAAACAGGAATAGTAAGGATTTCATGTTGGTTTTGTTTATTTATTTTTTGATTATTTGTCAAGGCTGTATGGCTTGGCCTGCCGTAATCGAGCGAAAAAAAGAAAGGAGCTCAGCCCTTTTTGCGACGACATGGGTCATGAGAATGTGCCTGTCATGGTGATTTGGTTCGGATTAATATCCGAAGTCTTTTTAGCAAATATGTAGACATAATAATTGTTGCTGAGGTGAGAATATTTGTTTATATTTGTTTCTTCGTAATCGGTAAGATTACTTGGCCTTTGCGAATAATATGTTCTTACGATGGTTGTACTTTGTATTTCAGTCTGCTTTTCAAGAGACTTAGCAAATGATATGAGAAAGGATGGTGATAGAAGGATCTAGTTAAAACCCCACTGAAATAAGTGGTAAGTTAAAACTATATAATCTCTTAGACTGCATTCCTAAACAGAATGTTGAGGGTGAAAGTGATTTTTATTACAAATTACTAATGTCTGTAACTTTTCTGTTGTTACAGGGGTTTATGTTTTATGTTTTAGGTTTTATGTTTTTGTTTTTTTTTTTTTTTTTTTTTTAACAAAATATTTGATAGTTTAACGTGTTTCACGTTCTCTGCATTCTACATTTTTACTCCTTGTGAATGTCTGTAAGAAGACTTAAAGTAAGCTGAGACAATGTGCAAAGAGTCGGTTCTGGGTCCGCTTCGGTTCTGGGTCCGCTCCTGTGGAACATCGGATATGATTGGGTCCTGCGCGGTGCTACTCTTCGGGGAGTCGGCGTCCTCTGTTACGCCGACGATACCCTAGTCACCGCGCGGGGCCCAGATTTTCGCGAGGCGAAAGTCCTGGCCACCGCGGGCGTTGCCCAGGTGGTCAGCCGCATCAGGGCGCTAGGACTCCAGGTGGCCCTCGAAAAGTCCGAAGCCGTTTTCTTTCACGGGCCTCGGCGAGGGCCACCTCGAGATTGTCAGATTGTGGTGAGCGGCACCCCCATCGCTGTCGGGTCGAGTATTAAGTATCTTGGTTTGGTACTCGACAGCCGATGGGGCTTCGTCGAGCACTTCCGGCGTCTGTCGCCAAAGTTATTGTCGTACGCCGGAAGGCTGGCGAGGCTGCTCCCCAATCGGGGAGGCCCAAATAGTGCATGCCGTCGCCTCTACGACGGTGTAGTGCGCTCAAAGGCGTTGTATGGAGCGCCCATCTGGGCGCACGCCCTCTGCGCCAAGACAATCCCGCTGCTGCGGCGTCCGCAGCGGTCGATTGCGCAGAGGGCGGCACGAGCGTACTGCACCGTCTCCTACGAGGCGGCGTGCCTGATTGCAGGAAGCCTCCCTTGGGATCTCGAGGCTGGAGTCCTCAAAAAGGTGTATGAAGAGAGCGCCCTGGTGCGAAGTAACGGTGGACGGCCCCTTCCGGACGAGATCGACCGCTGGAGACAGTCGGCTCGCGACGATCTCTTCCGGAAGTGGGCCGAGAGGTTGGTAGGCCCCTCAGTTAGCCCCCGGCTCGTGGGGGCTGTCCGGCCCGTCCTGCGGGCTTGGGTGGAGAGGGCAAACGGAGCGCCGACATTTCACCTCAGTCAGCTCCTCACAGGGCATGGCGTATTCGCCAAGTACCTGTGGGAGGTGGCTGGGGTGGAGCCGGACCCCGTGTGTCGCCACTGCTCAAGTGGCGTCGTGGACACGGCGGAGCACACACTCGCCGTGTGCCCGGCGTGGGACGGGCCGCGTATCGCCCTTACGGGCCTTGTCGGTGTAAATTTGTCGCTGCCGGCTGTGGTGCAAGCCATGGTCGGCAGCCAACAGTGTTGGGCCGCCGTCGCCTCGTTTGCTAGCGAGGTGATGGCGGCGAAACGAGAGGAGTTGCGGGTGCGGGAGCGTACGGGACAGACGCTCCCGCCCCGCCGTCCGGTTCGGGGGCGTCGACGTGCTAATTACATGCGCGCCCCCGAATAGTGTCTGGCCGTGGGCGGAAGGTCGGGGGACCCCGCCCAACTGGCCACTTGGCGACGGGCACCCTTTCTGTGTTCCAGGGGGTGCCCACTTTTTTGCGCACGCCGCACGTACCGGCCGCTCCCACCTCCTCTGCTTACAGAGGAGCGCTCGAGAGCGGTGGAGGTGCGGGCTAGTTCATCAGCTCCTTAGGGAGCTCCGGGGTGGTCGCTTATCGACCGCCCCGAGACGGACCCCTCCGTTCTGGGGTGCCCCTTGCCGGCTCGCAGTGATTTAACCTCAGGCCTACCCTGCGAGTCGGTTTTAAGGTGAGGCGGAACACCGCGGGGTTTAGTGGGTAGGACGGCCCTCTCTCACGGGCCGGGAGCCCCACACACCGTCCCTGCTGCCCCCGCAGTAGGGATGACGGTGCGTAAATGCATTCCCGGCGAAAACAAAAAAAAAAAACAAAAAAAAAAAAAATGTGCAAAGAGGACATTTTTCTCTACTCTGGTTACCTACTACCTGGACTTCTAGAATAGGAAGAGATGTGAAGGACAACTTATATCCAGTTAAGTAGTAATCTGTAATTAGTTTCTATGTATAATAACCCGGTAAAGGCCGACTGATGTTGATAGTTTAAAATGAATAACTTTTTACTTTAAATATTCATTTTTCTATTACATATGTAGCTTTCAACTACTTTAATTTACTGGACTACCGATGTGACGTTCCAGTTACACATTTTATAATCTTTTTATTATCACAAAGGAATATTAATGTGAAACTTTATTTTTACTTTGTGTAGTATTTATGTTGTAGTGTATGATGATGATGAGGATGATGATGATAGGAAGCGGTGTTTGTGTGTTAACAAAACTCAAAGATAGTTTAAATGTATGTCTGTATATAATTTAGATATTTTTAAGGCATCTGACAACTGCTTTAATATTTGTCATTTTAGGCCACGCCCATTTCCATATTTTGGTTTAATTTTTATTTGTACTAAATATAAACTTATTTTTAAGTGACCATATATATATGGGTCCCACTATGCTTGACTAAGCCATTTCTTTTTACTTTCATATATGTATATTCATGTCTACATATGGATATAGTTTAAATAAATATAATTAATAAGTTGATAACATGAGTTTTTTAATTGCATCATTCGTTTGATGGAGAGATGCCTGGCGCCCTCTTTTTATAAATTTTGGTATTTCTCTGCTCCAGGTTGGTCCATACTCACTTCCTATACCCATGCTCTGCTAGCTGGTGCACCGGTGATTCTTTGAGATAGTGTTACTTACACATCTCCCGGGATTACCAACCGTACCTGATGGTTGTATGTAGGTGTGTTGTTGCTACCTAGTGCGCACCACCCCTACCAAGCCCGTCAACAGTTATAAGTTAGCGGCCCAATGTGTGTCCAAACCTTGGAGAATGATGCAATTAAATATGTATTTTTATTTAGTGATAAGCATGTACTTTATTGTGTGTCACTATGGTTTTGTTAGTCTTAAAGACGCTAGTCTTAAAGTACACCACTTTAAAGGAAACTTATAAATTTTCTTTAGTCTTAAGCGCTATGGTATATCCAAGTTACTTTTGAACAAATCTACTACTTGTATGTATTTGGTTAGATAGTTTAAAGCTGATAAACTCGAAACTATCCAACATCAATGAAAGGCAATATATTCAATTTAAGCTTATAAACTTAAAGAGATATTAATTTTTAAATATGCCGTGCTTATATCTACTGTTTACTATTTTTCTTTCATTTTGATTAGGTGCCATTGCCTAACAATTATATTTGTTTTGAATTAGAATTGAATTTGGAATTCAATTTTCTATCATGGATTTTCTACAAACTGGATGAGAGATCTTACTCTCATTTACACAAAGACGAAATTACACATGAACTGTCCATTCGTAAACTAGAAGTTAATCATCTCTCGCGACGATCCAGTCTTTGTCAAGCGTTAAATGAGACATCGAAACTTGCTCGAAAGGGTAGTTTGAAATTTACTGATTTAGTCAATGTTAATTTGACTTCGGAATTGGAGTGTGTCAACGAAAAGTTGAGGAGATCGAAAGAGAAGCTAAAGGTGATTTGTCTACATCTGCTAGAGGTCGGTTAAACTCTCGTTGCTTCTTATACTTTCTTTGCCGTCTAGGTCGTATTGATGAGACTGAGGAGGTAATGCTTCTCAAAAAGCAATTGAATTCTATAATTGAATGCTTACAAGATAGTGATTCTGCTTCTTCATCGGATTCGGAGGATGACGATGACTCTGTAGTTACTGAGAAGCAGGTAGTCAGAGAGGTTATTTACAAACCTGAAAAGATTTTTAATATTAATTCTTTGAACTTGAAATTCAAGGGGGACACTTGTGTCCGTACTTTCCTTTCTCACTTAGAAGAACTTCTTGTTACTAGGAATGTTTCTGAAGACAGAATATTCAGAGGTTTCCCGGAAATTTTTGATGGACCGGCGTTGTCTTGATTCCGTTCTCGCGTATCAATTTAAACTGAATTGACGTTCTTTCTACTCAAGATCCTTGGTACTTAGACATCTTTAAAAAGGTCTCTGATACTCCATCTATGTTTCCCAATATCGTTTCTCGAAGAATAAATATCGCCTGACAGATCAATTTGACTGGAAGTTGGTAGTGCCTTATGAGGAACGAAAAGAAATTCTGACGAAGTGTCATGATAATGTTACTTCTGGCCATTTCGGTGTGGCCAAAACTCATTTTAAAATAGCTAGTATATATTACTGGCCTAATCTCTTTGAAGTTGTTAAAGAATATGTTGATTCTTGTGAAATATGCAAAAGGTATAAACCTACTAATTTAGCCCGTTCTGGATTTATGGGGAAACCACGACGTATTACGTTGCCTGGCGAGGCTATCTCTTGTGACATTCTTGGTCCATTTCCTCCCTCCTATATGAGAAATCAATATTTGTTTGTTTATACTGATTACTTTAGTAAATATGTAACTTTGTTTCCTTTGCGCACTATAACTGCTCAAGCGATAGTTAAGTGTTTGGAGAAAGGAAAATTTCTTGTACATGGGGTACCTAAATATCTTTACTGTGACAACGGCGCACAATTCACTTCAAAAGACTTTAAAGACCTAATGGTTAAATATAGTGTTCCTCATATCTTTTACAATCCTAGATATCATCCACAGACAAACCCACAACAATTCACGACAATTCACGATTTACACGATCGGTAGATCGGGTAAATCGTGAATTGGTAAGAACCATAGCTTCGTACGTGCGTTCTGATCACCGAACTTGGGATAAGAACATATCTGAGATACAATGTGCTCTTAATACAGTTAAACACGATGTAACTAAACATACTCCGTACTTCTTAACTCACGGACGTGAGATGATTCTTGGTGGTTCTATATATAATGATGACACTCCCATTGATCCTAACTCTTTAGACGTTGATAATGAGAATAAATTTTAACAATTCTAACAAGTTAAAAGAACTTGAAACTATATTCAGTAAAGTTCGAAACTGTTTACTCGTATCGCATGAACGTAATGCTCGTTATTATAATTTGAGAAAACGTAATGTGGAATTGAAGGAAGGTCAAATAGTCTACAAGCGTTGTTTTCATTTGTCAAATGCCTCCAAGCATTTTTCTGCAAAGTTAGCTCCCCGCTATGATAAATGTGTTATACACAAGAAACTTAGTCCTCTTGTGTATACTTTAAAATCTTTAGATGGAAAGAATCTTGGTAATTTCCACATAAAGGACATTGTTCGCCCTTGGCGAATCCGTTCCTCAATAAATGTAGTTAGTGCTTTCCTAGCTATATCCAAAACTTCATATAAGTAGAAACTCGACGTTGAGTTAGAGTTGATACTATTTAAAGGGAATCATAACTGATGAAAACATATACTCAGAGTTTTCTTTCAGTAGTCGTCTAATTCGACAAAGTGTTTCGAGATCTAGTACTTTTGGAATCTCTTGGAATATAAGATTTTCCTATACTACCTCGGTTGTAAATAAAACGGCATCTTGTAATATAATAAGTTTTTTTTTGCCATTTAGAACTAACTAGAACAGTATTTATACATAGTTTTGTCCGTTCTGTTTCAATAGTTTTTGTCATACTCTTTAGAGCTGAGTGTTATCTGTTAGTTAGATAGGTGTCTGATGTCTATAGTTGTTGTAAGATTTTTTTGTTGTTGTTGTATATATAGTGGTTAAAAAAGCTTAGTTGGGTAAAAAAATTTACCCAAACTAAGGAGGAACTGTAACACTTCTGAGTGTCGGTTACATATTCAAGGGATTTAATTTACTAACCTATTTTTATATACATCCCTTTTGTGGAAACAAACTCAATTTTCACAATACTTTAGTTATAACTCTAAAGTCATTTGTCTAATTATTTAAAAGTTTATAATATTTCACATTGTTTGTGTTTGTTCGGAACGACATGAGTTTGACGTTGTCAAAACTGTCACGAACGTTTCGACTCTTTTGGCGCGTTCTAAAATTAACGCGTGCGTCTATGGTGTCTTTCAGTTTGGTGCTGGACATTGAACTTAGATAGATTGGCTGTCCTGACTTACATCCACCCATAATGTATTTCGTGAGGTGTGACAAACAGGAATAGTAAGGTTTTCATGTTGGTTTTGTTTATTTATTTTTTGATTATTTGTCAAGGCTGTATGGCTTGGCCTGCCGTAATCGAGCGAAAAAAAGAAAGGAGCTCAGCCCTTTTTGCGACGACATGGGTCATGAGAATGTGCCTGTCATGGTGATTTGGTTCGGATTAATATCCGAAGTCTTTTTAGCAAATATGTAGACATAATAATTGTTGCTGAGGTGAGAATATTTGTTTATATTTGTTTCTTCGTAATCGGTAAGATTACTTGGCCTTTGCGAATAATATGTTCTTACGATGGTTGTACTTTGTATTTCAGTCTGCTTTTCAAGAGACTTAGCAAATGATATGAGAAAGGATGGTGATAGAAGGATCTAGTTAAAACCCCACTGAAATAAGTGGTAAGTTAAAACTATATAATCTCTTAGACTGCATTCCTTAACAGAATGTTGAGGGTGAAAGTGATTTTTATTACAAATTACTAATGTCTGTAACTTTTCTGTTGTTACAGGGGTTTATGTTTTATGTTTTAGGTTTTATGTTTTTGTTTTTTTAACATAATATTTGATAGTTTAACGTGTTTCACGTTCTCTGCATTCTACATTTTTACTCCTTGTGAATGTCTGTAAGAAGACTTAAAGTAAGCTGAGACAATGTGCAAAGAGGACATTTTTCTCTACTCTGGTTACCTACTACCTGGACTTCTAGAATAGGAAGAGATGTGAAGGACAACTTATATCCAGTTAAGTAGTAATCTGTAATTAGTTTCTATGTATAATAACCCGGTAAAGGCCGACTGATGTTGATAGTTTAAAAGGAATAACTTTATACTTTAAATATTTTTTTTCTATTACATATGTAGCTTTCAACTACTTTAATTTACTGGACTACCGATGTGACGTTTCAGTTACACATATTTTATAATCTTTTTATTATCACACAGGAATATTAATGTGAAACTTTATTTTTACTTTGTTATGTTGTAGTGTATGATGATGATGAGAATGATGATGATTAACAAAACTCAGAGATAATTTAAATGTATGTCTGTATATAATTTAGATATTTTTAAGGCATCTGACAACTGCTTTAATATTTGTCATTTTAGGCCACGCCCATTTCCATACTTTGGTTTAATTTTTATTTGTACTAAATATAAACTTATTTTTAAGTGACCATATATATATGGGTCCCACTATGCTTGACTAAGCCATTTCTTTTTACTTTCATATATGTATATTCATGTCTACATATGGATATAGTTTAAATAAATATATTTAATAAGTTGATAACATGAGTTTTTTAATTGCATCATTCGTTTGATGGAGAGATGCCTGGTGCCCTCTTTTTATAAATTCTGGTATTTCTCTGCTCCAGGTTGGTCCATACTCACTCCCTATACCCATGCTCTGCTAGCTGGTGCACCGGTGATTCTTTGAGATAGTGTTACTTACACATCTCCCAGGATTACCAACCGTACCTGATGGGTGTATGTAGGTGTGTTGTTGCTACCTAGTGCGCACCACCCCTACCAAGTCCGTCAACCGTTATAAGTTAAAAAAAAATAAGAATTAATATAATATTTCATTACCTAACTTTAATATACCTAATTAAGTATATATTGACAAGTTAAAGGTCATAGAAACGGCACACCAAAAATAAATATTAGAATAAACAGAAAATATAAATATAATAATATACTTTCCAGACCTTAGACCACCTAACTAACGATCTAAGCTTAGTTCCCGACGTGCAAATTACCAAACTTTCCCTTCTGCATTTGAAAACGTAAGTTCCCGACATTTGTGAATTGAGATTCTGCTGATGAAGGTGCTGGCTCAAGTTTCCAACTGACCAGAGACTAAAACGTCATTTCAGTTGACCATGGCGGAAACAACAATATCTTTTCAGTACCTTTATAAGAAGACTTGGACACGTCCAACGAATGAGTGAGGAACGATTGACGAAGAATATATATTGTTCAAAAGTAGAGGGTAGAAGGAGTCAGGGTAGGCCGAGACTTACCAATGAAGACCACGTGAGCAGATTGCTCAAAAACGGAAAGGTCAAAAGTACTCGGATACCCAGACGTGGGTGTATGAAGCGATTGATGAATCTCGAAGAAGCGAAAGAAGTATGCATGGATCGCGAAGCCTGGCGATCAGTCCTCTCTGACTACCCCGTCAGGGATACAGCGTGAAGATAGTTAGTTAGTTAGTTATAAGAAGAACAGGAAGAGAAAAAACTTACTACCACTGGAAGAAGTCGAAGTGCTATTTCTCGTGTTATTTGTTTGTAAAAATATCAATAGATGGCACTAGTAGTAAAATAAAAAAGCCCAAAAGCTTTTATTCCCGATTGTATTCGTAGCACCCGCATTCTTTTTTTAAATTATTTTATGGCATAATTACTAAGACCTTTCAGCCAAATTTTGTATATTGATATTTGATTTAGATGTATATTCATATTTCTTCCTTCTTATCATCTAAAATGTCCCCATCCTCTACGTCTTAAATCAAGGTCAGTCTCACCCCAGTATAATGGTGGTTGATGAGGTTTTCAGTGGATTTTACGCGGCAAGTTAGAAAATAGCATTTCACTGCTAAAATATCATTGTCTCTCACTATAGCACGTTAACACAACTTTTATGTCCAAGTAACCAGCACTCCCGCATATAAAGCAAGATAGATGAACTAGTTTTAGAAAATAATATAAAGCAAGCGACTGCACTTGTCAATTTTCCCGCGCAGAATCAGTAGCCCTCGCATTCTGTTAGTTCATCAGCATAGTGCATACCTATATTAAAGCATTAAGGAAACTAGGACAATATGTAATTTTCTGGAATTGTGGTGGTGGTTTCTGGAATTTATACAGAAAGAAAACCCTGTCCGACCCGAATAGGCACTTTAATAACATAAAAAATAGGCACCTCAATAAAAAAATTATGTCATATTATTCATAAGTATAAAATAATCCCCTTCAATAAGGGCTTGATAGATAAAAAAAAATAGGGGAAAAGAAACAAATAAATGTCATTTATAATCAATGCACTTTATTTCATATCATAAATAGGTAATATGTTTGAAATATCACAATTTGTTTGTTCATTAATCGCCGAAATATTTTATTACTTATTATTTTACTAATAACTAACTATTAAAATATAATATTAAATAGAAATAAGGACCTGATTCACTCATATAAATAAATATTTTTCACAATACATAATGTTAAAATTACTTTTACAATCTTTTTTGTGGTTTATATGGCCTGGATACTAAGATTACTTTCACATTGGTACAGGATTATAGAGAGCCTTTCGGTATTCCATTTTTAAATATTTTTTTAAATAATTGATTAAAGATTCAATTACTCATGAGTTAGCATTATATAACTTAATATTTTTTTTGAAGTGGATAATGTTATATGTTATAACGTAATTGAATACAAAATCAATTAATAACTGAATACAAAATATTCTTACACAATTTTTAGGATTTGCATACGAAAGTTATTTCTTTTTTTAAACTCTGAATTTTTATTGTTAAATGTAAGTAAAAATAGGATTTTCCGAGAAACTGAAAAAAATCTTATGTATACCATTATATATTGAGTTTATGAGCGTAAATGCGATAGTAAAGTACCTGTTTGAAAGTTTTAAAACAAGCTTTTAGTAATTATTAGTCTAACTATGTTAATAGGAAATATTGTTATTATTTTGAAAGCTAAAAGCTCGTACTGCATTGGAAATATATATAAATGGTAATACGTCGATACAATGACTATTTATATATCATACAGTTACAGACTAGTAAATGTCCGTAAAATGGCACTTAATTCACATGTCTTTTTACATACAGTTTCTAATGTACGATTACACGTACTTTAGATCAATCGAGTCTTTTAAGTTCATGTACTTATCAAATTGCTAATCAAAGCAATGACACCTAAATAATGAATTTTGACATGGATAAATGATAAACTGATTAATAGCATATACTCGAAATTCATATATATTATTGTAAATAAGAATGATTGTAATTTATCAGCGTATTTGTAGGTTCAGTCAGCGTCATAATAAAGAGGTGACCTAACTGTTCAAAATTATCGTAGTAAATATGCTACTTTTATCATCAGCGGCCGGTGATTTAGTCGCTTTTTAAATGTTTCACACGACAAACTTAAAAACATCAAATGCGGGGATGAGTCGCTTTTCGGAAGATCGACGAAGCGACTAAGCGTACTCCGCACACATTTAAATGCCGGTCGCATCGATTTAGCATCAGTAGAATACGATATAGCATTGGAGCAGTCGATAAAACACTATATTTTAATACCGTACCTGATATCGGAAAGCCAGAAATTGCGATATACCATCGACAGAATCTTTATAACGCACAATTTTAATATTGCGCTCGAATTGCGTTAAAACGAGATTCAGGATCATACACTCACAAAACCACAGATGACCGATGATAAAAGTAGCATGTATGCTTTGGGCCTAACATAGCAACATAATTTTGTGACTAGGTATTGGAAGAAAGTTTTAGGTTTAGGAAAGAGTTAAATAGATTAAACTATGTACTATTATTGTCTATAGCGTGATATGTCAACTCTCAGAGTCGATAACATATCATTCTCCTAATGCTAGTTTTTATACCTACGTTGATTAATTACAAAATGCCATTAATAAACTAAAACAAGGTTACTATCAGAATACCTAGTGCGAAATTTTAACGAGTGCTTTTCACGACTTTCCTTTCCTTATAGATGTCATGTGTCTCGAATCCGTTTAAATGTATGTAAATGCTCTTCTCGGTGAGTTAGGAAAGACTATAAAAAAATCGCATGCGGCACTCTAGTAGTTCTCAGCAATCAAACAGACTGTATATAATATCGGAAGGAAGAACAGGCGAACGATTAAACATTATTGACGTATGCTGTTATGAGGATTGCACACAAGACAAAATACATAGGATTTTTCATCTTTTTTTAATGAGGCTCTAAATACCGCGGTAGTTTATCATCTAGAGATAGAAATTATTCATGTTTAATATACTACTCGGGACTTCAGGCGAAACAAAATTCTACTTACATACACCGACGGTTTTTTTTTTGGCGTGAAGTCCCGAGTAGTGTATAAAACATGAGTATACACCGCGAAAGTTTAAAAATAACAATAGAAATTATTATAAGAAAAAATTAATAGATAAAAATGAAATTTCAAAGCTTGTGGGAGGCGCTGCGAGATTAATGGTCATTTTACAATAATATTAAAATAAACGATTCAAATTTTTTATTTGGATCTGTAAGTACTGTATTGTCTTTTTCTGGCAAAGCAGCAAGCCGATGTAGTGTCGCCCACACAATTAAAAACATAATAATCACTGTGTTTTTATTTGTGTGAGCGACACTAAAATACTAATTAATAAATAATTTTAACACAGTGATTACTGTGTTTTTTTTGTGTGTGAGCGACACTACATCGGCTTGCTGCTTTGCCAGAACAAAACAATACACTACTTACAGATCCAAATACAAAACTTGATTCATTTGAAGTCGAATGTCTCTCGAATGCCAGACTTTAAAGACTTTGAAGCATTCTATCTATCTATATATATTAAGCATTGCTAGAAGGGATGAAATTCTACGAGGGCAGTTATTTTTAAGTAACATAAGTACTGTTCTTATATTACTTCTGTTACTCATGAAAATAAGATGATAAGTCAACCGTCGAACACCCAAAATTAATATAGCACGTTACGTATAACAGCATCAGTCATCCAGCTTATAGATTAATTGTACCATAAACATTGCCAGGACACGAAAACAGCTTCTAATAGGTACAATTTTCTTTCATTATTGAACATTTTCGTACTTTAGTCACGCGGAGCGCCAGTAACATAGTAGTCATTAAACCAGAGTTGGTTAAGGTGATCACTTAGAATCGGGTGGATATAATTGTCTGACACTTTAGTAGCAAAGTGGACACGGCAATGAGCTCACCACCTGTTACGTGGGTCAAAATGCATGTGGTGAAATGTGAGCGTTTAATATGCCTCTGCCTACCCCTTCGGGGATAAAGGCGTGACTATATGTATGTATGTTTAGTAGCAAAAAAAAAGAAAAGTAGAATTAAAAATAATTGTATTTTGTCTTGTCGGTCCTCTAAAATTAATATAAATATTGTATTATTTATCGTATAATTAACATTCCTACAAATAATTTATTTTATATATTTACAATATATTACATTTCTTACTGTTACATCAATATACAATAAAGGAGAATATAACGTTAATTACAATATAATTAACTGTATCATTATTTTACGATTACATTTTATGTTGAAAAATAAATTTTCGTACAGTACAGTCAGTCAAGATAGTGCCCTACCTTTCTGTATGTTATTTCTAAAATCAAACCATCCGTTCCAGGGATTAGCCGGAACAAACATATAGACGGACTGACAGAGATTTTTTTTACTTGTTTTATTTATAAGTACCGTTTATACTTTCTTATGCATTTAGTGAAAAGCTGTTAATTTGGAATTAAATCGACACATACACAGATAAATTATATATATGTATAGATATCGAGGGCAGGCACCGTATGCTAGACCACATTTTTGACTGACTGTATTTAAACTATTACAAAATTCACTCGTGAAAAAACAAAAAATTTACGAGTGGAATAATGAAGCTGTAGGCGAAACTATATCCTACCATTTAGATATTAAAACAATCATGGTCACAGAAATTAGACTTATATGAATAATTAGGTGTTATTATGTGTTTCCGATATTTCGTCACTGGTAGCACCACACATGATCTCGAAGGAACTAAAGTATGTAAGCGTTCTGAAGAACTCGTACTCTTGGTCCCACACTCTCATTTCTTGACCCAAGGTCAAGGTCAAAGGAGCTTGCGCCGGCCCGCCAGTGGTCCATACAGCTTATTGTTGCAACCGCCATGATCACAGTCAATTGAGTAAAGTCGACTATTTTTTAAAAAAGAAATAACGTTATTAACGTTATTTTTAACATCACTCGTTATTTAACATAATAAGCTTGTTAACGTACACCAGTCTGTTCACAGGACTATCGGAAACACACAATAAAGGCTCTAACAAATAGGCGCGTTGTTATCGGTCGATAATACCGGATGCGTTAGATTGATATCTGTTTTTAGTTATATTATGTATTAGGACGACGGCTATGAAGACACACTGCTGCGATAATAACGGTATAATAGAAGTAGCACGCCTTCGTCCAGCTATATTTGGTTCTGACATGTGTTCTTAGAACATTTTATTTTGTATTGGGACGCATGCGGGGATGCATTGCGCGAAAAAGACCCGAAAAACATAAAATGCAGAGAACGTACTCGTAGAATTTATAGTAGTTTTGGAGCGAAATATTTTGAATTCGAGATCAATAATACGATTTATTTGAAAAAAAATATTGCGATTTTATTTCATAAAATATTAAAAATTTATATAGTTTTAAGGATTAAAATAAGTACTTAAATTTTGATTGTATGAACTAAAATTAGTGACGAAACATACTTAAATAACAATCATTTTCACTCGTTCAATAGTAAACAGTGACAACTTAAATTACTTGACCCTTTTAGCGACACAAGGCATAATATATTAAAAATTAATGTCGTTTTTTTTTCAAACAAATAAATTTAATCGATTCTATTATTGACACCGAAATTAAAACATTTCGCTCAAAAACGAATATAAATTCAACAAATACTACAGTTGTAAGCAATTTCATAACACATCCGGTATTATCGGCCGATAATAACGCGTCTATGTAAGAGAGCCTTATGGTAAATATTCCTCTATACAAACTGATCACACAATCTTTAAACAGTTTTTTTCACTTCACAAATCCTTTATCCATTTTTTTAAACTATCAATGCACAAACTCGTTCACCCCCCCACCGTGGTGATGAAACTGTTGGGTATTATCAACTATAACACTCGTATAACCTCCTTCTTGAACCGTATTGCTAGGCGCTATTTTACTAAACGTCCCGCCAAAATTCTCCACAACGCGGCCATTTTGACTTGGATTATGTCCGTAGAATGATATTAAATTCGTATAATTATACTGGTTAGGGATTTCTGAGCCTTCAATAGAACTGCAGGAGGAAGAACTCGCTGAAAAAGGTCTTTGACTTTGGGGGTAGACATAATTTTGTATCATTTCATTTGTGTCCGCATAATTTTCGTAGAATATTTCTTGGTAGCCATTTTGTTGATGGTAGTCGTCTGGATTGTCGTAAGGAGGTATGACTGGAAGGTTATATTCTGGATAAGTGTACCCTCCACTGGAATCGCTATACTCGCTCTCGTTGACGGGAACCGGGTTTATTTTTTCAGCGTGTCTGACGTGTGATATTTGTGGTGAGGTGGCAGCGGTGGGATCGTGTGGTGGGATATCCATTTGGTTTACTTTAGGGCTTCCTTGGCTTATGTTTAGAATGAGATGTTTTTCTTCGATATCGCTGTGGAAAAAGATTGGAGTGAGTTTTTGTCTTATGTTAGAATGTTAGATGGTTTGACTGGGTGTAAGGGGCCCCAGTAAGATCTTTATTTTTTTACACAGCACCGTCTAGCCCTAAGTAAGCTAATATAAACTTGTGTTATGGGATCTAGACGACAGATAAACATACTTATATATTTCTAATTACATAAAAATTATACATAGGAAACACCCCGAAACCAACATTTGTGGATGACAAAAATATTTGTTGTGACCCGGGAATCGAACCCAGGACCTTGTGCACGGCAGTCGCATACACTACCACCGCGTCACCGAGGCAGTCAATCAGTATGCTTGTCTACCACAACAGAAGATTAAAAAAGTAAATTACCTGAGAACGTAATTGACAGAGACGATGCAATGAGGTCTGGAAGACCTGGAGTTGTGGACGATAGTTGCGTAGCTCTGCATCCAGACCCAACCTCCGCTTTTGGTTAAGAAGCGGTAGTACCGAGATGTGACCTGACCTTTAGTTAGAACTGGAAAAAAGCAAAAACAAAATCTATTTATACTAATTTTATAAAGAGAAAAGATTTAGGAAGCGAAAGAAGTATGCATGGATCGCGATGCCTGGCGATCTGGCGGCGATATAAAGACCTCTTAAGCAGATTGCACAAAAACGGATAAGTCAAAAGTACTCGGATACCCAGACGTGCGTGTATGATGAATCTGCAAGAAGCGAAAGAAGTATGTACCTATGGATCGCGAAGCCTGGCGATCTGTCCTCTCTGACTACCCCGTCAGGGATACAGCGTGAAGATAGTTAAGTTAAGTTAAGAAAAGATTTGTAAGTTTGTAATGAATAGGCTCAGAAACTACTGCGTCGATTTTAAAACTTCTTTCACCATTAGAAAGCTACATTCTTCGTTAGTAACATAGGCAATATTGGATTTTCAAAAGTTTAGTGTTTCGTACGAAATCTTAAATAGGAAATCTTCACCACGCGGGTGAAGCTGCGGTCATTAGCTAGTACTTAATATATAAATACTGAAATTATGCCTCTGCCTAACCCTTCAGGGATAAAGGCGTGACATTGTGTTTGTATGTATGTCTGTATATGTTACGTTCAAAGATCGAAAACGCTCAGTGTGCGGAAAAATAGCTCACAATGCGTTGTGGTCACAGTAAAACACCTACATGGCGAAATTCGTGTTATGGCTCCTGTGAAAACGCGCACGACGCGTTGTGGCACGTAAAACATTCACTTGGCGAAATTCGTGTTATGGCTCTAAAGAAAATGCGCACGTCGCGTTGTGGCAATCACAGAAAGACCAAATAACGAATTGTTGAACAAATACAGAGGGGACGTGGCGCTCGGCGGCCGCTGCTGCTGTCGCGCGTTAATGGTCACTGTTCTAACATAACCTAATCTGGAGGCGCACTCAACGCGTTGAGATCAAATAGCATTTCGCTACTTGGTCTTTTTGTGATTGCCACAACGCGACGTGCGCATTTTCTTTAGAGCCATAACACGAATTTCGCCAAGTGAATGTTTTACTGTGACCACAACGCGTTGTGAGCTATTTTTCTGCTGACTGAGCGTTTTCGATCTTTGAGCGTAACATATATAAAGCTAAAGAGCTTGCATGTTTGGCGATCGCGAAAATATCAAAAACTACTGGTCTGATTTGAAAAATCCTTTTGGTTTTGGATAGCCAATTTCTCGAGTAAGGCTATAGGCTGTATATTATCAAGGCAAATAAAAATCGGGCCAATTTTTATGTATTATTGTAAGAATTTTAAAAGTCGGGGTTAAATAGACGGGAGATGTCGGTACATCACAGGCGATGCTGTGGGCGTCAGCTAGTTAATGAGAAGAAGAATAGAGAGATATACTTACGTGTACAATGCGAATGTCGCATATGCAATACATCAGTTCCATGTATGTAGTGGTATAAAGTCTTTTCGATTAGGTCCTGTGGCTCGTACCCGGTTAGCGATGCAACTCTGCAAATAAAGAAAAATATATAATTAAATATAAAATAAATAAATATTGTGGGACACTTTTCACACAGCGCCATCTAGCCCAAAGTAAGCTAATATTAGCTTGTGTTATGGGATCTAGATAACTGATAAACACACTTATATATTTCTAAATACATACATATTATAGATAAATAACATCCAGACACAGAATAAACCATCGTGCTCATCACACAAAGTTTTATCCTGGGTGGGAATCGAACCCACGACCTCTTGCGTAGCAGTCGGATGCACTCCCACCGCGCCACAGAGGCAGTCAATTACTCGAAGCGCTCAATACCAGGGGCCCGAGTCTGCTATTACAATCGTTTCGAAATAGAATCGAAATCGTCGCTCAATAGAAAGCCACCGGTACAATTTTGAGAGTTTTTCCTAGTCTACTATTAGATATAATGAGTCAGCGGGGCCCCGAGGGCTTCAACTATTCATCTTATTCCTGCTTCAACTATATCATCCTTACGCAGAAAAAACCCCACTCTGCCTCCCAACCCTCGATAATTAGTTAACCCTTAACTCTCAAGTGACAGGGGGTCGCTTTGACCCCATACTTTTTACGCGGCTAATTGCCGGAAGTGTCGGCTTGTTTATTTCGCGTCAACAATTTTTTCGCATGAAAAGCAATATGGTTTTTAGTTGATTGAAAGGGCTTTTTAGAATCGATCAATTACTTAAGGGTCGTTTAGAAAAAAAAACACGGTTTGCAATCCGGGAGAGCCGACAGAAGTGAAAATTAAATTAAAGTGAAAAATATGCGTAGATAGTAAGATAGGAACGACGTTAATGATGATGATGAAAAAAAATATTCTACACGGTAAGAGACTTAATTGATTACACAATATTATTTAATAAGACCTGTAGATGACCGGGATCAATATTAGATGATGATGATGATTATTATTATTTAGTAGCAAGGTATTGAATCTACCAATTAACTATCAAAAAAATGTAATTATCTAGACGCGTTCACACCGCGAACGCCATATGTAATGTACATGTATATATGCACACACTATAGCTGCGTCTCGTAACGGTGTCGCGAGGCCAGAGATTTTATCTCATCTAAAAATATGAATACCGCACTAAAAGATATTTTCACTTCAAAAACTGGACAAGCAAGTGTCGGACCGTCAACGAGGGTCTGTAAAAGTTTAATATTTTTTGCGTCATAAACGTCAGTAAAGTAACCACAACCTGCGCCTGTCCATTTCAACACGGCAATGGGCTCACCACCTGTTACGTGGAACAAAAATGCATATGGTGAAATGTGGGCGTATAGTAGACTAGGTAAACCCACCGGCTTCGAACTCCCATCGCACCTATTTAATCCCGTAGCATATAAATTTACAATATTGCATAAAAATTTGCCCGATTAGTCGACATTTATGATTACTGCTCTCTTCTTCAGGGTAGTAGCGTGATGATATATAGCCTATAGCATTCCTCGATAAATGGGCTATCTAACAAAAAAATATTTTTTTAAATCCGACCTGTAGTTTCTGAGATTAGCGCGTTCAACTGAACAAACAAACTATTCAGATTTATAATATTAGTATAGAAGTATAGATAGGTATGCATTGCTTACCCTTTCAAGAATAAAAGCATGACAATATGTATGTATGTAGGTAGATATTTGTTAAATAACGTCGGCATACATTATTATTAGCTATTGTTTTAAAAATTATTTCCGTATACAATATTTATTGGTGATACTACAATTTTAGCTGAGTTTACGAGTTCGCTGACGATGCGGAAGCTGAGCCGATCGGCCACTTGACACGTAGGTACTTAACAAATGTGTACCTACTTGCATTGCAACGTTGCATTTCACACAGATAACAATTTTGAAAAGCAATTCGTATGCTAACTGTTTCGGACGCACCAGACGCGTTTACTAGCAACACCACCGTGACCTGCTCAAAACTGACGAATTAATCCACCTTTTTACGTCTAAAGGCGACGTCAGGCGCCATCGACCGGCACTTAGCAAAGTTGCCTGTACGAATGTATAGAATTGCGTCTATAATCATTCGATTTGTGATGACACCTGCCTAAACATTAGAAACAATTTTGAAAAGCAATTATGAGCTAACTTTTACTAAATATTTTTTTTATTATATTATTTATATTTGGTGCGTTGAACCAGAAGACGCTGGTTCGGGTCCAGCTCGTGAATGAAATTAATTACCGCTTTAAATTTTTAATTTACACATGTAATGAAATAATCGTGCCTTCAGAGGCGCTATGGATGTTGGAATTGGACGATGTGGTAGAATGCCCACGGCTACTTTCTATCATCGCACACCAACAGTCCTAAACATCATTTTTTTTTTCGTTTGGGTATCCTCATGGATGCTATGCCGGACTCCTACCGACTAAAACCACACGATTCCCTTCTATCTGTCTATAGCGAGGAGTCCCGGGTGAGCCCTCGGAAGGATAGCCCCAGGGCTCCCGACAGATCCTAAACCCCATGACAGACTGTTCACCCTCACACTTTGCGTTCGAAGCTTAAGCATACGGTATATGATCCTTTAGGAACTTTCTTCCACGTATGCTTAGATTCTGGAATGAACTCCCTGCCTGGGTTTTCAAACGTCTACAGCATGGGCAACAATTGTCTATAGGCTACGGTGACCAGTTTCCATCGGGTGAGCTTGTCAGCAACCTCAGTGGTATAAACAAATATTTTAAGAGAAGTTGTGTGAGAACAGTAGTAGGCTCTAGTAACGCCCTATGTTCGAGTTTGTAAGTAACTACTTCACGCTGTATCCCTGACGGGGTAGTCAGAGAGGACAGATCGCCAGGCTTCGCGATTCATGCATACTTCTTTCGCTTCTTGTAGATTCATCAATCGCTTCATACGTCTGGGTATCCGATACTTTTGACTTTTCCGTTTTTGAGCAATCTGCTCACGTGGTCTTCATGTGTAAGTCTCGGCCTACCCTGACTCCTTCTACCTTCTACTTTCGCACAATATATATTCTTCGTCAATCGTTCCTTACTCTTTCGTTGGATGTGTCCAAACCAACGGAGCACGCCCTTTTCCAGGTTAACGCTGACACTTTCATTCAAACCTGCAAGAAGTTTGTAAGTGATGTCGAGAAATAAAAAAAGGTACCTTCCTCGTTAGGTTTTCTCTAGTCTACCCCATCTTTGGGGTATATCTCTAGATAAGAGTATTATCTATATTATTATTATTATCTCTACCACCTTCGGGGATGAGGCGTGATAGAGATATAGAGTATCTACTATTTGTGCCCGGCTTCACCCGTGACTTTTTTCACGTCTGTAGTCTTAACCATTTCTGAAACTGCTAAAAACTTACACCCCTATTAGGTACCTACTTAGGCGCGGAATATAGAAAGGCCTTTCTTATGGGTGCCTACATTATAAGGATACCTCTTTGACTACCCCGTCAGGGATACAGCGTGAAGATAGTTAAGTTACAAAATCCCTAAATATAAACAAAACTAATTAAAAAATTTTTGAGATTATGATTTGCTTTTTTTTTTCATAAACTAACTTTGACAAAAGACGAGATACACTCTCAGACAGGGGTACCAACTGCATAGACAAACGATAATGTGTTTTAATGCTCCCACAAATACTTCACATAGCCCACCCTCGTTTGAACAGTAGGGGGTGAAAAAACAAAGGCTCCCTCTATAGTATTAATTGGTGTCGAGAGATATCGGATATCCTTTATTCGAGATGCGTTAATTGTCGATAAAATAAAAAAGTAAGTAGTGATTTAAATACTTTTTAAAAGGAGATGGTTTTGAGAGTTTTGGCGGGAACGGTGAATCCTATATTATTATTATATTTATTAAGAGTTTTGGCTTGGTTACTAGACCATTGAGTCACGTCTTTTTATTTATTTTAAATCTTTTTATTTATATTAAATATTTAATATAAATAAAAAGACGTGGTGGTGGGACACAATCCTGAGTTGCCTGGAAGAGAAGGTCGACATAGACCTTTAATATTATAATATTTTAGTAAGTAATGCAGCTTAGAGATGTTAGGTGCGACGGGAGTGCAAAGTCCGAATTACGTCATGAGCAGAGCCGTGGATTCAAAGCAAGTATTATTCTAATCTTAATAATATTATAAATGTGATAATTTGTATTTTGTATGGATGTTTGTTACTCTGTCACGTAGAAACTACGGAATAGATTTTAATGAAACTTTACAATAATATAGCTTATAGGTACATCATAATAACACATAGGCTACTTTTTATCCCGGGAACAAGTTCCTGTGGGAAACGGGAACTAGAAAACTTCTCTACGCGGGCGTTAACTAGTTAAAACATAAAGAAAGATTTGTACAACTATTCTTATTTCTTATCACGGTATCTCCAAATATGTAAAACTATTTATAGTAAGAACATCACGTTCTGAACATCTGCAGACCAGGTGTGCTAATGTTTTGATATTCAATACCTTTTAGACTAATACCTGGTAACTTATACAACATATAGTGCCGTATTAGATAAGTATTAGCTATTAACATAACAATAAGCATATATCCTTATGTCTTATGTATGTATTTAGTAATATACAAGTAGGTATTAGATGACAGATTCGCCCGTGAAATATTTAGACCTCCCGTCGCACCTATTTAATCCCGTCGCTTATAAATTCTACAATGATGCATAAAAATTTCCCCGATTTGTCGACATTTATGACTACTGCTCTGCTCTCCAGTGTAGTAGCGTAATGATATATAGCTTATAGCCTTCCTCGATAAATGGGTTATCTAACACAAAAAGAATTTTTCAAATCCGACCCGTAGTTCCTGAGATTAGCGCGTTCAACCAAACAAACAAATAAACTCTTTAGCTTTATAATATTAGTATAGATGTTGGTTTGGACACGTCCAACGAATGAGTGAGGGACGATTGTCGAAGAATATATATTGTGCGAACGTAGAGGGTAGAAGGAGTCAGGATAGGCCGAGACTTACATATGAAGACCACGTGAGCAGATTGCTCAAAAACGGAAAAGTCAAAGTGGCAACCGGGACCAACGGCTTAACGTGCCTTCCGAAGCATGGAAACGCTCACAAATGTAAATGCCACAAAGTGGTCACACATCCGTGACCAGCCAGAGCGAAAATTGCTTAACGCAGTGATCGTTTACAGAACACTGAGTGGCAGGTTCTCAAAATGTACTCTTAAATAATTTTACCAAATTATTTTCGAATATATTTTAAAGCAATTTGTATTCTAATTTTCATATAGGTAATTTTTTACTTTTATTCTCACATATTCTTTCTGGTCATACTCTTAAATGACGATTATATTATAGTAACGAATTTCAACATGTTTCGTTACGGGTAGTTCAGTGGCGTACAATGTTGCTCTGGTTAGGCAAAGGTCACGGGTTCGATCCCAGTCATGAACTATGTTTTTTCACTTTAATAACAATTCATTCAAACGCTCCTGGCTCAGCTGACTATGTTCTGTAAACGATCACTGCGTTAAGCAACATTCGCTATAGCTGGTCCTGGTAAGGGAGTCCATTTTATGGAATTTACATTTGCGAGGGTTTCCGTGTTTTGGAAGGTACGTTAAGCCGTTGGTCCCGGTGGCCAGTAAAATGGCAGTTGCTTGCCTGGTTGAAGGCAGTTTGGGCGGCTTGAAAATTTTTCAACAGTTGGTAGCCATGCCAGCTTGCGTCTGTCCATTCCAACATGGCTCACCACCTGTTACGTGGGACAAAAATGCATACGGTGAAATGTGGGCGTATAGTATGACGTGACATTATGTATGTATACAGAACACTTGTACAAGTACAAATGTAAAAATTCATATATTTTTAATCAAATAATTGACGAATAAAAAAAATAAATGTGTAAAATACTTCGGCTCGATACGGCACTAACTGACTGTTCTTAGAATGTAAAACTTGACTGGTTTCTCAACAATGCGGGGTCCTGGACGCGTTTTCCATGGCTGCCGACACAATTGTATGTATCGACTTTTGAGTATTATTAAAGTTAAATTTCTTTACGCACGCTTGAATTGGAAAGTGAGCTGGGGCCCGAGTCTACTATTGACAAGCCTTAGAATAGAACCATAACGCTGTTTTTAGCTGTCAAAATGTTAGTAGACTATCAAAAATGCAACTGACTGCGACTGACGCGGTATGTGTTAGTAGAATTCTATCGGCCGACCGATAGAAGTCTATTGGAGTACGAGTGTAATAGTAGACTACGAAAAGCAGTCAAAATTGTACCGGTGGCTTTCTATTGAGCGACGATTTCGACTCTAATTCGACACGAATGAAATAGCAAATTCGGCCTCCAGGTGAATCCGTTAGAAAAAGTGTGAAAAGGCGAGGCGTAAGAAAGTTGAGAGGGAGATATAAGTTGTGAATTGGTAAGCTATTAATTGACTTACAAACAAAATTTTTAAATTTTATTTATCTGTAGGGATAAGTTTCTTTTTGCAGAACTATTTCAGACTAATCCTACTAATATTATAAACACGAAAATTTGTAAGTATGGATGAATGTTTGTTACTCTTTCACGGATAATCTACTAAATGAATTTTGATGAAAGTTTACAATAATATAGTTTACACATCAGAATAACACATAGGCTACTTGTTATCCCGGGACCAAGTTTCTGTGGGAAACGGGAACAGGAAAACTTCAGCCGTGGGCGTCAACTAGTAGCAGAGATAATTTAATATCTAATGGTTATATTGTACACTGACGGATGACTTAAAAGTCGATCTACATAATATTGATTCAATACTAAACAAATATAAATGTAATTTTACTAGCTGATTGCCGCGGCTTCGCCCAAGACGTGTTTTGAACCTCGTATCACCCATTTAATCCAGTCTATTATTATTTTAAATATCCATCACGCCTTATCCCCAAAGGGGTGGCAGAGGCATATTATATGCCCTCTTTTCACCGTATGGATTCCTGTCCCACGTAATAGGTGGTGAGCCCATTGCCGTGTTGAAATAGACAGACGCAGGTTGTGGCTACCTGCTGTTGAAATTTTCAAGCCGCCCATAAGGCCTTCAACCAGGCTTAACGACTGCCATTTTACTGGCAACCGGGACCAACGGCTTAACGTGCCGAAGCACGGAAACGCTCGCAAATGTAAATGCCACAAAGTGGTCACCCATCCAAGGACCAACCATAGTGAAAGTTGCGTAACTCAGTGGTCGTTTACAGAACACTGAGACCGCGGGGCCACGAGCGCTTCTTTTTTTTTTCTTCTTTTTTATTATTTTTATACAATTCTGTATGAAAATTTGCCCGATTTTACACGATTTTTACATTTATGATTACTGCTCCGCTCTGATGGGCAGTAGCGTGATGAAATATAGCCTATAGGCTTCCACAATACATGGGCTATCCAAAAGATAAAGAATTTGTCATTTCGTACCAATAGTGACTGAGATTGGCGTGTTTAACTAAACAAACGAACCATAAGCTTATGTTTTTTAGTTACGTCATTTAGATAAGCATATAGTATATATTAGATTAGATAAATTAACAAATAAACTCGATTACAAAATTTATAAAAATAAATATGGCAATCTAACGTAAATTCGTGAACTTATTCAATCAATATTTTTGAAGTATCTATGATAAATTGTGTAACTAATCTATTCAATATTATAAAGCTGAAGAGTTGGTTTGTTTTGTGATACGCGCTAGTCTCAGGAACTTCTGGTCGGGTTTATTTAAATAGCCCATTTATCGAGGAAGGCTATAGACTATTATATCATCACGCTACTACCCTCGAAAGCGGAGCAGTTATCATAAATATTGACTAATCGGGCAAATTTTTATGCTTTATTGTAAAAATTATAAGCAATGGGATTAAATAGGTGCGACGGGAGATCGAAGTATGTCACGGGCGAAGCCGTCGGGGTCACCTAGTACTAATATATACAGTTGAAGAGGTTGTTTGTTTGGTTGAACGCGCTAATCTAACGACAGATTATAATTGAAATTTTATTTTAATGTGTTGGATAGCCCATTTTTTAGGAAGGCAATAGGCTTCTTCCCAGGAGAGCACAACAGTAATCATAAATGTAATAAAAATGGGCAAAATTTCATACAGTAGGTATTGTAAAATTAATAAAAGACTTACACCACACACCACGTTAGCAGATTGCTCAAAACTGGAAAAGTCAAAAGTACTCGGATACCCAGTTGTGCGTGTATGAAGCGATTGATAAATCTGAAGAAGTATGCATGGATCGCGAAGTCTGGCGATCTGTCTTCTCTGACTACCCCGTCAGGAATACAGCGTGAAATTAGTTAGTTAATAAATATGGGACTAAATTGATGCCACGGGGTTTAAAGTACGTCACGGGCAAAGCTGCGAGGGTCATCTAGTAAACTACAATACATAGTGACGTTGCAACAAATTGAGTCATCAAGTTAATTCATAGATATCATTAGGTGCATTCTACGATTTCGTCATCACCTTTGATTACAGTAATAACATTATAACAATAAATTATTATTTACTATTTAACGCCCGCATGCGTGGTGAAGTTTTCCCATTCCCGTTTCCCACAGGAACTTGTTCCCGGGATATAAAGTAGCTTACGTGTTATTCTGATGTGTAAGCTATATTACTGTAAAGTTTCATTAAAATCCATTCAGTAGATTTTGCGTGAAAAAGTAATAAACATCCGTTTTTACAAACTTTCGCGTTTATATTATTAGTAGTATTATTGGGTAACACACGAATAGGTTGTGATACGTTTTAATAATTAATTTCACAAACGCAGTGTTTTTACACTTCTAAATCCTAAACTTTAGAAAAGTCTTATAAACCTATCTGTCCGTGTGTACGCGTCTATTTCTTAGTACCTATAAGAGATGGAGACAAACGGTTTACAGGCGAATTCAGGACACCATGAACACGTGCATATGCGATGTTGAAGTTTCTACCACTTGCGGTTTTGAAACTGGTTTCTGTTTAGAAGTCGTCTGATTCCTTCGCTACAAAGTGAAGGGTGCGTTACTTGTTTTTTTCTTAGGTTTTGTCGATGAGGATTGTGCTAGACTCATGTAATTAATAAAGGTAGTTACCACCAACGAGTCAATGTTGTTTTTTTTAACTATCACGCCTTAATCCCCGAAGTGGTGGCTGTGGCATATTATATGCCCAATTTTCACCATGTAAATTCCTGCCCCACGTAACACGTGGTGAGCCGATTGCCGTGTTCAAATAGACAGACGTAGGTTGTGGCTACCTGCAGTTGAAATTTTTCAAGCCGCACATAAGGCCTTTAACTAGTCTTAACGACTGTCATGTTACTGGCAACCGGGACCAACGGCTTAACGTGCCTTCCGAAGCACGGAAACGCTCGAAAATGTAAATGCCACAAAGTGGTCACCCATCTAAGGCCAGCCATCGTGAAAGTTGCGTAATTCAGTGATCGTTTACAGAACACTGAGTCCGCATGGTATGCCTCTGCCTAACGGCGTAACAGTATGTATGTTTGCAATTTCTTACATCAAATCTCCCATGACATTTTGGGAATTCGACATTTTGCTAATTCAACATTTTTGGGATTCAAAATTTTGTGAATTCACAATTTTGCTAATTCAACATTACGGGCCGGAAGGATAGAAGTTTCCGATAAAGGAGGCCAGAAGACTTTTTTAAATGTGACTTTAAAACTCTATCAGTTATGACTAGTTTAAGTTAAATATTGTTGCTTTCGTTTGTAGATAAAGTTCGGTCTCACTTAAGCTAATGATGATTTGTATTTGTGAAAAGAAATCACGATTACCCAAAAAAGACTCTTTAAGAAGTTAGGCATCCAAAGTTCTAATTTATTTCTAATTGTCTTAATTATTAACTACTGTCTAAGTATAATTATTTTTTACTAATAGCAACTATTAATAATTTCCGCAAATGCACAAAACAAAATCAAGATATCTCGCTTTTCACAACGTCCGACACAAAAATTACCTTTCATTCAACATTTCTTTGCAACTATCTCAAATCGCGTTTAATTCTGCATGGATAGCGCGAATATTATATAGGTATGGTATAACAGTCAGCTGTAACGAAAGGGCCCATAAGTCTCCTTCGCTAATGAACAATGCTAAAACCGGTGCGTTTTCCATACGTGTCGACGGTACGATATTTTGTTACAGTTGGCCCCTCGTTTGTGTACGAGACCTTATATATTGATTTCATTCCAAGAACGCTTTCTATCGTAAATGAATAACTGTTGTTATGTTCCATTTGTGTCGACATTCATATTGACTTAAGTGGTTGACACTAAAACAATCGTAAAATTCTAATAATAGTCACTTTCAATGAAGGAGTAAAAATGTCAGTAGGTATTATTATACTTGCGTAATGGAAAAGTATAAACACAATACCTACAAAAAACCTTATAATACATATAAATAACGCGGCCAGGCTTTGCACGAGTGCACTGCCGCCCCCGTCAATATTCCGCAAGTCTTTTTTTGCGTTACGCATTATTTTGATTTTGCTATATGTCCGAAGGTTTTTATTTAATTTGCATGATGTACAGGGAAAAGCTTTCTTCATGAAATATTCAAGTCAACTAACATATTTAAAATTATATAGATAAGACCGTTTTTCTGAAAATAGCTTTTCTAATAACAATTTATAATTGCCCATTTTCAAAGTATGTAAATGGATATAGTATGCTAAAGAGTTAGACGTATGCGATCACGGATTTTTCTGCAGATCTATGCATATGATACACATTTTAACTTTACATTATTTTGTTAGAGCTCAAAGGGTTAATACAGCGATTTCGTTGAAGGGAGCTTTTTGAAAGGGGGCTTTTTTTCCAAAATGTCGAAAATCATTTTTTATTGGAGATGTCGGAAAGATTTTTTATACAAAAACTTAACAAAGACAGGCAGCAGTACCAACTTTGTTTTGTACTATGTAGTGAATGTGGAATTTTCCCACGTACATTTAAATTGAGAAGCGGAAATCGCCTTATTTTTAAGAAAGAATAATAATTGAAGTACTCATAGCCCCGCTAACTCAGTGTTCTGTAAACAATCACTGCTTGCAACAAGCAAGCACAAATCACACTTTTCAAGCCACCCATAAGGCCTTCAACTTAGCTAAACGACTGCCATGTTACCAGCAACCGGGACCAACGGCTTGACGTGCCTTTCGAAGTATAGAAACGCTCGTAAATGTAAATGCCACAAAGCGGTCACCCATCCGAGGATCAGAAAGTGAAAATTGCTAAACGCAGTAATCGTTCACATAACACTGAGTTAGCAGGGCTACGAGCATTTTTTATTAATATAATAATAAAAAATCCATATTAATTTTGTGTCGGAAACATTGGCAACACTCCGCGCGCAAGTTCATATTTTATTGGTTCACGCCAATCATGGGCGCGTAAACTTCAACAATGCGCCGTTCCACGAAATGCGTGCTTTAGAATAAGACGTAGGTATATGCGCCTCGACGTATATCGTGCAGTTTAAACTAGAATGTCTTAACTGTATCTGGAAAGAGTTGCTAGTTTATATCAGTCAAAAGCTTAAATAAAGACACGTGTAGAGCCTACTGTTGTAGGCTCTAATAAGACAAACACTATCTATGGTATCTTGTAATCTGGGTCCTTTAAAAGAAGCGTGAAAAGGCATATTTATGGGCCGTCAACCTGAGGGTCGCTATCGGGGTCCTACCGGGGGGGGAAAGCGGCCGTCAGTCACGAATCGTCGCCTCTGCTTTCCATCAGGCGGGCGACGCCATTTTGACGTGTCAAACATAAAAAAAAGAAGAAAAATGGTATTTTATGGCCTGGTTACTAAGACCGTTAAGCCAAATCTTATATTTTTCATATCTTCCTATTATCTAAAATAGATACTCTGTGAATTCAAAATCGTTGTGGAGCGACATATTTTGAATTTGGAATCATTAAAAGAATGCCGTATTCTCAGACCTAACAAATATATAAAAAATACGGTTTGTGAAAGTGGAGCTGAACCTTCGCTGAAGTGAAAACTGAATTTATTACTAATTTATTTATCTAGTCGCGTTTCCGGACTGCTATATGTACATGCATATATGCACACACTATAGCTGCGTCTCGTAACAGTGTCGCGAGACCAGAGATTTTATCTCATCTAAAATAATGCGTACCACACTAAAAGAAGTTTTCACTTCAAAAATAAGAAAAATCGAAGAAGTTCGATATAAGACCGGTCCTAAGATTTTTGCACATTAGATATACATAAACTTTGCACTTTACATAAATAGTTAAATATGGAGTGGGTGCAAGAGCAACCATGAACCTCACCAGCTAGCGGTGCACCTGTTGATTAACGAACGAGTTTAGGACGCAGGATCCCTAACAAGGTTGGGAGGTCTGACGGCAAAACACGACAACAAAATTGTTAATCATAAGTCGAACAATAAATGCTCCTAGTAGTCAAATAAATGGGGAGCGCCGGGTGTAAAAAATTGGGGCTGAAAAAAACCGAGTTTAAACTATTTTTTTTACAATATTCTATCAAGTCCGATTAAAAGAACAAAAACATTGTTCGCTCGTTTATATTATTTTCAGTTAGCGACCTTCAGCCAAAATGTATAGCGAGTAAGTAATTCATACCCACAATAAAGATCTCGCTAAAAGGTCTTAGAAACCAGGCCATAAAAAGAAAAAAAAAGTAATTCATTCATTTTTCGTTCCATTTATATAAACAATTCATGTTCTAAATTCAAATCTCATTTGTTTCCGCTAAAAACTTTCGAAGAAAAGAGCGATTATCCCGTTTATAAAAGAACAAAACGGCAATGTTTTCATAAAATATTAAAATATGGTGGAGAATTTCACTTGTTTCGATACGGTTCGGGTAGTTCAGGTGGCTAGAACATTGCCCTGGTTACGCAAAGGTCACGTGTTCAATCCCCGTCTCGAATCGAATTATCTTTTTCCACTTTATTAAAAAGGTATGAGAAATATTTAAATAGAACGGATGAATAATATTTGACTCACCTAGCATCCAGGAATATCAGCCGCATATCCAGGGAAGCCCGAAACATGAACATATTGGAGTGCAGCTTCAGTTCTGTGACGGCCGATGGTGGTAGCGAGTGGCCCACAGCGATTAGGCCGAGTGGAGCTGAACCTTCGCCGAAGCGACGCGCTCGGAGATATCCAGAACAGTGGATTACCTGTGGAAAAAAATAAATGATATAATACACAATTCCACCATAGACTGCCTCTGTGGCGCAGTGTGTAGTATCCGACTGCTACACAAGAAGTCGTGGGTTCGATTCCCACTCAGGTTAAAACTTTGTTATTTGTGTTTATTCTGTGTCTGGGTGTCATTTATCTATAATATGTATGTATTTAGAAATATATCTTCACGCTGAAATATAAAAAAGAAGAATATAAGAAATATTTAGAAATATATAAGTATGTTCATCAGTTATCTGGTTACTATAGTACAAGCTCCGCTTAGACTGGAATTAGATGGCGTTGTGTGAGGTGGCCCAACGATATTTATTTATACATCATTTTATTTTAGTGGCCTGTTGTATAACTAAATTTCACGCGAGCAGAGCCGCGAGCGTCGCATAGTTTTTAATATACGAGATATTCGAGTGATATACTACTTAATTTGCTAATGGTTTCAATTGTAAGTGAATACGAGGGGACTTGGGGAAACGTTAAACAAATCCCTAAAAATAATCTCTGCCTACCTCCATAGTTTATACAGAGAGGCGTAAGCGTATATTGTTTGTCTATTCCCAACGCCACGTGTCTATAATTCCAAAGAGTATTTTGATTCACCCAATTTGAGTTGAATCTTAAGACAATACCGTCACGCGTGCAATCTGATTATTACAAGTGAGCCCTTGTGACCCCATTGTACCTATTCAATCGTACAAATAGGGTAAATAAGGGGTACAGGGCGTTAGAGCGAGTTATTACAAGGATTTAAAAAAAGAATAAAGAAAATTGAATAAGTGTTTTTTTTTTTTATTTACGCGGGATTTTGGTCAATTTATATGTATATTATTTTCCAAAACTAGTGCATTAATCTTGTTTTATGATTGTGTAAAAATGGTAGTTACTAGACATAAAAGTTGTGTTAACGTAAAAGACAGCGATACTCGTACGTAGGTGACACTATTAGTTTTGCGTAACTTAAAAAAACAACATGTTATAACCAAAATATTATGTTCATTGCTTTTCAAAATACTCTCCTTTTTAAACATTTTATCATGCGATCGAACCATTTTTCAAAACAGGAGGACCACAGATCTGAAGGCATGTTTTCTACGTGCTGATTGAATGCTATCACTGCCTCTTTGGAGTTGGTAAAAGTGAAACCTCTCATCAAATCTTTGATTTTGGGGAAAACACAGAAATCACATTGTCTAGCACCCTGTGATTTCTGTGTTTTCGGTCGTGTCGGGGCTATGCGCAGGATGGGTGACGAGTTGTACTTTTTCGGAAGCAAAAATGACTTTGTTTTGTTGGCCGTGTGTGAAGAAGCGTTGTCATGATGTTGGAGAACGCAGCTTTTTGGTCGTCTTTCGCGAACTTTTTCTAACACCCTGGGTAAACAAATGGTAGAATACCACTCGGCATTAACACTCTTTTGATCTTCAAGTGGAATTGTACAGATGGGACCCGTAACTGAGTAAAAAACACGATCATTTTTTTATCAACGTTTCTCGCCTGCCTCACTTTTATTGGCCTATTCTCATTTTCAAACACCCATTTACAAGATTGCTGTTTTTTTGCGGGTTTACATCTTGACGCGACAATTCCACTGAAAGCCTCAATAAAGCTCTACCATGTTAATGGGGCAAGGACTGGACTAGACTTGACATCGACAAGTCTGTGGCGACCTGTTGTTGAAATTTTTAAACCATTAGGCCTTCAACTGGGCTTGAAGACTGCTATTTTACCTGCAACCGGGACCAATAGCTTAACGTTCCTTCCGAAGCACGGGAACGCTCGCAAATGTAAATACCACAATTACTTAAAATGTTAAAAAGGCGTCTGGTGCCTCAAGGGCTGGCAGTTATCTCTCTCAGTAAATAAGTATAGCCATTCAAAGAGGAAATACTGCCAGCCCTTTGGGCACAATGCCACAGGGGTCGTATTTAGTTTAGTAGGTGACACCTAAACATTATTATTTTATTCATTTTATTTTTATTCATTTTATATTATTCATTAATGTCTCTTTTTTTCACGGGTATCTTCTTTTTTGAAATCTTGAAGAAACCCGGGCCTTTGGTAGGCTTACATGGGGACATAGATCCAACATACAGAGGGCCTTTGAGAATTTTAATCTAATAGGGAAGCGGACCCCCACTGCAGATAGTCCACGCCCGCCTTATGTAGAAGAACGGTAATGGATCATCTTCAATGGGAGTTAAACTATAGTAAAATGTGCTAGCTATGAAATGGGCTAGAGCTGATTGGGTTAGAGGTTAAATAGATTGGGTGATTTAAGCTATTAAACATACATTATTCATTTTATTATTATTATTACCGGTACTGACCTTGTACCCGGAGGTTGTGAGCCCCGCGTTCCTCTTGGCAAGAACACACTTCATCCGGATGAAGAACGCCCTCTCGCACTCGATGTCCACCGAGGGGCCCCACGTCCCCCCCGCTGGGTACCTACAAATTATCCTCATTAACATGATGATGGCTTGACATGACATATTGTAGGCAGAGGCACACTATATGCCGACATTTCACCGTTTGCACTTTTGTCCCACGTAACAGATGGTGAGCCCATTGCCGTGTTGAAATGGACAGGCTCAGGCTGTGGCAACCTGCTGTTGAAATTTTTCAAGCCGCTCATAAGGCCTTCAACTGGGCTTAACGACTGCCATGTTACTGGCAACCAGGATCGACGGATTAACGTGCCTTCCGAAGCACGGAAACGCCGTAGTTAAAGTTGCTTAACGCAGTGATCGTTTACAGAACACTGTATCCGAGGGGCCACGAGCGCTTAAGATGACGATGACTTATGGTACAGAAACGTGGCCATAATCAGTGGTTCTCATTGAGAGACTGGCTGTCGCCCAGACAGCAATGGAGATTGCTGAAATAATGATGATGATATACATAAATATCGTCACGGAAACTTGAAGGAAATAATTTACAGTGTTGGCAATTCGATTGTGGAATGCGCTGCCTTTGGAATACGTTGTACGAAATCTCTGTCATTTTCTAGGACAGGGTTAAAAAAACATCTATCCTTCTGTATTATTTATACTTCAGCCACGCCTTTGTTCCCGCAGGGGTAGGCAGAGGCATACAACATTTCGCCAACATTTCACTGTATACAGTTTTGTTCCACAAATAGGTATTCCATTGCCGTATTAAAATAAAAAGACGCAGGCTGTGGCAATCTGCATATAATTTTTTTTAAGTCAGGACGTTCAACTTGGTTTAACGACTGCCATGTTACAAAAAACCGGGACCGATGGCGTAACGTGCTTTCTGACGGAAACACTCATAAATAGTTGTCACAAGGTGGTGGGCGTATAGTATGCCTCTGCCTACCCCTTCGGGGATAAAGGTGTGTCAATATTTATGTATTTATGTACAAGGTGGTGTGAGGACCAGCTCTAGCGAAAGATGCTTAAACGCAGTGATCGTTTACAGAATACTGAGTTAGCGGGGCTAAAACTTGACTTGAAATTCACTCCTATAGTTAATCATTAAATTTTTATACCACTGAGATAGTAGACAAGCTTGTGCCTATCTGACTAAAAGTGGTCACCGTATGCAACACCATAGGGTCAGGCACTCGCGCTGCCGACCCTACTAAAATCTTCTAAGACCCCTTACTGGGGACCGAGTCTACTATTCACAAGCTGTAGAACAGAACCAGAATCTCTGTTTTTAGTTGTCAAAATGTTAGTTGACTATCAAAAATGCAACTGACTAGCGGCCACTGGCGCGGCACGTGTTAGTAGAATTCTATCGGCCGACCGAGAGAGAAGATTGTAATACGAGTAGTAAACTACGAAAAACTGTCAAAATTGTACCGGTGGCTTTCTATTGAGCGACAATTTCGACACGATTGAAATAGCAGACTCGGCCCTCTGCAGACGTGCGAGAAAACTAAGGTAAGGAGTTTAGTTCAAATCCAAGCGTTTATCTAGCAGTTAATTTTATTAACATGTAACAAAACTTACCCTAGACTGGGATATTGATGTCCCAAGTACGAATGTGGATGCTGTAGGCTGAGGACCGCGGTCATCTCGTCGTGATCTGATTGGTGAATATATTCGTATATTGAGTTGCCTGTTAACTCTACCTGTGAAAGAGTTATATGTAGTAAAAAAATAATTCGAGATGTTCTGAATTATATTGAAAAAAAAATAAGTAATACATTTTAGACGTCTAAATCCTAAACTTTAAAAATGTCTTATAGACTACTAAATCCTAAAGTTTAAAAAGTCTTATAAAACGTCTTAGAGACGTCTAAATCCTAAAATTAAAAAAAAGCCTTATAAAATGTCTTATAGACGTCTAAATCCTAAAGTTTAAAAAGTCTTATAAATTGTCTTATAGACGTCTAAATCCTTAAGTTTAAAATAGTCTTATAAAACGTCTTATAGACTTCTAAATACTAAAGTCTAAAAAAGTCTTATGAAACGTCTTATAGACTTCTAAACACTAAAGTCTAAAAAAGTCTTATAAATTGTCTTATAGACGTCTAAATCCTTAAGTTTAAAAAAGTCTTATAAAACGTCTTATAGACTTCTAAATACTAAAGTCTAAAAAAGTCTTATAAAACGTCTTATAGACATCTAAATCCTAAAGTTTAAAAAAGTCTTATAAAACGTCTTATAGACTTCTAAATACTAAAGTCTTAAAAAGTCTTATAAAACGTCTTATAGACGTCTAAATCCTAAAGTTTAAAAAAGTCTTATAAAACGTCTTATAGACTTCTGAATACTAAAGTCTAAAAAAGTCTTATGAAACGTCTTATAGACTTCTAAATACTAAAGTCTAGAAAAGTCTTATAAAACGTCTTATAGACGTCTAAATCCTAAAGTTCAAAAAAGTCTTATAAAACGTCTTATAGACGTCTAAATCCTAAAGTTTAAAAAAGTTTTATAAGTGTTCCCGTCCGTCTGTAAGCAACTTAAGAACTAGAAGATACAGAGACAAATGGTTTGCGGCATACGATTCAGGACACCATGAACACATGCATAGGCGATTTTGAAGTTTCTACCACTTGCGGTTTTGAAACTGGTTTCGGTTTAGAAGTCGTCTGATTCCTTCGGTACGAAAGTGAAGGGCGCGTTACTTGTTTGTTTTAAGCGTGGGACCCTGCCTCCTTAAAAACTATGATTGTGGGACATTTTTTTTTTACCCACCGCCGTCTAGTTCAATGTAAGATAATATAAGTTTGTGTCATGGAATGTGCAAGTGAAAACAATAAGTGACTTAGGGCCGTATTCCAGAACGTTTCTCAATACTCAATCGACGCCCTTAGTGTTTTAAGTTTAGATCACAAAAACAAAGTGTTTAAAGTTATCAGACTCCAAGAAAAATCAATGGATTCTCTTCTTAGGATAAGTATTTTAGAAGTTTAAGTCAAAGTAAAATTACTTATTAGCCCATAAGCTAGATTGTAATAATTTAAAGTGAACCTAACTAAGTTAGTATGCACTTAAAACAAAAAAAAATGGGATCTAGACAACTGATAAACATAATCTTGAAGATGTAATCAGAGATATCACCAACTTTATTCAAACGTTCTAGCCCAATCTTAATATAAGCTTGTGAAATGGGATGTAGACAACTGATAAACATACTTATTATTTCGAAACACTCAAACTCCGTAATAAACATTCTCGCATCTCGAACCCGAGACCTGTAAGCGACAGTCGCAATAACTACCACTTACGCTAAAGCAGAAGTATTCAAAACTGACTTACTTGACTTAGCCCGAGGTGAACAGAAGCCGTCTCACTGATGTACATAATCTTCCCATCAGGGCAAACATCCGAAACCTTCGCTTCGGAACTTTTTTTTGAATAATCCTTGCCCTGGCCATCTTTTTACACAGCGCCATCTAGCCCAATCTTAATATAAGCTTGTGAAATGGGATGTAGACAACTGATAAACATACTTATTATTTCGAAACACTCAAACTCCGTAATAAACATTCTCGCATCTCGAACCCGAGACCTGTAAGCGACAGTCGCAATAACTACCACTAAAACGCTAAAGCAGAAGTATTCAAAACTGACTTACTTGACTTAGCCCGAGGTGAACAGAAGCCGTCTCACTGATGTACATAATCTTCCCATCAGGGGCTACCACGAAGATGAATCCGTCCAGGGTCTGCAGGAGATGTGAGCCCAATTCTCTGATGGAAAGCTCTCTTGGTTGTGGAGGAGGTGGTGATGCACCCCAGGCGTCACCGAGACCTGGATTTGATTAATAAAATCAGTGCTTGTATTTGCCCATACTTTGACCAGGCAAAGGAAACTCGATAATAAATAAATATCGTTGGGACCACTCACACAACGGCATCAGATTCCAAACTAAGTATAGCCGTACCAGATAACCAGAACCAGATAACTGATAAACATGCTTATATATTTCTAAATACATACATATTATAGATAAATAACACCCAGACACAGAATAAACCACCGTGCTCATCACACAAAGTTTAATCCTTGGTGGGAATCGAATCCACGATCTTGCGTAGCAGTCGGATACACTCCCACCGAGCCACAGAGGCAGTCTATCTCGATCCATACAGTCTTTCTTAGTTCTTTTGCCTTCTACGTCTTCATCAAGTAAAGTATTAAGTCAAAGTCAGTCTTCCTTAGTAAAGCGGTAAAAGCATTACTAGAGCTTTTAGCGAAATTTGCGAGGCAAGATGTTAATCGCATTTCACTGTGATTGGCTTTCGAACTGTAATGTCTAACAATCTACCATTTCTACACATAAAACAAGGTTAATGCACTAGTTTTAGAAAATAATATATAATAAGCGACCGCTATCCACCAAATTCCCGCAAAAAGTCCTTGACTGATATATCTGACTACTTGATTTATTATACTTCTGAATTGGCAGAGAAACATCCCCATCACCCGCCTGATTCAAATTGGTAACCGTAGCCTAAAGAAGATTGCAGAGGTGTTACATTTGCTTTGTCGACCCTATAGAGGACCCTGGTGCAATAACGATTTTTTTTAAAGCGCTCGTTGCCCCTGACTTAGTATAGTAAAAGATCACTGCGTTTAGCAACTTTTACTATTGCTGGTCTTTGAAAAAGTGACGAGTTATTGGCATTTCTATTCACGAGCGTTTCCATGCTTCGGAAGGCACGTTAAGTCGTTGGTCCCAGTTACCAGTAACATGACAGACGTTAAACCAAGATAAAGGCCTAATAAGCGGCTTGAAAATTTTCAACAGCAGGGGGCCGAGTCTGCTATTTCAATCTTGTCGAAAAAGAATCGATCGACGCTCAATAGAAAGCCCCGGTACAATTTTGACAGTTTTTCGTAGTCTACTATTACAATCTTAGTTAGACTTCTATTGGTCGGCCGATAGAATTCTACTAACACGTACCGCGCCAGTGGCCGCTAGTCAGTTGCATTTTTGATAGTCTTTTAACATTTTGACAGCGAAAAACAGCGATTCTGGTTCTATTCTACGGTTTGTCTATTTCTACACGGTAATGGGCTCACCGCCTGATAAGCGTGACAAAATGGTTACGGTGAAATGTGGTGTATAGTATATCTGTGCCACCTCTTTGGGGATAACGGCGTGACTAATAAGTTAGGTTCTCTGGTGACGCTCTCGCGATACTTACCATCAGGAAACACTTGTCTCATCTTCAAATAGCTTGTAGTTAATCTTATCACCGACGCTTTGTCTAACTGTGAGGTGATAGCTGAAGGGAGTGGTAGAAGTTTGGCCAGCTCAAGGAACTCTGCGTTCTCTTTCTCTCTTCTGGAGCGGGCAGCGTTTTTACTCTTCTCTTTCATGATGGCAGCCGCGTCGAGCGGCTTGCTGGTTGTCTTGCTGTCTTTCCGACAATCTGGAGCAAAAGAATTGATATTGAAGCTAGTCACACCGGCTAAGAAAAGAAAATGTTATTGAAACGAAGTTCCCCATTGTACATTTTTGAAAAGAAATCTAGGTCAAGAAAAAAAAAAAAGTCGAATTAATTAGCTTATGAACATGCTTTAAATAGTGCATTACCAATTATCAACAAGGCATACCACAAGGTAGTATTCCAGGTCCCTGATTATTCATCAAAACAGGTAAATTAAATTGATAAGTCGGTTTGTACCTAATTCGAAATTAACAGCTTTTCACTGAATGCATATAAAAAAAATCTGTCTGTATGTTTATTCAGGATAATTTCAGAACCGGTTGGACTAATATTATATCGACTTTCTCTAGCAGATAAGTAGTTGATGTTATAAAGAGTAACTAGGCAACATTTTATTCCCGTATTGCCACTGGAATGGGAAGTACATCATTAAGTTATGTTTACAGCATGTTATGTGTATAAATAATATATCAAAAGCATCCCATGCGTAAGGAAGTGGAAAGAAGAATAACGAATGGCTGGAAGAGATACTGGAGCCTGAGAGAGGCTGTGAAAGATAAAAACTCCATATAAAATTAAAAAGTAAACTGTTTAACACCTGCGTACTACCTGTTTTGACGTACGGATGTCAATCATGGGCGATAAATTATGAAATATTAAACAAACTAGCAACTTGTCAGCACGCAATGGAAAGGAGTATGTTAAATATTAGAATCCGACACAATGAAAAATTTTGTCATCAGAAGTAAAACAAAAACAACAGATGTAACAATTAAAATCAAAAGACTAAAATGGAGATGGGCTGGCCACGTGATAAGAGGATGCGACAGATGGAGTCAAAGGGTGACCCAGTGGTATTCCAGAGAAGGTAAGAGGAAGATAGGTAGGCCACAAAAAAGAAGGGACGACGACATTAGACAAGTGGCCGGAGTCATGTGGAACAGAGTGACACAGGAAAGGAAAGAATGGAAAAGGTTGGAGGAGGCCTTTGCCGATAGGCAAACAGATCTAGGAATGATAACCAAGCAACAGATATTAGCTTAAATAGTTTATTTAGCTTAAGAGTCCAGTGTTAAGTTTAAATCCAATGTAACTAGTTAAGTGATCTGAATAAAAGGCTATAATATTATTATATATGTCTAAATATCGAATAAAGTTCCCAGAGTTTAAAACTTTTATTTTAATTTCAGAAGTGACAAATTTTTGTTAGGATATAAATTTCAACATTAAAATTTAGCTAGACAAATAAGTCAAATAAATATATATAGACTATCTAACTGACTAACTATCTTCACGCTGTATCCCTAATGAGGTAGTCGGCTATCTAATTCAGTAATATACCTAACTATTACACGTCGCTACCAAAAAATAGAAAAATAAACATAAATCCATGACCTAACTTAATTAAAAAAAACCAAGGTAGTTCTAAATTATACATTCAAAAAATTATCATCAACTTGCTAATGAGGTCATGCATATTTATGGCAGTATGGCGTATGATCCTTTGCTCGGAAAATAACAAACCATAGAGTTTGGCGGGAAAACAACAGCTAATGAATTAAACATCAAAGCTCAGCCTAATATTTACAAATGAATGCATATTTTTTACTGTCTACACAGTTCGTAGAGGGTGGAAATAAGTGTACAGCCAAATTGCTACGAGAGGAAAATATTTCAGCGCACTTTCGAGCTTCGTTTACGATTATAGAAGACATTTTATTACTTCGAAGTGGAGTTTTAGTAAAAATTAGAAAAGGCGCTGACGCCATTTTTCTTTCTTTTTTTTTCTGTTTTTTGGACTGTCTCGGCTTGAGCCATGGCAGAGTTAAGTAATTTGAATCTTTCTTGTTAATGTTATCATGACGAAAGTATAAATATTCTTCAATTAGGGTACATTCTTGTGGTGTAGATAGCAGCATATATATGTATAGGTTTGTTCAAAGTGCTGCGTTCCACTGAGTTTTCCAACTTCACAACAATTTTGCACGAAGCTTTTAAGTTTAATAAACTACCATTTTTGACCCCCGACGCAAAAAGAGGGGTGTTATAAGTTTGACGTGTGTCTGAGTTTCTTTCATTATTTTTTTCTTTTTAAAAGGAACTTAGGTTTTGTGTAGGGGGTCATTAGAAAATTTTATTTGATTTTATATTATAAATAAATACTAGAGTAGACAGTTGACCAATCCTGAATACTCCGCTATCAATAAGAATTAAGGTTTAATAAACAAAAAATATTTATATTTTCGTAAAATAAACACTTAAAAACAAATAATTAAAATAAATAATATAATTCAAATTAGATACCTACTTGATTTTGGCAAAAACTTGAAGCAAGGAATCCCAAGAAAAAAAACAAGATTCTAGTGTTGAACATTGATTCATTTTATCAAAGTACATAAATACATAAATAAGACAGTAAATGTACTTTATGTATGTACTGTGATTTTATGAAATTTTTTTTGCACACAAACCGGCAAAGATATTACGCATTTTAAAACTGTTTAAAAAGATTAAAAGGGAAAGATTTCTCTTAATAAGTCCAGCTCCGCATAGCCGCTCCGCTAGCATCCGTCTAATTCTCTTAATTTACTTTTAATTTTTTTTAAAATAGAATAATATTCTAAATTAGGCAAAGAATTTGTTTTCTGTCTTTGTTTCAAATCGAACTGTCATTAGATTTATAGTTGTCTGTAAACAGCTTATCGGACAAGGGCAATTCGGCATTCGATTCTACACTCGTTCCTATCACACGAACAGTTTGATAGAGTTATTACTAGGATTTCGAGGATAAAAACGTTCTCTTATAGTTACCATAAAGTAGCAAACATTATAGCATCTGGCCTTCATTTAAGACGCCATAAACAAAAGCGATCAGATTCCGTGGGTTCCATTTATAAATTTGCGCGCGAATATTTTTGTTTTTACGGCTAGTACGAGTGGACGCTAGACTAAATAGCCAGGTTTGAAAATAGCGTTATGATTTAGTAGATTTATACCTTTGCAACATTGTGGGTACAAAATATTATTAGAATTATAAAAAACGATTTAAAAAGAATGGATCAGCAGGAAAGAACAATCTAGATCCAAAAAATGGACTTCAGAAGTATGTTAGCCTTGTAACGTAGTTCAATTGATTAAAATAAAATAGTTTTTTATTAAAATTTATAATTACATAATTAAAACTTAAGTTTTTGTGTATAAAGGCAACACATAATTAGTTGTATTATTGTACTACGTGCATACATAAAAAGGTATATTTAAACTGAAAAAAAAAACTTACAAATATCATTTCCAAATTGCGTCGCACATTTTGTAAAAAGTTTTCTACATGGATATTTCATTTTCTTAAATAACACTTGAATCACCATAACAAAAAAAGTCATTAAAGTCAAGCAGCTTCCAAGTTATACAATAAAATTGCACCTTACACTAACAAGTTCAAATTCATACTGGCTGCATCCACCTTTACTGTGTCCATTTCCGAAATAAAAAAAAATATAAATGACAGGTAACTACAATGGCGCGAACATTATTGACAATAAAAGAAGATAAAATAGTTAGGTTGCGTCACCAAAAGGCGAAGTGAGATAAAAACTTATGAAATGACAAAAGGATTTAGAAATAAATAGATTTTTGTCCATTTACGTTTGTTGTTTTGTAAATAATAATTAGATACAAGAGTTTTATATCGAGTTTTATAAGGTTGCTGTGTTTTGAGTATCTTACTTCATTTTTTAGACAAATATTATTCCTGGGGAGCCCAATGAGAACCCCTAGCAAAACCTACCCCTCTAGCCTGCTCATAATTATGGAGTTAATATAAAAGTATAAAAAAGGAGTACCTTAGTTGTTTATTTGAATTCTGTTTCTTTAGCAGGTAATTAAAAATGATACAAAAGTCAATAAAACAATAAAAACTAGAATGATATTTATGTATATAATTAAATTTATTTCGTGCCTGATTATGTTTCAGCCTTATACAATAGAGGAGTATAGAAAAGTCTTTTTACGTCCAATATAGCCGTCTTTATGTAATAATAATAATAATAATAATAAATCTTTATTCATTTAGGTCACAAAGTAACACTTATGAACGTCAAGAATATTACTTCTACATTTACATTTACTGCCAGATTCGCAAAGCAATAGGTAGAGCCTGAGGAAGAACCTGGCAATAAAACTCATGGCCACTCTTTTCTAAACGCCGGTAATTACATTAGTTTGATTAACATGATGTGCATTGTCGTACACAGGCGGGCAGCATTATGAATTTACGTGACTTCTACCACAGGACTCGTAGAGCGATTTGTGAATGTGCCTAAAACATCGTTGTAGGGTTTATTGTTGTGGCAAGTAAACAATGACGTTTTTTTACTGATTTTGCTCTTCAAAAAATGAATAGACCACATTGGTTTGTCTTCTCTGATGATTTGAATTAGTATTATTGAGCGCGTTTTCATTGACGTTTTCATGAGCGTACAATGCAATTATGGTCGATTTTTCCATTACTAAATAAGTACTGAAATGGGTATCGTTTTGATATTTTAAAGAGAAAGAGCAAGTATATTCTGTGGGTTGAAGATTATGGTTTTTTCCTTTAACATCATAGAAACCTGTATCGGGAATAAACATTACCTTATTTGTTAATCCAAGGAGTCAGCAACCTAAACACCAAATTTTATGCCAATTGGTCCAGCCGTTTAAGCGCGTAGAAGTAACGTAATAAACAAACACACTCTATTACTGACTACAGAAAAACACAGTCGGTTATATAAATCACGTTGATGTTATATTATATCAGGCGTATGTGAAATAGGCCTTAGTTTTTTTTATATTATAATATAAAAAAACATGGCCTATTCCACGTGTTAATTTTGCACAAAGTAAATAAAAAGTTGTTAGCCCGGCGGTCATCTAAAGAAAAGTTTTCAAAAAATCTTGCTTCATAATAGCCTTTGTTGAGCTGTTCAAGCTACAGGACTATTTGTAGTTGATACATGATTAATTTTATATGTAAGTATAGATATCTGAATTACAATTTTTCTTGTATAGTTATAGACACTGGCTGTGTCCGTTCCTGTGACAATACGGTGATAAAATGTAATAGCATATGTTACTCCTTATAACACCAGCTATCTGCCAGGGAAAATCCTTTTAAAATCTGTCTAGCCGTTTCAGAGATTAGCCGCAACAAACAGACGTACAGACAGAGAAAATTTAAAAATATAATTTTTTATGTAAGTACCGTATATACTTTGAAAAAACTCTTAATTTGGAATTACAAACAGAGATTACAATTTCATTTATCTGTATATCTAAATTTAACTTCAGCTAAATTTGTTGAGCAGTTTTTTAAGCTGTGCGTTGATAGATGACTTACTCAGACATTCAGTCAGACAGGACAAGTAATTTTATATGTATAGATATCAAAATTACTGTGCTGTTTCAAAATTACTGTAATTCTTATGCAATATAGAAGAAAAAACATTCAATTTTCGATTATGGCCAAAAGACCCGTGACGTGTTACACATAACGTAACCTAAATGTGTTTCTAATACGAAGACAGGAGCCCGTATAGTTGTGATGTGATGTGACAGGAGTCGATTGAATCGTATTTGCAAAGATTATGTTGTTGTTATTTGAAAGATTATCTCGTTCTAATGTGGTTGGCCATTTTTATAATATTATCTGTACAACGGTTTTTTTTTGCTTTTCGCGACATTCTGCGGTTCTTTTCTACAACAGTTCTGACATAAGTAATAGGGGTTTTTGGCGGGAGCATGTAAGTTGTATAAACTTTTTTAATAGTGTGTGTATTTTTAAGTGTATATGGTGAAACGTAGCTTTTTTGTTGCTATAACTCCACAGATAGCTTCTATACAGTTTCTATAGCTTTACTGAAGTAGAACTTTGAATAACATGAATATGCTGCTTGCTACAAACAATAATAAATGTAAAAGACTCATATTTTCATCTTGAAAAAAGATATAGGTAAATTACGACTGCAGTGCTGAGGTCTTGAGTTCGATTCACCGATCGGAACAAATTGTGACCTGCCTAATATCTACCTACTACTTGCATAAGTTATAATAAAGAAAGAAACTGTCATTAGCCATTCATTTGTTAGTAATAATATGAAACATTAATGCACGTTCACACTCATAACTTATTATTACAAAACCAATGAAAAGAACGAAATCAATAGTAGGATGAATAGAATTTGCATATCTGTCGCCATCTTGACTGTAAAGGACAGTGTTATTCGACGCTCAATGAAAAAAAAATAACAATTCGAAATTTGAAGCTCGAGTGTCCTCAAGAAATTCGTATCAGATTGAAGCTCTTTTTTTTAAATTTGATTGAATTAATAAGATGGGGGATGTCAAGATATTGCGATTTTTAACAAACTGTTGATCAGTATCACTGCATATTTTAAATTATAGTTGTAATCTGAATTGTGTTTAATAAAAATAAAATAAAATCCGCAGTATTACTTCCAGTACCGTTTCTATCTACGCATACACTTACTAAACAAGATTAATTTAAAAAGTAGTAGTTCGGTGAATCGTAGTTTTGATCATTTCAACATTGCTCTTTTTTCGTTTTGAGCGCTCTGGCCAACCAGTACGGGACCATTTCCCCTCCCCTGCCTCCATCCCCCCCCCCCCCCGATCGAAAAACCCCCTCGCTAAAAGTTTTAGGCTATATCAAGGATTGTCCATGCCAAGTTGCATGCAAATCCTATGAAAAATGCGACCTGTAATGGACGCACGGACGGTCGGACATCAATAGCATTTGTCACATACCGTGGAGAACGTAGACTTTCAAAGACTTTGTGTTCTCCATTATCAACGTCTAAAAACAACAACTCATTGAGACCGTTCTAATAATAAGCCCAAACACAATAATTAACGTAATTTCCTGAGGAGTTGGGTATCCCGCAGACAACTAATAAAACAGCAAGTTCCAGGTGACGATGTCGTGGAAATACGATCAAAGTAACAGAAGCAGTGAAGAACAAGAACAGTGTTCCGTAAGTTATCACTGCGTTAAGCAACTTTCGCTATGGCTGGTCACGGATGGGTGACCACTTTCTCGCAATTACATTTGCGAGCGTTTCCGTGCTTCGAAGGCATGTTAAGCCGTTGGTCCCGGCGGCCAGTAACATGGCAGTCGTTAAGTCAAGTTGAAGGCCTTATGGGCGGCTTGAAAAGTTTCAACAGCAGGTAGCCACAACCTGCGTATGTCTATTTCAACACGGCAATGGGCTCACCACCGATTACGTGGGACAGGAATACACATGGTGAAAAGTGGGCAGATAATATGCCTCTGCCACCCCTACAGCGTGATAGATAAATAATAGTAACAGTAGGTATATTAAATATCAGATCAATCGGACGTTTAGATTTAGTGAGATCCTTCATCACTTAGGAAGTGAGTTAATGGTCTTCTAATAGTTAAGAACCATCTCAATTATATTGATTTTAGAAAAAAAATCCTCATCAGAATTGGTCCATCCGTTCGAGAGCTAATATGATTTTACAAACAGAGACACAGATACAAAGATTACAGGTTAAACTTATAACACACATCGTTTTCCGTTGGGTGTTAAAAAAAAATTATAAGTCAGAGAGAACAGAGGGCAGAGTCTACTATTGACAAGCCGTAGAATAGAAACAGAATCACTGTTTTTATCTGTCAAAATGTTAGTAGACTACTCGGTCGACTCGGTCCCCTGATCGCCAAGCTTCACGATCCATGCATACTTCTTTCGCTTCCTGCAGATTCATTAATCGCTTCATACACGCACGTCTGGGTATCCGAATGCTTATGACCATTCCGTTTTAAAGCAATCTGCTCACGTAAATTTCGTATGTATGTTATAGTCTTATTTTACCCTGACTAGTACCGTGTTTACATATATTTACTGCCTCTGTGGCGCGGTGGGAGTGCATCCGACTGCTACGCAAGAGGTCGTGGGTTCGATTCCCACCCAGGATAAAACTTTGTGTGATGAGCACGATGGTTTATTCTGTGTCTGGATGTTATTTATCTATAATATGTATGTATTTAGAAATATATAAGTGTGTTTATCAGTTATCTAGATCCCATAACACAAGCTAATATTAGCTTACTTTGGGCTAGATGGCGATGTGTGAAAAGTGTCCCACAATATTTATTTATTTATTTATATTTATTGAATTAACCTGTACTAATTTTTCAATTTTTTTAAAAGTTTAACTCTTTTAAAAAGTGTTGTAAAATCTAAAACTTTCCAAATAAATTATTTTCTCTACAATATTTTTTTTTTTGCTTCAGTAGGTACACACGCATCATAAATAAAAACAAAACAGTCGCTCCTCGGCACAAGCCCCATCATTCAGCCTAGTAGCAGATATAAACCTCGTTGGTGATCCATTCTAAAACAAAAACATTTTGGACCACCGTCGAACGCGGAGCCCCGGATCCCTGCACGTGTGTTGGTATTGTCCGTACGGTGGAAAGGAACGTATCGAGTTACCGTTTTAGTATGTTGTGGTTTGAGCGATATTTTTATAACGACTTCGGTCAGCAATAGATAGGTAAGTGTTTTATTCCAGGCCTAAGTACATCTAGACAAAATAGAGTTGAAAAAATGGGACGCCGCTACTGAGCATTCATCTGGCAAATTAATTGAAATTTTGAAATTGGAATGAAATATAACTGACACAAGACTCGTAGATATGTATTTTTTTTATACCACTTAGGTGGCAGACAAGCGTACGGCCCACCTGATGGAAAGTGGTCACCGTAGCCTATGGACGTTTACAACACAAGAGACCCTTAAAAACCTTCTAAGACCCCTTTTAAAAACCCCATACTGTAGACCTTCAGGAAAACCAAGGCAAGGAGTAAAATAAAAAAAAAAATTACTTTGATGCTTCCTTATTTTATAAGTTCCATGACCATAATCTCACATATACAAACTCATATACAACTTTATATACAAATTTAATACACATAAACGTAGCTTTGTAGGCAATAGCGATCTATCAAACTTGTTACGGCTTTTCTAAACAATTTTATTTTATATTTATTTCAATTAAAAATTTTAAATGTTAAACTCAAACCACTAGATGTAAAAATATACGAACCACACCTTCCTTTTTCAAATTTATTTGCAGTAGAAACTCATTGGACATAGACATAGAGGCCAAACGCAAAACATAAAACATTTTTCTTTTGTTCTTGTTTTAAGCCCATAGAAAAAAATACTTGACTTTACACTTTCACAGTCAGCTGACAGATAATAATTTATTTTTATAGAACATTTAGCAAAAACAGTAGCTCATTGTCTACTGTCTAGTCATTATTATGAATTCGTCTCAAATTATCTAAATATGCTTCCGAAAATTTGAAAAAATTATGTCGAAACGCAGATGTCATTTTTGGTATAGTAACAAACAAGTCTGTAACAGATTTAAAGGGATTAAACAGAAAAAAATATGGCGGCAGTATAAGTCTTTTAAAATGAAAGTAAAATAAATAAATAAATAAATAAATAAATATTGTGGGACACTTTTCACACAGCGCCATCTAGCCCAAAGTAAGCTAATATTAGCTTGTGTTATGGGATCTAGATAACTGATAAACATACTTATATATTTCTAAATACATACATATTAAAGATAAATAACACCCAGACACAGAATAAACCATCGTGCTCATCACACAAAGTTTTATCCTGGGTGGGAATCGAACCCACGACCTCTTGCGTAGCAGTCGGATGCACTCCCACCGCGCCACAGAGGCAGTCAAAAAAAAATCAAAGGATGAGATAATATTCGTTACACCGAAGAGAATATTATTTTCAAAATGAATAAGGCTAAGAAAGGGCGTGAATAGACTAATCTTATAGACAGGCAAAGAAGCGTAAATTGGTTTATAAGTTGCTCGTATTGTCAGTTTTAAAACGGTCAAGCGTGAGTTGCATTTGCGTGTTACAGGTTTCGTAGGGAAGGTTACCTATTCAAAGAGGTCATTATCCGACTGTCTGTGATCAGTCAAATATTATCTTGGTATGCAGATAGGTATATAAATACTCCGTTACGATTCGATGTCCTTGCTGTGGAGTCCAGGGTCTGGTTTCCTACTTTTCTCCAACATCCCTTCAGTGCTAAGACCTAAAACGCGAGTGTCACGATCATTTTTCTTATCTTTTTTCCCTGAGATATTAATAAATACGATACCTTTTAATGAACCCCAAAATTCGTCATCTCCGAACATCAACGCGTGGGAATGAGTAACAAGATAATAAAATTCGCGCCTAAAGTCAATATCTATGCTATTGTTTTTTTTTAGGGACAGGACCGTGATAATGTCATTGTTTCTGGCCGCAAAGGAAGCACGTGTCTTAGCAGGTTGTACTGTGTACGTTTGTTTGTTTTTTTTTTCTTAGTGGACACCTCCTGTGTCATTCATTCATTCATTCATGAGTTCGTGTAGTAATCACGAAGTAATTTGCGTTTGGCCGTGGGAACAGGGAGAATTCACGGTTTTAAGGTGTCCAGCTTTTGTTATAGATTCTTTGCAAATGCGCTTTTGGAATTCATTGGAAAATGCATGTGTATATTTTGTTATTTTGGCGAAAGACTTCATTCGAGACCTTGTTGGCAGTGCAAGTTTGTGTTGCAGTTGAGAGTGCAAGTTTGGCATGAAAAAAAAAAGGATTGCGTATAAAAATTAACGTGTTATGCAATACAGCTATCTGGAGGGTATCAGCATATGTGATAGTTACAAGAAGTATTGACTTATAACATCGTAGTCGTAAAAATCAGTTACTAAGGGGTTTGACTGATTTGGTGTCCATACACTAACTGCCATTGCTGCAATAAGGTTGCAGATTCGATTTCCAGAGTAGAACCAATAGTCGTCTGATGAGAGGTCAGAGTAAAGCGGAGAGAGAAAAGCAAATCACAGCAGAGAGAGTTCAACACAAATGTTGGTTTATTCATAATAATGTCTTTATTATGCATAAAACATTTCAACGGCGCGGCGCTTAGAAAATACATACATACATACATATTGTCACGCCTTTATCCCCGAAGGGATAGGCAGAGGCATATTAAACGCCCACATTTCACCGTAAACATTTTTGTCCCACGTAACAGGTGGTGAGCCCATTGCCGTGTTAGTTTAGTGCTTAGAAAATATCATACTTTAACTAAAGATAACTAACTTATTACATTACTAACTTGACCACTCTTTTCGAAGTTTCTTTGTATAATATGTAGTATGTACCTACCTACGTATGTGTAACCACATTACATGTGTAAATTGTCTAGAACAAGCTTTTATTACTTAGCTAAATTTGGTCTAAAAATAATTCAACAAGATTTTTTTGTATTTAATTGATTTCATCACGAAAGTCATGGACCATGCCAAGAAAAATAGAAGAAAAAAAAAGAATCGATTTAAGATTAGATTTAAATTTCGAACAATTCTCCATGTTTCTCGCATCTTAGTAAGTAGAATTAGGTACGTCAAATATCCTTGCGTCGGGATTATAAAGCTTGTAGAAAAAGGTGCGACGCAGATGAGGAATGGCGCAAACTTCAACAGTAAAAAGGTCATACATAACTCAAACTATGACGCGGTCTTCAGTTAAATAGTTCATTGTTGATTCTGTGGTAAAAAACTAAGTAACCGTGTACTTGTTCAGTTTATTTACGCACTAGCTGAGCCCCGAGGTTTCGCCCGTGACAGACTACGAACCTCTGTCGGATCCATTTAATCCCGTCGCTTATAACTTTTACAATAATGTATCTATGTAGCAGATTGCTCTAAAACGGAAAAGTCAATAGGATACCCAGAAGACGTGCGTGTATGAAGCGATTGATGAATCTGCAAGAAGCGAAGGAAGTATGCATGGATCGCGAAGTCTGCCTATCTGTCCTTTTTGACCACCCCGTCAGGGATACAGCGTGAGGATAGTTAGTTAGTTATTTATAATATTTTTTCTGATTACTCGACATTTATAATTACGACTCCGCTCTTCTTGGCAGTAGCGTTATGATATATCCTATGGCCTTCTTTGATAAATAGGCTATCCAATACAAAAATATTTTAATTTTCCAATTAGAACCAGTAGTTCCGGCGATCATCGCGTTTAACCAAACCAACAATTTTATTTAATTATTTATCTTTCACGCCTTATACCCGAAGGGGTGGCAGAGGCATATTACATGCCAACTTTTCACCATGTGTATTTGACATAACGACTGCCGAAGCACGGAAACGCTCGCATATGTAAATGCCATAAAGTTGTCACTCATCCGTGACTAGCCATAGCGAAAGTTGCTTAACGCAGTGACCGTTTACAGAACACTGAGGCCGCAGGACAACAAATAAACATACAAAGAAACAAACTTTATATATTTTATATAACACTGTACCTATAACCCACAGAGAAGAGAATCATTGTCACTCGCGCTAGGCTATAGAGACGCCTTACTCTATGTATTTCAAATGAATGTTAGTCAACTGACAGGTTGCGTATGCCAATTTCACCTACAGCCGAAATAAACTTGGCACACTTATAACATGCCGCTTTGGTGTATCATAATTTGAATCGCATTAGATTTCATAATTCCTCTTTAGTCTATGGTTAAGATAATATAGTAGGTACCTCTTTACTGTCACTGAACAAATTTATTCTCTGGTAACTCTTTATGACAGTTACCAGAAAATTTCACAGTAATGCTCTTTATCTATACTAATATTATAAAGCTGAAGAGTTTGTTTGTTTGTTTGTTTGGTTGGTTGAACGCGCTAATGTCATAAACTACAGGTCGGATTGAAAAAATTTTTTTGTGTTAGATTGCCTATTTATCGAGGAAGGCTATAGGCTATATATCATTACGCTACTACACTGGGGAGCAGAGTAGTAGTCATAAATGTCGACAAATCAGGCAAATTTTTATGCATCATTGTAGAATTTATAAGCGACGGGTTAAATAGGTGCGACGGGAAGTCGAAATATTCCACGGGCATATTACATCTCGTACCTTAAGTCCACTTTCTAAGTCTGAAAGCGTTAGTTAATGCAAAAGCAGCTTCATTCACAAAATCCCTTTCCCACGTTATGCATAAACAGCAAAACAAGTGAATTACCTATGTGTTAGACAATAAAACATTTCCCACCTCAACGCTAGAACATGTCGATACAAATTTAAGTCTACAATACCTTTTTAGAAAACATCACTTGAATGAATGGCAGAAGGTTCTGTTTGCGTATTTAAAAAGTAGAAATATGACATTGTCTTTTGACAGTTCTCAATTCACAGAGCGTCTTTGTCGGTTTGTCTCCGTGGACTTCAATGTAATTTTTTAAGACTATTTGTTTCAAGGTTAGGTAGTTTTGGGGGGTAAGGGGGGAACGGAAATACCATCGAATCCGGCCCAATTGTGTACCTCACCTGCACGCGCTTCGGCGACGATAAACAAGCAGTTATCGGGTGCTCCCTGCTAGATAACGGACGAGGCTCTGGCGACCGAGTCAATGGCGGTATTACCATTCCCTAATCAGAACACTGGTTAGAGGAGGCTACAGCAGCCTTGATGTTTAAATGACCTTAAAAATGTCTGCCGGTGGAAAGCAACGGGATACTACCACCGTGTAAATTCCCTAGTCGATCAGCTCTGATCACAATCATGGAAAGTACACAAAAGGATATGGCCCCGAGTTTCCGGCGTCCTTTAAATGGGACAGGGGTGCTAAGAATCCCCGGAGGTAAACACAAACAAAAGCAATTGAGGATAGCAACAGGAGCATGATGGTGTGCTTAGAAAGCAAACCCCGCAACATAAACATTATCCAAGTATACGCCCCTACAGCAGATAAGCCACAAGACCAAATGGAAGAGTTTTACGCGGAAATAGAGACGCTCTTGCAGTACACCAATAAACACGATGTTAACATTATAATGGGAGATATTAACGCGAAGGTAGGTTCGGAAACAATAGCGGGAGTTACAGGTTCTTATGGAATCGGTACAAGGAACGATCGAGGACAGATGCTGGTTGATTTTTGTCAAGAAAAAGAATTTGTAATCGCCAACACGTTATTTAAACATTATCCCAGGCGTTTATACACTTGGACTTCGCTACAACACACTGCTGATCATGTAGTCCGTAACCAGATCGATTACATTATGGTGAACCAGAGATATCGCAATTGCGTTAAATCAGCTCAAACATACCCGGGTGCTGATATAAATTCAGACCATAACCCAGTAGTGGTCAAGATAGAATGTCAGCTTAAAAAGATAAAACGGGCAATAAAACCTAAGGTTGACATCCTAAAGATAAAGGATTCATCAATAAGACCTCAGGTGTATAATGCAATTAACACATGGGCGCAAGAGAATTTGGAGTCTCAGATGTAGAATCAATAAAGATAGCATGGAAATCTTACATCGAAAGTATGTTTGGGGATAGTAATAGGGGAAATACCATTCACATCGCAGATGATACAGGTCCTCCTATTCAGATCTGAAGTTATTCAAGCTCTTAAAAAAGCAAAACCTGGAAAGCACCTGGACCAGACAACATTCAGATAGAAATCCTTAAACTTTTTGAAGAACATCTTTTAGATTCCCTAACAAATTTATTTAACAGGGTATATAGCTCAGGAGATATACCAAAGGAGTGGTTGAAGTCGACCTTCGTAACTCTTCCAAAAAAGCCCACAGCCAAGAGATGCTCCGACTACCGAACCATAAGTCTCATGAGTCACGTTTTAAATTTGTTTCTTTCTATTATTCATGAGAGAATTAGAGTGAAATGTGATGAACAATTAGGTGAAAATCAGTTTGGCTTCAGACCGGTACACTAGGATTTCAGGCCTTAGACAGAGGAGGCGTGGGTCAGCACCTTGTCTGTACAAAACTCATTGTAATTACATAAATTACTACTAGGGACGACGAAACAGGAATAAAACCTTATGTGGGACGAAACTGAGGTTCCTGTTCCGAAACGAAACAGGAACAAATCTAATAGACTCGCTGTGAATGTAAGTAAATACGAGAAAGGAAAAAGTATTTTTTTTAAATTTTTTTATTTAAAAATAATATACGACAAGCGTAGACTATTCTTTAAGATACCGTCCAAACCTTTTGACCATTAGTTTTTGCCTTCACCTAAGACTGAACACAAACAAAGCTGAAACAATCGTCCAACCGAATTTAAAAAAAATACAACAATTGCAGGAGCACCGGTAATTTTCCAGCCTAGATGCGGTATAGCCATCAAAACAAACGAAAATGAAAGTCACAACACAAAAATATTGCCAATAAATTAAACTACATCTTCAGTCGTTACTCAGCCTCCCCTATTTCGAGTGCAAAGGTGAGAAAACACAACTAAATCACAGGAAGAAGATATAAATCAACATGGCGGTGGAGCAGCCATATTTTTTTTAGTAAACGGCTGTGAAGATTATGGGATTATGAGTTTAGCGTATGCGTGGGGTACGTAATCCGCAGAAGACATCTGGAACAATTTCTGTTTGTGTTAATAGTTATAGTTTTTATGGGAATAAAGGAAAGGTAAACACATTTCTTTTATTCTAACGTGAAGCTATGACTATATGACTAATCATACTTTGGTTTGAAAGTTTGATTATTTTTTTAGTAAATTGTGTATAAATTTTAAATAGAGTAACTAGCAAAATATTAATGAATTTATTAATTTGATATTAATTGGTGTACAATCTATACTAATATATAAAGCTGAAGAGTTTGTTTGTTTGTTTGGTAATGAAACTCTTTTGCTAATCAAAAATAAAGGTACAATTTACTAGACCGGCTACACAGTTTTACCGAACCGCTATTTAATATCTGTTACTAGGCTCTTCGTTTCATCCATAGGTTGCCTGAAAGAGATTGCCTTGTGCGATAAGGCCGCCAATTGTTATAGCAAGTAGTCTAATAGTAGTTCATACTGTGTTTCCTAGTGTACCATTAAAAGTTTTTCTTACTTAATTCGTCCCTGCCGTAACAGTAATGGGCGAGTCAGAATCGAACAGATTAAAACTACATGGAATGTCTACATAGTAGTGTATGGTAAAAAAATTAATGGCGCCCAACTTGGGACTTAAAACAGGAGTTGCTATTAAATATGTATGTATGATTTTTTTCAGTACATGTTTTGATTTCTGTACCAGCGTGTTTCCTTACTCATCTTACAATTCGGGTTTCTTTAAGTGAAACATGAAGAGGCATATAATAGATTGAGTAGGTAATCGACTTGTCTTTGCAGCAGTGATAATTGTACCCTCAAGGTTTAGACGTTTGTCATGACTTGCTATCAGGCAGGCAATGTCATTTGATAAGTAAAAAAACTTTATTAAATGACAGGTTTTTTGTACTAATATGGTGGTAGATAATTATACGGCTCTCCTGATCAACCGTAACCAGTTTGTCATCGTGCTATGAGTAAGTTACTAAACTAAAAATGTATATTCAGTTATTTCATATCTGAGTTGTGCGATCTACGTGTGACTGATAATGATGTTTCCAAAGACGTTTAATAATTGGAAGCTCACATTAGTTGCAGAATACATCTAGTTAATTTGTAACTAGACGTTAGGACCTAAGAACTATGTAGTTATGTATAGCTGCGTGAAGAAACGGTTAGACATATTCCTCCGACAGGAAAGGAATCTTTGAAAGGATCCATCCGACCAGGCACGGTGATCACGCACGGCGGGCCAGGCCCAACGGCATATGTTGCGCTGTTTTATATGTATAGGTAGGTTATCTTCTGCGCGAGAACTTTTATAGCGTGAGGTTGAGAACTTTCATATCGCGATTTCATTAACGAAATAAATAAATAAAAAGTGGCGACACTCGCATTGCCGTGTTGAAATTGACAGAGACAGACTGTGGTTTACTGCTGTTGAAATTATTCAAGATAAGGCCATCGAATATTCATAATGAGTACCATATTACTGGCATCTGGGACTAACAACTTGGTATCTCGCAGAGCACGGCGCCACAAAAGAGCACCCATCTCACGACGGACGAGTGTTTTTAAAACTTACTATTTCTATCGCTCTGTCTTGACATATGCGCCCTTACATATTGACAACAGTCGTAACTTAGTACGTGGGCGGGCTGCTCGCCGTTCTTACAGAAGCAGACCATGGAAGGTAGCGTAGCGTTACACGCACGTTGTTCAATCTCTCAAGGAAGTGGTATATCACCCGAAGCCCCCAAAGAAGCGAGATAACACTCGAACCCCCCAAAGAGGCAGGATAAACACCCGAATCCCCTCTGAACGAGCCTGCGGTAGCGGACAAAGTCTGTCGGGAGCCCTGGGGCTATCCTTCCGAGGGCTCACCCGGGACTCCTGACCATAGACATTTTTTTTAGTTGTGTTCGCCCTATGGCAGGCAAAGGAAACTTAGTCCATACAGCCTAGTCTTCAATATTTATTATTTTCTTGTTATTTTGTTTTAGTCCTGTCTAGTCGTTTGTCGATGTCAAGTCCTCAGTCCTAGGTCCTAGTCCGTGCCCCAATAAGGCAGTGGATCGCTTATTGCAGCTCTCTATGGAAATTTGGCACCAACACAAACAACACCGCTATTCATTGCAATATATCACTTTCTTTTACTAATGCACTTCCGAACTCTTTATGTATAATATTCCACCATTAATAAACACAAAAACACGAATTTTACACTGGTTTTTGAAAATAATATACGACAAACGTGCGTCACTGCTCATCTTCGCGCCAAAAGTCCCTGACCATAGACAGATGGAAGGGTAACGTGTGGTTTTAGCCGGTAAGAGTCCGGCATAGCATCCATGAGAATTTCCACGCAAAAAAAATCTAGTGTATGCACATTGCACAAATGGTAATGTTTTTAAATATTGGCCAAAGAAAGTAACCCGCTATTATGTTAGCAGAAATATTCCAGTAGATTTAAAGTACAACTAGCTACCTCATGGTGGTCATTCGCCAACAATGTTGTTCGTACGTGAGGTTTTGGTCAACACAAACGAAGGAACAGCACGTACGTATTATTAACTGTTACTAATCACTGTTACAATGTATCTGTTTTGAAATATTATCGATTCAGTGTACGTATGGCATTAGGCTGGTTGTGTGTAATTTGTTATTAATTGTTTAACTTTGGTTTAGTGTTTGAATTTTTACATACACACATTCATATTGTCACGCCTTTATCCCCGAAGGGGTAGGCAGAGGTATACTATACGCCCACATTACACCGTATGCATTTTTTCCCACATAACAGGTGGTGAGCCCATTGCCGTGTTGAAATGAAGAGGCGCAGGCTGTGGCGACCTGCTGTTGAAATTTTTCAAGCCGCCCATAAATCCTTCAACCAGGTTTAACGACTGCCATTTTACTGGCAACCGGGACCAACGCTTTAACGTGCCTTCGGAAGCACGGAAACGCTCGCAAATGTAAATTCCATAAATTGGTCACCCATCCAAGGACCACCTATAGCGAATGTTGCTTAACACTGTGATCGTTTACAGAACACTGAGCCCGAGGGCTGCGAGGGCTACGCTTCATTTTTACCGCATCGATATTTAAAATACAGCCTTTGTCTCAGTAGGAGTAGGAAGAGACATACTATGCACTTTTCACAAGTTGTATGTTTGTCCCAAATAATTTTCAGTTGCCTACCATACGTCTGTAGTAATTAGTGTATGAGAAACGTGATACCTACTTTCACGATTGGTTTGTATGAAACATTTTAAAATAAGGTGTCTCCAGCAGGGCGTGAGTAATATTGATTCCTTGCCCTGTGGTGGTGAGCCTTAAAACGGATAGATTGTGCAAATTCCCATGCCTCACATAAGTCCTCAACTTAACTAATAGACTAGGTAACGCAAGTCAGTTCAGCTATTTTTGACGTGCCCTTCCAAAGCACCGAAATAATCGTAAGTAGAAAGTCCATAAAGATTTGACTTAAGTCTGATTTAAGGGGAACCTCCAGGCAAAAAGTCAAAACATTCTAAAATACACGGCTAAAACCTCAACCTTAGATGACAATAAAATTAGGACAAAAAAAAAAAACACGTCATTTATATATACACTATGCCTATTACGTGACGTGACCCACACAAACGTCAAATAAATATAACCTACCTCGTTCCAAAACAGCTGTTTTTTTAACCCCACCATTATTATAAAAATCTATGAATGAACGCATCTGAATCCAAATGATTTAGGAAAAAAAAAGTTCGTAAATATATCGATGACATTAGAAAAAAATTGACGTACAAAAATGTATGTTATGTCACGCACGAAAGCGATCTATAAAGATTTGGTAGACATGGAACGTGCGTGGACGCAGCCGCTAAACATGGCGGCTTTTTCCGATTCTTTTTTTCGATTTATTTGTTGCGTTTAGGTGCTATATTTGTATTTATTGCACCGGAATGTATTCTGTGCGTCACGGATTCGCCATTAGTTTGATCCTAGACGTGAATTTTTGGAGTTTTATTTTTATAGAACCGTAACTGATATAAAAATAAAAATATTTTAAGCTCGATTGATTACCTACTGGTTCTTTTTCTTGCACATGAGCTATTTAGCATTTTTATTAGAAACATGTTTTTATTCCGTAGAAGAGTTTACCTCAATGTTCCATACAGCATGATTTTTGAGAATAATTTATATACTTATACATTATACACATATTATATATATTATATTATAATATATATATTATATTATTTATATTATATATTTTATCCATACAGAATAATTCAATTTGTCTTTGTAATAATTAAAATTATTAGACCTGTCCTTTTACATGGCAGTGAGACGTGGCCATTTCCATGACACGCAGCTCCTGCTTGTGTCGCTCCAATATCGGAGCGACACAAGCAGGAGCTGCGTGTCACGGAAATGAAGATGCTGCGGTGGATGTGTGGGGTCACGCGGATGGACCGCGTGAGAAACTCTCGCATCCGCGGCAGCCTTCACGTCCGTGACATTGCAGACAAGTTGCTAGAGTGTCGCCTTCGTTGGTATGGTCACGTCTTGCGGCAACCGCCGGGCTACGTAGGTAACAAATGTCTGGCCATGTCAGCCCCGCCTGGTCCCGGTAAGAGGGGAAGACCCAAGAGGTGCTGGCTTGACGTCGTAAGGGATGACATGCGCGCCAATGGTCTCACTACAGGGGATGCCGAAGACCGTGCGAAGTGGAGGAGAAAATGTAGGAAAGCGGACCCCGGGCGTCGCTAGACGCAACTGGGACAGACGCTCGGATGATGATGATGATGTAAAAATTAAAATTATGGATGTAATTAATTGCATGGACATTTATTATTATGCTATTTAACTGACACTTCTGGATTTTTTAATTTGTTATTGACTTTTATTCGAATTATATTTTTTCCCCTAAAATATTGACATCAAATTAATTCGTGTGACATGCATTTACTTATTTTTATTATAATCGTAATTTTATGTAATGTATTTTTATAAGCTAGATTTTTTTTAATGAAAATTCTAGATCAATTGTAAAATATTGTTTATGAATAAATGAAATGAAATAAACATAATCTTTTCAATTAGCTGGCAGAGTAGATACCTATAGCAACCATTTTGTCCGCGTTGTACAGGGTAGTACTATATAAAAATTGGTTGAGCACTAAGAACTAAAGAAGAAAAAAAACATATTTATTAGACACATACATAAACAAAAAAAAAATAACAAGTTGAATAAAAAGTAATTAATATAAAAAATATTTAATGTGTATAAAAGCTTCCAACTCAAAATAATGTTCACCATAATTCTCTGTACCACAGCGCTGATTTTCAGCTGACGACGTCTGTGCGACCGAAATTAATTACGCAAACGCATGCAATAGATATAAATGTATTAAACAAATAATAAAGTTTTAATTTTATCTCTTCATTCATTACAAAACTTACAAGTACATTGTGTTAAATTAAAATATATCTATATATCGATCACGCTGAATCTATGGCGGGGTAGTCAGAGAGGACATAATACTCATAAATAATCTACGGTGTAGCGGTAGTAGTGGGATGCCTACCATACCATACCACAAGCTTATATTAGCCCACTATGGGCTAAACGACGTTGTCTATAAAAAAATAAGTCACGCAATATATTTCTTTATTTACTAGTCTGCAGCGAGAGCACCACAGATTTGTCGACAGACAGACAGACAGACATCTGACAGATTACTTAGATACAGGCCAAGAAGCGGGATCCAGCCTGAATCTAAAGGTGACGCCGTGTTGATAGCGAACGTTTGCCGAAAACCTTCGTAAACTCCTTAGAAGCTGAAGGACTTTAGGAAGGTTTTCGGCTCTAGCGATGGCGTACGATTGTCGTATATTATTTTCCAAAACTAGTGTAAATCGTATATTATTTTCCAAAAGTAGTGTAAAATTCGTGTTTTTGTGTTTAATAATGGTGGAATATTATAAATAAAGAGTTCGGAAGTGTGCATTAGTGATGGAAAGTGATATATTTCAATGAATAGCGGTGTTGTTTGTGTTAGTGCCAAATTTCCATAGAAACCCTGGGGTCCTTAGAGCTTTAGAAAACTGAAATAATCCCGTGTGGTTTAGTCGATTCGTGTCTGGGCGTTTTTATAGTCAAATGAAATAATATTTTGTTTTTTTTTTTACTGATTATTGAATGATTGATTAGAAAAACAGACAGAAATCTGACAAATTCCTTAGATACAAGCCAAGAAGCAGGATCCAGCCTGAATCTAAAGGTGACACCGTGGTGATAGCAAACGTTTGGCCAAAACCATGGGGTCCTTAGAGCTTCCTCGGATTTAGAAAACGGAGACAGTCCCGTGTGGTTTTATGTATAACTGCCTCAGTGGCGCGGTGGGAGTGTATCCGACTGCTACGCAAGAGGTCGTGGTTTCGATTCCCACCCAGGATAAAACGTTTCCGTGCTTCGGAAGGCACGTTAAGCCGTTGGTCCCGTTGCCAGCAAAATGGCAGTCGTTAAGCCTAGTTGAAGGCCTAATGGGCGGTTTAAGAAAATTCACCAGCATGTTGCCACAGCCTGCGCCTGTCCATTTCAAAACGGTAACACGGCTCACCTTGTTACGTTTCACAAAAATAATTACGGTAAAATGTGGGCGTACCAAAAGTATACCTCTGCTACTCCTTTATACCACTCCTAATAGGGGATAAAGGCGTGACTGATAACTTCAAATAAACGTAGACTGTCAAGTTCATTACCCCTTTCTTCTGACTTTGCCGTAGTCGAGTAAAAAATTATTTATATTATTTGTACCAAACACTTGTCTTTTAGCTAGCCGGGTGGTCGATGTAAAACGTGCGTGATTATTAGAGCGAAAGCCTCTCAAGCTTTTCCACTGTTTTCTAGAATGTCACGCTCACGAACCAGAAGGTTAGCCTGATTGCCGATGTTCGTAAAGCACCTACCAACTCTCGGAAGCGCTCGTGGCCCCGCGGTCTCAGTGTTTTGTAAACGATCACTGAGTTATGCAAATTTCACTATGGCTGGTCCTCGGATGGGTGACCACTTTGTGGTATTTACATTTGCGAGCGTTTCCGTGCTTCGGAAGGCACGTTAAGCCGTTGGTCCCGGTTGCAAGTAAAATGGCAGTCGTTAAGCCTGGTTAAAGGCCCTTATGGGCGGCTTGAAAATTTCAACAGCAGGTAGCCACAACTTGCGTCTGTCTATTTCAACACGGCAATGGGCTCACCACCTATTACGTGGGACAGGAATCCACACGGTGAAAAGTGGGCATAATAATATGCCTCTGCCACCCCTTCGGGGATAAGGCGTGATGGATATTTATTTATTTACCTATCAACTATTTAATTTAATTTTTTATACCGTTGATGTGGCAGATCAAGCATACCTGATGGAAATTGATCACCGTACCGTAGACTTTAGACGTTTGCAACACCAGGGGGCCAAGTCTACTTAATCAATCGCCTTAAGGGTATAGAAAAATCGTCGCTCAACAGAAAGCCGTTTTTCGTAGTCTACTATTACAATCGTACTCCAATAGACTTCTATCGGTCGGCCGATAGAATTCGACTCACACGTACCGCGCCTGTGGCCGCTAGTCAGTTGCATTTTTGATAGTCTACGAGTACTAGCATTTTGACAGCTAAAACAGCGATTCTGGTTCTATTCAACGGCTTTTCAATAGTAGACTTGAAAGCTGCAGTAATCGCGCTGTCGACCGCTTAAAAATCTTCTAAAACTCCTTTTGAAGAAGCATAGACGTTTGGGAAAACCTAGGCACGAAGTTCATTCCACAATCTAGGTGTACACGGGAGAAATCGCCAATCGAACCTTACAGTATCGAGCGCTCCGAACGCAAACTTGTTGCTTTCCATGTAGATGGTGGATGTAATTCATATTATATTATTACAAAATCAAATCCCATAACATGTTCCTATAGAACCTGTTCCCAGCATAAATAAGTAGCATTTAGCAATAGCAGTAGTAAAATTTTGTCCGTCCTTACAAACGCGTAGAACACTTGGGCAGACTGAAAAACTACTTTTCTTTGTGTGATTATAAAAAACTCCGCCCTTTTAAAGTGCACACCGCTTTGCGACATTTTTTTAAAACTTATTTTAGGTTTCGAACTGCAAAATTGACATTTCATTTAAATTATTTACCGACAGTTTATCGATTTGCCAGTGGATTTTTGACTTTATTTTGTTGTTTTAAAGTTATTTTTAGCTCGTTAGCGGTCGTTTGAGATAAAATGTAGGCCGGCGCAACCTCTCCGTGTGTTTACAAACCATTTCTGTCAATTAGAGCCAAGATCACAATAATGACATGTAGCTTTAGGGTACTGTTTCCAGTTTTAAAATGACGTTTTGCTCTTTTGGACGACGAGAGCAGGATTTGCGCGGGATCTTGGTAAATGGCGGCCGCTTGCTGTATAGTATTTTCCAAAACTAGTGCATTAGCCTTGTTTTATGTGTAAAAATGGTAGTTTCTTAGATATAAAAGTTGTGTAATCGTGCTATAGTGAAAGACAGTGACATATTGCAGTGAAAAGCTATTTTACAACTTGTCGTGCAAATTCCACTGAAAGCCTCAATAATGCTCTACCACGTTATTAGGGCAAGGACACAGGACCTATGACTGGACTTGACATTGACCAAGAACTGGACAGGACTAAATTAGAAGATAAGATTGAAGAAATATGATATAAAACATAAGATTTGGCTGAAAGGTCTTCGTAACCAGGCCATAAAATAATTATAAAAAAAACACGACCAGAGCAAGATTGTACTTATTTTAAAGAATCCTGCATCGCGCTATGAGAATTTTCGCGCTGCAGAACGATATACGATAGCCCAACATCAGCTGTTGAGCCCACCTTGACCCACCATCACCGAATCACCTTGCCTGTTCGGACGATATCTTCCCTTGTGTTGGATGAACATCTCCACCCGTTTCGAAACACACTCTAGATAGAAATAAATTCTCATTCTCTCATCGTATTGTGGTGATTAGCGCGACATCGTACATCACGCTATAAAAGTTCTCACACTGTCAAGATACGAGTTGTTGCTTTGACGACAGCCTCTGGTGAACGTCGTCGGGAGTAAATCGACTGGGTAACCTAAGCTATTGATTATATATTATTTAGGTACATATTAGTGCTGATAGCGTATATTCCACTATAGACCTGTCAACTTACTTTCTTTTTTAACCCAAGACTAAATATGCCAAGTCAACACAATATTTTAGCTATTGTGGGTGTAAAGTAAGAGAATATCACCAGAAAAACATTGCAGGGTGTATAGGTTTCCTATAATTTCCTGGGAAAATTTTTCCCTGTGGACCATTAAAGTAAATAAACGAAGAGTTAGGTTTATTATATCGGTATTTTATTTATTGCTTAGTAATACAAATAACATAATAAATATTATCAGAAAAGGATAATAAATAGTTAGTTATGGTATTCTAGGAAACAATTTCGTTTACTTGTGAAGCACAAGTGGACATTGCACATAACACATTTATTATGTGTCCTATTAAGTAGTTTTGCACAATTTACGCATCGCTTCAGTTTTTCTGCTTTTTCCATGTTGTGCGCTGGCAAATTGCGTTTATTTCCAATGAGGAGCTTTTCAGAGGAGCATAAAGTGGGTCTTAATCGCTGTCTACATGTAAAATTATTTATTAGACCTCGTGCTACATGTTGGCGATGGTTTTTTTTTCGTGCAACTTTGCGTACACTAAATACGAGTTATTCATAGCGATATCTAAGATGTCAAAAAAGAGGCGCAGGTAATATTTGATTTTGGCTTTGCGATCAACCTCATAACATGCTTTACGCTGGTCCATAAGGTCCACACCACCCATATATTTATTATAGCGCATTACTACTTCCGGACATGTAATATTTATTTTTTCCTCTTTACTGTGCTATTTGGCACCGGAGATATGAAATTGGTCAACATATGGACTGCTTTAGTATCCATCCATTTTACGAATGTAATACCGTTTGTACTTACGGCATGGATGTCGCCTCTTTTCATACTTTTATCTGATGGTAATGACTTTGGCTTTTCTATTCGTGCGAATAGTGCCGCAGGCTTTGGTGTTCTGCATCAAAAGTTTATGTTGTAAGCAGGCGAGTTGAAAAAATTGTCAAAGAATACTTCACAACCAAGACCGTCCGACGTTCCGTCAGATGGAGTACTACTGATTCACCTAAACCAATTTCTGTATTAGTTTTCTTTCCTGTATATAAATCAAACTGGTATAAGTATCCTGTTGAAGACTCATAACTACACCACATTTTGAACCCCCATTTTATAGGTTTATTTTTGATGTACTGCTTCATGATGTTGTGCCCTTTGAATTTGATCATGTGTTCATCAATGGATTGCCTTAGTGAGTTATTCATTGCTGCTTGAAAACACAAATTAAAATGTTGTATTACTGATCTCATTTTGTACGCTCAGTCACTCGATTGTGAGTGATTGTTATTATCAGAGAAGTGTAAATTTTGCCGAATCTGCTCAAATCTAGTTCTTGGCATAACATTAGCAATGAAAGGCACACCCATGTCTTCATCAGTCGTTTAGTAATTCCTAAGAGTTGGTAAAACATGACAACTCATTACAAAATTCATGCCCAAAAATGCCTTCATTTCATCCAAGCGTAAAAGGTCTTCCATTTTGTTGTGCGTATTTAACACTTTCTTTTATTATGATATTAGACACTAACCGATCCATTTGTGTCACCTCCATGAAAATGTCTATTGGCAACAACATGCCATTCCGGTCAGATAATGTATTTATGCGTCCAAAATCATACTCACTTTCATTGAATGTGTGAGGAGCGTATGAGTTATTTCTCCAGTTGAAAATAGGAATAGTCTCTGAAGTATCTGAACAGGTGGGGAATGAAGTTTCATTTGTCGGTTCTTGAACAGAATCTTCAACTTCAACAACATCGGTTCAATTTTCTACATCTTGAGCTATGAACTGCTGATCTTCTACGTCTAACTGTAAGTCATCTTCTCCGTCACTTTTATCAGCCATAAGTAACTGCAATCTTCACCTTGAATATGAAATTCTCTGCACCCTCTCTTAGCCATTTCTGTAAAAAAACATGAAGGTAGATTATATAAAAATACAAGAAAACCATACATTATCCTAAAGCACTTCATATTTAATAATACTACAACGAATACACCAGATATGGACCAGAGGGAAAAATATTTCCCTTTAGATGATTTGCAATTTATAGGTACTTGTGCTAATATTCTGCAGTTTACTGTTTTATTATATAAAATTTTTAGGTACTTGTGCTAATATTCTGCAGTTTACTGTATTATTATATAAAATTTTACTTACTAAATAATATAAAACACGTGACAAAATACAGGTATTTTATTTTCTCAAGTCCAAAACACTTTAAAGATATTAATAGTTCAGCCCGCGAATGATTGGATAAAGTTTGACAGTTCTTTTTTCTAAAACGTTCAGAAGCATATTTGCCGCCTTGGCCATACGTTTTATTATGACATTCAGTAAAAAAAATATCGTTTCAATAATAATTAAACAATCGATAACGATTTTTGTAGAAGGGAAAAATATTTCCCTTGAGCGTGAAAGGTTCCAATCTGTAAATATAGGTATAAACAGCGGGGAAAAGCTAGTCACAAAATAAACATTAAGAACCATATAAGCAGAACCATTCCAATATTTTCGTGTGCATCCGAAACCGGTTCACATAATAAAACTGTTTGTTTGAACTTGGAACTGCGCTCCGGTAGCCATCTTGCGAGCAAACAAAACAAAATGGCTGGCTGTGAAGCCTTTATTCCAGGAAACTGGCGTTATTCGTTCGTTTAATATCTTTTTTTGAATTTATGTTTACTTTTTTATGCATTAGTTTCAGATTTAAAGTGACACTGCATAGTAAAAAAGAGTAGAAATTACCCTTTTGATTCTACTAAAATTTGTAGAAATATTAGAATTAAAAAGTGTTAGGATTAAGCTTGAACAGGGCATGCGATGCAACGATTGACGAAGAATATTATATTGTGCGAAAGTAGAGAGGGTGGAATAGTTAGGGATGACAGAGACTTACATGCGACGACACAAAGGAGCTTGTATGCAACTTTTAATGAATCTGTAAGAGGTGAAAGAAGTATGTGTTGAACGTTTCGTTCCGTTGTCCCATGCGAAACCAGGGGGCTAAGTCTACTAATTCAATCGCGTCAGAAGAGAATAGAAATAGTTACTCAATAGAGACAGAAAAAATTGTCAGTTTTTGTGCAACTACAATTGCGCTCCAATAGAATTCTATCGGCCGGCCAATAGAATGTTATTAACCCGTGTATTACCTGTAAGTAGGTCATAATTTGCATTTTTGTTAGCCTATATTAATATGTTGATAGCTTAAAACAGTTATTTTGTCTCATTTCTGCAGCTTGCAAAGTGTGACTGTATAATAGTTTTAGTAGACTACCTGGTTTTGGACTAATCGCGATAGAACCGCTATAGAATTTTTCTATTGGAAGAGAACGGCTTTCTATTGGAAAACAGTAGACTCGGCCCGGCGATCTGTCCTCTCTGACTATATAAAGATAGTTAGTTTGGTGAGTAATATCAGAAACGTCATATAGGTGTAACAAATATGGCATCATGTTGGCGCCAAACTCATTTACTCAACATAAATAGATAAAGAGTTATTTGTTAAGTAACATTATCTGTTGGCTAATCTATACTCTATACATACTAATATATAAAGCTGAAGAGTATGTTTGGTGGAACCCGCTAATCTCAGAAACAACTGGTCGAATTATAAAAATATTTTTGTATTGGAGCCCATTTATCGAGGAAGGCCATATATCATTATGCTACTATACTGAAGAACGGAGCAGTAAGCATAAATGTTGAAAAATCCAGCAAATTTTTATGCATTACTGTAAAATTTATAAGCGACGAGATAAAATAGATGCGACGGGATTTAGAAGTATGTCACGGGCGAAGCCGTGGGGGTCACCTAGTACTCTAATACGAGCGATATAATTCCTATAATATAATAATCCATTCTTCCCCGATTAGGATTTTTGTTTTGTTCTCGAACTCCTTCCAAACCACTCAACACTTTTTGATCAAATTTAACCCAAAATACGACATCTAGCCATAGATAGTTTAGGAAAGGTCAAAAGTACTCGGATACCCAGACGTGCATGTATGAAGCGATTGATGAATCTGTAGGTAGCGAAAGAATTATGTATGGAAAGCGCTGGCGATCTGTCCTCTCTGACTACCCCGTCAGGGATACAGCGAGAAGATAGAAAGTTTTAGGATTTTATTTAAAAAAATAATATTTTTATATGGAATGACAGACTGAAAAAAATAATCAGTAATAAAATGGTAATCATTTTATTACAGATTTTTTTTTTTCAAATTTATATTTTCACTCCGACACAGAGCAACTGGCCAGGTAAGTTTTTGGGAGAGCAATAGCATCGCCACTACAACAAAAAACCAGACCAGGTCATTTAATAAATTAATTAAATAGAATACTTATATTTTTCAAGAACTCACCTGACATTTTGACCCTCATAAATAACAAAAAAAAATCACAGTTCCAATATTAAAAATATAATATTATAAATATAATACACAACACTCAAATCACAGCACAAAACAAAAATACTGGTTGAACGCAAAGTGCATTTAAAAAAAAAAGAAATGTTTAAAATGCGCGCGAACACGTCGTTGTCAAGACAATATAACATATAAATACAGTACAGTTTTCTTTTAACCATGCCTAAGACAATATACAATACTTCCTTGTTATAATTATTTGTTAAAAATCAATGTCAAAGTTTAGTCGAGTCAGCACGATTCAAGATGGCTGTCGCGATGCAATATTGCAATGACCTCGATTTCAATTTGTTTATTTTACGTATTATATGTGTAATCTAATTAAAGTAAAAACGGTAACATTTATAAAACTTTGTCATTTTAAATATGCATCTTTATAATCCAAAGTTAGTCTGAATTGTGCTGACAAACTGTAAAACTTTTGTTTTTTGCCAAGTGTAGGTACAGCAGACTTTTGAAGCGCTCATGGCCCTGCTAATTTAGTGTTCTGTTAATGGTCACTGCGTTAAGCAATTTTCGCTATAGTTGGTCCTTGGATAGGTGATCACTTTGTGGCATTTACATTTGGGAGTGTTTCCGTGCTTCTGAAGGCACGTTAAGCCGTTGGTCCCGGTTGCCAGTAAAATGTCAGTCGTTGAGCCCAGTTGAAGGCCTTATGGGCGGCTTGATAAATTTTATTGCCAGTAACATGGCAGTCGTTATGCCATGTTACTAGCAATCGGAACCAATCAACGGCTTAATGTGCCTTTCGAAGCACGGGAACGCTCGCAAATGCAAATGCCACAAAGTGGTCATCCACGTGAGGACGGAATGTTGCTTTCGCCCTTATAGAGACAAAAGTAAAAATGGTATACTAAAAGTGTGTGTATGTTAGAAGTTATACATCTTTGGCGTAACAAGATAAAAATCGTTTTACAAATTTTACATTTCGCCATTTTATAAACGTAAAATATGTTTGTAGAAAAAACTAAAATGTTGACTATAGCTTTTTTTTTTTTTTTTTTTTTTAACGTGTGGAAATCCCCTCGGATGTCATGCCGGACTCGAACCGGCTAAAACCACACAGTCCCCGCCTAGCTGTCTATTGCCGGACGCCCCGGGTAACTCCTCGGAAAGATGTCCCAGAGCTCCCGGCAGACTTTGGCTACCACCGCGGCCTCACCTGGGGTTCGGGTGTTATCCCGCTTCTTTGGGGGGTTGGTTCGGGTACTATCCCGCTTCTTGGGAAATGAGGCGTGCGTGACATTTTCATGTCATGCCTACGTCTTGGGCCTGCTTCTGTAAGGACGACGAGCAGCCCACCCGCCGTCCTCAGGCCCCCGGTCATGGAGGCCGGTAGTCTTGGGCGAAGATAAGTCTGCGGCGTTGTCGCCGCAGACTGCGGAACTCGGGCGGGAGAGTCCTCTCCCGTACCGTCTCCGCCGCCTCTTTCGCGAGCATGACCTGCTCGCAGAAAGACGCAGCGGCGTCCCACTTGCTCCCGCCGGAGACCATGGCTTGCACCATAGTTTCCAGCGAGAGAATGTCTACGCCCAGACTCGCCACGAGATGTTGACTATAGCTAACTTTAGGGTGTCGGTTATTCATGACGGCGTGCGCGCGCATCGTAAAAATTTACTTTCGTCATTTTTCACCAACGCGCCATAAAAGTATAAAAATAATACCACGTGCCAAACGGTTACGTCCGGCTGTAGGCGTAAATCGCATACGCGGCCTGTCAGTTTACTTGTCCGCTTGGGTTACATAAGATATATATAGAGTAAGGCATCTCTAGAAGGGCGCGATTAACATCGATTCCTTGTTCTATTGGACGTTTAGCGAAAGTTGCTTAACGCAGTGATCGTATACAGAACACTGAGTTAACCACATACATACATACATGTTGTCACGCCTTTATCCCCGAAGGGGTAGGCAGAGGCACACTCAACGCCCACATTTCACCGTTTGCATTTTTGTCCCACGTAACAGGTGGTGAGCCTATTGCCGTGTTGAAATGGACAGGCGCAGGCTGCGGTGACCTGTGTTGAAATTTTTTAAGCTGCCCATAAGGCCTTCAACTTGGCTTAACGACTGCCATTTTATTGACAACCGGGATCAACGGCTTAACGTGCCTTCCGAAGCACGGAACTGGGGTGGGTCTAAAGGGCCGAATAAATTTAATAAAATGAAATGTGTCTATTTTAGATGGTAAATTTGTAAGAAATTTTGAGCCTGTTGCCTTTTTAGTGAGGTGGTAACAAAAAGGCTAAAAGGTCTTATGTGCTAGACACTAATTAGCACGACCAATTAAAGTCCTGGTAATCTCGGACTTACAAGAAAAAGCAGACCAACAACTCGTGGAATAATACTTCATCTTTTTCACTCTTGCCGTTTGTTGTGTAAAGCTGTCTTTGTTATTCCTGTGTAGCTACTTTTAACTCACACATTGACAGCGAACAGCGCGTAGCCAATTGTTCTACTACAAATAGGCTACAAACTTGTACTGATAACCGGCGCTGTCTCAAAGTCATCTGTAAATCAAAGATTTATGTGTCGAAGTGAAAATATTACATAAAATTATTGTAAAATGTTACAAAACTAGACAAAATATTTACAAAAAGGGTGTTATGCATAGAGTGATGAAGTTTCATTATCAAGAAATCACCAGAAATAGCTACCTGTCTATGTGTGTGTAAATGGCTACGCTATTTTTCGCTAACGTTGGGTCTGCTTACTATCTTATTGTCTGTGGAGTTAGCGAGGCTACGTGCTGTTCAAGGCGATCACAGCCAGACAGCCTATTGCAGTTCATAGAATATATACCTTTACCAATTTTCACCATAAAGGGAGGATGAATGACTTAACGATACTGCTGTCTAGACATATTTGTACAGGGAGTTGTATCGAGTTTTTTTTCGCCATGAGAATCCCGTCAGTAAGCCGGTGCACCACTTGGATGTTAAGTTATCTTGGTAAAGTTGCATCTCACCATCATCACCATTTCATATTAAGGCCAAATATCGGCCCAGTAATGCCCCAAAATTGCCTCAATATGGATTTGGAAGAAGCTTACAGACTAAAAAATAATCTGCACCTGACATCAAAGGGAACAGAATTAAATTGTACCATCTCATGAGGAAAACTTTTAGATCTCTCTCTCTTTCTCCATATTAGTATATTTCCAGTTGACTCCAGGCTTACCTGGATTTAAAGCCTGGGTGCCTGGTGCTAGGAGTTTTTGATTTTCAACGCTGTTAGAAGCGATGGCAGTCTGAGCTCATTACTTCGTAAGAGCGCCTGTCTCGTCTGTTAGTCAGAAGATGCAAGATCTAGCAGGTAAGATGACTTCGGCCTATCATGGATATCCTATCATGTGTGATCGCGATATTTATAATTATAGACACACAGAGTTATACTAGCGGCACGCTATGATGGCCGTTTTGACGTTTGTCCTTCTTGAAGTTTCGTATTAATTTTAATTACATTTTATTTGTAGAAACATGTGAATAGTCGACCACATTAGAGGGTATTTATACTACGGTAGAAGATAAAGTACTTATGTAAAACAAGTAAAATATCATTACTATTGTGATATGTCAAAACGGCCATCATTAGCGTGCCGCTAGTATAGTAATCAATGTCACTCACGCTCTGCTAAAGACGCTTCACTCTATATATTTCATACAAAGCGTGTCAGGAGGAGTCACCCTTTCGCAGCGTACCCTCTGTTGAAAACAGAGGACGTGTGTGGGACTCCCGATGTTCTGGATACCCATTAAATCCCGCGGCCTACCTCGGCAGAAAGGATGAACACCAGGAAATCAGCGGCTTCTGGAGTCCTTCGTGCCATGCCTTATGTTTGGGGACGTCACGGGGTGCTTTACTCATACTATACGACACAATTATAATTATTACTCTCACGCACGAAGCGCTCGTGGCCCTGCGGCCTCAGTGTTCTGTAAACGATCACTGAGTTACGCAACTTTCACTATGGCTGGTCCTCGGATGGGTGACCACTTTGTGGAATTTACATATGCGAGCGTTTCCGTGCTTCGGAAGGTTGCCAGTAACATGGCAGTAGTTAAGTCAAGTTGAAGACCTTATGGGCGGCTTGAAAAATGTCAACAGCAGGTAGTCACAACCTGCGTCTGTCTATTTCAACACGGCAATGGGCTCACCACCTATTACGTGGGACAGGAATACACATGGTGAAAAGTGGGCATCAATATGTATGCCTCTGCCACCCCATGGGGATAAGGCGTGATAGATAAATAATGAGTATTATTACTTTCGACTGTCATCATCATCCGAGCGTCTGTCCCAGTTGCGTCTCGCGACGCCCGGGGTCCGCTTTCCTACATTTTCTCCTCCACTTCGCACGGTCGTCGGCATCCCCTGTGGTGAGACTATTGGCACGCATGTCATCCCTTACGACGTCAAGCCAGCACTTCTTGGGTCTTCCCCTCTTACCGGGACCCGGCGGGGCTGACATGGCCAGACATTTGTTACCTACGTAGCCCGGCGGTTGCCGCAAGACGTGACCATACCAACGAAGGCGACACTCTTGCAACTTGTCTGCAATGTCACGGACGTGAAGGCCGCCGCGGATGCGAGAGTTCCTCACGCGGTCCATCCGCGTGACTCCACACATCCACCGCAGCATCTTCATTTCCGTGACACGCAGCTCCTGCTTGTGTCGCTCCAATATCGGCCACGTCTCACTGCCATGTAAAAGGACAGGTCTAATAATGGTTTTGTAGACCTGTCCCTTCAACCGGATCGGCATTTTAGGGTCACAAATGACACCGGTCATCTCCCGCCATTTGGCCCACGCGGCAGCAATGCGTGACTTGACATCGCAATCGATGTCACTGGACGTGTGAAAAACAGATCCCAAGTATTTAACCTGGTCCGTGCGCTCGACCAAATCACCGCCTATGCGGACGGATGTGGGATCTGTCGAGTTTAGTGCCAAGTACTCGGTCTTCGCCACATTTAGTTTCAGACCGCCGTTCTCAAGCGTCTCCTTCCACGCCTTTACACGTCGCACCAATCTGCCCCTGTCCGCGTCTGCCAGCGCAATATCGTCAGCATACATGAGCAACCATGGAGGCTGCTCATGCGGGTTTCTGATGCTGTCCGACAATTCGTCTAATATTACACTGAACAGAAGCGGACTAAGGACAGAACCCTGGTGTACCCCGACGGTGATGGGGAAGGGTTTCGTGTCGCCAACAGCAGTCCGAACCATTGAGTCGGAGTCACAGTACATGTCCCGGATAGTGTCAATATAGACCTCTGGAACCCCTTTGGACCGCAGTGCCCACCAGATCATCGCACGAGGAACACAGTCGAAGGCCTTCTGCATATCTAGAAACAAACAGTGCAGAGGCGTGTTCTTCGACCTGTATTTCCCTGCGACAACCCTCAGGGCAAAAACAGGGTCCGTGGTCCCATGACCAGGGCGAAACCCATATTGACACTCCGAGAGAGTACACTCCTGCCGGATCCGAGAGTCTATAATCCTCTCGAAGATCTTCATGGTGTGGGACATCACCTTAATACCGCGGTAGCTCCCGCACTCCTGCACTGACCCCTTACCTTTGAAGACTGGAGTAATAATACTCAGTCTCCATTGGTTTGGGATCTGCCCGCTGAGGAGTATGCGGTTAAAAAGGTTTACTAAGATGCCCACACCGCGAGGACCCATCGCCTTCCAGGCTTCGATGGGGACTCCATCGGGTTCGACAGCTTTCCGATTCTTCATGCGGCGAAGCGCAGTCAGGACTTCTCCAGGCGTTACCGGTGGCACTAGTCCCTGATATTACTTTCGACTGTATTAGGGCGCAAATGAGAGGGAGCGAGAAGAGGCGGACTAGCTTTTAAAAATAAAAATAATATTGGCGGTAATTCTATGCTCATCGTTCACAGCTGCCAACATTATTAAAAAAAATGAAAATAGCTTTGTTTCCACAATAAGAACTTACAGCAATCATTTGGCACAAATAAAAGTAATTTACTATTATAATAAAATAATAATCGTTTACTTACGCGACGGCCATTAAAATACCATTAAACAAGCGACAAAAGCACAATGAACGATCTTGGAGCCAACAGCTCCGACGTGAGGCTGAATAACTTGCGTCCCTTTGTCTGCTCGCCGATCGATGAGGATTACTTGTCAAATTATGACACTTGTGAATTTTATTGAACACCAATATGGCGCATTTGCGTTAAGTAAGAATCGTAATAATCTTACTAAAGATATTTGAAAGTAAAATTTAAATATTCTGCAATATTTTTTTCATAAAATAAGCCTTGGCCCATTTTTATTGATTTTTAATTATAACTGCATAGATAACGGCAAAAGATGAATTCATAGGTCGCTGGTTCAAATCCGGCCCGAAAGACTCTTTTTGTAATTCTTTTCGGATTTCTTTTTGTCTTTTTCTTAAAGTAATTGGGTTTCAAAATAGTAATTTGTAACACGCTTGCTATATATTATTTTCCAAATCTAGTGCATTAACTTTGTTGTGTCATAAAAGTTGTGTAAACGTGCTGTAGTGAAAGATGATTTATTGTATATTGTAGTGAAATGCTATTTTACAAATTGTCGTGCAAATTCCACTGTAAGCGTCAATAAAGCTCTACCACCACGTTAATGGGGCAAGGACACAAGACCTTCGACTGGACTTGACACACACGACATTTTTTTAAAATAACCTTTTATTTATTTGAAAACGAAAAGATAACTAAAATTAAGGATTTCAAACAAAATAAATAACTATTTGTAATTTTTATTATAAAAAATCATGGCCACTTCATTATTTTAGAACCTTGTGTTTCCTCCACGAACTCTTCTTAAGGTTTGTATGCGATCAGGCATACTAAAAACCAAGTTCCTCAAGCGGTATTGAGGTATATTCTCCCACTTTTCAATAAGGTCCTGTTTATGGGCGTACCCAGGTTCTGTGTTTGGGGGGGGGGGGGGGGGGGGGGGGGGGCAAATCCGATTTTTCTAAAAGCATAAAGCGCTTGTAGCCCCGCTAACTCAGTGTTCTCTAAACGATCACTGCTTTAAGCAACTGGCGCTATGGCTGGTTACAGATGGGTGACCGCTTTGTGGTATTTCCGTTTACTAGCGTTTCCGTGCTTCGGTAGGTACGCCTAGCCGGTGATCCCGGTTGCCAGTAACATAGCAGTCGTTAGCCGAGTTGAAGGTCTTATTAAAAAAATCAACAGCTGGCAGTCACAACCCGTGTCTGTCTATTTAAACACGTCGGAGAACAATGCTTACTGTGAAATGTGGGTATATAATATGTTATTATATTTTTAAAGTAACTTCTGAGGGCCTTCGGCAGAACGGTTTATGACGTGTTCGTGGCAGAATAACATTTAGTGCTAACAATTTTTTTAATGTAGTCGAAAATTAATCAATTATATCAGCCTATAGCAGCCCACTGCTGGACGTAGGCCTCTCCCTATTCACGCCACAACACACGGTCTTGCGCCTTCCGCATCTATATTATACGACCAAAATCTATCTTTTTAAAAACATTTAGAAGTTATTATTTTTTACTTTTATTAACAAAAGTAGAGGACATGAGAAGAACCCAGAGGGGGGCAGCTGACCCCTTCGCCCCCCCCCCTGCAAAATTCAAAACTAAGTCAAAAAAATCAAATTTGAATAAAAAGGAATCGCAAATTGAAAATGGAACACCTAGAGATGCGGTCCAGATTCCGATCGAGGTCCGCCACATTTTAGCCTCAGCATCGGTCCGCTTTGCCGTCGGGTGACTTACATATCTCCCGTGTAATGTCTGCATAGCAATGTATGGTGCCCAAAGACAACATATCGTTGTTATGCAGAAGAAAGAGAGTTGGCGACAAAACGGACCCATCGCGCGTCACACTGCCTGATGGTTATATCAGGTATTGCATTGCCACAACTAGTGACTGTCGCAGGCTGTTTGCCACGGTCATCGATCCGGGAATTGGCCGCGAAGAGGTTGGCTAACAAGTCCGCCTTCTCTCGAGCCTTATGAGCCCGGGTTTTGTTGGGGTACCGCAGCGGTGGCAGCGAAGTAGATTGCACGGCTTTGGCCAGTTGCAATATCCTTGGCTACCCGTTGGATGCGAGGTAAGCTCTTGGCCAAGCCGCGTTATGCGCTGGGTATCCGCTCTAATGAAGGTCCTTTTGCTGGCCATCGTCGCTCTGTTGTAAGCGGGTCTGTTGGAAGCAGCTCTGCGGTTGGCCACTTTCGGGTCACCTGATGCCCTAGCACTGATCCAGGCGCGATACGCTTACTGCTTATATTGAACTGCTTCAGCGCACTTACGCCCATACCAGGGACAGGCTTTGCGGATGATGGTTACATCAGTGTAGGGGATGTAGTATTCCAACCCCAGTCTGATCTCTTCAGCAACAGCAGCAGCGCTCCTCTAAAGCAACGTTTCCTAAAGTGGGCAATAACGCCCCCTTGTGGGCGCTGCAGGCCTAAAGGGGGGCGGTAAGAGACCCAGAAAAAAATGGGGGCGTTGTGTAGGCTTCGGTAGGCGATTTGTAATTTCATCTAGCTAGGAGGACTCTTAGACACCGACAGAGCTCTCGACTCTCGGCTACAACTTGTGAACATCAACTAATATTAATTAAGAGATTGCTCAAACTCGGTTCGATATTTCTCTCCGCGTAGTTCATGTATCTGTCCAGTTTTATTCAATAAATAGAAGAAAAATCATGTCAATCGGTCGCTCCGTTTCGAAATGAAAGTAGACACAAACAAATAAAAAGGCAATAGACATACTTTCGCATTTTAATAGTTATTAGTATTCCTAGATAGGTAATTTTCGTAGATAATAGACCGCGGGCAATCATGTTTTAACAAGTTTTTGTTAAATAACCCGATTTGTGCATTCCTGTATCAATCGGCTGATTCATAGAATACTTGTTCTTACTTGTTGAGTACAATTGAGCGTCGAATGAGATAAACGAGTTAATGCATGTTTGTCTTATTCCTGTCGGTGCGTGCTGCATATGCAATCCTATATAAACAACGGAATATTTATTTTATTTTCATTTGCGGTTTCGCGCGTAATAGATAAGCAGTACTTAAGTTCAACTCTTACTTACGTATTTCTTAAAACAAAACAATGTCGGAAGTAAAAAAGAAGAGACGGCAATACTCTGTGGAATATATTAAATTCGGATTCATTGAAAATCCCACAAACCCATCGTCGCCTCAGTGCCTTCTATGTCTAAAAACATTTTCGATTGAAGCAATGAAGTCTTCAAGACTGCAAGATTATTTGAATAAAATGCATCCAGATAAGAAAGACAAGAATGTAGCATATTTTCAAGACCTAGAGATGAAGCATAATACTCAGCCAAGTGTAGCAAAACTATTTTCGGCAGCTGCTAAGCAAGATGACGACGGACTTCGAGCTTCGTACAATATCTCTTTGTTAATTGCTCAAACAGGCAAACCACACAACATCGGAGAAGAGTTAATTTTGCCAGCAATAAAGGAAGTAATAACTACTGTGCTTCATAAACCGGCCGCAGATATTATCCGAAAAATTCCTTTGAGTAATAATTCTGTGCACAGACGAATTGATGAAATGGCTGAAAACATTGAAGGATCATTGTGCAATCATCTGAAGACTAGTCAATTCTCAATTCAGCTCGATGAGTCCACTTTACCTACTAATGAGGCATTGTTGCTTTCTTACGTGAGGTTTATTAAACATGAGAAAATATGTGAAGAACTATTCTTTGCTAGAAATTTAGAGACCGATACAAAAGGCGAAACTATATTCAATACATTGGAAAAGTTTTGTAATGAGAAAGAGAATTCCTTGAAAAATATTATATCAGTTGCTACGGATGGCGCTCCGGCTATGACAGGGCGCCATAAGGGTTCATAGCGTACTTAAAAAATAAAATCACAGATGTACTTGCTGTACATTGCGTTATTCATAGACAACATTTGGTTGCTAGAAACTTAAGTGAACGACTATTTCAATCACTGCAATATGTCATCAAAGCAGTCAATAAAATCTGTACGAACTCTTTAAATGATAGATTATTTCATCAGCTTTGTGTTACTAATGACGAAGATTCCAACCGTTTGTTGCTTCATACTGAGGTTCGTTGGCTATCAAGTGGCAATTGTCTGACTTGATTTTACAACCTATTTGACTCTGTAATAAAGTTCTTGGAAACTAAAGATACAGAATTGCGCAACAAGCTCATTACATCAAAAAAATGATATAGCTTACATGACAGACCTGTATAAATTGTTCAACGACATGAATCTCCAACTGCAAGGCGATGAACTAAATTTAATTAAAACAAAAAGTGTCGTTGCTGCTTTCGCAGCCAAACTGCTTCTACACAAAAAGAATATGGGCAGACGTGAGTTTCACAATTTTCCGAATTTATCAGTATCCTGCAGTAACGACGACTTGTTTGCCTACTGCCAACATTTGGAAAACCTCCACATTGACTTCACAGAACGATACCAGGGCATTTTGAACTTGGAAATACCAGGCTGGGTGTTAGATCCGTTTTCAAATGTCAACACAGCAATCTCACCTCAGCTGGAAGAAGAACTTATAGAATTGACAACAAACGAGGAAATAAAAAACAAGTTCAAAAATGGCTATCAAGAATTTTGGCTACAAAAACCGATCCCGCAATTGTACCCTGGATTGTGGTCAATTGTTCAACGATTCTTGATATCATTCCCATCGTCATATTTGTGTGAACGTGGACTTAGTGCTGTGGCAACGCTGCTTACTAAAAAGAGAAATCGTTTGCATGTTACCGAACGTGGCGACTTGTGGCTGTTCTTGAGTAAATTGGAACCTGATATCAACAAACTTATTAAAAAGCATCAGATTCATCCTTCACATTAGTTTTTATATAAGAATCGATTATGTTTGTTTTATTTTGAATAAAAGATACTCTGTCTGAATACTTTAAAGTTGCGTTTCAATAATCATTCTCATTGGCAGGTATAGCCCGTAAGAGTTAACTTGAGACCTGAGCGTCGTTATGTACTACCTACTGTGCTCAGGTCTCAAGTTAACTCTTGCGGATTATAGTAAAAGTCTATTTTAGAATGAATATTTAATCTCCGCTAATATAGCTTACAATAATTAATTAATTTAATTTGAAGTTATAGTGGTTTTTAATTAGGTGAAAAAATGGGGGCGCTAAAAATTTATTTAGTCTCAAAGTGGGCAGTAGACAAAATAAGTTTGGGAACCTTTGCTCTAAAGCAACGCTGAACCTATGGAAAGGACGCAAAAAAATCACGTTAGCCGTCCTAATCTGCTGCTACTGCAGGACATGCAGGAGGTAACACCTGCATTTCGGCGTGCGTGACGCAGTGATCGGAAGTACCCAACGGGGCACCTTCCGATACATTATACTGGGCTGGGTTGTTGATCAGCAGAAGGTCCAACAGTCCGATATCCTGGTGGTCTGGTGTACCAACTGTGTCAAGTCATGCGAAAGAGCGAAGGTATGGGCGGCTGGTCCCGCTTGTTCAGTTTTGAGGGAGCCCAGCCATTATGTACGTGGGGTTCAGCGGCTGCAAGGCGGGGCTTAAAGCAAGATTTAATGCAGTAGGTGTGGGACCATTAGATGTTACATACATACAGACATATTGTCACGCCTTTATCCCGAAGAGGTAGGCAGAGGCATATTGAACGCCCACATTTCACCGTATGCATTTTTGTACCACGTAACAGGTGGTAAGCCCATTGCCGTGTTGAAATGGACAGGCGCAGGCTGTGGTGACCTGCTGTTGAAATTTTTAAGCCGCCCATAAGGCCTTTAACTTGGCTTAACGACTGCCATTTTATTGGCAACGGGGCCCAACGGCTTAACGTGCCTTCCAAAGCATGGAACTGGGGTGGGTCTAAACGACCGAATAAATTTAATAAAATTTGTCTATTTTAGATGTTTAATTTTGGAAGAAATTTTAAACCCGTTGCCTTTTCAGTGAGGTGTCGCAGTCTGTGCGAGGCTGTGATGTCATAGTGGGCGCACCTTATCTCGGAAATTCAAAAAAGGTCTAAAACTTCTCGTCGTTATAACTTCAGAAATACTGCATGTATTTTGGTGAAATAAAAAGTAATGAGCTACGCTCCAATTTTAGCTGTATTTGACAGTCATATTTTGACCCCTTTGTGTTCTCCATTATGTGAGGTTTACGTTCAGCAATATACTCGTACTGTGATAGAGAAATTTGTTCTCTTCATTTATTATTACTAGTTGCTTCCAATACCTACTTCAATTTAAAGCCTGAGATTCACTTTTTAAGTGGTTGTTAGCTGTAGTGGAGTTGATGGATAAAGAAAAGAACAGCGCGATAAGCGAACATTGCGGTATGACAGAAGATGTAGTCACTAAGATAGAAAATGTGATGCTTATTATAGATAGTTCCGACACGTGGAAAGGATGGATGAAAATACACTGACGAAGCAGATTTATGTGACGAGAATAAAGCAACTGGTAGGGGTTGACATCGGCGTACGTATGTCAATCTATCGAAGACCTTTTCGAAAAAGACTAGGTCAAGAGTACCGGCGAGCGTGTATGAAAACACTCATGAAAATAGAAGAAGCGAAAATGGAATGTCAGGATCGTAGCAAGTGGAAAACCATAGTCTCTGCCTTCCCCGATGGAAACAGGCGTGATAATATCCATGTATGTATGTATGTGCTAGGAGTAGCTATCGCTTAGCTTATTATTTTTGGGAGTGTCTGCCGTCTGACCTTACAACTTCGTAAGGGCCTCTCCGTCATTGATACGTCTGTTAATCAACAGGCACCGCTGAACGAGGTCGCTAGGGCCCGCGGAGATCATGTTGGGGTTCTTAAACCTTAAAAATACTAGGAGCACTTGCCGTCCCGGTTAAGTCTAAATGTAGCGAAGCGTTTTGCCGTTTTTCGAGATCTTTTGTCGACGTCGTTTTCCTTTTGGTGATTATTCCTCCATGGTATGTCCAATTTTCAATTTTATTTTTTTTACTAAATCATCTATGGCTAGATGTCGTATTACGGGTGAAAATTAGATCAAAAAGTTTTGAGTGGTTTGGGAGGAGTTCGAGGACAAAGCGAAAATCCGAATCGAGGAAAAATTGACACTACTTATATAATAATGAACATGAACAATAAGCATCAATCACTGATATATACAAATCAAAAACTATATACAAATCGATGAAAATGAGATAGGTAGAAAAATAAATGTCTATAGCCAATCGATCGATTTAAAAAGACGTCTCTTTATAAAAGCGACCACACAGCTCTGAAACACTTAGGTATGTAATATGTGACACATTTCGCATACCTAAATAGCTATATAGCCATAACACCCAATTTATATTCCAAAAGCATTACAATTGTGCTATAAAACACAAAACCGGAACACGGTAATACGAACACAATAGTACAACACTAATCCAATCGTAAAATCCCGAAACATCGCACTTATTACCATAAAGTCCCCTCCCTAGCATCCGCTTATTAATCATTCGAATGCTGTATTTAAAACAGGGTACAATAAATAAAGATTTCTATACAAAAGAGGCTGAGTATCGATTGTATAGGACGTGCCGGAGAATGCCTTTGCGGTATTAGGATGTGATTCGATGACAGTGTTTTTCCCGCGTCGCTTTTCGTGTGACAGGAGAGAAACAATGGCGCTAGTGTAGCATGCGGGTACCTAAATAAAATTAATGTTACCATATTTATCAGCGTGTGCATTTTATAAATTGGTATTAATTTACATTCGAAGTTATTGAAATTGTAGTAGGTAAGCAGATTAGTTTTATATTCAAATTGAAAAGCGTTAGTATTTAGGTACATACTTAAATATCACGATTTTTTTTACAGTTTAAACATTTACTTTATAAACCTAACCGCCGCCCGCCCGTGAGACGAAGCCGGTTAGGTTTATGAAGTATCTACCTAAATGTTGTAGTACAATACAAGTGGTATTTAAAATGTGTAGCAAGGTCTCGTTTTGTTTCAAAATTTCCTCAAGTGCAAAGATACGAATACCAGTTGCACACATGTATATAAATGGGCGTCCATTTTCTTGCTTCACTACTACTTACTAAGCTCCGAGTTAAATACTTACGTTTTATAAATTAGTAGTTTGTCAGAAACATGCTGCTTACATTTCTGTAGACATTGAGTCGCGCATCTCCTACCGGAATTTTCAAATCTATAAAAACCTGGTCGACTCGTCTTCGGTACAGTGTAAAAGGTTTGGATAGTTTCAGCAGGAAATTTTGTTATGAAATAAATAGGCTGCTTTCAGATCTCGACTATTTGGTAGCAGATTACACCTTTCTTAAAAGAAGTTAAAATAAATAAATAAAATATAAATATTGTTGGGACAACTCACACATCGCCACCTGATTCCAAACTAAGCAGAGCTTGTATTATGGTAACCAGATAACTGATAAACATACTTATATATTTCTTATTTTATTTTAGTTGATAGGTAAGTATGATGTGGTATAATACTGTGTAATATTAACACACGCATATATTCACGCCTTTTTCCTGTCATTGGTAGGCAGAGTATTAGTCTCACGAAACTTAAAATTTAAAATAATATTCAGGATACAATATTGTTATCAAAATACAATGTACGAATACTTTATTCTGACTCATTCTGTATTTAAAAAATGATTCTCATTCCCATAGGACATGCAACCGGCTACCCGCCGGGCATTTCTACAAAATATATACAAGAAAATTACACGCTAGAAACCCAAATCGTCCCTGCAGTGCGTGGGAATTGGATCATTACATCAAAAAGGACCTCCTGTTCGTATTCATTCATGTCACGTTCTACAAACGGTTTTGATAAAACGTGTCTTAAATCCTAACATTTAAGGTCGTATTTCAAATGTTCAATACAAATATTTGTTCGAAATTTGATGTTCGATTTTTTTAATGGAAAGAGTAATCAAATACAAAATGGCTGACTTATGAATGTAAGACAAAATTTTGTCAAAGCTTTATAACTACTGCACATTTGCGTATTAAGCAGACCTAAAGTCAAGGTAAGGTATTGGGTGACTTTGTGTTTGACACCCAGCTATGGAGACTTACTATATTAAACCGGCACGGTGTTCCGAATCACATGCATCTAGTTGCAGGATAGGCCATAGATTAAGATACTGCGAAGACCTTACTTACTTATATTGCCCAACTACCATGGGATAGGAGATTTTAAACTAAGTAATATCAAAATCACTGACCTACTTACAATAGCATTACATATGACGTGGGTCTGTTACTGGGTCAGTATAACATTTCCAATATAGCCTATGTTACTCATGAAGAACTTAGCTTTCTAACGGTGGAAGAATTTTTGAGCCAATTCATTACAAACAAACTTACAAATAATAAGGTAGGTATGATAAACTTAAATACTTATATTATTTTGGCAATATAGGAATTCTGCTATTAGAAAAAGGAAAATACAACAGTGTAAAATAATAATATTGTACCTTATCAAAGTTATGAAACAAACAAGGAAGTCTATTTTGACAATAGGTATTGTGTTTTCGAATTCTTTTATCACAAAAGGGATAGGCAAAGGCATATTATACGCTCACGCTTTACCAAATGCATAGATATTATCCCACGTAATTGGTGGTAATGTCATTGCCGAGTTAAAAATGAAATGGTTATAAGTAATAGGTTATGGCGACCTGCTGTTCAAATTTTCAAGACTCGCATAAGGTCTTCAATTTGGCTTAACCTATTAATTTTTTTATCCACTGAGGTGTCAGACAAGCATACGGCCCACCTGATGGAAAGTGGTCACTTTAGCCTATGTACGTTTGCAACACCAGAGGTGCAGCACTCGCGCTGCCGACCCTTTAAAAACTTCTAAGACCCCTTTTGAAGAACCCCATACTGTAGATGTTCGGGAAAACCCAGGCAGGGAGCTCATTCCACAACCTAAGCGTACGCGAAATAAAACCTCTATCGGACCTAACAGTATGTGAGCGCTCTATAATTTTAAACCTATAAAATTTAAGATAGTCGACGCAATTTTTTAAAGCACAATTTCGTTCATCTGTATGAGTTGTACGTAGGTATACCTGTAGGTAAAAAAAATGTGTGTGTGTACCAGTGTACACAGGTAAGAAGTGAAACTTCTTTACATTTTTTTTTTCAGTTATAAAATTTCTCTCATACGTCGATAAAGAAGTAGGTAAGGTACACAGAGGCTGGACCAATTCGAGTAATCTTTTTTTATTTATTTATCTATCTATCACGCCTTATCCCCGAAGGGGTGGCAGACGCATACATATTGTATTTATTTATTATATTTATTCCTAAATCGAAATTAACAAAAGTAACTTATTACAATTTTACATACTTACAGAAAACAGTTCAAAAATAAGAGGCGGCGGGGACTATTCCAAGACTGACAATGATGCCCAGACTAGGTGGCGAAGAATTCCTCCCCATCAAAATCAACCGGTAAGGTTCCCATATGGCTCGCCGCATTGCCATGTTGTATGGCAATGCTTATTCTCTGAGCGAGAAAGAGCTGCAACAGCCCTATGGTCACGAGAAGAATCAACCAGTCGTTTTGCGATATTATTATTATTTTTTATTTTATTCCTTTAGAAGGAATTCCTAACGAAGGTTTTTATAAAGAGAAAATTTGGAATAATTGCAACGGTAGAGAAAGCTACATTACGCGGGCGTAACCGCGGGCATTAACAATTACTACAATAAATATAACGATATTAGTATATAAAAGGCATACATTAATGACATGACACATTAAGGTCCTTTGTATCATAAAATATTCCTCGGCAAAGGTGAGTAACATTATAAAGCCGTATTTCAACTACCGTGTATCCTATTATCAACGCTACAGGGCGGGGCTACAGAGACCGAGGCCACGCCTCAGTGATGCGTTCCGACTGATATAGCTGGCTGTCTATTTATAACTAAACGATTTATTATGCCGGCGGCAAGTGAAAACAACGCCGACGGCAAGCAAGAGGCTTGTCGTCGGCGTTGTTGGCATTATGGCATTATGTGGTAGTCTATGCGTTAGTTTATTTTTTTTAATATAACTGTCATTAATAACTTGGCTGTAATCCTTTGCCTAGGATGTGAGTAATTATTAATCTGGAAAATTATTATATTATTTGATCTGTGACCAGGCCAAAAAAAGGAAAAAAAAAATTTGTGGTAGGTTTTTTAGGATTTCGACGTAGGTCGCTTAAAGCCATTGTTCAATCTTGGATTTTTTTAAAAGTAGTGTATTGTCGAGTGTTTTCTTTAATATAAAAGCTTCGACAATGTGCACAAGTGTTGTAAAAATGGATAACTCAGTGGAAAGCGGCATTTTCTGTTACCTTCCAAAATCCATTGCTGCAGTAAAGTCACAATCACTTTACTGTAGTAGAACTTTAAACAAACCTATAAATACGGTGCTATCTACAAGAATGTACCCTACTTTAAGAAGATTTTATACTTTTCACTTTAAAACAGAATTTATTTAATAAGAAATATGTAATTAAAATTACTTGACTGTGCCATTGCTCAAGCCGAGATAGTTCAAAAAGAAAAAAAAGGGGTTTTTATTAAGCAATGTAAGCACCCTTTCTGACCGCAATGTTGAATTTGCAAAATGTTAAATTCCCAAAGCCCGTCCAATAGCAAAAGTAGTATGCCTGGATCGTACCTAGTGGACTGAATCGTACCAAGTGGAGCATTATCTCTGTCTGACTGCATCAATGTGACAGACGTAATGTAGGTACCTAATGTAGGTATTGTATGTAATGACTAACTCTCTTCACGCAGTATGCCTGACAGGTTTGTCAGAGAGGACTGTGGGCCGAGTCTACTATTTTCCTATAGAAAACCGTTCTAGTTCTATTCTATAGCAGTTCTTTTGCGATTAGTCCAAAAAGTCTAATAAACCTATTATATATTTTACAATCACACTTCTCAAGCTGCAGAATAAAGACACAATAGCTGTTTTAAGCTATCAAAATATTAATATAGACTAATTAGACTACCAAAAAGCTACTTACAGGCGCTACACGTTCTATTGGAGCGCAATTGTAATAGTTAACTACGAAAACTGTAAATCTTTTCTGTCGGCTCTCTATTGAGCGACGATTTCTATTCTCTTCTGACGCGTTTGAATTAGTAGACTTGGCCCCCAGATTGCCAGACTCCTTTCCCTTCCTACAGATTCAATTATCGGTTCATACATGCACGTCTGAGTACTTTTGACCTTTTCGTCTTAGAGCAATCAGCTCATCGAGTAGTATTTATATGTAAGCCTCATATTAATTAACTAGATGACCCCACAGCTTCGCCCGAGGATTATTTCGACCTCCCGTCGCACCTATTTAATCCTGTCGCTTACCTATAAATTCTACAATGATGCATAAAAATTTGCCCGATTTTTCGACATTTATGACTACTGCTCTGCTCCCTAGTGTAGTAGCGTAATGATTTATATCCTGTAGTCTTCCTCGATAAATGGGCTATCTAACACAAAATGATTTTTTCAAATCCGACCAGTGGTTCCTGAGATTAGCGCGTTCAACCAAACAAAGAAACAAACTCTTCAGCTTTATAATATTTGTATAGATTAATCTACAAATAATGATTATTAGAATTAATACAAAACTGGTGACTCATAAACAAAGCATTTACTGACCTCAATAAAATACAGTGTTCGCAAAAACCGCATGAAGTTGAGTAGCAGTCACTTCTGTGAATCTGCCATAGTCATAAGAGTCTCTAAGATACAAAACATCGGGGTGTAAGGTGCCCACGCACAGACATATAAGACAGTAGCAGACCCAACGTTAGCGAAAAATAGCGTAGCCTTTTACACACACATAGACAGGTAGGTTAGTTTAGTTATTGCTGGTGATTTCTTGATAATGAAACTTCATCACTCTATGCACAACACCATTTTGTATATTTTTGTCTACTTTTGTAACATTTTACAATTACTTTTATATAATATTTTCACTTCGACACATAAATCTTTGATATAAAGATGATAGTGGCGGTTGTCATTACAAGTTTATAGCTTATTTGTAGTAGAAAAATTGGCTACGCGCTGTTCGCTGTCAAAGTGTGAGTTAGATGTAGCTACACAGGAATAACAAAGATAGCTTTATACAACAAATGGCAAGAGTGAATGAAGTATTGCTCTAATAAGCAAAGGAATATGTTTGGTCTGCTTACTCATGTACGTCTGTGGGGCCCACGATGATCTCCGAGATCCAAACCACCTTAACGCTTAGGCGTACGATGTTCTTGGAAGATCAGACAGCAGTCGCTCCCAACAATGCCCACAATCAAAAGTCACTCAAAAGCTGCTCCCTATCATCCAAACAGAGTAAAGTGGCTCCAAATCCATTAAGGGTTTGGAAGCAACTGGGAATACACTAAGATGAAGAGACAAAAATACCTACTAAACGACGAAAGTAACAGTAAAACCCCGTGTTACATCCAGCTGTACGCTAAAGACGGGGCCTGTCAGTTGCCTATCATTCGTTTGTAGTAATATTAGTGTCGTCGTATGAGTTACCGGTGCCGCCCTTGATACGCTTGGTTTGTATGAAATATATAGAGTAAGGCGTCTCTAGGAAAGTGCGAGTAATATTGATTGCTCTGTGGCTTTAATACCTGTATTTAATACTAGCTGACCCCAGCAGCTTCGCCCGTAACATACTTTGAATCCCCATAGCATCCATTTAATCCCGTCGCTTTTTACTTTTACAAAACTGTATGTAAATTTTTCAGATTTGTTGACATTTATGATTGCTCCTCAGCTGTCATGGGCAGTAACTTGATGTTATACAGCCTTCCTTGAAAAATGGACTATCTAACACAATAAGAACATTTATCAATTCGGACGAGTATTACCTGAGATTAGCGCGTTTAACCAAACAAACAAACTCTTCAGTTTTATATATTAAAGTATAGATTTATTTACTATGCAACACTAATTTTGAAGTTATTAGCGTCAAGCAGTGACTAATTGACTGAGGAGGCGAGCAAAGCGAGCCGACGAAAGTCTCTGTTTTAACTCCACTAGTACGGGAAAAATGCTATTGATGTCCGACCGTCCGTCCGTCCGTCCGTCCATCAGTCTACAGGTCGCATTTTTCATCGGATTTGCATGCTATTTGGCATGGACAATCCTTGATGTAGCCAACAACTTTTAGCGAGGGGGTTTATCGATCGGGGGGAAATCGAGGCACGGGAGGGGAAATGGTCCCGTAGTGGTTGGCAAGAGCGCACAAAACGAAAAAGGAAATGATGATTTTATTTAAATAGACAAAAAAAAATATATAAAAAAAATTTACTCCAAAGTCTACGGTTCACAGAACCACTAGTAGTAATAGCAGGTAAGTCTAACTTCACACTTTGACTACAGCATAAGTACTTTGTACCTACGTAATAAGTACAACTACACATCATTTTGGACTCCAAAACGAGCGCACTTTAACACCAAACAGTCATACTGTGTCAATGTTAGTAGGTAATAGGCACAAATTACGTAATAAATACCTATTCTTTTTTTTTATCTGGACAAAGAAAGGAACAGCACGATAAGGGAACATTGCGGTATGACAGAAGATGTAGTGACTAAGATAGAAAAAGGGATGCTTAGATAGTTCGGACACGTGGAGAGGATGGATGAAAGTAGACTGACGAAGCAGATTTATGTGGCGAGAGTGAATGGGCAAACTGGTAGGGGCAGACCTCGGCGTACGTATTTCAATCAAATCGAAGACCTTTTGGAAAAAGGCCAGGTCAAGAGTACCCTTAACCGGCGGGCGTGTACGAAAACACTTATGAAAGTAGAATAAGCGAAAGTGGTATGTCAGGATCGTAGCAAGTGGAAAACCATAGTCTCTGCCTACCCCGATGGGAAACAGGCGTGATAATATGTATGTATGTATGTACGCCCGATTAGGGGCATGCTAAAGTATTTAGTCCATACCGTTTTGTCTTTAGTTAGTATTTTACCCTTTAGTTAATACTTATACCTACTATAACTGTGGGACTTTTTTTTTTATTACCGCTCGAGTCGATAGTAAGCTATAGTAGGTAGTATAAGTAGCTTGTGTTATGGGATCTAGACGACTGATAAAAATACAACTTTGAAAAGTCCCTCTCGTTGTCCCACTAACTCAGTGTTCTGTAAACGATCACTGCGTTAAACAACTTTCGCTGTGGCTGGTCCTCACATGGGTGACCGCTATGTGGCATTTACATTTATGAGCGTTTCCGTGCTTCGGAAGGCACGTTAAGCCGTTGGTCCGGGTTGCCAGTAACATGGCAGACGAAAAGTCAAGTTGAAATTTCGACGGCAGTTTGCCACAACCTGCACTTCTCCGTTTTAACACGGTTTTGGACTCACCACCTGTTAAGTGGGACAAAAACGTTTACTATTTTTATATTATTTTTAGAGTAATATTATCTAGTAATCATCTAATCCATTGCCGGACACGTAGTGTGGTAGTAACCCTTTGCCAGACAGCTTTAAATCCTACTAATATTGTAAAGGCCAAAGTTTGTAAGAATGGATGTTTGTTACTCTTTCACGCGACATCTACTTTACAATAATATAGCTTACACATCAGAATAACACATAGACTCTTTTTCATGCCGGAAAAAGTTTACTTTGGGAAACGGGAAAACTTTACCACGCGTGCGGAGCTGCGGGCGTCAACTAGTACTTTATACTTAAACGAATTCCTATTGATGGTATTTATAGATTTAAATTTTAAATACAAGCTATTGGTTTCCGGATTTTTGGCGCGAACATGAACATTTGACAATGAAGCATGGTTCGTATAATAATGGTTAGTTAGTTTTTAATAATGGTGAATACATAAAGAGTTCGGAAATGTGCATGAAGGAAAGTGATATAACAGCGGTGTTCTTTGTATTAGTACCAAATCTCCATTGTAAAGCAGCAGTAAGGAATCCACTGCCTTGTTAAGGCAGGGACTCAGGACTGGAGTTGACATCGACAAAAGACTGGACATGACCAAATACTAAGAAATTTTGAATGGACTAAGTATGCTTCCTTTGCCTGCCCAAGATGGGCGAATACAACTTAAAAAGCTATGGTTTCCATAGCGTATATTAAAAATGACCTCACCTAGCTACTTGTAGCAGGTAAGGTCATTTTTATGTAGGTAGATCTTCGGACTAACAGATGCTGTATGAACACTTGCTGTAGGTATTAGGTATATTATTTCTAAAACTAGTGCATTTATCTTGTTTTATGTGCGGAGTGTAGGTTTCTTGGACATAAAAGTTGTGTTAACGTGCTATAGTGAAAGACAGTGTTATATAAAATTGACCAACAGACATCGGGAGAGAAGCTCCTTCAGTACATCGGCAAAAGGAGTCAAAGCAAAATCAAAAGAAATAAAGATTTATTATTATTATATGTGCAGTGCAATGCGATTTTCTTTCTTGCCGCGTAAAATCTACTGAAAATCTCAGTATAACAACCACTATTATACTGGGGTGAGACTGGCCTTGACTTAAGACTAGACTTGACTAAGACGTAGAGGACGGGGACATTGTAGATAATAAGAAAGAAGGTTAAAGAAATATGAATTGAGTTTTTTTTAATTTACCAGGCCATAAAATAATTGCAAAAAAATCTTATTCTGTCTAACTTTTTTAATGGCGCCAATATCGGTGCCTTTTCTGTTAATCAGCTGGTGCACCGCTATCGGTGAGGTCGCTTGGGCTCCGGAGATCTTGCACCATAATAGTAAGGTCTAAATTCCCAGTAGACATCTCACAATTTTCGTTTGGGAGGTATAGCGACGATAATGTGCCATTCCAATAAAAAATATCCAAAAACAACGGCAATATTTACAAATACCCTATAAAAACTTTTAAACACTTACCCAAGAGCAATAATATTATTTTTTTAAAGGCCAACGTCAAAACAGTTTCGTATGTCGAACGATAATAATAAAAAAAAAACAAATGGTTTGTTCGTTTGTGAGCGTTCGATATTCGAATAGCTTTTGTTCTTTGTTCGGTTAATGCGTCCGTTAAAAATATTAAGCTGCGTGTCAACTCAGAGCGTTGTTCGACCGCGTCAGACCTGTGTATCGGCTCGTGAGTCATTTTTAGCGCACAATTTGTTCGTACCTCTGCAATCAACAAGTGTTCATTTCTCTATCATCATCATCCGAGCGTCTGTCCCAGTTGCGTCTCGCGACGCCCGGGGTCCGCTTTCCTACATTTTCTCCTCCACTTCGCACGGTCGTCGGCATCCCCTGTGGTGAGACCATTGGCACGCATGTCATCCCTTACGATGTTCTCTATGTTCATTTCTCTATATCCATTTATAATCTTATTAAAGTGCGCCACTTTTACGTTGTCCAGGTTTTCGCTACGCGCACCAAACAAAACACTTTATCATCAGCTGTCCCCAAGGTCTCAACTGTTCGTCGCTCGCAACGATCAAATAATGTTTTGCGCGCCGAGCTGCGAAGTCCGCACGGGGTTGTCACTTGAGAAGTTTTTTACCTAGTCGGTTTATTTAGAGCGCTCGTGTCGTGCGAGCCACGCGGTAGCGGCAGCCCACTTTCATTAGCCGCTCCGAGCGATGCGCTGCCCGAATATACCTAAACTGCGGAGTGACACCCCCCTGATAATACTACAGCCTAAAGATCATACAGTCAGCGGACAAAGGTGTCTAGACAGGGCAATAGTGCGGGGGACAAGGGACGAGACGTGGGAGAGCATGTCCCGGACTGTGAACAAAATTGTGTTAGTAGCTTGGGACTCGGGACAATCTTTCAGGGCTGACACATTCACGACCGCTTGCTATAAATATTTTAATATTGTACCGAGTTTTTTAATTTTTTACCTTTTTTCTTATAATATCTATATATACATTAATGGGGGGTATTTTGGCCTTACTATACCAACCCGACGTCATCCGAGGGTCTGTCCAAGTTACGTCTCGCGACGCCCAGGGTCCGCTTTCCTACATTTTCAATTCCACTACGCACGGTCGTCGGCATCCCCAGTAGTGAGACCATTGGCACACATTGACACGCAGCTCCTGCTTGTGTCGCTCCAATATTAGCCACGTCTCACTGCCATGTAAAAAGACAGGTCTAATGATAGTTTTGTAGACCTGTCCCTTCAACCGGATCAGCATTTTTGGGTCACAAATGACACCAGTCATCTCCCGCCATTTGGCCCACGCGGCAGCAATGCGTGACTTGACATCGCAATCGATGTCACTGGACGTGTGAAAAACAGATTCCAGGTATTTAACCTGGTCCATGCGCTCGAACAAACCGGTGGTTTGGTCGGACGCATGCTATGCGGACGGATGTGGGATCTGTCGAGTACTGCTTGGTTTGTCGCTCAATAGAAAGTCAATCTACTATTACAATCGAACTTCAATAGACTTCTATCGGTCGGCCGATAGAATTCTACTAACACGTGCCGCGCCAGTGGCCGCTAGTCAGTTGCATTTTTGATAGTCTACTAACAATTTGACAGCTAAAAACAGCGATTCTAGTTCTAATGGAAGCTAGTTTGCGGAGGCCCATTGAGCGCGTCTGGCGCTCGCCAATTTTTAATGGTTTACCGCTCGAGGTCTGGCGCAGCTTTATATTGTGTGTATGACGTGTCCAATTAATAGAGAGCAATGGGTAGGTTTGGCGCCAACACGAGCGGTGACGCACGTTTGTTGTATATTATTTTCAAAAACTAGTGTAAAATTCGTGTTTTTGTGTTTAATAATGGTGGAATATTATACACAAAGAGTTCGGAAAAGTGCATTAGTTAACGAAAGTGATATATTGCAAAGAATAGCGGTGTTGTTTGTGTTAGTGCCAAATTTCCAAAGAGAGCTGCAATAAGGGATCCACTGCCTTATTGGACTAGGACCTAGGACTGAGGACTTGACATCGACAAACGACTAGACTAGACTATTAACAAGAAAAACAAATACTGAAGACTAGGCTGTATGGACTAAGTTTCCTTTGCCTGCCCAAGATGGGCGAAGACAACTAAAAAAAAAAAGAGAGCAATGGACGAATGTCCTATTCGTTTATTGTTAACATTAAAAAGCCTACACAAAACTTATTATAAAGCAAACCTAGTGAATAAATTCGACTGCGTCGGTGTCTCAATTCGAATCCCGGTTAGGAACAATTAATATTTGTGTATGTTTCGGAGTTACTGTGTTTACATATGTATGCACTAGTTGAATCTCGCGGCTTTGCCCTTGACATAGGTACTTTGAACCTCTAACCCATATAATCCTGTCGTTTATTAATATACCTAGGTACAATAATGTATCCCGTGCTTCGTTTTGTTTCGTTTATTTTGAAGCGTTAAGCCGTTGGTCTCGGTTGTCAGTAAAATGGCAGTCGTTAAGCCTGGTTGAAGACCTTAAATATGGGCGGCTTAAAAAATTTCGACAGCAGGTAGCCACAGCCTGCGCCTGTCCATTTCAACACGGCAATGGGCTCACCACCTGTTACGTGAGACAAAGTGCATACGGTGAAATGTAGGCGTATAGTATGCCTCTGCCAACCTCTCCGTGGATAAAGGCGTGACAATATGTATGTATGTACAATAATGTAGGAAAATTAACTGAAATTGCTAACAATTATGATTACTGCTACCCTCTGGGTACTAGCGTAATGATATATAGTCAAATAGTTAGATGTTCCAGTAGTTCCCGGGATTAGTTCGGTAAACCAAACTTTGCTCTTTATATCAAATTTCTACACTAACTCGTTTACAAATAACTTCTAATTATATATTTACAACAATCTATATCGAGCACCCCACGCTTTATACAATGTAATTAATTTTCTTTACATAACTTTATTTTTTTATTTTAGAATTTTTGAAAATTATTGAAACCTCTGATTCCTTCGCTACTTGTTTATGTATTGTAGAGAAATTCAGCCATGACAAATAATATTATTTGTCATGGCTGAATTTCTCTTTATCATTATACTAAGGTACTCTAAAAAAATCCTACTATCTATTAGTGATCGCCACGCGGTTTCACCTGCATAATGCCCGTGGAAATAAGGGGATAAAAAGTAGCCCAATTACTCCTATCTGCCAGTGAAAGTCCCGTTAAAATCGGTCCAGTCGTTTCAGAAATAAAACGGACACACAGACAGAAAATGTTAAAAAATAATTATTTTATTTTATGTAAGTAACCGTATATAAGTATTTTCTACATTTAGTGAAAAGCTATTAATTTGGACGTTTTACTTTTATTTATGATAAACTTTCACTGGGTATAGAAAATACTCTTTTGTGACTCGATGTCACCGGAAACAACACTTTTACAGCCGGAAACGACTACAAAGAACTATTAAAAAACAACACTGTGTACATTTTCCCAACGAATCAATCACATTCCAAATTCAAACACTGTTGTACATTCTCTGTCAAGCGTTTTGAACAACAGATTTTTTTCACAACCCTCTAGAAAGCTCCTATTGGTCAGGGGTGGCGGGAAACTCGTCCCATTGGCTGAAACAGGGGTGGTGTGGATCGCTGCCGGCCAATCAGACGCCGTTTAGCAGACGTGCCCTATCTCGGTTGTGCGCCCTTCAGGATTTAAGGGTCCTAAGGTTCTGTTTGGTTTGCATTTTACACTGTTTGTCGATTTAATTGATGCTCGTTTTTTAAGGGCTTCGCTGCAAGTGGTGCTTCGAGTTTTGTGCAGTCATCATTTCTGATTTTAAACAACTTTTTTTAAAGTGGCATTGGATATTAGACGCAGGCATTGAGCTAAGTGCCTACTACCACAGATCATATAATATGCTACTACGTACGCTAGTATAGTGCAACGTTGGTCGCAGACTTATTTTTTTATAACTTTTAAAAGGCAAGGTTTATATCAGTTGTTTAGATCCCATAGGACAAGCTTATAGCTAAGTTTGGGCTAGATGGCGCTGTAAATGTGTGAAATGAATCCCACAATAGACATAATGTCACGCCTTTATCTCCGCAGGGGTAGGCAGAGGCATACCATACGCCTACATTTTACCGTATGCACTTTTGTCCTACATAACAAGTAGTGAGCCCATTGCCGTGTTGAAATGGACAGGCGCAGTTGAAATGGGCGGCTTGAAAAATTTCAACAGCAGGTCGCCACTACCTGCGCCATACTTTTATTTTAGATTAAAAATAAATATTCCAGCACCTCGAGGGGTTTGACATGTTGGATTTAGAATAACGTCTTATCTCATATCTAACCATAATTGTCATCCAAGCTGAACGTACATACATACATACATACATACATATTGTCAAGCAGGCAGAGGCATACTAAATAAAATAAAAATGTTTATAGCCAAAAGTTCATTACATTAATATTTTTGCCAGCCCACACTAGGCAAGCCTGTCCTGGGTACCTTTACCTATGTTTACAGTTTTGTTTTTTTTAATGTTTAAGATACAAATTTATGCTTTATTAAAATAGTAAGTACAGGCATCATTTCTTAAAGTTAAGGCTAGTGTAAAAACTTATTGTAAAGTCTGAGCTTATAGCAGGATGTGTCCCTAGTGTAGTGTATGTAGTGATTTTATGGTGAATGTAGTGTAATGTAAATGGTGTACTTTATGATGTTCTAGTTTAATGTGAAGATGTTTAAAGTTTTGTGATTTTGATCATAATGATTTAGTGATATGAGGAATAAAATTATTAAACATAAGTTCAATGCTAATAAATATGTACCAGTAAGTTGTCTGTTTCGTCATACGAATACTATGTGCTACTATGCGCCTACATTTCACCGTATGCATTTTTGTCCCACATAACAGGTGGTGAGCCCATTGCCGTGTTGAAATTGACAGGTGCAGGCTGTGGCGGCCTGCTGTTTTGAAAATTTTCATGTCGTCTTTCAATCAGGCTTAACGACTGCCATTTCACTGGCAACCGGGACCAACGGCTTAACGTGCCTTCCGAAGCACGGAAACGCTCGCAAATGTAAATTCCAGAAAGTGGTCACCCATCCAAGGACTACCTACTATAGCGAATATTGCTTAACGCAGTGATCGTTTACAGAACACTGAGTCAGCGGGGCCACGAGCGCTTGAAGCTAAACGTGTATTTAATATTTCAGCTCAATTGTTTGAAGATAATATGTCACTCGTAGGTAATAGTCAATTTAAGTTTTTACTGTAGGCATTTCATGTAGAAATAAACAAAAGTACCCCACTAATAATAATAATAATAAATCTTTATTTATTTAGGTCACAAAGTAACACTTATGAACGTCAAGAATATTGCTTCTACTCTGTAAGTAATAATGTCATTAATTTAAACCAACACGATGATTAGGTACAGACAAGGAATGATGGATGTAATTTGTCATTACCTAAAGAACAAGAAATGAGGGTACCTACCTACTGTCATTTCTTGTTCTTTCGGTAATGACAAATTCCTAATATGATGTCATGTCCTAAATGGACATGACAACATAGTAGGAAAGGAATCCTTATGTGGACTGGCCACTATTGAAACAAGGAGAAGCTGATACACAATCTGAGAAATGGAATGCTGCGGTGGATGTATGGAGTGATGCGGATGGACCGCGTGAGGAACTCTCGCATCCGCGGCGGCATTCACGTCCGTGACATTGCAGATAAATTGCAAGAGTATTGCCTTCGCTGGTATGGTCATGTCTTGCGGCAACCAACGGGCTACGTCGGAAACAAATGTCTGGCCATGTCGGCCGCGCCGGGTCCCGGTAAGAGGGGAGGACCGAAGAAGTGCTAAGGAATGACACGCGTGCCAATAGTCTTACTACAGGGGATGTTGATGACCGGCATGCGGCACCTCGGGTGCTGTAAGAGGCAACTGGGACAAACGCTCTGCTACACTATTAGTTTGTGTGTTAACGTGAAAAATGGCGCATGGCTGCCTTATAATATTTTCCAAAACTTATCCGATAATAGTGGATTTCTAGACATTAAGGGTTCGAAAAGGTGTATGATCGTAGGGTAGTGATTTTTTATGTTTTACTGGGACGCAGGACCTGGCGTAACAAAGGACTGGACTTGACGAATATTAAGCAAATACTACAGACGAGGCAGCATGGTCTCTAACCGCAAGCTTGTTCCATTAAAAATTAACAAAATAAAAAAATAAAAGTTTAGTGCTGAGGTTTCGGATTTAAATCTGTCGCAACAAAAAATTGAGTGATAATTTCAGGGCTTTGGTGTTTTTAATGTGTTTATTTAGCAATATGTGTATAAGAACGTATATTTAACAGTTGTCTAGATCTATACACAAGCTTACAGTAGCTTATTTTTTGTTAGATGGTGCTGTGTAAAAAATATAACACAATATTTTGTATTTATTGTTACCTACTAAAAGTGTCGGATCAGCTTAACAGAGGGCTGGGTCCCCTTTACCTACATCATTGGTGAAAATATGAACTTTTGTTTGTGGAGTGCATTTAGACCACAGACGTACAAGAGTAAGCTGACCAAACATATTCCTTTGCTTATGTAGCAATACTTAATTCTTTTCACTCTTGCCATTTGTTGTATAAAGCTATCTTTGTTTCCTCACACATTCAAAATGAACAGCGCGTATCCAATTTTTCTACTACAAATAAGCTACAACCTTTTTAATAACAACCGCGCTGTCCTCTTTAAATCAATGATTTATGTGTCAAAGTGAAAATAATTCATAAAATAATTGTAAAATGTTACAAAAGTAGACAAAAAAAAAGGTGATGTGCATAGAGTGATGAAGTTTCATTATCATGATATCACCATAAAAAACTAAGCTAAGCTGAGAATGTTAAAAAAAGGCATTTTTTGTACCACTAAAGCACACTAGCATACAGCCTAACTTCTCGAAAGTGGTCACCGTAACCTAATATGGACGTTCGTAACAACAAATTTAAGCTCATGCTGCCGAACCTGCATAAAACAATCTAAAATCTTGTATTCTGAAAAATCCCATACTGTAAACGTTCGGGAAAACCGAGGTAGGGATTACTACATTCCACAATGTACCTAAGCGTACGCGGAACGAAAGCCCCTATTTGACCTAACCGGATACGGATTTGTTTATGGTTATATAAAAAAAGATCTCTTGAATATGGTTTTATAAATTTGAACACACACCTTACCTATTATGCATTTAACCACTGGATAGTTCTTATTAGATTTTAAAACTACGGATTAATTTAAGAAAAAAAATATCTAATAAGATTTTTAATATTTACCTTACAAGAATCCAATAAGATATTTAAACCAATCAACATTACTCTACATAATCACAAACCACAAAACTATTTACAAACACTAGACCACCGTTATGTTCTGTTTTCAAATTCCAAATTCAAAACCTTAAACGTCATGTCACTTTTAAAAAAAACTAAAATAGCACTAATAAGTCATTGGCATTCTGAACTTTAAAAATAAACGTATTTAGTTCATAATTAAATTGATGTAATTTATTTATTTACATCAAAACGTTATCGCAGGGCGATTGTCGCCGGTTGACTGACAGCACGCTGCGTCCCGCTCCCTCTCATCCTGAGGGATACAGGGCGAGGGGGACTAATCCTGGCTGAGGTGAGCGATAAACGAATGAACTAAATATTATGACACGGACTTTTACAGATGCTTAGCTGTTTATAACCATTTAGCTTTGGTTTACTGAAAGTATCTGTGTGCTTTCGAAAGCTATTTTCATAACCATCAACACTAAAGGCATGTAAGTAATATATATATATATATATTTATATACTCGTATTATAGATGCAATGTAAACGTATGGAGCCATAACTACATTTTATAATTATGAAAAGCTAGATTTAGGTAATATATCTATGTAATTCTTAAGCTATAATAATTGAAGACATAGGTACCTTAATGGCTTTGAAATGGGGATGCATTAAAATTTATTATATTTCTTTTAGATTCTGAAAATATCGACTATTATAAGAAATTAAATAATTTCTTTTTTATTTAATTAGAATTAGTATTTAAAATTAAATAGGTCATTTACAATAACGTCAACAGTGGCAAAAAATCGTTAGGTCTTGCTCTTAAAAAAAATCATATAAATATTACGACATTATCTTTTTTCATTGCTAGACAAAGACGTTACTGTTAGTAATGACGTTATTAGAAGGTTGTTCACAGTTTGCCTTAAATAATAATAATCCTTCATTTCTTCCATTTCAAAGTCATGAGATCCATATTAAATATAAGAATTATTATTCCTCTTGACGTTTTATAACACAACAGCAGTTTATAACACATTCCCAATTGACACTTGGCACCTACATGTTTGTACCAAAAAGGTTTTTGTAAAGAAGTACCACTAAGGTACAAATGGGCTCACAGAAGCCGTTGCAAAATATCACTTGCCGATTAACAAATGTCAGATAAAATTGAGTTAAATCTCGAAAAAAATGCTACTACATAAACATGTATCGAGAGCTATTACGAGGACATTTTGACTACGATCGGGACTAAAAGTTATTAATATCACCTACCAATACTAACTACATATTGTCATGCTTTTAACCCCGAAGGGGTAGGCATTTACTATACGCCCACATTTCGCCGTATGCATTATTGTTTCACCTAACAGGTGGTGAGCCCATTGCCGTGTTGAAATGGACAAGCGCAGGCTGTGGCGACCTGCTGTTGAAGCCGCCTATAAGGCATTCAACCAAGTTTAACAGCTGCCATTTTACTGGCAACAGGTACTAACGGCTTAACGTGCCTTCCGAAGCACGGAAACGCTCGCAAATGTAAATTCCACAAAGTGGTCACCTATATGTATATATGCGAATGTCGCTTAACGCAGTGATCGTTTACAGAACACGGAGTCAGCGGGCGGCGCCACGAGCTTAAAATAAGTATAGATCTAAATGTGTTGGTTTGAATGGATTTTTGTTACTATTTTAACAGTAATATAGCTTTGGAACTTTACAGTAATATAGCTTGTACCTACCTATATACATTAGAATAGGACACGGCAAGGGTCTCCACCATCTCCGGAGTCTTAGCGACCTCAACTGCTGCCTAACAGACGAATGTCAGAGGTTATTGGGATGTTCAATACTCCTTGTAAAAAAATTTCGCGATCGAATGAATGTAAAATTTGTGTCACTCACTCTTACATAACGTTAACAAAATTAGAATATTCGAATTCCGAACAATGAGCGACCTAGCTTAGATAGAAGGTAATAGAAGTACAGTACCTACTCTAAACAAAAACTCTGTGGTTACACCATACTAGTGTACAAAATGAATGCATATTTTCTACTTAGAGTACACAAGGCTGATACCAGATAGTAAAATATTCATTCATTTCATTCATAAAACCTAAACGAGGTAAACAGAGTTCATTATAGATATTAAATCAGAGTAATATTCTACAAACATCAGCTTTAAACGCCGTTTTTTTTTAATATGAAAAGTGTTTGTCATAACTCAGACGAGACCATTACTCCGTCACAGACTAAACAAAACAAGCGTACGTAAAACTGGTTCTAAAAAACTCGTTTGCATTTGACATTTGCTTCTTCCCGCCTCTTTGAGCTGCGCGCTGCGATTGGCTGACAGCTTACCAATCAGCGTTCAGACAGTTTGTTCTATAACTAGTGTCTGATGATTTTTGAAATTTGTTTTTTTTTGGATTCACTTTTTCCGGATATATTATAAAATCTATTTTCGGGTCGTTATTATATTAAGAGTGAAGCTTAATTTCATATATATTCTAAACTAGGTATAAAATAAAAATGAATCGCGAAATATGTTGCTAAGCTCAAAACTCGAAGACGGTTTGACCAATCAAGTATTTTGTTTATATTTATTCCTTGATCTTTAAGGAAGGTTTTTATGGAAAGTAAAATTGGAAATATTACACGGAAAACGGGAACGGAAATATTTCAACCCGCGGGTGGAGCCGCGGACGTCAACTAGTATAGTATAAAGAGCTCGTTTCTTGTTTTGTTTACAGTTTGCTCACAGTTTTTGTAACATTTTTTTTTCCAAAATGTTTTGGCCCTATTTTTACAATTTATTTAGATGTAAATTGGTAGGTCTGGGAATTGATCGAAGGGTATTTATAACACCCCTTAGTGATTAGGGTGACCCTTTATATAGCAAAACTACATGTGCCAGCTAGTTTTGCTTATATGGATCACACCGTGGCTATCCTAATTCTATTATGTACCTACGTTATCAAAATTTGTGGAGCAATAACTCAAAGCTTATAAAATTAATCTCGGTGTATTAATTATATTATACTAGATGACCCCTGTGACATACTTCGAACCCCGTGGCACCTATTATTGTTTTCACAATAATGTATGAACATTTTCCAAATGTTAGATCAATTATTATTCTATAAAATAATTACATTAATACACTATCACAAGATACTATACATAAAATAACCTGCTCCGGTTCGTACCCGACCCAAAGGTGCCCATAACACTGGCAGCATTACCGCGCTGAATCGCGATGGCCAATCTTTGGGTGAGGTACGTCCCGGCGAAGGAGTCAAGAGTTTTCTCCCGTAACCTACGCCCGATCTCCAAGATCAATGACTTAGCCTCCTGCCCCCAGCAGCCCATCGTTTCCACGGCTACTGGCACCACAAGGTATCGGGACTGCATTGCCGCATACTTTTGGCGCTTCCTGTTGGCCACACAGGAAGTGTGTAACATCAGATACAAATTAAGTGCATTTATGATATCACCAACTTTAGTTCGACTTAATAACAGAATAGCATTTGGCAATCTCTTAATAAAAATAAGAAAATTTTAGAGAAATTAAGTTTAGTGGTCTCAGCAACAGAATTAGCACCAGTATTGTTGGTGAATTTGCTGAATTTACAAGAACTCCAAAAACGACGTAACAAGCACCATTATGCAACATCCGGTGACGACTCAGGATAATAGCAAATATAAGTTACCAATGAACATGGAAAATTCAATCGACTATACACCAAAAAATTTTATAATTGCTGATCTACAAGGACGCCATATGCAAAAGGTTCTTCAAAAACTTCTGGGGCCTAAATTCAACGTATTCTGTTTCTGGAAAGCTGGAGCACCGCTGTTCGAAGTGTTGAAGTCGGAATCTTCAGCAATTGGTAACCTAAATCGCGATGACTATGTTGTGGTTTTGGGAGGGACAAATGATATTGATCCAAAGACACTTGAATTTAGTTTGTGTATTTTTTTAAATGGGACTAAGAATACTAATGTGATAATTTCTGAAGTTCCTTGTAATAAATTCTTAAATGAAAGGAAAATTAACTATGTTTTAAAATTATTGTGTTCATATTGTGGGACACTTTCCACACATTGCCATCTAGCCCAAAGTAAGCTAATATTAGCTTGTGTTATAGGATCTAGATAACTGATAAACATACTTATATATTTCTAAATACATACATATTATACATAGGAAACACCCAAACTCCGAAACACACATTTGTGGATCACACAAATATTTATTCCGACCCGGGAATCGAACCCGGGACCTCATACGTAGCAGTCGGATACACTCCCACCGCGCCACATAGGCAGTCAAACTACATATTTGGACATGAAATACTACTCATATGTACCAAGTTACAGCTTGTTGCAATTACACATATGCCAATTACTATTAACAGAGATATTGCGTAAAGATTATCTACGAAAATATGTAGCATATTCAACAAAATTAGCACCTAATTCTAGTCGTAATGTTAATAAATATAATACTTGTGACCAATGTCCTAAGACCGAGCATGTTCAATTTGATGAGAGTCGTCCTTTTTCTAATGACTTGTTTTTTCGTTAGCAACCACTTTTAATCATCAGAATATCGACGGACTAATCAATAAATCGGGTGAGTTAATTTTACATCTGCATTCACTAGGCAATGATCGGAATAACAATCCTGTCGATATTATATGCATAACAGAACACAATATGATTCAGGCAGATGTGAAGTTATTAAAGCTTCCTAATTTTGTAATCGGCTCATATTATACAAGAAAGAGCAGACACGGTGGGTCAAGTGTACTGGTGAAATCAACTTTTAAATTCAAAATTCTACCTGTACTCAATGCACTGAGTATGGTTAATATTTTTGAGTCTTGTGATATTGAGTTGATAGAGCAAAATATTTTAATAATATGTATTTACAGATCACCTATAAATGTAAAGGAAAATATTGAGTTGTTTTTGACCGGCTTGTGATATTGTTAGACAAAATAGGTTATAAAAACAAGAAAATTATTATTTGCGGGGATTTTAATATAAACCGAACTAATGCCTGTAACACGTCACAACAGTTAGAGCACTTATTGAGTACATACAATTTAAAATTGTCAATAAGCGACCCAACTAGGTTGAGTTCAGTGACCTGTATTGATAATATTGCACATAACGTTAAAGATCAAAATCACAAGTCATTGACTTGTCACTTTCCGATCATACAGCCCAATTACTCTCTTGCCCTATACGGGGAAATACTAATATAAGGCACTGGTTTAAAATGAAACGGGATTATAGTAGGGACAACATTGCAAAATTTATAAACTGCATAAAAAGTCTTAGTTTTGCAGACTGCTTTACATGTGCTGATCCGGACACATTATTTAAGTTGTTTATGACCAATGCTTTCCGTTTAAAAAAAAAAATATATCAGTAGTGAAAAAAAACGAAATGGATAAGTAAGGGCTTAAAGCTGTGTTCAAAAGGAAACGACAAATGTTGTGGCGGTATAGACTCTCACAAAGTACGGAACATAAAATACAATACAAAAATACACAAAACTTCTTAGGGACATCATTGATAAAACACAAAAAGCACAGAATAACTACTATATAAATTCAGCTAAAAACAAAAGTAAAGCTACGTGGCAAATTATAAACAATTATAAGAGTTTAACAGTAAAAGATGAAATTACACAAATTATACATGATGATTGCTTGATTACAGCGCAGCATCATATTGTTGAACTATTTAATATTTGTTTTGTTGAAAATATAAACTAAAACTATAACTATATTCACGCTGTATCCCCGACGGGGTAGTCAGAGAGGACAGATCGCCAGGCTTCGCGATCCATGCATACTTCTTTCACTTCTTCGAGATTCATCAATCGTTTCATACACGCACGTCTGGGTATCCGAGTACTTTTGACCTTTCCGTTTATAAATATAATAAAAGGAATTCCGTTTATAAATACAATACAAGTATAAATTTAAATTTCCAAAAAAGAATGACATATAAAAAATCTAATTCATTGTTTATGAAACCTACTGACCCGACTGACATTTTTAATATTATAATGAACCTCAAAAATTCTAATAGCACAGGTTACGATGACATACACACTAAAATAATTAAACTAATACCTCAATATGTAGCACCTGTTCTTAGTCATATTATTAATTTAAGCATTGAGCAGGGGGTGTTTCCCACAAGACTGAAAGTAACCGTTATTAATCCTTGCTTAAAAAAGAAAAAAAGGAGAGTATAAACTCATATAGATCAATTGCATTAATTCCAATCATAGCAAAGATATTTGAAAAGGTCATCTATAGTAATATATACAATTACTTTGAAGAAAATAATATATTTACCAAAGAACAATTTGGATTTCGAAAAGGAAAATCAACTAATACTGCTCCTTTTCATTTTTTGGAACAAGTAATGCTGTCATTACTTGCGCCATGCCATTCCAGCCCTGTGGCTGGACAAGAAAAAATTTACTACATCTCTCTTCATGGATAAGACCTAAGCATTTGATCATGTAGATCACGAAATATTATTATTAAAACTAGAGACATATGGAGTAAGAGGTAATGCATTTACTTTAATAAAATCATACCTCACAGGAAGAGTACAGGTTACGTCAATTTAAAAAGTCGATAAAAGTACAAAATCCGAAATAAACTACATTTCGAAACCCAAAATTGTCAAATATGGTGTGCCACAGGGCAGTATTCTTGGGCCGCTGTTGTTTTTGGTGTATATAAATGACCTCCCAAAAGCGATCAACGAAAATATGATACTATTCGCTGATGATAGTACGGCTATCTTTACAACTGACAATAAAACATTAAATTATCAAATTGACATAAATAGTTCACTTAAAAATATAATTGAATGGATGACACAAAATAATCTGAAAATAAATTTAGAAAAAACAAATTACATAATATTTAGGAACATACCAATCTATCACTTAACTATCAAGGCGAAAAAATAAAGGAAGTTGACGTTACAATATTTCTGGGTATATACATTGATTCTGATTTAAACTGGAAGACGCAATTTGATCAAATCTGTAGTAAATTAAGTTAATTTTCATATGCACTGTATATGCTAAGAAAAGTGGCTAACGATGAAATACTATTAACAGTATATCATGCTAACGTAGGCTCAATTCTCAAATATGGCATTTTATTTTGGGTTAACTCAGTTAATAAAGAGTATGTTCTAAGAGCTCAAAAGCAGTGTAATAGAAGTATGTGCGGACTTAAACAGATAGACTTATGTAAACCCTCGTTTCGTAGGTTAAAAATACTTACTCTTCCTGCTCTGTATATTTATAAAGCCGCAATATATGTAAAAAAATAATTTAAACAAATATGTAAGCCTGTTTAGCAAAAGACATAAAAATATACTTCACATCGATAAATGTAGGACTGAACAATTTAGAAAAAGCATTTTTGGAATCAGTGCAAAGATCTATAATAAATTGCCTGATCACATAAAAACCTCTGAATCCATTTTCATATTTAAGAAAAAGACTCTATATATTATTAACTGATAAGGCTTATTATTCGATTGAGGAATACTTGGATGATAGGAATCTATGAGTTCTGTGACATTATATTATTATTTTCACATTTTTTTTTAAAATTATTTTAATAATAAGGACATTTATTTATTTTTATTCCTATTTTATGACAGAGTTCTAATTTTGTATAATTCTTACTGATATTTATTGAAATATAATTTAATATTCAATATATTTCTTTATTGTACGCCTACAAGGCATGTTACGGAAGATCACAATATGTAAATAGTAGTTTACTCGTATGATACTGTTGCATAATAAGGGTTCTTATAACATGAGTGTGTTTTAAAAAAACGAGCTGTAGGCGAGTTTTTTTATAGTATCACACAAGTGTTATAAGACCAAGTTATGTACAGTGTCATACACTACTTTATCCATCACGCCTTATCCCCGAAGGGGTGGCAGAGGCATATTATATGCCCACTTTTCACCGCGTGGATTCCTGTCCCACGTAATAGGTGGTGAGCCCATTGCCGTGTTGAATTGCGTACCTCAGTGATCGTTTACCGAACACTGAGACCGCGGGGCCACGAGCGCTTCACTACTTTATCTACTCTCATACTATAATACGTAAAACAATATTGCAAATAAAATGATGAATATAACAACAAATTTATTTTTTAAATGTCAAATGTTGGCGCCAAGGCGCAAACATTGATTGCGCATGCGCGATTGCGTCGCGGACTCGTTCTTTGAAACCAATGATTGAAACCTTTTTTTTAAGTAGAGGTTCTACCTCCTTGGTCCAGCTGGAGGTTGTATAGGTGTATCGTTATGATTAAAAAGTTATATTATGATACAGGTGTCCATACAAGACCTGTATCGTAATTAAACTTTTTTTTTATTATTTTTGGCCTGTACGTAATGTTTGTCATAAGAATTTTGTTATCAGTTTTATTAAAAATATATAACAACTTAGTAACCACCTGTAACAAACAATAAATAAATAAAACTAAACTAATCTAACTAACTATCTTCACGCTGTATCCCTGACGGGGTAATAAATATATAAATTGAAAAATTAAAATTATCCTTAAGAGATGGATGTTTACCGTTCCAGACTTTTTAGTAGACCTTTATTAGATACACAATTCTACCATATATTATTTTCTTATACCTCAAAGGGTTTAGGCAGCGTTTTCGTTGAAAGCTCCCAGATGTCTTATTTTTTTCCGACGCCCCATACAATTATAGTTATAATTTAGTCAATATATACAAAAACTTAACAAATTATACATAATATCCTTCCCTATGAATCACTCTATCTATTAAAAAACTGCATTGATATTCGTTGCGTACATATAATAGGGACAACGACTTTGTTTTATAATATGTAGTGATTAATAAAATTTTAAGTATTTTGTATTTTGGTATCTTCTTCTTTATTTAGTGTATTTCCAGTTGCTTCAAAATGCTATCAGAATTTTAGGGTCCTTTAGTTTTTGATTTTCCACATTCGGCAATCATAGGAAAATTGAACTGATTTGAATACAGAATTTTTTGAATAGATACCTACCTAATATCAAACTGAGGACTATCATCAATTTTTAATAAAGTGGAAAAAGACAATTTGATTCGAGACAGGGATTGAACCTGTGACCTTTGCCTAACCAGGGCAATGTTCTAGCCACCTAAACTACCCGAACCGTATCGAATCAAGTTGAAATTCTCCACCATATTTATATCGTCATTTTAAGAGTATGACCAGGACTGAGGACTATCGTTGAGAATATTGAGGATTCCAAAGAAAAATCCTCGTCTACTAGGTCTTACTCAAATAGGTATTTTCTGTCTTAAGTTGAAGAGGGTGCTGCTACTCCGGTGTTGCAAACGTCGATAGGCTACAGTGACCACTTTCCATCAGGTGGGCCTTATGCTTGTCTGTCACCTCAGTGGTATAACATAATCATATTGTCTGCCACCTCAGTGGTATCACACTAAAAAATAAATAAATTGAATGTAGTTTAGTTTTATAATATTTAATTTAGTTTAATATTAATATTTTAATTTATTTTGTTTCAGTTTATGATTTGAAATTTGATTATATTTATTTATTTTAATATTATTATATTTTCGCGGCGAGAGTCCCCGATTTTGGCGGGAACAGCGAAGGAAGTTTTCCGTTAATATTTCTTTAAAATTAGCGTATTTTCGAGTGTTTCTGTGTAAAAATTATGGTTTTTTAAACATAGAAGTTTCGACAACGTGCACAGCTGTTGTGAAATTGGATAACTCAGTGAAACGCGGTATTTTTTGTTACCTTCCAAAATCCACATATACCTAACTGCAGTAAAATTTACCATCATTTTACTGCAGTAGAACTTTGAACAAACCTATACATGAATGAATACGCTGCTATCTACAAGAAAAAAATACTTATTTTGAGTAAGTAATTTATTAACTTTTTTGTATCATCGTTAATGTACAAAATTGAACGTACTATAATTGAAGATGTATACTTTTAACATGAAAATGAAATTGACATAATAAGAAAGATATTTTTTTTAATATTTGGTACGTCAAAATGGCGTCGCCCGCCTGACGGTAAGCAAAGACGACGACCCGTGAATGAAGACCGCTATCTCAACCCGCACGCAGGGTTCAAATAGCGACTCTCATTCTGACGGCCCAGAAATATGCCTTTTCACGCTTCTCTTAAAGGACCCAGGATTGTAAGTGGAGGGAAACACGTGCGCTGACAGAGAGTTTCGTGTTTTTATGGTGCGAAAGATTCAAATTACTTGATTTTGGCATTGCTCAAGCCGAGAAAGTCCAAAAAGAAGAAGGCAAGAGTCGTCCATTCTTTTAATTCCCGCCAAAAAACCCTATACTTTATTGAATTCTTAAAGCATAGACAAGAACTCTATAATGATAACATTTAACGAGTTGCAATAATTAAACGCGCAGTCGTTAGCGCCCGTCACTTGGTTGCAAATTGGACTAATTTTGCGACCCCTGCAAAGTGGAGTTTAGGGGAACGCAGTACCGCCCTCCCTATGGATTAATTGTCTATGTATGTTGCGAAGAAAAGGCTTTTACACCTATTCAGAATCAGTAGGTACCTACTTTAAAACAGTAATAAAACTTTCAAAGAAGTTAAAAGAAAGTTTGTATTTGTGTATGTTTGGGAGTCTTATATTACATCGAGGTTATAGGGCAGCATAGAGAAATGATATTACAGCAAATATGTCAACGTAGATTGTTTATTGCTTGACTTACAACGACAGTATGAACCGAGAAACATGCGCAAACGCTATTTATAAAATAAGTACAGGTAAGCATTGCCGCCCAATATGGCGTAGTAGGAAACGACGTCACAGTTTGTGTCGACTATTAAAGATGATGTCTGGCGCAGCGTTTTACTTACACGCTCAAACGGTAAGAATCTATACTAATTGATTGTTTGTTTGGTTGAGCGCGCTAATCTCAAGAACTACTCGTCGGATTTGAAAAATTATTTTTGTGTTGGATAGCCCATTTATCGAAGGAAAGGAAGGAAGGGTATAGGCTATAGGTATATCATGACGCTTTTACCCTGGAGAGCGGAACAGTAATTATAAATGTAGACAAATGGGGCAAATATTTATACAATTTTTCATATTACAATCCTCAGTTGCCTATATAAAAATGATAAACTTTGGTACCTATCCATATATGGATTCGTATGAGGTACCTAAGGGGTTAATTAGCTTAATAAATGCTTATGTTCTTGCAAATGCATATTTCCTTCATCTCTGTGCTTAAGTCACCCTAAAGTCACCCCCAGCCTAAACCTTCAACGTCACCTAAGGACTTTTCAAAATACCACACCTAAAGGGGTAAGAGATAAGCAGATGTATGGAAATTAGTCATTTTCAAAGTTAAAAATATAAAATGAAGTATACCTCCGTATTTCTGATTATAAATACTTAAATGGACACATGTTTGGCGGTTTTGAAAAACCTATAATGGAGTAAAATAAGGGTTTTAAAAACCGGTCAGGTGAAAAAGTAAATAATGTGGAGTACTAGGTATGTATATAAGTATAAAAGTATTTGCATACGTTTGAGGTACAACGTGTGTGTTTGAAGAATGTCACGAGAGATGCCGGGGAGCAGAGCTAGTTCCCAATATATTTTAATTAGTAAGATAGTTTTCAATTTCTTGTAGTTGATAATATTCAGAGAGATGCCAGTAGTTTTGTTGGTGTAGCTATATCCTTACTTTTTTACTTTTTTGGGATGATATTTACCTAATTTCCGATGATCTACCAACAAATAACTTCACCTCCTTATGTGTGTTCTATCGCCTGTACAACGGTCTGTGCTCTGAGGAATTGTTTGATATGATGCCCACGGCTACCTTCTATCATCGCACCGCTCATAGACAGGGTGTTCACCCTCACACGTGGAATGAGCTCTCTGCCTGGGTTTTCCCGAACGTCTACAGTATGGGATTCTTCAAAAGGGGTCTTAGAAGGTTTTTAAAGGGTCAGCAGCGTGAGTGCTGCACCTCTAGTGTTGCAAACGTCCATTGGCTAAGGTGACCATTTTCCAGGTGGGCCTATGCTTGTGTGTCACCTCAGTGGTATAAAAAAGAAGTTACTTTTATTGACAACAGGTTAAAGAAAAACATTCACTATAAGGTAGGTTTTAAAAGTTTACGAATCGATATAATAGTCATAATTCTACATTGTGCGTGGCCGACACGCCCTTAGCTTGTTTTAATAATAGTATAAAAGAAATTCACACCCAATTTAGTTCTAAATATTATCAAAGGAGACTCGTGGTGACATGTGACGTCACGCACGGGTGACGTCACACAGAGCGCACGTGACGAGCTAACGAGGCGCGCGCCAATTGTTATCTGTTTTTTTTTATTGCATAACTACGTACCAAGTCAACTAACTACAGTCATTATGAATTTCTGAATTTCGGGTATATTTCGCGTTTCTACACTAATAGGTATTATAAAGAGAAAAGATTTGTAAGTGTTTGTAATGAATAGACTCAGAAACTACAGGGCCTATTTTAAAAATTATTTCATCTTTATAAAGCTACATTCTTCGTGAGTGACATAGGCTTTATGAATATTGGATTTTTTGGGTTGGATTGGGTTGGGGTTGGGTTGGACTTTTCGCGGGAACAGTGACAAGTGCGGACGCTTGCTGTATATTATTTTCTAAAATTAGTGCTATAGTGAAAGACAATGATATATATGCAGTGAAACGCTATTTTATCTCTTGCCGCGAAAAGTCTACTGAAAACCTCAGTATATATATACACCTGAGAATACTGAGGGCAAGGACCAAGACCTAGGACTGAGGACTCGACATCGACAACCACTGGACAGGACTAAATTAGAAGATAAGATTGAAGAAATATGATATAATAAACAATATTGGCTAAAAGGTCATCGTAACCAGGCCATTAAATAATTATTAAAAAAATGTAGGGTTCAAAATCTCTCGAAAAACTTCACCACGCGGGCGAAGCTGCGGGCATCAGCTAGGCTATATAACATCACGCTACTATCCAGAAGAGCGAAACAGTAATCATAAATGTCAACAAATCGCGACGGGGGTTCAAAATATGTAAGACGAAGAGGGAGTCAGCTATAAATTATAAACACCGGACAGGAATGAGTCGAAGATGCTTATTGAGGGTTCCGTAGAAATTTGTAAGTACATACATGTGTGTGTAGGTATAAACAAGTGCTGGCTTGACGTCGTAAGGGATGACATGCGTGCCAATGTTCTCACTACAGGGGATGCCGACGACCGTGCGAAGAAAGACGAGAAAAGAGAAAGACGAAAAAAAAGTAAGTACTTAGAAAGGAGAACCCCGGGCGTTGCGAGACGCAACTGGGACAAGCGCTCGGATGATGATGATGATGACATAATATAATCATAACCAAATAGTTGCTTTAACTAGTTGATGCCCACGTAATGAAGCTGTATCGTTCCGTTGCAATTATTCCAATTTTTCTTCCACTAAAACCTTTCTAAGTGTTCAAGGATAACTATAAAAATAATTGAAGTGAAGCGCTCGTGGCCTCGCGGTCTCAGTGTTCTGTAAACGATCACTGAGTTACACAACTTTCACTAAGGCTAGTCCTCGGATAGGTGACCACTTTGTGGCATTTACATTTGCGAGCGTTTCCGTGCTTCGGAATGCACGTTAAGCCGTTGTTCCCGGTTGCCAGTAAAGTGGCAGTAGTTAAGCCTGGTTGAAAGCCTTATGGGCGGCTTCAAAATTTCAACAGCAGGTAGCCCCAACCTGCGTCTGTCTATTTCAACACGGCAATGGGCTCACCACCTATTACGTGGGACAGGAATCCACACGGTGAAAAGTGGGCATGAAATATGCCTCTGCCACCCATTCGGGGATAAGGCGTGATGGATATATATTTTTTTTTATATATATATTTTATTTTATATAAAAATAATTTACGGGTTGCATTTCAGGAGTGCCGACAGAAGTGAAAACTAAATTTATTATTCATTTATTTATGAGTCCGCCTTAAAATACGCTTACCGCGCTAAAAGAAGTTTACACTTCAAAACTTACTCGAATTGGTAAAGCCAAAAGTACTCTACTACCTGGAGGTGCATGTAAGGAGCGACGAAGCATGCTTCTTTTATCAGACAAATAAAAGTAGACCCCAAAACCCAAGTCTAGGTAGGGTTTGGAAGCAACTTGGAAAACCCAGAAGACCGTTTTATGCCACAAGTATAGGAATAAATCTGAAATTTATATATTTGTAATCTATATAAATAAATAAAAATGAATCGCAAAATATGTTGCCAAGCACAAAACTCGAAGACGGCTTTACCAAACTTACTAACTATCTTCACGCTGTACCCCTAACGGCGTAGTCAGAGAGGACAGATCGCCATGCTTCGCGGTCCATGCATATTTCTTTCGCTTACTGCAGACTCATTCATACATGCACGTACGTGGGTATCTGGGTACAATTGATATTTTTTTTATACCACCTAGGTGGCAGACAAGCGTACGGCCCACCTGATGGAAAGTGGTCACCGTAGCCTATGGACGTTTGCAACACCAGAGGTGCAGCACTCGCGCTGCCGACCCTTTATAAACCTTCTAAGACCCCTTTTGAAGAACCCCATACTGTTGACGTTCGGAAAAACCCAGCGAGTTCATTCCACAATCTAAGCGTACGCGGAATAAAGCCTCTATCGGACCTAACCGTGTGCGTGCGCTCCGGACGCAAAGTGTGAGGGTGAACATACAGGGTAGACAGGGTGTCTATGGCGAGCGAAGGACCCTTCCGTATTCCCGCTATATGCTCACGTGGTCTTTTTCTACCTAGAATTGGGAACCGAAATTCAAAGAATAGTATCTACTATAGCTCGCACCCGATGCCTTTATACAAAATTAGGGTCGGCAGCGAGAGCATAATCAACACCGGTGTAGCAAAGATACCAGGGCTTGTTTACCGGTTAATTTTCAAACCTAAATCAGTGATAAGTACATTAAGAGCGTTTTATTTAGGTTTGGCTCTACCTTAACCTTAAAAAACCGGTTTTCTTAAAGAGCGAAATAAAAAAGGTTTCACTCTATTTAGCGGTTTTTAAAGGTTTTCATTTCGCTCTTACCGACGACATCACCACCGCCGGCTTTCTATTTGGGGCGGATTCAAATTCAAAAAATCCGACGTCATTAAAATCGGTCCGACTATTCTTGAGATATAAGTGGTTGTAAAACTTTTTTTTACTTATATAGATTTGGAACCTAAGCAATGATTAATGAAAAAAATAATTAATGCGGCAAATTAAATAAGAAGTGCTTTAACTACTGGTGTAGTGAAAAGTGGCCAACGTAAAAGACTGAATATGTGCAGAAAAAAGGGTGTAAAGGGCTTCTACGTGGTTCACCTGCTAATTGACGGATGAGGCTACGGCGAGCAAGTCATTATGTATACCAGATGGGACAATACATTTTTTTTGGACCGGAAGGTACCACCATGCAGCCCGCAGAAAGCCCCTCAAATAACTCTTGGGTTACGTTCGGGGTTCAGTGGCTGCAAGCCGGGGCTTAGAGCAAGATTTGAGGCAGTGGGTGTGGGACCATTAGGTGTTAAGTGACTTCTAATGTGGGTAGCGCGAGTAGAACCGCCGGCCATGGAGACCTGTAGAAACGGTGGGGCCGCTGGCCGCCCGCGGCATAGTACAGGGGCCCAACTGAGACTAACCACCTTGGAAGGCTGCCCTATCAGGTCGCGCATAATCCCGATGTGGTTGGTCGTACCTGTTGGTTACCGGATGTGTGGTCCCGGCGACCACAATCGGGGGGTACGAAGGCCCTAAAAATGTATTTAGTCTCAAAGTGGGCAGTAGACAAAATAACTTTGGGAACCTCTGCTTTAGAGGAAAGGCCCCATCGGAGAGCGCCGCTGCTGTTGCTGGAGAGATTAGTCTGGGGATGGAATATTACATCCCTTACACTGATGTCGCCAGCATCCGCAAAGCCTGTCCCTGGTATGGGCGTAAGTGCGCTGAAGCAGTTCAATATAAGCAGTCAGCGTTTCGCGCCTGGATCAGTGCTAAGGCATCAGGTGACCCGAATGTGGTCAAACTCAGAGCCGCTTACAACAGAGCGACGAAGGCGAGCAAAAGCGTATAACGCGGCTTGACCAGGAGCTTACCTCGCATTCAACGAGTACCCACGGATATTGGCCACTGGCCAAAGCCGCTGCGGTACCCTAACGAAACTCTGGCTCATAAGGCTCGAGAGAACGCGGACTTGTTAGCCAACCTCTTCGCGGCCAATTCCCGGATCGATGACCATGGCAAGCAGCCTCCGACAGTCACAAGCTGTAACAATGCAGACGGGTCCGTTTTGTCACCTACTCTCTTTCTTCTGCATATCAACGATATGTTGTCTTTGGGCACTATACATTGATATGCAGATGATAGTACATTACACAGGAGATATGTAAGTCACCCGATGGCAAAGCGGACGGATGTTGAGGCTAAGTTGTGGCGGACCTCGATCGGAATCTGGACCGCATTTCTCAGTGTTCCATTTCCAATTTGCGATTCCTTTTTTCAAATTTGACTTTTTTGACTTTGTTTTGAATTTTGTAAAAATATAGGGTTAGAAATAAATTTTTCACTATTCAATTCGAATAATTTGCATAAAATCATGCCTCTAAGTTTGGAAGAATGCACCAGAAACATCACCATGCTGGAGCTTAGACTGAGCCAGCGCAGAGTGGCCAGAAACTGAGGTGTGACGCTTTCCACGGTCCAAAGAGTGCTAATAATATATGAAGAAACTGGACAACATCTAAGAACACCAGTAAACGGTCGTCCAAGGTGTACAACAACCAGAGAAGATCACTTTATCGTCACGACTTCACTACGGAATCGACATCTAACAGCTGTTACGATCCAACACCATCTGTTACACTCCAGGATAGATTATGTTAGTGATGATACTAAGAAGACGCCTGGCAGAATCTAACCTGACACCATACATACCAGCCTACTGTCCAAAACCGAACGTCATTATAAGCGGAAAGGTACATAATGGAAATCCTGAATGAACATGCAGGTCCATTTCCTACAAATATGGGCGATAATTCACTTCTTTTGCACGATAATGCTCGCCCTCATACAGCATTATCTGTGAGACGATACATTAAAGAAGTTGGTATTGATCTCAGCATGGCCAGCGAGGAGTCCTGACATGAATCCCATAGAGCATGCATGGGACGAGTTCGGAAAGCTAGTCAGGAAGTGAAACCTGTGACACTTGCAGCCTTAAAACAGGCCCTTATTGAAAAGTGGGAGAATATACCTCTATAGCGCTTGAGGAACTTGGTTTTTAGTATGCCTGATCGCATTCAAACATTGAAAAGAGTCCGTGGAGGAATCACAAGGTACTAAAATAATGAAGTGGTGGTATTTAAAAAAAAATGACAAATTTTTAATTATTTTCTTTGAAAGAAGTTTCTTAATTTTAGTTATCTTTTTGTTTTCAAATAAATAAAAGGTTATTTGTACTAAACAATGGTTTATTTTAGAGTTATTAAAATTACTATCAGATTATTTTTAATTAAAAGAGATAGCATGTGTTGTTTTAAAGTTATTTGAAAAAATGAGGTGATCCATTTTTTTAGATATCGCTTAAAGAAAAATAAACTTGTGAGTTCAATCAAATAAAACAAACTAGCTATTCCTACGCGTGAACGTGTCGTGTCGCTCTGGATTAAACCGATTTATTAAGGTTTTAGGTACCGGTTTCATTTTGGACGCGCTGCGAACGAAACCTTAAGTAAAAACCGATTTTAACCTTTATTTACCGGTATTTTTGAAACCGGTTTCAAGCCCTGAAAGATACCATAGGCTACGGTGACTACTTCCGATCAGGTGCTGCCATCTATTGGTATAAAAAAACATACTAATGCCTTTTTTATGTAACTCCATAGGTTTTTGGCAGGAACAGCGAAAGACGCTGTCGCCACTCCGTTATAATTTTCAAAACTAGTGTATTTTCGAGTATAATGTGTAAATATGATAATTTCTTAAACACTTAGTGCAGATTCATTGATCGTTTCATACGTGCATGTCTTGGTATCTGAGTATTTTTGACCTTTCCGTTTTTGAGCTATCTGCTCACGTGGTCTTTTATACCTAGAAATGGTAAGCGAAATTTAAAAAATAGTATTTACTTTAGCTCGTACCCGATACTTTGAAACAAAACAGGGTCGGCATCGGCTGTGAGAGAATAATCAACTCCGGTGTTTTTACAAGTATTGGCTACGGGGACTTTTACCGATCAGGTGCTGCCATCTATTGGTATATAAAAAAAAACATTTTAATGCCGTTTTTAAAGAACTCCATACTATATGTCTCTTTGCTATGATCATGACGCGATAACCACCGGGCTACGTGGGAAACAAATGTCTGGCCATGTCAGCACCACCGGATCCCGGTAAGAAGACCCAAGAAGTGCTGGCTTGACGTCTTTAGGGAGGACATGCGTGCCAATGGTCTTACCACAGACGAAACGTGCGAAGTAGAGGAGAAAAGTAGGAAATCTGACGCTCGTATGATGATACTGTTTCCGCTCAAGTGGGTCTTAGGAACTTCTAGCTTTACGATGCCAATACCGATATACCTAAGGCTATGAGAATGAAATGTTAAGAGCCCCTACTACGATGCTCGGATTTGCAACGACGCAGGATTACGGGTTGGGGGTCAGACGGCTTTCGCTCCCAAAAGCAAAAGCCAAAAATCATAAGCCATTATTTTATGGTCGGGTTAGGAAGACCTTTTAGCCAAATCTTATTTTTTATATCATATTTACAATAAAGTGTATGTCTGTAATTCCAAATTAACAGCTTTTCACTAAATACATTCATACGAAAGTAAATACGGTACTCACATGCTTAATTTTTCTTTTTTGTGTGTTCTTTTGTAACTAATCTCTGAAAGCTGGACTAATTTTAACGGGACTTAGGAGTAACATAAGCTTTTTAAGATATAAGCTTGTGTAAAACATGACTAACAATTTTTTTTTATTTATATTGTACGTTTGTCTGTATTTTAATCAATATAGAGTATTTACAGAATTTACAACAGTAAATACAGCGCCATCTAGTAATCAAGGGCTAAACTATAAATATTAAATAACTATAGCCACCTATTGCCGCCAAATGCTGTTAAAGATAAGAATTATACTATTATACTAGGTGACGCCCGCGTAAATAAGTTTTCCCGTTTCCCACAGGAACTCCCGGAATAAAAAGTAGCCTATGTGTTATTCTGATGTTTAAGCTATATTACTGTAAAGTTTCATTAAAATCCATTCAGTAGTTTTTACGTGAAGAAAAAAAAAATATCCATCACGTCTTATCCCGAAGGGGTGGCAGAGGCATATTATATGCCCACTTTTCACCGTGTGGATTCCAGTCCCACGTAATAGGTGGTGAGCCCATTGCCGTGTTTAAATAGACAGACGCAGGTTGTGGCGACCTGCTGTTGAAGGTTTTCAAGCCGCCCATAAGGCCTTCAACCAGGCTTAACGACTGCCATTTTACTGGCAACCGGGACCAACGGTTTAACGTGCCTTCCGAAGCACAGAAACGATCGCAAATATAAATGCCACAAAGTGGTCACCCATCCAAGGACCAGCCATAGTGAAAGTTGCGTAACTCAGTGATCGTTTACAGAACACTGAGAGCGCGGGGCCGCGAGCGTTTTTACGTGAACGAGTAACAAACAAACTTTCACGTTTATAATATTATTAAGATTAAGGTTATCTGGGCTTGAAGCCAGATAAGTATAAATATTATATGTGGACGTGAAAATAATGCTAAAATATAATTCTATTGATCAATTTACAACTGTCCGCCAATTTTAGAGACCCGAAAGGTTTAAAATGGCAAAGGAACAATTTCTTAAGTTTAGGCATGGTTCTGCAACTAAGCTACTAGTCACTACATGGCGGCACTAGTTTTTTTTTTTTTAGTATTGCGAACTAAAAATAGAAAATCAACTTTTCCTATAGCTGGTTCTCGGATGGGTGACCGTTTTGTAGCATTTACATATACGAGTAAACATGGCAGTCCTTAAGCCAAGTAGAAGGCCAGAACCCGCGCCTGTCCATTTAAACACGGCAATTGTCTTACTGCCCGTTACTTGGGACGAAAATGCAGTGTTATTCTCTTAAAAATGTATACACATCATAATATACATTACTGTTCTCCCAAACAACCAGATCAATCTATACAAATAAATAAAAAAGAACTGTCTGTTTGTATTTCCTAATGTCACTAATTGCGTAATTATGAAAGGATATATATATACATATACGATATCAACATAAATACAATATTTATAGATATACATAATTATATTATACAATATTAATAAATATCAACTTAACTTATTTAATATAAGTTAAGTTGATATTTTTTAAATATAACCTTAAAAATATGATACATAACTAAAATATATTATTAAAAGAGGTCCCTTTAGGCAAGGTTCCGAAGATACTGGCAACGTTCCCCCTTTGAATAGCTAGACTAATTCTTTGTCCGAGGTAGCTGGCAGCTCTTCGGTGTCCTGTGATGTCGACTAACCTTTTCGCAATTTCCTTAAAAAGCCTTATAGCGCTAGGACCCTACGGACCAAGACACGACACCGAATGGGACAAAATCATATTCGGAGCCAAGACCCCTGTATTTGAATGCTTTAGCTTTTTCAGCCGCTTCACAAGCCGCACCATCTCTGTTGTTGGTTCCATGTAGATGGGACCAGCATGTCTGAACAGGTTGCATCCCATACCAGCACCCGGCCCATCTTCCATGGAATCAAACTCATACCGTCCGGTCTCTTGCCATCGTCTCTTGCAATACCAGTCGGCTCAAGTAGACTTGGCACGTTGACGGTGGCAAGGGACCGGCGTAAGATATCGTTAAGTGCGGCATGTCTCGAGAAGCGGCCCGCACTTTTTTGGCATGACAGTCTATGATGTCCTAACTTGTCGATAGCACTGCCACAGGGACATTTATGAGGAGCGCAGACCGGAACCCCAAGCCGTAGACGTTGCGATTCGGAGCTTGTCAGGCTCAAGAAAAGTTCCTGTATTTTACGAAGGGTACGCGTGAAGCCAGTAGCCAGCCTCATGCGCACCCACGGCCAAAAGCCTAGCACGTGCCGAACCTGTACCACAGCTCAAAAGATTGTCATAAGTCAATTTGCAGTTTATGTCGTCCCAGCTCCTCTGTGAATTTGGAGAAACTGGAAAATTTTGACCTGTGCAAGCAATTAAGAAAGCGTTTCTAGCTTCTTCCAAGCCAGCAATCTCAAAGTTTGAAGGGGATGCCCTTAAAATTTTACTTATGAGATTTGCTGAACTATGGACAGAAGATAGAAAGGCTGGTAAAGCGACACTGGAAATTTTTCGAATCCCTAAACCACCATGACGGATTGGTAAATTGGTTTATGAAAGTATATTAAACAGTACTTACATGAAAATAATATTTCGATTTTTTTCTGTCTGTTTGCCTGTTTGTTTAGCTACCTCTAAAACGGCTAGACTCCTAATGGGTAGGCAGAGGCATACTATACGCCCACATTTCACCATATGCATTTTTGGCCCACGTGACAGGTGGTGAGCCTAAGGCCGTATATTATAATAACTTACGCTACATTTTATCTTCGTACTACCACGCAAACGGGAAAAACGCTGATAAAACCACGGGCGTCTACTAGTTAAGTAATAAAACTACAACAAAATATTTAAAATACTCTTTATTCTTAAAAATTAACTTATAAGATAACCTTATCTATATATATCTTAAAACGCTAATTTCTTCATTAATAGATACATATGCTGATCTACTTCGAAGCCATGTAAATTATTAGCATCACCCTGCAGACGCATTAACAGGCCTCCGAAGGAAACATAAGCTGCGAGACGAGACGCTGGTTCCATGGCTGCTTCATCTCCTTCTATCCTGTTAATAAAGAGGAATTATTTAAATAAATAAGTAGAGGACAAATGGGCAGTTGGGATAGTCAACGAATTGAGGCACTAGCTGAGGAACAAGACAGGTGACCCCCCGTTCCGGGTCCATATCTTGTGCAAAGACTATGTTACTACAGGCCATTTCTATTTAGCAGGGCAATGCAGCCAGTGTAATGGGCAATTTTGCCCTGTATATAATGAGGAGCGGGTTAATTAATTAGTTTATAATAATATTAATTAAATAGTAGGCTGAGACTTGCACATGAAGACCATGTGAGCAGATTGCTCAAAAACAGTAAAGTCAAAAGTACTCGGATACTCAGATGGGCATGTATGAAGCGATTGATGAATCTTGAAGAAGTGAAAGAGGTATGCATGGATGGCGAAGCCTGGTGATCTGTCCTCTCTGACTACCCTGTCAAGGATACAGGGTGAAGATAGTTAGTTAGTTAGTTTTTTAGTATTAATAAAATAAATAAATATATATAAGCTGAAGAGTTTGTTCAGTTTAAGCTGACCCCGACCTACATGAGACACAACTGGGAGAGACGCTCGGATGATGAGTTTGTTCAGTTCAACATGCTAATCTCGGGATTTATGAATTGAAAAATTATTTTTGTGTTAGTTAGCTCATTATCTAGGAAGGCCATAGGCTTTATATAATCACACTACTACCCGGAAGCGCCGAGTAATAAAATAACTATTTCACGGTGTATCACTGACGGGGTCTGTAGAGTGGACAGATCGCAATGCTTTGCGATCCATGCTTACTTATTTCGCTTCTTGCAGATTCATTAAAGCAGAACAGTAATCATAAATATCTACAAATCACAGAAATATTCATAAATAATAGTAAAATAAACTGGATTAAACCTGGTGCTACAGAGTTCAATGGTTGAAGCCAGGGTCAGCTTGTCTATGTGTGTAATTAGATATATATACAAAGTATGGGGCTCACAACCTTTGAAAAACAAAGGCACTTTGGAGACTTCATCGAGAGCTATAAAATCCTAACATAATGCCATAACATTTTGAATAAGTTGGTTTTGAGAGCAGTTGGTTTTGACAACATAGTCTGAACAATGCCTACGTTTTCAAAACTAACTGGTGAAACAACTAAAAAGTTGTTGTTTATACTAGAAAACTAACCTATAAACCTTCCCGGACATAACGTACTCGAAGCTGTCGGCTCGGTTTCCTTCGGTTTCTAGAGGGTTCCATTCGCCTCCGTCAGGGTATCCATTTTCACGGAGAGTTGTAGCAAGAACTAATCGAAACTTATCGCCTAGTTCCATGGGATAAATCCAAGAATTCACGTCTAATATAAGGTCCATTTTGAACGACTCAGATTCGCAATGTAGTCGGCTAACACGGTCGAATTTCTTTCCTTCGGGGTCAATATCTTTAACATTAAATATGTCTTCGAATAACACTCCTGCCATAATTATTGTGGCGTCTTTTCCAACGCTGTTTAACTAGAAATACATAAAAATAATACACCGTCTGTGTTTTTCACCACGCATAGGCTAGGCTACATTGGCTACCATAAACAAAAATTATAATGCCAAATATAGTTTTTTTTGTTCGCCTGTCTCGGCGAGCAAAGGAATAATTAATTATTCATAATATTTGATCATGTTCAGTCTTTTGTCGGTTTTAAGTCCAGCCCTAAGTCCTATGTCCTTGCCTCAATAAAGCAATCGCAGCTGTGCTGTAGCTATATATAGAGATTTGGCATTAGGCTGAATCTATTATTTTATTTTTATCCGACCTATCTGTTGGCGGAGCACGAGTTTCGCCACAAGAACAAAAAAAATAAAGAAAAACTATCTGTTGTGAAAATATATGAAACTAGCTGTTGTCTACGGCTCCGCTCGCGTGAAATGTGAGTGTTACACAAAAAGTGTTCCCCGTAGGAATAAGATATTTTCCCGGTATTAATAATTCCCTATGTGTTGATCTAGAAAAGGTTCTATCTATATGCTGAATTTCATCTAAATATGATTAAGTAACAAACATCCAAACAGATAAAAATCTTAACAAACTGTCACATTTTTAATAGTAGTAGGATTACCTACATTCGCGTGGAAATACCGAAAATTGCTGTCTAGGTGCTCATCTAAGGTAGCTAAAGAATACTTTTACCAAATTTTAAGATTCTGTTTTTTTTTCTTTATTGCGTAAACATAAAACATAATATCATTTCCAAATAACATCACAAAAACCAACATAGGTTTGTCTGGATGCTGAGACACCTCTGAGCAATTTTATTACACGATTTCTTACAAATAACTAAAACTAAAACATCTACTTACTCATACTACGCACGCAAACATAATTAGTAACATTTCTCAACAATTCAAATACTGCATAAAGCTTCACTTCTAGGTACATACTATGCGACACAGCCTGAGACAATAACCGGTTTGAGGCAAGCGGCCGGCAGAGATATACAGGACGTTGCAATTACATAGGTCGTATGTCCATGCTATTTTCAAAAAAAAAGAATAAAAAATATCAAAGAATCTTAATTACAATACAATCAACCCTTCGATTTATAATAGTGAATGAAAGTATAATTTATATCTATTTTTATAATTTATATCCGTTATTTTGGATTGCGTATTTACTGGTATTTCATTCATTAAACTTGGCAGTAAATACGCATTCGTTCTTTTACCATAATAATGAGTGAATCTAGGTGTTTCTAATTTTGAATGGCTTATTTTGCGCGTTACGATTTTATGAAAACTTTTCTTTGTAATTTTTTGTTAGGAAATTGCTCTGTTAATGCTATTGCATAGCATAATAGCCACTGTTTTACTTTTAAGTGAATAGGTAAAATTTTACAATACTTGAATAACCCTCTGACCTCACCTCCGTCGCAGACAGACTCTCGTATCTTGGTAGGTGTTATGGTTTTTAGAATGCGGAGTTGTAAGTTGTATATTTATACTCGCCCAGTGCATTATAAAGATTAAGTAGGATGGGAAAAGGTACATTGTGTTTCAATATTGTGAATTTTGCTAATAATGCTTTTAACTTGTCACAAATTGTATCAATGTGGTAGCTCCAATTAAATCTTTTGTCTACCACAATACCAAATATTTGTAGTGTGAGACCTGTTGTATTTTATTGCATTTACAATTTATTGTGGATATATCATGCAAACACTGGTGACATTGTGCAACCAGAATAATGCTCTTACCATTATTATTCAAGTGGCTCGAGCAAACATGGATTATTTTCGTTTTTCTGGCATTTATTACCAGACCTACATCATGTGACCATTTACAGAGATTGGTAAAATCATTCTGTATGTAATGTTCGGCCCTAGACAAGTCTTTATCTGCTATCGTCTGCATATTGGTAAACAGAACAGTGGTTAATAATGTCTAATGCCTGTCCTTGGTTTCAGCCGTGTCGTTTCAGTTCCCGTGGGAATACCGGGAATTCCTTTCCTAGAGCTCATTCAAAATATCTAAAGAATACATTCATTAAATTTCACGCTATAGTATAATAGCTTAGGCTATTTTGTAGTTTTTGGCAATTAGTTCCCGTTTTTAAGTATCTAATGAATACTTTCACCAAATTTCACGCTTCCATGTTTAATACTCTAGGGTATTTGTGCTTCATCCTTAGACAGCAAGTCTCCGCACTAGTCAGTTTTCCCGCGCAGAGTCCCTTTTTGCCGTGGATAGAGCCATAAATATTTTCGCGTATCCATTTTATGACAGTATGCAACTACCGGAGTGCATTAGTGTGCGTGACTAGGTCTTGAATTTACTACAAATAACTACAAAATAAATGCCTATTTAAATTATAAATTGTTTAGCGTGTCCATTTTATGATAGTGTGCAACTTTCTGGGTGCATTAGATGTTTTTCTTTTTAATTTTTTTTTGTTTTTTTTGTCCTTTTTAATTGTTTTTTTTAGTGTAACTTGAATTAATATCAAAGAAAAACAAAGGTATGCTATGCAATAGCATTAAATGAAAAATATCCCAGAATATCAAAGAAAAAAGAAAAAGCCCCCAATCTGAACATCCTGTCTGGTCGTCTGCCGTCCGGTGCAGTCTGAACCGGTCGTCTGTTGCGACACCAGATTTGGTCGGCGGACTCGGCGGATTTGATCCGTCGAGGTCCGGCAGACCAAATCTGAACGTGTAATAGCGCTTTAATTATTATTAATTGAGTCCGCTTCGATCCGCATCGGATATGATCAATGTTGCCGTTCTAGCTACTTTGACGTAAATTTCCCCAGATTAATTTTTTTTTTCTCCAAAACGACACTTTTACATTTTTTACCCAATGTTGCAGTCTTAGTTTTACTTTGCCCAAAAATATAATTTTTCATACGTTATTCCCCTAAAAAGAAAAAGAACTACGTTAATACATAACGTAGGGTTTATTTATTTATTATTTTTATTTATCTATCACGCCTTATCCCGGGGGTGACAGAGACATATTATATGCCCACTTTTCACCATGTGTATTCCTGTCCCACGTAATAGGTGTTGAGCCCATTGCCGTGTTTGAAATAGACAGACGCAGGTTGTGGCTACCTGCTATTGAAATTTATCAAGCCACCCATAAGGCCTTCAACTTAACTTAACGACTGCCATGTTACTGGCAACCGGGATCAACAGCTTAACGTGCCTTCGAAAGCACGGAAACGCTCGTAAAAATAAATGCTACAAAGTGGTCACCCATCCGTGACCAGCCATAGCGAAAGTTGCTTAACACTGTGATTGTTTACAGAACACTGAGTCCGCGGGACCACCAGCGTTTCATAGCTAGTGTTTATTTGCTCTATGGAAAGGAATACTATGCAATCCAGTTATCTACACAGATAAATAAAATTGAAATGTCTGTTTGTAAATTCAAATTAACAGCTTTTCACTTAATGCATATGAAAGTATATACCTTATTATATACTTTTCATTTACTCAAAAGTTCCCCAAGATTTTAATTTTTGTGGTCGTTTGCCGTCCGGTGCGGTCTGATCCGGTCGTCTGTTGCGACACCGGATTTGGTCGGCGGACTCGGCGGATTTGATCCGTCGAGGTCCGGCAGACCAAATCTGAACGTGTATTAGCGCTTTAGCCGTAACCCGTACAACCGAGTTTTGGCGGGAAACGGCGAATAACGCGGCCGCCACTCCGTTATTAATTTTTCAAACTAGTGTATTTTCGGGTGTTTATGTGTAAAAATGATGGTGTTTTAAACATAAAAGCTTCGACAATGTGCACAAGCGTTGTGAAATTGGATAACTTAGTGGAACGCGGTATTTTCTGTTGCCTTCCAAAATCCACATATAACTGCAGTAAAATTTACCATCATTTTACTGCAGTAGAACTTTGAACAATACATATATATATTTATACATGAATACGCTGCTATCAATAAGAACAATTAACTACTTTTGAATGAAGAAGATTAATTATCTACTTGAAAATTATCACCTTTGAAAAAAATTTAATACGCAATGGAAGATGGAAGATCAATAAATTTTGTTGTTGGCAATCGCGTCAACGTGCGTAGCCAGAATTAAAAATGAATAAAATAAACCCGTACAACGTTCATTCTGTACACAGAGGTTTACATATAGTACACACGGATGGCTAACCTAAAATTCTGCTAAATTGCACGTGTCGCGTCTCCGCTTGTACTTTTCATATTTTCGTTGTAAACTGTGCTTTGGAGTGTTGTATAAAACTGATCTAGTTATAGTGTGTAACATATACCGCGTGTAATTACGAAAGGACATAATTATTGAATCAAAATGACGGAAGTACAACCCGCCGGCGAGGTATTTTCAGAAAAGAAAAAGAAGAAAAACAAGGATAAAAAAGAAACAGTCACGCTAGGAGAGTTTCAGAAACTTGGAGATTTTAAAATCGAACCTTCGGAAAGCGTGACCAAACTAGATACAGCATACTGGCCTTTGTTATTAAAGAATTTCGACCGACTCAATGTGCGCACTAACCATTACACACCACTGCCATTCGGTCACTCGCCTTTAAAACGTCCTATTTCGGAATATATCAAGGCTGGTTTCATCAATGTGGACAAACCGAGCAATCCCAGCTCACACGAAGTAGTTTCATGGATAAAACGCATCCTTAAAGTTGAGAAAACAGGACACTCTGGCACGTTGGACCCCAAAGTGACAGGATGTCTCATCGTGTGCATTGATCGTGCTACTAGACTCGTGAAATCACAACAAAACGCTGGTAAAGAGTATGTTGCTGTTTTCAGTCTTCATTCAGCAGTTGAAAGTATTAAAAATGTCACCCAAGGCCTGGAGAAATTGCGCGGAGCATTATTTCAACGCCCACCGCTTATATCAGCAGTTAAACGGCAACTCCGAGTTCGATCCGTCTATGACAGCAAACTCCTCGACTTTGATGCCGAACGGAACATTGGTGTATTCTGGGTTAGCTGTGAAGCTGGGTCTTACATCCGTACCATGTGTGTCCATCTTGGTCTTATGCTTGGTGTTGGTGGTCAGATGATCGAGCTCCGCAGAGTACGTTCTGGAATCCAGGGAGAGAAAGAAGGCATGGTAACAATGCATGATATTTTAGATGCACACTGGGCTTATGAGAATCACAAAGATGAAACGTATCTACGTAGAGTCATCAAACCATTGGAAGGCCTCCTAATCGCACACAAACGTATATTCATCAAAGACAGTGCCGTCAATGCAGTCTGTTATGGTGCAAAAGTTTTACTACCTGGTATTCTACGATATGATGATGGTATTGAAATTGACCAAGAAATAGTCATAGTTACTACTAAAGGAGAAGCTGTTGCATTAGCAATTGCATTGATGACTACGTCCACAATGGCTTCGTGTGATCACGGAGTTGCAGCTAAACTTAAACGGGTTATTATGGAGAGAGACACATATCCAAGGAAATGGGGCTTAGGTCCTAAGGCATCCCAAAAGAAACAGTTAATATCTTCTGGAAAATTAGACAAATATGGCAAACCAAATGAAAATACTCCATCAGAATGGCTAAATAGTTACGTGCAATATAATAAGCCCAAGGCAGTTGAAGGTGCAGAGAAGAGAGTAGGGACTGAAGCAAATGGTGAAGAAGATGGTGGTAGAAAGAGGACCGCTAGCACGGCCAATGCAGATGATCTAAATAACTCTTTAGAACGAACGTCGGAGAAGAAAAAGAAGAAGAAGAAGAGAGACAGCGAGGCTCCCGAAGCGATGTAAGTTTAAATATGTTTTGCTATGAACAGTAAAGACATATCTCTTTCATCTTAGTGTATTCAGATTTCAGAATAGCTTCTAAACCCTATTGATTTGGAGCCTGGTGTCTAAATATGTTTGACTGCCAGGAGCAGCCATTGTTTGGCTTTTGATTTTCGATATTGTTGGGAGCAATTGCCATCTGATCCTCCAACCCCATAATCTTGCATGGTTGCTTTGTTCGTTAGTCAGCAGGTGCACCGCTCCGCTTACAGGCGAAGCCAAGTCCAGAGGTTTTTAAATTACCAGGGTTTTTAATAAATCCTACCTCAATTTGGACTCCAGGGTCTAAGTTTATTGGGAAGTATAATTGTTTTTGGCATTATTTGGAGTGATTACTCTCTGACTTCTCATACCATGAGCCAGATCCTCTCCTTTTAACCGGTGTTGGTTTGCACCTCAATGAGCTTAATTAGCTAGCTACTACACCCTTCACCTCACCCTCTACACATAACACACAATCCAAAACCATGGAAAGTAGGTATATTGTCGGACTGTATCATATAACTTAGTACTTTTCAATGAAAAATATTCCATTAGGGGCCCAGGAATGTTCCCAAAACTTCTTTACACCCTTTATATAAATATCCATGTCTAATAACACTTTGAAATAAATTTCAGGACGGAAGGTGGCTCAGGTGAAGCACCAATGGAAGCCGATAATACACAAGAAGCTGATACATCTCGTAAAGAGAAGAAAAAGAAGAAGAAGAAAGACAAAGACCATGAAAGAGCAGAAGAATAAAGTCTTACGTAAACTTTTATATTACTAAGTCCGTAGCCACAAACACTAGCAGCATGCCATATAGCATAATACTTGCCTGATTCCACCAAAATCTTATAACTTATAAAAATTTTCTTAAAAAGAAGTGTTTAATTATTCTTTAATGAAATGGCTTCACCATGCTGCATTTTCAAAGGTACAAAACACATTATAATTTACCAAAAACTGGTCAGTCATAAATTTATTTAATTATGTGAAGTGTTTTCTGTCAAGATGTGTAGCATACTGTTGATTTATGTCACCAAGTGCCATTAATCTCCCCACCATTTATTTTCCAAAACCACACTGGTTTTGGATTATGTGTTTTATAAATAAATAAATTCATAGAATATAAAGGTTTATGCCAAACTCAATACAAAGTTCTATGAAGCTTCCATCACTTTGCTAGGCAAGAGTTAGACTCAAAAGTCGAGTTTTAAGTCCAGCTCTTGCCTAGTGATAAGAAAATGTATATTTTCACTTTTTGTGTAATTCTGGCTGAGCTAACTTAGGTAAAATCCTGAGCCACTGTATGCCTCCTTCGTTACTAGTTCCAGTTACGGGCCACTGGCAAGGTGCTGCAAAGAGCACAGAAAGCCAATACAATCATTTTATTGCTGAACATGTTACAAATTCATACAAGACGTTATATGATGTTGAGCAATCCATGTTCTACCGATTCAGGCATGCAACTTTTTAACATTTTTATAAATAATGTACACAAAATAATTAGTTTAAATAAAATTAAATAAGTAAAAAACTTCTTCAATAATAAAAATAGTTAGCAAATGTCATAAGATGAAAATATAGTCAATCATAAAATAAAGTAATAGCCATAATAAGAATTGAATTGAATAAAGCGCACATAGTCGATATATTAAGTCAAGTGAATTAAATCTATCGGAGGCAAGATGGCTGAAGAGGAAAGACTTGATTGATTTGAAAATAATTGCAAAAATAAATGTGACACAAAAAAATATGTATAGTTCAGGTAAGAATCATAGAATGACCTACATTTATTAGATAAGGTGTCTGTTATGATGGCATATTGCTAGTATGTGGTCAGTTTTGAATAGATTTTTATATAAGACATGAAAGTTTTATAATAGCTTCTAAAACTCTTGTATTTGATGTCCCAAGACATTTTAGGAAAAAGCGATAAGTGAAATTGACAGAATTGTGTTAACTTTCTTACAAATGTTATATTATGTCATCTAAGGTCTGTGTTATACAACGTTTTACAATGGGTTTTGTAAAACATTGTATAACACAGACCGTCTTACAGATTGTTATGTCATCTAAGGTCTGTGTTATACAACGTTTTACAATGGGTTTTGTAAAACATTGTATAACACAGACCGTCTTACAGATTGTTATGTCATCTAAGGTCTGTGTTATACAACGTTTTACAATGGGTTTTGTAAAACATTGTATAACGCAGACCGTCTTACAGATAGTCTTGAGAGAAGTTTTAAAAGGGCCTCAATGTCTATATTTTCGCGCCAAATTATAGATAGAAATGAATGTTTGGTGTACAAAAACTTCTGTTCTTCAAATGTATTGTTTTTCTGAAATAAGTTCTTCTTAATACCTAATAGATTCTGATGAAGTCTGTACCTATAGGATGCTAGATGTTATTAACAGATTTATTAGTCATTAAAGAAAAACGTATTTTTTTTTACATTAAATATAGGATAAAGAACATGATATGGAAGTGTAGGTAGTAAGGTGTTTTTCTACGTTCCTATGGAAGATTTTGACTTATCATTCAATCAATAATTATCATTATTTTTGCATTTAAATACGGGTTTTAACATTCAGACATATAAATAAGTACTTGTATTAAAATTCGCGGGTTCTTACTGTGCACGTGAATTTTATTTTTAATATTCAGTTTCAAGCCATTTTGAATAGTAGTTGAAGTATAAAAAAAATCAACTAGGTAATTTCCTTTATGAAGTAATGCCTAGTTATATTAAAATCAAATTGGTGCTTTTCAGCCTTATAGAAGACATTCCTTTGCCGGATTTCTCTGTGTACATCAAAGAGTTTAAACTTTCTGATTAGGCAGCATGGTCTCTGACCTTTGCCTGTTCCAAATGGAACAAAAAAAAACTTTCTGAAACTGTTCCATATTTGAAATGTGTAGTGATGTGATCGATTTGTGTTTTGCCCAGTTTTATATTTAAGAACATCAATATTGTTGATGGCGCCTTGAGTTTTTTTTTATGTTAGATATAAGTTGTACTTGTGCATAGTTACAAATAACTAAGTTAAGTTTTAAATGTTGGCAATCAACATTAAATCTTTACATTTATATTGGTATTATTATTTTATGGTCGAAATCATGGGCGTAGCCAGAGGTTAATGGGGTTCAACCCAAATCCAAATCCTCCAAATCATCATCCGAGCGTCTGCCTGAGTTGTGCGGATGCGAGTTATCTTATACCAGGCATCTCCCGTAACCTTGGCTTACGCAGCAGCAATGTGTCTCTTGCCTTCACAATCGATGTCACGACGTAATACAGATCCCAGGTATTTAACCTGGTTCCTGCGCTTGATTAAATGACGGATTTTTTTGAAAAGCTCGTAAATGTAAATTCCACAAAGCGGTCACCCATCCAATGACCACCTATAGCGAATGTTGCTTAACGCAGTGATCGTTTACAGAACACTGGGTCCGCGGGGTCACGAACGCTTCAAGAGATTTTTTTGATTATCAACAAAATTGTTGATGGGGTACCTAATCCTCACAGAGCAAGCAATCAATAGAAACACCTAGGTATATCTTTCATTCAAACCAAACGTGTCAACGCGGCATCGTTTACTCACACGATTACACTAATTACTAGACTTATTTCAGAAAGATGACAGGCCCCGTGTAAGATTTTTGCATAAAGCCGAACGTAAACTTGGCAAGCGGTATTAAGGCCATTACTTTGCCCGTTGACCTTGAAGATTTGATCCCTGTACTAGTATTTGTTTTTTGGCGCCACCTACCGACCAACGACCGTACTACAAAAAAACGAACTGAAGATTATACAAGAACACAGATGTGTCGCAGAGTTGTCATCGTTTTTGCCTATTTCATTTGCTCTCTGAGAGGTCTAATAAATTTTGTTCTTCTGGTTTTTGTAGTCTTGTCTTTTTCTAGTCTATCAAAGTTTATATTTTATATTTATTTGTCTACATCATAATTTATTTTTAACTACACGATGCAATATGCCTGCTGAGATAGCTTTCATTCTAATGAATGATACATAATGAAGGTCTGATGATGAACAGGTAAGTGCTTATTGGTTCTCAGTAAGGGAAATAGTCAGGATGACCTAGCTTTCAAAATTTATCTTAGTGCTCAGTAACTTAGTGCTTAGTGCTCAGTAACGGAAATAGCTTTCAACATTTATCTAATTGAGCACTGGTGATACTACATGGTACATTCTAAAGGTCTGATGATGACCAGGTAAGTAGATATTGGTTCTCAGTAACGGAAATAATTAGGATGACCTAGCTTTCAACATTTATCTAATTGAGCACTTGTGATACTACATGGTACCTTCTGAAGGTCTGATGATGACCAGGTAAGTGCTTATTGGTTCTCAGTAACGGAAATAGTTAGGATGACCTAGCTTTCAACATTTATCTAATTGAGCACTGGTGACACTACATGGTACATTCTGAAGGTCTGATGATGACCAGGTAAGTGGATATTGGTTCTCAGTAACGGAAATAATTAGGATGCCCTAGCTTTCAACATTTATCTAATTGAGCACTGGTGATACTACATGGTACATTCTGAAGGTCTGATGATGACCAGGTAAGTGCTTATTGGTTCTCAGTAACAGAAATAGTAAGGATGACCTAGCTTTCAACATTTATCTAATTGAGCACTGGTGATACTACATGGTACATTCTGAAGGTCTGATGATGACCAGGTAAGTGGATATTGGTTCTCAGTAACGGAAATAGTAAGGATGACCTAGCTCAGCTCCTGACATTGCTGAGTAGTTCTTTTTGTAAGACCTCTTACTCCAGCATCCGTCTACAACCACATCTATAATAGGTATCCCATCTTTGCTGATTTTACCTTTTTATAAAGCAATTATTTTTTCTTCTTCAGCAGCATCATTCATGGATTTGCTAAGTGCTTTGTCCCAGGCATTGGAAGCAATGTCGTGGCGTTTTTGGTATACAGGTTCAGACATCACGGGCAAGTCAAATGCTGATAACAGTTCCTCTAATTGCGAATACCCTATACCAACTGAAACGGCGTCCGCGACCTCTGCTGTATTAATATCTAAGTCGCCAGTGACATTACAAAGAGAAAACTTCTCTTTACACATCAAACATTCTACTGTAAACTTAGAAGCAAGTCCAACACGTTTCTCTCCTATAAGTTTCAAACTTTGTATACCATAGTTAAAAGCACCATGGCCGCCTATTTCTTGTATTTTGGAAAAGAAGTAAGCTATTTCTATAATTCGTCTTCCAGATATATTTTTTGTTTCTGCTTGTGATTCTTGTTCTTCAATAATCAAATCTGGTAAATCTTCTTCATCTTCTTCAACCTAAAACAAACATTTTAACAATACAGTGTCAAATTAAATTAGCTAGGGAAACTATCGAACATATACCGCAGTGTAAGCAAACACAATAAGTTACCGGCATAATTTGCTCTGTCCCCTCATCAACTGCCATACTAGACAGATCGTGTGTATCTGTTAATGGCTGAAGTTCCTGATTTTGTGATTCGGAGTTTTGCTGGTTTCTTAATTGCCTGAAAAATAATAACTTAAATGAGCTAAAGTAATATTTTTTGCTATTACAGTTTGGTGATAATAGCCATATTTACACCGCAAAAAACTAAAAGGTATTTTAACTAGGTTTTTTTTAAACAAGATTATTTTTCCGGTGACCTTAGTTTCCATGACCTCTTTCAAATGGATCCAGACAGGCTGGTACTACGTAGCACCGTCACTGAGATCCTATACCCACCTTCGTAGTCCACCATCAGGTAGGTGACATTATCAGTCACCAATGTCTCCATGAGACCTTTCAAATGAGTCCTATCACGATGGTTATACATAGTGCCGTCACTGAGATCGTAAACCCACCTTTGTAGTCCACCATCAGGTAGGTGACATCATTAGTCACCAAGGTCTCTATGAGACCTTTCGAATGAGTCCAAACACGCTGGTCCTACGTAGCGTCGGCACTGGGTTCGTATACACACCTTCGTAGTCCACCATCAGGTAGGTGTCATCATTAGACACCAAGGTCTCCATCCTCCGTCATTCGAAATTCTCAAGATAGCTTAAAACTATAAAAAATAAACACAATAGAAATAATGTACTCAATAGGGTAGGTACTTACCAATAGTTTTGGAGAGCTCGGCCACCTTTCACCTTACTTTTATTCTTATATTTAGGCATAGTCAGGCTTACTCTATGATCGGTTGAAAAAATAAAACGAAATTACAAACTACTTTAAATATATTTACAAACTAATGTTGTTTTACGAAATTATTATATTTGTACTATTTACAACAAGATTTCATTCATAAAACATTCAAAACGGGGACTTTTAGATTTAATTTGGAAAAAATAACGCGCGCATAGTCCCACCCGTCACAAGAGTCTTCGAGACACTGAACTTCAGTGTCTGAAGTAACGCGTCCCGAGTACGCGTCACAGGCCTTAGCGGGGGTGCTTCAAGCGGGGTGCTGGTGAGGTTTCGGGTTATTATTCATAATTTAAAAATATTAAAGAAATAAGAAAAAAAAAACAATACAAAGCTTGTAAATTATACTTTGAAAGATTATTGTTTAATATTTTTGGGCGAAAGCGACTTAATAAGCTCAAAGAACTATGAGACACTAGTTGGCCATATTCGTTGTAAACTTGAACAAATTACTCACACAAACATTTTACTATGTTGCCCTAGTTTTAAGTTAAATAGCAATGTTAATTTATATAATAGGAGAATTGAGGCTTTCAATCGACTATTATGCCTAAGTAATCAGGTGTACCAGTATGCTTACTTGTTTGACACAAATCAACTACTTTATTACAGCTACACTATCTTTCAAGGTACACTGGCAAAATAAATAATCTTGCTATGAAGATTATTTTTCAGCAAATAAGGGAATACATATACTATATTGACACACATTGTTATGACTATTCTATTACAAATGTATTGTGCATGAAAAGTAGTGATCATAGTACAATCAGCCAGAGTAAACCGGGTACTATCCCTTACTATTTTAAAAATCTTAAGGGTTGTGTAATGAGCAAGCACAGTGAAAATTACAATTTGAGTATATCTGAGCCTACAAATTCGGATTATAATACTGGTACTCAAAAGTTATTTCGTTAATAATTATTTACATATACTTCATCAGAACATAGCAGGACTGATAAGTAAGTCAGATATGCTATCTGTTTGCTTAAGTGAGCTGGTACAAAAAAATCAAGAGGTTGATGTAATGTGTATCACGGAACATTTTATACGTTCCGGCTACGAAACCTAATTGTACATACCTAACTATAGTTTAGCCACATTTTACAGTAGGTACGCTATACAGAGAGGAGGTTCTTGCATTTTGGTTAGGAATGGACATTCTTGGAAAGACTTCCCTGAAATTAAATTAATGTCAGTTGTTAACGCATTTGAATGTTGTGCAATAGAATTAATAGAATATAAAATAATAGTAATTTGTTTATACAGAATCCCCCTAAGAAAAAACTTATTGAAATTTTTCAGTAAACTTGAAAATTTATTAATATATTTAAAAAAAAAAGAACTTTAAAATCGTTTTGGCTGGTGATCTTAATATAAATGTTTTAAAAAATAGTAATGAAACGCGAGAACTTAAACATCTACTACGAAGTTTTAACTTATCCTTAGCTATAGAACAACCGACTAGAATGCAGAAAAAAACCTGCATAGATAATTTTGCCCATAATTTCCACAGAGCATGTACAGCTGATGTTATAGAGCTAGCTATGTCTGACCATACTGCACAAATACTGCATTGCCCAGTAAAGAAAAAATGCCTTATTGAATATTGGCGTAGACCACAGAGAGACTACTCTATTGAAAATATGCAAAAATTTAGATCATGTCTGGGGAGTTTAACCTTTTCCGTAATTTATCAGACGGACAATCCGAATATAGCCTTTAATGAATTCATAGAACTGTTTAGATTATTTTATGATCTATGCTTTCCGACTGTATACAAGACAATTAGACTAACTAAAAAACTTTCTTGGATATCGCGCGGTATTAAAATATGTAGTTTAAAAAAAAGGGAGTTTTTGTGGAAAACTAGAAGGAGACCTACACTCAATAATAAACAAAAATTACACCAAACTATATAAAAAAGTAATATCTTTGACTAAGAAATCTCAAAATAATTATAATTTAAAGAATTCGAACAATAAAAATAGAACGACATGGCAGATAATTAATAATAATGAAGATTTCATTTTACCAAATGAATCTGTCAATACAATTCAATTAGATAATACAGTTATTGAAGACCCAACTAAAATAGCAAACATATTTAATAACTACTTTATAGATAAAATTGTACCTTTACAAAATTCTGGTAAAAACGTAACTAAAGAAATATCAAAAAAAGTAAATTCAATGTTTATGACTCCTCTCACATCAATTGATATTTGGAATATAATTACGGGATTAAAAAATACCAACAGTGTGGGATATGATAAAGTATCTACAAAAATTCTAAAGTTCGTTGGAGATTTAATAGCTAAACACTTAAGCTTCATCCTAAACCTGTGTATTATAAATGGTGTTTTCCCTGAAGTACTGAAGATATCGGTTGTAAAACCTTTGCACAAAAAAGAAACAATAAAGAGCATAATAAAATATTTGAAAAATATATGTATAATAATATTTACATGTATTTAGAAAATAATAATATTTTATGTAAGGAACAAAAGGGCTTCCGGAAGAAAATGACAATAAATTCAGCAATATTTGACTGAGTAGAATTATGATAAATATGGATAAGAGACGACCGATATGTGCTATATATTGTGATATGACACAAGCCTTTGACTACGTAGATCATAATATTCTCTTAAATAAACTTGAGTGTTATGGTATCAGGGGCAACATACTTGATTTGATAAAAACATATCTACAGGATAGACTACAAATTACTTGCTTAAAAAAACTCGATATAGACTCTAAAATGGTAAAGATTTATGTATCTCAAGTAAGGAAAATATCGTTTGGGGTACCACAAGGGAGCGTGCTGGGCCCTTTACTGTTCATCGTTTACATTAACGATTTGCCTCAAGCAGTGAAAACCCAATGGTGTTATTTGCTGACGATAGCACAGTAACTATATCCGGTGATGAAACAGATGCATATGGAACTGACATTAATGAAACACTATCGACAATTATAACATGGCTAAATAATAATAATTTAAAAATAAATCTAGACAAAACTCAAATTATGCACTTTAGACAATGAACGACTGCACATACTGAAATACACGTAAAATATCACAATAAGGAATTTTTAGAAACAGAAATAACGAAGTTTCTTGGTTTGACCATTGATAGGCAACTAAATTGGAAGGCTCATATAGAAGTCCTAGCTAAAAGAATTAATAGCTCTTCCTATGCCCTTTACAAGCTTGCTCCAGTAGTTAGCACTGAAACACTACTGACTGCCTATCATGGTATAGTTGCATCTTTACTAAGATATGGCATTAATATTATATTGTGGGACACTTTTCACACACCGCCATCTAGCCCAAAGTAAGCAAATATTAGCTTGTGTTATGGGATCTAGATAACTGATAAACATACTTATATATTTCTAAATACATACATATTATAGATAAATAACACCCAGACACAGAATAAACCATCGTGCTCATCACACAAAGTTTTATCCAGGGTGGGAATCGAACCCACGACCTCTTGCGTAGCAGTCGGATGCACTCCCACCGCGCCACAGAGGCTGTCAAAATTATTGGGAAAACCCATTATTTTTTGGGGAAATTCTACGAATAAAGATATTGTGTTTAAGTCCCAGAAGAGATGCATAAGAGTCATGTTCAAACTTAATCTAATAGACAGCTGCAAGCCACACTTTATTAGACATAAGATACTTGCGCTTCCCTCTATATATATTTTTGAAGTGGCTTTATTTGTGAAAACTAACCTTCACTTATTTCCTAAATTGTCAGACATCTCGACTCGTAGTAGACGTAGAGATAAATTATGCAATCTAAAGTCTAGCACAACACTTTTGTGGAAAAGTGTATTCTGGCTTGCACCAAAGATACATAACAAATTTCCTGATCAATATAAAATGTTAAGCCTACACCTATTTAAAAAACGGATCAAGGATTTATTAATTGCTAGGTGTTATTACTCAATCTCGGATTTTCTTGATGACACTCTTTAATAGTTAACAAATGCACAACAACCAAACGAGTATGTTATATTCTGTGACATCTTACTATTATTATGTATAATTGACATTGCCTCATGATTTATATTTCCTTGACTTTTAAAATTATCATTATTATTATTTAATTAATCTGATTATTTTATTATTTGTATCTGATTTTTTGATTCTTAATTTATTGTAATTGTTTAGACGTTAGACCATGACGAAATTTATGTGATTAACAGATGCATGAAAATTTTATTATTTTGCACACCGTCCATGTACGGTGAAACATGTTTGACCTACCATATTGTAATTTACCATCTTATTTACCATGTTTCTAACAAATAAATGATTCTGATTCTGATACAAATTGTGAAATACGTCAGTACAAATTTTTTGATACAAAATTAATGCTTAACTATTTAGCCGTTACAGAGAAAATTTACAATTTAGGTTGAAAAAGGACCTATTTAATAAGATCTTTTATCAATTTTTTGGGAAGCTTATTAAAATTTTAAACAATACAATGTATTTGTGATGACCTTAAATATATCATATATTTTTTATAAGGCAAACGCACAAACGGATTCATCTGCAATATTCTATAAACTTACCTTGTTTTTGGGATTTGAGCGAGGTAATCCCCTTAATACTAATTTCGTCTCTATTAGGAAACGAGCAACATTAATTACTTCGGGTAATCCTGTTTGACCTGTTTTACCTCTAAACCATACCATGGGCGTACCCAGGATCTGGGCAAGAGGGGGGGGGGGGGGGGGGGCTTCAGATTTTTAATAAAGTTACCTGTTTTTAACCCCCGACGCAAAAAGAGGGGTGTTATAAGTTAGACGTAGATCTCTGTGTATGAGTGTGTCTGTCTGTGGCATCGTAGCTCTCAAACAGACGGACCGATTTCAATGCGGTTTTTTTATTTGAAAGCCCGTTTCTTGGTGGTGGGTCTTAGCAATTTTTGGTTAATATCGGTCCAGCTGTGTAGAGTATCAGCTTTTTTTTTCATATTAATGTAAGGCATTTTTGGCGTATGATTACTCTGTTAAGTGCTTAACGCGTGCTAGTATAATCGTTAAATAACAATTAATTGAGAACTTTGACCTAATGCTCCAATGGAAATGATCTCCAGAGAACCCGACTCTTCGACAATTTACAGCAGACATTGTTTTTGGGTTCAATAGTACCTACCTACTTTTTAAGGATTGTTTCTTAAAATACAAGTATATTTTTAGATACTACTACACTACCTACTACCTAGGACTAGTAATTGACAACAAATTCAATTGGAGTTACCATATCGAACATGTATGTACAAAGCTAAGACAGTTCCTGGCAAATATCATTGTATTAAAAAATCGAATCCCGTTCAAAGTAAAGATGATGTTATATAATGCACTTGCGGAGTCTCAGGTCCGATACGGCCTTAGTAGTTACGGTCGAACTTACAAAACATACCTTGACCAAATTTATAACTTACAACTAAGAATACTTAAAAATATAGTCTCTAATAAAATCAGGATTACATTTCGGGATGACCCTGGTGGCCTTTTTATACACTGTAAAACGTTGCCAGTAAATTTACAAGTTCACAAGTTGGGGTATACTAATAAATACCCTACCGCGTGACTTGGTTGACGTTCTAACCAAAAATAATATAAATCATAAACTTGGAGAATATTTTCTCAATCTGTAACACAGTTTACCAATAATGTTTGGTTGTGAGACTTGAGCATGTTAATTAATTTTGTAATTTATAGTTATAGTAAGATTATTTATTCTACCCTCCTTGTAAAAATGTATAATGTAAACGTAGACTAAGTCACTCGTAAATAGCTTAAGTATTAAACCTTAGTGGTTTTTTTAAATGCTATTAAGTTTAAAACCATGTAAATGTTTCTTTTAATTGATAAATAAAGGAAAAAAAAAATGATGTTTTTTTTTTGAATTTTGTAATTTAATTTATTTTATTATTAATATTTCTTTTATTTGGCAAAGTTCAAATCTATATGTATAGATAAAAAAAAAAATTAAATGTCTGTTTCTAATTGCAAATTAACAGATTTTCACTAAAGAAAAAAATGTCTATATTTTGCATAGACCATTTTAAAGGCGGCGGCGCTTACAAAATGTCATACACTAGTATCATCACTACATATTATAAAACAAAGTCATTATTCGCTGTCCCTATGTATGCTTAGATCTTTAAAACTACACAATGAATTTCGATGCAGTTTTTGTTAATAGTTGGAGTGATTCTCATAGGTTTTTATTTATAATTTGTTAAGTTTTAGCATACATTAACTTAATTATAACGATATATGTTGGGGCGTCGGAAAAAATGAGCCGTCTGCGAGCTTTTAACGAAAACGCTGCCTAAACTCTTTGAGATATAACAAAATTATGTATTGTGGAATTGTGTATCTAATATAGGTCTACAAAAAAGTCCGCGACGGTATATATCTATCTCTTAAGGATAACATACTATATCAATTTTTATACTTAAAAAAAACAGCAATTATGAAGCAGTACTTTGAAGGCTATTTACACAAATATATTATTAGTCCTTATCATTTTTAATATGTTAGTTGGCTTCAGCATTTTATGAAGATTATTTTGGCCCTTTACACCTTCCAAATTAAATGAATATCTTTGGAGATATGTCAAAATAAAAAAAAAAATGCAACGAAATTAATTTCGTGTAACCAAATTCGACCGGGCCGTGCGAGCGTAGGTACTTGAGAGCGGAGGAGTAGGTAATCAAGTAATTTGGAAAATGTTAATACATTATTGTGAAATTAGTAAACGACGGGATTAAATGGGTGCCACGGGGTTTGAAGTATGTCACGGGCGAAGCCGGGCGGGACAGCTAGTTAAAGATAAATTTAATATTTTGAGAGTGACCAACGGTTCGGAACGCGGCCCACCTGAGAAGAACCGGCAAGAAACTTAGGAATGCTTTTTTTGATGACCTATTTACAATTTAATATTATTTCACTTTGCCAGCTGATAATTTCCAGGCGTCCCTGTCCTGCAAATAGTCTTTAACAGCGTAATAACCTTTTCCACCAAACTTTTTTTTAATTAACAGATGAAGAAATTTGAAGACCGAATGTCGAGAGCTTTGCGTCTTATTCCATAGTGATATAATTTTCTGCACAGCGTTTCATGCTGAACGCAATCAAAAGCTTTGGATAGATCACAGAATATCTTGCTTGTCTTCAGATTTTGATAAATCAAATACGTTATTTACATAACAAAAAACTATTTTTAAAATGTTTCTCTGTCTGTGTGTTCCGGAAAATCTCTGACAAAACTGAACCGATTTTAACGGGACTTTCACTGGCACTCTTATAATATGTAGAAGAAGTAGCTAAGGCTACTTTTATCCAGTTCTTTAGTTTAGACCGCTGTTCGTCCACTAGTAAATAGGAATTACATATAAATTAAAACAGGTATTTTTATATAATTTCTTTAATAACTATGTTTAGTACGCTGAATGACCCGCTGTTTTTACAGAAGCAGGTCCAAGACGGCGGCTTGACCTTAAAATTTCACGCTCGCCTCAAAAAGCGGGATCCAAACTAAACTCCAAAGAAACTGGATAACGCCTAAACCATTAAGAGAGGTTGCGACGGTAGCCAAACTCTACCGGTAACCCAGGGAGGATTTGCTAGGAGTTACTGGGGGCGCCCGGTGTTAAACTGATAGGTAGAGATCGTGAGTTTTTTAGTCATTTCAAGTCCGGCTTAACGCTGCTAACAAACAGTTAAAAGAGGCGTGCCTCACGATTTTTAAAAGATGTATACGGTATTGCACATGGCAAAAAGTTATTTTTGTACTATTATCGACAACAGTAGGAGTCGAAACCAAAGGCAGGGGGGGGGGCAGTTACCCCCCCCCCCCTGCCCCCCTGGGTACGCCCATGCTTATCACGATACACGTGTTGTAATCAACAAGAATAAAAGGTATTCAGCGAGCTCAGATTTGGTACTGAGATCTAAATCAATCAAATCAGCCACAGTCATCACAGTCCATCCACTGCTGAACGTAGGCTTCTCCTAATTTCACTCTGTGAGGACGATTGTTGACTTTACCGTACCACAGCCAAACTGGTTAGTACAGGGCCATAAGATCTACCAGTTGCATGCAAGTGTGAAGGTGGTAAAGGGCCCACCTAGATCTCCGGAGTCAAAGTGACCTCACCTATTAGCGGTACAGTTGCTAAATAACGGACGAAGTAATGAGTCCTTACAGGGTTGGGGGACAGACAGCAGTCGCTTCCAACAATGCCAAAAATAAAATCGTCAGAAGCGTATGCTAAACGCTAGCGTATGCTAGCGTTTACGCCACCGAAGTATTCAAAATAAAAGTGTGTAGTAAAAATCCAGGTAGTTTCAAAGCAACTGAGAATACGCTAAGAAGAAGAGAGAGAACAGAAAAGGAAAAGTATACCTACCTACGCTGTTATTTCCAATAATGTCCTTTTGTAAAGCTGCTGGCATTGCTCAAGCCGAGAAAACGTGAGAAGAAAAAGACCAAGTGCTGTCAATAAAGTCACCAAACCGAGTGACAGTTTAGGACATAAACAATTATTGTTTTACACTATTTGTGTTTAACAGACGGCTGTTTGCGGCCCCAACACGAAGCTTGACTGTTGAACATTTCGGTCTTCGTTACCAAATTTTTATCTTTTACCTTGTACACTCACAAAACTTGGATCGTACCTAAGTGTGGACCGACTTACTAAACCCCTACCAAATCCACACTGAGTTATTGGCGGAGCAATAGTATCGCCACAAGAACAAAAAAAAAAAAAAGTACACTATTTGTGTCAACAGAGAGCCAAGAATTGAATTGTACTATTTATTTGTGTAACGAATCCTTAAATAAAAATTCGACAACGTATGTAAATTTGAAGCTATTAAAAATTATGTATTGGAATGATACCACTCCGGATGCTGATGTGTATACTTACGAATACTTCTTACAAGAAAATGTTTGTCGCCTGTGTTGGAATAACAACGACACTTGTAGTGATATTGTTCAAAAAAACTTTCTTAACTCTACAGATATCTCTCTTGTAAAAATAATTAAAGACTGCTTAGACATAAACCTGGATAATATCATTCCTAATAAACTGTGTGAAAGGTGTAAAGAAGAACTTGTTAGGTTTTATTCCTACAGAAAATGTTGTCTAGAAGCTAACGAGAAATTGCAAGAAATTATACTCAAAGGACCTACTAATGTGGAAAATAAACTAAACACTGTTAAAAATGACGTTAAGGAAGAGAATTTTGATGATTTAATGTACGATGATGAATTTGAGGATACAAAGTCTGATAAAAGATTAAAAATCAATTCAAAAGTTCGGAAAAAGTTAATAAATACACGCTCACCTACATATTGCAGGATTTGTTGCATAGAGTTACTGAATACAGAAGAGTTATCTGTACATAATGTGGAGTTTCATGGCATAGAAAACAATGGTACGATTTTTAAATGCTTCGGTTGTGAAAAGAGGTTTAAAAGTAGAAAAACACGCATCAGCCATGAAAGTAATTTCTGTAAAGGGTTAAAAGATGGGTATAAATGTAATTTATGTGATAGATATTTGCCTAAACGCTGCACATATGAGCATCATATGCGAGATCATAGACATAATACACTCACGGAGTTGCCAGAGCATATATTTAAGTGTTGTAAGTGTTTACAACTATTTAAAACTAATGAGCTTTTAAAAATACATATGCTTGAACATGGGAAGGAGAAGAATTATGTATGTGATGTAAGTATGTCTCTATACATTTAAACTTCTAAACCTATTGACCTCGAATAGAATAAATAATAATAAATATGGGGACAAGTCACACAGCGTCATCTGATTCTAAACTAAGCAGAACTTGTACTATAGTAACCAGATAACTGAAAAACATACTTATATATTTCTAAATACATTCATATTATAGATAAATAACACCCAGAAACAGAATAAAACATCATGCTCATCAAACAAAGTTTTATCCGGGTGGGAATCGAACCCATAACCTCTTGAATAGCAGTCAGATACACTCCCACCGCGCCACAGTGTTAACAATAGTAAGGTTTAAGAGAGCCTTAATTGGGATTGACTAAAATTGGCATGGCCACTGAAGGCTCCAGCGACTTCTACTCAATTGGGGACCCCCTTACAACTTACACCCTTATACAAATTACATTATAGTTTGACCAGGACCGCTGTATCGCTCACTGTGTACTATTTTGTATGTAGTGAGCGGTATAGCGGTCCTGGACAAACTATAGTTAATAGTAGGCCTATAGTCAAAAGCCTATTCGTTAAAGGGTTAAAAGATCACCAAGATCTCCAGAGCCCAAAACTAAATAAAAATGTCTTTATTTTGCATAGACCCTTTTGAATGACTTACAAATGTCACACACTAAAACTAAAGATAAATAAGTGACAACAAGTTTCAATAGCGCAAGTGGCATCTTTGTGGGCCAAGTCTACTATTTTCCCATAGAAAACCGTTCTAGTTCTCTATTCTATAGTGGTATATTGCAGTTAGTCCAAAAGTAGGTAGTCTACTTAAAACTATTATATATTTCATAATCACATTTCTCAAATTGCAGAAAAGAGACAAATTAGCTGTTTTAAGCTATCAAAATATTAATAAATAAATAAATAAAAAGCTTTTATTTTTCCTTTTTCCGTTACATTTGAAATATTTATTAGTGTGTTAGTATTGGTTTTTAGTTATTTTAAAAGAATTGGTGTTAGTTATTAGTTTGGAGCTGCGTGTCACGGAAATGAAGATGCTGCGGTGGATGTGTGGAGTCACGCGGATGGACCGGATGGATGGTCCCGGTAAGAGGGGAAGACCCAAGAAGTGCTGGATTGACGTCGTAAGGGATGACATGCGTGCCAATGGTCTCACTACAGGGGATGCCGACGACCGTGCGAAGTGGAGGAGAAAATGTAGGAAAGCGGACCCCGGGCGTCGCGAGACGCAACTGGGACAGACGCTCGGATGATGATGATGATGATGATGGTGTTAGTTATTAGTTTCATTTCTTAATAAGGATCCCGTTAGGGCATAAGCCTCCTCCATCTCAGTCCAAATCTGCCTGTTTTCAACGAGCATCATCCAGTTCTTTCCTGCTTTTTCCCGTATGTCATCGCTGCACCTCTTCTTAGGCCGCCCTGCGCGTCGTTTGCCTGTAGGACCTGTCCATTCAGTGGTCTGTATAGTGAATCTTTGTCTTTGAGTCTAGCAACGTGACCTGCCCATTTCCATTTTTATTTATACTGTTGATTGATGGCGCTTGGTGGAACTTGCTACACATATTAAATAACACCACTTGTACTGTTCCACAACACCACTTGTACTGTTCCACAACATTTACTTTGTAAACCTGACCGGTTTCGCCTCACGGCATTCTCAAAGGTACACAATATGACGACTTTATATTATTTAACATTTTCATTTTATTTCATATATCAGCTTAGTTCTTTTCCTGATATCGTAGTTTCTTACTTTGTTGATTCTTCTTAGCTTCAAGATCGATCTCTCCACAAAATATTAAAATGCAATGCAAATATTAAAATGCAATTTAAGAGTTACTTACAGGCGCTACATGTGTTAATAGCATTCTTTCGGCCAGCCGATAGAATTACATTGGAGCGCAATTGTAATAGTAGACTACGAAAACAGACAATGTTTTCTGGCGACTCTCTATTGAGTAGAAATCTATTCCCTTCTGACGCGATTGAATTAGTAGACTTGGCCCCCTGATATTGCAAACGTCCATAGGTCTTACCATTTTCCATCAGGTGGGCCGTATTCTTGTCTGCCACTACAATGGTATAAAAAATACATAATTTATATTTTTTTGACAGACATGTGGGCGTGTGTTCACTCGACAGGATTACCTGCATAAACATAAATTGACACACTCAGGAACCAAACGGCACCAGTGCCCGCATTGCGATTTTAAAGCCACTCAACGATCATCACTCACTGTGCATATACGGTAAAAGATTTTTGCTATGATGGCCGTTTTGACATATTACAATAGTGATTATATTTTACTTGTTTTACATAAGTACTCTGTTTTCTATCGTAGTGTAAATACCCTCTAATGTGGTCGACTATTCACATATTTCTACAAATAAAATGTAAATAAAATTAATACGAAAATTTATGAAAGGAAAAACGCCAAAACTGCCATCTTATTTTTTATATTTTTTTTAATAAGTAGATTTTTTTTTAAATAAGAATTAATAATAGATATATAAATCTAAATTAATACATAGCATGCCGCTAGTATAATAACTGTAATGTACTAAGGCCTCCTAAATCTCCTGGACATTTTTATATTTAATAATTGAAAATGTAGTCGTACAATCATGGTTTCCTCTAGCAGAACATGTCTGTCAACCTGAGCCTTTTCTTTTTCTGATGTGCAGAATCTGTTATATGTACGTTCATATGGTGAAATGTGAGTAAATAGTATGCCTCTGCCTACTTCTTTGGGGATAAAGCGTGACTGTGACTGCGTGCATTTGAAGGACAGCTTCAAATTAGATGATTAATACTGTGTTTTATATAATCGAAAACCTTTATACAAATCCTAGTTTAGCGATACAAAACTGAGTAGGTACTACATTAATTTTAAGACTACGCTCTGGGCACAATCCAACAGCGAAATTTGCATTTTTGAAGAAGAAAGTCGACTCACCAAATTGTAGAGAATGTGACCAAATTGAGGATGTGCAACATTTTCTGATGGAGTGTGTACGGAATAAAACTGAGAGACAGTCATTGATAAAGGAATTAGGCTTAAACTGATTGGAGGCCTTGTTCAGACTATGTTGTCAAAACCAACTGCCGAAATAATTAAAAAGTTGTGCCATCTAGTGTCTGCTCTACATTAGAGACTACTCTCAGATATTTATAAATTTATATTTAGTAAAATATTAGGTCTTTACCTATGAAATTGCCGTTTTGTATAAAAAAAATTAAACGAATTTTTTTAATGAATATTTTATTTGTATTAATCGAAGTAATCACCCATGCAATCAATGCATCTTTGCCAACGCAGAGGCAGTTTATTGATGCCCTGCCATTTCTTAAAGAAATCAGCTGGACGGGAGGCAACAAATTCTTCAAAGGCATTTTGTACTGCCTCTCGAGTATTGAATTTTTTTCCCGCCAAGAAGTTATCCAAATTCTGGAAAAAGTAGTAGTCTGTGGGCGCAAGGTCTGGTGAGTAGGGCGGATGACTGAGAGCTTCCAACCCCAGTTCTTGCAACTTGGAGACCGTCTGCTGTGCAGTATGAGGTCCCGCGTTGTCGTGCAGGAGCAGCGGAGACGAGCGATGGACCAATGCTGGTTGGAAATGTGCCAGCTTCTCCATCATTGTGTTCAGTTCTTCACAGTACACATCTGCAGTAATGCTCACCCCGTTAGGTAAGAAACTGTGATGAATCACACCGGCGCTAGACCACCAAACAGTGACCATCACTTTTCTAGGGGTAAGTTTTCGTTTAGGGCATTGTTTAGGTGCTAAAACAAGAATTAAACCAACTTGCTGAGCGCTTGCGGTTATCAAACAATACATTTTTCGTCGCAGGTAACAATGCGGTTAAAAAAATTCCTTCATTAGTGTGTCTGGCGATCATTGAGTTCGTGGGGCATCCAATAGTCAAGCTTTTTTACCTTGCCATATTGACGCAAATGGACCAATATTATTTAAAAGCTGCTGCTAATTCAGCCGTAGATTGTGTATCATCAGCTTCCACAATCGCTTTTAATTCGTCATTGTCGACCAAAGTCTTCGGACGGCCGTGAGGTTCATTTTTCAGGTCGAAATTTCCAGAACGGAAGCGAGCAAACCTATAACAGGTGGTGCGTTGGTTTGTAGTGTTAGCTACGTAAACATCGTTGATGTTGCGTCCCGCTTGTGCCGCGTTGCTGCCACGACGGTACATATTCCATAACTACTCGAATTTTTAACGTATCCATGATGACGAAAAAGATTGAAATGCGATGAAAATGTAACACTAATCAATAAACAAATGACTACTATTAAAAAAAAAATTTCATGTTTTTAAAATAAATTAATTTGAAATTAGAATTCTTAGCCACCCAAATATATTTTGATTTGAAATGGCTAGTACTGCAGAACGGCAATTTCATAGGTAAAGACCTATTACATTTAAGTTACCTATTACCCTTTACATTGTGTACCCACTAAGTACAACCTTAGTGGGTACACAATGTAAAGGGTACGATGGGGTTGACATATTTGTATAGATAAAAATTCCTAATAAATATTACATACAAACATATTTTCACGCTTTTATCCCCGAAGGGGTAGGCAGAGGCATACTATATGCTCACATTTCACCGTATGCATTTTTGTCCTACGTAACAGGTTCACAATTCCAAAAAGTGGTCACCCATCCAAGGACCACCTATTGCGAAGCTTAACGCAGTGATCGTTTACAGAACACTGAGTCAGCGGGTCCACGCGCGCTTTTTTTCTGCTTAATATTTATTAGGGAGAACAAAACAAAATAAAATATTATCGCAACCGTTGCTTTGGGTGTAAGTGTTGACCTCTCTTGCTGTTGGTGCACCTGCTGACTAACAGAATACCTCAAAGCGGTCACCCATTCTTAACCACCATCCTAAGCGAAAGTTTTTGATGCAGTAATCTTTTGCAGAACACTGAGTCGCTGAGTCAGCAGGGCCACAAGCGCTTCTATCAATATAATTACTTACTGTTATTTATTTCAGCTTATGACAATTATTACAGGAAAACCTAATGCAATAGTAAAGGTACATAAGATATTTTTTAAAACTCAAATTTTACATTTCATATTTACACACATACAGTTTCAGGCACAAACTCATGACTCATGCTCAATGATTGTCATAATAATATTTGATAAAACTCAATATGTACATAAAAATAAAATAAAATAAAAAATAAAAATATCTTTATTTTGCATAGACCATTTTAACGGCGCTTACAAAATGTCATACACTATTTAAAATATTTAAAGCGACCATTTTTATATTACATATGTATGTAACTTTAATATTTCAGAACACACACCGGTGAAAGACCTTACAGCTGTGACCTTTGCCCTCAGCGTTGTGTCTCCAGCTCTAATCTTCGGGCTCACAGGCGACGGCATCTAGGCGTTAAGAAATTTGAGGTATGTTAATTTTTGACTGCCTCTGTGGCGCGGTGGGAGTGTTATTGACTGCTACGCAAGAGATCGTGGGTTAGATTGCCACCCAGGATAAAACTTTCTGTGATGAGCACGATGGTTTATGCTGTGTCTGGGGGTTATTTATCTATACTATATATGTATTTAGAAAAAAATAAGTATGTTTATCAGTTATCTGGTTAACATAGTACAAGCTCTGCTTAGTTTGAAATCAGATGGCGTTGTGTGAGTTGTCCCAACGATATAATTTAAAACAAACTGGTTTAGCAAAAAATCTATTATGAACTTCTCTGCTTACCCTATGAGTGTGTTTACTTTTATGTATATGAAATATATAGTACACTATTTGAGCTACGCTCATCACATACTTCTGATTTCTGTAGCAGCTATTTAATTCCTAATTTTACAATAATTGAGAGTTTGCTCGTCATTTTTACATTTTTGGTTACCACTCCGCTCTCCTAGATAGTAGCGTGATGATATATAGCCTATAGCCTTCTTTGATACATGGTCTATCCAACACAAAAATAATCTTTCAATTCGAAACAGTAGTTCTAGAGATTTTCAACCAAACAAACAAACTGAGCTTTATAAATATTTTATGTTCATTTTCAGTGCGCCATTTGTACAAAGAAATTTGGATATAAAACTAGTTTAGCTGAACACATTTCTATAACTCACGTCCGATCCGAGTTTCACCAGTGCGAGCACTGTGGCGCCACCTATACAAGACCTAGGGGGTTACAGCGCCATCTAGCCGCGAAGCACGGGAAGCAAGCGAAAAGTAAAACTGTAGACCAAAAAATTCTATTGGCAGTTGCAGGCGACGCCGGAAATGAAATCCGTATACTAAACAATGTAGACTTTGATATAAAAGATAGTAAAAATGTATTGTTACTCAAACACCACGACGGTGAAATGTATATGGTTTAAACATAATAAATGAATGAAAAAAAAAACTTGTTTTATTAAAGCGCCATCTAGTAGAGAAAGTACAAACTGATTAAAAAAAATTATTTGCAAGCGCCATCTACTAACGAGTGGCATAAATTTCTTGTATCTTGAAAAGTCCTGTTTCTGGTTTTTAGCAATTGTTAGATTGATAGAGCTATTGCATAGCTTTTATTAGTTATTTGTATTGCTAAACATTTGAGTTATATAGTTTGCCAGTAACATGGCAGTCGTTAAGCCAGTAGAATGCCTTATTGGCTTGAAAAACTTCAACAGCAGGGTCGCCACAACCTGCACCTGTCCATTTCAACACGGCAATGGGCTCACCACCTGTTACTTGGGACAAAAAGAAAAGCATACATTGAAACGTGGGCGTATAGTCCGCCTCTGCCTACCCCTTCGGGGATAAAGGCGTGAAAGTATGTTTATGTTTAAACATTTGAGTAACGATTCTTTACCTCATACATTTCCTTAGCCGGGTCGCCGTGAATAACCCTCGGACCTATCCTTCGACCCGGTTGGGTCGACGGCGGAACACCGTGGGGTTCAGTGGCTAGGATGACTTTTGTAGGCCGGAAGTCCCACACTCCGTCATTCCCGCCCCGGCAGCAGGAATGATGGCGCGAAAACGAATACTCCGCGTCTAAATAAAAACTAATCCTAGACGGATTTGAAAATCTTAGCTTTCTATAGGTTTGTGGCCTTTGAGACTGGCCCTCAATTCGCTAGATGTCGCTATGACTCCATTAGGTGGGCGACGTCATTTTGTCAAGCCGAATATCGCTTTTAATATATTGCTGTACGTTTATCAATCACACTTTTATCCCTGAAGGGAATGCAGATGCATATTATAAGCCTAAATTCCACCGTGTGCATTTTTGTCCCACGTAACAGCACTAACAGGTTTGTACAGGGTTTTTGTTTCGAGTATTTAACTGGTGTTCACTTCCAGGTACAGCTGACTTGGGCCCCGAAGAACTCATTAGGGCTTGAAAAATTTCAACAGCATGTGGCTACAAGCTGCGCCTGTCTATTTCAACATGGCAATAAGCTCACTACCTGTTACGTGGGACAAAAATGCATACGGGCGTAACCTACCTTTTGAGGGATAAAGACGTGACAATATGTACGTATGAGATACAACTAGTGGTCCCGCGGACTCAGTGTTCTGTAAACGATCACTGCGTTAAACAACTTTCACTATGGCTGGTCACGGAGGGCCACTTTGTGGCATTTACATTTGCGAGCGTTTCCGTGCTTCGGAAGGCACGTTAAGCCGTTGGTGCCGGTTGCCAGAAACATTGCAGTCGTTAAGCCTAGTTAGAGGCCTTAAGAGCCGCTTGAAAAATTTCAACAGCGGGTAGCCACAATCTGCGTCTGTCTATTTAAACATAGCAATGGACTTACAACCTATTACGTGGGCCGGGAATACACATGGTAAAATGTGGGCGTATAATACCTACCTTTTGAGGGATGAAGACGTGACAATATGTATGTATGAGATACAACTGATAATACCAAGCTTGCCATTTTTCTGAGAAACTTACTTGTCTCAAGTGCATTGTAAGATTGAAAGATTATAATTATCGGAGTCAATATCTATATTTAAAAAAAAAAATCTAGCCCGCGTAAATACGGTGACGATGTTCTTTTTTAAAACATTATTTTTAGCATAAAAAAATAACACTCATTTTTAAAGATTTTTTTTATTCATCATTACAATAATCGGAACAAAATTAAAAGTTCTCTATAATATCTATTAAAACTTTTTCACAATACTAACATGCACTTGTATATTTTATGTACATTTTACATACACAGAAAAAAATTGGGGTGGGTTTGGAAAGTGAGATATTTCTATAATGTTTTGCTACTGTTTTATTTACTTTTTATTTTATTAAAAGCTTTGGCTTTTAAGCCATCAGCTTAAGAAAGTCTACTGTTCTACATAGATAACCAAGGACAAATACAAGGAACTGCGTGTGTAACGCATTAAATGAAAATTTTCTCTGAGTTTTTCAAGCAATTTTTAGGACAATGTGTAAAAAATTTCTAAACCATCTATCAATCGTAATTACGGATAAAATCTGTATTCTGGATACTATTTTACAGACTATTTTAATTATTGCTCATTTTATTCTACTCTAACACATAACACAATACATTCAGACATTTCTACACATAAATCACAAAATACTTGGCTGTATACATAGATATATTGTCAAAACAGGAACTTCGCGCTTCTTTCTTAAATCTAAAAATTAAAAAAAGATTTTATAAAATACCATAGACACTCATTTATAAATGTCATAGAAAAAAAGTGGTTACAGGCGGCATTGGGATAGATTTTTTCCTGCCTATATTTTTACTACATGTCTTTGCGTTAATGTAACAAAAAAACATACAAAATGTCACAACAGCTTAAATCTCTCCCTTACCTCCACCAAATACTATATACTTAGATAGAATTAGCAAGAACCCAACATATTAGATTTTTTAATCTATATATATAAAAATGAATCCCTATTTCCATCCATCCATCACGCGTGATCGGCTGGACCGATTTGAAAAATTCTTTTTGTAATATCCAACCCATTTATTGAGGAAGGTTATTAGCTATATATCATCACGCCACTACACAAGAGAGCGGAGCAGTAATCATAAATGTCAACAAATCGGAGAAACTTTCATACATTTTTAGAAATGTAATAAGCGACGGGTTTAAATGGGTGCCACGGGGTTGGAAGTATGTCACGGACGAAGCCGGGCAGGTCAGCTAGTATTATTATATTATTTACTATTAGCCAAACGAACTAGCATGACCTCGCCAAAAGTTTGAGAAAATATTAAATGCCTGTACAATTTTGAAATAATTCGGCAGGAACATTCGGCAGGAAATAGAAATGGGAAAAATTTATGAAAAAATTCCAACTATTAGGTTGCTATATTGTTTGAACGGAACTTGTATGGTATTTATAAAGTTCAATTTTTAACAGAATAATTTAATTAATTATTAAATTCACTTTTTACAATGTTATTATTTATTACACAGTCATGAACATGCGTCCTATGACATTTATTTAATTAAAGGATTAAAAATATACTTACATCTATATTAAGTAAATTAGATTTTAAGGACTTTTTATACTATGTGTATCATAATAAATTTTATGCTTCGTATTCTATTGCAATGGTAACGTGGTAAACAAAATTCAAATTCTAGCGAAAATTTGCCGAACTACTTCGATTTACAAAAGTTTTAAAAAGATTGTGTAACTTGGTACATACGGATTGAATGAGCCCATCAGAACCTTTATTCATATAAAAATATGCTGTACGAGTAAGGGTACGATTATGAAGTTTGCTGTTAAATAGACATCTAAATAGACATTTTTTTTGTATTTTATAGCCTGGTAACTAAGTCCTTTTAGCCAGTCAAAAACCCCTACAGATTATACCGTAGACAGAGAATAGTAATTCTATAGACTTGTTTTTATTTTGTTCATTTCACATAGCTAAGGTTTGAGACAATGCTGCCTAGGTATTTGTATTATAATGTGTCTAGTCTTCATATACTGGCAAATAATCCATTTTTTAATTTCGCTCTCAAACTCCTAAACAGACTAATGATATCAAACTCGCAGGTACCTCTATGTGTGATTACAATCTAACTTTTAACCTTGTGCTTACAGAAGATTCAAATTTATTTTTCAAGTCTACTGTCTAAAAAATTTAAACACCATCCTTATTATTTACACAAGAACTTTTTTAGTAATAGATAATCTTAATCGATATTCATGGTTAACTTTCATTCAAGACAAATAAATATTAACTCTATTTTTTGTTAATAGTACATTTAAAAGTAAATTGACCATACATACACATTACATAAGTTTTAAAATAAATAATCTTTTGAAGTTTATTAAAATAAAGAATTAATTAAGCTCGACATTTTATGGACAATTACCATTTATTGGCAATTAAATTAATTACATACCAAAAATAATAATTTTATTTGCATATGTAGGGTTTAGATCCAAGCCAATTGATTTAAATTTATCTTTTATCAATGCCAAACTTTGTCTACACCCTCTCCTAGAGCGCCGTCATCTAAATACCAGACGTTAAATTTCATATAAAATAGGCTTAGGTAAGAGACTATACTGTCTAGTCATTGGTCTATAATACCGGAACTGAACTTTTAACTTAAACAGAATTCAACATGACAACTGACATAGGCAAAGCAACAGAACTATACGGTCTAGTAGAGCAAGTTGTCTCTAATATAATAGGTAAAGGAACAAAACTTTACAGCCTAGTAGGGCAAGTTATTTCTAATATACGCTCTTTGGATACGTTCTCTTCTCAAACATTTTCCCCACCACGATCTCTGAGTGCACATCTTAACTTTCTTGAGTACGAAGCATTTTGTTTGAACCACGTTGAAGAATAATTTTCCTACCATATTGGAAACTGATGTGTCTGCGAGCTTGAGACACGCCCGAAACCTGAAATTGGAGAGTATTTGGATTAATATTTTTTTATATATGGAAGAAGCATTTAGTTGATTATGTCACTCTGTCTCTCTCTCTATCATAACAAAAAAGTTAAACGTTTAGGCGACTAGCGCAGCCCATTTTTTTTGTTGCCCCGTGCTTTCAAAACATTTTTAAACTATGTTGTCTATGGTTTGAACGAATGAATTGCACACCAGTAGAATCCTCGATAAATTGCCCGTCTAATGCAGGCATAATAACTGACGTTGAAGTGGCTAAGTGTCTTTCCAATTGCTTCCAGGCCCTACCTGTATTTAGAGCCTGGGGTCTACTTCGTTTGGCTGCCAGGAGCAGTCATCGTTTGGTTTTTGGTTTTCGGCAATCTTATTTATACCACTGAGGTGGCAGACAAGCATACGGTCCACCTGATGGATAGTGGTCACCGGAGCCTATGGACGTTTGTAACACCAGAGGTGCAGTACTCGGGCTTCCGGCCCTTTAAAAATCTTCTAAGACCCCTTTTGAAAAACCTTAGACAACTGCCGTCTGATCTCCCAACCTCGTAAAAGCACCTGCGTTATTGCGTCGTCCTTTAATTTGCTTACACCGCTAGCAAATTAGGTTGTATGGGCCACATGATCACTTTAGGGCCCCTTACATCCAATACCTACTTGTATTTTAGTATATTAAGGCATATCCTACTAATATTATAAACGTGAAAGTTTGTAATAATAGATGTTTATTACTTTTTCATGTAAAAACTACAGAATAAATTTTAATGAAACGGCAACGGAAAAAAATCTCTACTATAACTAAAACTATAAATTTAAACATATTTTAAACATACATGATATTTGTCATCACCTGAGCGGTACTCCCAGTTGCATCCTTCCCTCCAATGTGGTTTCATTTTGTTAGCAAAGATTAAAGCTATTCAAGAACAGGCAGGAGTAGTTATTAATGTCACTCTCCCTCCAAAATTAGGCCGAAACTGGCAGAGAAACTCCTGGAGGTAATGCAATCAGGATGTGTCGAAGGAGAAGGCAATGAATTGAAAACCGAGAACTATTATGGCGTTATCGACTGATACCATAAATGCGTAATCACAATAAATTGTAACACAACAAGTTATACCATAGACTCATACTTGAAGACAACAAAAACAGACTGACAATTGACATTTGACTCGAGAGACAGACAACAACAAGGTGCTTCTATAAGGGTTCCGTTGATTTACTCTGGTTTACGGATCCCTAAAAAAAATATGTGTGTGTACCAGAGTACACAGGTAAGAAGTGAAACTTCTTTACGATATTTTTTACAGCTATAATTTTTTTTACATACCTCGATAAAGAAGTTTCACTTCAAAACAAGGCGCGTAACCGAAAAACGGGACGATATTTTTTTTACGGCTATAAAATTTCTCTCAACGTTGATAAAGAGGTTTCACTTCAAAAACAAAAGGCTTAATAAAAGACAATCGGAACAACGAAATGCAGTCACAAAAGAGATAAATCGCATAATCTTTTTCAGCATAATGTAGTTTGGCATAATAGTTTCAGCATAAAGTTTTCTCACATAAATTATGATAAGCAGAGTGTTATAAACACAGAATGGTTTTATTGGCATAATTTTAATTTACCTTCTCTAATTTAGACATAAATTATGATATGCAGAGTGTTACAAACAGAATTATACCTTTTACATTTATGCTGATTAAAATTATGATAAAGAAAATTAGAGAAGATAAATTAAAATTATGCCAATAAAACCATTCTGTGTTTATAACACTCTGCTTATCATAATTTATGTGATAATATAAATGCGAAAGTAACTCTGTCTGTCTGTCTGTTACGCTTTCACGCCTAAACCACTGAACCAATTTGGCTGAAAATTGGTGGAGAGGCCGCTTAGAGCCAGGAAACGGACATAGGCTACTTTTTATCCCGGGAACAAGTTCCTGTGGGAAACGGGAACGGGAAAACGTCTCTACGCGGGCGAAGCCGCGGGCGTTAACTAGTTTATCATAAAATACAAAACGCATAATTGAGGTCTTGGGCAAAGTCATAAATAGGTATGATGATAAGTGAAGCCAGGAGGAGTGTTAGGTTACTTGTAACCACAAAGAATCAGAACAGTATCGAATCGCTTGTTTAAATCTAGTTACCTACTTATTTTTGTATTTTATTTAAACCTATATATAAATTCTATATATTTATTAAATTTGCATAGATACAAATAAAATATCACAATAAAAGCAAGTATTAAAATAACCTTCCTGTACACATTCTTAAGGCACAACACAACTTCAAACATACTCTACTAGTCTAGTTTAATGGTAAGTCTCTACTTAGTGTCTACAAGAAATACAAACATCAAACAATTGAAAGCTACTTAAAGGAGCCATCGATTTCGAGGAGTTCATCATAATTGGTAGGTTTGCCTGGCCGCAAGGATTCATTGGTTATGTTGACGCCGATTTTCACTGCAGTCAACACTGAGGCTCAATTTATTAAAAACTTCTCTTTGAATGTATCGAGGCATACACTCCACTAATCATACGCCTAATTACACACCTACGTCACCCACCTGTCATATACGCACCAATCACTATACATTTCAGTTACACACAACTATTACGCCTTGCAGACTGCACACAAAATTGCTGTATCCTTCTACCTACTGAAAATATATAAATCTTCAACCTTACCGGCGACATTTTTTTTTGTTCATCGCGAACAGGCTACGATAGCATCCTGTCGCTTGAACCATTCGCGGTACTCTTAAAGTTTGCTACAAATTGTGACCCTTCTGCCGTTTGGTGATAAACCCGGTAATGGTGGACCTATTTCTACTTCGACAATTTTTTGGTTTGTAGCATTCGGTTTTGACAATTTCGACATTTTTTTGACGGAGTGTTTTTGAAGTGATAACTTTTTTGGCGCAACGGATTTTTCCGTAGGGAGTAAGTTAGGCTGATCCGTGAAGCTCTGAGGTGTGCGGCTCAATTGGGTGAACTTGGAACGCCGAGTGTACCCGAGCGAGAAAGATACAGTCAGCTGCTAGCCGCTGTTGTGTTGCTGTGTTTAGTATATGCAATTCATACGTAATAATTGATTGCTGAATCTGAAGTTTTCTTTTTTTCTGAAGTTTTCACTTCTGCCGTGCGGTCTTAAGCACACTCTCTTAATTTTTTGTTGATTGTACACCGTGGCGGAGCAATCAAAACGACACTCCGTTGGTGAAGACAAGGTGAAGTTGCTTGTGGCCTTGACTCCCCAAGATGGGGGCGACAAACCACTATTGGATTATCTTAAGTTTTTTAGTGTACTTGATTCCCCGTTATGATTAAGATACCGCTGGGGCTGCAATTGCAACTTTTTAAGAAAAATAAATAAAATAAATAAATAAATATCCATCACGCCTTATCCCCGAAGGGGTGGCAGAGGCATATTATATGCCCACTTTTCACCGTGTGGATTCCTGTCCCACGTAATAGGTGGTGAGCCCATTGCCGTGTTTAAATAGACAGACGCAGGTTGTGGCGACCTGCTGTTGAAGGTTTTTAAGCCGCGCTTAAGGCCTTCAACCAGGCTTAACGACTGCCATTTTACTGGCAACCGGGACCAACGGTTTAACGTGCCTTCCGAAGCACGGAAACGCTCGCAAATATAAATGCCACAAAGTGGTCACCCATCCAAGGACCAGCCATAGTGAAAGTTGCGTAACTCAGTGATCGTTTACAGAACACTGAGACCGCGGGGCCGCGAGCGCTTCGAAACTTTTTAAGAACCTGTAGGAACCCCAGGAACATTGTAGCAGTGTTATCAATAGCATGTTCCGATGAATTACCCATTCGAATAGGATGGATCAAGACAAAATAAATTTAAATAAATCTTTACTAAAATTATAAAGAGGAGATTTGTAAGTTTGTGTGTAATGAACAGGTTCAGAAACTACTGGGCTGATTTTAAAAATTCTTTCACCGTTAGAGAGCTACATTCTACGTGAGTAACATGGGCTATATTGGGTTTACAAAAAGTTTAGGGCTCCGTACGAAATCTCGAAGAGGAAAACTTCACTAGTAAAGAAAGAAATTCAACCAGTAATTTGTGAGATCAGCGCTTTCAAACAAATAAAATCTTCAGCTTTATGAAATTCAATCAAATCAGCCTAAAGCAGTCCACTGCTGGACATAGGCTTCTCCCCATTTAATTTTGGAATTTTCATAAATTTTTAATAAAGTGGTCACAGGTTCAATCCCTGTCTCGAATCTGATTGTCTTTTTTTACTTTATTAAAAATTTATGAGAAGTTTAGCAAATAATTGCTTTAAAAATTTATCAATATACTGAGTGGAGTCCATTGCATCAATGTTTAAAAATAGTTGTAACACTGTTCATTGGTATCGAGTTGTTCATTAGCTCGATAGATGGCTCTGGTCATACTCTTAAAAATGACGATATAAATATGGTGGAGAATTTCAACTTAATTCGATACGGTTCGGGTAGTTCAGGTGGCTAGAACATTGCCCTGGTTAGGCAAAGGTCACAGGTTCAATCCCTGTCTCGAATCGGATTGCCTTTTTCCACTTTATTAAAAATTTATGAGAAATTTAGCAAATAATTGCTTTAAAAATTTATCAATTTGGAATTCTCCCCATTTAACGGCTTTACTTTGGAGATTCATTTTTATTTTTTTTTCGTTTTTATTTCACTGAGGTGGCAGACAAGCATACCTGATGAAAAGTGGTCACCGTAGCCTATGGACGTTTGCAACACCAGAGTTGCAGTACTCGCGCTGCCAGGGCCTCGTCCGTTAATCGAGAAGGCCATATTACAATCTCTTGGTATAGCCCTATACTATAAGATTTTTTTGTGTACTACAGAACCATAAATATGGTAGATGCATTTCGCGCCAATTTACGACGGTCCCGTCGCGTCATAAAGTGACAGGTTTGACAGTTATAAAAGGCGGTAAATCTTGGGATATTAACTTTGGACGTTGAAGACGTCTTTATTTTGCAACCGTCATAATTTTTGTTTTGTCGATTTGACCGGCTGCGGCCAAGTATTAAAATAAGCACCAATGTGAGTTAGTGCTTATTTTAATATTTGGTATATAAAAGGGATATTGTAATGGGATAATAGTAAAGAATGTGAATTCACAGTTACGATTTGATTTTCAAATTCGAAATGGAATCAGGCTGTCAGAATTTACTCCTAGGCCACAGGATTCTTTTAAATTTTATATTGCTTGGGAAATGAAGTCTTAACAGGAATAACTGCATTACCATAACACAAGCTTATATTAGTTTACTTTGGGGCTCGGGCTGGACGGTGCAGTGTAAAAAACATGTCCCACAATATTTATATTGATTTATTTATATTTCCATACTGCCTCGGTAGCGCAGTGGTTGGTAGTGTATGCGACTGCCGCGACTGAGAACCCTTAATCGATTCCCGGGTCGCAAAAAATATTTGTGTGATCCACAAATGTGTTTTTCGGAGTTTGGGTGTTTCCTATCTATAATGTGTATGTATTTAGAAATATGTTTATGTATATATATATATATATATATATATATATATATATATATGTTTAAGTATGTCTATCAGTCGTCTAGATCCTATAACACATGCAGCAGTGTACTTTGAGCTAGAAAGGTATCTACCCACAAAAAAAACTAATAGACCCGTGACCACTTTCAGAAAAAAAAAACAATACCCTACAAACATCAAGCCATTTTCCAGTTACTGCATAGTTGCACACCTATGCATTCATATGTGGTAAGTAGAAGGCATTAAAATGACTGAGTTTATTGTCTACTAACTTTAATACCATAGATTTATAGAGTATTTTATTGTATTACGTCAGCATATGCGTTTTACTATCTAGTGGGAGTTTTAAAAAAAAGGTTGCCTTATTACTTTTTTATGCTGTCTGAGTCTTTGGGTAGATTATGTAACCTAAGTGGGTGAAATGGGTATAATCTTGTAACGGGAATTTTTGGCGGCAAAGAGGAGACGCGGAAGACGTTACGTTGTAAAATTTTTCAAATTAGCGTTTTCGAGTGTTAATGTGTGGAAATGGTGGATTCTTATACATAAAAGCTTCAATGAAGTGCATATAAGTGCTTTGTTTTGTTGTTTGTTGCTTTCAATACGACACAGATAGCCTCAGTAAAGTTCTACTGCTTTACTGGAGTTGGGCTTGGTACAAACTTATATGTATACGCTGTTATCTACAAGAATATAGGTACTTTAATTTAAGAAGATTTAACTTACAACTTGAAAATAAAACTAACATAACTAGAAAGATTCAAAATAAATTGACTCTGGCATTGCTTAAGCTGAGAATGTTCAAATAGAAAAAAAAAATGAAAAGTAGGGCCTGGGCTAACTTTAAAAAAGAAATCTTTATTTTAGTGTATTTCGCTTCCAAGCCCTACATGAATTAAGAGCCAATTGTTTTTTGGCTACTATCACTTGACTTTTGGTTTTTGCCATTGTTGAAAGCGACTTATCTGGTGAGGTCGTTTGTGTCTAATAAATATTGATGGGGACCCTAAAAGAAAATTATCTAAATGTATATAAATGGTAACTATTGCAATGGGACCCTACCGATATCAGCTTAGCCCAAGCCTGCTTCACTGCAAGCGCTGCGCCTTGACTACCACCTTACTGGGGGTCGGGTCTACTAATTCAATTGCGTCAGAATAGAATAGACATCGTCGCTCAATAGGGAGCCGACAGAAAAAATTACAGTTTTCATAGTCCACTATTACAATTGCGCTCCAATAGAATTCTATCGGCTGACCGATAGACTGTTATTAACACGTATATTGCCTGTAAGTAGCTCTTAATTTGCATTTTTAGTAGTCTATATTAATATGTTGATAGCTTAAAACATCTATTTTGTCTCTATTCTGCATCTTAAGAAGTGTGATGGTGAAATATATTGTAATTTTAGTAGACTACCTAGTTGTGGACTAATCGCAATAGAACCGCTGTAGAATAGAACGACTGTCTATTGGAAAATAGTAGACCCCTGATTTCCGAGACCAACGGCTTATCGAGTGTACCGAAGCACAGAAACGATCATAAATGTATTATTAAAAAATATTATTAATATTTTTATTTATCTATCACGCCTTATCCCCGAAGAGGTGGCAGAGGCATACATATTGTATGCCCACTTTTCACCATGTGTATTCCTGTCCCACGTAATAGGTGGTGAGCCCATTATTAACAAAATAGATTTTTTTAAATTATATCAATATTATTTTCTAAAACTAGCGCATTTATCTTGTTATATGTGTTAAATGGTGGATTTTTAGATATAAAAGTTATGTCAAAACAAAAGACAGTGATATATCGCAGCGAAATGCGTTTTTTCTTGTTGCCGCGCAAATTCCGTTGATAGCTTCAATAACGCTTTCATTACTTTATTGGAGTAACAATGACTGACGTTGAAGACGATGATATTAATTAGTCAATAAGAAGATTAAGAAAAAAAATGAAATAAATAAGATTTGGCTAAAAGTTCTCAGTAACAATACATACCTACATATTGACACGCTTTTATCCCTCCCTTTTAACGAAGGGGTAGGCAGAGGTATACTATACGACTAATATGTATGCATTTTAGCCGCAGGCTGTGGCGACCGGCTGTTAAAATTTTTCAAACCGCCCATAAGGCCTTCAACTGGGCTTAACGACTGCCATTTTATTGGCATCCGGGACCAACGGCTTAACGTGCCTTCCGAAGCAGGAACGTTCGCAAATGTTAATGCCACAAAGTGGTCACCCATCCAAGGACCAGCCATAGAGAAAGTTGCTTAACCCAGTGATCGACAAAGAAAACTGTGTTAGCGGTGCCACGAGCGCTTCATAAATAATTAAAAAAATGAATCTTTTAAGTAGGTATTGAGATAACCGAACAAACTCTTTGCACAATTTATGTTCATTCGACCTAGACTTTTCATATTCTTGAAATTGAGGGATATATACGCTTTTACAACAAGCTTCCCAGTGACCTGAGAAATTTACCATTAAATAAATTTAAAAAGTTTATTAAAAACAAGCTTTGTGAAAAAGGTTTTTACTCCGTTACAGACTATTTGCAGGACAGGGACGCCTGGAAATGATCTGCTGGCAAAGTGAAATAATATTAAATTGTAAATAGGCCATCAAAAAAAAAGCCTTCCTAAGTTTCTTGCCGGTTCTTCTCAGGAGGGCCGAGTTCCGAACCGGTGGTCGCTTTAAATATTTTAAATAGTGTATGACATTTTGTAAGCGCCGTTAAAATGGTCTATGCAAAATAAAGATATTTTTATTTTATTTTTATTTTATTTTATAATGTACTTAGGGTAGAAGGAGTCAGGGTAGGCCGACACTTACATATGAAGGCCACGTGAGCTGATTGCTCAACAACGGAAAAGTCAAAAGTACTCAAGTACCCAGACGTGCGTGTATGAAGCGATTGATGAATCTTGAAGAAGCGAAAGAAGTATGCATGTATCGCGAAGTCTGGCGATCTGTCTGACTACCCCGTCAGGGACACAGCTATGACAGCATGAAGATAGTTGGTTTTAGTTAGTTAGTTTTTCTAATTACATCTTCGGGTGTAATTTTACATTCGTAAATGTATATACAAAGATATATTTAACTATTAAGTCCTAAACTAGTTAAAACTAGACACAAAAAAAAACAAGAAATATAATAAATGGCGCGAAAACGATTTGACACCATTATGTGAAGTCCACTGCTAAGCTGTCAAACGCACGCGTTCAGAAACCACTACGAGGGCACTTATCGATGCATTCTGTAATATATTCCGATAAAGTGCACGCCTATGCCAAAAACAAGGGAGTGCTTTTTGAAAATGTTGAACTTCTTATTCGACTCTCTCGGGTTTAAGAACAATTTACACCTAGTACGCCTAGTACACCTAGTAGTATACAGTCCGAGACTACCAGGACTTTAATTGGTCGTGCTAATTAGTGTCTAGCACATAAGACCTTTTAGCCTTTTTGTTACCACCTCACTAAAAAGGCAACGGGTTCAAAATTTAGGTACTCTAAATTTAACATCTAAAATAGACACATTTTATTAAATTAATTAGGCCCTTGAGACTCATCTCAAGGGCCTAATTTTTTTTAAAATAATTAATTAAAAAAAAAACCTTTTTTATATTATTAATATTTACCATATTTTTTTATTGTTGATTTTAAAATTATAGAGTATTCTTAGCATATATTGTTAAATTTATCGAGTTAATTTTTTAAAATAAAAATGAAATAATAAAATATGCTGTGGAGATGCGATCACTTCGAAAATTGTGCGGCGTAACTTTGGCCGACCGAAAACGCAACGTAGTGATACGCAGTATGGTAGGTTTGAATGAAAGTGTCAGCGTTAAGCTGGAAAAGGGCGTGCTCCGTTGGTTTGGACACGTCCATCGAATGAATGACGATCGATTGACGAAGAATATATATTGTGCGAAAGTAGAGGGTAGAAAGAGACAGGGTAGGCCGAGACTTACATATGAAGACCACGTGAGCAGATTGCTCAAAAACGGAAAAGTCAAAAGTAGTCGGATACCCAGGCGTGCGTGAATGAAGCGATCGATGAATCTACAAGAAGCGAAAGAAGTATGCATGGATCCCGAAGCTTGGCGATCTGTCCTCTCTGACTACCCCGTCAGGGATACAGCGTGAAGATAGTTAGTTTCATTTTTAAAATAGTTCCTTCACAATCATCTTCAGTGGCAAAATTAAATAGTTAGGCCTAAGCATTAAAAAAATCTTAATAATTAAAAATCTAAAAATCTTAATAATTTTAAGGGTAAATAAAGGTTGTTCACGTTTTGCCTGAAATACAGATGTTACCTAATTAATTCCAATTCCTAAGTCAAAAGTAGTGATCAGTAATTTTATTCTTCGAAATGGTTTTTGAATTATAACACGTTGTAAAAATGTGAACGATGCCTATTTCGTTTATGTCACTTATTGCTTTGTTTATAGGCTGAAATATTGCTGTTGGTTTTCCTATGGAAATAAATAAATAAATAATTATTGTTGTAAGCTAAATTAGTTTTAAGTGCAGTTCAATTTCCGAAATAAAGTTTTATACATGAATATTGGTTTTTACTCGTATGTATCGCGAATTATACTTAGGGCCCATACATACTTAGGGCCGCATTACAGAACATTTGCTCATTACTCAAAAACACTTGAGAGTAGTATTATAAGGTGAAAACTAGCTTTAAGCGTTTCTTGAGTATTGAAAAACGTTCTGTAATACGGCCCTTAGACAGGCCTTTTGAATACTCCACTCTAGTGATTCCTCTATGACGAATTGTTATGTACCTACTTACTATTTGTTCGGTAGTCATTCTTATCCAATTTCTTCGAATACCTATGCGTATGATTTAATTTTAACTGTTTTAATTGGGCCCATAACCTGTACATTATTTAGGTTGAGCGGATATTGTGAACTATGTATATTTAAATAATTTTGAAATAATTATTTTTTGTGAGCCTTTATTCTTCTTTTCCATTGCCTCTAGCTTTTAATTTTTTTAAATATTACATTGCTCATCAAGGGTCCATTTTTATGCGCCAGGTCAGAATATTGTTTTTCTAGGTCCGTCTAGCAAAACCTTTACAAATGTAAGATGGACCATTGTTTTTACAGACGATGTCCGACACGTTAAAATAACGGTCAAATCTTTTGAACCCAAAAATACTTTTAGTGAGTCAGCCATTTTGTTTTAACAGTTTGGAAGGTACGCTGTATTTATAAAGAAATCCTTTAAAAATAGAATACGGTTTAATTGACATATATTTTTATTGGTGCTTAAGCCTGGTCTATGTTAGGGGTGTGACAAAAATATATTATACGAATACAATTAAAAAAAATGTTTAGACCAACAAATCTAGCCCACATCTACGCCATCTAGCCCAAAGTAATCTAATATAAGTGTGTGGTATAGGATCTAGACAACTGATAAACATACTTTTAAAGTTATAAAGCCATACATACCTAGTCAGGTCATAAGTATTGTCACACAGTAAAAACTTTTCTTTTAGAATGCTGGCCACAAAAAAGTTTATTGAATTCGAATTTCGAATTGTTCATGAAAATAAAAATGTATACTTTTTAGAATTTTACTCATTTTTAAATATGGAGTGGACGCTTAAAGAAGACCGTGTTGCAGTTGTTATTATATTACAAATTTTTGACATTCTGAAAAATTTGAATATAACCAAAAGATTCGTTTATCGTACCATCAAACGATACAATGAAGACTCTAGTGTAGATGACAAGTCAAGAAGTGGTCGCCCTCGGTCTGTTAGGCCTCCAGCAGTGATAAAAGCTGTGAAGGCGCGAATTCAAAGAAATCCCAAACGTAAGCAGAAACTGTTGGCCCTTCAGATGGGGTTAAGCAGAACCACGGTGAAAAGGGTGTTAAATGAAGACTTAGGGCTTCGGTCATATCGAAGAAAAACAGGACATCGTTTAAATGCTCGTCTAAGGGACCTGAGACTGAAGAGATGCCGCGCTTTGTTGAAGCGGTACGCGGGAAAAAAATTACGGGAAATTATTTTTTCGGATGAAAAGATTTTTACCGTAGAAGAGAGCTACAACAAACAAAATGATAAGGTGTACGCACACAGTAGTGAAGAAGCGAGCAACCGTATTCCGCGTGTCCAACGAGGTCATTTTCCACCCTCGCTCATGGTATGGTTGGGAGTTTCTTATTGAGGCTTAACAGAGGTACATTTTTGTGAGAAAGGTGTAAAAACGAATGCAGTTGTGTATCAAAATACAGTCCTGACGAACCTTGTGGAACCTGTTTCTCATACCATGTTCAATAACAGGCACTGGGTATTCCAACAAGATTCGGCGCCAGCTCATAGAGCGAAGAGCACACAAGACTGGCTGGCGGCGCGTGAAATCGACTTCATCCGGCACGAAGACTGGCCCTCCTCCAGTCCAGATTTGAGTCCGTTAGATTACAAGATATGGCAACACTTGGAGGAAAGGCGTGCTCAAAGCCTCATCCCAATTTGGAGTCACTCAAGACATCCTTGATTAAGGCAGGCGCCGATATTGACATGGACCTCGTTCGTGCTGCGACAGACGGCTGGCCGCGCAGATTGAAGACCTGTATTCAAAATCACGGAGGTCATTTTGAATATACTTTATTGTCATAAGAATCTATGTTTTGTTAAGTTCATTTTGGTATATAAATGGTTACATAATGAATAAACTTGTTTCAATTATTTTATATTAAACATGTGACAGAATTTATGACCTGACTAGGTATATTATACATAGGAAATACCAACTCCGAAACTAACATTAGCAGATCACACAAATATTTGTTTCGGGAATCGAACATGAGACATCAGTGTGGCAGTCGTATACACTACCACTTACGCAACCGAGGCAGTTTTCTCTATCTTATTTGAAACTAGATGACCACCCCTACATAATCCCGTCGCTTATAAATTCTATAATAATGCATAAAAATTTGCCCGATTTGTCAAGATTTATGGTTACTGCTCCGCCCTCAAGGGTATTAGCGTAATGATTATTTTGGATAAATAGTCTATACAACACAAAAAAATTACAAATCCGACCAATAGTTTCTGAGACAAGCGCGTTGAGCTAAACATACAAACAAACATTTATTTTTATTTGATTTTTTTTATAATAATGTTGGACATTTTTTTTTACAAGTCGTAGTCTTGTAAGCTAATATAAGCTTGTGTTATGGAATCTAGACGACTGATAAACATACTTATATATTTCTAAATACATACATATTATACATAGGAAACACCCAAACTCCGAAACAAACATTAGTGGATCACACAAATATTTTTTCCCACCCGGGAATCGAACCCTGGACCTATGTCGCGGCAGTCGCATACACTACCACAGCGCCACCGAGGAACAAACAAACTCTTCAGCTTTATATATAGATAATATTAGTATAGATTTATTAAGAAGGTCTGGCGCTAAATAACCGCGACCTGTACCTACCTATATATTACTTATCACTAATGAACAGATCAAGTCAATTAAGAACGGTCAAGTCAGAGGCGCTACTACACAAGGGATTAGTAAAATCTGACAAAGAGTCGGCTGTTTCACACTTAACGAGCCCTGCGTATTAATGCTTTGTTCTAAACGATGTACCATAGAGCTATGAAGGGTATTACATATATACAGGTGAATTTTTTTAAGTGTTCAAAGTACAGTTGAGACTGTCTCTGTGGCGCGGTGGGAGTGTATCCGACTGCTACGCAAGAGGTCGTGGGTTCGATTTCCACCCAGGATAAAACTTTGTGTGATGAGCACGATGGTTTATTCTGTGTCTGGGTGTTTTTTATCTATAAAATGTATGTATTTAGAAATATATAAGTATATCAGTTATCTGGTTACCATAGTACAAGCTCTGCTTAGTTTGGAATTAGATGGCGTTGTGTGAGTTGTCCCAACGATATTTATTTATTCAAAGTTCAAATTCTAAACTATAAGAAATATCGAGAAATGCTCAAAAGAGTCGCGAGTATTTTGGTGAAAAAAAAAGCATCATTCGATTTTAAAAAAATCAATTTCCTAGTTAGGAATCGGACACAATGATTTTGAAAAAAAAGGCAGCCTGTATTGTTACACCATTCCAAAGTGTTTTTAATAACCTGTATATTATTATATTTTTTAATGTTATTTTTAAACTTCCGCGGTTTATACTCCTATTTTAAATACTACCCGGGACTTCACGCGAAATAATTTTGTACTTAGGGTGAATGTAAGTACAAAATTGTTTCACGTGAAGTCCCGAGTAGTATATAAAATATGAGTATATTTTTTACTCCTACAAATATTATAAAACCGAAAGTTTGTAAGAATGTAAAGATTTTGATGAAACTGTACAATAAAATAGCTTACACATAAGAATATCATAAAGGCTACTTTTAATCCCGGGAAGAAGTTCCCGTGGGAAATGAGAACGAGATAACTTAAAAACGCGGGAAGCTGCAGCGTCAACTAATACTTTACATACTAAGAAATAGAATCTTTAGCAATTTGACATCATTCTGAAATTGATCAGGTAATTATTTTCTCTTATCTCTTGACATGAGTGTTTGATATTTATGTCAATAAAGTTTATTCTATTCTATTCTCTTCTATTTTCTGAAGGCAGGCGTCTGATGGATATTCTTTTTATTTATTTTGATGAAACTGTACAATAAAATATGGCTTTTGCTGCTAAACAGTCTTGATAATGCCTCGTGTGTAGGCGAAACACGTGTCGAAATCGTACGACATTCTAAAAAAGCGGAATATTGCAAAAATAACATTTAAAACAAAATAAATATTGTATTTTTTTAAAAGATAATGTAAAACTTACAAAAAATGTCTTATGCATATAAATTACAATCATATTATATTAAATCTATGTATTTCAGTAAAGTTTGTTGGTAAAATCAACAATACATAGATTGTGTAGTTGTAGCTTTGTAGAGTCAGTGTAGTCATATAAAAATATTATTATATTATTTAAACTAGGCGAACCCCCCGGCTTCACCCGTGACATACTTTGAACTCCCGTCGCACCTATTTAATCACGTCGCTTAAAAATTCTACAATAATGATTAAAAACCTTCCCGATTTGTCGACATTTATGATTACTGCTCCGCTCTCCACGGTAGTAACGTGATGATATATAGCCTATAGCCATCCTCGATAAATGGGTTATCCAACACAAAAAAAAAACTAATTCGGCCAGTAGTTCCTTAGATTAGCGCGTTCAACCAAACAAACAAACTCTTCAGCTTTATTATATCACACAATAGATAAGGATCATTAGTATTTTGCGTACATAATTGTACCAAATTAATTTTAGACAATCACTGCAATGTTGAAAGGTGAAGGTTGAAGTTGACTGTACGAGTCTATAAATATGTGACTCTATGGTCATAAGTGTAAGACCGTCGCGCTTTCTCACTCACTTCATTTGGCAATGTTCTGGTCAAGCTTCTGACCGACAATAGGGATGTGACAAGTGATTAATGTCGATAGTTTTACAAAAAATATTTTTACCTTAATATTTGACTTCTATAATCAACTAGCTTTGGCTACGGCTTTGTCTGCGTGGTATAGTAATATCGGGCTGCATTTTCAAATTTTTCGTAAAGTTATTTTTATTACAATAATACTCAACTAAAGGACTAAATGTATTGTTTTATTGTAATATTTTAAATAGACATTGCTTTGAATTTTTATTTTATTGTTCTCTTCTTGATTTTTACGAATTTGTGATTAAATTATTCTTATGTAAAACTAGACAAAATTTGCATACCTACGGATGGAGGATCGAGAAGCTTTATTATAATGTAACCTTTATAAACAAATTTCGCAAATAAATGAATTAAATTAAACAAAATTAAAATTTAAATTATCGATAAAAATATATATCCCAACACTAGTCGGTAAACCTTAAGTGGCTTAGTTACACTACAAGCACTGCCAAATACCGAACAAATGCGGGCAGCAAAGAACAAAAGAAGGATTACGCGCGGTTCCCTTCGTCCGAAAAGAATTAGAGAAAAAAAAACATTAAGTTGTTAGTCTTTGGTCGTTAGTGGCTACGTATTGGCGGGTCAGCGCAAATGATCGGCGAGTGCCCTTTTTTTTACCCGCATACAATGCTCTGTGGCGACTGCATTCGAAATTTAAAAGCTTTCTTTCGGATTTAGTTTGGTAACCTTATAGTTTTGGCTAAGTGTAATTTACTTTAAAAGGCAAATACAGGCCTTCGTTAATTGAATTTAAGATTGAAAATATACTAAGCATGCATCTTCTTATTTTTTAATTTAGTTTTTTATCATTCACGCTTAGGTATATATCCGAAAGGGTGGCAGAGGCATATACACGCCCATATTTCACCATAAGCATTTCTGTCCCACGTAGCAGGTGGTGAGCCCATGGCCTGCTGCCATGTTGCTGGCAACCGGGACCAGTGGATTCACGTGCTTCCCGAAGCTTAGATGGAAATGCCAGAAATTGGTTACCCATCCTAGGATCACCCATAGCGAAATTAGCTATAGCAGTGAACGTTTAAAGAACACTGTGTTAGCCTGCGAGCGCTTTTCTTACTATAGTCAAGCCTAATTTACTGAAGGGATAGGCAGAGGGGTACGCCCACATTTCACCAGTTGTAGTTTGTACTATGTATTAGGCGGTAGTCTTACTGCCGTGTTGAAACGGACAGGGCCAGGTTTTTGACTACACGCTGTACAAAATTTTCGACGCGACATAATGTCGTCTACTTGGCTTAACAACTACCATGATATAAATAGCAAGTGGCTTAGCGTGCCTTTCGAAGCACGAAATGCTAGTAAATGCCACAAACGTTCAACATAAGAATAATATTATATTATCTGTGGTTCAACAATGTAATCTAATGTTTCGAAAGTATTGGACGCAACGATAGTTTACAAAACACTAATGTCCGTATTCCCTGGAATACATTAGTAACGTAAACGTCCTGACGTTTCTCAATACTTAATCAACGCTTAAGGCTAATTTTTGCCTTATATCTACTCCCAAGCGTTGATTGAGTATTGAGAAACGATTTGGAATAGGGCCCTAAGCCAGCGAGGCTACGACTTAATCAATAGAACTTAATCGCTACATTAGACACGATTTTTTTTCCTAAACACCCAAACCAACAAATAAAAGTCCAGCCATTGTTGTTGTCCCCAAACTAAGAAACCTTTCCGCCCCGATAAACAAGAATATAGTTATCTCACCTACCCGCCAGGGAGCGCGAGAATCTCATAATTTATGTATTGTCAGCCAGCATATTTAACCTCAGGCGTATTATTCACACATTATAAATCCTACGGAGCGTGGCGATAACGAAACGCGACCATAACATAAACGCTAAGATGGCGGCTCGTGACAGTTTTTTGACAGCGGTTTTGGCGCGAAGAAATAAGGGTATTTTTTTCTTGATAGGTACCTGACTTTTTATTTTTTTATTATTTATGGATTTAAAAACAAAAAAAAAGTAGTATCAGCTAGTTTCTGAGTCGAGTTTACGCAATATATTAAGTAGTATACCTGACGTATTTATTTACTCATCAATAATTTACTCGATTTAAAATAACCTAGATATTTTTGACGACCAAATCTTTTTCGCTTTTTTATTTAACCTAGATACTCATTACTTTTTGACTAAACATTTCACACGAGTTCAACTATGGAATAATAAATAGTTTAACAAAAAAATATTAATAAACTTATAGACATCTTAAGCAGTTTGCAATATTTTCAATTTCAGTACTGGCTGAAAATAAACTCCGAACAGAAGTAAGGGGACACCTGTTTAGTCTATGCTTTCCACATCATTACCCGCCCATTGAGCCGGGCGCGATTTTCGAATTTTGAACGAAGGAAATGGCGCCATCGCGCGTCAAGTTGACATAAACGGCTTGCGTGCAAAAAAGTGGAAAAATCGATACGGGGCTAATGAAATGTCTTTGTTTTTAGAGGCATCTCATTGTTCATTACCTTTTCTTTTCTTGAATGATTTAATTAAATATTATTTCAGAGCTGTTTTTCCACAAGCCGTGCTCGCAGCGCAGGCCGCAGGGCCGTATTCCAGGACATTTCTCGATACTCAATCTATCGAGTAGATTTTATAAGGCAAAAACTATTTTGCCTTATAAAATCTACTCAAGCGTTGATTTAGTATTGAGAAACGTTCAGTTCAAAAGTCAGGAAGATTTTTGAAGTGAAAACTGCTTTTTATCGCAGTACGCATATTTTTAGATGAGATAAAATCTCTGGACTCTCGACACCGTTACGAGATGCAGCTATAATGTGTGCACATATGCATGTACATATAGCAGACCGCAAACGCGTCTAGATAAATAAATGATTAGTATTTATGAAAACTTTATACATGCGGGGTGAACTGTCAATTTAGCCTAAGTCTATAAATCGTGGAGAATTTAAAATCTGTTTAACATAATATGACTGTAATACTGTTATTTTTGATTAATGGATGGCATTTATAGGTCGGTTAGAGAAATGTACTTTTTTGTAGGTAGTTTATTCTAAAGCAGCCTATGACTGACGAAAAAGTATTTGTGTGATCCACAAATGTTTGTTTCGGAGTTTGGGTGTTCCCTATGTATAATATGTTTGACTATATCGACCCCTCCGGGCAATAAGTCGGTAATCGCAAAAAGCAAATTTAACAGGAAAAATGATTTACAATATACATAGCTTTCCAATCACTGGGAGTATTGACATCATTGATACATCAAATGAAAGCTAATTACATTTTATTATCAGTTTCAAACTACATGCTTTTAATAAGCTACAATTCGAGAAAAAAGATCTTACAGTTTTTAAAACAGTTCTATTGTCCTGTAATAGTAACTTACCACATTATTGTAGTAATTTTTTGAAGAGTGTTGGTACGTACTAGCATACTGCGGACTTTTATAACGTTATTTTGTATAGCAACAAGTGATCATAATATATCACAACCAAGTTATTGTATTAATATTAAAGGGCAAAAAATACTGTACAAGTAAGAACAGTCTGGACTTCTGCATACTTTTAAAGTTGGCATTAGTCCCTGATTCGGAGACTGCACCTCTTAATATTGCTTATTCAGCAGGTCATGAAGGACTGAGTGCCATCGCTCTTGCATCACGAGTTCTTAGCATAGCAGGTTACTATTAGGATTGTTTACACAGCAGCACTTTTAGTTATTCGACTTATCCGGATACTGGTATTCCCCATGTTTCTGTACGCTACCGAGACCTGAACGCTGCAAGAAATTGAGGAAAAGAAAATAGAAGCACTGGAAATGAGGTGCTGGAGGAAAATACTTGAAGTGACGTGCACAGAGTTTGGCACTGAGAGCTTAACAAGCACAGTCCAGGCTCAAAATCTTCAGTTTTTTGGAGACGTATCATGATGTGACAACACCTGCATAGTGCGCCTTGTCGTACAGGGCAAGGATGAAGGCACAAAGCAGCATAGCAAGTCGCCCATGCGATGGACCGACCAGATAAAATCAGCAGTAGGCGGCCCAGTGCACGAATGCACTCGTATCACGTTCCACAGGGAACAATGGCGTGGTAGTGATGCGGATTACGGCTGAACAAAACCTGACTACGTGATGAACACGACCGCTCTGTTAAGAGTGATTTTTTAAAGAAGAGAAGTAGACTTGGAAATACCCTGTGCCGCCTTGACCGTGAAGCACGCCAACTTATAGATAAGATTCTGTCCCTCAGACAATTCTAACTTGTCCTACGTTATCTTGTCACCAACAACTGAGGAATACATTTGGGGTATGGCTTTATCTAGCAGTCGCCTTCTTATGCGGTGCTGGCACTCCTCGACATGTTTGCCTTTGGATTGAGTCTTTTTACTTCTTTCTGACCTACAGTTGCCTACTTTGCCCATCCTTTGTCGCAATAAAAGCACCAAACCAACGTGTAGCACACCAATTCAGATTCGCTACTGTAAACAATAACAGACATTGCCGCGGCAGTGAAAGCTTACACGTGCTGAGGGCGTGGTTTACTATCTATTGCCATAAAAGATAGAAATGTCTAGTACCTATTATCACACGACGACTAAAAAACAATAAAGTTCAAAGTCGAACGCGTTCCAACTTGTGTTCCAACTTGAAATGTTTAGTAGGTATGTACATATTACATATATTAAATAAAATTGAATGCTGTGGAGATGCGATCACTTCGAAAATTGTGCGGCGTTACCTTGGCCGACTGAATACGTAACGAAGTGATACGCAATATGGCAGGTTTGAATGAAAGTGTCAGCGTTAAGCTGGAAAAGGGCGTGCTCCGTTGGTTTGGACACGTCCAACGAATGAGTAAGGAACGATTGACGAAGAATATATACTGTTCAAAAGTAGAGGGTAGAAGGAGTCAGGGAAGGCCGAGACTTACATATGAAGACCACGTAAGCAGATTGCTCAAAAACGGAAAGGTCAAAAGTACTCGGATACCCAGACGTGCGTGTATGATGAAGCGATTGATGAATCTCGACGAAGCGAAAGAAGTATGCATGGATCGCGAAGCCTGGCGATCTGTCCTCTCTGACTACCCCGTCAGGGATATAGCGTGAAGATAGTTAGTTTAGTTTTTTAGTTAATAAAATAAATATTGTGGGACACTTTTCACACAGCGCCATCTAGCCCAAAGTACACTAATATTAGCTTGTGTTATGGGATCTAGATAACTGATAAACATACTTATATTTTTCTAAATACATACATATTATAGATAAATAACACCCAGACACAGAATAAAGCATCGTGCTCATCACACAAAGTTTTATCCTGGGTGGGAATCGAACCCACGACCTCTTGTGGCGCGGTGGGAGTGCATCCGACTGCTACGGATGCACTCCCACCGCGCCACAGAGGCAGTATATATTATGTTAATGATTTTCTACCTAAAATGTTTGTTACTTTCTATTACCGATTTATGTTCTATAAATTTAATACGAAATAAATATCACATATGCGTTTACCTACCGGCAATCACTATACAATTTCGGGACATGTACTGTGACTCCGATTCAATGGTTCGGACTGCTGTTGGCGACACGAAACCCTTCCCCATCACCGTCGGGGTACACCAGGGTTCTGTCCTTAGTCCGCTTCTGTTCAGTGTAATATTAGACGAATTGTCGAACAGCATCAGGAACCCGCATGAGCAGCCTCCATGGTTGCTCATGTATGCTGACGATATTGCGCTGGCAGACGCGGACAGGGGCAGATTGGTGCGACGTGTAAAGGCGTGGAAGGAGACGCTTGAGAACGGCGGTCTGAAACTAAATGTGGCGAAGACCGAGTACTTGGCACTAAACTTGACAGATCCCACATCCGTCCGCATAGGCGGTGATTTGGTCGAGCGCACGGACCAGGTTAAATACCTGGGATCTGTTTTTCACACGTCCAGTGACATCGATTGCGATGTCAAGTCACGCATTGCTGCCGCGTGGGCCAAATGGCGGGAGATGACCGGTGTCATTTGTGACCCTAAAATGCCGATGCGGTTGAAGGGACAGGTCTACAAAACCATTATTAGACCTGTCCTTTTACATGGCAGTGAGACGTGGCCGATATTGGAGCGACACAAGCAGGAGCTGCGTGTCACGGAAATGAAGCAGCAAGAAGCTGAAGGCAGCCTTCACGTCCGTGACATTGCAGACAAGTTGCAAGAGTGTCGCCTTCGTTGGTATGGTCACGTCTTGCGGCAACCGCCGGGCTACGTAGGTAACAAATGTCTGGCCATGTCAGCCCCGCCGGGTCCCGGTAAGAGGGGAAGACCCAAGAAGTGCTGGCTTGACGTCGTAAGGGATGACATGCGTGCCAATGGTCTCACTACAGGGGATGCCGACGACCGTGCGAAGAGGAGGAGAAAATGTAGGATAGCGGACCCCGGGCGTCGCGAGACGCAACTGGGACATACGCTCGGATGATGATGAATCACTATACAATTTTCACCACAATAAACTGGTAATAGCAACTTACCGAATATCGAAAAGAAAAACACTTTTGTATCAATGTATAATGACGTTTTTCTGGTTATTCCTGTATTGACATGTTTCCGTACAATAAAGTGGTAACTGCAAATATCTTCGTTAATATCAGTAGGAAAATTTTGAAAAAAAATACTGACATGTGTCCCGACCCATAGATACCGAATTTCGCATAACAATAAAAAGTCCATAATAGCACATTACCGTCTTATTGTGGGGGGGGGGGGGGGGACGGGGGGTCGATATGTTTATAGAATTATATAAGTATGTTTATCAGTCGTCTAGATCCCATAAAGCCTATATTAGCTAACTTTGGGCTAGACGATGTTGTGCAAACAAAATATCACACAATTTATTTATTAATCACTTGGCTTTTTTATATTTAAATTCGTTCTTAATACTATTTCATGGTGTTTCTTTATACTGATAATTCGCGCGGATGCGATTATTATGCGTAAAGTAACGGAAGCAATGTGACGATTGAACTGTTTGACAAGTGTCAGACCCAAAAAAAAGTGCACGGCAGAAGTGAAAACTTCATTGACAATCGCAATCAATTATTACGTATGAATAGAATATACTAAACACAGCGACATAACAGCGAAGAACAGCTGACTGTATCTTACTCGCTCGGGTACACTCGGCGTTCCCGAGTTCACCCGATCGAGCATCACACCTCAGAGCGTGACAGATCAGCCGAACTTACACTTACGGAAAAATCTGTGTGCGGTGCGTCATAAAAAGTTTTCCCTTCAACAACTTTGTTGTATGAAACCTTTGACGTAAATTATTGACGTTAAACTATTTGAATGTTTAATATTAACAACTAAATTATGTAATTATTATTGAATAAAACGGCATTACATAGTTTAAAAAAAAATTAAGTATGTATTACATTGTTAAAAGCAGGTCAGGTTAATAAGGGAGTAAATAAATTAAATTAATACTTAAATTGTTAATTTACATTGACGAACGATGCAACAAAGTAACAATGTTGCTATTTGTTTTTTTTTTTCGTGTCGAAGTCCTCATGTATGCTATGCCGGACTCCTACAGACTAAAATCACACGTTTCCCTTCCATCTGTCTATAGCCTGGAGTCCCGGGTGAGAATAATGTTGCCTAGGATATCTATAAATCTATACTACATCGTGTGTACACATATACATCGCATTGTTTGGTTGAATGCGATAATCTCAGGAACTACTAGTCGGATTTGAAAAAATATTTTTGTGATAGATAGGCCATTTATCGAGGAAGGGTATAGGCTATATATCATAACGCTACTTTCCTGGAGAGCGCAGCAGTAGTCATAAATGTCGACAAATCGGGCAAATTATTATACACTAGATGACCCCCACAGCTTCGCCCGTGGAATATTTCGACCTCATGTCCCACCTATTAAATCCCATCGCTTATAAATTCTACAATGATGCATAAAAATTTGCCCGATTTGTCGACATTTATGACTACTGCTCTGCGCCCCAGTGTAGTAGCGTAATGATATATAGCCTATAGCCTTCCTCGATAAATGGGCTATCTAACACAAAAATAATTTTTCAAATCCGACCAGTAGTTCCTGAGATTAGCGCGTTCAACCAAACAAACAAACTCTTCAGCTTTATAATATAAGTAGGTATAGATAATTGTAGAATTTAAAAACGACGGGATTAAATAGGTTCGACGGGGGTTCAAAATATAAATTACGGGCGAAGCCGCGGAATTCAGCTAGTACTTACATAAATACATATTATTCTTTAGTTATTGTGTCTATCATTGCGACAGAAATTTGTAAGGTATTTTATGAAAAATAAAGTAACCTATTAGCCTTCGTGCAACACAAGAAATCGTCACGTATTCAAAGAAACTTAACAGATACATTTTATGTATTAAAAGGACGATACAACACTTAATAGTATCGCTTCGTCCGATCTCTGAATCTGATCGTTTGATAGAGGCTGTATAAAAACGTTAGATCTGCTTCGGTCCCGATTTAAAAAAAATCCGTTTTTTTTTACAATTGGAGCAGCTAAACACCTATTTAGAATATTCCGATTGCTTTTTTTTTATAAAAAGAAGAATAATGAAATAAGAATCAGTGAAAGGAAACGCGGGAAAATACTTGTACTTACTGCAACGTAATAATAATTAATAATAATAACCCCTCGAGGACAGTCGTTATCTTTTATAGGATTAACGCAACCCTATGAGGGCATAGTAGATTCGCTTTTTGAGTTAACTACTTTCTGATACCAACAAAAAAATGTATCGGTAAGTTATTGAAAAGCTCACATCCGCAGGGCAGCTTGGGGCGAGCTGAATGTGCGTGGCTACACATCGGTCCCGATTCCTCAGAGTTTTGTTGCCCTTCTGCACCGGTTAGGATTTAATGATCTAACGGGAGAGCAGTGAGAGTGCTACTCCCGGGAGTGCAGCAAATGCCCATCTAGTGAGTTGGCAAGTCACCGTCTGCCAGTATTTTGATAATAATATATTAAAATGGCAGACGCCGTCTTCAACCATAGTTTTAGTTACATACTCCACTTAACCTTCAACTCAATAGCCCATTTAGTAGTTAGCATATTGTACAATAGTTTAACTCCCATTGGAGGTGGTCCATTACCGTTCTTCTACATAAGGCGGGCGTGGACTATCTGCAGTGGGGGTCCCATTCCCTATTAGATTAAAATTTTCAAAGGGCCTCTGCGTGTTGGACCTATGTCCCCATGTAAGCCTACCAAAAGTCCGGGTATCTTCATGAGAAAAACAGAAGATACCCTTGTAAAAAGAAGAGACATAATAATAATAATATAATATTGTTCGGACAACCCACACAACGCCATCTGATTCCAAACTAAGCAGAGCTTGTAATGTATGTAGGTACATGAGTAGGTACCTATTCATTTACAAAATATCGTGGGAATTTTTAAAATATAATGGGACTTTTTTTTAAAAAAAATATACCTTTTTTTTTATAACATTATTTTACTTTTTATCTATCACACCTTATCCCCGAAGGCGTGGCAGAGGCATATTATATGCCCACTTTTCGCCATGTGTATTCCTGTCCCACGTAATAGTTGGTGAGCCCATTGCCGTGTTGAAATAGACAGACGCAGGTTGTGGCTACCTGCTGTCGAAAATTTTCACGCGACCCATAAGGCCTTCAACTTGACTTAACGACTGCCATGCTACTGGAAACCGGGACCAACGGCTTAACGTGCCTTCAGAAGCAAGGAAACGATCGCAAATGTAAATGCTGTGACCAGTCATAGCGAAAGTTGCTTAAGGCAATGATCGTTTACAGAACATTGAGTCCGTGCGACCACGAGCGCTTCAATTAATAATAATATAATATTACTAGAATATTATATAATATAATATTTTAAAACAATATTACTAGAGTAGTGAGTACTTATAAGCTGGTTTCGGGTTTACCTCTTAAGCCTGACACTTAATTTTTTTTTTAAATATTTTTAGATAGTATTAGTATTTAGGCCCGGAGGACGCGATCTGGGGAACTATATGTAACGTCTACACAATGATTATGCTTTTAAATTTAATTTAATTACAAAATGACACTTTTTAAAATCACTTTATCATTACCGTCGTCCCTGGCCACGCAAATCATAATTAAAAATATTTTATATCGTTCGAAAGCACCAACAAACAGACACAAAGAGATACCAAGGAAATTTATGAGCCCCAATTAGGAGGTGCGAGATAAAATCGGACCTTTTTATTAAGCACACAACACGGAGTGGATTGTCTGTGGTCAAGAAAATGTGTTTTCGCGCGTTCTGATTTTTTTTTTGGACTTTCTCGATTTAAGGGTTTTGCCAAACTCAAATAATTAAGATTTGAAATTTGTAGTTTTGTTTTACGTAATTATGATGGCTGCTTCCAGATCACTGGATAATAAGCATCGAATTATTGCGTGAAACTGTCAAATGCTTAAAAAACAGCTAGACTCATCTTCGGATCAGTGAAATAAATGTGAAGTTATTCTCTGGGGATTTGCGCGGCTTGGAAACGCATCATTACAATATTCATTTAATATGGAAGGTGTAAAGGGCCAAAATAATCTTCATAAAATGCTGAAGCCAACTAACATATTAAAAATGATAAGGACTAATAATATATTTGTGTAAATAGCCTTCAAAGTACTGCTTCATAATTGCTGTTTTTTTTCAAGTATATTAATTGATATAGTATGTTATCCTTAAGAGATAGACATATACCGTCGCGGACTTTTTGTAGACCTATATTAGATTTCACAATTTCACAATACATTATTTTGTTATATCTCAAAGAGTTTAGGCAGCGTTTTCGTTAAAAGCTCGCAGACGGCTCATTTTTTCCGACGCCCCCAACATATATCGTTATAATTTTAGCTAAAACTTAACAAATTATAAATAAAAACCTATGAGAATTACTCCAACTATTAACAAAAACTGCATCGAAATTCATTGTGTAGTTTTAAAGATCTAAGCATAGCATAGTATCATCACTACATATTATAAGACTTTGTTTTATAATATGTAGTGATGATGAAGTTAAATAATAAATATCCATCACGCCTTATATGCCCACTTTTCACCGTGTGGATTCTTGTCTCACGTAAAAGGTAATGAGCCCATTGCCGTGTTGAAATAGACAGACGCAGGTTGTGGCTACCAGCTGTTGAAATTTTTCAAGCCGCCCATAATGCCTTCAACGACTGCCATTTAACTGGCAACCGGGACCAACGGCTTAACGTGCCTTCCGAAGCACAGAAACGCTCGCAAATGTAAATGCCACAAAGTAGTCACCCATCCGAGGACCAGCCATAGTGAAAGTTGCGTAACTCAGTGATCGTTTACAGAACACTAAGACCGCGGGGTCACGAGCGCTTCGTTTGATTTGTAAGTTTCCTGTCTGTTTTAACACGGCAATAGGCACACCACAAACCACCTTTATGACAACATACAATTCTTTTTTTAAATATGGCGGTATATTGGGAACCCCACGATATACCTACCATAACTGTGAAAAGTAGTCCTTTGGAGACAATGGCGTTCACAGTTGTGACAGTTCCTACAGGAAATTATTGTCAGCTGATATCATATCACCCGAAGTACTTACTTAGTACCTACTTCCTTCTATTTCAGCTTCGTGTCTTCGTCGCCTAGGACCATTTAACCAATGTACGCGTAATGTACTCAATAAAGTATGAAATCACGTTCAACCAACTTTCGTGCGGGGGGAAACAACACACATATTGATTTCTTACCCTTGCATGAAGTGTTGTCACTGTCTAACAACCAATAAAAATACAACGCAAATAGAAAAATGTAGGTATGCAATACGAATTTGACACAATATTATTTGGCTAATTTGAGATGGTAACTCTTTGTATAATGTTTATAGAGAACGAAAGTATATTTAATATAGGCCGATTAAGTTGTTGGCATGTTTCATTAATTAATAAATTTTGTTAAAAATAGTTATGTGAATGAAATAAAATTTTACTTGCGAGTGAAAACAAACAAAGCTAATCTCTAAAGCCTTAAGTCTCTAAATTTAAGCTCTAGGAAGCCGCTAAGTTAAAAAAAATAGAAAGAATCAGCGTCGCACCTCCATCGCTTTCTTTAATCTAATCCTGCCGTCTTTTAGACTAGCGATGTATTTTTTTTAATCGTTTCATTTATAACGCATCAATTCTACACGGTACCATAGAGGAAATGACTCTATTAATGTACACAACTATACGACGGCCATTAGGTGAGCTTGGTGACATTTTTTTTTAAATATGGCCTACGACACGGATGTTGAGAGGCAAATTAATTTAACCGTTTGATTTAATAATAATAATAATTTAAGAAAGGTACCTGCTGGTCATTTTAGTTATTTTATTCATGTTTTAAAATTAATTTTTTTATTAAAGACATTAATTTGAATGTACTAAAATAAAAAAATGTAGTTAACATAACATAGCATGAACAGTATGGACCTAATGTCATACGATTATGTTATACGTATCATTTTTTTTTTATTATTTGATGCTTAAGTCTCAAACAGATGCAAACTCTGTCAAACTGCCATTACTTTTGATAAGAATCCCATCAATTGCACGCACGCATAAAAATAGGGGGGCTATTTGCATGCTTTAACCGTGATATATCAAGGATCATACGTAGGTAGGTACATATAAAAAACGTAAGCAATAATGATGAAACATTCTTGATTCTCAATAACAGTGTCTACCAAAATTTTCGGAGACCAAATTTTTGGTAGGTATCTACTTCTATTGCCCAACGAACTAATACCAAGTAACACGAAAAAATAAAATAAAATAGACATTAGTACTTGAAAGTGTTAAAAGGTCAAACATGAGTTTAGCAAAATTCTTAAATCGAGAAAGCTCAAGAAGAAAGGAAAATAAAGGTCAAACAGTCACTGCTGCAAGTACCTATGTTGTTTCAAGACTGCAACACACGTGCCCATGCTCAACATTTACCACGACTTAACATTTATTTTGCAAAAATTAGGACTTTAAAAAAATAGTTAAGCATAAAAAGTAATAAAAAACTAATTAAAAAGATAATTATGGATTATATAATAAAAAAAATCTAAGAAATCAAAATGGCGGCCAAAGCAACGACATCTATCATTTTATTCCACGAACCTTTCGTCACAACGGCAATGCATCAGTGTGTTGACACGCCAGTTGTAGCATCCGTACTTCTTTTCCATACCGCCAATCCAAAAAGGGCAGCGAAGGTCGTGGATTCTGCAGCAGCGATCGGTCCTCGTGTAGCTTCCAAGCTGAGAGTACCTTGTTGCAGAGAAACCTTTTCCACACCATTTTGTGCCGGGAACTCGGAGTATATCCATTGTATCTCGTTTTTGTCTATGGCGGGCGATATTTAAATTTTGAATGTACTATAAACCTTTTTTGTCAGATGTCATGATTTTCGAATAACTGTTTTTTTAAGGATTCTAGTTCGAAGTTTTTAAATAATTTTAACAAGTTATTACAAGATATCATTAAAGTTATAAAAAAAAGATTACGAAGGGATTATCTACCAATTACATATAGAATTCTATTCATTAGTAAATGTCACAATTAATTCGAAAATCGATCAATCATTAATACCAATTCTAAATTGATACGAAGACCCACCTCTCTTTTATTTTTTAAATCTTTCGTTTACTTTTTATTTTATTATAGGCAATGGTATTCAGTTCATAATGACCTCTCCTTTATATCATAACCTACGTGTTAAAAATAAGCAGACCACCAACATATTTATGAGGAAAAAAATGTCATAAATATACTAGGGATAGCCGCTATAAATTCTTTATAGATCCTGAAGTGCTATAAAGATCGATAGGTCGTTGCTAGCCCGAGTGATCTATGGATCAATACGCGTTTATAGTTTTATTGGCTGGCACTATTCGATATATATCATGTTCACAAATTAAATGTTTCGTAACCGTTAGATGGTTGTTACATGTTTAACAAGGTACTTAGGTATTTCCATCGCCATCGATAAACCAGGATCTGCAGCAATGACCAAGACCGGAAAAGTTACACCTCGGTCGACCTCGGTCAAGTCCTTCCTACAAGTTAGTGTCTTGGAACCTGCACCGATTAGAAGAGAGAGTTGCTTTTCTTCCAAAGTGGGAGATCAGGAAGGCAACTAAAGGTACATAATATATCAATATATAGAAAATATAGCACTCGTATCACGGTAACAGTATATCTTTCTACGCTTCCTATGTAAACTACGATTCATTACACTTGTTTAACCAAACAATCATAGTTCTTCAAAACGTCATTTCGAAATCATTAAAGTTATTGTTGGTGTAATAAGTCTTATAATGATTAATTAAATTGATGCACAATAAGCTACCAGAACTTGAGTTGCCAGGTTGGAAATCTGCAATATCTGGACCAGAGGTAAAAAAACTGGGGATTTTGTGAATTTTTTCGGGACAAATGAAAAATTCCAAGAAGAAGGCCTGCCTCAAGAAAGACCGACAGTCTGATCAAAATCGCGTCCAGTGGTCAGGATCGATAAACAAAACTTACAATAGATTTAAGTTTGTACGGCATACGGCACGGGGCGCGCACTGTCATTCACATTCGATTTTGGTTATCGCGTGCTGTTTTGAACTTTGACTTTGACTGCTGATTTGAGAAGCATTATCGGACCTTTTCAGTTTTGTCGGGACGCCAATGAAATGCCGGGACAATTCCGACCATCTGGCAACCCTAACCAGAACTGTACCACTACACGTTACATACAATACACAATAAATTAATATACATATTTAATTCACTACTATTTATTCACTACTGAGGTACCAGAACCGTATGGTTCTGGTAGCTCAGTAGATTAGAACATTGCCTTGGATAGGCAAAGGTCATGGGTTAAAGACTCGCTCCGAGCTAAGTTGTCTTTTTTTTATCAGCCTGCATGGAATACTAATTACAAAGGCATTTGTATTAGGCATAATACTTAGATCTGTACTTCTTGTTTCGATATGGCAGATTTAGATAGGTTTATAACATTTTTAGAGCCAAAGCAAATCGTAGCCGGTTTAACCATAGACTATACGGTATAGGGCTAAAGAGAGAGGAACATTAACTCAGCGGGACGTTTGATTTGATAGTACTCGAACTTAGATAAACCTCATCCTTACAGCGAAAGTAGTATAATAAAAATAAATAACATATAATCAGATTATTTCCCATCTAATCTTAATTAGGATGGTAATGGGACGCACCTTCGCTTATTAGTAGAAAATAGTAGAAATGGAATGTGAACTTTATGATATAGCGTCTTGATTAGGATGCTTCAAAAAAGGTTATAAAATTCGAATTTGTTCTTTTTTCGTAACTTGATCAGTTCAAAGAAGTCCTTTTCTTTTTTCTCTGATAGTTAATTTAGAAAACGTAATAGAAGACACAAAAATTCAAATTGTTGTTCTAAAATTAAAATTCGATTCGTTGGAGCCAAATACCCGAAGATAACTCTTTTTAATTACATAATTTTACATGTTTTAAGCATTTTTGTTCTAGGTTTGTTTCACGGTCAGGTCACGATATGGATGAAATGATAAAAAATTGTAGGCGTAGTTTTCAGCAAATTTCAAAGAGATTACAAAATACGATAGCTATAAAAGCCCATAATCACTATTTCAAAATATACTGCGAAACGGTATTTATATGTAAATCTTCTTATCTGACAGATGGAAACAAGCAAAATTTTTTTCTTTTTAAGCGTGGATGGCATTTTTTGTTTTTGTGGCTAGCACAAAAACAACTAAAACCTAACTAGTCTAGACTAAAACCACACGGTGCCATTCCATCTGCCTATGGTCAGGAATCCCGGATGCCCTTGGAAGGATAGCCCTAAGGCTCCTGAAAAAATGACACCTAATCCCCACACCAGCAACTGATATCTGCGACATTAAAAAATAAAGTTGCTTCTAAGCATGTAATGGCATATGAAGACACTTATTATTCTAAATTTAAATATTCTCTGTAGGTTTAGCGAAGCATAAGAGCGGAATAAGCATTTTTTTTTTAATATATTTAGCGTAAGTTATAATACCTCTTTGAATTTACCTATTTTTTTTTCTATCAATCTTACAATCTCACAAGCATACAGGCTCACCTGTCCCCTTACTCAGAACTATTCTTTACGTTTTCGACCAACCATCAACAAGATATCGGAAAGTCAATTTATGCGATACAAAGCATCTTTTCGGATGAGTTGTTAAATGTTCTTTGAAAAAGTTTACGAATGGTTGTGAATAAGGAGGCTGTTTGAAAGTGGTAACCGCAACCTATGTATGTTTCCAAAACCAGACGAGTTGCACCCTGAAAAAACCTTCTAAGACCTCCTTAAAGGAGCCCGTACTGTCCCATAAATAAATAAACCACTACCCAAAAATATTTAAAAAAAACGAAAACGTTATTTACCATCAACCCTCACATCTTCTCAACATAAACCGCTTCGAAATTCAAAACTTTACATTTACATTATGAACACACAAAAAAAAAAACAAAACCAAAAAGGCCTGATTAAAAAAAAAAACAAACCTCCTATCGCATTTGCAGTGCGAAACAGTGTACGGTCTAAAGTTGAAATATCCAAATCTTCGTTTAAATTTGCCGATGTTCATTGGGCAATAGTCGTGGGCTCTACAGCACTTGTCTTCTGCCGCATCGTGCCCAACTTCCCCATACTGAGATGCAATGTGCCCAGCCCCGCACCATTTAGTGCCAGGCACGATCAACATCTCGGTTAAAGATCTTCGCGACCTGTATTCAGGTTTTAAATAGCATTTATAAATAATCTATATACAAAAGTAAGCATTTGCTTTTAGCGTTGCCTGAAAACCTAAGCCATTAAAAAAATAAAAGCTTTTTAATTTACTAAAATATTCGATGAGGTGTTTAAAACAATAATAATCTTTTTAATTCCCGAATGACATGCCAGGTGTTGTCAATAGTTCCAGCTGTCCAGATGTTTAAGAATTTGGATTATAAATTTACAGAAACTTATTTTGCCCGACAATGTAAGAAAGGTCCTTGGGTTACCCACCGAGGTAGATTTCCCCTGATTCTTGGGAAAAAATATAGTGTAGCCCCATATTAAATAAATTACTGAATATCAATATAGACTTTAGGACTTTTTCCACAGCCATCTAATGAAAATTAAACAAAAAAAATCCAGACAGAACAAATCACCGTGATCCTGGGTTAAGATTTGTTGTCCCACAAACTCCACTTTCGTAGTTAGGTATACTAACCATTAGACCACAGCCTTAATGTCCATCCCATTAAAAAAAAAAACGTAAACGATCATTCGAATCATCACGGCTGAAGCCAAAGCTAATTTAAAAAAGCGTGAACTGATGCGTGAAGTGAGTCTGAATCACTACGTAAAGGGTTTATATAACAGAAAAGAAATTACAATATTTTTTTGGGTCTGTGGTTTATTTAAAATCAATTAGGTATTTTTAAACATATATGTTAACTAGCTGACCTGATAATTTTTCTTCTACCAAATAAATTATCAAAAATAACTTTTAATGAAAGAAATCTGTTAAAAACCAATTTTATCTTTCAAGTTGGAACAAAATAAACATTTAATAATTCGCTAAAATTTTAGTTAAAACCGTGTCACGAGAATTAATATAATAGATTAAAATTTAATGAAGTGCTACATAAATTCATTTAATACAAACTCAGTTACGTTAAAAAAAAGGCTTGGCAGATATTTCAAGCAACACTAATAGCAAAATTGAATGCATTAAATTAAGTGTTTTACACAAATGAGTGCGTAAATATAAATGAAAAATAGTAAAATATTTTTTCTTGTTCAGTATTCAAATTTATACAAAAAATAAAATCAAAAACTCAACCCATACAAAAAAAAAACTGATAAGAAAAATTAATATGTCTGAGTAAATCAAACTCATGTAGGTACCTATTTTATTAAAAGACGCATACCAAGTCTCATATAAATTACTGATTGTAATATAGAATATCTTTATTAAATTGAATAATATTCAAATATTCTATATCTTTATGTCACGCAATAAAATTATGAGGGTCAAAGTTTGCTTCATACAAAACGTGCAAGAAGCACAGGCATTTATTTAGATTGAGGAATTTATACTTAATTTCTTTATTTAATGGTGCAATTTAAGTCACTTTTAGTATTAGATGGTATTATAAAAGTCAAAAATAAGTTCTTTAGTGATTTTGAACGAGTTGAGCTTTAGGCCTGGTTTAAAAACATGGCATTGGATGCTAATTTAATTTGCAATGTAATTTTCTAATGCATACTATACTCTTTCTTTGCATTTATTATACACCTGGAAAAGTGGTTACAGTCGAAAGTTAGAAGTGGGAGATGCTCGTTCTTCAACTAGAAGTACTGTGGAGTTGCAGGAAAAGCTCTGTGAGGTGGTGTTGATAACAATTTTTTAACATATCTTTGAATAATATAGGCGAAAGTCCCAGACGCGGCCTGTCAGTTACCTGCAATTTGTCTGTGGTAGTGTAATCGTATAAGTAGGACAAAAGTTGTTTACAAAAGTAAAATAGCAAGAATGCAAGAAAAGTCAAAAAAATATTTGTGGGTGTACGTTTTTGGCGTGATTCAGATTGTTTTCTGCACTTTTAATGTTGCACTTCTTTTCCGGGGTCGGTATATACCGAGGCACTGCGTCCCTTTCGGAACTATTGTGCCACATGTTGCACTTGATAACGTAGTAAGAGAAACTCTGTGGGACGTGATGTCCAGATATGGTGTGGACGGCTCGCTACTGCGGGCAATACAGTCGCTTTATAGGGACTGTAAGGTTTGCGTGCGTGTAGGGGGATGTGTAACCTCTTTTCGACGTCTGTACAGGCGTCAAACAGGGTTGTGTCATATCTGACATGCTGTTTGTAATGTATCTGGACAGTTGTCTGCAGAAGTTGAAAGATATGGGTGTGAAATTTAGTGATTGACCAGTAAATTGTCAGTTTTATCTCATCCTCTCCTGAAAAGATGACCTTCAAGTATGAGTGACAAACTTATAAGAAAGAAGAGTGTGAAAGTAAGGATATTCGCATGAATGCAAGTAAAACTAAGGTTATAGTATTTGAAAGAGATGACGTAAGAACTAAATGCGAGATTAGGGTAAACCAGGAACGTCTAGAGCAAGCGAATGAATTTAGTTGAACAACGTAAGTCGAAGAACGGTGAGTAGCTTTAGGAAACAGAGTTGACGGTGCTTTGTCCCAATTGGTAAAGCTACAAAGCTTTACCAATGTTATCGCATTGGTTGTTTACAGAATACTGCGTTAGCAGGGCTACGAGCTTTTCAAAACGCTTTAAGTGTCCAATGTGCAAAGAGTTCCACATCTAATATAGTGTTATCTGTTCATGAAAGTGTGATTCTATACCAAAAATCCATACTTAAAGTATTAAAAATTACGACAGATAAATTAATTGATAATAAAATAATCAGTCAATGGACGGGTGCTGACTAAGGACTTTCTTTACAAGGTCAAATAAGTAGCCAAGATAGACAGGCTCCCAGTGAGATAAAGCTGAATTTTAAACATTGTTAAAAACAGTATGTTAAGAAAATGATAATAAAAGTACTGATTTATGTAGGTACTCGTAGAATCGAGGTCTATACGTTTGATAGTCTTTAAATATAAAAAGATAAATTAACTATCACGATAGATAGACTCTCAGTCAGATACAGCTGAGTTAGCTTAGAAACTTATTTATAAAAGTACTGGTTTCATGAAGGTAGAGTTGAAGGACTAAACATTTGATAGTATTGGGACAGACAAAGACAAATATACTGCCGAGATGTAGAGACTCACAGTCAGATAGCGCTGATTTACCTTAGAAGCTAATAATTATGTAAGTACTGATATCATGAAGGTAAAATTGAATATTTAAACAGTTGATAGTCTATAAACAGACCAGTCAAATGAACTGCCGAGATAGAGAGAGTCACAGTCAGATAGCGCTGAGTTACCTTAGAAACTAATAATTATGTAAATACTGGTTTCAAGAAGGTAGAATTGAATATCTAAAAAGTTGATAGTCTATAAACAGACAAGTTAAATGAATTGCTAAATTGAACAGACTCCCAGTTAGATATCACTGAGACAGGTGAGAAATAATATGTTTAGAAAATAACAATTATATAAGTGGTAATTTTATGACGTTAGAATTTAATGTTTAAACAGTTGATAGTGTATTTAAACAGCTACTGCAAAGTCGAAAGAACTACCGAGATTGATAGATTCCCAATTAAATACCATTGAATTAGGTTAGAAATAATGTTTAGTAATTAACAACTATATAAGAGCTGGTTTTATGTAGGCGGAATTGAATGTCTAGAATTGAATTTAACAGTCTTTAAACGAAGTTTTATTGAAAAAAACTACTGGATTCTAAAGATTTAAGAAAAAATTGTATAATATTTTACTATTATTGTTGTCATCAGATTGATTGTTCACAAAAATGGTCGATGTTGAACAATTTCAATATTGTAATGTGTGTAATAGATAGAAATGAGGTATCAGGTACAGTGCAAGTTTCCAATTTGTCAAATAAAGAAGAAATAACTTTGTCATAAAGATACCAGAAAATTCCAAAACCAGTATTGCCAAAAATAGTATTAGTGACAAGATGAATGGCGTGATAAGTAATTGTTAAGTACATAATAAAAGATTTACATTTATAACTCAAGAGACTACACCAAGACTTCTATATTAATCTGGATTTTTAATAAAACACAGTTAAATATAAAAATATTAATGTTAGCTCTTGGTCTATAATGTCGATTTCAGAGTTTACGAGGGTAGATCACAAAAAAAAATAGAACAAGCAACACAGTCCCTGCTCAGTAACAACAGGTAAATTCAATGTAGAATTTCAAGGGTGTGCCAAAATGCTGGTGTCCAGATACCGATGAAATGAGAGATCATATGAACTGAGTAACAGAACCATTCAATAGAGATTTTGAAATCGTAAAGAGTCGAGAGTCTCGTGCTATTGTTGTAATGTTTAGTATCAGACGTTGACGGAGCTGAGGTGAATGGGAACTGAGAATGTAATGTAACATTTTTTACTTACTTTTTTAATTAAATGTTTTATTATACATTCTCTCCAAATTATCTGCATGGCCATTATCTGTAACATTCCTAGGCCTTTATATTTCGAAATACTTACGATTTTCTAGTTCTCTCATAATGTTTGTTTACCTTTTGTAATTTTTAATGTCAGTTAATGACAAGCCTAGATTTTATTTTTAATTTATTGTTAGAGCTGCCAGTAGGTTAAGTTGTATAGATATTAGACCTTGTTATAAATTAATATTCTTAAATTATTTTTATTCTAAACTTGTTTAAATTTTGAAATGCTCTGTAAAAGAAGGGAACCGGGGCCGTCAGATCAGTCTACTTTTGGTGCTCACCTTGTCAGGAGGTGCTGAGAAGGTTGTGCCCTCCAATAATAATAAAGTGATTGTCTGCAGTGGCATATGACGCCGACGTCTCGTTATTTTCAGCCCTCTGCCTGCCTGGATTTACCGCGACCTGCTTCTCCGAGGTCGGCGACGTGGAGGCCTTGAGGGGACTTGAGGCCCCTTCTTAGCGACGTGGAGGCCTTACTTGAGGCCCCTTCCTAGCAACGTGGAGGCCTACTCGAGGCCCCTTCTTAGCGGCGTGTGCGTCATATGCCACTGCAGACAATCACTTTATTATTATTGTAGGGCACAACCCTCTCACTCAGCACTTATTCATCAACACCTCCTAACAAGGTGTAAAAATAAAATCTAGGCTTGTCATTAACTGACATTAAAAATTACAAAAGGTAAACAAACATTATGAGAGAACTAGAAAATCGTAAGTATTTCGAAATATAAAGGCTTAGGAATGTTACAGATAATGGCCATGCAGATAATTTGGAGAGAACGTATAATAAAACATTTAATTAAAAAAGTAAGTAAAAAATGTTACATTACAAGATAGAGACATTAAATGAACAAAATGAAATAGAACAATTAACACAAGGTGTAAATGACTGTAAAATATTAATAGTAATACTAATTTGCATGCTATTTGCAATATCGATAAGTCTAAGACTCATTAGTAAATTAAGTTTCAATGTAAATGATATTGGAGGAATTTACAATGGAATTTACGTACAAAGGGATTCTAAACTGTAAGGTCTAAACCAGCTATAGTTTTTAAATCCAAAATGTCTTAGAAAATCTATAAAAGATATTGATTTAAGGAAAAGAAAATTGTCTACACATCTGTTCAAAAATTTAAAAAAGAACAATTCAAGAGAAAAATCTAATCGTAAATAGTCAACGAGCGCTCCGTCTACATTTCATACTAAATACACAGAAGAAGGAATAGTATTATTTAAAAGTAGTGAAATTATACCCTATTCTGTGCTATTTACGTTCGAATTCATTTGAACTTAGAAACCAGGCCATTAAATAATTATTAAAAAAAAATTATTAAATTCATTTGAATATCTAGAATGAATCTATTACTAAGTATAAACTTATTCCAAAAAAAAATTCAGATGTCTATATTTATGAGTATAGATTACCAAATTAAAAAAAATCATTCTTGGTATTCAAGTGATTTTTTCATTTTGTTTTATTTGATAACAATAAAATAAACAAATAAAATTAATTTCTGATAATTTACCATCCATCGATGATGCCTACGCCTACTTGTAGGTATTTAAAAAAAAATATCGAGCTTCTGAAATGATTGTTCCTATCAAAAAAGTCAGAAAAGAATGTATTCCAAAATTAAATAAATATTATTTTTTTAACTTCCAAACAACTCAACATCACGTTCATCATCGGTGAAATTAATTTTATTTCTCAAGAATAACATTGACTAACGCTCAGGATAAAGTTGAGAAAATAGTGTTAAGGATCAGTAACAAAAAGAGAAGATTTACAGCTTGGGAAAAACAGACGTATTGAAACGGAACTGACATTTATTTGCATGCTTGTCACTTTGTCCAAACAGCGAAGAAATGTCACTTATGTCATAGATATTTTTTAACTTGGAAAATTTTAACTTAGGCTTCTATGCCATTCGCCTTGTGTCATTGAATAAATAAAGTATGACAAATGTAAACAATGTTTAATAAAATACTATTTTTTCCAAGCTGTAATTATTGCTAGAGATAAAACTTAGTCAAAGTTATCCGTATAATCAAAGTTATGGAGATGTTTTTTTTTATAGGTTTATAATAGGAACAACTACCTCGTCAAAGAATTTTCTGTAGAATTTTTATTCTCGATCATATGTTTCATATGTTCATGGTTTTTTAGGCATTCTATTTTTAATTTGTCATAATGTAACCAACTCGAAATGTCAGGAGGCAAGCTTTCACTCAGCTTTAGTATCCTGAAGCTGACATTACTGAATTGGCGGTAAAATTTTTCATTTTCTAGTGGTTCTTTATTTGTCAAGCTGTTTATTTTTTCATCTAATGCAGTTTTTAATTCTTTTCTTAAAGTTTTTAGAAAATTTCTTGTTGCGCTTCCTTGCGTTATGTATTCACAGTCCTGTATGTCGCCATCTTGAGAGTAGATGATTTGGATAAGATGGCGGCCGTCTGTCAGCTGGCGTAGTTTTAGCCCTTGCCTGAAACAAAAAAAAAAAGAATTTCAGTAAACATTTTGAATTAATTCACACCAAACAAATTCTACTTCGAATATGCAGATAAAGAATTAAAGAATTTGGCATCATTGTGCAGTGATTTGCACACAAAAACAATTAGTTTATGTGGCAATCTGTCTATTACTATTGCAAAATTCACCCCACACCATTTTGAATGGTAAGTAATAAATATTATGAATCGATTCCGCTTAGTTACATACGCACCCCTTAGTTTTCTTGTCATCCCCAGGGATGCTGAAATAAGTGCTCGTGTATGAGTACAGAGTTAATTTTTTTTTTTAATTGATTGTTTTTATCTGTCTATAAATTGAAGCGCTCGTAGCCGTGTAACACGTGTAAACGATGGTAATTTTGATAAGTAGTGAATGTAGGAACACATGGGTATTAAGTATGTATTATATTGCCCTATGTATGTATTGACAGAAATCCACACGGTGAAAAGTGGGGAAAAAATATGCCTCTGCCACCCTTTCGGGGATAAGGCGTGATGGATATTTATTTATTTATTTTTTTATATTGCCCTACCATTATGCAATTTTGAAGTGAAGCTATATATCGACGTTGAGAGAAATTATATAGCTGTAAAAAAATATCGTAAGGAAGTTTCACTTCTGTGTACTCTGGTACAAACACTATTTTTTTTATAGTATTTTGTCAAAATGGCACCGCCCGCCTGATCGAAAGCCATGGAGGCATGAAACGAATTCAAGGTCACTCAGAGTCCACAAGAATATCGACATTGGCCTATGAACTCCCAAATGATGTGCCCACACAGCAAGGAATGTTGCTCGTTCCTTCTCGCTCGCGCCTAATTCAGTCGAAAGTAATAAAAATACCGCGTGTCAAGTTTACGTCAAACAGTATGCGAAAACAGCAAACGCGACCTTCAGTTGCCTGCCATTCGTCTGTATTATTTAATTTAATCGTATGAGAAAATGATAACGAACACTGACATGCTTAATTGTATGAAATACTAATTGACACACGCGGCTTCGCAAATTCGGTGAAGTTTTCGCGTTCCCGTATCCCACAGTAACTTGTTCCCGGGATAAAAAGTAGCCTATGTGTTATTATGATGTGTAAGCTATATTATTGTAAAGTTTTATCAAAGTCCATTCAGTAGATTTTGCGTGAAAGTGTAACAAACATCCGCTATAACAAACTTTCACGTTTATAATAATAGTAGGATAAAGAGTAGACGTCTATATAGGGCGCGCGCGGGTGACATTTATTCTTTGCTCTTACCTTTTCAGGCTCCGCCTTACACACGTACTTTGGCGTCCCAGTTCCGAGGAGAATAAAATTAAAAAAATAAACGTGTGTGTACCAGAGTACACAGGTAAGAAGTAAAATTCCTTTACGACATTTATTCACAGTTATAAAGTTTCTCTTACACGTCGATAAAGAAGTTTCACTTATGATAAAGAAGTTTCACTTCAAAACAACATGGCGCATAACAGAACAACTTGACGATTTTTTTACAGCTATAAAGTTTCTCTCAACGTCGATAAAGAAGTGTCACTTCAAAATTTTGTCAGGACTTTAAAATATAGAAAACGGCAACCCTAACAGATGTTGTCATCAAACATTAGTACGAGCGATGTCCAACAGGCTATAAAATGAGTTAATTTATTTAATTTTTCTCCGTATTTTAATGTCTAGGACACAGAGCAATAAATCAATGTCACTAGCGCGCTCTCTAATAGAGACGACTTACGCCTTACTCTATATGTCCTGTTCGAGATATCGGAATCACAAACTTTTTGAAAATCCTATATAGCCTATGTTACTAACGAAGAATGTAGCTTTCTAATGAAGAAATAATTTTTAAAAATGGGCCCAGTAGTTTAGAGCATATCCATTACAACCAAACTTACAAATCTTTCCTCTTTATAATACACTCCCGGACTCTTGAATCGAGCCACCTTACATTCCCGGGCCTAAAAGCCCAATACACAAAAAATATACAATATAACAAAAAAGTTTTTAAGCATTTTTAATGCTGGCATATTTCATCGTCTTTCCCGTATGTATTATTCCTAATTTGAATTTTAGAATTTAAAATAAAGAACAAAAGCCGAGCTTCATCACTGATTTGAAAAAAATAATAAATATAAAATAAATAAATATCCATCACGCCTTATCCCCGAAGGGGTGGCAGAGGCATATTATATGCCCACTTTTCACCGTGTGGATTCCTGTCCCACGTAATAGGTGGTGAGCCCATTGCCGTGTTGAAATAGACAGACGCAAGTTGTGGCTACCTGCTGTTGAAGTTTTCAAGCCGCCCATAAGGCCTTCAACCAGGCTTAACGACTGCCATTTTACTGGCAACCGGGACCAACGGCTTAACGTGCCTTCCGAAGCACGGAAACGCTCGCAAATATAAATGCCACAAAGTGGTCACCCATCCGAGGACCAGCCATAGTGAAAGTTGCGTAACTCAGTGATCGTTTACAGAACACTGAGACCGCTAGGCCACGAGCATTTCAAGAAAAAAATAATGACTGATGAAAGTTGCTTTTGAAGCAATTTAATGTCGATTTGGTTTGAATTTTCGCAATTGTTGTTAACCAAAGTTTAGTTTAGTTATTTTTAAAGATTAAAAGATGAAAGAGTTGTTACGTAGCTCGATAGATGGCTCTGATCATACTCCTAAATGACGATTAAGATATAGTAAATAATCACAACTTGTTTCGGTACGGTTCGTGTAGTGGTTAGAACATGGCCCTGGTTAGGCGGTCACGGGGTCATTTACATTTCATTTAGATTTCATTTTCATTTCATTTTCATTTCATTTCATTTTCATTTTCATTTTCATTTCATTTTCATTTCATTTTCATTATTCATATTTTTCTATAATTTGAACCGTTTTTGGCTATAAAATTATGAATACTTCACCTGAAGTAGCCGCGCAAGCTGTAGCACTTCTTCAATCTGGGCTAAGTCAGCGAGATGTGAGTTCACAACTTCACATAAGTCGTTCCGCTGTTCAAAGAGTGTACCACCTATACCTGGACACTGTCGGCTTCGTTCGGCGAACAGAAGGACCTCGTTACCGAGTGACAACAGCGAGACAAGATCAATACATTGTCACTACTAGCTTACGAAATCGACGCCTTAACTCTGTTCAGATACAAGAACAGCTCAGGGACTTTCACGGAGTGGCTGTAAGTGCTCGGACCGTTAGAAGGCGACTCAATGAACGTGGTTTAAAGCCCCATAAGCCAGCCAATGGACCCAAATTGACACGAACACACCGAATAGCCCGTCTAGAGTTTGCGCGTTAGCAAACGTTACAGTGGCTAAATTGGACTCGACATCAATGGAGCCAGGTTCTCTTCACAGATGAGTCCAAGATAATGCTATACGGTAATGACGGAAGGAGTAAGGTGCATCAAAAAGTGGTGTAAAACTGCATCAAAACATTGTCCTTCTACATACATCTTTTATAAGTTACAGTACTCCAAACCAAAAAAATCAAGGTGGCTCGATTTAGGTGTCCGGGAGTGTATTAGTATAGATATACAAGCGTGTCAAGGGGTGACATCCTTTACATAAACGATTACACTAATTAATGTAGAAGATTGGTAGGCAACTGATGACAGGTTCTGTATGCGTTTTTCGCATACAGTTTGACGTAAACTTGCCACGCGGTATTGTGATTACTTCCGTCTCTATTAGGATGCCAGCGAGAGGGAGTGAGTGAAATGAAAATGAAATGAATAGAAAATGAAATAAAAATGAAATGAAAATGAAATGAAAATGAAATGAAAATGAAAATGAAATGAAAATGAAATGAGAATGAAATGAAAATGAAATGAAAATGTAATGAAAATGAAATGAAAATGAAATGAAAATGAAATGAAAATGAAATGAAAATGAAATGAAAATGAAATGAAAATGAAATGAAAATGAAAAGAAAATGAAATGAAAATGAAATGAAAATGAAATGAAAATGAAATGAAAATAAAATGAAAATGAAATGAAAATGAAATGAAAATGAAATGAAAATGAAATGAAAATGAAATGAAAATGAAATGAAAATGAAATGAAAATGAAATGAAAATGAAATGAAAATGAAATGAAAATGAAATGAAAATGAAATGAAAATGAAATGAAAATGAAATGAAAATGAAATGAAAATGAAATGAAAATGAAATGAAAATGAAATGAAAATGAAATGAAAATGAAATGAAAATGAAATGAAAATGAAATGAAAATGAAATGAAAATGAAATGAAAATGAAATGAAAATGAAATGAAAATGAAATGAAAATGAAATGAAAATGAAATGAAAATGAAATGAAAATGAAATGAAATGAAAATGAAATGAAAATGAAATGAAATCTAAATGAAATGTAAATGACCCCGTTACCGCCTAACCAGGGCCATGTTCTAACCACTACCCGAACCGTACCGAAACAAGTTGTGATTATTTACTATATCTTAATCGTCATTTAAAAGAGTATGATCAGAGCCATCTATCGAGCTACGTAACAACTCTTTTACCAATGAACAGTGTTACAACCATTTTTTTACATTGATGATGTCTCTGCTGATGTGCTCTGTGATCTTATTACGTCTTCCCTCAAAAATGAGGGTACTTCTAAATAATAAACAGATTTATTAACAGTTACGTAATACGATTATTTGCACTACCCTAAGTACAGTGATGCACAAAGTGCAATAAATATCAATTTGTCCTATTTGCTTTTAGTCCCTTGAGAGATTTGTTTTCATATTATGTACTGTTAAGAGCAGTCGCAAGGGTTTTCAAATTTTTTTAAGCTTCATTTTATTTTTAATAATTTAAATATAGCCAAGCGTTACCAACTACATTACCGAGATCTACTCGAAACTGACGAATTACATTACCAAGATCTACTCGAAACCTCTTTCCGTCTTAAGGCAATTAAGTAATAATAAGAAATTGTAAGGCAATTACTCAGTTTCGAGTAGGTATCGGTGGTATAGTTGGCTACGCATCTGGTGCGTTAAACCTGAAGACGCTGGTTTGAGTCCAGCTCGAGACTAAAAAAAAATTCCATGTTTAAAATTTATAGGTATTTAGGATATCGTTAGCATACGAATTGCTTTTCAAAATTGTTTCTACATTATATTTAGTTGTAAATCTTTCAACTTAAAAGTAAGTTAAACAGAGATATTGCTCAATTTTGACCGATTTGGAAACTTATAATTTATTTTGCCTTATTTTCTTTTGAGACATTTCTCATTTTCCTTTACCAAGATGCAATTTTAGAAAAACTTCGGTTTGTTGTACCTGGAACACAATTTGGGCAAGTATATAACAATAAAAAAGTATGAAAGCAGTTCGAGATGCCTATTTGTACCAAGACACGCTGATCGCCAAAACCGGCAAAACTGATGTAAAATAAATAATAAATAAATATCCATCACGCCTTATCCCCGAAGGGGTGGCAGAGGCATATAATATGCCCACTTTTCACCGTGTGGATTTTACCTGTCCCACGTAATAGGTGGTGAGCCCATTGCCGTGTTGAAATAGACAGACGCAGGTTGTGGCTACCTGCTGTTGAAATTTTTCATGCCGCCCATAAGGCATTCAACCAGGCTTAACGACTGCCATTTTACTGGCAACCGGGACCAACGGCTTAACGTGCCTTCCGAAGCACGGAAACGCTCGCAAATGTAAATGCCAGCCATAGTGAAAGTTGCGTAACTCAGTGATCGTTTACAGAACACTGAGACCGCGGGGCCACGAGCGCTTCATTAGCGCAAAACTGATGTGTTAGATTAATTTTGAGTATGTAACTAAAATACATAAGACAAACATAACATAGAATTGTATTGTATAAAAAACATGTATATAGGCTATCCTAGTGGATGACCGCGGCTCCGCACCCGTGGTGAAGTTTTCCCGTTTCCGTTTCATTTCATAAAAAGTAGCCTATGTGTTAATTTGATGTGTAAGCTATTTTATTGTAAAGTTTCATCAAAACCCATTCAGTATATTTTGCGTGAAAGACTAAGAAACATCCATTCTTACAAACTTTTGCATTTATAATATTTTAAATTTAAATCAGCCATATAGGTTTAATATTATTAATAAAAGGTATGTTGTACTCGAGTGTCCATTAAAATAAGTCGTATCACTAAAGCTGCAACCGCCGCAAATGTGTTAAATGAACCGTATCTGTCAGCGAGTGTACATTTGAGGGTCGACAGGACCAGCCGCAAGATAGGGGGAGAATTCGGGAATTTATTTCGCTATTAAATTGTGACCGCTATTAAATTTCCGATGCGTTATATATTGCTAAGTTGACGAACAGTCAACTATTGTAAGGGATCCCACCAATATCTCTGGGACCCAGTGACCTCTCCTGCTAGAAGTGTATCTGGGGGCCGTGTCTACTATTGACAAGCCGTAAAATAGAACCAGAATTGCTGTTTTTAGCTGTCAAAATGTTAGTAGACTATCGAAAATGCAACTGACTCATCGACCGACCTATAGAAAGAAGTCTATGTCTATTGGACGTTGGTACGATTATGATAGTAGACTACGAACAAAAGTTAAAATTGTACCGGTGGCTTTCTATTGAGCGAGTATTACGATTATTTTCTGATGCGATTGAAATAGTAGACCATGCCCCCAGCTGACTAACGGACGAGACAACGACACAGGCGCCCTTACAGGGTCAGGGTTCGAAGGTCAGGCAGTAGTCACTCTTGACAATTCCGAAAATAAAAAAGCTATGATATAGCTGCTTCTCGCCAAATAAAAGTGGGCTACAGGCTCCACATCCACAGGTCATGCTCGCAAAAGGAAGGAGAACTCGCGGAGAGGGAACGGGAAAAGACTCTCCCGAGTTACAATGCCGCAGACTTGTCTTCGCCCAAGACTATCGGCCTTCATGACCGGGCCTGAGGACGGAGGGTGGGCTGCTCGCCGTTCTTTCGTGAAATTTGCCGCACGCCTAATACCCCAAGAAGCGGGATAGTACCCGAACCAACCCCCAAAGAAACGGGATAACACCCCAAACCCTTAAGTGAGGCCGCGGTGGTAGCCAAAGTCTGCAGGGAGCTTTGGGATAACTTTCCTAAGAGTTACCCGGGGCATCCAGCATTAGACAGTTAGGCAACCGTGTGGTTTTAGCCGGTTCGAGTCCGGCATGACATCCGAGGGGATTTCCACAAATGGCTCCACATCCAGGTAAGCAACTAGGAACATATTGCATTGACCTGATATTTATCTCTGAACCATAATTCGTCATAACCGGTTCAGTGGTTTAGTTATGAAAACCTAATCGTCTTCATCTTAGTGTCTTTACAATTTGTTTATAAATTAATTTATCTGTATTTCGAGCAAAATTTTCGCCATTTATTGGTTGTTAGAAGAATGTATTATGTCTTTTGATTTACGTCATCGTTCGGAGCGACTGCCGTCTGACCTTCCAACCTCTCAAAGACAGAGAATAGAGAGAGATAAACATCGATATCCATAAAAAATTACAGTATACCATACCAAAGTGAAACTATTAGACGCTACCAACAATAAACTAAGATAGAACAATTTCAAATTAAATAAACACAAAATCAATCTGGATATTATCCAATGAAATAGATTTAAAGTAAAAATATAAGACACTACCAGGATTAAACAATCTTAAAATTAAATAAACACAAAATCAAAGTAGACTTTATCCAATGAAATAGTTAAATTGAAAATACAACGCTTAAAAAACGAAACGAACGAACGCTTATAAATGTGAAAGTTTGTGTGGATGTTTGTTACTCTTTTACGTAAAAAATACTGAATGAATTTTAATGAAACTTTACAATAATACACATAGGCTACTTATTATCTCGGGAACAAGTTCCTTCTTCAACAACTTACTTCTCTACGCGGGCGAATAATTTTAAATTCAATAAAAGCAATAACAAACTGGAAAATGTCCAATGAAATAGTTATAAGTGTCTATGGCTATTAGGACTAAACCAAGATCGAACAATTTCAAAGTACCTAAATAAACACAATCAAAGTAGACTTTATCCAATGAAAATATTGAACGCTACCAGGACTAAACTAAGATTAAACAATTTTAAATTTAAATGTAGGTACACATAATCAAAGTAGACTTTATCCAATAAAATAGTTTTAAAATGAAATTATTTGACGCTACCACAACTAAACTAAGACTTAACGATTTTAAATTAAATAAACATAAAATCAAAGTGCACTTTATCCAATAAAATAGTTTTCAAGTGAAAATAATAGACGCACTCAGGTCCAAACTAAAATTGAAAGTTTTAAATTAAATAAACATTAATCAAGGTGGACTTCATCCAATAAAATCGTTTCGAAGTGACAATCTTAGACGCTACCAGAACAAAACTAAGTTTAAACAATTTTCTAATTAAATAAACACAAAATCCAACTGTATAACCCAATGAAAAAGCTAAAATAAGCAAACAAAAACAAAATCTAAAATGTCGAAAGTACTAAACAAAATCTCCTTTCAATATTGAGTATAGTGCCATCTATGTTGACAGTGGTGAGTTAATCTTTATTGCTTACGGCCGCAGACGGATTGTGGCCGTCTACTCATAGTGTTTTGTTTAAGGCTTGCTCTTACATTGTGATGCTTGCCTGGTACTTTCTATTTAAAAGAAAGGGTTTTAAAATTGGCGATTTTATGCAGTATTCGTTATTTTTTACCCCCAACGCAAAAAGAGGGTACGGACGCGTTAGAAGTTTGACGTCGTTGTCTCTCTGTGTGTGTGTTTGTATGTGACATCATAGCTCTCAAACGGATGGACCAATTTTGATTCGGTTCTTATTTATTTTATTTATTTATTTAACAGTTTATGTACACACATATATTATAAAGAAACATAGTTATGATAAAGAATAGTACAATGGCACTGCTTATTCCTAAAATAAATCTGAGGCCGGCGAGAGCATTAACTAAAATGAAAAAGGTACAATTGTAAAAGAGAACTAGATAGGATGAATTGTTTAATTTTCAGAGAAAAATATTGGTACATTCGCGGACCATCAAGAAAAAAAGATTATTAATACTATCCTAGCTCTGTGAAAGTAAGAGCATATTTTTTTTCGTGAGGTCAACGTTTGGTAGCTTTTATCAATCCACGGTGTTCATTTTATAAATCGAGTTTTATTAATCACGCCTTTTAAAGTAACGATTGTCGGCATCGATACATCATCGATTCATTTTATTTCATACTTCGAACACTGGGTTTGTTCGTTTTTTGAGTGATAGCTTTCTTAGCGGCCAGTCGTGTACAAAAATCATTAGTTCGAATCAGGAACAAGCTATCATGTTCCGTCGGAATGTTTTGTTATCTGTGGTACCCCTTTTTTTTTATAAATAACGCCTTTGAGAAGGGTTATCGAAACTTTTTGGAAATTAATGATTTTTTTAGTTTTTCTTTTTTTTAATAGTCATCATTGACTTCGACTGCCTCGGTGGCATAGTAGTAGTGTATGCAACTGCAGCGTTGAGGTCCCAGGTTCGATTACAGGGTCGGAACAAATATTTGTGTGATCCGCAAATGTTTGTTTCGGAGTTTGGGTGTTTACTAAACTCCTTTGCAAAAAAAAAACGGGCACTTAAGCAAAGAACTATTTTATAGTTACTATTAGTTTGTTTGACAATTTTAGGTATTGTTATCCTCAGAATTTTATAAATTAATTAGCAAGGAAAAGTTTTCATCAGTTTTATCATAACATTTTGATTAAATTATTGAGAAATAATGTTTAAGCTCAAAACACAATTATTGTACCTGCTCGCTAAATAAAAATGAAACGCGTTAATTTCTTTCTTTTTCTTGAATACATTAAAAGCAGATAAAGTTTGGTATTGAGTGTGACCCCCCCTTGCTGAAATCACGGCTTGCATTCGTCTGGGCATGCCAGCGAGTATATTTTTTATGGTTTCTTGGGGAATACGTTCCCACTCCGCGGTAATCACATTCTTTAGCTCTCTGATGGTCTGCGGAGCCGGCTGCACTGATCTCACTCGTCGCTTCAGAACGTCCCAGACATGCTCTATGGGATTGAGGTCCGGACTTCTAGCTGGCCAGTCCAAACGACGAATTCTGACTTCTAGCATATACGCTTCCACATCGCCAGACCGGTGGGCGCGACCGTTGCCGTCCATAAAAATTGAGTTTTCGCCAAGAGCGGTTAAAGCGGGTTGTGCATAAGGAATTAGAACTTCCGTTATGTATCGGTGTCCAGTCAGTGTACCGTTTTCGATGAAGACTAACTCCGTACGATCCATAGAATTTATTCCTGCCCAAAACATAACAGAGCCCCCTCCATAAGGTGTGATTTCTTCAAAACATGCCTCTGCAAAGCGTTGTCCTCGTCTACGTAGCACTCGCCGACGTCGGTCTTCACCATGCAGAGATATCCTGGCTTCATCGGAGAACAATACCCTATCCCAGTCTTCATGAGTCCATGACACACAATTTCGAGCGAAGCTAAGCCTGGCAACTCGATGTCCACGGAGTAATTTAGGGCCGCGTGCCGGGCGGTGACTGTGTATATTAGCAGCGAGAAGCCTCCTCCTGACCGTCCATAGACTAATTTGCACATTTCTTACTTCTTCGAGGCTGTTCTTGAGGTCCACATAAGAAGATTTGCGATTTCTCAATGCTTGACTAACTAGAAAACGATCATCCCGTGGTTCGGTACATGTCTTTCTGCCAGAACCAGTCCTTGTCTTGTCGGAACCGGTCTCTTGATAGCGCTGCCAGGTCCTTTGAACTGTCGACCGACTCACATTTAGCCTCTGAGCCACGAAGCATTGGCTGCAACCTTCTTTAAGCAGCGCAATAATTTTGCTCGCTTTTATCACTTTATCTACTATTTCCGAGATTGCTAAACAGTAATAACAATACTTTTAAATGTCAAGGACATCAGATAATTTAATAAAAATTGACAAAGAGTTAATTAGTGTAGCTATTAACTATATATGTATAGGGGATACGCGCCACAAAATGCAGTTAAAAGTTGTTTTCTTTGAAAACCAGGCTCAGTCAAAAATTTGAATTTGGAATGTACTCTTATAAACATTATCGCACTTTTATAACTGGCCAGTAACATGTTCAAATGATTAAAACCTTTTTGGTTTTTTATTTTTTTCAACCAGGAAGAAAATCGAAACCGCCCGTTTTTTTGCAAATGAGTGTATTTGAAATATGTAGCTTATAATAGCTTACTTTGCGCTAGATAGCGTAGTGTAAAAAAAATGTATCACAATATTTATATGGTCTCGCCTGTTTACCCGCAGTGGTAGACAGAAGTATACTGCACGCCCACATTACACAGATTTTACATATCTATCTTCATCCTGTATCCCTGACGGTGTGTTCAGAGAGGACAGATCGCTAGACTACTATATTTTTCGCGAATAAGACCCGAAATTTACATTTATATACATCAGTGAAAATCACAAAAAATTAAAAAAAGTACGGGTAGCACTATGGAAGTTTCGACAGAATTTAAAACAACATTTATTAAAGAGTTCAGAGATTATATCACATCTAAAAATATGCGTACCGCCCTAAATAAAAACTGACTGGGATCGCCGTTAATGATGATGATGAAAAAATAATTATACACTAAAAGAGTCTTAATTGATTTCACAATATTATTTAATAAATAAATCGTCGTAGATGACCGGGATCAACGTTAGATGATGATGATGATTATATTATTTAGTAGTAAGGTATTGAATCTACTAATTAACTATCAAAAAATAATATTTATCAATCCACTATTATTATGTACATGCATATATGCACACACTATAACTGCGTCTCGTAACGGTGTCGCGATTCCAGAGATACTATCTTATCTAAAAATTATGCGTACCGCGCTAAAATAAGTTTTGACTTCAGAAACTTTAAAGGTTCCAGAATGTTTTATTTATAAGGCAAAACTAGCCTTAAGCGTTTCTTGAGCTTTGAGAAACGTTCTGGAATACGGCCCTAAATGTCAACAAATCGGGTTGATATCCGTACACTATTGTTAATACGGGACCATATATGGTTTTACCAAGGTGCGAATATTAAAAAATGATAGGCGTGATCGTGGAACAAAACTAGTTTTGATCTTGACGTTCATAAGTGTTAGGTATACCTACTTGGTGACCTACATGAATAAAGATTTTTCATTTCAGTTTCAAATAACGATGGTGACGAAGCAGTTATCAGCCCAAAGAAAGTAATAATAATCATGAAGCACCCGTGGTCCCGCGGACTCAGTGTTCTATAAACGATCACTGCGTTAAGCAACATTCGCTATGGTTGGTCACGGATGGGTGACCACTTTGTGGCATTTACGTTTGCGAGCGTTTCCGTGCTTCGGAAGGCACGTTAAGCCGTTGGTCCCGGTTGCCATTATCATGGCAGTCGTTAAGCCCAGTTGAAGGCCATATGGGCGGCTTGAAAAATTTGAACAGCGGGTCACTACAGCCTGCGCCTGTCCATTTCAACACGGCAATGGGCTCACCCTACTACGGGGGAGTGGTGAGGAGACATGGTGAAAAGTGGACATATAATATGCCTCTGCCACCACTTTGAAGATAAGGCGTGATAGATATATAAATAAAAATATGCTAAAGTAGAGGGTAGAAGAAGTCAGGGTAGGCCGAGACTTACATATGAAGACCACGTGAGCAGATTGCTCAAAAACAGAAAGGTCAAAAGTACTCGGATACCCAGACGTGCGTGTATGGAGCGATTGATGAATCTTGAAGAAGCGAAAGAAGTATGCATGGATCGCGAAGCCTGGCGATCTGTCCTCTCTGACTATCCGATCAGGGATACAGCGTGAAGATAGTTATAAAAATAAAGAAAGTGAACTAACAATATATAATATTTTACTAGCTAACATTGCCTCATAGCTTGGTTCTACCGTTAGCCACTTATTATTTAGCCTCGGGCTAACGTCGTCAAGTGGCCACAGTAATTATCTACCGAGTGTTTCGTTCGGTATGAAAATGTGAAGAATCTGGGTGTGATCATGGACACCACGCTATCTTGGAGTGCCCACATGAGCGATGACAGCAAAAAGGAGTTTTAGTTTTTATTTTTTGAAGTTTTATTTTATTGGCGCGTTAGAGAAAAATGATGAATTATTACGATGCGCGTGCACACTGTCACAATATACCGACAACCTGAATTTAGCTGATAAGTGTTTCTATGTCAATTTATAACTACATTCAAAGTAGATTTCAAACACCCTGAAGTTAGCCATAGTCAACATTTTAGTTTTTCTACAAATGTAGGATAAGGCGGGAGACATTTTTAAAAAAGATTATTATCTTGTTACGTCAAAGAAGTATAACTCCTAACGCGTGTACACACATACTTTTTTTCAAGAGGGTCTCAAAGTAACACTTGAACGTCAAAATTATTGCTTCTACATTTACATAGGCTGGAATATGGTAACCGCAATCGGTCGTCGTCTTTGCTTTCCATCAGACGAGCGGCGCCATTTTTAGGCGCCAAAAATATATAGGTATTCATTGTACAACTTTTTTTACAATTAAAAACATTTTTTTTCTTTCGACACAGGAAATAGCGCGCAATGATCACGTATTACTCTGTCTAAACTGACCATAGATACCGTAGCAAAAGAATTACATACTTTTTTTATTATTTATCGAGTGATTCACAGTTGAGGGCAACAAATTAAGCTGCGGTGAGGACGATAAAATGTTGCTTCAGATTTTAGTTCTCATTTAATTTTGATAATACTAATGTGCTGACTGGTGATAATACTACTTAATTTAAAATGATTATATCTTTTGATAGGTAATTTTACATTATTTGTCAAAAATATTGATCAGATTTCAACCAATTTGGTTCTGACGTTAGAGCGTTATTGACAAATATCTTCAGACACTTTTACATATAATAACTTTGTACTTTAAAAAGTAAAGGTTCTGGTCAAATAAAAAAACGATGCACACACACGCTTGTGAGGTCAAAGATGTCAAAAATGTATTTTTGACATACCAAGACTTACATACAAGGACCACGTGAGCAGATTGCTCAAAAAAGGAAAGGTCAAAAGTAGGTACTGAAGGCCAATTCTCCTAATTAATAAACATCACAGAATGAGCTGTTATTGAATCTATACTGAATTATGAAGTGAGTGAAATTCGGTATTCTCCTAACCAAAATTACAATAGCATGTTGGTTAGGTTTTAGTTAAATGATAGGTATGATTTCAGTTCAGACTCGTGTCAATCTCGCGATAAAAACATCATGTTACAGAATAAAACAGACAGTGCACCCATCACCCCTAGATGAACTACACTTTTTTTTTAAGTGAAAACGCCTCTTAGCGTGGTACACATATTTTTAGAGGAGATAAAATCTCTGGATTTTCGACTCTAATCATCATCATCATCTAATGTTGATCCCGGTCATCTACAGGTCTTATTAAATAATATTGTGTAATGAATTAAGACTCTTTCAGAGTATAATTTTTTTTTATCATCATCATTAACGTCCATCCCGGTCAATTTTTGAAGTGAATATTCTTTTAGCGCGGTACGCATATTTTTAGATGAGATAAAATCTCTGGACTCGCGACCATAATCATCATCATTATCTAACGTTGATTCCGGTCATCTACAGGTCTTATTGAATAATGCTGTGTAATCAATTAGGACTCTTTCAGTGTAAATTTTTGAAGGAAAAACTTCTTTTAGCGCGGTACGCAATTTTATAGATGAGATAAATCTCTGGACTCGCTACACCCCGTTACGATACGCAGCTATAGTGTGTGCATATATGCATGTACCAACGCGTCTAGATAAATAACTCGTCGGCACTCCCGGAGTGCAACCCGTATTTTTTTGTAATTTTTAAGTTGTAGTTGAGCGTTAATGAGCTTTTTTCAGTGGAATTTGCGCGGCAAGACCAAAAATATCATTTCACTGCAAATCACTGTCTTTCACTATAGCACGTTTACACAACTTTTATGTCTAAAAAAACTACCATTTTTAAACATAAAACAAGGTTAATGTACTAGTTTCTGAAAATAATATACAGCAAACGGCTGCTATCCGAGAACATCCCGCGCAAATTCCCTGTATACTTCAGCTAAGCATCACCCAGAGACAATTAATATAGAATTTCATTGCCACCATCGCTCGTAAATATCCGCTCATATTTAACACGAGTCGCGTTTTAACCGAACAAAACAGGTTCTCAGCAGTATTCCGTCGATCTAGTATTGATATACATTCAAACTCATATAAATGTCAAATTTGACACATAAATTATGACGAGAATACCAAATACATTTCATTCAAAATTAAGTTTCAAAGAATAAGACTAGCAGAATACTGATTTTGTAATTTTCAACTTTCAGTCTCAATTCGATTTTATCAACTTACAGTTAATGTTAGATGCATAAAATTTTGTTACGAGAATATCTTTTTTAAGATTTAGGAGTCTGAGCTTAGATCGGAACTTAACTTTAACCGTGCTTTTATTACGAGAATTGGCCTTCTGGAATACGCAGACGAGCATAAATGATGCGATTAATAAATCTGCAGGAAGCGAAAAAAGTATACATGGATCATGAAACCTGGCGACTTGTCCTACTTGACTACCTCGTCAGAGAATCAGCGTGAAGATAGATAGATATTCTAGATACTTGGATTTCGTCTCGATAATACCGAGAGATTTAATTGTTTCACGGTAATATTTAAAAAAATTGAACGTTATAAGATAATGCTTTTTTGAAATCACTTCTTTTTCATACAAAATGAATATATATAATCGTCTTTTGTGCCTTTTGTTATTAATTTTAGAATACAACAAGTTCAGTTACGCCAAAAATTACGTAGACAATCAAATCTATCCTTACAAAAAGCGTCATTTTAGCTGCTACCCTCTACCAAAAAGTTCATAGCCCCAAGTTTTTATGCAACTTTTTGTGCTATCTTCAGAACGATCTTTGATTTTGCTTCTTACCTGAGATAAGCGCTAAACGACAATATTTCCATTTAAAGTATTTTATTCAATTGAAGACTCTTGATTACTTTTAAACTTAAATTGAACTTAACTATCTTCACGCTGTATCCCTGATGGGGTAGTCAGAGAGGACAGATCGCCAGGCATCGCGATCCATGAATACTTCTTTCGCTTCCTGTAGATTCATTAATCGCTTTATACATGCGCGTTCGAGTACTTTTCCGTTTTTGAGCAATCCGCTCACGTGGTCTTTGTATGTAAATATCAGCCTACCCTGACTCCTTCTACCCTCTACTTTTCGTCGTCAACGTTCTTCACTCATTCGTTGGACGTGTCCAAACCAAACCAATTACTTTAAAAATGAAAGTGAAACATGAAAACATTATTGAATAGCTAATTTTTTTTAAAATTGATTGTATTGGAATGGCTCAGAGACCTAGAAAAGGTGGAACAAAGGAACTGAATGCGAAAGGCTTAAGCCTACGTCCATAAACTGTCATAGGCTGATTAAATTTATTGATTCAATAGTTTTTTTTTATGACTATGAAATTGGATTTTGATCTGTATTTGAAATAGTTTTAAATTACTTCTATTTTTAATTTCGGAACACTGTTTTTAAAATGCTTTGTTTATCTTTAGAAAATTTTTTTTTACTACTTGTTATAGTCTCTTCCAGAAGACTAGTTCATTGGCAAGAATAGTCAGAATACTAGAAGAGACCCGTACTTCTTCCTTCTCTTTTATTTCTACTATTCACGTTACTACTATCATACTTGAGGAACAAGTCAAGTCAAAATTTAAATTTAAAAAACAAAAAAGTTAAGTGCCGGTCGATGGCGCCTTACGTCGCCTTAAGACGTAAAGAAGTGGATTAGTTCGTCAGTTTCGAGCAGGTCACGATGGTGTAGTTGGTAAAGCGTCTGGAGCGTTGAACCAGAAGTACGAGTCAGCTCGTGACTGAAAATTTTCAATTTAAAATTTTAATTTAGAAAAAGTTAGCATACTAATTGCTTTACAAAATTGTTTCTCAGTGAAGTTTAGTTGATTATGGGTTCCGAACTGAGGGCTTCGAATAAATTTGAGACTAGCATAACTTATTTTTGAAATGCAAAAAAAACCCTTTTTGGTGGTTGCCTATACTTTTTTATTAACAATATAAGCAAGAGCTAAGCAATTTAAGCGGTTTGAGTTGTGCATTGTTTAGATCCACAGATGTACAAGAGTAAGCAGACCAAACATATTCCTTTGCTTATGGATCAATACTTCATCCTTTTCATTCTTGCTATTTGTTGTATAAAGCTATCTTTGTTATTCCTGTGTAGCTACATCTAACTCATACTTTGACGGCGAACAGCGCGTAGCCAATTTTTCTACTACAACTAAGCTACAAACTTGTAATAACAACCGCTGCTGTCATCTTTAAATAAAAGATTTATTAAGTCAAAGTGAAAATATTACATAAATTTATTGTAAAATGTTATAAGAGTTGAAAAAAATATACAAAAAGGTGTTGTGCATAGAGTGATGAAGTTTTATAATCAAGAATTCACCAGCAATAACTAAGCTAAGCTACATGCCTATGTCTGTGTAAATGGCTACGCTATTTTTCGCTAACGTTGGGTCTGCTTACTGTCTTATATGTCTGTGTTTACATCAGTCAATAACTGTTACTTTTTATATCTACTATAGATAATAAATACATACACAAAACCAGAGACGTTAAAATCCCTAGAGTGCGCGCCAAAACTGGAATCCATTTTGTAAGTTTGACGTTTGTTAGAACAACATGGCGGCGCGCGGTGTACTTCTAATCTTGTTGGCGGTGCTCGTAAGTTAGAAGCTTTGTTTCGGTCACTGTTCAGAAATGATTTTAGCTAGACTGAATGCTTAGTCTATTTCCTTTAAAAAGTTGACAAGAATCAAATATATTAGTTTTCAAAGTAATGTAGTAATACTTATGAATATATGTATACAGCTTGGTAAAAATCTGTTAATTAATCAGATATACCTTTACTTCCGAAGGAGTGGCAGAGGCATATTATATGTTTACTGTGTACATTTTGTCCTACGTACCAGGCAGGTGATGAGTCCATTGTCGTTTTGAAATGGACAGGTGCATATTGTGGCGGCCTGCTGTTGAAATTTTTAAGTCGCCATTTGGCTTTCAACCTGGCTTTAAGACTGCCAACCGGGATTATGACTTAACGCGCCTTAAATGTAATTACTTGTGGTAATTACATTTAAGGCGCGTTAAGTCACCCATGTGAGGTTATAGCGAAAGTTGGTAATGCAGTTTTGACAACCTGCGGGCCGAGTCTGCTGTTTCAATCGTGTCGAAATAGAGTCGAAATATTCGCTCAATAGAAAGTCAGCGGTACAATTTTGATAGTTTTTCGTAGTCTACTGTAATAATCGTACTCCAATAGACTTCTATCGGACGGCCGATAGAATTCTACTAGCACGTACCGCGCCAGTGCCCGCTAGTCAGTTGCAGATTTGATAGTCTACTAACATTTTGAAAGCTAAAACAGTGATTCTGGTTTTATTCTACGGCTTGTCAACGGGTTCAAAATTTCTTACAAATTTAACATCTAAAATAGACACATTCTATTAAATTTATTCGGCCCTTTAGACCCACCCCAGTTCCTTGCTTCGGAAGGCACGTTAAGCCACTGGTACCGGTTGCCAATAAAATGGCTGTCGTTAAGCCAAGTTGGAGGCCCTATGGGCGGCTTAAAAAATTTCAACAGCAGGTCGATGCAGCCTGCGGCTGTCCATTTCAACACGGCAATGGGCTGTTACGTGGGACAGAAATGCATACGGTGAAACGTGGGCGTTAAATATGCTTCTGCCTACCCCTTCGGGGATAAAGGCGTGACAGTATGTCGATGTTGTCTACTGTAGACTCGGCCCTCTGGAGGGTTAGGTTACCTTTAACCTATCCTGCATCCCTTTCCTTGAAGAGTTCGGTTCGTCATTCCTCCGTCACAATGAGTAGAGGTTATCCTTGACCGTTGTGCGTTAGGATTGACAAATCAAGGGTGTGTGGTATGATTTTCCTCCCCTCCTATATTATCATTCTACCATGAATTTACTGAACACTGGGTTAGAGCTCGTAGCCTCGCTAACTCAGTGTTCTGTAAACAATCCTTGCGTTAAGCAACTTTCGCTATGACTGGTGCTCGGATACTTGACCACTTTGTGGCATTAACATTTGCGAGCTTTTCCGTGCTTCAGAAGGCACGTTAAGCGGTTGGTCCCGGTTGGCAGTAACATGGCAGTCGTTATACCCAGTTAAATGCCTTATGGGCTTGAAAAATGTCAACAGCCGGTCGCCATAGCCTGCGCCTGTCCATTTCAACACTGTAATGGGGTCACCACCACTTACGTGGGACAAAAATGCATCCGGTGAAATGAGGGCTACAGTGTGCCTCTGCCTACCCCTTCGGGGATAAAGGCGTGACAATATGTATGTAGGTGTGTTTGTGTGTACCATGGATTTCCGCCATGTAAAGCCCGATTTAATTAGTTATAACGCAGTGCATGTTTACAGAACACGAGGTTACCGGTTATGAGTGCTTCATGGATCCGAAAAACTGAAGCAGGTAAATAAAATATCAGTTATGAGTGCTGCACTTCTAGTGTTGCAAACCTCCATCAACAGAAAGCCACCGGTACACTTTTGACAGTTAATTGGAGTCTACTTTTACAATCGTACTTCTATCGGTCGGCCGATAGAATTCTACTAACAAGTACCGCGCCAGTGGCCGCTAGTCAGTTGCATTTTTGATAGTCTACTAACATTGTGACAACTAAAAACAGCTGTTATGGTTCTATACTACGGCTTTTTAATATTAGACTCGGCCACCTGGTTGCAAACGTCCATAGGCTACAGTGACCACTTTCCATCAGGTGGGCCGTAAGCTTGTCTGCCACCCAAGTGGTATAAAAAAAAGTTAAGTTTATATTTAGTTTTTTTGCGAAAAGATGGCCAATGGAGAGCACAGAGTTCAAACTTGTTCATACATTGGCGCCTAATGTGCAATTGGTGTTAATTGAACTGCGCACGCGATGTGTGTTGCCACTTGACACTCAACGGCTAGGGTTGTCATGAAAAATATTAATGAAAAAAAAAACATAAAATAACGTATATATCTACTTTTGATTTTGACTGCAACTGTGGCGTAAATGGTAGTGTATGTGACTGCTGCGCCGAGGTCTCGAGTTCGATTCCCGGGTCATAACAAATATTTGTGTGATGCATTTGTTTATAATATGTAATTAGAAATTTACAAGTATTTTTATCGGCTGTCTAGATCCCATACCACATTATACATATATACCTATTAGCCTACTTTAAGATAGACGGCTTTGTGTGTGTGTGTCCAAAAATATATATTTAAAAAAAAACCGAAGCAAACATTTGCAGATCATTTTTTTTATACCACTGAGGTGCAAGCATACGGCCCACCTGATGGAAAGTGATGACCGTAGCCTATGGACGTTTGTAGCACTCGCGCCACCGACCCTTTAAAAATCTTCTGAGACCCCTTTTGAAGAACCCCATATTGTAATTGTATACAAAACATAGCATGCATATATTTATTCCGACACGGGACTAGAACCAAATACCTTAGCGGAGAAGTCGCATAGACGATCAAAAAAAAAAGATGATGGGACATTGTTGAAGCCATAAAAAAAGCCTGCCTAAGTTTCTTGTTGGTTCTTCTCAGGTGGGCCGCGTTCCAAACCGGTCGTCACTTTCAAAAATTTTCTTTACTTTGTGTATGACTTTTTTTAAGCACCATTAAAATGGTCAATGCAAAATAACATCGCCATAAGACGTAAAGAGGTTTATAAATTCATAAATTTCGAGCAGGTCACGGTAGTGTAGTTGGTAAACGCGTCTGGTGCGCTGAACCAGAAGGCGCTGGATCGAGTCCAGCTCGGGGCTGAAAAATTTGTTCACTTAAAAAAACTTTAATTTATGCAAAGTAAAGTGGTATTTATTTTTATTTAATACTAGTTGACGCCCGCGGCTTCGCCCGTGTAGAAAAGTTTTTACGTTCCCGTTTCCCACAAGAACTTGTTGCCGGGATAAAAAGTAGCCTACGTGTTATTCTGATGTATAAGCTATATTATTGTAATGTTTCAGTAAAATCTATTCAGTAGTTTTTACGTGAAAGTAGTAAGAGTAACAAACATCCATACTTATAAACTTTCGCATTAATAATATTATTAAGATTAAGATTGATGGACACTGCAACGCGGCAACCCTATGCGTTTACGCGTGACGGCAGTTGGCGGACACTTTCATCTAATTGCCGGAGATGCCAGTGTGATTTCGTTGTAAGTTTGATGAATTAGCTATTAATCATTGTCAATCTCAATCTGTATTGTAATTGGCTATATGAAATTCCAAAAAGCAGCATACGTCATTTAGGCGCGTAAAGTTGTATCTATGTTCGGTGTCGTAACACCGACCATAGATAAAATTTTACGCGGCTAAATGAGATGCATGTACTGAAAAAAAAAGGGTAATTCGAACATCTAAATTAACTAACTAACTATCTTCACACTGTATCCCTGACAGGGTAGTTAGAGAGGACAAATCGCCAGGCTTCGCGATCCATGCATACTTCTTTCGCTTCTTGTAGATTCATTAATCACTTCATACACGCACGTCTGGGTATGCGAGTAGTTTTGACTTTTTTGTTTTTGAGCAATCTGCTCACGTGGTCTTCATATGTAAGTCTCGGCCTACTCTGACTCCTTCTGCCCTCTACTTTCGCACAATAAATATTCTTTGTCAATCGTTCTACATTCATTCGTTGGACGTGTCAACCTACTAAATTAAATAAAAAAGTTTGGAAAATCCAAAAGTGCACGGCTCACACGTTTTTATTATATTATAAAAAAAAAGTTAAATTTTATAAATTAAAACTAAAGTCGTTCCATTTTATTGTACCAGCCAAAAGTTGTGCACAGCGACATCTATATTCGCAATTGTTAAAAACTTGACGAGAATGTGTATTAGACAGTACACAACTCATACCATAGATGACGCTAGTATACAATCATATTCGAAAATATTGAAAAAAAGATAATAACAATTAAACCACATCGAATCAGACCGTGAAAATTGAAAGGGTTCTATTCCTAATTATACTGAAGCGTAAGAGAAAAAAAGACTCGATTAGTAAAGTATTTCGGTCGTTATCGTGTTAACATACGCACATACAGACACACGGACGTCCAAGACAAAACTTTTTTAAACAGTTTTTTAACTAGTTTAAATAACAAAAATGACATCAAAAATATCATGAGTGTTAAAAATAGTGTTTTTTCTTGATATGTGTGTGTATATATTATTTTACAAGTGCAATATATGATAAATAGAGTGCAATATATGATATATGATAAGTTTGAAAAATCAGATGTATTGCGCGAAGTGACAGTAGTAGCCACCTCAACGCTTCGCTTATGAGGCGTGCAATAATAAGTATGAACAAAGATGCATGTTATTCATTTAGGATATCATGTTTAATAGTAATATTTACTGCTTAAAATGTACACAATCGGTATTTAATAAAAATAATGCAAGTTTTATTCTTGTATAATTCCAGGTTCGATTATTTTAAATCTATGAGTGCAGATATTTTTTCATCAAAATTGATGACATACTCGTAGTTCCTTAATCTTTGTATCTACGAGTATATATAAAAGAAAGTCATGTTAGTTACACTATTTATAACTCAACAACGACTGTACCGATTTGGCTGAAAATTGGTGGGGAGGTAGCTTAGAGGCAGGAAACGGATATAGGCTACGTTTTATTCCGGTAACAAGTACCTGTGGTAAAAGGGAACGGGAAAACTTCTTTACGCAGGCGAAGCCGCGGGCGTCAACTAGTATCTTATAGTTTCAGAGTTTCCCATACTGACCGTTTTAAATGTGCCACCCTGTATATTATAAGTTTGTTCTTTAAATAATTCTGACTGATGACCCATTTACAAATTAAATTAATATTAATTTATAAATTGGTCATCACAAAAAAACCTTCCTAAGTTTCTTGCCGGTTCTTCTCAGGTAGGCCGCGTTCCGAAACGTCACTTTAAATATATTAAATTTATCTTTAGTTCCAGTGTACCTATGACAATTTATAAGCGCCGGTAAATTAGTCTATGCAAAATAAAGACATTTTTATTTTATTTTAGCTCCCAACCTTGCTCAGGCTCCTGAACCTTTGTCGTTGCCTCATTGATCAGCAGGTGCACCGCTGGAGGTCGCGAGGTGAGACACCGGCGGGACCCCATCTCAGGAGTAATAGCAGCGAAAGTTGCTTAAAGCAGTGATCGTTTACAAAACACTGATTAATGTTTTTAAACTTTCGCGATTGTCACTCATATTTATGATATTCCGGATCTTATTCGCGACGTATATTATTCGGTACAAAGCCGACCTTATACTTTCCGACGTTTCGACCGAATTACACCAGCCGTGGCCACGGGTTGACCTGTGCAGACCCGAAATATTATAAATATGTGAAAACTGATTTACTATGCTTCGGAAGGCACGTTAAGCCGTTGGTCCCGGTTGCCAGTAAAATGGCAGTCGTTAAGGCTGGTTGAAGGCCTTATGAGCGGCTTGAAAAATTCAACAGCTGGTCGCCACAGCCTGCACCTGTCCATTTCAACACGGCAATGTGCTCACCACCCGTTAATTGGGGCAAAAATGCAAACGGTGAAATGTGGGCGTATAGTATGCCTCTGCCTACCCCTTCAGGGATAAAGGCGTGATAATATGTATGTATGATTTACCGACGCTACAAGATATTCATGAGTCATGTCTAATTATTCTCGTAATTAACTTTAAGAGTTAAGTAAAGCTTTGAGTTTAAAGCTTTCTTGAGTGTTAATTGTAGATAATGCATTTTGTATTACCGATACAGTTAGCGCTTTGTTAGTTGCTGGTTCGATTCCAAGGTCAAGTCATGCGCTATATGGATTTACTAGCTGGCCTCCGTAGCGTCGCCCGTGGCATTGTTCGAACCCTGGGGCACCTGTTTAAAGTCCGGTCAAATTAGACCAAAAAATAAGAGTAAAGCTACATAAATTCCCACCAAGCTGAAAATCAGTAAGATTGATTTAAAATATGATTAAAATTAAAATTTTAAAGTTCCCCTTTCTTTTATACATAGGAAACACCCAAACTCCGAAACAATCATTTCACACACAAATATTTGTTGCGACCCGGGAATCGGACCCGGGACCTCAGGCGCGGCAGTCGCATACACTACCACTGCGCCACCGAGGCAGACAAAGTTTTTTCACTCTCTCACTGCCTGCAGATTCATAAATCGTTTCATACATGCACGTCTGGGTATGTTAGTACTCTTTTAATAGTTTTTAACTAGTTAACTATGTGTTACACGCATCCCTTGAACGTTAATCACGACGGGTCAAGTCTTAAATCAGCTAATAGATCCAATCGGTTAGGATAAAGTCCATGATGCTTTTATCTTTACCGACTGGTGGATGAGTAACCGCTTTTAGACGATAGACCGACATACACACACACACACACACACACAACAAATAAGATCCTACTATTATTATAAACACGAAAGTTTGTAAGTATGGATGTTTGTTACTATTTCTCGCAAAATCTACTGAATGGATTCCGATGAAATTTTACAATAATATAGCTTACACATCAGAATAACACATAGGCTTCTTTTTATCCCGAGAACAAGTTCCTGTGTGAAATAGTAATGGGAAATTTTCACCACGCGTCATCCTTTATATAAATATTGTAGGACTTTTTATACTCAGCGCCATCTAGCCCGAAGTAAGCTAATATAAGCTAGTGGTATGGGATCTAGATCACTGATAAATATACGTATATATTTCTAAATACGTACAAATCTATACTACTATATAAAGCTGAAGAGTTTGTTTGTTTACTTGAATGCGCAAATCTTAGGAACTATCCAAGACGTAACAAGACTCATACATATTTTTGTCCTACGTAATACGTGGTTGGGCCAAAAGGTGTGTTGGAAATGGACAGACGCAACTTGTGGCGAGAACGAGTACTTTAATTTTTTTTCTAGCCCATAAGGCCTTCAAAATGGATGGCATTGGCAACCGGGACCAACGGCTTAACGTGCCCAAAGCGCGCTCGTAAATGTAAATTCCACAAATCGCTCATCCATGTGAGGACCAGTCAAAGCCAAAGTTGCTTAACGCAGTGATCGCGTGAACTAAAAAGGCAACGGGTTCAAAATGTATTTTAAATTTAACATCTAAAATAAACACATTTTATTTTTTAAAATTTATTCAGCCCTTTAGACCCACCCCAGTTCCGTGCTTCGGAAGGCACGTTAAGCCGTTTGGTCCCGGTTGCTAATAAAATAGAAGTCGTTAAGCCAAGTTGAAGGCCTTAAAAAATTTCAACAGCAAATCGATACAGCCTGCGCCTGTCCATTTCAACACGGCAATGAGCTCACCACCTGTTACGTGGCACAAAATGCATACGGTGAAACGTGGGCGTTTAATATGCTTCTGCCTACCCCTTCGGGGATAAAGTCGAGACAATATGTATGTATGTCAAAAAAATATAAAAAATAAATTCATCCATTTCCACATACCTACATAAATACAACAAGAATTCCACAGAATCCAGCACACAGAGCGATTTGAACACTATGTGCGATCACAACTAGCATTCCACAATCTCATTCAAGCAAGTGGAAAATTATCCTAACAATGCTCTTTAGAATCAACGCAAGCGCACGCTACGTTTTCACTCCTTTTTTTTGTGCAGTCTTTATGTTATGTTATTTGATTTTAGAATGTAACTGGCTGATTCGGCAAACATTGATATGCCATATAATTTGAAAAAAAAATGCTCATTAAATAGAAATAGTAGTGGCGTAAATATAAATCTTTAAATGCCACTTTAGCTTAAGTCAGGCCACAGAAGGAATGGAAATTATCACCTATTTCGTTGTGATACTTACCTAATACCTACATACCAATATGGGGATTTTGGGGATTTTTCATAACTTATAAATATTTCATAAATATTTTCAAGTGTTTATGTTAAAAAAATTGTGCATTCATATTTTACATGAAATTTTCGACAACGTGCGTTGAGGGTTGGGAAGTGATGTAACTAACTAACTATCTTCACGCGGTATCCCTGACGGGGTAGACAGGGATAACAGATCGTCAGGCTTCGCGATCCATGCATACTTCTTTCGCTTCTTCAAGATTCATCAATCGCTTCATACACGCACGTCTGGGTATCCGAGTACTTTTGACCTTTCCGTTTTTGAGCAATCAGCTCACGTGGTCTTCATATAACTTCTTCTACCCTCTACTTTCGCACAAAATATATTCTTTGTCAATCGTTCCTCACTCATTCGTTGGACGTGTCCAAACCAACGGAGCACGCTCTTTTCCAGCTTAACGCCTTTCATTCAAAGCTGCCATATTGTGTATCACTTCGTTACGTATTCGGTCGGCCAAAGTAACGCCGCACAATTTTCGAAGTGATCGCATCTCCAAGCATTTAATTTACTTTCATTCATCTGCTGACATACCCAGATTTCGCTACCGTAAAGCAAAGTTGGCACTAGCACTGCGTTATGAATCGCCAGTCGTGCTTCTTTTACGATGCTTTGTCGCTTTACTAATTGGGACAAAGCATCGTTAACTCTGTTTCCGGCAGCTACTCGCCGTTCTACATCCGAATCACATCTTCCATCCGCGCTAAACATACTCCCGGGAAGTGATGTAACACAGTATAACGCGACTTTTACTTTTGCTCTTCAAAATCAACAGATGGCTGCAGTTTAGTGCCCAGCGCTTTACTGGAGTAGAACTTAGAATAAACCTAGACATGAATACGCTGCTATCTACAAGAATAATGGCTGCTGCTATCTAAATAAAGAAAATTCATATTTTCCAAATACATTATATTTATATTGCACCAATCTTTAGCAATGATCAAAATATACAAATCAAAATAACGAACATCATACTCGCCCGCACAAATCTTCATGGCTGTCAATCTTTTCAAATTTAGAACGGTACTAGAAGTGACGTTTCCTGCGGCGGTTTTACTTTTTTAATTAGTCTAGTGTGGGCTTCGACACATTGTGTTCTGCCTATAAGATATAACGGACCTTTACAATGTGGGTTATTATTTTGTCGTTCTGAGTTTGTAAATCATAATTATTTACATTTGACTGCCACGGTGGTGCAGTGGTAGTGTATGGTACTGTAGCAGAGGTATTGGGTTTGAATCTCGGTCGGATCAAATATTTGAATAAACTAAACGATTCTTTCGGAGTTTTGGAGGTTTTTGAAGTGAAAACTTCTTTTAGCGCGGTACGCATATTTTTAGAAGAGATAAAATCTCTGGACTCGCTACACCGTTACGAGACGCAGCTGTAGTGCGTGCATATATGCATGTACAGGTCGCGCGGCGAATGATGAGCTCAGACAAAAATTAGTGGGGATAGTTTGAGCATGTATAATTATTACACAAAAATATCAAGTTGAATACGACACTCCTTTAAACCTTTACACATTTTTTTTATTTTATAGCGTAGGTAGGTGGGTCGGTAAGTAGGTTTATATTATTTAAAACAAGTGAGTTCAAAGTGTTTTAGTATTTTATTTAGTTTTCAGTGATCGTATTTGCCGTGCTTAAATAGACAGACGCAGGTTGTGGCGACCTGCTGTTGAAAGTTTTCAAGCCGCCCATAAGGTCTTCAACCAGGCGTAACGACTGCCATTTTACTGGCAACCGAGACCAACGGTTTAACGTGCCTTCCGAAGCACGGAAACGCTCGCAAATATAAATGCCACAAAGTGGTCACCCATCCAAGGACCAGCCATAGTGAAAGTTGCGTAACTCAGTGATCGTTTACAGAACACCGAGACCGCGGGGCCGCGAGCGCTTCGCTTTACTTTCATGAATTTGCTGACATTCCAGGTTTCGCTACCGTAAAGCAACGTTCGCACTAGCACTGAGTTATGTATCGCCAATAATAATAATTATAATTGGTATAAATATTTGATCAAACAATTTACACAATAAAGCATTTTTCTTTCTTGTACAGACATTTTTCTCGAGGCATCAAAACCTCAATACGCTATTAAAAGATTTTCCAAAAAGAGTAGAATATTTTATGTGTTTGACAGTACTGAGACTAGTGACAACACGTGCCGACATATCGCGGAGTAGTGTGCGGCTATGCACTAGTGTGCGTGTAGGATTTCGACCACTCCTGCGTCCATGCTCCTACACTCCCGCCCTTCAGCCCTCTCACCCCGCCAATTAGACCTAATTTTTGAGTTCTGCGCATTCCCCTTCCAATTTCTTACAGAGCTCATCATTCGCCGCGCGACCACATTATAGCAAACCGCGAACGCGTCCAGATAAATAAATTATTAATAAATTTAGTTTTCACTTCTATCGGCGCTCTTGGAGTGCAACCCGTATTTTTTTATGTATTAATTTAACGAGTAAAAAATATTTAATTAGGATTTTAACACTAAATTCGAGTTAAAATATTATAAAACTATCACACTGCCTATGTATATGTTAATAATAGGTAATTTTAATCAAACTAAATCATTAATTTTAATCGATTCTATTTATTGATACAATCGAAATGGACAATAAAATTAAAATCTTACGCTTTGTGACTATCAATAATCATCGCGCATACTTTTATTGAAAATCTTTTATTAAGTACTGAATCATTAATAGTATATTGTAGATATTAGCAATATATTGCTGTATCACGACTTTCGCCATTCATAAAATACTTTCTTTTATTTAGCGTGGGATTTTTGAGAGATACAAACATACAGTCTTAAGTCTAGTAGACTGGACTTAAGAGAAGTCTAGGAAAAGATCTGGGGGCCGAGTCTGCCATTTCAATCGCGTCGATTTAGAATCAAAATCATCGCTCATTAGAAAGACACCGGTATAATTGTGACTTTTTTCGTAGCCTACAATTACAATCGTACTCCAATAGACTTCTATCGATCGGCCGATAGAATTCTACTAGCACGTACCGCGCCAGTGGGGGCTAGTCAGTTGCATTTTTGATAGTTTACTAACATTTTGACAGCTAAAAACAGTGATTCTGGTTCTATTCTACGGCTTGTCAATAGTAGACTCGGCCCTCAGTTAGTAGTTCTTATTTCGGCCATTGGTTCATAGAAAGATAGATAAACTAGCAGACTCCCGCGGCTTTGCCCGTGACATACGTCGAACCCCCGTTACATCTATTTAATCTTGTCGTATTTAATTTTACAATAATGTATGAAAATTTACCCAATTTGTTGACATTTAAGATTACTGCTCCGCTCTCCAGCGCAGTAGCGTGTCGACGGTGCTCATATTTTTCTTCAAAAAACACTTTGTCGAAAATCACATCTCCAAAAAACGCTTCATCGAAAACACTTCACCGATAATACATTTCCTCGAAAAACACTTTTTCCAACATACATACGTCATCACACCTGTCTCCCATCGATGTAGGCAGATAATATGACAATCCACGTCCTACGATTCTTGCATACAACTGTTGTTTCCTCCATTTTTATAAGTGTTTTCATACACGCTTGCCAGTACTCTTGACCTGACCTTTTCCAAAATGTCTTCTATTTGATTGACATATGTACGTCGAGGTCGCCCCTTACCAGATTGCCCATTCACTCTCTTCTGATAAATCTGTTTCGCGAGTCTACTTACACCCATCCTCTCCACGTTTCCGAACCACCTTTAAGCATCCCTTTTTAGGGTTTCGTAGCCAAAGCAAAAAAATGGAACCCTTACGGATTCGTCATGTCTGTCTGTCTATCTGTCTGTCCGTCCCTATGTCAGATCCACTGTTTTGAAACTTGGTAAGTAGATATGCTGTAGCTGTGAACCGCTTTTCACACAAAAATAGAGAAAATAACAATAAATTTCGGGGGTTCCCCATACTTAGAACGAAACTCAGAAATTTTTGATTCATCATACCCATACTACGTCTATCTATGGATAGGTCTTTAAAAATAATATTGAGGTTTCAAATATCATTTTTTTCTAAACTGAATAGTTTGCGCGAGAGGCGAGAGACAGTACTAAAGTGGTAAAACTTGCGCCCTAACTTCTAAAATAAGAGAATGATAAAACTAAAAAAAATACATGATGTACATTACCATGCAAACTTTCACCGAAAATTGGTTTGAACGAGATCTCGTAAGTAGTTTTTTTTAATACGTCATAATTCGTAAACCGCAATTAACCTTTTGAACATTTATATGATGTTACTTGCTGCTACGAAACCCTTTACGGGCGAGTACGACTCTCACTTGGCCGCTTTTTTATATCTTAGTCACTATATCTCGCTCGTGGCCCCGCGGTCTCAGTGTTCTGTAAACGATCACTGAGTTACGCAACTTTCACTATGGCTGGTCCTCGGATGGGTGACCACTTTGTGGCATTTACATTTGCGAGCGTTTCCGTGCTTCGGAAGGCACGTTAAGAAGTTGGTCCCGGTTGCCAGTAAAATGGCAGTCGTTAAGCCTGGTTGTATGCCTTATGAGCGGCTTGAAAAATTTCAACAGCAGGTAGCCACAACCTGCGTCTGTCTATTTCAACACGGCAATGGGCTCACCACCTATTACGTGGGACCTGAATCCACACGGTGAAAAGTGGGCTTATAATATGCCTCTGCCACCTCTTCGGGGATAAGGCGTGATGGATATTTATCTTCTGTCATACCGCAATGTTCCATTATCACACTGCCTTTCTTTATCTATCAATGAATGATTATTGGCGATTCAACTCAAAATGAATTTATCAGTTCTTGGACCAAGTACTTCCTGCGATTAGCGCTTTCAACCAAACAAACTCTTCAGCTTTATATATTAGTATAGATGTGTACGTGATGGATAACTCAGTTTAGGAGTTTATCCCACAAGCACACCACACATCACACTCCATAGCACGTTGCATTTCTACTCTACGGGGATATTGCTTATTTTAAATATTCCATCACAGTGCAAGGAATGAATGTCACTCACGCGCTCTCTTCTAGAGACGCTTTACTCTATATCTATACTAATATTATAAAGCTCAAGAGTTTGTTTGTTTGTTTATTTTTTTTTTAAATTTTTCCGCTTTAAAAATAAATTATATTTAAAATAGTTAGCATACAATTTATTTCATATTAAAATTGTTTTATTTTGTTTGTTTGTTTGGTTGAACGCGCTAATCTCAGGAACTACTGGTCAGATTTGAAAAAAATATTTTTGTGTTAGATAGCCCATTTATTTATTTATTTAAAACTTTAGCACAAAGTACAAGGCGGACTTAATGCCATAGGCATTTTCTACCAGTCAACCTTAACACTAATTCCTTGTGGACAATATAACTTTTATTTTTTATTAGGTGCGAGCGAGACGAAGCGAGTGACATTCCTTACTCAGAGATTTCTATTAAATACCAATAATTCTAAATTGATAATAAAATACACAATCAATACAAACGAGGAACAGTAAAAAAGTATTACGTCTATCTATAATTTTAATCAATTCGTGTATCGATTTGAATATAATACCGTTTATTTCGAAACAACACTGGGCGTTATTATAAACCATAGATTATAGAACATCGATATTAATTTAAAAAAAGAATAAGACGTGTTTCCATTAGCGGGATACCTTATGTGTCAATTGAAATGAGGTAAGGCGGGTTACACACGAGAATTGAGCAATAGAAAGTCAATATACGTGCTTTAATAAATGGTCAAGCCACAGATTATAAAGGCAACATGTTGTCCATCCTTATATAGACGATATATTTTACTTCGATAGTAATACACAATCTAATCACGGATTTAATGACTAAAATGGAAAGTTTAACATTTAGAAACAAAAAAGTAATGAATCAATTTGACTTTTAATGTTTATTAAAATTAATACATTAATTGTAATGGGGAAGAAAACTGTTAAATAATTCTAGTAGAAAAGCCAATTGTTTGTTACAAAGTAACTGTCAATGTTCAAACTATTTCGTTAGAAATACGCGTTTTTAATTATTTATTAAATAATGGGTCGCTGTGTGGCTTTTAAATGTGGCTTTTTTTTTCTTTTTCACAATTTCTCCTTTAATTCAACGACTCGCCAGGTAGAATTGATGTTGTAAAGCACCACCTCAAAATTGAAACTTAGAGCCAATACTAAACGCAAGACACACGAGATTTAAAGTTTTTGCTATGAAACTTAACGTTTTCTGTGTAACAAACACACAGCGCCCTCTACATAAAAGTTTTGCATTTTCTTTTAAGCTATTGCATAGTTTTTATCGCGGGCTTTGAGCGCGGCGACCTAATCAAGAAATTCCGTAACGAAAAAAACCTAACACCCGAGCTCACACGAACTTCACCGAGCACGGCCGAGCGTTTGCTTAACGTGTATGTATATAATACGACTGTACGAAGCTCGCACGGATCGAGACGAGCTGTAGAAATAATATATATTTTATATATTAATAATCTATATATATATAAAATTCAATGACACTTTACGTTGTAATTTTATAACTCGAGAACGGGCTCACCTATCCAGACTGTTTAGGCTTTGTTCGGACTATTTAGTAGATGGTTTATGTGAAGTTTGCACAAAATCGGTCAAGCGGTTTTTCATTTATCACATTTTTTGTAACAAATCTCTTAAGTGGCGCTAACGAAGTTATTCGGGTCAGCTAGTACAGTATAAATAATTTATTATAATTGCATAAGTTGTCAAAAAATGTTATGCAATAGCTTTACCGCGGCAGTCCCCGAGTGCCACATGTTTATTTTTTTCGTTTTGCATTGTAACTACATAATTATACAATAAAGTCCTCCGCAAACTACTGACTACCGATTTTTAGGCTGTTTTCACCAATGGATATAAAGGTTCTCTAGGAATGTTTTAGTATATAATTCGTTAAGTTTTTGTATATATTGGCAAAAATATAACAATTTTTGTTAAAAGTGCCGGAAAAAAATATACCGTCTGGAAGTTTTAATCGAACATGCTGCCTAAGCCTTGTGAGATAAAAAAATAATGTATGGTCGAATTGTGTATCTTATATAGGTCTACAGAAAAGTACGCAATGGTATATTTTTATATCTCTTAAGTACCTATAACATACTAGCTTATTTAAAACACTGGGGAAATCAGATATGAAAAAGAAAAAAAAATTAATTATCAATATCAAAATACATTTACAAACTTATTTCTTACATGACATTACCATAAACCACTGATGTTTGTCTGCAATGTCTTTACTTAGTCTGGGGTTTATCTAATAGTGTTTTTACATTCTTAATCATTCGCATTCATTCGAAAGTAAGATCCAGACAAATTGTTAGCGTGTTAATAATCAGGCGATTTGTATTTATTCGCCTTGCAACACCGATTTGATATACCTCTTATTTTGTTTGGTCTGGCAACACCGAATTGCCAGAAGCGGTTTGGTCGGCCTTTAAATTATGCTCTCTCTGTTGCGAGCTGCCGACGTGGAAGGTTGTCCTAGAGGCTGTGTATATAATATCAGTGAGAACTTATAATTAAAGAAATATAAATACAGAGTGTGAGTGTATCCTTTTCTTTCCAAATGCAATCGCTAACTTTTAAATATATAAAATAAATTTTTCTTAACATAGTTTTTGTAAAAAAAAGGACTTAAGTTTGTGTTTTATATTTTTTGAATTCAATTTTATTTTTATAATTTCATTTATAAATCGAGGAACTAAGAAATGAGCGGTCCTCTCGCCGTAGACATTTCAAGCCCCAATTGTACACAAATATTCCCGAGCGACACTGCGTGTATAGGTACCTATACAGGTGTTCGATTTTTTGTGTTAATTCTGAATTAAAATGGGCATCATCTAGTTACATATTAAAATTGTACACTTAAGATGAAGAGGTGATCTTAGACGCCTTACAACAACATATCTCCGAAGGCAGAGTGCCTTGGAAGCTAAGTAAAAAAAGTGTGTGTGTGTGTACACGTGTTAGATGTTACACTGCTTACTCTAATAAGATTTTATCACACATACTCTGTTTGTAATAGGAATGATAATTTAGTAAGAAAAGAAAAACATCTAAAGAAAGGACAACTACTTTAAATGTAGTTATAAGTTGTCATGGAAACACTTATCAGCAAACTTCAGGGTGTTTATAAGTTGTCATAGAAACGCGGTGTAGGTTTTTCTTAACGGTCTGCGCGCGCATCGTAATAATTTACTGTCACAATTTTTCCCTAACGCGCCAAAAGAAGTATAACTTAAAAAATTAGAGGAGCTTCCTTCTCTTCTTTCTCTCTAGCCTAAAGATTCGATTTGAAAGAAACTATATTTAATTTACATGATAAAAAATATTTAAAAGGCGACATCTAAAAAAAACATAAGAATCGTCGTCGGCGTCGTATCTCACCAAAATTTTCCTTCCGACTGTGAACGTTCACAGATAATAAATTGTTATGCGCGTTACTAAAATAGGGGTGGCAAAGATTATATGTTCCACAAGGGGAAACAAACGTGTTTAAGGAAGTTCTCATGTCGATCACAGAGCAACAATCAATGTCACAATTTCATCCAACAAGCGTGTCAGGGATTCTACGCGGGAAAATGACAAGGAGTGGTGGTTTATTGGACATAAAAAGTTGTGTTACCGTGCTATAGTGAAAGACGGTGATATATATGCTACGAAATGCGATTTTCTATCTTACCGCGTAAAATCCACTGAAAACCTCAATATAACAACCACTATTATACTGGGGTGAGTCTGACCTTGACTTAAGACTAGACTTGACTAAGATGTAGAGGACGGGGACATTTAGATTATAAGAATATTCGATAAATACGAAATAATTAAGATTTGGCTAAAAGGTCTTAGTAACCACGTAATAAAATAATTACAAAAAAAAAAACAAACGTGTCACTCTTATCTCATCACCGAATGTAATTAAACATAAGCTTAAATAAAACATATGCATAAGCAAAAAAAAACAACATCTTTTTTTCTCACAACCCTAAGGCCGCGTTTCATATCTCAAACGACGGCGACGACGGGCCGCTGCCCATAGACAATAGCCGAAGATTAGTGATGTCAGGTGAGATTCAGATGTCACTTGTCAATTCGATGATTAATATTGCGATCAAATTGCGAGCTCTGAGAATTTTGTTTCAATTTTTAAAAAAAGAAATTTTTTTTCTTATATTTTATTTGGGGTTGGTGCTGTGTTCCAAATATTATATTTGGATTCTGGATTAAAACTTTAACGTCTTTTCCTTTCACGCATATTTATGTATGCATACATACATACCGTTTATTGCCCGTGGTCCATACATACATATTGTCACGCCTTCATCCCCCAAGGGGTAGGCAGAGGCATATTTAACGCCCACGTTTCACCGTATGCATTTCTGTCCCACGTAACAGGTGGTTAGCCCATTACCGTGTTGAAATGGACAGGCTCAGGCTGCATCGACCTGCTGTTGAAATTTATTAAGCCGCCCATAGGGCCTCCAACTTGGCTTAACGACTGCCATTTTATTGGCAACCGGGACCAACGGCTTAACGTGCCTTCCGAAGCACGGAACTGGGGTGGGTCTAAAGGGCCGAAAAAATTTAATAAAATAAATAAAATTTTATTTGTAATATTTAATATTATATTTAATATTAATATTATATTTATGTATAACTGAGGAGAATTGTAGAGAATGTATAATATTAGTATTATTATAAAACTAAATGTTTATTTATTTAATTTATTTACACTTTGTGTAAGTTTATTGTATGTCCAGATAGTATAACAATTATAAAAAAATAAACAAATTGGTGATCCAAGGGACGGCCTGGCCTTATAAGCTTGAAGCGACTTCTGCTTCACAAGCAAACTTTGGTATATTGGTAGAAGAAAAAAAATTTTTTTTTTCTAATTTGTCTGCCTCTTAGGCGCTGTGGTAGTCACTGCAACTGCCGCACCTGAGGTCCCGAGTTCAATTCCCGGCACGGAAAAAATATTTGTGTGATCTACAAATGTTTGTTTCAAAGTTTGGGTGTTTCCTATGTAAAATATATGTACTTAGAAATATATAAGTATGAAGATCAGTCGTCTAGATCCCATAACACAAGCTTAAATTAGCTTACATTGGGCTAGACGGCGCTGTGTAAGAAAAAAAATGTCTCACAGTCAAATGGTTCGTTCCTTCTTCATCTTACTGTATTCCCAGTGGCTACCAAGTCCTATTTAGAATATGAGGTGCACTTTTATTTGGCTAGGAGGTAGATAGAAGCAGCTATCGTTTGGCTCTTGACTATAGGTATTTTTGGGAGCGACTGCCGTCTGACCTACTTACCGCGTAAAGGCCCCTGCGTCGTTGAAGTTATAATAGACATCCTTTCCAGCATCCATCCTTCATGCAATCAATTATTTATCAGGCCGTATTATCTATGCTTCTACACTAATATATAAATCTGAAAAGTTTGTTTGGTTGAACGAGCTAATCCCAGGAACTACTGGTCAGAATTGAAATATTATTTTTGTGTTGGATAGCCCATTTATCGAGGAAGGCTATAGGTTATATATCATCACGCTACTACCCAGGAGAGCGGAGCAATAATCATAAATGTCAACAAATCGGGAAAATATTTGTAAAAGTAATAAGCGACGAGATTAAAGGTGCGACGGGGGTTCGAAGTATGGCATGGGCGAAGCCGCGGAGGTCAGTTAGTTATGAATATTGTAGTTATATCCGTCAATACGTTGCAACGCAGCATGACACATACAAGTTTTTTGGATGGCATAGCGCCTCACTCCGCTCCACTACACCCCGTCCTAATGTACTCGATCTTTAAATTTGCAAGATTCTTAATTCAATATTTGCACCTAGTGTCCCATCACTAGTAAAGTTGAGATGGCAAAGAGTCGCTAAGTCAGCCCAGGACTCAGTTGACCGCCTTGTGCACCGGCCTATTATGTGATGAGATTTGTATGGATATGACAAAGATACGAGTACTAGTGAAAATAATATTTTTCTTTTCACAAAAAAGTTTTCAACCTGCCTACGTCATTGATTCCTCAATGCTCAGCATAAACAGCTGAACGGATTTAACTAATTAGCGACCATGACTTAAGCATCCACTAGATTATGTAATTAGAGGTATGTGTAGTATACACCAATAGATAGACTACACATAAGGGCTACTTAACAAAACAAAATAAAAGAAAAATAATAAGTAAATAGTTTGGGATATTTTTAAACTGCGCCATTTAGCCCAAATTAAACTTATACTAACTTGTATTACGAAATCTAGACAACCAATAAACATAGTTATATTTTTCAATTCATTATACTATTGATGTGAAGGTAAATATTCACTTGAATTGCGAATTATTGATAAACAGGCACAGAATAACAAACGCGCTCATCATACAAAAAGATTTAGTCATCAGGGAATCACAGAATGATGAATCTAAGTTACTCGCGTGAAGCGAGAAACCTTCCTTACTCTGTGGTGGGAATTGAATTCACGACAACAAGTTTCGAAAAAAATATACTTTACTATCTTTCCCAAGCGGTCAGTCGAAAAAGAGTGACTTTTTTTCTTTAGTAGTAAGGACACTACATACTAACGTGCGAAACAGCCTACTCACACAGACGCACGCATCTACTGGCTACTAGAGCGGACATCACAATGCTGCGTGAGTCGCCCAGTCGCAGTTGTCACAGTATTCACGATAAATTTATTGATATATTGTTATATATTGATAGTGACCATCCCAAATCTAATCTTAAAATATAACTATTACGATACCGTTGTATCTAACTCAAGATAAACGTAACAATACTTTCGATTTTATATTCATTTCACAGACAACCTTAACGTTTCAGTGCAGAACAGTTTAGTTCTAGTTTCCTTCCTACTAATATAATATATTTACTGTGCTTTAATTACTTAATAGTCTTATCCATATTACACTAGCGTCACATTAAATAAGAGTCGTATGTTCACTCATGCACTGGAAGTTGCGACTGCATCTATTCTGTCAAACACAAAGCCTAAGGTCCATTGTAGGCTCCAGGGACGGCTGCCTCAGCCTTACGATATGGGTGATAAAAATATTATTTTATTTCAACGTGTGTAGGTTGCCTTATAAAAACAAAAGAAAACTGATGAGGCAGTATGGTTTGAAGTCGTTTGCCTGTATAAAAATGAGTATTTAAAAATATTGGTTCATTTTGATTTTGTAGTTAAACATTTTTGGAACCGTTATAATTTTAAATTTCGATGAAGCGAAAGAGCAGCTGCATATTTTACAATATGCTTAAACCTGTAAAAGAATGAACGAGTATAATACCAGTATACAAAAGAGACAAACATATTATTAAAATAAGGATTTAGAGAATGAGATATGGTATAATATAATGCAATTATTCTTTATAACTGCGGCCTGGTTCCTAGGACCTTTTAGCCAAATCATGTTTTACACGTATTTACACATTGGCCAGACGGCGCCACGACCGTTTGTTTAGTACAAAAATAAATTAAATTTGAACACTTTCATCTCTTTTCAAGTAGACAAAAACAAGGTCATATGCGTAGAGTACCGTCTGCAAAAAAGTGTGGTCCACCACCCTGTAGAGGTACATTTCCATCATCAACATCCGAGCGTCTGTCCGCGAAGGGGTCCACTTTCCTACTTCTTCTCCTTAACTTCGCACGGTTGTCGGCATCACCTGTAGTGAGACCATTGGCTCGCATATCATCTCTTACGATGTCAAGCCAGCACTTCTTGGGTCTTGCCTTTTTACCAGGTTCCTGGGGACGGCATAGCCAGAAATTATGGCTTGTGGCTGCCTCGGTGGCGCAGTGATAGTGTATGCGACTGCCACGACTGAGGTCCAATGTTCGATTGCCGGGTCGGAACAAATATTTGTGTGAATCACAAATGTTTGTTTCGGAGTTTGGGTGTTCCCTATGTATAATACGAGTATGTATGTATTTAGAAATATTTAAGTATGTTTATCAGTCGTCTAGATCCTATAACACAAGCTTATATTAGCATACTTTGAGCTAGAGGGCGCTGTGTAAAAAAAAGGCCAACAATATTCAAAACAAATATTACCATACCTAGATTTGGAGCCAGGAGTTCACTTTTATTTTTTACACAACACTTAGGAGTTCTCTTAACGTTGGCTTTCGGTTTTCAGAGTTTTTAGGGCCGATATTTTTTGGGGGCTCAAGCGACCTTACCTACTAGCGGTGCACCAGCTTACGGGCGAAACAACGACTAAGGCGCCCTTACGAGATTGGGAGGTCAGACGGCACTCCCTCCTAACAATGCCAAAAATTAAAAGCCAAACGATACCTAGTTGCTTCAGTGAATCCAAATTGTACCCCAGGCCTCAAATCCAAGAATACACTTAAGACGAAAAAAATCGAATTACAAGTCATAATCAGGGTATTTTGGTGGGAACAGCGAAGGAAGCGGTCAGCACTCTATTATAAATTTTTCAAAACTAGTGTATTTTCTAGTGTTTATGTGTAAAAATTATGGTTTCATAAACATAAAAGCTTCGACAACGTGAACAACTGTTATGAAATTGGATAACTCAGTGGGACGCGGCATTTTCTGTTATCTTCCAAAATCTACATATACCCTAACTGCAGTAAAATTTACCACCATTTTACTGCAGTAGAACTTTGAACAAACCTATACATGAAAACGCTGCTATCTACAAGAATAATTTACTTATTTTGCATAAAGAAGATTAACGTCCGAAAAGAACGTACTATAATTGAGGAAGATTTATACTTTTGACAAGAAAACGACATTGACATTACAAGAAAAATTCAAATTACTTGATATGGCATTGCTCAAGCCGGGAAAGTCCAAAAAAAACACGAAGAAGTCATAACTAGATATTAGTAAAACTTTTGTACTGACCGTACCTACTTACTTTTGTATATAACAGAAAAAAATAGATTATTATTCTGATACTAACCGAAATTATGTAAACATACGGTACTTTGTTTCTATCTTAAATCTATTTCGCAGTTTAACAACTATTTATTATTCTATGCGAAGAATATTCCGCGAAACGTGTTTCATACAATCACATGTTAAATTTTTGTATGACGCATGACTTCTGAAAAGCTTGGTTTACACTGAAAGGCAATGGCGAACACTAATAATACAATCCTGTCGCTTATAAATTCTACAAAAATGCTTTAAAAATTCCCCGATTTGTCGACATTTATGATTACTGCTCCTCTCTCCTAGGTAGTAACATGATGATATTTAGCCTATAGCCTACCTCGATAAATGGGCTATCCAACACAAAAAGATTTTTTCAATTAGGACCAGTTGTTACTGAGATAAGTCCCGAAAACAGTGCACTAAAAAGGTAGCCAGTTCAGCTAAAATTGCAGAGTACATTATTGTACACGGCAATGGGCTCACCACTGTTACGTGGGATAAAAATGCATACGGTGAAACGTGGGCGTATAGTATGCCTCTGCCTACCTTTTCGGGGAGTGAGTATGTATGTATTACTGTACTCGGCGCTGATTTTCAACTTGCTCCTAGGTATTTTAAACACTTTAGTGTATACCATGCATTACGAATTTATGTTAAATAATTGGTATTATTCCGGGATTTTAAATATTATCCTCATAGCGTTTCCTTAAACCAAAATAGCAAATTCCGAGAAAATGTCCTGCTTTAAATAATCTAAATTAATATTATAAAGCTAAAGAGTTTGTTTGGTTGAAAGCGCTAATCTCAGAAACTACTGCTCGGATTTGAAAAAATATTTTTGTGTTAGATAGCCCATTTATCGAGGAAGAAGGAAGGCTATATATCATTACGCTACTTTCCTGGAGAGCGGAGCAGTAGTCATAAATGTCGACAAATCGGGCTAATTTTAATGCATTATTGTAGAAGTCACCAAGTTAATATTATAAAGCTGAAAAGTGTTTGATTGTTTGAACATGCTAATATCAGGTACAACTGGTCCGAATAAAAAAAATGTGTTGGATAGCCCATTTATCAAGGAATCATATATCATCACGCTACTACCCGGAAGAGCAGTAACCATAAATGTCGACAAATTGGACAATTTTTTATTCATTATTGTAGAATTTATTACCGACGGAATTAAATAGATGCGACGGGTGCTGTGGGGTTCCCCTAGTCTGTCATGCATCACAATTGCAATTCGCAAGACGAAGAATAGAACCAGAATCGCTGTTTTTAGCTGTCAAAATATTAGTAGCCTAGCAAAAAGTAATTTACAAGCGGCCAATTGGCGTGTCACATGTTAGTAGAATTCTATCGACCGGCCAATAGAATTCTATTGGAGGGGCAATTGTAATAGTGGACTATGAAAACTGAGAGCGCTCGTGGCCTCGCTGTCTCATTGTTCTGTAAACGATCACTGAGTTAAGAAACTTTCACTATGACTGATGGGTAACCACTTTGCGGAATAAACTTGCGAGCGTTTCCGTGCTCCGGAAGACACGTTAAGCCGTTTGTCCCGGTTGCCAGTAACATGGCAGTCGTTAAGCCAAGTTGAAGGCCTTTTGGGCGGTTTGAAAAATTTAATCAGCATCCTACCTATTACAACACGGTCAAAAATGCATAGGGTGAAATATGGGCGTATAGTATAACTCTGCCTACCACTTCGGGAATAAAGGCGAGACAATATGTTTGTATGATTTTGATCCCTAGCAGTGCTATGTGATGGGCTGGCCTAATAATATATTTCCCTGAAGAGATGACATGTTAATTAGTACTATTGTATTTAGGAGTCGTACCACTGGTACACATGATGGTGCGATGGGGAGTAAGCCATTTTTATAATATGACTGGCGGACGTGCAGCGGTTTCACCCGTGTAGTGCCCATTTCCGTGGGAATTCGGGGATAAAATGTAGCCTAAGTTACTACTTATAACATCAGCTTTCGGCCAGTGTAAGTCTCATTAAGATCGGTTCAACTGTTACTGAGATTAGCTGAAATAAACAGGTAGAAAAAGTTGGAAGAAAGAAACAGTATAAAAGTATACTGTATATTTATTTATTTCATATGTACACTCCCCAAAAATATGCCCCACACTATAGTCTCCATCCAAGGTCGCCAATTGTTATACCAAGTTTCATGTTAATTATGTCCATATGTATGTTTTCTGATGTACAATAAAGAGTTTTTTACTCACTTAGGGTAAATTCGCCTGTTCGCGTCCACTTAGTGGAGTTGGTAGGTTTGAGCAAGAAAATAAAAATTTGTTAGAGTAGTAATTTCGAATAAAAAATGAATTCACATATTCTGTATATAGTCTTGTTAAATGTATTATACAGTTTTAGACAAACCGTTTGATTTATTAATAAATATATACACTAATAGCCAAAACAGATGATTTACCCATTTTGAGTCCATAAAATCCAGATTGCGACCACCTGTGCATCAGTTTTCGTCCACCAACTTAGAAGAGATAAATATAAGAGATAAGTACCTAAATCTTTAAAAAAATAGAGATTTTAGGTGTAGTATTGTTCACAGGGACTAAGCGCAAGAGCGGCGATGTCTTACAGCTCCCGGGTGAAATAAATCAGATCCACAAGAGCACAGTAAATCTGTGCTCTTGTTGATCTGGAGAAGGCACAGTGTGACTAAAATGTGGACGCAATCTTTTCTAAGGTCTCACCTATAGCTACAGTTTGCGTCCAAGTATGATTTTCGGAATCTGTATCAATTTCTATTAACGTTGTAGTGGACGCAAAAAGGCCATTACTATGTTTATGTTAATAATGACGGAATCAATATAAAACTAATAATGTTTGTCATGATTTGTCATATCATAAAAATCATTCTAGTTAGAATTAGATGGACCAGATGGCGTCCATTGCGGACGCAATGTGACTAATGTATAAATTTGGTGGTGCAGTTCGCGTCCAGCGTTATTTTAACTGTTAATCAAATAAAATTGAGTACACACATCATTACTATATTATATGGTTCATAGTTAAGGCTAAGAAAACAATAATGTATCACGAATTTTAAATAAAGCCATTAAAACCTTTCCCGTGAAGCGCGCTGCTGCTCATTATTTTTTTGGCAAAATATCGTACGAACGCAAGCATTTGTGTCATACAAGATTTTAGTATATTATCTACGTAATGGTGGTAACGCGCACAAAGCTTTTATATATACCTACAACATATCTAAACTTTCATAGAAATACCTCTCATTTTTGTTAGTGACTCGGTATGTTTATTTCTCACTGTTTTTGAGGAGTGCCCCTCTTTTGGACCCGAACTGGGCGGTGGACGCGAACAGGCTACATTACCCTACTTTGCTAATGACTGTCTAGAACATAGGACCTTTTAGCCTTTTTGTTACCACCTCACTAAAAAGGCAACGGGTTCAAAATTTCTTTTATATTTAACATCTAAAATAGACTCATTTTATTAAATTTATTTGGCCCTTTAGACCCACCCTAGTTCCGTGCTTCGGAAGGCACGTTAAGCCGAAAGCCTTATGGGCGGCCTAAAAATTTCAACAGCAGGTAACAACAACCTGCGTCTGTCTATTCCAATACGGCAATGGGCTCACGACCTATAACGTGGGACAGGAATACACATGATGAAAAGTGGGCATACAATATGTATGCCTCTGCCACCCCTTCGGGGATAAGGCGTGATAGATAAAAAAAACGTTGAAAATCAGATAAATAATTTGAAAATAGTTGTATGTACGTACCTACCTACCATATACACTTTCATGTGCATAACATGCTTTCATGTGTTACATTTTGTGAAAAGTTGTTAATTAGGAATTATTAACAGACACTTCAATAATATTTACATATTTATACAGGGTCATTGGTAAAACACCAGCAACCTGCTAGGAGTAGTAGCCAAGTTTATTTATTTATTTAAAAACTTTATGCACAAAATATGTACAGAGGTGGACTTAATGCCGTAGGCATTTTCTTCCAGTCAACCTTAGGGTGATGCAGAGATAGGTAAGTGAAGGAAGGTGCTCAAAGTTGATGTTGAGACATAAATTGGTAAATACATTGGTAAATACAAATACATAATATACAAATACACATTACAATACATATTATATAATTATATAATATACATATACAGATACATAAATATTTATAAATATATACATACTTCATTAAATAGAGAATGTTTTCCTAAGGATTGTAAAGTTCCCGTACTTTATTTTTGAATGACAAACGGTTGGTGCATGTCCTAACTTCAGACGGAAGCGCATTCCAGAGGAGAGTTGATTGCACGAAGAATGCTGAATGAATCAAACTTGAAGTGTGAGTGGACAGAGAAGAAGGCGATTATTCGAAGAGCGCAAATTTTTATCGTGATTAGAACAGAGTAATTGAAAATGAGATTTCAAGTAAGAAGGAGCATTAGAGTAGTTAATTATTGAAAAAAGCATCGATACGGCACGCATACTACGACGCTGACGTATGGGCAACCAACCCAACTCGGAACGATAAACCGAGACATGATCGTATTTTCGAAGATTGTAAACGAATCGAATGCAATTATTGAGAAGCCGATCAAGCTTATTGAGAAGATCTGCATTCAGGTCGAGATAGCACACATCACCATAGTCTATGATGGGAAATAAAAGGGTTTGAACGAGCTTAACTTTTGTTTTGGGCGGTAGAAAGTTCCTAAGTCGATAAAAGGCACGTAGCGTTCCAGTAACCTTCTGGCACACGTTAGTGACTTGGACTCTCCAATTAAAGGTATTATCAAGGTGCAGGCCTAAGTTTTTAACACTAAGAGTAACTGGAATAGTTCTTGTGTTGAAGGTAATTGACGGCAAATTTACTCCGTCCAGTCGGATAGCGGAGGGGATTGTGTCAAATCTCATGAAATCTCATGAAATCTCACCAGTGGAGGCCCGGGTGAGATTTCAAAAATAGGCAATAACTCTTCTCGTAAATATTTGACATCCCCTTAGTAACCACGACCTTTATAAAATGACTAGTTGACGCCGTGAAATAATTTCTCACGTATTTCTTCTCGTCGCCGTCGTTAATTACTTTTACAATAAGGTATGAAAATTTCTCCTGATTTGTTGTCATTTATGATAACTGCTACGCTCTCCAGGGTAGTAGCGTGATGATATATAGCTTATAGCCTTTCTCAATAAATGGGCTATCCAACACAGAAATATTTTTTAATTCATACTAGTAGTTTCTAAGACCAGCGCGTTCAATAAAACAAACTCTTCAGCTCAGAAACGAATAGGCCGATTTTAAAAAATCATTGACCATTAGAAAGCTATATTCTTCGTTAGTAACATAGGCTATATTGGAATTTGAAAAAGGTTAGAAATCCGTACGAAATATCGAATAGGAAAACTTCATCACGCAGGCGAAGCTGCTGGCATTAGTTAGTAAATTATCACATGATGATGTACTACAATTATTAAAACCATTTTTTTAGGAAATAAAGAGAATTGAATTGAGTTGAGATTTTGAGAGCAGTATGATTTTGAAGTGAAACTTCAGTATCGACGTTGCGAGAAATTTTATATTTAAATATTTATCCCCGAAGGGGTAGGCAGAGGCATACTATACGCCCACATTTCACTGTATGCATTTTTCTCCCATGTAACAGGTGGTAAACCCATTGCCGCCTTGAATGCAGGCGCGTGATGTGGCGACCGGCTGTTGAAATTTTTCAAGCCGCCCAAATGGCCTTCAACCAGGCTTAACGACTGCCATTTTACTGGCAACCGAGACCAACGGCGTAACGTGCCTTCCGAAGAACGTAAACGCTCGCAAATTACACAAAGTGGTCACACATTCAAGGACCACCTATAGCGAATGTTGTTTAACGCAGTGCTAGTTTACAGAACACTGAGTCAGCGGGGCCACAAGCGCTTCATTATTCAAATTTTATAGCTGTAATAAAAATTTGGTCCTATTTTTCGGTACCGCGACATGTTGTTTTGAAGTGAAGTAACAATTCTTTATCGACGAATGAGAGAAATTTTATAGCTAAAAAAAAATGTCATAAAGAAGTTTCACTTCTCACATGTGTACTCTGGCACACACATTTTTTGTTCAGTGCATCTAGCATCTAGTTAGCGAACTATATCTGAAACCTGTCACGAATTCGCGATAAAAATATCTAACAGTAAATCGTGCCAAGAGCTAGTGGCGTGATGTCCGCTAATTATAAATGTATTGAAATGTAGAGCTTCGTGAAACGATGAAACCTCTTATCTGAAACGTGGAGTCGTCATTGTTATTTGTCTTCGGCCATCTTGGACAGGCAAAGGAAACTCGGTCCAAACAGCCTTGCCTTACTTATTACAATATTTCTACTTAATCTTTTTATTATTTATTACAACGAGGTTATAGGGCAGTATAGAGAAATGATATTATAGCAATTATGTCAACGTAGATTTTTATTGCTTGACTTACAACGACAGAATCGATGAAAGAACGTCAAGTTGAGGGTCGCTATTGGAGCCCTGTGGGTTGAGATAGCGGCCCAAAATCACGGGTCGTCGTCTTTGCTTACCATCAGGCGGACGACGCCATTTTGACGAGCCAAACAAATTAAAAAAAACCATGGAACAAGAAACATGTGGAGACGCTATTTATAAAATAAGTACAGGTAAGCATTGCCGCCTAATTTGGCGTAGTGGCGAAGTAGGAAACGACGTCACAATTTGTGTCGACTATTAAAGATGTTGTCTGGCGTGGCGTTACATATTATTATGTTCGACTTCTACGTCTTAGGGCCGTATTCCAGAACGTTTATCAACACTCAAGAAACACTTGAGAGTAGATTTTAAAGACAAAATCTAGTCTTAAGACTTGATCGAGTATTGAGAAACGTTCTGGAATACCTTAGTCAAGTATAATAGTCTTAAGTCAAAGTCTGTCTTACCCCAGTACCGTGGTAGAAGCGTTATTGACGCTTTCAATGGAATTTGCGCGGCATTATGTTGACACATCTTTTATGTCTAAGAATCTACCATTTTTACACATGAAACAAGTAAGAAATCTAATCAGGCGTCACATGGCGGATATCCATTGTAAAACCTTAAAACCGTTAAAACTAAGGAGAGGAAACAGAACAGTGTCACTCAGAGCAGCACAGCACCCTTTAAGTTTTCGCGGAAGGAGCCTTGTGATGAAGAGGGTTTCACGGTAGTGGTGAAGAAGAACAGGAAGCCCAGCTGCAAGAACCAGTGTGGTACTGCTTCAATATATATAGAGCAGAACTGCTTGGCAGCCTATGCCTTGTGTGTAAGCGAAACACGTGTCGACATCTTAAAAAAAATGTATGGCCAGATAAAAAAATGTAAATCAAAATAATTATTTGTGTATCAATCAAGCCTTATCCCCTGGGGTGGCAGATGCATTTATACGCCCACTTTTCACCGTGTGTATTCCTGTCTCACGTAATACGTGAACCCGTTGCCGTGTTGAATAGACAGACGCAGATTGTGGCTACCTGCAGTTGAAAATTTTCGAACCTCCAAATTGGGTTAACGACTGCCATGTTACTGGCAACCGAGACCGACGGCTTAACGTGCCTTTCGAAGCATGAAAACGTTCGCAAATGACAATGCCACAAAGTGGTGGTCACATTCGTGAACAGTCATAGCGAATGTTGCTTAACGCAGTGATCGTTTACAGAACACTGAGTCAGTATTCAAGGGGAACATTCACTATAGGTGGTCCTTGGATTCACTATAGGTGGTCCTTGGATTCACTATAGGTGGTCCTTGGATGTGTGACCACTTTGTGAAAATGACATTTGCGAGCGTTTCCGTGCTTCAGAAGGCACGTTAAGCCGTTGGTCCCGATTGCCAGTAAAATGGCAGTCCTTAAGCTTGGTTGAACGCTTTATTGGCGGCTTGAAAAACTTCAACAGCAGGTCGCCACAGCCTGCGTCTGTCCATTTCACCACGGCAACGGGCTCACCACCTGTTACGTGGGACAACAATGCATACGGTAAAATGTGGGCGTATAGTATGCCTCTGCCTACCCCTTCGGGGATAAAGGCGTGACAATATGTGTGTAAGAATATTTTATGCTCCCGGTTGCTAGTAACATGGCAATGAAACCAAGTTGAAGACCTTCAGGGCGACTTGTAAATTACAACAACAGGTCGTCACCACCTGTACCTGTCTATTTTAAGACGTCAAGGAGCTCACACCTGGGTGCCAAATCTACTAATTCAATGGCGTCAGAAGAGATTAGAAATCGCCGCCCAATAGAAAGCCAACGGTACAATTTTGACAGTTTTTCGTAGTCTACTATCACAATCGTATTCCAATAGACTTCTGTCGGTCGGCCGATAGAATTCTACTAACACGTACCGCGCCAGTGGCCGCTAGTCAGTTGCATTTTTGATAGTATATTAACAGTTTGACAGCTAAAAACAGCGATTCTGGTTCTATTCTACGGCTTGTCAATAGTCTACTATAGACAAGCCGTAGAAGGCCCCCTGTTACAAACATTTGTAGGACGTAAGTAACGTAAGTAGTAGGCATATTATACGCCCACATATGGGCGTATAATATGCCTACTACTTTCGGGAAAAAAGCGTGACTGATAGGTCAGTAAATTTATTGTTACTGACACTGCTTCGGTGGCGTAAATGTTCGATTCTCGTGACAGAACAAATATTTGTGTGAATCGCAAATATTTGTTTCTGAGTTTTGTATGGTTCTTATGTATAATGTGTATGTTTATAGAAATATATAAGTATGTTTATCAGTCACCTTTTATTAACTTACTTTGGACTAGACGGTAATGTGTAAAAAAAAATGTATCACAGTAAATAAAAGCCTCAGAGGAACAAAAATAAGATTTAGCAAAGTGTTAGTAGCCAAGCAACAAACATTTTTTTTTAATTCTGTAAATCTATGGTTGAATATTTGAGATGGAAGTTCATATTCTATCCGTATTGTAATTACACGTAGTGTTCTATAATTAGTGTTACGAGTCGGTCAGTGCCAGGTAGAAGGTATTCGTCTGTTCGCGTCCAGGGTTAATCATGTAAACATGCTCGCTAGGGTTTTCACACGAATACTAATTTATAAAATTGTAATATGTGTTCGTAATTAAATTGCGTCAAAATTTCTCGTAGCCATAATCTGTAAAGGCGATCATAATTTGTGATATTTTGAAGATATAATATTAAAATGTGGTAGACGCAGTTTTCATACGTAGCTCAAGTCACCCAGTACATTAACCTCCAACTCAATAGCCCAAAAGTAGTTAGCATACTGTACAATAGTTTAGCTCCCATTAAAAATGGTCCATTACCGTTCTTCTACATAAGGTGAACGTGGATTGTTTGCAGTGGGAGTCTCATTCCCTGTTACATTAAAATTCTCAAATGGCCTTTGCGCTTTACCACTATGTCTCCATGTAAGCCTACCAAAAGACCGGGTATCTTCGTAAGGAAAAGAAAAGACCCGAAAAGAAGAGACTAATAATATCAGCAAAATATTATCAGTGTCTTTTTTTTTTAATTAATAAATATTGTTGGGACAACTCACACAACGCCATCCGATTCCATACCAAGCAGAGCTTGTACTATGGTAAACAGATAACTGATAAACATACATACATACATACATACATACATATTGTCACGCCTTTATCCCCGAAGGGGTAGGCAGAGGCATAATAAACGCCCACATTTCACATAATAAACATACTTATATCTATATATATTATATCTAAATACATACAAATTGTAGATAAATAACACGTTAGTTTTATCCTGGGTGGGAATCCAACCCACGATATCAACTCGGATACACTCCCACTGCGCCACAGAGGCAGTCAGTTTCCTAATAAAATAAGTTTTTTATTGATTCAACGAAAGATCTATTTAAATTGCGTCTAACGCTGAGTTAATACTACGAGTATTGAAACACAACAATTTAACACTAGTAGTACATATATCATACACATAATGGTTAATAGTACTAGTTAGTACTATTAACTATTATGTGGCTGAGGGTAGTCAAATTCAAACAGCCTAACAGAATTAAGAACCTGATCGAAAGTATATCGTATCCTATGTACGTTTACAACACCAGAGGAATCGCAAATAGAACAAAAAAATCCAAAGCAGTGGCATTATGATAATATAGCATAGGGCCTTAAAAAAATACTTAATGTATTATTTGACATTGTGATTTTTTGGGCTTTATTTCCGTTCCTAGGCAAAGGCGTTAATGCCGTAATGCCAAAGATGACGTCACTTGAAGCTTAAATGAAAATAATATACACATCATCACGCCTGTTTCCCACTGGAATAGGCAGAAACTATGGATTTCCACTTACTACGATTCTGGAATACAAGTTTAGCTTCTGCTACTTTCATAAGTGTTCTCATACACGCTCGCTTCACCTGGCTTTTTCCAAAAGATCATCGATTTGATTGAAATACGTATGTTGAAATCGACCCCTACCAGTTTCTACATTGATTATCGTTACGTAAATCTGCTTAGTCCGTATCTTTTCATCCATTCTCTCCTCGTGTCCAAACCATTTAAGCATTTATTTTTCTACCTTAGCCACTACATCTTCTGTCATACCTGCAATGTTACCTTATCTCGCTGTTTCTTTCTTTATCCATCAACTTCACTCCAGCTATACTTAGATTAAATGAAGGTAGACATTTTACCTGAAACACCTTATTATTTTAAAATTTCTTAGTCGTAATCCGTAACTGTATTCCTCGATATGGTTGTTAATATAACATATTTTATACTCGTGACCCGGCGGACTTAGTGTTAAAAAGAAAGAAATATCTTTATTCATGTAGGTCATAAAGTAACACTTATGAACGTCAAGATTATTGCTTCTACATTTACATTTACTGCCAGATTCGCAAAGCAATAGGTAGAGCCTGAGGAAGAACCTGGCAATAAAACTCATGGCCACTCTTTTTTAACCGCCAGTAATTACATTAGTTTGATGATGACATGATGTTTGACCAATAATATAGTAATGAATTTATACACAACAAAAACAAAATCAATGTTATGTTTAAAATCATATCAAAATTAGAGCTATTCTAGTTGCCAGTTCTAAGGGCAGCCTACACTTTAAGAAGAATCTAGAAAGAAAGTAATGTCTGTAAACGATCACTGTGTTACGCAACTTCCACAATGGCTGGCCTTCGGACGGGTGACTACTTCGTAGCATTTACATTTGCGAGCGTTTCCGCCACAACCTGCGCCTGTACATTCAACACGGCAATGGGCTCACCACCTGTTACGTGGGACAAAACTGCATACGGTGAAATGTGGGCGCGTAGTATGCCTCTGCCTACCCCTTCGGGGATAAAGGCGTGACAATATGTATGTATGTACATTTTAAAAGAGTAAACAATGGCTATTTTCTCACGTGACAGCCCTAACAAGAAAGTACTTGTCAGGTAAACGTTCCATCATAAAAAGCAAGTGGCTATGCGATGCTATCTCTAACAATTACACAAGATGTTTGGATAATCTATAAAGAAGGCGCCTTAGTATTTAGGGCGTGTTCGTATGAACTTTGTATACAAAAGTAAAATTAACCTGATAAAGGTAGGCATGAAATCAAATATTTCTGATTGTTTTGCATTTTTTTTTGACAACACACAACGCCATCTGATTCCACGCTAAGCAGGATTGTTCTATGGTAACCAGATAACTGATAAACATACTTATATAGATAAATAACACCCAGACACAGAATAAACCATCGTGCTCATCACACACAGTTTTATCCTGGGTGGGAATCGAACCCACGACCTCTTGCGTAGCAGTCGGATGCACTCCCACCGCGCCACAGAGGCAGTCGATTGATTGTCCTATATACGATTCCCGGGTCAGAACAAATATTTGTGTGATCCACAAATGTGTGTTACGGATGTGTTTCTGTATAATATGTATGAATTAAATAAAATATAAAAACATATCTATATACTCGTATATAAAAATGAAACCCGTTTTCCGTTGTCACGCCATCACGCGCGAACGGCTAGGCCGATTTGAAAAATTCTTTTTGTATTGGATAGTCCATTTATTGAGGAAGGTTTTTAGCTATATATGATCACGCCACTACACAGGAGAGCGGAGCAGTAATCATAAATGTCAACAAATCGGGGAAACTTTCATACATTTTTGGAAAGTAATAAGCGACGGTATTAATTGGGTGCCACGGGGTTGGAAGTATGTCACGGACGAAGCCGGGCAGGTCAGCTAGTAAAGAAATATAAAAGTACAGACGTTGTCCTGCTGTATATCGACTTCAGAGCATTTTTTCTCTTTGGTTTGTAAATCTAAACCATCAAGGGCGACACCCAGACGCATACAAAAAAAAAACATTGAAATCGGTCAAGCCGTTTAGGAGGAGTTCAGTGTCATACACACGTACAGTAGAATCACTACATAATCTTAATAATATTATAAATGCGAATTTTTGTGTATGGATGTTTTTTACTCTTTCACGTAAAAACCACTTAATAGATGTTAATGAAACTTTAAAATAATATAGCTAATACATCAGAATAACACATAGGCTACTTTTTATCCCGGTAATAATTTTCCGTGGGAAACGGGAACGGGAAAACTTCTCTACGCGTGCGAAGCCGCAGGCGTCAACTAGTAATTATTAAAAATAAAGTCGCTTCCCGCTGTCTGTTCCTATGTATGCTTACATAATTAAGATTATTTAAAAAGCTTTGAATAAAATGTACTTTGACCAAGTCGTACTAGCTTCTGACCATTGTATTTTTTTTATTGACGCGATGAATGGGTTTTAGGCGCCGTCATACCTAGTGCAGGGGCATCAGGAACAGTGTGTACTAGTAACCCGGCCTTTGGAGGCCATCCTACCCACTAAACCCCGCGGTGATCCGCCTTCTTCCCAATCCAGACGCCGGATAGGCCTGAGGGCTATTCATTCATTATTCAACGACTCGGCTAAGGGAATACCTCAATATGAGACTCTCCCACGATTTGCCGGAAGAGATTAGCCTGTACCTCGACCCATCTCCAAACGTCTCTTTGCGATCAGGTGGAGAGCGATCGAGCGGGCACTAGAAGGCACCCTGGAACACGAGGGGTGCCAACCACCAGGAAGCCCAATCTACTATTACAATCGCGCTAGAAAAGAATCGTAATCGTCGCTCAATAGAAAGCCACCGGTACAATTTAGACATTTTTTCTTAGTCTACTAATACAATCGTACTTCAATAGACTTCTATCGGTCAGCCGATGAGTTCTACTAACACGTACCGCGCCATTAGCCGCAAGTCAGTTGCAATTTTGATAGTCTACTAACATTTTGACAGCTCTCTACGGCTTGTCAATAGTAGACTCGACCCCCAGAAGTTTTGGGTAACCCAGTTTACACGTGTGCCCTAGAAACACGTAAAAAAATTGGCATCATTTCAGACACGCAAAAATCTTGGAATATGTAATACAAGTACCTATTACATAAATTTTACACGAATGTATCAATGAAAATAGATTATGAGCTGGCAGATGTTTCTTTAAGCCTCAACTCACACTGAAACGATGTTAAGCGGCGGAACACGTACCATTCGTTTGTATCCATCTTATTCAAAACTATCAGACGCTCCGTGATTTAACCTGCTTAATGCCGGTTCGCATGGGAATATGAAGATAAAATCTTGGCTAAGTTACTCCTAATAATGTACTAGTCAAAGTTCAGAAACTATTAGTTCAAATTGCAATTTTTTTTTATATTATTAATGAACCACGCCTTATCCCCGAGGGGGTGGCAGAGGCATGTTATACGCCAACATTTCACCGTGTGCATTTTTGTCCGTAACAGATGGTGAGCCCCTTGCCGTGTTGAAATAAACAAACACAGGTTGTGGCGACCTGCTGTTGAAATTTATGAAGCCGGCCTTCAACTTGGCCTAACGACTATCATGTTTCTGGCAACTGCGACTAGCCAAACGTGTCTTCCCTAGCTCAGAAACGCTCGTAAATGGAAATACCAACAAGCGGTCACCCATCCGTAACCAGCCGTTACAAAAGTTCCTTAACGCAGTGAACGTATACAGAACAATGAGTCAGCGGGGTCACGAGCGCTTATTATTGTTTTAGATAGCCCATTTATCAAGGAAGGCTATATATTATTACGCTACTACCTAGGGGAGCAAACACGAATTAATTGGTTGCCACGGGGGCTCGAAGTAAATCACGGACGAAGCCACAAAGCTTAGCTAGTGTATATAGATATAAAATTGAAGTGTCTGCTTGTAACTAAAAATTAACAGCTGTTCACGAAATGTATATAAATGTATAAGCGGTACTTAGATGAAAAATCTCTATTTTAAAAATTTCTATTTTTTTCTGTATGAATGTTTGTTCTGCATAGTCTCTGAAACGGCTGGACAGATTTTAACTGAACTTTCACTTACTAGCGAGTAACTTAGGCTACATTTTATTGTCGTATTCCTACATGGACGGTCACTTCGCTTGTAAAATCATGGGGCGTCCGCTAGTAGATATAAATATGTAATAATAGGTATAATTGACGCTGAGTGTATCTCAGATCAGATCAAGAAGAACCTTCAAACATTGTCTGTTTATTACGACAAGCTTTTTGAGATGAATTATATTCAGACAAGAGACAGTAAATTCAAGTCCGTTATTTGACTGATGCCTAGCGTTCTGTCCTCTCCTAATACCTCGTCAGGGGTGAAGATAGTTACTTTTGTAACGCCGCCCGGACCAACTGGCCTTTATAAGCAACCCAGCATTGTATGAGCTGACCCTAATATTACAGTATAAAAAACTGCAACAGTCAGATGTTTTTAAGGTTAATTTTTTTTATGCTATCATTATTAGTCCAGGATCCATGGTCTATTTTTGGACTTGATTACTATCAAGCAAATTTTATTTTTTACCAACAATTATAATTTTTTACCCCCGACTCGAAGGAACTTTCCGAGGAGTTACCCGGGGCGTCCGGAAATAGACAGTTAGGCGGGGATTGTGTGGTTTTAGCCGGTTCGAGTCCGGCATGACATCAGAGGAGATTCCCACACGTCGAAAAAAAAAAAACCCCCCGACTCGAAAAGAGGGATGACAAGCTTGACGTGTCTGTGTGTCTGTGGCATCATAGATTCCGAACGGATGATACGATTTCAGTTTTTTTTTGTATTTATGTGCGAGTGTTGTTAGACATGTTTGATGAAAATCGGTTGAGCCGTTTTAAAGTTGTGAGGGGTGAAAGTGGGCAAGAATAACCGAATGTCTGCATACTCGAGTGGGGTCTCAATTGAAAGCGCATAACGTGCACATTACAAAATAGTATGTTCATTTTTACTTTTTAAAGGGAACTTAGGTTTTTGAGTCGGGGATTTTTTTTTTTTAATTATTATTTATTATTATTTATCTATCACGCCTTATACCCGAAGGGATGGCAGAGGCATATTATATGCCCACTTTTTACCATGTCTATTCCTGTCACACGTAATAGGTGGAGAGCCCATTGCCGTGTTGAAATGGACAGGCGCAGGCTGTTGCGACTTGCTGTTGAAATTTTTTTTTTGAGCCTCCCGTAAGGCATTTAACTTGGTTTAACGACTGCCATGTTACTGGCAACCGGGACCAACGGCTTAACTTTAATTAAATTCATATTTTATATGAATTTCTATGTTTTTTTGCCTCAATAGCGTAATTGGTATAGTGTATGTGACTGCCGCACTGAAGGTACGATTACCGGGTCGGAAAATATTAATATGATCCACAAATGTTTGTTTCGGAGTGTGGGTGTTTCCATGTATAAAATCGATGTACCTATTTCGAAATTTAGACATTTGTAGCCAAGTACAACACCAAACTATATCCGCCGATTTTAATTACCCTGATTTTGTTTATATTTGTTTTTTTTAATTGCCCCCTTTTCAGTAGCAATTTTCAAGAATACATCAAACGATATGGTTCTTTTGCACATCTCTGCCTTATTTTTTAAGTACCGGCAATTATTTTACTACCGTCTTTGCCAGGAGCAAATAAAGGAGAAAAATTAATAGTTTTATAGCAGGTAATTTCCCTTCCTGGGTTTTCCCGAACGTCTGCAGTATAGGGATCTTTAAAAGGGCATTATAATGTTTTTACAAGGTCGGCAGCGCGAGTGCTTTTGTTTTTTTTATTTGTCTTCTCCCGTCTTGGGCAGGCAAAGGAAACTTAGTCCATACAGCCTCGTCTTCAGTATTTATTTTTCTTTGTATTATGTTTTAGTCCTGTTTAGTCGTTTGTTGATGTCAAGTCCTCAGTCCTAGGTCCTAGTCCGTGCCCCAATAAGGCAGTGGATCCCTTATTGCAGCTCTCTTTGGAAATTTGGCACTAACACAAACAACACCGCTATTCTTTGCAATATATCACTTTCGTTCACTAATGCACTTTTCCGAACTCTTTATGTATAATATTCCACCATTATTAAACACAAAAACACGAATTTTACACTAGTTTTTGAAAATAATATACAACAAACGTGCGTCACCGCTCGCGTTGGCGCCAAAAACCAGCGCGAGTGCTGCACCTCTGGTGTTGCAAACGTCCATAGACTACGCTGACCACTTTCCATCTGGTGGGCCGTATGCTTGTCTGCCACCATAGAAGTATCAAATAATTACTGGTTGCACTCCGAGAGTGCCGACAGAAGTGGAAACTAATTATTTATCTAGAAAAGTTCGCAGTTTTCACTTCTAAAATTGACTGGGATCGACGTTAAGGATCATGATGATGCCGAAAAAAATTCTACACAGCAAGAGTATTAATTGATTGCACAATATTATTTAATAAAACCTGTAGATGACCGAGATCAACGTTAGATGATGATGATGATTTTAGTATTTAGTAGCAAGGTATTGAATCTACCAATTAACTATCAAAAAAAATATTTATCTATACGCGTTTGCGGTCTGTAATATGTTCATTTACATGCATATATACACACGCTATAGCTGCGTCTAGTAACGGTGTCACGACTCATTACTCGTCTTCTGGGACAGTCGTTTATTCTTTCACTTCTCTCATTAAACACTGCGCCTAGTGGCGCATAGTGCGGAGACAAGGTCTGCCTGTGTCTGTCTTTAGGCTGAGGTCGTACTGCTAGCGTTTGCGTAGGATTGTGTTTGAGTCTAGGACGATTTAACCAACGAACGCGTAGTGTACTCAAAAAAAAATATGAAATCACGTTAAAACACCTTTCGTGCGGGGTGAAACTACACACATATTGTTTTCTTACTCTTGCGTGAAGTGTTGTCACTGTCTAACAACCAATAAAAATACAACTGCAAATAGAAAAATGTAGGTATGCAATACGAATTTGACACAATATTATTCGGCTAATTTGATATGGTAATTCTTTGTATCATGTTTATAGAGAATAAAGGTATATTTAATATAAGCCGATTAAGTTGTTGGTATGTTTCAATAATTAATGGTTTTTGTTAGAAATAGTTATATAAATGAAATAAATGTTTACTTTCGAGTGTTAACAAACATTAATTTTTCGATCGCTATAACTTTACACCATTTCACAGCACATTTCTTCATTTTTTCTTTACAAATTACCCTCCGAACGTGTACGATAGACTGAGTCCGCGGAGCAGCGACTTAGCTAAAAATGCTTAGCAAATGGCAAGCGGGGTATAGGCGCAAACGGTAAAATAGCGAGTCCACTGGTTAAATCGACCTAGGCTTGACTGCTTCAATGGCGTAGGTGATAGTGTAAGCGACTGCCGCGAGTTCTCAGTTCCCAGGTCGAAATAAATATTTGTATGATCCGTAAAAATTTGTTTCTGAGTTTTGGTGTCTCCTATGTATAATATGTATGTATGTATTTAGAAATATATAAGTATGTTTATCAGTTATCAATATTACATACTAAAGGCTTACTGGGCACATAATAAGTATAGTACTACAACAGAAGTTTCACTCTCTAACAAAAGTCAGTTTTAGGTATGAAAACATACCTAGACGCGGCGCCTGCAAGCAAAATTAAAACTTATAACTGCGCGCGAACGTTAAGTTTTCTTTGCGCGCTAGAGCTTTATGACAGAGCTGCGAAGTCGAAGAAGAGGGTTGACACTTGAGAAGTTTTGTGCCCAGTTGATTTATTTAGAGCACGACTGTGGTGAAACCAGCCCTCTCCCATAAGCCGCTCCGAGCGGTGCGCTGCCCCTGCTTTGGGCTAGATGGCGCTGTGTAAGAAAACCGTGACTTAAGGCTTAACGTGCCTTCCGAAGCACAGAAGCGCTTGTAATTGGAAATACAACAAAGCGCTCTCCCATCTGAGGAGTTTTGGAAGTTGCTTAATTCAGTGATCGTTTACAGAACACTGTTAACTGGGCTACGAGCACTACTTTTTATTAAGATTCTGCTTTTTAAAATAGTATTACGTAATTATTTTGCTTTTCTTTACTCACCGCCGTCTAGCCCAAAGTAAGCTAATATAAGCTTGGGTTATGGGATCTAGACGACTGATAAACATACTTATATATTTTTAAATACTTACATATTTTACTTATGAAACACCCAAACACCGAAACAAACATTTGTGGATCACAAAAATATTTTTTCTGACCGGGAAATCGAACCCGAGACCTCAGTCGTGACAGTCACATATCTACCACTGCGCCACCGCGGCAGTCAGCTTTAATAAAGTTGCTAGGTTCAGATTTCATCGCTGTCGTCTTTAACGTGATCGCGACCTTAATCTGCATGATATCATAAAGACGTCCAGACACTTTGTCGTTTGTTTGCTAACAGTATTCATTGTAAACTAATCTTATCCGAACATTTTTAATAGGTCGATAGGCCACAAGACCTTTGAATTCTCAGTTGCAATTTCTAGTGAACCAAGTAGATAATCTATACTAATATTATAAAGCTGAAAAGTTTGTTTGTTTGGTTGAACGCGCTAATCTCAGAAACTACTGGTCGGATTTGAAAATTTATTTTTGTGTTAGATAGCCCATTTATCGAGGAAGGCTATAGGCTATTTATCATTACGCTACTATACTGGGGAGCAGAGCAGTAGTCATAAATGTCGACCAATCTGGCAAATTTTATGCATCATTGTAGAATTTATTAGCGACGGGATTAAATAGGTGCGATGGAAGGTCGAAATATTTCACGGGCGAAGCTGTGGGGGTCATCTAGTGTTGATATAAAATGTCATACTCGTACTTGGCTCAGCTCAGCTCAGGGTACGGTGTGGCTGACAGCGATGTGGAAGAGTTCTTTTGATACCTAATTTTTTTTATATACTTATGTAAATATTCCTTACCTTTTTTAATATGTTTAAAGTTTATATTAGCTTAAGTTGTAAATAGAATGAACTTAATTGAGAATACCAGATTCCATGTATTCCAGATAAAAAAAACAATCTATTATTAAACAGTAATTTCGGTTGAAACAGTCAACGGACGAATATGAATGCAATTTACAAAAATACTTGTATTTAGTTGGACATAATTTTCGCTAGAACGCTTCCCTGTTGAATCATAGAATCTTGGAACCATAGAAATCGTAAAAATACGGAAATATGACATGCGGGGACATGCGTATGTCGCCCGGCCGCGACATGCTCTGCAGTCAAAACCTACGTGTCAAATACGAATTAAAACCTTCACTAGTACTGGGGGCAGAGTCTACTATTAAGAAGCCGTAGAATAGAACCAGAATCGCTGTTTTGAGCTGTTAAAATGTGTTCCCGCATGCCATTTCCCCTGGGGGATAAGTCTAGTACTAATTCAATCGCGTCAGAAGAGAATAGAAATCGCAGCCTTAAAAAGCTGACAGAAAAAAATTACAGTTTTAGTAGTCTACTATTTACAATTGCGCTCCAATAGAATTCTATCGGCCGGCCGATACAATGTTATTAACAAGTGTATCGCCTGTAAGTACCTAGCTCTTAATTTGCATTTTTGGTAGTCTATATTAATATTTTGATAGCTTAAAACAGCTATTTTGTCTCTATTCTGCAGCTTGAGAAGTGTGATTGTAAAATACATAATAGTTTTAGTAGACTACCTAGTTTTGGGTTACTAGCAATAGAACCGATATTGAATAGAACTAGAAAGGCTTTCTATTGGAAAATAGTAGACTCGGCTTCCTAGAATCGTGTACCATAATTATTATTCATGGCTTGCGAAGGTTTGGATACGTTGTATTTTAAGCAAACTTCGCGATGGGGATCTTAAGAACACTGTTTGTACGACGCCAGGGGGTGTCACTCTATAGTTTAGGTATATTCGGGCAGCGCGCCGCTCGTAGCGGCTAATGACAGTGGGCTGCCGCTGCCGCGTGGCTCGCACGACACGAGCGCTCTAAATGAAATGAAATATCTTTATTCATGTAGGTCACAAAGTAACACTTATGAACGTCAAGATTTTTGCTTCTACATTTACATTTTCTGCCAGATTCGCAAAGCAATAGGTAGAGCCTGAGGAAGAACCTGGCAATAAAACTCATGGCTACTCTTTTCTAACCGCCAGTAATTACATTAGTTTGATGATGACATGATGTTTGACCAATAATATAGTAATGAATTTATACAAAACAAAAACAAAATCAATGTTATGTTTAAAATCATATTAAAATTAGAGCTATTCTAGTTGCCAGTTCTAAGGGCAGCCTACACTTTAAGAAGAATCTGGCAAGAAAGTAATGGATGCTCTTTTAAAATGTATGTGTGGCTTACAACAATAAAATTACACTTACATTGTTCCTTTAGATTTAGGTAGGTATGTTTTCATACCTAAAACTGACTTTTGTTTGGGGCGACACTTCTGTACGTAGTACTATTACTTAATCTGTGACGACGCGACGTTTTCGTGTAATCTTGAACACGTTGAGCATGCCACGGCGACACACGAATGCTCTCGCATGCCATTGTTCCTGTTTTTACAATTTCTACGCTTGGAACGCTCTGTCCCAAACCCAATGCCCATATCTCCCTACTCTTACCACGGGTCTTCGAGTGGAGCATAAATAAGCACATCCCTGGGCATTCAACATGACGGCCACTGTCAATAGTCTTGTGGACTGAGAGAGTGGCGCTAGGACTATCCAGACCATTAGGCTTTGTATTCGCGAGCTAATTATAACTGAAAATATTACTGTGTAAGTTTTACCTGAGTTGGTAGTAAGATTATTGCAGTTATTTGGTCCGGCCAGTCATTACTTGTATTACTGGAGAATTACTGGGACTTTGGAAAATATATACTTAAACGATTTACTTTGACGTATACTTGCCGAACATGTACTTTTACACTAGTGCGTGCGTATTGAAAAAATATGTTTGAAATAGTTTTACACAATGTCCTGTTTATTTTATTTTATTTAATACTAGTCAAATTAAAATTTATTAGTCAAATAACCCAGTCCTCGATCCAAAGGTGCCCATGACAACAGCGATTTACCACATTGAACGGCAATTGACAACCTCTGCACCAGGAACGATCTAGCACGGGAGTCACCAGTTTATTTCTTTAATCCTGCGCCCTAACTCCCCAATAAGATTTCTCGCCTCGGTTCCCCAATATCCTATAGTTTCCACGGCGATGGGTAACAACAAATACAGAGGCCGCCATTTTTTTATTTAAATTGATTATGAAACACGCAAAAAAACCTCTAAGAACTAAATATAACTTGTTTTGATACGGTTCCAATTTTTAGCGTAAGAGCTTTGTTATATGAAATTGACGATTCTGTTTTCTTCGGTCCAACACCTTTTCGCAGGTACTCGTGATATATCCAGGGCTAACCCATACGGTCCAGCTGAGTCCCAGCAGTTTTCTTACCATTATGGCTCAAAACCACGAAGGTGGCGAATTTCAAGTTTGCAATTTGAGCATAAAATGTTAAAAGCAAAAACCAAATAATGTGGTATAATTGATTCGTCTGTTATTAAACATATTATATTTGAAAGGAGCGCGCACAGATTTCACCAATTTTCAAATACAGCGATTCTAAGGTAAAAATCGTCATTTCGGGAACATTACTAAGCATTTATTTTTCAATATAATTTAAAAAGAACAATAAAACATTATTATTATTAATAACATATTACTATATTTTTTAAATGCAATTGTAAATTTGCTGAAAATATATGGATATTTATAAAAAATATCAAATTGAAAATTGAAAAGTAGCTAAGTTTCAAATTTCAAGCACAAAATTCAAAATATAACAAAATATAGAAAAGGTACGGTACAAAATACATGAACATAACAGTACTTATCACTTAAATTGTTATTTATTTACACACAAAACTAAAGCTCGCTACTAAAGCACACTAGCACACTAGCAAGTCGCATTCAAGAATAAAAGTTTTTACTAGCTAATGCTGCGTTCACGGTTATGACGTTTGATTTCTCGTACAAACTTTTGACAAATGTCGTGTTTATAATAATTTTATTTTTTATATTTTGGCTTAGAATAATATTTTTTTAGGAAACAAATAAGCTCTTATGAACATTGGGAATATAAAAAGTTTGGACGCAAAATTGGAAGTTTTTATTTCGGACGCTTTCCCGAACTGACTTTTTACACATATTTCTTGTTAAATTATTTAAAATTAGTTATTTTTCATATCGTAAAATTTAGGTATAGGTACATCTAATTGATCTCGATTGTATTGAGTTCTTATTCAACTGTTATTCATACCTACGTATATTTTATTTTACTAGCTGCCAAACCGAATTCGCCACCTTCGTGGTTTTGAGCCTTATATGTCCACTTAGCACAACCTTCAGAACTTTTTGTTCGGAGATTGCTAACACGCACCTTCTTGAAGTTAGAACCTAGTCTTATTATTGAGAGAACCGAGTATTAAATATGATCTATTCAAAATAAATAGATAGTTGACTTACTCATTAGTTCCAACAAAAGTCTCCTTCGCTGTAACGCCATTAAAATGTATACGATTCTCAATCTCGCCATCCACCAATACATCCGTCATCACAAAATTCACTACATGATATTTATTTAAATGTCGTTTTAAATATTTTATTTCACTCACTGTGTGTCTATCTGTGGCATTTTTGTGTCTATGCCTAATGTGTCCGCCATTTTGTATTTGCAAACTGTCAATGTCATTGTTGTCATACTCCCGCTCACAGTTTGTGGTTCCTAATAAAAAAAGGATAAGCAAAGGCGTTTTGAACATTCTGCCCCATGATATTAACTTATCTATGTTGGACTTTTTCTTCGTTTTTGGCGATTTTAACTCCATGTTTAACCTGTAACAAAATAAAAGAATGGCTTAAAAACATTTGATACTGGCTTTTTTTAAAAAGATTGGCTCACGGGATTTTGTCTATGACAAGATTTGAGGATGTGTTGACTTTATTTCTTTCATAGATCTGCGGGACCTAAGCAACCCCGCCTGCTGACCTGCTTCAGCAACAGACGAGGCAATGACGCAGCTAACCTTACTCTGGGTCAGACAGAAGTCTCAACAGATCCGAAAATTTAAAAGAAAAAAAGTGGAACCGGGCTCCAAATCAAGGTTTAAAGCTAATGTGAATACACTGAGATGAAAATAGTTTTTTTGTTTAATAATTGTTTTATGGCCTGAGCACAAGACCTTTTAGTCAAATCTTATTTATTTCGTATTTCTTCAATCTTATTATATAAAATGTCCCCGTCCTTTAGTGGAATTTGGGCGCCTAGATGGAAAAAATAGCATTTTACTGCAAAATCATCAATGTCTGTCACTATAGCACGTTTACACAACTATTATGTCTATTACTACCATTTTTACACATAAAACAAGGTTGATGCACTAGTTTTGGAAAATAATATAGGGCTAGCGTGTGCCATTCGAGAAGTTCTCGCGCAAACTCTCAGGAAGACACATTTGACTTCCTCGTGTGGTAGTGTATGCGATTGCCGCGTTGAGGTCTCGCGTTCGATTCTCAGGTCGGAACAAATATTTGTGTGATCCGCAAATGTTGGTTTCGCAGTTTGGGTAGTGTTCTATGTATGTATTCAAAAATATATAAGTGTGTTTATCTGTCGTCTAGATCCCATAACACAAGTTTATATTAGATCACATTGGGCTAGACGGCGCTGTGTAAAAAAAAATGTTTCACAATATTTATCCACGGTCATTTGTATATCCAACTGCTATGCAAGGGGTCATGGGTTCGATTCCCACCCAGGATAAAACTTTGTGTGATGAGCATGATGGTTTATTCTGTGTCTGGATGTTATTTATCTATAATATGTATTTAGAAATATATAAGTATGTTTATCAGTTATCTGGTAACCATAGTACAAGCTCTGCTTAGTTTGGAATCAGATGGCGTTGTGTGAGTTGTCCCAACAATGGTTTTCTCTCGAAAACGGACTTAGGGTTTGGATGCGACCAGTAAGGCGTTTAGGTGAAGACAATTAGAATAGAACACAGCTATGTTACATGTAAACAGATTCAACAAGAATAAATGGCTGTTATGACTTTTAGTAAACGCCATATTAGATTACAATAACAAGTTTTTATAACATAACTTGAGACTGAGTCCATTGCCACAGACATATAAGACAGTAAGCAGACCCAACGTTAGCGAAAAATATCGTAGCCTTTTACACAGACATAGACAGGTAGGTTAGCTGAGTTATTTCTGGTGAATTCTTGATATTGAAACTTCATACGTCATACTCTAAGCACAACACCTTTTTGTATATTTTTGTCTACTTTTGTAACATTTTACAAAAATTTTATGTTATATTTTTTATATTATTTAATGTAATATTATAATATATTTTACTTCGATACATAAATGCGGTTGTTATTACAAGTTTGTAGTTTAGTTGTAGTAGAAAAATTGGCTACGCGCTGTTTGCTGACAAAGTGTGAGTTAGATGTAGCTACATCTAATTCACATTTTGACAGGAATAACAAAGATAGCTTTTTTCAAGAAGCGCTCGTGGCCTCGCGGTCTCAGTGTTCTGTAAACGATCACTGAGTTAAGCAACTTTCACTATGGCTGGTCCTCGGATGGGTGACCACTTTGTGGCAATTACATTTGCGAGCGTTTCCGTGCTTCGGAAGGCACGTTAAGCCGTTGGTCCCGGTTGCCAGTAAAATGGCAGTCGTTAAACCTGGTTGAAGGTCTTATGGGCGGCTTGAAAATTTCAACAGCAGGTAGCCACAACCTGCGTCTGTCTATTTCAACACGGCAATGGGCTCACCACCTATCACGTGGGACAGGAATCCACACGGTGAAAAGTGGACATATAATATGCCTCTGCCACCCCTTCGGGGATAAGGCGTGATGGATATTTATATATTTATGTTTAGCTTTATTCAACAAATGGCAAGAGTGAAAAGGATGAAAGGATGAAGTATTGCTCCATAAGCAAAGGAATATGTTTGGTCTGCTTACTCTTGTTCGTCTGTGGTCCTTTGCGCATTATAGAAATAAGACCTCTTGGGATGTTCTGGGCAAAGGCTGCATTTTACTTTGTAATAATAATTTGTATATAAACAATAGTTTGTAATATACACTCCTATACACTCCATGATAAATTTGATAGCGCAAGTTTTAGGGTTCCGTAGCCAAATGGCAAAAAACGGAACCCTTATGAATTCGTCATGTCTGTCTGTCTGTCCGTCCGTATATCACAGCCTTTTTCCGAAACTATAAGAACTATACATAGAGGGTATATGTAGAGAGGTGCTGGAGAGCGGTGGAGGTGAGGGCTAGTTTCTTCAGCTCCTTAGAGAGCTCCGGAGGGTCGAACTTTCGGTACCCCCGAGACGAACCCCACATCCTGGGGTGCCCCTTGCCGGCTCGCAGTGAAAACCTCTGGCCTATCCTGCGACCCGGTATAAGGTGAGTCGGAACACCGAAGCACGGTGAGTAAATGCACTTTATTATTATTACTATTTATATTATACTTCGCACCCCGTGGCACCCATTTAATCCCATTAATTTCACAATAATTAATGAAAATTTTTCGAATTATTTGATTATGCACGGTCCGGTCCGGTAGCACAATTTTATTATGGTTACACGAAATTGATTTATTTGCGCATTATTTTGATTTTGCTGTATCTCTTAAGATATTTATATAATTTGCATTGTGTAAATGGAAAAAATAATTTTGATGGAATTCTTAAATCAACTAACGTAAATACGTATAAATTAATAAATTGATAAAGATTAATACAGTATTTGTGGAATTAGCTTTCCATCATCATCATCATCCGAGCGTCTGTCCCAGTTGCGTCTCGCGACGCCCGGGGTCCGCTTTCCTACATTTTCTCCTCCACTTCGCACGGTCTTCGGCATCCCCTGTAGTGAGATCATTGGCACGCATATCATCCCTTACGACGTCAAGCCAGCACTTCTTGGGTCTTCCCCTCTTACCGGGACCCGGCGGGGCTGACATGGCCAGACATTTGTTACCTACGTAGCCCGGCGGTTGCCGCAAGACGTGACCATACCAACGAAGGCGACACTCTTGCAACTTGTCTGCAATGTCACGGATGCGAGAGTTCCTCACGCGGTCCACCCGCGTGACCCCACACATCCACCGCAGCATCTTCATTTCCGTGACACGCAGCTCCTGCTTGTGTCGCTCCAATATCGGCCACGTCTCATTGCCATGTAAAAGGACAGGTCTAGTAATGGTTTTGTAGACCTGTCCCTTCAACCGGATCGGCATTTTAAGGTCACAAATGAAATAAAGTCAAAAAAAAATAAAGGTAAATTGGAAATAGCTTTCCATTTACCTTTATTTTTAATTGCTAATATTTTAAAATTTTAAAATGGATATAGTATGTTGTCCTCAAGATACACACATATGCTATCGCAGACTTTTCTGTAGACTAATATGAGATACACAATTATTTTGTTTTATCTCAAAGGGTTTAGGCAGCGTTTTCGTTGAAAGCTCCCATATGGAATTTTTTTCGACATTCTCATCAAATATCGTTATATTTTTGTCAATGTATGCAAAACCTTAACAAATTATACATAAAAACCTTCCTTATGAATAACTCTTTGTATTAAAAAACCGCATCAAAATTAGTTGCTTATTTTTTTAAGATCTAAGCATACATAGGGACAGATAGCGGGAAGTGATTTTGTTTTATAATATGTAGTGATTCGTCCAGCACCGGTATAAGTAGTCACTTCGTTATTTATACTCTTTAGTAAGAACATATTTAGTTTTCAACAATTGGTCAAAAAAAGCCAATTAATTTACTTTGGCAATTCAGTTGACAGAACGTACAAAACCGTTTGACAGTTCGTCCTTTTGAAACATAACAGTAGCCATTAGCGGACTAGTGGTGTAGTTGTAGTACACAGACTGTTCTTGTTTTCATCAGTAATAATCGTTCACAGCAGTGTTTTGGCTCAATAAGAACAAGCTTAAGATCGTTCTTTGTCTATATAATGTCTTCCTCGTATACTATGGAACGAGAGGGTGAAATTAAAATACACACTATAATATGGACAATTCCAGATATACAGTTAATGTTGGAGAACAAGGCGAAGATACATACTACAAAAGTAAAGGAATTTCGGACTACAAGATCTAAAGAGCTGACAGAAGATAAAATAATGGACACTCAGTTTGAACTAAAATTGCGATTCTATTGCGATGATTATATTGAATTATGCTATTTGTCTTCCAATCCAGTCTTTTTATTATCATTACGATCGGTAACTTTGACTAAATGTGGAAATGAATCCATAAACTTAAAAAGCAAGGGTATGCAAATGATTCAGGATAATAAATGGCAGCACATACATACTTTCACGAAACTGTATCATTATACAGATTCTGGACATTTCAGACTGAAATTTGAGTTTCGGGTACCTAATTACAAAGCCAGTTATTCTTACACAGTACCTGCATCACAACTTAGTAATGATTTACGTTTTTTACTGAATAATGGTTTATATTCTGATGTCACTATTAAATCTGCTGATCAGCTGGAATACAAGGTGCACAGAGGTGTGCTAGCTAGTAGAAGCGCTGTACTGAAGGCTCATTTTGAGCATAACACAACTGAGTGTACCACAAATATTGTGGAAACATCACTTGAGGCCGAAGTCTTGAGGGAAGTTCTTACCTTTATTTACAGTGACAAAGCTCCAAGGATTGACGAGATGGCAGAGAAGTTGCTAGCCGCTGCAGATTACTACCAACTTGGGAGATTGAAAAGTCTCTGCGAGGTGGCATTAAACAAGAAATTGACAGTAGAAAATGCAATAGAAACATTGCAACTGGCAGATCTACATATGGCTACCAATTTAAGAGTTATGACATTAGAGTTTATTAAGGACGGTCGAGCAAAACTTATAACGAAAGCAGATAGTTGGGCCAATGTCAAATGTGTAGACATTATAAAAAGTATTTATCAATATATTGTAGCTGATGATTATGATGTGACATATTGCTATGCTTGATCTTAAACCATAGACAAGCTTGCAGGCTATGCATGACTAAGATAAAGTATATATTTACGACTTCTGAAATGATCTGAACGACTCAACATTCCAAAAGAAATGTCTGAATTATCTGTTGGTTGTAGAATTAAATTATTTTTCTAAATGTATAACATTGTGGCTGTTGTTTTATTTGCATACTTTTTACTATGTGATATTTGGTTTGGTGATGTTTGATTGTATAATTGATTATTGTACTCTTTAGAAGAAGTGAAGTTTATCTTTAGAACAAGGCAATGTCGTTAATAATATTTTTTTTAATGTTAAACATTGTGGCTGTTGTTTTATTTTCATACTTTTTACTATGTAACTAACTAACTAACTATCTTCACGCTGTATCCCTGACGGGGTAGTCAGAGAGGACAGATCCCCAGGCTTCGCGATCCATGCATACTTCTTTCGCTTCTTCAAGATTCATCAATCGCTTCATACACGCACGTCTGGGTATCCGAGTACTTTTGACCTTTCCGTTTTAAAGCAATCTGCTCACGTGGTCTTCATATGTAAGTCTCGGCTTACCCTGACTTCTTCTACCCTCTACTTTCGCACAATATATATTCTTCGTCAATCGTTCCTCACTCATTCGTTGGACGTGTCCAAACCAACGGAGCACGCCTTTTTCCAGCTTAACGCTGACACTTTCATTCAAACCTGCCATATTGCGTATCACTTCGTTACGTATTCGGTCGGCCAAAGTAACGCTGCACAATTTTCGAAGTGTTCGCATCTCCACAGCATTCAATTTACTTTCATGCATCTGCTGACATACCCAGGTTTTATATGTGATTTTACTATTCTTTTTACTATGTGATTTTTAGTAATGTGATATTTGATTATATAATTGACTAGCTGACCCTCACGGCTTCGCCCGTGACCTACTTTGAAAACTCGTCGCATCCATTTATTCCCGTCGCTTACCTATCACTTTTACAAAATGTATCAAAATTTGCCCACTTTGTTGACGTTTATGATTACTTTTCTCTCTCCTGGGTAGGAGCATGATTTTATATGGCCTATAACCTTCCCCGATAAATGGACTATCCACAAAATAATTTTTAAATTCGGACCTGTACGTTCTGAGATTAGCGCGTTCACCCAAACATACAAATAAATAAACTCTTCAGCTTCATATATTAGTATAGAATCTATACTAATATTATAAAGCTGAAGAGTTTGTTTGTTTGTTTGTTTGGTTGAACGCGCTAATCTCAGGAACTACTGGTCGGATTTGATAAATTATTTTTGTGTTAGATAGCCTATTTATCGAGGAAGGCTATAGGCTATATATCATTACGCTACTACACTGGGGAGCAGAGCAGTAGTCATAAATGTCGACAAATCAGGCAAATTTTTATGCATCGTAGAATTTGTGAGCGACGGGATTACATAGGTGCGACGGGAGGTCGAAATATTCCACGGGCGAAGCTGTGGGGGTCATCTAGTATAGATATAGATTATTGCACTCTCTATAAGAAGTGAGTAACACTATCGAAAGGAAAATGTGTAGTCAAAGTCTAAAACTCCACTATACCTTGTTCTCCTGTTGAAATATCATGGAATCGTAAAACGTTTAATTAACGTGATTAAGTTGGTAATAAAAAATCGTCGGATGCGCTCGTGGCCTCGCGGTCTCAGTGTTCTGTAAACGATCACTGAGTTACGCAACTTTCACTATGGCTGGTCCTCGGATGGGTGACCACTTTGTGGCATTTACATTTGCGAGCGTTTCCGTGCTTCGGAAGGCACGTTAAGACGTTGGTCCCGGTTGCCAGTAAAGTGGCAGTCGTTAAGCCTGGTTGAAGGCCTTATGGGCGGCTTGAAAATTTCAACAGCAGGTAGCCACTACCTGCGTCTGTCTATTTCAACACGGTAATGGGCTCACCACCTATTACGTGGGACAGGAATCCACACGGTGAAAAGTGGGCATATAATATGCCTCTGCCACCCCTTCGGGGATAAGGCGTGATGGATATTTATTTTATTTTATTTTTAGAAGAAGTGAAGTTTAAGAATAAGTCAAGTCATCACACAGCAAGGCATCTATAACACGCGACTTTTGGTGTCGAGCCCCTTGGTCCATGAGGCCCAACTACACGTTTCCTAAAAGAAATAGTAAAAGTTCGACTCTAACAGCAACAAGAGGTCGATCACGTCTTTATTCCTGCTCCGCTCTCCTGGGTAGTAGCGTAATGATATATAACCTATTATACATTTTTTTTATTCGAACTATTAGTTCCTAAGATAAGTGGGTTCAACTAAACAAATATACAAACAAACTCTTCAGTTATATAAATTGGTATAGATTTCATACAACCAAGCGTGAATGCAATTTATTTTTGCAAATGTGACGGGGCCGTTAAGTCTTATGTAACACTATTTTGTACCCATATTCGCAAATAAAGGATTGGATCGAAAAACCCCTGCGCTAAAAATTGTTGGCTATTTCAAGGATTTTCCATGCCAAGTCTTATGCAAATCCAATGAAAAATGCGACCTGTAGACAGAATGAAAGGACGAACGGTCGAACATCGATAGCATTTTTCCTGTACCAGTGGACTTAAAACTGATATACATGCATTATATGAATATACGTAAAAATCATGTATTTCATGTCCGAAGCCCTCGTGGCTTCGCTAGCTCAGTGTTCTGTAAACGATCACTGCGTTAAGCAACTTTTGTCGTAGCTGGTCCTTGGATACCTACTTTGGGTCTACTACCTTGGGTCCTATTTTTTGGCACTTACATTTGCGAGCGTTTCCGTGCTTAGGAAGGTCCGTGCACGTTAAGCCTTTGGACCCGGTTGCCAGTAAAATGGCAATCGTTAAGCCCAGTTGAAGGCCTTTAGGGCGGCTTGAAAAATTACAACAGAAGGTCGCCACAGCCTGTGCCTGTCCATTTTAGGCCCAACTACACGTTTCCTAAAAGAAATAGTAAAAGTTCGACTCTAACAGCAACAAGAGGTCGATCACCTCTTTATTCCTGCTCCGCTCTCCTGGGTAGTAGCGTAATGATATATAACCTATTATACATTTTTTTTATTCGAACTATTAGTTCCTAAGATAAGTGGGTTCAACTAAACAAATATACAAACAAACTCTTCAGTTATATAAATTGGTATAGATTTCATACAACCAAGCGTGAATGCAATTTATTTTTGCAAATGTGACGGGGCCGTTAAGTCTTATGTAACACCATTTTGTACCCATATTCGCAAATAAAGGATTGGATAACTCTAAATAAGGTCGAGTATGCGATTTTCGCAAACGCTTGACGTACATTTGGCACGCGGTGGAATTACTTTCGTCTATTATGCGCGAGCGAGATGGAAAGAAAAACCTTTCTTCCTAATTATTCCACCTTACACGTATTAGGGCCAGAGCCCTCTACCGGTACTTATTTAAGTACCGGTATCCTTCTGGATTTGAAAAAAGGACGGAAGTTTAAATAGTGCTAGTGATTTTTTTCCAGATTAAATTAAAATAATTGACATTTTAAAAATCTTGTAAACAAGATGGAACGATTCAAACGGGACTTTCACTGTCAGATAGCTGATGTATAAGGAGTAGCTATATATATTATCCACTTATTCCCTCGAGTACGAGGACTACGCGAGTGAAACCGCGTGTCGTCCGTAAGTAAATTAATGAAAGAAGACAGAATACGATACGAAATATATTATGTAGATTTAAATTTTAAGAGACTTATAAGAGACATAACTTTAAGACGTAAAGAGGTGGATTAATTCGTCAGTTACGAGCAGGTCACGGTGGTGTAGTTGGTAACGCGTCTGGTGCGTTGAACCAGAAGACGCTGGTTCGAGTCCAGCTCGTGACTGAAAAATTTTTCCACTTTAAAATTAAAATTTAGAAAAAGTTAGCATACTAATTGCTTTTCAAAATTATTTCTTATATTATGTAGCTATAATATATTTCGTATCGTATTATGTAGCTATAATATACACGTTACAATAAAATACTTGTTAACAGTATAATCGTATATTGCATCTTGATCACACTAACGCTAACCTTACATGTCTATACTTTTTAAATGATGCCGACTGAATGTCGCGTCCTGCTCCAAAATGCCTCTTATAAATTTTCTGAATAATCAGCTAAAGTAAAACCACCCTCATTATTATAAAATGCACCGACAGTCATATTTCAAGAAATGCTTTCAGGGCTTTATTTGCGGTTATAATATACTGTTAGTACATTCCTATATTAATAATAATTTACTCACAATAAACTATTAATAACACTAGAATCAAAATTTATTATGAAAAATTAGACTACCCTCATTAAGCTGTATGAAAATAATTCTCTAATTTTTTAAATGCTAACACTATAAAGAAAACTAAACATACCATATTGAGCGATCTTGCCAACCACTCCGGGACCATTTCCCCTCCCCTGCCTCCATTTCCCCCTCGATCGAAAAACCCCTGCGCTAAAAATTTTTGGCTATTTCAAGGATTTTCCATGCCAAGTCTTATGCAAATCCAATGAAAAATGCGACCTGTAGACAGAATGAACGGACGAACGGTCGAACATCGATAGCATTTTTCCTGTACCAGTGGACTTAAAACTGATATACATGTATGATATGAATATACGTAAAAATCATGTATTTCATGTCCGAAGCCCTCGTGGCTTCGCGAACTCAGTGTTCTGTAAACGATCACTGCGTTAAGCAACTTTTGCTGTAGCTGGTCCTTGATACCTACTTTGGGTCTACTACCTTGGGTCCTACTTTGTGGCACTTACATTTGCGAGCGTTTCCGTGCTTAGGAAGGTCCGTGCACGTTAAGCCTTTGGACCCGGTTGCCAGTAAAATGGCAGTCGTTAAGCCCAGTTGAAGGCCTTTAGGGCGGCTTGAAAAATTACAACAGAAGGTCGCCACAGCCTGCGCCTGTCCATTTTAACATGGCAATGGTCTCACCACCAGTTACGTGGGACAAAAATGCAAAATGGTGAAATGTCGGCGTATGGGATACCTCTGCCTACCGGGGATAAAGGCGTGACAATATGTATGTATATGTCTGTATGTATTTTATCGCCGAAGGGGTAGGCACCTATCTTGTTATTAGTCGCCGGGACCAACAGCTTAACGTGCTTTGCGAAACACGGAAACTCTTGTAAATTGACTGATTGTCATCCATCCCGCTCGGAAATAACCGTACAAGCTGGGCTACAAGCGTATATCTTAGTATTTAATATTTAAGTTAGTACTTAGTATTTTAGTGTTTTATAATAGGAAGTAGTTATCAAACAATTGTAATGCACAGAATAAATGATATTTCTTACTTTGCGCGGATGGAAGATGTGATTCGGATGTAGAACGGCGAGTAGCTGCCGGAAACACAGTTAACGGTTTAGTAAAACGACAAAGCATCGTAAAAGAAGCACGACTGGCGATTCATAACGCAGTGCTAGTGCCAACTTTGCTTTACGGTAGCGAAATCTGGGTATGTCAGCAGATGCATGAAAGTAAATTAAATGCTGTGGAGATGCGATCACTTCGAAAATTGTGCGGCGTTACTTTGGCCGACCGAATACATAACGAAGTGATACACAATATGGCAGTTTTGAATGAAAGGCGTTAAGCTGGAAAAGAGCGTGCTCCGTTGGTTTGGACACGTCCAACGAATGAGTGAGGAACGATTGACGAAGAATATATATTGTGCGAAAGTAGAGGGTAGAAGGAGTTAGGGTAGGCCGAACTTACATATGAAGACCACGTGAGCAGATTGCTCAAAAACGGATAGGTCAAAAGTATTTGGATACCCAGACGTGCGTGTATAAAGCGATTGATGAATCTTGAAGAAGCGAAAGAAGTATGTATGGATCGCGAAGCCTGACGATCTGTCCTCTCTGACTATCCCGTCAGGGATACAGCGTGAAGATAGTTATTTCTATCTATTTCCAATTCTTTCCAAAGACATTTACCTGGATTCGTAGTCGGGGTGTACTTTTATTCGGCTGATTTTTGGCATATTGGAAGTGACTTCCCAATTACTTAAGGGCGCCTGCGTCGTTGCACCGCTAGGAGATGATACTGCTTGGGCTCCGGAGATGTTGTTTGGGGCGCCTTACACGAACGCAAGACTATGTATTTGTCCATTAATTAGTCATAGAAATACCTCTTCGTATAATATTAATGAGAACGAAATCACAATTTCTCATTAAATAAGAAATTTATACAATTTAGAATTCTGGGTGTAAGAGGTCAAGTTTAAAGCGCAAGCGACCTAGAACCTACAGATAAGGGTCCTACGCAATAAGATATACATATGGATGCCTCCTTTATATAAGTGCCAGGTGCTGTCAGGTTTGTAATTATTTTATGGTAATTATGACGGTTTAGCCAAATCTTAATTATTTCATATTTCTTCAATCTTCTTATTATCTAAAATGTCCCCGTCCTCTACTTCTTAGTCAAGTCTAGTCCTTAGTCAAGGTCAGTCTCACCCCAGTATAGTAGTGGTTGTTATACTGAAGTTTTCAGTGGAATTAACGCAGCAAGATGGAAAATCGCATTTCACTGCATATTTATCACTGTCTTTCACTATAGGACGTTAATGCAACTTTTATATTGAAGAAACCACATAAAATAAGATAAATGCACTAGTTTTAGAGAATAATAGATATACAACAAGCGTATGGTGTCAGCCATTTTACCGCCTAAAATCTGGCTGGTGGTACAATATTTTGATAGGGGGGAGGTACCACGATGCAGCTTAGCTGTGTAAAGTTTCCCAAGTAACCGAGCACCGGTTGGGTTGTATTAAGGATTTTACAGCTGCACAGCTTTGCCTGACGTTCGATAAAGGAAGCAATGTTGCGTCTTGACCTGCCCAATGATTTATAAAAACATGAGTGCTCTGGAAGATGGAAAGGCCTTTCGTATAGGAGACAACTTGCTTTTACACCCTAACTATTTCTCAAAGCGGACTGCGCTTCTGCTACTGCTGCATCTGACGAAAATCAATCATCGCCAATGTACGAAATCATATTTCTTTTTTTATATATTTGGCACGTCAAAATAGCGTCTACAAAAAAAGTAAGAAACGTAAGCAGAGACGACGACCCGTGATTTTGGGCCGCTATCTCAATCCACAGAAAATATAAGAAGATACATAACATATTTCGTATCGTATTTACGAATATTAGAAAATTGTTGTCAATTTTCCAATAGCCTTACATTTACCTTTGCTATTGCCAAGACAAAATGGCAAATTCTTCAATTATTGATATATGGAGAATTAGCTATTTTGCGGCGTTTTTTTTGGGACTAATCCCACCCTCATTACCATTACTGTGACTCCTTTTAACCAGGATCTACAGCAATGACCAAGACAACAAAAGTTACACCGAGCTCGATCTCGGTGAAGTCCCAGGTGAAGTTAGCATGTCTTGGAACCCGCTACGAAATTAATCAGAAGATAGTTTGAGTAAGTTGGAAAAAGAACGTAATGCCTCTTCCCTTCTTTGCAAAACGGGAGACCTGGAAAGCAACTAGGTGAAAATCCTTATAGGAAAAGGGAAGCACCACGGTAATAGTATATTACAGGTCCTATGTGAGCTATGTTTGATTCCAGTAATATGTATGGCAGAAATTTTAACTAGAAAACTAACGTTATTATTTCACATCATAAATAAGTAAACGGGATTATTCACGTTTTTACGACCAGTAATACCTGGATACTGAGCTGGAGCATGTGAAGGGTGTGTTGTGCAGCAACGGATACAACCGGAGACAGAGTTGGCGGGTGGCAAATACGTGTGCATCGGTGGAGAGAGCGGTGGCTTTCCTCCCATATGTCAAAGGGGTGACGGATGTGGTAGGACACTTGTTACGCCGAAGATACAGCATCAAGACGATCTTCCGTCCCTTTACACAACTTCGACATCTACTGCGCTCTCCAAAGGATAAAGGAGACTCTGGGTGTCCCCGGTGTTTATATGATTCCCTGCGATTGTGGAAAATGTTACGTCGGGGATACAAAGCGGAACGTTTCTACGAGACTCAGCGAGCACATACATTCCATGAAGAACCAAGATATCAACTGCACAAAAGCACTGAGCTCTGATACGCGTCACTTTATCCGGTTTGATAAGGTGAAGATCTTGTCGCGGGACAAGCACTTTGTACCCTTGAAAATTCGAGAAGCCATAGAGATAGGGAGGCCGCCGAATTTTAATAGAGATGGGGGCTGGAGTTTACCTCCTACATGGAAGCCGTGCCTTCGTGGTGCTCGTTGTTATGTGGAAAGCGAGTCTGTTGAAGACACAGTGAGCTATGCATGCAGAGACGATCCAAATAGTTTGGATAGGAGCGATAGTGAAGCGGATCTCACGTGTGCCTCGGCGCAACCCTATGTCCACCGAATACCCCAACAAAAAACGCGCGCAGCGCGTGAGCGGCGAGAGCAGATGCGCGCAGTGTGCGTAAAGAGTGCTCGGCGAACGGTTCGCACCTTTGAAAAAGGCTGTCTAAATACAGTTGAAACCGGTCGGTCTATTAATGGTCGTAAAAACGTGAGTAATCCCGTTTACTTATTAATAATATGGCAGAAATGTTTAAAAGCACGAAAATTTACCCTCGGTGCCACGAGCTCCGGATAGTAAACTACTCCCGATGTTACTTGTTAACTGCTTAGCATATTGTATCGCTCGTTTTGCCAAATGCTACACTCCCAAAGTACGTGATAAACGGTCTGATCATATTTTGCATCAGCTGTTAAACATTCACAGAAAGGTAACTCGCTTAAACGAATGTAATTTGCTCCTAAAGTTACCATGCTCCGCCATTTTGCGGCTGTTGCAATTTTGAGAATTAGGCCTTCTGCCCCTAAAACGTCTGTATGATTATTTATTTCCTTAGTATTATAAATGTAAATTGATTTCCGAGACAATAGGCGCGCAATTTATTTAAATGATATGTTGAAATTCCAATGGCCGTGCTCCTATTTGAATTGACCGATTTTTGATAGAATTCTACGGCGTGGTATCGTTTAATAATTTACTATTTGAAATATTATCTTTTATAACTAGTGGTTCTGTGAACCGTAGACTTCGGTGTAAATTGTGGGACATGGCTAAACATACCATTTTGAGCGCTCTTGCCAACCACTATGGGACCATTTCCCCTCCCCTGCCTCCATTTCCCCCTCGATCGAAAAACCCCTGCGCTAAAAGTTTTTGGCTATTTCAAGGATTGTCCTTGCCAAGTTTCATGCAAATCCGATGAAAAATGCGACCTGTAGACTGAATGAACGGACGAACGGTCGAACATTGATAGCATTTTTCTCTCAATCAATAATGAATGAGGAGCGATTGACGAAGAATATATATTGTGCGAAAGTGGAGGTTTGAGGGAATCAGGGTAGGCCGAGACTTACAAATGAAGACCACGTGAGCGGATGGCTCAAAAACGGAAAAGTCAAAAGTACTCGGATACCCAGACGTGGAAGTATGAAGCGATTAATAAATCTACAGGAAGCGAAAGAAGTATGCATGAATCGCGAAGTCTGGCGATCTGTCCTCTCTGACTACCCAGTCAGGGATACAGTGTGAAGATAGTTATAGCTTTTTATAGTTTTCTTTTATAATACGCGAAGCGCTCGTAGCTGCGCTGACCAGTGTTCTGTAAACAATCACAGCGATAAGTGAATTTCGCTATTACCTCTTTTTCCCCTTTTTTCTTTTATTTGATATTTTCATTTACAAGCGTTTCCGTGCTTCGGAAGGCACGTTAAGCCGTTAGTCCCGGTTGCCACTAACATGGCAGTTGTTAAGCCAAAGCCTTCTGGAAAGTTTGAATAATTTCAACAGCTTGTAACCTCAAACTGCGCCTGTCTATTTCAACACTAACTAAACTAACTAACTATCTTCACGCTGTATCCCTGACGGGGTAGTCAGAGAGGACAGATCGCCAGGCTTCGCGATCCATGCATACTTCTTTCGCTTCTTCGAGATTCATCAATCGCTTCATACACGCACGTCTGGGTATCCGAGTACTTTTGACCTTTCCGTTTTTGAGCAATCTGCTCACGTGGTCTTCATATGAAGACCACGTGAGCGATCATATTCGATCGAGGGGGAAATGGAGGCAGGGGAGGGGAAATGGTCCCATAGTGGTTGGCAAGAGCGCTCAAAATGGTATGTTTAGCCATGTAAGTCTCGGCCTTCCCTGACTCCTTCTACCCTCTACTTTTAAACAATATATATTCTTCGTCAATCGTTCCTCACTCATTTGTTGGACGTGTCCAAACCAACGGAACACGCCTAATTTATAACATGCCTCTGCCACCCATTCGGGGATAAGGCGTTTGGAAATGATCAGGAATACGCTAAAATGAATGAGAGAATGATAGAGAGAGAAAAAGAGAAAAAAGACTAGAAACAAACCCCTGTACCAACCCGTCTGGTCAGATTGGTACAAAAAGGTCGAGCACCATTCCAAATAGCGCTTCACAAGTAGCGGGATAGCATTCGAACAAATCCCCAAAGAAACCGGATAATGCCCAAAGCCTTAGCGATAGTAGCCATAGAGATTCTTTATTTAAGAAGAACATGTATAAACAGGTTTGTATCATGTCCACCTGGCTGTTCATAGTATATCTGGGACAGTTGCCTGCAAAATTTGAAAGATTGTGATATGTGTGAGTGACTAAACAGTAAATTGTCTGTTGTACGCTGATGATGTGGTGCTCATGGCCTCATTAGAAGCCGACCTTCAGGCATTAGTCTAGAGAAGAAAGGGTCTTCGCTTAAATGCAAGTAAAACTAAGGTTCTAGTATTTGAAAGAGATGACGAACGAAGTGCGAGGTTTAGGTAAACCAGGTATGTATAAGCAAGTGCTAATTTTTATTTTGTATTTTTTTTCTGCAATACCTACTTTATAGTGGTTTCAGAATTCTACTTATAACAAACAGACAAACATATCTTTCCTCTTTCTATCTATAATAATAATAATTTTATTTGCATAGAATGTAGGTAATTACTCTTTATCATTATTTAATTCCTAAATTCATTTTGGTTTCATCTGACATAACGAGGTGCGTGATTTGAAGGGGCTACCCGCGTTTGGCATTTGTATAATGGCGACGAGTGGTCGGCTATCCCGTGCGTAAATTTATTAATTTTATTTAAAACTGATGCCGGACGGTAATTTGAGGTTATGCCAATCTATAATTCTGATGACAATCAATTATAAAGCTGAAGAGGTTGTTTAGTTGAACGCACTAATCTCAGGAACTACTGGTCGGATTTGAAAAAATCTTTTTGTGTTAGATACTCCATTTATCGAGGAAGGCTATAGGCTACGCTACTACACTAGAGAGCAGAGCAGTAGTCATAAATGTCGACAAATCGGCCAAATTTTTATGCATCATTGTAGAATTTATAAGCGACGGGATTAAATAGGTGCGACGGGAGGTCGAAATATTCCTCTACCTACACAACACCAGTTAAATACTTTTATTATTTATATTATAATTAATAGGGTTATAATTAAAGGCAGCTCTGTCTGAAATCTGCCGGGAGTAGGTAGGTTGACGTAGAACTGCCTTACGAATAAATGCCTAATGAAAAAATATTTATTATCATTACGTCATTCAATCAAACAGCAGATTCAATCAGATGACTGCGATATATCCCAAGAAGCAACTCTGGCGTTACAAACTTCCATACGCTATGGTTTTTTTTTCGTGTGGAAATCCTCATGGATGCTATGCCGGACTCCTACCGACTAAAACCACACGTTACCCTTCTATCTGTCTATGGCCAGGAGTCCCGGGTGAGCCCTCGGAAGGATAACCCCAGGGCTCCCGACAGACCTTGTCCGCTACCGAAGGCTCCTTCAGGGGGGGTTCGGGTGTGTATCCTGCCTCTTTGGGGGGTTCGAGTGTTATCTCGCTTCTTTGGGGGGTTCGGGTTATATACCACTACCTTGAGGGAGTGAGCTACGTGCGTGTAACCCTCACGCTACGCCACCTTCCCTGGCCTGCTTCTGTAAGCACGGCGAGCAGCCCGCTCACCGTACTCAGGCCCCCGGTCATGGAGGCCGGTAGTCTTTGGCGAAGACAAGTCTGCGGCGCCCTCGTCGCAGACTGCGGTACTCGCGAGGGAGAGTTCTTTCTCGCTCTTTCTCCGCCGCCTCTTTTGCGAGCATGAATTGCTCGCAAAAAGACGCAGCGGCGTCCCACTTGCTCCCGCTGGAGATCATGGCTCTCACCATGGTCTCCAGCGTGAGAATGTCCACGCCCAGACCCGCAACGAGGTTTCGGCGCTGCATCTCCCACGCTGCACGCTCTGCCAGTGTATGCAGAGCCGTATCCTCGCTGCAGTCCGTACAGTGCTGGCACTCTGGTGTTACCTCCCGGTGTATACGCCACAGAAACTTACCGAAGCACCCGTGCCCGGTAAGTATCTGTGACATCCGGTAGGTGAGGCTGCCGTGTTGCCTCTTCAGCCACTCCTCCATGACCGGCTTCACCGCCTCAATTGTGGTATGTCCCCACTTAGGTTGCTCAAGTCGCACCTTCCATGTCTCCATGAGCTCCTGGCGGAGCAGGGATCGCTGAGCCTCGATTTCTCGGGGCACAGGTCTATTGTTCCGCTCCAGTGCCTCCTTGCGCCATTGATACAACGACGCAAGGGCCCTCGCTTCCAGGTCCCATGGAGGGGTCCCGGCTACCATACGCTATGGTGACTAAAAATATTCAGCTATCGAGTTTTAAGGAATATAATGTAGGTATATTTTTATGAACGTGCCTTTCGTGCTTCGTAAGGCACGTTAAGCCGTTGGCAAATGGCAGTCGTTACGCCTGGTTGAAAACCTTCTCGGCGGCTTGAAATATTTCGATTTCAGCAGGTCGCCACAGCCGGGTGCCCTTTCGATCGCATTATTTTTTTCAGCATAATGTAGTTTGGCATAACAGTTTCAGCATAAGGTTTTCTGGCTTAAATTATACTAAAAACTAAACTATCTTCACGCTGTATCCCTGACGGGGTAGTCAGAGAGGACAGATCGCCAGGCTTCGCGATCCATGCATACTTCTTTCGCTTCTTCGAGATTCATCAATCGCTTCATACACGCACGTCTGGGTATCCGAGTACTTTTGACCTTTCCGTTTTTGAGCAATCTGCTCACGTGGTCTTCATATGTAAGTCTCGGCCTTCCCTGACTCCTTCTACCCTCTACTTTTGAACAATATATATTCTTCGTCAATCGTTCCTCACTCATTCGTTGGACCTGTCCAAACCAACGGAGCACGCCTTTTTCCAGCTTAACGCTGACACTTTCATTCAAACCTGCCATATTGCGTATCACTTCGTTACGTATTCGGTCGGCCAAGGTAACGCCGCACAATTTTCGAAGTGATCGCATCTCCACAGCATTCAATTTACTTTCATGCATCTGCTGACATACCCAGGTTTCACTACCGTAAAGCAAAGTTGGCACTAGCACTGCGTTATGAATCGCCAGTCGTGCTTCTTTTACGATGCTTTGTCGCTTTACTAACTGGGACAAAGCACCGTTAACTTTGTTTCCGGCAGCTACTCGCCGTTCTACATCCGAATCACATCTTCCATCCGCGCTAAGCATACTTCCTAAATACACAATTTCATTCACTTGCTCTAGACGTTCCTGGTTTACTCTAATCTCGCATTTAGTTCTTACGTCACCTCTTTCAAATACTAGAACCTTAGTTTTACTTGCATTCAAGCGGAGACCCTTACTTTCACACCCCTCTTTCATATTAGTGACTAATGCCTGTAGGTCGGCTTCTGACGAGGCCATGAGCACCGCATCATCAGCGTACAGCAGACAGTTTACTGTAAAGTCACCCAAATTCACACCCATATTAAAATCTTTCAACTTCTGCAGGCAACTGTCCAGATACACTATGAACAGCCAGGCGGACATGACACATCCCTGTTTGACGCCTGTACAGACATCAAAAAGAGGTGACACATCCCCCCCTACTCGCACGCAAGCCTTACAGTCCTTATAAAGCGACTGTATTGCCCGCAGTAGCGAGCCGTCCACACCATATCCTGGCAGCAAGTCCCACAGCGTTTCTCTCACAACGTTATCAAATGCTTTCTCTAGATCCACAAAAGCGCAGAAAACCTTCTGGCTAAGAGCCAGAAACTTTTCCGCTATCATGCGGAGAGAAAACACTTGATCCATGCAACCTCTTCCACGTCGGAATCCGCATTGAGCCTCCCATAAATACCTTTCAGACTTTTCTTGCATTCGTGCCGTTATAACCTTTGCATACACCTTACTAGCTAAGCTGACCAAGCTGATCGCCCTGTAGCTGGAGCAGTTTAGGCGCGAGCCTTTCCCTTTGTAAATAGGTACTACAACTGCTACTCGCCAGTCATCCGGGACCTCACCTGTCCGCCAGCACAAGTTGCATAACAGACATAGTGTGTCCCAGACACGCGACCCACCGTACTTGATCATCTCAGCAGTAACTCTGTCTTTTCCCGCAGCCTTAAATTATTATAAGCAGAGTGTTATAAACGCATTATGGTTTTATTGGCATAACATTAACTTACTCTAATTTTTTAAAGCATAAATGTAAAGGGTATAATTGTTATACGCCTAAAGATAATTTATCATAAAATACAAAACGCATAATGGAGGTATGGATAACCGTTTAAATCATAAATGAATAATAATTTGACTAAGAATATTTAAGAAATGATAAGACACCATTGTAAATAATCATCTCACTCAAGTTCTATTCAATCTCCAAGTTATTAAGCTGTAACATATAAAACGATTTATTATGTGTTATTTTTTTTAGACTAGTCTTGAGTAAAGTCTTAAATAGGTACGACGACGAGCGAAGCGAGGAGGAGTGTTAGGTCACTTGTGACCAAAACGCGCGAGCCGAGCGAGCGAAGCTAGCGGGCCGCGGTAGCGGCCAGTGACGCGCCACAATAGAATCGCTCGTTTTAATCTACCTACTTTCTTTTTGTATTTTATATATGGTCGCTTTAAATATTTTAAATAGTGTATGACATTTTGTAAGCGCCGTTAAAATGGTCTATGCAAAATAAAGATATTTTTATTTTATTTTATTTTTATTTTTTATTCTATATATAAGTGTTAAAATTTTGAACTTTAATATAGTGACTATCAACATTTTTAGTCAGTGGGCATTTCAATCTTAGACAGTTCAAGCTTAGATATAAAAAAAAATGTACTTGTTAACATTATTCTTTATGTATGGCTTGTAATCTTTATGCGAGAGTGAGTGATATGCCAATAAATGTTATGATTAGTAAACGTTATTCTAAAAAAAAATATGCGTAATCATTTTATGCTGTTATATCATTATTATAAAAAAGTTATGGGAAAATATAGTTTGCCCAATGATTTATTCTGTTTGAACGTTATGCGAAACGAAGAGTATGCCAAAAAACGTTATGCAGTTTCAAGTTATGCCTATAAAATTTATGCAACCCAATACGGACCCGCCACAGCCTCCGCCTGTCCATTTCAACACGGCAATGGGCTCACCACCTGCTACGTGGGACAAAAATGAGTACAGTGAAATGTGGGCGTATGCCTACTCCTTCAGGGATAATAAAGGCGTGACAATATGTATGTATGTCATTTTTTTTTTAAAGTTGTAGAATATCAAGATTAATTTATAACGTCGAGCGATGGATGGCGTTTATTGATTAACGGAATTTCATTTCCTAATATTATTCAGGATATTAGGAAATGAAATTCCGTCTCCGTGCCCGAATGTTCGGGAAGGTCGACGTTGCGCAGTTCCAGCAGACCTAGCGCCATACCATCGGCGGCTGCCGGCCAAGAAGAGCCTACCGTGAGACCTCATACCCTATGATTAAGACACCATCTGGCTAGACAACGACTCCTCGTCGCTGGCTGATGGGCGCTTACTGGGGAAAGAAGAAGAAGTCGTCGTTCAACAGAGAGCCGACAGAAAAAATTGTCAGTTTTCGTAGTCTTCTATTGTATCTGAACTACAATTGCGCTCCAATAGAATTCTATCTGCCGGCCGATAGAATGTTATTAACACGTGTAGCGCCTGTAAGTAGCTCATAATTTGCAATTTTGGTAATCTATATAAATATTTTGATAGCTTAAAACGGCTATTTTGTCTCTATTCTGCCGCTTGAGAAGTGTGATTGTGAAATAATAATAGTTTTAGTAGACTACCTAGTTTTGGACTAATCGCAATAGAATGACTATAGGATAGAACTAAAACTGCTTTTTAATGGAAAATGGTAGACTCGGCTTCCTGGAATCACACCTAGTAAGCTCGACTTCGCTGAGCGACGGGCAGTAGCTAACTCATCGGACTTAACTTACCATGGCTGGCTGCTGGACGCCCTCACTACGATACCACGGATCGTCCTTACTCAAGCCAGAAACCCGCCTGAAGAACAGTTGCAGGCAGCGTTGCTACCACTGAATGGCCCTACCGCCAGAACACAATCACCCTCAGGACCACACCAGGTTCAAGAGGATGAAATCCGGTGTATTAAATTGTCTCTGTCCAAGAAACTGTGATGCTAGTTGGTATACATAGTACGGTATAGTGATGACACTGGCAGTGCATCAGGAAAATACCTTGGAAGTGGGTACAGCAGGAGGAAAGATGTATTACACATCTAAATGAGAGTGATAGAGAAAGAAAATGTGCGCGCGTACTGCTTATAACGTCTCTCTTGCTCCTACAGTACAGACAATAGGCCTGTGTCTCAGATATACGAAACGTAACTAGCTATGAGAGGAAGGGAGAGAGAAAATGTGTGCTCGTACCTCTCTCTCTATTGCCCCTACAGAAACGTTACTGTGTCTCTTTCTATCTTCACTAACTTATAGCTGGGGCTACACATACCCGTAGCTTACACACTAGCATACCAGTTCCTTGCAAGTGCCAGCTACAGTCATGTGTATTCACTAACTGGCATGCCTGTAACTGGAAGCTAGCTTGTTGCAAGTAGCTAGCACAACATTTGATTTTCTTGCATGCCCGTTGGGGGAGGGGCCGCGGGGGGCTGCTAACCTGGCACGTGTGAACAAACGCGACAGCTACGGGCATGCCAGTAGCCGACTCATTGTGGCCGTAGGCGGTCAAATTTTCGAAGGCAAAATTATCTCTCATTAATTTTTCTATACATTCAATTGCTAGTAAAAACACGATTTTGTTTAATTCACTTCGATTGTTATCCATGTTTGGCCCGCAAGAATAGGTGGACGTACGAAATACTCTCACGAACTGTCCTGTGTATACGCAAGGGTAATAATATGGGATGCCAGGGCACAGCATGCATGCCAGTATTACTTGCAAAAATGTATCCGCAGTGTGCCAGTTACTCGTACATGCCAGTAACTTTCATGCCAGCTACTTTCCCGATTTACTGGCATGTGTATCCTCAGCTTATATCTCTCTCAAGTTCCATTCGCCTCGCTCGATCACACTTTTCGCTCTCGTCACTCATTCAACAGCTCACTCCTTAAGTCAAGCGTAAGTTTTTATACAAAAATCGGCGTATTTTATGCTCATTTGTGATGCAACAGGGACTAACCGCTACAATAACATGTTTATATGACAATATCTATTTAAATGACCTATTGTACCGCGTAATTTTCAAAAGTTACTTTGAGTGTCACAATATGAGAGCAAATCTTTAACCGCATCTATTGTAATTAAAGATTACCCACAGATAAATTACGTTTTTAGTTACAGACTGAAAAATATACACATAAAACTGTGCGCCCGACTCCGACCGTGACACATTACGCTGGTACTACGCAACTTTCACTAAGGCTGGTCCTCGGATGGGTGACCACTTTGTGGTCATTTACATTTGCGAGCGTTTCCGTGCTTCGGAAGGCACGTTAAGCCGTGCCAGTAAAATGGCAGTCGTTAAGACTGGTTGAATGCCTTATGGGCGGCTTGAAAAATTTCAACAGCAGGTAGCCACAACCTGCGTCTGTCTATTTAAATACGGCAATGGGCTCACCACCTATTACGTGGGACAGGAATCCACACGGTGAAAAGTGGGCATATAATATGCCTCTGCCACCCCTTCGAGGATAGGGCGTGATGGATATTTATTTATTTATTATTATTTTATTAGTAAGTGCCTATAAGCTTAGCTTGTCCTAAAGTTTGTAGATCCAAGGTTTCGGCTGTACGTTGATAGATGAACGAGTCACCTGGTAATTTCTATTAGATTTATGACAATCTATGCTATTATTAAGCTAAAGAGTTGGTTTTGTTGAAGGCGCTAATGTCTGGCAGTACAGATGCGAATAAAAGAAATATTTTGTTAAAATTTATTTAGTTGAAGGCCTTATGGGCTTGCAAAATTTCAACAGCAGGCAGCCTGCGTCTGTCTATTTCAACACGACAATGGGCTCACCACCTATTACGTGGGACACATTATACACATTAGACACATACATTTGGAGATAAGGCGTGATAGATAAATTTTTGTGTTGGATAGCCCATTTATCGAGGTTGACGATAGGCTATTTGTGCAACAGTAATGCGGATGGGATTGTCTTAACATAAATGTAGACTAAGTAGACACACACACTGCACAGCAGTCAGTTTGAAATATTTACCTTATCGAATATATCACAGTAGATATGCTAAATCAATACGGTGATTAAATTTATCAACAATAGGTGTAGGTAGTAATTATGATAATCAATTTAATCGGTGTGTCAAAATATGTCAGATTTTTTTACAAATTTAGCTCGCCAAAGAGACTCCCTCAGCCTGATAGAAAGTCAAGGCGAGATCTCTATCTCAGGCCACAAGAAAATTGACAGAAGCTCTCAAGTTGGCGGCATTATGGGCGGCTTAAAAATTTTCAATAGCAGGTATGCACAACCTGCGTCTAACTCTTTTTCAACACGGCAATGGGCTCACCACCTATTACGTGGGACATGAATGCACACGGTGAAATGTGGGCATATAATATGCCTCTGCCTTTGGGGATAGGTCGTGTTTGATAAACAAAGTAACACTTATAAACATAGAAGAGCGAAAGTTGTATGCTAGGATCATAGCAAGTGGAAAGCCATTGTCTCTGCCGTCCCGATGGGAGACAGGCTTGATATTAGTTAAATCCGTTTCATAGGTATTTCAAAAGATCTAACTAACCATCTTCACGCTGTATCCCTGACGGGGTAGTCAGAGAGGACAGATCGCCAGGCTTCGCGATCCATGCATACTTCTTTAGCTTCTTGCAGATTCATCAATCGCTTCAAACATGCACGTCTGGGTCTCCAAAAGATCTAAATGCCGTATTCCAGAACGTTTCTCAATACTCGATCGACGCTTGAGAGTAGATTATATAAGGTAAAATCTAGCCTCAAGCGTTGATTGAGTATTGAGAAACGTTTTGGAATACGGACCTAAAAGCACAAACATACAGACAGCAGGCAGCTATTTCATTTTCTACTATCTAAAGATATTTGTAAAATCAAAATATAAAATATTTATTATTTTTTAAAGGTTAATGAGATAAATCGAATGTGCGATTTATCATGTTAATAATTAATAAAGATAATACAAATAACTGTTATCTGCGATTGTATAAACTTACATTGTATTTGTATTTTTTTTTGTAAATTCTCTATTTACTATATAATCTGACTAGTTGACGCTCGCGGCTCCGCAGGCGTGGTGAAGATTTTCCGTTCCCGTATCCCATAGGAACTTGTTCCCGGGGTTAAAAGTAGCCTATGTGTTATTCGGATGTGTAACCTATATTATTCTAAAGTTTCATCAAAATCCATTTAGTAGATTTTGTGTGAAAGAGTAACAAACATCCATTCTTACAAACTTTCGCATTTATGATATTAGTAGGATTTATTTATTTATCTATCACGCCTTATCCCCGAAGGGGTGGCAGAGGCATACAATATGTATGCCTCTGCCACCCCTTCGGCCCTGCCCCCACTTTTCACCATTTGTATTCCTGTACATACTCTTACATTTTCTTACTTTTAAGAATTAATAATTATATGGGGACTAACAGAAAAAAAAAGTGGGATCTGTCCCGGTGGTAGGGGGACAGATAAAATCGTTCATGAGTAGATCGAGTTCGATCTGTCCCCCTATTGGTGGTAGGGGGACAGATCAAACATTTTTGTCCTATCTGTCCCCCTTAGGGGGACAAAGCAGGGGGACAGATCGGAATAATGCGTAATAGTTGGTGAGCCCATTGCCGTGTTGAAATAGACAGACGCAGGTTGTGGCTACGTGCTGTTGAAATTTTTTAAGCCGCCCTCAACTTGACTTAACTACTGCCATGTTACTGGCAACCGGGACCAACACGGCTTAACGAAGCTTCCGAAGCACGGAAACCCTCGCAAATGTAAATGCCACAAAGTGTTCACCCATCCGGGGACCGTTTACAACTCTGAGTTATCGGGGCTACGATCTCTTCATATTATCTTCAGTGATCTGTCTCTGAGGGGTGTTGTAAAGATATTCTGAGATAAGTCGGACTAATGGTTGCTCTTGGACTTGTCTCAACCATCTTAGTAGGTATGCAGTGGTGGTGTCGGAGGTATGTGGTAAGAGTGAGGTGTAATACGAGTGGAGTGGTGGAGATTAGAAAGAGTGTAGGGAGTCGTATAGCATGAGAGTGTGTTGTTATTTTGGGACATTCCCTTAGCCGAGTCGCCGTAAATAACCCTTTAGGCCTATCCTGCGACCCGGTTTAGAAGAAGACGGACTGCCACGGGGTTTCGAGGGTAGGACGGTCCCCAAAGGCCGGGAGTCCCACACACCGATCCTGCTGAACGTGCAGTTCAAAGAAATAAAAACCTAATATAGTCTATGTTTATAAGTGCAATTCATCACTACTGACGCAGCATCAGTAGCTTATCATTGCTCAAATATGGTAGAGATAAAAATAAATGTGTCACAATTTTTATTCTAGCATCTTAACTAGATAAGTATAACCATAGCTTCCTGATAAATCTACCTATACTAATATTATAAAGCTGATGAGTTTGTTTCTTTGGTTGAACGCGCTAATCTCAGAGACTACTGGTCGGATTTGAAATATTCTTTTTGTGTTAGATAGCCCATTTATCGAGGAAGGCTATAGGCTATATATCAGCACGCTACTACCCTTGAGAGCGGAGCAGTAGCCATAAATGTCGACAAATCGGGCACATTTTTATGCAATGTTGTAGAATTTATGTGAAGCCGCGGGGGTCACATTATATAATATAATAGTTTTTGGAAACTAAATGGTCGTCACTAGCTAGACCTCGATGTTGCCTTTTGTGAAATTGTTATTTTTTTTTTATTTAACTAAAGATTTAATCATGATCCTACATCTCTGGACTCGCGACACTGTTACGAGACGCAGCTATAGTGTATGCATAAATGCATGTACATATAGCAGACCGCGAACGCGTCTAGATAATTGTTTTTTGATAGTTAATTGGTAGATTCAATGCCTTGCTACTAAATATTCATATCATCATCACCATCTAACGTCGATCCCGGTAAATTTTTGAAGTGAAAACTTTTTTTAGCGCGGTACACATATTTTAGATGAGATAAAATCTCTGGACTCTTAAATAAATTATTAATAAATTTAGTTTTCACATCCGAAAGCAATCCCGGAGTGCAGCCTGTAATTTTTTGGTATTGTGGATTTGTATCCAGTTTATTTAGTTTATTTTATTTTTTTCTGAACAATTTATATTGTGTTGAAAAATCTTACAATCAATAAATAGACAATTTTTTGATATTGTCACACAACCATACAAACATTACAAATTAGAAATTAAGATATACACAGCCCAATTATACAATAATAACAAATTGAAAAATAAAAGTCAACTAAATACACTCCCGGACACATAAATCGAGCCACCTTGATTTTTTTTGGTTTGGAGTACTGTAACTTATAAAAGATGTATGTAGAAGGAAAATGTTTTGATGCAGTTTTGGAGCTGGTATACTCATCATTCATTTATCCGTCATTACCGTATAGCATTATCTTGGACTCATCTGTGAAGAGAACCTGGCTCCATTGATGTCAAGTCCAATTTAGATGATCGCGCGCAAACTCTAGACGGGCAATTCGGTGTGCTCGTGTCAATTTGGGTCCATTGGCTGGCTTATGGGGCTTTAAACCACGTTCATTGAGTCGCCTTCTAACGGTCCGAGCACTTACAGCCACTCCGTGAAAGTCTCTGAGCTGTTCTTGTATCTGAACAGAGTTAAGGCGTCGATTTCGTAAGCTAGTAGTGACAATGTATTGATCTTGTTTCGCCGTTGTCACTCGGTAACGAGATCCTCTTGTTCGCCGAACGAAGCCGCCAGTCTCCAGGTATCGGTGGTACACTCTTTGAACAGCGGAACGACTTATGTGAAGTTGTGAACTCACATCTCGCTGACTTAGCCCAGATTGAAGAAGTGCTACAGCTTGCGCGGCTACTTCAGGTGAAGTATCCATAATTTTATAACCAAAAACGGTTTAAATTATAGAAAAATAACTAAACTAAACATTGGCTAAAAACAATTGCGAAAATTCAAACCAACTCGACATTAAATTGCTTCAAAAGCAACTTTTAACAGTCATTATTTTTTTCAAATCAGTGACCAAGATCGGCTTTTGTTCTTTATTTTAAATTCTAAAATTCAAATTTGGAATAATACATACGGGAAAGACGATGAAATATGCCAGCATTAAAAATGCATAAAAACTTTTTGTTATATTCTATATTTTTTGTGTATTGGATTTTTAGGCCCGGGAATGTAAGGTGGCTCGATTCAAGAGTCCGCGAGTGTATAATAAAAATTAGATTTTTGAAACAGTCAGTATAAAATATAGTTATAGAGGCAAAGATAGAGGAGACAGCCGTCACCCGCCTTTTAAATCCGCCAAACAATAGAGACATTTGTCCAACAAGAATGCCTTCAATCGCGATTCAGATCACCGTCGTGCTATAAATAACTTTCTTTAATTCAGCTGGCAGGCTATTAAATAACTCCACTGATTGATACCTGACACAGTGTTTTATTATATTTAATTTTGGTACTATTTTGTTTGTTATGGTTTTTCGCCTTGAACTTTCTCGAACTTCCCTTTCATCATCCGTCTCATATTCATTCATGTACTTGGTGAGATGGCTCAAAACAGTAAACACATAAAGACTGGGAACGGTCAGGATACCTAAACTCTTGAAATGGTCTCTGCATGATTCGCGTTGTGATATTTGTACCATAATTCTAATGGCACGTTTCTGCAAGATAAAAGCTCTTTGGATGTTATACTCATAACTGCCTCCCCAACACATTATGCTGTACCTTATCCTCGATTCAACCAATGCATAGTAAACCGCTTTGAGCTGCTTAATACCAAGCTCATATCGCAGACTTCGTAATGCATAACACGCAAAAGAAGTCGATGAATCAAGAGATTCCAGTTCAGATTTCCAGATTAGTTGAGAATCAATATTGATGCCCAAAAATGTTGCAGTGTCAACTAATTAAATAGGGTCATTTTTCAATTTTACTTTGATAATGTCTTTGTTTCTAGATGTCGATTTGAATAATATTATATTTGTTTTATTAGAATTAATAATTAAATTATTTGCAGAAAACCAGTCATTTAAGGTCAGTAACATTTTATTTACATGTAAGGTCAACTCATTCAAATTGTCTGCTCCTATAACATTTGTATCATCCGCAAAAACGGTAATTTTAGCTTCTGGCTGATTCTTGTTAATAAAGTTAAGTAAATCGTTCGTAACTATAATGAACAGTATCGGTCCCAATATTGACCCCTGTGGCACACCACGCTTAAGACTAACTATCTTAGATTTACAACTTATTTCATGATTTTCTTTATTGACTTTTTTTAATTCTACATACATTCGTCTGTTTTGTAAGTAATACTCTAATTTAGACAGAAGCAGATCATGTTAAATGGCATCAAAGGCGGAACTTAGGTCAATGAACAGAGCTGCTACTTTCATACTAGCATTCATTTTGCAGACTATATCGTCAACTAACGTGTTTATAGCATCTGCTGTGCCAACACCTTTCTGATATCCAAACTGTCTTCTGTTAAATACTTTTTTTAAATTAAGGTGAGTCACAAGTCGTGATTTTAGGACTTTCTCAAAAATTTTTGACAAGATAGGTAACAGAGAGATTGGTCTGTAGTTTTTTGGATTACTTTTAGAGCCCTTTTTGTACACCGGAACAACTTTTGCCAACTTCATTTCATCGGGAAAGACAGATTCATTTATACATTTTGAGAAGATTAATATTTTTCATATTAATTTACAGAGAATCAATTTTGATTTGTGATTATGTATTTGATACTACGTACCGATAAATGAAAAAAAAATAAAGAATAAATAATTATTTAAATTAATTTAGAAATTTAAATAGATGTGTTTTCTAATAAATATCCATAAAATATTAGAAACAAAAACGACTATCAAACTATACTACTCAAAAGTGTGAAAAACATTAGATCCCGAAAAATAAAATAAAAAGTGCGTGAACAATTTTAAGCCCCGTTTTTTTCATGAAAATCGAAAAAAAACCCTTTTAAGGATCAATCTTTCCAAACAACACAAATAAAATTGATTAAACACGTAAAAAGATATTGATATTTTTATGGTTTTGGGGTAACTTTGGTCAGGCGGGGTAAAACAATTATTCGAAAATCAACTTTATTATTATTATACTTTCATCGTTCCTTACTCATTCCTCAGTTCAGTTCTCATGTTCTTCAGTTTTTACATGTTGGTTTGGAGAGTTCTTTTTTTTCGCGTGGAAATACTTGTGGTTGCCGGCCGGGGACTCCTTACGACTAAAACCACACGTTTTCCTTCCATATGTCTAAGGCCCGGAGTCCCGGGTGAGCCCTTGGAAGGATAACCCCAAGGCTCCCTATAGACTTTGTCTGTTCAAGGAGGGTTCGGGTGTTATCCTGCCTCTTTGGGGGGTTCGAGTGTTATCTCGCTTTTTTGGGGGTTCAAGTGTTAAACGACTTCCTTGATGGGTGGTTTGAAGAGATTAAGGTATCTTGTTACTTTCCAAAAATCGATTAGTATCTCCAATATTCTGATAGAATACTTATCTTTTGTTTTGAATGATTGAATACCAATTGTACAGGAAAGTGAAATGTTGCAGTGACCAGCGGATTTTTCAGTGTTAATCCCAAATCTCCATAGAAAGCTGCAGTAAAGTTTTTAGCCCTTTATAGGGTAAGGAACACAGGACTTAGGACAGTACTTGGCAAACGTAGTAAATGACGAATTAAGAATATTAAACAACTTTGAATACTAATGACAAAAAGGCAGTATGAAACCAATATCCTTTGCCTGCCCAAGATAGGGCTAAGATAACTTAATAATTGCAATATTACTACCTTTCGCAATTAAGAGGTACCTTATAAGAAAGTAGGTATGTAAAACATTTATTGCACCCATTACAGCTCTCAATTCAATATTCCAGAGCATGACATAAGTTATGTACCTTTCTATCGATTTATTTATAACCGGAACATTCATTATTCATAAATGAATAAATGCATTAGTAGGTACATAGTGACACACAGTATTTACAAATTAACGTTAGGTAAGCGTTTTGTCGTCACAAATAAATTAAAGAGTCGCACTATTTCTCTAAAGAAACATGTTTGCAAAAGTCTTCGACAAGAAATCTTAAAAAAAAATGATATTACACGAGATCAACGGCAGATTAAATTTTATATAAAAAAAATTTGTTCCGGCCAGTTCGCGAGGACAGGTAACCGGTAAATTGCAATGTAACTTCTGTGATATTCGAACTCAAAATCCCTGTTCCAAATTTACAACACGTTATATTTAAAAAAAAAGGAATGTCACTCACCTGTCCACTTTTACACAGTATCCATTCACAAACACTTCAAAACCTAAAACTTTTGATTCAATTATTTAGAAAATATCACAAAAATAAATCACCTTCACTTATTTTAGACCTTAACCTATGTATAAGTTTCTACCTCACGCGTAAATAAAAAAGTTTTAATTCAAGTAATTTCAAATTCCGAAAGTAGTTTATCGTAGTTTTGGCGGGAGCGGGGCATAGAGTCACAAGAGCTGTTTAGCGTCTTTACCGACCGGTGACTAGTCGGGCACTGGCACTTCGTCCAACTTGCTTTTCTGCCAACGTGTTTGCAACGTGGGATCATAGGATCGTACGATATCAGAGTCAAATCGAAAATTGATACGTCATTCGTCGCGCATTCGTGCACATGCTTCATTAAAAACATTAAAATCGTCTGTTACTTGAAATGAAATGTAGCGCGCGTGGATGCTATGCTAAGCTCGTCGTAGCGGTACTCTATGCTACGCTCTTGTGCACTTTCTTAGTATACAAATACTAAAATTAAAAAATATAAGTCGCAAATCCTATGTGTGTGCTATTTTTTTTTTTCATTTGGCATTGAACTTTTTGGCCGTATTGACATTATTTTTATCATTATGGCACAGTAGAAAGTGCTGAAACTTTTTTTTTTTAAACAATTTGCCAAACGTTGATACTTGTTATTGTCTACTTATTTTTTTTTTGGTTTTGGATTTCAATTGTTTTGTAATGTGTGTCAGAAATTAAACATCAAATGCCTTTGCACCGCAGGAGTGTTATGCATCAGACGTTACTGAGGACTAAGATTCGAATCCTAGATCGGAACATAATATGCGAAGTGACTGATTTTTATTTCTGCTAATGTTTGTTTCTGAGTTTTATTCCAACATACTTACTTACGGTTGATGTTGGGCTGTTATGTATGTGTATGTGTATATCATTCTTCATCGCGAGAACTCTTATAGCGCGATGTAGGATTCTCAGTATCGATGTAGTTCGATAGCTTTGCGCTATGTAGCCGCACATAATAAATATAAATTCTTTACAATTGTAAAATACCTAAATCTTAAAATGTTTTCTATGTATGTTTTATGTATGCAGTTAGAAATATGTCTTTTTATTACTTGTCCTATAGCTTATATTTAATTTGGGTCAGATGGCGCTATGTTCATAATACTTACACTTTTTGGCATTAAAAATATAATTAAATAAAGAATTTAAAATTTATCATTGTCAGTTAAAATTTGTAATTTGGAAAATGAAATTGTTGATATTTGGACTCGAAAACATTTAACTAATAAAAAAGAAATCTGTTTCGCTCACTCTACATTGGCGATTATTCTGACGAACTCTACCAATTAATCGCACAACTTCTATAGAGCTATTTATTGACAGTTACGTAGGAATCCTCTATTTGGCCCATTTGACCGTACGCCTTAGACACCATTGCCAGTTTAAAAAAAAGACTGACTAAATTGTAATATTTTTCACCTTTTTGTCTATTCACCCTTAACCGGCGTGTGTGTATGAAAACACTTAAGAAAATTGAAAACGCGAAAGTTGTATGCCAGGATAGTAGCAAGTGGAAAGCCATAGTCTCTGCCTACTCCGATGGGAGACAGGCGTGACGATATGTTTGTCTGTATTTTGTCTATTCAGAACAAAATAAATGTAGAGCTAATTTGTCACTTAATTTCAATGCAATCAATATTTTTATAAGTAGTCGTATCTACATGTCTAGGAACATATTTTTTTACTTTGTCAAGTGTAAAATTATTATTTTTTGTGAATTTTATGGCCTGGTTACTATAAATTACTAATAAATTTATGGCCAAAGGCCAAACCTTTGGCTATAAATTTATTTTTGGGCAACGCAAGTTTCAAGTATTTTACCAAAAAACAATTACGACTGCTGCTTTCTTTAATCTACTTTTCTTATATCGATAATAATCAAATCTATTTATTTATCTTTAAAAAAAAAATACGAACCTAAGCTAGATTTATCAAGGGTGAAGCCTGAAAATGGCGGTCACTTTTAGTGCACACGTGCAATTATGTAAAAAAGATGGTGTCCCTGGCACTTTCCCGCAACGTATTATCGCACCAAATTGACACGATTTTGGTCAGTGCTATTTTAATTTAAGTATTGATTTTGTTGTCACAATGTGGGCCTTGTGCTTAGAACCTATACAACTCATAAAAAACTCTTTAACACACAATTATTTGTACCGGAGACCTCAGTATGGCAGTCGATACCTAAACAAAAATTATGAAATCAAATGAAAAATTAAAGTATCTTTATCCATCGTAGGTCACAAAGTAACACTTATGAACGTCAAAACGATTGTTTCTACATTTACATTTACTGCCAGATTCGCAAAGCAATGGTAGAGCTTGAGGAAAAACCTGGCAATAAAACTCATGGCCACTATTTTCTAATCAGCAGTATCACTACGTAGTACTATTATTTATTTTGTGGTATCACTGTAACACCGAGACAGCCATATCTATGCGAGTGGAGTTTTTCACTCCGTGTAGTACAAACATGGAGGAGGCGATTGATGTAAGAGATGGAGAAAAGAAGTACAAGCAGATAAAAATTAACCTTCCCCTTAAATCACATGCGGTTTTGAAACTGGTTTCGGTTTAAAATTCGTCTGATTCCTTTGCAATTTGCGTCTATTCGTTCACTATGAAGGTTATACTTTTTAAAGTATACCTACTTAGATATGGTAATAATATAGATAAGGTTTTATATAGGGGATAGGATATTAGTCCTATATATAATATATAAAACAGAAATTAAAAAAATACGTCCAAAGTAACCCGTTGCTATGCGCGAGAGTTGAGAGTGAAACTGTACACGCTTGCTTGAGTGCGAATAGATTAACTGTATACAATAACATGTGATATTTGAAAGTTTAAAAAAACATCTACACGTTTATTATTAAATTCTATGTATACCATTTTTTAAGTGTCAGCAAATTGTTGTCCAATTTAACCCTACCAAGACTCAAGTTTGTGCATTCACCGCAGTCTGCAGCGCCGCAATTTTAGGGCACACCTCTCTCTATCTACATTGATCTATATTGGGATCCTTGGTATTGAGATCTCCAGTGTCGGGCCATACCATAGTCATTTAGAGGATAAGCCAAAGCTGGCGTCCAAGCTCGGAGTGCTCAACAGGGCGCGTCAGTACTTTACTGCAGAGCAAATACTGCTGTAGTGCTGTCTCCTTTTGGCTGGTGCACCTGAATACTTCTTCGACCTTTCGATACAGTAGAAAGGCGTGCTATGAGGATTGTCAGCGATCTACTAGCAGGCGTTGTCGAACCCCGTCGCGACTGGAGAGACGTTGCCTCTTTATGTGTGTTCTATCGCCTGTACATCGGTCTGTGCTTCGTGCTCTGCGGAATTGTGTGTGTTATATGGTGCCATGGCTACTTTCTAACATCGTACCGCCCGCCATAGACAGGGTGTTCACCCTCACATTGTGTCCGGAGCGCTCGCCTAACCGTAGTCCGATAGGGGCTTTCTTCCGTGTACTCTTCGATTGTGGAATGGCTTCCTGCCTGGGTTTTCTTGAACATCTACAGTATAGGGTTCTTCAAAAGGGGGATGGGGAGGTTGCTGTGTTGCAAACGTCCATAGGCGACGGTGATACTTCACCTTTTGCCGCTCTGGTACTCTAAAAGACCAACGGAGATAATAAGGACAAAATCTATAGAAGCGATGACCTAGTAGAGGCGAATTTATCAGTACTTACCCGTGGTACTACCGGTGGTACTACTGGTAGTACCACGGGAAATATTTTTTGCCCGTGGTACTACTATGACGTATAGTAGTACCACGGCAGATTTTATATTACCCCTGGTACTACTTAATAAATAATATAAAATACTTTATGTTTTATGTATCTACATAAATCGCAATCGAGAGCGGATACCCAGCGCATAAATCGCAACCTAAACAGGAGAAAAAAATAGGAGACTAAAACTAAAAAAAATATTTTAATGGATTATAATATAAGATAGCAGGAGGTTTTTCTTGTACGTATGAAATGTAGAGTGAGGGTATTGAGCTTATAAACTCTTTGAGCTTATATGAATTGAATTGAATATATTATATGAATTGACCGGTAAGAAGACTTTTTGTGCAGCTGAGCGTGTCAGTTTGTGGCTAGGTTAATCCAAATTTGTGAAGAATACACACAACGGCGAAATGTGTATTCTTCACAAATTAAATTATTATTTATTAAGTAGTACCAGGGGTAATATAAAATCTCCCGTGGTACTACTATACGTCATTCACTATACGTCATAGTAGTGCCACGGGCAAAAAATATTTCCCGTGGTACTACCAGTAGTAAGACCTTTGTAATTTGACAATTAGACCTATGTCCTTTGACCTACGGCCTTTGACCTGTCCTTTGAACTTTGTTCGTTGTTTTATGTCCTTTGACATTTGTCCTCGACCTACGCTCTTACCTTTAACATTTGTCCTGTGTCCTTTGACCTATGCCCGTTGACCCATGTACTTTGACATATGTACGTTGACCTATGTCCTTTGACCTTTGTCCTTTGACTTATGTCCTTTGACCTATGTCCTTTGACCTATGTCCTTCAACCCATGTCCTTTGACCTATGTACTTAGACCTATGTCCTTTGACATTTGTCCTTGACATATGTCCTTTGACCTATGTCCTTCGACCTATGTCCTTTGACCTATGTCATTTGACCTATGTCCTTTGACCTATATCCTTTGACCTATGTCCTTTGACCTATGTCCTTTGACCTATGTCCTTTGACCTATGTCCTTTGACCTATGTCCTTTGACCTATGTCCTTTGACCTATGTCCTTTGACCTATGTCCTTTGACTTATGTCCTTTGACCTATGTCTTTTGACCTATGTCCTTTGACCTATGTCCTTTGACTTATGTCCTTTGACCTATGTCTTTTGACCTATGTCCTTTGACCTATATACTTTGATTATGTCCTTTGACCTACGTCCTTTGACGTATGTCCTTTGCCCTATGCCCTTTGACGTATGTCCTTTGCCCTATGACCTTTAACCTATGTCCTTTGCCCTATGTCCTTTAACCTATGTCCTTTGACATTTGTCCTTGACATATGCCCTTTGTTCTTTGCCTTATGTCCTTTGACCTTTGGCTCATGTTCACCTTTGAACTATCCTTTGTTGTTGTTTGACCCTTTGACCGATGCCCTATTCCCTTTGTCCTATTTATTTTGTAATAGGACAGAGAGAATAGGGCAAATTACAGAATAGGGCCATATCAAATCATTTGATTATATCAAATCTTGATTTGATTTGACTTTTGATTATATATACATATAAAATCAAATGATTTTTTGAAATTTGCACGGTACTATGGCCAGTGCATTTCCTGTAGGATCTACCACTGTCGGAACCACACCGGTTCGCACCGGATCCAAACGACAGACTCAACTAACATTGGCGCAGTGACGAAGCGACTGGTTTTTAGCATATTCTGAGAACTCGGGGGCGTTTCTTGAGTCGCTAGGCGCTGCGAGCTGTAGGGGATTGATATTAATTTATTACGAAACTAATTATACCGCTTGGTTCTCTAAATAGAACTACATAAAACAATACTTTCCAATTTTAAAACTTAATTTGTTAATGACCGAATTGAATCTAATTATTGAAAATTTAATTAAGTCACAGGATATAATTATATCTACAACTTACAACTATTATAAACTTTACACATATTAAAAAAGGAATGTAAGGAATATTTACATGTATCATAAAAAATATTTTGGCATCAAAAACCTCTTCCACATCGTTGTCAGCCACAACCGTACGCAGAATGCTGGCAGCATCGCCACGTTGAAAAGTAATACTGAACCTTTGACCCAAGTACAAGCTTTAAAACTAGCTTTTGTTCGAAAAAGAATGTCTCGGTGGCCAGACATCAAAAAGATGACTTGAGGTGGCTCTGTCAAAGTCCAGATCTTTTTTTGATCATGGACTTCACAATATACATCTTTTTTTAAAAGTTAGAATACAAACGAGAATTAAAAACTTTGTGTGTGCAACTTACACAAAGTAGTCGGAGTCAGAATAGACCGAGGCTTACATAATGAGAACCACGTGATTGCTCAAAAACGAAAGTGTCAAAAGTAATTACTCCGATACCCAGACGTGCATGTATGAAGCGATTAATGAATCTGCAGCAAGCAAAAGAAGTATCCTGCATATATGATCGCGAAGCCCGGCTATCTGTCCTCTCTGACTACCCCGTCAGGGATACAGCGTGAAGATAGTTAAGTTTTAACCTCTTTTTTCGTTCCTATTTCGTTTCGTCGAAATTTTCAAATCGTGACGATTTAGAAGTTTTACTTACTTTAACAAAGTGTTCCCATTATTCTGATCTATGTATGGCACAGAACACCTATTATTCTATGTTCTGTGATCTATGCTAACACAAACAGCTATATTCATCATTGGTGTTAAGAACATGTACGATAAAGCTATCGAAATGTTTATTTATATAAGCGTAATATATTGTTTGGCGAATACTTTGATGCATGGTTGATGCCTTTGCGTAGGATTTGTTCTAATTAGAAAAAAAAGGAACTACAGATTATATACGAAGAATAGAGCAAATTTTTGAAGTTATTCTTTTCTTGGCGCGTTAAGGAAAAATGATGATAGGAAATTGTTACGATGCGCGCGCACACCGTCACTTAAAACCGACACCCTGAAGTTAGCTATAGTCAACATTTTAGTTTTTTCTACTAACGTAAGATAAGGCGAAAGATATTTTTTAAATAAAGATTTTTATCTCGTTACTCCAAAGCAGTATAACTTCTAACGCGTGTACATTAGTACACACACACACTTACAAATCTAGCAATCCTTTTCCCATCGGTTGTAGGTCTTCATCCTAACTTAAGGACGTTTAATACCTTATTTACTTTTGACCATTATTTTTTATCACTCAAGCAGGAATTTAAATAATATCTAATATTTTTTTGAAAGTACACTTTTTAAAAGCGCTGTTATTAATTATAGAAAGAAGAAAGAAATATATTATTGAAAGAAGAAGCGCTCGTGGCCCCGCTGACTCAGTGTTCTGTAAACGATCACTGCGTTAAGCAACATTCGCTATAGGTGGTCCTTGGATGTGTGATCAGTTTGTGGAATTTACATTTGCGAGCGTTTCCGTGCTTCAGAAGGCACGTTAAGCAGTCGTTAAGCCTGGTTGAAGGCCTTATGGGCGGCTTGAAAATTTTCAACAGCAGGTCGCCACAGCCTGCGCCTGTCCATTTCAACGCGGCAATGGGCTCACCACCTGTTACATGGCATAAACGCATGCGGTGAAAAGTGGGCGTATAGTATGCCTCTGCCTACCCCTTCGGGGATAAAGGCGTGACAATATGTATGTATGTCTGTTGTTAATTATTCTCAGCAAATCCTCTCATTTGATACGCTCACTTGATATTGTATGAAACCTTAAAAACGATCTTTAAGATGCCGGATCCGCAACCATATAGGATTTATAGTTTCGTCTGTTTATTTTCGAATACTTTTAACTAACTGACGGGGTAGTCAGAGTGGACAGATCGCCAGGCTTCGAGATCCATGCATCTCGCCTCCTGCAGATTCAGTAATCGTTTCATACATGTACTTTAGACATTTTAGTTTTTCAGCAATCATCTCACGTGGTTTTCCGTACGTAAGTCTCGGCCTACCCGGACTCCTTCTATCCTCTACTTTCGCACAATAATATATTCTTCGTCAATCGTTCCTCAATAAACTCATTGGGCGTGTCCAAACTCCAAACCAACTGAGCACACCATTTTCCAGCTTAAAGCTGACACTTTCATTAAAACCTGCCATATTGCGTATCACGTTACGTATTCGGTCAGGAAAGTTACGCCACACAATTTTCGAAGTGATCGCATCTCCACAGCATTCAACTTACTTTCATGCATCTGCTGACATACCCAGGTTTATATAACAATAACATAACCTCTAGGTACTAATTGCTATCCTACATCCCTTTCCTTGAGGAGTTCGGTTCGTTTTTCCTCCGTTACAATTAGTAGAGGCTATCCTCTATTGACGAATCGAGGGTGTGTGGTGGGATCCTCCTCCCCTCCTTTATTATCTTTCTACGATGGATTTCCGCCATGTAACGCCTGATTTAATTAGTTAAATATATAGCCTATAGCCTTTCCAGACAAATAGGCTATCCAACGCCATGGCGCTTTCACTTGATAAGTCAAGTCAAAGCGCCATGGCCTCCCTTATGACATAAGTCCGTCGAACCCAGTGCCACCTATTATTTTTACAAAAATGTATGGAAATTTGCCAGTATTGTTATGATTACTACTTCGCTCTCCTATTTAGTAGCGTGATGATATGTACCCTTATAGCCTTCGTCGATAAATGGGATATCCAACATAAAAAGAATTTTTCATTTCGAACCTGTAGTTTTCGAGATCATCACGTTCTACCAAACTAACTTTCTAGCTTTATAATTTTTTCATTTTTATTTGTAGCTATTACGACTGTTTGTTTCGGAGTTTGGGAGTTTTCTAAGTATTATAAGTATGTATTTAGAAATATAAAAGTATGTATATCAGTTGTCTAGATCCTATAACACAAGCTTTTATTAGCTAACTTTGCGATAGACGGCGCTGTGTAAAAAAAAATGATCCACTAAAAAAAAGTTGCACAATATTTAGCTATAGATTTTATCGAAAACTTCTGAGAACATTTCAAATTATTCACAGTTTTCTTATTAGACAATAAATCAAGAAAAACAATAAGTTTGTAAATAAATCGATAAGTTACTACGACTTTACATCGGTATGCGTCGCAAGAGCTGTGCGCAAGCGCATTCCATAATGTCGCGCTGTAATAATAGGACATGGTTCGCCGCCTGACCCCGCTCGGCCTTGTCAAACAGTGAATGCTTTAGTTGAGAACGATTTGTGTAAAATTAAATGGTAGTTTATGGTAGTTATAATATAATGGCGGTGGTGTTATAGTTGATTAGTTGTAGGCCTAGGTAGTAAACTAAAAGTTAAACAAATTGTATAACCACAGATTTTACTAATATCACAGCCGAAAGTTCATAATATGTAGGTTTTTTCTCTTTACACTGTACTTAATATCATAAAGCTGAAGAGAGTGTTTGGTTGAACGCGCTTATCTCAAGAACTACTAGTCAGATTTGAAAAATTCTTTTTGTGTTAGATAGCCCATTTATCGAGGAAGGTTATAGATTATATATCGTCATGTTACTACCCTGAAGAGTGAAGCAGTAGTCATTTTGTAAAATTTATAAATTCTACAAATCTTAATGCAATAAGCGACGGGATTAAATAGGTGCGACGGGAGTTCGAAGTATGGCACGGGCAATGCCGTGGGGGTCATCTAGTGTATGAATAGATTGTTACTCTTTCACGAAAAAACTACTGAATGGATTTTGATGAAAATTTACAATAATATAGCCTACACATCAGAATAACACATAGGCTACTTTTTATACTGAGATGTTTAGGCGTCAGCTGAAAATCAGCGCTGTCTAACTTTTTTGCATAGTTAGTGCAGCTTGAGCTGAGATGGCGCCTTTTCGGGCACGCACAGTGTTGCGATAATTGTAAAATTTTATTTATACCAGTATTTGATTTTGTGCGTGTCGAATAAACGGTTAATTTATTTTATTTATTTATTTAGGAAACAGGAATGGAAAACTTAACACCCCGGAGGTGTCGTGGTCTTCAAAAAGTTTAAAATAAGTATATACTTGAAGGGGGTAATCAGAGAGGACACATCTCCGTACTTCGCGATCCATGCATACACTTCTTTCGCTTCCTGCAAATTTATTATCGTTTCACACATGCCCATCTGAGTAACCAGTACTTTTAACCTTTCCGTTTTTGAGCAATCGGCTCTCGTGGTCTTCATATATAACTCCAAAGATCAATATAAATTAATTATTGTTAGAGTCTCGGCCTACCCTAACTCCTTCTACCCTCTACTTTCACACAGTAAATATTCTTTGTCAATCGTATTTATGCATTGAATGTGTCTAAACCACGGAGTACAGACTTTCTGTGCTCCGTGGTCTAAACCAACGAAGCGCGGTCTTTTTTAGCTTAATGCTGACACTTTCATTCACACTTGCTTTATTTGCGTATCACTTCGTTACGTATTCGGTCGGCTAGTAGAAGTTTGAGGAAACCTATACAAGAATACTCTGTTATCTTTATGAATGTACCTCTTTTAAATAAAGATTAATGTTTTTACACGGCAATTGGCTCACTACCTGGTGGCCGAGTCTACTATTGACAAGCCGTAGAATAGAACCAGAATCGCTGTTTTAGCTGTCAAAATGCTAGTAGACTATCAAAAATGCAACTGACTAGCGGCCACTGGCGCGGTACGTGTTAGTAGAATTCTATCGGCCGACCGATAGAAGTCTATTGGAGTGAGATTGTAATAGTAGACTACGAAAAACTGTCAAAATTGTACCGGTGGCTTTCTTTGGAAATAGCTGAGCGACCCGGTTACGTGGGATAAAAAAGGCATACGATGAAATGCAGGCGTAAAGTATGCCTCCGCCTACCCCTTCGGGGATAAAGGCGTGACAATATGTAAGACTTGAAAACAAATTACAAATAAAAACCTAACTAAAAGGAATGAGACAGGTTTATGAGTACTAAAGTCATGTAGCCTTAAAAAATGAAAACCGGTTAAGTCCGAGTCTGTTTCATGCACAATGGGTTCCGTACCATCATTACATATTACACAACAATGTCCGCCACCGCGTCTGTCTGTCTGTTTGCGATAAACTCTACAAGTACTGCTTTGATTTTAATACCGTTTGCGCCAATAGTGAGAGTGGCTCTCGAGGAAGATTTTAGTGTATAATATGTTAAGTATTTGTATACGCAAACTAAAATATAAGGATAGTTGTTGTAGGAGCCGGAACAAAATTAGATGTCTGGTAGCTTTCATCGAAAACACTGCCCAAACTCTTTGAGAAAAAGCAAAATAATTTATGGTCATCATCATCCGAGCGTCTGTCCCAGTTGCGTCTCGCGACGCCCGGGATCCGCTTTCCTACATTTTCTCCTCGACTTCGCACGGTCTTCGGCATCCCCTGTAGTGAGACCATTGGCACGCATGTCATCCCTTACGACGTCAAGCCAGCACTTCTTGGGTCTTCCCCTCTTACCGGGACCCGGCGGGGCTGACATGGCCAGACATTTGTTACCTATGTAGCCCGGCGGTTGCCGCAAGACGTGACCATACCAACGAAGGCGACACTCTTGCAACTTGTCTGCAATGTCACGGACGTGAAGGCTGCCGCGGATGCGAGAGTTTCTCACGCGGTCCATCCGCGTGACCCCACACATCCACCGCAGCATCTTCATTTCCGTGACACGCAGCTCAGCAATTTATGGTGGAATTGTGTATGTATCCTTTATAGGTCTACAGTAAAGTCTATCTTTTAAGGGTAGCTTACTATAATTGAAGCGCTCGCTGTCGTGGCACCGCTGACTCGGTGTTCTGTAAACGATCAATGCATTAAGCAACTTTCGCTTTGGTGAGTCACGAATGGGGAACTACTTTGAGGCATTTACATTTGCGAGCGTTTACATGCTTCGAAAGGCACGTTAAGCCGTTGGTTCCTGTTGCCAGTAATATAACCATCGTTAAGCCAAGTGGAAGGGCTTATGGGCGGATTGAAAAATTTTAACAGCAGGTATCCACAATCTGCCTCTGCTTATTATACAGACGGACAGCGAAGCCTTAGTAATAAGGGTCCCATTTTACCCTTTGAGTACAGAACCCTAAAAACTATAAAAATATTCAGACCAGGCCAACATTCTGTAAACAAAACTTCAAATGTAAAGTATGTTTAGGCGTCGTGTTTCTCAAAATATGTAAAATAAATTATTTTAGTCTGACTGTTTCGGCCACGCCTTGTATTCTTACATGCATCCGTACAATCACGAGTATATTCCCGAGATGGTGGGCAGATGTGAATTAACACACACTTTGCCAATTTTTTTTTTTTACTGGAGGGGAAGCCTTTTGTCGTTACAAGGTATTTTATATTAATAATATTATATTTATTTTGCAGACTTAAAGCCCAAAAAAAAATGTTAGACGTACAAAATTATTATAAAAACTAATTTAGTAACTTAACGAAACCACAAAACAAAACATTTATGCACCCAAAGACACCCTATGCCCGTCCTTGAGCTCTAAGTGTGGAGTCCAATCCACCGTTTAAGCATCGGGCAATCCCACCGATTACACAATACTTTCAGCACGCTGTGGGAACTGGCGCGTGTTCTGCGAAGGATGGAGTCGCTGCGCTTCCGAATAATCGCGTAAAATTCATCCACACGAGCTTCAGCAAACATTCCGGAAGCGCTACAAAACCGAGGAAGCCCCAACAGCACCCTGAAAGCATTGTTATACTGGACACGCAGGGTGCTTTGTGCCTTTTGCGTATAGCTGACCCACAGACTGCACGTATAAAAGGTCTGACAATAAGCTCGAAAGAGCGTCAGTTTTACATTATGGCAGGGGAAATCTATAACAATTCTGTAATCTGAACCAAAATAGCAACTACTTCTTGATCTTAAGAGTTTTCTCAGTTGCTTCTAAATTTTACAGGGATTGCAGCTTTGGGTCCTCTTTTATTTGGCTGCTCCTAAGAGCCCCCCTAACTATCTGAGCCCCCTGACTTTGCCCGTGGTACCCCTATACTCCAATGTACAGAAATTGCGAGAGAACCTAATACAGTATTATTATAAGTGTGACTGAGGTCTGGAACTGAATTCATTTAGTATCTCACTCGCTCATTCGTGTCTCCCTCTCTCTGGTTTACGCTATGTAACTATCTCCATGTCTACAATAAATTACATATAAATTAATTAGTGTTTATTTGAGATACCACAAATTGGCGACGGGATGGGATCCTATAGAATAAAATGAAGCACCGCGGCGCAAAGTGTGAGTTTTTTGAACGTTTCGTAAATTTATTGCTTTTTTTATTTGGCTACGCCAAAGTCGGAATCTCGCAAAGGACTACATTGTTTTGTTAGGATCAACCTTTTTTAGGACTACACTTAAAGCCATAGTATTTAAAAAGTATAAAGCCTTATTGGACAGTTTTGTAGTTGGCCAGTTGCTTTGACATTTTTTTTTCTTCTTGAATCATTTTATGATTGGAAATTCAATTGGGCTTTCGGCGGGAAGAGTGGCAAGTGCGGACGCTTGCTGTATATTATTTTCTAAAACTAGTGCATTTAGCTTGTTTTAACGTGTTAACGTGTAAAAGTTGTGTTAACGTGCTATAGTGAAAGACAATGATATGCAGTGAAATGCTATTTTTTCTCTTGACGTTAGGTAGGCAAGTTAGGTATTTGAAGAGACATCAGTCGCTCTGGTTGCGCTCCTCGTCCCTACGTGCGATAAGGACATCTTCTATCTATCTACATGTAATTACTCCATTTCTCCGAAGGAAAAAAAAATAGAAGATACATTTAAGGCAAACTAAGTTTAGTCGACTGTTCTCACATAACTTCAAGAACAATGTATTAATTATTGTAAGCCATACATACATTTTCAAAGAGCATCCATGGAGTTTCTTTGCCAGATTCTTCTCTATGAAGGGTAGGCTGCCCTTGGAACTGGCAACCAGAATCACTCTCATTTTAATTATTGTCATATAACTATTCATAAGTGCCTAAAATGGTCTACATGAATAAATAAAAATAAATATTGTGGGACACTTTTTACACAGCGCCATCTAGCCCAAAGTAAGCTAATCTATCTAGGATCTAGATAACTGATAAACATACTTATATATTTCTAAATACATACATATTATACATAGGAAACATCTTAACACACATTTGTGGATCACAAAATTTTTTGTTCCGACCCGGGAAATGAACCTGGGACCTCTTGCGTAGCAGTCGGATACACTCACGGCGCCACAGAGGCAGTCAAATAAAAATATTTTTGATTATGATTTTAGACTACACGCTCAAATCTCACCAGTTTTAATATGTCCCACAATTTTTTTTTTATATTAGTGTATGCTACTTTTTGTAGATTAACTTTAGCGATTACGATCTAGCTAATGAGCTAATAAGTAATTTTACGTTGATTTAAACTTCTAAAATTCTAAGAAAAGAATCCACTGATTTTTCTTAGAGTTTGAAAAACTTATTACACTTTGTTCTTGTGTACTAAAGTCAAAGCATTAGACACTTATTGTTTTCACTTAGCACTACACTAATTCAAAATGTTTAGTTCTTTTGAGTATTTTTTTAGGTCCCACCAATCGAGGAGCTGGATAGCCTCAGGATTGACATGATAATAAAGTCTCTTTTCTTGAGCTTCTGCAAATTGCAGGACAATTTTGTCTACAGGCTCCACTTGTAGGTCCCGGTGGAGTTCATTGTTTCGAATGCATTGACAATACCCCTGAATACTTTATTTTGAAACCGCTAAATTATGTTTTTGTTGGTCCGGTTCGTGCAGCCCCATAGCTGTACACCATTTGTCCACACTGGCATGAGGACTTGTTTGTATATAAGAAGTTTGTTGGATATCGACAAGCTAGAGTTTTTTCCAAGCAGCCAATACATATACTATCTATACATATATATCTATACTATCATTAAATTTTACGAACAGTTATCAAACTTGCAAGTTAAACAGGTTATACTGTCAACACTGCCATATAGCAAATCTTTTACACAAATTGAAAACAACATTAGATACAATATGAATAGAAAATTACATACCTTGACCACATATTGTAGGAATATAGAATTATTTGACTGTAATCTTTTATTACAGAATAATTACTTTTTGACATTAGATAGTTATTTACTATCAAAATTTTTACGACGTCAGATAGCTGTATTGTTATCAAATTTTTTATTGAATAAAGCCAAATTATTGGCTTATAAACCAGCTCCTTTTGAGCTTAGTAATAATGACTTATTAACTTGGGATATTATCTCAAAAAACTAGTTTGTAAGACAACAGGTAAAAAATCTGGCCATGGTTTTAGGTCTTTTGAGCCCATTCGGTCTACTTTTTTTAAAGACACTGATAATAATATTGGTTGTAATAATTCTGAGTATATTAACAATACTTCTAGTAGTTTAAACTTAGTTCACCAAAATATTGAAGGCATATCTGAAAAACTACTACAAATAGAACTTTATATAAAGGAACACAATGTTCACATTTTTTGTATTACAGAACATTGGTTAAAAAGTCATGAACTATTGTTCAACAATGAATTTTATTCACTTAGCAGTGCGTTCTCAAGAAAGAAAGCCATTCGTGGGGGCTCTCTTATATTTGTATCTAATAATTTAAAATGTAAAGAACGTAAAGATATTGTGGCTCTTTCTATTGAGCGTACTGCTGAATTTTCCTGTGTTGAGCTTGAGCAACTCATTGTCCTCTGTGTCTACAGTCCTCCAAAAAGGGATTATAATTTATTAGAATCTGTAATGGAAAATGTATTGCAGCGTTTGTTTACTAGTAGAAAACATGTTGTGGTGTGTGGGGATTTTAATGTTGACATACTTGTGCAGTCTTCGAAATGTATCAGATTTATAAATTTGTTTAAGTCTTTTGGCTTACAAAATTTATTTTGTGAGCCAACTAGAATCACCTCACATTCTAGAAAATGTATAGATAATATATTCTGCAACTGTGCAACAACAACAAGGGAGATACTAAGTAACTTTCCATCAGATCATCTTGGTCAAAAAGCAGCGTTTCCTATTAATGTCACTTCCAAAGGAAATAAAATTGTATGTAGGCCAATGAGTGCATATCGACTTAAACAATTTAATGTTAATGTTTCAGCAAAAGTCACTAATATTGATTTTAATCAGAAAGATCCAAACGGCTTATATAACTCCTTATTTAATACAATTAAAGCTGAGTACAACAATATATTTAAATCAAAAACATTTTATAAAAACAAAAACCTGCAATTTTGTGAGTGGGCAACTACAGGTATTTACAAAAGTAGGGCTAAGTTGTACGAATTATATGGTATGAAGCAATTTAATTTTGATCCTGCTTTTATTCAATATGTAAAAAAATATTCCAAGACCTTCAAAACGACCTGTGCTGCTGCCAAGTAGTTACATATCAGTAATAAGATTAAAGATTCAAAAAATAAGGTAAAAATGACTTGGAATGTAATCAATACTGAAACCGGTCGATTACTACCCCGTGATAATAACTTTGAGTTAATTATAAATAACAAGGTGATTAATAATAAATTAGATGTAGCACAAACTTTTAACAACTATTTTATAGACATACCCGCGAAAACAACTAGCTCCTTAAATTCTTGTCCAATCAAAGCTCAACGCATACTTGGGGGCAGCGTAGATCAGTGCAATGTCTTATTTAGCTTTAAATGTGTTAACCCCAACGATATCGTTAAAGTATTCAAGTCGCTTAACTCAAAAAAGACAGCTGACTTGTGGGGTATTTCTGTGAAATTGATACAGTCTATTATTGTTAATTTATCTCCACATCTAGCTGAAATATTTAATAAATGTATCGATAAAGGAGTGTTTCCGGATTTAATGAAACACAGTAAGGTAATACCTCTATTTAAGTCTGGATCCAAAACTGACCCTGGTAAATTCAGACCTATTTCAATATTACCTGCCATTAGCAAAATTTTTGAAAAAATTATATTGCAACAACTACAAGCTCATTTTAATTCAAATATGCTACTACATAAAGAGCAGTATGGGTTCACAAGGGGTCGTTCTACCATTCATGCAGGTGTGACACTTCTGAATCATATATATGACGCCTGGGAGAATAGACAAGATGCTATTGGTGTATTCTGCGATCTCTCTAAAGCATTTGATTGCGTTGAACATAAAACACTATTGCGAAAACTCTTTTATTATGGTATCAAAGACTCTGCACTGGATCTTGTTGCCTCCTACTTAAATGATCGGATACAACATGTTGATGTTAATGAAATTCGCTCCTCTGGAGCATCTGTAGCTATGGGCGTACCGCAGGGATCAATTCTAGGTCCGTTTCTATTTTTAATTTATATTAACGATCTGCCATTCTATATACAGAACTTGTGCGACATTGTTCTATTTGCTGATGATACGTCACTTATTTTTAAAGTAGATCGTACGCTTACTGATTTTAACAGCGTTAATAGTTCACTTGCCCAAGTTGTAGATTGGTTTACGACCAATAATTTGCTACTAAACGCTAAGAAGACAAAATGTATCAGATTTAGCATGCCTAAGGTCAGGAATTGCGGTACAAATATAACATTGAACGGTGATACCCTTAATATTGTAGAATCAACTGTATTTTTGGGGATCACTTTAGATAGCAAACTGCAGTGGAACGCGCAAATAACGTGTCTTGCAGGTAAACTCAGCTCGGCAGCCTTTGCCGTTAGTAAAGTCAGGCAGCTCACTGATGTAGAAACTGCCAGGCTAGTATACTTTAGTTATTTTCATAGTGTCATGTCTTACGGCATTTTGCTGTGGGGTAAAGCAGCTGATCTACAAGTAATTTTTGTACTCCAGAAGAGAGCTATACGTGCAATATATAAATTGAGTGCTAGAGTGTCTCTTAGAGAGAAATTTAAAGAAATTGGCATTTTAACGGTTGCATCACAGTATATATTTGCAAATATCATGTTAGTTAAACAGAACATACATTTATACAATCGACACAGTGACATACATTCGATAAATACTAGAAATAAGCATAAATTAATTGGAACGCATCATCGTTTACAAAAGGTTCACGACTCTTTTGCAGGAATTGGCGTACGCCTATATAATAAAATTCCTTTAGACATTATGAACCTGCCGTTACATAAATTTAAGGCGGAAATTAAGACGCACCTTTTGAAAAGGGCTTATTACACAATTAATGATTATTTGAATGATAGAAATAAATGGAAATGAGTTGCTTGCTCTTCGCTCGAGCTATTTAGGATTCGAATGAATCTTGTGATATATTATCTACTTGTCTTGAACCTGCATATATATGTTGTATTTTTTTTTTTTACCTTATTTTTGTTTACATTCTCCAGTATAAATAATTTGAAACGCCAGGCAACTAAAGGTATGGCTGCGTTTAGTCCCGGTAATAACTAATATACATAATTATATGTAATTTGACTTTGTTATTGTGTGAGCACTATGTAGACTTATTTATTATTTTGAAATTGACATGATAGTTGCTGTGTAGTTTTTGGGTATGTCATGCTCGCCTAAGTGTCCTGGCAGTGGTGGCGTATGTATCGGGTCGCCTTGTTCCCTACAATACGGTTGAATAGGGCGATGGCTGATATATGCGTCATACCCGTGAACGGGTGCCGTCTGTTGGGACTGGTCAGCTCATAGCTGTTATAGCAATTGTTACAAATAATATTATTTAAATTTAAGGCAAACTAAGTTTAGTCGACTGTTCTCACATAAATTCAAAGGAACTATGTAAGTGTAATTTTAATGAACTCAACATTTATTTTGTTTTTTTTTTTTGTAAAATTTCTTTACTGTATAATTGGTCAAATATCATGTTAATCAAACTGTGTCAAATGGCGGTTAGAAAAGAGTGGCCATGAGTTTTATTGCCAGGTTCTTCCTCTGGCTCTACCTATTGCTTTGCGAATCTGGCAGTAAATGTAAATGTAGAAGCAGTAATCTTGACGTTCATAAGTGTTACTTTGTGACCTACATGAATAAAGATTTTTGATTTGATTTTGATTTTGATATCTTTATATCGTAAATCTAGCTCTTCTCGCTTTTTTTTAATGTGAGCTTTCCAGTGCAGCTTCGCATCAAGTGTCATACCGAGATATTTTGCTGTGTTTGCATATGGAACAATCTTATTGTTGATATATATGGGGAAGTATTGGGGAGCTTTGTTGGTAAAATCGATATGAGCCCATGCAAAAACTTTTGTAACTGTTTTTTGCACATTTTGCTTCCTTGTGAGTGTTTCCCGTTGACATTATGGCGGTGTCATCAAGAAAGGTTGCAATGGTGCTGTTTTCTAATTCTGGAATATCACAAGTGTATAGTAGGTACAGGACCGGCCCTAACACACTTCCTTGAGGAATTCCAGCTTTTATTTCCCTAAGTTCTGAAAATGCATTTTCCTGCCTTACCCTAAAAATCCTGGATGAGATATAGGATTTTAAGATTGTTACAAACGGTGTAGGCGGCATCGAGCTTAGCTTGTGTATAAGGCCTTCATTCCATACTTTGTCAAATGCCTGCGCGACATCCAGGAACACTGTGGAGCATACCTTTTTCTCTTCTAATCCATTTTTTATGATTTTTGTAATCCTGTGTACTTGGTCTATTGTAGAGTGTTTCTCTCTAAAGCCAAATTGGTGGTTGGGTATAAGAGCTTTTTGATTAAGTATAGGTTTCAATCTTTTGAGCAAAAGCTTTTCGAATAACTTAGATATGATGGGCAGCAGAGAGATCGGCCTATACGATGTTGGTTCCTGGGGAGGCTTGCCTTGCTTGGCAATCATGATGACTTCAGCTACCTTCCAAACAGCAGGAACATACTTTAATCTCAATGCTGCATTGATTAGATTTGTCAACTTTACCAACGCTTTTTGTGGAAGATGTTGCAGGACTTGACCTGTAATAAGATCATAACCCGGGGATTTTTTGACATGCATGAATTTCCTTATTTCGGTTGCCACTTCTTTTGGTTTTACGAATTTTATTTCCATCGTTTCTGGTTCGTATGTTTGGTGCGGCCAGTCTTCCAACGGCCCATCGTTCGGTTGGAATATTGATTCCAAATGTCGCGCAAATCTTTGGGCCTTTTGCTCATTACTAATTGCCCATTTACCATTTTCTTCCCTTATTGGAAGGATGGGCAAGATAGATGTTTTATATTTATTCGTCGTCTTCTAAAGTGAATAATTTCCTGAGCGGTCACCGGTCAGCCTTTCCAATGATCTCGCAATTGATTCATCTTTATGAGCTTTGATGGTGTCCCACAATAGCTGCTTTTTTATGACGCGGGGAACGCATTTACGCGCCGTAATTCCTGATGCAAAAGCAGCAGGAGCGGTGTGGGACTCCTGTCTTAATGAGCGGGAGTTCGTCGGAGTCGGAGTCGTCCGCGGTTTCTTACTAACTATAGGTTATGTAAATCGCATAGCTCAAGCTTATTCTTAGCTTTTTTCGTGTGGAAATCCTCATTGATGCTATGACGGACTCCTGCTGACTAAAACCACATCGTTACCCTTCCATCTGCCGGTGGCCGCTAGTTCCAGGAGAGCCCTCGGAGGGATAACCCCAGGAATATTAGCTTAAGATAGCGCTGGTGTATAAAATGTCATACCCTTAAAACTTAAAATAATCTATACACAAACATATATTTAGCAAAACCATTGAGTAACATTATTCTAAATTCAAAATGTCCCCGGCATAATAAATAACAGGTCGTTCATGCAAAAAGATTCGTATCTGTAGCAAAGGCATCAATGGCATTCCGCTCCGGTGAGCGCCATATTGTTTGAGTTTTTTTCGCGCCAAAAGTCTTTACTTTTAACTGGCCGTCTACAGCTTCTTCTTTAGGGTTGATACATGCATGTTATTTAGAGTTTTATTAATATTTTGATTCAGACAGAACTTTTTTTAAATCTTGAAACGTAGCTATGATTTTGCATGTTAACTTCTATCTTCACGCTATAACCCTGATGAGGTAGTCAGAGAGGACAGATCGTCAGGCTTCGCGATACATACATACTTGTTTACTTTGTCACTTAATTATATACCTAAATGAAGTAGTACAATAATAAAAATAGGTCAAGTCAACCCGTGACCACGGCTGGTGTAATCCTGTCGAAACGTCGGGAAGCACAAGGTAAGCTTTGAATTTAATAATATACGTTGCAAATAAGACCCGAAATGAATTAAAAATGTAAATCATTTTAGATTAATAAAATTATTTCCATTTACAATACATTTATCCCCGAAGGGGTAGCTGAGGCATATTTTACGCCCACATTAGATAATTTTACTCACAATAATTATATCGCTCGAAGCGCTCGTGGTCCCGCGGACTCAGGGTTCTGTAAACGATCACTGCGTTAGGCAACTTTCGCTACTGCTGGTCACGGATGGGTGACCAGTCATAAGGAGCGAGCGTTTCCGTACATTGGAAGGCACGTTAAGCAGTTGGTCCCGGTTACCAGTAACACGGTAGTCGTTAAGTCAAGTTGAAGGCCTTATGAAGGACTTCAACAGCAGCTAGCCGCAACCTGCGTCTGTCTATGTCAATACGGCAATGGGCTCACCACCTATTACTTGGGACAGAAATACACATGGTGAAAAGTGGGCATATAATATACCCCTGCCCCCCTTTAGGGTACTAAAAATACCCTCTAATGTGGTCGAGTATTCACATATTTCTACAAATAAAATGTAATTAAAATTAATACGAAACTTCATGAAATGACTAACGTTAAAATGGCCATCATAGCGTGCCGCTAGTATAGTGGAGATGATGACTTTTTTTTACATAATATTGCATATTTACCGCGTGACAACCCTAGCAAATAAACAATAGCGCGTGTTTATTATTATAGTATTAAATTAACACCTTTCTCACGTGATGACGTGCCACTTGTAAAGGGTTTGACCACCCTATTGAAATTTTAAATTAAAGGGTTGCCAGATACAAAAAATGGTGATGACACAGTTTTTTACCGATTCCAATAAGGGGTAAATTAATTTTCAAAGATTAAAGGATTCGATTGAATTGGGTTGCGACTGACAGTTCAGGCTTCTTCTTCTTAATCTTTAGTGTTTTCCCAGCTTCCAAAACCTACCTGAGTTTTGCCTCGGTGGCGCAGTGGTAGTGTATGCGACTGCCGCGACTGTGGTGCCGGGTTCGATTGTCAGGGCGAAAAAAATATTTGTGTGATCCACAAATATTTGTTTCGGAGTTTGGGTGTTCCTTTGTATAACATTGTATAATTTAGAAATATATAAGTGTGTTTATCAGTCCTCTAGATCCCATAATACAAGCTTATATTAGCTTGCCTTGGACTTAACAGCGGTGTGTAAAAAAAATGTTCCACAATATTTATTTATTTATTTACGATAACACCCGTGATCGGGTGCCGTCTGTTGGGACTGGTCAGCTCATAGCTGTTATAGCAAATATTATCTACAAATAATATTATTTAAATTTAAGGCAAACTAAGTTTAGTCGACTGTTCTCACATAAATCTAAAGGAACAATGTAACATACATACATACATATTGTCACGCCTTTATTCCCGAAGGGGTTGGCAGAGGTATATTGAACGCCCACATTTCACCGTATGCATTTTTGTCCCACGTAACAGGTGGTGAGCCCATTGCCGTATTCTTTGTTCATTATTCTTTCGTCAAAACATTAGATAATTGTAATATTTACGTTAAGAATAGTCAATGGGTACTTAAATAGTCCTTCTTAAGTCAACTTTTTCAATAACTAGTCAAATACAATAGTTTAGGTTAACACAACAGCCATTTTGTCAACGCTCGACGTTTGTTTGTGAATGAATATCAAATTTATAAGGTATAAGGTTCCGTATAAAAATGGTTTTCGATTATTCGTTACTTTTAAAATACTTTCGGTTACAAATATTCAATTTATAAAGAAATTTTAAAGAAAAATACAAATATGTAAGTAATCATTATTTTTTAATAATTATTTGGTATTACAATAAGTTAAACAAGTTGTTATTATAGCTATCTTATTATTTATTTATTTATCTACCACGCCTTATCCCCGAAGGGGTGGCAGAGGCATATTATATGCCCACTTTTCACCGTGTGTATTCCTGTCCCAAGTAAATGTAAATGCCAGAAAGTGGTCACCAGTCCGAGGACCAGCCATAGTGAAAGTTGCGTAACTCAGTGATCGCTTACAGAACACTGAGACCGCGAGGCCACGAGCTATCTATTTAATTTAAAGATTTATATATCCATAAAATTTTGTAGGTAACAGGTGACACTGGTGGAAACACATCGAATGAGTCGGTGGACAAATATCTGCTGCCAATTACTTGAGATTTTAAGGCTTTATACCACTGATGTGACAGATAAGCGTACGGCTCACCTGATGGAAAGTGTAATGATAAAGTTTATGAGTAATCCAAACGACTTGGCCCAGTGAGTAGTGAGTAATACAAGCCAAATTCTGATCCATGTCGGCTATTCCAGTTAAAGTTTCAGTTAAAGAAAAGTGTAGGTACAGTTGCAGATCATCTACATAGATATGGAAGTTGAAAGAGATTAGACTTGTGACTGAGTTGATGAAAATAGAGAACAGAAGAGTGGTGAGAACACCACCCTGGGTGCCGGTTAGCTATTTCAATCGCGTCGAAATAGAATCGAAATCGTCGCTCAATAGAAAGTCAAATTAGGTACAATTTTGACAGTTTTCGTTGTCTTTCGCACTCCAATAGACTTCCATCGGTCGGCTGATAGAATTCTACTAATACGTGACGCGCCAGTGGCCGCTAGTCAGTTGCATTAGATAGTCTACTAACATATTGACAGCTAAAAACAGCAATTCTAGTTCTATTCTACGGCTTGTCTATAGTAGACTCGGCCCCCTGAGACACGTATGCAGCAAGTTTAGAGGAATGTAAAGATTTCTGATCTAAGCGAGCGCTCCCGATGATAAAAGTCAAAGCACTAGATAAATTTCGGAAAAATATAGAATCTCTTCAGATGTTCACCAAGGAGGAGATCAATCAACAATTATTATGGAGATAGAACTTTCAGTAAGCGAATAGCGTATGTACTCAACAGTTTGCCTGTGAACATCAGGCAAGAGATAAATAAAAATAAATTCAAGAAACTGCTCAAGAAATTTCTGTTAGATTATATAGAATAATAATATGCTTTCAGTTTTGTAAATATGTAAGTAGAAACAAGATTTTAAAAATGAGACTCGTCTGAGTTCACAGACAAACTGTTTAAAACAGTTTTGTGAACCATTTCAGTAACTAATGTTAAAGTGGATTGTTTAATACTGAAATGAAAAAATAAAAATATGGACAACCTTGAAGGCGCTACTAAAGTCTAGCAATATCAACAAAGTGAGTTCCTTCCATGGCCCAACGAATGTCGTCTGTGATTTTGAATAGGGCAGAAGTAGTACTGTGACCGGGGCCGAAGCCTGATTGGATTTCTGCAAAGGATATTGTGCTTAGAATGAAAGGAGGAAAGCTACTCGTGAACAATATGCTCAAGAATTTTCGACAAGTAAGGAAGAATTGAAATTAGTCGAAAATCAGTCAACGGAGGGTTTATACTTGAACCTACCTATACCTCTGGTACCTCTTCGGGGATAAACGCGTAACTGCATACTGCATATAAGATTATGGTTTTGATTTTAGTAATACATTGCGTAACCCTAAAAGAAGAGGATCAAATAACTCAACGACTACCTGGGCGGCCATTTTGTAAGATGCACCCTTACAGCAACGATATAACTTCACCTATTATTGTGGGAGAAAAAAAGGTTGCCATTGTAAGCTGTGATCTTTTGTTGGTAATAATTGATACGAGTGGTAGTTTAATTTCTATTTAAGTGACTTCCGACATCGTTCATTGAGTATTGAAGAATAGAATTGTTAAATGAAGTGCAAGATGAGAAATCTGCCTAGGTATAGCAATCCACTGATAAACCCAATCATTTTTGGAGGGTCCCTAACTGACCCTACTTTTTATTAGGGTGTTAAGAGATCTCATCTACTGACAGTGCATATGTTAACTAGGTGACCTCCCGGCTTCGCTCGTGACATATTTCAAACTCCCGTCGCACCTATTTAATCCCCTCGCTTATAAAATCTACAGCAATGCATAAAATTTTGTTCGATTGGTCGACATTTATGACTACTGCTCTGCTTTCACTGTAGTAGCGTAATGATATATAACCCATAGCCTTCCTCGATATAAAAATATTTTTTCTAATCCGACCAGTAGTTCCTAAGATTAGCGCGTTCAACCGACCAAACAAACAAACAAACAAAATCGTCAGCTTTAAAATATTAGTATAGATTACGGTCGAAGTAACGATATAAGCACTCTTAAGGGGTTGGGAGCCTGGGAGGTCAGACGGCAATCGCTCCCAAATGCCGTAAAGAAAAAAGTCAAACGATAACTACTCCTAGCAGTCAAATTATAATAATAAATAATGAGGGACATTTTTTATTACACAGCGCCTTATAGCCCAAAGTAAGTTAAATATTAGCTTGTGTTATGGGATCTAGACGACTGATAAACATACTTATATATTTCTAAATACATACATATTATACATAGGAAACACCCAAACACCGAAACAAACATTTGTGTACAAATATTTATTCCGACCCGGGAATCGAACCCGGGACCTCAGTCGCGGCATACACTACCATTGCGCCACCGAGGCAGTCAAATAAAAGTGATTCTCAGGCTTAAATCTAAAAACAGGACCTGAAGCTATTGGGAATACATTCAGAGTAAGAAATCAATGTCACTCACGCTGTACTAAAGACGCCATGGCATTCCTACCGGACGTGACGAAATGACGAAGGAAGACTCATATATACTAATATTATAAAGCTGAAGAGTTTGTTTGTTAGGTTGAACGCGCTAATCTCAGGAACTACTGGTTGGAAAATAAAAAATTGTGCGCTTTTATTATATTATAAAAATTATGGTTTCGTTTTAATTTAAATTTCGACAAATGACTTAAAAAAAATTTTTAAATCTATTCGGACAACGCCATCTAACAAAAAAAAAATTAAGGATTAGTTAGCTTAAATTGCGCTAGATGGCGTTGTCCTAAAATTGTTTATTTAAATTAAAATAATCCGTAACATCTGTGCTCTCTGACTAACCCCGTCAGGGATTCAGCGTGAAGATAGTTAAGTTAAGTTTAGTTTTTAATCCGTAACATACAGACACACGGACGTCCAAGACGGAACTTTTTTAAACAGTATTTTAACTAGTTTAATTAAATAACAAAAATGGCATCAAAAATACCATGAGTGTTAAAAATAGTGTTTTTTCTTGATATGTGTGTGTATATATTATTTTACAAGTGCAATATATGATAAATAGAGACATTTTAAGTTTGAAAAATCAGATGTTTTGCGCGAAGTGACAGTAGGACCCGCCTAAACGCTTCGATTATGAGGCGTGCAATTTTTTTGTGTTAGATAGCCCATTTATTTAGGAAGGCTATAGGCTATATATAATTACGCTACTATACTGGGGAGCAGAGCAGTAGTCATAAATGTCGATAAATCGGACAAAACTTTATGCATTGCTGTGTAGAATTTATAAGCGAGGGGATTAAATAGGTGCGAAGGGAGTTCGAAGTATATCACGGGCGAAGGTTGGGGATGGTCACCTAGGTTGTAGGGTCATTTTCAAAGATGGAAACATAAAATTACGTACACGTAGGTATTTCTGTTGACAAGTAAATGGACACTTGTCTCGTGGTTTGACTTAATGTTACCTAATTATAAAGGGGTAAAATAGGGGCTCTAAATTAATATGACAGATTCTTTGAGAAGAATGACACGAGCGAAGCTAGGGGGCACAGCTAATACTAACCAGTACTAAAACAAAATAGATATGCCTTTTCAGGAACGAAGTTTCCTTAAAAAGCTCAATAACGTTATTTTTATTCACAGACCGACAATACTACTGATTTCAATAGCAATAATTTATTAAACAAATGTTTATCAGTTGGCAACATTCCAAGATGGCGCCGGAATTGGCAATCAATATCAATAATTGTGCAATTGGAGTTCATTTGAAAACAATTTAGGAAATTTACTTTAGATATCAGCATCTTCTTAGCGCTACTATCGGCTGTTCATGCTTGGGAGTTAATTATTATCGATAAAATTTATATAATCTTACTGAAGCCGTGTTCTGTAAACGATCACTGCGTTAAGCACGGAACGGTGACCACTTTGTGGCATTTACATTTCCGTGCTTTGGAAGGCCCGTAAAGCCGTTGGTCGCGGCTGCCTGTAAAATTGTATATAATATGCATTCGCCATCCCTTCGGGGATAAAGTATGGTTGAAAAACAAGAATATAGAATTTATATGTAAACACTTCTAATTTATATAAGCTGAATAAATAAATAAATAAATAATAAATAAATAAATATTGTGGGACACTTTTCACACAGCGCCATCTAGCCCAAAGTAAGCTAATATTAGCTTGTGTTGGGATCTAGATAACTTATAAACCTACTTATATATTTCTAAATACATACATATTATATAAAAATAACACCCAGATACAGAATAAACCATCGTGCTCATCACTTAAAGTTTTATCCTGGGTGGGAATCGAACCCACGACCTCTTGCGTAGCAGTCGGATGCACTCCCACCGCGCCACAGAGGCAGGCAGTCAGAATAATTTGTTTGTTTGGCCTAATGCACTAATTACAGGTTTACTACATTTTTTTTCAGTCCTAACTAGTAGTTTCTGAGATTAACGCTTTCAACCAAATAAAATCTTCAGCTTTATATTTATACTAGTAGACGCCCGCGGCTTTTACGGCGTAGAGAAGTTATCCAATTGTCGTTTCCCACAGGAACTTGATCACAGGGGGAAAAGTAGCAATCGTGTTATTTTGATGTGTAAACTATATTATTGGAAAGTTTCATCAAAATCTATTAAGTAGTTTTTGCGTAAAAGAGTAACGAAGTTACATCCATGCATTATAACAAACTTTCTCGTTTAGTAGGAGTAGTAATAAGTATAGATATAACCAAGCGTCATCCTTTTTGATACGTAAACACTTATCTTCTTATTCTTTAAAGAAGAAGAAGCGCACGTGGCCCCGCGGTCTCAGTGTTCTGTAAACGATCACTGAGTTACGCAACTTTCACTATGGCTGGTCCTTGGATGGGTGACCACTTTGTGGCATTTATATTTGCGAGCGTTTCCGTGCTTCGTAAGGCACGTTAAACCGTTGGTCCCGGTTGCCAGTAAAATGGCAGTCGTTAAGCCTGGTTGAAGGCCTTATGGGCGGCTTGAAAACCTTCAACAGCAGGTCGCCACAACCTGCGTCTGTCTATTATAACACGGCAATGGGCTCACCACCTATTACGTGGGGCAGGAATCCACACGGTGAAAAGTGGGCATATAATATGCCTCTGCCACCCCTTCGGGGATAAGGCGTGATGGATATTTATTTATTCTTATTCTTTTATATTCTTATCGAGTTTACGATTTTCGCCTAGAGTTTGACTTATTATTTTAACTTCATCTCTATGAGTGAGAGAGAGCCAGCAATACTCAGAGAGCGAGCAAAATTCCTTTACTCTGTGCTTGTATTGTATCTAAAAGAGCTTATTGTACAGAAATTTAACGACCTACTTTAATTTGCATGGTGATAACAAAATGGCCGCCTAAAGGTCATTGTCAAATCGATTTGAAACGTCAGTTTTATTTGTATAATGACTGTAAGTGATTGATATCTTCAGACAGTTGATAAGTTGCGACATAAATATACAAAACATGTTCAAAAGTAATTGTTGGAGTTCATAATCCGCCTTAACCATAGAACAACCAATATTCAAATTTTTAGATTAATTCGAATCAACAAGATGGAGAACCAGATGGTGGTGGATGGTGTTTTTTTTTTATTTTACAGAATAATAATAAAAAACTATTATTTCAATGGGCTAGTGTAGTGCTATTATGTAACTTTGACAGTTCATGTCGCTTTGGTTTGTTCGATAGCCACCACGCTTTGAAAGCAATTAGCAGGTTGCGTAAAATTGGTATTACGTATTACAATTCAAAGCGACTGAATTCGAAGTGGCTTTCAGCAAACCTTTTGATATCTCGTCCATTTTATCGACATTACGCGGCCATGTTAAATATACCTATTTAACATGGCCTTAGATTTGCAGTTATCACACTTGTAAATCACTAGAGCCACAAAGACAAAGCGTGTAAGGATATTATCCCATCAAATTACAAGTACATTAATATTTATTTGTTTTTTTAATCTATTGACAATTTTTAAATCAACCGCTTAATAGTTGCTTTTCATTTAAACTTCATATACGCATCTCTTTAGCAACTGCTTGCGGCGAAGTCACAGAGTTGCTTTGAAAACGATTTTAGTTATAAATTTGAAGTCCATTATGCTTAGATAATACCAATTTCACGCGTTTATAGGACTATCGATACGAAAGTAGCTGTCAAATTTGAATTATAATAGATATCGCATCTATGACGTCATTTGAGTTGCCCACTGAACTTGGATAATACCAAAATTGAATTTTGACAGCTGATTGGCGCAAATCGCAATTAAACTGATATCCATTTTAATTACATAATACCACGGCTGATATACATTTTAGTTACATAATACCACTGCTGGTAGCTCCTGGTCATAGACATTGTTGTTGGCTGTCTTCGCCCATCTTGGACAGGCCATGGAAACTTGGTCCACACAGTATTTATATTTTCTTAGTATTTAGTCATGTCTAGTCCTTTGTCGATGTCAAGTCCTCAGTCCTAGGTCCTAGTCCGTGCCCCAATAAGGCAGTGGATCCCTTATTTCAGCTCTCTATGGAAATTTGGCACTAACACAAACAACACCGCTATTCATTGCAATATATCACTTTACTTCACTAATGCACTTTTCCGATCTCTTTATGTATAATATTCCACCATTATTAAACACAAAAACACGAATTAATTTCACAGAATAATAATAAAAAACTTTTTTTGATGCAATTCAATTGACTCAAGGTCATAGACAGAGGGAAGGGCACCATGTGGTTTATTAAGGGTAGGCAGCGCGAGTGCTACACCTCTGGTGTTGTAAACGTCCATAGGTTACCATCAGGTTACCACTTTCCATCAGGTGGGCCGTACGCTTGTCTCCTTGTAGTTCCTCAGTTTTAAATTCCTAAAGAATTTTAACCATAGTACCTATTAGTGTTATAATTTCTAATGTTTTACATGTCATCAATATTTTTCAACTAATATACTTGTCATCGAGTATTAACCTGTTGATGGAATATTGGTAACTTTAAAGCGAGGGATGAGGAGCGGAACAGTAATCATAAACGTCGACAAATCGGGCAATTTTTTTTTGCATTGTTGCAATATATAAGCTACGGGATTAAATAAATGCGACGGGAGTTTGAATATGTCACGGGCGAAGCCCGGGGGTCAACTAGTATACTTATAAGCATACACCATTCTGTGATAATATCCCGAAAAAAGAATAATTATCTGTACAAATAGATAACTTAACTATTGAAGTGTCTGAAATTCTAGATTTACAGCTTTTCACTAAAATGCATATGAAAGTAACTACAAACGGTACTTGCCTACATAAAAAAGTGTGTGTGTACCAGAGTACACAGGCAAGAAGTGAAACTTCTTTACGACATTTCATTTTTCTACTGTTTACAACTTCACGAAAATTGGGTAGATATGAGTTACGCATACGTCGATTAAGAAGTTTAACTTACGTCGATAAAGAAGTTTCACTTACGTCGATAAAGAAGTTTCACTTCAGAACAACATGGCGCGTAACCGAAAAACATGACTTTTTTTTTACAGCTATGAAATTTCTCTCAACGTCGACAAAGTAGTTTTACTTAAAAATGTTATAAGGACTTACAAACTTCGTCTACAATTTATCCCCACATTTCCACGGGCACAACGAACGTGGGTGAAACCACTAGTAATAAATGAATAATAGAAAGTATAGAATCGTGAATACATCAATATACGACCTTTGACCTGTAACCTTATCCAATAAAGACCAGATTGCTTATTCTATCTAAAACTGGACTTACATGAACAGTTCGCCATGAAAGGCGGGAATCGTGACTTATGACATTTGCCGTGGGTCAGATTTGGGAGGGAACTTTAAAATCTCATTTACACTCTCGCGCGAATCAAGGGACGTGCTGCGAAACGAGCCGCGTTTTTGTGTAGGACTGCTTGCCCTGGAGAGGTACAAAACTACCCACTGAACCACCGCGGTGTTACGTTTTACCTTTACGAAATAAGGATAAACCAACGAACCTGTTTTTCTTACCCTGGACAGGTCCTAAAGGGACAGCAAAGGCAGGAAACCAAACCAATGACGTCGAGGTTTTCTCACGCGCTCCCTCTATGTGAGATGAAAGAATTCTTTGTAGTGACGTGCTGTACTGGTTTCGAATGCTACTAGCTTTTGTCACAGTACATAATTATATCTATACTAGTTGACGCCCGCGTAGAGAAGTATTCCCGTTCCCGGTTTTCACACGAACTTGTTCCTGGGATAAAAAGTAGCCTATGTTTTATTCTGATGTATAAGCTATTTTATTGTAAAGTTTCATTAAAATCTATTTAATAGTTTTTACGTTTGAAGCGCTCGTGGCCCCGCGGACTCAGTGTCCTGTAAACGATCACTGAGTTATGTAACTTTCGCTATGGCTGGTCCTCGGAAGGGTGGCATTTACATTTGCGAGCGTTTTCGTGCTTCGGAAGGCACGTTAAGCCGTTGGTCTCGGTTGCCAGTAAAATGGCAGTCGTTAAGTCAAGTTGAAGGCCTTATGGGCGGCTTGAAAACTTTCAACAACAGGTAGCCACGTGTTTCGTGGGACAAAGATGCATACGGTTAAAAGTGGGCGTTTAATATGCCTCTGTAAAATATAAACTGTTCTCCTTAAACTACTATTAATAAATTACATGAGAAGTGACTAGGAGTTCCGGGATCAGTTCAGGATACAGAATTTAAATTTGGATAAAGACTATTGAAATAGTAATCTATACTTACTAATATTATAAAGCTGAAGAGTTTGTTTGTTTGGTTGGTTGAACTCGCTAATCTCAGGAACTACTGGTCGGATTTGAAAAATTCTTTTTGTGTTAGATAGCCCATTTATCGAGGAAGGCTATAGGCTATATATCATTACGCTACTACACTGGGGAGCAGAGCAGTGGTCATAAATGTCGACAATTCGGGCAAATTTTTATACAACATTGTAGAATTTATAAGCGACGGGATTAAATAGGTGCGACGGGAGGTCGAAATATTCCACGGGCGAAGCTGTGGGTGTCATCTAGTATTGAATATAATCCCCTAACCTAAAAATATAACTAATATTGTGCCTATCTATCTCACGTAAAGAGAAATTATTTTTGATAAAATATTGTGCGGTTAGTAGGGACCTGTATCAGGAACGAAGCTACTTACATTTAAAAAAAAGTTAGAAAATATAAAAAAACAATAAAAAAAGACGTGTGCTGATATTATTTGAAAAAAAAAGAAGACGGCTAGAGAGAGAGAAAGATTCGCACCCGACTCTTCGCACTCACTTGCTCGTTGGGCACACGAGCAAGTGAGTGCGCATTCGGGTGCGAATCTTTGTAAGCTGTCACTGTAAGCAGGGACACAGCATACGGCATTTTCTTACGTGACGTAAACCGCGTTAAGGAACTTCGTGCCAAAACTTAAGATTTTATTTTAATTATACGGACAACCCTTTTTTTTTTTTAACATTTGGAAATCCCCTCGGATGTCATGCCGGACTCGAACCGGCTAAAACCACACAGTCCCCGCTTAACTGTCTATTGCCGGACGCCCCGGGTAACTCCTCGGAAAGATGTTCCAGAGCTCCCGGCAGACTTTGGCTACCACCGCGGCCTCACCTGGGGTTCGGGTGTTATCCCGCTTCTTTGGGGGGTTGGTTCGGGTACTATCCCGCTTCTTGGGGCATGAGGCGTGCGTGACATTTCCACGTCATGCCTACGTCTTGGGCCTGCTTCTGTAAGGACGGCGAGCAGCCCACCCGCCGTCCTCAGGCCCCCGGTCATGAAGGCCGGTAGTCTTGGGCGAAGACAAGTCTGCGGCGTTGTCGCCGCAGACTGCGGAACTCGGGCAGGAGAGTCCTCTCCCGTTCCGTCTCCGCCACCTCTTTCGCGAGCATGACCTGCTTTCAGAAAGACGCAGCGGCTTGCTCCCGCTGGAGACCATGGCTTGCACCATAGTTTCCAACGAGAGAATGTCTACGCCCAGACTCGCCACGTGGTCTTGGCGCTACTGCGCCCACGCTGAGATTCGGACAACCCTAACGCTTCAGTTGAGTAGAGTTACGTCATTTTAAATTTAGACTTAGTTTCCTTACTTCTTGTATATGTATTGTGCTGTCGCCAAACTTTGTCTTCAGAAAGATGATTACAATAAATCAATGTTAGATTCTTTCGTTATCTCATCAAAGGTTCATTCTTGGAATCTTTCTTACATTTAAAAAATAATATACCTAATCCTACCCAAATAATATAAATAAAACAAGAAGCATGGCGTCCAAATCTTGTGAGCTGCGAACGATCGGTTGTAGACTTCGGCGGGGCTTAGTTCAAGTCATAGACATAAGCGTTCATTTTCATATTTACAGTTGTTCACTAAAATGCATATGAAAGTAACTACAAACGGTACTTGCCTACATAAAAAAGTGTGTGTACCAGAGTACACAGGCAAGAAGTAAACTTCTTTACGACATTTCATTTTTCTACTGTTTACAACTTCACGAAAATTGGCCAGATATGAGTTACAAAAACGATCTAGCTGACCCGCGCGACTTCGTTAGCGCCACATATTAAGAGAGAGAGAGAGAGAATGACAGCGGGGCGTAAGAATTTATAGGATATACAAAGCTAAAAGATCTGAATTTTTTTTCTCTATTATACACTTTACAACCACATTCATAATATGAGTAGAAATACATATCCGTGGGAATATCGGGCAATATGTATATATAGCGTCATTTGTAAAACAGCAGCATCCTGCTAGGATTAGGTAGCTAACATCATTAAAACAAAATCTTTGAATTTTTTTTTAATAATGAACTAAATTTTTAATTTAGTTTTTAAATTTTGTTCCCTCATATTTAACTTAATTTTAATGTACTGATTGAATTATAATACAGTATAAATACAGTAACACGCAACTCGTGAAAATCACTGGGGATGGGGGTGGACCGGTCATAAGTCCTTTGACCTTGACCTTTTTCAACCGCATTGACGCGCGTACGCCCATCGTTCATCGAGGCATGCAGTACGTGACAAAAAATCGATCCAGGAGTTCTTTTAAGCGAATCCAAGAGTGAAAACCTATGTCTTAGCTCGATGGTTCAATGTATGATAGTACTCGTTTCGTAATGAATTGCCAAAAGTGGTAGAACAAACGTTGTTGCTGTGTTTTACAGATAACCCTGTATATGGCAGCATGGGGTTCTTCAAAAGGGGTCTTAGAAGGCTATTAAAGGGTAGCAGCACTAGTGCTGGACCTTTAGTGTTGCAAACGTCCATAGGATACGGTGACCACTTTCTATCAGGTGGGTACCGTATGCTTGTCTGCCACCACAGTGGTATAAAAAAAATTGGTGGACACTTGTTTGCACAGCGTAATTTTACTAAGTAAATATAAGTTTGTGAAATGTGGGCGTATAGTATGCCTCTGCCTACCCCTTCGGGGATAAAGGCGTGGCAATTTGTATGTAATTGTAGTCGCAGCGCACCATGATTATGTAAAGTTAGTTTCAAAGTGTCGTAGAGATCGGTGTTAAATCGCTGTAAGCTTATAACTTGTGCATAGACGAATAGTGCAAGTGCCAAATTGTGCAAAAAAATGACCACGGTGACATTAGGGTTGTCGCGCATTAAATTCAATAACGTTGACATTAAAAATAAAACTTCGGTTTGCTATTTCAGATTGATTTTAGAGAGGAATTTTGCATTCGTTGAGCACATAAAAACTGTAGGTGAAAAGGCTACAAATAGCTTTAATGCGTTGTCGAGAATATCTACTGCTACATGGGGACTTTCGTTCAAAACACTGAAGATCGTTTACGCGGCCACTTATCTAGGCTGTATGTGTTACGGGGCGCCGGTATAGGCAGATAAGGCTACTATTGGTGCTGCACGTTTAAAGTTACTTATGCAAGGTATTTTTATGCAAGGCCTACAGGACGGTTAGCACGGAGGCTCTGCCGGTGATGGCAGGGGTCCTCCCGGTTGACCTCGAAATTCAGAGACGCGCGGCTTTATACTATTCGGCTAAGGATCGCATGGATGATAGGTTTTTGTTAGAAAGAGATCGCCATAGAATTGCCAGACTGTATCGTGATAATGTACGTGAAGAACTTTTAGAAGAATGGCAGCTGCTTCGGAACACTTCCATCACATGGCGCTACCTCTACCAGTTTTTCCCAGACGTTTGTGAACGCCTGGGAATGTCCTCGCTGGAAGTTGATCACTGTGTTGCTCAATTTCTTACGGGACATGATAACTTTAGGAGCAAATTACATTCGTTTAAGCTGGTTGAGTCACCGTTCTGTCAGTGTTCAACTGCTGACGCTAAATATGATCAGACTGCCCATCATATACTTTGGGAGTGTAGCATTTGGCAAAATGAGCGATATAATATGCTTAATTGTTTACAAGTAACGTCGGGAGTAGTTTACTATGCGGATCTCGTGGCATCGAGGGCGAATTTTCGTGCTTTTAAACGTTTCTGCCACACATATTACTGGAATCAAACATAGCTCACATAGGACCCGTAAAATACTATTACAGTGGTGCTTCCCTATTTCTATAGGATTTACACCTAGTTGCTTTCCAGGTCTCCCGCTTTGCAAAGGAGGGAAGAGGCATTACGTCCTCTTCTTACTTCCTCACATTATCTTCTGATTAATTTCATTGCGGGTTCCAAGACATGCTAACTTCTCCTGGGACATCACCGCGATCGAGCTCGGTGTAACTTTTCTGGTGTTTTGGTCATTGCTGTAGATCCTGATTTACAGGAGTCACAGTAATGGGAATGTGGGTGGGATTAGTCCCAAATAAAAAAAAAATAGCGTTGTCTAATCAGTAAAATGAAAATAATAATTATTTTTATATATTTATCTATCACGCCTTATCCCCGAAGGGATGGCGGAGGCATATTATATGCCCACTTTTCACCTTGTGTATTACTGTCTCACGTAATAGGTGGTGAGGCCATTACCGTGTTGAAATAAACAGACGCAGGTTGTGGCTACCTGCTGTTGAAATTTTTCAAGCCGCCCATAAGGCCCTTAACTTGACTTAATGACTGCCATGTTACTTGCAACAGGGACCAACGGCTTAACGTGCCTTTCAAAGCACGGCAACGCTCGCAAATGTAAATGCTACAAAGTGGTCCACCAATCGTGACTGTGTGGAAATCCTCATGGATACTATGCCGGACTCTTACCGACTAAAATCACACGGCGCCCTTCCATTTGTCTATGGCCAGAAGTCCCGGGTAAGCCCTTCAAGAGGATAGCCCCAGGGCTCCCAGCAGATCGTGACTAGCCATAGCGAAAGTTGCCCGGTTTACCGGTTACCAGTTTCGCCTTACGGCAATTTTAAAGATTGACTATAAAGTTCAACCTTAAATATGCCGTAGGGCGAAACCGGTCTGGGTAAAAAAGGAATTTTTGCTAAAAAGTACAAGTGTTTTTATTTAAAATGTATAGCAAGTTTCACCAAGTCCCATCTATCAACAGTATAAACATAAAAAAATCCTTTCTACGGTATTTATTTAAGAATATGGAGATAAATTATTAGCAAACTAAACGCTAGTTTCGGACCTAACGGAGGTCCTTTTTCAAGAGGAGCGTCAAGCTACGTCGGAAGCTGCGCTGGCACTGCGTTAGGTCCGAAACTATTCGGGCTATCCCGAAATTCACACGTGATATAACCGTTTAGTTTGTAATAATGAACAACGCTCACGATAATTATTATTCTAATCAATTATTAGCATTTATTTTCCTTCATAATCAATTAAGAGTAGTTTATTTTTGTTAAATTGTTGTTTAAAGTACGCCAGTCAGTTAGTGAAACGTCAGTCTTTAATATTGTTTTTACCTCGAATTAGGATAAATAAAATTATTTTTTTATAAAATAACATTTGTTATTGGCAGCCCTGAGTTCGTAATGCAGTCTGACATAATCAATTGTGCGTTCTGCGTTCGACAGCTGAGCACCTACTGCATTGCATTGTCTGTGACACGGCAAATGTATGTCTTTGCACACTTTTAAAGTTTTCTGAACTTAGGTGCGGTTTTCACAATTGAAGGAGCTATGTTCTTTATTTTTTCAGCTTGAGCAGTTGCGAAACTAAGAACTGTCCTACCGGAATTCTTCTTTCGCGAGCATTAACTACTAGCAGAAAAACGCGGTGAAGCTTCTTCGCTCCCGCTGAAGACCTTCACGAGAGAATATCTACAATCCCTGCTATCGTTCTAGAGGATGTTGAGGGATCACCTTCTGGTCATATCTGTTTAGTACTAGGTACGTGACTCCTTGTGTATATATTGGTATACCTACCTATAATGTAGATATTTTTCTGTTTATGTATATTTTATGTAAGTATTTAAGTATATAGTTTTGATTGTACACTTTGTTTTATCAGTCCTACGATTTTCTATCCATCCAAAGGTTGCCTGGAAAAGATAGCTTTTAGCGATAAGGCCGCCTATTGTACATACAATTTTAAAATTATTTTTCTTTAAATAAAAATAAATAAATAAATATTGTGGGACACTTTTCACACAGCGCCATCTAGCCCAAAGTAAGCTAATATTAGCTTGTGTTATGGGATCTAGATAACTGATAAACATACTTACGGAAAGGTCAAAAGTACTCGGATACCCAGACGTGCGTGTATGAAGCGATTGATGAATCTCGAAGAAGCGAAAGAAGTATGCATGGATCGCGAAGCCTGGCGATCTGTCCTCTCTGACTACCCCGTCAGGGATACAGCGTGAAGATAGTTAAGTTTTTTTTTATAAACATACTTATATATTTCTAAATACATACATATTATAGATAAATAACACCCAGACACAGAATAAACCATCGTGCTCATCACACAAAGTTTTATCCTGGGTGGGAATCGAACCCACGACCTCTTGAGTAGCAGTCGGATGCACTCCCACCGCGCCACAGAGGCAGTCAGATATATGTATTAATGTACATTTGTACAAAGCATTATTTAATCTGTATTTTCTAATTATGTATCTAAAGATATACATCCTAGTTTAAGGCAGTCTATTACTAGTATTTCTTTTAGGTGTACAATAAAGAATATTTATTATTAACACAACTTTTATGTCAATTTTCGCGCGTAGAATCAGTAGCCATAAATCTAAGTTTTCCAAAGAGCTTTATGTAGAGTTCTTAAAACATCACAAATGTTGTATTTAAACTAGGATGTATATCTTTAGATACATAATTAGAAAATACAGATTAAATAATGCTTTGTACAAATGTACATTAATACATATATCTGACTGCCTCTGTGGCGCGGTGGGAGTGCATCCGACTGCTACGCATGAGGTCGTGAGTTCAATTCCCACCCAGGATAAAACTTTGTGTGCTGAGCACGATGATTTATTCTGTGTCTGGGTGTTATTTATCTATAATATGTATGTATTTAGAAACATATAAGTATGTTTATCAGTTATCTAGATCCCATAACACAAGCGAATATTAGCTTACTTTGGGCTAGATGGCGCTGTGTGAAAAGTGTCCCACAATATTTATTTATATTTATGTAACTAGCTGACCCGCGCAACTTCGTTAGCGCAGCCAAAAATGTGATAAATGAAGAACCGCTCGACCGATTATTAAATAGTCCGAACAAAGCCTAAATATTTGGTTTGGATAGGTGAGCCCGTTCTTGAGTTATAAAATTTCAAAGAAAAGTGCCATTGATTTTAAGAGAACACATATAGAAAGATAGAACACAGAACAATGAATTAATGTCACTCGCGTCCTAGCAGAGAGGCCTATATTTGATACAAATCAACGGCAACGTTTTCTCACACGATTACACTAATTTCTACAGACGAATGGCAGACAACTCAACTGACAGTCGGCGTATGCGACTTTTGCCTACAGCCTGACGTAAACTTAGAACGCGTTATTATTACTTTCGTTTCTATTACGTCACGAGCGAGGAACCGACCACATGACTTAGCAGATGTAATACATTTAATACATTTTAAACACAGTTTTGTTTGTAAGTGTTGAACATTGTTTAGTCCTCTTATGAGGGTCTGGGCGTGGACATTCTCACGCTGGAGACCATGGTATGAGCCATGATCTCCAGCGGGAGCAAGCGGGACGCCTCTCCCGAACTCTCCCTCCCGAGTTCCGCAGTCTGCGACGAGGGCTCCGCAGACTTGTCTTCGCCCAAGACTACCGGCCTCCGTGACCGGGGGCCTGAGTACGGTGGGCGGGCTGCTCGCCGTTCTTACAGAAGCAGGCCAGCGAAGGTGGCGTAGCGTGAGGGTTACACGCACGTAGTTCACTCCCTCAAGGTAGTGGTATATAACCCGAACCCCCCAAAGAAGCGAGATAACACTCGAACCCCCCAAAGAGGCAGGATACACACCCGAACCCCCCCTGAAGGAGCCTGCGATAGCGGACAAGGTCTGTCGGGAGCCCTGGGGCTATCCTTCCGAGGGCTCACCCGGGACTCCTGGCCATAGACAGATAGTAGGGTAACGTGTGGTTTTAGTCGGTAGGACTCCGGCATAGCATCCATGAGGATTCCACACGAAAAAAAAAAAAGTCCTCTTATGAATCATAAATCCTTGTATACCTAGTCCGACTTATTTAACTGGTGGAAAGGCCCGCCCACCCCTCCATTAGTCTACTCGATGTGCATGTCGGAGTGATGTAGGTTCACATAATATTGTAACACCAACTATATTATAAATAGTAATAAATCATTAAATTCCAATCATTTTTATTCATTTAAAACGCAAGTAACGTCCTCTAGCGTCAAATAGATTAACAAGTCACTTCTTTATTGCATTTGTATCTACTCGATAATAGATGTCACTTAATAAAAAATATTATTACAACACTAAACTTTACAATAATAATTATGATTTGAGCTACACACACGGTGAAATAAATGATTACCTTATCTGTGTACATGTTAGGCTAATAGATAGAAGAGGCGCAGATAATTTTGAACTTCTGCTGTCTTGAACAATTCTTAAAAGAAATTTCTAAACCAACTCATGTTAACTTGAGTCATCAAGAGAATACCAACATTCTTGACATAAAAAACTAACTAAACCTTTCACTTATTTAATGTTATGTACGCGTATAAATATAAATAATTTCTTAATAAACTGTATCAGTAAACTCGATAACAGATGGCGCTAGTAGTCTTTAAACGTTTGTTTTTTGTTTAAGAAATGATGTTTATGAGTCTTATTTAAATTTTATAGCCATCAGTGGACAGCTGGGTACTAAATAGGTACGGTATTAGGTTCTTTGTGCACAACAACGAGATTGATAGCCTACTAATAATAAATGAGCAATCACTTACACCCATAAACTTAGAAATACACTACGTTTCACACCGGATATACATAGGTACAAATTATTACCCTTGAAAAAAACATTACCCTTGTTCCTTGTCAGTCGGGTAAAATTTACCTATCAAGCACTTGATCTCAGAACTTCAATCGAAATCGATGTAGTTCTTAACTAAATCGCCAGAGGCGCTGTGTACGATGTCATGACTTCATTAGTAGTAATTATTTACGTACCTATTTCATATTTGTTTGTACTATACGTTCAAACAGCTGGCCCAATTTGGATAAAATTTGGTGGAGAGGTAGGTGACACCCTGGATTAACTACTTTTTATTCCGGAAACAGATTCCTGTGGGAAATGGGGGTCACCCACTATCACAAATATTTGTGTATTCGGTAGAATAGGAATAATAATATGGTAGAGATATTGGCGACCACCATAGATAAAATAATACATACAATACATACATACATGTTGTCACGCCTTTATTCCCGAAGGAGTAGGCAGAGGCATACTATACGCCCACATTTTATCGTATGCATTTTTTTGTCCCACGTAATAGGCGGTAAGCCCATTGTCGTGTTGAAATGGACAGGCGCAGGCTGTGGCGACCGGCTGTTGAAATTTTTCAAGCCTATATAAGGCCTTCAACCAGGCTTAACGACTGCCATTTTACTGGCAACCGGGATCAACGGTTTAACGTGCCTTCCGAAGCTTGGAAACACTCGCAAATGTAAATTCCACATAGTCACCCGTCCAAGAACCACCTATAGCGAATGTTGCTTAAAGCAGTGATCGTTTACAGAACACTGTCAGCGGGACCATGAGCGCTTAGAGAGATAAAATAATGTACCTATTTGTATATTATCGAAGAACTGTTATTACTCATTTTATCACAGAGGTAGCAGATAAACAGGCAAACGGCGAGACGGCGAACCTGGCGGGGTAGTCAGAGAGGACAGATCGCTAGGCTTCGCGATCCATGCATACTTTTGCTTCTTGCAGCTTCATTAATCGCTTCATACGCTATGGGTATCCGAGTACTTCTGACCGTTCCGTTTTTTAAGCAATCTACTCACGTGGTCTTCTTTTGCAAAACCTTCTAAGACGCCTTTTAAAGAACCCTGTAGAATTTCGGGAATACAAGTAAAAAAAAAACAGCACATTTTATGTGAAATCTAATTTATTTTCTTTTTATTTTCCGATCGACACTTGCCACAAAGTAACCTACCGCTATATTTGATCATTAATCTAAAGACAGTGAAAATGAACGCGACCGCAGTGAGAAGGAGAAGCAGAATATCTAACATCCACAGCTGCACCCAGGAGTACTGCTGGGAAACGGACCGAAGATGGTACGCACCTGGAATGTGTAAGAATAAAATTTAATAATGACATAAGTGATACACCTAAAAAGGGTTTTTTCAAAATTCTATCACTAATGGGGTGAAATAGGGGTTGCAAAGTTTGTATGAAACAACCTGTTTTTAATGGATGTCGTATGATAATAAAAGAAAAGTGATGTTCGTCTCACCTTTTGTTTCAATCGCCAACTTCACGAAATGCGCGATAAGTTTTGACGGCGGCTCGGGTCGTGCGTTAAACATAGTTGACAACTGTTTAGCTCGGTCATAGTACCTAGAAAATGCAAGCCAGCTTTCAAAAAACGAATATTACATTAGCAGTAAACAGCATGAGGATTTCTTTGTCAAGAGTCAAAGTTTTCTCTTAGATGGCAATAAAATGTCATGAAGTGTTCCACAGGGCGATATGTTTGGGCCATTGAATATAGATTACCATGACTGTTACTTTGTTTTTCAAAAATAATAAATAAACAATCATCATCGGCCAGGCTTCCCGTGATGTTCATCGTTTTTTAACAAGGATAGGAAATCCGAACAACGCGTGCCATATAGAGGCTTCGTATAGCGGACACTCTTATACAGCGGACAGAATCCCTGCCAGAACCGAGCGATTCAAAAGATCTCTTTTAACGTATCGAATTACTAACTACGAGTATGCAAACTATAAAATTAAAACTATACAATACTGCATTCTTCAAGCAAAGCGTGAAGATGCACATCATGGGGCCGACAACTTGAGGACCGGTAGTCTATTGAACTGTTAGAGTAGCCCTGAATTTGATTGATATCGCCTTTGCATTAAGCATATAAAAAAATGACTTACTTTTTATCTACCAGAAGTTCTTCAAGCTTTTGCTGAACTTCTTCCACCATATTAGGTCCTAGATCTACTTTTAACGCATATCCTAGTTTTCTAGCTCGCTCAGCGTTGCCTGGCTGATCGCCCATCACTGGAATAGCTAGTAATGGAACCCCGGCGTGGACTGCTTCTAGAGTACTGAGTTGTCCTCCGTGAGTGATGAAAAGTCGAGTGTTAGGGTGGGCTGCAATATAATAATACATATATTATGTTATTTTTTTGTTAGCAGGTGAGGTCGCTTCAGCCCTTGAGATATTAGGGATGCTTACACCCTGGAACAAACATGCACACGATGAAATATAAAGCACATCTCACCAAGTATACTCTGTTGTGGCATCCACGGCCTTATTTGCACATTCTTAGGCAATTCCACATCGAGCTTCTCCTCAAATTTCCACAAAACGGTCTGTTTTAAACCAGCAAATATTCGCAAAAGACCTGGTAAAGTATCTCCTTGCATTATATTCGCAGAACGTAGAATAGAACCCATACTAAAGTATACGACACCATGAGGGGAGTTGTCCATAATATCTTGAAGATCCTGAAACATTTTAAAAGTCCGTTGATGGTAAAATTAGCTCGATCTCTTGCAGGAACTGCTTGCTTGAACTGTCGTGTTCTATACTTCAATTATTCTCACAATCTATAATATTAAGAGGGTCACTTAATTTGAAGGTCAAAGATGTGCCTCTTCATGTTCCATTGAAAGAATCTGGAATTTTAAGAGTGGCAGAGCGTAGTAATTGTCTATGGTTTAAAAGTGAAAACGATCTTTTAAATCGCTCTTGACTTGCTATTATTTTCTCTACTGTATTGAGAGACGAGAGTTGCACCTGGGACAGGCACGCGTTGTTCAGTATCTGGGATCGTTAAGGAGGCAATATTAAAAAGAAGAGTTTAAAAGGTATACCCACCTTAGGCAATGGAGGAGGCACCTCATCAATATGATATCCAGCTATACTGATCACATTAGGAGGTTTACTAGCCGGTGCTCCAATTGACTCATGAGAATTTAAAAAGACTATGGAGATATTCTTCTGGACTTCATAAAACGATGGTAAAGTGACTCCACGTTTGGCTGCCAAGTCCATGAACATGGATTTGTAGAGGTCTTCTAAAGTGTACTGATCGAACCTGAGATTTAGAAAAGTGTTATGAATAAAATGAATTGGATTTTTATACAACTGAGATGGCAGACAAACATACCCGAAAATGGGTTTTCCCGAACGTCTACAGTATGGGGTTCTTTATAAACGGGTCTTAGAAGGTTTATAAAGGGTCGGCAGCTCGAGTGCTGCATCTTTGGTGTTGCAAATGTCCATAATGCTCAGGTGGGCCGTACGTTTGTCTGCCATTTCAGTGGCATAAAAAAATACCCACATGATGGAAAGTGGTCTCCGCGTAGCTTATGGACGTTTGCAACGCCATAGCCTGCACTAACGACTAAAATGGTACCCTATCGAGTTCGGAAAGGCTCAAACTAGTGTCTGCTAGAGGTGCACCTACTGACTAACATACGAGGTCATGGTAGAGAGAAGGGGGCATTCGAAACAAAATAATAATAAACTATTACTATTATAAATTTTTAATAAAAATGACGATATAAATATGGTGGAGAATTTCAACTTGATTCGATACGGTTCGGGTAGTTCAGGTGGCTAGAACATTGTCCTGGTTAGGCAAAGGTCACAGGTTCAATCCCTGTCTCGAATCGAATTGTCTTTTTCCACTTTATTAAAAATTTATGAGAAATTTAGCAAATAATTGCTTTAAAAATTCATCAATATTTTTATTATATTCTAGAAAAGCGCGTGCTCTGTTTTGGACACGTCTAACGAATGAGTGAGGAACGATTGACTAAGAATATATACTATGCGTAAGTGGAGGGTAGAAGTTGTGGCTACAGGTTAGACCGAGACTTAAATATATTAGGACTACGTAGTTATATACCACGTAAATGCTTAAAAACCGAGAAGTGGAGACATGCATGTATGAAGCGATTATTTAAACTGCAGGAAGCGAAAGAAGTATGCATGGATTGTGAAGCCTGGCATCTGTCCACTTTGAACACCCCGTCAGGGATAAAACGTGAAGATAGTTAGTTAGTTGACCTAAAAAAATATTATATAAGAATTAGCATGCAGAATTTGGACATGCAGAATACTCAGTATTTTGCAAACGATCGCTGCGTTAAGCAACTTTCGCTATGGTTGGTTACGGATGAGTGACCACTTTGTGGCATTTACATTTGCGAGCGTTTCCGTGCTTCGGAAGGCACGTTAAGCCGTTGGTCTCACTTGCCCGTAACGTGGCAGTCGATGTCAACTTGAAGACCTTATGGGCGGCTTGAAAAATTTCAACAGCAGGTAACCACAACATGCGCTTGTCTATTTTCAATACGACAACGGGCTCACCACCATTAACGTGGGACAGGAATACACATGGAAAATACTGCTCTGCTACCCCTTCAAAGATAAGGCGTGGTAGAAAAAAAAATAAAAAAAAAGACATGTGGCACTCGGAGACTGCCGCGGTAAAGCTATTGCATAGCATACCTTTGTTTTTCTTTGATATTAATTCAAGTTACACAAAAAAAAAGAAAAAAAAAAGAAAACACCCTCACCCTCACGACCAACCCTCACCCGCACCCTCACCCTCACTCCTTACCCTCACTCCTCACCCTCACCCCTCACTCTCACCCTCACCCTCACCCTCACCCTCACCCCACCCTCACTCTCACAGTCACCCTTATCCCCACCCTCACACTCACTATCATCACGTCTCGATCCTTGCGAGCTTCGTACAATCGTACCATATAATATATGTACAACACGTTAAGCCAACGCTCGGCCGTGCTCGGTGAACTTCGTGTGACCTCGGATCTTAGGTTTTTGCGTTACGGAATTTCTGGATTAAAGCCCGCTCAAAGCCTCGATAAAAACTATGAAATAGCTTAAAAATAATAATATCAAACGTTCCTCACTCGTTTGGACGTGTCCTACCCAACGGAAAACGCCCTGGCATAGATTAGTACAGATAAAATACTTACCACCAATCCACACTTAGAGCAACATGAGCTACCAAATTAAACATCCTTCTCCAAAAGGACATTGGGATATCACAGTCGTTGAACATGAGAGGCGTGGTGGAGACAGACCTGACCTCATCCACCATCCACTCCAGATGAGGGTGGTAGCCGATCGTACTGAGCAGGATCCACGGAACTTGTTGTATTGCTGCGTAGCTGAAATGTGAGATATGTAGTAGTCATTTTGAAAGTGTATGGGGATAAAATGTATTTATTTATTTATCTCAATACATCTATTATTACAGGATTTACTCAATACAATAGTGTAGTTATATAGTGTATAATTATTTCCTTACAAGTTGTCTACTTAATGCCTATAACATATTATAAATAGTGCTACTTTTGTGAATTCATTCAGAGTACAACAGAATATGTCTACTTCTGAAGCTACCAGGTTCATAATACGAATCGCTCGCGTCAGTGGAGCTTCTCCCCAGAGGTTGGTTCGCCCTCTCGGCTGCATTAATAGGGCAGGTCTACGACGCCGCCACACAAACCTATCCGGCACATACATTTTCAACAATCCCAGTACATCATTGTTGTATAATTTCCCCCTAAAGACTTCAAAAATATACTTAGTTAGGGTAAAATTTCTCCTAATTTCTAATTTATTATAACCTACCATTCCTAAAACAAATAAAGTTGGGTACATTAAGGGATGGAACGGATATACCCCCATATTGACACCAATATATAAATCTAACGAATTTATTCTGTACTTTCTCTAGCATGAGTTTATATTTATCTTCATGTGGAGCCCAAATGACCGCGTTCCATTCCAAATGACTCCTAACCATAGCATTATACAATGCTATAATTGTGTTAATATTATTAAAACCTCGAGCCATGCGCAATATAAAACCTAGGCTTCTAAAAGCTTTTTTACAAATATTTATTATGTGGTCCTGATACGTTAAGCCTGTGTTAAGATGTAGGTAGGCTAAACGGGACTTTCACTGGCAGATAGTCGATGTTATAAGGAGTATTATAACATCGACTATCTGCCAGTGAAAGTCCCGTAAAAATCGATCCAGCCACAGGAACAAACAGTCAGATAAAAAGATTGACAGAAAAAAAATGTTTTTATTTATTTTATTTAACGGTACTTATATAAAATACATAAGAACTTTTTTTTAATACTTTAATAAGCATTTATTGCAGTCATTCCATCAGCATTCCCATTACTGTGACTCCTGTAAACCAGGATCTACAGCAATGACCAACACCAGAAAAGTTAGCAGTCTGTATCTATATATTGTCCATGTAAACCGCACGTTTTGCGCACGCATTTGTCAAATTGACGATTGCAAGAACGAATGCTTGCATCTAGCCTATAAACAATCAAAGGTGCTCGTCATACGTTCGTCATGCAGCGTATCACTACTCGACCAACTCGTGAGACGCACACTTGTTGTTCATTTTATTTATTTATCTATCACGCCTTATCCCCGAAGGGGTGGACAGAGGCATATATATTATATGCCCACTTTTCACCATGTGTATTCCTGTCCCACGTAATAGGTGGTGAGCCCATTGCCGTGTTGAAATAGACAGACGCAGGTTGTTGATACCTGCTGTTGAAATTTTTAAGCCGCACATAAGGCCTTGGCAACCGCGACCAACGGCTTAACGTGCCTTCCGAAGCACGGAACTGGGGTGGGTCTAAAGGGCGAAATGAATTTAATAAAATGTGTCTATTTTAGATGTTAAATTTGGAAGAAATTTTGAACCCGTTGTTCATTTTACGTTCGTATTATTTAGTACGTAATTTTAGTTATTCGGTAAAATGATTGTAATACGGAATCATCTTCTAATAACTCTCTGGCAGTAACAAACAATACAACAAACTTTCGATGTATGGATCACTGCAGTACTGTCTTTGCCTGTTTCGTCGTCTTCAAATAAAGTTGTATGATATAATCACTTGACATTTTTACAAAAAATACGTGCTTTCTTGATGCTAGTTGAAAAAACACTGAGACGTTTTGTAGCGTGGTTGACGACTGCATGACGCAGCGTGGACATAATATATAATTATCTATCTATCTTCACGCCGTATCCCTGACGGGGTAGTCAGAGAGGACAGATCCCCAGGCTTCGCGATCTATGCATACTTCTTTCGCTTCTTCAAGATTCATCAATCGCTTCATACACGCAAGTCTTGGTATCCGAGTATTTTTGACATCTGCTCACGTAGTCTTCATATGAAAGTCTCGGCCTACACTGACTCCTTCTACCCTCTTCTTTCACACAATATATATTCTTCGTCAATCATTCCTCACTCATTCGTTGGAAGTGTCGAAACCAACGGAGCACTTTCATTCAAACCTGCCATACATGTGTGTACATAATAAAAATGCAAAATATGCCTATCGTCATTTGTAGATTACATGCATCCTACAAATGACGCGTCCGTTGACAATAGGTCTAATATAAAAACCTAACTTATGTTTATCAGTTATCTAGATCCCATAACACAAGCTAATATTAGCTTACTTTGGGCTAGATGGCGCTGTGTGAAAAATGTCCCACAATATTTATTTATTTATTTATAACCTTAAAAATATGGTAAATAACTAAAATATACTATTCAAAGAGGTCCCTTTAGGCAAGGTTCCGAAGATACTAGCAGCGTTCCCCCTTTGAATGGCTAGACTAATTCTTTGTCCTAGATAGCTGCCAGCTCTTCGGTCTCCTGTGATGTCGACTAATCTTTTCGCTATTTCCTTAAAGAGTCTTATAGCTCTAGAACCCCACGGACCAAGAGTCTCGGCACCGAATGGGACAAAATCATATTCGGAGCCTAGCATGCTTTAGCTTTTTCAGCCGCACCTGCTTTGTTGTTGGTTCCATGTAGATGGGAAGGGGCCAAAGGGTCCATGTAGGTCTAATTACTTACCCAGCCTCATTGTCATTCATAGCCCATACCGTGATGATAGCATCGAACTGCTCCTGCACCACGACCCTCCTCAACTCCTCATTCTCGCTCACAGCTTTTGTCAAGTTCCTTGCATGACCCCTCACTCCGGACAAAGATTTAATTGACTTTGACGAATCGAAATCTGCAACGGAATTTTTCTATCACTACATATTATAAAACATAGTCCTCCGCCTTGTCTGTCTATCTGTCTGTTCGCGATAAAATTAAAAACTCCTGCACCGATTTTCATGCTGTTCTCACCAATAGGTAGAGTGGTAATCGAGGAATGTTGTAGCATATAATTTGATTGGTTATAATATTACGATATTTGTTGGAGGTCTCCGAAAAATTATCCGTCTGGGAGCTTTCAATGAAAATGCTGCCTAAACCATTGTATTTCATATAACAAAAAATGTATAAGGGAATTGTGTATCTCATATAGATCTACATAACAGTCCACGACGGCATACGTCTATCTCTTAAGGATAACATAGCTCACTATAACACTGGAGGGAACGAGCACGGGAAAACTTTACCACACGGGCGAAGATGTGGGCATCAGCAAGTAAAAAATAAGTTTTCACCTGTTTATAATTATAGGTATCAAGTATTTTAGCTTCTTATCGCTAGATGACGCTAGTTTCTATCATTATTTTGTATCAGACCAATCCGCCTACTCTCAAAATAAATCCACCCCTTTTCATCGCGATGAGCTCAGCACCTATTACATGGGACAGAAAATGCTTACAGTAAAATATGCGCGAATAGTATACCTCTGCCACCCCAAGGGGATAATAAAGGTGTGACTGATATGGGTACTTGTAAAAAAATGGGTACGATGGGGTACTTACTGAATTCTTAAGCCAGTTTATCCGAAAAATACTGCATCTGCTGACTAACAAACAAGGTCATGATGAAGGAAGGAAAACTCTTAACAAAGCCTTGAAGCAACAAATTTAGCCCATAGGATAGCATCAGGGTTTCCTACAGACTTAGTCGCTACCGTGGTGATCCCGCCTGTCACGGCCGTAGTAGTCAACTTTCAGGGGGGGTTTTCCAATACTTATAATAATGTTTGAATAGACCGCGTGTTCAGGTTGAAGGGACAGGTCTATAAAATCTCTGGCTGCATGTTGCGGCAATGAAAATACTGCAGTGGATGTCTGGAGAAAATCCCTTATCCGTGGTCTCCCTACTAAGGATGTCGATGACCGTGCAAGGAGGAGGAGCAAAAAGGAAAGCAGACTCCTCTTCCCCTCCAGTGAACGCAACTGAGACAAACTAGGATGATGATGATTGTTAATATCATTATCATTTTGGTAGGGTTTGAACCCCAAAAACCCGCAACCTGGCTACGCCCATAAAGCCTGGTGGCCGAGTTTGGAAGAGTGGAGGGCTCTTTACGCGCACTGCCCTCGGCGAACGGTTCGCACCTCTGAAAAAGGCTGTCTAAATATAGCTGAAACCGGTCGGTCTATAACTGGTCGATAAACGTGAGTAATCCCGTTTACTTATTTATAATGTGTAATAATAACGTTAATTATCAAGTTAGAATCATAATCGCTGTGTTTAGCTGTCAAAATGTTAGTAGAATATCAAAAATACAACTGACTATCGGCCACTAGCGCTGGTGGACGAATTCTATTATATTTCGAAACGATTGAAATAGCAGACTCGGCCCCTGTTCGAGTGTTATCCAGATTCTTTGATCGGTTCGAATTTTATCTGGATTCCTTCAGGGGTGAATGTTATGCCGCGCCACCTTCTAGAACCTGCAACCTTCTAGAATCTGTAAGAAAGATGAGCAGTCCACCCGCCGTGCTCCAATTAACTTAACTATCTTCACACTGTATCCCTGACGGAGTAGTCAGAGAGGACAGATCGCCAGGTTTCGCGATCCATGCATACTTCAATGGAGAGAAAAAACTGTCTAATAGTTGATTGTAGAGGGCGCCAAATGTTTGTTACCAAAGCAACTGTCAATCTTCATACTATTGCTTTAGAGATACGGGTTTTTAGTTATTTATTAAAGAATGGGTCGCTGTGTGACTTTTAAATGGGGCTCTTTCTCCTTTTTTACGATTACTTCTTTACTTCAACAACTCGCCAGGTAGAATCTTAGACCATCTAACTAATCTTAGTTAGATGGTCTAAGGGCATACATGCTGTAAAGCTTATTTCCACCACAAAAAATAATCTTAGCGCAAAAACAAAACGCGAGCAGAAGCAGATTAAGAATTTTGCTACAAAACTTAACGTTTTCTGTGTAACAAACACACAGAGCCCTCTACATAAAAGTTTAGTGTTTTCTTCCCCATTGAGGGGGTTTTCAATACTTACTGTCTAGAATAGCTCTTGTTTCGATGAGGTCTATAACGGTTAAGTTGGAAGGGACATCTTTCTGGTCAAATGGAGTTGCCCAGGTCACCTGGAAACAATATTGAAAACTTCAAAAGAATTACCATCATTGATCATCATTGATTTTGAAAATAGGTGTATTCTTCCGAATTATAAACATGAATATGAATTGGCAGTATGGTTTTAAATTCCTTTGCCTGTGCTGTTACGAATAAATAAACAACAACAACAAATTTTTCTTTGTTTGCCAGCCAACTAAAATCTCATGGGATCTCTTTTTTTATATTTGTCTCATCAAAATGGCGCCGTCCGCCTTATGGAAAGCAGGGACGACGATCCGTGTTTGAAGATCGCTATTCCAGCCGTTAAGGCTGTATTTTGTACGATTGTCTCTTCGAAATGAGTTCAGACGCGGGTGAGACTGGTTTGAGAAATTGGTTCAGCGATATAAACCTGCATTGATAGAATGATGAGTCAGGTTTCTAAATATAAAGTGGAAAAAAAATCAGTCTCGAGATTAAATCGAACAAGCGTCTTCTTGCTTGCCTTCTGATGCTTAACCAACTAGGCAACCAAGACCTTAAGGGTGAACATTGGCGGGATTATTATTACGGGGACAAGTCCCTGTGTGAAATAGGTACGCGGAAACTTCACCACGCGGGCGGAGCCACCGGCGTTAGCTAGTTATAAAACTCAATCGCTTGCATAATAATATATACCTACAGCTTCTTTAAACTCGGAAGACTTGCACTGCTGTCATATATAACAACTATGGAGTAACTAAGGAAACGTCCTTAGTCTACAACACTGACCATTTTTCATCAAGTAGGCTATGTGCATTGAGTTAATATTGTACAACGTACTAGAGAAGCCACCGCCCTATATCGCCAGTGCTCCGTTTAACTGTGGTGCATGAGCCACAGTTCACTGTTGCTTTCTCGCTCTTGAGCGCGTATGTCGTATGGCTCGGGCCTGCTCGGGCGCCTTCTCCCCCAAACCCCGCACCGCCGCGCGTGGCGCACAGATTTTGTTCGCGATGTCTGCTCCATGTACGTAGTACAATATTAACTTAATGGCTGTGTGCCTGTTTACCATATTTGTGGAATAAAAAAGAAGCAAGAGTCTGGGCATCAAAATGTAGATTTGTTATACAACTACTTCATATTACGGTCAGGTATGCAGGTATAAATAATGTACCAACCTGATATCCAGCATTTAACAAAGCCTTCACGACTCCTTTCGCAAGATTATCATGACTCCTGGCAGGCGCGGGAAATATGCACAAAATCTTATAACTCAAACTGCTTGCAACCAGACACAGTAAAATTAAAACTAAACTCTTCATTTTTTAATACCTATGGCACTGGCAATGAGACTGCTTATTTTTTTATCTGACAAAGGATTTTGATAATCGATTTTAATTTAATAACAACTCCTTTTTTATCTATATTTATTAGACATACATGATTATTTCATGTATTCGCCTCTTGAGCGCCTGATAATGTATAGTATCATTTATTTATCACCAGCACGGTATCTTTGCAATCTTATTGTATAACTAGAAGACCTCCTGCGGTTTCACCCGTATAGTGGCCGTTCCCGCAGGAATACGGTGATAAAATAAAGCCTAAGTTATGCCATATAACAACAGTTATCTGCCAATGAAAGTCTCAAAAAAAAAAACGATCCATCCGTTTCAGAGATTAGCAGGTTGAAGCAGTCAGTCAAAAAATTGTATTTTTAATTTACATACATAAAATTATATTTTTATGTAGGTAAGTATTGTAAATTTATACTTACATTTGCATTTAGTAAAAAGCTATTAATTTGGAATTATAAACATACACTTATATTTTATTTATTGTACTTGAATTCCATAAAATAAAAATAATATAATAATAATAAATCTTTATTCATTTAGGTCACAAAGTAACACTTATGAACGTCAAGAATATTGCTTCTACATTTACATTTACTGCCAGATTCTTGACTGACATCCGAAATACATTAAATATGTGATAACCTTGGAAAATGCCGTAAGGCGAAACCGGTCAGGTAAAATAATAAATAAGTGGAACAGTACAAGTGTTTTTGTTCAAGATGTGTAGCAAGTTCTACCAAGTGCCATCAATCAACAGTGTAAACAGTACTGCCAGTTTTGCAAAGCAATAGGTAGAGCCTGAGGAAGAACCTGGCAATAAAACTCATGGCCACTCTTTTCTAAACGCCAGTAATTACATTAGTATGATTAACATGATATTTGACCAATTATATAGTAATGAATTTATACATATATATAGAAGCGCTCGTGGCCCCGCGGTCTCAGTGTTCTGTAAACGATCACTGAGTTACGCAACTTTCACTATGGCTGGTCCTCGGATGGGTGACCACTTTGTGGTATTTACATTTGCGATCGTTTCCGTGCTTCGGAAGGCACGTTAAGCCGTTGGTCCCGGTTGCCAGTAAAATGGCAGTCGTTAAGCCTGGTTGAAGGCCTAATGGGCGGCTTGAAAATTTCAACAGCAGGTAGCCACAACCTGCGTCTGTCTATTTCAACACGGCAATGGGCTCACCACCTATTACGTGGGACAGTGAAAAGTGGGCATATAATATGCCTCTGCCACCCCTTCGGGGATAAGGCGTGATGGATATTTATTTATTTATTAATTTATACAAACAATAAAACAAAATCAATGTTGTGTTTAAAATCATATCAAAATTAGAGCGATTATAGTTGCCGGTTCTAAGGGCAGCCTACCCTTAAAGAAGAAGAATCTGGCAAGAGAGTCAATGGATGCCATTTTAAAATGTAGGAATGGCTTACAACATTAAAATTACACTTACATTGTTCCTTTGGATTTACGCGAGAATAGTCGACTAAACTTTAGTTTACCTTAAAAATAAATATGATTATTTGTAATAATTGCTATAACAGCTATGAGCTGATCAGTCCCAACAGACGGCACCCGTTCACGGGTATGACGCATTATATCAGCCATCGCCCTACTCAACCGTAGGGAATAAGGCGACCCGATACATACGCCACCACTGCCAGGACACTTAGGCGAGCATGACATACTCAAAAACTGCACAGCAACTACCATGTCAATAAATAAGTCTACATGGTGCTCACACAACAACAAAGTAGAATGTAAAAGAAAAAAATTACAAATCATAAGTATATTTATTAATTTTCTCTGTCTGTCAATTTGTTGCGGCTAATCCCGGCTGGACCGACTTTAAGAGGACTCTCACTGGCAGATAGCTGTTATTATAAGCATCTTAGGCTACTTTTGTCCTTGTAGGTATTAGAAAAGGAAACTACACGGACGAAACCGGTGAAAAAAGTGTAATAGTAATACCAAGAAAATAAAAAGTCATCTCGTCACCCATGGCGACATCTAGCGAACTGAGGGTCAACGCTGTGATGGTGGCGATAATGCTGCTTCCAATCACGTCGGAGTCACCACTGTGGAGGAACTGGTGGAGAAATTCCACCGACACGAAGGGAGGATCCTCTGACCAGGCAAGGTAATCACACCTGGCGGGCCCCGGCCCAACGGTTGATCCGACTGGCCATCTCACAACTCCCCTAGAGGAGTTAGGGGGGAGACTGGTCGAGGCATTTGCCTCTTTCAGTAGATTTCAGCGCCGCCTGTCGATACAGACGGGTCGTTGGATTGGTTTGTAAAAGCCGTGGTGTCAAGACCGGGCGTCAAGTCCGGTGGTGGAGCGTGCCGCTAGCGAGCCCTGACCCCGTCGGATACTTCCGAATGGTGGTCTACTAGCCAGCGGCAGTTGAGGTCATCATCTGGGGGGTCACCCTGGGGGCGTCGGCGAGGTCGAGCCTGGCGGGAAGGGTTCCCGACAGGCGCCCATCAGCCGGCCTCAGAGTGACGTTGTCTGGTCCGGTCGAGCTGCAGCAGGGATCAGGTCCCGCGGAAGAGGTCTGTCCGCGGGGTGCCGGTGGTATGGAGCGATCTCCCGCAGGTAGCGGAAGTTCGACTCCCCGGCGCGTGCTAACATGTTGGCGCTCAAGCGACCGATGTAGTCGTCGAGGCTCTCCATGCGTAGGTCTCGGGCGATCGTCTCGTTCCTCACGAAGCGAGGGGCGCCTACGGCGTGTCGCAGCGACAGCGACTGCTGCGCACGTAGCCGTGCACGGTACGTTTCCGCGGCCAGCGCGTACCATGCAGGGGCAGCGTAAGTTAGGCGGCTGCGTATATATATTTTGTAGACGCCCAGCTTCGCGCGGAACGGGAGGCACGAAGAGATCACCTAACGCAGGAGAGCTCGAGCGGTTCTGCACGTGGTGTCGCATGGTGAGACGACGGTCAATGGTCACTCCAAGGTACTTCACTGTCGGGGACCAGTCGACGGCTTTTCCGAGCAGGGTAAGGGGCGCGGGTTGCCATGCACCCCCTACAACAAGCGCTTAGGTCTTTGCCACGTTGACCGTCAGTCTCCATTCATCCAGACAAGGCGGGAGCACATCCAGGGCACGCTGCATTTTGACCGCCGCATGTAAAGCGGTCAAGGAGGTCGTAATATAGGCGGCGTCGTCGGCGTATAGCGCCAACATCGCGCTGTCTGGGACTGGGATGTCGTCAGTGTACTTGGCGTAGCACACTGACGACAGGCAGCTCCCCTGGGGCACGCCGGCTCTGATGCTGCGCTCTCCGGACAAGACGCCGTCCACGATGACTTGGAAGCGTCAGTCCTGGAGGAAGGTGGCCACAGTCTTGACTATTCGTCGCGGAGTAGTAGACGTGGCCAGCTTGTAGATCAGGCCGTCGTGCCAGACGCGATCGAAGGCCTTCTCCATATCGAGGAGTACTGCAACACTGTGCTCTCTTGTTGAGAGCGACGGTGAGATGGTGCAGTACCCTCGCGAGCTGCAGCGTGTTGGAGTGTTCGGCTCGGAAGCCAATTTGCTCGTCGCGTGGCTGGATGTGTGGTGTCAGGTGCAGGAGTAGAAGCTTCTCCAAGACTTTCGAGAATGTCGACAGCAGCGTAATGGGCCGATAACTTTCGGGCTTCAGTACGTTTTTCCCGGGCTTCGGCAGCATAATGACTCGGCCGAGTCTCCATGCTGCGGGAAAGTGGCTGGTGCGGAGGATGTCATTGAATAGGTGCATCACCGATGCGATAGCTCGCGGGGGCAGGTGACGCAAGGCCTTGTTCGGGATCCGTGCGGGGCCTAGGTCTTTCCGCAGTTGGGTGCGGCGAATCATACGCTGCACTATAATAAAAAATAAATAATAAAATAAAAATGTCTTTATTTTGCATAGACCATTTCAACGGCGCTTACAAAATGTCATACACGAAAACTAAAGAAAAAAATTGTTTATTTAAAGTGACCACCGGTTCGGAACGCGGCCCACCTGAGAAGAACCGGCAAGAAACTTAGAAAGGCTTTTTTTTTTGATGGCCTATTTACAATCATTTGATCATGCCAGCAGATCATTTCCAGGCATCCCTGTCCTGTAAATAGTCTTGAATAGAGTAATAACCTTTTTCACAAAGCTTTCTTATAATAAACTTTTTAAATTTATTTAATGGTAATTTTCTCAGGTCACAGGGAAGCTTGTTGTAAAAGCGTATACAGTTAATGTGGAAAGAATCGCCAATCTTATGCAGCCGACTCTGGTGAACTAAAAGATTGTTTTTATGTCTAGTGTTTATATTATGTATATCACAGAGTTTAGTAAACTGTGATAGATTTTTCTGGACATACATAAGATTGGCAAAAATGTATTGTGATGCTACGGTTAGAATATTTACTTCTTTGAATTTTTCTCGGAGGGAGACTCTGGGGCCCAAATTATATATAGCGCGTACAGCCCGCTTTTGAAGAACAAAAATGTTAATTACATCTGCAGCACTCCCCCAAAGGAAAATACCGTAAGCCATAATACTATGAAAATAGCTGAAGTAAACCATTCTAGCCGTATCTACATCTGTTAGAGTCCTGATCTTTTTTACAGCGTATGCAGCCGAACTTAACCTAGAGACCGTCTTTTCTATGTGCGGGCCCCACTGCAAATTGGCATCAATAGTTATACCAAGGAACACAGTTGATTCCACAAACTCTAACACTTGTCCATTAAGTTGAACATTGGCCGTAACTTGTTTTACATTTGGTAGAGTAAATTTAATACATTTAGTTTTGTTTTCATTTAGGCAAAGATTATTTAAGCTGAACCAATGAACTACTCTCGTGATTGCATTGTTTACATCGTCATAATTATCTAATTGTTATCTAATTTTAAAAATCAATGAGGTATCATCTGCAAACAAAACAATCCTATTCCTGTCCCCTACATAAAATGGTAAATCATTAATATAAATGAGGAACAAGAATGGCCCAAGTATCGAGCCTTGTGGCACACCCATCGTAACCATGGATCCTACAGAACGTGTACCATTAATATCGACCCTTTGTATTCAAATATGAAGAAAATTGTTCAAATATGAAGACAGAAGGTCGAGAGATTTGCCTCTTATTCCATAGTGATGTAATTTTTTGCACAATGTTTCATGTTGAACGCAATCAAAAGCCTTGGATAGATCACAGAATATACCTAATGCATCTTGCTTGTCTTTCCAGGCTTCGTGAATACATTTTAATAACTCAACACCAGCATCGGAAGTTGAGCGCCCTTTCGTAACTTGGCCCGGGGAAAACACGACTGGGTCTTCCGTGGGGGTTATCGGCGTCGCGAAGTGAAACTTCAGATGCTGCTGAGCTCAGCTTCTACTCGAACTGCGTCGGAAGCTGGATTCGGCTGGAACTGTTTCTCCAGGTGTTCCACAAAGATCTCCGCTCGATCCTCGGCTCGGTAACGTGGGGTACCGTCACCGGCCATGAGGGGTCTAATCGGAGGCGGTTTCCCGGAGAGTTGGCGGCACAGGCGGTGGATGCCCGACCAGTCGTCCCCGGCGCGCTCAATGGTGCGCTGCCAGGACTCGGTCGCTTCTGTTTCCAGGGCGCTCGAGACCCTTGCAGCCAGCGCGTTGAGCTGGCACTTCAGGGTCGGGCATCGGTTGCGCTGCCACAGTCTTCTCAGCTTCCGCTTCTTCTCGATCATCGCCAAAATGAAGGCCGGCAGTTGAGGAGGTTTCCGGGTCGACGGGGCTTCTAACCTGGAGTCTCGTAGCGCTGTGTTAATAACAGCGCTGAGGTCTTCGGCGAGCGCGTCGACGTCTGACTCGGACTCAATGCGACGGTGCGGCGAGTGCTTCGCCATAAGATCGGCAAATGCTTGCCAATCCTGGCGAAAGCGAGACGATGGTGGTGATGACCGAGTAAGGTTGCTCGTCAGGGTCAAGAGGACTGGCTGGTGATCCGAGAGGAGGTGGTCGTCCAGGACGTCAATCGATGACGCAGCTGGTAGGTCGCGCACCAGCGACAGGTCGATGACATCCAGCAGGAACGCTGCCTGGTATGGACAATGAGTCGGGACCTCTGGCCCCAGCACCTCATATCCATGCTGTTCCGCGATGCTGAAGAGTCGGCGCCCGTTGCGATAGATGCGCGTGGAGTTCCAGGCCGTGTGCTTGGCGTTGAAGTCGCCCGCGACTATGACCGGGTCCGGTGAGTCCATCAGGGTGTGGACATCAGCCGTTGCCAGTCGCGCGTCCGGCGGCTTGTAGAATGCAAACACACGGATGGGGCGGCGATCGACGCAGACTTCTACGCCCAGGGCGTACGACAGTTGGCAGCGGTTGGTAGACGACATTTCTCTTCACCAGGACTGCCAATCCCCTCAAAGCAGTCCCGGTCTGGGAGATTTGCTCCTCTCGGTACACATGGTACCCTGGTGCTCGGAGTGCTGAGCTCTTCCTGAGGCGCGTCTCGCAGATGAGGGCAATATGGACCTGCCGCTGTGCGAGCAGCTGCCTCAGGAGCCTGGTCTTCACGGGGGACATCCCGTCGGCGTTCCAAAAGATGATGCGTAGAGAGTTATCTGCCATAGGCACAGATTTTCCCTACGCATTGCAGGATGAGCTGGACGGGGTCCCGTCCCTCCTGGATGGCTTGGAGCACCTCGGTCAGCACTCCGATCACCATGGTGATCAAAGGGTCAGCTCTTCCACCTTCGGCCGGCACACTAGTTGACGGTTTCGGGTGGTTCAGTCCCTGGGGGGAGGCGACCACGGGCTTGGCTGGCACTTGCGTGGGCTGCTTCGTCGCAGCCTTGTTGTTCTTGTTTTTCCCGCGTGCTCCCGGGGCTGGGTTAGCCTCTGCCATAAGAGAGTTTGGAGCATCGCCTTCCGCCACGACGGAGGTTGCAGGCTTCGAGGGAGCAGTGCGTGCGACGGTGCCGGCTTTTTTATTCCGTGCCTCCTTCCGGAATACTGGGCAGGCGACATGATTCGCAGTGTGGGGTCCACCGCAGTTTGCGCACGTGGGTGGTTCTTCAAATGGGCGCGGGCAACTCTTGGCGGCATGTTCCCCGCCACACTGCACACAAGCGGCGGCCTGTGGCAGTGGTGCGAGGAGTGCCGAAATTGTTGGCACCTGTGGCACTGCGCTGGTCCCCTTTTACCGCGCCATGCCTCAACTCTGATCCCGGGCATACAGAGCATCTCTGTGATGTCAAATATGCCCGGGGTGATATCTTTTGTGCGCTGCCGGGCGTCCTGAGTGTGCGCGGATTTGGCGCACGAATTCCGTAGTGTATCCCAAGGTTGACAGCTCCTGCTCGACGTCTTTGGGCTCTGTGTTGTTGGGTAGCCCCCTGATGGCTACTTTCAGGCTTCTCTCCTATGGCAGGGAGTAGGAAAACCACCATATTTTAGTGGTTTTCTCTAGGTTGGCCAGGTATTTCTGCGTGATGCGATATTCATCTGCCGATTTGGGGATAAATCTGACCCCTTTCCCGAACGCGCGTCCGTTAGGGGAGTGCCCCAGCAGTTTCCTCATCTCCCGGAAGTGGGTTGGCCACTCCGAGAGCACCTCCACCACCAGCGGTGGGTACTTTGCTGACTGGGCTTCAGAGGTAGCGGCAGCGGTATCGGGCACCGTGTTTGACGCATTTGGAGGCGCGTCGGTGGACGCGTTCGCCGCTTGTGGTGGCGACGCGAGTTTCCTCAGCTGGGGAATAGGAGTCAGCGGTTTCTGCGGAGGCGGCGGGCTGCTAAGTGCTGCAGCGTAGGACATCTCCGTCGGAGATGATGGTGACGCTCCGGCTGCCGCACGTTGCACGTTGGGTGGCGAGCTGAATATCGCCTGCCATTGCGTGCTGTGTGGATCCCCTCCACACAGCACGCAACCGGGGAACCTCTCCACAGCAATGTTGTGGTGTCCGGTTGGGCCGGATGCAGGCCATCTGGGTCCCGTGACAGGGCCCGTTGGCCGAATTGCGGCTCGGGTGACTGCGCTGGAAGTGGATGCAGTGGCAGTGGCAGTAGCAGCGGCAGTGGTGAAGGCGATGGTGTTGGTTGTTAAGGCCGTCTGGGCCGTTTGGGCTCTGGCGGCGGCCGAAGTAGGAGCGGCATCCGGGCCGAAGAGACTCGGTATCTATGGCGAGTCTCACTCGACGTGTTGGAGGGTGAGGCTGCGGGGGCGGCATTGCAGCCGCCTCTAGCAGGCGTTGGTCCGAATTGTTTCGGCCCGGCTAAACCGCCTCGGCACGCAGAACCCACCGGTACGGACCCCGGGGCTTGCCGCTGGTGGCAGACCGGAGCCTCGAAGCCCTACAGATAACCACGCGTTATCCGAGGAGAGCAGTCGGGCGTAGCGCAAAACAGTTCGGCGGCGATATTGGATTCGCGGTTGGCACATACCTTTGTGCGGCCCTAGCCCCGGCCCCGGCACGCCGATACCACCTGACCCGGTCCCCGGGGCTTGCCGCTGGTGGCAGACCGGAAACCAAAGTCAGGCAGGACGACGCGCAACCCGAGGTCGGGAGCTGGACGCAACTTGCTTGCGGTATCAGAGGTGGTACGAGGCGTACCACAGTATACTTTAGGGCCCGTGCACTCAAAGTTACAAGGCAGTCCCCCAACAGTTGATGTTGGGCTGTTGTACATATCATTCTTCAGCGTGAGAACTCTCATAGCGCGATGTAGGATTCTTAGTAAGTGTGTAGTTCGATAGCTTTTCACTATGTGGCGCTAGTCACAAACCCACGTCAGAAAAAATAATATCACGGCACTAAAGAACTACTGGAGTTTTGGCGGGAATTAATAGGACGCGGACGCCGCACTATTCCGTTGTATACTTTTTCAAAAATAATGTATTTTCGAGTGTTTAATTATTAACAAGTAATTTATTTGTTATACGTGGTCTTTTTAATTTGAAGATTACAGAGTAGTTTATAAATTAGAATAGACTGAGTAACTGACACAGTTTTAGTGATGTAAATACACACAAAGCCCATATTTGACCGACATCAGTTTTGCCCAACGACATAAATGATGGACAGGGGCAGGTTGTGGAAAAATGCTGTAGTAAATATACTTCAACAAAGGCTTTCAACTTGACTTAATAACTAACATGTTACTGACAGCCACGTGTAAGGGGCCCCACCAAGATCTTCGGGGCCCAAGTCAACCTCCCGTGCCAGTGCGTGCACCTGCTGATTAACGGACGAGGCTCTGGCGCTGGCTTTCCCCTCTGGGGTTGGGAGGTCTGAGGGCGTCGCTCCCATAAAAGCCACCCGCCGAAACAAATAATGAAAAGAAGTAAAAGGAATGCTGCTAGGGATAGGGCGCCGCCGCAAAACGGCGCGCAGGAGCCCCGCCCGACTCCTGTGGCAAGTGGGCTAGGGCTGCCGTGTGTCGGGCCAGCACGGCTAAAGAAGTTAGCCCCAACCCGAATCCGCTTCGCATCTTGGAACATTGGCACGCTGACTGGGCGTGCGGTAGAGTTGGCCGAAGTACTCTCCAGGCGGAGGGTGGACGTGGCGTTCCTGCAGGAGACTCGGTGGAAGGGCAACAGAGCCCGGCCTTTGCAGAAAGGCTACAAGCTGTACTACACGGGTGCGCCTGGTGGGGAGAACGGGGTGGCCGTGGTGCTCTCCGAAGGGCTGCAGAGCGGCATCTTGGAGGTGAAACGCTGTAGCGACCGGCTTATGATCGTGAGGGTGCTTATCGATGGGATTATTACCCACCTGATAAGTGCCTACGCGCCACAGGCCGGTTGTAGCGACGCCGATAAGATGTCGTTTTGGGGCCAACTCGAGGGAGTGCTTCGGAGCATTCCGTTGTCACAGGGAATCGTTTTGGGCGGCGACCTAAACGGTCATGTGGGTGAGAGGTGTGAGGAGTTTGAACGTGTTCATGGTGGTTTTGGATACGGCACCCGCAACACTGAAGGAGAAACTATCCTCAGAACGTGTGCGGCTGCCGATCTGGCCATTGTGAACACGTATTTCAAAAAGAAATCCGAACATCTCATCACCTACAAGAGCGGGAGGCGTACAACTCAGATCGATTTCCTACTCACTAGGCGACACAGCATCGGCAAGGTGGCCAACTGCAAGGTCATACCCGGTGAGAGTCTTACTGCACAACACCGTCTCCTTGTCATGGACCTCTGCGTGAAGCCTAAAGGCAAACGCATCGAGCGGTGCCAGCGCCGCATCAGATGGTGGCTGCTTGATGAAACTAGGTCCCAGGAGTTCGTCTCAGCTGTCGGTGACAAGTGCACCGACACTGAAGGCGAACCAGTTCAAGATTACTGGGACAAAGTTCAGGCGGCCATCCTTGGAGCGGCGAAGGTGGTGCTCGGTGAGTCTAAGGGTGGACGCAAATGTGACAAGGAAACTTGGTGGTGGAACGACGCAGTCCTGAGGGAGACCAGGGAGAAGAAAGCCCTCTTTAAAAAGTGGCAAGCGACCGGATCTTCCGAAGACCGCGACGCGTACAGGGCTGCCAAGCGCGCCACAAAGAGAGCTGTAGCCAGAGCCAGACGAGACCACTTACAACCTTTGTATGATAAGCTGGAATCGTCTGAGGGGCAGAAGCTCATCTATAAGCTGGCGCGCTCCAGGGTCAAAGCGGCACAGGATATATCCAAGTGTCGCTGTGTAAAAGACCCTGAGGGCAACCTGTTAAGCGAAGACCTCGCGGTAAAGGAGAGATGGCGCTCGTACTTCCACGAGCTGCTTAATAAGCAGCATAAAGAGGTGCAGCCTCCGGACCTCCCTCCGAATCAAGGACTAGTGCCACCGGTAACGCCTGGAGAAGTCCTGACTGCGCTTCGCCGCATGAAGAATCGGAAAGCTGTCGGACCCGATGGAGTCCCCATCGAAGCCTGGAAGGCGATGGGTCCTCGCGGTGTGGGCATCTTAGTAAACCTTTTTAACCGCATACTCCTCAGCGGGCAGATCCCAAACCAATGGAGACTAAGTATTATTACTCCAGTCTTCAAAGGTAAGGGGTCAGTGCAGGAGTGCGGGAGCTACCGCGGTATTAAGGTGATGTCCCACACCATGAAGATCTTCGAGAGGATTATAGACTCTCGGATCCGGCAGGAGTGTACTCTCTCGGAGTGTCAATATGGGTTTCGCCCTGGTCATGGGACCACGGACCCTGTTTTTGCCCTGAGGGTTGTCGCAGAGAAATACAGGTCGAAGAACACGCCTCTGCACTGTTTGTTCCTAGATATGCAGAAGGCCTTCGACTGTGTTCCTCGTGCGATGATCTGGTGGGCACTGCGGTCCAAAGGAGTTCCAGAGGTCTATATTGACACTATCCGGGACATGTACTGTGACTCCGACTCAATGGTTCGGACTGCCGTTGGCGACACGAAACCCTTCCCCATCACCGTCGGGGTACACCAGGGTTCTGTCCTTAGTCCGCTTCTGTTCAGTGTAATATTAGACGAATTGTCGGACAGCATCAGAAACCCGCATGAGCAGCCTCCATGGTTGCTCATGTATGCTGACGATATTGCGCTGGCAGACGCGGACAGGGGCAGATTGGTGCGACGTGTAAAGGCGTGGAAGGAGACGCTTGAGAACGGCGGTCTGAAACTAAATGTGGCGAAGACCGAGTACTTGGCACTAAACTCGACAGATCCCACATCCGTCCGCATAGGCGGTGATTTGGTCGAGCGCACGGACCAGGTTAAATACTTGGGATCTGTTTTTCACACGTCCAGTGACATCGATTGCGATGTCAAGTCACGCATTGCTGCCGCGTGGGCCAAATGGCGGGAGATGACCGGTGTCATTTGTGACCCTAAAATGCCGATCCGGTTGAAGGGACAGGTCTACAAAACCATTATTAGACCTGTCCTTTTACATGGCAGTGAGACGTGGCCGATATTGGAGCGACACAAGCAGGAGCTGCGTGTCACGGAAATGAAGATGCTGCGGTGGATGTGTGGAGTCACGCGGATGGACCGCGTGAGGAACTCTCGCATCCGCGGCAGCCTTCACGTCCGTGACATTGCAGACAAGTTGCAAGAGTGTCGCCTTCGTTGGTATGGTCACGTCTTGCGGCAACCGCCGGGCTACGTAGGTAACAAATGTCTGGCCATGTCAGCCCCGCCGGGTCCCGGTAAGAGGGGAAGACCCAAGAAGTGCTGGCTTGACGTCGTAAGGGATGACATGCGTGCCAATGGTCTCACCACAGGGGATGCCGACGACCGTGCGAAGTGGAGGAGAAAATGTAGGAAAGCGGACCCCGGGCGTCGCGAGACGCAACTGGGACAGACGCTCGGATGATGATGATGTTACTGACAGCCACAGCAGGGACCACAGGTTTATCGCGCTTTCTGAAGCACAGCAACGCTCGTAAAATGAGAATTCCACAAATGGTCACCCATCCAAGGACCAGCCATAGTGAAAGTTGCTTAACGATGCTATCGTTTACATAGCACTGAGCTAGCGGGCTAGCCAGCTAGCTAAAATCAACAAATAAAAACGATAATTCAATAATTAAAAAAAAAATTGCAAGTATCACAGGCCCATAGGTTAGTAGTAAGAAATACTGAAATAATAATTACATGGTTATTAACAAATTAAAATTTAACATATTTACAGAAAACAATACAAAAAGAAGGGGGCGGGTGGTGGGAATTATTACAAGACTGACAATGATGCCCCGACTAGGTGTCGAAGAATTCCTCCCCATCAAAATCAACCGGTAAGGTTCCCATAAGGCTGGCCGCATTGCCACGTTGTATGGCAATGCTTATTCTCTGAGCGAGAAAGAGGCCAGCCCTATGGTCACGAGAAGAATCGACCAGTCGCTTTGCGATATCACTATACAGTGAAAAAATAAGAAATAGATTTACAAATTACAAGAATAAAAAAAAAAATTACATAAATATATTAAATAAATTGGTAGATTTATCAAGCCCCACTTCTGACATGTAACTTAAATTATCTATCCATTGTAGGCCCTTCGAGCCTGCCAGAAAATACCCTCAGGATGCTGTTGTTGCTTCCTCTATGTATAAAACTATTCCCAATGCAAAAATAAAAAGGCATTCATAATTTTAGCATTACGCCGGTAGGCCTCCCGATCAAATGGTCAAGGAAGCAAAACGTCTAATGAGCGGTAATTCTATGCTTACTCTATGTATAAAAAAAATAGTCATCCTACGCCCCGGTAGTAGGTATAAAAACATTTACAAGACTACAAGGCAACTCTTATCCATTAATCTGTGGTACAAAGGTGAGTTAGTGATTATAGGTATGTTCCACTTTACGCCCGCAACGTTTTCGACCGTGACCGCTAAAAGTGCAGTTTCACTATAATGTAAAAAGGCCGCGGGCGTTGTAGGCAAACGTTTTAGGTGGATAGGATAATATGTATCTTAAGCAATGTAAGCCCACTCGGACCCCCCCCCCCCCCCAATATTGTGTCGACGAAGTGGGTATTTGTTTTGTAATTATTTTATGGCCTGGTTACTAAGACCTTTAAATATTTTAAATAGTGTATGACATTTTGTAAGCGCCGTTAAAATGGTCAATGCAAAATAAAGATATTTTTTATTTTTAGCCAAATCTTGTATCATATTTATTCAATCTTCATAGTCTGTTTTAATTAAATCCTGTTCAGTCCTTTGTCGATGTCAAGTCAAGTCCTAGGTCCTGAGTCCTTGTCGCATTAATATGGTAGAAGCTTTGTTGATGCTTTCAGTGGAACTAGCGCGGCATGAGGTTCAATAGCATTTTATTACAATATATCACTGTCTTTCACTATAGCACGTTTACACAACTTTTATGTCTAAGAAACTACCATTTTTACACATAAAACAAGGTTAATGCACTAGTTTTGGAAAATAATATACAGCAAGCGCCCGCCATTGGCAAGTTCCCGCACAAAGACCTAACGAAGTGGGCGCGATGAGGTCGCGAATAGTGACGTCATCTATGACGTCGAACAATCAACGCTCGCAACGACCACAAGCTTTAAGGCTTCAGCACACTGAACGCAGGTAAGTAGCAGAGCAGTTTGAACGCAGGTCCGCACAAGTTGTAACACAAAAAACTCTTTGAATTGCGTCACACCAATTCACAACGCAGGGCTGCGCTGAATCTGCTCCGTGACCGCGATGCTCTGCAACTGCCGGACGACAAACCAGCGGCGAGGGAGCAGGTCAGAAGCAGCGCGTGCGCGGCGCAGAGCAGCTCGAGCGCGGGCCCGCGCTGTTGTTAAACTTTGGCGGCCATGTATGCATGTAGTGTAGCATGACACACCGCGGGCAGGGCGTTTGCAGTGGAGCGCAGCATGTCGAAAGCAGCCGATGACTTTTGTATTTTTTTACAACTACGTAATGAATATTCATGAAAAAAGAACTAAAATTCTTCAAAAGACTTCTACATTCGACATTCGAAAATACGTGAAAATGTATCATAATGACTTTCCAACTCTCTGCATAGACGATGATATTCCCATATTCGTCTCTTCTTCTATTGATGTCATGCACCCAAATTATTTTGTTTCGCCTCAGAGCCAAAACCAATATAAATTATTTTATGAAAATGAAAAATCTTTATTCATGTAGGTCACAAAGTAACACTTATGAACGTCAAGATTACTGCTTCTACATTAACATTTACTGCCAGATTCGCAAAGTAATAGGTTAGAGTCAGAGGAAGAACCTGGCAATAAAATGGCAGTAATTAATATATACAAAAAAAACGAAATCAATGTTGTCTTCATTGAAATTAACATAGTTCCCTTGGATTAATGTGAGAACAGTCGACTAAACTAAGTTTGCCTTAAATTTTAATATTATTATTTGTAATAATTGCTATAACCGCCATGAGCTGACCAGTCCCAACAGGCGGCACCCGTTCACGGTTCACCGTATTATAGGGAACAAGGCGACTCGATACATACGCCACCACTGCCAGGACACTTCATCCGAGTCCGTGTCGTTCGACATCTTGCAGCCTACTGCCTGCCTAGCCTGTCACACTGAAAGCCTTTAGGTGGAACGATACAGTGGGTGTTACAATCATTGAGGGCGTTAAGTGGAATGTACCCTATGTTACCAATTTGTGTAGGTATATTTATTTCTGAGATTAGTTTCCACCTGGCCAAGGTCTCAAGGCCTCGTCTGCTAATCAACGCGGTCGTGTCTATATTATCTGTGATAATATTCCGTAGATTTTTATCTGTGTACAATATTCGATTATTTCAAAAAAAAATTGCATATTTTTTTTATAACAGTCAGACCCAGTTACTGTGTTTTGGTTGCGGATTAAAAAAAAAATAGCCGGTGAGACAGATAAACAGGTACTATTCGACACTATTGTTGGTTGATAACTGTTTCCATGACAACTCAGAACCACATTCAAATTTAATTCGTTTAATATCTACCTACTTTTACAATAATGTTTGAAAATTTGCTACATTTGTTGACATTTATGATTATTGCTCCGTTCTCCTGGGTAATAGCGTGATGATATACAGCCTATAGCATAGCTCGTTATATGAGCTATCCAACACGCAAATAGTTTTTAGAATTTTGAAGTTCAGTTTTTTTTTAAGGTTGTTTACTTTTTATTTAAGAGCATATTTACTTTCTTAAGCATTTAGTGTAAGGCTAAAATAAAATTATTTATCTATACATTTACATTAATTCTTCATCTGAGCGTTTATCCATGAGCATATGCCAGTTTTCATTATAATATTCAATGTTATAGGCATACACCTACCAGGAAATAGATTGCGGTCTAATAGGACTAATGACCGACCTTTGCTTCATATAATCATCAATGAACCGCCTCTTTTACTCCATACATAGATTATACAAATTACGAATGGTTTTTTTTTCTAAATGAAGTTAGATTTTTACTTCCAACACATTTGACCTTGTACCAAAGATAATTTGATAGTAGGTACTATACAGTTGTGAAGTCAGTCTCAGAAATAGATTAACAAAAAACAATGTTACAAAATAGGTTCGTGAATATACAAGTAACACTTCATTATCGTAACAGAATCAGATGACTTCTAAACCGAAACCAGTTTCGAAAACCGCAAGTGTTAGAAACTTCAAAACAGTCTATGCCAGTATTCATGGTGTCCAGAATCGAATGCCGCAAAGCTTTTTATTTTTGAAGTTATAGGTTTTTTATCGCGTAAGGGTAAAATGAAGAGAGTAACTTTTTACGATGCGCGTGCAGTCACGAAAAACGGACACCTTGAAGTTAGCGATAAGTGTTTCCATGACAACTTATAAACACCCTGAAGTTAGCTGATATTAAGTGTTTCTATGACAATTTATAACTACACTCAAGGTAGTTTTCATTCTTTTGATGCTTTTTTTCTTACTTATTTATCATGACCCCCACAGCTTCGCCCGTGGTATATCGAAATCCCGTCGCACCTATTTAATCCCGTCGCTTATAAATTCTACAATGATGCATAAAAATTTGCCCGATTTGTCGACATTTATGACTACTGCTCTGCTTCCCCCTGTAGTAGCGTAATGATATATGGCCTATAGCCTTCCTCGATAAATGGACTATCTAACACAAAAATAATTTTTCAAATCCGACCAGTAGGTTCTGAGATTAGCGCGTTAAACCATTCAAACAAACAAACTCATCAGCTTTATAATATTATATAATATAGATTCCTGTTACAAACAAAGAGGGTATATTATTAATGCATTACTATACCCTCTTTGTTTGTAACAGGAATCTATCTTACTATACTAAAGCATACTGCTTTAGCATAATAAGCATTCTAACGCATATAAATAAGTACCTCTTCACCTCACACGCACTTGTTTTTGTTTGTCTCTAAGGACAGACTGTGCCGTTTTATAAGACTTTTCCAACTAATTCAATTTGTTGGAAGTAACCGTGTTGCTCTAAGATCTCCAGCACCAGATTTCCTTGCATTCTAAGCCTTTCTACTGCTTTTTAAGGTACTTATAAACCTGTGTAAAATAAGTAAGGGACATAAGTTTTACTTGACTGTACTAGCATAGTCGAAAGATCATATTTAGGTTTTCTCTCTTTATACTGTGGTTGGTTGGCCATCGAGTAATATCGTTAAAGTCCATTTCACGAAAGTATTCGCGCTACATAATGTGCCACGGTTAAATATAGGGAAATGAGGGGAAATAATTTAGTTCATTTACTTTCACTTAAAAAAAAAAATTAAAAAAATTTTAAATTTGAACAATGATTATTTTCGTATTTAATTACATTATTGTTGAATATAACTTTTCAAATTTTTGTTGTGTTGTGTTAATTCCTTTTCAAATTTTCCTTAATTAAAATCGTACATTAAAAATAAAATTTAATTCCAATCTTTTAATCAATCGGGAAAAAATCTGTATATGGTAGCCCCAAAATTTACCTGTCATGGCGGCGGCGACTCTTTTGCGAACATTGTTTATTGGTATTAAAACACCGCGATTCTTGTGTTCCGCTTCACAGAACTCCTTCACCTTTAATATCATTTCTCGACCTGCACTTTTTACAACTTTTGGCATCGAAAATAAACCTTATAACGCACTAATCCAATAATAAACTCACAAAATATCTACCACAACAAACAATTCAATTCAATTTTTCTTTATGGCAAGCGGTGTCGCCATGTCTACCACAACAAACGCACCTTGATGACATCGACAAACGACAACATGGCCGATCTCCCCATCTGTCAAATTTAGTTCCACAATTGTCCGCGGGACTTCTTTCGTGAAATGGACTTTACACAATATCGTTTTGATAATTTTCGGCGGGAAACAAGAACAGGGGGAATTTGCAATAACCCCTTTCGTGCCTCATTGTATGCACTATAAGTACACTAATAACTTTTTATTTGTTTGTTTTATTGTATACCTACCAGAAAACACTTTTTTTTTTGTTTTGAAGAGATTGCACTGTTACACATAAGGCAGAGTATAAATTAGTTGTGTATGCTTATGTTAACTAGATGCACTCACTTGCCGTCCTCGGTAAGTCTAAACGGAGGGAAGTGTTTTGCCGTCGTTTTTTCGTGGTTTGGTGTGTCAAATTTTCGATTTTATTGTTTTCTAAACCATCTATGGTTAGATGTCGTATTGTGGGTCAAATTTAATCAAAAAGTGTTGGGTGGTTTGGGTGGAGTACGAGGGCGAAACGAAAATCTAGATCGGGGAAGTATGGAGCTACGCTCACTTCGTTCAATTCGCTCCAATAACATTTTGTGAGACTGCAAGTCCATAATGTATGACTACCTCCATAATGTTATCAGTAGACGCCTATTGATTTTCTGTAGACGTTATCTAAATACGTGCGATTAGTAATTGAAAGATAATTATTACAGAGTGTTAAGCGGTTGCTATACTGCTGTAAAGAACCTTATCTGAGATGACCTTGATTGAGAGAGTCAAAAAAATAAATAAATAATTATCCATCACGCCTTATCCCCGAAGGGGTGGCAGAGGCTTATTATATGCCCACTTTTCACCGTGTGGATTCCTGTCCCACGTAATTGCCGTGTTGAAATAGACAGCCGCAGGTTGTGGCTACCTTCTGTTGAAATTTTTTAAGCCGCCCGTAAGGCCTTCAACTAGGCTTAACGACTGCCATTTTACTGGCAACCGGGACCAACGGCTTAACGTGCCTTCCGAAGCACGGAAACGCTCGCAAATTTAAAAAAATGTTGAGAGAGTCAAAATCTAGAAATCGTAGAACAGGAGAAATGGGCAGCAATCAAGTACGATTTAAACTTATATAACTACTAGTAAGGCATGGAAACGCTGGAAAATGAAAAAGTCACAAATGTTTACCAGTTTTAGAATTAACCGCATCATAAGACGCTTAACGCAGTGGTCGTCTACAGAACCCTAGCGGTGCTATAAATATTTAATTGAATGAAAACGATTGTATAACTATACGAATGATTCATAATGTTATTGATTTCTTAGTGACAAGCACAATTTTAAATTTTATCTTCAAATTGCTACTTATAGATAAAAAAATCAATCCGACAGGACACAATTCTGAGTGTAGATTGTGCAAATACCTGCTGTAAAAATAAAATTTATTATGCTCGAAGACATTGCTCAATTGTAGTAAAAAATTTCTCGTCAGTATTTTTTTTCTATGACGTCCCTTTGCGTACCACTTACTTACCTTTTTTAAATTATCAGTTAAATAATGACCAGTGCGTCTCTTATAGGCTGCAAGTCCTACGTCATCTTTTTAAAATACGCGACATGGTTTTAGGTGCTATATATTTCCCGAGATAAAATCATTTGCTTTAGGACAGGATTTCTTCGAATTATTTTCTTCACTAGATAGTAATACCAAGAGTAATACCAAGAGGATGAGTTATATACACAATATAAAATATAATACTGACTTTTTTTTATTTGACTGCCTCTGTGGCGCGGTGGGAGTGTATCCGACTGCTACGCTAGAGGTCGTGGGTTCGATTCCCACCCAGGATAAAACTTTGTGTGATGAGTACGATGGCTTATTCTGTGTCTGGGTGTTATTTATGTATAATATGTATGTATTTAGAAATATATAAGTATGTTTATCAGTTATCTGATTACCATAGTACAAGCTCTGCTTAGTGTGAAATCAGATGGCGTTGTGTGAGTTGTCCCAACAATATTATATTATATTAATACAAGAGTAATACCGACTAATACCAAGAGGATGACTTAGTTTCAAAATATGCATATAGCTTCATACCTACTTTGTGTACAGCAATTCGGTTCTCTTTATCACCCACTACATTTTAATATCACAAAAATATTGATTACCGATTGGCGCGAAAATGAGAAAACACAATGAATATTCATCGGTATTTATAGCCAGACTCAGTACATACAATCTATTACTTCCGATTAAAAGACCCAACATTTGTCACACAATGTCTCTCTTCGTCGACGGGGTCGGGGCCTTGACGTACTTTATGAATGGTCCCTAAGATATTCAATTATACTTAAACTTATAAGTTCTTAACCCTTTTATCAGGTTTTGCCTTACAACGACGTTTAGTACCTACTATTGTTAGTCAACACGAGCAGTCTTCCTAATCTTGTTTCTTCTTCGTTGCAGATAAAATGAAGCTCAGCATTCTGCTACTGCTAGCAGCTCTCTCCACAACCTACAGCTACCACATCCTCGTATCTTTCGTCATACCTTCACATAGCCACAACCAGCTCGGTAAAGGAATCGTAGATGCTCTGCTCAAAGGTGGACATACAGTGAGTATTACATATAATGTTAATGAACTAACTGGAAATGTGAAAGCTAGGTTAAAAATCTCTCCTTTTCGTCGTATCCTGAATTTTTTTAAGTGATATTTTACTACTGTAATATTCACAAGTTCAAACTTTGCCTTACACATACTTAGTGAAAAATTGTTATGACTAACAGTTCCTGTACATTAATAAGAACTATGTCTCAAAAAGGAAGGGCACTGTAATATTACCTTGAGGAACTCCTCAGATTAAATGGGGACAGATTCATAAAAACTACTTCTTCATACTTAACAAAAGTACCTCCCATCCTTAATAAGTCATCTATTTACTTACATAAAAGTGTGTTTTGACTTCTATATCTGGACAGTTTGCGATTATGTGAACCGTTTGTGGTTTGATTTTAAGTATTATAAACTGCTAGACTGAATCAAACGCTTCCACAATATCTTAGTAATATTTTTCCTTTTTGTTAGGCTGCCTTGTTTACGTTAAATACCCTTCTTTTGTGACGGATCAGTTTTGAATAAAACCAGATTTAGTAATTTAATAAATAAAATAATAAAATTAATAAATATCCATCACGTCTTATCCCCGAAGGGGTGGCAGAGGCATATTATATGCCCACTTTTCACCGTGTGGATTCCTGTCCCACGTAATAGGCGGTGAGCCCATTGCCGTGTTGTAATAGACAGACGCACGTTAGGTCCGCCCATAAGGCCTTCAACCAGGCTTAACGACTGCCATTTTACTGGCAACCGGGACCAACGGTTTAACGCTTGCAAATGTAAATGCCACAAAGTGGTCACCCATCCGAGGACCAGCCATAGTTAAAGTTTTTATACTATTAATTTACAAGTACCTAATTAATAGCAGACCATAACAACTCAAAAATCATAAATAGTCAACAGATAAACACAATCAAATCATAAAATAAACAATGTCAAATACAATCATGTCAATTTATGCAACAATACTCTTTGCAGGGAATATATATCTATACTAATATTATAAAGCTAAAGAGTTGTTTGTATGTTTGTTTGTTTGTTTGGTTAAACGCGCTAATCTCAGGAACTACAGGTTCGATTTGCAAAATTATTTTTGTGTTGAATAGTCCATTTATCGAGGAAGGCTATATAGCATCACGCTAGGACAAATAGGTGCAGAACAAGGGCGTGACTGATAAAAGGCTATATCATCACGCTACCACCCTGAAGAGAGGAGCAGTAATCAACATATCGTGCAAATTTTCATAAATACATACATACATATTGTCACGCTTTATCCCCAAAGGGGCAGGCAGAGGCATACTATACGCCCACTTTTCACCGTCAAATATTCATACATTATTATAAAAGTAATAAACGACGGGATTAAATGGGAGCGACGGGAATAAAGGCGTGACTGATAAACTGACGGGAGTTCTAAGTATGTCACGGGCGAAGCCGCGCGGGTCAATTAGTTACAAATAAGCTTATGTATGTGTGTTAATCAAGTCTACTGCTGAACGAAGGCCTTTACCAATTTACGCCACAATACACGGTCCTGCACTTTCCGCATCCAGGCCCACTTTTCGACATTTTGATACCATAGATACCTTAGCATGTGTTATGACCTCGTTACACCAATCACAATATTTGGGTGTCACTTTCTTTATTATATGATATAAAATGTGCATATTGCGATGGACCAACCAGAGCTTGAAAAATTAATTGCTTTCTTTCAGGAGTATGAAAGTAAGAAAAAAAATGAATTTCTAGTAATACTAGTGGTTCTGTGAACCGTAGACTTTAGAGTTTTTTTTTATTATTATAAATTAAAAAAAAAGCAATATTTTTTTTTCTTTTTTGCCCCTCGCTAAAAGTTGTTGTCTACATCAAGGATTGTCCATGCCAAGTTGCATACAAATTCGATGAAAACAGCGACCTGTAGACTTAATGAACGGACTGACATTAATGGCATTTTCCACCAGTGGAGTTAAAACGAGAATTATTATCTAGTTTAATATGATTTTAGGTAACATGGATTACGCCATATCCAGAAAAAGTCGGAAAGAATCGTCCGAAAACATTAAACATCGTCGATGTCGGCCATGTTCAACATTATTCTGACTGTAAGTTGTTTTGTGACTGTGACTTTTCAAAATTGGAAGTGGTATTAACTTCAAAATCGAATGCCGCAAACTGTTTGTCTGTATCTCTGATGGCTCCTGAAGAATAGTACATACTCACTCGTATGGCCAGACTGAGCGATTTTATTAGACTTTTCAAAATTTTTGGGTTCTAAAAGGATGTTGATTTTCCTATGTAAATAAATAAATTAGAAATATTTAATTAGAAAGTAACTCCATATCCTACTAATATTAAAACGCAAAAGTTTGTAAGATGTATGGATGTATGTTTGTTACTCTTTCACGTAAAAACCACAAAGTGGATTTTGTTGAAACTTTACTATAATAAAGAATTGATTATACATCAACATTTACTAAATTACTTTATAACCGGCCAGATATCTATACTTCTATACTAATATTATAAAGCTAAAGAGTTTGTTTGTTTGGTTAAACGCGCTAATCTCAGGAACTACAGGTTCGATTTGCAAAATTCTTTTTGTGTTGTTTAGTCCATTTATCGAGGAAGGCTATAGGCTATATATCATCACGCTAATACCAATAGCAATGATAAATGTGGCAAAATCGGTGACAAAATATTCGCTTTGATAGCTTCCGTTGCGAACTTTGCGTAAACGATTAAAGTTACGCAAAAACTGTGTATTACATAATTATTCCCCTTTAAAAATCCGCGACAGCATATGTCTATCTTTTAAGGTTAAATTACTATATTCATTTTATTGTGAAAAAAATTGTTCTTAAAATGACAAGTGAAAAGTATGGCCGATGATTTGCTATTTACGCATGCGCGACGTCGCGACTAGCCAATAGCGAGCAAGCTCTGCGAAGTCCTCGCATCTCATAGGCTATATCTTCACGCTACTACCCTGAGGAGCGGAGCAGTAATCAACAAATCGGGCACATATTCATACATTACTGTAAAAGTAATAAATGACGGGACCGATTAAATGGGCGCGACGGGAATAAAGCCGTGACTAATAAAAGGCTATATATTCACGTTACTACCCTGGGGAGCGGAGCAGTAATAAAAAAATCGGGCAAATATTCATACATTATTGTATAAGTATGTTTAACGACGGGATTTAAATGGGATCGACGGGAATAAAGGCGAGACTGATAAAAGGCTGTATAATCACGCTACTACTCTGAGGAGCGGAGCAGTAATCAACAATTCGGGGAAATATTCATACATTATTGTAAAAGTAATAAACGACGGGATTGAAATGGAAGTGACGCAAATAAAGTCGTGCCTGATAAACTGACGGGAGTTCGAAGTATTTCACGGGCGAAGCCGCACGGGTCAGCTAGTTTTATATAAAATAACTATTTCATAATTTACAAAGAAAACCTGTTTTTTTTTTCAGTTAACCTTATGGACCCCAAGGCATTTAGTCGTGGGATAGCATTTGTCAAAGAGTTCTCCGAGAATGTTATACGCGATGTGTTCACCCACAAAACGGTAGTGGATATGTTGGTGAATACGCAGTTTGATGCCGTGGTGACCGAAGTATTCTTTAGTGACGTCTTGGCAGGGTAAGTGGTAGTTATCTATACTAACATTATAAAGCTGAAGAGTTTGTTTGTTTGTTTGGTTGAACGCGCTAATCTCAGGAACTACTGGTCGGATTTGAAAAAATCTTTTTGTGATAGATTGCCCATTTATCGAGGAAGGATATAGGCTATATATCATTACGCTACTACACTGGGGAGCAGAGTAGTAGTCATAAATGTCGACAAATCGGGCAAATTTTTATGCATCATTGTAGAATTTATAAGTGACGGGATATAGGTGCGACGGGAGGTCGTAATATTCCACAGGCGAAGCTGTGGGGGTCATCTAGTAATTAATAAATATATTATTTCAACTCAGAGTTCTCTATGCGTCAAGGTACAATTGTTGATTAGATGCTTAATATAGCAAAAATAAAAGAAACTAAAATGAAGAAAGCATATAGAAATATGAATCACCATTTTGTTGATTGCATTAAAGATGAAAGAGCGTCAATCATCGGATGGATAGATGACAAGAGAGTTGAAGCTTAAGCTGAAGAGTTTGTTTGTTTGACTTAATGCACTCATCTCAAGAACTAAGGATTAGAATTGAAAAATTGTTGAAATGTTGGATAGCCTATTAATCAAGGAATGCAATAAGCTATGCATCATTACGCTACTACCCAGGACAGCGGATCAGTAGGCCAATAAACTAATAAGTGTCGATAATTCGGGTAATTTTTTAAACACTATCTAAAAAATAATGAAACGATGGGATCAAATGGGTGACACGGGGTTTCGAAGTGCAAAGGGGCGGATATCAGCTAGTTTCATAAATAATTTCTCGATTGGGAGTTGAAAATTTCTTCTATCAGAGAGGCCAGGAGATAACGTGATGTGATGATGAGATGAGTATTTAGAATTTCCTCCTTTTCAGAATCGCAGCAGTCCAACAGGCACCTTGGATACAATTGAGCGCTACGCCAATGATGCCAAATCTGGAAGCCCAGGTCGATGAAATACGATCAGTCACCACTATACCTCTCATGTTCAACGATGGGACAATACCTATGGGTTTCAAGCAACGGGTAGTGAATTTAGCCCTAACTGCTCTTATGACATTTGGGCAGTGGTAAGTTTATTAATGAAAATTATGAAATTATGGAATATGATCATTGGCACATATGGGACTGAAAACTTCTCTACGACGTTCTCAGTATGGTGGACTGCAATCTTCTAGATATCGCGGCGAAATTATGTATGCGTGAAGGAGTTGTCCTTGTAGCCTATGATGCCTACAATGTTATAAAATGCTGAAACATGACTTTCTTCTAAATCTGAAGCAAATATTTGCGCATCACACAAATATTATTTCCGAGTCCAGAGTTGAAATAGATCCTTCTTTGGTACGGTCATGTCTTGCGTAAACCGTCGGGCTACGTGGGGAACAAATGTCTGGCCATGTCAGCCCCGCCGGGTTCCGGTAACAGAGGAAGACTCAAGAAGTGCGGCTTGACGTCGTAAAGGATGACATGCGTGCCAATGGTCTCACAAGGGGAGACCGACGACCGTGTGAAGTGGAGCAGAAAATGTAGGAAAGTGGACCCCGGGCGTCGCGAGACGCAACTGGGACAGACTCTAAGATGATGATGAGTCAAACTAGATATCTCAGCAGCGGCTATTGCATGATTAATGCGCCACCGATGTCGATGTTATCAGCTTTTCACAATTCAGAAACCAATTTTACTTATTTTCCAGGATGTCACGCACAGCCACAATAGAACTCTACGAACATCTCTTTAGTCCCATAGCCGCTAGACGCAATGTAAAACTACCCGCATTCGATGATGCATACTACAACCTTTCAATCATGTTCACAAATACTCACGAATCTCTATATCCAGCATTCAGCCTTTCTCCTAACGTGATCAGTGTAGCTGGGTATCATATTGATGAGAATCCACCACCATTGCCAAAGGTAAAGACGATTTTTTTGAGTACCTTTACTATATATTTTTCCAGCTCTGTCTATATATACGTTTAAAAACCCTGACCGGTTCCAACTTGTAAGATACACCGGCAGGTAAAGCAACATAGTGCTTCTTCACGTAAGACATGTGATTGAAACAGCCTTGGGACAGCCTCAGACTGAGGGAAGTCCACTGGGACGCAATAATATATAGCTCTATTCTTCAGAGAAGATACGACTGTCACTATTCCGACATAAAGAATGATTTTTTTATGATAGGACAATAAAAAAGGTGCTAATCCACTCCACTCCAAAAAAATCTCTAATCAGTATATCTATCATAGTAAAATAACTCGTGGCCCCGCTGACTCAGTGTTAAGTAAACGATCACTGCGTTAAGCAACATTCGCTATAGGTGGTCTTTGGATGGGTGACCACTTTGTGGAATTTACATTTGTGAGAATTTCCGTGCTTCGGAAGGCACGTTAAGCCGTTGGTTCCAGTTGTCAGTAAAATGGCAGTCGTTAAGCCTGGTTGAAGGCGACTAGAAAATTTTGGGCAGCAGTTCGCCACAGCCTGCGTCTGTCCATTTCAGCACGGCAATAGGTTCACCACTTATTATGTGGGACAAAAATGCATTCGGTGAAATGTGGAGATATAGACTGTGACTGCCTCTGTGGCGCGGTCGGAGTGTATCCGACTGCTACGCAAGAGGTCGTGGGTTCGATTCCCACCCAGGATAAAACTTTGTGTGATGAGCACGATGGTTTATTCTGTGTCTGGGTGTTATTTATCTATAATATGTATGTATTTAGAAATATATAAGTATGTTTATCAGTTATCTGGTTACCATAATACAAGCTCTGCTTAGTTTGGAATCAGATGGCGTTGTGTGAGTTGTCCCAACAATATTTATTTATTTATTTATTTAAATACGTGACAATATGTAACATATGTATGTATGTAAAAGTCCGCTCAAATAATGAAGATTATCAATTTCATAGGATTTACAAGATCTTTTGGACAAGTCCAAGCAAGGTGTGGTCTACTTCAGCATGGGTTCAGTTTTGAAGTCTGCAGCTTTACCAGTTCCCACCCGAAAAGCATTACTCGCTAAGTATTGCTGCTTTGCCGTACACTGTGTTGTGGAAGTTCGAGGAGAATATGGAGGTGCAACTGCCTCCCAACGTTCATGTGAGGAAATGGTTCCCTCAACCGAGTTTACTTAGTAAGTACCTATTGAATTCTAGGCATATAGTTTATACTGAATTTTACTTGCGTTGTACTGAAGTATGTAGATTGTTTCTCATTTCACTCCCTGCCAGTATTATCTTAATACTTATAGCCATTTCTGTCTCTTGCCATCCATATCTTATATTTTCATCTTTTTCTGAAACGCAAATCATCAACTTTGTTCGTGATTCATGTGTCAATGCTGTAGGCTTGTAAAGTGAGTTTGTTTGTTACACTTCACTTACCAATAAACAAACTCACTTTACATGCCTACAGCATTAAAGTTATAACTCAAGCTTTTGATTTTGTTTATTTCGTCAATGGCTAAAAAATGAATTAAAATATTGTAAATAAAGACAAATACACCTCTTTTCGAATGTGCATATAGACATATATGTTACCAGAAAACATATGTTGCTTAAAAAGCCCAATAATTGTGAAGTATTATATGAAGGCACTCGCAAGGGAGTCACATTGGCCCTATTTCGTAAATTGTTTTCTTGTAATTAATTGTCTATATTATTTTTTAATTACAGAACATCCGAACGTGAAAGCCTTTATAACTCATGGAGGGCAGCTCAGCTGTCTCGAAGCGGTACACGCTGGTGTTCCTCTATTAGCTGTGCCCGTTTATGGCGATCAGCCATCGAATGCTGAGCGCGGTAGGCGGGCTGGGTTTGCGCTCACCGTTACTTTCGACCCTAACATGGCTGATGAACTCGATGAGAAACTGAGGGAGCTACTGAGTAATTCTGAGTAAGTACTTTGTATATTGGAGACCATGTTCTTAAAAAAATAAGTGTTTTCTTTTTAAATTGAGTAGGGTACATTGGGACCTACCAATGTTTTTAGGGTTGAAATCAGCCTGAAGTCAATCCGCTGAATAACGAATGAGGTCATGTCGAAAACAGTTAAAGCTCGAAATAAAACTCTGTTCCAATCTGTGTCTTGATGGTAGGTATAATTAGGACCATGATTCTTTCAAAATCATTGTGTGATTGACCTATGTCCAGCATGTGACTATTGATAGAAGGATTTGATTGATTAACCGTGACACAGATGTAATCCATTTTCCTGATATCAACAAGTTTCTTTATCCTGTATCATGTGATAAAATTATTAGCTATGTAGGTGCCTTTCTTAAAGTCCATTCATCGTATTGAAGTCCTTTGTAGTAGAAGTACTCGTAGCCCGCTAACTCAGTGTTTTGTAAACGATAACTGCGTTAAGCAACTTTTGCCATGGCTGCGGTCCTCAGATGGGTGACCGCGTTGTGAAATTTTCAACATAAAGCGGTTAGCCCCCGGTAATAGTAACAAATGGTAGTCATTAAGCCAAGTGTAAAGGCATATTTCTGGGCCGTCAACCAAAGAGTCGCTATCGGAGTCCTGCAGACTGGGATCAGTGGCTCTTAATCACGGGTCGTCGTCTTTACTTTGCATCAGGCTAGAAATGTAATTTTGACGTGCCGGAAAAGGAAATGGAAGGCTTTCTGGCTGGTTTAAAAAAAAAAGATAGCAGTTAGCCAAAGTTCGACCTTATCCGTTTCAACACGTTTCCGGCAATAGGTCAAATGTCCATGGCGTTTAGTGATCGTAAATAGCAAAGTAGTAAAAAAAATCCCAACTCTCTTTAGCTGTATCGCTGCATACTTCTATCGCTTTGTGCAGATTTATTAATTGTTTCATAACATGCACATCAGGGTATCCGAGTACCCTGTAGACCACACGGCATTTTTTCGTGTGAAAAACCTCATGGATGCTTTGCTGGAATACTACCGACTAAAACCACATTTATTCCTTCCATCTGTCTATGGCCGGAAGTCTCCGGGAGTAAATAAGACTTTTGTAGCTTCTTTTACTGGCTATGAGAGAAAAAGAGAAAGGAAATGTGTGCTTGCATCTCTCTCACTTATCTCTACGGTAATATACGAAACGTAATTTTCGCTCTTTCTATCTTCACTTACTTCTCAACTTTCTTGCGTCTCACCTTTTTTGTTATATTTTATACTTCTTTCCAGATACACAAAACGAATGAGGTACTTATCCCAGCTGTTCCGCGATCGACCAACATCACCATCACAGTTGGTGAACCACTACATAGAGCTGGCGATTAAAACCAAAGGTAATGTCTATAATAAAATATGGCCGATATTTCCTTCATTGTAAACACAACTGTCCTAATCTTTTGAATTAATAGTATTTCAATGTCCCAACAAAGCTACCAAGAACCACAAAGCCTCCCATGTACTCAGATGTTCAACGAACTACAGACAGAACATAAAACTTCAATGACCTTTATATGTATTTGAGCTTTTTTTATTTATCTTGTATAATAATAAACTATTGTGTACACAAACATTACAATGACAACTTACATGACAATTACAGAAATAACAAACAATCTATAAACAACAAACCATACCATAGTGTGCCATAGTGTAAGCATAGTGGTAGGTAGGTACCGTACTCTGTCTACGGTAGGTACGTATTATTTTCTTTTTGTAATTGTTTAATGGCCTGGTTACTTAGATTTATTAGATATTTTTAATTATTCCCTATTTATTAATCTTCTTATTGTATGTAGATGGAGGCTTGTTATAAGCAAATTGTTTTACAATAATTAATTACACTAAATGTATTATTAGTCTATAGGCCTTCTTCAATAGTTAATAAAACCAAAAAAAAAAACATTAACTCCTCGAGTAAGCAATAGTTTTACCGTAGCCGCGTAGGTACCTACGGTCTAATACTGTCTAAAAATGTCCCTCAAATATCTAACGGCAACTTAAGTGTTTGAGTAGCTCTTAAATACACAATTCGCATTCTCAAATATCAACTTTAAGCGTGTGTTAAATTTAAGATGAACACAGCTTTAGTTGATTTAAGACTATCAAAAATGCAACTGACTAGCGGCCATTGGCGGGTTACGTTAGTAGAATTCTATCGGCCGACCGATGGAAGTCTAGATGTTGGAGTACTATTGTAATATTAGACTACGAAAAACTGTCAAAATTGTACCGTTGACTTAATTACATAGCAGACTCGGCCCCCTGGAATTAGACTCAATTTTATTTAGCTGTCAAATAAACTGTCAAACTCATTTAACCGCTTGCTATTTTTGTCTATACTTCATCTAAGTTTTTATGTCAGTGCCCAACGACAAGGCGCTTATTAAATTAACCTTTTTTAACCGACTTCTAAAAACGAGGAGGTTATGTGTTCGACTGGTTGTATCTTTTATGTGTGTACATCGATTACGATGAGATTTATTGTAAACAGTTATCTTTAACACTATATTGTTTGTAATGTTTAGTAAGTTAGTTTTTTAGTTTATTAAAATGTGATAATCTATATATATAAAAGAAAGTCGTGTTAGTTACACTATTTACAACTCAACAACGGCTGTACCGATTTGCCTGAAAATTGGTGGGGAGGTAGCTTAGAGCCAGGAGACGGACATAGGCTACTTTTTATCTCGGGAACAAGTTCCTGTGGGAAACGGGAACGGGAAAACTTCTCTACGCGGGCGAAGTCCGGGCGTCAACTAGTAACAAATAAGTGTCTGGCGCGATAAGCTAAAAGACGCTTGTACGAATCCAACTTGAGACTGAAAAATTTTTCCTATGTATTTAAATTGAAGATATAACTTAGCTAACTAAGAAGGCAAAATTCTTGAATTTAAACATTTATTCTTCCCCAAATCCAAGCACATAAATGAAAAAAATAAATATTTTTTGAACATTTTTTTATACAGCGCCATCAAACCCAAAGTAAGCTAATATAAACCTGTGTTATGTGATCTAGACAACTGATAGACATATTTAATACTTGTCTTTCTTCTGTCTGTCCAATCTGTCTTCTTTGACTTTCGTCTGCCTCTGTGGCGCGGTGGGAGTGCATCCGACTGCTACGCAAGAGGTCGTGGGTTCCAATCCCACCCAGGATAAAACTTTGTGTGACGAGCACGATGGTTTATTCTGTGTCTGGGTATTATTTATCTATAATGTGTATGTATTTAGAAATATATAAGTATGTTTATCAGTTATCTGGTTATCATAGTACAAGCTCTGCTTGGTGTGGAATCAGATGGCGTTGTGTGAGTTGTCCCAACAATATTTAATTATTATTATTATTATAAAGCTGAAGAGTTTGTTTGTTTATTTGTTTGTTTGGTTGAACGCGCTAATCTCAGGAACTACTGGTCTTATTTGACGAAATATTTTTGTGTTGGATAATCCATTAGTCGAGGAAGGCTATAGGATCATCACGCTACTATCCTGGAGAGCGAAGCCGTAGTCATAAATGTCGATAAATCGGGCAAACTTTTATGCAATTTTGAAGAATTTATGAGCGACGGGATTAAATAGGTGCGACGGAAGTTAGAAGTATGTCACGGGAGAGGCTTGGGGGTCACCTAGTAAAAAAATATTTATTCTGTTCCAGGTGCTTACCATCTCCGTTCCGTGTCCCAACAGTACAACTGGGTACAAAGATGGATGTTGGATATAATTCTACTAGAGATAGCAGTACTTGCTGTACTTATTGCATTGCTAAGGTTGGCAGTAAGATTCTGCTGTAATAAGTTCTGTAAGAACACAAATGAAAAGAAGGAGCTGAAGAAGAAAAAGAAGAATTAGATTAAATGTTGAAATTAAATGTTAATGTTAATGATATGTTAAAATTTTTAAAATAAAATGAAGCAAAAACGATATTGTTAGATGTGTTTGTGTGTTTCCCGCATGGATGAACAGGTGATTTTTTTTATTTGAATAGTGAAAATCACCTCAAAACTCAAATGAGGTCGCCTGTAATAAGTCGCCCCAATAATAAATAGTAGAATAAATACTAGCGGTTAAAATTGGTTTTAGGGTGTTCCCTAAAACCAATTATAACCGCTAGTATTTAGTTCCCCGCTAAAGATCTAAAGCAAAACTAACCGTCCTATAAAATATGTCATTTTAACCCCCTTTTTTTTAACGTGTGGAAATCCCCTCGAATGTCATGCCGGACTTGAACCGGCTAAAACCACACAGTCTCCGCCTAACTGTCTATTGCCGGACACCCCGGGTAACTCCTCGGAAAGATGTTCCTGAGCTCTCGGCAGACTTTGGCTACCATCGCGACCTGATATAACAATCTACATATTTGTTACTGGTTGATGCCCGCGGCTCCGCACTCGTGGTAAGGTTTTCCCGTACCCGTTTCCCACAGGAACCTTTTTCCGGGATAAAAAGTAGCCTATGTGTTATTCTGATGTGTAAGCTATATTATTGTAAAGTTTCATCAAAATTCATTCAGTAGATGATGATTTTTGAAGTTGTTTTTTGGAAAGACTAAAAGATGTTAAACTCTTATCAGGACACGTGACCTGATCGAAAATTCGTAAGACGGAGAAGAGAGAGTAGAGTAGGGTGCGGCGTAGGAGAGGAAGAAATATACCCCTCTCTTTCTATCGCGCGGCGAAAATGTATGCCGGCTGCTGCTGTTTCGTTTAGGAAGCGCAGAGTGCTTACGCGAATGTGCATGTGTGTTTGTATTGTACTGCAGCCTGCTACTTGCATACGGATGATGACTACTGATGGTTCAACCGTCTGTATATTTGAAATATTCGTGTTTCTTTTTTTTATATACCACTGAGGTGGCAGACAAGCGTACGGCCCATCTGATGAAAGTGGTCACGGTGGCCTATGGACGTTTGCAACACCACTCGCGCTGCCGACCCTTTATAAAACTTCTAAGACCCCTTTTGAAGAACCCCATACTGTAGTCGTGTAGATATTATATAAGTATAAAGTGTTTAAAATATGTAAATTATGCATTAACGTTAACGTTCAAGTTTTTACTTCTGCCAACACTCCCGGAGAGCAACCCGTTGTCTTCTTTTAAATAAACGACATTTTTTAAAACTGTGTATTTTTTTTATATTCGTGGTAAATGGGAGAAATATAAAAAAAAGCAATAATACATTAAAATATAAAAATGAATCCCTATTTCCCTTGGTCACGCCATCCAAGTGAACGGCTGGACTGAGTTGAAAAATTCTTTGTGTATTGGATAGCCCCTTTTATTGAGGAAAGTTCTAAGCTATATATTATCAAGCCACTACACAGGAGAGCGGAGCAGTAATCCTAAATGTCCACAAATCGGGGAACCTTTCATACATTTTTGGAAAATAGTAAGCGACGAGATTATTTGGGTGCCACGGGGTTGAAAGTATGTCACGGACGAAGCCGGGCAGGTCAGCTAGTACATTAAAAAAACGTCAGCTGCTTGTTATCCGATTTTGACGTAGGTATGTCTTTAAAATTTCTTCCTTTAAGAAGCGAAGTAAGAAAATGAAACTTTTAAAAACGAATGATAAAGAAATTGGGGGAGAAGTACATTTATGGTGTTGCAGCCTTTATCTCCGTTCAAAATTCTATTACGTCACTGGATAGCTAAAGAATTTACTACGCTAAGTAAGGACTGTGACACACTGTACGCGGCGGAGAGGAAGCACCGCCATATTACGGTCATTTTGTTGCGTATCGTGATTTCCATTTTTATAACTTTTCTCCATTTTTATAAGTTTCTATTCCCCGTTTCGAGACCTGATTTCGGAGCCGGTGCTGAGGAATACCTTCCCATTCCTCCACCAGTGCTTGTTTGAAGCGTGATTAGTAGGAGGGTTTCGACCTTTCACGCAACGTTAAAGCTCGTCGTAGGCGTGCTCGATGGAGTTTAACTCAGGGCTTCGTGCTGCCCACTGCATGAGTTCGATATCCACCTCTTCGGTATAAATTGGATATACCTATCCAATTTATGGGGACGCGAATTTGCATGCATTAAAATGCCATGCCTGTCCATCCTGACCATGAAAGGTCCCACATTTTCATTTAGGATCTCTTCCACGTACCTTTTTGCATTTAGAGTTCCATTTTGAATGAGTACCAGCTCGGTGCGGGCCTCGGCAGAAATCCCAGTCCAAACTTGTTCCACACACGCTTGATGGAAGCGCTCCCCTGGTCTTCTGTACACCAACTGCCTACCATCCTGCTTATAAAGCATGAATTTAGACTCATCCGTGAACATTACCCTCGACCAATCGTTTAGTGTCCAGTTCAGGTGCTCGCGCATGTATCTCTGTTTTGCAATTCGATGTCTTCGTTCCAGTTTTGGGCCATTTGTGGGCGTCAATGGTTTCAAGTTTGCTTTATCAAGATGTATCCTCACTGCTGAGCGCTTAAATTGCCACCTCCAAAGCAAATAAAATAATTTTTTAGACAACAGCAGTTTGAAAACGATTTCGGAGCATTGTAGCCACCAGTTGTCTGTCTTCCCTGGCTGTTGTGCATCTTGACCTGTCATTTCCTAGTCTCCTAAGGTGTGATCCGGTCTCAAGAGACCGACCAAGGTACCGCTGGAGTACCCGCTGTACAGTCGACAAAGATACACCAATGTTTCTGGCTGTTTCACGCTGGCTCCGCCCAAGTTCCAAAAAAGTCAGGATTCTAGTACATTCCTCAAGCGTGACTACCATGATACACCTCATGGAATTAGATTATTTCGCAGACTTAGATTATTTTACTACTTTGCAATTGTTTCTTATCGGCCTAATGCTAGATTTAGAATTAGACTGATAAGATAAAAAGTAAAATGCTAACTAAACTTCCTAATTATATTATTGACTGCCTCTGTGGCGCGGTGGGAGTGTATCCGACTGCTAAGCAAGAGGTCCTGGGTTCGATTCCCGGGTCGGAACAAATATTTGTGTGATCCACAAATGTGTGTTTCGGAGTTTGGGTGTTTTCCTATGTCATCATCATCATCCGAGCATCTGTCCCAGTTGCGTCTCGCGACGCCCGGGGTCCGCTTTCCTACATTTTCTCCTCCACTTCGCACGGTCTTCGGCATCCCCTGTAGTGAGACCATTGGCACGCATGTCATCCCTTACGACGTCAAGCCAGCACTTCTTGTGTCTTCCCCTCTTACCGGGACCCGGCGGGGCTGACATGGCCAGACATTTGTTACCTACGTAGCCCGGCGGTTGCTGCAAGACGTGACCATACCAACGAAGGCGACACTCTTGCAACTTGTCTGCAATGTCACGGACGTGAAGGCTGCCGCGGATGCGAGAGTTCCTCACGCGGTCCATCCGCGTGACCCCACACATCCACCGCAGCATCTTCATTTCCGTGACACGCAGCTCCTGCTTGTGTCGCTCCAATATCGGCCACGTCTCACTGCCATGTAAAAGGACAGGTCTAATAATGGTTTTGTAGACCTGTCCCTTCAACCGGATCGGCATTTTAGGGTCACAAATGACACCGGTCATCTCCCGCCATTTGGCCCACGCGGCAGCAATGCGTGACTGGACATCGCAATCGATGTCACTGGACGTGTGAAAAACAGATCCCAAGTATTTAACCTGGTCCGTGCGCTCGACCAAATCACCGCCTATGCGGACGGATGTGGGATCTGTCGAGTTTAGTGCCAAGTATGCGGTCTTCTGTCCGACAATTCGTCTAATATTACACTGAACAGAAGCGGACTAAGGACCGAACCCTGGCGTACCCCGACGGTGATGGGGAAGGGTTTCGTGTCGCCAACAGCAGTCCGAACCATTGAATCGGAGTCACAGTACATGTCCCGGATAGTGTCAATATAGACCTCTGGAACCCCTTTGGACCGCAGTGCCCACCAGATCATCGCACGAGGAACACAGTCGAAGGCCTTCTGCATGTCTAGAAACAAACAGTGCAGAGGCGTGTTCTTCGACCTGTATTTCTCTGCGACAACCCTCAGGGCAAAAACAGGGTCCGTGGTCCCATAACCAGGGCGAAACCCATATTGACACCCCGAGAGAGTACACGCCTGCCGGATCCGAGAGTCTATAATCCTCTCGAAGATCTTCATGGTGTGGGACATCACCTTAATACCGCGGCAGCTCCCGCACTCCTGCACTGACCCCTTACCTTTGAAGACTGGAGTAATAATACTCAGTCTCCATTGGTTTGGGATCTGCCCGCTGAGGAGTATGCGGTTAAAAAGGTTTACTAAGATGCCCACACCGCGAGGACCCATCGCCTTTCAGGCTTCGATGGGGACTCCATCGGGTCCGACAGCTTTCCGATTCTTCATGCGGCGAAGCGCAGTCAGGACTTCTCCAGGCGTTACCGGTGGCACTAGTCCCTGATTCGGAGGGAGGTCCGGAGGCTGCACCTCTTTGTGTTGTTTTCCTATGTATAATATGTATGTATTTAGAAATATATAAGTATGTTTATCAGTTATCTAGATCCCATAACACAAGCTAATATTAGCTTACTTTGGGCTAGATGACGCTGTGTGAAAAGTGTCCCACCATATTTTTTTTTATTTTTATTAATTTAATGTAGGTATAATTGACTAATTATACATATAATTGATATACGTTATAATGATAACATATAATACACACATGGGTATTTTATATATTAAATGATTTTTTATATATTTTTACTAAATCGTCTTTTTTTAGGCAGAGGCATACCTACTATACTCCCACTGTTCTGCAATAGTATTTTATCCCACACAATAGGTGGTGAAGCCTATACTACCGAGTAAATTTAATTTAAGTACTAGCTGACCTGCCCGGTTTCGTTCGTTTTCATGCTTACATAATATAAATGCTTACATAAATGAAAAAAATAAATATTTTTGGACATTTTTTTACACAGCGCCATCAAACCCAAAGTAAGCTAATATAAACCTGTGTTATGTGATCTAGACAACTGATAGACATATTTAATACTTGTCTTTCTTCTGTCTGTCCAATCTGTCCTCTTTGACTTTCGTCTGCCTCTGTGGCGCGGTGGGAGTGCATCCGACTGCTACGCAAGAGGTCGTGGGTTTCAATCCCACCCAGGATAAAACTTTGTGTGATGAGCACGATGGTTTATTCTGTGTCTGGGTGTTATTTATCTATATTATGTATGTATTTAGAAATATATAAGTATGTTTATCAGTTATCTGGTTATCATAGTACAAGCTCTGCTTGGTGTGGAATCAGATGGGGTTGTGTGAGTTGTCCCAACAATATTTAATTATTATTATTATTATAAAGCTGAAGAGTTTGTTTGTTTATTTGGTTGAACGCGCTAATCTCAGGAACTACTGGTCTTATTTGAAGAAATATTTTTGTGTTGGATAATCCATTAGTCGAGGAAGGCTATAGGATCATCACGCTACTATCCTGGAGAGCGAAGCCGTAGTCATAAATGTCGATAAATCGGGCAAACTTTTATGCAATTTTGAAGAATTTATGAGCGACGGGATTAAATAGGTGCGACGGAAGTTAGAAGTATGTCACGGGAGAGGCTTGGGGGTCACCTAGTAAAAAAATATTTATTCTGTTCCAGGTGCTTACCATCTCCGTTCCGTGTCCCAACAGTACAACTGGGTACAAAGATGGATGTTGGATATAATTCTACTAGAGATAGCAGTACTTGCTGTACTTATTGCATTGCTAAGGTTGGCAGTAAGATTCTGCTGTAATAAGTTCTGTAAGAACACAAATGAAAAGAAGGAGTTGAAGAAGAAAAAGAAGAATTAGATTAAATGTTGAAATTAAATGTTAATGTTAATGATATGTTAAAATTTTTAAAATAAAATGAAGCAAAAACGATGTTGTTTAATGTGTTGGTGTGTTTCCCGAATGGATCAACAGGTGATTTTTTTTATTTGAATAGTGATTTGTGTGTTCGTTAATGAAAATCACCTCAAAACTCAAATGAGGTCGCCTGTAATAAGTTGCCCCAATAATAAATAGTAGAATAAATACTAGCGGTTATAATTGGTTTTAGGGTGTTCCCTAAAATCCAATTATAACCGCTAGTATTTATTTCCCAGCTAAAGATCTAAAGCAAAACTAACCGTCCTATAAAATATGTCATTTTAACCCCCTTTTTTTAACGTGTGGAAATCCCCTCGGATGTCATGCCGGACTCGAACCGGCTAAAACCACACAGTCTCCGCCTAACTGTCTATTGCCGGACACCCCGGGTAACTCCTCGGAAAGATGTTCCTGAGCTCTCGGCAGACTTTGGCTACCATCGCGGCCTGATATAACAATCTACATATTTGTTACTGGTTGATGCCCGCGGCTCCGCACTCGTGGTAAAGTTTTCCCGTTCCCGTTTCCCACAGGAACCTTTTTCCGGGATAAAAAATAGCCTATGTGTTATTCTGATGTGTAAGCTATATTATTGTAAAGTTTCATCAAAATTCATTCAGTAGATGATGATTTTTGAAGTTGTTTTTTGGAAAGGCTAAAAGATGTTAAACTCTTATCAGGACACGTGACCTGATCGAAAATTCGTAAGACGGAGAAGAGAGAGTAGAGTAGGGCGCGGCGTAGGAGAGGAAGTAATATACCCCTCTCTTTCTATCGCGCGGCGAAAATGTATGCCTGCTGCTGCTGTTTCGTTTAGGCAGCGCAGAGTGCTTACGCGAATGTGCATGTGTGTTTGTATTGTACTGCAGCCTGCTACTTGCATACGGATGATGACTGCTGATGGTTCAACCCTCTGTATATTTGTAAAATTCGTGTTTCTTTTTTTATTTACCACTGAGGTGGCAGACAAGCGTACGGCCCCTGATGAAAGTGGTCACCGTAGCCTATGGACGTTCGCAACAACACTCGCGCTGCCGACCCTTTATAAACCTTCTAAGACCCCTTTTGAAGAACCCTTTACTGTAGTCGTGTAGATATTAACTAACTAACTAACTAACTATCTTCACGCTGTATCCCTGACGGGGTAGTCAGAGAGGACAGATCGCCAGGCTTCGCGATCCATGCATACTTCTTTCGCTTCTTCGAGATTCATCAATCGCTTCATACACGCACGTCTGGGTATCCGAGTACTTTTGACCTTTCCGTTTTTGAGCAATCTGCTCACGTGGTCTTCATATGTAAGTCTCGGCCTTCCCTGACTCCTTCTACCCTCTACTTTTGAACAATATATATTCTTCGTCAATCGTTCCTCACTCATTCGTTGGACGTGTCCAAACCAACGGAGCACGCCCTTTTCCAGCTTAACGCTGACACTTTCATTCAAACCTGCCATATTGCGTATCACTTCGTTACGTATTCGGTCGGCCAAGGTAACGCCGCACAATTTTCGAAGTGATCGCATCTCCACAGCATTCAATTTACTTTCATGCATCTGCTGACATACCCAGGTTTCACTACCGTAAAGCAAAGTTGGCACTAGCACTGCGTTATGAATCGCCATTCGTGCTTCTTTTACGATGCTTTGTCGCTTTACTAACTGGGACAAAGCACCGTTAACTTTGTTTCCGGCAGCTACTCGCCGTTCTACATCCGAATCACATCTTCCATCCGCGCTAAACATACTTCCTAAATACACAATTTCATTCACTTGCTCTAGACGTTCCTGGTTTACCCTAATCTCGCATAAAGTTCTTACGTCACCTCTTTCAAATACTAGAACCTTAGTTTTACTTGCATTCAAGCGGAGACCCTTACTTTCACACCCCTCTTTCATATTAGTGACTAATGCCTGTAGGTCGGCTTCTGATGAGGCCATGAGCACCGCATCATCAGCGTACAGCAGACAGTTTACTGTAAAGTCACCCAAATTCACACCCATATTAAAATCTTTCAACATCTGTAGGCAGCTGTCCAGATACACTATGAACAGCCAGGCGGACATGACACATCCCTGTTTGACGCCTGTACAGACATCAAAAAGAGGTGACACATCCCCCCCTACTCGCACGCAAGCCTTACAGTCCCTATAAAGCGACTGTATTGCCCGCAGTAGCGAGCCGTCCACACCATATCCTGGCAGCAAGTCCCACAGCGTTTCTCTCACAACGTTATCAAATGCTTTCTCTAGATCCACAAAAGCGCAGAAAACCTTCTGGCTAAGAGCCAGAAACTTTTCCGCGATCATGCGGAGAGAAAACACTTGATCCATGCAACCTCTTCCACGTCGGAATCCGCATTGAGCCTCCCATAAATACCTTTCAGACTTTTCTTGCATTCGTGCCGTTATAACCTTTGCATACACCTTACTAGCTAAGCTGACCAAGCTGATCGCCCTGTAGCAGGAGCAGTTTAGGCGCGAGCCTTTCCCTTTGTAAATAGGTACTACAACTGCTACTCGCCAGTCATCTGGGACCTCACCCGTCCGCCAGCACAAGTTGCATAACAGACATAGTGTGTCCCAGACACGAGACCCACTGTACTTGATCATCTCAGCAGTAACTCTGTCTTTTCCCGCAGCCTTACCACATTTCATACTTCTTATCGCTTGTTCTATTTCTTTCATACTAATGACTTCAATGACATCGGGATCCGGAGCATCGAAGTGAGCTCCACTTCCCGACGTGGCATCTCTGTCTTTTCTTGCATACATCTTTCCATAATATTCACTCCATCTCTGCAGGACGTCAGTTTGGTCTTTGGAAATTGGAAATTGGAAGACAACCTTTTATCCGCTTTCATTCTGCACCTTTCACGAGCTTCTTCTATCAGTGCCTTCGTGTTAACTTTCTGCAGCTTGTATCTCTCTTTCATATTAAAATCATTCCGCGAGGCTAAGTAGTCTAGCCATGCTTTCTTCTTCATTCGAACTGCTTCTTTCACTTCCTCATTCCATGCATCACGCTTATTACTACTGCCTCTTTTCGTTTCTCCACACACTTCCACAGCGGCATTTATCATACTGTCCCTAAGGTTCTGCCATACACTTTCCACATTCTCACTGCTTACATTGACGTCGCCAAGCTTTTCGGCTACCCTTTCATTATATTTATCCCTAATAGATGCATCCTGCAGCTTCCAGCTTTTGATGCTATAAGTCGGCTCAGGTTCAGGACACTCGGTACGATGACTCCAACCCGCGAACAGACCCCTAATCCTAGTTATGACTAGGTAGTGGTCTGATCCCAGCTCAGCGCCTCGATAAACCCTTGTGTCCATCACCTGTTTACGGAGCCGACTATCCATTAGGAATAGATCTATCATGCTTCTCTTTGACTTACATGTCCTCGTATACATATGAATTTGTTTGTGGTTGAACATTGTGTTCGCCACAAACAAATCCTTTTCCTTACAAAATGCCAGTATTAGCTTGCCAGCGTCGTTCACCCTTTTATCCCCATACTTCCCGAGTACCGACTCAAAACCATCGCGAGCGGTACCCACCCATCCATTCAAGTCTCCACGTACTATAAGTCTTTCATTTCCTTCTATCACATTTAGAGCTTCTCTCATACTCTCCCAGAAGTCCTCAAGCTCACTCGCGTTCGACGAAGATACTGGCGCGTAAGCAGCTACCAGGAAAATCTTCGTCAAACCAAGTTTTACACGGATCCAGAGGATTCTAGGACCTACCAGTTTGTACTCATACATACCGGAGGCCAATCGCGAGGACAGCAAAATTCCAACCCCTCGACTGCCATGCTCGCTCTCTGGTACTCCAGACCAAAGCGCGAGCATTCCACCCGGGAGCTCCAAGACTTCGCTGCCCTTGCGCTTGGTCTCTGTCAAGCACACTGCATCTAACTTTCTCTCATTCATAACATCCATCAACTCATTCATCTTATCTGTCATTCCTCCCCTAACATTCCACGCAGCTACCCTGCACTCCGTCCTCCACTTCCCGCCGTGTCGGGCCGCGCGTGTAGGGTGGCGGTCCCCTACGCCGCTCTGGCACACACTTTTCGCACCAGCGGGGACGAACTGGTGCGCGTCGCCTCGGGGGCACGCCCTAGCATCACTCGTCCTGGTGGCACTCGTGTTGGAGTAGAATTGCAGCCGTAGCTGGCGTGATGGCGACGTGCACGCTTCTACTCTTCATCCCCATGTAGATATTATATAAGTATAAAGTGTTTAAAATATGTAAATTATACATTAACGTTAATGTTCAAGTTGTCACTTCTGCCGACACTCCGGAGTGCAACCCATAGTCTTCTTTTAAATAAATGTCATTTTTTAAAACTGTGTATTTTTTTTATTTTCGGGTTAAAAGGGAGAAATATAAAAAAAAGCAATAACTCATAAAAATATAAAAATGAATCCCTATTTCCCTTGGTCACGCCATCCAAATGAACGGCTGGACTGAGATGAAAAATTCTTTTTGTATTGGAAAGCCCCTTTTATTGAGGAACGTTCTAAGCTATATATTATCACGCCACTACACAGGAGAGCGGAGCAGTAATCATAAATGTCCACAAATCGGGGAACCTTTCATACATTTTTGGAAAATAATAAGCGACGGGATTATTTGTGTGCTACGGGGTTGGAAGTATGTCACGGACGAAGCCGGGCATGTCAGCTAGTACATTAAAAAATCGTCAGCTGCTTGTTATCCGATTTTGACGTAGGTATGTCTTTAAAATTTCTTCCTTTAAGAAGCGAAGTAAGAAAATGAAAACTTTTAAAAACGAATGATAAAGAAATTGGGGGAGAAGAACATTTATGGTGTTGCAGCCTTTATCTCCGTTCAAAATTCTATTACGTCACTGGATAGCTAAAGAATTTACTACGCTAAGTAAGGACTGTGACAAACTGTACGCGGCGGAGAGGAAGCACCGCCATCTTACGGTCATTTTGCTGCGTATCTTGATTTCCATTTTTATAACCTTTCTCCATTTTTATAAGTTTTTATTCCCCGTTTCGAGACCTGATTTCGGAGCCGGTGCTGAGGAATACCTTCCCATTCCTCCACCAGTGCTTGTTTGAGCTAGGGAAGCGTGATTAGTAGGGGGTTTCGACCGTTCACGCAACGTTAAAGCTCGTCCTAGGCGTGCTCGATGGAGTTTAACTCAGGGATTCGTGCTTGGGCAGCAAGAGAGCAGAGTTCGATATCCACCTCTTCAAGGTATATCCAATTTATGGGGACGCGAATTTGCATGCATTAATATGCCATGCCGGTCTATCATGGCCATGAAAGGTCCCACATTCTCGTTGAGGATCTCTTCCACGTACCTTTTTGCTTTTAGAGTTCCATTTTGAATGAGTACCAGCTCAGTGCGGGCCTCGGCAGAAATCCCAGTCCAAACTTGTACAAAGCCTCCACCGTACGCCCCTTTTTCTCCACATACTCTTGATGGAAGCGCTCCCTTGGTCTTCCGTACACCAACTGCCTACCATCATCCGTGAACATTACCCTCCACCAATCGTCTAGTGTCCAGTTTGTGCTCGCGCACGTATCTCTGTTTTGCAAGTCGATATCTTCGTTCCAGTTTTGGGCCATTTGTGGGCCTCAAAGGTTTCAAGTATGCTTTATCGAGATGTATCCTCACTGCTGAGCACTTAAATTGCCACCCTCAAAGCAAATAAAATGATTTTTTAGACAACAGCAGTTTGAAAACGATTTCGGAGCATTGTAGCCACCAGTTGTCTGTCTTCCCTGGCTGTTGTGCATCTTGACCTGTCATTTCCTAGTCTCCTAAGGTGTAATCCGGTCTCTTGGTACCGCTGGAGTACCCGCTGTACAGTCGACAAAGATACACCAATGTTTCTGGCTGTTTCACGCTGGCTCCGCCCAAGTTCCAAAAAAGTCAGGATTCTAGTACATTCCTCAAGCGTGACTACCATGATACACCTCATGGAATTAGATTATTTCGCAGACTTAGATTATTTTACTACTTTGCAATTGTTTCTTATCGGCCTAATGCTAGATTTAGAATTAGACTGATAAGATAAAAAGTAAAATGCTCTAACTTCCTAATTATATTATTGACTGCCTCTGTGGCGCGGTGGGAGTGTATCAGACTGCTAAGCAAGAGGTCCTGGGTTCGATTCCCGGGTCGGAACAAATATTTGTGTGATCCACAAATGTGTGTTTCGGAGTTTGGGTGTTTTCCTATGTCATCATCATCATCCGAGCGTCTGTCCCAGTTGCGTCTCGCGACGCCCGGGGTCCGCTTTCCTACATTTTCTCCTCCACTTCGCACGGTCTTCGGCATCCCCTGTAGTGAGACCATTGGCACGCATGTCATCCCTTACGACGTCAAGCCAGCACTTCTTGTGTCTTCCCCTCTTACCGGGACCTGGCGGGGCTGATATGGCCAGACATTTGTTACCTACGTAGGTTGCCGCAAGACGTGACCATACCAACGAAGGCGACACTCTTGCAACTTGTCTGCAATGTCACGGACGTGAAGGCTGCCGCGGATGCGAGAGTTCCTCACGCGGTCCATCCGCGTGACCCCACACATCCACCGCAGCATCTTCATTTCCGCGACACGCAGCTCCTGCTTGTGTCGCTCCAATATCGGCCACGTCTCACTGCCATGTAAAAGGAGAGGTCTAATAATGGTTTTGTAGACCTGTCCCTTCAACCGGATCGGCATTTTAGGGTCACAAATGACACCGGTCATCTCCCGCCATTTGGCCCACGCGGCAGCAATGCGTGACTGGACATCGCAATCGATGTCACTGGACGTGTGAAAAACAGATCCCAAGTATTTAACCTGGTCCGTGCGCTCGACCAAATCACCGCCTATGCGGACGGATGTGGGATCTGTCGAGTTTAGTGCCAAGTACTCGGTCTTCGCCACATTTAGTTTCAGACCGCCTCTCTCAAGCGTCTCCTTCCACGCCTTCACACGTCGCACCAATCTGCCCCTGTCCTCGTCTGCCAGCGCAATATCGTCAGCATACATGAGCAACCATGGAGGCTGCTCATGTGGGTTTCTGATGCTGTCCGACAATTCGTCTAATATTACACTGAACAGAAGCGGACTAAGGACCGAACCCTGGTGTACCCCGACGGTGATGGGGAAGGGTTTCGTGTCGCCAACAGCAGTCCGAACCATTGAATCGGAGTCACAGTACATGTCCCGGATAGTGTCAATATAGACCTCTGGAACCCCTTTGGGCCGCAGTGCCCACCAGATCATCGCACGAGGAACACAGTCGAAGGCCTTCTGCATGTCTAGAAACAAACAGTGCAGAGGCGTGTTCTTCGACCTGTATTTCTCTGCGACAACCCTCAGGGCAAAAACAGGGTCCGTGGTCCCATAACCAGGGCGAAACCCATATTGACACCCCGAGAGAGTACACTCCTGCCGGATCCGAGAGTCTATAATCCTCTCGAGGATCTTCATGGTGTGGGACATCACCTTAATACCGCGGTAGCTCCCGCACTCCTGCACTGACCCCTTACCTTTGAAGACTGGAGTAATAATACTCAGTCTCCATTGGTTTGGGATCTGCCCGCTGAGGAGTATGCGGTTAAAAGGTTTACTAAGATGCCCACACCGCGAGGACCCATCGCCTTTCAGGCGTCGATGGGGACTCCATCGGGTCCGACAGCTTTCCGATTCTTCATGCGGCGAAGCGCAGTCAGGACTTCTCCAGGCGTTACCGGTGGCACTAGTCCCTGATTCGGAGGGAGGTCCGGAGGCTGCACCTCTTTGTGTTGTTTTCCTATGTATAATATGTATGTATTTAGAAATATATAAGTATGTTTATCAGTTATCTAGATCCCATAACACAAGCTAATATTAGCTTACTTTGGGCTAGATGACGCTGTGTGAAAAGTGACCCAGAATATTTTTTTTTATTTTTATTAATTTAATGTAGGTATAATTGACTAATTATACATATAATTGATATACGTTATAATGATAACATATAATACACACATAGGTATTTTATATATTAAATGATTTTTTATATATTTATACTAAATCGTCTTTTTTTTAGGCAGAGGCATACCTACTATACTTCCACTGTTCTGCAATAGTATTTTATCCCACACAATAGGTGGTGAAGCCTATACTACCGAGTAAATTTTATTTAAGTACTAGCTGACCTGCCCGGCTTCGTCCGTTTTCATGCTATGTCGTGACAACGGAAAACGTGTTTCATTTTTATATATATAGATACTGTCAGCAAAAATGTAGTACATTTTTCGATTCACTAATATTAAACCTACCTACCGCTCGCCATACACAGGAACAACCCTCACACTCTGAGTCCGGAGCACTCGCATACCTATACGGTTAAATTCTTTTTTCCGCATACGCTTAGATTGTGGAATGAATCCCTGGGTTTTCTTGAACGTCTACGGTATGGAGTTCTTCAAAAGGATCTTACAAGGATTTTAAATGTAGGCAGCACGAGAGTTGCACCTCTGGTATTGCAAACGTCTATAGGCTATGGTGATCACTCCCCATCAGGTGGACCGTATGCTTTTCTGCCACCTCAGAGGTACAAAGAAGATAAAAAAGAGCACTGAGTTAACAACCACGAGCGCACAAAAAGTGAATAAAAAACTATCTAAAAAATATACTCCTACTGCATTCATAAAGACAGACATCTAATAATTCTAAAACCATTTGATGATTCAACTCCGTCACAGAATAAAATAATGTCCCAATTGTTGTAAATATGTCACACCAATGAAAAAAATGGCTACATCGTAAGTATTGTGCCAAACTTTAAATTGAGAGTTCCTTAATTGTAGATTAATCGAGAGAATTTAGGATTGCCAACTGTAAAACAGAAACCTTAATAGTAATAATGAGGTGGTCCCGTGGTCCCACTGCTGTGCCCCACTGGTGGGTCCACGAGGAAGTTATTTTCATCGTAGCCCCACTGCATTGTATTGGCACTACGGGGAAAAATAATTCCCCGTGGGGCGTAACGGTGGGACCAGGGGTAATTTTACGTTATCATTTTCAAAATTTTCTTTTGATTATATTGACAGAAAATAATCCAAATTTAATACACACATACATATTGTCACGCCCTTATCCCCTAAGGGGTAGGCAGAGGCATACTATACGCCCACATTTCGCAACGGAAATCCCGGAAAGATGCAAAAAATTTAAAACTGTGAAAATATCTTTATTCATGTAGGTCACAAAGTAACACTTATAAACGTCAAGATTATTGCTTCTACTACATTTACTGCCAGAATCGCAAAACAATAGGTAGAGCTTGAGTAAGAACCTGCCAATATAACTCATTGCCTCTTTTTTTTAAACGCCAGTAATTACATTAGTTTTTGTTTACATTTGGGAAATCTTTTTTTAAAAAGAGAATGTTAATTACATTATATTTATTTTTTATTATTATTTTATTTATCTACCACGCCTTATCCCCGAAGCGGTGGCAGAGGGATACATGTTGTATGCCCACGTTTCACCATTTGTATTCCTGTCCCACGTAATAGGTGGTGAGTCCATTGCCGTGTTGAAATAGACAGTGTTAAAAATTTTCAATCCGCCCATAAGGCATTCAACTTGACTTAACGACTGCCATGTTACTGGCAACCGGGACCAACGGCTTAACGTGTCTTCCGAAGCACGGAAACGCTTGCAAATGTAAATGCCACAAAGTGGTCACCCATCCGAGGACCAGCCATTGTGAAAGTTGCTTAACGCAGTGATCGTTTACAGAACACTGAAACCACGGGGCCACGAGCGCCTTCTTCTTCAACTTAGTGTATTCTCAGTTGCTTTTAAATTCTACTTGGATTTGGAGCTCAGGGTTCACTTTTATTTGACTGCTAGGAACAGCAATCATTTCACTTTTAATCATCGATATTATTGGCAGGGACTGACGTTTGACGTAATAAATAATAATAATAATAAATATTGTAAGACACTTTTCACACAGCGCCATCTAGCCCAAACTAAGCTATAAGCTTGTACTATGGGATCTATTTCTAAATACATACATATATATACCTAGGAAACACCCAAATTCCGAAATTCCAACATTTGTAGATCACACAAATACTTGTTCCGACCCGGGAATTGAACCCGGGACCTCATGCGCGGCAGTCGCATGCTCAACCACCGCGCCACCGAGGCAGTCAAAGCACAGTTATTCATATACTTTGGTCAAAGTAAATATTTTTATATCTATAGGTACCTATATATTAATACTGGGTGTAAGTGATCTCACCAAATATCGGCCATTTAGTCCAGTTATTATATACATTTGGAAATGCAAATGAACCGAGAAATCCAAATTTTGGATATTACGTTTCTACAAAAGCAACCCGATTTTTCCGACGTAATGACTGGACTAATTATGGGGTTTAGAGACCAAACGTTCCGAACAACGCCGATATAATCAAAACCCAAATGATGATTACAACTTAGCCAGGTCTGTTAATAATTCGCTAAAATAAAATATTCAGCTAATCGCAGAGAACTGTCGCTATAGGTATAATTCGTGACATATTTAGCCTTCTACATATTTTTTTTATCACTGACATGTATGACGATACATAAATTGTTATTGTGAATTATCAAATATCTGTGAAGGCCAAAGCCGCGACGGTCGTGTTTGTGTTCTCTGTGATTTTTGAATAAACTATTTCAATAATCGGATTGGTGTGTTGAGTACCTAATATTGCGTAAGTTACAATGTTATTATGTAATTTTATTTTACTTATTGATCTTTGGGTGACATTTTGTAAATTAATATTATGGGTTTTTTTTTAAACAGCGCCATTTCTTCTTAGTATGCTAATATTAATTTGGGGTATGGGATCTAGGCAATTGATAAACATACTCTAAACACTATGACACACTCAAACTGCAAAACAAAAATTTGTGAATACACAATATTTAATCAAACACAATAATTCTTCGTGGCAGTCGCATTAAACACTTATTATTGTCAACACTTATTGACTGCCTCTGTGGCGCGGTGGGAGTATATCCGACTGCTACGCATGAGGTCGTGGGTTCGATTCTCAACCAGGATAAAACTTTGTGTGATGAGCACTATGGTTTATTCTGTGTCTGGAAGTTATTTATCTATATTATGTATGTATATAGAAATATTTAAGTATGTTTATCAATTATCTGGTTACCATAGTACAAGCTCTGCTTAGTTTGGAATCAGATGACGTTGTGTAAGTTGTCCCAACGATATTTATTATTATAAAAATGATTTGTAAATCGGTATTAATGAACTTATTATTGCACGCCTCATAAGCGAAGCGTTGAGGTGAGTACTACTGTCACTTCGCGCAAAACATCTGATTTTTCAAACTTAACTATTTATCATATATTGCACTTGTAAAATAATATTTACACACACATATCAAGAAAAAACACTATTTTTAACACTCATGATATTTTTGATGCCATTTTTGTTATTTAAACTAGTTAAAAAACTGTTTAAAAAAGTTCCGTCTTGGACGTCCGTGTGTCTGTATGTTACAGTTTTTTTCTTGTTAACACGATAACGACCGAAATACTTTACTAATCGAGTCTTTTTTTTCTCTTACGCTTTAGTATATTAGGAATAGAACCCTTTCAATTCTCACTGGCTGATTCGATGTGGTTTAATTGTTATTAAATATTAAATAAACAATTTTAGCACAACGCCATCTAGCGCAATTTAAGCTATAGTTTGCTTAAATTGCGCTTAAACTTTTCGCACAACGCCATTCAATTTTTTAGTTGTCTTCGCCCATCTTGGGCAGGCAAAGGAATCTTAGTCCATGCAGCCTAGTCTTCAGTATTTAATATTTTCTTGTTATTTTGTTTTAGTCCTGTCTAGTCGTTTGTCGATGTCAAGTCCTCAGTCCTAGGTCCTAGCCCGTGCCCCAATAAGGCAGTGGATCCCTTTTGCAGCTCTCTATGGAAATTTGGCACTAACACAAACAACACCGCTATTCATTGCAATATATTACTTTCTTTAACTAATGCACTTCCGAACTCTTTATATATAATATTCCAGCATTATTAAACACAAAAACACGAATTTGACACTAGTTTTTTTAAAATAATATACGACAACCAACGCCATTTAACCAAAAAAAAAATTAAGGATTAGTATCTATTTTTTTTTTGGTAAGATGGCGTTGTGCGAAAAGTCTTTAAACATTTTAAGTCATTGGTCGAAATTTAAATTAAAACGAAACCATAATTTATATAATATAATAAAAGCGAGTGAGGCGTACAATTTTCGATTTTCCAAACTTTTTTTTGCTATGAAATCTATGACAAGTTTGAATGGGAGCTTTTTCCATAAATTATACCTAGGTAACACTGAAAATGTTTAGAACTGGCCAGAAAAAATATATCTAAAGAAAAATTTATTTGAATTTCAATTATAGAACTCTTTGGTAACCTAATGTAATATATTGCATTCATTTGTCATTTGTTTTTGTGAATTGGCGGCAAATGTAAAACTCTTGTTAAATGTGAAAATGAACTTAACGCGAGAAATTTTTCGGTCAATGATTTATTATGACTTTCGTTGTAGGCTTACTCAACAACAAAGCTATGATAGGCTGCGATTAGCATTTCATAATGAAGCCCCATCTCGTGTCACTATTTACAATTGGTTTAACGAGTTTAAACGTGGACGTAGCAATCTCAGTGAGTATCCGCGTGAGGGACGTCCTTTAACAGCGACTACTGAAGATAACATCAGTGCTGTGCGACGTTTGATAGAGGAGGATAAGAGAGTGACCTATCAGCAGATACGGGCAAGCCTAGGCATTGGTATGAGTCAAGTTCACAAAATATTACACGAACATTTAGGCGTCAGGAAGCTTTGTACCAGATGGATTCCCCATACTTTAACCGACGACCAGAAACACCTTCGCATGGACTGGTGTCGCGAAATGTTAGATAAGTTCAACGGCGGTGACTCAAATGCTGTATTTGACATTGTCACAGGTGATGAATGCTGAATATGTTGCTACGAATCCGAAACCAAAAGACAATCAGCTCAGTGGGTCTTTCCTTTTAAGGATCGGCCAACTGAGGTAAAGAAAGGAAGAAGTCAAGAAAAAAAGATGATAGCCTCGTTCTTTGGTCGGAAAGGTCATTTCGCGACAGTTATGCTAGAAGATGGAAGGACAGTTACTGCAGACTGGTACGTCAATCGCTATTAGCCTGTTGTCTTTGCAAAAAATTCGACAGCATCGCCCTCGAAGCAGGATCCTTCTTCACCACGACAATGCTTCAGCGCACTCCGCAAAACGGAATGTAGAATATTTGACTATGGCAGGTGTCGAGATAATGAGTCATCCGCCATACAGTCCCGACCTGGCGCCCTGCGACTCATTTATTCTCAAGAACTAAAGATAAACTTCGAGGTATTCGCTTTACGAGCCCTGAAGATGCGGTGAAAGCGTTCGAAAATGCCATAGAAGGGACCCCTAAGGAAGAATGGGCCCACAGCTTTTCTCAGCGTTTCCATCGAATGCGACGATGTGTAGTTGGTTTTTTCCTTGTGGCAACCCTAGGTATAACAGCTGATTTGAATTGGCTCCGTATTTTATATTGTAATATTGCAAAAATAATTATAATTTTAATTAAAAACCAATTCATCATTGCCAAATAATACCATATTGAGTGTTAAATAATCATTTTCACCATTTATTGTGCTAAAAGTAAATAAATATAAACTTAAAAATTGTACCGGTGTAGTGACAGTTAGAACATCGGAAAATTTTCAATATTTGAAATTATTACTTGGATTTGGCAAGATTTATAAAACTAATAGTTTTTTCAATCAAGGTTTGTGAGTTTATTTACTTTTACATCCTCATATGTCCATTAATAGTGTGATTTTGTAATGTTCTATGAATAAAACATAACCTCGTTTTGTTTCGCATTTCTTTGCTCTAAGTCTACTTTGCTAATAATTACTGATTCTGTAGCACGTAATTATAACAAAATGTCGAATACTAATAACATGATAATGACGCGTAAGGCCTTAGCTCATCAACAAGAGACAAGGCTTCAATTAACGTTGAAAGAATTACAGATTTTTAGGGAGAAGTGCGATAAACTGAACAAGGAAAGGGACGAAAATGAGTTAGAACTGCTAGGTATTTTAAGTAAGAACGGACAACTCAAAAAAGAACTGGCACAGTTGCATTCACTGTATACTGATACCTTACAGGATCGGGATAGGTTACAACTTATAGTTGACAGTTTTGACTCATGTAGGGAACATTATGAACAAACTCTGCACCAAATTAGAATACTAAAGGAGGAGCTACAACGATCGGAAATCAAAATATCGCAACTAGAAGACAAGAAACAGAGCACAGTGGTTCAATCTAATCAGAGTTTGTTCGATGAACTGATGGCTACAAGCTTAGATACTGCTACAGCTCACCCTTCCATTGTCATAGACCTCACTTCTGATGATGAAACCGGGGGCTGTTCTAAATCATTAAAAATTATTAAGTGTAGTAAGAATAAGTTAAAGAAATATTTAAAAATTAAAAAGTTTATTACTAAATCTAAAAAAATGATACATAAATACAAGTTTTTTATAAATAGCATGTCACTTAATAGACAGAGATTGCAACTGATTGACCAGGTAAATATGTATATGTTAGAACTTGATACTGTTGCACAACAGTACAAAACTGATACACAGGCCCTTCAATGTCAGATTGACCGACTTCAAGACTCTTTGAAATCAATTTCATATAAATATGAAACAGCAGAGAAACAGAGTAGGGAACAGGTGTTAGCCATAGGTAAATTAGTGACCAATTGACATCCGCAGGCCATGTTCCCTCCTCACCCTTAAGTTGTGAAAGAATTAGATGCAATGATGAATTTTCACCAATTAAAACTGTGTGCAGTGTGGATAATAGTATATTAAGTTTAAGTAGTAATTGCGAGGCATCTACGAGTATAATAGAAAAGTTGCAAATAAAAAGTGATGCAAAGACCATAGTCTATTGCGATGAAATAGGTAAAAATTTTGGACATTATTTATAACAGTTAAGTCATTCTGTAATAAATCATACATATCCAGGAGCTTCATACTCTCAAATTATAGATTTTATATTGACTGGTACACACTGCATGCAGTCTACTATAGTGGTGCTGGTTGGCAGAAGAGGCAATATTAATAGTGACAAACTTTTAAAAGTTTTTGATAAGTTATCAAGTCTGCAAGTAAAACAAGTAATTTTGTCCACCTTGCCATACAGCACTGCTATGAGCCACAAGGAAAATCACTTAGATACAATTAAATATGAAACTACATACTATATATGTAGATAGATAGTAGATATAATAGTAGATACGTATCATATTCCAAAAAAATTGAATTGTTCGATTGGAACATAATTTTCAATAATAATAGTTTGTTGACATTAGATAGATATTTTCTATCAAAATTTTTACAACGAAAGGTAGCTCTGTTGCTATCTAATTTTTTAATTTTTCAAGCCAAATTATTGGCTAGTACAACTGCTTTTATTGAGCAGGATAGTTTTGATACTTCACATTTGGAAAATGAAATTCCAAAAAACTAGTTTATAGGACAACAGATAATAAATCTGGCCAGTTGACTTTGGCCCCTGAGAATAATCTTAGTAAAAATATTGTTTTTATAAACCTGGTGCACCATAATGTTAGAGGTTTAATAAATGGTAAAGATTTAGAGTTAGAGCTATACATTAATGCAAATTCTATTAATATTTTTTGTGCTACAGAGCACTGGTTAAAAGATCATCAAATCACATTGTTGAACTTCGTAAATCACCAGGTTGCTAGCTCGTTCAATAGAAAACATTCTAAACGTGGAGGCTCTTTAATATTAATTAATAAAAACTTCAAATTTAAAGAACGTAAGGATTTAGTAGCCCTCTCCATTGAGCGAGTTATTGAGATTGCCAGTATTGAGTTTGAGCATTTCATCTTGTTAAGCGTATACAGTCCCCCTGATGCTTCTTACATTGAATTTGAAGAAAAGCTTGAAGAAGCACTGCTCAAATGCCAATGTTCTAAGAAATCTATAATAGTTTGTGGAGATTTTAATGTTGATATATTAGATACATCATTAACTCCATCAGAGAGAAATAAAATGAAAAATTTATTTAAATCCTTTAATCTGCATAGTACATTCTTAGAACCCACTCGTATAACAGCCACCAGTGCAAAATGTATTGATAATATTTTTACTGATATTAAACCTATAGATAAAGGTATTGTGGATTCTGTGGAGTCAGATCATCGTGGCCAATGGATAAAATTTCCTAAAAGTAGTAACAAAGTCAGCAAAAAACAAATTAAATATGTACCAATTAACCAAAGTCGTTTGAATAATTTTTAAGAAAATGTATTAAAGAGATTACCATATCTACCTAACTTCACTTGTGTAGACCAGTCATATAAACACTTATTTAATTTGATTAATGATGAGTTTGGCAAAGTTTTTACCTCAAAAACTCTACAGATTGGTGGTCGTCCTGTTTTCAGTGACTGGGCAACACCAGGTATCTTTAAAAGTAGAAATAAATTATTTGAATTATATTCAGAAAAATCATATAATTTTAGGCAAACCTTTCAGGAATATGTTAAAAATTATTCAAAGATATTTAAACAAACGTGTCATCTTGCTAAGTCAAACTTCATTAAAAATAAAATTTCTAATTCTGTAAATAAAATAAAAATGACTTGGAACATCATTAACTCTGAATGCGGTAGATCTTTAGTGACTGAAAGGGATTTCCACTTAAAAGTAAATGGTTGCCATGTTACAGGAGACCTGGAAGTGGCTACGGAGTTTGAACACTTTTTCAAAAATGTACCTATATCGACAACAAAATCTCTCCAAGCATCTTCCAGTTCCGCTGAACTTTTATTAGAAGAATCTGTTCTTTGTTGCAGGGATGCATTTGTATTCACAGATATTTGTGCTCAGGACATTGTAAAAACATTTAAATGTATCGAAATTAAGAAAACCGCGGACATTTGGGGATTATCGGTCAAAACTGCATCATGTATAATTGAGGTAATTGCGCCCCATCTAGCAACTGTGTTTAATGACTGTGCTTCTAGTGGTACATTTCCTGATTTAATGAAACACAGCAAAGTCGTTCCCTTGTTCAAGGCTGGCAGCGCTACAGAGCCGTCTAATTTCCAACCAGTGTCAGTGCTGCCAACTTTGAGCAAAGTATTTGAAAAAATAATCTTGAATCAAATGCTATCCCATTTTGATAGTCATAAAATACTCCATGCGAATCAATTTGGGTTTACGAAAGGGCGCTCAACTTCCGATGCTGGTGTTGAGTTATTAAAATGTATTCATGAAGCATGGGAAGACAAGCACGATGCATTAGGTATATTTTGCGATCTATCAAAGGCTTTTGATTGCGTTCAACATGAAACGCTGTGCAGGAAACTACACCACTATGGAATAAGAGGCAAAGCTCTCGACCTTCTGTCTTCATATTTGAACAATTGAATACAGAGGGTCGATATTAATGGTACACGTTCTGTAGGATCCATGGTTACAATGGGTGTGCCGCAAGGCTTGATACTTGGGCCATTCTTGTTCCTCATTTATATTAATGATTTACCATTTTATGTAGGAGACAGGAATATGATTGTTTTGTTTGCAGATGACACCTCATTAATTTTTAAAATTAAAAGACAATTAGATAACTATGACGATGTAAACAATGCAATTGCAAGAGTAGTTCATTGGTTCAGCTCAAATAATCTTTGGCTTAATGAAAATAAAACTAAATGTATAAAATTTACTCTACCAAATGTAAAACAAGTTGCGGCCAATGTTCAACTGAATGGACAAGTGTTAGAGTTTGTAGAATCAACTGTGTTCCTAGGTATAACTATTGATGCCAATTTGCAGTGGGGCCCACACATAGAATATTCTCCTTTGGGGGAGTGCTGCAGATTTAAATATTATTTTTGTTCTACAAAAGCGGGCTGTACGCGCTATTTATAATTTGGGCCCCAGAGTTTCTCTCCGAGAAAAATTCAAAGAAGTAAATATTCTAACCGTACCATCACAATACATTTTTGCCAATCTTATGTATGTCCAGAAAAATCTTTCACAGTTTTCTAAACTCTGTGATAAACATAATATAAACACTAGAAATAAAAATAATCTTTCAGTCCACCACAGTCGACTACATAAGATTGGCGATTCTTTCCAGCGTAACTGTATACGCTTTTACAACAAGCTTCCCTGTGACCTGAGAAATTTACCTTTAAATAAATTTAAAAAGTTTATTAAAAGCAAGCTTTGTGAAAAAGGTTTTTACTCCGTTACAGACTATTTGCAGGACAGGGACGCCTGGAAATGATCTGCTGGCAAAGTGAAATAATATTAAATTGTAAATAGGCCATCAAAAAAAAAAGGCTTCCTAAGTTTCTTGCCGGTTCTTCTCAGGTGGGCCGCGTTCCGAACCGGTGGTCGCTTTAAATATTTTAAATAGTGTATGACATTTTGTAAGCGCCGATAAAATGGTCTATGCAAAATAAAGATATTTTTATTTTATTTTATTTATTTTAGAGAGGAACGGAGATTACTTCGAAAAACAATAAAAGTATTAGCAGATTTCTACATTAAGCCGTTTTTTATTTTCCAAACATTTTCAGTGTTACCCACGTAATACTTGTTTGATTTTGACATAGAATAAAATTATGCTGTTTTCTTAAATGCTATATAACAGATTTTAAAATGTAACTATTATAAAAAAGAGGACTTCATAATGTAGTGCAAAGTTTTGTTTTATTTTTAAATTAATGACATTTTATTAACATACATACATATTGTCACGCCTTTATTCCCGAAAGGGTAGGCAGAGGCCTACTATACGCCTACATTTTAAACGTATGCATTTTTGTTCCACGTAACAGGTGGTGAGCCCATTGCCGTGTTGAATCATCATCATCATCATCCGAGCGTCTGTCCCAGTTGCGTCTCGCGACGCCCGGGGTCCGCTTTCCTACATTTTCTCCTCCACTTCGCACGGTCGTCGGCATCCCCTGTGGTGAGACCATTGGCACGCATGTCATCCCTTACGACGTCAAGCCAGCACTTCTTGGGTCTTCCCCTCTTACCGGGACCCGGCGGGGCTGACATGGCCAGACATTTGTTACCTACGTAGCCCGGCGGTTGCCGCAAGACGTGACCATACCAACGAAGGCGACACTCTTGCAACTTGTCTGCAATGTCACGGACGTGAAGGCTGCCGCGGATGCGAGAGTTCCTCACGCGGTCCATCCGCGTGACTCCACACATCCACCGCAGCATCTTCATTTCCGTGACACGCAGCTCCTGCTTGTGTCGCTCCAATATCGGCCACGTCTCACTGCCATGTAAAAGGACAGGTCTAATAATGGTTTTGTAGACCTGTCCCTTCAACCGGATCGGCATTTTAGGGTCACAAATGACACCGGTCATCTCCCGCCATTTGGCCCACGCGGCAGCAATGCGTGACTTGACATCGCAATCGATGTCACTGGACGTGTGAAAAACAGATCCCAAGTGATCCATTGCCGTGTTGAATACATTTTATTAAGTAGGTACCTACTACTTAATCTATGACAAATTTGAATGGGAGCTCCGGAACAAGAAATAGGTTATTTTTTGCCCCTATTAAAGCATCCCAATTATTCTTTTAACGAAATTTAAAGGTACAATTTTAATCTCAACATCACGTTGTATGCCTGACGGGGTAGTAAGAGAGGACAGATCTCCAGGTTTCACGATTCATGCCCACTTCTTTTGCTTCCTTCTTCGCTTCATATACGCATGTATATTCGTCCGGGTATTCGAGTACTTTTCACCTTCTCGATTTTGAGCAATATGCTCACGTGGTCTTCATATATAAGTCTCGGCCTGCCCTGACTCCTTGTACTCTCTACTTTTGCACAATATATATTCTTCGTCAATCGTTCCTTACTCATTCGACTCCGTTACACGTAAGATAATGTAATGCTTAATATTGACATTATAATATAATGAAATTTACACATATTTTCAACTTAGAGGTCAAGAAAAGATAGCAAAATTAACAAACGTCCATCTGATAAAGATTAAATAAAGAAACGGCTGCAACACAGTCGTGTGTGCGCTTGTGGCCTCGCTAACTCAGTGTTCTGTAAACGATCACTGCGTTATGCAACATTAGCTATAACTGGTCCTTGGATGGATGACCACTTTGTCACATTAACATTTTCGAGCGTTTCCGTGCTTTGGAAAGCACGTTAAGCGGTCCCGGTCGCCAGTAAAATGGCATGCGTTAAAGCCAGTTGAAGACCTTATGGGCGGCTTGAAAATATCAACAGCAGATCGCCACAGCCTGCACCTGTCCATTTTAACGCGGCTTATGGGCTCACGATCTGTTACGTTGGACAAAAATGCATACAGTGCGTATAGTATGCCTTTGCCTACCACTTCGGAGATAAAGGCATGACAATATGTATGTATGCAACACAGTCGTAAACTTTTACAATAACAGAGGTGCCCTTGGTTAGAGGCCATTCATCTTTAACATAAAAAAGTGTGTGTGTACTTATGTACATGCGTTAGAAGTTATACTGCTTTAGTCTAATAAGATTTCATTACATATACCACAACTCTTTGTTTGTAAAAGGAATAGTAAATTAGAAAGAAAAAAACATCTAAAGAATGAAAACTACTTTGAATGTAGTTATAAATTGTCATGGAAACACTTATCAGCTAACTACAGGATGTTTATAAATTGTCATGGAAACACTTATCAGTGATTTTTCGTGACGGTCTGCGCGCGCAACGTAAAAATTGACTCTCATAATTTTTCCCTAACGCACCAAAAGAAGTACAACTTCAAAATTCAAAATAGTAGAATTCTATCGGTCGACCGATAGAAGTCTATTGGAGTACGATTGTAATAATAGACTAGGAAAAACTGTCAAAATTGTACCGGTGGCTTTCTATTTAGCGACAATTTCGATTCTTTTTCGACACTATTGAAATAGCAGACTCGGACCCTTGTTGTTGAATGAAATGAAATGTACAGGCATTCAGTTCAAGGCTTAACGATTGACATGTTACTGGCAAAAAATTTCACAATCTCTTTTTACCTGATACAGAAAATGAAGCTTATTCTACTCCTGCTAGCAGTGCTTTCCACCGCAAATGGGTACCACATACTGGTTTCCTTCATCATACCCTCACACAGCCACAATCAGCTTGGCAAGGGGGTTGTGGATGTTCTACTTAAATCTGGACATACTGTAAGCATTCTTTAATTAAATTCTCTTATATATAAATAAAGATTGCGATTTTTTTTTAACACAGCTCCGTCTAGCACGAAGTAAGCTAATATTAAGCCTGTGTTATGGAATCTAGATAACTGATAAACATACTTATTTATTTCTAAATACATACATATTATACTCTAGGTGGCGCCCCAGGTTCGCCCGTGACTTATTTCGAACCCCCGTTGCACCTATTTAATCTCGTCGCTCATAAATACTACAATAATGCATAAAAATTTGCCCGATTTGTCGACATTTATGACTACTGCTCTGCTCTCCAGGGCAGTAGCGTGATGATATAAAGCCTATAGCCTAACTCGATAAATGGACTATCTAACACAAAAAGGTTTTTTCATTTCAGACCAGTAGTTCCTGAAAGTAGCGCGTTCAACCAAAGAAACAAACTCTTCAGCTTTATAATATTATAGTATAGATAGGAAACACCCAAATTCCGAAAAAAACTAATTGTGGATCACACATTTATTTTTTCTGACCCGGGAATTGAATCCGGGACTCAGTCGCATACACAACCACTGCGCTCCTAGTTGTTTTCAAACTGTACTTGCAGATCCTAGGGTCCATTTTTGACTAGCTGCTAGGAGCCAGGTGGTGGCTACCGTCTGCAGATCAAGCAAGTAGGTAGACATAAAGGGGCTACCGGTCAAGAGAGATGCTAGAAAGGAATGTAAAATATGATAGAAAGGTTGTTTATTACCAAGACAGAGTCAAATACAGTCAATGAAAGTCGTAGTATAGAACCGTAATCACGCCTCAATCTCAATTATAGAACCGTACTTGAGTAGGGAAACGCCAATCAAGAATCACCTGAGAGCTGTCACAGCAAAATGACGTTTGATTCGTATTTCAAAACAGTGTTCAAGTGTCACTTCAGTAATCCTTATTTTTTTCTTGCTACATGTACTTCAATAAAAAACTTGACTGAACATCATGAATCGGCCTTCGTTACCAAATTTTTATCTTTTACCTTGTACACTCACAAAACTTGGATCGTACCTAAGTGTGGACCGACTTACTATACCCCTACTATATCCTTTATTTTAAAACTGTGTGTCCAGAGTTCGAGAGTGAAGATGTGAGTTCAGGAGTAAATTCAAGGGTACATCATCTATTGAAGTCCAGTCGGGAGCCAGACGGTCAGTGACTGCGTGCACACCGTGTAGAAATGGGATCGCAGGTTAGGAAGGGACGCGCGGGGAATCAATGCCATTTTTAGACTTAAACTCTAATCTTCTAAATAATAATTCGAAAATCAATATAATAATTAAAAAATTTCATGAATAATTCGGGGAACTTTATTCGAGAAACTGTTTTCGACGAAATAGTTTTATAGGGGATTTGGGTAAAGAGGAGAAAAAGTTTTATAAAAAGTCTGTAAATTTTTCTATATTTAATTTCAGGTAACATGGATTACGCCGTTTCCAGAAAAAGTTGGGAAGAATCCACCGAAAATGCTGCATATAGTTGATGTCAGCCATGTACAGCATTACGCTAATAGTAAGTTGTTTGATGGACTTTGTAAGGTAAAAAAAAACTTTTATTTTGCATAGACCATTTTAAAGGCGCTTACAAAATGTCAAACACTATTTAAAATATTTAAAGTGACCACCGGTTCGGAACGCGGCCCACCTGAGAAGAACCGGCAAGAAGCAAGGCTTTTTTTATGGCCTATTTACAATTTCAGCTCTCCGTTAGATGAAATAACCCGGTAATTATTTCTTCAGCAAACTAAGGTTAATTTGATACAGCGATATACATTTATGCGAAATCCTACGAATAAAAGCAAAGGCTCTTTTACTGTTATTTATTTATTTAAAACTTTCTGCACAGTCCGTAACACATGATGACTTAATGCACCTTTGGGCGTTGCAGAAATAAGTTGATATTGCCCATGGCCCTGGGATTTGGGTGGACCACGGGCAATTAAACTAAAAAAGAAACTAATAAACTGAAGAAATGAGTGTGATTCTTTATTTGTAGTGACCCCCACAGCTTCGCCTACCCGTCGCACCTATTAAATCCCGTCGCTTATAAATTCTACAATGATGCATAAAAATTTGCCCGACTTATCGACATTTATGACTACTGCTCTGCTCCCCAGTGTAGTAGCGTAATGATATATAGCCTTTCTCGATAAATGGGCTATCAAACACAAAAATAATTTACAAATCCGACCAGTAGATCCTGAGATTAGCGCGGTCAACCAAACAAACAAAGAAACAAACAAACAAAGAAACAAACAAACAAAACTCTTCAGCTGTATAATATTAGTATAGAAGTATAGATAGCGAGACCCCACTTGAAGTACAGGTGACTAAAGGTCATGGCGAAGACGAGAACTCAAATTATAACTCTGTATCAATCAATTTGTTTGTCTACCATGGTTCAATGAGCTCAATGACCCTCAAACATAGCAATTATTACAAATATTATTTAAATTTAAGGCAAACTAAGTTTAGTCGACGGTTCTTACATAAATCCAAAGGAACAATGTAAGTGTAATCTTAATGTTGTAAGCAACACCTACATTTTAAAAGAGCATCCATTGACTTTCTTGCTAGATTCTTCTTAAAGTGTAGGCTGCCCTTAGAACTGGCAACTAGAATAGCTCTAATTTTGATATGATTTTAAACATAACATTGATTTTGTTTTTGTTTTGTATAAATTCATTACTATATTATTGGTCACACATCATGTCATCATCAAACTAATGTAATAACTGGCGGTTAAAAAAGAGTGGCCATGAGTTTTATTGCCAGGTTCTTCCTCAGGCTCTACCTATTGCTTTGCGAATCTGGCAGTAAATGTAAATGTAGAAGCAATAATCTTGACGTTCATAAGTATTACTTTGTGACCTACATGAATAAAGATATTTCATTTCATTTCTTCAAATGGTAGAAGTTTACGTCCGTGCACATAGGATAGGGATAGGCATATAACTTCAACATGCTTCTGGTCATGATTTTTAAATATGTTAATTGTCTTTTTTATATTAAAACAAGCTAATGCCCGCATGCCACAGCGTCACAAGCGAGAAATTTGATTGCTTAAAAACGGAAAAGACAAAAGTACTCGGATACCCAGACGTGCGTGTATGAAGCGATTGCTAAATCTTGAAGAAGCGAAAGAAGTATGCATAAATCGCTCAACCTGGCGATCTGTCCTCTCTGACTACCCCGTCAGGGATACAGCGTGAAGATAGTATAGTATCACATTAACCAATTAAACATACTCTTCAGCTTTATAATAAGTATTAAGTATAGATTAAAGAACTTGTTGTCACAATGTTTTTCTATATTTTAGTTGATATGACGGACACCAAGTTCAACAATCGTGGTATATCATTTGTCAAGGAGTTCTCCAAGAACGTGACGATAGATGTATTCACCCACAAGTCTGTGGTAGACGCCCTCGTGAACACGCAATTCGATGCTGTGGTTACTGAGGTTTTCTTTAGTGACGCCCTCGCTGGGTAAGTTTCTCAATGAATAATAAACAATAAATAATAATAATAAATATCGTTGGGACAACTCACACAACGCCATCTGATTCCAAACTAAGCAGAGCTTGTACTATGGTTACCAGATAACTGATAAACATACTTATATATTTCTAAATACATATTATAGATAAATAACATCCAGACACAGAATAAACCATCGTGCTCATCACACGAAGTTTTATCCTGGGTGGGAATCGAACCCACGACCCCTTGCGTAGCAGTTGGATACACTCCCACCGTGCCACAGAGGCAGAATAAAAGTATATTTTTATTTAACAGTTTATGTGCACACATCTTAATATACATAAATTACGTGTCACGTTGTTTGTCCGCGATGGACTCCTAAACTACTTAGCGGATTTTAATCAAATTTGCACACCGTGTGCAAAATTATCCAACTTGAAAAATAGGCTATATATTTTCACGCTACTACCCTGGAGAGCGGAGCGCAGTAGTCATAAATGTCGTCAAATCGGGCAAATTTGTTAAATGTAAAATCTCATCATTATCATCATAATATTGTCACGCCTTTCTCCCCGAAAGGGGTAGGCAGAGACATACTATACGCCCACATTTCACCATATGCATATTTGTCCCACGTAACAGGTGGTGAGCCCATTACAGTGCCATGGCGGTGGCAGACATAGAAAATCGGAGAATGTATCCCAATATCTTTGCCGACTATTTCTCCACTAGATGACCCCCACAGCTTCGCCCGAGGAATATCTCTCTGCTTCCCAGTGTAGTAGCGTAATGATTAGCCTATAGCCTTCCTCGTTAAATAGGCTAACACATTTTTTTTTTAATCCGACCAGTAGTTTCTGATATTAGCGCGTTCAGCCAAACAAACAAACTCTTCAGCTTTATAATATTAATAAAGTATAGATTAAGATTAAGATTTTTCTTAACTTCCAGCCTTGCAGCTACTCTTCAGGTACCCTGGATACAGCTTAGCGCCATGCAGATGATTCCCACTGTAGAAGCTCAGCTGGATGAAGTACGATCAGTGAACACCATACCGCTAATGTTTAATGAAGGCAACATACCGATGAGTTTCAAGGAAAGAGTTGTGAACATCGCGATCAGTGTGGGGATGATGGTTTCCAATTGGTAAGTTTTTTTTTATATTTAACCTAACTATCTTCACGCTGTATTCCTGACGGGGTAGTCAGAGAGCACAGATCGCAAGGCATCGCGATCCATGCATACTTCTTTCGCTTCCTGTAGATTCATTTATCGCTTCATACATGCACGTCTGGGTATCCGAGTACTTTTTACTCTTCTGTTCATGAGCAATCCGCTCACATGGTCTTCATATGTAAGCCTCGGTCTACCTTAACTCCATCTGCCCTCTACTTTCGCACAATATATATTCTTCGTCAATCGTTCCTCACTTATTCGTTGAACGTGTCCAAATCAACGGAGCACGCCCTTTTCCGGCTTAATGCTGACACTTTCACTCAAACCTGCCATATTGCGTATCATATTTGGCATGTCAAAATGGCGTAGTCCGCCTGATGGTAGTAGTAGAAAGGCGACGACCCGTAATTGAAGGCTGCTACCTCAACCCGCAGGGCTCCGATAGCGACCCTCAACTTGACTGCTCAGACACGTGCGCCGGCAGACCCTGTCTCCCTTTCCTTTCCCTCCTCTTACACTTACATACACCATAAAAGCATGAAACTCCAGAGGGGTCCATGCTTTATGGTGCGACTTAAGAAAGACCTGCGGAATCTTTCCATGTTTCCAATGCTGTAATAATAAATGTTGCCATTTTGGAGCAAAACATTAATTACACCAGGTATCATTACTATTAATAACATTTATTAATTCCCTCTGGAACAGTTGAAAATCTTGTCACTGTCGTTGCAAAGGGGCTTATCTCATAAAATGAGGGAAATGAGTTTAGTAAACAGAATTACTTTGTATAAAAATAAACAATGTTAGCTCTATAAATTGAATTACAAAGTAAATTAAAGTTTGTAACCATCCATCTGACCTTTGATTCCAGCGATCCATCAATCATCTTAAAAAAACTACAAATGGTATTAGAAAACTACCATTTTTTTTGCATTCTTTTGAAAAACTACATTTTTATGAAGAACTAACAAATTTCTATTTATTCCCTAGGTTCGAACGCTCAGCCACTACAGAACTATACGAACGCCTCTTTAGTCCCATTGCCAAAAGACGCAATGTTCCATTGCCTCCATTCGACGACGCTTTTTACAATGTCTCTGTCATGTTTACAAACACCCATGAGTCCTTATACCCAGCTTTCAGTACCCCACCCAATGTATTAAATGTTGCTGGGTACCATATTGAAGAAAACCCTCCACCATTGCCTAAGGTAAGAGTATATGTACTTTGGTATAGTTTTTGAAATAGATATTTATCAAAAAGAATAGAGAACCCCGGTAATCGCTCGGACGATGATGATGTTTTGGTGAAAAATATACTTAGATTTTTAAAATTATGAGACTTCAAGCAAATCTTCATAAATATTGATTCTTAATTATTATCATGAGAGACAATCTATGAGACATAATCATGAATGACAAGGTATCTGGAAAGTCAAAGGCTACTAAAAGGAGATATGTGAAATGTTTCTATAAAATGCATTTTTTTGTAACTCTGAGGTGGCAGACAATCATACGGCCCACCGGATGGAAAGTGGTCACCGTAGCCTACTGACGTTTGCAACACCAGAGGTGCAGCACTCCCGCTGCCGACATTTTAAAAACCTTCTAAGACCCATTTTAAAGAACCCCACACTGTAGACGTTTAATTCATTATTTCATCTTTCTCCCAATATTTTAATAGTTGCTCTAAATATTGAGTAAAGATGAAAGAAATAATGAAAAATAGGATGAAAGAAAGAAAGAAGAAAGAAACATTAGGCATGACTCTAAAACGTATACCACAACCCATGCCAAGTAGACATAACGACAAATTCTCTTTTCTGTTTTTCAGGATTTACAAGATCTCCTGGATCAATCAAAACAAGGTGTAATCTACTTTAGCATGGGTTCAGTTCTTAAATCAGCAGCGTTCCCAGCTCATACCCGGAAAGCGTTACTGGCTAAATTTGGTGCTTTGCCGTACACAGTTCTGTGGAAATTTGAAGAGAATATGGAGGAGCAATTGCCTCCCAACGTCCATGTGAGAAAGTGGTTCCCGCAGCCAAGTGTACTTGGTAAGACTAGCAGTCTTTGCCAGTAATTCTTCTTTTTATTTACACCTACTATTTGGAAAACTAAAGATTTGACAATAATGTATCGTTACTTCTGTTCGATGATGTTACTATCAATACTTTTGATTCTTTTAATACTAATACAAACGGTAAACCAAACAAACTATTAGTCTTATACTTACCCATCGTATTGATAGCCATTTATAATCATAAAGAGATTAGTATTTTGATATTTTGGTAGTTAAGCTTTATTTTAAACCTGAAAAACTAAAAAGGACTTCCAAAAGGTTCTATCCTTGGTCCCATTTAGAAAAAAATATTAATTCAGTGGAAATGAAAATATCCTATTACAAACCCTTTTAATATATAAAGGACTTTCATAAGGTTGTTTCTTTAGTCGTATTTAAAATATAATATGCCTCTGCTACCCCTTCGGGGATAAGGCGTGATGGATATTTATTTTATTTATTTATTTTTTAAATATATTTCCAAGTCAATAATTTATCAATCTATTTTGTTTACAGTACATCCGAATATAAAAGTATTCATAACTCACGGTGGTCAGCTCAGCAGTCTGGAAGCGATACAAGCCGGTGTTCCCTTACTAGCAGTTCCAGTATTTGGCGATCAGCCTGCAAATGCTCAGAGAGCTAAGCGTGCAGGCATTGCCCTGAAAGTCACGTTTGGCCCTGATATGGCTGACGAACTTGATGAAAAGCTGAGAGAGTTACTAAATAATCCCTCGTGAGTATCAATATTTTATGATAAAATTTTTATTTCATGTAGGCTCTATCGACAGTATGTATAGTTACGTGAAGAAATATATAGTTAACTAGATGACCCCCGCGGCTTCGCCCGTGGCATTGTTCAAACTCCCGTCGCACCTATTTAATCGCGTTGCTTATAAATTCTACAATAATGCATAAAAACTTTGCCCGATTTGTCGATATTTATGACTATTGCTGTTGTATGCTACTACTGTGTCTAGTAACTGCACCGCGCAAGATCTTAACCAATCATCCAAACCAAAATCAAACCAAAAGGGCCGTCTAAGTTTGACTGCCTCTGTGGCGCGGTGGGAGTACATTCGACTGCTACGCAAGAGGTCGTGGGTTCGATTCCCACCCAGGATAAAACTTTGTGTGATGAGCACGATGGTTTATTCTGTGTCTGGGTGTTATTTATCTATACTATGTATGTATTTAGAAATATTTAAGTATGTTTATCAGTTATCTAGATCCCATAACACAAGCTAATATTAGCTTACTTTGGGCTAGATGGCGCTGTGTGAAAAGTGTCCCACAATATTTATTTATTTATGTCGCTGAGTTCTGGGCTGGACACATTTAACTTATTGCCATTGATACGAAGAAGAAGAAGAGTGCTCCGCTCTCCATGGTAGAGCGTGATGATATATAGCCTATCTTTCAAGTTTGATCAAACTGCACACGGTGTGCAAATTTGATTAAAATCGGTTAAGTAGTTTAGGAGTCCATCGCGAACAAGCAACGTGACACGTAATTTATTTAAATTAAGATATGGTAAAATTACGTCGATTTTTGAAAAACATTCCTAAAATGGAATCCTTATATTTCAAAAATAACTTATACATAGAAGAGGAAACCCACCTGAAGCTTTGTTTTATTAAATAAAATGTTTCTTCCGGGTATACCCTATAGTAGATACAGTCCATGTCCACTACAAACAAATTCACTAAACAATTATAACAGACTATTTATTCTTATAGTATGGTATGGATATTCTCGGTCACGATTTTTTACATACCACCACCTTCTAGCCCAAACTAAGCTAATAGATGCTTGCAGTATCGAATATAGACAACTGATAAAGATACTTAAACCTACATATATTTCTAAGTAAGTACATACACCTAAGAAATCATCTAAACTCCGTATTCGTGATTAACACAAATATTTATTCCGACTGATTACTCAGCGTGGTGTACGTATAAACTACCATTTATGTCACCGAAGTAATCAAGTTATAAATAATTTCGATTCTTTGATTTTCCCAGATACACAAAACGGATGAAACACATTTCCCAGCTGTTCCGCGACCGACCAGTGCCACCAGCCAAAGTCATTAACCATTACATAGAGCTTGCAATTAAAACCAAGGGTAAGTGTTTTTTTTTTTTCTAAGTTTTTTGAAGCTTTGGCTATAAAACGATCAATCTTCAAAAATTACTGCATTTTTACAATACAGTTTTTTTAAGCACATTTTTCTTCCATGCCTCCAATTTTTCAATAAACGTACCCCTTTTTAAACGATTATTCAAGTACAATCAAGTCAAAGTCAATTCTGCCTCAATACACTTCAGGTCACGTCATCAAACTTTATAAGTATGTCTAAGAATCATTGATGTTGGTACAGAAAATCCATCAATGCTAAGAATCCAGATTTTTTTCCAAAAGTGAAATGTTTAAGCTATCCCACCAAAGTCTCCGGGACCCAAGCGACTTCATCTACCAGTGGTACACCTGCTGACTGACAGATCAGGCTAAGACGCAGGCGCTTAATACGAGGTCGGGAGGTTTGACGGCAGTCGCTCATACAATGCCGAAAATTAAAAGTCAAACGCTAGCTGCTCTTAGAAACCAAATAAAAGGAGATCTCAGGCTCAAAATCCCGACAGGGGTTGGCAGCAACTGAAAAAAAATACTTAAGATGAAGAACAAAAGAAGAATCCAGTATTTTTGTGCATAAAACACAAGTTTCCGCCATTTTTTGCCGCCCAAACTTTTGACATTCGACTTTGACCGTAGACAACACAATATAACTTTATACAATCACTGTTTCAGGCGCCTATCATCTCCGTTCACCATCTCTACAGTATCGCTGGTTCCAACGTTCGATGTTAGACTTGCTCCTAGTGATTTTAGCAGCATTAGCAATTATTGTCAAACTCCTGAAATCAGCAATGAGATTGGTTTGCATAAAAGTCTGCGGCAAGAACACTAAAGAACTGAAACAAATTAAGAAGAAGAGAAATTAAGAATAAATGGCAGAGTATTTGGAGTACTCATAAGTACAAATATTTATTATTAAAACTACAGTAATATCAAACTACAGTTTTTCAGACTACAGTTATTTAAAATACTTCGAAGTTTAAACTATTAAGTACTTTAAGTTTAAACTACAATTGTTCAATCTAAAGTAACTAATAAGTACTTGAGTATTCATTTTTGAGCAGTTTAATAATAACAAAATAAAGTATGCTTTGTAATTGTCAAAATCCGAATTGAGTTATCATCCATAAATTGCAGAAACGTAGTGGACATGAAAATTTCATAAGCCGTGCTACGAGTAAATAATTGTGGGTAATTGTCTTCCTATGCACATCAAAATAACTGGAAGACCAAAATCTACTTACTTTAGATAGAGTATCTATAAGTATACATAATAGTTTTAAAATATTTTGTAAATATTTTCACTTATTTTTTTCACTATTTCTTTGTAAATAATAATAAAAAGAAGAGACATAATAACAATATTTATTGGAATCAGAAAAAACACGATACAAAAAATTTTGTGCACGAAAATAACCGCATTAGTTAATAACTGTGTCGCAGTTATTGACGCCCACCTCCGGCATTTTAAGTTATTCCAAATCACAACATACTACAATATTTAATCCTAATGTTAACAATTAATGTAAGTGTGTGTGTGTTGTGTTGTGTGTGTGTGTGTGTGTGTGTGTGTGTAAAGAATTAGTTTTGAGTTATTTACGCATGTTGAGTTTGTAGTCGATTTTGATTGAACGTTAAGGACTTGGTATTATGCATCTATCAAAAGAATTAATTTAGAAAAAATATTAACAAATTGCGTGAAAAAGAATTTTAAAGTACCGATGTCACTTTATATCTAGTGATTTACTCAATGTCTACTGATATTTGAAAAGTGCGTGTACCCGCGTTAGAAGTTATACTGCTTTAGTCTAATAAGATTTCATCACATATACCACAACTCTTAGTTTGTAACAGGAATGATCAATTAGTAAGAAAAAAAAACATCAAAAGAATGAAAACTACTGTGAATGTAGTTATAAGTTGTCATGGAAACAGTTATCAGCTAACTTCATGGTGTTTATAACTTGTCATGGAAACGCTTATCAACTAATTTCAGGGTTATTTATACTGTTGATTGATGGCGCTTGGTGGACCTTGCTACACATATTAAATAACACCACGTGTACTGTTCCACAACATTTACTTTGTAAACCTGACCGGTTTCGCCTCACAGCATTCTCAAAGGTACACAATATGACGACTATAATTTCAGGGTGTTTATAACTTGTCATGGAAACACTTATCAGTTAACTTCATGGTGTCGGTTTTTCATGACGCTCAGCGCGGCCGCTCTGCGCGCGCATCTTAAAAAATTACATGAACAAATTTCTTTTATTTTTAACCCATAGTAAACAACACTGCATACCTCAATAAATAAATGTTGCCATACCAATTAAAAAACTTTAGAGTTATAAAAATGCAGTTTTATTTTCATTTTGCTAAACATATTTAACTAACAGTGTTCTTAAAAACAACATTTACAATAGTGCTACATATTTTTCAAACAATTGTATAAACTCTTGAGTTTTGTTCTCATTGGTCAACTTGTGTACATGGACCTCACCTTCTGGAGTCAACAGTGCCTAAAACAAAATGGCGCCGAATTATGTAAAGACAAACAGAAAAATAATCTTATAAGACTAGAGGATTATCGTGTAGATAATTCACATAATACGTATAACGACGCCTTGTTCTTCAAAGAGGTAAACAGAAACATACCGTACGCCATTAACAATAGTATTAATTCCCGTGCTAACAGATAACTATATCTTACTCCTGTCTAATTTGACACGTGAATAGGCTCACGACCACAAACACATATTATTCACGGCCGGGATATATAACTAGTACAATCTATGTGTTCAGTATGTCTCTGTCTACCCCTTGGGTAAGAAGGTGTAGCTATATTTATGTACTAGTTGACGCCCACGGCTCCACACGCGTGGTGAAGTTTTCCCGTTTCAACAGGAACTATTTTCCGAAATAAAAAGTAGCCTATGTGTTATTCTGATGTGTAAGCTTTATTATTGTAATGTTTCATCAAAATCTATTCAATAGATTTTGTGTGAAAGAGTAACAAACATCCATTCTTACTAACTTTCGCGTTTATAATATTAGTAGGATTATTTACAAATAGCATCTAGTCCAAAACCGTTCAAACCGCTGATACTTAAACAAGTGGATATAAAAATAAAAAGCTATGTTCATACCAGAGTATTATCACCGACTGCGCAAGTCACCGCCGAATTCGGGAACGCGCTCTTCGCATAGATATCACTGTAGGACAGCTCCCAGGACACGATATGGCCTTCGAGCGTCGTATATATACAGCACGGGTTGATGCGCGACCAGGATACTGAAGATATCGGATGCTGGAGAAAGGATAAAAATCCCTTATAAAATTTTAAGTATATGAAGAAATGAGCATACCTATAAAAAATTTACGAAAATAAAAATTTACCACATTCCATCAGGTAGGCCGGCCGTATGCTTATCTGCCACCTTAATGGTATTAAAAAAATACCTATTAATTTATATTTTTTAGAACAATTAGTATGCTAACTTTTGCAAGCGAAAAAAGACAACTATTGTAACATTTTTTACTTTTATAAATATATATAGCCACTCAAACGTTCAAGCTGCTAAAGCAGCTGACTTTTTTTTCTTTTCTTTTTTTTAAGGTTTTCTGCGCTTTTGTGGATCTAGAGAAAGCATTTGATAACGTTGTGAGAGAAACGCTGTGGGACTTGCTGCCAGGATATGGTGTGGACGGCTCGCTACTGCGGGCAATACAGTCGCTTTATAGGGACTGTAAGGCTTGCGTGCGAGTAGGGGGGGATGTGTCACCTCTTTTTGATGTCTGTACAGGCGTCAAACAGGGATGTGTCATGTCCGCCTGGCTGTTCATAGTGTATCTGGACAGCTGCCTACAGAAGTTGAAAGATTTTAATATGGGTGTGAATTTGGGTGACTTTACAGTAAACTGTCTGCTGTACGCTGATGATGCGGTGCTCATGGCCTCATCAGAAGCCGACCTACAGGCATTAGTCACTAATATGAAAGAGGGGTGTGAAATTAAGGGTCTCCGCTTGAATGCAAGTAAAACTAAGGTTCTAGTATTTGAAAGAGGTGACGTAAGAACTAAATGCGAGATTAGAGTAAACCAGGAACGTCTAGAGCAAGTGAATGAAATTGTGTATTTAGGAAGTATGTTTAGCGCGGATGGAAGATGTGATTCGGATGTAGAACGGCGAGTAGCTGCCGGAAACAAAGTTAACGGTGCTTTGTCCCAGTTAGTAAAGCGACAAAGCATCGTAAAAGAAGCACGAATGGCGATTCATAACGCAGTGCTAGTGCCAACTTTGCTTTACGGTAGTGAAACCTGGGTATGTCAGCAGATGCATGAAAGTAAATTGAATGCTGTGGAGATGCGATCACTTCGAAAATTGTGCGGCGTTACCTTGGCCGACCAAATACGTAACGAAGTGATACGCAATATGGCAGGTTTGAATGAAAGTGTCAGCGTTAAGCTTGAAAAGGGCGTGCTCCGTTGGTTTGGACACGTCCAACGAATGAGTGAGGAACGATTGACGAAGAATATATATTGTTCAAAAGTAGAGGGTAGAAGGAGTCAGGGAAGGCCGAGACTTTCATATGAAGACCACGTGAGCAGATTGCTCAAAAACGGAAAGGTCAAAAGTACTCGGATACCCAGACGTGCGTGTATGAAGCGATTGATGAATCTCGAAGAAGCGAAAGAAGTATGCATGGATCGCGAAGCCTGGCGATCTGTCCTCTCTGACTACCCCGTCAGGGATACAGCGTGAAGATAGTTAGTTAGTTAGTTTAGTTCTTTTTTAGAACTGACCTCATTTCAAAACCTTTTTAAACAATGTTGTCTATGGTTTTAATGAATAAATTTTATACCATTAGAATCGTGGATAAAAAGCCCGGGTATTATAGGTTTAATATCTATATGTCACAATATCAAAATTCAAAGTAAATGCGGTATAAACATTGCCGGCGGCCATTTTCCCGCCATTTTTTTAGTTTTGCGTTAATATTTAATGGGTTAACATATTTTTAATTTTTTTTAGAATAATTATAAGTTATTAGTGTCATATATCGTTTTAATCGTTATAATTCCAAGAATTTAATTATGTAAAAAAAATAATAGTGTTTTATATTAGTTTTTCGTGTGAGGTATCTACTAATTGCTTTTTTTTTTAAATATTTATTTAATAGCCTGGTTTCTAAGACCTTTTAGATAAATCTTATTTTTTATATCATATTTCTTCAATCTTATCTTCTAATCGTCCTGTCCAGTCGATGTCGTGTCCTCAGGCTACGTCCTGGTCCTTGCCCTCAGTATTATGGTGATTCTTATATTAAGGTTGTCAGTGGACGTTCGCGGCAAGAGAGAAAATAGCATTTCACTGCATATATATCATTGTCTTTCACTATAGCACGGTAACAAAACTTTTATGTCCAAGAAACCACCACTCCCGCACATAAAACAAGATAAATGCACTAGTTTTAGAAAATAATATAAAGCAAGCGTCCGCACTTGTCACTCTTCCCGCCAAATGTCTACTTTTATAAATATATATAGGTATCTACTAATTGCTCCTAAAATTAATCCATAGATTAAATGAAGTCCTTGCATCTCTCTCCATCTCTAGTTGTTTTAAAACCAAGGGTTTATTTATTTGGCTGCTAGGAGCCGCTATTGTTCGGCTTTTTGGTAATTATTTTATGGCCTGGTTACTAAAACCTTTTAGCTAAATCTTAATTCATATTTCTTCAATCTTCGTTCTTATTACCTAAAATGTCCCCGTCCTCTACGTCTTAGTCAAGTCTAGTCTTGAGTCAAAGTCAGTCTCACCCCAGTATAATAGTGGTTGTTACACTAAGGTTTTCAGTGGATATTACGCGGCAAGAAAGACAACGTTATGCTTTTCACTTTTGACATTATTGCTTCTTCCACTTTCATAAGTGTTTTTATACTCACACGCCGTTTAAGGGCTAACTAACTCTTGACCTAACCTTTTTTCAAAATGTCTTCTATTCGATTGATATATGTACGTCGAGGTCGCCCCTTACCAGTTTGCCCATTCACTCCCTTCTGATAAAGATGTGACTGATGACTGATGAAAAATTCTTACCATTGTTCCAAAACGAGAATCGTTGTCACTGATTTTTTTCGTCGATACCGTACCGATGTACCGCCCTTTATAGTCGGATTGACATTTGGTCATTTCTTGCGTAGGTATATTTCTGAAATACAGTTTAATACAGGCTTTTCAATTTACAATCTACTGGCGGCCTGCAAATATTTACAGATTACGCTAAATTTAATTACCACACTACCGAAAAAAGTTCATTTTCAAAACAGAAAACAGCTGTCACACTAGAGAAAATAGCTGTCACACTAGAGAAAACAGCTGTCACGCTATACAAAACAGCTATCACGCTATATAAAACAGCTGTCAAATATGTCAGCGGCAAAATAGAGGTTTTTGCAACAGACGAGTCCCAAAGGCTAGCACCCAAGAGATGACAGCTTTTAGGAATCAGGACATTAATTGGAGATTTTGATGAAAAGCTATAAACAAAGTGCATAAACTCACCGACAATCCAGCGTAAGAAGAACCCTGTTCTCGACGAGAGAGACGAGAGCGATGATCCCAGTGTCAGTAGCCGCTAGAAAATACGGCAACTTCTGTGGTGACACTTCTATCCTGGTGACTGATGATACGTCGGCTGTAGATGCAAGGGTCATTATCAAACTTAACTTAACTATCTTCACGCTGTATCCCTGACGGGGGTAGTCAGAGAGAACAGATCGCCAGGCTTCACGATCCATATATACTTTTTTCGCTTCTTTCCGATTCATCAATCGCTTCGTACATGCACGTCTGGGTATCCGAGTACTTTTCCGTTTTTGAGCAATCTGCTCACGTGGTCTTCATAATTATGTAAGTCTCGGCCTACCCATTATCAGATAACTATAAACCAATATTGAATAAAATTATCAGTTCGCTATAATATTCTTCCACACTACTATATTTACTTCTCAGTCATACATCAGGACTGCTGATGTCCATCTCAACATTGCAACAAGTTTGCCCGATGGGTGAAGGCCTGTGACGTGAAAATGCAATAGTTAGTAAGGTCATATAATGTGGGTGACTTTTTACACAGCGCCATCCAGCCTAAACTAAATTTTAAACTTGTACTCTGGGATCTAGACACCTGATATACATACCTATATATTTCTAACATATATAAATACATAATGTTACGCCTTTATCCCCGAAGGGGTAGGCAGAGACATACTATACGCCCACATTTCACCGTATGCATTTTTATCCCACATATCAGGTGGTGAGTAAACCTGCTCTTGAAATTTTTCAAGCCGCCCATAAGACCTTCAACTGGGTTTAAAGACTGCCATTTTAGTGGTAACCGGGACCAAAAGCTTAACGTGCCTTCCGAAGCACGGAAACGCTCGCAAATGTAAATGCCACTAAGTGGTCACCCATTCAAAGACCAGATATAGCGTAAGTTCCTTAACGCAGTGATGGTTTACAGAACACTGAATCAGCGGGTCACGAGCGCTATATATTTCTAAAATACATACATATTATACAAAGCAAACACCCAAACTTCGAAACAAACGTTTGCGGATCACACAAATATTTGTTCCGACCTGAGAATCGAATCCGGGACCTCTGCGCGGCAGTCGCTTACACTACCACTGCGCCACCAAGGCAGTCAGGTCATGCCTTGCGGCAACCGCCGGGATACGTGGAGAACAAATATCTGGCAATAATGCCATATCTGCCGGATCTCGATAAGAGGGGAAGACACAAGAAGTGCTCTTGAAGTCGTAAAGGATAAAATGTGTGCCTTTGGTCTCACAGTATTACTCCACGGACTGCTGCCGACCGAATAAAGTGGAGAAAAAATAGGAAAGCGTACCACTTGCGTCGTGAGATGTAACTGGGACAGACGTTCGGTAGATTATAATAAAATAAATAAATATCGTTGGAACAACTCACACTACGCCATCTGATTCCAAACAAAGCAGACCTTGTACTATGGTAACCAGATATCTGATTATCATACTTATATAATTCTAAATCCATACACAGAATAAACCATCGTGCTCATCACACAAAGTTTTATCCTGGATGGAAATCGAACCCACGATCTATTGCATAGCAGTCGGATACACTCCCACAGCGCCACAGAGGCAGTCAAAGATGATGATGGAAAACTTTTGGGGAAGATCTATGCATAAGAGCAACTAGAGTAATGATAGATCTAAGCTATAACATACCCGTAACACACAATCTAGACACTTTCACCACTCCTAAAGTCCTTCTACAACACATCACTTCACCCCAATTTTTAGCCACAAGAAAGTTATCTTCGTTTCTCCAAAATATTACCTTCAAATCGTAACACACTATACCACTTTCCCAATTTTCATAAACGCCTTTATGCACTGGCAACACCTTTTTATTTTTTACACTAGCAGCACTATATGGTCTTTCAATTTCAAACGCAGACTTTGGGCGGCAAACGTTAATTTTATAGATATTTTTCTCAGACTTTTTGCTCTGAAGTCGTTTTTTGGCCGTGTTTAGATTAAATTCAATAGAATTATTAGTATCTTTTATCGAAATATCAATGTGGTCGACTATGTTTATTGTTTGAACTTTTTCTAACTTTATTTTCGACCAGAATGCTTTTCCAATGTCTGGTGGAATCGTATTGGATTTTTCTTGAATGATTGACCAAATTGTTAGTACACCTGACCGTTGTAAGGCTGCGATCTGAAAAGAATTAACTCATTAAATTTTTACTTAATTCATGAGTTCCACGGATTATAAGTATAACTAAGATTCAGAAACTACTATTCAGTAGTGAAAGCAAAGATAATATATTACTTTAATTTTATAATAAATAAAACTGTTTTGACAACTATTTAGTACGTGTATGTCTTAACAAAATTTTGAATCAGCATTGGAGGTAGAGTGTTGCCTATTTGTAAATAGAACTGTTATATTATCTTTTTTTTTATACCACTGAGGTGGCAGACAAGCATACGGCCCAACTGACGGAAAGCGGTCACCGTTGCCTATGAACATTGGCGTTGCAGACCCTGTAAAACCGTCTAAGACTCTTTTTGATGAACCCCATACTGTTGACGTTCGGGAAAACCCAGGCAGGGATTCATTCCACAATCTAAGCGTACGCGGAATAAAGCCCCTCTCGGACCTTGCGAGCGCTACGGATGCAAAGTGTGAGGGTAAACACCCTGTCTATGGCGAGCGGTGCGATGATAGAAAGGTGATAGATTTAAAATAGAGATGTGTTCTACTGACAAACGAAGGAGGTTCTATGGTTTTGTTTCAAGTTTTCATTTTCATCGCCACCACCTCATCCGTTAGCAGGTGCACCACGGTGATGCGACGCTGGCTTGGGCCCAGAAGGACTCTATAGGGCACCATCGTACCAATCCAATCGTCAAATTAATCAACAATCGTCTTGATAGTAAACTTCAATCTTTATACGTCACCATAGTGGGATATTTTTTACACAGCGCCATTTAGCCCACAGTATGCTAATATAAGCTGTATGCTAATATATGCTTGTGGGCTTTAGACACACGTATATAGGTCTAAATACATACATATTACACTTAGGATCAAACCCGGGTCGTCAGCGCAGAAGTCGCATACACTATCACTGTGCCACAGACAGACAGTCACTAACATGGCCTTCGGTAAACGGGAGGCTCCGGAAGGGCCGACAGAAGTGAAAACTAAATTTATTAATTATTTATTTATCTAGACGCGTTCGCGGTTTTCACTTCAAAAATTGACTGGGATCTACGTTAATGGTGATGATGATGAAAAATATACTATTTGGGAAACCCATTTACTTTAGAAAAAGGCAAAAAGAAATCCAAAAAGGATTACAAAAAGAGTTACTTCGAGCCGGATTTCAACCAGCGACCTATGGATTCCTATTTATAGCCATTTACAGTTCACTGCTCTAGCAACTGAGCTATCGAAGGTTGATAACTGAGTTCGAAATTATGAATCTAAACTTCAAAACTTTTTTGCGTCTGGGTAACGTTGTAGCGAGTCCAGAGATTTTATCTCATTTGAAAATATGAATACCGCACTATAAGAAGCTTTCACTTCAAAAAAACCTACCTGTCCAATAACTTTCTGTGATTCTCGACTGACGGTTTTATTCCCAATGAGTTCCAATCCAACCACGCTATCTAATATAACTCCATTCTTCATGTTGGAAGCACTATTCGTAAATGCACATGCTTGAAGCGGGCATTGAATTTTGTCCTGAAATGGGCAATATTATTAAATAAACAAAATATCTATCTATCTATCTATTATAATAAAATTACGAGTGACTCACTCATCTAAAAACGCCCAGCCGATACCCTTGCACTTAGAAACTTTAAATTTTGAGGGTAAACTACCCTTATAATGTAATCCCCTATTATGAAATGATTTTACGAAATTTAATTTTATTTGTAGGTTTTAAAATACCGCTAAAACCTAAAAATTGCCGTACCCTCCGACTCTTTAGCACTTAGTTAACTCTTCTATAAGATATTTAATAATAATAATACATTTATTCACGTACCTCTTGCATGCCCAAATGACTATTCTTCTGATTCCATTCTCTATCTCTTTCGAATGGTGTTGGATTTCCTTCATTGATTTCTACTAACTCTTTGCTTTTTTCTTCAGTGGCAACATCTGTTCTCCATGTAGCGTCCTCAGATAAATCCCATAAGTGTACGGAACTGAAAAAAAAATTGATGGAGCTAATGAATATACTATAAGTACTAATATAGCGGTAAAAAAAATAAAGAAAATTATTACTTACCTATCTTCTAAAGCAGCAACAACCAAACCATCACTAGCTCCTCTAAATTTTCCAATAACTACATTGTCTATGGCTGTCAATATTTTTAAAGGTTCACGTCTGGCAACACCAATGTCCCACAGACAAATCATACACTTTTTGATAACAATATCATCTGTTTTTCTATGCACGGTCAAAATCATATTAGATTTGGTTTCAGAATAAATCATTTGAGTAATTTTGGTTTGATTTAAAAATGATTTTTTTTCATCCGTGACGTTCTTTATAGATATAGAAACGAAACCTTTGCTAAAAGGGTACCTTGAAATTTTCATTTCAGATAATTCTGTATTCCCACTATTATAATTTAGAACTTTGAAAACCTTATTTTCCATTTTTTTCAAAAAATTACTTAATCTTTCTGTATTGCATTGATTATTTTTTAATTTTGATTTGTAAGTTTCGAATGGTAACATTTCACATTGTCCAACGCCATCTTTTTGTTCAAAATAAATCCGTAATGGATTTGTTTTGTAACTTTCATTGATATCTTCATTGACATTTTGATTGTTCGATCGTTGCGTCGTTAAAAACGCAAACTTTGTTAGATAATCTTCTATATTATTACTATATTTTCTCTTATCGATCTTAGTATTAAAACAAATATCATTTTTAGTAAATGCTATAGGATGTTGTGTCCATTTATGTACAGTGTCGACTTCATCAGTTTGAATTTCCTCAGTAATACCATCATCGAAAGTTTGAACCGCCACTTGTTGATAATTTGATCGCCCAAATGTTGCCATAAACAAATCATACGAAATAGGTTTCATTTCAAATAGATTGTAAGACATTTCATGTAAAGTTATCATGCTTAGTAAATCCTTTGCCCTTAGTTGTAGAAGATCGTTTACTCGTTTCTTCTTCTTGTTTTGTTTTGATTTTGTAAAATCTATGAAGAGTGGCCTGGAGAAAAATGAAGTTAACTTGAACAGGTATAAATGCCATATAGATTTTAAGGCAAAGGCTGTCCTTCACCGGTGGGACTTGGCCGAAACGGTGAGCAACTAAAAGTTACAAGTCTTATTTTTGCTTTAAAATACAATTTCAGCCGGATGACCACTGTTAAACATAGAATTAGCTAAGGATTGTCTAACACTTAGACAAGCCGAGGTGGTACCTAAAAGTATATTTAGTTTTCTTTTTTTCTTATAATATAAACAGTGTTAATCATCGTTCAATTTACCACTCCTGAATTTAAGAACTTTTCGCACAACTGTTCACATTATTTAGCTCATGAACTCTCTATCGAAATCCTTTTTTCAGCATGCAGAAATCTTATGGACTTTACATTACCGCAAGCTATCGGCGAAGTGGGTATGTCGGCTTCGTACAAACCAAAGCGGATGGTGTTTCCTTTGTCCCTGCATGCTAGAAAACAAAAGGTATTTCCGTAGAAGATATATAAGATATGGTTGTAATTTTCAACAGAAAGGATAAGCGCGCAGTATTACTTACATTGCGACACGCCCCATTATAGACCTGCCTTTTCAAGGGCAAGGTAAACCCAAACCCTTGACCCTAATGAGAACCTAGTACTAAATGATTAGCATAAGTCAGTATTATTTCTAATATCAATATCTCACCTATCTAATACATCAACATGAACCGTCTTTATACTTGACACTGCACTAGAACTGCTCATTTCTTGGAAACCTTCATCGGTTAAAGAAGTTCGTTTATCTTCGCCACCCTCTGCAGTTTCCAGAATGAAATCCAATGCTGGTTTAGTTTTGTTTGCTGAACGCTGATCTCTGAGGTCGAAACTTCCTGAAAAAGAAAATAAGGTGTTTATGTTCAAAATCGCCGTGATATTAACAAATGATATAATTCCTCAAATATTAAAAATTTCCTCACGTGTTAGTTACACTATTTATAACTCAACAACGGCTGTATTGATTTGGCTGAAAATTGGTGGGGAGGTAGCTTAGAGCCAGGAGACGGACATAGGCTACTTTTTATCCCGGGAACAAGTTCCTGTGGGAAACGGGAACGGGAAAACTACTCTACGGGGGCGAAGCCGCGGGCGTCAACTAGTATATAATAATTTAGTAACAAATATGAGAGTGGGTGAAAGCTACTAGCGCTAAAACTGCTACTAGACTGTGCAAGGAGACGAGAATCTAGTACAAGAGTTTATTTACAGTTTTACAATATCAAATGCTCAACCAGATTCCAAAACTAAGGGCCGTATTCCAGAACATTTATCAATACTCAAGAAACACTTGAGAGTAGTATTTATAAGGCAAAAACTAGCCTCAAGCGTCGATTAAGTATTGAGAAACATTCTGGAATACGGCCCTAAATGAAAGTAACTAATTGACTCCCTCAAAAACGAGAATGCAAACGGAGAAACTATAGTTTTCTATGGAAATGATGTTTTCCTGTAACTGTTACCAACAGGAACTTGTTTTCGGGATAAAAAGTATTTGTTGAACCAGGTGGGTTTGATGTGTTAATCCAAATTATCGGAGTTCAACCAAATTTCTTTAGGAGTTAAAGTGTGATTGAGTTAATACATATTCAAAAACTTTCATACTTATAAATAAGAGTAAGATAGTTGCATTACAATTTTTGATCAATTACAGTTATTCGTCTTAAAAAAAATACCTGAATCCAACATCTTTTCTTCATCCTTAGCTTCCTTCATTTCAACTATTGTTGTAACTGCATCATCTTCATCACCTTTATCATCACTAACGTTATGTTCACTAGGTGATGAACTATGATAAGAATCGAAATCAGATTCATAGCTTTCGAAGTCATCCTCATAGCTTACTTCTTCATCGCTGGGAGTTTTCGGACGTTGTACCTAAATACGTTAATATACGATTTAAAACTTATATGGTCATAACAACTCAAAAAACTAAAATAACCATATACTCGTACTCGTATATAATGAAAAAGGGCCATGTATATTGTTGAGTTGCCGATATTTCGGCACTGTTGCAAGCGCCATAATCACGGATGTACTGACACGTACATCTGTGATCATGGCGCTTTTTAATATTTTGAATACTAAAAAGCGCCATGATCACATACATACATATCGTCACGCCTGTCTCCCGTTGGGGTAGGCAGAGACTATGGCTTATCACTTGCCACGATCCTGGCATACATCTTTTGTCCCTTCCACTTTCATAAGTGTTTTCATACACACACGCCGGTTAAGGGTACTCTTGACCTGACCTTTTCCCAAATTGTCTTCTATTTGATTGACATATTTACGTCGAGGTCGCCTCTTACCAGTTTGCCCATTCACTCTCTTCTGATAAATCTGTTTCGTTAGTCTACTTTCATCCATCCTCTCCACGTGTCCGAACCATCTAAGCATACCTTTTTCTATCTTAGTCACTACATCTTCTACCATACCGCAATGTTCCTTTATCACACTGTTCCTTTCTTTGTCCATCAATTTCACTTCAGCTATACTCCGCAGACTTCTCATTTCCACTGCATTAATTGTACTTCTATGCTTCTTCTGCCACACCCAGCTTTCACTGCCATACATAAATGTTCTCAGACACGTTCTGACTGCTCACAAAGTTGTACATGACTCCATTCACTTGATTTCCAGCCAAAACTCGTTCAATGTCACAATCACACTTTTCATCTCTCACAAATTTTGAACCTAAATATACAAATTCTTTCACCTGTTCCACTCGTTTTCCGTCCACAAAAATCGAGCAATCCGTCATACTTTCCTCTCTTTCAAAAACCATTACTTTTGTCTTATTTACATTCACTTTCATTCCTTTGCTTTTTAGCGCATTTTTTAGCGCATCATGGACGCATGATCACGGACTAATAATAATTGTTAAATATACTAGCATCACACTGAAAATTATTAAATCTGGCCAGTTGGATGCATTCGTCTAAGTTAATCTTAATTTACATGTCTTTGGAAATAAATAAAATATTTGATTCCTTTTGAAATAATTGGTGGTAATTGGAAAAAATAGAATATCACGTCAAAATTAAATAATACGGGAATATTTTAACAGAAAAAGAAGCGGAAACAAATTCGAGAAACAACAAAAGCTATGACAACTAGTTAATGTCTTTGATTGAATTAATTTAAGAAACGACAACTTACCTTTTCCATATTTATAGCTTTATCAGTGTCTAAATCTATGTAATATGCTTTTGGTTTGGCACTAAGTTTTTTAGATAATTTAAGCATTTCTACATTATTATCAACTACGTCAGGAGTTAAGATTTTAACTTCATTCTCTTCTAAAGTTCTTGTTTTAGTACGTTGCCTTTCAAATACATCTTTGCTCATTATTCTATGCCTTTCATTTTTAGATGAACTAACTCCTTCTTTTTCATTTTCTATTTTAGAATCTTCTTTCATTAAACTCCTTTCTGTTTTTAAATCTTGCCTTCTCTTTACTAGTGAAGAACTATCATTAACTTTTCTAGAACTGTCCTTAATAAAACTTTTTTCTTTTTCTAAGTTTAGTTTTCTTTTCACATTGGGTGAGTAATCTTTCTCTCGTCTAGGTGTTTCTTTAATGAAACTTCTATCTTTATCCGTATATAATTTTCGTTTTGCAACTGGGGAATTTACAGTAACGTTAAAATCTTTGACTTTAATTGATGAGTGCTTATTTATTATTGTGTCTACCTTTTTCTGAACCACTATCTTCTTTTCATGACGGGAATTTATATTACTTCGGAAAGAACTTGAGGACGGCGATGATTTTAATTGGTCTTTCATTGGTGATACATTACTTGCTAAATTAGAGTTATGAGGTGACTTCTTGGGCGCTTTCACACTATGTAAGGTATTTTTTTTATTTATTCCGTATATATCTGCAGTGGAGCTTTTTGGTAGGTAATTTCTTGGTGTTGATAGATTAGTAGAAACTTTTTTAACTTTATCATCTTGGGGTTTTGCAGCATCATCATTTGATATTTTTTCCCTTTTTTCTTTAGTGTCAATCGATTTTTTTATTGTAGTCTGCATGTTTCACTGAAACTAAAGAAAGATTACTGATTGGAGCTGACTGGCGCAATATTGTGGCACATCTTTTAAACACCATCTTTTTTAGTATCAGAATTAGTCCAATTTTCTTAAAATATAGCATATTTTCAAAAACTGACAACACCTTAGTTGGCATGCGGCGACGAATGTAGGTGATATCAAAAGAAGCCGCCGGCAGGTGTAAGCTGACCTCTTGTCTTTACATTTCCGAGTAGCCCTTTCCCTGTGTTGCCATGTAAGCTACCACATTTTATTACTTTTTAAATTTTATTAGGGTACCAAATATTTGGGGTAAATTTTTTTACGTGTTTTCTAAAGACTTTTGACGAGGATTACACGAATAAAATTACATCTCGATAACTTCACGGATCGGACAGGGTTTTCTTAACATAAATAAATAAATAAAAAATTTTAATGTCTTTATTTTGCATAGACCATTTCAACGGCGCTTACAAAATGTCATTCACTAAAACTAAAGAAAAAAATTGTATATTTAAAGTGACCACCGGTTCGGAACGCGGCCCACCTGAGAAGAACCGGCAAGAAACTTAGGAAGGCTTTTTTTTTGATGGCCTGTTTACAATTTAATATATTATGACTATAATATTTTATTTGCCAGCAGATCATTTCCAGGCATCCCTGTCCTGTAATTTAAGTAAATAGATTTAATCTATTTACCTAAATAAAACAAAGTGATATTAGATACACAACTTAGTTATTTATACCCAACTCAAGAACAGACAGGCAAATATTTTGATCTTGTCTCTATTCCGAAAAAAAAAATACTAAAAATATTCGTGAAATAGGTTAATGATCAGGTCGTGGTGAGCAATTAATGTTCACCCCCGACTATTCACGAGTAGCGCTCAAGAGCGGTGGAGATGCGGACTTAGATTCGGGGTGTCATCAATGAGGGTTTTCGATACTTTTTCTGCCGCCAGGCGGCGCTTCGTATGCGTCAGGTCCAAACAGCTGTCAGATAGCACAGAATCTTACCGAACGTATTATTATTTTAGTAAAATTTTATGTATTTGGAAGTGTTATTGATTTTATTATGGATTACGGCCAAAGAAAGGTTGCCGAACTGAAGATTGAGCTCAAAAAGAGAGGCCTCCTTTTTTATTTGCACACATAGGCACTGCACAACACTGTGGCATTTTGGAAAACAATATTCCGTTTGTAACGTTTTTAAGAATAAATAAACCAAAAAAATGATCGAAAAATATAAATCGTGTATGTGTTTTGACAGGTAGTTGGACCTGACGTTACAGCGCTGCCATCTCACGGGGAACATTTCAAAAAACCCTCATTCGACTAACCCCAAAGAGACGGTAGAAGCGAGCCAACAATGCTTGGCCGCCGTCGCCTCGTTCGCTAGCGGGGTGATGTCAACCAAACGCGAGGCTTTGCGGGTGCGGGAGCGTACGGCACAGACGCCCCGCCGTCGTATTCGGGGGCGTCATCGTGAGCACTTCATGCGCGCTCCCGAATAGTGTCTGGCCGTAGGCGGATGGTCGGGGGATCCCGCCCATCTGCTCTCTACCTCCGGCGCGCCCGAGAGCGGTGGAGGTGCGGGCTAGGTTCTGCAGCTCCTTTGGGAGCTCCGGGGTGGTTGCACTTTGGCGCCCCCGAGACTGACCCCTCCATCCTGGGTTGCCCCTTGCTGGCTCGCAGTGATTTAACCTGAGGCAAACCCTGCGCGCCGATTTAGGGTGAGACGTAACACCGCGGTGGTTTAGTGGGTAGGACGGCCTCTCTCATGGGCTGGGAGCCCCATACACCGTCTCTGCTGCCCCCGCAGCAGGGATGACGGAGCGTAAATGAATACCCCGCGAATCCAAAAAATAACTTACGAGTAACAAATTTTGATCAATACTCATTGCACAATTTAATTCAATAACAACGCCACATAGCAAAAGGCTATGTAAGTTCTATGACAGCGCTACGTGAGTTCTCGTACTAAAGAATGATAAAATAAATCAACTTAACATCAAATGTCGGTCCGGGATTCACCCGATGCGCGCTTGTACAGCAGTACAGTCACCTTGTACAGTCAGAGGATACTCACAATGTTGGAGGGACATCTCAAGCCGTTTGTAGACACATACATAACGATTGGTCGACAAATATAAATTACGTCACGAAACAACACATCTGAATATTTAATAAGTCACTATTGTTCCTTACCTTGGCCTGCTTTTGATAACAACACTTTAAAAAGTATAAAACATTAAGTTCTCTTTTCATAAATTTGTTAAAAACGTCTTACTTAATTACTTTTTACCAATAAAAATTTTAGTTATTAAAATAATAAATAAATTCCATTACGATTAAGTATTACTTATCGTTTCTACAGAGTGACAGAGGTAGGTACTGTTTATACATGCTGTTGCTAAGATACGCATTATCATTTTGTCTATAGTAAGTCCGACAGTTTTTTTTGGGACCAGTGAACCAATTAAAGACCTTTTGGAATCAATTTACACAGCGACATCTAGTCAAAATCTTTATAAACATTAGGTAATTAAATAAATTAACACAAACCTATAACGCTGTAAATTAACAGTTTTTCACTACAAACATTTGAAAGATTATAATTTTGTATATGCTTGTAGTGAAATACTGCAGCTAGCTAATTTTCTAGTACTGCTAGTTAGCACTAGCAGTACTAGTAAATAATAGAACATTACGATATAAAAGCGTAATGGTGAATATATCGCAGGAGGCGGTTTTTAGTCCGAGCCGTAGACGATGGCCGTAATAGAGCCGAGTGAGTTTAACCAATGTACTCACGTATATTGTACGACGTTTTTCAACACACTTGGAAGCAAACAAAATTAAAAATCAATCAAAACTTTTTTTTTCTACTTAAGTAATATAGGTACAGGGTCATTTGTAAAACACCAGCAACCTGCTAGGAGTAGATAGCCAAGGTCATAACCAACAACGTTTGTTCTACCACCGCAGGCAATTCGTTACACAGTAAGTAGATACTATCATACATTGATACTTCGAGCTTCGTCATAGGTTTTCGCTCTTGGATTCACTTAAAAGAACTCCTGGGTCTCTTTTTCGTCACGTACTGCATGCTTCGATGAACGATGGATGTGCGCGCATCAATGCGGTTGAAAAAGGTCAAGGACAAAGGAGTGACCGGTCCACCCCCATTCCCTGTGATTTTCACGATTTTTTTTGGGTTTTACTATAATTCAATCAGTACATTAAATTAAAGATAAATTTGAAAATAATCTTCGTAGAACATATTCTTAGGATGTTAGCTACTCGTACCTAGTCTTATCAGGTTGCTGGTGTTTTACAAATGACCCTGTATAGTAGTAATATATAGGTGCCTACCTATAACATCGAAACACAAACAAGTTCGGTGAAAAGTGGGCATATAATATGCCTCTGCCACCCCTTCGGGGATAAGGCGTGATGGATATTTATTTATTTTTATTTACAAACAAGTTATTTTCACAAGAGAACAAAACTAAAAAAAAATTAACAATTTCCGTCCGTAATTTTAACGGAGCTTTCACTGGCATATGCTGTAAGAGTGAGTTAGGCTATTTTTATACCCGTCTTCCCAAAATTTGACACAAATTGAGTTCATTAAAGATCCCTTTATCTTTAATAAACTCATTTTGGCACACTACTAAATACATTTTCTATCTGATTAGGTAGAAATTATTGAATTTTTGTCAAAATGAATTCATTGCAAATAAAAGTTGTAACGATTTTTTACTTACTTCTAAACCCTAGTTTGGAAAAGTCTTCTAAACGTGCAAAGGCGATGTTGAAGTTTCTACCACTTGCGGTTTTGAAACTGGTTTCGGTTTAGAAGTCTTCTGATTCCTTCGCTACGAATGAAGGGCGCGTTAGGCACTTAGTTAATGACTTCTGGCAGTAATCCCGTGATCATACATTATCCCTTACCTATTACTTCATACTAATATAATTTCTAATTGCTTGTAAAGATTACCAATTAGCAAAACGCCAAGCTATAAGGCTTAGAAGCCGCGTTGCAAGAGAAAATAAATCTGTGATAAATCATTTAGAGTTCTCAATTGGGCGGCTTGAAAATTTCAACAGCAGGTAGCCACAACCTGCGTCTGTCTATTTCAACACGGCAATGGGCTCACCACCTATTACGTGGGACAGGAATCCACACGGTGAAAAGTGGGCATATAATATGCCTCTGCCACCCCTTCGGGGATAAGGCGTGATGGAGTTCTCAATTGGTTTGAAGCTCTCGTGACCCCGCTAACTCAGTAGCTCGCAAACGATCACAGAGTTTCCCCATAGCTGGTCCTTGTCTTTGGATAGGAGACCCCTTAGTTGAATTTACATTTGCGAGCGTTACCGTGCTTCGGAATGCACGTTAAGCCGTTGGTCCTGATAGCCAGTAAAATGGTAGTCGCTAAGCCTGGTTGAAGGCCTTATGGGCGGAAAATGAAAATTTTCAATAGCAGGTACATACGGTGAAATGTGGGCGTATAGTATGCAGCTGCCTACCCCTTCGGGGATAAAGGCGTGACAATATGTATGTTTAGATTTAAAATTTTACCTGGGTTTGGAGCCTGGGGTATACTTTAAAATGCCTACTTTGAGCAACCCAACACCGCAAGGGCGCCTGTCGTTGCCTCGTCCGTTAGTCAGCAGGTGTCGCTTGGCTTCATTCAATTCGCGCTAAATCCCTAACGGTATTAATTCATCACAAGTCGCCAGGCTTTCGATTCTACCAGGACTTTAATTGGTAGTGCTAATTAGTGTCTAGCACATAAGACCGTTTAGCCTTTTTGTTACCACCTCACTAAAAAGGCAACGGGTTCTAAATTTCTTCCATTTTTAACATCTAAAATAGACACATTTTATTAAATTTATACAGCCCTTTAGACCCACCCCAGTTCCGTGCTTCGGAAGGCACGTTAAGCCGTTGGTCCCGGTTGCTAATAAAATGGCAGTCGTTAAGCCAGGTTGAAGGCCATAGGGGCGGCTTAAAAAATTTCAACAGCTGGTCGCCACAGCCTGCGCCTCTCCATTTCAACACGGCAATGGGCTCACCACCTGTTACGTGGGACCAAAATGAATACTGTGAAATGTGGGCGTTTAATATGCCTCTGCCTACCCCATCGGGGCTAAAGGCGTGACAATATGCTCACGTAGTTTTCGTGTTAAATCTCGGTTTACACTGACGCCTTCTACCCTCTATTTTCACACAATATATATTCTTCGTCAATCGTTACTCACTCATTCGTTGGGCGTGTCCAAACTAAAACAAACTGCAATCCCGTTTGTCTCGTATAAAAAAAAATTGAAATTGTGTAAGTCTTCTTTTTAAACAGATGAGCCAAAAAATGGTTTTCTCAGGGCGTTCAACTTGTACCGTCAATTTTATAGACTTTATCGTAAGAAATTTTAAACAGCATGTTGCCTGCTGCTGTCCATTTCAACACGGTAATAGGCTTACACCTTATTAGGTAGGACAAATTATAACCAGAGAAATGTTGGCGATAATATTGCCTGCGCCTAACACTTCAGTGACTGTGTTTGTATGAACTTGAATGTACGTGGGGCCAACGTAATAAAGTGGAAAAAGACAATTCTATTCGAGACGGGGATTGAACCCGTGACCTTTGCCTAACCAGGGCAATGTTCTAGCCACCTGAACTACCCGAACCGTATCGAATCAAGTTCACAACACACACAAATTCACTACCTTATATTAAACGTCATTTTAAGAGTATGACCAGAGCCATCTATCGAGCTAATGAACAACTCGATACCAATGAACGGTGTTATAACCATTTTTAAACATTGATGCAATATACTCCACTCAGTGTATGAATAATTTTTTAAAGCAATTATTTTTGCTAAATTTTCTGGTTAATGGAAGCGAATATAGCTATTTTAGCTTCATTTTTGAACTAGAAAACCAAATTATAGGTCAAAATAAAATGCGTTATAAATAAATTAAAATATAATTAAACGTTTAATGCTTAAATATTAGCACTTTTAAATACTGAAAATTTACAGATAAAAATGTGCCGAAAGATCTATGCAGAAATCGAAACAAATAAATTAAGGATAGTTTGTATTCACATAAAGAGAACAATGTACTTCTTGTCTTAATATAAATAATAATACGCATAGAGGCTAACTTCAATAAATAACAAAATATAACGATTTGCAAACTGCACGTGCGAAACATCTGACATCTAAGACGCAACTGATTAAATCCTTATAAGTGTACATGATTTTTTAGCCTCCGACCTGTCAAAAATGATCTTTTATAATAATGGTAACATTGTACTGTTATTTACTGGACTAATTATGTTTAAGTTTATTACGAAAACCATACAACAATATGTAACGGCCAAAATATTGGCCTTTTCAAATACGCGTGTGTTGGTACCGTCGTAGTTTTTACGTAATACGCTCTTTTGATAGGAATTATTGGTTTAGTTTTACATTCCAGCTATGATAGTTGCAGGGTCTTCAACTCCTTCCTTGACCTTTCTCAAGAATAGCACAGCTTCACGACCATCGATCAACCTGTGATCGTAGGTCAAGGCGATGTACATCATCGGCCTAATCACAACCTGGCCGTTCAATGCGATAGGACGTTCAAAGATGCCGTGCATTCCCAGAATAGCAGATTGCGGGGGATTTATAATGGGAGTACCCATTAAAGAACCGAATACGCCTCCGTTGCTGATTGTGAAGGTACCTCCATCCATCTCTTCAATAGTCAACTTGCCGTTTCTCGCTTTCTCAGCTAAACCAGCTATGGTAAGTTCGATGTCGGCGTAAGTCATATTTTGTACGTTCCTTATGACCGGCACGACTAAACCTTTAGGAGTAGCTACAGCTACGGATATATCTACGTAATCGCGGTATATAATCTCCTGTTCCTCGATCACAGCGTTAACCACAGGCTGGTCCATCAACGCGTTAGCTGCTGCCTTCACGAAAGGTGACATTAGACCAAGTTTAATTCCATGTTTCTTCGTGAATGCGTCTAAATGCTTCTTTCGGAAGGCCATGATATGAGACATGTCGATTTCGTTGAAGGTGGTCAACATAGCGTTGGTGTTTTGAGCTTCCTTCAAGCGTTGAGCGATGCGCAGACGCATACGATTCATTTTAACGCGCTGCTCAGACCTAGTGCCAGCAATTTCTTTGCTGTAGTCTGTCGGGGGAACTTTGACTGTAGCGGTTTCGATAGCTTGTGCATGGCGGATTGCAGCTACAGGGATTGAAGAAATCGGAGCAGCCGGTGGTGGAGTTGGTTTGGGAGCTGGCGGCGCTTGAGGAGGTGGGGAGTGAGCTGCAGCCTGAGGAGGAGGTGGAGGAGTAGCAGCAGCTGCAGGAGGTGGAGGTGGGGCAGCAGCTTTAGGAGGCTCAGGAGCTGACTGCGCAGCGGCAGCCGCCTTAGGAGCTTCACCTGTTATATCTAGTCTGAACAATTTTTGACCAGCCTTTACGGTATCGCCATCATTTACGTAAAACTCTTTAATAACACCATGTCCTGGAGCCATGACAGGTATAGCTGTCTTGTCAGTTTCGATTTCAAGGACAACTTCATCCGCTGCTACTGAATCTCCAACTTTCTTGTCTAGTTTTACGTCACCTTCCGATACGGAGTCTGGGAAGCTGGGAGTCATTACATCTTGTTCGGCGAGGAGGGGGTTAGTGAAGTGAATAGTAGCGACCTGGTTGTGAGCAGCTGTGATGGGTCGTGGTGAGGTTAGACGAGCAGAAGCCTGGGCAAGGGCTCCGTATATTTTAGGCACTTCTGTAGACTTGAGCCGGAGGGTTTGCCCCTGCCTCCGGTACAGAGTCTGTAAATGCTTGGAGCAGCGTCGTAACATCTTGAGTATTTTGTGGAGATTACTTTACCCTGGAAAAAGAGAAAATGTTATAAGTAAGAGTTATGAGTTATTATAAAAAACTATTTTAAAGTAAAGTGGTACTGAATCAGTCACGTAGTGGGCGGACTTACGAGAGAGTCATGGCCAAAAAAAAAGATGACACTGATTTAGATGAATTTTTATTTGGTTATTTTATAGAGAACTTCCACATCTCTGGCAGACTTCGTGTGACGTGACATTCTGGTTAAAATGAAAGTGGCGATAGCAAAATCAAATAATGCACAAAGAAATTAATTCCATGCAACCATAATTCGACCGTGCGGCGTACTAGAGAGCGGAGAAGTATACAACTAATTTAAAAAATGTTAATACATTATTGTTAAAATAATAAACAAAAGTAATAAATGGGTTCAAGTATGTTACGGGCGACGCCGGGCGGTTCAGCTAGTTATTTTAATTATTTTAGGGACATTATCAAGTTTGATAATAATAAATAAATATTATAAAAATTGTAGGGCATTCAACATACTCCATCGCCATTGTACCTAAAATAAGCTAATACTATGCTATATTCTATCTAATGTAGACTCTAGACAGCTAATAAACATACTTATATGTATCTAAATAAATACATATTACAACCGAGATTGGATTCGAGCCTGAGACCTCAGCAAGACAGCCTTTCAACTTACCACTGCGCCACAGAGGCAGACAAGAGATAATAAAAAGTAGCAATTAGGCCCAATATGCCTAATAGTCAACATGCATTCTGGTGGTGACTGGGCTTAGCTAGTATGTATAACCTAAAAATAAAAAAGATTACTTTTAAATTTTTTTTTTTAATTTAAAACTTTCTTTTATGCTAAAGGGATTATTTACTCCTCTAATCCCGTTGCTGCAACTCCAATCAGAATGTACATCATTGGCAGAAAATTACACGGAATTCAAACTCAGTATAGTCCCAAGATAAGTTTGAATGTCTTGAAACCCAAATTGACATTGATTGAGGAAGTTTTGAAGACTATAAATTCACTAATTCCTTTTTACAGAGATAAAATAGGGAAACAACTTGGATATAGTCTATTTCACGTGAGCTACGTTTGATTCTAGAATATGCATGGCAGAAACACCTAAAACCATGAACATTCACTCCAGATGATATGAGATCTGCATAAAAAACAACAACCGATGTTACTAGTAAAGTATTGGATTCAAACATACAGCATTCTCTTCACTAAATGCTACACTATCAGAATAGATAGACTGCCTCGGTGGTGCAGTGGTAGTATATGCGAATGCTACACCTGAGGTCCCGGGTTCGATTCCCGGGTAGAAAAATTTTTGTGTGATCCACAAGTGTTTGTTTTCTAGTTTGGGTGTTTCCTATGTATAATATGTATGTATTAAGTAATATATAAGTATGTTTATCAGCTGTCTAGATCCCATAACACAAGCTTATATTAGCTAACTCTGAGCTAAATGGTGCTATGTAAAAAATATGTCCTATAAAATGATGAATAGTTTTCTCACACTATGAATCATGTACTGAACACTGACAAAACTATGACTCAATCTGCTTAAATTAATATAAATTTCTTATAAAGTAATATGTGGCGTAAGAAATTAAGCATACATAATGATTCACATGCATCTATAACATCTCCAAACCATTATATTGTTTTTAATAAACTGAGTAAAAACTAGCAGTTTAAGGGGCTATATAATAACTGAGGAGGGGCTCTAAACATAAAACAATAAATAGTCGTACAAAATTGAAAAATTTTTTGAAAACAGGTAATTTCTAATTCATAATGAAAAGTAAATAAAAGGATTGTTTTCTTTTATTCCCCTAACTTAAATTGTTTAGCAAATGCATTTGATATGTCTACACATCATGCTATTTTAAATTTTAATTAATTCTAATTAGAAAGTCGTGATTTTAATCAAAATTGTCTGTTCTCACTTTCATATCAGGGTGACAGAATATCACAAGTATTAAAACCTCCTTGAAATCTCAATAATATGAAAATATTTAAAAAAACAGACGTCAAATCTTCAACCCTTCCATCACTTATTATTTTAGACTTGACAGATTATGATGGTAGAAATCATTAAAGAAAATTTATTAAATACACCGATTTAATTAGGTTTTATTGCCAAAAAGCATTCCAAGCAAAGCGTTTCGGATTAAAGTGTTAATTTATTAGTGTATTACAGCGCTTCAGCAGTTGTGTAAATGTACATGAGGATTTCAAGGTTAGGACACTGAAATGAGACCAAATACATGCACAAATATACATAAAACCTGACATCTTACCTTTCAGTGTAGGTAAACAACCGCTATAAGGTAATTATAACTTTATTTCACAGACATAAAATGTTACATAAGCCCAGATCTCATGACAGTTTTTATAACCACGACCAGGATTAGAATAGATATTCGAGTATTTCTAGGTAATACAAGCGTTATTCAGTGCATAGTGTACGTGCACTTTGACTACAGCTAACTGGATTGATACTTCACTTAATTTTTGACGCTGCTTAATTCAGATATGTGGCCCGAAGACCTACATTTATCTTGGTTCGATTCGGACTTTTCTTTCGCATCAAGTCAATTCAGGCAGGCTGTTATCTGGTTGGCGTTAGTGGCATCTGTCAAAAGCTAGTTTCACAAATATTTTTTACATGTTCAATGCATCACTATGAAATGGCTTTATCTTATTTCATACAAGCCTAAGTGAGATAGAAGACATATTATGCTTATGAATTGATTTTGCAGATACGGAACGCAGGAGGAAGAAAATTTCAAGATTCGTTTATAAGTGCAACTTAATTCCTGGAAATATTGATATATTTGTACATCCTCTTGGTTGTTGTGAGCAATGAACGTATTAGTTTTTACATATTTGTCTAAAATGTACTTATTTGTTTTGCACTGGCTAAAACTTAAAGTGGGAAGTTTTATTACCGCGCCACCTAGAAATTTTATAATCAATGCAGATAGTGTATGATTTTTGTATTAACAACAAGACAAAATAGTAAGAAACTAAACGTTTACATGTGATGTGGAAAATATTTTTTTTTTTTAAATACCTATTACTTACCAAGTAGATTGCGTAATTTGATTTCAAGCTATACACCTGTTTAGTTAACGACTTCGGCAAATAAGTATTTAGGTACCCAGGTACTGACAAAATTAGTAATTACTACCACCACTCACTCAAATCGCTAGTTCGCCGGACGTATGCGGCGAGGCGGGGAAGGGATGCATTTGAACACGTCTTTTATTAAGATTTTATGAACAAAAGGTCTCCTATGATACAGTCGTTGAAATATGATAATTATATTGTTGTATGCGCGTGTAAGAAATGATTATGAAATATAATAAACTAACTGTCAAGAAATCCTATATACTCGTATTTAATGTTTGTTGGAGTAGCTAACACAAATATATGCAGAAGTAATTTAACTATAAATTCCAATATCAATAATAGTGTTACTGGCATACTATTTCATTATTAATTACAGTAAGGTTAAGTAAACTATACGTTAAGGGTGAATTACACGAATTCTTTGGTTATAGTTTCCGTCAAAATTAACTTCAGCAGTAACAATAACGGTAGCAATCAAAATTTAACAATCATGTGTTGCACAATCCTACTTTTTGTTATAGTTAATGTTAATGGGGTTGCAAATGTAAAGTTACTTGCTCTCCATCAAAATTGAAGGGGTATTTTTTTTGTTATGGAAACACTTCGTTCAAACGTCATAAAAAACTGTCAAAGACAAACTCAAACGTAAAATTTTATAGGCTGATACGTAGTATCCCCTAGTTAGTCTGTGAGGCAGATCGTTGAATTGAACTAGTAATAATAAGTTGAATAAAATAAGTATTTAAAGTGCCACAGGATCAAGCTCAATTATTGAGTTGGATAAATACTATATGAAGTAAGTTCACCATTATCATTCCGTCGTGTCGCTTATATATACAGTGAAAAATTATAACGGCTGACGGGCTTGGTAGGGGTGGTGCGCACTAGGTAGCAACAACACACCTACATACACCCATCAAGTACGTTTGGTAATCCCTGGAGTTGTGTAAGTAACACTATCTCAAAGAATCACCGGTGCACCAGCTAGCAGAGCATGTGTATAGGGAGTGAGTATGGACCAACCTGGAGCAGAGAAATACCAGAATTTACAAAGAGAGGGCGCCAGGTATCTCTCCATTAAACGAATGATGCAATTAAAAAACTTCTTTTTATCAACTTATAAATTATATTTATTTAAACTATATCCATATGTAGACATGAATATACATATATGAAAGTAAAAAGAAATGGTTTAGTCATGCATAGTGGGATCAATACATATATGGTCACTATACACAAATAAGTTTATATTTAGTACAAATAAAAATTTAAACCAAAGTCCATACTTTGGTTATAAAGGGGCGTGGCCTAAAATGACAAATATTAAAGCAGTTGTCAGATGCCATTTAAAAACCCACTGAAATAAGTGGTAAGTTAAAACTATACAATCTCTTAGACTGCATTCCTTAACAGAATGTTGAGGGTGAAAGTGATTTTTATTACAAATTACTAATGTCTGTAACTTTTCTGTTGTTACAGGGGTTTTTGTTTATATTTTTTCGTTTTGGTTCTTTATTTTATATCTACATAATAATTGTGTTTAACGTGTTTCACGTTCTCTGCATTCTATATTCTTTACTCCTTGTGTTATCACTGAAATAAGTGGTAAGTTAACTAGATCCTTCTATCATCATCCTTTTTCATATTATTTGCTAAGTCTCTTGAAAAGCAGACTGAAATACAAAGTACAACCATTGTAAGAACATATTATTCGCAAAGGCCAAGTAATCTTACCGATTACGAAGAAAAAAATATAAACAAATATTCTCACCTCAGCACAAATTATTGTCTACATATTTGCTAAAAAGACTTAAATAAATAAATAAATAAATATCCATCACGCCTTATCCCCGAAGGGGTGGCAGAGGCATATTATATGCCCACTTTTCACCGTGTGGATTCCTGTCCCACGTAATAGGTGGTGAGCCCATTGCCGTGTTGAAATAGACAGACGCAGGTTGTGGCTACCTGCTGTTGAAATTTTCAAGCCGCCCATAAGGCCTTCAACCAGGCTTAACGACTGCCATTTTACTGGCTACCGGGACCAACGGCTTAACGTGCCTTCCGAAGCACGGAAACGCTCGCAAATGTAAATGCCCCAAAGTGGTCACCCATCCGAGGACCAGCCATAGTAAAAGTTGCTTAACTCAGTGATCGTTTACAGTACACTGAGACCGCGAGGCCACGAGCGCTTCTAAAAAGACTTCGGATATTAATCCGAATTAAATCACCATGACAGGCATATTCTCATGACGCCATGTCGTAGCTAAAGAAGGACGACTCGTTTCTTTTTTTTTCGCTCGATTACGGCAGCACAAGCCATACAGCCTTGACAAATAATCAAAAAATAAATAAACAAATCCAACATGAAAACCTTACTATTCCTGTTTGTCACACCTCACGCAATACATTATGGGTGGATGTGAGTCAGGACAGCCAATCTATCTAAGTTCAATGTCCAGCACCAAGCTGAAAGACACCATAGACGCACGCGTTAATTTTATAACGCGCCATAAGAGTCGAAACGTTCGTGACAGTTTTGACAACGTCAAACTCATGTCGTTCCGAACAAACACAAACAATGTGAAATATTATAAACTTTTAAATAATTATACATATGACTTTAGAGTTATAACTAAAGTATTGTGAAAAGTGAGTTTGTTTCCACAAAAGGGATGTATATAAAAACAAGGTTAGTAAATAAATCTTAGGAATATGTAACCGACACTCAGAAGTGTTACAAAATTACTACCTTAATATTTTTATTTTCAGAGAAAGAAGTGTTAATTTTAGTAATGATGAAGTAAATCATTTGCAAATACTGGTGGATAAACGCAAGAGCATTTTAATGTCTAAAAAACATGCATGCATACATTCATGGTGATGAAAATTCGTCAGTTCAAAACGAAAAAGACTGCAGAAATATTATTTAATTTTGACTGCAGTACACTTCAATCTTCATTGAGGAAACCGTTGGCACCACCACTAAAACGTAGGTGTTTTCGATAAATGAATTTATATCAGACTAGCTTCCGTTTGCGGCTCTGCGCACTTAAGTTAAATACCATTGCATGGCTTTCTTCAAGACTCGGAATCTATCTCCATACCAAATTTCATCAAAACTGATGAAATTTTGACAAACACCTTTGTTTTAATAGTATTAGTATGGATATCTGATCTTTATTCCAAAAAGACATTCATATTGTCACGCCTTTATCCCCGAAGGGGTAGGCAGAGGCATACTCCCACATTTCATTGTATGTATTTTTGTCCCACGTACCATGTGGTGAGCCCATTGTCCTGTTGCAATGGACAGGCGCAGGCTGTGGCAACATACTGTTGAAAATTTTCAAGCCGCTCATAAGGCCTTCAACTGGGTTTAACGACTGCCATTTTACTGGCCACCGGGACCAACGACTTAACGTGCCTTGCGAAGCGCGGAAACGCTCGTAAATGTTAATGCCACAAAGTGGTCACCCATCCAAGGACCACCTATAGCGATAGTTGCTTAACGCAGTGATCGTTTTCAGAACACTGAGTTAGTCCACAAGCGCTTCTTCAAAAAGAAGTTGTAGCAATTACTTTATTTTTAAATTAAGGCATATCTCTCTTAAATATTAATATATATTTTAGTAATAAATATTTTAAATATTAATATTTTTCCTCATTTTCAGGCATTATTAAGAGATACCAGGAAAAACGCGAAAAGAAAATTTCTGTTTTAGACGGTCTCCATGACCTTGAACTGGAAAGAATATAGCAAAGTATCAGGCAGCAAAAAAAACTACATGATCAAATCATGAGACTATGAAGAACGAAATAAACTAGAATTAATAAAACTTCAATTTGAAATTGACATATTAGATAATAAAAATACTAACTATGTGTACTGCTATTAATGTAATCTTTACGCTGTATCCCTGAAGGCCTGACGGGGTATTCAGAGAGGGCAGATCACCTGGCTTCGCAATCCATGAATACTTCTTTCGCTTCTTGCAGATTTATCAATCGCTTCATACATGCACGTCTGGGTATCTGAGTACTTTTGACTTATCCGTTTTTGAGCAATCTGCTCACGTAGTCTTCATATGTAAGTCTCAGCCTACCCTGACTCCTTCTACCATCTACTTTCGCACAATATGTATTCTTTGTCTAAATTCAATCGTTCCTCACTCATTAGTTGGACGACGACTGTATGTCTCGGCATTTATTCCACCTGAAGATTTGATATAATGTATGGGTACAGTAACAAGAACTAGATTCCTATAAAATATTACGCACTAATGCCATCATACAATAACTTATGAAGGTATCGATACTTTACCTATTATGAATGTTTGTGCAAGCATATTATATAGGAATATTTGATTATTGTTTGTAGTGTCAAATTGATTGTAACGTCATTACGTCTGTTACAGTTACTATAACCGACGAAATAACTTTGACCGCCAAGATTTGGCTTGTTAAAGTTAAGGGCAATTGTGACGTAATTTTAACCATTGTAAGAATGGTGCAATTCAAATAGCGTTTAACCAGAGATTTGACGGCTGGTTTGGCTTTGGTTATTGTTATAGTAAGTTGATGCAATCCACCCTAAATATTTATTAGTTATTTATTGCAACAGTAACCATCAATTGAAAATTATGTATTTGATTTAAAAAAAATTATTGCTTTAAATTTATATTTAATTATTAATATTATTTATCTATCACGCCTTATCGTGGCAGAGGCATATATATAATATGCCTCTACCACTAATAAGGCGTGATAGATAATGTAAAGGTTATTCTAATACTGTACCGTAACCTCTTTATATTCAATTGGCTAGTCTCCTTCTCACAATGTCTCGTTCTCTCGTGATGCTGGTGTCATTTCCTGCATGTGCAGTAGCGAAGACATGGCGATTATGGCACTGGTCGCCTTCCTACTATAGAGGGACGTGTCGGAGGTTTGGGAGGAGGTGAACTTTCAACCGATCCTCGAACATCCAGGATAATATAAGGAAAATCGATCATATCCATCCAACTATAATCCCAAAGCCGTGTCCTCATTAATTCGCAAGGTATTTAAGCTTTCCAATACATAGCTCCTTCGATACCTAGAGGATCACTCGCTAATCAATGATCGGCAATATGACTCATGGCCGAAACAATAAACCTCTTAACGTAGGCACGTAACACATATTAGGGGTATGACTAAAGAAAGGAACGGCTTGGTCTTGACTATGTTTGGATATACCAACGCCGCTGATAGTAAATGTTATGCGTCGCTGCTTTGCAAGCTTCCAGTATATAGTACGAGCACCATATGTGAATCTTCTGGGATGGATATAAGCTTTCTGCTTTTTGCAGATGAATGTGTACCACTAGAGCTTGTTTTGTCGCCAACTCTCTGTTTTCTGCTTATGATGAATGATATGCTGTCGCTCAGGATTATTCATTACTATGCAGATAATAGCACACTATGTATAGGAGTTATTCTGCCCCTTCAAACGGGAGGGAGAAACAGCGGCAGCAACTGCACCGCATTTTCCAATGGGGTTCCGAAAACCTGATCTCAAACCTGAAAAGCCCAGGTGTGTGCGTTTCCAGCAAAACAATCACCTTTAACTACTCTCTATTCAGAATAGCACAATACCCATGACGGACGAACTCTACATCCTCGGTACAGACATCCGTTGTGAGCATAGATGAATGTGGTAAGGAGCGGTAAAGAGATTCTTTACATTACACCTGCAAAGTTAGAGTAGACATCTACATCGAATGCTCTCATATTTGGAATGACTGTGCGCAAGGTACTTATTGGATGAGTTTTTTTTCTTTTTTTTCTTGTGGAAATCCTCATGGATGCTATGCCGGACTCTTACCGACTAAAACCACTCTAATCCCTTCCATCTGTCTATAGCCGGTAGTCCCGGGTGAGCCCTCGGAAGGATAGCCCCAGGGCTCCCGACAGACTTTATTCGCTTCCGCGGCCTCGTTCAGGAGGGGGAGGGGGGGCGGGGTTCCGAGTGTTATCTCGCTTCTTTCGGAGGATCATGTTTTATATCACTTCCTTAAGACGGTGAAGGACGTGCGTGCAGCTTTCACACGACGTCACCGACCGGGGCCTGCTTCTGTAAGGGCGGCGAGCGACCCACCCGCTGTCCTCAGTAGTCTTGGGTACTGGACGAGCTAAACGCTGTGCAAACACGTCATAATAGAGAAGCCTTATTGAGCCGCTGGTGCAGCATAGAAAACAAATAGCTCGTGGCAAACGTGTGCCGTGCCGGGCAATGGTGCCACTCTTTCAGCGGAAAAAATTTCGCCAGAACTGAGCCTTTAAAGAGGTCGATTCTTTGTCGAAGCATAGATACCAGGCACGCTCTGCCAGCGCACGTGTCCTCTCCTCTTAGAATACAGATTTTAAGTGGAGCGAGAAGAGGCACATCTTTGGGCCGTCAACTTGAGGAACACAGTCAGTCTTATGGGCTGAGTAAGTGTAACCAATTCGCTATTTGTCGCCATGTTTTACCATCAGATAGGCGGTATCATTGGTGAGCTGAATTAAAAAAGTATAGCATTATAAGGTATGCAAAAACTATCAATCCAGTGAGACATTATCGTACGAGCGTATGAATCCCGCTGTAATTCACTCAAGGATGTTGCTTTTCCAACAGCATGAAAAACGACCTAGTAAGCAAATAGTGAGAACCCACCAGCGTCTCTTTCCTGTCGGTTGAGGACATGTGTATTCTGCACGTATCCGAAGGGAATTTTAGAAGATTTAACTAAAACGATTAAATCCTTTTAGGGGTTTAATTAACTTAAAACTAAGTGCATACTCGGACTTTTTTGGAACACAAACAATCGTCTTGACTATTCAACACTATTATCTAATTTGGACAGAACAAAGATGGAATCAAGTGGGTCCTTTATGCCCTTAGCGCTCTGGATTGCATTCGCTGCAGCCAGGACATTTTCGCAAGGCTTTCCGACCACGACGCTTCACTTCCGAATTTTTCTGTTCTCTTGTAATGCCAGCGGACTCTGCGTTAGTTCTGCAACAATAAATACCTTATTAAACTATTTTACCGTAACTATGTTAACCGTAAAATGCCGAGAGAGTTCACCCTCCATCCTCTTTCACGAAATTTAGCATTTCATAAAATTTGTATTTTGGTGGAAAGTGTCACTGCTGAGTTAATTATTGCTTGTACACACGGCACGGCACTGCAACACCCGTGCCACGTTGCTGCCTTATCCACGCTGGGACAGCATATCGAGCACCGTGTTTTTGGAACAGCCTAAGCATTGATGACACTCGTGCATTGGCAACTCTATCCAGTTTGTTACTCTCATTCAATTGGAAATTCTATCCAGGACCTCACCAAAGCAATCCTGCCCGTTGAGAATCATGGGCACTTTTAGGTCGCTCATTTACCTCTTCTACGGCCACGTGGCGGAAATTTATCTACTTCTCATAACCCGCTGCTTAAAAAAACCCGGTGCTACCGACCTTAACCCTATTGATCAATAAAGGTTCAAACTCTCATCAGAGGTGTCCTAATTATCAAAGTCTACAATAATTAAATTTTTTCGATTTTATTTTTTTTTAACCATCAATGGATAGATGTCGTATATTATGGGTCCAATTTGATCAAAGAGTGTTATGGAAGTATGGATAGGAGGAAGGACTTCGAGAACAAAGCGAAAATCCGAATCGGGGAATTTCTAAAATAAGCTATCATTAATGGACGACCCAGTATGCCTTATATCATTTGTCTTTTGTAAGTAGTAGAGAATTATTTTACCTGGATCGCGAATTTGAAACTCTCAATGGCACAGTAGGCTTGGCACGCATCATTGTGTTCCAAAACTGATACATCAGGTACGCCACAGTCAGGAGACCAGCCAACTGCAGGAGAAATTTATATTGCTCAAAAATGGGCCTGCGTTAGGCGCAATCCTTAAAATATCTTGATGTTTGTTCTAAATGCATGAAATTTTTAAAATAAAAGCCAAAATCTAATTACCATCCGTGTCCCTTTTCCCAGATTCTAAGAAATTTTTGAGTCTTTCTAAAAAGTCTATTGGGAGAACGAATTTTTTTAAAACGTTTTCGTTTAATAGATTAATTAATCCATATTATATTTTAGTAACGTTTACGAAAGAACATATTTAAGTGGTATCATACCACTTAGAAAAATGTCCCTACACTCACACATAATTACCATTCAAAGACATTCACGACCCAATATTTTCGCATTTTCGCACGGTTATAGACTAAATTAAACATAAAAGATTCGCTGACCATCACCGCATTACGGTCGTGAACAACACACCCCTGAATTTTTTACATTACATTTTTTTACTATGTAATTTAGAGTTCTCCTGCTCGAAAACTGGTTTGGTTCAAAATATTTCTACATACCATTTGCCTTTTAAAAGGTAATTATTTTACGTTTTTTACATAATTATTTGCTAGATATATCCAATATATATCCCTCTATACAGTGTTAAACTTAACAAATCTTTACCTATTTAAAATATCCTTTTATTACTGAAATTATTGAAAATCTCATGGCCATTATTATAATTACCATTAATTCCCATTCGTTTTAAAATGGAAAGGTAATTAGAAGAAACGAACGGTAATGATTTTTTACTGAGTCTGGGTGACGTAGCAATGACAGAGGTGGTAATCTCCCCCATCGTTGAGGCCAGCGGCTGTCACAGAGACCAGGCGAGAGCCAAAGCTAGATGCTTCGGCAGAATAGCGGACGAACAGAACCTCCTCATTGGGACTTCCGAAAGACTAAAGTGTATCTCCTACAGTCCTGCGAAACTAGGTGCTACAGATCCCTGACCGGAGGGAGTGTGGGGATACAATGCACAGGGAAAGTTACCGTGAGGAACCAGTGCTTCCGCTGCAGTTAGTCCTGTCACAAAGCAAACTCTTACTGCTGTCTCAGCGCACTACTTTAGTTGCGTTGCGTAGGGTTAAAGTACAGACCACCTCGAGATAGAGGCCCGTCAGGTATGGGTAGTGGTTGTTACCGGTCAAGAGCGGCCACTTTCACGACAAGATGGGGAATGGAGGTTCATGAATAGACATACTTATCCGCATCCTACAGATGAATCTAAACCACTGCTCTGCTGCTCAAGATCTCCTGTCCCAGAGCATTGCGCACTGGACATTTGTCTACCGCAAGTAGTTATCAAGGAAGAAGGAAATCTCTTATTTTACAACTTGCTGCGTAATATGATTGCAATGACGAGAAGTCTATTAGGTTCTATAACGTGGTCACCGTTGCCAAGCCGTACTGGGTTTACCACAGGAGCCCAGTCACATAGACAGCTTGGCTTTTTTTTGCTTTGGGTGTTGACACCTCGCGCCTTGCAATTATTGCTAGGAGCCTATGCTCGTAGTAATATCAATTCGAACTATGGCTCGCTGAGCAAAACGTCATTCTTACCGCATTTCATTCCAGTCCTGGAAAATTTCAATGCCTGAGGGTGACACTTGAGGCTCCCGAATAACCACTGGTAGGAGGAGAACTTCGGCAGTCTGGGTGGCCAATCCATGACCGGAAAAATATCACCACCTGTGTGTGGCGTGTGCGCGGTTTGATCGTAGATGTATCGTTTGCGAACTCTGATCGCACACGCCACGTACAGGGCTGGCATGTGGTGGAAGGAGGGGTCTATATTCGTCCATAGTTACATTTAGTTAGGGGTTTCTCCTCCTACTAGCCACCCACTGGCTATCCTAAATACTTCGGCATACGTTGGGCTGTCGAACGCCTGAATCAAGGGCTCTCCGGGATGCGGCTATCGTGTAGGCCTGATTATCAGTGTAAGTGGAGATCGTAATATGCACGCAGCGTGCATATCCGCTATCGGTACACCAGGCACTGAGGCCCGAGAGACGGAGCACACGAGTGTAACAAAGGTACCGAAAGGCCCCTCTAGGAGGTCATTAAGCTGGCCAAGAAATTGGCCCGAAAATAGTCCTTAGAGAATCTGGAATTGTAAGGCCAGCCGCTGGCCCAAACCCCAGCCAATGTTAGGGATTACGTCGAGAACGACGTGCACGTAGTCACCAAAAGTGAGATAGAGGTGCTGCGGCTAATTCCGCAAGAGAACCACTCCGGACCCGATAGCATTCCGGGGTGAGTATGACTCCTGGATCTCAATGAACGTTGACTATTAAGGTTTTGGCTTATCTTTCAATAAAAACTGGTTTCCCAAGGTGTCGTATATGGGGATATTGGTCCTTATCGGCCAGCGGCCTCGTCTTCCGGTTATTGGTCCCTCGTATTGCTCGACGAGGTATGCAAGCTCTTTGAGCGTATCATTGCAGAGCACTTCGTCGCATATGTCACAGTCATGGGGATCTGGTACATAAGGAGTTTGGTTTCTATCAGATTGGATTCAGTGCTCCTCCGATTACGCGATCATGCGTGTCGGAGTCCTCGCGGAAGGAGCGTCATCACAGGTGAGCTAGTCATGGTGGTGTTTCATGACATAGTCAACGCTTAGCCCTGGAAATGCTTTAAGAAGACGTTCATTTTCATATAGTGCCTCCCTGCCTCTAGTGCATTGTCAGGGCTTATCTTTCCGAGAGAGCCATAGCTAACCAAAGCTGCCCTCTAGCTTTGGTAATGGCGAGAAGTGTTGTGTTTCCCAGGGATCGATCATAGGACCACTTCTGTAGAACATCGGCTACGATTGGATGCTGCGCGGTCCGTTGCTGAGAGGTTACTCTCGTTATGGCGCGAAGAGGAATGCAATCCTAAGGAACACGTCAGGTGTTACTGCAGTCCTGTGTCGAGGTTATTTTTCAAACCTTTGATTTTATTTCTAATTACCATTTCAATTTATTTCACTACCATATCTCGAGATCTAATTACCGTATATGGGAAATCTCATTAGGTACCGTTTTTTTAAAAAAAGAATCGTCAATATCTCTTAGCAGAAAAGAGTAATAGTTTCTATAATTAAAATCTTTCCGAAAAATTCATAAAAAAAAATATGTGCATTTATTTTTTTATTCTCCAAAACGTCAAATATGCTCAAAATGAAATATTCGCCCACCCGCAGACAGTCAGTGCACGAGGCAATGTCGCAGATGCCTCGTCAGTGCGTCCCTCCAAGTCGTCCTCGTCCTCCCAAGCCCTTAGGGGGTTGGGAGATCAGACGGCAGTTGGTGTTCACAATGTCAATAAACCCAAATGATAGCTACTGCTACTTAGTCTATACTAATATTAGTAAGAGGAAAGATTTGCAAGTTTGTTTGTAATGAATAGGCTTAGAAACGGCGTCGCAGGCGTCGCTCCCATAAAAGCCACCAGCCGAAACTGACATGGTAAGACACAATAAGCAGACCCCGGGCTACGCGAGACGCAACTGGGACAGACGCTCGTATGATGATGAGGCTCAGAAACTATAGGGTCGATTTTAAAAATTCTTTACAATTAGAAAGCTACGTTCTTCGTGAGTAACATATAGGCCTGCACTATAGGATTTAAAAAAAGTTTATGGTTCAGTACGAAATCTCGAGTAGGGAACTTCACTACGCGGGCGAAGCTGTGGGCATCAGCTAGTAGCTAAATAAAAATAAACCCCAGGCCTCAAATTAAGGTAGGGTTTGGAAGCAACTGGGAATACATTAGGATGAAGAGTGTAGAGAACTGCTAATAAACGCTTAACTACGCTAACCTAATATACGCTTGTGCCATTGTGCCATGGATTATAGGCAGTACATACATATTGTCACGCCTTTATCCCCGAAGGGGTAAGCAGAGGCATAATATACGCCCACATTTCACCGTATGCATATTTGTCCCACGTAACAGGTGATGAGCCTATTGCCGTGTATGTGAGGCCAGCAATTGACATTAAGTACCTGACGCCCCGACGTTTCAACCTAGTAATAGTGCCCGTTTCCATGGGAATTCGGGGATAAAATGTAACCTAAGATACTCCTTATAACATCAGCTATCTGCTATTGAAAGATTCGTTAAAATCATTCCAGTTTTTTTTAGTTTCAGAGATTAGCCGAGACAAAGTGACTGGAGACATAAATAAAATATAAAGTGATTTTTTATGTAACTTATTTGCATTTAGTAAAATGCTGTTAATTTGGGATTACAAACAGACAATTCATTTCATTCAATTTTATTAAACCGTAACACATATTTGATTCAGTATTCAAACCTAATTTGTTACCACCTCACTAAAAAGGGCAACAGTTCAAAATTTCTTCCAAATTTAACATCTAAAATAGACACATTTTATTAAATTTATTCGGCCCTTTAGACCCACACCAGTTTCGTGCTTCGGAAGGCACGTTAAGCCGTTGGTCCCTGTAGCCAATAAAATGGCAGCCGTTAAGCCAAGTTGAAGGCCTTAAGAAATTTCAACAGCAGGTCGCCGCAGCTTGCGCCTGTCCATTTCAACACGGCAATGGGCTCACCACCTGTTACGTGGGATAAAAATGCACACTGTGAAATGTGAGCGTTTAATATGCCTCTGACTACCCCTTCGGGGATAAAGGCATGACAATATGTATGTATGTATGTATTCAAACCTAAGCCCTCGGCTAGGACACTTGCATGCACTTTGCCACTGAGTCAGTTTTATTGAGTTGTAGATAATAAGTATAAAAGCAAACCAAAAGTGTACAATCATACGCAAAATGGGATAATTAGATTGATATACTAGATAAACCTTAAAAGCATTTTAACAATAGACAAATTACATTAGCTTAAACACAATCAATTCGGCATAAACTGTTCAATAGGCTGAATGCAGTAATCACTTGCGTTCAGAAATGGGTAGATTTTAAAAATAATGACATAATTGCGTAATTATTTAATGGCTATCGTTTATTTATATTTAAAGATATTAAAGTCTAATACCATTTCTGTTTCTGATAATTTGTATTATTTCAGTAGCGTTTGGATAACTGTGCACATTTAAGTAAGCTATTGTTTAAAAAGAAGAGTTACCTATCGTTCTTGGAGTTGCCGTAGTAAAAAAATAGTAGATTTATAATTGTCAGAATACCGACCTGGATACTGCTGTCAAGGAAATACCAAGTTCTCTGATCACACACGAATATAAAAAAGCACAATGTCGTTTATTCGGACCGAGTTTGATGTGCCTATCTTCCTACCATAGTCTCGCGTAATAAATTTCGCGGGTATTTCTACTACCGGAGTAGCAAATAGTAGGTCCGTCAAATATTACAAATTCTTTCTACAAGACCTACCAAAGTACATGAAACTGCGCTTCAAGAATGAAAAAATCAAAGCAAAAGAAGCAAGGCCTACTTACAGCAATATTAATTTGTCTGACGCGCACGAAATCCTTGACAGATGCAATTACAGAGTCCATGGCTCCGGCATACGGAGTCTATGCCAGATTTTGTCGAGAAACTACTTTACATGGTTTAAAACATACTGTCGAAAGGAAACTCCACTGGTTTGAAAGGTAAAACAGAATAATTAATACAATTTATACGTTCAATTTTATATTCACATCCTTATTTCAAGGCATCTGTTGACGTCTGCTGTCATAAATGACGTGTTCTGTAATTAAAATATTTCTTTTTTATCATAGACTACATTGAAAAACTCTTTTTATAAAACAATACCAAGACATGTCTGATTTTGATTGTGTGTAAGATATAAGTAGCGTACGCTAACCTCACCTAATATTGGCCCCCCATACTGACAAAGGAGGAGGATTGAGGTCAAGCGGCAGTTACATCCAAAAATTTGACCCTGCTCCTGACAGGCAATCGTATAAGTCAATAAGCGTAAAGTACCAATTGTTTACATCTCATCTCATTATGAGGCTTCATGTGTGCAAAGCGCAGCCTTCGGCTGAAAATCAGCGCTGTGGATCATGCTCAGTATCATGTTGAGCCAAGGCCTTTTAAGCTTACTTTATATGTTTAACTGTATAGTGTATTTATGTAGTGTGCCTAATAAATGCGTTTCCTTTCTTCATTTCTTTCTCAATCTTGGATTCTAATTCTCGAAAGACAAAAAATATCACCGTGTCCAAGGCTCAACAATTTTTTTTTGATGGATTTGTGATGTCGGGCCTGGACTAAGCCCTCAAAAATACCCATTTTCTAGACGTAGGTCAAAAATATGAATATTTTCGACTTACGTCTTGATAATGTTCATTTTAATTAAATTAGAAAATACAATATTAAATTCTTTTAAAGATAGCGTTTTCGTGCATATAAGTTTGATCATAGTTCTACTCCAGTAAAGCGGTCGAAACTTTACTGAAACTATAGGAGTTTATTTAACAGAAGAAGCCGCGTTCCATTGAGTTATGCGTTTTCACAACAGTTTTTCACGTTTTCCAAACGTTCAACGTTATCTACTAATTAAACTAGTTGTCCCGGAGCTAATTGATCCATTAAAAAAAATACAACGTCAAGGTTTTTTTTTCAGAGTCCTATGGTTTGCTTTGACCATCAGCGCATTCGGTGGCGCCGTGTACTGCGCACTCAGCCAGTATTACAGGTAGGAACAAAGTTATTAGGTTGGTATAAACTTATTCAGGCTCCATTAATATCTCAGAGGGTCCAATTCAGCTTGACTTTCAAGTGGTAACTAACGGTACTTCGCACCCATAGGACCCGTGATAAACTATTACCAGAGGGGTGTTACTTAGTTGTTTAGGTATATTCGGACAGCGCACTGCTCGGAGCGACTAATGACAGTGGGCTGCCGATGCTGCTCAGCTCTCACGACAGTCGGCTCTAAATAAATGAACAAGGTACAAAAACTTCTCATGGACAACCCCGCGCGGACTTAGCAGCTCGGTCATAAAATTCTGGCGCGCAAAGAAAACTTAACGTTAGGTAATAACGTAGGTATAACCTATAATTGATAGCAAAAAAGTTTTAATTTTTTTGCTTTCAGGCGGCGAGTCTAGGTATGTTTTTATACCTAAAACTGACTTTTGTTAGGGAGTGAAACTTCTGTACGTAGTTCCACAGATAATTTCATTCACACAACTTCCCCAGTCAAACCATCAACTCGGTTTTGGGGGACAAATTTCTGTACCTGCATGTAATAACAGTTTTTATTAAGTAAATAATAATAATATTTTTGGCAACTAGTTAGAATTTTAATTAGAAAAAATAATATTAAAGAACTTTATTATTCAATTACTTATTGTTAATTACAAAATGCGAACAAGAAACATAATCAACACTTAGTAACGTGAGTTTTAAGAAATAATTAAGAACTGATCTCTCACAACACAGATAGCACCGAACACCAAAGTAGGTCTGCACACTAGAACGATCAACAAGCAAAAGGACTGACAGCAGCGCCACGCCTGCTTATATAGACTTGTGTCGAATTGTATTGGGTAGGGATGGAAGGTAGCCAACAATATGATATAATTCTTATAGTAGTACTATAACTTATTCTGTGCTATTCCGTGGTGCTTCCCTTTTTCTATATGATGTAGGTACAGGCGTTAATTTTGTTTTTCTAACCTTCAACTTATCTTCTGAATATTAATTTTCATGCGGGCCCCAAGACACTCTAACATCTCCTGGGACTTCACCAAAATTGAACTCGGTGTAACTTTTCTGGTCTTGGTCATTGTGGTAGATCCTGGTTTACAGGAGTCGCATTAATGGGAATGTGGGTGAGATTAGTCCCAATTAACGGCAATCGCTTCTAACAATACCGAAAAAAATAAAACACAGATGCTTTGCCTCAGGTGCCACGGAGGTTCCATATATGTGACAGGCGAAGCCGTGAAACTCAGCAATTGTGTTAATACCTATTATTTATTCAGATACAACTCGGAGCCAGTAGTAGTCTCTTTGCAAAGGGACTATCGAAGTTGGTGGACGACATTCCCAGCCGTTACAGCTTGTTTTCTAGATCGAGTGCACCCAGAAAAAGCAAGTCAAGTCATCGAGAGGTTTGTTTATTGTTTAACAATCACGATATTATTCCAGAGCAGAAGCATTCTATAGTTATAAGTTGTACCCATATTTTTATTTCCATATATTGTGTTATCTACGTGAAATAAAACATTTTTATCTTTTTTCTTTTCTTTCTGTAGCGGTCGTAGCCTTGTTAACACAGTGTTGGTCTCGGATGGGTGACCTTCCTTCCTTCGGAAGCCCCGTTAAGCCGATGGTCCCGGTTGCCAGTAAGAAGGCAGTCGTTAAGTCAATTTGAGAACCTTATGGGCGCAATGAAAAATATCAACAGCAGGTCGCCACAACTTGCGCCTACCATTTTAATCACGGCAATGGGCTCACCGCCTATTATGAGGGACAAAAATGCTTATGGTAAAATGTGGGCATATAGTATGCCTCTGCCTAAACCCTTCGGGGATAAAGGCGCGACAATATAATATGTAAAGAATATGCCGCTGAATTTACTGCTAGGGGGCCGTTCAAGTATTACGTAAGCACCAAGGGGGGGTGGGGGTCTCTGTTTTGCTTATTTTGGATGACATGGGGGGTGGGGGGGTCTAGATGATGATTACGTCATCGTTAGTTATTTAAGTTTTTTCGGGGATTCCCGCAAATAATACATATGCGTAGGCACTCGCTTTGAGAACTGATTAGGGGAATTACCGCGCATTAGGGAAATTACCGTGCGCTATTCACTTGTCTAATAATTCACTCTCGTGCCGGCCGGCTGCAAGTGCGCATCTATCAGTATTGTTTTGTTTGGATTCTAAACGTATTGTAAGCATTGAAAGTTATCATTTGTGTTTATGTTGATGCAATTAGCCAAAGTTTAACGTTTTAATTATTTAAATTTAAATATCTTATTAGAATGTCATATCATATAGACAAATCCAAGTTATACCAAAAACTGTTCGAAAGTTTTAAAAAATCTCATACTGGGACGAAAGTGCAAAATGTACAAAAGTTAGTTAACGAAGTTTGGCGAAATTATAAATTACAAGCAAAGTCAGATAAGGAACTAGATATTATTGTATCTAAGAGAATTGAAGAAGAATTGCAAGCGGCGACTAAAAATAAATCCAATCTGCTTCATTTTTTTTCCAAGGTGAGTAAATATAAGTACAAAGTTTCTCTTTACGTTCTGTAACAATTAAAACGATTTATGAGTAAAAAATATGATGGCCTATCTCAAAGTAAAAAGGTAAATGATTGATATTTTATTTCTTAAGATCGACTCCGGCAATTGGTCACAAAATACACGGTGTTTTCAATATCTGTATGTGAAGGGTTTCTGTGGGGAAAAGCTTTCAATAATATTTAAACGCTGGTTTTATTAAATACGGTGAATTTATGTAGCTTAATAAGAGAATATCCAGCAGAACTCTTAGAATTTTTTCATTTTTAGGCAACGTCTTCTACCAGTAAACCTGCAGAAAAAACACAAATTATACAGCCATTTTCTAACATTGAAAAACAGAAAGAAGATAAAATTAAAACCGGCAATGAATCACAAGAGCAATGCGAAAATAATAATAATGCAGATAAACAAAGAGCAAAACCTTCTCAAGAAGCTTTGAAAAATAAGATTACTCTACTCGAAAAAAATCTGAACGCTTTGTATTCTGCCAGAGATACTATGCCAAATTGCGCTGAAGTTGATAAACAGATCATTAAGTTGCGCGAGGAACTAAAAACAGCAAAAAATACTTTAAACAGGAAGATTCAAAACGCAGTTGCCCAGAAGAAACACAGGGATGGTATGAAAAGAAAGTTAGAAGATATTTGTCAGGAAAATCCTGAAATAAAAAGAAGACTATCTCTGAGGGATTCAGTAGGACATCCTAAACTTGAAAGCGATCCACCATTACTATTGAAAACAATTGCGGATATAGCTTTATTTGGGAGTGCATGTGATGACAGGAGACGAACGGAATCTATTCGCAGAGTAAAAACTCTTGACGAACTCACACAAGAACTGCGTAAACTAGGATTTGACATTAGTCGCAGTGCGACATATCTTCGTTTGATTCCCAGAAAATCGAATTCTACAGAGGGACGAAGACATGTATCGACAGTCCCTGTTAGGCTCATTCGTGCTCAAACTGATCACCACAAGAGCCACTTAGATAGCAAGTTCGCTGAAACATCAATCCATTATTTAGAGAACATAGCATCCATACTTGGACCAGATCAAGTATTTTTCTTATCTCAAGATGACAAAGCTCGAGTCCCTATTGGCGTCACTGCGGCAAATAAGCAAGCACCTCTTTTAATGCATATGGAATATAGAATCAAATTACCTGACCACGATTGGGTAATCGCTGAGCGTCATAAATTAATACCATCTGTTTATGCTGGTATCAAAGTTACTTCCAATATGCTAGGACAACCGCAAGCCGTCGGATATTCTGGGCCAACATTCATCGCTATTCGAAGTGGAAAGCAAAGTTCATCTACTGCTAATACTCATGCTCAGGATTTCGAGACGCTTCTCGAACTTGAAGAGTTTCGACCATTAGCAAAAACTGACCATGGACTAGTAAAACCAGTAGTAATTATGACGGTTGATGGAGGGCCAGATGAAAATCCGCGTTATCAAAAAGTCATAGGGTTTGCTATACAACATTTTAAACGACATGATCTCGATGCATTGTTTATAGCTACCAATGCTCCTGGAAGGAGTGCGTATAACAGAGTAGAGCGAAGAATGGCTCCTCTGAGTCGGGAACTGGCTGGTTTAATACTGCCTCATGACCATTTTGGGTCTCATTTGGATGAACGTGGCATTACAATTGATGAACAATTAGAAAGATATAATTTCGAATTTGCAGGAAATGTATTAGCTGAAGTATGGAGTTCAATGGAAATTGATGGCTATAATGTTACTGCAAAATATGTTGAGGCTGATGAACAAGATGTTCCTGAATTTCCAGACATTAAATGGTACTCAGAACATGTGCGTGAAAGCCAATACTTGCTTCAAATTGTAAAATGTAAAAATACAGAATGCTGTCGTCCAAGAAGTGGCCTATTCAGATTACTAGACAACAGGTTTCTTCCACCACCTGCAAAAGTAAAACAAACAGTTGATGACTTGGTTTTGGATGAAGGAGGACAATTTCTTGATCTTCCAGTCAATTTAGCTCTACGCTTGAGTACTACCCTCAAAGATTTTTTGCAAATGCCCTACGATTATTTTTGTCCGACGGTAAAATTGAGGCTCTCAAGCCGAACATGCAAAACGTGTGGTCTTTATCATGCTTCCGTCAAATCATTAAATCGTCACATCGAGAAGATCCATAAAAAAGTAAACACGCCCACATAGGGAAATGTTGGACCTGTAAGAGTCGCTGCTCGTCGTGCTAATGAACTGATGTGCATTATTCAAAATTTAGAGCACCAAGATGTTGAATGGCTCGATGAGAGTGACGTAGACATTCCAAAATCGGATGAAAGTGAGCAGACTCACCACACTGAGCAGCAATCCAATGTCATCGATAACTTAGAATCATGGATTCAGGTTTCATGGACTGAAGACTGTTAATGTGTTCCGAAAATATTCTTTATGTTAGTTATGTTCTTTATTTCTGATTATATTTTTTTGTCATTTACTCTATGTGTATCAGTTAAACCTAATATTTTCATGAATTTTCCTATTTTAAAAATAACAATATAAAAAAACATTTATTACTAAAAATGTTTACGTAAGCATAGGGGGAGGGGGTAAGTGCTTTGCTTACTTTTGATGACAAGGGGGGCGGGGGGGTAAAAAATGGTAAGAAATCTGCTCACGTAATACTTGAACGGCCCCTAGCTGGTGAGGTCGCTTGGGCCCCGGAGATTATGGTAGGGCCCCTTTCACTTATTGCTAAAAACATGTGATGCTTTTTTTTTACACAGCGCCTTTTTTACACTTTAGCTAATAATAAGAAGCGCTCGTGGCCCCGCGGTCTCAGTGTTCTATAAACGATCACTGAGTTACGCAACTTTCACTATGGCTGGTCCTCGGATGGGTGACCACTTTGTCTCATTTACATTTGCGAGCGTTTCCGTGCTTCGGAAGGCACGTTAAGCCGTTGGTCCCGGTTGCCAGTAAAATGACAGTCGTTAAGCCTGGTTGAAGGCCTTATGGGCGGCTTGAAAATTTCAACAGCAGGTAGCCACACCTGCGTCTGTCTATTTCGACACGGCAATGGGCTCACCACCTATTACGTGGAACAGGAATCCACACGGTGAAAAGTGGGCATATAATATGCCTCTGCCACCCCTTCGGGGATAAGGCGTGATGGATATTTATTAGCTAATAATAAAGCAAAAGAAGTATGCATGGATCGCGTAGCCTGGCGATCTGTCCTCTCTGACTACCGTGTCTGGGATACAGCGTGAAGATAGATAGTTAGTTAGCTAATAATAAGCTTGTGGTAGGTATAGAATTTAGACAACTGATTGACATACTTATATATTTCTATATACATATATATTATACTTAATAGGAAACACCCGTGGTATAATTTTATATATTACTCGGGACTTCACGCAAAACAATTTTCGTGGTCGGAACACGTGCGGAACACGTGCGCTGCAACACGCTCGAAACGTCGGTGAATGTAAGTACAAAATTGTTTCGCGTGAAGTCCCGAGTAGTATTTAAAATATGAGTATAAACCGCGAAAGTTTAAAAATAACACAACACCCATGGTGTCAAATAAATATAGACCCTAGGATCCAAGCCCAAGTAGATTTTGAAAGCAACTGGGAAAACACTTAAGATGAAGGAGACGGGAACACTGAAAACATTACCTTTCATCACATTCTATCAGCCGAATAAAAACTATAAACTTCTTACAGCATCTGGAACGTGACCGAGGAATCAAACCCGGACAAATTCCAGTATTACATGGATTTTATCGAGCTGATCGCCGACGTCTCCTTCCGGGATAACCTGCAGAACTTCTGGAAATACCAAACCGATGACTCCGTTGAAGGGATTGATCTCCTAAACCTTGCGTTATCTGTGCATCCGAATTGGACCCTGGGTGTGTCAGTATCGCAGAAGGATCATGAAGTACGACATATTTTAACTTTTTAAAAAAAATATTTTTATTGCCTGGTTACTAAGATCTTTTAGCCAAATCTTTTTTACATCTTATTATCTAAATTGTTTGTTACAATCTTATTATCTAAAATGTCCCCATCCTCTATGTTTAAGTCAAGTATAGTCTTAAGTCAAAGTCAGTCGTACCCCATTAACGAGGTAGTAGCGTTAATGAGGCTTTCAGTGGAATTTGCGCGGCAAGATGTAAAATAACATTTCACTGCAATATATCACTGTCTTTCACTATAGCACGTTTACACAATTTTTATGTCTTAGAAACTATCTCTTTTACCAATAAAACAGTTTAAAGCACTAGTACAGGAACATGATATATAGCAAGCGTGTGCTATTCGAGAAGTTCCCGCGAAAACTCACATATTTAAAAGATTTAGGATTTTTTTGTTTACGCGTCTTTGCCATAGATAAAGCTCTTTGTTAGTTCTTTGTTAGTAACTAGCTAATCTATATTTCCAGTAAATCCTCGCAGGGCATAATAAATTAAATTTGTGTAAACAATATAACACTCAAACAATCCTCTTAATACTTACATTCCACACCATATGTTGAGGTGTTTAATTGATGATTTAATTAAACTGCTGTAGTGGACTGTATATATGCTCCATTCCGAATAACTTACAATATGGTTCGTAAAAAACAATGTAAAATTAATAATGAACTATGAAGTTGTGTTGTCGTTAGACAGAAGTTTTTTGAAGTGAGTGCCGATCATGTCAGCCGATTCGGCAACCGTCGTACGGGTCACCGCCCGCGCGTCTCCGTTCCCCGCGGTGGCCCTACTCCGCCGAATAACATCATTGTAACAGTGCTTTCTGCAAAATAATAAATGATTATGATTATTATGATTATGGTTCTTTTTATATTCTTCTTGCACTTTCACACAATCTCGGTCTTTCACTCTGTTTCTAGAAACAATTTTGAAAAGCAATTAGTATGATATATAACTGAATAAATAACTTTATCCTAAATTTTAATTTAAAGTCTGAACATTTTTTTCAGTCTCGAGCTGAACTCGAACCAGCGTCTTCTGGTTTAACGCACCAGACGCGATACCAACTACACCACCGAGACCTACTCGAATTTTTTTTACTTTATATTAAAATTAAGGATAAAGTAAATTAATTGCAATTCAAAATTGTTTCTAATGTTTAGGCAGGTGTCATCACAAATCGAATGATTAAAGTATAGGTGCAACTCAATAGATACATTCGTGTAACTTTGCTTAGAGCCGGTGGATGGCGCCTTACGTCGCCATCCAGAGCAATGTTTTAAGCCACTGAACTACCAGAACCGTGCCGATATTTTCACTTTAATAAAAATGTATTATATGAAGTTTAGTGTCAGCAATTTCGCTATTTTTTAAATCTATAAAAATGAATCGCAAAATACAAATGTTGCTATGTTATAAATATACTATTAAAGTTTTTTTTTTTAATTATTCCTTGAACTCTAAGGAAGGTTTTTATAGAGACACATTTAGAAAAATTGGATGGATGAGAAACATCTACATCTACATTTTAATAGATTGACTTTCTTGCTAGATTCTTCTTAAAGTGTAGGCTGCCCTTAGAACTGGCAACTAGAATAGCTCTAATTTTGATATGATTTTAAACATAACATTGATTTTGTTTTTGTTTTGTATAAATTCATTACTATATTATTGGTCAAACATCATATCATCATCAAACTAATGTAATTACTGGCGGTTAAAAAAGAGTGGCCATGAGTTTTATTGCCAGGTTCTTCCTCAGGCTCTACCTATTGCTTCGCGAATCTGGCAGTAAATGTAAATGTAGAAGCAATAATCTTGACGTTCATAAGTGTTACTTTGTGACCTACATGAATAAAGATATTTCATTCATTTCATGAACGGGAGAGCTTCATTACGCGGGCGGAGCCGCGGGCATAGACTAGTTAATAATATTAATCGATTCTATTATTGATACCATATTCAAAATCGTTCGCTCCAAAATGTCTGAAAATTCAACTTGTATAGATATCAGTTTGTTGTAAGATTACCTCAATGTTCCACGGTAAGTTTATTCCCCAGGTCGTTTGGCATCCAGTCATGACAGAAGTTGGTATGTGCCTATCGTTCAACTCAGCGTATGCACAGTACCAACACATGCACCAAGAAATAGAATGGAGCCCTCAGGATCTACTACAATGTCATTACCACAGCGGACAGTGTTACGTGAGAGTGGAGTCACAGAGCAATGCCGTGAGGGTAAGGCTATTTGTCTTTTTTAATTATTTTATGGCCTGTTTACTAACCTTTAAGCCAATTCTAATTCACTGGGACATCTTTCCGAGTTACCCGGTAATAGACAGATAAGTAGGGGCTGTGTGTGTGTGTGTCGGTTCCAGTCCGGCATAACATTCGAAGGGATTTCTAAAGTGTCGAATTTTATTTATTACTGTCTGACCTGCCCGGCTTCGTCCGTGAAATACTTCCAACCCCGTAGCACCCATTTAATCCCGTCGCTTATTACTTTTCGAAAAATGTATGAAAGTTTCCCCGATTTATTGACATTTATGATTACTGCTCAGCTCTCCTATGTAGTGGCGTGATGATATATAGCTAAGAACCTTCCTCAATAAATGGGCTATCCAATACAAAAAGAATTTTTCATATCGGTCCAGCCGTTCACGCGTGATGGCGTGGCCAAGGGAAATAGGGATTCATTTTTATATAAATAGATTTCATAGTTCTTCTTAGCCTTCTTATTACGAAATTGATTTTAATGAAACTGGCAAAAACTACTTAATGGATTTTAATGTAACTTGCAATTTACATCAGAACTCCCTACTAAGATCTTTGGAACGTGAAATCACCCAATGTCGGTTCTGACCAAAGGCAGGCGCCATAAGGGGTTCGGAGATAAGACGGCAGTCGCTTCTAACAATGCCGAAAATCGAAAGCTTAATGATAGCTGCTCCTAGCAGTCAAGAAAAACTGGACTCCATGCTCCAAACCCAGATCGGATTTGGAATATTGTGGGAAAATTTTTTTTACCGTGCACCATCTAGCCCAAAGTAAGCTAATATAAGCTTGTGTTAAGGGATCTAGACGACTGATAAACATACCTATATATTTCTAAATACATACATATTATACATAGGAAACACCCAAAACAAACATAATTTTGTTGATCACTCAAATATTTGTTCCGACCCGGGAATCACCCGGGACTCCAGCGCGGCAGTCGCATACACTACAACTGCGCCACACTACAGCAGTTGTAAGGTGAAGAAGTTCTTACACATCAGAATAACACTGATACAATCTCAGAATAACATATAGGCTACGTTTTATTCCGGGAACAATTTGCTGTGGGAAACGGGAAAGAAAAAAGCTTATCCTCGCGGGTGGAACCGGCATTAGCTGGTGTTAACATGAGTATCTTGCAAATTGAGGGTCACCCTCACAGTCCACCAGACTACTGACAGTGGCCTTCCAGATGACGGCTCAAAGATGATCCTCTTCTCGCTCCTCTTAAAGAACCCGGGATTAATCGAGGAGGTAAACTCGTGCGCTGGTAGAGCGTTACAAGAATAAGTTTGGTTCCAGTACTTCGTGCACTCGCCATACGAGATTTCTACGGCCATCTCCAACCCAACAGGAGAAGTACTGCCCGGTGAGGAGCTCATCATAGATTACAAGGTAAATTCTTCATCCACTGTAAGTTTTGATGTGACTGCCACATCACTAATTTCTACCCCACTCCCTCAATTTATCTTCTGATTAGTTGCGATGCGGGTTTCAAGTCACTATAACTTCTCTTAGGACTTTACTGAGTTCGAACTCGGTGTAACGTTTCTGGTCTTGGTCATTGCTGTAGATCCTGGTCTACAGGAGTCGCTATAATGGAAAAGCGGGTAGTAATATTAATCTGTCACATCTCTACCGCATTACATGATGACTGCTGACTGAGATCGCATTGCAGGTTTAACCCAACTCACGGCAAAAAGCTTTCACCAGTAGCGGTTGATATAAATTAAAAAAATAACTATCTTATATATACTTGTATTCCTGAGTCAAAGATTCTGAAGTCAAAGATGTCAGGTTGCTATCGTTTCCTGCAGATTCATTAATCGTTTACTCTCGAACTCGATGTAACGTTTCTGGTCTTGGTCATTGCTGTAGATCCTGGTCTACAGGAGTCGCTATAATGGAAAAGCGGGTGGTAGTAATATCAATCTGTCACATCTCTAGCGCATTTCATGATGGCTGCTGACTGAGATCTTATTGCAGGTTCAACCCAACTCATGGCAAAAAGCTTTCAGCAGTAGCGGTTGATATAAATTAAAAAAATAACTATCTTATATATACTTGTATTCTTGATGAGGTCAGGTTGCCAGGCCTCGCAATCCATGCATACTTTCTTCCATCGTTTCGTGCAGATTCATTAATCGTTTATTGCATGCATGTCTGGGTATCCGAGTACTTGCCACTAATTCGTATTTGAGCAATCTACTCCCGTGGTCTTCGTATGTAAGTCTCGGTCTACCCTGACTCCTTCTACCCTCTACTTTCGCACAATAGATATTCTTCGTCAATCGTTCTCACTCATTCAAGACGTAAATGCAGAATTGTCATCGGACACCGAAAAGTGGTCCTCTGTCTCCGAAACGAGGGATTTGGATTTAACAACGAATGCTCGAATGATTAGGTAAAAGAAACTCTTCCTAATGTTCTTATCTTCTAAGGTGGTAGAAATCCAATCATCGCCGAGCGTCAGGAATCTGAGGACTGAGCAACGCCGCTGCAAATATACCGATGAGTGGATCGGTGACTCCATAAGGGTAACTCAATTTTATTCGATACGTATCAAGGTAGAGACCGAGAGGTTTAAGTAGTCCAAGTGATTTTAGCTGCTAGCGACCCACCCACCTGCTGACCAACGGATGAGACAAGTATGCCACTGCTCTCAGAGGGGCGTTCGAGGGCGGTACGACGTGGGAACTGATTTACGTTTAGCTTCTTAGGAAGTCTGTGGGGAACCCGCGAAGTAACCTACAACCCGGTTAAGACGAAGCAGAACGCAGCGGTGGTAATTACCCCCCTTCCCCCTGCGTCTCTCAGGAGAGAAGCCTCACACGAAATCATGCTCAGTACCCACATTTGATATAAATGGTTGAAATATAAAATAAAAATAAATTAACAAATATCGTTGGGACAACTCACACAACGCAATCCGATTCCAAACTAAGCAGAGCTTGTACTATGGAAACCAGCTTAACTGATAAACATACTTAGTTTATATATTTCTATACATACCTACATATTATAGATAAATAACACCCAGACACAGAATAAACTATCGTACTCATCACATAAAGTTTTATATTTGGTGGGAATCGAAAACCTCTTGCGTAGCAGTCGGATACACTCCCACCGCGCCACAGAGGCAGTCAAAAGTCAAAAATACTTTTATTAAAAAAAGTTTTTTTTAATAAAAGTATTTTTGACTTTTGACTGTTGTTTTAAATGCAACAGCACTTCTTCTACTGTCCAAATCGCTATCGTCTTTAAATAAGTTATTTAAGTAATTTTTGTCACCTGAGTCATACAGAGCTGAATATTTTACACCAAAACTTATTCAATGGCTCACTTTAATCTATACTTAATATTATAAAGCTGAAGAGTTTGTTTCGTTGAACGCGCTAATCTCAGGAACTAAGGGTCGGATTTGAAAAATTCAATTTGTGTTGGATAGCCCATTTATCGAGGAAGGCTATGTATCATCACGCTCCTACCCTGAGAAGCGGAGCAGTATAAATGTGGACAAGTCGGGCAAATTTTAATGCATTATTTAGTTGCGACGGGAGATCGAAATATGTCACGGGCGAAGCCGTGGGGGTCACCTAGTATCAATGATATTCTCTAATACCTGGATTCATCACTTCACTTCTGATTCCAGGCATATAGCTTCTCTTTGTGTCAGATGCACTGCCGAAGTCGGATGGCAGTAATGTTCTGTGGTTGCAGACCATACTTTCACGTTAAAGGAGGTGAGAAGTGTATCTTCTAGAATCTTCAGAGCCTATCACGTACATTAGGTCGCACACTCTAGTGGGCCGATATAGGACCAACCTAACTAAGTGAGGATATTTGAATGTCGAATTGACATAATGTGACAACAGAGCACCAAGTCAGACCATGAAGTGCCTTTTAACATCCTACCCTCAATGTCCAAACCCTCGTGCAATGCAAGGTGACTTTCATCAGAATTGCAGTACTCTAATTTTGACAGAAAATCGACACGATAAATTTTGGAATGTATAGGGCTGAGTTATTGCACGGCGGGTAGACTGCTCGCTGTCCTTACAGAAGAAGGCCCAAGACGAAGGCGTCGAGGGATAATCTCACGCACGCCTCACGCTCCAGACGCGGGATAACACCCGAACCAACCCCCAAAGAAGCGCGATAACACCCGAACCAACCCCCAAAGAAGCGGGATAACACCCGAACCAACCCCCAAAGAAGCGCGATAACACCCGAACCAATCCCCAAAGAAGCGCGATAATACCCGAACCAACCCCCAAAGAAGCGGGATAACACCCGAACCAACCCCCAAAGAAGCGGGATAACACCCGAACCAACCCCCAAAGAAGCGGGATAACACCCGAACCAACCCCCAAAGAAGCGCGATAACACCCGAACCAACCCCCAAAGAAGCGCGATAACACCCGAACCAACCCCCAAAGAAGCGGGATAACACCCGAACCAACCCCCAAAGAAGCGCGATAACACCCGAACCAACCCCCAAGAAGCGCGATAATACCCGAACCAACCCCCAAATAAGCGGGATAACACCCGAACCAACCCCCAAGAAGCGAGATAACACCCGAACCAACCCCCAAGAAGCGGGATAACACCCGAACCAACCCCCAAAGAAGCGGGATAACACCCACACCAACCCCCAAGAAGCGAGATAACACCCGAACCAACCCCCAAGAAGCGCGATAACACCCGAACCAACCCCCAAGAAGCGCGATAACACCCGAACCAACCCCCAAAGAAGCGGGATAACACCCGAACCAACCCCCAAAGAAGCGGGATAACACCCGAACCAACCCCCAAAGAAGCGGGATAACACCCGAACCAACCCCCAAGAAGCGGGATAGCAACCGAACTCCTAGGCGAGGCCGCAGTGATAGCCAAAGACTTTCGGGAACCCTGGGACATCCTTCCGAGGAGTCACCCGGGGTGCCCGGCGATAGACAGACAGGTAGGGACGTGTGTTTTTAGTCGTTTCGAGTCCGGCATGACATCCGAAGGGATTTCAACACGAAAATAAGGACTTGGTTACTAAGGCCTTTAATGAAATCAGTTCACTCCAACGACATTACAAAATTATGGACGGAGTGTCACACACACTATTGTCATCTACTTCTCCACATCGAAATTAACAGTATAAATTGATTTTAACGAAGTTAAAAAAAACCCCACCTCAGTCCTTTGCAAAATGAGTAATATCCACGGAGAAGCGCTCGTGGTCCCACGGACTCAGTGTTCTGTAAGCGATTACTGCGTTAAGCTAGGTACTTTCACTACGGCTGGTCACGGATGGGTGACCATTTTGTGACATTTACATTTGCGTTTCCGTGCTTCGGTAGGCACGTTAAGCCGTTGGTCCCGACTGCCCGTAACATGGCAGTCGTTAAGTCAAGTTAAATGCCTTATGGAAGCTTTGAAAAATTTCAACAACCTGCGTCCGTCTATTTCAACACGGCAATGGACTCACCACCTATTACGTGGGACAGGAATACACATTACGAAAAGAGGGCATATAATATACCCATTTATATTCAAATTTATAATATCCGGTAATAATAGATATATTATAAAATAACGAAGCGCTCGTGGCCCCGCGGACGTAGTGTTCTGTAAACGATCACTGCGTTAAGCAACTTTCACTATGGCTGGTCCTCGGATGGGTGACCACTTTGTGGCATTTATATTTGCGAGCGTTTCCGTGCTTCGGAAGGCACGTTAAGCCGTTGGTCCCGGTTGCCAGTAACATGGCAGTCGTTAAGCCAGTTGAATGCCTTATGGGCGGCTTGACAAATTTCAACAGCAGGTCGCCACAACCTGCGCCTGTCCATTTCAACACGGCAATGGGCTCACCACCTGTTACGTGGGACTAAAAGCAAAAGCATACGGTTAAACGTGGGCGCCTCTGCCTACCCCTTCGGGGATAAAGGCGTGAAAGTATGTTATGTTATGTTATTATTAAATAGGTAAATAAAATTATCTGTGTAACACAGCATTGACGACTCAAACTCCTCAAGGAAAAGTAATATGAACTGATAGTAGGTAGGTTCCCCTATTCTCCAGATTGTGCGTAAGTAGCAATAAGCAATACTTTGCTGTGTTCCTCCTTACACCAAGGTATAATACATGTATTGTATTTTACAAATTTTTATGCAATGTTTTCGCTTTTGGTCTCACTCTAGAACTTATTGTACACAAAACTTGTATTAAACTTGTTGAATCAGGGCCTCACCTGAACGAAACAATGTTTGTAACAATTGCAATACATGTATAGAACAAATTATACCTGCAACAAGTTTGGTTCCTAACGAGAGACCAAAATAGAAATGGGTAACCCAAGTATAACACTACGGATACCTACAAGAACGGCAACAGTACGAATTACGAATAGAATATTAGTTTATTTAGTTCCAAATCAAAACTTTGTCGTGTTCGAGCTCTCAAATGTATCTCCAAAAAGTTCCTATCTTGTGCTATAGTGTCTAAATGAAAACCACTGGCGACATAAGACCGAAAAATAAACTAATCGTCGTTTGACAAAACAACTGTCAAAAAAATTTTCTCTCGCAAAAACCAATAAAAATAGTACATCTAAATAAATAATAATTAAGTGCTTAATCATTATTCCTCGTGTAACAAAAAAAATACGTAATAATTTTCGTGACCGCGATTTTTTGACGTCAAGATGGCGACGTGTGCAACGCGCATGGGATGGCGTGCATCGGGCGCAATGTTGAAATCCTCATCAATATACCCAAGAACCTCGCCAAGTGTTCTTGCCTTCCCCAATGTGCCGAGCTCAATTATTACTCACACACAAAGAAGATCGTTATTCGGTTAGTGAACTTTTTTCAATATACCTTTGTTATTCCAATTCTATAATTCCTTGCTGTAGTACCTAGGGGAGGAGGGCGCGTTAAGGGAAATTAACAATAAAAAAATTAACATAACATACTTTTTAATAAAAACAAATGTCAAACCTTTGGTTACTTATTAAATTATAATTTGACACCTAATTTTGTGAATTAAGAAATCAAATAATTTTTATTTTTTTATTTTACTAAAACTTTATGAAAACTCCATCGTGCCCCGGAGTAGGGGCAGTATGGGGTACCCATTGCGGGGCAGTACGGGGTATATTATTTTATCTGTCACAAAATAAGCAGATGTGGATTTCTTCTAAATCAGCGTCATCAACTCCTGCACAGGGTGTATGGGCCCACTGTCCACATAACTGGCAGGCCACCCAACCCTCCGAAGACTTCGAATAAGTGTTTTTCGAGTCAGCACATTAGATGCATGAGACGTCCTCCTTAACATTTTCTCCATCACAGCGAGCTTTTTGGGGCTTCTGTTCTTTTGAGTTTCTTTTCATCCGGGGATCATTCAGATTTAAACGCTTCTTCGTAAAACTCCATCAATTGCGTATTTCATACTCTCTATAGACCAATTTCCTCTATAACTTCTCTTTTCGTAAGTTCGTACTATTTTATGTACCTAAAACAAAATAACTAATATTATTGTAATAATATCGAATGAACAGAGCATTCAGGGCATAATGGGCACGGGGCACGCCGGGGTACCCCATTGTGCCCCATACCCAAGTCCCCGTTATGCCCCCATGTCTAACAGAATTTTAAATAACGAACCAAAAAATGAAATTAATGTCAGAGAGATTTTGCTCAAAACATATCAAAAGTTGATGTTAGTAGTAAAACACATTTAAAAAACTAAAGTAGTTGTATTATAAAATAAAACACCGTTATCAGTTTATTATATATTTTGATACAATTACAATCTAGTTAAAGTTATTCAATAATACCAAACAATTACTACTTAGAACAATGTGTGCAATACCAGGCAAGACCTCCATCTTCTTTTTGTCACCCCATCGACCATCCTAGAGTTCCTACCATAAAGTACAATCAGTTTGTTTTTAAATTGACAATAACAAATAATACTATGATACATCTTCCCCTTCAGATTAATCCTCAAACTGTAAAACATAATCTTTTAGATAACTAGGAGCTTTTATATTTCTTTTAGGCCTATCTATATTATTATCATTATTTCTATTACTATCTGTATAATTATCACAATCACTTGCATTCAAAATTCTAGAACTAATAGCCTGATTATCAACATTCGAGATTCCAGGCATATTATTATTTAGGACCAAATCAGGAGCTGGGATTGTTACTATTTCCTTATTATCAATAGATTCTTCACATTCATATGTCTCCTTTTGAGCATTATTCTGAACATGATATGGTTTTAACTGTGATGAATTTCTTCTAAAAATATTACCTTTTTCGTCCTCAATAATAATAGATCTTGGTGATACATGAAAATCAATGACTTTACCTGGCAACCATATATTATTTTTTAAATAAAGAATGTCTTGTCCTATAAAAAATTTATGATTAGAAATTTTAGCAGATTTATCGTAACAATATTTATTAGAAATATCTTTTTTGTTTTGATAAATATTGAAATTATCTATGACTCTGGGAATTAACATTTTATCATGAATAGGTAATTGAGAGCGAGTCAGACGGCTAAGTAAAAGTTGTGAAGGTGAGTATGGAGAACCAAGAACAGGAGTATTTCTGTACTCTAATAATAAATATTCTATATCAAGTTTCTTATCAATACTTTTCTTCAACATATTTTTTGCCATACCTACAAATCTTTCTATAAAACCATTTGACTTTGGATATAATGGACTTGAAGTTTTTACATCAAAACCCCAATCCCTAGCGAAACATCTGAATTCCCATGAATTAAATGGCATATTATCAGCTCTCAATATCTTAGGTATACCATGTGTTGCAAAGAGGTTCTTCAAAATATTAATTACTGAACCAGAAGTTAATGTGGATACCTTTATCAACTCAAACCACTTAGAATAATAGTCTGCAACTATAAAGAAATTACTACCAGCAAAATGTAAAAAATCACACACTATAACTTCAAATGGCAAATTAGGCCTTTTATACAAAATCATATACTCTTTAGCTTTTTTAGTACTATATTTCTGGCATAATATACATTCAGTTACCATATTAATAACATCCGATTTTATTTTAGGCCAATAGAACAAGGATGTAGCTCTAGCTTGAGTTTTATTTATACCAAAATGTGACTCGTGTACTTTTTCTAGTAACTTTTTTCTTACCGCCAAAGGAATTATGATTTTATGGCCCAGATAGACAACTGAATTTTCACAATAAATATCTTTCTTTAATTTATAAAATGGTTTAACAAGATCTGGTACTTTGTCTACTAGGTCTGCCCAACCATTTTTGTAAAAATGTATTAATGTCTGTAAAGTAAAATCTTTGGCTGTTTCTAATTGGATCTCTTTCAAATATTCATTGCTGACATTTACTGTATGTACCACTTTATCTAATGACTTATCACAATTATCAGTTTTAGCTTTGCTAGAGGCCCTACTTATTGCATCAGCAATTAACATTTGAGAACCTTTTATGTACTGTAAATTAAAATCATACATTGACAACTTAATTCTGATTTTCCTTAACCTTTGTGAACTAATCTCATGTAACTCTTTATTCATTAAAGCCACTAATGGTTGATGATCTGTCTGGATAGTTATGTGCCTACCATATATATATAATAATGGAACTTCTGACATGCAAATAAAACAGCTAAAAATTCTTTGTCTATCTGTCCATATTCACATTCAGTTTTACTTAAACTTTTTGATGCAAATGCTATTGGATGATGATTCTGTATAAGTACACTACTTATAGCATTTTGTGAGCTGTCTGTCTGTATGATGATTGGAAGCTTAGAATTAAAATTTTGAAGAACTGGAGGACTAATTATTAATTTTTTTATATTATTAATACAATTGGAGTGAACTTCATTCCACTGAAATAAAACATGTTTTTTTAAAAGTTCTCTTAATGGAGCTGTAATATCTGATAAATTTGGAATGAAATCTCTTAGATAATTTACCATTCCCAGAAACCGTTGTAAACCCCTCTTATCAGTTGGCATGTCATAGTTCGATATTGCTTCTATCTTTTTACTATCTGGTAATAAACAACCATCTACAATTTCGTGACCAAAATATCTAAAGGTTTTTTGTAAATACTGAATTTTTTTTACATTAAATTTTACATTTAAATCACTTGCCCGTGACAGAACTTTGTTCAAAGCTATGTCATGTTCCTCTTTAGTATTACCAAAAATTAAGAAATCGTCTATATATATAAATATGTTATCAATGTCACTAAAACTAAATTTAATAATATCGCTAATTTCCTTTTATCACATTTTTCTGCAAAATCTGCTGCGACCATATAAATCTCGACAGCTTGTTTGAAAGCCCTCCAATTTTCCGACAAGTTGCCGGTTAAAATTAATTTTTCTGGCAAATAGCACTGCATAGTGTTAGTTCGACAACAACTGCGCCATGTATTATAAAATAAACCACCGTTATCAGTTTATTATATATTTTGATACAATTACAATCTAGTTAAAGTTATTCAATAATACCAAACAATTACTACTTAGAACAATGTGTGCAATATCAGGCAAGACCTCCATCTTCTTTTTGTCACCCCATCGACCATCCTAGAGTTCCTACCATAAAGTACAATCAGTTTGTTTTTAAATTGACAATAACAAATAATACTATGATACAGTAGTAATCTAAACACTTACCTTTTTAGACGCGTTTTGGTCACCTTTCAAAATTACATGAAATGTTGTCGGAAAAAAGAGTTAGTCGTCAAAAAGAAATGCATGTAGTCTGGTCACCGATGACTACCGCACTGAAGGCCGATGCGAAATGCCCTCTTATTGGTGAAAATAACACACGGCTAAAGTGCATAGTTATTTGTATGTGTGGGTGGCCCCGTCGTGCCTCGCGTCCCCGTTATGCCCCTTCCTCCCCTATTTCTTAAGTAAAGGAAAGAGCTCGCCCATATGAAACGAATATCAGTGAATGCTATCCACGGCGTGATAAAATACTGTGGAACATATTTTTCTTTTTACTCATCGTAGTCAAGCCCAAAATAAGCTAAATTTAAGCTTGTGTTAGGGGATCTAGACGACTGATAAACATACTTATATATTTCTAAATACATACATATTATACATAGGAAACACCCAAACTCCGAACCAAACATTTGTGGATCACACAAATATTTTTTCCTACCCGGGAACTCAATAGCGCCACCGAGGCAGTCAAAACCAAAGTCTACGCCCAGTGAGGGTGAAGACAAGACAGCGTAAAGAGGGTGAACTTGTCTTGTGCTTGTTCCTTTGTTTTATTTCTGCATTTTAGTACCTACCTATATTTATGATGAACTACACTTTCCAATCATCATTGCTCAAGTTTCCTTCCTATCGTTGAACACAGGAAAACAAGTACGACAGATAAATAGATTTTTAAATTTTTTTTTGCCAAATAAGAATACAAAATAGTAAAGTACAATTTATGTCCGTGGCCAAATTCATTGCAAAAAAGCCAAGAAAAGTACAATTTACCCCTAAAATGTTAGATAGGTAAGTGATTAATAGTTACAAAAACATTGAAGTTTACATCAAAATCCAGTTTACCTACTTGTATAATAAATTCAGTGATAAACGATATAAGGTACCTGGGTCGAATATGGCCACCATAAGGTTTGACACAATATTTTTGGCCATGTGTAATACATGACGTAATCAGACTGTTTTTGTATCATCGCCTATCTATGTAGCTATCGTGATATAGCCATAAAAAGAACAAATTTCAAGCACAACTGTACTTATTCATCTTTTTGTAAAAAATAGAAATTTGGCCATATTGCCGATAGTGTAGTTAAATATGGCCACGCTGTGGCGTTGAAAAAGTATTTATTTACTTGCTGCCCATTTAAGTCTAATTCATAATGTCAGGTATTTGAATTAAACACATATTTTCATTGTAAAACTCGTTTTATATTAGAAAAAACAATAAAAAATGAATAGCAACGGAGAAGTTTTGTAGGTATTACTATGGTGTAAGTATACTATACTATTTTCACACTAAATACCTCATTGGGTGGTCAGAGTGGACACATCCCGCTATACAGGCATTTATTTTCTTTGCAGCAGATAAATTAGTCGATTCATACATACACGAGGATTTCTCTCTTTATACTGTGCATACACGTCTGGGAATCCGGGTACTTATATACTGGATTCATTCCAAGAACTTCTTACACATTTTTTTTCTCTAACATAACGTGGTGCCATGGTCTCAAACAAAGCAAAAATGGTAAATAACGACAATCTGCAAAAGTTTAACATGAAAAACCCTATCGAAAATATGGTCATTTCGTGGTCATATTTTCATACACCTGTTCTTGGGTATGGAAGTACACTTAGTCAAAAATATGTAAAAATAAAACTAAATAATATGAACAGGCATGGTATCTAGGATAACTAACGACAAAAATGCAATATATACTCGTATTTAAACGATAATTCTAAATTAATAAACAAACTATAAAACTTACCGTCGAATAATTCTAAGAACGAGACGTGATTTCTTAAACGTTGCTTTCTAACAAGTGGTAGCAGCGTGGGGAGGGTGTCACTACACCGTTTGCTTACACACACATAGACTACCTATCTAATATGTATGATGGCGTACGCCGGGTCGCCGTAATTAAAGCGAGGATTTCGAGTGGCCATATTTTCAGGCTGGCCATATTCGACCCAGGTACTTATGTGGGTTTTTAGTTAAATACTTATATCATTCTACTTACTATATAATTTTCATACGAATAAAGGACGAGTTAGTTTTCTTTGTACGTTATAAATGGTTTTTGGGAAATTTACTACCCTGTAATTTCTTTGTGTGGGTTCCCAGTCCTAGGGACAACCCACTAAACCACTTTCGTGTTTCACCCGAAATGGGAGCTCTCATCGGTAGACCTGATGGGCTACAACTGATCTCCAATGGGAGCAATATATTAAGCTTACAAAACAACTCCTTTCTCTCTCATTGCCGACAACATCTCGCTGTCCACCGGTGGTCTAACACTGTTGGTTGTAGGCCATGACATGCAAGTTGCACCACAACTGAGACCGACAAATCCACTCCTAACACTTCTACCGACCCAGGCTGGTAGCTTCCACGCTACCAGGAGCAAAGGAATCAGACGACTTCTAAACCGAAACCAGTTTCAAAACCGCATTTCATGTCATGGTGTCCTGAATCAAATGCCGGAAACCGTTTGTCTCTATCTCCTAAGATTCTCGAGAGATAGATGCGTACAGGCGGACGGACAGACAGCCGTTTTATAAGACTTATCCATTATGGTTTAGAAGAGAAGTCTAAAAGAAAAACCATAAGGTGGAAAAAAAGATGACTGTAACGAAAAAACGGTTACATAAAAAAGAACAAAACAATAGAAATAAAAAACTAAGATGAATAATTTACATTCACTATTTTATACTTTTCGTCTGTATTTAAAATCATGGAACATGATTTTAATCCAATAATTAAGTTTGCTCATTGTTTTAAGGCACCAGCTTTTTGTTGCTTACTTTACAACTTCAAAATTTACTAAGCATTTGACCTATTGTGTGACCACTGGATGTTACAAGTAAGTAAATTTTAAATTGTTTATTAAATTTAACATGAATGGGAGCGCACCCGAAGGCACCGAGGAAGTAGATCAAACAAGCATGGTGTCGGCGATCAAGGTGAATATGATGCCGCCGAAGATTCGTCTTAACAGAGACGTTATATTCACCTTAGAGGATCTATTCGGTGGGTGCTGGAAAAGAAAATTTGTAACCGACACCAATGCTTGCTGTATTTTTTCATTCAATTTGCATGAAGCTATGTGGCATGCCATAGATATTCCACTGGAACTGTACTCATTTAGGAGAACAATTGATTTTGAAATTGCAATTAATTTCAATAAGCTTATAGCGAGGTAGCACGACATTGGAATTCTACTGGGGACTTTTCTGGGTCCAATGATATTTTGCTTAAAAACTAACTAACTAACTATCTGTCCTCTCTGACTTCCCCTTATCAATCGCTTTATACATGCACGTCTGAATATCCGAGTATTTTTGACTTTTCCGTTTTTGAGCAATCTGTTCACGTGGTCTTCATATTATGTAAGTCTCGGCCTACCCTGACTTCTTCTACCCTCTACTTTCGCACAATATATATTCTTCGTCAACCGTTCCTCACTCTTTCGTTGGACGTGACCAAACCAACAGAGTGCGCTCTTTTCCAGCTTAACGCTGAAACTTTCATTCAAACCTGTCATATTGCGTATCACTTCGTACGTATTCGGTCGGCCAAAGTTACGCCGAAAAATTTTCGAAGTGATCGCATTTCCACAGCATTCAATTTATTTTAAACATATCGAATCCATTATCATTATCTCGTGTCATTAATACTCACTGCTGATGTTAACCTTCCCCAAACATCATCACAACATTCTAAATAGTATTACTACCCACAGTTAGAGCTCCCTCAACCTTTATGCGGTTGTCAGTCCACATTGCAGAATTCATACTGTGTTTTCCAGGACTCTCTAGAACCTTTCTTCTTCATCGGCAGTTAGTTCTATAAATAAACAATGTGTACCATGCCCACAACAACTGATCGGGCAATTCTTTTGGTTATGTTAGTGATCCGGGTCCTCGGATTATGTTACAGATTCGATCAAGAACTAAATATCGGCACATAGTTTTCGGAGTGATAGTGAGCTTCTCAATGATTAGCACTATCTATGGATAAGTCTATGTGACGCAGTCATAATTGTCACTGGCAACATATTGATGAAAAACACTACTCGAGCACTCAGCATTGCATAATTTTGTGTGGCATGTTTTGTTCCTACTGAAGTTCTTTTTTATTTAGTTTTTTTTTAAATATTCTATTTGGCATTGGCACTTTTCTACGCACTTTTAAATTTAATTACTTTGTCTTTGGCTCGCAGCGTCTCTGGGTGGGACAACGGCTCTGTTTGTTGGCGCCAGCGTGTTGACTGTGGTGGAAACAGCTTTCTTCTTGATGCTGCTGCTTACTCAGCTGATAACAAGGCGTGCGCAGTCGAACAAAACTGTTAGATTTATGTCCTAAGAAGTGAAAATAATCAATACAAAATATCACACAATACAATTTAGCTCTAAAATGCCTCACTCCTAAATCAATCTACTAGTTTACTGTCAATTAGCTTCTTTTTATGTTTTAACGATAATGTGTCTGTAACACTTGTATTAATTGGGTTGGTCAATAAAATTTAATAAATTAAAGGATAATTTTTAAATTTCAATACATTTTTAAGCTATTGCATAGGTTTTATCGCGGGCTTTGAACGGGCTTTAATCAAGAAATTCCGTAACGCAAAAAACCTACGACCCGAGGTCACACGAAGTTCACCGAGCACGGCCGAGCGTTGGCTTAACATGTATGTACATATATTATATGGTACGATTGTACGAAGCTTGCACGGATCGAGACGTGATGATAGTGAGTGTGAGTGTGAGGATGAGGGTGACTGTGAGAGTGAGGGTGGGGTGAGAGTGAGGGTGAGAGTGAGGGGTGAGGGTGAGGAGTGAGGGTGAAGGTTAGGGTGTTTTTTTTAGTGTAACTTGAATTAATATCAAAGAAAAACAAAGGTATGCTATGCAATAGCTTTACCGCGGCAGTCTCCGAATGCCACAAGTCTTCTTTTTTTTTAATATTTAGGTAATACTTCTAGCTTTTTGTACTTACCGCTTAATGGAATACCCGTGCTACTGCCGAGAGTGGATAGGTTACTCACTGTACTCCTCACACGGCACGACGTAACTTGTACCTTAGGTGGGTATAGAATCCAACGACTGACGCAGTGTATATTGAGGGAAGCGCGTTACCCTCACGAGCATTGTTGGTGTTGACTTGTTGCTGTTGGCTGTGGTGCAAGCCATTTTCGGCAACATATAGTGTTGGACTGCCCGCTGTCAGCTCTAAGTCAGTACTGGAAAGGCGCATGACTCGATTTATTGTTTCATTGGTCAAACGTGAAAATAAAAGGTTGATTTTTGAAGTTCACTACATTTTTTTAAAATATTTAGTTAATACTTCTTCTAGCTTTTAGTACTTACCGCTTAATGGAATACCGGTCCTACTGCCGTGAGTGGATAGGTTACTCATTGTACTCCTCACACGGCACGGCTTAACTTAATACCTTAGGATGGTAGGTATAAAATCCAACGAGTGACGGTGTGTACATTGAGGTACCAGCATGGGACAGGCAGCGAGTTACCCTCATGAGCATTATTGGTGTTGACTTGTTGCTGTCGGCTGTGGTGCAAGCCATTTCCGGCAACTAACAGTGTTGTACTGCCCGCTGTCGGCTCTAAGTGGGACTGTCAGTATTGGAAAGGCGCCAGACTCCACTAAAGCACCACCTTATTCCATCTCGCCTCTAATACAGAACACATGAGTACCTAGACTACCTAGTAAGGAAACTTCATTCAAATATGCGAAACAACTTACACAGATCTACAGGCTCCGGTAGCATTAGGTTTGAATTAGGTGGGTCACAATGCAAATGGTGAAATGTGGGTGTATAGTAGACCACTGCCTACCTATTCAAGAATAAAGGCGTGACTTAACAGATAGTATCGCGAAGTAAGTAGGCGCAGTAAGCGCGATTCATCAGTCAGTAGTTTAATTATGAAGGTCTGTATGTAATCATAAACTAACTAAACTAAAACTAACTATCTTCACGCTGTATCCCTGACGGGGTAGTCAGAGAGGACAGATCGCCAGGCTTCGCGATCCATGCATACTTCTTTCGCTTCTTCGAGATTCATCAATCGCTTCATACACGCACGTCTGGGTATCCGAGTACTTTTGACCTTTCCGTTTTTGAGCAATCTGCTCACGTGGTCTTCATATGTAAGTCTCGGCCTTCATATACTCTTAAATAAATTTTGAAAAGCATGAATGCATGCATTTTGAAAAAGTTTGGAAAATCCAAAAGTGCACGCCTCACACGTTTTTATTATATTATGAAAAAAAAAAAGTTAAATATTAAAAATTAAAACTAAAGTCGTTCCTTTTTATTCTACCAGCCAAGAGTTGTGCACAGCGACATCTATATTCGCAATTGTTAACAACTTCGAACTACGAGAATGTGTTTTAGACAATACACAACTCTTACCATAGATGACACTAGTATACGATAATGTTCGAAAATATTGAAAAAAAAAAAATAACAATTAAACCACATCGAATCAGACCGTGAAAATTAAAAGGGTTTTATTCCTAATTATACTGAAGCGTAAGAGAAAAAAAAAAGACTCGATTAGTAAAGTATTTCGGTCGTTATCGTGTTAACATAACACACACGGACGTCCAAGACAAAACTTTTTTAACTAGTTTAAATAACAAAAATGGCATCAAAAATATCATGAGTGGTAACAATAGTGTTTTTTCTTGATATGTGTGAGTATACGCGCCCCGCCCGTGCGGCTCGTGTGATCATCGTCAGGTTTCGAGGCTAGTGAGCGAGCGACGAACGAGTCGTCGCGCGGATGTTAATTGATGCACTTGTGTGTAACTACCGCAGCACCGCCGTGACAATCGACTTACGAAATGGCATACCAATTCACGAATCGCGAGTACGTACTCATGCTGCGTGCATATTTTATGTGTGAAGAAAATGTTAGTGCCGGTTTACGTACCAGCGTTTGCTAGACCACGGGTCACTCCACATGCCCTCGCATGCACAAGGCAGAGGAAGACCAGCCCTCTCACAAAACTTATATGACGAGATACTAGAATTTTTCGCAGAAGATCCTCGTCGGAGCACTAACGACGCCGCACGTCGTTTTGGTATAAGTCAGCGTTGTGCCTGGAAGATAGTCATAGTAATTTCGCTGGAATGCATCTATACCACTACAGAAAGGTCCAGGAACTCACTGCAATCGATCTAGCGCCAAGTAATGCAACTGGGTGATCACTAACCCTAACTTGAATGTCCTGTACACAGATGAATGTTTGTTTACGCGGATCGGGCTGTTCAACCAACACAACGAACATTGGTGGTCTTATCAAAATCCCAAATTAACCTGACAGCATTCATTCCAACACAGGTTTAGCGTTAACGTGTGGGCTGGGATCTTAAACGAGCACATTGTAGGTCCATACTTCATTGAGGGTCGGCTGACGGGCGAAACGTATCTAAATTAAAAGTAAAATGATGGTCAATTTTACTGCACTTATATGTGGATTTTGGAAGGCAACAGAAAATACCGCGTTCCACTAAGTTATCCTATTTCACAACACTTGTGCACATTGTCGAAGCTTTTATGTTCAAAACACCATCATTTTTACACATAAACACCCGAAAATACACTAGTTTTAAAAATTAATAATTAATAAATTAATAATAAAAAAAAACGCTTCGCTTATGAGGCGTGCAAAATGCGAAAACAGCACAATGTCAAAATGAATATTTAATATTTTTAAGGCTAAGGCTCAATCATTAAAAGCCATTGATGACATAATTGTGAATGATCTATAATATTTTTTTAATATAAAATTAACCAAAGTTTTGAAATAGAATGTTCAACATTTTCAAAATCTAAAATAATAAAATAGGGTTAAAATTTTGAACGGGATTTATCTAGTTTTTTAAACCTCAAAATAATATTACAAAATTAATAAAGAAACTTCCTTATCTACGCTTTATTATACCTAACACAAAATGTTTTATTATTATTTAATTTTGTATCGAACTAATTGTCTTCGAACATGTGATAGCAGTTAGTGACCTATGAGATTAAATTAGGACAAATAACATGTCAGCGTTTAAAGTCGCTCACAAACTTTAAATGAGATTTTTTAGTAAGTACATTTGAATTTATTATGAGCAGGAGTTAAAAGGTTCTTAGTGATGAGGATGCGTTTCTTGAAGATGAAATGGGACCCCTATTATTTAACAAATACACAGTAAATTAACAAAAAAATCGAAACGCATTTTCAATTAATGTCTGTCATTAGTGTCAAATTGGCCCCGCCCACAGTACAGTGAAAATTTATTTATTTTCTAAAAATGTAACCTTACTCTAATTTAATAAAATCAACGAACGAACGAAAAAGCACAAGACATGTTTATAAAAATGTTCTCGTTTTTATTTCACAGTTGTTACTATGTGTTTTCATTCATTTATCTTTTGTTTTCGATGTTTCATACAGTCCTTCCTTACGGTATAGACGTCGGTTTGATGAGCGTTACTGCGTATTTTATGACTAAGCTTAAGAAACCAGAACCGTCAAATGTGTTCAGTGTGTTCGGACCGGAGCCTGGTTCTAAAGAAGGCGAAGAGCATCCTGATAGGGTGATTCGCTGTATAGCTCACAGAGGCGCTGGCCTAGACGCCCCTGAAAACACTTTAGAGGCTTTTAAATATGTAAGTAAATGCATTTAATATCGTTGATACAACTCACACAACGCCATCTGATTCCAAACTAAGCAAAGCTTGTACTATAGTAACCAGAAAACTGATAAAAATACTTATATATTTCTAAATACATGGATATTATAGATAAATAACACCCAGACACAATATACCATCATGCTCATCATACAAAGTTTTATCCTGGGTGGGAATCGAACCCGCGACCTCTTGCGTAGCAGTCGGATACACTCCCACCGTGCCACAGAGGCATAAGTGTATATATAACTTATCAGAAAGAGTATCATCATTTACAGAAGCCTGCAAACTAGTTCATATGTTGACTTATGGACTAATAATAATGGCAATGTCAAATGTCCCCCTGTTAAATTGAATGATAAATGATAGAATTCCAATATAATCTAATTTTCTCGCTAAGATAAGGGTCCTCAATGCGAGTGTAGCACCTCAGGTGTGAATATTCTGATATATAGTAGTCTGATCACCGGTCCCCACTTTATTAAAATATGTTTTTTGTATATGTATTTATATAAATATACAGAAAACATATATATGGGCATATAGTATGCATCTGCCTACCCCTTCAGGGATAAGGCATGACTGTATGTATGTATATTTATAAATAAAGATGAGAGAGATTGCTGCATACGATCAGTCTTAATATATGTTTAGTGCTATCTCTAATTTACCTCTCATGTTAGCAGTTCAAGGTTTTAAGGTACCCAACCAACATATTCAGGGCCCAAGAGACCTCATCTGCTAGTGGCGAGTAATATATGAACAACAGTGCAGGCATTGTGTAACAGTCTTTAAAGGTGAAATGAGAGCTACAACCAACAATGGCAAAAAAAATGTGTGTGTACCAGAGTACACATGTAAGAAGTGAAACTTCTTTACAACATTTTTTTTACAGTTATAAAATTTCTCTCATATGTCGATAATAAAGTTTCACTTATAAAAAAGTTACACTTATGATAAAGAACTTTCACTTTAATAAAAGCTCAAACCACAGCAAAGACCCCAGGTTTCAAATCTAGGTACTGTTTGTAAACAACTGTGAATAAGCTAAGATGATTAAAACTAAGATTAAATAATTCAAAAATTCAACCAATATCTATTTGTAAGAATAAGTCATAAATTAAGAATGTAACAACTAACTTTTTGGTATGACTAGTTGACTCCCGCGGCTTCGCCCGTGTAGAAAAGATTTCCCGTTCCCGTTTACCACAGGAACTTTTTCCCGGGATAAAAAGTAGCCTATGTGTTATTCAGTAGTTTTTACGTGAAAGAGTAACAAACATCCATACAAACTTTTGCATTTATAATATTATTAAGATATGCTAAAACCTTATTGGTTTTGTTAAAAATTAAACATTATACACCCCAGAAATTACATTGTAATAGATTAAATTAATCTTGTGTTGCGTTGAAACCCACCTCCCTGGCAAGTGGTACGGCCTGCTGACCAACAGATGAAGCTCTGACCTATGTCAGAAGTTAGTCAGCAGGCCTTTACTGAATTGCAAGGTCAAATAGCAACTCCCAGCACTAATAAAAGAAAGCCTTAACAAATAATTGATATTTTCAGTGTGTAAACCATGATTGCAATATGGTGGAGCTTGATGTACGAACCTCTAAAGATGGCAAACTGGTGCTACTACATGATGAAGGTTTGCAGCGGTTGACGGGCAGCAATATCACTAATGTTCATGTTATGGACTGGGATTCGATCAAGAATATTGATGTGGGGTTCACACATCCTAATAGGTTTGAACTTTGTTACTTTTTCTGTCACCTATACAAATTATATCTCTTCTGTTATGAATTGTAAAGAGCTTCTAGCACTTAACAGGTGAATATGGACCAGCTTATTGATCGCTACCCTGATTTTAGTTTTTCTTTAATCCTCAGATCAGTTTGGAAAGAGACCGTAAATACGCCAGATATATTTTCCCCCTACAGGTAAAAAAAAACAAGATCTCTTTGACTCAGTAATATTTTGGGTCGAAATTTATTTTTCTTTTTTGTCTGTAATATTTATGATACAGATCATACTATGGCACTCATCTGCTGTGGCATTCCTGTCAAAAATTATTGGACTAGATTAATATGAAACCTTGAATAGCCCAGCAGTGTTTTTAAAGTCTCATCTATACGGTGTTTTCACCCTGCTTCAAATGTGAAGTTTCTTAATACATACATATTGTCACGCCTTTTTCCCCGAAGGGATAGGCAGAGGCATACTATACGCCCACATTTCATTTATTAGTTTCTTAATAATAGTAATTATTATCTTTAATTCCTGTTTTACAATTAAATTCATTATGTTAAATGTACGGTTACACAAAGTTGTTAGACTTCAGGGTGTATAAAACCTAATTGTCATGCCCCTTGGAGTAATTTCTTTGTGACAGTAGATCGCGTGGAGGCTCATAGGAGAGGTCTTCAAGACTTGGGGCTCCATTGCATGCTATATTTTTCACTTGATCTACTGTTTTAAGCGCTGTATATAAATAATGCCATTGATTGTTTCAGAGCCCAGTTCAAGGAGGTACACTTGTGTTTGCTGGACGACGCTCTCGATTACTTGTTAGAAAATAAAGTTAAAGTCATCATTGATATTAAGGGTGATAATAAACAGGTGATACTTGTATGAACATTGTCCCACGTAACTTTGTACTCTTGGTTCAGATTTACAGATCCAAATTCGATTTTATCTGCAAATCTCTGCTGCTACTCACTTTATACATGAAGCTTTGACATACGTGACCGTATAGTGTTGAGAGAATACTGCAGTTACTCTCAATAAAACTTCAAAATAACTCAATTGTTAGACGTAACAAAGACTTCTAAAATTTCGTATATTTTTGTTGGCCAATGGCTATTGTAACAAATTCGAAATATTGATTATTTTATAGTTTGACAAAACTGACATTATAGTTTACGGTGAACTATATGTCGCGTTTTTCAAGCCAAATGGCATTATGACGTACTTGAAAGTGCCTATATTATTAAGTTAATATGTTGTTCAATTTCAAATAGTATTAAAATGGCGATCTGTCCTTTTTGACTACCTCGTCAGGGATATAGCAATAGTTAGCTAGTTAATATTATTGATATAAAAGTCCCCGATACTGTGGAACTCGGAACTTACAATTTTTTTAGACCCACTATCTATTGCGGCGTTAAAATACGCTTTGCAGCTTGTGCCTTGCGTAATGAAGTATGTCTACGAGGCATAATGTATGTTTTCAATCAAATGCTGCCCTTCTCACAACTTTATAAAAAGTAACCCTTTAGTCAAGATCTCATGCATCTACGTAAGACACGGTTGCCCCATCAACTCAGTTTTATAGTTTTACTGTTTTAGTATTCCAAGCGTAAAATGTCAAGTACGCGCCTAAGATGCTACGCCGTACTGGACTGTGTGAGTGTGTCTTGCAACCAAAGGGCATTATAACTAACTCAAAGTTACCATAGATATTTTTTTAAAGCAATTATTTTGCTAAATTTCTCATAAATCTATACTAATATTATAAAGCTGAAGAGTTAGTTTGTGTGGGTGAACACGCTAATCTCAGGAACTACTGGTCGGATTTGAAAAAAATCCTTTTGTGTTAGATAGCCCATTTATCGAGGAAGGCTATAGGCTATATATCATTACGCTACTACACTAGGGAGCAGAGCAGTAGTCATAAATGTCGACAAATTAGGCAATTTTTTATGCATTATTGTAGAATTTATAAGCGACGGGATTAAATAGTTGCGACGGGAGGTCGAAATATTCCACAGACGAAGCTGTGGGGGTCATCTAGTTAGTAAAGTGGAAAAAGACAATTCGATTCGAGACGGGGATTGAACCCGTGTGTGACCTTTGCCTAACCAAGGTCATACTCTTAAAATCACGATTCAAATATGGTGGAGAATTTCAACTTGATTCGATAAGGTTCGGGTAGTTCAGGTGGGTAGAACATTGCCCTTGTTAGGCAAAGGTCACGGGTTCAATCCCCGTCTCGAATCGAGTTGGCTTTTTCCACTTTATTAAAGAAAAAATTTCAAAGTTACCAGTAGTGATATAGGTATATATAGGCATAATAATTAATTTACTGTGCTTATTTTGTTTCAGGTCATCAATGGTATCCTGAATACTTTCTCAGCACGCCCTGATTTGTACAAATCAGCTGCAATAACATGTTTTAATCCTTTTGTATTATATCAGGTATGATTTCTTAAAAACATTTGAATATTTGGGTATATTCGTAATATATAATTAAGGTTTTCTTTCAATAAATTATCAGTGTGTGAGAATCAATTAAATTAATAATTCATTTAAAGAATGAGTGACAGATAAAGAACTAAAAAGTGCTTGTAATTTATATTAAATTATTATAACTAAAAACTAACTAACTAACTAACTATCTTCACGCTGTATCCCTGACGGGGTAGTCTGAGAGGACAGATCGCCAGGCTTCGCGATCCATACATACTTCTTTCGCTTCTTCGAGATTCATCAATCGCTTCATACACTTCATAAATTAAATTATTAAATTAATTAAATTAAATTATTATAAATTATTAATGAATTAATTTATATTAAACTGCTACCGTCACACACATTCTGGCTTAGTATGTAAAAATTCATTTGTATAGCAAAAAAAAAAATGACTTACAATCGTTTAATATTAAAGAATAACAAATTTTAATAAACAAAAATTAATACTTACAACCGTATGCAAAGAGTTCATAACCTCTTTTGCGGGTATAGGATGCATGTGTTTTTTTAACAAAATTTCTAAAGACATCATGGACTTACCTTTAAAGAATTTAAAAGTTACTGTTTAGAGTCGGCTTATTAAGAAAAGCCTATTACACTATGAGTGACTATTTAAATGATACAGTAACATGGATATAAGTTACTTGACTGCCTCTGTGGCGCGGTGGGAGAGCATCCGACTGCTACGCAAGAGGTCGTGGGTTCGATTCCCACCCAGGATAAAACTTTGTGTGATGAGCACTATGGTTTATTCTGCGTCTGGGTGTTATTTATCTATAATATGTATGTATTTAGAAATATATAAGTATGTTTATCAGTTATCTGGTACAAGTACAAGCTCTGCTTAGTTTGGAATCAGATGGCGTTGTGTGAGTTGTCCCAACGATATTTATTTATTTATACTTATTTGGATAATTTGGGTCATTATTGATACTGCTGTGCATTTTTTTGTTGTTGGTTTATCATTTTTTTTATTATATTAACTTGCTAGTTGACGCCCGCGGCTTCGCCCACGTATAGTAGTTTTCCCGTTCCCGTTTCCCACAGGAACTTGTTCCAGGGATAAAAAGTAGCCTATTAGTAGTTATTCTGATGTATAAGCTATATTATTGTAAAGTTTCATTAAAATATATTCAGTAGTTTTTACGTGAAAGAGTAACAAACATCCACACAAACTTTCGCATTTTTAATATTATTAAGATAATCACTGTAATGTATTATAATAATTTGTAAATACTTTTGGCGATTGGACATGAGATTTCTCGCTAGTTTCTTACTCACAGGCTTCACCTGTTGCTTTGCGAATCTGGCAGTAATTGTAGACGTAGATTCATTCATAAAGACGTTCATAAGTGTTTGCTATGTGACCTAAATGAAAAAAGATAATAATATTTTAGAAGCGCTCGTGGCCCCACGAACTCAGTGTTCTGTAAACGATCACTGCGTTAAACAACTTTCGCTATGACTGGTCACGGATGGGTAACCACTTTATGGCATTTACATTTGCAAGCGTTCCCATGCTTCGGAAGGCACGTTAAGCCGTTGGTCCTGGTTGCCAGGAACATGGCAGTCGTTAAGTCAAGTTGAAGGCCTTATGGGCGACTTGAAAAATTTCAACAGCAGGTAGCCACTACCCGCGTCTGTCTAATTCAACACGGCAATGGGCTCACCACCAATTACGTGGGACAGGAATGCATACGATGAAAAGTAGGCATATAAAATGCTTCTGCCACCCCTTCGGGGATAAGGCGTAATAGATAGATATTTTAATATATGAACCGTATACATTTAAAAGTTTAATAAACTGTTACATCAACTAGGTAACTATTTATATTTTTTATTGGAAATTGGTACCGTGTACTCATGCTACTACGCGATTCGGATAAATTATCTTTATTTTACAGATTCGAAAACGTGACCCTAATATAGTTGGTGCCCTTAGCTATAGGCCTTACTGCTTCAGCGCGCAGGACTATGATGCAGAACAAGGCGCACATAATGCCCGGTAAGTTAACACTGTCTGTCTTAACTTGACTGGCGCAGTGGTAGTGCATACGACTGCCGCGACTGAGGTCCCAGCTTCGATTGATCGAAGAATATTTGTGTGATCCACAAAATGTTTGTTTCGGTGTTTGGTTGTTTCCTATGTATAATATGTATGTATTTAGAAATATATAATTTGTCTAGATCACATGACACGAGCTTATTATTAGCTTACTTTGGGCCAGACGACGGTGTGTAAAAAAAAAGTACCCACAATATTAATATTAACTTGAAACCTCTGCCTTGAAAACTTATGACATATAAATTTGTGAAATGTGCGTATAGTATGCCTCTGCCACCTTTTCGGAAATGATTCCTAACTTTAATAGCTTTACGCATAATATATGAATTGTAGTGGCGGCAAGTGACGAGACCTTCTTTCTTTTTTTTTCACGTGTGAAATTTCTCATGGATGCTATGCATGACTATGACTCCTACACACTAAAACCACACGGTGCCATTCCATCTCCCTATAAACCCCTCCAACTTTTCTCTAAGAGACATTATCCACCAACGCGGAGTAAACAGAGATCTACGACCAACGAACAGTGGACTTTTTTTTCATTCGGACTATTCCCACCCGTATTCCCATTACTGTGACTCCTGTAAACCAAGATCTACAGCAATGACCAAAACACCAGAAAAGTTACACCGAACTCGATCTCGGTGAAGTCCCAGGAGAAGTTAGCATGTCTTGGAACCCGCAACGAAATTAATCAGAAGATAATGTGTGGAAGTAAGAAAAGAACTGAATGAAGATGAATGATGAACTGAATGAGAAGAATGTGTATGGCAGAAACGTTTAAAGCACGAAAATTCACCCTCGATGCCACGAGATCCGCATAGTAAACTACTCCCGACGTTACTTGTGAACAATTAATCATATTATATTGCTCATTTTGCCAAATGCTACACTCCCAAAGTATATGATGGGCGGTCTGATTATATTTGGCATCAGCAGTTGAACACTGACAGAACGGTGACTCAACCAGCATAAACGAAGAGGCAACCAACAGTGGACTATAATAGATTGATGGAGAACTAATTGAATTGGGCGTTACATGGCGGAAATCCATCGTAGAACGATAATAAAGGAGGGGAGGAGGATCTCACCACACACCCTCGATTCGTCAATCCTAACGGACAACGGTCAAGAATAACCTCTACTCATTGTGACGGAGGAATGACGATTCGAACTCCTCAAGGAAAGGGATGTAGGATAGGTAAAAGGAAACCTTACTCTCCAGGTTGTCATAATTTTAACAATACTCCGCTTTACAAGGTGACACTTAGTCGACAAGTCAACACGTGTTTCGCCTACACACGAGGCATCTTCAGGACTGCTCGACAGCAAATATGCTCAACGCGTTCTGCTCAGCCTTTTTATAACACTTATCTCCCAACTACCCCCACTCGTTACCGAGGTACTATGTGAGCTGTGCTGTCTCATATTTTATATACTACTCGGGACTTCAAGCGAAACAATTTTGTACTTACATTCACCGACGTTTCGAGCGCGTTGCAGCGCCCGTGGTCGCGGCGTGGTGTTGCCTGTTCGATAATAAATTGAGTAATGGGGAAGTGTGAAAATCGGTCTGTTGGTTCAACAATGTACTCCCTTCACGTTTAATAATTTCTATTTGTTCTAAAACGCACAGTTTAAGGCCGGTCATAACTTAGGTAATAATAATACGTTAGAAATTTTCAATTTTTGTTAAAACTCTCTCCTTTAATATCGTTCTAAGATTGATGGATATTACACAAAGCTTCGTACCCATAGGTACGGCGACAACTTGCTAGTGCACGCAGCGCTTCGTACTGCGGACATTCTACATTCGCTGGTATGGCGTTGGTGCGCTCGTTGGTGTTCCGTCAGCGCAGTATTACTCCACAAGGACATCGTCAGTCCGTATGTGTTATCATTACTCACTTTACTTTCACTATTTTTCGTGTATGATTGTCGGGGTGGAGTTTGGTAAGTGATTTTAAATTAACTTTCCAATTAGCTCTGATACGTACTTGAAATTACAATCAAAACTCAAAAATGGAGAAGAATGCACGAAGATATAAAATAAGAGTAAGTACTTTTTAGTCTGTTTTAAAACATTTTTTTTGTATTTATAAGCCTTTTTTTAAATACCACGGAGGTGGCAGCATACGGCCCACCTGATGGGAAGTGGTCACCGTAGCCTATAGACGTTTGCAACAACAAAGGTGCAGCACTCGCTCTGTCGACCCTTTAAATACCTTCTAAGACCCCTTTTGGACTCTAAACGTTCGGGAAAACCCAGGCAGGGAGTTCATTTCACAATCTAAGCGTACGCGGAATAAATCCTCTTTCGGACCTAACCGTATGCGAGCGCTCTGGACGCAAAAAAAAAGTCTATTTTAATATAAAAAATTAGATTAATTTATCCTAGCTAAATAGCGTCCTTTTCTATGGTAGCGAAGAAATTAGACGATGTCTAATTTCTTCAACCGGAAGTAGTTACTAAAAACTAACTAACTATATAGATAAATATAAGATGGCCAGGCTTCGCGATCCATGCATACTTTCGCTTCTTGCAGATTAATCAATCACTTCATACATGTACGTCTGGGTATCCGAGTACTTTTGACTTTTCCGTTTTTGAGCAATCTGCTCACGTGCTCCTCATATGTAAGTCTCGGCCTACCCTGACTCCTTCTACCCTCTACTGTCGCACAATATATCTTATTCGTCAATCGTTCCTTAGTCATTAGTTGGACGTTTTCAAACCAACGGAGCACAAGCTTCATAATCGCCTATGAACATATTCATGGTGTCCTGAATCTAATGCCGCAAATTGTTTGTCTCTTATGGTTCCTGAGAAATAAATGCGTACAGATGGACAGACTGAGTCGTTGTATAAGACTTTTCTAAACTTAAGGGCTTAGTAATCTAAAACACCGAATCATGAACAAAATCTGTTCGGCATTACAGGCAGGATGCATGTTGTGGAAATACCATGAAAGCAACAGTATACCAAATTTCAAATCTATCGGACTTGTGGATTTGACTGCCTCGGTGGCGCGGTGGGTGCATATCCGACTGCTACGCAAGAGGTCGTGGGATCGATTCCCGCACACGATAAAACTTTGTGTGATGAGCACGATGGTTTATTCTGTGTCTGGGTGTTATTTATCTATAACTAGTCGAAGCCCGCGGTTTCGCCCGCGTACAGAAATTTTCCCGCTCCCGTTTCCCACAGGAACATGTTCCCGAGATAAAAAGTAGCCTATGTGTTATTCTGATGTAAAAGTTAAAATGTTATAAATGTTAAAAATGTTTTAAATGTTATCGTAAAGTTTCATTAAAATGGATTTTAATGAAACTTTAGTAGTTCAGTTTTTCCGTGAAAGTGTAACAAACATCCATACAAACTTTCACGTTTATAATATTACTAGCTGACCCGCCCGGCTTCGCCCGTGACATACTTCAAACCCCGTGGCACCCATTTAATCCCGTCGTTTATTAATTTCATAATAATATATGAATGAATGATGAATGAATATTTTCCAAATTACCTACTTACATACGCCCGGCCGGCACGGCCCGGTCGAACTTGCTTACACGAAATTAATTTCATTGCGCAATAATTTTTTGATTTTGTCGTTTCTCCCCCAAGATATTCATTTAATTTGCAAGGTGTAAAGGGACAAAATAATCTTCATAAGCTGAAGCCAACCAACATATTAAAAATGATAAGGATCAATAATGAATTTGTGTAAATAGCCTTCAAATTATCGTTTCATAATTGCTGTTTTTTTAAGGTATTAAAATGGATATAGTATGTTATCCTTAAGATATAGACATATACCGTCGTGGACTTTTTTGTAGACCTATATTAGATACACAATTCCACGATACATTATTTTGTTATATCTCAAAGGATTTAGGCAGCGTTTTCGTTAAGAGCTCCCAGATGGCTCATTTTTTCCGACGCCCCTAACATATATCGTTATAATTAAGTTAATGTATACAAAAACTTAACAAAATATACATAAAAACCTTCTATAAGAATCACTCTATCTATTTAAAAAAACTGCATCGAAATTCGTTGCGTAGTTTTAAAGATCTAAGCATACATAGGGACAGACAGCGAAAAACGACTTTGTTATTTAGAAATATATATTTATCAGTTATCTGGTTATCATAGTACAAGCTCTGCTTAGTTTGGAATCAGATGGCGTTGTGTGAGTTGTCCCAACGATATTTATTTTCTTTATTTATTTATCTAATGAAATCCTTTCATCACCTAGGAAGTGAGCTCGTGACCTTAATGCCACAGACATACAGACAGATACAGGTTAACTTATATAGACTGTAAATCCATAGGTCTTTCAGATCCGGCTCGAAGGACCATAAATGTAGAAGTGATTCTCCACATCAGATGTTTATATTAGGGAAATTCATATAAAAACCACTTGCTTAGTTGAATGCTTTTATTGTACTGAATATATTTTAATGAGAGTGCTAAATGATTAATTGAAATTATACGATAGTGTCAACTGATTTATGTTAATACTAGTTGACGCACGCGGCTACGCCCGCGTAGAGAACTTTCCCGTTCCCGTTTAACACAGGAACTTGTTCCCGGGATAAAAAGTAGCCTATGTGTTATTTTGATGTATAAGCTATATTATTGTAAAGTTTCATTAAAATCTATTAAGTAGTTTTTACGTGAAGAGTAACTAACATCCATTAAAATTTTCGCATTTATAATATTATTAAGATTAAGATTTATTTTCTAGCGAATTTCGCAATGAATCAATAGATTGTACAACACCCGTAGCTGTCCGTCGGGGTTTAAAAAGATTTTTTTTTTGTATTCTAGGACTGAAATCTATTACTGGCGGTCTTTGGGTATTCGGTGCGCTGGCTGGTGTGTTAACCGTCCATTGGAGAAGCTGTATTGGCGGGGGGTCCTTAAGGCCCCTTACCTTGCGAACACTTTACTCGGCGAGCCTGAAGTGAGTAACTTTGACTTTAAACGGTTTTATTTAGGTACATCACATGTCATAAAAAAATATATTCGATTATTTTTGTATCCAAATCGATTCTTTTGAAAAGTAATATATTGACTTTCTTTGACAACACAATCTTAGTACCTAATTCAGTAGGTAAGGTTCTGTAGCTCAGCTGGTCACAGCGTTGCCCTTAATAGGCAAAGGCCATGGGCCTAAGTCTTATTCGAAACAAGATGCCATTTGTCACTATACATAATAATCAATGTTTTATCAATTACACCTTATACCCGAAGGGGTCGCAGCTGCATATCACACGCCAAATTTCACCGTGTGCATTCCTGTCCCACGTAATAGGCTTATCAATTACCCCTTTATCCCAGAAGGGGCGGCAAATGTTTATAGCGAAAACATATCATATCCGAGCGTCTGTCTCAGTTACGTCTCGCAGACGCCCGGAGACCGCTAACCTACATTTTCTCCTCCACTTTGCAGAGTCGTCGGCATCCCCCGCAGTGAAACCATTGCAAGGGATACCGATAAATTAGGATTATAGCGTAAACACTTTACGTGAGGTGTGATACAATACAGACGTGTATTCCGGACTTAAATTACTAAACATTACAGGTAGAGAAGTCTCGCGATAAAGACTCAGACTACGACCGAGCCGGGCCGCTTATTGACAAACTACTAGAACCCGAACGAAGAATGTCGTCCGGACAAAATTAATTTATTTTTTTAATAAAATAATAATAATATAGAAATATTTTCAATCGAACGGAATTCTCTAATAAATATTAAGGTATGAACTTTGTATGTATTGACAGCTCGTGTCAAACGTCATTCAATTTGACAGCAGTTAATCTGTCATAATGACAGATGTGAAAAGTTCTTTGACGGCTTGTGAAATAAAGTGTAAAACTGCCAAATGATTTAAAAAGTTTTTATCATGTTGGAGAATGAAAATTGCAAAAAATTGTAATTTATTCTTGTTTTGCTTAATTTTATTAATAAACACAATATATGGTGCCGCTTTGATTACTAATATCTTAGGACATATTAATTACGATGATATTTTTTGCACATTCTTTCTTTTCTTTTCTTATGTCCAATTTCTAGGTACTTCTAGTGTGTTTGGTACGACTTTTTCTGCGACAGTCATTCATATTCAAGGAATGAACGTTCCAGAAATGAGTCATTAGCGAAATGGATGTTACAAACAATAAATAGACCTAAGATTTTTTCTGTGCATAACAGAGCCTAAGAGATTAAAATCAAATTATTTCTGTCTCAATTTAATGTTTGACCAAAGGTTGATTTTAAATAACTTGTTAACAGTAAGGCTGCTGATCTTTATTTTATTTGCTTATAAAGTTAAAATATTCATTTTAATCTTTGTAATGACGGTATATCTCATATTGTCAACACTTAACATTTCTTTTTTGGAACTTTGTCAATTCAGACAATGGCGCTCCCATATTCAATAATTACAATATTTATAATATTTTTTTTATTATTATAATTGCAAGCAGTATCGATGACTTATACTAGAATTATGTACTTAGATTTTAAAAAAATTTAAACAGATTTATGACAAAATTTTCTTATTGTATGTCAATGACATTAGACCCGCATTTTCTGCATTTTTTTTTGTTTTAAACTCAAAATTTTAAAGTATTTAATTGATATCACTCAAATCTTAAGATTTTATGTCAATGACTGTATGTAATGCCAAAAAAAATATGAGTGTAACACTCATTTTTTTGTGCTTACTGTGCATTTGTTTTTTTTTATTTAATCTTCACGGATGCTTTGCCGGACTCCAACCGACTAAAACTACACGTTTCCCTTCCACCGATCTATGACTGGGAGCCCCGGGTAAGCCCTCAGAAAATAATTTCCACTTGGTATAAAATTTGATTACCAAAAAAAATCATGTAGTCAAAACGACATTATCTTTACATTTTAAAATGTACAAATTATACCAAATTATTTTATTTTAGCTTATAGTGTTATGAATTGCGTCCAAAGTTTATAATTATTTTATTTATTTACCGATAAAGGCGTTTACTTAATAAATGAGGTATTAAGTTATAACGACTTTTTTGTAAAGTCGCAAATTATGTTTATTTTTAATGGCATCTGCGCTTCTAGTCTTTGCAACGGTAATTTATTTATTGGTCAGGATACCAGTATGTTATTATTTGATGAAATTAAGTCTTAATATATTCTATTTATTTTTTATGTTAATGATTGTTATTTTAAAAAACTAATAATTGACAGGTTGACACGTCTGTGCGATTATATTCGTTGACAAATGTGATTATATTCGTGTTTATAATATACCTTTGGAATTACAAGTATTAATAAACTCTAAGATAAATGTGTGATAATTAACCAATTATATGCTACCATTCTGGAGTGCTTATATACATTCAACCAAAAATTTTAATTTATACCCCCCTTAAATTTAAAACAATAAAAAAGAATCGACTACCCGCACATCTATAAAGTTTAAAATAAAAATATTACTAGGATCCATTTAGTTTGGATAAAAAGAATAAATTTTATTCTTCCTAGATCACGGAGAACCAGGACAAAATAGAAGACCAACAGCGAGTCAAAGAATTGGAGTAAATGTCATGCCTCGATGCGAGCAAAGTGCAATACTGCCTCGAAGCAAGCAAAGCGTAGTACTGTCATTTAAACTGCAACCAAGGCGAGCGCCATATGAAAGTAGTCGTAGAAAATTATCTAATTGTAATATTTTTTTTCACAACACACCTAAATTGATATTTTTCGTAGTATTTTCCAAGTACTTATCACTATTAGATATCGAGTATTTTTTGGCAGAATTTGCTGTAATTATGAAAACTAGCCATTTTAGACTGATCTCATTTTATTATTTGTTATATTATACTTATTGATAATATTACTAAAGACATTAGTAGAATATGGAATTACATGTATTTAAAAACGGCTTTGTTTTACCCAAACACGTTCTATAAAGAGGTTACGGAACAATATTGAAATCCTGTAAAACATTTTCTTTTCTTTTAACGAGGCAGTTTGATGTGCCATATTTTGCTTTACTCGAGGCATGTCACGTCAATTTTTTTTTTTATATTTATAAGATTCTTTTTTATTGTTCTTAAATTATACGTACCTAGGTTTTTTTTTAATTTATTTAGGAAATGACGGGTAGTAGACTTATTATCTTTTTTTAGTATTGTTTTTACCTTGAAAACTGCTAAAATTGTACGTTTGTTTTTAGCGAGTTTTATTAAGGTTTAATATATTTTATGCGGTATATTATATTCTGAGTTATTTATTTAGTAGTGTATGAACCTTTATGGCCTTCAAACTTCAAAAGCTATTGTCGTTAGACTTTTTACCAACTTTTTTTTACAACCATCGCTCACATATGGTTTTTTTATGTGCGGAAATCCTCATAGATGCTATACAGGACTTCCAGACGATGCTTTTCGATTTTTATTTATTTATTTATTTATTGTACTCACATAATAATACAGTGAGACATTAAAAGAAAATAAGTACAAAAAAAAATCCATCTACGTATGGCCGGGTGTCTGGGTGAAACCTGGGAAGGATAACCCCCAGACTGCCAACAGACTTTGTCCGCCACCGCGGCATCGCCTAACAGTATACCCGAACCCCCTGTTCGGGTTTTATACCGCTTCTTTAGGGATTTCAGACCGATTGTAACGCGACTTTCACTAGCAGATAGCTGATGTTATAAGGAATAACTTAGCTACATTTTATTCCCGTATTCCCACGGGAACGAGCCTACGCGGCTGACCCTGAGGAGCGTCTACTATTTAAATAAAATCTATGACCCACATTTGGAGAAATCGTTACGATTTCTATATAACGATATATATATAAATCAAATCATTCTATTGCAGTCCAGTTTTAGACGTTGGACTTCTGATGCTGGGGGAAGGTGATTGGTGTTAATGTACCACACTGGTCCACACTGACTTGACAGGTTGGTACAGGGTTTTGCTTCGAGTTTCCCTTCTCTACACCATGTCCTCGTCCGGTCTGCAGGTGCTCCCCTTGCATGTGAGGCTAGCTTAGGCTCCGAAGATCTTATTAGTGACGCCTCACCTCCTTTAATTTTGACCCATCTATTTCTCAGGGGTCTTAGAAGGTTTTTAAAGGGTCGGCGGCGCGAGTGCTGCACGTCGGTGTTGCAAACGTCTATAGGCTACGATGACCACTTTCCATCAGATGCTTGTCTGCCACCACAGTAGTATAAAATAAAAAGATAGAGACACTGTGGCGGCATTCGATTCAGGACACCATAAATACGTGTTTAGGCGATTTTGAAGTTGCCACCACTTGCGGTTTTGAAACTGGTTTCGGTTTAGAATGCGTCTGGTTCTTTGGCTATAGTGAAGGGTGCGGTACTTGTTTTCGTTTTATAAGTAACGAATTGCAGCTACAATATAATATATCCTGTCATTTAATAAAGTAAGCGCCTTTATTTAGCTTTAATTGCCGTTATTAGAATTTAATGTATTTTTTTGAAGTGAAAACCTCTTTTTGCGCACCGATTTTTCCGTAGTAAGTTATTAGGCTGATCCGTCACGCTCAGAGGCGAAAGGCTCGATCGGGTGAACTCGGAAACTCCGAGTGTACCCGAGCGAGAAAGATACAGTCAGCTGCTCTTCGCTGTTGTGTCGCTGTGTTAAGTATATTTTATTCATACGTAATAATTAATTGCGATTGCCAATAAAGTTTACACTTCTGCCGTGCGATCTTAAGCACACCCTCTTACATTTTTTTTTCTTTTTAATGTAAAGAATAGTACCGAGGCTTGTAAATCAAGCTTAATAATTTATTTGTAAACAAAGTACGAAAGTTGATATACTGAAATTTTAGTTGTTGTTAATTTTATTGTTTTTTTTTTACATATGTTTTATTATTATTTAATATAACAGTATTCCTTAAGCATATACTTGCAATAGTCATTGGGAATGATGAATAAACAAACAGGTCCTTACCTAATTTTGTAAAATAATTTTCAAATACAAGTGTCTGTTTTGAAAATACTATCTACAAACATAACGTTACACAAAAGGTGACGTAGCTTATAGTAGCGGCACGCTATGGCCATTTTGACGTTTGCCCTTTCATGAAGTATCGTATTAATTTTAATTACATTTTATTTGTAGAAATACGGTATTTATAATACGCTAGAAAACAGAGTACTTATGTAAAACAAGTAAAATATCATCACTATTGTAATATGTCAAAACGGCCATCATAGCGTGCCGCTAGTATAAGTGGATAAGCGTCTCACTCAGCATGGTTTAAGTCCACCTCGAGACTGAATATTTTTTCACTTAACATTTTTGTTATAATTAGCATACTAATTGCTTTCAAAATTGTTTGTCAAAACTCAAGACATGGTTTGAGCGTGGTTTTTAATACTATTGTAGTATCTGCAATTAAATGAAGGTTCAATGATGCCCATACAGTTGGGTAGTAATTTTGTATAATTTCATGACCAAAATACTAAGTAGAATGGAATTTGTATAGATTCGGCAGTAATATGCAGTTTTAATACCTCGTAAGATAATTTTCAAAATAGTGCCGTGACCGTGGTTAAAATATTAAAAAAAATTACTTGTTGCACTCCGGGGGTGTGGACAAAAGTGAAAACTAAATTTATTAATAATTTATTAATCTAGACGCGTTCACGGTCTGCCATATGTACATGCATATATGCACACAATATAGCTGCGTCTCGTAACGGTGTCGCGTGTCCAGATATTTTATCTCATCTAAAAATATACGTACTGCGCTAAAAGTTTGTGTGACCCACCTGATGGTATGGGTATCATTCAAGCTTTATTTAATTGCAGATACTACGACTGTATTGTATATATATAAGTAGTATAGTATATATATATTATATTAAAATATAATAATAAATACTGTTACTTATTATTTATTTATTACATGAGAGTATTATTTTACCAAAATATACTAATTTATTTATTTCGGTTTTACCTAGTGTTATTTGCACAATACTTGTCGCTAGTTGCAATGTTAGTTGCTAAATGCAAATGCAGTTTGTTTAAATTACATTGCTAATGTAGTTTTATATTAAATCTATTTCAAATAGGAATTTGCTATCGATATCATGTACAAATGCTTAGGTACATTATATAACTTTTACAATACATTAGATGATTAGAAGCACAAAAATCTAAATAGCAAATTAATAGAATTGGAATATAAATACTTTTGAAATTATTAGCAAACGATTTCCAAGTATATATTTATTAACTTTTAAACTTTCGCGTTGCATGATTTAAATTAGTGTAAAATACAGGTATTAACATATTATAGAGAGGAGGGCTTCAAATTATCTACGACGACGAATCCAGTCATTGATATCACACTACCTCGTTGTTTTGCACAGTCGGGTAACGCTCGGAATATGGGCGGCCTACAGAATAGGGACATTGTCAGTGTAGTGTGTACTGTTGCGTGGATAGACAATATGAGGGTAGATTCAGACGATTCTACCTCACAATCGGAGTGACACCGCCTCTTCAGTCTTTTAGGTAAATAAGCATGATCGCGTTAATACCTGTATTTTACACTTATTTTATGTATTTTCTTTTATAGAGATAAACGAGGTTATGTTGCCTGACGTTTTGGCCAGATTGCACCCGGTTGCAGTCAAAGGCTGATTGAGAATAAGGCTTAAGCCAACATAATCGAATATCACCGTAAAAATAAATTTGAAATATGGAACATCCCGGGAACAACGCTGCTTTTTTTTATCGCTTACTGTCACATCACTAAAGAACGGAATGTGTAGTTGGTATACATTACTATATTTTTAATTTAGAAAAAATTATGTGATCAAAGGCGAACACTTTAATCATACGTCAAATGCATATCTATTGACGTGCTATTTAGATTTCTAATTAGAATAATATTGTTCTGAAGTTCAATCTACCTATGTGGCCTTTTAAAAGCAATATCTAATTCGAACGTAGCTTGGTATTTGTATGTGTGTTAATATTAAGACAGCCTTTCTAGTCCAATAAAAGACAACTTGGAATTTGACTCTGATTGCCTAAGTGTAATTAGCTTAGTAGATATTGGACCTCTGTATTTGTTTATGGACTTATTCGCGATATGCTATATTCTGAAAATTTCTTATTCGTGAGATAGCCTCTTCTACTATGGACTCATTTGCAGATAGACCTATTCACTCATATGCCCTTTATAATGTTATTGATAATGTTAACTAGATTCAAAAACGCAAGTGGTCAAAAGTAAGTGTTATATTGACAGAAACGTATATTTTTTCTGTCAATATTCATTTATATGAATGAGTATGTGAGAGTGTCAGTGAGTCAATGAGTGAGTGAATGACTGATCGACTGCGTGACTAAGGGTATGTGAGTGACGTCTGTACCGTTCTTCAATTTGACTTTGAAAACATATGAACATCAGTTTAAAGAAATGAAGTAAAGGACAATACAAATTGATTAGTATCGTTGTATAGTACCCTATTTTGTAATGGTCATCCTCACAGTACGAAAAGCCATTATAATTATTAACATGCGTTTTGCCATTTATAGATGACACTTATCACGAGTATTATAAAAACACATTGAGGTCGAATTTTTTCACCGATAAACAGTCCAATTGAACCACGGTAAAGAAGTCACTCACTCTCACACACTAGTCCCACACTAAGCCACTCACTCACTTACTGACTCACTAACACATCATTTAGTCACACAAACACTCAACTCACACCTCTGCGCCCACGAGGCAGTGAAATTATTAATCTGGGTAGTTTGAAATATTTGACGAAGTGTGTAAAACAAAAGTAGATAAAAATGAGTCCTTTCAAGAATAGGCCGTTACACAAATAATGCTTTTTACGGATGAATAACCTGACCTTTAAAGAATAAGCCATTTCGAGAATAGGTCCTTTTTTTCACCGTAAGCCATTTTACGAATATCTTCTAAATCTACTAAGCCGTCGAATTGCTGAAAGCTGTATTAAAACTAGTTTAGGCGACCCAAGCGTTCAAACAGCGAAAGCGACTTTATACAATGTAGAGGTAAAAATGCTACGCCTCTAGCAGCATTTAAGGTTTGAACAAATACACTATTCGAACTACTTTTAATAATAGTCTCGAAGTTCAATGTTGGCTGTATTTTACAATAGTGTTTTACCAAATTAAAGGTAGCTCAAACCGTTAGAACAAATACCCTTTGTGATAATTTTGTACAAACTGGTATACTGCGTTAGTTTCAATCCTAGTGAACTATTGTGCTAGTTTCAATCGTAGTGAACTACTTATTGCGCTAGTTTCAATCGTAGTGAACTACTTACGGCGCTAATTTAAATCATAGTGAACTACTGCGCTAGTTTTAATCGTAGTAAACAGAGCGTGTATGTACAAATATCTGTTGTGTGTGTGAGAGAATGTACGATGTATCTAGCTTATCTCAAATAAATGCTATTATTTTATTTGGTGTTGTATTTTTAAACGACTTCAATAAATTGTTATGTTCCAAGCTGGTGTGACTGTGAGACGGACGCTCTCATTCCAGATTTAATTTTTTTTACTTATGTGATCGTAAATCCTTTTCTCAAGGATTTTATATTCAATTTAAATTCAAGGTTCCGTATATGAAGTATATCTACCCAAGGTTTATTTTTCCTCTTTTGGTAAGTTTAACAGGTCCCAAAACACCTCTATTAAGGCAGAAAGGTAGTCGTGGAGTTTTAGTGAGTATTCCCAGTACCACCACGATCAGGTACTGGGCAACCCCCACACAAGCCCATTGGTAACCAGCAGTGGGTAATCTGTAAGCGGATGTCTCCTCGTACATTAAAAAAAAAGGTTTAAGTTTCCTCAGTCACCTGCTGTAACGGACGAGGCAGCGACGCAAGCGCCTTATTGGGTTCCTGAGGTCAGAATGCAGTCGCTCCCAACGATGCTGAAACGATAGCTACTCCTAGTAGCCAAATTAAAGTAAACCCCAGAGTCGAAATCCAGGTAGGGTTTGGAAGGAACTGGGAAAACACTAAAGATAAATATTAGATTTCATCAGTGGGAATTTCTGTAATAATTTAAACACCAGGTGTCGAGGTATCAATTCAGTTATTCAGTGGTTTTTAAGCGTATCAATATTTCCATTTGGTAAATCTGTTGACTCTAATAAGCTAAGGGCGGGAGCGTATCGTCACCGTCACCTCGCTGGCGAATTAGGCGAGACCCAACTTTGTTGACTCGGCTTTGTCCATGGCACCATCACTAGGGCAGTGGCGGCACGCTAGGTCCTCTATTCAATAGAAAAATGATAATGTACTCGAATTTCTTTTTTTTTTTAAGATTTTTTTTATTTGTCGAAGAATCACTTTAAAATGTAATGCTCAATCAAATATCGTCAAAATCTTCAGTCAAATTATCTTCTTGGGCCTCAAAACCGGTAGAAGTAGTCCCGGAGGTCGGCAGTACGTATTGTATAGGACAGCACATTAATTTGTCCGGGCAAGATCTGTTTAAAAAAGAAATAAAAATGACTTTTACTTTGAAAGTATTGGCACAAAATTCTTCAACGAATTCGAATCCCGATTTCCCTTGGTCACGACATCACGCGTGAACGGCTGGACCGATTTGAAAAATTCTTTTTGTATTAGATAGCCCATTTATTGAGGAAGGTTCTAAGCTATATATAATCACGCTACACGCACAGGAGAGCGGAGAAGTAATCATAAATATCAATAAATCGGGGAAACTCATATATTTTTGGAAAAGTAATAAGCGCACGTGGTTGAAAGTATATCACGGACGAAGCCGGGCCGGTCAGTTAGTTCTTGATAAAATATTTTTCAAGACTTTATTTTACTACGTTGTTGGATATCCATGCCAAATTACAGCTTCCTCAAACAAAGCTTAATCGGATGGGTGGAAAGTAGAAATGACGATACGTAATACCTACTAAACTTTCTTTTTATTATGAACCCTAAAACAAGTAAACTTATCAGGCATTAGACAGAATAAAATATTTTTCAAGACTTTATTTTACTACGTTGTTGGATATCCATGCCAAATTACAGCTTCCTCAAACAAAGCTTAATCGGATGGGTGGAAAGTAGAAATGACGATACGTAATACCTACTAAACTTTCTTTTTATTATGAACCCTAAAAAAAGTAAACTTATCAGGCATTAGACAGAATAAAATATAAAGAACCAAAATTAAAGCAGAAAAGAATGATATAAAATAATAATGTTGCATTGCAGTGAACAGATGTGATTCGTATTAGTCCATATCTACCTAGAAACTGGCCAGGACATAGGGATTTGGGACTAGACGGACGGGGCATAACAAAATTTTAATGACAGGGATGTATGGACTGAGTTTCCTTTGCATATCTGAGATTAAGACGATGACAAGCAAAAATGTAATGTCATTGTCAATATATATGGAGGTTTGGCGCCAACGCGAGCGGTGACGCACGTTTGTTGTATATTATTTTCAAAAACTAGTGTAAAATTCGTGTTTTTGTGTTTAATAATGGTGGAATATTATACATAAAGAGTTCGGAAAAGTGCATTAGTGAACTAAAGTGATATATTACAAAGAATAGCGGTGTTGTTTGTGTTAGTGCCAAATTTCCAAAGAGAGCGGCAATAAGGGATCCACTGCCTTATTGGGGCACGGACTAGGACCTAGGACTGAGGACTTGACATCGACAAGCGACTAGACAGGACTAAAACATAATAACAAGAAAAATAAATTCTGAAGACTAGGCTGTATGGACTAAGTTTCCTTTGCCTGCCCAAGATGGGCAAAACAACTGAAAAAAAAAACAATATATATTGTCATTTTTGTCAGATATTTTGCCGGCCCGATCGCCCGTACTTCGCGGGCGGCTTGCATTGCTCTAGGTTCAATTGAACTAGTTTTGCAGAGGTAAACATAAATAAATTCATTTCAAATAACAGTGATATATCGTTTATAAGACACGTTTCAAGATCCTAATATGGATAAGGACACATCCAATGTTACTGAGCCAGTGGAATTAAACGACGCTGAAAATGATGACGAAAGTAAGCCTTTTGTTTATTTACCGTGAAAACAAATTCAGTTAATTAAATATAGCCCTTCTTGGACTGCAATAGGGTTGTTGTTGTTGGTTATTTTAAGACATGCTTTCATTATTAATATTCTGTTAAAGTATTTGAATCATGATTGCCTTTAAATAAGGGTGTAGTGGCACCCTACCAAGATCTGATCTAAAACCAAACTTGCAAGTAATTTTCGAGCGTAAGTAAGATGCCATTGAGTTGCAGCAGTAGTAGTTGTTTCATCCGCCCGGGTATACCTATATACTACCCTACATAGTAACGGCATCTCCATTAGAATAACCCCACCAATATTATAAATATGAATGTAAGTTTCTTTGTTACGCGTTCACGCGAAATCTACTTAACCAATCATCATGAAAATTTGTACACATATTCTTGGAGGTATTAGAAAGAACTTAATGTACTTTTTATTGATAGAACAAAGTTGCGCAAGTCAGCTAGTAATTTATATATTCTGATGAGACCACCCTGGCATTATATCTAATTTATGTATGAAGCTGTTACACATAAAGTTGGTTCCTGCATGCTAATTAATAATAGTACAGTACAGTACACAGTAGTACAGTAGTATAAATCCTACTAATATTTGAAACACGAAAGTTTGTAAGTATGGATGTCTGTTTCTCTTTTATGCAATCTACTGAGTGGATTTTGATGACACTACAATAATATAGCTTACACATGAAAAAGAAAGAAACAAGTTCTTGTGGGAAACGGAAACAAAGCAAAGCCGCGGATGTCTACTAGTATGTGATATTTTTTTTAAACTTTCAGATCGTTGTAGGCATTGATATACCAAATCGGGATTAACAGCTCTAGTACCAAACCATTGATGAGTTCATGCTAAGAGCACAGAAGTCAGAAGGTCGTAAAAAGAATTGAATCGGGGTATAATTTTAATAATATTAAAAAAGTACTCAAGTAACCAGACATGCATTTTTTAAATTATTTATGAATCTGCAGGAAGCGAAGGGAGTATGCATCGACTGCAAAGCCTGGCAATTGGTCCATCTGACTACCCTTCCAGAGATAAAGCGTGTAGATAGATAGTAGTTCAAATATATAATGTGTGTTGAAGAATATTATGCCATATTTCATATATTATTTGTTTTCGTTGGGGACGCGGATGCTGGAACCGCGGGACAAAAAGATTAAGAAGCAGTAAAGTACATCTGCTTGTAATCTATATATATAAAAAAGAATCCCTATTTCCCTTGGTCACGACATAACGCGTGAACGGCTCGACTGATTTGAAAAATTCTTTTTGAATTAGGTAGCCCATTTATTGAGGAAGGTTCTTAGCTATATATAGTAGTGGCGTGATGATATATCACGCCACTACACAGGAGAGCAGAGCAGTAATGATAAATGTCAACAAAATATCATACATTTTTGGAAAAGTAATAAGCAACGGGATTACATGGGTGCCACGGGGTTGAAAGTATGTCACGGACGAAGCCGGGCAGGTCAGCTAGTAACTCAATAAATATGTTTGATAAAAGGCATAGTTAAAAGGATAGTTGAGTTTAAAAATCACTCTCCTCCCATGTCTGCATCAGAATCTCATACAGCATATTTTAGCCGGTGAAGTTGACTTAGTATTTTCAGATCTTGGTAAGACATGATCCTACAGAACAAACTGCACCTCATTGCTTATTTTAAACCATTAAAGATGAGTTAACCAAGGACTAAATATATATATATACTTTGCTAACTTGGAATTTCCTGCTTATTTTAGGAATGGGTTGTGGTTATATTTCCAGCAGGGTTTAGGTGACAACCTCACTAATCAAATTTGCTTCAAGCTAAGTTGGTAGGTAATAATGTATTGTGACTCATGGTGCGCCAGAATACTTTGCATTTCAATCATTTATTAAATAGATTCACAATTGCGTGTTGTATTGTGCTGTTTCCCCCTCTCTCTCTCCCTCTCCCTCTCGTGTTGTCTGTCTTTTTTTGACGTCATAAGGAAGCAATAGATCGATTAATTTTTTATATGTTATGTTAATGCCTACAGACTGACATTGACTCTTTTTCATTCTGTTAAAACATTTTATCTATCTCCTCCGTAAATGTTGTGTGAAAAATTTTAGAATATGCAGCATCAAGAGTGTCTTCTTGAAATAAACAAATTAAGATGAGAACGTTCTGGCGCGCCACGACTTAACCCAGTACAATAAAGCTTATATACCTATATATTATGCTTATATAGTACCTATATATAATGCTGCCATCTACCCACATCTTTCCTTCTCAAAACTAAAGAACAGTAATTCTAACAAACGCTTTGTCCTTTTCAGTAATCGCTTGTGAATTTTCTGCTGACGTCGATGCTGATGGTTAATGATATTTTTATATTTTTGGTGTTTTGTTTTGGAATTTTTAGAATATAGTTAGTCATTTTATGGACTTATTGATAATGTACAGCAAATAGACATGGCCCACTTCTGGATTCAAAGATTTAAATATCTTTAGATAAACTCAATGTCACGTGAAAAATACGGCAAAACTTTGACAAAAATGTGCGTCCCTTTTACTCTTACGCAACTTTTTTCTATTATACAAAGGAAAATACTGCCCTTTGTACATGTTTTATTCTTGCTACTTTCCGTAAAGGGCAGTGGGTAAGAGACTATCTAAGATTTTCAAATCTTTGGTCTGGATAGGTACGTTCTGTGGCCCGATTCTCGACCATACGACTTGAAAACGTAGACGTAAATTTTCTGGTGGAATGTCATTAGTTTCATATTTAGAAACGGCAAAACAAGAAACAAATAGACAATTCTTAAGTAAATCTACGTCTAAGCTTTCAATTCGTATGATCGAGAATTAGGGCCCTGGTCACACACTTTTGATGGACTCAAGTTGTACTTTTTTCGTAGATTTTCCACAGCAGCTTGTCCGCATGCTATTCACTTGCACGGAAGTTTTTGTTCGGTCACAAGACAATGTCAAATTGAATTTTATTTCCTACAACGATAATAAAGGAGAGGAGGAGGATCCCACCACACACCCTCGATCGCACTTAGTCGACAAGTCGACTGAGAACCACCTTGTAAAGCTGAGTATTACAAAAAATTTGACAGCCTTGAGGATAAGGAGGAGGATGTAGGATAGGTAAAAGGTACCTATCCTACATCCCTTTCCTTGAGGAGTTCGGCTCGTCATTCCTCCCTTACATTTAGTAGAGGCTATCCTTGACCGCTGTGCGTTAGGATTGACGAATCGAGGGTGTGTGGTGGGATCCTCCTCCCCCTCCTTTATTATCGTTCTACGATGGATTTCCGCCATGTAACGCTCGATTCAATTAGTTATGTTTTATTTCCTAACCAACGACGTTTAATTCGCATCATATTAACGCAGCCTTAGACTTATTGGGATGGTGTTGACTTTCCTATGAACACTTTCTTCCGTTTCGTTTACTCACTTTTGAATTCATCAGCCTCCTTATTCATGACCATTCCTAGACTTAGATGAACATTGAACAGCTCATACGAACCTCAATTGCATTCGAAAAACTAGTTAACAGATATACATTTATGGATCCTACACTAGCTTTGAATCTTATTCTTGAATACATAATCGTGTATTGTCTTTCCGAATGTCTGATCGAATGCTCGTCAGAAACTAAGAATGGTTGTGAAAAGAAAGCTGTACAATGACGTCAAAATTCCATATAAGTGTGTAATGCTTGCCGACGCACGTAGCAATTCATTTCAATTCAAAAGTTTGCACTTTCGGTAGCAATCATAATTATTTTGTAATTCACAAATTATTATTAAAATTGTACAGCGGCCATTCTTGGAACTTGAGATTTTTAGAGAGACCAATGATACTTTTACATGAATTTATTGTCAGCATTCACCATTAGATACTAACTCAATAGGACAAGAAATATTCTACAATAAACATATTACACATCAATAGTTTTTTAAAAGGGCTTTAACCCAATCCGTATCTATAGAGCAAGAGCCCGCGACTGCCAGACCTTCGCTTTTTATAAAACCTAATAGTTTCCCTGAGCACATCTTCATCGTAAATAAGAACGATCAGCGACTATGAAACTTGTGTCATGGTTACATTGGCATTTACTTGGCACAACAGACCATGGTTATCAGGCATTAACAGTGTATAAATTTGTAACTCAAGTTCGTAATTGTAAATAGATCGGTATTATATTATCTTCGGAATAAATATGAGTAATCATCTTTGGTTGGCAGACACCGTAAAATACTTTCTTCTCTTCATTCGCGGGCTCTTGGACTATTATTTTGTGTATGCTGATAAAATTGTGTGAGTTTATAATTGTGTAGCGTAGTGTGTGTTCATTGTTCACTCTTTGCATTTCATGATCAAATCGCATACTTGTAGTGTATTGTGCATACTTCTAGTCGTTGGTGTGTTCATTTCAATAATATGTTTTTTATTACAGAACGCCCAATCATGCTTCTACTAAAACGTCTCATACGCAACAAACAAAACACAGTTATGACAAACACACAAATCATAGAAATACTAAAAGAGGAGTTTGGTATTGATATAAAAACTTGTCATGAACTGGAAGTAGACATATACATCAAAATAATAAAGAAATACTTAAAAGACTGGCCGCAATGGGAGGAACTAGAACGCATATCTAGCAAATTAAGCAGTGCCAAAGATTTTGATGCAGTAACTAAAGTATTAAACCACAAATATAAGAATTTAAAAGAGTATTTGGGTGTTATGCTTGAAGCTTCAAAGCCATTAGCAAAAAAAGCCGTTGAAGATGTAGAACCAAACTCTGTTAGAGAGGAGAACATCGATTCCAGTGATGTAGTTATGGAGGTTTACTGTACAAGAGACCAATTAACATATTTGTTCTTTAGAAAACCACGTGTAGATCTTAATAACTCTATATTTAATACGTCAAAAATTGATCCTACCCGAATTTCTATAAATACCCTCACATTTAAATCAATTTTAAATTATTGGTGGACGAAAATTTGTATCCAACTACCCACATTCATATTTTTTCGTGAACTTGTCTATAAACATAATCATACTTTAATAAATAAAGCAAAAGAGGAAAAACCCTCAGCATTGGCAACGGAAATGCTAGACACACGCCTCTTCAACAGAGGTAAAAAGGCTAAAGCCAACAACAAAACTGCAATATTTCAGTACTTCGATAAAATATTAAAGCTATCCAATGATGAACATATTGTTCAAGTATTACAAGTGATATTTCAAATACTTAGTACTGATTTGAGTGATGTACCAGATAATATAAAAGTACCCTCAAGTTACAAAAGAAATGCTAGCCCATACAAGTACGTCCGATACTTATATATAGAAAATGAAGAGAACCAGGATCCTAGATATGATTTACAGCTAGAAGAAACATTGACACCAAGTTTCCAATATTTTATTGGAAGATTGGGAAAATATCCAGATACGTTGACTCCTGTACAAGAATGGTTGAAAATTGAATGTATGTTATGTAAGATAAAATTTCAGGGTTCTACTGAGTTGATGAGCGTGGTCCAAGCTCACTTTAATGAATTTCATCAAAACGAACAGGATTGGCAGTGTCCTCACTGCAAGCGACTGTTCAGTATGGACTTTTTATCTAATAATCGCTGGTATCATGAGTGCTAGATTTAGATCTTAGCGTGTGAAATTGAGAATTCGCTTTTAGATTTAAAATCTAAAAAGCTGATGTGACTACTTAAATATATTAATAATGGACACTGTATATTATTGTGATTTGTATAAACGTTAAGTTAAATACACTCCGAGAATTTTTATTTTGTGAGATTTTCGTATCTACTTTGCTACCTTTCGTAGCTACCTTTTTCAATACGCAGTGGCATCTCTGTTTTTACAACTTCTATGTATACTTCATAGAAATCTTAAAAACCGAGTAAATAGGAACATTCTTGTGTTGCCGCGACATGCTCAACAATCAAGTACGTATCAAATACGATGAGATTGTTGGTTGTCTTCGCCCACCTTGGGCAGGCAAAGGAAACTTTGTCCATACAGCCTGGTCTTCAGTATTTATATTTTCTTAGTATTTGGTCATGTCTATTCCTATGTCGATGTCAAGTCCTCAGTCCTAGGTCCTGGTCCTTGCCCCAATAAGGCAGTTGATCCCTTATTGAGCTCTCTATGGAAATTTGGCACTAACACAAACAACACCGCTATTCATTGCAATATATCACTTTCCTTCACTAATGCACTTTTCCGAACTCTTTATGTATTATTAACCATTATTAAACACAAAAACACGAATTTTACACTAGATTTGGAAAATAATATACGACAAACGTGCGTGATTGCTAATGTTCGCGCCAAAAGTCCAAATACGATTAGAACCTTAACTAATCTTTTTTTTGTAATTATTTTATGGCCTGTTTACTAAGACCTTTTACACAAATCTTAATTCATATTTCTTCATTAGGTATACTTCCTTATTATCTAAAATGTCTCCGTCCTCTAACTAGTCTAGTCTTAAATCAAGGTCAATCTCGTCCGCACTTGTTGATGTTCCCGCGCAAAGTGCTCCCATAGACAATGAAAGTTCCGCTATAACTTTCTCAACGTAAAAACCTTCACGGGATCTCCACTAGTATCAGGTCAGTGGCTCATACACAGATAATGATGCTCACCCTTTATATCCGTGTGGTGCATATAAGGTGAGGTCGATATTAGCAGTGCTATAATCACAGCTACTTCTGTCCACACAGCATCCATATTGTCCTCTGCCGTTCGTGCAGTTGTCAGCGCGAGTGAGGTTTCCGTCTGTAAAAAGTTCTTATTGTAGAAATAAGTATTAAATATCTATCTATCAAACTTCACGCTGTATCCATTACGGGGTAGTCAGAGAGGACAGATCGCCAGGATTCGTGATTCATGCATACTTCTTTCGCTTCCTGTAGATTCATTAATCGCTTCATACATGCACGTCTGGGTATCCGAGTAGTTAACTACTTTTGACATTTCCGTTTTTGTTTAGTCTAATATACCTACCTAGATTGGTATACATACCTGTCGTGTCATTTACACAATTAGAGTTTCCCGGGTCGCTTTGTTGGTTGTTAAGAACATCATCAGATATCACCAAATTCAAGAAACACGTTAACATCAGAATCCCTGTGAGCGCCCTGAAAATAAAATTAGCTTGAAGGAAATATGTTGGGAATTACTTATTAGGTAATATTATTTTGGCTACTCACGGTAACGCGGTTGTCAAGAAAAAAAAATTGATCTTCCATTACATTTTTGTTCGAACGCGACCATTATCAAGTTTTATTAAGTATGAATCTTCTTCATACAAGAGAAGCAAATTATTCTTGTAGATAGCATATAGTATCTCACTGCAATATATCACTGTCTTCACTATAGCACGTTTACACAACTTTTATGTCAAAGAAACTACCATTTTTAAACGTAAAACAACCATAAAATTTTTTTGTTGTAAAACAAGGTTAATGCACCAGTTTTGGAAAATAATATACAGCAAGCGTCTGCTGTATATATTTTTTCAAAATTTCAGTTCCCGCTCAAATCCTCTCATTAGGTAAGTATATTCCAAATCCTATTTAAATTCTACTTGTTTTTTAGACTTTCTTGACATATGCAATGCCAGAGTCAAGTATTTAGTTTGAATCTTTCTTGTTATATAAGTAGGTATTACCTATTGTACTTGTTTCTTGTTATATAAGTAGGTATTACCTATTGTACATTTCGTTATCATGGCAAAAGTATAAATCTTCTTTTATTAGGGTATATTTTTGTAAATAACAGCGTATTCATGTACAGGTTTGTTCAAAGTTCTACTCCAGTAAAGGCGATGGTAATTTTACTACAGTTATATGTGAATTTTGGAAGGCAACAGAAAAGACCGTTTTCAGACGTCTTAGATGAGACCTCTTATGACCTCTGTTATTACATCCAACAAGGTGACTTTTCTAAATTGTTTAGTGAATGCCTACTAAATCTGTTCAGCGGCTTTAGTTAACACCTAAAGTATCATTACAGGTGAAATGTCAATATTCTGGCCCATAACATTTTAATATTGTACCTACTACCTAATTACATCTATCTATGATATAAAAAACTGAAATTAAATGTAAACTAGGTACTACGAAAAAAGATGAAAAAATCAGCATTATCTAACCACCATAGCAAATAACAAAATAACATGTAAATATACTTTTGTGAGTTCACTCAATTGACGGGAAAATGTCAACCCTATCATGCACCTTGATCGTCAATTGAACTGCTCTAGTGAGCTGGGTTCTTTCCATATAAAAAATTACTATTGACTTGTTTTAAAATTTACACAAGGATACATCAAAATGCATGAAGTGCTATGAAACCATTATGCCATAGTTTGACCTCCGTACATATCATTTGCACCCAGGTCAGTACATCGCGTCATTAAGGCAGCTGGTGGACCTACCAACCTTCAGACAAAATTGGCGCGGATGTCAAAGGCCTAGGAAGGATAGTATCAAAGATAAGACTGAGTTCAATACCAATAGCTATTAACAAAGATATAATATACTACATCTATACTTAATATTATAAAGCTGAAGAGTTTGTTTATTTGGTTGAACGTGCTAATCTCAGTAACTACTTGTCGGATTTGAAAAATTCTTTTTGTGTTGGATATTCCATTTATCGAAGAAGGCTATAGGCTATATATCATTACGCTACTACACTGGGGAGCAGAGCAGTAGTAATATATGTCGACAAAACGATCAAAAATTTTATGCATCATTGTAGAATTTATAAGCGACGGGATTAAATAGGTGCGACGGGAGGTCGAAATATTCCACGGGTAAAGCTGTAGGGGTCATATTTTTAAATAAAATAACTAACTTACTGTAACAGTATAACGTCCATCTTGCGCTTAAGTTCGCAGTTCACTGACAGATAATATAATTGACATCGTTCCCTACTTAGGTACTTAGGTACTAAGCATAAATAATTATATTTTAATTAATTAGTCGTTATCTCTAATGTACGTAGTTCCTAGGATGCATAATTCGTACACATTAAGTAAGTAATCTTTGTAAGTACAAATAATGGTCACGATTTGGAAATGTAGGTACTACAATACCTTTCGATATCGGACTGAACTCTTTCGATAAATCATTGTCACCACGAGCACTACCATTTTCGATAAGGGTCGTAATGGTAAAAAAAAAACTGTCATATCCCAAGTCTGCGATGTTCTTTTCCGGATCCCTATGATACACCAGACCATTAAAATTTTGGTTCCGGTCACATACTGCCGTCGGCCTCGTCATTTCCTGTTGCTGAGTGACAAGAATATCAAAATGACATTGACATCATATGACTGCTGCTGTCACAAACAGTAAATTCACGAATGTATCACTATCGGTATCAGGTAAGGAAAACATATCTCTCCAGAGAAGGGGGAAGGGGGATACACACATTTGACTACCTCTGTGGCGCGGTGGGAGTGTATCTGACTGCTACGCAAGAGGTCGTGAGTTCTATTCCCACCCAGGATAAAACTTGATGTGATGAGCACGATGGTTTATTCTGTGTCTGGGTGTTATTTATTTATTATATGTATGTATCTAGAAATATATAAGTATTAGAATAATAACTTTAGTGAGCGATGTTCATTATTACTAAATAAACGGCTTTACTCACGTGTAAATTTCGGGATAGCCCGACTAGTTTCGGACCTAACGGAGATCCTTCTTCAAGAGGAGCGTCAAGCTACGTCGGAAGCTGCGCTGGCACTGCGTTGCCAGCGACCTTTCTGGCGAAGAGCACGCTGTGTCAGTGTAGGTGGGTGTGCCTCGTCTTGAGTAGCCGATGTGGAGATTGCTGTGGTGTTAACCTCAGGCGCAGGAGGTGCAGTCGCACACACCGAACTGGTCGTATCTCCCTCCAAGGCTGGAATATTGTTGGAGGGAGCAAGCTTTAAAGCCGGTCTCCATGCAGGGGGCAATACCCAACCAGAGACCCTGTTGAAATTCGGACGACGGCTGATTTCTTTTGATTTTACATAAGATTCGATAAGGCCTCTGTACTAGCGACAGAGAAGTACTTCATTCTACGTAAAGTACGCGAGGCCATCGAAATCAGCCGTCGCCGTCGTCCGAATTCACAGCGTGCTCTTCGCCAGAAAGGTCGCTGGCAACGCAAACTAGTCGGGCTATCCCGAAATTTACACGTGAGTAAAGCCGTTTATTTAGTAATAATATATAAGTATGTTTATCAGTGATCTGGTTACCATAGTACAAGCTCTGCTTAGTTTCGAATCAGATGGCATTGTGTGAGTTGTTCCAACAATATTTATATATTTATATCTACTCATGAAAACATATTTAGCTCAGAAAAGGGCTTTTTAGGCCTATATTGAACGTACATACATAAGAAGTATATCGCGATGTACCTTGTTCATACACTGTCCTCTAAAGAGCTTATTGACAACTCACATAACACACGCAATAACATTATCTGATGTAACGACCTCTATCGAGCACAATGATAATAAACACAATGTAAGTTTAATATTGTAAGCCATACCAGCATTGAGTTTCTTGCCGGAGTTTTCGTCATAAGGGTGGGGCTGCCTTTAGAACTGGCAACTAGAAACGCTCTCATTTTGTTTTGATTTTGTTTCTTTTGTATAGACTCATTACTATATAATTTGTTCAAATATTATGTAAATAAAACTAATGTAATGAGGGTTTTCGATACTTTTTCTGCCGCCAGGCGGCGCTTCGTATGCGTCAGGTCCAAACAGCTGTCAGATAGCACAGAATCTTACCGAACGTATTATTATTTTAGTAAAATTTTATGTATTTGGAAGTGTTATTGATTTTATTATGGATTACGGCCAAAGAAAGGTTGCCGAACTGAAGATTGAGCTCAAAAAAAGAGGCCTCCTTTTTTATTTGCACACATAGGCACTGCACAACACTGTGGCATTTTGGAAAACAATATTCCGTTTGTAACGTTTTTAAGAATAAATAAACCAAAAAAATGATCGAAAAATATAAATCGTGTATGTGTTTTGACAGGTAGTTGGACCTGACGTTACAGCGCTGCCATCTCACGGGGAACATTTCAAAAAACCCTCATTACTGGCGATTAGAAAAGAGTGATCATGAGTTTTAATGCCAGGTTCTTTCTCAGGCTCTACCTATTGCGTTGCGAATCTGGCAGTAAATGTAGAAGCAATAATCTTGACGTTTATAAGTGTTTCTTTATATATATATATAATGAATAAAGATTTTTCATGTCATTTCATTTCAATGTCTTAACCATTTGGACAGCACATGGAACCGCTCCTAGGGCCGTATTTCGGCAGAGCGAGTGCTGCACCTCTGGTGTTGCAAACGTCCATAGGCTAGGGTGTCCACTTTCCATCAGGTGGGTCGTACACTAGGCTGCCACCTCGGTGGTATAAAAAAATTACAGAACGTTTCTCAATACTCAAGAAACGCTTAAGGCTAGTTTTCGCCTTAAAATAATACTCTCAAGTGTTTCTTGAGTATTAAGAAACGTGGTGGGCGTTAAGATAAGCTAAAGGTAAAATTTTAAATTTTCGAGTCGCTCATAGGACCTTTAACTTAGACCATTTCAACACGGCAATACGCTCATCACATGGACAAAATAGCGTATAGTGAAAATGAAACTATCTTTATTCATATAGGTCACAAAGTAACACTTATGAACGTCAAGATTATTGCTTCTACCAGCGTTATATTATGTCTCTGCATGTCCCTTCGAGAAAATGCGTGACGATGTGTTTGTATTTAATTTAAGCAGAAGAAAAAAACAATTTTAGATTTAAAATTTAATTAAATTTATTTTATTAAGTACATAATTATATATAAATTCAAATAAATAACTTAATTTGATCACAGATCACATACATAGATTAATTTTAATTAATTTATGATTAATAATTAGATACAATTTTATAATAATCACTAAGTGGCACCAGTCTAAGCATATTATTAATTCTAAAATCAAATCGACATTAAATCGAACAATATTTAAACCACATGTGGTTTTAAAAAAAATAGTATCCGGTAATATATTTTTAGATTCTCTCTAGAAGGCTCTGGATCAGAAAAATATATGCATTTCTTTTTATTTGAACGGCAATTATTAATAAAAATATATATATTGAAAAATTCACAGGATAAAAATTATTGTGATACTATATTTCTGAAATCATAACGTCAATAAATCCGACCCGGGAATCGAACCCGGGACCTCAGCGTGGCAGTCGCATACACTACCACTGCGCCAACGAGGCATATCAATATAAATAAATTATCATTTCTGATTTCACACGACTTCTCATCCTGTCATACAAAGTGAAGGACTATAATTACAAGAAATTAATTAATTAATTATTTAATTTATTAATTATTATTATATTATAATATAACCGGGACTTATGCTCAGATGACGATAATTACAAGAACAATCGATTTTACACACAAATCTGTCATCGTTAATACCTTAAATCGAGACTGAACAATTCTACGCGTCTTCATCATTCCCACTATCTGTAGACAATTCCCCATCACCAATAAAAACTTCTTCTTGGGCCGAATTTATTTTTTTACTAAGTTGCAACACCGATGCCATAGCCAACCCAGTGCCAAATCTATACTCTATGGGTTTCAAACTCTCATCTACATCATCCTTGTCTATGACCGCTCTATGCTTTGACGGCGAACCATTGACAGGTCTATGGTTGGGATAATTCTTTTTTCTAACTGCTCTAAGGCGACGGACATCGTTTAGTAATGCTTTAGGATTATCGTTATTATATTTGAAATCGCTTTCAGACGAAGATGAAGTAATTTCTAATTCGTTTTTAGAGAATTTAAAATCTTTTTGTGTTTTACTTGTACCACTGTCTTCAGCGTCTGTCAATTCTTCAGATAAGCCACTAGATTCAATGTCTTTATAAGAAGAAATTGTAGATTTTTCTGACTGAGCAATATTTTTACACCATTTTGTTATATCATACTTATTTATAGTTAAAAGTTTACTTTTTATATTAAGTCTCGCGTTGGCTTCAAAAATGTCGCCTACAATTTCACTTTCATTACAATACCTAGAAATATTTAGCCTAAATCTCTTATTTTTATTACGTTTTTTCTTAGATAAACTATTAAAATTACGTTTTTTTGAAATATTCTTAATTATTTTTTTAATATAACCTCTTCTTTCAACGAATTCATCAATATTAATATGGCGAGGAAACTCTGGAATAACCTTTAATTCCGGCATCGTTTTCGCTAAAGCTTGCCTTTCTCTCTCCCTCATAACGTCTTCTCTTTTCCCCAATTTCCTTTTTAATTCACAGAATACAATTCTAGAAGTCTCTCTTTCCTTTTCGCCTGGCGAAGTAGTTATATCCCCAGCAGGCTGTATAGCCTCATCGTCATCGGTCTTAACGAAATAAAAAACTTCGTCTTTACTCTCTGGTACTCGATCTTCTATTTTCAAAATTGCCGCGTTTTCCACAACCTCTTCAGTTTCTTGCACAACTTCTTTTTCATGTTTATACTGTATTTTCTTTAATCTCAATTGCGAATTTTGTATAGTTTTTAAACAATTTGATAAATTATCAATTATTTCATCGATATCTTTGTTTAAAACGTCTAAATTTATTTCTTGTTCGTTCATTGCGCAAGAGTCTAGGAACACATCTAAACTGTTGCATTTATTTAGAACTAATTTGACTTCTAGGCAGCTTTTAGCGACACCTGTATGAATTTCTGAATACAACCAATTATCTGTGAAAGCGGAACCAAGTTTCTTGATACTTTCATTGTCTTTACTGGCAGAGTTTTTCAATAATCTATACATTCGTTCTAGAGATTCTAGATTTTGTTTGAATTCTTCTGTAAGATGGGGCAGAACTGTGTAATGTATCCAATAAATTCGTTCGTTATAATTTTTGTAAATACGCTGGGCTGTTGGAGATGGTACGTAATGAGCCATAGCGAGATGTTTTAGAAGAGTAGATTGTACTACGAGAAAAGCGTGATGGATTTTCTGAAACAATTTAGTATTTTTATATATTAATGTATTCATGCGTAGGTAGGTATGTATATGAATGACAAATATTGGAAAGAATAATTTTTTAAAGCAGTATCGAGTTGTTGAGTAGATCGATAGATGTCTCAACAACTCGATACTGATGATCGTCATTTTAATGACGATTAAAATATGGGGTTCGATACGGTCCGGGAATTTCAGTGGCTAGAACATTGCCCTGGTTAGGTAAAGGTCACGGGTTCAATCCCCATCTCGAATCGAATTGTCTTTTATCACTTTATTAAAAATTAATGAGAAAAATTGGAATATCTACAGTAAAAATATCGAATGGTGCAGTTAAAAATATCGAAAGTTTATAATTATATTCGATTAGTTGCAAACCATTGAAAATCTAATATTATACCAAATAAACATCCACTAAATATCAATTTAAAAAACACCTTATGTTCAAAATATCGAAATAAAATAAAACCTTTTATGGGGTCAAAGACGAAGGCATAAGTAATAAATTGTTCGCCTAAAATTATTTCATTATAGTTGTACTTCCACAGCAAAAAGTCCGTGAATACTATCTTTCATCCACTCATAACTTCAAATGTAATGAAAATCTAATATTATACCAATTTGCATTTATCCTTTAGTAAAGTCATATATGTGTATTTTACTGCTTCGATGCACAAGTATTTATATGTAGGTATTTGTATTTATTTATTTGCATTTCCACAATGTAAGTTAGATGTATTACAATAATAAATAAGCATCATTATGCCCTGGTAGGGCACAGTAACATCAACATTTTACAGGTCAGTAGGTAAACAGCATGCAGGGTAACAACTATGAATTTGATTCACCAATATTTTTATAATATAATTTCTACACCACTATAATCACACATTAGAACTCTATTACACGATCAATTCTGATCATAAATGTTAATAAAACTTACAATATTAATTTACAAAACAACAGATACATTAAAACAAAATTAAACAATATTCAAATTTCATGATGGAGCATTATAACAAAATTAAACAATATTTAAATTTCATGATGGACATTTGGTATTTTTTCTATTATATATATTATATTATATATATGTCTATTGTTTGTATGTATTTGTTTGTATGTATGTATGTATTAGTTTGTAAAGCATGTATGAACCCTAGATTCTGCCTAGTTCTTTTTCACATTTCTACCTTTTGAGGCGCTCGTGACCCCGCGGTCTCAGTGTTCTGTAAACGATCACCGAGTTACGCAACTTTCACTATGGCTGGTCCTTGGATGAGTGACCACTTTGTGGCATTTACATTTGCGAGCGTTTCTGTGCTGCGAAAGGCACGTTAAGGCAGTCCCGGTTGCCAGTAACATGACAGTCATTAAGTCAAGTTGATGGACTTATGGGCGGCTCTAAAATAATTTCAACAGTAGGTAGCCACAACCTGCGACTGTCTATTTCAACACGGCAATGGGCTCACCATCTTTTACGTAGGACAGGAATACACATGACGTAAAATAGGCATATTCTATGCCTCTGCCACCCCTTCGGGAGATAAGGCGTAATAGATAAAATAATAAAAAAATTCACCTCCTCTCGCCGGGCTGTTGGAAGAGATTCTTTTAGAAATAAGCAGTGCCATTGTACTCTTTTCTCTTAATTAAGTTTTATTATATTGTGTATGTGCCAAAAATAAATAATTTGAAATAATTTTAATTATTTCAAATAAAATGAAATAAGTTTTAATTATTTCATTTTAAAAGTTTTTTTATACCATTGAGGTGGCAGACAAGCGTACGGTCACCTGATGGAAAGTGGTCACCGTAGCCTATGGACGTTTGCAACACCAGAGGTGCAGCACTGGGGATGCCGAGTTGTACTTCCACAACAATAACGAAATAATTTTAGGCGTACAACTTATTATTCATTATGTTTCAAAATATATATGTTTCAAAGTATACTTGGATGATCACATATATATCTAACTATCTTTACGCTGTATCCATGACGGGGTAGTCAGAGAGGACAGATCGCCAGGCTTCGCGATCCATGCAAACTTCTTTCGCTTCCTGCAGATTCATTAATCGCTTCATACAGGCACGTCTGGGTATCCGAGTACTTTTGAGTTTTCCTACCCTGACTCCTTCTCATCATCATCCGAGCGACTGTCCCAGTTGCGTCTCGCGACGCCCGGGGTCCGCTTTCCTACATTTTCTCCTCCACTTCGCACGGTCTTCGGCATCCCCTGTAGTGAGACCATTGGCACGCATGTCATCCCTTACGACGTCAAGCCAGCACTTCTTGGGTCTTCCCCTCTTACCGGGACCCGGCGGGGCTGACATGGCCAGACATTTGTTACCTACGTAGCCCGGCGGTTGCCGCAAGACGTGACCATGCCAACGAAGGCGACACTCGTGCAACTTGTCTGCAATGTCACGGACGTGAAGGATGCCGCGGATGCGAGAGTTCCTCACGCGGTCCATCCGCGTGACTCCACACATCCACCGCAGCATCTTCATTTCCGTGACACGCAGCTACTGCTTGTGTCGCTTCAATATCGGCCACGTCTCACTGCCATGTAAAAGGACAGGTCTAATAATGGTTTTGTAGACTTGTCCCTTCAACCGGAGATGACTGGTGTCATTTGTGACCCTAAAATGCCGATTTTAGGGTCACAAATGACACCGGTCATCTCCCGCCATTTGGCCCACGCGGCAGCAATGCGTGACTTGACATCGCAATCGATGTCACTGGACGTGTGAAAAACAGATCCCAGGAATTTAACCTGATCCGTGCGCTCGACCAAATCACCGCCTATGCGGACGGATGTGGGATCTATCGAGTTTAATGCCAAGTACTCGGTCTTCGCCACATTTAGTTTCAGACCACCGTTCTCAAGCGTCTCCTTCCACGCCTTTACACGTCGCACCAATCTGCCTCTGTCCGCGTCTGCCAGCGCAATATCGTCAGCATACATGAGCAACCATGGAGGCTGCTCATGCGGGTTTCTGATGCTGCCCGACTAACTAAACTAACTAACTATCTTCACGCTGTATCCCTGACGGGGTAGTCAGAGAGGACAGATCGCCAGGCTTCGCGATCCATGCATACTTCTTTCGCTTCTTCGAGATTCATCAATCGCTTCATACACGCACGTCTGGGTATCCGAGTACTTTTGACCTTTCCGTTTTTGAGCAATCTGCTCACGTGGTCTTCATATGTAAGTCTCGGCCTACCCTGACTCCTTCTACCCTCTACTTTTGAACAATATATATTCTTCGTCAATCGTTCCTCACTCATTCGTTGGACGTGTCCAAACCAACGGAGCACGCCCTTTTCCAGCTTAACGCTGACACTTTCATTCAAACCTGCCAAATTGCGTATCACTTCGTTACGTATTCGGCCAGCCAAGGTAACGCCGCACAACTTTCGAAGTGATCGCATCTCCACAGCATTCAATTTACTTTCATGCATCTGCTGACATACCCAGGTTTCACTACCGTAAAGCAAAGTTGGCACTAGCACTGCGTTTTGAATCGCCAGTCGTGCTTCTTTTACTAACTGGGACAAAGCACCGTTAACTTTGTTTCCGGCAGCTACTCGCCGTTCCACATCCGAATCACATCTTCCATCCGCGCTAAACATACTTCCTAAATACACAATTTCATTCACTTGCTCTAGACGTTCCTGGTTTACCCTAATCTCGCATTTAGTTCTTACGTCACCTCTTTCAAATACTAGAACCTTAGTTTTACTTGCATTCAAGCGGAGACCCTTACTTTCACACCCCTCTTTCATATTAGTGACTAATGCGTGAAGGTCGGCTTCTGATGAGGCCATGAGCACCGCATCATCAGCGTACAGCAGACAGTTTACTGTAAAGTCACCCAAATTCACACCCATATTAAAATCTTTCAACTTCTGCAGGCAACTGTCCAGATACACTATGAACAGCCAGGCGGACATGACACATCCCTGTTTGACGCCTGTACAGACATCAAAAAGAGGTGACACATCCCCCCCTACTCGCACGCAAGCCTTACAGTCCCTATAAAGCGACTGTATTGCCCGCAGTAGCGAGCCGTCCACACCATATCCTGGCAGCAAGTCCCACAGCGTTTCTCTCACAACGTTATCAAATGCTTTCTCTAGATCCACAAAAGCGCAGAAAACCTTCTGGCTAAGAGCCAGAAACTTTTCCGCGATCATGCGAAGAGAAAACACTTGATCCATGCAACCTCTTCCACGTCGGAATCCGCATTGAGCCTCCCATAAATACCTTTCAGACTTTTCTTGCATTCGTGCCGTTATAACCTTTGCATACACCTTACTAGCTAAGCTGACCAAGCTGATCGCCCTGTAGCTGGAGCAGTTTAGGCGCGAGCCTTTCCCTTTGTAAATAGGTACTACAACTGCTACTCGCCAGTCATCTGGGACCTCACCCGTCCGCCAGCACAAGTTGCATAACAGACATAGTGTGTCCCAGACACGCGACCCACCGTACTTGATCATCTCAGCAGTGACTCTGTCTTTTCCCGCAGCCTTACCACATTTCATACTTCTTATCGCTTGTTCTATTTCTTTCATACTAATGACTTCAATGACATCGGGATCCGGAGCATCGAAGTGAGCTCCCCTTCCCGATGTGGCATCTCTGTCTTTTCTTGCATACTTCTTTCCATAATATTCACTCCATCTCTGCAGGACGTCACTTTGGTCTGTTAGGACGTCATTGTTAACACTAAGCACTTTATTCATACTGCAGATTGCCGAACAACTCCGGGTCGTGCCTACCTCTTTCCAGAAGAGCTTGGCATTATCCCGGAAATTGGACGACAACCTTTCATCCGCTTTCATTCTGCACCTTTCACGAGCTTCTTCTATCAGTGCCTTCGTGTTAACTTTCTGCAGCTTGTATCTCTCTTTCATATTAAAATCATTCCGCGAGGCTAAGTAGTCTAGCCATGCTTTCTTCTTCATTCGAACTGCTTCTTTCACTTCCTCATTCCACCATGCATCACGCTTATTACTACTGCCTCTTTTCGTTTCTCCACACACTTCCACAGCGGCATTTATCATACTATCCCTAAGGTTCTGCCATACACTTTCCACATTCTCACTGCTTACATTGACATCGCCAAGCTTTTCGGCTACCCTTTCATTATATTTATCCCTAATGGATGCATCCTGCAGCTTCCAGCTTTTGATGCTATAAGTCGGCTCAGGTTCAGGACACTCGGTACGATGACGCCAACCCGCGAACAGACCCCTAATCCTAGTTATGACTAGGTAGTGGTCTGATCCCTGCTCAGCGCCTCGATAAACCCTTGTGTCCATCACCTGTTTACGGAGCCGACTATCCATTAGGAATAGATCTATCATGCTTCTCTTTGACTTACATCTCCTCGTATACATATGAATTTGTTTGTGGTTGAACATTGTGTTCGCCACAAACAAATCCTTTTCCTTACAAAATGCCAGTATTAGCTTGCCAGCGTCGTTCACCCTTTTATCCCCATACTTCCCGAGTACCGACTCAAAACCATCGCGAGCGGTACCCACCCATCCATTCAAGTCTCCACATACTATAAGTCTTTCATTTCCTTCTATCACATTTAGAGCTTCTCTCATACTCTCCCAGAAGTCCTCTAGCTCACTCGCGTTCGACGAAGATACTGGCGCGTAAGCAGCTACCAGGAAAATCTTCGTCAAACCAAGTTTTACACGGATCCAGAGGATTCTAGGACCTATCAGTTTGTACTCATACATACCGGAGGCCAATCGCGAGGACAGCAAAATTCCAACCCCCCGACTGCCATGCTCGCTCTCTGGTACTCCAGACCAAAGCGCGAGCATCCCACCCGGGAGCTCCAAGACTTCGCTGCCCTTGCGCTTGGTCTCTGTCAAGCACACTGCATCTAACTTTCTCTCATTCATAACATCCATCAACTCATTCATCTTATCTGTCATTCCTCCCCTAACATTCCACGCAGCTACCCTGCACTCCATCCTCCACTTCCCGCCGTGTCGGGCCGCGCGTGTAGGGTGGCGATCCCCTACGCCGCTCTGGCTCACACTTTTCGCACCAGCGGGGACGAACTGGTGCGCGTCGCCTCGGGGGCACGCCCTAGCAGTAATATCCCTGGCGGCACTCGTGTTGGAGTAGAATTGCAGCCGTAGCTGGCAGGGATGGCGACGTGCACGCTTCTACTCTTCATCCCAGTCCGAACCGCGAGGACCCATCGCCTTCCAGGCTTCGATAGGGACCCCATCGGGTCCGACAGCTTTCCGATTCTTCACGCAGCGAAGCGCAGTCAGGACTTCTCCAGGCGTTACCGGTGGCACTAGTCCCTGATTCGGAGGGAGGTCCGAAGGCTGCACCTCTTTGTGCTGTTTATGAAGCAGCTCGTGGAAGTACGAGCGCCGTCTCTCCTTTACCGCGAGATCTTCGCTTAACAGGTTGCCCTCAGGGTCTTTTACACAGCGACACTTGGATATATCCTGTGCCGCTTTGACCCTGGAGCGCGCCAGCTTATAGATGAGCTTCTGCCCCTCAGACGATTCCAGCTTATCATACAGAGGTTGTAAGTGGTCTCGTCTGGCTCTGGCTACAGCTCTCTTTGTGGCGCGCTTGGCAGCAATGTACGCGTCGCGGTCTTCGGGAGATCCGGTCGCTTGCCACTTTTTAAAGTTCTTCTCCCTAGTCTCCCTCTGGACTGCGTCGTTCCACCACCAAGTTTCCTTGTCACATTTGCGTCCACCGTTAGACTCACTGAGCACCACCTTCGCCGCTCCAAGGATGGCCGCCTGAACTTTGTCCCAGTAATCTTGAACTGGTTCGTCTTCAGTGTCGGTGCACTTGTCATCGACAGCTGAGACGAACTCCTGGGACCTAGTTTCATCAAGCAGCCACCATCTGATGCGGCGCTGGCACCGCTCGATGCGTTTGCCTTTGGGCTTCACGCAGAGGTCCATGACAAGGACCTTGCAGTTGGCCACCTTGCCGATGCTGTGTCGCCTAGTGAGTAGGAAATCGATCTGAGTTGTACGCCTCCCGCTCTTGTAGGTGATGAGATGTTCGGATTTTTTTTTGAAATACGTGTTCACAATGGCCAGATCGGCAGCCGCACACGTTCTGAGGATAGTTTCTCCTTCAGCGTTGCGGGTGCCGTATCCAAAACCACCATGAACACGCTCAAACTCCTCACACCTCTCACCCACATGACCGTTTAGGTCGCCGCCCAAAACGATTCCCTGTGACAACGGAATGCTCCGAAGCACTCCCTCGAGTTGGCCCCAAAACGACATCTTATCGGCGTCGCTACAACCGGCCTGTGGCGCGTAGGCACTTATCAGGTGGGTAATAATCCCATCGATAAGCACCCTCACGATCATAAGTCTGTCGCTACAGCGTTTCACCTCCAAGATGCCACTCTGCAGCCCCTCGGAGAGCACAACGGCCACCCCGTTCTCCCCACCAGGCGCACCCGTGTAATACAGCTTGTAGCCGTTCTGCAAAGGCCGGGCCCTGTTGCCCTTCCACCGAGTCTCCTGCAGGAACGCCACGTCCACCCTCCGCCTGGAGAGTACTTCGGCCAACTCTACCGCACGCCCAGTCAGCGATGACTCCTTCTATCCTCTACTTTCGCACAATATATATTCATCGTCAATCGTTCCTCACTCATTCGTTGGACGTGTCTAAATCTTAGTCCAGTAAATACTTGCTTACCATAAGATTATCCTCCGGGTCCCTTTGTACTGCGTCCCAAGCTACATCAGCTTGCAACCATGGAGCATTCCCAAGGATAGCTGAAGAAGCCCTGGACATCAGTACTGAGAGAGTGCTCTGCTGTCTGCATAGGAGAGTGTGTGTGGATTCAATGACTGAGGTCAGTGATCCGCTGTAGAGAGTGTGATAAAAATACATTTCAAGAGAGAATAGACGATTTTTTTTTAATAAAAACACCATTACTTTTTATTAGAAACAATTTTGAAAAGCAGTTAGTGGGACATTTTTTTTTCATGACAGCTTTATTGTTTAATTATATGTTATTTATATTTATACATACATAATGCTTCAAATCTTCCTAAATGTTGGGCAAATTTATAAAGTGGTATCTTACATTTGATGATAGTACAGAATGACATCTGAAATATATAAAATACTAGTTAACGCCCGCGGCTTCGTCCGCGTAGAGACGTTTTCCCGTTCCCGTTTCCCCCACAAAAACTTGTTCCCGGGATAAAAAGTAGCCTATGTCCGTCTCCTGGCTCTAAGCTACCTCTCCACCAATTTTCAGCCAAATTGGTTCAGTGGTTTAGGCGTGAAAGCGTAACAGACAGACAGAGTTACTTTCGCATTTATAATATTAGTAGGGATTAGTCAACCTTTGAAAATGCCGTAAGGCGAAACTGGTCAAGTTAAAAAGTAAATATTGTGAAAAAGTACAAATACAAAATTAACAAAAAAAAACATTTTTTTTTTCAAAATTGTAGCATGTTCCACCAAGTGCCATCAATCAACAGTATAAGCAGAAAAAAGATGATATATATACTAATACATAAAGTTGGAGTTTGTTTGGTTGAACGCGCTCAGGAACTACTTACTGGTCCGAATTAAAAAAATATTTATGTGTTGGATAGTCCATTTATCGAGGAATGCTATAGGCTATGTATCATCACGCTACTACCCAGGAGAGCGAAGTTGTAATCATAAATATCGACAAATCAGGCAATTTTTTATACATTTTGGTAGAATTTATACGCGACAAGATTAAATAGGTGCGACGGGAGTTCGAAGTATGTCACGGGCGAAGCCGTGGGGGTCACCTAGTTTTAAATAAAGATAGAGTTATAGATTATACTTACAGTTGAGCATGCAATGCCTGGTATTCTTTCAGGCAAGCAGCGGTCCGCCTGGCAAGCGCCAGGTACTCCCTCATAACCCTCAGTAGTGACGTCAGAGTACCACCGCACTTGGAGCGGTGTGCCACACGGACCACAAATGGGACAGTCGCGTAGGCCGTTATGTTCAGGAGGGTAGAACGCTGTAAACTGAAATTTATATAATTTTTGTAATTATTTTATAGCCTGACTTTTAAAAAAATATTTTATATTTCTTCAATCTTCTTTCTTAATATCTAAAATGTCCCCGTCCTCTACGTCTTAGTCAAGTCTAGTCTTAAGTCAAGGTCAGTCTCACCCCCGTATAATAGTAGTTGTTATACTGAGGTTTACAGTGGATTTTACGCGGCAAAATAGAAAATAGCATTTCACTGCATATAATCATTGTCTTTCACTATAGCACGTTAACACAACTTTTACGTCCAAGAAACCACCACCCCCGCACATAAAAACAAGATTGGGACTAGTTTTAGAAAATAATATACAGCAAGCGTCCGCACTTGTCAACTTTCCCGCGTAAGATCGAAATTTATATAATAATTTATTTTTGTAAATACATACATACATATTGTCACGCCTTTATCCCCGAAGGGGTAGGCAAAGGCATATAAAACGCCCACATTTCACCGTATGCATTTTAGTCCCACGTAACAGGTGGTGAGCCCATTGCCGTGTTGAAATGGACAGGCGCAGGCTGCGGCGACCTGCTGTTGAAATTTTTAAGCCGCCCATAAGGCCTTCAACTTGGCTTAACGACTGCCATTTTATTGGCAACCGGGACCAACGGCTTAACGTGCCTTCCGAAGCACGGACCTGGGGTGGGTCTAAAGGGCCGAATAAATTTAATAAAATGTGTCTACTTTAGATGTTAAATTTGGAAGAAATTTTGAACCCGTTGCCCTTTTTAGTGAGGTGGTAACAAAAAGGCTAAAAGGTCTTATGTGCTAGACACTTATTAGCACGACCAATTAAAGTCCTGGTAGTCTCGGACTCAATAATTTATGTAAGTAGTGTTATCTAATATTTGTTATATTAGCATAGTTATAATTATATTGACAGAGATCATCCTAAACTTAATCTAAATATATAACTATTATTTTGACATTTCTACTGAAGTCTTTTCACTTCGCAGAGGTTATGTTGCCAGTGCTATATATCTCAGGTATAGCATAAATAGTTATTATATGCGCCTTGGTGGCGCAGTGGTAGTGTATGCGACTGCCACGACTGAGATTTAGAAAAATATAAGTGTGTTTATCAGTCGTCAAGATCCCACAAGCTTAAATTAGCATAATTTGGAAAATAAATGTCCCACAATATTTATTTATTTGTTTAATGCTTTCGATTTTATATGTAGGTAACACAGACAACCCTAACGCTTCAGTGGAGATTGAGAAAGAAGATTTAGCCCTAGTTTCCATACTGCTTTAATATATGTACGGTACTAGTGAACACCCCAGTGGGAATGCGTAGATAAATTTTCCATACTGCTTTAATATATGTACGGTACTAGTGAACACCCCAGTGGGAATGCGTAGATAAATGTAGTGATGCCGATCGATAGACTACTATCGATATTGGGGCAATAGTGTGAATATCGATAGGACTATTGATGTTATCGTTTCATATTATCATTGCTATGCAGTTTGAGTATGTCATACTCGCCTAAGTGTCCTGGCAGTGGTGGCGTATGTGTCGGGTCGCCCTATTCCCTAAAATATGGTTGAGTAGGGTGATGACTGATATATGCGTCATACGAATAAACGAGTGCCGTCTGTTGGGACTGGTCAGCTCATAATTGTAGCTATACATTTAAAAAGAGCATCCATGGAGTTTCTCGCCAGATTCTTCTCCAGGAAGCCTGCCCCCTGGAATTGGCAACTAGAATTACTTTCATTTCAGTTATTGTCATGACTATTCGTAAGTGCCTAAATTGGTCTACTTGTATAAAAATAATTTTGATTTTGAGTACAAAATACTGAAACAGTATTAGTTATTTGCAATACAGAACAAGGAATCAATGTCACTTGCGCTGTATCACAGGCGCCTTACTATATTTTTCATGCATCTAATCGCGTCGCCCTTTTTTTAACGCGGGGAATTGTTTTACGCATCTTACTCTGTTGCGAAAACAGAGAGCCTGTGTGGGACACATGGGTGCCGAGTCTGCTATTTCAATCGTGTCGAAATAGAATCAAAATCGACGCTCAATAGAAAGTCACCGGTACAATTTTGACCGCTTTTCGTACTCTGCTATTACAATCGTACTCCAATAGGTTTATATCAGTCGGCCGATAGAATTCTACTAACAAGTACCGCGCCAGTCTACTAACATTTTGACAGCTAAAAACAGCGATACTGGTTCTATTTTACGGCTTGTCAATAGTAGACTCGGCCCCCAGATCTTCTGGTCTACCCACAATACTCATCAGCGGCTTCTGGAGTCCTCCCTGCCAAGCCCCATGATTGGAGCACGTCACGGGGTGGCTATATCACGGGTAGGGTGCGTCACCCTTACTAATATGACTTCTAATATTACTACAGACGATTCCAGACGAATGGCAAGCAATTTATTTATTTATTTTATTTTTAAAAATATTTTGGGTCACTTTTCACACAGCGCCATCTAGCCCAAAGTAAGCTAATATTAGCTTGTGTTATGGGATCTAGATAACTGATAAACATACTTATAATATTTCTAAATACATACATCATCGTGCTCATCACACAAAGTTTTATCCTGGGTGGGAATCGAACCCACGACCTCTTGCGTAGCAGTCGGATGCACTCCCACCGCGCCACAGAGGCAGTCAAATAAATTGACAGGCCGCGTATGCGATTTTCGCATACAGTTTGACGTAAACTTGACAACACACATGACATACAATAAGGGCGCGAGAGAAAGGTAACGAGCAACGAGTTTTGCTATTTGCAATATTTGTTTGGATATCGCAATTGCTGTCGATGTTAGGTTATAACGTCAGAGTCGTCTCGTCTCACCAGACCTGAGTCAGATCGCAGCTCACACCTTTATTAATATTATAAAGTCGTAAAGTTTGTTTGTTTGTTTGGTTGAACGCGCTAATCTCAGGAACTACTGGTCGGATTTGAATAATTATTATATTATTATAGATTATATTATACCATAATTTTTACACATAGACACTCGAAAATACACTAGTATTGAAAATTTATAAAGGAATGGCGACCACTTCCTTCGCTGTTCCCGCCAAAATCCCGGAATACATCTTAATGAAGCAGACATTAAATAGACAGCATATAAACTGAATCCATAACAAAGAACCTCTTACCTCTTTGGTGGAAACGCTATCACACAAGCCACAATCCCCAGTGCTGTAGCCACCTTCTCGCCTCTAGTCATCCAACCCTTGCCACCAGCTGCTATTCTGACTTCATCTGGTGACGGTGCCTCTTGCTCAACCTCAATACTGTCCTCTCTAAATAACAGCCCGCTTTCTAGAATTGAAATTATGTGGACACGACTGTTCAAGACCTGGAAAATCCAAAGTAGCATTTTTTTCTTTTTTTTATATGTGGCACGTCAAAATATGCGTTATGAAACGGTGGTATCATTCCCATGCTTTAAATGTTGTCACCAGTTGGAGCACTTGTAGATTGACTAATTTAGTGTTTTGAAAACAATCACTGCGTTAAGCATCTGTCTCTTTGGCTGATCCTCAGATGGGTGACCGCTTTGTGGCATTTTTATTTTACAATAGTTTCTGTTCTTGGATGACACATTAAGCTATTTTTATTTTACAATAGTTTCTGGTCTTGGCTGCCTGTAACATGGCAATGGTTAAGCGAAGTTGAAGACCTAATAGGTAGCTAGAAAAATTTCAACAGCAGCTTTAACAAAACGCTAATAATCATCAATCATCATCATCATCATCCGAGCGTCTGTCCCAGTAGCGTTTCGCGACGCCCGGGGTCCGCCTTCCTACTTTTTCTACTCTACTTCGCACGGTCGTCGGCATCCCCTGTAGTGAGACCATTGGCACACATGTCATCCCTTACGACGTCAATGCAGCACTTCTTGGGTCTTGTCCTCTTACCGGGACCTGAAGAGGCTGACATGTCTACACACATATGTCCCACGTAGCCCAGCGGTTGCCGCAAGACATGGCCATACCAACGAAGGCACACTCTTAAAGCGATACATGCAACCAGTTCAAACAAGCATAAAGGCTTACCATATTAGGCCTAAACTTGAAAGCAATCCATCTTCTTGACAAAATCGGTGGGCTGAAGTCTTGCTTCATAAACAAGGCCATCTGAAAAAATATTTGTACCATAACTTAGCAGGTTTATGACAACACTTACTAAGCAAGACCTGACTGCAATCCAAATCTGCTTTGCTGGGCCCTTACTTATATTAGCATAATATTTGTTTGGTTAGATAGAAAGATGGCTATAATGTACTTACATAAACTTAAAATACAAGTAAAAAAAATAAAAAAGTTATTGTCTCTTGGGGGCTGAGTCTACTATGTAAAACTATGTGTCAGAACAGAATCAATGCTCAATAGAAGACTGATGATATAATTTGAAACACTAAACCAACACTAAAAAAAGGTTGTGGGCACAGCCATCTTAGAGTCAATATGAAAGTCATTATCTATGTAGTGCATTCTACAATATAGACTATATAGACACCCCAAACATGGTACTAGTGACTAGCTTCACTAGTACTACTACTGTATCTTAACATTTCATTACTGAAAATATAAAGAATGTCTAGGGCATATCATAGAAGATTTTTGGTGCTATCTAAGTCATGCACCATTTTTTATTGTTTCATTAAGGCTTTGGATATAATATCATCACTCAAAAGATCTCAAAAATGTGGTGTCACAGGTCAATTTGGGTTGTGGGCATGCCCATCGTGCCCACTATAGTGGATCCGCATTTGATTTGAAAGTGTTCTAATATTATTCTTAGCACTGCTTATGCTTATAGCACTGCTAAACAGCAATTCAATTTCGTGTCTTGTGAAGTGCTATTATGATATACTAGTTGACACCCGCGGCTCTGCATTTATGGTGTCATTTACCCATTCCCGTTACTCACAGGAACTTGTTCCCAGGATAAAAAGTAGCCTATGTGTTATTCTGACGTGTAAGCTATGTTATTGTTAGGTTTTATTAAAATTTATTCAGTATTTTGCGTAACAAACATCCATCCATACTTACAAACTTTCACATTTATAACATTAGTAGGATAATGGATGACCAGCAAACTTGCTGATATATCCACATCGCTGCACTGCAGTAGTCTAGTAGTATGTCACTTATGTGTGGTAACATAATTGTTCAGTCAAGTCAGTTGTATTTTTCTAGTCATTTGTTTATTTTGAAACTATTTAGTAATTTAGCAGTCATAGTGACTGCTAAATTACTGAATAGCTTTCTGGAAGTTTGTTCCATTTAGAAATGACCCAACTGTTTCGAGTGTGTTCAAAGAAAGAAAGTAGTATATGACATGATTTAATATTGCAGGCATAGACACAATACAGGTATCATAAATATGTACATGCATATGTATTGTGTTTCTAAAATTATGCTGAGTTTCTGCCACATTCTCTTTTCCATCCAAAATATTAATTCTTTTTTTTGCAAGTGACTGTACCCAGTACTTATCTCTCGCATTATACTCCTCGCTTAACAAGCTATACAGTAAATTCACATGCACCTAATAAAAATTTACAGTAAATTTATGCCAATAATTGATATTGGCATAAATACACTAAACAACAAATATGAAGCGCTCGTGGACCCGCTGACTCAGTGTTATGAAAACGATCACTGCATTAAGGCACATTCTCTATAGCTGGTCCTTGGATGGGTGACCACTTTGTGGAATTTACATTTGCGAGGGTTTCCGTGCTTCGGAGGCACGTTAAGCCGTTGGTCCCGGTTGCCAGTGAAGTGAAAGTGAAAAATCTTTATTCATGTAGGTCACAAAGTAAAACTTATAAACGTCAAGATTATTGCTTCTACATTTACATTTACTGCCAGATTCGCAACGCAATAGGTAGAGCCTGAGGAAGAACCTGGCAATAAAACTCATGGCCACTCTTTTCTAACTGCCAGTAATTACATTAGTTTTATTTACATGATATTTGAACAAATTATATAGTAATGATACAAAAGAAACAAAATCAAATCAAAATGAAAGCGTTTCTAGTTGCCAGTTTTAAAGGTAGCCCACCCTGATGAGGAAGACTCCGGCAAGAAACTAAATAGCTGTTATTTTAAAATGCAGGTATAGCTTACAATATTAAACTTACATTGTTCCCTTGGAGTTACGTGAGAACAGTTGACTAAACTTACTTTGCCTTAAATATAAATAGTATTATTTGTAATAATTGCTATAACAGCTAGGAGCTGACCAGTCCCAACAGACGGCACCCGTTCACGGGTATGACGCATATATCAGCCATCGCCCTACTCAACCGTATTATAGGGAATAAGGCGACCCGATACATGCACCACCACTGCTAGGACACTTAGGTGAGCATGACATACTCAAACTGCACAGCAACTAACATGTCAATTTCAAAAATTATATAAAGCTATGTGGACGGTGCTCACACAATAACAAACTCATAGTGAACCTGACGTTTCAAATCACTTATGTTGAACAAATGTACATTATATTTATAATGTTTCTTTATTATTATTAATTCTATTTGTATATTTATGTGTGTTGACTTAGAGCGACTTACTCCCATGCATTTTTATCATTTATATAGTCTGAAATTTTATAATATGCTTTGTTACACAATTTGGCCTGTAGAATTGAATTGACGAGTAGAATGTAATACAAGATTATCTTTATGCCTAGTGTTTACATTATGTATATCACTTTTTTTAAGAAATGTGTCTTTGTTTTTGTGCACATAAAGTAAATTCTCATATATATATTGTGTAAAATGGCAGTTGTTATGCCTGGTTGAAGGCCTTATGGGCGGCTTGGAAAATTTCAACAGCAGGTTGCCACAGCCTGCGTCTGCAGTGACCATTTACATGTCGATTCTTATATTATACATCTTATTCTTCAACTCCATTCACCCTTTAGACAGTCAGGAAAAATTGTATTATGTCTTTGGTTACTAGGAACAGCGCATTATGTTTTTCTAAAGGTTTTATGAATATATAGGGTACTATATATTCATAAAACCTTTAAATATTTCAAAAAAACCTTTAAATATTCTAAAAATATTTCATACTATTGCAGTATAATTTTTGTGTAATGACTCGAGGTTAAAACAAAAACAAGTGATTTCTAAATATAACCATTTCCTAAGCGGGTTTATTATAAGATATATAAACACTGGTGAAAACTTGCTCTTTTTCAGAATTGTATTAAGACTAGAATAGAAAATGAAAACTACTCAGAAATAGCTCATACTTACTTTAATATAGATAGAAATAAATAAAGGATATTGTGTTATTATTGTATCGTTTTGTATTTACATTTTCCAGCGAAATTTCGGTAAATTTCTTCGTCTCGTCGCCAATGACAACTTTGACTTACGTGACAGACACTTGATGGAACTGACATTGACAGCCCACAGTATTCGTTTTTTTTATTACTGAAAACAAGGGTTTAAAACCATACTGCATATGCATCCACCACCGTGAAGCTGATTTTAGAGTTGCTTCACGATTCACCAACTATAATAATTTTAAAACATATCTTCCTTTCATGGTCAAACGATACGAACTTAGATATTTGCATGCCCATTTAGTAAAATTCAACAGTACAGAAATTCTTCCATTAGTCAGTAGCTGCACCAGTTTAGAAGTTGTCTTTGGAATAAATGAAGTAGGTTAACCAGATTAAAATAAAGTATAACTGAATTTATTTAACAAAAAAAACATTATTTCTACTGTATATTGCCAAGCTTTCTTTTTTGTCACACCATTGTTCCTGAAGCAGTGACAGGGACATACGCTAACATTTCACCGTATGAATTTTTGTCCTACGTTACAGGCAATGAGGCCATTGTCGTGTTGAAATGGACAAGCGTGCTACCTAATAAGATTTTTTGCCAAACTGTAATGTATGATGAATACAGACAAAAATGTATTCTGTGGACTAAGGGAATTAGGTTAAAGGTTGATGTGAATTGCCAAAATAATAAAAACAAAATTTTTATTCTTAAACATTTTATTTATCAACATGTAAATAACAATGATTTTTTATTGATACTATCACCACCGTATAAAAAAATATCACACTATCTATACGTATTTTAAAAGTTAAAGGTCCCAGTTTATAGGTACTATCTTTGGAAATACGTACAATTGTTATACACTTCCATGTTTGCTACAGTGTGGTCAGTTACTTCTGACATTAGAGAATTCAATTACGTGAAATCTATACCTACTAATATTATAAAGCTGAAGAGTTTGTTTGTTTGGTTGAACGCGCTAATCTCAGAAACTACTGGTCGGATTTGAAAAATTATTTTAGTGTTAGAAAGCCCATTTATCGAGGAAGGCTATATGCTATATATCATTACGCTACTACACTGGGGAGCAGAGCAGTAGTCATAAATGTCGACAAATCGGGCAATTTTTTATGCATCATTGTAGAATTTATAAGCGGCGGGATTAAATAGGTGCGACGGGAGGTAAAAATATACCACGGGCGAAGCTGTGGGGTCATCTAGTTACATCAGATAACTAATGACAGATTAGCAAATACCCCCCTTTTTAGGGTTCCGTACCTCAAAAAGAAATAAAAGCAACCAATAAAAGATCATATTGACGTCCGTCTGTCGGTCGGTATTTGTACGGAGTCCTTGATGATTTTGCAGCTTTTGTCCCACAATAAAAAAAAATTGCAGTCTTCACGCATGGAAACAACAGTATAACTTCTTCACGACATCGTAAACTGATTATAAAGTAAAGAAATGCAACTGATTTTAGTGTGGTTCGAGCAGTGGTTCGACTCATTACCCGTGTAAGGTAAACCCTACGATTTGGGATTGATCAAAATTGATAACACATAAATTTATAATATTGAAAATAGCTCATTCATTCACAAGACGTCATTATTGACACGAAATATTGTGGGACACTGTTGTATTGTATTTAAATACCTTCTCTTCTTACCTTCAAATCGTTCATATTCCATTTTTGAGATATATGTAGTGATAAGTAACCCCATTCCTTGAAATGGATCTTAATTTAAGTAACACATAAAAAATGCAAATTAAAGTCCCTTTGGGAATGAATTAAATTTAGTATTCACTCAAAATAAATTAATATTTTATTATATGTAAAAATAAAAAATATATAACATTATATAATAAAAACAAAATCATAACTTAGCCTATTACTTTGACTCAGGACCATGGATGTTTTGTTTTTATGAAACGATTGTAAATATGTAAAATGCCTTTTAAGGATCTCTACTAACCCTTTACCGAACAGGCGAACCACATCGGCAATTACCGTTGGGTAAATTAACTTATAATTGACAATGATTTTGACTCACTACGTTTAACATTTTTTAAGTTAATTTACTCCCGCCACCATTGGGGTAAAACGAATTTTCTATATAAAGCCTGTTTTCAAAAACAGGCGCAATAATTATAACGACATTTTGTATTATTTTATACACTATATTTGTCATTACAATGTCGATTTACCCCAGTTAGCATTCGATGTACTCCAATGTTAAATAGGGTAAATCGAGGTATTATCATTGAAATGAAGTCCTTTTAAAAATATAATTGTCTTTAGATATTAATAAACTAAATCATAATTTAGCTTTAACATCAATACCATCGACGCCTTTAGCCAAAAACGCATCTATATACGGAGCAAGCCTTTCAGGGTTGCTAATATGGACGTCGTGTCCACCCTTTACCGAAACACAACGATAATTACCATTGGGGTAAATCGATTTATCTAACAAAAAACTAGTGTTCCTAAATAGTTTTTGTTCCAAAGATTCCTCGCAGACTATGGTCAAAATCTCGGTGGTCACGGCGGTAAATATTTTTTTAATGTGATCAGCTGAAAATGGTACTCCATTGATTTTTCTGGTGCGACGGTCGAATCTGTATCTGTGAATCAAGGATAATACTTTCTTATAAATATCTGAGGAAGAAAAGGACGGACGACGCGACGACGCAGACCCTCTCACTGGACATAACAATGTCGAAAATCAAAAGCCAAACAATAGCTATTCCAAGCCGTTAAATAAAATTGGATGTTCCAAAATTTAGGTATAGTTTGTAAGCATCTGTGAATATAATATTACAATGAAAAAGAACTAAAGTAACAGTCGAACAGTTTCGGAAGAAAATAGGTATAAATATAATACGGAGCGAAATAGAACGATCAAGCTAAATTTGATGAGATGACCATGGTAGAGTATTCAAATGAATTCTCTATTACTGTATTTTTTTAATAAATTTATGGCCTGGTTACAAAGACCTTTTAGCTAAATCTTATTTATTTCATAGCTTTTTAGTCTTTTTAGTCTTCTTATTACGTAATATCTTTGTCTTTTACGTCTTAGTCAAGTATAGCTTTAAGTCAAAGTCAGTCTTACCCAGTCTTACCCTATTAACGTGGTAGAAGCGTTACTGAGGTTTTCAGTGGAATTTGCGCGGCACGATATTAAATATATAACTGTCTTTCATTATAGCAACTTTTATGTCTAAGAATCTACCATTTTTACGCATAAAACAAGGTTAATGCACTAGTTTTTGAAGTATACGGCAAGCGTCTGCTAACCGAGAAATTTTCAAGCAAATCTCCAATTCTCTATAAAATAAATAAATAAATATCCATCACGCCTTATCCCCGAAGGGGTGGCAGAGGCATATTATATGCCCACTTTTCACCGTATGGATTCCTGTCCCACGTAATAGGTGGTGAGCCCATTGCCGTGTTGAAATAGACAGACGCAGGTTGTGGCTACCTGCTGTTGAAATTTTCAAGCCGCCCATAAGGCCTTCAACCAGGCTTAACGACTGCCATTTTACTGGCAACCGGGACCAACGGCTTAACGTGCCTTCCGAAGCACGGAAACGCTCGCAAATGTAAATGCCACAAAGTGGTCACCCATCCGAGGACCAGCCATAGTGAAAGTTGCGTAACTCAGTGATCGTTTACAGAACACTGAGACCGCGAGGCCACGAGCGCTTCTCTATCATGTTTGGTATTGAATATATATGTATGTATTCTATATTAATATATGATGAAATGCTCTATGAAAGATCTCGCGCTAGATAAGCTAGTCTTTACGCCAGTAGTAAGAAGGCATTATTCAAACCAGACATATAATTTCTTTCCGCTAGGAGGACCAAGTTTCATTACAAAAACAGATTTTTTATATCACTGAGCACTTTTTGCCATTATAGATTTATGAAACTTAGGGTAAGTAGTTACTTACCTAACCAATCCTTCGCCAGCTGGTTCTGATAACCTTTCAAGAACGGCTATGGCTTGTTGTTCGGTCAGTAAGGGACGATTCTGCATAATCGATGCTAACGCCTGAAATACACATATAATTTTTGTCAGGGGTAAATATAAAGATTTCGAGTTACCCACCAGACCGGTGACGGGTAACTTAAAATCTAAATTATCAAAAAACTACCTCATTGTTCTCACAACGTAATTTTGTGGATAGTGGACATTATGTAACTTGTGTTGTATTAGGGCTCCAAAAATTGGCCCCATTTATCTGCTTGGACAGCGGATAAATGGGGCCAATTTGTGTCGTAGCGTGATGATACATAGCCTATAGCCTTCCTCGATAAATGGTCTATTCAACACAAAAAGTCAATATTTTAATTCAAACCAGAAGTTCTTGAGATTATTAAACTCTTCAGTTTTATATATTAAGTATAGATAATAACTAAAAAATTGTACAATGCAATGGGGTTCTCCTACCTACCTACTTATCTTAGGGGACCATTTCAGCCTCACCTGCAAATACCTCGCCACAGCAACAAAATGGGGTATGCCCAAAATAATTTATCCATATAGTTTATTTTAAAAAGTGCTGTCAGTTGTCTCTAGTGTCAATGTCATCATTAATCATAACATTAAGGCGAAGGCGTTAAGCCGTAATGACAATGATGACGTCATTGGAGGTTAAATGAATGTTGTTGACGTATTGACTGAAATACTAATAACCCTGCATTATTTTCCATTTTTTCCTCGATTAACTTTTATTGGAAACGTCCGGAAGAGGGGAAGGCCCAAGAAGTGTTGGCTTGACGTCGTAAGGGATGACATGCGTGCCAATGGTCTCACTACAGGGGATGCCGACGACCGTGCGAAGTGGAGGAGAAAATGTAGGAAGGCGAAACCTGGGCGTCGAGAGACGCAACTGGTACAGACGCTTGGATGATGATGACTTCACAAGCCGCCAAATAGAACCAAAATCGCTGTTTTTTAGTTATCAAAATGTTAGTAGACTATGAATATATAACGAATACGTTACGAAGTGATACGCAATATGGCAGGTTTGAATGAAAGTGTCAGCGTTAAGCTGAAAAAGGGCGTGCTCCGTTGGTTTGGACACGTCCAACGAATGAATGAGGAACGATTGACGAAGAATATATATTGTGCGAAAGTAGAGGGTAGAAGGATTCAGGGTAGGACGAGGCTTACATATGAAGACCACGTGAGCAGATTGCTCAAAAACGGAAAAGTCAAAAGTACTCGGATACTCAGACGTGCATGTATGAAGCGATTGATAATTCTACAAGAAGCGAAAGAAGTATGCATGGATCGCGAAGCCTGGCGATCTGTCCTCTCTGACTACCCCGTCAGGGATACAGCGTGAAGATAGTATGTATGTATGTAGTGGACTATCAAAAATGCAACTTACAACCGGACATAGACGTGTCACGCGTTAATAGAATTCTATCGGATTGTAATAGTGGACTACGAAAACTGTTAATTTGTATTTGATTGTATTCGATTCTATTCTGACACTATTGAATTAGTAGACTTGGCCCCTGTTTTAATTGACGGTAGAATATACAAACCTCTTTCCACTTTAATTTAGTAGCTTTCTCCTTGGGCATGTTATACTTATGATAGTTTCTGAAGTAATCCGCATAAAAGAATTCGTACCTGAAAAGCAATAATGTATATTAAGATTCAATGACACCTTTATCCCCAAAGGGGTAGCAGAGGCATTATATACGCCTACATTTCACCATAAACATTTATTGTATGTAATAAGCGGTGAGCCCATTGACGTATTGAAATAGACAGACGCAGTTTGTGGCGACCTGCGGTTGAAATTGTTCAAGCCGTCCATAAGGCCTTCAACTTGGCTCAACGACTGCCATGTTACTGGTCAACCGGGACCAACCGCTTCACGTGGCTTCCGAAGCACGGAAAAGCTCGTAAATAGATACTAAAACGCTATAAAAAACGTGTGCGAGAGTATTCAAATAAATTGGTATCCAAACTAATGGATCGCACCAGGGGGCCGAATCTACTATTTACAAGCCGTAGAATAAAACCAGAATCGCTGTTTTTAGCTGTCAACATGTTAGTAGACTATCAAAAATGCACCTGACTAGCGACCACTGGCGCGGTACGTGTTAGTAGAATTCTATCGGCCGACCGATAGAAGTCTATTGGGGTACGATTATAATAGTAGACTACGAAACCACTTCCGACACATAAAACAAGATAAATGCACTAGTTTTAGAAAATAATATACAGCAAGCGTCCGCATTTGTCGAGTTTGCCGCGTAAAACCTTGCGCAGTAATCGATTACAGAACACTTTTTTTGTCGAATTCTAAATTTAATTTTTTTTACAATAAGTAAACCGGAAGTGAAAATTTGAAATCGATTTATGAGTAACTTAGACCCTTTTGATTTTTTTTTAACATGAATTAAAGCCTTAAATATACTTATTCCTCACAAAAAATATTAAAACGTGATCGCCAATATTTAACAAGAGCACATAGATTACATACACATAGCTATGAATACTTTCTAAGCAATTGGGTTTATGCGCTAACATGGTATAATACTACGCTATTACTATTTGATTCCTTCATTGTACCATGCCAGAATTTAAAAAATAACGATTTCCTTCATTCTTCACAAAAACATTAAAACGTGATCGCCAATAGTTTGACTTAGAGCGGTTTTATTAATGGAGATTGAAACAATATTAATGAAAATAAGAGATTTATATTGTAATTTTTACAATTTTACTAGTTGCACTAGCACTAATTCTCTTTACACATAAACCCTCGTTAGTTGGAAGAAAAGCATGTAGTTGTTCAGTTCTTGGAATGGTGATAGCAGAAGCGAAACGGCGTCGTAGAACATCTCTCTCTTGTTGAATATTTTCCTTCGAGCTAATAGCTTCGAGTAAATAGAATTCTCAGTCAATGATGACTTGGCCTATTCATATAATCTTATAGGTGTAGTGATAGCGTTATTTGTAGACTGTCGGTCTTATTCATAATAAAACGATTATCGAAACCATAAACCTTCTATAAAATTCATTATTATAATAAGCCCATAAACCTCTGATAACTAAAATAGCTTTATAATACAAAATGTTGCCAATTGATGGAATAAACATGACTTTTAATTAAAAACCCCGTGCTAGGAGTTGAAAATCAATCACCGTTCATTTCATAGTTGTCAAATTTGTTGCCATTTACTTTATTAAATATTGTGAGCGCGTAAATGTATGAGTTTTTCAAAACAAATTAATGTTAAATAATGCAGATAAAACGATAGGCTAGTAATTTTTATTGTATCAATAATGATGCCGCCAAAATATAAGCGCCAAAGAATTGAATATAAGTTACAAGAAGACAAGGTTGGTGTCAATAATTTCATGAAATTGTTTGTATCTAAGCTGCAGGTTGCTTTTTTTGTTTAGTTATACCTAATTTATATAGATTTAAATAATTTTAAAGTATTTATTTAGTACCTCACAAGTATCGAACATAAATATTAGTGTCCGACCGAAAGTTCGGTTTCGGTTTCGCCTAACTTTGTTTCTCCTGGCAACGCTACGCTTTGGCGGACGCTGGCGACCCTGTTCGGGAATTGTCGTGCGCCGTTCGGATAGCTCTGTAGCAACTATAAGAATTATATTATATTATCTGTGGTAGCAACACAACTTATTCAGTGCAGGACATTTGGCGGGAAGAGTGACAAGTGCGGACGCTTGCTTTATATTATTTTCTAAAACTATCTTGTTTTATGTGCGGGAGTGGTGGTTTCTTGGACATAAAAGTTGTGTTAACGTGCTATAGTGAAAGACAATGATATATATGCAGTGAAATGCTATTTTCTCTCTTGCCGCGAAACGTCCATTGACAACATTAGTATAAGAATCACCATTATACTGAGGGCAGGGACCAGGACGGACAATGAGGACACGACATCGACTGGACAGGACTAATTAGAATATAAGATTGAAGAAATAACATATAAAAAATAAGATTGGCTAAAAGGTCTTAGAAACCAGGCCATTAAATAATATATAAATATATATAACATAAAATATTCAGTTCATTATCGCCCGACGCAAACATTCTTTAGTGATTATGTTTTGATGGAACTGATTAAATGTAAGTTTTAGTTTCGTTTCTGTATTTGAATGATATAAATAGTTAAATATTGTATCAGTAACTTTGTAATGTTATTATTAACAAATTAAGTCACATATAAAAAAGAGATTGTAAATGAAAAATGTGAATTGTTTAATTTGTTTAATTTGTTACATTACGTTGTGTAGGTAAACTTATTTCAAGATTTGTTTTTCATTCCGATGACCTATTGATGTAGTTTTGTTGTTATATTATTACGGTTTTATTTTTATTTTTAATTGTTTCGGAGTAAAATGTCGCAAAGGGAAAAAAATCCTATTCGGCAGTATATTTTATATATATATATTAAATTTAAAAAATGATTACAAAAAAATTAATATACTGTGTTTCCATTTCATGTCCTAATTAATGCAAAATTATAGGTAATATGCACCAAATTCCTGCGTTTTAAGGAATTTTATACTTGACCACGTGAGTTTCGGTTTCGGTTTCGGCCGAAACTGATGTCACAGCCGAATATTCGGTTTCAGTTTCGGTTTCGGCCGGAAAACCAGTTTCGGTCGGACTCTAATAAATATATAACTAATTCCGCTAAGATAGCGGAATGTGTAACGAAATAATAGAAAGGCTATTTTCTACCTAACTTATATAGCCACCGTTTAAATTTATTGTATTATTTTCTTGTACGTATTTCAGTTTACGACGCCAGCTGAAAAATTAGTGCATATTGAAATTAGGTGCCGTAAAGAACTGTACTACATTCAAATGGGTAATGAAACCCTACGGCAGTAAAATTTAGGATTGAAAGGGACTTTGATGAAGAAAAGTATCTAAGTAAAAATTATATGTAATCACTAATGTAATTTTATTTTACATTTATTAGCGTTTCCGTGCTTCGGAAAGCACGTTTAGCCATGGGTCACGGTTGCCAGTAACATGGTAGTCGTTAAACCATGTTCGAGTCCTTATGGGCGGGTTGAAAAATTTCAACAGCAGGTCGTCAGAACCTGCGCCTGTCTATTTTAATACGGCAATGAAGTCACCACCTGTTCCGTGGGACAAAATGCATACATACTGTGAAATGTGTGTATAATGCCTCAGCCTACCCCTTCGAAGATAAAGGCGTGACAATTTGTATGTATGGGTGTCACTTTATTTTACCTATGTTGACATCATCAAGGTCATGGCGGTCAACCCTTCATAGTTTACTTCGGGCTGCACCTACAGAGGTTCTGTCCTTAGCCCATTTCTGTTTAGCTCAGGTACTATTTGACGAACTATCGGACAGCTTCAGAGAGAGACATTAGTAGCTAAGGTTCTTCACCACGTGTATGATGATGACGGACTCTTGCAAACCGTGGATAAGTGGAGTTCTACCGCCTCCTTTCCCAACCGCTGAAGTCCTTTAGTGGTTGAGGGAAAATCTTCCCTAACTAAATAAAAATTCATACGAGTGTTTATCCACATCATCTATAGAATTGGATTTAATGTTAAACAATAAACTTTACTGCACGAACGATTTGCAGTAATTTCAACGCTAGGCGAGGTTTGTAAAGTTTGTAACGCTCGCAATGCTTTCCTATTGCATTATTGGTACCTATGTAAATTAAAATCACTTATAGTTACAATAATTTCTATCTACTTTTTTATCACAGACTAGCGACCCGGCCCGAAATTAATTGCGTTGAGCGTTATTATTGATTTTACCATAGATCCTAAGGTATTCAATTAAATAGCGTGGTGTAAACGACAACAATAATCCTTATAAGATATTCAAGCCAACCAATATATTTAAAATCGAATTTGTGTAAAATAGCTTTCCAATTACCACTTTATAATTGCCCATTTTTGCAGTATTAAACTGGATATAGTATGATATCCTGAGAAGCTAGACATATATATGCCGTCGCCGACTTATCTGTAGATCTATTTGAGATACACAACTCCGCGATACATTATTTTTTATATCTAAAAGTGTTTAGATAGCGTTTTCGTTGAAAGCTCCCAGACGGCTTAATTTATTCCGATATCAACCAATATCGTTACAATTTACTCAATATACCTATACAAAAACTTAACAAATTATATATCAAAACATTCCACTTCAATTACTCTATCTATTAAAAAAAATCCGTATCATAATCCGTTGCGTAGTTTTAAATATCTAAACATACATAGGGGCAGACAGGAGCGGGAAGCAACTTAGGTTTATACCTGATCTTAGTGACAATCAAACCCCAAAACACGGAACAGCTGATCGCGGTTGGTCATTTTGTTTACTAAAATAGGTTTATAGAAGGGGTCTGGCTTCTATAAAATCAGATAGATTTATCAGAAGTTTATAGAACGTTTTAGTGCTATCAAGCGATTATGAATAAGACTTTTTAGCAATCCTCTAATAAGGGCTTATTAAACCTCTCATAACTCATTATGAATAAGACGGTGTACGTTTAAGGTTTCCCCCAAGACCATCATATGGCCCTTTTCCATGAGCAGTAGCATGGAAGTGTGACTGTGCGTCTTTCTTAAAATCTTGCTTGTAGTAAAATAGTTCACAAGCTGTCATTATTTTAACAAATAAGAATGTTTATATTATTAATTGTATTCAATTTAAAAAACAACTTGATTTTATTTTTATTTTGGCATGTTACAATGAAGGAATAAAATAATAATAGCATAGTATTATAGCATTTTAGCATAAACCCAATTGCTTAGAAAGTATTTATAGCTATGTGTATGTACTCTATGTGCTCTAAGTCTTAAACTATTGGCGATCATGTTTTAATATTTATTGTGAAGAATAAGTATATTTAAGGCTTTAATTCAAGTTAAAAAAAAATGAAAAGTTACGCATAAATCGATTTGAAATTTTCACTTTCGGTATACTATACCTACGTAAAAAAAAATCAAATTTAGAAATCGACAAAAAAATTAAAAACTTCATCTTTATTACTTTAAGAAACCGTTTTAACTGTATATTTTTACAAATTAATTGATGCAGATAATAAGCATACAAGAAATCATGACTACATACTTAGTATTTTTTTAAAAGCTCGTAACTTAGCAATAAAGCATAATACGAAAAAAATATTTTGTATACACATCCACGTCTACTAGAAGTACAAATGACCAGCGCATAAAGAAAATTCACGACCTTACTTTTTTTTTTGGTTGTCCGATTGACGTGAAATGCCCCTTACAATGTAACTTATTCTCTCAGTCGCACAACACTATTTACAATATTACTTGCTTTTTTGTATTATTAACTATCACGCCCTATCCCCGAAGGGGTGGCAGAGGCATATTATATGCCTACTTTTCCTCATGTGTATTCCTGTCCAAAGTAAAAGGTTGTGAGCCCATTGCCGTATTGAAATAGACAGACGCAGGTTGTGGCTACCCGCTGTTGAAATTTTTGATTTAACGACTGCCATGTTAGTGGAAACCGGGACCAACGGCTTAACGTGCCATACGAAGCATAGAAACGCTCGCAAATGTAAATACCACAAAGTGGTCACCCATCCGAGGACCAGTCATAGTGATAGTTGTGTAACTCAGTGATCGTTTATAGAACACGAGCACTTCATGTATGTTGTATGCTTTCAAGATATCCTTTGCCAATCTATACACAAAGAAATCCAAAGCTTGCAATAAACTGTCATTTTATTGCGATGTCTGGTGGGTCTGTCTACACGTCACACGTTCGCATAGTAAACGCTACATTATTCTTATCTCTTTAGTTAAGACATCATTGGTTGGTAGCGAGTGCCGTATGACCTCCCAACCCCTTAAGGGCGCCTCGTCTGTTGATCAGCACGTGCTACATACGAGGTCGCTTTGGCCCCAGAAGTATTGGTAGGGCCGCTACTTACTTAAAACTGGGTTTACGCGGGAAACTCGACCGGACGCTTGCTGTATATTATTTTCTAAAACTACAGCATTTATCTTATTTTATGTGCGGGAGTGGTGGTTTCTTGGACATAAAAGTTGTGTTAAAGTGCTATACCTAGTGATAGGCAATGATAAATATGCAGTGAAATGCTATTTTCTATTTTGCCGCGTAAGTCCATTGAAAACCTCAGTATAACAACCACCATTATACTGGGGTGAGACTGACCTTGACTTAAGACTAGACTTAACTAAGACGGGGACATTTTAGATATTAAGAAAGAAGATTGAAGAAATATGAGTTAAGATATAGCTATATTAAACCAGGCAATAAAACAAATTACAAAAAAAAAAAAATATCGTACCATTGACAAAATTCCGGAGCTTCAACAGCGTACAAATTGATTGGATCTATTTCAATCATTTTCGATATGTTGCCAGGGTAACATAAATTATATATTTTACCTGCAAATAGGAACAATAATGTTTTATTTATTCATTACTTCTAATAATTACCTTTTTGTGTACGGTGAAATATGAATCTGGCTCAAATAATATTATACTATCCCTACAGAGCAAGCAATCTATGTCACACGCGACCCCTACTAGAGGCGCTATACTCAATTCATTTCATACAACGTAGCGTGTTGAGTTCCAACGTAATTATTGCTAAAAACCTGTAAGTCATTATAGTCAAAGAAAAAGAGTACTAAATAAATAAATAAAATAAATATCGTTGGGACAACTCACACAACGCCATCTGATTCCAAACTAAGCAGAGCTTGGACTGTGGTAACCAGATAACTGATAAATATACTTATTTCTAAATACATACATATTTTATATATGTATGTATTTAGAACTGTACTTGGGTGTTATATAGATAAATAACACCCAAATACGGAATAAACCATCGTGCTCATCACACAAAGTTTTATCCTGGGTAGGAATCGAACCCACGACCTGTTGCGTAGCAGTCGGATACACTCCCACCGCGCCACAAAGGCAGATAGATATTTTTTGTCCATTTGAATAATAATGATTGATGAAGAACATGTCCATTTTGTTCTATGGCAGTGGAGCATTAGAACAGTCTGGATAAAATATGTCCATTTAGTTCTATCGTAGTGAGCAAGTAAAACAATCCATCGTAGAACTAACATTACAACTAGAAGGAAAACCCCTTTATATAACTTACCCAATACAGCTCCGAAGGAATGTCCAATATACATAAAGTGGTCCCATCTAAAGTGCTTAGCAACAGCATTTACTGCATATATGATATCATAGATTGATACCATAAGACCTGGAGGGAAGCTATCTGAATAACCATTTCCCGGCAGCTCAATACCTGGAAAATAAATAAAAAATCTGACAAAACCCGAAAGATTCCGTAGATCTTTCTTATGTCGCAGCATAAAAGCATGGAACTCTCTGCCAGCGCACGTGTTTCCCTACTCTTTCAATCCTGGGTCCATTAAGAGATGAAAAGGCATATTTCTGGGTCGTCAAGATGCGGGTCGCTATCAGAACCTTGCGGGTTGAGATAGCGGCCCCAATCACGGGTCGTCGTCTTTGCTTACCATCAGGCGGGCGACGCCATTTTGACCTGCCACATATAAATAAATAAAAACCACTTTAGTCTATGCAGAACCTTAAAGACTAGACAAAATACATTAATTCTTAAATTGACTGCCTCGTTAGCGTAAGTGGTAGTATGTGACTGCCGCGCTGTTATCGATGGGGGTTCGATTCCCGGGTCGAAATAAATAAGTATTTGTGTGATCCACAAATGTTTGTTTCGAAGTTTGGGTGTTTGTATATCTCTATATAATATATATGTATTTACAAATAGGGGCCGTTCAAGTATTACGTAAGCACCAAGGGGGGGTGGGGGGTCTCTGTTTTGCTTATTTTGGATGACATGGGGTTGGGGGGGTCTAGATGATGATTACGTCATCGTTAGTTATTTAAGTTTTTTCGGGGATTCCCGCAAATAATACATATGCGTAGGCACTCGCTTTGAGAACTGATTAGGGGAATTACCGCGCATTAGGGAAATTACCATGCGCTATTCACTTGTCTAATAATTCACTCTCGTGCCGGCCGGCTGCAAGTGCGCATCTATCAGTATTGTTTTGTTTGGATTCTAAACGTATTGTAAGCATTGAAAGTTATCATTTGTGTTTATGTTGATGCAATTAGCCAAAGTTTAACGTTTTAATTATTTAAATTTAAATATCTTATTAGAATGTCATATCATATAGACAAATCCAAGTTATACCAAAAACTGTTCGAAAGTTTTAAAAAATCTCATACTGGGACGAAAGTGCAAAATGTACAAAAGTTAGTTAACGAAGTTTGGCGAAATTATAAATTACAAGCAAAGTCAGATAAGGAACTAGATATTATTGTATCTAAGAGAATTGAAGAAGAATTGCAAGCGGCGACTAAAAATAAATCCAATCTGCTTCATTTTTTTTCCAAGGTGAGTAAATATAAGTACAAAGTTTCTCTTTACGTTCTGTAACAATTAAAACGATTTATGAGTAAAAAATATGATGGCCTATCTCAAAGTAAAAAGGTAAATGATAAATATTTTATTTCTTAAGATCGACTCCGGCAATTGGTCACAAAATACACGGTGTTTTCAATATCTGTATGTGAAGGGTTTCTGTGGGGAAAAGCTTTCAATAATATTTAAACGCTGGTTTTATTAAATACGGTGAATTTATGTAGCTTAATAAGAGAATATCCAGCAGAACTCTTAGAAATTTTTCATTTTTAGGCAACGTATTCTACCAGTAAACCTGCAGAAAAAACACAAATTATACAGCCATTTTCTAACATTGAAAAACAGAAAGAAGATAAAATTAAAACCGGCAATGAATCACAAGAGCAATGCGAAAATAATAATAATGCAGATAAACAAAGAGCAAAACCTTCTCAAGAAGCTTTGAAAAATAAGATTACTCTACTCGAAAAAAATCTGAACGCTTTGTATTCTGCCAGAGATACTATGCCAAATAGCGCTGAAGTTGATAAACAGATCATTAAGTTGCGCGAGGAACTAAAAACAGCAAAAAATACTTTAAACAGGAAGATTCAAAACGCAGTTGCCCAGAAGAAACACAGGGATGGTATGAAAAGAAAGTTAGAAGATATTTGTCAGGAAAAACCTGAAATAAAAAGAAGACTATCTCTGAGGGATTCAGTAGGACATCCTAAACTTGAAAGCGATCAACCATTACTATTGAAAACAATTGCGGATATAGCTTTATTTGGGAGTGCATGTGATGACAGGAGACGAACGGAATCTATTCGCAGCGTAAAAACTCTTGACGAACTCACACAAGAACTGCGTAAACTAGGATTTGACATTAGTCGCAGTGCGACATATCTTCGTTTGATTCCCAGAAAATCGAATTCTACAGAGGGACGAAGACATGTATCGACAGTCCCTGTTAGGCTCATTCGTGCTCAAACTGATCACCACAAGAGCCACTTAGATAGCAAGTTCGCTGAAACATCAATCCATTATTTAGAGAACATAGCATCCATACTTGGACCAGATCAAGTATTTTTCTTATCTCAAGATGACAAAGCTCGAGTCCCTATTGGCGTCACTGCGGCAAATAAGCAAGCACCTCTTTTAATGCATATGGAATATAGAATCAAATTACCTGACCACGATTGGGTAATCGCTGAGCGTCATAAATTAATACCATCTGTTTATGCTGGTATCAAAGTTACTTCCAATATGCTAGGACAACCGCAAGCCGTCGGATATTCTGGGCCAACATTCATGGCTATTCGAAGTGGAATGCATAGTTCATCTACTGCTAATACTCATGCTCAGGATTTCGAGACGCTTCTCGAACTTGAAGAGTTTCGACCATTAGCAAAAACTGACCATGGACTAGTAAAACCAGTAGTAATTATGACGGTTGATGGAGGGCCAGATGAAAATCCGCGTTATCAAAAAGTCATAGGGTTTGCTATACAACATTTTAAACGACATGATCTCGATGCATTGTTTATAGCTACCAATGCTCCTGGAAGGAGTGCGTATAACAGAGTAGAGCGAAGAATGGCTCCTCTGAGTCGGGAACTGGCTGGTTTAATACTGCCTCATGACCATTTTGGGTCTCATTTGGATGAACGTGGCATTACAATTGATGAACAATTAGAAAGATATAATTTCGAATTTGCAGGAAATGTATTAGCTGAAGTATGGAGTTCAATGGAAATTGATGGCTATAATGTTACTGCAAAATATGTTGAGGCTGATGAACAAGATGTTCCTGAATTTCCAGACATTAAATGGTACTCAGAACATGTGCGTGAAAGTCAATACTTGCTTCAAATTGTAAAATGTAAAAATACAGAATGCTGTCGTCCAAGATGTGGCCTATTCAGATTACTAGACAACAGGTTTCTTCCACCACCTGCAAAAGTAAAACAAACAGTTGATGACTTGGTTTTGGATGAAGGAGGACAATTTCTTGATCTTCCAGTCAATTTAGCTCTACGCTTGAGTACTACCCTCAAAGATTTTTTGCAAATGCCCTACGATTATTTTTGTCCGACGGTAAAATTGAGGCTCTCAAGCCGAACATGCAAAACGTGTGGTCTTTATCATGCTTCCGTCAAATCATTAAATCGTCACATCGAGAAGATCCATAAAAAAGTAAACACGCCCACAGAGGGAAAAGTTAGACCTGTAAGAGTCGCTGCTCGTCGTGCTAATGAACTGATGTGCATTATTCAAAATTTAGAGCACCAAGATGTTGAATGGCTCGATGAGAGTGACGTAGACATTCCAAAATCGGATGAAAGTGAGCAGACTCACAACACTGAGCAGCAATCCAATGTCATCGATAACTTAGAATCATGGATTCAGGTTTCATGGACTGAAGACTGTTAATGTGTTCCGAAAATATTCTTTATGTTAGTTATGTTCTTTATTTCTGATTATATTTTTTTGTCATTTACTCTATGTGTATCAGTTAAACCTAATATTTTCATGAATTTTCCTATTTTAAAAATAACAATATAAAAAAACATTTATTACTAAAAATGTTTACGTAAGCATAGGGGGAGGGGGTAAGTGCTTTGCTTACTTTTGATGACAAGGGGGGCGGGGGGGTAAAAAATGGTAAGAAATCTGCTCACGTAATACTTGAACGGCCCCATATCAAATATCAGTTGTCTAGATCCTATAGTACAAGCTAATATATTTAGTCGATATTTTCTTGGCCGACCGAATACGTAACGAAGTGATACGCAATATGGCAGGTTTGAATGAAAGTGTCAGCGTTAAGCTGGAAAAGGGCGTGCTCCGTTGGTTTGGACACGTCCAACGAATGAGTGAGGAACGATTGACGAAGAATATATATTTTTCAAAAGTAGAGGGTAGAAGGAGTCAGGGAAGGCAGAGACTTACATATGAAGACCACGTGAGCAGATTGCTCAAAAACGGAAAGGTCAAAAGTACTCGATACCCAGACGTGCGTGTATGAAGCGATTGATGAATCTCGAAGAAGCGAAAGAAGTATGCATGGATCGCGAAGCCTGGCGATCTGTCCTCTCTGACTACCCCGTCAGGGATACAGCGTGAAGATAGTTAGTTTAGTTAGTTTTTAATATATTTATATAGCTTAAATAACATATAAGCTTGTATATAATATATATAGCTTAATTTGGGCTAGACAGCGTTGTGTGAAAAGGAAAAGTGTCCCACAATATTTATTTATTGTTTATATTTTGCTTTTGGATATTCTTATTACATCTGAGTAATAAGAATATCTAATAAAAAATCTATAATATTTCAATATATAGGTAGGGGGTCTAAAGACGGCGGGTGATTCTGATAGAAGCAGCCCCTTTACGGTAGTGAGGCGTGAGAACTATACGCACGCCCTTCTCCACCCCCTGAGGCACATGAACCACCTCAGATAAGCAAGATAGCACGCAAACCCTCGAAAGAGGCCGGATAACACCCTAACTCCCTGAAACCAGGTCGCGGTAGCGTTCTAAGTCTGTTGGGAGTTCTGGGGCTTATCCAAGACTCTCGGCCACCCCTGAGGTACCTGAACCACCCCAAGAAGCGAGATTGCACTCGAACCCTCGAAAGAGGCCGCATAACACTTTAAATCCCTGAGACCGGGGCCGAGTCTGTTATTTCAATCGTGTTATAGCTCAATAGAAAGCCACCGGTACAATTTTAACAGTTTTTCGTAGTCTACTATTACAATCGTACTCCAATAGACTTTTATCGGTCGGCCGATAGCGTAACACGTACCGCACCAGTGGCTCCTAGTTAGTTGCACATTTGATAGTCTATTAACATTTTGACAGCTAAAAACAGCGATTCTGGTTCTATTCTACGGCTTGTCAATAGTAGACTCGGCCCCCTGGGGTTCATCCAAGACCCTTGACCAAATGTGTGGTTTTAGTCAGTAGAAGACCGGCAGTTCATGGCTTTCCAACAGGCGATTCACGTAATTTTATTTAATGAAATAAAATTTAGGTTATCTTTTAAAAATCAGTGCTATAAATTGTGTGGCGAGGCACGCTATATGAATTATCTTATCAAAAAAGTTCTTTTTGATAATGTATGGCATGAATTAAAAATATATTATGCTATCTACACCTATAAATAATCCTAAGCATCTTATGTGTGTATATATCACAGGGCAAGGAATCAATGTCACTGGCACTCCTTACTACCTCAGTGGCGCAGTGGTAGATTATGCAAATAATAGTTGTGTATTTCACAAATCATTGTTTCGGAATTTAGGTGTTTGCTATGTATAATTTGTATGTATCTAGAAATATATGAGTATGTTTATCAGCTGTCTAGATCCCAAACCATATCACAAGCTTATATATAAGGTTAATTTGGGCTAGAAGGCGCTGTGTAAACAAAATGTGCAACAATATTAATTTATTTACTAGTTGACACTAAGTTAGGGCAGGGGTGCCGCAGGGCTCGGTGCTGGGGCCGATTCTGTACACCCTGTACACATCAGATCTGCCACAGTTGGAGGGAGTCGCGATTGCCACTTACGCAGACGACACAGCATTAATGACCAGCAACAGACACCCTGAGGTGGCTGCAGAACAACTCCAACAAGGACTTGACGGTATTGCAAAGTGGCTTAAAAAATGGAAGATTAAAGCCAGCACAACAAAATCGGTACAGGTGACTTTCACACTCCGAAATGGAAACTGCCCTCCTGTGCATCTGGAAAATACTATACTCCAACACCAGGACAGAGTTAAATATCTGGGCATGCACCTGGACCGTCGTTTGACATGGAGACAGCATATTGTAACCAAAAGGGAAGAACTTATCATACGGCACAGAAACCTGTACTAGATGCTGGGTCGAAACAGTAAATTATCAATAGATAATAAACTATTGATATACAATTCAATATTAAAGCCTGCCTGATGTATGGTGTACAACTATGGGGCAGCGCAAGTAACTCTAACATCACAATATTACAAAGAGCACAGAACACTATACTTAGAACCATAGCGCATGCCCCTTGGTTCATTACAAACACAGAAATCCACAAATGTCTGGGAATGAGCACCGTGAAGGAGCAAATTGAAATTTCTTCACGGAAATATCAAAAGTGGCTAGAATATCACCCGAACGTACTTGCGGCGAGTCTAACTAAGCGCAGCTACCAAAAACGCCTCAAAAGGAAAGACATTATATAGATAGAGAAATCAGACTCTATAAATAAGATGAGTGGCTGTCGTCCTCACTGGAGGAGGCCCTCTACATGTCAAATCAAACACACAACATACCTGCTTATAGTATTTCACTGATTGCAGATGAGAAAAAAAGAAAAGAAAAAAGTTGACACCTGCAGCTTCGCCCCCGTTTAAAAGTATTCCCGTTCCCGTTTTCCACAGGGACTTGTTCCCGAGATAAAAGTAGCCTATGTGTTATTCTGATGTATAAGCTATATTATTGTAAAGTTCATTAAAATCCATTCAGTAGATTTTACGTGAAAGAGTAACAAACATCCATATAAACTTTCACATTTATAATATTATTAAGATGTCACCGGATATGGTGAAAAGGAAAGCTACTTATATTCATTAGATTTCTACCCGAGTCAGGAATCGAACCCGGAATAATCGAAGAACAAAACTTGCATTATTTCTATTTGAATATTGATTGTATAGATCTTAAGCAGTAAATAAATTACTATGAAACATGATATCTAAAATGGCACTACTTCAGTGGCAATCGAACGTAGTCATCAAACACCTAATACCAATATTTAGGGCCTGCATAGCTCACAAATATATACCCAAACCATGGCGAGAAGCAAAAGTAGTTTTCCTGCCAAAACCAGGAAGGGAGGACTATACACAAGCCAAATCCTTCAGACCTATTAGTCTAACGTCCTTTCTTCTAAAAACACTAGAGAGACTAGTAGACCGACACCTAAGGGATGGAATACTGATTAGTAGACCACTACATCCCCAACAACATGCTTACAGGAAGGGCAGATCGACAGAGTCAGCACTACATTTGGAGGTGCACAAAATTGAAACTGCCTTTACAAATAAGATTTCAACGCTGGCTGCCTTTATAGACATAGAAGGAGCTTTTGACAAAACTATACACAGTAGCATCAACCACGACCTGAAAAATCTCAACGTCACGCCGGTACTGAGAGTTGGATCACAGAGCTAGTGAGCAAAAGGGCGGTTCAGGTAACGGTGAATACGAACACAAGGGCGAGGGTAATAAAAGAGTGCCCCCAGGGAGGCGTCCCATTACCGCTACTGTGGAACATAGTAGTGGACAGCCTCATAAAGAGACTCAATGACCGAGGATACATTACTATTGGTTATGCAGACGACCTAGCAATTCTAATCAACGGTAGCGCTGAAAACGTGTTATGCAAAGTAATGCGCGCGGCCTTTCAAATAGTAGAACAATGGTGTGACGAACATAAACTGTCAGTAAACCCGAAAAAAACAGAACTCATCCTTTTTAGCGCTGAAGCGATGAAGCGCTCGTGGCCTCGCGGTCTCAGTGTTCTGTAAACGATCACTGAGTTACGCAACTATCACTATGACTGGTCCTCGGATGGGTGACCACTTTGTGGCATTTACATTTGCGAGCGTTTCCGTGCTTCGGAAGGCACGTTAAGCCGTTGGTCCCGGGTGCCAGTAAAATGGCAGTCGTTAAGCCAGGTTGAAGGCCTTATGGGCGGCTTGAAAAATTTCAGCAGCAGGTAGCCACAACCTGCGTCTGTCTATTTCAACATGGCAATGGGCTCACCACCTATTACGTGGGACAGGAATCCATACGGTGAAAAGTGGGCATATAATATGCCTCTGCCACCCCTTCGGGGATAAGGCGTGATGGATATTTATTTATTTATTTTATTTATCCTTTTTACAAAGAGAAGGAAGTTACCAGACCTGGACCTACCAAAATTATTCAACACCAAACTTTCCCTATCAACTCAAGTGAAATATCGTGATCGGCGTGATCCTTGACAACAAACTGAGCTGGGCGAGTCACATTGAAACTAAAACGAAGAAGGCATGTATAGCTTTCAACCAGTGTAGAAGAGTGGTTGGCAAAAGATGGGGTCTGAACCCGAAAATCACTATTTGGCTCTACACATCAGTTATCAGACCCTCTATGACCTACGGAGCAGTTGTATGGTGGCCCAGAACACAACTATCCACAACACGAACAAAACTGCAAAGACTACAACGCTTGGCGAGTGTAGCAACCACTGGGTGCATGAGAACTACCCCATCAGCCGCACTCGAGTATCTGCTGAACTTGAGACCACTAGATCTGGTCATACAAGAAGAAGCAAAAGCAGCTGCACTAAGATCAAACGGCCTATGGAGACAAAACATAGAAACAACAGATACCAAAGTCCTAAAGGAGATTCTCGAGAAATACCCTCTTCTTGAGGCCCCCATGGACAAAACCTCAGGGTACTAAGTCTTTGACCGAAGATATCAGTAATAAGATTAAAGATTCAAAAAATAAGGTAAAAATGACTTGGAATGTAATCAATACAGAAACCGGTCGATTACTACCCCGTGATAATAACTTTGAGTTAATTATAAATAACAAGGTGATTAATAATAAATTAGATGTAGCACAAACTTTTAACAACTATTTTATAGACATACCCGCGAAAACAACTAGCTCCTTAAATTGTTGTCCAATCAAAGCTCAACGCATACTTGGGGGCAGCGTAGATCAGTGCAATGTCTTATTTAGCTTTAAATGTGTTAACCCCAACGATATCGTTAAAGTATTCAAGTCGCTTAACTCAAAAAAGACAGCTGACTTGTGGGGTATTTCTGTGAAATTGATACAGTCTATTATTGTTAATTTATCTCCACATCTAGCTGAAATATTTAATAAATGTATCGAATAAATGTAAAGGAGTGTTTCCGGATTTAATGAAACACAGTAAGGTAATACCTCTATTGAAGTCTGGATCCAAAACCGACCCTGGTAATTTCAGACCTATTTCAATATTACCTGCCATTAGCAATTTTTTGAAAAAATTATATTGCAACAACTACAAGCTCATTTTATTTCAAATATGCTACTACATAAAGAGCAGTATGGGTTCACAAGGGGTTGTTCTACCATTCATGCAGGTGTGACACTTCTGAATCATATATATGACGCCTGGGAGAATAGACAAGATGCTATTGGTGTATTCTGCGATCTCTCTAAAGCATTTGATTGCGTTGAACATAAAACACTATTGCGAAAACTCTTTTATTATGGTATCAAAGACTCTGCACTGGATCTTGTTGCCTCCTACTTAAATGATCGGATACAACATGTTGATGTTAATGAAATTCGCTCCTCTGGAGCATCTGTAGCTATGGGCGTACCGCAGGGATCAATTCTAGGTTTCTATTTTTAATTTATATTAACGATCTGCCATTCTATACACAGAACTTGTGGGACATTGTTCTATTTGCTGATGATACGTCACTTATTTTTAAAGTAGATCGTACGCTTACTGATTTTAACAGCGTTAATAGTTCACTTGCCCAAGTTGTAGATTGGTTTACGACCAATAATTTGCTATTAAACGCTAAGAAGACAAAATGTATCAGATTTAGCATGCCTAATGTCAGGAATTGCGGTACAAATATAACATTGAACTGTGATACCCTTAATATTGTAGAATCAACTGTATTTTTGGGGATCACTTTAGATAGCAAACTGCAGTGGAACGCGCAAATAACGTGTCTTGCAGGTAAACTCAGCTCGGCAGCCTTTGCCGTTAGTAAAGTCAGGCAGCTCACTGATGTAGAAACTGCCAGGCTAGTATACTTTAGTTATTTTCATAGTGTCATGTCTTACGGCATTTTGCTGTGGGGTAAAGCAGCTGATCTACAAGTAATTTTTGTACTCCAGAAGAGAGCTATATGTGCAATATATAAATTGAGTGCTAGAGTGTCTCTTAGAGAGAAATTTAAAGAAATTGGCATTTTAACGATGCATCACAGTATATATTTGCAAATATCATGTTAGTTAAACAGAACATACATTTATACAATAGACACAGTGACATACATTCGATAAATACTAGAAATAAGCATAAATTAATTGGAACGCATCATCGTTTACAAAAGGTTCACGACTCTTTTGCAGGAATTGGCGTACGCCTATATAATAAAATTCCTTTAGACATTATGAACCTGCCGTTACATAAATTTAAGGCGGAAATTAAGACGCACCTTTTGAAAAGGGCTTATTACACAATTAATGATTATTTGAATGATAAAAATAAATGGAAATGAGTTGCTTGCTCTTCGCTCGAGCTATTTAGAATTCGAATGAATCTTGTGTTATATTATCTACTTGTCTTGAATCTGCATATATATGTTGTATTTTTTTTTTTTACTTTATTTTTGTTTACATTCTCCAGTATAAATAATTTGAAACGCCAGGCAACTAAAGGTATGGCTGCGTTTAGTCCCGGTAATAACTAATATACATAATTATATGTAATTTGACTTTGTTATTGTGTGAGCACTATGTAGACTTATTTATTATTTTGAAATTGACATGATAGTTGCTGTGTAGTTTTTGGGTATGTCATGCTCGCCTAAGTGTCCTGGCAGTGGTGGCGTATGTATCGGGTGGATGGCTGATATATGCGTCATACCCGTGAACGGGTGCCGTCTGTTGGGACTGGTCAGCTCATAGCTTTTATAGCAATTGTTACAAATAATATTATTTAAATTTAAGGCAAACTAAGTTTAGTCGACTGTTCTCACATAAATTCAAAGGAACTATGTAAGTGTAATTTTAATGAACTCAACATTTATTTTGTTTTTTTTTGTATAATTTCTTTACTGTATAATTGGTCAAATATCATGTTAATCAAACTGTGTCAAATGGCGGTTAGAAAAGAGTGGCCATGAGTTTTATTGCCAGGTTCTTCCTCTGGTTCTACCTATTGCTTTGCGAATCTGGCAGTAAATGTAAATGTAGAAGCAGTAATCTTGATGTTCATAAGTGTTACTTTGTGACCTACATGAATAAAGATTTGTGAATTTGATTTTGATTATATAACAAAAAAAATGTGTGCCTAGCCTGTCAGTGCCCCTGGGGACATCTCTAGCGCACATCGGGCCCCCTAAAGTAAGGCATAAGAGCTTGGTGTGGTTTTAGTTGGTAAGTCCAAAATGCCCATCCCGTTCAAGGTCCTTGAGGATTTCCTTGCGGTTTCCAAAAAACAATGAAAAATAAAATGGGTGAAACCGCAGGGCTCATCTAGTACAACATAAAATAAAAAAAGATATTTTGCATGTGTATCTGAAAACTTGACATAATAAACATCTTACCTATATAATAGTAATTCTTGGGTAAATGACTGATTAATGGACGGAAGCTCAAAGCGGTGTCCCACAATCCATGGCACACTATCACTGGAGGATCATAGCAGTTGCCCCAAGCTATAACTGAAAATAAAAGTAAATCAAATACTTACATACATATTGCCTCACCTTTGTCCCCGAGGTATACTATATGCCCACATTTCACTGTATGCATATTTGTCCTACATAACATGTGGGGACCTCATTGCTGTCATGAATTGGACAGATGTTCGCTGTGGCGACCTGCTGTTGAAATTTTTCAATCCACCTATAGTCTTCATCTAGGCTTAACAACAGCCATTGGAAACCAATTAATGAATATTCTGATTTTCACTCAAATTTCAACAGCAGGTATCCACAACTTGCTCCTGTTCATTTCAACATGACAATGGGCTCTTCACCTGTTCCATAGGGCAAAAATGCATTATGAGTGGGCATTTACATACTCTGCCTACCTCATCGATGATAAAGGCGTGACTATATGTATGTATTTCAAATATAAGCTCTAGTTAGTATGAGGTGTTCAATTAAAAGGATAATGCAAAGTTGATGCAAATAAATGCCATTGCTGTAGTACTAAAAGTGACTTGGCAAACATTGTAAATATAATTATGGAATTAAATTGCCATGCTATATTTTCTTTTTAATTTTAATCATTGAATTAGGTATGCACGGAACTTTCGGCGAACTAGGAAGTTCAAAGTACAAACTTTGATAAATTTTAATTTCAAAACTTATCTTTCACTCGTAACTTTCAGTATAGGTAGCTAAATATTACTTACTGCCTAGCCTTCCCCACGGCATCTGGATAAACCATTCTTTTTCTAATAAATCCATTTCCTATTTGCACAAAATTTTTACGATCAATATTTTATCTCCAAGATAACAGTCATTCACAAAAAAAGAAACTAATACTTATAAACTATATAATATTATTAATTTGAGTATTTAATGAGCGAGTCATTTGTTGCAATATAGCCACAGGGTATGGGTGTATTATTTTATAAAATATTTCTACTTTTCGTCAATTTTAAAATTCAAAAAATAGTGGACTGGTCATATGTGAAGCAGAGGACAACAAAATGATTTTTTATTTTATACAACTGACAGTTCAGTTGACAGTTAGTTGTTTTTCAGTCCTACATAATACAGGCGAAGATATAATAAATTACTTAGATATAATAAAGTACTTGCCAGGCTATATATAAACACACCAACACGGTCTAGGGATATTTCATACTCATTTAAATAACTCGAAAAGTACTGGCCGCATTGGGATCTTTTATACACCGATTTGTTTGTAATTTATCTCAGACTAATTCCAAATTCAAATTTTTGAAAATTCTTTTGTTTCGGGGGCATAAAAATATCTTGATGTGTAGGAGAGGGAATTTTCATTTGTGCGAAATTTAGAAAACAATACGATTTACGTTTAGTTACAGTTCTTTTTCATTTTTAAACGAAAGGTAAAGTTAAAATTGAGGTATTGTAGCCATGCAACGCCAACATTTGACGAGGGCGGAGATGTTACGAGCTGTGGGAATGCTGGAAGCTGGGTCTGTTCAGCGTAATGTTGCTGAAGCCATAGGGACCCACCAAAATGTAATTTCAAGATTGTGGACACGCTATCGTGCCACAGGTGAAGTAGCGGAGAGGCACCACTACCCCCAGACAAGACCGATTTTTGCAAATTACTGCGCGAGCTCAACCAAATGCAACGGCGACTCAATTGGTCCAAAGGCTGCGAGTGGAACACCAAGTGCTTGTGAATGACCAAACTGTAAGAAGGCGACTGCATGAAAGCAATCTACGCTCTCGTAGACCACTCCGGGTCCCACCTTTACGGAGAGGCAATCGTGGACGACGATTAGAATGGGTTCGGAACCACGTGGACTGGGGCCGTGAGCAATGGTCCAATGTGCTGTTCACGGATGAATCCAGGTTCGGCTTCCATCCAGATTCACGAAGGACGCGTGTTTGGCGAGTTCCTGGACGATGGAGCCGTCTTCAGAACCCTCAGGAAGTTCACCCATACCAAGGAGGAACAATTATGGTTTGGGCAGGAATTCGTCTTGGAGGACGGACGGATCTCGTTTGGGTGCGGGGCAATATGACGGCAGAACGATACGTCCAACTGGTGCTGGGGCCCGTAATCTTGCCCCACAGAACACAAATGGGGCAAGATTTCCTGCCCATGCACGACAAAGCCCGGGCACACACGGCGAGAACGGTAGCAGCTTGGTTACATACACACAATGTTAGGGCCTTAGACTGGCCTGCTCAATCGCCAGATCTAAATCCCATTGAGCATGCGTGCGATATGCTGCAAAGAAGAGCTCTGAAGGAAATTCCTGAAAATCTGGCTACAGAAGATCAACTTTTTGCGCACCTCAGAAGGACATGGGACAATATTCCGCAGCAAGACATTGACAACCTTGTTCTGAGCATGCCGAATCGTTGCCGATGTGTTATGAACATCATAGGCGCTTTCTCAGACTACTAACTTCAAGTTTATAAACACAAATTAAATGATTTTTCTACTTTTTTCAGTTTTTACTCATAAATTAAAAGTTAATTCATGTACGGTTTCCGTCTAAGCTGCATTTTTTTCCATAAAATCCTGAAATTTTAATCGAAGTACCTTAACCATTATTAAAAAATGGTAGAATATTAAATAACGTATCTTTTAAATATATACATGTCATATAAATAATTAACACATTGATAGTAATTCGCTTTTTTAAAAATATTCCTAGACCGTGTTGATGTGTGTAGTTTGTAGGTATATATACTGTACCTACAATTTACATATAGCCTGGCAAGTTTGTTCGTGGCATTTGACATTTCTATGTTCAGCGCAGGTGGCAATCCTATCAATTATTTATTTTTGACCGCTACTTGTGGACCTTGTGGTACCTACGAATTACGTAACGAATATGTCCGCAAACGTAATATCATAAATTGCCTGATTTGACTAATGTATATTTTAGTAGTTTGCCTAACTAGCTTTCTAACTAGCCCATAAACCCACTTTGAAAAATAAAATATAAATACTAGCATATTTGTAAAGGTAATATATTAAATCAGAAAGATTTAACTTATTTGGTTTTGCTTTGTTGTTACCATATAAATAAAAAGAATAAACAACCATCTCTGTCATTTTGGTACAATCACCATCAATATATCATTACATTCCATGTCGTTGTCATGTTCCGAACTATCTCCAACTCCACAAAAAAAAACTACCATAAAACAGTGTGAACACGGCTCGTCTCACAGCTCGTCTCGTGGCTCTCCTCACAGCTCGTCTCATGGCTCGCGCGACGGCGCGAGAGTGTAAATGAGGTATAAGTATCATCATTATAGTGATATATCATTTCTTAAATATCTAAGGACTAGTTGACGCTCGCGGCTTCGCACGCGTGGTGAAGTTTTCCCGTTTCCGTTCCGTTTCCCACAGAAACTTGTTCCCGGGATAAATAGTAGCCTATGTGTTATTCTGATGTGTAAGCTATATTATTGTAAAGTTTCATCAAAATACATTCAGTTGATTTTGTGTGAAAGAGTAAAAAACAAAATATTAGTAGGATATGACTCACCTTCATCCCATAAATAAATATTGTGGGACATTTTTCATATAGCGCCATCTAGCCAATTGCACAGGTTAGATGGCACTAAAAAGTGTTCTATTTATACATTTGTGGATCAGATTAGATAGATAGATTTGAAATATATTTATTCCAACCCGGGAATAGAACGCGGGATCTCAGCGCGTTTTCTACTACTAATGCCTTTTACCATTTAATCGTCTTTGTACTACTCATCCTCATTTATATAACAAGCATAAGGTTCAAACTAATTACCTCTGGCATTACTCCAACCTTGAAAAGTTCAAAAAGAACAAGAATAAAGATCAGTATTGAAACATCCATCCACACTTACAAACTATCGCGTTTTTAATATTAGTAGGATATGGAGTATCGTTGATGCTAGGTAGCCGGTTCCACAATGTGAAAACATTTTGTATACCCGTACCTATGTGTTCCAGTCCTAATTCACATAATTATAATATTATCACGCCTGACACTTTCGCTTCTTCTACTTTCATGAGTGTTTTCATAAACGCTCGCCGGTTAAGGGTACTCTTGACCTGGCCTTTTCCAAAAGGTCTTCGATTTGAATGACATACGTACGCTGAGGTCTACCCCTACCAGTTTGCCCATACACTCTCGCCACATAAATCTGCTTCGTCAGTCTACTTTCATTCATCCTCTCCACGTGTCCGAACCATCTAAGCATACCTTTTACTATCTTAGTTACTACATCTTCTGTCATACCGCAATGTTCCCTAACCACTCTGTTCCTTATTTCCTGTGTTTCTTTATCCAACTTCACTCCAGCTATACTTCGCAGACTTCATTACTTTACAGCATTATAACACGTTTCGGCTTATTAGAACGATCTCAACGAGTAGTTGTTATTCTTGGTTTCTTAGGATCAGTCAAGTCTTTATCCTCGAAGGGGCAACAGAGGCATATGCTAGGTACGCCCACATTTCAGAAGCCAGATCGCCAGACTTCGCAATCTATGGATACTTCTTTCGCTTCCTGCAGATTCATTAATCGCTTTATACAAGCACATTTGGGTATCTGAGTACTTTTGACTTTTGCGTTTTAGAGCAATCTGCTCACGTGGTCTTCTAATAAAATAAATGAATAAAAAGATTCCATTTTCTCAATATTTTATTAAATTACACTTTGCTTTTAAAATCCTTTAACAAAAACTTACTAATATCATCAGCTATACAATCAGGTTTGTCTAAATGAAGGTCATGACCGCCATCAGCTATTATAAATTTATAATTATTATTTGGCCAAGCTGTTTCGTCTTGAACAAACGGAACTGAATCATAGTACCCTAGTTCAATCATATCTTTAGATATAACACAAAATGTAGGAGTATGACTCGACGTGTAAATGTCTTTTAATAAATCTCCGGAGAATGGTAACACTGGTACATCTTTCATGCGTTGGTCGTATGTAAATCTGTTGAAAAATTGCAGAATATTAGTATCTAACAGTAGTGCATAATATTTTTTTTATGTAATACCACAAACAGGTGTATAATATAATTTCATGTTATTAACATACGAAATTATTAATGCTAAACAATCGTAAGGTGGCGTTCCTTACTCAGTGTAATAAATTATTTTATATAATTCCCGGATTATTAATATGTAATGAGCGAAGTAGGCGGCAGAATACGCGGTCGGATCGCTCGATCGGCGGTGCCGGCGTCCGCGTACCTACTGGCAATAATGAATATGTGAAAAAAATAGTTTATTGTTGTTCATGTTCAGCAAAATTCAGAAAAATATTTGTGTTTTAAATTCCGAACGATTATAATATTAGTATACATATAGAAGAAAAGGCGTCTCTAGTAGGGCACGAGTGACATGGATTCCTTCCTCTGTGTTGTGAGCTATTGAGTAAACAATACCTGTACAGTCCGTCTCCTGCTGGTACAAGACATCTCTCCAAGACATGTTCTGCAGTTTCTTTAGATAAGGATCTTGCATCCATTATGAGTTTCTGAGCCTATAAAATGGAAAATTAGGATTATGTTAATATTAGGCTATAGATTACGACGATTTAAGCATCGTTCTAGGCTATAACCTATTAATAGTTCTTACTGCCCCGGTAGCGTAAGTGGTAGTGTAGGTATACGACTGCCGCGCCAAGATCCGGAGTTCGGATCCCGGGTCAGAAAAAAAATTGTGTGACCCAAAAATTGTTTTATTCAAAGTTTGGAGTTTATGTAGAACACGGCAATGGCTCACTACCTGTTACGTGGGAAAAAAGTGCATACGGTGAAATGTGGCGTATAGTATGCCTCCGCCTACCCCTTCGGAATAAAGGCGTGACAATATGTCTATGGAGTTTATAGTTGTCTAGCTCCAATAGTACAAGTTTATGTTAGCCTCGTTTGGGATACATTGTGCCGTCTGCTTTGCTCCTTTTTCTCCTCTATTTGGCACTGTCGTCGGCATCCCCTGTAGAGAAACTATTTGCACACATATCATCTCTTACGACTTCAAGCCCACGCTTATTGGGTCTTCCTATTTTACCGGGATAGACTGTGGACGTTACCCTTCTAGCCCGGCAGCTGCCGCGAGACATGACCATACCAGTGAAGGCGAAAAAGGCAATATTTTATCCTACAAGTACCTAGACAGAATTATAATGCTATCGTCCCGCTCTTCGAAGCACTCGTAGTCGCGCCAACTGCTGCGCGGTCGCTCATCCCAGGATAGCGAAAATTGCAGTGATCTTTTATAGACAAAAGATCACTGCAATTTTCGCTATCCTGGGATGAGCGACCACATTGTATTTACATTTACGAGCGTTTCCATACTTTGTTTGGTCCCCGTTGCCAGTAACTTGTCAATCGTTAAAGGCCTTGTCGGTGTCTTGAAAATTTCTACAGCAGGTCACCACAACCTTCGCCTGTACATTTCAACATGGGCATACGACTTACCATCTGTTTCATGAGACATAAAAACATTCTTACATAAAGGCGTGTTTGGTTAGTAAGTAGATCAAAAATTTAATGAACATTTATCAAATTATACATATTTAAGGAAATGGTACACAAAAAAGGGGGGGGGGGGGGGAGGAATATACAAGACTGACAATAATGCCTCGAAGAATTCCTCCCCTTCAAAATCAACTGGTAAGGTTCCCATAAGGCTGGTCGCATTGCCACGTTGTATGGCAATGCCTATTCTCTGTGTGCGAAAGAGGTCAGCCCTATAGTCACGAGAAGAGTCGACCAGTCGCTTTTCTTAACTATATTTCGGAACTAGATTTTTTTATTTACCTTTTCGTAACTATATTTCGGAGCAGTTTCAATACCCCCATTATATTTGCCATATTTTTCATCTTCGTACATGGTATAAAAACCGCGGTACCAATCATGCAGACCTTCACGGGTAGTTGGCCAAGTGAGATGAGCTGGCACAGGGTCTAACTCTACTGTACGTGAGATCTTTCCAGGATATGCTATGTTATAAAATTTACCTGTGAAAGGGCATAATTGTATACTTAATATTTTAAAGCTGAAGAGTTTGTTTGTTTGTTTGGTTGAACCCGCTAATCTCAGAACCTACTGGTCGGATATGAAATTTTTTTTTGTGTTAGATAGCCCATTTATAGAGGAAGGCTATATCATTACGCTACTACCAGCGGAGAGCGGAGCAGTAGTCATAAATGTCGACTAATAGGGCAAATTTTTATGCATTATTGTAGAATTTTTAAGCGACGGGATTTAATAGGTGCAACTGTAGCTCGATAGGATGTCAACTAGTACTTTATAAACTAAATTAACCATCTTCAAGCTGTACCTAACCCTCAGAGGCAACAGATCGCTTGCTTCCTTCGCTTCCTGCAGCATCTTTAATCATTTCATTCATACACATTTGACCTTTCCGTTTTTGAACAATCACCTCCTGTGGTCTTTCTACTCTATAGTTTCGCACAATAAGTATTCTTCGGGATTCTAAGCGGGAAAAATTACAAGAGCGGGCGCTTGTCGTATATTATTTTCTAAAACTAGTGTAGCTTGTTTTATGTGCGGGAGTGGTAGTTTCTTGGACATAAAAATTGTATTAACGTGCTATAGTGAAAGACAATGATATATATATGCAGTGAAATGCGATTTTCTTTCATACCGCGTAAAATCCACTGAAAACCTCAGTGTACAACAACTAATATACTGGGTTGAGACTGACCTTGACTTAAGGCTATACTTGACTAAAAGGTAGAGGACATTTAGGCAATAAGAAAGAAGATTGAAGAAATATGAATTAAGATTTGGCAAGAAGGTATTAGTAACTAGGCCTAAAATAATTAAAAAAAAAAGATAAAAGTATTCTTCGTCAATCGTTCCTCACTCATTAGTTCTTTCTCAACTAGCCTAATGCTGATACTTTCATTAAAACCTGCAGTATTGCACATACAAGTACGTAGTCGCACAATTTTCGAAATGATCGCATCAGCTTTCTACTTGCTTTAATGCATCTTCTGACATGCGCAGGTTCCACGGTTTTACATGTTTTTAAGTGAAAATAAGTAGACAATCTATTATTCTTACCTATCGGTACTCCAAGCGAATGTCCTATATAAATAAATTTGTCCCATTTAAAATGTTGAACCACTTTTGTAAGAGTCGAAACAAGATCAACTATACTATATCTAGCTCCTTTAGGCATATGATCCGATTTCCCATTCCCGGGAAGATCTATACTTAAATAGAAAAAACAGGTTGGCAACCGGGATACCAACGGTCGGAAACCCGAGCACACATCTTGTTTTCCATGGCAGAGCAAAACTGGGGGGTTCGAAGAGTCTCCCCATGATAACGCTGGAAAAAATAGAACCTTTTATGAACCATAATCTATTCAGATAAATAAAATAGAAGTGTCTGTTTGTAATTCCAAATTAACAGCTTTTCACTTAATGTTTGTATACACAGTATTTACATACACAGAGTAAGGAATCAATGTTACTCGCGCTTCTGGGCGTCTCTGCAACATCTTCTATCTATACTAATATTATAAAACTGAAGAGTTTGTCTGTTTGTTTGTTTGGTTGAACGCGCTAATCTCTGGGACAACAGGTTCGATTTGCATAATTCTTTTTTGTTGAATAGTCCATTTATCGAGGAAGGCTATAGGCTATATAGCATCACGCAACGATCAATAGGTGCGGAACAGCAATAATGTAGCAAAATCGGGGACAAAATATTCCTTTTGATAGCTTCCGTTGCGAACGTTGCGTAAACGATGAAAGTTACGCAAAAACTATGTATTACATAATTATTCCCCTATAAAGTTCTATAATAAAGTCCGCGACAGCATTTGCCTATCTTTTAAGGTTCACCTATTATAATCATTTTATTGTGAAAAAAATTGGTCTTAAAATGACAAGTTACAAGTATGGCCGATGATTTGCGATTTACGCATGCGCGATGTCGCGACTAGCCAATAGCGAGCGAGCTCTGCGAAGTCAGCGCGTCTCCTTGGGAACTATTCTAATAATAATTTGACTGCCTCTGTGGCGCGGTGGGAGTGCATCCGACTGCTACGCAAGAGGTCGTGGGTTCGATTCCCACACAGGATAAAACTTTGTGTGATGAGCACGATGGTTTATTCTGTGTCTGGGTGTTATTTATCTATAATATGTAAGTATTTAGAAATATATAAGTATGTTTATCAGTTATTCTGGTTACCATAAGCTCTACTTAGTGTGGAATCAGATGGCGTTGTGTGAGTTGTCCCAAAAATATAAAAATATATATAAAGTAACTTTACTAATGTGTGTTGGATCGTGGAAGTCTATAGGCTATATCATCACTCTACTACCCTGAAGAGCAGGGCAGTAATCAACAAATCGGGCTAATATTCATACACAATTGTAAAAGTAGATAATAAACGACAGGATTAAATGGGAGCGACGGGGAGGCGTGACTGATAAAAGGCTATCTCATCACGCTACTACCCTGAGGAGCGGAGCAGTAATCAACAAATCGGACAAATATTCGTACATTATTGTAAAAGTAATAAACGACGGGATGGAATGTGGGCGCGACGGGAATAAAGGCGTGACTGATAAAAGACTATTTCATCTCGCTACTACCCTGAGGAGCGGAGCAGTAATCAGCATATCGGGCAAATATTCAAACATTATTGTAAAAATAATAACGACGGGATTAAATGGGAGCGACGGGAATAAAGGCGAGACTGATAAAATACTATATAATCACGCTACTACCCCGAAGAGCGGAGCAGTAAGCAACAAATCAGGGAAATATTCATACATTATTGTAAAAGTAATAAACGACGGGATTGAATGGGAGCGACGGGAATAAAGGCATGACTGATAAACTAACGGGACTTCGAAGTTAGTCACGGGCGAAGCCGCGCGGGTCAGCTAGTAGAAATATATAAGGGTAAAGATTTTTTTGTATGTTTTTTTTGGTTGAACGCACTAAACTCAGGAACTAGTGGTCGAATTTGAAAAAATATTTTTGTGTTGGATAGCCCATTTATCGAGGAAGGCTATAGGCTATATACCATCACGCCACTACCCTAAAGAACGGAGCAGTAATGATAAATGTCGACAAACGGGGCAAATTTTTATACATTACTTTGGACTTTAATGACGACGGGATTAAGTAGGTGCGACAGGAGATTGAAGTATGTCATGGGCGAAGCCTTGGGGATCACCTAGTACTCTATATACTTCACTCGCTGAGCCCTTCGGCTTCGACCGTGACACACTTCGAATCCCCGTTGGACCTATTATATTAGTATCTATACAATCGAATCTAAACAACCAAGTGCGTGTAAGGGGGCGTCATCCTTTACTCTTAAACCCCCGCGAGTTTGAATGATAATGTACCAAAATACTGCGTTTACACTCGCGGCTCACGGCTTATCTCGCAGCTCGTCTCGTGGCTCGCGCCAGTGTGTAAATGAGGTAATAGGATTACACTAATTACTAAAAACGAATGGCAGCCAACTGATAGTATGCGATGCGAGTGAGAAGAGGAGTAGAGGCGCCCAAAATTCCTTGCTCTATAGTAACTCATATCAAATGGACGTGGCATGCCTGCTGTAGTTACGTACGTATGAACTCTTTTTCATGTTAATAATAATAATAAAAAAAAAATATAAAACCCCTCGAGGACAGTCGTTATCTTTTATAAGATTAACGCAACCCTATGGGCATAGTAGATTCGCTTTTTGAGTCATCCACTTTCTGATATCAACAAAAAATGTATCAGAAAGTTATTGAAAAGCTCACATCCGCAGGGCAGCTTGTGGCGAGCTGAATGTGCGTGGCTACACATCGGTCCCGATTCCTCAGAGTTTTGTTGCCCTTCTGCACCGGTTAGGATTTAATGGCCTAACGGGAGAGCAGTGAGAGTGCTACTCCCGGGAGTGCAACAAATCTCAACTCTGGCTTGCCTTAATTGGCCGGTCAGAGGGAGGGAGTCAGAGCTATATGCTCGGGGATGGAAGTGTCATTTTCAAGGGCTACGGGGAAAACTCTCCGCGGGGAAATCTGCAGTGGGGGTCCTATTCCCTATTAGATTAAAATTCTCAAAGGGCCTCTGCGTGTTGGACCTATGTCTCCATGTAAGCCCACCAAAAGCCCGGGTATCGTCAAGAAAAAAAAGAAGATACCCGAGAAAAGAAGAGACATAATAATAAGTATTTTGATAATAATATATTAAAAAGGCAGACGCCGTTTTCTTCAATAGCTTAAATCACCCAATCCATTTAACACCCAACCCAATAGTCCATTTCATAGTTAGCACATTGCACAATAGTTTAACTCTCATTGGAGGTGATCCATTACCATTCTTCTACATAAGGCGGGCGTGGATTGTCTGTAGTGAGGGTCCCATTTCCTATTAGATTAAAATTCTTAAAGGGCCTCTGCGTGTTGGACCAATATGTCCCCATGTAAGCCTACCAAAAGACCGGGTATCTTCATAAGAAAAAAAAAAGAAGATACCCGTGAAGAAGAGACAATAATAATAATATATCTGTTTATTGTACACCAAATAAACAATGATATAAATTAATTATGTTAATGGTTATAATAGGACAAATCACACCAAAATGTCAAACCTGTAGACTTTTACCTGCTATGTTACCCCAAGGAGCCTTAATCGTTACCTCCTTCTCTATTTTTTGAAGACTAGATTTCATAACTCTGGAAACAAAGAAACAATTTACTTGGCGCATTGATCGTCTAACTGCTATGCGGCGGAGGCGTAAACGTCACCATTTTGAGGTCATTTTGCTGCGTAATCGAGATATCCATATATGTAGGTGGTATAACTATTGACTTAATTACTTCATAAAGGTACTGTAAGTGAATACGTATCTCTACATTGTTGGTTAATTTCATTAGCAACTAACAACCCTGTTGCAGATAAATAAACTGTATTATTTATCTGCAACTCAGTTGACAAATTTTAATTTAAAAAAATATCTCCAGTAGCCTATAATTATAAATAAAACAGGGTTTTGTACGGAAAATGTGGACAATGATGGACGTATGCTATACATTATTTAAATAATAATAATAAATAATAATAATAATAAATAACAATAATAAATAAATTACGAAGTACTTAGTAATGACGAATAACTATAGGAAATATATTCTGAAGGATGGTACGATTGACATTTGTCGGGCATGTCATAGTTAGGTCGAATCTTACTGCGTTTATATATCTTTTAAACTCTTTACTGCGTTTATACTTTCGCTTGCTGTACGAGTATATTATTTTCTGAAACTAGTACATTAACCTTGTTTTATGTGTAAAAATGGTAGTTTATTAAACATAAAAGTTGTTTAAACGTGGTATAGTAAAAGAGAGTGAAATGCTATTTGACATCTTGCCGCGCAAAATCCACTGAAAGCCTTAATAACGCTCTACCACGTTAATGGGGCTCTACCACGTTAATGGAAAATATGAAATAAATGACTAAAATGTCTTAGTTACCATGCCATAAATTAATCTCAAAATAAAATAAGACAAACATACCTATTTTGCTAAGGGACTTTTGGCGCGAACATGAGCAGTGACGCACTTTTGTCGTATATTATTTTCAATAACTTGTGTAAAATTCGTGTTTTTGTGTTTAATAATGATAGAATAATATACATAAAAGTGCATTAGTGAAGAAAGGTGATATATTACAATGAATAGCGGTGTTGTTTGTGTTAGTGCAAAATTTCCATAGAGAGCTTCGATAAGGGATCCACTGCCTTATTGGGGCACGGATTAGGAACTAGGACTGAGGACTTGAAATCGACAAACGACTAGACAGGACTGAAACAAAATATCTAGAAAATGATAAATACTGACGACTAGGCTGTATGGACTAAGTTTCATTTGCCTGTCCAAGATGTGCGAAGACAACTAACAATAACAACCTATTTTGCTGAATTATTATGTAATCATCCAAGGTTAAAGTCAAAGATTACAATTTTATATGATAATATAAAAGTTAGAATTAAGTATTATTATTAGGGAAGATTACTACTGTACAAATATCAATAATAAAGTATTCTAGCCAGAACTTTGTACCTACTGTATTTATTTTGTACTAAATGGTATTTTACATTTAAAAATATACTTACGTGAGTTGAGAACGGAGATACTGCGAGCACTTCATTTCTTTTTTGATAAGAATTTGTACAAATGATTAGGTAACGTATTTATCTTTATAATTTGCAATGAACCTTGAATTTATAAATAGGTAACTTGAAAGTATGTCAGTTTGATTTTTTTCTAGGTAGATTAAACTATTTATTTTTGTACGTAGTTCAAAATTAATAGGTACACCATGACTGTAAGGTCAAAGATAATGTATAATGAAGTTTGCAATCTATTGATATCAACCTGTCGCGGCGTTGAGGTGTAACAACTGCGGTGTATTTTAAAACTACTTATGTACCTACTATTATTTTTTGACTTTTCAGTTCCAAGTGTGTTCTTAGGTTTTAGGTAAATACGTAAATGGCAGGGCACGAGCCGTGTGCTGATAAATTATTTTTTACAACATAAGTGATAGATATTATATCTGATATATAATTTTATTATGCGCTCTTGTCTGGCAGTTTAACTATATTGGCAGTTAAATTATATATCAGCACATTATCGAATATATAAAATTCTCGTGTCATAGTTTTGGGGGACACACTCCTAAGAAGCGGCTTCACCGATTTCGATGAAATTTTATTTGTACCTATATTCGGTAGGTCTGAGAATCGGCTGTAATCTATTTTCTCAACCCTTAAATGATGGGTAATGGATAAATTTTTACCATTCTACCATTACTAGGTAGGTACTTACTACTACACTTGTTCAGTAATTCCCGCCAGGTGTCTACCGCTGTCACTCCTGTCTGACTCTGAAAACAGAGTAGAGATGAGATAAAAGTAATTCCCGATATTACCACGGGAACTACGCGGGTGAAACTACAAACAAAACAACCTAAACTTGTAGTCATAGAAACGTAAAATTTGGTGAAATAGGACGAGTGTGTAGGCACATATGCCCTCGAGTTTGGGGGCACATACTACACACTCGTGGGCACAACGCTTCAAACTCGAGGGCACATACTCCACAAAACACTGAGCTAAACGCCACTGTGATTAAATGTAAGTGGGCCCCTCTTTAGGCCTTGGGAGTCTAACACAAAACCGTCTTGCCACCCTCTTTCAGCAGGGTAGCGAAGTTCCTAAATGTCTTGAACAAAAACACTTGTACTGTTGTGTACAAGTGTTATTGTTCAAGACGTGTAGCAAGTTCCACCAAGTGCCATCAATCAACAGTGTAAAAAGTTCCTAAATGCATTCACGTACGAAAAACTGATAATTGGGTTTATGGTCTACGCTTTACGCGCGCTCTTTTGACAAAGAGCTCGCGCACAACTAGTTAGGGAAAAATATGAAATTCAAATTGCCAAAGTTTCAGTTTTATTGACAATGGCATTCTCAAGAAATATGACCCCGAATATTGTTAAGGTTATGTTGTTCGTGATATATTTTTAATTCTTTTTTATCGATATCTCATCGGATGACGAATAATAGCACTTCACTCTTATAATGTCTTTGGCACTTCATATAAACTCTAAACTCTCACTTAAATTCTTAGCATTGAATACTATGGTAACCAGATAACTAATAAACGAACTATAGTACACGATTAGTTTATAACAACCAGAAAAAAATAATTGGGGTAATCAGTAAACGTAACTTACTTAAACGTGACATTGCAGACAAGTTGCAAGAGTGTCGCCTTCGTTGGTATGGTCACGTCTTGCGGCAACCGCCGGGCTACGCGGGCTTGACGTCGTAAGGGATGACATGCGTGCCAATGGTCTCACTACAGGGGATGCCGAAGACCGTGCGAAGTGGAGGAGAAAATGTAGGAAAGCGGACCCCGGGCGTCGCGAGACGCAACTGGGACAGACGCTCGGATGATGATGATGGAGTAAACGTAACTTAATCGATATAGGTATCCAGTTTTAAGAATAAGAAAATCTTAGAAAAATGTTACTATTTCGTCCCATAAAATCTACAATATGTTGATACGTAAAAAATATTTGGTCAGTGTCTCACCGCGCTCACGGCTCAGAGCAGGGGAGGTGAGGCCCCACAAAACTCGAAGGTACTAGAATTTTTCGCAGAAGATCCTCGTCGGAGCACTACCGACGCCGCACGTCGTTTTGGTATAAGTCAGCGTTGTGCCTAGAAGATAGTGAATTCCGCTGGAATGCATCCATACCACTACAGAAAGGTCCAGGAGCTCACTGCAATCGATCTAGCGCCAAGGATTGCATTCTGCAACTGGGTGATCACTAACCCTAACTTGAATGTCCTGTACACAGATGATTGTTTGTATATGCGGATCGGGCTGTTCAACCAACACAACGAACATTGGTGGTCTTATCAAAATTGCAAATTAACCCAACAGCATTCATTCCAACACAGGTTTAGCGTGAATGTATGGGCTAAGAGAACAAGCACATTGTAGGTCCATACTTCATTGAGTGTCGGCTAACGGGCGAATCATATCTAAATCTTCTTCGTTCTATGCTGAACAGTATGCTAGACGTCATTCCCTTAGTAAACCTAAGAGGGCTATGGATACAACAAGACGGGGCTCAACCGCATTACCATAGTGCGGTACGTACCTAACTTAATGCGGAGTTCGGAGATAGATGGATCGGTCGCGGAGGTCCCATCGCGTTGCCCGCGCGATCTCCTCACTTAACTCCAATGGACATTTTCATGTGGAGTGAGATAAAACGAAGAGTGTATGTGAGTGAACCAAATACCCGGGAAATTTTAAAGGAAAGAATAATTAACGCCTTTGACGAAGTTCGACAACACACATATACTATTAAGTTTAAAAAACAACTTACAAAAACGTGCACGTGTTTGTGTCCTAAATAATTGGGGGCATTTCGAACAACAATTAAAGTATTTGTAGGTAAGTTGAAAGTACTTAACTATTTACTAGAATAAATCATATCAGCTGTTTGATCGTGTTCATATCTACCTATACATGCCTACACCGACGCGCCACACGGGCCGGGCCGGTGAGCGGGCGCGTCATAGGCAAGTGAACCATGATTTGTGATCTGTTTTTAATATTCATAATGGTAATAACTTTGTCATAGTAAATAATATTAATATTCTCATTAGGCCAATGTCAAAGTATATTATGTCTGCTTCTGCCCTTAATTATATTCTGGTAGTTAAATACTTTTCGTGTATATTTCTAAATACATAAATAACACCCAGACACAGAATAAACCATCGTGCTCATCACACAAAGTTTAATCCTGGGTGGGAATCGAACCCACGACCTCTTGCGTAGTAGTCAGATACACTCCCACTCGCCACAGAGGCAGTTAATCATTAAACCAAAGTATAAATAGCTCCACCTAATATAAATGTAATGAACAACATGGTTTCAAAAATAAGACGCTCCGTTGGTACGAATTTGCTATCGTTAATGAAATATATGGCCAGCGCCGTGGACTGTGGAATTTCATGATTTTTGAAAGGCCGTTCACAGAGTAAGCGTTTTCCAGGGATAAATACTTGGCCCTTTGCTTTTTTTTAAATGTAAATTATCTCCGCTGTGTAATTAATCACACTAGGAGGAGCCTATTAAATTTGTATGGTTTAAGGATCTCTGAGATAAGGTCTAAATAGGACTGACAAGTACTTAACCGTGATGTTGCCGACATTTTAATTTGGAGTGTCTTTAATAAGTTTAAATTTAATCCCAAAAATTTCAGACTATATATTTATTTAATAATTAATTAAATACAATGTCAATTCAATAAATATTTACATGACAAATTCAAATAACTCATCCCTGACCGCTTACGGTACAAATGTGCCTATAATACTAGCCGCGTTTCCACGTTGAATAGCTATAGCCAACCTTTGCACCAGGAACGATCTTGAGCGGGAGTCACTTGTTTTCTCCCTTATTCTGCGTCCTAATTCCCCAATTAAAATTATTTTCCTCGGTTCCCCAGCATCCCATGGTTTCCACAAAAACTATTGCAACATAAATATTGGTCGCATTCGACTAGGTAATCACTCTTGATTACATGGTTGAACATAAACCAATTGGTAGATTTAATGTACCTAAACTTAAAGTTGTATTTGATCCAGTGCTGTTGAACTATTTATTTATCAATCACCCCTTATCCCCGAAGGGGTGGGCAGAGGCATATTATACGCCCCCTTTTCACCGTGCGTATTCCTGTCCTACGTAATAAGTGGTGAGCCCATTGCCATATTTTATTCGGGATACGCAATATTACAGTAGGAATTCAAAAACTTGTAGAATTCACCGTTTACTTGTTGGAGATATAACCCACAGGCCACATAACCGGAGATTCCGCCGGTCTTTCTTATATCGCACCATAAAAGCATGTAACTCTGCCTCTTACAATCCTGGGTCTTTTAAGAGAAACGTGAAAAGGCATATTTCTGGGCCGTCAAAATGAGGGTCGCTATCGGGGCCCTACCGGCTGGGATAGCGGCCCTCAATCATGGATCGTCGTTTCTGCTTTCCATCAGGCGGGCGGCGCCATTCTGACGTCAAATATATAAAATAATCATTTTAAATTCAAAAATCGGTAAATTGTCGGCAGAAACTCGAGTGCAGTCTAAAAAAGTTTCACTTTTACCATAAAACCACATAATCCTTTCCACTACATATTAAGGCCACTACATCACGATATTTTTTTATAAAAAATCACAACGACCAAATTTACAAAAACACATTTAATAAAGTATTTTAATAATGTACAGTTTTATTGAAACATTTTACAAAAATAAATTATATAATAGATAGATAGAAAGAAAAAAAAATGAATAATTCATAATTGTAATTTTTTATATAATTAAAATATACGAAGTGTCCCAAAATGAACTCGAACTTTTTGACGTACCTTAGTTACATTTTTTTTTAAATTGTTCGTAGCCCCGCTAACTCATGGCGCGTTCCACTTATCACCCGCAACGCCCATGACCGCGACCGCTTAAGAAGCCGGCGAACAACTAATTTCCCATACAAACGTAATACAAAAATCATTTTCAATTTGAGAATATCTCGACATATCATCGCTGTTATTCGGATTAAGAAAGTATTTATCTATGTTTCGGATTAAATTTTTTCTTAAAAATATTTACCTACTTAAAAATATATGCGGTTATACTTGGTACATTTTTCAAAATTAACGATATATTTTCCGCCTATTTGTTTTATATTAAAAACGCAATTAATCATGTAATTTTAATAGAAACACAGCTTATATTGTCTAGTTACACAATGTCTTAAAGAAAATCAAAATATAATCAAGTTTCATTCATCATTTTTGGCATTCGCAAATGCATACGAATTTCTACTAATTTCGAACAGCCATCTTGCTGTTCTACTCGCACGGGACGGTGGCGCGGGGCGAGCGACAGAGATAGCGATATGTCGTGAGAAACGGCGGCGTTCTCCGCGAATGAATTTGAACGGCCACTCCGCCGGACTCTTAAATTGCCGTTCTACTAACGTAAATGGGCCGCGGGGGTTGTGGTCGAAATTTATAAGCACATCTTGAGCGCTGTAAGCCCATTTGGACCCACCTATATTTTGTGGGAGAATTGGGCGTCATGCGGTCGCGAACAGTGACGTCATGTATCACGTCATACGATCGCTCCCAACGACCACGAGCCTTAGGTGGAACGATACATTGGGTGTTACGATCGTTGAGGGCGATACAGTGGAACGTAGATATATTATTATTTGACTGCCTCTGTGGCGCGGTGGGAGTGTATCCGACTGCTACGCAAGAGGTCGTGGGTTCGATTCCCACCCAGGATAAAATTTTGTGTGATGAGCACGATGGTTTATTCTGTGTCTGGGTGTTATTTATCTATAATATGTATGTATTTAGAAATATATAAGTATGTTTATCAGTTATTTGGTTACCATAGTACAAGCTCTGCTTAGTTTGGAATCAGATGGCGTTGTGTGAGTTGTCCCAACGATATTTATTTATTTATTAATATGGAACTTCGCAATGGCTGATCCTTGAATGAGTGACCGCTTTCTAGCATTTCCATTTAGAGCGTTTCCGTGCTTTGGAAAGCATGTTAAGCTGTTGGTCTCGGTTGCCAGCAACATAACATCGGTAAGTCAAATTGAAGGCCTTATAAAAAATTTCAATAGCAATTCATACGTCATAAGCCCATAAAGCCCATGTTACTGGCAGCCGGGACCAATGGCTTCACGTGCCTTCCGAAGCACGAAGACGCTGAAAATGCTACAAAGTGGTCACCCATCTGAGACCAGTCAGAGCAAAAGTTAGTTATGCAGTGATCGTTTACAGAACACTAAGCGCTTCAAATATTGATTTTCACTAAGCTCTTTAAGCAACCTCGTAAAGTTTAAAGAGCTAATTTTAGGACGCCCTATATTAGATATAGTTATTTTTTTTACAAATATTGTAAATAACGTCAATAAAATAAGTATTTTTTTTTATAAATACACAATACATTTTTATACATTGGGTACGTTTCACTTAACGCTCGCATCGTCCCCAACCGCGGCCGCTGAAATTGCCGTTACACTCTTACTTAAAAAGGCCTCGGGCGATGTAGGCAAAAGTTATAGTTATATGAAAGTCCTCTCGGACCCACCAATATTTTGTGGGCGCGAAGGGGCCGCAACGACCACAAGCCTTAGGTGGAACGATACAAAGGGTGTTACAATCGTTGCGGGTGGTAAGTAAAACGTAGCCATTGAATATAACCACATATATCTACTGTTCCACAATATTTACTTAAAAAGACTGCTACAAAATCGTAGAAACAGAGTAAGGAATGTTGCTCGCTTCCTCTCGCTCGTGCTTAATAGAGACGAAAGAGATAATAATACCGCGTGATGAGTTTATGTTAAACTGTATGCGAAAATCGAGACCTGGGGGTCGAGTATTCTATTTCGATGGTGTCGAAATAGAATCGAAATCGTCGTTCAATGGAAAGCCAATTTTTCGTGGTCTTTTACAACGTACTCCAATAGACTTTAATCGGTCGGCCGATAAAACTCTACTAACACGTACCCCGTCTTTCTTTTTGCTATTTATTAAAGGATCTTTACTGTTTATTATATACAGGGTCATTTGTAAAACACCAGTAACTTGACAGGACTATATCCTTCCATCTTGAAAAAAATATTTTAAATATTTTTTTAATATTTGATGTTAATTTTTGGTTAATGTACTGATTGAATTATAGTACAACTTCTGATTACTGTACATGCAACTCGTGATTTTTTTGTAATTATTTTATGGCCTGGTTACAAAGACCTTTTAGCCAAATTTTATTTATTTCATACTTCTTTAATCTTCTTATTAACTAAAACGTCTTCGTATACTGTCTTTCGTCAAGTTTAGTCTTAAGTAAAGGTCTTACCCTAGTATAGTAGTGGTTGCTATACTGAAGTTTTCAGCGGATTCTACGCGGAAAGACGGAAAATCGCATTTCAATATGCTGTAGTAAAAGTCGGTGAAATATATGCATATTTCACAGACTTTCACTATAGCATATTGAAATAACTTTTATGCCCAAGTAACCTCCCCCTCCTACACATAAAACAAAATAAATACATCCGTTTTAGAAAAGAATATACAGCAAGCGTATGCTATCCGCCATATTCCCGCCTAGAGTCCCGCAACTCGTGAAAATCACAGGGGATAGGGGTGGGCTGGTCATAACTCCTTTGACCTTGACCTTTTTTAACCGATTTATGCGCGCATGTCCATCGTTTATTTATCTATAATATGTCTGTATTTAGAAATATATAAGTATGTTTATCAGTTACCTGGTTACCATAGTACAAGCTTTGCTTAGTTTGGAATCAGATGGCGTTGTGTGAGTTATCCCAACAATATTTATTTATTTATTTACCGTTCATCGAGGTATGCAGTTCGTGACGAAAGAGACCCAGGAGTTCTTTTAAGCGAATCAAAGAGCGAAAACATATGACGCAGCTCGAAGTTTCAATGTATGATAGTACTCGTTTCGTAACGAATTGTCAATTGGTAGAACAAACGTTGTTGGTTATGACCTTAGCTATCTAATCCTAGCAGGTTGCGGGTGTTTTACAATTATGTATATTATTCTTATTAGTGGGAAGTAATATAACGCCTTCCACTGAGTTGTAACACTCGTGCACGTTTTCCGAAATAAGAATCCGTCATATATTTACACATAAACAATTTACTAATACAATAATTTACTAACAATACATTAATTTTGAAAAAAAATATACCACAAAATGGCATCCACGTTCCTTCGTTCCCGCCAAAAGCCCTATAACTTACTTAAAGCTTCATTTGTATTTTCTCTTAAAAAAATAATCACAAGTGGCGCTACTCTTTCAGCATTGTTTAAATGTACATCGTGTTTACCTTCCACAATCACATGCTTAACACATTTTAATGAACACAAATTATCTAATAGCTCTAAGGATCCTGATTGGGATTTCTGGTTAAGGCTATCCGCTGCTGATACTATTAAAGCGGGTGGTATGGATTTAAATAGGGCGAAATAATATGAGTTGGGATAATTTTGTGGTGCCGGTATTTTGAGGCGACGGTCCCAAGTAAAACTGTAAATAAAAAAATATATATTTTATAATCATATACACGCGAAAGCTTGTAAAAATGTATAAATTTAGGTTTGTTACCCTTTCCCGCAAAAACTACTGATTTTAAATAAACAAATATTATTATAGTTAACTAGTTGATGTTTCCCATCCATGCAATTTTTCTCTCAATAAAACCCCTCCTTAGATATAAAGAATAAATAAAAAAAATACTCGAATTGGTCGGGCCGTCTTCGAGTTTTGCGCTTAGCAACATATTTTGCGATTCATTTTTAATTAAACAGGGTCATTTGTAAAACACCCGCAACCTGCTAGGAGTAGATAGCCAAAGTCATAACCAACGACGTGTGTTCTACCACTTTTGGCAATTCGTAACACAGCGAGTACTATCGTACATTGAAACTTTGAGCTTCGTCATAGGTATTCGCTCAGGGATTCGCTTAAAAGAACTCCTGGGTCTCTTTTTCATTACGTATTGCATGCTTCCATGAACAATAGATGTGCGCGCATCAAAGCGGTTGAAAAAGGTCAAAGTCAAAGGAATTATGACCGGTCCACCCCCATCCCCTGTGATTTTCATGAGTTGTGTATTACTCTAATTCAATCAGTACATTACATTAGGGTCAAATTTGAAAAAAAAAAAAAAAAAAATTTAAAGTCGAAAAAAAAATCCTAGAACATGTTTTTATGATGTTAGCTACCTAGTCCTAGCAGGTTGCTGGTGTTTTACAAATGACGCTGTTAAGATAATATTCTAGCTTACACATCAGAAGTTATTCTGAGTTATTCGGAGTGGATAGCCAAGGTCATAACCGACGGGTCCATATTGGGTTGCATAAATTTTAGAGGCATAACTTAAAACTGCATAACGTTTTTTGGCATACACTTCGTTTCGCATAACGTTCAAACAGAATAAACCATTAGGCATACTTTATTTTCCCATAACTTTTTTATAATAATGATATACTCACATAAAATGTTTACGCATAATTTTTTTTACAATAGCGTTTACTAATCATAACATTTATTGGAATCTCACTCACTCTCGCATAAAGATTACAAGTCATACATATAGGATACCATAATGTTAACGAGTACATATTTTTTTTATATCTAAGCTTATACTGTCTAAGATTGAAATGCCCACTGATTAAAAATGTCGATAGTCACTATACTGAAGTTCAAATGTCAACACTTATATATATAGAATATATTAATAAAATACAAAGAGAAGTAGGTAGATTAAAACGAGCGATACAGTTCTGGCGCAAAATTATGATAAAAAAATTAGAGTAAGTTAAAGTTATGCCAATAAAACCAAAATTCCTAGAACATGTTTTTATGATGTTAGCTACCTAGTCTTAGCAGGTTGCTGGTGTTTTACAAATGACGCTGTTAAGATAATATTCTAGCTTACACATCAGAAGTTATACTGAGCTACAAAAAAAAAAAAAAATTATGCGTTTATAACACTGTGCTTATCATAATTTATGCGAGAAAACTTAATGCGGAAACTGTTATGCCAAACAACATTGCGCTGAAAAAAATTATGCGATCGAAAGGGCTCACATAACCGACAACGTTCTATGTGTTAACATAGAACTTTGTCGGTTTTGACCTTGGCTATCCACTACTAGCAGGTCGCTGGTGTTTTACAAATGACCCTGTATATTATTCTTATTAGTGGAAGTAATATAACGTGTTCCACTGAGTTATAACACTTTTCAACACTCGTGAACGTTTTCGAAGTATTTATATATAAGAATCCATCATATTTACACATAAACATTCGAAAATACACAAATTTAGAAAAAATAAAAGAACAAAATGGCGTCCACGTTCCTTTGTTCCCGCCAAAAGCCCTATAGCTTACTTAAAGCTTCATTAGTATTTTCTCTTAAAAAGTTAATCACATATGGCGCCACTCTTTCAGCATTATTTAAATGTACATCGTGATTGCCTTCCACAATCACATGCTTCACACATTTTAATGAACACAAATGATCTAATAGCTCTAAAGATCCCGATTCGGATTTCTGGTTAAGGCTATCCTCAGCTGATACTATTAAAGCCGGTGGTATGGATTTAAATAGGGCGAAATAATATGAATTTGGATAATTTTGAGGTGCGGTTATTTTGAGGCGACGGCCCCAAGTAAAACTGTAAATAAAAAATAATTATATTGATTTTATAATCCAACCAATGTTATAATTACGAAAGTTTGTAACTATGTATGGTATGGCATTTCCTGGAGTTGGACGTGATTTAATGCTCATATTTAACATACATACATATTGTCACGTCTTTATCCCCGAAGGGGTTGGCAGAGGCATACTATACGCCCACATTTCACCGTATGCACTTTTGTCCCACGTTACAGGTGGTGAGCCCATTGCCGTGTTAACAGATCACGTTAATTTGCCATAACAATATATTATTTAGAAATAAATAAATATTGTGAATGTCACACAAATTATTCTTAGGAGAATTTTTAAGCAATTATTTTGCTAAATTTCTCATAAATTTTTAATAAAGTGGAAAAAGACAATTCGATTCGAGACGGGGATTGAACCCGTGATCTTTGCCTAACCAGGACAATGTTCTAGTTACCTGAACTACCGGAACCGTCTCAAATCGAATTGTCTTTTTCGACTTTATAAAAAAAATATTCTTAGGAGAAATGACACGATATCATTATGGTGCCCTTAAGGGGTTGGAAGCTCGGAGAAGCGGTCGATACTAACCATAGAAATCTCTCGAGCCCCAGAGGTGATACAATCACGCTGCCAACCCTTTTAGAATAAGTAAGGATAATCTTACCGATATTTATCATCTTTGTAATGCTTTAGGCTCCTTCTAACTAATATGGCTGCCTTGTCTTCCGTTATACTTCGAGCTTTCATAAGTGCTTTCGTTGCCTCTGGTATTGTATAAGTCTGTAAAAAAAGTGAGATCTTTTACGGGACGCCTGGCAGATGTGATACATCGAAATGGTTAACAAATAAAGAAAAAATATGATAATAGGTAATATTTAATTTGTGGCGAGTAGACAGGCAAGTTGTCGTACGAAAGGATTAGAACACCATTTATACGCCACTAGATATAGGCCACGCCTACCTCGTGCAGTACAGGCGTCAGTCTATTGTGCCTACTTTGAATCCAGTATCTTGTTATTGTACCTTATTGTTTACGATCGTTATAAAAGCCAATATTTATTTAGAAATAAACATTCTACTTTCTGTCTTCGCTTATAACTAGTACCTAAATATACCAAGTTCCTGCAGCATATTGTGGTTTCTACAACGTCCGCTTGCACACTATTGTAAGTGGTAAATAATACCAAGCTGCCACTTCATTGGTGACCCCTGACTTCAAGAAAAAGTATCATCATCCTCGCGTCGCACCCAGTTGGACCCGTTCAAACTTTTTTTTGTTGATTGTAAGTAGCATCATCATCATCTAAGCGTTCCCGGTTCAATTTTGTTGATTAATTGGAGAAGCAAAATGACGGACAATGCAAGTACATCCGCTAACATCGTATAAGGAGAAGCCTACCGCGTTGGAGTGAGGACACCCCCTTTTAACCCGGACGACCCCGAGTTATGGTATATATAAGTTCTTATTTATGACATTTGGGCTCCGTAATGCTGCCCAGACGTTCCAGCGCTTCATAGACGAGGTCCTCAGAGGACTAGACTTCAGCTTCGGTTACCTGGATGACATCTTAGTTAGCAGCAGCAGTGAAAGTCAACACCAAGAACACTTACGGCAACTGTTCCAAAGGCTAAGCGACTATGGTGTGCTGATAAACACAAGCAAATGTGTCTTTGGAAAAGCAGAAGTGGAATTCCTGGGATTTACAGTCTCGGCAACAGGAATACAACCATTGGATAGCAAAATCAAAGCCATGCAAGACTTTCCAATACCCAAAACAGTTAAAGAGCTAAGACGCTTCCTAGGTATGCTCAACTTTTATCGGCGCTTTATCCCTGCTGCAGCTGCCCTTCAAGCACCACTCCATGCCTTACTTACTGGGGCAAAAATCAAAGGTTCGCATCCAATCAAGGCAACTCCGGAAGTTACGGAAGCATTTGAGAAGTGCAAACAAAGTCTGTCAAATGCAGCACTGTTGGCGCACCCAGATCCTACGGCCGAGATGACAATTCAAACAGACGCATCTGATACGGCAATGGGTGCAGTATTACAACAACGCAATGGCCAATACTGGCAACCTTTGGCCTTCTTTTCAAGAAAACTCAGTCCATCTCAGAAGAAATATAGCCCTTACGACCGAGAACTTCTGGCGATCTACGAGGCTATACGCTACTTCAGATTCATGGTTGAAGCACGAGTTTTCTCCGTCACAACCGACCACAAGACATTGACGTTTGCCTTTAACACCAACAGAGAGAACTGTTCTCCAAGGCAGTTTCGGTATCTTGACTATATCAGTCAATTTACTACGGACATAAGGTATGTCAAGGGCGAGAACAACGTAGTAGCTGATACCTTATCCCGAGTCAACGAACTTACGCAACCTTTGGACTATAAAGCACTGGCTGAAGAACAGCAAACTGACCCGGAGCTTGAAAAACTTCTTCAAAATGGCTCATCTCTGCGGCTTGAAAAAGTAACACTACCAGAGAGTAACATTCAAATCTATTGTGATGTGACAGCAACGGCTAGACCATTCATCACAAAGTCGTTACGCAAGCAAGTATTTCTGTCACTCCACAACCTGAACCACCCTGGTGCGAAAGCCAGCATTCACTTAGTGACACAAAGATTTGTTTGGCCAGGCGTAAGACAGGATTGCAGACAGTGGACCAAGGAATGTGTTGCTTGCCAGAAAAGTAAAGTGGTCCGGCATACATCAGCTCTTCTAAGCACTTTTGACCCACCGTCCGGCCGTTTTCGACACATACATCTAGACCTTATAGGCCCCTTACCGGTGTCGTGCAATTTCAAATACTGCTTAACGCTTGTCGACCGCGCAACACGTTGGCCCGAAGCATACCCACTGCAAAATATCACAGCTGAGTCCTGTGTCAACGCCCTAACAGCAGGGTGGATAGCTCGTTTTGGATGTCCCGAGCACATAACCACCGATCGCAGAAGGCAGTTTGTTTCACAAACCTTCAAAGACCTAGTCGCGCTTATAGGTGCCACCCATCATGTCACCACAGCATACCACCCAGCAGCAAATGGCATCGTGGAAAGAATGCATCGCACGCTTAAAGCCGCTATCACCTGCCACGCTACGGCCAGCTGGACAGAAGCACTCCCATGGGTTCTGATGGGCATACGCAGCGCTTGGAAAGAAGACTTGCAGACATCAGCAGCTGAACTAGTCTACGGCGAACCGTTACGTTTACCAGGACAGTTCCTTACTACCAGCCTTCAAGATCAAGTAGATATGACAGACATAGTCAGTAGACTCAGAAGTCATATGACAAAACTGACCCCACAACCTACTTCCTGGCATACAAGCACCAGTCGACCGTTCTATATTCCCAAGGATCTACATACTGCTACTCATGTCTTTTCACGACAGGGTCCTATACGACGATCGCTTCAAGCTCCATACTTGGGACCATTCAAGGTCCTCTGTCGCAGCGAGAAGACCTTCGACATAGACGTACAAGGAAAAACAAACAGGGTCACGATAGATCGCTTGAAGGCAGCATATATGGCAAAAGAAACCCTGGATTCAGCACCAACCCTAATCCACACCCCAAACAAGCAGCCAAAAGAAAATAAAATCAAGAAGACGACAAGTGGTCGCATTGTACGATTCCCCAATTACTATCGACCGTAGTCACGGTCTCGCCGGGGGAGTGGTGTGGCGAGTAGACAGGCAAGTTGTCGTACGAAAGGATTAGAACACCATTTATACGCCACTAGATATAGGCCACGCCTACCTCGTGCAGTACAGGCGTCAGTCTATTGTGCCTACTTTGAATCCAGTATCTTGTTATTGTACCTTATTGTTTACGATCGTTATAAAAGCCAATATTTATTTAGAAATAAACATTCTACTTTCTGTCTTCGCTTATAACTAGTACCTAAATATACCAAGTTCCTGCAGCATATTGTGGTTTCTATAACGTCCGCTTGCACACTATTGTAAGTGGTAAATAATACCAAGCTGCCACTTCAAATTAATTATTATTTATTATTGAATATTATTAATACATTAATAATTATTAATAAATCTTAATAATATTATAAATGCGAAAGTTTGTGTGGATGTTTGTTACTCTTTCAAGTAAAAACTACTGAATAGTTTTTAATGAAACTACAATAATATAGCTTTTGCATCAGAATAACACATAGGCTACTTTTTATCCCGGGAACAAGTTCCTGTGGGAAACGGGAACGGGGAAAATTCCATACGCGGGCGAAGCCGCGGGCATCAACTAGTTATTAATAAATCTAAATATATAAAAGAAAGTCGTGTTAGTTACACTATTTATAACTCAACAACGGCTGTACCGATTTGGCTAAAAATTGGTGGTGGCTCTAATTTTTATCCCGAGAACAAGTTCCTGTGGGAAACGGGAACGGAAAACTTCTCTACACGGGCGATGCCGACGAATAAACGACGGGATTAAATGGGTGCCACGGGGTTCGAATAATGTCACGGGCGAAGCCGGGCGGGAAAGCTAGTTAATAATAAAATAAGAGTGTGTGTACTTATGTACACGAGTTAGAAGTTATACTGCTTTAGTCTAATAAGATTTCATCACATATACCACAACTCTTTTTGTTTGTAACAGGAATGAACAATGAGTAAAAAAACATGAAAGGAATGAAAACTACTTTGAATGTAGTTATAAGTTGTCATGGAAACACCATAGACCTATAAACACTTATCAGCTAACTTCAGGGTGGAGTTCTTAGGAACGGTGTGCGCGCGCATCGTAAAAATTTACTCTCATAATTTTTCCCTAACGCGCCAAAAGAAGTATGACTTCAAAAAGTGTGAGCCTTTACGGGACGCCTGACAGATGTGAAACATCAAATGACTAACAAAAAAAGAAAAAAAAAATTATTAATAAATTTATAATAAAAAATATAAACAATAATTTGACTAGGTATAGTACAATCTTTGCGCTGTATCCCTGACGGGGTAGTCAGAGAGGACAAATCGCCAGGCTTCGCGATCCATGCATACTTCTTTCGCTATCTGTAGATTCGTTAATGGCTTTATTCATGCAAACCTGGGTATCCGCGTATTTTTGCCTTTTCCGTTTTCGGGCAATCTGCTCACGTGGTCTTCATATGTAAGTCTCAGCCTACCTTCATTCCTGCTACTTTCGCACAATATATATTCTTCGTTCCTCACTCATTCGTTGGACGTGTCCAAACCGATAGAGCACGCCCTTTTGCAGCTTAACGCTTTTACAGTTTCATTCAAACCAGTCATATTGCATATCACTTTGTTACGTAAAATAATTACCTTAAAATAATAATTGTTTCTCAAATAATTATTGTAATAAGCATCGTAGAACTTAGACTGGTACTCTGCTAGGTCCCCGTTCTGTATTCGCCGCAAGGAGGGCTCTGGGTCAAGGAATACGAGCTTGGATATCTTGCCTGGGTATACGCTATTGTAAAATAAACCTAAAAACCATACAAATACGTCTTATTATTCTATAGACATTGAAAAAAATTAGAGTGTGTGCACGGTAGAAGTGAAAACTTCATTGGCTCGGGTACACTCGGCGTTCCCGAGTTCACCCAAACGAGCCTTTCATCTCAGAGCGTGACTGATCAGTCTAACTTACTACCTTCGAAAAAATCAATAAACAATTGGAGCAAATGTTTGTGTCATACGCAAATGTTTGTTTCGGAGTTTGGATGTTTGTTATATAGGTATGTTCTCGTATATAGGTATAGCCCAGTCATTTTAGACATTTTAAACCCCAATCTGCGGAATAATTCCTAGTGAGCTGAATTTTTGTACACACCTTTATTACGGCATTGTAATGAAGATGTGAAAAATCGATATTAATATCGTGCCGGCTAAAAAAGTTATGGAGGTCAAAAGGTCACGAAAATCAGTTTTTTGCGAATATCTCGCGAACTATTGCTCGGAGGTCAATATCGGTCATTATAAAATTGTTTGTCGTATAATCTACAAAAAATGCATATTTGCATTTTTCTGTAAGATTAACTGTTTTTGGAGTAGAGCGCTCAGAAAGCGACTAGAATGCACTAATGCGCTTACTTACGGCATTGTACACCGTACACTAAGGCGTAAACTCTATTGTTTTTTTATTAAGTTTTTAGGTTTTAAATAATTTTTAGTTCCAAAACCTCTCTCTTCAAAAAATGCCCAAATATCAGATAGAAGTTTTTAAGACACTTAAAACATAAAAAAAAGCAATAGAGTTTACGCCTTGGTGTACGGTGTACAATGCCGTAAGTAAGTGCATTAGTCGCTTTCCCAGCGGTCTACTCCAAAAACAGTTAATTTTACAGAAAAATGCAAAAGGCATTTTTTGTAAATAATTTCACGATAAACAATGTAAAATTGACTGGTATTGACCTCCGAGCGAGATATTTGCAAAAAACTGATTTTCGTGACCATTTGACTTTGATAACTTTTTTAGTCGGCACGATATTAATTTCGATTTTTTACATTTTCATTACAACGCCGTAATAAAGGTGTGTACAAAAATTCAGCTCACTAGGAATTTTTCCGCAGATCTAAAATGACTGGGCTAATAGGGGATTTCCAGGGTCGGCAGCGCGAGTGCTGCACCTCTGGTGTTGCAAACGTCCATTGGCTACAGTGGCCACTTTCCATCAGGTGGGCTGTATGCTTGGCTGCCACCTGCGTGTTATAAAAAAAATGTCACGGGAGAAGCAGGGGGTGTCTACCTAGTACACAAAAAAATATCCTGTAATGTTAGTGTAAGAAGCGCTCGTGAACCCGCTGACTCAGTGTTCTGTAAACGATCACTGCGTTAAGCAACTTTCGCTATAGGTGGTCTTTGGATGGGTGACCACATTGTGGAATTTACATTTGCGAGCGTTTCCGTGCTTCGGAAGGCACGTTAAGCCGTTGGTCCCGGTTGCCAGTAAAATGGCCGTCTTTAAGCCTGGTTGAAGGCCTTATGGGCTTGAAAATTTTCAACAGCAGGTTTCAAGGACAGGCGCAGGCTGTGGCACCTGCGCCTGTCCTTTTTCAACACGGCAATGGGCTCAACACTTGTTACGAGGGACAAAAATGCATACAGTGAAAATGTGGGCGTATAGTATACCTCTGCCTACCCCTTCGGGGATAAAGGCGGGACAATATGTATGTATGTATGTATGTAATGTTAGTATTAACTTATGGAAAATAAATAATAAATAAATATTGTGGGACACTTTTCACACAGCGCCATCTAGCCCAAAGTAAGCTAATATTAGCTTGTTTTATGGGATCTAGATAACTGATAAACATACTTATATATTTCTAAATACATACATATTATAGATAAATAACACCCAGACACAGAATAAACCATCGTGCTCATCACACAAAGTTTTATCCTGGGCGGGAATGGAACCCACGACCTCTTGCGTAGCAGTCGGATGCACTTCCACCGCGCCACAGAGGCAGTCAATAAATAGGTATGTATAAAAACAATTTACCTACGTCCGCCCCCATGGAATGTGCGAGGTAAATGAATTTCTTCCAACCAAGATGTTGTATGGCCACGTCAATAGCTGCCACAAAGTGAAACCGCGTTAACATCACACCTGAAAAAAACTTTTTTTCAATCATAGCTGGAAAAGGGCGTGCTTCATTGGTTTGGACACGTCCAACGAATGAGTGAGGAACGATTGACGAAGAATATATATTGTGTAAAGTAGAGGGCAGAAGGAATCAGGGTAGGCCGAGACTTACATATGAAGACCACTTGAGTAGATTGCTCAACAACGGAAAAGTCAAAAGTACTTGGATACCCAGATGTGCATGTATGAAGGGATTAATGAATCTGCAGGAAACGAAAGTAGTATGCATGGATCGCGTAGCCTGGTGATCAATCTTCTCTGACTACCCCGTCAGGGATACTGATGAATATAGTTAGATAGAAAAAAGAAAGAAGCAGCTGCATATACCTACATATTATTTTATCGTTTTATGGAGGAAATCCAGAGTAGAATAGATTTATTAGCGTTAAGGATGCAAGGAGAATTTCCTTCTAAAATCTTAATCTAAGATGTAGGCAAAGACAACAAACGTTTCGTTCGATAATCTGCCTTTGATTAGTCACTGTGTACTTATCTTCCTAATTTTGTGCAAACCTTAATTGGTTATGAGACGTGACTAGTTTGACAATGATTGACAGTTTTCTTAACGTGAACATCCTTTAGTCACATATTTTATTAATAAAGAAATAAGTATATGTTTTTGTTATGAAATGTAAATAAAACGCTAATTGCGTTCGTACTGCCCCTTTTAATTCTAATTTTAACAGCAGTTCACCGCCTGCGCTTGTCCATTTCAACACGGCAATGGGCTCACCACCTGTTTCGTGGGACAAAAATATACATAGTGAAATGTGGACGAATAATATCCCCTTTGGGGATTAAGGGATGATTGATAATTGTAAAGGGTTCATTAAGAAAATAAAATACGGCAAAATAATAATAAAAATTTAATTTTCTAATCAACTCCTTATTCATAGAAAACAAATTAATTAAGAAACATTAAATAAGAAACGAAATACATAAGGATTTTAACAATCAACACAGGTTAAGTAATTTGAGGATATAAGTATACATGGTCGCCCTATATGGATTGATTTTTCGGAAAATCTTTTATTATTAATATGAAATTTGCCATGGGTTTAAAAAAAAGGTCCTCTGCTTCACCCGCGTGTCAACGTTTCCGCGTACAGTTTTCCACGGGTACTTGGGTTCCCGGGATAAAAAAATTACATAAATTTTCCTTCCAGGATGTCAGCTTTACAACAGTTTTTGAGTTCTTCATTACGAATATAAAATAATTCGAAACGTTGGCCGACCGAATACGTAACGATAACAAAGTGATATGCAATATGGCAGGTTTGAATAAAAGTGTCAGCGTTAAGTTGGAAAAGGGCTTGCTCTGTTATTTCATCTAGCTAGGAGGACTCTTAGACACCGACAGAGCTCTCGACTCTCGGCTACAACTTGTGAACATCTACTAATATTAATTAAGAGATTGCTCAAACTCGGTTCGATATTTCTGTCCGCGTAGTTCATGTATCTGTCCTTTTTATTCAATAAATAGAAGAAAAATCATGTCAATCGGTCGCTCCGTTTCGAAATGAAAGTAGACACAAACAAACAAATAAAAAGGCAATATACACACTTTCGCATTTTAATAGTTATTAGTATTCCTAGATAGGTAATTTTCGTAGATAATAGACCGCGGGCAATCATGTTTTAACAAGTTTTTGTTAAATAACCCGATTTGTGCATTCCTGTATCAATCGGCTGATTCATAGAATACTTGTTCTTACTTATTGAGTACAATTGAGCGTCGAATGAGATAAACGAGTTAATGCATGTTTGTCTTATTCCTGTCGGTGCGTGCTGCTTATGCAATCCTATATAAACAACGGAATTTTTATGTTATTTTCATTTGCGGTTTCGCGCGTAATAGATAAGCAGTACTTACATACAGCTGCTAAGCAAGATGACGACGGACTTCGAGCTTCGTACATCTCTTAATTGCTCAATAAGGCAAACCACACAACATCGGAAAAGAGTTAATTTTGCCAGCAATAAAGGAAGTAATAACTACTGTGCTTCATAAACCGACCGCAGATATTATCTGAAAAATTCCTTTGAGTAATAATTCTGTGCAAAGACGAATTGATGAAATGGCTGAAAACATTGAAGGATCACTGTGCAATCATCTGAAGACTAGTCAATTCTCAATTCAGCTCGATGAGTCCACTTTACCTACTAATGAAGCATTGTTGCTGTCTTACGTGAGGTTTATTAAACATGAGAAAATATGTGAATAGAAATTTAGAGACTGATACAAAAGGCGAAACCATATTCAATGCATTGGAAAAGTTTTGTGATGAGAAAGAGATTCCCTTGAAAAATAATTATATCAGTTGCTACGGATGGCGCTCCGGCTATGACAGGGCTTCATAGCGTACTTAAAAAATAAAATTCCAGATGTACTTGCTGTACATTGCGTTATTCATAGACAACATTTGGTTGCTAAAAACTTAAGTGAACGACTATTTCAATCACTGCAATATGTCATCAAAGCAGTCAATAAAATCCGTACCAGCTCTTTAAATGATAGATTATTTCATCAGCTTTGTGTTACTAATGACGAAGTTTCCAACCGTTTGTTGCTTCATACTGAGGTTCGTTGGCTATCAAGAGGTAATTGTCTGACTCGATTTTACAACCTGTTTGACTCTGTGATAGAGTTCTTTGAAACTAAAGATACAGAATTGCGCAACAAGCTCATTACATCAAAAAATTATATAGCTTACATGACAGACCTGTACAAAATTGTTCAACGACATGAATCTCCAACTGCAAGGCGATGAACTGAATTTAATTAAAACAAAAAATGTCGTTGCTGCTTTCGCAGCCAAACTGCTTCTATACAAAAAGAATATGGGCAGACGTGAGTTTCACAATTTTCAGAATTTATCAGTATCCTGCAGTAACGACGACTTGTTTGCCTACTGCCAACATTTGGAAAACCTCCACATTGACTTCACCGATCGATACCAGAACATTTTGAACTTGGAAATACCAGACTGGGTGTTAGATCCGTTTTCAAATGTCAACACAGCAATCTCACCTCAGCTGGAAGAAGAACTTATAGAATTGACAACAAACGAGGAAATAAAAATCAAGTTTAAAAATGGCTATCAAGAATTTTGGCTACAAAAACCGATCACGCAATTGTACCCTGGATTGTGGTCAATCGTTCAACGATTCTTGATAGCATTCCCATCGTCATATTTGTGTGAACGTGGTTTTAGTGCTGTGGCAACGATGCTTACTAAAAAGAAAAATCGTTTGCATGTAACCGAACGTGGCGACTTACGGCTGTTCTTGAGTAAATTGGAACCTGATATCAACAAACTTATTAAACAGCATCAGATTCATCCTTCACATTAGTTTTTATATAAGAATCGATTATGTTTGTTTTATTTTGAATAAAAGATACTCTGTCTGAATACTATAAAGTTGCGTTTCAATAATCATTCTCATTGGCAGGTGTAGCCCGTAAGAGTTAACTTGAGACCTGAGCGTCGTTATGTACTACCTACTGTGCCCGGGTCTCAAGTTAACTATTGCGGATTATAGTAAAAGTCTATTTTAGAATGAATGTTTAATCTCCGCTAATAATATAGCTCACATCAATTAATTAATTTAATTTGAAGTTATAGTGGTTTTCAAGTAGGTAAAAAAATAGGGGGTGCTAAAAATTTATTTAGTCTCAAAGTGGGCAGTAGACAAAATAAGTTTGGGAAACTCTGATCTAGACAGTTGATAAACATAGTACTTATATATTTCTAAATACATACATACATATTATACATAGGAAACATTTAAACAATTGCGGATTACACAAATATAAATTTTTGTGATCCAGGATTCGAACCGCACACCTCAATCACATAAACCACCATGGCACAGAAGAGTACTTAATAGGTTTAATTTCAGCAAATTGCTAATTTGTAAGTACCTTGTCATACAGACATAACCATACTTAATGTACAAATCTGAAGAGTTTGTTTGTTTGGTTGAACGCACTAGTCTCAGGATCTACTGGTCAGATTAAAAAAAATACTTTTGTTTTGGATAGCCCATTTATCGAGGAAGGCTACATATCATCACGCTACTAGTCTGGACAGCGGAGCAGTAATCATAAATGTCAAGATATCGTCAAATTTTCATACATTATATAAAATTTATAAACGACGGGTTCAAATTATGTTACGGGCGAAGCTGTAACATAATAAGGGTATTTTTTTTTGTCCTACTCCATTTTTAAGACGTCAAAAACTCTCTAATATTAGTATAAGAATGACTTACCAAAAAACAATAATATTTTATATACATAAAAAAATTAATCTATATGGGGCGTTTGAGACCAGTTTATGGGTCTCTGGTCTCCCGGACCATTCTCTGTGTTATGTGCCAAAGGCGAAACATGTTGTACACTTTGGTTGTCACTTGTAGGACGTCGTGGGTCCACACAGGTTGTTTCTACAGGCCCAGCTGGACCTAGGACTGTGTGACCCATAGGACATCCTGTAATAGATAGATATAATATAGTAACAGGTTTGGGCAAAACAGCAAATTTTCTATAATTCCTTTATTTATACCGTATAAGGTCTATACGCACACAACAGTGCCGGCACAGTGCCGACACGTGCCGATCAGTAACGTTTACATCAGAGTCAGTGAAATATTATATTGTTGCATACATTTTGTACGACGCTATCCGCACTGTCACTAACGATTGCGCTGTGGACGTCACTGTTACTGACGAGTGCGCACTGAACGTCACTGTCACTGACGAGTGCGCACTAAACGTCACTGTCACTGAGGAGTGCGCACTGAAGGTCACTGTCACTGAGGAGTGCGCACTGAAGGTCACTGTCACTTACGAGTGCGCTGTGGACGTCACTGTCACTGACGAGTGCGCACTGAACGTCACTGTCACTGAGGAGTGCGCAGTGAAGGTCACTGTCACTGACGAGTGCACACTGAACGTCACTGTCACTGACTAGTTAATAATGATGATGATGATGAAAAAATTTACTATTTTGAAACCTAATTACTTTAAGAAAAAGACAAGAAGAAATCCGAAAATAATAACAAAAAGCGTTACTTTGAGCCAGATTTGAACCAGCGACCTATGGATTTCAATTTATAACCATTTACAATCCACCGCTCTACCAACTGAGCTACCGAAGGTTGATAACTAAGTTGGTCCCAGTTGCCAGTAAAATGGCAGTCGTTAAGCCTGGTTGAAGGCCTTATGGGCGGCTTAAAAATTTCAACAGCAGGTAGCCAAAACCTGCGTCTGTCTATTTCAACACGGCAATGGGCTCACCACCTATTACGTGGGACAGGAATCCACACGGTGAAAAGTGGGCATATAATATGCCTCTGCCACCCCTTCGGGGATAAGGATGGATATTTATTTTATTTATAAAATTCATTTTTTAGCGTCTCGGTAACGGTGTCGCAAGTGCAGAGATTTTCTCATCTAAAAATATGCGTACCGCGCTGTAAGAGGTTTTCACTTAAAAAATATCCAAATTACAATAAAGGAATTCAACAATCAAATGGCAAGTGGGTTTTATTAGAAAAATTTAATGAGGAACTTACCTGACAAAGACAACAAGAGGTTACCACACCACACTTCAAGAGGAAGTCTTTCTCCCAAAACGAACTGTTCTTTAGTATTTTGACTTGGCATGGAACCGACTGGAGGATATGAGATACATGGAGAGCGCCTTTTCTGCTGGTCACACCTCACAAATAACTGGTCGTTCTCTTCTAAATGTCGCTTTGAGTCAGTCGGTGATAAACCGAGCGATGGAAATGAAACGCCTCGAGAGCACTGACACTGTGGTTCATTCTTCATAAGCAATTGGATTTTTTCTTCGAAAGGCCATTTTGGGACGGTGTTCTGGGTTGGTGAAAACTCGGCCGATGAAAATGAGGCAACTGGACGATCTCGTTTCAATCCCTTTTTGATATAGTTAGTACGAAATCCATCAGAGCTTATAGGAATATCGTACTCTGTGGGCGGAGATAATAATTCTCTTGAAGATTGGAAAGAATCACAATTTGAAAGTTCTGCAAAACTTAATGAGTTCTCGCTATTTAACGTGTCTTTAACATAATTTGTTCGAAATCCATCTGAGTTTATTGAAATACCGTATTCTTTTGGCGGAGCTAATAATTCTTTTGAATATTGAGAAGAATGATCATATTTTGGAAGTTCTGCAAGATATGATAAGTCCTCGGTATTTAGCGTATCTTCGGCATAATTACCCCGAAGTCCACCAGAATTTATTAAATTATCGTACTCTCTGGGTGGAGTGAAATATTCTCTTGAAGATGGGAAAGAATGGCTATATTTTGGAAGTTTCACAAGATTTGCTGAGTTTTCGGTATTTAGCGTCTCTTTTACACAATTACTCCGAAATCCATCTGAATTTATTGAATTCTTGTACTCTCTTAATGAAGTTAAATATTCTGTGGAAGGTTGGAATGAATACCCATATTGTGAGAGTTCTGCAAGATTTGAAGACTTCTGAGTATTTGGAGTCTCCCTTAAATCATTACTTTGTAATACACCTGGATACATAGTATTCTCGTACCCTTTCGGTGGAGCTAAATATTTTCCAGACGTCTGGACAGAATAACCGCATTTTGGAGGTACTGCAAACTTAGATGAATACCCTGTTAAGTTTTCATTTTTGAAGCTGTAAGAGGAGTCAATTGGTTCGTGATGATGTTGAAAGCTAAAGTTGATGGAGTCTGATGCTGTGGGTTCGTGTGATGCGGTAGAAACTACAGCTAAGAGACCGGGTTTATACGTGGTCGTTGAGACTGAAAAAAAAATGTATACGAATTTTATAGAGTTCAAAGTAAGGCGTTATAAGATCTTCAGAGCAGAAACTAACATCAGTTGCAAGTTCATACACCTATAGAATTATGGAAGAGAATCCTACACAGGCAACAGTGAATGAAACCCCTACGGCATTCGCATCTAAAAATTTCTAAAAAAATATATCACAGCGCCCCCAAATAGAGAATTTCATTGTCCGAATTCGACCAAACCGTACCTGGTGGCATGGTACATACACATAATAACGTTTTTTTTTCTATTTATTGTAAGGAGCTCTACCAAGCTTTCCGGAGCTAGTGTCTTCATCTGCTAGCGTTGCACCTGCTGCCTAACGGACAAGGCAACGACGCAGGGATTCTACGCAGGAAAATTGACAAGTGCGGACACTTGCTGTGTATTATTTTCTAAAACTAGTGCATTTATCTTGTTTTATATGCAGGAGTGGAGGTTTCTTGGACATAAAAGTTGTGTTAACGTGCTATAGTGAAAGACAATCATATTAATACAGTGAAATGCTATTTTATATATGCCGCGTAAAATCCACTGAAAACGTCAGTATAACGTCAACCATTATACTGAGGTGAGACTGACCTTGACTTAAGACTAGACTTGACTAAGACGTAGAGGACGGGGACAGTAGATACTAAGAAAGAAGATTGGAGAAATATGAATTAAGATTTGTCTAAAGGGTCTTAGTAACTAGACCACAAAATAATTACAAAGGAAAAAGCATCGACGCAAGGCTTGGAAGGTCACATTGCAGATGCTCCCAACAATGCCGAGAATTAAATGCTAAACGATAGCGGTTCATATCAGCCAAATAATCGTAGACCACAGACTAAAAAGTCAGGTAAGGTTTAGAAGTAAATGGGAATACACATAAATGACGAACATATAATTTGAATCCGAACCCTGAACATGTAAATAATCATAAAATTTATGATAGTCAAATGACTTACTATCAGAAAACTTCTGAGGGAACGCTGTCTCCATAGATGGTAAATTAGAATATTGCCGAGTCTGTGGAATGCCAGGTGACCAATCAAAATTGTTGGTTTTCGTAGCGACAGGAACACTGTCATGATATTGTAAATGTTGTCCGTTATTAACTAAAACAAAAACAAAAAAATGCATGTTAATAGAACAGATTGTCAATGGATGTAGAAAAATCTATTAGAAATAGTACAGGAATCACCGATAGATATCATAGCACTGCCAAACGACGAGGTAAATAATGAAAAAGTGACTCACTTTCATAAAATGCATGAATCCATTCCATAAGACCAGACGGCATATGAGGACAGTCAGGAAACTGACAATGCTTCTTAATTTTCGTGTGATGGTTAGACGTGGCAAATATCTCAGCGTTATTATTAGTTGGTTCCTGGACTGAGTTTCGGAGTTCCTTATCCATACATGTCACTTTAAGCTGTATTTTCGTAGCCCATCCTCTCGACATTTTGCGAATATACGCACGAGATATTTTGGCTCTTTCAAATGACAAAGATACTTTGTCTAACATCTCTGGTGGGGATGGAATTGTGAATTTTGTCGCGAAAGGACACGGTAGACCTCCATGATCATTACATACAATATTTTCTCCGAGTGCTGTAGTGATTTTTTTAGGAAAACCTTTCCTTTTCTGCAATGTTATATGTTTTGATTTCTCAAAAGCATTTGACAGCGACAACATGTCTAGATTCGTTGGTGATACTAAAACTGAGATGTACAATAGGTTTTGTTAATTTAGAACCAAATATTAGGAACCTGGTTTATATTTACAAATTCTAACACTGCGTGACTGGTTGAACGAGTAACATTATTCAAGATTAAAAGGCAATTGGTGCTCGTTAGTCTTGTAAAACGTCATAATTTCTCAACATTGGAGTATACATCAGACAAGTCCTATTTTTTCATATGCACCCTCGAGGGTGCTATGAACACAATTTTGCCTTTGGCATCCCAAGGGGAACAAAGGAATACTATAGTCAAAAGTATTGATCAGTGGTAATCTTGTAAGTTATGATATAGACAGCACACTATCTGTTTTTTTTTTCAAATTATTTCGAATCATACTTTGTTTTCCTCGTTTAACCAGTCTCTATTTTGGATAATTAGCTTGTTATTCTTTGGCGGAGACTGCTTTATTAACAGATTTTTGAAGTCGGGTGATGTTTTAACAAATAAAACATTAAAAGCAACATAAAAACTAACTTACGCTGGTTATAATATGTAACTGACAATAAACAACAGATTTAATATTTCACCAAAGATTCATGCTTCTATTTTAACACTCAAGTCACTTCACAGCTTCTCATGTACCACTATGAGTATATAGAAACTTCGATATCACCTATGGGAAATTTTCGCGTCAATAAACTATAAAGCAATGATTTAGAAATCAAAGTTAAACAATTGGTTAGTTAATAGACTCGGCAAAGGGCATGGTTTAGTGAGTAACCTGGCCACTCTCCAAGGCCGAGTCTTACATAGTCGTCCTACTGCTCCCGCAACAGGAAGGTGATTTACCAAAAAGGCATCGCACCACGCCATTTAAAAAAACCTTTGTTTACGTCACCTTTGTCAGGAGCATCAAGAAAGAAAATCACTTTTCGTAATAAAGTTCTTTAGACAGAATATAATGATTTTGGAGCTTAAGTTTAATATTAATTTCATTAAAAGTCTCAACAATTTCTTCTAGTTATTTCACTGCTTTACTATCACACGTCACACGGCTCGAAGGACCAAAATGGACAAGTCAATAGTAACAGTAGAGTTTATAGTTTTGTTTTTAAAACATAAGATAAAGTTAGTTACAAAATAGTATAACGTCTTAAGTTATGCTTATATAGTTAATAATTAATTCAAAATCAAAATGGCGTAAATCAGCGTAAATTGATAACTACGAGCAACGTGATGTACGATGAGAGTCACACAAAATAGGTCACACTAACTCAAAATCTTGAGCCAAAATTCCTGTAAATACTGATTAAGCGATCAAATTAAAAGTCATCAGAATTCCATTAATACCATACAAAGCAGAGCAAATAAAATCAGAACTGCATGCTTCTAAAACTACACACATTATTATTTGCCACAGCAACTAAAATAAGAGTATTACAATTTGATACCTATTTTTTGGCAATATGAAAGTTCTTCTGCTGAAAGTCATAGCGCAGAGCTATTCTCTACCTCAATATTGAAGCTAACTTGTTCAGGTTCAGTGTCATCTTCGTCAATATCTGTCCAGTTTGTTTCGTCGTCTTCACCACTGATTAATGAATTAATATCATCGTCGATTGACATCCATATTTTAGGTTGGATGTTAGCTGGTGTCACATCACTACATTTTGTTTCTACTTGCATATCTTTGTTAGAAATTGAACATTCTTTTATTTCAACATCTGTTTTTTTATCAATTTGTATAACTACGAAATCTTTGTCGTCATTGATGTTGTAATACTCAGGGTATATAAGTTCATCGTAATCACTTTCCTCAGATTCGTCACTATCAAAATTGAAGCATTCTGGTTGTTTTGGTTTGAATTTGATAGGATTAGCAAGTAACAAGGTTACTTCGATATCCTCAGAATCTGAAAGCTCTTCAGGTAGTATTATATTTCGCCAGTCTGCCTTAGCTGACATGTTCGGCGCTTCTGAAAAGTATCCATTATTATGTCGTCTGATTTACGAACTCTAAAGATTTGTAAACACTGTTATTTTTTTATTCCTCAGATGGCAAATAGCCTACCTGATTGGAAGTAATTACCTTAGCCTATAGAAACTTCATAGGTGTCGATCCTATTGTAGTATTAAAATGACGATTACCACGTTACGGACTTTACGTGCCTTCCAAAGCTCAGAAACGTTCGATAATAGAATTGCTAAAAACTACTATTCTAAAAAGCAATAACATCTGATGTTATTGCTTTTTAGAATATAAATATATCGATATAGTCTCAAAATCGCTGGTTGTGGATACTTAAAGTAACTAGTCTGTGGTAGCAGGTGGTAGCCTTCAGTTAATCATCCAAAACTTTGTAAAATGAGGGTAGTTAGTAGATTCTAACTACCCTCAATTTACTAAACTTTTATCTCCAACAAACAATATTCAATTCTGGAAGAGGGCAATATAAGATTATAATAGTACTGCTAACTCTACTTACCATTAGGGAAATGATCACTGTTTCCACTGCCAGGCATGTCTATGGCCACATAGTAGAACTCTTCCGCTGGCATCAGCTCCAGGAGAGGCTCGAACGTCGCCGAGCAGTCTTCACGGCCGTGGACGAGGAACACTGGTTTCGCCAGGGGATTGCCCCATGAGATCACTGGAGAAATAAAGTCATTAATTACTTATCCCACTAATATTGCAAGGGTAAAAGTTTGTGGAGGTGTTCGTTACGCAATCACGTCTAACCCCTGCTAGCTAACACCTGCGATTTTAATTCTGTCACTTTCAATCCTGGGAGAAAGTTCTCGTGGGAACCCTAGTACCTTAACTAGTTTCAAGACTGTCTCTCTATACCATACTTCAGGAAGGTGAGGTGGGTCCCAAATGGTAGCACTACACCTTCGAGTACGTAACAGACTTGTGTTGTGACTTATGATGTCAAATATTCTACAACTATCCACATATAGATGCTAGCTGCCATGCGCGACTTCGCCGGCTTAGGTTGCCCCACCTGCTCCAACTACACACACCGGCATAATTAGCGGAACATAAAAAAAAGTGAAACCTTTGTCAATTAATGTTGCTGGCTGGTTTATGACTATTTTATTTTAGAATAAAATATTTTAATATCAGAACACTGTTATCTTCACTTTTTTCTGTAATTGTTTTAATTTTAATCGACGTTTTAATAATTTCGAGTAATTATTCCATATTACGGGTGCAGAAGTTTGTATGTAAAGATCTTATTTTTTTATTTAATTCAGGACTTTTTGGACTTTTTATGTTCCTTAAATCTTACTGAAGGATAAGGGAATCATTGTGCCTGATTTAACCCCGACTGAAATTGTCAGGCACTTGAGATGAGAAGCAGTAATCAAACTTACAGAGATATCGCCAGAATGCTTCGTCGATCTGTTTCAACAATTCATCGCAGTGTCCAGCGATACAGGGAGACTAATTCTCTCGTTAGACGTCGTGGACATGGTAGAAATAGGCGTACATCAAGAAGAGATGACCATTTTATTCAGCTGCGTGTTCGAAGGAATCCGCGTTTGACGGCTGTGTAAGCCAGAAATCTTCTTCAAGAAGTTCGAGGAGTAGCAGTAAGTGAACGTACGGTACGAAGACGGTTCGAAGAAGTGCATTTGCGTTCACGCGTGCCAGCCAAGGCTCCAAAACTCGAGGTCCATCATCGCAGAAACAGACTCAATTTCGCTCGAGAGCATTGTCTTTGGACCACGGATCAATGGAGTAAACTTTTGTTCAGTGATGAGTGTAGAATTATTTTAAATCAAATTGATGTACGTCAAAGATTATGGAGACGTGAAGGGGAACGATACAATTAGTTAAATTTTGAAACTACGGTACTATACGGCGGAGGGTCCATAATGGTTTGGGAGGGGATATATTTGGGAGCTCGCACGGACTTAGTGGTGTCCGATAGAGGGAGTCTGACTGCTGATCGATACATAAGGGAGGTTCTTGAAGAAAACGTGGTACCTTTTGCCCCTTTATCGGTGACGGCTTTGTGTTGATGCAAGATAATGCTCGGCCTCATATCGCATTGCGAACTCCGAAAACTACCTTAATCATGTGAATCCGATTGAACATGTCTGGGACTTAGTAAAACGTGGGGTGAAATCCAGAATACCCGCTCCTGTGACTTTGGATGAACTGCGAAATGCCGTATTGGAGGAATGGCAGACACTTTCCCAAGAGACGATAGACAACATCATTCTAAGCATGCCAAGACGGGTAGAAACTTTGATAAGGGCACGTGGAGGAAATACTCGATACTGATTTATCCTTTATTCCAATGAAAAATAAAATGATTAATTGAATTTTTAAATTTTGTTAGTCACTATGAAAATTCAAGAATGTTTATTTTTCCGTAATGTTTATTTTTCTCAATTAACCAAACAAAGTACCTTTTAATTTTAAAATATGGCATTTTATTTATGACATCGAATGGCGTTTATTGGTTTTAAAATAAAATTGTTTTGAAAAATATTTAGCATTTTTAAGCTATTGCATAGTTTTTATCGCGGGCTTTGAGCGGGCCTTAATCAAGAAATTCCGGAACGCAAAAAACCTAAGACGAAGGTCGAGACGAGGTCACACGAAGTTGACCGAGCACGGCCGAGCGTTGGCTTGTCGTGTATGTACATATATTATATGGTACGATTGTACGAAGCTCGCACGGATCGAGACGTGATGATAGTGAGTGTGAGGGTGACTGTGAGAGTGAGGGTGGGGTGAGGGTGAGAGCGAGGGGTGAGGGTGAGAGCGAGGGGTGAGGGTGAGAGCGAGGGGTGAGGGTGAGGAGTGAGGACGAGGGTTTTTTTTTTATTTTTTAGTGTAACTTGAATTAATATCAAAGAAAAACAAAGGTATGCTATGCAATAGCTTTACCGCGGCAGTCTCCGAGTGCCACACGTCTTTTTTTATGTTCCGCTAATTGGGCCGGTGTGTGTATATTTAAATGCCATCCCTGGACCTGCTCGGTGCAGCTGTTTTCAAGTATTGACTTAGCAATACATTTGGCGATTTTTATTTGATTTTGTTCGAACTAGATGGCGCTGTCTGAAAATTTTCACAAATATTTCTAAGATAATTGTGAAATACTGTTTGTCGTTTTTTTCGGTGATTTTCGGTCTGAGAGTGCACGATGCATGCTACTTTCTAACACGAACCAATATTTTATTCCTACGGGAAGACACACTTGTAGGCAAACTGCAAAAAAATTCACACGGGACCCGTCCTCCAAGTATTTTTTTTCTAATAAGTGGGAACTGATAAAATGTAATTAAAGAGTAAGATATAGAAAAAAGGAAAATAAAAGAAAAATGTTAATAAGTATTTATTTCAGTTACTTCACTACTAAAATAATTTAACATAATATGCCAAATACAAAACACTACTTTTAAAAATTAAAAACACAAAAAGAAATAACTTTATGAAACACAACCAAATCAAGAAAGTAATTTGAAAAAGCTATCCTACATAATAGGACTTAGGTAAACCGATTCAGATGAAACATCTAAATCTAAGAACCATTGCTGAATAAAGTGATTTTAAATAAAAAAAGAACTTTCATCCAAATTGGTTCATCCGTTGAAGAGGAATAGTGCTACACACAATATGACGATCCAACTATAATATCCCTGTTTTTGCATTGCATCTCGTCAAGCAACTAGTTCGCTTAAGAACTTAGCAACTACAATTAATTCTAAGCCAATGAGTACCAATATAAATATATTTTAATTAAAAAATGGCAACGAATAGTTTTAAAAATCCATCTTCCAGCTCCCTTTTACATTAGCTCTCAAGAAAACGATGATCAGTCACCGAATGGTGGCGTCATCAAGGTATTTAAAAGTTTCTGAAGTTCAAATTGAAGCTTGGTAAAAATTGTATAAAACATAGATATCAATATGGCAACTCGTTAGAAAGATCGTTATTTTTTTTTACATGTAATCATTGACATTACTGACGTTTGACAGCGATTCGATGATGTTGCCAGTGTGCAAAAAATGTTAGTTCAGTTTCGAGACTCTTTTACCAAGCTGTACAATTTACAATTTACATAATGATGTTTATACCATTGAAAGGGAGATGTCTCGGCTCCAAATTCGCTGTTGATGATGGGGAAAACTGAAGTAGGGGTGACCTTACTGATGGTGGAGGCAAACGCAGCGATGCATAAGGTGACTGAAGCTCACATTCTGCTAAAAACATAACATGATAAATTGATAGTTTTAGAAATAGAATATTGATATCTTCACACAACACATAATAAATCTGTATTGGCAACTATCGGCGGGGACATTTAAAACCTATCTAAGGCCCACGATCGGCCTCTAATTTTAATTGATTGCACAATAATTCATATTTTGCTATGTTTATTCGGGATGAACGCCGAAACTCATTATCCGACTTTAAGCTTATTTTAATAAAAAAAAGTATTTGGTAAATTGCTTGATAATAGCTTTTTTTTTATTTGGGTAAACTAACAACATCTAAAAACTTAGACAAGACCGGCATTTTTTTATTAATTATAAAAGTATTTTTTTTAAACATAAGTCTGTCAAGTTACCAAGAAATTGAATATGAATTGTTTGATAACCAAATTGGGTTTTGTAACGAAAGATCTAGAAATGAAACTGTAAATCAACTTACCGATACAACCATGACAAATTTAAAGAAAAAAAGAACTTAAAGATTTATAGACCTAGCGAAGCATTCATGACAGTCTCTGCTCCAATCTTGTTAAAGAAATTACAACACCTTTGCCATCCGCGGCACGTAACTCAATCTCATTCGTTTCTATTTGAGTGACAAAGCTTAACATATGAGGGTCGACGAATGGACTTGTGAGGACTGTAGGAGTAACCTTTGGTGTCTCTCAAGGGAGCGTCTTAGGTCCTATACTATTTTTGATCTTCGTTATTGATTACTGTCACATTGATCTTTAGAAAATCGAAGAAAGCTTACTACTTTAAAAGACACACACACACATCATCAGGACTAGCATTGCCTGAGACATACTTTGAAGTTCAAAGTATGTCTTATGCGTTGAGGGGGTTCAAAGTTTGAACCCCTTTAACACATAAACCCATTTTTATTAGTTTTACAATTCATTTCATGTTATTATATTTTATCTTGCTACTTGACTAACTATAACCTGATCCTGATCTGATGACTGCCTCTGTGGCGCGGTGGGAGTGTATCCGACTGCTACGCAAGAGGTCCCGGGTTCGATTCCCAGGTCGGAACAAATATTTGTGTGATCCACAAATGTGTGTTTCGGAGTTTGGGTGTTTCCTATGTATAATATGTATGTATTTAGTAAATATATAAGTATGTTTATCAGTTATCTAGATCCCATAGCACAAGCTAATATTAGCTTACTTTGGGCTAGATGGCGCTGTGTGAAATGAAATGAATATTTATTCAAATATAAATAGAGTACACGAAGGTGATGAATATGTTACAGTTCTTAAATTTAGCCTCAATGGCATGTGAAATATAATTGTTACATCATAATATTAGTCATGCAATGTCAAAGTTCAAATCAAAGTTTACATAAAAATAAATTAATTAAAAATAATAAAATAATTATATGCACTAAAATGTTATATGTCAATGTCAATGTGAAAAGTGTCACACAATATTTATTATTATTTTATCCCTTGAGAGGGTTTTTTTGGGATAGAAGGAATTCAAAGTTATTAATCACCTAAACATATATTAACAGTTGATGGGATGGCATTTTTTTTTTCCAAAAATGAATTTGAAAACTTCTTGCAGAAGAACCTTTGTTATGTTCCAAGTGAGTCAGGCTACCTGATTAATTAATATCTAGTCTTAATGTTAAACTTCTAAAGTGGATCATTTTGTAGACAGCTAAAACTCTTGTTTATGAGTGCTACATATTATGTATAATATACATATATATTGTCACGCCTCTATCCCCGAAGGGGTAGGCAGAGGCATATTAAACGCCCACATTTCACCGTATGCATTTTAGTCCCACATAACAGGTGGTGAGCCCATCACTGTGTTGAAATGGACAGGCGCAGGATGCGGCAACATGCTGTTGAAATTGACTGCCTCTGTGGCGCGGTGGGAGTGCATCCGACTGCTACGCAAGAGGTCGTGGGTTCGATTCCCACCCAGGTTAAAACTTTGTGTGATGAGCACGATGGTTTATTCTGTGTCTGGGTGTTATTTATCTATAATATGTATTTATTTAGAAATATATAAGTATGTTTATCAGTTATCTAGATCCCATAACACAATCTAATATTGGCTTACTTTGGGCTAGATAACGCTGTGACAAATGTCCCACAATTTTTAAAAAAAAAAAAAAAATGAAAATTTTTTAAGTCGCCCATAAGATCTTCTACTTGGCTTAACAACTACCATTTTATTGGCAACCGGGAGCGAAGGCTTAACATGCCTTCCGAAGCACGGAACTGAGGTCTAAAGGGCCAAATAAATTTAATAAAATGTGTCTATTTTAGATGTTAAAATTGGAAGAAATTTTGAACCCGTTGCCTTTTTAGTGAGGTGGTAACAAAAAGGCTAAAAGGTCTTATGTGCTAGACACTAATTAGCAATAACAAACAAATTATGGGGACAAAGTTTATTACAGGTAAAGTTGTCAGGCATAAGGTTATAAGTATTATGCTACTTTAAAAGCCAGATGGTATTACATATTAATTTACTTTACTGTTGCTTTACTGACAAAGAGTGGTATTTTTTGTTTTGTTAAGAAAACTAAAAACACCACTCTTTGTCTGAATATTATATTTAGTACCTCTCCTTTGGTAGATATGACTAGTAATAAATACATTTTATACAAATTAGCTGTTTAAATTTAGAACTAAGAAATTAACATTGAACTGAACTGTGAGCCAGATTGAGTACTTGAACTGCGAGCTGATCTGAACTGTAGGTCATGCATATTTGATGAATGACCCTTATCTAGGATGTATTTTTTTTAGCAGAGAGACTATACATCCAGTCTACATAAGTATCACAACTAAAAAAAACAAAATCAATGGTACCAAATATTAAAACCTATTATTTAAATACGTATAATTAATAATATATCTACTAACTGTGTAAAACTTACGTGCAAGATTTCCCCAGGGTGCTTGGATTTGCCACTCACATTTTCTTGTGCATTGCATTTTCGAAAATGTACGTTATTATTTACTGTTACGTTTATTGATAAAATTATTTTTATGGACATGCGTACTGCACTGTGTATCTATAAGAAATATATTGTCAGTATGTATGTAACTGAAGGCCTATAATTACTCCAATGCAACAGTTAATCTGAATTTGACAGTATTTTGCGAATACAATGACATACAGACGACACTGAATACTATCTGATAATTAATGTGTAACCTTTGGATCGCAGAGAAATTTCACACGACTACAATAAAAAATTGACTGAATTCGTGCGTGATATTGTTTTCCGACGATCGTCGAAGTAATCAAAGTTGTCTCGTTTTAATATAAATGTAAGATAAGGATAGAAACAACATCATGTCAAACATCAAATAAATTTAACCTGTAACGTTTTATTTAAAAACTTGACATCTGTCAGTCATTCATATGAAAATTGACAGCTACCTGTTGATGTTTTTTTTTTCCTCACCATAGTATCTAAATTATTCATTGGTACCTACGTACCTTTATGTATATTTTTCAGTGAAATTTTAATTTAATAACACAATCAAGATACACAATTAGTCAATACAAAATTGTTAATGTTGCTTATCAATAGTATACACATGGAAAACTCCATTGCACGTTAGACAGTGGCGGAATTGCCGGTGCCCGCTCCGCTATAGGGGCCATAAGAAAAAGAAAAAAAAAAGATGTTTTTTTTCTATACTGTACTCTATCAATAGTGTTGTGACCATCCAAAAATCTGTTCCCCTAAAGCAATATTAGTTTTGAAACTGTTATTAAAACAATACGTGTATAGAGTTCAATTTTCGTCGTGCAAGCCAAACTTTTTTCAACATTATTTTGTTTTGCACGCATAATTTTGTGTTGACGTGTTCATCTGTTACGTGGAACCGGTGGAACTAAAATGCTTACGTGAAGTGTGGGCGTCTGGTTTGCCTCTGCCAGATCATATTCGTACAATATGCTTGATTGATGATAACCTGTTCTATGTACATGATTATTGCAATGGGTAATAAAACAATTTATTTAATTATAATTTTGATTTTTTATGTTTTGCATTTTTATTTAGAAACTCTACAATATGTGCAACAATTACTTCCGGGTTAGTGATGTGTACATCATGACCACCAGGGACAGTTATCGATAAACAATTGGGTTGTAATAGACAACATTTTTCTAAAATGTTTTTGGCATACTGTTTTCCATCGATTGCGCTTGTGTTTTCCGAAGCTTCAATAAAAAGCATTGGCGGTGTGCGTTCCGTTATAACAGTAAACAGAGTTTCTTCAGATACAGGAATGTTTACCAATTTTTTCATTCTTGGGTCCCATGACAGTCTGTAAAAATACATGCAAATAATAGAATAACATACAAATATAACATACAAATTATCTTTCACAACGAGGACTTATGGATCACAATAATTCTTTATTCCAACCCGGGACCTCGGCGTGTCAGTAGCATACACTATTATACAACTTACGCCACCCAGGCTGTCAAGTAGTTACAGTGTATTACTTGCTTTGCTGAAGGATGCCTTTTCTTTAACGTTTGGAAATCCCTTCGGATGTCATGTGGGACTCGAACCGGCTAAAACCACACGATCCCTTCCTAAGTTTCTACTGCCGGACGCCCAGGGTAACTCCTCTGTAAGATGTCCCAGTGCTCCTGGCAGACTTTCCCTACCACTGCGGCCTCACCTAAGGGTTCAGGTGTAATCCCGCTTCTTTGGGGGTTGGTTAAGGTATTTTCCCATTCTTGGGCGTGAAATTTTCACGTCATGCCACCGTCTTGGGCCTGTTTCTGTAAGAACGGCGAGCAGCCCACCCACCGTCCTCAGACCCCCAGTCATGGATGCCGGTAATCTTGGGAGAAGACAAGTCATTGCGGAGTTTTTTATAAAGTGGTAAGAAGAGCATTTATTAACCCTCAATAATCAATCCCCAGTAAAACGGCTTTCATAAGAAATTAAAATGTCATACAATATTTGTTTACTTAAATCACTAACCGAAATTTTTCTTCACCAGCCGGAATGAGAGATCTGGATAGTACAGTTTCAGCGTGTTCCTCTGTAAGACTCCTATTTTGTATAACTAAGTTTGAAGCCTCATCCTGTGTCATAACTCTTGATCGGCCTTTGTTCCATCTGTAATTATATATTATTAATCTTCATTGCTATTACAAAATAGTATAAATGCCTTGCGACTTCGCCCGAGTCAAACTAATAATGGATATTTTATCTATATAAATGAATAAATTGAAAGTGTCTGTTTGTAATTCCAAATTAACTTCTTTTGTTCAAAAAAATCCATATGAAAGGAAAGGCCAAACGTACTCGGATACCCAGTTCGTTTCATACGTGCATGTATGAAACGAACGAAAGTATGCATAGATTGCGAAGCATGGCGATCTGTCCTCTCTGAATACCCTGTCAGGGATACAGCGTGAAGATAGTTAGATAGTGAAGTACCTACGGTATTTACATAAAAAAACCTGTCTGTCTGTTTGTTCCGTTTAACCTCTGACACGACTCGGCCGATTTTAATGGAACTTTCAGTGAAAACGATCTTATGTTATAAGGAGTAACTTAGGCTGCAGCAGTATTCCCGCATTCCTGCGTGTACGGGAACTACGCGGGTGAGATCGTGGGAAGTTTTAAAATATAAATGTTACTTTAGTTGGCGTCAAAACGTACCTGTCGTAGCTACCATAATAAGCATCATAAAAGTAAAGATACCAATGTTGATGTTTATAATATGGATAGTAAAACATAGACAAAGGTGGCGCAGGGTCTAAATGAATCATCTTCGTTATTTTACCGGGATAAATGTGATTATAAAATACACCTGGAAAATATAATATAATGTAATAATTTCCATAAATAAAAAAAGTTGAATTTCAATTTTATTTCTGTAGTCAGGTTTTTGTGCAAACAACCATCGGTCTTGGTATGAACATGTGATAAGAAGGAATGAAAGTCACGTAAATAAAAGAACGATGAATATTAATGTTGATCTAGGACGATTTAACCAATGGACGCGCTATCTTACCGTTTGCGCCTATACTCCGCTTGCCATTTGCTAAGCATTTTTAGCTAAGTCACTGTTCCGCGGACTCAGTCTATCGTACACGTTCGGAGGGTAATGTATAAAGAAAAAATGACGAAATGTGCTGTAAAATGGTATAAAAGTTATAGCGGTTGTACAATTAATGTTTGTTTTCACTCGTCAGTAAAAATTTAATTTATTTACATAACTATTTTAACAAAAACCATTCATTATTGAAACATACCAACAACTTAATCGGCCTATATTCATTATACTTTCTTACTTTCATTCACATAAACATTATACAAAGAGTTACCATCTCAAATTAGCCGAATAATATTGTGTCAAATTCGTATTGCATACCTACATTTTTATTGGTATAGTGACAACACTTCATGCAAGAGTAAGAAAACAATATGTGTGTAGTTTCCCCACCGTACGAAAGTTGGTTGAATGTGATTTCATAATTAATGGAGTACATTACGCGTCCATTGGTTAAATCATCCTAGATGTTGATGAATGAAGAACCAAATTTAGGCCAAAGAAAAGATGACTGGATTGTATAAGAAGTGATATGGATATGAAAGGAGTAAATGATCAGATGACGAATAACAAAGATGAAGGTAAGAAGAATATGTACCGCGACGATCCCAAATAAATTGGTACAAGGGCAAGTGAATAATGATTGTCTCAGTGCAAACATCTAGTTACATTAAAAGTACAACTTGAGAACTTAAAAAACATGATGCAAACAGTTTCTTACCTGAAATGAAACCCCTGGAATGACTTATGTAAATGAAAGAATGCCATTTCATATGTTCTACTACAGCACGCATAACTTCAATGTTACATAAATGTGATACAATCATACCAGGGGGAAAAATATCCGACTTGCCATGTCCTGAAATTTGGAAAAAGTTTTGTTTATTTAAATGCTGAGAGCAATTAAAGAAGAGTTTCGGAGTGGAGATACACGACAAGGAGATACACCACTATACGAGTATATGGGGTCCAAGCAAACTCACAAGCTAGCAATGCACCTGCTGACCAACGGAAGAGGCAACGACACGGCTGCCCTGACGCAATTGGAATTTCAGACGGTAGTTGCTACTCGCTTGTAACTAAGACTATAATAATAAGCCAAACCTCAGTTCTAAATCCTAGTCAAACGGAGTTTAGTGCCAAACCCTACTCAAGTAAGATGGAGAAGATTCGGTGTGAGTCATATTAACATTCTTTAGTAAATATTAACAATTTGACCTTGTAGATTACGCGGATTGATACTTTTATGCAGTATATCAAATGGGCTAATATGATATCCCTTACTAAAAATACCATTTGTACACGTAGCAGCAGTATGTTGTAAAAGAAGTCATTTAGTGAGGTGCAAGTTGGTGGTTAAAATACAATAATAGTCTCGAGATTCATTCAAAATTACACAATATATATCAATAACACTTTCAATAGCTTGGGTTAGGAGGCAAATGCATAATCTATTGATTGGCTTACCAGGTAAATCATAGGCAACATAGTAATATGTCTTAGGCAGTAATTCCAATAAGGGTATAAATGTCGCAGCACTGTCCATGTAACCATGCATTAAAAGAACGGGTGGATTTTTCGGATCCCCCCAGGATGCAACTGCAAAGAACAGATAAATTTTAATAATTAGTATGCTTAATACTCCATGACTGAAGTAAAACTTATTTGGAACCATCTACTGGCTATGAGAGAAAGGGAAAAAGAAAATGTGTGCATCTCCATCTCTTGCTACTACAGTAATATACGAAACGTAACTCTCTCTCTCTTTCCATCTTCACTTACGTACGTAAAGAAACTTTACTCCAAACATTTTATTAATATCTGAGTTTCATCAGCATTCGAGCACTATTCCCAATTGTATCTTTCTATTCACTTTCCTACTGTTAAATTCTTACTATATTTCTTGGGTTTAATTTTTGATGCAATAGCCCTAACGAAGAAATCTTCAAGGGGTATTACTTCTTATATCGTTTATTTAGCTACAATTTTAACATGTTAAAGCTATCGACTACGGTTATGCGAAATAGGTTGTCTTTTCTTAATTTCCGGTCAAACACTACTCAGTTCCTTAAAAGCAAATATGAATAATAATTATCCTGGTAGGATGATGGTGAGAGTTAGGAACTGAATTGCATTGTAGCTTCCTATACCGACTTAGGGTCAAAATACACCTGCTACTTTTACCATCCGCAACAAAAAAATACATACAAATTCGAACTAAGCAGTAATATTTCTACACATTTCGAACAAAATGTTAATTAATTTCAGAACGACGTATGTATCTATTAGTTTCTTAATTTTTGTCGCAATACACGATCGAAAAATTCGCTTATATTATTAGTATTTCAACCAAAACAATTGGGGACAGCTTTGGTACGACGACGAATTTGGTACGAAAAATTTCGTCCAGTCCATCTAGTCCGCCCCGGAGGAAAGAAAGAAAAAAATAAGAGAATTTAAAAATGGTAGCCTGAGGATTATTCCGATCTGTCCCAGTGTAGGAGAAAATGGTCCATAATCCTTGAATTTTGTTAGAGGTCACCAAGATTCGGAAAGGTTGTTTAAAGTGAATAAAATATTTTATCGAGTATTGGACATAATTATTAATCAACTTAAGTCGCGTTCCATTCCATGACTTCCTGCTTTCGGACGTGCTATCAGAATCGTGCGTATATTAACGACTGCTCAGATTTTGGATCCCGTTACGCCATCGTATATCGATGCGGCCGACATCCGAGTGCTGGATTCAATCACTGCGCCGCCTCGCCGCGACCTGTCCAGCTTCCGAAAAGCAATGTAATCGTCGCGTTTGGCGTATTCAAGTGTGTAGTAAGGAACTTTTGAACGCAGCCTTTGATTCTAAAACGGATAATAAAAGCGACCCTCATCGATGATAAAAGCGTCTCGTCTACTGTGGGTTAATCTTAACTATATTCAATGAAAAGGAACTATAATAAGTTATTATGATTATGTGTATAATCCATATAATACTTACATCATTAAACATTTTATAAACCCTTCACATTTTAAAAAACCTATTAGGAATTTTAGTAGACCTTAATTAGCAAAATTTAGTCCATGCATACACCATATCACAACACTAGTTGTCAGTTGACAGATATAAACAAGATATTTATAAAATGTATCATAACTCCTATGCAATAGAGCATATTTTACGGTCTATAAAAATCATCTTATCATAAACTGCAGATAATAACAAGTAGGAACATAATAAATTGTTTTTTATTTTTTTGCGATATTTGTGTTTTATGATATTGAACTTTGGTCTCGATGTCGTACTTATACTTAGTATTATTATATAATTGTTAAACAGTGCACTTTTTCCATTTAATCATTCTATTTTACTTGATAAAAATGTTTACCATAACTATGAATTTAGGTTATGTGTATAATTACATTGAATAAAAGTTTTTTATAGCCGTCAGTCATTTCTCAGCAAATAAAAGTAAGAAATAGGTGTTTATAATTATAAAGAATTAGTACACTTACTTGCAACATTACCCCAAGGAAGTTTTATAGTCCATTCTTTTGTGTATTTCAACATCGTCACAAAAATAGTTGCTGTTTCTACACTTTACGTAAAGACAAATTAATAAGTTTAATATATCGATATGATATCAGTCAAAATAATAGGTTAGGTACATAAAGTATTTCAAGTATCGAATATTCTAAGATCACTATTATTAGAAAATGTGTATATTTTATCTATGACCTCAGACTCGGACGTCACAGCAGGACTACAAGGTAAAGCTGACTAAACGAGTATAGTCTACGATGTAATATATGTCAATGTGTTATGTTTTTTATTTTTAAGATAAATACACTCGTTTACGTTAGCTCTATGGGTTAATTATATTATATTATCTGTGCTATGGGTATGATGTTAGTACCTACCTACCTAAATAAGTATTATATTATGAATCACTAGTTGATGCCCGCGGCACGCGTTATGAAGTTTTCCCTTTCCCGTTTCCCACGGGATATTGTTACCGGAATAATAAGTAGCCTATGTCCTATTCTTTATTATTGTATTTATTTCTTTATTATTATTCGTTGCGTTAACCAACTTTCAGGCTGGTCCTAGGGTGGGTGACCACTTTGTGGCATTACATTTGCGAGCGTTTCCGTGCTTCGGAAGGCACGTAGTAAAATGGCAGTCGTTAAGCCCAGTTGAAAGCCGGCAACTCGAAGACTTTCATCCATTTAACAGCAGGTCGTCACAGCCTGTGCCTGTCCATTCAACACAGCAATGGCCTCACCACCGGTGGGTACGTGGGATTAAAAAAATGCATTTGGTGAAATGTTGGTGTACAGATAAAGGCACGACAATATCAATATGTTTGTATATAATCCTATTCTTATGTATAATAAAGCTACCTATATTAATAATTATAAAACCTGTAAAGTTTCATTAAACCCTTTAGTAGTTTTTGCGTGAAAGAGAACACGCATTCAAACATACTTTTGTGTCTATTATAGTAGTAGAAATGAAGAAATAAATTTGAAAAGCAATTACCTACTATGTTAACTAAGTGTTGAGCAGGACTCGATCGCGAGCCTTTTCATTCACACAGCTCAAAAGAGCTGCTTTGGGATTACTTGGTAGGTTCCAGGATATAGTTTACCACTTTTGGGAAGCGCCTGGTAAAGTATTAGGAGCAATACACTAGTAAAACCAAAACGTACTGTGCTCAAATTTATTTTCTCAAATATACATTATCATATTATATACAACTTACATATGAGGACCACGTGAGCAGATTGCTCAAAAACGGAAAAGTCAAAAGTACTCGGATCCCCAGAGGTGCATGTATGAAGCGATTGATGAATCTGCAAGATGCGAAAGAAGTAAGCATGGATCGTGAAGCCTAGCGAGCTGTCCTCTCTGACTCCCCCTTCAGGGATACAGCGTGAAGATAGTTAGTTTAGTTAATTATATACAAAGCATTTATCTCACATGTGGTGTGTGAGGTGGTGAGCCCATTGTAGTATTGAAATGGACAGGTCGTGGCGACCCACTGTTGAAATGTTTCATGCCACCCATAAGGCCTTCAATTTTGCATAACAACTGCCGTGTTATTGGCAACCGGAACCAACGGCTTAACGTGCCTTCCTAAACACGGAAAGCAGTCACCCATTGAAGGTCCAGCCATTGCAAAAGTGACCGTTTACAGAACGGTTAGCGGGGCTACAAACGCTTGAATTCATTGTGTCTTACGTTTAATATACCCAAATGCATCGGTAGACGACTTACGTAGTATAAAGCAAACCTTATTTTAAGCAGCCCTATCACTGAGGAGACCTTGACAAGGGCTCTGCGAAATGTGGAGAATAGCGGACATTTGTTGTACATAAATTATTATAGAAGAATATTCTTCAACTATTCTACACCAATCTTTATAGTTAAGAATTACACAGGTAAATTTAAATGTACAATCGGCGGCCTTATCGCTAAAAACAATTTCTTACAGGCAACCTTTGGATGGACACATATTAAAAAAAAAACAATAATATAGTAGTAGTAGTAATATAGTTGGTGTAAGAAATATAAAACAATAAATTAATGACATAAATATAAAACAATAAATTAATAACATACTAAATTAATAATATAACTTTACTATTAATAATATATTATACAAATATATTTATATAAACTATAAAAGCATTTTATTTTCTAAAACTAGGGTATTAATGTTGTTTTATGTGTACACGGCAATGGGCTCACCACCCACCTGTTACGTGGGACAAAAATGCATTCGGTGAAATGTCCGCGTTTAATATGCCTCTGCCTATCCCTTCGGGGATAAAGGCGTGACGTGATGTATGTATGTTATGTGTAAAAATTCAATTTTAACCATTTTTCTTTCTTAAACTTTAATGTTGTTATTTTGTTCTCTTTGTTTTCATCAAAGCGAATTTTCAATCAAAATTCAATTCAATTCAATCAATCAATTCAATTCAATCAAAAAAAAAGAAAATTCAATCAAAGCAAAATTCAAGCGCTCGTGGCCCCGCGGTCTCAGTGTTCTGTAAACGATCACTGAGTTACGCAGCTTTCACTATGGCTGGTCCTCGGATGGGTGACCACTTTGTGGCATTTACATTTGCGAGCGTTTCCGTGCTTCGGAAGGCACGTTAAGCCGTTGGTCCCGGTTGCCAGTAAAATGGCAGTCGTTAAGCCTGGTTGAATGCCTTATGGGCGGCATGAAAAATTTCAACAGCAGGTAGCCACAACCTGCGTCTGTCTTTTTCAACACGGCAATGGGCTCACCACCTATTACGTGGGACAGGTAAAATCCACACAGTGAAAAGTGGGCATATTATATATGCCTCTGCCACCCCTTCGGGGATAAGGCATGATGGATATTTATTATATTTTATTTGTTTTCATCATTTTTCTCTCCTCCCTTTCGTATTTCTTGTTATTGAGTATACTGCTCACGTGGTCTTTGTATGGAAGGTGCGGTCTACCCTGGCTCATTCTTACCTCTGCTTTCGCTTCCAGCAGATTCACAAGCGTTACATACATGCACGTCTGTGTATCCGAGTACTATTGATGTTTCCGTTTTTGAGCAATCTATTCACGTGGTCTTCGTGTGCAAGTCTCGCTTACCTTCCCCCCCCCCCCCCCCCTCCCCCTTATTATGTGAGCAGTAATCATGTGCAGCGTAACATTGATTCATTACCTTAGTTACAATTTCAAATTGATCGCATCTCCATGGCATTTACTTTACTTTCAGGCATCTTCTGGCATACCCTAGTTTCACAACCTACGTTTAAGCTAGGAGAATCTAACATTGAAATGTTTACACTGACGCATAACGGTTGAAGATTTCATGATCCCAACTTAATTGTCGTAGGTATGACTAGGCGATGACGTAGTAGGAAAAACTAATGATAATAAAACTTCCATTGTATTATAAAAAACGTTTTAATTTTAATTATGTAAGCAAAAACTAATGTAATTGCTGGCGATTTAAAAAGAGTTTTTTTTTCTATAATATGTATGTATTTAGAAATATATAAGTAGATATGTTTATCAGTTATCTGGTTAACATAGTACAAGCTCTGCTTAGTTTGGAATTGTGTGAGTTGTTCCAACGATATTTATTTATTTATTGCCAGGTTCTTCCTCAGGCTCGACCTATTGCTTTGCGAATCTGGCAGTAAATGTAAATGTCGAAGCAGTAATCTTGACGTTCATAAGTGTTACTTTGTGACCTACGCCTTCTGACCTACCTATAAGCCTTCTGCAAAACTAATAAATAAATAATATATATTAAAAAAAAACAATAGATCATAATTAATATTTTAGAATTAATGCATCAATGTTTAAAAATGGTTGTAACACTGTTAATTGATATCAGAGTTGTTAAGAAGCTCGATAGAATAAAATGTAGTGAATTTCAACTTGTTTCGGTAGCGGCTCGGTTAGTTCAGTGGCTAGAACATTGCCCTGGTTAGACAAAGGTCACGGGTTCAATACCCGTCCTGAACAAGTTGTCTTTTTCACTTTAATAATAAAAATTCCATTGTATTGGTTGAGATTTTAGTATTTTAAATAATTCTATAAATTATATACAAAAAAACATTTTCTTTAGATTAGTAATGACCGCCAAAAAAATAAACAGTCTTAAAAACTAATATTTACATACTAAAAAAATACGTGTTTTTGTCTAATAAGCTAGTATTTGTATCGCGTATATAATATATACTAGTCCATAATAGCTAATATCCTTCAATAACAGCAGGAATAAAATAAATATTATACATTTTAAAAATTGGTATGTATATAAAACATTTTCTATAATATTTATGAAAAATGTCTTATCAACGCTTGAGGCAAGTTTTTGCCTTATTAAATCTACTCTCAAGCGTCGATTGAGTATTGAGAAACGTTCTGGAATACGGCCCTTAAATCCCAGTGGACACTGTCTTCACCTGCGTAGTTGCCGTTCCCGTGGGAATACAAAAAAAAAATATAGCCTTAGATCTTATGACATCAGTTATCTGCCAGTAAGGTCCCGTTAAAATCGGTCCAGCCGTTTCACAGCCGGAACAAACAGACATTTTTTTTTAAAGGTGTTTTTTAAGGTTATTATTTTAAAAATTTTGAATTACGAAAAATTTGGAATATTGGTAAAATATAAGTAGATATACCTACTTACTACACTACTACTTTTGTGGTAAACATTTTATGTATACTTGTGCCGATAATATTACTTACAAAATCATTGCGTATACTAAATTGAATTTATTTTTCTATCACGCGTTTTCCCCGAAGGGGTGGCAGAGGCATATTATAGATATAAAGATCCCTTTCACCGTGTGTATTCCTATGTCCCACGTAATTGGCGGTGAGCCCATTGCCGTGTTAAAATAGACAAACGCAGGTTGTGGCTACCTGCTGTTGAAATTTTTCAAACCGCTCATGAGGCTTTCAACTTGACTCAACGACTACTATGTTACTGGCCACCGGGACCAACGGCTTAACGTGCCTTTCGAAGCACGGAAACGCTCGCAAATGTAAATGCCACAAAGTGGTCACCCATTCGAGGACCAGCCATGGTGAAAGTTGCGTAACTCAGTGATCGTTTACAGAACACTAAGTCTGCGGGGCCACAAGCGCATTAAACTACTGAATTAAACTGGAGTATTAAAGCTTCGATCTTACAAATCTGCTAATAATGCTTCTTTCGCCATTTTTATCCAATAACCTAAATAAAACGTAGTCGTAGAACATGAATTCATCGTTTTCTTTCAAACTAAATCTAGGCTGTTTGAGGTTCGGCCTTTGCAACAAAATGTCTGCCATGAAGATGTCTGCTAATCTTAAAGGATTTGTAATTTCTTGTTGTTCAATGACATCTTGATATTGTTGTTTGTTTTCTGATCTGTAAATAAAATAATTATTTTATTGAGTGTGATATATACAGGTATTCAGATCAAAATAATCTATTAAGTATCTATTCGGCGATGTGGTCCGCGACCCGTCACGTCACGTTTCCCATCTTGGAGAAAAGTGGACTGGGGATAGCCGCTTTGCTACATTGAATGTAAGAGGAGGAATGAGAGACAAAATAGTGGAGGTATGTGAATGAAACAAAGAGGAAAGGATTTGACACCACTACACATGGACCCTATACGGCCTACGGTCAGGTGTAGCCACTACCAGTACAGCGTGCCAGGGTGTTTGTGTGTACTATCCGCTAGAATGAATGAATGTGAGACAGAATATGAATGTGTGAGCCCAAGACTCACACATTCATATTCTGTCTAGGAGGCTGAAGGTTGGACTCACCCGCATCTTTGTGCGGTGGTACCGATCTTCAAGAGACCAAAGCTAGAGACAGGCATTTTGGGAGAGCATGAGTGATATTCTGAGTAAATGCAAACAGAACGAAAGAATAGTAATGTTAGGTGATTTTAACGGTTGGGTTGGTGTGAAGCGTGATGGATATGAAAGTGTATTGGGAAAATATGGTGACGAACGAGTTAATGAAAATGGAGAAAGTTCGCTTGATGTATGTTTGGAGAGGTAATCTTGTGGTAACCAACACTATGTTCAACCACAAGGAAATCCACTTGTTTACGAGACAAGAAGGAAGCCAGAGAAGCATTGATTTTGTGATTGTAGATGCAAAGCTGAGAAAGAAAGTACTAGACACCCGAGCATACCGCGGTGCCGGTATTGACACAGACCACTTCTTGGTTATAAGTCGAGTAAGAGGTCTGTTTCAGCGGTGGCGGTACCGTATGCGTGAACCCTGTAGTGTACTAGAGCGCATAAAACTCGATAATTTGCAAGAGATAGGTCTTAAACAAGATTTTTTAAGTAAAGTTAGCGAGAAACCTGAAAATTTAGATGTGGTATGTGACATGGAAAAATTATGGAAGTCGTTTAAGGAAGGACTCGTAGAAGTTGCGATTGAAGTGTGTGGAGTAAACAAGAGTAGCCAAAGACGTACGGTAAAGAGAATGTGTACAGAAGTCATGAAAGCGTTGTCCGATAAGAAGAAAGCATGGAAGTCAACGGCTGAGGATGTAAGAATGGCAAAGGATGAATATAAAAGGTTTGAGCGTGTTGCAAAAGAGGTGATAAAAAGAAAGAAGTAGAATGACAGAGATGATTTTAATGACAGAGATGATTTTGACAACAGGTTATCTGATGATTTCCAAAAGAATATAAAATTCCTTTGGAAATCCATAAGAACAATGAGAGCTCAACGGACGACATCGCAGCTCACCCATATCAGAAACCATGATGGCAGTGTTGTGAAAGGTGAAGAATATGGGCTCAAAAGATGGAAGGAATATTTTGAAAGTTTATTTGAAAAAGAGGATATGCAAGCACAGACAAATCGCTGGGAAGTGAGTGAAAGCGGCAATAAAAGTGATATAAGTAGAGAAGAAATTATGGAAGCATTGAATAGTATGAAACTAGGCAAAGCTGCGGGAATTGATAGGATTTCGGTTGAGATGCTGAAAGTGGGACAGGGCGTTGTAGTTTGCCAGCTGTACCGCCTTTTTAACTTTTGCTGGAGGAGTGGCAGCGTACTAGAAGATTGGTGTAAAGCTGTCATCGCGCCGCTGTATAAAAGAAAAGGGTCGCAGCAAGAGTGCAAGAACTACCGCGGCATAAGCTTGCTCAGCATCGTCGGCAAATTGTAAGCGAAAGTTTTGATAAAAAGAGTGATGAATGAAACTGAAGGGAAAATGTGGGATGTACTAGCAGGATTTATGAAATGAAGAGGATGCACGGATCAGGTCTTTTCATTACGATGCGTAATTGAAAAACTTTTGGCGAAGAGTCAAAAAGTTTATTGCGCATTCGTAGACTTGGAAAAGGCCTATGGTGAGGAATGAACTGTGGTCAACATTGTCCATGTATGGCGTGAGCAGCAACTTGATACGAGCACTGAAATCTCTATATGAGGGTTCCAGTGCTTGTGTCAAAATCAACGGAGCATGCACAGACTTTTTTCACATCGATAAAGGTGTGTGACAGGGTTGTGTAGCGTCACCGTGGCGGTTTAATCTGAGTGTGGAACGTAACACAGAAACAAGTTTCATAGAAAACTTAGTTGATAGAATCATATAGTAGATATCTCGGTTCATATAAAGCACAGTTGACAGAAATATCTGTTCATAGAGAGCACGTTTCACCGAAAACTTTCTTAATAAAATGATTATTCATAGAATCTCGGTACATAGAAAGTACAGTTGGCAGAAATATACATATAGACATATATACATTGACAGTTGCTTGAAAGAACTGCAAGAAAGTGCGTATGGTTTAAAAATGACTGATCTGACTATCAAATGTCTTCTTTACGCTGATGATCAGGTAATACTTGCATCATCAGCGGACCAGTTGCAGTTGATGGTTAATATTATGCATGATGCGCTGGAAGGCAAAGGAATGAAAGTGAATGTAAATAAGACGAAAGTAATGGTTTTTGAAAAAGAGAAAAACATGACAGATTGCTCGATTTTTGTGGAATGAAAAAGAGTGGAACAAGTGAAAGAATTTTTATACTTAGGCTCAAAATTTGCGAGAGATGGAAAATGTGATGATGACATTGAAAGAAGAGTTTTGGCTGGCAATCAAGTGAATGGAGCAATGTACACCTTTATGAGCACCCAGAAAGTGTCTAAAAAGGCAAGACTGGCTGTGCATAGAGGAGTGCTTGTCCCTACACTAACATATGGCAGTGAAAGTTGGGTATGGCAGAAGAATCAAAGAAAGGAACAGCGTGATAAGGGAACATTGCCGTATGACAGAAGACGTATTGACTAAGATAGAAAAAGGGATGCTTAGATGGTTCGGACACGTAGAGGGGATGGGTGAAAATAGACTGACGAAGAAAATGTATGCGGCGAGAGTAAATGGGCAAACTGGTAAGGGTCGACCTCGACGTACATATACCAATCAAATTGAAGATCTTTTGACAAAAGGCCAGGTCAAGGGTACCCTTAATCGGCGAGCGTTTATGAAAACAATTATTCAAGTTGTAGAAGCGAAAGTTGTATGCCAGGATCGTAGCAAGTAGAAAGCCATAGTCTCTGCCTACACCGATGGGAGACAGGCGTGATGATATGTATGTATGTAAGTATCTATTGATAAATTTTTAAAGCAATTATTATGCTAAATCTTATTCTTAATAACATTGACTGCCTCTGTGTCGCGGTGGAAGTGTATCCGACTGCTACACAAGAGGTCGTGTGTTCGATTCCCACCCAGGATAAAACTTTGTGTCATCACACAAAGTTTGCAGCACGATGGTTTATTCTGTGTCTGAGTGTTATTTATCTGGAATATGTATGTATTTAGAAATATATAAGTATGTTTATCAGTTATCTGGTTAACATAGTACAAGCTATGCTTAGTTTGGAAGCAGATGGCCTTGTGTGAGTTGTCCCAACGATATTTATTTTTATTTATTTATTTATTATAAATGTGAAAGTTTGTATGGATGTTTATTACTCTTTCAAGTAAAAACTACTGAACGGATTTTTATGAAACTTTACAATAATATAGCTTATACATCAGAATAGCACATAGGCTACTTTTTATCCCGGGAACAAGTTCCTGTGGGAAACGGGAACGGGAAAACTTCTCTACGTTGGCGAAACCGCGGGCGTCTACTAGTTTCTCATATTTTTTTAATAAAGCGATAAAAGACAATCTGATTCGAGACGGGGATTGAATCCGTGACCTTTGCCTAACCAGGGAAATGTTCTAGCCACTGAACTACCCTTACCGTATCGAAACAAGTTGAAATTCTTCACCATATTTTATTCGTTATTTAAGAGTATAAATATGGTAAAGAATTTCAACTTGTTTCGATACAGTTCGGGTAGTTTAGTGGCTAGAACTTATATAAGTATCTATTATTTATATCTATACTTTAAAATATAAATCTAAAGAGTTTGTTTTGTTTGAACCCGCTAATATCAGTAATTAATAGTCCTAATTGTTAAATTCTCTTTGTGTTAGATAGCCCATTTATCGAGAAAGGCTAAAGGCTATAAGTATATCATTTCGCTACTACCCTAGATAGCGGAGCAGTAACAATAAGTGTTAACAAATCGGGTAAATTTTCATACATTATTGTAAAATTTGAAAACGACGGGTATGTGGGAATAGGTGCAATGGGAGTTCAAATAATGTAAGACATTTTTTTTACACACCGTCGTCTAGTCAAAAATAAGCTAATATATAAGCTTGTGTTATGGGATCTAGACGACTGATAAACATACTTATATATTTCTAAATACACACATATTATACATAGGAAACACCCAAACTCCGAAACAAACATTTATGAATCACACAAATATTTGTTACAACCCGGGAATCGAACCCGGGACCTCAGTCACGACAGTCGCACACAGTACCACTGCGCCACCGAGGCAGTCAAAGTATGTCACGGGCGAAGCCGTGGAGATCAACTAGTATTAGTAAAGATTTCGAGCCAAATCCGTTCAATGAGTTAAGCCGCGCATTGTTAGATAAATCACACTTGCTATAAATATTGCTTTCGTTATCAGAAAGTCCTCGGATGACCTCTACTTCAACTCCTTATTTGGACTTTGTAATTGTTTTATCAATTACATTATCAAAAAAATAATTTGCATCAACACACATTCAGAATATGTGGCGTGGCTGTAATGGCAAATTGAGCCCTATCCAACTATCTTTACACTGCATACCATACGTGGTAGTCAGAAAAAATGAAAAGGAAAAATCCTTACGTTGCAATAAATAAAAGCAATAATCGATTCGCAATGTAATAGGTAGAGCCTGAGGAAAAACCTGGCAATAAAACTCATGGCCACTCTTTTCAAACCGCCAGTAATTACAGTAGTTTGATTTACATGATATTTGACCAATTAGTAATGAGTTTATACAAAAGATACAAAATCAATGTTGTGTTCAAAATCAAATCAAAATGAGGACTGATCGCCAGGCTTCGCGATCCATGTATACTTATTTCGATTCACGCCTCTGCCCGGCACGCGTTGTTTGGGAACGGAAAAGAGGGTGGCATAAGCTTAAAGAGCTTGTCAACTAGAACTCTGTAAGAGATAATAGATTATATTAATCTGCGTCGCCTTAAGACCGAAGAGATGGATTAATTGGTCAGTTTCGAGTGTGTCTCGGTAGCCTGGTTGGAGAAGCCGATGGTTCGGTTTGGATTTTTTTTATAAATACGTACACACCTTTTATAAAACCTCTGATATTTGATAATCCACTCGTCAAAATCCGTATACAGGCCTTGAAGACTCGTCGCATTCGCTTCCAACGGTTCTGAAAATAAAATCTAAATTCAACCTATTTATAGGAGTTTGCGCGGGAACTTGTCGAACAGCACAAGCTTGCTCTATATTATTTTCCAAAACAAGTACATTAACCTTGTTTTATGTGTAAAAATTGTAGTTTCTTTGACAAAAAAGGTGTGTAAACGTGCTATAGTGAAAGACAGTGATATATTGCAGTGAAATGCATACATCTTACCGCGCAAATTCCACTACCACGTTAATGGGGTACGATTAACTTTGACTTAAGACTTTACTTGACTAAAACGTAGAGGACGGGGACATTTTAGATGGGTAATAAGATTGAAGAAATACGTAATAAATAAGATTTGGCTATAAGCTCTTAGTAACCAGGCCATAAAATAATGGAATAAAAAAAGTATTTATAAATAAAAAAATAAGGAATTGATTGAATGGAAGGAAATTAGGTAATTTTCCAAAACATTTTCGAGTGTTTATATCTAAATATACATACATACATACATATTGTCACGCCTTTATCCCCGAAGGGGTAGGCAGAGGCATATAAAACGCCAATATTTCACCGTATGCATTTTAGTCCCACGTAAAAGGTGGTGAGGCTATTGCCGTGTTGAAATGGACAGGCGCAGGCTGCGGCGACCTGCTGTTGAAATTTTTAGGCCGCCCATAAGGCCTTCAACTTGGCTTAACGACTGCCATTTTATTGGCTACCGGGACCAACGGCTTAACGTGCCTTCCGAAGCACGGACCTGGGGTGGGTCTAAAGGGCCGAATAAATTTAATAAAATGTGTCTATTTTAGATGTTAAATTTGGAAGAAATTTTGAACCCGTTGCCCTTTTTAGTGAGGTGGTAACAAAAAGGCTAAAAGGTCTTATGTGCTAGACACTTATTAGCACGACCAATTAAAGTCCTGGTAGTCTCGGACTCTTATCTATATCTACATATGGTAGATTCATAATATTAAGAACTTGATAAAATGCACAAGTGTTGAGAAGTTGTATAACGTAGTAAATCGCGTCTTTTATTGTTACTTTTCAAACAGATAACTGCAGTAAAACTTCTACCACTTTTTTATGTAAGATGATTTGATGAAAATGAAACATTTATTTTTACCACGGTGGCGTGTAGTGTATGCGACTCCTGCGCTGAGGGTTCGATTCCTAGGTAGGACTCAATATTTGTGTGATCTACAAGTGTTTGTTTCGAAGTTTGGGTGTTTCCTATGTATAATGTTTTCCCGTTCCCGTTTCCCACAGGAAGCAAGAAAAAGTAGCCTATGTGTAATTCTGATGTGTAAGCTATATTATTGTAAAGTTTCATCAAAATCCATTCCGTAGATATTGCGTAGATTAAAAAACATCCATACTTACAAACTTTCGCGTTTATAATATTAGTAGGACGTGTATCAGTTGTCTAGATGCCATAGCACAAGCTAAAAGCTTAGTTTAGGCTAGACAGCGTGAAAAGTGTCCCACAATATTTATTTATTTATATTTTAATCTCTTTTTGAAGAGAAAACTTATTTTAGCGCGGTACGCATATTTTTAGTTGAGATAAAATGTTTGGACTCGCGACACCGTTACCGAGACGCAGTTATAGTGTGTGCATATAAAAAGTTTTGAAGTATTAGATTGATAATTTCGAACTCAGTTACAACCTTCGATAGCTCAGTTGGTAGAGCCGTTGACCGTAGATATTTATAAAAATTGAATCCACAGGCCGCTGGTATAAATATGGCTCGAAGGAACTCTTTTTGTTAATTTAAACACAAATTATAAATAATTATAGTGCTTTATAACCCGATTAGTACTTTTATTCTTAAAGTAATTGGGTTTCACCCTAGTACCTACCCATCTAAAAAATGTCTAACGCGCCATAATAAGTTTTCACTTCTGTCGGCACTCCCGGACTGCAACCCATATTTTTTTATTATTATTGTCCGTTATGAAAAGAGTGTTATTTATTTTATTTATTTATTTATCTATCATGCCTTATCTCCGAAGGGGTGGCAGAGGCATATTATATGCCCACTTTTCACCATGCGTGTTCCTGTCCCACGTAACAGGTGGTGAGCCCATTGCCGTGGCTGTAGCGACCCGCTGTTGAAATTTTTAAGCCCATAAGGCCTTCAACTTGGCTTAACGACTGCCATTTTATTGGCAACCAGGACCTACGGCTTAACGTGTTGCACAGAACTGGGGTGAGTCTAAAGGGCAGAATAAATTTAATAAAATATAATGTGTCTATTTTAAATGTTAAATTTGAAAGAAATTTTGAACCCGTTGCCTTTTTAGTGAGGTGGTAAAAAATGCTAAAAGGTCTTATGTGCTAAACACTAGTCTCGGACTGTTATCTATTCGTAAAAGAGTGAAGTAAAAGAGTGTTATCATTCGTAAACTACTAATAGATTTATAATGACATGCCGATAGAGGTAAACAACTGGTTGAATTCATTTGTGACGTCACTTGACCAGTCCGGTTGAAAGACCGTTAAATGAGTGTTGTCAATGACCCTTTGCAGGTAAAATATGTTTTGATATATTTGTTTCTACACGTGTTTTTGTTGTGCGCAAATGTTTGGGCAATATAAATAATTAAATAAATGAATAAAATAAATAATTATCGTTGGGACAACTCACTCAATCTAAGCAGAGCTTGTACTATGGTAACCTGATAAACATCCTAATATATTTCTAAATACAAACGTATTATAGATAAAGAACACCCAGACACAGAATAAACTATCGTGCTAATCTCACAAAGTTTCATCCTGGGTGGGAATCCAACCCACAACCTCTTGCGTAGCAGTCGGATACACTCCCACCGCGCCACAGAGGCAGTCAACAAATTTGGCCGACTGTCATCTCACAACTTCCCTAGAGGAGTTGGGGGAGACTGAACGAGGCATTGGCCTCTTGCAGTAGCGTTCAGCGCCGCCTGTCGATACAGGCGGGTCGTTGGATTGGCTGTAAATAGCCGTGGGGTCAAATCCGGGCGTCAAGTCCGGTGGTGGAGCGTGCCGCTAGCGAGCCCTGACCCCACCGGATGGTTCCGATGGGCGGTCTACAAGCCAGCGGCTGCTGAGGTTGTCATCTGGGGGTCACCCTGGGGGCGTCGGCGAGGTCGAGCCTGGCGAGAAGGGTTCCCGGCAGGCGCCCATCAGCCGGCCTCAGGGTGACGTTGTCTAGTCCGGTCGAGCTGCAGCGGGGATCAAGTCCCCCGGCAGATGTCTGTCCGGGGGACTTGATCCCCGGGGGGGGGGGGGGTACGGAGCGATCTCCCGCAGGTGGCGGAAGTTCGACTCCCCGGCGCGTGCGAACATGTTGGCGCTCAAGCGACCGATGTAGTCGTCGAGGCTCTCCATGCGTAGGTCTCGGGCGATCGTCTCATTCCTCACGAAGCGAGGGGCGCCTACGGCGTGTCGCAGCGACAGCGACTGCTGCGCACGCAATCGTGCACGGTACGTTTCCGCTGTCAGCGCGTACCATGCAGGGGCGGCGTAAGTTAGGCGGCTGCGTATGTATGTTTTGTAGACGCCCAGCTTCGCGCGGAGCGGGAGGCACGAAGAGATCACCGGACGCAGGAGAGCTCGAGCGGCGCGAGCTTATCCAACAATGTTCTGCACGTGGTGTCGCATGGTGAGACGACGGTCTATGGTCACTCCAAGGTACTTCACCGTCGGGGACCAGTCGACGGCTTTTCCGAGCAGGGAAAAGGGCGCGGGTTGCCACGCACCCCCACAACAAGCGCTTGGGTCTTTGCCACGTTGACCGTCAGTCTCCATTCATCCAGCCAAGGCAGGAGCACATCCAGGGCACGCTGCATTTTGACCGCCGCGTGTGTAGCGGTCAAGGAAGTCGTGATGTAGGCGGCGTCGTCAGCGTATAGCGCCAACATCGCGCCGTCTGGGACTGGGATGTCGTCAGTGTACTTGGCGTAGCTCACCGGCGACAGGCAGCTCCCCTGGGGCACGCCGGCTCTGATGCTGCGCTCTCCGGACAAGACGCCGTCCACGATGACTTGGAAGCGTCTGTCCTGGAGGAAGGTGGCCACAGTCTTGACTATTCATCGCGGAGTAGTAGATGTGGCCAGCTTGTAGATCAGGCCGTCGTGCCAGACGCGATCAAAGGCCTTCTCCATATCGAGGAGTACTGCAACACCGTGCTTTCTCTTGTTGAGAGCGACGGTGAGATGGTGCAGTACTCTCGCGAGCTGCAGCGTGGTGAAGTGTTCGGCTCAAAAGCCGAACTGCTCGTCGCGTGGCTGGATGTGTGGTATCAGATGCAGGAGTAGAAGCTTCTCGAAGACTTTCGAGAGTGTCGACAGCAGCGTAATGGGCCGATAACTTTCGGGCTTCAGTACGTTTTTCCCGGGCTTCGGCAGCATAATGACTCGGCCGAGTCTCCATGCTGCGGAAAATTGGCTAGTGCGGAGGATGCCATTGAAAAGCTGCGTCACCGATGCGATAGCTCGCGGGGGCAGGTGACGCAGGGCCTCGTTCGGGATCCGGTCGGGGCCTGGGGCTTTCCGCAGTTGGGTGCGGCGAATCATACGCTGCACTTGGCCCGGGGAAAACACGACTGGGTCTTCCGTGGGGGTTATCGGCGCCTCGAAGTAAAACTTCAGATGCTGCTGGATAGCTTCTACTCGAACTGCGTCGGAAGCTGGATTCGGCTGGAACTGTTTCTCCAGGTGTTCCGCAAAGATCTCCGCTCGATCCTCGGCTCGGTAACGTGGGGTACCGTCACCGGCCATGAGGGGTCTAATTGGAGGCGGTTTCCCGGAGAGTTGGCGGCACAGGCGGTGGATGCCCGACCAGTCGTCGCTGAATGGTGCGCTGCCAGGACTCGGTCGCTTCTGTTTCCAGGGCGCTCGAGACCCTTGCAGCCAGCGCGTTGAGCTGGCACTTCAGGGTCAGGCATCGGTAGCGCTGCCACAGTCTTCTCAGCTTCCGCTTCTTCTCAATCATCGCCAAGATGAAGGTTGCAGTTGAGGAGGTTTCCGGGTCGACGGGGCTTTTAACCTGGAATCTCGTAGCGCTGTGTTAATAACAGCGCTGAGATCTTCGGCGAGCGCGTCGACGTCTGACTCGGACTCAATGCGGCGGTGCGGCGAGTGCTTCGCCATAAGATCAGCAAATGCTTGCCAATCCTGGCGAAAGTGAGGCGATGGTGGCGATGACCACTAATTTGTTCTTATGCGTATCACTATATATAGAGCCTCGTCTCTATATATAGTGATTCGCATAAGAACAAATTAGTTACACGGTAAACCGGTACACTGTTATAGTTTAGAGGCTAATCCACCTGGAGCCTGTGAACAGCGGGGTTGTTCACCGGCTATAAGGAAGTGGTACATACATACATATTGTCACGCCTTTATCCCCGAAGGGGAAGGCAGAGGCATACTATACGCTTACATTTCACTGTATGCAGTTTGGTCTTACGTAACAGGTGGTGAGCCCATTGCCATGTTGAAATGAACAGGCGCAGGCTGTGGCGACCTGCTGTTGAAATGTTTGTTTTCAAGCCGCTAATAATTAAGGCCTTCAACCAGGCTTACGACTGCCATTTTACTGGTAACCAGGACCAACGGCTTAACGTGCCTCCCGAAGCACGGAAACGCTCGCAAATGTAAATTCCACTAAGTGGTCATCCATCCAAGGACCACCTATACGAATTTTGCTTAACGCAGTGATCGTTTACAGATAATCGAGTTAGCGGGGCCACGAGCTTTAAGGAAGTGATATAACACTCAAACTCCCCAAAGAAGCGAGATAACACTTGAACCCCCCCAAAGGTGCAGGTTTGCACCCGGACACCCCCTGAACGAGGCTACGGTAGCGGAACATGTCGGTTGGAAGCCCTGGGGCTATCCTTCCGAGGGCTCATCTGAGTCTTCCGGCCACAAGCAGATGGCAGGTAAACGTGTGATTTTAGTCGAGAGTCCGGCATTGCATCTATGAGGATTTCTACACGAAAAACGGAACGATCTGGTGCAAGTGTGCATATTTTTTTGAGAGAATGAATTTTAAAGAATTTAGTTATCTTCTATACCTACCTAAACTAACTAACTATCTTCACGCGGTATCCGTAACGGGGTAGTCAGAGAGGACATATCGCCAGGCTTCGCGATCCATCAATACTTCTTTCGCTTCCTGCAGATTCATTAATCGCTTCAAACATGCACGTCTATGTATCCGATTACTTTTGACTTTTCCGTTTTTGAGAAATCTGCTCACGTGATCTTCATTTGTAAGTCTCGGCCTACCCTGACATCTTCTACCCTCTACTTTCGCACAATATATTCTTCGTCAATCGTTCCTCATTAATTCGTTGGACGTGTATAAACCTACCTAGTTTTGAATATGTCTAGTCTAAGTTATAAATAAATAAATATCGTTGGGACACTTACACAACGCCATCTGATTCCAAACTAAGCAGGGCTTGTTCTATGGTAACCAGGTAACTGATTAACATACTTATATATTTCTAAATACATACTCATTATAGATAATTAACACCCAGATACAGAATAAACAATCGTGCTCATCACACAAAGTTTTATCCTGGGTGGGAATCGAACCCACGACCTCTTGCGTAGCAGTCGGATACACTCCTACCGCGCCACAGAGTATAAATAAAACTATAAATACACAAAATATAGTAAAGTACACTATCAATAATCATAACTTGTTGGGTTCGTCTAAAGACTTTGTATGCAACGGCAACCTCACGCTAAGACGAGATGGTAATATAAATAATGATGAAAATATATACTTACCATTCAATATTGTGTCTGCCATTTTAATAACACCACTGAATACCAATCTCTCATAAGATGGCGATCGAACAATGATTTAAATAACAAAAATATTATTTTGTTTATATTTATGTAAACATTGTAATGTTGACGTCTTGCCGCTTTGATAGCGAGAGTTAAACAATAATGGTGTAGGGATGGGAACGCTGCATTTCGATAAAACGTTATCGATATGTATTTTAGATAAGAGAATTTATATTGTCTTTTTATCTTATTATTATGTTTAGTAACGTCTATCTTAATATTTTTATCGTCACGATTTGTGTTGAGAAAGGTTAGATATCTCTTATCGGTTACATTTCATTTGTTTAGTTACTACTTGCTTTCTAATATAAGGTCACAGTCCACAACTCTTATTCTCATAGTATTAATTAAAATACGTGATCAAATTTAAGCAGACGCCCTGCGGTTTCACCCACGTATGTCCCTTTCCCATGGTGATACGGGTATGGCATTAAGTGTATGCGACTGCCGCGCTAAGGTCTTGAGTTCAATTCCCGGGTCAGCACAATTTATTAGTGCGATCCGTGAATAATTGTGTGTCGGAGTTTGGGTGTTTTCTACGTATAATATACCGGGTGCTTCAAAAAAATGTATACACACTTTAAACTATTGTAGTTTTCCCGCTCTACAAGGCTAATGTTATATTTCTTCGCCAGGTGCAAGCATAATCGTCCCGGAATTTGTAATATCAACATGGGGGACGTACGTTTGAGTTTTGAAGAACGTAAGCAGGTTATTAAGTGGTACTGGAAGTTTGAGAATGTAAATGAAGTTCAAAGACAGTGGAGAAGGGAGTATGATACAGAACCACCTTCTCCTAACAAATCTTTGGATTTTCGATTGGACCTTTTCGATTTGAAGGCACTGTAACTGGTATTAATTACCTAACAATGCTTGCTGATTCCATATTTCCTGCCATTCGTGCATTATACGGTAATGCTGATTTTTATTTTCAACAAGATGGTGCTCCGCCGCACTATCACAGGGACGTACGAGCTTACCTGGATCAAAATTTGTCGGGCAAGTGGATAGGACGCAGGGGGCCAATCGAGTTTCCAGCACGCTCTCCAGACCTTACACCACTGGATTTCTTCTTGTGGGGCACAGTAAAAGATGAGGTGTACAAACGTAAACCACGTAACCTAGACATTCTTTGGAATGAGATTCAAGCAGTGTGTAGAGAAATCTCATTGGACGTTTTGATACGATGTACAGAATCTGTGGTGACTCGTACTCAGAATTGTATTGATGCTGCAGGTCACCAATTTGAACAGTATTAACATTTGTTATTTATGTTTCATTTACATTGGGTTTTATTATTTTTTATACTGATTAATGTGAATATCAAGAGAAACCACGAAGATATGTTTTAGATCGAAACAACATAAATGCGAAAATACCGTACTCAGACTAGATTAAAAACGACAACATTCTTCTTAGACAACAATGCATATACACTAATATTGGTCAAATTACACATACACTCTTAAATACTTCGACAATATCCTAAATCGACATCATCATCATCAAGCGCGTCTGTCCCAGTTGCGTCTTGCGACGCCCGGGGTCCGCTTTTCTACATTTTCTCCTCCACTGCGCACGGTCATCGGCATCCCCTATAGTGAGACCATTGGCACGCATGTCATCCCTTACGACGTCAAGCCAGCACTTCTTAGGGCTTCCCCTCTTACCAGGACCCGGCGGGGCTGACATGGCCAGACATTTGTTTCCCACGGTTGCCGCAACGAAGGCGACACTCTTACAACTTGTTTATCCTAAATCGACATAAGATGTCTAAAACACGGTGCTATAGCGGCAAGGTTGCATATAGACAAAACTCTAGAATAGGCACTTTATGCATAGTTTGGAAGGTCACACAGGCGTCATTTTCAAAAAAGAGATCTATCACATCTTCCGTGGGTCTACACTAGTCTTTAGAGTGGATTTTTTTTAAAACAGCCGCGAATTTCACGCTGATTTCATTATGAGCCTTTTGTTCTACTGGTTAGAGTACGTGACCATAAAACCTGAGCTAGAGGATTCAATTCCCAAAATCTCTTTGTGTTGTGTACCTTGAATAATTTTGTATCTCTGTACAATTTATCTATACTATATTAAGCTGAAGAGTTTATTTGTTTGTTGGAGTAAACATACTTATCTCAGGAATTACAAGTAAGAGTTAAAAAAAACTTTTATTGAGGAAGGCTATAAACTATCAGGCTATAAGAAAGGCTATAAGGCTATACAGCTGTGACGTTGAAGAGGTAGGCTGGGGGTGAATTTATATACTTGCAAATGCATCTTTTCTTGATCTCTGAGCATAAGTCACCCTGACTTATGCTCAGAGATCAAGAAAAGATGCATTTGCAAGTACATGAGCATTTGTTTAGCATATCAAACGTTATATTATACAAAGCAACTTGAAGAAGCTAAGAATTTAGAATATAAGCAAACTAAGTTGACTATAGATGAGGGGTGGGTTCGATAGGCGAGATCGTTGAGACGTGTCCCGGGATAAAGTGGGAGACGTCACCTGGTAAGCAGCTGCAGCAGAGAAGGGCCGAGGACCGCCAGTGCAGCCCATTAAATAAGGCGCTGCGGAGACGTAAGGTCGCAGGGGCAAGGTACCCGCTCCTACCTTGCGCGTGAATACATACAGTCACTTCTTTATCCCCGAAGGGGCAGGCAGAGGCAATTACCCGCATTTCGGCGTATGCATTATTGTCAGCCTATTGCCGTGTTGAATTGTAGCGACCTGTTGTTGAAATTTTTCGAATCGTCTATAAGGCCTTCAACTTGACATAACGACTGCTAAGTTGGCAACAGGGACCAACCGCTTAAAGTGGCTTCAAAAGGTATGTTTATCAGTTATCTAGATTCCATCGTACAAGCTTAAATATTGAACTGAAACTGTGTAAATTGTATAAAACATTTTTACACTACTTAGATAGCAGATAAGCATGCGATCGACGTAATCGAAAGTTCTCATCTCAACTGAGTTACGCAACTTTCACTATGGCTGGTCCTCGGATGGAAGACCACTTTGTGGCATTTATATTTGCGAGCGTTTCCGTGCTTCGCAAGGCATGTTAAGCCGTTGGTCCCGGTTGCCAGTAAAATGGCAGTCGTTAAGCCTAGTTGAAGGCATTATAGGCGGCTTTAAAAATTTCAACGGCAACTTACCACAGCCTGCGCCTGTCCATTTCAACACGGCAATGGGCTCACCACCTGTTACGTGGGACAAAAGTGCATACCGTGAAATGTGGGTGTATAATATGGCTCTGCCCTACTGGGATAAAGGCGTGACAATATGTCATGCATGATATGATAATTAGTGTATGATATGTATGTCATAACTTCAACTAAAACCTTCAACAGCAGGTCGCCACAACCTGCGTCTGTCTATTTCAACACGGCAATGGGCTCACCACCTATTACATGGGACAGGAATCCACACGGTGAAAAGTGGGCATATAATATGCCTCTGCCACCCCTTCGGGGATAAGGCGTGATGGATATTTATTATTTTTAAAATTAAATTATAGTTAAATTATAGAATATAATTAAAAATTGTATATAATAAAAAAATGTATTGATTTATAGTTTATTAATTAGTTAAATCATATTAATCGATATATCTAATTGACATCACTAGCAATATCATCAAGTATTCTGCAACCGGTTCCGACTCAGAACAGAACTTACGTTTGATTAGCTAACAAGCACAGTTTACGTCACATATATAACGTTTTGCAAGCAAAATATAAACTAGCATAGTTTCAACATAGTCTAATAGAAATAACTATAATATGTTTAACTTCCCGTGAAGTGAAAGCTATCGATGAATTTAAATTTGTGGCAATTTGAGGAGTCGAACAAAATTAAAAACCTTATAGAGGTATTCAATATGTACTAATATTATATACTATAATTTATACTCCGTGCTTGATGGTAGTGTAGTATTGTTTTTGATAGTAGTGTTGTATTGTTATAAATAAATAAAATAAATATCCATCACGCCTAATCCCGAAGGGGTGGCAGAGGCATAATATATGCCCACTTTTCACCGTGTGGATTCCTGTCCCACGTAATAGGTGGTGAGCCCATTGCCGTGTTGAAATAGACAGACGCAGGTTGTGGCTACCTGCTGTTGAAATTTTTCAAACCGCCGTAAGGCCTTCGACCAGGCTTAACGACTGCCATTTTACTGGCAACCGGGACCAACGGCTTAACGTGCCTTCCGAAGCACGGAAACGTATTGTTATAGTAGTGTTTATTACTTTTAGGGCCGTATTACATGACGTTTCTCAATACTCAAGAATGCTTAAGGCTAGTTTTCGCCTTATAATACTACTCTCAAGTGTTTCTTGAGTATTGAGAAACGTTCTGTAATACGGCCCTTAGACTATTGAATGAAAATTTGCCCGATTTATTGACATTTAGACAACCGATTACCATACTTATATATTTCTAAAGACATCCTTTTTTATACATAGGAAACACCCAAACTCCGAAACATAGGTACATTGATCACACAAATATTTTTTCCGACCCGGGAATTGAACCTTGGACCTTAGTCGCGGCAGTCGCATACACTACCACTGCGCCACCGAGGCAGTCATTTATTATTTACTAGCTGACCCGCCCGGCTTCGCCCGTGACATACTTCAAACCCCGTGGCACTTATTTAATCCCATCGTTTATTAATTTCACAATAATGTATAAACGTTTTCCTAATTAGTACTTCTCCGCTCTCCAGTACGTTTACGCCGGCACGGCCGAATTATGATTACACGAAATTAATTTCTTTGCGCATTATATTGATTAGTATAGCTATCTATTATCTATGGTACCTAACTTTAACTTCAATAATTTTCGCTATGGCTGGTCCTTGGATGCGTGACTGCTTTGTGGTATTTTCCATTTCTGAGCTTTTACCTACTACGGAAAGCACGTTAAGCAGTTGGTCCCGGTTGCCGCTATCATGGCAGTCGTTAGGCCTTATGGGCGGCTTGAAAAATTTTAACAGTAGGCGCCACAACCTGCGTCTATCTCAACACAATCTTTAATTTTTTTTTTTGAACACGCCCTTTTCTCTTTAACGCTGTCACCTATTGCGTATCATGTCGTTTTTATTTTTTTGTTTTTAATTGAAATCGTACATTATAAATAAATAAAAATACGCGTTTGGAGTAACAATGGTGCTAATTCTGTTGTTGAAACCACTAAACTTAATTTCTCTAAAATTTTCTTATTTTTATTAAGAGATCGCAAAAGGCTATTCTGTTATTACGTCGAACTAAACTTGATGATATTATAAACAGCACTAAATTTGTATCTGACATCACTAAAATTCCTTTTATGTGATGAAATTCAACAAAACATGTATATAGATGCCGACTAACTTAGTGATTGAACTGTCTATGTACATTTTTCACTTTTTGTTCAATTTTATCATATAAAATGAATTTTAGTGATGTCAGATACAAATTTAACGTCACACAAAATTTTGACGTTTTCACTAAAATTAGTCGTCACCTATTGAGGTGACGTCTAATATTTATATTAATTAATATTTCGTCTAATATTAATTAGTCTTTTCACTAAAATTAGACGTCACCTCAATAGGTGACGACTAATTTTAGTGAAAAGACTAATTTTAGTGGGACGTTTATTAATTTTAGTAACCGTTTGAAAAGTGAAAACTTTTAAAACGTTGTAACGTGAAAAATGTACATGACATAGGCAGTTCAATCACCAAGTTAGTCGGCATGTATTTACATTCGACTGTCTATGTACATTTTTACGTCTTGTTCAATTTTATCACATAAAATGAATTTTAGTGACATCAGACAAAAATTAAGTACTATTTATGATATCACCAACTTTAGTTCGACTTAATAACAGAATAGCATTTGGCAATCTCTTAACAAAAATTAGAAAATTTTAGAGAAATTTAGTTTAGTGATCTCAACAACAGAATTAGCACCAATGTCTGCAAGAGAACGTAAACTTTTAATTAACTATCATTACTTAAACTGGTTGTCTGCAGTTGCAATGGATGAAGGTTGACGAGAATCACGACACAAGGAAGTTTATGCACAATCCTCAAGGATACCTTTTATTAAAACCAATTGTAGATTTATTCTATTAATATTTATGTATTTACTTTCTTATCGTTCATATTTGTACCACGTAACAGGTGGTGAGCCCATTGCCGTGTTGAAATGGACAGGCGCAGGCTGTGGCGACCTTCAGTTAAAATTTTTGAAGTCGTCCATAAGGCCGTCAACCGGGCTTAACGCCTGCCATTTTACTGGCAACCTGGACCAACGGCTTAACGAGCCTTACGAAGCACGGAAACGCTCGCAAATGTAAATTCCGCAAAGTGGTCTCCCATCCAAGGACCACCTATAGCGAATGTTGCTTAACGCAGTGTTCGTTTACAGAACACTGAGCCAGCGGGACCACGAGCGCTTATGAGGTTCTAATTTTAAAAAGAAACAGGGGTGGAGAGAGGGTTGCTATGGACAATAATACTCGAGAACCCAAATGTGCACGTATAAAACCATTAATGAAGGTCAGAGGAAGGAAACATCCAAACCCCGAAACAAACGTTTGTGAACCACACAAATGTAAAAAAAAATAAAAAGTTAAAATAGTCCATAAAAATCTACAATAGTATCCAGGTTATTTTCCTCAATCTCTTTCCTCAATTTTGATTTTCTTTTTCGGTTTCGGTACTCATCTCTCCTACTTTACCAAGATGAGCTGCGGCCGATGCTGTGGGGACTGCTGCTGCCCTTGCTTAATCATCTACACCTCTTGCACGAAGATCTACTAGTGTTGCTGCTGTCCGGGCGTCCGGGTAGGCTTTCCTTCGGGAAACCTGAAGCCAGTTCCTGCAGATAGCCGGACGCGTGGGTTGTCTTTCAGGAAGTGCTGAAGCAAGGTTTCTGTCGATAGAGTCTCCTGGTTTGTCTTTGTGGTCCTTTCCGTGCCGCTTTGTGGAAATATAAATATTTTAAATAAAATTTGTCTGACTTAGGAATCGAACACGACACTTGCGCTGCGTTCGGATACAGTACCACTTACTCCACCGAAGCACTCAGAAATTCCAAGCTATCATAAAATAGCGAAGGATTTGCGCGGGAATTTCTCGAATGGCAGACGCTTGCTGATTATTATTTTACAAAACTAGTGCATGCATCTTGTTTTATGTGTAAAAATGGTAGTTTCTTAGAAACAAAAGTTGTGTATACGTGCTATAGTGAAAGACAGTGACATGAATACGCTGCTTGGCTTTAGAATAATTTGTTTCTTTTTAATAAGGAGGGATTCATATTATCTACTTAAAAATGGTCATTTTTGAAGAAAAATGTAATGGAAGATCAATAAATTTTGTTGTTGGCAACCGCGTTACCAGAATAAAAGATTATAAATAATAAGAATAAATATTGAAGAGTGTGCTTAAGACCGCACGGCAAAAGTGAAAACTATTGGCGCAATTAATTATTACTTATGAATCGAATATACTAAACACGGCGACACAACAACGAAGAGCAGTTGACTGTATCTCAGAGCGTGACGGATCAGCCTAACTTACTCCCTACGGAACAATCTGTGTGCGGTGCGCCAAAAGAAGTTCTCACTTCAAAAATAGTGAAACTGGAGCCTTGCCGTATGTCAGCTCATGCGGGTTTCTTGACTAAACTGTCCAACAGTCTAACACCATAAGAGTGTATTATGAGGGGGTAGGATGGGGGTGAATTTAGGATGACTTATGCACAGAGATGAAAGAAAAGATACAATTACAAGAACATGAGCATTTATTAGGCAAATTAACGTTATACAAAGCAATGTGGAGAACGTAAGAATTTAGAAATTAAGGAAACTAAGAAGATAGTAGAAGAGGGGTGGGTTCGGTAGGCGAGTTCGTTGAGACGTGTCCCGAAATATAGAGAAGTCACCTGGTGAGCAGAGAAAGCTAGGACCGCCAGTGCGGCCCGTTATATAAGGCACCACTCCTGGCTCACGCGCTGGGCCGCAGATAGCCAAGACGTCACAAGTGTAAGGGGCCCCACCAGGATCTCCGGGGTCGAGCGACCTGACGTGCTAGCGGTGCACCTGCGACTAATGGACAAGGCATCAACACAGGCGCCGAAAGGGGTTGGGGGGTCAGACGCCAGTCGCTACCAACATACCGAAGATTAAAAGCCAAACGATAGTTGCTCCTAGCAGCCAAAAAAAACCCAGGCTCGAAATCCAGTTAGAGATTGAAAGCAACTGGGAAAACACTTAGACAAAGAATAGAGAAGTCTAATACCTTGACTATCTTCACGCTGTATCCCTGACGGGGTAGTCAGAGAGGACAGATCTCCAGGCATTGTGATCCATGTATACTTCTTTTGCTTCCTGGGGGCCGAGTATACTATTGACAAGCCGTGGAATACAACCAAAATCGCCGTTTTCAGCTGTCAAAATGTTAGTAGACCATTAAAAATGCAACTGACTAGCGGCCACTGGCGCGGTACGTGTTAGTAGAACTTATCGGCCGACCGATAGAAGTCTATTGGAGTACGATTGTAATAGTAGACTACGAACAAAAGTCAAAATTGTACCAGTGGCTTCTATTGAGCGTCGATTACAATTCTTTTCTGATGCGATTGAAATAGTAGACTTGACTTCCTGTAGATTCATCAATCGCTTCATACATGCACATCTGGGTATCCAAGTACTTTTGACTTTTCCGTTGTTGAGCAATCTGCTCACGTGGTCTTCATATGTAAGTCTCGGCCTACCCTGCTAGATAAAACAAGATTTTAGGACACCATTCTGATAGGTCTATTCACAAACCTCGGAAGCAGCGAATTTCGGGTTGGTTTAGGAAATATCTGTCTCGGAAGCATAAATAAATATAATGTTATGGTTATGACCTGATTTACAAATCACCGATGAAATTATATAAGAGGGTCATTTGTAAAACACCAGCAACCTAGGAGTAGATAGCCAAGGTCATAACCAACAACGTTTGTTCTACCACCGCAGGCAATTCGTTACACAGCGAGTACTATCGTACATTGAAACTTCGAGTTTCGTCATAGGTTTTCGCTCTTGGATTCGCTTTAAAGTACTCCTGCGTCTCTTTTTCGTCACGTACTGCATGCTTCGATGAACGATGGACGTGCGCGCATTAATGCGGTTGAAAAAGGTCAAGGTCAAAGGATTTATGACCGGTCCACCCCATCCCCTGTGATTTTCACGAGTTGTGTAGTACTGTAATTCAATCAGTACATTAAATTGAACTTAAATTTGAAAAAAATAATTTCAAAAAATTCACAAAAATTATTCCAAATAGAAAAAACGGTTCGTAGAACAAGTTTTTATGATGTTAGTTAGCTACTTAGTCCTAGCAGGATGCTGGTGTTTTACTAATGACCCTGTATAAATATTGTGGGACACTTCACACAGTGCCATCTAGCCCAAACTATGCTATAACCTTGTACCATTGGATCTAGACAACAGATATACATACTTGTATAGGATACTTACAAAGGAAACACCTAAACTCCGAAACCAACACTTGTGCATCACACAAATTTTGTGTGATCCACAAATGTTGTCACACACCCAATTAAATTGTTCCGCCCCGGGAATCGAACCCGGGACCTCATGCGCGGCAGTCGCATACACTACCACTGCGCCACCGAGGCCGTTAAAACGCAATTCATAAATCTCAGATCCAATTTAAAAACAACAATTTAAAAAAATTGATACAAAATAGCAGTACAACGTACGGCCTTTTCGCTAAAAGCAATTTCTGCTAGGCAACCTTTGGATGGAAAAGTAAATTGGTAGGAGTAAACTGGTATTTGTTGGCCTAGGTCATTTGCTGGCGAAAAGCTACACTTTGCTAGGTACTGGTGTACTTGGAAGGCTGCGGGAAAGGAATTAGTATCATCAACCGCTGTCTAAACCATAGAAATGATTACAAAACTTATTTAAAACGTATTTTATTTAATGATTAGTATAACATGTACACTTAAATTTATATTAAAATACATAATCTAATAGATACCTAAGTGTGTCTTCTACTATGAAGAGTTGGTCTGAATAATAGTAAGAAATCATACTTAGAATAAAATATGATCATTTAACTAGTAACGCACCCTTCACTATCGTAGCAAGCAGACGACTTCTAAACCGAAAACAGTTTCAAAACCGCAAGTGGTAGAAACTTCAATATCGCCTAAGCACGTATTCATGGTGTCCTGAATCGAACGCCGCAAACCGTTGTGTATCTTTTCCTGAGAAATAGGTGTGTACAGAGGGACGGACTGACTGAGAGCCGTTTTACAAAACTTTTCTAAACTTTAGGATTTAGAAGTCTAAAACTAAACCATAGGTAAGCCTACCTAAGTAAGTGTCGGGCCACGTTCAATTAAATTGCTTCAAAAAGGTACATACATACATATATATTACTACGTCTTTATCCCCGAAGGGGTAGGCAGAGGCATACCATACGCCTACATTTCACCGTATGCATTTTTGTCCCACGTAACAGGTGGTGTGCTCATTGCCGTGTTGAAATGGACAGGCGCAGGCTTTGGCGACCTACTTGCTGTAAAAAAATTTCAAGCCGCTCATAAGGCTTAACGACAACCAGGCTAAACGACTGGCATTTTACTGGCAACCGGGACCAACGGCTTAACGTGCTCCGAAGCACGGAAAGGTGTTATTTCAAATAATCTCTGTCTGTCTATTTAAACACGGCATTTGCTCACCGCTTGCTAGTAAAATACTAATGGTAAAAAGTGCGTATTGTATACCTCTGTCTGCCTTTTCGGGGATAAAGGTGAGAGTATATACGTATGAAGCGCTCGTGGCCCCGCTGACCCAGTGTTCTTTAAACGATCACTGCGTTAAGCAACTTTCGCTATGGCTGAGCTTACGGATTGGTGACCGCTTTGTGGTATTTCCATTTACGAGCGTTTCCGTGCTTTGGAAGTTAGGTTAAAGCCGTTGGTTCCGGTTGCCAGTAACATGGCAGTCGTTAAGCCAAGTTGAAGGCCTTATGGGCGGCTTGATAAATTTTAACAGCAGGACGCCACAAACCTGCGCCTGCCCATTTCAACACAGCAATGGACTCACCATCTATTACGTGGGACAGGAATACACACGGTGAAATTTGGGCCACTAATATGCTTCAACCCTTCGGGAATAAAGTCGAGACTATGTTTAATTAACTTATAATACTGTTTTAGTCCACAATTCCATGAAAGAGCTGTAAAAATTATGTTTTTCTAACTAATATTCAGACTAATGCCCGTATTCCAGAACGCTTCTCAATATTCAATCGACGCTTGAGACTAGTTTTTGCCTTATGAATTCTACTCTTAAGTGTTTCTTAGCATTAATAAACGTTCTGAAATACGGCCCTAACTTCTCATTTCTAAAATAACCTATAACTTTATACACAAATATATTCACACTTCTTGTCTCAAATCTCTTAGAACATAGCATTGTATTATCAAAAATGAGAGGTCGTCACGAATTCTAAATTATGAAACAATTAGTGACTCCCACCTTGTTATTTAATTGGCGCCAATAATCACAGATCTAAAAAAATGCGGATGTTATCTCGTAAGTATGTAAGTAGTGACTAATTTATGTATATTTCTGCGATAAAAAAAATTTTTTTTGACACATTTACGTGATGGACTTTTGGCGCCAACATTAGCAATTACGCACGTTTGTCGTTTCCAAAACTAGTGTAAAAGTCGTGTTTTTGTGTTTAATAATGGAGGAATAATATACATAAAGGGTTCGGAAAAGTGCATTAGTGAAGGAAAGTGATATATTGCAATGAATAGCGGTGTTGTTTGTGTTAGTGCCAAATTTCTATAGAGAGCTGCAATATGGGATCCACTGCCTTATTGGGGCAAGGACCAGGACCTAGGACTGAGGACTTGACATCGACAAAGGACTAAAAATGACTAAATACTAAGAAAATATAAATACTGAAGACCTGGCTGTATGGACCAAGTTTCCTTTGCCTGCCCATGACGGGCGAAGACAACCAGAACCTCTACGTCATGTAGAGATTGATTGATTGAGGTCCTGGGTCGAAACAAAAATTAATATTATGTGTTTTTCGAAGTTCTCTGGACAAACAATAAAAAAAGCTTGTGTGGTACGGGATTTATACAACTGATTAAACATAATAAATATTTCTAAATAGGTACAAACATATTGGTAAACACTCAAACCTCGAAACAAATATTTGCGAATCACACACTTATTTGGTTTCGACCCGGGAACAATGTAAATAAAATAATATTTGACTGAAATAAGCAAAATACACAGTCGATTCAAACTCAATTTTACCTTTTAGCAATTTACAAGGTAAAGTGACATTTTTAACAAGTAAAGTGGCAATTTTACAAGGTAATGTGACATTTTTAACAAGTAAAGTGGCAATTTTACAAAGTAAAGTGACATTTTACTCAGTTGTTGTACCTGTAAAGTTCAATCACCAATTTATCACTCACTCCTGTTCCTAAAAGAGTTTTTTTTATATACAATCGTAAAAGTATCACTATCTCATTTTCACTTTAACAGTCTACATCTCGTCGTCTCTCTCATGCGGCCCATGCCTCTGGAGTACTGCTAGCCGCTGTTGAGTCACTTCCAAATGATGTTTCCTCCATTTTATGCGACGATTTTGAAACCATACTTTTACCTGGAATTGAAATTTTTTTATAGGATATAAAAACTTGGTCCCGGTTGCCAGTACGCCCTTTAAGCAAGTATTAGGCCTTATGGGCTTGAAAATTTTTAACAGCAGCAAACCTGCGCTTGTTTATTTCAACACGGCAATGGGCTCACCATCATGACAAAAATCCACACGGTGAAATATTGGTGTATAATATGCCTCTGCCAAAGGCGTGATTGATACATACAAACTTTGTAACCCCTTTTCACCCCCTTATCGGATGAATTTTAAAAAATTCTTCATGCACACCTACGTAATTTAAGAAGTATATTTGTACAAAATTTCAACGTCACTTTCTGCCTATATGTTGAACCCCGCGGCCCCCCGGTTTAAGATTTCCCGAAACCGTTTCCTACAAGAACTTATCCCCGGGACAAGTCCTATGCCTATGAATTCTTTCAAGATACCAGCTATCTGTATTTCAAAATTCTGTCAAATTAGTTCAGGGATTACAGCGTCATTAAGAAACAAACATTCAAACATCTTCAAAAACTTTCACATTTATATATAAGTATTTAATGCCTGCGGCTCCGAATGTTCCTTGTATGACCTGTTTAAAATAAAAATGACTTCATGATGTTCAGGCTATCTAGACAATCTCTGTCCAAATTTATTTATTTCTACCCCGTCAGGGATACAAATTTGATAATAAATAATAATCTTTATTTGCTTGAAATATGGTTTACAATTAAAAAACTATAATTATTTTGTTGTTTGTCAGCCAAACAGACGATCAAGAGATCGTGTCTAGGCAAAACACGTGTCGACATAGTACAACATTCTAAAAAAAGCGGAATATTGCAAAAATAACAATTAAAACAAAATAATCATAGTTTTTTAAATGGATTTCCGCCATTAACGCCTGATTCAATTCACAAGATGACATGTGTCTAGTTATAAGTCCGAGACGCAAGATATAAGCATGCAAATTTTTTGTAGGCACTAACATTTTTAATTTTAATTACAATAGGTATATAATCATTTCTTGTGTCAATATTAAATGAACTGGATAACAATTTCTTATAAGGGTTTCGGTTCTTTCCTTTTGAGGTCCATACCTCAAAAGGAAAGAACCGAAACTCTAAAAAATGGGTTATCTAATACGAAGAGAATTTTTCAGATCGGGTTAATAGTTCCTGAGATTACTCCAAATCAAACTGACTAACTCGTTTTAGTTTTTTAAGTGAAAACTTCTTTTAGCGCGGTACGCATATTTTTAGATGAGATAAAATCTCTGGACTCACGACACCGTTACCGAAACGCAGTTATAGTGTGTGCATATAAAAAGTTTTGAAGTATTAGATTGATAATTTCGAACTCAGTTACAACCTTTGATGGATGGATGGGCGGTGGACTGTAGATGGTTATAAATTGGAATCTATAGGTCAAAGATTCAAATCCGGCTCGAAGGAACTCTTTTGTGTCTTTAAACAAATAAATATTTATATAGGTAGCAACAACCTGCGTCTGTCTATTTTAACACGGCAATGGGCTCACCACCTATTACGTGGGACAGGAATACACATGGTGAAAAGTGGGCATATAATATATATGCCTCTGCCACCCCTTCGGGGATAAGGCGTGATAGATAAATAATAATAATAATAATAATAATATTTATATAATAGACTGCCTCTGTGGTGCGGTGGGAGTGTATTCGACTGCTACGCAAGAGGTCGTGGGTTCGATTTCCACGCAGGATAAAACTTTGTGTGATGAGCACGATGGTTTATTCTGTGTCTGGGTGTAATTTATCTATAATATGTATGTATTTAGAAATATATAAGTATGTTTATCAGTTATCTGGTTACCATAGTACAAGCTCTGCTTAGTTTGGAATCAGTTAGCGTTGTGTGAGTTGTCCCTACGATATTTATTTATTTATTAACTATATAGTGCTTTTTAACCCGATAAGTACTTTTATTCAAAAGTTATTGGTTTTTACCCTAGTATCCGTCTAAAAAATGTCTAACGTGCCAAAATAAGTTTTCATTTCTGTCGGCACTCCCAGAGTGCAACCCGTATTTATTTTTATAGATTAGTTACTCACCTGTGCTTCAGTCAGTTGCAAAGCATGTGCTAAATACAACCTTTCAGGCCCCACCATGTACTGCTGTCGCTCGAATTCAGCTTCTAATCGCTCCAACTGCTCGGGAGTGAAGATCGTACGTATCCGCTTACTTCTGCCTGAACTGTGCGTGAATGAACGAAATAAAGAACAATTTAAAAACTTCACTCTTTGTAACTAACTTCACGTTCATGAAAAGTTAGAGATTATTTGCATGTTATTCCCAGTTGTTATGCTGGACACAAACCGACTAATGGCCGGTTTCAATATCTTCAGTTAAACATAGATCGCTACCACAGATAAACAGTTGATTTTTAACTTTTGTGACAGATAGTTCAATGACGTAGGTAAATTTTTCTATCTACCTTTGGTAATTCAATAAACCGAAAATTTCGTCGATAGGTACTAACTAACTAAACTAACTATCTTCACGCTGTATCCCTGACGGGGTAGTCAGAGAGGACAGATCGCCAGGCTTCGCGATCCATGCATACTTCTTTCGCTTCTTCGAGATTCATCAATCGCTTCATACACGCACGTCTGGGTATCCGTGTACTTTTGACCTTTCCGTTTTTGAGCAATCTGCACACGTGGTCTTCATATGTGAGTCTCGGCCTTCCCTGACTCCTTCTACTTTTGAACAATATATATTCTTCGTCAATCGTTCCTCACTCATTCGTTGGACGTGACCAAACCAACGGAGCACTCCCTTTTCCAGCTTAACGCTGACACTTTCATTCAAACCTGCCATATTGCGTATCACTTCGTTACGTATTCGGTCGGCCAAGGTAACGCCGCACAATTTTCGAAGTGATCGCATCTCCACAGCATTCAATTTACTTTCATGCATCTGCTGACATACCCAGGTTTCACTACCGTAAAGCAAAGTTGGCACTAGCACTGCGTTATGAATCGCCATTCGTGCTTCTTTTACGATGCTTTGTCGCTTTACTAACTGGGACAAAGCACCGTTAACTTTGTTTCCGGCAGCTACTCGCCGTTCTACATCCGAATCACATCTTCCATCCACGCTAAACATACTTCCTAAATACACAATTTCATTCACTTGCTCTAGACGTTCCTGGTTTACCCTAATCTCGCATTTAGTTCTTACGTCACCTCTTTCAAATACTAGAACCTTAGTTTTACTTGCATTCAAGCGGAGACCCTTACTTTCACACCCCTCTTTTATATTAGTGACTAATGCCTGTAGGTCGGCTTCTGATGAGGCCATGAGCACCGCATCATCAGCGTACAGCAGACAGTTTACTGTAAAGTCACCCAAATTCACACCTATATTAAAATCTTTCAACTTCTGTAGGCAGCTGTCCAGATACACTATGAACAGCCAGGCGGACATGACACATCCCTGTTTGACGCCTGTACAGACATCAAAAAGAGGTGACACATCCCCCCCTACTCGGACGCAAGCCTTACAGTCCCTATAAAGCGACTGTATTGGCCGCAGTAGCGAGCCGTCCACACCATATCCTGGCAGCAAGTCCCACAGCGTTTCTCTCACAACGTTATCAAATGCTTTCTCTAGATCCACAAAAGCGCAGAAAACCTTCTGGCTAAGAGCCAGAAACTTTTCCGCGATCATGCGGAGAGAAAACACTTGATCCATGCAACCTCTTCCACGTCGGAATCCGCATTGAGCCTCCCATAAATACCTTTCAGACTTTTCTTGCATTCGTGCCGTTATAACCTTTGCATACACCTTACTAGCTAAGCTGACCAAGCTGATCGCCCTGTAGCTGGAGCAGTTTAGGCGCGAGCCTTTCCCTTTGTAAATAGGTACTACAACTGCTACTCGCCAGTCATCTGGGACCTCACCCGTCCGCCAGCACAAGTTGCATAACAGACATAGTGTGTCCCAGACACGCGACCCACCGTACTTGATCATCTCAGCAGTAACTCTGTCTTTTCCCGCAGCCTTACCACATTTCATACTTCTTATCGCTTGTTCTATTTCTTTCATACTAATGACTTCAATGACATCGGGATCCGGAGCATCGAAGTGAGCTCCACTTCCCGACGTGGCATCTCTGTCTTTTCTTGCATACATCTTTCCATAATATTCACTCCATCTCTGCAGGACGTCACTTTGGTCTGTTAGGACGTCATTGTTAACACTAAGCACTTTATTCATACTGCAGATTGCCGAACAACTCCAGGTCTTGCCTACCTCTTTCCAGAAGAGCTTGGCATTATCCCGGAAATTGGACGACAACCTTTCATCCACTTTCATTCTGCACCTTTCACGAGCTTCTTCTATCAGTGCCTTCGTGTTAACTTTCTGCAGCTTGTATCTCTCTTTCATATTAAAATCATTCCGCGAGGCTAAGTAGTCTAGCCATGCTTTCTTCTTCATTCGAACTGCTTCTTTCACTTCCTCATTCCACCATGCATCACGCTTATTACTACTGCCTCTTTTCGTTTCTCCACACACTTCCACAGCGGCATTTATCATACTGTCCCTAAGGTTCTGCCATACACTTTCCACATTCTCACTGCTTATATTGACGTCGCCAAGCTTTTCGGCTACCCTTTCATTATATTTATCCCTAATGGATGCATCCTGCAGCTTCCAGCTTTTGATGCTATAAGTCGGCTCAGGTTCAGGACACTCGGTACGATGACGCCAACCCGCGAACAGACCCCTAATCCTAGTTATGACTAGGTAGTGGTCTGATCCCAGCTCAGCGCCTCGATAAACCCTTGTGTCCATCACCTGTTTACGGAGCCGACTATCCATTAGGAATAGATCTATCATGCTTCTCTTTGACTTACATCTCCTCGTATACATATGAATTTGTTTGTGGTTGAACATTGTGTTCGCCACAAACAAATCCTTTTCCTTACAAAATGCCAGTATTAGCTTGCCAGCGTCGTTCACCCTTTTATCCCCATACTTCCCGAGTACCGACTCAAAACCATCGCGAGCGGTACCCACCCATCCATTCAAGTCTCCACATACTATAAGTCTTTCATTTCCTTCTATCACATTTAGAGCTTCTCTCATACTCTCCCAGAAGTCCTCTAGCTCACTCGCGTTCGACGATGATACTGGCGCGTAAGCAGCTACCAGGAAAATCTTCGTCAAACCAAGTTTTACACGGATCCAGAGGATTCTAGGACCTACCAGTTTGTACTCATACATACCGGAGGCCAATCGCGAGGACAGCAAAATTCCAACCCCTCGACTGCCATGCTCGCTCTCTGGTACTCCAGACCAAAGCGCGAGCATCCCACCCGGGAGCTCCAAGACTTCGCTGCCCTTGCGCTTGGTTTCTGTCAAGCACACTGCATCTAACTTTCTCTCATTCATAACATCCATCAACTCATTCATCTTATCTGTCATTCCTCCCCTAACATTCCACGCAGCTACCCTGCACTCCGTCCTCCACTTCCCGCCGTGTCGGGCCGCGCGTGTAGGGTGGCGGTCCCCTACGCCGCTCTGGCACACACTTTTCGCACCAGCGGGGACGAACTGCTGCGCGTCGCCTCGGGGGCACGCCCTAGCATCACTCGTCCTGGTGGCACTCGTGTTGGAGTAGAATTGCAGCCGTAGCTGGCAGGAATGGCGACGTGCACGCTTCTACTCTTCATCCCCACGTCGTAGATAGGTACCGATGGTAACTATTTTGACATTATTTTACATGATAGAATCTATCTTAAATTGGTAATTGAGACCGGCAATAAATCACACGGTCCTTATACACCGATTTGTCTAGCGCCAGCGCACTGGGTATCTCGGAAGGATGTTCGGGGATTCCCGACCGACTGTAGCTACCATCGCGGCCTCGCCTAAGGGTACAGGTGTTATTCCGCTTCTTTAGGGGTTCGTTGGGGTGTTATACCACTACTTGGGGAGTTACACTTAGTTTAGGGTGTGAAATAAATAAATAGTCCGAGACTACCAGGACTTTAATTGGTCGTGCTAATGAGTGTCTAGCACATAAGACCTTTTAGCCTTTTTGTTACCACCTCACTAAAAAGGCAACAGGTTCAAAATTTCTTACAAATTTAACATCTAAAATAGACACATTTTATTAAATTCATTCGGCCCTTTAGACCCACCCCAGTTCCGTGCTTCGGAAGGCACGTTAAGCCGTTGGTCCCGGTTGCCAATAAATTGGCAGTCGTTAAGCCAGGTTGAAGGCCTTATGGGCGGCTTAAACTTTCAACAGCGGGTAGCAACAACCTGCGTCTGTCTATTTTAACACGGCAATGGGCTCACCACCTATTACGTGGGACAGGAATACACATGGTGAAAAGTGGGTATATAATATATGCCTCTGCCACCCCTTCGGGGATAAGGCGTGATAGATAAATAAATAAATAAATAAATATTGTGGGATACTTTTCACACAACGGTATCTAGTTCAAACTATACTTTAAGCTTGCGCTATGTGATCTAGATAACTGATAAACATACTTATATATTTCTAAATGATACATATCAAAATCGTAGTTAAAAATATGATATATTTCTATATTATACATAGAAAACACCCCAACTCCGAATCAAACATTTGTGGATCACATAAATATTTTTCCGACAATGAAATGATAAAGTAGATCCAGGGTATCGGTGCGAAGCAGGCCCAAGACGTCGGCATGACGTGAAAATGTCACGCACGCCTCATGCCCCAAGAAGCGGGATAGTACCCCAACCAACCCCCCAAAGAAGCGTGATAACACCCGAACCCCAGGTGAGGCCGCGGTGGTAGCCAAAGTCTGCCGGGAGCTCTGGGACATCTTTCCGAGGAGTTACCCGGGGCGTCCGGCAATAGACAGTTAGGCGGGGACTGTGTGGTTTTAGCCGGTTCGAGTCCGGCATGACATCCGAGGGGATTTCAACAAACAACTGTCAACATATTTTAACCAATTTACATACCTATATATCATCACGCCTGTTTCCCATTGGGGTAGGCTTCGCTTCTACTTTTATAAGTGTTTTCAAACACGCTGGTATGACCTGGCATTTTCCCAAAAGGACTTCGATTTGTTTGGCATACTTACGCCGAGGTCGACCCTACTTTTTGCCTACACAGTTAATCCATTCACTCTTTCCTTCTAAACCTGTTTCGTCAATCTATTTTCCCTCATCCTCACCACGTATCCGAACTATCTAAGTATCCCTATTTCTATATTATTTACTTCAGTTCTGTCATATAACTTTGACAAATTATATACGTAAACCTTACTTATAAATTAAATCAAGCATGATAATCCGTTATGAAGTTTTTTTTTTAAGTTCAACTCGAATAGACAGGCAAACAGACAATATGGCGCCTTTTTGTTTAACAGATTTCAAAAAAAGGGGAAGTTATATGTTGGACTGAAGGTTTTTTTTCAATATTGGTTGCGCCCGTATATGATAAATGATTAGCCGCGTTATTTTTTCTATGTTACATCGCCGATCTACATTGTTTTTAATTAATTAGTTGTCGACGCTCCCCCCGCTTCGCTTAATTCCATTTCTCTTTCGCACCTACCTTGTCTCGCATAAAATATTAGCGAAACAGCTGTATTGCCCGTTAGCCTCACGGGCAGCGGCCACGATTGAGGGCTGGCAGTCTGTTCCTACAACACCGCGCGCGCGCCCGCATCAAACCTTTCGCAATAATCCCGCACCAACTATCGCAATAACTGTATTTTCCATGGATAAATAGTGTTTTCGTGCAAGGAAACCAGGAATTCAAGTCCAGGGACGCCCCCGGCAGCCTCCACCTCAGCATCTCGCAGCAAGCAGCAAGGTAGTGTGCCTTCTCCTGTTTTTCCATTACTTTTCCCGTCGACAATTGCGTGTAAATTTCATTTTAGTCTGTCCCCGCAAGTACAGTCCATTTTGAATTTATTTATGTCGCCCGCTCAACCAAATATGAAACGAATTTACTTTCTACACGCTGTAATTCCTGACGGGGTAGTCAGAGAGGACAGGTCACCAGGCTTCGCAGATTCATCGATCGTTTCATAAGTGCACGTCTGGGTATTTAAGTACTTTCGACCTTACCATTTTTAAGCAATCAACTTACCTGGTCTTCGTATGTGCCTAAGCCTCGGTCTACCCTGACTCCTTCTACCCTCTACTTTCACAGAAGATATTCTTCTCTTTGTCAATCGTTCCTCACACATTCATTGGACGTGTTCAAATGTAATGAAAAATCTTTATTTATGTAGATGACAAAGTAACACTTATGAACGTCAAGATTATTGTTTCTACATTTACATTTACTGCCAGAGTCGCACAGCAATAGATTGAGCCTGAGGAAGAACCTGGCAACCAAAAACTAACGGAGCAAGCCCTTTCCAGTTGATGCTGACACTTTAATTCGAACCGTAAATTGAGTATTGATACATATCTACATACATACATACATGCATTACCTGTTAGAACATGTTAACGAATGACTCCTGGAGGTCTTGATCTGGCCTGCTTGCGGCCTCATCTCTGGAGGGCTACCTGCAACATAATATAGAGGTATCTTTACACGAACTAAATAGTGGACGTGCCCGGTTTACAAACTAGAAGTGCACGATATTTCATAATATATATCGATATACATACATACGGTCACGCCTTTATCCCCGAAGGTGTAGGCAGAGGCATACTATACGCTCACATTTCACCGTATGCACTTTTGTCCCACGTAACCGGTGACGAGCCCATTGCCGTGTTGATATGGACAGGCGCAGGCTGTGGTGACCCATCCAAAGACCACCTATAGCGAATGTTGCTTAACGCAGTGATCGTTTACAGAACACTGAGTCAGCGGGGCCACGGTAGTTCGAAGTATGTGACGGGCGAAGCTGTGAGGGTCAGCTAGTTATAAGTAAAAACTTTAGTTCTAGTGTATGACATTTAGTAAGCGCCGATTAAAATGGTCTATGCAAAATAATGACATTTTTTTTATACGAAAATGAGGTCATTTAAAAAAAAATTGATTTGTACGAGTCGAACCAGCCCCCGAGGGCTCCGTAAATATTTTGTATGGCCGTATCTTGTTTTCAACGATAATTTAGATGTATGATTTTTTCAATTATTATTACGCAACTTTCACTGGCTGGTCCATGGATGGGTGACCACTTTGTGACATTTACATTTGCGAGCGTTTCCATGCTTCCTAAGGCACGTTAAGCCGTTGGTCCCAGTTGCCAGTAACATGGCAGTCGTTAAGCCTGGTTGAAGGCCTTATGGGCGGCTTGAAAAATTTCAACAGCAGGTAGCTACAACCTGCGTCTGTCTATTTCAACACGGCAATGGGCTCACCACCTATTACGTGGAACAAGAATACACACGGTGAAAAGTGGGCACCTAATATGCCTCTGCCACCGCTTTGGGGATAAGGCGTGATAGATGAATAAATAAATAATTTAGAAGTAAGATTTTATCACGACTTCAAGAGACTGTAGACCGGAGTATAAAGTTTTTATTTCAACTGGATATCTTCTTGCGTTAACGAGATAAATGGTCTTGACAGATGAACGGACCGACAAAAAGATCCTATAAGGGTACTGTTTTTTTTCCTTATGAGGCATGGAATCTAAAAACTAAAAAAATAATGGAGTATTTTTTTTTACACAGCGCTGTCGATCCCAATGTAAGCTAATATAAACTTGTGTTATGGGATCTAGACGACTGATAAATATGCTTATATATTTCTAAATACATACATGTTATACATAGGAAAAACCAAAACTTCGAATATAACATTTATGGATCACATAAAGATTTTTTCCGACCCGGGAATCGAACCCTGGACCTCAGTCACGGTAGTCGCATACACTACCACTGCGCCACCGAGGCAGTCAAATCTAAAAACATTAATATATAAATAAATATCACGCCTTATCCCCGAAGGGGTAGCAGAATCTAAAAGCAATTTATCACTTCGACATCATATCAGATGATCGGGTTCCTTTCGCATCTAGTACCTTTTCAAAGTAATCGGTCCATATGGCATCATTCAGTCTTTCAAAAATTTCCGAGTTGTTTTTATATATTACCGGGTGATTTACTGTGAAAACAACTCAAAGCTATAATATATACTGTAAATTGATGTGAGCAATCCCCACAAGAACCTATATATGCGGGATATAAAGTGAAGAAAATATACCACGCAATAATAATATCCCATTTCTGTGGTATCTCCCTCATATATACTGGATAAAAAGTAGCCTATTTGTTAATGCGAGCGTCAGCTACTTCCCCACCAAATTTTATCCAAATTTAACGAGTTGGTTGAATGTGAAGCAACAAACAAACACACTCACAAACAATTGATTTTATCTATCACGCCTTATCCCCGAAGGGGTGGCAGAGGCATATTATATGCCCACTTTTCACCATGTGTATTCATGTCCCACGTAATAGGTGGAGAGCCCATTGCCGTGTTGAAATAGACAGTCGCAGGTTGTGGCTATCTGCAGTTGATTTTTTTTAAGCCGCCCATAAGGCCTTGAACTTGACTTAACGACTGCCATGTTACACGTACAACGGCTTAACGTGCCTTCCGGAGCACGGAAACGCGCGCAAATATAAATGCTACAAAGTGGTCACCCGTCCGTGACCAGCCATAGCGAAAGTTGCTTAACGTAGTGATCGTTTATAGAACATTGAATCCACGCGACCACGAGCACTTCTAAAAATATACCACGTGATAATATATCCCATTCCTGTGGTATCTCCCTCATATATTCCGGATAAACAGTAGCCTATGTGTTAATGCATATGTCCACACCAAATTTTATCCCAATTGAACAAGCTGTTTGAACACGAAGCAACAAACAAACACACTCACAAACTTTCGCTTTTATAATATTAGTACTGTTTTAACTAAAGGGATTATACTGTACCTGTGTCCCTAAGTAACTGTCAATTTTGACATTAATTAAAGGGGTCATTGGTCAAGGGGATTGGACATAATTATGTCCATCTGTTAAACAAATATAGTTTACTAAGTACCGAGTAAAACTATTAATTAGGGAGATAAAACCCGGACTTCACGTTAACATTAAGAGATTATATGCTAATACTATCTTTGAAGCGCTCGTGCCCTGCTGACTCAGTTTTCTGTAAACGATCACTGCGTTAAGTAACTTTCGCTATGTGGTCCTTGGATGGGTGAGCTCTTTGTGGCATTTACATTTGGAAGCGTTTCCGTGCTTCGGAATGCACGTTAAGCCGTTGGTCCCGGTTGCCAGTAAAATGGCAGTCGTTAAGCCTGGTTGAAGGTCTAATGGGCGGCTTGAAAAATTTCAACAGCAGGTCGCCACAGTCTGCGCCTGTCCATTTCTACAGGACAATGGGCTCACCACCTTTTACTTGAGTCAAAATATGCATTTTTGACCCACATAACAGGTGGTGATAAAATGTGGGCGTATGGTATTTTATTCATTTGTAGAGATTGCCTTTATTCCTGAAGGGGTAGGCAGAGGCATACAATACGCCCACATTTCACCGTATGCACTATAAATATTATAGATATGGTAGGTATATTTATGAGTAAGATTTCATTTCGAGTTCAAAGACGATTGAAACTGCATAAAAAACTTACGAATAACTAACTAGCTGATCCTCCGGACTTTGTATCGCCTTTTAATTTATAAATTCTGTGCTTAGTTAGTAGCCAAGTTATATTACATTAAAGTAAATCATGACAATGAGAGACAAATGCCCGTAAAAGCAGCTTCAATTTAAATATTAATAAAAAAAAAAAAAATTAACACGTCTACATCGCCAATAGCATTGAGATCCTCAGTGTTGAGATATCAACTGATGTCCGATACCGTAGTCATTTCAGGATATGGTAAAAACTGGCGTCAAAAAAAATTTGTAGTAGATAGTAGCCCTGTAGGTACAGGGCGTGCCAGTACTTTACTGCGTTGCAACCTATGCCTCTACAATGTGTTAAGAAAACCCTGACCGCTCCGTGAAGGTATTGGTAGGTTTCGAGATCTGATTTTATTCGTGTAATCCTTTTTAGAAATTACCCCAAAAAAATCCCCAAAAAATTTATCACAAAAATTTACACAGAATAAAATAAATTAAAAATTAATATAATGTTAATGCTTACATGGCTACACAGGGAAAGGGCTATTTGGGAACGCAAGGTCAAAGGGTGAGCTTACACTTGCCGCCGGTTTCTTTGGATATCACATACACTCGTCGCCGCATGCCAACAAATGTGTTGCCAGTTTTTGAAAATTTGCTATATTTTAAGGAAATTGGACTAATTCTGATTCTAAAAATACGCATTTAAAAAAATGATAACTAACTCATACTTATAAATAATTAAATTTTTTAATTTTTTTTTGTTGTGTTTTAGAAGTGCCTATGTGCCCCTTTCGGGTCGGACAGGGGTTCCTTAACACATTGTATAAGTCCAAAGTGCGGCCACACATGAAGTACTGTTGTCACCTATGGGCTGGTGCACCAGATCAGGCTTCGACCTTTTCATTTACTTACGGTTGATATTTAAAAAATCACACAAATCTACGGTTGATGTAATGAAAATATGAACCTTTCTCTTGTAGAGCAAATTATGTGATATACCGAACACAGCGCCACCTGCCAGGTCATTCTACTAGCATGTTTTTTGTTCAAATAATCTAGTAACCCATTGAAATATACATACAATCTTTCATTCAAATCGATCCGGCTGTTTAGGACGACTTAGGTGACAAACACACGTGCAGGAGAATTATATAATTATTATATTATTATGGCATACACGGCAATGGGCTCACCACCCGTTACGTGTGACAAAAATGCATACGATCAAATGTGGGCGTATAGTATACCTACCTATGTCTATTGTTATGTAATTATATTTTTTTTTTCGACAGTAAACTGACACTATTATTTTTATTTCTTTATACCTTAAACAGAACTCTTTTGTATTCCAACAAAATAGACCAAAGAGATCGAAATTCATCTCATCGCACACACGGATAAATATTTGACAACCGAGTGGTTTTTTAATTTCTAAACGAAAAACAAAAGAGCTTCAAAGAACATCTAAACTTCACAGAACGGAACATTTTTAGTCCAGTCATAATATACATTTGGAATTGCAAATAAATCGAAGGGACGGGATTAAATAGGTGCTACAGGAGGTTGAAGTATGTGACGGACAAAGCCGGGAGGGCCACCTGGTATTAGAATTTATGCAAGACGGCGTCGTATCGCATTGCATCGCAGTTTTGTGTGGAAACCCTAAACTCCGACGGAAACGGAATTAAATAAATATCGTTGGGACAACTCACACAAAGATTTTAAACTAAGCAGAGCTTGTACTATAGTAACCAGATAACTGATAAACATTACTTATATATTTCTAAATATTAATATAAATATCGTTGGGACAGCTCACACAACACCATCTGATTCCAAACTAAGCAGAGTTTTTACTATGGTAACGGTAACTGATAAACATACTTATATATTTCTAAATACATACATATTATAGATAAATAACACCCAGACACAGAATAAACCATCGTGCTCATCACACAAAGTTTTATCCTGGGTGGGAATCGAACCCACGACCTCTTGCGTAGCTGTCGGATACACTCCCAACGCGCCACAAAGGCAGACACAATTATGGAGGAATTGTGGATATTGCGGTTGAAATAATTCTTACTGGCCTTTTGTTAGCACACAAAGACCTTGAAGGATACTGTAAATAGTCTTGTGGACTGACAGCGAAGCTCGCAATTCACTAGCCACTCAAACGTTCACTATCCGTTCGCGCTGCCAGAGCAGCGCATTTTTTGTAATTAACCTATGACCTAATTAACTAAAATCGTGATATCTTGGAAACTATAATATCTAGACAAAAAATTTTAACTACTGAAAAATCGTTAAATATATAAAGATAAAACTTATAGCTATAATAATTTGGAATTTTAATCATAATTAACTGATATATTGGTATAAACACGAAAAAGTCGGTAAAAAAATAAATAAACGTTATTTTTCAAAAATTTGCCACTCACACGAAAAACTAATATAAAACACTATTATTTTTTTTACATAATTAAATTCTTGGAATTATAACGATTAAAACGATATATGACACTAATAACTTATAATTATTCTAAAAAAAACTAAAAATTTGTTAACCCATTAAATAATAACGCAAAACTAAAAAAATGGCGGGAAAATGGCCGCCGGCAATGTTTATACCGCATTTACTTTGAATTTTGATATTGTGACATATAGATATTAAACCTCTAATACACGGGCTTTTTATCCACGATTCTAATGGTATAAAATTCATTCATTAAAACCAAAGACAACATTTTTTTTAAAATTTTTGAAATGAGGTCAGTTCTAAAAAAGAAAAGGCAAAAAAAGTCAGCTGCTTTAGCAGCTTGAACGTTTGAGTAGCTAGATGTCGCCATAGCTTTCCATCAGGCTTCAATTTGGCGAGCTAATTGTTATTAGTTGTTTTCACCCATCTAGGGCAGGCAACAGAAAACTTGGTCCATACAGCCTAAGTCTTCAGTATTTATATTTTCTTATTATTTAGTCATGTCTAGTCTTTTGTCGATGTCAAGTCTTCAGTCCTGTACTGGTCCGTGCCCTAGTTAAGCAGTGGACCCTTTACTAGGGCTTTATATGGAGATTTGGCACTAACACTTAGAACACCGCTGTACACTGCAACATTTTACTTTCCATAACTCATGCACATTTTCGAACACTTTATGTATCAAAATCCACCATTATTAAACACATAATCGCGAATAATACACTAGTTTTGTTTGGAAAATCAAATACGGCAACCGTACGTCATGTTCCAGAATTGGCACCAAACTCTTGGCGAGCTAAATTTAAATTAAAAGACTGTCACATTTTTTTTTAATTTTTTTTGCCTGGTTAGATATTTTTAGCCAAATCTTATTTATTTCATATTTCTTAAATCTTCTTAATACCTATCTAAAACGTTAGTTCGTCTTAGTCAAGTATAGTATTAAGTCTAAGTCAGTTTTATAGTAGTGGTTGCGCTACTGACGCTTTCAATGGATTTTACGCGGCAAGATGGAAAATCGCATTTCACTGCTTACTTAGATAACACAGTCTTTCACTATTGTATCCAAGAAACCACCACTCCTATACATAAAGCATATATCATATCCTGTACAATTAGTTAAAAACTTATGCTGCCTTTGTTGGTGAATTAGAACCGTATCTGTAGCCTATCTCAAAGTAATTTAAAAAAAATACATATATTGAGTTGAGCCATTTATTATAGCCTATTTATCGAGAATGCTATAGGCTATATATCATCACGCTACTACCCTGGAGAGCGGAGCAGATAAATGTTAACAAATCTGGTAAAATATCATACATATTTACAAAAAGCTGTGTAATTGAATTGATTCTTACCTTGTCTTAATCCCGTCGGCACACCGACCATACTTCTGCAAAACCCCTCATTAATCCGCTGCACGTCGTGGCCAGCGTACAGATAATTTTGCAGCTGCCTCTGATTCTGTTGAAGTCTCTCCTGTACGCTCAAATTCATCACATCCTCATCACCGTTCGTCAAACCCAATATGGCGGCTATAGTAAACGATTTCCCGCCTAAATTTGTTCCTTTGCCTGTCAAATCGACACCGAAGGCCGATTGACTATCGCCGTCATCCAATGTCGACTCTGGTGATGATGATCGATCAGCGTTTTCGATAAACCTGTCCGTATTGTCGACATATTCTCCAGGATACTTTTCTTCACCGTCGGATATTGCCGACAATCTGTCGACGTTATGTTGATACGTCGACACTGCTAGTAAATCTGTCAAATTTGACGGATACATATTAGAATTTTGCCTCTGTTCCATCATCGTTTATTTTTTAATTGACTTTGTAACTTTTTAATTTCATTTTTTTATTCACTGATACACATGTCACTTTGTTTTAATTACTCTATTAGAGAGTTAATTTATAATTTTTCAGTTAATTAGCTAGTTGAGTCGGACGACTGTTCAAGTTGACTATCGGGGCTATATTGGTTGCGGTTTACATTTAAAAAGAGCCACAAATTTAAAATTGTTGGGGCGGGGCTACGAGCTATCGGTTTCGTAGAGAAAAAATGACATCGTCTATGGTCAATTGGAGGGTGGATTCTACCCTTAGGAGAGGGGTTGTTTTGAGGAAGCCTGATTGGTGTACCACGCGCATGCGTTTAAGGGGCGGGACCAGATTGCAGGGGTGTGGTTTCGCAGTGATTTGCGGTCGTTATAAGCTTTTGAGTGAGCCAGGTACGAATTCAGATAATATTTTGAGGCTTATAAAAGCAGTAAATATTGAAAAAAAAACGAAATTATTAGCAGTTACTAAGATACAAGCCAAGGCCTTTATCTTTACTTAACAACTGCCATGTCACTGACAATTTAATGCAATAGCTTCACATAGGTTTTTACACCTGGGGGCCGAGTCTGTTATTTCAATCGTGTCGAAATAGAATCGAAATTGTCGCTCAATAGAAAGCCACCGGTACAATTTTGACAGATTTTCATAGTCTACTATTACAATCGTACTCCAATAGACTTCTGTCGGTCGGCCGATAGAATTCTACTAACACGTACCGCGCCAGTGGCCGCTAGTCAGTTGCATTTTTGATAGTCTACTAAAATATCAAAGCTAAAACAGCGATTCTAGTTCTATTCTACGGCTTGTCTATGTAGACTCGGCCCCCTGCTCTTTGGTAGACCTACTTTATACTACTAAGTTCTAAGAGCGCACGTGTCTCCATCCTCTTACAATCAAGTTCTTCAAGTGCAGCATGAAGAGGTATATCATTAAGTCGCCAATTTAAAGAAGTCAACAGTATTGTGGGCTTTGAGAATGCCCCTCAATTCGCTAGATGTCGCCGTGGCTTTCCATCAGGCGAGCGGCGGCATTTTGTTAAACTAAATATATAAATACTAGGCGAACCCCCCAGTTTAGTCCATGACAGACTTCGAACTCCCGTCGCAGCTATTTAATCCCGTCGCTTATAAATTCTACATTAATTCATAAAAAAATGCCTGATTTGTCGACATTTCTGATTACTGCTCTGCTCTCCAGGGTAATAGCGTGATGATATAAAGCCTATAGCCTTCCCCGAAAAAAATTAGCTAACCAACAAAAAAAAATTTAATCTGACCAATAGTTTTCAAGTTCGACGAAAAAAAAACTTTTCATCTTTTTATATTTGTTTAGTTAAAAAGTATGCATATCTTTAGTATACCTACATATTAGGCGTTCTAATTTCATTCCTAACTCCGTCCCCAGTTGTCTTACCTACTTCTTCCCCCACTTCCCCTCGCAGCCCGCTCTCGTTCATGAAACAATTTAATATCATAATCTGAGCTCAATACTTGGAATAACATGAAACTGCAAAAGTAGGATGTGGTACTAAAAACAAAAATCTATTTAAATGACTAAACAAATAACGAGTATCTGAATTTGGTAGTAGGTACGTACTTGTTCAATTACTATAATTATGAAGCCGTCATCAGAATTCAGGAATGTCTTCCGAATTCTAGAGAAATTGTAGAAGGATTTCTCCAGAACTCGTAAGACATGGTTCAATTCCGGGTTTTTAAATTGCGATAATTATGTAGCTGTTTATCAGATTTAAATCATGTCTTCTGAGGTTTAGAGAAATCTGGAAGATTTCTCCAGAACTCGGAAGACATGATTCAATTTGACACCAAACGGAAAGAGAAATCTGGAATATTACTCCAGAACTGGGAAGACATTCGGGACTTCGAACACACGGGCCGATAGCTCGTGCCGATGTCATTTCCATGAGAATTCCGCATTTTACAAAAAATACAGTTTTTTGTTAATGGCTTCGGAAGGCACGTTAAGCCGTTGGTCCCGGTTGCCAGTAAAATGACAGTCCTTAAGCCTGGCCTGCCTATGGGCGATTTGAAAAATATCAACAGCAGGTCGCCACAGCCTGTCTGCCTCTGCATGCAATACCCCTTCGGGAATAGAGGCGGCAATATTTAAGTATGTATAATTGTTTTACAAAAATTATGATAAGAGGAAAACGAAAGACGGACAAAGCATTGCTTTAAACAAAAAAATAAATGTTTCAAATAATTAACTTGCATAAGTACTTCCAAACTTCACAGATACCAGTAAAGTTTCCATCGCTTTATAAGGAATAGAATTTTGAACAAACCTACGAGTATAGGTATATAAATACGCTGGCCTGCTATCAACAAGAATGTTACAGTCTTATAACAAATAATATTAATATTTTCAACTTACAAACAAAATATACTTAAATAACAAGGAAAATTCACTTGGCACAAGTCAAGAATGCCCGAAAAGGAATAAAAATCGTCATGTTGTAAACCCCACGTTATTTTTTGTTATTAATTTCAAAAATTTTGTCAATAAGCGGTCAGCGAAAAAGCGATCTTAAGCTTCAAGTTTTGGTGTTACCTATATAAATGGCTTTAAGTATAGTTAACTTTAGACATAGTTTTAGTTTAAATAAGCTGTACGTTTTCCTATGTACAAATAAATCTATACTAATATTATAAAGCTGAAGAGTTTGTTTGTTAGTTCGGTTGAACGCGCTAATCTCAGGAACTACTGGTTGGATTTAAAAATAATCTTTTTGTGTTATATAACCCATTTATCGAGGAAGGTTATAGGCTATATATCATTACGCTACTACTCTGGGGAGCAGAGCAGTAGTCATAAATGTCTACAAATCGGGCAAATTTGTATGCATCATTGTAGAATTTATAAGCGATGGGATTAAATAGGTGCGACGGTAGGTCAAAATATTCCATGAGCGAAGTAAATCATAAATCGGTTTTTGAATGAATAAATAAATAAATAAAATAAATAAAAATATCTTTATTTTGCATAGACCATTTTAACGGCGCTTACAAAATGTCATACCCTATTTAAAATATTTAAAGCGACCACCGGTTCGGAACGCGGCCCACCTGAGAAGAACCGGCAAGAAACTTAGGAAGGCTTTTTTTTTGATGGCCTATTTACAATTTAATATTATTTCACTTTGCCAGCAGATCATTTCCAGGCGTCCCTGTCCTGCAAATAGTCTGTAACGGAGTAAAAACCTTTTTCACAAAGCTTGCTTTTAATAAACTTTTTAAATTTATTTAAAGGTAAATTTCTCAGGTCACAGGGAAGCTTGTTGTAAAAGCGTATACAGTTACCCTGGAAAGAATCGCCAATCTTATGTAGACGACTGTGGTGGACTGAAAGATTATTTTTATTTCTAATGTCATTGTCAGGTCAACCTTACAATAAATAATAATAAGTATTATTATTTATACTAGAATAATAACATTCGTGAGCGTTGTTCATTATTACAAACTACTTTGTAATAATTATTAATACTATATATATTTAATAAGTTTTATTATTTGTACCTAAATAAATAAAATAAATATCCATCACGCCTTATCCCCGAAGGGGTGGCAGAGGCATATTATATGCCCACTTTTCACCGTGTGGATTCCTGTCCCACGTAATAGGTGGTGAGCCCATTGCCGTGTTGAAATAGACAGACGCAGGTTGTGGCTACCTGCTGTTGAAATTTTCAAGCCGCCCATAAGGCCTTCAACCAGGCTTAACGACTGCCATTTTACTGGCAACCGGGACCAACGGCTTAACGTGCCTTCCGAAGCACGGAAACGCTCGCAAATCTAAATGCCACAAAGTGGTCACCCATCCGAATTATTTGTACCTCAGAAAAATATCAGTATTACCATTTGTTCTGAGGGTCCTACCTACATCTACAGGGCATGAGCTAGCCGTAACGGCAAGTCGTGAACCAGGGTAATGGCAAAAAGAAGAAAACTCGACACAAAACCTTAATAAGGATTTTCTGTTTTACTAGCTGACCCGCGCAACTGCGTTAGCGCCACCAAAAATGTGATAAATGAAGAACAGCTCGACTGATTTTGTGCAAACTTCACATAAACCATCTACTAAATAGTTCAAACAAAGCCTAAACATTATTGGTTCGGATAGGTGAGCCCGTTCTTGAGTTATAAAATTACAACGAAAAGTGGCATTGATTTTTCATTATATATTGATGTGTATATTTACAGCCAAATGATCCACTTACTAATATACAGGTGATTCTTCCTTCAGAATGCTATAATACCGATGCTATATTATAATCTCAACATCCTTGATATAGACGTTCGTCGTGAGCACAACAACAAGAATGGAGAACACAAAAGGGTCAAAATATTACTATTAAATACAGCTAAAATTGGAGCGTAGCTCACGTACATTACATTAGTTTTTATTTTACTTCAATACATGCAGTATTTCCGAAGTTATAACGACGAGAAGTTATAGCCCTTTTTTGAATTTCCGAGATTTGTCGCGCCCATTATGACGTCACAACGTAGCACAGTCTGCGACAAGGCGCGGCGCGGCGTTCGGTTGCGAACGAGAGCACGACTGTTGAATGAGCAGTGATGTGACGTATGCGACCGCGTTATACGCACTTTGATCGTAAATATATCAGGCATATTTTGAAATATTAAAAAAAGTAAAAACACTATTTTTCTCGTATTTTTTTGTAGATGTATTTTTCATTTAAAGTAAAAAACGTTTGTCAGACCCATTATTTAAAAAACTGTGTGCGTTAAGAAGCGTTAGAAGTTATACTGCTTTAGTCTAATAAGATTTCATCACATATACCACAACTCTTTGTTTGTAACAGTAACGATAAATTAGTAAAAAAAAACATCAAAAGAATGAAATCTACTAATAAGTTGTCATGGAAACACTTATCAGCTAACTTCACGGTGTCAAATTTAGTTTACAAGAACCAGTATGACAGTTAATGTTTTTAAACTTTCGCGATTGTCACTCATATTTATGATATTTCAGGTCTTATTCGCGACATATATTATTAGGTACAAAGTCTACCTGATACTTCCCGACGTTTCGACCGGATTACACCAGCCGTGGTTACGGGTAGGCTTTGTACCTTATAATAACGTCGCGAATAAGATCCGAAATATCACAAATACAGTATGAAAGTGTCCACGAGTACAAGTTGAACTTTGACGTGTTATATTCTACATATCCACCACAACAAGATCAAAAAGTCGACAGGGAGCGAAATAATTAAAAGAGTGCAACTTTATATTCAACAGGAAGGGCCTCATTTTAAGCTACAGGTGATCATTTTTCTCGTGTCACGGATTCGATTCCCGGTTCAACCATGTAATGATAAAAATATCTTTGAATGTAGTTTAAATTATTATTATTATTTTTTAATTTTAAATAATATCTTCTTTCAGTTAAATGTTTCATCTACAATACTCAAGGTACTTTCCCTCGATGTGGCAAATCCATGAAACGTTCTGTAGAGTATGCTTTTGCAAGCCCTTCCGGGATAAGGTATTAGAGAAGCAATTACCTACTAAGATCACAAAACCATAAAATTATGAATCATCAAAATATGCAATATCTGCATGTCAGAAATGTTCGATATACAGATAAGGATTTTGTATCACCGTTTACCGTAACTGAGAGACATTTTTTTCTTCTTAGTCTTGTTATTTTTCAAGTTAAAAGTAAAATTCTCCTTATACAGTGAACATTATTGAAAAAACAGCGTATTTATGTACGAGTTTAAAATAAATAAATATCGTTGTGTCAACTCACACAACGCTATCTGATTCCAAACTATGCAGAGCTTGTAATAAGGTAACCAGAAAACTGATTAACAATCTTCAAATTACATATTATAGATAAATCACACCCAGACACAGAATAAACCATCGTGCTCATTACACAAAGTTTTATCCTGGGTGGGAATCGAACCCACGACCTCTTGCGTAGCAGTCGGATACACTCCCACCGCGCCACAGAGGCAATTACTAAGATGACAAATCCATGAAACTATGAATATCCATCAAAATATGCAATATCTGTTTAGTCAGAAACGTTCGATATACCGATAAGGATTTTGTATCACCGTTTACCGCAGCTGAGAGACCATTTTTTTCTTCTTAGACTTGTTATTTATATTTATTTTTCAAGTTGAAAATAAAAATCTTCTTCATTTAAGGAACATTCTTGTAAATGACAGCGTATTCATGTGTGAGTTTGTTTGTGAGTTCTACTCCAGAAAAAGCTTACCTAATTTCTAGGGATAAGAAAAAACTGCGTTTACTTGAGTTATTTAATTTTACAATCATTGGGCTCTGTTAGATTTTAAAAGTGGGCCATTACCCATTGCCGGCCTAATACGTGTTTATATGTTGCGTTTACACCAACGACTAACAGGGGACTTAGTCTACTAATTCAATCGCATCAGAAGAGAATAGAAATCAATAGAGAAGCCGACAGAAAAAAAATGTAAAATTTCGTAGTCTGCTATTACAATTGCGCTCCAATAGAATTCTATCGGCTGTTAGTAGCTCTAACTTTGCATTATTGGTAGTTTATATTAATATTTTGATAGCTAAAAATAGTTATTTTGTGTCTATTCTGCAGCTTGAGAAGTGTGATTGTACAATATAAAAAAGTTTTAGGAGAAAAGCTAGTTTTGGATTAATCGCAACAGAACCGCTATAGAATAGAACTAGAATGGCTGTCTGTTGGAAAATGTAGACTCGGCCCCCAGAATTGCCAGTAATCGCTTCTCGCTATACTCGTTTGGTGGGATCCCAGCCTCTTACTGTACTGCTCGTTGGTAACTATTTCTAGACTGGTTTTTAATAATATGTGATTTATGTTTAGCACGTACCTAAATTATTGCGAAGTTTGATTAGCGATTGGATCAGATTTTAGTCATTTAGCAAATCCGATTTTCCTAAGACCATAAAGCGCTCGTAGCCCTAACTCAATGTTTTGTAAACGATCACTGCGTTAAGCAACTGTCGCTATGGCTGGTTAGGGATGGGTGACCGCTTTGTGGTATTTCCATTTACTAGCATTTCCGTGCTTCGGAAGGTACGTTAAGCCGTTGGTCCAGGCAGTCGGTTGCCAAGTTAAAAAAAAAATCAACAGCAGGTAGTCACAACCGGCGTCTGTCTATTACAACACCACCACCGCATTAGAGATAAAAGCGTGACAGATGAGAGAATTTCTTTAAAATTAGCTTTTATAAGTTCGGGGGACAGGCTTCCCGCTGTCCTTAGAAACAGGCTCAAGACGATGTCTTGACGTGAAAAATTTACGCAAGCATCATGATTCAACAAGCGGGATAACACCCAAATCAACCTCTCTAAGCAAGTGGGATAACATCAAACCATCAGGCGAGGCCACGATGGTAGACAAGTCTGCCACAAAATGCAGCCCCCCCTCTGCCCCCCCCCCCCCCCCCGGGTACGCCCATGGATTTAGATGTTTAAAAAAATTAATAAAGGTTGGAATTTACAAACATAAATACATTTCATTGTGTCACTTTCCCCAAAAAGGGTAGGTAATATTATACGCCCACATGTGGCATGTGGCATATAATATGCCTGTGAGTTGTATTTTATCCAATTATTTTATTTTACGAATTGCAGTTTTAATTTGTCACGTAAATTCGTAAATTGCTTGTAGAAAAACAGCAAAAGGTTACGCTGCGTTTTTCTTTCTGTTCCAATGCGTTTTTCCAGAAACGGAGTAAGGAACTACCGGCCTTTTAGGGCCCGTCCTCACACCACCGCCGGCAGTGACTGATGATACCCTTCACTAACTATTGGAGCACTGTCCTTGGGGCTAGGTCCCGTGGTCGCCGTCGCAAGCGCTGGCTGGACGTCGTCAAGTCCGACATGAGAGCCAATGGTCTGACTGAAAAGGATGTTGAAAGTGGAGGAATCTCAGTCGGAAGGCGGACCCTGGCCATGTGGAAGAAGAAGGAGATTTTTTTTTAAATCCAATTGTCAGAAAAAAAGGCATGATTTCAGCTTAACTATGAAGTGAAAAAAGGATATCGATAAATAAAAAAAAACAAAATAACAAATAATATGGTACTGCCTATTGGAGCATTACGCGGCTTGCTCTAAGCAGTACACATGACAAGCGTATGCTCAGCTCAGCCGAGTCTGCGGCGTCGCTAGGGCAGTTACGGCATACGGAGTCCGGCATCACACCCACCAGAACACAGGTGGTAACGCAGCTATGCTCTGCGAGAAACTGTGTTAGGTGATAGAAGAAGAAGACATTTTTTAAATTCCACATAGTCAGAAAAAAAAGGCATGATTTGAGCTTAACTATAAAGTGAAAAAAGATTAAAGATAAAAAAAAAAAATCATAAAATATGGTACGTCGGAATACCGTGCGCCTTCTCTATCTACTACCGTAGAACGGGCCGAATGGCCCTCACGAGCCTTGCCAGCCATTCAGCCTACATCCGGAAGTGATATTCGCGAGCCGCCTGGCTGTAGGTTGATCACTGTGTTGCTCAATTTCTTACATGGTAACTTTAGGAGCAAATTACATTCGTTTAAGCTGGTTAACTCACCGTTCTGTCAGTGTTCAACTGCTGACGCCAAATATGATCAGACTGCCGATCATATACTTTGGGAGTGTAGCATTTGGCAAAATGAGCGATATAATATGCTTAATTGTTTACAAGTAACGTCGGGAGTAGTTTACTATGCGGATCTCGTGGCATCGGGGAGAATTTTCGTGCTTTTAAACGTTTCTGCCATACATATTACTGGAATCAAACATAGCTCACATAGGACCCGTAATATACTATTACCGTGGTGCTTCCCTATTTCTATAGGATTTACACCTAGTTGCTTTCCAGGTCTCCCGCTTTGCAAAGAAGGGAAGAGGCATTACGTTCTTTTCTTACTTCCTCACATTATCTTCCGATTAATTTCGTTGCGGGTTCCAAGCCATGCTAACTTCTCCTGGGACATCACCGAGATCGAGCTCGGTGTAACTTTTCTGGTGTTTTGGTCATTGCTGTAGATCCTGGTTTACAGGAGTCACAGTACAGTAATGGGAATGTAGGTGGGATTAGTCCCAATAAAAAAAAAAATTCGCGAGCCGCCTCTTTCCAGCGATCTCATCAGCCGAAAGCCGACCTACCGGGACTAAAAGCAGTTCAAAAATATTTAGCTTTGAAAATATATTCCATAAATAATCTAACTATTATTATTAATTTATTTAATATAAATAAATAAAAAAATTTAAAATTTTTGTGAAGTTTCGGATCGACTCCTTCAAATAAATATACAATCGGCCTTTACAATTATTCGGTATTGTCTTTTCGTCCCAAAATTATCTTATGCCCTTCGCTCATCTCAATTTTTTTAACAGCCGACCCTTTTGGACAATATGGACAACATTATTCATACCACGCTTTCCAAAATTTTGAATGCAGATATGAACGACCGAGCGTGGCTCCAAGCGTCTTTACCAATACGCTGGGGCGGCCTCGGTGTTCGTAACATTTCTGATATAAGTTTACCTGCATTTTTGTCTTCAGTACACGGCACTGATGAATTGACCAGGAAAATTTTAATTCCTACACTGGTCAATTCTGATGTGCCAGGCAAGATTGCAGCCATAAATGTTTGGAAACTTAAGTGCCCAGATACTGTTTTGCCGACCAACCCGTGCTCCCAGAGGCAGTGGGATAGGCCGCTCTGCAACGAGGTTAGAAAACATTTATTGAACACGTGTTCGAATGTTGCAGAACGTGCTCGCCTATTGGCTGTGGGAGAATGGGAGTCAGGTGTTGGGCTTCAGGCTCTTCCGTTGCCCAACATAGGTACTATGTTGGAGACTCTCAAGCGGCGCAAATATTATAATTTAATAGATAATTATATTTTTGAGCCATTTGGGGGTCGAGACACTGGGCTCGTGGGGCCCAAGTGCTCGTTCACTGTATAGTGATATCGCAAAGCGACTGGTCGATTCTTCTCGTGACCTAAGGGCTGGCCTCTTTCTCTCTCAGAGAATAAGCATTGCCATACAACGTGGCAATGCGGCCAGCCTTATGGGAACCTTACCGGTTGATTTTGATGGGGAGGAATTCTTCGACACCTAGTCGGGGCATCATTGTCAGTCTTGTAATAATTCCCACCACCCGCCCCCTTCTTTTTGTATTGTTTTCTGTTAATATGTTAAATTTTAATTTGTTAATAACCATGTAATTATTTAAATATCTATTATATTGCTAATAATATAAACTATTATTACATGTAGGTACATAAATTTGTCCCCCCAAAACCGATGGTTTGACTGGGGAATCTAGTCTCCGTACATCTTTCTTATAAAGTAATTACTTAACATACCTAATTAAATATTCTTACAATAAAATATTATAATATATCTGAAAAGTGTTTTTTAAGATTTTTCTTGAATAAAGCTTTGTCTGGCTCTTTTCTGATGTCCGGCTGCAGGCTACACGTTTTTTTAAGGTTCTATCCCCGTAGTAGGTCATTGTGCACCCCTGGAACCACATATCTGCCGGCGGTCACCGAGCGAGAATTAAATTTAGTGCAAATGAACGGATAATAAAACTGCTTACTACACGCGACTAATTCAATGAATTTATTGCTTTATAATTCATTACCAAATACAAAAGAAATCAAAATCCAAATAATTAATTAAACAAACTACAAAAATAACCCTTACAAAAACTCCAGATGAAAATTTATAACCAAACAAATAACATGGACATCAATTGTCCCTCCCACCCTACATTAAACGCTACAATAATTGTCAAAGTCAATAACGGGAACGCCACCCTACAGCAAACAATATTAAACTTTGCCCTAGCTAAATATAATGAATACTTCAAGGAGGGTAGATGACAAAAAGTACAAAATGAAAATCCACAATCGGATGATGCGCTTTTTGATCGCGCCACCCCTGATTTGTTAGGGTTGCCACGTACTTCAGTTTCGTTCTTTAAGCATTATGTGGTAAATTAAATTATTATTTATTTATTTAAGCTAAGATTATAAGCAACCTTAAGCCACTAAGGCGTGTCTAAGTTGCTGTATTACATTAGCCCAGTATAATATATTATTACAATTATCTGCAGTTTACTGCTTCGCCTGTGAAATAATTTGTCCAATGACGATTCTTTGACATTTATGATTACATTCAATCCCTGTCTCGAATCGGATTGTCTTTTTCCATTTTATTAAAAATTTATGAGAAATTTAGCAAATAATTGCTTTAAAAATTTATCAATATACTGAGTGGAGTCCATTGCATCAATGTTTAAAAATAGTTGTAACACTGTTCATTGGTATCGAGTTGTTCATTAGCTCGATAGATGGCTCTGGTCATACTCTTAAAATGACGATATAAATATGGTGGAGAATTTCAACTTGATTCGATACGGTTCGGGTAGTTCAGGTGGCTAGAACATTGCCCTGGTTAGGCAAAGGTCACAGGTTCAATCCCTGTCTCGAATCGGATTGTCTTTTTCCACTTTATTAAAGATTTATGAGAAATTTAGCAAATAATTGCTTTAAAAATTTATCAATTTATGATTACTGCTCCGCTCTTCTGGGTAGAATCGTTATAATATATAGCCTATAACCTTGGTAGATAGTAAGCTACCCATCGCGATAAAATGTTCAATTCAAATCAGTAGTTCCTGAGATTAACTTTAGCATATTATAATAAGTTTAGGTATATTGATTTCGATGCGGGCTCCAAGACACTTCTTCTTGGACTTACCGAGTTAAGCTTTGTGTAACTTTTCTGGTATGGGTCTTTGCTGTAGATCCGGCTTTAAAGGAGTTACAGTTATGAAAATACGAGTAGAAATAGTCCCATTCAAGTTCACTGCTGAACGTAGGTTCTGAGGGCAGAGTCTACTATTGACAAGCCGTAGAATAGAACCAAATTCGCTGTTTTTAGCTGTCAAAATGTTAGTAGACTATCAAAAATGCTACTGACAAGCGGTCTCTGGTATGGTAAATGTTATTTTTAATTGGGACTAATCCCACCCACATTCCCATTACTGTGACTCCTGTAAACCAGGATCTACAGCAATGACCAAATCACCAGAAAAGTTACACCGAGCTCGATCTCGGTGATGTCCCAGGAGAAGTTAGCATGTCTTGGAACCCGCAACGAAATTAATCAGAAGATAATGTGAGGAAGTAAGAAAAGAACGTAATGCCTCTTTCCTCTTTTGCAAAGCGGGAGACCTGGAAAGCAATTAGGTGTAAATCCTATAGAAATAGGGAAGCACCACGGTAATAGTATATTACGGGTCCTATGTGAGCTATGTTTGATTCCAGTAATATGTATGGCAGAAACGTTTAAAAGCACGAAAATTTACCCTCGATGCCACGAGATCCGCATAGTAAACTACTCCCGACGTTACTTGTAAACAATTAAGCATATTATATCGCTCATTTTGCCAAATGCTACACTCCCAAAGTATATAATGGGCGGTCTGATCATATTTGGCGTCAGCAGTTGAACACTGACAGAACGGTGACTCAACCAGCTTAAACGAATGTAATTTGCTCCTAAAGTTACCATGTCCCGTAAGAAATTGAGCATCACAGTGATCAACCTCCAGCCAGGACATTACCAGGCGTTCACGAACGTCTGGGAATAACTGGTAGAGGTGGCGCCCTTTGATGGAAGTGTTCCAACGCAGCTGCCATTCGTCTAAAAGTTCTTCACGTACATTATCACGATACAGTTTGGCAATTCTATGGCGATCTCTTTCTAACAAAAACCTATCATCCATGCCATCCTTAGCCGAATAGTATAAAGTCGCGCGTCTCTGAATTTCGATATCAACCGGGAGGACCCCTGCCATCACCGGCAGAGCCTCCGTGCTAACCGTCCTGTAGGCCTTGCATAAAAATGTCAATGCAAGGCGTTGACTTTGCAGTAACTTTAAACGTGCAGCACCAATAGTAGCCTTATCTGCCCATACCGGCGCCCCATAACACATACAGCCTGGATAAGTGGCCCCGTAAACGACCTTCAGTGTTTTGAACGAAAGTCCCCATGTAGCAGTAGATATTCTCGACAACGCATAATAGCTATTTTTAGCCTTTTCACCTACAGTTTTTATGTGCTCAACGAATGCAAAATTTCTCTCTAAAATCAATCCTAAATAGCAAACCGAAGTTTTATTTTTAATGTAAACGTTATTGAATTTAATGCGCGGTGGTACTTTCAAACTTCCTTTTAAAAACAACTGAAATGTTTTGTTGGGTGCAAAAAATAACCTGTTTCGTACGCCCCACTCCACATTGACGCGCAAATACGTGTGGGCCAAGCCCTCGAGTTCCGCACGAGTATTCGACTGAACGAGCAACATACCGTCATCGGCGTATCCTGTCATTGAACAGCCCTCCGGTAATGGTAAACTGAAAAAGTCATCAAATCCTAAGTTCCACAAGTGTGGGCCTAGCACAGACCCCTGAGGACAGCCTATTGTTAAAGTTTTGGTAGCTGAATAATGACCTTTTAAAGTTGTTGTACATTGTGAAAAATATGAATAAATAAGAGAGTAAATATTTCTATAGCAACCGCGAGACTTTAATTTCATTAAAAGCATTGGCCACTAAGCGTTGTCGAAAGCCCCGGAAATATCTAGGAAGATGGCCAGCACATATTGAGAAACCGATGAAGTGGCAGTCTTTCGCACTGATATCGCTGCATCAATAGTAGATTTTCCTACTGTAAATCCAACTTGATTTTCGTGAAATTTAATACCACCCGGCAGGAGCCGGGGTACTATGAGACGCTCTAAAAGCTTTCCCAAGGAGGGCAACAATGTGATCGGTCGGTACGACTTAGGGTCATCTGGCGGCTTGTCGCCTTTTTTAGGAATAATCCGAATATAACCACATCGCCAAATACGGGGGAACACTCCCTCGTAAATACACCGGTTAAAAACATTTAATATTCACTCGACAGCTTGCAAGCCTCCTTTATCATTTTGTTAGATATTTTATCGTCACCCGACGCCTTTCCTATGGACAACGACCTAACAATATTGAGGAACTCATCAGAAATTGGTAGGTCTGACTGGGGTGAGTATGGTGGCTCAAGAGCCCATGTCTTATCTGTCGGTGATAATCACTATCGTTCTCCGAGCAGTCGTCGGGTATAAGAGAATCCAAGAGGTAATCCGCGGTTTCCTTCAGACCTATAGTATGCGAGTTGTTAATTTTGATATTTCGTACATAGGCAAGATCAACAGAACGGTTAGCCCTAAACTCATGGTATATAGGCGACCACGGACCCTCAACTTCCAGCCCATGCACTAGTTTACGTAGCAAATTACCCTTTGATTTTTCAACAGCCGCCCTGTAATGGGACCTGGACAACTCTAAGAGCAGTAAAGCTAAAGTATTGTATTCCGCACCGGCACTAATTTTATGCTTTTTAAAATAATTTAATTTTCTACGAGCTCTCCGGAAACGCCTTCGAAGCTCAGCTAAACGATCACTCCACCAATCGCATCTCCGAGTGTTGTTAATAGATCCAAGACCAATGGCTACGTCGGCACAGTAGGTAAAAGTTTCTGACATTAACGAAGCACTCTCTTCGACAGACAGGTTATCACGACCAAAATCTTTAGCGTGAGCCGCAAACAAAGAACCAAAGAGCTCCCAGTTTGCACCCCTACTTTTATATTTGAAATTACAAGTAGTACTTTGCGCCTCTCGTGCATCACCGGGTAAGAGCTTGTAAACGATTAGACGATGGTCACTACAGGACGCATCCGGGAGGACACGCCATTCGGATATCGAGACGTCGCCGCGTGAAAGCGTCACGTCAATAGAAGACTCACCCATAGGGCCGCAAAAATTAGGTGGTGCATTGGGACAATTGTGTATAGATAAATTCATTTCTGCAATGAATTCTTCGACGGCACAGCGCCGGTCCCTATCGAAAACACGTAGTTTGCCATACCATAATGTAGAATAGGCATTGACATCAGCGCCTATGATAATTCTTTGACCCGCAAGAGACTGCAGTGCAGTGACGAAGATCGTGTAAGTGAGGATCGATATGATGTGAATATTGAAAGTAGCAGCTCACAACAAACACCCTATAGGCCGAGGAAGTAACCTCAGCAACAGCACAATGAAATGTCATGAAGTTGCTCAAAGATGTTACAGTAAAATTTGTACTAGAAACATAAATCCCAGCTCGTGCCTTGGCATGTCATTGTACCACTCTGTTACGCAGGTGGGCGCTCTGATATTGTTCCTGTAAGAGGAAAATGTCTAATTTTTTCTCTATTACTAGGCGGTCCAGTTCCGCCGTGGCTGCCCTATCGTTGTGTAAATTAAGCTGTCCTATAATTCAATTTTTCATGTTCCAAGATTTTTTTTTTATTAAATGAAACAACTAAAGGTAGTTTGTGCTCAGAATGAGCTGCTGCAGTCTATGCTTATAGGTATGACACTCCCGAGAGCCGCAACGGTGGTCATGGGGCTTTTTAAACCTTTTGCAGGTTATACAGATGGGTTTAAAATCAGGACTGTCTTTATGTGGACATGCTCGTGTATCATGTTCCTCGCCGCAATTAGCACAGCTGGGTGACTTGCTGGTACAAAATTTGTGAACATGACCGTATTGTTGACAGTTCATACAATGCACTACCTCGAGGTCATCGATAAATCTACAAGTGGCCCAATCAATAAATAATTTATCCTTCGTGGCCACCAAATGATTCCGGATCTCCGGCTCCAGCTCCAAACCCACCCATGAACGACCGTTAGCTAAACGACGCCTACGAACTATTTTGGAATTCTTAATAAAGTCCTCCTCGCTAATTTTTAATTCGTCCTTAATGTTTTGGCGATATAAGGCTCTAATAAAGTCATGGTCTTCCATAGACCCAGGAACATCTTTAACTAGGATTCGCCGTTTACGACCCTTGGGTTTTTCTAAGCGCAAGCCCGCCGATTTGATTGCGTCCACTGACTCCAACTTCTTGAGTTGGCTTTCGCTCGCAACACGAGTACTACACCCGATTTCGCGGTTTTTTTAATGCCTACAATTTGGAAGCCATCATCACTGGGCTTGATAGCTTTCATAAGTGCCTGTTTAGTCGCGGATGCCGTTGTGAACTCGGTTGAACGATCAGGCGTGGGGTAAGCCACCACATAGGGTCGGGCTGGAAGAGCCTTCACTGCTGTTGGGGCGGGGGCCGATTTAGCTGGCAAACGTAACCTTAGTTTATCCGCATATGACATTTTTGGTTGCTGACATTTAAGTGCTTGCAGTTCTTTGGCCATATTTGCCACCTTAGTTTCGTTGCATGACGATTTTAATGCCAGAATAGAAATAATGCCGGTCAAGCGCTGGTTTAAATCCATGATTGAAGTTTTATTAGACAAAGTGATTCGCGATCCCTGATCGTTGATTATATTATTTATTGTAGCAATATAACTGTTTGCCTGCTCGACTAACGTGCAATATTCGCCTTGATTATGGTATTCCGACAAATCAATATTGACCAATTTAACTGATAGTACCCGTTTGTTTACATATTCGGGTGTTTGAAAAACCGGAGACATTTCACTAAAAAGTCGCTTTGCCGGTGGCGACCTTATAGTAGCACATACGCGTTTAACTCCCCCTCTATCGGGAGGTTCATCTCAGAAGGGAATTTTTTAACACTAATTATACAGCACAAATAAAAAAAAAGTGTCTAAATAAAGTGTAAACAATAAAATTATCGGCGCAACTTAATTTATTGATACCCACACTTTAGAATGAAAATCAAAAAAAAAACTTACCGATTGATAAATAGCAATATTTACGCGATTAACGACAATAAAACCAAGTTTCACTTACTTGTTACCGAAACACAATCACTAAAATATCACATAAACCAATTCACGAGCTGGGAATACAAAGTTAAACCAAAAAAAAAAGGTTAAAATTACGGAGCGATCGCACAGACCCGCTTGCTCAACAAGAGCGAGAGAATAGAATAGAATTCTATCTGCCGACCGATAGAAGTCTATTGGAATACGATTGTAATAGTATACTACGAAAAACTGTCAAAATAGTACCGGTGGCTTTCTGTTGAGCGACGATTTCGACACGATTGAAGTTAAATAGCCCTCAGACGTATTGAATGGGATTTTGTGCGGCACTATATTATTAAGTTAAAGGTTATGTGTACCTTTTTACTTCGACGTTTCGACAGAATCGTGGTCCCGAGGTAAGGTTAAAACAAATGCTGAATGTAGAGTTCTCAAAATTGTATTTTGTACCACGCCGACCAGAAGTTGGTGCCGGATATTGTTGTAAGATTTCCTTCTTTTCACCATATCCTTGTAGGTGAAACAGGTATGGTCCTCAAAGATTTCGGTAGGGTCCAGTTGCATTCCCTCGTCTTGGTAATTGGTCTCGTTTGATAGTAAATTCTATAAAATGCGACCATAGTGGGATCTTATTATCTGTATGTACCTGATTTTTCTAACTGACCTGGGCTGGGCACTGGTTTAATTGGTTGGGCCCAATCATGGATTTTTGTGCCCACACCTAAACTTATATATCACAAAACTTTTTCATTACTATTTCGTACCAACCCTATTTAACGATCCTTGTCAAAGCTTCACTTAGGGTTGTCTCAGCGGTGATTAACATTCTACTTGCTAATATCAGTACTCGTATATTAAGTGGCGTAATCACCGAAACTGACAACCCTCGGTAGCTGACATTATATTAGTTTTTTATAGTCAATAATTGATTTTATCAGTGAAATAGTGTTTCGGTAAATTAGTACATAAATTGTGGGACATTTTTTTGTCTTTTTTACACAGTGCCCAAAGTAAGCTTCTATAAACTTGTGGTATAACATCTAGACTGACTCCGAAACAAACGTTTCACACAAATATTTGTCCGATCCGGGAATCGAACCCGGGACCTCAGCGTGGCAGTCGCATACCACTGCGTCACCGAGGCAGTCAATTATAGGGTAGGTTCTGTTGAAGCAGTGTCATTCGATACTACTTCTTACAAAAGACAAAAATATAAGAGAAAGGTGAGTCTCTAACTGACTCTATTTACTATAATTAATATAACTGGGTACTACTACCGAAGCGCTCGTGGCCCCGCTAACTGTAAATGCCCCAAATGTAATGTATAAAAGATAATTAATTCATTGTCCCTGTTTGTGAGCGACAAATGTAACAAACAAACAAACAAAAGGATAGTTCAGTTCAGGCACCAGGTGGGTTTATAAGGTTCCACCAACCTTATGCACACGGATAGCAGACATTGAGAATAGGGCCTCTAATCAAAAGAGCATGGACCAAATACAAAAATATAAAATATATAAACGATCACTGCGTTAAACAACTCTGAAACTGAAACTCTGAAGCTAAAGAAATGTCCACTTTGCATGGTCAAAGGATTCACCCTTAGAGTTGGATAAAAAATATCAACACGTTCCTTCACAAAGACTTAAATAATGAACATCAAATGAAAAAAATACAATAAAACAATATTTCCGCCATGACACTTGACCATAGACAAGTTTAATTGTTTCCATCGGCACGTGTTGCCACTCCAAAAGCACGTTTTCAAATATTATCGGGTAATTTCGCGAACGAAGAGAGGGGGACGCCACAATGGATGACAAATTGCTTCACGACAAAGGAACACGGTTTATTGGGCCGAGATATGAGGGTACTGGCGTGTTTGCGGAACAAAAGTCGAATGGAGTCAAATTTGATGCTAACATGACATAGCTTTTTCTACACTTAAACTAAATTTTTACATAGAAAATATTATAATTCGTGTAAGGTGAGAAGCATAGGCCCATTTAATTGAAAGTGGTCAACGTAACCTATGGAAGTTTGCAACACCAAAGGTCCTACACTATCGCTGGTGAACCTACCTGGTGAAAGTATCGTATTTTATAAAATCATCATGTATGTTCACTCCTCTTTCACTTGCCCCTACATTAATATACGTATAGTAATACTGTGTCTTCCTATCTCCACTAACTTCTCTCAACTTTCTTTCGCCTCACCCTTACACCCCCCAGCGAAGCGAACGAAGTGAGCATAGTTCCATTTTCCCCGATTCGAACTCCTCCCAAACCATTCAACACTCTTTGACCAAAATTGACCCACAATACGACATCTAGCCATAGATGGTTTAGAAAAAAAAAATAAAAATCGGACAATCACCGAAAGGAAAATGACATCGACAAAAGAACTCGAAATACGCTTCGCTCCATTTAGACTTACCGGAGACGGCAAGTGCACCTAGTCGTATGCATTGTTCAGCTAACGTCCCAAGTCGATGAGTATATAAGTTTTACTTAAAATTAATAATTCAATCGACTCTATTGTGGCCCTGTTCCTCATGATTCAGTAGGTGGCATTTGCCAGATAATGAGATAGTGTAGTTATTGCCGCTCGTTGCCGCTGAGATAACGTACCTGCGTCGTTATCAATTTACATACCACGCTTATGCTTTATATTATTTACATAACTAGGAAAGCTTTATATAATTTACATAATTAGGCAATTTATAATGTACATACATTCATATTGTCACGCCTTATCCCCGAAGGGGATGGCAGAGGCGTACTATACGCCCACATTTTACCGTATGCATTTTTGTCCCTCGTAACAGGTGGTGAGCCCATTAGCGTGTGGAAATGGACAGGCGCTGGCTGTGGCGACCTGCTATCGAAATTTTTCAAGCCGCCCATAGAGCCTTCAACTGAGCTTAACAACTGCCATTTTACTGGCAGCCGGGAGCAACTGCTTAACGTGCACGAAAGCTCTTACTTACCCATCCAAGGACCAGTCATAGCGAAAGTAGCTTAACGCAGTGATCGAAACCGGTCACGTTAGAAAGTAAATAATGTGGAATAGTACAAGTGATGTCCAATAAATGTTTGTTTCGGAGTTTGGGTGTTTGCTTTGTATAATAATGTATGAATTTAGAAATTTATAAGTATGTTTATCAGTCATTTAGATCCCATAACACAAGCTTATATTAGCTTACTTTGAGCTAGACGGCGCGGTGTAAAAAAAAATGTTCTATAATATTTAATTTTATTTATTTTAATTTTTAACGTTTTTCTCGTCTGTCTGTTTGTTCCGGCTAAACTCCGAAACGGCTGGCCCGATATTAATGGGACTTTCACTGGCGATAGCTGATGTTATAAGGAGTTACTTAGGTTACGTTTTATCCCCTTATTGCATCGGGGTTTCACACGGGTTAAACCACGAGCTAAATATAAACCGATATTCCCGATAATACTGTTTCGATTTGAATTAAATTTCACACAAAATATTATTACCGTAACAATTCAGTTATTATGAAAGCTCCGTTATTACATTACATAATAATTAATCATCGCAAAATGGCTACCGCTATGAACACGAAGCCACTGAATAAAACCATAGAGTAATCTAGAAGTGGATATGGCATCTCCATTAAGAAGTGAATTTGAAAGATAGGATTAATCTCAGGAACTACAGACCCAATTTGAAAAATTCATTTCATTTCATCTATTCGAAAAGGATGACTTATTAAGATATTGCAAATTCAGAAAATGCGCGGCAAAGATAATTGCGGCTAAGCAAAACCAGGGGGTCTACTATTGACCGGTGACTTTCTAATCAGCGACGATTTCGATTCTATTTCGACACGATTAAAATAGCAGATCAGTGACCGCTAATCAGTTGCAGTTTTGTTATTCTACTAACATTTTGACAGCTAAAAACAGCTATTCTGCGGCTTGTCAATAGTAGATTCTGCTATTGTCTGTTAGAGTCTGCTATTTCAATAGTGTCGAAATTGAATCGAAATCGTCGCTCAATAGAAAGCCACCGGTACAATTTTGACAGTTTTTCGTATTCTACTATTACAACCGTACTCCAATAGACTTCTATCGGTCGGCCGATAAAATTCTACTAACCCGTACCGCGCCGGTGACATTTTGATTGTCTACTAACATTTAGACAGCTAAAAACAGCGATTCTGGTTCTATCCTTCAGCTTGGCAATAGCAGACTCGGCCCCCCGGTCTAATGCTAGGACGAGGTACCGAAAAGTAGGTATTATGATCAACAAATAACATTTCTCGTTGAGCAACCCCAAACGGCGCGGTATGCTTTGGCACACCGCTCCCTTTTATTGAATATTTTTTGGGTTCCCTAAGTAATTTCACGAAACGATTTAAGTTGTCGACTGAATGTTTTTATGAGGGAAAAGGAATGTAAATAAAATGAAATAAACGTCTAGATTGTTAATAATAAAATAATTTATAATAGTAAAAATATTTATTTCAGTAATCATTGGTACAAAACTAAATTTTTACATAGTTTCTTAGTCAATGATTTTTAACTTATGTGATTAATTCTCTTTTAATTAAGTTTTTTTTTAATATAAGTAAATTATATTTATGTTAATAAGGTGTTTCAAAAATTACATAGGTATATAAAGATTAAGTCACTTATGCCCGAACTGAATGTAAAGCAATGGGTAGAACCTGGCTTTTCTAACCGCCAGTAAGTAGTTTTATTTACATAATGATTTACATAAGATACTAAACTAATTCTATAGAATAGAGTTTATATAAAAGAAACAAGTTTTTACATTCGAATGACTTAAATATCTCGAGCGAAGAGCAAGCAATACTTCCACTTTTTTCTTAATTTTTTTATCAATCATGCCTTAATACGGATATGGGGGGATAACCCCGCAGGGGGAGGCTAAGAAACATTATACACCCACTTTGCACTGTGTGTATTCCTATCCGACATAATAGGTGGTGAGCAAATCGCCATGTTGAAATAGACAGAAGTAGGTTGTGGCTACATGCGGTTGAAATTTTTCTAGCTGCCCATAAGGCCTTCAACTTGGCTTAACGACTGTCATGTTACTGACAACAGGGACCAACGGCTTAACGTGCCTTCCGAAACACCAAAACAATGTGGTCACCCATACGTGACTAGCCATAGCGAAAGTTGCTAAGCGCAGAGTGGTCACTGTAGCCTATGGACTTCAGCAACACCAGAGGTGCAGAACTTGCGCTGCCGACCTTTTACAAACCTTCTAAGACCCCTTTTGAAGAACCCCCATACTGTAGACGTTTGGGAAAACCCAGGCAGGGAGTTCATTCCACAATCTAAGCGTGTGCGGAATAAAGCCTCTATCGGACCTAACCTATGCGTGCGCTCCGGACGCAAAGTATGAGGGTGTACACCCTGTCTATGGCGAGTGGTGCGATGATAGAAGGTAGCCGTAGGCAACATATCAAACAATTCCTCAAAGCACAGATCTTTGTACAGGCGATAGAACACGTATAAGGAGGCAAAGACTCTCCTGTCGCGAAGGGGGGTTTTATATAGGTACGGAACCATCCCACGCTATGTAGACTTTCCGCTGCCGCTGGCCCCTTGAGATCAAAGTCAATCAGTTTATGAAATAATTTCATATTGTGCGGGTTTTGATGTGAACTCTTAAACAACGCAAAATTTAATCGTCATATTTCAAAGTCTAGTGATCTGTTTAATATCATCATCATCCAAGCGACAATCTCGGTTACGGTGGTATAATCATCTTTTTGTATCGATTCGAACAATACTAAAAATAACAAGTCAAACGATATCAGCCAATTAAAAGCGAACAGGCTACAAATCTATACTCTTATTATAAAGCAGAAGAGTTTATTTGTTTGAACGCGTTTATCTCAGAAACTACTGGTCGGATTTGAAAAATTCTTTTATAAGAAAAATTCATTGTGTTAGCCTATTTATCGAGGAAGGCTATAGGCTATATATCATCACGCTACTACCCTGGAGAGCGAAGCAGTAGTCATAAATGTCGACGAATCGGGCAATTTTTTTTTCATTATTGTAGAATTTGTAAGCGACGGGATTAAATAGGTGCGACGGGAGTTCAAAGTATGTCACGGGCGAAGCCGGGAAGGTCACCTAGTAAGTAAATAAATATTGTGGGACATTCTATTCACGCAGTATCCCTGACGGGGTAGTCAGAGAGAACAGATCGCCAGGCTTCGCGATTCGTGCATACTTCTTTCGCTTGTAGATTCATTAATCGCTTCATACATGCACGTCTGGGCATCAGACTTTTTCGTTTTTGACCAATGTTCTCACGTGGTCTTCATATGTAAGTCTCGGCCTACCCTGACACCTCTACCCTTTACTTTCGCACAATATACTATATTCTTCGTCATTCGTTCCTCATTCATTCCTTGGACGTGTCCAAACCAACGGATTTGTCGCATTTTTTTACACAGCGCCGTCTAGCCCAAAGTAAAATATAAGCTTGTGTTATGGGATCTAGATGACTGATAAACATACTATATTTATAAATACATGCATAGAAAAGGACCAAACTTCATAACAAACATTTGTGGATCGGGTCACCCAAATATTTTTTCCGCCCGGTAATCGAACCCGGGACCTCTGTTGCATAGAGTATCACTGCGCCACGGAGGCAGTCAAAACAGTCAACAACAGTCAGTTCATCAGAAGTACTCATATTTTATCATGAGAAGTGTAGGGTGACAAAAGTCCCATCAAGATTTCGGACGAGGCTACGACGCAAGCGACCGCATGCTACAAATCCAGGTAGGCTTAACAAGTAATTAGGAATACATTAACATGAAAAGATAAAGTGTCTTGGTCTTTTCCGTGTTTCGGAAGGCACGGTTAGCTGTTGGTCCCGGTTGCTAGCAATATGGTAATCGTTAAGGTAAGTTAAATGGCTAAATTTCAACAGTAGGTAGCCACAGGCTTTTGTGAACACAGTAAAAGGCAAGACAGCGCGAGTGTAACAGCTTGGTGTTTCAAACGACCATAGCAATGGCTGACCATGGCTATGGAAAATGAACACGTAGCCAATGGGCTACGTGTTCATTTTCTATTTATTACGTTAGAGGCAAGAGAGAGAGATGCTAGCATACATTTTATTACCCTCTTCCTCTTATAGCCAGTGCATGAAATTTGTAATTGACTCTGAAGAATTAGGAGAAAAATATCTTACGTTGCGACTAATTTTTGCAGGAGATTTTAATGTTATGTCGAAAATATAGATGGAGCTATAGGATGTTTTCGTGGTTCGTTGATACGTCGAACACCTATATTAATACGACTCACACTATGTTTGATGCGTTTATTGATAACTGCACTTGGTACAATAATGTAATTACAATAAGCTAAGAACAATATCTACGAGTCGGCGTACATAACAGATCTTAGCATAGGTTAACCTAAGTAACACAATAATAGGCCAAGAACCACAGATAATCTAATAATCATTCACAGATTATCTATCTCGACTCTAGTGGCGAGATTGGGAACTAGACGTCATGTCGCCACACCACCCCCCCACGGAGGGAAAAAAGAAAAAAAAATTACATGCGAAGAAAACAAATTACAAATCAAAAGGGTGAGAAAATTTAACTTTCCTACCAGATCGTGTGGTATAATCATTTGAAGGAGGTGCGGTGTTTTGTGTAATTTTTGGTAAAAGTGGCTTATGTGTATGTAATTGAGGAGTGTCTGTAGAAGGGATGTTAGGTGTATCGGTAACATTAGTAGGTTTTGTAGGGTTAGTGTGAGTGGCAGGGTATGGATCTGTCTCGATATAAGCTGGCTTTACACGATCTACACTCACGACTACTTCCCTAGTACCGATAGTGATGGTAATAGTTTTATCGTTTCGTCTTACAACCGGATGAGGACCTGAATAAGGTGATTCTAAAGGAGGTTTGACATGGTCTGCACGCAAGAAAACATGCGTAGCAGTTCCCAAGTCTTTGAAAATAAAAATGTTTTTCTGACCGTGACGTGAAGCTGGAACAGGTTTCAAATCCGATATGGTTTTTCTTAATTGGACCAAAAATGTGGATGAGTAGGCAGTTTGATTTTCGGACGGAGTAATGATCATCTCGCCTGGGAGATGTAAGGGCTCTCCGTATACGAGTTCGGCTGAGGAAGCCTTCAGGTCATCCTTTAATACTGCACGCATGCCGAGTAGAACGATAGGCAAAGCCTTCGTCCATGCTTCCTCATGGCACATTAAAGATGCTTTGAGCTGTCTGTGCAGGCGCTCCACCATCCCGTTGGCACAGGGGTGATAACTTGTTGTTCTGTACTTTTTGGTGCCCAAAAGTGTCAAAAGTTTGCGAAATAAGTCCGATTCAAATTGTTTTCCCTGATCCGTAGTGATTCGTGAAGGTACTCCAAATCTTGAGATCCACCCATGAAGCAACGTGTTAGCGGTTTCCTCCGCGGTAATACTATGCATCGGCCATGCCTCAGGCCAACGAGTGAACCTATCCACAGCCGTCAGAAGGTAACGGAACCCTTCACTGGCGGGAAGTGGACCCACAATATCGATGTGGATGTGCCTGAAACGATTTGTCGGTGTTAGAAATTCACCAAGTGGGGCGACCGTGTGTCTCGTCACTTTGTTGCGTTGACAAGAGAGACAAGATCTTGCCCATTCGCGAACATCTTTTCGAATGGACGGCCAAACGAACCTGCTCGTAAGAAGATTAGTAGTCGCGCGAATGCCAGGATGGCTCATATTATGGAGCTTCATAAAGTACTTACGGCGAAAAGCAGCAGTAAGGAATGGACGAGGCTTGCCAGTAGACACATCACACATAACCGTGATGTCAGTTCCAGGCAAGGTAACTTTCTGTAGTTTAAGAGCAGAGTCGGCATTAATGAGATCCCGTAACTCTTCATCGTTCTTTTGCGATTCGGCTAAAGCTGTATAATCATGTTCCAAAGAAATGGTCTCCACACGTGACATAGTATCGGCTACGACGTTATCTACACCTTTAACGTGTAAAATATCTGTCGTATATTGCGAAATAAAAGAAAGCTGATTAAGTTGTACAGGCGGTAACTGCTCTCTGCGCTGTGTAAATGCGTAAAGGAGAGGTTTATGATCCGTAAAGATAGTACAGTGTTGAGCTTCCATGACGTGACGGTAGTGCCGTACAGCTTCGTAAATGGCTAGTAATTCTCTATAATAGGCAGGCCACGACGATTGACGAGGAGTAAGCTTTTTGCTAAAAAATGCAAGAGGTTGCCAGTCGCTGCCAACGCGTTGTTGTAAGCAAGCCCCTACTTGTGTACCGGACGCATCTGTAAACAGGCCTAAAGGAGCGTCGAAAAGCGGGTGTGCCAGAAGAGTCGCTTGCGCAAGACTGTCTTTGCAATCATGAAAAGCGCGCTCCAGTTCTGGTGTCCAAGGCACGGGCTTGGCACCTTTGAGCTTCGAATTGGTCAAGACGTCTATCAACGGCGCCTGCATCTCAGCCGCACGTGGCAGGAATCGTCGGTAATAATTAATCATGCCCAGGAACCTGCGAAGGCCCTGGACTGATTTAGGAAGAGGAAATTCCTGTAAGGCAGTGATCCTTTCTGTGGGAGGACTGACGCCATCTTTAGACACGCGGTATCCCAGAAAGGTGAGTTCGTTTTGTCCTAAAACGCCTTTTGCTGTGTTTACGACGACGCCGTAATCGACCAGTCTTTGAAAAAGGATGCGCAGGTGGCGAGAATGTTCATCTTCATCGCGAGAAAAAATCAAAATATCATCGATATAAGGAAAGCAAAAGTCAAAATCTCGGACAATTTCGTCCATGAACCGCTGAAAAGTTTGCCCAGCATTTCGTAAACCGAATGTCATAAAAGGGAATTCGTATAGTCCGAAAGGAGTAATGATTGCAGTTTTACAAATATCGTCTTCATGTACAGGTATTTGTTGGTATGCTTTCACTAAGTCGAGAGTGCTAAAGATAGTACAACCTGCAATGTTATGGCAAAAGTCTCCAATATGACGTAACGGGTAGCAATCCGGAATTGTCCTCGCATTCAATCCACGGTAGTCCCCGCACGGTCGCCAAGAAAGATCTTTTTTGGGCACAAGTTGTAATGGCGAGGCCCAAGGACTCTTGGACGGTCGCGCTGTGCCAATCTTGATCATTTCGTCAAATTCTTTTTTAGCAACCGAGAGTTTTTGTGGTGCCAAACGGCGAGGTCGGCATGAGACGGGAGGGCCATCTGTAGTATTAATATGATGGACAGTTGAATGTTTTATCTCCCTATGTATTCCTGGCGGGCGTGTGATTGAAGGAAAGTCAGCGAGAATACCGTAGAACCGCGATTTAGTGGGAACTGAAATGGTCTTCACGCTGGGTTGTTCTGTAAAAGCAACAGACGCAGCGACGGAAAGGCCGGTGATACTGTCTAGGAGGCGCTTATTACGGCAGTCAGGTAGTAGTTGATAATGCGCGAGAAAGTCTGCACCTACAATGGGAGTGTCCACGTCTGCAACAACAAAGTGCCAACGAAAATCGCGTCGCAAACCGAAGTTAAGACTGAGAGCGACGATACCATAAGTTCTGATAGAACTACCGTTAGCTGCATTGAGGTGGTAATCTGAAGACGAAACTTTTCTATACTCGGTGAGCAACCTTCGTGGATAACAACAAAGATCAGATCCAGTGTCAATCAGGAATCTGACTTTCGAAGATTTATCTGTAATAAATAAACGACGGCTAGTGTTTGAGCAGTCAGCTGCCGCCTTTACTGACTGTCCTGAATGTTTTCCGGCTTCCAAGAGCATGGGCTGGTACATTTGCTGGCTTTGGACTTAAAATTTTTATGATACCAGCAAGGTCCTCCCGAAGGTGTACTTGCGCGGCTCCTTGGTTTCTGTCCAGGGTTGCGATCTAGGCTACGGCTGCGGTCACGTGAAAGAGCTACAACACATGCAGTTAGCTGCTGCATCTGGGTGGTTAAAGCATGCAAACCAAGAGGGTCAGGTGCGGAAGCTGTAGCACCAGCAGGGGAGGAAACGGCGTGTACAAGACGAGAGGATGATGTTGCAATACTAGGCGCTACATCTAAAATTTTGTCAGCCCGAATAGCGATGTCCTCGAGAGGATCGGCACTGGCGGCTAAAATCGCCTGTAAATGTTCAGGCAAGCGGCGCATAAATAGTTGTCGAAGAATGCTTTCGTCGGTTAATGTTTTTCCCGCTAGAGAACGCAAGTGGCGAAGGAATTGAGATGGCTTTCGATCTCCAAGTTCCTCCTCCGTCAGTAGCTGTCGCACTCGCTGTTCCTCCGATGTAGACAAACGATTAATGAGTGCGGTTTTTAAATGCTGGTATTTATCCTTCTCTGGGGGGTTAGTCAGTACATCTTCGATTTCACACATGGTTTTCATGTCTAAATTCGAGACGATATGATCAAATTTAGTTTGGTCGACTGTGATGTTATTTACCCTAAATTGTGTTTCTATATGAGCAAACCATCCTGCCGGTTTTTCATGCCAAAACGGGGGTACTTTGATAGAAACTCTACAGACTGACTGAATTGGATTGGGTGTGGTAGACTCTAATTTATTTTTTAATTGTTCATTTTCCTTCGAAGATGCATCTAGTTGTGACTGTAATGCTTGCAATTGAAGTTGTAAAGTCTTAAGCTGTTGTGAGATGCTTTCTTGTTCAGACATTGTTAGTGTGTTAAATTCAGGTTAATGTGTTATGTTTTTTTGCAGAGTAAAATGTCTTGGGTCAATGATAAGAAAGTTAAATAAGAGTGTAAAGAAAAACACTATTAGCTTACAATGTTAGCCGAGGCGGTATGGCGCAGGATCGATACGAACAATAACCAGTTAATATAAACTTAACATATAAAAATCGTAGACACCATGAAAAACCATGAAACACAGCAAGCGAAATCCTCAGAAAAAAAAACGTTCACAATATGTCAGCAAACAGATAAAAAAAATTCACACAAATTTACAGCTAAATAAAACACACACAAATAAACACAAAATTAATTAGTATAGAAATGTACAGTAGCCAAAAAAAAAAAAGTTAATGTCCAGAGAGCACAAACACCACGTTAGTTCTTACATGCAACCAGGCATGCGGTAAGTAGCACTAAAGTTACCAGGTAAGGGTCGTGACATGCAGCAATGTACGTGACACCAAAGTTGTCCATGTGGTAATGTAACGAGCAATGTATATCACCTTCCGCTCAGCAATGTATTTCAAAGTGATTTTGCAGCAATGCGGAAATGGTTTTCTTGGCAACACTGATGTCCTTGGATCAGCCAATCGAATCGATAAAGTTGATTTAAATGGCGAAATGTCGTTGTGTTATTATTGATAAAGCCGAAATAACCTTGAATTTTATGATGATTGTAGTGTAGTTCATAAATGTTCGGTAATGATGAATATGGAGAGATTAAGTTCTGGAGCAGTAAAAAATAAACTTCTCGTACCTTTTTAAAAGTTGCAGTTCTTGAACAAATAATTACAATGAACATCAAACCTCGGGAACGTGTTCTTTGAAGGGGTCACCAATTATAGGATGTTTTCGTGGTTCGTTGATACGTCGAACACCTATATTAATACGACTCACACTATGTTTGATGCGTTTATTGATAACTGCACTTGGTACAATAATGTAATTACAATAAGCTAAGAACAATATCTACGAGTCGGCGTACATAACAGATCTTAGCATAGGTTAACCTAAGTAACACAATAATAGGCCAAGAACCACAGATAATCTAATAATCATTCACAGATTATCTATCTCGACTCTAGTGGCGAGATTGGGAACTAGACGTCATGTCGCCACAGAGCTATTACTTTAGCCGTGTTTTCTAAAGCACACTCAATTCTTGTTTCTCTCCTGTACACATACATACATACATACATACATACACACATACAAGCGAAGCGCTCGTGGCCCCGCGGTCTCAGTGTTCTGTAAACGATCACTGAGTTACGCAACTTTCACTATGGCTGGTCCTCGGATGGGTGACCACTTTGTGGCATTTACATTTGCGAGCGTTTCCGTGCTTCGGAAGGCACGTTAAGCCGTTGGTCCCGGTTGCCAGTAAAATGGCAGTCGTTAAGCCTGGTTGAATGCCTTATGGGCGGCATGAAAAATTTCAACAGCAGGTAGCCACAACCTGCGTCTGTCTATTTCAACACGGCAATGGGCTCACCACCTATTACGTGGGACAGGTAAAATCCACACGGTGAAAAGTGGGCATATTATATGCCTCTGCCACCCCTTCGGGGATAAGGCGTGATGGATATTTTACATTTCACCGTATGCATTTTTGTCCCACGGAACAGGAGGTGAGCTCATTGCCGTGTTGAATGGACAGGCGCAGGCTGTGGCGACCTGCTGTTGAAATTTTTTTTAAGCCGCCCATAAGGCCTTCAACTTGGCTTAACGACTGCCATTCCACTGGCAACCGGGACCAACGGCTTAACGTGCCTTCCGAAGCACGGAACTGGGGTGGGTCTAAAGGGTCGAATAAATTTAAATAAAATGTGTCTATTTTTTAGATGTTAACTTTGGAAGAAATTTTGAACCCGTTGCCTTTTTAGTGAGATGGTAACAAAAAGGCTAAAAGGTTTTATGTGCTAGACACTAATTAGCACAACTAATTAAAGTCCTGGTAGTCTCGGACTAATCCTAGTAGTCTCGGAGTAACACAATACCGTAAAATTAACTTTCGGTGGTAAATATACTTAATACTCCTATTATGACTGCCTCTGAGGCGCGTTGGGAGTGTATCCGATTGCTACGCAAGCGGTCGTGGGTTCGATTCCCAACCAGGATAAAACTTTGTGTGATGAGCATGATGGTTTATTCTGTGTCTGGGTTTTATTTATCTATAATATGTATGTGTTTAGAAAACTATATGTATGTTTATAAGGTAGGTACCTATCTGGTTACCATAGTACTTACAAGCTCTGCTTAGTTTGGAATCAGATGGCGTTGTGTGAGTTGTCCCAACGATATTTATTATTATTACTACCTGAAGCGCTCGCAGTACCGCGGACTCAGCTTTCGGCAAACGATCACTGCTTTAAGCAAATTTTGCTATGGCGGTCACGGATATGTTACCACTTTGTGGCATTCACATTTGCGAGCGTTTCCGTGCTCCAATAGGCACGTTAAGCCGTTGCTCCCGGTTGCCAATAACTTGGAAGTCGTTAAGTCTAAGTTAAGGCCTTGAAAAATTCGGAAGTAGGTAGCCTCGACCTGCGTCTTTCTATTTCAACACGTCAATGGACTCACCAACTATTATGATAGACATTATGCTGGATCTCAGTATTCTAAATTTCACGCCTCAACCCTGTGATTAGTTAATCTTTAGCTTACTAAAACACTGGAATAAATTATACCAATAGTGATAAAGTTTATAATGTATATTCAATCAATTCCCCCAAAAAAATATAGAAACTTTCTTCTAGAGATGTATTCTATTATTTTTGGTTCCTGCTCTTATGATTAAAGGCTCAATCTCCATCGCTGATATCCGTGTGCATAAAGTTGGTAGGACTTATCCTCCTGGCGCCTGAACCGAGTTATATTTTTTGTTTGTTTGATAGTTCATGTCTCCATAATAAGACATTGAAATATTATTATTACAATTGGACACACTTTTCACACATGGTGATAAGTGTGGGTAGAATATGCCCCTGCCACCCTTTCGGGGATAAGGCGTGGTTAATAAACTAATAGGTACAAAACTGGTAATATCGAACTCAGTGTAAAGTGGAGCATGATATCGAGCTCCTAAGCAAATATTGATATCGTGCTAACTACTGTAACTAATGATAACAAATTAAAATTTGCATGCCACAAACTGCGGCTAAACATGCTGTGCTATGTACACAACTAATATAAGACCTTATTGTAACCATGTTTAAAAGCAAATAAATTCTATTCTATTCTATAACCGGGACTATGCTCAGATGAAGATGAGAGAAATGCAGCTTATTCCATTAGCCCGTTAAGCACAAGATTGTTCATTTGCTGCTAATTCTATGTTCACTCTATAGAGGGGGCCCTGTATTACTTGCACTATAAATCGCTGTCTCCTTTAGCAAAGAGACGGATTTAGACAGGTCGGTTATAATTAAATTTTGGGACATTGAAGAACATTTTTTTACACAGCGCCATCTAGCCCAAAATAAGCTAATTTAAGCTTGTGATATGGGATTTAGACAACTGATATACATATCTATCTAAATACATACATTTTATACATAGGAAACAACCAAAATCAGAAACCAACATTTTTGGGGATTACACAAATATTTGCGAGCGTTGCCGTGCTTCGGAAGGCACGTTAAGCCGTTGGTCCCGGTTGCCAGTAACATGGCAGTCGTTACGCCTTATATTGGCCTGAAGTGCAAGGCAATCTATCGCACAAAACAATCTCTTACAAGCGATTTACGACAGAGCGAGTACCGCATCTCTACATAGACAAACGACCATAGGCTAAGGTGACCACTTTCCATCAGGTGTGCCATATGCTTGTCTGCCACCTCAGTGGTATAAAAAAAGCAACCAATGGATGGAAACAATTATTTTAGGGCCTATTTCACGCCTTTATCTTCGAAAAGGTGGCAGTGTGGCAGGATTGGCACCTATGCGCTCACATTTCACCGTAAGTTTCTTATCCCACGTAACAGGTGGTGAGCACCTACACTGCCGTGTTGAAATGGATAGGCGCAGGTTGTGTAGACCAGCTGTTAAAAAGTTGCGGATTGAAACTACAACATACAGCTTTCAATTTGGCTTAACGCAGCATGTTACTGGCAACTGAGGCCAACAGCTTAACGTGCCTGCCGTAGCATGGAAGCGCTTGAAAATAGAATGCCACAAAGCATTCAAGGACCAGCAATAGCGAAAATTGCTTAACGCAGTAATCGTTTTCAGAACACTGAGCTAGTAGGGCTATGAGGGCTTCTAAGTAGGTATATCTAAAGAAAAATATAAATAAAATGTGTGTGTACCAGAGTACACAGGTAGGAAGTGAAACTCTTTACGAAATTTTTTTACAGCTATAAAATTTCCCCCATACGACGATTAAGAACTTTCACTTCAAAAGAACATGGCGCGTAACTGAAAAACGAGACGATTTGTTATAGCTATAAAATTTCTCTCATACGTCGATAAATAAGTTTAACTTAAAATTAACATTGCGCGTAACCCAAAAAACCTAACGATTTTTTTACAGCTATAAAATTTCTCTCAACGTCGATAAAGAAGTTTCACTTCAAATATATTTACAGCTTTCTTCTTTAAAAGTCCTCGTCCGTTATTCAGCAAGTGCACCACTTGTAGTTGAGGCTTACTTGGGCCCCGAATATGTAGGTAGGGCCCCATTGTTGCACAGATAGATTAAAGAATTATTATAGGGTCGATTAAATCCGTCCCTGCGCGCTTGGAATGTCGGGTATTTAAATTAATAGGATTTGAAGCGGGGGTCCGGATTGTAACTGTCTTTATATCCGTGGCTGCGCGACGAGCGACGAATAATCTTTTAGGTTTGATCAGTAACGGAAGAATATTAAAAGTTTATTTTAAGGTACAAAATCCAGTATTTATACAGGATAGCCTATTTAAAACGGTCAGTATGGGCCACTTGGAATTTAAGAAAGATTTGTTCTAAGGAATCATGTCACCGATTTTAGTGGAAAGAAAATTGGCATTCATAGATTTCAAATAAGACAACTACTCACGTTAGGTATCAAACTCGGAATTATCGCAGAATAAAACTTGCTATATTTTTATTTGAATACTAGTTGACGCTCGCGGCTTCGCTTGCGTAGAGAAGTTTTCCTGTTCCCGTTTCCTACAGGAACTTGTTCCCGGGATAAAAAGTAGCCTATGTGTTATTCTGATGCATAAGCTATATTCTTGTAAAAAAACATTGAAATCTATTCAGTAGTTTTTACGTGAAAGAGTAACAAACATCCATACAAACTTTCGCATTTATAATATTAGTAAGATTGATTGTGTAGATCTTAAGCAGTAAATGTTGCCATGAAACGTGATATAATTTTTTTTTAAAAGGCATCATTCTTCATGTTTTTTAATTTTACACCCTTTTTTCAGTGATAAACGCTATTCGTCATATTCGCTGTGTCTTAGTCAGCGATTTTACTACATTTTGTTACAAATGCATTATGTCACTATCTGAGCTAACGTAATTTTACAATCATAAAAAATTTCGTAACTTTGTGTTAATCTACTTTTGAAGTTGACTGTACCTACCATCCTACCTATTTTTTAAAAATTTTTATTAAACGATACCTGAAATTCTGAGGTAGTTAGCGAGGCTACCAGCGCCCTCTTTGTGAAGTTAGACGCGATTATATGAGTATGTATGAGGGCAATCCAGATTCACTAGCGCCATCTTGAACATGATCATTAAAACAGTTCATTCCGAATTAATACAAATATTTTTCAACAGATGGCGCTGTTTTAACAATCCACACATGAGTGATTTGTTCACCCTTAATATTTTGGTGTAACGCGATTCAGAAAAGTTTTAGAGCACCAGAGAGCTCAGAGAAGTCATACTGTAGATGAGTTATATGTTTTGAGTTCAACCTTGATGGGTTCGAATCACAGACTACTTCGCTACTCGATTAAGGCAAAAGGCGTATAATTTACCGTCCATTTCCCATGACACTACTAGTCCACAGGACTCGCCTTACATGAACATTCCCCTCTGCCAAGTCAATGGACCATTCGATCCATTACGTTTATAAAAAGTACTTACAAAATCGATTTATTCACTATTGGAATCGTTATTGCTATGTCCGTACGTAATGCGTCTTCCTACATAATGCCGAAGTGGGCTGTAAAAAACTGAAAACAAAAACCGTTTAACGACCTCTACTTTAAAGAACGATGGAAATAATGGAATTTCATGTGTAAGGATTATTTTTGTGGCAACATTAGCTTATTTATGACACTATAAAATAAACCTACTTCGTCTAAGAAATAAACCCATTCTATATATGACCATCAAGAACATTTGAAACATCGATTTTTAAAACTAATCGACTAATTTTTATTCAATCTATATTCGACTTTAATTGTGTTACGTAACAAAGTCCAAACTTATAATACAAAAACTTGACAACTAGTCTCGCGAGGAGTGCTGGTCACACACACAGTAGGGTTGACCCAACTCTTTGTATACACTTTAATTTGTTATCGATATTTCATCTTTGTGTCTCCATATTACGCAATTTTAAATGCATCTCCAAACTAGCGAAAGAATTCGTTATCGAAAGATAAATTATGTTTGTTTCAAAACGATCTTTCTAATTTTAGTATCTTAGTTATTATCGACTGTTTGGAATAACTATATAAGTCAGAAAAATAGGTACAATTTCGGACGGATTTCGGATCTGTAGGGTTTAATGCCAAGTACTTGTTCGTCGCCGTCGTTCGTCGGTCCGTATTCCAGAACGTTTATCAACACTCAAGAAACACTTGAGAGTAGATTTTATAAGGAAAAATCTAGTCTCAAGCGTTGATTGAGTGTTGATAAACGTTCTGGAATACGGATGCGCTGTACCTAATTCACAAATCTCGGATCCAAATCCTCTACTGCGCAAATGTCGTAGATATTCAAAGAACTCGAATATCGATGACATTTGCGCAGTAGAAAATTTGGATCCGAGATTTGTGAATTGCGCTGCTTAACCCTAGAGTACCCCGAAGGTGATGGGGAAGTGTTTCGCTAACAGCGATCCGAACCACGGAATCGGAATCGCGGTGCATGTGCCGAATAATCTCGGATAATGTGCGCTCGTGGCCCCGCGGTCTCTGTATTCTGTAAACGATCACTGAGTTACGCAACTTTCACTATGGCTGGCCCTCGGATGGATGACCTATTTGTGGCATTTACATTTGCGAGCGTTTCCGTGCTTCGGAAGGCACGTTGAGCCGTTGGTCTCGGTTGCCAGTAAAATGGCAGTCGTTAAGCCTGGTTGAATGCCTTATGGACGGCTTGAAAAATTTCAACAGCAGGTAGCTACAACCTGCGTCTGTCTATTTCAACACGGCAATGGGCTCACCATTGCCGTGTTGAAATAGTAATATTACGTGGGACAGGAATCCACACGGTGAAAAGTCGGCATATAATATGCCTCTACCACCCCTTCGGGGATAAGGCGTGATGGATTATTATTATTAATGTGTATATGCGATGGATCACGTAAGGCAAGTCCACTAGTTAGATGATCTAAAGTTTCCACTTATTATTATTTACACGGCGTTGATCAAGAACTTCAGGGCCCAATTTTTTCTTGGTATTTATTTTATGGCCTGGTTACTACGAAGGCTTAGCCAAATTATTATAATTATATTAATAACATTATTTCATATTTCTTTAACCTTCTTATTACCTAAAACGTCTTCGTCTCCAGCGTCTCAATCAAGTTAAATCTTAAGTCGAGGTCAGTCTCACCTCAGTATAGTAGTGGTTGCTTTTCTGAGTTTTCAGTGGATTTTAGGCGGCAAGATGGAAAATCACTAGTATTAATATATTTCCCTATAACACGTTGATATAACTTTTATGTCCAACAAACCACCACTCCACACATAAAACAAGATAAATGCATTAGTTTTAGAAAAAAGTATACAGCAAGCGTAAGTTCTCCGCCATTTTCTCGCCAAGAATCCTTTGGGCCCAAAAGACCTTACTTGCTATTGGTGCACCTGCTGACTATCGGGCGAAGCAATAATGTAGGCGTCCTTAATGAAAACGGATCCAAAGTGTTCCAAATCTAGGTAGAATTTTAGTAGCAATTGACAATATACTTGGACGAAAAAGGATGAAAAAAAAGAATGTGTGCTTAAAGACCGCACGGCCGCGAAAACTTCATTGGCAATCGCAATCAATTATTACGTATGAATTGAATATACTAAACACAGCGACACAACAGCGAAGAGCAGCTGACTGTATCTTTCTCGCTCGGGTACACTCGGCGTTCCCGAGTTCACCCGATCGAGCCGCCCACCTCAGAGTCTGAAGAATCAGCCTAACTTACTACCTACGGAAAATCTGTGTGCGGTGCGCTAAAAGAAGTTTTCACTTCAAAAAAGAAAGAGGTCCAAATTAGAAAAAAAATATCAATAAATTATTTATTATTTAAATAAGTAGTGATACAATTCTTATATACAAATAATAAGCGTGTAACAATAATTTCTATTTTATAATATGTATGCGAAAAAACATAAGGGTAGATGCTTATTATCTCAATTTAAAGTATTTTTTTTACGAATTTTCATATACAGTACTAGTGACCTGGGCCGCGAATAAGTCTTTAAAATGGCTTCCACAGTGAGTTAAATAAAAAATAATCGGTCAATAGCGTATCAGAATCGCCCACGGAGGTTAAAAATTTGTAGGTACAATATAGTAAAAACTAGTTGATGCCCGCGGCTCCGTAATAAAGCGCTAAAATTTTTATTTGTTTGTTAAAATTTTTCCAATATATCTCTCCATAAAAACCTTTCTTACAGTTCAAGGAATAAAGAAAAAAAATACTCAAATTGGTCCAGCCGTCTTCGAGTTTTGAGCTTAGTAACACAATTTTCGATTCATTTTTAATTATTTTGATAACTATATAGCTGTGTCCGCCGGTGAATTCAGATTCTCTTGAGTCGAAAAATATGTTTTTTTTTGCGTCATAAACGATTATAACTTTTTTTGTAAACTTATAAGTTTGATTTTTTCATAGCTTCAAAGGACCTTAAAAATCTAAATTACTCTGGTCTAGCAGAGTAATTTAGATTTTTATTTTCGACTCGATACCGAACGAGAACCCGAGATAAAGGGTTTTGACAGACAGACAGAGGGACGCTAATATACTATTACCGTTGTGCTTCCCTATTTCTATAGGATTTACACCTAGTTGCTTTCCAGGTCTCCCGCTTTGCAAAGGGCGCTTTAAAAGAGGCGCTACGTTCTTTTCCTACTTCCTCTGATTAATTTCGTTGCGGGTTCCAAGACATGTTAACTTCTCCTGGGACTTCACCGAGATCGAGCTCGGTGTAACTTTTCTGGTGTTTTGGTCATTGCTGTAGATCTTTGTTTACAGGGGTCACAGTAATGGGAATGCGGGTGGGATTAGACAGAGGGACGGTCAACAAAGTAATTCTAAAAGGGCTCTGTTTTTCCGAGGTATTTAGCCCTAAAACCGAATAATAACAAAATCAAAGGCTACAGTTTAGTGTTGCAGCTACATATCTACCGGCCTCCATGGCCAGGGACCGTGGACGGCGGGTTGACTGCTCGCCGATCTTACAGAAGCAGACTCAGACGGTGGCGTGGCGTGACAAATACGCATCAAAGAAGTCGGATTGCACCCGAATCCTTCCCAAAGAAGTCGAATCGCACCCGAATCCTCCCCAAAGAAGTCGGACCGCACCCAAATCTTTCCCAAAGAAGTCGGATTGGACCCGAATCTTCCCCAAAGAAGTCAGATTGCATCCGAGTCCTCCCCAAAGAAGTCAGATTGCATCCGAATCCTCCCCAAAGAAGCGGGACAACACCCGAACCCCCGAATAAGACGATGCCGCGTTGGCGGATAGTCTGTCGGGAGCCCTGGGGCTATCCTTAACGAGGGCTCAACCGGGATTCCTGGCCATAGACAGATGGAAGGGATACGTATGATTTTAGGAGATCGGCATATCATCCATAAGGATTTCCACCCGAAATAAAAGAACCACTGGATGCCTAAAGGATAAAAGAATTAATATTACGCTAAGGATGGTCATGGTCGGACCCGTAGTTCCATTTATTTTATTATTATTTAATAATAAAATTATTCTGAAATACTCAAACAGAAATAGTCACAATGCAAAGACCTTTTTACCTATTACGAAAAAGGAAGCATCATTTTTTCGTCATATTTTTATTTTGAGATCTTGAATAATATCTATCTTTGAGGTTTTTTTTATACCACTGTGGAGGCAGACAAGCATACGACTCATGTGATGGAGCTTGCTATCCGGTATAAACATTCAAAGACCCCTTTTTAAAATGTTTGTTTGTCTGTTTGTTCAGGCCGATTTTAGCGCGACTTCACTGGCAGATAGCTATTGATTCATTTATCGTTAGTATGTATCCCTGACGGGGTAGTCAGAGAGGACAGATCGCCAGGCTTCGCGATTCATACATACTTCTTTCGTTTCCTGTAGATTCATTAACCACTTCATACATGCACGTCTGGGTATCGGACTACTTTTGACTTTTCAGATTTTGAGCAATCTGCTCACGTGGTCTTCATATGTAAGTCTCTCCCTACCCTGACTCCTTCTACCCTCTACTTTCATACAATATATATTCTTTGTCAATCGTTCCTCACTCATCCGTTGGACGTGTCCAAACTGTTAAATAATGGTTATAAAAAAATACTTAGACTACATTTTAAGCTAGTATTTCCACGGGAACTTCGCAAGTGATACTGATTTGAAAGTATGGATGTTTGTTACTCTTTAACGCAAAATATACTGAATGGATTTCGATTAAACTTTACAATAATATAGCTTACACATGAGAATAACACATAGGCTACTTTTTATCCCGGGAACAAGTTCCTGTGGGAAACGGGAACGGGAAACCTTCACAACGCGGAGCCGCGGGCGTCAACTAGTAGCTAATATATTAAATATGACATTGTTGAATGACTTTAATGTGTTAAGAGGTGAACCCTAACGTTGACACTATGAATACGTGCATAGGCGATTTAGAAGTTTCTACAATAGTGGGCATATAATATGCCTCTGCCACCCCTTTGGGGATAAGGCGTGATGGATATTTATTTTATTTTTTTTATTTTACCACTTGCGGTTTTGAAACTGGTTTCGGTTTAGAAGTCGTCTGATTCGCTACAATACTGACGGGCGATTTATTTGTTTAAATACGATAGTAACTCGCCCCTGATTTACTTGCTTTTTTTTTATTATAAGTACTGGAAAGGGGCGTGCTCCGTTGGTTTGGACACGTCCAACGAATGAGTGAGGAACGATTGACGAAGAATATATATTGTGCGAAAGTAGAGGGAGGTAGAAGGAAGGTAGAAGGAGTCAGGGTAGGGCGAGACTTACATATGAAGACCACGTGAGCAGATTGCTCATAAACGGAAAGGTCAAAAGTACTCGGATACACAGACGTGCATGTATAAAGCGACTGATGAATCTACAAGAAGCGGACGAAGTATGCATGGATTACGAAGCCTGGCGATCGGTCCTCTCTGACTACCGCGTCAGGGATACAGCGTGAAGATAGTTAGTTAGTATTTAAGTACTTAATCAGCACCTATAAAAGAATTTCAGAAGCTATAGGTATTTTCTACGATACATTATTATTTTTTCGCCTACTTTCATATATATCTTAACTAAAGAGGTATGAAACAAGTTTGTCGCTATCTCCCTTTTCAGAACGAACGTTTATATTTATATATTTTTTTTATCACTGAGGTGGCAGACAAGCTTACAGCCCACCTGATGGAAAGTGGTCACCGTAGCCTATGGACGTTTGCAACACCAGAGGTGCAGCACTCGCTCTGCCGACCCTTTATAAACCTTTTAAGACCCCTTTTGAAGAACCCCATACTGCAGACGTTCGGGAAAACCCTGGCAGGGAGTATAATTTCGATTTCAATACATACATACATATTGTCACGCATTTATCCTCGAAGGGGTAGGCAGAGGCATATTAAATGCCCACATTTCACCGTATGCATATTTGTCTTACGTAACAGGTGGTGAGTCCATTGCCGGGTTGAAATGGACAGGCGCAGGCTGTGGCGACCTGCTGTTGAAAGTTTTCAAGCCATTAGACCTTCAACTTACGCCATTACTACATTACAAAAGAAAATTTATGTACACGTACGTGGCCCCGCTGACTCAGAGTTCTGGAAACGACCACTGAGTTAAGCAACATTCGCTATAGGTGGTCCTTGGATGGGTGATCACTTTGTGGAATTTACATTTGCGAGCGTTTCCGTGCTTCGGAAGGCACGTGAAGCCGTTTGTTCCGGTTGCCAGTAAAATGGCAGTCGTCAAGCCAAGTTGAAGACCTATGGTCGAAATAAAAAAATATCAACCACAGGTGGCTACAGCCTGCGCCTGTTCAACACGGCAATGGGACAAAAATGCATACGGTGAAATGTGGGCGCATGTCTCTGCCTACCCCTTCGGGGATAAATGCGTGACAATATGTATGTATGTACAGGTTCGCCATATCTCTTAGTTAAGATATCTATGCTAATGTAACATAATAATATTTAATTTATTATTTTATTATTATTAATACTAAGCGGCGCATACAGTATTGTCCAAGGGCCGTAGTTCCAACTTGACGTCGTCCGAATGTAACTCATTAACCAGCTCTCGTAATCTAGAAAAAAAAAACATTTATTTTACTCCGTGTCGACTTATCTGAAAAAAAAATGTGTGTACCAGAGTACACAGACGAGAATTGAAACTTCTTTAAATTTGAATAAAAAAACTTAACTATCTTCACGCTGTATCCCTGACAAGGTAGTCAGATAGGACAGATCGCCAGATCGCCGATTCATGCATACTTTTTTCGCTTTTCAGATCATTAATAGCTTGATACATGCTCATCTGGGTATCCGAGTACTTTTGGCCTTTCCCTTTTTGAACGATCTGCTCATAATTTCTCGCAACGTCGATAAAGAAGTTTCACTTCAATAAATAAATATTGTTGTAATTTTTTTTTACACAGCGCCATCTAGCTTAAAGTAAGCTAATACTTGTGATATGGGATATAGAAAACTGTTAAACGTCTTATATATATATACCTAGATACATACATATTATACTTAAAATATACTTAAAAAAATACCCAAACTACAAAAGAAATAAGGAAAATGCCCAAAGTAAGCTAATATAAGCTTGTGTTATGGGATCTAGACGACTGATAAACATACTTATATATTTCTAAATATCCTACAAATATTATAAATGCGAAAGTTTGTAACAATGGATGTTTGTTACTCTTTCACGCAAAATCTACTGAATAGATTTTGATGAAACTTTACAATAATAGAGCTTACACATCAGAATAACACATAGGCGACTTTATATCTCGGGAACAAGTTCCTGTGGAAAACGGGAACGGGAAAAGTTCACCACGCGTGCGGAGCCGCAGGTGTCAACTAGTATATTATACATAGGAAACACCCAATCTCCGAAACAAACATTTGTGGATCACACAAATATTTATTCCGATCCGGAAATCGAACCCGTCATGCGCGGCAGTAGCATACACTACCACCGCGCCACCAAGGCAGTCATACTATGTAAAGTACTATACCTGGCTAGCTGTGTGGGCGTCACGAATATAGTCTCGTTGTTCTGTCCCTTAGCTGGCGCCGGGTATGTTATTGTACCGATGTCCACGGATTTCGAAGATAGGACCTGAAACAAAATATATATCAATCAAATTTAGGGGCCCCACCAAGATCTTCGCGGGACATTCGCTAGTTATAGGAAAGTTACACCCAGAAAAAAAAACACATAATACAGAGATATGTCCTAACTGAGATTTGAACCCATTACCTTCGGTTTCGTAGACAAATACTCTAACGACTAAACCAATAAGTCGAGAATGTATGAATGACTGAATGAATGACTAAATAAAATATTGAATGACTTTATGAAAGATTGAATGAATAAATGATCGATAAAAGAATGATAAAAATGATTAAATAAAAAATTGAATGAATAATAGACTGAATGATTGAATCATTCACTGAACTTATTATTGCATGAATGAGTGAATGACTGAATGATTGACCGAATAATAATTTTATATCTTTGTTCTCAGGCATCATGAGAAAAGTTACATATGTTATACTATCTTATGGCCCATAGATAAATACTCTAAAACTAATTAAATAATAATAAATTAAACTATTTCAAGTGTGCTCTGGGACATCTTTCCGAGGAGTTACCCGGCGTCCGGCAATAGACAGTTAGGCAGGGACCGTGTGGTTGTAGCCCGTTCGAGTCCGGCACGACAGCCGAGGGAATTTCCACACGTAAAAAAACCTATTGCACACGTGACGTCCATGTGCCCCACGTGTGACAATGACCGAAAGAGTGAATGATAGACTCAATAACCGAACGAATTATTGAATGAATGAATGATCGAATGAACTATTTACTAGCGGGAACTTCGAATGAGTCTGACAAACGTTTTTTACTTTAAATGCCAAATAAATCTATAAAAATATACGAAAAACGGTGTTTCTACTTTTTATATTTTGAAGAATGGCTGAAATATTTACGATCAAAGTGCGTACAACGCGTGTGTTGTTACGTCACAACCCAGCTCATACGACAGTCGTACACTCGCTCGCACCCGAACGCCGCGCCGCGCCTTGTCGCACTCTGTGCGAGGCTGTGACGTCATAATGGGCGCGCCTAATCTCGGAAATTCAAAAAAGGACTAAAACTTCTCGTCTTTATAACTTCGGAAATACTTCAGGTATTAAAGTGCAATAAAAACTAATGTAATGTACATGAGCTACGCTCCAATTTTAGCTGTATTTGAGAGTAATATTTTGACCCTTTTGTGTTCTCCATTATACTCACAGCTGCCAACTCCGGCGCAGGGAACTCCGCGAAATCTGCCTCCACACACCGCCAGGGGCGATGTACGAGCAGTTGTTCCTTCACCTCCGCTTGTAAAGCGGCTAGGCGACCCTGTGATCACATGAAAATATGTTACAAGCCGCCATCTGGGCCATAATAAAATAATTTTCAATACACTTACTCATAATATGGCTATAATCTAAACGCAATTAGGCACATAATGATACCTATTATCAAACTGTGATTTTTTTGATTGTTATTAAATCACGAGTGGGATAATAGATTTTTATTTTATTATATTGGTTGAGTTGCATTATTTATTAGATAATATAGCGCCTTAGCGGTAATCACCAACTTTACACAACTGGTACCATAATCTACTATTAAATTTGGACAATGGAATCTAGAAACTCATAAAGATATTTTTTAGAAAACAAGAAAGCACATTGATTAGTCACATAAGAATGCCTTGGTGGCGCAGTGGTAGTGCATGCGACTGCCGTGACTGAGGTCGAGGTTCGATTCCCGGGTGGGATCAAATATTTGTGCTATCCACAAAGGTTTGTTTCGGAGTTTGAGTGTTTCCTATATATTCCTATGTATAAGTTATTGCACACTTCAAGCTCTCTCAAAATCGCCATCTTGCATAAATCCTGCATACACCCAATCAGCGCCTTTCACACGACCCATTGATTCATATTCATACATCAGCTAATCACAATAATCTTTTACTTTCACTCAGCTTAACGTTCCGTTCCCACATATATTTTTATTTTTTATTTTATTTTATTAAACACAATACAGATTACAACTATTACAATACACAATATGAAATCACATGCTGCAGATCTGAATCGTAATCCAAACATTTGTGTTCTTTGAGAACTTCGTAATAAACCCCTACATAAATAAAAACGAGAGCAAAATGGCAACACTGCCTTGGGGATTCACGTGATAATTACTACTTTTTATTCTATAATAAAAATAATATAAAACGTAAATGAAAATGTAACTAATAATTCTAACTACTGGGCGTGGAATAAAGGACACCTTTGAGCTGTTCAATGTATGCTGCTATCTTAGGAGTAAATATATCAAGAGAAGCTTCTTTTTTAGCTTAATCATTATACTGTCGAGCCATCCTAACAATAGGGATAAAGTATGATATGTTGTTTTTATGTATATGTAGTACAAAAAGACTCGTCTGATTTGACCTTCGCGCGCTGTATCTTGTGTTAAAAATCACTTGAGAGAGCAAATAAGGAGATATATACTATTATCATGCTGAATCCCTAATGGGAACGTCAGAGAGTTCATATCACCAGGCTTCACGATTCATGCATACTTCTATCGCCTGCTACAGGGTTATTAATAAAATAAATATAAATATTGTAGGACATTTTTTTTACACAACGCTGTCTTGCCGCTAAGCTTGTGTTATGAAATCTAGACGACTGATAAACATACTTATATATTTCTAAATACATATATATATTATACATAGGAAACACCCAAACTCCGAAACAAACATTTGTGCATCACACAAATATTTTTCCGACCCGGGAATCGGACCCGGGAATCGAAACCGGGACCTTAGTCACGGCAGTCGCATACGTAGTGTATGCGACTGCACCGAGGCAGTTAATTAATCGATTGATACATGCTATCAATCTGGATTTAACCTTTCAATTTTTAAGCAATCTGCTCACGTGGTCTTCATATGTAAGTCTCGTCCTACCCTGACTCCTTCTACCCTCTACTTTCGCACAAAATATATTCTTCGACGCCTCACTCATTGGGTAGATGTTTCGTATAATTTTCTAACTTAATGCCTAAAGTTTAATTCAAACCTGCCATATTGCGTATCACTCCGTTAAGTATTCAGTCGGTTTATATTACGCTGCACAATTTTTGAAAGGATAGCCAGAGTTCAATTTGCTTTCATACACCTTCTGATTTCTTTTTTATATTTTCTAAATACATAATGTATTGATATAGGTATACCTCTAGCTGCCTCCTAATCTCTCTCTGCTTCTCTTTATGCATTTGTAAGGCGTGAGCATACTGGCTTGGCTCTGAAGGGAACTTCACCAAGCCTGATCTGGCGACAAACAGAGTCCACTCCTGGAATATAGAATTAATAATTATATTAGTAACAATTTTGATAAACAGTGAGTATTCTAACTATTTATTAAATTTAAAGTGGAAAACTTTCCAATCTCGAGCTGGATTCGAACCAGCGTCTTCTAGCTTAATGCGCTAGACGCTTTACCAACTTGGCTATCGAGACCCACTTGAAACTGACTAATTTATCCACCTCTTTCTGTCTTAAGGCGACGTAAGGTGCCATCTACCGGAAAAGTTACACGGTACGAATGCATAGAACTGCGGCTATAATTAGTCGATTTGTGCTAGATCACAGATCAATTAATAGCTTCCCTCGTCCGTTAGCAGCTGGTGCACCGCTAGCTGGTGACGTCACTTGGGCTGAGTCTGCTATTTCAATCGTGTCGAAATAGAATCGAAATCGTCGATCAATAGAAAACCACCGGTACAATTTTGACAGTTTTTCGTAGACTACTATGAAAATCGTACTCCAATAGACCTCTATCGGTCGGCCGATGAGTTCTACTAACACGTACCGCGCCAGTGGCTGCTAGTCGGTTGCATTTTTGATAGTCTACTAACATTTTTACAGGTAATAACAGCGATTTTAGTTCTATTCAACAGCTTGTAAATAGTAGACTCGGACTCGGACTTGTAAATAGTAGAAACGCTATTTGCCATTATAAAATAGTTATACAAAAATAAATTTGGGTACAAACATCACAATCATGAACACAATTATTAAATTTAGAAGAAGCGAAAAATCTTGAAGTAGTGAAAGAAGTATGGATGGATCGCGAAGCCTGGCGATCTGTCCTCTCTGACTACCCCGTCAGGGATACAGCGTGAAGATAGTTTAGTTTAGTTTAATTATTAAATCATTAAATAGCTCTCATTGTTAGTGTCAACATTAATAGGTAAAGTGTGAAACAATACGAGTATAATACAATAATACTATTCACACATTCGTATATGTATATGTGTAAGTATTATTATTATTTCTCTTTATTTCACATTTTACATATAAATTATATTTTTATATATACATATATAAAAAGTTAATTTAAAAATATAAAACATAGTATTCCACCGGTATCGGGTACAGGGACCAAGCCACCGGTGGTTAGGGCTTCAGAGAAAGGAACCTCCTCACAAAACGTGCAGTATTATATTTAATATAATACTGCACGTATTATTATTATTATTATTTTTTATTATTATTATTTGTTTCTTCTTCACGGGTATCTTCTTTTTTTTTCTTACGAAGATACCCGGTCTTTTGGGAGGCTTACATGGGGACATAGAGGTCCAACACGAAGAGGCCTTTTGAGAATTTTAATGTAACAGGGAATGGGACTCCCACTGCAGACAATCCACGTCCGCCTTATGTAGAAGAACGGTAATGGACCATCTCCAATGGGAGTTAAACTATTGTACAATATGCTAACTACTATTGGGCTATTAAGTTGGAGGTTAAATAAACTGAGTGATTAGAACTATGGATGAAGACGGCGTCTGCCATTTTAATATATTATAATCAAAATACTGGCAGACGGTGACTTGCCAACTCACTAAATGGGCCCCCTATACAATCACCGTAGGCATGATAAGCCTGTAAGGCGACAGAGGGCAACACCGGTGTGAGCGGCTTGGGATGCCGAGCGGTGCGGCGCCGGTTTCACCTTCGCGGGACAGGCCCGGAGCGGGCTTCCCCGTAGTTATGCCCTTGAAAATGACACTTCCACCCCCGAGCATTTAGCTCTGGCTCCCTCCCTCTGACCGGCCAATTAAGGCAAGCCAGAGTTGAGATTTGCTGCACTCCCGGGAGTAGCACTCTCACTGCTCTCCCGTTAGGCCATTAAATCCTAACCGGTGCAGAAGAGCAACAAAACTCTGAGGAATCGGGACCGATGTGTAGCCACACACATTCAGCTCGCCACAGGCTGCCCTGCGGATGTGAGCTTTTTAATAACTTTCTGATACATTTTTTTGTTGATATCAGAAAGTGGATGACTCAAAAAGCGAATCTACTATGCCCTCATAGGGTTGCGTTAATCCTATAAAAGATAACGACTGTCCTCGAGGGTTTATTATTATTATTATTATTTTTTATTCTAACATTATACATATTTGTATTTATCCATATAGTTTTTTTTTCTTTGGACTATAAGCGATCAGTCAATATGACTATGAGCAAATTTGGTGTAGTTATATAGCAGGTAAGGGGCTACTGCCAGCGCACTAACTTCCCTTTATTTGTAATGTAGCCAGTCATCATGCTGACTCTACTCGTGAAAGATTTCTCGCCGCTTTTTTAGTCGACGGATGCTTTCAGGGAGTCTAAGCTGTCCCGCAAGTCGGTTTGGATGCGTTTCAAGTCCCTTTTTGTATTTGTCCCCGTAGGTACTTATCTCGTCTTCGATCATCGGCATGTTTAAATTCTCATGGATCTCTGTTGTTCCGACATATCAATATTGTTAATAATATGATTTTGTCTTATTTGAGCTATTTTGTATGTGTGTTGATTTAGTTCTTGTCTACTTTTTAATTACATACTTTTATTTGTTCTTTCCTACTTAATTCTCCTCTCGCCGGTCTGCTGGCAGATATTTCTTATAGAAATAAGCATTACCATTGTACCTATGACTCCTTCTGTTATTTCTGGATTCTTGTGTGTACATAAATAAAAAATAAATATATGTATTCAAAAAGCACTTACAGCCTGTAACTTAGCGAGGTCGTTCTCTAACGCAGCAGCAGCTTGCCTCCTAGCTCGGGCAGCGGGAGCTCCCGGGTTGTCTAAAGGCCTCAACGATCGCAAGGCGAGCCTTTCTGCCTTCCGACAGGCAGAAATTCGGGCAGAACGCTCCTGGTCCACCGTCCTACGTAAATATAAAATTTGCTAATACATAAATAGACTTGAGACTCGCTCATACATATTTGCCCTGCCCCTGTAGGCGACGCATTATTTTTAGTCATTACTAGTTGACGCCCGCGACTTCGCCCGCGTAGAGAAGTTTTCCCGTTCCCGTTTCCCACAGGAACTTGTTTCGGGGATAAAACGTCGTAAAAGCCTATGTCCGTCTCCTGGCTCTAAGCTACCTCCCCACCAATTTTCAGCCAAATCGGTACACCCGTTGTTGAGTTATAAATAGTGTAACTAACACGACGTTCTTTTATATATATAGATAGATGTATAGATTTAAGTTTCTAAGTTGGAACAAGTATTAATTCGTTAAATATTAAATATTTTATAACTAAACGCATTGATTAAAGGTGCAAGCGCGCTCATTTTAAAGAATAAAGTAAAATTTAAGTAGATTGTGTGGATTCAAGTGGCTACATTGTCGGTGCTCCGAAAGCATCGGCAACGGACCCTCGTGCTGGCCTTGTCTCGGCAACACCAAAATGTTTTTTTTTAATTTCCATCGCCTACAGCCCGCCCCATTTATTTATATTTTTGTACAAAAAAAGTTTGGACATCCGTCATCGTTTAGGTCATCTAGTTTATTATACAATGTTTGACTTACCAACTCAGCATCTTAATCTGGTGTTGTAAAGCTTCGTTAACTTCTCCCGAAGACGTTCCACTGCTCACTTTGACCGGAGAGTCTTCTGCATACCCAATAAATATATCAACAAACCACTCTTCCATACGTTAATGAGAAATGTTTATAAATGGGAAGTGAAAGATCGAATGATTCAAGTTTAAATTCGTTCGAAATTCCAAAATAGATTTAATTTTGGTTGGTCCATTAGTACCTAAATATAAGTTTGTATGATATTCAAATTGAATTTGAATTTCGTACCAACTTATATTCAGGTATTCGAATTGTAAAATAAGTTGGTACGAAATTCAAATTCAATTTGAATTTCGTACCAACTAATATTAACATTAGAATAAATAATTTATGACTCCTTAAAGTTCTTCACAATATATTGAAGAATTTCAGCTTGTTTCGGTACAGTTCTGTAGCTCAATTATCTGGGGAGCTACTACCATCCTTGAAAGGCATATTATTTCAATATTACTTTAACGATCACATTTTGATTTGGACTGCTTTATCGTCCGTCATATTCTTGATGGCACCGACTGACCGATGCACACTATAAAAGTTAAAATAATAATGCCAAGTTGTGTTTTTTCACTTTAAATCAAAATAAAATAAAATATTAATTGGTACGAAATTAAAATTAATGTTTTTAAACTCACACGACTTTTACTTTGCATTTTATGTTTTTTGGGCCTTTTTCGCATAGTATTTTTTTTATTGCAATAGCCGTGTGTATCACGGGTAGTCTGAGAAGAGTCTACTCGTGACCACGGCTATAACAATATAGCCAAAACGTCGAGAGGTGAGAAAAAGTTAAAATATTACACGAAATAGACCCGAAAAATACAAAACAAAACAAATTTATCTAAATAAATTATTTATTTATTTATTTAAAAAAATATCATTCGATCTTCCACTGTAAATGTTAAAATGGATCGCATTCAAGATATACTGCAGGTATAAGCACAGTTAAAGCTATATTAGTTAAGGTGGAACCACGTATAGTCGAAGGTCATACTATTAACTATTAAGATTAAAAGAAAAAGACAAAGACATTAATTTTAAATAAATACAATTTAAATTTAACTTAAATTTATTTAATCAATATTACATGCAAAAACAAAATTAAATTTAATATCTATGAAATTAAATTTAATGTCTTCAAATTAAAGTGTTATTTAAAATTACTTTAATTTAGATCTATTCAATGTGTCAAGTTTGGTTCAACCGTGAGGGTGTAATAATAAATCTAATTTAACTATTTTCCTCCAGTAATGAGAATAACTTTTAAATCTGGGTTCACTTGTTGAAGAGGTCGATGCAGTCTCATACTTTAAAAAAAAATCATAATATAGATCACACAGAAATTTAGATTTATTAATACAGGTATAATTAGAATTATCAAAGTCAATGCTAAACATAAAAATCAAAATAGCATGAGACGAAACAGAAGATCGTGCATACAGTTATTCACATATAACATTAATTAAAATTTAAATTAGTAATTCATTTTTAGTCAAACGTGTGCTCGAGTTTTATTTAATTTTAAATTATAATTAAATGAATAATCGTAATAGTAAGAAGCGCTCGTGGCCCCGCGGTCTCAGTGTTCGGTAAACGATCACTGAGGTACGCAACTTTCACTGTGGCTGGTCGTCGGATGGGTGACCACTTTGTGGCATTCACATTTGCGAGCGTTTCCGTGCTTCGGAAGGCACGTTAAGCCGTTGGTCCCGGTTGCCAGTAAAATGGCAGTCGTTAAGCCTGGTTGAAGGCCTATTGGGCGGCTTAAAAACATTCAACAGCAGGTAGCCACAACCTGCGTCTGTCTATTTCAACACGGCAATGGGCTCACCGCCTATTACGTGGGACAGGAATCCACACGGTGAAAAGTGGGCATATAATATGCCTCTGCCACCCCTTCGGGGATAAGGCGTGATGGATATTTATTTATTTATTTTATTTTATAAGTTCGTACAATTCTACTAATATTATAAACGCGAAAATTTGAAAGAATGGATGTTTGTTACTCTTTCACGCAAAATGTACTGAATGGATTTTGATAAAACTTTACAATATTATAGCTTACATATCAGAATAACACATAGGCTACTTGTGATCCTGGGAACAAGTTCCTGTGGGAAACGGGAACGGCAAAACTTTACCACGCGTGCGAAGCCGCTCACGTGCCAATCACTTTTTAATTCATCACTTTCTTTACAAAACTCGAGCATACGGCGACTTAATTTTAATATTTTAGTAAAAAATAACGCATTCCCTTCACTTATATATAAAAAGAAAGAACTCTTTGAACCTGAATCGTAAATTAGTTTTATTATGCGTATTAAAGTTAGATTTATTAATTTTTGTCATACGTTATATATGGTTTTTTTTTCATACCACGAATGAAACATTTCAGCCAAGCAATCCTAGGCTCAAAAGAGATTTGATTGCCAATAGAACTGTACAACAAGCTGACATAGAGTATAAATCTTTTTTTTTATTCTGCACACAAAAATGACACTTTTCATGCATTTATTGAGCAATCTTTCTGAGTGGCTACGGAAGGTAACGTTCCACTTAACGCCCGCAACGATTGTAACACACTTTGTATCGTTCCACCTAAGGATCGTGGTTGTTGTGAGCGATCGTTTGACGTCATACATGGCGTCACGTCGCGACCGCATCGCGCCCATTTCGCACACACAACATTGGTGGGTTGGAGACGGCTATTAAGCTTTCAAGATGTGATTCCGCCTATAAATTTTGCCCACAACACCCACGGCCTTTTACGTTACTCGAATGGCAATTTCAGTGTTGGGGCGTTGCGGGCGGTAAGTGGAATGTGCCCATATAGATTTTGAAATGATGAAATTGTCAAGTGCAAAATAATATAAATTTTGCAAAGTGAAGACATAAATAAAGCGAAAATTATTGTATTTTACTTATTTTAACAATTGCAATTCAGGCTCAAAGAAACCCTAATAATATTTTCAATGAAAAAAATAGTATAATTATAAAAAAATTAAAGGTCAAGCTACACCAAACGATATAATTATTTATATCTTACGGATAGCTTCTTTAGGCGGGGCCACGGGCGTCGCAACAGCTAAAATATTTCATTAGCTTTTTAAGTTATTTTGACACACACAAAGGCCAATGGTAATAACGTATTGATTTTATCCTCACAATCGCTTACTATAAAAGGTGCTAGTTTTAAAATTAATACACAGTAAATTGTTTGAGTCGAAATCATTCAAATTTAAACTCTAAATATAAAGATTTAAGACTGATCTCTTGCATAAAATCATACTTATTATATTTAATACTCTTAATGGAGTCTCAACTTAGGGTTGTCACTGTAGTAGCCTAGAGTAGGTCAAGTATTTATCATTTAAATATTTAAAAATATATGAAACTTCTTTTAAAGAGGGGATATTCGTACCGACGTTAGAAGATAACAATAATATATACAAATAAGAAATAAACACCTTTTAGAAAGCTTGTGAAAAATAATACACATAACACAGTAAATCGTTGCACTTTGAAACAGTAACATTTTAGGGTTGTACGTAAAGGGAACGCATGCTAGATCTAAGGTCTTACTATTGTAGGCTCGGACGGCCGGCGGCACCATAGCTGCACGCACACAAACGCTTATATAACACACTTTATAAGGTATGTGTTCCACTAAGACGTAAGCGATTAGCGATAGAATATTTTTCTTGTGGGAAATGGAAAAGGGAAAACTTATTTACGCGTGTGAAACCACGGGCGTCAACTTGTATAAAATATATTAAAATTAATTCCAACGTCTAATCGCAAATCGCTACACGCTTTCAGTGGATTAATTACTTATGTAATAAAATATTTTCCATGTACAGTTTATAAACCTAATTCATCGCTCCACGCATTTAAGCCAAAAGATATTATGTCAGCCAATATCCAACCACATTACCATAATTAATCTGAGGAATAGCACACCCCATTCTTCCATAATTTAAATAAAGAAGGTACCAGAATGAAAATCATTAGTAGAAATACTAATCTTGTTTATACAAATCAGTACGTTGGACTAAATACTATCGATGTTTAACTGAAGGTATTTGAGTGGAGCAATTACGGCGCGAGGGTGTACTGAAATTAGGGCCCCGTCTACTAATTCAATCGCGTCTGAAGAGAATAGAAATCGCTGCTCAGTAGAGAGCCGACAGAAAAAAAAATCAGTTTTCGTAGTCGAATATTACAATTGCGCTTCAATAGAATTCTATCGGCCGACCGGCCTATTAACACGTGTAGCGCGTGTAAGTAACTCATAATTTGTATTTTTGGTAGTCTATATTAATTTTGATAGCTTAAAACAGCTATTTTGTCACTATTCTGCAGCTTGAGAAGTGTCATTGTGAAATATATAACAGTTGTAGTAGACTACCTAGTTTTCGACTAATCGCAATAGAACCCCTATAGCATAGAATTAGTACGGCTTTCTATTGAACAATAGTAGACTCGGCCCCCTAATATATATACGAGTATAATATATTATGCTAGACTGTACTTTTTAAAGGATAATTAGTCCATCGTACTTAACGTCAATGAGTTTTAGATATATAGCATTCCACAAGTTGTTATACGTTCTCGGTTACAAATAGAATATTGAACATGTCAGTTTTAGAATCCAGTTATTATGAATTGGATAATATACAGTGGGCAAATGAGATAAGTATGCAGAGACGTCCTAAAAATACTCTTTTTTTTTAATCCTTTATAATTTTTTATAAAATTGTGTATTGTTACACAATTTTATATTTCAGAAAAACCTTTTACATAATAGATTCCCCTTGAATGCTACTAAGCCCTCCAGGACCCAAGCGACATCACCTGTTAGTGGTGCACCTGCTGATTAACGGACGAGGCAACCACATACACGTTCTTACAAGGTCGGGGAGGTCACACGGCAGTCGCTCCCAATGTGTTCATCAGACAGGCCCCATATTTTATATCTTAGTAACATAGAAATCTTAACTAAAGAGATATGGCGTTTACTATGCGAACCTGTGTCGCCCAGTGTATCGGCCTTCCGTGACGTGTGGACACACCAGACATCGCAATAAAATGACTGTTTATCGTAAGCTTTGCATTCCATTGCGTTTTTGATTGGCAAAGGATATCTTGAAAGCATACAAAAATAGTAAATGATATTTTTTGTAGTGAATTGCGACTGAATGAATAATTTTCATTGTAATTTTACATTAATAACGATTGTTGCGAAGAAGCGCTCGTGGCCCCGCGGTCTCAGTGTTCTGTAAACGATCACTGAGTTACGCAACTTTCACTATGGCTGGTCCTCGGATGGGTGACCACTTTGTGGCATTTACATTTGCGAGCGTTTCCGTGCTTCGGAAGGCACGTTAAGCCGTTGGTCCCGGTTGCCAGTAAAATGGCAGTCGTTAAGCCTGGTTGAAGGCCTTATGGGCGGCTTGAAAAAGTTCAACAGCAGGTAGCCACAACCTGCGTCTGTCCATTTCAACACGGCAATGGGCTCACCACCTATTACGTGGGACAGGAATCCACACGGTGAAAAGTGGGCATATAATATGCCTCTGCCACCCCTTCGGGGATAAGGCGTGATGGATATTTATTTTATTTTATTTTTTAATAACGATTGTACTACAAAGGGAGGCAGCGCTGCATATCTCTTTAGTTAAGATATATTCTATGCTTAGTACCCTCGTTATCATAATAACTAGAGTTTCCCCACTACACTATGTTATTGGTTTTAATTCAATATCCATTTATAACATGCAATCAAACTCGACTTACTCAAAAACTCCAAATCTATAAGAACAAAAAAACAATTATCACATTTTAATTTTAAATTAATGACTTTGTTACAAACTGACTTTATAATTTGTCAAACAATTGCATTAAAATATAATTTTAAATTATACTATCGCAAAATTTAATTTAAAAAAAAAATTATGTCAAATTTAAATTGTGATATAATTGAAATTTAATCCAATTTCAATTATGTCACATAATTTAATTTAAATATTTTAACTTTTTATTTAGTTTATAATTACTTATAAAATCGGTTCAAGTAGGTTCGTAACTTTTATTTTTTTATTTATTCACAGTTAGTACAAAGGATTACATTTCAAATTATCTGCCAAACTGCAAAACAGTTTGTTGGCAAGATATAGTGAAGCTATAAAATACTCGTAATCAAACCGAATAATGTAACAAAGTCGAAACTGATCAAAACCACCTAATCGCAGTACTTTTTAGGGTTCCGTATTTCAAAAAAGGACCCTTACACAAACATTTTGTTGTCCGTCCGTCTGTCTGTCTGTCAAGATCCTTCATGTCGTGAACCAAAGAAAAACCTTATAATAGACTATCATTGCATGGAAGGGGACCCCACTAAGACCTCTGAAACGAAACTTCGTTCCAACCACAGACATATAAAACAGTAAGCAGACCCAACGTTAGCGAAACATAGCGTAGCCTATTACACACACATAGACAGGTCGCTTAGCTTAGTTATTTCTGGTGATTTCTTGAAAATGAAACTTCACTCTATGCACAATACCTTTTTGTATATTTTTTGTCTAATTTTGTAACATTTTACAATAATTTTATGTAATATTTTTACTTCGACACATAAATCTTTGATTTAAAAATGACAGCTGCGGTTGTTATTACAAGTTTGTAGCTTAGTTGTAGTAGAAAAATTGGCTACGCGCTGTTCGCTGTCAAAGTGTGAGTTAGAATAGAATAGAATAAACTTTATTGCACACCATTATAAAAGTAAATCATACAAAGAGAGAACAATTTTATAAATGTACAGAGGGCGGCCTTATCGTTAAAAAGCAATCTCTTACAGGCAACCTTTAGTTAGATGTAGCTACACAGGAATAACAAAGATAGCTTTATACAACAAGTGGCAAGAGTGAAAAGGTTGAATTATTGCTCCATTAGCTAAGGAATATGTTTGGTCTGCTTACTCTTGTACGTCTGTGGTTCCAACCAAATGTTCAACGCCACTTACACATTTTTTTTTTGTTTTCTAAAGGTAATTTACCATCATTTGACAGGGTTCTTATCTTATCCATCACGCCTTATCCCCGAAGGGGTGGCAGAGGCATATTATATGCCCACTTTTCACCGTTCTCTTATTTAAAATAAATAAATAAATCATTCATTCATTCATTCGCTCATTCATTCATTCGTTCGTTCATTCTTATTTATGCGCTTATTGTCTACAAAAAAGTATAAATTATAGGACATACCATGGTGAGATCCTCCCCTCTTAGCGTATAGCTTCAACTTGTCCCTCAAAGCCCCACGTTCGCTTTCCAAAGAGTCAATATCTTGCTGTAGATGGTCCATAGTCTCTTCAAACTCCTTTTCTTTCCTTTTAAAGAAAAGAGACAGAAATAAGGCATAATGTGCAAATAAAACCTAGACAAAGTATATACCTCAACCAAGGTCATAAATACTCGGATAGCCCGACGTGTATGTATGAAGCGATTAATGAATCTGCAGTAAGTGAAAGAAGTATGTATGGATCGCGAAGCCTTGCGATCTGTCCTCTCTGACTACCCCTGAGGTATACACCGTGAAGATAGTTAAACGAATAAATATTGCGGGACATTTTTTTCTTTTTTTACAAAACGTCATCTAGCAAAAAGTAAATAAAAAAGAAAGTTAAACGAAAATTTCAATACGCTGCGAAATGACTTCAAAATGCGTCACTGTCCTACTTAACGTATTAAGTTAAAGTTAGTTAGGCAATAATAATAAAAAAAAAAAAATATTGTGGGACACTTTTTACACAGCGCCATCTAGCTCAAACTAAGCTTTCAAGCTTGTGCTATGGGATCTGGACAACTGATAAAAATACTTATATATTTCTAAATACATACACATTATACACAAATATTTATTCTGAGCAATCGAACCAAGAACCTCAGCGTGGCAGTCACAAACACTACCACTTATACCACCGAGGCAGTCAGTCAGTCAGTTAGTCAGTGAGTCAGACAGTTAGCCAGTCAGTTAGTCAGTCAGTTAGTCAGTCAGTCAGTCAGTCAGTCAGTTAGTCAGTCAGTTTGTCAGTCAGTTAGTCAGTCAGTTAGTCAGTCAGTTAGTCAGTCAGTTAGTCAGTCAGTTTGTCAGTCAGTTTGTCAGTCAGTTAGTCAGTCAGTTTGTCAGTCAGTTAGTCAGTCAGTTAGTCAGTCAGTTAGTCAGTCAGTTAGTCAGTCAGTTTGTCAGTCAGTTTGTCAGTCAGTTAGTCAGTCAGTTAGTCAGTCAGTTAGTCAGTCAGTTTGTCAGTCAGTTTGTCAGTCAGTTAGTCAGTCAGTTAGTCAGTCAGTTCAGTTTACCTCTTCAATTGGTTATGGGCGTCATCCAATCGCCTCTGTAACTGTTCCGCTCTTAATTCAGCATCTCTCGCGGCCGTAGATAATTTCTTTTCTCCAAGCTCCCGACGGATCTGCATCTCGGATAACTCTTCTTGTTTAGCCTGGTGACATTAATGAGCTGTTTATACGAGCATATCTCAGGAACTACAGGTTCGAATTGAATAATTCTTTTTGTGTTGGATAGACCAGTTATCTTTATTTGTTTATTTATCTATCACGCCTTATCCACTTTTACTCACGTGTATTCCTGTACCACGTAATAGGTGAGCCCATTGCCGTGTTGAAATAGACAGACGCAGGTTGTGGCTACCTGTTGTTGAAATTTTTAAAGCCGCTCATTAGGTCTTTAACTTGGCTTAACGACTGCTATGTTACTGGCAACCGGGACCAACGACTTAACGTGCCTTCTGAAGCACGGAAACTTATCGAGGAAGGCTATAGGTTAATAACGCTACTACCCAGGAGAGGGGAGAAGGGATCGTAAAAGTCAATTTTTTATACATTTCTGTATAACTTATAAGCGACGGGATTAAATAAGTGCGACGGGAATTCGAAGTATGTCATAGACGAAGCCGTGCGGGTAACCCAGTATTATTGGTACCAGTTATTGGTTTGGTTGGTTGAACGCGCTAATCTCAGGAACTACTGGTCGGATTTGAAAAAAATTTTTGTGTTGTATAGCCCCCCATTTATCGAGAAAAGCTATAACATCACGTTCCTACCCTGAAGAGCGGAGCAGTAATCATAAATGCCAACAAATCGGGCAAATTTTTATACATTATTGTAAAATTAATATAAATAAATAAATAAATATCCATCACGCCTTATCCCCGAAGGGGTGGCAGAGGCATATTATATGCCCACTTTTCACCGTGTGGATTCCTGTCCCACGTAATAGGTGGTGAGCTCATTGCCGTGTTGAAATAGACAGACGCAGGTTGTGGCTACCTGCTGTTGAAATTTTTTAAGCCGCCTATAAGGCCTTTAACCATTTAAATGCCACAAAGTGGTCACCCATCCGACGACCAGCCATAGTGAAAGTTGCGGACCTCAGTGATCGTTTACCGAACACTGAGACCGCGGGGCCACGAGCGCTTCATACATACATTATTGTAGAATTTATAAACAACGGGATTAAATAGGTGCGTCGGTAGATCGAAGTATGTCACGGGCGAAGCTGTGGGGGTCAACAAGTAATGTTTATGCATATACGATTTTATATGTTTCACATCAATAACACCCAAAAAATAATTCTTGAGGCACAGTTTCAACCGCAGCTTTAGATATTTTATATCAAAAAACCCAAAAAATAATCCTTGAAGTATACCTTGAGGGCTTTCTTCATCTCCCGAAGGTCAGCTTCCTTGTTCTCCAACTTGATGGTGAGGCTTTTAGTTTCTTCCAGTTGTTTCTTAACTAGCTGCGCGCGTAGTACCACTGGTGGGGTAGGCTGTAAGGAATTGTATTGAAATATTAAATACTGGATACATTAAAAAAGTTGGTAGTGTATGCATTGCCGCGCTGAGGTCCCGGGTTCGATTCCCGGGACAATATTTGTATGACCAACAAATGTTTATTTCGGATTGAGTGGAGTCCATCGCATCAATGTTTAAAAATGGTTGTAACACTGTTCATTGGTATCGAGTTGTTGAGAAGCTCGCTAGATGGCTCTGATCATACTCTTAAATGACGATTAAGATTTACTTTGTTTCGGAGTTTGGGCGTTTCCTATGTATAATATGTATATATTTAGAATGTTTAAGTGTGTTTATCAGTTGTCTAGATTACATACTACAATCAATCAATCAATCAAAAATCTTTATTCATGTAGGTCACAAAGTAACACTTATGAACGTCAAGATTACTGCTTCTACATTTACATTTACTGCCAGATTCGCAAAGCAATAGGTAGAGCCAGAGGAAGAACCTGGCAATAAAACTCATGGCCACTCTTTTCTAACCGCCATTTGACACAGTTTGATTAACATGATATTTGACCAATTATACAGTAAAGAAATTTTACAAAAAAAAAAAAACAAAATAAATGTTGAGTTCATTAAAATTACACTTACATAGTTCCTTTGAATTTATGTGAGAACAGTCGACTAAACTTAGTTTGCCTTAAATTTAAATAATATTATTTGTAACAATTGCTATAACAGCTATGAGCTGACCAGTCCCAACAGACGGCACCCGTTCACGGGTATGACGCATATATCAGCCATCGCCCTATTCAACCGTATTGTAGGGAACAAGGCGACCCGATACATACGCCACCACTGCCAGGACACTTAGGCGAGCATGACATACCCAAAAACTACACAGCAACTATCATGTCAATTTCAAAATAATAAATAAGTCTACATAGTGCTCACACAATAACAAAGTCAAATTACATATAATTATGTACATTAGTTATTACCGGGACTAAACGCAGCCATACCTTTAGTTGCCTGGCGTTTCAAATTATTTATACTGGAGAATGTAAACAAAAATAAGGTAAAAAAAAAAATACAACATATATATGCAGGTTCAAGACAAGTAGATAATATATCACAAGATTCATTCGAATCCTAAATAGCTCGAGCGAAGAGCAAGCAACTCATTTCCATTTATTTTTATCATTCAAATAATCATTAATTGTGTAATAAGCCCTTTTCAAAAGGTGCGTCTTAATTTTTACAAGATTATATCAGCTTACTTCGGGCTAGATGGCGTTATGTAAAAATACATACATATTGTCACGCCTTTATCCCCGAAAGGGTAGACAGGCATACTATACGTACACATTTCACCGTATGCATTTTTGTCCTAAGTAACAGTTGGTGAGCTCATTGCCATGTTAAAATAGACAGGCGCTGACTGTGGCGACTTGCTGTTGAAATTCAAGCCGCCCATAAAGCCTTCAACCATACTTAACGACTGCCATTTTACTAGCAACCGGGACCAATGGCTTAACGTGTGTAAATGCCACAAAGTGGTCACCTATCCGTGGACAAGCTATAGCGATTGTTGCTTAACGCAGTGATCGGTTACAGAACACTGAGTCCGCGGGGCCACGAGCGCTGCTTCCCAAGTCAAGCATTTATAAACTTCAAAAGCGTATTACCTTCTCTGTCGGTACATTGGTTAACGACATCATATCGTACTCCTTGTCTTGCGCGAAGGTGGCCAGCTTCGTGACGTCAGCGGTCACTTGAGACAGCGAGTGTTTGATGGTACGCACGGGACCGTGGTCATCCTGTAAGTGATAATGTATCAAAATCATAATGTAAAAAAATATATGTATGAAAATCCTGTAAATGGTATTATCTGTAAGTGATGATAATAAAAATTATTATTTGATTCAGATAAGATGTAGATCCTTAATAAATGTCACATAAATCAAATCCGGCTCGAAGGACCAATAATACAGTTCAAAATTACTCGGATACCCGAGATGGATGTATGAAGCGATTAATGAATCTGCAGAAAGCGAAAGAAGTATGCTTGGATTGCGAGGCCCGGCGATGGTGTCTGCTTTTCATCAGGCGGGCGGCGTCCTAACCATTATTTGTCTTCAACGTCACATATCAGATCCGGCTCGAAGGACCAATCATTGTACGGGACTACTATAATGGTTGAATCGTAGAAAATTAAGACCAACAATATCGTTACTAATATTATAAGGCTTAAAATTATTATTTTTTACTATGATGAAAGCGCGAATTTCAGGAACTACTAGTTCTAGAGTGATTGTACTGACCTGCTGGTAGATTTTGTCTACGGCAGCGGCCCATAGCTGCAGGAGGGTCGCGTGATTCAGTGGTGCACCATCGCCTCGCTCGCCGGCAGTCGATGCACAGGCGCATGAAGCTCGGGCCGCTAGCGAAGTGGCTCGGGTGCACCGCCATAGAGATTGGGCGCAATCGCCGCGGATACGTTCTACCAGCTGTTGAGGAATGGAGTAGGTTTTAAATCTATACAAATAAAAATTAATCGCAAAATATGTTGCTTAACTCAAAACTCGAAGAAGGCTGGACTATTTAGAGTAAATCTTTTTCTTCCTTCATCTCTAACGGAGGTTTTTATGGAGAGAAAAATCTGAAAAATTGCAACGGGAACAGGAAAGCTCATTGGGCGAGCAGAATCGCGGGCATCAACTAGTAAATAATATAAAAAACAAATCACACCTCTGAAGTGAATCTTCTTTAGCTCCAACTACTGGCTATAAGAGAAAGGGAGAAGGAAAATGTGCGTTCGCACCTCTCTCTCTCACCTACAGTAATATACGAAACGTAACTTTCTTTCTCTTTCGATCTTCATTAACTTGTATCTCCCTCTCAACTTTTTTTGCCTCACCCGATCACACTTTTCGTAACGCATTCACCAGCTATTGGCTATGTAAAACAAGCTTGTGTAGTTTTATTTTAATAAATTATGTGCGAATTTTTCGCACAGCGCCTAGATGGCACAAGCTTCTATTAAACTGCCTCTGTGGCGCTGTGGCGCTGTGGGAGTGCATCCGACTGCTACGCAAGAGGTCGTGGGTTCGATTCCCACCCAGGATAAAACTATGTGATGAGCACGATGGTTTATTGTGTCTGGGTGTTATTTATCAATGATATGTATGTATTTAGAAATATGTAAGTATGTTTATCAGTTATCTGGTTACCATAGTACGAGTTCTGCTTAGTTTGAAATCAGATAGAAAGTAATTAGGTTTCAAAATATCATCATCATTAACGTCGATCCCGGTTATTTTATTAAAGTTTAAACCGCGAACGCGTCTAGATAAATAAATTATTAATAAATTTAGTTTTCACTTCTGTCGACACTTTCGGAGTGCATCCCGAAATTTATTTTTCTTTATATATTGTTGTATGTGGAATAAAACATTTCTTTTAACTGTCACTAGTCTTAAGTCTTTAACTGCTGTATATAACATTCGTGAGGCACTCATGGCCCCTCTGACGAAAAGTTGCGTTATGCAACATTCGCTACAGTTGGTCTTTGGATGGGTGACCACTTGTGGAATTTACATTTGCGATCGTTTCCGTGCTTCGGAAGGCACGTTAAGCCGTTGGTCCCGGTTGCAAGTAACATGGCAGTCGTTAAGCCTGGTTGAAGGCCTAGTAAATTTCAACAGCAGGCCGATACAGCCTGCGCCTGTCCATTTCAACACGGCAATGGGGTCACCACCTGTTACGTGGGATAAAAATGCCGGTGAAATGTGGATGTATAGTATGTCTCTGCCTACCCTTTCGGGGATAAAGGCGTGACCAGTATGTATGTTTATAGAATCAATGTTGGCACAATACCTGTGGGTCCAAAACAGTCTGCAGCATAACTCCAGGAGGTAACCGTCTCCTCACACTCTTGATCTGCTGCTGAAGGTTTGCGGTGGCTGAGCAGATGGCTTCGTGCAACTGTCCCAGGTCTTGGCTTCGGTCTGATGGCTGAAATGAATAACAGTGTTACCATAGATATCTATACTCTATAGTTCTATACTAATATTATAAAGAGGAAAGATTTATATGTAAGTATGTTTGTAACGCATCGCCTCAAAACATACTGGACCGATTTAAAAAATTCTTTCACTATAAGAATCCTACATTCTTCTGCATGTGTTGAAGTGCAATAAAAACTAATGTAATGTACATGAGCTACGCTTCAATTTGAACTGTATTTGACAGTAATGATTTGACCCTGTTGTGTACGTACCTGTAGTATATGTGTGAGCGCGGACGCGTCGGCGTGCAATGCACGCGCCAGCGCGTCGAGCGCGCCGCACGCGTGCAGCAGCGGAGCACGCGACACGCCCACTGCACCCACCGCGCTCGAACTGAGGTTCAGCGCCGACCACATCGCGAACAGGTACGTCCATACCCGCTCTATACCTGTTTAAATGGATTTTAGAACATATAGAAGCGCTCGCGGCCCCGCGGTCACAGTGTTCTGTAAACGATCACTGAGTTACGCAACTTTCACTATGGCTGGTCCTTGGATGGGTGACCACTTTGTGGCATTTATATTTGCGAGCGTTTCCGTGCTTCGGAAGGCACGTTAAACCGTTGGTCCCGGTTGCCAGTAAAATGGCAGTCGTTAAGCCTGGTTGAAGGCCTTATGGGCGGCTTGAAAACCTTCAAAAGCAGGTCGCCACAACCTGCGTCTGTCTATTTAAACACGGCAATGGGCTCACCACCTATTACGTGGGACAGGAATCCACACGGTGAAAAGTGGGCATATAATATGCCTCTGCCACTCCTTCGGGGATAAGGCGTGATTGATATTTATTTTATTTATTTGTATGGCATTCATATCATCACGCCTGTTCCCTATCGGGGTAGGCAGAGACTACGGCTTTATGTACAACAAGGTATCTACACACAAACACACACAAGGAAAAATCACTCCACACAAAATCACTTAAAGATAAAAGCAGAGACATCTAACTTTTTTGGAGTATACGTTATTTAGTTAGTATGTTTTATTTAGGCTGAACGTTACCCTCTGAGATACAGGCCTCCACCTAGTCCAGAGAGTAGAGTCTATGTATTGTCAATCGCCGATGCCATCAAAATGTATACGAGTATAGTATATAACTTATGTTTAAGACAATAATGTGTCTGTGATGAGAAGTAAACTATATTATTTTTTTTAATTTTTGGTACCGTCGACCTTTCCGTTTTAGAGCAATCTGCTCACGTGGTCTTCATATGTAAGTCTCGGCCTAACCTGACTCCTCCTACCCTCTACTTTCGCACAATATATATTCTTCATCAATCGTTCTTCACTCATTCGTTCCCACATTTCACCATTTTTGTTCCACGTAACAGGTGGTGAGCCCATAGCCGTGTTGAAATAGACAAAACGCAGGTTGTGGCTCATGTCTGTCACAACCAACAAAGTTCGTTTTATGACTATTGTCAATTCTTTACGAAACCACTCGTTAAAATTGCATGGAAGCGCTCGTGGCCTCGCGGTATCAGTGTTCGGTAAACGATCACTGAGGTACGCAACTTTCACTATGGCTGGTCGTCGGATGGGTGACCACTTTGTGGCATTTACATTTGCGAGCGTTTCCGTGCTTCGGAAGGCACGTTAAGTCGTTGGTCCCGGTTGCCAGTAAAATGGCAGTCGTTAAGCCTGGTTGAAGGCCTTATAGGCGGCTTAAAAAATTTCAACAGCAGGTAGCCACAGCCTGCATCTGTCTATTTCAACACGGCAATGGGCTCACCACCTATTACGTGGGACAGGAATCCACCCGGTGAAAAGTGGGCATATAATATGCCTCTGCCACCCCTTCGGGGATAAGGCGTGATGGATATTTATACGAAACGAGTACTATCATACATTGAACCCTCGAGCTGCGTCATAGGTTTTAACTCTTGGATTCGCTTAAGAGAACTCCTGGGTCTCTTTTTCGTCACTCACTACATTCCTCGATAAAATATGGACGCACACGCTATGACCGCCCCACCCTTATCCTCTTTGATTTTTACGTGTTGCGTAGTACTGTACTACCAATAAATCTGTACATGAAAATAAAGTTACACAAGTTGACGCCCGCGGCTCTGCACGAGTGGTAAAGTTTTCCTGTTCCGGTTTCCCACTGGAATTTGTTCCCGAGATAAAATGCCATGTGTTATTCTGATGTGTAAGCTATATTATTGTAAAGTTTCATCAAAATCCTTTCAGTAGATTTTGTGTGAAAGAGTAACAAACATCCATACTAACAAACTTTCGCGTTTATAATATAATTTCGTGTATATAAATATTTTTTTTTATATATCCTACTTATACAATGTGTTAAGAAAACCCTGTCCGATCCGTGAAAGTATTGGTAGGTATCGAGATGTGATTATAATAGTGTATTTTTTTTTATAAATTACCCCAAAAAATTTACCCCTTATAATTACCCTTAAAAGTTTACCCTAAAAATTTACCCCGAATAAAATAAACCAAAAATTAATATAATGTGGTAGCTTACATGGATACACATGGAAAGGGCTATTCGGAAATGCAAGGTCAAAAGGTCAGCTTACACCTGCCGGCGGTTTCTTTTGATATCACATACACTCGTCGCCGCATGCCAACAAAGGTGTTGTCAGTTTTCGAAAATTTCTTATATTTTAAGGAAATTGGACTAATTTTGATTCTCAAAACAGGCATTTAAAAAAATGATAACTAATTCATACTTATAAATAATATGATTTTTAATTTTTTTTTTGTTATGTTATTGAAGTGCCTATGTGCCCTTTTCGGGTCGGACAGGGTTTTCTTAACACATTGTATAAGTAGGATATAAAAAAAATCTCAAAAGAAAAGAAGCGCTCGTGGCCCCGCGGTCTCAGTGTTCTGTAAACGATCACTGAGTTACGCAACTTTCACTATGGTTGGTCCTCGGATGGGTGACCACTTTGTGGCATTTACATTTGCGAGCGTTTCCGTGCTTCGGAAGGCACGTTAAGCCGTTGGTCCCGGTTGCCAGAAAATGGCAGTCGTTAAGCCTGGTTGAAGGCCTTATGGGCGGCTAAAAATTTCAACAGCAGGTAGCCACCACCTGCGTCTGTCTATTTCAACACGGCAATGGGCTCACCACCTATTACGTGGGACAGGAGTCCACACGGTGAAAAGTGGGCATCTAATATGCCTCTGCCACCCCTTCGGGGATAAGACGTGATGGATATTTAAAAATCTTTCAAATATTTAGAAAAAAATCATTAAACTTATTTTACCTAGTTGTAGTAGGTTACTGATGTTTTACAAATGACCCTGTATATACGTTACTTACCTTCTAAAGAGCAATTCTCATCCAACTCATTAGTCTTAAGCAGATGTGTGAGTGCGTCTAGCGCCCTCTCTTGTTGAGTAGCGTCAGGTAACGCGCTGGCACATCTTAGCAACAGGTCCGGGGCACAAGAGTCTAAAGCCGCGCTCCACATACATACTATACACTGTGGATAGAACACATTGCACATAATTATCAATCTGGACGTCTGGACATCTAGAGAATCTGGGGCTCTCCCAATGGGAGAAACACTAAAGATTACAACTATTACAATACTCAACATCAAATCACATGGTTCCTAGGACGATTTAACCAATGGACGCGTAATGTACTCAATAAAGTATGAAATCACGTTCAACCAACTTTCGTGCGGTGGGGAAACTACACACATATTGTTTTCTTACTCTTGCATGAAGTGTTGTCACTGTCCAACAACCAATAAAAATGTAGTTATGCAATACGAATTTGACACCATATTATTCGGCTAATTTGAGATGGTAACTCTTTGTATAATGTTTATAGAGAATGAAAGTATATTGAATATAGATTAAGTTGTTGGTATGTTTCAATAATTAATGGTTTTTGTTAAAAATAGTTGTGTAAATAAAATATTCTTTTACTTACGAGTGAAAACATACAATAATTGTTCGACCGCTATAACTATTACACCATTTCACAGCACGTTTGTAATTTTTTCTTTATAAATTACCCTCCAAACGTGTACGATAGACTGAGTCCGCGGAACGGCGACTTAGCTAATAATGCTTAGCAAATGGCAAGCGCGGTACAGGCGCAAAACGGTAACATAGCGCGTCCATTGGTTAAATCGTCCTAGTATGGTGTAGATCTGAATCATAATCCAAACATTTGTGTCCTTTGAGAACTTATTAATAACCCCCCACATAAAACAAAAACGAGAACAATAGGGCAACAGTACCTTGAGGATTCGCATGTTATTTACTTAATTTTCTCAAGTCCCCCAACCCATTTCACCCCCTACACAATGGCCCATTTATAATTCGCACCGCTCGCCATAGACAGGGTGTTCACCTTCACACTTTGCGTCCGGAGCGTGAGCATACGGTTAGATCCGATAGAGGCTTTATTCCGCGTACGCTTAGGTTGTGGAATGAGCTCCCTGCCTTGGTTTTCCCAAACGTCTACAATAAGGGGTTCTTCAAAAGGGGTCTTAGAAGGTTTATAAAGGGTCGCGGCACTCGCGCTGCACCTCTGATGTTGCAAACGTCCATAGGCTACGGTGACCACTTTCCATCAAGTGGGATGATCCTTTTTTAACTAGATTCGAACGCGGGAGAAGCACTTTGTACCCCGGAAAATTCGAGAAGCCATAGAGATAGGGAGGCGGCCGAATTTTAATAGAGATGGGGGCTGGAGTTTACCTCCTACATGGAAGCCGTGCCTTCGTGGTGCTCGTTGTTATTCGGAAAGCGAGTCCGTTGAAGACACAGTGAGCTATGCATGCAGAGACGCTCCAAATAGTTTGGATGGCAGCGATAGTGAAGCGGATCTCACTTGTGCCTCGGCGCAACCCTACGTCCACCGAATACCCAAACAACAAAACGCGGGCAGCGCGCGAGCGGCGAGAGCGGATGCGCGCAGTGTGCGTAAAGAGTGCTCGGCGAACATTTCGCACCTCTGAAAAAGGCTGTCTAAATACAGCTGAAACCGGTCGGTCTATTACTGGTCGTAAAAACGTGAGTAATCCCGTTTACTTATTTATAATGGGATGATCCTTATCTGCCACCTCAGTAGAATAAAAAAAAAACAGTTTTTTTTAAGCTTATATAGAACAATACAACACATATAAACAGTGATAAAACAATGAAGAGTGTGTGTTTAAGGCAGAAAGGCAGAAACGAAAACTTTTTTTTTTGGCCCTATTCCGCCACTGTCTAACGTGCAATGGAGTTTTCCGTGTGTAATTTCCGTTATTAATAAGCACCGTTAACAATTTTGTATTGACTAATTGTGTATCTTGATTGTGTGAAAACTTCATTGGCAATCACAATCAATTATCACAAATGTCAAATATAAAAAGGAAAAAAAAGTCTGAGTTGCTAGTGACAAAATACCTGTATCATTTGAAGCTGGTACTCCAGTTGACATCGGAAACTGTACTGGACCGCTGTGTGCGTCTTTGTCACCACTTCTCTGTCCCACACGTTCACTGGCGGGTATCTGAAAAGAAAATAAATTTATCGGACTTTACTATCTTCAAGCTGTATCCCTGACGGGGTAGTCAGATAGGACAAATCAGACAGCGGGCTGAGTCTGCTATTTCAATCGTGTCTAAATCGTGGCGCAATAGAAAGTCACCGGTTTTGAGAGTTTTTCGTAGTTTACTATTACAACTCACCACCTATTACGTGGGACAGGAATCCACACGGTGAAAAGTGGGCATATAATATGCCTCTGCCACCCCTTCGGGGATAAGGCGTGATGGATATTTATTTATTTTTCATTTTTTACTATTACAATCGTACTCCAATAGACGTCTATCGGTCGGCCGATGAGTTCTACTAACACGTACCGCGCCAGTGGCCGCTAGTCAGTTGCATTTTTGATAGTCTTTTAACATTTTGACAGCTAAAAACAGCGATTCTGTTTCTATTCTACGGCTTGTCAATAGTAGATTCAGCCCCCAGGCATGACGATTCATGCATACTTCTTTGTAAAACAGAAACCTGCTAGGAGTGGATAGCCAAGGTCATAACCAACAACGTTTGTTCTTGGCAATTCGTTACTAAACGAGTACTATCATACATTAAACCCTTGAGCTGCGTCATAGGTTTTCGCCCTTGGATTCGCTTAAGAGAACTTCTGGGTCTCTTTTTCGTCATTACTGCATACCTCGATGAAGGATAGACGCGCGCGCATCATTACGGTTGGAAAAGGTCAAGGTCAAAGGAGCTATCACCGGCCCAACCCCCTTTGATTTTCACAAGTTCCGTAGTACTGTAATTCACTTCCGTTATGCAAAGGAGGGAAGAGGCGTTACGTTCTTTTTCCAACTTCCTCAAATTATCTTTTGATTAATTTCGTTGCGGGTTCCAAGACATTCTGATTTCTCCTGGGACTTCACCGAGATCGAGCTCGGTGTAACTTTTGTGTACTTGGTCATTGCTGTGGATCCTGGCTTACAGGAGTCACAATTAAAATTAAAAAAAGTACTGTAATTCAATCAGTACATCATATCAAAAAATATTCTGCAAATTTTCTTATAAAAAATTCATAAAACATCTTTTTATGATAAACGCGTAGAGAAGTTTTCCCGTTCCCGTTTCCCACAGGAACTTGTTCCCGGGATAAAAAGTAGCCTATGTGTTATTCTGATGTATAAGCTATATTATTGTAAAGTTTCATTAAAATCTATTCAGTAGTTTTTACGTGAAAGAGTATCAAACATCCACACAAACTTTCGCATTTATAATATTATTAAGTTATAAATAATAAATATCGTTGGGACAACTCACACAACGTCATCTGATTCCAAACTAAGCAGAGCTTGTACTATGGTAACCAGATAACTGATAAACCTATTTATATATTTCTAAATACATACGTATTATAGATAAATAACACCCAGAAACAGAATAAACCATCGTGCTCATCACACAAAGTTTTATTCTGGGTGGGAATCGAACCCACGACCTCTTGCGTGGCAGTCGGATGCACTCCCACCGCGCCACAGAGTCCTCAGAAGGAATCAGTCATGATGTTAGCTACCTAGTTCTAGCAGGTTGCTGGTGTTTAATGACCCTATATAAAAACTTACTTCTCTCTAATCTGTCCAAGTATGATTTCCGCCTTAGTGTTTAATCTCTGAAGCAATAATATCAGAAGGATAGCATCGTGGTCACCTGAAATAGAAATAAAATTGAATAATAAATAAATATCCATCACGCCTTATCCCCGAAGAGGTGGCAGAGGCATATTATATGCCCACTTTTCACCGTGTGGATTCCTGTCCCACGTAATAGGTGGTGAGCCCATTGCCGTGTTGAAATAGACAGACGCAGGTTGTAGCTACCTGCTGTTGAAATTTTTAAGCCGCCCGTAAGGCCTTCAACCAGGCTTAACGACTGCCATTTTACTGGCAACCGGGACCAACGGCTTAACGTGCCTTCCGAAGCACGGAAACGCTCGCAAATGTAAATGCCACAAAGTGGTCACCCATCCGAGGACCAGCCATAGTGAAAGTTGCGTAACTCAGTGATCGTTTACAGAACACTGAGGACAACGGGGCCACGAGCGCTTTAAATAAAATTGAAATTTAGACATCAGGGTATAAGAGGCCCCTCATAGATCTGTGGGGCCCAAGCGACCCTACCTGCTAGCGGTGCACCTGCTGATTTACAGACGAGACAACAACGTAGGAGAAATGAGTCTGACAAACGGTTTTTACTTTAAATGTCAAATAAATATACAAAAAAATACGAGATAAACGGCGTTTCGGTTTTCTGTCGGATGTTTTGAAATTTAAAAAATGTAATTTTTTTATTACAAAAAATCCGACAGAGAAAAATTACAGTTTTCGTAGTCTACTATTACAATTGCGCTCCAATAGAATTCTATCGGCCGGCCGGCTTATAAACACGTGTAGCGCGTTGTAAGTAGCTTTTAATTTGCATTTTTGGTAGTCTATATTAATATTTTGATTTTGACAGCTACTTTGTCTCTATTCTGCAGCTTGTGAAGTGTGATTGTGAAATATATAATAGTTTTAGTAGACTACCTAGTTTTGGACTAACCGTAATAGAACCGCTATAGAACAGATAATATTGCGTAGAACACGACAACTTTTTCAATATGTATAAAATCCTTTCGGACTATCAAATCCTGTTTATGCAATACTTTATCCCTCTTTCGGCAACACGCTTTTCAACATATCATGATCTGACTATTTTAAACAAGTTATTAAACAATTTGACATAAATAAGAACAAATATATTGAAAAACTTTGAACAGTGTTAATCTACTTCTGAAGATGACTGTACATTGTTTTGTAATAGAGGCTTTATTCCGCGAACGCTTAGATTGTGGAATGAGCTCCCTGCCTGGGTTTTCCCGAACGTCTACAGTATGGGGTTCTTCAAAAGTGGTCTTACAAGGTTTTTAAAGGGTCGGCAGCGCGAGAGCTGCGCCTCTGGTGTTGCAAACGTCCATAGGCTACGGTGACCACTTTCCATCAGGTGGGCCGTATGCTTGTCTGCCACCCCAGTGGTATATAAAAAAAAAAGAATAGAACTAGAACGGCTTTCTATTGGAAAATAGTAGACTCGGCCCCCAGGACTCGAACCTAAGATACATTACCTGCACTGTTCATGAAGTGGTCAGGCAAGCAAGCCGCCAACATATCAGCCCTGGCTTTGGCCTGGCTTAATTCCAAGGCTCGAAGCTGCAGGTCTATCGACCTTGTTGAAGCCCTGGACGCGTGGACCAAGGACCCGAGTTCCATGGGTGGAGAGGACCGCGCCTGAACCGGTTCTGGAGTGGAGTCTTGTTCCGACGCTGGACCGGGGGAACCTGGAATGGAAGTCCATTATTTTGAGCAGTTTTAGAAAAAGTGTCAGGCCTCATCTTATCATCATCATCAATTCTTCAGCGCGCTCTCGTTCGCAACCGAAAGCCGCGCCGCGCCTGTCGCTGTCTGTGCGAGGCTGTGACGTCATAATGGGAGCGCCTAATCTCGTAAATTCAAAAAAGGACTAGAACTTCTCTTCTTTGTAACTTGGGAAATACTGCATGTATTGAAGTAAAATAAAAACTAATGTAATGTACATGAGCTACCTACGCTCCAATTTTAGCTGTATTTGACAGTAATATTTTGACCCTTTTGTATACTCGATCAAGAACTATTCTAGTTGTCAGTTCCAAGGGCAGCCAACCCTTGACAAGACACATGAGAAGAACCTGACAAGTAACTCCATGGATGCTCTTTTAAAACGTAGGTATGGCTTACAATGTTCTTTAAAGTTATGTGAGAACAGTCGACTAAACTTAGTTTGCCTTAAATTTTAATAATAATAATAATGTGTCTCATCACCTGTTTACTTAGAAATATATACAACTTGCCGTGAATAACAGGTGGTGAGCCCATAGCCGTGTTAAAATGGACAGGCGCAGGCTGTAGCGACCTGCTGTTGAAATTTTTCAAGCTGCCTGCCATTTTACTAGCAACCGGGACCAACGGTTTAACGTGCTTTCCGAAGCACGGAAACGCTCGCTAATGTAAATGCCACAAAGTGGTCACCCATCCAAGGACCACCTATAGCGAATGTTGCACACAGTGATCGTTTACAGAACAAAGAAGATTATTAGCGAGGCCACATGCGCTTCTCACACAAGCATACACATTTCGTTACGTGACAATTTCTACTAACCTAAATCGTACTACCATAATTAAGGAATCCGTTCCTACAAAAATCAATCCAAATATTATTTTCGAACAGGGAATCGAACCTAAACCAGTAATTGTTATACTTGCCTTTAGATTCAAGTTGTGTGCGTATATCATTGTACTGTTCCGTCATTCTCTGAACCAGCTCTCGGAACTTCAGTATGGTAGAGTCTCGGTCCATTATAGTCTCTAGGGCTGCTTCTCTTTCTCTTATTGCCTGCAATAATGAGAAGGAGAGATTAGAGAAAGAGCTCATATGTCGCAGGTACCAGGAATTATATTGTACTAGTTGACGCCCGCGGCTTCGCCCGCGTAGAGAAGTTTCCCCGTTCCCGTTTCCCACAGGAACTTGTTCCTGAGATAAAAAGTAGGCTATGTGTTATTCTGATGTATTACTGTAAAGTTTCAATTAAATCCATCAAGTAGTTTTTACGTGAAAGAGTAACAAACATGCTTACAAACTTTCACGTTTATAATATTATTAAGATTTTCATACATAAATAAAAAAAAAAATATCCATCACGCCTTATCCCCGAAGGGGTGGCAGAGGCATATTATATGCCCACTTTTCACCGTGTGGATTCCTGTCCCACGTAATAGGTGATGAGCCCATTGCCGTGTTGAAATAGACAGACGCAGGTTGTGGCAACCTGCTGTTAAAATTTTTTAAGCCGCCTATAAGGCTTTCAACCAGGCTTAACGACTGCCATTTTACTGGCAACCGGGACCAACGGCTTAACGTGCCTTCCGAAGCACGGAAACGCTCGCAAATGTAAATGCCACAAAGTGGTCACCCATCCGACGACCAGCCATAGTGAAAGTTGCGTACCTCAGTGATCGTTTACAGAACACTGAGACCGCGGGGCCACGAGCGCTTCATACATATTCCTCATTTCCACCGCGCCACCGAGGCAGTCAAATAAGTGTGAAGCTATAATACGTTAGGCTACTCTTACCTCTCTAATATTAGCGTGCGCCATCTCCAGCTCTTCCCTCAAATCCATCTCCAACTCTCTATTTGACTCAACCAACTGCTCATGGACTTCCTGAAGAGCTTCCAATTCTGACACATCTTGTTTTAGCTGCTCTACCTGGAGTTACAGACAAAGAATTGTACAGATGTAGTAAGTAGAAGGATTCAGGGTAGACCGAGATTTTACCATAAATAAATAAATATCGTTAGGACAACTCACACAACGCTATCTGATTCCAAACTAAGCAGAACTTGTACTATGGTAACCAGATAACTGATAAACATACTTATATATTTCTAAATTACATACATATTATAGATAAATAACACCCAGACCCAGAATAAACCATCATGCTCATCACGCAAAGTTTTATCCTGGGTGGGAATCGAACCCACGTCCCCTTGCGTAGCAGTCGGATACACTCCTACCGCGCCGCAGAGGCAGACATATGAAAACCACGTGAGAAGATTGCTCAGAAACGAAAAAGTCAAAAGTACTCGGATACCCAGTCGTGCATGTATGAAGCGATTAATGAATCTGCAGGAAGCGAAAGAAGTAGGCATGATCATGAAGCCTGGTGATCTGTCCTCTCTGGCTACCCCGTCAGGAATAAAGTGTAAAATTAGTTCAATTAATAATAACTTTGCTTTACGGTAGTGAAACCTGGGTATGTCAGCAGATGCATGAAAGTAAATTGAATGCTGTGGAGATGCCATCACTTCGAAAATTGTGCGGCGTTACCTTGGCCGACTGAATACGTAACGAAGTGATACGCAATATGGCAGGTTTGAATGAAAGTGTCAGCGTTAAACTGGAAAAGGGCGTGCTCCGTTGGTTTGGACACGTCCAACGAATGAGTGAGGAACGATTGACGAAGAATATATATTGTTCAAAAGTAGAGGGTAGAGTCAGGGTAGGCCGAGACTTACATATGAAGACCACGTGAGCAGATTGCTCATAAACGCAAAGGTCAAAAGTACTCGGATACCCAGACGTGCGTGTATGAAGCGATTGATGAATCTCGAAGAAGCGAAAGAAGTATGCATGGATCGCGAAGCCTGGCGATCTGTCCTCTCTGACTACCCCGTCAGGGATACAGCGTGAAGATAGTTAGTTAGTTAGTTAGTAATTAATAATAATAAATAATCTGCAGGAAGCAAAAGAAGTATGCATGGATCGTGATGCCTGATATATCCTCTCACACTACACCCTCAAGGATACAGCGTGAGGATAGTTTGGGTTGTATGAAGTGTCATTGGTGAAGTTTTCCCGTACCCGTTTTACCCAGTGTTATAGTAAGCTAGTATGTTATCACTATGAGAAAGACATATGCCATCGCAGATATTTCTGTAGGCCTATATAAGATACACAATTCCACCATACATTATTTTGTTATAAGTCAAAAGGTTTCCGTGCTTCGGAGGGCACGTTAAGCCGTTGGTCCCGGTTGCCAGTAACATGGCAGTCGTTAAGTCTAGTTGAAGGCCTTATGAGCGGCTTGAAAAAGTTCAACAGCAGGTTGCCACAGCCTGCACCTGTCTTTTTCAACACGGCAATGGGCTCACCACCTGTTACGTGGGACAAAACTGCATACGGTAAAATTTGGGCGTAAAATATGCCTCTGCTTACCCCTTCGTGGATCTCACAAATATTTGTTCCGACCCGGGAATCAAACCCGGGACCTCAGCGCAGCAGTCGCATACCCTGCCACCGAGGCAGTCAAAAATTATAATGTAATGGTACTGTGTAAGAAATGTCCTAAAAATATCTCTTTCTCCACATACCTGATCTTCCAAACTCATCTTCTTCTCGGCCAGCTGTTCCACCATTTCTTCAGCACCCAACGCCGCATCCACTTGTTCCCGAAGGTCGGCAACCTGAGCCTCTAACTCCTCCACCCTAGATGAAAGCTTCTCCTTGGTACGGGATAGCTCTGCAATCTCTGATTTGTATTGCTCCAGGTCCTGGAATTTCAATGAACGTGTTAGAATTTATAGAATACATACTTATATATAAAGCTGAAAAGTTTGTTTGTTTGGTTAGTTGAACGCGCTAACTACAGGTCGGATTTGAAAAAATATTTTTGTTTTAGATAGCCCTTTTTTGAGGACGGCTATAGGCTATATATCATTACGCCCATATTAGCGATACCCTGGAGAGCGGAGCACTAATCATAAATGACGAAGAATCGGGCAAATTTCATATTTTAAACATTATTATAGAATTTATAAGCGACGAGTTTAAATAGGTGCGACCGGAGTTCCAAGTATGTCACGGGCGAAGCCGTGGAGGTCACCTAGTTTTCTATAAAATTCAGAGTAGTGCTCTGAATTCAAAAGTACTCGCAAACCCAGACGTGCATGTATGGAACGATTAATGAATCTGTGCGAAAGCGAAAGAAGTATGAATGGATCATGCAGCCTGGCGATCTGTCCCCTCTGACTATCCCGTTGTAATACAATTTTTCTATTATAATGTGCAAGTGTTTCCTATGTATAATATGTATGTATTTAAAAATATATAAGAATTTTATAAGTAGTCTAGATCCCATAAGTATAGGTTAGACGGCGCTGTGTAAAAAAAAATTATTTTAAATATTATTATTTAACTAACTAACTATCTTCACGCTGTATCCCTGACGGGGTAGTCAGAGAGGACAGATCGCCAGGCTTCGCGATCCATGCATACTTCTTTCGCTTCTTCGAGATTCATCAATCGCTTCATACACGCACGTCTGGGTATCCGAGTACTTTTGACCTTTCCGTTTTTGAGCAATCTGCTCACGTGGTCTTCATATGTAAGAAATGTAAATGTAAATAATGAAATATTATTATTTTATTATTTAAATAGAGATTTTCTTAAAGTAACGTATTTACTAGATAAATAATCTGCGCTAAATACTCTAAACTAAGTGTCAGATCTTAAAAACCAAAGACCAAGGAATCAATGTCACTAGTGCCCTACTGAAAACCCCTCGCTCTATATATTTCGTACGTAAGCGTGTCAGGGACTGTCATACTTATACGTTTACACAAATACCACAGACGAATGGCAGGCAACAGGCAACTGAAAGGCCGCGTATGCGATTTTCGTTTACAGCCGGACGTAAACTTGACACGCTGTATTCGTCTTTTTGAGAGTGCGCATAAGCAAGCAACATTCCTGGGAGCCGAGTCAACTATTATCTATACAAGTCGTAGAATAGAACCAGAATCGCTGTTTTTAGCTTTCAAAATGTTAGTAGACTATCAAAAATGCAACTGACTAGCGGCCACTGGCGCGGTACGTATTAGTAGAACTCATCGGCCGACCGATAGAAGTCTATTGGAGTACGATTGTAATAGTAGACTACGAAAAACTGTCAGAATTGTACCGGTGGCTTTCTATTGAGCGACGATTTCTATTCTTTTCTGACGCGATTGAATTTGTAGACTTGGCCCCCAGGCCAGTTTAAAGACATCTTTTAGCCCTTCCTTTACTACCTTTACCTGCCTAATCCAATATTTTTGTTTTATGGAGCCATCTCTCAAATTCTGGGAACATTTAAATCAAAATCGCTTGCACATGCTTTCGTAATCAGTATCAAAACTGAGTAAAAATATCTCAAACTAATTAAACCTTTATAATAATTCTTACCTTATGCATCTTCTGCATTTCGTGCTTGTCATGCGCAGAGAGGTCCCTCAGACGGACCAGGGTGTCTCTCAGACGTACATTCTGCTGCTGAAGTTGACGCATCTCGTAGCCAGTCGCGCCGGATTCTACGTACGGGTGCTCTGTCAGCGCACCGCACACACATACCATATTTTACAAAAAAAAAATGGGGGAAAATATACCCTCTTCACGTCAGTCATAGTCAAGGAAATTAATCAGGATTACTGGAGTATTGAATATGTCTATGGTGAAAAGGGATGGAGTAAAAAAGTTGGATGAGTGAGGAAAGATTGACAAAGAATATTTATTGTGCAAAAGTAGAGGATAGAAGGAGTCAGGGTAGGCCGAGACTTTCATACGAAGACCACGTGAGCAGATTGCTCAAAAATGGAAAGGTCAAAAGTATTCGGATGCCAAGACGAGCATGTGTGAAACGAATGATGAATCTGCAGGAAACGAAAGACTGACGATCTGTCCTGGCTGACTACTCGGTGAAGGATACAACGTGAAGATAGATAGATGTTTAGAAGTTATGGCTAGACGCTAGAGAATGGTTGGTATGTTTTCCAATGTCTGGTATAAAATGAGAATGGTTGGTATGATGGACTGATAACAGAAAGTTGAAGACCGGGGGACGTAGAACTGTACTACAAGGAAAGGGGGCCCCTTTTAGGGACACATATCGATTAAACCGCAAGGTGGCTTCTTTCTGCTTGTGTACTTGAAGACCCGGGTACTTTTGTGGAGAATTTACCCAGAACTCTAAAGACAGTGGTCAGTCCAGTAACCTCGATTAATTGGGGGACGTTAGTGCTCACCAGTAATAAAGCCCGCGTAAAAACACTAAGCGACCCACTGTGGACCCACCTTTGACTTCAGTCTGATAAACGCACCAGACCTGCAGTCATGGAAGCCGAAGATATCACTCAGATCCTCGCCTTTTGCTCCTTCTATGGTCGCTAATCGGTTCACAAGCGAGATCTTTGAGTACAATGAAAAACTATTTTTTGGATGTCAATAATCTATTGGACGACTGGATATATTAGATAGGGTTTTAACAAGTTAGATTCTTCCGACAAGGCTCATTGCCGTCCTTACAGTAGCAGGCCCAAGACGTCGGAGTGACGTGAGAGTTTCATGCCTTGTACATCAAGAAGCGGATAAGATCCGAAACAACCCTCAAAGCGGCGGGATAACACCCGAACCAAGCCGCCGTGGTAGCCAAAGTCAGTCGGAAACTCTGGGACTTAATATGCATTTTATGTTATTCGGGTCTTTTTCGTGTAATATATACGTTTCTGGAACTTAATTTCGAGGAATTATCCGAGGCGCCTGTCGTTACACGAATAGAATTTAAGACTAAAATCAAAGGTTTTGACTAAAATCACAGGGATTTAGTCAGTTTCAGGGGGATTTCCATTAGATAAAGAAAAAGAAGATTCTTTCGAAAATTCCGAAATAGGTTGACAAATCACAACTGAACCATATGCAATTCAAATGATTCTGTGGATAGATTAAATACTTGAATATCAAACAGGCTGATCAGTGGGAAATAACTATGGTGGTTTTTTCCCAGAGGTGTTTTGGTGCGTTTAACAGGTCACAAAACACCTCCATTAGGACAGAAAGGTAGCCGAGGAGTTTTAGTAGGTATTCCCAGTACCACACGATCAGGTGCTGCACGACCCCATTGCTAGCCAGCAGTGGGTAGTCGGTAAGAGGATCTCTCCTTGTATAAAATAAAAAAGGAGCAAGTGGTATCTACATGAGTACGTACCAGATGTACGTTGGTACGTTGGGTTGGTATAAACAAGTTTTGTGTACGATAGGATAAAAAAATGTAGAGACATATAGTAAATAGAAGTCATTGTAGAAGAAAACTGAGGAAAACACTTGAAAAAGATAGAACTAAAAGGGTAATAGGAAAATGTTTAAGTTATAGTCATAGAGGGATTAAAAACACAACACAAAAAAAATATAAATTAATAAACAAAATGCCACACATAACATACAAAGACTTAACACATTCACGGTGATTCTGACACTTTTTTTTTTAAATTTATTTTATCGCTTTTGTATCTAAGTATGTTTTATATTTCATCACGCCTTATCCCCGAAGGGGTGGCAGAGGCATATTATATGCCCACTTTTGACCGTGTGGATTCCTGTCCCACGTAATAGGTGGTGAGCCCATTGCCGTGTTGAAATAGACAGACGCAGGTTGTGGCTATATTATTATTAATTGTTGTTATATTTAGTGCCAGTTTTAAATTAAATTTTAAATAAAGGTGTCAATATATATAGCCTAAGTCTTATGCAGCCGAAGTTTCGTCCCATCTCTAGCCTAGAACGTGGAATTCCAGTCCAGAAATTCCAGAAAATGTCCGATAGGTGAGTCAATCTTAAAAATTATCAAGAAATCAGGAATATCATTCAATATGTATAGTTTGAGTTTATATATGTGCCAGTTTTAAATTAAATCTTCAAAAGTGTCATGATACACAGTCTTAAGTGGTGTTCTCGAAATTTCGTCCCATCTGCCCATCAGAATTCTTGTCCAGAAATTCCAGAACATAGATGTGTTGCCCACGAAACTACCATGAGGGTATGATTCTCACCCTCATCACGTTTAAACAAATAGAAAGGACGTAAGACCTCCCCCGTCTGATAGACCTCCAACCTAGAAAAGACCTAGGCAATGTTCGAAGATTGGAAGAGGCTTACATCTAGTTGTGGACTGCCATAGATGTACTCCACGCTTTTGTCTAGTAAGTGACAGTTGAGTTTAAAAAAAAAATTAATGCTTGTACTTTTCATTGAGAGAGGGTTTGTTCATCAATCAAGCCTTATCCCCGAAGGCGTGACAGAGGCATATTGTATTCCTACTTTTCATCGTATGTGATCCTGGATAATTTTGTAAAGCAATTAGTATGCTAACTTTCATATAAATATTTTATGAAAGTGAAAAAATGCAAGTTGGTACGAGACGGGGATTAAACTCGTGACTTTTGCCTAACCAGGGCAATGTTCTAGCCACTGAACTACCCGAACCGTACTGAAACAAGTTCAAATTCTTCATTAATTTTAATTTAAACGTCATTTTAAGAGTATGACCAGAGCCATCTCGAACCATGTTGTCTTTTTTGACTTTAATAAAATATGTATGTAATCCTGTCCCACGTAATAGGTGGTGGAGAGACCATTGCTGGTGAAAGGGTTTGTTTACTAAAATCATATTAGGACTTTGAATTACCATAATAAGTGAGAGTAAAAATTCTTAAAATTGATAAACTAATGTTCTGTACCGGGTCATTAAAACCCGACAGAAGGTTTCTATTTTTTCATAAGCCTGATGAATGGTCAAGAAAGTAGGACAGCACCCGGATCCTCTCCAAAGAAGCGGGATTACACCCGGACCCCCATAGGGGGATAACACGCTAAACCTTCCCCTCCTCCACCCCGGAAAAAGGTTACCACGTTGGTGGATAAAGTTTGCTGGGAGCCCTGGGGCTATCCTCCCGAGGGCTTACCCGGAACTCCTGGTCATAGACAAATGGAAGAGCACCGAGTGGTTTTAGTCGGTAAGAGTTTGAGTCCGGCATAGCATCCATGAGGATTTCCACACGTAAAAAAAAGCCTGATGGATGGTCACATCTAGCGAATTGAGGGGCACTATCTTTGTTTACATAACTACTGACAGCGTCCCTCAAGTTGGCGGCCCAATGATGTGCCTCTTCACGCTCCGCTTAAAGAACTTTCATTCTTTATTCTTTATTTTGCTTAAAACTGCATTAAAATCCTTTGAGTGGTTTAAAAGATCTAAGCATACAGAAAGTGGGTCGATTTTATATTATACTGTGTAAATATAATCCAATATCATTTTGTCCCAAATATATATTATATATTTTTTAAAAGCAGTGAATGTGCCAAGTTCATGCTTATTCACAAACAAATAAATTATGAAACTAAATTAATCTAATAATAAAAACATAATAATGATGTTCTATGAGCTGAATCAAATAAAAAAACATATAAAATACGTACAGATAAAAGCTGTATATGCAGCTCTATCAATATAAAAAAAAATAAACAGGAATAATAATAAAACGATATACATAAATAATAGTAATATATATAGTATCATAACGCAGTGCTAGTGCCAGCTTTGCTTTACGGTAGTGAAACCTGGGTATGTCAGCAGATGCATAAAAGTAAATTGAATGCTGTGGAGATGCGATCACTTCGAAAATTGGGCGGCGTTACCTTGGCCGACCGAATACGTAACGAAGTGATACGCAATATGGCAGGTTTGAATGAAAGTGTCAGCGTTAAGCCGGAAAAGGGCGTGCTCCGTTGGTTTGGACACGTCCAACGAATGAGTGAGGAACGATTGACGAAGAATATATATTGTTCAAAAGTAGAGGGTAGAAGGAGTCAGGGTAGGCCGAGACTTACATATGAAGACCACGTGAGCCGATTGCTCAAAAACGGAAAGGTCAAAAGCACTCGGATACCCAGACGTGCGTGTATGAAGCGATTGATGAATCTCGAAGAAGCGAAAGAAGTATGTATGGATCGCGAAGCCTGGCGATCTGTCCTCTCTGACTACCCCGTCAGGGATACAGCGTGAAGATAGTTAGTTAGTTTTTTTTTTAGTTTTAAATAATAGTAATAAAAGACAAAAAAAGCGATAAAGCATAAAAAAAAAATATTGTAGATCTGTGTGTGGTTGTGCTCTGAATTAATGTTATGTCTTTTTATTATTCATATTCACCGGTCAATGTGTGAAATTTAACATCTTTTCTTATAATTCACGCTTTTATCCCCAAAAGGAGTTGCAGCATTTCACTACAAGCTATTTTGTATCACGTAACGGGCGGTGAGTACATTGCCGTGTTAAAACGGACAGGCGCAGGTTGTTTCTACCTGGTGTTAAAACTTTACAAGCCGCCTATAAGGCCTTTAACTTGGCTCAACGACTGTGATGTTACTAGCAATCTGGGGGCCAAGTCAATTATTTTAATCGCGTCAGAAGAGAATAGAAATCGTCGCTTAATTGAGAGCCGACAGAAGAAATTGTCAGTTTTCGTAGTCTACTATTACAATTGCGCTCCAATAGAATTCTATCGGCCGGCCTGTAGAATGTTATTAACACGTGTAGCGCCTGTAAGTTGCTCTTAATTTGTATTTTTGGTAGTTTATATTAATATTTTGCTAGCTAATAACAGCATTTTGTCTCTAGTATACAGCTTGAGAAGTGTGATTGTGAAATATATTATAGTTTTAGTAGACTACCTAGTTTTGGACTAATCGCAATAGAACCGCTATAGAATAGAACTAGAACGGCTTTCTATTGGAAAATAGTAGACTCGGCCCCCAGGACCAATCAATTTCGATAATATCGAAATGAATTACCTACTACTATAGAAAAATAAATTAGAACACATAGAAGTCTAACATAAAACAAGATACACGTTAAAATATCTCCATTTTTTTTGCTTATAGGCTATCACTGTTAACGTTCGTTATAATGTTAAAAGTAAGCATATTTAATTTATTTATTATTTTTGATTCTGGCTGCGCACGGTAACGCGATTGCCAACAACAAAATTTATTGATCTTCCATTGCATTTTTCTTCAAAAGTGTCAATTTTCAAGTAGATAATAAATATGAATCTTCTTCATTTAAAAGAAGCAAATTATTCTTTTAGATAGCAGCGTATTCATGTAGTTTGTTCATAGTTACCATAAACGTGGTAGAAGGTTTAATGAGGATTTCAATGGAATTTGCGCGGCAAGATGTAAAATAGCATTTCTGCAGTGAAATGCTATTTTACATCTTACCGCGCATATCGCTGTCTTTCACTACAGCACGTTTACGCAACTTTTATGTCTGAAACTACCATTTTTACAGATAAAACAAGGTTAATGCACTAGTTTTGTTAAATAATATACAGCAAGCGTCTGCCATTCGAGAAGTTACCATTACGCTACTACTCTATAGAGTGGAGTAGTAGTCATAAATGTCGACAAATCGGGTAATTTTTTTTGCATTATTGTAGAATTTATAAGCGGAGTGATTAAATAGGTACGACGGGAGTTGGAACTGAGCCGTGACGAAGCCGTGGGAGTAATCTAGTATATCTAGAGAGTTATATGTGTTCCAATTTCAATAGTAAATAATTAAAACATGGCTGTCGACACACACTGACCGGTACTTCGTAAATATAAAACAAATAGAATACAATCGATAATTTTGAAAACTTATACATACTTATTAGTCACACCTTATTCCGGGAAAGGGTGGGCAGGGCCTTACTAAATGCATTTGTCACGTTGAAATTAGCATGTATTAAATGTGACAAAATACATCTGATATAACGAAAGCGTATATAGCATGCCTCTGCCTACCCGTTCAAAAAAAAGGCATGAATTTATGTAATTATCGATTTTCAAATGGTTATACTCAGAATACCTTTAAAACGCAGTCCATACACTGCCCTGGTATCAAAGTATTAAAACAAAACTTACGTATATTTCCACCAGCTTCCATTTCCGCCTTCATAAGCTGTAAATCCAGGGTAGCTTCCTCTAACTTCTCCCTACATTGCTCCAACTCCATCTGCAACGCCTCAGCTCTTTCTTCTGCCATCTCTTTGTCCAAAGCTGCCATTTCTGCCGCCTCTTGGAGTTCGGCTGTCTCTTCGTTGTGAGCTTCCAGAGCTTCCTGAGCTTCGCGAACCTGAGAGAATGAATGAATGAATAAATGAATGTATAAATGAATGAATAAATAAATAAATAAATAAATAAATAAATGAATTAATAAATGAATAAATAAATCACAATCTTAATAATATTATAAATGCGAAAGTTTGTATGGGTGTTTGTTATTCTTTAACGTAAAAATGGAATTTCATGAAACTTTACAATAATATAGCTCATACATCAGAATAACACATAGACTACTTTTAATCCCGGGAACAAGTTCCTGTGGGAAACGGTAACGGGAAAACTTCTCTACGCGGGCGAAGTCGAGGGCGTCCACTAGTAATATTATAAATGTGAAAGTCTGTATGGATGTTTGTTACTCTTTCACGTAAAACTACTTAATAGATTTTAATGAAACTCTTTACAGTAATTTAACTTATACATCAGAATAACACATATGCTACTTTTGATCCCGGGAACAAGTTCCTGTGGGAAACGGGAACAGGAAAACTTCTCTACGCGGGCGAAGCCGTGGGCGTCAACTAGTGAATGAATAAATGAATGAATATCTTTATTTGCGGGAAATATGGTATACAAGAAAGAAGGTGGAATTAAAATTGCTATTCTCTAAATCCAAGCAAATTTGATGTTTAAACGAAATAAATGAGATTTTCAATATTATTATGGACCGCGGCCCTTTGCCTACACTAGGCAGTATAGGTTTCAGGTCTTTGCCTGACAAAATAATGCATAGACTATGTTGTATATTCCTTTGCCTATTCAGTAATAGATATGCTAAATATTTTACTCTCTTTCGCTCGTATAGCGTTTGAATGAGACAGATGTATATTAATTGTTACATGGTGCCTTTTACTTACCTCTTGCTTAGCCCTCTGTAAATCCCGTTGCAGCTGCGCTTGGGACTCCATAATCTTCGTTTTGAACTCGTTCGCCTGATCTAACTGCAGTCTGACTCTCTCGAACTCCCTCAACTTCTCTCTATCTTCTGCTCTCCTTACTTTAAGAGTCTCCAGCTTCTCTTTCAGATCTTCTACTTCTGCTTTAAGAGTGGTTATCTGGAAAATAAATTGTAGTTTTTAAAAATTACTTAATGCGGACGGCACGATATAGAAATTGATAGCAGTCTTTAGTCCTACAAGAGGACATGAATTGTGGAGTGTCGTTGATAAGATCTTGGGTTCAAATCCCGGCTTTGACCAAATATTTATTAATATAACTAACTATCTTCACGCTGTATCCCTGACGGGAAAGTCAGTGAAAACAGATCACCAGGTTTTACGATCCATGCATACTTCTTAAGATACTTATAGATTCATTAATCGCTTCATACAGGTACGTCTGGGTATCGGAGTACTTTTGAGCATTCCCGTTTTTGAGCAATCTGCTCACGTGGTCCTCGTATGTAAATCTCGGTCTACCCTTACTCCTTCTACCCTCAACTTTTGCACAATATATATTCACAATTTTTTACATTATACCTTAATCCTTGTTTCGGAAACAATTTTGATAAGCATTACTATTCTAACTTTTTCTACATTTAAATTTACACCACTGAGTGTGGTGGTGGTGTAGTTGGTAAACGCGTCTGGTGCGTTGAACCAGAAGACGCTGGTTCCAGTCCAGTTCGAGACTGAAAAAAAATTCCACTTTAAGATTTTATTTTTACTTATATACATAGTATACACCCACATTTCACCAAAAGCATTTTTGTCCCATGTAAGAGATGGTGATTCGGATTGCCAAGTTGAAATGATCAGGTGCATGTTGTCCATAAGACCTCCAATTTGGCCTAACGACTGCCATGTTACTGGCAACCGGGACCAACGTCTTAGCGTATGTATTGAAGTATAGAAACGCTAGTAAATAGAAATGTCGGTCGGTCACCCACCCGAAGACCAGGGAGCCGATTCTACTATTGACAAGCCGTAGAATAGAAGCAGAATCGCTGTTTTTAGCTGTCAAAATGTTAGTAGACTGTCAAAAATGCGGCCTGTGGTACACGCGGTACGTGTTAGTAGATTTCTATCGGTCGACCAATAGAAGTCTATTGGAGTACGATTGTAATAGTAGACTACGGAAAACTGTCAAAATTGTACTGGTGGCTTTCTGTTGAGCGACGATTTCGATTATATTTCGACATGATTGAAATAGCAAACTCGGCCCCCAGCTATCGCGAATGTTGCTTAACGCAATGATAATTTACAACATTGAGTTAGAACGACGAGCGCTTCAATTACAAAACAAAAATTACAAGATCAATTAGTTTTATCTGACAAAAATACAAATTTTCATACCTTTAAAAAACAATATAAAAAAGCAATTCTATATGGCAGTGAATACTTTAAAAGACTAAAGAAACGTATCTAAACATATGCATAAAAGTAATTTTACCTTGGCCAAAGTACAAGTGAACTCGTGCGTTAAAAAAAAAGTAAATGTAAAACGGTTAGGAAACATGATGGCGTTAAATTGTGCTGTGGAGTGTGAAATGCGACTTTAAGGTCTAAGAGATGAATGTTTATATCTTCTGCGTCTAGCGAAAAGCCTCCAATGAGATCTTCCATTTTTTATTACGTGTGGAAATCCCCTCGGATGTCATGCCGGACTCGAACCGGCTAAAACCACACGGTCCCTGCCTAACTGTCTATTGCCGGACGCCGGGTAACTCCTCGGAAAGATGTCCCAGAGCTCCCGGCAGACTTTGGCTACCACCGCGGCCTCACCTTAGGGTTAGGGGTGTTATCCCCCCATGAGATCGTCCTACTAATATTATAAACGCGAAAGTTTGTAAGTATGGATGTGGAGATTTTGTAATGTGCACGTAAGACTCCACTAGAGGATATTTTGCAGACATTTGGTTATTTTTCCCCACTTCCACCCCCAACAATTTATAAACGGCTGTACCGATTTTCATCAAACATAGCTAAGAACACTCACGACTAACTCACCTTTCAAACAAAAAAATACCAATATCAAAATCGGTTCACCCGTTCGGGAGCTACGATGCCACAGACAGACACACACACACATGTCAAACTTATAACACCCCGTCGTTTTTGAGTAGGGGGTTGAAAATAAGTATAAATTTTCATCTTCTTCATAGAGCGATATCTCTACTAGCTTCGGGCGTTTTCGAGAAAATATATTTAGCGAAAATGAACTAGTACTTACGTTCAAAACAAATTAGACAAACTACCTGTGTTTTTATGCAATATCAAGATACAACAATACTTATTACTCTGATAATTGACCCTGTACTGTATAACTTATCTTTATATTTGTTATTATTTTATTAAAAGATGATAATATTTCTCATATTCTTTAGCTATCTACATTTATACTCCTACTAGGTGACCCCCACGGATACGCCCGTGACATACTTCTAACTCCCGTAGCACCTATTTAATCCCGTCGCTTATAAATTTAACAAAAATACTAAAAGCTTCCCCGATTTGTTGACATTTATGATTACTGCTCCGCTCTGCTGAGTAGATGAGGAGGTGATGTTATATAGCCTATAACCTTCCTCGATAAATGAACTATCCAATACTAAAAGAATTTTTCAATTCGGACCAATAGTTCCTACAAACTCTTCTGCTTTAAATCTATAGGTACTAATATATAAAGCTTAAGAGTTTGTATGTTTGGTTGAAAGTTCTAACGCGCTAATCTCAGGAACTACTGGTTCGAATTGAGCAATTATTTTTATGTTAGATAGTTCACTTATACGCTATATATCATCACGCTCCCAGGAGAGCAGAACACTAATAACATAATTTAATAAATCGGTCAATTTTTTATATATCATAGTAAAATTTATAAACGACGGGATTGAATGAGTGCCACGGGTGTTCGAAATATGTCACGCGCGAAGACGCGGGGCTTAGCTAGTATAAAATAAAAAACAATTAATGTATGTCTGTACTCTATGCCTTCATAAACGGTTCATTAAATTGAGGTTCATGGAAATGTCCTAAAATATTTAAACGCACTTATGATTGATGCTACCTTGGTGGAGCTAATCTAAACGCACTTATTAAATATAAATATTGCGGAACTTATTTTTTACACAGCGCCTTTTAGCCCAAAGTAAACGAATAATAAGCTTGTGAAACACCCAAACTCCGAAACAAACATTTGTAGATCACACAAATATTTTTTCCCACCCGGGAATCGAACCCTGGACGTCAGTCGCGGCAGTCGCATACACTACCACTGCGCCACCGAGGCAGTTATGATCGATGCGACTTTGGTGAAACTAATCTAAAGCCACTTATGATCGATCTCAGCTTGATGAAGCCAATATTGGGACAGTTATTTCATGAGTGATATCCATAGCGCTATTTAAACCAAATTACACGAATACAAGCTTGTTAGGATCTAGCCAACGTCTACTTAAACATTATACAATTTATGATCGATTCGACCTTAGTGGAACTAATCTAAACCTACTTATGATCGATGCGACTTTGGTGAAACTAATCTAAAGCCACTTATGATCGATCTCAGCTTGATGAAGCCAATATTGGGACATTTATATCGTGGGTGATTTACATAGCGCTATTTAACCCAATTTACACTAATACAAGCTTGTTAGGATCTAGCCAACTTATACTTAAATATTTGTAAATACTATTTATGATCGATTCTACCTTGGTGGAACTAATATAAACCTACTTATGATCGATGCGACTTTGGTAAAACTAATCTAAAGCCACTTATGATCGATCTCAGCTTGATGAAGCCAATATTGGGACATTTATATAGTGGGTGATTTATATAGCGCTATTTAACCCAATTTACACTAATACAAGCTTATTAGGATCTAGCCAACTTATACTTAAATATTTGTAAATACTATTTATGATCGATTCTACCTTGGTGGAACTGATATAAACCTACTTATGATCGATGCTACTTTGGTGAAACTAAGCTAAAGCCACTTATTATCGATCTCAGCTTGATGAAGCCAATATTGGGACAGTTATATCGTGGGTGATTTACATAGCGCTATTTAACCCAATTTACACTAATACAAGCTTGTTAGGATCTAGCCAACTTATACTTAAATATTTGTAAATACTATTTATGATCGATTCTACCTTGGTGGAACTAATATAAACCTACTTATGATCGATGCTACTTTGGTGAAACTAAGCTAAAGCCACTTATTATCGATCTCAGCTTGATGAAGCCAATATTGGGACAGTTATATCGTGGGTGATTTACATAGTGCTATTTAACCCAATTTACACTAATACAAGCTTGTTAGGATCTAGCCAACTTATACTTAAATATTTGTAAATACTATTTATGATCGATTCTACCTTGGAGGAACTAATATAAACCTACTTATGATCGATGCGACTTTGGTGTAACTAATCTAAAGCTACTTATGATCGATCTCAGCTTGATGAAGCCAATATTGGGACATTTATATCGTGGGTGATTTACATAGCGCTATTTAACCCAAATTACGCTAGTACAAGCTTTTTATGGTATCTAGCCAACTGTTACTTAAATATTTGTAAATACAATTTATGATCGATTCGACCTTTGTGGAACTAATCTAAACCTACTTATGATCGATGTCAGCTTGACAGATCTAATATTGCACACATATTGATCTAATATTGACATCTAGCTCAAATTAAGCTAATACAAGCTTTTTCTATGGGATCTAGACAACTGATAAATACACTTATTTGTAAATACATACATGTTATACATAGAAAACATCCAAACCCTGAAAACATTTTTAGATCACACAAATATTTCTTACCGACCCGGGATACAAACCCACGACCTCAGCGTGGCAGTCGGCATAAACGACCACTTACACGACCGAGGCCTCCTTCTAAGTCTTTTTCTTATAACTAGCTCGGAAAGTTTGTTCCTCAAATATTAAATAATAAGTTTCTTTGCGCTCGTAGCTCTACTAACTTAATGTTCATGTAAACTATCACTGCGTTAAGCAACTTTCGCTATAGCTGGTCCTTGGGTGGATGACCATTCTGTGGCGTTTATATTTGCGAGCGTTTTCGTGCTTCGGAAGGCACATTAAGCCGCTAGTCCCGGTTGCCAGTAAAATGGCAGTCGTTGTAAAAATTTCAACAGCAGGTCGCCACAGCCTGCGCCAGGCCATTTCAACACGGCAACTGTTACTTGGGACAAAACTATGTGATAAAAATAATACGGTGAAATGGGGGCGTATAGTATCCCTCTGCCTACCCCTTCAGGGGGATAAAAGCGTGACAATGTTGTCTGTATGTATGTAAGTTAAGATATGTAATAAGAGTTCTTACCTCTTGCTGTGCTTGAATATTGGTTATCTTATCCTCCATGGTTGATATGACCGGTTGGGGCGACGTGATGCTTTGACCTGGCGTGTACTGAGGAGTCAGGGTTTCCACGAAACCAGTCTGAAAGCGAGAGGAAATGAAATTCGTGTATCTGTGTTTAGGACGCTGATTCCAACCTTGCCGTGATGAAGATAGTTACAGTCATAATCCTACTAATATTATAAACGCGAAAGTTTGTAAGAATGGAGGTTTGTTACCCTTTCACGTAAAAACTACTGTATGGATTTTGATGAAACTTTACAATAATATAGCTTATATTAGAATTATAACTTTCGTGAGCGATATTCATTATTACTAAATAAACGGCTTTACTCATGTGTAAATTTCGGGATAGCCCGACTAGTTTAGCGACAAGCTACGTCGGAAGCTGCGCTGGCACTGCGTTGCTAACTTGACGCTCCTCTTGAAGAAGGACCTCCGTTAGGTCCGAACGCATAGGCTACATTTTATGCTGGGAAAAAGTTCCTGTTGGGAACGAGAGCGTGAAACTTCACTACGCGGGCGGAGTCGCGAGAGTCAACTAATAATGATTAAACTACGAAAATAATTTGAACATATAACGAAATGAATGAACTATTAAAATTAAATTCACGTCCTTTTGAGCTGAAATTTAATTTCTACAATAAACTAGTGGCCCTGGTAAGCGGTGACGACTTATAATTAGGTTCCATTGAAAAAATGAGCGACCGACTTGTAAATAGGTTCCAAAAAAAATGCTGTATATGAGAAAAATAACGTTTTCATTTTTATTTTGTCACGCCTTTTTTTATATTTTTTTATGCTTTTTTTACGTAATCTGATATTCGAGACGGCGCGCCGCGGCGATGCGTGATTGTGAAGAAACTGGGAATAAGAAACGCAACATAACAATACGGACAAACATGCGTAACATAGCCTGACAAGCGTGATAGTATTTAGGCGAAACATAGCTTGACAAATTTGACATAGTTTGACGAGCGTGACAATTTGACCAGCGTGACAATTTGACAAGCGTGACAATTTGACAAGCGTGACAATTTGACAAGCGTGACAATTTGACAAGCGTGACAATTTGACAAGCGTGACAATTTGACCAGCGTGACAATTTGACAAGCGTGACAATTTGACCAGCGTGACAATTAGACAAGCGTGACAATTTGACCAGCGTGACAATTTGACAAGCGTGACAATTTGACCAGCGTGACAATTTGACAAGCGTGACAATTTGACAAGCGTGACAATTTGACCAGCGTGATTTAGCTTGACAAGCGTGATTTAGCTTGACAAGCGTGATTTAGCTTGACAAGCGTAACACAATTTGATAATCGTTACATAACTCGGCAAGCGTGACATAACTCGACAAGTGTAACATACCTCGACAAAAGCCGATCTCTTCGGCGTGTCCGGTGACACCGCTCTCTCCGCTGTCGGTGACACATAGGAAGTGAGCGACTGGCGACTGCTCGCCAGTGAAGTGCGCGAGCTGGAATATTTGGGCCTTCATCAGGTTGGTCACCGTATCTAAACTGAGTTGTGATGAGTGCTGTGGTAACAAGGTTTAAGATTCATTTCTACGCAATACCTATAGTCAAGAAGGATATACTCCTTTTCTAAAGTAGAGCAAATGAGATAGGTATGGTATTGTAGTAATCAACTTATTCCAGTTCTTTTTATTTTACTTTAGTATTGTTTATTCATAAACACTCATTTTGGTAACTCACAGCACAGATCTACAACCCAGTAATGGTAATTTATGGCACTTACCACCACAAGATTTAAAAAAAAAAACACAATTCACTAAATAGTGTAGTAATGTAGTATGTATGGACGTTAATAGCACCCAACTTGCACATTCTCGACCATGCATCTAAAATAAATATGAAATTAATAATAAAACACAAGCACATTGATTAATACGATCATTTTAGTATGAATTACGAGACATTTTTTTATACTCAGTAATGATTGACAAGGGAAACAAACGCTCATCTACAAAAAAAAATTGAAGTAATGTTTTAAATTATAAAAGGAAAAATAGCAATCATTTAAGACATTTACTCTTACCGATTCAATTAAAAAAAAATAAGTATACTGGACATTTAAAGTGAAAACTTCTTTTAGCGCGGTACGCATATTTTTACATGAGATAAAATCTCTGGACTCGCAACACCGGACACTCACACCGGACCTACGAGACGCAGCTATAGTGTGTGCACGTACATATAGCAGGCCGTGAACGCGTCTAGATAAATAAAAAAATGTTAACGATGATTCATAAAAGAATAATAAATGCTCGTGGCCCCGCGGTCTCAGTGTTCTGTAAACGATCACTGAGTTACGCAACTTTCACTATGGCTGGTACTCGGATGGGTGACCACTTTGTGGCATTTACATTTGCGAGCGTTTCCGTGCTTCGGAAGGCACGTTAAGCCATTGGTCCCGGTTGCCAGTAAAATGGCAGTCGTTAAGCCTGGTTGAAGGCCTTATGGGCGGCTTAAAAATTTCAACAGCAGGTAGCCACAACCTGCGTCTGTCTATTTCAACACGGCAATGGGCTTACCACCTATTACGTGGGACAGGAATCCACACGGTGAAAAGTGGGCATATAATATGCCTCTGCCACCCCTTCGGGGATAAGGCGTGATGGATATTTATTTATTTATTTATTTTAATAATAAATGCTTTTTAAGTTTCTAATAATTAATAAAATGCTATTTATAAATAAGATGCTATTCATAACCGAATAACCCTAGTACCCATCGAAAAAATGTCATTTGCGAGCGCCAAAATATATTTTTACCTCTGTCAGCACTCCCGGAGTGCAACCCGTAATTAATTTTTGGAAAAAAGGCCCATTTGACTTTTTTGAATTAAAATAATAGTAATACTTTCCATGTAAGTTCAAGCGGTGTATGAGTATGGGAGTCGCCTTCTTTGATAATTTATAGTAATTTTTTTTCAGCTAAGCGGTTTAAATGATATTTAAATAGTATTGTAACTAAATTTAAGATTTTTAATTCCATACAAAAAAGGGGTTATAAGCCTGTGTGTGTTTGTGTGTGTGTGTGTGTTTTAAACAGTGGCCCCGATGTAATGTCTTATCAAAATCGGTTTAGTGGCAGAAATTTTTAAATGGCTTAATTCACTGGACTTTTTAATTTTCATGCCAAGTTTAATATTATAAAAGTTTGTAAGTATGGATGTTTGTTACTCTTTCACGCAAAAACTACTGAATGGATTTTGATGAAACTTTACAATGATATAGCTTACACATCAGAATAACACATAGGCTACTTTTTATCCCGGGAACATGTTACTGTGGGAAACGAGAACGGAAAAACGCGTGCGGAGCCGCAGGCGTCAACTAGTAGGTAATAAATATGAACGATTTTTTGTATATGTGGACAGATATTTGTTACTAATTAACGCAACAACTACTTGATAAATTTTAATGAAACTTAACAGTAATATAGTTTGGGCTACTTTTTATCCCGGAAACCAGCTCCCGTGGAAAACGGGAACGAGAAAACTTTACCACACAGGAATCAACTAGTAATGATTACAAGCTTTTTATTTCTTTATAAAATAAATTTCCCTTGTCAATCACTATTGAGTAATACAAATTAAATAAAATAAATTAACATTCAACATTCACTACATATAAATTATGTTTCTTATTTTCTATCTTTTGGCAATAAGTCCTAAATACTCTGACCAGAAAATAAAACATTTTTGAGCGTTTTATATGGTGTTGTTTCATCAACTATAATTCACACAATGATATATATAGGCAGTGAAATTCACTGCATATATATAACTGTGAATTTTCCATCTAGAAAAATTCAAAAAAACAGTAGGTTGTCGCAGCCTGCGCCTGTCCATTTCAACACGGCAATGGGCTCACCACCTGATACGTGGGACAAAAATGCATACGGTGAAATGTGGGCGTTTAATATGCCTCTGCCTACCCCTTCGGGGATAAAGGCGTGACAATATGTATGTATGTATGTATAAATTCACTGAAAACCTCAGTATAACAATCACTACTATACTTGGGTGAAACTGACCTTGACTTAAGTCTAGACTTGACTAAGACGTAGAGGGCGGGGACGTTTTAGATACCTAATAAGATGATTGAAGAAATATGAAATAAATTAAATTTGGCTAAAAGGTCTTAGTAGCCAGACCATAGAATAATGAAAAACAAAAAATACATTTTTTTTATACCACTGAGGTGGCAGACTAGCATACGGCCCACCTGATGGAAAGTGATCACCTTAGCATATGAACGTTTGAAACACCAGAGGTTTGTTATAGTAGCTTATGGCTCAAAAATTGTTGTTTGTAATGAATTTAGCGCCATTTAGTGTTTTATTTTTCAGGTCAGAGTAACACAGAAGCTCGTTGAAGCGAGGACAGATAAGACAAGACAAGCGAACGTACACAAGAACATAATTTTCGAACTAAATAATACAAAATACAATAAACTTAACAGTACATCGACTTCTAAAGGAGCTACTATTCTTATAACCACTCAAACATTCAAGCTGCTTTTGCAGACGACTTTTTTTTTAATTGTCCTCATTATAAAACCTTTTTAAACAATGTTGTCTATGGTTTGGATAAATGAATTTCATACCAGTAGAATCGAATGAATGTTTAATTTTAGGGAAAATTTACAACTTGGTTAAGACAGGATTTGAAACTGTGGTGACCTTTGCCTATCCAACTTGTAATACTATTGATTAATATCAAAGCTATTGAGCAATGCGATAGATGGCTCTGGCCTTTCTCATAAAGAGCGTTTATAAATTTTCAACTCGTTTGCTATAGTTTAAATTTAAGGTGGAAAACAATGTCAGTTTCGCGCTGAACTCGAAACGGCGTCTTCTGGTTTAACGCACCAAACGCGTTACCAATTACACTACCGTCAACTAGTTTCCTATAAATTTCAAACAAATTGATTTTATTATATGACAAAATGCTGACGGTGAAATGTGAGCGTGCCTCTATCTCTTCGGGGATATAGGCGTGAATGATATATAGCACAAATTATTTATTATAACATAAACAGTCTAAAAAGTTATTTCAATCATCAGAATATAATTATTTTCTGACAAAACCATTTGGACATATTTTAAATATATTTTATTATTGCACGTTCATAAATGTCGCTGTTAATAAAATTATTAAATAATTAATTGATTAGCTCCTTTTGAAATTGATGAAATGTTTATAATATATTGGTGCTGTCACCTGCCACATACAATAATTTTAGCATTAAAATAGATAAAGTAATAGATTCAGTCCTTTCATCCACTTTCGTAGCAGCGTCGAGCTAAAGTGGAATGTAAAAAAAGACCACTTTCGTAGCTGGTTACAAAAGTTCAGCTACGAAAGTGGATGAAAGGGATTCAGTTACTTAAATGGAGGCTAAGTAACCCATAAAGTGAAACCGATATTGAAAAAGTTTTGATAATAGTTATTAAATTACATTTGTAATTGACCTTACCAAAAATTTGTAATCTAACATAAATCTGCGTTTATGAAAATAATGCCGTATGCTAAAATTAATGACCAACGATTGTCGCACAAAATAACAAGTCACATTTAAAAAAAAAAAAGCTTGGTCACATAAATCTTTTTTTTAATGTAAACGCTACCACGCGTGTTAAAATTAGAAAGTAAAATGCTATACAGAACAATTAAATTTATTTTTAACTCGTATAAATGCAGTAGTGCATATACGAGGGCGGCACTGAAAATATCTATATATTTATTGCTTTTCGAAGTATTCTCCGCGAAATTTGACACATTTTTCCATACGATGGAACCAATCATTGAAGCAAACATTAGATTCGGAAGTTGGGGTATCCAAAATGGCCGTTTTGTAGGCGTCCACAGCTTCTTCAGGTGATAAAAATCTCTGACCACGCAATTTATTCTTTATTTTAGGGAAAGTATAGACATCATTAGGGCCTAGGTCGGGGCTGTACGGCGGATGGTCTAATAATTCTATGTTTTCTTGCTCTAAAAACTCTTTTTGTTATGTGCGCGGTATGAGAACTCGCATTGTCGTGATGGAGGATGATGCGGCGTTTGCTGTTCTCTTTACGGAGTTCAGAAACGAACTGTGGCAAACAAATGCTAGCATACCATTCTGCATTAACCGTTCTTTGTCCCTCAAGAGGAATAGTCGCAACATGGCCGGTTTTGGAGACAAACGTGGCCACCATTTTTCTTTTGCAACACTCCGTGAACGAACAATTTTTGTTGGCATTAACTCATTTTCGAACACCCAAACTCGTGACTGGTTTTTTGTTTCGGGTTCGTACGCGTATATCCAGGATTCGTCACCTGATACGATGTTGTATACAGCATTTGAGGATCCTGCGTGGAATCTTTCGAGAGTTCTGACGCACCAAGTAACGCGAGCCGCTTTATGCTCTTCACAGAGCGAATGCGGTATCCATCGGGAAAACAACTTTTTTACACCTCATTGTTCATGCAAGATTATTTGTATTTGACTCATGCCAATGTCTAAAGTTGCCTGAATTTCGCGGTATGTCACATGTCGATCTTCCTCAATCAGCTTACGCACAGCATCAACGTTTTCTTGGGTGACTGCAGTTTTTGGACGACCTTGACGGGGATCATCACTGAGCTTGAAACGTGCACGTTGAAATTCAGCAAACCAGCGATAAATTGTGGTTTTGGATGGGGCTTCATCACCAAATGCAGAAATCATCCGGTCAACAAACTGTTTTTGTGTTAAACCACTTCGAAAGTCATAATAAATCATTGCTCTTGAATTTTCTCGAGTCAATTCCATTTTCTCAACGACTAAACAAGTTTGACAAAACCTTGTGACAAGACCAAGAATATTTTTTTTTAAATAAATAAATGGTATTCGATTTTTAAAACCAAGGAGTTTTCAATTAAAAAGATTTTAATATGACAGGAACAGTGGAAATGTTCCATTCCCGATACTTTTAGTGCAGCCCTCGTACTTATTTTTGAATAATTAAATAATTGCTGTAGTCATTAATGGCGCCATCTTGACAGTAACACTGATACATCTTATCAGTCTTATCATATCAGCCAAAGATTTTTTTTTTAGAAATTATAACGGAGTTTGAAATCAGACTCGTATGAGATAACGAGTGTATTTTACCATTTTAATTTATTCATATGTGGTTCGAAGCTAAGAAACAGATTTAACGTCAATAATAAAATACACAATGTGCTGCTGAAAATGCTGTGTAAAAGCTATGAATATACTTAATTTCTAATATTCATGACCTGTACATTATAGTAAAAATAAAAAAAATATCACCATCATAATATTTTTTCTTTGAAGAATGACGAAAAATTTTTAATGTAATTTTTGTCAATACCCTTGTAAGAATTTTTTTTAAACGTATGATATTTTATCATCAGGGTGAAACCATCTTAACCGCTGTGTTAAACTTAGTATATGTGTGCTAAATCGTAATCAAAGATGTTTGTCATAATTGATTTTTTTTGACGAGGCAATTATTTCTCACTTATTTGTACCTTAAATATGCGTGAGTGATAAAATATATACGTATGTAAAAAATAATATACTGGTCATAAAATAGTGGATAATACACTAAAAAAACTACCAACAACCAAAAAAAAAACTAATACTCCCTCCATTTAAAGAATAAAATACCAATATGCATGCGTTTAAGATTAATATGTTATTAATAAGTGCAACTTAATTTATATTTTTTGTGATAGTGCTGTTTCATACAGGTGCAACATATTATTTACACATAATTTTGTCTGCGAATCCATTTCCTGTTACATTAAATTTAAAACTACAAAAATTAAAAATATGTTACTTGAAAGTTCATACTCCAAATATATGAAAAAACCTGAGCTTCAAAACAATTAAAGGAAAGCGCACAATTTGAAATTAAATTTCAAACTCGAGGTTGAAAGTAATAAAACCATTCTTTTTAAAGTAATATTTTTCAAAAATTATATTCAACATGTTCATTTTGATTTTTTTCGGGATGTTTTTCCAGTTTAATGTAACACCTATTTTCCAAAAAAAAATTGTAATTCGTTTTCTATTTCGGAATAGGTAAATTTCATTTACAACCACGGCCATTGCAATATAGGCTAGCTATATGAGGCCAGCAAATCTAATAAGACATTATTAGATTTGCTGGCCTCAGTCAGTTGATCCCCCTCTATATACATAAATTTGTTTTTTTTTAAGTAATTATATAGAAAAGCATTAAAATATCACAACGTAATACGTATACGCCACAATATAACTTAGAAATAATTGCTAAATGTACATACAAGAAGCTAATGTAAGGCGATTCAACAGTGAATTTATGTAAAATAAATTACAATATGTTGGGTTTCTGAATAATAGTTAAAAATAATGAATACATTAAATTAATTTTAATCCCTGTATTCCTTAAAGCAGCAAATCAAATTATTGACATTACCTCGTCTAAAACAAGACGCCTCGACTAAAGCAAGACGCCTCGTCTAAAGCAAGACGACTCGTCTAAAACAAGACGCCTCGTCTAAAGCAAGACGCCTCGTCTAAAGCAAGACACCTCACCTCGAGTAAAGTAACCCAACATCTTGCTTCTAATGTTACTATGTTACATTGTATTGTTACCTCGACATCGATAGGGTGCCTGCTTTGGTCTGCGCGGGAGAGGCCTTCCGACGCACCCTTTATTGCAACCACCATTTAGTTAGTTCTCAAGGTATGTTAAATATTATTTATCTTCTGATTGCGTTTGGAGAAGTGGTATTTAAAATTAATGTTATATCGAAACATTTTAATCACGTTACAATTTTAAATTAATAAGTAATTTTAAATTACATATATAGACCGTAATAGCAATATATTTTAAGTTATTATAAAAATTACATTTGGATATTTGCTTACCACTTATCCTAACACTACAATTTAATTAAAACAGGATTAATATTAAATTATTAAGAAATGTTATAGACACAGAGAGATAGAGTAGACAAGGTTACCAAAATCATTGAAATTAATTTATTATATCAATAAAATAATGATTTTAGTAACCAAATACAGTATTTTTCTATTATAACAGAGTTCATGCAAACATTAGTTACTCAAATCGAGGCATCTTATACATGCCTCGAGGCAGAAATTAAAATTATATACAAAGAAATACAGTTAGGCTTTGTCTTATATTAAATTGGAAACATGGAATTATGCTACTTTTTATTCGAGGGTAGGCTAAAACAACACTACGACTTTTTTTCTTCTAGAAGACTATAAAACGAAGTGTAGTGGGCGTGGTTCATGTTGCTTTGTATAAAAAGCTCTATGTTAAATAAAATTCCTAACAGATTTTCTAAAGTAGGATTTCCTGTACCTTTGTTTTATATACCGTCTACAATAATCTCAATATATTCAGGTTCACACATAACTCTTTTTCTCTCAAACTTTAAATGATGGGAGTAGTCGACCGCACAGTACAAACGGGTGAGTTTTTAATAAAAAAGCAGTCCTAGTCGGAGCATCGGTGCAAATGAAAATTGATTAAGTGGACCATTTTTCTTTCATATTCAAATTCAATATAGTGTGTCTGTAGGATCTTGATAAAGATCGTTTAAGGAGTTTAGTATGTTAGGAGTGATATTTTTCTGACTCTAATTTTAATTCAAAAATCGCAGGTATTATTCGAAAATTGAACCGAGCTATGATTCAGTCATCAGTTCTTTATACAAAAGTTTTTACTGATTTATAAATAAACAAGTAGCATTAAAAACAATCATAATCACAAATAATTACAAATGTCAACATTTTAATATAGACAGCCTTCTTTTCTCGATAATACCTGGCTCACTGGCCCTAGGCAGTTGTGAATGAACACTGTAATACCTAATTCACGTTTTACCATAGTGGGTTGAAGTAAAGGTTTTCTGTTTTTATCTACCATAGAGCTCTTATATTTTTTTATATTGCAACACGAACCTATTTGAAATGTGGCAACATAAAAACGGGTGCGCAAGCGTCTACCAAGCGGTGCCGTTGCTACATGTGCACTATACTCACGTGGTGGGCCTAGACCTCTGCGCCACTGTTATACTAGCGAGGAGAGAAACAAACTATCAGTTAAGTACTTCTAAGAAGACGAGGACGTATTCAGATGTCGTTGAAATACATAAAACAACCGTGTGCTTTATTGAATAAGAGATAAAATGGCTAGAACGGTACTCTACCCTGCACGTATGATCCTCTTTTCAATTTGTCAATGGTCTCACTATCAAAAAAGACAAAGTGACCGTCAGGATTCGAAGTGAGGTACAAAATGGGGCACTTAAGTACATCATGACGTCATTGTGAAGATTAGAGATACTGAAGACCAGATCAGAATGACAGAGAATAAAGTTCAGTCAAGAAGCTTGCTGTACATACATCTGAACACGTCCTATAAAAACCGATATGTATTTAGAAAACTGATAAACATGTCCTTAAAAAATAACTAAATCTAAAAACCGACGTCAAAGCTTCACCTGGTCATCCAATATCCACATAAATTAAAAGGGACCAAGGAAATTATAAAACCATTTTCGAAATCGCTCAATAAGTGGTGAAGCACCCCCATGTGACTCCAGTAAACCAGGATCTAATCTACTGCATATATCAAGACACATCCGTGTCGCCTTCGCTGGTATGGTCACGATTTGCGGCAACAGCCTACGTGGGAAACAAATGTCTTGCCATGTCGCGATGTCGGTCCCGCCGCGGAAGAGGGGAAGATCCAAGAAGTGCTGGCTTGACGTCGTAAAAGATGAAAACAAACATGCGATGCCGACGACCGTGCGAAGTGGGGGAGAAAAAGTAGGAAAGCGGACCCCGGGCGTCGCGAGACGCAACTGGGACAGATGCTCGGATGACGATGAGAAACAATTAAATGGGGTAGTCAAAATGATATGTATACTTCCATTTCATTTGCACATTTGGGAGGCCAGGTAACTGGGTGTACATCCTATAAAAAGGAAAGGAACCAAAGTAATTGTATAATACGAGTCCTATGTGAAAAATGTTTGGCAAGAGTTTCGTAAGATTTAATTAGGTCATAATGCCAAAACATACACGAAAGAACACTACACGGTGTTAACAAATAAAAAACATACACAATGTTTTATCAATTCTCTAAAATACTAACATAGCAATTGTCATTAAACTGAATTATCACATCGCTTAAGTCAATAAGGGATGTAACAAAATAACACGCAATGTTACCATACTATAAAATCCTCTTATAACTAATTTCTATAAAAAATATTAATTTTCTCCAACCTTTTGTGGCTTTGATTATGTAACATGACATGTGCATACCATTTATCCCAATCATAAATTTATACCTAGCAAAACATTTTTCAAAAAAATATTAATTTTATCTATGCTAGCGATCTCAATCATTCTCTGAAAGGTCTAAATGCTACGATATATAATTCTTAATTACTTGCATCCTATAGCGTATGTATATTTTGTAGCTGTACCCTTTTAATTTCTTGCGGGCTTGCTTGGAACTCGTACGTGGTGTTGCCATTGTGACAGAACTTAGAAATTATTGGTAAAAAAACATATTTTTTAAATACTTATCACAAATAATCCATTTATCTAAATAATTAGCTACACAAAACTATTTTATTCTCTTTTGTTAATCACCTATTATTACTAAATTAGTAGAATATTATCATCTATTGCAACATCTATATCTAGTCAAACATGCGGAAACCCAATTATTTCACACACACCTCACTATTTACCTACAATGAATGTTTTACAACCCTCTCAACTACATTAAATGTTACATTGAGCTTTAGTAAATCTTAATAAACCATCATAAATGAGGTATAAGGACAGTAAAATTGTTGTTACCAAATTCAGGGGTCAAAGGTCAAAGGTCACGTAACTAATAAAGGTCAACTGGTCATAATTTTTGTAGAGAAACCAATATTAGTTGTGTCAATGAAAATAAAGCAAGGCATATTATGTATGCAGGTTTTACATTTCATAGAATAATTACTATTATGTTTATATGTGAATACATACATACATACATATCGCCACGCCTGTCTCCCATCGGGGTAGGCAGAGACTATGGCTTTCCACTTGCTACGATCCTGGCATACAACTTTCGCTTCTTCCACTTTCATAAGTGTTTTCATACACACACGCCGGTTAAGGGTACTCTTGACCTGACCTTTTTCCAAAATGTCTACTATTTGATTGATATATGTACGTCGAGGTCGCCCCTTACCAGTTTGCCCATTCACTCTCTTCTGATAAATCTGTTTCGTTAGTCTACTTTCCTCCATCCTCTCCACGTGTCCGAACCATCTAAGCATAGCTTTTTCTATTTTAGTCACTACTTCTTCTACCATACCGCAATGTTCCCTTATCACACTGTTCCTTTCTTTGTCCATCATTTTTACTCCAGCTATACTCCGCAGACTTCTCATTTCCACTGCATTAATTTTACCTCTATGCTTCTTCTACCACAACCAACTTTCACTGCCATACATGAGTGTAGGAACAAGTACTCCTCTATGCACAGCCAGTCTTGCCTTCTCAGACACGTTCTGACTGCTCATAAAGGCGTGCATGGCTCCATTCACTTGATTTCCAGCCAAAACTCTTCGTTCAATGTCACAATCACACTTTCCATCTGTCACAAATTTTGAACCTAAATATACAAATTCTTTCACCTGTTCCACTCGTTTTCCTTCCACAAAAATCGAGCAATCTGTCATACTTTCCTCTCTTTCAAAAACCATTACTTTTGTCTTATTTACATTCGCTTTCATTCCTTTGCTTTTTAGCGTATCATGCATAATGATAACCATCAACTGCAACTCCTCCGCCGATGATGCCAGTATTACCTGGTCATCAGCGTATAGGAGGCATTTGACAGTCAGTTCATTCATTTTTAAACCATACCGTTTGAAAGAATTCTTTCAAACAACTGTCCATGTATAGGTTAAACAGCGCCGGTGACGCTACACAACCCTGTCTTACACCTTTTTCAATGTGAAAAACGTCTGTGCAAGCTCCGTTGATCCTGACACAAGCACTGGAGCCCTCATAGAGAGATTTCAGTGCTCGTATCAAGTGACTGCTTACTCCATACTTGGCCAGTGTTGTCCATAGTTCATGCCTCACCACTCGGTCATAGGCTTTTTCCAAGTCTACAAATATGCAATAGACCTTTTGACATTTTGCCAAAAATTTTTCGGCTATGAATCGTAAGGAAAAGACTTGATCCGTGCATCCTCTTCCTTTCATAAATCCTGCTTGTACATCCCACATTTTCCCATCAGTTTCATTCATCACTCATTTTATCAAAACTTTTGCATACAATTTGCCGACGATGCTGAGCAAGCTTATGCCGCGGTAGTTTTTGCACTCTTGCTGTGACCCTTTTCCTTTGTAAAACGGCACGATGACAGCCTTGCACCAATCTCCTGGCACGCTGCCACTCCTCCAGCAAATATTAAAAAGGCGGTACAGCTGGCAAGCTACCACGCCATGTCCCGCTTTCAGCATCTCGACAGAAATCCTATCAAATCCAGCAGCCTTACCCAATTTCATACTACTCAATGCTTCCACAATTTCTTCCATACTTATGATGCTTTCATTGCTTAGTTCATTCCTTTCCCAAAACTCGTTTGTGCTTCCATATCCTCTTTTTCATATAAGCTTTCAAAATAATCCTTTCATCTTTTTAAGCACACATTCTTCTCCTTTTAGAAAACTGCCATCCTGGTTTCTGATATTACTAAGTTTCAATGACCCCTCACAGATTTTATAAATTTCCAAAAGAATTTTATATTCTCCTGGAAATTGTCAGATAACCTACTGTTAAATTTATCCCTATCATTCTCTTTCTCTCTTTTTATAACTTCTTTTGCAACTCGTTTATACCTTTTATATTCATTCTTTGCCATTTTTACATCCTCATCCGTTGCCCTCTGCATTCTTTGATTCACCTTTGAAGTCAGCCAGTCCAACCATGCCTTCTTCTTGTCGGACAATGCTTTCATGACTTCTGCACATATTCTCTTCATCTTACACCCTTGGCTTCTTTTATTTACCCCACACACTTCCACCGCAACTTCCACTAGACCTTCCTTAAGCGTCTTCCATAATTCTTCAATCTCACATACTTCATCTAAATTTTAAAATTTCTTACTCAATTTACTCACGAATCCTTCTTTTATGCTCATCTCTTGCAAATTTTCGACTTTTATGCGCTCTAGTACACTTACAGGTTTCACACACACGATGCCGCCACCGTTGAAACAGACCTCTTGCCTCGGCTGATAACCAAGAAGTGATCTGTATCAATCCCGGCATCGCGGTATGCCCGGGTGTCTAAGACTTTCTTTCTTAGTCTTGCATCTACAATCACAAAATCAATCATACTTCTCTGGTTTCCCTCTTGTCTAGTATACAAATGAATCTGTTTGTGGTTAAATATGGTGTTAGTTACCACAAGATTCCTCTCCAAATAGTTAATTTTAAATAATTAATACTTCAAGCAAACTCTCACCATTTTCATTCACTCGTTCGTCACCAAACTTGCCCAATACACTTTCATATCCATCACCCTTCACTCCAACCCAACCATTAAAATCACCTAACATTACAATTATCTCGTTCCGTTTGCATTTACTCAGAATATCGCTCACACTCTCCCAAAATGCCTATCTCTCACTTTGGTCTCTTGAAGATCGGCGCCACCGCGCATCTTGCGGAGCATAAACGCATAAAACAAAGATGCGGGTAAGTCCAACCTTCAACCTCAACCAAAGGAGTCTTGGGCTCACACATTCATAGTCAGTCACATATTCATTCATTCTCGCGGACAGTAGAACACCGACACCCTGGCTCGCTGTACTGGTTGTGGCTACACCTGACCAGTAGGCTGTATAGAGTTCATGTGTAGTGGTGTTACAACCTTTCCTCTTTGTTTCATTCTCACACAAAACATCAAATCGTCTTGCTTGCATCAACTCGCATACCTCATCAATTTTGTCTTTCATTCCTCCTCTAACATTCAATGTAGCAAAGTGGCTATCCCCAGCCCACTTTCCGCCTCGATGGGAGACGAGACGTGACGGGTTGCGAACCACATCACCGCCATTCAAGATTTTTTATTTTTTAATATCCATTGCGTTCCCACGAGTTGCAAGGGAAATTCAAAGTCCGCCTAGACAGAGCCCCGCTTGTCTAGGTAAGGCTAGCCTTATTCTGGGGTTGCCCGGTCCCAGGGCAGTCAGGCACGTTACGACTAGGCTCGCCCCTAGCCACTCAGCTCATCGGCACGGCAACCTTGGCTTGGCGGAGAAATGATGGGAAGAGGATAAGGTAGAAAAAGGATTAGAGGGTAGGAAAATGGATGAGATATGAAACGGGCTAGGATAGGGTAATTTTGTCTAAACCTTCTGTATTCCAAAACTATAAAATATCCAGCAGCCAGGACAGTTGTTACACGCTTTTTTATCTCTGCAGTCCAAGCAGATATTTGCATATAGAATAGAAATACTCTGCATTCATATTTGAATATAGAAGATAAATATGGACCCTCATGCAATAAACAAGGTATTGCCAGGTATAGCAGTCGAACCTGGTCAGTATTTTAGTGCCATTCAGAGAAAATGTAGATTCAATGTTTTTAGTTATGTAGGTTTAGGAAATGGGCAGGTCACATTGCTAGACTCAAGATGCAAGACGCAGATTTGGACTGAGATGGAGGAGGCTTATACCCTAACGGGATCCTTATTAAGAAATGAAACTAATAACTAACACACTAACACCAATTCTTTTAAATAACTAAAAACCAATACTAACACACTAATAAATATTTCAAATGTAACGGAAAAAGGAGAAATAAAAGCTTTTTATTTATTATTGTTAGGTTCCAATACACCCATCTCATCATTAACTTCATTAGAAAAAGGTAACAAACAAGAACACCTATCATTATACCTCATTAAAGACACAACTTGACAGACACATTAAAACCTGTCGAAACATACCTGCTCAATCGTCGATTAGGAACTGAGGAACGAGATTCTGGCTCAGATGTGGCAGATAGAGACATTTCCAATGGATTATCATCTGAATCCAGCAACTGAATTTGAGTCTGACGTACAAAAACACCAAAGTTTTCTTCGCACTGGAATAAGGTAGAGTAACAATTATATTTTTAAAAAATCCTTTCTTTTAATTTAAATTTATCGATCACACCTTTTCCCCGAAGGAATGGCAGAGGCATATTATATGCTTACTTTTCAAAGTGGTCACCCATTCCTGACCAGCCATAGCGAAAGTTGTTCGTCGATCATTTACAGAACACTGAGTCTGTGGGACCACGAGCACTTTATCTTCACTTTTTTTTAAATGATGAATTATAATTAATATTGTTAAATTATTACCAACAGGCTACATAGATCAGGATTTGAGGCCAACCACTATAATTTGTTTGCTAGGAGCAGCTATCATTATATATATATATATATATATATATCCATCACGCCTTATCCCCGAAGGGGTGGCAGAGGCATATTATACGTCCACTTTTCACCGTGTGAATTCCTGTCCCACGTAATAGGTGGTGAGCCCATTGCCGTGTTAAAATAGACAGATGCAGGTTGTGGCTACCTGCTGTTGAAATTTTTAAGCCGCCCATAAGGCCTTCAACCAGGCTTAATGACTACCATTTTACTGGCAACCGGGACCAACGGCTTAACGTGCCTTCCGAAGCACGGAAACGCTCGCAAATGTAAATGCTACAAAGTGGTCACCCATCCGAGTACCAGCCATAGTGAAAGTTGCGTAACTCAGTGATCGTTTACAGAACACTGAGACCGCGGGGCCACGAGAGCTATCATTAGACTTTTGATTATCAGCCTTGTTGGGAATGACTGTCGTCAACCTCTTAAGCCCCTTGCAAGGCCACCTGCATTGCATCCTCATCCATTCATCAGTAGGTGCACCACTAGCCATTGAGGTCACTTAGGTCCCAGAAATATTAGCGACGCCACTTCCACCAAAAAGAATAAATTAAAATATTTATCACTAAATCAGCACATCCAATGCTGATTGTAAGCTTTTCCTAAGTAACTAACTTTATAACTATCTTCATGCTGTATCCCTGATGGGGTAGTCAAAGAGGACCAATCGCCAGACTTCAAAATCCATGCATACTTCTTTCTCTTCTTGCAGATTCATCAATCACTTCATACATAGAATACATACACATATCCAAGTAAATTGACTTTTCCTTTTCTGAGCAATCTGCATTAAGCTTTTTCTAATTCCATAATAGGAAAAATACTGCCCCACTATACCACGCTGACCAAACAGGTTGGTACAGGGACGTATTATGGATTTGCCTTTCGAGAAACCGTCTCAATTAATCAGTAAGATGAAACGGCCACATAGTACCGAAACAAACGAAAAGTAATAAAACTTACGGTAAAATAAGCATGACCCCGAACAGTGCCATTGTTCTTCCCTTTAGCTTCGTCTAATATAACTCCTATCCATTTTCCGGTAGCGAATGTGGGATATCCAACATATGCAACGGACCCTTTCACATCTTTTCCTACAACCATCACACGCTGCCCAAGTGTTAGGGTTTTGGTATCCGACATTATTAGACTTTATGCTTTATTCACACTGGGAAACATTGAATAAAAACGTGGATTAGTAAATTAATTTAATTGTATTCAATTTAACATTAACTTGCTCACGGAATATGAAGCATGAAAATGTATATCAAATCAATTCTTTCACCTTGCTCAAAAAGGAAGAATTATTCTAAAATCTACAGTTTTTTTGACATATTGTTGTAACGTTATATGGTTTGTGTTTTAACTATTTACAAGCAATTCAGAAAACTCAATTTTATAAATACAGATGCAAGTGTAATTGCAAAATTCCCGATTTGTGATTTTGTATTGTCAAAACGTCAACTGACTGTCAATGTCAGTTACACAGCGTTTAGTTATTGCTGCAAGGATTTCAGTAGATCAATACCTACCTAAAGAGAAAGTAAATATGACCTAGTAGTTACAGCATTGAAGCCTAAGCCATAGGTAGTCCTTTCTTACATTTATAAATAAGCTGTATGTGGCAAAATGCATTGCAAAGAAGCGATAAAAAAAATGCTAACAGTGAAAACTTTTTCTCAAGTTTTCAACAGTTTCCTTACAACCATGAAATTAACTTATCTTACAGAGAAGAGTATCTAATAGTATTATTCTGTACCTACGGATATGGATTGCAGTTGTCTGCTATCTTACGACAAATAAAGTTTTCATTAAATATAAACCATAGACTTATCAATTACTCACGTCTTTTATCCATGAAGGATTAGCAGCGACATACTATATGCCCACATTACACCGCATACATAAAAATGCATAGTAAAAGTACCACCGAACAGGCGGTGATCATATTGCCGTGTTGAATGGCTGTGGCAAACTGCTATTAAATATTTTAAGGTTCTTTAGATGGCACTGTCGCCACAACCTGCGCCTGTCCATTTCTACACTGCAATATGGTCACCACCTACGGCATTGAACTGATTTAGGTAAGTATATAATATACTTGCCTACACCTTTGGGCAAAAGAAGAGCTACATCATCACTACATTAAACTATATTTTAAAACAAAGTCGTTTTTCGCTGTCTGTCCCTATGTATGCTTAGATCTTTAAAACTACGCAACGGATTTCGATGCAGTTTTATTATAGATAGCGTGATTCATATGGAAGGTTTTTATGTATAATTTGTTTAGTTTTTGTTTCCATTTACTTATTTAGAGCTTTTAACGAAAACGCTGCCTATACCCTTTGAGATATAACAAAATGCCATTTACACAAAAACATTATTAATGCTTAACATTTTTAATATGTCTGTTGGCTTCAGCATTTTATTAAGATTATTTTGTCCCTTAACACTTAGCAAATTAAATGAATATTATAGGCGAAATGGCAATATCAAGAAATGCGCAAATAAATTAATTTCGTGCGCGGACGTAGCACTTGAGAGCGGAGAAGTAATCAAGTAATTTGGAAAATGTTCATACATTATCGTGAAATTAATAAACGACGGGATTAAATGGTTGCCACAGGGTTCGAAGTATGTCACGGGCGAAGCCGGGCGGGTCAGCTAGTATACCATAATAAGCAACTTGGGCACCATTGACTAGATTCATACAGAGAGAGGTGCGAATTTTAAAACTGCACACGTGTCGCAGTATTGCGAATCGATTGAAAAAGGAGAGTGCCCGATCTACAAAGTCAACTGTTATTTAGAAGGGTGTAACAGTGTAACCATAGGCATTTATGTAACGCATGCGGGTACAGATTCCGGATTACGCAGCTGATGTTATACGGTCGCAACGGGAGAAATATATCACACGTCGTGAATTAGTAACGTTGAAGGGGTAAGCTGGGGGTGAATTTAGGGTGACTTATGCACAGAGATAATGGCAAGTTGCATTTGCAAGAACATGAGCATTTATTAAGTTAAACAAACTTTACAAAGCAATTTAGAATTTACGTTTTAGATAGGCTAGGGTGATAGAAGAAAAGGGGTGGGTACAGTAGGCGAGATCGTTGAGACGTGTCCTGAGTTAAAGTGGGAGACGGCATTTGGTGAGCAGTTCAGTAGAGGAATACTGTCAAAGACTACTACTTCTAACTAGTAAGACTACTATACTGTCTGTAGTAGCCATGACGGCCCAAAGTACACATATACATACTTATATTCACACCTTAACCTCGAAATAAGATTTGAATTTCGCGTACGCTTAGGTTGTGGAATGAGCTCCTTGCCTGGGTTTCTAACGTCTACAGTATGGGCACAGTATAAAGAGTAAACCTATGTCTTTCGGCTGTGGTATGGGGTTCTTCAAAAGGGGTCTTAGAAGGTTTTTAAAGGGTTGGTAGCGCGAGTGCTGCACCTCTGGCGTTGCAAACGTCCATAGGCTAAAGTGACCACCTTCCATCAGCCACATCAGTGGTATAAAAAAAACTGAATGTTTAAAAAATACTGAAATGTTATAAGTCACCCTTAAGGCTTAGTTTAACTACTACCATGTTACAGGAGTAGCATCTGGTTTAACAAAAAATATCTTGACGCTGTATCCGTGACGGAGTAGTCAGAGAGGACAGACACCACCAGGCTTCAAGCGCGGATGCACTATTGTGGGCACAATGGGCATGCCCACAACCAAATGGACCGTAATAGCACACTTTATCGGTCTATTGCGACCTTTTCACCGGAATTGTCGGTTTCGAGTGGGTTTCGGTAGCATAGTTGGTTAAAGCGTCTGACCCATCCAGTCAAAAGACGCTGGTTCGAGCACAGCTCGAAGCTGAAAAGTTTCAATGTAGGATATTGTAGGAATGCACTAGGTACATCGATAATGAGCGAGTTCATATCGACTCGTAGTTGGCTGATTTGGGTGACTGTACCCACAACCTTTTTTTAGGGTTTGGACCCGCGCCTGCCAGGCTTCGCAATCTACGCAACGTCTTAAGTCTAATCATTTATCATAATGATATTACGTCAGAATCAAATATCATCTCTAATGACTCTTAATATCTATTAATTATTTACTAATTACTTCTAATATGTTTACTAAAAACGAATAATGATGCAATCACGTATCAACATTACATGCTGTACTTTATTCCATTGTAACATTTTACACAGCGCCATCTGGCACAAAGTAAGCTAATATAAACTTGTAGCATTGATTTAGACAACTGATAAACATACTTAAATATATCTAAATATGTACATACATATTATACATAGGAAGCACCCAAACTCCGAGACAAATATTTGCTGACCACACTAATATTTATTCCGACCTGAATCGAGACCACTTGCGCCACCAGGGCAGTCAAATAGGGTTAAAGTGGTGAGGTTCCAGAAATGTTCATTTATCACGCCTTATCTCCGATGGGGTTTGAGATGAGAGGCACATTATACGCCCACATTTCACTGTTCCAGAAATGTCGAAAGTAATAATTCCAATACTAGCTGCCTGACCCGATGAAAGTGGAGAAAGAGAATCCAGACAGGGATGAGAAAAAAATAATTTGGAACTCTGAGAACAGAATGGTGGCTAGTCAGTAAATCTAATATAAGATAGAGACCAATGGTTTGCAACATTCGATTCAGGACACCAAGAATACGTGCATAGTTTTTAAGTTTCTACCAAACAGATCTCGGTTTAGAAGTCGTCTGATTCCTTTGCTAGGATAGCTTTGTATATTTTTAGCATTGAACTACTATACTATAGAGTCACAATCATAAACAGACAACACTTAAAAAATGTCCGAGCGCCGTTCTACATACCTATACATTTAATATAACAAAGTTCAAAATGACATTTGCTCGAATTTAGGCGTTAGGCCGATTGCATAATGTTCAAAATCGCTCGTATGCAATGTCTTCATCATTCACTATGGGCTTGCGTACGAATAGCGAACAAGTCAGCAGTGGAGACGTTATTGATACTCAATTTTTTTTTTTATATTAAATTAGGCAAGCGCTTGACCACAAGTTGCCTGATGGTAAGCAATGCAGTGTTTCTAGATGGAGTGCACTTGCCTAGAAGGAGTGTATAACGTAAAATGTAAAGAGTAATATATAACAAAATTAGACTGTATAAAAGAGTGAGTTAAAATATGATTTTTAGTTAACTAATTTATTTATCACGCCTTTTCCCCGAGGGGTGGCAGAGGCATATTATATGCCCACTTTTCACCATGTGTATACCTGTCCCACGTAATAGGTGGTGATCCCATTGCGGTGAAATAGACAGACGCAGATTGTGGCTACCTGCTGTTTAAATTTTTGAAGTCGCTCATAAGGCCTTCAACTTGACTTAACAACTGCCATATATGTTACTGGCAACCGGGACCAACGGCTTAACGTGGCCGTAAATGCCACAAAGTGTTCACCCATCCGAGGACCGCCATAGTGAAAGTTGCGTAACTCAGTGATCGTTTACAGAACACTGAGACCGCGGGGCCACGAGCGCTTCTTATATATACATATTTTTAAATGTCCTAGAATGTTTACCTTGATTAAATTCCTGGCCTTATTGCAAGGGCAAGGTCGGCCATGAACATTTGGCGGTCATCCTACCTAAATAGTCATAATGTAGGAATCTATTGTTTAAAGCATCATGAATGCCTTTAGTGATTCGACTGATTCGTAATGAAATAAAATTATCTTATTCATCTCAAAAATCTCTCATTCATACCTAAGTGATTGTGGTCATTGAACTTTTCGTAAATCCGAGACGTGGTTTGAATATGTCTGATGTCTGGCATACTTTACTTACTGTGAAGTGAAAAACTATATATATATATATAAAAAAGGCAAAATCACTGACTGACTCATTGATCACGAAATCTCTGGAACTACCAAAACTACGACGCTCAAACTTCGCATGGAGATTCTTTTTAACACGTAGATTTCCGCTAAGAACGGATTTTGTGAAATTATACCCCAAAGGAAGTAAATAAGCGATAAACGGTTGTATGGAACTTCGTCATTTTCAAAGTTAGAAACATGAACTTATGTACACCTGTTTTTAGTAACAAATAAATGGGTACGTGTATCGCGGTTTTGCAAAACCTGTTAGGCGGTAAACAAGGGTTGAAATTTTATATGGGACATTCTTTATTTTTAAAAATAGCTACACGAAATTTCATATACCTACTTCTGATAAAATTTAAAAAATACACGTTAATGAATTTTGATAAATTCTACCCTTAAGGTCGGTAATTGATCACGAAACCTATAAAATAACAAAGCTACGAAGCCCAAACATCGCATGGGGGTTTCTTTTAGCACGTAGTGCTCCCTAAGGAAGGATTTTGCGAAAATTTACCACTAAGAACGCAAATAAGCGTAATAAACGGTTGTGTGGAAGTTCGTCATTTTCTAAGATAGAAACATGAATTTACGTACACCTGTTTATGGTTACAAATAAATAGGCACGTGTACCTATCGCGGTTTCGCAAAACTATAAGGAGATAAAACAGCGGTTGTATTAATTAAACTTCGCATTGGGGTTCATTTTAACACGTAGGTGCCCCCTATAAGGGAGTTTTGTGAATTTTACCCCTAAGAACGTAAATAAGGGATAAACGGTTGTATGGAAGATGGCATTTTCAAAGATGTACTTACATGTACTTACTTACGTACTTATACCAGTTTTAGAAGAATCTTCTAAGTCCTGTATTACCAGCGATTCGGTGTTCCCGCGGGAACCAAAACTAAGTGAGTGAACCACGCACAGCCTGAACATTAAACGTGGAAACCAGAAATTTGGTCAATTAAATCTTTGGATAAGCAATAAAAACGGGACTCCCGATATTTCCATGGAAACGGGAACTATGCGGATGAAGCCACACAGAGTATAAACTATCAAACAAAGGAACATAACTAAAAATTGGTAGAAGTATTTATTAGGTTACGCGCTACCCTCTTTAACTTGTCTCTTTCTTTGTCTGTTTATCTAATATATCTCTTATAAATGGGTGAAATTTTATGATTGCGTTGCTCTCGAGGGTCACTTTGAAAGTAGAGGGAAAACGAGCTAGCTTTTAGAACAAAAGAGGTCTACCATCTACCATAATAAAAAAGGGTACTCCAACGAGCTGTGCCAAAAAAAAAAGTTTTTCTTTGTTCTCCAGTCAACTGTACCAAGTTGACCATACAGTAGGTAAAACGTATCCGCTGTACGGTCACCTGAACTAGCTAACTGTACCATGGAGCAATAATTGTCTTTCTCTTTTCTTCTATTACGCGGTGTTTCCCAACCTTACAGCTCAGGTGCACCGCACCAGCTTGCCATTTTGATAGTCGGTTTTTAAACTTTTCCTAACCTTACTCATCACTCTAGCTATCCCTTTCTACCTATAAATAACCTTCGAAGTGATCATATCTATACTTGAAACAATGACGTCATACAAATAGCCTCGCTGGAAAGACGAATATAAAGGACATGAGTCGTCTGATGATGAGTCATTTCTGCAGTTTGTACCTATTGTTTGTTATTGTAAACGTCTACTTTCGTAATAAAGATGCCCAAATAGGCCTAAATAAATAAGACTTGTCACAAATTTAAACATGGAACGATCTGTCAACGCAGCTTCGCTCTTTTTCTAATAGGTAACCCCTGGTTTTTCAAACGGAGCGTGAAGAGGTACATCATTGGGCCGCCAACTTGAGGGCCACTATCAATAGTGTTGACTTGTTGAGAACTGTGAGAGTGGCCCACAATTCGCTAGATGTCGCCATGGCTTTCCTTCAGGCTGTAAAAAATTTGGCTTTAAAAAAACTTATGTACTTACCTACTATGTTTTGGATAGGTAGCAAGGCGGTATTAGTTTTGACTCATGAAAGGCGCTAATGATATTGATAAAGTGCACGCATACCAAAATATTTTGTTTCACATACCAACCTATCTTTACCCTGTATCCCCGACGGGGTAGTCGGAGAGGACATGTCGCCACTCGCCAGTCCAGACGTTGCGATCCATGCATACTTCTTTCGCTTCCTGTAGATTCATTAACCGCTTTATACATGCAAATCTGGGTATCCGAGAACTTTTGACTGTTCTGTGTTAGAGCAATCTGCTCACGTGGTCTTCGTATGAAGTCGATCGGCCTGCCAACCCCCTATGAAAAACCAATAGTTAACATTCCGACGAAGTTAACGATTGATTTTGAATAGGCGGTTGGGTTGTAAAACCTATATACCTAGTTTAGCGTCCACTTCCGCCCGTGTTCATTAAAATATCGCTATTCACGTAGGTACTTAGGTCACAAAGTAACAATTATGAACGTCAATATTATCGCTTCTAAATTAACTGCCAGATTCGCAAGGGAGAGCCTGAGAAAGAACGTGACGTAAAAACTCAAGGCTACCCTTTCTTAACAACACAATATCTTAACATCAATAAGTTTCGAAAACGTCGATTCGACGGATCCTTCTAGGTTGGTACCTACCGTAACTTTGAAGAACCTCCTATCGGATCTTAGTTTGACGGAACTTTGAGAATGTGGTTATGAATAAGAGGGCAGGAGTCGGATCGGGATTAGACTCCGCGTTTTCTCCATATTGTTTCATTAGAACTTTATACTCTATGCACTTTTCAATAAGACCGATTTTCAATACTCATCGGATCCGGATATAACCTAAATGTTATGACTGTCTAAAAAAATCAAACATTTGTTGTGTAGAGATTATTTGTTTACCTGCAAAGGCTTGTTACAAAGGAATTCACTGGAATTAACCAACTTTCACTTAAATAGCACATTGTGTAGCTATACAGTTCGAGTAAAACTTTGATAACCTCCACACCACAACGGAACTTTTCTAGGCGTTATACTTATGTACCGTGTTGTTGACTGGCGTTAATAAAAAAGAAACAAACTTAGAAAAACATGTTCCTTGATCGTTTTATTATTATTCTATTCATTACATACAGCAATTTAATAAATAGGTACAATATATAATTAGACAAACAGAACGTAATGAAGATTTGCTAGGCACAATGCGCGGGAGGCCTATAATACCTCATATTTTCTCTATACACATCTGTGCTTTCTAAATACATGATACCTAGGAGCAAAGTGGGCTACATTCAATGGAAACTTTGTTAATAACGCTCGATTATTACAATAAACAGCACTGTCCCGTTACTTTACCTGTTACGATTGAGTGACACAAAAAAAAACACCACATTATAAAAACATGTTAATCATTTTAATTTAATCAAATTTGAAATATCGCGTACGCTCTCTCTGTCATAATAGAAAAAGATGAAAGGTATACATGTTAATATATATTACGTGTGAATGTGGGGTGAGCCTCGGCCTAGAAACCGTGCACTTTCAGCTGTTCGGGCTTCACTAGGCCCGACTTGGTAAGCCACTGACAAATATTCTCGCGCTGATCGCCCTGTAGCTGCAACACCTCTCCGTACTCCGGGTGCTCCACTACGGTTCCGTTGCATGCGAACTCCTTCTTGCATGCCCGAACTATCTTCTTCAAGTCATATTCTGAAGAGAGGCCTTGCACCGTTGTCAGCGTCTTACGCCCGTTTCGTTGTTGGATACGAACGTGGACTAAACCATCTTGTACATCGTCTTCCGAGCTTTTGATAGCATCGGCGAATGGGTCATATGTGTTTAGATTCTGGATGGACATACGATTGAACGTAAGTTCTCTTGTTCAACAAAACACTGCGATACTACGCACGTACACAAACTGTCACTGATAGATAACGCGCGGTGATGTATGCTTATACTCGCTGACAAACGACCAATTTACGCAAACTCCAAAATGTAATGGCGGCCACGGTCAAGAAATGGAAATGTCACGCGGAGGCGGAAATTATCGATCATGACCATAGACAACCCGATACTTTCGTAAAGCAGGTGCTACACATAAGCTTGTACTATGGTTTCTCACTACACAAAATTTTGTCAAATGCCTGTCGAGCAAGGTTTCTCTTATGCTTCTAACCTTTTAATTGTGCATATAACTTGGGTACATAATCGTCATACTTTGCGAAATAAAAATTCCCAGCAATAGGAGGACCGAATTTAAACTGATCTGCAAATTTAGAAATAGAAAATTTGCCTCTTTTATCTCCTGAGTTATTCGGTAATTTATGTATTTTAGAAAAATCACACTTTCCAGGTTGTTTATAAACCAAAAAAACGTACCGATGTAAACCAGTTCCTTTTGGTGGCCCGGAACCAATATAATCAGATAATACTTCACCTTTATTCATATCTGAACCAAAAATATTTCCAACGAGCCAGTGGTGCCATTCACGGAATTTTGGACTTTCTCGACTAGGTGCATCAGGATCTACCATGGCTAACGTATAGTATTCTTCATCTTTAGCGGCCCATTTCACAGTTGGTTTGTCTTTTACTTGAGTAGGAGTTAGTTCTTTTCCTGTTGCCATTGTAGCTCCACTGGGATACTGGACATGAATTAATTCTGATGGAGCTATTTGAATCACATCGGGCACAATACAATGTTCTTTGAAAAGACTTTGTATATCAGACATAATTTTCGTTGAAACTGTTGGCCCTGTTAGGTGATATTCTAAATTCGTGTTATATAATCGGTTAAACTGAAAAGAATTACAATATTTTGATGTTCTAACAGACCTTAAGAGAAAGGGGTGCAAATTCACAAATAGGAATACAACTTTATTGAAAACCATAATCAACAACGAGTTACTTAGTAACGTAAAAGGAATGACGTCATTTAAGTAAAGAGAATATAACAAGGCCTTCAATTAAATTTTTTTGGGTATGGCACTCGTCGAACGAACTCAACGATTCAGCCAAAAACAGACATGCGATGGAGATTATTTTTAAATGTGAAATTGTAGGAATAACAATTTAGCAATTTTGGTTTTGGTCCATATGTGAAAAATTCTTGAATAAACATAATAAGAAAAAAAAACACAAATATAAAACAAATAAATACGAATAATATAGATAATAATAATAACAAGGCCTTATTCTTTGTACATAAAAGTGTGATAGATAAAATTAATGACATTACTTCTTGACTAAAATGCCCTTAAAAAAAAGAAGTGTTGTATTGGACTTGTCACAGTCATTATGACAGGACTTGTGAGAAATATAAAGATTATGGCGGGAACAGCGAAGGACCCTGTCACACCTTTTTTTTTTCAAATGTTTATTTGTAAAAGTGTTAGATTCTTAAACATAAAAACTATCCAAAGTGCACAATTATTTAGAAATAGGATAATTCAGTCGAAAACGATATTTTCGAAAGTAGTTAACACCTACTTACCAAATTCCACATATAGCACAGTAAAGTTCCTAAGTTTTATTGGAGTGGAATTTTTAACAAACAAACCTATACTTGAATACGTGCTAACTGACCTATACCTGAATACGTGCTAAGTGACAAATTTCCAGAGAGCTGCAATAAGGGATCCACTGCCTTATTGGGGCAAGGACCAGGACCTAGGACCGAGGACTTGAAATCGACAAACGACTATAAATAACTAAAACTAAATAAGAAAATATTAATACTGAAGACTAGGCTGCATGGACTAAGTTTCCATTGCCTGCTCAAGATGGGCGAAGACAACTACTACAACAACCTACCACAACAATATAGTATGTAGGACTTCTGGCGGGAAGAGTGTCAAGTGCGAACGCTTGCTGTATATTATTTTCTAAAACTAGTGCATTTATCTTATTTCATGTGCGGGAGTGGTGGTTTCTTGGACATAAAAGTTGTGTTAACGTGCTATAGTGAAAGACAATGATACATAAGCAGTGAAATGCTATTATCTCTCCTGCCGCGAAAAGTCTCGTGAAAAACTAATCATAAAATAATCACCATCATACTTAGGGCAAGGACCAGAGACCAAGGACACGACATCGACAAAGACTGGACAGGACTAATTAGAAGATTGAAGAAATATGATATAAAAAATAAGATTTAGCTAAAAGGTTTTCGTAACTAGTCCTTAAATAATTATAAAAAAAAAGTGTTCATCAGTTGGCTAGTTGGCGCTGTTTAAAATATCTATCACAATATCCTAAAATAATGGATCACCCTGACTCCTACTACATTAGATATTCTTTGTCAATCGTTCCACACTTATTTGTTGGAAGTGACTAAACCAACGGAGCATGCCCTTTTCCAGTTTAAGGCTGATACTATCATTCAAACCTGCCATATTGCGTATCACTTTGTTACGGAATTTGATATTTATAGTATAAATATAAAATTTAAAAAACTTAACTGTCTTCACGCTGAATTCCTGACGGGGTAGTCAGAAAGGACAGATCGCCAGGCTTCGCGATCCATGCATACTTCTTCAGCTTCCTGTCATCGTTCCATAAATGCACGTCTGGGTATCAAGAGTACTTTTGACTTTTCCGGTGTTGAGCAATCTGCTCACGTGGTCTTCATATGTAAGTCTCGGCCTACGCAGACTCCTTCTACCCTCTACTTTCGCACAATATATATTCTTCGTCAATCGTTCCTCATTCATTTGTTGGACGTGTCCAAACCAATGGAGCACGCCCTTTTCCAGCTTAACGCTGACACTTTCATTCAAACCTGCCATATTGTGTATCACTTCGTTTCGTATTCGGTCGGCCAAGGTTACGCCGCACAATTTTCAAAGTGATAGCATCTCCACAGCCTGCATCTTTTGAAATACCCAGGTTAAATCAATATTATAAATATAAAATTCCAGTTAAATTCAATAAATATACATTTAATAATTACAATATCTTGAGAATTTTTACTTGTATTATCATTTTAACCTAGATTTAACTCTATATTTAGGTGATACATTTTATACAAACATTTTTTAAGCCAATGTACATGTTTAGCTTAAAATGTGGGTAACGCACCTCAGGCAATGTAAATCGTTTTATGTAGAAATGTTATACATAATGTCAGGAAAGAGGTACTCTTTGAACATGCTGTATAGGTTTTTAGAGTTGTATTACTCGAGGATACCTTTTTTTAGTTACTGGTGGAAGACTTTTTAGAAGACTCATCCACATAGAAACGGTTCACGTGGGACATCTGGGATAATTATGTTATATTAAAATATTTATAAGTCATTCTTTATAATATCAGCTACTAGTCAGTGAAAATTAGTTCAGAGATTACTCGTAACAAAGATCTCGTAACAGAGAAAAATGTTTTTTTTTATGTAAATGTATATACTTTTATATGCATTTAGTGAAACACTGTTAATTACAAAAAGATATATCTATTTTATTTATCTGTATATATGCTCTAGCATTCTTGAGTTTTGCGGAACATTCTGGAATACAGCACTGTGTCAGTTAACATTTAATAAATAACCTTAATTTTAAAACGGCTTTTAAAGGAGTTGCTTCTTAGATAATATTACACTTAGCAAAATGCATGGTCAGATGTTCCAAAGGGCAGTAATGGCAACCTTATAAGGTTGGTAGGCTATATATCATCACGTTACTACCCTGAAGAGCAGAGCAGTTATCATACATATTGACAAACACATATTTAGAAGTAGTGTGACGGGATGATATATGTCACAGACAAAGTCATGGGGGTCACCTAGTCAATTGTAAGAATATGACAGGTACTTAATTGCACTTAAAAAATTGTTTGAACCTCACTTGTGGGATAACAATGTACACTGGGATTGGATATCCTAAATCCGGCTATCCTACTAATATTATAAACATGAAAGTTTGTTAGTATGGTTATTTGTTACTCTTTCACACAGAATCTACTGAATAGATTTTGATGAAACTTTACAATAATATAGCTTATACATCAGAATAACACATATGCTACTTTTTATCTCGGGAACAAGTTGCTGTGGGAAACAGAGAAAACATCACCACAAGTACAGAGTTGCAGGTGTCAACTAGTTAGTCAATAAAGTTATGCCAAAATAGTACTTGAAATCTGATCTCAGAGATGCAAAAGCAATTCCGTAGGAGTATTTCTAGCTAAGTTACCTCATACTTAAACTAGAGGCATGCAGCTTAAGGCATACCTAACATTCTTTCATTATTACTTGAGAGTCCATTTGAGGACACTTCGTAATATTACAAAGTTTATTGAAGTATAATGACTATAATTATGTGTTAATACACTTTCAATTAACTTTTATTGGTAGTATAGTATGGCACTACAGCTATCGTTTTTAAGACTACTCTGACTAAAACATTAGTCGTAAGGTTGATTTTATTTATACAGAACTAGGCACTATAATTTCTTAGCCTTAACCCGGGCCAATATAGCCTCAGCTGTCAGAGGAACACGTAATTTCTTTTCCATACCGTCACTTTCAAGTTGGGAAACCACGTCATGAGTATTTTTTAACTTTCTCCTCAGCTCTTCAATTCTTTGTTGTCTTTCTGTAATTTCGACTATAAAATCTTCTGAATCTTGGCAAGATACTGTGTCAAGGTTTACTAATACATTCTTCGGTTTAAAACGATAATTAGATATAGTTTCTATTTGTAAATTTAATAGCTTTTTCTCCACAAGGAGAATTTTTTGATCGTAATCAACACACGTCTTTCCGAACCGCTTTCGGGTTTCTACGACTATATTCATAAGATTTTCGCACTTCGATTCAAGCGAAGGGTCGTTGTCTGCAAATAAAGACTACTATTAAACAAGAATACATTCAATAGTTAATATCAATACACAATGCTAAACTTAACGAATGAAATTACCCATTGTTTCTGAATTTCCAGTTCTACAATTAGTTCGATTAGATATTGAGACACTTTTCCAAGTATATCAATTATTTACATTATCTTCTTGTTAGATTTCATTCAATAAAACACAATAAATGCACAATAATATATATTACAACAAAGATTCAAAGCCAGTACAAAACAAATTCAAATTTGTTTTGACGTTTGTTGTTATGTTATTTGTCTTTGCCCATCTTGGAAAAACAAAAGAAACTCAGTCCATACAACCTTGTCCATGGCATAGAAATTTTCTAAAAAATATATTTTAGTCATGTTTAGTCCTAGGTCCTTGACTCAATTAAGATAGTAATTTTACTGCAGCCTTATACGTGAATTTTGGAAAGTAACAGAAAATGCCGCATTCCACTGGTTATCCAATTTTACAACATTAGTGCACATTGTCGTAGCTTTAACATTTTGGAAACCACAATTTTTACACAACTCTTGAAAATACACCAGTTTTGAACAATTTACAACGGGATGGCGACTGCGTCCTACGTTCCACCGAAATCATACTCAAGTTGGCTAAGACTGATGTTCCAAGCGCGGTCCGTTCCAGATTCAGCAACAAAGAGATTAGCTCTTGCCGCAACTGTTAGTCATAGGTCACTGTCGATCACTACATCTTGACCTAACCTAATACGGTACTATTGTGATACGGTGCCCAATGAGCTGATAGATTTTTTTTAAAGATTCAGTAATAATTAATCATTAGACATCTGTAACCAATGGACGTTTGCATAACAAGAAGTGTTTTCTTCGCGTTGATCAAGCCACACGAAGTTATGATGAGTTTAGGTAGATTTGCAATTATTAAACAAAAGGAAGATAGATTTATTAATATATTATATTTTCTAAAATTATAACAAAAAACCTTTACCAATGATCGTGCGTACTATAATTACTTGAAGAAGAAATAATTGTTATGGAGATATAGGTCTTACGGTGTTACAATGTGTACCGAATTTTTAATCATTCTCATGAACTCTTGAACATTTATCTGAAAATTAAAAAATAAAATCAATTTAAGCACATCTGTCATAATTATTACAAACAATATAGTAAAATACATAATTGTGAAGGTAAATATAACATCATCACAAGGCGTTCGTTATTAGGATATGATTTTCATCCTAAATAATAATATTGATTACGATGAATCGCCGGAACTCTCAAGTCCATAAAAAACTGGTCACTCAATTTCATGGTTTAGGTGGAAGACGAACGACTTATTGTCTACTGGTTTGAAAGTAGCCTTACAAATCCATCGAAATCTTTGTCAGCATCATCTACCATTTCTTCTATTTCTTCATCAGTTAAGTAACAACCGAGTATTTTAGTAACTTTCTTCACGTTGTCGAAACTAATATAGCCTGCAATATACCCAACTGATTAGTAAATTTTATGATCATAAAATATAAGTTTAAAACTCCAAAAATATACAAGAGAAAATATGAAGCACTCGTGGCCCCGCGGACTCAGTGTTCTGTAAACGATCACTGACGTTACGCAACTTTCACTATGGCCGGTGCTCGGATGGGTGACCACTTTGTGGCGTTTGCGAGCGTTTCCGTGCTTCAGAAGGCACGTTAAGCCGTTGGTACCGGTTGCCAGTAAATGGCAGTCGTTAAGTCAAGTTGAAGGCCTTATGGGTGGCTTGAATAATTTCAACAGCAGGTAGCCAGAACCTGCGTCTGTCTATTTCAATACGGCAATGGGCTCACCACCTATTACGTGGGACAGGAATACACATGGTGAAAAGTGAATGAATCCCTTCGGGGATAAGCCGTGATAGATAAATAGAAAATATTTTTTAGTTAAGTCTAAGTTTAGGTAAACATTAGATAAAAGTGGTATGTGTGATAAAAGTGGTGTACTGTGCCCCACCAAGATCTTCGGGCCCAAGTCATCATTACTGTGGCAAGTGGTTCACCTGCTGACCATCCAATGAAGTTCTGGTGTAGGCATTCTTACGGGGTTGGGAGATTATACGATAGTAGCTTCTAATATTGGCTAAAATTATAAACGACATCACAGGTAATGTTCATCAATTATGCCTTATCCCTGGCATATTATACGCCCAATTTTCACCTAGTGTATTCCTGTCAAACGTAATACATAGTTGGTGGTGAGCCCACGTCCGTAATAGTAGTTTATGATACTGTTGCATAATAAGGGTTCTGGCGAGTTTTTTTATAGTATCACACGAGTGTTATAAGACCAAGTTATGTACAGTGTCATACACTACTTTATCTACTCTCATACTATAATACGTAAAACAATATTGCAAATAAAATGATATATAACAACAAATTTATTTTTTAAATATCAAATGTTTGCGCCTTAATATGAGAGATGTAAATGCATTAGAGTGTCGTATCTGCGTGTTATTGTGTGACGGAGGCGAGCGGGCGCGCGCGGGGTGTCGGAGGCGAGCGGCCGCGCGCGGGGTGTCGGAGGAGGGCAGGGCGGCAGTGAGCGTCGCTCTACCGCCTTGGTCCAGCTGGAGGTTGTATAGGTGTATCGTTATGATTAAAAAGTTATATTATGATACAGGTGTCCATACAAGACCTGTATCGTAATTAAACTTTTTTTTTATTATTTTTGGCCTGTACGTAATGTTTGTCATAAGAATTTTGTTATCAGTTTTATAATCTTTGTATTATAGTATCAGAGTAGATAAAATATTATTTAATATTACTAAAATATTACGTAACATCACAGGGATAGTAAATAATACCTAAAATTAAAAGCAAAAGCAGCTTCTAATAGTCAATTGCAACAGACCTCAGGCTCCAAATCCAAGTTGAATTTGGGATGACGCTAAGAAGTAAAAGTCCTAAGTCATGACTTAGGACTTTCTTAACCTATATTATGTGATATACAAAATTCTTCACAGCAAGATTGTGCAACTGATTGCAGTTTAACCAGATAAGCTAGTAGGGTGGCATTAGTTCGCCCAGATAGTAATGCTATTAGATTACTGTATCTGCGAAATTACCCGTGTCGTCCATATCAAAAAGTCGAAAACTTTTCATAATGTCTCCGTCACTGTCCAGAGACATAATCTTCCTCGTAATGGCAGTTTCAAAATTCTCGAAGCTTAGCTTTCCAGTGTCACCTTTGTCAACACCACTTATCATTTTCTGAAGTTCTTCTTTAGTTGGTTCATAGCCTAACCCAAAATAAAATAAGAAAAAAATAAATATAATAAAACAAACAATGTAGATTATTTTTATTTAAAGTGATGAAAAAGGACAACTTGGTTCAAATGGAACTTGAACACGTAGGCTTTTTCCAAGTTCAGATTCAGTGGTATTGGTTTGGAGCTTAGAGTGTAATTAAGTAATAAACATACAAACATTGCGGGACTAGGGGACATTTTGTTGTACACAACGTCGTCTACCCCAAAGCTTGTTGAGATATAGACAACTAAATAAACAAACTTTTATACTTCTAAATACACACTTTTTGTACGTAGTACACACCCAAATTCCAAACAAATATTTTCGGATTACACAAATATTTTTTCCGACCCGGGAATGGAACTCGAGACCTTAATGCGACAGTCGCAAACATTACCACTTACGCCACCGAGCAGTCAAAAATCTTCACAAAATTTCACATTTCTAATATTATTTATTAGGATAATACCTATTATAAATGTGAAACTTTGAAATTTGTGTGAAAATTATAAAATTATATCTAAAACCTCCAGTTTTAACGAACCATTTTATAAAAATACATTGTACTTTTTACGAATTAGGACAGAACGCTAATATGTAGTGCTTAACAAAATTGCACAATGGGCTTTCGGAGGACGAAGCAGAATTCTACGTGAAAACAAAAATGGCTTACCTAGTGCTTTAATGGCGACACGAAAATCTGCTGCATTGATTTTACCCTCACCAGTATAATCCAGAAGGTTGAAGGCCTCCCGTAAATCACTTTGCTAAAACAAATTAGTATTAGTACTTAGTTTCCCCTTTTTACATTTTAAAGTACGGTTTAAACTAAAATAAATCCAGATAAATGTAGAAGTGCTTGAAACTACACCGATTAGCACCATGAATGAATGCCAAAGCCGGCGCCACCTGCAAGTGTTGCACCTGCTGACAACGGACGAGGTCATCACAAAGAGAAGGAGAAAACAAACCTTGAGGCCAGTGTCGCACAGCAAGATCAAGCACCTTCCCAATACAAAATTCTAAAAGAACTACGTCCAGCTGTGCACTGTGATAGGCTGATTTGATTTTTTGGAACAAGGACTCACCATCATTGCCATGAGCTAGTAGATATTTTTGACTGAGGAGGTGAGCGAAGCGAGCGACAAAAGTCTCCGTTAACCTTTACTGGTACGGGAAAAATGCTATTGATGTCCGTCCGACTCCATTCAGTCTACAGATCGCATTTTTCATCGGATTTGCATGCAACTTGGCATGGACAATCCTCGATGTAGCCAACAACTTTTAGCGAGGGGGTTTTTCGATCGGGGGAAATGGAGGCTGGGGAGGGAAATGGTCCCATAGTGGTTGGTAAGAGCCCACAGAACGAAAAAAGGAAATCTATATAAATTAAAAAGAAAAAAGAAATTACTCCGAAGTCTACGGTTCACAGAACCACTAGTAAGAAAGGACACGTTCCAAACCTCTTCCTATCATGGTTACCTCTCTTTATACTGTGCTATTGTGAAGCACAAAGTATTTTCTAGTTAACCCAGTATCTGGTCCGATTCGTAGTTGAAAAAATAAAATGATCCGTCACGCATGGAGCGCTTCTTCGTCGAGATGGATCAAAACTTAGAAGCCACTTGGATATAGTTCGAGGACGATACTGGTATTTCATGTTCTGAAACTCGATGAATTTAGGGTTTAAATTGATATTTAGTATCTAGAGTTAGAGGTGTCGCTAATAATCATCAACCGATCCGTGGCGACCGAACAGTTTACTTTTTGACTTATGAGCCCAAGGTTGGCGATCTGTAAGCAGTTCAGCCAATTTTACCCATATCTAAATGTAAAGCACGTATTAGGTAAGTTTACACAGGTGTGTAAACAAACAATTGTGGTAATTATAATGGAAGAGTTAAAAGTGCCTAAGTCAGTCAATTATACCTGATCTTTAGTTAATGTCAACTTTGCATGTATTGGAGTTGTCGAAGTATGATGTAGCCATTTTTCTATTTCAACTACTTCATCTTCAGAAAATTCAGCAGTACCAGATAAAGTATTGCCGTCCATTTTGAAATAAAAGTGAAACTACAGGGCTATGACTAGAATATATTGATCAAACAACCCAACGGTTCATTGAGCATAACTTCAATGAATATTAATACAAATTAGTGTTGCAAGATGCAAAAACTGATGGTATTTGAACAATTTTTTACTATGTAATATTTTTGACCAAAGGTTGCGCTTGTTGCTTTGCTTTTGATACGAGATGAGTACAGACGCTTTGCAAGCAGGACTTGATATGTTTGGGTTGCAAACTTTCTATTTTTTTTTATTACTATATTATAATAGGCTATGGGCCCAGCACCGACCCCACATCCACGAACTATGGAAGATTCTTTCCATTACAAAAAAGAAGACTAGATGTAACTAAAACTGAACAACATAAGTGAGTGACCATTTTTGTTTTCTTAGCTCTAGCGAATTGAGGGTTATTCTCATAGTGCACAAGATTAATTTTACAACAGTCGTTAAGTGACGGCCCAATGATGGCTTTTCTTGTATAGAAATATAAAATTAATAAAATCTTAGTGCCTCGCCTCGACTGGGTTGCAGCATAGGCCAGATATTAATTACCAGAGAAACTGAGACCAGTAAGCTGAAAACGAAATTTTTACTGTCTACATAATCCAGAACTCGTGTTGTAAGATATTACACGGATATATAACTATGCCTAAATAAGTGTTTTTCATTTATTTATTTGTACCTACTTATTACCTGTTCTTCTGTAAGCTGGAGAACAGCAGACACAATTTTTTCTTTCTCTTCATCAGCTTCATTTTCATGTTCACTGGTCGCATCCAAACTTTCTTCGTTGGGATTCATTTTGAGTTAATATGAAAATCTCAATATAAATAACGGAATGAAATAAACAGAACCTAATACACAAAACCTTTATCTTAGCATAAAACGATCTCAATAGGTAGGTACATCTCAGCCAAAGAAAATATATAATACTTACGTTTAATCTCAGTAATGCACCAAATGTAAATCTGACAGCAATCACAAGATTCAAAGAGGTGTAGAGCCATTGAGTTCTATCAAGATCTCATTGTTACAGTAAGCCAGTAAGCTTGGGTACTAACCAAATGAGCTTAAACACACTTGCCTATAGCGCAATTCAAATAGAAGTTCCTGTAGCAGTCTCAAAGTCTCAATCGGTTCAGATGTTGAGACAGTTTGGCAAGCTTTTACTATTTAAATGAATCAAAAGTACTCTATAGACATAAAAACTAACGTAATAAATTTATAAAGACAAATAAATAATAATAAATATAATAAATAAATATTGTGGGACACTTTTCACACAGCGCCATCTAGCCCAAAGTAAGCTAATATTAGCTTGTGTTATGGGATCTAGATAACTGATAAACAAACTTATATATTTCTAAATACATACATATTATAGATAAATAACACCCAGACACAGAATAAACCATCGTGCTCATCACACAAAGTTTTATCCTGGGTGGGAATCGAACCCACGACCTCTTGCGTAGCAGTCGGATGCACTCCCACCGCGCCACAGAGGCAGTCTCATCTCATCTCAGTCTCAAGTCTCAAATCAAATTGAACTGTCTGTGTGTAATTTCAAATTAACAGCTTTTATTCCATGCATATGAAAATATAATATAGGTAACAATATTTATATATAATGCCGAAATACCGAACGATATTACTCTATGTATTTTGATGACGTAGTAAATAAATATAGTTTACACATATAAAGTTAAAATATCCATCACGCCTTATCCCCGAAGGGGTGGCAGAGGCATATTATATGCCCACTTTTCACCGTGTGGATTCCTGTCCCACGTAATAGGTGGTGAGCCCATTGCCGTGTTGAAATCACAAATAAAGTTCATTATTTTATATGAAGTTATAGAAATAAATGAAATATCTATAATTGTAAATTTATATGTTTTATCGTATTATCAGTTAGGACTAACTGTGATAATATTTAACGCTCCGTGTGCACGTGTGCTTAGTCAGGTTTGGCCCATTGATTTTCTCTATGGTTTACAACTTTTTTTTCTTTACGAGACTAACGAAACTGAGGCCCGCCATCGCTATTTAGGTACTAATTTTGAGGTTATAGCGGCGAACGACGCCGTTGCTATTTTCACTAGTAAATAGTATTTAAATCTGCCAAAATGAAACTCGTACGTTTTCTAATGAAGTTGAGCCACGAAACAGTGACCATTGAACTAAAAAACGGTAGTGTTGTGCATGGAACAATCACAGGCGTTGATGTCGCTATGAACACACACTTGAAAGCTGTAAAGGTAACTTTGAAAAACAAGGAAGATCTACAATTGGAGACGCTAAGCATTCGCGGCAACAATATCAGATACTATCTGTTGCCCGACAGTTTACCATTAGAAACACTTTTACTTGATGACACTCCTAAGGGTCGAGGTAGGCGAGAGGGTTTCTCGAGAGGCGGTGGTGGTGGCGGCGGTGGAGGTGGTCGTGGAAGAGGCCGCGGTGGTCGTGGAGGACGTGGTGGACCCCGAGGAGGTCGTGGAGGACGCGGACGTGGACGTCGTTAGTCTGTATTTACGTTAAGTACCATCTAAATTTGTGATTACACTATCTGTATAAGGACTGTATGGTTTTATTTCATGTGATCATCATTCTAAGGGGATTTTTTTCTTTTATTTGCCTAACATTATCAAATAGAAGGTCAAAGAATTATGAATACTTTTATGCCAAGATTCTATTTTCAAAAAAACATTTTTTATAAGAATTTGTGTGTGATAAGCATAATTCCAAAATCTTTAGTGTATTTGAATGTGGAATATTGAACTAATTAGGTAACATTTAGCCTTACTACAGATAAGTTTAAAACCTAGTAATATATTCATGGGAAGTATGATGGAATGTACAGTACTTCTAATGCATTATTTTTTACAGTAAACTTGTGAAGTGTCTTCTATGACTTTTTATTCATGTTCAATAGTCATCTGTGGAGGTATCTGGTCTGAGTGTATGGATCCCCGCCAAGATCTCCAGGTACCAAGTAACCTTACCTAGCATTGCACCTGTTGATTAACGAACAAGGCAATGACATAGGTGCTTTTATAGGATGGGAGGATAGCAGTTGCTCTCAACAATTCTGAAAATGATAAGCTGCTTCTAGCACAGAAATAACAGTGGACCCCATGCTCTAAATCCAGGTAGGAATCCAGTGGTTTGCAGGCAATTGGGAATACTGTAAAATATTCTGCCCCATTTTTTTACACCGCTGTCTTACCCAAAGTAAGCTAATATAAGCTTGTGTTATGGGATCTAGACAACTGATAAACATACTTGTATATTTCTAAATAGATATATTATACATAGGAAACACTCAAACTCCAAAATAAACATTTGTTGTTTACACAAATATTTATTTTCAACCCGGGACCTCAATTACGGCAGTCACATACACTACCACTGCACCACCAAAATCAATGAGAAGTTTAATTACTGAAAATAAGAGCATAAGCTTGCTTTGTATATTTAAAAAGAAATGAATTTGGTAATTTGCATCACCCACCTGATCACAGCTGGAAAGGCCATCATTAGCTGCCTGCATGTTGATGGTGTGCTTATATATACTCCTCACTGATAGGAATCCTTGGTTCTAGGAATATGTCGAACCTTTATGAAAGCTATTGGACCTGTTAATTAATATCTGAACCTCAAATCTATTATCAATAAAAAATTTCACAATTTTATCAAAACAAACATAACTTCTGCTTATCTTATTTATGCTTTTTCTCTAAAATAAAAAACATAGTTATTGAGGTAATGGTTTTGAATTATAGCAGCCTGTTTGAAGCGACTTGTTGTACAAAACAAGAGTCTCAGGACAGGACAGGGGAAAGAAACGGCCCAGTACTTACTTCTCATTGTGTGTCAGGTGGCAGATACAGGGTAAGTTTTACTGGGAACTAGTTTCCAAGACCTGGGTATCAGGAAATTGATGGAATAGAAATGATTCTCCAGTAGAAACAATTTTGAAAAGCAATTAGTATGCTAACTTTTTCTAAATTTAAACTTGAAACTTGGACTCGAATCCGCGTCTTCTGGTTCAACGCACCAAACGCGTTTACCAACTACACCACCGTGACCTGCTCAACACTGACGAATAATTCCAGCTCTTAAGGCGCCATCGACCGGCACTTAGCTAAGTTGCACGGTTCGACCTTGTGCGTTACCAAGTGGCCTTGTTCCAGCACGTGACATAAAATATTTTTAACTTTTAAAATTTAGATTCTCCCTTAATATCTTTGCATTAAAATTTTAAAATTTAGATTCTCCCTTAATATCTTTGCATTAAAATTTTCCAATTTTGATGAATTTTAATGCCTATTGTGTTAAAAATCAAACTAAAATATTTAACAATTTTAATTTTAAACAAACATATTAAGTATAAATGCCCTAATATCCAAATCAATACAAGCAAACACTGAACTTTAAATGTGGTCTTCACAGTGATGCTTCCAAACCTTACTTAGATTTGAAGACATGAATCCCTATCAATAGCTACTAGCAGGATTTGACCTTTGCTGTGAGCAAGTTCAAAAGCGCTTGTGGTCCTGTTAACTCTGTGTTCTGTAAACATTCACCAAGTTAAGCAACTTTCGCTATAGATCTATATGGCATTTGCGTGCGTTTCCGTGGTTCAGAAGGCATGTTAAGCCGTTGGTCCTGGTTTCCAGTAAAATGGCAGTCGTCAGGCCCAGTAGAAGGACTTATGGGCGGTTTGAAAAAGCAGGGTGTTCAGATTAGGGGCTTTTTCCTCTTTCTAGGGTAAAATTATTTTTCTTAAGGAACTTTTGTGGAAAGGAAATGTTTCTAATAAAGTATATTATTTTATATGCATTTAGTGAAAAGCTGCAAATTTGAAATTATACACAAACACATTTCAATTTTACTTATCTATGTAGATAACTGGTATGCAGTATTCCTCTACATAGAGTAAATGAACACTACGTTATGTATTAACGTAGCTCTTTTTTCTTTCTGGAAAAAATGTATGAAAAAGTAATTTTTTGGGGAAAGGTAAAATCGGTACTGGGGACATTTTTGACAAAGTAACTAAGATGGGCAACATTGAGAAAAAAGTTATGAAAAAGTGTCTATTTGGAGAAAAATTAAATTAAATCTGGGGAAATTTACGACAAAGTAGCTAGAACGGCAACATTGATCATATCCGAAGCGGACTCAATTAATAATAATTATGTCCGCCGGACTGCTCTACAGACGGTAAGATTTGGTCGGGCGGCCAATCAAATCCGCTGTCTGGTCGGATCAAATCCGGTCGTGTGTTAGGGCTTTAAATTTTGTTCCTCTGGTTTTTGTAGTCTTGTCTTTTTCTAGTCTATCAAAGTTTATATTTTATATTTATTTGTCTACATCATAATTTATTTTTAACTACACGATGCAATATGCCTGCTGACATAGCTTTCATTCTAATAAATGATACATAATGAAGGTCTGATGATGACCAGGTAAGTGCTTATTGGTTCTCAGTAACGGAAATAGTTAGGATGACCTAGCTTTCAAAATGTATCTAATTGTGCACTGGTGGCACTACATGGTACATTCTGAAGGTCTGATGATGACCAGGTAAGTGCTTATTGGTTCTCAGTAACAGAAATAGTAAAGATGACCTAGCTTTCAACATTTATCTAATTGAGCACTGGTGATACTACATGGCACATTCTGAAGGTCTGATGATGACCAGGTAAGTGCTTATTGGTTCTCTGTAACGGAAATCGTTAGGATGACCTAGCTTTCAACATTTATCTAATTGAGCACTGGTACATTCTGAAGGTCTGATGATGACCAGGTAAGTGCTTATTGGTTCTCAGTAACGGAAATAGTTAGGATGACCTAGCTTTCAACATTTATCTAATTGAGCACTGGTGATACTACATGGTACATTCTGAAGGTCTGATGATGACCAGGTAAGTGGATATTGGTTCTCAGTAACGGAAATAATTAGGATGGACCTAGCTTTCAACATTTATCTAATTGAGCACTGGTGATACTACATGGTACATTCTGAAGGTCTGATGATGACCAGGTAAGTGGATATTGGTTCTCAGTAACGGAAATAATTAGGATGACCTAGCTTTCAACATTTATCTAATTGAGCACTGGTGAAACTACATGCTACATTCTGAAGGTCTGATAATGACCAGGTAAGTGGATATTGGATCTCAGTAACAGAAATAGTAAGGATGACCTAGCTTTCAACATTTATCTAATTGAGCACTGGTGATACTACATGGTACATTCTGAAGGTCTGATGATGACCAGGTAAGTGCTTATTGGTTCTCTGTAACGGAAATAGTTAGGATGACCTAGCTTTCAACATTTATCTAATTGAGCACTGGTACATTCTGAAGGTGTGATGATGACCAGGTGAGTGCTTATTGGTTCTCAGTAACAGAAATAGTAAGGATGACCTAGCTTTCAACATTTATCTAATTGAGCACTGGTGATACTACATGGTACATTCTGAAGGTCTGATGATGACCAGGTAAGTGGATATTGGTTCTCAGTAACGGAAATAATTAGGATGGACCTAGCTTTCAACATTTATCTAATTGAGCACTAGTGCTACTACATGATACATTCTGAAGGTCTGATGATGACCAGGTAAGTGCTTATTGGATCTCAGTAACAGAAATAGGGTTATTAGCAAAATAAACAATAAGCTATATATAATCACCTTTATTTTCTTTATCACTGTCAAACAATTATTACAATTATAATTATTAATTATTTGTATAATAATGAGAAAATCTCAAACTCTTCCCGTTAAAAGTCACTGAAATTTAAATATCTTGAACAGGTCGGTTGGTCATTTATTGGGATAAGTGTTGGTGAAGGTGGTGCATGTAGGCTTTATTCTTGAAGTACGCACATATTTTGGTCTTCTGGTTTTTGTAAGTTATGCACCTTTTCCGGTCTTCCTTGTTCTTTATTGCCTGTAAAATATATGGCGGATTTCTAATTGCCATATTTCGACTGTGCCGCGGATCCAAAAGATCCGGCAAAATACAATTTAAATAAAATGTATATAATTTTATTTTCAAAAAAATCATCGTCTCTAGTTATTGTTTCTGTTTTCAGAGACTTTGACTCATTAAACCATACTCCAAATAAACATTTTGCTTTCCGAGTCACATGCAATTGCCCTTGAACTTGGTAATACCAATTGTGGGTTTTATTAACCTGCAAAATGCCCGAGTTATCTTTAAAATAAAAAATTACTTTTTTTTTGAGCTATGGCTTCGTCTAGTCCTATCTTGTGCGCTGAGATGGGACATTTCACCTCTACTATCGCGTCTTCTCCAATAAGACCATCTGGAGTAGCTCCTAAATATGGAATCTCGGGATCTATAAAAAGTCTGCATGGTCTAATTTCAACATCGTTTTGTATAGATAGCTGATCTAGCGCTTTTTTTTCGTGTTCTCTTCCATGCAGTATAGGCGCAGCATCTATATTAATTTTGTAGAGCAGTTGTTTGACTACGCTGGCGCAACTAGATGACTTTCCGATAACGAAAGCAATATTTATAGCAAGTGTAAAATAAATAAATAAATATCCATCACGCCTTATCCCCGAAGGCATAATATGCCCAATTTTCACCGTGTGGATTCCTGTCCCACGTAATAGGTGGTGAGCCCATTGCCGTGTTGAAATAGACAGACGCAGGTTGTGGCTACCTGCTGTTGAAATTTTTTAAGCCGCCTATAAGGCCTTCAACCAGGCTTAACGACTGCCATTTTACTGGCAATCGGGACCAACGGCTTAACGTGCCTTCCGAAGCACGGAAACGCTCGCAAATGTAAATGCCACAAAGTGGTCACCCATCCGACGACCAGCCATAGTGAAAGTTGCGTACCTCAGTGATCGTTTACCGAACACTGAGACCGCGGGGCCACGAGCGCTTCTTTCTTCCTCACTTTTATCTAAGTTGGATAGAAAATTCTCTTTCATTTGTTCTAGCATCGCATCACTCACATCGGGCCTTATGGTTTGTTCTCCATAATCTTTATTTACGGCACCATGTGTCTGTCGTTTTTTGTAATAAATATGATTTAACAAATTTCTTTTTTTGCTATATTTGTTATCTAAGGTGCTCATTTTGCCCTTAGGACTTTGCCCGACAATTGTTTTATACAATATGGAAACAGGTTTTCTTTTAGTATTAAAATTAACTGCAGACGCTGAACATCGAGTTTGGTATCCACGCCTGCACGAATAATTCACTCTTTTACCACCCACAAATTTGGCTACCACGCTATGAAAACTTTCCACGATGTTACTGTCAACATCATGAACAAGACTATTGGAATGCCCCGCAATTGTATTAATAAAAAAACATATTTACTGCCATAAGGAACTTGAAAAAAATTCTTGCGGTAAGATTTCAACATTTTGTGGACTGTTACAGAAATGGCTTTTACATTTGGTATGGTTACCAAAGGCATGTAAATGTACAGTCTGGATGTCTTCAAAAAGTTTTTGAGTGCTAAGATCTAAATTTTCTAACGAGTCGTGGTATTTTTTGCTGCATTTTCGTATTGCTGACCTAAAGCTCATGATGCGTTTTTTTGTGATTAGTTTTCTGAAACTTATAGGATATTTCGTATCAGTGGTTAGGTTGTCTAATTTGTTGCACAAGTTTCTTAGAAGGTGGTTCCTACATTCTACCTTTTCAACTGTAAATTGAGGATAAGGTCCTGCTTCCAAAATTTTTGCATACGTGCTAGAGTCTCCGTCAGAAATGAGGCGACCATAAATCAGACCATACATTTCCATAGATGCTTTAAACCCTTCCACAATTATACTCCATGGCATTCGATGATCCCGTAAAGTTCTTGGGTTTTGATTTTTATTAAGGTCTTGCGTATACCGGGTGCTTCAAAAAAATGTATACACACTTTAAACTATTGTAGTTTTCCCGCTCTACAAGGCTAATGTTATATTTCTTTTATATTTTCAGTTATATTATCAGTTGGAATTTGTAATATCAACATGGGGGACGTACGTTTGAGTTTTGAAGAACGTAAGCAGGTTATTAAGTGGTACTGGAAGTTTGAGAATGTAAATGAAGTTCAAAGACAGTGGAGAAGGGAGTATGATACAGAACCACCTTCAAGATTAACAATTACACGCATACGAGACAAATTCGAAGTTCATGGAACAGTGTGTGATGTGCATAAAGGTCATTCAGGTCGGCCTCGAACAGCTACAAGTGATGAGTCATCAACGGCAGTCTTGGAACTGTTTCAACGCTCTCCTAACAAATCTTCAAGGCAAGGGGCACGTGAAAGTGATGTAAGTGCTAGCAGCGTGCTACGCATTCTGAAGAGAGGCAAGTATCGTGTTTACATTCCAAGGCTGGTGCAACAGCTAAATGACGACGATCCAGATCGAAGGTTGCAATTTTGTGAATGGATTCAGGAGATGGTGATACGTGAACCGGGATTTATGGGTAGCATCATTTGGTCGGATGAAGCCCAATTCAAACTTAATGGAACTGTCAATAGGCACAATTGTGTTTACTGGTGTGAAGAAAATCCTCACATTACAATTGAAAAAGCTGTAAATTTGCCTGGTGTAAATGTGTGGTGCGGTTTGTCTTCAAGGGGACTCATTTGACCTTTTCGATTTGAAGGCACTGTAACTGGTATTAATTACCTAACAATGCTTGCTGATTCCATATTTTCTGCCATTCGTGCATTATACGGTAATGATGATTTTTATTTTCAACAAGATGGTGCTCCGCCGCACTATCACAGGGACGTACGAGCTTACCTGGATCAAAATTTGTCGGGCAAGTGGATAGGACGCAGGGGGCCAATCGAGTTTCCAGCACGCTCTCCAGACCTTACACCACTGGATTTCTTCTTGTGGGGCACAGTAAAAGATGAGGTGTACAAACGTAAACCACGTAACCTAGACATTCTTTGGAATGAGATTCAAGCAGTGTGTAGAGAAATCTCATTGGACGTTTTGATACGATGTACAGAATCTGTGGTGACTCGTACTCAGAATTGTATTGATGCTGCAGGTCACCAATTTGAACAGTATTAACATTTGTTATTTATGTTTCATTTACATTGGACTTTCAGCTTTCTATTTTCCTGAAATTTAACTTTGTAGAACGGTAAATAAATTTTCTATGGAAGTTCAAAGTGTGTATACATTTTTTTAAAGCACCTGTATATGCTACAGTTTTTATTTTTAATGCCAAGAAACAAAATCTTTTTTGTGTGTCTTCCAATTATGGCAGCAGCTCCTGACATTGCTGAGTAGTTCTTTTTGTAAGACCTCTTACTCCAGCATCCGTCTACAACCACATCTATAATAGGTATCCCATCTTTGCTGACGTTACCTTTTTCTAAAGCAATTCTTTTTTATTCTTCAGCAGCATCATTCATGGATTTGCTAAGTGCTTTGTCCCAGGCATTGGAAGCAATGTCGTGGCGTTTTTGGTATACAGGTTCAGACATCACGGGCAAGTGAAATGCTGATAACAGTTCCTCTAATTGCGAATACCCTATACCAACTGAAACGGCGCTCGCGACCGCTGCTGTATTAATATCTAAGTCGCCAGTGACATTACAAAGAGAAAACTTCTCTTTACACATCAAACATTCTACTGTAAACTTAGAAGCAAGTCCAACACGTTTCTCTCCTATAAGTTTCAAACTTTGTATACCACAGTTAAAAGCACCATGGCCGCCTATTTCTTGTATTTTGGATAAGAAGTAAGCTATATCTATAATTCGTCTTCCAGATATATTTTTGTTTCTGCTTGTGATTCTTGTTCTTCAATAATCAAATCTGGTAAATCTTCTTCAACCTAAAACAAACATTTTAACAATACAGTGTCAAATTAAATTAGCTTGGGAAACTATCGAACATATACCGCAGTGTAAGCAAACACAATAAGTTACCGGCATAATTTGCTCTGCCCCCTCAGCAACTGCCATACTAGACAGATCGTGTGTATCTGTTAATGGCTGAAGTTCCTGATTTTGTGATTCGGAGTTTTGCTGGTTTCTAAATTGCCTGAAAAATAATAACTTAAATGAGCTAAAGTAATATTTTTTGTTATTACAGTTTGGTGATAATAGCCATATTTACACCGCAAAAAAACTAAAAGGTATTTTAACTAGGTTTTTTTTAAACAAGATTATTTTGCCGGTGACCTTAGTTTCCATGACCTCTTTCAAATGGATCCAAACACGCTGGTACTACGTAGCGCCGTCACTGAGATCCTATACCCACCTTCGTAGTCCACCATCAGGTAGGTGACATCTTCAGTCACCAAGGTCTCCATGAGACCTTTCAAATGAGTCCTATCACGATGGTTCTACATAGTGCCGTCACTGAGATCGTATACCCACCTATGTAGTCCAACATCAGGTAGGTGACATCATTAGTCACCAAGGTCTCCATGAGACCTTTCGAATGAGTCCAAACACGCTGGTTCTACGTAGCGCCATTACTGGGTTTATATACCCACCTTTGTAGTCCACCATCAGGTAGGTAACATTATTAGTCACCAAGGTCTCCATGAGACCTTTCGAATGAGGTTAAACACGCTGGTTCTACGTAGCGCCGTCACTGAGATCCTATACCCACTTTCGTAGTCCACCCTCAGGTAGGTGACATCATCAGTCACCAAGGTCTCCATGAGACCTTTCAAATGAGTACAATCACGATGGTTCTACGTAGTGCCGTCACTGAGATCCTATACCCACCTTCGTAATCCACCACCAGGTAGGTGACATCATTAGTCACCAAGGTCACCATGAGACCTTTCGAATGAGTTCAAACACGCTGGTTCTACGTAGCGTCGGCACTGGGTTCGTATACCCACCTTCGTAGTCCACCATCAGGTAGGTGACATCATCAGTCACCAAGGTCTCCATCCTCCGTCATTCGAAATTCTCAAAATAGCTTAAAACGATAAAAAAAAAACACAATAGAATTAATGTACTCAATAAGGTAGGTACTTACCAATAGTTTTGGAGAGCTCGGCCACGCTTCACCTTACTTTTATTCTTATATTTAGGCATAGTCAGGCTTACTCTATGATCGGTTGAAAAAACAAAACGAAATTATAAACTACTTTAAATATATTTACAAACTTAATTACTAATATTGATATACGAAATTATTATATTTGTACTATTTACAACAAGATTTCATTCATAAAACATTCAAAACGTGGACTTTTAGATTTTATTTGGAAAAAATAACGCGCGTATAGTCCACCCGTCACAAGAGACATCGAGACACTGACTGAAGTAACGCGAGTACGCGTCACAGGCCTTAGCGGGGGTGCTTCAAGCGGGGTGCTGGTGAGGTTTCGGGTTTTTATTCATAATTTAAAAATATTAAAAGAAATAAGAAAAAAAACAATACAAATTGTGAAATACGTCGGTACATATTTTTTGATACAAAATTCATGCCTAACTATTTAGCCGTTACAGAGAAAATTTACAATTTAGGTTGAAAAAGGACCTATTTAATAAGATTTTTTATCAAATTTTTAGGAAGTTTATTAAAATTTTAAACAAAACAATGTATTTGTGATGACCTTAAATATACCATATATTTTTTATAAGGGAAACGCACAAACGGATTCATCTGCAATCTTCTTTAAACTTACCTTGTTTTTGAGATTTGAGCGACGTAATCCCCTTAATATCTCAACCTTGGAGAATACTGGCTACTAGGAGTAATTTAACTTGATTTTCGAACTTCGTTTAAGGCTTTGCATGTTAGAAGCGACTTATTTATCCTCCCTGCAGTCTCTTACGACTATACTGATTTAAATCCCGTGTCAGAACAAATATTTGTGTGATAGCAAATATTTGTGTCAGTTTAGGTGTTACTTAAAATATACCATAAGTACTCATACTTATCATTCATGCTTTTATTCTCGAGGGAGTAGCATATGCATACTATGCGCCCTCATTTTACGGTAAACTTTTTTTTACCCTTACAACATGTGGTAACTAACTATCTTCACGCTGTATCCCTGACGGGGTAGTCAGAGAGGATAGATCGCCATCGATTGTGTATGCAGATTGATTAATCGCTTTATAAATTTCTTTAAGAAGTCTGCTTACGTGGTCTTAATATGTATATAAGTCTTTTCATTCCCTGACTCCTACCCTCTACTTTCGGACATGTCAAGTATGTTAATCAATTATCTAGATTCTTTAGCATAAGCTTATATTAGTAGAGACTTATATTTGTGAAGAGGGTACACGGTCCGACGTACCACCTCACCCAGCTTCTCACAGGTCTTGGCTGTTTTGCCAGATACCTGTGTAAGCTGGTGGGTGTGGAGCCGGACCGTGTTCCCTAAGCATAATCCGTGTGTACGGCCCCGAGGCATGGTGTCCTCACGGGCAGCGTTGGTCTGGATCTGTCGCTGCCGGTCGTGGTACGAGCCATGGCCGGCAGCTTACAATATTGGGCCGCTGTCGCTTCCTTCGCAAGCGAAGTGATGACGGCAAAAATAGAGGAGTTGCGGGTGCAGGTGCGAGCAGGACGCACGATCTCTTCCCGCTGGCAGTGCCATGCTTGGTTCTATCTATACTAATATTATAAAGCTGAAGAGTTTATTTGGTTGAACGCGCTAATCTCAAGACCTACCGGTCGGATTTGAAAAAATCTTTTTGTGTTTGATAGCCCATTTATCGAGGTTGATTATAGGCTATATATCATCACGCTACTCCTGTGGCAAGTGGGCTAGGGCTGCCGTGTGTCGGACCAGCACGGCTAAAGAAGTTAGCCCCAACCCGTATCCGTTTCGCATCCTGGAACATTGGCACGCTGACTGGGCGTGCGGTAGAGTTGGCCGAAGTACTCTCCAGGCGGAGGGTGGAAGTGGCGTTCCTGCAGGAGACTCGATGGAAGGGCAACAGAGCCCGGCCTTTGCAGAAAGGCTACAAGCTGTACTACACGGGTGCGCCTGGTGGGGAGAACGGGGTGGCCGTGGTGCTCTCCGAGGGGCTGCAGAGCGGCATCTTGGAGGTGAAACGCTGTAGCGACCGGCTTATGATCGTGAGGGTGCTTATCGATGGGATTATTACCCACCTGATAAGTGCCTACGCGCCACAGGCCGGTTGTAAGATAAGATGCCGCCGATAAGATGTCGTTTTGGGGCCAACTCGAGGGAGTGCTTCGGGGCATTCCGTTGTCACAGGGAATCGTTTTGGGCGGCGACCTAAACGATCATGTGGGTGAGAGGTGTGAGGAGTTTGAGCGTGTCCATGGTGGTTTTGCATACGGCACCCGCAACGCTGAAGGAGAAACTATCCTCAGAACGTGTGCGGCTGCCGATCTGGCCATTGTGAACACTTATTTCAAAAAGAAATCCGAACATCTCATCACCTACAACAGCGGGAGGCGTACAACTCAGATCGATTTCCTACTCACTAGGCGACACAGCATCGGCAAGGTGGCTACAACACAGTCTCCTTGTCATGGACCTCTGCGTGAAGCCCAAAGGCAAAAGCATCGAGCGGTGCCAGCGCCGCATCAGATGGTGGCTGCTTGATGAAACTAAGTCTCAGGAGTTCGTCTCAGCTGTCGGTGACAAGTGCACCGACACTGAGGGCGGGCCAGTTCGAGATTACTGGGACAAATTTTAGGCGGCCATCCTTGGAGCGGCGAAGGTGGTGCTCGGTGAGTCTAAGGGTGGACGCCAATGTGACAAAGAAACTTGGTGGTGGAACGACGCAGTCCAGAGGGAGACTAGGGAGAAGAAAGCCCTCTTTAAAAAGTGGCAAGCGACCGGATCTCCCGAAGACCGCGACGCGTACAGGGCTGCCAAGAGCGCCACAAAGAGAGCTGTAGCCAGAGCCAGACGAGACCACTTACAACCTCTGTATGATAAGCTGAAATCTTCTGAGGGGCAGAAGCTCATCTATAAGCTGGCGCGCTCCAGGGTCAAAGTGGCACAGGATATATCCAAGTGTCGCTGTGTAAAAGACCCTGAGGGCAACCTGTTAAGCGAAGACCTCGCGGTAAAGAAGAGATGGCGCTCGTACTTCCACGAGCTGCTTAATAAACAGCACAAGAGGTGCAGCCTCAGGACCTCCCTCCGAATCAGGGATTAGTGCCACCGGTAACGCCTGGAGAAGTTCTGACTGCGCTTCGCCGCATGAAGAATCGGAAAGCTGTCGGACCCGATGGAGTCCCCATCGAAACATGGAAGGCGATGCCTTTTTAACCGCATACTCCTCAGCGGGCAGATCCCAAACCAATGGAGACTGAGTATTATTACTCCAGTCTTCAAAGGTAAGGGATCAGTGCTGGAGTGCGGGAGCTACCGCTTTATAAAGGTGATGTCCCACACCATGAAGATCTTTGAGAGGATTATAGACTCTCGGATCCGGCAGGAGTGTACTCTCTCGTGGTGTCAATATGGGTTTCGCCCTGGTCATGGGACCACGGACCCTGTTTTTGCCCTGAGGGTTGTCGCAGAGAAATACAGGTCGAAGAACACGCCTCTGCACTGTTTGTTTCTAGACATGCAGAAGACCTTCGACTGTGTTCCTCGTGCGATGATCTGGTGGGCACTGCGGTTCAAAGGGGTTCCAGAGGTCCATATTGACACTATCCGGGACATGTACTGTGACTCCGATTCAATGGTTCGGACTGCTGTTGGCGACACGAAACCCTTCCCCATCACCGTCTGGGTACACCAGGGTTTGGTCCTTAGTCCACTTCTGTTCAGTGTAATATTAGACGAATTGTCGGACAGCATCAGGAACTCGCATGAGCAGCCTCCATGGTTGCTCATGTATGCTGACGATATTGCGCTGGCAGACGCGGACAGGGGCAGATTGGTGCGACGTGTACAGGCGTGGAAGGAGAAGCTTGAGAACGGCGGTCTGAAACTAAATGTGGCGCAGACCGAGTACTTACTACACTAAACTCGACAGATCTCACATCCGTCCGCATAGGCGGTGATTTGGTCGAGCGCACGGACCAGGTTAAATACCTGGGATCTGGTTTTCACACGTCCAGTGCCATCGATTGCGATGTCAAGTCACGCATTGCTGCCGCGTGGGCCAAATGGCGGGAGACGACCGGTGTCATTTGTGACTCTAAAATGCCGATCCGGTTGAAGGGACAGGTCTACAAAACCATTATTAGACCTGTCCTTTTACATGGCAGTGAGACGTGGCCGATATTGGAGCGACACAAGCAGGAGCTGCGTGTCACGGAAATGAAGATGCTGCGGTGGATGTGTGGAGTCACGCGGATGGACCGCGTGAGGAACTCTCGCATCTGCGGCAGCCTTCACGTCCGTGACATTGCAGACAAGTTGCAAGAGTGTCGCCTTCGTTGGTATGGTCACGTTTTGCGGCAACCGCCGGGCTACGTAGGTAACAAATGTCTGGCCATGTCAGCTCCGCCGGGTCCCGGTAAGAGGGGGAGACCCAAGAAGTGCTGGCTTGACGTCGTAAGGGATGACATGCGTGCCAATGGTCTCACTACAGGGGATGCCGACGACCGTGCGAAGTGGAGGAGAAAATGTAGGAAAGCGGACCCCGGGCGTCGCGAGACGCAACTGGAACATACGCTCGGATGATGATGATGATATCATCACGCTACTACCCTGGAGAGCGGAGCAGTAGCCATAAATGTCGACACATCGGGCAAATTTTTATGCAATGTAGTGTGACGGGAGTTCGAAGTATGTCACGGGCAAGGCCGGGGGGGGTCAGCTAGTGAACTATATAGGTAGAGTAACGTGTCTCTAGAAGAGCGCAAGTAAACATTGATTTCTTGCTCTGTGGCGTACATAAGTATGAAGCAATTCTAAATAAAAACCTTTTTAAAAGATTTTTCTTTTAAAGTTGACACCCAGCTGTCAAATTGAAAAACGGATATCATAAAATTCTCGTCAGCGAATAGGTACAAAAATGTAAATTTTTATTTTATATAACAATGGTTTTGGATTTCGGAACTTCGGCATAAGATTATGCCCGAATCAAAAGTACGCGATAAGGGTACGGGTAGATTTTTACACAGGAAAGCGGAGGCGTTATACTTCTTAGCGCCTCGGGCAGACAGTATTTTTGTGAACAGTATTGTTGAAATAATGGGCGACGAAGGACCTAGACCGATGAGAAATATGAGACCATCACAGGTAGCATTTCATCTATATAAGTTGAAGAGTTAGTTTGTTTGAACGCGCTAACCTCAGAAACTACTGGTTGGATTAGAAAAAATCTTTTTGTGTTGGATAGCCCATTTATCGAGGAAGGCTATAGGCTATATATCATCACGCTAATTCCCTGGAGATTTTAATACATTATTGTAGCGTTTATAAGCGACGAGATTAAATGGGTGCGACGGGAGTTCGAAGCTAGGCTGTTGTCACCTAGATATATATCTATTCGTGTTTTAATACCCCTTATTATACAACAGTTGCATAAATAATTATTACTATTTGCAATGGATCCTATAGCAGTTTTTATCTTAGCGTTTTTTTTTACGTGTGGAAAGCCCCTCGGATGTCATGCCAGACTCGAACCGACTAAAATCACACGGTCCCTGCCTATCTGTCTATTGCCGGACGCCCCGGGTAACTTTTATCTTAGCGTGATTTAAGACAAAGGTTATACGAATATTTTATCTAGCTGATACCGGCAGCTTCACCGGCACTGTGTTGTGTTAAGTTTTCCTATGCCTGTTTGCCTCAGGGATTCACGTTGTACCTACCTATAGTAAGCTATCCTTAAGAGTTTGATATAATTGTGTCACCAAGGACTTTTGGGTAGACCTATAAAAGCGCTCGTTGCCCCGCGTGGTCCTCGGTCACCCATCCGAGGACCATGCAGCCATAGCGAAAGTTGCTTAACGCAGTGATTGCTTACAGAACACTGAGTCCGCGGGGCCACTTTTATATTTGCGAGCGTATCCGTGCTCTCGGAAGGCACGTTAAGCCATTGGTCCCGGTTGCCAGTAACATGGCAGTCGTTAAACCCAGTGGAAGGCCTTATGGGCGGCTTGAAAAATTTCAACAGCAGGTCGCCACAACCTGCGCCTGTCCATGTCAACACGGCAATGGGCTCACCACCTGTTACGTGGCAATAAAGTGCATACGGTGAAATGTGGGCGTATAGTATGCCTGTGCCTACCCCTTCAAGGATAAAGGCTTGACAAAATGTCTATAAAAAATGAAAAATATGGATTGTCCTATGTTTTGTTATATCTCTCAAAGTTAAGGCACCGCTTTCGAAGCAGTGGACAGAATTTTGCTGACATCAGAGCACCTAAATGCCGTCTGATCTCCCAACCCCGTTATACGCGGGATCGGGAGCTAAAGGCAGTTGCTCTTGCCAATTGTCTATACCCCTGTCTATAAGCCTCTTGTATTATAAATTCCTCTCTATACATTTATACCTAGCAGTTTCGGGAGACAATAATATGCAACCGCGAACTTTTCAGTCAAATATATAAAATTCTCATGTCGCGGTGTTTGTAGTTAAACTCCTTCGAAACGGCTTGACCGATTCTTATGAAATTTTGTGTGTATATTGGGTAGGTCTGAGAATAGGACAACATTTATTTTCCGTCCCCCTAAATGTTAAAGGTAGTCCACACCAACATTTTTTATTTTTAGATATTTTTTATTTTTTTCATATCTTTATTATACAGCATAAGAAAATACATACAACCCAATTTTTTTTACTTTTTTACCACCCTCCCGTTTTTTATATAATAGCGTTATTAGTAATTTAACAATTAGATGTTAATTCGTCAGTTAAAAGATCTGAGTTTAACTCAGATCTTTTAACTGACGAATTAACATCTTAAGACGTAAAGAGGTGGATTAATTAGTCTGTTTCGAGTAGGTCACGGTGGTGTAGTTGGTAACGCGTCTGGTGTATGTATGTATGTATACATTTGGTGAATGTATTCTTTAGGTACATTAGATGAGAGTAATGACTAAGAAAGAAATTCCCGGTATTCCCCCGGGAACGATAACTACGCGGGTGAAACCACAGACAGCCTAAATTACTAAACATAGAAACATGAAAGGGTAATGGCAGGTTTCCATACATGAAATTAGTTGAGAAGAATTGGAGCGTTTAGATCAGCAACTTGTATCAATCGATTGAGAATTTATTCTTGAACAATTCTTTTATTTTACACTGATAGCCAAAGGACCCCAAGAAAAAAGATATTGTAGTTTGAATTTTTTGAGGTTATGTTGTTGTTTACGGTTTTCGTGGTAAATTGATATGTGTAATGATTGTATATATACGTCGCAGTCGCAGATAATTACTTGATCTGCCGTTCATTTAACAGCATACGCTTGCTGTATATTATTTTCTAAAACTAGCAACTTTTATAATTTCTTGTTTTATGTGTGGGAGTGGTGGTTTCTTGAACATAAATGTTTTAAAGTGCTTACAGCGAAAGGTGTGATATTCCATCTTCCCGCGTAAAATCCCTTGAAAATCCTACTTTAGCAACCACTGCTATACTGGGTTAAATCTAAACTTGACAAAGACGTAGAAGACGGAAGATATTTTAGGTACCTAATATAAGAATTATATTATATTATCTGTGCTAATATGAAGATTGAATAAATATGCAATAAGTAAGATTGAGCTATAAGGTCATCGTAGCCAGGTCATAAATTAATAATTAAAATAAAAATACTTTGAGGGAATGTTTTCAAGAGTATGGCGCCAATCCATGAACATTGCGCATAGTTGCCGTATTTTATTTTCCAAAACTAGTATATCATTTGTGATTTTGTGTTTTATAATAGTGAATTATGATATATAAAGTGTTCGAAAATGAGCATGAGTTGTGGAAAGTGAAATATTGCAGTGAACAGCGGTGTACTTTGTTATCTCTATTATATTTATAGCCCTAGTAAAGGGTTCACTGCTTTACTAAGGCAAGGACCAGAATCTAGGACGAGGACATGACATCTACAAAGGACTAAACATGACTAAAACTAAATATTAAGAGAATATAAATACTAAAGATAAGACTGTATGGACTAAGTTTCTTTGCCTGCCCAAGATGGGCGAAGACAACAATAACAATGGAATGTTTTCGTAGTCAAAATAGTTATTCTTAATTATCATATTTTAACCAAAATCTTACAGACCATAATGATATGTTGAATAAAAGAAGAAGAAATAATAAATGAATTTACGGTAAGCCATAATTTTAAACGCTATAATGTTTTTCAGGTAAGATTCTGCCTTTGTCCTTTGGTGAACGTATTCTTTTGGTCAGGAGTCAATAATCCTCTCAAAGATCTTCATGGCATGTGGCACATAACCTTTATGACGCGGAAGCTCCTGCACTGACCCCTTACCTTTAAAGACTGGATCTAATACTTAGGTTTGGGATTTGCCCAATGAGGAGTACGTGGTTAAAATGGCCCACACCGTGAGGACCAAACGCCTTCCAGGCTCGAATCGAAACTTTCCGATTCTTCATGTGGTAGCCTGGACTTCTCCAGGCGTTATCACAAGTCCCTTATTTTGGAGGAAGTCTGGAGGCTGCACCTATGTGTTAAGCAGCTCGTGGAAATACGAGCGCCAACTCTCCTTTACCGCGAGGTCTTCGCATAACAGGTTGCAATCAGGGTCCTTTACACAGCGACACTTGGAAATATTCTATACCGTTTTGACCCTGGAGCGCGCCGACTTATAGCTGAGCTTCTGCCCCTCAGATGATTTCAGCTTATCATAGAGGTTGTAAGTGTTCTCGTTTGGCTCTGGCTACAGTTTTCTTTGTGGCGCACTTAGCAGCCCTCTACGCGTCGCGGTCTTCGGGAAATCCAGTCGCTTGCCACTCTTTAAAGAGGGCTTTTTTTCCCTAGTCTCCCTCTGGACTGTGTAGTTCCACCACTAAGTTTCTTTGTCACATTTCCGACTAACCTTAGACTCGCCGAGCCTTCGCCGCTACAAAGATAGCTAGCTGCCTGAATCCTATCCCAGTACTTTTGATTGGTTCGCCTTCAGTGCACTTATCACCGACAGCTGAGGCGAACTCCTGGGATCTGGTTTCATTGAGCAGCCACCATCTGATGCGGCACTGGCACCGCACGACACTATTGGCTTTGGGCTTCACGCAGAGATCCATGACAAGGAGACGGTGTTGTGCAGTGAGACTCTCTCCAGTTATAACCTTGCAGTTGGCCACCTTGTTGATAATAAGTCTCCTAGTTAGTAGGAAATCGATTTGAGTTGCGCACTTCCCACTACGGTAGGTAACGAGATTTTCGGATTTCTTTTTAAAAAACGTTTACTAATAATAAATGAATTTACGGTAAGCCATAATTTTAAACGCTATAATGTTTTTCAGGTAAGATTCTGCCTTTGTCCTTTGGTGAACGTATTCTTTTGGTATTTTAAATAAGCACCAAGAAATGAATTGAAATTTGTCAATAGTATAACGGAGAAAAAAGTTTCAGATTCTTTAAAATTGTATATCCTATAGATTCTTACTCCCCGCTCTCTTTCTTTCTCTTAATATGTGGCGCTAACGAAGTTGCGCGGGTCAGCTAGTAGAACTATAAAATCGGAATCATTCGTTAAAAACCTACATTGTTTTATCATACTTGTGGGCAGTATTTTCGGTAAAAGCACCCAGTCAGCTTAATTTATTCCGACATCTTGAACAATTCTCGTCATAAATTATCACAACCTGTTCAATAGTGTTCAAGTTTATCGCGAGCAGACAGACGTGGCGGACGACTTTGTTTTGTAGGTATCATCGACGGTATAATCAGTGCCGTAGCTAGGTAACCAAGGGCCCTGGGGCAATTGAAAAAATGGGGCCCCACTGCTATCTAAACTGGTTAGATTTTATCAAAAATAAATCTTAAATATACAAATACTTTAAAAATGCTAAGCTACTTTATCATCAGCTCTATTTCGTGCACTCATCATCGTCGGAGCTTCTGTCCCAGTTGCGTCTCGGGGTCCGTTTTCCTACATTTTCTCCTCCACTTCGCACGGTCGTCAGCATCCCCTGTAGTGAAACCATTGGCACGCATGACATCCCTTACGGCGTCAAGCTAGAATTTCTTGGGTCTTTCCCTCTTACCGCGACCCGGCGGGGCCGACATAGCCAGACATTTGTTTCCCATGTAGCCCGGCGGTTGCCGCAAGATGTGACCATACCAGCGAAGGTGACACTCTTGCAGCGTTTCTGTCATATCACGGACGTAGAGGCTGCCGCGTATGCGAGAGTTCTTTACGCGGTCCATCCGTGGACTTCACACATCCACCCCAGCATCTTCATTTCCGTGACACGCAGCTCCTGCTTGTTTTGCGCCAGTAGTGGTCACGCCTCACTGCCATGTAAAAGGACTGGTCTAATGATGGTTTAAAGACATGTCCCATCAACCTGACCGGCATTTTTTGTCCACAAATGACACCAGTCATCTCCCACCACTTGGACCACGCGGCAGCAATGCGTGTCTTGACGTAGCAATCGATGTCACTGGACGCGTGAAATACAGATACCAGGTATTTAAACTGTAAAATCTACAGATCCCGCATATGCGGACGGATGTGGGATCTGTAGAGTTTAATGCCAGGTACTCAGTCTTCGCCACATTAAGTTTCAGACCACCGTTCTCAAGCGTCTCCTTTCACGTCGTACCAACCTGCCCCTGTTCGCGTCTGTCAGAGCGATATCATCAGCATATATGAGCAACCATGGAGGCTGCTCAGTGAGTACCTGATGCTGTCTGACATCACGTCTAATATCACGCTAAACAAGAACGGACTAAGGACAGAACCCTCTGGTGTACCCCGACGGTGATGGGGAAGGGTTTCGTGTCGCCAACAGCGGTCCGAACCAACGAAACCGAAATGGCATTACATGTCTCAGATAATGTCAATATAAGCCTCTGGAACCCCTTTGGATCGCAGTGTCCACCAGATCATCGCTCGAGGAACACAATCGAAGGCCTTTTGCATGTCCAAGAATAGACAGTGCAGAGGCGTATTCTTCGTCCTGTATTTTTCCGCGAAAACGGGGACTGTGGTCCCATGACCAGGGCAAAATCCATATTGACACTACGAGAGAGTACACTCCTGCCGGATTCGGGAGTCAATAATCCTCTCAAAGATCTTCATGGCATGTGGCACATAACCTTTATGACGCGGAAGCTCCTGCACTGACCCCTTACCTTTAAAGACTGGATCTAATACTTAGGTTTGGGATTTGCCCAATGAGGAGTACGTGGTTAAAATGGCCCACACCGTGAGGACCAAACGCCTTCCAGGCTCGAATCGAAACTTTCCGATTCTTCATGTGGTAGCCTGGACTTCTCCAGGCGTTATCACAAGTCCCTTATTTTGGAGGAAGTCTGGAGGCTGCACCTATGTGTTAAGCAGCTCGTGGAAATACGAGCGCCAACTCTCCTTTACCGCGAGGTCTTCGCATAACAGGTTGCAATCAGGGTCCTTTACACAGCGACACTTGGAAATATTCTATACCGTTTTGACCCTGGAGCGCGCCGACTTATAGCTGAGCTTCTGCCCCTCAGATGATTTCAGCTTATCATAGAGGTTGTAAGTGTTCTCGTTTGGCTCTGGCTACAGTTTTCTTTGTGGCGCACTTAGCAGCCCTCTACGCGTCGCGGTCTTCGGGAAATCCAGTCGCTTGCCACTCTTTAAAGAGGGCTTTTTTTCCCTAGTCTCCCTCTGGACTGTGTCGTTCCACCACTAAGTTTCTTTGTCACATTTCCGACTAACCTTGTGTAATCCTGTGACACTGGAATGCTCCGAAGTACTCCCTCGAGTAGACCCCAAAACATCATCTTGTCATCATCTATCAGGTGGGTAATAATCCCACCAATAATCACCATCACGATCATAAGCCGGTATACATACAGGGTTGTACCTCCAAGATGCCACTCTGCAGCCCCTGGGAGAGCACCACGGCCACTCCGTTCTCCCCACCAGGTGCACCCGTGTAGTACAGCTTGTAGCCTTTCTGCAAAGGCCAGGCTCTGTTGCCTTACCATCGAGTCTCCTGCAGGAAAGTCACGTCCACCCTACGCCTGGAGAGTACCTCAGCCAACACAATCGTGCGCTCAGTCAGCGTGCCAATGTTCCACGTTGCGAAGCGGATACGGGTCGGGCCGTTGTGGCTAACTTCTTTAGCCGTGCTGGCCCTCTTGCCACAGGAGCGGGCGGGGCTCCTGCGCACCGTTTTGCGGCGGCGGCCTATCCCTAGCTGCATTCTTTTTTCATTTTTTTTTTCATGTTTGTTTGGCAGGTGGGCTATTAGGGGAGCGACTGCCCTCAGACTTCCCAACCCCAAAAAGGGAAAAGCTGACGTCAGACGTCCTCGTTCGTTATTTAGCAGGTGCACGAACTTGCACGTGATGTTGACTTGGGCCCCGAAGGTCTTGATAAGGCCCCATGCACCCAGCTCTTCTTCGTGCTCTGCGGGTAATGAAAATATTAAACAGTAACAACATGAATTACAATTAATAACTTGGTGTAGATATTGGGCAACAAAACGAAATAGAAAATATTCAAGGGTTTGTGTAACAACCCCATTTATGGACACCTTAAGAAAAATTTTGACCGTTTATGTAAATTTTTATTTGGTTTGTGATAGTTTATAGATATTGTTTGGTCATACCTAGAGTTTAATGTTTGTTTCATGTAAATAATAATAGAAAATTACCCTTAATACTCCAACTTTTATGGAGTTTAACAAATAAAAACCCTTTTTTTTGGACCATTTATGGACACCAAAAAACTAGTGACGGACACCCAATAATGAACAACACCTAGCATGGACTAGGTTTATGGACGATTACCAATATTGGACCCCGAGTTATGCACAATTTTTAATCAGCGGAATATTTGAAATAAGACGGATATTGAAATGATAACAAACTTAACTTGTATGTATTTTTGAGAGGTAGGTTTGTCAATGTATTTAGGTTAAAAAATTTAAAGTACAAAAATCAAAAATCAATGAGATCAGAAATCAAAAAGATCAACACGTTACGTTTCAAAACAATCAGTAAATCTTTGAAACAAATAAAAACTACACAAATTTTAATATCGGAACAATTAAATAAAAAATATTCAAAAATCAACCATTAAAAAATACTGAGATCAAATAATTACCTTAAAAAATAGATAGTTTAACTTAAGAATAAAGTAGCGAAAATTTTCATTTCTTGACAATTAAAAGTTAAAGTTAAAAAGTTAAAGATCAAGAATCAAATATGAATGAGGTCAACTACTAAAGAGATCAACTCGTTATACAAAATAATCAGTAAATAAAAAAATAAAAAAGTACACACATTTTAATTTTCTAACAAATTAAGATTAAATATACAAAGATCAACAATTAAAAATTAATGAGATCAAAACATTAGGTACCTTAGAGTATAATCAGTTAATCTTTAGAATAAAGTAACGAAAATTTTAATTTTTCGACAGTTAAACCAGGCAAAAAAGTTAAAGATTATTAATCATATATCAATGAGGTCAACTATCAAAGAGATCAGACACATTACGTATCTTACAAAATAAACAGAAAATCTTTGGAATAACTGCACTGGACTACTGAACTTTATACGGTAAAAATGTGATACTTGCTATCTCTTTTACAGCATAAAATCCTCTCTTGTTAGTTAGTATTGGGGCATCTATAATTTCAATGACGGAGTTTTCTTGGTACCAGATCTTATCGAGTTTTTCAGGCCATTTATATGTATTTCCAGTCGAAAATGTCATAGTGCTTATTTCGTAAGACATGTTATAAACTTTTTCGACAACACCAGGAAAATATTCTCCTTCATATCGGACTATGACATAATTTCCCTCCGATATCTGATTTTTGGATGACATTAATCTATTTATTGATACATTTTCCGGTTCTGAATCGTTCGAGTTTTTGGATTGCTCGTCTTCTATTTCATAATTACTATAATCACTTTCACAATACTCAACATCAGTGTTCGTTCCGTCTGTAGATGTATCACCAGATTTCTTTTTATTCATTTTTTTGCTTTTCAACTGTTTCCTTTTTTTATCTTCGTTAAGCTTTTCTTTCATATTTTTTTTTTCTTTCCTTTGTTTGGCTCTTTTCACTTTTTCTTCCAGTATCCGTACTTTTTCTGCTTCTTTTTTTTTCGTGGTATTCTCTCCATTGTTGACCAGTCACTGCAAAAGGCACTTTTTCTCTAAGTGTTCGTTTTTTGTCTTTTGTTGTATCTTCTTCGGGCCAATGCAAATTTCTTTTAAAAGGAGTTGGTACAATATAGTTTCCTATTTTCACAGGTGGTTTATGCTTCACTGGTTTCGAAATATCGTCATTCTGGGATTGTTTTAACATAAGTTCATTCTGATCGGTAGCCTTTTTAGGAGTTTTGTGTGTCACGTCATAATTGCTGGTTCCAGGCTCGTTTAGTAGTATTATAGACGTTCCAGGTTTGGCGACATTGTTGCATATTTGGTTTTGAAAACTGGGGTTTACAATTCCAACAAGATCTTCTTTTGCAGAACTTGAAGATTCACACTCAATTTGTTCGGTCAGTGTTGTTTGAGATTGCAGAGAAGCATCTTTAACTATGTTATTATTTTAATTTTCAGGTGCAATCGCAGATGGTTTGTCAACATCTGGTATTGTACCGCCAATTGAGTGTCTTGAGCTTGCCCATATTAGGTAAAGTGAAATATCTTCACAGGGCAATCGGTCATTTAATTCGTGTCTGGGTTTGTAATAGAGTTCCTTAAAAAGTAGTAATTTATCGTCGCTTATTTTAGATTTTATTTCTACCTCTAAATTTTCAAGAAATTTCTTCTTTATAATTATATCTTCTGTCTGTGGCGTTTTTCTAGACTTGATTTTTGCCATATCTACATAGCTAGGACCGAAAGGACATAAACCGTCAGCACGGAAGCCGTTTTTGATGGTGTCCTCAGAAATTGATTGTAAAGCTATTTTGAAAAGTGGAGCAGTCTTCTTTCCGTAAATTTTGTCGGAAGTTTTGCAATTTCCAATTTGTAACTGCTTTTTTTCCACGATATTTTTAAGGGCCTAAAAACAGCCAGATCCATTGGTTGAAGAATGTAATTACTATTTGGATTGAATGCTATGACTTCTATGCCATTTTCAAGGCAGAAATTAGATAAATGCATCGTTAAATGAGACTTGTGTCCGTCGAGGAAAAACAATATTGGTTTCTTTATACTTTGCTCAATGAGTCACGGGTGAAAAATATTTGTCATGTATTCAAAAAAAGTACTCCCACACATCCACCCACTTTGAGACCTTCCGACACCAAAGTTTTCGGGGACTTTATTTGCGACTGACGCTGGAATTCTCTCGTAGCTGTAGGTGGAGCTAACCGACCAGCTGCATTCCCAGTTACAAGTACGGTGAGGTTATCTTTTCCATCTCCCGAAGAGCTGTAGACATGCTTCTCGCCTCTTTTTGTCAGTACTTTACCTGGCTTTGGGGATAAGAAAAAAGCACTCTCATCAGCGTTGAATACCCTTTCAGGCTTCCAAAACTGATTTCAAATTCTTCTCTTGCAAATATTCATCAACTTCTTGAAACCATTTTTCAATGTCAGCTTCAGTGACATTATCTCGAGCGGTAATCAAATTGTGGGCCGTTCGTTCAGCAAGAATTTGATGCCTTTTTAAAAAAAGTTGATACCACTTTTTTACTGGTCGATTGTCAACAAAAGGTGTTTTTTGACGTTAGTCGGTTATAATTTTTTGAACACTGTCCAAAAGTTCTTCTTTGGTAATGGGAACATGTTTTTCCCCCATTCTAATAACCCACTGTTCTAATAAGTGTTCCTCTTCCTTTAATAAAACTGTGAGGGGACCCATGGAGCACACTTCGAGGGCTTTTCCCTGTAACTTTGTTGTGCAACGTTACTCGTGGAACTCCATATTTCAAAGCTGCTTTTGCTATTGTTTCACCGTTCTTAACTGCGTCTAGTGCATTTCCCATTTGTTCAAGGGTGTAGTTTTTCTTTGGCGCCATACTAAAAATAAAAAAAAATGTATGTCCATTACTGGAAACTATGGGAAACCCGGTCATGGACTTTCTTCGTCCATTACTGGAACCATATGTTTAAAATGAACGTTATAAACACACAAATTAAGTGCTACAAAAGCTTACCAAAAAAAGGAGTAGTCCTTATAAATCTAAAAAAAATTAAGTTAGGACAGCTGTCCATGAATAGCACTAGCTCAAAGAAATATCCAGTAATGGACATTATAAAATACTATCAAAAAACCATGACCTACGATTGTACAATAATGTCAAATGTGTTGTATATTTACGCATTAATACATAAAATAAAACATAACTTCATTGAAACTAATTTCATACTAACTAAATACTAATTAGTGTACTTACTTCCTTAGAGATTTTCTTACTATAAACTGATTATTTATTCACTTGTCGGAAAGAAGTCACACCTTATTGCACAATTTTTAAACAGTATGGCCGAATTGCTTGTCATTTCTTAATTTGACAGGTTATAAGTCAAACTACAATATGAATATGTTGCCAATATATAGTTTCAAAATCTTACTCAATTTTTAAAATTAAACATTTTGTTTGTCCATAATTGGTTCCATGTTCAAGACTGGTGCTGCTACGTTACCTAGTCTTGTCATAAATGTTGTAATATATTAGGAAAATTCCTTAGGTATAACCACAGTACATATATATATAGTATTATACTTATTTATATACTTTGGTATAACTTTCGAATTTCTGTTAATTGAGTTGCCATGATTAAAGTCGGGTTGTACCCTGTCATATTTATTTTAAAAAATGGGAAACAGTTACAAAAGATCAGTTTTATCTAGATTTTCTGGTAAGGATTCGAGGGCCCCCTGAGCTTTGGGGCCCCGGGGTACTGCCCTACCTAGCCCCTGGGTAGCTACGCCACTGGGTATAATGACATTTTACGTCAACAGAAACAGCGCACGGGAGCCGACAGGTTCAAGAGTGAGCATCACGGCGTTTATGAAGCACGGGGACGGCAGAGTAGAGATGAAGTTGGCAGGGTACATGCCCACAATAGCGCTTATCCTAAGATGTATGATGAACTGGATAACAGGCGGACTACTGCTAAAGTATGTGTACTAAGTAGATTCAAAAAATAAAATATAATCCGTCTTTTGTGGGTTTATTCCACTTGAGTATAAGGTGTTATCACCTGGGTGATAAAATTTCTCATTTTTGTGTCCTAAAATCACCTAACAGCAAATCACCCGGGTTCCACATGATTTCAATATATTATAGATAGTTAAATTTCTCCCTGAAGTAAAGCAAATTGACTCTTTACCTACACTATCACCCGTGTGTTCCTCATAAAACCAGGCAACGGAGTTCTTTGCACTTTTGCTACAAACCTTAAGAGCCTTGATCTCTTAGAGCTATTGACTTCTTTTAGTATCCGTAACCGACGGTTTTGAGACTGTCGATGCTATGTAGCATTTGGGCGACTCTGTTTTAACGTTCATTTTCAGTGTCTTGGCAACTGCTTGGATACTGTTTCGTTATTTGAAAAGTAGGTAATTCAGCCGCCGCTTCTGGCATTTTTAAGAGTGCGGGGTAGCGCGCGGTCGCTGATTTGGCTTCTCTTTCTAAGTCGCCGGATGCGGAAACTAAAAGAAGCGGATCTGCGGAGGCCCTTAATCGTTCATAAAACAAAAGTTACAACGTGATTCTTCTGAAATTAAAAGGTGATAATTTTTTCAGCCATCAATGCGCTTGAGCCGAACGGCCTCACAACGCGAAAGATATCAACCACTCTGCTGCAGATGTCTGCGACTTCAGGATAGAGAGCAGCAAGCCTCGAGAAGATACTCAAGGTCCCCATACAAAAGATTAAGATACAATAAAATGAAATCCAAAGTTACGAAACCTAAACAAAGATTTACAAGAAAGTATCCAACTCGGTCCAGATATTCCAAGCCAAAGTATAATTTGAATAAAGGCTGTCAATATTATCAAGTCCTTGAGAGCAAGAGCGTTTCCACGTATGACGAAGATTATGCTGAAGATAACCTGCCTGGCAGTAGTAAGAAACAAGAATCTAACGATAAATTGGTAGAGAATGAAGCGAAAGAATTAAAACGGGAAAATTCTGCTATAAGTCTTCCTGCAGCGCCGAACTCCAATCATTCGCAAAATCCCAGCGCGCCATCTCTTAGCAGTTACAATAGTTATTTGTCAATGGATCATGAGCCTATGGTCGATTCTTGAGTAATTCAGCTATATTGTTTTTTTGTATCATAATTGGTTGAAAAGTATTTGTTTTGTGAGTCGTTTCCGAAGTATTTTTTTTTAAATACAAATTGTGATTGTGTTAATAAATTGTATTTTTTTCCTGCGTCGCTATTTAATTTTTTCTATACAATATTTCTCATTGTAGCATAGTACCAACCTGCACCTGCGCGCTATATCAGCATTCATGAGCAACCATGGAGGCTGCTCATTTAAGTCCTTGATGCTGTCCGACATCCTCCCTCCCTACTAACTGGAGTGCGTTAAGCATGGCTCGCTATGGCGGGTCCTCAGGTGAGTGATCGTTTTGTGGCACTTCCATTTACGACCGTTTCCGTGCTTCGGAAGGCGCGTTAAGCCAAGTTGAACACCTTACACGTGGCTTGAAAGATTTCAAAAGCAGGTCCAAACACTTGATGTGACACAAAAATGCATATGGTGAAATGTATGGCATATATAGTATGCCACTGTCTACCCCTTCGCGAGCCTTCGGAGATAAGGTGTGACTATAAACGCGAATGTAACTCTGTTATGCTTTCCCACCTGAACCTCTGAACTTGAAATTTAATATAGAGACAATAACTAGAGCTTGGGAAAGGGACATTATGACGTTTATCGCGAAAAAAGGTTTGAAGTAGAGGATGGAATTTGTGGGTTCTATAGGTGTGAACTTATGATACGAGTTTAGTGCAAATGGGCATTGGTCTTATAAAATTCTGCCCAAAGTATCTATTCCACATCAAAAAAGCTGTGGACAAAGGCTAGTAAACCTCATAAAGAATAACTAAATATAAATTTTAAAGTGGAACAATTTTTCTGTCACAAGCTGGACTCGAACCAGCAGACGCACCAGACGTGTTTACCAACTACACCACTGTGACTTGTTCAATGACGAATTAGTAGTGACGAGTGTAGTTGGTAAACACGTCTGGTGCGTTGAACCAGAAGACGATGGCTTGAGTCCAGCTCGTGACTGAAAAAAAAAGTCCACATTAAAATTTTAACTGAGCAAATTTAACATACTAATTAACTATCTTCACGCTGTATCCCTGACGGGGTAGTCAGATTTAGATGTAGATTTTGAGCATACTAATTGCTTTTTAAAATTGTTTCTAATAACTAAATAAACGTGACATCTAGTGACTAGATTTAAGAAAGTTCAATGTAAAGGGTAGAAAAGTAGCTGGTATAAAGATAAAAAAATGTGAAAATTATATATACATAGTTTATTTTATTAAAACAATACAAAAATATTTGTACAGAGTCCTTGAAAATGTACTGTGGTTACTTACTAAGATTTTTACTGAAAGAGAACAAATACTCGCTTAACTTTTTCAGCACCTGTGGGAGCTGGTAGCTTCAGAGCATTGTATATTTTTGGCCTATCTTGGATTGGACTTAATTCAAATATTTAAGTATTATGTGACCATTAATTATTCCTTAGTTTAGCTACATACTGCGGGAAAACTAGCCTTCGTTTAGGAGTGGTTTTTTAGACCGTTATGTTGAGTATACAATATATGTAATCTTTTATAGTTATCCATGGAATCACTACACCAGTGCCAGATTCATATTGTGTTAGATAGAGGGTACACAAACAACTGACAATGACTGGATAACTTTCAGTTTACGTAGCAGTTCCTATGACATGTCATCCCTTATTTTTTACTACCAGGGCTCACAAAGCTCATATTTTTCAATGCACTCTATCAACCACCCAATAGGCAAAGCTTTTAAATGTTGCATATTATACATAGGCTCATACATATCTTTAAAAATTATATAGTGTGAGCAATTGTACAGCTTGCTCTCTTTGCTGGCATGGTATGGTACAAGTTTTTCACTTTCTGGTATTAATTCTGGATTTGGTACCCTTCGTAAGACAATACCTCCCGCATCAGTGATTAATTTTGTCAAAATTGTCTTATTGAGTACTAGTAATTTTGAGATTTCGTATTTAGTGTTGAAATTATGCAAATAAAAGTGACAACCATCAAATATTCCTGGTAACTGCTTATATTTATTATACCTGGAATTCCTCGGTCCTCTGTTAGATTTAGCTCCAACACCAGTAATTTCATGTGGATTGAATAATTCTAATTTGTCTTCTGTGGACTGTGTTACCCAATCCGATGATACAATCCAGATGTTGCTTACAATTCCTTGTAAAACATCTAAGCTAGATTCACAAACACCTTTATCGGAATCCACTATCAGATAAGTAACCTTTTTAGTAAATTTTGCTTCAATAAATAAGTTGTTGTGATGTTTAGCAAGTACCTTCAACTTACTATGTACAGTTCTGTAGTTAGAAACGCAGTAAATGCGGATCTCGTCATCCAGTACTTCATGCATAGCCGCTATGCTAGATACATTAACACCTTGTGTTTGCAAAACATTGTCCGCTGCGGTGAGTAATAAATTCTTCATATCAACAGATGCAAGTTGGTATGGAGTTTCACCTTTACAATTCCTAACATTTATGTCAGCACCATGTTTAACTAATAATTCAGCAATTTCTGAATGTTTATATCTGATGGCTTCATGTAATGGTGTTTCATTGCTCTGGCCTGGCACGTTGATAAGTGTATTGTATTGTAGAAGTAACTGTACAAGATCTAATTTACCATTCTGTACAACTTCATGGAGAGGTGTCCAGCCGGCATTATCTTTTGTATTGGTGTTGGCTCCTGAAGCAAGTAATTCTTTAATTTGAGCGATCTTACCGAGGCGGCAGGCCGTATGCAGCGCAGTTTCTCCTTTAGTATTACGTTTTTCTTTTCCCCTTATAAGAGAGCTTACATTTGAGTTTAAAGTTTCGCTGAAGTCTGGTCGAGAGTTGGTTTTGTCACTTAGAGGCTTCTTTGAGCTGTTCTTCACTACTTTAGCACTGGTTTTGGGTTCTTTATTTGAAATTTCTTCGACAGTTTTCGCGCTGGCATTCTTTGATTTGTTTCCATCTTTAGGCCTAAATTTCTCGAAGATCCGATCTAGCTCTGTTGTGTATTCAATGCAACGCGTTATTTTATCATCCACGAAAGTTTCGGCGTCATCTAAGGGTATTTGGCACTTCGGACACTTTTTCAAATCTTTATGTTCTGCACATATCCAATGGAAACATTTTTTTAAAACTACAGGTTCCTTACATGTTTTTTTACACACACCACATATGTAGTCCTTCTTAACTGTGTCTAAAGCAGCTAAGAAATTTTTTAAATCAATCGCAGACATTCCTGGCAATATTTATTTGTTTCATAAAATAAATTTATTTTAAGGTAATTATTGGAAAGATAGCGGGAACGTATTTAGTAAGTTTGACAGTGACTTTGACATTAATCTTTACTTTTATTTGTACGAACGTGCAAATCTTTGAGAAGTGAATCACTTCTCAGTGGTGCTAATAGTTTTTTAGTCTACGGCTTTTGAAAGACGACTTTACGGATACCATTCAATTGCTCGGCAAATCTTCGTCAACATATTGGTGTCTTACCATGCATCCAGACCCTATCTATATTTATAACCAGGGGTCAGTATTTATTATCTGATGGGAGCAACTCTGATAAAAGTTTAATAATAGGTATTCAGTTATTGCTCTGAGTGCATATGGCCTGCAACTCCATAAAAATTAAAACCTACAGAGCTTCATCTATTGGTCAGCAGTACCATTTACAGGTAACGTTAACTTGGGCCCCGTAGATTGGGAGCCCTTTCCATCGCATAATATTTTTCAGCATAATGTAGTTTGGCATAACAGTTTCAGCATATAGTTTTCAAACATAAATTATGATTGGCAGAGTGTTATAAACGCAGAATGGTTTTATTAGCATAACTTTAACTTAGTCTAATTTTCGTTGTCATAATTTTAATCAGCATAAATGTAAAGGGTATAATTGATATACGCCTAAAGATAATTTATCATAAAATATAAAACGCATAATGGAGGTATGCATAACCGTTTAAGTCATAAATGAATAATAAATTTGACTATGTATATTTAAGAAATGATAAGACACAATTGTAAATAATCATCTCATGTATTTGATGATATCATAAAATGAAACGATATTTTAAAAGTGTTTTTAACATAGGCTAGTCTTGGGCAAAGTCGTAGATAGGTACGACGACGAGCGAAGCGAGGAGGAGTGTGTAGGTTACTTGCGACCACAACTGAGTCACGCCATTCGTTTTAATCTAGTTACCTTCTTTTTGTATTTTAGTGTTAACATTTTAAACTTCAGTATACAATACTGAAGTTCAAAACTAAATCAAACTAGCGCCATTTATTTATTTATTATTTATTATATACTTTATTGTACGCCGAGATACTATAACAATTTAAAATAAATAATACAAAATAGCAGTACAATGGGCGGCCTTATCGCTTAAAGCAATTTCTGCCAGGCAACCTTTGGGTGGAAAGGTAAATTGGTAGGAATAAACTGGTAGTTGTTGGCGTCTTATCAAAATATATACTAACATATGTACTAAGTACATAAATATTTAAAATCTAAAAAAAAACGAAAATACTAATATTACAAAATAATTGTTATATTAATATACAATCAAATAATACATACACTAATAAATATAAAAATTATGTGTCCAATACTATAAATTCTGGGAGGATTTCATTTGTTCAATTACCTGCCAAATAATATTTTTTAAAAAGAGTTTAAAAACCTTTGTAAAGTCTCAGCGCGCCTTAACTCTATTGGTAAATTATTCCACAAGCGAACTGCTATCACACTAAAGGAATGATCAAAAAAATTTGTGGAATGTGGTGGCATTTTTAATTCTAAGCTTTCAGATGATCACAAACATCTGTCATGCGTATCATGAAGAAACTTAAAACGTTCTTTTAAATAGGAAGGTGTAGATGGGTTAAACAATATATTATATAAGAAGGATAGAATATGAATATGCCTGCGAAGTCGTATAGATAACCACTTGAGCTGTGTTCGAAACTGTGAAACGTGATCATACTTGCGCAAGCCAAATATAAATCGTATGCATACGTTTTGGAGACGCTCAAGTTTCTCAAATTGGTTCTCGGCAAGATCTAAGTAACCGACATCTGCATAATCAAGGATTGGGAGAAGTAAGGAGTTGGCAAGTGCAATTTTTGTGGCTGTGGGAAGGAAACGCTGCAGTCTTCCAATTGATCCTGCAGAAGCAAAAACCTTTCTGCTTAACTCTTGGAGTTGCGGACCCCATGTCAAATTAGAATCCAAAATTATACCCAAGTTCTTGACTTTACTAATAGGAATAGTTGTCCCATCAAAAACAAACAGTGGAACTTGAGACCAATTTATTTTTGCTGTAGTTTTAGGGCTGCCAATAACGATAATCTGGGTTTTAGATGGATTTACTTGTAGTCCATATGACTTACTCCATGACGATATACTAGACAAATCAGAGTTGATAATATCCACCGCTTCCGAAAGCTGATCCAGCGGTGCCTGTGTGTAGATTTGAAGATCGTCTGCGTAAAGGTGGCAGGAAGAATTTATTTCATTAGAGATGGAATTTATAAAAATTGCAAAGAGGAGGGGAGAGAACGCCACCTTGGGGCACACCGACGCTGGTATTGCGCCAACTAGAAACAGTATCCGCAATACGTATGCGTTGACGTCGGCCACACAGGTAACTACGAAACCTCTATGATATAATGACTGCCTCTGTGGCGCGGTGGGAGTGTATCCGACTGCTACGCAAGAGGTCGTGGGTTCGATTCCCATCCAGGATAAAACTTTGTGTGATGAGCACGATGGTTTATTCTGTGTCTGGGTGTTATTTATATATAATATGTATGTATTTAGAAATATATAAGTATGTTTATCAGTTATCTGGTTACCTTAGTACAAGCTCTGTTTCTGTCTATTTAAATATGGCAATGGGATCACCACCTATAAACGTGGAACAGGAATACACATGGTGAAAAGTGGGCAAACAATATTTATGCCTCTGCCACCTCGCCATTGGGGATAAGGCCGATAGATAAATAATAATAAATTAAATAAGGAATAATTATTTTAATATACCTACATATATTAAAATGTAAAAATTTTATATAATATGAAATTAGAATAAAATTATTTACAATAAAAATACCTTAGTACAAGCTCTGCTTAGTTTGGAATCAGATGGCGTTGTGCGAGTTGTCCCAACGATATTTATTTATTTATTTATTTAATATTCCTAGAAATTTCCAGACCCTTGATGTGATAGGGATGATGATAATTAGAGCCAACTTAAAACCACCATATACTTCCAATAGATATAATTTCTCCTTTTTACAGATATAACACGCTCGGCTTATTCTACACAGATAAAACTCAATTAAACAGAATAAGCTAATTCTTATATACTCTTCTCAGTAGGTACTAGGTTAAGTCTTCACTCTGCAAATTTTTAGGAACGAAAGGCATTGGAATTCGAAAATGGCCGGCTTTATAAGGTGACATACAAATGACGTACTCTCAACAGGACTGGTCTAATCACAGACAATTGATAGTCAATACAGTGCCTTTTAATTATACAATATAACCGTTCGGCCATTCTGAACTCTTCGGGCCCACCCGAAACATGATGCACTAAATATCAGTATCTATCACACAACTAAACAATATCGTTTATCATAGTATCTACAACAATTTTCGTTTTCATTTAGTTACAAATCCTTTTCAATTTCAATATATTTACAAACTAATACTTGGCTTCTCGGCCTCATGTGTGCAATTATATACATATGTATATATTCAATTTATCTGACATACTCCAGTTGTATAGCTTCTCGGCCTCCCGTGTATGCAGATATCGTAGACAAGTAAATAAATGCTCCTGTTATTGGCTTCTCGGCCTCTTTCGCATAATTTACTTCACCTTTTACCTTTACAAATTATTCGAAGCGCTCGTGGCATCGCGGTCTCAGTGTTCTGTAAACGATCACTGAGTTACGCAACTTTCACTATGGCTGGTCCTCGGATGGGTGACCACTTTGTGGCATTTACATTTGCGAGCGTTTCCGTGCTTCGGAAGGCACGTTAAGCCGTTGGTCCCGGTTGCCAGTAAAATGGCAGTCGTTAAGCCTGGTTGAAGGCCTTATGGGCGGCTTGAAAATTTCAACAGCAGGTAGCCACAACCTGCGTCTGTCTATTTCAACACGGCAATGGGCTCACCACCCATTACGTGGGACAGGAATCCACACGGTGAAAAGTGGGCATATAATATGCCTCTGCCACCCCTTCGGGGATAAGGCGTGATGGATATTTATTTATTTATTTTACAAATTATTCTAATTTAATTATAATTAATCAAAACTATAGCAAAATAACCTTAATTATAAATATAGACCTACACGTAAATACATGCTCCTGCTATTGGCTTCTCGGCCTCACTTGCATAATTTACGCAATAATAATAACTAATTAGTATTTCATGTACTAAAATTTATTCTTATTTAAGTAATTGTAATCTTGAACTCATGTACTTAATCATACATCATTATTAACATAATCATACATCATTATACTCATAATCCAATAACTAGATCACAATAATTTTAATTAGAAGTATTACATAATCCTTCAAATCCTCATTTTATTATACAGTGATATTTCAATTTTTGTTTTAATAATTAAATTTCGTGTAATTTTTCGTATACATTATTACTTAGTCGTAATTAGTCCGATTCAGTGTCATTGCCTGGTGCGATTTTATCAGAAACAGATTGCTTATCATCATTCGCTACAATCTCGTCCGAATCAGATCCCTCATTGGTATCATTTAAATATTCTTGTGTATATGTTAACCATGGATGTATCTTGTCTACGGAAATAACAGCCTCGTACCTTCTATTTTGTTTTCTTGTTAGTGGAGTGTCCTCTACAACATACCTATCATTATCTAGTGCCTTGACTATCCTATACGGTCCTTGAACTTTTGGCAGAAGTTTCCGTGCCTTCCCATTGTTACTAGCAATTTCTCTTTCTATCCTAACTAAATCACCGATTTTATGTTTTTGCAATTTTTCTTTTTTTATCAAACCTTTCCTTTTGTTTCCTTTGTTCATTAGCTACTCTCAAGTTGACGTCATGTCTAACCGCATACAATGATTTTGAATTATTTTCATCGCAATCTAATAAAGAAGTTAGACTACCATCACCCTTAGTTCGCAATCTCAACCCAAATAGTACTTCTGATGGACTTTTGCCCGTGGTTTTATTTATAGTCGTATTTAAACCTAGTTGTATTTCTTCTAAGTGTTTGTCCCACTCATTTTCTGGGTAATTATGATTTTTAGTGGCAAGTGAAGCTAATATAGTGCGATTAAATCGCTCTACCTGCCCGTTTGCTCTTGGGGTTGCTACTGCATTTAGCACATTGCGTATGCCTAATTTATTAATATAATCTTTAAATCCCTTGCTAGTAAATGATGAACCTCTATCGCTTATTAACCTTTTTGGTACTCCAAATAAACTAACTTAATTATTTAAAACTTTCAGAGTACTTTTTGTTTTCGTATTCTTTACGCCATATAAATTTATATACTTGGTGTAAGCATCAATTAGAACTAAGATTTAGGTATTTTTACACAAAAAAAATACACCAGAAAATAACAAGAGTGTACTCTTGTTATTTTCTGGTGTATTTTTTTTTGTTCAGCCGTAGCCCGTATTACACGTGTTGGATTAGGTGCTTATCACCGCCAGCAAAGGCAAGGCATGTATTCATTCTACATTCTTAACTTGTACTTTATAAATTTAAACTTTGTATTTAACATGTGTTAATCTGTAACATATTTTGTATTTTTCTGTGTTCAGCCGTAGCCCGTATTACACGTGTTGGGTTAGGTGCTTATCACCACCAGCAAAGGCAAGGCAAGTATTCATTCCGCATTATGATTTATTCTACATGCTTACCTTGTGCTTTCTTTATTTAAGCTTTGTATTTACCATATGTTAATGTGTAACATTTTTTGTAATTCTGTGTTTAGTCGCCCCGGCACATCTATGTTCAATCCATGAACATATAGCTTTTTATATTATATAATTTAGTCGATTAAGATAATCGCTGCACTAAACTATTTGAGGTGGCAACACTAAATTTTTATACTCTCCCCTTCGGTTCGTACCATTTACGAGTGTGGGCGCACGCTATAGTGCTTTTGTAATTTTAATTAGAAAATATAGTGTTTTCTTCAAAATATTCACGCTGTTTCAATACTAAACATATACCGTTTAGTAAATGATGAATTGAAGTGGGTGGTTCTAAAACGGGTTCGGTGTGTGGCATTTGATTAGCGGCTTAGTGCATTTAAAACTTGGGTGTCACATACTATCACAATTAAAGCATTTGATTGTACTTGGAATAGTTTTATTATCATCGTTTTCATTTCGCCGTTTAATAAAAGGTTTCCTATTATCTCTTGCGTCGGCCAATTTAATCGTTTTGAAATAACCTAACAATTGTTCCGGTTGCGTGTAGTTAGCAGCCTGAGCGCCTAATCGCAGGCTTCTATCTCCTAATCCGTTTATGATACAGTCTATAGTCTCCTTTTCGTATATTTTGCACCTATTCAACAAATTAACTTTGTGATAAAAGTATGTTTCTAGACTTTCATCGGGCTTAACTTTTCGATCTAACATTTCTTGTAATAATTGGGCATAGTTTTGCACTGTAGGAAAAGTCTTAATTAATTTATCTTTCCATTCGGACCAGCTCAAATCCATTGTTGCTAGTCCCTGGTACCATATTTTAGCTACCCCCATTAGCTTAGGTAAAGAATAGTGTAATAATTGTGATTCTTTCCAATTGTATAATTTTGAACACTCTTCTACTTTATTTATCCAAATATCGATAGTTTGTTCTTTATTAGAAGGATCAAATTCGGGGACAGCATTACTACTCATCGAAAAATGATTTTGCGAAGATGCACCAGGCAGTGACTTAAACAATTCTAATAAATCTTTTGCAGAAATCTGTAGGTTATCACTAGAGCTCTGTACATTGGGCAGTTTCGCATTTGACCTAATATTATAATTTTTCCTTGTATGCAGACGATCGTTTGATAAATCACTGTCACTAGATTAATTCAATGAACTCACGGTTGAACGACGCCTTTCAACTCTCTTACGTTGACGCTTAGAGGGAACTTCACTGCACCTGCTACGACGATCCTCCTTTGATGTGTGCCGTGTTCGTTTTCGTTTTTTGGGAGGAGATCGACTCTCTCGCTCTTGCCTCCGTCGCGGTTGCGAAGCACGCTTATTATGACGGTAAGCCGTAGCTGGAGAGGGCGTACCGCGTTCATGTCCTGATTCGTCATCTCCAGTAATCATATCTCAAGGACCTGAAACTTGTAATATGACTGCATTAGATCATGTCGGGTAAATAAAGATCCTTGATTGAAATACATATACCAAAATAGGTTAGTCAGGTTATTAGATGTCCGTAGAGCAACTCAAAACGTATATCCAGTGAATTGTAAAATTTTGGGTTCATCGATCCGCTTTAAATATTTTATTGCAAGGCAAGGCGTCCTAGTAATTTCACTACTAACAGCAGACAAGGATATTGGTTCAACTTTCAATGCACAAATGCTTACAAATGTAAATATCACAAACGATCATCCATCTCAGGATTGACCTTTGCGTACGCCATTTACCATTGTGATTGTTCAACAAAGCACGCAAGACTACTAATTTGTGCGTATATTATAGCGATATCGTGATAAAACTACAAAATTTAAAGTAGGTACCTAAATCGGTTTCAAATTCAAACAATAAAAAAAAATGAAATTCAATCGTTTTCTAATAATTGTTTTCTATTAATCCCGATGACATTGGAATAGCGTGATACCATTACCATTTCTTGATTATAAAGTATGATAATCCGTATCTTAATTTGAGAGGATTTTTTTTTGTGGGTATTTGTATGTCTTGGCATAACAATAACTGCTTGCGTACAGAACCGGTTTGTTAGTTCCTCTACATCAATCATGGTTTGCAATAAGAATTACAATTAATGTAACAATTAAAGGATTTATTTCACGAAAAATTTTTTTCCAACCGATGTAGGTAGAAAACAAAAAAAAAAAGTTTTTTTTTTCCGTTTCATAACGTGTAGACTTTAAATATTATAAAATAACTAACCTTAGTTCGCAGGCGTGGAAGTAGTTAAATACTTTATTATCCCACTTCTGAATTGATAGGGACGATGATAATTAGAGCCAACTTAAAACCACCATATACTTCCAATAGATATAATTTCTCCTTTTTACAGATATAACACGCTCGGCTTATTCTACACAGATATAACTCAATTAAACAGAATAAGCTAATTCTTATATACTCTTCTCAGTAGGTACTAGGTTAAGTCTTCACTCTGCAAATTTTTAGGAACGCATGGCATTGGAATTCGAAAATGGCCGGCTTTATGTGTGTTTAAGGTGACAGACAAATGACGTACTCTAAACAGGACTGGTCTAATCACAGACAATTGATAGTCAATACAGTGCCTTTTAATTATACAATATAACAGATAGGTCACTATTTTGAACTGAATTATGAATATGCTGGCGTTGCGCGTTCCTACATTTCGAGCCAAAACATATTTTTCGTAGTTTGCTACAGTAGGATTGAATGAATCAGTCGGCATTTAAATCCTAGACAGTTCAAGCTTAGATATAAAAATAAAAGTATTTACCCGTTAACATTATGGTATTCTATATGTATGACTTGTAATCTTTATGCCATAGAGTGGGATGCCAATAAATGTTATGATTAGTAATAGTTATGGTAAAAAAAAAAATGTAGGTATAGGTAGGTATATCTTTATTATAAAAGAGGTTATGGGAAAATAAAATATGCCTAATGAATTATTCTGTTTGAACGTTATGCGAAACGAAGAGTATGCGAAAAAATGTTATGCAGTTTTAAATTCTGCCTCTTAAATTTATGCAACCCAATACGGACCCCTGTAGATTTTGGTAGTGCCCCACTATCTTGACATTTGATCCTATAGAGTAATAGAGTAATATGTCAGTCGTTGAGCCAAATTGAAGGCCTTAATAAAAAGTCTTGAAAGGCTGGAATCAAGCAACTCGTCGCACAGCCTGCTAATGTTCATTTCTTCGACTAGCAATAGGCTCACCACCTGTTACGGGAAATGTGGGCGTAAAGTATACCTCTAAGATCCCGTCGGGGATAAGGCCGTGATTGCTTTGTTTGTTGTTTATTAGAAGTAACTCATAAATTTTATTTAAGTAATGTTAAGCAGGCAAGTACTCTTGCCAATAGCAGTTCACTTTTGGACCTAGGCCTGTTTAAATTTACGATATTACTTACCATACCTACCATGCGTACTTTCAGTTAACCATCATCATCCGAGCGTCTGTCCCAGTTGCGTCTCGCGACGCCCGGGGTCCGCTTTCCTACATTTTCTCCTCCACTTCGCACGGTCTTCGGCATTCCCTGTAGTGAGACCATTGGCACGCATGTCATCCCTTACGACGTCAAGCCAGCACTTCTTGGGTCTTCCCCTCTTACCGGGACCCGGCGGGGCTGACATGGCCAGACATTTGTTACCTACGTAGCCCGGCGGTTGCCGCAAGACGTGACCATACCAACGAAGGCGACACTCTTGCAACTTGTCTGCAATGTCACGGACGTGAAGGCTGCCGCGGATGCGAGAGTTTCTCACGCGGTCCATCCGCGTGACTCCACACATCCACCGCAGCATCTTCATTTCCGTGACACGCAGCTCCTGCTTGTGTCGCTCCAATATCGGCCACGTCTCGCGTCACGCGTACTTTCAGTTAACCAAAAGATTAAAAATCAGGGAAAGCAACTGTCTAATTTATGGTTTTATAGAGTTGCCTCATTAGTTTAAGCCTTTTGATTGTATGTGTAACACTAGTCGCTTGGCACATAAGATAAAGAATATATGGCACAAGTGGCAACTCTGCGCGCTTTAACGTCATAGCCAATATGCTTTGACTCGTGCAGTACTAAGTGCAGTACTGACCTAAGAGTAGTCCTAAGGTAGACCTAAGAGTTGTCCGTGGCGCGTAGTTAGGACTACTCGACTATATCATCGCCAAAACGGAGGGAGGTGATATCCCCAGGGACAAGAATTTAATGCAAATGTAATTTTTCGAAAACATTTTACCATTTAAATAACTTCATATGATCACCAGCGCAGCTTTAATCTATCTTGTTGTAAAGCACCTCACATATCTTAGTGAGCGGTGGGACCCATTTTCAATAAATAAAATATCACTGAGTTACGCAACGTTCACTATATGGCTGGTCCTCGGATGGGCGACCACTTTGTTGCATTTACATTTGCGAGCGTTTCCGTGTTTCGGAAGGCAAGTTAAGCCGATGGTCCCGGTTGCCAGTAACATGGCAGTCGTTAAGTCAAGTTGAAGGCCTTATGGGTGGCTTGGCAATGGGATCACCACCTATAAACGTGGAACAGGAATACACATGGTGAAAAATGGGCAAACAATATTTATGCCTCTGCCACCTCGCCACTTGGGGATAAGGCCGATAGATAAATAATAATAAATTAAATAAGGAATAATAATTTTAATAAACCTACATATTTTAAAATGTAAAAATTTCATATAATATGAAATTAGAATATAATTATTTACAATAAAAATATCTTAAATGCATTAAATTAAATTAAATTATACAAATGCTAAATTCGTCCAAACCCAAAGTAACGTTGGACTGGCAGGTTTATTTTTTTTATTTGATAGATTAAAACCCTGATTGTTGATAAATATCTATATTAATAAAATTATAAATAGCGTTTATTTTTTGTAATGAATATTACGACTGAATACCTATATCTCAAACTAGACCATACTTAAAGGCTTAAAGGTTTTTAAACCGTTTATAAGTAAACTGTATCATAGAAAAGAGTTAAAAATTTTAGAACGAACACATTTCGCGGCGTGTTCGCCTCATATAAGGCTGCTTTCAGATCTTACCTCCGCTAGAACTTTCAAATTCATGAAAACTGATCCACTTGTTTTCGGTTTGGATTGAATCCTAAATGAACTACCTCCAACATATAATAGTAACAACGTCTTATGTATACGACGTTCCATGTACTACATATTGCACAACACAAATATGAAATTAGACTTATAAAAATGCATGCACATCGTTGATATAATTAGGGCAGTTCTGTATGCATATATAGTATTTTTTCCAGTGAACTAGAATAAAAATAAGACTTAATTAGTACCTAGTGAAATGGTCTTTTTATTCTAGTTAACTGGCATTTTTTATACATAAATATATTGATTTATAGCTATAGAAATATCAATACAACTATCTACTAAATAAAACGACTAGAGTGACTAACAAAATGGCGAAAGATGGCGTAATATTGGCGCCAAAACTGCAAGTAAATTCGGTAACATTTCTAATACTTAGTTCAAAATTAAATGGCAGTTTACTGTAAGGATATGTCGTTAAGGTATCTGTTGTACCAATGATTTTAGTATCGCCATGAAATATAACATCTATCTCGTGGTTAAATGGACCATACATTGAAAACATGGGTGTATGGAATGGTGAACGTTTGCCGAACATTTGATCCAACTTTTCGAACACGTTAATGAGCTCGTGTCTTCTAACTTCCGATATGTTTTTGGCAGTAAATATGTGGCCAAGACTTGACCAACTTAAGAAACAATATTTCTTATTGTCCTCTGGGCAGAGGGGTCGGATGCTGGACATGTCCATCGTTCCTGTAATAAACAGTAGAGTGAGTATTGAAATAGGCGAACCTGGCATTTGGATTCGTATTATATTTACCTCGTCAGGTATTCAGCGTGAAGGGTTTGACCTAGGCCGATTTAACCAATGGACACGCTATCTTACCGTTTGCGCCTTGTTAAAAGATACTTGCCATTTGCCAAGTACCTTTTAACTAGGCCGCTGTTGCGCAGACTCAGTCTATCGTACACGTTTGGAGGGTAATTTATAAAGATAAAATGACGAAATGTGCTCTGAAATGGTGTAAAAGTTATAGCGATCGAACAACTAATGTTTCTTTTCACTCGTAAGTAAATATTTTTATCATTTACATACCGAATTTTACCAAAACCATTAATTATTGAAACATACCAACAACTTAATCGGCTTATATTCAATATACGTTCATTCTCTATAAACATAATTCATTTCATTAGCTTGATAGATGGCTCTGGTCATACCTACTCTTAAAATTACGATTAAAATATGGTGAAGAATTTTGATTTGTTCGATACGGTTCGGGTAGTTCAGGTGGCTAGATTGCCCTTTTAGGCAAAGGTCACAGTTTCAATCCCCGCCCGCCTCTAATCGAATTGTCTTTTTCCACTTAATTAAAAAAAATTAGAAACATAATATTGTCTCTAATTCTTATTGCATACCTAAATTTTTCTAGACAGTGACAAAACTTCATGCAAGAGTAAGAAAACAATAGGTGTGTAGTTTACCCCCAACCACGAAAGTTGGCTGAACGTGATTTTATACTTTATTGAGTACATTACGCGTCCAGTGGTTAAATCGGCTTCGCGATCCACGCACACCTCTTTCGCTTCCTGCAGATTCATTAATCGTTTCATACATGCACGTAAGGGTATCTGAGTACTTTTGTCTTTCCGTTCTGAGCTATCAGCTAACGTGGTCATCGTATATAAATTTCGGTCTACCCTGACTCCTTCTATTCTCTACTTTCGCACACACATTCTTTATCAATCGTTCCTCATTCAAAACTGGCAAATTGCGTACGTTCGTTACGTATTCTGTCGATCAATGTTACGCTGCACAATTTTAGTATAGATTGCATCTCCACAGTGATCAATTTACTTTCATGTTTCTTCTGACATACTCAGGTTTTACTACCGAAAAGAATCGCTGGCCCTACGCTGCGTTATCAATAGCGAGGCTTGCTATTTTTACGATGCTTTGTCGCTTTACCAATTGGGACAAAGCGCCGTTAACTTTGTTTTCGGCACCTACTCTCTGTTCTACATCCGTATAACATTGCTGTCCGCGCTAAACATACTCCCTAAGTTGTTCACCCAAATCTTACACTTGAGTTATATTTTAAACGGGAATAAAGATTTTTAATTACTGATTTTTACTTACCATTTAAATTATCATAGGTATGACTGTTGACAAACGCGACATCAGTTTTGCCCTCAAGTAGAAATTTCAACGCCTCTGCATCATCAGCCTCATAGCACTTCTTACCATCCATACCCGGAGCGCAAATTTCTTCAAAATAGCTTTCAATATAGTTTTTGCACGATATTTTCTCGTGTTCGGTTATATACTGTCGAATGGAATGCCACACAATTCCGTCGTACCGCGGGAAAGCAGCTCGTTTCCCGCGCAAATCCGCCATCTTTGTAATTCCACTGTCAGTTTTGACGTAAGCTACTACCATATTGGTTTTGTTAATGATATGAGTGATTTCGTGTAGAAGAGGTTGTAAGGAAAGACTGGAAAGAAAAAAGTAATCTATACTAAAAAAATAAATTTAGGTAGAGTTTGTGATGTTGTGAGATTGTGACGTTATTGGGGTAATCTCTGGATCTAATGAACCAGTTTTGAGAAAATCATTTCACTTTTAGAAAGGTGCATTATCCCTGAACGCTATTGGCTACTTTATTCTCGGGAACCTTTTTCTGTGGAAGCGGTTAGCTATCTGTATACCAAGTTTCAGCAAATTGGTTCAAGCGTTATAACGTGATTGAGTAACAAACATCTAAATATGTTCACAAACTTTCATACACGTAATTAAACGTGTCCTTTCCCAAATCCGCGGTAACCACTTTAGTATGTTAAGCTGCCGATCCAAGCTCGAAACTAATAAAATATTCCATCTACCACGTCTTAGTGCAACGTTTTATACATGTAGGAGTACAAAGGAACTATACTCTACAAACAATACTACGCGTCAATGAACTATTTAAGACCTATGGTGCCGAGTAAGGCTAGTCTATGCTCTCAAAGTTGTTCAACGAACTAAACTTGGTAGTGCCTTTGAGGTATAAAGTCCGAAACGAGGTTTTCTGTCAGAGAACCAGAGTGGTCATCATTGTTCGCAGAGTAAGCGTGTTAAAGTAGCAATGGGCTGACCACATCTGTAGAAAAACCGATGGTCGACTAGCAAAGACTCAGCAAATATATTGGACGATTTCCCGTAAGGTGGACTGACGACCTGGAAAACGTCGCAGGGAGGAAATGGATGCGTAAGGCGCAGGACTGTGTGTTGAGGTGTGAATTGGGAGAGTTCTATGTCCAGCAGTGGACTGCCATAGACAGATTTGATTGATAAGTGAATGTGAGGGTCTTACTAGAAAAAAATCAGGAGTTTTCCTTTCAACGACTTACCCGGGATTACAAGCTAGGAGTCCGGAAAAAAGGGTCTATCTAGAATCCTTACCTAGGTGCGATAATAAGGTCGTCGTTTGTCCCAACTGTAGCATCACATTCTCCAGCCGCTACTGCCCGGAGACATTCCTGAGTGCTGTTCCTAAAGGCGCATTGCAATGATGGAGAGATGCCGTAGACTGCAGCGCCCTCGCTTAACCATTCACATTTGTTTCTTTCAAGGACGGACGTTGTACAGATGTTTATGTACCTGTTGAAAAAACAATTTACATTTGGTCACGAGGTTTGTAAAATACCCCAATTGTTCTTTAGGACCCAAGCCTTTTTGTAATATTGCGTGGCCAGGCCGTGCAATTATATGGTAACGCCATCTGTCAGTCGAATGCGGCAGTGAGGGTTTTCCCGGGAGAAGCTCACACACACGTGCATGGTGTGGGAATCCCCGACCTACCGAGCCCCGACCGCGCAGTGACCCTGCCCCAGGGCTTATAAAAGCAGGTTACTTGTGCTTTTTGAGACCAGACTTGACGTAAAGCATTCTTCTCTTCAGTTCTGTTCTAGTTGACAAAGTTGTTTATTATTTTTCTTATTGTACCCGGAATATCCATCTTTCCAATTTTTATCATGAACTAACTATACTGTTCGATCTTCTGCTACCCCAAGGCACCTAGACCAGGCGCCTAGACCATGAGTGGAAGCCCGTCAACAGGCTGGAGGACACTGCGCTCTGCAGCGAAGAGAATAAATATCTGACCCGTGGAAGATTATCCTCCCTCAGATAAGATTTCTCCCCTTGATTCCGCAGACACTCACAGCAGACTCCACCTAACGGTTACCTTATCCTTATCCTTATTAATCTATATTTTATCATCCCCGTAACCATGAACTCTGTTATTTTGACCTTGTCTTTTCTCATTTCTTACCTCGGAGGATCACAGCCTGTCTGACTGTACGCTTCTCTGAAACCTTCAGCCTTCGCTAGGTAGTCCAATGCGGTTACTGCCGGTTCAAGAGGTATCGAAAGGTTGCGGTTGCTCTCGAGCAAGGCCAGTAGCGCTCCTTGCCAATGCTTGTTAGTAGGTGAAAAATTTCTTAGTGACTTCATTAGCGAGCTGCAAGCTTCTGCTGCTTTTCTGAAAAAAAAAGCAATGAGTTTGAGAAATAATATAATTACATTTATCAACTGTTTGACTGATTTATTAACGGACAGTTTAAACAGACAGTGGTTCAAATCCGGCTTAAAAGACCACTTTTGGGAGCCCAAAATTGGTCCCTCGAGCCGGATCTGAACCAGGGACCTATATATTTACGATACACTACACTTTTGGAATACTTATCTCTGTGTGGGTCCTTGGAGCTGGATGTGAACAAGCAACCAGTAACATTACTGCATGGTGCCATCAAAAATCCAGCACTGTATGTCATCCGGTGTGCAGCATATATGCTGAGATGGCATTCTTTTGGGACTGCACGGTTGAAGTTGTAAGTAATAAATTGTATTATTTATTTATCCATCACGCCTTATCCCCGAAGGGGTGGCAGAGGCATATTATATGACCACTTTTCACCGTGTGTTTTCCTGTCCAACGTAATAGGTGGTGAGCCTATTGCCGTGTTGAAATAGACAGACGCAGGTTGTTTTTAGATTTTATATATATTTTTTTTTTCAGTAATAAATTGTATTACTGAGTATTATGTTCTCAGCTGTGTATCGTAATACATGATGTGATTTTTTCTTCTTTAAACCAATTAATCTCTTTTCTATTAAAGCATTGAGGAGACTGTTCTCATGGTAATATATTCACAGACAGTCCATTGCAGTGTGGAGATTGTCCTGGTTCCAACAAAGTTTATTCGATCTGGTTCCGAACCGATGATATACGATTTAGTATATGTCACCAACGTTAGTCCCTCAAACTGGATTTGAACTGATGCATCTAAAGAACATTACAATGTTTGATGACCTGCTCCCGGAATATTATTCCTCAAATCTATGAACCTACAGATAATCCATTACAAATTTGGAAGATCTTTCAGAATAATGGTCCTTCGAGCTGGTTCTGAAATAGTTACTGATTGATTCACATAGTCCAGTGCACTGTTGGTGAATCCTATTCAGCATCTTATGGATCTACAATTCTTAGTATTTGCATATGCATTTACATCCTAAAATCCTTACCTCTTGGCTATGATGACCTTCCAGGGTTTCTTCAGCCATACGCAGGGCTCTTCACTCATCTCTTTCCACGTACCATCCCGGCAAAGGTAAGCGAAGTTTTCTCTACCATTCTGGGAACATTTTATTAAGGCTGAAGCTAAGGTGACCAGGGGAGGAGTGGGGGGGGGGGCTTATACCATTAACAGGTTTACGCTAATCTCCGAAACAGCTGGACCGATTTTAACGGGACTTTCATTAGCAGATAGCTGATGTTATAAAGAGTAATATAGGCTACATAATATTATGTCAGTAATCCCACTGGAAAGGGTCGACAGTCACTATGCGTAATAACATAATAATAAATATAGTTCATTTACAATAACGTCATGAATGGCATAAAATCTTAATGATTTCTTTAGTTTTAGCCTTAAAATAATCTTAATCTTAATAATATTAGAAACGCTTGTATGGATGTTTGTTACTCATTCACGTAAAAACAACTGAATGGATTTTAATGAAACTTTACAATAATATAGCTTATACATCACATAGGCTACCTTTTATCGCGCGAACAAGTTCCTGTGGGAAACGGGAACGGGAAAGCTGGATTACGCGTATGGAGCGGGCATCAAATATTTGCAATAAAAAAAAGTAAAAGATCAGAGATGATGTACCTAGTTTGGGTGTTTCCTATGTATAATATGTATGTATTTAGAAATATTTAAGTATGTTTATCAGTCGTCTAGATCTCATAACACAAGCTTATATTAGCTTACTTTGGGCTAGTGGCGCTGTGTGAAAAGTGTTCAATATACTCACGGTAAAATACTGGTTGACATCAGAAGCTTCTCCCCACGTGATGTCCCCGGCGCCATCGGCGAGGCAATTCAATGCTCCCACATCTCCGTAATAACGATCAGTATTAGAACACGTGGGGGACCCACATGCCGCACAGAGGGAGGGGTACTGACTTTCTGTGGGCAAAATAAGTTAAGTCAGAATCTAAATGAATGGAAAAATGAAAATTAAATATAATAACAAATAATATATTAAAATGGCAAACGCCGTTTTCATCCATAGTTCTAATCACCCAATTCATCTAACCCCTAACCCAAAAGCCCATTTTATAGTTAGTATATTGTCCAACAGTTTAACTCCCATTGGAGGTAGTCCATTACCGTTCTTCTACATAAGGCGAGCGTGGATTGTCTGCAGTGGGGGTCCCATTTCCTATTAGATTTAAATTCTCAAAGTGTTGGACTAGTATGTCCTCAAATAAGCCTACCTATAGACCAGGTATCTTCGTAAGAAAAATAAAAGAAGAAACGATACATGAGAAACTAATAATAAATATTTTTTATTGTACACCATAAAAGGAACACATTCTAAGAAAAATAATATTAACATTGTATGTACAATTAGGCGGCCTTATAAAGCGATCTCTTCCAGGCAACTTTTGGATGGATAGAAAATCGTGGGACTGGTTTTATTTTTTTTTGCGTGGAATTTATCACGTATACGATGCTGGTTTGCTACTGACTAAGACCACACGTTACCCTTCCATCTGTCTATGGCCAGGAGTCCCGGGTGAGCCCTCGGAAGGATAGACCCAGGGCTCCCGACAGGGGACTGATAAAGGTAGTGTACAATAAATTAATTTGAGAACTTATCGATATATTTCCGTCCATCCGTCTATAAGCGTCTATTTCTCAGATCATAAGAGAGAGACAAATGGTTTGCGGCACTCCAATGCACGTCTTAAGCGACTTTGAAGTTTCTACCACTTGCGGTTTTGAAACTGGTCCCGGTTTAGAAGTTGTCCGATTCCTTCGCTACGATAGTGATGGACGTATTAGAGTTGGTGATTTATTTGTCTCTATCGCCATCTCCTTCCCGTGATTTGAAAGGTGCGCGTACGAGAGCGAGAGAGCAGGCTAAATAGTAGCGGAAACAAAAGTTACGCTGTCTCGCTCTCTTGCGCGCACCTTTCAAATCGCGGGAAGGAGACGGCGACAAAAACAAAGGAATCGCCGTGCGCGCGGGCTCTTACTTGTTATGTCTAAGAATCTACTATTTTTACTATTAAATATTGCACTAGTTTAAGTAAATAATATACAGCAAGCGTCCGCCATCCCCCAAATTCCCGCACAAACTCCAATTTATTCGAATTATAATGAATTGACAGAGAAAATTACTTTCTTTTTATAGAGACAGTGGAATGAAAGTGATATGCGTCAGCAGACTACCTACTTTTAGAATCTGCAACCGACGATTTTGAGACTGTATAGATGTACCAGCTGACCCACACAGCATCACGCTTGACATACTTCGAACTCCCGTCGCACCTATGTAATCCCGTCGCTTATAAATTCTACAATAATGCATAAAATTTGCCCAATTTGACGACATTTATGATTACTGCTGCTCTCACCACAGTTTTGGCGTGATGATATATAGCCTAGCGTTCCTTGATAAATGGACTATCCAAAACAAAAATATTTTTTGAAATTCGAGCAATAGTTCTTTAGATAAGTGCACAAATTTTCGGCTTTATATATTAGTAAAGTATGGATTTAGCCTCTAACACAACATAACATAACATACTTTCACCCCGAAGGGGAAGGTAGAGGCGTACTATACGCCCACGTTTCACCATATGCTTTGCTTATTGTCTCACGTAACGGTGGTGAGCCTATTGCCGTTACTCTAAAAAGTGACAAAATCGGATACAACAAGTACTTAGCCAGTCTGTGGGGACCCTAAAGGTTTATTTAAATAAAATTTGGTGGGTAGGCAATACTTACTAAGTTCTAAATCTCTTTTCTTGTCCGGTACCCAAGCACCAGCTTTGCAAGCTTGCCTATAGAAGTTCGTAAGGGATTTCAGTTTGTTCTCCGTGAGAGACAGGTTCGGGTCGCATGATCTTTCCAGAATCAATGTCTCCAGGTACTGTGAAAAAGTAATATTCATAACTAACTAACTATCTTCACGCTGTATCCCTGACGGGGTAGTCAGGCTTCGCGATCCATGTATACTTCTTTCACTTCTTCAAGATTCATCAATCGCTTCATGCACGCACGTCTGGGTATCCGAGTACTTTTAACTTTTCTGTTTTTGAGCAATCTGCTCACGTGGTCTTCATATGTAAGTCTCGCCCTACCCTGACTCCTTCTACTCCTCTACTTTCGCAAAATATAATTATTCTTCGTCAATCGTTTCTCACTCATTCGTTGGACGTGTCCAAACCAACGGAGCACGCCCTTTTCCAGCTTAACGCTGACACTTTCATTCAAACCTGCCATATTGCGTATCACTAGCGTGATGATATATAGCTTATAACCTCGATAAATGGGCTATCCAATAAAAAAATATTTTTTCAATTCGGGCTAGTAGTTCCTGAAATTAGCGCGTTCAACCAAACAAACTAACAAGCTCTTTAGATTTATTAGTATAGATATGCATTTAGTCAAAAGCAACAATGTAGGTGCCCGTTCAAATCAAATATTTAGGACATTTTTTTATTATTACGCACCGCCGTCTAGTCCAAAGTAAGCTAATATAAGCTTGTGTTTTGGGATCTAAAGAACTGATAAACATACTTATATATTTCTAAACACATACATATTATACATAGGAAACACCCAAACTCCCAAACAAATATTTGTGGATCACACAAATATTTGATCCGACCCGGGAATCGAACCAGGACCTCTGTCGCAGTAGTCGCATGCACTATCACTCCGCCACCGAGGCAGTCAAAAATATATATTATAAATCCAGGCCTTGGAAGCAACTGGTAAATATATGATAAAAAGAGCCAAATAAAATGAAAAATCTTTATTCATGTAGTTCACAAAGTAACACTTATGAACGTCAAGATTATTGCTTCTACATTTACATTTGCTGCCAGATTCGCAAAGCAATAGGTAGAGCCTGAGGAAGAACCTGGCAATAAATCTTATGGCCAGTCTTATTTAAATATGAGCTTCATTTTGACTGCCTCTGTGGAGCGATGGGAATGTATCCGACTGCTACGCAAGAGGTCGGGGGTTCGATTCCCACCCAGGATAAAACTTTGTGTGATGAGCACGATGGTTTGTTTACCTAGTTATACATAAATAACAACCAGGTGTTATTTATGTATAACTAGGTGACCCGCCCCGGCTTCGCCCGTGACATACTTCGCACTCGTGTTGCACCTTTTAAATCCCGTCCCTTATAAATGCTACAATAATGCATTAAAATTTGCCCGATTTGTCGGCATTTATGACTACTGCTCCACTCTTCAGGGACGTAGCGTGATGATAGGTATATAGCCTATAGCCTTTCTCGATAAATGGGCTATCTAATACAAAAACATTTTTTTTCCTGAGATTAGCGTGTTCAACCAAATAAACAAACTTTTCATCTTTATAATATTAGTATAGAACTAAAGATATATATGTATGTATTTAAAATATATAAGTATGTTTATCAGTTATCTGGTTGTGTGAGTTGTCCCAACGATATTTATTTTTATTTATTTTATTTATTTAATATGAAAATCTCACCCCAGAGAGAGTTTCACTGACTGGCTTCAAATCGTTCATGCTCTCCTCAGGATCACATAAAGTGCTATTGTACAGTACAGCATGTAGGGTAGTCGATCGCTCCGGCAAGATACGCTTGTTCACTAATGCTACTATATTTCTTGCGAAAGGACCTGGAAAAAGCAGATACATGTTAGAAGGAACGTTAAGCCGTTGGTCCCGGTTGCCAGTAACATGGCAGTCGTTAAGCCAAGTTGAAGTAACTGTATACGCTTTTACAACAAACTTCCCTGTGACCTGAGAAATTTACCATTAAATAAATTTAAAAAGTATATTAAAAGAAAGCGGTGTGAAAAAGGTTATTACGCTGTTAAAGACTATTTGCAGGACAGGGACGCCTGGAAATGATCTGCTGGCAAAGTGAAAATAATCATAAAATATAATAATCATAAAATATATATAATTATGATTCAATTGTAAATAGGCCATCAAAAAAAGGTCTTCTTAAGTTTCTTGCCGGTTCGTCTCAGGTGGGCCGCGTTCCGAACCGGTGGTCACTTTAAATTTATTATTTTTTTCTCTAGTTTTAGTGTATGACATTTTGTAAGCGCCATTGAAATGGTCTATGCAAAATAAAGAAATTTTTTTATCAGCAGGTCGCCACAACTATCTGTCTATTTCAACACGGCAATGGGCTTCACTACGTATTACGGATTGACAAGAATGTACACGGTGAAATGTGGGCGAGAATATGTCTCCTGCCACTCCTTCGGTGATAAGGACAAGTACGGGTCTGTTTCGCCGTAAAATACGTTCTTTTTTGCGTCGTACTCGTAAATGGCCATAACTTTTTATTAGTACGTTAACTTAGGAGATTGAACATTTCATAGCTTCAAGGGACCGTAGACCTGACTTTATAGTAATAATTTTAACCATACCAGCGGCACGCTATGATGGCCGTTTTGACGTTTGTCCTTTCATGAAGTTACGTATTAATTTTATTTACATTTTATTTGCCAAATATATGAATAGTCGACCACATTAGAGGGTATTTATACTACGGTAGAAAACAGAGTACTTATGTAAAACAAGTAAAATATCATCACTATTGCAATATGTCAAAACGGCATCATAGCGTGCCGCTAGTATAAATACCTTTACGTGTTCGCGAGATAAAGAATCTTGACAGACAGACGGATGGACAACAAAGTGCTAAGATAAAGGTTCGTTTCTTTTCTCATTAGAGGTACGGAACCCTAATTAAGAGTTTACTTTTTTTTTGACATCGACACATGTAGTTATTATGCCTGCATTAGACGGGAAATTGCGTTATGTATTTAATTTGTTCATTCAAACCATAGACAACATAGTTCGAAAACGTATTGAAAAGGACGGGTGTTATAAAAAAAAAGGGGGCTGCTCTAGTCGCCTTAACGTTTGTGTGGTTAAAAAAAATCGGTACTAAGAACAATTACTATTTGGAACCCAACAAGGTATAATGCTCTATTCTTCTGAGGTGTTCGGTATCCTACTTGTCCGGTGTTTAAACGTCTGGTATAGACGTTTAAAAACCGAACAAATTAAAGTTTAGAAAATTCCTATAAAACGGCTCAGTCAGTCCGTCCGCCTGTACTCATTTATTTCTCAGGAACCATAAGAGACAGAGACAAACGTTTTGCGGCATTCGATTCAGGACACCATGAACACGTGCATAGGCGATATCGAAGTTTCTACCACTTGCGGTTTTGAAACTGGTTTCGGTTAAAAGGCATCTGATTTCTTTGCTGCGATAGTGAAGGGAGCGATCAAAATCAAAAATCTTTATTATTTTAATTGTAGGTCACAAAGTAACACTTATGAACGTCATCATAGGGACGAGTCATTTTCTTCTTTTAATGTTTAGTTGCCAATGTTATTTCAAACGCTGAGCGATCGGACAGTAAATAATAGATGATTGATACGAGTATTGCCGTTGATATAGATCAACAGAACAATTCCATTATTTAGTTATAAAGACAGTTTGACCTAGATAAAGTTAAAATTTGTGTCATAAAGTATCATTTGGATGAATTTTTATGAAACTAGGACACTACACAATAAAACCTTTTCTTTTTGTAATTATTTTATGAAATGAAAATGAAAATATCTTTATTCATGTAGGTCACAAAGTACACACCTATGAATGTCAAGATTATTGCCTGTTCATTTACATTTACTGCCAGATTCGCAAAGCAATAGGTAGAGCCAGAGGAGGAACCTGGCAATAAAACTCATGGCCACTCTTTTCTAACCGCCATTTGACACAGTTTGATTAACATGATATTTGACCAATTATACAGTAATGAATTTATACAAAAAAAGAACAAAATAAATATTGTGTTTATTAAAATTACACTTACATAGTTCCTTTGAATTTATGTGAGAACAGTCGTCTAAACTTAGTTTGCCTTAAATTTTAATAATATTATTTGTAACATTTGCTATAACAACTATGAGCTGACCAGTCCCAACAGACGGCACCCGTTCACGGGTATGACGCATATATCAGCCATCGCCTTACTCAACCGTATTGTAGGGAACAAGGCGACCCGATACATACGCCACCACTGCCAGGACCCTTAGGCGAGCATGATATACCCAAAAACTACACAGCAACTATCATGTCAATTTCAAAATAATAAATAAGTCTACATGGTGCTCACACAATAACAAAGTCAAATTACATATAATATTACCGGGACTAAACGCAGCCACACCTTTAGTTGCCTGGCGTTTCAAATTATTTATACTGGAGAATGTAAAAAAACATAATGTAAGAAATACAACATATATATGCAGATTCAAGACAAGTAGATAATATAACACAAGATTCATTCGAATCCTAAATAGCTCGAGCGAAGAGCAAACAACTCATTTCCATTTATTTTTATCACTCAAATAATCATTAATTGTGTAATAAGCCCTTTTCAAGAGGTGCGTCTTAATTTCCGCCTTAAATTTATGTAACGGCAGGTTCATAATGTCTAAAGGCATTTTATTATATATGCGTACGCCAATTCCTGCAAAAGAGTCGTGAACCTTTTGTAAACGATGATGTTCCAATTAATTTATGCTTATTTCTAGTATTTATGGAATGTATGTCACTGTGTCTATTGTATAAATGTATGTTCTGTTTAACTAACATGATATTTGCAAATATATACTGTGATGCAACCGTTAAAATGCCAATTTCTTTAAATTTCTCTCTAAGTTGTTTTTTGGGTTAGTCCCCATAAGAGTAGTAGCTTGCTGGGTAAATCCCCGTCGTCAACGGAAATATACTCATAAGTATGTAATACTCACGCTCTCGAGTCTTTATTTCATTGATGACCAAGACGTCCAGTCCCGCCCACTGAGCAGCCATTAGGTCCTCAGGGTCAAACACTCCGAAGTCCACTGTGCCTTTGCTGATGCGCCGGAGACAATCCAATCTGAATTGATAAAATATATGGGTAAAGTATAATAAGTATGCTTGTCTGCCACCACAGAGATATAAAAAAAGTTTTAACGACCAGTTGTCAGTTTTACTAATCTATACGCTACTTATAAATAACCTTAAATTAAGCTTGAAGGTTGTATGGAACCCACCAAGATTGTTTACGGACAACTCAGATCTTATGATCAGATTAGGATATAGGTTTTACTTATTATTTAAATAAACATTTAAAAAAGTATATTTGCGTGTCATATGTTTAATTCCAGTAATATGCATGACAGGGTACTTTTGGCGCGAACATGGAAAATGACACATGTTAGTCGTATTTATTTTCCAAAATTAGTGTAATTTCGTGTTTAATAATGATGGAATATAATATATATGAAATACATAAAGAGTTCAGAAATGTGCTTTAGTGAAAGAAAGTGATATGTTGCAAGGAATAGCGGTGTTGTTTGTGTTAGTGCCAAATTTACATAGATAGCTACAATAAGGGATCCACTGCCTTAGTGGAGCAAGGACTCAGGACAGGACTCGACAATACTCGACATCGACAAACGACTAAAACTAAAAATTAAGAAAGACAAGGCTGTATGGACCGAGTTTTCTTTGCCTGTCCAAGATGGGCGGAGACAAATAACTATGTGTGGCAGGCAAAAAACGTCTAAAAGCATGTAAGTCCGACCTGTATGTATGTAGTATGATTACCTGTCTGTACCCAGCACACATTCGACGCCAGCCTTTTCTCTATCCAATACAGGACAGTACAAAGGCGCCCGCTTAAAGCTCCCCCGTCCTTCAACTATGCAGAGCCGTACTGTGGACAAAAAAGACATAATTATTACAAAAATACAACAAATATATGCAGATTCAAGACAAGTAGATAAATTAACACAAGAATTTAAAAAAAAAACAACTTAATTAAATTAACACAAATTTATTATTACATACATAATTATATTAATAAAACCTAGTAGTCGCCCATTAGTCGCAATTTGTCCAAATTGAAAAAAAAAGTAATATAGTTTTGTGTACTTCTGCACATAATCTTAACTGTGTCACATTTTACGTCAATCCGTTTGCGTAATTTTTGTTAAAAAGGAGTACAGAGTTAACGCTTCACGTTTTGATGTATAAATGGATCGCCGAAGCGTATGTCTATCTATATACCAGCATAACATAACTTCCGAACGCTTGAACCGAATTGAATAATTCATTTTTTGTTTTGTTATTGTTAGGATAATGTTCATCAATCACGCCTTTATCCCCATAAGGCTTATCAATTTACCTCATTTATAGCAAATATAGAAATTAGAAAATTGAATTTGGGCTTATAATATTATAAGCCCACATTCATCATATGCATTTCTGTCCCACTTGGTGGTTAGCCTATTGCCGTGTATGAAATGGACAGGCGCAGGTTGTGGCGACCTGCTGTTGAATTTTTTATAGTCCGCCCATAAGGCCTTCAACTTGGGTTAACCATTGCCATGTTACTGGCAATCAAATTTATATCACCGCAACAAAAGCAGCGTAGTGGTTAAAATAAAAATTCCTTAGTTTATTGGGTAAGGCCATTTAAAAATATAGGTATATAAATACAGTTACGTAACTTAAATAATTAAACTAATTTATTCCATTAATTTAACAGAGTCTTTAAAATCCATCGATTTTGAGTAATAGCGCTAATCTATACTAATATTACACGTTAAGCTGTAGTCTCGGATACCAGTAACATGGCAATCGGTAAGCCAATTTAAAGGGTTTATAGACAGCTTAAAAAACATTGTGGATAGCAGTCTCTCCTGTTCCATGGGACAAAAATGCATACGATGATAAATGGGCGTATAGTGTGCCTCTGTCTGCCCCTTCGGGGATAAAGGCGTGACACTATATATGTTGTATATAAAAAATATATAGTTTTTGTTTGTATGTATGTTTGTTTGGTTGGTTGAACGCACTAATCTCAGGAACCACTGGTCCGAATAGAAAAAATATTTTTGTGTTGGATAGTACCACGTAGGACAGAAAGAACGGAGATGTTGCAAGCGAATTTCTCTTTAGTAAAACGCGTGCAAAACTGCGAGTGGGAAATGGGGCCGCGGGGGAATAAGGGGCGGTTAATCCCGTCTTAACTCGTCCCTAATAGTAAATCCATCTAGCGTCATAATCGTGCAACACATATCGAACTGAAGATCCAATGAACATTTTAGTTTGTCTACTTGCAACAATAGCGCTACCTACTTTTCTAGAACATTCTCAGCTCTGGGTCTGTTTATGATATTTACCCATTCATTTCTAGTTTTTAAATATTATATTTTGTCACTTAGCAACAAAATAAATTTAAATATTATGTACTTCTATGAAACTCCAAATAATGCTCCCGCTAGAATAATGTAGGTACAATGTGTTTTCAATAAAATTGTTTCTTTATTTGCGCCGGTAGATGGTGTTATTCTTATTTAAAATTTCGTCATATCATGTTAATACGCTGCAGATTCTAAAATAATTGTCGTTTTGGGCAGAAATATGAACTAGCACTACAATGTGGCGTATTTACAAAAGTTTACATTGAGTAATATTTTTTCAATTTTTTTTCTCAATAGGTGCATGTCATTGTTACTTGCATCTATTGTCTCATAGATGGCTCTAGTTTACATTTTTGAAGAAGATCCGAGTAAAATATTTTATAAATTGTTTTCATTAAGGAAAAATACTTACAAATGAAATGTTATCACCGTCACTATGTTTAAAATAAGTTTCTGAATCGTTTTTGCATCCAAGATTACATAAAATCGTGATATCTTGGAAACCATAATATCTAGACAAAAATTTTAAACTCCTGAAAAATCTTATAGCTATAATAATTTGGAATTTTAATCATAATTAACTGATATATTGGTATAAACACGAAAAAGTCGGTAAAAAAATAAATAAACGTTATTTTTCAGAAATTTGCCACTTACACGAAAAACTAATATAAACACTTTTTTTTTACATAATTAATTTACTGGTATTATAACGATTAAAACGATATATGACACTAATAACTTATAATTATTGTAACTAAAACTAAAAACTATTAACCCATTCAATAATAACGCAAAAGTTTAAACCGCTGTGCGTCTACTAGTAAATAAGAAATATATATAAATTAAAACAGGTATTTGTTATATAATTTCTTAAATAACTATTTAATAGTACGCTGGATGACCCACTGTTTTTACAGAAACAGGTCCATGGCGGCGGCTTGACATTAAAATTTCACGCTAGCTAACCGCCTCAAAAAGCGGAATCCAACTAAACTCCAAAAAGCTGGATAACGCCCAAACCATTAAAAAAGACCGCGATGGTAGCCAAACTCTACCGGGAACCCAGGAAGGATTTGCGAGGTGTTACTGGGGGCGCCCGGTGTTAAACTAATAGGTAGTAATCGTAAAAATCGTAAAAAGTCGTTTCAAGTCCTTAACGCTGCTAACAAACAGTTAAAAGGGGCGTGCCTCATGATTTTTAAAAGATGTATAGGGTATTGCAAATCGGAAAAAGTTATTTTTGTACTATTATCGACAAAATTAGGAGACCATACCAAAGCCAGGGGGGGCAGCTGCCCCCCCTGCCCCTCCCTGGGTACACCCATGGATAGTTCACTTATCAAGGAAAGCTATCGGCTATATAACACCATGCTGCTACCAAGGAGAGCGGACCGGTAATCATAAAATGTCAACAAATCGGGCAAATTTTCATACATTTTTGTAATAGCAATAAGCGACGGGATTAAAAGGATGCGACAAGGATTCAATATATATCACGCGCAAAGCCGTGGGAGTAAGGTATAAAATATCAAAGGTATTTTAATAATCAAATTAAAGATGGCGTTAACATACATAAGAATAAAAAAAAAAGTTCCAATTTTAAATCCTTCAACACCTTTGATTTCCAATAGAAAAAGCATAATTAAGAAATCTCCTATTTCGAAGTCAGTTAACCTGTCGATTTAAATAGCGCTCGTATCGAATCGTTAATCGATATTCATAAGAACGAATTGATACAACGCTGAATGCGTGAATATTTCTGAGTACTGTGTAATTTTAAATGCAATTTTATTACGCTACTCTGTCTCATCTTAGCGTAAAGTATAGCACTGGCATATTTTTTTGTTTTTGGAAGACCGTTAGGCGGCTACCGTCTGGGCGTCCGGGCTATTAAAAACTTTAAGAGCATCTGGCCGTATTCCAGAACGTTTATCAATACTCAAGAAACACTTGAGAGTAGTATTTAAAAGGCAAAAACTAGCCTCAAGCGTCGATTGAGTAATGAGAAACGTTCTGGAATAAGGCCCTAAAAGAGTATCTGAGACAGAACCTAATTCTCTATTTTTTGCTGTGGTTGAATGTATTGAAAAATTTCTTTTTGTGTCCGAGAGCATTTTGAAAGTTTTCTTTTAAATCTTTAAACCCATTCAGACAATTCTTTACAACAAATATTGACAAACCGGTGTAGTTAACTTACTTGAACAGGTTATTCGTCCAACTTGACAGATTCTCAACCTTATGACGTCACACGTGATGACGTAAGAAGGCGTCAAATATCGTAAATATCACAAGTTTCAAGGTAATTGTGTTTTTATTTAGGTTAAAAAAGTTATATTTGTAGTAGGTCACACTAGCTACGACGTTGAATATTTTATTATACCACTGAGGTGGCAGACAAGGACCGAAAGTGGTCACCGGCGTAGTCTATGGACATTTGCAATACGAGAGATGATAAATCGCATGGCAGATCGTCGCTCGTATCTCTAATGCAGTGTACTGTAAACGATCACTGCGTTAAGTAATTTTCGCTACTGCTGATCACCGGATGGGTCATTCACCTTTGATTCAGTGCTACGAAAGGCTTTGGTCCCCATTAAGTCGTTGGCCCGGTTGTCAGTAACATGGCAGTAGTTAAGCCAAGTTGAAGGCGGCTTGAAAAAATATCAACAGCAGGTCGCCACAACCTGCTTCTGTCTATTTTAACACGGCAATGGGGTTACCACCTTTTAGATACGGTGAAATGTAGGCGTACAATATGTCTCTGCCACCCCTTCAGGGATAAAGGTGTGACTGATAAAACCGAAAACAAGTAAAGCGCCCTTCACGATCGTATATAGCGAAGAAATCAGAAAACTTCAGAACCGAAACCAGTTTCAAAATCAAAAGTGGAACTTAAAAAATGCATATGCACGTACTCACGTCCTGAATCGAACGCCGCAAACCGTTTCTCTATTTCGTATAGTTCTTGAGAAATAGATGCGTAGAGACGGACGGACACTCTGAGTCGTCTTGTTTTATCTTTATTTTCTTTAAAGGGACTTTTATCCAACATGAATGTGCCAGCCTCATAACATTGCTACCTTTGAGACTAAATTAAATTAGTAGCCATTAGTAGGTATAATATAATGTAATGATTCACTGTGGAATGACCGCGACCGTAGCTAAACAAGCCAGTTTTTTGGACGTTTCTGAATTAGGTTTTGACAAAATTGTTTGTCAGGCCTATATCTAATCTATTTAGATTTAACTCGTTCAACAGTGAGTCAGGTTCATCTCTGAGTCGTTTTAAAAGACTTTTTTAACTTTAATGTTTAAGGTCCGTTATTCCAGAACGTTTCTCAATACTCAATCGACGCTTGAGAGTAGATTTTATAAGGCAAAATCTAGCTTCAAGCGTTGATTGAGAATACAAAGACGATTATAAACTTTTTTGTTCAGTTTCGAACACCGCGGCAATGGTTCTTGAGAATTGTGACGTAATCAAAATCCCCGGTATAAAATCGTGCATTCAATATGGCCGCGCAGTGATGAATTTACTGACTTTTCCTTGTACAGAAACTGGTTATGACGGTAATTAAGTACACATAATGTGCATTGATCATTATTTAAAAATGTGTTAAAAATCACAAATCATTTCGAGAATAAGTTTATTGAAAACTAGTTACGACTTTTAAATGAAAAATAATTAATGATTATTAATATTTCAGGGTAAATGTGAAATACTAGAGACTGCCTGAATGGAGCAATCGTAGTGTAGGCCATTGCTGTGCTTCGCACCCGGGTTCGATTCCTGGATCGGAACAAATATTTATGTGATCTGCAAATGTTTGTTTTGTTTTTTGTTATCTTTTAAAGTTCTCACTCTCTTCTCAAGAAAGGGAGTGGGCGACAAAACGGACCCCTGCGGCACGCCAGCATTTATCTGCAAGTAGTCGGAGGTCTGACCGTCGCATTGGACCCGGATACGGCGCTTATGCAGAAAGCTGGCGAGCCATGTGCAAAGTTGAGGTGGCAGGTCATATGCCGGACGCTTGGAAAGGAGTGATGCATGCCAGACTCTTTCGAATGCCTTAGCGATGTCCAGGCTGATGGCCAAGGATTCGCTATGCTTATTTATTTATTTATTTACACTTTATTGTACGCCGGACAATACAATTGTACATTGAGATTGTTAGTTAGGGGAATATGCTATGCTTGTCCATAGCCTTACTCCAAAAGTGTGTAACGTATGTTAGAAGATCATCCATTGACCCTTTCGGCCTAAATCCAATTAAAGTTTCCGAGTTTGGGTGTTTCCTATGTATAATATGTATGTATTTTAAAATATATAAGTATATTTATAATTTTTCTAGATCCCATAATACAAGCTTTTAGCTTAATTTGGGCTAAATGGCGCTGTCTGTAAAAAGTGTCTCACAATATTTATTTATTTATTAGAACGGTCTCAACGAGTCGTTGTTGTTCTAGATTCGGGGTTTTTTTTTTAAATCTTGTTATTTTGTTTTCTTTGTGTACTACGCAACAGCGATTAATTCTTTATCTTTTTAGCAGTTAGTTGAAATTATTTGGTAATTATTTTTAATTGACGGCCAAAATATCATTGTTAAGTACTTAGTTTTAAAGGCCGTTCACCATTTTGGGAAGTTTTGGTGTTTTGTTTTTTTCTTTAATATATATCTTTGGGACAATTCTCACAACGCCATCTGATTTCAAACTAAGCAGAGCTTGTACTATGGTAATCAGATAACTGATAAACATACTTATATATTTCTAAATACATACATATTATGGATAAATAAGTTGTGTTTTTTGTAAGATCAAGTACCCAATAATACAATATTTCTTGGATTAACGGTTATAATAATAAACTAGCGGCCCGGCCGCGGCAAAAACGGGTTGCAAAAACGTTTCAGTGGAAATAATTATAATAAATCTTTACGCTTCCTTGACGCTAATAAGAGTGGACTGATGAGTGGACCAGGCTTCAAGATCCATGCATACTTCTGTCGCTTCTTGCAGATTTATCAATCGCTTCATACATGCACGTCTGAGTATCAGAGTTTATAATTTCCGATTTTTAAAATTACAAATCTATCTGTAGGTGCTTAACCACTCTTGAAAATAAAGTAATTTATTTAGAAAAGGATTAATACCAACATAATAACATGATTAATAACATGGTCTGAAAATTTACTAGCTACCTATTTGACATAAAAAAGTAAGTAGTTATGTTAAGAAACTAATCTATATATATAAAATAGAAACCCGTTTTCCGTTGTCACGACATAGCATGAAAACGGCTTGACCGATTTGAAAAAATATTTTTGTATTGGATAGACCATTTATTGAGGAAGGTTCTTAGCTGTATATCATCACGCTACTACACAGGAGAGCGGAGCAGTAATCATAAATATCAACAAATCGGGGAAACTCTCATACATTTTTAGAAAAGTAATAAGCGCCGGGATTAAATCGGTGCCACGGGGTTGGAAGTATGTCCCGGACAAAGCCGGGCGGGTCAGCTAGTTAAGTTATATATATGCTATCGCGGACTTTTTTGTAAGTTTTAATGTGTTCTTTAAAATTGTAGAAGATTTTGTTCTATCGTCAATAGTTTTCGCAGCGTACGCGATGTAAGGAATTTTAGGAGTTACTAGTTGACGCCCGCGGTTCCGCACGCGTGGTGAAGTTTTCCCGTTCCCGTTTCCCACAGGAACTTGATCCCGTGATAAAAGTAGCCTATGTGTTATTCTGATGTGTAAGCTAAATTATTGTAAAGTTTCATCAAAATCCATTCAGTAGATTTTGCGTGAAAGAGCAACAAACATCCATTCTTACAAACTTTCGCGTTTATAATATAAGTAGGATTTATTTTATACGTGGGGTACATTTTACATTATTCGAGATTTCGTACGGAACCCTAAACTTTTAGAAAATCTTATATAGCCTATGTTACTCACGAAAAATAAACTTTATATTTTTTTTTTAAATGGCCTATTAATTTCTGAGTTTAACTTACAAATCTTTCGTCTTTATTATATTAGTATAGATAGAAGCGCTCGGATCGTGGCCCCGCTAACTAAACGTTCTGTAAACGATCACAGCATTCAGCAACTTTCGCTACGACTGGTTTTCAGATGTGTTTTCCTTTTAAGAGAGTTTTCGTGTTTCAGAAGGGGGTCGTGTTTCAGAAGGGGGTCGTGGTTCCCGGTTGCCAGTAACATATGGCAGTAGTTAAGTCAAGTTGAAGCGCATGTGGCCCTCCTAACTCAGTGTTCTGTAAACGATCACTGCGTTAAGTAACTTTTGCTCTGGTGCTCGAATGGGTAACCGCTGTGTTGCATTTCAATTTAAGAGCGTTTCTGGGCTTCGGAAGGCACTTTAAGCCGTTGGTCCCGGTTGCCAATAACATGGCAGTCGTTAGGCAAGTTGAAGGCCTTATTCCAAGGTCAAATTACCAGTTTTTCACTCAATGCATATGGAATATACAAAAATCAAGCTCGAAATATTTTTCTCCGTCTATCTATTGGGGCTTATCTCTGAAACGGCTTATCCAATTTTAACAAAACTTTCACTGGCAGATAGCCAGTGTTATAAGGAGTAGCTTAAGCTATATTTTATCCCCGTATTCCAAGGACGATTTAACCAAAATCGTCCTAGCCGTATTCCTATGGGAACGAAAACTACACAGGTAAAACCGCGGAGCAATATGAATTTCAATAAGTTATAGATACAGACGCATAACTCATAAAAACATTAATAAATAACATTTATCCTCATCTATAAATATAAAGCTGATGTGTTTGTTTGTTTGTCTGGTTGAACGCGCTAATCTAAGGAATTACTGGTCCGAATTGAAAAAATCTTTTTGTGTTGGATAGTCCATTTATCGAACAAGGCACTAATATTATAAACGCGACAGTTAAAAGGATGGATGGATGGTAGTTTTTTTTTTCACGCAAAATCTACAGATTGGATATTGATGAAACATTTAGGCTACTATTTCCGGGAACAAGTTCCTGTGGAAAACGGGAACGGAAATTCTTGACGTTCAAAATATGTCACAGGCGAAGCAGCGGGTGTCAATTAGTCCTTAAATACGGATATATAGGTAATAAAGGTAGGTATGCATTATTTGTGAGAACTAATTAGTGTTGACCTCTAACAATATCTGCAATCATTTACAATGTGAGGTCAAATTCAAATGGTTTCCAACATATATTATCTGTTATTACGAAATACCTATTTATAATCCTACTTAGGTTAAAATTATAAAAGCGCTGGTAGCCTCGGTTACTTAGGTCCGAATTCCAGAACGTTTATCAATACTCAAGAAACACTTGAGAGTAGTATTTATAAGCCTCAAGCGTTGATTGATTAGAAATTTATGCAAAGAAAATTCGTTTGACAACTTGAAGGTTATTTAGCATACTAATTGCTTTAGAAATTTATCCGTAGATTGAGTGGAGTTCGTCATCAATGTTTAAAAATGGTTGTAACACTGTTCATTGGTATAGAGTTGTTGAGTAGCTCGATAGATGGCTCTGGCCATACTCTTAAATGACGATTAAAATATGGTGAAGAATTTCGGTTCGGGTAGTTCAGTGGCTAGAACATTGCTCTGGTTGGGCAAATGTCACGGGTTCATCCTCGTCTCGAATCGAATTGTCTTTTACCACTATATTAAAAAAAAATATGAACTTTATTTTTCTCAGTCTTGAACTTTGTTTATAGTTAGAAAGCGAGTGAACGGCAGACATGACATATTTCAGTAAACTCAGAATTTTGTCCAGTGACTCTCTTGTGTCTACTGTATATGAGATGGAGATTAACTTTGCCCGATTCCGGTTGGTTAAGCGGTACGCGGGAGTAGCAGGTAAAGAATTTAATGAATTTCAAACATATTCCAGTAAAGCTGTAATTTGTATATCTTGTTTATACGAGTATTGATAAATTAATAACAAATTCAAAAGGGCAGACAGTTATAGCGGTTACAACATCATGGCAGACACTTTGGAAAACTTGAAAAAAATAAAATTATAAAAGTATTTCAGTAAACCTGAACTTGATATATATTAATGCTTGTTACTATCATTAGCTTATATTTGTAAAGGCAAGCGTATTCTCCGGTTGAAAGTATCCGGCAGATGGTAAGAAAATATTATTCAGTACATCCACTTTAGTAAGTTTGAAACTAATTTATTTATTTATTGAAAGGTACTATTGTAAGGTATATGCTATTCCTTATACTATCATTAGCCTATAATTTTGAAGGCAGACGTTTTCTCCGGTTAAAACAGACAAGCAGATCGAGAAAGAAAAAAAAATCAGTACAACCACTTCAGTAAGTCTGAAATTTATACATGTTATTCTTAATAGTAATATAAGCTTATATTTGTAAAGGCAGACGATTTCTCCGGATAAAACTATCCGGCAGATAGTATGAAAATAATATTCAGTACATCCACTTTAGTAAGTTTGAAACTTATATATGCTTATATATTCTTTATACTATCATTAGCGTATAATCTTAAAGGCAGACGTTTTTTCCGGTTAAACCTAATAAGCAGAACGAGAAATTATAAACCTACACGAGTGTCAAAGACAACGTCTAAGTGTATTGACTTAATATTTACACGTACAAACATCTCAAAAAATGCTATTAGTACATCAGTAGAGAATTTTGGATTTTCAGATCACAATGGAACTACTATATCTATACTCATTAACCACACCATTAAACCCACGAGCTGGTATACCTATAAGCGACTCTATAATGAAAAAAATATACGCCAGTTTAAATATCAGTTAGGTGATCAAAATTGGAATGAAGTTTTGACAATAAATAATAAACTTTACGACAATTATAATATATTTCATAAAATATTAATAACCATACTTAACATATACATACCCGTTCGAAAAATCAAATTACAGTCCAATTCAAAAAAACATTGGTTAACTACTGGGATTAAGAAACCTTGTAGAAATAAAAGATTATTGAATATTATAACACTTGACGCAAATAGCCCTATTCTTATATCTCATTATAAATGGTATGAAAAAAACCATACTTAACAAATACATACCCGTTCGAAAAATCAAATTACAGTCCAATTCAAAAAAACATTGGTTAACTACTGGGATTAAGAAACCTTGTAGAAATAAAAGATTATTGAATATTATAACACTTGACGCAAATAGCCCTATTCTTATATCTCATTATAAATGGTATGAAAAAAACGTTAAAGCGAGCTGTCAATGACAGCTAAAAAAATACAGTATATCAATAAAATGAAAAAATCCAATAGCAAATTGAGAACCATGTGGAGTATAATTAATGAACGAACAAATAAAAATATAATTAAATCGTGTAATAATATTAAATTGAAAATAAATAGCAATATAATTTCTGACCCTAAGCTGGTGGCCAACATTTAACGACTTTTTTGCGACGATTGGAGAACAAAATCTTAGTATGTGTGGCAGACCAGAGATCGAGCGTAACGAAAACTCCTTATACTTGAAACCTGTTGAACCCTATGAAATAAATACAATAATAAAAAATCTTAAAAATAAGAGAAGTCACTGAATTGATGAACTTCCATCCCTTTTATTCAAAAAGTGTGCGGACGAATTGACTTAACCCTTCTATATTCTAATAAACCAGTCCTTTGAAAAAGGTACTTTCCCTGAAATATTAAAAACGGCAATCATTAAACCTATACATAAGAAAAATACAAAAGCATTACTGCCAACCGGATCCAAAATATTCGAAAAAGCTATGTGTAGTAGTGTCTACTCCTTCTGCGTAAAATAAAACATTTTTCACGAAGCTCAAAATGGATTTAGACACAATCGTTCCACTACATTAGCAGTCTACAGATTCATACAGCAAGCACACAACTTAATTAATGATAAAAAATATGGGTTAGACCTCTTACTAGACATGACTAAGGCCTACTCGTATGATAAGGTACAATACAAAATATATTTGGATAAATAAAAAGAAAGCGCATGATTGGTTTGCATCTTACCTAAAAGATAGAGAGCACCAGGTTGAAATAGAACACTACAATGATAATACCACAGAAATACAAAAAATACGATCTGAGGTAAAAATTATTAACGAGTCTATTCCTCAAGGAAGTGTAATTAGATGCCTACTATTCTTGGTCTATATCAATGACCTCCCAAAAAACATTCACACGCCATGCATCCTATTTGCCGATGATATCTCCATGATTATACCATGTACTAACAGTTTTAATGTAAACCAAATACTACACAAAACGTTGTCTCAAACAGTAGAATGGTTAAAGAAGCACAATTTAGAACTTAATTACTCAAAGACTAAAATAATTACTTTTCACCCGTATCAAAAAAGAACCTTGGATATACATTTCTCGTTTGGTGGTAAGAAAATAGATAAGGTGGCTACCTTCAGTCTGTTAGGTTTAACAATAGATACTAACTTGAACTGGATCGCGCACATTCGATATATAAAGGCTAAATTATCGAGATTTACATATGCACTCTATGAAATAAAGAAAACTACTTGTGTCAATACTGCACTAGCAGCATACTACGCGTATGCCTATGCTTGGTTGAGTTACGGTGTGATGTTATGGGGGACCAGTACAAACGTGGACGAGCTTTTAGTTTCACAAAAAAAACTCATTCGAATACTGGTTAACATGCGAGGGTTGGACATTTGTAAACCTCACTTTAAGGCCCTGAGGATTTTGACCCTTCCAAGTATTTATATTTTGGAGACATGTATATTTGTACGAAAGCATCCAATGTTCTACACCACTAGGGAAGAAAAACAAAGCAGGTATGAACTACGTCACAAAACAAGGCTCAACCTCCCTAGGTCAAGACTAGATATGCACTCCACTAGCCCTTATGTGATGTCAATTAAAATATACAATAAATTACCGGAAGATTTAGGAATTAGGAATGTAAATAAAATTAATGTATTTAGGAATAAAATTAAAAGAATACTATTAGAAAGGTGCTATTATTCATATAATATTCATTCATATAAAATAGCACATATAAGTTTAAATCTTACTAAAGTAGATGTACTGAATAATATTTTCTTACTCTCTGCCGGATAATTTTATCCGGAGAAAATGTCTGCCTTTACAAATATAAGCTTATATTACTATTAAGAATAACATGTGTAAATTTCGAACTTACTGAAGTGGATGTAATGATTATTTTTCTTTCCCGATCTGCTTGTTAGTTTTAACCGGAGAATCCGTCTGTCTTTAAAATTATACGCTAATGATAGTATAAAGAATTGCAAATATAAGTTTCAAAAATGTACTAAAGTGGATGTACTGAATATTGAGTCTTACTGTCTGCCGGATACTTTCAACCGGTGAAAACGCTTGCCTTTAAAAATATAAGCTAATGATAGTAACAAGCATAACATATATCAATTTCAAACTTACTGAAATACTTATAAAATTTAAATTTTTTTCAAGTTTTTCAAAGTGTCTGCTATGATGTTGTAACCGCTATAACTGTCTGCCCCTTTGAATTTGTAATTAATTTATCAATATAAACAAGATATACAAATGGCAGCTTTACTGAAATATATTTTAAATTCATTAAATTCTGTACTTGCTACTCCCGCGTACCGCTTAACCAACCGGAATCGGGCAAAGTTAATCTCCATCTCGTATGCAGTAGATATAAGAGTCACTGGACAACATTCTGAGTTTACTGAAATATGTCATGTCTGCCGCTCACTCGCTCTCGGCGTAAAATAATACATACGTATGTATAAGCATAATACAAGGCAGGTTAAAGTGGCAATGAGCTGGCCACATCTGCAGAAAAACCGATGGTCGATGGAGCCGAGTCTGCTATTTCAATCGTGTCGAAATAAAATCGAAATCGTCGCACAATAGAAAGCCACTGGTACAATTTTGAGAGTTTTTCGTAGTCTACTATTACAATCGTACTCTAATTCTATCGGTCGGCCGATAGAATTCTACTAACACCGGCTGCTAGTCAGTGACATCTTTGATAGTCTACTAACATTTTGACAGCTTAAAACAGCGATTCTGGTACTATTCTACGGCTTGTCAATAGTAGACTCGGCTTCCTGGAGTGGAGACTGCGACTCAACACTCACAACTACGTACGCTAAGACGACGCCTTTCCAAATTGACTGAAGACCTGGAAAAGGTCGCAGGGAAGGACTGGATGCGGAAGGCGCAGGACAGTGTGTTGTGGCGTCAAATAAATATATTTATTATCTATACTTCTATACTCATATTATAAAGCTGAAGAGTTTGTTTGTTTGTTTGTTTGGTTGAACGCGCTAATCTCAGGAACTACTGGTCGAATTTGAAAAGTTCTTTTTGTGTTAGATAGCCCATTTATCGAGAAGGCATAGGCTATATATTATTACGCTACTACACTGGGGAGCAGAGCAGTAGTCATAAATGTCGACAAATCGGGCAAATTTTATGCTACATTGTAGAATTTATAAGCGACGGGATTAAATAGGTGCGACGGGAGGTCGAAATATTCCACGGGCGAAGCTGTGGGGATCATCTAGTTTATATATATGCTTCGAAAGGCACGTTAAGCCGTTGGCCCCGGTTGCCAATAAAATGGCAGTCGTTAAGCCAAGTTGAAGGCCTTATGGGTGGCTTAAAAAAATTCAACAGCAGGGCCACCACAGCCGCGCTTGTCCATTTCAAAACGGCAATGGGCTCACCACCTGTTACGCGAGTCAAAAATGCATACGGTGAAATGTGGGTGTTTAATATGCCTCTGCCTACCCCTTCGGGGATAAAGGCGTGACAATATGTAGGTACAATAGCATAAAATTTCCTTGAACTGTAATAAGGTAAATTCCCATTTACAACATGTTGTTCGCCTCACACTATAATATTAGTTGTTTAATCAAAGCTTTTTTCCTGGTGTGAGATAGAAAATTAATTTATGTAGTATTTTTCTGCTACTTTGGTGCCAGATAATCATACCACCCACCCTGATGTGGTTACTGTAGCCTATAAAAAATTGCAACACCAGAGCCATATTAATAAATATTGTGGGACACTTTTCACACAGCGCCATCTAGCCCAAAGTAAGCTAATATTAGCTTGTGTTGTGTTATCTAGATAACTGATAAACATACTTAAATATTTCTAAATACATACATATTATAGAAAAATAACACCCAGACACAGAATAAACCATCGTGCTCATCACACAAAGTTTTATCCTGGGTGGGAATCGAACCCATGACCTCTTGCGTAGCAGTCGGATGCACTCCCACCGCGCCACAGAGGCAGTCAAATTGCGTATCACTTCGTAATGTATGTAAGTTTTTTTTTATTTTTAGCTCGCCAGTGACGACGCTCGCGTTATGGAAAGCCGCTGGAAGAACCCTGGATTATAATCTCTTGCTATCTTGATGCTCTTTGCATCTTAGCTGTGGGACATTTCTTACACAGCTCCATCTTGCACAAACTAAGCTACTATGGAATCTAGACAACTTGTATACATACTTATATATTTCTAATTACATTTATACATAGGAAACACCCAAACTCCGAAACAAACATTTGTGGATCACACAAATATTTTTACCGACACGGGAATCGAACCCTGGACCTCAGTCGCGGCAGTCGTATACACTACTCGTACCACTGTGCTACCGAGGCAGTCATTTTGTTCTGTATTCGGTCGGCCAACAAACTTTTTTAGAAAATCTTTTTACAAGCTATAGCAGTCCCCTTGGCATTAGTATGCGAATAACAAACGCATTTAATAACAAAAATACATATTGGCATGACTAATTTTTACAAGGTCTCAATAACAAATTTAAAATTGCTTTATTACGTATCAGAGTATCAAGATCTTAATTACAAGCTCTCGTGGTCCCACGGTCTCAGTGTTTGTTCTGTAAACGATCACTGCGTTAAGCAACTTTCGCTATCGCTGGTCACGGATGGGTGACCACTTTGTGGCATTTACATTTGCGAACTTTTCCGTGCTTCGGAAGGCACGTTAAGCCGTTGGTCCCGGTTGCCAGTAAAATGGCAGTCGTTAAGCCTGGTTAAGACATTATGGGCGGCTTGTAAAATTTCAACAGCAGGTCGCCACATCCTGCGCCTGTCAATTTTAACACGGCAATGAGCTCACCACCTATTACGTGGGACAAAAAAGCATACGGTGAAATGTGGGCATATAGTATGCCTCTGCCGACCCCTTCGGGGATAAAGGCGTGACAGTATGTATGTATGTTTGTTGACGTTCGATTGAACGCTAATTTGTTTTAAAAGTTATTTATTTTATGTTGGTTAACCTATTTATCGAGGAAGGCTATAAGCTATATATATCATCACGCTACTACCCAGGAGAGCGTAGCAGTATTTATAAATATCAACATATAGGTCTAATTTATGTATGAACCACGGGATTAAATAGGTGCCACTGGGATTGGGTGCATTTGGTGCCCAGGGATAATGGCGTGATTGATAAACAAACAGTAGTTCTTCTCCTTATTTTAGCTTCTTGATAGTTGGTTCCAAACCCTTCAAACAGGGAATCTGTGTCCGGTATTAAAGGCGTGGATGACCAAAATGAGGGTAGATACAAATTATAAATAATAAAAAAGAAATGCTGTTCTGACACAGGTGTTTGGAGTAGAATAGAATATTCTTTATTGAACGCCAACCGTATCACGATTAAGTCTAAGAAGGAACACTCCAGGGTTTTAGTGGGTCAACCAATTTTGGGGAATCCCACATAACCTCACTGCCCCAACCACAGGGTGGTATCTATAAAAGATTTCCCTGAATAAACAAAAAAAAATCGTACACACACGTTCCGATAAATCGTTACAATTTAACTGTATAGTTTAAACTGTACAGTGTGAAGTTATCGTCCGGCCCTATAGCCAGAACAGTACATTTTTTGTCATGTACACACGTTCCGATTTTCGGTTCAGATAGCCAGAACAGTCCATTTTTTATCATGCACACGTTCCGATTTTCGGTTCAGATAGCCAGAACAGTAAATTTTTTGTCATACACCCTTTCCGATTATCGGTTCAGATAGCCAGAACAGTACATTTTTTGTCATACACACGTACCGATTATCGGTTCAGTTAAATTCTAACGATTTATCGGAACGTGTGTAGCTGCCATAAGGTCTGTGATCTGTAGTTTAAAATAAATAAATTGTACTTTACGAACGGTATTCTATAATTACATCTCAGTGAGACAAAAAATAATAAAAAAATAAAATAGAAATGGCCGCTAGCCCAGCTCAGCATAATGGTAGTTACTCACGCTCCGAGAAATTGCTACGATATGTAACAGTTTTGTCGGACGACCCTATAGTCAAAACTATACAATTTTTATCATACACACGTTCCAATTCTCGGTTCAGTTTGAATGTCGCCTTAATCACAAATGAAATCACGCCTATATCACTGTGGAGGTAGGCAGATGTGAATTACACACCCATACTTTGCCCAGTAATTTAGTTTGTCGCATGTAATGGGAATATACATAAATATATCCTCGGGCATTTAAACCAAAGAAAATGTATAATCATTTTGTAATTCAAATCAAAATTCGCACACTCATTTACATCAATCATCAGAAACAAGTACCTACTTAGGTAGTTTTAATAAACCACATATTTTTACAAAACTCAAACCTACCTACTCAAGTATTTTATTTTTAGAGCAAAGTAACTAGTTACTAGATAAAGGAAAAAAACAACCTACCTAATTTATGAATAACTTGTCAATATATAAAACTACGGTCTCAGCAATTTTTTTGTAGTTTTATTTTTTAAAACTACGTAATAAGTGCTGACATAAGGCCATTAAAAAAACACTCCACACAGTATTTGATAGGTACTATTTATAGTTTAGTACCATAGTACTTAATAATTCCATATTTAGTACTGTTTAGTAGGTATAATATTTTTCTCTGACAGTTGTAAAATATTATCTAAAGATAAATGTGAAAAAAAAAGCACTTACGATTTCCATCGGCTCCTGAGCCAGTTCCTTGTGCCAAGACGTTTTGTAAATAAAAAAATAAAACAAGGAAAACTCGCGCACTCATTTTGAATATTTAATTAATAATATATAATCTAAAACACTGATTAATTTTTAATTTATAGTATTTCAATTCATATTTTTATAATGTAAATTTATTTAAATATAAGGTATAAGGCCACATGTGTGACCACAAAATGCGCGCGAACTGAACCTTCAAGGCTAAATACAAACTTATTATACCTACCTCCTTTACTATGAGAAAACTGTACGACCAAATTAAAAAGGCATTGTGTGTTCTGAATATTGGTTGTGAACATACAGTGTTTGTAATTAGTCAGTTAATATTTGGAGAATGACGATTTTGTTAATGACACCCGCTGGTGCTCGTCATTTTCAGCACATTTTTGATATCTTATAAATTACCTGGCATTTTGAATAATGACTCTGATTATAGTTAATAACCTTAGGTACATGTATAGGTAGGTAGCTACGTATCAAACGTTTCCATTTAAATAAGCAAATTTATTTCAGAGTGTATGATTGTACCTACCTGAAGCGCTCGTGGCCCGCGTACTCAGTGTTCTGTAAACGATCACTGCGTTAAGCAACATTCGCTATAGTTGGTCCAATGGATGTGTGACCACTTTTAAAACACTAGAGTAATAAATATACACTATTTATTTTAACAACTGTATTGACCTTCACAATTCCACTATTAATTATATACCCAGAATAAAACATTGTGCTCATCACACAAAGTTTTATCCTGGGTGGGAATCGAACCCACAACCTCTTGCGTAGCAGTCGGATGTGTATCCTACCGCGCCACAGAGGCAGTCAAAAATGCATACGGTGAAATGTGGGCGTATAGTATGCCTCTGCCTACCCCTTCGGGGATAAAGGCGTGACAATATGTTTGTATGTATGTATGACTGTACCTACTACCTAAACTACGGAGATGTCGATAGATTGACGACTATAATCACTGAGAGCGTAGGACTGATCTGATTACTACCTGAGGAGGTGATAGCAAAGAGATGGAAATCTAGAAGTAAAACTCTTTGGCCAGCAATATTGGGTCTTTAAAGTTACAGTTCCATACAGTAACTTTAGAGACCCAATATATTGTGCTGCAATTATCCTACTAATACTATAACCGCGAAGTTTTTAAGAATGGATGTTTGTTACTCTTTCACGCAAAATCTACTGAATGGTTTTTGATGAAACTTTACAATAATATAGCTCACACATCAAGTGGGAAACGGGAACGGGAAAACTTCTAGACGCGGGTGAAGCCGCGGGCGTCAACTAGTATAGCAAATACAATGGATTGTGATATGTTGATTTAATTGATTACGATAAAGTTGGTAATAGAAAATTGAAAATTGTGCGGCGTAACCTTAGCCAACCAAATACGTAACGAAGTGATACGCAATATGGAAGGTTTGAATGAAAGTGTCAGCGTTAAGCTGGAAAAGAGGGTGCTCAGTTGGTTTGGACACGTCCAACGAATGAGTGAGGAACGATTGACAAAAAATATACATTGTGCGAAAGTAGAGGGCAGAAGGAGTCAGGGTAGGCCGAGACTTGCAAATGAAGATGTCTTTACGACTTACATGAAGAAAAGGTTTAACTTTAAAAAGGTTTTTTATTATTAAGATGTTTGTAACGAATTGGCTCAAAAGGTACTAGATCGATTTTAAAAATTCTTTTACTGTTTGAATGCTACATTAATACTGATTACCATTTTATTAATTACCAAAATGTTTAAAAAATAAATGTCCAGCCGTGCGAAGCAGGGACGGGCCGCTAGTGTATAATATGTATGTATTTAGAAATATATAAGTATGTTTATCAGCTGTCTAAATTCCATAGCACAAGCTTAAGGGCCGGTAGGCCAAGTCGCGTAGGCACCACAACGCTTTCTCAGCGGGGCCAAGATTGATCGACGATGTATTTTCTTGATGCAATTGAAATGGAACATCTCTGTTATTGTGTTAGATTTTATTTTAGGTTTATGATATACTAGTTGACGCCGGCGCCTCCGCCGCGTGATGAAGATTTTCCGTTCCCGTTTTCAAAGTATATAAGCTATTATATATAATAAAGTTATGGTAAAGGACGAAATTAAAAACAGTTTGCTAGGCTATCACCGGCGACTGCGACATCACCCCAATCCCCTGGCCTCACAACTAACGTATCGAGGTTATAGCAAAAGATTAAAAAGGAAAGACATAATCAGTGACGACTGAGCCCATTGGAAATAAACGAGGAGATGTGCCCACTGGAGAGCACACTCACTCACCTAATTACCCTCACACAATTTGCTTATAGTAGAACTGATTGCAGATAACAGAACACAGAAAAAAAAGGTAAAGTTTATTTAAATTCCATTCAGTAATTTTACGTGCAAGTAACAAACATCCATACTTACAAACTTTCGCGTTTATAATATTAGTAGGAGTTTATGATGATATATTTAATAACAAATTTAGGCTTTATGTACAAGTACCATATGAAATGTCCCGTACTCATAATACTCTTTTTTTTAATAATTTTAAAATTAAAAAAATCATAATGTTATGTTCCTGTATTCGGCAGCTAGTCACCGTTGTACTTCAGAACATATCTTCCGTCCGAGCTAAACATTCTCCTTAAGTACACAATTTCATTCAATTGTTCTAAACGTTGCCGGTGTACCCAAATCTTGCTTTATGTTCTTACTTTTTCTTTTTCAAATACCCGATTCTTAGTTTAACATACAGCGAAGACCTTTACTTTTATATTAGTGACTAATGCCTGAAGGTCGGCTACTGATGAGACCATCACTACCCCATCATCAGAGCGTACAACAGACAATGTACTAAAAAATTTCCAATTTTACAACACATCATAATCTTTTAACTTTTGCAGCCACACTTTTGCACAACTATCCAGATACACTTTGAAAAGCCAGGCGGACCGTCGACGGCCCGTTTGACGCCCGAACAGAAGTCAAAAAGAGGCGCCAGGTGAACCTGCCCCTTGGTCGCACGCAAGCTTTATAGTCCGTATAAAGAGACTGTCTCGCCAGCAGCAGCTGGCCGTCCACACCATATTCTGCCCGGATATGGTGTAGACGGCCAGCCAGGCCACACGGACGAGTACCACAGAGTTTCTCTCACAACTTTATCAAATGCTTTCTCCAGATCCACTAAAGCGCAAAAAACCTTCGCGTTAAAATGTTGGAATTATTAATGGAATGAATGAATGAAAAATCTTTATTCATGTAGGTCACAATGTAACACTTATGAACGTCAAGATTATTGCTTCTACATTTACATTTACTGCCAGATTCGCAAAGCAATAGGTAGAGGCTGAGGAAGAACCTGGCAATAAAACTCATGGCCACTCTTTTCTAACCGCCAGTAATTACATTAGTTTGATGATGACATGATGTTTGACCAATAATATAGTAATGAATTTATACAAAACAAAAATACCAAATCAATGTTATGTTTAAAATCATATCAAAATTAGAGCTATTCTAGTTGCCAGTCCTAAGGGCAGCCTACACTTTAAGAAGAAGAATCTAGCAAGAAAGTCAATGGATGCTCTTTTAAAATGTAGGTATGGCTTACAACATTAAAATTACACTTACATTGTTCCTTTGGATTTATGTGAGAACAGTCGACTAAACTTAGTTTGCCTTAAATATAAATTATATTATTTGTAATAATTGCTATATTATTATTAATTAATTAATTATTAGTTACATGAAATGTCATACATTGTTTAAGGCTACTAACATAAAGTAAAAACATATATAAAAAGCGCTCGTAGCCCTACTAACTCGGTTTCTGTAAAAGATCACTGATTTAAGAAACTCTCTCGGATTTTGGATGACCGCTTTGTAGAATTTTCATTTACCAGCGTTTTCGTGCTTCGAAGGACATGCAATCGACACTCGTTAAGTCAAGTGAATAACTTTTGAGGGACTTAAAATTACAACAGCGAGTCGCTACAATCTGAGCCTGTCCATTTGAACACAGGCATTGGGCTCACCACAATATGCCTCTGCCGCCACACGTTTGGGGATAAAGTCGTGGCTAATAAATTAAAATATACTTAAATAATTAATACTGAAAGCATAAAACAAAGGTCTTGGATACAATTTTATTAATTTATGCGAAGCGAAGCTTCAATATTACAACCGCACTGATTACTTCAGCCAGTGGCAGTCGGTATGTTTAAGTTTCAGAATCTATTGATCAAATTTGTTTATAGGTAAACATACATTGACCGGCCCACTGGCTCAGTTGGTTATATAACTGTCTTCTAACCTGTGGGTACCGGGTTCGATTTTATACTACTTACAGGGATAATTCTAACTCTTCTGTGAAGTGTAGGTACTTTATTTTATATTAAAACTCATATATTTTATTTATCTATCACGCCTTATCCCCGAAAGGGTGGCAGAGGAATATTATTATATATGCCCACTTTTCACCATGTTTATTCCTCTCCCACGTAATGGGTGGTGAGTCTCTCATTTATATAAAGCTAACTCCGGGCATCGCGAGATGCAACTGGGACAGACGCTCGGATGATGATGGAATGCTTACTGCTCTCATAAATATACTGTGCCATTGAAAAAATAGCAAGGGGAGCGCAACGAAAAAACCTAACAAAGATCCTACCTCAGTAAGCGCCAGCGCGCGACTGATCAGGCCTCAGCGTCGCGAATCTGATATTATTTAAACATTTGTTCTATTAAAATCACTGTATATAGTCAAAGTAAGCCATTATGTCTATAAATATTTAGTAGCTATAGTTGTGTATAAAAATTTCATTAAAATTATCTGTAGTTTAGATTTGGCATTGAAAAAACATTTCGAAAGGGGGCAACTTTGGGATGTTTTTCTATCAAGTGAAGTTTATTAGATTTTGTAACAGAAAGCCATTTAACTAGCCTAAATCCTTAAATAACATATATCTCTTTTTCAGAATCATAAACTCTTTCTTCTACAATTCGCACTGTTTTAAAAAACTCAAAAGCGTGGTCTCGGCAGGAATACCAAGCCTTAAATAAGCTTACTTTGGGCTAGACGGAGTTGAGTGAAAAGTCTCGCACAATAATAATTTATTTTTTATATACCAAGAGTAAGGCGTCTGTAGTATGGCACGAGTGACATAGATTCCTTGCTCTATGGTTGATACTAATGTATTGATAAATTGTCGTTGTGTAAGCTGGCCTTAAATGTTTAGTAAATAATTTAATAATAATATTACGTATTGTAAGTTTATTGGGCATATAATATGCCTCTGCCACCCCTTTGGAGATAAGGCGTGATGGATACTTGTAAGTTTAGTAAAAGTGCTCGGATACCCAGACGTGCATGTATGAAGCGATTAATGAATCTGCAGGAAGCGAAATAAGAATGCCGGGGTCGCGAAGCCTGGCGATCTGACCTCTATGACTACCCCGTCAGGGATACAGCGTGAAGATAGTTAAGTTTTATTCTTAGTAATAGAAAGTCAGAAGTAGGGAAACACGTAAGTACAGGGGAAATACCGTACCAGGAATGTAGAACTATGATTGACACAGTATGAGGGTGACAAATCTATGACGCATCTGAAAGGTAGGCAAAAGAGATAAAGGGTCTTCCAGTGTCATTATTCACGACCATTCGTGAATAAGGTTGTGAAGCGTGAAGCGCTCGTGACCCCGCTGACGTGGTTCTGTAAATTATCACTGAGTTAAGCTAATTTGGCAATGGCTGATTACGGATGGGTGACCGCTTTGTGGCATTTCCATTTAAGCCATTGGTCCCGGTTGCCAGTAACATGGCAGTCTTTTAGCCTTAAAGTTCCAACGGGCGGCTTGAAAAATTTCAGAAGCAAGTAGCAACCTGCGTCAGTCTTTTTCAACCGGCAATGGGCTCACTACCTATTACGTGGGACAGGAATGCACAAGGTGAAATGTGGGCGCATATTATGCCTCTGCCACCCCTTCGGGGATAAAGTGATTAATAAACATTCGTATTTCTGGTAAACCCTTTGAGATATAACAAAATAATGTAAAGTGCAATGGTGTATCTAATGTAGGCCTTCAAAACGGTCCGCGACGATATATGTCTATCTCCTAAGAATAACATAGTATATCCATATTAATACTTTAAAAAACCAGTAATTAAAAAGCGGTAATTTTAAGGCTATTTACACAAATATGCTATTAATCCTTATCATTTTTACTACGTTAGTTGGCTTCAGCATTTCATGAACATTATTTTGTCCCTTTACACTTTGCAAATTAAATGAATACTGTACGAGTTATAGCAAAATCAAAATATAGCGCAAAGAAATTAATTTCGTGTAACACTGGGCCATGCGGGCGTACTGGAGAGAGAGGGAGTGTCCTTTACAATGTTAAAATAGTTTGTGATCAATTAATAAATAAAAAAAATACTCCAGTGAACACCACTTAATCATCATTTTCTCAAAATGTTGCGCGGCAATCTGGTGCTTGGTAAATGGTGAACTCTTGTTGATATATGGTAGACTAGTTGATGCCCACGGTACCGCACGCTATGTGAAGTTTTCTTATTCCCGTTTCCCACGGGAACGAACCAACGAAACAACGCATGCTGGGCAAAGGTGTCACTCTCATACAGCAGAGAGAATTATCGCCAGAACTGAGAGAGTCAAAATATCGTTTCTCTGTCGAACTATAGAAACCTGGAACTCTCTGCGCACGTGTTTCCTTCCTCTTACAATCTTCAAGTGGACCGTGAAGAATCACATCATTGCGCCAACAACTTGAGGAACGCTGCCAGTAGTTATGTGGACTATAAGCTTGGCATGGCTTTCCATCAGGCGAGTGGCGTCCATTTGGAGAGCTGTTACATACATACCATACATATTATCACGGCTTAATCCCCGAAGGGGTAGGTGGAGGCATACTATACGCCCACATTTCACCGTATGCATTTTTGTCCCACGTAACAGGTGGTGAGCCTCTTGCCGTGTTGAAATAGACGGATGCAGGTTGTGGCTACCTGTTGTTGAAATTTTTCAAGCCGCCCATAAGGCCATCAACTGACTTAACGACTGTCATGTTACTGGCAACCGGGACCAACGGCTTAACGTGCCTTCCAAAGCACGGAAACGCTCGCAAATGTAAATGCCACAAAGTGGTCACCCTTAGATGTGGTTATAATCATAGGTGTAACCACACTTAAGATGTCAAAGCATTGGGTCACAGCCCTCGAATAACTCCTCATAAGGATGTCCCAGACGATAAATAAAGTACTGAAACATATTATTTCCTTAAATAAGATTTCAATTTATATATTAAAGCAGAAACTAACTGGCTGATCGATTAATGGACATCTGAAACCGCTAGGTCTAAAACCATGATGTTTTGCTTAAATATTCCTTAAGTAACGTATATGTGCTCTAAGAAAGAATTTTTGAAAATTCCGCACCTAAGGTTGTAGAATAGGGGATGTAAATTTTGTATGGAACATGTTTTTGCGGAATTTTTCGCTGTTCGATCAACGGACATCTGAAACCGCTAGGTCTAGAACCATGACATTTTGTTCAAATATTCCATAAGTAACAAGGATTATGTGCTCTAAGAAAGGATTTTTGATAATTCTATACCTAAGGGGTAGAAAAGGGGTTGTAAATTCTGTATGGAACGTTTTTGGTGGAAATTTATAATTTGTTTTGGAGGTAGCTCACATACTGGATTAACACAGCCTCCTTTTTATTCTGGGATCATGGTCCTGTAGGAAACGGGTACAGGAAAATTTAACCATGCAAGTGGAGCCGTGGGCGTCCCCTAGTTATTACAATAATTATAGCTAATACCATCTACATAGAACAGGTAAAATAATAAGTAATTCCAATTACAGCTAAGTAATTAATCAATTTAACATTAAATTTACTGCAATATTTAGTTATTCATTAGTTCATTACCTAAGTACTTAATTGAGATCATCGGACATGAGGTATTCCCTTGTAAATTACTTATTATTAATTAAGTAGGTACTAAATATTTATGTAGATACAAGCTGTTGTTGTGCTACTGTGTATTAATTTTAGAGTTCTCCTTGTAAATAATAGCACAGGCTAAAAAATATAGTAGATTTTAACTCTTTATACTATGATAATAGTAAGAAAATGCGAAATAAACAAAAAAAAAATACACAGGTAAGAAGTGAAACTTCTTTACATTCTTTTTAAAGCTATAAAATTTCTCTAATACGAAAATAATACGAGTTAAAGAAGTTTCACTTCAAAACAACATGGCGCTTAACCGCAAAAAGTGACGTTTTTTGTTTAACAGCTCAACGTCGATAAAGAAGTTTCACTTCAATAAAACATAGTGTCTGATTTTTCAAAGTTATATTAAGAAGTCTAACCAGTAGTTGTTTCTGAAAATATGCATTTACTAATCAACTGCTTGGGTACTTAAAAATAAATGTAGACAAAGACTCACATACGAATACCATTTGAGCAGAATCCTAAAAAAACGGTAAGGTCAAAAGTACCCAGACGTGCACGTGTGAAATGATGAATGAATCTGCAGGAAGCGAAATAAGTATGCATGGATCGCCAAGCCTAGCGATTTGTCCTATCTGAGTACCCCGTCAGGGATACTACGTGAAGATAGTTGGAAATTTAACCAGCTTAGCATTAGCATCTACCACGGTGAGTGTTCTGAAGAGCTCTTACAATTGGTGTCCCCCTTCCGGTACCGAACAATACGGGCGAGGCAGAGATGTCATCCTTACACTGTTGACACCATCGTACCCAGAACCGAAAGATTCCGTAGATCTTTATTATGTCGCACCATAAAAGCATGGAACTCTCTGCCAGGGCACATGTTTCCCACCTCTTACAATCCTGTGTCTTTAAAAGGCAATTTTCTGGGCCGTCAAGATGATGGTCGCAATCAGAGTCCTGCGGGTTGAGATTGTGGCCCCAATCACGGGTCGTCGTCTTTGCTTATCATCAGGCGGGCGACGCCATTATGACGTGCTACATATAAAATAAACAAAATATTCATCATGCGTTCTACATCAAAAACTACGTTGAGAGCTGTATTGGGTTAGCTATCCTGATAAGTGTTTGCTGTAGAAGCCACAGATTAGAAACAATTGCGAAAAGGAATTAGTATGCTAACTCGATCCTAAATTTTAAAGTTCAAATATTTACAGTCGTGAGCTGGACTCGAACCAGCGTCTTCTACGACCCGACGCGTTATCAACTACACAATCGAGACCTAATCAAAACTGACAAATTAATCTACCTCTTTCCGCCTAAAGGCGACGTAAGGCGCCATCTACCGGCACTAATGTATATTTATTTGCTTATTGCAATTTTTTTTATTAATTTTTTTTGCACCTACAATTATTCGACTTCAGACACCTGCCTAAACATTAGACACAATTTTGAAAAGCAATTACGAGTAGTATGAGAATTACGAGATTAGTAACTACCTATATCCTAACTAAAAAACTATCTTCACGCTGTATCCCTGACGGGGTAGTAGTAGTAGTAATAAGAGATGATAGATCGCCAGGCTTCGATGATCCATGCTTACTTCTTTCGCTTCCTGCAGATTCATTAATAACTTATACATCCATGTCTAGGTATCCGAGTACTTTTTGACTTTTCCGTTTTACATATATCCTAAATTAAAAAAAAATTAAACACCTGTTACGTGGGACTAAAATGCATACGGTTCAATATAGGCTTATAGTATACCTCTGCCTACCCCTTCGGAGATAAAGGCGTATTTGGACGCGACCAACATTCTTTGCTGTGCTTAGATTGCCAGAGCACGTGTTTCCCTCCTCTGACTTAACTCCTGGTTCTTCAAGAGGCACATTCTTTGGACCGCGACCTTCAGGGCCGTTGTCAAGTCTTGTTGTTGACTGCCTCGGTGGCGCAGTGGTAGTGTATGCGACTGCCGCGACTGAGGTACCGGGTTCGATACCCGGGTCGGAAAAAATATTTGTGTGATCCACAAATGTTTGTTTCGGAGTTCGGGTGTTTCCTATGTATATACCTAGTCAGGTCATAAGTATTGTCACACAGTAAAAACTTTTCTTTTAGAATGCTGGCCACAAAAAGGTTTATTGAATTCAAATTTCGAATTGTTCATGAAAATAAAAATGTATACTTTTTAGAATTTTACTCATTTTTAAATAAGGAGTGGACGCTTAAAGAAGACAGTGTTGCAGTTATTGCGTTGCATAGTTGCGGTTACAGTCTAAGTCAAACATCTTGGTCCCTCTGAAGTTGGAGCCGCGATCGGTTCGCGCACGTACAGTTAAGTAGACAATGCTTACGAATTTATCCTCACTACATATTATAAAACAAATTAGTTTTTCGCTGTCTGTCCCTATGTATACTTAAATCTTTTAAACTACGCAACGAATTTCGATGCAGTTTTTTTTAATAGTTAGAGTGATTTATAGGGAAGGTTTAAATGTATAATTTGTTAAGTTTTTGTATACATTAACTTAATAATAACAATATATGTTGGCAGCGTCGGAAAAAATGAGCCATCTGGTAGCTTTTAACAAAAACGCTGCCTAAAATAATGTAATAATATAATAATTATAATAATATTGTCATTATTGACACTCCGGTAGCTGATGCAGTTCGTCTCTGTATAGCTTTAAAGTCAATTTTAATTCCCTCCTCAACTTTCTTTTTCATGAATTGCAAGACGTTATACACCATTTTTCTCGATTGCCGACGTAAAACGTTATTGCGTCTTGGCATATTTAATAATCTTATCAAAGAAAAAAAAAATCTAAAAAAAGCTAAAAATTAAAAGTAAATAAACCAATTGAAACTAAAAACAATAACAGTCAACAAACACGTAAAGTAACTAATAATACATTAAATTTTAAAAACATTAATTATTCAATCTATTCCCGACTGTATTCTAGGAACGGATGAGCAGGATAACAAGCTACGTTTAATTCAACTTTCTTCGCGCTCGCTCGTATGGCGCGATGACACCCCCGAATCCTCGGCGTTCGGAAACGTTCGTGTGATTACGTAGCACGAGCTTCCTCCCGCTCCCCGCGCCCATTCCCTACGACACCTAATATTGCGTTCTGCGCAAGTGACTCGCTACAACTCAGAGGGACCAAGATGTTTGAATTCATCAATACGCGCCAATTCAAATTTTTAACATACTGAAAAATTTGAATATAACCAAAAGATTCGTTTATCGTACCATCAAACGATACAATGAAGACTCTAGTGTAGATGACAGGTCAAGAAGTGGTCGCCCTCGGTCTGATAGGACTCCAGTAGTGATAAAAGCTGTGAAGGCGCGAATTCAAAGAAATCTCAAATGTAAGCAGAAACTGTTGGCCCTTCAGATGGGGTTAAGCAGAACCACGGTGAAAAGGGTGTTAAATGAAGACTTAGGGCTTCGGTCATATCGAAGAAAAACAGGACATCGTTTAAATGCTCGTCTAATGGACCTGAGACTGAAGAGATGCCGCGCTTTGTTGAAGCGGTACGCGGGAAAAAAATATCGGGAAATTATTTTTTCGGATGAAAACTTTTTACCATAGAAGAGAGCTACAACAAACAAAATGAAAAGGTGTACGCACACAGTAGTGAAGAAGCGAGCAACCGTAGTCCGCGTGTCCAACGAGGTCATTTTCTACCCTCACTCATGGTATGGTTGGGAGTTTCTTATTGGGGCTTAACAGAGGTACATTTTTGTGACAAAGGTGTAAAAACGAATGCAGTTGTGTATCAAAATACAGTCCTGACGAACCTTGTGGAACCTGTTTCTCATACCATGTTCAATAACAGGCACTGGGTATTCCAACAAGATTCGGCGCCAGCTCATAGAGCGAAGAGCACACAAGACTGGCTGGCGGCGCGTGAAATCGACTTCATCCGGCACGAAGATTGGCCCTCCTCCAGTCCAGATTTGAGTCCGTTAGATTACAAGATATGGCAACACTTGGAGGAAAAGGCGTGCTCAAAGCCTCATCTCAATTTGGAGTCACTCAAGACATCCTTGATTAAGGCAGCCGCCGATATTGATATGGACCTCGTTCGTGCTGCAATAGACGACTGGCCGCGCAGATTGAAGGCCTGTATTCAAAATCACGGAGGTCATTTTGAATAAACTTTATTGTCATAAGAATCTATGTTTTGTTAAGTTCATTTTGGTATACATAATGAATAAACTTGTTTCAATTATTTTATATTAAACATGTGACAGAATTTATGACCTGACTAGGTATTTAGAAATATATAAGTAGGTTTATCAGACGTCTAGATCCCATAATACAAGCTTATATTAGCTAACTTTGGGCTGCGGTGTGTAAAAAAGATCCCACAATATTTATGGACTCGCTAAATGTCGCTTTCCATCAGGGGGCCGAGTCTACTATAGAAAGCCTGTCTAGTTCTATTCTATAGCGGTTCTATTGCGATGAGGCTAAAACTATATTATAGTAGTCTACTAAAACTATTATATAATTTTCAATCACACTTGAAAAATTGCAGAATAAAGACAAAATAACTGTTTTAAGTCATCAAAATATTAATTTAAACTACCAAGAATTAAGAGCTAATTACAGACGCTACACGTGTTAATAACATTCTATCGGCCGGTCGATATAATTCTATTGGAGCGCAATTGTAATAGTAGGCTACGAAAACTAACAATTTTTTTTCGGCTCTCTATTAAGCGACGATTACTATTCTCTTCTCCATCATCATCATCCGAGCGTCTGTCCCAGTTGCGTCTCGCGACGCCCGGGGTCCGCTTTCCTACATTTTCTCCTCCACTTCGCACGGTCTTCGGCATCCCCTGTAGTGAGACCATTGGCACGCATGTCATCCCTTACGACGTCAAGCCAGCACTTCTTGGGTCTTCCCCTCTTAACGGGACCCGGCGGGGCTAACATGGCCAGACATTTGTTACCTACGTAGCCCGGCGGTTGCCGCAAGACGTGACCATACCAACGAAGGCGACACTCTTGCAAATTGTCTGCAATGTCACGGACGTGAAGGCTGCCGCGGATGCGAGAGTTTCTCACGCGGTCCATCCGCGTGACCCCACACATCCACCGCAGCATCTTCATTTCCGTGAGACGCAGCTCCTGCTTGTGTCGCTCCAATGTCGGCCACGTCTCACTGCCATGTAAAAGGACAGGTCTAATAATGGTTTTGTAGACCTGTCCCTTCAACCGGATCGGCATTTTAGGGTCACAAATGACACCGGTCATCTCCCGCCATTTGGCCCACGCGGCAGCAATGCGTGACTTGACATCGCAATCGATGTCACTGGACGTGTGAAAAACAGATCCCAGGTATTTAACCTGGTCCGTGCGCTCGACCAAATCACCGCCTATGCGGACGGATGTGGGATCTGTCGATTACTATTCTCTTCTGACGCGATTGAATTAGTAGACTTGGCCCCCTGGTAGACGGGTGGGGTGGTTACTTTGTCGAGCCTCTCGTATCTTGTCATAGTTAGTTATACTGTTGATTAATGGCACTTGGTAGAACTTGGTATCCATACTAGTATATAAAGCTGAAGAGTTTGTTTGTTTGGTTGAAATCTTAGGAACTACTGGTCGGATTTGACAAAAATATTTTTATGTAGGATAGTCCATTTATCGAGGAAGGCTATAGGCTACTACCAAGGAGAACGGAGCAGTAGTCAGTCTACTCGTGACCACGGCTATTGCAATATAGCTGAAACGTCGAGATGTGAGAAAAAGTTAAAATATTAGGCGAGATACACCCGAAAAACATAAAATGCATAGTAATCATAAATGCCGACGAATCGTGCAAATTTTTATGCATTGTAGTAATTTATAAGCGACGCGGGCTAAGCCGTGGGGGTTCACCTACATAGTATTAAATAATATCACTTGTACTGTTCCACATCATTTACCTTGCAAATCTAACCGGTTTCGACTCACGGCATTCACAAAGGTACAGAATATGACCGCTTGTGTACAATGGTCATATTGTGTACTTTTGAGAAAGCCGAGAGGTGAAATTTTGTGTTACAGTACAAATGTGGTAATTACAAACGTGGTGAAGTTTTCCCGTTCCGTTTCCCACAGGAGCTTGTTTCCCGGGATAAAAAGTAGCCTATGTGTTATTCTGATGTGTAAGCTATACTTTGTTAAGTTTCATTTAAAATCTATTCAGTAGATTTTGCGTGAAAGAGTAACAATCATCCAACATTGACTGCCTCTGTGGCGCGGTGGGAGTGTTTCCGACTGCTACGCAAGAGGTCATGGGTTCGATTCCCACCCAGGATAAAACTTTGTGTGATGAGCACGATGGCTTATTCTGTGTCCGGGTGTAATTTAACTATAATATGTATGTATTTAGAAATATATACGTATGTTTATCAGTTATCTGATTACCATAGTACAAGCTCTGCTTAGCTTGAAACCAGATGGCGTTGTGTGAGTTGTATCAATGACATACATACATACTTACAAACTTTCGCTTTTACAATATTAGTAAAATAATAATGGGTTAATAAAACGATATAAAAATAACAGAATAAATTTATTAATGAAAATATTTTTTATATATTTTTATATACAGTTAAGAACTACATTAAGTAATAAGACTGTTAGTCTTTTATGAACATACTTACTAATTGGCCGCGCTATTTATAAGCCAACGTATTTTTACCTTCCATATTCTATAGGTTAATCACGCTTCTACTCAGGAGAGAGGAGCAGTAATTATAAATGTCAAGAAATCGGCCAATTTTTCATTCGTTATTGTAATATTAATAAACGACAATATTTAATTCCCACGGGTGTTCGAAGTACATCACAAGCGAAGCCACTTGGGTTAGCTAGTAAGCTATATTTGCAGCTGTAGTTTCATTAAACGTGTACAATTAACAAGCTTTTTAACATTCATATTTATAATAATAAGTAGGTTTACATATTTACATTTATCTATCCATGTTTTAAATCTATACTAATATTATAACGCTGAAGAGTTTGTTTGTTTGTTTGTTTGGTTGAACGCGCTAATCTCAGGAACTACTGGTCGGATTTGAAAAATTCCTTTTGTGTTAGATAGCCCATTTAACGAGGCTATAGGCTTTATATCATTACGCTACTACACTGGGGAGCAGAGCAGTAGTCATAAATTTCGACAAATCGGGCAAATTTTTAAGCATCATTGTAAAATTTATAAGCGACGGGAGGTCGAAATATTCCACGGGCGAAGCTGTGGGGGTCTTCTAGTATTTTCATATTTATAATATTAAGTAGGTTTCCATATTTACATTTATCTATACATGCTTAAAATCCTCTATAAAAGATTCGAGGGTGTAGATGAATGTGTCTTGTATGCAACTGTTGATAATTAGGCATTAAGTCTTGTTTATTTGTTTGTTGGTTTGGTTAAACGCGCTAATCTCAGGAACTACTACTGGTCAGATTTGAAAAATTCTGTAAGATAGCCCATTTATCGAGGAAGTCTATATAGTAATCATAAACGTCGACAAATCGGGCAAATTTTTATGCAGTTTTGTAAAATTTATAAGCGACGGGATTAAATAAGTGCGACGGGAGTTTGAAGTATGTCACGGGCGAAGCCGGGGGGTCACCTATTTATATATATAACCCACATTCGTGTTTTAATACCTTTTATAATACAACAGTTGCATAAATAACTATTACTGCCAGATTCGCAAAGCAATAGGTAGTTTGTTATTAAGAATCTGGCAAGAATTATCACGGCCACACTTATATAATTGCCAATATTAATTAACAAATTGTTAAAACACATCGGCTGCGATGGTAAAAACGAAATTATAGTACTAAATTTACTAATTAATGCTAACTAACTATATTCAAGCTGTATCCCTGACGGGGTAGTCAGAGAGGACAGATCGCCAGGCTTCGCGATCCATGCATACCTTTTCGCTTCCTGTAGATTCATCAATCGCTTCATACACGCACGACTGGGTATCCGAGTACTTTTACTAAATTTACAATACTTATTATTATACATACATACATATTGTCACGCCTTTATCCCCGAAGGAGTAGGCAAAGGCATACATACTACACGCCCACATTTCACCGTATGCATTTTGTCTTACGTAACAGGTGGTGAGCCCATTGCTGTGTTGAAATGGACAGGCGCAGGCTGTGGTAACCTGCTGTTAAAATTTTTTAAGCCGCCCATTAGCGATTGTTGCTTGACGCAGTGATCGTTTACAGAACACTGAGTCAGCGGGGCCAGGAGCGCCACCTATTATAATTATGTAATTATTTACTAAACATTTAAGTTCAGCTTACACGACAATTTCTAAATACATTAGTATCAACCAAAGAGCAAAAAATCTATGTCAATTGCTCTCTACTAGAGAGGCTCCCTACTAATATTGTTTTTTTTTATACTATATAGATTTTTATGCACCGCCCCACCTGATGGAAAGTGGTCACCGTAGCCTATAGACGTTTGCAACACCAGAGGTGCAGCACTCGCACTGCCGACCCTTTATAAACCTTCTAAGACCCCTATTGAAGAACCCCATACTGTAGACGTTCGGGAAAACCCAGGCAGGGAGCTCATTCCACAATCTAAGCGTTTGAGGTATAAAGCCTCTATCGGATCTAATCGAAAGCGTGATCTCCGGACGCAGAGTGTGAGGGTGAACACCCTGTCTATGGCGAGCGGTGCGATTATAGAAGGTAGCCGTGGGCATCATGTCAAACAACTCCTCAGAGCACAGACCGTTGTACAGGCGATAGAACACGCATAAGGAGGCAAAGTCTCTCCTGTCGCGAAGGAGCTTAACACCATCACGCCTTATCCCCGAAGGGGTGGCAGAGGCATATTATCTGCCCACTTTTCACCGTGTGGATTCCTGTCCCACGTAATAGGTGGTGAGCCCATTGCCGTGTTGAAATAGACAGACGCAGGTTGTGGCTACCTGCTGTTGAAATTTTTCATGCCGCCCATAAGGCATTCAACCAGGCTTAACGACTGCCATTTTACTGGCAACCGGGACCAACGGCTTAACGTGCCTTCCGAAGCACGGAAACGCTCGCAAATGTAAATGCCACAAAGTGGTCACCCATCTGAGGACCAGCCATAGTGAAAGTTGCGTAACTCAGTGATCGTTTACAGAACACTGAGACCGCGAAGTATAGGACATTGTGGGACACTTTTCACTCAACACCGTCTAACCCAAAGTAAGCTTATTTAAGCTTGTACTATGGGATTTAGACAGCTGATAAACATACATACATACATTTTATAATGGAAACACCCAAACTCCGAAACAAACATTTGTGGATCACACAAATATTTGTCCCGACCCGGGACCACATCGCAACACAAAGAGGTCGTGGGTTCGATTCCCACACAGGATAAAACTTTGTGTGATGAGCACGTTGGTTTATTCTGTGTCTGGGTGTTATTTATCTAAAATATGTATGTATTTAGAATATATGAGTTTGTTTATCAGTTATCTGGTTACCATAGTACAAGCTGTGCTTAGTTTGGAATCAGATGGCGTTGTGTGAATTGTCGCAACAACATTAAAAAAAAAACATTTGTTGATTAGAAAAATTTCATTGTTGATGATTTCTTGAAGATTTCCCTCATTTGTTGAAGGGAACAAAGCCCACTCTATGGAAGCAAATAACGAGGGCTTAAATTCGCTGTGTGCGTTGCTGCCGCCTATCTACGTCAATTCTATTTTTTTCGGGGACTCCCGCGTACTTTTGTCTAGTCCGGTGTTTTTTGGAACTAATCCCACCCGCGTTCCCATTACTGTGACTCCTGTAAACCAGGATCTACAGCAATGACCAATACACCAGAAAAGTTACACTGAGCTCGATCTCGGTGAAGTCCCAGAAGAAGTTAACATGTCTTGGAACCCGCAACGAAATTAATCATAATTAATTTACATACAGTTCATACCAATTAACATAAACCTTTGATTGTATGTGTGCTTATACAATTTGGAGGTCTAGCTTAATTGGCACATTATAACTTTTGGTTCCACCACTACCAGACTGACTGAAGATCAAATCTGTTATGTACTGGTAAAAACTATTAGTGTAATGAATATCAGTCGGTATCAAATTCCTTGTAAAAATTAACGTTACCTCCCCTACTATTATAATGTAGGCATCCATTAAGTTTTCTAAATTTCAAACCCTATAGGGGTGAAAAGGGGGTTGAGGGTTATTAACTTATGTCACGAGTAACTAAACAATACGAATGAAAGAAGCGCTTGTGCAGCTAACTCAGTGTTCTGTAAACGATCACTGCGTTAAGCAACTTTCGATATGGCTGGTCAGATGGGTGACCGCTTTATGGTTTTTCTTTTCACGAGCGTCTCCGTGCTTAGGAAGATACGTTAAGACGCTGGTTCCGGTTAGTCTTAAAACCAAGTTGAAGGCTTAATAGCCTAAAAAATTCAATAGCAGGTCGCCACAATATGTCCTTTTATTTTAACACAGCAATGGGCTCACCACCTGTTTCGTGGGACAAAAATGTATACGGTCAAATGTGATTGTACAGTACACTTCTGCCACCCCTTCGGGGAGAAAGGCGTGTGTGAGAAATAACGAATAAGGAGTTCAACGACAAAATGTCGGTTTATATACCGCCCTTAAGACTAGCTTCGCAAAATAACTTATGTATACATCTTATTAACAGTTAATTAATAATAAAATGTCAGTCTCTTTGTTTGTTTGTCTCACATGACAAATGTCAAGTGTCAAAGCTGCGTGGCATGTATCTGAAAAGGGAAAAAAGTGTTGTTAAATAAATAAAAAATTGATAAATTTTCGAAAAAGCGCTCGCGGCCTCGCGGTCTCAGTGTTCTGTAAACGATCACTGAGTTACGCAACTTTCACTATGGCTGGTCCTTGGATGGGTGACCACTTTGTGGCATTTATATTTGCGAGCGTTTCCGTGCTTCGGAAGGCACGTTAAACCGTTGGTCCCGGTTGCTAGTAAAATGGCAGTCGTTAAGCCTGGTTGAAGGCCTTATGGGCGGCTTGAAAACCTTCAACAGCAGGTAGCCACAACCTGCGTCTCTGTCTATTTAAACACTAGCAATGGGCTCACCACCTATTACGTGGGACAGGAATCCACACGGTGAAAAGTGGGCATATAATATGCCTCTGCCACCCCTTCGGGGATAAGGCGTGATGGATATTTATTTATTTGTTTATTTTATTTAAAATTTTTAAAGCATTTATTTTGCTAAATTTCTCATTATTTTTTTGAATGTAGTGGAAAAAGACATTTCTATTCGAGACGGGGATTGAACCCGTGACCTTTGCCTAACCAGGTTAATACTCTTTAAATGACGATTAAAAAATCGTAATTTAAGGAGTATATAACCATAACTAACTAACAATCTCCACGCTATATCCCTGACGGGGTAGTCAGAGAGGACAGATCGCCAGGTTCGCGATCCATGCATACTTCTTTTGCTTCTTCAAGATTCATCAATCGCTTCATACACACACGTCTGGGTAGCCGAGCATTTTTGACTTTTCCGTTGTTGAGCAATCTGCTCACGTGGTCCTCATATGTAAGTCTCGGCCCACCCTGACTCCTTCTACCCTCTACTTTCGCACAATATATATTCTTCGTCAATCGTTGCTCACGCATTCGTTGGACGTGTCCAAATCAAAAGTTACAATACTATCTCTAGCTGCCTCCGTGGCGCGGTGGGAGTGTATCCGACTGCTACGCAAGAGGTCCCGGCTTCGATTTCTGGCTCGGGACAAATATTTGTGTGATCCACAAATGTGTGTTTCGGAGTTTGGGTGTTTCCTATGTATCATATGTTTGTATTTATAAATATATAAGTATGTTTATCAGTTACCTAGACCCCATAACACAAGTTAATATTAGCTTACTTTGGGCTAGATGGCGCTGTGTGAAAAGTGTCCCACAATATATCTACCTAAAGTAAGAAAAAAATCGACTTACCTGACACTATAGTCGTGAACGCTGAACACTGTGTAATGTCTGTTTGTAAACATTCTGTAGAAATGGTCGACCTTTTCGTTAAGTAATACATGACAGGTTGAAGGTCGATCCGCTAACCATGGGTTTTCTATATCCCAAATGTCGGTGAACGAACAACCTTGCCTGTAATAAAATATACTATGCTAAATATACTATACTATAATATACTATGCTATACCAAACAGTACCGCCTATTTTGACTGCCTCGGTGGCGCAGTCGTAGTGCAAGCGACTGCCGCGACTAAGGTCCCGGGTTCGATTCCCGGATCGGAACAAATATTTGCGTGATCCACAAATGTTTGTTTCTGAGTTTGGGTCTTTCCTATGGATAATATGTATGTATTTAGAAATATATAAGTATGTATATCAGTTGTCTAGATCCTACAACACAGGCTTATATTAGCTTACTTCGGGCTAGAGGGCGCTGTATAAAAAAATCTCCCACAATATTTATTTATTTAATGTACCGTACCGTACCAAACCGTACCTTATCATACTCTTCTCTTTTTCATCTTAGTGTATTCCCAGTTGCTACAAAACATAAGTATAATTTATTTATCACGCCTTATCCCCGAGAGGGTGGCAGAGGCATATTATATGCCCACTTTTCACCATGTCCTGCATCACCATTCCTATTCCACGTAATAGGTAGTGAGCGTATTGCCGTGTTAAATTTATTTATTTTGTGTATTTATTTATTTATCTATCACGTGTGATGTCCCGAAGGGGTGGTAGAGGCATATAATATGCCTACTTTACACCATGTGTATACCTGTCCCACGTAATAGAAGGTGAGTCCATTGCCGTGTTGAAATAAACAGACGCAGGTTGTGGCTACCTGCTGTAGAAATTTTTCAAGCTGCCCATATGCCTTTAACTTGACTTAACGACTGCCAACGAAACATAAGTATAAAAGGTATAAAAACGTACACACACACGTTTTTATACTTTTTGTACCTTATGTACACGCGTTAGAAGTTATACTGCTTTAGCCTAATAAGATTTCATCACATATGCCACAACTCTTTGTTTGTAACAGGAACGATAAATTAGTAAAAAAAAAAAACATCAAAAGAATGAAAACTACTTTGAATGTAGTTATAAATTGTCATGGGAAAACTTATCAGCTAAATTCAGGGTGTTTATAAGTTGTCATGGGAACACTTATCAGCTTACTTCAGAAAGTTGTCATGGAAACACTTATCAGCTAACTTCAGGGTTTTTATAAGTTGTCATGGAAACACTTATCAGCTAACTTCAGGGTGTTTATAAGTTGTCATGGATACACTTACCAGCTAACTTCAGGGTGGTTATAAGTTGTCATGGAAACACTTATCAGCTAACTACAGGGTGTTTATAAATTGTAATGGGAACACTTATCAGCTAACTTCAGGGTGTTTATAAGTTGTCATGGAAACACTTATCAGCTAAGTTCAGGGTGTTTATATTTTGTCATGGAAACACTTATCCGCTGAGTTCAGGGTGTTTATAAGTTGTCATGAGAACACTTATCAGCTAAGTTCATGGTGTCAGTAAATATTAATATAAATACGAAACACGGCAATGAGCTCAACACCTGTTGCGTGGGACAAAAATGCATACGGTGAAATGTGGGCGTATAGTATGCCTCTGCCTACCCCTTCGGGGATAAAGGCGGTACAGTGAGCAATAAGGCCTTTAACTTGGCTTAACGCCTGCGATGATACTGACAACCGGAACAAACGGCTTAACATGCATTACGAAGCACTGAATAGCCACCTATCTCAGTACCGTAAGTTGCTTAACGCAGTGATCGTTTACAGAACACTGAGTTAAGGGGGCTATGTAAATGAAACTTTGTGGCCTACATGAATCATAGTAGATTAGTAGCCAAGGACTGTAAGGCATCAATTGCAGCCCGCAGCGAAGGCGCCTATAGTTCGAGGGTGCAATTGATGCTTACACCCGAGCTAACTACTCTGCTTTACATCTCGATTGTGAGGTGAGTAGAAAATAGGTTTTCAAATATCTCTCTTTAGAACTTTCAGGCAAAATATTGTTAATTGCTGCTTCAGCTTCCATTTTCATTGAATCGGGAGTGCAGCTTATATCTTCATCACTTGCAGAACTCATGTTTTTTTCCTAATTAGCACGTAATTATAAAAAAAACCCAAAAACCAACAATATTTAAAGTCGAAGTTTTCTATTCCCGCCTTTTTTCATCTTTTTTTAATTTTTTTTTTCATGAAAGTTATTGAGCTTCGCCGTTCGATATTTAAAATTGATGACTATTATACTCATACAAAGACAAGGCTGAATAGCGAAGCGACCTCTTTTGTCATTGGGCTGAATGCATGATGTCGATTGCCAGTATGATGGTTAGATGTACGCGAACTTTTTGAAAGAGTGAAGTTTCTTTGTAATTACTTACCGCCCTAGGGCTTTTCTAGCTAAATTATTACCCTAGAGCGCTAATTGGTCACCTACAAGCCCCATTTGGGGGTAATAAAGACCTACTTACCGAATATGAGAGATGTAAAGATATTTTAATTTCATTTTCCATACATTTTGTTTTCATTTTCATTTTCATGTCACTTTCAATTTCATTTTTATTTACATTTCATTTTTATGTTATTTTCATTTTAATTTCATTTTCCCAGGTACGATTCCCCGGTCGGAACAAATATGTATGATCCACAAATGTTGGTTTCGGAGTTTGGGTGTTTTTGGGTGTGTGGTGGTTGTTTGGGCTAGATGGCGCCGTGTATAAATTGTCCCACAATATTTATTTATTTCATTTTATTTTCATTTGAAATCATCATTTAATTTTCATTTATATTAAGTTTTATTTGCATGTACATGGCACATTAATTTGTTAGGCAATTTTTGATGCCTATATTTTTTTTGTTCATCTAAATATTTCTTACCGTCCGTTTTTAATGTGTGTATAGTTTATAAGCTGTTAGTTGTAAATATTATTAAGCCTGCTTGGAAAATCATTTTCATTACAATTACATTTCAATTTCATTTTCATTTCAGATTCTTTTCATTTACAATACATTTCAATTCTATTTCATTTTCTAAGAGTGTTATTACCTTATGACGTACTTACTTGCTTCTTCCATAACAATATTTAGTCTCGACGACTAAGTGTGTTGCTCGCAGTTTAGTTAATTCCTGATATAATTCATATGGAGAATATCGGCCATATGTTTTATATACAGCGTAGGCGCGTTCCCTAAAAAAATACATTCAATTAACACTGTTTTCTTGACGGGGTAGTAAGAGACGATAGATCTGCCTCAGTGGCGCAGTGGAAGTGTATGCGAGTGCCGTGACTGAGGTCTCGGATTCGATTCCTGGGTCGTAGAATATATTTCTGTGAACCATAAATGAATGTTTGTTTCGGAGTTTGGGGTGTTTCCTATTTATAATATGTATGTATTTAGAAATATATAAGTATGTTTATCAGTCGTCTAGATCTCATAACTCAAGCTTATATTAGCTTAGTTTGGGCTAGACGGTGTTGTGAAAAAAAATACTTCTTTCGCTTCCTCCAGATTCATTAATCGCTTCATACATGCACGTCTGGGTATCAGAGTACTTTTGACCATTCCGTTTTTGAGGAATTATCTCACATGGTCTTCGTGTATAAGTTCATTAATTATTATTGTATTGAATAAATTAATATTGAGAGAAATACACAGCGCCATCTAGCGAGAACAAAGCTAATATAAGCGTGTGCTGCGGAATCTAGACAACTAAATGCATACATATCTATACTAATATTATGAAGCTGAAGACTTTATTTGTTTAGTTAAGCGAGTTAATCTCAGGAACAACTGGTTCGAATTGAAAAAATATTTTTTTGATGGATCCCCCATTTACCGAGGAATGCTATATATATCATCACGCTACTGCCCTGGAGAGCGGAGCAGTGATCATAAATGTCAACAAATCTAGCAAATTTAAACAGTAGTTTTGAGTATAGATAGATATTTTTTAAACCTACCTAGCTTCTTGATGTTCATAATGAGGATGGGCGACAATGGGTCGCCTTGTGACCAACATGATGGTGGCCAAAATGGGCATCGAACCGGCGAACACAGCTGTAGTGGGTGTCTCCGCGATAATCCACTCCATGAGCTGTTCTTGAGACACGTCGCTGAATTCACCTGATTATAACCGGGAACATTATACGTTCACAGACATACAAGAATAAGCAGACCAAATATATTCCTTTGCTTATGGAGCAATACTTCATCCTTTTCACTCTTGCCATTTGTTGTATAAAGCTATCTTTGTTATTCCTGTGTAGCTACACTTTGACAGCGAACAGCGCGTAGTCAATTTTACTACAACTAAACTACAAACTTGTAATAACAACCGCCGCTGTCATCTTTAAATCAAAGATTTATGTGTCGAAGTGAAAATATTACATAAAATTATTGTAAAATGTTACAAAAGTAGACAACAAATATACAAAAAGGTGTTGTACAAAGAGTGATGAAGTTTCATTATCAAGAAATCACCAGAAATAACTAAGCTATGCTACCTGTCTATGTGTGTGTAATAGGCTACGCTATTTTTAGCTAACGCTGGGTCTGCTTACTGTTTTATATGTTTGTGATACAGTACTACTTTAAAAATTTAGTATAAAATGCTCAAATATAGGGGATGTAAGGGGCCCCATGAACAGTGGCGTGCACAAGGATTTCGGATAGGATATGCCTGCCCTAACTACCCGAAATCCCCGCGAGAAATGGAGCACTGACTCAGTGTTCTGTAATCGATCACTGCGTTAAGTAACTTTCGCTATTGCTGGTCACGGATGGGTGTGCACTTTGTGTCATTTATATTTGCGAGTGTTTCCGTGCTTTGGCAGGCATCTTAAAGCGTTGGTTGGCTTAACGACTGCCATGTTACTGGAAACCGGGGCCAGTAACATGGCAGTCGTTAAGCCAAGTATGAAGGCCTTGTGGGCGACTTTATAATTTCAACAGCAGGTAGCCATAACCTGTGTCTCTCTATTTCATCACGGCAACGGGCTCACCACCTATTATGTGACACAGGAGTACACACGGTGTAAATTGGGTGTATAATATGCCTCTGCCTGCCTTCGGGGCTAAGGCGTGATTGATAAACATAAATGTGAAAGTTTGGATGGATGGATGTTTGTTGTGTAAAAACAACAACGGATTGCATTGAAACTTGGTATGTAGATAGCTAGAGACCTGGATTAACATATCTACTTATTATCCTGATGTAGCCACGTTAACAGGAACGACGTGAGACAAACCGCGGGCGCTGCTAGCTGTAATATTTTTTAAATAACTAACTCACAATACGAAAAATAATACTAAAAAATCGTTTGGTTTCCGAAACTCTTTCAAAAGATTTAGAAAGAATAAGATTAAGTACATGTGCTGAACACCAAACATACGTCGCGAGTGGACATTTTGTCTTATTATGCTTTGAACTCCATTAACCTCAGAAGATGAAACTGAGGCCCCATCGTAAGTTTGAGCAACTACTCTATTTAGGCAATTAAATTCCTCCAAAAGTTGATAATAATCGAGCTTAAAGTGACAGCTCTCCGATCAGAACTAACATCGATCTATTATTTCTGAGTCGCGAAAATATCTTAAAACAAGAACTAACTGTTCGCGACCGCTGACATTCGGAGTTTCGTCAACAAAATCAGATTGTGTTATTTCTTTTTTTATCTCATTATACATTACAGACGCGGCGCTAGAAATCAAATCATTTTGAGTTCTATTCGACAACCCCGTAAATGAGCTACCAGATGTCGATTGTAAATGAGTTTCTAAATTACCTTCATATTTAGCTAACAGATCTACAAGTTCCAAATAATTACCTTTATTATATGATGAAGCGTGTTCATCATGATCACGAAAAGCTAATTCTTCTTTACCGAGAAAGCAAACTACGTCTATCAATCGTTTAAAAATATTTCTATTCCTATCAACTTTTGCCTATTAACGTCTAATTTGAACTGGCTATTCAAACTAGACTATTCTACCTTTTCCAAAAATTTGGAACTTTAAACAAGAATCTATAAGTTTTTCCGACAAATCGTGTTTAGCAGCCGCTTTGTAAAAATTATTTAAATCTAAATACTCGATAAAAGACCAAACATTATTTTTATCCTGTTTTGAAAATAATATACAAGGAAAACAAAATAATTAATTTGAGTATACACAGCCCGCTAGCCAGTTATAATTATCGTAATACTTTTTATTAAAATAACGTATGCTATTTATTACCTTTCTTTTTAAATAGATTCAAATCGCAAACAGAACGTCCTCTGACAATAATATTGTTTATTTCATGAAACGACAACGTCGAGAAAACACAAGTTTTTAATTTATTTAAACACACATCACCAGCACAGATCTCACAGCTATAATTTTTCATAATTCACAGTAACTCTAGTAAACTAAGTAATTAATTAATAATTAGATATCAAACACGGCGCTAAAGTCACTCGACAGCTCTTTGTAGTGAAACAATATTTTAATTACAAATGGCGTATTCATATTACGAGTATACTACCTAAAAAATAGATATATATTCGGAACAACTATTCTATTTTTGACAACTACTTAAATATGTCGCTTAATACTCAGAGGCAATGCTTCTTTTGCGAGTGTTAATTTCGCATACAATCGTACAAGTTACTCACACTATTTGCCCTATAAAAATATGATTACAAAAAGCAAACATTTTTGCTTTGCATTTATCCGAGCGCAGCGCTGTAGTCGCGCGCAATACGAAGGCACTGACCTCCATACATACGGCTAGGTGTTAGGTAATTAGTTCCCTTAAATACTAATAGATGGCACTATTGCACATATTTCATTGTATAGGGAATTAATTATTTATTCAACTAGTAGTATTGGGATTGGGCTAGGGTATGCAGTGCTTATTTGCCTATATGGACCGCACGCCTGAAGATCTCTAGGGCCCTAACGACCTTATATGCTAGTGGTGCACCTGCAGACTAACAGAAGAGGGAACGAGGCAGGCGCCCTTAGGGTGTTAACAATTCAAACGGCAGTCTATCTTCATGCAGTATCCCTGACGGGGTAGTCAGAGACGAAAGATCGCTAAGCTTCTACTTTTTTTTGTAATTATTTGACCTTTTAGCAAAATCTTAATTCATATTTCTTCAATCTTCGTTTTCATTATCTACAATGTCCCCGTCCTCTACGTCTTAGTCAAGTCTAATCTTAAGTCAAGGTCAGTCTCACCCCAGTATAATGGTAGTTGTTATACTGGGGTTTTCATTGGATTTTACGCGGCAAGATAGAAAATAGCATTTCACTGCATATATATTGTATATATGACGTACATAAATAAACATAAAACATATTGTCACGCCTTTATCCCTGATGGGGTAGGCAGAGGTATGCCTCTAACGTGTGTAACAACGTGTAAAACATTTCACCGTATGCATTTTTGTCCCACGTAACAGGTCATGAGTCCATTGCCGTGTTGAAATGGACATGCGCAGGTTTTCAAGCAATTTTTCAAGCCTTCAACTGGGCTCAACGACTGCCATGTTAGTGGCAACCGGGACCAACGACTTAACGTGCCTTCTGAAGCAGGGAAACGATCGCAAATATAAATGCCACAAAGTAGTCACCCATCCGAGGACCAGCCATAGTGAAAGTTACTTAACGCAGTGAACACTACGTCCGCGGGGTCACGAGCGCTTCTTAAATAACAATAAGAAACAAAAATACCACTTACCAACATGTGATGTCTCTTGAGATACGCTCTGAAAGAGTTCCTGTACCAGCGGTGTCATGCTTATCACCCAGAAAAATGGAATGTATTTCATATAAGTTTTGGGGATGCTGGAACATACAAATTAAGTAAGTAATACTTTATTTTACCCCAAGAATGCATTACATCTTAATTGTCATCATATCAGATGTAATACCAATTATTTCTTTTTATTGTTAAAGTGTATATGTATGATGTGGTTGTACTATTATAATAAATAAAAAATAAAAAGAATGTTATGTAATAATGTGATTAACTGCCTCGATGGCGTAAACGGTAGTGTATGCGAGGTCCCGGATTAAATTCCCGGGTCGGAATAAATATTTGTGTGATGTGTTTCGGAGTTTCGGTGTTTCCTATGTATCATATGGTATGTATCTAGAAATATATAAGTATGTTTATCAGTTGTCTAAATCCCATACCACAAGTTTAATTTAGCTTACTTTGGGCTAGATGGCGTTGAGTACAAATATTTAGAGCTATTAATATGCTAATGCTAATGAGCGTTTAATATGCCTCTGCTTACCCATTCGGGGAAGGCGTGACAATATGTATGTATGTAATATGCTAACTTTTTACACATCTTAAGTTTAAAAATCAAGAAAAAAAATGTAGGTAAGTCACTTACATATAATACTGTGAATTCATCATAAGCGATGAGACTACACACATTTGAGTAACCAACAATAATTTTAGCCTCATCACTAGAACTGCCATAGCACCAAACACAACCATCTGAGATATACTATAAAATATCCCCGGATCGACTCGCAAATTCTTCAAAAACGACATAACATAATCTCCTTCTTCAATCACATTTCTACATTCAATTTTCGCCTTAATATCTTTATCAAGAAGGTCCAAATCAGTGACGACCTTTTTCTTTTGACATTTCGTATCTGAATTTTCTATACCGCTGTCAGATTCATCGGATATATCGCCGTCCTTTTCTTCTATATTAGCATTTTCTTCCATTTCTTTCTGACATTCGTTTTTTGAAGTTGTCACCCAATATCGACAGACGTTCAGAACGCTTAGTACGACAAAAGGTATTAGAAATGATTTTAATAGTTTTTGAATAGTACTAAAAGGAAGAAAATCGAATACTTCAGAACATGTATATATTAAAGTATGAAAAGATTTCAAATTTGTTAATTTCGAGTACAAAATATCCCAAACATGCGAATCTTCTTGAACTTCTAGGAAGTTACTTATAATTTTTTTCAAATATATCGACGCGAAAACAGCTATAACTAGCCTTAGGCAAACTAGCCAGGCTTCAACAAATATATCCAAGCGATTTTGGATCTTAATACGAAAGGAGCTAAAGAACAGACAGTATGTGGAAACTATGAGAAAAAATGAGGTATATAAAGACGATTTTAGCATATCATTTCCTTGTAAAAGCAGTACTGCCATATGTAATCCGCAAAAGTGGGAATGTAAGAAAATGCAAAGAGATTTTATATCTATTATTCGAAGTTGTTCCATAACGAAGAAAATAGCGGTCTGTGTTAGAAATATGAACTGAGAGAATTGCCAGAATAAGAGGCAAGCGCAATTCAGAATGAAGATTGAGACCTGCAACAAAAAATACTTTTTATACTAATAACATACATTGAAATGAAATAAATAATCTTTATTCATATAGGTAAAAGGCAAAAGGCTAAAAGCTGTGCCTCTGTCGGGTCGATGGATCCCTAAAGTGAAAAATCTCAGCACTGATCAAAAACCACAGTGCTGATCAAAATTTACAGTGCTGATCTAAATTCACAGTGCGGATCAAAATTCACAGTGCTGATCAAAAATCACAGTGGTGATTGAAAATTACCAGTGTTGCAATTACCATACGAGTATGTACTCCTTACTTACACGAGTATTACTTCCTGTCCCACGTGGTGAGCCCATTGCCGTGTTGAAATAGACAGACGCAGGTTGAGGCAACCTGCTGTTAAAATTTTTTAAGCCGTCCATAAGGCCTTCAACCAGGCTTAACGACTGCCATTTTACTGGCAACCGGGACCAACGGCTTAACGTGCCTTTCGAAGCACGGAAACACTCGCAAATGTAAATGCCACAAAGTGGTCACCCATCCGAGGACCAGCCATAGTGAAAGTTGCGTAACTCAGTGATCGTTTACAGAACGCTGAGACCGCGGGGCCACGAGCGCTTCTACATTGCATTGTAGGTAAAATCCACTATAAACCTCAGTGTTATACTGAGGTTTATAGTGGATTTTCATTATCTATCATCATCAATATCTATCATTATACCAGTATAATAATAGTTGTTATACTGAGGCTGAGGAGGACCACAGGGTGAGACTGACCTTGACTTAAGACTAGACTTGACTAAGAAGAAGAGGACGGGGACATTTTAGATGTTAAGAAAGAAGATTAAAGAAATATAAATTAATATATGGCTAAAAGGTCTTAGTAACCAAGTCATAAAATAATTACAATAAAAAGTGTACAATGTCTTATTTTATATACTACTCGGGACTTCACGCGAAACAATTTTGTACTTACATTCACCGACGTTGTGAAATTGTTTCGCGTGAAGTCCCGAGTAGTATATAAAATATGAGTATAAACCGCGAAAGTTTAAAAATAACATAAGCACAATGTCAGGTAAGGTTTGGAAGCAACTGAAAACATAAGATGAATACATAATGTCTGCTTACCTGTAGTTGGAAGGTAGTCCTTCTCTGATTATCTCTAAGCTGTACAGTGACGAGCCAGGTCTGCAGCAGTAACAAAGGTACCGCGAAATTCTCTCGCTCGTTAGGAGCCCATTGGACGCGGGTACACTCGGAGTGGTTCGCGAAGTACTGGGCTACTGCTAGGAGACCGCCTAGTAGACTTTCGCTGTAGGAGAAAATTATGATATTACAGATTTTTTTTACTTTAGGATGTACTTCTAAGTAAGTAAAACTTTATTGTACACCAACATTTTATTCAACATTGTAATAAGTTACATAACAACAAATCATAATGCATGTACAAATGGCGGCCTTATCGGTAAGAGCAGTAACCTTTGAATGGACAAATAAGATAGCAAAATTGTGAGAAATTGGGTAGTTTATGGTACGAGAAAGAATTGCTTAAAAGTTTAGAAAGTTTTACAATCTCACGTTAGATAAGTACATACTCCTAGTTGCTTTTTAGTTCTCTCGCTTTGCAAAGAAGGGAAGAGGCATTACGTTGTTTTTTTTCTCCCTCAAATTATCTTTTAATAAATTCGTTGCGGATTCCAAGACATTCTAACTTCTCCTGGGACTTCACCAAGATCAAGATCGTTGTAACTTTTCTGGTCCTGGTTTACAGGAGTCCTAGTAATAAGAATGTGGCTGGGATTAGTTGCAATATCATCATTTTAACATTAAGTGCTACTTAATATGTATACATCAATCACAACTTTATTCCCGAAGGTGTGGCAGAGGCATATTTTACACCCACATTTTATCCAGTGCATTTTTGTACCCGGTAAGAAGCGGTGAGCCCATTGCCGTGTTGAAATGGACAGGCACAGATTATGGCTATCTGCCGTTGAAAATTTTCAAGACACCCATTAGGCCTTCAACTTGGTTTAACAACTGTCATATTATTGGCAACCGGGACCAACGGTTTAACGTGTCATTCGAAGCAAGGAAACGCACGTAAATGTAAATGCCCCAAGGCGGTCACCTCTCCGAGGACCAGTCATAGCATAAGTTGCTTGACGCAGTGATCGTTTACAGAATACTGAGTTAACTGGGCTACAAGCACTTCATACATAATATTAGTGGATGAACCTTGAACACAGTTATAGATTACACTAGATGACCCCCAGGCTTTGCCCGCGACATATTTTGAGCTCCCAACGCACCTATTTAATCTGTCGCTTATAAATTCTACAATAATGCAAAAATTTGCCCCATTTGTAAACACAACAAGAAGCGCTAGTGGCCCCGCGGTCTCAGTGTTCTGTAAACGATCATTGAGTTACGCAACTTTCACTATGGCTGGTCGTCGGATGGGTGACCACTTTGTGGCATTTACATTTGCGAGCGTATCCGTGCTTCGGAAGGCACGTTAAGTCGTTGGTCCCGGTTGCCAGTAAAATGGCAGTTAAACCTGGTTGAAGGCCTTATGAGCGGCTTGCAATATTTCAACAGCTGATAGCCACAATCTGCGTCTGTCTATTTTAACACGGCAATGGGCTCACCACCTATTACGTGGGACAGGAATCCACACGGTGAAAAGTGGGCATATAATATGCCTCTGCCACCCTTTCGGGGATAAGGCGTGATGGATATTTTATTTGTAAACATTTATGACTATTGCTTCGCTCTTCAGCGAAGTAGCGTGATAATATATAGCCTTCGTCGATAAATGGGCTATCTAACACAAAAATATTTTTTCAAATCCGTCCAGTAGTTCCTGAGATTAGCGCTTTCAACCAAACAAAATCATCAGCTTTGTAATATTAAGTATAGATTACAAATAAAAGTCAAGTGTCAACCCTAGTTATAAAATTAAAAAAAAACATACCTTAAACTCGCAGCATATAAAAATAGCGCAGCAACGGTAAATCCAGCCAACCACCATATAGCCTCAAGATAAAAGAATACTGGCTGGCCGATACCCACACAGCTCTCTACTGGGGCCAGGTCCCCCCCTCGGTCCACCATGTGGCATTGGCGATGGGTCGTGGTATTTATATAAGGTTCTATATACCTGTATAGAGCTCCTATGATTAACTGAAATTTAATAAGAACTTTCGTGAGCGATATTCTTTAACGGTTTTACTGGCCAAATTTCGAGATAGCCCGACTTAATTTTAAGTGAGACCGCGGTGGTAGTCAAAGTCTGCCGGGAGCACTGAGACAACTTTCCGAGGACTTACCCGCGGCGTCCGGCAGGCTATCCCGAAATTTATACGTGAGTAAAACCGTTTAGTTAGTAAAAATAAAAAAAATGGTAAAAATAGATTAAGACCTTATAAAAATACAATTTAATTAAATATAAATTCAAATGATAAAAATCAAATACGAAACTAACCTTTAAACTTGTGCTATGGGATCTAGTCAACTGACATACTTATATATTTCTAAATACATACATATGACACTAGGCAACAACCAAACTCCCAAACCAACATTTGTGGATCACACAAATATTTGTTCCGACCCGGGAATTGAACCCGGGACCTCAGCGCGACAGTCGCATACACTACCACTGCGCCACTGAGGCAGTCTAAACCGAAATATTTAGGCTTTGTAACTGGAACAAAATATTATTTTCCTAAAAGGTATTATTAAAGGTTCCACACGGTGAAAAGTGGGCATATAATATGCCTCTGCCACCCCTTCGGGGATAAGGCGTGATGGATATTTATTTATAAACTTTATTATAAAAGGTATTATTGCATATTTATACTCCTTAAGTTGCAGTTAGTAAAATACAATGATGTGTTACTGGGGGATTCCCTGAAATTAAAATTTTAAACTGTTCTAGCTGTGGCTGCAGCTTTGCTCATGGCGTACTTCGAACTCCCTTTTTAACCCATACATTCCTATGTTTAGAACACAATCTATTGCAACAAGGCCACCTGTTACATGGGACAATTATGCTTACAGTGAAATGTGGGCACATAGTTTGCTTCTACCACCCTTTTGGGGATAAAAGCTTGAATGATTTAAAAATTTGCTCGATTTCTTAATATTTATGTTTACTACCCTGCTATTATGGGTAGAAATGTATATATAGCCTATAGCCTTTCTCAATAATTAGGCTCATCATCATCCGAGCGTGTGTCCCAGTTGAGTCTCGCGACGCCCGGGATCCGCTTTACTACATTTCCTCCTCCACTTGCACGGTCGTCGGCATCCCCTGTAGTGAGACCATTGGCACGCATGTCATCCCTTACGACATCCTTCTCAATAATTAGGCTATCTAACACAAAAAGATTTATTCAATTTGAACTAGTAGTTTCTGAGATTCCCTCCCATATTTAAATAAACAAACACATAATTTAATTTCATTTTCATTTAATTTCTTCAGCTTTGTAATATCACTACATATTATAAAACAAAGTCGTTTTTCGCTGTCTGTCCCTATGTATGCTTAGATCTTTAAACTACGCAACGAATTTTGATGCAGTTTTTTTTAATAGATAAGAGTGATTCATAGGGAAGGTTTTTATGTATAATTTATTATACATTGTCTAAATTATAACGATATATGTTGGGGGTGTCGGAAAAAAAATCGTCTGGGAGCTTTTAACGAACACGCTGCCTGCCCCTTTGAGATATAACAAAATAATCTATTGTTGAATTATGTATCTAATATAACATAACATAACATACTTTCACGCCTTTATCCCCGAAGGGGTAGGCAGAGGCGTACTATATGCCCGAGTTTCACTGTATGCTTTTGCTTTTTTTTTGTCCCACGTAACAGGTGGTGAGCCCATTGCCGTGTTGAAATGGACAGGTGCAGGTTGTGGTGACCTGCTGTTGAAATTTTTCAAGCCACCCATAAGGCCTTCAACTTGGCTTAACGACTGCCATGTTACTGGCAACCAGGACCAATGGCTTAACGTGCCTTCCGAAGCACGGAAACGCTCGCAAATATAAATACCACAAAGTGGTCACCCATCCGAGGAATAGCCATAGTGAAAGTTGCTTAACGCAGTGATCATTTACAGAACACTACGTCCGCGGGGCCACGAGCGCTAATAGAGGTCTACAAAAAAGTCCGCTAAAGTATATGTCTATCTCTTAAGGATAACATACTATATCCCTTTTAATACTTTTAAAAAACAGCAATTATAAAGCGGTAATTTGAAGGCTATTTACATAAATACATTATTTTAAATATAATAAAAAAAATCTTTATTTTGCATAGACCATTTTAACGGCGCTTACAAAATGTCATACACTATTTAAAATATTTAAAGCGACCATTAATCCTTAACATTTTTGTAGTTGGCTTCAGCATTTCATGAAGATTATTTTAGCCCTTGACATCATTCAAATTAAATGAATATCTTAGGAGATATGGCAATATCAAAAAATTGCAAAAGAAAGTAATTTCGTGTAACCATAATGCGACTGGGCTGTGCGTGCGTACATACTTGAGAGCGGAGAAGTAATCAAGTCATTTGGAAAATGTTCATACATTATTGTGCAATTAATAAACAACAGGATTAAATGGGTGCCACGGGGTTCGATGTGTGTCATGGGCGAAGCCAGGCGGGTCATCTAGTTAGTTTATACAACTTGAATTTCAAATAAGAGATTCAGATCAGTAGTAAGTAAAATATGTACAGTCACATATGAATGGGGATTCCCCCAAGTTTTAACATATAAAATCCAATGTCCTAGTTGCTTTTTACGATGTCTAGATCTGTTTTCCTACATTTTCTCCTCCATTTCACATGAACTTCGACATCCTATGTAGTGAGCCATATTTCATCCACATCAATATCCACTTACCTCTGGATGTATATTAAATCTATTCAAAGCATTCACATCTTTTGGAAACTCCACTAGCTTATCATACATCAGCTTCGATATAGCAGTGACAAAATGTCTCTCCTCCACAATAGTCTTGTAATAAGAGTAGTAAAACCCCATCTCTGTACGGAATGACATCTCCCGTTCCATCTCCGAGAGGTAGGAAAAGTTTTTATCATTCTCGAAGAGTTGGTGCACATAGCGGTAATGTAAGTATCCCAGAGAGAATGCTAAAAAATAAATAGATGATTTTTTAACTGTATGGTAGAAAACAATAGCAAAGTGGGGAAAGACAACACCTCTAATATTGTGGAAAATGCAAAGAGCAACCCAAAAAGCTCCCTGTTGTTCATGAGCACAAAACTCAGGCTAGCCATGGTGACAGGCTGAGAGCCATGGTGACAGGGTGAGGCAAGAGATGAATAAAGAGGCATGTTAGAAACTCAACATGACTGTTTATTCATCTCTTTATCCATCTAGAAATGACTTCTTTGTGGTACAATAGTAGTGCGCCTACACTGTAGATGTCTCGGGTCCGAATTTCGGGTAGAAAACAAATACTTTTGTGATCCGTAAAAGTTTGTATCAGAGTTTTATGTTTTCTATGTATAATCATGTATGTATTTAGAAAATCATGACCATGTTTGACATTATTCGAGACTAGATCTCATAGCACAGCTTATTATTAGTTTAATTTAGGCGAGACGGCGTTGTATTAGGTCACATGATCGGTTTTGGTTGCCGAATGTTTATGATGCATATTATAAATGTTCTAAGGCTGATGTAAACCTCGAAAATATTTAATAACAAAAAGAATATGGTGGGAAGACTATGCACTTATTTAAGTCACGAAACAAAACATATTGTAATTAAATAAGATGTTTGAAACAATAATAAAAAATAGTTACCAATTGTTGCTACAAAGCAACCTCTGATCAGTTTCTTTGAAGAAATTTTTTTCTTAACGTTTGTCTTTTGTTCCACTTTGTTGTTTTCCATTTTTTAAACAGATTTTTAACACATTATTTTTATTGAATATCAATTTTATAGATAAATTCAAGTGTAAATTCGTTTCGACTACAACGAAAGGTATTTACTATTTGACATTGACAATTAAGCGCTTTGACGTACGCGTGCTATTGTCACCTTGACATATTACTTTTTTAATTCTATAAATAAAAATCATAAACTTGAATGCGGGTAAGAGCGACTGCCGTCTGACCTCACAATCCCGTACATAAGTTTCATTATTGCCTCGCCCGTTAGTCATAGGTGCACTGCCAGCAGTTGAGATGGCTTGGGCTAATAACACCCTCCCTGTAAGATAATATAAATAAATAATAAATGATTTATTTGTTCCATAACAAGACCACACAACTTATAGCTAAACAGTAAATACTCTATAATAACATTGACGCAGGTTGAATTCCGGCACCCATTATAAGATTCAACTTGTGTTATGGGTACCGGGGCGCTCGCATATAATACTTACAGCTAAAGGTTTACGTGGACTTATAATAGGTAACAAAGAAAATCAGTTTAAACTATAATTGTAATTATAATGTTTAAAACTATAATTATAATATATTATCTTCAACATTATCAAGCCTCGCCTCAGCTCACCCACAGATCCCTTAATAAACACCGTGCAAAACCCTGATACCAGGTAACTGGCGCATATATTGCATAATTGCACACGTGGCAGACCGGGCATCAGGGCTTTTTGTATATTCGTACAACTAGGCACATTCATACGTTCGCATAAATATAAACCTACAAAGATATAATATATTCGCAATACACATAAATCAATATACACATAGTCACCCTCATACCTAATAATACCTACAATATTGATAAAGTAAGAAGCTCTTCAGTATCTGTGTACGATTTACGTTGGATCCATTCTATGACCGATGATCTGCACAGAGACTTCTTTAGCGGATATATGTTACAATTTTTATTTATGATGTTGTAAAGATGACCCCCCAGCACCTGATAATGTCTTCCGGCAAAAGCGGTTCTATATTTCTTAGGTGCGCATACTTGATATTTACGTCGTTTATCTACTATTGTAGTATACCGTAGTTGTCTATGTTTCCTCAAGACCGTTTGAAGCACGTAGACTTGGCGCACTGTGAGTATTTGACATTCTTCATATAAGGTGGATGTTGGGTACCTAAATGGTTTGCGCATCATAACTTTTAGCACAGCTCTTTGTGCTCGTTCCAGTGTCAGAAAGTAGGTTTTAGGTGCACCTCCCCACACAGTGATACAGTAGCCCAAAATAGACTGGCATAGGGCAAAATAAACCGTTTTTAGTGTATTGAAATCTGCAGAATTTCGTAACTTCTTAAAGATGGTTATAAGTTTACGCACGCGTGACACACATTTGCAGGTGAAGTTGCCAGTTTAGTTTATCATCGATGTGAACGCCCAGATATTTGGTGTTACTGGATTTTAATAGCACAGGACAGTGGCATTCTGGAACAGAGAGTGGTGGCGGTGCACAATAATACGTTTTAAGTTGGAGATTGTTCAGAGATGAAAGACCGCACGAAGAGACAGAAAAGGTAAGGTAGGTTGTTTTAGAAAGGTTAAGGGTTAACAGGTTCTCTGATAACCATTGTGTCACATGATGGAGGGCATGTTCAGAGAGAGAAAACGTGGTTTGCCAGTCACTACCATGAATAAGTAGGGCAGTGTCATCGGCAAAACTAACTATAGCACAATTTTTAAGTGACAGGTTACAGAGAGCGTTTATGTAAATTATAAAAAGGGAAGGGCCGAGGATGGAGCCTTGTGGCACGCCAAAATTCACAGATGCCTCATTGCTAATGTAAGAATCAATTTTCACACACTGGGTTCGGTCAGACAAGTAGTCTTTGAACATTTTTAGTGCATGCCCTCGTACTCCCACGCTCTCCATTCTACTCAATAGCCGTGAAGTAGAAACCGTATCAAAGGCTTTAGTTAAATCTAAGAAGATACCTATACATTTATTTCGTTTGTCCAATTTATCTACAATATGATCGACAAGTGACGATACTGCGTCCTCTGGGGATTTTCCGCTGCGAAAACCAAATTGATTTGGTGCTAAGATGTTGTGTTGTTCTAGAAATTTTGTGAGACGGGTATTTAATACTTTTTCCAATACTTTAGATAAAGCCGGGAGCACAGATATTGGACGGTAGTTACTTTTACAATTTTTGTCCCCACTCTTAAAAAAGAGTGCCTGTAGACAATAGATAAGTCGTTTATTCAATACTCCTGTCTGCGGGCGTGAGAAGTGGATAGAACCAATTCGTCTTTTGTAATATTTGGTGAGCCTAGTACCGTCTATAGACGAACTAAGGCAGGTTGTGGCTTAATTTTAAAACTTCATACTATGTTATTAGGATACAAGAAATGTGTGCAGCTTCTTTAAATAAATATCGTTGGGACAACTCACACAACGCCATCTGATTCGCTGATCGCCCCCCGAAGAAAGCCGCATCTTGCGGCATTCCCTTAGCATTTGCATTAGCATTGCCGGGTCGCAGTAAATAGCCCTCAGGCCTATTCTGCTACCCGGTTGGGAAGAAGGCGGAACACCGCGTGGTTTAGTGGGTAGAATGGCCCACAAAGGGCCCCCATTCCCCACGACAAAAAAAACTTCATGCTTGTAAAAACAGTGCTATATGCCATAAAATTTAAAAAAAAAATCAAAACAACAAGTACTACAACGAGCCCAAAAGGACCCTTTTAATAATATCCTCGTGTTTTAAAATGCTAGTGTAAGAATTAAAGGAGCCAGGACAGAGGGACTCTTGGTTAGTCGTGCTTGTTACGACGCCCCGAAGGTAGTAACGTTCTATGTCCAGCTGTTTGGAAGCGGGAAATGCTAGCCCCCCTCCGTCGTATCCGTCGCAGAGTATAGGTGTACCTGCAGAAAGGATTTAAGATCAGATTTTTCTAGGGATGATCATGTCGAAAATATATCGATATTTATGGTAATGTCATTTCGAGATACTTTGCGATATATCTCACTAATAAAGGTATTGATATTTATCGTAATGTTATATCAAGATACTTTACGATATATCTCACAATTATGTCGATATTTTCGATATGACTGTCAAGGTACTTTTAACTTGAGGGTTTTTATGCGTTTCCTTAAGTTCATAATTCTGTTTGTAAAGCTTTCAAAATAAAATATACACTTTCGAGTTCGATATTATGGATTCGAAATATCTATATATTTTAATCGATATATCGATATTTAGATGAATCCATAATATCTTCTTTAAATCTGTCTTCACGCTGTATCCATGGTCAGATCACTTCACGATCCTTGCATATTTCTTTCGCTTTCCTAGAATCATTAATCGTTTCATACATGCAAGGTTCGCAAAGCTTTTTTTTTGTTTTTTTTTATTGTATGTTCACTAATCTAGACAAACACTGTTTTCACGCTAGAAACGCTATTTGCCAATATAAAATAGCCAGTAAGTAGTAGAAAACGTGTTTGTCCTTCTTGAAGTGAACACTGCTTCCTAATTACACAGAAAGAAATGTTGGTACAAACACCACAATTATGACATATATAGACATATAAGACAGTAAGCAGACTATTACACAAACATAGACAGATAGCTTGGCTTAGTTCTTTCTGGTGATTTCTTGATAATAAAACTTCATCACTCTATGCACAACACCTTTTTGTATATTTTTTGTCTACTTTTGTTACATTTTACAATAATTTTATGTAATATTTACACTTAGACATCTTTGATTTAAATATGACAGCGGCGGTTGTCATTACTAGATTGTAGTTTATTTGTAGTAGAGTAATTGGCTACGCGATTTCCGCTGTCAATGTGTGAGTTAGATGTAGCTACACAGGAATAACAAACATAGTTTTATACAACAAATGGCAAGAGTGAAAAGGATGAAGTATTGCTCGATAAGCAAAGGAATATGTTTCGTCTGCTTACTCTTGTACGTCTGTGGTCTTTACAGGACGGAAAACAAATTGATCCTACAAGGGTGCCGTTTTTTTCCTTTATAAGTACGGAACAAGAAAAGTATTTATTTCATAAAGCAGGTCTTTACCATTAGGTGACTGAGTACAGAACTGGTCTTCAGTAATGTTCATACTCTGGATACATTTGGAAACATCAACATATGGCAGCTGAACAATCTTCAGCACTGGGGAATAGTTGGTATCTTGGGATGTTTGTCCCCAACCAGCAACCTGAAAGAATAAAAAAAGGACCTCCGTTAGGTACAAAACTAGTAGGGGAATCTCAAAATTTCCACGTGAGTACTATCGTTTACTTAGTAATAATTAACAACGCTCACGAAATGTATTATTCTGTAAAATAAAGTTTATTTATTTATTAATCTATCACGTCTTATGCTCCGAAGGGGTGGTAGAGGCATATTATTCTTTTCATCATGTGTATTCCTGTCCCACATAATAAAAGGTGAGTCGATTGCCGTGTTGAAATAGACAGACGCAGTTTATGGCTACCTGCTGTTGAAATTTTTCAAGCCGCCCATAAGGCCTTCAACTTGACATAAAGACTGTCATGTGACTGGCAACCGGGACCAACGGCTTAACGTGCCTTCTGAAGCACGGAAACGCACACAAATATAAATGCCACAAAGTGGTAACCCATCCGTGACCAGCCATAACGAAACTGAGCGCTTTAGAGAATAGAGTTAAAACAATCTATTTTAATAAAAAGCTTTAATTTATAAGCGCTAAAAGATATAAATAAACAACATTAAGCTGACATCACTCTCCCCAAGGAAGCAGGATTACACCCGAACCCCCTCCTCCGAAGACTATACCGCGCTTGCGGATAAAGTCTGCTGGGAGCACTAGGGCTATCCTCCCGAAGGGCTTAGCCGGGAGTCCTGGCCATGAACAAATGTAAGGGCACCGTGTGGTTTTAGTCGGTAAGAGTCCGGCATAGAATCCAAGAGGAATTCCACACGTTAAAAAAAAAATATTGTGGGTAATTTTTTTACATAGCGCCGTCTAGTCCTAAGTAAGCTATTATAGAATCTAGCCTAAGGAGTAGTATTAAAGAATTAATGAATGAATGAGTGTATGAATGAAGTGTGTTTTTTTGACACTCACAAATAAAAGTACGGACAGATTCATAAATAAAATAAAAGTGAACCCAAGGCCCTATCTATACCTACTAATTTTATAAATTTTATAAAGTTTGTTTGTTTGTTTAACTTAAACTTTACTTAACTTAAAATTGGATAACTTAGTGGAACGTGGTATTTTCTGTTACCTTAAAATAGCCAATTATATCTGCAGTAAAATTTACCATCATTTTACTGCTGTGGAACTTTCAACAAACCTATTTATGAATACGCTGCTATCAATAAGAATAATTTACTACTTTTGAATGAAGAAGATTCATTATCTGCTTGAAAATTGTCGCTTTAGATAAAAAAAATTAATACATAATGGAAGATCAATAAATTTTGTAGATGGCAATCGCGTCACTGTGCGTAGCCAGAATTAAAATAAATAAAAAATAACAAAATGTGGAAAACTTAGGTCCGTATTCCAGAAAGTTTCTCAATACTCAATCAACCCTTGAGGCTAGATTTTGCCTTATAAATATTACTTTCAAGCTGATTGAGTATTGAGAAACGTTCTGGAATACGGCCCTTAGACTCACCTTTCCTATTGACCCATCCTGTAGCTGCCTTCTGTCAAATTTATAGTCAAAATCAAGGCACACAGGCCTGACAGAAACCTTGTAGACAAATGGAGTGACCAGCACCAACAACGCAATGTCCTCTATGGAACCTTGAAACCGGGTCGGAACGTGAATTTCCTTGATCTGGAAAAACAAAATGCATTATTGTTTAAATAAATAATAATAATAATATAGTTTATCCTGGGTGGGAATCGAACCCACGACCTCTTGCGTAGCAGTCGAATACACTCCCACCGTGCCATTAGAGGCAGTCGTTAAGGTTTTACTGAATCTCTCTGTCTGTGCCATATTAGCAACCAAAGGGATCGACCAATTTGATGCGGAGTTTTTGTCCGAAAGCCGATGTGATTGTTATCAAGATTTTTAGCTAAACTTTGAATGCTTTGCCAGCGCACGAGTGTCCCATCTCTTAGAACTTAGATTTTTCATCTCTAAAAGATTTTTTCAAGCGGAGCGTCGAGCTGCGCTGAGCACACTTGCTGTCAAGCAGTCTTGAGGATGCCTCGTGTGTAGGCGAAACACGTGTCGACTTGTCGACTAAGTGCCACCATGTAAAGTGGATTATTGCAAAAATTTTGACAACCTGGAGGGTAAGGTTTCCGTTTACCTATCCTACATCCCATTCCTTGAGAAGTTCGGTTCTTCATTCCTCCGTTACAATGAGTAGAGGTTATCCTTGACCGTTGTGCGTTAGTATTGACGAATCGAGGGTGTGTGGTGGGATCCTCTTCTTCTCCTTTATTATCGTATTACGATGGATTTCCGCCATGTAACACCCGATTCAATTAGTTACATATTACTGTAATCAAATATAGCTCACATAGGAATCAAATATAGCTCACATAGGACCCGTAATATATTATTACCGTGGTGCTTCCCTTTTTCTACAGAATTTACCCATTTGCTTTCTTTTTCCGACTACCTACCTCAAATTATCTTCTGATTAATTTCATTGCGGGTTCCAGGACATTCTAACTTCTTCTGGGACTTCACCGAGATCGAGCTCGGTGTAACTTTCATGATTTTGGTCATTGCTGTAGATCCTGGTTTACAGGAGTCACAGTAATGGAATTGCGGGTGGGATTAGTCCTAATAAAAAAAGTCAACTCCCAGTTACCAGAAACATAGCAGTACTTTAGCTGTAGTTGAAAGCCTTATGAGTGTCTTGAAAAATTTTAACAGCAGTTCGCCACAACCTGCGCCTTCCATTTCAACACATCAACGGACCCATCATCTGTTTCTTAAGACACAAATGCAAATAGAGGAATGTGGGCGTATAGTATACCTCTGCCTACACCTTCGGGGATTCTTCGTCGTGACCTGATTCGTTAGTCAGCAAGAGTCCCACTGGCAGGCAGGCAAATCTTTCTAGGGCCTGGAAGATCTTGGTTATTTTATGAACTCTCTCACTTACGTCAGACTTCTGCGCATCTTGATCTCTCATGTCACTCCAAGCTCTGTATATCTTTCCAGCTGCCACAGCGAAATCAGACGCTGGAAGAAGCTTGCCACTCCAGAAGCAGTGGGCCGCTAAGTAAACAAATTTAAAAATCAAAAACCATTTCGAGGAATTAGTTATTAGTTATTCAGACAAAATGTAAACAACCTTCATTTAACCGTAAAATGACGTCATCATTGGCATTACAGGAGTAGCGGCTATTGTCTAAGAACGGAACATAAGCATAAAAAGAGCAATTGATACCTATAATTTTTCGAGTAGAATTTCGAGGCCCAACGATTTCGTAGCACTGATATCGTCATTGTAAATTAAATTAAATTCGATGTATATTATATACAAAAAAACAAATTTCTTAAAGCTAAATTACTATCTTCACGCTGTATTCCTGACGGGGTAGTCAGAGAGAACAGATCGCTTCACGATCCATGCATACTTCTTTCGCTTCTTGCAGATTCATCAATCGCTTCAATGCTTCATACACGCACGTCTACCCAGACGTGCGAGTACTTTTGCCTTTTTAGTTTTTGAGCAATCTGCTCACGTGGTCTTCATATGTAAGTCTCAGCCTACCCTAACTCCTCCTGCCCTCTACTTTCGCACAATATATATTCTTCGTCAATCGTTCCTCACTCATTCGTTGGACGTGTCCAAACCAACGGAGCACGCCCTTTTCCAGCTTAACGCTGACACTTTCATTCATATTGCATGTCACAAATTTCTTAGAATGTACTAAATTTTCAAAATCTAAATATAAAAATAATTTAAAGGTAATCTAATCGTTTCTCCTGTTTTTTACGATTTCTATGAACAATCCCCATATACCCAATATAAAAATACCCAAAATAAAAAAAAATACTTCAATATTTGTGGTTCACAGCTTATTGTACTTACTTATCATTCACGCCTTTATGTCGTAAGGGGTGGCAGAAGCGTACTAAACGCCGACATTTTACCGAAGCATTTTTATCACACGTAATAGATAGTAAGCTCATTGCCATGTTGAAATTTCATTTAGGCCTTCAACTTGACTTAAAGACTGCCATATTCCTGGCAACCGGGACCAACGGGTTAACGTGCCTTCCAAAGTACGGAAATGCTCTTGAGATTGTGTGTGTGATAGAAAACAAAGCGGTTACCCATCTCTGAGGATAAGTATAATATCCTACTAATATTATAAACGCGAAAGTTTGTAAGAATGTATAGAACAAACCAACGTTTGTTACTTTTTCACTCAAAAATAACTGTTTGGAATTTGATGAAACTTAACAATAATATAACTTACACATCAGAATAACACATAGGCCACTTTTTATCCCGAGAACAAGTTCCTGTGGGAAACGGGAACGGAAATACTTCACCACGCTGGCGTCAACCAGTAGTAATCTATCTATCACGCCTTATTCCCGAAGAGGTGGCAGAGGCATATTATATGCCCACTTTTCGCCATGTGTATTCCTGTCCCACGTAATAGGCGGTGAGCCCATTGCCGTGTTGAAATAGACAGACGCAGGTTGTGGCTACTAAGCCGCCCATAAGGCCTTAAACTTAATGCAACCAGGAGCAACGGCTTAACGTGCCTTCCGAAGCACGGAAATGCTCGCAAATGTAAATGCCACAAAGTGACCAGCCATAGCGAAAGTTGCTTAACGCAGTGATCGTTTACAGAACACTAAGTCCGCGGGACCACTAGCGCTTCAACAACGTACATACATACATACATATTGTCACGCCTTTATCCCCGACGGGGTACGCAGAGGTATATTAAACGCCCACATTTCACAGTATGCATTTTTGTCTCACGTAACAGGTGGTGAGCGCATTGTCGTGTTGAAATGCACAGGCGCAGGCTGTGGCGACATGCAGTTGACATTTTTTAAGCCGCCCATAAGGCCTTCTACCTGGCTTAACGACTGCCATTTTATTGGCAACCGGGACCAACGGCTTAACGTGCCTTCCGAAGCACGGAACTGGGGTGGGTCTAAAGGACCGAATAAATTTAATAAAATGTGTCTATTTTAGATCTTAAATCTGGAAGAAATTTTGAACCCGTTGCCTTTTTAGTGAGGTGGTAACAAAAAGGCTAAAAGGTTTTATGTGCTAGAAGACACTAATTAGCACGATCAATTAAAGTCCTGATAGTCTCTGACTAGGCATCAACAAGTAGTATATTATATATACTTACCAGATATAACAATATTTTGAGAGACTATGGACCCGCCACAGACTTGAGTGTAAGGCCTGACATTAATACGGTGAATCCCCACATGCCACGGCACATTCCCTCTCTCGCCGACCATACCGAACGTCTGTGAATCTTGTCTGACGCTACTCTGTGCTGTTTCTCTTCCACATTCTAAAATAGAAGGTATTTATAGGCATTACCTCGGTGGCGCAGTGGTAGTGCATGCGACACTACGACCCTGACATACAAATTTCGCTTCTTCTACTTTCATGATTCTTGTCTATGTGTTGCATTATCTATCAATGCCGAGAAGTTTTGGGCGGGATCTTGGTAAATGGCAGCCGCTTGCTGTATATTATTTTCCAAAACTAGTGCATTATCCTTGTTTTATGTGTAAAAATTGTAGTTTCTTAGACATAAAAGTTGTGTAATCGTGCTATAGTGAAAGACAGTGACAAGCTATTTTACAACTTGTCGTGCAAATTCCACTAAAAGCCTCAACAACGCTCTACCACGTTAATTGGGCAAAGACACAGGACCTATGACTGGACTTGACATCGACAAAGGACTGGACAGGACTAAATTAGGAGATAAGATTGAAAAAATAAGATAAGATTTGTCTAAAAGGTCTTCGTAACCAGGCCATAAAATAATTATAAAAAATTCAATGCCGAGAACTTACCTAGTTTGCACCGAGCAACGTAATCCCAGGATCCAGATATACACCTCATGATCGGGAGGTTTGTATCAGTGTAATAATCAGGAGTGTTGCAGGTGGCTGTCACCAAGACACCATCGGAGACATATTCGAAGCATTTGATGGAACCGCCTTCTGGTGGTTTGCAACGATACCGCACACTTGGGTCCGGGGGTAATTTACAATACCCTGAAAAACAAAATACAAGTGTGATTTAACTAATTTGATTTAGTCTTAAGGGTAGCGATGTTAAAAGGTACGATGGGGCTGACATGTCCATGTTGGATAAAAGTACCTTTAAAAAAATTAAGATAAAAAAAAAGTGTGATTTAGACCTGACGATCAAGCCGCTCAAAAGGCCTTCAACTTGGCTTAACGACTGCCATGTTACTGGCAACAGGCACCAACGAGACATTTAATATATAATATGTAGACATAACATTGAAATCTCCTGCTAAAATTTGTGGGAACGTACGAGTTTTTTCCTAATTCTTTACTCGTAGAGCCAAATATATATTTCATGCACTGGCTATGAGAGGAAGAATCAAAGAAATTGTGCGCATATTCTGCTCTTTCTTGCTCCTACAGTATATTGCAGACAATAGGCATGCACTGTTTATTAAATCATCATCATCATCCGAGCGTCTGTCCCAGTTGCGTCTTGTGACGCCCGGGGTCCGCTTTCCTACATTTTCTCCTCCACTTCGCACGGTCGTCGGCATCCCCTGTAGTGAGACCATTGGCACGCATGTCATCCCTTACGACGTCAAGCCAACTCTTCTTGTGTATTAGCGTAGTACGCATTTTAATCCATGACTCTGTTTATCACTAGCATCAAGTACCTAGTCCAAGGTGTATCAGTTAAACGTAGTGGTTATATTCCCTTGTATCAGTTAGTGTGTCACTTATGTCACACACAAGTGACATTGACGTGTCATTTATTGCGCTCCCATTATTTTTCCTTTTTTTTTTAATAATTATTTAATGGCCTGGTTTCTAAGACCTTTTAGCCAAATCTTATTTTTTATATCATATTTCTTCAATCTTATCTTCTAATTAGTACTGTCCTGTCGATGTCATGTCCTTATTGTCCGTCCTGGTCCTTGCCTCAGTATAATGGTGATTCTTATACTAAGGTTGTCAGTGGACGTTTCGCGGCAAGAGAGAAAATAGCATTTCACTGCATATATATCATTGTCTTTCACTATAGCACGTTAACACAACTTTTATATCCAAGAAATCACCACTCCCGCACATAAAACAAGATAAATGCACTAGTTTTAGAAAATAATATAAAGCAAGCGTCCGCACTTGTCACTCTTCCCGCCAAATGTCCATTCTTTTTCCTCATATTGACATATCCTATAGATATAGAATACCATAGATATGACACGAGCGTATACCCGATAGACACCGATATAGCGTAGCGTTAAAGAATATCGTTTCAAAATTACTTACGTATACATTTAGGTGTATTCTGATACCATATGCCTTTGTCGCACTGAACTTCAGCAACGCTGTCTATGAGACCCTTTGATGTCATTACGCCATAACCTTGGCGACACTTAAATGTCAACGTAACGCTGCCATAGGACTGACCAGGTTTGCTGAGAGGATAATTAGTTTTATATGTGCCGTGGTCGGGGTATTCTGGCAGTACGCAGTTGGATACTGATGGTCTGAAATCGAATATGAAAGTAAGGGTAGACCGAGGCTTACATACGAATATCACGTGTGCAGATTGCTCAAAATCGCAAAGATCAAAAGTAGTCGATACTAAGAAGGCCATATATGAAACTATTAATGAATCAGCAGGAAGCGAAAGAAGTATGCACGGATCGCGAAGCCGGGCGACCTGTCCTTTTCGTTTGACCTCTTCAGGAATACAGCGGCAAGATAGTTTATTTTGCTCATATTTACTTATGATATTTCGGGTCTTATTCGCGACGTATATTAACTGATATATACAGGGTCATTTGTAAAACACCAGCAACCTGCTAGGACTAGGTAGTTAACATCATAAAAACATGTTCTATGATTTTTTTTTTGATTTTGAAATATTTTTTTTCACTTTTTTCAATATTCCAATTTAACTTTAATTTAATGTACTGATTGAATTACAGTTATACACAACTCGTGAAATTCACAGGGGATGGGGGTGGACCGGTCATATCTCCTTTGACCTTGACCTTTTCTAACCGCATTGATGCGCGCACGTCCGTCATTCATAGAAGCATGCAGTACGTGACGAAAAAGAGACCCAGGAGTTCTTAAAGCGAATCCAAGAGCGAAAACCTATGACGATGCTCGAAGTTACAATGTACGATAGTACTCGCTGTGTAACGAATTGCCAAAACTGGTAGAACAAACGTTGTTGGTTATGACCTTGACTATCTACTCGTAGCAGGTTGGTGGTGTTTTACAAATGACCCTGTATATAGTAAATGTATATAAAATGACGTATATAAACGTCGGTATAAGGTAGGCTTTGTACCAGATAATGTAGGTAGCAAATAACACCCGAAATATCATAAATATGAGCGAAATTCGCGAAAGTTTAAAAATATTATTAGTTCATTTTGCTATTATAAAAATTGGTATACATTAAGCATTCCAATTTTTATACTGTATTTAGCACATCCTGTATTCCTAAAGGGGCCAAACAAAGAAAACAGGTTGCCAGGCTTCGCGATACATGCCTTCTAGAATAAATAAAATAAATAAATATCCATCACGCCTTATCCCCGAAGGGGTGGCAGAGGCATATTATATGCCCACTTTTTACCGTGTGGATTCCTGTCCCACGTAATAGGTGGTGAGCCCATTGCCGTGTTGAAATAGACAGACGCAGGTTGTGGCTACCTGCTGTTGAAATTTTCAAGCCGCCCATAAGGCCTGGTTGAAGGCCTTATGGGCGGCTTGAAAATTTTAACGTTAACATTAAATGTTAAGCCTTTAACGACTGCCATTTTACTGGCAACCGGGACCGACGGCTTAACGTGCCTTCCGAAGCACGGAAACGCTCGCAAATGTAAATGCCACAAAGTGGTCACCCATCCGAGTACCAGCCATAGTGAAAGTTGCGTAACTCAGTGATCGTTTACAGAACACTGAGACCGCGGGAAACGAGCGCTTCTAGAATATATTTTAAAAAATAATATTGGACAATTCTTATACACAGTAGCGCAAAATTATATAAGCCTAGGTGGTCGTGTTGACAGAGAGGACATATTATCTTGCATCACAATTTAGGCACACTTCTTTCACTACCTGCAGATTCATTAATCCCTTCATACATGCACGTTTGGGTATCTGAGTACTTTTAATCTTTTCGATTTTGAGCAATCTGCTCATGTGTCCTTCATAAGTAAGTCTAAGTCTTTGCAGAACGCACATATTTGTTCCTATCCGGGACTCGAACCCGCGAAAGCATGACAGTCGTATATACATGCACACACAGTCGTATACACCACTGCGCCACTGGGGCATTTGGGAATATGATTGAGTGAAGGTGAACGTCCAGGAGTGGAATATGATAGGATGATTTGCCCTACTCATCAAAAAAATAAATAGAGGGCATAGATTTATCTTATCAGTTTGAATGCCTCTGTGGCGCGGTGGGAGTGCATCCGACTGCTACGCAAGAGGTCGTGGGTTCGATTCCCACCCAGGATAAAACTTTGTATGATGAGCACGATGGTTTATACTGTGTCTGGGTGTTATTTATCTATAATATGTATGTATTTAGAAATATTGTATGTTTATCAGTTATCTGGTTTTCATAATACAAGCTCTGCTTAGTGTGGAATCAGATGGCGTTGTGTTAATTGTCCCAACAATATTGTTATATTTATTTGTTCCAAAACTAGGTAGTCTAATAAATCTATCATATATATCACAACCAAAACTATCAAATACCATCTGACCCACGTGGCTTTGCCCGTGACATACTTCTAACCCCCGTCGCACCCATTTTTTCCCGTCGATTATTACTTTTACAAAAATGTATGAGAGTGATTACTGCTCTGTTCTCCTGTGTAGTAGCGTGATGATATTACTTATAACCTTCCTCGATAAATGGGCTATCCACCACAAAAATAATTTTTAAATTCTGACCAGTAGTTTCTGAAATTATTGCTTAGGTATTTTGCGATTCATTTTTATTTAAATAGATATCACAAATATATCACAATCGCACTTCACAAGACGTAGAATAGAACCATAATCGCTGTTTTACGCCATCAAAATGTTGGTAGAATACAAAACTTTCAACTTACTAGCTGCCACTAGCGCCACAGCGTGTTAGTAGAAATCTATTAGTCGACCGATAGCAGTCTTCTGGAGCGCAATTATAATAGAGCACTACAAAAATTGTCAAAATTGTAAAGTCGGTCTTTTTATTGAGGGAAGATTTCGATTCTACTATTGAAATAGTAGACTTGGCCCCCAGCTATAGCGAAAGTTGCATAACGCAGTGATCGTCTACTGAACGCCTGAGGCTAGATTTTTAAAATCTACTCTCAAGCGTCGATTGAGTATTGAGTAATGTTCTGGAATACGGACAAGTTAACAAGCGCTTCTTACGAGATTAGATTAGATGAGTAAAGCATGTTGCATAGCATTTTTTATCAAGTTATGCAATTCGATTTACTTATTTATTTTTATTTATCTATCACGCCTTATACCCGAAGGGGTGGCAGAGGTATGCCTCTGAAAAGAAAAATGGGCATATAATATGTTATATGCCCATTTTTCACCTAGTGTATGTATATAATATACTAGCTGTTCGCCCGTGGCATACTTCGAACCCCGTGGCACCCATTTAATCCCATCGTTTATTAATTTTACAATAATGTATGAAAATTTTCCAAAAATACTTCTCCGCTCTCAAGTACCTACGCCCGCACGGAATGGTCGAATTTAGTAAAATTAATTTTTGTACGCATTTTTTTGTTTTTGCGATATCTCCTAAGATATTCATTTAATAAATACTGAAGCCAACTAACCTATCAAAAATGATAGGGATTAATAATGTATTTGTGTAAATAGCCTTCAAATGCCCGCTTAATAACTGCTGTTTTATTAAAATATTCAAATGGATATAGTATGTTATCCATAAGAGATAGACATATACCGTCGCGGACTTTTTTGTAGACCTATATTAGAATTCCACGATACATTATTTTGTTATATCTCAAAGGGTTTAGGCAGCGTTTTCGGTAAAAGCTCCCAGACGGCTTATTTTTTCCGACGCCCCCAACATATATCGTTATAATTAAATGAATCTTCCCTATGAATCACTCTAACTAATAAAAAAACCTGCATCGAAATCCGTAGCGTAGTTTTAAAGATCTAAGCATACATAGGGACAGACAGCGAAAAACGACTTCATAATATGTAGTGATGATGATATATAATATTATTAATATTATTTATACAGCTCGTCTCGACCCGTGCGAGCTTCGTACAGTCGTACCAAATATATGACGTTAAGTTAGGGTGTTAGGTTTTATTGTCGTTACGGAATTTCTATATTCGGTCGCCGCGCTCGAAGCCCGCAGTAAAAGCTATGCAATGGTATAACGCCACGCCAGAAACTATGTTTAATACGACACAAGTTGTGACGTCGTTTCCTACTACGCCATATTGGGCGGCATGCTTACCTGTAATTATGTTATAAATAGCGTATGCACATGTTTCTCTGTTCATTCTGTCGTTGTAAGTCAAGTAATAAACAATCTACGTTGACATACTCGCCGTTATATCATTTCTCTATACTAATATAACCTCGTTGTAATAATAGTTTAAAAAATCTTACTTGGTTCCTGAGTTTGCTACAGGACTTGATGCAGAAGTGGTTGAAGGCGCTGGACTTGACGATACTTGAGGACTAGATATGGATAATGGAGCTGGCTCTGGTTTGGCTCCAGGTTTACAAAGAGCTTCTGTTTCATCGGATCCGTCTGCACATTCGGGTATCTGTTGACAAAATTTGATGTATTTCAGACTAACTCACTATCTTCACACTGTATCCCTGACGGGGTAGTCAGAGAGGACAGATCGTCACGCTTTACGATCCACGCATACTGCTTTCGCTTTCTGCCGATTCATGAGTTTCGGTCTACCCTGGTTCCTTCTACCCTTACTTTTCACACAATAAATAAATTCTTCGTCTGTCGTTCCTCATTCATTCGTGGGACGTGTTCGCAATAACTAATAATAATATCGACTGATAATAACGCGCCTATGTGAAAGAGCCACAACACTGTCCAATTACATTAAAGAAGTACCCTTACCCTTATAGATATACTAGGTGACTATATACTATTTTGCTATTGGCTAGTACAGTTTAGACAAAAAAATCATGGAGTAGGGTAATGACTCCCGTCAACCCATTTAATCCTGTCGCTTATAAATTTTAAAAATATGTATAAAAAAAATCCCCGATTTGTCGACATTTGTGATTACCGCTCCTCTCTCTCCTCTTCTTCTTCCTCGATAAATGGGCTATCCAAAAAAAAAAAGAATTGTTCATATCCGACCAATAGTTCCTGAGATGAGCGAGGTAAACCAAACAAACAAACTGTTCAGCTTTATATATTAGTATCTAGATTAGCATTTTTTTTTATTGTGGGACACTTTTCACGCAGCGCCATCTAGCCCAAAGTAAGCTAATATTAGCTTGTGTTATGGGATCTAGATAACTGATAAACATACTTATATATTTCTAAATACTAATATTATAGATAAATAACACCCAGACACAGAATAAACCATCGTGCTCATCACACAAAGTTTTATCCTGGGTGGGAATCGAACCCACGACCTATTGCGTAGCAGTCGGATGCACTCCCACCGCGCCACAGAGGCAGTCAAAAGTAAAAGTATAGATTAGTACTTATACTTACCCCGTTACAATCTGCTCCTTGATCAACACAAGAACCATCATCACATTGGAAGGCGTACAGAGGACACTTCTTCACAGCACTTACTGCAAGCACTCTAAAAAAAAACAAGTTTGCTTCAGAGCAGATGACTGAAGAAACGATTCTTTAACTCCATCTATATACATGACATAATATTTATGGAGGAACGGGTGGAGATGTTCCTCCGACAGAAAGGGAGGACCCTCCGACCAGGCAAGGTATATCATTCTTCAGCGCGAGAACTCTTATAGCGCGATGTAGGATTCTTATGCCCGTATTCCAGAACGCTTTCAATACTCAATCACCGCTTGAGACTAGTTTTTGCCATACGAATTCTACTCTCAAGTGTTTCTTGAGTATTGATAAACGTTCTGGAATACGGCCCTTAGTTTCGATGTATTTCGATAGCTTTACGCTATGTGGCGCTGGTCGCCACACATTGAAATCTGCTAAAATTTGTGGCAAATATCATACATTTCTTCTCGCTCTTTAGAGTTTTAACAACCACGCCTTATCCTCGAAGAGGATATTATACGCCCACATTTCACCATATGCAGGGTCTCGCGTAATAGGTGGTGAGCCCATTGTCGTGTTAAAACAGACGCAGGTTGTGGATACCTGCTGTTGAAAGTTTTCAAGCCGCCCATAAGGCCTTCAACCAGGCTTAACGCTGCCTTCCGCTTCCAAAACGCTCGTAAATATAAATTCCACAAAGTGGTCACCCATTTAAGGACCACCTATAGCGAATGTTAACGCAGTGATCGTTTACAGAATACTGAGTAAGCGGGGCCACGTGCGTTTCATGAACGCTTATGAACGTTAAGATTATTGCTTCTACATTTACATTGATTTACTGCCAGATTCGCAAAGCAATAGGTAGAGCCTGAAGAAGAAACTGGCATAAAAACTCTCCACTCGTTTTAATCGCTAGTAATTCCACATTACATTACAAAAAAAAAATTCACAATATATTACTGTAATCACATTTTATACAGTCGAAATCGATGAAGCTAAGAGATCATCTCAGAACATGGTTTTAAAAATGGTAATCCAGACTTTTTTAATCTTTTTTTTTGAAGTTTTGAAGCCAGACTTTCCGTTTTAATATTTATTGTACAAGCAAGTTCGTAATGGACAACAGTCAGGAGCAGGAGTCTTCTTCTGAATACAATTATATAGAAACTGATGCAGAATATCTATAGCCGGATGATATTTAAACTTGGATTAATCCCACCCATATTTCTATTACTGGGACTCCTGTAATCCAGAATGTACAACAATATATATATTTTTTAATGAAGGTGATGAATATATACACAAAAAAAAAATACAAGTGCACTTCGGGTGACAAAAGTGAATAGGAACTTATTTTGGCGCGTTAGACATTTTTTAGCTGGGTACTAGGGTTATTGGGTGAGAATTGCATTTTATTTATGAATTGTATTTCAATAATTATTAGAAACTTCAACATACATTTAATATTCTTTTATGAATCATCGTTACATACACTATACACACACTATAGCTGCGTCTTGTAACGGTGTTGCGAGTCCAGAGATTTTATTTTAATCTAAAAATATGCGTAGCGGTACGCATATTTTTAGATTAAATAAAATATTTTTTTACTTAAAAAATTTATGCATCAAAAATTTTACCACACCGCTGTCAGCCTCTACTGTACCCAGATTGCTGGCAGCATTACGACGTTGAATAGCAATGCTGAGCCTCTGATCTAAGTACAAACATCTAATTGACCTGTCATAATGTTAGTAGACTATCAAGAATGCGGCCACGACCGATAGGCCACAACCGATAGAAGTGTATTGGAGTACGATTTCGATTATATTTCGACACCAATATGAGAACCGGCGACCAAAACCTTAGATAGAAAATTTTATACTCATTAATAAAATCTTGATGTTTCGTTATTTTTGTAAATGCTGTATAAACGAAGTTGTTGCACACTTTGTCGTCATCTCTGGGAGCTGTAGACACGATACCTCTTAGGTAGTATCGGTCTATGCCTTGCCCCCTATCGGGGAAGGAAAGCCCCGATCCGCTATCGCCTTTGCATAGCGCTTTACCTAAAACAGTGAAAGAATACTTTCTATTAATAATAAAAAAAATCTTTATTTCGCATACTTACAAAATGTCTTACACTATTTAAAATATTTAAAGTGACGACCGGTTCGGAACGCGGCCCGCCTGAGAAGAACCGGCAAGAATCTAAGGAAAGCTTTATTTTTGATGGCCTATTTACAATTTAATATTATTTCACTTTGCCAGCAGATCATTTCTAAGCGTCCCTGTACTGCAAATAGCCTTTAACAGTGTAATAACCTTTTTCTATAATACTAATACTAGGTGACTACCCACGGCTTCGCCTGTGTGATACTTTGAACACCCGTCCCACCTATTTAATCCCGTCGGTTAATAATTCTACAATAATTCTTAAAAACTGGCCCGATTTGTCGACATTTAGGATTACTACTCCGCTCTTCAGGGTAGTAGCGTGATGATATATAGCCTATAACGTTTCTCTATAAATGGGCTATCTAACACAAAAATATTTTTTCAAATCCGTCCAGTAGTTCCTGAGATTAGCGCGTTCAACCAAACAAACAAACTCTTTAGCTTTATAATATTTTACTATAGATTTAAAACGCGATAGTTTTTAAGAATGTATTTAAGTAGGTTTGTTACTCTTTCACGTAAAACTACTGAATGGATTTGGACGAAACTTTACTATAATATTGCTTATACATCAGAATACCACAAAGGCTACTTTTTATCCCGGGACTGGTTCCCGGGGGAAACGGGAACGGAAACTCAACGCGGGCGTCAAATAGTAATATTATAAAGGCAAAAGTTTGTTAGTGTGTGTTTGTTACTTCCACACGCCCAAACAGCTGGAGCAATTTGGAAAAAAATGGTATTGTACAAATGTACATCTACATTTCACCGTAATGCATTTTTGTCCCATGTAACAGGTGGCAAAATCCCGTTGCTGAGTTGAAAAGGAAAGGTGCAGGTTGTGGCGACTAACTGTTAAAATTTTACAAGTCGCCCACAAGGTCTGCAACTTGGCTTAACGACTGCCATGTTACTGGCAACCGGGACCGGATCGTACCTTCCGAAGCACGAAAATACTCGTAAATGTAAATGTTACAAAGAAGTCATCCATCTGAGGACCAGGCATAGTAAAAATTGCTTAACACAGTGATCGTTTACAGAATACTGCGTTAGTAAGGCTGTAAGCGTTTCACAAAATAAACTCAAAAACTTTAGAAACCCTCATCAAACCTTTTTAAACGAATTACCACCAAATTTATTCAACATATCCTTTTCTATAGCTTGATATGTACGACAGCTGGAACAAATTCCACAAAATAACTTTGAACAGAGGTTATAGTGCACTTTTAATTTCACAACATACTCAATCCTGGTATTTCACTAACAATGGTACACTATCTAAAGCTAAACAAATTTTATACATATAGTAAATACTATTTGATTAATGCATAAAATATAAACTTTAAGTTAATTTTTAATAATATTTTATTTATTAACATACCGGTTTTTTTTTATAATTGCGTTTGTATAGCTTTTTTAATTTCCAGTATGTACTATAATTGTTTACATTAAACTACTTAATAATAAATAATAATAATAATTAACCCAATAGCCCATTTTGTAGTTAGCATATTTCACAATAGTTTAACTCCCATTGGAGGTGATCCATTACCGTTCTTCTACATAAGGTGGGCGTGGACTATCTGCAGTGGGGGTCCCATTTCCTATTAGATTAAAATTCTCAAAGGGCCTCTGCGTGTTGGAACTATGTCCCCATGTAGGCCTTCAAAAAGTCCGGGTATCTTCATGAGAAAAAAATATGAAGATACCCGTGTAAAGAAGAAATATAATAATTAAACTAGGTACTTAATTACTTAATATTATATTAAGTGCGCCTTGGCGGTGGTCAAGGATGTGTTAAGGGGAAACTAGTCAGTTATTCTTACATACAAACGTCGTTGGACAATAAAGTTATGGTCGTATAACCAAAAATAAGACATATATGAGTTATTTACATTAAGGCCTATGTTTTTATGGTTCCAAAATTATAATAATTTAAACAGTTTGAAAGTTAGGATTCACAAAATCTTACTGAAATTTTTTAATGAAACTTCGAGCGTTTAAAAAGCGTATTTAGAGTAAGAAACTTATAAAAATACTGCCATACAGACATAGTTTATTTATTTAAAACATTAAATAACTTTATTTTGGTTACCTTAATATACACAATTGTATATAATCTACTAAAGGCCGAAAGTCTATTATAAAATTTGCAACGCTTGTTTTGAACTAAATGACATCTTGCATCTCATTTAAGATTACGGACTATCTTCTTACTGCTAATTACTGGCACTACCACATTCTCACACCATGTCAAGTGAGATAGCACTAATTTTGCTTCCCCACCAAGCTGTTTATGATCGCGACTAGTGCAACCTTAAGAACTGTGTCTGGAACGACCTTTGCAATCTGGAGTGTGACATTGATGGCTGCGCTACAGTTTATACTTCTGCAGCTGTCTTCGTTTGAAGTAAGTAAGTAAAACTTTATTGTACACCAATATGAATTAAATAACAACAAATGAAAACATGAAAAATATACAAATGGCGGCCTTATCGCTAAGAGCAATTTCTTACAGGCAACCTTTGAATGGACAAAATGATTGCAAAATTGTGAAAAATTGGTAGTTTTCTGTGTGAGAAAGAATATAACTAATTTCAGAAAAGTTAAGAATAAAGGTAAGTTTTACAGTCTCAAGTTAGGCATAACATTTCTACTATTTACATCACTTTTTTTTTTTTTACCTGTGGAAATCCCCTCCGATGTCATGCCGGACTCGAACCGGCTAAAACCACACAGTCCCCGCCTAACTGTCTATTGCCAGACGCCCCGGGTAACTTCTCGGAAAGATGTCCCAGAGCCCCCGGCAGACTTTGGCTACCACCGCGGCCTCACCTGGGGTTCGGGTGTTATCCCGCTTCTTTGGGGGGTTGGTTGGGGTACTATCCCGCTTCTTGGGGCATAAGGCGTGAGTGACATTTTCACGTCATGCCTACGTCTTGGGCCTGCTTCTGTAAGGACGACGAGCAGCCCACCCGCCGTCCTCAGGCCCCCGGTCATGGAGGCCGGTAGTCTTGGGCGAAGACAAGTCTGACTATTTACATCACTACATATTATAAAACAAAGTCGTTTTTCGCTGTCTGTCCCTATGTATGCTTAAATCTGTAAAACTACGCAATTAATTTCAATGCAGTTTTTTTAATAGTTAGAGTGCTTCATAGGGAAGGTTTTTATGTATAATTTGTAAAATTTTTGTGTACATTAACTTAATCATAACGATATATGTTGGGGGCTTCGGAAAATACGAGCCGTCTGGGAACTTTTGACGAAAACGCTGCCCTTTGAGATATGACAAAATAATGTATCGTGGAATTGTGTATCTAATATAGTTCTACAAAAAAGTTCGCGACGGTATTTGTCTATCTCTTAAGGTTAACATACTACATCCCTTTTAATACCTAAAAAACAGCAAATATGAAGCTGTAATTTGAAGGCTATTTATACAAATACATTATTAATCCTTATCATTTTTAATATGTTACTTGGCTTCAGCATTTTATGAAGATTATTTTGGCCTTTTACACCTTGCAAATTTAATGAATATCTTAGGAGAAATGGCAAAATCAAAAAATAATGCTCAAAGAAATTAATTACGTGTAACCAAGTTCGACCGGGCCGTGTGGGCGTAGGTACTTGAAAGGAGAGAAGTAATCAAGTAATTTGGAAAATGTTCATACATTATTGTGAAATTAATAATTAATGTCCGAGACTACCATGACTTTAATTGGTCGTGCTAATTATTGTCTAGCATATAAGACCTTTTAGCCTTTTTGTTACAATCTCACTAAAAAGGCAACGGGTTCAAAATTTCAAATTTAACACAGGCACGTTAAGCCGTTGGTCCCGGTTGCCAATAAAATGGCAGTCGTTAAGTCAAGTTGGAGGCCCTATGGGCGGCTTAAAAAAAATCAACATCAGGTCGATGCAGCCTGCGCCTGTCCATTTCAACACGGCAATGGGCTCACCACCTGTTACGTGGGACAGAAATGCATACGGTGAAACGTGGGCGTTAAATAAGCCTCTGCCTACCCCTTCAGGGATAAAGGCGTGACAATATGTATGTATGTATTAATAAACGACGGGATTAAATGGGTGCCACGGGGTTCGAAGTATGTCACGGGCGAAGCCGGGCGGGTCAGCTAGTTAAATATAAACAAATACTAATACATAGATAAATACCTACATACAAATTATAATTAAATATATATTATATAAAAATAATATTGTAAATATAACAAGCTGCAAACATAATTTTATTAATTTATAACTTTCGTTTTAATTTTGTATCAGATATATTAATGTTCCTAAAAGAGATTATTATAACTTACCAGTGGTATAACCCGCGCAGAACTTGTCCCCAGTGATGTACTCTCTGAAGGATAGTGGAAGAGCCTTGATGCACTTCTCTGCGGGGATGAAAGGCATCTCCAGGACTTGAAGCGTTTCAGCTGGTACTCCATTAGACGACGTCAGTCCCCAACCAGCTACCTAGAATAAAGCATTAGTATCAAATAGATTGATTTTACTTCTTCTTTTATGGTGTAAGGGACTATTTCTTTCTTTTTTTATACCACTGAGGCAGCAGACAAGCATACCTGATGGAAAGTGGTCACCGTAGCCTATGGACGTTTGCAACACCAGAGGTGCAGCACTCGCGCTGCCGACCCTAAAGCTACTCTCGCTATACTCTCCGTTACGTAAAATGTTGATAAAACCTGATTGTTTTTTAAAATTTTGAGAGCTCCAATCGATCAGCTTCAATGACAAAATGTATATAAGGCCATAACTCATAGAGTTCTCAACCGATTTTCATTATTTTTAGGTTAATTTAAATCATGGCGAGAAACAAAATCGTGGAGTCCCCGTATTATGAATTTCACAAATATAAATAAATAATATCAAAAAACATCATATCTATGGGATTTCCCATTTTATCCAACTATATTACCTATTGATTCAAATATTTGTAACTTTTATTAAGATTGATCCATTATCTAAAATCAGTAGCAATAAATGAGTCGCCATGGAAGTTCTCGCACTGAATCATATTCTTCAGTGCGAGAACTTTCATAGCGCGATGTTCCTACATCGCGCTATTTAGTATCGAATTAGTTCGATAGCTGCTCGCTATGTGGACTTACGTTCCGATCTAATATATGATGATAGCGAAGCTTTATGCTTTGTGACTGCATACTCACTATAAGACACTCGCAATGAGCAGACGTGTTTGTGTTATATAAAATTAATATTATTAGCTGAATTGTGACCTCGATATTTTATTGTCTGCAATAATTGATTTTGTGACAAATTCTTTGTTTAGTAATTGTGTTAAGTGAATTTGCGATGATGTGTCATTAAAGTGGGAATTATAAGTAGGGCGATGGAAGGAAGTCCTTTCAATCGAAGCAGCAGGACCGGGTGGTCCTGATGCTTCGCACACCGCCTCCAGTCAACGACGGCACAGCGCCCAATCCAGCCTAGCCAAAGAGAAACACAGATGGAGTACATTTCCACCTCGGACTTACAGGGCTGGTTGACCTCAATAGAGCAATGCCTCAACGAAATGTGCAGTGTTGCATCAGAAGGAAACTCAACTCGGACCAGAAGTTGTGGATAAGTGGATTGTGCCGAAAGGTGGGAAGTAATACCTCCCAATTCTCAAATAAAATCTGAGTTCACAGACAAACTGTATAAGACAGTTTTGTGAACCATTTCAGTAACTAATGCTAAAGTGGATTGTTTAATAATGAAATAATAATAAAAAAAAAGAAATTGGTAGTGCAGTATCTTTTAAATCAAAGTAAATACAGCGAACCAAGCACTTCAAGAACAAAATGACCTGGCGCAACATTTACAAGACCTTAAGCGTACAATTGAGGAGTCGCCTAAACATGTAAAAGAAACTTCATTTGCTGACATGAAGGGCAATTACGTGCCGAAGAACAACTTAAGTTCTGTGGCTATTTACCCCAAAGAAAAAAGGAATTCAAATGAGGAGACTAATAGTTACTTGTACAAAAAATCATATGTCCCGAGCAAATGAAACTGCAGATGAGAGGGCTGCACAAAACGAAAAACGGTGGCGGGATCATCACTGTACGGGTACATAACTGTACTGATGATCCCGCCACCGTTTTTCGTAGGGCGATTTCGAAAAGTTGAAGCAGGCATCCCAGCTTTCAAATTCAGGCCTTACCTTAGACGATCAGCATAAGCGGAAGCCCAGAGTGATAATCATTGGAGTGCCGACCTCCATGTCAGGAAAGGAAGTGCACAGCTGCTTATATCAACAAAACCTAGCGGATGAAATTAAAGATCAATTAGATTAAGTCACAAGTCCGGTAAAAGGAATGCTGAGACATGCAACTTTCTGATTGAGGTAACTGCATCAATCCGGAAAGCCCTAATATCAAGAGACAGGGTGTTTGAGAACTGGTCGTCTTGCCCCAAGAGAGACTTTACGCTCGTCACTCGTTGCTACAAATGTCAGCAGTATGGTCATGCCGCAAAATCTTGCCGAGAAGAGTCACCAACATGCGTACACTGTGGAGAGCAAGGACACTCGTTAAAAGAATGCCCGAAGAAGGGAGGGGATCCAAAATGTGCCACTTGTTTGCGCTTCAAAAAACCAAGTAATCATGCTACAGGAGCGTCGGACTGTCCAGCGAAGCTTGTAGCCGAAAAGAGATACATCAATTCTATTGATTATGAAGATGCCTAAGAGCGTCGTACCTAGTTATTTCGATATATAGTTATAATTTAATATAAATAGTCTCTGCAAAATAAATTTGGCTGTGTTAAAACGGCATGATTCGTAACGTCGTATGAAGTAAGTATGAATCGGATGCCGGCTAGCGCAGAGTGGTTTGGCAATTGTAAATAGCTCGCTACAGTACAATTTGCTAACGCAAAATGTAAAAAAATCCAAATTTGTAATATTAATTTGTATTTTTTCGAAATGTAAAAGTAACTTAAATAAATTTTAAATATTAATAAAAAAAAATTGTAATAAGTATATTAATTATTTAGTAATATTCAAATATAAATCAGCGTAGAAATGTTTATTGTAACTATCACTGTAATATACTTAGGAATTTGTTATGCCAATATTAAACGTAAATAAACCTAGATTTAATATACCAACGCACATTTGTACTTGATGCCTGAAACACAGAATATCCTAGTTCAGAAGCATATGACGTAATATGAAACTACATAAAGGCCCTATAGTAAGTATTAGTATGCACGTCGACATTATTTACTTCTGTATTAACTATAGACTAGTTTGAATAAAATATATACGCTAAGATTTTATGTAAGAATATTATGGCCACGCGGTCTGTGTTCTGTAAACGATCACTGAGTTACGCAACTTTCACTATGGCTGGTACTCGGATGGGTGACCACTTTGTGGCATTTACATTTGCGAGCGTTTCCGTGCTTTGTAAAATGGCATGGTTGCCAGTAAAATGGCAGTCGTTAAGCCTGGTAAAAGGCCTTATGGGCGGCTTGAAAAAAATTTCAACAGCAGGTAGCCACAACCTGCGTCTGTCTATTTCAACACTCATGTCAACAAGTCTAGGTCTGTTTTGCAACTTGTGCTGGCGGACGGGTGGGGTCCCAGATGACTGGCGAATAGCAGTTGTAGTACCTATTCACAAAGGGAAAGACTCCCGCCTAAACTAAAGCTAAAAGTCTGAAAGGTATTTATGGGAGGCTCAATGCGGATTCCGACGTGGAAGAGGTTGCATGGATCAAGTGTTTTCTCTCCGCATGATCGCGGAGAAGTTTCTAGCTATTAGCCAGAAGGTTTTCTGCGCTTTTGTGGATCTGGAGAAAGCATTTGATAACGTTGTGAGGGAAACTCTGTTGGATTTGCTGCCCGGAAATGGTGTGAGCGGCTCACTACTGCGGGCAATACAGTCGCTTTATAGGGACTGTAAGGCTTGCATGCGAGTAGGGGGGGATGTGTCACCTCCTTTTGATGTCTGTACAGGCGTCAAACAGGGTTGTGACATATCCGCCAGGCTGTTCATAGTGGATCTGGACAGTTGCCTGCAGAAGTTGAAAGATTGTGATATGGGTGTGAATTGACTTTTTAATTTGAAATGACTTTTCTGTGAACTGTCTGCTGTACGCTAATGATGCGGTGCTCATGGCCTCATAAGAAGCCGACCTTCAGGCATTAGTCGCTAATATGAAAGAGGAGTGTGAAAGTAAGGGTCTTCGTCTGAATGCAAGTAAAACTAAGGTTCTAGTATTTGAAAGAGATGACGTAAAAACTAAATGCGAGATTAGGGTAAACCAGGAATGTCTAGAGCACGCGAATGAAATTATGTATTTAGGGAGTATGTTTAGCGCGGATGGAAGATGTGATACGGATGTAGAACGGCGAGTAGTGTCCGGAAACAGGGTTAACGATGCTTTGTCCCAATTAGTAAAGCGACAAAGCATCGTAAAAGAAGCACGACTGGCGATTCATAACGCAGTGCTTGTGCCCACTTTGCTTTACGGTACATACCTGGGTATGTCAGCGGATGCATGAAAGTAAATTGAATGCTGTGGAGATGCGATCACTTCGAAAATTGTGCGGCGTTACTTTGGCCGACCGAAAACGTAACGAAGTGATACGCAATATGGCAGGTTTGAATGAAAGCATTAAGCTGGAAAAGGGCGTGCTCCGTTGATTTGGACACGTCCAACGAATGAGTGAGGAATGATTGACGAAGAATCTATAGTGTGCAAAAGTAGAGGGTAGAAGAATTTAGGCCGAGACTGGACTTATATATGAAGACCACGTGAGCAGATTGCTCAAATCAGAAAGGTCAAAAGTACTCGGATACCCAGACGTGCGTGTATGAAGCGATTGATGAATCTTGAAGAAGCGAAAAAAGTATGCATGGATCGCGAAGCCTGGCGATCTGTCCTCTCTGACTACCCCGTTAGGGATACAGCGTGAAGATAGTTAGTTAGTTAGTATAATTTGGAGGAATTACATGGTCTATAGCATGGCAGGTGGGCGGTGAGTCGGGTCGGGTCGGACCCTGGCCACTGAAAGTCACATAGTGATACCTCAAGCTACCCTCCCCGTGTTCCGGGGATGCTCTCTTTAGCGCATGCCCTCATCAGTCACTCTCTACCTCCTCTGCTTCCAGAGGGACGCTTGAGAGTGATGTAAAGCCACTCTCCACACTCCACTCCAGGGAGTGCCACTTACTCGACCAGCTAGCATAATAGTGATGTGGCGCTTTACAACATAAAAATGAATGTTAAAAGAGTGTTAAACTAACCTTTCCTGAGTTGGCTTCGTTCAATTGATATCTTTCAAAGTCTGCATCATAGTATATACAGACAGGTCGGATATACGTCATGTATATAAAGGGTGTCTTGAGGATTAAAGCGGCTATATCCTCTTGGTAGTTCGCTGCTGAGCCTTGGAACAGCAGTGGGGTTCTAATTTCTTTTACCTGCAAGTAAGATTTTTATCTGTAGGGTAACACTCTTAGCCCTGAAGTGGTGGTTTTTTAGCACTGTAATGGAAGCATATGAACAAAGCGTGCCGGGTATCTACCTCCACTGTAAAAACAATGTGTGTGTACCACTATACACATGTAAGAAGTGAAACTTCTTTACGCCATTTTTTTACAGCTATATAATTTCTCTCATACGTAGATAAAGAAGTTTCACTTATGATAAAGAAGTTTCACTTCAATACAACATGGCGCGTAACCGAATAACGTGACGTTTTTTTTACAGTTATAACATTTCTTTCAACGTCGATAAAGAAGTATTACTTCAAAAATAAAATAATATTAGGATATCCTTTGTCGGCGGATAAAATTAGGTTAGGCAAAGGTCACGGGTTCAATCCCCGTCTCGAATGAAATTGTCTTTTTCCACTGTATTAAAAATTTATGAGATCCTTTGTCGGCGTTCGTAGAACTCTTGTGTGGCTTCGCCCGCGTAGAGTAGTTTTCACGTTCCCGTTTCCCCCAGGAACTTGTTCCCGGGATAAAAAGTAGCCTATGTGGTATTCTGATGTATAAGCTATATTATTGTAAAGTTTCATTAAAGTCCATTCAGTAGTTTTTACGTGAAAGAGTAACAAACATCCACAAAAACTTTCGCATGTATAATATTACTCGTATTAAGATTTTTACTTACATCAGATTTCTGTGCGCCGCCATCGTTGTCACTGTCCCAATCGCGATACAGTTTGCCGATGGCCACAGCATACATAGTAGCTGGCTGGATCTTGTTTACGCGCCAAAAGCAGTGAGCAGCTGAAGTCAGATATTTTTAAGTTAACTATCTTCACGCTGTATCCTTGACGGGGTAGTCAGAAAGGACAGATCGCCAGGCTTCACGATCCATGCATACTTCTTTCGCTTCTTGAAGATTCATCAATTGCTTCATACACGCACGTCTGGGCATCCGAGTATTTTTGAGTTTTCCGTTTTTGAGCAATCTGCTCACGTGGTCTTCATATGTAAGTCTCGGCCTACCCTGACTCCTTATACCCTCTACTTTCGCACAATATATATTCTTCGTCAATCGTTCTTCACTCATTCGTTGGAAGTGTCCAAACCAACAGTATTTCTTTAAGTTTTTTCATTTTTAAATTACACTTAGGGTGACCGCTTTGTGGAATTTCAATAAGAAGCCCTTCTGTGCTGCAGAAGGCCCGTTAAGCGTGTTTTGTATTAATTGAGTGGGACAAATATGCTTATGGTGAAAATATGGGTGGATAGTATGCCTCTGCCATCCTTTCTTTCGGGTTTAAAGGCGTTACTGTTAAGTATTACCTGATATAACAACATTGTTGGTGATGAGGGATCCGCCGCAGATTTGTAAGTAAGGAGTGGATGTCTTCCGATAGACGCCGGCGTGCCACGGCAACTCTCCTCTCTTTGCTTCCTTACCATCAATCACTAGTGGTGAGCTTACAGGAGTCACTCGTCCACAATCTGTATATAAAAAATAGATCAAGAAGTCACACCGCAATATCCCCAATACCAAATGTGGTGCAAAAGACGAAGATATTAGGGATAACTAAGAAGAAAAATGAAATATAAAGATTGTGCTAAAAGGTCTTAGTAACCAGGCTATAAAATAATAACTCAAAAAAGTGTGTATCAAAAGTATATGTTAAAAAATACGAATAATTATGTACCTGCTCTACATTGAACCACTTGGTCCCAAAATCCATAATTGCAGGTCATGTAAGGTAGACTTTCAGTGGAGTAATATATAGGCCTGTTGCAGATGGGTTTCACCAAGGTTCCAGGTGCTACGTAGTTGTTGCAGATCTTAAATCCAACACCTGGAACGTGGCACATGTAACGGACGCTCGGATCAGGGTTCAGTATGCAGAAACCTAAAAAAAAAATTGTGATCTAGAAAAGTGAAATATCTGGCACCCCTTCGGGGATAAGTTGTGATTCATCATCATCATGATCCGAGCGTCTATCCCAGTTGCGTCTTGCGACGTCCGGGGTCCGCTTTCCTTCATTTTCTCCTCCACTTTGCACGGTCGTCGGCATCCCCTGTAGTGAGACCATTGGCACGCATGTCATCCCTTACGACGTCAAGCCAGCACTTCTTGGGTCTTCCCGTCTTACCGGGACCCGGCGGGGCTGACATGGCCAGATATTTGTTTCCCACGTATCCCGGCGGGTGCCGCAAGACGTGCCATACCAGCAAAGGCGACACGCTTGCTTCATAAGGTGTGATTGATACAGAGTAAATAAATACTCACGAACACATTTGGGCATATTTTCGTACTGGTAATCACCGTTGACACAGTACAGTTGCTGGAAGTCACTTCCTTCACCTCCTTGGGAATCCACTATCCCGAAGCCTCGGCGACAGACCATTCTTAGCACGAAGGAGTGTAATGCTTGACCTGGTCGAGCATTGGGGTACTTTGAGACTGAATATGTGCCATAAGTTGGATATGGGGGAAGGACGCAGCCACCAGGTTTTGCTGAACTGAAATTGAAAATTTTGATCTATACTACTCGTTTCTTAATATTAGTGGTCACCCATTCGAGGACCAGCCAAAGTGAAAGTTGTCCAACTCAGTGATCGTTTACAGAACACTGAGTCCGTGGGCCACGAGCGCTTTGTCTTATCGTAATACCAGTTTATTACCTGGATTTTGGAACCTGGGGTTCAAATTTAGTTAGTTGCTAGAAGCAACTATGATTTGATGTCTTTGGCTCTTAATTTTTGGCACTTTTGAGAGCGACTACCTTCGTAAGATCTGCCGACCCGGTAAGGCTTCTTAAATCACTGCCTCGTCTATAAATTATCAGGTTCACAGCCAGCTGGTGAAGTCATATGGGCTCCGGAAATCTTGCTAGGGCACCACAGCTCACCGGAAACCCCCAGACACACACCTCGGCACACCCAGAAAGTATGGTTAGGTATATAATAACTAACTATATTCTCGCTGTATGACTTGATAGTCAGAGAGGACAGATTGTTTAAGTACGATCATATACATAGAGATTCTTTCGCTCTCTGCAGATTCAATAATCGCTTTATACAATCACGCGTCTATATCCGAGTACTTCTGACCTTTCCGTTTTTGAGCAATCTGCTCTCATGGTCTTAATGTAAGTCTGGGTCTACCATGACTCCTTAAGCTCTCTACTTTTGCAATAAATATATTCTTCGTCAATCGTTCCTCACTCTCCATATGTTCACAGAAGTCCAACTTTGTGTCAACCACAACTCCCAGATCCCATATATTCGTAATTTCTAGTAAAGTTGTAGAACTTACAATAAGTGGCAGGCGTGAGATCCCGATTACGTGTGATTTTGATATGGAAACATTTAGAGGTATTAATATGCATTTTATTCAATGAGCACCATTCAGCTACAGCATCAATATCGGCCTGCAAAAGGCTCACATTGATAGGACCAGTAATGACGCGAAATAGTTTGAGATCTTCAGCAAAAAATTCGTAGCAGGATACTACAGAAGAACACAAATCATTCATATAGACCAAGAAAAAGAGGGGTCCCAAGTGTGAGCCCTGAGGCACACCAGACGGTACCATTCTTGTTACAGATTCAAAACCCCTGAACCTTACTATCTCTGAGGCATGGTTCATGGCATATGATACTTATTATTCATATATTAAACATCATCAATACTTACCCCAACTTTGTGCAGAAAGGGTCCGTTTCGTCGCTCCGATCGCCACAGTTAAACGCTCCATCGCACAGGTTGTCCAGTGATATACATGAACCGCTTCTACACTCCCATTGGTCACTTCTGAAAAAAGAAACAGCTTTTTTAAATAGCTGGTAGCCTCTTCACCAGCAGTAAAGATTGTTCAGGCCTATCTTCATCAGTAAACTCTGATAGGCTGTTTTGATTGTTTGTGTTTATATCGCAGTCATCTGGTTAAATCTGCAATTTGATTGAATGACTAGCGCGTTCATTGAATGACGACATTTAATTGTATGACTAAAGGACAACTTGTCAAGTTGTTTAATGTAACGTTCAAAGTCTTGACTAAACGTCATTTAGCATAGTCGTTGGATGGAATATAGCTGATGTTTGGTTTGGGTTTTGTTATTCAAGGCCTCGATATTATCAATATTTATTACTCATATTCTGCTTGCTCTTCCGACTCTGCACCTTTATGCTTGTAATCGTCGCTCCGGGGCATCAGGCATCTTGCAAACTTAGACTAAGTTGAGCTTGGTTAGAACAGTGACCATTAACGCCAGATCCCCTCTGTGTTTGCATCATTTCGGTTTGATTCATTTTGGGAAAGTTCACGTAAAATCACCTGACTGATTTTACGTCAGCTCTGTTCAAAGGGCTATGTTACAATCCGCTGTCTAGTTAGACGTTGAGTGACGCTTGTTCAATCAACGTTTGTCCTAGTCATTCAATTGAATTTCGTCATTCAATTGAATGTCGTCATTTAATCAAATAGCAGATTCAACTAGATGACGGCGACATAATATATACAACTTCGTAAACGTTCGTAGCCCCGCTGACTAAGTGTTCTGTAAACGATTACAGCGATAAGTATCTTTCGCTATGTAAGTAAATAAGTAGCACGTTAAGCCGTTGGTCCCGGTTATCAGTAGCATTACAGTCATTAAGACAGGTTAAAACTTTAGTTAAAAAATTTCAACAGCAGATTTCAAATTTCAAAAAATCTCAACAGTCTGCGTTTGTTTATTTCAACAAGGCAATAGGCTCACCACCTATTACGTGGGACAGGAATACACACGGTGTAATGTGGGCGCATAATATGCCTCTGCCTTACTTCGTAATATAATACTCACCCACATGTAGACTGTCTCCGACTCCTGTGTATCACGTCAGCAGCCAGGGACTCATTTCTGAAAACATTAAAACCAGTGCTAGTGCCAACGTTGCTTTACGGCAGTGAAACCTGGGTATGTCAGCAGATGCATGAAAGTAAATTGAATGCTCTGGAGATGCGATCGCTTCGAAAAATGTGCGGCGTAACTTTGGCCGACCGAATATGTAACGTAAAAGTAATACGTAATATGGCAGGTTGGAATAAAAGTGTTAGCGATAAGCTGGAAAAGAGCGTGCTCCGTTGGTTTGGACACGTCCAACGAATGAGTGAGGAACGATTGAAGAAGAATATATATTGTGCGAAAGTAGAGGGTAGAAGGAGTCAGGGTAGGCCGAGACTTACATATGAACACCACGTGAGCAGATTGCTCAAAAATTTAAAAGTCAAAAGTACTCGGATACTCAGACGTGCATGTATAAAGCGATTGATGAATCTGCAAGAAGCGAAAGAAGTATGCATGGATCGTAAAGCCTGGCGATCTCTTCTTTCTGACTATTCCTCCGACTCAAAGGGAGGATCCTCCGACCAGGCAAGGTGATCACGCCTGGCGGGCCGCGGCCTAACGGTTGATGTTGGGCTGTTGCATATATTCATTCTTCGGCACGAGAACTCTTATAGCGCGATGTAGGATTCTTAGTATCGATGTAGTTCGATAGCTTCATGCTATGTGGCGCTGGTCGCCATACATGTATTAAGAAACATACAATTATTTTTATCAGTTGTAGATCCCATACTACAAGCTTTAGTTTGCTTTATGCTAGATGGCGCTGTGTAACAAAATTCAAACAATTTTTTGTATTGTTTATCTGCAAATACTCTGTCATAATTTAATCAAAGTGGGAGCTTTCCATGGCCGATGTCGCGGCACAATCGCTTCGCTCGCTCACATACGCGAGTTAATGGTCACAGTTCGAAAATAACTTAACCTATACGTAGTTCATGATGGAGAAACGATCTTTTGAATAGATCAACTCTGGCCAAGATTCTCTCCAATGGACATTAACAGAGGCTTGTACCTATTATGAGATACGCAAACTTCAAAACACTTTATTGTAAATCCAACAAATAATTATTCCAACCCGGAAATCAAACCCGAATCCTTAGCAATTTCAGTCGCATATACTACCACTGTTCCACCGTGGCAATTATGCACCAGCGCTAATGATCTTGGTGGGGTCTTTTGACCCCCTCAAATTATACCTACAGTATATATTTACCTGTAATAGTCTTTGCTTTGAACCCATGTGCCGAGAATTGGTTGGACTGAAACAGAAAGCGTTATTAAACTTTTTTTGTGCGTCTGTATGTCTTGAACTCCTTCTAAATAGCAGGGCCAATTTTAATAAAATTGTGTTACTTTAAACGTGGTTCGTAATGGTTTATATTTACAAGTTAAATAGGTGAGAGGCACACGCGAGAGGCCCTGCGGCGTCGGCGACGGTATTCGGATCAGAATAAATTTTGTATATAGTTTTTAAAGTGAAACTTCTTTATCGTGACGTTTTTCGGTTACGCGACATGTTGTTTTGAAGTGAAACTTCTTTATCATAAGTGAAACATCTTTATCAACGTATAAGAGCAATTTTATAGCTGTAAAAAAATGTCGTAAAGAAGTTTTACATACTCTGGTACACACACCTTATTTTTTTACACATCGCCATCTAGCCCATAATAAGCTAATATATAGGATCTAGATAACTGATCATCATCATCATCCGAGCGTCTGTCCCAGTTGCGTCTCGCGACGCCCGGGGTCCGCTTTCCTACATTTTCTCCTCCACTTCGCACGGTCGTCGGCATCCCCTGTGGTGAGACCATTGGCACGCATGTCATCCCTTACGACGTCAAGCCAATAGATAACTGATAAACATACTTATATATTTCTAAATACAAAGATACTATATATAGGATACACCCAAACTCCGAAATAAACATTTGTGGATCACACAAATATTTGTACAGACTCGGAAATCTACCCCTAACCTCAGCTCGGCAGTTGCATACATTACCACTGTGCCACAGAGGCAGTTAAAATCACTACTAACATTTCGGAAAAACATACTCAATTTTAGATATAAAGTCTGAAATACTTTCTACTTATTCACCCTACTTTAAGGTTCCTTGATAAATAATACTATCATCCTTAAACTATGTTATAACAGGCCACAAAGCCTGTGAAATTCAATTATTTTTTGTTATTTTATGTTGGAACTACCTTAACTGAAATTTTACATTTGTGACTTGATGCATGATTTTCAACAGCAGGTAGCCACAACCTGCGTCTGTCTATTTCAACACGGCAATGGGCTCACCACCTATTACGTGGGACAGGAATCCACACGGTGAAAAGTGGGCATATAATATGCCTCTGCCACCCCTTCGGGGATAAGGCGTGATGGATATTTATTTTTATTTATTTTTTAACTATGTTCGTATAAATTAAGCATCACCCTTTAGTCTATGTATCTATCTTCACGTTATATCTCTTACGGGGTAGTCAGAGGGTACAGATCGCCAAGCTTTGCTTTCCATGCATACTTCTTTCGCTTCCTGCAGATTCATTAATCGCTTCATACATGCACGTCTGGGTATCCGAGTACTTTTTACTTATCCGTTTTTGAGCAATCTGCTCACGTGGTCTTCATATGTAAGTTTCGGCCTATCCTGACTCCTTCTACCCTCTACTTTCTCACAATATATATTCTTCGTCAATCGTGTCTCACTCATTCGTTAGACGTGTCCAAACCAACATAAAAATCATTCTTAAATGACATTTAAATTATAAAAACAAAACCTGTATTTATTGAACAGTTTTCCTCGTTTGACGTGGCTCTTACTGTATTCTAATACACGAACTCAGTGTAGTTCTGCTTAATGAGTTTTTACGTCAGTTAGTAGGAAAGGGTACCAAGGCGCAACTTTAGTCAATTCTTTTTGATAGGTTTCACCTAAAGTTCGAGAAGGTGACGCTATAGGTATACTAAAGGTATTTAGAGTTCACTGCGTAGGTCTCTCCCAATTATATAAGCTACTAGCCCACAGCTCCGCCCTCGTTGTTACGTTTTCCTATTCCCGTTTCCCACAGGATCCTGATCTCAGAAAAACGTAAATAAATAAATAAATATCGTTGGGACAACTCACACAACACCATCTGATTCCAAACTAAGCGGAGTTTGTACTATGGTAACCAGATTACTAATAAACATGCTTATATATTTCTAAATACGAGTAAAAATAAAAAATAAATAAATATCCATCACGCCTTATCCCCGAAGGGGTGGCAGAGGCATATTATATGCCCACTTTTCACCGTGTGGATTTCTGTCCCACGTAATAGGTGGTGAGCCCATTGCCGTGTTGAAATAACAGACGCAGGTTGTGGCTACCTGCTGTTGAAGTTTTTAACGTGCCTTCCGAAGCACGGAAACGCTCGCAAATGTAAATGCCACAAAGTGTTCACCCATCCGAGGACCAGCCATAGTGAAAGCTGCGTAACTCAGTGATCGTTTACAGAACACTGAGACCGCGGGGCCACGAGCGCTTCTAATATACAAAAATAAATACGAGTACATATATATTATAGATAATTAACACCCAGACACAGAATAAGCCATCGTGCTCATCACACAAAGTTTTATCCTGGGTGGGAATCGAACCCACGACCTCTTGCGTAGCAGTCGGATGCACTCCCACCGCGCCATAGTCACTGTGGCGCGGTTACCTCTACATCTAATTGAACCACTCCACTAAAAAGCATGTTGTTTCAAATAAACTTTGCAATGCCTTTACTATTGGAGTCCTATTCTACACAGTGAAACAGTGCTAAACACATTTTTGACGGCGAACCTACAGACAGCAGAAGGTGCCTAAGGTGCCGTTGAGAGTTTGTGCAAAATTGGTTTCTTGCGTTGTTGGTTGGTAGAGAAAAAGCCTCTTAGGTTATAGGGTAACGCAGTTATAGCATTTTTTGCCGGGTCGCCGTGGATAGCAAGGCCTATTTAGCGACCCGGTTGGGAAGAAATCGACATACCGCGGGGTTTAATGGGTACGACAGTCCCTAAGGGCCGGGAACCCCACACACTGTTGAACGGGGCGTAAACGCACTTTCGCGTCTACAAAAAAAAAACACCTTTCGTCAGGAATATTTGCGCAAAATGTCATGGTTCCCAGCGGGTTTAATTGTGAATTGATCGATCAGTAAGTCAGTTTCTGATTGTATATAGATAAAAAACTAATAATTATTCAAATGTTCGTCATTAAATATCATCCTTAATGTTGACTTAAAAAAGAAAACGGAACTGAATTTGATTATTTACCTTGATACAACCTTGCTAAATATGATTGTACCTACTACTAGCGCCATCTACATATTCCAAAACAGATTATTTCTTTATTGACAAAATGTAGACATGTAACACTTCCTTATAAACACTTTAAAATAATATATTATATAAGTCACAAAATTTAAAAAAATATTTTAAATAATTTCAATAATAAAAAAATTAAATGATATTAATAAAAATAAGATTATAGTAACAGGAAAACTCACCAAAACAAGTTCCTATAAATAAATAAATCCACATTTTGTAAATAACCATATAACTAAAATAACTAACAATAATAACACTTTCAACAACTAAATACTCCTTTCTTTCGACTAGTTTTGTACATTTTATTTCGCAAACACCATTTCATTATAATATTCAATGGATATTTTAATAAATATATAATTATGTATATGTGTGTTCAGACATCTCGCTATAACAGGTTATACCCGTAGATATAATTATAGAACGATTCATTGACAAATGCCATTCGTCAACAGTGTTACCTGCGTACGATATTTTCCCAGTAAAATTGGAGTTAAAAAAAAACGTATTTAGCTATTTCGTGAGAGAGACATAGTCACTTCTGATTTTGTTAACTATATTATTGACATATATGTATGTACGGTATTTTCGCGATCTTAGAAACTACTGAACTGATAATAATGCGAGTTGAACCAAAGAATAGAGTGATTCATGTGAAAGGTATTTAGTTGTTATTGTTTTATGTGAATTGGGTGAATATGACAAAAATTGGTCAAGATGTCGAATTAAATTAAGCTGATTGAGGACTTACATCAAAATGCTTTCCTAAACTCTGAAAGATATAATAAAACTATGTTCGAAAATATTATATAAGAAGCGCTCGTGGCCCCGCGGTCTCAGTGTTCTGTAAACGATCACTGAGTTACGCAACTTTCACTATGGCTGGTACTCGGATGGGTGACCACTTTGTGGCATTTACATTTGCGAGCGTTTCCGTGCTTCGGAAGGCACGTTAAGCCGTTGGTCCCGGTTGCCAGTAAAATGGCAGTCGTTAAGCCTGGTTGAAGGCCTTATGGGCGGCTTAAAAATTTCAACAGCAGGTAGCCACAACCTGCGTCTGTCTATTTCAACACGGCAATGGGCTCACCACCTATTACGTGGGACAGAAATCCACACGGTGAAAAGTGGGCATATAATATGCCTCTGCCACCCCTTCGGGGATAAGGCGTGATGGATATTTATTTTATTTTTAAAATATTATTCATTTTTTTAGGTCTACAGAAAAGTCCGCAGTGTCACATATCTATCTTGTAAGATTAACTTACTTATGTTGTGGTGAGAAATGGTTACGAAAAAACTTCACTACGCAGGTAAAGCTGTGGACATCTACTAGATATATTTAAAAAGCAACCGTGATGAACCACTGAACATGCTTAAAGAAAAGACGGTTTTTTTTAAGTTTGTTAGTGAAAGTTCTTCTCAAATTATTCTCATATTTTGCTATTGGAGTTTCATACAAAATTCTTCTTCTTTGCATCTTAGGGTTTTTCCAGGTATTATTATTCCCTACCTGGATGTGGAACCTGGGTTCCAGTTTTTTTTATTATCCAACGTTATTTTTTTTTATACCACAGAGGTGGCAGAACGGCCCACCTAATGGAAAGTGGTCACCGTAGCCTATATATGGACGTTTGCAATACCGGAGGTGCAGCACCCGCGCTGCCGACCCTTTATAAACCTTCTAAGACCACTTTTGAAGAACCCCATACTGTAGACATTAATGTTACGAGATTAAATTTATAAGTTGGCAACACTAACTAGAATGATGTTTACTCCAAGATCAAGTCTCTAAAACCAGTTTTGTTTCTTTTTGTAGATTGTTTGATAATTTTATCTCAAAATGAGTTCTGCTTGTCATAGATCTAGCCAAATATATAGTTTATAGAGTTATTATTACAATGGTGCTGTTTAAAACGTTTTATTTATTAATTATTTTTGTTAATTTAGGTGAGTAATGATGGTTATTTAAAGTTGTGCTAAATATAATATTAAGTGATGGATATTTATAATCAACTTAACAAGTTAATATTATACTATATTGGTCTTAAAAAACTTGTATATATTAAAATGTTTGTTTAGAATTCGGTTTTAACGTTTTAACCGACTTCAATAAAGAAAGAGTTCTTTATTGACTATGTTTTTATTTTTGTTTACATAATTTTGTGATTTATTAATCAATTTGGAAGGAAATTATACGAAAATTGGTTAGCTAGCTTCTTTATTTGAGCGTAAAGTTATATCAGCCTTGAAGTCTGGAGTTATACTATGATTAGTATTTATGGCTAGCTGTGATTTGGTACTTTTTCGAAAATGTTGGAATAGACAGTGGTGGGTCAGTTAAGGTCGATGTGGGCCCCTAGACCACGTAGGGGCTCCGATATATTACTAGCGATGGTTAAAATTTTATATATCAGTCAACTAAGTCACTTGTATTTTTCAGTTGATCAATTTCACCTTGAAAAGTGTTCTCCAGGGAACAAATCTTGGACCACTCTTAGCTTACTCTATTTCAAACTCTAACTTGATTTGATGTCAGGTGAGATCATGTTGGGGCCCCGTTTTTTTAATACTGATGGTTTCAATTTCATAAAACAATCAAACAAGTTACTTTTATTAGCTATTTCAGTTGATCAACTACACCTAGGAATGTGGAACAAATCTTAGACCACTGTCAGCCCATTTCAAACTCTACCTTTATAGGATTATCTTGTCTGCTTAAACGTGGCCTATACTTGGACAAAACCGGCAGGAGGATTCAATTGCAAACCTCCTAAAAACTCGCTTTCAAGATCTCCGGCTTCTAGAAGCGCAGACCTTAGAGTGAAATGAAATTTAAAAAAAATAAGATAAATTAGTCATTATTTTAATGATCAAATGAGTGAGGAACGATTGACGAAGAATATTTATTGTGTGAAAGTACGAGTAGAAGGTAGATTGAGTCAGGGTATACCGAGACTTACATATGAAGACCACGTGAGCAGATAGCTCAAAAACGGAAAAGTCAAAAGTACTCGGATACCCAGACTTCCATATATAAAGCGATTAATGAATCTGCAGGAAGCGAACGAAGTATGCATGGATCGCGATGCCTGGCGATCTGTCCTCTCTGACTACCCCGTAAGGGATACAGCGTAAAGATAGCAAGATAGATTATAATTAGTCAATTAGAGAATAGACCATGAGGCTTTTAGAGAATTCGCCACTCAGAAATAGGCTTTTAGACAATTAGCCATTTTGAAGGCTTAGGCTCATGCCAAATTCTCAAACCTCGGACTTGTTAAACCGCAAAGACATCCGGGTAACTCCACGAATAGATGTCACAGTGTTCACGGCAGACTTTGGCTACCATCCATACCATACCTCGATCGTTTGGGTATTGGTTCGGGAGATAACTTACTTCATGGGGACCCAGTTTGACATCTAGTTCTAGATGTCAATCTGATGCCCCATGAAGCACAAGTTTTTTTATTATATTTCAGTATCAGGAGCCATTGGAAACCGACCATACTTTTGCGGGTATTTATTGCAAAAACTATTTAAATAATATACTATTTATTGCTATAACGATCCATAATATTAATTTATTATTTCTTTCTCAGTAACAGCTACTCCAGTCGAAGGGAATTCAAATGTTTGCAAGGGACAGATTGTATCGAGAAGGAGTATGTTTGTGATGGAACTGTAGACTGCGAAGACGGCAGCGATGAAGCATCTTGTACTATCAAAGATATCAAAGAGTAAGTGTTGGAGAAATTAGGGAACATCCTTTTTTCCTTTTTTTTTCTTTTTGTTTTTACGTGTGGAAATCCCCTCGGATGTCATGCCGGACTCGAACCGGCTAAAACCACACGGTCCCTGCCTATCTGTCTATTGCCGGACGCCCCGGGTAACTCCTCGGAAAGATGTACCAGAGCTCCCGGCAGACTTTGGCTACCACCGTGGCCTCACCTAAGGGTTCTGGTGTTATAACGCTTTTTGGGGGTTGGTTCGGGTACTATCCCGCTTCTTGGGGCATGAGCGTGCGTGAAATTTTCACATGCCGACGGGGAACACCCTAATATAGAACTATAAAACTAACGTTATTATTACACATTATAAATAAGTAAACGGGATTACCCACGTTTTTACCACCAGTAATCGACCGACCGGTTTCAGTGTCAGACTCAGTGTGCGTAAAGAGTGCTCGGCGAACGGTTCGCACCTCTGAAAAAGGCTGTCTGAATACAGCTGAAACCGGTCGGTCTATTACTGGTTGTAAAAACGTGAGTAATCCCGTTTATTTATTTATAATAAGTATATTTAGAACATAAGTATATAGAACACTTAGCCCGAGTCACAGCTAGTACATATATATTATTTACTAGTTGACGCCCGCGGCTTCGCCCGCTTAGAGAAGTTTTCCCGTTCCAGTTTCCCACAGGAACTTGTTCCCGAGATAAATAGTAGCATATGTGTTATTCTGATGTATAAGCTATATTATTGTAAAGTTTCATTAAAATCCATTCAGTAGTTTTTACGTGAAAGAGTAACAAACATCCATACAAACTTTCGCATTTATAATATTACTAGTTTTCGCCCGCGGCTTCGCCCGCGTAGAGAAGTTTTCCCGTTTCCGTTTTTGCGTCCCACAGAAGCTTGTTCCCGGGATAAAGCTACCTCCCCACCAATTGTCAGCCAAATCGGTACAGCCATTGTTGAGTTATATATTACAAATAATATCTACTCTTATTATCTTTTTTATCTATACCACTGAGGTGGCCAACAAGCATACTACACACCTGATGAAAAGAGGTCACTGAAGCCTATGGACGTTTGAAACGCCAGAGGTGCAGCATTCGCGCTGCCGACCCTGAAAAACCTTCTAAGATGCCTTTTGAAGAGCCCTATAGAACTCTTAGCCCGAGTCACAGCTCATATATATTATTTACTAGTTGACGCCCGCGGCTTCGCCCGCGTAGAGAAGTTTTCCCGTTCCCGTTTCCCACAGGAACTTGTTCCCGGGATAAAAAGTAGCCTATGTGTTATTCTGATGTATAAGCTATATTAATGTAAAGTTTCATTAAAATCTATTCAGTAGTTTTTACGTGAAAGAGTAACAAACATCCATACAAACTTTCGCATTTATAATATTACTAGCTGACCCGCGCAACTTCGTTTGCGCCACATTAAGAAACGGACAAAGAGAGATTAGTAAAGGATGGTGGCGCGTAGGCTATTCTTAGGAAACAACTTTTGAAGTATCCCCTTCTAACAACAAAACACTGAATCGGAATACTTGTTGATGAGTTAAAACTGAATAGCCTATTCATTACAAACAAACTTACAAATCTTTCCCCTTTATAATAATTAGTATTCTACTAATAAATAAAAAATAAAAAAAAAATTGTAAGAATGGATGTTTGTTACTCTTTCACGCAAAATCTACTGAAAGGATTTTAATGAAACTTTACAATGATATAGCTTATACATCAGAATAACACATAGGATACTTTTTATCCCGGGAACAAGTTCCTGTGGGAAACGGGAACGGGAAAACTTCATCAGGCGGGCAGAGCCGAGGGCGTCAACTAGTAGACAATAAAAACATTCAACTAAGGAAGTGGTTTCTATATACATACATTTTTTGTAATAGTAATGTTCGACGGACTTAATTGGATGGACTGGGATTCAAAGTATGTCACGGGCGAAGCCGCGGTGGTTAGCTTGTGAAATATATAATTTACGGCGTCTTTGGTAGAGAGCAAGTATCATTGATTTCTTGTTTTGCAATTTGTGGCATTTACGGACGTTTTCGTGTTTCGGCCATCATCATCATCCGAGCGTCTGTCCCAGTTGCGTCTCGCGACGCCCGGGGTCAGCCTTCCTACATTTTCTCCTCCACTTCGCGCGGTCGTCGGTACCCCCTGTAGTAAGACCATTGGCACGCATGTCATCCCTTACGACGTCAAGCCAGCACTTCTTGGGTCTTCTTACCGGGACCCGGCGGGGTTGACATGGCCAGACATTTGTTTTCCACGTAGCCCGGCGTTTGCCGCAAAACGTGACCATACCAGCGGACACAGTGTTCTGTAAACGATCACTGCGTTAAGCAACTTTCGCTACGGCTGGTCCTCGGATGGGTGACCACTTTGTGGCATTTACATTTGCGAGCGTTTCCGTGCTTCGGAAGGCACGTTAAGCCGTTGGTCCCGGTTGCCAGTAAAATGGCAGTCGTTAAGCCTAGTTGAAGGCCTTATAGGCGGCTTAAAAAATTTCAACAGCAGGTAGCCACAGGCTGCGTCTGTCTATTTCAACACGGCAATGGGCTCACCACCTATTACGTAGGACAGGAATCCACACGGTGAAAAGTGGGCATCTAATATGCCTCTGCCACCCCTTCGGGGATAAGGCGTGATGGATATTTATTTATTAATTTTAGGCTAGTCTTGAGCATTCGTAAATATCTACGACGACTTATTTGGTGTTAGGTAACTTGCGGCTACAAAGCGCGAGAGTGCCGCGGCAGCGGCCGGCGATGCGCCACATTTGATAACTAGATTAAAACGAGCGTTTAATCTAGTTACCTACTTCTTTTTGTATTTTATTCATATTCTATATTTAGAATATAATAGTCGACATTCTATATAGTATTAGTGTTGACATTTTGAATTTCAGTATAGTGACTATCGACATTTTAAATCAGTCAGCATCTTAATCTTAGCTCTGTTAGATATAAAAATATGTACCCGATAACATTATGGTATTCTATATAAGACTTGGAATGATTAGTAATCGTTATTGTAAAAAATATGCGTGAACATTTTATTAAGATAATATTTTTATTAAGAAGTTATGGGAAAATAAAGTATACCTAATGATATATTCTGTTTGAACGTTATGCGAAACAAAGAGTATGGCATAAAACGTTATGCAGTTTTAAATTATGCGTAACGAATCAAGTTTAATATCTCCACCATATTTAATCGTCATTTTAAGAGTACGACCAGAGCCATCTATCGAGCTAATGAACAACTCGATACCAATGAACAGTGTTACAACCATTTTTAAAATTTGAAGCAATGGACTCCACTCAGTCTATGGATACATTTTTAAAGCAATTATTTTGCTAAATTTGTCATATTTTTTTAATAAGGTGGAAAAAGACAATTTCATTCGAGACGGGGATTGAACCCGTGACCTTTGCCTAACCAGGGCAATGTTCTAGCCACCTGAACTACCCGAACCGAATTTTAGTGTAAATATATGTATGTAATACTTATGTTTAAAATGAAAATGCTTCTTATATTTACAGACCTTCAGAAAATGCTTGTATCCTTCCTCCCTACCCTGCACATGGCACGTATGAAGTCCTGAATCCACCCAAGACGAGTTTCCAAGGACCTGGACAGAAGTTGCAGTCCTTCGTCTTGAGGATATCCTGTGCTAGAGGTTATGGCATGGCGGAGATCGGATATGAAGAAGGAAGAAATCACTCTCAACATGTGCTGTGTATAGATGGCGTTTGGTCACAAAATATATATAAGTGTGTCCGTAAGTTTGTTTATTTTTAGTGGATGTCTCGTGATTTCAGCCGTGTATCAGTCTTTAAATTACTCTTTAAAACATGCAGATGGCTGATGTTTTAAGGAGAAATTTATGTGTGAAAGTCCCGTTAAGATCGGTCCAGTCGCTTTAGAGATTAGTAGGAAAAAAACGTACAGACAAATAGAAAAAGAAATGATAGTTTTATGTAATTGTAAATACCGTTTACATGCATTTAGTGAAAAGCAGTTCATGTGGAATTACAAATAGACATTTTAATTTTATTTATCTAGAATCTTGTAAACATACATAATGATATATATGAAGGCTGCCTACACCACAACAATACTGTACTACGAAGATAGTTTCGCTCACAATGAAACACACGTCCGTTGCAACTGGCATTTAATATACGACAAAAGCAAACTACCTACATTACACATACATACATATTGTCACGCCTTTTGTCCCATTTATGTCCCACGTAACAGGTGGTAAGTCCTCTTAATCAGTACTTACTTACTAAGATCTAAAACAATGTATTAATATTCAAAACTTACATACTGTTACGCCGGCGGACTAGTGAACAACTTTAAACGTCATTTTCTGGGCCTTGGGAATGTTTTCAGCAGGCTGAAAAACGGTTTCAGGCCGTTTCCAAGGAGGCTCTATCACATACCAAATTATCCGAATTTCACCCCAGTTGCCGTTGTTTTCAGGCGCCTGAAACATGTTTTCAGTTCGTTTCAGGTCACCCCCTATCACATGACATCATAACCTGAAAACCCCTTTTCAGGCGTTTTCAGGACCCTTTATGGGCCTTTGAAGCCTTGTATATAGCGTAATTTCATGAAAGTGTGACAAGGATAGCAGTATTAGAAAGAGAGAGCCACATTCAGAATATTCCAGAGCTATTAGACAGGGATAGCACTATTAAAAAGAGATTGCTAACTATGTGACAGAGATAGCACCAGAAGGGACAGCAATAGGTCGAGAACCTTCCGGCACATACCGAAGGAGCAACTAGTATCGTGTGTGGAACATTCTAGAGATGTACCCGATTGTAGGTACCGAACGAATTCTCCCCAATTATTCCAGAACATTACTAGGCGTATATAAAGTACCGACCGAGCTCGCGGCTACAGGACAGTCTCCTTTGAGGAAGCGAACAGTGCGAATCAAAGCGAATCGAAGTGATCGAAGCTAAATAGTGCGATACTGTTACAGTGCAATTATCTAAGCGAAGAATTTGTGTTTAATGTGTTTAGTGGCGATTATTAGTTTTCGTTTTATTGTTTTTATTTAGAGTAATTAAAGTATTTCTTTTAAATTTGTGGTATTAGTGCAATTCCTATTAGTACCCACCCTACGAACGAACATTTGGTGTCAGAAGTGGGATAGGAAATGCCGATTGTGCCACGTGAAACCGAGCCCAGGGGGGTTCAAACCTGAAGCCAAATGGGAGCCAGTGGAGAATCTACGCCTGTTGCGGGAACATCGGAGCCGCAGACCACACCCAAGCAAGAAATGGACTTGAGCAGCATGCTAGTCCTATTAAAGGAGCTGGCTCGAAAACAGGACGAGCAGGCTAGAAAACAGGACGAACAGGCTAGAAAACAGGACGAGCAGGTTAGACAACAGGAAGAACAGGTTAAAGAACTATCGAGAACACAGGAAGAACAGCTTAAAAGACAGGACAGGAAACAGGACGAACAATCCGGAATACTGCGCGAGGTTCTCGAAAATACCGCAGCGTGGAAGAAGGAAATGTTATAGGTCTAGGAGAAACTTACCGATTTGGATGTCAGAAATACACGATGTGAATGAAAAGGTGGAGACGCGCGAAAACCGCCCGCAGAAATTGGAGACCAAATCAAAAGCAGTCAACAGTTCGTGTGTGCATGAGACTACCATTTCGGGAGGTGGAAGATTCAAAGCACCTCCCTTTGATGGTACGTCGTCCTGGACTGCATATAAGCTGCAGTTCGAGTCCGTTTCACAGGCTAACGGTTGGAGTAAGGGGCAAGCTAAGACGGCGTTAACGTTAGCCCTACGTGATGAGGCCCTCATCATCTTGGAGGCCCTGGGAGACGACAGGACATATGACCGTCTTTTTGAAGCTTTGGAAGCACGTTACGGCGATAGTCACCTAGAGCATGTGTATCGAGCACAATTGAAAGATCGAAGTCAGGGGCGTAATGAGTCCTTACAACAATGGGCCTTAGAAATAGAGAAATTGTTCAGGAAGGGTTACCAACGAGCTTCAGCCTCTCTGGTGGACAGTATGCTGGTGCAGGCCTTTATTGACGGGATACGGGACCTTGAGGTAAGAGCCGCAGTGCGATTGGGGCACCACGGGAGTCTTAAGGACGCAGTTGCCCACGCACTGGAAGTAGAGGCTGTACGGCAGGATTCGTCGAGGCCTTACAGGGTGCGGGAAGTATTTGCTAAGGAGCCAATAGCACCTCGCCGTGAGTTTGGACCACGATGCTACAATTGTGGCGAACTGTATCGTTATATAACATCCTGTAATGCCAATATACAGTTCGGTTGCCCCAAGAAGAAGAGAGAAGTTCGCGACCCAGCCCCGATGACAAGGACGTCAGGCTCGACCCCTGCGCCGCAGCAGGGAAACGAATAAAAGCCAGGACTACGGGACGAGTGCTGGCTGGTGGTCGAAATGTCCCAGTTATGATCTCACAGGCGAACGACGGGAATAGTCTGGTTGATACAGGAGACATTAGTGGAATACCAGGTCACCTTACCATTGACACCGGAGCTTCTCGGCCAGTGATCAGTTTTCGGCTACTGAAGTACCTGCCCAGAGATCATCTAGTCCGACCTAAGCAACTCCAGCTGCTAACAGCTACCGGTCAGCATATTCCCATTCAAGGTGAGCGGGAGGTAGTGTTCGGAATTGGTGAAAAGAACTACCAGCATACAGTCATCGTAGCTGACATCGTTGACGACTGCATCGTTGGCCTAGATTTCTTGAGAGAATACGACTGCAAGATCGACTTGAAAGTTGGAGTTCTGAAATTCGGATCTGACGAGGTTAATATAAAGGTTAAAAAAAACCACCTATGGAAGGTGGAATTAATGGGAATGTGTACTGTGCACGAAGGATCATTCTCCATCCGAGGTCTCAAGGGCTGGATCCGATAAGTTTGCCCTATCATGCAGAGCGCGGGGCCCACCGTTGTGTGTTGGTGGAGAAGAGAAACGACGGAAGACCCTGGATCGTCGCTCGTACGGGTTCTAAATCCAAGCAGTACTAAATGTGTCCTGGGAAAAGGAACTCTTATTGGGTCGTGTGAGGAGATCTCTTGGATACGGAGCTGTCAAGGAGCGGACGAATTCGAGAAACCTGGTGGTGTTGTACCTTCAGTGGATGTCGAGAGACTATTGGACGATGCCAAGAACGATCTCACCCTGGAAGAACTTTCTAAGGCACACAAGTTACTACTGCGATACAAAGATGTCTTCTCGACACATGATGATGATGATGTCCTCCCAGACATATCCGTCGACGGCGACACCCTTAGCTCGTCTTCGCCTGGGCTCTTGCATGAGCGCGAGCATGACTCGCAAAACCAAATTTTGTTTTGAAGGTCCTATTGCAAGAAGCGCAGTAAAAAGACCCACTTGAATTGCGAGTATAGTTGTTGGAGGGCTTGGGTCGAGTTTTTCGGATCAGGCGTTTGGCGTCAAGGTCTTCAAGACGGGAACGCTCAAAGTTTTCTATACCCGTGTTGACAGCAGTTCGCCACTCCGACCTCTGCGTTGCAAGCTCCTCCCATGACTCACTAGACATGCCAATTGCAGTCAAGTGGCGTTTTAAGACATCCCTGTAACGCAGAAACTGTCCTCCAGACTTTCGTTTACCTGAGCTAAGCTCAGAGTAAAATACCTTTTTTGGTAATCTGGAAGACTCCACGCGTACAAGGTGTCCACACCAGCGTAGTTGGCCTTTCATTAGCATACACTCCATTCCAGCGAGCTTAGCTCGACGTAGAACCTCAGAGTTTGGCACACTATCCTGCCATCTCACCCGAAGAATCGCCCGAAGACGCTTCATGTGGAAGGTATCAAGGCGTCTGATATCTCTCTTGTAAAGACTCCAGGTCTTCGAGGCATAGAGCAACAATGGTAAGATTATGACCCTGTAGACAGCGAGTTTTGTGTGGAGTTTCAGGTCATGTGATTTCCAAACCCGTCGGTTAAGACCACCGAAAGCTGCAGCTGCTTTGGCGACTCGCGCAGAGATCTCAGACTCGAGACGATTATCACTGCGCAAAATAATTCCAAGGTACCGGAAGGTACCTACTTCTGGCAGTGGTTTTCCTCGTAGGTAAACAACACCATCGTCCGCAGATTTACATTTCGCAGGTTGTTTTAGAATCTGGGTCTTAGAAACACTGATTACTAAGCCGAATTTACGACAGGACTCATCTAATTTGTCCAAAAAACTCTGCAGGTCGTCCAAACTGTCAGCCATAAGGCAGACATCGTCGGCATACAGAACATCTATTACTGAAACAGAGTCTATTTTGCGTTTTGCTCTGAGACGTGCGAGGTCGAAAACGCTTTTGTCCATGTGGACATTTATGGTAATCTTGCCATTACAGCTTTTAAGAGCGTCATTCATTACCGCAGCGAAGTAGATAGCGAAAAGGGTCGGAGCCATTACACAGCCTTGCTTGACACCGCTAGTGACCGGGAACTGGTCTGTAAAGTTGTTTTCGTGACGCACACGGGCTATCATGCCTTCGTGGAACTGGCGCACTAAATTGACGAACTTTGCAGGACAGTCACATTTTTCTAGAACAATCCTGAGGGCGGTTCTAGAAACACGGTCAAAGGCCTTTTCCAGGTCCACAAAACATAAATAGAGGTCGCGGTGTTGTTCAAAACTTTTTTCTTGAAGTTGCTTGACTACAAAGATGGCATCAACCGTACCTCTTTTAGGTCTGAACCCGCACTGGGTCTCAGGAAGGAAGCTTTCAGCTACATTACTAAGGCGACTATTGATGATGCGTGCTAGAATTTTGCCAGCTGTGGAAAGCAATGCAATGCCTCTAAACTTGCCACAATCAGAGAGGTCCCCTTTGCCTTTATATAGCTTGCTAATAGAAGCATCCTTCCAGTCCTGTGGAACCATCTCAACATTTCAAATCAGTTTGATAAGTTCAAAAAGTCTGGACCTGATACTCGGTCCACCGTATTTGAAAATTTCAGATCTGCACCTTGACTACCGGGATTGAGCACTTCATTAAAGTGTTCAGCCCAACGAAGAAGAATCTCTTTTGGATCTGTCAACTTCTTAGCTTTATCTCGCGAGTAAACAGGGGCAGTCTTTTTAGCGCGGGGTCCGTAAACGGATTTTAGCCCTTCGAAAAATTTTGCTGTTTGGCTAGTGTCAACTAACCATTGCAGTTCTTCGGCTTTACGGCGCCACCAACTATCCTTTTGTTCTCGGATCTTTGCTTTAAGATCCTGCTGAAGAGACTTGCGCTGCCCCGCACCGATGACTCCTCTTAGAGCGAGACGATAGTTTTCAACAAGCTGCCGTATTTCCACGTCAGAATCATCGAACCAGTCTTGATGTTTTTTATGTGGTGTGCCAATAACTCGCTGAGAAACACCATAGAGGAATATGTACGCCACCTGGCATCTACTGAGGTATTGTCATCAGTGCTGAGCATTGCTGCCTCAAATTCCGCATCTAGCTCACAACACAGTCCCTCATCACGCACCAAACGCGCACAAGCAAGTCGAGCCGGAATCCTGTGTTCTGCTCTACGCGGAGGCTTGTAGTAAAGCCTCATCCTGGATCTAATAAGACGATGGTCAGTCCAGCCTTGGGCACCACGCATTGCTCTTGTAATAAGTACATCTCTCAGGGCTCGCCTGCGTACAATGATGTAATCAAGAAAATGCCAGTGCCCAGAGCGTGGGTGCATCCAATATGTCTTGTATTTATCGAGCAGCCTGAAGAATGTGTTTGTTATGCTGAGGTTGAATTCGGAGCATAACGTCAGGAGAGCAACACCGTTGGTGTTGCACTTACCTACTCCATGTCACCCCAGTACGTTCTTCCAGGCAATATATTCTGTGCCAACACGCGCATTAAAGTCACCCAGCAGAATCAACTTGTCACAATCTGGAATCCCCAGCAAAACATTGTGGAGGAACGGATGGAGATGTTCCTCTGACACAAAGGGAGGATCCTCCGACCAGGCAAGGTGATCACGCCTGTCGGGCCGCGGCCCAACGGTTGATGTTGGACTGTTGTATATATCATTCTTCAGCGTGAGAACTCTCATAGCGCGATGTAGGCTTCTTAGTATCGATGTAGTTCGATTGCTTTACGCTAGGTGGCGCTGGTCGCCACACATCACGCAGATTCTCACAAAATTGAAGTTTGTCCTCATCAGGTGTTGTCATAGTAGGCACATACACGCTTACAAGATGTAGGTATTTCCTGGGAGCCATGTGGAGTCGTAGTGTCATGAGCCTATCATTGATCCCTTTTGGAGGCTCCACTAGCGATCTAGCGATGTTGTTTCGGATCGCAAATCCAACACCATTTGCGGCTCGTTCACTTGCAGGTTTACCCTCCCAGTAATACGTACATCCACCCAATTCGTCACAGAGCTCACCGCTATCCGCTAAATGTGCCTCGCTGATTGCGGCTATGTCGATGTTATAGCGGGACAATTCACGCGCTATGAGTGCAGTTTTCCTCTCAGGACAGAGGTTGTTTTCATTGTCCAGTAACGTTCTTACGTTCCACGCAGCTAAATTTAAGACTGCATTTAATTCATTACTATGTTTCTTTCGACCGCTTTTAATTGGTGACCAGATGACCGCGGTTAGCCACCTGGGTTGCATTGAGGCGAGCTTTGTTTAGGCCACCTTTTCTAGGCCCCTCCCCGGATTGGGAAAAGCAAAGTGCGATCCCTAAATAGGGCTGCTTTGTCGTCGGGTAAGCTGCCGTACCAGTTTTCTCGCCTCTAGTGAGTTCCAATACGACCATCACCACCCAACCGCCGTACGTGCATAGATCTAGCTAGGGACCAAACTCACCTGCTCAGTGCCCACCGCCAGTCCTCATCGCCGCAGGACTTGCACTCTTCGTCCAGTAATGAGCCAGGGGTCATCAACGCGGGAATATATTAAAGTGGGTAAGCATTTGCGCATACACGAACCCACTCTCTCGTCTTCCAGTCCTTGTTACCAGTGGGGCGGAAGTCTGCTACGACTGATTAGCACTAGAAGATGCAGTAACTGGCCGCATATTTCTTGGATCCCGACATACGCCCTATCAGGCATGTCACAGGTGCCCTGCTGCAGCGCCACGGTCGCCGGGTTTGAAGCCATACTGACGGTGTCCGCCTTCCGAGCCGCTGCAGACTTTATGCAATTAATTTATAGCCCATTAAACTAAGTTTGTGAAACTCAGTCCCCTTCACTGGATTTAGCCCGTGGATCGACACGGTTTACCGGGATACGGCCGCTGCATGCACAACAGCTACTTGGAGCCACGATATATATAGATCGATCGGTAGTATTCTGCAAGATTCCACTGCAAAACATCCCACTTATACCCCCATACTTACCTTATACTGTTATGTCGACACATGACAGTGATATTGGCAGAACTAGAGTACAGCATGAAATCAATACTGGTGAAATAATGCCCATCCGACAGCGACCTCGGCGAGTTCCAATAGCTCGGGAGAAAGATGTAGACGATATGGTCGAAGAGATGAGAAGCAGTGGCGTTATTGAGCCATCAACTAGCCCATGGTTTTCTCCCGTAGTATTAGTTAAGAAGAAGGACGGAACCATGAGATTCTGCGTTGATTATCGTCGACTTAATGATGTGACCAAGAAGGACAGTTATCCTTTGCCACGAATTGACGATACTTTGGACACTTTAAATGGAATGAAGTGGTTTTCTACTTTGGATTTAAAAAGTGGGTATTGGCAAGTGGAAATCAATGATAAAGATAAGGAGAAAACGGCCTTTTCGTAGATTCAAAATAAAGCGCAAAGAAATTAATTTCGTATAACCATAATTCGACCGGCCCGTGCGGGCGTAGGTAGGTACTGGAGAGCGGTGAAGTAATCAATGAATTTGGAAAATGTTCAAACATAATTGTAAAATTAATAAACAACGAGATTAAATGGGTGCCACGGGGTTCGAAGTATGTCACGGGCGAAGCCGGGCGGGACAGCTAGTAATAGATAAGGCTTCTTTTTCAATCTGAGAGTAACCCCGTTCAGCTATATTTAATGTTATCTATGCTGTCGGTCTCTCGGCGCTGCTTACCCCCGTGGTGGCTACGACGTGTTCACTGGCATTACGTGTGAACTTACGGCGCCTATTCTTACGCTTCTAGCGTCTGTTGTTAAAACTAACGGTAAATCGGTGAATAATGCAAAGACTTCGCTTGAAATAAGTAATTCTTTTACATTATTGAAGGCCTTGTACAATCACCAGTTCAAACAAAAGTAGCGTCTTTTTTTAAAGTTTGTATAACGGTTCTAATATAGTACTAATATTTTTAACAAACTTTGAGTAGATGCCCTTCCTTTAGACATACTCGGCATACGAACGTGCGATATTTACAAGTGGCAACATCATGTTGTTGCCCACAAGCACTGCATTTTCCGTTCTAGGCGCTTACAATGTTGCCGCTATTCCCGGCCTTTATACTGCGCGCTGGCCTCTGAGCCCTACTATTACCCTGGGTATTCGTGCGGTCACCCGTACTCGTCCTCTGTCCTCTACTATGGCTACGCCCCCCGTGATCTCTTGGCCGTGGTACCCTCTGATAGACCAGAGTCGGCTGGTTGTTCTGCTGTGAATCCGTTTTCACCTCGACAGCTGCCGCATCTGCTTCTGCCATCTCCAGGGTGATCGCTAATTTAAACGCACTCTCGAACGTTATATTATCCTCCGCAAATAACCTCTCTCTAATGGTACTCGCTAGCCCACACACAACTTAATTGATCGCGTAAATTCTCAAGTAAACTCGTTGCATTGAATCTACAGTGTTTAGACAGTTTCTTTAACTCCGATACGTACTTAGCTATAATTTGGTCTCTTTGACGGCGCTGACGAAACTTAAATCGTTCCGCTAAGATACTCGGTTTTGGTTGTAGGTAGTCACTCATGATTTTTATAACGTCACTGTAACTTTTTTTCGGCTGGCCGCGCTGGCGTACACAGGTTTACCATTAATTCATATGCTTCACTCTTAGATTATATAAACACCCAGATACCGCGTCCAGTACAACACGTGTCATGAAACTTTCTGCCACTTTTTTGCAAAAAAATGTGTGGATAAGCCATGTCCGGCGCGAGTATATTACGTACGCCGATGCGTTTGTGTGCGTCACGTGTGCGCCAATGACCGTATGGTGCGTCACGTGTGCGTCAATGACCGTATTGCGTCGCGATGACTCAATACGGTCATTAGCGGGCGGATTGACCGACATAACCAAACTAGTGTATATTTTTTGGCTGCATTTTTGTCGCGCACATTAGTAATCCGGGTGTTTATATAATGTAAGGCTTCTCTGCCTATTACCGTTATCAAAGTGGCCACTTTCACTGCATCCTTTATGTCGTTTAGTAGGAAATACTGTTCTAGCCGCTCAATATACAACTCCCAACTATCACTGTTTATGTCAAAACAATTAATTTTTCCAATCGGCATTTTTATAAAAATAATAAATTACAGTTACGCTGAGCTCGTAAATCGTCGCCAAATGATATATATGAAGGCTGCCTACACCACAACAATACTGTGTCGAGGTCCGGCAGACCAAATTTGGTCGTGTGTTAGCTCTTTAACACACGACCGGATTTGGTCTGCCGGACCTCGACAGATTTGATTCGCCGAGTCTGCCGACCAAAACCATTTAGTGAAAAGCTTCAAATTTGAAATTACACACACACACACACATTTCAATTTTACTTATCTATGTAGGTAACTGGTATGCATAGTATTCCTCTACATAGAGTAAATAAACACTACGTTATGTATTAACGTAGCTCTTTTTTCTTTCTGGCAAAAAATGTATAAAAAAGTAATTTTTGGGGAAAGATAAAATCGGTACTGTATCGGTAAGATGGCAACATTGGGAAAAAAATTATGAAAAGTGTCTTTAAATTAAATCTGGGGAAATTTACGACAAAGTAGCTAGAACGACAACATTGATCATATCCGATGCGGATCGCGGCGGACTCAATTAATAATAATTATGTCCGCCGGACAGCTGTACACACGGTAAGATTTGGTCGGGTGGCAAATCAAATCCGCGGTCTGGCCGGATCAAATCCGGTCGTGTGTTAGGGCTTTAAGATGCGACAAAAGCAAACTACCTACATTACACATACATACATATTGTCTTTTGACCAAACCTAAGTTTTCTCGTACCCATTTTTCACAGGAACTTATTCCAAGGTTAAATGAAATTAACCTGTGTGTTGATCCTGTGTGCTATCTTTTTCATCATGTTAAATGTAAAAAGACTCTCATTACTGTAGGGGAAAAAGAGGGGTGTAAGCACACATTTTCTTCCTTTCTTTCGCTCGTGGTCATTAGATGGTACTAAAGATGATTTACTGCAGTCTTGTGGTTTAAATCTCATTCGAATTTTTTTTCAACGAATGAGTGAGGAACGATTGACGAAGAATATATATTGTTCAAAAGTAGAGGGTAGAAGGAGTCAGGGAAGGCCGAGACTTACAAATGAAGACCACGTGAGCAGATTGCTCAAAAACGGAAAGGTCAAAAGTACTCGGATACCCAGACGTGCGTGTATGAAGCGATTGATGAATCTCGAAGAAGCGAAAGAAGTATGCATGGATGGCGAAGCCTGGCGATCTGTCCTCTCTGTCTACCCCGTCAGGGATACAGCGTGAAGATAGTTAAGTTAAGTTTAATTTTTTTTAGGCGTCCACTTAAAGACTCCTTGGAACTTCCCTGGAGTTACCCGGGGAAGTCCCGAACACATAACAGATAGGAAGTTCAAGAACACCCTTGATGTTTCCACTCGTAAAAAAATTCTTTGCCAGAATTACCATTTTTAAATCTACTGCCCTTTTTAGGTTTTTGCAAGCTTGATCCGGATCCGAGTGTCCGGTATATGTGTTCAGGGACTGTCTGCAAGGACTATGTTGCACCTGGAACCTTGGTGAATCCTGCGTGCAACACGTTCTATACTTCTGAATATCTTCTTTACATGAAGTGTACTTCTGGAACCTGGAATCACGTTGCTCGATGTAAAGCAGGTAATATTGTGCGATCTTTTTGAAGTAAAAATTCTTTATCGACGTTAAGAGAAATTTTAAAGGTGTAAAAAAACTGTGACGTTATTCGGTTAAGTGCCATTTTGTTTTGAAGTGAAACTTCTTTATCGACGTATGAGAAAAAATTATAACTGTAAAAAAATGTCGTAAAAAAGTTTCAGTTCTTACCTGTGTACTCTGGTACACACACATTGTACTGTTTCACAACATTTAAAAATATTGTGGAACAGTACAAGTGGTGTTATTGCTTGCTATATATTTAAAATATGTAGCAAGTGGAACACCCTTGCTACTAAATAACATAATCATTATCTAACGTTGATCCCGGTCATCATAATATTGTGGAATGATTTCTTAATTGATTCTATCTCTTTCAGTGTAGGTTTTTTTTTTGTCATCATCATCATTAACTTCGATCCCGGTCAATTTTTGAAGTGAAAACTTCTTTTAGCGCGGCACGCATTTTTTTTAAATGAGATCTAATTTCTAGACTCGCGACATTGTTACGAGACGCAGCTATAGGTTTACTCTTTATACTGTGGCTATAGTGAGTGCATATATGCATGTAGGTACATATATCAGACCGTGAACGCGTCTAGATAAATAAATTGTTAATAAATTTAGTTTTATCTTCTGGCGGCACCCCACCCGTAATTTTATTTAAGTATCTCGAATTCCCAGTTACTTATAAAGTTCACCTCGATTTGGAGCCCGAGTTCTACTTCTGTACTATCTGTCAGTAAAACATTTTTAAATGCTGTGGAACAGTACAATTAGTGTTATTTAAAATGTATTGTTAACTGTTGATAATTCTGTTTATTTATCTTAGACTAGGTGAAGCCCGCGGCTTCGCCCGCGTAGAGAAGATTTCCCGTTTCCGTTTCCCACAGGAACTTCTTCCCGGGATAAAAAGTAGCCTATGTGTTATTCTGATGTATAAGCTATATTATTGTAAAGTTTCATTAAAATCTATTCAGCAGTTTTTACGTGAAAGAGTAACAAACATCTATACAAACTTTCGCATTTATAATATTACTAGCTGTCCCGCCCGGCTTCGCCCGTGACATTATTCGAACCCCATGGCACCCATTTAATCCCGTCGTTTATTAATTTTAAACGGCTTCGCCCGCGTAGAGAAGTTTTCCCGTTCCCGTTTCCCACAGGAACTTGTTCCCGGGATAAAAAGCATATGTCCGTCTTCTGGCTGTAAGGTACCTCCCCACCAATTTTCAGCCAAATCGGTACAGCCGTTGTTGATATATAAATAGTGTAACTAACACGACTTTCTTTTATAAATATAGATTAAGATTAAGATTCCCAGTTATCTCCAAAGTTCACCTAGATTTGGAGCCCGAGGTCCACTTGTGCACTATCTGTCAGTAAAAGTCCTGTTAAAATCGGTACAACTGTTTCAAAGATTAAACAGAACAAATAGACATAGCAGGACCCCTTACACGCAATCAACGCCATGTAAAAGTTCAGCTTTCGATAAAATAGTAATGGTCTTTACAGATTGTGGCCGGTTGACGCCAAAAGGCGTAGAACTGATCATTGATGGGACACCTGCGAAACGTGGTGAGCTACCCTGGCATGTAGGTGTTTATAGAAAGATGATGTCAAGCGGTTACCAGCAGATCTGCAGTGGATCTATTGTTGCTAATAAAGTCGTTATATCTGGTAAGGATTTCTGTTTCAAAGCGTAAAGGCTGCAACTAATATGGCAAACGAAATATTATAGTCATAATATATATATATATATATATATATATATAGAAGCGCTCGTGGCTCCGCAGTCTCAGTGTTCTGTAAACGATCACTGAGTTACGCAACTTTCACTATGGCTGGTCCTCGGATAGGTGACCACTTTGTGGCATTTACATTTGCGAGCGTTTCCGATCTTCGGAAGGCACGTTAAGCCGTTGGTCCCGGTTGCCAGTAAAATGGCAGTCGTTCAGCCTGGTTGAAGGCCCTTGGGCGGCTTGAAAATTTTCAACAGCAGGTAGCCACAACCTGCGTCTGTCCATTTCAACACGGCAATGGGCTCACCACCTATTACGTGGGACAGGAATCCACACGGTGAAAAGTGGGTATATAATATGCCTCTGCCACCTCTTCGGGGATAAGGCGTGATGGATATTTATTTTTATTATTATATATTATTTTTGCACTTACACCGCGGGGCCACGAGCGCTTCAATATAATATAATAATAATATAATAATAACTAGTATGTGAAATATGTACAAAGCGCAGGTCGGTTTTTTTCTTTTTCGGTAATTTTGGCTTAGCGAATTAGTCACCGCAGTTTCGCCGGTGTCCGGAATGAGGTAAAAAGATTTTTTTAAGGCAGCAAACGAGCCATGTCTTTAAGCATCAAAATAAAAATAAGTGCAAAGTAAGGTACTTTTACAGAATAAAAATAATTGTTACAAATTTATACAATATATTTCTGATATATTATAGAAAGCGCCAATTAAGTTACCGACAACAAAGTTATTATAAAAATACTTTATTCAGAGTGACAGAGTTACAGCTAGTACAATAATTGACTAATTTTACAAAATATTCGTCTTATATACTATCTTATAGCTAATTCAGCATTTTACCAAATGACGCATGTCCTAGATAAATGTGCTGACTATCATCGAATGTTCTAGAAGTATATTAGCCGATGAAGCTAATATTAGTGGTTTGGGGTTCCTTAACTCGCTCGTGGCCCCGCGGACTCAGCGTTCTGTAAACGATCACTGCGTTAAGCAACTTACGCTATAGCTGGTCCTTAGATGGGTGACCAATAAATGGCATTTACATTTGCGAGCGTTTCTGTGCCTCGGAAGGCACGTTAAGCCATTAGTTCCGGTTGCCAGTAAAATAGCAGTCGTTCGGGCCAGTTGAACGCACTAAAATTTCAACAGCAGATCCAACAGCTTTCCCTGCAAGTGGTATACCAGCTGAGTAACGCACAAGATCATGGCGAGGAAAAGGAACAAAAACAAAACTACTTTACACAATTTAAAAAGATATATCAATCAAATGAAGCGCTCGTGGCCTCGCGGTCTCAGTGTTCTGTAAACGATCACTGAGTTACGCAACTTTCACTATGGCTGGTCCTCGGATGGGTGACCACTTTGTGGCATTTACATTTGCGAGCGTTTCCGTGCTTCGGAAGGCACGTTAAGCCGTTGGTCCCGGTAGCCAGTAAAATGGCAGTCGTTAAGCCTGGTTGAAGGCCTTATGGGCGGCTTGAAAATTTCAACAACAGGTAGCCACAACCTGCGTCTGTCTATTTCAACACGGCAATGGGCTCACCACTTATTACGTGGGCCAGGAATCCACGCGGTGAAAAGTGGGCATATAATATGCCTCTGCCACCCCTTCGGGGATAAGGCGTGATGGATATTTATTTTATTTATTTTATTTATTTATTTTATCAATCAATCACGCCTTTATCCCCGAAGGGGTAGCAGAAGCATATTATACGTTAACTTTTCCCCGTGTGTTTTTTGTTGCCACTTTCACTCTAAGATCCGTATTCCAGAACGTTTCTCAATACTCAATCAACACTTGAGGCTAGCTTGCCCTATAAATACTACTCTCAAGCGTTAATTGAGTCTTGAGGAACGTTTTGGAATACGCGCCTAGAACAATGAAAGTTCTTTTGAGAACTAATCGGTATTTATTGAAGAAAAACCGTTTTTAGAATGACACTGGAATTACAGTGGCTTACGTTAATATATTATGTTACTAAAATTCACAGGTTCGATTAATCTGGTATGGTATAACGCTTTTTTAATGGTTTTTCTATGATATGGTAACCTGGAAACCGCTGCTGTATCATGCATGCATGCGGGATGCCTAAAACCTCAGAAAAATTTACAGTGCTTCGATTAAGACTTAAAGGTTTACTTCTAGATAAACACAAAGCTGTACAATCATAAACATGCATTCTGAACTCCTTAATTTCGACGATTCTTCAACTTCTTTCGCTTTCTGAGGATTCATAAGTTATGTACGTTTGGGTGTCCGAGTGCTTAAGACCTTTTTGTTTTTTGAGCGGTCTGCTTACGTGGTTTTCGTATGTGGATCTCCTTCTGTCGTGATTCCTTTTACCCTTTACGCATACAATCGTTCCCCGGTCATTCACTGAGAGTTTCCGGACCGACCTAGCACGTCTTTTTATCAGTTTAATGCTGAAGTTTTCATTCAAAATGTCAAACAACAACAAGGCAGGCAAGGCAGGATGCTTTGCCTGCCTTGTTGTTGTTTGACATTTTATTTTAATTTTATTTTTTAACATCCTAGGCATAGAACGGCAAACTGTAAATAGATATACGGAATTTTGTTACCTGCTGTATAGCTGCCCGGTATCTCTGGCGGCAGTGGAAGATCAGCGCTACGGATATTATATCAGTAGCATTAGCTGAACTGCAGCCTTTTAAGCACACATTCTGCTATTACACTAGTGAGGTTCTACTGTTTTCATCTCCCTTATTATTTTTATGATTTTAAAGCTAATTAGAAGTGTACTGGCTAATTTATGTGTGTTTAATAAAATGTTTTTCTTTTCTTATCTTTATAAACCATCTAAGACCCCTTTTGAAGAACCCCATGCTGTATACGTCCATTGTGTTGGTTTGGATCAGGGGTTTTAATTTTTAAATTTACGTTTGTACGTTTTTCTATAATATCTTTTATCCAAGCCTGTATGCATAATTTAAGATGTAAAATAGGTGATTCCAAAAGTAACATCTAAAATAGACACATTTTATTTTACTAAATTTATTCGGCCCTTTAGACCTACCCCAGTTCCGTGCTTCGGAAGGCACTTTAAGCCGTTGGTCCCGGTTGCCTATAAAATGGCAGTCGTAAGCCAAGTTGAAGGCCTTATGGGCGGCTTAAAAAATGTCAACAGTAGGTCGATACAGCCTGCGCCTGTCCATTTCAACACGGCAATGGGCTCACCACCTGTTACGAGGGACAAAAATGCATACGGTGAAACGTGGGCGTTTAATATGCCTCTGCCTACCCCTTCGGGGATAAAGGCGTGACAATATGTATGTATGTAAAATAGGTGATAAATGTTAGATGCTTTCAGCTGCTCACTGTTTCTGGTCGGATAAGAGAAAATTGCTCCCCCCAGCTAACTACGCTGTGGCATCAGGCAAGCTGTACCGCTCTTGGGATGACGAAAGAGATATTGACGTTCAAAAATCTAACGTAAGTGAATCTTGAAACAATTTTGAAAAGCAACTAGTACGCTACTATGGCCTAAATTTAGTATGAGGTTCTTAAAGGGGTCTTAGAAGGTTTATAAAGGGTCGGCAGCGCGAGTGCTGCACCTCTGGTGTTGCAAACGTCCATAGGCTACGGTGACAACTTTCCATCAGGTGGGACGTACGCTTGTCTGCCAACTCAGTGGTATAAAAAAAAATTAAAGTAAAAAAGTTTTTCAGCCTCGAGCTGGACTCGAACCAGGGTCTTCTGGTTTAACGCACCAGACGCTTTACCAACTACGCTATCGAGACTTACTCTAAACTGACGTATTAATCCTCTCACTCTTATTCTTATTTCCGTCTTCACTTTGCTAGGTGACGGTAGATGGCGCTTAAAGGCGACGCTTAAGACGAAAAACTTGCGGTGGAGATCAAACGAACACTCTTTGTCCGACGCACCGCTTGCGAATATTTTCTTTTTATATGTGGCACGTCAAAATGGCGTCGCCCGCCTGATGGTAAGCAAAGACGACGACCCGTGACGGCCGCTATCTCAACCCGCAGGGCTCCGATAGCGACCCTCATCTTGACGGCCCAGAAATATGCCTTTACGCTTCTCTTAAAAGACCCAGGATTGTAAGAGAAGGGAAACACGTGCGGCAGAGAGTTTCAAGCTTTTGACCTTGTCAAACTTGACATATTCCCGCATGCCATTTCTCCTATTTTTTTTACAAACAGACCGTAGCGTAAAATGCTTAGCTAGCGAGGTTCACGCCTTATCCCTAAAGGGGAGGCAGAGACATACATATTGTATTTCAACTTTTCACCATGTGTATTCCTGACCCACGTATGAGGTGGTGAGCCCATTGCCGTATTAAAATAGACAGGCGCAGGCTGTGGCGACCTGCTGTTAATATTTTTCAAGCCATAGGGCCTTCAACCAGGCTTAACGACTGCCTTTTTACTGGCTACTGGGACCAACGGGTTAACGTGCCTTCCGAAACATGCAAACGCTCGCAAATGTAAATGCCATAAAGTCACTCATCCCAGGACCAGCCATAGTAAAAGTTGCCTAACTCAGTGATCGTTTACAGAACACTGGGTCCGCGGGGCCACGAGCGCTCATTGAAACTATCAATTTACTTACTTCTTGATTAACTCCTCGTGTCTCCTGATCCTGGTGAACGTAGTATAGGTTTTGTCGTTGCACAGTTGATTTTCAGCGTTTGGCGCCGTGGACACAATTCCCCGAAGATATCTTTCTAGTTTTAAGGCCTAAGCGCATCTATTATGATCAATTGATTGCCTCGGTGGCACATGAGTAGTGTATGCGATTGCCGAGCAGAGGTCCCGGGTTTGAATTCCGGGTACAAATATTTGAGACATTGGTTTCGGAGTTTGGGTGCTTCATATCTATACTAATATTATAAAGTTTGTTTGTTTGCTTGGTTGCGCTAATCTCAGGAACTACTGGGTATATTATTTTATTGTCAGATAGCCCATTTATCGAGGAAGGCTATAGGCTATATATCATCACGCTACTACCCTAAGAGGGGAGCAGTAGTCATAAAAGTCGACAAATCGGGTAAATTTTTATGCATTGTTGTAGAATTTATAAGCGACGGGATTAAATAGGTGCGGCGGGAGTTCGTCTCACGGACGAAATCGGAGGGGTCACCTAGTGTAAAATAATAATGAAAATGAAAAATCTTTATTCATGTCACAAAGTAACACTTATGAACGTCAAGATAATTGCTTCTACATTTATATTTACTGCCACATTGGCAAAGCAATTGGTAGAGCCTGAGGAATAACCTGGCAATAAAATTCATGGCCACTCTTTTAAATATATGTACAGGATATGTATTTAGAAATATTTAAGAATGAACATCAGTTGTCTAGATCGCATAGTACAAGTTTATAGCTTAGTTTGGGCTAGATGGCGCTGTACGAATAGTACATACATACATACATATCGTCACGCCTGTCTCCCATCGGGGTAAGCAGAGACTATGGCTTTCCACTTGCTACGATCCTGGCATACAACTTTCGCTTCTTCCACTTTCATAAGTGTTTTCATACACACACGCCGGTTAAGTGTACTCTTGACCTGACCTTTTTCCAAAATTTCTTCTATTTGATTGACATATGTACGTCGAGGTCGCCCCTTACCAGTTTGCCCATTCACTCTCTTCTGATAAATCTATTTCGTTAGTCTACTTTCATCCATCCTCTCCACGTGTCCGAACCATCTAAGCATACCTTTTTCTATCTTAGTCACTACTTCTTCTACCATACCGCAATGTTCCCTTATCACACTGTTCCTTTCTTTGTCCATCAATTTCACTCCAGCTATACTCCGCAGACTTCTCATTTCCACTGCATTAATTTTACTTCTATGCTTCTTCTGCCACACCCAACTTTCACTACCATACATGAGTGTAGGAACAAGTACTCCTCTATGCACAGCCAGTCTTGCCTTCTCAGACACGTTCTGACTGCTCATAAAGACGTGCATGGCTCCATTCACTTGATTTCCAGCCAAAACTCTTCGTTCAATGTCACAATCACACTTTCCATCTCTCACAAATTTTGAACCTAAATATACAAATTCTTTCGCCTGTTCCACTCGTTTTCCTTCCACAAAAATCGAGCAATCTGTCATACTTTCCTCTCTTTTAAAAATCATTACTTTTGTCTTATTTACATTCACTTTCATTCCTTTGCTTTTTAGCGTATCATGCATACTGTTAACCATCAACTGCAACTCCTCCGCCGATGATGCCAGTAATACCTGGTCATCAGCGTATAGGAGGCATTTGACAGTCAGTTCATTCATTTTTAAACCATACGCACTCTCTTGCAGTTCTTTCAAACAACTGTCCATGTATAGGTTAAACAGCGCCGGTGACGCTACACAACCCTGTCTCACGCCTTTTTCAATGTGAAAAAAGTCTGTGCAAGCTCCGTTGATTCTGACACAAGCCCTAGAGCCCTCATAGAGAGATTTCAGTGCTCGTATCAAGTGACTGCTTACTCCATACTTGGCCAGTGTTGTCCATAGTTCATGCCTCACCACTCGGTCATAGGCCTTTTCCAAGTCTACAAATATGCAATAGACCTTTTGACATTTTGCCAAAATTTTTTCGGCTATGCATCGTAAGGAAAAGACCTGATCCGTGCATCCTCTTCCTTTCATAAATCCTGCTTGTACATCCCACATTTTTCCTTCAGTTTCATTCATCACTCTTTTTATCAAAACTTTTGCATACAATTTGCCGACGATGATGAGCAAGCTTATGCCGCGGTAGTTTTTGCACTCTTGCTGTGACCCTTTTCCTTTGTAAAGCGGCACGATGACAGCCTTGCACCAATCTGCTGGCACGCTGCCATTCCTCCAGCAAAGATTAAAAAGGCGGTACAGCTGGCAAGCTACCACGCCATGTCCCGCTTTCAGCATCTCGACAGAAATCCTATCAAATCCAGCAGCCTTACCCAATTTCATACTACTCAATGCTTCCACAATTTCTTCCATACTTATGATACTTTCATTGCTTAGTTCATTCCTTTCCCAAAAACTCGTTTGTGCTTCCATATCCTCTTTTTCATATAAGCTTTCAAAATAATCCTTCTATCTTTTTAGCACACATTCTTCTCCTTTTAGAAAACTGCCATCCTGGTTTCTGATATTACTGAGTTTCGATGATGTTTGTTGACCTCTCACAGATTTTATAGATTTCCAAAAGAATTTTATATTCTGCTGGAAATTATCAGATAACCTACTATTAAATTTATCCCTATCATTCTCTTTCTCTCTTTTTATAACTTCTTTTGCAACTCGTTTATACCTTTTATATTCATTCTTTGCCATTTTTACATCCTCATCCGTTGCCCTCTGCATTCTTTGATTCACCTTTGAAGTCAGCCAGTCCAACCATGCCTTCTTCTTGTCTGACAATGCTTTTATGACTTCTGCACACATTCTCTTCACCTTACATCCTTGGCTTCTTTTATTTACCCCACATACTTCCACCGCAACTTCCACTAGACCTTCCTTAAGCGTCTTCCATAATTCTTCAATCTCACATACTTTATCTAAATTTTTAAATTTCTTACTCAATTTACTCACGAATCCTTCTTTTATGCTCATCTCTTGCAAATTTTCGACTTTTATGCGCTCTAGTACACTTACAGGTTCGCACACACGATGCCGCCACCGTTGAAACAGACCTCTTACTCGGCTGATAACCAAGAAGTGATCTGTATCAATCCCGGCACCGCGGTATGCCCGGGTGTCTAAGACTTTCGTTCTTAGTCTTGCATCTACAATCACAAAATCAATCATACTTCTCTGGTTTCCCTCTTGTCTAGTATACAAACGAATCTGTTTGTGGTTAAATATGGTGTTAGTTACCACAAGATTCCTCTCCAAACATACTTCAAGCAAACTCTTACCATTTTCATTCACTCGTTCGTCACCAAACTTGCCCAATACACTTTCATATCCATCACGCTTCACTCCAACCCAACCATTAAAATCACCTAACATTACAATTCTCTCGTTCCGTTTGCATTTACTCAGAATATCGCTCACACTCTCCCAAAATGCCTGTCTCTCACTTTGGTCTCTTGAAGATCGGTGCCACCGCGCATCTTGCGGAGCATAAACGCCCAAAATAAAGATGCGGGTAAGTCCAACCTTCAACCTCAACCAAAGGAGTCTTGGGCTCACACATTCATAGTCAGTCACACATTCATTCATTCTCGCGGACAGTAGAACACCGACACCCTGGCTCGCTGTACTGGTTGTGGCTACACCTGACCAGTAGGCTGTATAGGGCCCATGTGTAGTGGTGTTACATCCTTTCCTCTTTGTTTCATTCACACACAAAACATCAAGTCGTCTTGCTCGCATCATCTCGCATACCTCATCAATTTTGTCTTTCATTCCTCCTCTAACATTCAATGTAGCAAAGTGGCTATCCCTAGCCCACTTTCCGCCTCGATGGGAGACGAGACGTGACGGGTTGCGAACCACATCGCCGCCATTCCGGATTATTAAATTTTTAATATCCATTGCGTTCCCACGAGTGGCAAGGGAAATTCAAAGTCCGCCTAGACAGAGCCCCGCTTGTCTAGGTAAGGCTAGCCTTATTCTGGGGTCGCCCAGTCCCAGGGCAGTCAGGCACGTTACGACTAGACTCGCCCCTAGCCACGCAGCTCATCGGCACGGCAACCTTGGCTTGGCGGAGAAAGGATGGGAAGAGGATAAGGTAGGAAAAGGATTAGAGGGTAGGAAAAAGGATGAGATAGGAAAGGGGCTAGGATAGGTAATTCTGTCTAAACCTTCTGTATTCCAAACCTATAAAATATCCAGCAGCCAGGACAGTTGTTACACGCTTTTTTATCTCTGCAGTCCGAGCAATAGGGTCGAATAGTGTGTACGAATAGTGTCCCATAATATTTATTTATTATAAAATAATAATTAATTTAAATTTCATCTTTGCAGTTATTAGAAATAAGAGTGTCAAATCTATTCCAAGGTTCAGCGGCAAACTTTCAAGAGGATATAGCAGTCTTGATACTGGTCACTTCTTTGGTTTACAAGGCGTTTATTCGACCTGTGTGTCTTAACTTCGATATTATGTTTGATACTTTGCAACTTCAGCATGAAAATTTGGGAAAGGTAACTGTAAGAATAAATTCGTTTATAATTGCCTAAGTAGGACTTAAGTAGGACTTAAGACAAAAAATCATATTCAAATATTTAAAGTGATGATACTCGTAACTTAGTTCAAAATTAATTTATTCGAAGTAGCAATGTTTACTATGAGTTAAATAAAATAAATATCCATCACGCCTTTTCCCCGAAGGGGTGGCAGAGGCATATTATATGCCCACTTTTCACCGTGTGGATTCCTGTCCCACGTAATAGGTGGTGAGCCTATATTTGAAATAGACAGACGCAGGTAGTGGCTACCTGCTGTTGAATTTTTTTAAGCCGCCTATAAGGCCTTCAACCAGGCTTAACGACTGCCATTTTACTGGCAACCGGGACCAACGGCTTAACGTGCCTTCCGAAGCACGGCAACGCTCGCAAATGTAAATGCCACAAAGTTGTCACCCATCCGACGACCAGCCAGTGAAAGTTGCGTACCTCAGTGATCGTTTACCGAACACTGAGAACGCGGGGCCACGAGCGCGAAAGTTAAATAAATGATGATAATGAGATAAATAAAAAAAACGAATAGTCTTTGGAATATTACAATTTTTTTCCAAATTACAATCAGTGTTCCGAATTTTCCCCACACTCTGAAAGCAAATTAAAAGTTTTTATTTTGTTGAAGTTGAAAGATTGTGATATGGGTGTGAAGTGAATGCAAGTATAACTAAGGTTCTTGTATTTGAAAGAGATGACGTAAGAACTAAATGCGAGATTAGGGTAAACCAGGAACGTCTAGAGCAAGTGAATGAAATTGTGTATTAAGGGAGTATGTTTAGCGCGGACGGAAGATGTGAGTCGGATGTAGAACGGCGAGTAGCTGCCGGAAACAAAGTAGTTTAGGCTACACACGCTGTTGTAACATGTTTTTTAAAAACCTTATACAGCTCATCACAAATTTGTTGTATCATAGATCTGTTTGACATAGTTATGTATAATAATAATATAAATATAATTAACTGATTTAAATAAGCAGTGCATTGTATACAAAGTTATCTTAAAATTTATTAAACAATTTTGAAGATATAACTATAACCAGGCTAGAATTATGACCAAACGAAACGATGGGATATCACTGCGTTCTACTTTTTTTTCGCATGAATAAAATAAAAAGGTAAAGCTTTGTTTTAGGTGGCAGGATGGGGACTTACAGCAGCTAATGGAAATGCATCTGATATCCTCAAAACTGTTCAACTACCCTTTATCAGTGAAGGCACTTGTGTTAACACTCTACCACAGTCGTTCACGCCATATATTACAGGAGATAAATTTTGCGCGGGCTATACTAATGGTAAGTAGAAATTTATAAGACCTTGAGTTTCGAAGGAGGAGCTCGTATGATGATGACGAGATCTTCGGGGTCATAGTCAGTCTTACTTGCAAGATGCACCTGCTGACTATTGGATGGGGTCATGACGTATAGAAGGAAAACGCGAAACTAGGTCCGTATTCCAGAACGTTTCTCAATACTCAATCGACGCTTGAGAGTAGAATAAGGCAAAATCTTGCCTCAAGCGTTGATTGGGTATTCAGAACCGTTCTGAAATACGGACCTTAGTATAGCAACCTACGACTGTTCGCAAATCAATTGTAGTTATATATGTTACTACTTAAGTATGCTTAGCATCACAGTACAATTTTGCTAATCTTATTATGTTCAGAAAAATCTTCCACATTTTTCTACACTTTGTGATAAACATAATATAAATGCTAGGTATAAAAACAATCTTTCAGTTTACTATAGTCAACTGCATATGATTGGCAATTCCTTCCAGGGTAACTGTTTACGCTTTTACAACAAGCTTTCCTGAAACCTTCGAGTTATATGACTAAATAAATTTAAAAGAATGATTTAAAAAAGCTTTGCGAATAAATGCTATTACGCCATTTAAGATTATATACAGGACAGGGGCGCCTGGAAATGAGCTGCTGACGGCGTAAAATAAAATTAAATGCAAATACTTAGGCCATTAAAAACGTTTTCCGAGTTTTTTACCGGTTCTTCTCAGGTGGGCCGCGTTCCGAAGCAGTGGTCGCGTCAGTAATATTAAACTTATGTATCTAGTGTATGACATTTTGTAAACGCCGTTGAAATGGCCTATGCAATATAAATCCATTATTATTTATAAGAAATCATTTTGAAAAGCAATTAAGTATTATGCAAAGTTTTCTAAATTTTAATTTCAAAGTGAACAAAAAATTAGCTGGACTCGAAACAGCGTCTTCTGGTTCAACGCTCCAGACACGTTTACCAACTACACTACCGAGATCTACTCGTAACTGACGAATTAATTTACCTCTTAAGGCGCCAAAGACAAAGTTGCACGGTACGAATGTATAGAATTGCACCTATAATCATTCGATTTGTGATGGCACCTGCCTAAACATTAGAAATCAATTTTGAAAAGTAACATTTTCTAAATTTCAATTTCAAAGTGGATAAATTACGCCACCTTAAGACGTAAACAGGATTAATTTGTCAGTTTCGAGTAGGTCTCGGTGGTGTAGTTGGTAAATGTGTCTGGTGCGTTGAACCAGAAGATACTGGTTCGAGTCCAGCTCGAGGCTGAAAAAAAGTTTTCTACTTTGTAGGTAATTTTATTTATTTTATTTTAAGAGTATTAATAACCATCCTCAATTAACATTTAAATAATTACTGCTTCTATGAGTGGGTGATGAGTCTCCACCCTATGCTTTCTAAGGTTAAGATGAGGAATGACAATGTACTGACTGAAATCTTTCTATAGGCACAGCTCTATGCCACGGCGATAGTGGTGGTGGATTGGTTTTCCCTGAACGCGAGCAGGGAATCGATCGATATTATCTTCGGGGAATTGTGTCCACGGCGCCAAACGCTGAAAATCAACTGTGTAACGACAAAACCTATACTACGTTCACCAGGATCAGGAGACACGAGGAGTTGATCATGAAGTAAGTAAATTGACGGTTTCAATGAGCGCTCGTGACCCCGCGGTCTCAGTGTTCTGTAAACGATCACTGAGTTACGCAACTTTTACTATGGCTGGTCCTGGGATGAGTGACTTTATGGCATTTACATTTGCGAGCGTTTGCGTGCTTCGGAAGGCACGTTAACCCGTTGGTCCCAGTAGCCAGTAAAAAGGCAGTCGTTAAGCCTGGTTGAAGGCCCTATGGCCTGAAAAATATTAACAGCAGGTCGCCACAGCCTGCGCCTGTCTATTTTAATACGGCAATGGGCTCACCACCTCATACGTGGGTCAGGAATACACATGGTGAAAAGTTGAAATACAATATGTATGTCTCTGCCTCCCCTTTAGGGATAAGGCGTGATAAATGTAATTCCGTAATATCAAAATTCAATCGTTCCATTTCAACAGCCATTGGCTTACCACCTGTTACGTAGGACTAAAGGCCATGCGGGGCAATGTGGGCGTGTAGTATGAAAAAGGACAGGTGTAATGATGGTTTTATTAATACCACTGAGGTGGCAGACTAGCGTACGGACCACCTGATGCAAAGTGGTCACCGTAGCCTATGGACGTTTGCAACACCAGAGGTGCAGCACTCGCGCTGCCGACCCTTTATAAACCTTCTAAGTCCCCTTTTAAAGAACCCCATACTGTAGACGTTCGGAAAAGCCCAGGCAGGGAGCTCATTCCACAATCTAAGCGTACGCGGAATAAAGCCTCTATCAGACCTAACCGTATGCGTGCGCTCCGGACGCAAAGTGTGAGGGTGAACACCCTGTCTATGGTGAGCGGTGCGATGATAGAAGGTAGCCATGGGCATCATGTCAAACTAATCAGAGCACAGACCGTTGTACAGGCGATAGAACACGCAAAAGATGGCAAAGTCTCTCCTGTCGCGAAGGAGTTCGACACCGCCCGCTAGAAGAGGATCGTTAAAAATCCTTATAGCACACCCTTCTACAGAGTCGAAAATATAGACCTGTTTCAAAACTCTGCCTACCGCTTTGGGGATAAAAAGCGTAGTTGATAAGTGAGCATAAATGCCTAGCGGGCTTGATGTGTACTGTAGTTTTATATAAAGTGATATTTTTATGTTTTAGTGCACTCCTTGAAGCGAATGCTGATCGGAACTGCCCGTCGGGCATGTTCCGATGTGAGGATGGTTCATGTCAAGAACAAGAAACTGATTGCAGTGAGGTAAAGTTAGGTTTTAAATAGATTTGAAAAATTAACTAACTTAATTAAATAAATCATCAATCTTAAATAAAACATCAATCATAATAAATTAACTAACTTAATTTAAAAAAATTGTAACTTATTTAAAATAAATCATTAATGTCTAAACTTAGATAAAGTCGTACAATTCAAATAATTGTCAATTGTTCATACTAAAAGAGGCTACTCTGCGGAGGCCTAATTGAATTTTTCTTTTACAGAACCGATAGTATAGCTACGTGCATACCCTCTCCTCTAGTCCCAGCATATTGATGAATGCGATCGAAGCAGAAAGAAGCAATTTGATGAAGAGTATAGCCCAGAGCAGGGAATATTTCTCGCTTCCTCACTCACGCGCTAAAAGAGATGATGTTTACGTCAAACTGTCTGAGAAAGTTGCATCGACCAGGGGGCCGAGTCTGTTATTTCAATCGTGTCGAAATCGTCGCTCAATAGAAAGCCACCGGTCAATTTTGACAGTTTTCATAGTCTACTATTACAATCATACTCCAATAGACTTCTATCGGTCGGCCGATAAAATTCTACTAACACTAACCGCGTCAGTGGCCGCTATTCAGTTGCATTTTTGATAGTCTACTAACATTTTGACAGTTAAAAATAGCGATTCTGGTTCTATTCTACGGCTTCTCAATAGTAGGCGGCCTCTGTAGTAATCAGTGTACTCGTATAAGCAAACGGTGCCAACTCCTGACAAGCTTAGTTTGTATAAAATGTTTAGAGAAGGCGTATCTCATAAGGCACGAGTGATGAAGTTTCCTTGCCCTGTGGTATAGACAAAAATAATCATTGGATATTATACCTAAATGTATTTTTGGTGAACTTGTTGTACATTAGTGGAAATATATGTTTAGTTGAAAAGCATTTTTCCTTTACTGGGACATTTATCGCTATTGGAGTCCTGCGGGTTAAGATAACAGCCCTCAATCACGGGTCGTCTTCTTTGCTTAACATCAGGCGTGCGACACTTTTTGACTTCCAAATATAAAAAAGCATTAATCTTTCATTGATTAATAAATAAATAAAGTGGAATGACACAATAAATTGCCATAAAAATATGTAGGAGCAATGAAGTAATTTGTACTAGTATATGGACGTTGCATGTTACATTTGACATCTGTCAAATGCCAAGGTGAGACCAGTGTGTTAGCGACGCGACACAGTTGACATCTAGAGCTCAACCCCGCCGGGTGTGCGCACTGATTCTATCTTACCACGTGCAATAACTAAATATGGCGGACACTGATGATATTTCAAATAGAAATCTCTCTGCATCTCCGACATATATATTTGGCGTTTACATACTCCATCAATATATCCATCACGCCTTGTCCCCGAAGGGGTGGCAGAGGCATATTATATGCCCACTTTTCACCGTTACATACGATGTGTTTTATGTTATATTAGATCTTCAACAGAGAATATTACAGAAACGTTATCACATCATCGTTTGCAGTTCGTAGTGTCAATTACAGTACAATTAATATAGCGTGACACAACCGCACTAATTACAGCAACGCAAGGGGCGCGGGGGACGTATAAACATTATACATATACTAGATGACCCCCACAGCTTAGCCCGTGGAATATTTCGACCTCCCGTCGCACCTATTTAATCCCGTCGCTTACAAATTCTACATGGACGCATAAAAATTTGTCGACATTTATGACTACTGCTCTGCTCCCCAGTGTAGTAGTGTAATGATATATAGCCTATAGCCTTCCTCGAAAAATGGGCTATCTAACACAAAAAGATTTTTTCAAATCCGAGTAGTAGTTCCTGAGATTAGCGCGATCAACCGAACAACAAAAAAACAAACAAACAAACTCTTCTTTTTTATAATTATAATATAGTAACGTATAGATATACTATAGTATAGATTACTAACAGCATATTTTTGAAACGATTAAAAACAAAGTTTTCGTGACAGTAAAGTTTTGAGTTTTCGAAATGTTGTACACAAGGTACGATATAAAGAATTTTTGCTTTAAAATTCAACGAATATAAACGTCCTGCCGTAAATAATATTTAGGGCCGTATTATAGAACCTTACTCAAGCCTCAAGTATTACTTAGAACTAGTTTTAAGCTGAGCTTTTATTATAGAACCTTACTCGATTCGTGAAACGTCAATCTAGAATCACCTGAGAGCTGTCACAGTGAAATGACGTTTGATTCATATTATAGAACAGTGCTCAAGTGTCATTTCAGTGATCCTTTATTTTTAAACCATATTCAGCTCAGATTCGCTACTTGATTCGAGATTTGCGAGCAGTTTTCGTAAGTTTAGTCGACACCACGCTCAAGCAGAGATTTTAGTTAACAAAAATAAAAGATGGCCTCCTTTATCTTTCTAAAATTGACATTTTTGAAGATAAATAGACTATTACTTACTTATCATTCCCGTGTTTATCCCCGAAAGGGTGGCAGAGCCATATTTACGCCCCTATTTCAGTGCCAGCACATTCTACCAAACAGCAGACCCGTACCAATCAATAACAATTACTTTACAAAGATATTAATTCAGTATTATATTAATACCGAAGACAGTGTGATCTTGTATTGTGTGGCAGTGTGGATCGTATTGCTTCATTCTTTTATTTCAACTACCACACTTTTAATAGAAATGTGATAATAAAATAATACCGATGATAATAATGAGATATGTGGATATTAAAAAATAATGTCATTATTATGGTTGTGTTGTAGAGTCAATGTCGCTTACGAGTAGTGTAGCTATGTACCATAAAACACATAACATTAAACACAAGATAATACCTTAAATGATGGAACATTTGTTAAACCAATACCAGCGTGGACATCCTTTTTATGCCACAGCATCCTTTCAGGATAGTACTGTAGCTTGTGCTGTACTGCACTATTGTGCCTATTATATTAATATCCCTATTGACTTCCAATACACTTTACCCCCTAAGAGAGTACTCCATATAATAAGAACATGATCATTCAATATGTAGAAGGAATAGGAATAGATAAAGGAGAGGTTTGGATAAATTTTCAAAGCGATTTGTAGATGCTGACTTTCATATAATTTTTATTAAAGTGAAAAACATGACTTGGTTTAGGATGGGGTTTGACCCGTAACCTATGTCTAACCAGGGCAATGTTCTATGCCACTGAGGTATCATAACCATACCAAAATAAGTTGAAATTATTTACTATATTTTCATTGTCACTCGTTCAAGCCCCATCTTGAACCGAGTTATCTTTATCACTGTAATAACATTTATTTGAATGAGAGGTGTGTGTACACACCTCTCATTCAAACTCTAATACAACTTATAACAACAATCATCAATAGATAAAATATTTATTTTAATGATTTTTTTATACTATATTAATTAAATATTCATATTAAACAATACAATTATATTTTATTTTATTTAAATAAAGAACCTAAAAATAATTAATCATTATTATTTCTTAAGATAATGATTTGATGACAGATTCTTTGGTACTTTCTTGTGGTGAATATTGTGCACGACAGGCTCGGCAAGTTTTTGGACGCTTGTGTTACAGTCGACTATCTCATTAATAACAAAAGGACAAGAGTTTCAACTTCTGTTCTCTGAGATACTATTATTTCCACAGTATCTGTTTCAGCTTACAATATCACTGTAACAAAAAAAAAATCTTCAGGTATCTTACTGGCTTGGTGGTGTAGGTGATAGTGTATGTGACTGCTACTCATGTAAGGGTCCCAGATTGGAATAAATATTTGTGAGATCCCCAAATGTTTGTTTAGAAGTTTGGATGTTTGCTCTATAACAATGTATATATTTAGATATACATATGTATGTTTATCAGGTGAGTAGTTCCCATAACCCAAGCTTAAAGGGTTAGATGGCGCTGTGTGAAAAGTGTCCTACAATGTTTATTTATAAACTCATTACCTACATACAACTTTGATTCACGGTGTTAAAGCTTCTGTTCTACATGTGACTTTAAGCTCTATCTTTCTATCCTCTCAAGGTTGTTTATGACAGAGCCCCGAACCCTATGCAACCAATGTTACAAAGTGTACAAAACTCTATAATATTTTCAACAAATAATAGGTAATTACCCGGTATGTGTCAATAGTCTCTGGTATTTAAATTCAGTGCATATGTTACATTAGATATCTGGATCCATATCGGCATCAGGATAAAGACCTCCACAGACAGTGGCTATATGGTACTGCCTTTCACACGTAAGTTCATCACGCTGTCTTGCTCTGAAATTTTACCACAAAGCGGCTCAACTGCACTCCGGATGCCTAGAACAAAAATAGAATGAATCTTATTAAACAGTTATCATGAATTACTAGATGGTGTATATCTGCACAAATATATAAGACCATAAACCTCCAACACTTACTGTTTCGATAGTTTTTGTAGTAAATATACTTTTCTGAAATATTGGCCCAAGACGTTGTATGGCATCGTTTTTTATTTTGTATACCTAATATTCTTGAAAGATTTCAATATTTCTAGTAATAGATTCCTTTGGACGATCGTAAAATTCTTCTATTTTCAGATATGTACAGAATTAGAAGAATTTCAATTAATTTACAATGTAAACATAACACTGGCACCATAATATCAAATGTCAGTCAAGCAAAGTTTATTAAACTCGCGATCCATTTAACGCAGAGAAAAGGTTCATTTGGGGACTTCCTCTACAGCAGTTTTTTGTTTAGTATTTTGAAGTAAGGATACTTTAAAGCAATCACAGAGGTGATTAGATCATTTCAATGAAAAAAGTAAATAAAAAATAAGCTTTTGAAACATAAATATCAAAAAGTAAGCTGCGTGGAATGAAAACAAAATATGTAAGGAATAAAAATGTAATAGAAAACAGACTGTTTTTAGGCTTGCAACATTCCAATGCGTATTCTGGCGATTGGAGATTTGGATATTTACTCAAGGTTACTTTTCACCGATCTGAGCATGGGGATAGTTCTATAATAAACCACATGCTTATGTCTAGATTTAGCACTCAAGTGTCAATCTGCTAAATTCCGTTTATGTGTGACTTGAGTTAGTTTCTGTAATACGACCTTAGTATCAGAACGTCATTACAAGTCGCGCCGTATCAAACTCTCAAACATCTCTCAAACATTGACGTACAATGACGTTCTGTGGCGCGGTGGGAGTGCATCCGACTGCTACACAAGAGGTCGTGGGTTCGATTCCCACCCAAAACTAAAATTTGAATATTTTCAAGTGAATTTTATAGAATCAAGTTGTGATTTAAGAAAGTTGAAAAAAATATCCATCGATAATTTCACACAAATATGAAACACAATAATAAAATACAAATTTGAAACACAATTTTACTCACCTTTACTACTTGTTACCTGCCAAAGCCACCGCGACCCAGGTTGTATATTCTGCTTATACCGGTATAGTTTGCTTATACCTGTATAGGGGACACTGGCAGAAAATGCCACTAGGCATTATTGCCTAGTGCATTGTATTATGCCTTGTGCATTATATTTTGCAGAAAGTGTAAATAAATAAATATATAGAAGAATTTTCAGCTTTTATAATATAACTAAGGTATGGGTGTCACGGGCTCTCACTCTATAAATATATAACTGAACACACACAAAAAAACATTAAACAAAAGAATTTAACAAAAATAAAAAACAAACAATTAACACGATTGCGCAAAGAGTCGACTATGGTAGCGTCACTAAAGTCGACTTACCTGCTCTCACGCCGCCCGCGCGCCCCGCTGCTGGAGGTCGAAATCGGCCTCAACCCGCACCTTATTCAATAATTTTGTGATCAGTGCGTTTGAGGCGTATTTCGACCTCAAATATTTTTTTTACAATATTGAGTCAATGCTTCGCAGACATAGAGAAAGCTATATTTGTCTTTGTCATACCTCATACGGTTGAGTGTAAACAGCCGCCGCACTAGAGAGAAAACACCGTTTTACGCGCCGCACCAGCGTAAAGTCTACCATGAGGCTGAATCAACCTCAAGCCGCAGTGAACGTGTTAAAAAGGCGGTACAGCTGGCAAGCTACCACGCCATGTCCCGCTTTCAGCATCTCGACAGAAATCCTATCAAATCCAGCAGCCTTACCCAATTTCATACTACTCAATGCTTCCACAATTTCTTCCATACTTATGATGCTTTCATTGCTTAGTTCATTCCTTTCCCAAGAACTCGTTTGTGCTTCCATATCCTCTTTTTCATATAAGCTTTCAAAATAATCTTTCCATCTTTTTAGCACACATTCTTCTCCTTTTAGAAAACTGCCATCCTGGTTTCTGATATTACTGAGTTTCGATGATGTTTGTTGACCTCTCACAGATTTTATAGATTTCCAAAAGAATTTTATATTCTGCTGGAAATTATCAGATAACCTACTATTAAATTTATCCCTATCATTCTCTTTCTGTCTTTTTATAACTTCTTTTGCAACTCGTTTATACCTTTTATATTCATTCTTTGCCATTTTTACATCCTCATCCGTTGCCCTCTGCATTCTTTGATTCACCTTTGAAGTCAGCCAGTCCAACCATGCCTTCTTCTTGTCTGACAATGCTTTTATGACTTCTGCACACATTCTCTTCACCATTTCTTCTTCATTGGCTTCTTTTATTTACCCCACACACTTCCACCGCAACTTCCACTAGACCTTCCTTAAGCGTCTTCCATAATTCTTCAATCTCACATACTTTATCTAAATTTTTAAATTTCTTACTCAATTTACTCACGAATCCTTCTTTTATGCTCATCTCTTGCAAATTTTCGACTTTTATGCGCTCTAGTACACTTACAGGTTCGCACACACGATGCCGCCACCGTTGAAACAGACCTCTTACTCGGCTGATAACCAAGAAGTGATCTGTATCAATCCCGGCACCGCGGTATGCCCAGGTGTCTAAGACTTTCGTTCTTAGTCTTGCATCTACAATCACAAAATCAATCATACTTCTCTGGTTTCCCTCTTGTCTAGTATACAAACGAATCTGTTTGTGGTTAAATATGGTGTTAGTTACCACAAGATTCCTCTCCAAACATACTTCAAGCAAACTCTCACCATTTTCATTCACTCGTTCGTCACCAAACTTGCCCAATACACTTTCATATCCATCACGCTTCACTCCAACCCAACCATTAAAATCACCTAACATTACAATTCTCTCGTTCCGTTTGCATATACTCAGAATATCGCTCACACTCTCCCAAAATGCCTGTCTCTCACTTTGGTCTCTTGAAGATCGGTGCCACCGCGCATCTTGCGGAGCATAAACGCCCAAAATAAAGATGCGGGTAAGTCCAACCTTCAACCTCAACCAAAGGAGTCTTGGGCTCACACATTCATAGTCAGTCACACATTCATTCATTCTCGCGGACAGTAGAACACCGACACCCTGGCTCGCTGTACTGGTTGTGGCTACACCTGACCAGTAGGCTGTATAGGGCCCATGTGTAGTGGTGTTACATCCTTTCCTCTTTGTTTCATTCACACACAAAACATCAAGTCGTCTTGCTCGCATCATCTCGCATACCTCATCAATTTTGTCTTTCATTCCTCCTCTAACATTCAATGTAGCTAAGTGGCTATCCCTAGCCCACTTTCTGCCTCGATGGGAGACGAGACGTGACGGGTTGCGAACCACATCGCCGCCATTCCGGATTATTAAATTTTTAATATCCATTGCGTTCCCACGAGTGGCAAGGGAAATTCAAAGTCCGCTTAGACAGAGCCCCGCTTGTCTAGGTAAGGCTAGCCTTATTCTGGGGTCGCCCAGTCCCAGGGCAGTCAGGCACGTTACGACTAGACTCGCCCCTAGCCACGCAGCTCATCGGCACGGCAACCTTGGCTTGGCGGAGAAAGGATGGGAAGAGGATAAGGTAGGAAAAGGATTAGAGGGTAGGAAAAAGGATGAGATAGGAAAGGGACTAGGATAGGGTAATTTTGTCTAAACCTTCTGTATTCCAAACCTATAAAATATCCAGCAGCCAGGACAGTTGTTCCACGCTTTTTTATCTCTGCAGTCCGAGCAATAGTGTCTAGCAGTCTTGATACTGGTCACTTCTTTGGTTTACAAGGCGTTTATTCGACCTGTGTGTCTTAACTTCGATATTATGTTTGATACTTTGCAACTTCAGCATGAAAATTTGGGAAAGGTAACTGTAAGAATAAATTCGTTTATAATTGCCTAAGTAGGACTTAAGTAGGACTTAAGACAAAAAATCATAATTCAAATATTTAAAGTGATGATACTCGTAACTTAGTTCAAAATTAATTTATTCGAAGTAGCAATGTTTACTATGAGTTAAATAAAATAAATATCCATCACGCCTTTTCCCCGAAGGGGTGGCAGAGGCATATTATATGACCACTTTTCACCGTGTGGATTCCTGTCCCACGTAATAGGTGGTGAGCCTATTGCCGTGTTGAAATAGACAGACGCAGGTTGTGGCTACCTGCTGTTGAAATTTTTTAAGCCGCCTATAAGGCCTTCAACCAGGCTTAACGACTGCCATTTTACTGGCAACCGGGACCAACGGCTTAACGTGCCTTCCGAAGCACGGAAACGCTCGCAAATGTAAATGCCACAAAGTTGTCACCCATCCGACGACCAGCCAGTGAAAGTTGCGTACCTCAGTGATCGTTTACCGAACACTGAGACCGCGGGGCCACGAGCGCGAAAGTTAAATAAATGATGATAATGAGATAAATAAAAAAAACTAATAGTCTTTGGAATATTACAATTTTTTTCCAAATTACAATCAGTGTTCCGAATTTTCCCCGCACTCTGAAAGCAAATTAAAAGTTTTTATTTTGTTGAAGTTGAAAGATTGTGATATGGGTGTGAAGTGAATGCAAGTATAACTAAGGTTCTTGTATTTGAAAGAGATGACGTAAGAACTAAATGCGAAATTAGGGTAAACCAGGAACGTCTAGAGCAAGTGAATGAAATTGTGTATTAAGGGAGTATGTTTAGCGCGGACGGAAGATGTGAGTCGGATGTAGAACGGCGAGTAGCTGCCGGAAACAAAGTAGTTTAGGCTACACACGCTGTTGTAACATGTTTTTTAAAAACCTTATACAGCTCATCACAAATTTGTTGTATCATAGATCTGTTTGACATAGTTATGTATAATAATAATATAAATATAATTAACTGATTTAAATAAGCAGTGCATTGTATACAAAGTTATCTGAAAATTTATTAAAATTTTATGAAGATATAACTATAACCAGGCTAGAATTATGACCAAACGAAACGATGGGATATCACTGCGTTCTACTTTTTTTTCGCATGAATAAAATAAATAGGTAAAGCTTTGTTTTAGGTGGCAGGATGGGGACTTACAGCAGCTAATGGAAATGCATCTGATATCCTCAAAACTGTTCAACTACCCTTTATCAGTGAAGGCACTTGTGTTAACACTCTACCACAGTCGTTCACGCCATATATTACAGGAGATAAATTTTGCGCGGGCTATACTAATGGTAAGTAGAAATTTATAAGACCTTGAGTTTCGAAGGAGGAGCTCGTATGATGATGACGAGATCTTCGGGGTCATAGTCAGTCTTACTTGCAAGATGCACCTGCTGACTATTGGATGGGGTCATGACGTATAGAAGGAAAACGCGAAACTAGGTCCGTATTCCAGAACGTTTCTCAATACTCAATCGACGCTTGAGAGTAGAATAAGGCAAAATCTTGCCTCAAGCGTTGATTGGGTATTCAGAACCGTTCTGAAATACGAACCTTAGTATAGCAACCTACGACTGTTCGCAAATCAATTGTAGTTATATATGTTACTACTTAAGTATGCTTAGCATCACAGTACAATTTTGCTAATCTTATTATGTGCAGAAAAATCTTCCACATTTTTCTACACTTTGTGATAAACATAATATAAATGCTAGGTATAAAAACAATCTTTCAGTTTACTATAGTCAACTGCATATGATTGGCAATTCCTTCCAGGGTAACTGTTTACGCTTTTACAACAAGCTTTCCTGAAACCTTCGAGTTATATCACTAAATAAATTTAAAAGAATGATTTAAAAAAGATTTGCGAATAAATGCTATTACGCCATTTAAGATTATATACAGGACAGGGGCGCCTGGAAATGAGCTGCTGACGGCGTAAAATAAAATTAAATGCAAATACTTAGGCCATTAAAAACGTTTTCCGAGTTTTTTACCGGTTCTTCTCAGGTGGGCCGCGTTCCGAAGCGGTGGTCGCGTCAGTAATATTAAACTTATGTATCTAGTGTATGACATTTTGTAAACGCCGTTGAAATGGCCTATGCAATATAAATCCATTATTATTTATAAGAAATCATTTTGAAAAGCAATTAAGTATTATGCAAAGTTTTCTAAATTTTAATTTTAAAGTGAACAAAAAATTAGCTGGACTCGAAACAGCGTCTTCTGGTTCAACGCTCCAGACACGTTTACCAACTACACTACCGAGATCTACTCGTAACTGATGAATTAATTTACCTCTTAAGGCGCCAAAGACAAAGTTGCACGGTACGAATGTATAGAATTGCATCTATAATCATTCGATTTGTGATGGCACCTGCCTAAACATTAGAAATCAATTTTGAAAAGTAACATTTTCTAAATTTCTATTTCAAAGTGATCACGTCAGTTGTCAGTTTCGAGTAGGTCTCGGTGGTGTAGTTGGTAAATGTGTCTGGTGCGTTGAACCAGAAGATACTGGTTCGAGTCCAGCTCGAGGCTGAAAAAAAGTTTTCTACTTTGTAGGTAATTTTATTTATTTTATTTTAAGAGTATTAATAACCATCCTCAATTAACATTTAAATAATTACTGCTTCTATGAGTGGGGTGATGAGTCTCCACCCTATGCTTTCTAAGGTTAAGATGAGGAATGACAATGTACTGACTGAAATCTTTCTATAGGCACAGCTCTATGCCACGGCGATAGTGGTGGTGGATTGGTTTTCCCTGAACGCGAGCAGGGAATCGATCGATATTATCTTCGGGGAATTGTGTCCACGGCGCCAAACGCTGAAAATCAACTGTGTAACGACAAAACCTATACTACGTTCACCAGGATCAGGAGACACGAGGAATTGATCAAGAAGTAAGTAAATTGACGGTTTCAATGAGCGCTCGTGGCCCCGCGGTCTCAGTGTTCTGTAAACGATCACTGAGTTACGCAACTTTTACTATGGCTGGTCCTGGATTGAGTGACTTTATGGCATTTACATTTGCGAGCGTTTGCGTGCTTCGGAAGGCACGTTAATCCGTTGGTCCCAGTAGCCAGTAAAATGGCAGTCGTTAAGCCTGGTTGAAGGCCCTTTGGCTTGAAAAATATTAACAGCAGGTCGCCACAGCCTGCGCCTGTCTATTTTAATACGGCAATGGGCTCACCACCTCATACGTGGGTCAGGAATACACATGGTGAAAAGTTGAAATACAATATGTATGTCTCTACCTCCCCTTTAGGGATAAGGCGTGATAAATGTAATTCCGTAATTTCAAAATTCAATCGTTCCATTTCAACAGCCATTGGCTTACCACCTGTTACGTAGGACTAAAGGCTATGCGGGGCAATGTGGGCGTGTAGTATGAAAAAGGACAGGTGTAATTATGGTTTTATTAATACCACTGAGGTGGCAGACTAGCGTACGGACCACCTGATGCAAAGTGGTCACCGTAGCCTATGGACGTTTGCAACACCAGAGGTGCAGCACTCGCGCTGCCGACCCTTTTTAAACCTTCTAAGTCCCCTTTTAAAGAACCCCATACTGTAGACGTTCGGAAAAACCCAGGCAGGGAGCTCATTCCACAATCTAAGCGTACGCGGAATAAAGCCTCTATCAGACATAACCGTATGCGTGCGCTCCGGACGCAAAGTCTGAGGGTGAACACCCTGTCTATGGCGAGCGGTGCGATGATAGAAGGTAGCCCTGGGCATCATATCAAACTAATCAGAGCACAGACCGTTGTACAGGCGATAGAACACGCATAAGAAGGCAAAGTCTCTCCTGTCGCGAAGGAGTTCGACACCGCCCGCTAGAAGAGGATCGTTAAAAATCCTTATAGCACACCCTTCTACCGAGTCGAAAATATAGACCTGTTTCAAAACTCTGCCTACCGCTTTGGGGATAAAAAGCGTAGTTGATAAGTGAGTATAAATGCCTAGCGGGCTTGATGTGTACTGTAGTTTTATATAAAGTGATATTTTTATGTTTTAGTGCACTCCTTGAAGCGAATGCTGATCGGAACTGCCCGTCGGGCATGTTCCGATGTGAGGATGGTTCATGTCAAGAACAAGAAACTGATTGCAGTGAGGTAAAGTTAGGTTTTAAATAGATTTATAAATTAACTAACTTAATTAAATAAATCATCAATCTTAAATAAAACATCAATCATAATAAATTAACTAACTTAATTTAAAAAAATTGTAACTTATTTAAAATAAATCATTAATGTCTAAACTTAGATAAAGTCGTACAATTCAAATAATTGTCAATTGTTCATACTAAAAGAGGCTACTCTGCGGAGGCCTAATTGAATTTTTCTTTTACAGAACCGATAGTATAGCTACGTGCATACCCTCTCCTCTAGTCCCAGCATATTGATGAATGCGATCGAAGCAGAAAGAAGCAATTTGATGAAGAGTATAGCCCAGAGCAGGGAATATTTCTCGCTTCCTCACTCACGCGCTAAAAGAGATGATGTTTACGTCAAACTGTCTGAGAAAGTTGCATCGACCAGGGGGCCGAGTCTGTTATTTCAATCGTGTCGAAATCGTCGCTCAATAGAAAGCCACCGGTCAATTTTGACAGTTTTCATAGTCTACTATTACAATCATACTCCAATAGACTTCTATCGGTCGGCCGATAAAATTCTACTAACACTTACCGCGTCAGTGGCCGCTATTCAGTTGCATTTTTGATAGTCTACTAACATTTTGACAGTTAAAAATAGCGATTCTGGTTCTATTCTACGGCTTCTCAATAGTAGGCGGCCTCTGTAGTAATCAGTGTACTCGTATAAGCAAACGGTGCCAACTCCTGACAAGCTTAGTTTGTATAAAATGTTTAGAGAAGGCGTATCTCATAAGGCACGAGTGATGAAGTTTCCTTGCCCTGTGGTATAGACAAAAATAATCATTGGATATTATACCTAAATGTATTTTTGGTGAACTTGTTGTACATTAGTGGAAATATATGTTTAGTTGAAAAGCATTTTTCCTTTACTGGGACATTTATCGCTATTGGAGTCCTGCGGGTTAAGATAACAGCCCTCAATCACGGGTCGTCTTCTTTGCTTAACATCAGGCGTGCGACACTTTTTGACTTCCAAATATAAAAAAGCATTAATCTTTCATTGATTAATAAATAAATAAAGTGGAATGACACAATAAATTGCCATAAAAATATGTAGGAGCAATGAAGTAATTTGTACTAGTATATGGACGTTGCATGTTACATTTGACATCTGTCAAATGCCAAGGTGAGACCAGTGTGTTAGCGACGCGACACAGTTGACATCACAGACCACTAAGGGGATGTTGACATCTAGAGCTCAACCCCGCCGGGTGTGCGCACTGATTCTATCTAACCACGTGCAATAACTAAATATGGCGGACACTGATGATATTTCAAATAGAAATCTCTCTGCATCTCCGACATATATATTTGGCGTTTACATACTCCATCAATATATCCATCACGCCTTGTCCCCGAAGGGGTGGCAGAGGCATATTATATGCCCACTTTTCACCGTTACATACGATGTGTTTTATGTTATATTAGATCTTCAACAGAGAATATTACAGAAACGTTATCACATCATCGTTTGCAGTTCGTAGTGTCAATTACAGTACAATTAATATAGCGTGACACAACCGCACTAATTACAGCAACGCAAGGGGCGCGGGGGACGTATAAACATTATACATATACTAGATGACCCCCACAGCTTAGCCCGTGGAATATTTCGACCTCCCGTCGCACCTATTTAATCCCGTCGCTTACAAATTCTACATGGACGCATAAAAATTTGTCGACATTTATGACTACTGCTCTGCTCCCCAGTGTAGTAGTGTAATGATATATAGCCTATAGCCTTCCTCGAAAAATGGGCTATCTAACACAAAAAGATTTTTTCAAATCCGAGTAGTAGTTCTTGAGATTAGCGCGATCAACCGAACAACAAAAAAACAAACAAACAAACTCTTCTTTTTTATAATTATAATATAGTAACGTATAGATATACTATAGTATAGATTACTAACAGCATATTTTTGAAACGATTAAAAACAAAGTTTTCGTGACAGTAAAGTTTTGAGTTTTCGAAATGTTGTACACAAGGTACGATATAAAGAATTTTTGCTTTAAAATTCAACGAATATAAACGTCCTGCCGTAAATAATATTTAGGGTCGTATTATAGAACCTTACTCAAGCCTCAGGTATTACTTAGAACTAGTTTTAAGCTGAGCTTTTATTATAGAACCTTACTCGATTCGTGAAACGTCAATCTAGAATCACCTGAGAGCTGTCACAGTGAAATGACGTTTGATTCATATTATAGAACAGTGCTCAAGTGTCATTTCAGTGATCCTTTATTTTTAAACCATATTCAGCTCAGATTCGCTACTTGATTCGAGATTTGCGAGCAGTTTTCGTAAGTTTAGTCGACACCACGCTCAAGCAGAGATTTTAGTTAACAAAAATAAAAGATGGCCTCCTTTATCTTTCTAAAATTGACATTTTTGAAGATAAATAGACTATTACTTACTTATCATTCCCGTGTTTATCCCCAAAAGGGTGGCAGAGCCATATTTACGCCCCTATTTCAGTGCCAGCACATTCTACCAAACAGCAGACCCGTACCAATCAATAACAATTACTTTACAAAGATATTAATTCAGTATTATATTAATACCAAAGACAGTGTGATCTTGTATTGTGTGGCAGTGTGGATCGTATTGCTTCATTCTTTTATTTCAACTACCACACTTTTAATAGAAATGTGATAATAAAATAATACCGATGATAATAATGAGATATGTGGATATTAAAAAATAATGTCATTATTATGGTTGTGTTGTAGAGTCAATGTCGCTTACGAGTAGTGTAGCTATGTACCATAAAACACATAACATTAAACACAAGATAATACCTTAAATGATGGAACATTTGTTAAACCAATACCAGCGTGGACATCCTTTTTATGCCACAGCATCCTTTCAGGATAGTACTGTAGCTTGTGCTGTACTGCACTATTGTGCCTATTATATTAATATCCCTATTGACTTCCAATACACTTTACCCCCTAAGAGAGTACTCCATATAATAAGAACATGATCATTCAATATGTAGAAGGAATAGGAATAGATAAAGGAGAGGTTTGGATAAATTTTCAAAGCGATTTGTAGATGCTGACTTTCATATAATTTTTATTAAAGTGAAAAACATGACTTGGTTTAGGATGGGGTTTGACCCGTAACCTATGTCTAACCAGGGCAATGTTCTATGCCACTGAGGTATCATAACCATACCAAAATAAGTTGAAATTATTTACTATATTTTCATTGTCACTCGTTCAAGCCCCATCTTGAACCGAGTTATCTTTATCACTGTAATAACATTTATTTGAATGAGAGGTGTGTGTACACACCTCTCATTCAAACTCTAATACAACTTATAACAACAATCATCAATAGATAAAATATTTATTTTAATGATTTTTTTATACTATATTAATTAAATATTCATATTAAACAATACAATTATATTTTATTTTATTTAAATAAAGAACCTAAAAATAATTAATCATTATTATTTCTTAAGATAATGATTTGATGACAGATTCTTTGGTACTTTCTTGTGGTGAATATTGTGCACGACAGGCTCGGCAAGTTTTTGGACGCTTGTGTTACAGTCGACTATCTCATTAATAACAAAAGGACAAGAGTTTCAACTTCTGTTCTCTGAGATACTATTATTTCCACAGTATCTGTTTCAGCTTACAATATCACTGTAACAAAAAAAAAATCTTCAGGTATCTTACTGGCTTGGTGGTGTAGGTGATAGTGTATGTGACTGCTACTCATGTAAGGGTCCCAGATTGGAATAAATATTTGTGAGATCCCCAAATGTTTGTTTAGAAGTTTGGATGTTTGCTCTATAACAATGTATATATTTAGATATACATATGTATGTTTATCAGGTGAGTAGTTCCCATAACCCAAGCTTAAAGGGTTAGATGGCGCTGTGTGAAAAGTGTCCTACAATGTTTATTTATAAACTCATTACCTACATACAACTTTGATTCACGGTGTTAAAGCTTCTGTTCTACATGTGACTTTAAGCTCTATCTTTCTATCCTCTCAAGGTTGTTTATGACAGAGCCCCGAACCCTATGCAACCAATGTTACAAAGTGTACAAAACTCTATAATATTTTCAACAAATAATAGGTAATTACCCGGTATGTGTCAATAGTCTCTGGTATTTAAATTCAGTGCATATGTTACATTAGATATCTGGATCCATATCGGCATCAGGATAAAGACCTCCACAGACAGTGGCTATATGGTACTGCCTTTCACACGTAAGTTCATCACGCTGTCTTGCTCTGAAATTTTACCACAAAGCGGCTCAACTGCACTCCGGATACCTAGAACAAAAATAGAATGAATCTTATTAAACAGTTATCATGAATTACTAGATGGTGTATATCTGCACAAATATATAAGACCATAAACCTCCAACACTTACTGTTTCGATAGTTTTTGTAGTAAATATACTTTTCTGAAATATTGGCCCAAGACGTTGTATGGCATCGTTTTTTATTTTGTATACCTAATATTCTTAAAAGATTTCAATATTTCTAGTAATAGATTCCTTTGGACGATCGTAAAATTCTTCTATTTTCAGATATGTACAGAATTAGAAGAATTTCAATTAATTTACAATGTAAACATAACACTGGCACCATAATATCAAATGTCAGTCAAGCAAAGTTTATTAAACTCGCGATCCATTTAACGCAGAGAAAAGGTTCATTTGGGGACTTCCTCTACAGCAGTTTTTTGTTTAGTATTTTGAAGTAAGGATACTTTAAAGCAATCACAGAGGTGATTAGATCATTTCAATGAAAAAAGTAAATAAAAAATAAGCTTTTGAAACATAAATATCAAAAAGTAAGCTGCGTGGAATGAAAACAAAATAGGTAAGGAATAAAAATGTAATAGAAAACAGACTGTTTTTAGGCTTGCAACATTCCAATGCGTATTCTGGCGATTGGAGATTTGGATATTTACTCAAGGTTACTTTTCACCGATCTGAGCATGGGGATAGTTCTATAATAAACCACATGCTTATGTCTAGATTTAGCACTCAAGTGTCAATCTGCTAAATTCCGTTTATGTGTGACTTGAGTTAGTTTCTGTAATACGACCTTAGTATCAGAACGTCATTACAAGTCGCGCCGTATCAAACTCTCAAACATCTCTCAAACATTGACGTACAATGACGTTCTGTGGCGCGGTGGGAGTGCATCCGACTGCTACACAAGAGGTCGTGGGTTCGATTCCCACCCAGGATAAACCTTTGTGTGATGAGCACGATGGTTTATTCTGGGTCTGGGTGTTATTTATCTATAATATGTATGTATTTAGAAATATTTAAGTATGTTTATCAGTAATCTAGATCCCATAACACAAGCTAATATTAGCTTACTTTGGGCTAGATGGCGCTGTGTGAAAAGTGTCCCAAAATATTAAAAAAAAGTGTCCCACAATATTAAGTCTCATCTGCAAGAGGTGCATCTGCTGACTAACCGACGACCTCATGTCAGGAGTAGAAGAAAGACTCAATCGAAAGTAGACCCTGTACTAACCCGTCTGGTCCATATGGTACAGTAAGCTCAAATAATCTCTCAAATTAATGGCATACGTTTTGGTGACAACATGGGGCCGAGTCTATTATTGTCAAGCCGTAGAATAGAACCAGAATCGCTGTTTTAGCTATCAAAATGTTAGTAGACTATAAAAAATGCAACTGACTAGCGGCCTCTGGCGCGGTACGTGTTAGTAGAATTCTATCGGCCGACCTTTAGAAGTCTATTATTATATTATATTTAATAGTAGCCTGCGTCGTTGTCACGTCCGTTGGACAGAAGGTGCATCGCTAGCTGATGACGTCACTTGGGCCCCTGAGATCTTAGTGACCTTACAAATTTGGTTGATTTGATAAATTGATTTAAATAAATTGAAAATATGGGCGCGTTCCACTTATCGCCCGCAACGCCCACGACCACGTTTGAAATTGCCGTTCCACTAACGTGTTAGCATCCTTTCAATAAATATAGTTAATATGTTTGTATAATCATACGTATAATGTAATCTTGTTATAATAATTTAGTTACCTAATATTTAATGTGACATACTAGAAGTGTCGAACTCAGGCTGGCAGCATTTCAACCCCACTTGCTGATAAAGTTATAAAAGGTATCGCACGAGCCTGGTTCGACCTTCTTGTTCCAGCAGCCGTAGAGTGAGCATTACATATTGCATATTGTGATAGATATAGTATAGTACATAATAAGATGTGCAATTAAAGACGAAATAAAAGTGAAAATGTTTGACAAGTATTTTATTGTGAGTGTGTGTGAGTGCAAACAAACCTAAATGGGCCGCGGGCGTTGTGGTCCAAATTTATAAGTGGAACGCACATTTTGAGCGCTAAGCCCACTTGGACCCACCTATATTTTGTGGGCGAAGTGGGCGTCATGCGGTCGCGAACAGCGACGTCATGTATGACGTCATACGATCGCTCGCAACCACCACAAGCCTTAGGTGGAACGATACATTGAGTGTTACGATCGTTGCGGGCGTTTAGTGGAACGTAGCCATAGGTCTGATTGCAATAAACAATATCAATCAATCACGCCTTATTCCCGAAGGGTTGGCAGAGGCATATTATACGCCCACTTTTCACCGTGTGTAATCCTATCCCATGTATGTGGGTGTTCAGCCCATTGCCGTGTTGACATATACAGATCCACTTTGAAATTTTTCAGGCCGCCCTTAAGGCCTTTTGCCTTTAATTTGGCTTAACGACTACTAGGTAAACGGCTTACGGATACGTGACTTCCGAAGCACGGAAAATACCAAGCGGTCACATCATGGACCAGCCCTGCGAAAGTTGCTTAACGCAGTGATAGTTTACAGAACACTGAATCAGCTAGGCTTCGAGCACTTCAAATAAATAAATAAGAAACTCTTTAAATTAAAATAATGAATTTTTATCTATAATTACTTATAACCATAATGAAATTGTAATAATTTGAGATTTAAGTAGTTTTCTAAAATAAAAAGAGTTCAAAATACTTTACTATTTTATTATTTTAAGTACCTAGTCTAGTTTTTTTTCCTAGCTTTTATAGTTACCAAGATATCTCGATTTTAGTTAATTATGTCATAGGTTAATTACGAAAAAATAAGGTCATCAAAAAGCTGGGACGTTCATGTAGATAATTATACATAGGAAACACCCAAACTTCGAAACAAACATTTGTGGATAACACAAATATTTATTACAACCCGGGAATCGAACCCGAGACTTCAGCGCGGCAGTCGTATACACTACCACTGCGCTACTGAGGCAGTTAAAGTTAATAAAATACTCCACCTTAAATCCGTCTTGGGCCGACATCTCGCGCTTATTTAGGTTATATTTCAATAATATTTATAATTCTACTGTGTGTATATCCTAAACAGCTGGACCGATTTGAATGATTCTTTTAGTATGCATTTGGGTGGTTTGATTCACAATTTAAAAAAAAGGCGTTGAAGTCGGTATACTGCAGAAAAACGTCTGTCGGGTCCGCTAGGTTAAATATAAAATACTATTTAAGTACCTCTGTCCTCTCAGTACTCTCAGTCCGAGACTACCAGGACTTTAATTGGTCGTGCTAAATAGTGTCTAGCACATAAGAACTTTTGACCACCTCACTAAAAAGGCAACGGGTTCAAAATTTCTTCCAAATTTAACATTTAGAATAGACACATTTTATTTTATTAAATTTATTCGGCCCTTTAGACCCACCCCAGTTCCGTGGTTCGGAAGGCACGTTAAGCCGTTGGTCCCGGTTGCCAATAAAATGGCAGTCGTTAAGCCAAGTTGAAGGCCTTATGGGCGGCTTAAAAATTTCACCAGCAGGTCTCCACAGCCTGCACCTGTCCATTTCAACACGGCAATGGGCTCACCACCTGTTACGTGGGACAAAAATGCATACGGTGTAATGTGGGCGTTTATTATGCCTCTGCCTACCCCTTCGGGGATAAAGGCGTGACAATATGTATGTGTGTATGTATAAGTACCTCTGACCTCACACAGACCTAAATGTACTGAAGAACTCTTCCAATTGGTCCCACCCTCCCCCTTCCGTTCCCGAACAACACGAGCGGTTTAGAGATGTCATCCCTACACTGTGGACACCATCGTGCTCATTTTTTTTTAATACTTATTTAATGGCCTGGTTTCTAAGACCTTTTAGCCAAATCTTATTTTTTATATCATATTTCTTCAATCTTATCTTTTAATTAGTCCTGTCCTGTCGATGTCATGTCCTTATTGTCCGTCCTGGTCCTTGCCTCAGTATAATGGTGATTCTTATACTAAGGTTGTCAGTGGACGTTTCGCGGCAAGAGAGAAAATAGCATTACACTGCATATATATCATTGTCTTTCACTATAGCACGTTAACACAACTTTTATGTCCAAGAAACCACCACTCCCGCACATAAAACAAGATAAATGCACTAGTTTTAGAAAATAATATAAAGCAAGCGTCCGCACTTGTCACTCTTCCCGCCAAATGTCCCATCGTGCTCAGAACCGAAAGATTCCGTAGAGCTTTCATATGTCGCACCACAAAAACCTGGAACTCTCTGCCAGCGCACGTGATTCCCTCCTCCTACAATCCTGGGTCCTTTAAGAGAAACGTGAAAAGGCATATTTCTGGGCCGTCAAGATGAGGGTCGCTATCGGAGCCCTGCGCGGGTTGAGATAGCAGCCCCAATCATGGGTCGTTGCTTACCACCAGGCGGGCGACGCAATATTGACGTACCACGAATAATAAAAAACATAATTTTTTGACAAAATTAGTCAAATAAACATTACTATGAAATAGTAAACTGTGTTTTCCTTCAAGTGTAATAAAGCTGTCGCAATGACAAACGTCAACTCAAAATAACTACTTATTTATTGTATTATTATATATTCTATTCTATTCACAGATTTAAAATAACGGTAATTGATAAAATAAACGTAGCGTATGTTAGTTTAAAGTTATAAATATCTACTATATTGTTAGTCTTATATATGTATACAGTTATGTAAGAAAATTTAGTTTTTAAACAATTGTTCGGAAAATATAAATTCCTTTTGGCTGTTCAGTTGACAAACCGTACAATGAGTTTGACAGTTTGTCCTTCCGAAACCTAATCCGAACCGAAACAGTCCGAAATATGACATTGGCGGACTAGTGGAAGCCTATCCACAAATGCCACAAGCTCTAAAAGTTGAAGTTGAAGTATATTCTATTCTATTTTTGTTATGTTAAATAATTACAAAAAAAAAAGTACGGAGCGGGGGTAATTATATAGTAATTGCCACCATTCCGCAGTTTTTTCTTTGTAATAATTTTATGGCCTGGTTACTAAGACCTTTTAGCCAAATCTTACTTCATATTTCTTCTATCTTCGTTCTTATTATTTAAAATGTCCCCGTCCTCTACGTCTTAGTCAAGTCTAGTCTTAAGTCAAGGTTAGTCTCACCCCAGTATAATAGTGGTTGTTATACTGAGGTTTTCAGTGGAATTTACGCGGCAAGAAAGAAAATAGCGTTTCACTGCATATGTATCACTGTCTTAGGCTATAGCACGTTAACATAACTTTTATGTCCAAGTAACCACCATTCCCGCACGTAAAACAAAATAAATGCACTAGTTTTAGAAAATAATATACAGCAAGCGTCTGCTCTTGTCATTTTTCCCGCGTAGAATCCCGTTTCGTGGTTCTAGTCACAGTGTGTCATCGTCTCTTCGTCGTAAATTGATCCCTTAATCTTTCGCAGGTTAAGGTTACGCTGAAAGAAAAAGAGTCTTATATTATTCGACTAATCCTTGAGTGAGAAAAGAAATGAATATAAAGGAGGGCAGTGATAGTAAGGGAAAAGAAGGTAAAAAGGGAAAAAGGGAAAGTAAGGTAAAAGGAAAACATAGGTAAGAAGGGAAAGCAAGGTAAAAGGAGGGAAAAATTTAACAAAGAAAGGAAGAGTGAGAGAAAGGAAGGTAAAGATAGGGAAAGGTCAGGATCCGTAAGAAAAGGAAGGAAAAGTAAGGGAAAGGTTGGCAATGAAAGTAAAAAGGAGGGAAAGGCAGAAATAGTGTGGGAAAGGGAAAGGTAGAGAAAGGATGGGAAAAGAAAGAAAAGGATGGAAAAGAAAGACAAGAAGGGGAATGGAAGAGAAGAAGAGAAGAGAAAGGAAGGCAAAGGACGCAAAAGAAGGGAAACGAAGTAAAAAACGAGTAATGGAGGGAATGGAATGGACTGATGGGAAATGTAGGTAACGGAAGATACCAGAAAAGAAAGGAAAGGTGGAACAAAAGTAATGAGAGACATGTGTATACCTTTCACGCATGTAGGCATGCCCTGACTCCATTTGCCGTAGAAACAGCTAACCTGCTTGACTCCGCTCTTGTCTATGGTGCCATACGTCTCCCTTATGCTATACCCTGATCTACATTTTACTGTGAGCACAAAGAACTGGTTGTCCTTATCAATGGTTGTGGTGTCGTAAGACCCGAATTCAGGAGTCGGTGGAAGAATACACACGAAAGGGTCTTTTTGTCTGAAATTATAAGAATTTGGTGGATTACTTTTATTTTTGTAAGTAAAAGCTTTTATCAAAGTTTTAGTCTGGTGATCTAGAAAAAATTCAACAGTAGGTCACCACAACCTGCGCCTGTCCAAATTAACACGGCAATAGGCTCACCATCTGTTGAGCCACCACCACCAGCCTGGGGTTGACATTTATTTAGCTGCTAGGAGTAGGTATCGTTTAGCTTTTAACTTATATTCTACTACTACTACTACTATCTTCACGTTGTATCCCTGACGGGGTAGTCAGAGAGGACAGATCGCCAGGCATCGCGATCCATGCATACTTCTTTCGCTTCTTCAAGATTCATCAATCGCTTCATACACGCACGTCTGGGTATCCGAGTACTTTTGACCTTTCCGTTTTTGAGCAATCTGCTCACGTGATCTTCATATGTAACTTATAGTCTAAGGCTTATAAATACACCCCATGAAGATATGGCAATCGGGAGCCCTGGGGCTATCCTTCCGAGGGCTCACCCGGGATTCCCGGCCATAGACAGATGGAAGGGATACGTGTGGTTTTAGAAGGTAGCAGTCATGAGCTTCCACATTTTTTAATTTCCACACGAAAAATCTTACGCGTAGAAATCGTAAAATCAGGAGAAATGCCATGCGCAAACATTAATTATGTGTCTTAACAATCAATTACTATTTCAATCGTGTCGAAATAGAATCGAAATCGGTCGCTCAATAAAAACCACCGGTACAATTTTGACACTTTTTCGTAGTCTACTATTACAATCGTACTCCAATAGACTAGTAGTAGAATTCTATCGGCCGACTCTACCGCGCCAGTTGCCGCTAGTCAGTTGCAGTTTTGATAGTCTATTAACATTTTGACAGCTAAAAACAGCGATTCTGGTTCTATTCTACTGCTTGTCAGTAGTAGACCCGGCCCCTTGGAACCGCATACCAAAGGTATTATCCATGGCTTACAAAATTTCTAAATTAAATTTTTACATAAAACGATTTACCTATTTTAAGCAAATTTCGCGGTGGGGATCAAAAGAACACTTTTTGTCCCACGCTTGCAAAAAGTCTCTTGAGCACGTAGAGCATGTCGACACAAGAATTGTTCCCGCATGCCATTTCTCCTGTGTTATGGATTGGTGTAGTCTTAGATCCGTCTTTCAGAACGTTTCTCAATACTCAATCAACGCTTGAGGCTAGTTTTGGCCTTATAGGGCCGTATTCCAGAACGTTTCCCAATACGCAATTGACGCTTGAGGCAAGTGTTTGCCAATGCCATATCAATTCTACTCTTAAGTGTTTCTTGAGCATTGATAAACGTTCTGGAATATATACGGCCCATAAATACTACTCTCAAGCGTTGATTGAGTATTGAGAAACGTTCTGGAATACGGGCCTTACCCTTCAGATTCCTGAGGATCGATTTGTAACGGAATTGCGTTGACATCACCTGTTGGAACAGGCACATCGTCTTCTTCCACAAACTGTTCATTCTGTGAAAAAATACGAAATAAATATGTAGTAAGAGTAACCAGGTCAAGAACGTGTGTGAAAAATTAAAAAAAATATGAAAGTTCAAGAAGCGAAAGTTGTATGCCAGGATCGTAGCACGTGGAAAGCCATAGTCTCTGCCTACCCCGATGGGAGACAGGCGTGATGATATGTATGTATGTAAATATGTAGTTTAGAAGTTAAAAGGCATTGGTTTCTTTAGATTACCAAGGCCTATAATTTTACTAGTTATGTTAGAGTAAGCGTTACTGTTACTCTAAAATAAAAAACTGGTCAAGCACAAGGGCACTCGTGCGTCGCGGTTCTGTAAAAAATTAAGGTAGACCTCCAACTTGTGTAAGCTCCCATACAACTCAGAGGTCTATGTTAATTGGTCCTTATGTATGTAGAGACCTTAATTTTCAACTTTTATTATTTTTTTTTGTATTTCTACATTACTTGTGCTGTGCTTGCTTTTTGCGAAATTTCGTGACTCTAGGTCAACGGGAACTACCATATAGGTTTTCAATTTTGGTTAAAAGTCATAAAGCACAAGGGAAAAACCGAAAATTTTTAAATAGTTGTACATTAAGGAAAATTTGGTACCTACAAGATTTCGCGAAAAATAAATTTAACCATATATTTTTATCGTGTCGTTTCAGAACCTTGTTTTTAATAAACTGTATTCGTATAAATTTTAACTTGCTAGGTCCACCTGTTTCTGAGAAAATTAATGGTGACATACTTACGAACAAGAAAATTATCTTATAAGGGTTCCGCATTTTTTCCATTTGAGGTACGAAATTCTTAATAAACTATTTACTTCACGAATTTATCAGAATACTGCTAAATTGTTAAAGTAAATGGTATTTCTCACACTAAAACAATGACATTTATTTTGTAGCACTGTCTCATTCTCGCAAATGACGATTCTAAATAACAGAAGAGGATAGAAGCATGGTGCGATTCGGTGCGGTCAGATGTAGCCCAACCCTCAGATGATGATAATGTTTTAAGTACTTACTTGATTACAATTTGGATCGTGACTGTAGCGACAACTTTTTATGGCAACCGCTTCTGCAAGAGCTCTGAAAAAATAGAGAAACATATTTATATATGTAGTTCTTCTATGTATATTGAACTCCTAAATGTCTTAACAAATCTAATAAAATTACATCCAGATATATCCATTTATTGAAAGAAAATAGAAAGGAATAGGATGGGATTGAGATGGTATGGGATTGGGATGGTATGGGTTGTGATGGGATGGATTGGGGTGATATGGGATTGAATGGTATGGAATGAGATAGGATGGAAGAACCAGCAATATTGTTACAAATAGCAAGTGCCAGTTATTAAGTGACTGTTTTGTGCCATTTCCATTTTGGAGCGTGTCCGTGCTTCGGAAGGTATGTTAAGCCGTTAGTCCCGGTTGCCAGTAATATGGCAGTCGTTACGTCAAGTTGAAGCTTTTGAGAGGCTTGAAAATTTTCAACAGCGTGTCACCGAACCTACGCTTGTCCATTTTAACACGCCAATAGGTTCACCACCTTACGTGGGATAAAAATGCATATATGGTGTAATGTGGGTGTAGAGTATGCCTCTCCTACCCCCTTCGGGGATAAAGGCGTGCCTATATGTCTATAACTGTGACAATGAACGAGCGAGGAACGATTGACAAAGAATATGTATATTGTGCGAACGTAGAGGGTAGGAGGATTCAGGGTAGACCGAGACTTAGATACAAAGACCACGTGAGCAGATTACTCAAAAACGGAAAAGTCAAAAGTACTCGGATATCCAGATGTTCATGTATGAAACGATTAATAAATCTGCAGGAAACGAAAGAAGTATGCATGGATCGCGACGCCTGGCGATCTGTCCTTTCTGTCTACCCCATCAGACATACAGCATGAAGATGATAGATACATACAACACTAAGGGTCGTATTATAGAACCTTACTCAAGCCTCAAGTATTACTTAGAACTAGTTTCAAGCTGAGCTTTTATTATAGAACCTTACTCGATTCGTGAAACGTCAATCTAGAATCACCTGAGAGCTGTCACAGTGAAATGACGTTTGATTCATATTATAGAACAGTGCTCAAGTGTCATTTCAGTGATCCTTTATTTTTAAACCATATTCAGCTCAGATTCGCTACTTGATTCGAGATTTGCGAGCAGTTTTCGTAAGTTTAGTCGACACCACGCTCAAGCAGAGATTTTAGTTAACAAAAATAAAAGATGGCCTCCTTTATCTTTCTAAAATTGATATTTTTGAAGATAAATAGACTATTACTTACTTATCATTCACGTGTTTATCCCCAAAAGGGTGGCAGAGTCATATTTACGCCCCTATTTCAGTGCCAGCACATTCTACCAAACAGCAGACCCGTACCAATCAATAACAATTACTTTACAAAGATATTAATTCAGTATTATATTAATACCGAAGACAGTGTGATCTTGTATTGTGTGGCAGTGTGGATCGTATTGCTTCATTCTTTTATTTCAACTACCACACTTTTAATAGAAATGTGATAATAAAATAATACCTATGATAATAATGAGATATGTGGATATTAAAAAATAATGTCATTATTATGGTTGTGTTGTAGAGTCAATGTCGCTTACGAGTAGTGTAGCTATGTACCATCAAACACATAACACAAGATAATACCTTAAATGATGGAACATTTGTTAAAGCAATACCAGCGTGGACATCCTTTTTATGCTACAGCGTCCTTTCAGGATAGTACTGTAGCTTGTGCTGTACTGCACTATTGTGCCTATTATATTAATATCCCTATTGACTTCCAATACACTTTACCCCCTAAGAGAGTACTCCATATAATAAGAACATGATCATTCAATATGTAGGAGGAATATGAATAGATAAAGGAGAGGTTTGGATAAATTTTCAAAGCGATTTGTAGATGCTGACTTTCATATAATTTTTATTAAAGTGAAAAACATGACTTGGTTTAGGATGGGGTTTGACCCGTAACCTATGTCTAACCAGGGCAATGTTCTATGCCACTGAGGTATCATAACCATACCAAAATAAGTTGAAATTATTTACTATATTTTCATTGTCACTCGTTCAAGCCCCATCTTGAACAGAGTTATCTTTATCACTGTAATAACATTTATTTGAATGAGAGGTGTGTACACTACAACTTATAACAACCATCATCAATAGATAAAATATTTATTTTAATGATTTTTTTTACTATATTAATTAAATATTCATATTAAACAATACAATTATATTTTATTTTATTTTAATTTTTTAAATAAAGAACCTAAAAATAATTAATCATTATTATTATTATTTCTTAAGATAATGATTTGATGACAGATTCTTTGGTACTTTCTTGTGGTGAATATTGTGCACGACAGGCTCGGCAAGTTTTTGGACACTTGTGTCACAGTCGACTATCTCATTAATAACAAAAGGACAAGAGTTTCAACTTCTGTTCTCTGAGATACTATTATTTCCACAGTATCTGTTTCAGCTTACAATATCACTGTAACAAAAAAAAATCTTACTGGCTCGGTGGTGTAGGTGATAGTGTATGTGACTGCTACTCATGTGAAGGTCCCATATTGGAATATTTGTGAGATCCCCAAATGTTTGTTTAGAAGTTTGGGTGTTTGCTCTATAACAATGTATATATTTAAAATAAATAAATAAATATCCATCACGCCTTATCCCCGAAGGGGTGGCAGAGGCATATTATATGCCCACTTTTCACCGTGTGGATTCCTGTCCCTTTTTTATTTAGATATACATAAGTATGTTTATCAGGTGAGTAGTTCCCATAACCCAAGCTTAAAGGGTTAGATGGCGCTGTGTGAAAAGTGTCCTACAATGTTTATTTATAAACTCATTACCTACATACAACTTTGATTCACGGTGTTAAAGCTTCTGTTCTACATGTGACTTTAAGCTCTATCTTTCTATCCTCTCAAGGTTGTTTATGACAGAGCCCCGAACCCTATGCAACCAATGTTACAAAGTGTACAAAACTCTATAATATTTTCAACAAATAATAGGTAATTACCCGGTATGTGTCAATAGTCTCTGGTATTTAAATTCAGTGCATATGTTACATTAGATATCTGGATCCATATCGGCATCAGGATAAAGACCTCCACAGACAGTGGCTATATGGTACTGCCTTTCACACGTAAGTTCATCACGCTGTCTTGCTCTGAAATTTTACCACAAAGCGGCTCAACTGCACTCCGGATGCCTAGAACAAAAATAGAATGAATCTTATTAAACAGTTATCATGAATTACTAGATGGTGTATATCTGCACAAATATATAAGACCATAAACCTCCAACACTTACTGTTTCGATAGTTTTTGTAGTAAATATACTTTTCTGAAATATTGGCCCAAGACGTTGTATGGCATCGTTTTTTATTTTGTATACCTAATATTCTTGAAAGATTTCAATATTTCTAGTAATAGATTCCTTTGGACGATCGTAAAATTCTTCTTTTTTCAGATATGTACAGAATTAGAAGAATTTTAATTAATCTACAATGTAAACATAACACTGGCACCATAATATCAAATGTCAGTCAAGCAAAGTTTATTAAACTCGCGATCCATTTAACGCAGAGAAAAGGTTTATTTTATGAGTCCGGGACTTCCTCTACAGCAGTTTTTTGTTTAGTATTTTGAAGTAAGGATACTTTAAAGCAATCACAGAGGTGATTAAATCATTTCAATGAAAAAAGTAAATAAAAAATAAGCTTTTGAAACATAAATATCAAAAAGTAAGCTGCGTGGAATGAAAACAAAATATTTAAGGAATAAAAATGTAATAGAAAACAGACTGTTTTTAGGCTTGCAACATTCCAATGCGTATTCTGGCGATTGGAGATTTGGATATTTACTCAAGGTTACTTTTCACTGATCTGAGTATGGGGATAGTTCTATAATAAACCACATGCTTATGTCTAGATTTAGCACTCAAGTGTCAATCTGCTAAATTCCGTTTATGTGTGACTTGAGTTAGTTTCTGTAATACGACCCTAATACTGACTTTTTGATAAGTTCCTGATGTTTCGTGATCTTCGTAAAGGTAGTATAAGATTTATCGTTACAAATTTGTCCGTCAACATTGGGCGCTGTGGAAACAATGCCTCTCAGATAGAACTTATCCACGCCTTGCTGCCTCTCTGGGAACACCAGACCTCCTCCACTGTCTCCTTTGCAAACGGCAGTGCCTGTAAATAAGGATAGTTAGGTACAGATAAATAAACATAACATAACATACTTTCGAGCCTTTATCCCCGAAGGGGTAGGCAGAGGCGTACTATACGCCCACGTTTCACCGTATGCTTTGCTTTTTGTCCCACGTAACAGGTGGTGAGCCCATTGCCGTGTTGAAATGGACATGTACAGGTTGTGGCGACCTGCTGTTGAAATTTTTCAAGCCGCCCATAAGGCATTCAACTGGCTTAACGACTGCCATATTACTGGCAACCGGGACCAACGGCTTAACGTGCCTTCCGAAGCACGGAAACGCTCGCAAATATAAATGCCACAAAGTGGTCACCCATCCGAGGACCAGCCATAGTGAAGGTTGCTTAACGCAGTGATCGTTTACAGAACACTACGTCCGCGGGGCCATGAGCGAGATAAATAAAATTGAAATGAATAAATATTTACTGCGCGAAAATAATGCATTTAGCTGGAAAGGGTGTGGCTACGTTGGTTTGGTCACGTCCAACGAATGAGTGAGAAACACGAGTACTCTATAATAGTACTATTTTATAAAGTAGTCGAAACAGGAATCTAGACTAATATTATAAAGCTGAAGAGAGTTTGTTTGTTTCGGTTGAACGCGCTAAGCACTGGAACTACTTGTCGGATTTGAAAAATTCTTTTTGTTTTAGATAGCCCATTTATCGAGGAAGGCTATAGGCTATATATCATTACGCTACTACACTGGGGATCAGAGCAGTAGACATAAATGTCGACAAATCGAGCAAATTTTTATGCATCATTGTAGAATTTATAAACGACAGTATTAAATAGGTGCGACGGGAGGTCGAAATGGACACGGGCAAAGCTGTGGGGGTCATCTAGTATTTTATAAAGTAGTCGAAACAGGAATAAATATTAAAGTGAGGCGAACAAAAAAATTGGAATTCGGGATGAGAACACATGGGATGAAACAGATACAAATCATAATTTTTTTTCGACATTTTATAAATAAATAAAATAAATAAATATCCATCACGCCTTATCCCCGAAGGGGTGGCAGAGGCATATTATATGCCCACTTTTCACCGTGTGGATTCCTGTCCCACGTAATAGGTGGTGAGCCCATTGCCGTGTTGAAATAGACAGACGCAGGTTGTGGCTACCTGCTGTTGAACTTTTTCAAGCGCCCGATCGGAGCAACACCTCGTTTGTTTAGCTCCTTATTTACCAGTAAATTAAATTAGTTTAAAGTGAGTGCTTACAGTGTAAACTAACATAGTAGTGATCTAATACATCTGACTGTCGCCGTGGTGAGTGTTTGGAGAAGATCCGTACACAAACAACTCCAATACAAGCAAAAATATTTTTTTTTTTTTTACAACAACGGTCAAACAGCATAGCGCGAGCATCACTACATTCGCGGAATTCGCAAGCGCGTCCTCGTCCCACCACGCCCCGCCGCCGCCGCTATTACCCGTAGTCGCTTATTGTACGGGTCATGACGTCACGGTATCACTCATCTGATTAAGTATAAAGTGTTTAATTCGTTTACGTGACTCCATAGTTGTTTGTGATACTCGTACCACAATGCCATCAAAATTCTATAAACAATATCGTGATTGTGACACCTCTGCGATAACGGCCTGAGCTGTGGACTATCTGCTGCGCACCTCTGGACCAGCACCTTCAACACAGCTACAACTGTGTCACTTTAGAACGCTCCTGAGCTAGTTACTTTCTTGGCGTTCAAAGGCAAAATGTTCGTATGCAATAGAACACCAGTGAAGGTTACGACCAATCAAGCGCATCCTTCATCTGGAAAGGGGTCGCCTGTGGACCTCCTCGCCCCCCTCACTGCGATCCCAACAGAGCCAGCTGCAGTTGTAGCCAATCTACTGAATCTTTCCGACGAAGAGGGAATCAACAAAACTTACAGTCTCACGTCTGGTACAGAGGAAATTGGTCTCCAGTTTTCCTTAAAAACCTCACCCGCCTCGCTAGTCTCTTGTTGGCACGAAGTAGATAGCGACACCAAACTAATACTTGAGAAACTCACCGTAGGGAGAGGTCTTACAAAAACTAATAAATCGGATATCATAAAACTAATCAGCAAAATCAGAAATACAGTAAGCGCTTCCTGTAGCAACAGAAGCCTTCAACACCAGTCTGCTGCAACTGTCACCGATATAAACCCCAAAACCCCATACCAAACAGATCGAAGAGCTCGAGAAGACATTAACCAAACAAATTTCAGCACTCCAGTCTGAAATAAGCGAGTTAAACCATAAATTAGAATTAAATTATCATATTACCACGAAAAATATACCAGCTAACACACGCATGGAACGCACACCTGCAACCAATAAAACACAGCCAACAATACACACAAATCAGGGCTACAAGCCATCTATTATTGTAGCAACTACTCAACAGGTCACTAACGCGGCTGACACCTTACACATCTGGCACGACAAAATCCAATTTACGGATACACACTTTGCACCCATAAGAACACAAGTCACTAGTAACAATAAAATTAAAGTAACCCTATAGAACGAAACACAAAGACAAATCACCTTACAAAAAATTGCCAAAGCAGGAAGCTGCTTCACTGCACAACCACTAAAACAGTTACAACCAATGATAATACTCAAAGGACTTAACAAAAATATAAATCCGGAAGATCTTACAGAAATAATTAAAGCACAAAATGACACACTGAATAGTTTACCGCGAAAACAATATCACCTGGTACTTAAATTCACACGCAACAACAAAAGCAATCACCTTTATAACGCCATACTCATTACCAATCCAGACACCTACACAACACTCCAAAACACCAGCAGACTAAACGTGAGTCACCAGAGAGTTTACTTTGAAACATATATACCACTGATCCAGTGCTATAAGTGTCTTCAGTTCGGCCACACTCGGAAGCTGTGCAACAATAACCTCACTAATTGCTCACACTGTGGAGAAGCACACGCATACAAAGACTGCCCACATAAAAACAACCGAGACAAAAGCAAGTGCCACAACTGTGCCAAAAAAACCAGTAACGGCAAAACAAACAACACCAACAACCTACACGCACACAGTGCTACCTCTACTTCCTGCCCAATCTTTAAATACAAGCTAAACGAGCTAAAACCCACCAAGCAGCCAGTCAAAGCCCTAATACTCACCAAGAAAAACACACTTTCATGCATAGGTAAAACAGAATACTCCAACACAAACATGGCATGCATTCAAATACGCAATACTAATGGAAAACACTACTATATCACGACACCTTACATTACACCTAAAACCGACGACATGAACATCATAAACAAACTTGACTACCTACTAACAGACACCCCCGGGCTACACACATCATAGGCGGTGACCTCAATGGATGGCACACCCAATGGGGATCCAAAACTAATAATAAAAGAGGTAATGAAATATACAACACCATTATACTGAGACACAACCTCACTATCCACAATCAAACACAAATACCCACATTTTCAGCTATCACACTCGGCAGACAACGCACCTCACACATCGACATCACCTTAACCAACGAGACTGACAAAATACTAATAGAAGACTGGGATAACCACACAGACATCTGCCCATCATCCGACCATACACCCATTACCTTCAAACTTAGCAAAAACCATCACAACTTCACCAAAAATAAAACAGACAACACCTACAAATACAACACAGGACAAATAAAATGGGAACTCATCAATGACAAACTCAAACAAGAAATTGAATCGACACTCTCACCAATAGCAATATCAACCATCCGAACCGCCACCACCTCTCAACTTGACAACATAATACACAGTATCACTTTTGCTATCACCAGAGCATGCGACAAAATACTACCTAGTAAAGCACAACCCAAAAAGCGAGCCCACTGGTGGAATGATCAATTAGAAAAACTCAAACGAAAAGTTATTCAAAACCATCGCCAGATATCACACATAGCACGTAGGCATACACCAATTCCAGACACACTCCTTGCAACAAGAAACACATTAAAACAAGAATACTCAAATGCAATTCGAACTACCGCCACAGAACACTTTAAAGAATTCTGCAACACACAAGGCACAGACGACGTCTGGTCCATCACCAACAAAATAATACAAACTAAACCAATCACTAAACCCCCAACCACGCTATTGAAACCAGACGGAACACACACAACCAATGCGACAGACACAGCCCAAACTCTGCTAAACCACTTCTTCCCCGACGACACACCAGATACCACTACACAACAAAAACACATCCGTTCAGAAGCAAACACACCGCCCAACACCCCAGATGACCTACCATTCACAACAAACGAGATACAACATTGCATCAAGACTTTCAACCACAAAAAAGCACCCGGACCAGACCACTTCACCTCAGACATCTGCCTACACTTTATCAACCACTTCCCTAACATCTTTACCGACATCGGTAACAGATGCTTAGAATTAAGATACTTTCCCAGCCCATGGAAAACAGCAATAGTTAAAACAATACCCAAACACAACCGAAACAACTACAATAGCACAGCCTCTTATCGACCAATCGGACTTATAAACATATTCGGTAAACTTCTTGAAAAATTAATCATTAACAGATTAACACACCACACTCATAAATCCGGAAACGATTGCACAAAACAGTACGGCTTCAAACCTCAAACTTCCACCACTCATGCAATCAGCACAGCCTTGAACATCATACACAAATACAAAACCAAAAGACAACAAGTAATAGCAATATCGTTAGACATAAAAACCGCATTTGATAACGCCTGGTGGCCGGCCATATTCTACAGACTTAAACAAATAAACTGCCCAAAAAACATATACCAAATCTTACAGAACTACACAGAAAACAGAACCGTAAACATTAACTTAGCTGATTCCACTGCACATAAGGAAATGACGAAAGGATGCGTACAAGGCTCTGTCTGCGGCCCTACTATGTGGAACCTGCTCCTGGAGTCACTTCTCAACACAGACTTACCAACCAACTGTCACATACAAGCATACGCAGATGACATCATACTCATCACCCACTCTAAAGAAATAAGCACACTCTCCAACATCACACAAGAAGCACTCGACACCATCATTACGTGGGGAAGAGAACACAAGCTCGAGTTTGGACACGACAAAACACAAGCCATCGCATTCACCAAAAAAGCACGGAACACAACACTAACACTAAACGGTCACCAACTCTCATTCTCCCCGCAAATCAAATACTTAGGACTTATCATCGACAATAAACTAAAATTCATAAAACATGTTGAACACATCACCAACAAAACAAAAAACATTTACAACAAACTCACACGTTATATCAGACCCACATGGGGAATCAACCCAGAAAATGTACGCATAATATACCAGCATGTCATTCAACCAATAATCACCTATGCCTCTGCCATCTGGGCACCCACAGCGACCAAATACAAACACGTACACAACAAACTCCTGTCTCTCCAACGCATATTCGCCATAAAAATAATTCGAGGTTTCAGAACGATTAGAACAGCCACTGCCATCTCTCTCGCGAAACTCGCGCCACTACCTCACAAAATCCTTGAAATGGCAAACACTGAACACACCAAAATCACCGGACACTCTACATACCCTCACATCCCAAGACACATCCCAATTGAATCACCCGCACCTCCAGCACAGCAATTACACCCATCAACCAGAGAAAGAATATCCTTCAACCACATCTCAACCGAAGAAGAACACAACTCATTCCTCGCAACTACACAAAAAACCTGGTGCATATACACCGACGGAAGCAAACACAACGATAAAGTAGGAGCAGCATTCGTAGCAATACACAAAGATAACACAAACACAAAAACATACACCAAAAAATATAAACTACACGACCTCTGCTCACCCTTTCAAGCCGAACTCCTCGCCATTTCTAAAGCCACTGAATGGCTCACGCACTCACCCAAACTTCACACCAACTATGCACACATTATCTCCGACTGCAAATCCGCCCTCCTCGAACTGTCCAACCCTAACACAACAAACCAATTAGCACTTCAAACACACAAAAATATTGCACTTACAAAAACACATAATCTAACACTCACCTTCCATTGGATCAAAAGTCACATTGGAATAGCGGGCAACGAACTTGCCGACGAAGCTGCCAAAGCTGCTGCTTACATACATCGGGGCCCCACATACACACACATTCCTATAAGCCACATTAAATACACAAACAGAAAACACACAAACGAGCAAACTGTTCAATACTACACCGAAGCCAGTCCACACACCCTCAAACTTCTCCCTACATACGAACAATTAACTAAATTCATTAGCACATTCGGAACCAATTTCCAAACCACTCAAATTCTAACCGGCCATGGGTACCACAAAGAATACTTACACAGATTCAAAATCACCACCGATAGTAAATGCCCATGTGACAATGACACACCACAATCCATCACACACCTCATCGAAAAATGCCCAAAATTTCACATCACACGATTCAATCACATCATGACAGCATACAACAGCAAACAACCCTACAACCTATCAGAAATAATCAAAAGACAAAGCACCACTGACACATACCGAGCTCATATACACAACATCATAAACCATCTAAAAGAATTCAACAACACTACACAACCAAATCACACGACTACACCATCATAGTTCATAACTGTACAGCTGGATATATCAGATAATGTAAATCACAATGAAGATGGAAAACAGTATTATTTTAGCAATTAAGATTGTATATTTTACTTGTTGTTTTAGCAATTAAGATTGTATATTGTACTTGTAGCACGTAAGTGTTTAAAAAATATTTAAGTAATATAACTATTTGTAAAATACATAATAATACAAAAAAACAAAAAAAAGATTGTAAAATGTTAGCAAGTAAGCCTGCAATACAATACGAAAAAAAAGAGACAAAGCCAGGCTCTATTTTCGTACTTTTTGCCAATGTATAATGTAACCTAGACTGTAAATAGCAACAACATAATACAATCACACACTCTCATGCCACACACCTTACGGCCCCTACACTCTTCCTAATCTCCACCACCCCACTTGTATTACACCTAACTCCTACCACATATACCTCAGGCACCACCACCGCTTGAGAAAAGTCCGAGAGCATCCATTAGCCCGACTTATCTCAGATTATATTTCCCACACCCCTCTAACAAACAAATAAAAAAAAAAAAAAAAGAAAGCCGCCTATAAGGCCTTCAACCAAGAAGCACGGAAACGCTCGCAAATGTAAATGCCACAAAGTGGTCACCCATCCGAGGACCAGCCATAGTGAAAGTGCGTAACTCAGTGATCGTTTACAGAACACTGAGACCGCGGGGCCATAGATTATTCATTATGAAATGGGTATAATAGATTTCGTCCCATGTTTACAGCCCGAATTTCAATTTTTGTTTGTTTCGTCCCACTTTAATTTTTATTCCTGTTTCGGACCACTTTATAAAACGTTACTTTAGTAGAGTCAAAAAAATAAATTATTTAGAATATAATGCTCCTAAACCAATTACACTGACCAATTACTGAAGGTTGCGGTACAGTATCTCAGAATGATTGAAAAGTAAAACGATACATTTGTCCTTGGGAAAGTATGAGTTCCGTTGGAATTGGACGCATGACTAATAATGTACAATTATCATTAAAGTGACAGCGGAGAGGGATTGAAAGAATTTTTTTCCACCCGAGTTTCGTAGTTCACAGGAAGGCGCTGCAGACTTGTCTTCGCCGAAGTGTACCGGCCTTTATGATGGGGGCCTGAGGATGGTGAATTGGCTGTTCGTAGTAGTTACCGAAGCAGGCTCTACACCCACGCTTCACTCCCATTCTCAAAAGTGGGTCAACACCGAAACCCCTCCTCAAGAAGCGATATAACACCCAAACCCCTAAAAGATGAGGCCGCGGTGGTAGATAAAGTCTATCTAGAGCCCTATAAGGGTAAGATCATTAGAGCTCAAGCAAACTCACCTATCAGCGGTGCACCTTCTAACAAACGGATAAGGCACAGACGCACGCGTCCATACGGAGTTGGGAGCTCAGACGGCAGTCGCTAACTGGGAGTTCATTTTGATGAAGAGAAGAAGACTTACCATTAGTATATCCTGCGCAGAATTTGTCTCCAGTGATGTATGGCCTAAACGACGTTGGCAGAGTACTGATACATGTTTCTTCGCTGATAAATGGTATATCAATTACTTGGAGGTACTGGGAGGCTACTCCGTTAACTGCTGTGAGGCCCCAACCGGCTACCTAAAACAATAGCTTAATTAATGATTGTGTGAAGAGGTGGCATGTTTATTAAAAAAAACTGACGCAGATACTACTTCTCATGTTGCGTCGTATACTTGACGTGCCTTAATAGGCTTCATCTGAAAATCAGCGTTGTCTAACAATATATCTAATTATGATTTAAGATTTGCAATGTCCTTTTCGGACATTTTGACTTATTTTTATTACTCTTACCATGGCGCTCTCTTTTCTTTAGAATGTACACTCAGCGGGCGTAAGGGGGCCCCACCAACTCAAGGTCGAAAGAGTCAGGGTAGACCAAGACTTACACACGAAGACCACGTGAGCAGATTGCTCAAAAACGAAAAAGGTCAAAGTACTCGGATATTTGAGGTTTTCTGATTGGAAGGGGGGGGGGGGGGGGTTGCTAAACCATCGTAGTCTAGCCTCTGGGTAAAAAAATCAAACAATGTGTTAAGCAACTTATGCTATGGCTGGTTATCAAATGAGTGACTGCTTGTGAAATTGCATATCCGTGCGTTCTTCAGAAGGCACGTTACGCCGTTAGTCTCGGTTGCCAATAACATGGCAGTCTATGCGAAGTTGAAGACTTTTAGGCCGTGCTTGAAAAAAATCAACAGCTGCTCGCCACAACTTGCGCTTGTCTATTTTAACACTGCAAAGGGTTCACTAACATATAGTGGGTAGTTGTAACTAGAAAAACAATTTTCACAAGTCCTTATTATTTAATTAATTTATTAATACATATTTTTATTTTTAGTAAATAATAGTATAAAAGTTTTGATGCTTATATAATACCACATACCAGTAAGTGTTATCTCCTCTCAAAGTATCCTTAATCACAAAGATATTTCACAAAGTAACCACTGGCTAACAACCTTGTAATATGGAGGCTATGAAGGAATCTTTTACTTCTGTAATGGCTAGATTGGAGGAGCGACTGGCTTGCTTTGAAACTGAACTACAAAAGAGTACAAAAACCAGTACACCAAGTTTGGTCAATCTAGCTTCGGACTTTGCAAACTTCAAAACCTTTGTGGTCAGTACCATAGTGGCATTTCGTGCACAATTTGAGTTCTTGGCCCGGGAGATGGAGAACAAGGAGATGCTGAGTAGGCGAAAGATTGTGCTGCTGCATGGTGTTCCCGAGGAGAAGGCTGAAGAGACATCTAAGATTGTTATGAAGGTTGTTTCTGATCACCTCCAATTAGACAACTTCACCGTAGATGACATCAAGCGTTGTCACAGGTTGGGTCAGCCCTCAGGTAGCAAGCCCAGACCCATTTTGGTAAAACTGCAACTTGTGTCGGTTCGGGACAGAATTTGGTATACTAAAACGAAATTCAAAGGTTCCGGAATTACACTCTCAGAATTCATCACACGTAGTAGACATGAGGTATTCATGGCTGCACGGGAGCGGTTTGGTGTCTCCAAATGCTGGACTCAGAGGGGTCAGGTATTTGTTGTCGACCCTGATAATAGGCGGCATCGTGTAGTCTCCATGGCTGAGCTGAACAAGTTGAATTGGGAAGTGCAGTGCTCTGCTCCATCTAAAGTAGCTAGTAAATCCAGACGGGCTGGTAATAAGAAGTAATTTTCTTTGTTTTTACTGGTTATCCAACGTGTCCAGGTATTGTTCTATTCAGTTTTTCTTTCCGTTGCTCTTAATTCTTATGCATTTCTCAATTTCTATATAATGCATTATCTTGTCTATAGGTTATAACTAATTTACTTTTCTTTATGTAGTTTATGATGTGATCACACAGTAAAATGCACGTTTTATGTACTATCATAACAACAGGCACAGGTAAAACGAAACAAAATATTCACTTTGTCAGTGATGTGACATTGACATGACAAATAATGACAATAATGTTACAGATGCGTTCCTTTTAATTTGAACGCATTACGGGTGTACAATTTTAATTGTGATTCGACTGTGTGAGTTTTTATTATTGATATTGCTTTGTAGTTTTCTTTATTTTTACTGTATATATACCTGGACATGAGATATACTCTTAATTTTTGGTATTGTGAATATTGATCACTAAGTAATGTATAGATAGCACTACTGGTGAGTGGACAAATTTTCAGTTAAGGTTACACATTGTATTGAGTGTATGTGTGTGTATGTATATGTATGTATATATATATCTTGTATTATTGTTATACCTACTTTAATCTATTCTATTATTTATTTTTACTTTAATCTATTTTATTTATTTTTATGGTAGATTTAAGTAGCAGTTCTGATGACGGTAGTTTTCTATCAGCCAGAAGCTTTAATGACAGTTTCATTAGCCAACCCTCTCTAGCAGACACAATAGAGGCCCAATTCTCCGATGTTCACAGGAACTTTAATGTAGTCCATATCAATGCACAGAGTGTTCCGGGTCACTTCCCGGAGATGCTGACCAGCTTCGATTGTAAACATATTCATGCCATTCTAGTATCTGAATCATGGTTTAAACCCAATATTCATCCTACGACTCCTTATTTGCTGCCCGGTTTTAACTTAATTAGAAACGATCGTAGTTTTCCATCTTGTGGTGGTGTTGCCATCTATTTGCGTAATACAATTCCCTATCAGATTTTAGATTTGTCGACACAGCCACCACCTCAAAATGCCGGAGAGCACATATTTTTGGAAATAGAACTAAGTTATAACAAACTTTTACTGGGTGTTTACTATTGTCCCTCATCTAAAATTAACTTCTTTCCCTCATTTGAGAATATCTTAGAACGTCTTATCCCATCTTATAATCACACCATCATCATGGGAGATTTTAACACATGTTTGCTTAATAATAACTCTCGCTCCTCTACCTTTTCCAATATCATAGAATCCTGCAATATGTCCATATTACCTTTAAATGCTACTCATCACTTTCCAAATAGTTGCCCATCTCTTCTTGATCTAATTCTTGTTTCCTCAGTAGATTTGGTTGCTAAGCATGGCCAATGTAATGCTGACGAATTTTCCTACCATGACCTTCTCTTCCTATCTTATAAACTTCGCCCTCCTAAGCCTAAATCAAAAATTCTTATGCAACGCAATTTCGGTGGTATGCAGCTTGACAAACTTCGCGAAGCCGCAGGCAACATTGATTGGAGTTCACTTTTCGCAGCGGAAGATATCAACGAGAAAGTTGAGGCTTTTAATAACAAATTAATTACTTTGTATGATATACATGCACCAATCCATGCGGTAAAAATTCGGCACCTGCCTGCGCCCTGGCTCACAGCTGATATAAAAAGACTTATATGTAAGAAAGCTGCAGCAAAGTCAAAATTTAAATCCCGGCCTACTCCTAGTAACCACGAAAATTATATTGCTATACGAAATCTCTGCAGCAAGGTGTGTAGGAAAGCTCAACGCCAATATATTTATGACTCAGTCGAGAACGGCGACTCATCAAAAGTATGGAAATTTCTTAAATCATTGGGGGTTGGTAAGTCTAACTTGGGACATAATATGCCTAAGAAAATTGACATTGAGTCATTAAATCAACATTTTTCTTCATCATCCAATTTGGATCAGACTAGTAAAACTAACAGTTTACATTATCTTTCATCACTTCCAACTCCTTCATATCCACCGTTTCTCTTCAATCAACTGTCTGCTTGTGATGTTAAGAGGTGTATTATGTCTATACATTCCAATGCCCTTGGCAGTGACTGTTTAAGTCGTAATATGATTCATCCTATCCTAGATGAGATCCTTCCTGTAATATGCCATATATTAAATCACTCGCTTACTTGTGGTGTGTTTCCCAGTGCCTGGAAGGAGGCTAATATTATCCCACTACCTAAAAAAAATAACCCAACTTCCTTTTCTGATTATCGTCCAATATCCATTTTACCTCTCCTGTCTAAAGTTTTAGAACGTCTCGTTCATGGTCAGTTTAATTCATTCCTCAATAAAAACCTACTCCTTGATCCTTATCAATCAGGCTTTCGACCAGGCCATAGCACTGTTAGTGCTTTGATCAATGTTACGGACGACATTAGGCTTGGAATGGAGAATGGTAATCTTACTGTACTAACGTTGCTGGACTTCAGCAACGCTTTTAACACGGTGGATTTCCATATCCTATTGGGAATATTGCGCTCTCTTAACATATCTCCAACAGCGATTGATTGGTTTCAAAGTTACCTGTTTGGGCGTCGCCAGCGTATACGTTACGATGAATCTTTCTCTTCTTGGAGTAGCATATCTGTCGGCGTGCCTCAGGGTGGCGTTTTATCTCCGTTACTTTTTGCTGTATTTATAAATTCCATCTCCAAATCTTTACTTTCATCCTACCACCTCTATGCAGATGATCTCCAAATATACATGCAGGCTCCAGTACATGAACTGAGTGAGGCTATTTTAATCATCAATGAAGACTTGTCACAAATATGTAAATGGTGTAAACTATATGGGCTTCACGTCAATCCATCTAAAACTCAAGTCACTGTTGTTGGCAGCCCCCGGATGGTATCTCAAATTGACTGGATGCAACTTCCTAATATAATATTCCGAGACATTACACTATCAATAAGTACCAGTGTCAAAAATCTGGGTGTATTAATTGATAATACATTATCCTGGGCTCCTCAAATGCGTGAAATTAGTCGCAAAATGTTTGCAGCAGTGGGATCCTTGCGTAGATTGCGTAATTTTCTACCAACTGCCACCAAAATTGCGCTTGCACAATCTATTCTTCTTCCTATACTCGACTATGCTGACGTTAGCTATCTCGATGTCACTGAGGAGCAACTTGATAAACTTGAGCGCCTCCAAAATTTATGTATTAGATTTATATTTGGTTTACGCAAATATGATCATGTATCTGAATATCGCAGTAAGCTCAATTGGCTCCCTATTCGCCTTCGCCGGAATGCTCACATTCTATCGCTTCTTTATAGCGTTTTGTTTAATCCCTGTACCCCTACTTACTTAAAAGAACGGTTTATGTTCCTTAATGACACACATTCTAGATCCTTGAGATCATCGGAGTCCTTGGAATTAACTGTCCCAGAACATTCAACTAAGTTCTATGACAAGTCCTTCACTGTGCAAGCAGTGCGATTGTGGAATGCTTTACCGGTGTCCATTAGGCGTGCCCAATCACTGCATGTCTTCAAGGGTATGGTCAAAGCACATTACTTAAATTATTAGTGTGTAGTATTATTATTTATTTATTTATCATATATATGTATGTCTCTGTTTATGCATTTGTCTATAGTAGATTTTTTATTTATGTATTTTTTTATTTTTATTTATTTAAGCATATGTAATATATGGATAGAATATATATGTATATATTTGTTTATATACTTTAGGCTAGCGTAATCTATGACTGTGAAACTATCCTCTCATTTTATACTCGTTGTTTTTTAACAACTATTTTGTTTAAATTTTACACCAATAACTGCCCATTACTCACATTTTTGGAAATCATTTTTGTCCATTCAAAGGTTGCCTGTAAGAAATTGCTCTTAGCGATAAGGCCGCCATTTGTACAATTTCATGCAATTTATATTTGTGTCATTTGTTTCATATTGGTGTACAATAAAGTTTTACTTACTTACTTACTTACTTACTAACTATAAGCAGACTTCAACACCAATATAACAATACGAGTTGACGCATGCGTGTTGAAGTTTTCCCGTTCCCGAGTCCCGCAGGAACTTGTTCCCGGGATAAAAAGTAACCTATGTGTTATTCTGATATGTAAGCTATGTTATTGTAAAGATTCATTAAAAATCATCAGTAGATTTTGCGTGAAAGGGTAACAAAAATCCATTGTTACAAACTTTCGCGTTTATAACTACGAAGTAGGATTTCCAAAGGGAGCACTTTAGACATGTTTGGGCAGGCTTTATCTAAATTTAAATTCCTTACCCTCAACCGATCTCGGAACTCCTAGCCACTCCTGTTGTATATTCTTTAAAGTACTGTTTCGTTGGTTCACAGAACTATGTATTTAAGTAGAAAAGATTTTTTCCAGATCTTAGAAATTGCTTCCCAGTACATGCCGTAGCAGCTAGCAACAAGTTGCAAGAGAGTGTCGCCTTCGTTGGTATGGTCACGTCTTGCGGCAACCGCCGGGCTACGTAGGTAACAAATGTGTGGCCATGTCAGCCCCGCCGGGTCCCGGTAAGAGGGGAAGACCCGAGAAGTGCTTTACGTCGTAAGGGATGACATGCGTGCCAATGGGGATGCCGACGACCGTGCGAAGTGTAGGAGAACATGTAGGAAAGCGGACCCCGGGCGTCACGAGACGCAACTGGGACACACGCTCGGATGATGATGACATGCCGTAGCAGCTTGTAATTGAGGTAGCGTCAAACAAATGTAACTAGGTCTAGGAAATAAATAATGTGATGGTGTATACTTTGTAAGCTGTTCAAATAAATTAACTTAACTTAACTATCTTCACGCTGTATCCCTGACGGGGTAGTCAGAGAGGACAGATCGCCAGGCATCGCGATCTATACATATTTCTTTCGCTTTTTCAAGATTCATTAATCGCTTCATACACGCACGTCTGGGTATCCGAGTACTTTTGACTTTTCCGGTTTTGAGCAATCTCCTCACGTTGTCTTCATATGTGAGTCTTCCCTGACTCCTTCTACCCTCTACTTTCGCACAATATATATTCTTCGTAAATCGTTCCTCACTCATTCGTTTGACGTGTCCAAACCAACGGAGCACGCCCTTATCTAGCTTAACGCTGACACTTTCATTCAAACCTGCCATATTGCGTATAACTTCGTTATGTATTCGTTTTAATTAAATTTCATTAATATTAAAATGAAATTTAAATAAATTAAATTAAATTAAATTAATTAATAAAATAAATAGCTATTTATTCCGTGTCACAAAAGTGGACACGGTGAAATGTGAACGTCGAGTGAGTATAATATGCCTCTGCCACCCTTTCGGGGATAAAGTAGTGCTTAACAAACCTTTCCTAAATTGCCGTGTGACAACTGCAATCTATCGAAAATGTCGCCAAAACTGAGGCACACCGGCCGCACGTACGTCTTGTACTCAAACGACGTTGTTAGCAATAACGCGGCAATGTCTTCTTGAAAGTTTGCGTGTCCTCCTTGAAAGAATTTAGGAACCAATATCTTTCTTACCTGTAATAGAATTAGTTATTTAAATCGCAAAAATCGGATAGTTGACCACTTTGTGGCATTTATATTTGCGAGCGTTACCGTGCTTCGGATGGCACGTTAATCCGTTGATCCTGGTTGCCAGTAACATGGCAGTCATTAAGTCAAGTAGAAGGCCTTATGAGCGGCTTGAAAAATTTCAAAAGCAGGTAGCCACAACCTGCGGCTGTCTATTTCAACACGTTAATAGGCTCACCACCTATTACGTGGGACAGGAATACACATGGTGAAAAGAGGGCATACAATATGTATGCCTCTGCCACCCTTTCGGGGATAAGGCGTGATCTAGGACGATTTAACCAAGGGACGCGTAATGTACTCTATAGAGTATGAAATCACGTTCAACCAAATTTTGTGCGGTGGGGAAACTACACACATATTGTTGTCTTACTCTTGCGTCTAGCAACCAATAAAAATACTACTTTAATAGAAAATGTAGGTATCTAATACGAATTTGACACAATATTATTCGGCTAATTTGAGATGGTAACTCTTTGTATAATGTTTATTGAGAATGAAAGTATATTGAATATAGGCCGATTAAGTGTTGGTATGTTTCAATAATTAATGGTTTTTGGTAAAAACAGTTATGTGAATGAAAAAAAATTTACTTACTAGTGAAAAGAAACATTAATTGTTCGACCGCCAAAACTTTTACACCATTTCACACACATTTCGTCATTTTTTCTTTATAAATTACCCTCCAAACGTGTACGATAGACTGAGTCCGCGGAACAGCGACTTAGCTAAAAATGCTTAGTAAATGGCAAGCGGGGTATACCTATAGGCGCAAACGGTAAGATAGCGTGTCCATTGGTTAAATCGTCCTAGGGCGTGATAGATAAAATAAACTTAATTCATTTGTGAACAAGTAACGCTCCCTTCACAATAGTAGCTAAGGAATGAGACGACTTCTAAACCGAGACCAGTTTCAAAACCGCAAGTGGTAGAAACTTCAAAATCGCCTATGCACGTATTCATGGTGTCCTGAATCGAATGCCGCAAACCATTTGTCTCTGTCTCTTATGGTTCCTGAGAAATAGATGCGTACCGACTGAAGGACAGACTGAGCCGTTTTATAAGACTTAACTTTAGAGATTTGTTTCCTATTTGTAGTATAAGAGATTATTAGTTGCCAAATTTCATAGTTCTAGGTCAACGAGAATTTACCTTGATCGTAGATATATACGTTTTTGTGGAGCATAAAACTACCGTAAAAGTATGTTAAGATTGCTGCTTCTACATTTACATTTACTGCCAGATTTGCAAAGCAATAGGTAGAGCCAGAGGAAGAACCTGGCAATAAAACTCATGGCCACTCTTTTCTAACCGCCAGTAATTATATTAGTTAGATTTACATGATATTTGACCAATTGGTCAAATATCATGTAAATCTAACTATAAATTCATTACTGTATACAGTAACGAATTTATACAAAAAAAAAAACAAAATCAATGTTGTTTTCATTATAATTACACTTCAATACCTCCTTATAATTTATGTGAGAACAGTTGACTAAACTTAGTTTGCCTTAAATTTAAATAATATTATTTGTAACAATTGCTATAACAGCTATGAGCTTACCAGTTCTAACAGACGGCTCCCGTTCAAAGGATAAAGGATCTTGATAGATAGAAGAACGGACAACAATGAGATCACATAAGGGTTCCGTTTTCTTTGGAACAGAACCCTAAAAGGAAGATTGAATAAGTACTTACGTGTGATTTCTGTGCATCAGAATCTCTTGTGTCATTCCAATCGCGATACAACTTGCCGACAGCCACAGCGTATTTAGAAGCCGGCTGAAGAAGCTTATAATCGTTCCAGAAGCAGTGAGCAGCTGGCAAAAGATACATTTTTAAAAGAAATTAGTAAGTTTAGTCTTACTGTACCACTGCCCGTCGAATTGGTACAAGGATTACTTTCTCTTCTCCACCATGACCTCGTCGTATATAACACCGAAACCCTCGAAAATATTGGGATAAAACCTCAACCCCCCAAATAGTCGGTTAACACTTGAACCCCCCAAAGCAGTGGGACTACATCTGAACCCCCAAAGAAGTGGAATAACACCTGAACCCCCAAAAGTGGGATAATACCTGAACCCCCTAAAAAGTAGGATAAGATCTGAACTCCCAAAGAAGTGGGACAACACCTGAACCCCTTAAAGAAGTGGAACAACTCCTAAACCCCCAAAAAAGTGGGATAATATCAGAACCCTCCAAAGTAGTGAGATAACATCAAGTGTTATCTCACTTTTTTTACCTTTCCCCATCAAAGAAGTTGATAATAACTGAACCACCCAAGTGGGATAATACCTGAACCCCCCAAAGAAGTAGGACAACACTGTGGTGGCGCAAGTCCGAGGTCTTAACCTTCTGGCCATAGGAGATAGCATCCATGAGGATTTTGACGTGTAAAATAACCACTTGCAGGTGATGTTGTACTGGGCCCTGTAGATCTTTGTCGGGCCCCATCACACCCTCCCAAAGATTGGGACAGATCTACATTCAACAGTGGACTGTTAAGGGGATTTGTTTGAAAATTAGTATACGAACATTTTAATTTTTTTATTAATAGTTAAAAATCGAAGTTTAAGTCTGACTCGCCCACTAATTGTTTTGTAAAAATACGCTTTTGTGTCCCAAAAGGCCATAACTTTTTTACGTTAAGTTTAGAAACTAGATTTTTTCTCAGCTTCAAGCAACCTTAGATTTAAGTATATAGTTTTAATTTCAATTCGATACCTTCTATCGTTCCCAAGATAAAGGGTCTTGATAGACGTCCATCTTACCAGATATAATTACATCGTTGGACACGAGGGTTCCACCACAAATTTGCTGGTAAGGCCTGGGTTTTCGGTAGATGCCAACATGCCACGGCAGTTCACCACGTTTCACGGGTTTACCATCCAGAACCAGTTGTACACCCACAGGAGTCACCGTACCGCAGTCTGTATAAGAAATAATAGTAATGTTTAGAGCACAGAACATAGAATTGTGGGACATTTTTTCTTTTACACACCGTTGTCAATCCCAAAGTAAAGTAATATAAGCTTGTATGGGATGGGTATGTATGTGTATGGGATCTAGACAGCTGATAAACATATTTATACCATATTTCTATATACATACAATTTGTCTTCGCCAAATATAGGATAATAAATTATCTGTAATTATTATATGTATTATTTTACTCTCACCACACACGCAACTCAATCATTCGCTATCCTTTCCGCATACTGTTCTAAAATTGCTGGCTGGACGCGCGCAGTTGTGAGATACCCGCTCTGAAACCATTTCGCTAAATATTCGCTCGAAATATCGAATTCTTTCGGAACAAATATATGCCGTGTAATAAACAATAAATAATAAACAATAATTCGCTCCGCAAATAAACACTTCTTTACGGCAAGGATAACCAGCGCAAGAGGGCGTGAGATCACCACGAGGCCGAATCAGGCACCCCTTTATTATACATTGGAAACAAGCAAACTCTGAAACAAACATTTGTCGATCACACAAATATATTTATTGAACGGGGAACCGAAACCGGGACATACATACACTAAAACTGCGCCACCGAGGCAGTCAGGAATCAATATCACTCGCGCTGTATAATAAAAAATAATAAAATAAAAAAACTACAAAAAATACGAGAAAATCGGTGTTTTTACTTTTTTATATTTAAAAAAATGGCTGAAATATTTACGATCAAAATGCGCATAACGCCGGTGACCGCATACATCACAGCCATTCAGCCAGCCTGCTCATTCAATAGTCGCGCTCTCTATAGCACCCGAACGCCGCGCCGCGCCTTTACGCAGTCTGTGCAAGGCTGTGACGTCATAATGGGCGCGCCTAATCTCGGAAATTCAAAAACGGACTAAAACTTCTCGACGATATAACTTCGGAAATACTGCATGTATTGAAGTGAAATAAAACCTAATGTAATGTACATGAGCTACGCTCCAATTTTCGCTGTATTTGACAGTAGTATTTTGACCCTTTTGTGTTCTCCATTGACAGGCCGCATATGTGATTTTCGTCTACAGATAAACGTAAATTTTGCACCTTCTCAGAATAAGTGGGGCTTCGAGTTGATTTGAACAAACTTAATTTTTAGGAAGCATCCAAGACGGGGTCAAAGAAGACAGACCAGATATCGCGATCCGTGCATACTTTTTTCGATTCCTGCAGATTCATTAATCGTTTCATACGACTAGGTATCAAGGTACCTTAGATCTTTCCATTTTTGAGTCAATGTGCACACGTGGTCTTCGTAGGTAAGACACTCTGACTCCTATTAATCTCTTTTTTCGCAAAAGAAAGAAAGTGATACGCAATATGACACGTTTAAATGCAAGTGTCAGCATTAAGCTGGAAAAGAGCGTCTTTTGTTAGTTTGGACAAAGGTTTGGACACGTCCAACTAATGAGTGAGGAACGATTTGCGAATATTCTTCATTAATCGTTATTTACTCATTTGACTATACTAATACTAATATTACAAAGAGGGAAGATTTGTAAGTTTATTTGTAATGAATAGGCTCAAAAACTACAGGGCCGATTTAAAAAAATATTTCACTATTTGAAAGCTACATTCTTCGTGAGTAACATAGGCTATACTTGATTTTCAAAAAGTTAAGGGTTCCGTACGAAAACTCGAATAGGAAAACTTCACCACGCGGGCTAAGCTGCGGGCATCAGCTAGTTATATTATATATTCGGTTAACCAACGTTTAGCAGCACAATGGCATCTTCACACCATTCTATTTACTTTCATGCATTTGACACACCCAGTAGGTTATATACTGTAAAGCCACGTTGGCACTAGCACTGCGTTGTGAATCGCAAAGAAAGTATCAAAAAGTATTTTACCAGCTTGGCACCGAGCAATATAGTCCCAGGATCCAGCGTTGCAAGTCATATAGTACAGGCCTTCCGAAGATGTGTAGATAGGGGCATTGCAGATGGGGTTAACAATAGTTCCAGGTGCTATATAGTTCTGGCAAAGTTTACCAGAGCAGATATAGTGGACGCTTGGGTCTGGATCTAGTTTGCAGAACCCTAAAACAAATAAACGATGACTTTATTTTTGTACTCCTAAATCCTTTTCCAAACTTTCACATTTAATATAGTTATAGTTGTCAGTTTATTTTTGTACTCATAAAGAGTACAAAACTAATTTGATTTATTTTTGTACTCCTAAATTATATTCCAATCTTTATCACATTTATGATTTTAATAGAATTAATAAGTACAAAAATAAACTAATTTATTTTTGAACTCTTAAATCCTTTTCCAAACTTTCACATGTATGATTATAGTAGAATTTAGGAGTACAAAATAAACTAATTTATTTTTGTACTTTAAAATTTTCAAAAATAAATTGGTATATGGAAGAAAAACATTGGAATGTACTTCTTCAGCAGGCGTCTGTATGTAGCTATGGAGTCAGCACAGCAAATAGGCTGACATGAATAGCCGCTATCTCCAAGAGTTACCATATTGACAAATTCACTATCATCAAATTGCGTTGATAGTTACTGTTTATTCTCCACTCGTTTTTACTTGTAGAAAAGGAAAGATATCATGTTTATGATATTAAAAGGATTTAGGAGTAAAATTTGTCTGGGACATCTTTCCGAAGAGTTATCCGGAATTACCGGTGCTACACAGATGGGTAGGGACCATGTTATTTTAGTCGGATCGAGTCCGGCATTACAACCGTTGGTATTTCCATTCGATAAAAAAAAAGCTTGTAATCTTGTTTACATGTTTGTTACTCAATCACAGTCTAATGCCTAAACTTTAGCTAAAGCTTTGAATATAGGTAGCTAGACCCATTTTTTTTATTTCGTGTGGAAATCCCCTCGGACTCGAACCGACTAAAACCACACGGTCCCTACCTGTCTGTCTATCGCCGGGCACCCCGGGTAACTTTTTGGAAGGATGTCCCAGGGTTCCCGACAGACTTTGGCTACTACCGCGGCCTCACCTAAGAGTTTGGGTACTATCCCGCTTCTTGGGGTTGGTTCAAGTGTTATCCTGCTTCTTTGGAGGCAGCTACACCCTTAGTGTTACTACTACACTACTAAACCCAAGTTACCTACCTAGTCAGGTCATAAGTATTGTCACACAGTAAAAACTTTTCTTTTAGAATGCTGGCCACAAAAAAGTTTATTGAATACGAATTTCGAATTGATCATGAAAATAAAAATGTACACTTTTTAGAATTTTACTCATTTTTAAATATGGAGTGGACGCTTAAAGAAGACCGTGTTGCAGTTATTGCGTATCATCGTTGCGGTTACGCGCCAATTCAAATTTTTGACATACTGAAAAATTTTAATATAACCAAAAGATTCGTTTATCGTACCATCAAACGACACAATGAAGACTCTAGTGTAGATGACAGGTCAAGAAGTGGTCGCCCTCGGTCTGTTAGGACTCCAGCAATGATACAAGCTGTGAAGGCGCGAATTCAAAGAAATCCCAATCGTAAGCAGAAACTGTTGGCCCTTTAGATGGGGTTAAGCAGAACCACGGTGAAAAGGGTGTTAAATGAAGACTTAGGGCTTCGGTCATATCGAAGAAAAACAAGACATCGTTTAAATGCTCGTCTAATGGACCTGAGACTGAAGAGATGCCGCGCTTTGTTGAAGCGGTACGCGGGAAAAAAATATCGGGTATTTCTTTTTTCGGATGAAAAAATTTTTACCGTAGAAGAGAGCTACAACAAAAAAAATGATAAGGTGTACGCACACAGTAGTGAAGAAGTGAGCAACCGTATTCCGCGTGTCCAACGAGGTCATTTTCCACCCTCGCTCATGGTATGGTTGGAAGTATCTTATTGGGGCTTAAGAGAGTACCTCTCTTTTTTCTTTTTGTGAGAAAGGTGTAAAAACTAATGCAGTTGTGTATCAAAATACAGTCCTGACGAACCTTGTGGAACCTGTTTCTAATACCATGTTCAATAACAGGCACTGGGTATTCCAACAAGATTCGGCGCCAGCTCATAGAGCGAAGAGCACACAAGACTGGCTGGCGGTGCGTGAAATCGACTTCATCCGGCACGAAGACTGGCCCTCCTCCAGTCCAGATTTGTGTCCGTTAGATTACGACTGACCGCGCAGATTGAAGGCCTGTATTCAAAATCACGGAGGTCATTTTGAATAAATTTTACTGTCATAAGAATCTATGTTTTGTTAAGTTCATTTTGGTATATAAATGGTTACATAATGAATAAACTTGTTTCAATTATTTTATATTAAACATGTGACAGAATTTATGACCTGACTAGGTATATGCGGTAACTTTTTATAATGGGCACAAGTTCCTACTAGAATAGGAAATAAGGTGGGCATCAACATGTAGTCAATTTTTTTATAATAGTAAGACATTACAAAAAAATATGCATACATAATGTCACGCCTTTTCTCCGAAGGGGTAGGCAGAGGCATACTATACGCCCCCATATTTCATCGTCCGCATTTTTGTACCGCGTAACGGGTGGTGAGCCCATTGCCGTGTTGAAATGGACAGGTGCAGGCTGTGGCGACCTGCTGTTGAAATTTTTCAAGCCGCCCATTAAGCCTTCAACCAGGCTTAACGACTGCCATTTTACTGGCAACCGGGACCAACGGCTTAACGTGCCTTCGGAAGCACGGAAATTAGAATTTAATAAAATGTGTCAATTTTAGTTGTTAAATTTGGAAGAAATTTTGAACCCGTTGCCAATTTTTTTAAACCTATGGTCATATGGGTAACGCGAATTCATAATATGTCTCCCAACCCAACCTTATTAAAAATTGCTCAAAGCACCTAATAAATGTAACTTATAAATAAAAAAATATTTGTGTGTAGCTACCAGAGTACACAGATAAGAAGTGAAACTTCTTTACAACATTTTTACACAGCTATAAAATTTCTCTCGTACGTCGTTTAAGAAGTGTCACATAATATAAAGAAGTTTCACTTCAAAACAACATGACGCGTAACCGAAAAAACGTGACGATTTTTTTACAGCTATAAAATTTCTCTCAACGTCGATAAAGAAGTTCCACTTCTATACTTACGAACACATTCTGGCATGATCTGCGACCATTTTCCATTGAAGCAGAACACTTCATACGTAGCATTGGAGCTGACATCATACCCTGGTGCCACTACTCCGTATCCTGGATCACACTTCAGCCTCAGCAGGAACGACTCGAAAGTCTGTCCAGGACCTGTCACGCGATCCTTCGGGACGTTGAAGACTTCATACGCGCCATAGGCAGGGTACGGCGGGAGGTTACAAGAATTTACGCTGTAAGATGAAGAATCGGTTGTAATTTTTTAAATAATAATAATATTGTGAAACATTTCTTTTCTCTTTTATTTTGACACACCGCCGCCGCCGCGCCGTCTAGACCAAAGTATAAGCTGATAATCAGCTTGTGTTATCGGATCTAGACGACTAATAACTAAAAAAACGAACTAACTAACTATCTTCACGTTATACCCCTTACGGGGTAGCCAGAGAGGACAGATCGCCAGGCTTCGCGATCCATGCACACTTCTTTCGCTTCTTGCAGATTTATCAATCGCTTCATACATGCACGTATGAAGCGATTGATGATAGGTATTCGCGTACTTTATTTTGACTTTTCCGTTTTTGAGCAATCTGCTCACGTGGTGTTCATATGGAAGTCTCGGATTACCCTGACTCCTTCTACCCTCTGATTTCGCAGGAAACACCCAAACTCTAAAACAACCATTTGTGGATCACACAAACTTTTGTTCGGACCCGGTGATTGAACTCAGTAGCGGCAGTCGAATACCAAACAAAATTTTTTTTTTTGCATAGACCATTTTAACGGCGCTTACAAAATGTCATACACTATTTAAAATATTTAAAGCTACCACCACTGCGTCGCCAAGGCAGACAATTATTATAACTTTTATATTTAACTTATCACGCCTTTATCCCCAGATAGAGGATCGACAGAGGTATATATACGCCCACATTTCACTTTATGCATTTTTGTTTTTCGTAACAGGTGGTGAGACCATGCCGTGTTGAAATGAACAGGCACAGGTTGCGGCGACTTGCTGTTGTAATTTTTCAGGCCGGTCCAGGCCTTCAACTTGCGTTGTGTTAAAAAACAAAGACATAAACACAGACACGCTTAAAAATAGAAAAGCCACAAAGCGGTCATCCACCTAGGGGCCGAGTCTGCTATTTCAATCATGTCGAAATAGAATCGAAATCGTCGCTCAATGGAAAACCACCGGTATAATTTTAACAGTTCTTCGTAGTCTACTAATACAATCGTACTCCAATAGACTTCTATCGGTCGGCCGATGAGTTCTACTAACACGTACCGCGCCAGTGGCCGCTAGTCAGTTGCATTTTTGATAGTCTACTAACATTTTGACAACTAAAAACAGCGATTCTGGTTCGATTCTACAGCTTGTCAATAGTAGCCTCGGCTTTTTCATGCTTTTAAACGTTTCTGCCACACATATTACTGGAATCAAACATAGCTCACATAGGACCAGTAATATACTATTACCGTCGTGCTTCCATATTTCTATAGGATTTACACCTAGTTGCTTTCCAGGTCTCCCGCTATGCAAAAGAAGGAAGAGGCATTACGTTCTTTTCCTACTTCGTCACATTATCTTCTGATTAATTTCGTTGCGGGTTCCAAGACATGCTAACTTCTCCTGGGACTTTGCCGAGATCGAGCTCGGTGTAACTTTTCTGGTGTTTTGGTCATTGCTGTAGATCCTGGTTTACAGGAGTCACAGTAATGGGAATGTGGGTGGGATTAGTCACAAAAAAAGTAGACTTGGCCCCCAGCTTTAGCGAAACTTGGGGCTACGAGCGCTTTATGAGATTCTGTAGACCATATTAAAGAACTTACCGTAGATTGGAGCAGGACTCCTCGTCACTACCGTCATCGCAGTCTCTACTACCGTCACATACGTTGACTTTATTGATACAATCGGACCCGAGCTTGCAATTGAACACATCTGGGTTGTTGATAGCAGTACTGAAATATAAAAAAAAAACTAGTTATTTTCCCGTTTCCCTTTCTGATTCCCACAGGAACTTGTTTAACCGAGATTATTCAAATTTTAAATTAAATTTTGTGGGTCAATTTTCACACAGCGCCATCTAGCCCAAACTAAGCTATATGCCATGTAGTATGGGATCTATACAACTGATATACATACTTATATATTACTAAATACATACATAGTATAAATACACAAACAATAATTATACATAGGAAACACCCAAACTCCGAAACTAACATTTGTGGATGACACAAATATTTACCTCATGCTCGGCAGTCGCTTACCGAGACAGTCAAAAATTCTCACAGTACAGACGAATGGTAGGCAACCGACAGGTCGCGTTTGCTATTTTCGCACACAGTTAGACGTAAACTACAGACAAGAGGGAGCGAACAACTTACCTTGCTCTGAGCTCCAAACTTTAAAATTTTTAATATTAGTAGGAAGTTGGATTAGGAAGTTTCAATATACCTTTTCAAATATGGATGTAAGGGACCAAGATCTTCAGTAACCAAGCGACCTCACAAGCGGATGCAGTTAGACATGTGTTACTCAAACAAAATGCATGAGCTGCATCAGCTCGCAGCTCAAGTATTTGAACCGGAGTCGTGAACCGGTTAAAAGTTCAGTTATTATTATTATTTATTTATCTATGACGCCTTATCCCCGAAGGGGTCGCTGAGGCATACGAATTGAATGCCCACTTTTCACCATGTGTATTCCTGTCCCACGTAATAGGTGGTGAGCCCATTGCCGTGTTGAAATAGACAGGCGCAGGTTGTGGCTACCTGCTGCTAAAATTGTACAAGCCGCCCGTAAGGCCTTCAACTTGACTTATTTCTTGGTTCTAGATCTTAGTTCAGTTCTAGATTGAGTTGACAGCTAATTACATATCTCGGCTCGAATCATCATGTAAATCAAACCACACAAAGTTAGATTATTTGGCGTTTCATCGATCTGTCGGATCTGTGAACCGGAAAACCGTTTAAATAGAACAGTGAGCTGTAAACTGTATAGTCAAAAATTGAGCTGCAGCTCAACAGCTCACTCGCTATGATCGGATTCTTTGAACAGTATCGGAGCTGAGATATACATCTCTAGATGCAGTGCAGTGCAGTCGCTCCCAATAATGAACGATAACTGCTTTTAGCAGCCAAATAAAAATGAAGGCAGGGTTTTGATGCTACTAAGATTATACCAAGATAAAGAGAAGAGAAACAAGACAACATACCCGCAAAAGTAGGATCCGCTCGCAATGACAGTTGTCACTGAAACAAAATCGCATTTTAATTAACAAAGACTATAAAAGTACGGAGACCGACTGAAATGCGTCCATCTCAGAGTGTCGGTATAGTTTTTGCGCTGGTCAAGGGACTATGGACCCAATGTTTGCCTTTTAGCATGTGCCAATAATATCCAAGGTTATTATGCTTCGGGCTACTCCTCGGAAAGATGTCCCAATGAATCCGGCAGACTTTGGCTACCACCGCGGCCTCACGTAAGAATTCGCATATAATCCTGCTTCTTTGGAGGTTTGGGTGTTTACTAGCTTCATAGGGTGTGAGGCGTGAGTGAAATTACCTTCTGTCCTCAGGCTCAGGCTGTGGATATCGGGTGGAAGAGTTCTCTCCCGTTCCCTCTCCGCCCCCTCTTTGGCGAGCATAATCTGAAATCTCGCAGAAAGCGCAGTGGCGTCTCACGTGCAGCCGTGTAATACAGCTTGTAGCCTCTCCGTAGAGGTCAGGCTCTGTTGCCTTTGCAGAGCTCTGCAGGAACACCCATCCACCCTATGCCAAGAGGTACTACGGCCAACTCTATCGCACGCCCAGTCAACGTGCCAATGTTCCAAGTTGCGAAGCGGATACAGGTTGGCGTTAACTTCTTTAGCCACTTGCCACAGAAATCACTTGCCATCATCAGCAGGATGGGGTTTCTGCCCGCTATTTTGCGTGCAGGAAGCGAAAGACGTATGCAAGGATCTCTAACTACGCCGTCAGAGGTGCAGCGTGACAATAGTTAGAGTATGATATAAATTTAAAAAAATATGGTTCTTATTTGTTAATAATCTAAACTAATATTATAAAGAGGAAAACTTTGTTTGTATGTTTGTTTGTTTGTAATGAATAGGTTCAAAAACTACTGGACCGATTTTAAAAATTATTTCACCATTTGAAAGCTACATTATCCACGAGTAACATAGGCTATATTTTATTTGGGAATAAATAGGGCTCCGTAAGAAATTTGGGTTTTTTGGACACAAGGTGTAAAAAATCAACCAAAAATGTTACTTATTTTGCGTATGCTGCCTAAACTATAAAAGATAGATGTATAAAATGTTCTAATTAATTGTAGATCTACAAAAAAGTCCGCTACACACCATGCCTATCTATGTCGAGTGAGGTATAACAACCATTGTTTTATTTAAAAATCTTAATTTTTTTTGGACTACATTTAAACGCGTTTATTTTACTCATGCTATTAATCCTTATCAAAAAAAGGATGACGGTTACCGAAATCCACGCGGGCGAAGCTGCGGGCGGAAGCTAGTTTTAAATAAACTTAAACTTAACTTAACTTAACTATCTTCACGCTGTATCCCTGACGGGGTAGTCAAAAAAAAAAAAACTTGTAAGGAGTTTAAATCATATTCAAAGTAGATTTTTCTCAAAATGAAAAAAAAACAGCCTATTTCGTGCAGCTATCATACAGGATGGGTTCTGTTCCACATGTAAAGATGATTGGAGGAGATTTGTCTCCACTAGCATTGGAGGCGGCAATACTGGTGAATGACAATGGGCAGAGAATTGTGATCTCTTGTTGTGATTAATGTTATGCTTCAGAAGTAGGCCACAAAGAGAGATTGGAAGAGGGGTGATCCCTTGGAGCTTTAGTGTAATGGCAGTACCCGTTAATTCGGTATCCCTGTTCAGAGGTCACTGTTAATAACCCATGGTAATTAACACCTCCGTGACCTCGTCTAAGAGGTGTGAAGTTTCACTTTACACATGAATTGCTGGAGTGGGGCGAGGCTGCATTCCGCCCGGGATTGATTCTGATTTCAATTACTGCGCATAGCCCGGGAAATGAACTACAAAAGTCGGAGAAGGTTAATGGAAAGGCCAGGGTGTCTGGGTGTTTTACACACCCTCCCTCCTTCTCCTAGACAGAGGATGGGTTCTCTACAGTTCTGTACATCAACCCTAGAGTATTTAATCCAGCAATAGCATTTAGGCGTTGGCTTAAAAACTAAAAGTGGACCCCAGGCTCCACACTAGGATTTCAAAGCAACTGGGAATACAGTAAGATGAAGAGAGAAGATTAGTTATTAGGTACAATCTGACAAGTTCTCAACGAACGAATGGCTCAAAGGCTATGCAACCTTATGTATAGCCTACGTAACTCTAAATACTCGTTATTTAAAACTAATATGATTAATGGATTAAGCTAGAACGTATGGTACGAATATAAGACAAAAATATTAAAAACTAAATAATTTAAATTTCAAATGAATCAGATTCCAGAATAGTTATATTGAAAAGGTATAAAAAGTATCATACATATTTAAAACAGGAATTCGCTGTCATAGACGACGTGTTTCCTTGTTTACCTTTACTTATAATGGCGGAATTTCCCGATTTAGGTTTTATTTAAAAATAACATTACTCACCAAAGCTAACTATTGTCAGTAAACACGGCAACATGGCAACACATCACTGTCAGAACTAAATAAAATTTGCTTAATAAAAACCTGTCTTAAATATACATAATAATAAAATCTTCTTTGCCATTTTCCATTTGACAGTTATACGTGACGTCACCTAAAATGGCCGCTACTACTCGAGAATACCGGTTAGACGCGTATTCGCTTATGTGAAGGTTGTGTGAGTTCGGAATAACATTGTAAGTACGGTTAATTAGGCGTATTATTTAAAAACTTAAATCCAGCCGGATACGACAGTAAGGTTTTTTTTTTGACGCGCGAATTTCCTTTACGCGCCGTCATTCCTGCTGCAGGAGTAACTGGAACGGGGTGTGAGAATCCCGGTCTTTAAGGGCCATCCTACCCACTAAACCCCGCGGTGTTTCACCTTCTTGCCAACCGGGTCGCAGGTTAGGCCTGAATGTTATTCACCGTGCCCCACTATGAGGCTCTACTTGGGGGAGCAGGATGTGCTGCCGTCCTCTAACGCCCCTCTAAGAACAGAGGGGGGGCCAATCGAGCGGGCACTAGAAGAACATGAGGGGAGCCAACCGCCAGAAGGTCATTGTAAGCGGGGTCCCCCGACCTTCCGTCCAAGGCCGTAAACTACGAATAGAGATTGCCGGCGGAACAGGAGCGTGCATCCTGCTCGGTCCCGCGCCCGTAACTCCCCTCTTATTACCGATTCCAATCGGAATAAAATGTCGTAGCCCTGTAGCGAACCGAGAACCCGCTAACTCAGTGTGCTGCAAAAAGAACACTGCGTTAAGCATTTTAAGATACGGTTCAGTGTTTCGGAATGCACGCTAAGCCGTTGGTCTCGAGTACCAGTAAGTCAAACTGAAAGCCATAACAGGTAGTCACAGTCCCTATTCCTGTCCATAACAACACGGCCACAGTAAAAAAAAGCAGATAGAGTATAGAGGAACTGGGAATACACTTTGTAGCATTTACATTAGCGAGCGTTTCTGTGCTTCGGAAGACACGTTAAGCCGTTGGTCCCGGTTGTCAGTAACATGGCAGTCGTTAAGACCAGTTGAAAGCCTTATGGGCGGCTTAAAAAATTCAACCGCAGGTCGCCACAACCTGCGCCTGTCCATTTCAAACTCGGTTAACTCGGCAATGGGACCACCTGTTACGTGAGACAAAAGTGCATACGGTGAAATGTGGGCGTATAGTCTGCGTCTACTCTACCTCTACCTCTCAGAGGCTGTGCCTTCCGAAGCACAGAAACGCTCGCTAATGTAAATGCCACAGAGTGTATTCCCAGTTCATCTATACTCTATCTGCTTTTTTTTACTGTGGCCGTGTTGTTATGGACAGGAATAGGGACTGTGACTACCTGTTATGGCTTTCAGTTTGACTCACTGGTACTCGAGACCAACGGCTTAGCGTTCCCAATCGGGACAATATGTCTATGTCTATGGAACATGTGAATGATATATTAGGGAGTTCAAACCTAGGAGATCAGAATGAAAACAGGAGGTGAACGCGCTTCTAAAAGTATGGGGAAAATTATACGATTTTTGCGTAGCGTATTTTGCGTAGCGTAGTTTGAGTAGCGTATAAAAAAAAAGAATTGGAACATAAAAAAAAAACAAAATTACAATTGAAATAGTTCACAATTGAACTGGACAATTACATAACATTCTATTAACTACGAAGGGGTGGCACTTTATACAGTATGCATTTTTGTCTCACATAACAGATGGTGAGTCCATTACCGTGTTGAAATAGACAGGCGCAGCTTGTGGCAACGTGCTTGAAAATTTTCAAGCCGTCCATAAGTTATTTAACATAGCTTAACGACTGCCATGTTACTGGCAACCAGGACCAAAGGCTTAACCTGCCTCCCAAAGCACAGAAACGCTTGTATATGGAAATATTACAAAGCGGTCACCCACCAGCCATAGTGAAAGACTTGCTGCTGCTTAACGCAGTGATCGTTTACAGAACACTGAGTTATCAGGGTTACGAGCGCTTCCATATATCTTATGACATGCATGGTATCCAGGTTTCACAAATGAAAAGCAGCATTAGCACTATAACGTCGTTGTGACCATAAGAATCATAAAACCGGATCTTACGATTTTATTGGTTGTGACAGTCTATCGAAGCAAAAAGTAAATCAAACAGAATTTGTCTATTAATAAACAGAAATCAACACTCGTTTTATTTTTTTTTACATTCCTGATTCTAACCTTTGCTAGACGAGCAAAAAAAAAAATATCCTTATGTGACTCTAATTTAGACACTCATCTAATAGTCATTAAGTTATTTTAAAAAACCCACAGAAGAAAAGAAAACGTAAAACACAAATCACCGATCCGAACTTGTTATCATTGTTGGTATATAATTTAATAATGTAACCTCTCAGAACCCGTATTGATGTCATTAAGAGTAAAGTTGCCACAGAATAAAATTTCGGTTAAATTGTGGGTAAAAAAATAGTTATTAGCAATCTCATCCAAGAGCATTTGCTTATAACACCTAAACCGGAAATACCTAGCAAAAGCGTTTTTACGGGATATCTGGTGTTGCAAACGGCCATAGGGTACAGTGACCACTTACCATCAGGTGGATCGCATGCTTGTCTGCCACCTCAATGGCATAAAAAAAGCTATGTGACACCCAGTGGCGTCTCCTGTATGTCACATAATGCATATTTTATTCGAATTGAGATTTTGTAATACGAAAAAAATTAATAATTGCGTAATAATTGTTGTGCTAACAGTTGTTCTCATATCGACAATTCAATTATTTATTAACTTTAAATACGCATATAGATGCGCGCCTTTCGTTTTATTTATATTCGCAGTGTCATTTACAACACGTAAGTGCTATGTAGCTATGTTCCATTGCAAACAGCATGTAGCCCCACTTGCATTTAACTATGTATACGATAATTGCGTTAAGTATCTTGCGATGCGGTCAGTCTTGAGATGGGTGACCATTTGTGGCATTACAATTTATGAACGTTACGAAGGCCTTATGTGCTGTTTAGGTAATTTCAACAGCAGGTAACCATATCCAGTAGGTATTTATGTATGCCTATTTCATTTTCATATGTGTTTACCTGATTACTACCTTTAAACCACTAGAGGCACGTCATCATTAGTTATGATGTTACTTTGGAGGAACGGGTGGACATGTTTCTCCGGTACAAAGGTGGGATCCACCACCAGGTGCAATAATCAACAGTTGACTTTGTGACGCTCGGGCACATAATGCAATATCATTATTACTAGCAAGTATTATTCCCATTAAATTCATGCGAGGAAATTTTACTTTGCACTCTGGTAACATTGAACTGACAGCTGGTTTTTGTAATGTGTTTTTCCTTGATGAACTCTGGCGTGTACGTTTGCATACTATGAAACATTCTATCATAATGTTATTATAATATGTTGTGTTTTAACAATAAGTAAATAAATCTGCCATTATATTACTAGTCAATGCAATTAAATATAAAAATAGTGTTTTATAGACAAATAGTGATGTGCAAAATGTGGATTTGTGTTCTATTTTTAATTAGTTTCGGTGAGTACAAAGTTTTTTCTTAATCTGTTGTTTTTTTTTAATTGCTGTCTATGTGAATATTTGAATCTTTTATTTTCTTTACTCTTTTTATCTGTGGCGTAAAACAATACTATTTTTGATACTTATCTTACATATATTCGTACTGGACCTGTTTGGAATATCAGGGTCAAGTTCAGTGATTACTGATAACACTCCGTATACCAATCGGGAATTGGGAAAGTACCGACTAAACTGAGGTTAATTAAGGGTTATGTTTTATCGAACTGTCCTCACACAGTATCCCTGACGGGGTAGTCAGAGAGGTCAGATCTCCATGCTTCGCATGAAAGAGTAAAATGAATGCTGTGAAGATGCGATCACTTTGGAAATTGTGCGACATTAACGTTAGCGGACCGAATACGTAGCTTAGCGGAAAGTAGAGGGTAGAAGGAGTCAGGGTAGACCGAGACTTTTCAATATTACTTATTATAAGTACTCTTTGCCAAGACTTATATACGAAGACCATGTGAGCAGACTGCTCAAAAACGGAAAGGTCAAGAGTACTTAGATAGCCAGACGTGTATGTATGGGTGGCAGAGGCATATATATTATATGCCCACTTTTTACCATGTGCATTCCGGTCCCACTTATTAGATGGCGAGCCCATTGCTGTGTTGAAATAGACAGACACAGGTTGTTGCTACTTACTGTTGACATTTTTAAGCCGCCCATATGGCCTTCAACGTGGCTTAACGACTGCCATTATATTGGCAACCGGGACCAACGGCTTAACGTGCCTTCCGAAGCACGGAACTGGGGTGAGTCTAAAGGGCCGAATAAATTTAATAAAATGTGTCTATTTTAGTAACTAACTATCTTCACGCTGTATCCCTGACGGGGTAGTCAGAGAGGACGGATCGCCAGGCTTCGCGATCCATGCATACTTCTTTCGCTTCTTCGAGATTCATCAATCGTTTCATACAAGCACGTCTGGGTATCCGAGTACTTTTGACCTTTCCGTTTTTGAGCAATGTGCTCACGTGGTCTTCATATGTAAGTCTCGGCCTACCCTGACCTCTTCTACCCTCTGCTTTCGCACAATATATATTCTTCGTCAATCGTTCCTCACTCATTTGTTAGACGTGTCCAAACCAACTATTTTAGTACATCTAAATAATTTCAGATACATCACACTTTACACATTTGAACATTCAAGCGGCGAAACAGAGTGGTACATAACTTAGGGCCGTATTTTAGAACGTTACTCAGTACTCAAGAAACACTTGAGAGTAGTATTTTAAGGCAAAATCTAGCCTCAAGCGTTTCTTAAGTATTGAGGAACATTCTAAAATACTTCCCTTAGTCTGTTATGTCTGAAAGAAGTATACACAGACATATGCGTTGTATATTTTGTATCGTTTAAAGATAATGAAGAAGGGGAGAAGGATGATCCCACCACTCACGCACCATTCGTCAATCCTAACGCACAACGGTCAATGTTCCTCATCATCCGAGCGTCTGTTTTTTTTTGGGACTAATCCCACCCTAATCCCCCCATTACTGTGACTCCTGTAAACCAAGATCTACAGCAATGACCAAAACACCAGAAAAGTTACACCGAGCTCGATATCGGTGAAGTCCCAGGAGAAGTTAGCATGTCTTGGAACCCGCAACGAAATTAATCAGAAGATAATGTGAGGAAGTAGGAAAAGAACGTAATGCCTCTTCCCTCCTTTGCAAAGCGGGAGACCTGGACAGCAACTAGGTGTAAATCCTATAGAAATAGTGAAGCACCACGGTAATAGTAGATATAGTATGCCTGTCATGTCATCCGGGCGTCTGTCCCAGTTGCGTCTCGCGACGCCTGGCCGCTAAGGACTAAAGGAAATGTCATGTCGTAAAGTGGAGTATTGCACATTTTTTACAACCTGGGGGGTAGGGTTTCCTTTTACCTATCCTACATCCCTTTCCTTGAAATTCGTCTTTCCTCCATTACAATTAGGAGAAGTTATCCTTGACCGTTGTGCGTTAGGATTGACGATTAAGATATATATCATCATGCTATTACACAGGAAAGCGGAGCAGTATTTATAAATGTCAGCAAATTGGGCAAATTATCATACACTATCGTAAAATTAATGAACGACGGAATAAAATGGGTACAAAGGGGTTTGAATTATGTTGCTGGCGAAGCAGCGGGCCCGAACTAGTAAAATATATATAGTAAAACGTATTGGAGCGTGAGCGATATTGGTCCTTTGCTTTGTATTAAAATAAAAAATAAATAAATATCCATCACGGGGGTGGCAGAGGCATATTATATGCCCACTTTTCACCGTGTGGATTCCTGTCCCACGTAATAGGTGGTGAGCCCATTGCCGTGTTGAAATAGACAGACGCAGGTTGTGGCGACCTGCTGTTGAAATTTTTAAGTCGCCCATAAGGCCTTCAACCAGGCTTAACGACTAACATTTGTTACTTGCTCTGTATTAGTTACTAGATGACCCCCACAGCTTCGCCTGTGGGATATTTCGAGTTTCGACCTCCCGTCGCACCTATTTAATCCCGTCGCTTATAAATTCTACAATGATGCATAAAAATTTACCCGATTTGTCGACATTTATGACTATTTCTCTACTCCCCAGTGCAGTAGCGTAATGATATATATCCTATAGCCTTCCTCGATAAATGGGCAATATTACACAAAAAATATTTTTAAAATCCGACCAGTAGTTCCTGAGATTAGAGGGTTCAACCAAACAAAATCTTCAGCTTTATAATATTAGGTATAGATACTTACCTGTATGAGTTTGTGTACACAATGACTCTATGGGTTTTCCTTTTGCGGTTCTTTACATGAGCGTGAATCAATCTTTACAATTTAAATTATCCGGATATTCACGCCACTAAACTACAAAGGCTTAGCTGCATTATGCTAAGTCAAGTCACGACCTATTTTGGACACACTTAGTGTGGGATATCGGCAATGGGCTCACCGTTACGTGGAATAAAAATGCATATTTTGGTGAAATGTGAGCGTTTAGAATGCCTCTGCTATGTATGTATGTAAAAAAAATCGTCACATTTTACGTTTACGCGCCATGCTGTTTTGAAGTGAAACTTCTTTATCATAAGTGATACGTCTTTTTCGACGTATTAGAGAAATTTTATGGCTGTAAAAAAATGTCGTAAAGAAGTTTCACTTCTTACCTGTGTACTCTGGTACACACGCATATATTTTTATACCACTGAGGTGGCAGACAAGCATACGGCCTACCTGATAGAAAGTGGTCACCATAGCCTATGAACGTTTGCATCACCAGAGGTGCAGCACTCGCGCTGCCGACCCTTTGTAAATCTTCTAAGACCCCTTTTGAAGAACTGTAGATCCATACCGTAGACGTTCGGGAAATCCCAGGCAGGGAGTTCATTCCACAATCTAAGCGTACGCTGAATAAAGCTTCTATCGAAACTAGCCGTATGCGTGCGCAAACGAAATAAGTCTACTGAAATATGGTGTTTTTGTGTGGCATATCTAGCCCTGGAGAGGAGTCAGACTTCCTTCAAATCACCACGGTGTTCCGCCTCGCTTAATACACGCTTTTTGTTGTTTGACACGTCAAAATGGCGCCGCCCGCCTGATGGAAAGCAGAGACGACGATCCGTGACGGAGGGCCGCTATCCCAGACGATAGGGCCACGATAGCGACCTTCAGGTTGACAGACCAGAAATATGCCTTTTCATGCTTCTCTTAAAGGTCCCAGGATAGTATGAAGAGGAAGTAACTTGCGTTGGCAGTTACTACTAGTTGCGTTCCATCCTAACTGTTTAAACGCTGGCTACTCATAGATAATGGTACAAATTGGTAGAGATAAAAATCATAATTAAAATAAACTGAAAATAATGAGTTATTAATGGGTATTATAAGACCACAAATTACAGAATTTAATGGACATATTAAGTAAGATATTAACGTCGATAATATGTCAAAATCGACTTCATGATGATTACAGTAGACTTGTTTTTCGTGGTACGGTTAGAGTGTAAGGCACTGTCCAAGATCTCGGGGGCCCAAGCGACCTAACCTGCTTGCGGTTGACCTGGAGGCCGAGTCTGCTATTTCAATCGTGTCGAAAAAGATCCGAAATCGTCGCTCAATAGAAAGCCACCGCTACAATTTTGACATTTTTTCGTATTACAGACTATTACAATCGTACTTCAATAGACTTTATCGGTCGGCGTATAAAATTATAACACGTACCGCGCCAGTGGCCGCTAGTCAGTTGCATTTTTGATAGTCTACTAACATTTTGACAGCTAAAAACAGCGATTCTGGTTCTATTCTACTGCTTGTCAATAGTAGACTCGGCCCCCACAAACGAGGGAATGTCATTTGAGCCCTTACGGAGTTGGAAGTTTCTATTTTTTTTTATAAATATCGTTGGGACAACTCACACAACACCATCTGATTCCAAACTAAGCAGAGCTTGTACTATGGTAACCAGAAAACCGATAAACATACTTATATATTTCTAATAAAGTTTGGGAAATCCAAAAGTGCACGCCTCACACGCTTTTATTATATTATAAAAAAAATTGTTAAATATTAAAATTTTAAACTCAAGTCGTTCCTTTTTATTGTACCAGCCAAGAGTTGTGCACAGCGACATCTATATTCGCAATTGTTAACAACTTTACGAGAATGTGTATTAGACAGTACACAACTCTTACCATAGATGACGCTAGTATACGATCATATTCGAAAATATTGAAAAAAAGATAATAACAATTAAACCACATCGAATCAGACCGTGAAAATTGAAAGGGTTCTATTCCAAATTATACTGTAGCGTAAGAGAAAAAAAAAGACTCGAATAGAAAAGTATTTCGGTCTTTATCGTGTTAACATACGCACATACAGACATACGGACGTCCAAGACAAAACTTTTTTAAACAATTTTTTAACTAGTTTAAATAACAAAAATGGCATCAAAAATATCATGAGTGTTAAAAATAGTGTTTTTTTCTTGATATGTGTGTGTATATATTATTTAACAAGTGCAATATATGATAAATAGAGACATTTTAAGTTTGAAAAATCAGATGTTTTGCGCGAAGTGACAGTAGTACCCACCTCAACGCTTCGCTTATGAGTCGTGCAATAAATACATATTATTGATAAATAACACCCAGACACAGAATAAACCATCGCGCTCATCACACAAAGTTTTATCCTGGGTGGGAATCGAACCCACGACCTCTTGCGTAGCAGACAGCGAACGTCGTTTTGAACGAAGTAGGCAAACCACGAGATCGTATCGTTCGCCCGGGGCGGTGTCGGCATCTCCAACAAGAAAAAAAAATCGTAAGGGCGCTAATGTTATTGCCTCGTCCTTTAGTAGGCAGCCTTTACAAGCAGCTAAAGTCGGGGTCACTTGGGCAGTGGACATCTTTTTTATCAGTCACGCCTTATCTCCGAAGGGGTGGCAGAGGCATATAATACGTCGATATTTCACCGTGTCCATTCTTGTCACAAGTTACACGTGGTGAGCTCATTGCCGTGTTGAAATATACAGACGCAGGCTGTGGTTACCTGCTGTTGAAATTTTTCAAGCCACCTATTAGGACTTCAACTTATCTAAACGACTGCCATGAATAATCCTTACTAAAATCCTCTTGATTTGAGGCGCATGGTGGCCCCGCTGTCTCAGTGTTCATTAAACGAAAGCTGCATTAAGCATCTTTCACAATGACTGGTTACGGATGAGTTACCATTTTGTAGTATTTCCATTTACGAGCATTTATGTGCTTCGGAAGGCAAGTTAACCCGTTGTTCCCAGTTGCCAGTAACATGGCAGTCGTTAAGCCGAGTTGAAGACCTTATGGGCGGCTTGAAATATTTCAATAGTAGTTAGCCACAACCTATATCTGTCTATTTCAACACAGCGATGGGTTCAACACCTATTACATAGGACAGGAATACTCACGGTGAAAAGTCATCGTATAATACTTATGCCTTTGCCACCAATTCAGGGATAAGGCTAAAGAAACTAATTAAAACTTGACGACGCTCAATAATTTTACAAGTAAACGAAAAAACAACAAATTGGAATTTCTCAGAGATAGACTACAACTAATAATTAGTCCAAGTTGTCTTGCCATGACTGATAATTGGTGCCAAATCCGAGTCCAGAGAGTGTTCGTAGCGTTAATTTCTTTTTACAATGCTAGGAAAACAGTCATGTGAACATATACTTAGAACGATCTTATGTAACAATGATGATGGGTACAATTTTGTACCCATCATCATCCGAACGTCTGTCCCAGTTGCCTCTAGCGACGCCCGAGGTCCGCTTTACTACATTTTCTCCTCCACTTCGCACGGTCGTCGGCATACCCTGTAGTGAGACCATTCGCACGCATGTCATCCTTTACGACGTCAAGTCAGCACTTCTTGGGTCTTCCCCTCTTACCGGGACCTGGCGGGTTGACATGGCCAGACATTTGTTTCCTACGTAGCCCGGCGGTTGAAGCAAGACGTGACCATACCAACGAAGGCGACACTCTTGCAACTTGTCTGCAATGTCACGGACTCATGTCCGTGCTGCCGCGGATGCGAAAGTTACCCACGCGGCAGCAAAGCGTGACATCGCAATCAATGTCACTCACATTTTGTACCCATATTCGCAAATAAAGGATAGAATTGAAAAAAAAAAGATGTATTCGGATTTAATCGGTTGCAGAAACGTGATTGAACCCGTTTATAATATTGCAATATAACCTTTTAACCTTTAAAAGTCTTTAACTAAAGATAAATAATAATATACTTCATTTCCAGTTTATTATTGAGAGTGTCACGGCATAATGCCTAGATATTTTAATAATCTTAATACTATGAACTATCTTAGGTTCATAAGGCTTTTAACTTTCCTTAACGACTGCCATGTTACGGGCAACCGGGACCAACGGCTTATCGTGCCTTCTGAAGCACGGAAACGCTTGCTAATGTAGATGCCACTAAGTGGTCACCCATCCATGACCAGTCATAGCAAAAGTTGCTTAACACAGTTAACTGAACACTGAGTCAGCGGGGCCATGAGAGCTTCAAAGTTAGTTTTTTTTTATGTTTTTGTAAACTAATAAGTACTTATGTCAGAAAAATCCAAAACAAATAATTAACTTTAAATAAATAAATAAATAAATGTCCATCACGCCTTATCCCCGAAGGGGTGGCAGAGGCATATTATATGCCCACTTTTCACCGTGTGGATTCCTGTCACACGTAATAGGTGGTGAGCCCATTGCCGTGTTGAAATAGACAGACGCAGGCTATGGCTACCTGCTGTTGAAATTTTTTAAGCCGCCTATAAGGCCTTCAACCAGGCTTAACGACTGCCATTTTACTGGCAACCGGGACCAACGGCTTAACGTGCCTTCCGAAGCACGGAAACGCTCGCAAATGTAAATGCCACAAAGTGGTCACCCATCCGACGACCAGCCATAGTGAAAGTTGCGTACCTCTGTGATCGTTTAACGAACACTGAGACCGCGGGGCCACGAGCGCTTCCTTTTCTTCGTTTAACTTTAACAAATACTATATTAAATACAATAAAATCAGCAAATCTTATTCTTGAGCACAAATCATTAGACCCAATACCTCACTTCCACGATCAGGTTGTATTAAAATAAGAGCTAGCAAACTTATCTAGACAAATATTTAAAGCTAAAGAGTTTGATTGTTTGTTTGTTTGAACGCGCTAATCTCAGAAACTACTAGTCAGATTTAAAAAATTCTTTTTGCGTTGGATAGCCCATTTATCGAGGAACAACACTAATTAAAACAGAAGACAACTAATTAAAAAATGTCTTTATTTTGCATAGACCATTTCAACTAAGCTTACAAAATGTTTACTAAGAACCAAATGCGAGATTAGGGTAAACCAGGAACGTCTAGAGCAAGTGAATGAAATTGTGTATTTAGGAAGTATGTTTAGCGCGGATGGAAGATGTGATTCGGATGTGGAACGGCGAGTAGCTGCCGGAAACAAAGTTAACGGTGCTTTGTCCCAGTTAGTAAAAGAAGCACGACTGGCGATTCAAAACGCAGTGCTAGTGCCAACTTTGCTTTACGGTAGTGAAACCTGGGTATGTCAGCAGATGCATGAAAGTAAATTGAATGCTGTGGAGATGCGATCACTTCGAAAATTGTGCGGCGTTACCTTGGCCGACCGAATACGTAACGAAGTGATACGCAATATGGCAGGTTTGAATGAAAGTGTCAGCGTTAAGCTGGAAAAGGGCGTGCTCCGTTGGTTTGGACACGTCCAACGAATGAGTGAGGAACGATTGACGAAGAATATATATTGTTCAAAAGTAGAGGGTAGAAGGAGTCAGGGAAGGCCGAGACTTACATATGAAGACCACGTGAGCAGATTGCTCAAAAACGGAAAGGTCAAAAGTACTCGGATACCCAGACGTGCGTGTATGAAGCGATTGATGAATCTCGAAGAAGCGAAAGAAGTATGCATGGATCGCGAAGCCTGGCGATCTGTCCTCTCTGACTACCCCGTCAGGGATACAGCGTGAAGATAGTTAGTTAGTTACAAAATGTAATACATTAACTAAATAAAACCAGATTGGAACGCGGCAAACCTGAGAAAAAACCGGCAGAAAACTCGCAGGACTTTTTTATGGCCTATTTACAAATTAATATTATTTACACAGCTAGCGGATCATTTCATAGTTTACTTTCTTATAATATACTAGATGACCCCCACAGCTTCGCCCGTGGAATATTTCGACCTCCCGTCGCATCTATTTAATCCCGTCGCTTACAAATTCTACATGGACGCATAAAAATTTGTCGACATTTATGACTACTACTCTGCTGCCCAGTGTAGTAGCATAATGATATATAGCCTATAGCCTTCCTCGATAAATGGGCTATCTACCACATAAATAATTTTTCAAATCAGACCAGTGGTTTCTCAGATTAGTACGTTCAACCAAACAAACAAACTCTTCAGCTTCATAATATAAGTATATATATATAACATAACACATATTCATACAATAACATAGTAACATGGTAAAAATTTATATATTTAAAAAATCCGGTTCAGACGTTTAAATCCAGTTTCTAAAACCAATCTCTCTTTAAAAATGTATTCATGTCAAATTCTTTACTATAAGCTTATAAATAAATATCCATCACGCCTTATCCCCGAAGGGGTGGCAGAGGCATATTATATGCCCACTTTTCACCGTGTGGATTCCTGTCCCACGTAATAGGTGGTGAGCCCATTGCCGTGTTAAAATAGACAGACGCAGGTTGAGGCTACCTGCTGTTGAAATTTTTTAAGCCGCCTATAAGGCTTTCAACCAGGCTTAACGACTGCCATTTTACTGGCAACCGGGACCAACGGCTTAACGTGCCTTCCGAAGCACTCGCAAATGTAAATGCCACAAAGTGGTCACAATAAGCTTATTACTTTATATTTGCTTGCTCTTTAAAAATGTATTCATGTCAAATTCTTTACTATAAGCTTATAAATAAATATCCATCACGCCTTATCCCCGAAGGGGTGGCAGAGGCATATTATATGCCCACTTTTCACCGTGTGGATTCCTGTCCCACGTAATAGGTGGTGAGCCCATTGCCGTGTTAAAATAGACAGACGCAGGTTGAGGCTACCTGCTGTTGAAATTTTTTAAGCCGCCTATAAGGCTTTCAACCAGGCTTAACGACTGCCATTTTACTGGCAACCGGGACCAACGGCTTAACGTGCCTTCCGAAGCACTCGCAAATGTAAATGCCACAAAGTGGTCACAATAAGCTTATTACTTTATATTTGCACTCGCGGTCCCACGCACTCAGTGTTCTGTAAACGATCACTGCGCTAAACAACTTTCGGAAGGGTGACCACTTTGTGGCAATTACATTTGCAAGAGTTTTTGTGCTTCAGAAGGCACGCTAAGCCGGTGGTCCCGGTTAAGTCAAGTTGAAGGCCTTATGGGAGGGCTTGAAAAATTTCAACAGCAGCAAGCCACAACCTGCGTCTGTCTATTTCAACACGGCAATGGGTTCACCACCTATTACATGAGACAGGAATACAGATGGTGAGAAGTGGGCATATAATATTCCACTACCACCCCTTTGGCGATATGGCGTGATAGATTAATAAATAAATAAATTCTTTACTATCACGGTCACAATACTTGAATCTAAATTAAAACTCGTAGCCTCACTGACTCAGTGTTCTGTAAACGATCACTGCGTTAAGCTACTTTCACTATTTTCAGTCTTAATATGGGTGGCTTTTCTGTATTTCACAAGGTACGTAAAGCCGTTGGCCATGGTTGCCGGTAACCACGGTAGCCGGTAATCCAAGTTGAATGCCTTATCGACGGCTTGAAAATTTTCAACAGCAGGGGGCCGAGTCTACTAGTTTCCAATGGAAAGCCGTTCTAGTTCTGTTCTATAGCGGTTCTATTGCGATTAGTCCAAAACTAGGTAGTCTACGAAAATTATTGTATAATTCACTATCACACTTAAAAAGCTGCAGAATACAGACAGAATAGCTGCTTTTAGCCATCAATATATTAATATGTGCAAATTATGAGCTACTTACAGGCGCTACACGTGTTAATAACATTCTATCGGCCGGCAGATAGAATTATATTGGAGCGCAATTGTAATAGTAGACTACCAAAACTGTCATTTTTTTCTGTTGACTCTCTATTGAGCGACGATTTCTATTCTCTTCTGACGCGATTGAATTAAAACAACCGTTGATGTTAGGCTGTTGTATATATCATTCTTCAGCGTGGGAACTCTCATAGCGCGATGTAGGATTCTTAGTATCGATGTGGTTCGATAGCTTTACGCTAGGTGGCGCTGGTCGCCACAGTGGTGTTTGATAGAGGGAGTCTGACTGCTGATCGATACATAAGGGAGGTTCTTGAAGAAAACGTGGTACCTTTTGTCCACTTTATCGGTGACGGCTTTGTGTTGATGCAAGATAATACTCGGCCTCATACCGCACTGCGAACTCGCGAGTACCTTAATCATGTGAACATCGCAGTAATGGAGTGGCCAGCAAGGTCACCAGACATGAATCCGATTGAACATGTCTGGAACTTACTAAAACGTGGGGTGAAATCCAGAATACTCGCTCCTGTGACTTTGGATGAACTGCGAAATGCCGTATTGGAGGAATGGCAGACACTTTCCCAAGAAACGATAGACAACATCATTCTTAGTATGCCAAGACGAGTAGAAACTTTGATAAGGGCATGTGGAGGAAATACTCCATACTGATTTATCCTTTATTCCAATGAAAAATAAAATGTTTAATTCTTTTTTTTAATTTTTTAGTCTCCATGTAAATTCAAGAATGTTTATTTTTCCATAATGTTTATTTTTCTCAATTAAAATGCACCAAACTAAGTACCTTTATTTTTAAAATATGGCATTTTATTTATGACAGCGAATGGCGGCGTTTATTGGTTTTTAAAATAAAATATTTTGAAAAATATTTAGCATTTTTTTATGTTCCGCTAATTGTGCCGGTGTGTGTAGATGAACTATAATAATTTTTAAAACCGTCAAAAACGAAGGGCGTTTTCGGCAAACAATAAAATGTAGAAGCGACTGCGGATGAAGGGTGTTTCCAGTAAACAGTGTATCGGACAACAGTAATTCGACATTCGATTCTACAATCTTTCATTTCAACACGGTAATAGGCTCACTACCGCTGTTAACAAAAGTTGTCTGGGACTAAATTGCATACATAAAATGTGGGTATGGCTGCCTCTGTCTAGTGTCTACCCCTTTTGGGGACAAAGGCGTGATAAAATTTTACATTAAAACAAAATTTTTGTTTGCAGTTACATCGCCGGCAGTAACCAGGGTGACAGATAACGGAATACAACTTTGCGGGTAATTAGTTTATGTACTATTAGTCGACGCTCGCGGCTTTGCCCGCGTAGAGATGTTGTCCCGACCCCGTTTCCAACAGAAACTTGATCCCAGGATAAAAAGTAGCCTATCTATACTTTTTTAATATATAAGCTGAAGAGTTTGTTTGTTTGGTTGAACTCGCTAATGCTTGCAGTAATTGCTGGTTTTTTTGTGTTGGATAGTTCATTTATCGAGGAAGGCGAAATATCAACAAATGGAGCGAATTTTCAAACATTTTTGTAAAAGTTATAAGCGACGGGGATTCAAATTATGTCGCGGTCGAAGACGCGGGGGTCAACTAGTATATTTTTACAAACTTTCATTTATTTTTAAAAATTTTCGTAAATTTATATTTTTCGTATAGTTCATATTAAGTGCCCACTTTTTAACTTGTGTATTCCTGTCCCACATGGTGGGCCCATTGCCGTGTTGAAATAGACAGACGCAGGTTGTGGCTACCTGCTGTTAATTTTTTTAAGGCCTTCAACTTGACTTAACGACTGCCATGTTATTGGCAACCGCGACCAACGGCTTAACGTGCCTTCCGAAGCACGGAAGCGCTCGCAAATGTACATTCCACAAAGTGGTCACCAGCCATAGCGAAAGTTGCTTAACGCAGTGATCGTTTACAGAACACTGAGTCCGCAGGACCACGAGTAAGTTAACTATAAGTATGTTTATCAGTTGTCTAGATCCCAAACCACGAGCTTATATTAGCTTACTTTGGGCTAGATGGCGCTGTGTGTTTTATTTTTTATTGTTCTTGTGGCGATACTATTGATCCGCCAATAACTCAGAGTGGATTTGGTAGGGGTTTAGTAAGTCGGTCCACACTTAGGTACGATTCAAGTTTTGTAAGTGTACAAGGTAAAAAGTAAAAATTTGGTAACGAAGGCAGAAATGTCCAACAGTCAAGTTTTGTGTACTACACAAAACTTGACTGTTGGACATTTCGGCCTTCGTTACTACATAAAACTTGACTGATGGACATTTCGGCCTTCTCTACTTGATTTGTATATTTCAGTGAGGACAATACAGTGAGCTTCAGATGTCCGGATGGTACATGTCTGGGTCCCGAACGCATTTGCGACGGAGTTGACGACTGCTTTGATAGAAGCGACGAAATGGCATGTCTCTTTGGAACGTACGTAAATTATTAAACTATCTTCACGGGTATCACTGACGGGGTAGTCAGAATATTATTATAAATTCTAATTATATAAATACATACAATTATACCTGAGACACAGTATATGTATATGAGCAGTATGAAATGGATAAACGCAGGCTGCATCGACCTGCTGTTGATTTTTTTAAGCCTATATAGTAATAATAATAGGGCCTCCCACTTAGCTTAACGACTGCCATTTTATTGGCAACCGGGACCAACGGCTTAACGTGCCTTCCGAAACACGGAACTGGGGTGGGTCTAAAGGGCCGAATAAATTGAATTAAATGTGTCTATTTTAGATGTTAAATTTGGAAGAAACTTTGAACCCGTTGCCTTTTTAGTGAGGTGGTAACAAAAAGGCTAAAAGGTTTTATGTGCTAGACACTAATTAGCACGACCAATTAAAGTCCTGGTAGTCTCGGACTGTCATTTTACGCTTATTTTTTTATACTGCTGAGGTGGCAGACAACCGGCACGGCCTGATGGAAAGTGGTCACCGTAGCCTATGGACGTTGCAACACCAGAGACGCAGCACTCGCGCTGCCGACCTTTTATAAACCTTCAAGCCCCTTTTGAAGAACCCCATACTGCAGACGTTCTGGAAAACCCAGGCAGGCAGTTCATTCCACAATCTAAGCGTACGCTGAATAAAGCCTCTATCGGAGCTAACCGTGTGCGTGCACTCCGGACGCAAAGTGTGAGGGTTACATTTAGTTATTATTGAGTCTAGAAGCGCTCGCGGCCCAGCGGTCTCAGTGTTCTGTAAACGATCACTGAGTTACGCAACTTTCACTATGGCTGGTCCTTGGATGGGTGACCACTTTGTGGCATTTACATTTGTGAGCGTTTCCGTGCTTCGGAAGGCACGTTAAACCGTTGGTCCCGGTTGCCAGTAAAACGGCAGTCGTTAAGCCTGGTTGAAGGCCTTATGGGCGGCTTGAAAACCTTCAACAGCAGGTCGCCACAACCTGCGTCTGTCTATTTAAACACGGCAATGGGCTCACCACCTATTACGTGGGACAGGAATCCACACGGTGAAAAGTGGGCATATAATATGCCTCTGCCACCCCTTCGGGGATAAGGCGTGATGGATACTAATTGAGTCTAATATATCGAGTAATTCCTAGTACCGCGGCAGAAGATCGTTATACGTACGACATATATCTGGCACCGGATTATGATTCTTGCTGTAAATAAATTATGTTTCAACAGGGGTCCAGGTATAAAATCTGGAGACATCACATGGAACAGAAGTAAAAGGCAGACTAAATGCAGGTAAGTGCTAAAAATTTTTCGATTCGTAATAGAGTCCCATTTTCACATTCGATACAGAACCCTAAAAACATAACCTAATCAATAATTCGTAGTTTCCGTCTCGGATTCGACAACTAATCGAATTCGAATTCTATTCGATGCTGCGGAAGATCTAGTCACTATTTACACAAATATTTCCTTCGACCCGGGAATCGAACCCGGGACCTTGCAGTCGCATGCACTACCACTGCGCCACCGAGGCCTAAAACTAGACCTCTAAATAGTGACTAGATCTTCCGCAGCATCGAATAGAATTCGAATTCGATTAGTTGTCGAATCCGAGACGGAAACTACGAATTATTGATTAGGTTATGTTTTTAGGGTTCTGTATCAAATGTGAAAATGGGACTCTATTACTAAGATTCCGCTGTCTGAGCGTTTGCCACCATACAGACTGTATCCCACGAACCATGCATATTATGCATGATAATGACTGACATTTTGACTGCCTCGGTGGCGCAGTGGTAGTGCATGCGACTGTGAGGTCCCGGGTTCGATTCCCGGGTCGAAGGAAATATTTGTGTGATCCGCAATTGTTTGTTTCAGAGTTTGGGTGTTTCCAATGTATAATATGAATGTATTTAGAAATATTTAAGTATGTTTATCAGTCGCCTAGATCCCATAACACAAGCTTATATTAGCTTACTTTGGGCTAGACGGCTCTGTGTAAAAGAAAAAAAAATGTCGTACAATATTTATTTATTATTTATATTTAATGACATTTGACTATGGATTTTAATGGAATAGATTGTTTGTTGTGATATCTAATTTGAACACAATGTTAAAATTGTTAATGAATAAATAAATACAAATAATATACAACCGTGACAGTTACACAGTTGAAATTTTCACAGATGATGTATTTCTTTTACAACTGTGACAACAATTACTTAGTAGTTATAAAAGTCGACAAATCGGGCCATTTTTTATGAATTATTGTAGAATTTATAAGCGACGGGATTAAATAGGTTCGAAATGTATCACGGGCAAAGCCGGGGTGGTCACCTAGTTTGGTTATAAACTCCCTTTAAAAATAAATACTTAAAGACTTACATATGAAGACCACGTGAGCAGATTGCTCAAAAACGGAAAGGTCAAAAGCACTCGGATACCCAGACGTGCGTGTATGAAGCGATTGATGAATCTCGAAGTAGCGAAAGAAGTATATATGGATCGCGAAGCCTGGCGATCTGTCCTCTCTGACTACCCCGTCAGGGATACAGCGTGAAGATAGTTAGTTATATATAAATCACTAAATTAAAAAAAAATACAACAAACGTGATTTTTTGCCGTTTTTCTAGATAATGGTACGGAACCCCTTTTTTCCGATTTGTCCGTTTTTTTATCCGTTATAACGTGGTAGTCAAATAAACTACCCACCTGATGGAAAGTTGTGACAGTAGTCTATGGACGCTTGCAACACCTGTGGTGTTATACCTGCGCTGTAAACCCTTATGATTCTTAAGTAGGTAAATGGAAAGCTATCCATAACTCTAAATTACTTTCAGTTTTATAAAACTACTAGCTGACCCACACGGCTTTGCCCGTGACATGCTTCGAACGCCCGTCGCAACCATTTAATCCCGTGGTTTTTCAATAATTTATGAAGATTTCCCCGATTTGTTGATATTTATAAATACTGCTCCGCTCTGCAGGGTAGTAGTGTGATGATATATAGCCTTCCTCAATAAACGGGCTATCTAACACAGAAATAATTTTTCCTCCTAAACTTCTCCTAAACCACATCTAGCCATAGATAACTTAGTAAAAATAAAATAGAAAATCGGACATACCATGGAGGAATAATCACCGAAAGTTCGTATTCGGAAATGGTGACGGCAAATCGCTTCGCTCCATTTAGACGTACCGTCCCCGGTAAGTCTAAATGCAATTGTACCTAGTTTTGTAAATAATATTCATTTCAGAAAAAATGAGTGGCAATGTCGAGACGGAACCTGTATTTCGTTTGATGGGAAATGTGATGGAGCCGTAGACTGTCCAGACCGCAGCGACGAAACTCATGCACTGTGCAGACAATTGCCGTAAGATTGATTAGAATTTACAATTTTATCATTCTTATCATTCACTTTGGCAGAGGCATAATATGTCCACATTTCTCCGTTTGCATTTTTGTCCCACATAACAGGTGGTGAGCCCATTACCGTGTTGATATGGACCAGTACAGGTTGTAGCGATAGCTATTGAAAATTTTCAAACTGCATAAGGGCTTCAACTTGGCTTAACTACTGCCATGTTGTTGGCGGACCAACGGCTTAACGTGCCTACTGAAGCTCGGAAATGCTCGTAAGAAATGCCACAATGTGGTCACCCATCCGAGGAACAGCCATAGCGAAAGTTGTTTAATACAGTGATTCGTTTACAGAACATTTACGCCATCTTTACAATTAAAAAAATACTTTTAGTTCCTCCAATACAAAGAGAGGATCCTCTGACCAGGCAAGGTGGCTGGGGCCCAAAGGTAGACGTTGAGCTGTTGTATATATCATTTTTTAGCTCGAGAACTCTCACAGCGCGATGTAGGATTCTTAGTGGCGATGTAGTTCGATAGATCTTCGCTATATGGCACTTGTCGCCACAAAATCTTTGTAAAGTCTTCAACGACAAGGGATTTGGAGCTGGGGTTCACTTTTATTTGGTTGCTCGTAACATTTGGCTTTTGATTTTTGGCATTGTTGAGAGCGACTGCAATTTAAACCCCTAATCCCTTAAGACCTGCATCATTGTAAAGTAAGTTACATACAATCACGAAAGTGTGAACTGAGGAACCATGCTCGTATTTTGCAAAATAAAAATGCTATGTTTTAGTAGTAATCTTGAAACAGTTGTAGAACAAATCTGGGAATTTGTAAAGAATTATATCAACTTTTGTATCGTATGAATCGTAATGTCGCCTTTAAATGTGGTCCCTCAGTTCTTACAGACCATCAGCCAGATTTTGGAAAGTAATATCTGCAAGATTAAGGTATTGTGACTACAGACAGTTAGTAGAACATTTGTAAAAGATATTTATCGAATAACAGTCTGTTATACGCTCACCCTATTAGGGGGGTTTGTGAGAGTATTAATCACATTATATCCATGTGATAGAGATGAACATCACAAGATGCTATAACACGAAGGCGTGAGGTGAAAAATCAGATATAAGTTTTTAAAGAAGTCCCAGGGATTATGGGAGAGCCTTGCAAGGAAACTTCCGAAGCTAGTAGAAAGTCTCCAAGCTTTCCTCTGTCATAAGTCTTTAGCAGAAATTTTGTGTAGACTTCTTCTTTCTTTTTTCAATTCATTTTCCATTTTTGGGTTCTCCAAGTTGCTTCAAAAGCTTACCTGGATTTGGATTTCATATTCTCCACACATTTCCAGATGCCAATCCAACTGGTTCCGCTGTACCTATGGTGCGTGTGTTGACGGTACGGCTCCCTGCAATGGACACACAGAATGTGCAGATAACTCTGATGAGCTGCTGGCTAGGTGCAGAAACGAGACCTTAGAAGTCAAGTAAGTTTACCTAGATTTTACAGTCATATCGAAGCGTATATTCTATGGACGTTAGCAACTGCAGAGGTGTTACAAACATAGCCAATATGACGTTAATGTAACGTATGGTATGGAGAAGTTAGTATTTTGGTAAACCGCATCAGAACATAACTTTTTTTATTAATAGATTTCAAAATAAGAATAAAAACGAGACCCTAAAGGATCACTTTGTGGTGTATCTGTCAATACTCTTTATCTCAGAAGATATCAAGTTGAAATTAAAACTACAATTAAGGTTTTTAAACTTTCGCAATTTACACTCATATTTATGTTATTTCGGGTCTTATTCGCGACGTATATTATTAGGTACAAATTCCTGCATAATCAAAATGGTGACGACCAAGTGCAGGTAGTTGAAAAAAGCACTTGCGCTTCGAGGAGGCGACGCTGAATTCATCAATCCACCACGGCTGGTGTAATCCGGTCGAAACGTCGGGAAGTATAAAGTAGGTTTTGTACCTTATAATATACGTCGCGAATAAGACCCGAAATGTCATAAATATGTAAAACTACAATACTCAGATCTACAGATCTTAAAACTGTGAAAAATTTCAAACTGCTAAGTCAATGTTTGAAAATGCTCAATCCAGTTTAAAAAGCAATAAGTATGCTGATTATATCATAAACTAGCGGACTTTCGCGGCTTCGTTCGTTACATACTTTGAATACCCATCTCATTCATTGAATTTGTCGCTTATTACTTTTACGAAAATGTATGAAAATTAGCCCGATTTGTCGACATTTATGATTGCTGCTCCACTCTTTTGGGTAGTAGCGTGATGCTATATAACCTATTATAGCCGTCCTCTATAGATGGACTAACCAAATCATATTTTTTTTAATCCGGACTAGTTGTAAATGAGATTAGCTCGTAACTAACTAACTAACAAACAAACTCTTTATCTTTATATATTAGTATAAATTTTAAAATTGCAACATTTCGCGGGACTTCTCCCTTGTCGGGCGAGTTCCACTCAAGGCTTACAAAAATATTAATTACTCTTCCAGAGGGCAATTTAAATGTCAGGATGGTACCAAGATTGCAGCCTCGGACCACTGCGATGGGGTCCCAAACTGCCCCGACGGATCTGACGAGACGGTAGCAGTTTGCGGTGACAAGTTCTGCCCATCATACCTGTTCCAATGTGCTTATGGAGCTTGTGTCGATCAAGGTGCTGATTGTAATGGGGTAAGCTATCATTTTTCTACAAATTGTGAGGGGCCTAACGAGATTTTCGGGGCCCAAGCGTCCTTACATACTATTGGTGCACCTGCTCACTCGACAGGCAGGACTTACTTAGTTTGGGAGGTCAGTAGGCATTTTTTTGGGACTAATCCCACCCACATTCCCATTACTGTGACTCCTGTAAACCAGGATCTACGGCAATGACCAGTATCAAAAAAGTTAAACCGAGCTCGATCTCGGTGAAGTCTCAGGAGAAGTTAAGATGTCTTGGAACCCGCATCGAATTAAATAACAAGTAATTTGAAAGAGTTTGAAAAAGTAATTAACGCATCTTCCAATAGAAAACTTCCACGTTAGTACATTACGAGTCCTAAGTGAGCTATGTTTGATTCCTGTAATATGTATGGCAGAAACGTCTAAAAGCACGAAAATTCACCCCAGATGCAACGAGATCCGCATAAATTCGCATTAAATTTAATCCGTCAGACGGCAGTCGCTCCCATTAATGCCGAAAATTTAAACCTAAACGACAGCTGCTCCTAGTAGTAACATAAGGGTGGACCCCAGAGTGTCAAAATCCAGGTTATATTTGAAAGCAACTGGTAATATATTAATTAACTAACTATTTTCACGCTGTGTCCCTGACGGGGTAGTCAGAGAAGACAGACCGCCAGGCTTCGCGATCCATCTATCGCTTTATACACGCACGTCTGGGTATCCGAGTACTTTTGACTTGCCGTTTTTGAGCAATCTGCTTACGGGTCTTCATATGTAAGTCTCGGCCCACCCTGACTACTTTACTACCTACTTTTTTTTACTACTTTCGCACAATATATATTCTTCGTCAATCGTTCCTCACTCATTCGTTGGACGTGTCCAAACCAACGTAGCATGCCTTTATCCAGTTCAACGCTGACACTTTCATTCAAACCTGCCATATTAAGATGTACAGAAAATTATTTATTGTGCTCACTTTCTGACCCAAAGCTACGGTACGTTACGGTTACCACTTTTAGGTGGGTCGTATGCTTGTCTATGGGCGTTTGCAACAACAGGCAACGCCAGAGAGCTATCGTTTTTCGCGAGGACCGTCTGAGCTACCAACGTCCTTAAGTCAGCAGCACTGCTAGCAGGTGAGAACTCTTGGGGCCTTCGAGTTGTTGGTGAGGTGGTACCCTACACATTTATATAATAATATAATTTTCCGCACCAATCCGACTATACATTCATCGTGTATTGAAATCGGACCCCAGATCTATAAATATAATGTTATCTTCAACAGATACAAGAATGTGCAGATGGATCTGATGAATCAGAAGAACTTTGCAACAGAATTGGAACTCCTGTTGTTAAACCGTAAGTCCTTGTAACAATTTTGTCCGAAATAGACGAACGAGATTTTAGAAATTCGCTGTAGGGTGCTAAAAATTGATAGAAACGACTGCCGTTTGACGAAAGTTGTTTGGTAACGGAAGGGAGAAGGTAGGACCAACTGGAAGAGTTCTTCAGAACATTAACCCCTTTCATTGAATCCAGTATCAATTAGTTAGATTATCCTTGGGCTTCCAAGGGTATCCAAGGGGCTTCACCAAGATCTCTGGACCCAAGTGACTTCACCTGCTAGCCGTACACCTGCTGGTTAATGGACCAAGTATCTACCCAGGCGTCCATACGGGGTTAAGAGATACTCCACTAACAATTACAAAAATCAGAAACCAAATGGCAGCTGTTTCTGGTAAGAAACAAAAGCGAACCTTCAGGGTTTGGCATTCACAAAATTTAGGAGTATGTCGTTCGGATGGAAAAGATAGTATGTTTAAAATATAAGTAAGGCATATAGCAGGGCGCGAGTGATATAACCCTCTTCCTTCGTAGATTTCATTATATAACACTTGATAATTTCCATTACAGAACTCCAAAACCAGGTGCCTGCGTTCTTCCACCATACCCGGATCACGGAACGTATGAAGTGTCAAACGTTCCCAACGCAAGACCTGGCCAAGCGCTAGAGAACTTTGTGTTGACTGTGAGCTGTCAAAAAGGGTACGGCTTAATGGACCCAGATGGTGGAAGGGATGGGAATGGAACTCAGAAAGTATATTGCATCAGTGGAGGATTGTACCAAACTATACCCAGATGCGTTCGTAAGTATATTATTTGAAACAAGACTTTGAGAAACGAAGTGCCTTGTTACCTAATGCTTATAAAAAGTCAGAAATGTCTGAGCGTAGTTTTATAAGGCTAAACGTTTCTTGAGTATTGAACATCATTTTGTAATAAGGCTTTAAGAAATATAAATGTTGTAAACTATATACCTATAGTAAGTAATCAATATTGAGACATTCCAATATTATAAATTCGAAATTAACTGTGGCTATTACGCTCTATAACATGAACAACATCGATTCTGATAAAATTTTGTATAGAGATAGACTAGAGCTTGGAAAAGGACATAGGGAAACTATATAACGAAAACAAGGCTTGAATATTTAAAACAAGAAATGAAATAAATTGCATTTTTTAAATTTTTTGCATTCTCTTGCATAGATTGGACGATAAGATAAGAAATAAGATAGACTGTATAGATTGGAAATAAACCACTTTTTATCCTAAAAAATGGCTTGAATGGGTTGGAATGAGATGGGATGAAATTTTAGAAAATTCGTCACTATTAAGATAAAAGTTTGTATTTAAGTACTGAATATGAAATAATAATGCCAAACCAATTTCACGCAAGCATAATATCGAATAAAAGGTAGTTTCTGATATATTAAATATCAGAAACTACCTTTTAGGTACAGTTAATTAGTCTTTTATAAGTCATAATTAGTTATCTAAAAACTATCTTAATATAATAGAAAAAGAAATGGCCCTAAATATCGTACAAACACTTAAAATCTTAATAATTTACTTACAGAATTCTGCAAAATTGAACAAGATGTCAGCGTCACTTACACCTGTCAGATCCCAGGAACAACAGCGTTCCAATCTTGCAAATCTTATGTAGAACCCGGAACTGTCGTCAACCCCGTTTGCAACAGCCCTAACTACTATTACCCTGAAACATTAAAATACATGAAGTGTATTGCTGGATCTTGGGACTACGTTGCTATCTGCAAACCAGGTTTGGTCAAAAATGGAACAAATATTACTATTCTTTTTAAAGATCAAATTGAAATTTATATACACAATTTCATGTATGCAAGTAATAATAATAATAATAACGAAAAGGTTACTGTAAACTTGGAACCCAGTAAAGATAGTTCTGATAATACGATTAATCTGAATACGAATAATGGTTTCAGCATAAATATAAATAATAACGCAAATAGTAATAAACTTGACACCACAGTTAATCCTTTGGATTATGAGATTCTTGAAGAGGATTGGAGAATGGGTCCAATACCAGATAAAACGAAAAGAACTGATAGTATAAAAGTATATAAGACAAAGAACAGTAGTCTTAGAATAAGAGAAAATTCCAGTGATAATATAAAATTTAAGAATTAAATTTAAGATAAGCTTTTATACAGTTGACCTTAGAATTTAGGTGAAATGGGGACTATTTTTTCACATTTTATGTTGTCTGTTACCACAATCGTGATCAAATGATAATACTATTACTATCTCAATAAAAACTAGCCAAAGAAAGTGTTTGCGAACCTATGCGAATAACGTACTGCCGCAAGGCACAGTATTAGGTCCACCTTTGTTTAGTAATATTTAATGAACAATATAGATATTGAGATACTGTGTGGCTAATAGTCTTATTGCATGTCTTGTATACTTTAAAAACATAAAAAATGGGGTAAAGGAGCCCACTTTACACTAAAAGTAAAAAGACATATGAAGTAGATTCCTAACCGTACAATAAAGAATTAGTCTATTTACTAGCTCTTCTGTTGGCCGCAGCCTATTTTATGGTTTTTTGGGTATCCAAAATTTACACATTTCTTTAGACATTCTTATAATAATCTATTCTCCTATTTTTCATTAAGATAGTATTAGTTATAGAGTAAATAAGTACAGTTATGAGGGACCCATTTACATGATTCTGACAATTTTCTGAGGCTCGGTTTTAAATACATTTTCCTATTAATATTAAATATATTGCATAATTATAGCTACTTGGGTACAAAATAATTTAAAAAATAACTTGACAATAGTTTTAACAACGCCATCTGTGATCTATTTAAACAAAACTTGTTTTTGTTGAAAATGGGATTGTATAGGTACTACCTTTTAGTGTGTGTAATATTAACGATATATATTATTAATTTTTACTTTTTAGAATAGGGTAAAAATCGATGATGGATTTTTGTAGATTTTCATGTCAACTTTAAAACTCTCAATATTGTTTACAAGAATAGGCTTTAATAAGAAATGCACGTTTCAAAAAAATCATTATCAAAGAACGACTTTTTTTCGTTAGGCTCACAATTCTAAACAGATAAATAAAATTGACGCGTTTGTTTGTAATTCCAAATTTCCAGCTTTTCACTAGTATATATGGTAAATAATATAATTAAAATATTCTATTTTTTTCTGTTTATTAGTAATAATCTCGAAAACGGCTGGTCCGATTTTAACAGAATTTCAAACAGCAACTTAGGCTACATTTTCCCCGTATTCCCAGGGGAACGAGAGCTATGCGGGTGTAACTCTAGTACACAATAATATCTTTATTTGAATATTTTTAACATAATATATGTGCCATAAAGTAAATATACACTTAGCCATAACTAAAATTCCTGCCATACAGATTTATCATACCAGGCAAGTATTAGTTGAAACCAAATATTTTTAATAAGTGTAGCGAAATATATTATTAATTTATTATTGTGATTATGTGCACAAGAAATTATTTAAAGTCACAATTAACTTGACTTTTTCAATGGCAAGTAAATATATTTAATTAGGTACATCACTTGTACTGTTCCACAACATTATTTTGTAAACCTAACCGGTTCCGCCTCACGGCATTCTCAAAGGATATTAAGATGACCACTGAAAGTGAATGTGTACTAATGTGTAGCAAGTGTTGATGACACTTGGTGGAACTTGCTACACATTCAATCGCACATCAACAGTATAAAATAGTCTAGGAAATAATTAATTATAGGTTTTAAATATCCTGAGAGTCTGCATGAACTGAAAAAAGTATGCATGAATCGCGACGCCTGGCGATCTGTCCTCTCTGACTACCCCGTCAAGAATTGTTATAATAAGAATCTACTGAATCAACGCCTTCTTTGTTGAAGTAGTTATATTTAGTTGTGTATCTCTTATTTAACTAGTAAAAAGTAGTAGTAGTTTAATGGATTTTTTTGCAACTTGCAAATACCCTTTATTAAAAAAACATTCAAATTATTAAAGTGGACATAAAAATCCAGAAAAATCCTTTATGGATGTATAAGTACATTTTATTAGACAAATTGGGTAAGTTGGGTAAGATTAGTATTTTTAGTCGAATAGTCTTAACTATATCTTGAAAAATTGTTAATAATTTAAAGTAGTTATTATAATTAATAATACTAATAGTATTTATCCTAACCAAACTACTAAATTGAATCTAAATACGGTCCCCGTGGCAATATGCCTAAAAGGGTGGCGGCATTTTATCTTTGAATAGCTATTCTTCGCTGAGAGAAAAAATACTAACATAGTTTATTTTCACATCTACTCACATAAACTTATGCGTACATACTTACCTACTTTTAGCCGTAACATATTGGTTGAGCGGGCGAGATAAATAAATTCAAAATGGACTGTACTTGCGGGGAAAGACTAAAATGAAATTTACACGCGATTGTCGACGGAAAAAGTAATGGAAAAACAGGAATAGGCACACTACCTTGCTGCTTACTGCGAGATGCTGAGGTGGAGGCTGCCGGGGGCGTCACTGGACTTGAATTCCTGGTTTCCTTGCACGAAGACACTATTTATCCATGGAAAATACGATTATTGCGATAGTTGGTGCGGGGTTATTGCGAAAGGTTTGATGCGGGCGCGCGCGCGGTGTTGTAGGAATAGACTGCCAGCCCTCAAACGTGGCCGCCTACGTGAGTATAGCGGCGCGCGTGTAGGTACTTGCGCGCGCGTAAAACAGCTGTCTCGCTCCTCCTTTTTGCGAGACAAGGTAGGTGCGAAAAAGAAATGGAATAAAGGGGAGCGGGGGGAGTGTCGACAACTAATTAATTAAAAACAAATGCAGATCAGCGATGCAACATAGAAAAAATACCGCGGCTATTATTTTATCATATACCGGCGCAACCACATATAATATACTAATATTGCGGGGACCAACTAAGGCAAGACTTATATTTGTGTGTGGCATTTCAATGAACTGAAATGCTCAAGTTCTTTAATTTCTAGACGCAAAAAATGCAACATGACAATTACTTATTTAATGATTTATGAAACAGATATACCAGTTCTTGTAGCAATCGTATAAGGTAATAAGGTTTTTGTACTATTTTTTTGAAGCGAATCTTTTATCGACGTTGAGAGAAATTTTATAGCTGTAAAAAATCATCACGATTTTTGATTACGCGCCATGTTGTTTTTAAGTGTAACTTCTTTATCGACGTTGAGAGAAATTTTATAGCTGTAAACAAAATATCGTAAAGAAGGTTGGACTCGCACACAAATTAAATTTGAATAGGGCTATGTTTTGTACAACATCACTTACTTTTTTGGTACATTCTCGCACAGTGCCATCAAGCCCAAATGAAGCTAATATGTATAGCTGTGTATAATTTAGACAAACGATAAACTTATAAAAAAAACTATCTTCACGCTGTATCCCTGACGGAGTAGTCAGAGAGGACAGATCGCCAGGCTTCGCGATCCATGCATACTTCTTTCGCTTCTTCAAGATTCATCAATCGCTTCATACACACACGTCTGGGTATCCGAGTACTTTTGACATTTCCGTTTTTGAGCAATCTGCTCAAGTGGTCTTCATATGTAAGTCTCGGCCTACCCTGACTTCTTCTACCCTCTGCTTTCGCACAACATATACATATTCTTCGTCAATCGTTCTTCACTCATTCGTTGGACGCGTCCAAACCAACGGAGCACGCCCTTTTCCAGCTTAACGCTGACACTTTCATTCAAACCTGCTACATTGCGTATCACTTCGCTACGTATTCGGTCGGCCTATAACTATAAAGAAAAATATAAACAAATATATAAACTTATATAATATATAAACTTATATAAATACATACTTATTTACAAAACATGCAAACATCTAAACACACAGTAATCAATTACAGAACACTGAACTAGGGACATACGCCGAATTATATGTAGGTCAAGGCAAATAATATTTTTTTATATATATCGACTAATGTATTTATACACCCTTATAAAAACACTTCAAATTCTGAAACAAACATTTTCCTAACTATTGGGATTGATATCAGTTAATCTTTATAATAATATGCATAAATAATAATAATAATTCCTTATTACTTCCAAATGTACAGAGATTTAATTTATCACTATAAATAAATATTATTATTTAAGTCGAGAAGCAAGTCTAATGTAGCTACAAACCTAAATAATATGTATTGTATGACATTTGCTAAGATTTTGAACAAATTTTTAATAAAGTGAAAAAAAGACAATTCGATTCGAGACGGCGATCGAACCCGTGACCTCTGCCCAACCAGGGCAATGTTCCAGCCACTGAACTACGCGAACTTTTTGAAAAATTTAAACAAACACTTGCAACCTGCCAGGAGTAGATAGCTAAGGTCATAAACAACTACGATTGTTTTATGACAATTTGTTACGAAGCGAATACAAATAAGTACTTGTATTTAACATTATAAGACCGCTTTATGGAGTGGAAGGTTTCTAACCTGAGATACAGGAATCTCCCTAGTTCATTCTTATGTAATTTTGATTTAATTATGAGACAAATTAAAATAAAAGTGTGTTTGTACTCTTATATACACGCGTTAGCAGTTATACTGCTTTATTCAAATAAGATTTACCACAACTCTTTGTTTGTAACAGGAATGATAAATTAGGAAAAAAACATCTAAAGAATGCAAACTACTTTGAATGTAGTTATAATTTGTCATAGAAACACTTATCAGCTAACTTCATGCTGTCGGTTTTTTGTGACGGTCTGCGCGCGCATCGACAAAATTTACTCTCATCATTTTACCCTAACTCGTCAATAGAAGTAAAACTTATTATTATTATTATTATTTATCTATCACGCCTTATCCCCGAAGGGGTGGCAGAGGCATATATATTATATGCCCACTTTTCACCATGTGTATTCCTGTAAGTAAAACTTTAAAAACATATTGAGTAAAAAGTTAGCTAGCCCGGGGCTAGCCAGATTGGTTGGTATTGAGACCAAGTCGGTTCGAGTCTAGCATTCATGGGGACTTTCCACACGATAAAATATTATTACAAACTACGGTTATACTCCCCGAAATTCACACGTGAGTATAAAAACTGATACGTTAAGCCTTAAGCCACTTTAAGTATATAATTCAAGAAGAACTTTAAAATAAAAGTTTAGATCAAAGTAAAAGTTCAAATTAAAATGTAAAAATTTTCGTAGAACAATATTTTTGATATATTTTATCTAGGGCCTAGCAGGTTGCTGGTGTTAAACAAATGACCCTGTATCTATACTAATATTATAAAGCTGAAGAGTTTGTTTGTTTGGTTGAACGCGCTAATCTCAGGTACTACTGGTCGGATTTGAAAAATTATTTTTGTGTTAGATAGCCCATTTATCGAGGAAGGCTATAAGTTATATATCGTTACGCTACTACACTGGGGAGCAGAGCAGTAGTCATAAATGTCGACAAATTGGGCAAATTTTTATGCATCATTGTAGAATTTATAAGCGACGGGTTCAAATAGGTGCGACGGGAAGTCGAAATATTCCACGGGCGAAGCTGTCATCTAGTTATTATAAGATTTATTCAGAAAATTCTGTATTTTCTGAAAAATCTATCCTTGTCTATTTCCCTGTTTTTTATATCTTTTGCCCACTGTAGGTAGTTACAAACAAATCATTAAACTTAAAACATAAATACAAAGAAACTGTTCCTAATTATATGTTTATGTTTAATAATAAATAAATATTAATAACAATAATAATATATATAAGTAACAATAATAATAGTAATAGGTAGCTGTAATGTTAACAGGATGGTTAGTCTAGAATTTTTATATTTATTTAAATAAATTATTTGTATATAATCAATAAATGGTTTTTATTTTTTATCTTACCTTCTCCGCCATCCTATTAACATTGCTACACGTGTAAGTATAAGAATAATTTGTCAACATCATCATCACAGGTGTACTCCAAACAATTGCCTCCGTGGCACAGTGGTAGTGTAGGCTACTGCCGTTGTGAAGTATCGGGTTCGAATTCCTGTCGTAACAAATATTTGTCTGAACCGCAATATGTTTGTTTCGAAGTTTAGACGTTTTCTATGTTTACATTTAGAAATATTTTAGTGTGTTAATCTGTTGTATGGACCCCATAGCTTATGATTGCCTTAATGGACTGCCTTGGTGGCACAGTGGTAGTGCTTGCGACTGCCGCGACAGGTCCCGAGGATCATTTGTGTGAGCCACAAATGTTTGTTTCGGTTGTTACCTCTTTATGATATGTATGTATTTAGTAATATATAAGTAGATATGTTTATCAGTCGTCTAGATCCCATAACACAAACTTTTATTAGTCATGTTTTATATACTACTCGGGACTTCACGCGAAACAAAATTCTACTTACATTCACTGACGTTACGAAAGCGTTGCAGCGTCCTGGGTCCAGCCGCGACCACGTATATAAAACATGTGTATACACCGCGAAAGTTTAAAAATAACTTTTATTAGTTTACTTTGGGCTAGACGGCGCTGAGTAAAAAAGAAAAATATCCTACAAGAAATGTCCAACAATTTATTTAAAAATACGTCGAGACAGCATTAGATCTTGAACCGCTTGCTTCCAGTCGTGTCTTGTGACCTTTTTAACTTGTTCAGTCTACTTTACGGGATGCCTATCCCCGAGGACCTTCGGACCCCAACGATTGTCAGTTCTACGGTCAAATAAATTCTTGCCAACTGTCACCTGAAGACAATCAATTCTTCCCATAGTTCAGGTCCTCCTTCGGATCCTTGTGACTTATTTGATGTCGTAATGATTTTTCTCTATGGTGAACCTCTACCTAACTGGAGAGTTTGTCTTCTTGTCGCCAGGGCGCCCAGCGATAGACAAACAGGTAGGGACTGATTGGAAATAGTAAAAAAATAATAGGAATATAAATAACTGACTTCAAATTCGAATATGGACTGATCACTCAGAGTTAGTCTGTCCATGTTAATTTTTAATCCTCATTCAAACGCCTTGTTGATGTCATCGAGGATTGTGCTGAGCTTCTCCAGGACAGTCATGACTATTATAATCGGCAAATTGAATTTAAGATATATGAAGTTAAGTACTACCGCCTCATTACTCTTATTTCACATGCCAGCAAAATTTTAATGCATATTTTAAATGAGAGATTGAAAGCATACCTATCCAAGGAGGTTGCCCCGGAACAAGCCGTTTTCGTAAAAGGAAGAGGAACTCGTAAACAGATCCTGCATGTGCGCCAAATCATTGGGAAGACTAGATAATTAGCTTTCCTACATCTGTTTTGTAGATTTCTCCAAAGCATTAGATTCAGTAAGGTGGCCAATACTTTGGAAGATTCTTCTGGATATGGGAACACCAAAACACCTTGTTCACCTTTTGAGAGGACTGTACGAAGACAGAACAGCCTCAGTTTAATTTCAGCAGTCATTTTATCAAATAATTTCCACCCCAGCGCAGGTTGTTTTGTGTCTCTAATTCTGTTTAATATCTCACAGAACTCATTATGTAAATAACACTCGAGAATTGGTCAGTCCAATCTGAGATATGCTGACAAAACCACACTGTTTGCAACAAGCGCCAGTAACATGGAATCCTTGTTAGGAAAAATGGAGCAGGTTAGTCGTGATTTTGGCTTGAAAATAAATTGCAGTAAGACCTAGATTATGATTGTCAACCGTGCTAATAACAACTAGCCAGAAGTCACTAAAATTGCGAGCTGTGATGTCTTTCAGTCACACATACACCTTGGAGCACCAATTTCAAACAATGGTGGATGTGCAGTTGAAAACAGGAATATCACAAAAGTCACAAAAATACGACTCCTGCATTATTGTTTCGCATATTTCACTGTGGTGCTGAGACGTGGACTTTGCGAGAGAGTGAGGAAAAAAAGATAAACGCTTTAGAAATGTGGTGTTGAAGGAAAATGCTTGGCATACAGTGGACACAATTCCGGACCAATGAATCAGTCCTTCAGGAACTATTTATCAAACAGCGTCTTTCCATCGTCGTATTTTAACTTTTTTTGGCCACATTTCGCGCCGAGATATTGCGTCTGTAAAACGAATGTCGGTGCAGGGCAAAGTCTACGGCGTAAGGGCGTGCGGCAGATCACCAATGCGCTGGACCGACCTGATAAAAGCAGCACTGAACTGCTGCTACAGTACGAGCACACTAGGAAGACCACAGTAAGGTAAGAATGGCGTCGTATTGTAAATTATGCCATCAACCCTGATGTGATGACCAGGACCACTCTGTCAAGAGTGTAGTGCCGTAGAAAAAGACTCGCTGTGTATAACTCCAGAGTACTCTGGTCATCAGCATTCCTTGTAGTGAATGGTCTCACTGTCATCCCTTACGACGTTGGCACGCATGTTATCCCTTACGACGTCAAGCCAGCACTTCTTGGATCCCTTCTTGTATTCTGCGAGGCTGACGTGGTAAGACATTTGGTCCATACTCTTATAAACCAGGATCTACAATAATGTCCAAGAACATAAAAGTTACGCTAAGCTCCAAGCAAGGAGATTTTAGAGAGTCTTGAAGCGGGTTATATAAGAAGCGGGCTATAGGAAACCGACAATCAAAATAACAACTTACACGAGTTATAAAAGTAACATGCAAATATAGATATTTTTTAAGTACCTTGAGTGAACTCACAAGAATGGTTTTACGATGTAGCAAGGTCAACGACAAAAACGTATATTTTGTGTCGTTAACTTATCAAATTTAAATGACTAATTGAATCAGGCGTTACATGGCGGAAATCCATTATTTTGTTTTACGAAGCATTATCAAGACTGTTGACTTTGGCAGTAAAAGAACTTGCGCTTTCACTACAACTTTTTGCAGTTCGAACGCAACCAAACGATAGCGCGACTTCTAGTTGTTTTGTCAAATTCGCAATGTGACATATAGCTTTATATATTTTTTTTTTTATTTATATGGTTTTATTGTTAACTTAATTTAGGTTTTTGAGCCAGACTTTATATTTTTTATTTACTGTACTTTATTTATTATATTTTTATTTATTTTTATTTGCGAGTGTTTCCGTGCTTCGGAACGCATGTTAAGCCGTTGGTCACGGTTACTAGTGACATGGCAGTCGTTAAGTCAAGTTAAGGCCTTAGGGTGGCTTGAATAATTTTAACAGCAGGTAGCCACAACCTGCCTCTGTCTATTTCAACACGGCAATGGGCTCACCACCTATTACGTGGGACGCGAATACACATGGTAAAAAAATGGTCATACAATATGTTTGCCTCTGCCACCCCTTTGGGGATAAGGCGTGACAGATAAAGAAAGATTACTTCATGTTGGATTTAACCTATAATGATGGTATTAGGGATGTGTAAATAAATATACTTATAAATATCACTCGCCAGAATGCGGACGCGTGACTCCAGAAGGTGTGGACCTTGTGATCGGCGGAACTTACGCAAAACGTGGAGAGCTGCCATGGCATGTCGGCATCTACAGGAAAACCACCCAGCCTTATATGCAAATCTGTGGTGGATCTTTAATATCTACGACAATCGTTTTATCGGGTAAGTTTCGAGAGATTCTTAACACTTTAATCATCATCATCATACGAGCGCTTGTCCCAGTTACGTCTCGCGACGTCCGGAGTCCGTCTTCCTACATTTTCTCCTCCACTTCGCACGGTCTTCGGCATTCCCGGTAGTGAGACGTAAGCCAAGTACGTCAAGCCAGCACTTTTTGGGTCTTCCCCTCTTACCGGGACCCGGCGGGGCTGACATGGCCAGACATTTGTTTCCCACTTAGCACGGCAGTTGACGCAAGACATGACCATACCAACAAAGGCGACACTCTTGCAACTTTTCTGCAATGTCACGGACGTGAAGGCTGTCGCGGATGCGAAAGTTCCTCACACGGTCCATCCGCGGTACTCCACACATCCACCGCATTCTTAACACTTCAATCGTCCCAGGCAAAATCGAGAAATCATTTTGCATACTTAAATAAACTGTTTATGCTATTCATTGATGGCACTTGGTGGAACTTGCTACACATCTTGAATGAAAACACGTGTACTGTTTCACTTATTTACTTTTTAAACCTGGGGGCCAAGTCTACTGTTTCAATCGCGTTAGAAAAAAATCGTAATCGTCGCTCAATAGAAAACCACCGGTACAATTTTGATTTTTTTCGTTGTCTACTATTACAATCGTACTCCAATAGACTTCTATCGGTCGGCCGATGAGTTCTACTAACACGTACAGTGCCAGTGGCCGCTAGTCAGTTGCATTTTTATAGACTCCTAACATTTCGACAGCTAAAAACAGCGATTCTGGTTCTATTCTACGACTTGTTAATAATAGACTCGGCCCCCTGTACTTTCGATTAGAAATGACCTTTGTGAGTTTCTATTGCCAGGTTCTTTTCTCAAAAGCCCTTGCAAGCCTTGCAGATCTGGCAGTAAAAGTAAATGAGAATGCAGTAATCTGCCTTGACTTGATTTTTATTTCACTTTGTGATCTACATGTTAACATCCAGAATAAACTGAAATAGACATAGGTCCTACCTATATTATATGAGTGAATGTGTTGATAGTGGTACGTGATACAGACGGTGGTCCTTGAATAGGTGACCACTTTGGGTAATTTACATTAGCGAGCGTTTCCGTGCTTGACACGTTAAGTTGGTCCCGGTTTCCAGTAAAATGGCAGTGTTAAGCCAATTAAAAGCCTTATGAGCCGCTGAAAAATTTACAACAACAGGTCGCCACAAGCTACACCTGTCCATTTCGACACAGCAATGGGCTCACCACCTGTTACGGGTGACAAAAATATATATAAATATAAATCCTCCTGGTACAAGTGATAATTACTTAAAAGGAGACGCCTTGATTTTGTACAGTAAGCTTAAAGCTTTCGAAATAAACTATTATTATAAATGTATAGTATGGCTCTGCCAATCTCAGGGAAAACACGTGACCAATGTATATATTATTATTAAAGCATGTATTATTTTAACTTAGTGTTTGCGTTTTCAGCTGCTCATTGTTTCTGGACGGACACGGCGAAACTGTTGCCTGCGGCAAATTTCGCTGTGGCTATCGGCAAAATTTACCGCCCCTGGAACAACGAAAAGGAAAGCGATGCGCAGAAATCCGATGTAAGACCTTGAATCTTGTTTTATATTTTTAAGAGAAGTTTTCTGTATTCCGAATAGCAGAATAAGTAAAAAATAAATAAACATGCCGGCCGGGATAAACGCGAGACAACACACATGTTGTCTCGCCTTTATCCCGGCCTCTGCCTACCCTTTCGGGGATACATTCGGGGACTTATATACGCCCACATTTCCCCGTTTGAATTTTTTTCCCACGTAATAGATGGTGAGGCCATTGCCGTGTTGAAACGGACAAGCGCAGGCTGCGGCGACCTGCTGTTAAAATTTTACAGAAAAAGATTTCGCAGAAAAAGGCAAAAAAATAAAAGAAAGAATATTATTATATTCTATGCGTAACTTGAATATAACTATAATTATCCTAAAAATATAACTAAAATAAAAATAAACTCAAATATACAACTACATATACGCATCGAATAATTCCTTCGCATCATCTTTGACTGGAAACATTCCCAGAAGACTGGTAGCATTGCCACATTGCATGGCAACGCTAATCTTTTGTGCACGGAAATAGCCAGCCTTCTGGGCGTCGAGTCTACTTATTGATACTTATTGACAAGCCGTAGAATAGAACCAGAATCGCTGTTTTTAGCTGTCTATATTTAAGTATACTATCAAAAATGCAACTGACTAGCGGCCACTGGCGCGGTACGTCTTAGTAGAATTCTATCGGCCGACCGATAGAAGTTTATTGGAGTACGATTGTAATAGTAGACTACGAAAAACTGTCAAAACTGTACCGGTGGCTTTCTATTAAGCGACGGTTTCGATTCTATTCTGGCGCTATTGAAATAGTAGACTCGGCCCCCTAGTCTCGCGAAGCGTCGATTAGCCGCTTCGCTAGATCTGTAAACAAAAGCGGGCACTTGGATTTCAAGGCCCCAGAAGAAAGCTAAGATAAAATTTAAGAGAAGTAAATATTATTTTTATATTGGAGTATAAGTGATTTATTTCTTTCGTAAAGACAAGTCTAAAACGCATCGGAGTGCCTTCACTATGATAACTTCAAACACGAGATTTAGAATATTTGTGAAAGCAAAGGAATCAGATGACTTGTAATCCGGGATGACTTTAAAACGAGAAGTGGTAGAAACTGTAAAATCGCTTATACAAGTATTGTTGATGATTACTTATAATGTCTAAATCGAATGTCACAAACCGTTTGACTACATCTCTCATGGTGAATCTGAGAAATAAATGCTTGCAGACCAACGGACAGGTTTTATTAGACTTTAGGGTTTAAGTCAAAAAATTGAAATTGATAAATTAAATTTTCTAAATTCTATTCGATTTGCTTTTACATCACACCTCATACACCACAGAGTAATACAAGTGTAGGTGCATTATTTTCGTATACGTGTATACAGAGTTCTTCAACATATCAGTGACGCGAAACCATAGGATTTTCCCCTACGTCGATCCATATAACTAAACTCCACGCGAAGTTTTTGCTTCAAAAATACAATAGCTCACCATTATTTCTTCTAGGTGAAAGATATAAAAATTTCCAGTTTATTCCACGGTTCTGCTACTAATTTTCAAGAAGACATCGCCATTGTGATATTGGCAACACCATTCGTCTACAAAACATACGTGAGACCCGTCTGCCTTAACTTCGACAGCAACTTCGAGAGACGACAGCTGGTTCAAGATAAAATGGGAAAGGTAAATTTGAACCTTAAAAATATTAGATTAGATACCATTTTTGATTGTGCACATCAGTGAGTGGCGCAGTCGCTAGGTAAAAATATTTTTGTGATTTCAAATATGTTCACATACATACATATTGTCACGCCTTTATCCCCGAAGGGGTAGGCAGAGGCAAACTATACACTCTCATTTCACCGTATGCATTTTTGTCCCACGTGTGGTGGCGAGCCCATTGCCGTGTTTAAACAGACAGGTACAGGCTGTGGCCACATGCTGTTGAAATTTTTCAAGCCTTTCAATTTGGCTTAACAACTGCCATATTACTGACAACCGGAACCAACGGCTTAACGTGTCGTTTGAAGCAGGGAATTGCTTATAAATGGAAATACCACAAAGCCGTCACCTATCCGCAACCAGCTAAAGTGACAATTACTTAACGCAGTGATCATTTACAGAACACTGAGTCAGCGGGGCCACGAGCGCTTCAACTAATTGAACATACTTCTTCCAAAAATCACACTTTAAAATAAATAAATATTGTGGAACACCTTTTACACAGCGCCATCTTGCCCAAACTAAGCAACAAGCTTGTATTATTGGATCTAGACAACTGATAAACATACTTATATATTTCTAACTACATACATGATTATCCATAGGAAACACCCAAACTCCGAAACCAACATTTGTGAATCACATAAATATTTGTTCCGACCCGGGGATCGAACACGGGACCTCATGCGCGGCAGCAAAGCAGTCAACTATATTGATGTAATGTAAAGAAGAATTTTTTAAATCTAGATATTGTCTTTTAGGTAGCTGGCTGGGGTCTGACAGCTGAAAATGGACTCGCATCTCAAGTTCTGAAGATCCTGGAAATGCCGTATATTAATATAGACTCGTGTATTGAAACTTTACCAGAAGCCTTCAGAGAGTACATCACTGGAGACAAATTTTGCGCAGGATACACGAATGGTACGTAGTTCTAACTAAAAAACTAACCAACTATCTTCACGCTGTATCCGTGACGGGGTAGTCAGAGAGGACAGATCGCCAGGCTTCGCAATCCAGACTTCTTTCGCCTCCTGCATATTCATTCACTTTATACATGCACGTCTGGGTATCCCAGTACTTTTGAATTTTCTTTATTTGAGCAATCTGCTCATGTGGTCTTCATATATAAGTCTCGGCCTACCCTGACTCCTACCCTCTACTATCGCACAATATATATTCTTCGTCAATCGTTCCTCACTAATTGGATGGACGTGTCCAATCCAACGCAGCACATCCCTTTCCAGCTTAACGCTGACACGTACATTCAAACCTGCCATATTGCGTCTCACTTCGTTACGTATTCGGTCGGCCAAAGTTACGCTGCACAATTTTCGAAGTGATCGTATCTCCACAGCATTTAATTTACCTTCAAGCAACTGCTGACATACCCTGGTTTTGCTACCGTAAAGCAACGTTGGCACTAGCACTGCGTTATGAATCGCGAGTCGTGCTTCTTTTACGATGCTTTGTCGCTTGTTTCTACTGTCTTTGTCTTTTCTTTTTCAGGCACGGCTCTTTGCAAAGGTGACAGCGGTGGCGGCCTGGCATTCCCGGACCGGGAATTGGGAATCGATCGATACTACCTCAGGGGGATCGTGTCTACTGCTCCGAACAACGAGAATTTATGTAACGCCCATACATACACCACATTCACGAAGATAACCAAACACGAAGACCTCATAAAAGAGTATCTTTAAAAAGTGTATGTTACAATATCCTGAGCAAGGAATCGATGTAACTTACGCTCCACGCCATAATGGCGGTTTTGACGTTTGTGCTTTCATGAAATTTCGTATTAATTTAAATATTTCTTTATCTTTCACGCCTTATCCCCGAAGCCCACTTTTCACCATGTGTATAGATTCCACATAATAGGTGGTAAGCCCATTGCCGTAATAGATAGAAGCAGGTTGTGGCTACCTGCTGTTGAAATTTTTATATTAAGGCCTTTAACTTGACTGGCAATCGGGACCAACGGATTAACGTGCTTTCCGAAGCACGGAAACGCTCGCAAATGTAAATGCCACAAAGTGGTAACCCACCCGAGGACCAGCCATATTGAAAGTTGCGTAACTCAGTGCTAGTTTACAGAACACTGAGACCGCGAAGCCACGAGCGCTTCAGATTTAAAGTAGCCTATGTGTTATTCTGATGTGTAAACTATAATATTGTAAAGGTTCATTAAAATCTATTCAGTAGTTTTTGCGTGAAAGCGTAACAAACAACCATTATTAGAAACTTTCGCATTTATAATATTAGTAGGATTATCGTCCAATGGCATGAATTTTTTGACTATTCTGCAAGTGTTTACAATAGCAGCATTCTGTAAACTTATTTATACTGAATCTGGTAATCCTAATGAAAATGAAAAATCTTTATTCATGTAAGTCACAAAGTAACACTTATGAACGTCAAGGTTATTGCTTCTACATTTACATTTACTGCCAGATGCGCAAAGCAATAGGTAGAGCCAGAGGAAGAACCTGCCAATAAAACTCATGACCACTCTTTTCAAACCGCCAATAATTACATTTGTTCGATTAACATGATATGTGACCAATTATAGTAATGAATTTATACAAAAAAAAACAAAATCAATGTTCTGTCAATCTGGCAAAAAGAAAGTAAATGGATGCTCTTTTAAAATGTAGGTAAAGCTTACAACATTAAAATTACACTTATATTGTTCCTTTGGATTTATGTGAGAACAGTCGACCAAACTTCATTTTGCCTTTATTTTCCCAGTTAGTAAAGCGACAAAGCATCGTAAAAGAAGCACGAATGGCGATTCATAACGCAGTGCTAGTGCCAACTTTGCTTTACGGTAGTGAAACCTGGGTATGTCAGCAGATGCATGAAAGTAAATTGAATGCTGTGGAGATGCGATCACTTCGAAAATTGTGCGGCGTTACCTTGGCCGACCGAATACGTAACGAAGTGATACGCAATATGGCAGGTTTGAATGAAAGTGTCAGCGTTAAGCTGGAAAAGGGCGTGCTCCGTTGGTTTGGACACGTCCAACGAATGAGTGAGGAACGATTGACGAAGAATATATATTGTTCAAAAGTAGAGGGTAGAAGGAGTCAGGGAAGGCCGAGACTTACATATGAAGACCACGTGAGCAGATTGCTCAAAAACGGAAAGGTCAAAAGTACTCGGATACCCAGACGTGCGTGTATGAAGCGATTGATGAATCTCGAAGAAGCGAAAGAAGTATGCATGGATCGCGAAGCCTGGCGATCTGTCCTCTCTGACTACCCCGTCAGGGATACAGCGTGAAGATAGTTAGTTATAAATAATATTATTTGTAATAATGGCTATAACAGCTATGAGCTATAATGTTTGTAAGCTATAAAGAAGATGAGTGGGGAGGATACCAGTCGTGGAAAGGACTATTGGTATACGTTTTCTTCCTTCCATATTCTCAGTTTCTTCTTCTTTCAGGTCAGAATATTTACTTTTTTTTCCGGATATAGTCTTTTGTAAATTATGTGAGTTATAATTATTATTGTCTTTTCTTAAGGGGTATTTTCTTTTTTTTACCTAAGGATAAGGTCTTTTGGTAGGATTACATGGGGACATATTGATCCAACACGTAGAGTCCCTTTAAGAAATTAAATCTAATAGGAAATGGGACCCCCACTGCAGACAATCCACGCCCGCCTTATGTAGAAGAACGGTAATGGAGGACAACCTCCAATGGGAGTTAAACTATTGTAAAATGTGTTAACTATGAAATGGGCTATTGGGTTGAGTTTTAAATGGATTTGGTGATTTAAACAATGGATGAAAACGACGTCTGCCATTTTAATATGTTATTATCAAAATAACTAAAAATAAACTAACTATCTTCACGCTGTATCCCTAACGGGGTAGTCAGAGAGGACAGATCGCCAGGCTTCGCGATCCATGCATATTTTTTTCGCTTCTTGAAGATTTATCAATCGCTTCATACACGCACGTCTGAGTATCCAAGGACTTTTGACTTTTCCGTTTTTGAGCAATCTGCTCACGTGGTCTTCATATGTAAGTCTCCGCCTACCCTGACTCCTCCTACCCTCTACTTTCGCACAATATATATTCTTAGTCAATCGATCCTCATTCATTCGTTGGACGTGTCCATACCAACGGAGCACGCTCTTTTCGCTACCATATTGCGTATCACTTCGTTACGTATTCGGTCGGCCAAAGATACGCCGCACAATTTTCGAAGTGATCGCATCTCCACAGCATTCAATTATATTATCAAAATACTGGCAGATTATTATTATCATTATTTCGTCTCTATTAGGGCGCGAGCGTAAAGGAGTGAACAACATCCCTTGCTCTGTGCTGTAATGTAATGTAATAAATTGTAATACTCTATTAGACTGTAATTTAATGTGATACAATAAGTTGTAATTTAAAGTCTGTAATGTAATCTAATAAGTCTGTAGAATATGTTTAAAATAAATCCATATTTTTCTTGGGTGATGAACAGGTGTACTGAATTGGATATTTTATTTCTGTCTTCGTTCTTGGTGAGTTTAACAGGTCCCAAAACAGCTCCATTAGGTCAGAAAGGAAGCCGAGGAGTTTTAGTGGGTATTCCCAGTACCACACGATTAGGTGCTGCACGACCCCCACACAAGCCCATTGCTAGACAGCAGTGGGTAGTCTGCAAGCGGATCTCTCCTCTAAGTAAAACATTGATTTTCGGAATATTTACCATGTACACTTTCACGCACGAGCATCCGATATTTCGGCACTGTTGCAAGCGCCATGATCACGGAGTAACTGGAGCCACTGCGGTTGAAATATAGTCACTATCACATATACATATATCGTTCTGCCCTCCTTCTAGTTCGTTTACACGGAACGACACCACTACCATTGTTATCTCAAAGTCGATCACGACACACATTACTCACTGTATCGACACGCATATTTGGTTTGTTTTTTGTTTTTGCACAATTGAACCACTGGATGCCAGACGCTAGACAGTTGAAACCCGTCTCGTATAAAAATGTTATAATAATGTCTGGGTGTTATTTCACACCTATATGTAAATATACTTTGGATTAAATTTGGGTGTTATCCCACTTTCTTTGGGCCGTACTTGAAGCTCTCACGCCACATCCGATGCGGCCACTGCATGCGATAGTTTTTGCACACTCTGTCTCGTAAACACGGAATCAGTTTTTTTCGGGAACAAGTCTGAAGTCCTGTTCTGTGGGGAACGGGAAAACTTCACGGGCTTTCACCAAACTGTATATCATCAAGATCTCCAGGGCCCACGCGACTTAACCTGCTAGCGATCCTCGTGCTGACATTGGTTCAGACTTCTGAATGAGAGGTCAGACGGCAGTCGCTTACAACAATGCTGACCATGAAGAGTCAAATGATAGCTGCTCCTAGCAACCAGGTGAATTTAGACTCCAGTCTCCAAATCCTGGTAAGTAGAGTTTGAAAGCAATAAGGGCTAACAGGTATATACAACTTTTGCTTCGATTAAACTGTTTTGTCGGGCTTTCTAGTTCTCATGATTTCCACTGTCCAATGTGAGAAGTGTGTCCCGAAACGATCACTGCGTTAAGATACATTCGCTATAGGTGGTCCTTGGATATGTAACCACTTTGTGGAATTTACATTTGCAAGCGTTTTCGTGTTTCGAACTGGGTTGAAGGCCTTATTAAAAAATTCTAAAGCAGGTCACCACAACCTGCGCCTGTCCATTTCAACACGGCATGGGCTCACCACCTGTTACGTAAGACAAAAATGCATACGGTGAAATATGGGCGTATAGTATGCCTCTGCATACCCCTGCGGGGATAAAGGCGTGACGATATGTATAATATGATTTCCATACAACTAAACCGTTTAGTTGATAGAGGTGCAAATACAATTAATGCAGTCGATCTTTGAATTATTTATCCTCAAATCAAACAGCCTCAAATCAATTCAGCAAAGCTCGAGCAACCTTGTTTTCTTGTATTTTCTGGGTCTAGTTCCAACCATCCATACTTATGACTTCCCTGCATACTTCTTCCCATAGCTTTTTTCTTCGGGTTTATGTACGAATACTGTTACAGACTCTTTAAGTAAAGCGCAGGTCTTTTTTCTACGCTGATAATAAACTCCTCCGTGTAGTCCGTAATAGATCCCGCCATGGTGACAAAAGAGGTGCCGCTTCAAATGCGAGACTGACAGTCGCGCATCGACTGTTTAGTCGATGGTATGTGCACATCAATAATAATAATAATAATATAATATTATTCATTTATTTCAGGCAACATTAGAAAAGTAACAGATGTTATTAACTTATTCTACGGCCCATAGATAAATACCTTAAAACTAAGAATTCATACTCCTATAAATACATCACACTGTGTGTTAGTATATAAAATCTTAATAGTAATATTAGTATCACTTCACTGTCGCACTATGTCTTTTTGCGATCCGGTGGTAACTGTCCGCGGAAGCGACGGAACACCACGCCCTGTGGCCAGAAGTTCTCCTGCATGACTAAGAGCAAGCTACTGTTGGGCACTCGTAGCACGAACGACAGGAAACTGACGTTCCGGCTCGACTCCAACTGCTGCACTCTCACCGTGTAGTTCATCTTCTTGCGCACGTACTCCACGATGTTCTCCGCCTTAGTAGTGAAGTGTAGGCGGGAGACGTACACCGGTGTGGTCGGTATTGCGGCACGCAGCGCTAAGGTGGACTGCACAGGAACTTGTGCAGTGCCGCAACGGTTCAGTACGGTTCGCAGACGGCGCTTCCTATTTTGCACCATCACAAAACCATCAGCAGCCAAGTTTGCAACCTTCTCTGGTAGTGGCTTCGGTGGAGCGGTCGGAGTGCTCTTAGTGACGTTAGCGAAACTTTGTCGAGATGTTTGAAGTTTCGCCTGAGCTGTAGGAACGGGCAGCGGTGCGGGGCGTGGAGCTCGAACGGCTTCACAAGTAACAGGGGCGGGTACGGGAGTGCGGGGCTCACTGGTTGCCCAAGCGACGCGGTCAGCACTCGGTGACGATGACGGCGACAAAACTGCTGACGCGAAACTCACGTTGATGTCAGCCCCGCGACGCGTGTTTACGTTCGCATTAGGTGGTGACCTAGATATCGCTGTAGTATCACGCAAAGCAACGAGTTCTTTACGCAAATTTACAACGACATCCTCGATTTTTGCCAACTTTATTTGAACGTCCGCCAAGCTTGCTTTTAAGGACACTTTGTCCTTTAAGAGGCAGGTAACATCGACGTGGTCAAAGGTAACGGGAGGAAGCTTCTGCAAGTCCTTCGCCACAAACGTTGGCACGTCATCCGGATCGGTCTCCTTAAGCAACATGATGATGTCCTGTATACTTTTCCTTGTCCCGTCACGCCGTCGGGACACCATCTGGTCGCTCTTGTTGAGAGCACCGTGCAATAAAATGCATTACAAATTAAGTGTTTTTATCGATAGTTGTCCAATTTTTAAATCAAAAGTAGAACGATACAATCGTCCTTTAGACATATGATACACAACAAAATAGTTGTTCAACTACGAGTTGAATGTTAGCGCTAGCCCTAAGATGATAAGAACGATTGATGAAGAATATTTATTATGTGTAAGTAGAAGGTGGAAGGAGTCAGGGTAGACCGAGACTTAAATACGAAGACCACGCGGCGTAAGCAGATTGCTCAAAAATGAACAGGACAAAAGTACTAGGATACCTAGACTCTCTGACTACTCTGCCAGGAATATAGCGTGAAGATACATAGGTACATACATACATATTGTCACGCCTTTATCCCCGAAGGGAAAGGCAGATACCACATTTCACCGTATGCAGCTTTATCCCACGTAACAGGCGGTGACCGCATTGTCGTGTAGGTAGATTGAATAAGAAAATAAACTCGTATTAATCACTCTTTTATTCCCTAAAAATTTATAAGAGCTCCATTCTTTACCATATCAAAAAGTCTGGAATCCAACGCCTTACCCTTCGCTTTGAGCTTTGCCCTTCGTTTCTCTTTGTCTTCATACTGCTTCTCCTCTTCCTGTAGTGCTCTATATCTCATAGCTCCTCTATTGAATTTCTCATACCCATATCTTCTACCAAGAAACATGGCTCCTTCTTCCTTTAAAGTCTGGCTGTTTCTTCTTGCGACTTGTTCTATAATAGATTTAATTTCATCTTTTTTATTACTCTCTCTTGCTGCTGAAACTAGAATTCCACAAGATTACCAATTTATAGTGTACTAGGTGACCCTCACAGCTTCGCCCATGACATACTTCGAACTCCCGTCGCACCAATTTAATCCCGTCACTAATCCATAAATAAATACCCGAATTGTCGACATTTATATCGGCAAATCAAGGATTCCAGACAAGGAGAACGAGCAAAGTGCATTGCTGGACCTTCTGCTGACTACGCGTCCGGACGGATAAACCATCTCAGTGAATGCGCCACTGGGCACATCAGATCACTGTCTCGTTCGGGGGCGGGTGCCTCTCGCAGAGGCTGAACCACCCCGGCCCAAGGAGTGGCGGCATGTATGGCACTACAAGTCGGCAGACTGGGGTGGACTGCGATAGTTCTTTGCTTCATACCCGTGGAGGCGACTTTGCTTCACTTCAGACGATATGGACTCCTGCGCTGTAGCGGTGGCTGAGGGGATCTTGGAGGGTATGGAATGTTATATTCTTCACCGCTGGATTCCCGCAGGGGTCTAAAATCGACCGTGGTTAAATCGGCTTTGCTGAGGATCTAGAAAACTAAAGGACTCTGTCTATAAAGCTTGGAACACAGCGATGGGAAACAAATGTCTGGCCATGTCTGGCCCGGCGGGGTCCCGGTAAGATGATCCAAGAAGTGTTGACTTGACGTCGTAAAGGATGACATGCGTGCCTACCTGGTGGAAAATGGTCACCATAGGCTATGGACGTTTGCAACACCAGAGGTGCAGCTTTCGCGCTGCTGACCGTTTATAAACCTTCTAAGACCCCTTTTGAAGAACCCCATACTGTAGACGCTCAGGAAAATCCCAGGCAGGGAGATTATTTTACAATCTAAGCGTACGCGGAATAAAGCCTCTATCGGACCTAACCGTATGTAAGCGCTCCGGGCGCAAAGTGTGAGGGTGAACACCCTGTCTATGGTGAGCGGTTCGTCGATAGAAGTTAGCTGTCATGTTCATCTGACATCAATGTATCTGTGATCATATCAAACAACGTCTCTCCTGCCGTGAAGGGGTTCGACATCGCCAGCTAACATTTTTTTTTTATGTGAAGAGCAACTACCGCATGACCTCCAAGAGACCTTAATGGGGCAGCTTTACTCCTTAGCGAACAAACTAGTGTTATATACGCACCAGTTATATAAATAAAAACAAATATTGCTAACATTTTAGACTTCATATTGCAAAATTCTTCAACGCAATCTCTGTATCTATATCAAGTCATATTAAAGTACTAAAACTGTAATTTAAAAAGTCTTTAATCAACTCAATATTGGTCATAAACTAGCCAGTTATTAATCAAAGCGTATAATTGGATACAAATCTAAGCAAGGCTGATGGAAGGGCACTATATGGTATTAGTACTTCCTTAGGAGTCCGGCATAGCATCCATGAGGAATTCCACAAGAAAAAAAGCAACAGTTAGGTTTGCCGGAACTATACTATTTTCCAAAACTAGTGCAATAAGCGTATTTTATGTGTAAAAATGGTAGTTTCTTAGCATAAAAGTTGTGTAAACGTGCTATAGTGAAAGACAGTGATAAATATTGCAGTGAAATGGTATTTTACATTTGCCGCGCAAATTCCACTCAACGCTATACGCGTCAATGTACTTGAAAATGGTCACTTATGAAGAAAAATGTAATACATAATGGAAGATCAATAAATTTTGTTGTTGGCCATCGCGTTACCGTGCTTAGGCAGAATTTTTAAAAAAACTTCCAAACATAATTTTAACATTTGATTACTCAGAAAAATCTAAACCAGTGACACGCCCTTCACGTGGCGAAGCAATTAGACGACTAAACCGAAACCAGCTTCAAAACCGCAAGTGGTAGAAACTTCAATATCACCATTCATGGTGTCCTGAATCGAATGCCGCAAATCGTTTCTGTTTACATGCATACATACATATCGTCACGCCTGTCTCCCATTGGGGTGGGCAGAGACTATGGCTTTCCACTTGCTACGATCCTGGCATACAACTTTCGCTTCTTCCACTTTCATAAGTGTTTTTATACACACACGCCGGTTAAGGGTACTCTTGACCTGACCTTTTACCAAAATATCTTCTATTTGATTGACATATGTACGTCGAGGTCATGTTACCAGTTTGCCCATTCACCCTTACCAGTTTGCCCATTCACTCTCTTCTGATAAATCTGTTTCGTTAGTCTACTTTCATCCATCCTCTCCACGTGTCCGAATCATCTAAGCATACCTTTTTCTATCTTAGTCACTACATCTTCTATCATACCGCAATGTTCCCTTTTTTCTTGTTTTCGTGGGGAATGCCTTTACGTACCGTCATCCCTGCTGCGGGGAAAACAGGGACGGTGCTGCTGCTGTGTGAGGCTACCGGCCCGTAAGAGAGGGGCCGTATCACCCACTAAACCCCGCGGTGTTCCGCCGCACCTTAAACCGACTCGCAGGGTAGGCCTGAGGCTAAATCACTGCGAGCCGGCAAGGAGCACCCCAGAGTGGAGGGGTCCGTCTCGAGGCGGCCGGAAAAGCGACCAAGCCGGAGCTTCCTAAGGAGCTGAAGAATCTAGCCCGCACCTCCATCGCTCTCGTGCACCCCTCTGAAAGCAGAGGAGGTAGAGAGCGGCCGGTACGGGCGTGCCCTAAGGGGGCACCCCCTGAAACACAGAAAGGGTGCCCGTCGCCATGTGGCCAGTTGGGCGGGGTCTCCCGACCATCCGCCCACGGCCAGACACTATTCGGGGGCGCGCATGTATTCAACACGACGGCGGGGCGGGAGCGTCTGTCCCGTACGCTCCCGCACCCGCAATTCCTCACGTTTAGCCGCCATCACCTCGCTAGCAAACGAGGCGACGGCGGCCCAATACTGTTGGCTGCCGACCATGGCTCGCACCACGGCCGGCAGCGACAAATTAACACCAATAAGGCCCGTGAGGGCGATATGCGGCCCGTCCCACGCCGGGCACACGGCGAGTGTGTGCTCCGCCGTGTCCACGACGTCACTTGGGCAGTGACGATACACGACACACTTTCGGAAGAGATCGTCGCGAGCCAACTGTCTCCAGCGGTTGATCTCGTCCGGAAGCGGCCGTCCACCGTTTCTTTGCACCAGGGCGCTCTCTTCACAAACCTTCTTCAGGACTCTTACCTCGAGATCCCAGGGAAGCAATGGTCCCTTATCACACTGTTCCTATCTTTGTCCATCAATTTCACTCCAGCTATACTCCGCAGACTTCACATTTCTACTGAATTAATTTTACTTCTATGCTTCTTCTACCACACCCAACTTTCACTGCCATACATAAGTGTAGGAACAAGTACTCCTCTATGCACAGCCAGTCTTGCCTTCTCAGACACGCTCTGACTGCTCATAAAAGTGTACATGGCTTCATTCAATTGATTTCCAGCCAAAACTCTTCGTTCAATGTCACAATTACACTTTCCATCTCTCACAAATTTGAACCTAAATATACGAATTCTTTCACCTGTTCTACTCGTTTTCCTTCCACAAAAATTGAGCAATCCGTCATACTTTCCTCTCTTTCAAAAACCATTACTTTTGTCTTATTTACATTCACCTTCATTCCTTTACTTTTTAGCGCATCATGCATAATGTTAACCATCAACTGCAACTCCTCCGCCGATGACGCCAGTATTACCTGATCATGAGCGTATAGGAGACATTTGACAGTCAGTTCATTCATTTTTAAACCATACGCACTCTCTTGCAGTTCTTTCAAACACTGTCCATGTACAGGTTAAACAGCGCCGGTGAGGCTACACAACCCTGTCTTACACCTATTTCAATGTAAAAAAAGTCTGTGCAAGCTCCGTTGATCCTGACATAAGCACTGGAGCCCTCATAGAGAGATTTCAGTGCTCGAATCAAGTGACTGCTTACTCCATACTTGGCCAGTGTTGTCCATAGTTCATGCCTCACAGGTCACTCGGTCATAGGCCTTTTCCAAGTCAACAAATATGCAATAGAACTTTTGACATTTCTCCAAAAATTTTTCGGCTATGCATCATAAGGAAAAGACCTGGTCTGCGCATCTTCTTCCTTTCATAAATCCTGCTTGTACATCCCACATTTTCCCTTCAGTTTCATTCCTCACTCTTTATATCAAAACTTTTGCATACAATTTGCCGACGATGCTGAGCAAGCTTATGCCGCTGTAGTTTTTGCACTCTTGCTGTGACCCTTTTCCTTTGTAAAGCGGCACGATGACAGCCTTGCACCAATCTCCTGGCACGCTGCCACTCTTCCAGCAAAGATTAAAGCGGCAGTACAGCTGGCAAGCTACCACGCAATGTCCCGCTTTCAGCATCTCGACAGAAATCCTATCAAATCCAGCAGCCTTACCCAATTTCATACTATTCAATGCTTCCACAATTTCTTCCATACTTATGATGCTTTCGTTGCTAAGTTCATTCCTTTCCCAAGAACTCGTTTGTGCTTCCATATCCTCTTTTTCAAATAAGCTTTCAAAATAATCCTTCTATCTTTTTAGCACACAATCTTCTCCTTTTAGAAAACTGCCATCCTGGTTTCTGATATTACTGAGTTTCGATGATGTTTGTTGATCCCTCACAGATTTTATAGGTTTCCAAAAGAATTTTATATTCTGCTGGAAATTATCAGATAACCTGCTATTAAATTTATCCCTAACGTTCTCTTTCTCTCTTTTAATAACTTCTTTTGCAACTTGTTTATACCTTTTATATTCATTCTTTGCCATTTTTACATCCTCATCCGTTGCCCTCTGCATTCTTTGATTGACCTTTGAAGTCAGCCAGTCCAGCCATGCTTTCTTCTTCTCGGACAATGCTTTCATGACTTCTGCACACATTCTCTTCACCCTTCATCCTTGGCTCCTTTTATTTAGCCCACACACTTCCACCGCAACTTCCACTAGACCTTCCTTAAGCGTATTCCATAATTCTTCAATATCACATACTTCTAGTAAATTTTTAAATTTCTTACTCAATTTACTCACGCAAATTATCGACTTTTATGCGCTCTAGTACACTTACAGGTTCACACACGATGCCGCCACCGTTCAAACAGACCTCTTACTCGGCTGATAATCAATAATTCATCTGTATCAATCCTGGCACCGCGGTATGCCCGGGTGTCTATGACTTTCTTTCTTAGTCTTGCATCTACAATCACAAAATCAATCATACTTCTCTGGTTTCCCTCTTGCTTAGTATACAAATGGATCTGTTTGTGGTTAAATATGGTGTTAGTTACCACAAGATTCCTCTCCAAACATACTTCAAGCAAACTTTCACAATTTTCATTCACTCGTTCGTCACCAAACTTGCCCAATACACTTTCATATCCATCACGCTTCACTCCAACCCAACCATTAAAATCACCTAACATTACAATTCTCTCGTTACGTTTGCATTTATTCAGAATATCGCTTACACTCTCCCAAAATGCCTGTCTCTCACTTTGGTCTCTTAAAGGTCGGCGTCACCGCGCATCTGGCGAAGCATAAACGCCCAAAACAAATATGCGGGTAAGTCCAACCTTCAACCTCAACCAAAGGAGTCTTGGGCTCACACATTCATAGTCAGTCACACATTCATTCATTCTAGCGGACAGTAGAATACCGACACCCTGGCTCGCTGTACTGGTTGTGGCTACACCTGACCATTAGGCTGTATAGGGCCCATGTGTAGTGGTGTTACATCCTTTCCTCTTTGTTTCATTCACACACAAAACATCAAGGCGTCTTACTCGCATCATCTCGCAAACCTCATAAATTTTGTCTTTCATTCCTCCTCTAACATTCAATATAGCAAAGTGGCTATCCCCAGCCCTCTTTCAACTTGATAGGAGACGTGACGTGACGGGTTGCGAACTACATCGCCGCCATCTTTATCTATTATAATAATAGTTCCTGAGAACAGATACGTAAAGACATACGGACGGACGAATAGACCAAGCCGTTTATTAGTTTAAAAGCACTGGGGGCTTGAGAACGGCGGGTGGGCTGCTCGTCAATCGTATAGAAGCAGGCCCTGGAATGTGGCATGGCTACACCCACGCCCTTCACCCTCCTTAAGAACTAGGATAATACTCGAACCCCTAGAAGACAAGGCCGCGTTGGTGGATAAAATTTGTCGGGAGCCTTGGGTTCTCCTTCCGAGGGCTCACCCGAGAATAAATGAAAATAAAATGAAATTAAAATATCTTTATTTATGTAGGTCACAAAGTAACACTTATGAACGTCAAGATTATTGTTTCTACATTTAAATTTACTGCCAGATTCGCAAAGCAATAGGTAGAGCTAGAGCCTGAGGAAGAACCTGGCAATAAAACTCATGGCCACTCTTATTAAATCGCCAGCAATTACATTAATTTTCGGTTACATAATTAAAATGATAATGTTTTTTTTAATATTTTATTTTAGAGACTTCCAGCCATATATGTACTTACACCGTGGTTACAGTGTTGGTTGGTTGCTTTTAGTTGGTAGAAGTCCGGTATAGCATCCATGAGGATTTCCACATCAATATATAGGTTCAGAAAGCGTTTTTCAAAATTCACGAAGTTCAATATCTGAACTTTCCTTTCGAAATGGTCTTAAAAATAAAAATAAAATGTATTGTTCACGCAATTTATCCAGTGTTAAAAATAAAAATATTTTTTTTAGGATCCGTCCGCATGCTGAAGTTCCCACAAAAACAAAAAAAGGCATGAGTTGGAAGAGGCCTACGTCCAGTAGTGGAATAATACCATATTCTGCAAATAACTTTTTTCTATCAGAAGAACATTTTACTCTTGTGTGAGCACATATTAATTAAGTACAACCTATTTCATCGAGTAACCTATCTTCTATAATTTAAAAAAAAATGCTTTACCTTTGAATTTCGAACACACGCTTCAGAATTTTACTATTCGCTACGCCTAATCAGTCAGTTTTGAACTGACAGCGGGAAGGGTAACGCGCGTCGCAGTTTTATACTACAAACAATATTTACGTGACTTTTAGATTTGTAATCTGTGGTATCGCTGTATTTTATAAAGGTATGTGTTTAAACTATTAATATTTTGAAAACTTTTTAGATTATAAATATCTTAAACTTAATAATTATTTAAATGCGAAAGTTTTATACTCTTTTTGTTACTCTTTCACGTAAAAACAACCGAATGGATGTTAATGAAACTTTACAATAATATAGCTTATGCATCAGAATAACACATCGGCTACTTTTTATATCGGGAATATGTTCCTGTGGAAAACGAGAACGGGAAATCTTCTCTTCGCGGGCGAAGGTCAACTAGTAAATAATGAATGTAACTGTTTCATTTCAACAATAAACAAGAAATATATAAACATACGTAAAATTTTATTTTATAAAGGAAATTAATCATTTGTTGTTTTTTAACATGTTTATCAATCGCCATGAAAAAACAAAAGCGAAGTAATTGGCGAGGAGTTACGATATAACTGACACTGTAAAAAAAATGTTTAAAAAGTTTCAAATTTAAGAAAATTAGGTTTTTAAAAAATAGACATACAGTTTGTGACTGTGTGGTACTCTGGATCTAATCAACCGATTTTGAAAAATCTTTGTCTGTTAGAAAGATCCTCGATTCCTTTTTATTCATTTTTATTTTATATTTGTTTAGAAAGCTTACAGCCTAATACATATATATGTGTAATTTTATAAATAGCATAAATTGCTAATGACAAGGTTTCATATCCAAAGTTAGTATAACGCTTACATTGGTTTAAGGTTTCAAAACATAAAAAAGTAGAACACAGAATTTAGATGATGCCAGTCAGCGAGCTAGATATCACAGAACAAAAAAAAACAAATAAAAGTTCAAAATATACATAGCTGAAATTCGAGTCTTGACAAAGCTCCAAAAAAAGAAAAAGAAATTCGAGCCATATTTGCTGATTGCGTGTAAAATTTCCTCACTTAAAAGTCGCTTAACGGTCTTGGAGCTGGTACAAAACAAATCCAAGTTCAAAGTCCAAAGATATCCTTTTAAAATTTGCAGCACAACGAAGAAAGTATGAATTCCTTTTGTAATTTGTAGCACATATAACACTGGACGTTACCTAAGAACCAATTGATTGGTACGAAGATTAAAGTTGCTCAGCATCTCAGGAAAAAAAGCATCTCAGGACAGACTACAGAGCCGTTAGTAATTTTTACCAAATAACTGATGTTGGCATATAACACATACTTTGGGAGTGTAGCATTTGGTAAAACGAGCGATACAATATGCTAAGCAGTTTACAAGTAACATCGGGGGTAGTTTACTTTGCGTATCTCATGGCATCAAGGGTGAATTTTCGTGCGTTTCTGCCATACATACGAGTATTACTGGAATCAAACATAGCTCACATAGGACCTTGAGCTATTACCGTGGTGCTTCCCTTTTTCTGTGGTTCCACAATATTTACATACATACATACTGTCACGCCTTTATCCCCGAAGGGGTAGGCAGAGGCATATTAAACGCCCACACTTCACCGTATGTATCTTTGTCCCACGTAACAGGTGGTGAGCCCATTGACGTCTTGAAATGGACAGGCGCAGGCTGTGGCACCTACTGTTAAAATTTTTCAAGCCGCCCATAAGGCCTTTAACTTGGCTTAACGACTGCCATTTTATTGACAACCGGGACCAACGGCTTAACGTGCCTTTCGAAGCACGGAACTAGGGCGAGTCTCAAGGGCCGAATTAATTTAATAAAATAAAATGTGTCTATTTTAGATGTTAAATTTGGAATAAATTTTGAACCCGTTGCCTTTTTAGTGAGGTGGTAACAAAAAGGCTAAAATGTCTTATGTGCTAGACACTAATTAGCACGACCAATTAAAGTCCTGGTAGAATCGGACTGTACCACAATATTTATCTATTTATTTATTCCATCCAGTGACATCAGCCTGGCAACATCAGCTCTTATTTCCTTTAGCAGTAACGATTCGGGCTCAATAAGTAGCGAGGATGGCTGATCAGAGCTAACCAATTTGCACTTCGCATAGCGCCAAGTTATCTTCTTCTTGTCATCAAGTCTACGATAACCGGTTTCTGTTACACCACTGCAATGATAGTGCAGGTCTTGATTGTAACCTGTGCAATGAGCACCATCCCGAACAACACGGGCGGGGCAGAGATGTCATCATTACACTGTGGACACCATCTTGCCTAGAACGGAAAGATTCCGTAGGTCCTTCTTATGTCGCACCATAAAAACATGGAAGTCTCTGCCGGCGCACGTGTTTCCCTCCTCTTACAATCCTGGGTCCTTTAAAAGAAGCGTGAAAAGGCACATTTCTGGGCCGTCAAGTTGAGAGTCGCCATCGGAGCCCTGTGGATTGTGATAGCGGCCCAAAATCACGGGTCGTCGTCTTTGCATACCATCAGGCGGACGACGCCATTTTTACGTGCCAAATAAAAAAAAGAAAAGAAATTGGTCACCAGCTCAAAACAAGCACCACATTTAAGGTTTCCATGATGCTTAAATAGATCGTTATTATTGGCTAAAGATTAAATGATTGTTGATGAATCTTTGAGGTACACTGTCTTGATTAGGTACCACGAATAGGTGTAATATGACCACACACAGCACCAAGCTCACTACGAAACTGGGTGCCGAGTCTACTTATTGACAAGCCGTAGAATAGAACCAGAATCCCTATTTTAGCTGTCAAAATGTTAGTAGACTATCAAAAATGCAACTGACACGCGGCCACTGGCGCCGTAAAGTGTTAGTAGAATTCTATCGGCCGACCGATAGAAGTCTATTTGAGTACGATTGTAATAGTAGACTACGAAAAACTGTCAAAATTGTACCGGTGGCTTTCTGTTGAGCAACTATTTCAACACGATTAAAATAACAGACTCGGCCCCCTGGTATGGTGCGAAAATGATACTGATACTATTCGAGAAACATGTTCCTGTAGCATTGGCGGAGCCGCGGCTATAAGCTATAAGTTTATATTAGCATGGGTCCCACTTTGATAGGAAATGTTCGGTTTTTTTATCTGGACCACTAGGCAACCGTGCTATGTATGGATAGGTAAAACAATAATTATATTACGAAGCGCTCGTGGTCCCGCGGACTCAGTGTTCGGCAAACGATCACTTAGTGACTAACATTCGCGCTTCGGAAGGCAAAGCGTTTCCGTGCTTCGGAAGGCATGTTAAGCCGTTGGTCCCGGTTGCCAGTAACATGGCAGTCGTTAAGTCAAGTCGAAGGAATTTTGGGCGGCTTGAAAAATTTCAACAGTATGTAGCCACTACCAGCGTCCGTATATTTCAGCATGGCAATGGGTTCATTACCTATTACGGGGGACAGGAATAAACATGGTGAAAAATGGGCATATGATATGCCTCTGCCACGCCTTTGGGGATAAGGCGTGATAGATAAATATTATTATTATTTTTTTTTTTTTTTTTTTTTTTTTTTTTGTGTGGGTAGTTGTGACATATACACTTGTTTTGAATCACTCTATTTTAAATAATAAATTAAAAATATATAAACAGTTATAAGTAACTTTCATGATAATAATCATAAAATAATAGTCGTCACCTACCAGTGTGAGTGTTATCTCCTTTAAAAAATACACCAGTTATAATATATCACACAGCAATATGGAGTCAAGCATCCAGGAGTCACTTGCAAACTTAAAATCTTTGTTCCGGGACCAAATGGCTGCTTTTGAAGTAAGGTTAACAGGTAACACTGCACCTGATAGTGCCAGTTTGGTGTCAGAGTTTGCTGCATTCAGGACATTCACTTTGTCTGCCTTGAATCTTCTTCAGCGTCAGGTGGAATATTTAGCACGCAGGGTGGATGGTTTGGAGACACATAGTCGTCGGAAAATGTTGCTCATTCATGGTGTCAAGGAGCTTGCTGCAGAAGACACAACGGGGGCTGTGGTAGATGTGGTGAAACAGCAGCTACAAATTAATAATTTTGCGTCAGCTGATGTCCAACGCTGCCATAGAATGGGACGTCCATCTGCCCTCCATAAACCCAGACCAATACTGGTTAAATTCCATAGGGTTTATGATCGTGACAACATCTGGTTCACAAAAACTAAGCTTAAAGGTTCTGGCATTACTGTTTCCGAGTTTCTGACGAAACCCAGGCATGAGGCATTCATGGCTGCACGGGAACGGTTTGGCTTAAACAAGTGCTGGACAAGAGAGGGGCTGATCCACGTAACAGCATCTGATGGGTCGCGCTATCGGATTACTTCGCTAAAGGAGCTGGATGATATAAAAATCCCTGCTGCTGCCTCTAGGGAAGTCGAGAAGGTTGCTGCGGCTCCAAGATCAACAGGTGCCAGTGCAAAGCCCAGACGCATTGCAACGACCAAAAAATAAATAAATTGTAGTAGTTCTGTTTTTGACGGATACCAAGTAAAATGTTTAGATTATTTTGTTTTAATCTAAGGTAAAATGAAGTAATTTCGGATAACATCTCTGTTATCACTTATTGTTTGCCACTTTCACCCTCTTTTTATTGCGGTAATTTAGCACAAATACACAAATTAATCTAATTTTTTAAACACCGACAACTTAAAAAACTAATTTAATTGTTTACTTTTTAGTATGTCAAAATTGTCAAACTAAACGTCAGCTTTGTTGTTTTGTTATTGAAGAAGATAAGGCGAAGGTATTAGGTGCTTTACTACCAACTCTTGTATTATAATTATTTTAAAATATCATTAAGTCTCAGAAAAGGTTTTATGGTTTCCAATATGATTTACATGTTTTGTCTTTTTTTTTTTTATTTGTTTTTTTTTTTTATTTGTTTCTTTATTATTTTGTATTTAAACTTTTTTGTTTTATCACTTTTCTCATGGCAAATATGTAGGTATATGTAATAATATTAATTACCAAATGTGAAATGTGGGCGTTCAATATGCCTCTGCCTACCCCTTCCAGGATAAATGCGTGACAATATATGTATGTATGTATATTAATTACCAATAATTATTATTTACTTTTTTTTTTGTTTTTATTATTACTATTTTTTTTTTTATGGTGAGGAGGGTGAATAGTGTGAAATTGTAAGATGGTGACTATTTGACTGCTTACTTTCTTTTGTTTCTTTTTATATTTTTTTTTTTCTGTGTTTTTTTAAGGTAATGTTCTATTTTGCTTTTATTTTTATTGTTATTAACACTCTACTGGTGGGTGAACAGGACTGTGATTTACGTAACACTTATTTTTGCCGTGTTATTTATATTTTATTTATTTTTCATTTATTTATTTATTAATTTCATTGTTGTGTTATTTACATATTGATACTTAAGTATTATATAGTATTATTACTTATATATATTTTTATATAATGTCATCCTCTGAAGTCGACGATATTTCTATTGATGATTATTTTACATGTAGCGAGAATGATAGCTTGGTGAGCACTCCTTCACTTGCAGACGCGCTTGAATCGCATTTCTCAGATGTACCCACGAACTTCAATGTTGTGCATATTAATGCCCAGAGTATTCCCGCCCATTTTCCTGATATGCTGGCTAACTTAAACGACAAACATATCCACGCAATTCTCGTGTCAGAGACTTGGTTAAAACCATATATATCCTCTCTTCCTGTCACTCTACCAGGGTACCGCTTAATAAGAAATGATCGCTCGGTTGGCCGTGGTGGCGGTGTTGCTATTTATTTAAAATCACATATTCCTTGCAATATCATACAGGTATCAGCGCAGCCACCGCCGTCAAACTCGGGGGAATACATTTTTATTGAAGTGGAGCTCCATCACATTAAAGTACTTCTTGGGGTTTACTATAGCCCTTCCCTAAGGGTTGACTATTTCTCTTCGTTTGAAAACATGCTGGAAAACTTGGTACCATCCTACCGACATACCATTATACTGGGTGACTTTAATACGTGTCTTGTGCTGAATGACTCCCGATCTGCCAAACTTTGCAATGTTTTAGAATCGTGTAATCTTTCTATTCTTCCTTTGAATACTACCCATCATTTTCCTAACTGTGTTCCATCCCTTCTTGACCTTGTTATTGTTTCGTCGGCTGATCATGTGGCCAAACACGGCCAATGCACAGCTGATATCTTTTCTTTTCACGACCTTATCTTTCTTTCTTACAAAGTTCGTCCACCCAGGGCAAAGTCTAAAGTGTTAATGCAGCGTAACTTCAGTCGGATGAATGTTGACAAACTTAGAGAAGACGCAAATAAAATTGATTGGACTTCATTGTACAATTCTGTGTCAGTTGACGATAAGGTTCGCATTCTTACTCGCGAATTGGTCAGCCTTTATGATATTCATGCACCAATCCGCGCAGTAAAAATCAAGCATACTCCTTCACCGTGGCTCACTAAAGACATCAAAGATTTAATAAATAAAAAAGGGCGGGCTAAAACAAAATTTAAATATCAACCGAACGAATACAATCGTGAGAGATATGTGAGACTGCGAAATCTCTGCAATAAGGTGTGTAGGAATGCACAACGCCAGCATATTCAAACGTCCTTAGAAAACGGAAGTCCAGTTAAAATCTGGAAATTTCTAAAAACCCTGGGAGTTGGTAAGTCAAAGCAAGAAGTAAATCCAAAGAATATTGATCTCGACGCTTTGAATAAGCATTTCTCAACTACTTCAGGTTTTGACGACACTACCAAAACTAACACACTTAATCGTCTTTCACAGCTACCAACTCCTGAATATCAATCATTTGCTTTTATTCAATTCACGGCTTGTGATGTTAAGAAGAGCGTAACATCTATAGCGTCTAATGCTGTCGGCAATGACTGTATTAGCCGCAATATGATAGTTCCTGTTCTTGATGAGGTACTATCAGTTATCTATAATATTCTGAATCAGTCTATTTCCAGTGGCATTTTCCCATCGATGTGGAAGGAAGCACAAATCATACCCTTACCTAAAAAATCTAGCCCTTCATGTTTCTCTCATTACCGTCCTATCTCTATCTTACCCTTTCTGTCTAAAGTCCTTGAACGTCTTGTTCACACCCAACTTAACTCCTTTCTCAGCAAAAACTTTCTTTTAAACTCCTATCAATCTGGTTTCCGCTTGGGGCATAGTACAGTTACAGCCCTTATTAACATTACAGATGACATCAGAATGGGCATGGAGAACGGAAAGCTTACATTACTGACGCTACTTGACTTCAGTAATGCTTTTAATACTGTAGATTTCCGTATTTTGCTTGAGATTCTACGCTCTATTAACATATCTCCACCAGTGATTGATTGGTTTCGTAGTTACCTGTCTGGTCGCCGTCAACGTATTTGCATTGATGAGTCGTTTTCTTCTTGGAGCAATATTTCGGTTGGTGTACCGCAGGGTGGCGTTCTATCTCCCTTATTGTTTGCAATATTTATTAATTCCATTACAAAGCAACTCGTTTCATCCTACCACCTTTACGCAGATGATTTACAAATATACTCACAAGCTCCACTCAATGATATACATGAGGTTTTTAGGGTAACTAATTGCGATTTGGAACGGATATGTGCATGGAGTAAAAACTATGGTTTGCAAGTAAACCCCACAAAAACTCAGATAATCCTTATAGGCAGTACCTGGATGATCTCTAGAGTTGACTGGGCTCAGTTGCCACAAATAACATTTAATGCCGTACCGATACCGGCAAGTGAGACGGTTAAAAACCTAGGGATATATATCGATAAAACTATGTCCTGGGGGCCTCAATTACAAGAAGTCAATCGTAAATTATTTGCTTCGGCAGGTTCGTTACGAAGATTGCGTGGCCTTCTCCCGATTCCGACGAAGATCTCGCTTGCACAATCACTACTTCTTCCAATACTAGACTATGCTGATGCCAGCTATCTTGATCTCACGGAGGAGCAACTAAATAAACTTGAGCGCCTTCAAAATTTCTGCATAAGGTTTATATTTGGTTTACGCAAATATGATCACGTTTCTGAATACCGCAACCAACTCAAGTGGCTCCCGATTCGCCTTCGACGGAATACTCATATCCTTTCCTTATTATATAATATTTTATTTAACCCACTAGCTCCCTCCTATCTCAAGGAACGCTTTGAGTTCCTAGGTGACACGCATTCGAGGTTCCTCAGGTCGTCAGAGAACTTGCGACTGCATATACCGGCACATTCAACAAAGTTTTTTGATAAGTCTTTTACTGTTGAGGCGGCGCGACTGTGGAATGCACTACCGGTCACTATCAGACGGGCTCAAACGTTACAAACGTTTAAAGTGAGGGTTAAAGAATATTATATTTCAACATAAACTACCGTACACTAATATATGTATTATATAAATGTTTGATTGTATTTAAACTTAAATAACTTAACTGTCTTCACGCTGTATCCCTGACGGGGTACTCAGAGAGGACAGATCGTATTTAAGTATGTATATTTGTTTTTATATGTAGGAATATGTATATATATATATATGTATGTATGTGTATGTATGTAGGTATGGTGTGTATGTTTATTTAGGTATATGTATGTATCTTTATGTGTGTATGTGTATAAATGTATGCATTGGAATCTACTGGTATTATATGTCACCAAACTTTAAGCCCTATAATAAATCTCAATACAGTCTTGTCCATCTAAAGGTTGCCTGGAAGAGATTGCCGCTTGCAATAAGGCCGCCCATTGTACTTACTATATATAATATTGGTTTCTTAGTTTTTAAATTTATTCTTGGTGTACAATAAAGCATATTATTATTATTATTATTATAAATAAGTAATAAATATTACAAATTATTAAAAAAGACCGGGGCTTAGATTACAAAAACCGGACCAAAATAATGATTTTTTATTTATTTAACCAACTTATATTAACAGATATCCATACATATAAGTTATAGGTTACAGGATTGTAGATGCAACCTGAGTTCGGTACTAAGATGAGAAGTTTCTTCAAGCCTTGTTGATTATGCTATTTCCAATGTCAGTTCTATTATTTAGGGTCTCTCCTGTGTGCATAATGGTTGGTGGTACCTTTTAAAACTCATCTTTAAAAATCATTGTTAGTTGCCTTGATCTCCCTAACGAGACACATTAATTTCTCTAATATATTACATTTGGCTTCCCCATCAGGGACAAATAGATTTTTTTTTATACATTACTATTGGCTATCGATCGATTTTCGCTGCTGTGACAGTGCACAGTCAATAATAAAACAGCCAGACAGACAGATAATTGGATAATAGATAGAAATTGTATAAATAATTAAAGAAGTTTAAGGGATCCCCGTGGGAACTGACTCGTGATAATAAATAATTCTTAGGGGTGTTCCCCGAGTACTGACGCGGTCATTGAACTCCTTAACTGTTTTCTCTTTATATATTTATGTCTATCTCCTATATCCTTACATGCTATTGCCATACTTTTATCTCCCGAAGGAGTAGGCAGACGCTTACTATACGCCTATATTTAATTTGTTTATTAGTAGTATTTTATAAATTAGAATATTCTCAATAAATATGTTTAAGACAACAGTCAAGGCCAAATTATGTAACAAGGCATATTTTAAATTTTAGACTAAAATAATAAAATTGCATGGGATTAAGTCGCTCTAAGTCAACACACATAAATATACAAATAAAAAAAAGAAACAGTAAATGTAATGTAATAGACAATACTATTTAAAAAAAATAACATCATTTTCTCTTTAATTATGTAAAACGACATCTAATGTAATTGCTGGCCATTAAAAAATAGTGGCCATGAGTTTTATTGCCAGGTTCTTCCTCTGGCTCTACCTATTGCTTTGCGAATGTGGCAGTAAATGTAAATGTACAGGCAATAATCTTGACATTCATAAGTGTGTACTTTGTGACCTACATGAATAAAGATATTTTCATTTCAAAAAGAAAAGGTTTTATTGTGTATTGTCCTAGTTTCATAAAAAGTCATCCAAATGATACTTTATGACACAAATTTTAACTTTATCTAGGTCAAACTGTCTTTATAACTAAATAATGGAATTGTTCTGTTGATCTATATCAACGGAAATACTAGTATCAATCATCTATTGTTTACTGTCCGATCGCTCAGCGTTTGAAATAACATTGGCAACTTAAAATTAAAAGAAGAAAATGAGTCGTCCCTGTAGAGCGAAAAGTCACTAAGTTGAAAAATCAAGTTTTGAGATATTGAGGTTTAAAGTTTTGAAAAATATAATTTGTCGTAACTTTAACATATTTTAATATATATCTCCGATTTTGGTTTTATTTTGGACTGCATCTGTGGCCCGGTGGGAGTGCATCCGACTGCTACGCAAGAGGTCGTGGGTTCGATTCCCACCCAGTATAAAACTTTGTGTGATGAGCACGATGGTTTATTCTGTGTCTGGGTGTTATTTATCTATAATATGTATGTATTTAGAAATAAATAAGTATGTTTATCAGTTATCTAGATCCCATAACACAAGCTAATATTAGCTTACTTTGGGCTAGATGGCGCTGTGTGAAAAGTGTCTCACAATATTTATATTTATTTATTTATTTTCAAGGAAAAATAAATCAAGCTGGTATGGTAATTGCTATTCTAAGGAATAAATAAGTATAAACTGATAAAATTAGAAAACCGTTAGTTAATTATTTGTTCTCTATAAATATGCTGATCTAGCGATGACTTAGTTAACTTCCGCCCTTAGTAATTTTTCACACAGTTATAAATTATGTCAGAGAAAAATAACTCGAGTTGGTTTTATTTGTGTCTAACTGATATAAAAAATGAAATAATAATTACATGGTTATTAACAAATTAAAATTTAACATATTTACAGAAAACAATACAAAAAGAAGGGGGCGGGTGGTGGGAATTATTACAAGACTGACAATGATGCCCCGACTAGGTGTCGAAGAATTCCTCCCCATCAAAATCAACCGGTAAGGTTCCCATAAGGCTGGCCGCATTGCCACGTTGTATGGCAATGCTTATTCTCTGAGCGAGAAAGAGGCCAGCCCTATGGTCACGAGAAGAATCGACCAGTCGCTTTGCGATATCACTATACAGTGAACGAGCACTTGGGCCCCACGAGCCCAGTGTCTCGACCCCAAACGGCTCAAAAATATAATTTCCTATTAAATTATTATATTTGCGCCGCTTGAGAGTCTCGGCGGATGCAGCAGCAGCACAAGCGCAACTCGCCGTGCTATGAAGATGAGAAGGAGCCAGGGTGTCAACACAAGTTGCATCCCAAACTAAAGGCTTTCCCATCTTCCATGGCACCAATGACATACCGTCTGGCCTCTTGCCATCGTCACGCGCCAAACCATTAGGTTCTAGAACGGCTGGAACACCGGCGGTGACAAGAGCCCGACGGATAATGTCATTAAGGTATGCATGACGTGACCTGCGACCTGCACTCCTGCTGCATGAGAGACCGTAATGCCCAAGGCTGTCGACTACTTCACCACATTGACAGCAATGCGGAGAAACGCAGGGAGCACCTAAACGAAGACAGACAGCAATTCTGAATGTAGTGTCGTCCAACATAGTACCTATGTTGGGCGATGGAAGAGCCTGAAGCCAAACACCTGACTCCCATTCTCCCACAGCCAATAGGCGAGCACGTTCTGCAACATTCGAACACGTGTTCAATAAATTTTTTCTAACCTCGTTGCAGAGCGGCCTATCCCACTGCCTCTGGGAGCACGGGTTGGTCGGTAAAACAGTATCTGGGCACTTAAGTTTCCAAACATTTATGGCTTCAATCTTGCCTGGCACTTCAGAATTGACCAGTGTAGGAATTAAAATTTTCCTGGTCAATTCATCAGTGCCGTGTACTGAAGACAAAAATGCAGGTAAACTTATATCAGAGATGTTACGAACACCGAGGCCGCCCCAGCGTATTGGTAAAGACGCTTGGAGCCACGCTCGGTCGTCCAAATCTGCATTCAAAATTTTGGAAAGCGTGGTATGAATAATTTTGTCCATATTTTCCAAAAGGGTCGGATGTTTAAAAAATTGAGATGAGCGAAGGGCATGAGTTAATTTTGGGACGAAAAGACAATACCGAATAATTGTAAAGGCCGATTGTATATTTATTTGAAGGAGTCGTTCCGAAACTTCACAAAAATTTTTGATCTTTTCCTCAATGAAAGATTCATAGGCATCTTCTAGAACGGGAGACCCTAGGAGGCGTAGAGAACAATTCTGAAGGATTTTCAAATTTGGAGCCAAAACATTGAATTTTGAAATAGTAGAAACACTATCAATATTGTCATTTAGAAAAAAATCACACTTTGAAGGATTCAGATCCAAACCAATTCATTTAAATTTATCTTTTATCAATGCCAAATCTCTGAAAACTGTGTCTACATCTCCTCCTAGAGTGCCGTCATCTAAATACCAGACGTTAAATTTGGAATTTAGCTGGCTAATTATTGGGTGTATTGATAAGCTGAAAATGAGTGGCCCGAGAGGGTCACCTTGTTGACAACCCACTGCAGAGTCTAAAATATTTTCCTTATACATTAATTTTGATGGGTTTCTGTAGCACTGCCAAAGAAAATTAAAAATTTTGGGTGTTTCCAATTTGGCTTGTGTCAACAAAGTGTCCCTGTTTACTGAATTAAAGGCATTCTTCAAGTCAACTTTAAGAATTACCTCTCCTTTCCCGCAGCCAAGGTAAGTAGACAGGGCATGTATGGCAGCTTCACAACCCCCTTTTGATCCAAAACCGAGCTGTATGGGTTGGAATTTGCCAGACAGTTCTTCCTTATAAAACTGACAGCAAATTTTGGCTACCATACGCCTGAAAGTACATCCCACGGCAATGGGACGAATTCCACCCTCCTTCTTGCAAAGAGCACACAGATTGGCACCATAAAGGATGTCGATGATGCCTTCGTCCACATTGCCGGACAACATAAGGTTAGCCAAACCTGTTAGCTCCTTCAAGAGTGCCTCGCCGGCCTCCCCAGCTGCCGGACCCAATAGGTCCTTTAAATGTTGTGGAGTCAAACCATCAAGGCCACCAGCAGAACCACTACAGAAGGAGTTAACAGCTGTCAGAACTTCCTTGGCTGAAACAATCAAAAAGTCAGATTCAGAATTTGGAGGATCGGGAAAGGACAAGTCATCTATTGGCGCAGGATGCTTGCTCCTCAGATCAGCAAGAGTATCTGGAAAGCAAGGCGCCACCATGTCGCTACTAAATAATAACCTGGATGCTCCTCTTATGTCACCTTCTCTTAATTTAGATTCTACATAATGATAAATGGAATTCTTATGGAAGGTTGTGAATTTGGGGTCAAATAAACGCGACGAATTACAGTTTTCTTTAATTTGGCTAGTCAAAGATTTATTGGTTGTCTGATTTTTAGAAATATGTAGAATCCTGAAAAGGTAAGTAGTTGCTCCCAAGCAAAAGTAGAATTCTCCCGTACTACAAGGCCAATACAGTGGGCTAGGTTTTGTGCCACTGCAGGTCTTGCAGCACGAGGAATCCTTTTTAAAACCGGAACAGAATTTATATATTTAGAAATAGTTTGCCAAAAAGAAATTTTTATCTGCTGGGCCTCAAACGTTGATATGTTCGAAAGTACATTTTGGGATTTATGTACCTTCCCAAAATGTACTTTCAAACCTCGCTGACCCTTAAAAAAACGAGCTTGGGAACAATTAGGACAGCGAACCAAGCAATTTAGAGACGAGGTTTGTTGACTACTTACATTCAAAATGCCACCATCACCGCAGTCTTGCAACATATATGGATAAACTTAAAACTTACACGTATAAATCAATAAAAAAATAAAATAATAAAAAATACACCACAAATACACTTATTGTTTGTAACGCCACGTGTAGTTGTTACCGTGGGATACGGATAATGCAGCCTCTTACAAACTGTTGCCGCTGATAAACTCTCCAAGAACAGACGGCGCTTTCCGCATCAGTTTGTCAGTGACGTGTTCAAGAGTGGTGGGATATATTGCGCTAAACATTTTCATGGCCTCGTGGAAATGACTGTACTCTATGCTCTCAGGCTGGAACTGCGAAACATGTACTCCTCCTGTCCGGTGCTGCTGTGTAACTTTGCGTTTTTCAAAACTTTTACAACACCATCAATGTTGTTATTTCCTAAAGCAGCTTTTCTTTAGCAGGGTAAAGATAGTTTCCATTCTTTTTGTAACCATTGATATAAAATAATGATTTTATATTTACTAAATATAATAGTATATTATTGACAGCTGACAAGCTCAATTTTTCAAACTATTATTATTATTTTTTATTTTTTTTATCTAACTGATACATGTATGAAATGTGCATTGTAAATAATACCTATCTTTAGAATGCACTTTACACATTGTGTAAATATTGGAATTCTAACCAATATTGACGAGTTTATTTATATTTATTAGGAATTTGGGTTGAAATTCAAAATGTACGACGGTTGAATTTGTAATTACTTAAATACTTATATTTACGGTGTAGCTTTATTAGTTGCCAAGATATCTCGATTTATGTCGAATAGTTCAAAGCTCAATTAGAAAGAAACGTTAATTAGGTATCAATAATAAACGTAAGTGTCAAATTATAGTCAAGTTCGAACGTAAGAGTGTATTTTTTACTTTTACACACAGTAATGCCAAACTTTTCATTAACTTGCAATGTTGCATTTCAATTTTAAAGTAGACTAGCGGACGCCCGCGGTTTCACAGGCGTAGTTCCCTTTGACAGATAGATAGATAATTATTTATTGCACACTATTGCATACAGTTTTTTAGGACTTTAAACTACAATTCAGAGTACAATAGGCGGTTTTATCGCTAAATGCAATCTCTTCCAGACAACCTTTGTATGGAAAGAGATAATAAGGAAAGATAGATGTAGTTATGGCGTACTTACATAATATATAACTACAGATTCTTTCTATAGGAATATGGACTCTATAGGAATATGATTCTAGATCTTGCTATAGGAATATGGACATAAAATGTAGCCTAAGTTACTCTTTATAACATCAACTATCTGCTATCAATGAAAGTCGAAAGTAGAAGTAAAATCGGTCCAGCCGTTTCAGAGATTAGCCGAAACAAACAGACAGCCAGACATATTTTTTATACAGAGTCATTTGTAAAACACCAGCAACCTGCTAGGAATGGATAGCCACGGTCATAACCAACAACGTTTGTTTTAATACTTTTGACAATTTGTTACGAAACTGAAAATATATTCATTGAACCGTAGAGCTGCGTCATAGGTTTTCGCTCTTGGATTCGCTTAAAAGAACTCCTGGGTTTCGTTTTCGTCACTCACTACATTCCTCGATGAACGATGGACGTGCGCGCATCAATGTGGTTGAAAAACGTCAAGGTCATAGGAAGTATCACTGGCCTACCCCCATCCTCTGTGATTTTTACGAGTTGCGTAGTATTGTAATTCTCTCTTTATACCAGAGTACACTGGTATAAAGTAAAAGTTCTTTACGACATGTGATTTTTCAACTATTTACAACTTCACGAAAATTGGGAGCCTTAAAAAAAACGTGACGATTTTTTTATACAGCTATAACATTTCTCTCTTACATCTATCAACAAGTTTCACTTATGAAAAAGAAGTTTCACTTCAAACCAACATGGAGCGTAACCGAAAAACGTAGCGTTTCTTTTTTACAGCTATAAAATTTCTCTCGACATCGAAAAAGAAGTTTCACTTAAAAAAAAAATTCAAAAAATTTAATCTTGAACTAAAACACTTGTACTATTCCACTTATTTATTACTTAAACCTGACCGGTTTCGCCTTACGGCATTTTTAAAGGTTAGCACATATTATATGTATTTCGGATGTCATTGAGTACAATATGATAGGTTACTACTACAATGGTTTAACTATGATTTTTACGAGTTGCGTAGTATTGTAATTAAATCAGTACTTGAAATTAAAACTATTTAATATAAATTAGAAAAATTATTCTTATAATATGTGCTATCCTTTGGAAATGCCGTAAGGCGAAACCGGTCAGGTTTAAGTAATAAATAAGTGGAATAGTACAAGTGTTTTAGTTCAAGATGTGTAGCAAGTTCCACCAAGTGCCATCAATCACCAGTGTAAACAGTCAAAAAATTAAAATTAAAAAATCCAAAATAATTCATAGAACAATTTTTTATGATTTTTTGATTTTTTTATGTATGATGTTTACAAATGACCCTGTATAAATTAGTTTTTGAAGTGAAACTTCTTTATCGACGTTGAGAAAAATTTTATACCTGTAAAAATGTCGTAATGAAGTAATTTTTTATAAAAAAAGGTATTTTTGAATATTGTTAAAAACAAAAAAGGTCGTTCAACTTATAACCCTCATTGTGCGTCGAAGGTAAAAAGGGTTGACAAGGACTTACACTTTATGCATTGAAATAAAAAAAATCAGTAAGGATTAAGGCGGGCCAGAAGGGCTTTGCTTTGCGAATCTGGCAGTAAATTTAAATGTAGAAGCAATAATCTTGACGTTCACAAGTGTTACTTTGAATTTAAAGATATTTTCATTTTTAATTAAAATCTGTTTTTTACTCCGACGGAAAACGAGGGTGTTATAAATTAAACCTTCGTATCTGTGTATCTGTCTGCCTATTAGTGGCATCTAAAGAATTCGTAAAAAAGGAGAAATGGCATGCTTGCGGCAACATTGTGCGTCACCGCAACCTCGAACAGAGAGACCAGTTTTGATGCGGATTTGCGGATGGTTCTTAGCTAGGTATAAATTTTAAAGACCTAATTTCAAGTACCTCACTATAATAGTAAATAAATAAATTTTGAAGACCTGATGGTCACGTCTTTATCCCAAAGTGGTGGCAGAGGCATATTACACGCCCACATTTCATTGTGTGCATTTTTGTCGCACGTAACAGGTGGAAAGCTCAGTGCCGTGTTTAAATGGACAAACGCATGTTGTGGCGACCTGCTGTTGAAATCTTTTTTGAAGGCTAAAAAGATTTCAACAGCAGGTCGCCTTGGCTTAATGACTGCCATTTTACTGGCAACCGCACCATGGGCTTAACGTGACTTCCGAAGCACGGAAACGCTCGTAAATGTAAATGCCACAAAGTGGTCATCCATCAGTGACCAGCCATAGCGAAAATTGTTTCACGCGGTCATCGTTTACAGAACACTGAGTAATCAGGACTACAAGCGCTTCAAACAAACTCTACAACTTTATATATTAGTTACTAGTTGACGCCCGCGGCCGACTACTAATACAAAATTCCTGAGCGCCACGTCTACTATTGACAAGCCGTAGAATAGAACCTGAATCGCTGTTTTTAGCTGTCAAAGTGTTAGTAGACTATCAAAAATGCAACTGACTAGCGGCCACTGGCGCGATACGTGTTAGTAGAACTCTTCGGCCGACCGATAGAAGTCTATTGAAGTACGATTGTAATACTAGACTACGAACAAAAGTCAAAATTGTACCGGTGCCATTCCATTGAACAACGATTACGATTCTTTTCTGACGCGATTGAAATAGTAGACTTGGCCCCCTGTATGTACGACACGACGCCGATGAGTCTTACCCCCTTATTGGTTAAAAAATAAATGATTGTAGTTTTTAAACTTCTGACCCCTAAAGTTAGAAAAAGTCTTATATAAAGACTCAGTCTGTCCGTTTTTATACGCGTATTTTTCTCAGGAACCATAAAAAAGAGACAAACAGTTTGCGGCATTCGATTCAGGACACCATGAATACTTGCATAGGCGGTTTAAAAGTTTCTACCACTTGCGGTTTTGAAACTGGTTTCGGATAAGAAGTCGTCTGATTCTTTCGCTACGAGTGTAAGGCGCAATTACTTGTATTAAGTGTACTTTTTGAAGTGAAAACTTCTTTTGGCGCACCGCACACAGATTTTTCTGTAGGTAGTAAGTTAGGCTGATCCGTCACGCTCTGAGGTTAAAGGCTCGATGGGGTGAACTCGGGAACGCCGAGTGTACCCGAGCGAGAAAGGTACAGTCAGCTGCTCTACGCTGTTGTGTCACTGTGTTGAGTATTTTCAATTCATACGTAATAATTGATTGCGATTGCCAATGAAGTTTTCACTTCTGCCGTGTGGTCTTAAGCATACACTTTTATTTTCTTTTAATTTTCAGACAGGCAATGGCGAAATCTACGAGTAACTTATCTAGAGTTGCTGCGGGGATTTTGTACATCGTGAACATCGTTGTAATGGTACGTTTTCACAGTCAGTCAAAAATATGGCCTACCACTTCTGTTGAAGTTCATGAAATAATAAAATAAAATAAAAACGGCGCATAAAAAATGTCATACACTAAAACTAAAGAAAAAATTAATATAGTTGACGTGACCACCGGCAAGAAACTTAGGAATGCTTTTTTTAATGGCCTATTTACAATTTAATATTATACTTATATATTTTATGATTATTAATATTATTTTACTTTGCCAGCAGATCATTTCCAGGCGTCCCTGTCCTGTAAATAGTCTTTAACAGCGTAATAACCTTTTTCACACAGCTTTCTTTTAATATACTATAGTTATATTTAATAAACAAATATTAGTTATATCACTTTTACTTTTACTTTTAGTTGAGAATAACTTAATATTTTTTTTTACACAGCGCCGCCTAACCCAAAGTAAGCTAATAAGCTTGTGTTATGAGATCTAGACAACTGATAAACATACTTAAATATTTCTAAATACATACATATTATACATAGGAAATACTCAAACTCCGAAACAAACATTTGTGGATCACACAAATATTTTTTTCCGACCTGGGAATCGAACCCAAGGCAGTCTATAATTCGAGGCAGTCATATGTATATAACTTCTTTCTGTCCTCCGTGGTAATATCCAACACAAGGTCAAATTTGACGTCTGTTATCGTCAAGGTAAAATTACTCAGGGCCAAGATACAAGGACTCCATCAATACCAGAATTCGGCTTTGACATTCGGTAGGTACTGACCCCTAAAAACAAGGTTACAATCCATTAAAGGCGGGGAGGGTATAGTTTGAAGCACTTGTAACCCCACCAACTTCGTGTTCTGTAAACGATGAAGCATTGCGTAAGCATCTTAAGATATATTAGATTCTTGATATGGGTGACCATTTTTTGGCATTCCGATTTACGAGCTGTGCTTCGGAAGGCACGTTAATCTGTTGTTCCTGGGGGCCGAGTCTGCTATTTCAATCGTGTCGAAACTTCCCTGGGGAGTGGAGCAGTAGTAATAAATGTCGACAAATCCGGCAAATTTTAATGCATTATTGTAGAATTTGTAAGCGACGGGATTAAATAGGTGCTACGGGAATTCGAAGTATGTCACGGGTGAAGCCGGTCACTTGGTTTGTTTAATGTTTAAGGTTGTGTAATGCAATTAAAAAATTCATATGAAATTGTAAATTTATTTGAAATTATTTGAATTACGGATTGAAAATGAAATTAATTTTACTTATATAATTTAGTATTTAAGGAAAGTTTTGCATGCTATTGGTTAAATGGCTAAATGGGCTAGTACTATAATTTTGTGAATTGTGATTTACCATCTCGCTACAACCTCATTTACAGCAAATAAATCATTTATCATTATCATTTATCATTAATATTAGTATAGAAATTAGAACTACACCACGAAATTTTACTATCGAGGCAGACATTTGTCCCTAATCGCACAGTAAAGCTAAAATATTCGATGTCAAGAACAAGGACTCGTCTGACCGTGACCTTTGATAGTAGAAGTGACCTCTAAAAGCTACATATTACTCAACTGTGGATCGAGAATTACATACGAAGATTACGTGAGCAGATTGCTTAATAAATGAAAGATCGTAAGATTTCGGATGTGCCGACGTGCATTTATGAAATAACTAGTTGACCCCCGCGGTTTTACCCGTGACATACCTCGAACTTACTTCGGAAGGCACGTTAAGCCTTTTGTCCCGGTTTCCAGGAACATGGCAGTCGTTGCTAATTTGAAGGCTTTTGTGCTGCGCCTGAAAATTTTCAACAGCAGGTTGCCACAACCTGCGCCTATCCATTTCAACACGGTAATATGCCATCTACGTGGGACAAGAATGGACACGACGAAATGTGGGCGTATAATAGGCCACTACCACCCTTTAGGGAATAAAGGTGTTAATGATAAACAAACATTTGACTGAGTTCTGAGCCGCGACTGAGTTCCAGGGTTCGATTCCCGGGTCGGAAGAAATATTTGTGTGATCAACAAATGTTAGTTTCGGAGTTTGGGTGTTTCCTATGTATAATATGTATGTATTTAGACATATATAAGTATGTTTATCAGTTATCTAGATCCCATAACACAAGCTAATATTAGCTTACTTTGGGCTAGATGGCGCTGTGTGAAAAGTGTCCCACAATATTTTATTTTATTTTTTAATTCAAAAACAGACTTGACAAATACATAAAACAACATTATTGAAAAAAAAATAAAGGAAAAAAGGATACAGGCACTATCAGTTGTCTACAACTGCCTGCCAATTAATTATAATAATATTTATTTATTTAACTCGGTATATTTTAGGTAAATAAATAAATAAATATCCATCACGCCTTATCCCCGAAGGGGTGGCAGAGGCATATTATATGCCCACTTTTCACCGTGTGGATTCCTGTCCCACGTAATAGGTGGTGAGCCCATTGCCGCCGGTCTACTATTCTTAGGTTTATTTTTTCTATATATTCGGTCTATTTTTAGGTGGTGTGCGTATTCCTGTTGGCGTTTGGAATCTGGATCATCGTATCTCCAGCGTCTCTTACCAGAGCAATCCAAGCTACGGGAAGTACTACTCTTAGGGTAAGTTCATTTATTACAATTCTAGTTGACGCACGCGGCCCCGACGTGAAGATTTTCCGTTCCCTTTTCCCACAGGAACTTGTTCCCGGGATAAAAAGTAGCCTATATGTATTCTGATGTGTAAGCTATATTATTGTAAAGTTTTATTAAAATCCATGCAGTAGATTTTGCGTGAAAGAGTAACAAACATTCATACTTCCAAACTTTCGCTTTTATAATATTAGTAGGACTAGATGACCCCTCACGGTTTCGCCTATGGCATAGTTTGAACTACCATCGCACCTATTTAAACGCGCTGCTTTTAAATTCTACAATAATGCTTAAAAATTTGCCCTATTTGTCGACATTTATGGTTACTGCTCCGCTCTCCAGGTTAGTAGCGTGATGATATATATCCTATAGCCTTTATCAATAAATAGGCTATAAAAATTTTTTTTTTTGAATCTAGCGCCTACCACCAAACTAACAAACAAACTCTTCAGCTTTACATATAAGTATGGATTTTATTTATTACGGAAAAACAGCCAAAATATAGCCTAAGTTACTCCTTAGAATATCAGCTATTTAACAGTGAAAGTCCATGATCATGATCCATGATAGCTACAGCCATTTAAGATATTAGCCGGAACTAACAGGCACCCAGAAAGACGGACACGGTACAGATAAAGAAGAAAAATTGTTTTTTATTAGGTATTTACGTTCATATGTATTTAGTAAAACACTGTTAATTTATAATTATAAAACACACTTTAATTTTATTATATATAGGTAAGTATGTATCTCAGTTGTCTAAGTCCCATAGCACATATTAATTAGCAAAATATACGCTAGTCAAAAAATACAATTCTTATTTCTAGTACTTTTTGTTGAAATCGGTTAAAAATGCACTGATTTTATGGAGTGTCAGCCTTCTATTAAGGAGTTAAAAGCTACACTCAAAAACAAACAAGCTTCATATCGCATGAATTCAACATTACAAGGTTTGTTTAAACAAATACTACTAGAAAAATACACCATTAGGCCATATTTTTACAAGAAATCGACAAAAAATTGAAAGTATTATTACTTATATCAAAATTTCGTTGAATAATATATATTATTATCGTCGATATTTAGGGCATGTTTATAAAGACACTTACACAGCAGCCAAGGCAATTTAGGGTCCCTTTCTCTAAAGGTAAAATAGAACCCTGAAAGTAAAAGTAAAGTAAAAAATTCTTTATTGTACAGTCAGCTCCAAAATTTGCTTAACGTGCTTAAATTTACAAAACACTTTAACGTCCGAACTACCATATGAGTGTCGTAAAAAGATTCCAAATTAAATTTAACATTACGAACGCCCATAAAACAATAATAGGAGTCTTTCATTCGTCACTAAACATCTTACATATCGTAAGTCGCTGATAGACATTCATTACAAAATTAGATTAAGAAATCCTATTTTCAATGTTTTGGAGTGCGATCGGAATGTCTCTCGACTTTTGTATCTTTATTGTCATCCGAGGGGATTTCCATACGAAAAAAAAAGACTAGGTCAATATTCAAGTTGGTTCAAAAGTATCATATTTAATTAAAATAATCTATACTAATATTATAAAAAGGTTAAGTTTGTGATATGACTATGTGATGTTGTGACGTTGTAGGGGTAATTTCTGGATCTAATGAACCGATTTTGAAAATACTTTTACTGTTATCAGTGAAAGAATTTAAGTTAAGTTAATGTTGAAAGTTAAGGTGTATTATCGCTGACTGCTATGGGATATTTATTCCGTTAACATGTTCCTCTGGGAAACGGGATGATTTTCCACACGGGTTGAGCCTCCGGCATTGGCTAGTAAATATTTTTAGTCACACCAGTAGATACAATGTGAACATGACTATTAGACTCATGGTATAACAATTGGCAGCCTTATCGCGCTAGACAATCTTTTACGTGCAACATTTGGAGGGTACCCATATAGAATCACTTTGTTTTCCGTCCGTCCTCTTTGTCAAGATTCTCTATATGGGGAACGCTATATAAAAAAAATCGTGCTGCACCTCTGGTGTTGCAAACGTCCATAGGCTACGGTGACCACTTTCCATCAGGTGGGCCGTATGATTGTCTGCCACCTCGGTGATATAAAAAAATGCGCGTATCGAGTTAAAATTACGACCCTATACTCAGGTCCACAGTGAACCTACCTTAAAACATTATATTGTGGCGACAATACTAAGGATCCTACATCGCACTATGAGAGTTCTCGCGCTTAAAAATGATATATACAACAGCTCAAAATCTACCGTTGGGCCGCGGTCTGCCAGGCGTGATCACCTTGCCTTATCGGAGAATCCTCCCTTTGTGTCGGAGGAATTTCCCCACCCGTTCCTCCACAGTGGTGATCCCGACGCGATTGGAAGCAGCCTTCACGGAGCAAATCAACAGCATTATCGCCACCATCACAGCACTCCAGTATAACGGTAATTTAGTCTTAGCCAGCCTGTATCTCCGGCCTCATCAGCGATACCGCTGCTAGAAGCCACTGCTCCAGCCTAGATACCTCATCGGCCCCACCAGCGTCTAGGCATAGCATACTGTAAGTACGGTCAATGTTAGACGAGCACATCTCTCTCGTCTACGCAGCAGCCAGCCACTACGCAGCAACCACCCCGACTCGCTGGGGTTACCTCACCGCGCATCGCAGCACCACTCAGCCCGACTCACTGGGATTAGCAGTATTCTATTCTGACCCACTGGAATTAGCGGCATACGATCCCGACACACTGCTATCAGCGGCACACAGTATATTTGGACACTCTCAATGGAATCAAAATAATTGATTCTATTTCAAAATGTTAGGGTATTTGCCAAATAGAAAATTTGGCGAGTAATACCGTATTACACTTCAAGTATTGGGAAAAAAACTGAAACTAAACATTTGTAATAAAATCAAAAAGTATTCAAATGGAAATCATTTATAATTTGTACCTACAAATTCATACGGAAATAAGCTCACCACCTGTTATGTGACACAAAAATGCATACCGTGAAATGTGGGCGTATTGTATGCCTCTGCCTACCCCTATTTTTGATAAAGGCGTGACAATATGTATGTATGTGTATGTAAATTCATACTGAACCCTCAGTGGGTAAGTCCAACACGCACTTGTCCGGTTTTTTTTACTGTGGAAATACAGTCGCTACCATCTTGAATAATATATTACCGCAGCTGTTATTTGGGTCACGGTAAAAGTCAACGTGATTTTTGTCTACCTATGTCTATAGCCAATTTTTCCTCCTATTTGTTTTGATATATATGATTAAATATGATACTTCTGATTTTGACTGCCTCTGTGGCGCGGTAGGAGTGTATCCGACTGTTAAGCAAGAGGTCCCGGGTTCGATTCCCGGGTCGGAACAAATATTTGTGTGATTCACAAATGTGTGTTTCGGAGTTTGGGTGTTTCCTATGTATAATATGTATGTACGAGTATTTAGAAATATATAAGGATGTTTATCAGTTATCTAGATCCCATAACACAAGCTAATATTAGCTTACTTTGGGCTAGATAGCGCTGTGTGAAAAGTGTCCCACAATATTTATTTATTTATTCTGAATCTACTACATCGAATATTCAAAAGTTTAAAATAAAAGAAATAAAAATGTCTTTTCTTTGAACTAACTAACTAACTATCTTCACGCTGTATCCCTGACGGGGTAGTCAGAGAGGACAGATCGCCAGGCTTCGCGATCCATGCATACTTCTTTCGCTTCTTCGAGATTCATCAATCGCTTCATACACGCACTGGGTATCCGAGTAGTTTTGACCTTTCCGTTTTTGAGCAATCTGCTCACGTGGTCTTCATATGTAAGTCTCGGCCTACCCTGACTCCTTCTACCCTCTACTTTTGAACAATATATATTCTTCGTCAATCGTCCCTCACTCATTCGTTGGACGTGTCCAAACCAACGGAGCACGCCCTTTTCCAGCTTAACGCTGACACTTTCATTCAAACCTGCCAAATTGCGTATCACTTCGTTACGTATTCGGCCAGCCAAGGTAACGCCGCACAACTTTCGAAGTGATCGCATCTCCACAGCATTCAATTTACTTTCATGCATCTGCTGACATACCCAGGTTTCACTACCGTAAAGCAAAGTTGGCACTAGCACTGCGTTATGAATCGCCAGTCGTGCTTCTTTTACGATGCTTTGTCGCTTTACTAACTGGGACAAAGCACCGTTAACTTTGTTTCCGGCAGCTACTCGCCGTTCCACATCCGAATCACATCTTCCATCCGCGCTAAACATACTTCCTAAATACACAATTTCATTCACTTGCTCTAGACGTTCCTGGTTTACCCTAATCTCACATTTAGTTCTTACATCACCTCTTTCAAATACTAGAACCTTAGTTTTACTTGCATTCAAGCGGAGACCCTTACTTTCACACCCCTCTTTCATATTAGTGACTAATGCCTGAAGGTCGGCTTCTGATGAGGCCATGAGCACCGCATCATCAGCGTACAGCAGACAGTTTACTGTAAAGTCACCCAAATTCACACCCATATTAAAATCTTTCAACTTCTGCAGGCAACTGTCCAGATACACTATGAACAGCCAGGCGGACATGACACATCCCTGTTTGACGCCTGTACAGACATCAAAAAGAGGTGACACATCCCCCCCTACTCGCACGCAAGCCTTACAGTCCCTATAAAGCGACTGTATTGCCCGCAGTAGCGAGCCGTCCACACCATATCCTGGCAGCAAGTCCCACAGCGTTTCTCTCACAACGTTATCAAATGCTTTCTCTAGATCCACAAAAGCGCAGAAAACCTTCTGGCTAAGAGCCAGAAACTTTTCCGCGATCATGCGGAGAGAAAACACTTGATCCATGCAACCTCTTCCACGTCGGAATCCGCATTGAGCCTCCCATAAATACCTTTCAGACTTTTCTTGCATTCGTGCCGTTATAACCTTTGCATACACCTTACTAGCTAAGCTGACCAAGCTGATCGCCCTGTAGCTGGAGCAGTTTAGGCGCGAGCCTTTCCCTTTGTAAATAGGTACTACAACTGCTACTCGCCAGTCATCTGGGACCTCACCCGTCCGCCAGCACAAGTTGCATAACAGACATAGTGTGTCCCAGACACGCGACCCACCGTACTTGATCATCTCAGCAGTGACTCTGTCTTTTCCCGCAGCCTTACCACATTTCATACTTCTTATCGCTAATAACACCACAAACCAACGCACCGGTTTGCGGTTTGCTCGTTTCCGTTCAGGAAATTTCGAAAAATGAACCTTGCGGTCGTCCGAAAACTTTGGTTGACGATGACGAATTAAAGGCGATTGTGGAAGCTGATGATACACAATCTACGGCTGAATTACCAGCAGCTTTCGACGTTAGCGTCAAAACAATATTGGTCCATTTGCGTCGAGACGTGCCTTGCACAGCTCAACAGACACACAAATTAAGGCATTTTGAGCCGCATTGTTACTTGCGATGAAAAATGGATTCTGTTTGATAACCGCAAGCGCTCAGCAAGTTGGTTAGATCTTTTATTATCACAGCTTCTTACCTAACGGGGTGGGGATTATTGCAGATGTGTACTGTGAAGAACTGAACACAATGATGGAGAAGCTGGCACATCTCCAACCAGTATTGGTCAATGGCTGGTCTCCGCTGCTCCTGCACGACAACGCGCGACCTCATACTGCATAGCAGACGGTCTCCAAGTTGCAAGAACTGGGGTTGGAAGCACTCCGTCATCCGCCCTACTCACCAGACCTTGCGCCTACAGACTACTACTTTTTCCAGAATTTGGATAACTTTCTTGGCGGGAAAATAATGTAATACCCTAGAGGCAGTTCAAAATGCCTTTGAAGAATTTGTTGCCTCCCGTCCAGCTGATTTGTTTGAGAAGGGAATCAATAAACTGCCACTGCGTTGGCAAAGATGCATTGATTGCATGGGTGATTTACAAACAAATAAAAAATACATGAAAAAAATTCGTGTACATTTTTCATTCAAAACGGCAATTTCATAGGTAATAATATATCTAAGTTTAACTTTACTTCCGTCCGTTGTAGATATTACTAAAGTTTTAGTCTTTCTAGAAACCCAAGAACAAGGACCCCAAGGACTAAAAAAAGTGGCAACTATTCTTGGGTTCTTATAATGTCTAACACTCCAGTAATATCTAAAAAGAAAGGGGATTGTTTTAAACTTCGAACTTCACTTCGTGGTGAGTTGTCTGCATGTTCCCGCCAAAAACTACTTTATGTAATTCACAACAGAGAATATAACATTTCAACCCAGAAAGGAGGTCGCGATCGTACCAGCCAGTGACATGCACTTCTATTGAATTTCATCTATTCGGCTATTCCTTCAGTACAGTATATCACAACTGATGGTATATCTAAATTAGGTCGCTGATGTAATTTTTTTTAAACGCTTTTATAATCGGCTTTATTATTTAAGTAAGACTATAAGCATCAAATTATAAAAAAAAAAATACACGCTAGAAAAAAATTGCGGTCGAGGGCCCTCGTCTGAAACGAAGTAGGTACCTTGCGTTTTAAAAAAAAACGAAAAGAAAATAAATACATATAAATAAACAGAGATAGAGAGGGAGAGAGACAGAGAGAGAAAGACAGAGAGAGTTGCGCATCCGGCTGCACCCTCACTTGCTCGTGTGCTCATTTGCTTGTATTAAGCTCGATCTAGGACGATTTAACCAATGGACGCGATCAATGGAATGCAATGGAATGGATCTTACCGTTTGCGCCTATACCCCGCTTGCCATTTGCTAAGCATTTTTAGCTAAGTCGCTGTTCCGCGGACTCAGTCTATCGTACACGTTCGGATGGTAATTTATAAAGAAAAATGACTAAAAGTGTTGCGAAATGGTGTTAAAGTTATAGCAGTCGAACAATTAATGTTTGTTTTCACTCGTAAGTAAAAATTTTTATTTTAACAAAAACTATTAATTATTGAAAGATACCAACAACTTAATCGGCCTATATTCAATATACTTTCATTCTCTATAAACATTATACAAAGAGTTAGCATCTCAAATTAGCCGAATAATATTGTGTCAAATTCGTATTGCATACCTACATTTTTCTATTTGCTGTTGTATTTTTATTGGTCGTTAAACTGTGACAATACTTCATGCAAGAGTAGGAAAACAATATGTGTATAGTTTCCCCGCCGCACGAAATTTTGTTGAACGTGATTTCATACTTTATTGAGTACATTACGCGTCCATTGGTTAAATCGTCCTAGAGCTCGATACACACACGCATAATACAGCATACGGCAATGCGTTACGTGACGAGTTATGAATTGCGTTTCGAAACTTTCCCCGGGAAAAAAGGAGCATTTTGTAAAACCTTCCCTTATAAACTTTTTGTATACCGACCCACTTTCCTGACACAATTAAATGTAATTAGCGTATGACCCGAATGCACCCGTGTCGACGATGTCGTGTTTACTATCACACAATGAACGATTTTAGTTCAAATTACCTTTCATAATCGACATTATAGGGCATGAATTGTACGATAATTTCGTATTGAAAGGTATCATAACATGCCTTTCAATTCTGTTATTAAAGTGAACCTTCTTTATCGAAGTTGAGATAATTTTTATAGCTGTAAAAAAGTCATCATGGTTTTCGGTTACGCCCCATGTTGTTTTTACACATTACATTGTAATGTGTACCGTTTTTTGAAGTTAACAAAAAGTACCTTTTTTTGAAGTTTTCACTCCAAAAAAGGGTAATAATTCGCCATTTGTAGGGTTCCGTGTCCAAAGGGTAAAACAGGACCCTATTAGGTACTAAGACTCCGTAATCCATCCGTACGTCTATCCGTCTATCACCAAAATGTATCTTAAACCATGATACTCGTAGTTCGACAGTTTAAATCACATTTGTGTTGCCGCTATAAGAACAGATATGTACTAAAAACAAAATAAATATTTAAGCGGGGCTCCCATACAATAAACGTTATTTGCGTTTTTATAGACATAGACATATTGTCACGCCTTTATCTCCGAAGGAGTAGGCAGAGGCATACTATACGCGGTGAGATATGGTCACCGTATGCACTTTTTGTCCCACGCAACATTTGGTGATGTTTTTGCCGTGTTGAAATACAGGCGCAGGCTGTGGCGACCTGCTGTTGAAATTTTTCAAGCCGCCCAATAAGCCTTCAGTTTTTACTGATAACGATAATGCACACTATGTGTGCGAGTTTGATTCGATGTGGATCAAAATAAATGTCATTTTTTTAAACATTAACTTTAAAAAAAAACTTAACTATCTTCACGCTGTATCCCTGACGGGGTAGTCAGAGAGGACAGATCGCCAGGCTTCGCGATCCATGCATACTTCTTTCGCTTCTTCGAGATTCATCAATCGCTTCATACACGCACGTCTGGGTATCCGAGTACTTTTGACCTTTGCGTTTTTGAGCAATTTGCTCACGTGGTCTTCATATGTAAGTCTCGGCCTTCCCTGACTCCTTCTACCCTCTACTTTTGAACAATATATATTCTTCGTCAATCGTTCCTCACTCATTCGTTGGATGTGTCCAAACCAACGGAGCACGCCCTTTTCCAGCTTAACGCTGACATTTTCATTCAAACCTGCCATATTGCGTATCACTTCGTTACGTATTCGGTCGGCCAAGGTAACGCCGCACAATTTTCGAAGTGATTGCATCTCCACAGCATTCAATTTACTTTCATGCATCTGCTGACATACCCAGGTTTCACTACCGTAAAGCAAAGTTGGCACTAGCACTGCGTTATGAATCGCCATTCGTGCTTCTTTTACGATGCTTTGTCGCTTTACTAACTGGGACAAAGCACCGTTAACTTTGTTTCCGGCAGCTACTCGCCGTTCTACATCCGAATCACATCTTCCATCCGCGCTAAACATACTTCCTAAATACACAATTTCATTCACTTGCTCTAGACGTTCCTGGTTTACCCTAATCTCGCATATAGTTCTTACGTCACCTCTTTCAAATACTAGAACCTTAGTTTTACTTGCATTCAAGCGGAGACCCTTACTTTCACACCCCTCTTTCATATTAGTGACTAATGCCTGTAGGTCGGCTTCTGATGAGGCCATGAGCACCGCATCATCAGCGTACAGCAGACAGTTTACTGTAAAGTCACCCAAATTCACACCCATATTAAAATCTTTCAACTTCTGTAGGCAGCTGTCCAGATACACTATGAACAGCCAGGCGGACATGACACATCCCTGTTTGACGCCTGTACAGACATCAAAAAGAGGTGACACATCCCCCCCTACTCGCACGCAAGCCTTACAGTCCCTATAAAGCGACTGTATTGCCCGCAGCAGCGAGCCGTCCACACCATATCCTGGCAGCAAGTCCCACAGCGTTTCTCTCACAACGTTATCAAATGCTTTCTCTAGATCCACAAAAGCGCAGAAAACCTTCTGGCTAAGAGCCAGTAACTTTTCCGCGATCATGCGGAGAGAAAACACTTGATCCATGCAACCTCTTCCACGTCGGAATCCGCATTGAGCCTCCCATAAATACCTTTAGATGATTAATTAGATGATTAGATTTTATGTATGGCCTCATCAGAAGCGCTCGTGGCCTCGCGGTCTCAGTGTTCTGTAAACGATCACTGAGTTACGCAACTTTCACTATGGCTGGTCCTCGGATGGGTGACCACTTTGTGGCATTTACATTTGCGAGCGTTTCCGTGCTTCGGAAGGCACGTTAAGCCGTTGGTCCCGGTTGCCAGTAAAATGGCAGTCGTTAAGCCTGGTTGAAGGCCTTATGCCCATAAGGCCTTCAACCAGGGCGTCTTGGTCAGCTTAGCTAGTAAGGTGTATGCAAAGGTTATAACGGCACGAATGCAAGAAAAGTCTGAAAGGTATTTATAAATAAATAAATAAATAAATAAATATCCATCACGCCTTATCCCCGAAGGGGTGGCAGAGGCATATTATATGCCCACTTTTCACCGTGTGGATTCCTGTCCCACGTAATAGGTGGTGAGCCCATTGCCGTGTTGAAATAGACAGACGCAGGTTGGGGCTACCTACTGTTGAAATTTTTTCAAGCCGCCCATATGGCCTTCAACCAGGCTTAACGACTGCTATTTTACTGGCAACCGGGACCAACGACTTAACGTGCCTTCCGAAGCACGGAAACGCTCGCAAATGTAAATGCCACAAAGTGGTCACCCATCTGAGGACCAGCCATAGTGAAAGTTGCGTAACTCAGTGATCGTTTACAGAACACTGAGACCGCGAGGCCACGAGCAATCTCATGCAACTACTGAATAACCAATGTATTTAACTCGAAAGCCCCCGTAGCCCCGCTAACTCAGTATTCTATAAACGGTCACGGCGTTAAGCAACTTTCGCTATAGCTTGTCACGGATGGGTTTTTCCCGCCCAATGTCCAAACAAAGTTCTACAATAAATACAAACCAAAGACAATTACCCTTAACTTTTTGATGATATTATAAAACAGTCCAATGTAATTTAGGACGAACAAGATAGAATGCACGATACGCTTGTAAGTTTTTGGGGTCGTAAGGCAATTATATTATTGCTGTCACGCGTCAACGCACGCTTCAATCGCCCCTCACTTTAAGGTTAATTCCCAGTTGCACATACATACGTACATATTATCACGCCTGTTTCACATCGGGGTAGGCAGAGACTATGGTTTTCCACTTGCTACGATCCTGACATACCACTTTCGCGTCTTCTATTTTTATGAGTGTTTTTATACACGCTCGCCGGTTAAGGGTACTCTTGGCCTGGCCTTTGCACACTGGAAACTATTGCTGAGTGACGCAAATAACCTCTAGAGCTCTCACATCCCTGTCAGCATTAAAGTTGGTAATATAGCAGAGCCAACGCTCCTGGCCCCTCTGACTCAGTGTTCTGTAAAGGATCACTGCAGTTAGCAACTTTCGCAATGGCTGGTTACGGATGGGTGACCACTTCGAGGTATTTCTATTTAAGAAACTTTCCGAGCTTCGGAAGGCACGTTAAGCCATTTGTCCCGGTTGCTAGTAACATGGCAGTCGTTAAGCTAAGTTGGAGGCTAAACTATTATATAAAGCTGAAGCGCTTGTTTGTTTGGTTAAACGCGCTTATCTCAGGAACTTCTGATTGGATTTGAATAATTATTTTTGTTTTTTTAAAAACCCATTTATCGAGGAAGGCTATAGGCTATAAATCATCTCGATATTACTCTGGAGAGCGGAGCAGTAATCATAAATGGCGACAAATCGGGCAAGTTTGAAACATTATTGTACAATTTATAAATAGGTGTAGAAGGAGTTCGAGTATGTCACGGGCGAAACCATGGGGGTCACTTAGTTTAGTAGCTGTAAAGCATCTTTAAAAAAATAAATATTTAAATTTATCTATAGATCTCCAAGTAAAGGCTCGGTGTAATCAACATATATCAGTGTCTCATCAGTTTCCAATTTAAAGAGGTTGGTTTTGGGTACATGTCTCCATGGTTTTCCTTCAGGCTATCTAAAAAAAACCAGAAAAAAAGAAAAAAGTAACTTTACCTTTTCCTGTTTGCCATGACCTCACCCGGCTTGACACCTGAAGATGTCGGTAAGGCACCGATTTACTATACATATTTGTAACATTTCCAGGCCTTATTAGAAGATATGCTGACACTCCAAGTTGGGATAGCAGTCACCAGCGTGGCTGCATTGCTGTTCTTCATCTGTTTCATGGGATTCTATGGAACTGTGAGCAAATCTCCTTTTCTCTTATTTATGGTAAGCAGCATAACCTATAGCTTCATTCATACGTATATTTCATCGCGTTTCCGTAGGAAGCGCTCGTGGCCCGCGTACTCAGTGTTCTGTAAACGATCACTGCGTTAAGCAACATTCGCTATAGGCGGTCCTTGGGTGACCACTTTGTGGAATTTACATTTGAGCGTTTCCGTGCTCCGGAAGGCACGTTAAGCCGTTGGTTCCGGTTGGCTGTAAAATGGCAGTCGTTAAGCCTGTTTGAAGGCCTTATGGGCGGCGTGATAAAATTAAAGCAGGTCGCCACAGCCTGCGCCTGTCCATTACGACAAGGCAAACGTAACGTGGGTCAAAAAATGCATACAGTGAAATGTAGGCATATAGTATGCCTCTGCCTACCCCTTCGGGGATAAAGGTGTGACAATATTGTATGTATGTAGTTTACCTTTAGCTTCATTCATCATATATCATCCTGAGCCTCTGGTGTTGCATACGTTGACGGTTTTCCATCAGGTGGTTTGCTTATGTTTGTTTATGCTTTTCTGCCACCTCAGTAAAAAGTGAAACTTCTTTACTACATTTTTTACAGTTATAAAATTTGTCTCATACGTTGATAAGAAAGTTTCATTTATGATAAAGAAGTTTCACTTCAAAACAACACGGCGGCGGCGAGTAACCGAAAAACGTGTCGCTTTTTTATAGCTATAAAATTTCTCTCAACGTCGATAAAGAAGTATCACTTCAATAAAAAAAAACGCTCGCAAATCGTCCCTTAGCTTACACACCTCATAAGTAATTTTTACCAACTTTACAAGGGACGAAAAAAACTGACTATTTTAAAAAGTCGCGCCATTGCATACACTACCTCTGCGCCACCGAGGCAGTCAATCCATACTTACAAACTTTCGCGTTTATAATATTAGTAGGATTTCATCAAAATCCAATCAGTAGATTTTGCGTGAGAGAATAACAAACATCCATACTTAGAAACTTTCGCGTTTATAATATTAGTATTATATAGAGTAGCATGTCTTTAAAGCGTGCGAGTGACATTGATTCCTTTTTCTATGGATCTGAGTGCATTCCTAGTTGTTTATGGATTTAAAGCCTGGGGGTACACTTTTATTGGGCCGCCAGAAGCAGCTATCGTTTAGGTTCTGAACTGGCGACGATGATGCTAATCCTGCATCGCGCTATGAGAGTTCTCGCGATGGATGGATGGACGTTGAATTTTTGACCGTTTACCTAATAAACGGTCAAAAATTCAACGTCCATCCATCCATCCATCCATCGCGAGAACACTCATAGCGCGATGCAGGATTAGCATCATCTGAGCAGTTTGTTCAGTCTTTACTACCCATGTTTGATTGGAGTGTTGGTCATTAATGGCCGGTTTCAATATTCTATCTTCAGTTAAACATAGTTTGCTACCACAGGTAATCAGTTGAATTTTTAACTTTTGTGACAGAAGGGTTCTTCAAAAGGGGTCTTAGAAGGTTTATAAAGGGTCGGCAGCGCGAGTGCTGCACCTCTGGTGTTGCAAACGTCCATACGTTACAGTACTACTTTGACTACTTTCCATCAGGTGGGCCGTATGCTTGTCTGCCACCTCAGTAGTATAAAAAAAATAGTTCAATGTCGTAGGTAAATATTTCTATGCATCTTTGGTTATTGAAACCGAAATTTTCGTCGATAGGTACCGATGGTATTTTGACATTATTTTAGACAATAGTAAAAGATAGATAGGTTATTTAGACCGGCCTTAAGTCACCATAGCATAACATCTAGCTGTAGGTAAACTCGGCCGAGCTCGGTGAAGCTCGTGTGAGCTCGGGAATTTTTTAATTCAGTCGCCGCGCTCAATGCCCGCGATTAAAAATATGCAATAGCTTTAAAACTCTGTTACAGAAAATTGATCTTAATCAGTTTTTGGTTAGGTCTAACAAACATTTCACACTTCTTTGTATTTCAGTACGCAGCCTTAGTTCTTCTGCTCCTTCTGCTTGAATGCGCTCTTCTGTACTACTTCTCTAGTAATCTTTTTGAGGTAAGCTTCTTTCTTCTTTCTTAGCGTAAATATCCTGTATAAGTTCGGTACCGAACTTTAATTTGAAAGGTTATACGTGTTAAGGGGCGACCGCGCAATGCAGCAACTAAAATCTCTTAGCTTAGCAGAACATTATCTAATCCTTTTTGGCATAATTTTATTCTGTGACTTTGGTTTCGTGTAAATTTTACAGTGATGCTGATGGTTCCCGGTAAAAACAGCGACATTTCACTTCAAAAGTATAAATAAGTATCCTTCCCACATATATATACAGGCTTTAGCCAGATTTTTTAGGGGTGCTTTTAAAGTGAAAACTTTATTTGGTGTACACAGATTTTTCCGTAGGTAGTAAGTTAGGCTGATCCTTTAGACTCTGAGGTGGGCGGCTCGATCGGGTGAACTCGGGAACGCCGAGTGTACCCGAGCGAGAAAGATACAGTCAGCTGTTCTTCGCTGTTGTGTCGCTGTGTTTAGTATATTCTATTCATACGTATTTTTTAAGCTATTGCATAGTTTTTATCGCGGGCTTTGTGTGGGCTTTAAACAAGAAATTCCGTAAGGAAAAAAACCTAAGACGAAGATCGAGACGAGGCCACACGAAGTTCACCGAGCGTTGGCTTAACGTGTATGTACATATATTATGTGGTACAATTATACAAAGCTCGCACGGATCAAGACGTGATGATAGTGAGTGTGAGGGTGAGGATGAGGGTGACTGTGAGAGTGAGGGTGGGGTGAGGTTGAGTCACTCGTGAGGGTTTTTTTTTTGGTTTTCTTTTTTTTTTAGTGTAACTTTAATTAATATCAAAGTAAAACAAAGGTATGCTATGCAATAGCTTTACCGCGGCAGTCTCCGAGTGCCAAACGTCTTTTTTTTTTAAATAAAGTGAAACAAGACAATTCGATTCGAGACGGGGATTGGACCCGTGACCTTTGCCTAACCAGGGCAATGTTCTAGAAACTGAACTACCCTAAACGTATCGAACAAGTCGAAATTCTTCACCATATTTTAATCGTCATTTTAAGAGTATGACCAGAGCCATCTATCGAGCTACTCATCAACTCGATTTCAAAGAACATCGTTACAACCATTTTTAAACATTCGTGCGACGGACTCCACTCAATCCATGGAAAAGAAATTTAAAGCAATTATTTTGAGAATGCTTAAAGCAAAGGTCACGGATTCAATCCCCGTCTAGAAGCGAATTGTCTTTTTTTACAATATTTGAAAATTTATGACAAAATTAGCAAAATTATTGCTTTAAAAAATTTATTCATACGTAATAATCACATACTCTTAATTTTTTTTTATATTGGAGTCGTCAAAATGGCGCCGCCGCCCGCCTAATAAATACGACGGCTCATTGAGAGCTGCTACGAGTATCACAGGCATCTGTGCTCCGATAGCGGCGCTCAGGTTGATTATTGTTATTTACTTTTACAGAAAGGTTTACAAGATGACGGCCAGTGGACTCACGCAATGCGTATCATATTCAAATGCTGTGAACAGAAGTAAGTTCTCTATCTTCTTTCTTAATGACTACTTTCTAATCTTCAAGAGTTTCAAACACTACTTTAGAAGACAACTGAAGAATATTCTGCTTGAACCCCTGATACGTAGAGAATTTTATTCTGCTATTTGTTATAGCATTGTCGCTCTAAAAAACGCTATTTTCTTAGTGAATTTATCAGAATTACAATAAATGGTATTATTTTTTGCAATTTTTGGTGTAAAACAATTACATTGATTAAAATAACTTTCGTGAGCGCTGTTCATTATTACAAATTAAACGGTTATACTCACGTGTGAATTTCGGGATAGCCCGACTAGTTTCGGACCTAACGAAGGTCCTTTTTCAAGAGGAGCGTCAAGCTACGTCGGAAGCTGCGCTGGTACTGTGTTGCCAGCGACCTCTCTGGCGAAGAGCACGCTGTATCACTGTAGGTGCGTCCAACCTCTGAAACAAACATTTGTTCCAACTCAGGATTCAAACCTCAGCGCAAGCCTCCGAGACAGGCAGTCGAACTAGTGACTAAAATTACTAAAGATGATACGATTTGTCGATAAATAGAATAATATCGATTTATCGATGCCGATTTATAAACTCTATTGCTTTATTACAGTGCCACACTTCCAATTGGCAATAACCCTCCATGGTCATGTTGTGGTCCAGAAATGTACCCAAATAACTGCACTGCATCCTTTACATATGAAAAGGTAAACAATCCACATTACTTACAGGTCTTTCGTCGTAAGGAGCTCCAGGGTCTATAGCCCACCTTCAAGTGGTGTTCTTGATAAGGAATGTCGTTTTTGGTTAAAATCGCTGTCTGTTATTAAATCTCTCTAAAAGTACTCCATAACACCCATATGCTATCATCTTATAAGTTTGCCTTACTAAGGGTGTAAGGGCCTCACCAAAATCTCCGGGGCCCAAGATTTCTCACCTGCAAGCGATGCACCTGCTGAATAACGAACAAGGCAACGACGCAGGAGTCTTTAAGGGATTGGGAGATCAGACGACAGTCTAGTCTAAAAACCAAACGATAGTTGTTCTTAGCAGCCAAATAAAAGTTGACCTCCAGTTACAAATCCAGGTTGAGTTTAGAAGCAGCTGGTAATACACCAATAATAAGAGAAGACTATGCTTTACAGTACCACACTAACCAGAGTTGGCACTGGGTTTTGTTTTGGGGCTTTTCTTCTCTTCGTCCTTTACTCGTCCGTTAGTCAGCAGATATCTTGCCTGAGGGCTTGAAGATCTCGTTAGGAGTACATTGCACTAGTTTCTTCTAGTTCTTGGTACATTTGTAGATAGTAAGATCAAAGTATTGCCTTTACAATGTCTTTGATCCGGTATAGACCACTAAACCACTATTCGGCAGTTGTATACACGTAGGTATCCTCATATAGTAGCAAACTTCTAAAGGTAACTCTAGTATCTACTTGTGGGTACTTTTCTTTTCTATATAGTGTACGCCTATCTGCCTTCCTGGAATTGATGCAGCTCTCTGCCTTAGATGCAGAGATTCCAAGCCTCTAACTTCTCCTGGGGCTTTACCGAGTTCGAACCCGTACCCGCTCGGTGTAACTTTTCTGTTGTTGGTAACTGCTATAGATCCTGTTTACAGGAGTCATATTAATGGGAATACGGTTGAAATTAGTCCTATTACCTGCCTAAAGTCTATTAGCTCTTATACTGGTTCACTACACTTCAGGTGTATGTCATTTGGTTTCAGGACTGCCGGATCTCAATTCAAGACTGGTACGAACGTTACCAGCTGCCGATATACTTATCTTTAGCCGTACTTCATATAATATTGGCATTCTGCTCTATCATACGGCGATTGTGTTCTGCATCTCATTCGTACAGCTAGCGATGGTCGCGTCGCCATCGCGACGGTAAGTTTTGCTTTTAAAGGTAAGCATAACTTCTGTATTTGCAGCCCGATTCTTGTTTATGTTTTGTGTAAGTAACTTGTCTATGGTTCTTTTTAGTAGCTCATATTTTGTTTATATTGTGTGTCAAGGTTTTTAGAACTAAGTTCCTTAACGCAGCGAATTAGTAGAAATCGTCACATAATGAAATGCCGTATGCGTTGTGTGTGTGAGTGTTTTGAGGCTATTACAAGTTTAAATTTTCTATTTTTATTTAGTGTAGATTCATATTTACTATTTCACTTACATTAATTAGTTCTTCTGTAGTATACTTGTCAAAATACCTGTCACGTGAGAGACTGGTGTTCAATACCTCGCCGGAGACATTTTTTTTTTCTTTCAATGGAGTATTTCACTGAGTAATCTCTAGTCTTGTTATTTATTTTATTTTTCTACAATAATTAATTATTTCTTTTATTATATATAGATATCATTGTAATATTGTACTTTACTTTTAAGTTTATAACTAACTAACTATCTTCACGCTGTATCCCTGACGGGGTAGTCAGAGAGGACAGATCGCCAGGCAATAAAGAGTATTCTATTCTATTATTTTTGAAAACGCAAGGAACTTTGACCCTACGGGGGGTCCCCGACCGCATAATTTATTTTATTCATAGTTCGATTTTTCGTTACCACTGAGGTGGCAGACTAACATACTGGGCCACATAATGGAAAGTGCTCACCGTAGCCTATGGACATTGGCTACACCAGAGGTGCAGCACTAGCACTGCTGACCATTTAAAATTCTTCTAAGACCCCTTTTGAGGAACCCCATGATGTAGACGTTTATTTAACTCTTAAAAGATTTATATGTTGTGGTGATCTTTGGAGGCGGCCTATACCAAGCAATTCCACCCAGGGTTCATTGGTTTAATTAACTGTTGAAGTTGATAGCAAGTTATGTCACGTTTCAGCTCCCCTTGTCAGGTCGTCAAACCAAATTCATAAATATTAGAACTAATATAAGTTTGCTCTGTGGGATTTAGACAACTGATAAACATAATCATATATTTCTTAATACATACATAGAAACATTAGAATGACATCCACATCACACAAATATTTCATCCGACCCAAGATTAGAACCTGCGACCTTAGCAACGGCAATATTATACCACAGCACCCACGGCAGTTAATTTATAACTTAACTTTCTTCAGGCTTTATCTTTGACGAGTTAGTTAAAGAGTAGAGATTGCCAGTCTTCGCGATCCGTGCATACTTCTTTCGCTTCCTGCAGATAGCTTAAAACATAAATTAGTTGATTTATAAATCTGTTATATTTACTTCTAGCAACACCGAGATCCCCTCAAATCCTGGACTCATCAGCTCCTAGGCGGAACACGTTCACGTATCCTCCAGGACATGCGCGAGTGGCTCCAACTGTCGAACCTCATACTGATGACGTCATAATGGTGGTCGTTGGGAGAGCCAGGTTAGGATGGATGGACAAACAAACCTAGAATGGTCATTGAAGCGAATTGACTGTTCACTTTTTTAAAATGGGTTATAATTCAAAAACCATTTCGATAGGGTTGGTGTTCATTATTTATTGCTTAGAAATGGAAAATAATGAAGGATTGTAGGCAAAATGTGAACAACCTTCATTTAAACTTCTAATGACGTGATCACTGGCATTACGGCAGTAACGCCGTAGCCCAGCAAATCACAAGAGAAGCACAATGTCATATAAATTTTATGATTTTTTTAAGGCATGGCCCTGAGATTTCATGCCACTGATGACGTCATTGTGAATGAACTACATATTCTAAATATTTCATTAAAAATTAAATACGATGATATAAAAAGTTTCTTTGATATGCAACATATTTTCAAATTTTAATATAAAAGTAAGGATCCCTAAATTTGGTTAAGTCCCATTTAAATGAATTTTAAAAGAAGATGTATTGCAAATACTGAATGTGAGCCCTAATTGTGTCTCTCTGATGTTCGGAAATTGAGAATATAGTCGCTCTTAAAAAAAACAGTGTTTCAAAACACAATTTTTTTCTTCAGAGTCATTGTCAATCAATCAATGTCCCGAAGCCAAATTCAATAACGAAGGAGATCATCCTTCGTTATTGAATTTAGCTTCAGGACATTGGCAAGATGCTGCTAAGAGTACAGAAAGTCATGAAAATAATTGAATTGAATTGTTTATCTAGTGTTTGTTCAAACGTTGCTTGTGAAAGATTTTCTAGTGCTATAAGGCTGCCAATTTTATTACCAATAAATATAGTCCAATTATATCTATTTTTTTAGTCGTCCAATCTTACTTTATTACTTTAGTCTATTAATTACTTTACTTTCTTTTTTATATTCTTACTTTACTATCTTTTTTCCTACTTTATTATAAATGTGAAAGTTTGTATATATGTGTGAATTGATGATTGTTACTCTTTCATGCCAAAAATACTGAATGGATTTTGAAACTTTATATTAATATAGCTTATACATCAGAATATGACATAAGCTACTTTTAATCCCAGGAATAATTTCCTATGTAAAACGGAAACACTTCACCACGCGGGTATCAACTAGTATTTTATAAAGATGTTTTTATGTTTGTTACTCAAACCTCTGAACCAATTTGGCTGAAATTTTGCCTGTGGGAAATTGGTACGGGAAAAAACCATAGGCATCATCTGAAACCACCAATAATTAAAAGGCAATTCCTCTAGTTCTCGACCTCCTGTGCTTCCCGACGGGCCATTGACAGCGACGCGCTCATAAACTGCGTTGGATTGACCTGGAGTTTGGGTTCGACCTTCTAGACGTTATTTCGGAGCTTCTCTTTGCAAAGTCGTAGTGACTTGACTTCTAGTCTCTGCTGGTGCTCAGCAGAGGTGAGGCGGCACACTGTGTAGGTTTAGCACAGACGTACAGGAGTAAGCAGACCAAACATATTCCTTTGCTTATGGAGCAATACTTCATCCTTTTCACTCTTGCCGTTTGTTGTATAAAGCTATCTTTGTTATTCCTGCGTAGCTACAGCTAACTCACACTTTGACAGCGAACAACATGTAGCCAATTTTAGCTAAATCTTTTCATAATGCTTTGTATAACATTAAATAGGTGCGACGGGTTCTTTTTTTATTGTAATAATGACAGTTGTCGTATATATTACGTAATGGTAATACCATATTTACACTTTCGCGGGAACTACGAGACGAGCTGCGAGACGAGTCGCAAGCTGCAAGTGTAAACAATAATATGGTACATGTTTTTGAGCTCGCGGCTCGCCTCGTGTCAAAGTGAAAATAGGGTATAATGTTTTTTGACATAACAATACCACAATGTACAGATTTATCTCATTTATAGCAAATAAAGAAATTTGAATTTGACTTTAAATTTTTCGGCATTGGGTTGGAGCAACTTATTTTTTTATACCACTGAGGTAGCAGACAAGCATACGGCCCACTTGATGGAAAGTTTACCGTAGCCTATAGATGTTTGCAATACCAGAGATGCAGCACTCGCGCTGCCGACCCTTTAAAACCCTTTTAAGACAACTGCTGTCTATCATCCCAAATCCGTAACGGCATCTGCGCTAGCAGGTTACTTGAATTCCGGAGATGTTGGTGGAGCCAAACAAATTTGCCATTATATGATGTGAATTTACAAAAGTATTGGCTACGGCTTGGGGTTTCGATCTGTGCTCCTCATAAATGTCCCTGTGGCAGTAATGTGGACATGTTAGGACATCACGTACTGTCATGCCAAAAAAGTGCAGGCCACTTCTTGAGACATGCCACTCTTGCCATCGTCAACGTGCCAAGTCAACTTGAGCCGACTGGTATTGCAAGAGACGATGGCAAGAGACTGGACGGTATGAGTTTGATTCCAATAAAGACGGGCCGGGTGCTGGTATAGGATGCAACCTGTTCAGACACGCTGGCCCCTCCCATCTACATGGAACCAACAACAGAGCTGGTGAGGCTTGTGAAGCAGCTGAAAAAGCTATAGCATGCAAATACAGGCTCCGAATATGGTGCGTGGGGTGCTAGTGCTATAAGACTTTTTAAGGAAATAGCAAAAAGGTTAGTCGACATCAAAGGAGACCGAAGAGCTGGCAGCTACCTCGGACAAAGAATTAGCCTAGCTATTCAAAGGGAGAACGCTGCCAATATCTTCGGAACCTTGCCTAAAGGTGGGGATATTTTTGTTATAAATCATATTTTTAAGGTTATATGTATAGAATGTGGTACATACTTTTAAGTATTGTGACTTTGGTACATTTATATTCACCCCTAGCAATAAGCTTCCCCCTGTCCCAGTTCGTACAAAATGCAGTTAGCTATCACGCGATGCCGAGGTCATAATATTAGGTCATATGAAATCGATACGATGCAAATTAAACAGATAAATAAAATTTTACAGCTTTTGACTAAATTTATATGAAAGTATATGCGGTGAGTACTAAACTACTTAAAAATCCATTTCTGTCTATCTTCTGTTTGTTTCAGATAACCTCTGAAACGGCTAAACCGATTTTAACGGGACTTTCACTGGTAGATAGCTGGTGTTATAAGGAGTAAACATTTTATCTCCGTATTCCCATGGGAACGGGTGCTACGAGGATGAAGAAACTGCGAGGGCGTTCGCTTGTACATCTAGTAATAAACGAATTATGTGTGTTTCGCAGTGTTGCGCGGGACAGTACAACACTGAACTGCGCTATTTAATAGATGTTTTTCTGTGGGGCCATAACAACATTGAATGCTTTACCGGCGTAAGTATTGCCCTCCTCTTACAAGCACATTTATATGTGTTTCACTATAGTCACTGACTTTCACTACAGCACGTTAAAACAACATTTATGTCCGAGAAACCACTAATTTAGTTTTAGAAAAGAATATACAGCAAGCGTCCGCTCTTGTCATTTTTCCCGCGTAGAATCCCGGCTTTCTGTCAAGACCGATTATCTGGAGAACGCGTGAAGGTATAGAGTTGAAATTAAAACTACATAGTTCTTTGGTCCCTTGAAACTGTGGAAATATCTAACTTCTAAGTTAACGTAAACAATAGTTATGGTCGTTTATGACCCAAAAGGTTAGGATATTTTTACGAAACCCTCCGTGAGCGAGTCCGACTCGCACTTGACTGGTTTTTTTTTATGTTACTTCTGTGGCAGATAAGCTTACCAGGTTTAATCCACACCAATTTTCATTTTGTAGCTAGCAAAGGTATTTTTTATGACTGACTGACTGCCTCTGTGGCGCGGTGGGAGTTTATCCGACTGCTACGCATGAGGTCGTGGGTTCGATTCCCACCCAGGATAAAACTTTGTGTGATGAGCACGATGGTTTATTCTGTGTCTGGGCGTTATTTATCTATAATATGTATGTATTTGGAAATATATAAGGACGTTTATCAGTTATCTGGTTACCATAGTACAAGCTCTGCTTAGTTTGGAATCAGATGGCGTTGTGCGAGTTGTCCCAATGATATTTATTAATATATATTATATTATAATTATATTTTACGGGTCCTATGTAATGTATCCCCGTCTCGAATCGAATAGTATTTTTTCACTTTATAAAAAATCTATGCGAATGAAATTGTGTATTTAGGGAGTATGTTTAGCGCGGATGGAAGATGTGATACGTTTGTAGAACGGCGAGTAACTGCCGGAAACAGGGTTAACGGAGCTTTGTCCCAATTAGTAAAGCGACAAAGCATCGTAAAAGAAGCACGACTGGCGATTCATAACCTTGTGCTAGTGCCAACTTTGCTTTACGGTAGCGAAACCTGGGTATGTCAGCGGATGCATGAATGTAAATTGAATGCTGTGGAGGTGCGATCACTTCGAAAATTGTGCAGCGTTACTTTGGCCGACCGAAAACGTGATACGCAATATGGCAGGTTTAAATGAAAGTGTCAGCGTTAAGCTGGAAAAGGGCGTGCTCCGTTGGTTTGGACACGTCCAATTAATGAGTGAGGAACGATTGACGAAGAATATATATTGTGCGAAAGTAGAGTGTAGAAGAAGTCAGGGTAGGCCCAGACTTATATACTCGTATGAAGACCACGTGAGCAGATTGCTCAAAAACGGAAAGGTCAAAAGTACTCGGATACCCAGACGTGCGTGTATGAAGCGATTGATAAATCTTGAAAAAGCGAAAGAAGTATGCATGGATCGCGAAGCCTGGCGATCTGTCCTCTCTGACTACCCCGTTAGGGATACATCGTGAAGATAGTTAGTTAGTTTTTTTTAATGTGAGCTCTTCATTCCAGTAATAAGTATGGCAGAAACGTTTAAAAGCACGATAATTCACCACAGATGCCATGAGATCCGCATAGTAAACTACTCCTGAAGAGAAGCACTTATAGCCCTCTAACTCAGTGTTCTGTAAACGATCACTGCGTTAAGTCACTTTCTCTGGCTGGTCCTCACAAGGGGGACCGCTTTGTAGCATTACCAACCACGAGTGGTTCCTTAGGTACTTTACTGTGGAAAGCATGTTAAGATAGCAAATTGGTCCCCATCGCCAGTAATACGGCAGTTGATAATGTGACAGGCCTGGGCCGATATGATTTTTTTTAATATTAGGTCGCTATTACCTGCGCCAGTCCATTACAACACAGCAATGATCTCATCACTGTTACATTTGGTTAATATGTTGACGTATAAATATACTTTTACCTACACCTTTACGGATAAAGGCTTGACTAATAAGTAAAAAAAAACGAAAAACAAAATTGCGACACACTAAACATTTTATTTAAATAAATACAAAGATGATACACCATTATGTTGGTAACCATTTTGTGCCTTCAGAACAGCTGATAGTTGCTTTAAACGTACTGCTTCATGTGCTATGTGTGATTTCACCTGGAAAGAATATGGTATACTATTTACACTGTTGATTGATGGCACTTGGTGGAACTTGCTACACATCTTGAACTAAAACATTTGTACTGTTCCACTTAATTATTATTTAATCTTTCGCCGTAAGGCGAAACCGGTCAGGTTTAAATGGGCTCAAATAATAAATAAGTGGAACAGTACAAGTGTTTTAATTCAATAGATATGGTATACTCTTTGTATCTTCTTCATTTTAAGTCTTTTCCTAGTTGTTTCCTAACTTAACGTGGATTTAGAGCATAGGGCCCACTTATCTTGAATGATAACACTTATATAAATAAATAAATAAAATAAAATAAATAATAAATATATAAATAATCCTAAGAGATAATATTATTATATTAATTACTAGGTGACCACCCTTCCCCGGCTTCGTCCGTGACATACTTCGAACTCCCGTCGCACCTATTTAATCCCGTCGCTTATAAACTCTACAATAATGCAAAAAGAAAACCCCGATTTATCGACATTTATGACTACTGCTGCGTTCTCCAGCGTAGTAGCGTGATGATACATAGCCTATAGCCTTCCTCGATAAATAGGCTATCTAACACAAAAATATTTTTTCAAATCCGATCTGTAGTTCCTGAGATTAGCGCGTTCAACCAAACAAACAAATAAACAAACTCTTCAGCTTTTTATTAGAATAGATTTGTGGATTGTGGTGGAAAATAAATAAATAAATTTTTATTACTTGTATTATTACACATTTTTTTTTAATATTGACATATTTTAGGCACGTTTAGTCACAGATCCCCTGCCTCCTGCGCCAGTATGAACTGTGTTGCAAGAGACAGTGTTTCCTCTCTTCCTTTCACAATACACGATCTTAGGCCAATGTGTAAATATTGAAATATCATTATTTACTTTTTAACCGGACCGGTGAAATTAAACGAAATGAAATGATAAATCTTTATTCATGTAGATCACAAAGTAACACTTATGAACGTCAAGATTATTGCTTCTACATTTACACCATGTCCGGTTGACAGTCCGGTTGATCTAACTACTGCAACTCTTCAAGTGCATTAGTTGTAAATTACATGCATACCTACACATACATATTGTCACGCCTTTATCCCCGAAGGGGTAGACAGAGGCATCTATACGCCCACATTTCACAGTATGCATATTTGTCCCACGTAACAGGTGGTGAGCCTATTCCCGTGTTGAAATGGACAGGCGCAAGCTGTGTTGATCTGCTGTTGACATTTTTAAAGTCACAAGGCCTTCAACTGGGCTTAAAGACTGCCATTTTACTGGCAACCGGGACCAACGGCTTGGCGTGCCTTCTGAAGTATAATAAATAAAAATGTCTTTATTTTGCATAGACCATTTCAACGGCGCTTACAAAATGTCATACACTAAAACTAAAAAAAATGTATATTTAAAGTGACCACCGGTTCGGTACGCGGCCCACCTGAGAAGAACCGGCAAGAAACTTAGGAAGGCTTTTTTTTATGGCCTATTTGCAATTTAATATATTATGACTATAATATTTTATTTGCCAGCAGATCATTTCCCGGCATCCCTGTCCTGTAAATAGTCTTGAATAGAGTAATAACCTTTTTCACAAAAGAACCTTTTTCTGAAGAACGGAAACGCTCGCAAATGTAAATTCCACAAAGTGGTTACCAATCCAAGGACCACCTAAAGCGAATGTAGCTTAACGCAGTGATCGTTTACAGAACACTGAGTCAGTGGGGCCACAAGCGCTTCTTAGTTGTAAATTGAACGTTGTAAAATGACTTTGGAACTTTTCGAACGAATGCACCTGCCGAACCATTACCAATTAGTCAAGCGGACAACTGCAGCAGTGCAAATAGAGGGTATAAGCTCCGTCAGGGCGCTTGCGTAGTTACCTCATCCGATAGTCAGCTGGTGCACCACTAGCAAGTAAGGGCGCTTGGGCCCCGAAGATATTAACATAACTAACTAACTAACTATCTTCACGCTGTATCCCTGACGGGGTATCAGAGAGGACAGATCGCCAGGCTTCGCGATCCATACATACTACTTTCGCTTCTTCGAGATTCATCAATCGCTTCATACACGCACGTCTGGGTATCCGAGTGCTTTTGACCTTTCCGTTTTTGAGCAATCTGCTCACGTGGTCTTCATATGTAAGTCTCGGCCTACCCTGACTCCTTCTACCCTCTACTTTTGAACAATATATATTCTTCGTCAATCGTTCCTCACTCATTCGTTGGACGTGTCCAAACCAACGAAGCACACCCTTTTCCAGCTTAACGCTGACACTTTCATTCAAACCTGCCATATTGCGTATCACTTCGTTACGTATTCGGTCGGCCAAGGTAACGCCGCACAATTTTCGAAGTGATCGCATCTCCACAGCATTCAATTTACTTTCATGCATCTGCTGACATACCCAGGTTTCACTACCGTAAAGCAAAGTTGGCACTAGCACTGCGTTATGAATCGCCATGCGTGCTTCTTTTACGATGCTTTGTCGCTTTACTAACTGGGACAAAGCACCGTTAACTTTGTTTCCGGCAGCTACTCGCCGTTCTACATCCGAATCACATCTTCCATCCGCGCTAAACATACTTCCTAAATACACAATTTCATTCACTTGCTCTAGACGTTCCTGGTTTACCCTAATCTCGCATTTAGTTCTTACGTCACCTCTTTCAAATACTAGAACCTTAGTTTTACTTGCATTCAAGCGAAGACCCTTACTTTCACACTCCTCTTTCATATTAGTGACTAATGCCTGAAGGTCGGCTTCTGATGAGGCCATGAGCACCGCATCATCAGCGTACAGCAGACAGTTTACTGTAAAGTCACCCAAATTCACACCCATATTAAAATCTTTCAACTTCTGCAGGCAACTGTATAAAAATAAAATAAAAATATCTTTATTTTGCATAGACCATTTTAACGGCGCTTACAAAATGTCATACCCTATTTAAAATATTTAAAGCGACCACCGGTTCGGAACGCGGCCCACCTGAGAAGAACCGGCAAGAAACTTAGGAAGGCTTTTTTTTTTGATGGCCTATTTACAATTTAATATTATTTCACTTTGCCAGCAGATCATTTCCAGGCGTCCCTGTCCTGCAAATAGTCTGTAACGGAGTAAAAACCTTTTTCACAAAGCTTGCTTTTAATAAACTTTTTAAATTTATTTAAAGGTAAATTTCTCAGGTCACAGGGAAGCTTGTTGTAAAAGCGTATACAGTTACCCTGGAAAGAATCGCCAATCTTATGTAGTCGACTGTGGTGGACTGAAAGATTATTTTTATTTCTAGTGTTTATATTATGTTTATCACAGAGTTTAGAAAACTGTGATAGATTTTTCTGGACATACATAAGATTGGCAAAAATGTATTGTGATGGTACGGTTAGAATATTCACTTCTTTGAATTTTTCTCGGAGAGAAACTCTGGGGCCCAAATTATAAATAGCGCGTACAGCCCGCTTTTGTAGAACAAAAATAATATTTAAATCTGCAGCACTCCCCCAAAGGAGAATACCGTAAGACATAATACTATGAAAATAGCTGAAGTAAACCATTCTAGCCGTATCCACATCTGTTAGAGTCCTGATCTTTTTTACAGCGTATGCAGCCGAACTTAATCTAGAGGCTGTCTTTTCTATGTGTGGGCCCCACTGCAAATTGGCATCAATAGTTATACCTAGGAACACAGTTGATTCCTCAAACTCTAACACTTGTCCATTCAGTTGAACATTGGCCGCAACTTGTTTTACATTTGGTAGAGTAAATTTTATACATTTAGTTTTATTTTCATTAAGGCAAAGATTATTTGAGCTGAACCAATGAACTACTCTTGCAATTGCATTGTTTACATCGTCATAGTTATCTAATTGTCTTTTAATTTTAAAAATTAATGAGGTGTCATCTGCAAACAAAACAATCCTATTCCTGTCCCCTACATAAAATGGTAAATCATTAATATAAATGAGGAACAAGAATGGCACAAGTATCGAGCCTTGCGGCACACCCATTGTAACCATGGATCCTACAGAACGTGTACCATTAATATCGACCCTCTGTATTCTATTGTTCAAATATGAAGACAGAAGGTCGAGAGCTTTGCCTCTTATTCCATAGTGGTGTAGTTTCCTGCACAGCGTTTCATGTTGAACGCAATCAAAAGCTTTTGATAGATCGCAAAATATACCTAATGCATCGTGCTTGTCTTCCCATGCTTCATGAATACATTTTAATAACTCAACACCAGCATCGGAAGTTGAGCGCCCTTTCGTAAACCCAAATTGATTCGCATGGAGTATTTTATGACTATTAAAATGGGATAGCATTTGATTCAAGATTATTTTTTCAAATACTTTGCTCAAAGTTGGCAGCACTGACACTGGTCGGAAATTAGACGGCTCTGTAGCGCTGCCAGCCTTGAACAAGGGAACGACTTTGCTGTGTTTCATTAAATCAGGAAATGTACCACTAGAAACACAGTCATTAAACACAGTTGCTAGATGGGGCGCAATTACCTCAATTATACATGATGCAGTTTTGACCGATAATCCCCAAATGTCCGCGGTTTTCTTAATTTCGATACATTTAAATGTTTTTACAATGTCCTGAGCACAAATATCTGTGAATACAAATGCATCCCTGCAACAAAGAACAGATTCTTCTAATAAAAGTTCAGCGGAACTGGAAGATGCTTGGAGAGATTTTGTTGTCAATATAGGTACATTTTTGAAAAAGTGTTCAAACTCCGTAGCCACTTCCAGGTCCCCTGTAACATGGCAACCATTTACTTTTAAGTGGAAATCCCTTTCAGTCACTAAAGATCTACCGCATTCAGAGCCAATGATGTTCCAAGTCATTTTTATTTTATTTACAGAATTAGAAATTTTATTTTTAATGAAGTTTGACTTAGCAAGATGACACGTTTGTTTAAATATCTTTGAATAATTTTTAACATATTCCTGAAAGGTTTGCCTAAAATTATATGATTTTTCTGAATATAATTCAAATAAATTATTTCTACTTTTAAAGATACCTGGTGTTGCCCAGTCACTGAAAACAGGACGACCTCCAATCTTTAAAATTTTTTGAAGTAAAAACTTTGCCAAACTCATCATTAATCAAATTAAATAAGTGTTTATATGACTGGTCTACACAAGTAAAGTTAGGTAGATATGGTAATCTCTTTAATACATTTTCTTTAAAATTATTCAAACGACTTTGGTTAATTGGTACATATTTAATTTGTTTTTTGCTGACTTTGTTACTACTTTTAGGAAATTTTATCCATTGGCCACGATGATCTGACTCCACAGGATCCACAATACCTTTATCTATAGGTTTAATATCAGTAAAAATATTATCAATACATTTTGCACTGGTGGCTGTAATACGAGTGGGTTCTAAGAATGTACTATGCAGATTAAAGGATTTAAATAAATTTTTCATTTTATTTCTCTCTGATGGAGTTAATGATGTATCTAATATATCAACATTAAAATCTCCACAAACTATTATAGATTTCTTAGAACATTGGCATTTGAACAGTGCTTCTTCAAGCTTTTCTTCAAATTTAATGTAAGAAGCATCAGGGGGACTGTATACGCTTAACAAGATGAAATGCTCAAACTCAATACTGGCAATCTCAATAACTCGCTCAATGGAGAGGGCTACTAAATCCTTACGTTCTTTAAATTTTAAGTTTTTATTAATTAATATTAAAGAGCCTCCACGTTTAGAATGTTTTCTATTGAACGAGCTAGCAACCTGGTGATTTACGAAGTTCAACAATGTGATTTGATGATCTTTTAACCAGTGCTCTGTAGCACAAAAAATATTAATAGAATTTGCATTAATGTATAGCTCTAACTCTAAATCTTTACCATTTATTAAACTTCTAACATTATGGTGCACCAGGTTTATAAAAACAATATTTTTACTAAGATTATTCTCAGGGGCCAAAGTCAACTGGCCAGATTTATTATCTGTTGTCCTATAAACTAGTTTTTTGGAATTTCATTTTCCAAATGTGAAGTATCAAAACTATCCTGCTCAATAAAAGCAGTTGTACTAGCCAATAATTTGGTTTGAAAAATTAAAAAATTAGATAGCAACAGAGCTACCTTTCGTTGTAAAAATTTTGATAGAAAATATCTATCTAATGTCAACAAACTATTATTATTGAAAATTATGTTCCAATCGAACAATTCAATTTTTTTGGAATATGATACCATGGTATGTAGTTTCATATTTAATTTGTATCTTAAGTGATTTTCCTTGTGGCTCATAGCAGTGCTGTATGGCAAGGTGGACAAAATTACTTGTTTTACTTGCAGACTTGATAACTTATCAAAAACTTTTAAAAGTTTGTCACTATTAATATTGCCTCTTCTGCCAACCAGCACCACTATAGTAGACTGCATGCAGTGTGTACCAGTCAATATAAAATCTATAATTTGAGAGTATGAAGCTCCTGGATATGTATGATTTATTACAGAATGACTTAACTGTGATAAATAATGTCCAAAATTTTTACCTATTTCATCGCAATAGTCTTTGCATCACTTTTTATTTGCAACTTTTCTATTATACTCGTAGATGCCTCGCAATTACTACTTGAACTTAATATACTATTATCCACACTGCACACAGTTTTAATTGGTGAAAATTCATCATTGCATCTAATTCTTTCACAACTTAAGGGTGAGGAGGGAACATGGCCTGCGGATGTCAATTGGTCATTTTGACAATGACATGAATTTACTAATTTACCTATGGCTAACACCTGTTCCCTACTCTGTTTCTCTGCTGTTTCATATTTATATGAAATTGATTTCAAAGATGATGTCCAGATACACTATGAACAGCCAGGCGGACATGACACATCCCTGTTTGACGCCTGTACAGACATCAAAAAGAGGTGACACATCCCCCCCTACTCGCACGCAAGCCTTACAGTCCCTATAAAGCGACTGTATTGCCCGCAGTAGCGAGCCGTCCACACCATATCCGGGCAGCAAGTCCCACAGCGTTTCTCTCACAACGTTATCAAATGCTTTCTTTAGATCCACAAAAGCGCAGAAAACCTTCTGGCTAACAGCCAAAAACTTTTCCGCGTTCATGCGGAGAGAAAATACTTGATCCATGCAACCTCTTCCACGTCGGATATTAACATGACATGACTAAATTCAAATACTAAGAAAATTTGTGTACTAAAAGATAAGGCTGTATGGACTGAGTTTCCTTTGCCTGCCCAAGATGGGCGAAGACAGATAACAACAATCTTTTTGCATTAGGGGTTAAAAAGGGACTTTGCGCGGGATCGTTGACAAGTGCGGACGCTTGCTGTATATTATTTTCTAAAACAAGTGCATTTATTTTGTTTTATGTCTAGTTTTTACGTCTTTTAGGTCTTCGTAACCAGGCCATAAAATAATTATAAAAAAGGTGTTAAAAAGCTGAAAGTTTACCTTCACTGCGGCAGTCTTCTGCTCAACATGATTCTTCTTGTCTGTGCTCTCAACGGCTCCGAACAGTCTCGATATCAAGAAGTACAGAATTTCTATAAAACTGATAAAGCTAGCTCCCAGGAATAAGCCAGCTGCCCCACCAAAGGACACTAAAAATTTATAACAGGTTCAATGAGAGTTCCAAATTTAAATTGGATTTTTTACGGTCTCAATTTTGGACTCGAAACAGCGTCTTCTGACTTGCCGGGTCAGGCGCTTTACCAACTACGCTATCGGGACCCACTTGAAATCAACGAATTATTACTCCTCTTTTCATCTTATGCCGACGTATTTTCCCATTAAAAAAAGTATTTTGCGACAATATTTCCACTTTAAATTTAAGATTTATACTTAAATTTAAAGTGGAAAAAGTGGTATTTTTGTGTGACATTTTTTTTACACATCGACGTCTAGCTATACTATAATTTGTTTCGTATCAATATCCGGAATCCATTTTGAGTCAAGCACCTGTCTTTTTACCTTAAATCAGTCACTTCCGCTTTCTCTCTGACGGTGGCGCCACCTATATTGCTGTTTTACGTCCAGATCGAGAATGCACCGGTGTTGGTTTGTCATTATAGAGTCGTTTTTGGAGCCGACAAGTCAGAATTATATTCCGTCATAAAACGCGAAAAAAGTGTTCCTAGTAGCTTATATTCGCCAATAACTATTTCTCTCCGATAAAATGGAGAATAAAAATATTTCGAATTTAGAGTCAGTGTATAATGAAGAATATTCTAGTTTGCGAATACGTGACCGTTCTCCATTGCAGTGTAGAGATTACAGTGATTCATCGATGAGTCGACATTCAGCTCCAGTAAGACAAAGGACAAACCGTGTGCTTTGCACATTTCAATTTTATTTCACAACAAATCGCATTGATATATATTTCATTGTACTGGTTTTTACACGTAGTGCTAATTTATTTTCAAAGCTGGCTGCCTAGCAGCGGCTATTATATCAATTGATATTGGTTTAGAAAAACCGGACAATAACAATAAGCTAAATTTTTTTCATCGGAATGTTATCTGTCTATAAAAGACTTTGTGTACCCCCAAATTCAATTATATTTATTTGAAAAAATCAATTGACCTAGAAAATTTAAATTCTAATGATTGGTATCCAATTACATTTACGGATGCAAAGGAATTATTTTTCTACCCCCAGTTTGGTCGAATTGAACCCATATGACAATCTGAAAAGATTTGAGGCTGTTAAAATTTAAAAATCGTTCTTTGTTATATCAATTTTTTTTTCCAAATTACCAAATTCTATAACAGTAATTTATTAGGCATTGGGCATGCAATCATAAAGGTTCACTGTACCCAAAATACTCTATTTGATAAGATTATTATTTTCATTAGTAAAATAATAAATGAATTGAAGCGCTCGTGGCCCCGCGGTCTCAGTGTTCTGTAAACGATCACGTAAAGGACTCGGATGGGTGACCACTTTGTGGCATTTACATTTGCGAGCGTTTCCGTGCTTCGGAAGGCACGTTAAGCCGTTGGTTCCGGTTGCCAGTAAAATGGCAGTCGTTAAGCCTGGTTGAAGGCCTTATGGGCGGCTTGAAAAAGTTCAACAGCAGGTAGCCACAACCTGCGTCTGTCTATTTCAACACTGCAATCACCTATTACGTGGGACAGGAATCCACACGGTGAAAAGTGGGCATATAATATGCCTCTGCCACCCCTTCGGGGATAAGGCGTGATGGATATTTATTTATTTATTTTTATTTTATAGGCGAGCTCATGTCATTACATTGAAATGGCTACATGTATACATTTATACGTCACCCTTAATAATTTTATGAAACTCAAATTCCTCCCAGTAAGTACAGGGTCGCTGTATACCGCAGTATACTTACCTAGCTTAAGGGACACCGAGAGCGAGGTCCACACATTGCACAGCGGTTGGGTTAGTGATTGCCCCTGCGATTACCCCCAATGTGGGTAACACGAATGCTTAATTTTTGGTAGCTTGGACTGGGTACGCGCCGTCCCTCCAGTATTACCTCCTAACTTCAATTAAAGTTGCGCGGGGGGGGGGGGGGGGGGGCGAAAAAGCTTACTACATCTTGGATGTCAGAGCATCAAAAATCTTTTCATCCAAATATGGCCTTTAGCGATAAGGCCGCCTGTTGGACCTACATACATTATTCAAGATTTTTTCTGAGATTACGTATATAGTAAACAATAAGCAGTGCCATTATACTCTTTTCTACTACATTATAATGACACATTATAAAATTTTAATAAATAAATAAAATATTTCTTATCTTCCTTCTAATTTCTTAGCTTCCTTCTTTCGTTGAACGCCTTCAAAACACTTGAAGGCGGCTATATATTAATTAAATTGCTAAAGGTAGATACATATAACAATTTATATGTACCTTTAGCAATTTAAATGCACCAAAAGATATATAGAGATATATAATTTTTTTCGATAACGGTATTCGCATTCCATGCACCGCTGATATACTAGTTTCTTACAGAACAGAAATGCTTAAATCAGCATGTTCTTACCTCTTCTAATAACCATCATTCATCATCTCTGGCTACCACTTACCTACTTGTGTAGATTTGTACTACTACTTCCATGTACCAGTCGAACAACAATCTCGAACAACATCGCAAGTTTCGACAGCAGCAACAGATCGCGTCTATGTCATCAAAATCAACTGAGAGCAGTTGATTTTTCCTTTCTTCGGCGTCAAAACCTAAACTATCTTCACGCCGTATCCCCCACAGGGTGGTCAGAGAGGACGGATCGCTAGACTTCGCAATCCATGCGTCTTTCGCTTCCTGCAGATTCATTAAGTTTCATAGATGCACGTCTGAGTATCAAAAAAGGTCTTACCTATCCATTTTAAATTCCGCTGCTATTACCAACTGGATGTCGGAATATTTGAGAACTCACGGCGTCAGATACGAAGCCTACTTAGATTTTCTCCTTTCAAACATGCCAAAGTATCAACTACGAGGAGATATAGCATTTCCAATGAAGATCTTACAACACAGCGGGAAAAAACTCAGCTCTGGCCCTGACCTGGGAAACACATCACAACGCGATCCCTGTCGGGGCCAAAGTGCCTAACGCTACGCAGGACACTTCAAGAGCAGCTCGCTAAGTGGTCCCCCCATACAGTATCAATATCTAATAGGGCGACTCAACTTTGCCACGTTCGAGATTCGCAGAAGCCGGCTTAGCTGTCAAACGCTGCAATACTTCAGCCGACAGTTGCCGCAAAACCTCCCATACCACAAAATTCAAATTCGGGTACAAGTCCACTCAGAGGAGCACCATCTCCTCGATACACGCAGAAGCTGGCGTAGTTGTCAAACGCTGCAATACTTCAGCCGACAGTTGCCGCAAAACCTCCCATACCACAAAATTCAAATTCGGGTACAAGTCCACTCAGAGGAGCACCATCTCCTCGATACACGCAGAAGCTGGCGTAGTTGTCAAACGCTGCAATACTTCAGCCGACAGTTGCCGCAAAACCACCCATACCACTAAATTCAAGTTCGGGTACAAGTCCACTCAGTGGAGATGGTGTCCATACCACCATCTCCTCGATACTCGCAGAAGCTGGCGTAGTTGTCAAACGCTGCAATACTTCAGCCGACAGTTGCCGCAAAACCACCCATACCACAAAATTCAAGTTCGTGATGGTGGTATGGAGCTAACGGAGATTCACTGCCAATGCACATGACCCCAGTAACCAACTTTCTAACCATGAATGCTTCCGATCTGGATTAGGGAGCCCAATTTGACGATGATTAAAATTTCGATTAAAATGTTCAACAAGCGCTTGACATGCCAAACCGATAGACGCGTTTACTACACGTTCGAGATTCGCAGAAGCCGGCTTAGCTGTCAAACGCTGCAATACTTCAGCCGACAGTTGCCGCAAAACCTCCCATACCACAAAATTCAAATTCGGGTACAAGTCCACTCAGAGGAGCACCATCTCCTCGATACACGCAGAAGCTGGCGTAGTTGTCAAACGCTGCAATACTTCAGCCGACAGTTGCCGCAAAACCTCCCATACCACAAAATTCAAATTCGGGTACAAGTCCACTCAGAGGAGCACCATCTCCTCGATACACGCAGAAGCTGGCGTAGTTGTCAAACGCTGCAATACTTCAGCCGACAGTTGCCGCAAAACCACCCATACCACTAAATTCAAGTTCGGGTACAAGTCCACTCAGTGGAGATGGTGTCCATACCACCATCTCCTCGATACTCGCAGAAGCTGGCGTAGTTGTCAAACGCTGCAATACTTCAGCCGACAGTTGCCGCAAAACCACCCATACCACAAAATTCAAGTTCGTGATGGTGGTATGGAGCTAACGGAGATTCACTGCCAATGCACATGACCCCAGTAACCAACTTTCTAACCATGAATGCTTCCGATCTGGATTAGGGAGCCCAATTTGACGATGATTAAAATTTCGATTAAAATGTTCAACAAGCGCTTGACATACCAAACCGATAGACGCGTTTACTACGCGGCTATTTGACACTATCAACATCAACTGAGAGACTCTCACATCGCGACGATGATCACCAAAATCGACAATTAGACTGTGGTTTTCTATTTCAACAAAAAAAGAGGCACTGAGTCAGTTTTCTTAAGCAAACGGAACTATTCATAATTCATAGATAGATGAAACATTCACCTAGTCGCACTTATTTTCACCAGAAAACTTGCCCAGAATATTTAACAACAGCAGCTATACTCTTTCAAACGTGGTACATACCACTTAAAGCCTTACCTGCATCAATAACAGCACATGTCGTGTAGAGGTACATCTTTCCTCTCCTCATAGACATGAGGGACCACGAAGCATACTTACACAACGTAGTTGCTTATCGGTGGGAAAACATACTAGCATCGCTATTTCCTTCACCGAATCTCATCCCAAGAGTGCTGTTCCAAAAAAACCTAGAGAACGGACAGTTTATCCTAATCGCTCCAAAAGTTGAAGACAGTTTTAACAGAGGCTCTGTCGTCAATCCTTATTGCCACCCTACCCGATTCCAGATCTAAAATAAATAAATAAAATAAATATCCATCACGCCTTATCCCCGAAGGGGTGGCAGAGGCATATTATATGCCCACTTTTCACCGTGTGGATTCCTGTCCCACGTAATAGATGGTAAGCCCATTGCCGTGTTGAAATAGACAGACGCAGGTTGTGGCTACCTGCTGTTGAAATTTTTCATGCCGCCCATAAGGCATTCAACCACGACTGCCTACTGACTACTTCTGGATCCGTTGCTGAAAGAACTTGAGAAAAAGGGTGTGCATGTGCAGGCTTTTGCGGACGACGTGGTGCTGGTCTTCGATGGGGACACGGCTCTGGAGATCGAGGGACACGCCAATGCCTCTCTCGAACATGTGCGGGAGTGGGGCGTCGGAATGAAGCTGAAATTCGCACCGCACAAAACCAGTGCGATGGTAATCACGCGGAAGCTTAAGTACGACGTCCCGCGCCTTAGCATGGGCGGGATAGACATTGGAATGTCCAACGACATAAAAATCCTAGGGCTCACCATAGACCACGCACTCACTTTTAACACACATGTCACCAATGTTTGCAGAAAGGCGATCGGCATTTACCGGAAGTTAGCGACGATGGCCCGGATCAGCTGGGGGTTACACCCCGAGGTGATCCGGACGATCTACGTGGCGGCCGTGGAGCCGACGATATTGTACGCCGCCAGTGCTTGGCACGCATCGGCAGAAAAGCTTTGTGTCCAAAAGCAGCTGAACGTGGTGCAGCGCGGTTTCGCCCAAAAGTTGTGCAAGGCCTATCGCACGGTCTCCTTGAACTCAGCGCTGGTCCTGGCTGGTTTGCTCCCTCTGGACCTCAGAGTTCACGAGGTGGCCTCATTGTATGAAGCCAAGAGAGGAGTAGGCCAGCCATGGCTGGGAGACTGGGGGGTCGAGCGAATGGCCCCAGCGATAGAGGCCCCTCACCCCGTGGAGCATGTGCCCTTGGAGTTCACCAGCTTGGTAGACGAGGGGCAACTGGAAGATGCAAACCGTTTTGAGGTGCGCATCTTCACAGATGGGAGCAAGATTGAGGGCCGAGTCGGTGCCGCGCTATCGTTTTGGAATAGCCGGACCGAAACTAAGGCCCTCAAACTTGCTCTCGCGCCCCATTGCACCGTCTACCAGGCCGAGCTCCTGGCGCTATGCAAAGCGGCCAGTGAGGTCCTCAGGCGTGGCGCGTCCACGTTCGGTATCTTCAGCGACAGCAGAGCCGCTCTCTTGACGGTAATCAACCGTCATGCCCTCCATCCCTTGGCAGTGGAAGCCAGGGCCGCACTTCAGCGCGGATTGGCCCAGGGTAAGGAAATTTCCTTATTCTGGGTCAAGGCCCACGCAGGGCTGGGGGGCAACGAACGAGCCGATGAGCTCGCGAAGGAAGCGGCTCTGACGCTGAAGAGAGCACCGGACTACGGTCTGTATCCTGTCTCATTCGTGAAGCGTGCCCTTAGGCGGGACACGCTTGACGAGTGGAACAAGAGATACAGAGAGGGCGGGACGGCCTCCGTTACTAAGCTTTTCTTCCCATGCGCAGTGGAGGCGTATAGTATCGTCCGCAAAATGACGATCGCCGGTACCGTAACCCAACTGCTGACGGGGCACGGTGGGTTCTCCTCATACTTGACACGTTTCAAGTGTAAGGAGGATCCATCGTGCGCCTGCGAGCCCGGGGTAGAGGAGACTGTGGTCCACCTGTTGCAGGACTGCCCAATCCATCTCGCGGACAGAGCGGATCTAGAAATACAAATTGGTCTGGAAATTAATATGGTAAATTTTTCAAAATTAATAAGGTCACATAGAAGTAAGTTTTTGAATTACGTTAATAAAATAATAAAAATAGTCAATCTAAGAAATAGGGTATAATATAATAGGTGTCGTCTTTTACAATATGCTTTCATATTGAACAAAAGCGACAAAGGAAACAAAAAACTGTACTGTGCTCTCGGTGTTCGGTGGCGAAATTATAAAGGATTAACAATTAGAGTAAATAAGAAATAATAGTAGTCAAAATAGTAAATTAAATAAACATAAATGGTGGAATAAAGAAAACATAAAAACAATAGAATATTAAAATATTGAAATACTGTAAATTACGCAAAATTATACTGAAAAAAAAAAAAAATAAAATAAAAAAATAAAAAAAAAAAAAATTTGGTAAACCCCATACAATCCCATGTGATGGATGAAGTATGAAAGGACTAGCGTGTAAGTATGATAATAATATGAGCGTGACGAGTATGATAATGGAGGCTAGAATGAAGGAAGACATAAAATTAATGTACATGTAAGATAAATATGTAATATAAATCTACAAGCCCTAAGCGGCTACGTAATATATAATTAAAAAGAAATTACAAATTAAGTATCTATGGCTCTGCCTATGGTAGAGATGTAATAGTAAAAAAACTACAAAAAAAAAAAAAAAAAAAAACCACGACTGCCATTTTACTGGCAACCGGGACCAACGGCTTAACGTGTCTTCCGAAGCACAGAAACGCTCGCAAATGTAAATGCCACAAAGTGGTCACCCATCCGAGGACCAGCCATAGTGAAAGTTGCGTAACTCAGTGATCGTTTACAGAACACTGAGACCGCGGGGCCACGAGCGCTTCCAGATTGGTGATTCCAGATCTCATCAACAGATCAGTGTACATTCTCCAAATCCAGGATCTAAAATCTGAAGCATGGGTGATGAAGAACGTAACAGTTGGAGGCACTTTACTATTAATATATATATATATATGAACCGACATAGGTCAGGTCGAAAAAGCATTCTATCAAGTACTAGAGGACAACAGCATCTTTACTCGCGTGGTCAAGTTGTCCCATACCCGTTTCTCGTCGGAACCTGTTAATCTAGGTTATCTGCTACATACACACCACATCTTATTGAAAATGGTCCAATCGATTGTGTGTAGAAGTATCAAACATACACACTCTTAAGCTTTCGCCTTTATTATTAGTACGGGTACGAAAATAAGCCCCAGAGTTGTTGAAGTTACCGTTACTTAGTTTACATACATTAACTTCTGATATAGATTTATTCTTAAATGTATTAAATCCGCATCAGGATATGCGACACTGCTACACTTTTATTGTTTACGTTGGTCGCAGATTTCATGATCTTACATTATTACCCATGGATAGCAACAGCTACAAAGATGAGAAACAGTATAATATTGTGCCCTTTATAAAGCTATAAAAACTGGGAATTTAAATAGGTATTAGGCAGTCTGGTGGGAGGCTTTAAAAACACACTAAATTAAACATACTTAGTAGTTTGGATAAGTATTAAAGTTGGGGGAAGTGAAGCCTGTGTCCAGAACTATTATTGGGATAGATGAAATCTATTCTCAAGGAACCTGGTATCGAGAAACCCTAGGTTAAACGTCTATCAGCAGTGGCGTCACTAAATTTTGTTATAATGTTTCCCATATAACAAATTCTTGCTATATAGTATGCTATATATTAGAAAATGATGTATAGAATTATTATCAGAGAAAATTGAATGAAGACTTAATTCTGTTAATTCTAATAGTCAACCAGTATCGCAGCCATATTATTTAGAACCAGTTAATCAAACTGTTTATTAATTCTTATCTTATAATAATAATTATGATTGATTTCGTTCTGTTTTTATTACAATGATTATTAAACTGTATTCATAAGAGTACATGTTGCATCAGTGGTACGTTTGTTCCTAACTATCAACCATCAGAACTTTTTCACATTATAGCGTCTAGGCTTACCAGCTCGGCACCAGGTGATAACAAACACGTCACTCAAAATGGATTCCGGATATTGATACGAAACAAATAATAAGAGTTTTACCTAAAATAAAACTTACCTATTATTTTTTCTGAAATATCCGGAATCCAGGTAATGGCTACCTGGTGCATTATGAGTTCTATAATGACAAACCAACACCGGTGCATTCTCGATCTGGACGCAAAACAGCAATATAGGTGGCGCCACCGTCGGAGAGAAAGCGGAAGTGACTGATTTAAAGTAAAAAGACAGGTATTTGACTCAAAATGGATTCCGGATATTTCAGAAAAAATAATAGGTATGTTTTATTTTAGGTAAAACTCTTAATATAAGCTTGTGTAATGGGATAGACGACTGATAAACATCCTTTATATATTTCTAAATACATACATATTAGACATAGAAAACACCGAAACTCCGAAACAAAACATTTGTAGATTACACAAATATTTTTTCCGACCCGGGAATCAAAGCCGGTACCTTATTCGCGGCAGTCGCAAACACTACCACTGCGCCACAGAGGCAGTTAGCATACTATTTTTTTTAATGAGAGTTTATACCTCCTTCAATCAAATTAGCTTATGGGGATTGTAAAGGTGCTGACTAATGCATGATCAACGACTTAGGCGCCCTTACGGGATTGGGAGGTCAGACTGCACTCGCTCTCAACGAAGCCGTAAATGAAAAGTCAATCTATAACTGCTGGTAGCAACAAAACAAAGTTAACACTTGTTCCAAATTCAGGAAACTACTGGGAATTGGGAAACAATTGGGAATGCGCTAAGATACACAATAATTTATCTCAAAAAAAAAAAACATCTGTGGACGGTGGGAGTTTGCGCGGCAACTTCTCGAATAGCACATGCTTATGTGTCTTAATTAACCTTGTTTTATGTGTATAAATGGTAGTTTTATAGATCTAAAAGTTGTGTAAACGTGCTATAGTGAAATACAGATATATTGCAGTGAAATGCTATTTTACATCTCGCTCAAATTCCATTGAAGGCCTCATTTACGCTACTACCACATTAATAGGGTACGACTGACTTTGACTTAAGACTATATTTGACTACAACGTAGAGGACGGGGACATTTTAGGTAATAAGATTGAAGAAATAGGCGTAATAAATAAGATTTGGTCAAAAGGTCTTAGTAACCAGGCCTTAAAAAAATAATAAATAAACCGTGGGATCACAAGAGGAGGATTAAATAGTTTCTGGGGTCTCTTTACACTAGGGTATTAGAAAGGCAATCAATAGAGCAGTTTGGATGCTAAGAATTTGATTGTCCAAGACTTACCGACAAGATCCTGAAAATGAAACACAATCTCCCTGGTGTACCGAGTTCTAGGTCCTTGTACTGTGAACTTGACTGAGCCCCGGGATGCAAATGGTGGTTTGTTCCTAGAAACAAAACGATTAAAAAGAAACTGGACGCTTTAAAGCCACTTATCATTGCAGGGCAGCATTATCGCTTCCAGACAATACCCTCCTTTGAGAAGAAGCCCAGATTTAGTTCTGGACTGCGCATTAAAAGGGGCCGTCGCATGGTATTTGGAGCGTCTCTGACTAGTTTGACCGTGGGCAAAGGGGACTCGTTTACTTTCCACCGCCTCTGCTATTGGATGGGTCCTGAGACCCAGGCAACGCGAACAAAAACTTCTACTAGAGCTTAGAAGGTCGCCAATCTTAAAAAAACAGCCCCCTCCTCAATACAGTCCCAATTCGGGGGCGTCCTTTGGCCTATCCTGCAACTAGGTAAAGATACGCTGGAACACAATCCAGAAAGGGCGCCTAGTCAGGGATTTCTCCGTGAAGACCCTGAAGGGGGGAGATGCACCAAAGTTTTTGACCTAGAATAGGATCTTATTTCATATTACCATTTGGCTAAGTACATCTGTGATTTGGTATTTTGTTTTTGTCATTTTATGGACCTATGCCTGCTCTGTAATTCTTCAGATATGTCTCTCTCTTCTATTTATCCAGTTGCTTCCACACCCTGCGTAGATTTGGAGTCTGGGGTTCACTTTATGGCTACTAGGTGCCGCCATCGTTCAGCTTTTGATTTTCGGCACCGTTTGATTGTCTTTCTATTGTCTGATCTCTGAACCGCGTCGTTGCCTCGTCCGTAAGTCTACAGGTGCACCGCTAACGGGTGAGAAAGTCCCTTAAACATCTTCAGATGTATTCACTAGCAAGTAGGCCTGAGACGATAGGTATCCTATGAAACTTACCAAACCTGGTCTTTAATATTAATCTCCTTGAAAACGCTGTCGACACATTGAGGGGAACAAAGGCATTTCTCGTCGTTGTTGCTTCTTATATTTTGGGCATAAGAAGCTAAACACCACATGCCTGCTGGAGTGCAGAGAGGACCGCCTGGAAAGATTCCAAATACTGCATGATGCCTTTTGTCCACTAGACGATTAACAAAGACATTTTCAGCGTGACTTTGTCTGGTAAGGATATCAAATCAGCTCATCGTAATCCAGAGCTGAACATAGTATTCTCCTAGTTCTCGTCATAAAATAAATATACTACTAAGAAGATTTAAACCGCTGGCGAAGCGTATAACAATATCTTTCTTGTCTGATCCGACATCGAATCTGCAACGACGAGTGTTTTAAAGAGCTCTTTAACTTAAGCCCCCTCTCTATTTTAATCCTGAGTAATGCATGCCGGGCAAAGGTGTCGCTCTCAAACAGCGAAAAGAACTTTCACTAGAACTGCATGAGCTATTCAAAAGATCATTTCTCTGTTGAAACCTGAAAAACTCTGCCACCGCACGTGTTTCTTGAAACTGCGCTTGTAGAACCTGGGTTCTTCAGCGTGAAGAGGCAAATGATTGGACATGTCAGTAGGCTTGTAGACTATGAAAGTGGCCCTCAATTCACTACATTCGCACTGGCTTTTCATCAGGAAGGCGGCGTCAATTAAGCGAAGTAAATTTTTAGAATATATTAAAAAAATAATAAATTTTGTGGGACATTTTTATTTGTTTTTTTTTCATATAAATTATATGGACCTTAGTATACTCTGCTGGCCAGAGTAGTTGGTTCTTTTCTATAATTTCTTCTTTTTGTCAAGAGGTGCACCATTTACAGCTCTGCTATTGAGAAGATCATTATTCCACCCTGTTGTTCTGCCCACTAATTTCGTGACGCTAATAGCATCGATGGCTTAGTGTTCTGTAAACGATCACCGCGTTAAGCAACTTACGATAAAAATCGACACACTCACACTGTGACTGGTTGGAAAGCTTTTATTAATAAATTCCAATACAGTCACAAACTTTTAAATAAATAGTAATTTCCCAACCTGTCTCAGTGTTACTAAAACTGAGACTTTATTAAATAAATAAAGAAACGAAGAAAAAAAGAAATTTCCCAGCCAGTCACATTGTGTCATACTAAGATGTTACCATAATAAGGAATAATAAACATGGAAATCGTAAAAAACATTTACATTTGCGAACGTATCCGTGCTTCGGTAGGCACGTTAAGCCGTTGGTCCCGGTTGCCAATAACATGGCAGTCGTTAAGTCAAGTTGAAGGCCTTATGGGCAGCTTGAAAATTTTCAACAGCAGGTCGCCATGGGGCAGGAATACACATGGTGAAAGGTGGGCGTTTAATATGCCTCTGCCACCACTTCGGTTCTTTTGGCGCAACGCACACAGATATTTCCGTAGGTAGTAAATTAGGCTGATCCATCACGCTGAGGTGGGTGGCTCGATCGGGTGAACTCGGGAACGCCGAGTGTACCCGAGCGAGAAAGAGTCAGCTGCTCTTCGCTGTGTCTAGTATATTCAATTCATACGTAATAATTGATTGCGATTGCCAATGAAGTTTTCACTTCTGCCGGTCTTAAGCACGCACTCTTAACTCTTTTTAATGTATCTATACTGGGAAACGGTAATATTTCCCATTGGAATAGCCGTAGTTACCTTCATAGAAGTAGTAGAAAGGAACGCAGCCACATAACCTCATAGCCACCTTACTTCTGCAGGATAGGCGACAGGAGTTTGTGCTGTACACCTGTAGGTATATATTGAACTGGTTATGAAGCTATTTGTTCTAAGTCCTGGCTAATTCATCAGCGTTCAGGTCAAACCACTAAATGAGTTTAGTTCAAAAACACACTATAAAACATGAAGTTATAAAGAGTTTTTGATTCTGAATTTTATGCTTTCACGCCTAAACTTCAGAACCGATCTAAATGAAATTTAGCTAGGAGATAAGAGCATAAATAGGAATCGAGGGACTAAGTTCATGTGGTTAACGGGAACGGGAAATTTTCACGAACACCACTACGGTGACCATTTCTGGTGGCCATAAGCTTGTCTGCCACCTCAGTGTTATAAAAAAATTGCCGATGAAAATGAAAATATCTTTATTCATGTATGTCACAAAGTAACACTTATGAACGTCAAGATTATTGCTTCTACATGTACATTAACTGTGAATGGTAGAGCCTGAGAAATAACACGGCAATAAAACTCGTGGCCACTCTTTTTAAATCGCCAACAATTATATTAGTTTTCGTTTACATAATTTAAATGAGAGAGAAAGAGACGGAGAGAGTGTGATACTCTGGGACCAAGCTGGTATATTGCTGTAACAGCTCTCTTCTGTAATATAAATATCGTATTGATGCCCGCCGAGTCTTCCCAGAGAAAAATTCCGTACGACATAACGCTATAGAAATAACTGAAATAAACTATTCTAGCCATTTTAACATCAATGAGCCGTCTTATTGTTTTTACTGCATATGCAGCAGAACTTAATTTGCCTGACAATTTTTCTAAATGTGGCCCCTACTGCACTACTGTACTACTTTGCAGTACTTTGACACAATAGCCTGGACAAAATCCAATCCTGATCCATTAAGTTGCACATTGTTCGCCACCTGTCTCACATTAGGTGTCGAAAACTCTGTCGATATCTCACACATGTGAAATTCCTGAACAAGTCATCATCATATTCTTACCTTTCTACCTTCATTAACCGGCTCATCAGTATAGAGACACCCTCGCCTGGAAGGACGCAGTTCCTTGACTCCTCTCCCGCCCCGACTCTCCATAGTACTCAGTTCGGTCTCTCTTGTAAGAGACAGGTATGCCAGTGAAGGTTCACTGGTCAGGTCTGCGACGTCGTATGGAGAATGAACATAGTACTGTAGGTAAAGATATTAAATTACTAGGGAACACAGAACCTAATCCCAGAATACAAAGTAGGGCATGTCTTATTCCAGTGTGTTAGCTACCTCCACAACAAATTGAATAATTCCACAACAAATACTTTATTCCATATACATTTTACAACCCTTTTACACTCCCTTAGAAGTAGAATTTCTGATTTTACAATAAAATTATAGATAGTTTTTAGGGGAGATCACCCTCCCACCCTTACAACAAAAGGCATTTATTTGGGTGTATTTTATTTTATAACTGGAAAAAGGTGGCGCTCGTCCAAAGAATGTGTGAGGAACGATTAATAAGACTATCTATTGTGAAGAATATCGTTTTGTAAAGTGACAAAGCTACTAATTGTTACTATTACTAGCGATTCATAACCCAGTGCTACAACTTTGTTTTTGGGTATGTCAGAAGATGCGTGAAAGTAAGTTGAATGTTGTTGCAATCACTTCGAAAATTGTGCGGCGTAACCTAAGCCGATCGAATACGTAACGAAGTGATACGTAATATGGCAAGTTCTCATGAAAGTATCAGCGTTAAGCTGGAAAAGGGCGTGCTCCGTTGGTTTGGACACGTCTAACTAATGAGTGAGGAACGATTGACGAAGAAGATATATTGTGCGAAAGTAGAGGGTAGAAGGAGCCAGGGTAGGCCGAGACTTACATATGAAGACCACGTGAGCAGATTGCTCAAAAACGGAAAAATGAAAAGTACGTGGATACCCAGACGTGCTTGTATGAAGCGATTGATAAAACTACAAGAAGCTAAAGAAATATGCATAGATCGCGAAACCTGGCGATCTGTCATCTCTGACTACCCCGTCAGATATATAGCGTGAAGATAGTTAATTAACTAACTAATTAACCATCTTCCGCTATATATGGCTATATCGCTGAAAACAGCGATTCTGGTTCTACGGCTTGTCAATAGTAGACTCGGCCCACAGAACACTCCCCGTGGTATTTTTTTTTTAACATCTGATGATAGAGTAATTGGTGCATACTTCAGCTAAAGCATAGTTATCCAAAACGATATAGCAGTTGTTAGCAGAGATCTTGCACATGACTGGTGACGACGCCGTCTCGTTGGGCTTAGGCTTTCTGTAACAAAAATACTTACAAAGTCTCTTATCATAGTCAGTCACATTTTTAGTTCATTCAACAAACTCAAATTATCTTCTGACTAGCTGACCTTCACGACTTCACCTTTTCGAAACCCCGTCGCACTCATTTAAGCCCATCGTTTATTATTCTTGAAGTAATGTATATAAATTTACCGGATTAATAGTATAATAATAGTAATAGTATGATGGTATATAGCTTTTAGTCTTCCTCTATACTAATCAATACAAAAATATTTTTTCAATTCAGACCAGTATAGTCCGATCAAATTAGACCAAAAAATAAGAGTAAAGCTACATAAATTCCCACCAAGCTGAAAATCAGTAAGATTGATTAATATATAATTAAAAATAAAATTTTTAAAATCCCCTCTGTTAGTGACAATTAATTTCTTAGAAAAACCACGTTAAAAAAACGCGCTAAGTACACTACTTCATAGGTCGTAACGTGTACATTTATAACGATTACAACTTTTTGAATCGTTATTATCTCAAAAACGGTGACTCGTAGATAATTTTATGATCTACAACAACGTTTCCCAAAGTGGACGATAACGCCCCCTTGTGGGCGCTGCAGGCCTAAAGGGCCAGGCCAGGTAAGAGACCCAGAAAAAAAATGGGGGCGTTGTGTAGGCTTCGAGGGGCAATTTGTAATTTCATCTAGCTAGGAGGACTCTTACTGCCGCACTCAGATTCGATTTAATGATTGATTAAGGAGTTTTAAGTAAATATTAAAAAAAATTTACTCTCAGAGACAGTTAATGAGTCATTATTGTCATTTAATGTCAATTAACTTTAATGGCCGCTGAACCCTTACTTAAATCTTAAATGGATATTAAATTGACGTTCACGTGCCAAAAGTATGGTTATAGCGCTAACACACGTTAGGATTTGGTTTGTCCCGATCGCGGATTCGATTTGCCTACCGACCAAATCTTACCGTGTGTACAGCAGTCCAGCGGACATAATTATTATTAACTGAATCCGCCTCGATCTGCATCGGATGTGATCAATGTTGCCGTAAATTTTGTCGTAAATTTTCCCAGATTTAATTTTTTTTTTCTCCATACAGACACTTTTTCTTAATGACAGATTTGGTTGGCGGACTCGGTGGATTTGATCTGTCGAGTTCCGGCAGACCAAATCCGAACGTGTGTTAGCGCTATTATGTTACCTATGTTTTTTGCGGAGAGAATCTAAGGTCCGTATTCCAGAACGTTTCTCGGTACTCGATCAACGCTTGAGACTAGATTTTGCCATATAAAATCTACTCTCAAGTGTTTCTCGAGTATTGATAAACGTTCTGGAATACGGCCCTAATAGCGATATGTATAGTGATCCATCCATATTTATAGTCGTGCTTTCATGAAATATTCTGTAATTGATAGTAATTTTCCGTAAAAATTATAGTAAAACATTAAACATTTTTTATTTTGAAGGAAAATAATAATTTTACCCTATAAAAACTACTATATTTTATAAAATTACTTAAATCTCCTTAGGCATGTAACGATATTGCACTTTACCGACATACGTTTCGATACGGCGCACCGCCCTACGTTGACTTAAGTTGGCATTAACATTAACTAATGAACCATTAATTTTCGTCTCTAGGAGCAACGGCCAATTATTTATTTTAATCATAAATAAAATAAAATATCCATCACGCCTTATCCCCGAAGGGTTGGCAGAGGCATATTATATGCCCACTTTTCACCGTGTGGATTCCTGTCCCACGTAATAGGTGGTGAGCCCATTGCCGTGTTGCACGGAAACGCTCGCAAATGTAAATGCCACAAAGTGGCCACACCCATCCGACGACCAGCCATAGTGAAAGTTGCGTACCTCAGTGATCGTTTACCGAACACTGATACCGCGGGGCCACGAGCGCTTCGAATTATTTTAATCATAATTAGTTAAATGACAATTTACACTTATTTAATGAACGACTCTGAGTGCGGCCGTTAGAGACCGACAGAGCTCTCGACTCTCGGCTACAACTTATGAACATCAACTAATATTAATTAAGAGATTGCTCAAACTCGGTTCAATATTTCTCTCCGCGTAGTTCATGTATCTGTGCTGTTTTATTCAATAAATAGAAGATAAATCATCGCATTTTAATAGTTATTAGTATTCCTAGATAGGTAATTTTCGTAGATAATAGACCGCGGGCAATCATGTTTTAACAAGTTTTTGTTAAATAACCCGATTTGTGCATTCCTGTATCAATCGGCTGATTCATAGAATACTGGTTCTTACTTGTTGAGTACATTAAATTCGGATTCATTGAAAATCCCACAAACCCATCGTCGCTTCAGTGCCTTCTATGTCTAAAAACATTTTCGAATGAAGCAATGAAGCCTTCAAGACTGCAAGATCATTTGAATAAAATGCATCCAGATAAGAAAGACAAGAGTGTAGCATATTTTCAAGACCTAGAGATGAAGCATAATACTCAGCCAAGTGTAGCAAAACTATTTTCGGCAGCTGCTAAGCAAGATGACGACGGACTTCGAGCTTCGTACAATATCTCTTTGTTAATTGCCCCTTTTTAAAAAAATAACCACACAACATCGGAGAAGAGTTAATTTTGCCAGCAATAAAGGAAGTAATAACTACTCTGCTTCATAAACCGGCCGCAGATATTATCCGAAAAATTCCTTTGAGTAATAATTCTGTGCAAAGACGAATTGATGAAATGGCTGAAAACATTGAAGGATCATTGTGCAATCATCTGAAGACTAGTCAATTCTCAATTCAGCTCGATGAGTCCACTTTACCTACTAATGAAGCATTGTTGCTGTCTTACGTGAGGTTTATTAAACATGAGAAAATATGTGAAGAACTATTGTTTGCTAGAAATTTAGAGACCGATACAAAAGGCGAAACCATTTTCTATTGAAAATGGTTTCGCCTTGTGTATAGGAAAAGTTTTGTGATGAGAAAGAGATTCCCTTGAAAAATATTATATCAGTTGCTACGGATGGCGCTCCGGCTACGACAGGGTGCCATAAAGGCTTCATAGCGATCTTAAAAAATAAAATTCCAGATGTACTTGCTGTACATTGCGTTATTCATAGACAACATTTGGTTGCTAGAAACTTAAGTGAACGACTATTTCAATCACTGCAGTATGTCATCAAAGCAGTTAATAAAATCCGTACCAACTCTTTAAATGATAGATTATTTCATCAGCTTTGTGTTACTAATAAATAAAATAAATAAATAAATATCCATCATGCCTTATCCCCGAAGGGGTGGCAGAGGCATATTATATGCCCACTTTTCACCGTGTGGATTCCTGTCTCATGATGTCTCATGTGTTACTAATGATAAAAGAATTATATTATTTTATCTGTGCTAATGACGAAGATTCCAACCGTTTGTTGCTTCATACTGAGGTTCGTTGGCTATCAAGAGGCAATTGTCTGACTCGATTTTACAACCTGTTTGACTCTGTGATAGAGTTCTAAATATCCATCACGCCTTATCCCCGAAGGGGTGGCAGAGGCATATTATATGCCCACTTTTCACTGTGTGGATTCCTGTCGCACGTAATAGGTGGTGAGCCCATTGCCGTGTTGAAATAGACAGACGCAGGTAGTGGCTACCTGCTGTTGAAATTTTCAAGCCGCCCATAAGGCCTTCAACCAGGCTTAACGACTGCCATTTTACTGGCAACCGGAACCAACGGCTTAACGTGCCTTCCGAAGCACGGAAACGCTCGCAAATGTAAATGCCACAAAGTGGTCAACCATCCGAGGACCAGCCATAGTGAAAGTTGCATAACTCGGTGATCGTTTACAGAACACTGAGAGCGCGGGGCCACGAGCGTTCTTGGAAACTAAAGATACAGAATTGCGCAACAAGCTCATTACATCAAAAAGTGTTCAACGACAAGAATCTCCAACTGCAAGGCGAAGAACTAAATTTAATTAAAACAAAAAATGTCGTTGCTGCTTTCGCAGCCACTACACAAAAAGAATATGGGCAGACGTGAGTTTCACAATTTTCCGAATTTATCAGTATCCTGCAGTAACGACGACTTGTTTGCCTACTGCTAACATTTGGAAAACCTCCACATTGACTTCACCGAACGATACCAGGACATTTTGAACTTGGAAATACCAGGCTGGGTGTTAGATCAGTTTTCAAATGTCAACACAGCAATCTCACCTCAGCTGGAAGAATAACTTATAGAATTGACAACAAACGAGGAAATAAAAATCAAGTTCAAAAATGGCTATCAAGCATTTTGGCTACAAAAACCGATCCCACAATTGTACCCTGGATTGTGGTCAATCGTTCAACGATTCTTGATAGCATTCCCATCGTCATATTTGTGTGAACGTGGATTTAGTGCTGTGGCAACGCTGCTTACTAAAAAGTCGTTTCATCATTCGTTATCGTTTGCATGTTACCGAACGTGGCGACTTGCGGCTGTTCTTGAGTAAATTGGAACCTGATCAACAAATTTATTAAACAGCATCAGATTCATCCTTCACATTAGTTTTTATATAAGAATCGATTATGTTTGTTTTATTTTGAATAAAAGATACTCTGTCTGAATACTATAAAGTTGCGTTTCAATAATCATTCTCATTGGCAGGTGTAGCCCGTAAGAGTTAACTTGAGACCTGAGCGTCGTTATGTATAACCTACTGTGCTCAGGTCTCCGCTAATATAGCTCACAACAAATTATTAACTTAATTTGAAGTTATAGTGGTTTTTAAGTAGGTGAAAAAATGGGGGCGCTAAAAAATTATTTAGTCTCAAAGTGGGCAGTAGACAAAATAAGTCTGGGAACCTCTGATCCACAATTTTATCTTAAGTATTATAAAATTTACCGTTTTGCTGAAAATCTCGAGATACTAATTTTTTGACCTTTGCATGGGAAATCAGCAAGATTGTTTAAAATATGATTAAACACTTTATTTTTAATCATAGTGTAAACAATCTTTCTGTTTTTCAGCTTGGTGGGAATTTAGGTAGCTTCGAATGTCTAAATTGACCGGACTAGTAGTCACTGAGATTAACGCGTTCAACCAAACTTACAAACTCTTTAGCTTTAAATATTAGTTTAGATTAATTTCGATGCTGGTTTCTAGATACTCTACAACTTCTACTTGAACTTTACTGAGTTCGAGGTCTGTGTATTGTTTGATACCTTTGTTTAGGAGGTCGTAGTGGAATAAATATAAATATAGTAGGACATATTATTTTTTACTCATTGCCGTCTCAGCCAATGTAAGCTAATATAACCTTGTGTTATGGGATCTAGGCGACTGATAAACATATTAATATATTTCTAAATACATACATATTATACATAGCAAACACCCAAACTCCGAAACAAACATTTGTGGATCACACAAATATTTTTATCCGTACCGGAAAACGAACCCAGGACCTCAGTCGCGGCAGTCGCATACACTACCACTGCGTCATCAAGGAATAGCAAGTGCTATTCGAGCCCCTGGAAATCAGGGATTGTAGTGGAACACGGGCAACTTTTCTGCTCTTGGTCATTGCTGTAGATCCTAGTTTCCAGAAGTCACAGTAATGGGAATGCGGGTGGGGATTGATCCCAATAAAAAGTCATAAACTTACCCTTTCTTTCCTCAAGAGGTAGTCAAAAGCACACTACCACCACTAATTGTATTTTGTCCAACATAATGGTGACCTATTGACGTGTTGAATTGGATAAGCATAAGCCTAATGATGATGATGACTTTTTCACTTCATAAAAAAATATGTGAAAGTTAGCATACTCATTGCTTCAAATATTAATCAATTGATGTGACCATACTAGCCTCATCATAGTAGATATCATGCACATATCATTTCTCACATCACTTATTTATACTACACTTCACACACATATCACTAATTATTTAGCCCTCCCACCATTTCTCTCTTTTCCTTCATACAAGCCTAAACATAATGTCTTGAAGTCCTCAGACAGCGGCTTATGGTTAACTGCTGTTGAAATTTTTAAGCTACGAGTATATATAAGGCTTTCAACTTGGCTTTTAACAACAACCACATAGTAGGCATCTGGAACCAATTGCATAATGTATCTTCTAAAGTACGGAAACGCTCGTAAACAGAAATGCCACAAACGGTCACCTATCTCAAGATCAGCCATAGGGTAAGATGCTTAACGCAGTGATCGTTTATAAAACACAGCCATCAGAAGGCTTCGAGACTGCCTCTGTGGCGCGGTGGGAGTGTATCCGACTGCTACGCAAGAGGTCGTGGGTTCGATTCCCACCCATGATAAAACTTTGTGTGATGAGCCCGATGGTTTATTCTGTATCTGGGTGTTATTCATCTATAATAAGTATGTATTTAGAAATATATAAGTATGTTGTTTGCGTTAAGCTGGAAAAGGGCGTGCTCCGTTGGTTTGGACACGTCCAACGAATGAGTGAGGAACGATTGACGAAGAATATATATTGTTCAAAAGTAGAGGGTAGAAGGAGTCAGGGTAGGCCGAGACTTACATATGAAGACCACGTGAGCAGATTGCTCAAAAACGGAAAGGTCAAAAGTACTCGGATACCCAGACGTGCGTGTATGAAGCGATTGATGAATCTCGAAGAAGCGAAAGAAGTATGCATGGATCGCGAAGCCTGGCGATCTGTCCTCTCTGACTACCCCGTCAGGGATACAGCGTGAAGATAGTTAGTTTAGTTTATCAGTTATCTGGTTCCCGTACTACAAGCTCTGCTTAGTTTGGAATTAGATGGTGTTGAGAGAGTTGTCCCAACAATATTTATTTATTTCTTTCTTGTAAAACCACGACGTCACTATGCAGCGCGAGTGCTGCACCTCTGGTGTTGCAAACGTCTATAGGCTACGGTGACCACTTTTCATCAGGTGGGCCATATGCTTATCTGCTACCTCAGTGGTATAAAAAAAACTATAGATCCTGTTTATAGAATGACTCACATTATAGCAATGTCAGCCAACGCCAAGGAGTTGGTGACGTGACAAGCTCCAGCTTCCGTCATCACTGGCCACCACCTCCAGTCTCCAGCTTCAGAAGGGACCAGCTTAATATTCATTTCAGGCATAACCTGTAAACACAAAATATATAAAAAAACTAGCTGCCCCCGCAACTTCGTTAGCGCCACCAAAAATGTGATAAATGAAGAACTGCTCGACCGATTTTGTGCAAACTTCACATAAACCTTCTACTAAATAGTCCGAACAAAGCCTAAACATTTGGTTTGGATAGATGAGCCCGTTCTTTCGTTCTAAAATTACAACAAAAAGTGGCATTAATTGTTATATACATTGATAATAAATTTCTATCAAAATTGTCTTAATCACTTTTGAATTTCCACGCTCCACTTTGCTTGTAGCATGATATAATATAAAATCTAAAGCCTTCCTCGTTAAAAGGGCTATCCAATGGTACAAGAAGTTTCTATTCCAGTCAGTAGTAACTGTGATTCATTCAAACAAACTCTTCAGTTTCATAATTTAGTAAAAAACTATAATTATTGATATCACTAGGCATTATCAAGACTGTTTGGCTGCCAAACAGTCTTGATAATGCCTCGTGTGTAGGTGAAACACGTGTCGACATCGTACGGCATTCTATAAAAGCGGATTATTGCAAAAATAACATTTAAAAACAAAATAATTATAGTTTTTTAAAATGGATTTTCGCCATGTAACGCCTGATTCAATTAGTTATTCATAATTTAGTATTATAAGATTTATATAAGGTGTATATAAGCCAGCTGTACTGCCTTTTCAACCTTTGTTGGAGGAATGGCAGCGTACCAAGAGATTGGTGTCAGGCTGTCATCGTGCCGCTTTACAAAGGAAAAGGGTCACAGCAAGAGTGCAAAAACTACCGCGGCATAAGCTTGCTCAGCATCGTCGGCAAATTGTATGCAAAAGTTTTGATAAAAAGAGTGATGAATGAAACTGAAGGAAAAATGTGGGATGTACAAGCAGGATTGAATGATGAAAGGAAGGGGATGCACGGATCAGGTCTTTTCCTTACGATGCGTAGTAGAAAAGCTTTTGGCGAAAAGTCAAAAAGTCTATTGCGTATTTGTAGACTTGGAAAAGGCCTATGATAGAGTGGTGAGGAATGAACTGTGGTCAACACTGGCCAGGTATGGAGTAAACAGCCACTTGATACGAGCACTGAAATCTCTCTATGAGGGCTCCAGTGCTTGTGTCAGAATCAACGGAGCTTGCACAGACTTTTTTCACATTGAAAAAGGTGTGAGACAGGGTTGTGTAGCGTCGCCGTTGCTGTTTAACCTATACATGGACAGCTGCCTGAAAGAACTGCAAGAGAGTACGTATGGTATAAAAATGGATGAACTGACCGTCAAGTGCCTCCTATACGCCGATGATCAGGTAATACTAGCAACATCGGCGGAGGAGTTGCAGTTGATGGTAAACATTATGCATGATTTGTTAATAAACAAAGGAATGAAAGTGAATGTAAACAAGTCGAAAGTAATGGTTTTTGAAAGAGAGGTAAGTACGACGGATTGCTCAATTCTTGTGGAAGGAGAAAGAGTAGAACAAGTGAAAGAGTTTGTATATCTGGGTACAAAATTTACGAGAGATGGAAAGTGTGACTATGACATTGAGCGAAGAGTTTTGGCAGGAAATAAAGTGAATGAAGCCATGTACGCCTTTATGAGCAGTCAGAACGTGTCTAAGAAGGCAAGACTGGCTGTACATAGAGGAGTGCTGGTCCCCACACTTATGTATGGCAGTGAAAGCTGGGTATGGCAGTAGACGCATAAAAGTAAAATTAATGCCGTGGAAATGAGAAGTCTGCGAAGTATAGCTGGAGTGAAGTTGATGGGTATAGAAAGGAATAGCGTGATAAGGGAACATTGCGGTATGACAGAAGAGGTAGTGACTAAAATAGAAAAAGGGATGCTTAGATGGTTCGGACACGTGGAGAGGATGGATGAAAATAGACTGACGAAGCAGATATATGTGGCGAGAGTGAATGGGCAAACTGGTAGGGGTCGACCTCGGCGCACGTATGTCAGGATCCATAAGTGGAAAGCCATAGTCTCTGCCTACCCCGATGGGAAACAGGCGTGATAATATGTATGTATGTATGTATATAAGCGGTCACAACAAGAACTCCGGGGCCGAGTGACCTCTCTGTTAGAGGTGCAACAGTTGACTGACAGACGCAGGCGCCCTTACGTAGTCGGGAGGTCAGACGGCAGTCGCTTCCCACAATGTCGCCTGTACAACGGTCTATGCTCTGAGGAGTAGTTTGATATGATGCCCACGGCTACCTTCTATCATCGCATCGCTCGCCATAGACAGGGTGTTCACCCTCACACTTTGAGTCCGGAGCGCACGCATACGGTTAGGTCCGATAGAGGCTTTATTCCGCGTACGCTTAGATTGTGAAATGAACCTGGAACCCTGGAGGAGCCTGGGTTTTACCCAATGTCTACAGTATGGGGTTTTTCAAAAGGGGTCTTAGAAGGTTTATAAAGGGTCGGCAGCGCGAGTGCTGCACCTCTGGTATTGCAAACGGCCATAGGCTACGGTGACGGCTTTCCATCAGGTGGGTTGTACGCTTGTCTGCCACCTCAGTGGTATAAAAATAATAAAAATTTCGACAGAGAAAAAAAAAAGCCAAACAATAGCTGCTTCTACCAGTCAAATACTCGTAAATTTATTATGTACTACAAAGAGTATGTAATCACAGCGTCACCCAAAACTCACATCGACTGCTATTTGATACATATCCACAGATGTCTCCATGTCCTGGAACTCCTCAAACTTCTGGAGGTGGAAAAGGTCGGAGCTGGCGACTGCGTTGACAAACCTGTCACATATTGAAGGACTTATATAAGTATAAAGGTATACAGTTATAAATACAGACTTACATATGAAGACCACATGAGCAGATTGTCTAGGATACCCAGACGTGCATGTATGACTACCTCGTCAGCCATACAGTTTGAAGATAGCCGGTAATAGGCATCGACTGTTACCTATGTGAGATTTAGAACCTTCTTGTGGAACGAAATTCCCTATGCTATTCTTGTGGAACGAAATATTGAAGCGCTCGTGGCCCCGCGATCTCAGTGTTCGGTAAACGATCACTAAGGTACGCAACTTTCACTATGGCTGGTCGTCGGATGGGTGACCACTTTGTGGCATTTACATTTGCGAGCGTTTCCGTGCTTCGGAAGGCACGTTAAGCCGTTGGTCCCGGTTGCCAGTATAATGGCAGTCGTTAAGCCTGGTTGAAGGCCTTATAGGCGGCTTAAAAAAATTTCAACAGCAGGTAGCCACAGCCTGCGTCTGTCTATTTCAACACGGCAATGGGCTCACCACCTATTACGTGGGACAGGAATCCACACGGTGAAAAGTGGGCATATAATATGCCTCTGCCACCCCTTCGGGGATAAGGCGTGATGGATATTTATTTATTTATTTATTTTTAAATTCCCTACCGAGATCTTCGACAAGATGCTAGCTTCATGCAAGTGTTTTCTAACATTGACAAGTCGTGTCTACTATTGACAGAATCGCTATGTTAGCTGTCAAAATTTTAGTAGACTATCAAAAATGCAACTGACTAGCAGCCACTGGCGCGGTACGTGTTAGTAGAACTCATCGGCCGACCGATAGAAGTCTATTGGAGTACGATTGTAATAGTAGACTTCGAAAAACTGTCAAAATTGTACCGGTGGCTTTTTATTGACGATTTTGGATCTTTTTCGATGCGATTGAAATAGCAGACTCGGCCCCCTGGTTTGAAGCAATTCCATTTATAGTGCTTCAGAAGGCTTGAACAATTTCAATAGCATGTCGGTCACAACCTACGGTTCTCCATTTCATCAAGACAACGGTTTTACCACCTGTTACATGGTAGATAAATGAAACATATGGATAAGGGAAACAAATGTCTGGCTATGACCGCCCCGCCGGGTCCCGGTAAGAGGGGAAGACCCAAGAAGTGGTGGCTTGACGTCGTAAGGGATGACATGCGTGCCAATGGTCTCACTACAGGGGATGCCGACGACCGTGCGAAGTGGAGAAGATATTGTAGAAAAGCGGACCCCGGGCGTCACAAAACGCAACTGGGACAGACGCTCGGATGATGATGATAACGTGGTAGATAAATGCACACTGTAAAACCTTTGGTGATAAAGACTATACTGATAAACAAAAGAAAGAATCGGCAATCGGGATTCAAAATATTATTATTCAACTGGAACTTTACTAGAACAATGGAGAAGTATATGTACTATGATAACGTATATTTATTTATACCAAGGTAGGCCTATACTTACATATGAAAACTACGTGAGCAGATTGCTCAAAAACGGAAAAGTAATAAGTACTCGGATACCCAAACGTTCGTGTGTGAAGCGATTAATAAATCTACAGGAAGCGAAAAAGTATGCTAAGATCGCGATGCCTGGCGATCTGTCCTCTCTGACAACCCCGTCAGGAATACAGAGTGAATATGGTTATGTTAAGTTTTATTTATACCTGGTGTAATATGCGTATTTCTCATCATGAACATCGATGCTCCAGTATTTTTTTATTACTGCCGGCAATTTAGCTGTATCCATTCGATTCTGAAATATAAATCTGTGTGTTAATCTGCAGATTTTTTTCGAGATCGAAAATGAAAGAGATTTCCTTAGATAACTGAAGAATCTCTTACCACGTAACAGCAAGTGATCGCAGGCATGCTGAACTCCCATGATCTGAAGTCCTTCTCCAGTGTCATCACTGTAGGGCTCTCGTTGAACCGCTGCAACTGCCCTAATGAAACGTTCAGGGCTTCCCAAATGGCAAGAGCACAGGTGCATATCCAGAGAAGTCTAAAAATGTAATCAAAAATCGAATTACAAGAATTTCTAAAATGTAAAAACTTCTTTTTAAAATTGCCACAACATGTTCATGTGCTTGTCTGCCAAATCAGTAGTATATAAAAAACTTGGAAACAATTTTGAAAAGCAATTAGTAGCTAACTTTTTCTAAATTTTAACTTTAAAGAGGAAAATTCTTTTAGTCACGAACTGGACTCGAACCAGGGTCTTCTGGTTCAATGCACCAGACGCGTTGCCAACTACACCACCGTGACCTGCTCGATACTGACGAAATACCACCTCTTTACGTCTTAAGAAGACGTAAGGCGCCATCGGCCGGCACTTAGCAAAGTTGGACGGTACGAATGTATAGAATTGCATCTATAATTATTCGATTTGTGATAACACTTGCCTAAACATTAGAAACAATTTTAAAAAGCAATACTAATTACTTTTCTAAATGGTTCTACCAGATTTGTGCTAACTTATTCTAAATTAAAAAAAAGCGCTTACGGCCCCGCGGTCTCAGTGTTCTGTAAACGATCACTGAGTTACGCAACTTTCACTATGGCTGGTCCTTGGATGGGTGACCACTTTGTGGCATTTATATTTGCGAGCGTTTCCGTGCTTCGGAAGGCACGTTAAACCGTTGGTCCCGGTTGCCAGTAAAATGGCAGTCGTTAAGCCTGGTTGAAGGCCTTATGGGCGGCTTGAAAACCTTCAACAGCAAGTCGCCACAACCTGCGTCTGTCTATTTAAACACGGCAATGGGCTCACATGGGACAGGAATCCACACGGTGAAAAGTGGGCATATAATATGCCTCTGCCACCCCTTCGGGGATAAGGCGTGATGGATATTTATTTATTTATTTAAAAAAAAAAAAATTATAAAAAACTTGTTAGAATGTGAAAAGGGATTATTGAGGACAATGATCCTCAGGAACATGAGAACCAAATCCACATTCCAGGATAATTTTGGAGCAGGTTAATCTTTGATGCTATGCCGGACTCTTACCGAATATATCCACACGGTGCCCTTCCATTTGTCTACGGCCAAGAGTCCCGGGTAAGCCCTCGGGAGGAAAACCACAGGTTAATCTTACCGTTCAATCCAGAGTCTCCTGGGCGCAGCTATGTGATTAAATCCATGGATGCTTGTATCGTTACAAAAATCCTTTCCGTACTTCAACGCAGAGACTAAGGTCTTATTGCACCATTTCTTGATTTTCGATGACCGCTGTGGGGTCTTGCGGTACACAGGATACTCGTAAGAGTACATAGAGATGTACTTCAAAATTAATGCGATTATCTCCCCCTATACTTTTTTTTTATGATGAGATAAAATCTCTGGACTCATGACACCGTTACGAGACGCAGCTATAGTGTGTGCATATATGCATGTACATATAGCAGTTCGCGAACGCGTGTAGATATTTTATTTGATAGTAAGTTGGTAGGTAGATTCAATACCTTGCTAATAAACAATAATCTTCATCATCTAACATTGATCCCGGTCTTCTACAGGTCTTTTAAATAAATTTTGTGTGATCAATTAAGATTATTTTAGTGTAGAATTTTTTTTATCATCATCATTATTAACGTCCGTTGGTTTGGACACGTCCAACGAATGAGTGAGGAACGATTGACGAAGAATATATATTGTTCAAAAGTAGAGGGTAGAAGGAGTCAGGGTAGGCCGAGACTTACATATGAAGACCACGTGAGCAGATTGCTCAAAAATGGAAAGGTCAAAAGTACTCGGATACCCAGACGTGCGTGTATGAAGCGATTGATGAATCTCGAAGAAGCGAAAGAAGTCTGTATGAATCGCGAAGCCTGGCGATCTGTCCTCTCTGACTACCCCGTCAGGGATACAGCGTGAAGATAGTTAGTTAGTTTTAGTTAGTATTATCAACGTCGATCCCGGTCAATTTTTTAAATCAAAACTTTTAGCGCGGTACGCATATTTTTAGATGAGATAAAATCTCTGGACTCGCGACACCGTTACGAGACGCAGCTATAGTGTGTGCATATATGCATGTACATATAGCAGACCGCGAACGCGTCTAGATAAATAAATTATTCTTAAATTTAGAATTCACTTCTGTCAGCAGTCCCGGAGTGCAAACCTTATTTTTTTTTATTGTATGTTAGGGCTGTGGTAAAGATAATCTGAGAAAAGTCGACTAATGGATGCTCTCGGACTTTTCTCAATCTTAGTAAGAGTGAGGTGTAATACGGATGGAGTGGTGGAAATTAGGAAGAGTGTAGGGAGTCGTAAGGTGTGTGGCATGAGAGTGTGTGAGTGGGTCGTCTTGTTTTCACACCTATACTTATATTGAAGCGCTCGTGGCCTCGCGGTCTCAGTGTTCTGTAAACGATCACTGAGTTACGCAACTTTCACTATGGCTGGTCCTCGGATGGGTGACCACTTTGTGGCATTTACATTTGCGAGCGTTTCCGTGCTTCGGAAGGCACGTTAAGCCGTTGGTCCCGGTTGCCAGTAAAATGGCAGTCGTTAAGCCTGGTTGAAGGCCTTATGGGCGGCTTGAAAATTTCAACAGCAGGTAGCCACAACCTGCATCTGTCTATTTCAACACGGCAATGGGCTCACCACCTATTACGTGGGACAGGAATCTTGATCTAGCTCCAAATTTTGGTTTAGCTCCAAATACAGGGATTTTTTTGTTACAAGAGTGTCGCCTTCGTTAACGTCACGTCTTGCGCCGGGTTACGTGGGAAACAAATGTCTGGCTATGTCAGCTCCGCCGGGTCCCGGTAAGAGGGGAAGACCCAAGAAGTGCTGGCTTGACGTCGTAAGGGATGACATGCGTGCCAATGGTCTTACTACAGGGGATGCCGACGACCGTGCGAAGTGGAGGAGAAAATGTAGGAAAGCGGACCTCGGGCGTCGCGAGACGCAACTGGGACAGACGCTCGGATGATGATGATGACAGGGATTTTTTTCTTTGCTTTTTTTTTGTTTTTTACTCAGCTCCGTCTTGCCCAAGGTAATCTGATTTAGGGATAAGATAAGATAATTATTTATTTGCGTGAAATATAACCATATTTCATGGATCTTAAATACATATTTGTTCACAGCACATTTCGTCTAATTTAGACATGCAAATGTCAATTTTCCATATGTAATTTGATGGAAATCAATCTCAATTATTATAAATTCGATCTTAATTATACATTCCAATTAAATTAAATTAATTATATGTATTCCAACATATATTAATTATTTTTAATATGAATTTAAATTAGATGTCATGGAATCTAGAAGACTGATTAACATATTTGTATATTTCTAAATATATGCATGGTATATATAGGAAACACCCAAACTCCGAAACAAACATGTGTGGATAACAAAAATACTTTTTCCGACCCGGAAATCGAACCCTGAACCTCAGTCGTGGCATACACTACCACTGCGCCACCGAGGAAGCTATTTGGAAAATACCTAAAGACTGACAAGAAGAAGACTTGGTTATAAACTGGTAACTGCTCGTGGTCTTCTTTGCAGAGGGCAGATAACACCTGCTGCTATTCGATGTCATACACCAGCAATCTACTGGAGCTAGATAGATAGTAGAGATAGATGAGATAAAATCTCTGGACTATTAATAAATTTAGTTCACTTATGTCGGTATTTTTTTCAAGTTTTAATGGAGATTAATTTTGTGGTTTTAACAATATAAACTTTCAGTATCTTTCTTTCTTTACCAAATGACCCTGTAATTGGGTTCTGTCCACTTTATTTGGATAGTTTATACCTTTAAAATATGTTTTATTTTCACGTGACCTTATTTAACGATTGCAACGTAACTAAAATAAGTAGAACATATATTAATTCTATTAATTGTACTGCACGAGAATTAATGTCTTATCTGCAATTGTCATGCAACTAGATACTAGAGGCACTGTGGATTCGCTTCCGTGAAATTTGAATCACGCAAATGTATTTACGTCAGAAGAAAATGTTTCTTCGAGATACATTCATACATACATATTGTAACGCCTTTATCCCCGAAGGGGTAGGCAGAGGCATACTATACGATCATTTCACCGCATACATTTTTGTCCCACGTAACAGGTGGTGAGTACATTGCCGTGTTAAAATGGACAGGCGCAGGTTGTGGTGACCTGCTGTTAATTTTTTTTATAAGGCATATACGGCCTTCAACTTGGCTTAACGAGAGACTAAAAAAGAGACTAACTATCTTCACGCTGTATCCCTGACGGGGTAGTCAGAGAGGACAGAGTAATATATAATTAATTACACCACTAGATGTGCTCCGCAGCTTCGCCTGTGAGATAAATTAAACCCCTGTGGCACACCTGTGAGTCAGAGACATGTCTTCATAAATAACTTTACAATTGCTCGATTTTTTGGCATTTATGATTACGGCTCCGTTACTACCCTAGTAGCGTGGTGATATATAGACTATAGCCTTCCTCGTAAATGGACAATCCAACACAAAAATATTTTTTTCAAAACCGACCAGTGGTACCTGATATTAGCGCGTCCGCAATCCAACAAACAAACACTCCAGCAATAATATTAGTAGGTATAGATTTAGATATAATATTAAATTGCCTCAATTAAGATCTTTATCAATTAAAAGTTAGCTAATCTATCGCCACAAAATCGATATTAGAATTGTATGCATGCATGAACCATGAAGCCTATTTACTAAAAGGGGTACACAGAGGTATACCATACAGCGTCAGTTGTATTTACACCTACACCTGCTAATCAATATTTTCTTTTTATATTTGTCACCACAAAATGGCGTCGTCCGCTTGATGGTGAGCAAAGACGACGACCCGTGATTGTGGGCCGAAATCACAACCCACAAGGCTCCGATGGCGACCCTCAATTTAACAGCCCATATATATGGTTATTCAAGCTTCTCTTAAACGACCCAGGATTGTAAGAGGAGGGAAACACGTGCGCCGGTAGAGAGTTTCATGCTTTTATGGTCGATTCCCACCCAGGATAAAACCTTGTGTGATGAGCACAATGGTTCATTCTTTTTTTTTTCTTACGTGGCACGACAAAATGGCGTCGCCCGCCTGATGGTAAGAAAAGACGACGACCCGTGATTGTGGGCCGCTATCTCAACCCATAGGGCTCCGATGGCAAACTTCAATTTGACGGCCCAGAAATATGGTTTTTCACTCTTCTCTTAAAGGACCCAGGATTGTAGGAGGAGGGAAACATGTGCGCTGGCAGAGAGTTCCATGTTTTTATGGTGCGACATATGAAAGATCTACGGAATCTTTCCGTTCTGGGCAAGATAATAAGTTTTATTGTGGAAACATAGGTAGATACATGAGTTCTTAGTATAATAAGAATAATATAAGTTCAATGAGCTATGTCCAGTCGTGTAGGCATATAATATTAATTTAATGAATTAATAGAAATAATTATAATTTGACTGCCTCTGTGGCGCGGAGGGAGTATATCGGACTATACGCAGGAGGTCGTGGGGTCGATTCCCACCCAGGACAAAACCTTGTGTGATGAGCACGATGGTTCATTCTTTTTTTTTTTCATACTTGGCACTTCAAAACAGCGTCGCCCGCCTTATGGTAAGCAAAGACGACGACCCATGATTGGGGCCGCTGTCTCAACCCACGCAGGGCTCCGATAGCGACCCTCATCTTGACGGCCCAGAAATATGCCTTTTCATGCTTCTCTTAAGGACCCAGGATTGTAGGAGAAGGGTAACACGTATGCTGGCAGAGAGTTCCATGTTTTTATGGTGCGACATATGAAGATCTACGGAATCTTTCGGTTCTAGGCACGATGGTGTCCACAGTGTAAGGATGACATCTCTGCCCGCCCGTGTTGTTCGGGAACGGAAGAGGGACTGTGGTGGATTCTGTGTCTGGGTGTTATTTATCTATAAATTTTTTTTTCCTTGTGGCAACCCTAGGTATAACAACTGATTTGAATTGGCTCCGTATTTTATATGTAATATTGCAAAATTAATTATAATTTTAATTAAAAACCAATTCATCATTGCTAAATAATACCATATTGAGTGTTAAATAATCATTTTCACCATTTATTGTGCTAAAAGTAGATAAATATAAACTTAAAAATTGACCGGTGTAGTGACAGTTAGAACAGGTGGTCGCTTTAAATATTTTAAATAGTGTATGACATTTTGTAAGCGCCGTTAAAATGGTCTATGCAAAATAAAGATATTTTTATTTATTTTATTTTATTTTAACATCGGAAAAATTTTAATATTTGAAATTATTACTTGGATTTGGCAAGATTTATAAAACTAATAGTTTTTTCAATCAAGGTTTGTGAGTTTATTTACTTTTACATCCTCATATGTCCATTATTAGTGCGATTTTGTAATTTTCTATGAATAAAACATAATCTCTTTATGTTTCGCATTTCTTTGCTCTAAGTCTACTTTGCTAATAATTACTGATTCTGTAGCACGTAATTATAACAAAATGTCGAATACTAATAACATGATAATGACGCGTAAGGCCTTGGCTCATCAACAAGAGACAAGGCTTCAATTAACGTTGAAAGAGTTACAGATTTTGAGTGAGAAGTGCGATAAACTGAACAAGGAAAGGGACGAAAATGAGTTAGAACTGCTAAGTATTTTAAGTAAGAACGGACAACTCAAAAAAGAACTGGCACAGTTGCATTCACTGTATACTGATGCCTTACAGGATCGGGATAGGTTACAACTTATAGTTGACAGTTTTGATTCATGTAGGAAACATTATGAACAAACTCTGCACCAAATTAGAATACTAAAGGAGGAGCTACAACGATCGGAAATCAAAATATCGCAACTAGAAGACGAGAAACAGAGCACAGTGGTTCAATCTAATCAGAGTTTGTTCGATGAACTGATGGCTACAAGCTTAGATACTGCTACAGCTCACCCTTCCATTGTCATAGACCTCACTTCGATGATGAAACCGGGGGCTGTTTTAAATCATTAAAAATTATTAAGTGTAGTAAGAATACGTTAAAGAAATATTTAAAAATTAAAAAGTTTATTACTAAATCTAAAAAAATTATACATAAATACAAGTTTTTTATAAATAGCATGTCACTTAATAGACAGAGATTGCAACTGATTGACCAGGAAAATATGTATATGTTAGAACTTGATACTGTTGCACAACAGTACAAAACTGATACACAGGCCCTTCAATGTCAGATTGACAGACTTCAAGACTCTTTGAAATTAATTTCATATAAATATGAAACAGCAGAGAAACAGAGTAGGGAACAGGTGTTAGCCATAGGTAAATTAGTAAATTCATGTCATTGTTAAAATGACCAATTGATATCCGCAGGCCATGTTCCCTCCTCACCCTTGAGTTGTGAAAGAATTAGATGCAATGATGAATTTTCACCAATTAAAACTGTGTACAGTGTGGATAATAGTATATTAAGTTCAAGTAGTAATTGCGAGGCATCTATAATAGAAAAGTTGCAAATAAAAAGTGATGCAAAGTCCATAGTCTATTGCGATGAAATAGGTAAAAATTTTGGACATTATTTATCACAGTTAAGTCATTCTGTAATAATTCATTAAAAAAAAAAATGGTTGGCAGAAGAGTCAATATTAATAGTGACAAACTTTTAAAAATTTTTGCTAAGTTATCAAGTCTGCAAGTAAAACAAGTAATTTTGTCCACCTTGCCATACAGCACTGCTATGAGCCACAATGAAAATCACTTAAGATACAAGTTAAATATGAAACTACATACCATGGTATCATATTCCAAAAAAATTGAATTGTTCGATTGGAACATAATTTTCAATAATAATAGTTTGTTGACATTAGATAGATATTTTCTATCAAAATTTTTACAATTTTACAACGAAAGGTAGCTCTGTTGCTATCTAATTTTTTAATTTTTCAAGCCAAATTATTGGCAAGTACAACTGCTTTTATTGAGCAGTATAGTTTTGATACTTCACATTTGGAAAATGAAATTCCAAAAAACTAGTTTATAGGACAACAGATAATAAATCTGGCCAGTTGACTTTGGCCCTGAGAATAATCTTAGTAAAAATATTGTTTTTATAAACCTGGTGCACCATAATGTTAGAGGTTTAATAAATGGTAAAGATTGAGAGTTAGAGCTATACATTAATGCAAATTCTATTAATATTTTTTGTGCAACAGAGCACTGGTTAAAAGATCATCAAATCACATTGTTGAACTTCGTAAATCACCAGGTTGCTAGCTCGTTCAATAGAAAACATTCTAAACGTGGAGGCTCTTTAATATTAATTAATAAAAACTTAAAATTTAAAGAACGTAAAGACTTAGTAGCCCTCTCCATTGAGCGAGTTATTGAGATTGCCAGTATTGAATTTGAGCATTTCATCTTGTTGAGCGTATACAGTCCCCCTGATGCTTCTTACATTGAATTTGAAGAAAAGCTTGGAGAAGCACTGTTCAAATGCCATTGTTCTAAGAAATCTATAATAGTTTGTGGAGATTTTAATGTTGATATATTAGATACTTCATTAACTCCATAAGAGAGAAATAAAATGAAAAATTTATTTAAATCCTTTAATAAAAAATAAAAAATAAATATCCATCACGCCTTATCCCCGAAGGGGTGGCAGAGGCATATTATATGCCCACTTTTCACCGTGTGGATTCCTGTACCACGTAATAGGTGGTGAGCCCATTGCCGTGTTGAAATGTACAGACGCAGGTTGTGGGTACCTGCTGTTGAATTTTTTGAAGCCGCCCATAAGGCTTTCAACCAGGCTTGACGACTGCCATTTTACTGGCAACCGGGACCAACGGCTTAACGTGCCTTCCGAAGCACGGAAACGCTCGCAAATGTAAATGCCACAAAGTGGTCACCCATCCGAGGACCAGCCATAGTGAAAGTTGCGTAACTCAGTGATCGTTTACAGAACACTGAGACCGCGAGGCCACGAGCGCTTCAAAATCCTTTAATCTGCATAGAACATTCTTAGAACCCACTCGTATTACAGCCACCAGTGCAAAATGTATTGATAATATTTTTACTGATATTAAACCTATAGATAAAGGTATTGTGGATCCTGTGGAGTCAGATCATCGTGGCCAATGGATAAAATTTCCTTAAAGTAGTAACAAAGTCAGCAAAAAACAAATTAAATATGTACCAATTAACCAAAGTCGTATGAATAATTTTAAAGAAAATGTATTAATGAGATTACCATATCTACCTAACTTCACTTGTGTAGACCAGTCATATAAACACTTATTTAATTTGATTAATGATGAGTTTGGCAAAGTTTTTACCTCAAAAACACTACAGATTGGTGGTCGTCCTGTTTTCATTGATTGGGCAACACCAGGTATCTTTAAAAGAAATAAATTAATTATTTGAATTATATTCAGAAAAATCATATAATTATTTGAATTATATTCAGAAAAATCATATAATTTTAGAAATAAATTATTATTAAAATAAATTATTAAAAGAAATAAATTATTTGAATTATATTCAGAAAAATCATATAATTTTAGGCAAACCTTTCAGGAATATGTTAAAAATTATTCAAAGATATTTAAACAAACGTGTCATCTTGCTAAGTCAAACTTCATTAAAAATAAAATTTCTAATTCTGTAAATAATATAAAAATGACTTGGAACATCATTAACTCTGAATGCGGTAGATCTTTAGTGACTGAAAGGGATTTCCACTTAAAAGTAAATGGTTGCCATATTACAGGGGACCTGGAAGTGGCGACGGAGTTTGAACATTTTTTCAAAAATGTACCTATATTGACAACAAAATCTCTCCAAGCGTCTTCCAGTTCCGCTGAACTTTTATTAGAAGAATCTGTTCTTTGTTGCAGGGATGCATTTGTATTCACAGATATTAGTGCTTAGGACATTGTAAAAACATTTAAATGTATCGAAATTAAGAAAACCGCGGACCTTTGGGGATTATCGGACAAAACTGCATCATGTATAATTGAGGTAATTGCGCCCCATCTAGCAACTGTGTTTAATGACTGTATTTCTAGTGGTACATTTCCTGATTTAATCAAACACAGCAAAGTCGTTCCCTTGTTCAAGGCTGGCAGCGCTACAGAGCCGTCTAATTTCCGACCAGTGTCAGTGCTGCCAACTTTGAGCAAAGTATTTGAAAAAATAATCTTAAATCAAATGCTATCCCATTTTAATAGTCATAAAATACTTCATGCGAATCAATTTGGGTTTACGAAAGGGCGCTCAACTTCCGATGCTGGTGTTGAGTTATTAAAATGTATTCATGAAGCTTGGGAAGACAAGCACGATGCATTAGGTATATTTTGCGATCTATCAAAGGCTTTTGATTGCGTTCAACATGAAACGCTGTGCAAAAAATTACACCACTATGGAATAAGAGGCAAAGCTCTCGACTTTCTGTCTTCATATTTGAACAATAGAATACAGAGGGTCGATATTAATGGTACACGTTCTGTAGGCTCCATGGTTACAATGGGTGGGCCATTCTTGTTCCTCATTTATATTAATGATTTACCATTTTATGTAGGGGACAGGAATAGGATTGTTTTGTTTGCAGATGACACCTCATTAATTTTTAAAATTAACAGACAATTAGATAAATATGACGATGTAAACAATGCAATTGCAAGAGTAGTTCATTGGTTCAGCTCAAATAATCTTTGCCTTACTAAAAATAAAACTAAATGTATAAAATTTACTCTACCAAATGTAAAACAAGTTGCGGCCAATGTTCAACTGAATGGACAAGTGTTAGAGTTTGTAGAATCAACTGTGTTCCTCGGTATAACTATTGATGCCAATTTGCAGTGGGGCCCACACATAGAACAGACAGCCTCTAGATTAAGTTCGGCTGCATACGCTGTAAAAAAGATCAGGACTCTAACAGATGTGGATACGGCTAGAATGGTTTACTTCAGCTATTTTCATAGTATTATGTCTTACGGTATTCTCCTTTGGGGGAGTGCTGCAGATTTTAATATTATTTTTGTTCTACAAAAGCGGGCTGTACGCGCTATTTATAGTTTGGGCCCCAGAGTTTCTCTCCGAGAAAAATTCAAAGAAGTAAATATTCTAACCGTACCATCACAATACATTTTTGCCAATCTTATGTATGTCCAGAAAAATCTATCCCAGTTTTCTAAACTCTGTGATAAACATAATATAAACACTAGAAATAAAAATAATCTTTCAGTCCACCACAGTCGACTACATAAGATTGGCGATTCTTTCCAGGGTATACGCTTTTACAACAAGCTTCTATGTGACCTGAGAAATTTACCATTAAATATATTTAAAAAGTTTATTAAAAACAAGCTTTGTGAAAAAGGTTTTTACTCCGTTACAGACTATTTGCAGGACAGGGACGCCTGGAAATGATCTGCTGGCAAAGTGAAATAATATTAAATTGTAAATAGGCCATCAAAAAAAAAGCCTTCCTAAGTTTCTTGCCGGTTCTTCTCAGATGGGCCGCGTTCCGAACCGGTGGTCGCTTTAAATATTTTAAATAGTGTATGACATTTTGTAAGCGCCGTTAAAATGGTCTATGCAAAATAAAGATATTTTTTATTTTATTTATTATTTTATAATATGTATGTATTTAGAAATATATAAGTATGTTTATCAGTTATCTGTAATAGGCTGCACAAGAATAAAATTTGCGCAAAACACCTTGGATTTAAGACTGATGAGAGTTCTCCAATATTCTCAGAACAGTTGACTCGTAAGGGCGCAATGTTGTTTTATCTCTTTAGCCCGTGACTTATCCAAAGGATATAAATTCTGTTGGACTTCTATCGGCAGAATTTTTATTAGGAAATGTGACACCTCGCCTACTATATTGGATCACGCATGCATCTTTCATTTTTTTCTTCCGATAGAGTCTTTATTCCACGAACGCTTTGATTGTGGAATGATGCCTGAGTTTTCCCAAATGGGTTCTTCAAAAGGGGTCTTAGAAGGTGTATTAAGGGTATATAATCACTACATATTATAAAACAGTCGCTTTTCGCTGTCTGTCCCTATGTATGCTTAGATCTTTAAAACTACGAAACGAATTACGATGCGGTTTTAATTAATAGTTATAGTGATTCTCATAGAAGGTTTTTATGTATAATTTGTTAAGTTTTTGTATACATTGACCAAATTATAACGATATTTGTTGGGGATGTCGGAAAAAATAAGCCGTCTGGGAGCTTCCAACAAGAACGCTGCTTAAACCCTTTGAGATATAACAAAATAATGTACTGTGCAATTGTGTATCTAATGTAGGTCTACAAAAATCTTATAAGAATAACATACTATATCCATTTTAATACTTTAAAAAAACATCAATTATAAAGTGGTTATTTAAAGGCTATTTACACAAATATGCTATTAGCCCTTATCTTTTTTTCTATGTTAGTTGGCTTCGGCATTTCATGAAGATTATTTTGTCCCTTTCCACTTTGCAAATTAAATGAATATCTGACGAGTTATCGCAAATTGAAAATAAAACGCAAAGAAATTAATAGTAGGTAGGTAGTTAGGTACTGGAGAGCGGAGAAGTAATCAATGAATTTGGAAAATGTTTATACATTATTGTGAATGTGAAATTAATAAACAACGGGATTAAATGGGTGCCACGGGGTTCGAAGTATGTCACGGGCGAAGCCGGGCGGGACAGCTAGTGTATAATAATAAGCGCGAGTGCTGCACCTCTGGTGTTGCAAAAGTCCATAGGCTACGGTGACCACTTTCCATCAGGTGGGCCGTATGCGTGTATGCCATCTCAGTGGTATAAAAAATAAGTGATAGTGGTGCTAATTCTGTTGTTGAGACCACTAAACTAAAATTTCTCTAAAATTTTCTTATTTTTATAGAGTTTGCCAAATGCTATTTCTGTTATTAACAGAACTGAACTTAGTGATATCATAAACAGCATTAAATTTTTATCTGACATCGCTAAAATTCATTTTATGTGATAAAATTCAACAAAACGTTTCTCGGCATGTAAATACATGCTGACTAACTTAGTGATTGAACTGTCTATGTACATTTTCCACTTTTGGTTGAAATTTATCACATAAAATGAATTTTAGTGATTTCAGATACAAATTTAACGTCACACTAAAATTAGACGTTTTCACTAAAATTTGACGTCACCTAAATATATCACTTCTAATTTTAGTGAAAATAAAAAATAAATTGATATCATATCACTAAGTTTAGTTCGACTTAATAACAGAATAGCATTTGGCAATTTCTTAATACAAATAAGAAAATTTTAGAGAAATTTTAGTTTAGTGGTGTCAACAACAGAATTAGCACCAGTGTCTTGCTATAAATTTTACAACGAGGCACAGATTAATAATCTCTTGCAGTTAAAATGACTACAAGACTCGAGATCCGTTTCTAGTCAAAATACTTATCTCTTCTACTTACTATTATAAGAATTATATTATATTATCTGTGTTACTATCTTTTTGTAAATTCTAAATAACTAACTATCTTCACGCTATATCCCTGACGGGGTAGTCAGAGAGAACAGATCGCCAGGTTTTGCGATCCATGCATACTTCTTTCGCTTCTTGCAGATTCATCAGTCTCTTCATATGTGCACGTCTGGGTATCCGAGTACTTTCGACTGTTCCGTTTTTTACCAATCTGCTCACGTGGTTTTCTTATGTAAGTCTCGGCCTACCCTGACTCCTTCTACCCTTTACTTTCGCACAATACATCATCTCCTTCGTCAATCGTTCCTCGCTCATTCGTTGGACGTGTCCAAACCAACGAAGCACACCCGTAACCAGCTTAACGCTGACACATTCATTCAAACCTGCCATATTGCGTATAACTTCGTTTCGTATTCGGTCGGCTAAGGTTACGCCGCACAATTTGCGAAGTGATCGCATCTCGCAGTAAACACATTTCATAAACAACACAAGTACTTGTATGCACTCAAACACTTTTATCATTACTGTATACTAACATCAACCACAACTCACACACACAAAAATAGCCAGAGGTTACGTAATACAGTACATATCGTAATAAGGACTATGAATATCGCGTTACAAACGTTAAAAAAGTATAGGTAGTAGAGGACACAATTACTGCCCATGTCCATAGTTCGACCAGCTCCGAAAACGTTGTCAAGTTAAACAAACTAAACAAACGGATTTCACCATCGTATCTCAGAACATTTGAAGTATTTACGCTAACTTTGATGACCTAGTGATAATTTACTTATTTATCTATCATTCGAAGGGGTGGCAGAGACATACATATTGTATGCCCACTTTTCTCCATGTTTATTCCTGTCCCACGTAATAGGGGGTGAGCCCATTGCTGTGTTGAAGTTGAAATAGACAGACGCAGATAGTGGCGACCTGCTGTTGAAATTTTTCAAGTCGTTCATAAGGCTTTCAACTTGACTTTAACATGTGGCAACCGGGACCAACGGCTTAACGTGGCTTCCGAAGCACGGAAATGCTCGCAAAAGTAAATGCCACAAAGTGGTCACCCATCCGTGACCATTCGTAGCGAAAATTGCTTAACGCAGTGATCGTTTACAGAACACTGAGTCCGCGGAGCCACGAGCGCTTCTAGTCTACCTAGTGATAAACTTTCAATATCTAAATTTCGAAGTAGATTTCATAACCCTGAGTGAATGTAGGCTAAACCCGCACAAACAAATTCCTCAAATGGATAAGTACTCGTCTTACAAAACCACAGACCACCACCACTATAAAGCGGACGGAGTGGTTGCATACATTAAAAACACGCACAGTATTGACGTACGTGAACTTGTACTAACACACGCATCCTGTCTGCAAATTGACATATCATCCGACCTTTGGATTTTGGCTATTTACCGCTCCCCTTCTATATCAAAGGCCGAAGATTTTATAAACTCCCTTGGTAGGCACTTACTGACTAAAGCCTTCTGTAAAAATATCGATATGACAGGCGATATTAACATAAACCTAATTTATAATAACAAAGAACACTAACGAACGTACTAATAATCATATTAAGACTAGCTGACTTGCCCGGCTTCGTCCGCGACATACTTCCAACCCCGTGGCACCCATTAAATCCCGTCGCTTATTACTTTTCCAAAAATGTATGAAAGTTTCCCCGATTTGTGGACATTTATGATTACTGCTCCGCTCTCATCTGTAGTGGCGTGATAATATATAGCTAATAACTTTCCTCAATAAATGGGCTATCCAATACAAAAAGAATTTTTCAAATCGGTCCAGCCGTTCGCGCTTGATGGCGTGACCAAGGGAAATAAGGATTCATTTTTATATATATAAGATTTACAAGAGTTCCCGCCAGATTTCAGACTATTAATATATTAATAGTTATTAATATATTAATAGTTATATATTAATATTAATTATTAAGCCCTGGATGACTCTCGGTCTGCTTTACTGCATACTTTTTTTTATTTATTTATATTTACCTCGCCAAAATGACGCCGTTCGCCTGATGGAAAGCCATGAAGACATCTAGCGAAATGAGGAGCACTCTCTCAGTCTACATGACCACTGTCGACTGTTCTCACGTAACTCCAAAGGAGCAATGTAAGTTTAATATTGTAAGCCATACCTGCATTTTAAAATAGCAGCCATTTAGTTTCTTGCCGGAGTCTTCCTCCTAAGGGTGGGCTACCTTTAAAACTGGCAACTAGAAACGCTCTCAATTTGATTTGATTTGGTTTCTATTGTAAAGACTCATTACTATATAATTTGTTCAAATATCATGTAAATAAAACTAATGTAATTACTGGCAGTTAGAAAAGAGTGGCCATGAGTTTTATTGCCAGGTTCTTCCTCAGGCTCTACCTATTGCGTTGCGAATCTGGCAGTAAATGTAAATGTAGAAGCAATAATCTTGACGTTTATAAGTGTTACTTTGTGACCTACATGAATAAAGATTTTTCACTTTTCACTGACAGCGTTCCTCAAGTTGGCGGCCCCATGATGTGCCACTTCTGCTCTTCACGCTCGGCTTAAAGAACCCGGGGTTGTAAGAGGAAGGAAACACGTGCGCTGGCAGAGTGTTCCAGGTTACTATCGTTGGATCGACTGGGAACGATCTTTTAAATCGTTCCGTTAAGGCGAAATTTTTTGAAAAATTAAGGTAATTATTGTCTGCTTGAAATTTCAACAGCAGGTCGCCACAGCCTGCGCCTTTCCATTTTAACACGGCAATGGACTATTACGTGGGATTTGGGAGTTGGGAATGGACGATTACGTCTTACGTGGGACAAAAATGAATGCATACAGTGAAATGTGGGCGTATGGCCTTTGCCTACTCTTCCGGGGATAAAGGCGTGACCATATGTATGTATGTAGTCTCCACCAAAGTCGTAGGGATGTCTGTATAATAAATATAAAATCGAAAGCATTTCTTTTATATAATCAATTACGGTCTATCTGAGATAGATTGCACTGACACCATATAAGTTGTATTTTTAGATTTTTATTTGTAATAATAAATATCATTTTAATTTCTCACCACAATTTAGATAGATAATTATCGTTCTACGTGTACATTTTATTTTTATTGTGGGAGACTGATACCTAAACTAGGAAAAGTCCTGTGTTTCAGGCACCAGTACACCCCAGCACATTTATACAAATTACTAGATGACCCCCACAGCTTCGCCCGTGGAATATTTCTACCTCCGTCGCACCTATTTAATCCCGTCGCTTATAAAATCTACAATGATGCCTAAAAATTTGCCCGATTTGTCAACATTTATGACTACTGCTCTGCTCCCCAGTGAAGTAGCGTAATGAGGCCTATAGCCTTCCTCGATAAATGGGCTATCAAACATAAAAAGAATTTTTCAAATCCTACCAGTAGTTCCTGAGATTAGCGCGTTCAACCAAACAAACTCTTCAGCTTTATAATATTAGAATAGATTATTTACTAACATAATTAAATTCTTGGTAAAGTCAGGCTAATAAGTGTGTTGTTTTTGTATGTGGGTGTGTGTTGTGTGTTTGTATGTTTTTAAGATTAGGTAACCCTAATCTGTGATGATCATCACTATCAATAAATAACAATACTATTACCATACTTAATAAATGAAACGTGAACACTGCGACAACCGAGGCGCAACTCACGCAGCACTGCGATGTCCGCTCACTCGGCCTGTAGATGCGTGTGTCTGTGTGGGTAGGCCGTTTTACACGTTTGTTGCCTTACTACTCATATTTTACTGTGGTAAATCCTTCGGGGATAAAATGCAAAATTGATAAGGTAACAGTTACGAAGTTTATGTGGGATAGCTACATTTCACGATACTGTATAGCCATAAAAATATATAATAAACTACCCGGCGTTGGGGTGAGAGCACTACCGGTGAAGGAATTTAAATTGAACATATTTAATTTTCTGGTGGTGGTAAGGTCAGCATTACATTACTGACTTGAATATGTGATACTATTTTTAATGTGACCATCTTTATGTTCTTACCATATTCTTAGAAATAAATAAATCATCCATTCATTCATTCACGTGGGTGAAGCCGCAGGCGTCTGCTAGCAGAGTATAATTACGTATTATTCGTAGCACACGTAGCTATTTAAATAGCTAGACACAACAACAGCTCGCTGATAACAAATCATTTATAGAAACTCTTTTACATTTTAGTTATCTTTAGCGTTCAATATGTATACCAGTGCCAATGTTCCAATTTTAAAATTTATAAGTATTTATTCATTCATCGCAGTTGCAATAGCGCGCGAAACGTATTTCGCGCCATCGATATTTTTAAATCATGGCGGCGGGCCCTTGCCGGTTTTAGGTGAAACCTACAACTTAGAAATTAGAGATGGTTTGAAAAATATATCAAATATTGTAAAATTACACGAATTAAAGGCGATAATAGTAGTGACGGCGCATAGAGAAGAAGATTTGATCACAGTGTCGTCCGGAGTGAAACATTCACTTGTCTATGATTATACCAACTACCCACCTGAAAGCTATAAATTCAAATATGATGCTCCAGGTAAGTTATTCACATCGAATACAAGTTATAAACTTGATCAAGGTTTAAACGCCTTTGCCTATCCGAAGATAGATGAATATTACCACTACTCAAGGAGGTTTATAACTTGTTGACCAATTTATGCTTGACCATAAATAAATAAATATCCATCACGCCTTATCCCCGAAGGGGTGGCAGAGGTATGCCTCTGCATATAATATGCGATACTGGGCATATAATATGTTATATGCCCACTTTTCACCGTGTGGATTCCTGTCCCACGTAATAGGTGGTGAGCCCATTGCCGTGTTGAAATAGACAGACGCAGGTTGTGGCTACCTGCTGTTGAAATTTTTTAAGCCGCCTATAAGGCCTTCCACCAGGCTTAACGACTGCCATTTTACTGGCAACCGGGACCAACGGCTTAACGTGCCTTCCGAAGCACGGAAATGCTCACAAATGTAAATGCCACAAAGTGGTCACCCATCCGACGACCAGCCATAGTGAAAGTTGCGTACCTCAGTGATCGTTTACCGAACACTGAGACCGCGGGGCCACGAGCGCTTCACCAGCTTGACCAGCACAAAAAAAGTTATAACCTTTAATGTTTTAAAACGTTCGCGATTGTCACTAATATTTATAATATTTCGGGTCTCATTCGCGACGTATATTATTAGGTACAAAGCCTACTTTACCGACGTTTCGACCGGATTACACCATCCGTGGTCACTGGTTGACTGACCAACTGGCTGACTGAATCATTCTGTGGACGTGTCGTTCCTCACTCATTCGTTTTACGTGTCGAAACCAACGCCCTTTTCCAGCTGAACGCTGACACTTTCATTCAAACCTGCCATATTGCGTATCACTTCGTTATGTATTCGGTCGGCCAAAGTTACGCCGCACAATTTTTGAAGTGCATCGCATCTCCACTGCATTCAATTTACTTTCATGCATCTGTTGACATACCCAGGTTTCGCTACCGTAAAGCAACGTTGGAACTAGCACTTCGTTATGAATCGCTAGTCGTGCTTCTTTTACGATGCTTTGTCGCGTTACCAATTGGGGCAAAGCACCGCTAACTTTGTTTCCGGCAGCTACTCGCCGTTCTACATCTGAATCACATCTTCCGTCTGCGCTAAACATACTCGCTAAATACACAATTTCATTCACTTGCTCTAGGCGTTCCTAGTTTACCTAAATCTTGCATTTATTTCTTAGATCATCTCTTTCAAATACTAGAACCTTAGTTTTAATTGCAGTCAAGCGAAGACCCTTACTTTCACACTCCTCTTTCATATTAGTGAAAACCACAAATAGGCATGCTATTATTTCTTATCATTTTTACTACGTTAGTTGGCTTCAGCATTTCATTAATTAGTCCATTTACACCTTGCAAATTAAATGAATATCTTACGAGTTATAGCAAAATCAAAATACTGCGCTAAGAAATTAATTTCGTGTAATCATAATTCGACCGGGCCGTGCGAGAGCCGTGCTGGAGAGCGAATTTTAATAAAAAATCATACATTATTGTGAAATTGATAAACGACGGGGTTCGAAGTATGACACGGGCGAAGCCGGGCGGGTCAGCTTGTTAAGTATATAAATCAAACTTAATTTATCGTACAGTTAACCCGCCCCTGACCGCTCACGATCCAAAGGCCATAAGGGGCAGAGCAGACAGCTAGCAAGCATGAGAATAGCCGGTCGCTACCCATATTTTAAATAGATATCATTATAGAGAGCTTCGCCGTTGATCTGACCGCTCACGGTAAAAAATACTGAGTTTGCGGGCCTACGAGCGCTTCTGAAGGATTCTGATAAATAAATAAATAAAATTTGTGGGACACTTTAATAGATACATAGTTAACTATTTACGTCATATACTTCTGACAATGTACCTAAGTGTTGACATTTGACCTTTTTAGATAAGTGAATTTTATTTTCCATTAGTTATTTATCAAACAAGTTAGTATAATTATAAATTTTATTAAACACTGACCCGGAAATCTACACCGATATTATAAAACAAAAGATTTTTTTTGCACGCGATTATCTCAGGAACCACTTATTGAAATTCAAAAATTATTTTATTAAAGTATAAGTTATGAAGTACGGAATCCGTTATTATAGCACCCCATTCCCAAAACATCCCGTTCTCGTCGGTACCGTTTCATTTAATAACTCTTGTTACGATATATTTATCTACAACTACGTCAATACTTGTTCACAAGATATGTTTGGATTAATATACATACGTTTCTCGAAAGACCTAGCTCTAAGGGCCACTGCACTCTAGCCGCTTTTAGCTAGTAGTTTTCATTGATTCACTTTTAATTTTCAGGTGACCCAGAATTAGCGCGAAAAATACATGAAGCATTTCAAAATGCAGGCATTCCATCAGCACTAGATGACAAAAGAGGTTGGGACCATGGAGTGTTTATACCAATGATGTTGATCAATGCAAACGCAGATATACCCATAGTTCAAATATCCATACTTAAAAATCAAAATGCTCGACAACATTACGAAATGGGCAAAGTTTTGTATGAATTTAGAAAAGAAGGTGTTGCCATATTTGGTTCTGGGATGTCTTATCATAATATGAGAGAGTTTGATAAGGCTGAATGTTCAAAAGAGGACCATTTGATAGCTAATGAAGAATTTGATAAATTTTTAACCGATGTTTGTACTGGGAATGAAGAAAATGAAAGGGATATACTGTTTTGGGAAGAAAAAAGAGGTGCTCTAGAAAGTCATCCGATAGGAGAGGCTGATCATCTTATGCCTTTAATTGTAAATATAGGGGCAAGTGGAACGATTCCTGGCAAAAAAATATTTGGATCAGTATTTATGGGGAAGTTCAAAATAAGTGGCTATATGTGGGATAAATAATGAGGCGAAGACTTTTATTTCTTTTTTATCATACTTTTTATCGTCACACTGCTTGCCCATATCCAAGGTTATTCATGTTAATATTTTGCATCCGGAAGGCTCATATATGGTAAGATCCGAAAGAGGCTTTCTTCCGCGTACGGTTAGATTGGGAAATGAACTCCCCGTATCGATTTTCCCAGACCGCTATGGAGTTTTTGAAGGTGTTGCAAACGTTCATAATAGATTATGATGACTACTTTTGATCAGAATGCTTTAACAAAATGCCACGCTAAAGGTGTTTAACTCGATAATTTCAAGTTCTTCATAAGATACAGTGATAAGTTGAACAATACATTTTCACTGACTTCAAAATTATTATGATTTTAAATAAGCCTAATTTGTGTCAATCGTGTCATTGCTATTTAATAAGTCGATATGTACTACTTAGATATTTTTTATTTGCTGAATGATTGGCCTTTAATATGTTACGTACCTATTTATATTAGTGAAAATTGTATTTTTTTTATACACTTATGTTTGTCTTAAAAAACATAATTAATTATTTGACAATGTGCTTTTTATATTTTATTTCCGTTTCTAGGCAAAGTCCTTACTGGCTGTAATGTTACCGATGACGTCATTTAAAGGTTAAATTAAAGTTGTCTGAAATACCTAAGTACTAACAATCCTTCACTATATTCTATTTCAAAGTCATAAGCAATATAGTAACCCTGATGATTTACTTAATTTTAGGTTAAAGGAAACCACTGTCGTTGAATATTATTATACAAGGAGTTACTGGAGGCTAAACGGATAGGTAAGGGCTGTGTGGTTTACCTGATGATTTACCTGATTTTAGGTTAAAGGAAACCACTGTCCTTGAATATTATTATACAAGGAGTTACTGGAGGCTAAACGGATAGGAAAGGGCTGTGTGGTTATGTCGGTTCGAGAAACCAGCATAAAAGCTGTGGGAATTTCCGAACCCAAAAAAGCCATAAGCGACTCATACAATGGCGATTACTTTAAGAAATACCAATAAGTAAATGTCATTGTTTAGAGTCTAAAACAATCACATTTACTCAAAATATATGCCACGTTCACTCCAAAATTTGAAGTAATATTAGAACTCCCCGTATCGATTTTCCCAGACCGCTATGGAGTTTTTGAAGGTGTTGCAAACGTTCATAATAGATTATGATGACTACTTTTGATCAGAATGCTTTAACAAAATGCCACGCTAAAGGTGTTTAACTCGATAATTTCAAGTTCTTCATAAGATACAGTGATAAGTTGAACAATACATTTTCACTGACTTCAAAATTATTATGATTTTAAATAAGCCTAATTTGTGTCAATCGTGTCATTGCTATTTAATAAGTCGATATGTACTACTTAGATATTTTTTATTTGCTGAATGATTGGCCTTTAATATGTTACGTACCTATTTATATTAGTGAAAATTGTATTTTTTTTATACACTTATGTTTGTCTTAAAAAACATAATTAATTATTTGACAATGTGCTTTTTATATTTTATTTCCGTTTCTAGGCAAAGTCCTTACTGGCTGTAATGTTACCGATGACGTCATTTAAAGGTTAAATTAAAGTTGTCTGAAATACCTAAGTACTAACAATCCTTCACTATATTCTATTTCAAAGTCATAAGCAATATAGTAACCCTGATGATTTACTTAATTTTAGGTTAAAGGAAACCACTGTCGTTGAATATTATTATACAAGGAGTTACTGGAGGCTAAACGGATAGGTAAGGGCTGTGTGGTTTACCTGATGATTTACCTGATTTTAGGTTAAAGGAAACCACTGTCCTTGAATATTATTATACAAGGAGTTACTGGAGGCTAAACGGATAGGAAAGGGCTGTGTGGTTATGTCGGTTCGAGAAACCAGCATAAAAGCTGTGGGAATTTCCGAACCCAAAAAAGCCATAAGCGACTCATACAATGGCGATTACTTTAAGAAATACCAATAAGTAAATGTCATTGTTTAGAGTCTAAAACAATCACATTTACTCAAAATATATGCCACGTTCACTCCAAAATTTGAAGTAATATTACATACATATCGACCCCCCCGAACAATAAGTCGGTAATGTGCTATTATGGACTTTTTATTGTTATGCGAAATTCGGCATCTATGGGTCGGGACACATGTCTGTAATTTTTTTCAGAATTTTCCTACTGATTTTAACGAAGATATTTGCAATTACCACTTTATTGTACGGAAACATGTCAACACAGGAATAACCAGAAAAACTTCATTATACATTGATACAAAAGTGTTTTTCTTTTCGAGATTCGGTAAGTTGCTATTACCAGTTTATTGTGGTGAAAATTTTATAGTAATTGCCGGTAAACGCATATGTGTTATTTATTTCGTATTAAATTTATAGAACATAAATCGGTAATAGAAAGTAACAAACATTTTTAGGTAGAAAACCATTAACATAATATCTGTAATATGTACATACCTACTAAACATTTCAAGTTCGAACACGTTTTGAATTTAATTGTTTTTAAGTCGTCGTGTGATAATAGGTACAAGACATTTCTATATTTCTTTTTATAGCAATTAGAAATTTATATCTTTTATGGCAATAGATAGTAAACCGTAAAACACGTGTAAGTTTTCGGTGCCGCAGCAATGTCTGTTATTGTTTACTGTCACTAATTTGAATTGGTGTGCAACACTTTGGTTTGGTGCTTTGATTGCGACAAAGGATGGGCAAAGTAGGCAACTGTAGGTCAGAGAGAAGTAGAAAGAGTCAATCCAAAGGCAAACATGTCGAGCAGTGCCACCACCGCATAAGATGGCGACTGCTAGATAAAGCCATACCCCAAACGTTTTCCTCAGTTGTTGGTGACAAGATAACGTAGGACAAGTTAGAATTGTCTGAGAGACAGAACCTTATCTATAAGTTGGCGTGCTTCACGGTCACAGCGGCACAGGGTATTTCCAAGTCTACTTCTCTTCTTTGAAAATTCACTTTTGACAGAGCGGTCGTGGTCATCACGTTGTCAGGTTTTGTTCAGCCGTAATCCGCTTCACTACCATACCATCGTTCCCTGTGGATCGTGATACGAGAGCATTCGTGCACTGGGCCGCCTACTGCTGATTTTATCTGGTCGGTCCATCGCATGGGCGACTTGCTATGCTGCAAAGCCTTCATTCTTCCCCTGTACGACAAGGCGCACTATGCAGGTGTTGTCACATCATGACACGTGTCCAAAGAACTGAATATTTTGAGCCTGGACTGTGCTTATTAAGCTCTCAGTGCCAGACTCTGTGTCACTTCAAGTATTTTCCTCCAGCACCTCATTTCCAATGCTTCTATTATCTTTACCTTAATTTCTTGCAGCGTTTAGGTCTCTGTAGCCTACAGAAACATGGGGAATACCAGTATCCAGATAAGTCAATATCTTCAAGTGCTAATGGTAACCTGCTATGCTAAAAACTCGTGATGAAAGAGCGATAGCACTCGGTCTTCCACGACCTGCTGAATTAGCAATATTAAGAGGTGCAGTCTCCGAATGCCAACTTTAAAAGTATGCAAAAGTCCAGACTGTTCTTCGCTGCATGATGATTTAAAAAGCTATCGGAGTCGATGAAGACTCTTTCGATTATATCAAGTTAAACCATGTACTCTTTACCGAGGAGATTCCCAGCCAATGAAGGCTGAGTATTATTACTCCAGTCTTCAAATGGAAAACGGTCAGTGTAGAAATGAGGTAGCTACCGTGGCATGAAGATTTAGAGAAGATTATTAACCTCAGTATCTAGCATAAGTGTACTCTCTTGGAGTATCAATATGGGTTTTACCTTGGTAATAAAACTACGGACACTGTTTTTGTTCTAAGGATCCTATCATTGGAACAAAAACAGGACCCGGGTTCTCATTACTGGAGAAATACAGGACACAGAGACAAAGAAATACTCGTACAGGAAGAAGAGTCAGCACTTTCTGTTCGTAGAATGCCTTCGACTGTGTTTTTGGAACGATGATCTGGTGGGCACTGATGTCCAAAGGTTCTAGGCGCTTGCTCCAATATTCTGTGGTTCTGATCGCTTTGGCGCGCGGCTTTGACACTCTTTCCCACACGGACGCAGTACACCAGAGCACAGAGCATTCCACTTAGTCCATTTCTGTTTAAGAGATTCAAATATGGCATCAGCATGCATGGCTGACTATGTATTCTAACGATACAGCGCTGGCGGACGCGAACGAGGGCAGTTTGGTGCAACTTGTGAAAACGTGGACGGAGATGCTTGAGAGTGGTGGTTTTAAACTTAAGTAATACTTGGCGTTAAACTCTACAGATTCAACCTCCATAGACTCCATCTGGTCTAGGACATGGACCAGGTTAATTATCTTGGATCTGTATTTCACACGTCACGTCACACATTGCTACCTCATGGGCTAAGTGGCGGTTGAGGGCTGATGTCATTTGGAACCCTAAAATGCCAGTGAGGTTGAAGGGCCAAGTCTAATAAAGCATCATTAGGCATGTTACATTGCCATGCCAGTGGGGTGTAATCATACTTGAAGCAACACAAGCAGGAGCTGCGAATTACGGAATGAAAATGCTGGGGAGTTTATTTTATGGAGAATATTTTATGTATCAAATAAATCCTTAAATATCGAAATAAAATTTTGCCACTGCAATTAGGTTATAATGATTTAGGTGAAATTCACCCGTAAATCTTAGGGTCTAGAGCAATTTTGCTGGCAGGTTATGTTTAAAATATGTGTAATATTTACTGAAATATTGTTATGTGCAATAAAAACGATTAATCTATTTATTTTGAATTATTTTATTAAAAATACCTTTGTATATTATACTCAAATGATTTTTGGGATTGAATGGTTACTGAAAAATGTTATTGTCATATTCCCGAAAACAACCCTGTAATTTACTTGTACAGTATTTTTTGCTCGTGGGCACTGATGTCCAAAGGTTCTAGGCGCTTGCTCCAATATTCTGTGGTTCTGATCGCTTTGGCGCGCGGCTTTGACACTCTTTCCCACACGGACGCAGTACACCAGAGCACAGAGCATTCCACTTAGTCCATTTCTGTTTAAGAGATTCAAATATGGCATCAGCATGCATGGCTGACTATGTATTCTAACGATACAGCGCTGGCGGACGCGAACGAGGGCAGTTTGGTGCAACTTGTGAAAACGTGGACGGAGATGCTTGAGAGTGGTGGTTTTAAACTTAAGTAATACTTGGCGTTAAACTCTACAGATTCAACCTCCATAGACTCCATCTGGTCTAGGACATGGACCAGGTTAATTATCTTGGATCTATTTCACACGTCACGTCACACATTGCTACCTCATGGGCTAAGTGGCGGTTGAGGGCTGATGTCATTTGGAACCCTAAAATGCCAGTGAGGTTGAAGGGCCAAGTCTAATAAAGCATCATTAGGCATGTTACATTGCCATGCCAGTGGGGTGTAATCATACTTGAAGCAACACAAGCAGGAGCTGCGAATTACGGAATGAAAATGCTGGGGAGTTTATTTTATGGAGAATATTTTATGTATCAAATAAATCCTTAAATATCGAAATAAAATTTTGCCACTGCAATTAGGTTATAATGATTTAGGTGAAATTCACCCGTAAATCTTAGGGTCTAGAGCAATTTTGCTGGCAGGTTATGTTTAAAATATGTGTAATATTTACTGAAATATTGTTATGTGCAATAAAAACGATTAATCTATTTATTTTGAATTATTTTATTAAAAATACCTTTGTATATTATACTCAAATGATTTTTGGGATTGAATGGTTACTGAAAAATGTTATTGTCATATTCCCGAAAACAACCCTGTAATTTACTTGTACAGTATTTTTTGCTCTTTAATATTACTACAATAACTTGGTTATGATATATTATGATCACTTGTTGATTTACAAAATAACGTTATGAAAGTCTGCAGTATGCTAGTACGTTTCAACAATCTTAAAATAACTACCACAATAATACGGTAAGTTACTATTACAGGACAGTAGAACTTTTTTTTAAACTGTAAGATCTTTCTTCTCAAATTGTAGCTTATTAGAAGCATGTAGTTTGAAACTGATAGCTAAATACTATTTCAAAAAAAATTAGCATTCATTCCATGTATCAATGATGTCAATACTCCCACTTGTTGGAAAGTAATTCAACAAAAACAGTAAATCATTTTTCCTGTAAAATTAGCTTTTTGCGATTACCGACTTATTGCCCGGAGGGGTCGATATATATTGTCACGCCTTTATTCCCCAAGCTTCCCCCTTGGGGGATAAAGGCGTGACAATATATATGTATCCCTCCAAATTTATATGCAGATGCAGAGGCATAATATCCGCTCGCATTTCACCGTATGTAGTTTTGTCGTATGTAACAGGTAGTGAGGCCATTCAATTTATTGCGATGTTACTGGCAACCGGGACCAACGGCTTAACGTGCCTTCCGAAGCGCGGAAACGCTCGCAAATGTAAACATTACAGATATTGCAAATATATCACCTTCGTTGGTCTGGCCAAGCTGTCTCCACCGGGTCCCAGTAAGAAGGGAAGACCCAAGAAGTGCTGGCTTGATGTCGTAACTAACTACGAGGGGTGCCGAAGAGCGTGTAAAGTGGAGACGAAAGATTGCATTGAAGAAGGCATCGCGAGTCGTAACTGGGATGAACGTTCGGATGATGATGATATTGTCGACAGGTGAGATGTGAGATGTTGATTTAGATATCATTATTCCGATAAAAGTATATGTGGGACAATATTGTAGGACATATTTTTACGCAGAGTCATCTAGCCCAAAGTAAGCTAATATAAGCTTGTGGTATGGGATCTAGACAACTGAAGAAATTGATATAATAAATGTAATATTTATAATTGTACTGCACGAGAATGCATGTCGTCTGTGCAATTATAATATCATGCAACTAAAGGACACCCGCGGATACGCCTGCGTGTAGTGCGATTGTACACGCAAATGTATTCCCGTGGGAATACTTTTTTTATTTTGCTCGCGAAAATGTCGTCGCCCGCCTGGAAAGCCAACATTAAGCGAATGGAGGGCCATCCACACAGTCCACATGAGTACTGACAGCGTCCCTCAAGTTGGCGGCCCAATGATGTGCCTCTTCACACTCCGCTTGAAAAACCGGGGATTGTAAAGTAAAAGTAATATCTCTTTGTTAAACACCAGTAAAATATTTATAAACAGTTTTATATTAGATTTGTAGGTATAACAATTGGCGGCCTAATCGCTCAAGGCAATCTCTTACAGGCAATCTTTTCATGGAGACTGTAGAGTGGGAAATAGTTTTCGGGCAGTGAGGTGTACATTATCATTTATCTATAAATTTAATAGGTATCCAAATAAATAAACATATAGTTTCCTTTTAAAACTATTTACATATTTATACACACTTTTTATTTATTATGCCTCTTTGGCGCGATGGGAGTGTATCCGACTGCTACGCAAGAGATCGTGGGTTCGATTCCCACCCAGGATAAAACTTTGTGTGATGAGCACGATGGTTTATTCTGTGTCTGGGTGTTATTTATCTAATAACACCCAGACACAGGTAGGGTAGGTAGGATACATATGTATGTATTTAGAAATATATAAGTATGTTTATCAGTTATCTATGGTTACCATAATACAAGCTCTGCTTAGTGTGGAATCAGATGGCGTTGTGTGAGTTGTCCCGACAATATTTATTTATTTATTAAACATAGATATTTATTGATATACAAAATTATATAAATGATATATAGATAATACATACAAAAATAGTCGTAGTACTGCATGGATTGTAAGAGGAAGGAAACACGATGGCAGAGTGTTCCACGTTTTTATAGTTTGACAGATAAACGATTTTTAAATCGTTCCGTTCTCGCGAATATTCTCTTCACTGATTTTCCGAATAGTAATATACTATTTATTACACCCACGGGCGTAGCCAAGGGGGGGGTTTAGGGGGTTGAAACCCAACCAAAATGTTAACAATCATCATTATCCGAGCGTCTGTCTGAGTTGTGTTTACGGCACCCGGGGTCTGCTTTCCTATGTTTTCTCCTCCACTTCGCACGGTCATCGACATAGCTAGTAGCGAGACCGCGGGTGCGAGAGTTTCTTAAACCCACTGCAGTATTTTCATTGCCGCGACACGCAGCACCTGCTTGTGTGGCTATAACATAAACCAAAGGTGTTATAGACCTGTCCCTTCTGACCGGCATTTTTGACGTCACAATCGACGTCACTGAACGTAATTCAGATCCCAGGTATATAACCTTGTCCGTGCGCTTAACTGATCCGACTTATTTACGCTTACCACCGCTTCTCTCGCATCATCCACTATTGAGTATAAATATAAGAATCTTATCAACCAAATATATTGTTAACTTATTACAATGTAAATGCAGACAATAATATATAACTACCATATTATATTTCTGTATCAAATTGCAGAATGAGCTATACGAGAATAAACTCCCCCTCAAGGTGGTTTAACCATGAGGGGAAACAAAAAAAAACCTGTACAGTTTAGTGCCAAGTAGCTACTGGGTTTTACCCATAATAAATAACCATGGAATCTGCTCATTTGACTACTTAGGTAGTCAAATGAGCATGAACTGAAAAAAAAACAGACTAAGGTCCAATTGGGGTACACCAGCAGATCGAAACGATTTTAAAGTTCCGAGTAAAACTTTTCGGACCCCAAATCTATTTGGAGCGCAGTAGGTCAGAAAGAATGCTTCATCATGCTTGCACTTTCGGTGAGGAAATTAAAATTGAGAGATGCAGAATTGATATAGTCGTTGATCATTTCCGGTATTAAACCTGTTTATCACAGAAAAATCTCTATATATGTATACATATTTGAAGATTTGAAGCGCTCGTGGCCCCGCGGTCTCAGTGTTCGGTAAACGATCACAGAGGTACGCATCTTTCACTATGGCTGGTCGTCGGATGGGTGACCACTTTGTGGCATTTACATTTGCGAGCGTTTCCGTGCTTCGGAAGGCACGTTAAGCCGTTGGTCCCGGTTGCCAGTAAAATGGCAGTCGTTAAGCCTGGTTGAAGGCCTTATGGCGGCTTAAAAAATTTCAACAGCAGGTAGCCACAGCCTGCGTCTGTCTATTTCAACACGGCAATGGGCTCACCACCTATTACGTGGGACAGGAATCCACACGGTGAAAAGTGGGCATATAATATGCCTCTGCCACCCCTTCGGGGATAAGGCGTGATGGATATTTTATTTATATGTATACATTTATTGTCCGATAAAGTCTATCTCGATCTTAATAATGAACTTGGCGAAGCCCCGAAAACGTCCCAAGACCTAGTCGGGGCTTTTATTAGAGTAAGAATTCAATAAGAAAAACCTCTACGACTCAAAACGTTAATAAGTTCTGTAAAGACGCCACGATATAAAGACCTCATTGTTTCATAACAAAGTTGTAGTGAGCCTTAGTAGTAACGTATAATGCTGTCTGCCTCGCCTGTCTCGTGTGCCTCATACACGGTCCCAACTGCCTCGTCAGTGCTTCCCGAGATTGGAGCACACACTGCAGGTGTTCAGGAATACCTATCGGTGCGTTTCGGGAAGCATACTCCCGTGCCGACACACTGCTGCTTCCAAAACGCTGCTAACAAGGTCATTCATTTCCGAAAGTAGTAAAGGTCGAAAAGGTGGACGCAAGGGTTAGTGTGTCCTCCCCATTTTTTGCAGCTTGCATAAATGCAATATGGGCCAGTTTATGCTACCCAGTTCTACCTCAAGTCGGTGAGGCGCTCGTCCTGCCGTAGGGATTTTCCATAGGTTGCCAGAATCAATCGTGTATGATAGCCTATTGTAGCTCGCAAATTCTTGGCATCCCCTCTTCCGCCGTTACCCCAATCGCTACCGTAATTGAGAACAGCAGAAGTGACGGGAACTGGAGCCCGTTACTTTTTTGTGCTTTTATATAGGGAGGGTTAGTCCTTACTATACCACGCTGGCCAGACGGGTTGGTACAGGGCTTTGTCTCAAATTCTCCTTTTCTTCGCTATGACCCTCGTCTTTTAGTCAATGGTAACGCTGGCATTGACCCCGAAGATGTAGGTAGGGCCCTATCGCATCTAAAATCTGTGCTGTATGCTCAAATTACTGTGCAATCTATCAAAAATTTACACAAGTATTGGAAACCCCCCTAAAACTAAAACCTGGCTACGCCCGTGATTACACCACTAGACGTTAGCCCCGTAGCTTCGTCAGTGGCATAGACTGAACCCATAAATCCCGTAGTCAATCCCGTAATCATCCCGTAATAAATAAACATTCCCATACAAAATTTGTCGGATTTATTGACATTTATGAATATTGCTTTACTCTCCTGGGTAGTAGGGTAATGTTAAGGGCTTTAGCTTTTCTCGATTAATGGCTAAGGTATCCAACACAACAATATTTTTTTAATTCTTACCTGTATTTCCTGAGATTAGCACATTCAACCTAACAAACAAACTCTTTGGCATTTTATAATCTTAATCTTAATAATATTATAAATGTGAAAGTTTGTATGGATGTTTGTTACTCTTTCACGTAGAAACTACTCCATGGATTTGAATGAAACTTTACAATAATATAGCTTTTACATCAGAATAACACATAGGCTGCTTTTTATCCCGGGAACAAGTTACTGTGGGAAACGGGAACGGAAAAACTTCTCTGCGCGGGCGAAGCCGCGGGCGTTAACTAGTATAGTATAATATTAAATTGCCTCAATTATGATTTTTATCAATTTAAGTTGGCTAATGTATCGCCACAGAATCAATATTACATTTTTATACGGGCAACCATGAAGCCTATTAACCAGATGGACGCAGAGGTACGCAGAGGTATATAGAGGTATAATACACCTACACCTTCTGACTAACAAACGAGGTCATAGCGAAGAATAGGATTAAATACTTATGTTAAAATCGGATTTCTGTAAAATAAAATAAAACTATCTTCACGCTGTATCCCTGACAGGGTAGTTAGAGAGGACAGATCGCCAGGCTTCGCGATCCATGCACACTTCTTTTGCTTCTTGCAGATTCATCAATCGCTTCATACACGCACCTCTGGTTATCCGAGTACCTATTTTTGACTTTTCCGATTTTAAGCAATCTGCAAAAGGTAATCATTTCTGTAAAGGAACCCAATTTCAGATAAGGTCAGAACGTGTTTGAACAATATAAAGCGATTCCAAGCGTGTCAGGCTCAAGAAATGTTCCTGTATTTGACGAAGGGTACGCGTGAAGCCAGTAGCCGGCCTCATGCGCACCCAATCATCAAATTACAATGTATGTCGTCCCAGCTCCTCTGTAAATTTGGAGAATCTGGAAAATTTTGACCTGGGCATGCAATTAATAACGCGTTTCTAGCTTCTTCCAAGCCAGCAATCTCAAAGTTTGAAGGGGATGCCCTTAAAATTTTACTTATGAGATTTGCTGAACTATGGACAGAAGATAGGAATGCTGGTAAAGCGACTCTGGAAATTTTGCGAATCCCTAAACCACCATAACGGATAGGATGCTTGGGTCCAAGAATGCTCGTTTAGCTGCATATTGAGAATCGATTTTAAGCTAATTTTGATTATGTCGTCTACTTGTGTCAAAAGATCTGGGTGATTCCAAAAAGAGCAGCAACGGAGCACATATGTAAATTTTGGGACGAAAAGACAGAATTTTAAGATGCAGAGTGCATAATGTGGACTAATTTCAAGGAGACGGTCAGCAGTAATTTGAAATTTAGTTATTGAATTATTAATATATTCAGAAATAGATCCATCAAAAATTGGAGAACCTAAAAGGTAAAGGGAATTACTGTTAACTATTTTAATATTTGGAGCCAAAATATTAAATTTTTGTTCAACGTCATTAAAATTTAAGTCGCAGTTATTTATAAAAAGTTCGCATTTGCTAAAATTTATTTTTGATTAAAAAAAGGTCCGAAAAAACAGTATCCACTTCACCTCCTAGGGTTCCGTCATCCAGATACCAAACGTTGAATTTAGAAATTAAATTTTTGATTATCGGATTTATAGCCAAACTAAAAATTGCAGGCCCAAGGGGATCACCCTGTTGACAACCTACTTCCGAAGACAGTTCATTAGAACGATATAACAATTTTGTTGGGTCAGCGTAACTGAGAAGAAGGTAATTGTAAATTTCCGGTATATGTTGTTTTATTTCCGTTAGCAGGGTATCCCTATTTACCGAATTGAATGCATTTTTGACATCAATTTTGAGCAAAACGTCAGGCTGTCCGTAAGTTAGGAACGAGGTACGTATATACGTAAGGCATGGACGGCTGCCTCGCACCCTCCTTTTACATCGAAGCCTAACTATAATAATAATAATAGCCTTATAATATGTATGTATTTAGAAATATATAAGTACGAGTATGTTTATCAGTCGTCTACATAACACAAGCTTATATTAGCTTACTTTGGGTTAAACGGCGGTGTGTAAAAAAAAATGTCCCAAAATATTTAAATAAATATCCATTACGCCTTATCCCCGAAGGGGTGGCAGAGGCATATTATATGCCCACTTTTCACCGTGTGGATTCCTGTCCCACGTAATAGGTGGTGAGCCCATTACCGTGTTTAAATAGACAGACGCAGGTTGTGGCGACCTGCTGTTGATGGTTTTCAAGCCATAAGGACTTCAACCAGGCTTAACGACTGCCATTTTACTGGCAACCGGGACCAACGGTTTAACGTGCCTTCCGGAGCACGGAAACGCTCGCAAATATAAATGCCACAAAGTGGTCACCCATCCAAGGACCAGCCATAGTGAAAGTTGCGTAACTCAGTGATCGTTTACAGAACACTGAGACCGCGGGGCCGCGAGCGCTTCCCAAAATATTTATTTATTATTATTAAATAAAAGTAAACCCAGGCCTCCAAAGTCAGGTAGGGCTTAGAAGCAACTGGGAATACATTATATGAGATACAGAAGAAAAGCGTGGTTGAAAAACAAACATCTACAAAAAATTTCACATTACAGTATTGGAAGTATAATGTTTTGAAATATTTATCGGCACAGATTATACCAAAAAATAACATATAATTAAAGAAATATAAAGATAAGATTATGATATAATATTCTATATATATGTACATTATAATTAATATGTAGTAACTAACGGACGACCGGCGATTTCACCCGCGCCGTTCCCGTGGACATACGTGGAAAAAATGTAGCCACTATACTCTTATACACATATAGTCTTTCCCATCTCTTTCTTTCAAAATTGACAACGCATTTACTATTAATAATTTTTTTTAAAGCAATTATTTGCTAAATTTCTCATAAATTTTTAATAAAGTGGAAGAAGACAATTTGATTCGAGACAGGGATTGAACCTGTGACCTTTGCCTAACAGGTGGCTAGAACATTGCCCTGGTTAGGCAAAGGTCACAGGTTCAATCCCTGTCTCGAATCAAATTGTCTTTTTCCACTTTATTAAAAATTTATGAGGCATTTACTATTAGTCTTGTGTCGTATACATACTCGTATATCATGGCCAACCTTTATCTCTTACTACCAGGTGGGTCTTAATTCTGCTATCTAACCTGTAATTCCGCTTTCACTAAAAAATGCCATTAAATTTTCAAAATAAGTTTCATTGTTTTAGAGTGAAAATGTAAAAAAATAACATATAGAAAATGTCATTATTATTTTGAGTGACAGTTATGTTAATGACTGAAAATGTTGATTTAAAAAATTATAGGGTTCCTACGCTTATTCATGTTTCGTCTTATTCTTTATCCCACATATAACCACTTAGTTTAAACTTCCCCTTATATACTGACCCAAATATTTTTGTGCCAGGATTCGTTCCACTTGCTCCCACATTTACAATTAAAGGCATAAGATGATCAGCCTCTCCTAACGGATGGCTCTCTAAAGCTCCATTTTTTTTATCCCAAAATATTATTTCCCTTTGTTTTTCTTCGTTCCCAGTACAAACATCGGTTAAAAATTGATCAAATTCTTCATTAACTATCAAATGGTCCACTTCTGGATATTGGACCTTATCAAACTGTCTCATATTATGGTAAGACATCCCAGAACCAAATATGGCAACACCTTCTTTTCTAAATTCATACAAAACTTTGCCCATTTCGTAATGTTGTCGAGCATTTTGATTTTTAAGTATGGATATTTGAACTAAGGGTATATCTGCGTTTGGATTGATCAACATCATTGGTATAAACACTCCATGGTCCCAACCTCTTTTGTCATCTAGAGTTGATGGAATGCTTGCATTTTTAAATGCTTCGTGTATTTTTCGCGCCAATACTGGGTCACCTGAAAATTAATAGTAAATCAATGAACAGTAGCGACTGCTTTATTTCTGTTCTTGACGATATATTCGGGTGAAGGGGTCACACCATAATTATTATTCGTAAAAACAGAATAAGTGCCATGCGGTAACATTATTTGTCCCCGCGATATGTACAACGTGCTCAAGATGATTGGCAAACAGCAGCACTCTACATTATTTTTGAATTCCAACCAGTAGTTCCTGAGATCATCGCTATCAAACAAACTCTTCAGCTTTATAATTTACGTGACAGTGGTGCTAATTCTGTTGTTGAAACCACTAAACTAAATTTCTCTAAAATTTTCTTATTTTTATTAAGAGATTGCCAAATGCTATTCTGTTATTACGTTGAACTAAACTTGGTGATATTATAAACAGCACTAAATTTGTATCTGACATCACTAAAATTCCTTTTATGTGATAAAATTCAACAAAACATGTATTTACATGGCCGTCTAACTTAGTGATTGAACTGTCTATGTACATTTTTCACTTTTAATTGAATTTTATCACATAAAATTAATTGTAGTGATGTCAGATACAAATTTAACGTTACACAAAATTTTGACTTTGAAGTGAAAAGACTAATTTTAGTGGGACGTTTATTAATTTTAGTAACCGTTTGAAACGTGAAAACTTATAAAACGTTGTAACGTGACAAATGTACATTGGCAGTTCAATCACCAAGTTAGTCGGCATGTATTTACATTCGACTGTCTATGTACATTTTTCACGTCTTGTTCAATTTTATCACATAAAATAAATTTAAGGACATCAGATACAAATTAAGTGCTATTTATGATATCTCCAACTTTAGTTCGACTTAATAACAGAAAAGCATTTGGCAATCTCTTAACAAAAATTAGAACATTTTTGAGAAATTTGAATGAAGTGCTCGTGGCCTCGCGGTCTCAGTGTTCTGTAAACGATCACTGAGTTACGCAACTTTCACTATGGTTGGTCCTCGGATGGGCGACCACTTTGTGGCATTTACATTTGCGAGCGTTTCCGTGCTTCGGAAGGCACGTGAAGCCGTTGGTCCCGGTTGCCAGTAAAATGGCAGTCGTTAAGCCTGGTTGAAGGCCTTATGGGCGCTTGAAAATTTCAACAGCAGGTAGCCACAACCTGCGTCTATCTATTTCAACACGGCAATGGGCTCACCACCTATTACGTGGGACAAGAATCCACACGGTGAAAAGTGGGCATATAATATGCCTCTGCCACCCCTTCGGGGATAAGGCGTGATGGATATTTATTTATTATATTTATTATTATTTTTTTTGAGAAATTTAGTTTAGTGATCTCAACAACAGAATTAGCACCAGTGTCTCAATAGAATTTAATATTTATACTAACTAATTTGATAAATAACAAATGGAAAATAAAGTACACTTATCTAAAAAGGTCAAATGTAAGCAAAATATCAAGTGACATAATTTTATCTACAGTATGACTTTAAAGTAAATAAGAGTTGTAAGTAATCAAGTAGGTTATGGAATTGGGACTTGTTCTAGGTTTATTACTTCTTAACTATTTTTTTTGAGCTTTCCTTCTTGAGCTTTCTCAGCTTGAGCAATGCCAAAGACAAGTATTTTTAATCTGCCTCATAATTTGTTATTTTTATCTAAGTCGAAAATATATTTTTGAAGTGAAAACTTCTTTAAGTGCGGTAACACATATTTTTAGATGAGACAAAATCTCTGGACTCTCGACACCGTTACGAGACGCAGCTATAGTGTGTGCATATATGCATGTACATATAGCAAACCGCGAACGCGTCGAGATAAATGAATTATGAATAAATTTAGTTTTCACTTCTGTCGGTACTCCCAAAATGCAACCCGTATTTATTTCTTTTATAAGATAGGAATAAAATTTTAAACATAGGAGCGTATTAATGGCCAAGTTTGATCAAAGTTCTACTCCACTAAAGCAGTGGAATCTTTACTAAAACTAACTATGGATTTTGGAAAGCAGCAAAAACAGCTGCGACCCTCTAAAGGTATTTAATTTCACGACACTTATGAATGAAAGTGAATGTAAACAAGTCGAAAGTAATGCTTTTTGAAAGAGAGGTAAGTACGACGGATTGCTCAATTCTTGTGGAAGGAGAAAGAGTGGAACAAGTGAAAGAGTTTGTATATCTGGGTACAAAATTTACGAGAGATGGAATGTGTGACTATGACATTGAGCGAAGAGTTTTGGCAGGAAATAAAGTGAATGGAACCATGTACGCCTTTATGAACAGTCAGAACGTGGTCTAAGATGGCAAGACTGGCTGTACATAGAGGAGTGTTGGTCCCCACACTTATGTATGGCAGTGAAATCTGGGTATGGCAGAAGACGCATAAAAGTAAAATTAATGCCGTGGAAATGAGAAGTCTGCGAAGTATAGCTGGTGTGAAGTTGATGGATAAAGAAAAGAACAACGTGATAAGGGAACATTGCGGTATGACAGAAGATGTAGTGACTAAGATAGAAAAAGGGATGCTTAGATGGTTCGGACACGTGGAGAGGATGGATGAAAATAGACTGCCGAAGCAGATATATGTGGCGAGAGTGAATGGGCAAACTGGTAGGGGTCGACCTCGGCGCACGTATGTCAATCAAATCGACGATCTTTTGGAAAAAGGCCAGGTCAAGAGTACCCTTAACCGGCGAGCGTGTATGAAAACACTCATGAAAGTAGAAGAAGCGAAAGCTGTATGTCAGGATCGTAACAAGTGGAAAGCCATAGTCTCTGCCTACCCCGATGGAAAACAGGCGTGATAATATGTATGTATGTATGGGTATGTACACTTGCACGTTATCGAAACTTTTATGTTTGAGAATCCATCATTTTTACTCATAAACACTCGAAATTAGACTCGTTTATTTAACGAACTGGCGTCCACGTCTTTCACCGTTTCCGTCAATTTGCAAATCATAAAGATTACACTCTTTTTTGTGCTGCCCACTACTTTTTGGCCATGTATGACAAATGGCCAGAAAGTAATAAACCTCCATTATCGAGTATAAAACCTGTGTTCGATGTGAATGACTTACCTGGAGCATCGTATTGGAATTTATAACTTTCAGGCGGGAAATTGCTATAATCATAGACAAGTGAATGTCTCTCTCCCGACGACACTGTTACCAAGTCTTCCTCTCTATGCGCTGTCACTACTATAATCGCTTTTAACTCGTGCAGTTTTACAATATTTGATATATTTTTCAAACCATCTCTAATTTCTAAGTTGTATTTTTCACCTAAAACCGGATTGGGCCCGCCGCCATGATTTAAAAATATCGATGGCGCGAAATACGTTTCCCGCGCCATTGCAACTGTGATGAACGAATATATACTTATAAATTTTAACATTGGAACGTTGGCACTGGTATACATATTGAACACTATAAACATAATTACAATTTTAATTAATTTATTTAAGTAATTGATATTGATATATTGATAACGGTCAACAGGATGTTATTGTTTCTAACAATGTTTATTTGATATTGCGAGTGCGATTACTACATAATTATACTCTACTAGTTGACGCCCGCGGCTTCACCCGCGTAGAGAAGTTTTCCTCCCGTTCCCGTTTCCCACAGGAACTTGTTCCCGGGATAAAAAGTAGTCTATAGATATGTTATTCTGATGCATAAGCTATATTATTGTAAAGTTTCATTAAAATCTATTTAGTAGTTTTTACGTGAAAGAGTAACAAACATCCATACAAACTTTCGCATTTATAATATTACTAAATGACTCCCACAGCATCGCCCGTGGAATATTTTGACCTCCCGTCGCACCTATTTAATCCAGTCGCTTATAAATTCTACAATGATGCATACAAATTTGCCCGATATGTCGACATTTATGACTACTGCTCTGCTCCCCAGAGTAGTAGCGTAATGATATATAGCCTATAGCCTTCCTCGAAAAATGGGCTATCTAACTCAACAATATTTTTTCAAATCCGACCAAACAAACTTACAAACAAACAAACAAACTCTTCAGATTTATAATATTAAGTATAGATTAAGATAAAAACTAGCGAACGCCCGCGGCTCCACCCGCATAAAATTTAGCTATTCCACAGAAAATTCGTAACTATAAACCAACCGCGCCCGTGCAGCGCCCGTGGTCGCGGCTGGACTCGCAATGCGCTCGAAACGTCGGTGAATGTAAATACAAAATTGTTTCGCGTGAAGTCCCGAGTAGTATATAAAATATGAGTATAAACCAACCGTTGACTCTAACCTCTTCGACAACCGTATGAAATGGAGGAGAAAAAGTAGGAAAGCGGGCCTAAGAACCTAAACCTAAGACCATTTACTCCAATTATTCGAACCCTTGGCCTGGACTACAGACCCTGGACTCAGGAACCTGTAGACATCTGATTTCGGACTCGTAGGGGAAAGTGGTCAGACTTCGTACGCGGGGCACATTCGTACATACTGTTTAACAGAAACCCCAACCGGCAAAATAACACGGTTTTGCTTGTGTGAGTAGACATAACGGCTACCATGTTCCTAATGCAACTTCGGGTCAATCCCGCCACGCTTTGTGAGCTGACACGAAGTAACATGTTTTCGCGCCCAGTGAGTAAATTTTTTACGGCAGTTTAAGCTGTAATAGTAGATCTTTTTATCTTTTCGACATATTAGCGATAGTGCACTTATGTTAACATTGTTTATTTTGAGTTTTAGTTGTAATATTTCTCATATTTTATTAGAATTCGTACTTAAAGTTGTAATTTCATTTTCTGCAAGGCCTGGGGCACATTCACAGAGCAGTATGTGGGGCAGATTCGGACGCATAAGAAAGTTCCTAAATGTAGTAATGTAGTCCTGACTGCACTCTTTAGTGTTCTGCCGAACAGTATGAGTATGGTCCACGGTACTTACACCATTTCGAAACCCCGCCTCTTCTTTGGCTGACACTGCGAGGTGGTTTATACTATTTGGCTTAGAAATTTAGAATTGTCTATGTAAAAAACCTTTAATTTGGTTAATTTCCTCAAAAACAATTTTAAAACTATGACTTAAGTTACTTTTGTGATAAATATATAATCAGTGTACCTAATTAAAAAGTACGAATTTAATAGACTGTACGAAAGTGCCCCAAATGTGGGGTGTGTTCGTACAAATATCTTATCGTAGAAAAACGGCTGTAATCCCTTAACCTTTTGACATAACAGTTTCAGAGTTTTTTGAAACCAACTACTATATATTTGCTACACTTAACTCGAAAATAATGATAATTAACCGAGGAGTAAAAAATAAAAATTTAAAAAGTGTACGAAGGGTGACCACTTTCCCCTACCCTGAACCGCGGACAAAGATTTTTTCTGAAAAGCGAAAGTGATTATTTAAAAAATACTTCACATATGTGTGTGTATTATTAGTTTTTACACAATGTGAGCACAATAAATCGGATCGACACTAGACTAAACTAAGTCAAAACTATTAGGAGAATTGAATCACAGATATCTGCTAGTGGAAGACCGGTTCAGCTGTTTCAGAGATTAACCAAAACAAAGAGACAGGTAGCCAATATTTTTTTCATGTAATTAACGTTAAATAAAATTGGTTAATTTGGAAGCATGGTTCGGAACAAATATTTGGGTGATCCACAAAAGTTTGTTTCGAAGTTTGGGTGTTTCCTATTTAACAGTAGGGGAGGTAGCTTTAATTTTCACAAGGAATATAGTACCGGCTGATATTCATAACACTAATAGTTCTTTACCAGTACATAAGAGTTTTGACCGTCAGTAAGTCTGGTAGTGGGGGAACCAAAAGTTATATGAGGCCTATTAATCTAGACCTCCAAATTGTATAAGCGCCCATACAACTCAAATGTCTATGTAATTTGGTATTTACTATATTATGTAGTCAACTTTTTCGTCTGGATGCATTTTTCTCATATTTTCTCATGCAGGCAACTTGAGTCACAATATTTGGAGTGACTCTAATTGACGACATGGAGAGCCATTAAAAAAAAACTTTCAGTTCTCCACAGTCGACTGCATAAGATTGGCGATTCTTTCTAGGGTAACTGTATACGCTTTTACAACAAGCTTCCCTTTGACCTGAGAAATTTACTATTAAATAAATTTAAAAAGTCTTATATTAAAAGATAGCTTAGTGAATAAGGTTATTACTCCGTTAGAGACTGTTTGCAGGACAGACAGGGACGCGTGGAAATGATCTGCTGGCAAAGTAAAATAATATTAAATAGTAAATAGGCCATCAAAAAAAAAGCCTTCCCAAGTTTCTTGCCGGTTCTTCTCAGGTGGGCCGCGTTCCGATCAGGTGGTCACTTTAAATTTTTTAAATAGTGTATGACTTTTTGTAAGCGCCGTTAAAATGGTCTATGCAAAATCAAGATTTTTTTTTAATCTCAACTGCTACTTGACCTGTGGACTCTATTCTGTACAAACAGCCACTGTTGATCTAGAACAAGGTCGTATTCCAAGTACATCTACATTGTAGCTCATAGTTATGTTTCATTAAGTATTCAAAATTTCATCCATATGCCTGGTAAATCTCCAGTTTCCAAGAAAAGACAAGGATGAAAAAGCAGCAAACATCAGATTGACCCCCACAGCTTCGCCCGTGGAATATTTCGACCTCCCGTCGCACCTATTTAATTCCGTGGCTTAAAAATTCTACAATGATGCATAAAAATTTGCCCGATTTGTCGACATTTATGACTACTGCTCTGCTCCCCAGTGTAGTAGCGTAATGATATATAGCCTATAGCCTTCCTCGATAAATGGGCTATCTAACACAAAAAGAAGTTTTCAAATCCGACCTGTAGTTTCTGAGATTAGCGCGTTCGTTCAACAAACAAACTCTTCAGCATAATAATATTAGTATTAGACGATCGAGTTGGCGAAGAAACCAAAAGGAATCCTAAAGTCGAGAAAAAAAGAAAATAATACTATGACAGAATGTACAGGAAACACATGTATAGGATGAGACAGCGAAATATGGTATCTGTCAGGCTTTAGTACTGTGACACCCTTCCGGAGTCAACAGTAACAGGAGTACGAGGTGTGGGATTGCAACTGTCCGGTACTGGAAACACTGCTAGTCCACGCCTACTCCTGAGCTAGGGACGTGGGATACACTGGTATTTGAAATATGAACAAATAGCACTGAACTGAACGAAAGTGTTTATTTGGGTTTATCGCGAGATATTATGTTACATGGAACTTTAATATACGGTTCACAAACGCGACTTTCACTGATGGCAATCGGCAGCGAAGTCGTCGCCACGGAGCTCAGCCATCCAATCTTCTTAGAAGTGACATCAGCCTATCCTCTTTTAATAATTTAACAAATATATTTTATTTGCCTAATGGCTATCGCTGCGACCAGCCAGCACGCTTGGCCCCATACCGTGACATGCGTCCTCTATACATAATATGGGGACGAATACCACAGTACCTACCGACAGTACAAAGAAGGACTCATATTCTAATTATTGTTTGCGACATGTGTTGATCACTAGTGTCTACATGCTGATAACCATTGCCAACCAATGCTGATAATTAGTGATAATGGTGATCAAATTTACTATAATAAAAATCTCTATTATCTCAAAATGTATGCGCAAAAGTGATCATAGTTTATCTAAATTACATAACAAAACATACTGTCACGCCTTTATCCCCGAAGGGGTAGGCAGAGTCGTACTATGCGCCCACGTTTCACCGTATGATTTGCTTTTTGGGTTGAAATGTACAAGTGCAGGTTGCGGCGACCTGCTGTTGAAATTTTTCAAGCCGCCCATAAGGCCTTCAACTGGCTTAACGACTACCATATTACTGGCAACCGGGACCATCGGCTTAACGTGCCTTCCGAAGCACGCAAACGCTCGCAAATATAAATGCCACAAAGTGGTCACCCATCCGAGGACCAGCCACAGTGATAGTTGCTCAACGCAGTGATCGTTTACAGAACACTACGTCCGCGGGGCCACAAGCGCTTCTCTAAATTAATAGTAAAATAACTAAAGTTTATTATATGAGCATATTAATAGATAAAAATTTGATTAACAGATTTTGTTTTATTTCAACTTGCTTAAGTGATCACCTACATCTCCCCTACTAGCTATGTTCTTGATACAAACATTGTACAACCATTGCTAGTATCATAAAATTTAGGTACAGTACCGGCATTAGGTACCACAGATAAAAACTTCCTAAATAATTTTGATAAAAGCTCTACAAACCATAAAACCGTGGTCAATAGTAGGTACATCGATAAAAAAAATGCACATATAGCGGTTGAGTGATAACCTTTATGCTCAGACAAAGGCAGATCCATCTAATAGGAGACCTAGGGCCGTATTCCAGAACGTTTCTCAATACTCAAGGCTAGCCTTGTTGTATTTATAATGCAAATACTAGTATTTGCATTATAAATACAACTCTCAAGTGTTTCTTGAGTATTGAAAAACGTTCTGGAATACAGCCCCTAGAGCCCGCGCGCAAGACAGAGACAAATAATTTGCCCGGCAATTTATTTGTCTCTGTCGCCGTTTCCTTCCCGCACGAGAGCGAGAGAGTATAACTTTTGAAAGTTACAATCTCTCGCTTGTACAAAATAGCTGCGGAAACATAATTTCAGCAACTATATTTGTGTACTACTAATATTTTGACTCTTACATTCTCTCGCTCACGTGCGCTTACCTTTCAAATAGCGGTAAAGAGACGGCGATAGAGACAAATAAATTCCCGGTCAACATAATTGCTCGTGCGCGTGAGTTCTAACTTAACAAAACAGGGAAATGTCTTATTTGCCTTCCTAAACAAGTAATGCGCCCTTCACTATCGTAGCGAAGGAATCAGACGATTTCTAATACCGGAACCAGTTTCAAAACCGCAAGTGATAGACACTTCAATATCGCCTATGCACGTATTCATGGTGTCCTGAATCGAATGCCGCAAACCATCATCATCATCCGAGCGTATGTCCCAGTTGCGTCTCGCGACGCCCGGGGTCCGCTTTCTCCTCGCATTTTCTCCTCCACTTCGCACGGTCGTCGGCATCCCCTGTAGTGAGACCATTGGCACGCATGTCATCCCTTACGACGTCAAGCCAGCACCTCTTGGGTCTTCCCTTACCGGGACCCGGCGGGGCTGACATGGGCAGACATTTGTTACCTACGTAGCCCGGCGGTTGCCACAAGACGTGACCATACCAACGAAGGCGACACTCTTGCAACTTGTCTACAATGTCACGGACGTGAAGGCTGCCGCGGATGCGAGAGTTCCTCACGCGGTCCATCCGCGTGACTCCACACATCCACCGCAGCATCTTCATTTCCGTGACACGCAGCTCCTGCTTGTGTCGCTCCAATATCGGCCACGTCTCACTGCCATGTAAAAGGACAGGTCTAATAATGGTTTTGTAGACCTGTCCCTTCAACCGGATCGGCATTTTAGGGTCACAAATGACACCGGTCATCTCCCGCCATTTGGCCCACGCGGCAGCAATGCGTGACTTGACATCGCAATCGATGTCACTGGACGTGTGAAAAACAGATCCCAGGTATTTAACCTGGTCCGTGCGCTCGACCAAATCACCGCCTATGCGGACGGATGTGGGATCTGTCGATTTAGTGCCAAGTACTCGGTCTTCGCCACATTTAGTTTCAGACCGCCGTTCTCAAGCGTCTCCTTCCACGCCTTTACACGTCGCACCAATCTGCCCTTGTCCGCGACTGCCAGCGCAATATCGTCAGCATACATGAGCAACCATGGAGGCTGCTCATGCGAGTTCCTGATGCTGTCCGACAATTCGTCTAATATTACACTGAACAGAAGCGGACTAAGGACCGAACCCTGGTGTACCCCGACGGTGATGGGGAAGGGTTTCGTGTAGCCAACAGCAGTCCGAACCATTGAATCGGAGTCACAGTACATGTCCCGGATAGTGTCAATATAGACCTCTGGAACCCCTTTGGACCGCAGTGCCCACCAGATCATCGCACGAGGAACACAGTCGAAGGCCTTCTGCATGTCTAGAAACAAACAGTGCAGAGGCGTGTTCTTCGACCTGTATTTCTCTGCGACAACCCTCAGGGCAAAAACAGGGTCCGTGGTCCCATGACCAGGGCGAAACCCATATTGACACTCCGAGAGAGTACACTCCTGCCGGATCCGAGAGTCTATAATCCTCTCGAAGATCTTCATGGTGTGGGACATCACCTTTATACCGCGGTAGCTCCCGCACTCCTGCACTGACCCCTTACCTTTGAAGACTGGAGTAATAATACTCAGTCTCCATTGGTTTGGGATCTGCCCGCTGAGGAGTATGCGGCTAAAAAGGTTTACTAAGATGCCCACACCGCGAGGACCCATCGCCTTCCAGGCTTCGATGGGGACTCCATCGGGTCCGACAGCTTTCCGATTCTTCATGCGGCGAAGCGCAGTCAGGACTTCTCCAGGCGTTACCGGAGGCACTAGTCCCTGATTCGGAGGGAGGTCCGGAGGCTGCACCTCTTTGTGCTGTTTATTAAGCCATCTCTCCTTTACCGCGAGGTCTTCGCTTAACAGGTTGCCCTCAGGGTCTTTTACACAGCGACACTTGGATATATCCTGTGCCGCTTTGACCCTGGAGCGCGCCAGCTTATAGAGGAGCTTCTGCCCCTCAGACGATTCCAGCTTATCATACAGAGGTTGTAAGTGGTCTCGTCTGGCTCTGGCTACAGCTCTCTTTGTCTCAGCTGTGAGACGAACTCCTGGGACCTAGTTTCATCAAGCAGCCACCATCTGACGCGGCGCTGGCACCGCTCGATGCGTTTGCCTTTGGGCTTCACGCAGAGGTCCATGACAAGGAGACGGTGTTGTGCAGTAAGACTCTCTCCGGGTATAACCTTGCAGTTGGCCACCTTGCCGATGCTGTGTCGCCTAGTGAGTAGGAAATCGATCTGAGTTGTACACCTCCCGCTCTTGTAGGTGATGAGATGGTATAAGCACAGCCGAAAGACATACAGTCGGTCGACGAAGCTATCTAGACAGAGCAATCGTGCGGGGGACAAGGGACGAGACGCGGGAGGGTTTGTCCCGAGCTGCGAACAAAATGTTGTTAGTGGCTCGGGACAGTCTTTCAGGGCTGACGCATTCACGACCGATTGCTATGATTTTTGAATTTTTGTATAGATTTCTTTAATTCATGGGGTTTTTAATATTCTAAATACAAATTTCGTGTTCATTTTGCGATCCAATACGGCCGCCGCGCCATGGATATAAAATTTCATGCTGGGTATCGTATAAGGGGTTTTTTGGTATGCTGAGTACGAATTTAGTGTTAATTTTGCAATCCAATATGGCCGCCGCGCCGTGGATATAAAATTTCATGTTAGGTATCGTATAAGGGGTTTTTTGGTATGCTAAGTACGAATTTCGTGTTAATTTTGCAATCCAATATGGCCGCCGAGCCGTGGTTATAAAATTTTATGTTAGGTATCGTATAAGGGGTTTTTTGGTATGCTGAGTACGAATTTCGTGTTAATTTTGCAATCCAATATGACCGCCGCGCCAACTGTTATAAATTTCATGTTGGGTATCGCATAAAATTATTATGGTGTGCAGAGCCACACATGTGGGATTATAAGTATACTCTATACTGTGTTATCCTGTGTTCAAGTTTTTGTCACAATTAATATTTAAACTTGTTCAAAGCGTAACCAATATTTTTTTGTTGAAAACAACAGTAGCATTAAGTCCAGTTAGTCAAAAACCGAAAATATTTATCATTAACTCATTTACTACTAATAATATACCCGACGAACTTCGTATCTCCATAGAATTTGGTTTATTTTTTCTTAGAGTGCTCATCGGGGCGGAGACAAATTGAACAAATTAATAATAATAATATTATACCCCTCGAGGACAGTCGTAATCTTTTATAGGATTAACGCAACCCTATGAGGGTATAGTAGATTCGCTTTTTGAGTCATCTACTTTCTGATATCAACAAAAAAATGTATCAGAAAGTTATTAAAAAGCTCACATTCGCAGGGCAGCTTGTGGCGAGCTGAATGTGCGTGGCTACACATCGGTCCCGATTCCTCAGAGTTGCCCTTCTGCACCGGTTGGCATTTTAATGGGCTAACGGGTGAGCAGTGAGAGTGCTACTCCGCAAATCTCAACTTTGGCTTGCCTTAATTGGCCGGTCAGAGGGAGGGAGCCAGAGCTATATGCTCGGGGGTGGAAGTGTCATTCAAGGGCATAACTACGGGGTAGCCCGCTCCGGGTCTGACCCGCGATGGTGAAACCGGCGCCGCACCGCTCGACACTCCAAGCCGCTCACACCGGTGTTGCCTCCTGTCGCCTTACAGGCTTATCATGCCTATGGCGATTGTATAGGGGGGCCATCTAGTGAGTTGGTGAGTCACCGTCTGCCAAAATTAGGATAATCAGATATTAAAATGGCAGACGCCGTCTTTATCCATAGTTATAATCACCTAGTTCATCAAACCCCCAACCCAATAGCCCATTTCTTAGTTAGCATATTTTACAATAGTTTAACTCCCATTGGTGGTGATCCATTATCGTTCTTCTACATAAGGCGGGCGTGGACTGTCTGCAGTGGGGGTCCCATTTCCTTTTAGATTAAAATTCTCAAAGGGCCTCTGCGTGTTGGATCAGTATGTCCCCATTTACGCCTACCAAAAATCCGGGTATCTTCATAAAAAAAACGAAGATACCCGTGAAAAGAAGAAACATAATAATATGAGATCACACATGTCAGCTCACCCTTGTTTGAATTCCCAGTTCCCATCCCCAGCTTCCAGTTCCCATTTCTCATCCCTAGTTCTCATCGTCAATTCTCATTCCTGGTTCATGCTCCCATTCCCTTGATTTTTTTTTTATAATGACACGATGGCCATTATGGATTGCGAAATGAATACGTAATTCGTGCTCAGCATATCAAAAAGCCCCTTATACGATACCCAACATGAAATTTTATAACCACGGCGCGGCGGCCATATTGGATTGCAAAATTAATACTAAATTCGTACTCAGCATACCAAAAAACCCCTTATTCGATACCCAACATGAAATTTGAATACCACGACGCGGCGGCCATATTGGATAGCAAAATTAACACGAAATTCGTACTCAGCATACCAAAATACCCTTTATACGATACCCAACATGAAATTTTATAATAATAGTTCGGCGGCCATATTGATTGCAAGAAACCCCATAAATTTATATCTACTACGCGGCAGCCATTTCGTAAACGCTTACTCATAAAAAAAACTATCGATTCGACATGAAATGAACCTTATTTACTTCCGTGTGCGGCAATTGATGAAATCTCAGATCCTTTTTTTAAATCGGTATTTATATTATTGATTTATTATATATACATACTAGTTGACGCCCGCGGCTTCGCCCGTGTAGAGAAGTTTTCCCGTTCCCGTTTCCCATAAGAACTTGTTCCCGGGATAAAAAGTATATGTGTTATTCCGATGTATAAGCTATGTTATTGTAAAGTTTCATTAAAATCTATTCAGTAGTTTTTACGTGAAAGAGTAACAAACATCTCTACAAACTTTCACATTTATAATATTATTAAGATTAAGATATTATATTATAATGTTGATCGTTGATTGCGAGTACGAGTTAATAAATAAATTATAAAATAACATCAGCCTTGTATACTTGTGACAACCCTACTTATAGGGCTTGCATCTCTAGACGTTGTCGGCATTTTTGTCAACTTCAAAGGCGTAACGCTACTGATAGGTTTACTCTTTATACTGTGGTATAAGTATAACTAACATTTATTTATTTATTGAAGCGCTCGTGGCCCCGCGGTCTCAGTGTTCTGTAAACGATCACTGAGTTACGCAACTTTCACTATGGCTGGTACTCGGATGGGTGACCACTTTGTGGCATTTACATTTGCGAGCGTTTCCGTGCTTCGGAAGGCACGTTAAGCCGTTGGTCCCGGTTGCCAGTAAAATGGCAGTCGTTAAGCCGTTGGTCCCGGTTGCCAGTAAAATGGCAGTCGTTAAGCCTGGTTGAAGGCCTTGTGAGCGGCTTAAAAAATTTCAACAGCAGGTAGCCACAACCTGCGTCTGTCCATTTCAACACGGCAATGGGCTCACCACCTATTACGTGGGACAGGAATCCACAAGGTGAAAAGTGGGTATATATGCCTCTGCCACCCCTTCGGGGATAAGGCGTGATGGATATTTATTTATTTATCTATCACGCCTTATCCCAGAAGGGTTGGCAGAGGCATATTATATGCCCACTTTTCACCATATAGTCCCACGTAATAGTTGGTGTGTCCATTGTCGTATTAAAATAGACATACGCAGGCTGTGGCTACCTGCTGTTGAAATTTTTCAAGTCTTCAACTTGACAACTTAACGACTGCCATGTTACTGACAACGGGGACCGACGGCTTAACGTGCTTTCCGAAGCACGAAAACGCTCGCAAATGTAAATGCCACAAAGTGGTCACCCATCCGTGACCAGCCATAGCGAAAGTTGCTTAACGCAGTAATCGTTTACAGAACACGGAGTCCGCGGGACCACGAGCGCTTCGACTGACATTTTTAACGAGTTCCGTGCCTTAAAACGGAAAAAAGGGAACCTTTATGAGATCATTTTCTTGTCCGTCTGCCCGTGTGTACCATTGATTTTCTCAGGAACGGGTGGCCTAAGCAAGTTGAAATTTATACCAAATACTGAGGTCTATAGTGCCTATTAGGTGTATAAAAATCAAGGTCCTGAGTCAGTATGATAAAAGTTATGGGCCAATTTATATTTCTATAAAGCATATAAATAACAAAATTTACCTTAAATTTTTTTTCAGAGTGTTCATTTGTGCCGTAAGGTCTTGCTTTTGACCAAAATTGACAGTTCTAGGTCAACCGGTAGTACCTACCTCATAGGTTTTGAAAACCTAAAATCACGAAATATGGCAAAAAGGAAGGTCTTACAGCACAAATAAAGGAATCCAAAAAGTTTAACTAAGGGTGTCCCTATAAACAATTAAGAGGTCTATAATTTTTTTAACTATGTACATCGCCAATACCAATTAATATAGACCTCTAAGTTGTATGGGTGCTCATACAATTTGGAGGTGAAGTTTTAGGTTATACTTCAAATAAGGTACTATTTTTATGGAACCCTCGCGTACGAGTTAGACTCGTGCTTGACCGTTTTTTTTAGTACAGGACTACTCACAAAATCACCATAGTGTTCCTCCTCGACTCTACAGAGGTTAAGCCCCAAGGTAGACTAGAGGTTAAGCCCCTAAGACTCAGCTCACTCACTATTAGTATTGTTATTACACACATAATAAATATGACATTGCCCTAATTCAGGAACCTTACTTATATGAAGGGATGATTAGGGGCTTAGGCGCGACGGGGGGTAACATATACTATCACTGTCGCGACAACAATGCTAGGACATGCATCTATGTCAGAAATGGTATTGATGCAATACCTATGTATAATTACTGTTTCAGGGACCTGACAACCATGCAGGTCTTACATCAAGGGAGGGGGGGTGGAGCGCTAGTAATAGCATCGGCCTACCTCCCCTACGAGGCCAAGGACCCTATCTCAAGGGAACTCAGGGTCCTGGTGGAACACTGCAGCCGGGAGATGAAAAATCTCATCATAGGCTGCGATGCCAACGCTCACCATGTAACATGGGGAAGCACGGACTGCAACGACAGAGGTGAGCTTCTACTGGATTATCTGGTAAGTTCATCCCTACAAATCATAAATACAGGTAACAAACCAACGTTTGTGACGAAAACACGGGCGGAGGTCATCGACATCACGCTAGCAACAAACCAGGCCAGTAAACGCATAGTGGACTGGCACGTGCCGGACATAATCTCCAGTTCGGACCACAGGTACATATGTTACAATTACAGGACGATGTACAAACAGGCAAAAGTCAAAAGGAGGAACCCTAGGAACACCGATTGGCCGGCCTTCAAGAGCAATTTGAAAGCCGAGCTAGGGGACCCCAAAGAGAACTTAAGTTCGACACTGGACATCGAGATGGTAGCGGAACATGTTGCAAAAGCAGTTGCCAACTCGTGGACTGAAAACTGCCCCGAAAAAGAGATCGGTGTTAAACAATCACCTTGGTGGAATACCGAGCTGACGAAACTACGGAAGGCTACAAGGGCAGCCTTCAATCGTGCAAAGAAATCGAACAACTTCGAGGACTATGCGAAGAAACTCACTGAGTATAACAAGGCCATACGGAAGGCAAAAAGGAAGGCATGGAGGGAACACTGCTCAAACATAAGCAGCATCCCGGAAAGCATGCGTCTCACCAAGGCAATGGCAATAACAAGGTCTAACCATTTAACTACGATTAAGGACTGTAATGGTAGATATACGGAAACTGGGAGTGAAACACTGAGAGTGATGCTCAGGACACACTTTCCAGATTCAATGGCAATAACCGCACAAGCAAACGAAACAGGCTTTAGTGGTGAAAAGGAAAGAAGATGTACCACAAAAGCGGACTGGGTGACCGCCAAGAAAGTAGTAGAACATAACGGGGTTAAATGGGCAATAAATAGCTTCCAACCATTTAAAGCGCCAGGACCAGACGGCGTATATCCGATACTACTACAGAAAGCGGAAACAATACTAAACCCACACTTATGTAGGTTATACAGGGCGTGTATAGCCTTTGGCTACACACCAGAATGCTGGAGACGTGCAAAAGTCATATTTTTGCCGAAACCAGGCAAAGCGGACTATGGAGATCCAAAATCGTACAGACCGATTAGTCTAACATCGTTTTTCCTCAAAACACTAGAAAAGCTAGTTAATAAGCACATTAGAGGGAAAGCACTGAAGAAATATCCTCTTCACAAAATGCAATGTGCATACCAACCAGGGAAGTCAACTGAAACAGCACTTCACCACGTGGTGAGTAGGGCGGAGTTGGCACTGGGTAATCAAGAAATATGCTTAGCTGCATTTCTGGATGTGGAAGGAGCGTTCGACAGGACCACATTCGGAACCATAAAGGCAGCGGCGGAAAGGCATGGTATCGAATCCACAATCTGTGTATGGATGGATAAGATGCTCAAAGGAAGAACAATACTCGCGGAGTTACTGGGGGAGCGAGTGGAAGTTCAAGTCACAAAAGGTTGCCCACAGGGCGGTGTTCTATCCCCAACATTATGGTGTCTGGTGATAGATGACCTGCTGGGGAGACTTAACAGAGGACCATTACATACAGTTGGCTACGCGGACGACCTCGTGATACTAATCAACGGAAAAGTACCAAGTGTCGTTTCAAACATCATGCAAAAAGCACTGGATACAGTCGAGGGATGGTGTGGACAAAACCACCTATCAATTAACCCCAAAAAAACGGTGATAGTAAATTTCACGAAGAGGCGAACCCTAACAGGAATGGAGACGCTAAGACTATATGACGAAGAGCTTTGCTTGTCCACGGAAGCGAAGTATCTAGGAGTCATCCTAGATAATAAGCTAACATGGAATCGACATGTGGAAACAGCAACCACCAAGGCAATGAGAGTCTTTGGTATGTGCCGTTCCACGTACGGTAAGACATGGGGACTACAACCAAAAGTGGTCCAATGGATTTACACAATGATGGTGCGGCCACTAATAACATACGGGAGTATAGTATGGTGGCCCAAGACTAAACAGGAGAGCTGCAGACGAACCCTGTACAAGCTACAGCGGATGGCATGCATGGCTATGACAGGAGCCTTCAAAAGCACTCCTACGGCGGCGATGGAAATACTTCTAAACCTTACTCCGCTGCACATCAGAGTGGAGCTGGAGGCAAGGAAAGCCGTTCACAGGCTCGGAGCCGAAGGCCAAAGCCGGAACTACGGGCATATGGCGCTTGAGGCAACACAGGAGCAAGGGGTTATGACTATGAATCTAGACAAAATACAGACGGTCTATAACTTCAAAAAGAACTATAGTGTACACATCCCCACGAGAGAGGAGTGGGAGTGTGGAATGCGGACACAGGACAGAAATGTCCAGATATGGTTCACGGACGGATCCAAGATGGAAACCGGCTCAGGTGCAGGGGTTCACAGCGACAACTGCAACATTAGTCAAAGCATGGGCAAGTATGCAACGGTCTTCCAGGCGGAGACCTATGCTATACTGACATGCGTGCAAGAAATGTTAGATAGACGGGTCACTGATGAGACAGTCTATATTATGAGTGACAGCCAAGCTACACTCAAGGCGCTCACATCATGTGAAGTGAAATCCGGATTGATATTGCAGTGCATTGAAAGCCTAAATAGGCTGGGAAGACGCAATACGATCCAATTGGTCTGGGTGCCAGGACATAAGGGCATCGAGGGTAATGAGAGGGCGGATGCCCTCGCAAGGAAGGGCTCGGAGGAAGGGTTCATTGGACCGGAGCCGTTCGTCGGACTCGATTATGGAATAATAAGACGAACAATAAAGGAGGCAGCCACTAAGGCACATGAAACCCAGTGGCAGTCGACAACAGGTCTAAGACACGCAAAGATGTTTCTGGGAAGCATCAGAGAGGGATGGTCCAAGAAACTGTGGACACATACCAGGGAGCAGCTGCGAAGAATCACTGGAGCGCTCACAGGGCATTACGCAACGAGGCAGCACCTCCACAGGATGAAGCTCACGGAAGACCCGACGTGCAGGTCCTGTGAGGACGCTGGCGAAACCATGTACCACCTGCTGTGCGAATGTGTGGCACTCGGTGCAAGAAGAATTAGTCTTCTGGGTCAAGCATACCCGACTCCGGAGGATTACAGGCACATCCCCCTTGGGAACATATTGAGGTACATGGAGGCGCTGCACAGGCGCTGGGGGGATGGGTGAGGTGATGGGGTGTGGTACAATAGTTCTGGAAGGGACGCAGTGCCGCGGTATCTACCGACCCCGAATAAGATAAGATAAGATAAGATACATAAAATAAACAAAAATAAGTACACATATTTACAACCCTTATTTATAAAATATATTTTATTTGGTTGATATAATATTGCAGGTTCCCATAATTTGAATAACATAAACCTTTAAAGGTACAAATATAAATAAATGAATGTAAATAAATTTAAAAATAAAATATTCATTATTCAAAACTGATTTGACTTAATATTTATAAACAATAAGCATAGTTTTACATCATAAACATTATTCTTTCCATATAAAAGCACTAAGCCTAAATGTTCCACTCAAATCCCAATTAAATATACGCTGCCCTTGGTTTGGTCCACCAGCACCGGCAATAACTATTAACGGCATAAAATGTTCAGCAGCATGCATTGGGTGCGCCTCTGTTGCTCCTTTTTGCTCTCTCCAAGACACCAGACCTTCTCTTCTAACTTCCTCACTCTCTGCTGTACAAACTTTATTTAAAAATTCATCAAATTCTGTATTTACAACATAAGATTTATGCCTACCATACATGAACTCTCTCATATTGTGGTAAGACATTCCAGAGCCTAAAATGGCAATTCCTTCCTTTCTAAGCTCATATAATACTTTTCCTATTTTATAATGTTGGTCAGCATCTTGATTGGACAGGACAGATATTTGAACTATAGGCACATTGGCTGCAGGATTTATTAACATCATTGGCACAAAAACTCCATGGTCCCAACCTCTTTTAGGATCTAATTTTGAATTTATTCCCGCCTTTTTTAAATGCTCGTGAATTTTTTCAGCCAGTTCCGGATCTCCTGGTGCGTCATACCGATATTTGTATGATTCAGGCGGGAAACCATAATAGTCAAAATATAAGTTGTGATGTTTTCCTGAAGATATAGTAACTACATTTTCCTCCCAGTGAGCAGTTACTAGAATAATTGCCTTAACTTCATCCAAATTAAGGTGTTTTTTTACCTCGTCTCTAAGGAATTTAGTTAGTCCTGCGTGTTCCTTATCTCCAAGTAGGGGTAAAGGGCCTCCTCCGTGATTCACAAACATAGCAGGAGCGATTAAGGCCATTTTTTTAACAGTTCCACTAAAATGACGAATTATGTTCATTGATAGCAATGACATACACACTATGAAACCAACTTGAACTAAGATCGTGAATGTATTTAAAACAAGCATGAAACTGGTTTTGATTCACCTTGATTCACTTTTAAGTAATACAGTGACGTTAACGTAATTAGATATATAATTGTGTTAACTTCAAGGTTGTTTTCGGTTGTTAACAATTGCAGAAAAATAAAAGTAGAACATAAAGTATTACATACATTTTAAACTTAGTTTAAATTGAGTTCGAAATACAAAAATATTCGAATTTGATTCCAATCATGTGTTCTTGACGGATAGTTGACAATTTTTTTTTTTTGTGGGTTAGATGGCCTGGTTACGACAAAATATTTATTTGTAGGTTAAATGGCCTGGTTTTGACGAAATATTGAATTTGACTGAAATGATACGTTTTTTTATAATTCTAGTCTGGTGCTGGTTGCCAAGAACTTTAATACGATAGAAACATGTTTATTTGAGAACGAGTAACTTTCTAATAGTCAACTATTCTTTTTTCAGAACTTTGTGTTAGTATAAGAAAACTGTCGTATCTATAAATCTCTCTATAGGATTTTTTTATTAGGCTGTTAGGGCATTGCTTTGGTATGATTTGAGCAGATTTGAGCCTCTTTCCAGTTCAAGAAGTATTAAATTTATAATATAAAATAAATAAATATCGTTGGAACAAGTTACACAACGCCATCTGATTCCAAGCTAAGCAGACCTTGTACTATGGTAACCAGATAACTGATAAACATATCTAAATAAATACATATTATAGATAAATTACACCCAGATACAGAATAAACCATCATGCTCATAACACAAAGTTTTATCCTGGGTGGGAAATAAGTGGAGTCACTTGAAATAGTTTAATCATTTAATCTCAGAAATAGAATCGAGTGCTGTACAAATGTAAAAACAAAATGTGCCAGGTGGTGCCAGGTAACAAAAAATGCGTGCTGAAAAACCGTAAAAAGTATATTACTATAAACTTTTTGCTCTATGGTTCCATCCGTTTTGAAAATGGCGTCTCTCTGAGTTGTCTTTTTACAGTTTGTGAGAAAGTATTCCAATAAATATAATTGTTATTTCTATGTCAAGTATGTTCGTTTGTCCAGTGTGATTCAAGCCCGTATATATTATTAAATTACGTTTAATGAATCATAGTACAGTTAATAATAAATAACGGGATACAATGCTGATATTTGGGCGAGACGCGTTTCCGATAAAATATAACAATATTTAGCGGTAATTCGCTCGTTTTGTGTAATTTATAACTGAGTGACGTGCAAAAATGGACAAAAAAACTAAAAAAAGGACTGTTATTAAACGGAAAACAGAGGAATCCAATGATAACGAAAAAAAACAAAAGATAATGGTGAATAGAAAGAGTGATGACAAGGAAAAAATAGAAGTGGTTAATCAGGTTGTAGAAGTACCCGTGGAACAGGGTCAACAGATTGTGCATACGGGCCAGCTGGTGGAGGGCAACTTCGAACAATCAGTATTCGTAAACATGAAGGGAGAACCGGTACAACTGGGTCCGAATACTGTTATTCTCTATGAACAGAGTGGAAATCCGTCAAACTTTGCGTTTGGTGGTATGTGGACTGTAGATTCTTCGGGCCGTATAGTGATGGCGGAGACGATATATGACGTGAAAGGGGAACCTGATGAAGAGAACACTAACTTTGTACAGAGCAATGCTGAAGTTAACACAGTGCGTATACCGTTTATATTCTCGATCTGATCTTCAGTTGAATGTCTCGGGGGCACAGTGGTAGTGTATGCAACTGCCGCGCCTGAGGTTCAGGGTTCGATTCCCGGGTCGGAAAAAATATTATGTGTGATCCACAAATGTTTGTTTCAGAGTTTAGGTGTTTCCTATGTAAAATATGTATGTATTTAAAAATATATAAGTATATTTATCAGTTGTCTAGATCCCATAACACAAGCTTATTATTAGCTTATTTTGGGCTAGACAGCACTGTGTAACAAAAAGTAGGCAGAGGCATAGGTTCTTTATGCCCACATAATATACCCAAGTAACAAGTATGAGCCCATTGATACGTTGAAATGAACAGGCCCAGGTTGTGGTGACCTTCTATTTAAATATTACAAGCTATCCAATAGGCGTTTAACTTAACTTATTAACTGCCATTTCACTGGCAACAGAGCCAACTGCTTATCTTGCCTCCCAATAAAAATACCATAAAGCAGTTGTTCTTATGAGAGCCAGCCATAGCTTACGATGATTAATGTAGTGATTGTTTATAGAACACTAAGTTGGTAGCTAGCGGGGCTTTTAGCTGTTTGTAAGAGCTCAATAGTTATTCACATTGCATTGGTCAATACTTCTGTCTGATCCTTGAGTTATATATGGGACAGTGAACAGTTATACTGACTCTCTGAGTCTCCTACTAGAATGTGCCAGTATGCTTCCTAAAATATAATAGACATATTTTACTTTTGTCTACAAAAAGAAACTGATATACTAAGAACTAACAATATCTATAGAACAGGAATTCGCATATGTTGCAGCACAGGTTTTTCTCTTGAGCTTTGCAGGTGTGTTGGACCCGGGCCCCAAAATGCTTGGCGGGCACCAATACAAACCACATTTTTTCATTTTCATGTTATATTTCATTACAGCAACAGGTAGAAGAAACACAAAATACATACCAGCAATATGAGATCAGCAGTAGTAACCAAGTTGAGGGCCAGCAGGAGTATGAAGTTGCTATTATTGAAAATCCCACTACTGACACCGCGGAAAGGTGAGCACTACCATTTTTAAACATAAAAAAATAATATTAGCTATGCAATTCACAAATCTCGGATCCAAATTCATATAACTCGAATATCAATGACATTTGCGCAGTAGCAGATTTGGATCCGAGATTTGTGAATTGCATAGCTGGTGTCGCTCAGTAAATACTCAAAGATTGAGTGATAGTCTATGTATTCTTCCTAAAGGCCCCATTGTTAATCAACTTTACAATAACATTATATGAAAATTTTTCTCATCTATACTAATATTATAAAGCTGAAGAGTTTGTTTGTTTGTTTGGTTGAAAGCGCTAATCTCAGGAAGTACTGGTCGGATTTGAAAAATTGTTTATGTATTAGATAGCCCGTTTATCGAGGAAGGCTATATATCATTACGCTACTACACTGGGAGCAGAGCAGTAGTCATAAATCGGGCAAATTTTTATGCAATATTGTAGAATTTATAAGCGACGGGATTAAATAGGACGGGAGGTCGAAATATTCCACGGGCGAAGCCTCCTGATACATAGCTTAAAATTAGCGTTTCTCAATAAACGGGCTATCCAACACTCAAAAAATTTTGTATATAAATAAATAAAAGCTTTTATTCTTCTTGTTCGGTTACATTAGAAGAATTTTGGTAATAGAACAAAACCTTTTCTATTGCACGCTTCATAAGCGAAGCGTTGAGGTGGGTACTACTGTCACTTCGCGCATAGCATCTGATTTATCAAACTTAAAATGTCTCTATTTATCATGTATTGCACTTGTAAAATAATATATACACACACATATCAAGAAAAAACACTATTTTTAACACTCATGATATAACTGTTTAAAAAAGTTCCTTCTTGGACGACGTCCGTGTGTCTGTATGTTACGGATATTTTCTTGTTAACACAATAACAACTGAAATACTTTACTAATCGAGTCTTTTTTTTTCTCTTACGCTTTAGTATAATTAGGAATAGAACCCTTTCAATTTTCACGGTCTGATTCGATGTGGTTTAATTGTTCAATTATCTTTACTTTATTTATTTCAAAACCCCTACGCGATAATTCATAGCAAAGTTTGTAAGCTTGTAATTCTATTTATTTTTTTATAATATAATAAAAGCGTGTGAGGCGTGCACTTTTGGGTTTTTCAAATTTTTTTTTGTAAATATTTCCATTATTACATTATTAGAACTGTTGTTAAGTCTTTTTTTTATTTTAATATGTTATTTTTTGTTATATCAGATTGCCTATAAATAAAGATATCCCTATCATGCAAATAGTTCCTGAGATTATCGCGTTTAACTAATTCTTCAGCTTTGTAATGTAAGTATAGAGAAAAAATCTTGGTTTCAGAAACACGGAGTCTCCAGTAGTGACAACTGAAGAACAACTGGTGGCCGTTGGTACAGGGGCGGTCCGTTGGCTCAATCAAAAGTGTGACTTTGTTGTTAGGAAATTGCAATTGAACTATGGTATGATATAACCTACATTAGAACACTTTACTCTGACTTATTCTAGAACAGTGTGTGTAGTTAATAATTATCAATCAAGCCTTATCCTCGAAGAGGTGGCAGAGGCATATTATACACCCACTTTTCACCATGTGTATTCCTGTCCACGTTATAGGTGGTGAGCCCATTGCCGTGTTTATATAAACAGACGCAGGTTGTGGCTACCTGCTGTTGAATTTTTTTGAGCCACCCATAAAACCTTCAACTTGGCTTAACGACTACCATGTTACTGGCAACCAGGCCCAACAGCTTAACATGTCTTCCGAAGCACGGAAATGCTCGCAAATTTAATTGCCACAAAGTAGTCACCTATCATATGACATACTGTCATAGTAAAAGTTGCTTAACACAGTGATCATTTACAGAACACGGAGTCTGCCGGGCCACAAGTGCTTCTTCGGATGTCCACATGTCAAAGCTTGTATGACGGAAAGGAGAGTAAGAGTTGAAGAAGCTGAGTGATAGAGTGATATGGATATGAAGTGTAGTGTCTATATGTGCCTGATCCTATGAGACTGGCATGGTGACATGAAGTGATCAAAGCCTCAAAAAAAAGATCAAGATTTGGCTTATCATTCTCGGCTTTGTTGGAAACTACTGCCGTCTGACCTCCCAACATCGCCTGGGTTGTTACCTTTTCTGTTAGTCAGCAGGTGAGGTTGCTTGGCCCTCCAAGATCTTCAGAAGCCCAATACACCTGTGAGCTCACTAAGCTCACCACCTGTTACGTGTTATAAAATGTGGGGTCAGGGTCATAACCCTGCCTACCCCGTTGGGGTTAAGGCATGACTGATTGATTATCTATATATTAACTATATTTCTTTGTTCATAGATGCTGGTGTGAAGTTACTACACTCGCAATCGGGTTGCATACAGTGTGTGTATCTCACAACTCCTAACATGCAGTTAGCCTTCAATGCAGTGCCACAGTTCTTGTGTATAGAAACCGGTATGAACCTCCTAAGGAGAGTATTTTTGTCTAGCAACCAGCTTTCTGAGTGGCATGAGGAGGTCCTCAGACCACTTAGGAAGTAGGTTGTGCCCACCTTTCTTCTTTATATATTTTTGCAGACAGTTCTTTTAATTTTGTTGCCCCCCATTTGACACAGTTTGACCAATTATACAGTAATGAAATTATACAAAAAAAAAAGAACAAAATAAATGTTGTGTTCATTAAAAAACACTTACATAGTTCCTTTGAATTTATGTGAGAACAGTCGACTAAACTTAGTTTGCCTTAAATTTAAATAATATTATTTGTAACAATTGCTATAACAGCTATGAGCTGACCAGTCCCAACAGACGGCACCCGTTCACGGGTATAACGCATATATCAGCCATTGCCTTACTCAACCGTATTGTAGGGATCAAGGACCCGATACATACGCCACCACTGCCAGGACACTTAGGCGAGCATGACATACCCAAAAACTGCACAGCAACTATCATGTCAATTTCAAAATTATAAATAAGTCTACATAGTGCTCACACAATAACAAAGTCAAATTACAATATCAAATTATATAATTATGTATATTAGTTATTACCGGGACTAAACGCAGCCATACCTTTAGTTGCCTGGCGTTTCAAATTATTTATACTGGAGAATGTAAAAAAAAAAAAATAATGATATGGCTGACTGCATACGTCACAACCCTGCTCATTCGACAGTCGCGCTCTCGTTCGCACCCGAACGCCGCGCCGCGCCTTGTCGCAGTCAGTGCGAGGCTGTGACGTCATAATGGGCGCGCCTAATCCCGGAAATTCAAAAAATGACTCGTCCAAATAACTTCGGAAATACTGCATGTATTGAAGTGAATTAAAAACTAATGTAATGTAGATGAGCTACGCTCCAATTTTAGCTTTATTTGACGGTAATATACCCTTTTGTATTTTCCATTTTGTAGTATACAGGATCATTTGTAAAACACCTACAACCTGCTAGGAGTGGATAGCTAAGGTCACCAACAACATTTGTTCTACGACTGTTGACAATTTGTTACGCAACGAGTACTATCAAAGATTGAACCCTCGAGCTGCGTCATAGGCTTTCGCTCTTGGATTCGCTAAAAAGAACTCCTGGGTCCCTTTTTTGTCACGTACTGCATGCCTCGATGAAGGATGGACGCGCGCGCATTTTTGCAGTTGAAAAAGGTCAAGGTCAAAGTATAAACCCACCCCCATCTCCTGTGATTTTCAAGAGTTCCCTGTAATTCAACAAGGATAAATTTGTAAATGAATTTTTCAAAATTTTTATATTACAACTTTTTTTTATGATGTTAGCTACCTAGTCCTAGCAGGTTGCAGGTGTTTTACAAATGACCCTGTATATGTTTATCAGTTGTCTAGATCTTATAGCACAAACTTTTTAAATGTTACTAAAAAAAACTCATTTATGTCACAGGTATAGAGTTCAACAGCACAATACCAACAGTTGGAGGTACCGGGACTCCGGCTATCAAACACAATGTCACTTTATTTCTCGCTGAAGATGGGAACGGCAAATCTGTTATAGTTAGTGCTGGTAAGTACTTTTCAGCTGACTTATAAAGAAAGCTGTGCAATGACTTGTTAGTCTTATATATGTACCTATACAGTTATGTAAGAAAATTTAGTTTTTAGACAATTGGTCGGAAAATATAAATTCCTTTTGGCGGTTCAGTTGACAAACCGTACAATGAGTTTGACAGTTTGTCCTTCCGAAACCTAATCCGAACCGAAACATGACATTGGCGGACTAGTGGAAGCCTATCCACAAATGCCACAAGCTAAAAGTTGAAGTTAGTTGAAGCTGTGCAATGACAGCGGAGATTTAAGTATTCAAATTTTGATTTAGATTACTAAGATGGCCATGTTCTCCTATAATGTATGTGCGTGTGTGTATGTGTGTGTTTCTCTGTGTGTGGTTGTGTGTGCTGTGTTATGTGGATGTGTAATGCACCTATGCCCCCCCCCCCCCTTCCCCCCATTTTTTTATTTTAGCATACACAATCACCCTGAATATAAAACTAATCATCCCAATTTGGTTTCCAGGTATATCAACGTTGATCGGTGATGACCTAACGTGGTTGCTGGAGACGTTTAAATCATGCAACCCAGCGTGGAGACAAGTCCGATGTGTTGTTTGTGATCCGACTAAATCGCAGCAGGTAAGGGTGCTTGGTATTTATTATTATGTAAGAGAGGCTGTGGCAGGCTAGAAAGTCCTGTACGACTGCAACCTAATAAGGTCTATTGTGCTCGCCTAAATCTTTTGTTCGCTGCTGATATGAGAGTAAGGAATTTGAGGATGTCTTAAGCAGCGTTGTGCTGTAACTCCTCTGGTTAAAACTGGTGATTGCCAAAGGAGTTGCTTTGTTTGTGTATGAGAGGGCCGCAGTCACAGAGAATGTGCTGAGGTGTTTCATTGACCTCGTTACAGAATCTGCAGATGCTGGTTGGGCTAAGGCCAAGGATGACCATGTGTTTGTTCAGCCTGTAATGACCTGTGAGTGCCTTTGTGTTGCTTCTGTGTTGCAGAAGCAACACAGAGGTTGCTTCTGCTCAATTTCATGAGCTCGCTGGAGTAACAATACGAATAACCCTTGATGAGGGCTTTGGAGGATGCTTGGTAACTTTACAATGGTATACTGCCCTGATGGTGCAGTGGTAGTGTCTGCCATACTGGACTTACGGGTTCAAATCCCAGTTTGAAATAAATATTTCTGCGATCTGGGGGCCGGCTATTTCAATCGTTTCGAAATAAAATCGAAATCGTCGCTTAATAGAAAGCCACCGGCACAATTTTGACAGATTTTCGTAGTCTACTGTTACAATCGTAGTCCAATAGACTTCTTCTTCTTCTATCGGTCGGCTGATAGATTTCTACTAACAAGTACCGCGCCAGTGGCCGCTAGTCAGTTGCATTTTTGATAGTCTACTAACATTTTGACAGCTAAAAATAGCGATTCTAGTTCTATTCTACTGCTTGTCAATAGTAGACCTGTATTAATGTTTGTTTCGAATTTTGGGTGGTCTCTATGTATGTAGCACAAGTTGATGCCTGTGGCTCCGCCCGCGTAATGAAGCTTCTCTGTTCCCGTTTCCTACAGGAACTTGTTCCCGGGACATAAAGTAGCGTATGTCCTATCTGGGGTTCTAGATTATCTCTGTACCAAATTTCATTTAAATCAGTTCAGTAGTTTTGGCGGGAAAACGCGACAGACAGATAGACAGACAGAATTACTTTCGCTTTCATAATATTAGTAAGAATGTTTATCAGTTGTCTAGATCTCTTGTATTATCTAAATTTAAATATCGAGGTTTATATAAAGTTTATATAAACATCGATTATTTAACTATCATCGCGCTATATCCCTGACGCGGTAGTCAGGTAGAATAGTTTGCCAGGCATCGCGATCCATGCATACTTCTTTCGCTTCCTGCAGATTCATAAGAAACAAATTCAAAAGAAATAAAGAACGGTGTAATGACGACCATTTTGATCAGAAGTATTAACAAATCTACTGCGATAATAGATATAACTGTGTGTTTGTTTACAGGCAGTCCGCTCAGCATTCCCTTCAGCCCACGTGACATGCTCAGTATGGCAGGCGGCCCGAGCCGCGGCCCGGCTGTGCGTAGAATCTGCGCGTGCGCATGATGCGGCTCTAGTGGCCGATGATGTGGCCGTGCGCGCTAAGACATACGCTCTGGCATTGTTGAGAGGCGACCATGCTACACCTCAGTTGCAGGTAAATTATGGTTCTGTAGATGTCCGATGACCTTTGACCTTTAAGGGCAAAGGTCACTTGTTTAGTTTTCGCTCCACGCTAAGAGATACGCTCTGGCTTTGTTGAGAGGTGACCATGCTACACCCCAGTTGCAGGTATGTTATGGTTCTGTAGCTCAGTCAGATGACCTTTGTCCTTTGCCCTTTATAGTCAAAGGTCACTTGTGCAGTTTCCAATCCATGCTAAGAGATACGCTCTGGCGTGTTGAGAGGCCACCATACCGCGCCTCAGTTGCAGGTACGTTATGGTTTTGTAGCTGAATTGGTAGACCTTTGCCCTTTGACCTTTTAAGCCAAAGGTCACGTGTTCGGTTTCCGCTTCGCGCTAAGACGTATGTTAAATTTTGTAATGTATTTATTGTACTAATATTGTAAAAGAAAATTTTTGTTGTTTATTTAACATGGCAGTTGTTAAACCAAGTTACACACAACCACAAACTTACAGAGCGCAAATATGACATATCAAAAAGACAAAAAAGAAACTCTAAAATTAAACAGTAAAATTCTCTTCGGTCAAATAGTTATCATTGAGGTTTTATACCTTTAGGTTGCCTACATTCCCCACCCCAGTGTTGCTCTTGCAACACTCATACTCTATTGGTAATTGGTAAGTTGAAAGTTATAAGGGCGGCTTGAAAAATTTTACAGCAGGTCGCCACTAATAAGTGATACGCAATATGGTAGGTTTGAATGAAAGTGTTAGCGTTAAGCTGGAAAAGGGCGTGCTCCGTTGGTTTGGACACGTACAACGAATGAGTAAGGAACGATTGACGAAGAGTATATATTGTGCGAAAGTAGAAGGTAGGAGTCAGGGTAGGTCGAGACTTATATATGAAGAACACGCGAGCAGATTGCTCAAAAATGGTATAGTCAAAAGTACTTGGATACCCAGACGTGCATGTATGAAGCGATTAATGAATCTGCAGGAAGCGAAAGAAGTATGAATGGATCGCGATGCCCGGCGATCTGTCCTCTCTGAACCCATATAGGTCGCCACTAATTGGGTTTGTCCATTTCAACACGGCGATGGTCTCAGCACCTATTACGTGGGACAGAAATGTGGGCCTATAATTTGCCTATGCTACCCCTTCGAGGATAAGGCGTGATTGATAAACTAAATTGTAAAATTTCCAGGCTCTGAAACGCAGCATAATCGGCACGGGAGCTGGGACACTGCGATTATGGGAGACCATGACGAGACCTAATGGAGCTATTACAAAACTTGATGCTTGGCTTGAAGCTGACAACTATACGAATATACTTCACAAAGTAAGTTGGATACTCTTCATTTTCAAATGGCATACACCCATTGCAGGTATAGAATTTTTGAATTCAATATGTCTTTAAAATTACTGCTATAGAGAAACAAATAAAAAAACCGGACAAATACGTTGCAATCACAGACGTACGAGTGTTTACTTTTTTTTTTATTAAAGTGAAAACGTCTTTTAGCGCACCGCACACAGATTTTTCCGTAGGTAGTAAGTTAGGGTGATCCTTCAGGCTCTGAGGTGTGCGGCTCGATCGGGTGAACTCGGGAACGCCGAGTGTACCCGAGCGAGAAAGGTCAGTCAGCTGCTCTTCGCTGTTGTGTCGCTGTGTTTAGTATATTCAATTCACACGTAATAATTGATTGCGATTGTCAATAAAGTTTTCACTTTTGCCTTGCGGTCTTAAGCACACACACTTAATTTTTTTTTCAATACACTTACTCATAATATGGCTCTAATCTCACCGCAATTAGGCACATAATGATACCTATTATCAAACTGTGGTTATTTGATTGTTATTAAATCACAAGCGGGATAATAGATTTCTTTTTTATTATATTGGTTGAGTTGTCATTCCATGCAACTTCGTATTTAAATAGAAAATTTCTTGTACGTGTATAATAAACAATACTTCTACTCAAATATAACGTTTGTTTTCTCTCTGTTTAAAACTTTAAACGAAAAAAATAAACCTCATTCTATACTCTGTGGTCAATGCGCGCGTATACAAAAAAACAATTTGTTTTATTTAGTGTTATATTATTCATAAGTGTATTGAAAAACGTCGTATGATACACGTGTGTATTGTTGGTTACCGTCTCTATTGAGACGGTAATCACTAACTTTACACACTTGTACCATAATCTACTATTACTTTCATCTTACAGGGCTTAGAACGATTAGTGACAAAATTCCAAACGTTAGTACGAGAACACGTGCAGTCGGATGAGTTCGTGTCTCTATTCTTCAACGTAGCAAATCAACTAGAGAACGAAAGAAGAACCTTTGCGCTCAGCAGATTAAGAGTAAGTGGGTTTTTCAGCATTTCTGGGAGTCTGGAGGAAATGGACCTTCAAGTAATAATTATTTTATACTAGTTGACGCACGCGGCTCCGCCCGCTTGGTGAAGTTTTCCCGCTATTTCCCACAGGAACTTGTTCCCGAGATAAAAAGTAGCCTATGTGATTACATACATAGGCTACTTTTTATCTCGGGATATGGAGGGACATATTCTGATGTGTAAGCTAGCTAGCTATATTATTGTTAAGTTTCATTAAAATCCATTCAGTAGTTTTTACGTGAAAGAGTAACAAACATCCATTCTTACAAACTTATGCGGTTTTTAATATTAGTAATATAAACACGACATTTACAGTTGCTTTGTATTTTTTGTGTAACTTGAAAAGTAAAGTGACTTCACTTTAAATCCAATATGGCGGAATACTAAGGTTAAGTTTTTATTAATGAAGGAATCACGTGCTTCCAAAGGCACGTTAAGCCGTTGGTCCCGGTTGACAGTTAAATAGCAGTTGTTAAGTCAAGTTGAAGGCCTTATAGGCTTGAAAAATTTCAACAGCAGGTAGCCACAACCTGCGTCTGTCTATTTCAACATGTCAATAGGAATACACATGGTGAAAAGTCTCTGCCACCCCTTCGGGGATAAGGCGTGATAGATAAATAAATAGTAAGTTTTTAATAGTTTCCTACAATATGGGTATCAAATAAAACGTTTTGCATATCTAACTAGTCTTATAATAAATTAATATTAAAAATGTATTTTCCAGGAGACGGAGAATTTAAAACAATCACCCACGGACACGATAACCCAGTACGCTTACAACTTGATGTCACACCAAACGAAACTAGCCCAAAAGTGCCTTGACGATAGAGCTGGCAGGTAAGTTTCTTATATACATACACTAGGCAACCCCCACAGCTTCGCCCGCGGAATATTTCGACCTCCCGTCGCACCTATTTAATCCCGTCGCTTATATATTCTACAATAATGCATAAAAAATTCCCCGATTTGTCGACATTTATGACTACTCTGCTCTGCAGTGTAGTAGCGTAATGATTGATAGCGTGATGAAGCCTTCCTCGATAAATGGGCTATCTAATGTTCCTGAGATTAGCGCGTTCAACCGAACAAACAAACAAACAAACAAACTCTTCAGCTTTATAATATTAGTATAGATACCACAGACATATAAGAGTAAGCAGACCAAACATATTTCTTTTGCTTATAGAGCAATACCTCATCCTTTTCACTCTTGCCATTTGTTGTATAAAGCTATCTTTGTTATTCCTGCGTAGCTACATCTAACTCACACTTTGACAGCGAACAGCGCGTAGCCAATTTTTCTACTACAAATAAGCTACAAACTTGTAATAACAACTGCCTCTGTCATCTTTATATCAAATATTTATGTGTCGAAGTGAAAATATTACACAAAATCATTGTAAAATATTACAAAAGTAGACATATAATATACAAAAAGGGTTTGTGCATAGAGTGTTGAAGTTGCATTATCTCATTCATTATCAGAAATGCGATCACTTCGGAAATTGTGTGACGTTGGCAGACCGACCACGTAACGAAGTGATATGCAATATGTCAGGTTTGAATGAAAGTGTTAACTTTAAGCTGGAAAAGAGTGTCCTCCGTTGGTTTGGACACGTCTAACGAATGAGTGCGGTACGATTGACAAAGAATCTATATTGTGCGAAAGTAGAGGGGAGAAGAAGTCCGGGTAGGCCGAGACTTACATATGAAGACCACGTGAGCAGATTGCTCAAAAACGGAAAGGTCAAAAGTACTCGGATACCCAGACGTGCGTGTATGAAGTGATTAATGAATCTGCAGGAAGCGAAAGTAGTATGCATGGATCGCAAAGCCTGGCGATCTGTCCTCTCTGGCTACCCAGTCAGGAAAGAAGCGTGAAATTAGTTCAATAAATAATTTAAAGCAAGTCACCGGTTGATAGAAATTATGTTTTACTAATTTGTTACACGGAAAGAATTTACTATATTCGATCATATAACTATCTACGAGGGTGGGTCAATAAGTCCGTGACTTTTTGAACTTCTGACCTCTTTACTGAAAAAGAAACACTGCTCCTGTCAACAGGCATCTGTCAGTCGACTCCTGTCAAAATTTGAACTTACTGCGTCAGTTAGTTTGTGTTTGGCAGCTATTTTTATCAGACTACCCAGCAATCTGAGAAGAAAATGGAAAAAAGTGAATTTCGTGTGCTTATTAAGCATTATTTTTTGCGAAAAAAAACCATTACCAAAACCAAGGCTAAGCTTGATAAATACTATGGGGACTCTGCACCATCGATTTCAATGGTGAAAAAGTGGTTTACTGAGTTTCGTTGTGGCCGTACAAGCACTGAAGATGCCGAACGTCCTGGACGCCCAGTTGAGGTGTCTACACCCGAAACAATCGAAAAAATTCACGATATGGTTTTGGCCGACCGAAGATTGAAAGTGCGAGAGATTGTGGAAGCCATAGGGATCTCGCATGGTTCAGTGGTTTCAATTTTGAATGATCACTTGGGCATGAGAAAGCTTTCCGCAAGATGGGTGCCGCGTTTGCTCACAGTCGACCACAAACGCAATCGTGTAACAACTTCACAGGAGGGTTTGGCGTTGTTTAACCGCAATATGGAGGAGTTTTTTCACCGTTTTGTAACCGTGGACGAAACGTGGATCCACCACAACACACCAGAGACCAAACAACAGTCAAAACAGTGGGTTTCTAAGGGTGAATCGGCGCCAAAGAAGGCCAAAGTGGGTTTGTCAGCCAATAAAGTCATGGCGACTGTTTTTTGGGATGCACGCGGGATAATCCACATTGACTACCTTCAAAAAGGAAGAACAATCAATGGAGAATATTATGCCAACTTATTGGGCCGATTCAATGACGATTTAAAAAAAATCGCCCTCATTTGGCCAAGAAAAAAGTTCTTTTCCACCAAGACAATGCAAGGGTGCACACATCTGCAGTTGCCATGGCAAAAATCCATGAATTGGGCTATGAATTGCTCCCTCATCCGCCCTATTCTCCAGATTTGGCTCCGAGTGACTACTTCTTGTTTCCAAACCTGAAGAAATGGCTTGGTGGAAAAAGATTTGACTCGAATGATGAAATCATCTCACAAACAAAGACCTATTTTGAGAACCTCGACAAATCTTATTTTTTGGAAGGGATAAAAAAATTGGAGAAGCGTGGACAAAGTGTATAGAGCTCAAGGGAGACTACGTTGAAAAATAAGATGATTTTTTAATCAAAAAAACTGTGTTTTATTCAAAAAGTCACGGACTTATTGACCCGCCCTCGTATATATATAAAAATGAAACCCGTTTTCCGTTGTCACGCCATCACGCGTGAACGGCTGGACCGATTTGAAAAATTCTTTTTGTATTGGATAGTCCATTGGAAGGTTCTTAGCTATATATCATCACGCTACTACACAGGAGAGCGGAGCAGTAATCATAAATATCAACAAATCGGGGAAACTGTCATACATTTTTAGAAAAGTAATAAGCGACGGGAGTAAATGGGTGCCACGGGGTTGGAAGTATGTCCCGGACGAAGCCGGGCAGGTCAGCTAGTAAATATATAAATAAATATTGTGGGACACTTTTCACTCAGCGCCATCTAGCCCAAAGTAAGCTAATATTAGCTTGTGTTATGGAATCTAGATAACTGATAAACATACTTATAAATTTCTAAATACATACATATTATACATAGGAAACACCCAAACTCCGAAACAAACATTTGTGGATCACACAAATATTTGTTCCGACCCGGGAATCGAACCCGGGACCTCTTGCGTAGAAGTCGGATACACTCCCACCGCGCCACAGAGGCAGTCAACTGACTGAAAAAGAGAAAAGAGAGAAAGTAAGAAAAAGAACGAAGTAGTATAAAGTTGATAATTTTTAATTAAAAAACATCTTTGCATTAAAGAATAGTAGATTATGGTACAAGAGTGTAAAGTTTGTGATTACCGCTGAGGCGCTATTGAGAGTCGAAGACGGTAATCAACAATACACACGTGTACCATACGACGTTTATTAATCAATACACCTATGAATAATATAATACTAAATAAAACAAATTAGGTTCTTTTTTAATGCATTGACCACATAGTAAAGAAGTTTCTTTTTTTTTGTTAATATTGTTTTTTTTTAAGAATAATGCAACTCAATCAATATAATAAAAAAAAATTGATCATCCCACTAGTGATTTAATAACAATCAAATAACCACAGTTTCATAATAGGTATCATTATGTGCCAAATTGCGGTGAGATTCGAGCCATATTATGAGTAAGTGTATTGAAAATACATTTTTCTCATTTCAGAAAGCACAGCAGTGCAGCTATTTGCAAGTACGGGACTTCCACGCAGGAGTGTTCATGTCTCTTCAGTAAAGTGTTCCGGTTACCTTGCAGACATATACTCATGCTGACGACGGAATTAAAGGTAGATAGAGACGTAACAGAAGCTCCACATTTCGCCATTTGTAGCTAAGTCTAATAGACGTGAAGACAGCATTAAATATTCATAGATTTAATTATCTTAGGGGGTAAAACCTATAAAAAGGATTTAAAATACTGACTTACTTTTATTAAAAAATCTGTAAAATAAAAGATTTAAATACTGCAATCGGCCATTTTGACTGAAACACAAATCACAGCGCATGACGTCACGCCTATGTAAACAATAGTTTTTTGTTTCTGTAATATGTGGTTGTGACTACTGCGTGTGCTACTGCGCTACTTATAAACCTTAGAATTCATTTTTAAACGTATGAAATATAAAATTTTGTTGACACAATTTGATGTTTACCTAGGCGTGACATCAGACCCGACGCCATGACACTGCGAGCTGTTTTCGTAGACTAATTAAAAAAATATTAGAAAAATGGCTTTAAAAATAGTTTAAAGTTAGTTTATTACCGAAATAAAGGCTTTTTCGTAAATAAAAAATGTGTAGAAACACTACGGAAAAGAATTTAAAAATCTTTCGTCATGCCTATTAGACTATCAAAGTCCTGTACTGGACGAAGGGGCCCCACCAATATATCCGGGGCCCAACTGTACCTACTGATTGACGAACGAAGCAATGACACTGACGTCCATTCTTCATCTGTAGCATTCTTTAATTTTAATTCTGGCTACGCACGGTAACGCGATTGCCAACAACAAAATTTATTATTCTTCCATTAGTATTACATTTTTCTTCAAGACAATTTTCAAGTACATTGAATCTTCTTCATTTTCTTGTAGATAGCAGCGTATTCATATAAAGAAGGTTCAAAGTACCTATTAACGTGGTACAAGCGTTAATGGGGGTTTCAATGGAATTTGCGCGGCAAGATGTAAAATAGCATGTCACTGCAATATATCACGTCATCGTTTACACAACTTTTATGTCTAAGAAACTACCATTTTTACATATAAAATAAGGTTAATGTACTAGTTTTGGAAAATAATATAAGCGTTTGCTATCCAAGAACTTCCCGGGCAAAATCCTGTTGCATTCTTGCTAGATGGGTTTGTATGATTTTTTTTTTGTAAATATTTTATAAAAAATCATTAAATAAATATCCATCACGCCTTATCCCCGAAGGGGTGGCAGAGGCATATTATATGCCCACTTTTCACCGTGTGGATTCCTATCCGAGGACCAGCCATAGTGAAAGTTGCGTAACTCAGTGATCGTTTACAGAACACTGGGACCGCGGGGCCACGAGCGCTTCAATAAAAAATATATTTTATGGCCTGGTTACTAAGACCTTTTAGCCAAATTTTAATTCATATTTCTTCAATCTTCTTACCATTCATGTATACAATATAAACTAACAGTTTAAAAGCCAAAACGCTTACACTGGTGCTAACTCTGTTGTTGAGACCACTAACTAAATTTCTCTACAAAATTTCTTATTTTTATTAAGATATTGCCAAATGCTATTCTGTTATTAAGTCGAACTAAAGATGGTGATATCATTAATAGCACTTAATTTGTATCTGATATTACTAAAATTCATTTTATGTGTGAATACCATTTGGCAATCGCTCAATAAAAATAAGACAATTTTAGAGAAATTTAGTGGATTCAACAACAGAATTAGCACCATTGTGAACTTAAACTAACTTAAACCAACATAATTAAAACTTAAAATAATTAACCTAACTTAAAATTTTAATTTCACAACCTTACTCTCATCTTTTGTACAACTATTATCATTTTCTTTCCATCTCAAGGTTGCCTGGAAGAAATTGCTTTTAAGCGATAAGGCCGCCCTTTGTACAATATCTTGCAAATATCTTTGTAACATAGATTTAATTTGGTGTACAAATAAAGTTGTACTCTATTCTATTCTTACTCAAGTGCAGTAGCACTCCAGCAGTTCCTTGATTAGGAGTGTCAAAGAACACGTCGATATTCCCATTCGCAAGCATTAGATCATTAAGCAATTCAATAGCTCTGGCAGTAGGAGTAAAAGTTACGTGTGCCTTAGTCAAGTCTAGTCTTAAGTCAAGGTCAGTATCACCCCGGTATTATACTGCGGTGAGACTGACCTTGACTTGTGACTGGTATACTGAGGTTCTCAGTGGATTTTACGTGGCAAGAAAGAAAATAACATCGCATACAATCGCATATCACTGTGTTTCACTATTTTAAGTTACACACAACTTTTATGTCCAAGAAATCACAACCACAAGCTTGTATTAGCTTAGTGAATGCTATATGGAGCTGTGTAAAACAATGTTATTTATCTATCACGCCTTATCCCCAAAGGGGTGGCAGAGGCATATTATATGCCCACTTTTTACCATGTGTTATACCATTCCTGTTCTACGTAATAGGTGGTGAGCCCATTACCGTGTTGAAATTGACGCAGGTTGTGGCTACCTGCTGTTGACATTTTTCAAGCCGCCCATAAGGCCTTCAACTTGATATAACGACTGCCATGTTACTATCAACCGGGACCAATTGCTTAACGTGCCTTTCGAAGCACGGAAACGCTTGCAAATGTAAATTCCACAAAGTGGTCACCCATCCGAGGGCCAGCCGTAGTGAAAGTTGCGTGCCTCAGTGATCGTTTACAGAAGACTGAGTCCGCGTAGCCACGAGCACTTAAAAAATGTCTCACAATATTTATTTGTTTATTCGTTTCGCAGGTGAAGACACACATACCGTTTGAACCAAGATGGACGGTCCAACATTGTTTATTTGGTTGTGACAGCGTCACTCCTAACACAACCACTAATAGCACAGGTAAGGTCCATTATACATACATATTGTCACGCTTTTTCACCGAAGGGGTAGGCAGAGTTAAACTATACGCTGACTTGCTTATGGAGCAATACCTCATCCTTTTCACTCTTGCCATTTGCTGTATAAAGCTATCTTTGTTATTCCTGTGTAGCTACATCTAACTCACACTTTGACAGCGAACAGCGCGTAGCCAATTTTTCTACTACAACTCCGAGACGGCTTATTTTTTTCTGCATTTTTTTATACATATATATTGTGACGCCTTTATCCCCGAAGGGGTAGTCAGAGGCAAACTATACGCCCACATTTAACTGTAAGCATTTTTGTCCCACGTAACAGGTAGTGAGCCCATTGCCGTGTAACAAATATAATTATATTTTAGCCAATATGTACAAAAACCTAACAAATTAAATACTAAAACATACCTCGTAAACCTATCCATTGGTGAAAACCGCATAAAAATCGGTGCAGTAGTTTTTGAGTTTATCGCGAACAGACAGACGCGGCGGATGACTTGTTTTTATAATACGTAGTGATGATGCGTTTCAATGGGGAAGAAAACGCAATACTTTTATATAGGTTGCTGTGTGTTTGTTACACAGGAAACATTATCTTAATAATATTATAAATGCGAAAGTTTGTGTGGATGTCTGTTATTCTTTCACGTAAAAACTACTCAATAGATTTTACTGAAACTTTACCATAATATAGCTTATACATCAGAAAAACATAGGCTACTTTTTCTCTCTCTGCATAAAAACTAATAGTCCGCTTCATCTTGCGTTTTGTTTTTGCTCTAAGTTTCGTTTTTGTGGTGAAAAAAGCTTTACAACATGTATTCTGGCGAGTCAATAAATTTGAGAGGAATTTAAAAGCTACACAGCGACTCATTCTTCAACAAATGATTAAAAACGCGCATTTCAAACGAATTGACAGTTGCTTGGTAACAAAGATTTGGCGCCCTCTACAATGAACTATTTGACAGTTTTCTTTACCATTAACTTATGCTTATTTATAGTATTTATCGAATGTATGTCACTGTGTCTATTTTAATACTTCTAATGTCTAAATAGACACAGTGACGTGTCTATTTTATAAACTACAGATTGCAGATTGCTCAAAAACGAAAAAGTCAAAGTACTCGGATACCCAGACGTGCATGTATAAAGCAATTAATGAATCTGCAGGAAGCAAAAGAAGTTTGCATGGATCGCGAAGCCTGGTGATCTGTCTTCTCTGACTACCCCATCAGGGATACAGCCTGAAGATAGTAATAAATACGTCTGTATAATTACAGGTGGCAATACTTTCATGGAGCAGGTTGTCGTAGAAACTGATGATCAACACAGACATACGTTACAACAACAGCCTCAACAAATACACCAGGTTTGTTACCAGACAAATACTCAACATATTTAGTCAAGCCTTTACATATATACATACATATATATTATCACGCCTGTTTCCCATCGAGGTAGGCAGAGACTATGGCCTTCCAGTTGCTACGATCCTGACATACAACTATCGCTTTTTCTACTTTAATGAGTGTTTTCATACACGCTCGCCGATTAAAGGTAGGTCAAGCCTTTATCCTCAAATAATAATATAAATAAATATCGTTTGGACAACTCACTCAACGCCATCTGCGTTTTCAAAATGTATTTTAATAAAATCATATTATTATGCTGACTGCCTCTGTGGCGCGCTGGGAGTGCATCCGACTGTTACGAAAGAGGTCGTGAGTTCGATTCCCACCCAGGATAAAACTTTGTGTGATGAGCACGATGGTTTATTCTGTGTCTGGGTGTTATATATCTATAGCGTTGAATAAGTTGTCCTAGCGATATTTGACGACGAAAACGATATTTATTTTTCATTATAAACAAGAACGGGATTTTGCCGAAGTGCGAAGGGCATGGGACACCCTCTACCTACATTTCGCTATTGACATTTCAGGCTCATATGCCTCAGTGGCGCAGTGGTAGTGTATGCGACTGCCGCGACTGAGTTCCTAGCGGTCATGCCCTCTGACTCAGTGTTCTGTAAACGGTCACTGTGTCAAGCAACTATAGCTATGGCTGGTCACAGAAGGGTGACCACTTTTGCGAGTGTTTCCGTGCTTCTGAAGGCACGTTAAGCCGTTGGTCCCGGTTGCCAGTAACATCATCATCATCATCCGAGCGTCTGTCCCAGTTGCGTCTCGCGACGCCCGGGGTCCGCTTTCCTACATTTTCTGCTCCACTTCGCACGGTCTTCGGCATCCCCTGTAGTGAGACCATTGGCACGCATGTCATCCCTTACGACGTCAAGCCAGCACTTCTTGGGTCTTCCCCTCTTACCGGGACCCGGCGGGGCTGACATGGCCAGACATTTGTTACCTACGTAGCCCGGCGGTTGCCGCAAGACGTGACCATACCAGCGAAGGCGACACTCTTGCAACTTGTCTGCAATGTCACGGACGTGAAGGCTGCCGCGGATGCGAGAGTTCCTCACGCGGTCCATCCGCGTGACTCCACACATCCACCGCAGCATCTTCATTTCCGTGACACGCAGCTCCTGCTTGTGTCGCTCCAATATCGGCCACGTCTCACTGCCATGTAAAAGGACAGGTCTAATAATAGTTTTGTAGACCTGTCCCTTCAACCGGATCGGCATTTTAGGGTCACAAATGACACCGGTCATCTCCCGCCATTTGGCCCACGCGGCAGCAATGCGTGACTTGACATCGCAATCGATGTCACTGGACGTGTGAAAAACAGATCCCAGGTATTTAACCTGGTCCGTGCGCTCGACCAAATCACCGCCTATGCGGACGGATGTGGGATCTGTCGAGTTTAGTGCCAAGTACTCGGTCTTCGTCACATTTAGTTTCAGACCGCCGTTCTCAAGCGTCTCCTTCCACGCCTTTACACGTCGCACCAATCTGCCCCTGTCCGCGTCTGCCAGCGCAATATCGTCAGCATACATGAGCAACCATGGAGGCTGCTCATGCGGGTTTCTGATGCTGTCCGACAATTCGTCTAATATTACACTGAACAGAAGCGGACTAAGGACAGAACCCTGGTGTACCCCGACGGTGATGGGGAAAGGTTTCGTGTCGCCAACAGCAGTCCGAACCATTGAATCGGAGTCACAGTACATGTCCCGGATATCCCCTTTGGACCGCAGTGCCCACCAGATCATCGCACGAGAAACACAGTCGAAGGCCTTCTGCATGTCTAGAAACAAACAGTGCAGAGGCGTGTTCTTCGACCTGTATTTCTCTGCGACAACCCTCAGGGCAAAAACAGGGTCCGTGGTCCCATGACCAGGGCGAAACCCATATTGACATTCCGAGAGAGTACACTCCTGCCGGATCCGAGAGTCTATAATCCTCTCGAAGATCTTCATGGTGTGGGACATCACATTTATACCGCGGTAGCTCCCGCACTCCTGCACTGCCCCTTACCTTTGAAGACTGGAGTAATAATACTCAGTCTCCATTGGTTTGGGATCTGCCCGCTGAGGAGTATGCGGTTAAAAAGGTTTACTAAGATGCCCACATCGCGAGGACCCATCGCCTTCCAGGCTTCGATGGGGACTCCATCGGGTCCGACAGCTTTCCGATTCTTCATGCGGCGAAGCGCAGTCAGGACTTCTCCAGGCGTTACCGGTGGCACTAGTCCCTGATTCGGAGGGAGGTCCGGAGGCTGCACCTCTTTGTGCTGTTTATTAAGCAGCTCCTGGAAGTACGAGCGCCATCTCTCCTTTACCGCGAGGTCTTCGCTTAACAGGTTGCCCTCAGGGTCTTTTACACAGCGACACTTGGATATATCCTGTGCCGCTTTGACCCTGGAGCGCGCCAGCTTATAGATGAGCTTCTGCCCCTCAGACGATTCCAGCTTATCATACAGAGGTTGTAAGTGGTCTCGTCTGGCTCTGGCTACTGCTCTCTTTGTGGCGCGCTTGGCAGCCCTGTACGCGTCGCGGTCTTCGGGAGATCCGGTCGCTTGCCACTTTTTAAAGAGGGCTTTCTTCTCCCTAGTCTCCCTCTGGACTGCGTCGTTCCACCACCAAGTTTCTTTGTCACATTTGCGTCCACCCTTAGACTCACCGAGCACCACCCTCGCTGCTCCAAGGATGGCCGCCTGAACTTTGTCCCAGTAATCTTGAACTGGTTCGCCTTCAGTGTCGGTGCACTTGTCACCGACAGCTGAGACGAACTCCTGGGACCTAGTTTCATCAAGCAGCCACCATCTGATGCGGCGCTGGCACCGCTCGATGCGTTTGCCTTTAGGCTTCACGCAGAGGTCCATGACAAGGAGACGGTGTTGTGCAGTAAGACTCTCACCGGGTATGACCTTGCAGTTGGCCACCTTGCCGATGCTGTGTCGCCTAGTGAGTAGGAAATCGATCTGAGTTGTACGCCTCCCGCTCTTGTAGGTGATGAGATGTTCAGATTTCTTTTTGAAATACGTGTTCACAATGGCCCGATCGGCAGCCGCACACGTTCTGAGGATAGTTTCTCCTTCAGCGTTGCGGGTGCCGTATCCAAAACCACCATGAACACGCTCAAACTCCTCACACCTCTCACCCACATGACCGTTTAGGTCGCCGCCCAAAACGGTTCCCTGTGACAACGGAATGCTCCGAAGCACTCCCTCGAGTTGGCCCCAAAACGACATCTTATCGGCGTCGCTACAACCGGCCTGTGGCGCGTAGGCACTTATCAGGTGGGTAATGATCCCATCGATAAGCACCCTCACGATCATAAGCCGGTCGCTACAGCGTTTCACCTCCAAGATGCCACTCTGCAGCCCTTCGGAGAGCACCACGGCCACCCCGTTCTCCCCACCAGGCGCACCCGTGTAGTACAGCTTGTAGCCTTTCTGCAAAGGCCGGGCCCTGTTGCCCTTCCACCGAGTCTCCTGCAGGAACGCCACGTCCACTCTCCGCCTGGAGAGTACTTCGGCCAACTCTACCGCACGCCCAGTCAACGTGCCAATGTTCCAAGATGCGAAGCGGATTCGGGTTGGGGCTAACTTCTTTAGCCGTGCTGGCCCGACACACGGCAGCCCTAGCCCACTTGCCACAGGAGTCGGGCGGGGCTCCTGCGCGCCGTTTTGCGGCGGCGCCCTATCCCTAGCAGCTTTCCTATTATACTTTTCCATTATGTTTTGGCGGGTGGCTTTTATGGGAGCGACGCCCTCAGACCTCCCAACCCCAGAGGGGAAAGCCAGCGCCAGAGCCTCGTCCGTTAGTCAGCAGGTGCACGCACTAGCACGGGAGGTTGACTTGGGCCCCGAAGATCTTGGTGGGGCCCCTTGAACCCAAATTTGGTGCCAGTAACATGGCAGTCGTTAAACCAAGTTAAACGCCTCATGGGCTGCTTGAAATTTTTCAACAGCACGTAGCCACAATCTGCGTCTGTCTATTTCAACACGGCAATGGGCTCACCTATTATGTTTGACAAGAATACACAGTGAAAAGTGGGTGTATAATTGAAATGAAATGACTAAATTTCACCCACACACCCCCCCTTCAGAGATATACATGACTAGTTGACGCCCGCGGCTTCGCCCGCGTAGTTTTCCAGTTCCCGTTTCCCACAGGAACTTGTTCCCAGGATAAAATAAAAATCAGTCCAACAGCACCATCTAGCCCAAAGTAAGCTAATATTAGCTTGTGTTATGTTATGAAAGGTAGCCTATGTGTTATTCTGATTTATAAGCTATATGATTGTAAAGTTTCATTAAAATCTATTCATAGTTTTACGTGAAAGAGTAACAAACATCTTCACAAACTTTCGGATTTATAATAATATTAACATTAAGATTGATAAACAAACATGTCGTAGTGTAGTGAGATTCTGCAAGGAAACAAGAAGGTTCGATAGTACACCATGAAGACTGCTGGGATACCTCAAACCCGTTCTTCCCGTTCCCACAAGAAAATAATAGTATTGTAGTATGGTCAGTGTCCAGGTGACGAAATAAAAGTCAAAGTACTTACGATTAGTCCAGTGTAATATCGTCACACACAAATTTTAACACAACATACCACATATACAGAAGGAGAAATATATATAGTTATAGTTTATAGCACAAGAATAGAAGTAAGAAAAGAAGTGTGAACCAACAGATATTATAATTAGTTTATAAGAAAAACACATTAATTACATATATTATATCGAGGGTAACTGAACGGCCGAACTGGCTAGTAACGAATGCACCGCAATATTTCTACGTAAGGAATACGTCATTCAGCGCGGCTGCACTAAACAAAAGGCTTAGGAATGCGTGTACGTTTCCACTACACTATGAACAACCGGCACGATATATTTAAGATAGTATTTGTTTATAAAGTAAATAATGTAGTAAAATAATAATTTATGTTGTATATATATTATGTATTTATTATAAATGTGTATATATACAAAGTTGTGTGTAAATAGTATTTGAATATGTAAATATGTGTATACACATATGACATTACTTTATATAATGTTTATATATGTAAATACTAGTTTTATTACGGTAAATAAATATATAATTGCCATAGGTACACCACAGTATTATTTGTCATAAATTTTAAAATTTAAAATGACGATTAAAATATGGTGGAGAATTTCAATATGATTCGAGACGGTTCGGGTAGTTCAGGTGGCTAGAACATTGCCCTGGTTAGTCAAAGGTCACGGGTTCAATCCCCGTCTCGAGTCGAATTGTTTTTTCAACTTTATTAAAAAAAGGTGAAATTTAGCATAATAATAAAATTTACCAATACTATTATTGTTCACAGGTCGGTGGGGTTAGACAACAGCAGTACGTCTTAGCTACTCCTGGACAACCACCGACGCCGGTATCACAAGTAAGTAGACCTCATGGCAAGCGGTTATCGTACACTATAGGTGTATAGACTGCCTCTGTGACGCGGTGAAAGTGTATCAGACTGCTACGCAAGAGGTCGTGGGTTCGATTCCTACCCAGGATAAAACTTTGTGTGATGAACACGATGGTTTATTCTGTGTCTGGGAATTATTTTTCTATAATATGTATGTATTTAGAAATATATAAGTATGTTTATCAGTTATCTGGTTACCATAGCACAAGCTCTGCTTAGTAGTTTGGAATCAGATGGCGTTGTGTGAGTTGTCCTAACTATATTTGTTTATTTATATGATTTTACACACATTTTATATAATGCAGTGCAGCCTCCGGACCTCCCTCCGAATCAGGGACTATTGCCACCGGTAACGCCTGGAGAAGTCCTGACTGCGCTTCGCCGCATGAAGAATCGGAAAGCTGTCGGACCCGATGGAGTCCCCATCGAAGCCTGGAAGGCGATGGGTCCTCGGGGTGTGGGCATCTTAGTAAACCTTTTTAACCGCATACTCCTCAGCGGGCAGATCCCAAACCAATGGAGACTGAGTATAATTACTCCAGTCTTCAAAGGTAAGGGGTCAGTGCAGGAGTGCAGGAGCTACCGCGGTATAAAGGTGATGTCCCACACCATGAAGATCTTCGAGAGGATTATAGACTCTCGGATCCGGCAGGAGTGTACTCTCTCGGAATGTCAATATGGGTTTCGCCCTGGTCATGGGACCACGGACCCTGTTTTTGCCCTGAGGGTTGTCGCAGAGAAATACAGGTCGAAGAACACGCCTCTGCACTGTTTGTTTCTAGACATGCAGAAGGCCTTCGACTGTGTTCCTCGTGCGATGATCTGGTGGGCACCAAAGGGGTTCCAGAGGTCTATATTGACACTATCCGGGACATGTACTGTGACTCCGATTCAATGGTTCGGACTGCTGTTGGCGACACGAAACCCTTCCCCATCACCGTCGGGGTATACCAGGGTTCGGTCCTTAGTCCGCTTCTGTTCAGTGTAATATTAGACGAATTGTCAGACAGCATCAGAAACCCACATGAGCAGCCTCCATGGTTGCTCATGTATGCTGACGGTATTGCGCTGGCAGACGCGGACAGAGGCAGATTGGTGCGACGTGTAAAGGCGTGGAAGGAGACGCTTGAGAACGGCGGTCTGAAACTAAATGTGGCGAAGACCGAGTACTTGGCACTAAACTCGACAGATCCCACATCCGTCCGCATAGGCGGTGATTTGGTCGAGCGCACGGACCAGGTTAAATACCTGGGATCTGTTTTTCACACGTCCAGTGACATCGATTGCGATGTCAAGTCACGCATTGCTGCCGCGTGGGCCAAATGGCGGGAGATGACCGGTGTCATTTGTGACCCTAAAATGCCGATCCGGTTGAAGGGACAGGTCTACAAAACTATTATTAGACCTGTCCTTTTACATGGCAGTGAGACGTGGCCGATATTGGAGCGACACAAGCAGGAGCTGCGTGTCACGGAAATGAAGATGCTGCGGTGGATGTGTGGGGTCACGCGGATGGACCGCGTGAGGAACTCTCGCATCCGCGGCAGCCTTCACGTCCGGTGACATTGCAGACAAGTTGCAAGAGTGTCGCCTTCGTTGGTATGGTCACGTCTTGCGGCAACCGCCGGGCTACGTAGGTAACAAATGTCTGGCCATGTCAGCCCCGCCGGATCCCGGTAAGAGGGGAAGACCCAAGAAGTGCTGGCTTGACGTCGTAAGGGATGACATGCGTGCCAATGATCTCACGACAGGGGATGCCGAAGACCGTGCGAAGTGGAGGAGAAAATGTAGGAAAGCGGACCCCGGGCGTCGCGAGACGCAACTGGAACAGACGCTCGGATGATGATGACACACATTTTATATAAGTATTACTAGTAGTGTACAATCTAAGCATTCGCGGAATAAAGCCTCTATCAGACCTGTGGAGGAACGGGTGGAGATGTTCCTCCGACAGAAAGGGAGGATCCTCCGACCAGGCAAGGTGATGACGCCTGGTAAATGATTGATTTTGGGCTGTAGCATATATAACATTCTTCAACGCGAGAACTCTTATAGTGCGATATAGGATTCTTAGTTTCGATGTAGTTCGGTAGCTTTACGGTATGTGGTGTTGGTCGCCACAACCCAAAAAAAAAATAGGCTAGATGGCGTTGTTGGTAAAGTCAGGAAATAGGAACGTCTACAGTATGCAGTTCTTCAAAAGGGGTCTTAGAAGGTTTATAAAGGGTCGGCAGCGCGAGTGCTGCACCTCTGGTGTTGCAAACGTTCATGGGCTACGGTGACCACTTTACTTCACACATGCAAAGACAGCATACGTACAAGCATACGTGCTTGTCTACCAGGTCGCTGTCTCCTTCCCGCGATTTGATTTGTGCGCGTACGAGAGCGAGAGAGTGTAACAGACAGAATAGTAGCGGAAACAATAGTTACCCTCTTTCAACGTAACAAAAGTTACTCGCGGGAAGGAGACGGCGAGAGAGACAAATATATCGCCGTGCAACCACAGATTTAGAAGAGTAAGCAGATCAAACATATTCCTTTGTTTATGGTGTAATACTTCATCCTTTTCACTCTTTATATTTGTTGTATAACGCTATCTTCTTTTGTCACGTGTAGCAACATGAAACTCACACATTGACAGCGAACAGCGCGTAGCCTTATTTTCTACATAATGTTAACAAAAGGCGCCATTTTTGAATCAGGAATTTGTTAGTGTTTTTAGTCTAAGCGAAAATATTGTGTATATATAAATAAATATTGTGGGGCACTTTTCACACAGCGCCATCTAGCCCAAAGTAAGCTAATATTAGCTTGGTGTTATGGGATCTAGATAACTGATAAACATACTTATATATTTCTAAATACATACATATTATACATAAATAACACCCAGACACAGAATAATCCATCGTGCTCATCACACAAAGTTTTATCCTGGGTGGGAATCGAACCCACGACCTCTTGCGTAGGTAGCAGTCGTATGCACTCCCACCGCGCCACAGAGGCAGTCAATATATTTAAATAAAGGTTATAAAAGTACAAAAAAACATGGTGAAGTGTTGTGTAAAATGTTGTGATAGTCACAAGAAATCACCAGGAATAACTTTTCACAGGTAATTGATGTTTTAGTTACGACTACGTGTTATTATTCTAAGATTTTTATTTAAAAATGGTGATTCTTCTAGACGAACACTTCAAAAGTTGTTAATATATGGTACATAGCATCTGTTCCATAAACCGTTTGGTCACTACCGTCATCTATATCTAAGATTTTTGTTAATTTACATACATTTTGTACTGTTACGGCATGTCAAGTACACTGGGACGAATTCAGTTCAGCAAATTGTTTGAAATGACAATATCCAAAGTCAAGCTAAATGTAGTGCCCAATTTAATTATTTATGTTAATATTGTTTTAGGTTTCCTAAGGATACCATTAAACAAGATGTTTGGTTAATAAACATAAATTATGAAAGATATTAAAATCGTGGCCCCGCGGTCTCAGTGTTCTGTAAACGATCACTGAGTTACGCAACTTTCACTATGGCTGGTCCTCGGATGGGTGACCACTTTGTGGCATTTACATTTGCGAGCGTTTCCGTGCTTCGGAAGGCACGTTAAGCCGTTGGTCCCGGTTGCCAGTAAAATGGCAGTCGTTAAGCCTGGTTGAATGCCTTATGGGCGGCATGAAAAATTTCAACAGCAGGTAGCCACAACCTGCGTCTGTCTATTTCAACACGGCAATGGGCTCACTACCTATTACGTGAGACAGGTAAATCCACACGGTGAAAAGTGGGCATATAATATGCCTCTGCCACCCCTTCGGGGATAAGGCGTGATGGATATTTATTTTATTAAAATGATATGATAGCTAAATGCGACCCTGGATTAAGCTACCTGTCTATGTGTGTGAAATAGGCTACACTATTTTTCTTAAACGTTTGATCTGCTTACTCTTCTATATCTGTGCGTGCAACTTAGTTGCTCGTGCGCGCTGGTTTTTTTTTTGTAATTATTTTATGGCCTGGTTACTAAACCCTTTTAGTCATATCTTAATTCATATTTCTTCAATATTCTTTCTTAATATCTAAAATGTCCCCGTCCTCTACGTCTTAGTCAAGTCTAGTCTTAAGTCAACGTGTTTGTTATACTGAGGTTTTCAGTCGATTGACGCGGCAAAATAGAAAATAGCACTCCACTACATATATATCATTGTCTATCACTATAGCACGCTAACACTACTTTTATGTCTAAGCAACCACCACTCCCGCACATGAAACGAGATAAATGCACTAGTTTTAGAAAATAATATACAGCAAGCGTCCGCACTTGTCGAGTTTCCCGCGTAAACCCAGGGCTTTTATTTATCAAATGTTTTTTTTCTCTCAGGTAATATTCTGCGGTGGTGGCGTTGGAGGAGTTAGCGGAGTCAGCGGAGTTTCCGGAGCGGCTCCCGTTATCACCTCCGTACTGCCACCTGGCGGAGCTGTGTTAACTCCTCACCATGCGTTACATCATTAGCCACCATAATAATATACTATATGTAGACAAGACCCTAAACAAAATGACCTTTGACCTTTAGACCCCGAAAAATTGACCTTTAGAAGGTTGCTAGTGTATCAGAAATAACTCTCAGCAGTATGACGTTACTTTTGAGTGGTACGGAATTTGGGCGGTAACTTGACGAATGGCAATCCCTTGGAGATATCTATAATATTATTATAAAGAGGAAAGATTTGTATGTAAGTATGTTTGTAACGAATTGACTCAAAAAGTACAGGATCGATTTTAAAAATTCTTTTACTGTTTAAATGCTACATTATCACTGGTTGATATAGGCTATTTTGATAGCCAAAATGTTTTAAAAAAAATGTCCACCTGTGCGAAGCCGGGACGGGCCGTTAGTTTACTAATACATTAGCAGCCTTCTAAATAAAGGTCATTCACGGTGGGAACTGTTCAGAAGATCATTTTGTTCAAAGCCTATATTCTAATACATTACATAATTTTCCTCACCAGTCAAATATACATTTATAGAAATATATCAATTTGCGTCTGCTATTGGGAATACACATGCAATTTTAAGATAATTCTTTTACAATTGGCATGCTTATGCATTTACAGGCAATACCTGTTGGTATAAAATAAATATGGCGTGTGTTGCCAGCTATAGACACATTTTATCAAAAAAAAATTCGTTTATTTTAATCAAATTGATTTTTTTTAAATTTGTTTACACATATCACAAATAAACTGATATATTAATTAAAGAATGAAAATAAAACTCAAAGCTGTTATACCTATCTCTGTCGCTTTCTATCAATTATATTGCCATTTCACTCACACCTTCACTTCTGTGATACTAAAAACGATATATTTTATACCTAGGTGTTGTTAAAACGTAAGTTTTGGGACATACATACGTATTAGAGTTACGCATTTTTCCCTAAAGGGGTAGGCAGAAGAATTAAGAAGGAAAAACTTTCGCCAATGGGGAAGAAAACGCAAAAACTTTTATGTAGAGGGCGCTGTGTGTTTGTTACACAGAAAACGTCAAGTTTCGCTTCGGCTTGCGTTTTGTTTTTGCTCTAAGTTTCTTTTTTGTTGTAAATAAAAACTTTACAACATGTATTTAACCTGGCTAGTCGATGAATTAATGGAGGAATTGAAAAAATAGAATAAAGAGCCACATTTATAAACCACACAGCGACCCATTCTTCAATAATTAGTTAAAAACTCGTATTTCAAAGAAAATAGTATGAAGATTGTCAGACAGAGGCGCTCGTGGCCCCGCGAACTCAGTGCTCTGTAAACAATCACTGAGTTACGCAACTTTCACTATGGCTGGTCCTCGGATGGGTGACCAATTTGTGGCATTTACATTTGTGGGCGTTTCCGTGCTTCGGAAGGCACGTTAAGCCGTTGGTCCCTGTTGCCAGTAACATGGCAGTCGTTAAGTCAAGTTGAAGGCCATACTGCTTGCAAAATTTCGACATCATGTAGCCACAACCTACATCTACCTATTTCAACACGGCAATGGGCTCACCACCTATTACGTGGGACAGGAATACACATGGTGAAAAGTGGGCATATAATATGCCACTGCCATAAGGCGTGATAGATAAATAAATAAATAAAATCCACAATTGTGCGAATGAAAGGACAATATAATTGCACAGAAGCGACAAAGACAGATAATATATGGGTCGTTGTACTAAATTCTCTATAATTTATACAAAACTTCAACATCATAACGATATTCTATATAAAATAATATCATTAGATTCACACATATATAAATATATATTGTAAGAATAAGCCAATTAGCTAGGCCCTTATTTACTTGACATGAAAAAAAATATCTTTATTTTGCATAGACCATTTCAACGGCGGTTACAAAATGTCATACACTAAGGGCCGTATTCCAGAACGTTTATCAATATTCAAGAAAAACTTGTTAGTAGTATTTTAAGGCAAAAACTAGCCTCAAGCGTCGATTGAGTATTGAGAAACCTTCTGGAATACGGCCCTAAAACTAAAGAAAACCGCTTCGGAACGCGGCCCACCTGAAAAGAACCGGCAAGAAACTTGGGAAGGCTTTTTTTTGATGGCCTATTTACAAGATAGAATATGGACTCAGAGCTATCATACATGTACACAAGAAAATTCATATAAATCGGTCAAGGCGTTTCGGAGGAGTTTTAAAACTTTTCTTATCATAATATTACATACGCGAAAGTTTGTAATAATGTATGTGTATAGGTTTGTTACTCTTTCACGCAAAAACTACCGAATGAATTTTGATGAAATTTTACAATAATATAGCTTACACATCAGAATAACATTTAGGCTACTTTTTATCATGGGCTCAAGTTCCGGCTCAAGGGAACTGGAAAATTTCTCTCGGAACTTAATCGAAACATATACTTACTTTAGGTACAAAGCATATCTTGTTCTTCCCGACGTTTCGACCGGATTACACACGATACAGAAATATGAGCGTATAGTATGCTTTTCCCCCTCCGGTGATAAAGGCATGACTTAAAAAACTCAATCGCCTGTTTCTCCGAAGAAGGCAGGCAGGGCCATACTATGCGCCAACAATACACAAGTCGTATTTTGTCCCAGGTGGTGAGCCTATTTCCGTGTTAAAATGGACAGGAGCAGGTGGTGGCGACCTGCTGTTAAAATTTATCAAATCGCCTATAAATCCTTCAACTTGGCTTAACGACTGCCATGTTACTGGCAACCGGGGGACCGAGGCTGCTATTTTGTAATAATAGCCATTCTATTTCTATTCTATACCGGTTCTTTGCGATTGGTCCAAAACTAGGTAGTCTATTAAAACTATTATATATTTCACAATCACACTTCTCAAGCTGGCAGAATAGAATAGACAAAATAGCTGTTTTAAGCTATTAAAATATTAATATAGACTACCAAAAATGCTAATTAAGAGCTTCTTACAGGCGCTACGAGTGTTAATAAAATTAGCTCCAATAGAGTTCTATCGGCCGGCCGATAGAACTCTATTGGAGCGCAATTGTAATAGTAGACTACGAAAAACTGTCAATTTTTTCTGTCAGCTCTATTGAGCGACGATTTCTATTCTCTTCTAACGCGATTTAATTATTAGACTTGGCCCCGGGACTGAGTTCTGTGTGTTCTATATTAAATATTTTTTTAGAAAGTCCAAGTTTTATATCATCACAGTCAATATAAAATAAAGGTATGGCACAGAACACCTAAGATCACTGTATCACTACAAATGTAGAAAATGTAGGCTATTAGTGTTAAGTTGTAAATATATAGGTATAAATACTATTTGTGTTTATTTAAACGGATATAAATACTTTATGGTAATATCGGAAAATAAATGAATTAGAAAATTATTTGAATTTTTATTTATATAAATCACACCTGCTGTTGAAATATTTCAAGCCGCCTATAAGGTCTTCAATTTGCTTACGATTGCCATGTTACTGGCAACCGGGACCAACGGCTTAACGTGCCTTCCGAAGCACGGAAACGCTCGTAAATTGACCACATAAATTCACCCATCCGTGACCAGCCATAACGAAAGGTACTTAACGCAGTGATCGTTGGCCACGAGCGCATTTTTAAACCCCTACGCAATGAGAGGGGTTATAAGTTTGACGTGTCTGTGGGTCTTTAATTCATCATCATCATCCGAGCGTCTGTCCCAGTTACATCTCGCGACGCCCGGGTTCCGCTTTCCTAAATTTTCTGCTTCACTTCGCACGGTCGTCGGCATCCCCTGTAGTGATACCATTGGCACGCATGTCATCCCTAACGACGTCAAGCCAGCACTTCTTGGGTCTTCCCCTCTTACCGGGACCCGGCGGGGCTGACATAGCCAGACATTTGTTTCCCACGTACCCACCACGGGGGAAACAAATGGCTGGCCATTTACCTTTACTGGCTCAGAAAGAATGCAAAATCAATAGCATCAAAAACCTTTATTTTGGTCACCTAAATAAAAATCAGTATCACTCTCATAGCAGAATCGTTAAGCTGCTATGAGAGTGATATGGCAGGTTTGAGGTTTCTGCATTTAGCTGGAAAGAGCATGCTCAGTTGGTTTGGACACGTCCAACGAATGACTGAGGAAAGATTGAACATGATCTACAAAAGTAGAGGGTAGAAGGAGTCAAGGCAGACAGACGCTGAGACTAAGGTACCTACATAATGAAGAAAAGACGTCAAAAACGGCAAACTAAAAAGTGCTCGGACACACAGACGTGCATGTATGAAGCGATTAATTAATCTGCAGGAAGCGATACAGTAGTTATAAAGATAGTAAATAAAGAACATTGTAGTATGTAAAAAAGAGTTTATTTAAGTACATAATAACCAAAATACGAATTCAAACCGTTTTGCAATACTGGCATGGCAAGCAACTTTTATATAAATGCATAATTCATTCATTTTAAACCAAACATAATTAGGTTCATACAAAATAATAAACTGCTGATAAAATCAACAAACTAAGAAATGTTGCTCCGTCTCGCTCGCACCTAATAGAGACGAAAGAACGAAAGTATATAATGCGTGTCAAGTTTGCTTCAAAACATAGGAGAAAATCGTACACGTGACCACGTTGCCTACCATTCGTCAGTAGTAATCTATATATTAATACGTAAAGGGAAAAGTTTGTACGTCTATTTTTTTGTATAAAGTTTATTTGGAGAAGTTTTTTTTTTATTTGGTCAAAATTCGACAAATGGGCTACCACTAGTTAGTGTAATCGTATGAGAAAAGGGTACAGACATATAAGACAGTAAGTAGACCCAACCTTAGCTAAAAATAGCGTAGCCTATTACACACACACATACAGACAGGTAGCTTAGCTTAGTTATTTCTGGTGATTTTTTGATAATGAATGAAACTTCATCATTCTATGCACAACAGCTATTTGTATATTTTTGGTCTACTTTTGTAACATTTTACAATAATTTTAAGTACTATTTTTAAGTTTGTATCTTAGTTGTAGTAGAAAAATTGGCTACGCGCTGTTCGCTGTCAATTTGTGAGTTAGGTGTAGCTACAAAGGAATAACAAAGATAGCTTTATACAACAAATGGCAAGAGTGAAAAGGATGAAGTATTGTTCCATAAGCAAAGGAATATGTTTGGTCTGCTTACTCTTGTACGTCTGTGGGTCCCCCCAGCCCCCTGACACGCTTGTTTGTATGAAATATTAAGAGTAAGGCGTCTCTAGAACAGAGCGCGCGTGTGACATTGATTCCTTGATATGTTTTTATTAAAACCATAATACGAAAATGAAAATCCTAAATCTAACTTAATAAAAACGCTTAACCTGTCTACATACAAAAGAATAGCACCTTAATTATTAAGTACTGTTAAGGTGTTCAACCTAAACATATGATATTTATATGTTTCTAAACTTATTACATACATATAATCATTTCCTTTAAATTCGTGTTTCTTTCATAAATACTCGATTTGCGGAGCGTAGAGAATTTTTTTTATTACCTATCCTTGTTGCTCTCACGCAAATATATTGGCATTTCATTCGCACAATATAACCTCAAAAATCGTGTTGTATTTCATCTTATTTCACATACTATTGAACGAAATGATGTGATTGAATTTAATAAAGTTAGACACTGTGAAATTCTGTAATTCGGCAAAAATTATAACACAAAATTTGTAGCCTACATGGCTTTTCCAAACTAAATTAAATACTGACGAATGTCTATTAATATGAAGACATTTATTTTCACGTGATACTGTACACTACTTAAAGACAAATTCTATAAAATAAAATAGACAATTAAACAGCTATAAGCTTAGCAATCAAAGCCATTACAACAATGGTTACTATATTGAAAATTCCGAAGCTTGGGGCTCCGCTGCAAGTATCTAAATGTTCAAATAACTCCATGTAATTCCTCGCTGGTACGTGTGTAGAAGTCAAAGAAGGTTCTGTGAGGTCTATTGTAGAATCTTTGAATAGAAGATCGATGTTACCACCGAAGGGGGAGAATATTTCGAAGTTGATGAGCTGGTTACCACTAGCCGCTGTATAGCCAAAGTATTGATCGATCCAGTCTAGAAGTACGTTCAAACTGTTGAATAGAGGGTCCGCTCTGAAAGTAAATATGTTTTTTTCAAGGTCAGTTCTATTATTTAGGGATCTAATTTCTACCGCTGATATCTGTGTGCATAAGGTTGGTGGGACTTTATAAACCCACTGGCGCCTGAAACGAACTATATTTTTGTTTGTTTGTTGGGAAGTAAGGAAACCTTAAAGTGTCTCGTTAGGGAGATAGATGTCTCCCTAACGAGACACTTTAAGGTTTCCTTTACATGTTGGTTGTACTACTAAGGTAATCCATTTATTTCTTTTACCTATTATACATTACATTTGTCGCTCACAAACAGGAACAATGAATTAATTATTTTTTATATACACTCCCGGACACCTAAATCGAGCCACCTTGATTTTTTTGGTTTGGAGTACTGTAACTTATAAAAGATGTATGTAGAAGGAAAATGTTTTGATGCAGTTTTACACCACTTTTTGATGCACCTTACTCCTTCCGTCATTACCGTATAGCATTATCTTGGACTCATCTGTTAACCTGGCTCCATTGATGTCGAGTCCAATTTAGATGTTCGCGCGCAAACTCTAGACGGGCGATTCGGTCTGCTCGTGTTAATTTGGGTCCATTGGCTGGCTTATGGGGCTTTAAACCACGTTCATTGAGTCGCCTTCTAACGGTCCGAGCACTTACAGCCACTCCGTGAAAGTCCCTGAGCTGTTCTTGTGTCTGAACAGAGTAAGGCGTCGATTTCGTAAGCTAGTAGTGACAATGTATTGATCTTGTCTCGCCGTTGTCACTCGGTAACGAGGTCCTCCTGTTCGCCGAACGAAGCCGCCAGTCTCCAGGTATCGGTGGTACACTCTTTGAACAGCGGAACGACTTATGTGAAGTTGTGAACTCACATCTCGCTGACTTAGCCCAGATTGAAGAAGTGCTACAGCTTGCGCGCCTACTTCAGGTGAAGTATTCATAATTTTATAGCCAATAACGGTTCAAATTATAGAAAAATAACTAAACTAAACGTTGGTTAACAACAATTGCGAAAATTCAAACCAAATCGACATTAAATTGCTTCAAAAGCAACATTCAACAGTCATTATTTTTTTCAAATCAGTGACCAAGCTCGGCTTTTGTTCTTAATTTTAAATTCTAAAATTCAAATTTGGAATAATACATACGGGAAAGACGATGAAATATGCCAGCATTAAAAATGCATAAAAACTTTTTTGTTATATTGTATATTTTTTGTGTATTGGGGTTTAGGCCCGGGAATGAAAGGTGACTCGATTCAAGAGTCCGGGAGTGTATTATATTATGCCTTCGTCCTAAAATTTTTCATTCAACATTGTCTATAAGTATAGGACCAAATACGATGCCCTGGGGCACACCATAGAAAACAAGATCAAGAATTGACTTTGTTGGTGGCGCAGTATCAATTATTAGCGACTGCTGTTCTGAGGTCTCGGGTTCGATTTCCAGGTCGGAACAAATATTTGTGTGTACCTACAGCAAATGTGTGTTTCTAACTTTGGATGTTATACATATATGTTTTTAGAGATAAGTATCTACTTTATGTTTATCAGTTGTCTAGATAACATAGCAAAAACTCCTATTATTAGCTCAGGACTAGATGTTATTCCTTCAAATTGCCTCAACGACTGCCGTGGTACTGGTAACCGGGACCAACGGCTTAACGTGCCTTTCGAAGCACGGAAACGCTCGTGAACAGAAATGCCACAAATTGGTCAACTATCCGTGGATCAGCTATTGCGAAAGTTGTTTAACGTTACGAAAGAAATATGAATATTTGTTTAAAAGTCATAAATAGTAAGTAATAATATTAATTATTGTAAATATGTTTTATTAGTCACAAAGAAGATTTACAATCATGTCTATTATGCTGTAGTGAGAATTACAAACATACCTACCTGATTCTGGTTCCCAAACTAGGCTTGCGACTGTATTATGGGAGATAGTGTTCGGTCAAATCATTTCACACATTAAACGCAGTAAGTGACGACTGTTTATGCAACATATATAACATAAATAACTATAAATAGATTTGTTCAAGCAACATACCGTCTGGTCAGGACCTCAGCATCCACTACGAACGCCAACAGACATCCATCATCTATATTGACTCCGGGATTGACAGCCAATGAGTTGTTGCGGCACAGTGCACGGAATTGGTTGGGTTGTAAGTTCAGAGATTCCAGATGTCCTAAAAAAATTACGTACATTGTTATATTGCCGTATCCGTTTCTTACACGATTCCCGGGATAAAAAGCTATTTGTGTACCAAATTTTAGCCAAATTGGATCAGGGCCGCAATTCGCATGCCTTCGAAACAGTCTCGATTTCGAGATAAATCTCGAATTCGAACTTTATTCGAGTTTTATTGACGTTTAGCTATTCTGCAAATCTCGAACTCGGCTTTTCTCGAAGGGAAGCCACTCGAGTTGCTTCGAATGGTTGGTAGCAGTCGAGACGCAGATTTCGAAGTCAAATCACTATAATCTTTGGACATTTCTTAAGTGACCGACCCTAAATTAGCATTATATTAAATTTTACATTTAATAAATATCAAAATGAGTGATGAATTAATAGTTTAATACGTGCAAAACATATTGCAACTTGCTTCAATTTCAAACACGTCGTCGCCGATGTTTCAGCAATGTGGAAATTTCAGCAATTTGATTTGTGATTACAAATAAAACAGTCTTCAATAATATAGACAAAACACAGTGACACATTCAGATATTTTTTATTTTAAAAATGGCTTATACCGTCCCGTATAAGCAATTTTTAAAATATACATTAAGTAACATTTATTATTATACCAGTCATTCCGTCGGAAAATTCTGGTTAGAAATGCAAATGAACCGAGAAAGCCAAATTTTGGATATTACGTGGGGGGAGGCTAGAAAAGCTTAAGTTCAAATTGTCGACCAAAATAACCTGATGGGTTTTCCGCCATCTTGAAAAAGGTAAAATTCAGTTTTTTTATCATAACTCGGTTCCCCGTTGAGATACGAACATTTTTTTTTTATATTTCAATTTTATTATTATTATTTCTTATTTTTTTTTGGTCGACAATTTGAACTTAAGCTTTTCTAGCCAGATCCCCCCCCCCCCCCACGTTTTACCAAAGATTTGGCTTTCTCGGTTAATTTGCATTTCCAAATGTATATAATGACTGGACTATATGCAGTTTACAATATATTTTCCTTTAATAATTACTATAAAATACGTAATTATTCTTTAAACGTGTAAAATAAGCTTAAAAACCTTTTAGAACTTTTTGTAAGAGTAGTCTTGTAACCGTTTTATAACCGGATGAAACGTGTCGAACGGAACGCATCGTAATGTGACATGGTTCTTAAATGGCAACATTTCACACAATAATCTCGAATAGTGGTGAGAATAAGACATTCGAAAAAACCGACTCGATTTACGAGATTTTATGGTCGAAAAAGGATTCGAAGAGTGAATTATTTCGTGAGATTACGTGAAATTATTTCGAAGAAAACGAGAATTGCCTCCGGGCACAGAGCGTGATTGAGCAAAAAAATAATTACGTTCCACTCCGGGAGTGCCGACACAGAAGTGAAAACTAAATTTATTCATAATGTATTTATCCAGACGCGTTCGCTGTCTGCTATATGTACATGCATATATGCACACACTATAGCTGCTTCTCGTAACGGTGTCACCTGTCCAGAGATTTTATCCCATCTAAAAATATACGTACCGCGCTAAAAGTAGTTTTCACTTCAAAAAAAGTATAGGTGCAGTATCGCATTAATTTTGAAGTACATCTCAATGTACTACGAGTATTCTGTGTACCGTAAGACCCCGCTGAATAGTGTGTGAGGGAAATGTCTCGAAATAGAATTGAGTAGAAGCGACCGACAGAGACCGGTAGTATAGAGTCATTGTACGTATTTCTTAAAGCTCTAGCTGTGAATCGATTAAATTTAGGATTTAAAATAATATGTCTTATTTCCTAGGGTTAACTTACTGGAAATGTTCATTGTATTTTTGAAATAAGTATAATTTAAAAATATAATCGACTAAATATACTTAGTTTCTAAAATAATACTAGAAATGTTATAGTTTTTAAAATATTATACTTATTTCCTAGGGTTAACTTATTGGAAATATTGCTTTTATTTAAGAAATAGAATTTTTGACTTATGATACTTAGTTTTTAAAATATTAAAAGTCTTATTTCCTATGGTTAACTAACTGGAAATGTTTTTTGAATTTAAGAAATAGATTTTAGAAAAATACACTTATAAACGTCAAGATAATTGCTTCTACATTTACATTTACTGCCAGATTCGTAACGCAATAGGTAGAGCCTGAGGAAGAACCTGGCAATAAAACTCATGGCCACTCTTTTCTGACTGCCAGTAAATACATTAGTTTTATTTACATGATATTTGAACAAATTATACAGTAATGAGTCTATACAAAATAAACAAAATCAAATCAAAATGAGAGCGTTTCTAGTTGCTAGTTTTAAAGGTGATACCCTTATGACGAAGACTCCGGCTAGAAACTCAATGGCTTCTATTTTAAAATGCAGGTATGGCTTACAATATTAAACTTACATTGTTCCTTTGGAGTTACGTGAGAACAGTCGACTAAACTTAATTTGCCTTAAATATAAATAGTATTATTTCCAATAATTGTTATAACAGCAATGAGCTGACCAGTCCCAACAGACGGCACCCGTTTACTGGTATGACGCATAAGTATATCAGCCATCGCCCTACTCAACCGTATTATAACATAACTAACCGGAATAAGGCGACCCGATACATGCGCCACCACTGCCAGGACACTTAGGCGAGCATGACATACTCAAACTGAACAGCAACCATCATGTAAATTTCAAAAATTATAAAAAGCTAGGTGGACGGTGCTCACACAATAGCAAACTCAAATTACATATAATTATATTAGTTATTACCGGGACCAAACACGGCCATCCTTCATACCCTTAGTTGCCTGTCGTTTCAGATTACTTATGTTGAACAAATGTACATTATATTTATAATGTTTCTTTATTATTATTATTTCTATTTGTATATTCATGTGTGTTGACTTAGAGCGACTTACTCCCATGTATTTTTATCATTTATATAGTCTGAAATTTTATAATAGGCCTTGTTACACAATTTAGCCTTGACTGTTGTCTTAAATATATTTATTGACAATATACTAATTTCATCGGGAAGTTTGTTACAGAATCGTATACATTGCCCCATAAAAGAATTGCTGATTATATATGTCTTATATCCTAGGGTTAATCTACTGGAAATGTTCCATATAATTAAAAAATTGAATTTAAAATAATAATTGCCTAACTATATATAGTTTTTAAAATAATAAGTCTTATTTCCTAGGGTTAACTTACTGGAAATGTTCATTGTATTTAAGAAATAAGAAAAATAATCTACTAAATATACTTAGTTTTTAAAATAATAAGAGTCTGGGGTAACTTACTGGAAATATTCCTTGTATTTAAGAAGGCAACGTCGTTGTTCGCGTCTGCGAGACACGCCAAAGAGCCGTTGTTCCCGTAGTACAGGTTTGAGTAGTCCCAAGCGCAAGTTGCGTTATCTGAAAGTAAAATATTTACAATATTAATTATTAAACGAGATTCTATAAGGAGGTTAAGTATATTTTTTAAACTATTATTTAGTATCTACGAGTATCCCAAATCTATCCTACTAATATGGTAAATGCGAAAGTTTGTAAGAATGAATGTTCGTTATTCTTTCACGTAAAAACTACTGAATGGATTTTAATGTTGTTTAGGCTACATTTTGGTCCCGGGAACAAGTTCCTGTGGGAAACGGGAACGGGAACAACTAGTATATAAATATAATAGTTCTTAAATAATATGCTTTTATAACATCCATCATTGGCAGTGTACCTATATATAAAATTTAGAATGAGGTCAAATAATTTTCTATTAATTTTCCAAACTGAAATGTACTATAACACAAAATTTCAATACTAAGTTTGGCGAGTCCTAAATACTTACTCGTACAGGTCTTGCCAAACTTCTTGAACTATCTTAGCAAGGCGCATCTTTGCGCAAGCTTTTTACACGGAATTTGTAAATTGAGTAAGTACACACATTTATTTCTAACTCAACTATCTTCACGCTGTATCCCTGACGGGGTAGTCGGAGAGGACAGATCGCCAGGCTTTGCGATCCATGCATACTTCTTTCGCTTCCTGCAGATTCATTAATCGCTTCATACATGCACGTCTGGGTACCCGAGTACTTTTGACTTTTCCGTTTAATATTTCTACGTAATACATATTCTTATTTACTTACTTTGAGTAAAATTGCCCACGTTCACGAGACTGGATTGACAAGACGAGCAGAGAGTGTCGGCGTTGAAAGTCTGTAACACATGTTTAGTTAAAATCAACTTCACCTATCATTGTAGGTTCTTAATTTAGTATTGGGATTCCCCTTGAGATCGACCAAAATATAGGTATTACTTATCTATACTAATATTATAAAGCTGAAGAGTTTGTTTGTTTAGTTGAACGCGCTAATCTCAGTAACTACTGGTCGGATTTGAAAAAATATTTTTGTGTTATATAGCCCATTTATCGAGGAAGTCTGTAGGCTTTATATCATTACGCTACTACACTGAGGAGCAGAGCAGTAGTCATAAATGTCGCCAAATCGGGAAAATTTTTATGCATGATTGTAGAATTTATAAGCGACGGGATTAAATAGGTGCGTTGGGAAGTCGAAATAATCCACGGGCGAAGCTGTGGGGGTCATCTAGTTTTTTTATGATATTTTGTCGTATTCATCGTATTAATTTTCAAATAAATATTTAAATTTATAATAGGTTGTTGACAATGACCACATCAATGGAATAAAGTTGTTGGGCCTTTGCCTAAATAATACTCAAAAAAAATTATGTGACCTCTCTACTAGTAAGTATTGTGATTCTACGCGGGAAAGTCGACAGGTTCGGACGCTTGCTGTATATTATTTTCTAAAACTAGATATCTTATTTTATGTGCGGGAGTGGTAGTTTCTTAAACAAAAGTTTAGGAACACTATAACGCGTTAACGTGTTATAGTGAAAGACAATGATATATATGCAGTGAAATACTATTTTCTATTTTGCCGCGTAGAATCCACTGAAAACCTCAATAGGTATAACAACTACTATTATACTGGGGTGAGACTGACCATGACTTAAGACTAGACTTGACTAAGACGTAGAGGACTGGGACATTATATATAATAAGAAAGAAGACTGAAGAAATATGAATTAAGATTTGGCTAAAAGATCAGGCCAAAAAATAATATAAAAAGAAACTATAGCTTATGAGTCTTATAAAAGATCCTAGGCTTTAAATCCAGAAAGGATTTGAAAGCAATAGGAAATAGGCTAAGAAAGAGAAGGAGAATAGATATATTGGATAAATTAAATAGACAACATCAGAAACTCAAACAAAAACCAAGATGTCAACCACAGTATATTATATTTAAATTCTACCAGAAAAAGTTCTTAGATATTTTTAGTTCATTCATGTTTAAGCGTGTTATTATTATTTAAGAGAAAAAAGACGTGAAAAAGGGGACTGTCTGCTGTCTGTTTGGCAGAAGTTCCCTGTCCTCAGCCGTAAAAAAATAGAAAAATGGCCGGAAAACTCATTTAACGTAAAGCACATATTTTTTAAGGGCAGGTACAGATAAAACAATATTTGACATTTAAAAAAAACAAAACAAAATGGTGTTAGAAAAAACCATTGTAAGTCATCCTTGATTTTGTTAGATGACCACATAAATAAATTCAACAAAAACAAAACAAATTACAAAACCACAAAAATAATTTCAAGGCTATCCAAACTGTTTGTTAGTGGCGCCCTCACACTTCAAACAATACAACACTAACTTTACGCTTCTTTCGTTGTTCACTAGCTTTCTTCGGTTTCTCCGGCATTGAAGATGACATTTGAGGGTTATCCCCGGAGCCAAGCATCTACGTAGCAGTTTTTAGTTAAAACTACTTGATGAAAATTTTATTGAAATACGAAGCTTTTTCTTTCTAAATATGAGTGTCTTTTTTTATATTTAACTCGCCAAAATGACACCGTCTACCTGATGGAAAGTCATGGCAATATCTAGCATATTGAGTCACTCTCAATGTCCTTTATGACTATCGACAATCTTAAATTTTTAAAAGACATTACAAGACAACCTGGTTCAGGACGGGGATTGAACCAGTGACCTTTGCCTAACCAGGGCAATGTTCTAGCCACTGTAGTTCAGTGGCTAGAACATTGCGAACCGTATAAAAACAAGTTGAAATTCTTCATTAAGTACATTTTTATCGTCAGTTAAGAGTCAGACCGTCAGACCAGACCGACAATCTTAAGTTGGCGGCCCAATGAAGTACCTCTTCACGCTCCGCTAGAACAATCTGGGGTTGTAGTAAAAAGGAAACACGTGCTTCGGCCGTATTGTTAATATCTTCATGTCTTCTTGGTAAAAAAGCTTATTTTTAATTATCTTATAGGAATTCTGCTTATCCCTCGGGGATATAATCGTGATTGATTTCTTTATTCCACTGAGTACCACTCGTACCCACCTTGGGTACGAGGTTTACGAGGGAAACTCGACAAGTGCAGGCACTTGCTGTAAATTATTTTCTAAAACTAGTGCATTTATCTTGTTTTATGTGCGGAAGTGGTGGTTTCTTGGACATAAAAGTTGTGTTAACGTGCTATAGTGAAAGACATTGATATATATATGTAGTGAAATGCTATTTTCTATTTTGCCGCGTAAATCCATTGAAAACATCAGTATAACAACTACCATAAATACTGGGGTGAGACTGACCCTGACTTAAGACTAGACTTGACTAAGACGTAGAGGACGGGGACATTGTAGATAATAAGAACGAAGATTGAAGAAATACAAAATAAGATTTGGTTAAAGAGGTCTTAATAACCAGGCAACAAAAAAAGAAATGATGTGATGGTCTAAGGTCCCGGATCGGATCAAATATTTGTGTGCGATCCACAATTGATGTTTTCGTTCGGGTTTTTCCTATGTATACATATATGTACGTATTTAGAAATATATAAGTATTATTACAGTTAATATTGTGTGTGTGTGTGTGGCAGTAAGTTATTATTGGTTCCCATAGCTAGACTGCCTCTGTGGCGCGGTGGGAGTGCATCCGACTGCTACGCAAGAGGTCGTGGGTACGATTCCCACCCAGGATAAAACTTTGTGTGATGAGCACGATGGTTTATTCTGTGTCTGGGTGTTATTTATCTATAATATGTATGTATTTAGAAATATATAAGTATGTTTATCAGTTATCTAGATCCCATAACACAAGCTAATATTAGCTTACTTTGGGCTAGATGGCGCTGTGTGAAAAGTGTCCCACAATATTTATTTATATATTATAGAATAAGCTAAGAGTTTAGTTTGGACTGAATAGCGCTTTGTCAAAAGTATCCCACAATGTTTATTTATTTGTTATTCACGTAATAGGTAGGTTAGAAATAAACTCACCGACTCATCAGTGAGTGCATGCGACGCGTCGATAGCGCCGGGAGCGCAGGCGCCATTGAAGAACTCCCCCACGACGCGTGCGTAGTCACACTCACGATCTGGCAGGACGCCGCGCTCTCGGCCCGCGCGGACGAATGATATATACGCTAAAAAGTTACAATATAAAAAACTAAGTTTAACTTTAACCTCCTTATGCGTGTTCTATCGCATGTACAACGGTCTGTGCTCTGAGGAGTTGTTTGACACAAGGTAGTCCCTTCTATCATCGCACAGCTCGCCATAGACAGGGTGTTCACCCTCACACTTTGCATCCGGAGCGCACGCATACGGTTAGATCCGATAGAGGCTTTATTCTGCGAACGCTTAGATTGTGGAATGAACTCCCTGCCTGGGTTTTCCTGAACGTCAACAGTATGGGGTTCTTCAAAAGGGGTCTTAGAAGGTTTATAAAGGGTCGGCAGCGCGAGTGCTGCACCTCTGGTGTTGCAAACGTCCATAGGCTACGGTGAACACTTTCCATCAGGTTGTAGGTAAGAAAAATTTTAGTGCCTCGGTGCCGCAGTGGTGGTGTATGCGATCGCCGCGACTAAGGTCCCGGATTCCTAGATTGGAACAAATATTTGTGTGTGATCCACAAATGTTCTTTTCGTTTGGGTGTTTCCTATGTATAATATGTATGTATTCAGAAATATATCAGTTGTTTGGTTCCCATAGTACAAGTTTATAGCTTAGTTTGGGTTGAATTGCGCTTCGGAAGATGTATCCCACAATATTTATTTATTTGTTATTTTTTAATTCTTCGCTGTGTGGCGCTACTCGCTACACACTTTTAGAAAATAATATAAAGTACTAGCTGACCTGTCCGGCTTAGTCCGTGACATACTTCCAACTCCGTGGCACCCATTTAATCCCGTCGCTTATTACTTTTCCAAAAATGTATGAAGGGTCCCCGATTTGTTGACATTTATGATTAATGCTCCACTCTCCTGTGTAGTGGCGTGATGATATATAGTTTAGAACCTATCTCAATAAATGGGCTACCCAATACAAAAATAATTTTTCAAATGGGTTCAGCCGTTCACGCGTGATGGCGTGACCAAAGGATATAGGGATTATTTTTTTATAAATATATAGAGGAGCTCCTTCATTCTTCGCATTCCCGTTCAAACTCCCTACCAAATATTTTTGCTTTTTGCTCAAAGTATGATCAGAGACACAACTTACCAAGTCCACCAAACTCAGGGAAGCAGGCCTTCTTTCCTCTTAGATTCTCGAATCGACTGATGTTCTCAGCGCCTGCTAGGGATTCCTTGACGAAGGCGGCTACCCTCGCAGCATCAGCATACGAGTTTTGTACGAGTTTCACTGGCCTTAGTTGATAGTGCCTTTAAAAATATATATAAGTAAATAGCGATTCAGCTTTTAAGTTTATGTAAGGCTTGCATTTATGTAAGGGATGCCGACGACCGTGCGAAGTGAAGGAGAAGAAATAGGGAAGCACAGGGAGGCCAAATCTACTATTTTACTATAAAAAGCCATTCTTTTTTTGGTGGTTCATAACAAGGTAGTCTACTAAATATATCATATTTATAACAAACTCAATTCACAAGCATGATTGATGAATCTGCAAGAAGCGAAAGAAGTTTGCATGGATCGCGAAGCCTGGCGATCTGTCCTCTCTGACTACCCCGTCAGGGATACAGCAATTCACAAGTCACAAAATAGAACCAGTATCGTATTTATTAGTTGACAAAATGTTAGTAGACAACTAAAAATGCATTTTACGAGCGGCCACTAGCACGTGTTAATAAAATTCTAACGACCAACCGATAACTGAGATTATTTCAAGCGTCTTGGATTTGACGTCATTAATATCACAGATAATATAATATAATTCTTATACAGATGCACGAACAGGAACTAAAAATGGTCACGGCCTTAACTTTCCAAGCAGGCAGGCAGTACGGGAGTTTGTATATAGATGGCGACAATGTTTAGGCAAACTATTCTTATTATTTACTACACTACACTAGATGTCACTATAAACAGAAATACTCTGCCGTATGCCTTTTCTAGCTAATTGACGTTATCAATATTCTGTACGGGCATGATAAAGGTCATGTTATAAAGCAACAAATAAGGGTTTTACTTATTTGGATATTTTATTTATAGGTACTAATATTATAAAACTAGAGTTAGTTCATTCGGTGTTTTTTAGTTACGTAGATACTCGTAAGTGACCATTTGTAATTTCCATGCATGGAGATTGTTTGTAGAGGACACTGGAAGGTGGCCATAGGAACTTCTAAAATAAACATTATAAACCCATTCCAGGGTTCATGAATGTTCAGGGGCCAGGATCCAAGTTCGAAGACGTAGAGCCCATATTCCCGACCCGGGGTCTGGGATCCCGAATTCCGGCTTCTGTGTCTTAGATCGAGAGTCCAAGGTCAGCTACTCCAGATCCTCTGTTTAGAGTCAAGGGTTGGGTTCTCCATCGAGGGTATGCAGTAGAGGCTCTAGAGCCCTCACAGTACAGGGGCTAGGATCCAAGGTTAAGGGCCTAGGGTTCATGATCCTGTTCCCGAGATCCGGGGTCCAGGGTCCTGAGTCAAGATTCCAGTGTCTTAGATCCGAAGTCCAGGCTTCTGGGCTAGAATCTGAGTTTGTGGGCTTAGAGCCGGTAGGGCCCCGAGACCTTAGATCCTGAGGTCAAGGTCAACTGTCTAGAGTCAATGGATGTCTATAGCCCCTGGCTCCGAGGTAGCTAAGTCTACGGTCGAGATCTCGGGGTTTAGGTTGTAAGATATACCTATTGTCTACAGTGCAGGCTACAGTGGCCGAAACCAGGGGTCAAATAAACCCTTAAGTTCTATAATATAGGTGGATAATCTATTGTATCAGGCCTCCGAACGTGAAATTTATAATTAATGAAAGCAAAATAAAAGACTGTCCCTTGATAGATTATGATTATCTTAATGTTAATAATATTATAAATGTGAAAGTTTGTATGGATGTTTGTTACTCTTTCACGTAAAAAATACTGAACGGATTTTAATGAAACTTTACAATGTGGCTTATACATCAGAATAACACATAGGCTACTTTTTATCCCAGGAACAAGTTCCTGTGGGAAACGGGAACGGGAAAACTTCTCTACGCGGGCGAAGCCGCGGACATCAACTAGTTTAATATAAATATAAGATATAAATATTATAAGTTTAAAAGATTTGATGTATGTTTGTTACTCTTTCACGTAAAAAGTACTGAATGGATTTACAACCTATAGGCTACTTTTTATACTGGGAACAAGTTCCCATCACGCGAGCGGAGCCGCGGCCTTCAACTAGCTTTTTTATATTTTTAACTTGTCAAAGCGCAATGTATCATCGTAATATACGATGCAGCGCTAATAATATTTTGACGTAAGAGTAGTGCCGGCGCGGCGGTCATACCACTTTGAACCTTTTTAGGAGGTTGACAGAGACCGACAGTTATTACGCGCTTCTATTTTGAACTTTATTTTAAGTGATATATCGTTTACTATGGCGGATCGGATCACTGGATTTGTTTTGATTACAATTCAGATGCCACATTGCGTTTGATATAAAATAAAACGATTTATTTCTGCAATCAAAAGAAATGTGGGTCGGAATGGCAGTGATAGTCAGTTTTTTTTTAATGAAACTTTGCTCTATCCGGTACGTAATAAACACTTATTTAGTAAATTTCTATAAAACCAAAAAAAAGTATTACTTTTTCGGTGTTTTGTATTCACAATTGTTAATATTTTTTTTAAATGCAAAAACAAAAATCAAAACAATGAGGATTCGATCTTGGGACTCTATACTTGGGAAAAATACTAAATAAACAATATTTCTACTTCTCGCCGTTAACCACCAGGCCACACACACTGTAACGTAATGTAATGAATTTATCTAGTGCTTGATTATTACGGATATTTATTAATCCTCGTCGTCATATCACAATATTTTTACAAATAAGTTTATTATTCTAGCGTGCATCGCTGTGACGCGCGCGACCGAAAGAGATAGAATGCTCTTTTTTTTTTACAGGTACTATTGGCATAGAGAGACGAATGTTGGTGCAGAACTGTTCAACTTATTACGTCGCCATCTATTATTATAAATGAACAGTATCGAGAACCAATTATTCACGCAATCTACATTAATTGTATTATTAACGAGTTTAGTATGTTAATATCACAGATTATAATATGGTTTTTATTTTAAAAATCATTTACCGGACTTTAAACAGCTAAATAAGATTTTTATTTTTTGTAATCTCGAATTTGATACCATTACTGCCATCTAGGGATAATTTAATGTTATTAAAAATATTTTGTTCGCATTGGTACCCCCTGTTAATATCGAACAAAGAAACGGAGAACAAATCACGTTTGTTGTATGGGAGCCATACTTGAACATTCATATTGTTCTGTTTTAACTGACTTCCAAAAACGAGGAGGTTATGTGTTCGATTGGTATATTTTGTTTAGTATTTGTTGTTATAGCGGCAACAGAAATAACTACGACATTTTTTTGAAAACTCAACTGTCTAGCACTCACTGTTCATTAGATATAGCCTGATTACAGACAGCCAGAAGGTCAGTGGAGTCTTAGTAATGGGGTCTCGTTTTACATTCTGGATACGGAACCCCAGTAATTGCCAAGTTTAAAAAAATTCTTGTTCTTTAAAAAATATGTTAAAATCCACTTACACTCTAGCAAGATATCCATAGTTGGTCCCAGCAGAAATGAAATCTGCCTTATCGCCCTTAATATCGGCTAAGCACTCGATGACATTGCTCCTTAGCTGACAGGCTAGCGGGGGTTGAAGACCCAGGATGAAAGATGCTGAGCGAACCCAGTTACATTTGGCGAGCTCGTTGGCAGAAGTGACGCACCATTTTCTGGCTGGTAGGCATGAGGATGAGTCTACTGAGGCGATCTCACGAACTGAAAAATAATAATAATACATTATTTGTCTTTACATGCATGTATGAAGCGATTAATGAATCTGCAGGAAATAAAAGAAATATGCATGGATCGCGAAGCCTAGCTATCTGTTCTCTCTGACTACCCCATCAGGAATACGCCTGTGAAGTTAGTTAGTTTTTCAGTTTACAGTATTTGTTTTTACAAACATTTCTGTAAAAACTATAATTATTTAGTTTTAAATGTTATTTTTGCAATATTCCGCTTTTTAATATTGTTTTACGATGTCGACACGTGTTTCGCCTCATACGAGGCATTATCAAGATTGTTTGGCAGCAAAAATACTTTTTTAATATTGCAAAAATAATGTTAAAAACAAAATAACTTTACATTTTTAAAATGTATTTCCGCCTTGTAACGACAGATTCAATTAATTATTTTAACATTTCTGTGTTTAAATTTTTACCATTGGTACCTACTAAGTACTGGGTCCCAAACTAGGCAAAAGCCTGTAAAACCTTTTTGGAAAGCAGAAAAAAATTAGTAAAAAAAAATTACCAACAAAACCCTTAGCAAAAATATAATATTTACAACACAGTAAACTTCAATTAGAGTGCTTTACTGATGACAATGTGTAATACATACGTACACATTGTCACGCCTTTATTTCCGAAGGGGTAGGAGAGACATAAGTATTGTACGGTCACATTTATCCTATGTGTAACTATCCCACGCGACAGGTGGTGAACCCATTTCCGTTGAAGGGCATGCACATGTTGTAATGACCTGCTCTTGAAATTATTCAAGCCGCCTATAGTGCCTATAGGCTGGTGGCGGACGCCACTAATACATTCGAATTTCCCGTGAAATGTGGGCCGACTGCAGCAGCGAAATAGCGAGGATTGGAATAGCGGGAGTGGTGGTTTCGTGTTAACTTGCTATAGTGAAAGACAATGATATATATGCAGTAAAATGTTATTTTACTATTTTGCCGCGTAAAATCCATTAGAAACATCAATGTAACCATTATACTGGAGTGAGACTGACCTCGACTTAAGATTATACTTAACTTAGACATTGAGGAATGGGACATTTTAGATAGAAGAAATATGAATAAAGATTTGGCTAAAAGACCTTATAATCCAAGCCATAAAACAATTACAAAAAATATAGAACAAAGTGGTCCCACGTAACGAAAATTGCTTAACGCAGTGATAGTTTACAGAACACTGAGTTAGCGGGGAATATACAAGCATAAAAAAGTGCCAGGTGTAGTTCCAATGTGACTCAGTCTCATACTTACTTGTTTGTGTGTAGTTGAGAGGGGAAATAGGCGTATCTTCGAAGAACACGCGTGCGTTATCGCCTCTGGCGAGCACTGTGAATAGGATCGACTGCCACGTGTCTCCGGTTGGTTTAGTCCCATTAGGCCACCAGGACCTCAAACTGGTGAGCAGGGTCGGCGCTACGGCTCTGAAAATAATATTAACCCGTAATATTGGGGGCTACAAGTAGTTTACACTAATAGGTATATATTTGTGTATATCGTAAATATGTATATCATATAGTATGCTGTACAATTTCTCATATCCCTGAGCACCTACCTAATCTCATGTCTGCATCACCCTAAGGTTGACTGGTAGAAAATGCCTAAGGCATTAAGTCCGCCTTTTACTTTGTGCTAAAGTTTAAAATAAATAAATAATATGAAATAGTCAGTAAGTACTCACGGTGCGGCTACAATTGTAGCCCAAGGTTGTCTCACGAAGGCGCAGGGAGATGTCGTGTTGGCTAAGATGTCGTTAGTAAGTCCCACTATAGTACCATCGGTGCAGAGTACAGCGAAAGAAGGCGCATCTTGTGGGCTTTGAATCTAAAAGAAAAGAAAAATGTGTGTTTACTAGAGTATACAGGTAAGAAGTGAAACTTCTTTACGAAATATTTTACAGCTATAAAATTTCTCTCGTAAAAGAACTTCTTTATCAGAAGATTCAATTATTATAAAGAAGTTTTACTTATGATAAAGACGTTTCACTTCAAAACAATTTGGCGCGTAACCGAATAACGTGACGATTGTTTATACAGCTATAAAATATCACCGTCGTTAAAGAAGTTAGACTTAAAAAAATATCGGCTCAATCTGTCCGTCCGTCTATTATATCTCAGGAACCATAAGAGACAGAGACAAACGTTTTGCGGCATTCGATTCAGAACACCATGAATACGTACAATAAGCAATATTGAAGTTTCTACCACTTGCGGTTTTGAAACTGGTTTCGGTTTAGAAGTCGTCTGATTCCTTCGCTACGATAGTGAAGTGCGCATTACTTGTTTGTGAGAAAGAGTGAGAAAGATATATAATGCGTTACTTGTTTGTGAGAGTGAGAAAGAGGTTTAGAAACTGGTTTCGGTTTAGAAGTCGTCTGATTCCTTCGCTACGGTAAGGGCGCGTTACTTATTGTATTTTTGTAGTGAAACTTATAGCGCTCTATTAAATCTATATATTAGAAGAATCTATTATAGATTTTATATTTAGATACTCGTACTATAAAATCTCTGGACTTGCTATTAAAATTAGCTATAAAAAGTTTAGTAGTATCTATTAGATTGATAATATCGAACATAGTTATCAACCATCTTTAGCTAAGTTGGTAAACTGTAAATGGTTATAAATTGGAGTCCATAGGTCACTGGTTGAATCCGGCTCGAAGTAACTCTTTTTGTAATTCCTTTCGGATTTGTTTTTATCTTTTTCTTAAAGTATTTGGGTTTCAAAATAGTAATTTTTTAATCATAATCATTATCATTAACGTCGATCCCGGTCAATTTTTGAAGTGAAAACCGCGAACACTTCTAGATAAGTAAATTATTATTAATTTAGTTTTCACTACCGGAGTGCAACACGTATTTTTTTTAATTATTTTTGCTACAAAATATATACTTACAGTAAAATACTCTCTGACGTGTTGCCACGCTACAAAGGCAACGGAAGATCGACTGGCATTGTTCGAGTTGAGTCTTAAACACTCTAGCGATTGGATATGAGGATTGTCAGACCTCACGCCGGCAACGGAAACCATGTGTTGGTAGTTATATCCCGTGCATGTGTTGTTATCACCGCACAAGGAACACAGATTCGAGTACCGAGATCCTGTTAACAATTAAATATTAAAAAAAAATATTGTGAGACATTTTTTTTACACATCCCCATCTAGTCTAAGGTAAGATAATTTAAGCTTGTGATATTAGATCTAGACAACTGATAAATCTATATATTTAGAAATCAATGCCACTTATCGTTGTAATTTTATAACTCTAGAACGGGCTCACCTATCCAAACCAAATGTTTAGGCTTTGTTTGGACTTTAGTAGATGGTTTATGTGAAGTTTGCACAAAATCGGTCAAGCGGTTCTTCATTTATCACATTTTTTGTAACAAATATCTTAAGTAGCGCTAACGAAGTTGCGCGGGTCAGCTAGTACTTATATATTTCTAAATATAAATACATTATATACGAAACACTAAAACCCGGAAACAAACACTTGTGAATTACACACATATTTGTTCCGACCCGGGAATCGAACCCTCAGAGCGGCAACACTTATGCCACTGAGGCTAAATTAAGCTAATATTCTAAATATTATATTATTCTATACATACATAAGTATTTCTATCATCTTACTGCTCGCTATAGTTAGGGTTATTGACGCTCGCATACGATTAGGTTCGATAGGGGCTTTCTTTTGCATACGCTTAGAATCTAAGCGCACCCAGACAGGTTCATTCCACAATCTAAGCCTTAGATTGTGGAATGAACCTGCCTGGGTTTTTCAGAACATCAACAGTATGGGGTTCTTCAAAAGGAGTTGTAGAAGGTTTTTAAAGGGTCTGTAGTCAAGTGCCGCACCTCTGGTGTTGCAAACGTCCATAGCTACGGTGACCACTTTCCATCAGGTGGGCCGTATGCTTATCTGCCACCACTGTGGTATAAAAAAAATGTATGTGTGCCAGAGAACAGTGCCAGAGTATACAGGTAAGAAATGAAATTTCTTTACGACATATAATTTTACATACAACTTCACGAAAATTGGATAGATAAGGCTTACGCATACGTCGATAAAGAAGTTTCACTTCAAAACAACATGACGCGTAACCGAAATCCGCGACGATGTTTTTTTTTTACAGCTATAAAAATTCTGTCAACGTCTATAAAGAAGGTTCACTTCAAAAATCGAGTGTGCTACTACACGACTGAAGTAGAACTACTTTAGTTCCTAATACTGGTTATGAGAAAAAGAAAATGAGTGTTCACACCTCTCCCTCTTGTTCCTACAGTAATATACGAAACGTAACTATGTCTCTTTCTATCTCCATTAACTTATATCTCCGTCTCAACTTTATTTCGCCTCACCCGATCACACTTTTCGCAACAACTTAGGCCCGTATTCCAGAACGTTTATCAATACTCAAGAAACCCTTGAGAGTAGATTTTATACGGCAAAATCTAGCCTCAAGCGTTGATTGAGTATTGAGAAACGTTCTGGAATACGGACCTTACTCCCGAAGTCAAGCGTGCGTAAAAAGAATTATGTGCTTAAGACCGCACGGCAGAAGTGAAAACTTAATTGGCAATCGCAATCAATTATTACGTATGAATTGAATATACTAAACACAGCGACACAACAGCGGAGAGCAGCAGGCCTTATGGGCGGCTTGAAAATTTCAACAGCAAGTAGCCACAACCTGCGTCTGTCTATTTCAACACGGCAATGGGCTCACCACCTATTACGTGGGACAGGAATCCACACGGTGAAAAGTGGGCATATAATATGCCTCTGCCACCCCTTCGGGGATAAGGCGTGATGGATATTTATTTTATTTAACTTATATCTCCGTCTCAACTTTATTTCGCCTCACCCGATCACACTTTTCGCAACAACTTAGGCCCGTATTCCAGAACGTTTATAACGTTTTTCATTCTGTAAACGATCACTGAGTTACGCAACTTTCACTATGGCTGGTCCTCGGATGGGTGACCACTTTGTGGCATTTACATTTGCGAGCGTTTCCGTGCTTCGGAAGGCACGTTAAGCCGTTAGATCCGGTTGCCAGTAAAATGGCAGTCGTTAAGCCTGGTTGAAGGCCTTATGGGCGGCTTGAAAACTTCAACAGCAGGTAGCCACAACTTGCGTCTGTCTATTTCAACGCGGCAATAGGCTCACCACCTATTACGTGGGACAGGAATCTACACGGTGAAAAGTGGGCATATAATATGCCTCTGCCACCCCTTCGGGGATAAGGCGTGATGGATATTTATTTGTAAAAACCATTTAAACCCATATTTTCAAGTTGGCGGACGTGTGGGACAAGGGTGGCGACCCCACAAACTTGGATTTAGCTTTACACTGACCCCTATACATCAAAAAAATAAAATTGCGTCCTCTAAAAAACGCAAGGTAAGGCCTAAAAAATGTAACATTTCAATGGAATAACTACCTACGGAAAAATCTGTGTACGGTGCGCCAAAAGAAGATTTCACTTCAAAATCATTGAAGTTAGTCTTAAATATTTTGAAAAAGTAGCTTGGTAACACTTACTGAGATCAATGTCAACGGAAGCGTTAGCGCTCCAGACACCCGGACGGCATGCGGCAGAGAAGAATTGACTGAGGGTTTCTACCTCCAGCTCTTCAGCAGTTTTGTTGGCTGTGACCGCATTGGGACAACGGTCCGTTCTTGCGGCCTGGGAATGATAATGAGTCGTTAGTATATTCAGGTACGGCTACCTAAGATTAAATATCGTGATGCAAATTTGAGACATTAAGGCCCATTTGCACTAAATTTAGGCGTATCATTAATTCACACCTATAGTTCTTATAATGCTCTTAGTGATAAAATACATTGGAACAACCCCAGGTGTAACTTGAATATGGGGTATGTCGATGCAAATGAAATGTCAACATAGGGGAGGCTTAGACCAAAGAGTTCATCACAGACCAGACTGTGTTCTGTAAACGATCAATGCGATAAGCAACTTTCACTATGGCTGGTCCTCGGATGGGTGACCACTTTGTGGCATTTACATTTGCGAGCGTTTCCCTGCTTCGGAAACGTTATGTTAAGCCGTTGGTCCCGGTTGCCAGTAACATGACAGTCGTTAAGTCAAGTTAAAGGCCTTATAGGCGGCTTGAGAAATTTCAACAGCAGGTAGCCACAACTTGCGTCTGTCTATTTCAACACGGCAATGGGCTCACCACCTATTAAGTGGGATAGGAATACACATGGTGAAAAGTGGGCATACAATATGTATGCCTCTGCCATAAGGCGTAATAGATAAATAAATATTATAATAATTTAGAAGTTTCTCACCATAACTTCCAAAGTCTTTAGCACTCTGGGCGACCAGGTCACGTCCTTATGGCCCAAGCCAGGATGGCAGTAAACACCTCCACGAAGACCTTCCAGACCATTGCTATGGGTAGATGGTACAACGGCCACAGCTTCGAAGGCATACGGATCTGGATAGACGAGTTTTATTTTTTATTTATTTTATTTATTTATTTATTTGCAATAAGATTGAGCCCTCTTAATGTATACCCTGTTCATTCTAAACCCTACCTGAATTAGAAGCATGAGGTCTACTTTTTATTTAGCTGCTAGGAGCAACTTTTGATTTTCAACATTGGAGCGACTACCTTCGGAGTTCCCAAGCTTGCACGCGTCGTCAGCAGGTGCACCGCTTGGGACCCGGACTTTTTAATCAGGACCTTTACACCAAACTAAAACTGAAAACTAAGGGCGACCTTCCAAGCTTAAACTCTGTATGGACTGAGTTTCCTTTGCCTGCCCAAGATAGAAGAAGATAAAAAATAACAATCTCTATCACTGTCACTTACTGAGTATTCTACGCGGGAAAATTTACAAGTGCCGACGCTTGCTGTATATTATTTTCTAAAACTAGTGCATTTATCTTGTTTTATGTGCGGGAGTGGGGGTTACTGGGACATAAAAGATGTGTTAAGGTGCTATAGTGAATGATAATATATGTATGCAGTGAAATGCTATTTTCTACCTTGCCTCGTCAAATCCACTGAAAACCTCAGTATAACGACCACCATTATACTGGGGTAAGACTGATCTTGATTTAAGACTAGAATTGACTATGACAAATGAGACGGGGACATTTTATATAGTTAAGAAAGAAGATTGAATAAGGTAAAAGGTTATTAAGACCTTTTACCTGGCCATAAAATTATTACAAAAAAAATAATAACTTACCGAGTCTGGCTGTATCACGCACTGTGGCGATAACCCTGTGGTTATTGGGTTGTTGTTGACCAAGGAGAAGGGTCTCCTCTTCGGTGAAGAAGCCTAAGTCTGCTTCTTCTGCAGCTAACTTCAGGGCACAATCCACTCTGAGGAAAAATTATAACACTATTTTTAAAAAAATCTGCTAGAATTTTTTTTTATTCCAGTCTATCCTAATTTTTTCATTCAATAAAATTTCTTTGAATTTTTGACGAAATACAGCGATGTGTACGTATTTTTTAAGGCGGGAACGACAGAAATACACTGACGCCATGATGTTGTACTTATATTTTTTAAACTGGTCTTTTTTCTTGTATGTTTATGTGTAAAAATGGATTCTTAAAGTAAAAACTTCGACAACATGCACAAGTGTGGTAAAATTAGATAGGTAACTTAGTGGAAAGCGGAGATTTTCTTTAGGTACTTTAAAAGTTTCACAGTTGGCTCATTAATGCTTCCATCGCGTTACTGAAGTGGAACGTTGAATAAATTTTGGCAATCACGCCTTCTCCCCTAAGGGGTGGCAGTAGGCATATTATACGCCCACATTTCACCACGTGAAAACGCACCACTGCCATTACGTAGTACACACATAGTAGAGAATCCATTGCCTTATTTGTTTTTTGTTGATGCGGGATATGACTTTACGCAGTCTGGGACTCCCGGCCCTTCAGAGGTCATCTTACCCACTAAGCCCCACGGAGTGAGATCAGTTCACAGCGACCCGGCTAAAGAAATTCTACAATATGAAGCTCGCCCCGAGGAGTCAGATGGTGATGTTGATGCCACCCACGATCTACCGCAGGACATTATCTTGTGCCCGCTTCGAGTTGCCCTCGAACGTCCCTCTGAGAAAAGAGGGGGTGAAGAGCGATCGAACGAGCACTAGAAGTCCCTTTGGAACACGAGGGATGCCGCCAGAACGATCGAAAAATAGGCGGGGATGCGCCGGAGCTCCTCCCAGCGTCATCCATGAGATTGCCAGTGGGACGGGAGCGTGGGTCCTGCTTGCTCCCACACTCACATCTCTGATACCCTATTTACACTCTCGAGACACTAGACGGGCTGCAAGACGAGCCGCGAGCACGAAAAATATGTACCATAATACTGTATTTACACTGGCGGCTCGCAGCTCGTCTCGTGGCTCGCGCGAGAGTGTAAATGGGGTATGATGAAGGAGGCGACGGCAGCCTGCCCATTGCCGTGTTGAAATAGACAAACGCAGTAGGGGACCTGCTATTGAAATTTTTCAAGCCATCCATAAGGCCCTCAACTTGGCTTAACGACTGCCATGTTACTGGCAACCGGGACCAACACTCTTAACGTGCCTTCCGAAGCACAGAAGCTCTCGTAATGGAAAGCACTCATCCGTGACCAGGCATAGCGAAAGTGGCTTAACGCAGTGGGACCACGAAAGTTTTGAAAGGACAGTTTTTCTACATAACAATTTTGAGCTGATTTATTTGCCTTAACGTTTGAGTGGTGTTTGTTTGGTTGAACGCGCTAATCTCAGGAACTACAGGTCAGATTTGAAAAAAAAATTTTGTGTTAGATAGCCCATTTATCGAGGACGGCCTATATATCATTACGTTACTACACTGAGGAGCAGCGCAGTAGTCATAAATGTCGAAAAATCGGGCAAATTTGTATGCATCATTGTAGAATTTATAAGCGACGGGATTAAATAAGTGCGACTTGAGGTCGAAATATTCCACGGGGGAAGCTGTGGGGGTCATCTAGTCATAAATAAAATATGCAAGTACATACCTAGATTCCACTCGAAGACATTGTACTTGACTGTCATCTTTGCTGAGACTCTGGCATCTTGTTGAATCTGTTACACATACTCGATCTGGAAAAGGAAATACACCTGAGTTCTACTGTCATCCAAGGTACTTTTAGTACATCTGTCTACCCCAAGACGTAAGCAGTTCTCTCATTGTCGAACTCGGAACAGTTGAAGTACTATCTATACATATAAATTTGAGTGTCTGTTTGTAAAATTGTAGTTCATACAACAACTTTTCACTAAAATTCTTTATCTAATTATTCGCGAAAATACCTACAGTATCCGGTACTTACTAGATTTTATTTTTAAATATCTTTGAAAAAGCTGGATGTAGATTTTAACGGGATTTTCACTGGCTAATAGCTGATGTTATAAGCAGTAATTTAAGATACATTTTATCACCCTATTCATTTTCATTAATTCTTAATTTTTCTGAATTGATGACTAACTGCTTCGCCCGTGACAAAATTCAAACTCCCGTCAAACCAAGTTTAATCCCGTCGCTTATAAATGTTATAAAAACGTATGAAAATTTTCCCATTATGGTGACGTTATTGATAATTGCTCCGCTCTCCATGGTAGTAGCGTGATGATATATAGTCTATAGCTTTCCTCGATAAATGGACTATCCAACACAAAAATATTTTTTAAGACGGACAAGTTTTTGAGATTGACGTTCAACTAAACAAACAAACTCTTCAGCCTTATGTTGGTATAGATTTAGGTTTTCCTTGTTTCAGAATCAAGGTAAACTTTTTGTAGGTACCAATTCTGCTTCTCCATTATATCTTATCAGTGTTCATTTGACTTTGAAATACTTAGGTACAGCATTATTTGATATCTGATAACAACTTGGCGTGTTGTAGTGACTTAGATTAACAACTAACCCAGTGATATACTAAACCTTTGCCTATATAAAGTCTAAAAAGGTAAAAGTCAGAGCGACTTTGGCAGCCATTTTGTATCAATATAATTAAACTAGGTGGTAGACCCGTATGTAGGGGCGTCTGGGTAGGTACCACCGCCTTTCTTAATTCTGCCGTGAAGTAGTCTGCTGTGTTTCGGATTGAAGGGAAAGGTAGCCAGTGTAATTACTGGGCATAGTAGGCATATCATCTTAGGCCCCAGGATGGCAACGCACTTGCAGTGTTATTGCAAGTGTCTATAGACGACGGTAACCACTTAACACCAGGTGGGCCGTAAGCTTGTTTGCCATGCCGTAGTATAAAAAAAACATAAACATACATAACCATACTTTCACGCCTTTATCCCCGAAGGGGTAGGCAGATGCGTACTATACGCCCACGTTTCACCGTATGCTTTGCTTTTTTTTTCCCACGTAAAAGGTGGTGAGCCCATTGCCGTGTTGAAATGGATAGGTGCAGGTTGTGGCGACCTGCTGTTGAAATTTTTCAAGCCGCCCATAAGGCATTCAACTGGCTTAACGACTGCCATGTTACTAGCAACCGGGAGCAACGGCTTAACGTGCCTTCCGAAGCACGGAAACGCTCGCAAATATAAATGCCACAAAGTGGTCACCCATCCGAGGACCAGCCATAGTGAAAGTTGCGTAACGCAGTGATCGTTGACAGAACACTACGTCCGCGGGGCCACGAGCGCTTCTATATAAAAAAAGACTTCTAAACCCTGAAGTTTAAAAAAGTTTTATAAAATGGCTCAGTCTTCCTTCAGCTCAGGCTTCCATCTCTAGGCATTTATTTCTCAGGAACCATAAGAGACAGAGACAAACACCATGAACACGTGCATAGGCGATTTTGAAGTTTCTACCACTTGCGGTTTTGAAACTGGTTTTGGTTTAGAAGATGTATTATTTCTTTGCTACGGTAGTAAAGGACGCGTTACTTTTCATTCTGTGTAACATTTTCATTGACTTTTTTAAAATTCACTTTGATGTTATCCTCTGTACACATTGAAATATCTGAGCTATTCCGTGGCCTAAGTGATAGTGTATGCGACTAAATCTAAATATTAAAGTGGAAAAAATTTTCAGCCTCGAGCTGAACTCGAACCAGCGTCTTATAAAAGATGTAAAGAGGTGGATTAATTCGTCAGCTTCTGGTAGTTGGTAAACGTTTCTGGTGCGTTGAACCTGAAGACGCTGGTTCGAGTCATACTTGCTTTTTAAAATTGTTTCTATATAGTGTATACGACTGTCGCGTTGAGGTCCCGTGTTAGATTCCCAGCTCGGAATATATATGTGTGATTCACAAATGTAAGTTTTGGTATTTGGGTGTTTCCTAATAAGTATAAGAATACGTAACGAAGTGATACGCAATATGGCAGGTTTGAATGAAAGTGTCAGCGTTAAGCTGGAAAAGGGCGTGCTCCGTTGGTTTGGACACGTCCAACGAATGAGTGAGGAACGATTGACGAAGAATATATATTGTTCAAAAGTAGAGGGTAGAAGGAGTCAGGGAAGGCCGAGACTTACATATGAAGACCACGTGAACAGATTGCTCAAAAACGGAAAGGTCAAAAGTACTCGGATACCCAGACGTGCGTGTATGAAGCGATTGATGAATCTCGAAGAAGCGAAAGAAGTATGCATGGATCGCGAAGCCTGGCGATCTGTCCTCTCTGACTACCCCGTCAGGGATACAGCGTGAAGATAGTTAGTTTTTTTTTAATAAGTATAATGGCATGTATTTATAAATATATAAGAATATTTTTTAATGGTCTAAGACCCCATACCACTAGCTTTATTAGCTTGACTTAGGTTAGATAGCGCTGTGTAAAAAATATATTAATTTATTTATTTATATTTCCACTGCCAGTTTCAGAAAAGATTGTTCATGGCCACTAGGTAAAGCCGTTATCACGAGACACACGGACTTATCATTAATCTATTTACAACACGATATTGTATACCCTAGCAACTATATTTAAGTACTTAATAATGCGGCACTGTAGATATAATAGTATCATCATCATCCGAGCGTCTGTCCCAGTAGCGTCTCGCGACGCCCGGGGTCCGCGTTTATACTATTTCTCCTCCACTTCGCACGGTCGTCGGCATCCCCTGTAGTTAGAACATTTGTTACGCATTTCATCTCTTAGTACGTCAAGCCAGCACTTCTTGGGTCTTCCCCTTTTACCAGGACTCAGCGGGAACGGCAAGGCGTTTGTTTCCCACGTAGCCCGGCGGTTGCCGCAAGACGTGTACATACCAGCGACGGCGACACTCCTGCAACTTATCTGCAATGTCACGGACGTGAAGGCTGCCGCGGATGAGTGAGTTCCTTACGCGGTCCATCCGCGTGACTTCACACATCCACCGCAGTATTTTCATTTCCTGACACGCAGCTCCTGCTTGTGTCGCTACAATATTGACCACGCCTCACTGGCATGTAAAAGGACAGGTCTAATGATGGTTTTATAGACCTTTCCCTTCAACCAGATCGACATTTTTGGGTCACAGATGACACCAGTCATCTCCTGCCACTTGGCCCTCGCAGTAGCAATCGATGTCACTGGACGTGTGAAATATAGATCCCAGGTATTTAATCTGGTCCGTGCTCTCGACCAAATCATCGCCTATGCGGACGGATGTGGGATCAGCCGAGTTTAGTGCAAGGTAGGTACTCGGTCTTCACCACATTAAGTTACAGGGTGGTAGCGTGATGATATATAGCATATAACCTTCCTCGATAAATGGTCTGACACAAAAATATTTTTTTCAAATCCGACCAGGGTTTCCTTAAATTAGCGCGTTCAACCAAACAACAAACTCTTCAGTTTTATATATCAATATATATATAAATGAATTGATGTGCGTTAGCCTCACTAAAACTCGAAAATGGCCAAATTTCAATATGAAAATTTTCATATTGAAAGGTATGTAAAGGTTCAGGGTAAGTTTAAACGGTTAGAAACAAACATAATAAACAAATCTAAATCTAAATTTGATCATTAAATTGTTCAATACAAAATGTTCCTGCCTGTGAAATTTTGATGTTCTTTGAATCTCTTTTGTTTATTGTTTAGAAATTTAAAAATAGAATCACTTGGTTTTCAATATTTATTGATGTGTTTCATAGCAATAAAAGGAGGTGCCGATCTCTTTGGTCTGCTTGGTTGGAATACAAAGTAGTTCGGTTTCAGTTAAAAAAAGTTTAAAGAAATAAAAATATACCTAATGTCAGTCGGTGCCGAAAAAAAATGATATGCTTACTGTACGCCGGGACCGATTTAAATAAAATTTTATGTGTATATTTGCTGGATTGGATTTTTACTGGATTGTTTGAAAATACAAGCAGACCCGGTAGACGGCGATATTTTTAACACCAACTGTACATTCGTTATAAGTTTTTGTTATTATTTGTATACTACTAAGTTGGTGAAAGTGGTCACCGTAGCCTATGGGCGTTTATAACAACGGAGGGGTGGCACTCGCTCTACCGACCCGTCTAAATCCTTCTTAGACTCCTTTTAAAGATATCATGTGGAGCTTTGTTTTATACCACTGAGGCGGCAGACAAGGAAACGACCCACTTGGTGGAAACGGGTCACCGTAGTCTATGGACGTTTGTAACACCAGAGGTTCAGCACTCGCGCTGCCGACCCTGTAGAAACCTTCTAAGATCCCTTGTGAAAAACCCCATACTGTACTGTAAATGTTCGGGAAAACCGCGAGCTCATTCCACAATCAAAACGTAGGCGGAAGAAACCCCATATCGGACCTAACTGTATTTGACCGCTCCGGACGCAAAGTCTAAGGGAGAACACCCTGTCTATAGTCAGCGGTGCGATGATAAGAAGTGGCTATAGGCATCATATCAAAAAATCAACTAGTTTTTTATAGATTTAGAAACAACGAAAGATGAGACAATAGACGTTTTAGCAGTAAATTTACGTATACGCTTGCAAGTAGTATGATAGAGAATAACTTGGCCCATATGGCCTTGAACTTGGCTTAACGACTGCCATGTTACTGGCACCTGGCACTGGGACCAACGACTTAATGTTTTCCGGAGCAGGAAAATGCCATAAAGCAGTTCCCCATTTGAAAAAAAGCCATTGCGAAGGGTGCGTAACCACTCAAACGTTAAGGCGACCAGGGCAGCCCCTTTTTTTTGTTGACTAACCTCATTTCAAAACTTATTTAAACTGAGTTGTCTATGGTTTTAATGATTGAATTTCATACCAGTAGAATCGTCGTTAGAGCGACCGTAAATAGCAGCTTTTATTTGTTTACAGAACACTGAGTTACCGGTACCTAACCACAGAATAAGTAATAGTACTACCGAACAGAAGTTTCACTCCCTAACAAAAGTCAGTTTTAGGTATGAAAACATATCTAGACTCGCCGCCTGCAAGCAAAATTGAAACTTATAGCTGCGCGCTAGCGTTAAGTTTTCTTTGCGCGCCAGAGTTTTTTGACCGAACTGCGAAGTCCGCGCGGGGTTGTCACTTTAGAAGTTTTGTACTTAGTTGATTTATTTAGAACGCGACTGTCTTGCGAGCCGAGCGGCAGCGGCAGCCCACTGCCATTAGCCGCTCCGAGCGGTGCGGTACCCGAATATTCCTTAATTGCGCTTCAAACTAAGTACCTACTATGACAAGAAATTAAAGCATATTTGTTCTTATTAATGTCAAGTACTATATGAGAGTATGTTCTTTGAACTAACTTTAGCACACTCACAGTTTAAGTTAGCACTGTAGTGAACACAGAAGGTTTTCAAGTAAGTAACTGTTGTAAGACATGTGCTATAAGAACCTAATCAGATCTATGGAGCCTAACCAGCGTTACCTGCAAGTTCTGCCCCTGTGTGAACAGGCATAGTCCATTAGTGATAATGGACATGGCCATGTTGACGAGAAGAAAAGCTCGATGCAGTTTCTCCTTACACATTATTAGATGCTAGATGAGATTGAGATGCGTCCATCACCAGGGGACGTGTTTTACGGAGCATGGAAGAGAAACTCTAGAAGCATATGTAGCATGCCTAGTACCTACTCCTACTCTTTGTCGAGGTAATCTGCTGTGTAAACCAAAAGGTTGAAACTTCCACTCATACTCTTCGTGGTCTCTGGACTATCTTCACGCTGTTTCAGTTTGTATGTAGTTGGTTTCGCAATCCATGCATACTGCTTTGTTACAGAATCATATTATTATTAAAAATGGACGTCTTTTTTTAGTATGTGTGGAAATCCTTTAGGATGTCATGCCGGACTCTAACCGGCTAAAACCGCATGGTCCCTGCCTGTCCTCGAAAAGATGTCCCAGTGCTCCCGGTAGACTTTACCGTGATAATTGAAAATTTCACGCACGCCTCAAAACTGGACGTCTGGATATCCGAGTACTTTGACCTTTCCGCTTTTGAGCAATCTGCTCACGTGGTCTTCTGGTATAATAAGTCTTGGTCTACCCTGACTTCTTGTACCCGCTACTTTCACATCGTTACTCACTTAATCCAACTGGGGTTACTGTGCGTAATATTATTATTCACGTAAAATAGGCGCCTGCTTCTGTGTGTTCAGACTGTGCAGTCAGGACTCCAGGAATTTCCATTAAAGGAATTACCAAATTATTTGACCACATCACAGCCTCGAAGGATGATTGGTATTGGACGGAGTCCGATGTGTTCACCTCATTGTTAGTTTCGGTGGAAAGAAGTCCGTGGGGGCTACCAGACGTAAAATTAATATCAAAGGTGACGCAATAATGAGTCAGTGGGCTGCAGTACATGAGACCTTGGATTGTTCGATAGACAACTACTATGATACTAAGTAGATATGGATTTTAATGGATAATGTCAATAATTTTAAGCTTTGCCTATTATTCCGCAAATTACCGACAATCTATCCGTTTCAGCAAACATAACCTACACATTTGGTAAAGCAATAAATCCTTCCTACTTATCATGGTAATTCCCCTAATATTAGAAAGATACTTGTCAGCGTATAAGTCATATTTACATACTGACGTTGATTCAACTCGCAAATTCTTTTACAGAAATTTAATTTATTGAAGGTTGGGGCAAATGAAAGGATTTACTTTCAATAAAACTGAAATATAAAACCTAAGCCGCCATTTTAGCGTTATCTTTTTCGTTTTATATCGGTGTTTGATAAGCAAATTATATAATACTTACATGATTGTGCTGATACTGCAGCAACGTAAAACGCTATCAATAATATATCCTTGTATCCCATTTTGAAATTTCACTTCACTTATATCCTACATTAATTTTAAACGACCCGACCACTACCTTCGATACTGTAGATAACAATGGCCAATCTTATTTAAAAGCTATGTGTAGTTTATATGTATGTATATCTTATCGGTGTTTCGAAATTCGCCGTAAAGGTGGGTGATATAACGAATGATAAGATAATATTACGTCGCGTCAAGCGATTTATAGGGCGGAGTCCCGCAAGGAGTACTTGTGGGTCTCGTGGCCTTGATGAACATTTGCTATGTCTATTTTTTTTATGCAAACGAATACCTCGGTAACTAGAGTTTGAATGAAATGTAATTGTGTACATTTGCAGTACTTATATAAATAGCAGAATATATTACAACAGGCAAAATATTTATATTACTATAAGGAAAATATTCAATTAATTTGTTTCGTAATTCCTATTTATAGTCATTTATAGTAGTTTTAGAGTTATTTACCCTTTATCGACATGTGGTAACGAAATAATCATTCTATTGATTTGTTAAAATTGTGTTTAAACTGAGTTGGGCTGGCAAGATATCTTAATACATGTATGCAACTTTGTGTTATTATAATATTATAAGTATAGACTAGGATCACATAAATATAGTGATGACGAAACGCCATTGGGTATCCCTTATATTTCTTTATACTTAAATAAGTACTGTTCCGTTACGATATAATGTAGTCTCAACTCATTAAACTTTTAAAAGTGACTAAATGCACAAACTCTCTCACACATCTATGAGTAACCTATTATAAAACTATTTCCCCAATAAAATATAACTTATATACAAAAATATTTACTTGCATATAAATAAGAAATGTAATTAAAGATATGAAAAGAGGTAAGTCTCCAGGTCACGACGGGCTCAGCATCCAGCACCTTCAAAATGCTGGCATACATCTGCCGAGAGTGTTCTTCAATCTATGTATAGGACATTCTGCATACCACAGGAGCTGTTGGATACCATAGTTGTACTTATTGTGAAAAATAGGACCGGAGACACAACAAACAAGGGTAACTACAGGCCTATTTCTGTAGCAACTGTAATAGCAAAAGTATTTGACAGTATACTGGACTCTCAACTCGGTAGATACATAAAGTTACATGATTCACAGTTTGGTTTTCGTGCTGGGCTATCTACTGAGAGTGCCATTTTTGCGCTGAAGCATACTGTCAAGTATTATACTGATAGGAAAACACCCGTGTATGCGTGTTTCCTGGACCTATCAAAAGCCTTCGACCTGGTTTCCTATAATATCCTGTGGCTTCGGCTGTGTGTAGCTTCGGGGGGAGGGTGTACCAGAGTCGCTGGTGTCTATACTTTCTATGTGGTATGAAAAGCAAAGAAACTTTGTAAAATGGTCAAATGCATTGTCTAATCCTTATAAATTGGGGGTTCTCACCTCACCGAGACTTTTTAATATATACCTTAATAAATTACTTGTTGAACTCAGCAGCACACATATTGGATGTCATGTAGACGGAGTTTGTGTAAACAACTTAAGCTATGCTGATAACATGGTGCTGCTGAGTCAATCAATATTTGGCTTTAGAATTTCTATTTACACCATACATTTTACACCAGCAGCTTTTGGGAAAAAAGCAGTCAATACCCTGCGAATACAATATAATAATGCTTTCAGCGCGCTGTTGAGGCTTCCACCTTATAGTGGATCTGTGACCTCCTGACTCACTACGGTGGCTATCCACCGTAGTGAGTCAGGCATGTTTGCCGAAGCTCATACGGATGATTACTTTGCAATTATGCGGAAGAAAGTAGCATGGATCATACGAAGAGTATGTGAAAGCACTAACATCCTGCAGACATTTGCAGAGAGGATGGATGGGCCAAGCACTAACATCCTGCAGACATTTGCAGAGAGGATGGATGGGCCAACCATTAGTAGATTTATCAATTTGCATGTTGTCAAGCGGTCTTGGTAAATCTGCTGATGGGGGCTATCTATCTACCTATTTATTTATAGTTTTTAAAAAAATATATTTTATCATTTTATTTCATTATATTTAATGGCTAACATAGTTTATAAGTAATTTTACTAACACACTATGAGTATAAGTTGCTTTGAAATAGAGGATTTTAATTTTTTTTATTATTTTAATATTTTGACTCATCTACAGGTATTGATTGCGATTGCCAATGAAGTTTTCACTTCTGCCGTGCAATGTTAAGCACACTCTTAAATTTCTATCTACTCCGAGTAGCAGCTATGGCTTTTATTTTCGGCATTATTGGGAGCAACTGCCTCCTAACCGTAAGGGTGCTTGCGTTGATGTCTCGGCCGTTGGTCAAAAGGTGCACTGCCGGCAGGTTATGTCGCTTGGGCCCTATAGTATCTTGGTGGAGTACCGAAGACGCGAGCATAAACTAGTTAACACACACACGTAGGCAGAGGCATACTATATATATAATATATACACCCACATTTTACCGTATGCATATTTATCCCACATAAGAGGTGGTGAGCCGTGTGAAATGGACAGGCGCAGGCTGTGGCAACCTGCTGTTGATTTTTTTCAAACCGCCCATAAGGCCTTCAACAAGGCTTAACGACTGCTATGATACTGGCAACCGGGAAAAAATAAATTAATAAATTCCACAAAGTGGTCACCCATCTAAGGACCATCTATAGCGAATGTAGCTTAATACAGTGATGGTTTATAGAACACTGAGTCAGCGAGGCCACGAGCGTTTTTACTAGATAACACATATAATTATAGCTATTAATTCATGAACGTTTATGTGGTTTCAGTCATATAGCGCACATGACTAATTGAACTTATGATTAAACTTAAGTAAGCAATGTGAATGGGCGGTGTCGTCATTCATACATAAATATATAAATAAATATTGTGGGACAATTTTGACACAGCGCAATCTAGCCCAAATTAAGCGTGTACTATAGGATCTAGACAACTGATTTGACTGCCTCTGTGGCGCGGTGGGAGTGTATCCGACTGCTACGCAAGAGGTCAGAGGCACAACTTTGTGCGATGAGCACGATGGTTTATACTGTGTGTGGGTGTTATTTATGTATAAAATGTATTTAAAAATATGAAAACATCCTAACTCGGAAATAAATGTTTGTGGATAACACAAATAATTCACGCTGTATCCCTGATGGGGTAGTCAGAGAAGACAGATCGCTACGCCTCGCGATCCATGCATATTTCTTTCGCTTCGTGTAGATTCATTATTCGCTTCATCTCCACTGCATTCAGCTTACTTTTATGCATCTTCTGATATACCCAGGTTTCGCTGCCGAAAAGCAAAGTTGGCACTAGCACTGCGTTATGAATCGCGAGTTGTGCTTCTTTTACGATGCTTTGTCGCTTTACTAATTGGGACAATCACCGTAAACTTTGTTTCCGGCAGCTACTCGCCGTTCTACATCCGAATCACATCTTCCATCCGCGCTAAACATACTTCCTAAATACACAATTTTATTAACTTGCTCTAGATATTCCTGATTTACCCAAATCTCGCACTTAGTTCTTACGTCTTCTCTTTCAAATATTAGAACCTTAGTTTTACTTGCATTCAAGCAAAGACCCTATCTTTCACACTCCTCTTTCATATTAACGACTAATGCCTGAAGGACGGCTTCTAATGAGGCCATGAGCACCGCATCATTAGCGTACAACAGACAATTTACTGGTCACCCAAATTCACACATCTTTCATTATCTGCAAGCAACTGGACGGTACACTATGAACAGTCAGGCAGACATGATACAACCTTGTTTTACGCCTGTACAGACGTCGAAAAGAGGTGTCACATCCCCCCCCCCCCCGCTTATAAAGCACGCAAGCCTTATAAAGCGCCTGTATTGCCCGCAGTAGCGAGCTGTCCACACCATATCCGGGCAGCAAATCCCACAGAGTTTCTCTCACAACGTTATGAAATGCTATCTCTAGATCCACAAAAGCGCAGAAAACCTTCTGGCCAACAGCCAGAAACTTCTCCGCGATCATGCGGAGAGAAAACACTTGATCCTCTTCCACGTCGGAATCCGCATTGAGCCTCCCACAAATACCTTTCCTATAGCTAAGCTGACCAAGCTGATCGCCCTGAAGCTGGATCAGTTTACGCGAGAGCCTTTCCCTTTGTAAATAGATACTACAACTGCTATTCGACAGTCATCTGAGACCTCGCCCGTCCGCCAGCATAAGTTGCATAGCAGACATAGTGTGTCCCAGACGCGCGACCCACCGTACTTGATCATCTCAGCAGTAACTCTGTCTTTTCCCGCAGCCTTACTATATTTCATACTTCTTATCGCTTGTTCAATCCTTACATACTTCTCAATAATATATGGATTTTACAATAATATATGGAAATTACCCGATATCTTGACATTTATGATTAATGCTCCGCTCTCCTAGGTAATAGCGTGATGAGCCTTCCTTGATAAATGGGCTTTACAACACAAGACTACTTTTTCAATTCAAATCAGTAGATGCTAAGATTAGCGATTTCAAGGAAACAAACCAACTCTTTTAAAATATTATTTAATTGGTATAGGTTTTGACCAGTCTGGTCGCTGACGTTGACTGCTAGTATCAAAGAAGGACTTGACCGAATAAATAATATAAAAATAAGTAGAAAACTGAATACTTATCTAACAATCATTTTCAAGACTTCAGGGCAATTTAAACTCTACTTCTAAAGACATTAGAGTGAAAACTGCTAGATTAGTAAGAGATCCGCTTAATGACGATAATTTATTTTATCAATATCCTTTCTTTCAAATACAAACTATTCACAGAAATACTATGTAATAATGCTTTGTAGAATAAAGCAACAATAATGGGTCTTATCTGTTAGTCAGCAAATACTTCTTTAAACCACTTGACTGGCACATGACTTTCGCAAGAAGCGAAAGAAGTAGGTATGCATATGCATGGATCGTGAACCCTGGCGATCTGTCCTCTCTGACTACCATCTAGTAGTTACATTATGTTTATCACAAAGTCTAGAAAACTTTGATACTGAGAAAGGTCTCCGCCCAGCAAGTATAGATTTTTTTTACCTGTATGTCAGTAACAATAATCATTTAGTGACTCGTTATCTGTTTTCTGTGTAAACAGAGCTATGTTGATCAATACTTACACGTTATCTAGTTGATAACGCTTATGTACGTCAGCTTATATAGGAAAAGCTGTTGTCACCGTTATGAATAGAACGATTCATGTTTTTTTTAAACTACTGCGGTGACAGTCAAGTATACGAACCATCAGGGTCTCAAGTCATCTTTTCTCAATCCCTTTTTAAAAATATGGCATTTAAATGTCATTTCACAATCGCTTTAAAAGCAATGGCATTTTCTTTGTGAAATTATTTGAAATAAAGATAAATTTGTCTAAACAATCTCAATGTTAATGGCATTTATTTGCAATTTTCCAAACTAACTAACTTCACGCTGCATCCTGGTAGTCAGAGGGGACAGATCACCAGGCTTCGCTAACCATGCATACTTATTTCGCTTCATGCAGATTCATCAACCGATTCCTACATGCACGTCTGGTTATCCGAGTACTTTTGACTTTTCTGTTTTTGAGCATATGAGGGCCTCGGCCTACCCTGACTCCTTCTACCCTCTACTTTCGCACAATATATATTCTTCGTCAATCGTTCCTCACTGATTCGTTGGTCGTGTCCAAACCAACGGAGCACGCCCTTTTCCAGCTTAACGCTGACACTTTCATTTAAACCTGCCATATTGCGTATAACTTCGTTACGTATTCAGTCGGCCAAGGTAACGCCGCGAAATTTTCGGAGTGATCGCATCTCCACAGCATTCAACTTACAGTCATGCATCTTCTGACATACCCAGGTTTCGCTACTGAAAAGCAACGTTGCTACTAGCACTTCATTATGAATCACAATATTCCCTCTAAAACAATGACATTTACTTTGAAAACTCTTTTTAAACCAATGTGAAAAAAAAAATCTTTTTATACCAATGTGTAAAAAGAGTTTTTTTTTTTTGGGACAACCCACACAACGCCATCTGATTCCAAACTAAGCAGAGCTTGTACTATGGTAACCAGATAACTGATAAACATACTTATATATTTCTAAATACATAGATATTATAGATAAATAACACCCAGACACAGAATAAACCATCGTGCTCATCACACAAAGTTTTATCCTGGGTGGGAATCGAACCCACGACCTCTTGCGTAGCAGTCGGATGCACTCCCACCGCGCCACAGAGGCAGTCGATCAATCGGAATTGCGAATTTTAGTGAAATCACTTCATCGCCTTAGCAATGAATTGATATAACTTATCATCATTCAGCTAAACACTATCTCGATGATATTGAATAACAAACAAACAAAATTACGGCTTGCACTCCGGTAGTGCCGACAACAGAAGTGCAAACTAAATTTATTAATAACTAGTTGACGCCCGCGGCTTCGTCCGCGTGGAGAAGTTTTCCCGTTCTTATTTCCAACAGGAACTTGTTCCCGGGATAAAAAGTAGCCTATGTGTTATTATGATGTATAAGCTATATTATTGTAGTGTCATTAAAATCTAATTAGTAGTTTTTACGTGACAAACATCCACAGAAACTTTCGCATTTATAATATTACTAGTTGACGCCCGCGGCTTCGCCCGCGTACAGAACTTTTCCGTTCCCGTTTCTCACAGGAACAAGTTCCCGGGATAAAAAGTAGCCTATGTGTTATTATGATGTATAAGCTAAATTATTGTAAAGTTTAATTAAAATCCATTCAGTAGTTTTTACGTGAAAGAGTAACAAACATCCATACAAACTTTCACGTTTATAATATTATTAAGATTACGATTTAGGTATTCAGTTCAGAGATTTTATCTCATCTAAAAATATGCGTACCGCGCTAAAAGAAGTTTTCACTTCAAAAATTGTCCGGGATCGACGTTAATGATGATGATAATGAAAAAAAAAATCTACAATGAATGAGTCTTAATTGATTACACAATATTATTGAATTAGACCTGTATATGAGCGGGATCAACGTTAGATGATGATGATTATATTATTTAGTAGTAAGGTATTGAATCTACCAATTAACTCTAAAAAAATCTAGACGCGTGCGCGGTCTGCTATATGTACATGCATATATGCACACACTATAGCTGCGTCTCGTAACGGTGTCGAGAGTCCAGAGATTTTTTCCTCATCTAAACTATGCGTACCCCGCTAAAAGAAGTTTTCACTTCAAAAATCCGCACCTAAGCCAAGTTGAAGGCCTTATGGCCGGCTGGAAAAATTTCAACAGCAGTTATCCACAACTTGTGTGTCTATTTCAACACGGCAATTGTCTCACCATCTATAACGCGGGACAGGAATACCTACACATGGTGAAAAGTGGACATAAGTACTTATTATATGTCTCTGCCACCCCTTCGGGACTAAGGCGTGATTGGTGTTTATTTAAGATGGTATGTGTATTTTTAGTTCTGCAAATATAATATTTATATTCTGTGATAGTAAAAATAAGCGTAGATAAAACAATCACTTGAGTTCTTATCACTCTACCGCAGTAAATATTGACTCGTAGCTTTCCAAATTTGTGTTTAAATGTTGTCGCTTAGAAAACACCAAATAACAAGAATAATAAAATACATACATATTGTCACGTCTTTATCCCTGAAGAGTTAGACATATTATACGCCTACATTTCACCGTATACATTTTTATCCCACATAATAGGTGGTGAACAATGCATTCCATTGCAGTGTTGAAAGGGACAGGTGGTGCTTGTGGTGATAGTGACCTTGTGATAAAAAAAAACGAGACCAGAGCCTTAACTTGCCTTCCGAACTAGCATCCGAAGCATGGAAAAGCTCGTAAATATATTGCCACAACGAGGAGTCGAGGACCCCCATGTGAGAACCAGCCATAGCGAAAGTTGCTTAACGCAGTCATCGTTTTCCGAACACTCAGTTACAAGTTTGAGGGCTTCGTTCCTACCTATTATATTTAATATTTCACAAAAAAATAATACGATGAGTTTTCGAAAAGCAGTTTCCGTGTTTGCATATATGAAGCGATTATCGAATCTGCAGGAAGCGAAAGAAGTATACATGGATCGCGAAGCCTGACGATATGTCCTCTCTGACTACCCCGTCAGAGATAGATCTTGAAGATAGTTAATTATGCGAACGGGATTTTATTGAATTGAGCAGTTTTGAAGAATGGGGGATTTTTGTAAACCCGGTATTGCTAATGGGACTTATCACACACGAAGTTTAGAAAACGGGCCGTTTAAAGAAAGGGACATATAACAAGTGACCTGTTTGAAAAACGAGGCTTTTCTTGCAACCTAGTATTTCAGAGAATGATACATTTAAAAATGAGACATTTTGGAAATATTCCTCTTGGAAACTGGATCTTTTGCAAATAATCGTTTTGTGAAAGGGACTTTTGCTAATAACAGTATTGCGTACGGGACTGTCTAATTTCATTGAAGTATGAGAAAGAGTGGGTAGGCAATCATTATTTCATTTCCTATCCCGTGTTTTTAATTAATAAGTAATATCGTAATTTCTTTAGGTATTGTTGCCTAATTTGTTGTGTTTGTTTTGCTTTACTGTTTGTTTTCTTTTTGTTGATAGTATTGCGTGTATTTCATGTACTTACATGTTATATACACACGCTTACCTATTACATTTTATTTAAAAAAAAAAGACGTGTGGTAGGTACTCGGAGACTGCAGCGGTAAAGCTATTGCATAGCAAACCTTTGTTTGTCTTTGATATTAATTCAAGTTACACTAAAAATAACAAAAAAAGACTAACCCAAAAAAAAAGAAAAACACCCTCACCCTCACCCCTCACTCTCACCCTGACTCTCACCCTCACCCCTCACTCTCACCCTGACTCTCACCCTCACCCCACCCTCACTCTCACAGTCACCCTCATCCTCACCCTCACACTCACTATCATCACGTCTCGATCCGTGCGAGCTTCGTACAATCGTACCATATAATATATGTACATACACGTTAAGCCAACGCTCGGTGAACTTCGTGTGACCTCGTCTCGACCTTCGTCTTAGGTTTTTTACCTTACGGAATTTCTTGATTAAAGCCCACTCAAAGCCCGCGATAAAAACTATGCAATAGCTTGAAAAATGTCTTAGTAACTAATTATATCTAACAAACTGGAGTCAACTTTGTTTTGTAGTGAACTATGATACTGTTGTTATTTAAATGTATTAATGTCAAAAAAAATACGTACGTTTGTTTTTGTTAAAACTTTATGAATTTACAGAGCGATGAATAAGGTGTAAATATAAATCTTTTTGGTTTTTAATACTCTAACGGTTAAGATGATAAATGTAATTTGTTTTTTTTTAAATAATAAATAAATAAAAATAATTTCAGTCAATGTATACAAAAGCTTTACAAATCGATATATATAAAAATGAATCCCTATTTCCCTTGGTCACGCCATCAAGCGTGAACGGCTAAACCGATTTAAAAAAATATTCTTAGCTCGGATACCCAGACGTGCGTGTATGAAGCGATTGATGAATCTCGAAGAAGCGAAAGAAGTATGCATGGATCGCGAAGCCTGGCGATCTGTCCTCTCTGACTACCCCGTCAGGGATACAGCGTGAAGATAGTTAGTTTTTTTTTTAGTTTTTTTTTGTTAGCTATATATCATCACGCTTATAAATAGTAAAGCAGTAATCATAAATGTCAACAAATCGGAGAAACTTTCATACATTTTTGGAAAAGCAATAAGCGACGGGATTAAATAGGTGCCACGGGGTTGGAAATATGTCACGGACGAAGCCGGGCAGGTCAGCTAGTTATATTAAAAACCTTCCTTAATAATCACGTCGAAATTTGTTGCCTAGTTTAAAAGATCTAAGCATACATAGGGACAGACAGCAGAAAATAACTTTTAAAATATGTAGGGACTAGAGCACCTGTAAGTCCACCCGGTTTCCCTCGGCCGAAGCTAACTACTTACAGGATAAAACGATAGCGTATGTGTTAATCCGGTGCATCAGCTATCTTTACACCAAATTATATCCCAATTGATTTCAAATTATAACCGCTTTAAACGCTTCGATGGAAAATAGCTACATAATTTTAGGTCTATGCCCATAAATAGGCATATTCCTTCCTAACTAATTGAATCAGGCGTTACATAGCAGAAATCCATTTTAAAAAATTTTAATTATTTTGTTTTTAAATGTTATTTTTGCAATATTCCGCTTTTATAGAATGTCGTACGATGTCGACACGTGTTTCGCCCACACACGACGCATTATCAAGACTGTTTAGCAGCTTAAAAACAAAATAACTATAATATTCCTTACTGTTTTAGCTCGTATATGTAAAAATAAATGGGCGACCACCAATAACCTTAATTACTTTATAAGGGTTTAGTTTTCAAATTAAGAAACCAAATTTAGTTTAAAACTTTATTAGATTTCTTTACATTTATAAATAAATTCAAATAAATTTGATTATTATATTAACAACATTATATCACAAACGTCGTTCATCGTACGTCTGTCCGTCACTTCTGCTATTCCCCTGACTGGCCATGAGTGGCTGCTCGAAGCGATTTCTCCAAGTTCCTAAGCGCTGGAGTAATGGAACTGCCCAGATCTTCTACCACGCTTGATAGATACACTGTCGATATAAAACATTACTATGTATTAAAATGTAAATGTAAATGTTTTAAAAATTAATTGTAAATGTATTAAATCACAGTGAAGCGCTCGTGGCCTCGCGGTCTCAGTGTTCTGTAAACGATCACTGAGTTACGCAACTTTCACTATGGCTGGTCCTCGGATGGGTGACCACTTTGTGGCATTTACATTTGCGAGCGTTTCCGTGCTTCGGAAGGCACGTTAAGCCGTTGGTCCCGGTTGCCAGTAAAATGGCAGTCGTTAAGCCTGGTTGAAGGCCTTATGGGCGGCTTAAAAATTTCAACAGCAGGTAGCCACAACCTGCGTCTGTCTATTTCAACACGGCAATGGGCTCACCACCTATTACGTGGGACAGGAATCCACACGGTGAAAAGTAGGCACATAATATGCCTCTGCCACGCCTTCGGGGATAAGGCGTGATGGATATTTATTTATTATTTATTTACTATGACATAAACTAGATGTAGTGCTGCATAAACCCAGGAAGCCGATTTCTGCGCCACCTACTGGGGCCAATGTCCGACTCAAACTCATAAAATTTCATTAAACTCGATCTAGGAAAAATAGACACTAAAGTACAGAAGTATACAGTATTATAAAAATTGTTAAATTACTCTTCTCATTCAAGAAGTGTAAGCTCGTTGGTCAAATCAAACTGTGTGAGCTCGATGGTCAAACTGTGTGAGCTCGTTGGTCAAACTGTTTGAGCTCGATGGTCAAACTGTGTGACCTCGATGGTCAAACTGTGTGAGCTCGATGGTCAAATAGTGTGAGCTTGTTGGTCAAACTGTGTGAGCTTGTTGGTCAAACTATGTGAGCTCGTTGGTTTAACTGTGTGAGCTCGTTAGTCGAACTGTGTGAGCTCGTTGGTCAAAATGTGTGAGCTCGATGATCAAACTGTGTGAGCTCGTTAGTCAAACTGTATGAGCTCGATGGTCAAACTGTGTGAGCTCGTTAGTCGAACTGTGTGAGCTCGTTGGTCAAAATGTGTGAGCTCGATGGTCAAACTGTGTGAGCTCGTTGGTCAAACTGTTTGAGCTCGTTGGTCAAACTGTGTGAGCTCGTTGGTCAAACTGTGTGAGCTCGTTGGTCAAACTGTGTGAGCTCGTTGGTCTAACTGTGTGAGTTCGTTGGTCAAACTGTGTGAGCTCGTTAGTCAAACTGTGCGAGCTCGTTGGTCAAACTGTGTGAGCTCGTTAGTCGAACTGTGTGAGCTCGTTAGTCAAACTGTGTGAGCTCGATGGTCAAACTGTGTGAGCTCGTTGGTCATAATGTGTGAGCTCGTTGGTCAAACTGTGTGAGCTCGTTGGTCTAACTGTGTGAGCTCGATGGTCAAACTGTGTGAGCTCGATGGTCAAACTGTGTGAGCTCGTTGGTCATAATGTGTGAGCTCGTTGGTCAAACTGTGTGAGCTCGTTGGTCTAACTGTGTGAGCTCGTTAGTCGAACTGTGGTTGGTCAAATGAAACAGTTTGCGCTCATTGATCTAATCAAATAATGGTCTGTTGTTGGTCAAATCAAGCAACGGTCGTTCGTTGGTAAAATGAAACGGTTTCCCTCATTGGTCTAAACATATACTACACGCTCATTGGTCTAATCAAACAGCGCACACTCATTGATCTATAGAAAGAGCGCATGCTCATGGGTTTAATCAAACAAGAGTCATTGGTTGGTCAAATCAAAAAACGGTCGCTTGTTGGTGAGGACAAATAGTGCGCGTTTATTGTTCAAATCATACAAAGCACGCTCAATGGTTTAATGAAATACCTAACGCATGCTCATTGGTCTGCGCTCGTTGGTCTAATCATACAACGGACGCTTATTGGTCTAATTAAACAGCGCGCGCTCATTGGTTTTATCATACAACGGTCGCTCGATGCAAACAATGGGCGATCGTTAGTCAAATCAAACAGGGCGCTAGGCTCTCATTGGTCTAATCAAAACAACGGTCGCTAGTTGATAAAATCAAACAGTGCGCGCTAATTGGTCTAATCAAACAACGGTCACTCAGTGGTTTAATCGAACTGCGCGCTAATTGGTCTAATAAAACAACGAGCGCTCGTTGGTCAAATAAAACTGTGTGAGTTCGTTAGTCAAATCAAAATGTATGCGCCCATTGGTCTAATCAAGCTATAGCTAGCGTACACTTATTAGTCTAATCAAACTATATGCGCTCATTGGTCTAATGAATAGGCTACCTGTTAAGAATGACTATAAAATCTTACCAATGTCGTTTAGACAACGTTTGGTGCCTAGAGCGTCCATGTTGCGGATATTCAAAATCTTTTCAGCGTATACTTCACATGTGTGCGCGCAGAGCTGAAACAATTGGTTACATACATACATAAATATATGAGATCGTTGTAGCTCAAGTCAGTTTCCACCTTATAATGATGCACTTGCTGATTAACGGATGAGCTCATGGTAAAGAGAAGGAAAGCTCAAAACAAAATCCTGTACCAAACCTTTTGGACAGTGTAGAATCCGGCTCGAAGGACCAATGGCGATAGTTGTGAGTTGAGTGTGAAATACTTATAATCCAAAAATAATTTATTGCCGTGACCATTAAAGATTATAAAACTGCTTTATATTTAAGTGTACGGTTGCATTATACAGTAAACCACCCATCCGAAATAAGTTTGGGAAAGACCTTAACAGTGATCTCTGATATTTATACCTTATGTAGGGGGATGTCACTCCGCAGATTAGATTAGAAATCGACTAGGTACAAAAACTTCTCAAGTGACAACCCCGCGTGGACTTCGCCGCTCGGTCATAAAACTGGGGCGCGCAAAGAAAACACAACGTTTGCGCGCAGTTATAAGCTTCAATTTTGCTTGCAGGCGGCGAGTCTATAGTTGAGTCAATTTAATAGACCACATTTGACAAGTGTCAGTTTTTGATCCATAGTGAGATGACATGATTAAAAATATCAATTAATTCGAATGAACCGATACGGAATTCAAACACATATGAATCGAATCAGTTATTTTGAAAAAGTACTATCAAGAGGAAAGTAGTAAAGTATATCAGTCGAATTCCAATCCAACTATTAGACAGATTACAGTCCAATTAGACTTTTTCTATCGTTAATTTAGGAACTATATCTGACAACTATTAAAATTATAACGAGAATATTATCATCATCATCATCAGTGCACTCAGATATTATTAATTTATATCCAAAATGGAGTCTATATTTGCATCGCGTTGCATGCTTTTTCCGTAGGACTTCATAAGTGGCGCTGAATCACAGATAAAACAATTAAAAAATGTATATCTAAATAATTACTAATTCAATATACGGATGTTAAATGTTATCATTGTTATTTTCCTCGAGTAAGCTATGACGTGAAGACTGGCAATGTGGGCTGGCAAAGTCATTTTTAGTGAAATATTCCTCCAGAAAAACATAAAAAGAATAACTGCCAGTAAATTTATTTTCCTTGAAATTAAATAAAAAAGATGATAAAATAAATGAAGTGGTAGTATTACTTTTATAAATAACAAAAAATATTAATAAGTTCTCGAGTATATACTCGAGAACTTATATAATAATTTCTTCTCTAAACATATGTTTAGAGAAGAAATTATTGAATGTTTTGTACGCCGGACCTCCATACGTCGGAGATCTACAGCACTAGATCTTGGAAAACTGGATCACTAAGCACTGATCTCTGCAGCGCTGGATCCCAAGAGCGCTGGACGTGGAGAATAATCTTCCATGTGAATAGCGAACTGATTTTCTAGACGGCTTAAAAAGAACTTCCTAAATTATGTTGATAGTTTAGTTTTAGTTGTTAGGATCATATTTTAAGTGGTCAGGAAAAAAAATGTTAAATGGGCCATGTTGCAAGCAGATTAGACCTTAAAATTTTAAGAAACCAAATCTAGATATAATATCAGTTAACCTGTCAAAATTAGAGAAATATTTACGTCAAAAAAAAATATGTTAAAGAAACATGAAAATATTAAATATACTACATAAGAATGACGAAATGATGAAGATGGGTAAGATTAAAAGAAACCTATAAAGTGGTGGTATTTTTTTTTTTATTGTTGTGACAACTCACACAACGCCATCTGATTCCACACTAAGCAGAGCTTGTACTATGGTAACCAGAATAACTGATAAACATACTTATATATTTCTAAATACATACATATCATAGATAAATAACACCCAGACACAGAATAAACCATCGTGCTCATCACACAAAGTTTTATCCTGGGTGGGAATCGAACCCACGACCTCTTGCGTAGCAGTCGGATGCACTCCCACCGCGCCACAGAGGCAGTCAATATTTATTATTAATAATATTTCAAATAAGTCTCATTACATTCGATTCTGATAAAACACTTTCTATTTTATGGGTAACCTCCCTAATGTTTAAAAAGGAAAAGGGCCCATTGCTGCAACATTGTAACGACGTTCAGTTCTGTAGAACAGACATTGTTTATTTTCTTTACAATAAATTATTAGTGAAAGTAAATAGTAAAATAGCCTTCTTTGGGCATTTAGACAATGCTACATGTAATTGTAACTAAGAAAAGTTTAGCAATTGTGTAGTTCGAACTTTGAAGAAATTTATAATATTTTATACCCGCCTTACAAGGATACGTTGGCGATTTTTGATGAAGTGTCAAATGTGGCCTATTAAAATGACTCGACTATAGGTATATTTTCATATCTAAAACTGACTTTTGTTAGGGAGTGACACTTCTGTACATAGTACTTATTCTGTGCTTATGTCGGGGAGCCTAGGTATACACTAGAGAGCAGTGCTTTTAACGCACACAGCTGCTTACCATCAGAAAAAGTACTCACATCGGATAAAAACTGAAGCGGCGCCTGTTTCTCTGAAAGATGCAGTTCCAAATGCTGAGGGAGAGTCATCAGGTATTGTCCAATCTGTAACAATAATATCAGGGGTTGAAAACACAATTTTCAAATTAGTTGCATTAGCACAGTATTCAATGATGCTTACCTCAGTGATGTACTCCTGTGGAGCGAGGGCGAAGTCCGGCAGGTCGGTCACCAAGGCGTCGTTGTTACTCCATACGGATAATTGGGGAATCTTATCTGAAACGTTAACATTTCACAGCGAAAAGAAGGAAAACTCTAAACAAAATCTTGTACCAAACAGTTTAGCAGTGAAGAATCCGGCTCGAAGGACCAATGTCGATGGTTGTTAGTTGGGTGTGCACACAACTTTAATTACAGAGCAAGAAATCAATGTCTCACGCGCAATACTAGAGACGCCTTACTATCTATATAAACTATGTGCACTTGTCGTCCCCGGTAACTCTAAATGGAGCGAAGCGTTTTGATCATATGGATGAAGTACATTTTCGAGTTGTTTTGCCAATGTCTAATTTTCTTTCTGTGATCATTTCTCCATGGTATGTTGTAATGTAACATTTTTTACTTACCTTTTTAATTAAATGTTTTATTATACGTTCTCTCCAAATTATCTGCATGACCATTATCTGTAGCATTCATAGGCCTTGATAATTCAAGAGTTTTTATGCTCTCTTAATGTTTGTTTACCTATTGTAATTTTTAATGTCAGTTAATGACAAGCCTAGATTTTATTTTTAATTTATTGTTAGAGCTGCCAGTAGGTTAGGTTGTATATATATTAGACCTTGTTATAAATTTAAATTCTAAATTATTTGTATTCTAATATTGTTTAAATTTTGAAATGCTCTGTAAAAGAAGGAAGCCGGGGCCGTCAGATCAGTCTACTTTTGGTGCTCACCTTGAGAGGAGGTGCTGGGAATAAGTGCTGAGTGTGAGGGTTGTGCTCTCCAGAAATAGTGAAGTGATGGTCTGCAGTGTTGTGTGTTATTAACCGGCTCTGTGAAAGACGCCGACCGCTCGTCAGTTTCAGCCCTCTACCTGTCTGAGTTCGCGACCAGTTTTCTCCGAGGTCGGTGACGTGGAGGCCTTGAGGGGATTTGAGGCCCCCTTCTCAGCGACGTGGAGGCCTACTAGAGGCCCCCCTTCCTAGCGACGTGGAGGCCTACTAGAGGCCCCCCCTTCCTAGCGACGTGGAGGCCTACTAGAGGCCCCCCCTTCCTAGCAACGTGGAGGCTTACTCGAGGCCCCATCTTAGCGGCTGTTCTTGAAGAATCAAGACTTTAATTTACTCCCGGCTTTCCTTGGTTTTATTTTCTTAACATTTTTATATTATATTAAATCAATTTTATCTTTTCTCCTTTTTCTTTTACTTTTCCTTTTAAGCCAGTACTCCTCCAGTCCTGGTGACAGTTTTCTCCTTAACTTTACCTTTTTCCCCTCCCGGAAAATAGTATCGTTACAATGTCCGATTTTCGATTTTATTTTTTCTAAACCATTTACGGCTAGATATGGTATTATTCAAAAGACAGAATCGACACCACCCATCAAAAAAAAAAAAATTGTGGAACTGATAGATCTTGGTCAGATTACATTTTTTTACTATGGCAGTGCTGGCTAATTGAATGGGGTTCTCAGGGTATCTTACGCTTAAACAATCTCGTTGACGTCTTACTGACGCGTAATAAAATTGCAAAAATGCTACTCATTTATCTATTCACTAATGCACAGCAGCGTCCCCACCTACCAATACGCATGGAACTGATACCAAGGTGTTTCTAAAGTACCCCCTATCTGATTTAAATAATTTGTTTTAGATAGTTCAGTGGAAATATATTAAAAAAAAACAATTTGTGACTTATTAATAAGCGTATATTTTAATTTTACATTGTAACATTACGTTTAATGTAATTTTAGGGTCCCGTCCCTCAAATGGATAAAAAACGGAACTATTACAAATTCACTTTCATGTCTGGACGTCAGTCGGTCTGTCTATCCAAGTTTCGTCATCGATTTTCTCAAAAACGGGAGGACCTAGCAAGTTGATGATTAGTTCATTGTTAAAGTTCATTTAGCATAGCAATAGCACGTCGCTAATAGATGAAAATTAGCACGCTAATGAAATTAATACAAAAAAGCATTTATTTGCCTGCGCACGAGCAAGGGCCGGGGAGCGCGGGGAGGGGATGTTTTTTAAACCTTTAATCTACTTGTTATGTTATGTTTTTAAAACTTTATCATGCGCCGCCTGCTGCTGTGCACTAATGAATAGATAAATGATTAAGTATTTATTAATTTGTCAAGTAAATAAGATATTCGATTAAACGTATAATACCATGAGAGCCCCATGCATTTGGGCAACGTCGTCATTGTAAAAAAATATCATTTAGCCAAGATCTATCAATTGAGATACATTTCATGTCTGTTGATGGGTGGGGACCTAGGACGATTTAACCAATGGACGCGTAATGTACTCGTACTCAATGTAGTATGCCATCACGTTCAACCAACTTTCGTGCGTGGGGGGAAACTACACACATATTGTTTTCATACTCTTGCATGAAGTGTTGTCACTGTCTAACAACCAATTAAAATGTAGCTATGTAATACGAATTTGACACAATATTATTCGGCTAATTTGAGATGGTAACTCTTTGTATAATGTTTATAAAGAATGAAAGTATATTGAATATAGGCCGATAACGACTTAGCTAAAAATGCTTAGCAAATGGCAAGCGGGGTATAGGCGCAAACGGTAAGATCGGTCCATTGGTTAAATCGTCCTAGGTGGGGACGTAGCCCATACAATTTGCCCATGGTAAAGGACCATCAAAAGTGAAAATCCGATTCAGGGAAGAACGGCGAACAATAAAAATGAATAGCAAAATATGTGGCCAAGCGCAAAACTCGAAGACGGGTGGACCAATTCGAGATGTTTTTTTTATGTAGAGAAAAATTGCCAGAGGAACGGGAAAGCTTCATTACACGGGCGAAGCCGCGGGCATCAACTAGTATCTTCTCGTATGGTCGAGAAGATACAACTTGAAAGCGTAGAAGAGAATTTGTTTGTATAATGTCATTTGTTTCATATTTAGTAAATTTATGTCTACGCTTTCAATCCAAGATTGGGCCCAGAGTGAAATTTTACGCGCATACCGACACCCTAATTCAACATCCTGAAGATAGCTGATAGCTGTTTCCATGACAACTCATTCAAAGTAGTTTCTTTTTGATTTGATGCTATTTTTATTTATAAATTATTGCTTTTAAGATATATAATTTCTTGCATATGTATATCCTAATGGATGCTGTGTCCGTTTTTAAAGACATATGATCATTTGCGCTAAAGCGAGGCGTATAATATGGTCACACCTATAGTTTTTATAACACTTCTAATAAAAAATACAATATACGAGTTCTAGGTGTATCTTAAATACGCTAAGACGATATAGGCAATGCTTAGACCAAAGACTGTGTTAAGCAACTTCCGTTGTGGCTGGTTAGTGGTATTTCCATTTAAGAGCATTTCCGTGTTTCAGAAGTCACTTTAAGCCATCGGTCCCGGTTGCTATCAACATGCCAGTTGTTATGCCAAGTTAAAGACAAAATTTCAACAGCAGGTCGCCACATCCGCGCCTTTCCATTTCAACACGGCAATGGGCTCACCACCTATTACGTGGGACAGGAATTAAGTGTAAAGTGGGCATATAATATGCCTCTGCCACCCCGTTAGGGATAATGTGATTGATAAATAAGAGAGAGTATATTATACCTAGCTGTAAATCCACAGGATTCCTTAGAACTGCTCTTGCCAATGTCCTGAGCTGGTCTTTGGTTCTTCGGAGTACGGCCGCGGAGGCTACAGGCTCTTCCCTGAAGGAGGAGAGCCGATTTCGAACTTCGGACTCCAATAGGAGAGTCGGTAGATCTTGGAGGGGATCTACGTTGGCTGGTTCTGAAAATAAAGAGAGCACAAGCATATTTCTGTGTATCATAGTTCCTGAACGGATAGACCAATTTTGATGCGGATTTTGATTTGTACGAAGATAAAAAAATCAATTTTTTTTTAAACAACGCCGTCAAGCCCAAAGTAACCTAATATAAGTTTGTGATCTAGATGGCTGATAAACATACTTATACAATGTGTTAAGAAACCCTGTCCGACCCGAAAGGCACACATAGGCACTTCAATAACATAAACAAAAAATAATTAAAAATCATATTATTTATAAGTATGAATTAGTAAGCGCTCGTGGCCCCGCGGTCTCAGTGTTCGGTAAACGATCACTGAGGTACGCAACTTTCACTATGGCTGGTCGTCGAATGGGTGACCACTTTGTGGCATCTACATTTGCGAGCGTTTCCGTGCTTCGGAAGGCACGTTAAGCCGTTGGTCCCGGTTGCCAGTAAAATGGCAGTCGTTAAGCCTGGTTGAAGGCCTTATAGGCGGCATAAAAAATTTCAACAGCAGGTAGCCACAACCTGCGTCTGTCTATTTCAACACGGCAATGGGCTCACCACCTATTACGTGGGACAGGAATCCACACGGTGAAAAGTGGGCATATAATATGCCTCTGCCACCCCTTCGGGGATAAGGCGTGATGGATATTTATTTATTTATTATTTTATGAATTAGTTATCATTTTTTTAAATGCGTGATTTTAGTATCAGAATAAGTCCAATTTCCTTAAAATATAGCAAAGTTTCAAAAACTGACCACCTTTGTTGGCATGCGGCGACGAGTGTATGTGATATCAAAAGAAGCCGCCGGCAGGTGTAAGCTGACCTTTTGACCTTGCATTTTCGAATAGCCCTTTCCCTGTGTTGCCATGTAAACTACCACATTATATTAATTTTTAATTTATATTATTCGGGGTAAATTCTGGGTTAATTTTTTGGAGAAATTTCTAAAAAGGAGTACACGAATAGAAGCCTTCACGGATCGGACAGGTTTTCTTAACATATTGTATATAGATAACATATAGTCGCTGGTCGTTCTTACCTATATAAGGGACATGTACAGAGAAACTTAGGTTTTATAAAATAACGAAGGTCTAGCCGTCGTGGGCTCTTGCTCTATAAATCTATACTAATAATATAAAGCTGAAGAGTTTGTTTGTTTGTTTGTTTGTTTGGTTGAACGCGCTAATCTCAGGAACTACTGGTCGGATTTGGAAAAATCTTTTTGTGTTAGTTAGCCCATTTATCGAGGAAGGCTATAGGCTATATATCATCACGCTACTAAACTGGAGAGCGGAGCAGTAGTCATAAATGTCGACAAATCGGGCAATTTTTTATGCATCATTGTAGAATTTATAAGCGACGGGATTAAATAGGTGCGACGGGAGGTCGAACTATGCCACGGGCGAAGCTGTGGGGGTCATCTAGTACATACATATACATAGGAAACACCCAAAATCCGAAACAAACATTTGTGGATCACACAAATATTTGTTCCGACCCGGGAATGGAACGTGCGTGTTGTGTGTGTGTGTGTGTGTGTGTATTTTTGTCTGAAAATATCATACCTTCATCCCTCTGTGCGTTAGCCAGGGTATCCAGAATAGTAGTGACAGCAGACTCCAAGAGCAGAGAGGCCGGAAAAGTGGGGGAAAGTACTCCGGTGGTATGTCCAGCGGTAACCGCCGTCAGGAACGTGGTTTCGATGCGTCGGCTATGCGACGAGATTAAGTTCGATAGGGTCGATACGAAGTTCTGGAAATAATTCACTTTATTTCTTCTACATCTTACTGTATTCTCGGTAGAGTTTCTTATATATTTTACGAACTGACTTCCCGCCGTTTCACTCGCGTGAGCGCGGAGCCGCGGGCATTGACTAGTATGTAGGTATATAAGTTTTGTAAGGAATAGTGTAAAATCAATACTGTAAAAATGGAAATATCTGTACGCAGCAAAATGACCTCAAAATGGCGGCGCGTCACACTCCGTCGAGCGCAATGTGTATCAGTCCTTACTAAGCGTAATAAATTATTTGATTTTTTAGCTATCCAGTGGTGTAATTGAATTATGGATGGAGATTATAGATATATTTAACCGTCACTCTAAACTGTATCCCATGATATTGTTATCAATATTTTTTTAAGTAAAAATTTCTTTACGCATTAAAGCATTTACTCGAATTGGGGAGTAAGCTGGTGAATACGTTACGAAAAGTGTGATCGAGTAAGGCTAAATAAAGTTGATAGGAAAATATTTGAGAAGATAAAAACAGAGGAAGTTAGGTTTCGTATATTACTGTAAGGGCAAGAGAGATGCGAGCCTACATTTTCTTTTTGAATCAATTTTAAAGACACTTTCTCATCAAACCAAACATTTTCACTTACCTCAACAGCTGGAACATATACGGGGTACATTGCATCTCCTGCAATCTTCTTAGCCTTGCTATGAGTCGTGGAAAGCCAGCCTTCACAGCGTTCAGCCACTACCAGGATAGCTCTGGACTGTTCCACAAGATCCTCCTAGAAGATTACAGTTTTAAGTCATTCAGTCAAGGGTGTAAAGGGGCCCCATCAAGATCTCCGGGTCCCATGCAACTTCAGCAGTTGTTAAGTCAAGTTGAAAGCCATATGGGCGGCTTGAAAAATTTCACCAGCACGTCGCTACAACCTGAGCTTGTCCATATCAACACGGCAATGGGCTAAAAAATGCATACGGTGAAATGTGGGCGTATAGTATGCCTCTGCCTACCCCTTCGGGGATAAAGAAGTTTAACTTTCTAAACTTTCTAATTTTGCTTCACCCTGATTGGTAGGGCAAGGCTAGAACAGATAACCACTATGAGCTATTAACGAGAACAACCTATAGACAACCAATCGGGTCGGGGTTCTTAATTTATATGTAGAATAATTTTGTATTTTATATCGATTAAAACGCGGGCAAAGCAATTGGCCATTGCTAGTATCCATACTTACTAATATTATAAAGCTGAAGAGTTTGTTTGTTTGGTTAAACACGCTAATCACAGGAACTACTGGTCGGATTTGAAAAACATTTTTTTGTTATATAGCCCATTTATCGAGGAAGGCTATAGGCTATATATCATTACGCTACTACACTGGGGAGCAGAGCAGTAGTCATAAATTTCAACAAATCGGGCAAATTTTTATGAATCATTGTAGAATTTATAAGCGACGGGATTAAATAGGTGCGGCGGGAGGTCGAAATATTCCACGGGCGAAGCTGTGGAGGTCATCTAGTATTAGTATAAACCTGTTTCAACTGTGGGTCCTGTAGATTGGCCACGAGTACTTGTGTCGCCATTTCCGTGTACTTCGGCAGTAGCTCTCTAAGAGGGCCGTATACAGCCCTGCCGAACTCCCTTAATATAACGGGTTGTAATGTTTCTGAAAATAAATGAAAATTAAGAGTGTGTGACCGCACGGCAGAAGTGAAAACTTCATTGGCAATCGCAATCAGTTATTACGTATGAATTGAATATACTAAACACAGCGACACAACAGCGAAGAGCAGCCTACTGTCTCTTTCTCGCTCGGGTACACTCGGCGTTCGCGAGTTCACCCGATCGAGCCGCCCACCTCGAAGCGTGACGGATCAGTCTAACTTACTACCTACGGAAAAATCTGTGTGCGGTGCGGAAAAAGAAGTTCTTATTTCAAAAACATTTGATTTGTTGATAGTGAGCTAAGACGCAGGCACCTTTACGGATTTGGGACTGGGAGGTCAAATGGCACATGCTCCCAACCATACCAAATATGAAAAGCCGAAAGTGGACCGCATGCTCCAAATTAAGAAACGACTGGAAATACACTAAGAAGAAGAGAAGATACAAATAAGCTAAAATGGTCATTATGCATGAACATATTATGTTTGACAGGGTAGTAGGTTTTTCTCATTGTATGATTGTTTTCTCGTTGTAGGATATATTTTTGTCATTGTAAAAGTTGGGAGCCCCTCTTAAATATTAAATTTATTTTGTTTTTAGTATTCGTTGTTATAGCGGCAACAGAAATACATATGTACATCATATATGTAGATGCTTTTGTGCATGCAGAAAATGAAACATGTACCTTCTCTCTTTTACTCTTGTGTTGCACCAATAAACGATTCTTTCATTCTTTCTATGTGTGAAAATTTCAACTGTCTAGCTATCACGGTTTATGAGATACGGCATGGGGATTGTAAAATATTTTTTTACCCTTGTAATATGTTTTACCCATAGTAGGATATGTTTTTATATATTACTAGCTGACCTGCCCGGCTTCGTCCGTGACATACTCCCAACGCCATGGCACCCATTTAATCCCGTCGCTTATTACTTTTCCAAAAATGTATGAAAATTTCCCCGATTTGTTGACATTTATGATTACTGCTCCGCTCTCCTGTGTAGTGGCGTGATAATATATAGCTTACAACCTTCCTTAATATATGGGCTATCCAATACAAAAAGAATTTTTGAAATCAGTCCAGCCGTTCACGCGTCATGGCGTGACCAAGGGAAATAGGGATTCATTTTTATATATATAAGATTCTCATTGTAACATATGCTTTTCTATGTTTCTCTCATTGTAAGATGTGTTTTTCTTATTGTAAGATATGTTTTTTCCATTGAAGGATCTGTTTTTGCCATTATAGAATATGTTTTGCCATCTTTACTAATATTATAAAGCTAAAGAGTTTGTTTGTATGGTTGAAGGCGCTAATCTCAGGAACTACTGGTTGGGTTTAAAAAAATATTTTTCGATAGGTAGCCCATTTATCGAGGAAGGCTATAGGCTATATATATCATCACGCTACTGCCCCGAAGAGCGGAGCAATAGCCATAAATGTCGACAAATCGGGCAAATTTGTATGCAATATTGTAAATTTATAAGCGACAGGATTAAATAGGTACGACGGGAGTTCAAAGTACGTCTCGGGCGAAGCCGAGGGGGTCACCTAGAAAATATGTTAAAATATATGTTTCTCTTATTATAGGATATGTTTTATCATTGTAGAATGTTTTTCTCATTGTAGGATATGTTTTTTCCATTTAACGATGTCTTTTGCCATCTTAGAATATGTTTTGTCATTGAAAGATATGTTTTTTTCTTTATAGGATATGTTTTTTTCCATTAAAGGATAGCTTTTTTCTCACTGTAGGATATGTTTTAGTACAGTACGTTTTTGCTAATGCAGAATATTTTTTTACTATTATAACTTTATTTTTGATATTGTAGAATATGTTTTTGCTTATTGTAGGACGCGTTTTCACCATATTACAATATAAAAAAAAAACAATTTACCTTTATTCTGTCGTGGCGCATCAATGACGCCTTGGATGCAGTTTACAAAGTCATCTATGTCCGTCCTAAGGTCCGTCAGTAGGATAATGCCTTCTTCTGGACTCGAGCACAGTTTTAACGTTGCTGATACTACCTGCAGAAGAGAATCAAATCAAGCCATTGCAGACCTCTGCTGGACGTAGGCCGAGATGTTTAAAATACTAAACTAAACTATTGTTGGGACGACTTAAACAACGCCATCTGATTCCACACTAAGCAGAGCTTGTACTATGGTAACCAGATAACTGATAAACATACATATATATTTCTAAATACATACATATTATAGATAAATAACACCCAGACATAGAATAAACCATCGTGCTCTTCACACAAAGTTTTATCATGGGTGGGAATCGATCCCACGACCTCTTGCGTAGCAGTCGGATATACTCCCACCGCGCCACAGAGGCAGTTAAATACGGTGTATATGTCGCCGTCATCTGGTTGAATCTGCTATTTGATTAAATGACTAGCGCGTTCATTGAATGTCTAGGCCGAACGTTGATTAAACAAGCGTCACTCATTGTCCAACTAGTTAGCGGATTGTAACATAGCCCTTTGAACAGAGCAGACGTAAAATCAGTCAGGTGATTGAAATTTCCCAAAATGAATCAAATCGAAATGTGCAAACCAACACAGAGGGGATCTGGCGTTTAAACAACATTTAAAACAAAATAATGATAATAATAATAATTTAAGCACGAATGGCTATTCATAACGCAGTGCTAGTGCCAACTTTGCTTTACGGTCGTGAAACCTGGGTATGTCAGCAGATGCATGAAAGTAAATTGAATGCTGTGGAGATGCTATCACTTCGAAAATTGTGCGGCGTAACTTTGGCCGACCGAATACGTAACGAAGTGATACGCAATATGGCAGGTTTGAATGAAAGTGTCAGCGTTAAGCTGGAAAAGGGCGTGCTCCGTTGGTTTGGACAAGTCCAACGAATGAGTGAGGAACGATTGACGAAGAATATATATTGTTCAAAAGTAGAGGGTAAAAGGAGTCAGGGTAGGCCAAGACTTACATATGAAGACCACGTGAGAGGATTGCTCAACAACAGAAAGGTCAAAAGTACTCGGATACCCAGACGTGCGTGTAAAAAGCGATTGATGAATCTCGAAGAAGCGAAAGATGTATGCATGGATCGCGAAGCCTGGCGATCTGTTCTCTCTGACTACCCCGTCAGGGATACAGCGTGAAGATAGTTAGTTTATTTTTTTTGGTTAAAACAAAATAATTATAGTTTTTAGCGCGGTACGTATATTTCTAGATGAGATAAAATCTTTGGTCTCTCGATACCGTTACGAGACGCAGCTAAAGTATGTGCATATATGCATGTACATATAGCAGACTATAATTTATAAGTAACATTAATAAAACAGTTATGGCCGTCTATGTCGGAAAAAAACCCTTACCTTAGTAGGAGCCGGTTCCAAAGACAGTAATAAATCTGTATACAGCCTCACCAACTCCGCCAGAGGGCTATCCGACTTCAACACATTGGTCAACCAATCGACCTGCAAAAGGTTATCACTTAAGTTCTATTAAATAACCTTATACATATCTATACTTACTAATATATAAAGCTGATGTTTGTTTCTTTGGTTGAACGCACTAATCTTAGGAACTACTGGTAGAATTTGAAAAATAACATAGTGGTCCCACAGACTCAGTGTTCTGTAAACGATCACTGCGTTAGACAACTTTCACCCATCCGTGACCAGCCATAACGATGGCTGGTCACGGATGGGTGACCACTTTGTGGCATTTACATTTGCGAGCGTTTCCTTGCTTCGGAAGGCACGTTAAGCCGTTGGTCCTGGTTGGCGGCAAAAAAATAACGGGCGGCTTGAAAAATTTCAACAGCAGGTAGTGCTGACATTTTTCAAGTTGTCCATAAAGTCTTCAACTTGGCTTAACGACTACCATGTTACTGGTAACCGGGACCAACGGCTTAACTTAATATAAGCTTGTGTTATGGGATCCAGACGACTGATAAACATACTTGTATATTTCTAAATACATACATATTATAGCAAACACCCAAACTCCAAAACGCGGATTACACAAATATTTTTTTCGGCCCGGGAATCGAAACCAGGACCTCAGCGCGACAGTCGCATACTTACGCCGCCGAGGCAGTCAGCAGTACCACCACTCCACCAGATAAAGTTTGTGGATCCGAAATTTAAAATTGTACAATAAGAACTCGTAGTTTCAAATTTATATCGATGAAACACTCATATCTCTTTACTGCTCATTACTGGTGCTATTCCGTTCTCGCACTACGTCAAGTGTGATAGCGGTAATTTTAGCCGCGCCCGTTGATCAGTTCCTGTGCTTGTAAGGAGCAACTCGTCTTTCATCAGGCGTTAAGCGCCGTTTTGACGTGTGTAATAAAAAAAACACAGGATGTGTGTTGGAAAATGTGTAAGAGTATTACTCACCTGTCTGGGCGCTTCGCTGGCCAGCAAGCGGTTAAGCGCTCTTACGGTATGAGCGTCTAGGCGTCTCCACGAGAGCGCTAGACGTTGAGCGGCGGCTCTACGCCAACAGCGACAGGCCGAGACTGCTCGAGACATGCCGCTAAACAATACCACGTAACGGGAAGTACACTCTGAGGACATGGGTCTTCATTGTAAGATTGATTGATTTTAAATTACATACATACACACATACATATTGTCACGCCTTTATCCCCGAAGGGGTAGGCAGAGGCATATTAAACGCCCACATTTCACCGTATGCATTTTTGTCCCACGTAACAGGTGGTGAGCCCATTGCCGTGTTGAAATGGACAGGCGCAGGCTGTGGCGTTCTGCTGTTGAAATTTTTTAAGCCACCCATATGGCCTTCAACTTGGCTTAACGACTGCCATTGTATTGGCAACCGGGACCAACGGCTTAACGTGCCTTCCAAAGCACGGAACTGGGGTGGGTCTAAAGGGCCGAATAAATTTAATAAAATGTGTCTATTATAGATGTTAAATTTGGAAGAAATTTTAAACCCGTTGCCTTTTTAGTGAGGTGGTAGCAAAAAGGCTAAAAGGTATGTTATGTGCTAGACACTAATTAGCACGAGCAATTAAAGTCCTGGTAGTCTTGGACTAATTTTAAAATGACGATTGTGAATTTCACCTTGATTCGATACGGTTCGGGTAGTTCAGTGGCTAGAACATTGCCCTGAGGCAAAGGTCACACGGGTTGAATCCCCGTCTCGAATCACCTATAGCGAATGTTGCTGAACGCAGTGATCGATTACAGAACACAGTCAGAGGGGCATCGAGCGTTTCTAAAAATTAAAAAAATATTTGTGTCATCCACAAATGTTTGCTTTGGACTATGGATGTTTCTTGTGTATAATATGTATGTATTTAGAAATATTTAAGTATGTATATCAGTTGTCTAGATCTCATTGTACAATCTTATAGATTAGTTTGGACTAGATGGCGCTGTGTAAAAAGTGTAAAGAAAGAAAATAAGAAAATATTTTATTGCAAATTATCCCGAGAACTAGGCTCTGTAGGAAACGGGAACGGGAACACTTGCAGAGCCGCAGGAGTCAACTAGTATCATATAAAAAATTTACTCCAATACGAAGATTGAAATTAAAATTTATAGTCAGATATCTTATAATGCCTACAAACCGCAGAACTAAATTTCTTTAACTACATATCTTACCGGCATCCATTTGAGTGAGGGCCTCTATAAAGGGAGGGCTAACCGCAGCCTCCAATCTGTTATACAACGTTTCCAGCTGTAATCGCTTCTTCTCATAATCGGGAGCATCACTCAGTACCTGCAAAAATATATATCTTTCTCACTTTTACAAACAAGTAACGCATTATATATATCTTTCTCTCTCTTCTCATAAACAAGTAACGCACCCTTCACTATTGTAGCAAAGGAATCAGTCGACTTCTAAACCGAAATCAGTTTCAAAACCTCTTTCTCACTCTCACAAACAAGTAACGCGTTATATATCTTTCTCTCTCTTTCTCACAAACAAGTAACGCGCCCTTAAGTACTATAGCGAAGAAATCAGACGACTTATAAACCGAAACCAGTTTCAAAACCTCTTTCTTACTCCCACAAACAAGTAACGCGTTATATATCTTTCTTACTCTTTCTCACAAACAAGCAACGCGCCCTTAAGTACTATAGCGAAGAAATCAGACGACTTATACCCCGAAACCAGTTTCAAAACCTCTTTCTCACTCCCACAAATAAGTAACGCGTTATATCTCTTTCTCACAAACAAGTAACGCGCCCTTAAGTATTGTAGCGAAGGAATCAGACAACTTCTAAACCGAAACCAGTTTCAAAACCTCTTTCTCACTCCCACAAACAAGTAACGCGTTATATCTCTTTCTCACAAACAAGTAACGCGCCCTTAAGTATTGTAGCGATGGATTCAGACAACTTCTAAACCAAAACCAGTTTCAAAACCTCTTTCTCACTCCCACAAACAAGTAACGCGTTATATCTCTTTCTCACAAACAAGTAACGCGCCCTTAAGTATTGTAGCGATGGAATCAGACAACTTCTAAACCGAAACCAGTTTCAAAACCTCTTTCTCACTCCCACAAACAAGTAACGCGTTATATCTCTTTCTCACTCTTTCTCACTTCCACAAACAAGTAACGCGCCCTTAAGTACTATAGCGAAGAAATCAGACGACTTATAAACCGAAACCAGTTTCAAAACCTCTTTCTCACTCTCACAAACAAGTAACGCGTTATATCTCTTTCTCACAAACAAATAACGCGCCCTTTACTATTGTAGCCAAGGAATCAGACGACTTCTAAGCTGGAACCAGTTTCAAGCCCGCAAGCGGTAGAAACTTCAAAATCGCCTATGTACGTATTCATGGTGTCCTGAATCGTATGCCGCAAACCATTTGTCTCTGTCTCTTATGGTTCATTATCATTTTTGTATATTTGCGGTCTGTGTTCTGTAAACGATCACTGAGTTACACAACTTTCACTATGGCTGGTCCTCGGATGGGTGACCACTTTGTGGCATTTACATTTACGAGCGTTTCCGTGCTTCGGAAGGCACGTTAAGCCGTTGGTCCCAGTTGCCAGTAAAATGGCAGTCGTTAAGCCTGGTTGAATGCATTATGGGCGGCTTGAAAAATTTCAACAGCAGGTAGTCACATCCTGCGTCTGTCTATTTTAACACGGCAATGGGCTCACCACCTATTACGTGGGACAGGAATCCACACGGTGAAAAGTGGGCATATAATATGCCTCTGCCACCCCTTCGGGGATAAGGCGTGATGGATATTTTATATATTATGGATTAAATATTATAAAAATATTGAATCTTATAATTATGCTAATACTCCTGAAGTTCCATTTCGCCATGAGTGAAATAACTTTTTTAATAGGTGGGGGAAAAAGTTTCTTCGCATTTTATATAATAACTCAAGACATTTTTTTTTCAAAGTTAATTTACATTTAATTATAATTTATATGTATCATTTTGCTCAACGACTTTTTGCCATCTCGTGGGTAGTGACATAATCCCATTGTTGTAGAAATTTTGAGACTTCTGATCAAATAAAACGTAACAAGTAGTTTTGGCAGTCCTCTCTTGATGTTAACCTGACACTGCCTCAAGAATTCTGAAGAGATCGAAACAGGTAGAAATCTGAAGGTGCAAGGTCAAGGCTATATGGCGGATGCAGTAACACCTCCCAGCCAAACTCTCTTAATTTTTGCTGAGTGGTCAAAGATGTGTGTGGTCTAGTGTTATCGTGGTGAAAGACCACACCCTTTCTATTGATCAATTTCGGCCGCTTTCTCTCGATTTCTTGCTTTAATCTCATCAGTTGTTGGCAGTAAAGATCCGAATCGATGGTTCTGCCCGACGGTAAAAGCTCATAATGAACAATGCCCTTCCAATCCAACCATACACACAGCATCACCTTATTGCGAGGTAACCCGGGTTTTGACACAGTCTGTGAAACCTGACCGACCTTTGACCACGACCTTTTCCGCACGTTCTTGTACGTACGTGATCCACTTTTCATCACCAATTATCAATCTCTTTAAAAACGGTTCAGTTTCATTACGTCTCAATAAAGAATCGCAAATGAGTACACGGTTCATTTGGTTTCTTTCAGTCAGCTCGTGTGGCACCCAAATATCGATTTTTTTTATAAACCCAGCGTTTTTCAAATGGGTTTAAACTGTTTTGTGGTCAATCCCCAGTTTTTCAGCTACGTCGTAACTACTGCCATGCCGAACTTGCTCCACTTTTGCAAAAATTGCGTGAATTTTATCTGTAACAGGGCGACCAGAGCGAGGTGCATCTTTAACATCAAAATTCCCGGATTGAAAACGCTTAAACTAATTTTGTGCTAGTCTTGCTGACACTGCATTAGGTCCATAAACGTCACAAATCTTTTTCGCGGCTTGCGTTGCATTTTTCCCCTTTTTGTAATAAAACTTTAAAATGTATCGAATTTATTCATTAGATTCAATCATTTTGACAGAAAGAAAAACAAATGTAAAATAGCGGGAAACAAATTTTTACTAATTTGTTTCTTTTTTTTAATGTAACCTTTCTAATGTTATCAAAATCCAGCCAGATAAAAATAGTACAGCCAATGATTTTTTATTACAAGTATTTACATACTAAATGCGAAAAGACTTTTCCCCAACCTAATTTTATATATGCAAGTGAATACCTCGTGTTTCTACCCGCATAGTTCCCGTTCTCGTGGCCGTATATGAGGATAAAATGTAGGCTAAAAACTCTTTCTAACATAAATTCATTCATCTGCCAGTGAAAGCCCAGTTAAATTAGGTACAGCCGTTTCAGAGCTCAGTTCGAACAAACAGACAGAGAGGCTTTTGTACCTAATAATATACGTCGCGAATAAGACCCGAAATATCATAAATAAGACAGAGACAAATTATAAAAATAGTTAATTTGTAAGAACTAAAAATACTTTTATATGCATTTAGTGAAAAACTGTAAATTTGGAATTACAATCAGACACTCAAATTTTATTTATCTATACATACTAATATTATAAAGCTGAAAAGTTTGTTTGTTTGTTTGGTTGAACGCGCTAATCTCAGGAAGTACTGGTTAGATTGAAAAAATATTTTTGTATTAGATAGCCCATTTATCGAGGTAGGCTATAGGCTATATATCATTACGGTACTACACTGGGGAGCAGAGCAGTAGTCATAAATGTCGACAAATCGGACAAATTTTTATGCATCATTGTAGTATTTATAAGCGACGGGTGGTCGAAATATTCCACGGGCGAAGCTGTGGGGGTCTGTTATATTGATACTCACTTCAAGACTGGCCGTCATTGCGGTCACTTGATCGCACAGTTCTGTCAATTTGTCCGCCTGAAATTAATATGAAATCTTAGTAAAGATAGAAGTTTATACAATTGATGGCACTTGGTGGAACTTGGTGGAACTTGCTACACATTTTGAATAAAACACTTGTACTTTTCCACAATATTTACTTTTAACCTGACCGGTTTCGCTTTACGGCATTTTCAAAGGTTGAGTAATTCTACGCTCATAGCCCCGCGGAAGCAGTGTTCTGTAAACGATCACTGCGTTAAGCAACTTTCACTATGGCTGGTCCTCGGATAGGTGACCACTTTGTGGCATTTATATTTGCGAGCGTTTCCGTGCTTCGGAAGGCACGTTAAGCCGTTGGTCTCGGTTGCCAGTAACATGGCAGTCGTTAAACCAGTAGAATGCTTTAAGGGCTAAATTTCAACAGCAGGTAGCCACAACCTGCACCTGTCCATTTCAACACGGCAATGGGCTCACCACCTGTTACGTGGGACAAAAAGCAAAAGCATACGATGAAACGTGGGCGTATGGCACGCCTCTGCCTACCCCTTCGGGGATGAAAGCGTGAAAGTATGTATGTATGCTAATTCTAAGGTATTATAAACGCATAGTTTGTAAGAATGGATGTTTGTTACTCTTTCACGTAAAAACTAAACTTTACAATAATATAGCTTATATATCAGAATAACACATAGGCTACTTTTTATCCTAGGAACAAGAACAGCGAAAATTTCACTACGCGGACGAAGCCGCGGGCGTTAACTAGTATTTTATATACTTCAGATCTGAAAAAGTAAATTTTGTGTAAAGTACAAGTGTTTTATTCAACAATTAGTAAAGATTGCATTGAGTTGAGTACTGAATCGTATCTATAGAATTACCTGTGTAGGAACTCCTGAGTCCAGGATATCTTCAAGAGAACTAGCCAAGGCTGCCCATTTGTCTGCTTCACGCAGTGCTGATGCTGCAGACTAAATAACATGACATAAAAATTATTAGATTAATTTATTTATCACGCCTTGTCCCCAAAGTGTTAGCAGAGGCGTACAAATTGTATGCCCACTTTTTACCATGTGTATTCCTGTCCCACGTAATAGGTGTTGAGCCCATTGCCGTGTTGAAATGGAAAGGCGAAGGGTGTGGCGACCTGCTGTTAGAATTTTTCAAACATACCATAAGCCCTTCAACTGGGCTTGTCGACTGTGCATATGGTGTAATGTGGTCGTATAGTATGCCTCTGCCTAACCCTTCGGGGATAAAGGCGTGACAATACGTCTATGTCTATGGGAATACAAGAGAGATTTTAAAGCACTTGTGGTCCCGCTTATTGAACATTCTATAAACGATCACTGCGTTAAGCAATTTTTTTCTATTCGTTACGGATAATTGACTTCTTTATGGCATTTACATTTGCGAGCGTTTCCGTGCTTTGGAAGGCAGTTGCAAGTTAAGCCGTTGGTCCCGGTTGCCAGTAACATAACAGTCGTTAAGCCCAGTTGAAGGCCTTATTGTAGGTTTGAAAAATTTCAACAGCTGGTAGCCACAACCTTAGATGGTCCATTTAAACACGGCAATGAATTCACCATCTGTGATACGTGGGTCAAAAATGAATCCTATAAAATGTGGGTGTGTATTATGCCTGACTGCCCTTCGTGTATAAAGATGTGTCTGACAGATAAATTATATTTAACCATGTTTTATATTAGTTTTTCGTGTAAGTGGCAAATTTCTGTCTTTTTCGTGTTTATACCAATATATCAGTTAATTATGATTAAAATTCAAAATTATTTTAGCTATAAGTTTTATCTTTATATATTTTACGATTTTTCAGTAGTTTAAATTTTTTGTCTAGATATTATAGTTTCCAAGATATCACGATTTTAGTTAATTAGGTCATAGGTTAATTACAAAAAATGCGCTGCTCTGGCAGCGCGAACGGTTAACGAGCGGTTGAGTGGTTAAGACATTAGTTTAAATTTAAAAATTAAATGAATTTATGGTCGGATTTCGACCAAAGGGGAAGTACACTGTCAAATAGTTCATTGTAGAGAGGTAGGACCCAGTATCATAATGGACAGAGCCATAGATATTTCAGTGTTTCCATTTTCTGGTAGTGTGCAACTTTCAGGGTGCATTAGTTGCGTGACTAGGTCTTGAATCCCTACAAATTACTACTATTTTCATGCATATTTTAATGATAAATTATTGATATTAAACATGATATTTAACCAATACAATCTTTAACAATCTTACTGAAAACATTTAAAACTGCTGATTTTTGTATTTTATTATTTAATAATGAAACTTGTTAGCGAAATAATGTTTATTGAAAACTTACCTATGAAATGCGATTTCTAAGGATTCCACGAATGTTTTCTTAGCTCTCTAGTAACAGAATACCGCAACACACAACATTATACGGATTTTTGATATTTTGCAATAAATATCTAATAAGGTTATTCAGAAAATATGCTGTAACCGGCACCTAAACTCTAAGTTTGATTACTCTTGGGTTGCAACAGTGGATACACTTCACACAGACAGTGCGACGTTGCCAAACTTACATTTGCTGTCACTTTCACTTTTTATGTCGTTCTCAACTATAGACAAAGATAAAGCGGTCACACGGATACAAGAACGGCAACAGCACGGCTTCTGTTAATGCTCTGTCCATTATGATACTTGGCCCTAGGTAGAGAGTGTCAAATGTTTGTTACAAACCAACGATTTCTTCGAAATACGCGTTTTTAATTATTTATTGAAGATTTGGTTGCTGGGTGGCTTTTAAATTTTGCACCTTTTTTTGCCAATTCCTCCTCTAATTCATTAACTCGCTAGGTAGTTTACATGTTGTAAAGCTTTTCTCGACAAAAAAGAAACTAAAAGCAAAAACAAAACGCAAGACGAAGCGGACTATAGGTTTTGCTATGAAACTTGATGTTTTCTGTGTAACAAACACACAGCGCCCTCTACATAAAATTCTTGCCCATTGGCGACCACTAGTAACCAATCACAATATGAACTAACCTCTAAACGACTCTTTAGAGAATCAATTTTCTGCAGACTCTCAATCGAATGTCCCGTCTCCTCTTCTACACTCTGCACTTTCTGTTCTAGTGACAACAGCTTCTGTTGAAGCAAAGTACCTTCCAGTTGCAAGGATGATGCGTCTTGTGTTATACGGGGTATTGACGTCACAATCTAGGATTTAAAAAAGTTGTAATAGATTATGTTGCCAAGAAGAAATCGCTAATCGTGTACCCAGTGTGTTTCGCGTTCCCGTTTCCCACAGGAACTTGATCCCGGGACAAAAAGTGTCAAAATGTCCTTTCTCGGGCTCTAGACTATCTCTGTAGCAATTTTAATTTAAATAGGTTCAGTAGTCTTGGCGTGAAAGCGCGACAGACAGACAAGAGTTACTGTCGTATTTATAATATTAGTAAGGATTAAACTTTCAAGGTCGTATTCCAGAACGTTTCTCAATACTCAATCATTGCTTGAGAGTAGTATTTATAAGGCAAAATCTAGCCTCAAGCGTCGATTGCGTATTGAGAAACGTTCTAGAATACGGACCTAAGTGTCACTTTTATAAAATATTTGACACGACAGCAATTACACAGAACAAGGAATATTGTACGCTTTGTCTCGCTCGCGGCCTAATAGAGCGGCCAAAAATAAATAATAATACCACATTCCAACTTTACGTCTATAGGCGAAAATCTGAATAAAATGAACTCCCTGCCTGGGTTTTCCCCAACGTCTACAGTATAGGGGTTCTTCAAAAGGGCTCTTAGAAGGTTTTAACAGTGTAGCTGCGCCGTACCGTCTGTTGTTGCAAAAGTCAATAGGCTGTGATGACCCCATTCCATCAGGTGGGCCTTATGCTATTCTACCGCCTCAGTGGTATATAAAAAGTAGACTTTTAGCTGCCTACTATTAGTTTTGTTGTAATAACTGTAATCATATGTGTAAAGGGTGCTGCCCCCTGACACATTGGTTATATTAAATACGAGCTGACCCCCTCGGCTTCGTCCGAGACATACTTCTAACCCGTGGCACCCTTTTAATCCCGTCGTTTATTAATTTCATAAATATCGTATGAACATTTTCCAAATTAGTTGATTACTTCTCCGCTCTCCAGTATGCCCGCACGAAACTAATTTATTTGTGTACTATTTTGTTTTTGCTGTATTTCCTAAGGTATTCATTTAATTTGCAAGATGTAAAGAGAAAAATAATTTAAATGAAATGCTCAAGCCAAGTAACGTATTAAAAATGATAAGGATTAATATTGTATTTGTGTTATTAACCTTTAAATTACCGTTTCATAATTGCTGGTTTTTTAAAGTATTAAAATGCATTTAGTATGTTATTCTTAAGAGGTAGATATATACCGTCGCGAACTTTTTTGTAGACCTACATTACATACACAATTCGTTCGTTTAGCGCTATCGTTGAAGGCTCCCAGAGGGCTTTTTTTTCCCGACAGCTACATCAAATATCGTTATAATTTAGTCAATGTATACAAAAATTTAACAAAATATACTTAAAAACCTTTCTTATTAATCACTCTATCTATTATTAGAACCGCATCAAAATCTATAGCTTAGTTTTAAAGATCTAAGCATACATAGGGACATACAGAAAGGAAAGCGACTTTGTTTTATACTATGTGGTGATATGTATAGAAAACAAGTCATATTGATTCCTTGATGATGTTGATTATGAAGTAGAATTTTTTTTAACCTCAATCAGCAGGATTCGAACCCGTGACTTCTTGGAAGATTGATTTGTAGGGGTTTTTTTTACCTGTGTAGTGGTTTCATCTAGTGAATTGGTGAGCTGTTTCATGTACAGCTGCAGTCTCGTAACTGTGTTCGCCACAAACACCTGAAATAATGCAATATTATACTTACATATGGTCACGCCTTTATCCCTGAAGGTGTAGGCATAGGCATACTATACGCCCAACATTTTGTCACACGTAACAGGTGGTGATATCGCCCTATTGAAATGGACAGGCGCTGATTATACCGACCTGCTGTTAAAAATTTTCAAACCGCCCATAAGGTCTTTAACTTGGCTTAGCGACTGCCATGTTACTGGCAACCGGGACCAACGTCTTAAGGTGCCTTCCGAAGCACGGAAACGCTTGCAAATGTAAATGCTACAAAGTCAGGTCACCCATTTGTAACTAGTCATAATGAAACTTGCTTAATTCAGTGATCGTTAACAGAACACTGAGTCTGCGGGGCTACAAGTGCTTCAATAAATTGACTAATGGCATAAATAGACTAATATAACAATTTTATATTAGTCTGGCACAAACAATTAACAAAGCCTGCCGAGCCTTACAGAGTTGAGATATTTTTTATCTTCGCCCATCTTGTGCAGGGAAAGGAAACTCAGTCCATACAGAGTCAAGCTTGGCAGGTCTCTCTCAATTATCAGTTTTAATTTTGGTGTAAAGGTCTTGATTAAGACATTCGGGGCCCAAGCAGTGCACCTGCTGACGACGCGTGCAAGTTTGGGAGGTCAGACGGCATTCACACCCAACAAAGTCGAAAATAAACATATATATTTATTTCTAAATAAATACAACATATTATACATAGGACACTTCCAAATTCCGAAACAAACAACTAACAATGGGTCTGACAAATGTTTATTTTTTACTTTAAATGTCAAATAATCTACAAGAAAATACAAAAAAAATGGTGTTTTTACTTTTTTTTTATTTAAAAATTTTTATATTTAAAAAAATGGCTAATGTTATGTACATGAGGTACACTTCAATTTTAGCCATATTTGACAGTAATATTTTGACCCTTTTGTGTTCTCCATTGGGGTGTTGATTTGCATTTAACTAGTTAGTTATTCTTTATTGTTACACCAAAAATACATTTTACATATTTACAATGAGAAACTACTACTCAGCACACACAGAGATACACACTTTTACTACTGTCTTAACTAGAAGTCATAAAATTTCAATAAAAGATATCTATATGTGTAGACATTTTCTTCATCTATCAAAGGTTTATACTTAAAAGCTATATGTTATATTTTGGTCAATAATTAGAAATTAAATGGCTCTACTTTTCAAGTCTTTTATACTCTAAATATTTGTCTAGTGTTTATATTATGACAAAACTGCACAATTCTATAATGTAGTATTGTAACAAATTGTAGAATTAGAAAAGTTATTAAATACCTCCTTTTCCTGGTTACTGTTAGATCTCCAAGCTTTATTGATCCACTGTTTCGGATCAAAAGTGTCTTCAGCAAAAGACTTCAAATCCTTAAATTAAAAATAAGTTTTATTTATTAAAAATTTAACCGGATACCTAACATTAATACATTGTTTTATTGTGAGCGATGAGAATTTATAAATTAATTAAATACTAGTACCATTTTATTTTTTCGTTAATTAATATTATTGTATAACATTCGTGTGAAAAATCTTTTAAATTATTTTACAATCTTACGAGAAGACAAAATTACAAAAAATGTAAACACTAAACAGTAGTCGTAGCCGCAGTCAACAAGATCAAGAGTGACGTATTTGACATAACATCTACATTTTGTGAAGGCAAAGTAAACTTATTCCATACAACCTTACTATTTGGTCATGCTCTTGTCCAGTCCTTTGTCGATGTCAAGTCCCAAGTCCTGTGTTCTTGCCCCAATAAGGCAATGGATTCCTTACAGCAGCTTTATTTCTCATCATCATTGAACACCGCTGTTCACTGCAACATATCACTTTCACTCATGCATATTTCCATTTTTTAAGTCGGCGCCAAAATGTCCTACTGTCAACACAATAGCCTTCATCGTTCACGCCTCTAAATTTAATCATTCTAAAGCCTATTTTAACCTGCCTAAAGAAAGAACTTGAAGAACCTGCCTAAAGAAGACTTTGTACCCACCTGTAACAAACAATAAATAAATAAATAGAAAAATTTAAGAAAAGAGGCAGTGCCTATTGTACCTACTGACTACTCCGTCAGGGATACAGGGTGAAGATAGTTAATTAGTTATTGTACATACTTGTGTATTCATTTTTAAATATTCATCCAGGCAACCGTAAGAAATTGCCATTGTGCGATAAGGCCGCTAATTGTATCACATGTAAATTGTATCTACCTGTATCTCTTTATTTGTGTACAATAAAGTATTACTTACTTACATTTACTAACTAACTATCTTCACGCTGTATCCCTGACGGGGTAGTCAGAGAGGACAGATCGCCAGGCTTCGCGATCCATGCATACTTCTTTCGCTTCTTCGAGATTCATCAATCGCTTCATACACGCACGTCTGGGTATCCGAGTACTTTTGACCTTTCCGTTTTTGAGCAATCTGCTCACGTGGTCTTCATATGTAAGTCTCGGCCTTCCCTGACTCCTTCTACCCTCTACTTTTGAACAATATATATTCTTCGTCAATCGTTCCTCACTCATTCGTTGGACGTGTCCAAACCAACGGAGCACGCCCTTTTCCAGCTTAACGCTGACACTTTCATTCAAACCTGCCATATACATTTACATATTTATTTACATAGTATTCATTTTCAACAAAATAAAAAGACGAAGTCTTGACAAAGTAAAGTAATAAAAGCGTTATTTACGTTTCTGTGGAGTTTGAAATATCAAGAATAAATTTTACTTCACTATTACATATTTGGGAACAAATAGTGGTGTTTATATCTAACGTTCAGGCGACTATAGCCCCACAAATCATTTTGCAGTAGAACGTTCAAGCGACTCTATTCGCCCAATTGCCCTCGTACAGTTCAGAATGTTTTTATCTTTTTTGTCTATGATTTTAGTTCATAGGCCAAACACCAGACGGCAGACCAATGTCACATATGAGGAAACTTATAAAATAGGTAACAAAATTAACAATTAAAAAAAACAAAGAAAAATTATGGCTACACTCTGTTCTGGTGGAGAAGTGGTACACTTCTACACCAAAACTACAAAGCAGGACAAGTAGATACCTAAACACACACAGTAATAAACTAATTTTTTTCCACAGTATTTACAATATACTTATATTTATATGTAGAGGAAAAATAAATTACATTGGATAGTAGAGTGCTCGCAAGATAAGTCTGCGCGCGGGGTTCCGCGCGCAGACCTATCTTGCGAGCATAGGTGCAGGTTTGCACCGGAACTAACCGTATGCCACCATCTTGTCAAGAGTGTTATGTGTTCTGTGTTTTTATTCGTTTTCAAAGTAAATAATCGCCATCGCTATGCCAAAAGTTATTAAAAGTGCTGGCAGGGATATTATCTTGAGCGGCAAACGTGCTTGTGAAGAAGAACGAGACAATAACGGGCCTACAATACCGTTTTATAAAGTTAGAGCTCGCGTTGCATATTTGACAGGTAATTTTAGGGTAAACTTCTATAGCAATAAAACTCCTCGCGAGAGATCGTCAGTGGGAGGGTGGTTGACACACGTGTTAGAGATTTTTTTCCAATTTCAATCAGCATTCGGTATATTTCCGCTCAAAATTTTGTGTATTTAAGCAGAGTTTTCAAATTAATAGTTTTTACATAATATATATTTGTGCTTTGTTTGACTCATTGTTAAGTTATATAGTATTATTTTTTATTTGATGTCCGTTTTCTCTATGAGGAGGAAGCGTCCAATATGGACGACCTTACGCCTCCAAAATCCCCTGACATTCCAATAAATGGAATGGAAGTAACCGAACCCCATCCTGGTCCTTCAGGAGCCTCAACGACCCTGGAACGATGAGAATGAATCTTCTCATGTCCGAAAACTACTAATAACCGAATCAGGTGCTCCCATTGCCTCGATTCAACAAATTTATATCCACCCCTCTCTTGTAATAGGAATAAAACTATATACGGATTTAGATAAAGGCCCATTCCTAATTCAGATATCTAGAACTGAACCTGATCCCTCTGCAGGGGTTACCATACGCCCAATTAAATTCGGTAAGTTCTTAACTCAACACAATGGGCAAAATATATGCCCAAGAGGTATCAAAAAGGTGGGGAGGAATAAACTCTCCGTCGAATTTAGGACCTCTTCCGACCCAACAATTTCCTAGGCAACCCAGTGTTAAAAAAAAATAAGTATGTGGCCACAATTCCCTCCTATAACATCACAAAAATGGGTGTCGTACGTCAAGTCCCAGTGGATCTCCTAATGGAAGAATTTGTAAACTCCCAACGTATTTGGTGCTGTCCTAAAGGCCCGTCGCCTTAACAGAAAAGCCATCGATGATGGCAGAACAGTCTGGCTCCCGACGCAAACCATTGTCCTCACTTTCCAAGGCCAAGCCCTTGCTGACAAGGTCTTCTCATTCCACACCTCTCTGCCTGTCCATCCCTATATGTTCCCTACCATTCAATGTAACAACTGCTGCCGTTATGGCCACACTAAGACACACTGCCGCTCCAAGCCCCAGTATGGCTTCAGGAAAGGTATGAGTGTGATGGACAGCCTTAGTCTCCTTACTACCGATATTCGCCTGTCCTTTTTGTAGAAGCGAGTTCCTTGTAGGAGTATTTCCGGATATCTTCCGGATTCTAATTGTTGTGAGCGACTGCTGTCTGACCTCCCAATCCTGTAAGAGCACATGCGTAATTGTCTCATCCGTTAGTTAGCAGTTACACCGCTAGTAGGTGAGGGTATTTGGAAACACCCTAACACTCACATAGAAAATACCTGTACTCCTTATCAAACCTTAGCGGATCAATCAAATATTTGTGCTCACTGTTGCATACACTACCAACTGCACCACAGAGGCATGATAGGTTCTAGTTTTCGTGAGTAAATAATACAGTATGTTATTTTTTAAATATGTTTATTTAGTTTTGCAGTTAATTGACATAATAAACATTTGTAAGCAAGCAGCGACTGTTATAAAAAACGTATCTCCCAAAAAATATACATTATTATGTCTTCTAAATTCACCACTATGTAATAGTGTTTTTTAAAACTTTTGTTCAAAATATTAGCTGCAAATTCTTGAAGTTGGTTTTGGTGACCAATTGGTTCGTCCTGTACCTGTTATCAAAATCTGACGCGAATCGCCACTTTTAGGAAAGCTGCAACAAACCAATAATTATTTAACTAAACACAACACAATAAAAAACATAACAAGTGCTTAAGTATATTCACATGCAATGCAAGCTGATACACCTGCTGACAAACGATCAAGGTCGGGCACAGGAGCGGATACATACTAAAAGAGATTGGGATATGAAGGCAGCAGTCGTTTCTAACAGCACCGACAACAAAGATATTACAGCTGCTACTATTAGTCTAGCATAACAGATACCGACCACTAAAGTGGAAAATTTGGGCGATCCGAAACCTCGCGGTTAGGTAATACAATATTTAAAATAAAATATTGAAGTTTAGAACAGTTCCCACAACATCTTAGAAATGTAATAGCGTGTCTATAAACTACTTCTACTTGAATCACAATCCAGATCTCAGACTCACCTGCATGTTGGTGCAAACTGAATGATGAAGCCAGGGCGCTATTAAGTTTAAATAAATGTAGCATATACGACACGACCAGCATTTTGTTTTAAAATAAAATCAGATCTGGGGTAATTTAGCATACATGATATGGCGACCCTGACTTTTATTTATGTTAGGTGTTTGACTTCTTAAATAATGATATTTGATCTTATTTTTTATTGAAATTCCATCTTGAATGCAAGATGCACAATATAGGTACGAGTACTTCTATTAAAACCTAGTAACTGATAAAACTTGGTAGTACTTACGAATGAAAAGATAGTTTTGTTACCATCATTCTTACATCCTAAAACACTACATTGCACCATCCTTTGATTTGAATTAATATTTCGTTCGTCATATTACTCCACAATGAAATATAACACAGTTTTGTACCTTTAAACCATCTTTAAACCGCTTTATAACATTTTTTTACAATAATGACAATTAACTGCAAAACAGCTGTCACACTTTGTTTCGCTCAATCTCAATATTGTGCTGGAAAAACAGGCACACTGGATGAAACAAAAAATGTAATCAATATGTTTCTTTTCTTCACACTATAACTTGCTATCTTTCTTGTGTGAGTGAGACGAAAGCTATCAATTCGTCCTAAGAAATTCGTCTAGTGTATTCTCTGTCTACGACTAAATGCAAGATCCGTCTGGACCCGCCATCTTGCTTATAGTTTAGGGTCACCATAATTTTTTTGATTAAACATTTTTACAATCTCATAATAGTAGGTAGGTAGATACTTACGTACCGATTGTTTTAAATTGGAGATGTACCGTTATAAGGTCATTGGATGATCGTGCTTCGATTTACGATTGTGTAAAATTTCGTATTAAACCTGTTAGATTTTCATGAAATATGGTGAATTCATGTTGTGTGACAGGGTGCAAAAATGAGTCTTATAACGGTAGCAGCTTTTTTTTCTACTAGTAAGTAACAGCAACAACCATATTTTTTGAGGAGCATAGAATTTTGTTGTACAGTTTTTTAATCTCTTAGTAGTAGGTAGATAGATACGTAACATCTGTTTAAATTAGAGATGTGCCGGTCACCCTCAGAGTGTACAAAAGGGGCAAAACCTATAATTAACATTTTTGGAACGAACTTGTTTAAAGCGGCTTACGGATGGTACTATTTAGTAGAAATCGTCGTAATAATGAAATTACATAAGCCATGTTATATCTATGCGTGTGGGTATCGAACCTACAAATGAGCACACGAGCAAGTGAGTGCGCAGCCGGGTGCGCAACTCTCTCTCTCTCTCTCTCTCTCTCTCTCTCTCTTTGAAATATAATTTATTTTATTTTTTTAACGTCTCTTTTTCTGACGGGGGTCCGACTGTATAATATTTTTATATTATTTTTTTTTTTTCATATTTTTACTTACAATACATTCAGGAGGTTCGATCAATCGTTCAAGGAATTTGTCCTGTGTTCTAATTGGTCATGGTCACTTATTTAGAAAGGGATACGGTGGTATCCCTCGGCGGTGGCCGAGAGCCATCTCACGCGGACCGATTATGTCGCAGTAGTGCACAGTCTAGTTATAACGAGTTATAAGTATAAGGTCTTTGTTTGTAACAAACATTTGGCGCCCTCTACAATGAACTATTTGACAGTTTCTTCCCCATTGAACACAGCCGTCAGATGAGAAGTTACAGTTATAGATAAGGAATAGTTACAGGACTTTTGAACGTTGGGACCCCACAAATCTTTCGTTATTTTAGTTCAATATGCATTTAAAGCAAGGGCTTTAAAAGTACTATTTAAAAAATCTCTAGACCTAACAACTGAAACTTTGAAGTCTGTGCCACATTCCTCTATATTATTTTTCTTCTTCTTTTTCTTAGTCTTCTTTAATATTATTTGAAAATGAAAATCGAGACTACGTACTTTGGACGTTCCGGTTTCAATATTTATATCATTCTAAGTTCCCCTAACAACATTAGATTGTTTTTTTTTTAATTTGCCTTAAGACAAACAGCCATTTATACTTTCAACAATTTCAATTCTAGCTCTTTCCCGCCAAACTTTGATGTTTTGATGCACCAGGTTTAGACACTTTTACACCTATTACATTACAATTCAATGATAAGTTTGATGGGTTTATATTTTTATTTACACCTTATGAAATGCACATTTTCATTTCACTAGGCAGGTATGTTGCCGTGCAAGATAAATTCTGCTATTTAGTTTAATCAATAATTAAATTAAGTAAAATTATCGACATTATGAATATTATGTAAAATACATTGCTCAATGGGAGTAGTTAGTATAACCAAGTTCTTGGCTGATATATCAAATAAATATGATAGCGAAGCAGCTATTCATTATTTGATATGTCTTTTGACAAATATAATGGTTTACTAATATAATTTTTATTATCAATAATATGGAACTTTTTATTGTTCACACATAATGTATGCCATGTCATATTTAACTTATATCTAATAGTATTTTCTTCCTGTGACTGTAGGGGAGTGTAAACATTTCTCTTTACACTTGAAGATTCCATTTACGAGGCACAACCTTTTCGGTTTTATCGTTTAAAGAAAAAAAACAACTAGAACCTTTTGGTGCTTGGTTGAGCGGGCGAGATAAATAAATTCAAAATGGACTGTATTTGCGGGGAAAGACTAAAATGAAATTTACACGCGATTGTCGACGGGAAAAGTAATGGAAAAACAGGAATAGGCACACTACCTTGCTGCTTGCTGCGAGATGCTGAGGTGGAGGCTGCCGGGGGCGTCCCTGGACTTGAATTCCTGGCTTCCTTGCACAAAAACGCTATTTATCCATGGAAAATACAATTATTGCGATAGTTGGTGCGGGATTATTGCGAAAGGTTTGATGAGGGCGTGCGCGCGGTGTTTGTAGGACAGACCGCCAGCCCTCAATCGTGGCCGCTGCCCGTGAGGCTAGCGGCGCGAGCGCAGGTACTTGCGCGCGTAATACAGCTGTGTCGCTCCTCCTTTATGCGAGACAAGGTAGGTGCGAAAGAGAAATGGAATAAAGGGGAGCGGGGGGAGTGTCGACAACTAATTAATTAAAAACAAATGCAGATCAGCGATGCAACATAGAAAAAATAACGCGGTTATTCTTTTATCGCATCCATTTCCCCCCGGCTTGAAGGGTTACCTTCGAAAAAGGAACAACTGACTATACAGTTGCCACCAAGCTTTAGCTACTAACTAAACAAAATGCTATCGAACTAAACTAAACTAAACCTAATCGAACAAGCTATATTTTTATTGAAGTTACTGTTGATTAGGCAAAGGACAAAGAAGAATAACTGGTCGCAAGTACGAACCAGTTGCGGTTTTAACGCGAACTATATGGGTGATCCCATTTGACCCAGGGAAAACTTCTTCTACTACCCCAAGAGGCCAATGTAATGGAGGCATATTTTCAGTTAAAATAACTACAACAGTACCGACAGTAATAGGGTATGATGGAGTATTCCATTTCTGATGTGACTGTAGCGTATGCAAATAGTCTGTCCTCCAACGCTTCCAAAACGATTGAACGAGTTTATCCAATAATGCATGACGCGAGAGAAGATGAAGTCCATCTTCCTCTATTTCAAAAGCGGGTAAGTATTTTAACGGTGTAACATTCAAAAAGTGCGCTGGAGTCAGTGCAAGCGGCTCCGAGGTATCACTAGACAAGGTTCAACAAAGAGGACGCGTATTCATTACGGCCACGACTTGAGTGAGCACGGTGCTCAGCTCTTCAAACGTAAAGTGTTTGGAACGCAAAAAATTATGTAGTTAGTAGGTAGTTAAAAGGTTACGACGAGCTCCGACGTAATTCGTACCGTTGTCCAAATACATTCGAGATACGGAACTCCGACGCGACAAAAATCTTTTAAATGCAGCCATGAATCTTGGCGTGCTCAAATCACCAGCTAATTCTATATGAACGGCGCAAGTCGTCATACAAACAAAAAGACAAACATAAGCTTTCGTGGAGAGTATACTACGACCACGAGAAACTTACCCTGAAGGGGCCAGCGTAATCTGTACCCGTGTGTACGAACGGTTTAGCAGCCTGAACAACACGACAAGGACGATGATTTTTCGAGCGGTACGGTAGCAACTAAAGAGGCTTTCTTTTCCTCTGGCGGTGTGGACACAGTGGCGGGGTTGAAAGGGCTAACAGGCCATTGTTCAGGTAGGGCTTGGCACCAGGAAGAGCCATGGAACTACAACGGATGATCCAAAATCTGTGCAAGTGTTAACCCACGAGACAAACAATCGGCAGGGTAGTCCGTACCTGAGACGTGATAAAAGTTTTGCGGCGCCAATTCCGACTGAATTTTGGCCACCCTATTTGCGACAAATGTATCCCAACGATGGGGCGAAGAATGTGTCCAACACAAAGCGACGGTCAAGTCCGAGAATGCGAAAATTATATCTATATTAAGGCGATGAAATCGGCGATCTGATTTGCGAACACCAATACAAAGCATTTGTCTAATGTTGGCTGAAAGCGCGACAGCGAATAAGCGAAAGTTAACTATAATTTCGAACAAATTACCTTGGAGATTTTGACCACTGTGCAAAATATCGTTTACCGAAACATTCGAACTGGTTTTGGCGCTGCCATCTAAAACAACGCGCAACTTGGTGGTTAGTTTATCCTCGCGGACAACTTCATGGTGCGGTATGGTATACGAAGGAGCGTGCTTCGTCTCTTCGGTTTCAGGAGGCGCGGGTGAAATGAAGCCTTTATCCAAATATTCTATTTTTACGCTATCGTAAGCCTCCTTCAACTTTGGAGATGTCTGCATTTTCCGTTCTAAACAAAAGAAGCTTTTTTCGGCTGACTGAAACGAATCTCCAAGCGAATTAACATCAGCCTTAAAGGGGAGTGCGACAACATAACGACTATAAAACTCTTCACAAAGTTTATCATCCGGGCTGACAATAGGAGGGACGTTCACCTCTTCTATCTCCCGGAATTTACGGACATCGGAGTCCAGCGGCTCGACGGTGCAACAATATGACACTGTCGAGTTACAATCAAAATAAGCGGGTGCGGAACCAACAATAACAAACCCAAGAACCGTCTCTAAGGCGAGCGGCGCGGGGTGCGATGCGTGACTTTGAACCTTATGCTGTGACAGGAGGTGGGGGAAAATCTAAGCGCCAACTAACAAATCAATATCTCCTGGAACGGCGTAAGTATCATCGGCCAACGGCAAATCTCTAAAATTAGTCAATAATGAGGTATTGACTGCGACAGTCGGTAAAAGTTCGGTAACCTTATCGACGACTAGCAAATCCATCGAAAAACTAACATTAAAATCAAAACGCGAGTGGAATTTAATCCCTACAGAACCTTGAACGGCTTTAGTGGAACTTCCAATACCTTTCACAACATTACAGGCGGGGCGGTTATATATATGCAAACCAAGACGACTACAACAATTTTTACTAATAAAATTACTTTGAGAAGCACTATCTAAAAGCGCTTGAACACTATGTCCCTTACCATGCGAATCGAAAACAACAACTCGAGCGGTTGCCAGAAGTACCGTAGTAGGGCTTGTGTGCAAACTTGATAGCGAGCACAAAGCGACATCGTTCAGCTGGACGCGCGCGGCAGTAACGCCGCCGTCGCTAGGCGTGGACGGGGACGAAACCACTTGAGTGCGCTCCGAAGCGTGACTCAACGGCGCGGGCGGCTGTGACGTCACAGCGGACGATCGGTTAGGCACGAAGTTCGCGCAGCTGGAATCGACTGACGAACTACCGGACATGGCGTTATTGTTTTCGAAGTGTAATAATGAATGGTGTTTACCATTACACTTGCGACAAAAATTATTCGAATTACAGAATGAAACACGATGTTTCTTACTGAGACAATTGATACATAAATTACTAGAACGAACAAATTTATAGCGATCGCTTGGAGTGAGTTTATTGAACTCCGAACATTTATAAAGTTGGTCATGGTGACCTTGACACAAAGAACAATTTTTCGAATGCAACACTTGCGATTGCGAAGTTGTAGGTTCAAAATTAACAAAAGACTGCGTGGACTTCGTGGGCTTACTGCGATTAGTCGGACTATTTTTCGCTACTCCGTGGTTTAACGAAGTTCGTTGCAAAATTCGAATATGTTGACGAACGAAAGTTTCTAAATCGTCGAACTTAGGTATTTGATGGCCACGTCTATCCATTTCAAATAAGCGAACGGTTTCGGAATCTAATTTCTTTAAACCGATATATAAAAACAAAAAGTCGCAGAGGTCATTGACCTTGACATTCCATAGGGCGCGAACAGCTGATGCAAAAATATCTAGGAATTTTTCTAAGTCGTGTTCATTACACGATGAGCTATTTTTCAAATTAAATATTTGATCCAAATAAGCGGTTGTTACAAAGCGTTTGTCTTCGTATTTGACCTTCAAAGTATTCAAAATCAAACTATAATTTTCGGCGCAAAGCGTCATATCGGCATAAACGGTTTTTGCTTTCCCGGTTAGTTTACTAATTAAGTAATGTAATTTTTCAAAATCCGATAACGAATTATTATTATGGATCGTATTTTCGAAACTAGCGAAAAACAAAGGCCAATTTTTAATATCGCCATCAAATTCGGGTATTTGTATGGGCGGTAATTTAGGTCGGTCCCGTTTCAGCAAATCAAAACCGGCTGGCCCGGGTTTCGAATCGGTGACTATTACGGGCACGGGCGCTTGCAATGCAACAAATTAAATCTTTTCGACACGTTTTATGCGACAAATTAAAATTTTATCAAGAACATTTTCTAAATCTAAGCGCAAAGTATCTACGGTTTCGATCGAGGATAAAAACAATTCTTTTATTGATTCATCTGCGATCCTCGATGAATAATCACAAATTAATTGCATACGCTTAAAAAGGCTATCCTTCTTAGCGTGTAATAACTGTGGTGTGTTTTAACTGTAGATCCGGAATCTCTTTCGGAGGCATTGTTAAAACAAAACAACTATAGCTACCTACAGTGCAAAACTAACGAACTATCAAAATGGCAGCGGTGGTAAGCAGCGAGACGCGACGCGAACGAGCGTAGGTACATACTTGCGCGCGCTCGGGCCTAGGTACCTGCATGCGTGGTCTACCTATTACTATGCGGTGCAGTCGAAATTACCAACTATTTATTACCTACCCTAATGGAATAAAACTATTATCTATGCGTTTATTTCCTATAGAATAAAAACTTTTACCTAATCTATGCGTTTATTCCGTGGTGGAATAAAAACTATAACCTATACCTATGCGTTTATTCCGAATGGAGTAAAAAACTATAACCTATACCTATGCGTTTATTCCGTGGTGGAATAAAAACTATAACCTATACCTATGCGTTTACCCCCTATGGGATAAAAACTATTGCGTTTCCATTAGCAAACTACTAAAGCGAGTTGATCAAAATCCGGAACGTTAGGACAAGAAAATGGTAGAGCGGGCGAGATAAATAAATTCAAAATGGACTGTATTTGCGGGGAAAGACTAAAATGAAATTTACACGCGATTGTCGACGTGAAAAGTAATGGAAAAACAGGAATAGGCCCACTACCTTGCTGCTTGCTGCGAGATGCTAAGGTGGAGGCTGCCGGGGGCATCCCTGGACTTGAATTCCCGGTTTCCTTGCACGAAAACGCTATTGGAAAATACAATTATTGCGATAGTTGGTGCGGGATTATTGAGAAAGGTTTGATGCGGGCGCGCGCGCGGTGTTTGTAGGATAGACTGCCAGCCCTCAATCGTGGCCGCTGCCTGTGAGACTAGCGGCGCGAGCGCAGGTACTTGCGCGCGTAATACAGCTGGGTCGCTCCTCCTTTATGCGAGACAAGGTAGGTGCGAAAGAGAAATGGAATAAAGGGGAGCGGGGGAGTGTCGACAACTAATTAATTAAAAACAAATGCAGATCAGCGATGCAACATAGAAAAAATAACGCGGTTATTCTTTTATCGCATGCCGGCGCAACCAGTACTTTTATTGTTTTTAAAAGTTTTCACCACGTAGCTTAATAAACTTGTCCTTTCGGTCAAACCAGTTATTATAATATTTATTCCACTCTAAAGTGGAGGTGGTCAAAATGGCTGACTTGAAAGCGTCTGGAACCTTTGACCACTAAGACTTTTCTTAATTTTAGGAAATGTACAGAAATCGTTAGGGCTTAGGTCAGGACTGTATGGAGGATGGTCAAGAATTTCTACTGTTTTCCTGCTTCAAATACTCAATCGTTTGACTCTCCTCGGTTGAGAACCTTTGCTGAGATTTCTTACACCATCTGACGTGGGCCGCCTTGTGATCGTCGGAAAGTCTAATAACAAACATTAAAGTGCTAAGGCTTATGGTAAGCCTTAAAATAGCCTTCGATGCAGAGGTTGACGTCACACTCCACGCACTTCCAAATCGTTCTCGTTTTCTTTGGACACATCCAGCAACAAGTGTGTTTAGATCCAGTGCGCACTGGGAAGTGGTTGTGATCAACTTTCGGTCTATCCAGTCGTATTCGATCTGATGTTCAGTCGTCTGCGTTCGTGGGTCAGGTCTATTTGTCGATGTCTTCTAATCAAATCTTCCGCCAATATGATTCTAAATTTTCGATGTGAGATATTTGAACGAACAATAGAAAATAAAACGTAACAATTAAATAAAGCGCAATTGAATAAACGGCGGAAGAGCTTTTTATACCACACCCTGTTTCTAGCGCGTTCCATAGGCTGTGCGGATAAATATTGGTATTTCTTGTCAATACCGCCCATAGTCTTGTTATAATCAAGTCCTATACTCGGTTTGTAAGTCACTCTATTGTATTTGTCATTCGTCCCGATTTGAAGGCTATGGTATGTCGAGATCAGACTAACAGTTCTGTCTTATTTATATTTTTGACTGAATCGGGAACGAATTCTCGGTTCAGTCGCAATATTCCAAAAAAGTCGGTCTTTTGTTTCTTTAAATATCTCAATAGCAATGGGCTATTGTAAAAGTTGTAATAAGCGTATGTCCAAGGTGAAGCAGTGGCTCGATCAAGTCGTAAACAATCTTGGCAGTAGCATTTGTGGCGCAACCAGTGGTCACTCCACTTGACTGTCTGTCAAGATTGTCACTCGTCAGTGGTCTGTTATCAGTTCCGTCATTCGTCTGTTCTAGGTCAGGTTCAGAGATCTGTGTACCATTGTCATTGTCTGTAGTCGCTGATGATGTCTCTTTTCCTACATATACAAAAACTTCCAGAGATAGTCACTGGAAGACTCGCAAAGCTCGTAAGTTTTCACTCCGACCTTTGCTGCCCTTGAGGAAATTTTTTGGGCGAAGGTCAGCCTACCGTGCCATTTTAAAAGAGATTCGTCAATGGCTATCTCTTGAGAAGGCATGTATAATGAGGAACATTTGTCGTTGAAATAGTCAATAACTGGTCGTATTTTGTTTAATCTAGCCTTGTCCTGTGAAGTCTCATTGTCGGAGAAGTGAAGCATCGTTTTTAACAATAAAAATCTGTTGTAGGACATGATTTTGGCAAAATACGACATTGTGCCAAAACCATTGAAAGTAAAAAAATGACTCTTCTTCTGATAAAGGGAAAAGTCCTTGTAAGATGATTATCGTTAAAAATGTGATCATTACGTCCCTGGTTGTGGGTGTCCAACGGTTAAATCGGGAGTGATTAGGTAGTGAATTCTGCTCAAGCAACTTAGCGATCTTTTGCTCTGCGTAACGGTTGGTTTCCTTGCACAAAAAGTCTATAAAGTCCGCGTCTATCATCTTGTCAAAAATGTCAATAGGCGTCTGGTTAGTCAAGTCAAACGTCGGTCCTGATCTCCCAATGAATGTCTCACGTTGTGCAAGGAAAGTCTGTCTGTCTTTGGTCCAGTCGAAAGTGTAGCAGTCGTTAGTAACGATGTCACGCAGAGCTAGATCATTGGCAAGATCTTCCGTCTTTAACACGTCGGCTTATAAAGCAGTCAAGTCAGTTATACAAGCAGGTTCATTCTCAGCGTATCTGAAGTCAGTCTGGGCGATACACGGATCATCGACGTTCTCAATATCGTTATAGTCATCATCAATCACTGTTGTATGCGTCAGTCAGTCGCGATCGCAACCATTCCTCCATGATAACTTCAAATCCATTGTCGCTGACACCTGAAACAACACCTTGAAAATAAGACACATTACACTTTTACTGCCTCGGTGGCGCAGTGGTAGTGTATGCGACTGTCGCGACTGAGGTCCCGGTTTTGATTCCTGGGCCGGAAAAAATATTTTTGTGATCCACAAATGTTTGTTTCGGAGTTTGTGTTATGTATACTATGTAAGTATTTAGAAATATATAAGTTCAGTCAGTATTAACTCGTCAGGTGCGAGTATGTCTCGGCGGTGTAGTTGGTAAACGCGTCTGGTGCGTTGAACCAGACGAAGCTGGTTCGACTCCAGCTCAAGAATGAAATATTATTACACCTTAAAATTTTAAGAAAAATATAAGTTCAGTCGTCTAAATCCCATAACAGAAGCTTATATTAGTTTACTTTGGGCTAAACGACGCTGTGTAAAAAATAATGTCCTACAACACAATATTTTACATGAAGAAACTTTTATGCTTACCAGTTGCTTTTGTCCCAGATGTAGAAGCTTTGGATGTGGAGGAGGAAACAACATCTATGTCAGCGCCAATATCTGGTAAAAAGAATTTAATAAATGTCTTCACGGAAGTAAAACTTATTCATATGTAGGTATAGTATTTCATTAAAGCGCCGGCAAAACAACTAATCTCCTATGCAAACGTAATACCAAAATCATAATTAACTTGAGAATATCTCGACATATCATCGCTGTTATTAGGATTAAGAAAGTATTTCGGTTGTTTTTTTATGTTTCGATTCAAAATTTTTCTTAACAATATTTACCAACTTCAATTTTTATTTTATTTTATTATAAGCGATTATATTTCGTACATGTTTCGACATTAACGAGATATTTGCCGCCTATATGTTTTATATTAAAAACGAAATTAATCATTATGTAATTTAAACAGAAACACAGCTTATACATATAAAACCTAGGCTTCTAAAAGCTTTTTTACATTGTTGTTTGTGTGTTGTTTTATATTGTTGTTTGTACAACAATCTGTTAAAAAGAAAAGTTTAATTCTAATATTTTCAATGAGTAACAAGCAAGGTAAAAAATAATTGTAACAGGGTAAGGTCTAGGGTAGTCTAGGCTGTACAGAAATCTAATCTGTACAGCCTAGAGTTTTGGACATAAACTCTAGATATGAAACATATTATAAAAACAGATATAAAATGTATGGAAGCTTCCAAGTCTACCTATAACCCTAGTGTTCTACTAAATTATGTTTTAACAAAACTAAATACCATATATTATGAGGGGTACAAAATTTTCACAGATGGATCAAAGAGTCCTGCTGGTATCGATGCAGGAATTATTGACTTAAACTTGGGGAACCGAGTTGGATATAAGATTAGCTATAACACCTCAATAATGTTCCTGGCAGTGTTTGCAATTTTACTGTTACAATTTTGCAATTACAATTAGCCTTGAACACAATGTAAATGAAATTGATATCTTCACAGACAGTAAGAGCGATCTACAAAGGACAGTGACCGCATCTGGCCTGAGCGCGGACAGCAGCTTTGGAAAGTTATAAAACTTGTAATACATTTTATTTATTTAACAATAAGTATTAATGACAATTTGGTTGTAGCCACTTATCTGATATTCAAGACGAATTAAAAAAATATTTGTCTTGGCTTACAAACGGATATTATTTAAATTGTCACCCATGTGTTGCATAAAGAGTAGGGAGAAATAAGTTTAGTTTTTAGTCATTATTATTTCATTAATAACTGAAACTAAAAAACTGTGCTAAATATTTTGTGTGATTATTTTATTGTTTATTTAAAATATTTCAATATGTCTTAAATACTAAATATGTTTAAATAAATGCATTTTTTTTTTAAGTAAAAACATATTGGGAATTTTAGTTTTCATCTTCTAGCAACACTGATTAACCTGTCATCGAAGTCGAACGACCTTGAATGACGAATGTAAACAAAGTGTCTTATTAAAATTATATTTTCTACTATATAATTATATAGTTCGCGTTTGTATTTATCGAGTATTTTGTATCATAATAACTAATTCAACTTCTCACGACCACCATGGCTTTTTGGGTCCTTTAATAAAGACATTGGCATTTTTTTGTTTATTGAATCTGTTGTGGTAATGGTACTACACACAGAAGTCGTCATAACTCTTGACCTGATGGAAGTGCCGTATGTAATTCTTCAGTGGATTGTACCCTGAGTAGTAAGTTTTATTTTATTTTCAAGTAGGATGTTATAAATGGTCGGTTACTTACTTTTAGTTTATTGATTTTGAAGGATTTACTTAATTATATTTATCAAAGTGACCAATATACATAGACTAGCTGTGCCTCACGCCTGACTTCCCATTTATAATAATTTATTGAATATAGTGTATTTAGCATATTAATGTATTAAACTCTGCCCGATATTATATATCTATAAAAAAAAAAAATAGCGTTCAAATGTTATAAGAATTGTTTGTAATCAGTTCAGTGGGCTAGCCAGTAGCTGCATAACCTGCAGATTATATGGCCATAGATTATTTTGGAGCCTCTTAAATCAACTTTTACCAAAATGTTTGTTACCTATGCCTATTCAAGTACTTTTCATTGCCTTTTTTGTTTCAGTTAAGAACATCTGACAGAACCTGTCATACTTGTTTGATCTGCCTTATGGGCAAAGTTACTTGCAATCTGTAAGGACATTATAATTTTCAAGTCAAATAACAGAACCCAGAAGCAACCATTTTTTTGCCAGATTTGGAGAGAGCCACTGATACTCTATTATATTGTTTTTTTCCTGAACTGTAACTATGAAGAGAGATATTTAGTTTCTAGGTGACTCAGAGTACATATATAAATAAAGTATATATGATATATACTACAGCAATGTCTGACTTGCCAATTCCATTTATAATTTCCTTATACTTGGTGACAAAAAATAATGCTTTTATTTTTTATTTTCTATATAATATTGATGTAGTTTTTTAAAGGCTGAGTTATACTAAATACAACAACCAGGATCATAATATGGTAAACACATAAGAAATAATGGAACATATTTATTGTTGAAATGTGCACAGATAGAAATAGCAACATTTTGGGCATGATTTCTTTTAGCCGTCAACTGCAGATTATTAAGAGATAAAGTGCTAATTATGAGCTGATGAACTTGTGACATTGTTATTAACATGTGAATCACTTTATATAGAACTAAATTAGTGAAAACAAACTTGCGAGTGACATATTGCATTTAAAGAGAATAATTTGCTACCCTCTTTTATTTGACAGATTTATTTTTCTTTATCTGTCAACTGCATTCATGACATCTAGGGTTACTAACAAAATTAATTTTCTAAATTGATACCGGATATATGTACTTTCATTAAACATAGTAGCCATCCCTGAAAGATGGGTTCCACTTAGATATGAGCGCCGATGCCTAAACTGCCGGCGGCGGCGCGACGATATTTTTATATCCGGTGGCGTCGGCGGCGTGACCTACATTTAACAACCAACCTTCATTTAATTAAAATATTATTTTACGTATAATTAAGGATTTAGAGATTCGGGGGTAAGTAGAAGCGGACATGCCGCCATCCCTAACAGCACTTCCGAGGGCTGCAATTCTACTCCGTCACGAATGCCACTAGGGCCACTAGGGCTAGGGTCTTCCCCTGAGGCATCGCGCACCAGTTCGTACCAGCTTTTGCCAGAAGTGAGAGTGTGCCAAGAGTAGCGTACTAAAGTACCAACCTTTAGGCCCAAAACGGCGGGAAGTGAAAACGGAGTTTAGGTTAGCTGTGTGGAATCTTAGGGGTGGAATGGAAGCTAAAACTAAGAGAAGAGAAGAGAAAGCTTTCCACTCCTGGGCCGTCCTGGATGCTCTGCAGCGATGTTCTGTTGGTTGGCGGCACATCAAAGTGTTGAGATGCTTGTATCGCTGTCATGACAGTTCAGCTTTAAGATCAAAAGATCAAACCCATTGAGCTGCGTAAAAGGGTTTAACAGGGTGATGTAATATCTCCTAAGCTCTTCGCCAAAGCGCTTGAGGATGTCTTTAAGTCGCTGGACTGGGAGGTGTACAGCGTAAACATAAACGGCGAAAGCATCTCACAGTTTCGGTTTGCCGACGACATCATTTTAGTAGCGGAAACGCTGGAACAATTGAGCGGGATGCTGCACAGACCTGATGTGTTGTCATTTGTCAAGGTCATGTTTAATAAGCACGTAACGATGGTTCCAATATACGTCAAAGGATCGAGACTAGAAATTGTGCCGGAATATACCTACTTCGGGCAAGTTATCCAACTTGGCAAAAAGAACCTGTAAAAGGAAATTGCCAGATGGAAAGCTTGAACTAAGCAACATTCAGAAAACGGCGTGGGGTTTTCTATTTGCCTATACTGCAACGCCTTAAGACAAAGTTTGTACTACCGGTTATGACCTATAGTGCCGAAACGTGGACACTTCGTTCATGCCATATGATGCACAATGAACTATGGAGCTAGCTATCCTTCGAGTGTCTTTGAAGGATAAACTCCAAGGTTATTCGTCAGAGGAACAGGTTGGTCGATATACCTGGCAATGTACGTTAAAGTGGCAATGAGTTAGCCAGATCTGTAGAAGAACCGATGGCCAATTCAGTCAAACGTGAATTGGGTTAAGTCAAAATGTTTGGTCAAGCTGATGATGAGGCTCGTAAAGGTTTTGCAGTTTCGCATCGACTAAACAGAGCCCCACCCCTCGTACTCGGTGCGCCGACGTCAAGAGACGGCGGCGGCAGCGCGGTCAAAATCGTGGTGGCGGCGGCGCGTCGGCGCGGCGCTCATATCTAGTTCCACTCCGTGAGTGATTGTCGATTAACCATTATCAAAGAATTCAACATGGAGACTAATAATTCTTTAAAATCCCCGAACCCAACAATATCACAAACAAATAGAAGTGAAAACTTGGCCCATAAAAGACTAACGCAGCAAATCTTTCACTCGTCAATGTTCACTAGACCTGGAACTCAAACTGCGTGTAGGTCTGACAGTTCACAAAATAAGGATATTACAGACAATGATGAGTGGACTGAAGTTCCTATAAGAAAAAGACAACGTGAAAGTCCAGAAACTAAACAAACAGCAAAACATAAACTTACAAAACTTGATGATAAGTCAACCTACTCAAACTTCAAACAGTTTTTCTGAGCTTGATAATGATTTTCAAGATGCTCAAACAGAAAATAGCTCCGAAAAGCCCACTAAACCACCACCAATACATGTGGATAGAGTTTGTAATATACAACCACTGCTCAAATTGCTTGATGATGTAACTGGCGGTCAATATGAATTAAAAATTCTCAGGAATGAAAAAGTCAGAATTCAACCGAAGACCACAGAACTGTACACTAAAATTGTTAAAAAGCTACAGGAAAAAAATACTGAATTTTACACCTACAAACCTAAGCATGAACGTTGCTTTAGAGTAGTACTTAAAACCCTTCACCCATCTTCTGATCTATTAGAAATCAAAGAAGAACTACAATCACATGGTCACATAGTGACAAATATATGGAATGTTAAACAAAGAAACACCAAAAAGTCTAACCATAACAATAAATCAATATATGACATCAAAAGCTTACTCCATTGCAAAATAAAATTCGAACCACCAAAGCCTAAACGCGAACCCCCCTAATGTGCCAATTGCCAACAATATGGACATACCAAAAAATATTTCTTCAGAAAACCAAAGGGTATCAAATGTGCTGGAGACCATGCATCAAGTTGCTGTGAACGTATGGGGAAATCAGAATCTGTAAAATGTATACTTTGTGAAGGCAATCATCCAGCCAATTACAAAGGATGTTTAGTATACAAGGAGCTTCATAAAATTACGTATCCACCTCAAGCTAGGGCCAAACATGCACCAGAATCGCATGTCAAACCTCACCTAATAAAGAATACCTACACAAAAAACCAGGCCAATATAGCCAATAGACCTACCTATAGTGAAGCATTAAAGTCTGAAAAACCTGCACAATCTTTACAAATCCCCCAAAGAGGCATCTCAATTGTACCGGACCAAATAATTAGCAGAGATCTAAAAGAGATGATGAATACTATGTCTCAGCTTATGCAACAACTCACCACGATGAAAAACCTTATGGAACTAATGACTAAACTGACGCGTTCGATTAATTAAAAATAGCCCTATGGAATGCCAACGGGCTCTCAAACCATGTCTTGGAAATAGAGACATTTTTAAAATTAAATGTAATAGATATATTATTAATATCGGAAACACATTTCACCAAAAAAAGCTATTTTAAAATTCAAAATTTCTCCTTTTACCATACAATGCACCCAAATGGTACAGCACATGGTGGATCTGGAATTATTGTAAAGAATAACATCAGACACTATGAAGCAGAGCCATTTAAAACACCTGAAATCCAAGCAAAAAGTATAGTTGTTGAGGATTGGAATGGGCATCTTAACATCACTGCCCTATACTCTCTTCCTAGAACATTCCCAGAATAACATCAAAAAATAAGCTTACATAAACTTCTTTAGGACGCTGTGACCAAGGTTTATTGCTGGAGGTGATTATAATGCCAAAAACACTTGTTGGGGCTCTCGACTGATTAATCCTAAAGGAAGACAGCTGCAGGAAACAGTCAATACTTTACTGTTGAAGACAATATCATCAGGCGAACCAACATACTGGCCTACTGATCCCAATAGAATCCCGGACTTGGTGGACTTCTTTGTTGTAAGGGGGTTGCAATTGACCTGTTTTAGGTGCACTTGCACTCCGGACCTCTCTTCCGACCACAGTGTTATATTGTTAGAAGTCACAAGAAAACTCATTCAAGTGGAAGACATTGCAAGATTACATGGACCCAGAACCAATTGGGACCAATTCCGCTGCTTAGTGAGGTCCAGTATAAATAACGAGCTGCCCTTCAAAAATCAGGAAGACATTATGAAGGGGGTTGAACACTTTAACCAATGTGTTCAAAATGCAGCTTGGGATAGTACTCCTACTTTCACGAATTATAACAGGTACAAGTGTTCGAGAGCACTTCGTGAACTAGTAGCTGAAAAGCGCCAAGCACGCAAAAGGTGGCAAATTACTAGATTTCAAAGCGATAAGTCACACTTAAATTATTTATCTAACAAGCTAAAGCAATTATTAAGCACTGAAAAAAATGAGAGGCTACAGAATCACCTGCAAAACCTTGATTCTACAGTTGCCAGTGGATATTAGTTATGGAAGGTTACAAAACAACTTAAAATACCTGTTGTATACAAACCACCGATTCGCAGAAGTGATGGCTCATGGGCCAAGAGTGACCTTGAAAAGGGAGAGTCTTTTGCATCTTACCTTGAGGATGTATTCAAACCAAATCCTTCGAACCGTCCTTTAAGTGATGTATATATTCTAAGAAGCTTTGAAGAACCTTTGCAACTTGATCTGCCCATCCAAAGGATTAAGGAAAATGAAATTGTGACTATCATCAAGAACTTAAACCAAAAAAAGGCCCCAGGATATGACCTGATTACTGCCAAGATACTCAAGGAACTCCCAATGTCTGCCATAAGATTCCTTACGCAAATATTTAATTGCATTTTGAGAAGAGGAATATTCCCGCAACAGTGGAAGGTAGCCAAAATCAAAATGATTCCAAAACCGGGCAAGCCTCCAGAAAATGTGTCGTCTTATAGATCAGCCTCAGCCTGTTGCCTATATTGTCCAAGCTTATGGAGATTCTCTTCCTAAAACGCCTAAATTCTATAGTGTCTGAAGCTAACATAATACCCTGACCACCAATTCGGTTTTAGAGAGAAGCATGGAACTATAGAGCATGTCCACCGTTTGGTTGAACAAATCCACAAGGCGTATGAAAGAAAGGAGTACTGTTCTGCAGCATTTATGGATATATCGCAAGCATTCGACAGAGTCTGGCATGAAGGCCTGCTGAGTAAAATAAAACATCTTTTACCATCAAACTACTATATATTTTTGAAATCGTAGCTCACAGACAGAGTTTTCTATGTCAGTCAGGGAGAGGCCCTTACCAATCTGCGCAAAATTCAAGCAGAAGTGCCGCAGGGGAGTGTGCTTGGCCCAACTCTATACGTGCTTTTTACTGCAGATCTACCTGCGACGGAGGCGGTAGTTATAGGCACTTTTGCCGATGATACAGCAGCCTTCGTCGACAAAGACCCCACACAGGCAAGTCTGATTCTCCAACGCAGTCTGGCTGATATTACAGAATGGCTAACAACTTGGCGAATCAAAGCAAATGAGAATAAATCATTCCAAGTCACATTTACCACAAGACGTGCCACATGTCCGCCAGTAACACTCAATGGTGTGCAGATTCCCTAAGCAAGGAAGGCTAAATATCTGGGACTCTACTTGGATAGTCAGCTCACATGAAAAAATCACATTTTCACGAAACGCAAAGCTCTGGGAATCCAATTAAGGAAAATGTACTGGCTTTTCAGCAGAAAGTGTGAGCTGTCATTAAACAACAAAATTCTAATATATAAAAGTATTTACCTTTGGGGGACTGCATCCCAATCCAACATCGAAATTTTTCAAAGGTTCCAGTCGAAAGTGCTAAGGCTGATTAATGACACCCCTTGGTACATCCTAACTACATCATGATCTCGGAATCAGAACTGTAAAAGACGAGATAAAACACTCAATACAGAGGTACAGGAAGAGACTAAACGCACATCCAAATCCATTGGCGAGTTGTTTAATGAACAGCAATTTTAAATTCAATAGATTGAAAAGAAATACCCCCAAAGACCTATAAAATGAAAGGAAACATAAAATGAGGCACGTGTCACTGGACTGCGACTCATGTCCTGTACTAAATATCTAATAAAAAAACTTCAAACCGTTTGCTGAATGTTTTGACAAAAAAAACAGATTGCAATGATTATAAAAAAAAAGTTAAGAGGTAAAATACAAAGCAAACAAAATATGTATTTTGCTTATATATAAGCAAAAAAAAACATATTTTGTTTATATATGAAAAAAAAAACGTTGGCAACCTAAAAACCATTAAACATTATTGTTACAGCATTTTCGGGCAATCACCTATTAGTTGTTTGCAGCCTCCAGCTCAATCCTAGACATTGTTTTACTAACATAAATGAAGATTATAATGACACATTTGAAAATTAAATTGAGAATAAAACCTGCCATTTCGTTTTTATTTATTTTTTAAACTACCTGGCTACAAAAAAATCTATGTTACAAAGTTGTCCGCATCCGGGCCAAAACCCCATAGAGTCCTTTGGCTTGATGTGCCTCTGATCGCAGAGGTGCTGCAGTGGAATTGATATAGAATAAAATAGAATGGCATTTTTTTTGGAATGTCTGTCCCCAGCTGTGGTTTAGAAACTACTGGAAATACACTATAAAATGAAAAGAGAGGCCACAATATCCTCCTTGGTGCCGAAGTCATCAGAGATTTCACAATCATATCCATTCTATGTAAGCGTGGACCAGTATCCTATGGTTCAGGCTAGTTGATGTCCTAGTAAAAGCAGGACTAGGATGGAGGCACATGACGTAACTCTCCATAGGCTTTCCCAATCTACAGCAACACAAGGAGAATTAATCCCCAAAAATAGGTTTGGTCTTGCTTTAGATACCCCTCCTTGACCTTACTAAGATGTAAAGGTCAGTATGACTGTTTTACTCCTGTAAGAATAATCCTATAATTAATAGGGTGTTAAATCTACTTACCCACTAGTAGTAGGAAACATCCATCTACATTTCTGACAACTATATAGACGAGGATTAACAAGCTTGTCATAATGAATGCTTCTCAAGCACTCAATGTTCTCAATCTGACAAATTGGAGGAACCCATTTAGCTCCTACTTTACCATCAGGAATGAAATTAGTCAACAGTGAATTACAATGGATAACACAAAAGGGTCAAAATATTACTATCAAATACAGCTTAAATTGGAGCGTAGTTCATGTACATTACGTGAGTTTTTATTACACTTCAATACATGCAGTATTTCCTAAGTAATAACGACGAGAAGTTATAGCCTTTTTTTGAATTTCCGAGAAATGGCGCGCTCATTATGACGTCACAACGTAGCACAGACTGGGACAAGGCGCTGCGCGACGTACGGGTGCGAGCAAGAGCGCGGCTCTTGAATGAGCCGTGTTGTGACGAATGCGTCACACGCGTTATACGCCCTTTAATCGTAAATATTTCAGCCATTTTTTGAAATATAAGTTTGTTTCATATTTTTTAGTAGATTTATTTGTCATTTAAAGTAAAAAACGTTTGTTAGACCCATTTTGTGTACTGCTCTCATCTTCAAACACCAATTGCTCCTTTAGTAGAACATTTTCAGATGATCCAACACTATTTTGTACTATATGTGACTGAGAAACTTCAGCAGATTTAACATTATTTTCTTTATGTTCAATCGTTATCTCAATATTTTCATCAATTTAATTCATAACTACGATGAATACCCCATCATGTTCATTGCCTACATCTGTGTTAGTTAAATATCACTGATTAATTTCCATTGTAATAATATTTTTTGAGACCCTCAAATCTTTTAACACTAAAACAGTTTCTTAAATAACGTTTAGTTATTTTTTTCTTATCAAAATGAGTTCACGTTTCTCAGGTGTGTGACAGTTGAGTGCAGGCTGAATGTAATGTTAATTAGTTTTTTTATACTAATGATTGACGTTTGCATTTTGCAACACCTATGTTCCACTGCCATGCTGAAACAGGCAGGCAACAAAATTTCAATGGACTATGTCTGCTAGAAATTCAGTAATAGATAGAATTTGTCCAATAGCCAGAAACTTTAAAAAACCAAACGTGTTAGAGCTCAACACTGTTACATCAGTAGTCAACATAGGCTAGTGATCAAATTGATGATGGTCGAAGAAATACAAGCTTAGAAAAATTCAAAGAAAATGCAAATACTTTAAAACTAGCCTTTCAATATTTACGAGCGTATAATATTAATTTATGTGCATATAATAGCAGAAAGCGTGGCACAAATTATCTCTTAATTTTCGAACTCTTGTAATGAAAGAAAGCGTATTGCACATGGCACAAACACAAAATAAAACCGTATTCTATTAAATGCAACACTTGTCTGCCGCGACCACAGCCGCGACTGGCCGCGACTGCCGCTCGCCGATTGTTTTTTTCCTTTTTTTTTTGTTGTCTTCGCCCATCTTGGGCAGGCAAAGGAAACTTAGTCCATACACCTAGTCTTCAGTATTTATTATTTTCTTATAATTTTGTTTTAGTCCTGTCTAGTCGTTTGTCGATGTCGAGTCCTCAGTCCTAGGTCCTAGTCCGTACCCCAATTTAATTAGTAGATACAGCAGTTCGAAAATGTGCATGAAATCAAAGTATGTTGCAGTGGTGTACTTTGTTTTAACCTCGATCTCCATTTAAAGCCCTAATAAATGTGTCATTGCTTTTCTTGGTAAGAGGACGACTTAGGATAGGATTTGACACTGACAAAGGACTGGCCATGACTAAAATCTAAGAATTGTGTATTAAAGACAAGGCTGTTTACACTGAGTTTCCTTGACCTGCCCAAGATGGGCGAAAATAATAAACAATGAGAAAAAAATTTAAAAACTGAAAAAACAATCTGCGAGCGGCGCGGCGTAAGTATTCTATTTTGTATAATGCCATGTGCAATACGCTGTCAATACGAGAATTCGAAAATTAAGAAATTATTTGTGCCATGCTTTTATTATACGCACGTAAATGTTGAAAGGTCAGTTTTTAAAGTTTGAATCTTTGCTTGTATTTCTTCGATCATCATCAATTTGATCACAAGCCTATGTTTTCTACTGATGTAACAGTCTTGAGCCCTAACACGTTTGATTTTTAAAGTTTCTGGCTACTGAGAGACACTTTTCACACAACGCCATCTAGCCCAGAGTAAGCTAATATAAGCTTCTGGTATGGGGTCTAGATAACTGATAAACATACTTATATATTTCTATAAATACAAACATATTTTACACAGAAAACACCCAAAATATTTGTTCAGACCCGCAATTGAATCCTGGACCTCAAGCACGGCAGTCGCATACACACTGCGCCAGTACCGAGGCAGTCAAAAAGTCTCTTCAGGCAATGCAGCCTGTGCCTACCTGTTTTAGCATGGCAGCGGAGCATGGGTGTTCCAAACGTCACTCATTAGAAAAACAACTAATTATCATTTCTATTTAGATACAAAAACCTCATCTCAGCCTGCACTTAACTGTCACAAACCTGAAAAACGAAGACATTTTATTAAAAAAAAAAAATTAAACTTATTGAATCTGTTTTATAAAAGATTTGAGGGTAACAATCAATAATTTTACGATGGAAATTAATCAGCGATATTTATCTAACACGGATGGAGGCAATGTAGGCAATGAACATGATGGGGTATTCATCAGAGTTAAAAATGAAATAGATGAAAATATTGATATAAGGGATGAAAACGAGATAACGATTGAACATGAAGAAAATATTGTCCTATCTCCTGAAGTTTCTCAGTCAAACATAGTACAAAATAGTGTAGGATCATCTGAAAATGTTCCACTAAAGAATCGATTGGTGTTCAAAGAAGAGAGCAGTGCACAGAATTGTGACCCGCTATTGATTAATTTAATTCCTGATGGTGAAGAAGAAGATGAATGGGTTTCTCCGATTTGTCAGATTGAAAACATTGAGTGCTTGAGAATCATTCATTATGACGAGCTTGTTAATCCTCATCTATATAGTTGTGAGAAATGTAGATGTATATTCCCTACAACTAGTGGGTAAGTAGATTTTTGACACCCTTTAATTATAGGATTTGTCCTGCAGGAGTAAAACAGTTATACCAACCTTTACATCTTAGTAAAGTCAAGGAGGGGTATCTGATCTGAAGCAAGACCAAACCTGTTTTTGGGATTAATCTTGTGTTACTGTAAATTGGGAAAGCCTATGGAGAGTTATGTCATGTGCCTCCATCCTAGTCCTGCTTTTACTAGGACATCAACTAGCCTGAACCATAGGATACTGGTCCACGCTTACATAGAATGGATATGATTGTGGAATCTCTGATGACTTCGGCACCAAGGAGAACAGTAGCTTCTAAACCACACCTGGGGACAGAGAGAGACAATTTATATGTAAAATTGTCTAAAGTAATGAAAAAAGCAATTCTATTTCTATTCTATAATAATTCCACTGCAGTTGATCTAAAAGTAGGAAGTCTTCTAAATCTAAAATATTATATAACAATCGCACTTCACAAGTCACACAGAATAGAACCGGAATTGCTCTTCTTAGCTGTCAGAACATGATTAGATTACGAAAACTAATGAGCATCCACTGTCATAGTGCACTGTCAAATTATACAGGGCGTGTTCTGCTTATCGCCCGCAACGCCCATGACCGCGACTGCTTGAATTGGAGTTCCACTAACGTAAATGGTACGCGGGCATTGTGGTTGAAATTCAAAAGTGGAATGCACATCTTGAGCGCTGTAAGCCCATTTGGACCCACCTATATTTTGTGAGGGAAGTGGATGCATACGATCGGTTGGCAGCGACCACGAACCGGTGGAATGATACTTTGGGTGTTACGGTCTTGAAGGTGTTAAGTGGAACTGGTTGTTGAGGGTGTTTAGTGGAACATAGCCACAGTTAGGTTCCTATTGAGTGATGATTATGAATCTGTTCTGACATTATTCAAATGGTAGACAAGAGGGCGCCCTTTAGCGCCCTAGTGGGGAACCTGGGGTGCTAAGGATAGCTATCCTTAGGGTTCATTTTTTCTTTGGCTGAATTGATATTTGATAAGGCCCTCTGTAGGGTGGTCATAAATGGGGTCAAAAGAAAGCATAAGTCCAGAAAAATCATTCTGTCATACATTTTTTTTCGTTTCTTAATATTTATTAGGGTTTTTTATCTATACAGATATGTCATCCCATCATACCCTTTTCATATTGTACCTACAAAGTACAACCTAACTTAAAAGTATTTAACTGAATATTTGAGAGTAGAGTCATTAATGTAGAGCAGTCACTAGATGGCACAACTTTTTAGTTGTTTCGGCAGTTGGTTTTGACAACATAGTCTGAACAAGGCCTACATCTAACCTGTTTAAGCCTAATTCCTTTATCAGTGACTCTCTCTTAGCTTTATTCCCTACACACTCCATCAGCAAATGTTGCACATTCTCAATTTGGCCACATCTGGTGAGCCAACTTTCTTCATCTGAAATGCAAATTTCGCTGATGGATAGTGCCCAGAATGTTGTCTTAAAATTAAGTTAATGTATTATCTACCTACTCATATTGTATCTCTAAACCAGGGTGTTGTATAAAGGTTTACACTGAATGGTCCTGTACCACATTGCCCTTTCCTGTGAGGTGTTTACGGAATGCCTTTCCCACAGTTTGAGACACATTGACATAAAATTAGGAATATGCTCACAGTAGTCTGGTGAATACTCGATCAGTGCACCTTCCGCTGCTGCCGTTCTGCAGATATGGTCGGCTTCCTCGGTGCCATAGAGTCCAATATGCACTGGCACCCATTGCAACTTCACATTCTTTTTGTGTTCTCTTAGTGAACTAAGCCTGCACACAATGTCATATGCTATCGATGCACCTCTGCGATCAGAGGTGCATCGATCAATATGTTGTAGAGTGCTCTTACTGTCTGAGAAGATAAAAATTTCATTTAGATTGTGTTCAAGGCTATATGTAATTGCTCGTAAAATTGCAATCATTTCCAGCGACATTATAGAGGTGTGTGAATCTTATATCCAACTCGTTTCCCCAAGTTTAAGACAAAAATTCCTGCACCCATACCATCAGGACTCTGTGATCTGTCTATGAAAATTTTTTGTGCCACCTATGATATATGATATTTAGTTCTGTTAAAACAGAATTTAGTAGAGCACTAGGGTTATAGGTAGACTTGGAAGCTACCATACATTTTTAATCTGTTTTTATAAAATGTTTCATGTCCAAAAGTCTAGGCTGTACAGAAATTTACCCTTACCCTGTTTTTTTACCATGTTTGTTCCTTGTTGAAAATATTAAAATTTAACTTTAATTTTTAACAGATTGTTGTACATAAAAAAGTCTGAAAGGTATTTATGGGAGGTTCAATGCGGATTCCGACGTGGAAGAGGTTGCATGGATCAAGTGTTTTCTCTCCGCATGATCGCGGAGAAGTTTCTTGCTATTAGCCAAAAGGTGTTCCGCGCTTTTGTAGATATGGAGAAAGCATTTGATAACGTTGTGAGAGAAACTCTGTGGGATTTGCTGCCCGGATATGGTGTGGACGGCTCGCTACTGCGGGCAATACAGTCGCTTTATAGAGACTTTAAGGCTTGCGTGCGAGTAGGGGGGATGTGTCACCTCTTTTTGATGTCTGTACAGGCGTCAAACAGGGATGTGTCATGTCCGCCTGGCTGTTCATAGCGTATCTGAACAGTTGCCTGCAGAAGTTGAAAGATTGTGATATGGGTGTGAATTTGGGTGACTTTAAAGTAAACTGTCTGCTGTACGCTGATGATGCAGTGCTCATGGCCTCATCAGAAGCCGACCTTCAGGCATTAGTCACTAATATGAGGAGTGTGAAAGTAAGGTTCTTTGCTTGAATGCAAGTAAAACTAAGGTTCTTGCTATTAGCCAAAAGGTGTTCCGCGCTTTTGTAGATATGGAGAAAGCATTTGATAACGTTGTGAGAGAAACTCTGTGGGATTTGCTGCCCGGATATGGTGTGGACGGCTCGCTACTGCGGGCAATACAGTCGCTTTATAGAGACTGTAAGGCTTGCGTGCGAGTAGGGGGGATGTGTCACCTCTTTTTGATGTCTGTACAGGCGTCAAACAGGGATGTGTCATGTCCGCCTGGCTGTTCATAGCGTATCTGGACAGTTGCCTGCAGAAGTTGAAAGATTGTGATATGGGTGTGAATTTGGGTGACTTTAAAGTAAACTGTCTGCTGTACGCTGATGATGCAGTGCTCATGGCCTCATCAGAAGCCGACCTTCAGGCATTAGTCACTAATATGAGGAGTGTGAAAGTAAGGTTCTTTGCTTGAATGCAAGTAAAACTAAGGTTCTAGTATTTGAAAGAGATGACGTAAGAACCAAATGCAAGATTAGGGTAAACCAGGAACGTCTAGAGCAAGTGAATGAAATTGTGTATTTAGGGAGTATGTTTAGCGCGGATGGAAGATGTGATTCGGATGTAGAACGGCGAGTAGCTGCTGGAAACAGAGTTAACGGTGCTTTGTCCCAATTAGTAAAGCGACAAAGCATCGTAAAAGAAGCACGACTGGCGATTCATAACGCAGTGCTAGTGACAACTTTGCTTTACGGTAGCGAAACCTGAGTATGTCAGCAGATGCATGAAAGTAAATTGAATGCTGTGGAGATGCGATCACTTCGAAAATTGTGCGGCGTTACTTTGGCCGACCGAATACGTAACGAAGTGATACGCAATATGGCAGGTTTGAATGGAAGTGTCAGCGTTAAGCTGGAAAAGGGCGTGCTCCGTTGGTTTGGACACGTCCAACGAATGAGTGAGGAACGATTGACAAAGAATATATATTGTGCGAAAGTAGAGGGTAGAAGAAGTCAGGGTAGGTCGAGACTTACATATGACGACCACGTGAGCAAATTGCTCAAAAACGGAAAGGTCACAAGTAGTCGGATACCCAGACGTGCGTGTAGGAAGCGATTGATGAATCTTGAAGAAGCGAAAGAAGTATGCATGGATCGCCAAGCCTGGCGATCTGTCCTCTCTGACTACCCCGTCAGGGATACAGTTGTGACGCTGGTTAAGTAAGTTAAGTTGTACAAACAACAATATAATTAAAATAAATTTCAGTATGGTATATACATATACTTTAAATTTTAGATGTCATTGTCAAAATAACAACAGTGGCCGAGGTAATGCAGGCGAAAGTTGTGATGATACTGGAGAAGTGCAACTTTTACAGCTGTAAGTAGAATGCAGTATTCAGTTTTACCATTTTAAATTGCAATTTATGGTATAGTAGATTTATTTGTTATAGAACGACAAACAATAAGAGCCGAGGTCGAGGACGGGGTCAAGGTCGAGGACGAGGTCGCGGAAGAGGACAAGGTGTACAAAGGTACATCTTCATTCCAGTCTTTTAAGTAACAACCATGTAACAACGTTAATATTTTATGACTGGTTTACCCTTTTTTTCCAGTGTTGTCCAAGATGACGTTCTCCGTCAAAGGCAGGCGGAGAGGCAGCTGACAAAGTCGGAGGTTCGAAGGGAAGTTGTCAAACGTAAGCGGGAAGCCCATCTTGAGCGGATGCTGTTACCAGATGCACCACCCCGCCAGCGACAATCAAAGTACATTATTTTCTTTAACTAAATTATCTTCTTAATTTAATCAATTTAATTTCACCGTTTAGAAATCAATAACAGCTATAGAGATCTGAAATAAAATTGCCACATATATATATATATATATATATATATACACGAAAATATGAACAGTTCCCATTTAATCCTATCATATATTAATTTTACAATACCTACTGTATACAAACTTACCCTAGTTGTTGACATTTGTGATCACTACTCTGCTCTCCTGGATAGTATCATGATGATATATGGTCTATAACCTTCCTCAATACTTTGGCTATCCAACAAACAAAAAATTCTGAGCAGTACATTCTGAGATTAGCACATTCAACCAACTAAACAAACAGCTTTATATATTAGTATAGATTCCTGTAGCATGGGAGTAGTTTTTATGTTCTTTTAATCTGCTATGTATAAAGGCTATCTAAGTATTTTTTAATTTTTTTAACAGAAAGAAATCTCCTGAAAGAATGCCATGCATAATGGCATCACAGCAAACGGTGTCTGATCCCTCCAATTCTATTGGTAAGCAAGTTACTTCTCTAACCTTGTAATGTATGCTATAAACAAATAACATTATTTAAATTTAAGGCAAACTAAGTTGGGTCGACTGTTCTTACATAACTCCAAAGAACAATGTAAGTAATATAATAAATGTAGATACAACAAATTATTAAATAACCTTAAAATATATTATAAATAATTTAAAATATATTAATATAAGGAGTCCCTTTAGGCAAGGTTCCAAAGATACTGGCAGCGTTCCCCCTTTGAATAGCTAAACTAATTCTTTGGCCGAGGTAAGGTACTTTATTCTTTGGTGTCTTTATTTTATGTAAGTTAATTATTGTAAGCCATACCTACATTTGAAACTAACAACAGACAGCCGTCAAAACCAAATGTGTAGCAAGGCTATTCTATATATGTGTTGACATTTTGAACTTCAGTATAGTGACTATCGACATTTTTAATCAGTGGGCATTTCAATCTTAGACAGTTCAAGCTTAGATATAAAAATAATAATATGTACTCGTTAACATTATGGTATTCTATATGTATGACTTGTATATCTTTATGCGAGAGTGAGTGAGATGCCAATAAATGTTATGATTAGTAAACGTTATTGTAAAAAAAATATGCGTAAACATTTAATGCGGGTATATCATTATTATAAAAAAGTTATGGGAAAATAAAGTATGCCTAATGATTTTTTCTGTTTGAATGTTATGCGAAACGAAGAGTATGCCAAAAACGTAATGCAGTTTTAAGTTAAGCCTCTAAAATTCATGCAACGCAATACGGACCCATGTAGAAGCAATAATCTTGACGTTCATAAAGTGTTACATGACCAAAATGAATAAAGATGCCCAAACTAGGGTCTGGTCATACTCTTAAATGACGATTAAAATATGGTGAAGAATTTCAGCTTGTTTCGATACGATTCGGGTAGTTCGGTGGCTAGAATGTTGCCCTGGTTAGGCAAAGGTCACGGGTTCAATCCCCGTCTCGAGTCGAATGTCTTTTCTCACTTTATTAAAAATTTATGAATAAAGATATTTTATATCATGTGGTTTATTCCAGAATGCCATTCAGCAGACCCTGCAGAGACCGTCTCTATGGGTAATATGATTTTTATTTTTTCTGTATACAGATATGTCAACCCTTTGCATTTTACGAGGGTAAATCCAAAAGTTCGTAGCCTGACCATAAAAATCAAAGAAACGTGGGTGTAAATTATTTTTTATTTTTCTACATAGTCACCATCTAGTTCAATGCACTTCTTCCATCTGAACTGCAACTTATTTATACCTTCAAAAAAAAATGATTCCGGAAGGTCGTCAAAATAACCATTTACTGCCTCTATGACCTCTTCTTTGGTTGAAAATTTCGAACCTCCTAAATGTTTCTTTAAATTCGGAAATGAATGATAATCCGAGGGGGCTAAATCCGGCGAATAAGGTGGGTGGGACAATAATTCGTAACCACAATTATGGATCTCAGCCATTGATTCGGCAGAAGTGTGAACCCGCGCGTTGTCTTGATGGAACAAAACTTTCTTACGCAACATACCCGGCCGTTTTACTTTGATTTCTTCGCGAAGCCGTCGTAAAAGATTAAAATAATAACTTGAATTTATAGTTTGGCCTTTTGGTAAATAATCCACAAAAATGATTCCCTTCGCATCCCAGAATACCGAAGCCATGACTGTGTTACTCGACAAAACGACCTTAACTTTCTTCGGAGTGGGTGAGCCGGATCTTTTCCATTGTTTCAATTGTTGCTTGGATTCGGGAGTGTGGTGGTGAACCCAGCTTTCATCCATAGTAACAAACCGGGATAAAAAATCCTCGGGATCTGCCTCAAAAAGCTCCAAACAGTCACGCGAAATTGTGAAACGAACGCGTTTTTGTTCGACTGAAAGCAACCTAGGCACCCAACGAGCAGAAACCTTATGGAACCCCAGTTCTTGAGTTATGATGTTTTGAACCCGACCATAATCGATGCCTGTGATCTCAGCTATCTTATTGATGGTCGATCTTCGGTCATTTAGTATAAGATCACCTATTTTATCGATGTTTTCCTTGGTGGTAGACGTTGAAGGCCTTCCACACCTAGGATCATCTTCAACGCTTTCCCGACCTCGCTTAAACACAGCTACCCATTTTTTTACACCGGAATAGGATGGACCAGATTCTCCTAATGTGCTCACCATATCTTCATGAATATGTTTTGGTGATAGATTTTTTTATGCAGATACTTAAGCACTGCGCGATGGTCGATTTTATTCATTCTTGAAAATCTTTTCCGATACTCTTAAACAAATATCCACAAAAAAAATTTCGCGCGCACTAACTGAACCTAACTTTGCTCGCTTGCTACTAAATAACCATAGTACAGATAGAGGTTAGATTAAAAAAAATGCATTGCTTTATCTATGTTAGGCCACGAACTTTTGGATCCACCCTCGTATGTATACTACAACATAACTTATAAGTATTAATCTGGCAAGCGGACCCCGGGCTTCGCGAGACGCAACTGGGACAGACACTCGGATGATGATGAACTTATAAGTATTAATCTAATCTAAATCTACATTATACTCATTGAATTTATAGTCGTATGGGAGCGCTCATGACCCCACTAACTCAGTATTGTGTAAACGATCACTGCGTTAAGCAACTATCGCTATGGCTGTTCGTTTCATGGATGACCACTTTGTGGCATTTACATTTGCGAGTGTTTGGCTGGGTGCTTAGGGAGGCACATTAAGCCGTTGGTCCCGGTTGCCAGTAAAATGGCAGTCGTAAACCCAGTTGAAGTCCTTATTTGGGCCTGTTCATTTCAGCACGGTAATGGGCTCACCATCTGTTACGTGGGACAAAACTGCGTTCGGTGAAATGTGGGCGTATAGTATGCCTTTGCCTACGCCTTTGGCGATATAGGCGTGACAATATGTATGAATGTAGTGGAGCGTAAGATTTTGAAATCGGTATCAATAATGGAATCGATTAACATTATTCATTTTAATAAAAAAGCCTTATTAAGTTTATAAATATTATGCATTGCATCACTAAAAAGAGTCAAACTAATTAATTTGTTAATACTTACAATTGAACATGTGGATTATTTATTTGTCTCTTCTTGACGGGTATCTCCTTACAAAGATACCCTGTCTTTTGCTAGGCTTACATGGGAACATATTGGTCCAACACGCTGAAGTTTTTGAGAGTTTTAATGTAACAGTGAATGGGGCCCTCCACTGCAGACAATCCACGCCAGCCTTATGTAGAAGAACAGTAATGGAGCAACTCCAATTATTGTACAATGTGCTAACTATGAAATGAAAAGGCGTGATTGATAAACAAGTATATATTTTGCTTGTAATTTCGCTACTAGGTGTGATATTTATACCAGTATCTAAATTTAAAATGTATAGTGTAAAAAAAAATCAGTCACGAGCTGGACTCGAATCAGCGTCTTCTGGTTTAACGCACCAGACGCGTTTACCAACTACACTACCGTCACGTGCTCGAAACTGACGAATTAATCTACCTCCTTACCTCTTAAGGAGATGTTTTACACTTTCAAATTTTAATTTTGGAAAAGTTAGCAACTAATTGCTTTTCAAAAGAGATATGTTGCACTTTACGAAGCGGTTATTGAACCAGGTCATTGAGCAGATGACGTCTAAGATACGCCCAGAAATTGACCCTAATCCCAATTTTTCACACAATTCTCCAAATACAGTGTCACAACATCACTTATGGCCGGTTTCAATATTCTATCAAGATAGATAGCTACCACAGATAAACAGTTAAATTTATAACTTTTTTGACAGATAGTTCAATGTCGTAGGTAAATATTTATTTCTATGTTTGGTTATTGAAACCGAAGTTTTCGTCGATAGGTACCGATGGTAACTATTTTGATATTATTTTAAACAATAGTAAAAGATAGATAGGTTATTGAGACTGGCCGTTAAGAGTCCGGCGGAGTGGCCGGTCAAATTCAATTCGCGGAGAACGCTGCCGTTCCTCGGATATAACGCTATTCATATTCATTCATTTATTGCGCTCCATAAGGTGATTACAGCTGTTATAAAAAATATAATTTATAACATTATGGACCCTGTCGGGCACGGCAACGTAGAAGAGAGGAGGAAGCATCGTATATGTATAAGATATAATTAAAAAATAAGAAATAAAATTTACTTATTTTCCTAAATTGTTGCATGTATTCGGTACCTACGTGTTAATATTTTATTTTTTTCTTTGGTTAGTATTTCACAGTTACTATTTATTGACAATTGACGACTATTGATGACTATCTCTGTCGCGCCACCGTCCCGTGCGAGTAGAACAGCCAGATAGATGGCTGTTCGAAATTAGTAGAAATGTGTGCATTTGCGAATACCAAAAATGATAATAATAATAATAATACCCGATACCCGTGTAAAAAGAAGAGACATAATAATAATAATCTTTATTGGACATCAATATAAGCTTTTCACTACAAAAAAAAATAAATTACATGCATTGGTTCTTTCTACTACAGGGAGTGGACGACGCTATGCCTTCTTAAATAGGCTAAAAGTAAGCCTGTGGTAAGGAAGAGCAATGCCATTCCCCAATGGAGACAAATATGTAGATAACCTTAAACGAAGTTACGAAATACATGCGCATCTATATTATAAACATAGTTATTGATTATATGTGCGTGCATGTGTGTGTGTGTGTGTGTGTGTGGTGGGTGAATGATGAATGAAACTTGATCATATTTTGATTTTATTTAGGACACTGTGTAACTTGACAATATAAGCTGTGTTTCTGTTAAAATTACATAATGATTATTTGCGTTTTTAATATAAAACATATAGGCGAAAAATATCTCGTTAATGTCGAAAGTTGTACGAAATATAATCGCATATATTTTTAAGTATATAGGTAATTCTTTTTAAGAAAAATTTTAAAAATAACCGAAACATTGATTCATACTTTCTTAATCCGAATAACAGCGATGATATATGTCGAGATATTATCAAGTTGAAAATGATTTTGGTATTACGTTTGTATGGGGAATTAGTTTTTCGCCGGCGCCTTAATGAAAAACTATACATATGAATAAGTTTCACTTAAGTGGTGTAAGTGTAATTTTTTTTACCAGATATTGGCGCTGAAGTAGACGTGGTTTCCTCCTCCACAGCCAAACCTTCTACATCTGGGACACAAGCAACTGGTAAGCATAAAAGTTTCTTTATATAAAATATGTAAATATTGTGTTGTGGGACATTTTTTTACACAGCGCCGTCTAGCCTAAAGTAAGCTAATATAAGCTTGTGTGTTATAGGATCTAGACAACTGAAATTACATTTTTCTTTAAATTTTAGTGGAATTTTTTGTCAGTCACGAGTTGTTCTTGAACCAGCGTCTTTTGTGAACCAAAAGACGCTGGTTCTGCACCAGACACGATTACAACTACACCACTGAAACCTAGTCGAAACTGACGAATTAATACTGACTGAACTTATATATTTCTAAATACATACATATTATACATAACACAAACAAAACACCCAAACTCCGAAACAAACATTTGTAGATCACACAAATATTTTTCCTGGCCCAGGAATCGAACCCTCGCCCTCGGGACCTCAGTCGCGGCAGCCGCATACACTACCACTGCGCCACCCAGGCAGTAACAGTGTAATGTGTCTTACTTTCAAGGTGTTGTTTCAGGTGTCAGCGACAATGGATTTGAAGTTATCATGGAGGAATGGTTGCGATCGCGACTGACTGACGCATGTAACAGTGATGATGACTTTAACGAAATTGAGAACGTCGATGATCCGTGTATCGTCCAGTCTGACTTCAGATACGCTGAGACTGAACCTGCTTGTATAACCGACTTAACTGCTTTTCAAGCCGACGTGTTAAAGACGGAAGATCTTGCCAATGATCTAGCTCTGCGCGACATCGTTACTGACGACTGCTACACTTTCGACTGGACCAAAGACAGACAGACTTTCCTTGCACAACGTGAGACATTCATTGGGAGATCAGGACCGACGTTTGACTTGACTAACCAGACGCCTATTGACATTTTTGACAAGATGATAGACGCGGACTTTATAGACTTTTTGTGCAAGGAAACCAACCGTTACGCAGAGCAAAAGATCGCTAAGTTGCTTGAGCAGAATTCACTACCTAATCACTCCCGATTTAACCGTTGGACACCCACAACCAGGGACGAAATGATCACATTTTTAACGATAATCATCTTACAAGGACTTTACCCTTTACCAGAAGAAGAGTCATTTTTTACTTTCAATGGTTTTGGCACAATGTCGTATTTTGCCAAAATCATGTCCTACAACAGATTTTTATTGTTAAAAACGATGCTTCACTTCTCCGACAATGAGACTTCACAGGACAAGACTAGATTAAACAAAATACGACCCGTTATAGACTATTTCAACGACAAATTTTCCTCATTATACATGCCTTCTCAAGAGATAGCCATTGACGAATCTCTTTTAAAATGGCACGGTAGGCTGAACTTCGCCCAAAAAATTTCCTCAAAGGCAGCAAAGGTCGGAGTGAAAACTTACGAGCTTTGCGAGTCTTCCAGTGGCTATCTCTGGAAGTTTTTTGTATATGTAGGAAAAGAGACATCATCAGCGACTACAGACAATGACAATGGTACACGGATCACTGAACCTGACCAAGAACAGACGAATGACGAAACTGACAACAGACCAGTGACGAGTGACAATCCTGACAGACAGTCAAGTGGAGTGACCACTGGTTGCCCCACAAATGCTACTGCCAAGATTGTTTACGACTTGATCGAGCCACTGCTTCACCTTGGACATACTCTTATTATGGACAACTTTTACAATAGCCCATTGCTATTGAGATATCTAAAGAAACAAAAGACCGACTGTTTTGGAACATTGCGACTGAACCGAGAATTCGTTCCCGATTCAGTCAAAAATATAAATAAGACAGAACTTAGGCACGGTGAAGTGGTGGCTACGTACTGTTCTGATTTGTCGGTTCTGGTATGGCGGGATGCTAACATTGTTAGTCTGATCTCGACATACCATAACCTTGAAATCGGGACGAAGGACAAATTCAATAGAATAACTTACAAACCGAGTATAGTACTTGACTATAACAAGACTATGGGCGGTATTGACAAGAAAGACCAATATTTATCCGCACAGCCTATGGAACGTGTTAGGAACAGGGTGTGGTATAAAAAGCTCTTCCGCCGTTTATTCAATTGCGCTTTATTTAATTGTTACGTTTTATTTTCCACTGGTCGTTCAAATATCTTACATCGCAAATTTAGAATCATATTGGCGGAAGATTTAATTAGGAGACATCGACAAATAGACCTGACACACGAACACAGACGACTAAACATAAGATCGAGTACGACTGGACAAGTAATTACCACCACGGTGAGACGGACTACCAGAAAAAAGACGCAGGATAGACCGAAAGTTGATCACAACCACTTCCCAGTGCGGACTGGATCTAAACACACTTGTTGCTGGTTGTGTCCCAAAACAACGAGAACGATTTGGAAGTGCGAGGAGTGCGATGTCAACCTCTGCATCAACGGCTGTTTTAAGGCTTATCATAAGCCTTAGCACTCTAATTTTTGTTATTAGATTATGATTTATATTAAAAAACAATTTCGCCATCTTGCCCAAATTAAGATGTAAGCTTTGTACTATGGGGACCTAGATGACTGATATTCATACTTATATATTTCTAAATACATACATATTATACATAGAAAACATCCAAACTCCGAAACAACATTTGTCGGGAATCACACTATTGTAAATAGGTTGACTTCTGTAAGTGTAAAGAGAAATGTTCACACATATTAACAGTGTGTCACAGGAGGAAAATACTATTAGATACAAGTTAAATATGACATGGCATACATTATGTGTGAACAATAAAAAGTTGCATATTATTGAAACTAAGAATTATATTAGTAAATCATTTTATTTGACAAAAGATAATAGCTAACTTATAATAAATAGCTGCTTCGCTATCATATTTATTTGATATATCAGCCAAGACTTGAGCAATGAATTATATAATATGCACCATGTCAGGAATTTTACTTAATTTATTAATTATTGATTAAACTAAATAGTCAGACACCAGAATTTATCTTGCATAGCAACATACCTACCTAATGAAATGTAATGTACAAATAAGGTGTAAGTAAAAATATGAACCCATTAAACTTATCTTTGAATTGTAATAGGAGTAAAAGTGTCTCAATCTGGTGCATCAAAACATCAAAGTTTGGCGGGAAAAGAGCTAGAATTGAAGTTGTTTACTTATGCACTGTTGTGCACTGTGCTGTTTATTTTTCTGAAAATATTTTTTTGATTAAAAATTTAAATCTAATGTTTCTAAGGGAACTTAGAATGATTATAAATATTGAAATCCGAAAGTCCATAGTACGAGGGGCGGCTGATAAGTTCGCGACCTAAGGTACTTAACGAAAAGGTATCATCTCGTTACTGATAGCACAACTTGCGGCACTAATTTATAGTATAAAATACACCTATTTGTTCAATTTGGTTCATTAACACTTCAAACTTGGAACAAGCAACAATACCATGTCGACCAAAACTGAAAATTCCTGCAATGTTGAGCACCGCGCAGTGATTAAATTCCTTGTAAAAAGGAAACTCGCCGAAAGACATTTTTGAAGAAATGTCATTGGTTCTTCAGGATTCCGGGCCATCATATACAATGGTAAAAAAAAAGGCTCCACTTTTTAAACAAGGAAGAGAGAGCTGTCAAGACGACCCCCGCTCGGGCCGCCCTGTGACAGTAGTGACCGAAGAAAATGTTCAAAAAGTTGAAAAATTAGTATTGGCCGATCGAAGAATAAAATTGTGGCAGATAGCTGAAGAGTTACAGATTAGTAAAGAGCGAATGCTAGGGCGTGCCCCCGAGGCGACGCGCACCAGTTCGTCCCCGCTGGTGCGAAAAGTGTGTGCCAGAGCGGCGTAGGGGACCGCCACCCTACACGCGCGGCCCGACACGGCGGGAAGTGGAGGATGGAGTGCAGGGTAGCTGCGTGGAATGTTTGGGGAGGAATGACAGATAAGATGAATGAGTTGATGGATGTTATGAATGAGAGAAAGTTAGATGCAGTGTGCTTGACAGAGACCAAGCGCAAGGGCAGCGAAGTCTTGGAGCTCCCGGGTGGGATGCTCGCGCTTTGGTCTGGAGTACCAGAGAGCGAGCATGGCAGTCGGGGGGTTGGAATTTTGCTGTCCTCGCGATTGGCCTCCGGTATGTATGTATGAGTACAAACTGGTAGGTCCTAGAATCCTCTGGATCCGTGTAAAACTTGGTTTGACGAAGATTTTCCTGGTAGCTGCTTACGCGCCAGTATCTTCGTCGAACGCGAGTGAGCTAGAGGACTTCTGGGAGAGTATGAGAGAAGCTCTAAATGTGATAGAAGGTAATGAAAGACTTATAGTATGTGGAGACTTGAATGGATGGGTGGGTACCGCTCGCGATGGTTTTGAGTCGGTACTCGGGAAGTATGGGGATAAAAGGGTGAACGACGCTGGCAAGCTAATACTGGCATTTTGTAAGGAAAAGGATTTGTTTGTGGCGAACACAATGTTCAACCACAAACAAATTCACATGTATACGAGGAGATGTAAGTCAAAGAGAAGCATGATAGATCTATTCCTAATGGATAGTCGGCTCCGTAAACAGGTGATGGACACAAGGGTTTATCGAGGCGCTGAGCTGGGATCAGACCACTACCTAGTCATAACTAGGATTAGGGGTCTGTTCGCGGGTTGGCGTCATCGCACCGAGTGTCCTGAACCTGAGCCGACTTATAGCATCAAAAGCTGGAAGCTGCAGGATGCATCCATTAGGGATAAATATAATGAAAGGGTAGCCGAAAAGCTTGGCGACGTCAATGTAAGCAGTGAGAATGTGGAAAGTGTATGGCAGAACCTTAGGGACAGTATGATAAATGCCGCTGTGGAAGTGTGTGGAGAAACGAAAAGAGGCAGTAGTAATAAGCGTGATGCATGGTGGAATGAAGAAGTGAAAGAAGCAGTTCGAATGAAGAAGAAAGCATGGCTAGACTACTTAGCCTCGCGGAATGATTTTTATATGAAAGAGAGATACAAGCTGCAGAAAGTTAACACGAAGGCACTGATAGAAGAAGCTCGTGAAAGGTGCAGAATGAAAGCGGATGAAAGGTTGTCGTCCAATTTTCGGGCTAATGCCAAGCTCTTCTGGAAAGAGGTAGGCAAGACCCGAAGTTGTTCGGCAATCTGCAGTATGAATAAAGTGCTTAGTGTTAACAATGACGTCCTAACAGACCAAAGTGACGTCCTGCAGAGATGGAGTGAATATTATGGAAAGATGTATGCAAGAAGAGACAGAGATGCCACATCGGGAAGTAGAGCTCACTTCGATGCTCCGGATCCCGATGTCATTGAAGTCATTAGTATGAAAGAAATAGAACAAGCGATAAGAAGTATGAAATGTGGTAAGGCTGCGGGAAAAGACAGAGTTACTGCTGAGATGATCAAGTACGGTGGGTCGCGTGTCTGGGACACACTATGTCTGGTATGCAACTTGTGCTGGCGGGCAGGTGAGGTCCCGGATGACTGGCGAGTAGCAGTTGTAGTACCTATTTACAAAGGGAAAGGCTCGCGCCTAAACTGCTCCAGCTACAGGGCGATCAGCTTGGTCAGCTTAGCTAGTAAGGTGTATGCAAAGGTTATAACGGCACGAATGCAAGAAAAGTCTGAAAGGTATTTATGGGAGGCTCAATGCGGATTCCGAAGTGGAAGAGGTTGCATGGATCAAGTGTTTTCTCTCCGCATGATCGCGGAAAAGTTTCTGGCTCTTAGCCAGAAGGTTTTCTGCGCTTTTGTGGATCTAGAGAAAGCATTTGATAACGTTGTGAGAGAAACGCTGTGGGACTTGCTGCCAGGATATGGTGTGGACGGCTCGCTACTGCGGGCAATACAGTCGCTTTATAGGGACTGTAAGGCTTGCGTGCGAGTAGGGGGGGATGTGTCACCTCTTTTTGATGTCTGTACAGGCGTCAAACAGGGATGTGTCATGTCCGCCTGGCTGTTCATAGTGTATCTGGACAGTTGCCTGCAGAAGTTGAAAGATTTTAATATGGGTGTGAATTTGGGTGACTTTACAGTAAACTGTCTGCTGTACGCTGATGATGCGGTGCTCATGGCCTCGTCAGAAGCCGACCTACAGGCATTAGTCACTAATATGAAAGAGGGGTGTGAAAGTAAGGGTCTCCGCTTGAATGCAAGTAACACTAAGGTTCTAGTATTTGAAAGAGGTGACGTAAGAACTAAATGCGAGATTAGAGTAAACCAGGAACGTCTAGAGCAAGTGAATGAAATTGTGTATTTAGGAAGTATGTTTAGCGCGGATGGAAGATGTGATTCGGATGTAGAACGGCGAGTAGCTGCCGGAAACAAAGTTAACGGTGCTTTGTCCCAGTTAGTAAAGCGACAAAGCATCGTAAAAGAAGCACGACTGGCGATTCATAACGCAGTGCTAGTGCCAACTTTGCTTTACGGTAGTGAAACCTGGGTATGTCAGCAGATGCATGAAAGTAAATTGAATGCTGTGGAGATGCGATCACTTCGAAAATTGTGCGGCGTTACCTTGGCCGACCGAATACGTAACGAAGTGATACGCAATATGGCAGGTTTGAATGAAAGTGTCAGCGTTAAGCTGGAAAAAGGCGTGCTCCGTTGGTTTGGACACGTCCAACGAATGAGTGAGGAACGATTGACGAAGAATATATATTGTTCAAAAGTAGAGGGTAGAAGGAGTCAGGGAAGGCCGAGACTTACATATGAAGACCACGTGAGCAGATTGCTCAAAAACGGAAAGGTCAAAAGTACTCGGATACCCAGACGTGCGTGTATGAAGCGATTGATGAATCTCGAAGAAGCGAAAGAAGTATGCATGGATCGCGAAGCCTGGCGATCTGTCCTCTCTGACTACCCCGTCAGGGATACAGCGTGAAGATAGTTAAGTTAAGTTAAGAATCGCAGAAATTTTACACCAAAATTTACACATGAAAAAAATTTGTGCACGTTGGGTACCGCGAATGCTCACATCCCTCGACAAACAACGACGACTGGCGAGTTATAAGGATTTTTTGGAGTTGTGTCAGAACGATTTGGACGAAATTTGTAACCGCATTGTGACAGTAGACGAAACCTGGATTCGTCAGTATGATCCGGAGTCCAAACAAGAGTATGTAGTGGATAAAAGAGGAGAAAGATTACCAAAGAAGTTTAAAGTGGAAAAGTCGGCCTCTAAGATTATGGCGACTATTTTCTGGGATAGCGAGGGAATTTTATTAATTGATTACTTGCCTAAAGGAACTACTATGAATGGTCAATACTACGCCAATTTATTGGGTCAGGCACGTGAAGCATTCGTACAGAAGAGACGTGGCAAGTTGACGCGCGGTGTGTTGTTTCTGCAAGACAACGCGCCCGTTCACACCGCTCGCGTTTCGAGGGATGCTTTAAAAGCCACTGGGTTCGCAGAAATTGACCATCCCCTCTATAGTCCGAACCTGGCTTCCAGTGACTTTATCCTTTTTTCGAAACTGAAAAATGGATGACAATGAGATGTAGTCAGCCGTGGAGAGCCATTTTCAAGAGAAATCCTTAGAATATTATTTCAATGGTTTAAATTGTATTCAGGATGTGAGAAGTGTATTTCACTTGAGGGTGATTATATTGAAAAATAAAAATTAAAAAACTAAACTTTTTCTTTTATTAAGTACCCTAGGCCGCGAACTTATCAGCCGCCCCTTGTACGTAGTCTCGATTTTCATTTAAAAAGAATTAATTCTATTCACGCCCGCGGCTTCGCCCGCGTAGAGTAGTTTTCCCGTTCCAGTTTCCCACATGAACTTGTTCCCGGGATAAAAAGTTGCTTATGTGTTATTCTGATGTATAAGCTATATTAATGTAGTTTCATTAAAATCCATTCAGCAGTTTTTACGTGAAAGAGTAACAAACATCCATACAAACTTTCGCGTCTATAATATTATTAAGAAAAATTTTAAACATACATGCATATTATCACGCCTGTTTTACATCGGGGTAGGCAGAGAGCTTTCCACGACGCGACGGCTTTCCACTTGCTACGATCCTGACATACAACTTTCGCTTCTGCTTTCATTAGTGTTTTCATACACGCTCGCCGGTTAAGGGTACTCTTGACTTGCCCTGCTATTATGTAACTTTGACAGTTGATGTCGCTTTGGTTTGTTCGATAGCAACCACGCTTTGAAAGCAACTAGAAGGTTGCGTGAAATTGGTATTTCAGAATACAATTCACGACCGAGGCACAGTGGCTTTCAGCAAACCTTTTGACAACTCTACCATTTTATCGACATTACGCGGCCATGTTAAATGATACATATTTAGCCGTTATCTTTGTAGAGTTCACAAACATTTTAACGTGAACGGTTTATAGTTGATAGACACCGAGAATTTATGGAATGTAGGTTATTTGCGGCAAATTTAAAATAAAAACCTTGTGAAATGTTTGGCATCCGAAAGCTATTGTATTTTGTTTTCTACTGTTCATTGAATATTATAATGTGCCGACGACCGTGCGAAGTAGAGGAGAAAATGTAGAAAAGCGAACCCCGGGCGACGCGAGACGCATCTGGGACAGACGCTAGGATGATGATGATGATTGAATATTATAATGTGAGTAAATTATTTTATGTATATCGTAGGCAATTTTAGTTTAATAGTAACAAGATTATTTTACAGAAAAAATCGATGCAGAAGAGGAAGGGTCCGAATTATAGCCAGGTATTTTTAGGTACAGGAAGGCAATTCTCGTTTACTTCGAAATAATCTCGAATTCGAGTTCACCCTTTTCTACAATAAAATCTCGTAAATCGAGATGTTTTTTTCGAATGTCTTATTCTCACCACTATTCGAAGTAAAGTTCGAGATTTTTGTGTGAAATGTTGCCATTTAAGAACCATGTCACGTTACGATGCGTTCCGTTCGACACGTTTCATCCGGTTTTAAAACTGTTACAACAACACTACACTTACAAAATGTCTAAAAGTTTTTTAAGCTTATTTTACACGTTATAAACAATAATTACGTATTTTATAGTAATTATTAAAGGAAAAAAATATTGTAAACTGCATAATATATATTACTTAATGTATATTTTAAAAATTGCTTATACCGTCCCGTAAAATGAAAAATATCTGAATGTGTCACTGTCACTGTGTGTTGTCTTGTCTGTATTATTGAAGACTGTGTTATTTGTAATCACAAATTGCTGAAATTTTCACATTGTGAAACACCGGCGACGACGTGTTTGAAATTGAAGCGATTTGCAATATGTTTTGCACGTATTTCACTATTAATTCATCACTCATTTTGATATTTATTAAATGTAAAATGTTATATAATATTAATTTAGGGTCGGTCACTGAAGAAATGTCCAAAGTTTATAGTGATTCGACTTCGAAATCTGCGTCTCGACTGCTACCAACCATTTTCGTTTTCGAGTTCGAGATTTGCAGAATAGCTAAACATCAATAAAACTCTAATAAAGATCGAATTCGAGATTTATCTCGAAATCGAGACTGTTTCGATGGCATGAGAATTGCGGCCCGAACTTTCTAATTTTCATCGTTTTTTTATTATGCCTTATGGTAATGGTAATATAATAATAGCAAAAGACAGGCGTAAGAAAGGTGACTTGGTCGTAGACTAAGTAACCAACTTGGTATTATCATTATTTGAAATACTTGTTTAAAAAAAATTAAGAAAAAAATTAATAACGTCAAATTTCTATCCGTTTTATCTTCTAATTAGTAATGAAGGAGGTGTTTAGGGCTTACAAAGGAGACTAAAAAACTCATTATTTTCAAGCTCAGAGTTTTGGAGATATGGCAAAAAATGTGTAAAAGTTGGTTAGGTAAGTATAGACCTGCTTGTGTAAGATAAACCATAGGTTAAATTAGTATTGCCACCAACAACGCAAGAGCCCATTTAGCAATACTACATAGGTCAAAATCGCGAAATATTTACATGTTTCGATAAACCTACATAACCGCCCAAAATTAAGCTAAGTTTCAACTTCATATAAAATCAATAATAAATTGCCCAAGTATCGTTTCTATAGAAAAGCGTTAATTTTTGCCCAAGTCCTAGCTCCTAATAATATATATATATATATATATATATTACTATACCTAACTACTCTCCCAACTTTCTTCCTCGGCAAATCCCAAAATATGGCACGAGCTACCTTATAAGTTTATTAGTCCCGCAGATCCCCGAAGGCAATGGCATATTATACACCCACATTTCCCTATATGCATTGGTGGTGAGCCCATTGCTTTATTGAAATCTAAAAAAACGTACCGATTTGCAGTTATCACACTTGTAAATCTCTGAAGCCACAACGACAAAGCGTGTAAGGATATTATCCCATCAAATTACAAGTACATCAATATTTATTAGTTATTAGGCTATTGACAATTTTTAAATCAACCGCATAATAGTTTCTTTTCATCAAAACTTTATATACGCTTCTCTTTAGCAACCGCTTTCGGCAAAGTCACCGAATTGCTTTAAAAACGATTTTAGTTTAACTTTATTTATTTTTTTCTCCCTTATACATTTTAACACATGTAGGTATTCAACATATTGGATTATTGGGAGACTGGCTTCCAAGCTAGGTATGAACCTGTGATATGGATAACCAGGCTTCCATTCCACTGAAAAATCTTATTCTGAGACAGTGCAATATTATACATAATATGATATAGGAGCGGGCGAAGCTGGAAATGTTTACAATAATAAAATAAAGTAAAGTGTACCATTGACTATGTGTATCTGTTGCGCGAGCGTGCGCGCGCGGTTTTGTGTCTGTGTGTGAGTGAGTGTGTGTGTAAGTGTGAGCGTGAGAATCTGTGTGTGTTCGTAGGTATAGGTATGTGAAATGAATGTACGATAATTAGGAATTTATAAAAGTATTTGTTACTTTAGTAAATTCAGCAAATTTTCCGTTTCATTATAGTCTTAGTTATGTAGAAAGTCATAAACAATTTTTTTCACACGACATCTAGTTTTAGGATATATAGTAAGGGCTTTGTTAATTTTGCTATACAAGTAGCCACTCAAAAACAAGAAAGATCTGTGTGAGAAGTCAGAGCACGTGAGTTTTGTACAGACATAACTACGGCGTTTGTCCAACATAGTGGGATCATAATGCAATAGCGAATGCTGTTTAAGAATGGCGTGAAGGATGAATAGTTGGTGGACTGAAAGTACAGAGCTACGCCTGTAAAGTTCCACAGTAGGAAAGCGATAGGGCAGAGATAGTGAAGATTTTAATACCACTCTTTGCGCTCGTTCTAATTTTAGGAGTGAGGTTTTGTAAGTGCCTCCCCAAACTGTCCTGCAATAAATTAACAATGATTGGCAGAGCGACACATAAACTGTTTTAATAGTTGTAAGGTCAGCAACCCCACGCAGATTTTTGAATACGTACATAAGCTTGCGTAACCGTCCCGAAAGCAATTCAATATGACCATTAAAGCTTAAATTGTGGTCGATAAGGATTCCAAGGTACTTCATTTGACCGACGTTTTGTAATCGAGGACAATCGCACAAGCAATCCACGGGTCTTGGGCGGGGACAGCTATGAGTCACAATTGTCCAAGGATGTTGAGGTGGAAATCCTCGTTTCGAGAATGTCATGTATTTAGTTTTTAGTGTATTAAGGGTCAAAACGTTGTCGCCAAGCCAATCAGTGACACTGTTGAGGCCAGTTTGTGCGTGAGCAAAGACCTCTTCCCATGTCGGGGCACTAAATAATTGTGCTGTATCGTCTGCAAAAGGTAATGACGGAACCATTTGTCAGTTGTAGGTTGCAGAGCTGATTTATGTATAATAAGAAGAGGCTAGGACCTAAAACGCTACCTTGCGGTACACCGTATTGAATAGGAAGGGCCTCGCTCACGCTGTGCCCAATTTTTGTGCTTTGGGTTTTATTGCTCAAATAATCATTGAACAGCTGCAATTGGACCCCCCTCACGCCAGCATGCCCCAGTTTCCCCAAAAGTATCTCTATTGAGACCGTGTCAAAAGCCTTAGCTAGATCCAGGAATATTGCTATGCGCTTCATACCTCTATCCAAATATCCATTGACGTAATCAGTGAGGGAATGATCCGCATCCACAGTGGATCTCCCAGCCCTAAATCCGTACTGGGATGAGGACAGTAACTTGTTTTCCTCTAGGTAATTAATAAGTCTAACATTTATTATTTTTTCCAAAACCTTTGACATAGCAGGTAAAATAGATATTGGTCGGTAACTGTCGACACGGTCCCTAGAGAGGCCACCTTTGGCTACCGGTATTATTAAAGCTTGTTTAAAAGCTGATGGAAAGGTACCATTACTGAGGGCCAAGTTGCATACATGCGTAAGAGGGGGCACAATAATTGCTCTATATGATCTTAAAATCTTAGCGCTAATACCGTCAGATCCCGTCGCATCACTCTTGAGGGACAACACAAGCCTTTCCACTTCTAGCTCATCAGTGGGCAGAAGCACAAAAGAATTGACTGTGTTAGGACCAGCACGACTGTAATCAGGAATGGAGCTAGGACTGCCAATTTTTATTATATTTTCAGCCTGATTCCTTCCCACGTTAACAAAGTACTCATTAATTTTTTTGACCGCAGTCAATTTACTGGAATAATTTTTAAACAATTCATTAGCTGTAGATAGTGGTTTTTGTCTATTTCTGATGGTATTTATGGTTTTCCAAAGTAGTTTTGGATTGTGCTTCTATTAAGTTCGTTACATTCATAATTACGTTTTAATCTCTTTAATAAATTGTTGCAAAATTTCGGTAACGGTTATATGTGATCCTTATGGTTTCATTGTCGGGATGACTCTTAGTTTTTTTGTGCAAATTGTCCCTATTACGCATGCATTTCAATAGTCCAGGAGTGACTTTAAAATAGTTTCCCTTTTTGAAATATTAATTTGCCACGAATTTGACTTAATGACTTCAGTGATACATGAAATTAATAAATTAGTAGCAACATTAGCATTAGTACAATTAAAAACTGGACTTAGATCCATATTGTTAAAACTATGTGCGAGACCCACATGATCTAAAGTACTTTTCCAGATTACACTTTGGTCACGATTTAATTGAGTCTTCAAAAATAATAGTACAGTTTCATGATCGGTTAGTGATGTTTGATCAACGTATGTATATGCTTGGACCTTAGTTTTCAGTAGGAAATGATCAAGGCAATTATTTACTCGCGTTGAAAGTGTGTGTGTCTGCAACAAACCATGATAGGCTGCAAGGTTTAGGTAATCATTAACATTATTTTCCAATATATCTCCATTAATATTAAGGTTGATGTCACCAGTCAGTATAATTGTTTTATAATTCGAAAATGTCATTAATAGGCTATTCAAAGAAGATAAAAAATTTGATATATCACTATACGACGGAGAACGGTATATGGCAATTAAGAGTATATTTGTGTTAATTTTAGCTACTAGACATTTAGCATCCATGAATGTCGGTTCCTCTGCAAAAGCAGGGAAACAGTCTTTGACATATATTACTGCACCGTCATTTTGTAATGCATGAGATTTAGTGTGGAAACAGTTGTAGCCGTTGAGCGTGGGTATATATTTTTTACCTAGTAGCCGACACTCAGTCAATACAATGACATCCCAAGTTATACGTGACCTTGCTTTAAGAGTTTCAAATCCTGTAAAGTTAGCGGAAATGCTGCGTATATTTTGGTTTAAAACTATTGTAAAACAATCCGGATTATGAATTAAACTACGACAGTCCTCAACATCGCATATTTTGGCTGAGTCAGAATTAGTAAAGTCATCAATACTGGTTTGTAGTTGTAAACTATCGAATTTTAACTCCAATTTTTAGGCCGCGGTTTTGTACTATTTCTAGGCAATAAAACACACAAGATATAGGTTTAAGCAGAAACGGGGCAAGTAATACTAAAATATTTATCAAAATAAATGTAAAAACTGGGTATGTGTGTCTGGGTGTGTACGTGTACGTTTGTAAGTGTGAATGATTGTTAATGAATTGGGAAATAAGCATTTGTAGTTGGTAACAAATAATATTATTGTTCAAACTAACAGTGCAAAAAAAAATAAAAATATAAAATAGTCATGCTTCTTGTTCTTTGCTTTTCAGGCTGAGGAGACAATGCTCGGACCGTATTTTTAATGGTTTTTCTTCCGGTGACCTTTTCACAAATATTTTACCGTTCGACTGCCAGCAAACTAATTTCTTTGCCTTACAATATTGGCGGACATCGTTAAAAAAGTTTCTTAACAGCTGGTTGTAAATGATCATCTACGTATATTGGTACACATTTATTACTAATTTCTATGGTTTTCGTGTTCAACTTCTCTGGAACATATCGTGTCCTGTTGTATTGTCGTACGCGGTTCTAAAAATCATTTCTAACCTCGACTGAATAAAATTCCACGACAATGGGTCTGTGACTTGCCAGGTAAGCGGTATATGTCACGCACAGTATTGTTTTGGAGATTTAGGTCTACCAAATTACCAATTTTGCGGACGATTAATGAAATATCCACTAGTTCCTCCCGTTCCACAGTCGGCACATTCCGTATTTCTAATGTTGCTGGTCGGGACTGATTCTGAAATTCATCAAAGCGCTTTTCCATCTTACGAATAGTTATAAATTTGAAGTCCATTATGCTTAGATAATACCAATTTCACGCGTTTATAGGAGTATCGATACGAAAGTAGCTGTCAAATTTGAATCATAATGGATATCGCATCTATGACGTCATTTCAGTTGCCTACTGAACTTATATAATACCAAAATTGAATTTTGATAGCTGATTGGCGCAAATCGCAATCAAACTGATATCCATTTTAGTTACATAATACACCTGCTGGCCTTTTTCCAAAAGATCGTCGATTAGATTGACATACGTACGCCAAGGTCGACCCCTACCAGTTTGTCCATTCACTTTCGCCACATATATCTGCTTCGTCAGTCTATTTTCATCCATCCTCTCCACTTGTCCGAACTATCTAAGCATCCCTTTTTCTAATATCTTAACATCTTCTGTCATACCGCAATGTTCCCTTATCACGCTGTTCCTTTCTTTATCCATCAACTTCACTCCAGCTATACTTCGCAGACTTCTCATTTCCACGGCATTTATTTTACTTTTATGCGTCTTCTGCTATACCCAACTTTCACTGCCATACATAAGTGTGGGGACCAGCACTTCTCTATGTACAGCCAGTCTTGCCTTCTTAGACATTCACTATTTCCTGCCAAAACTCTTCGCTCAAAGTCATAGTAACACTTTCATCTCTCGTAAATTTTGTACCCAGATATACAAACTCTGTTCTACTCTTTCTCCATCCACAAGAATTGAGCAATCTGTCGTACTTACCTCTCTTTCAAAAACCATTACTTTCGACTTGCTTACATTCACTTTCATTCCTTTGTTTTTTAACAATTCATGCATAATGTTTACTGTCAACTGCAACTCCTCCGCCGATGATGCTAGTATTATCTGATCATCGGCGTATAAAAGGCACTTGACGGTCAGTTCATCCATTTTTATACCATACGTACTCTCTTGCAGTTGTTTCAGGCAGCTGTCCATGTATAGGTTAAACAGCAACGGCGACGCTACACAACCCTCTCACACCTTCTTTTTTTTTCAATGTGGAAAATGTCTGTGCAAGCTCCGTTGATCCTGATACAAGCACTGGAGCCATCATAGAGATTTCAGTGCTCGTATCAAGTGGCTGTTTACTCCATACCTGGCTAGTATTGACCACAGTTCATTCTTTGTTGTATTCGTTCACCACTCTATCATAGGCTTTTTCCAAGTCTAAAAATACGCAATAGACTTTTTGACTTTTCGCCAAAAGCTTTTCTGCTACGCATCATAAGGAAAATACCTGATCCGTGCATCCCCTTCCTTTAATAAATCCTGCTTGTACAATGTACATCCCACATTTTTCCTTCAGTTTCATTCATCACTCTTTTTATCAAAACTTTTGCATACAATTTGCCGACGATGCTGAGCAAGGTTCTGCCGCGGTAGTTTTTGCACTCTAGCTGCGACCCTTTTCCTTTATAAAGCGGCACGATGACAGCCTTACACCAATCTTTTGGTACTCTGCTATTCCTCCAACAAAGGTTGTAAAGGCAGTACAGCTGGCAAGCTACCACGCCTTGTCCCGCTTTCAGCATCTCGACAGAGATCCTATCAAGTCCCGCGACCTTTCTCAATTTCATGCTATTCAATGCTTCTAGTATTTCTTCCATACTAATGACTTCTTTCTTGCCAATTTTTTTTATTTAACAGAAACTAGTATGAACATGCATATCCTCTTTTTCAAACAAGCTTTCAAAATATTGCTTCCATCTTTTTAACACACATTCTTCACCTTTTACAAGAATATCCTGATATCGTTGAGATGCGATATCGTCTGTTGACCCCTCACTGTTCTTATGGACTTCCAAAAGAATTTCATATTCTGTTGGAAGTCATCAGATAACCTTTTAACAAATTCATCTCTGTCATTTTCTTTCTTTCTTCTCCTCATTACCTTTTGTACTCCTCTTTCGCCATTTTAGGTCCACATCCGTTTAGGAAAAAGAAGCGCTCGTGGCCCCGCGGACTCAGTGTTCTGTAAACGATCACTGCGATAAGCAACTTTCACTATGGCTGATCCTCGGATGGGGATCACTTTGTGGCATTTACATTTGCGAGCGTTTCCGAGCTTTGGCACGTTAAGCCGTTGATCCCGGTTGCCAGTAACATGGCAGTCTTTCTTTAAGCCCAGTTGAAGGTCATATGGGCGGCTCGAAAAATTTCAACAGCGTGTCAAACGAACTGCGCCTGTCCATTTCAACACGGCAATGGGCTCACCACCAGTTATCGGAACAAAAGTGCATACGGTGAAATGTGGGCGTATAGCAAGTCTCTGCCTGCCTCTTCGGAAATTAAGTCCTGACAATATGTATGTACGTATGTTAATTTGGCAGTTGGCACTATATAACGCAAAAAACGACGAAAATATACCGTTTTTTTTATAATTATGGCCTGGTTACTAAAACCTTTTAGCCAAATCTTATTTTTTATATAATATTTTTTCAATCTTACTCAGTCCTGACCAGTTCTTTATCGATATCAAGTCTAGTCATAAATCCTGTGGCCATTAACGTGATAGAGCGTTATTGAGGCTTTCGGCGAAATTTGCACGCCAAGTTGTAAAATAGCTTTTCACTGTAATATATCACTGTCTTTCACTATAGCACGAGTACACAACTTTCATGTCTAAAAAACTACAATTTTTACACATAAAACAAGGTTAATGCACTAGTGTTGAAAAATAAAATACAGCTCCACCATTTTTCAAGATCCCGCGTAAATCCCAAAAATACCGTAGTAGAATACTATAGATTCATACCCAACGTGCCGCAGAAAAGGACAGGTAGTAATCTAACTGGGTTACCAGTCGAAGAAATTTCCTTATTATTATTATTATTACAGAAATTTTCTTTATTGGCATTATTAAAATTCTAAGTGCTTACCTACGGTCCGTACCTTAGAGAAAAAGACATTATACAATGACGCTGTCTTGCCCAAATTAAGCTAATACAAGCTTGTGATGGGATTTAAACATCTGATAAACATACATTGTTGCAAATTATGTTAATTTACTAATATTTGGGTAGCTTTTGTTAAATTAACTAACTAAACTATCTTCACGTTGTATACGTGACGGGGTAGTCAGGGAGGACAGATCGCCAGGCTTCATGATCCATGCATACTTAAAAAAAAATACTTGTTAAATAAATTAATGAGAAAATTTGTAGTACATACTTAAGTACATCTAAATACAATTAACATAAATGAAACACCTTACTTCCACATATTTGATGCGGGCACTAATAACTGGATTGAATTTCATCATACGCAAGTCCTCACCACTGAACGGCACTACTACTTAAAAGAACATGAAACTTTCAATCGGGAAGATGGGTTTAAAGTATCAGGAGTTTGGAATCCAGGAATAAGCAACATTAAACCTCGCCTTCATGCACAGTCGGGTAAACACCAGAATAGGGACACCGTGAGTGTAGTGTGTGACGGTACTTAGAGAAAGAATATCATCAAAAACACCGAGGATGTGTGGGTAGATGAAGAACCTTGTACCACACGTACTCGACGGCGGGGAGCGTGCATCGCTGAGCCAGTCCGCCTGTGACCACGGCCGGTGCAACGTGAGCGAAACGTCAGGCAACAAAAGGTATGACAAATAACTGCGTAGTCCCAGTAATACTACTAATATTAAAACAGCTATACTATGAAGAGTTTGTTTGTTCGGTTGAACGCGCTAATCTCAGGAACTACTGGTCTCTCTTCAGCTTTATAATATTAGTATTGATTCAAGTTTGTTGTTGATAATTGGTAAAAAATTAATAATGAAAACGTTGAAGATTTTGTACAAAGCCTTCGCTGTGACTTCGCTGCTGTGAAAAAAAAGGCAACCCTCATGTTTGTCATGTTAGGAGTTAGACTTTTTATAGTAATGATATTTGACCTTATTTATTGATGAAATTTCTTAATCCATTACTCTTACCCACTAAAACACTAGAAAAAAAAAGCATTTATTAAAAATTCACACAAAACAAAGATTTTGCTAAAAGGTCTTAGAAACCAGGCCATAAATAAATACAAAAAAAGGAGTCCACAACAGACTTCAGTTATTAATTTTATTGTTTGTGCAATTTTAATTACAAGAATTCGAAAATTATATGCTATATTTGTGTCGTGCCTTCTCCTATTTTATGCATATCAAAAGATAGTATTAACATAAGTCAAATATTGAATTGTGAGTATTCTCACTGTCTTGCCTTGTCAAGCTTGAATTCGTAGTTTATAATATCTTCGATCATCAATTTGGGCACTAATACAGCGATGTTTGGTTTCATAAAGTTTTCGGCCACTTTCTTAGTTGACATTTTTTATTTCTGATTTACCAGCAGACTTTTGACTACATTGTAGAGGTTAATTATGTATTGTATTAAAAAGTCCTTGCCAAAGAACTGTAATCCTCTAAACCTCTACTGATGCTGCGATCTTGGACCATGATCATGCAACTGACTCCAATCTTGCCCTGCGCCTTCTACATTGCTCTCATCACTATCATCATCATGGCTTCTTTCTACTGATAGTATGATCATGGTTCATTATTCCTTGTAGAACTTAGGCCGTCTAAAAACTATATTTATGTACATACCTAATAGTCCTTAATCGCTTTCTTAAGTGCTGCAAGGAATAATGTGCATATGTCTAGGCTTGTATGAGGTAAAGGAGTGCCGAGAAAGGGTGGATGAAACAAAATGTGTGTGAAATGTGGTATGTAAACTTAATAGTTTACATACCACCATACAGCCTAATGGCTGGCATGGTCACAAAGTAATCAAAGTATTATACACAAATAGCTCACTGTTAATAGAAATTTTATATTTCAGATGACCTATGAGATACAATGAACAGCACCTCATGCTCCAGTGATGATGATAATGACTTCCTATCTTTGCAGATGATAAAAACACTTAGCAATAATGATCCTAACTCTTACGAAAGTCTATGTAAGCCTAGCAAAGAATCCTGTGAACTCTGTGAACATGTGTCAAACAATAAGTATGTAATTATTTTACCTGTAATTATAGCAATAGCCAGTAGTGCAGGCCAGCAGCACAGCACTTGCCAAGATACTCATTGCTGCCATAGACATGATATATGACATTGCTCAGAGGCGCAGTGATAGTGCATGCGACTGCCATGTCTAAGGTCTAGGGGTCGATTCTAGTCGGAAATAATATGTGTGATCCACAAATGTTTGTTTTGGGGTTTAGGTGTTTCCTATGTATAATATGTATGTATTAGAAATAAATAAGTGTGTTTATCAGTCGTCTAGATCTCATAACACAAGCTTATATTAGCTTACTTTGGGCTTGACAGCGCTGACAAAAATGTCCCACAATGTAGGTAAAATGGGGGGAAATGACTAGTGCCATTTGTAACCCAAAAATGCTGGTCAGGATAGGTCAATAAAACCACATTAGGCCTGTTCTTTTACCTGGAAGTGAGATTTGGGTACTATTGGAGCGATACAAGAAGGAGCTGCATATCACAGAAATGCTGCGCTAGTTGTGTGGAATTACGCAGATTGACTTTATGAGAAACTGAACTGCACACCAGCAATTCATGTGTAAAAAAAAATAAAGTTCATCTTTATTTCCAGATACAAAAGCCTCATCCACAATGTTAGACACATTATTATACCACTTATTAACCAAAGTGTTGTGCAATGTGGAATATGTTTGCATCACTTCTCGTCTCAGCCTGCACTTAATCGTCATATATCTGAAAAACATCATGTTGACAATTTTGTAGTCAAATTATCTAAGAAAAATGTTTTAATGGTGGGCTCTGATGTAGGGCCTGCAAGAAATGATTTGTATGTACCAAAAAATAATGAAACATTGAAACTTAATCTGGGACAAGAAAATGTAGTAAATAAAAATAATCTAGGGACAAAAACCCTAGGACATTTAATAAACAAGGTTGTAGACAGTAAATATGATAGTATGTATGCCATAGTAAAAAAAGAAAAGATTGAAACTATTGAAATAAAGGACGAATTTAAAAAAAAAATTGTCAAATCTACTGAAATTTCTCAATCAAATATAGTACATAATGGTGTTGGGACATTTGAAAAAGTTTCCCTGAAAAATCGATTGCTGTTCGAAGAGGATATCAGTACACAGAATTGTGACCAGCTATTAACTGATTTGACAACAGATTGCAAAGTAAAAGTTGAATGTTTTTCTCCAATTTGGAAGTTTGAGGATGATAAGAGGTTCAAAAGCATACATTATGACGAGCTTGTTAAACCTGGACTATATAGTTGTAAGAAATGCAGAAGGACATTCCCTAGTCGGTAAGTAAAATTAACACCCCATTAAATAATATTCAGGGTTATTCCTGCAGGAGTAAAATGGTACGACTGATCTTTATGGGTGAGTATGACCAGTAAATCTGGTATCTGTAAGCAAGACCAGCCCATATTCCTCTATTCTCATCTTATAGATAGAGTATTCTCATTACTTTTAAAGCTGGCGTTGGTTCAAGCTTTTTAGTGATCTGGAAATGCCCGACTCTGATTAAGTTCAGACACAAGACAACCTCTCATATCTTTAACATCCGTCCGCTTTGCTGCCGTATCTGCATAGCATTGTATACATAACCTTGATATGCAGAAAAAAAGAGTAGGCGACAAAACGAACCTCTGCGGCACGCGTGCATAGTTGAGGAGGCAGCCATATGCCAGAAGTGTAGAAAGTAGTGGGCCTGCCAGACTCTATCAAACCCATAGGTTATGTTCAGGTTAATGGCCAAAGGTTTGTCATGCTTAACCATAGCCTCACTCTAAAGGTGTTTAACATATGCTAGAAGATTACCCATAGACCGTTTCAGCCTTATACCATATAGTTGGTCATTAATTAAGAGGTGTGCAGCAAGATTAAAGCCAGTGCTGACACACCTGTATCACCTATCCTACTCTACGTGCATTGTGCGAGATGAATGGAAAGAGGCTAAAGTTCAATCGATCCTTAAGAGGATAGGTCAGACCCAGCCACTATCACCCCATAGCCTTATAATAGTAGGGCGGTTCATACGTTATCTGGCGGAACACTCCTTAAGAACCGCAGCACCGTTCGAACGTCGCAATGCGTGACATGAATACTTTATGCACTATTCGGGACTTCCCGCGAAATATTTACTTACATACGCCAAAGTTTCGAACGCGTTGCAGCGCCCGTGGTCGCCGCTGAACTGAACCAAAACGTCTGTGTATGTAAGTAAATATTATTTCGCGTTAAGTCCCGAATATAAAGTATGAGTACACTCCGCGATAATGAGCAAATGTGGGAAATAGCTTGCCTAGGCCTTCGAGCCGCCGCGATGAGGTTGACTAACATGTTCACCTCTCGGGCCTTATGAGTTGGTCAAGGTACTGCAGCGGCGGCAGCAAAGGTCTGCAGGTGTTAGATAGTAGTATGGTAGGATCCGAGGTAAGCTTCTGGCCAACCCGCAATATATGCTTGATATCCTCTCCGATGATGACCTGTTTGCTTGCCTCCGTCGTTCTGTTCTATGCAGCTCTGAGGAGGGCGACATTCGGGTCGCTTGATTCTTAAGCTTGGATCCAGGCGCGATACGCCAACTGCTTGTGTCGATTCAGCGCATTTAAGCCTGAACCGGTGACGGGCTTTGCGGATACAGACCACATCAGCATAGGGGATGTACTATTCCATCCCCAGACTGATCTTCCTAGCAACAGGGGCGGCGCTCTCCGATAAACCCTTTCCTTTTAAGTTCTGCCGACGAGAAGTGCCAGTCTTCGCGCTACTGCCGCAGAATATGTAACAAATAGGGTATGCATTTCGGCACGTACGAAGTTGCGATCGGAAGTACCCAATAGACCTTCTCATGGACTATAAAACAGTGCAGGTGTATGGTTTGCCACATCTGGTATCCTGGTGGTCTGACGAGAGAGCGAATGCATGGGCGATTCGTTCCGCATTGTTATCACGCCTGTCTCCAATCGGAGTAGGCAGAGATTATAGCTTTCCACTTACAACGACCCTGGCATACAACTTTCGCATCTTCTATTTCATAAGTATTTTCATACACGTTCGCCGGTTGACATATGTACGCTAAGGTCGACAACTATCAGTTTGCTATGCACTCTCGCCACATAAATCTGCTGCGTCAGTCTTTTTTTATCCATCCTCTACTCTTGTCCAAATTACCTAAGCATCGCTTATTCTATCTTAGTCCCTACATCTGTCATACCGCTATGTTACCTTATCACTCTGTTCCTTTCCTTGTCCATCAACTTCACTTCTCTCTTCTCATTTCCACTGCATTATTTTTCTTTTATGCTTCTTCTGTCACACCCAATTCTTTCACTGCCATACATATAGCCATCAGCACGCTTACCTTCTCATACACTTTCTGACTGCTCATGAAAGTGTACATGGCACCATTCACTTGATTTCCTACCAAAACTTCGCTCAGTGCCATGCTTACACTTTTCATCTCTCGCAAATTATTTATCTATCACGCCTTATCCCCGAAGGGGTGGCAGAGGCATATTATATGCCCACTTTTCACAATGTGTATTCCTGAGCAAATTTTAAACCTGAATTTACAAAATCTTTTGCCTGTTACACTCTTTTTCCTTCCACAATAATCGAACAAACTGTCATACTATCCTCTCTTTAAAAAACCGTTAATTTCGTCTTGTTTATATTCACTTTCATTCTTTGCTTTATAGTCCAGCATGCATAATGTCAATCATCATGTCAATCAACTGCCACCCCTCGGCTGGCGAAAATAGTATTACTTGATCATCAGCGTATTAGAGGTATTTGACGGTTAGTTTATTCAGTACTTTCAAGCAACTGTCCATATACAGGTAAAACAGCCACGGCAACGCTACTCAACCTTGTCTCAACCTTGTCTCTCACCTTTTTCAGTGTGATTAAGTCCGTACAGGCTCCGTTGATCGTGACACAAGCATTGTGGGATACAATGCATAGAGTGATTTCAGTGCTCGTATCAAGTTACTAGTTTTAGAAAACAATAACACAGCAAGCGTCCGCCATTCGTCAGTATCCCGCGCAAACTCCCCGTCTACGTTTCTACCAAAAAGTTTAGATTATAATGTATAATTTTATTTTCAGATATGAAGCAATCATGCATGAATCAAAACATTTTTATATCAAGAAAAGTCAAGTATGTTTATGTGAATTATGTGACCGTTACATTATAGGAGATATTAGAGAATTAAATTATCACAAAAGGATATCGCATTCTGACAATTTTTTTAAACCAATCACGGAAAAAAAATATTTTGGCGCGATATCACAAGAGAATGGCGCTTTGAAAAACGATATGTGTGTTACTAATGAGTCTGTTATAAAATTATGTAATTTATGTTTTGCTTCGTGTAAAAAAACGAATCCTCAGAGTTATGAGTGTGTGGGTGAAATGAGTGACCCAGTCCGTGGCAAGACGTATAAGTGTTATAGATGTCTTAAAAGAAGTTTGCACGTACTTTTAGTGAATCGTAAAACAAGATACCACTGTGGAAAACGGGATGTAGAAAAAAAATCTAGTAACGAGCATCGACTCAAAATGATAGTGAAACGCTTTAAAATGATGAAATAACCACATTTTTGTTGTTTTATTTATTGCCTGTATTAAAAATGTACCTATTAAATTTACTCTACCAATTGTAAAACAAGTTGCGGCCAATTTTCAACTGAATGAACAAGTGTTAGAGTTTGTGGAATCAACTGTGTAACTATTGTTGCCAAATTGCAGTGGGGCCCACACATAGAAAAGCTGGCCTCTAGGTTAAGTTCGACTGCATACGCTGTAAAATAGATCAGGACTAACGATGTGGATATGGGGGAGTGCTGCAGATTTAAATAATATTTTTGTTCTTCAAAACTGGCAATGCGCGCTATTTAATATTTGGGCCCCAGAGTCTCTCCGAAAAAAATCCAAAGAAGTAAATATTCTAACCATAGCAGGTCGTTGCGGGAGTAGCCTCGATTTCAGACAAGCTGTTTACGCCTTTCTTCCACTGCAGACTGCGGGATAGTGGCGAGATAATAAGTGTCACCCGTACTGTCATCCGCATAGCAATGGATGCCGTCAATAGACATCATGATCACCTTTGGGCTGGTGCACCGGAATACCAGCTTCGACCTTTCGACTCGGTAGAACGGCGTGCTATGAGGATTGTTAACGATCCTCTACTAGCGGGCGGTGTCGAAGACCTTCGCGACAGGAGAGACTTTGCCTTCCTAGGTGTGTTCTGTCGCCTGTACAACGGTCTGTGCTCTGAGGAGTTGTTTGATATGATGCCTACGGCTACCTTCTATCATCGCACAGCTCGCCATAGACAGGGTGTTCACCCTCACACTTTGCGTCCGGAGCGCACGCACACGGTTAAATCCGATAGAGGCTTTATCCCTCAAACGCTTAGATTGTGGAATGAACTCCCTGCCTGGGTTTTCCCGAACGTCTACAGTATGGGGTTCTTCAAAAGGGGTCTTAGAAGGTTTATAAAGGGTTGGCAGTGCAAGTGCTGCACCTCTGGTGTTGCAAACGTCTATAGGCTATGGTGACCACTTTCCATCAGGTGGGCCGTATGCTTGTCTGCCACCTAAGTGGTATAAAAAAAAAGGTGTCCAGCAAAAACTGTTGGTGACAACACAACTCTGCGGGGATCCCAACATTTATGGCCATGTACCTAGTCTGATTCTTCTACCTAACAGAAAGCTGGGTACACATTTACAAAGTCTTCCAGCCAGTCCATAGGAGGGCAATTTCGATAAATAAATATAAATATCGTTGGGACAACTCGCACAACGCCATCTGATTCCACACTAAGCAGAGCTTTTACTAGGGTAACCAGATAGCTGATAAACATACTTATATATTTCTGAATACATACATATTATAGATAAATAACACCCAGACACAATAAACCATCGTGCTCAATACACAGTTTTATCCTGGGTGGGAATCGAACCCACGACCTCTTGCGTAGCAGTCGGATGCACTCCCAGCGCGCCACAGAGGCAGTTGTAAATGACCGCGGTGCCGGACCTGTTCAAAGGCCTTAGAGACATCGAGACCCACTGCTAGAGCCCTTACTCTCACCAGTCGGCGAACGTGACGGATACCGTACTACCGGTCACTAAGCAGGTGGTGTTCCTGAAGGTACCTTAGGAGGTGTGTAATTACACACTCCATCATCTTTTTTAAAAGGACCTAGGACCAAGTATCGAACACATACAACAGACGTGTGTAGTCAATAGTTATTTATCGTGCGAACTGGTTCATAACGGGGACTCCTGCTTATTAATATGATTGGTGACCGCAACGCTTGTTACCAAATTGTTTTACTACCTACTTACTAATTATCACATGCGTGTTGGAAACATTAATGTATCGATTCCGAATTGATAAAACGTTCGGTAACATTTTTAATTGCTAAGTAAAACATCAGGGCGCACTGTACAATTTTCCATTAGAAAGCCGTTCTAGTTCTATTCTATTGCGGTTTTATTGCGTCCAGAACTAGGTAGTCTCCTAAAACTATTATATATTTCACAATCACACTTCTCCAGCTGCGGAATAGAGACAACATGGCTGTTTGAGCTATCAAAATATTAATATAGACTAGCAAATATACAAATAAAGAGCAACTTACAAGCGCTACAGGTGTTAATAACATTCTATCGGCCGCCTATATAATTATATTGGAGCGCAATTGTAATAGTAGACTACGAAAACTAATGTTTTTCTGTCGGCTCTCTATTAAGCAACGATTTCTATTCTCTTCTCACGCGATTGAATTAGTAGACTTGGCCCCCAGGTTGCCGAGTATACTATTTCAATCGTGTCAGAAAAGATCCGAAATCGTCTTTTAATAGAAAGCCGACGGTACAATTTTGACAGTTTTCGTAGTCCACTATTAAAATCGCGCTCCAATAGAATGAGATCGACCGGCCAACTCACTAGTGGCTGCTCGTAAGTTTCATTTTCGGTCAAAGAATTGCAAAATAACAGCCGATAGGGCCCCGATAGCGACCCTCAGGTTGACGGCCCACACATGTGCCTTTTCGCGCTTTCAAGAATTTTAAGAGGAAGGAATCACGTGCGCCGGCAGAGAGTTCCATGTTTTTATGGTGCGACATAAGAACGACCTGCGGAATCTTTCAGTTCTGGGCACGATTGTATCCACAGTGTGAGGATGACATCTCTGCCCCGCTCGTGTTGTTCGGAAACGGAAGGGGGTAGGTGGTACCATATGGAAGAGTTCTCTAGAACACTCACCGTGGAAGATGCGGTAAGATGCAGCAGCTAAACTGGCGACCTTTCTGCGCATCTCCAACAATTCAAGGCTGCTAGTGACCTCTGGGCAATTTAATCTATGATGCGAATGGCACGTGTCTGCAACGCGTCGAGAGCTACAAGCAAGTACTTGGCGGAGCCACCAGAGATGTGAGCAGTAATCCACGCACGGACGAATTTTTCCGGCGTGAAAAACCACCTCACCCTTATAAAGACTCCGAGCTTGCGACATGCCAAGCCGATGCACCCCTCGATGTACTTTTTAATGTTAAGCTTTCGACGAACGTCTTACCCCAGATTACTGAGGTAACTTTGCAGCGGTATTTTCTACATATTAAAAAAATAACATTGATTTCTAGAGGATTAGGCACAGAGTCACTACATATAGAGACATCATACACTATAACTGCTACGTTTTATGACCCTTGTGCGAAAAAGAAGCCAGCATTCTGGTCAGGAGTAGTTTCTATTAAGTAGACTATTAATAAGTTTCGGTTTCGCCCTCATGACTCTAAAGGTCTCGAACCCTCGACTTCAAAACACGAGTATTTTTGCCGTTTATCATACATATTGTCACGCCTTTATCCCCGAAGGGGTATGCAGAGGCGTACTATACGCCCACATTTCACCGTATGCACTTTTATCCCACGTAACAGGTGGTGAGCCCATTGCCGTGTTGAATAGACAGACGCAGGTTTATGGTTACCTGATGTTGAAATTTTTCTTCAACTTGACTTAACGACTGCGATGCAACTGACAACCGGGGGACCAACGGCTTACCGTACCTTCCGAATCACCTTGCTCGCAAATGTAAATGCCACAAAGTGGTCACCCATCCGTAACCAACCATAGCGAAAGTGGCATAACGAAGTGATCGTTTACAGAACACTGCGGGGCCACGAGCGCACAAGGTTGTATATTATAAATATATAAAAATTGTTGACAACTCACACTATGCCATCTGATTCCAAACTAAAGCTCTGCTTAGTTTGGAATCAACTGGTACTATGGTAACCAGATAACTGATAAACATACTTATATATTTCTAAATACATACATGTCAGAGTCAACCCCGACACAAGTATTTTTATAACTTACTGGGGTTGTCTCAATGTTAAATTTGTATGACAATGTACGAGATGGATAAAAACATTTATTTATTATAGGTACATATTATAGATAAGTAACACCAGACACAGAGTAAACCATCATTCAATAATGTAGGTGGCGACTAACAATGTATAAAATTTCATGTGAAATCTTTCTGTAACGTAATAGGTCGATTGGGACCAATCGTCAGTCAGGCAAATGACTGACGATTGGTCCCAATCGATCTATTACGTTAAGGTTAAACCGATTGAGGTCGTCCGTATAGGTTATGGATCTACCTTTTTAGAAGCGCTCGTGGCCCCGCGGTCTCAGAGTTCTGTAAACGATCACTGAGTTAAGCAACTATCGCTATAGCTGATCCTCGGATGGGTGACCACTTTGTGGCATTTACATTTGCGAGCGTTTCCGTCAACAGAACACTGAGCTAGTAGCTCACTGCCATGTACCTAAAAGTACAGGTCTAATAACCATTATTAGACCTGTCCTTTTACATGGCAGTGAGACGTGGCCGATATTGGAGCGACACAAGCAGGAGCTGCGTGTCACGGAAATGAAGATGCTGCGGTGGATGTGTAGGGTCACGCGGATGGACCGCGTGAGAAACTCTCGCATCCGCGGCAGCCTTCACGTCCGTGACATTGCAGACAAGTTGCAAGAGTGTCGCCTTCGTTGGTATGGTCACGTCTTGCGGCAACCGCCGGGCTACGTAGGTAACAAATGTCTGGCCATGTCAGCCCCGCCGGGTCCCGGTAAGAGGGGAAGACCCAAGAAGTGCTGGCTTGACGTCGTAAGGGATGACATGCGTGCCAATGGTCTCACTACAGGGGATGCCGAAGACCGTGCGAAGTGGAGGAGAAAATGTAGGAAAGCGGACCCCGGGCGTCGCGAGACGCAACTGGGACAGACGCTCGGATGATGATGATGATGAACACTGAGCTAGTGGGGCTTCATTTCACGGAAGGAGCCTTGTAATGCAGAGGGATTCACTATAGTGGTGAAGAAGAAGAGGAAGCTCTCTTGCAAGAAACAGTGTGGTACTGCGTCAAGATCTATTGTGTGGTCTATAGTATGGGGTTCTTCAAAAGGGGTCTTAGAAGGTTTATAAAGGGTCGGCAGCGCGAGTGCTGTACCTCTGATGTTGCAAACGTCCATAGGCTACGGTGACCACTTTCCATCATATGGGCCGTATGCTTGTCTGCCACCTCAGTGGTATAAAAAATATATTAAAAGATCCATCGAGCAGCACTTCCACGCAGAGGTTCCAAGTATGATGGTCTACGTATCTCGCGTTCACCACAACGTGAAGGTCGTAGACGTCGTCAACTACCTCGAGAAGAAACCCGGGTTGGGTTTAAGGGTGGAGAAGCTAATCTCACGTCACAAAGTGAGTTTCAACTCTTTTGTGGTGAGGGTTCCTACAGAAATCATCACCACCTTCATGAGTCCCGACCTTTGGCCAACATGGGTGAAGTTTAGACGCTTCAGAGGAACGCCAAAGCCAACGCGTGATCCCTCGACCTGCGACACGTCGACGTCACTACGTGTAACTTAGATTAAGTTATTATTCTATGTATTTTTAGTTTATACCTAGGGAACACTGAAAATGTATAGAACTGGCCAGAAAGAAATATTGCTAATGAAAACTTTTTTTGAATTTCAATTATAGAACTCTTTGGTAACCTAATGTAATATATTGCATTCATTTGTCATTTGTTTTTGTGAATTGGCGGCAAATATAAAACTCTTGTTAAACGTGAAAATGAACTTAGAAATTTGCGGTCAATGATTTATTATGACTTTCGTTGTGGGCTTACTCAACAACAAAGCTATGATAGGCTGCGATTAGCATTTCATATGAAGCCCCATCTCGTGCCACTATTTACAATTTGTTTAACGAGTTTAAGCGTGGACGTAGCAATCTCAGTGATGATCCGCGTAAGGGACGTCCTTTAACAGCGACTACTGAAGATAACATCAATGCGACGTATGATAGAGGAAGATAAGAGAGTGACCTATCAGCAGATACGGGCAAGCCTAGGCATTGGTATGAGTCAAGTTCAAAAAGTATTACACGAACATTTAGGCTTCAGGAAGCTTGTACCAGATGGATTCCCCATACTTTAACCGACGACCAGAAACGCCTTCGCAAGGACTGGTGTCGCGAAATGTTAGATAAGTTCAACGGCGGTGACTCAAATGCTGTATTTGACATCGTCACAGGTGATGAAAGCTGAATATATTGCTACGAACCCGAAACCAAAAGACAATCAGCTCAGTGGGTGTTTGCTTTTAAGGATCAGCCAACTAAGGTAAAGAAAGGAAGAAGTTAAGGAAAAAAGATGATAGCCTCGTTCTTTGGTCGGAAAGGTCATTTCGCGACAGTTATGCTAGAAGATAGAAGGACAGTTACTGCAGACTGGTACGTCAATCGCTGTTTACCTGTTGTCTTGGAAAAAAATCGACAGCTTCGCCATCGTAGCAGGATCGTTCTTCATCACGACAATGCTTCAGCGCACTCCGCAAAACGGACTGTTGAATATTTGACTATGGCGGGTGTCGAGATAATGAGTCATCCGCCATACAGTCTCGACCTGGCGCCCTGCGACTGTCATTTATTCCCAAGAACTAAAGATAAACTTCGAGGTATTCGCTTTACGAGCCCTGAAGATGCGGTGAAAGCGTTCGAAAATGCCATAGAAGAGACCCCTAAGGAAGAATGGGCCCACAGCTTTTCTCAGTGGTTCCATCGAATGCGACGATGTGTAGAGAGGAACGGAGATTACTTCGAAAGACAATAAAAGTATTACCAACTTTCTACTTAAGCCGTTTTTTATTTTCTAAAAATTTTTGGTGTTACTCACGTATTAGGTCTTACCTATGAAATTACTGTTTTGTATGAAAAAAATTAAAGGAATTTTTTACGTATCCATGATGACGAATACGATTGAAATGCGATGAAAATGCAACACTAATCAATAAACAAATGACTGCTTTTGGAAAAAGAATTCCATGTTTTAAAATAAAATTCATTTGAAATTAGAATTCTTGGCCAAACAAAAATTATTTTGATTTGAAGTGGCCAGTACTGCAAAACAGCAATTTCATAGGTCATCATCATCATCCGAGCGTCTGTCCCAGTTGCGTCTCGCGACGCCCGGGGTCCGCTTTCCTACATTTTCTCCTCCACTTCGCACGGTCTTCGGCATCCCCTGTAGTGAGACCATTGGCACGCATGTCATCCCTTACGACGTCAAGCCAGCACTTCTTGGGTCTTCCCCTCTTACCGGGACCCGGCGGGGCTGACATGGCCAGACATTTGTTACCTACGTAGCCCGGCGGTTGCCGCAAGACGTGACCATACCAACGAAGGCGACACTCTTGCAACTTGTCTGCAATGTCACGGACGTGAAGGCTGCCGCGGATGCGAGAGTTTCTCACGCGGTCCATCCGCGTGACCCCACACATCCACCGCAGCATCTTCATTTCCGTGACACGCAGCTCCTGCTTGTGTCGCTCCAATATCGGCCACGTCTCACTGCCATGTAAAAGGACAGGTCTAATAATGGTTTTGTAGACCTGTCCCTTCAACCGGATCGGCATTTTAGGGTCACAAATGACACCGGTCATCTCCCTCCATTTGGCCCACGCGGCAGCAATGCGTGACTTGACATCGCAATCGGTGTCACTGGACGTGTGAAAAACAGATCCCAGGTATTTAACCTGGTCCGTGCGCTCGACCAAATCACCGCCTATGCGGACGGATGTGGGATCTGTCGAGTTTATTGCCAAGTACTACTTCGCCACATTTAGTTTCAGACCGCCGTTCTCAAGCGTCTCCTTCCACGCCTTTACACGTCGCACCAATCTGCCCCTGTCCGCGTCTGCCAGCGCAATATCGTCAGCATACATGAGCAACCATGGAGGCTGCTCATGTGGGTTTCTGATGCTGTCCGACAATTCGTCTAATATTACACTGAACAGAAGCGGACTAAGGACCGAACCCTGGTGTACCCCGACGGTGATGGGGAAGGGTTTCGTGTCGCCAACAGCAGTCCGAACCATTGAATCGGAGTCACAGTACATGTCCCGGATAGTGTCAATATAGACCTCTGGAACCCCTTTGGACCGCAGTGCCCACCAGATCATCGCACGAGGAACACAGTCGAAGGCCTTCTGCATGTCTAGAAACAAATAGTGCAGAGGCGTGCTCTTCGACCTGTATTTCTCTGCGACAACCCTCAGGGCAAAAACAGGGTCCGTGGTCCCATGACCAGGGCGAAACCCATATTGACACTCCGAGAGAGTACACTCCTGCCGGATCCGAGAGTCTATAATCCTCTCGAAGATCTTCATGGTGTGGGACATCACCTTAATACCGCGGTAGCTCCCGCACTCCTGCACTGACCCCTTACCTTTGAAGACTGGAGTAATTATACTCAGTCTCCATTGGTTTGGGATCTGCCCGCTGAGGAGTATGCGGTTAAAAAGGTTTACTAAGATGCCCACACCGCGAGGACCCATCGCCTTCCAGGCTTCGATGGGGACTCCATCGGGTCCGACAGCTTTCCGATTCTTCATGCGGCGAAGCGCAGTCAGGACTTCTCCAGGCGTTACCGGTGGCACTAGTCCCTGATTCGGAGGGAGGTCCGGAGGCTGCACCTCTTTGTGCTGTTTATTAAGCAGCTCGTGGAAGTACGAGCGCCATCTCTCCTTTACCGCGAGATCTTCGCTTAACAGGTTGCCCTCAGGGTCTTTTACACAGCGACACTTGGATATATCCTGTGCCGCTTTGACCCTGGAGCGCGCCAGCTTATAGATGAGCTTCTGCCCCTCAGACGATTCCAGCTTATCATACAGAGGTTGTAAGTGGTCACGTCTGGCTCTGGCTACAGCTCTCTTTGTGGCGCGCTTGGCAGCCCTGTACGCGTCGCGGTCTTCAGGAGATCCGGTCGCTTGCCACTTTTTAAAGAGGGCTTTCTTCTCCCTAGTCTCCCTCTGGACTGCGTCGTTCCACCACCAAGTTTCCTTGTCAAATTTGCTTCCACCCTTAGACACACCGAGCACCACCTTCGCCGCTCCAAGGATGGCCGCCTGAACTTTGTCCCAGTAATCTTGAACTGGTTCGCCATCAGTGTCGGTGCACTTGTCACCGACAGCTGAGACGAACTCCTGGGACCTAGTTTCATCAAGCAGCCACCATCTGATGCGGCGCTGGCACCGCTCGATGCGTTTGCCTTTGGGCTTCACGCAGAGGTCCATGACAAGGAGACGGTGTTGTGCAGTAAGACTCTCACCGGGTATGACCTTGCAGTTGGCCACCTTGCCGATGCTGTGTCCCATAGGTAAAGTAGTGTTTCATAGGTAAAGACCTATTATATCTATGGGCCGTAGAATAAGTTTATAAGATCTGTAACTTTTCTCGTGTTGCCTGATAATATAGAATTATTATTATTATTATTAATTATAAACTATACATTTGTAATTAAATTATTTAAGCGTACTTATAAATTAATTATTAAGTACTTACTTTTTAGCGCGTAATGAGAGATGGTAAAGAATTTCAACTTGCTTCGATACGGTTCTGGTAGCTCAATGGCTTAAGTATTGCCCTAGTCAGACAAAGGTCCCGAGTTCAAGTCTCGAACTAAGTTATCTTTTTCACTTTCATAAAAAAAACACATTCCTCTTACTTATTCATTGCAAAAAGTAAAATAAATTAGTGAATTATTTGATTTTTTTTCCTATTGGTTTATACCACTGCCCACTGTACAAGTAAATAACAGAAATTTAAACAACTGTAAAACTTCCAATTAAAATATGATGCGCTCGTAGCCCATTTAACTTAAGGGTTCTGTAAACAATCACTGCGTTAAGATACTTTCGCTATGGCTGGATACGGATGGGTGACCGCTTTGTAGTATTTCCATTTACGAGTGTTACCGTGCTTCAGAAGGCATGTTAAGCCGTGGGTCCCGGTTGCCAGTAACATGTCATTCGTTAAGCCTTGTTGAAGGCCTTATGGGTGACTTAAAATTTTAAACAATAAGTAGCCACAGCTTGCGTCTGTCTATTTCAACACGGCAATCTGCTCACCATCTATTACGTGGGACAATAATGCTTACGGTGAAATGTGGGCGTATAATATGCCTCTGCCACTCCATCGGGGATAAAGGCGTGATTGATTGATAAAATATCGAAACTAATTAATAAATGATTAAAACATAATAAATATTGTGGGACATTTTTTTTTACACACCGCCGTCTATCCCGAAGTATAAGCTAATGTAAACTTGTGTTATGGGATCTAGACGACTGATAAACATACTTTTATATTTCTAAATACATACATATTATACATAGGAAACACCCAAACTCCGAAACAAACATTTGTGGATCACCCAAATATTTGTTCTGACCCTGGAATCGAAACCTGTCGCTGTCAGTAAACTGTTGATTTAAGTTTCTGATAATTTCCACCAAAACGCACGTTGTGTGTGATAATTTCGAGAGGGAGATAGACCACACTGACGATACGGGCTTTTTTTGGGCTTGGAAATCCTCATGGATGTCTTACCAAACTCCTACCGACTAAAACCAAATGGTGTCCTTTCATCTGCATATGGCCGGGAGTCCCGGGATAGATAACCCCAAGGCTTCCGACACTAAATTTGTTCGCCACTGTGGTCTCGCTTTAGGAGTTTGGGTTTTGTCACACTTCTTTAAGAGGTTCACACTTTTTTTGACGAGTACGTGTGTTATCCTACTTCTGGGTACTTCCCTCTGGTCTGGTATTATCCGCTTCTCTTTGCCATAGCTTCGTTAGACAGCAGGTACACCACTGAGTTAGGCTGGCTGGGGCTTCGAAGATCTCGGTAGAACTCCATGGCTCTTTCTTTTTGTCTTTATATTACACATATTAAAATATTTTTTCTGTCTGAATCCCGGTCGAAGTAGTCAAAGAGGACAGATCGCCAAGTTTCGCGAACCATGTTCTTTCGCTTCTTGTAGATTCATTAATCGTTACATATATTATACACGTCTGAGTACTTTTGACCTTTCCATTTTAGAGCAATCTACTCATTATTAAACCTACCTGTCGAATTCAAGGTATTTGTTTATGTTATTGTAATGAGATGGAATTATCAAAAATAGGCGATTGTCTAAATTCTATTCAATAAACCTATAGATATATGTGTGACTGAAATTCTATGATGACAATAATAAATGAACAATGACGTACAGCTATTGAATTAAGATATAAGCCACTTCTATTAAACAGCTTCTATTCTGTTTAAAAAATCAGTGAACATGGACATAGCGTTCTATAAACATATTATTTTTATCATATTTTCTCCATAAAATCAGTTGCGCCCAGCAAAGTGCCTATAGCTAAAATATAGGATTTTATTTTAAATAGTTTTTTAAAAGTATTAATTGAATTATTTATGCTTACCAGCCTCTGTAATTTACGTATATTCAGCATTTGTAAAGGTCTTGTTCGAAAGAGTAACATCATATAAGAACATTTTTTTTAATACATTTTTTTGGAGCTTTGTCAATTTTGATAATGTCGCCCTAAGAACATTATGGTGATTGAATAAACTGCATCAGAATTTTTCTAGTAAGTCAAATACTTTGTTAGATGTCAAATAGTTTGTCAGATGGTGGAGTGGCGGTAACCCACGAAGAATACTTAGGTTTAAAGAACTTATACCTATTATTTATCTATCACGCCTTATCCCCGAAGGGGTGGCAGAGGCATATTACCTATATGCCGACTTTTCGCCTTGTGTATTCCTGTCCCACGTAGTAGGTGGTGAGCCCATTGTCGTGTTGAAATAGACAGACGCAGGTTGTGGCTACCTGCTGTTGAAATTTTTGAAGCCGCCCATAAAGCCTTCAATTTGACTTAACGACTGCCATGTTACTGGAAACCGGAACCAACAGCTTAACGTGCCTTCTGAAGCATGGAAACCCTCGTAAATGTAACCACTAACAGGTCACCCTACTAGGATCAGCTATAGTGAAAGTAGTTTAACGCAGTGATCGTTTACAGAACACTGAGTCCGCGGGGCTACGAACGCTACTCGTTTCGTATTCGGAGTTTCAACTCGTCTTTTCTAGATGTAGTGTATTTCAGCTGCTTCCAAACGCTACCTGGATTTGAAGTCCAGGGTTAACCTTTATTTGACTGCTAGAAGCAGCTATCGTATGGCTTTTGGTTTTCGGCATTGTTAGCTAAGCCAAGTTGGACCACAACTGTTGAACCGCCACAACCTACGCCTGTTCATTTTAACACGGCAATGGGTTCATCACCTATTACGTGGGACTAAAATGCATGAGATGAAATGTGGGTGTATAGTGTGTATCTGATTCCCTTTCAAACTTTTATATTTCTTAATAGTAACATACTATACATACTATTCGTGTGATCCACAAATATTTGTTTCGAAGTTTGGGTGTTTCCTATGTATAATATGTATGTATTTAGAAATAAATAAGTATATTTATTTATCAGTCGTCTAGATCTCATAACACAAGCATATATTAAGCTTACTTTGGTATAGACGGCGCTGTGTGAAAATGTCCCACAATATTTATTTATTTATATAGTAAACTCCCAAACCCCGAAATAAACACTTGCGGATCACACAAATATTTTTTCAAATCGGGATTCGAACTCTAAACCTCAGTAATGCCGCACTTATCACTACGCCAGCGAAGTAGTCATATAATATTATATTGTTATAAACAGCACACAACAAACAATAACGAGATTTTGTGTTAAAACACTAACGTGTTGTCAATCGAAAATTGTTTCGGTGTATTCGCCGTCGCGTCCTGCCTCGGGAGGTCGGCGGTGGTTGTGGTAGTACGGTGGAGAATAGCGCGGAATCGAAGAGAGTGATGGTGTTTGTGCCTCGTAAGCCTGGAAATCGTCATGGAAGCCTGGAAAGTACTTTGAAGAAAGACAATTGACACGGTTAGTTTCACCCCGATGCTGCACTGTTCACCACCGTACCCCCCACCACTACCACGACCTCCCGCGCCTTTTTTTGCGCGTAAAATCCCTTTTTTGTTTATAATGAAAAATGTGCGGTTGAAGCGCTCGTGGCGATCACAGAGTTACGCAACTTTCACTATGGCTGGTCTTCAGATGGCTGACCACTTTGTGGCATTTACATTTGCGAGCGTTTCCGTGCTTCGAACAGCACGTTAAGCCGTTGGTCTCGGTTGCCAGTAACATGGCAGTCATTAAGTCAAGTAGAATTCCTGATAGGCGTCTTGAAAATTTTCAACAGCAGATAGCCACATCCTGCGGCTGTCTATTTCAACACGGCAATGGGCTCACCACCTATTACGTGGGGCAGAAATACACATGGTGAAAATTGGGCATATAATATGCCTCTGGCACCCCTTCAGGGATAAGGTGTGATAGATAAATAATTGAAAAATGTGTCTGAGATTTAATAAAATCATATTATTATATCCTTGTTACAGAGTTAAATTTCTGCAATTGCCTTGTACATTGGCTACGATTTTCAAGTTTATTACAGGTTGGGTCGCGCTCTGTCGCTCTGTCGGGTGCATGTAGACATCGGTGGCCCGGTATATATGCATACCTGTTGTAATATAACTTCACTGTCTGTTTGTCTGTCATATAGTGAACTCGTGATATATCCAAAATGAGGGTGAGTTTTGAAATCTTTTGAATATAAATTATAGTACTAAGAATCTCCCCCAGCAGGTGAGAAGACTTGAATTCGAACCCAGATCAAACACTCTTTCCACATTAAAATCACAATATAATCCAACCCGGGAACCCAAATCAGTCGCGGCAGTCGTATGCACTACCACTGCGCCACCGAGGCAGTAAAAAATATTAAAATACCTTTTTTTTTCAGTTAATATGTTTCTGGTGTCTCCTACTTGCAGCGGTCGTGAAGGCACAACACGATGAATACTATGCACCACAGACGTTTAAGGTAACGCTTATTTTATTTTGATGTGTTCTTATAGTTAAAAGGCATGTAGCTAAACGAGAAAACTTAAAAAAAAAATAAAAGCAGGTAACCACAACTTGCGTCTGTCTATTTCAAACGCGACAATGGGCTCACCACCTATTACGTGTGACAGGAATACAAATGGTGAAAAGTGGGCATATAATAATAAATATCGTTGGGACAACTCACACAACGCCATCTGATTATTCTGCCACCCCTTCGGGGATAAGTCGTGATAGAAAAAATAAATAAATTAAAACATGGAATCAATGTTGTTTATTATTATATTGTTGACTGCCTCGGTGGCGCAGTGGGAGTGTATCCGACGCAAGAGGTCGTGGGTTCGATTTCCACCGGCACCCAGTGTAAAACTTTGTGTGATGAGCACGATGGTTTATTTTTGTGCCTGGGTGTTATTTATCTATAATATGTATGTATTTAGAAATATATAAGTATGTTTATCAGTTATCTGGTTACCATAGTACAAGCTCTGCTAAGTTTGGAATCAGATGGCGTTGTGTGAGTTGTGCCAACGATATTTATTTATTATTTATATTTATTGTGGTACACTTTCTACAAAGCGCCATCAAGCCCAAAGTCTCATAACACAAGTTAATAAGCTATATAAGCTTGTGTTTTGGGATCTAGACAACTGATAAATATTCTTACATATTTCTAAATACATACATATTATACATCCAAACTCTGAAATAAACATTTGTGGTTTACACGAATATTTTTTCGACCCGGTACCCCAGCGTGGCAGTCGCATGACGCTACTACTGCGCCACCGAGGTACATACCGTATGTAAAGGATTTATTAAAGCAATCAAATTTATAGGGCTATGGCTATTATTCACTATGGCTGGTCCTCGGATGGGTGACCAGCTTTATGACATTTACCTTTGCGATCGTTTCCGTGCTTCGGAAGACACGTTAAGCCGTTAGTCCCGGTTGCCAGTAACATGGCAGGCGTTAAGTCAAGATGAAGGCTTTATGGACGGCTTGAAAAATTTCAAAAGCAGGTAGCCACAACCTGCGTCTGTCTATATCAACACGGCAATGGGCTCACCACATATTACGTGGGACAGGAATACACATGGTGAATAGTGGGCATAAATCTCATCTGCCACGTGATAGATAAATAAACATTTTTATAGGGCGGCTCTTTTGCCCATTGCATATTAAAAAGAAATGGTTGGGTAGGTACAGGCTTGATCAGTCTTATACTTTGTAATACATTAGGCATTTGAATTAGAATGCTTAATGCTCATTGAACCGTGAACACAATTACATAGAAGCCGGTCGGGTATGATGCGTGCTGTAATTATTGGCACAACACTATAATACGCTCTGATTTACACAGACGTCATCGTCGTCATAGCATAGATGTTTTGCCGCGAATATTTAAAATGGCGGACTCTTGCCTTCTAATTATTTTATAAAACTAGTGCATAATTCGTGTTTTATGTATAAATTGGTGGATTTTGAGACATGAAAGGTAGGATGACTTGTAATAGTGCATAAAAAGTGATATAACACAGTGAAATGTTTTTTTTGTTGCTTCACAAACTCCTCAGAAGCTTCAGTAACGCTAAAACCGCTTTACTAAGGCAGGATTGGTTTTCATTTAATGCTATACTAGACTGAGACGTACTCGTAGAAGACTAGGACTTTGGGAGCAATATTTCGTAAAAATACTACCTACATTCTTAAGCTGATAGTTTTGAAATTGACTGCACTGTTTGTAAGCACGGAGTTTGACAGGAGATATAAAATTTATTACGCGACTGCGCCAGATTTTTTCGTACGCAGGTATAGTTTAATATTTCGTTATCGGACGAAGCAACATCGCAGGATGAGGTGGTGATGGCGATGTTTCTTGACATCGCCAACGCTTTTAACACCCTGGAGCTGTGTTAGGTGGGCGCTCATTTACCATAGACTACCTCCCAACCTCCGTCACATTATCGGAGCTTATCTGTCAGAGAGAACCGCAGCTTAAACGTCTGGCTACAGTCGGGGCGACGAGTAGTATCATGCGGTGTTCCACAGGGATCGGTCATTGGACCACTTCTGTGAAATATTGGCTACGATTGCATAATGTCGTGGCTCAGAGGTGTCGACTGTGGCGTAATATAATTGGACCCGATGGTCCCTGCAGAAGACTCTACCTTGGGATATAATACGAGTAGCTATCGAAATAAATAAATAGACATATCTGTCCTACGTTATTTCACCGTACCACGGTCACTTTAGAACTCGTACTCTTCCATTGGATCTTTTATTGAATACCTGTTCGTAATATATTAAGTGTAAATTGTATCATGACAGGTCACGCCGTCATTCTTCAGACCGGACGGTCATTGGGGCCCCAGAAACACAGTAAGCTATATTATGACTAAAAAGATAGCACTATGACCTATCTATCTGTATGTTAGTAGTAAGTTATGGCGTCGAATTTTAGGTCACAAATCACGAATTCCATCCCATATCTATCGAGCTTACGTCAAACTTCTTGCTTCTAATGACAATATAGCTTCTAATGTTATTATATGTTTTTATTATTATATTTATGTTTTTCGGGTCTTTTTCGCGTAATATTTTAACTTTTTCTCACCTCTCGACGTTTCGGCTATATTGCAATAGCCGTGGTCACGAGTAGACTGGGGAAAGCGGCGGGCGTCATCATCTTGTACGTTCGTCAGATACCCACATCTTATTCACAAACAGTCATTAGGGCCGCGACACACTTCACTCACGACGTCCGGACGTCCATTAGGCGATTTGTCTCGACACTTGCACTTTTTGACTACTGGATTCCAAGTGGAGGAAAGCTTGTATCCACCTTCGCGGTTGAAATTGTGATGCTTCTTAATTTCAACCGCCTCACGAACAATCCGAGGGTAGTAATGGCGTTCAGTGGATAGAACTTCTGGTGCATGTAACTCCATCCAGTGATTTGAACCCGATAGCAACAGATGCTCCGCGATCGCAGATTGCTCCGTTACTACGTAGTAGTAACGGTTTTTGACCTACGTAGTAGTAGTCAAAAAGTGCAAGTGTCGAGACAAACCGCCTAATGGACGTTCGGACGTCGTGATTGAAGTGTGTCACGGCCCTAGTGACTGTTTGTGAATAAGATGTGGGTATCTGACGAACGTACAAGATGATGACGCCCGCCGCTTTCCCCAGTCTACTCGTGACCACGGCTATTGCAATATAGCCGAAACGTCGAGAGTTGACAAAAAGTTAAAATATTACGCGAAAAAGACCCGAAAAATATAAAATGAATAATATAGCTTCTAAACTATCTATCTGGAGAATTTCGCCGGAATAATAATAATAATAAATCTATTTTTCAGGTTGCATAGACCCATATTAATATATACCTTAACCTTATAATATATAATGTTTATAACCTAACCTAAACGGAGCTCTTGGGAATACTTTGACGCACGTCTCTGTATTTTCGATTTACAACTCCGCCAAGGAAGCGGTCGTGGCCCCTCTGACTCAGTGTTCTGTAAAAGATCACTGCGTTAAGCAACATTCACTATAGGTGGTCCATGGATGGTTGATCACTTTGTGGAATTTACATTTGCGAGCGTTTCCGTGCTTCGGAAGGCACGTTAAGCTGTTGGTCCCGGTTGCCAGTAAAATGGTAGTCGTTAAGCCTGGTTGAAGGCCTAATGGGCGGCTTTAAAATTTTCTTCATTCGCGGAGTTCATTCCACAATCTAAGCGTATGCGGATTAAAGCCTCTATCGGACCTAATCCGTGCGCTGCGGACGCAAAGTGTGAGGGTGAACACCGTGTCTATGGCGAGCGGTGCGATGATAAAAGGTAGCCGTGGGCATAATATCAAACAACTCCTCAGAGCACAGACCGTTGTACAGGCGATAGAACACGCATAAGGAGGCAAAGTCTCTCCTGTCGCGAAGAGGCTCAACACCGCCCGCTAGTAAAGGATCGTTGACAATCCTCATGGCACGCCTTTCTACCGAGTCAAAAGGTCGAAGCTGGTATGCAGGCCAAAGGTGACAGTACTCCATGTGCGGCCGCACTTGCGACTTATAGAAGAGCAGTGTTTGCTCTGCAGTAAAGTACTGCCGCGCCCTGTTGAGCACTCTGAGTTTTTTGGACGCCAGCTTCGCCTTGTCCTCTAAATGAATTTGGTATTGGACGTCACTAGCGATCTCAACACCAAGGATCCCAATACTATTGGAATTGATTATGATAGTTTTGTGAGGGTGCTTGACCTTATTATATTATTATTTTCTTATTGGGGACGCTGGCACCGCCGGACGTAAGGTAAAAAAATCGGCGAAAGCGATCGCTCTCGACAATGGCGAAAATCAAATACTAAACGATAATTTCTCCTAGCAGCCAAATAACAGTGACCCCAAATCACCTGGGAATACACAATGATACGCAAGAGAACATGTTTTGATGTAACCTTATATTATTTAAAAAAAACTAGCTGCCAAGCGCGGTGAAGTTTTTCTATTTGAGATTTTTTCCGGAACCCTAAACTTTTTGAAAATCCAATATAGCCTATGTTACTCACGAAGAATGTAGCTTTCTAATGGAGAAACAATTTTTAAACTCGGTCCAGTAGTGTCTGTGCCCATTCATTACAAACAAACTTACAAATCTTTCCTCTTTATCATATGAGTATAGATAAATTACGCGAAGTGTAAAATGTATTTTTTTTTCTAGCCCCTAAACTACCGGCAGCGAGAGTTGTTTTCTCCAGTGAAGAACGACGTGGCATCGCAGAGCACAACTGTCACGGAACCATGGAGGTACCCCGCACCAGTTAAGGAGTCTTGGAGAGGTGAGCTATTATGACAGGCGCAGGTTGTGGCGACCTGCTGTTGAAAATTTTCAAGACATCCATATCCGTGACATAGCGGAAGTTGCTTAACGCTGTGATCGTTTACGTGCCAAGTGCCGTGTTGAAATGGACAGGCTCAGGTTCTGGCACTTAACGATGGCAACCGGGACCAACAGCTTAACGTGCCATCCGAAGCACGGAAACGCTCGCATATGTATCCGAAGACCAGCCATAGTGAAAGTTGTGTAACTTAGTGATCGTTTACAGAACACTGAGTTCGCGGGGATCAATAAGAAAATAAAACACCTTATAGTTTCTACTTTGTCTGACCTGCCGGTATATGGTAAGTTGGAGGCTTTTGAGCGGCTTGGCTGTACCACGATGGCCAGACGGATTGGTACAGGGGCACAGAATAATAGTACTACGTACAGAAGTAATTGTAACTTATATCTGCGCGCGAATGTTGAGTTTTATTTTCGCGCCAGAGTATTATGACAGAGCTGCGCGGGGTTGGCACTTTGGAAGTTTCTGTACCTAGTTGATTTATTTAGAGTGCTCGTGTCGTGCGAGCCGCGCCTAGCGGCAGCCCTCTGCCATTAGCCGCTCCGAGCGATGCGCTGCCCGAATATACCTAATCTGCGGAGTGACATCCCCCTGACAGGGGTTTTGAATTGGGTTTTTCTTCACTTCCTCATAACCTCATGCGTTAGTCCGCAGATACACCAATAACAGCTCATGCTGGCTTGGGCTCTGATTTAGTCAGCATCGCAAGAGTATTACATATCTATATTTTAATTTCAGAGCAAGGGCCTGGTAACATGATTCATAAGGACGAGCCGTGGCGTATGCCTCAAATGCTAAACAAAGAACAACAGGCGGCCATATTGCACCATAAACAGTCGCTCTCGTCAGGTAATTGAGTGTTTGTTACTCACTATCTTTGAATCGTAAACAAAGGCAGCGCGAGTGCTGCACCTCTGGTGTTGCAAACGTCTATAGGCTACGGTGACCACATTCCATCGGGTGGGCCGTATGCTTGTCTGCCACCTCAGTGGTATTAAAAAAAATGCGAAGCATACGGGAACATTTTACTACATGCTCAACAATCAAGTACGTATTCGATTAAAACCTTCACTAGATTTTTTGTAATTATTATTTTATGGCCTGGTTACAGACCTTTTAGATAAATCTTAATTATTTCATATTTCTTCAATCTTCTTGTTATCTAAAATGTCACCGTCCTCTACGTAAAGTCTAGTCTTAAGTCAATGTCAGTCTCACCTCAGTATAGTAGTGGTTTGGTATTATACGGAGGTTTTCAAAGGATTTTACACGGCAAGATGAAATCATGAAAAATATTGTGGGACATTTTTTTTTACACAGCGCCGTCTAGCCCAAAGTAAGCTAATATAATAGCTGGTGTTATGGGATCTAAACGACTGATAAACATATTATTTACTTATTTCTAAATAAATACATATTATTCATAGGAAAAACCGAACTCTAAAACAAATATTTTTTAAATCGAACCCGGGTCCTCAGACACGTCAGTCGCATACACTACCATTGCGCCACCGAGGCATTGGGTGAAATTCAACCATAGTTCATTGATTTTTTAATTTTGAACCATTAATGCAATTTTTTATAAAAAAAAAGATTTATGCACTTCTCGGGGTTCCATAACTATGTCACAGGTGAAGTTGCGTGGCTCAGCTAGTTTAATTATACCTAACCTTTTCCTCTGCAAGATGGCGCTTTCCAATTCGAATACGCGTCTGACAACGGGCTGGCAGCTGGAGAGCATATTGAACCAGACGGCAGCAGGGTGGGATCGTACCAGTACAAGGATCCTACCGGGAAGCTGGTCAAGTTGAAGTACAAGGCTGGCAAGGATGGCTTCCAGGTGAATGTTTAGCATATGCTTGATGGCTAACTGCTTAGACAACACACACATACACACACAGCACACATTTTTCATATCATATTTTAAATATTAGAAAAAAAATTATTTACTACATAACCACATACATTTACAACAAATTATTAAAAAAAATAAAATCTAAAATATATTAAAAACCTTTAGGCAAGGTTCCGAAGATACTGGCAGCGTTCCTACTTTGAATAGCTAGACTAATTCTTTGTCCGAGGTAGCTGTCAGCTCTTCGGTCTCCTGTGATGTCAACTAACCTTTTTGCTATTTCTTTAAAAAGCCTTATAGCGCTAGGACCCCACGGACCAAGGGTCTCGACACCGAATGGGACAAAATCCAAGTACGGTCACTTGCCATCGTGTCTAAAAAAAAAAAATTTTTCATTTTATATTGTGCGGTGGTGAATATATTAAAGATTTTCTATTTAGGTATTCTTCTTTTCAGTCACGAATCTAGTCTTAAAATGTTTTCAAGTAGAGATTTTAGATTGATGCTCAATTCTGAATCTTCTCTAAAGTATAGGTATTGACACGTGTGATCTTCGTTTATGTGAGGCGAGCTCGTTTGAAAACTCGAAAAATTTACGTTCCGTTATAGCATTTAAAACAATGAAAATATTTTTATACTAATATTACATCAATATTTAATAATAGGCGAGCAACAAGCTTTTTAATGCGTTTACATTGCTACGCTAGGTAATATCTTCTCTATCTACTACATATGTTCAAATTCACAAATATAAGTTTATTTATAATAGTATGAATGTCGAACATGTCAAAACGTCACGATCGATCGACGATCAGTACTTGAGAATAGTTTCAAGAGAAAAAAACTTAAGTCACGTTCTATAATAAGATCGATGCTTAAGTTTAGATCTTGTCTTGAAACTAATTTCATGTGATCATAGTTAATAATATAAATAAATAAATATCGTTGGGACAACTCACACAACGCCATCTGATTCCAAACTAAGCAGAGCTTGTACTATGGTACGAGTATGGTACTGATAAACATACTTATATATTTCTAAATAAATACATATTATGGGTAAATAACACCCAGACACAGAATAAACCATCGTGCTCATCACACAAAGTTCTATCCTGGGTGGGAATCGTAGACTAAGGAATCACACTGTTGTACGGATGAGGGTGATGATATCTGCATCACAGATCATGCCATTGCGGATATTATCGTTACATTGTACTGTATAAAACTGTTATCTAATCATTAGGCCACTAAACTGACTATGACAGAGAGAGAGAGTGTGTGTGTGTGTGTGTGTGTGTGTGTGAGAGAGAGAGAGGACAGGTCGCCAGGCTTCAAAATCTTTGCATACTTCTTTCGCTTCGTGCAGATTCAATAATCGTTTAAGGTATGTTTAAATGATTATTTATCTTATTATATTAGATTGTATATATATATTAGATATATATATATATACCTAGTCAGGTCATAAATTCTGTCACATGTTTAATATAAAATAATTGAAACAAGTTTATTCATTATGTAACCATTTATATACCAAAATGAACTTAACAAAACATAGATTCTTATGACAATAAAGTTTATTCAAACTGACCTTCGTGATTTTTAATACAGGCCTTCAATCTGCGCGGCCAGTCGTCTATCGCAGCACGAACGAGGTCCATGTCAATATCGGCGGCTGCCTTAATCAAGGATGTCTTGAGTGACTCCAAATTAGGATGAGGCTTTGAGCACGCCTTTTCCTCCAAGTGTTGCCATATCTTGTAATCTAACGGACTCAAATCTGGACTGGAGGAGGGCTAGTCTTCGTGCCGGTTGAAGTCGATTTCACGTGCCGCCAGCCAGTCTTGTGTGCTCTTCGCTCTATGAGCTGGCGCCGAATCTTGTTGGAATACCCAGTGCCTGTTATTGAACATGGTATGAGAAACAGGTTCCACAAGGTTCGTCAAGACTGTATTTTGATACACAACTGCATTCGTTTTTACACCTTTCTTACAAAAATATACCTCTGTTAAGCCCCAATAAGAAACCCTCAACCATACCATGAGCGAGGGTGGAAAATGACCTCGTTGGATACGCGGAATACTCGCTTCTTCACTACTGTGTGCGTGCACCTTATCATTTTGATTGTTGTATCTCTCTTCTACGGTAAAAATTTTTCGTAAAAAAGAATTTCCCGATAATTTTTTCCCGCGTACCGCTTCAACAAAACGCGGCATCTCTTCAGTCTTAGGTCCATTAGACGAGCATTTAAACGATGTCCTGTTTTTCTTCGATATGACCGAAGCCCTAAGTCTTCATTTAACACCCTTTTCACAGTGGTTCTGCTTAACCCCATCTGAAGGGCCAACAGTTTCTGCTTACGTTTGGGATTTCTTTGAATTCTCGCCTTCACAGCTTTTATCACTGCTGGAGTCCTAACAGACCGAGGGCGACCACTTCTTGACCTGTCATCTACACTAGAGTCTTCATTGTATCGTTTGATGGTACGATAAACTAATCTTTTGGTTATATTCAAATTTTTCAGTATGTCATAAATTTGAATTGGCGCGTAACCGCAACGACGCAACGCAATAATTGCAACACGGTCTTCTTTAAGCGTCCACTCCATATTTAAAAATGAGTAAAATTCTAAAAAGTTTACATTTTTATTTTCATGAACAATTCGAAATTCGAATTCAATAAACTTTTTTGTGGCCAGTATACTAAAAGAAAAGTTTTTACTGTGTGACAATACTTATGACCTGACTAGGTATATACGGCCTTCGTCAAGAAAGGTCGAAGGAAAGGGAGTCGCGGTCATTAACTAGTTGAATATATGAAAAGATAGTTTGTTTTCTTTGCAGATTCTGGAAGGCAGCCATATACCGAAGAGCCCAGAACCAGTCGCTCCCGTTCAGTCAGGTAGTTCAAAATAATTTGGTTTTACAAAGCTTACACCCGCCCTTCCAATCAATCGTTAAGAAAATTAGATGAAACAGAGCAAGGAATCAATGTTATTCGCGTTTTTCTTTAGACGCCTTATTCTATAAACTAGTAATCGATCGATCGAAATTCGACCAAATCTAGCATACATACATACATACATATTGACACGCCTTTATCGCTGAAGGGGGTAGGCAGAGGCATACTATGCGCCCACATTTTACCGTATGCAGTTTTGTCCCATGTAATAGGTGATGACTATTAATAGCCATTGTCGTGTTGAAGTGGACAGGACAGGCGCAGCTTGTGGCGACCAGCTGTTGAAATTTTTCAATCCGGCTTAACGTACCTTATTACGCTCGCAAATGTAAATGCCACAAAGCGTTCACCCATCCGAGGACCAGCCATAGCGAAAGTTGCTTAACGCAGTGATCGTTTTCAAAACACTGAGATAGCGGTTCCACGAGCGCTTCATTCTTTAAAGTTTATGTGGAGAAGAAGATATCTCTTTAGTTGAGATACCTCTTTGGTTAAGATATCTCTTTAGTTGAGATACATCTTTGGTTAAGATACCTCTTTGGTTAAGATATCTCTTTAGTTAAGATATCTCTTTCGTTAAGTTATCTCTTTGGCTAAGATATCTATGCTACAGACAAATGGTAGACAATTGAGATTTTCTCCTTCTGTTTGACGTAAACTTGTCACGCGGTATTATTATAACTTTCGTCTCTATTACGGCGCAAGTGAGAGGAAGCGAGCAACATTCCTTGCTTTGTTACCATCATCGCATTTCTCCACGACTTGTGTCGATTGCCTTAATAGCTACCATCTCTGTTCCAGACCATTTCTATCAAAACGCATATCAGCAGCAAGTGCAGCAGTATGACCTTCAACAGCAGTTCAACCAGCAGAAGTCTGTCCCCGAAACTCAGAGCTGGGGACATAACCAGGTAAGCAGATACATGGAACATGAATAGAACAAGCTCTGCTTAGATTGAAATCAGATGGCGTTGTGTGAGTTGTCCCAACGATGGATAATTTTTTAAAGCAATTATTTTGCTAAATTCTTTATATTTTTTTTTAATAATGTGGAAAAATACAAATCGATTCGAGACGGGGATTGAACCCGTGACCTTTGCCTAACCAGGGCATTGTTCTAGCCACCTGAACTACCCGAGAATCGAGTTGTTCATTAGCTCGATAGATGGCTCTGGTCATACTCTTAAAATGACGGTTAAAATATGGTGGAGAATTTCAACTTGATTCGATACGGTTTGGGTAGTTCAGGTGGCTAGAACATTGCCCTGGTTAGGCAAAGGTCACGGGTTCAATCCCCGTCTCGAATCGAATTGTATTTTTCCACTTTATTAAAAAATTATGTCCCAACGTTTTTTATTATTTATTTATTTACTGTAGATCTTACGAGAATGAAAGTCTGTCGGGAGCCCTAGGACTATCCTTCCGAGGGCTCACCCGGGACTCCTGGCTATAGACAGATGGAAGGGATACGGTTGGTTTTAGTCGGCAGGAGTCCGGCATAGCATCCATGAGGATTTCCATACTAAAAAAAAATCGAGAAACGAAAGTACAGTGGCATTACCGAGATCTTTGTTTGTCAATCACGCCTTTGGTCCCGGTTGCCAGTAACATGGCAGTCGTAACTCGTAAACCAAGTTGAAAACCTTATCGTCGATTTGAAAAATTTCAACAACAGGTCGCCACTACCTGATCTGTCCATTTCAACACGGCAATTTGCTGTTACCGTTTATTAACTAACTAACTATCTTAACGTTGTATCCCTAACGGGGTAGTCAGAGTGGACAGATCGCCAGGCTTCGCGATCCATGCATACTTCTTTCGCTTCCTGTAGATTCATTAATCGCTTCATACACGCACGTTTGGGTATCCGAGTACTTTTCAGTTTTTGAGCAATCTGCTCACGTGGTCTTCATATTATGTAAGTCTCGGCCTACCCTGACTCCTTCTAGCATCTAATTTCGCACAATATATATTCTTCGTCAATCGTTCTAACTCATTCGTTGAAAAAATATCTGAGTAACTGATTAGAATATTGTTCGTTAAATACGAACAATATTCTATGTGGCAATCAATTAACAATATTCAATATTTATAATGGCATATTAAAAGACTCAGCTGAATTCTACATAAAAAACGAGAGAATACTCTCTGTCTTGCTCTCTCATCTAAGCGTAATGTTCTAGAAAGAGAGAGATAGACCCAAGATACTACTTTATATTCTATTACAGGGATCTGAGGATAGCCAGAGTCCAGCTAATAAGCAGTTCTTCATCAACAATTGGAAACCACATGCCGCCGTAGATGATGGACAGGTAATTGAAGACTTAAACAATTTATTTTTATGGAATGTGTGCAAACATACTGTTCTTCTTTTTTATACTACTAAGTTGGCAGACAAGCATACTGCCCACCTTGGGGCCGAGTCTTGACAAGCCGTAGAATCGCTGTTTTTAGCTTTCAAAATGTTAGTACACTATCTAAAATGCAACTGCCTAGCGGCCAATGGCACAGTACGTGTTAGTAGAATTCTATCGGCCGACCGATAGAAGTCTATTGGAGTACAATTGTAATAGTAGCCTACGAAAAACGGTCAAAATTGTACCGGTGGCTTTATATTGAGCGACAATTCCGATTCTATTTAGACACGATTAAAGTAGCAGCACTCGGCTCCCAGAACGAAGGTGGTCGCCCTAGACTATAGATATTTACCAGAAGTGTTACTATTACCCCTTCACTATGTTAAAACGAATAGAAACAGGGTGAGGCTACCTGCTGATGCTGTTCACTTCACGCTGTATCCCTTACGGGGTAGTCAGAGAGGACAAATCGCCGGGCCTCGCGATTTATGCATACTTCTTTCGCTTCCTGCAGTTTTTTTTTTATACCTATGAGGTGGCAGAAGGGATGTTTGCAACACCAGAGGCGCAGCACTCGCGCTGCCGACCCTTAATAAACCTTCTAAGACCCCTTTTGAAGAACCCCATACTGTAGACGTTCGGGAAAACCCAGGCAGGGAGTTCATTCCACAATCTAAGCGTACGCGGAATAAAACCTCCATCAGATCTAACCGTGTGCGTGCGCTTCGGACGCAAGGTGTGAGGGTGAAAACGCTGTCTAAGGCGAGCGGTGCGATGATAGAAGGTAGTCGAGGGCATCATATCAAACAACTCCTCAGAGCACAGATCGTTATTCAGACGATAGAACACGCATAAGGAGGCAAAATCTCTCCTGTCGCGAAGAGGTTCGACACCGCCCGCTGGTTGAATAATCGTTGACAATTCCCATAGCACGCCCTTTTACCGAGTCGTTAATCGTTTCATACATACACGTTCGTATATCCGAATACTAGTCAACAATATCACACAAATATTTGTTCTCGAACCCGAGGACATAGCGCGGCAGTCGTATACATTCAATGTATGCCCCTGGCATACTCCTTCGGGGATAAAAGCGTCGCTATATATGCGTATTATATAAACCATGTTGTATTTCAGTACCGTGAGAAGGATGAGGACCCCAATAAACCACATACCTTTGGGGAAGGATACACCTTCGCGTTTCAAGGATAAGAATACTTCATCTGTGACAAGAAGTCTCTGTAATATATATCTACTGGTCCTCTAGATTATAACTAGTTTAATTATAAATGTAAGCTTTTTAGTTTAGACGTTTTTAAACCTGAAATATGCAAAATGTGATGATTAAATGTATTAAAATAAAAACTGTTTTTTGCCCAATTTAATGCCCGTTCTCATACGAATCAATACTCTATCTATACTAATATTATAAGCTGAAGAGTTTGTTTGTTTGTTTTAACGCGCTAATCTCAGGAACTACTGGTCCGATTATTTCTGTGTTGGATAGCCCATTTATCGAGGGAGGCTAAAGGCTATATACTATCACGCTACTGCTCAGGGAAGCGGAGCAGTAATCATAACAAATCGGGCTACAAATTGGGTAAACTTTCATACTTTTTTACAAAGCCCCGTTAAAACTTTTGCGGTGCAACCGTTTCACACAATTACCGGACCCAAACAAACGGTCAGATTGAAAACTATATTTTCATATACTTGTTTATCAATCACGCCTTATCCCCGTAGGGTATATTGTATAGATTTGAATATTTATTTCTTTTTCTTGAGGAAATAAATTAATACGTACACTTCTATTTAACCACGCAATTTAAAATGCCTGTTGAATGTTTTGTGGCTGGTTTACATGGCGCTGCGATTTGAAAAAAAATGGGAATCCAGTCTTTCCATCCAAAAATTACGAATAGGCTCTCAGTTCATCTCAGTTTTTAGGATCTGTAATTCAGAGAATAAGCTACATCAAGAGTTCAGGGGTTGAGTAACAAACAACTACAGAAACTTCCACATTTTCAATTTTTATGAAAATTAAAAATGCTCCCGTGCTTCAGTAGGCACGTTAAGCCGTTGGTCCCGGTTGCCGGTAAAATGGCAGTCGTTAAGTGAAGTGGAAAACCTTATGGGCGGCTTAAAAAAATTCAACAGCAGATAGCCACAACCTGCGTCTGTCTATTTCAACAGCAATGGGCTCACCACCTATTACGTGGGTCAGGAATACACATGGTGAAAAGGGGGCATATAATATGCCTCTGCCACACCTTCGGGGATAAACTTAACTAACTAACTTAACTATATTCACGCTGTATCCCTGACGGGGTAGTCAGAGAGGACAGATCGCCAGGCTTCGCGATCCATGCATACTTCTTTCGCTTCTTCAAGATTCATCAATCGCTTCATACACGCACGTCTTGGTATCCGACTACTTTTGACTTTTCCGTTTTGAGCAATCTGCTCATGTGGTCTTCATATGTAAGTCTCGGCCTACCCTGACTTCTTCTACCCTCTGCTTTCGCACAATATATATTCTTCGTCAATCGTCCCTCACTCATTCGTTGGACGTGTCCAAACCAACGGAGTACGCCCTTTTCCAGCTTCACGCTGACACTTTCATTCAAACCTGCCATATTGCGTATCACTTCGTTACGTATTCGGTCGGCTAAAGTAACGCCGCACAATTTTCGAAGTGATCGCATCTCCACAGCATTCAATTTACTTTCATGCATCTGCTGACATACCCAGGTTTCGCTACCGTAAAGCAAAGTTGGCACTAGCACTGCGGTATGAATTGCCAGTCGTGCTTCATTTACGATGCTTTGTCGCTTTACTAATTGGGACAAAGCACCGTTACTCGCCGTTCTACATCCGAATCACATCTTCCATCCGCGCTAAACATACTCCCTAAATATACAATTTCATTCGCTTGCTCTAGACGTTCCTGGTTTACCCTAATCTCGCATTTAGTTCTTAAGTCATCTCTTTCAAATACTAGAACCTTAGTCTTACTTGCATTCAAGCGAAGACCCTTACTTTCACACTCCTCTTTCATATTAGTGACTAATGCCTGAAGGTCGGCTTCTGATGAGGCCATGAGCACCGCATTATCAGCGTACAGCAGGCAGTTTACTGAAAAGTCACCCAAATTCACACGCATATTTCAATCTTTCAACTTCTGCAGGCAACTGTCCAGATACACTATGAACAGCCAGGCGGACATGACACAACCCTGTTTGACGCCTGTACAGACATCAAAAAGAGGTGACACATCCCCCCAACTCTCATGCAAGCCTTACAGTCCTTATAAAGTGACTGTATTGCCCGCAGTAGCGGGCCGTCCACACATACCACAAGCTTTTCGGCTACCCTTTCTTTATATTTATCCCTAATGGATGCATCATGCAGCTTCCAGCTTTTGATGCTATAAATCGGCTCAGGTTAGGCGTGATATATCTATATATATATATATATATATATATATATATATATATATATATATATATATAGGCGTGATAGATAAATTAATAATAATAGGCAATATTATATTCCTAGAAGAATTTAAAGAAGCGCTTGTGGAGCTACGAGCACTTCTTTAAACTATAAACTAAATATTCTATAAATGATCTCAGCGTTAAGCAACTCCGCTGTGACTAGTTTTCAGATGTGTGACTGCTTTGTAGCATTTCTATTTTCGAGAGTTCCTGTGCTTCGGAAGGCACGTTAAGCCATTGATCCAGATCGCCAGTAACATGGCAGTCCTTAAGTTAAGTTGTTGGTCGTATGAGTAGCCTGAAAAATATCAACAGGTTATCGCCACAACCTGCGCCTGTATATTTCAACGCGGCAATAAACTCATCACCTGTTTCGTAAGACAAAAACTGCCTACAGTGAAATGTAGGCGTATATATGCTTCTGCCACCTTAAGGCGCAATTGATAATCTAAATATTATATTACCGAATACATACATATGAGTATTCTACCTAGAAAACGCTCAAGCTCAATACAAACATCACACAAATTTTGTTCTGAGTCGGGCGTCAAACACTACGACACTGCGGTAGCAAATTAAATAGACTTCCCTGAGAGAGTAAGATCTACAGGGCCTATGCGACGTCACCAGTTAGCGGTGCACCAGCTGACTAACGGATGAAGCAACTACGCAGAAGCCTTTACAAGGTTAGGAGGTCAGACGGCAGTCGCTCCCAACATTTTCGAAAATTTAAAGTCAAGCGATAGCTGCTTTTAGCAGCCAAATAAAATTCGACACAATTCTTCAAAATTATGCACGACAATAAATACAGTAGGGTTTGAAAGCAACTGGGTCACTTCAGGCAGTGATTACAAAAAGTTGTACCTTATAGTAATTACGTACGTAGGTATGTTTTTTTGTAATCACTTAAGTAGGTACGACTTTTCGTAATCACCTAAGTAGGTATGACTTTTTGACATCACGTACGTAGGTACGACTGTTTTAATCACGTACTGTTATAAGGATTCGGCCAGAGGCCTTTTTAAAAAAAAGAAATTAAAACTTAGAGAACTTTTATTTCACAATTTAGGACCCGAGTTTGAGGGCAAGTGTCACGCGCGGATGATAGATTCGAACTGAACGTTCAACTGAACTCGAATGCAACGAGCAATCAAAAGTGCTGACTGGAGGAAAGGATCTGGGGACGTAAGGGTTATGGTATACAGGGTGTATATATAACAGCCCCGGGGATAAGAGTAAACTTACCCCTAAAGGGTTAAGTTTATGTAAAGGAACGGATTCTGGGTTCAGCTGATGAAGAGGGGGTTTCAGCGACTTCTGAAAGTTCTTCTGGGGTTTCAATCTTGGTTTGGACTCTATGTTTATTTACGAGGCGGTGACAGGTGCCGGATTTTACAAATTTGTAAAAAACAATTAATAATGATATTAGAACAATAACAGAAATGACAATCGTGGCATAAGAATAGTAGTTTCCATATAAAACAATATGAGGCTTTTCAATAATTTTATCAAGGTCATTTATGATGTGGGCTGAATCTTTAATGTATTGATGAGTGAAGATAGAATCAAGGTTAAGACTGGTTAGATTTAGAAAAGGGATGGATGAGTTAGTTCTCAAAAGAGTTTCTGAGTTACAACAGGAATCGTTAATTAATTTGAAATCAGGTTGGATTGTGTTTATTTTAATTATTTTCGAATATCTTGGTATTAACCTTGAATCTTTATAATAAGCTATACAATTCAAAGGTAAGTTTAATATGCCTATATGTGACAGTGTTATTTCGGTATTTGTGGAGTTACAATCTATCGACAATTTAGAAGGTTCTGTGATTACATATATCCACTTATTATTAGAAAGTGGTTGCCAAATATTTAAATTGCCTCTGAGGAATCTAGTATCACAAATGTTGGGTACGGATTTCAAAGTTTTTGAAATTATTTCCGATTCGCAGATCGGAGTGGTAGAACTAGAATATAAATAGGGGTTATTACAAATATAGTTAGAATTATAAACAGTTTTACAATCTAGTAAATTATCAAACTTACAATAATAAGACCTATCTCTAGTTACAGCTATAAATTTAGTTGATGGAATTATGGTGGAATATGTATTATTAATTAAAGCAACAGGGTAAGGAATGTTTCTATAAAGGTAATACAGTTTCGAATTTACAAGAGGAACCTTTAAAACGAATACAATTTTGTTATTATTGTAATAGCTAGCAATTTCAGAAATATTCATTAAGGTATAAATATTCTCGAGCGATAGACTTAAAGGAAGTTGATGATAATCAGCTAGAAATCTGTAGTTTTCAACAAGTTCTGTAAACAATTGTTTTGGGGTTATTAAAGAAGGATGTAAAATATTTGATTTACTGAACATAATTCCATTAATAATGTCTTCTATTTTGAATGACAATGTTAGGAGGCTGCTCTCTAAAATACTAATAATTTCGTATATATTTGACCTTAACACTAATTTATCAGAAATGACAGAAAGATTCCTTTGAGATTGTGCCAGAGTATCAATAGCGCTATTTAACTGCTGTTCGTTGGTGTTGATTTTATTCAAAGTATCTCTAAATGCTGAAATCGTTGAGTTTATGATAAGAATATTTTGCTTTACTAACTTAGATAATGTAATTTGATCTTTTTCAATGAGTTCAATAGCGTTACTGTACTGAATAGCGTCGTCTTCGTCCATGGTGCCGAAAACATGTTTAAACACAGTACCAATTCCACCAAACCAGGCTGACCTTTTCGACCTGGATTCAATTAAATGTGATATTGAATCAAAGTCTCGAATTATGTCCTTATATCTAATTGATAACGGCTGGTGTAAGTTAGCACATTCGACATTCGAATACACTTCACTTTGTTTACAAAAGAACTTTGACCTGCCTATCACACCGTTTAAGTTTTTAATGTGTGGCAATAAGTAGGAAACATCGATTGGGATTAAAATACTTAAATGTCCGTTAACTATTTTAAGTGATCCAACTGGATCGAAGTATATTCCGGAAGTGTTCATTGCTGTTTCGATGAAGGTCTCCTGTGCAGAGGACAGGGAACTGCAAGGAGTAATTTATAAGTTGGTTTTATCCGGTTAATATAATATAATTAAAGTAAGTTAATCTAATTTTAATGATAATTTGCAATAAAGTTGCTTTTATAACTTAGAATTTTATCATACTAAGTAACATTAATTTATTTTAATAGATAGTATTTTGGCATTTAATTATTTAATGAAAGTTGTACTTAGATTAGTGTGTGTTATACTATGATTTAATATCGTTAATTGACGTTATACTATTATAATTAACTTTTAAGGTAAGTTATATAGATATTAGTTATTATTATAATAAGTTTGAATGAAATTAGTGTAAGTTATACAAATATTAGTGGATATTTATTTAATTTATTTGTAATGTTACGTGGAAGTTATAATTATATTAGTAGACATTATACTAGGGTTTAGTAATGTAAATTAGAATATATATATTTATGATTAGTAATATTTATATTATTACTTTATACGTTTATTCGATTAATATGATTAAGTAGCTTATATTTATACTGATGTATTATATTTATATTTTATACTTATAGTTAAGATTACGATATTTTGTAATTTACAGTAATAACTATATATATTTTAAGAAATTATTAAGTTAAAGTTAAGGTTTATGTAAGTAATTAAGTGTCAGCTCTACGAGCTAGTTTTATTTCATCAAAGTGATGTACTACAAATCTCCTATTTATTAATAATGTTAGGCTATTTCTACCATTTATTTTGATGACTTTATAAGGGCCTTTCCAAATAGGAGATAAGGCTTTTCGTAATCGAAGATGATTTTTTATAAAGACGTAGTCACCGATATTATAGCTTACTACACGACTATGGTTGTCATAGTAGGTTTTGGAAGCTTCTTTGGACTTGTTTATGTGTTCAATGGCCTTTTCACGTGTGAATTTTAGACGATGTTGTAACATCCTTATGTAATCAGGGTAAGTAGCACTCGGAGCAGATTCGTAAATTGAGTTAGGAAGGATAGGTTTATGACCAAAAACCAATTCATAAGGAGTATAGTTGGTTGTAGAGTGGATGGCCGTGTTATATGCTAACATAGCTGTGTAGATATATTTGGGCCAGTCATCTTGGTTTTGAGATATGTACGATTTCAAGTATTCTTTTAGTGTTGAATGGCTTCTTTCTAAAGCACCCTGTGTTTGGGGGTGGTAAGGAGAAGACCACAACTGTTTTATTTTTAGGAATTTACACGTGTCTTTAAACATCTGGGCAGTAAAATTGGTTCCTTGATCGGTAAGGATAGTTTTCGGTATACCAAATAAGGAAATAAAATGAATGAGACAATCACTGGTTTCTTCAGCAGTAGTACTGCGGATGGGATATCCTGCAGAAAATTTGGTTAGATCGTCTTGAAGAGTAAGGATGTATTTAATTTTGGCAGGACCAGATTCAGGTAGAGGACCAACTATGTCAAGAGACAATCTTTCGAAGGGGGCTATGGAAGTGGTTGTTATTTGCATTGGTGCTCTGTTTATTCTTCTAAGAGCTTTATTTGTTTGACAAGACGTGCAGTTTTTAACGTAATTCTCTATTTCTGTACGCATATTTTTCCAATAGTATTGTTCGCGGATTTTATTAAACATTCTGTTGGAGCCAAGATGGCCGGCAATTGGGATATCATGATTTTCATGCAAGATCTTCTGTACTTCAGAGGGACTAGGATAATATATTTTATCGCGATATATATGCACTTGAATACGTGTATTATGAAATAAGTGTGCCAGCATATTGTAAATCCTTATGTACGTGTGCTTGTCAAAAGGATTCTTAAAATCGGTTATGCTAATTTTGTCAATAGACTCGTTTTCAGAAATCAGGTGATTTCGGATGTTTCTTAGTGATTGGAAAATTTCGTTATATGAGCAAGTGTCAAAGTGATGCACTTTTGTAAAAAGGAAGTAGTATTTTTTATCATTATGTAAAAGAGATTTAAAGGATAGTAGAGTTCTATCTGAGTTATTGAAAGAATCGGATTCGGGTGAGTTTGATAAAATCTCCTGAACATGTGGGTTTGACTCATCCAGATCAAGAGATGTGGGTATTATTAATATTTTGTTTTGACTTTTGATTAGGCGATCATTATGTTCAATTATTGGCGTATTATATTTTACAGTCGAAGGTGTTTTCAAGAACTTCGAGTAAGTATCATCGGGATCAGGTAAGTTAGGAGTATTAAGATCTACTTCAGGATTAGGGTAGTAAGTCATTGGTTCTTGGGTACTGGTAGAGGGTTGCGGATCATCAAAAGGGTATTGTAAGACAGGGTCTTGGTTACTAATAAAAGGCTGAGTTTCATTTTCCATTTCCACGATAGGGTCAAGAATGTCAGACAAAGGTGTGGATCGGGGTGTTGGATTTGGGTTATCTGGCATAGAGATAGGAGGAAGAAGAGAATCAGGTAAATTTTCAGGACTTGGAAGATTTAGAGGACTAAAGTCATTTGATCCACCACCAAAGGGACTAATATCTAATGGACCGAGGTCGGTAAGTTCATCATTTGGTAAATTCGTAGGGTTTGTAGGATATACTGGGTTTACCGGATAGCGAGAAAGAGCGTCAGCAGCTGAATTCAATTTGCCTTTGCGATATACAATCTCGTATTCGAATTCTTGGAGTTGAAGACGCCAGCGTTGCAATTTGCTACTGGGGTCAGTGTGGTTAAAAAGCCATTTCAAAGGGCGATGGTCAGTAATGATAACGAATTTACGGCCAAACAAGTATGGTCTGAAGGTTTTGCAACCCCAGACTATCGCTAACAGCTCTTTTTCTGTTACACTATAATTTGTCTCGCATTTATTTAAAGTTCTGGATGCATAAGCAACTGGATGATCTTTTCCGACAGGACCTTGCGATAAGATAGCAGATATTGCATAATTGGATGCGTCACAGGTAAGGTTAAAAGGTTTTGTAAAATCAGGATAGATCAGGACTGGGGCAGTGACTAATTTTGCTTTAAGCGATTCAAACGCAAGTTGCTGTTCATTTGCCCAAACAAAGGGAACATCCTTTTTTAGAAGGTTTGTAAGGGGTTTGGATAATTTTGAAAATTCTGGAATAAAACGTCTATAGTAGGAGATGAGACCCAAAAAGGATTTTATGTCTTTGGGACATTTGGGGATTGGAAATTCTTCAACTGATTTAATTTTATTAGGATCGGGTTTCAAACCACTTTCAGTGATGACGTGCCCTAAATATCCAACTTCCTTTCTTAGGAACTCACATTTGTCGGGTTGTAATTTAAGATTGAATGAACGGAGTCGTTGGAAAATGGAAGCCAGATTTTGTATATGGCTAAAAAGGTCATGGGAATACGAAACAATGTCGTCTAGGTACACAAAACAGCGCTCTCCTTGCAGACCAGTAAGGACGTTATTCATGAGGCGCTGAAATGTTGACGGAGCGTTTTTCAAACCAAATGGCATTCTAGAAAATTGAAAATGGCCTTGAGGGACGCTAAATGCGGTCTTACAAGCATCCTGGGGTGCCATTTGAATTTGATGGAACCCTGAAGCAAGGTCAAGAGTTGAGAAATATTTGGAATTGCCTAATTGGTCAAGAATTTCAACGATGTTTGGGATTGGATAGGTTTCACCGATGGTAATATCATTTAATTTGCGATAGTCTATGACCACGCGCCATTTTTTTTGGCCAGAAGCATCAATTTTTTTTGGAACAATCCATATCGGAGAAGACCATGGTGACAAAGAGGGCTGAATTATCTTTTGATCAAGCATTTTTTGAATTTGAGAGTTGACTTCTTGTTTGTGTACTTCGGGAAATCGATATGATTTAACATTGACGGGCTGATCAGATGATGTTCTAATCTCATGTTGGATAGCATCAGTTGAGGTAAGAGAATCATTAGGTAGGTGAAATATATCTGAGTACTTGGAACATAGATCATATAGGGCTTCGCTTTCTTCAGAGTTCAGGTGTGAGACACGAAGGAGCTTGAGGACTTCATTGGTTCTATCTAAACACGTTTTGTTCGTAAAACAGGATATAAAGGATTCGTATTCGACAGGTTGGAGAGAGAGTTGAAGGTTGGAGCTTAAGGTTACCGGTTCTTCGGAAGTATTTAGGACTGTGAGATTAACTCGTTTATTGTCTTTTACACTAACTAAACAGTTGGCTATAAATAGGGAGTTATTTAATTTTTGATCAAGAATGAGACCTTCTTTTAGTTCAGGGTTGGTAACTGAGCATTCTATTAAGATCTCGGAGCGAGGAGGAACTTGGTAGATTGGGTCAGTCAGGCGAATTTTAACTTTATTTTTATCTAAATTAAGGATTTGTCTGTTGTAATCAATGGAGCACTGAAATTGAGTGAGTAAATCGTTTCCTATTATCCCGTCGTAGGGTAAGTGTCCTTGTTCTATTATGTGAAATGGAAAAGATATTGATTCTCTACCAAGTATGATGTCCATGTCGAAATCACCAAGAGTGGACATGGTTTCTTCACGGCTGTTAATGCCTTTTAATTTAATTATGTTACCTTTAAGTTTCAGGTTGGAGTATGACTGGATAGAGGAATTCTGGATTAGGCATATTGAAGAACCCGTATCAACGAGAAATTTAAGAGGTTTACTGGAAACGGATGTTTGAACGAGAACATTGGGTAAGGATGTTTTATTTGGTACACAGGACACTTCGTATACCATATTATCTTGGGTAGGAGTTTTAATTTTTGATTTAAAGCATGGAAAATCATTTGTTTGGATCTGGTCACCGATAAGCTTTTTACGTATAGTATTAGGGACGCTTGCTTGGGGCTGGTTACCCGTGTGGTCTTTGGATATCGTAGTAGGGACACTTGTTTGGGGCTGGTTACCCGAGTGGTCCTTGGGTATGGAAATAGGGACTCTTGCTTGGGGCTGGTTACCCGTGTGGTCCTTGGATATGGAAGTAGGGACACTTGTTTGGGGCTGGTTACCCGTGTGGTCCTTGGGTATGGAAATAGGGACTCTTGCTTGGGGCTGATTACCCGTGTGGTCCTTGGATATGGAAGTAGGGACTCTTGCTTGGGGCTGGTTACCCGTGTGGTCCTTGGGTATGGAAATAGGGACTCTTGCTTGGGGCTGGTTACCCGTGTGGTCCTTGGGTGTAGAAAAGGTGTCATTTTTACATATGGGTATGGTAAATAATCGCGGTTTGGGTCCCACGAGACACCTACGCGGACCCACTAAGCGTTTAAATTATTTCCGTCTTGGTTAATTTGAAATTCTTCTACGTTTGTAGACATTTCTGGCTCGAGGTCTCCATTCTCATAGTCAATACAGTTGACGCGAGCGGGTTGAGGCCTATAAAAGTTTTGGTTAGGACGTTGTAACTGGGACGATTGAGGGACTTTGAATCTATTATTATTAAATTCGCGTTTGCGGCACTTGTCAATTGTATGACCTTGAGTTTTACAGTACCTACAAAATAAATTCTGGATATTATGGTCAAATTGTTTTTGTTGGTAGGGCTTTGAGCTCATATTCAGAGTATATGGCCTTAAAGAAAAATTGGGTTTCGGGATCTGACGATTAGTGTTATTGCGTTTATTAAATAGGTTTAAGATTTTTTCTTCAGATACTGCTACATTAATCGCTTCGTTGAGCGTGGAAGGATTTTTGCTTCTGGCTAGGTTAGAGATTTCGGGCTTAAGGCCAAGTAAGAAGGTGTTGAGTGCTAGATCTTCCATTGCGGCTGTGCGGCCACTTAATTCAGATTTCTTTTTATTTGACAATGTTACTTCGGTCAATAGTTTCGAGAGACAAGTTTCAACGCGTAAAGCATATTGGTTTACTTGCTCGTTACCTAACTGGCGGCATTCTTGCAAGTCTGTCAGTAGGTGGGCGTAGTGTTTTTTCTCTCCAAATTGATTTTTCAAGAATGTACTCAATTGATCCCAAGAATCAAATTCTTTAATAGAACAAGCTATTTCGGCCTTTCCCTTTAATTGTGACAAAATATATTTGAATAGGATGGACTTTTGGGTATCGGAAGCCAGTTGGATTGCGTTAGTGCAGTTTGTCAGAAACGAATTTAATAATTCTCGAGTTCCATCGAAAGGTTTTATGAATTTGAATAGAGTGCCAATCTCGATACTGTTCGCATTCTCTTGTTTTACCTGTGCAGTTTGTGATCCGGTAGCCATTTCTATAAATCTATTAAATGCACACACAAAGTAGCAAAAACAATAATATAAAACACAACGGAAAGTTAATAATCCGTTGATTCTAATTAAGCTTCGGTGTAACAGGCGGCCGTGAGTAACAGACACCTTATCGTCTAGTCTCGAACACTCGACGGATGCGATAAGCCACTGAGCTAAAATTCTTAGAACTATCTTAACGGATAACAATAAAGTTGGCGAGAGTTATAATTTAAATAAATGTTCTTATGCTTAGGAAAAATTTGTTTTGCTAGAGAAATCACACACACTTTTAGGATATGGAAGGTTTTAACTTTACTGCACTTTCACATAAAAAGTATTTTGAAACTGAACTTACAGGAGCACGAAGAAAATGTACAGGATCATGATCACCTTTCAGTAGTCACACGTAGTTGCCGGAGTCCTTGTTACAGGAGCAGAGCGAGACACGGCACAGGAACAAGGCTGCTGTATTTGGTTAACCCAGTTGAATATATATCTTTTTTTTTTTCGATGCAATTCTTCCCAGGATCGAATCACAGATTTTCGGGATTTATCAAATTATTTCACAGGCACATTCGCGTGATTTTCACACTTGGAGATTCACCATAGGATACTTTTGGAAGACAATGGTTGAGTTCGACTTATTTAATTTTATTTGTTAATTTTTTTTTTTTTTGCACTGACACTTTATTTTCGGGGCCCAGACGGAGACGTACCAGGGATGCTTTCACCATCAGCATCCCACCGCTGCCACCAAATTGTTATAAGGATTCGGCCAGAGGCCTTTTTAAAAAAAAGAAATTAAAACTTAGAGAACTTTTATTTCACAATTTAGGACCCGAGTTTGAGGGCAAGTGTCACGCGCGGATGATAGATTCGAACTGAACGTTCAACTGAACTCGAATGCAACGAGCAATCAAAAGTGCTGACTGGAGGAAAGGATCTGGGGACGTAAGGGTTATGGTATACAGGGTGTATATATAACAGTACGTAGGTACGACTTTTAGTAATCACGTACGTATGTACGACTTTTGTAATGACATACATAGGTACGACTTTTTATAATCACGTACGTACGTACGAATTTTTGTAATCACGTACGTAGGTACGACTTTTTGTAATCACGTACATAGGTACGACTCACTTTGTGGTGATATTCTTAAGTGTTTACCCAGTTGTTTCCAAATCCTAATGTATTTTATTGCAGTGCATAATTTGGGAGCCCGATGTCCACTTTTATTTGGCTATCGGCAAAACTTTCGGCATTGTTAAGAGTTCTTATAAAGCCGCCATGTAAACCTTGCTTAACGCGAGTACTTAACATCATCCTTAGCGTTTGACCTCACCACCCTCCCGTCAAAGATTAAAGAGCAGACAGGACTCTTTCTTCTCAAGTGTATAAACTGCTACTTTCTATTATCACACCAATCGCCATTTATAGGAGACGCCTCACGCTAAAAATAAAAAAAATAATAATATATAAAGCTAAAAGTTTGTTTTCTTTGTCTGGATGAACGCGCTTATCTCAGGAACCGCTGGGTCGAAGTGAAAATATCTTTTTTTTTTGTATTAGAAAGCCCATTTATAAGGAATGCTATAGGCTATATATCGTCACGCTACTACCTAAGAGAGCGGAGAAGTAATCGTAAATGTCAACAAATCGAACAAATTTTCATACATTATTGTATTGGAATTAAATAAGTGCGACGGGAGTTCGAAGTATTTCACGGGTGAAGCTGAAGGGGTCAGCTAGTCTATACATATAAAAGCAAAAACTGACTCACTGACTGATGAACGCACTTCTAAATCTGCTGGGTCTAGAACCATAAAATGTTGCATTAATATTCCTTAAGTGACGTAGGAATGCACTAAGAAAGGATTTTTCAAAATTCTAATCCAAAGGGAGTGAAAAAGGGTTGCAAAGTTTTGTACAAATGGTTTTTTTTTATGGCTTTTATCAATTTGTTATAGAGGTAGCTGTCACGCAATAGAAAGCACATTCATCGACAGAGGCTGTCACGCCCCTACCAAAGGAGAGAAGAAAATTAATTTGTGAATTTTCTTACATTATTGTAAAACTAGTTGATACCAGAATGATGGACAGAAGTACACACACACCAACACACAAGTGTGTTCTGTAAACGATCACTGCGTTTAGCAACGCAGTTCGGTATGGTTGATTCTCGGATGGGTAACCGCTTTGTGGAATTTCTATACACAATCTTTTCCGTGCTTCGGAAGGCACGTTAAGCCGTTGCTACCAGTTGCCTGTAACATAACAGTCGTTAAGTTATGGGCGGTCTAAATAATTAGCGCCTGTCAATTTCAACACAGCAAGGGGCTCACCACCTGTTACGTGGGACAAAAATTTTTACTGTGTAATGTGGATGTATAGCATGCCTCTGCCACCCCTTCAGAAGCTTGAAGAATAATTAATATTAAAATATAAATAATAAATATTGTAGGACATTTATGGCGCTGTGTAAAAAATGTCCTACAATATTTAGCAGACCCCAAACTAAGAAACTGGGTAGACCCCAAAGTAAGCTAATATTAGCTTGTGTTATGGGATCTAGATAACTGATAAACATGCTTTTATATTTCTAATACCATACAGATTATAGGAAACACCCAAACTCCGAAACACACATTCGTGGATCACAGAAATATTTGTTCTGACCCGGGAATCGAACTCGGACCTCTTGCGTAGCAGTCGGATACACTCCCACAGCGCCACAAAGGCAGTCAAATTTATTAAATTAATTTGACCTATATATAAGTCAAATTGAATAAAAAATATGCCCTAAAATTAAACGTCTATTCTACCTACTTTCACGTCTGTATTACATCCCACCACCCCCAAGGGGGTTCAATTATCATCTCCTTTATTATCTACTGCTGCGCCAGACACGTCCAATTTCACCCTCTAACTCACCCCTCTTTAAGAGTAAAGGGAAGAATATGTTAGAATCATTTCATACTCAAACTGCCGAATAATCATCTTTTAGCTTTTAGGGGGCACTGGGGGAGGCAAAGGATTGGAGATAGGCCTAATAGATACATTAGAATAGGAGTCTGTTAGAATAAAATAGCACTTCATTATTATTGTATGGCAGTTTGAATGAAAGTGTCAGCGTTAAGCTGGAAAAGGGCGTGCTCCGTTGGTTTGGACACGTCCAACGAATGAGTGAGGAACGATTGACGAAGAGTATATATTGTGCGAAAGCAAAGGGTAGAAGGAGTCAGGGTAGGCCGAGACTTACATACGAAGACCACGTGAGCAGAATGCTCAAAAACGGAAAAGTCTAAATTACTCGGATACCCAGACGTGCATGTATCTACAGGAAGCGAAAGAAATATGCATGAATCGCGAAGCCTTGCAATCTGATCTCTCTGACTACCCCATCAGGGATACAGCGTGAAGATTAATTAAGGTTTTTTTTACTATGGCTAAGTTAGGCATAGATTAGAAAAAACATAAATTTTGTCTTTGGTAATAAAATGGAGGTTTTATTTATTAAATTAATGGGAGTTTATTAATTTTAGTAACCGTTTGAAACGTGAAAACTTTTAAAACGTTGTAATGTGAAACATGTACATAGGCAGTTCAATCACCAAGTCAGTCGGCATGTATTTATATTCGACTGTCTATGTACATTTTTCACGTCTTGTTTAACTTTATCACATAAAATGAATTTTAGTGACATCAGATACAAATTAAGTGCTATTTATGATATCACCAACTTTAGTTCCACTTAATAACAGAACAGCATTTGGCAATCTCTTAACAAAACATAGAAAATTTTAGAGAAATTTAGTTTAGTGATGTCAACAACAGAATTAGCACCTGGGGTTATTTATAAGGAGTGTTAGAAGGTTTTTACATGGTCGGCAGCGCGAGTGCTGCACCTCTGGTGCTACAAATATCCATAGGCTACGATGACTAATTTCGATCAGGAGGCCGAGTCTACTATTGACAAGCCGTGGAATAGAACCAGAATCGCTGTTTTTAGCTGTCAAAATGTTAGTAGACTATCAAAAATGTAACTGACTAGCGGCCACTGGCGCGGCACGTGTTAGTAAAATCCTATCGGGCGACCGATAGAAGTCTATTGGAGTACGATTGTAATTAGACTACGAAAAACAAAACTCCCAAAATTGTGCGGTGGCGATGATTTCGATTCTATTTCGACACGATTAAAATAGCAGACTCGGCCCCCAGGTAGACCGTATGCTTGTCTGCCACCTCAGTGGTATGAAAAAAAGATAATCCCAATCTTGGTCAACCTTATTCTCGCATTCAGCTATCATAAAACAAAAAAGAATTGTTGATTCAGACATTCGTCCAATTCTATTATAATAATGGGTTGTACACCCACTTTATATACGCCATATTATATTGTTCGGCGTGTTATTGGCACGACGTGCTTCGCGCGCCATCTCGTGCGGGCAGGCGCGCCTTTATTAAATATCTGACGAATACGGAATTTTATCTAGTACAGATGTATGAGGTATATGATTTTGTGGGTAATTTGGGACAAAGTTTTCGTATTATATAAGACTAGGTGACCCCCTCAGCTTTGCCCGTGACACCCTTCTATTTAATCCCGTCGCTTATAAATTCTACAACATCATCATCATCATCCGAGCGTCTGTCACAGTTGCGTCTCGCGTGGCCTGGGGTCCGTTTTCCTACTTTTTCTCCTCAACTTCGCACGGTCGTCGGCATCCCCTGTAGTGAGACTATTGTCGTATGTCATCCCTTACGACGTCAAGCCAGCACTTCTTGCGTCTTCCCCTCTTACTGCGACACGTTATAAATTCTACAATAATATATATAAATGTGCCCGATTGGTCGACATTTATGATTACTACTCTGCTTTCTAGGGTAGTAGCGTCTTTATAAATAGCATTATAGCCTTGATGGAGTGAATATTATGAAAAGATGTATGCAAGAAAAGACAGAGATGCCACATCGGGAAGGGGAGCTCACTTCGATGCTCCGGATCCCGATGTCATTGAAGTCATTAGTATGAAAGAAATAGAACAAGCGATAAGAAGTATGAAATGTGGTAAGGCTGCGGGAAAAGACAGAGTCACTGCTGAGATGATCAAGTACGGTGGGTCGCGTGTCTGGGACACACTATGTCTGTTATGCAACTTGTGCTGGCGGACGGGTGAGGTCCCAGATGACTGGCGAGTAGCAGTTGTAGTACCTATTTACAAAGGGAAAGGCTCGCGCCTAAACTGCTCCAGCTACAGGGCGATCAGCTTGGTCAGCTTAGCTAGTAAGGTGTATGCAAAGGTTATAACGGCACGAATGCAAGAAAAGTCTGAAAGGTATTTATGGGAGGCTCAATGCGGATTCCGACGTGGAAGAGGTTGCATGGATCAAGTGTTTTCTCTCCGCATGATCGCGGAAAAGTTTCTGGCTCTTAGCCAGAAGGTTTTCTGCGCTTTTGTGGATCTAGAGAAAGCATTTGATAACGTTGTGAGAGAAACGCTGTGGGACTTGCTGCCAGGATATGGTGTGGACGGCTCGCTACTGCGGGCAATACAGTCGCTTTATAGGGACTGTAAGGCTTGCGTGCGAGTAGGGGGGGATGTGTCACCTCTTTTTGATGTCTGTACAGGCGTCAAACAGGGATGTGTCATGTCCGCCTGGCTGTTCATAGTGTATCTGGACAGTTGCCTGCAGAAGTTGAAAGATTTTAATATGGGTGTGAATTTGGGTGACTTTACAGTAAACTGTCTGCTGTACGCTGATGATGCGGTGCTCATGGCCTCATCAGAAGCCGACCTTCAGGCATTAGTCACTAATATGAAAGAGGGGTGTGAAAGTAAGGGTCTCCGCTTGAATGCAAGTAAAACTAAGTTTCTAGTATTTGAAAGAGGTGACGTAAGAACTAAATGCGAGATTAGGGTAAACCAGGAACGTCTAGAGCAAGTGAATGAAATTGTGTATTTAGGAAGTATGTTTAGCGCGGATGGAAGATGTGATTCGGATGTGGAACGGCGAGTAGCTGCCGGAAACAAAGTTAACGGTGCTTTGTCCCAGTTAGTAAAGCGACAAAGCATCGTAAAAGAAGCACGACTGGCGATTCATAACGCAGTGCTAGTGCCAACTTTGCTTTACGGTAGTGAAACCTGGGTATGTCAGCAGATGCATGAAAGTAAATTGAATGCTGTGGAGATGCGATCACTTCGAAAGTTGTGCGGCGTTACCTTGGCTGGCCGAATACGTAACGAAGTGATACGCAATATGGCAGGTTTGAATGAAAGTGTCAGCGTTAAGCTGGAAAAGGGCGTGCTCCGTTGGTTTGGACACGTCCAACGAATGAGTGAGGAACGATTGACGAAGAATATATATTGTTCAAAAGTAGAGGGTAGAAGGAGTCAGGGTAGGCCGAGACTTACATATGAAGACCACGTGAGCAGATTGCTCAAAAACGGAAAGGTCAAAAGTACTCGGATACCCAGACGTGCGTGTATGAAGCGATTGATGAATCTCGAAGAAGCGAAAGAAGTTTGCATGGATCGCGAAGCCTGGCGATCTGTCCTCTCTGACTACCCCGTCAGGGATACAGCGTGAAGATAGTTAGTTATTATAGCCTTCCTCAATAAATGGGGTGGCGAACACAAAAAGAATTTACAAATCCGATCAGTAGTTCCTGAGATCGTTCAACCAAACAAACACTTCAGCTTTATATATTAGTATGGAAGTATAAATAAAGATGTAAGCACAATTATAAAAAAATAAATAAATAAATGTCCAGCAATATTTATTTATTATCTTACACACATGACTTGGTTGCCAAGGTGTGATGATGGTGTGTGCTAATTGCATTGCTGCGGTCGTGAGTTTGAGTCCCGGGCAAACAAAATTTTGTGTGATACGAAAATATTTTGTTTTTGAGATTTTTTGTTTTCTATGTATAAAACATATTTATTCAGAAATAAATAAGTTACATCTAAGCTTAATATAAGCAGAAGCTTAGGTGTTAGATGGAGCTGTGTAAAAAAATGTTCACCTTATATTGTTTTACAAGTTCAGGGGTGTTTGCGCGGAAACTTCTCGAATGGCACACGCTTGCTCTATATTCTTTTCCAAAACTAGTGCATTAACCTTGTTTTATCTGTAAAAATGCTAGTTTCTTAGACATAAAAGTTGTGCTATAGTGAAAGACAGTGATATATTGCAGTGAAATGTTATTTTACATCTTGCCGCGCAAATTCTTCTGAAAGTCGCATTAACGCTACTACCATGTTAATGGGGTACGACAGACTATACTTGACTAAAACGTAGAGGATAATAAGATTGAAGAAATACAAAATAATTAAGATTAGGCTAAAAGGTCTTAGTAACCAGGCCGTAAAATAATTATAAAAATAATTACAATTTCATTTTACGTCAGTAATTAACATCCACAAAAAAAAAGATGATGGTGTAAAACTGTCAAAGGTCTGACAGGTAATTTGATTTTTTTCTGATATATCTATTATTTTTGCATATGTTACCGATTATATATTTACTTACCCATATCACATGGGTAAGTAATTTAGATTAGAAGTTAAACTTGTTACGCGATAAGTCACAATATTCATGAAATGTCTGTCCCGAACTTTTCTATGAAACCATTGTCACTGTACTTATCATAGAATGAATTACTACGCGATTGATACAAACTCAACCTTAAGCTGTACTATTTAGAATTCCTTTTTTAAAACAGTTTAACGCACGATTGACTTATAAGAATAACCTCCTGATATACGATTTTCACCTTATTTTTTAAAAATATAAGGTTGGTTTTAGCTTGTAAATGTAGACTTGAATGAGGGACAAATTTATCGGTAAAGCATTTAGAGCTATAACGAGGTTAAGAGAAACTAAATTCGATACGAAATACTTTGGAAATGAAATGTTTTAAAAATGCTGGACTTACTAGTTACTTTTTTTTGTAATTATTTTATGGCCTACTTACTAACACGTTTTAGCCAAATCTTATTGTCCTATTTCGTATTTTTTTAGCCTTCTTATTACCCAATATCACAGAATAATAGTACTTCGTGCCTTCTTCGTCTTATAGGCCTTAAACAAGTACAGTCGTAAGTCACAGTCAGTCTTGTCCCAATAAAGTGGTAAAGCGTTATTTAAGCTTTCACTGCAATTTGCTCGACAGGATATAAAATCACATTTCACTTCGAAATACCACTGTATTTATCCATCACGCCTTATCCCCGAAGGGGTGGCAGAGGCATATTATATGCCCACTTTTCACCGTGTGGATTCCTGTCCCACGTAATAGGTGGTGAGCCCATTGCCGTGTTGAAATAGACAGACGCAGGTTGTGGCTACCTGCTGTTGAAATTTTTTAAGCCGCCTATAAGGCCTTCAACCAGGCTTAACGACCGCCATTTTACTGGCAACCGGGACCAACGGCTTAACGTGCCTTCCGAAGCACGGAAACGCTCGCAAATGTAAATGCCACAAAGTGGTCACCCATCCGACGACCAGCCATAGTGAAAGTTGCGTACCTCTGTGATCGTTTACCGAACACTGAGACCGCGGGGCCACGAGCGCTTCTATTTCACAATAGTATTTCACAATAGTACGTAGACACTACTTTATGTCTAAAAATCCATTATATTTACACATAAAGCAAGGTAAAATGTATATATTTATATTATAATAGCTTGTTTTAGAAAATAATATACAGAAAGCGTCCGTCATCCTCAAAGTTCCCACAACTTGTTACTACTTACGTGCGATGGGACTCTTTCTAGATCTCCGGGGCATACTTTTATAATATATTAAATTTTACTCGCCACAACCAGTCCATTTAGGCAAAATAGTGTAAAATAGTAAAAAGGCATTTATAGTGAAATGTGGCCGTATATAATGCCTCTGCCATCCCTTTAGATAGATAAATAAACAAATTTTAACATTTTTCTTTGTCTGTATATTCCGGTTAATCTCTAAAACCGTTGAATCGATTTTAACGGGACACTCACTGCTAGATATAAACCTGATATTACAAGGACAACGTTGAACTATGCGAATGAAACCGTGTTGCATTCGCAAGTTAGTATAATTATAATAATTCTATCGTGGACCGGCTAACTCATTATTCTATAACCGATCTGGAACTGATTTGAGTGTGTCAGCAACTTGCACTACCTGCAATAGAACACAATGAAAGTTTTTTGTGAGCATTGAGCGACGCTTGTGCTTTTGATAAAGCAATGTCGTTCCCTTGTTCAAGGCTGGCAGCGCTACAGAGCCGTCTAATTTCCGACCAGTGTCAGTGCTGCCAACTTTGAGCAAAGTATTTGAAAAAATAATCTTGAATCAAATGCTATCCCATTTTAATAGTCATAAAATACTCCATGCGAATCAATTTGGGTTTACGAAAGGGCGCTCAACTTCCGATGCTGGTGTTGAGTTATTAAAATGTATTCATGAAGCATGGGAAGACAAGCACGATGCATTAGGTATATTTTGCGATCTATCAAAGGCTTTTGATTGCGTTCAACATGAAACGCTGTGCAAAAAATTACACCACTATGGAATAAGAGGCAAAGCTCTCGACCTTCTGTCTTCATATTTGAACAATAGAATACAGAGGGTCGATATTAATGGTACACGTTCTGTAGGATCCATGGTTACAATGGGTGTGCCGCAAGGCTCGATACTTGGGCCATTCTTGTTCCTCATTTTAATGATTTACCATTTTATGTAGGGGACAGGAATAGGATTGTTTTGTTTGCAGATGACACCTCATTAATTTTTAAAATTAAAAGACAATTAGATAACTATGACGATGTAAACAATGCAATTGCAAGAGTAGTTCATTGGTTCAGCTCAAATAATCTTTGCCTTAATGAAAATAAAACTAAATGTATAAAATTTACTCTACCAAATGTAAAACAAGTTGCGGCCAATGTTCAACTGAATGGACAAGTGTTAGAGTTTGTAGAATCAACTGTGTTCCTAGGTATAACTATTGATGCCAATTTGCAGTGGGGCCCACACATAGAAAAGACAGCCTCTAGATTAAGTTCGGCTGCATATGCTGTAAAAAAGATCAGGACTCTAACAGATGTGGACACGGCTAGAATGGTTTACTTCAGCTATTTTCATAGTATTATGTCTTACGGTATTCTCCTTTGGGGGAGTGCTGCAGATTTAAATATTATTTTTGTTCTACAAAAGCGGGCTGTACGCGCTACTTATAATTTGGGCCCCAGAGTTTCTCTCCGAGAAAAATTCAAAGAAGTGAATATTCTAACCGTACCATCACAATACATTTTTGCCAATCTTATGTATGTCCAGAAAAATCTATCACAGTTTTCTAAACTCTGTGATAAACATAATATAAACACTAGAAATAAAAATAATCTTTCAGTCCACCACAGTCGACTACATAAGATTGGCGATTCTTTCCAGGGTAACTGTATACGCTTTTACAACAAGCTTCCCTGTGACCTGAGAAATTTACCTTTAAATAAATTTAAAAAGTTTATTAAAAACAAGCTTTGTGAAAAAGGTTTTTACTCCGTTACAGACTATTTGCAGGACAGGGACGCCTGGAAATGATCTGCTGGCAAAATGAAATAATATTAAATTGTAAATAGGCCATCAAAAAAAAAGCCTTCCTAAGTTTCTTGCCGGTTCTTCTCAGGTGGGCCGCGTTCCGAACCGGTGGTCGCTTTAAATATTTTAAATAGTGTATGACATTTTGTAAGCGCCGTTAAAATGGTCTATGCAAAATAAAGATATTTTTATTTATTTTATTTATTATTTAATGGCTAGGGGCTTGAAAACGTGTGACCTAGAAGTAGCTGTTTTTTATTTTTTTATACCACTGAGATAGCAGACAAGCGTACGGCCCACCTGATGGAAAGTGGTTACCCTAGCCTATAGACGTTTGCAACACCAGAGGTGCAGCACTCGCGCTGCTGACCCTTTATAAACCTTATAAGACCCCTTTTGAAGAACCCCATACTGCAGCCGTTCGGGAAAATCAAAGCAGGGAGTTCATTCCACAATCTAAGCGTTCGCGGAATAAAGCCTCTATCGGATCTAACCGTATGCGTGCGCTCCGGACGCAAAGTGTGAGGGTGAACACCGTGTCTATGGCGAGCGGTGCGATTATAGAAGGTAGCTGTGGGCATCATATCAAACAACTCGTCAGAGCACAGACCGTTGTACAGGCGATAGAACACGCCTAGGAAGGCAAAGTCTCTCCTGTCGCGAAAGGGTTCGACACCGCCCGCTAGTAAAGGATCGTTGACAATCCTCATAGCACGCCCTTCTACCGAGTCAAAAGGTCGAAGCTGGTATTCAGGTGCACCAGCCCAAAGGTGATAGCAGTACTAAATGTGCGGCCGCACTTGCGACTTATAGAGGAGCAGTGTTTGCTCTGCAGTAAAGTACTGCCGCGCCCTGTTGAGCAGTCCGAGATTTTTGGACGCCAGTTACTGATACAGCCGGGACTAGCGATAGAATTAATGTGATTTTATAAAGGTTAAACTTTATCTTACCCATTTTATGATATATATTATTTTAAATACAAGATTCTGAACGTTGAGGCGTGTTAAGGTCTGAATTGAACCAATTATACCAGAGCTCTTTCGAAGAGTATTTTTACTTGTGATAGATACTGCTGGAATCTAAATGTGTTTTTGGTGACTTGGTGTCAAGATGTCGACTGTACAAGACGTAGATTCGACTGTTACCCTGGAGATCGGAGCAGTAGCTATAAATGTCGACGAATCGGGCAAATTTTTATGTAATATTGTAGAATTTATAAGCGACGGGATTAAATAGATGCCACGGGAGATCGAAGTATGCCACGGACGAAGGGGGGTCTCATAGTAAGTAAATAAACTTCCAAATAAAAAATATTCAAATTTGACTTAATTATCGTAGCGCTCCTAAACTGTAGCGAGTGCTACGTTCTATAAAGAACGCTACGCCGTAGAGGAAGCTACGAAAACAAATAGAATTATTACACCCACGTTCGTCCCTTTCCCGTGGGTATTCGGGGATAAAATGTAGCTTACGTTACTCCTTATAATATCAGCTATCTGCCAGTGAAAGTGTCACTAAATCGGTCCAGCTGTTTCAAAGATTACATACATACTTACATACATATGGTCACACTTTTATCCTCAAAGGCATACTATACGCCCACATTTTTTGCATTTTTTGGCCCATGTAACAGGTGGTAAGTCCATTCTCGTGTTGAAAATGGAAAGGAGCAGGCTGTGGCGACCTGATGTTGAAATTTTTCAACAACATTTTTTTAGCAACCGGTACCAACGGCTTACCGTGCCCTCCGAAGCACGGAAACGCTCACAAATGTAAATGCCACAAAGTGGTCACCCATCCAAGGACCAGCCATAGTGAAAGTTGTGTAACTCAGTGATCGTTTACAGAACACTGAGTCCGTGGGGCCACGAGCGCTTCTAACTACTAAATTTCTAATTTCTCCATCGATAATGAGTCGAGAAAAAGTTTAACTTAATGATGCAATCATTAAGTTAAACATTTTCTATTGTCAGATAATATAGGTCAACGAGAAATATAATATGTTCAATCCATATCTGCCGGAGGGAGGAGTGTCAGAGAGACAAGTCATTAGCAGCAAGTGCAGACCTATGTTACACTCGACTACAGAATGTATAGAGTCGTTATTGATGCTCAATATATTGCAAAGCGTTAAATATTAATAAAAAACAGATTAATGTTTTACCAAATTTTGATAAAAATAGACTCTTAAATTAAACTGTATTTTATTTAAGATTTTTTTTAAGATTTAGATTTTTATAGAACAGTTTTTTTGCAAAACCTTTATTATGGTAAGTATCAAAAATTACTAAATTAAAGTAGTGTTAATCAAATATTTATATCATTAAACATACGATAATTTCAGTGAATATTTTAATAAATAGTGAAGTTACAAAAAATTATAAAATAAAATAATTAAATATTGTGGGACATATTTTTTTACACAGTGCCACCTTTCCATATCCAAATAGAAGCTAGTGGTATGGGATCTTGCCATCTCATATTAATATATGTTATTTCGGTTCCCAATCGCGACGTATATTACGAGTATGAGGTACAAAGCCTACCTTATTCTTCCTGACGTTTCGACTGGATTAAACCAGCCGTGGTCTAGACAATTGATAAACATACTTATATTATATTATACATAGCAAACACTCAAACTCCGAAACAAACATTTGCGGATCACACAAATATTATCCCGATATCTCAGTACGACAGTCGCATAAACTACTAATCATGTCAACGAGGCAGTTAATAAGGAATGTAAGTGACCTCATCAACATATCTGTGGGTCAAATCTACCTCATCTGCACGTGATGCAACTGGGGGCCGAGTCTGCTATTTCAATCGTGTCGAAGTAGAATCGAAACCGTCGCTCAATAGAAAGTCACCGGTACAATTTTGACAGTTTTTCGTAGTTCTACTATTGCTATCGTACTCCAGCACGTGTCAGAGTAGACTTCTATCGGTCGGCCGATAGAATTCTACTAACACGTGCATTGTACCGCGGGCATTTTTATAGTCTTATAACATTTTGACAGCTAAAACAGCGATTCTGGTTCAATTCTACGGCTAGTCAATAGAAGACTTGGCCCCCTGATCAACGGACGAGGCAATGACGTAGGCACTACTTAATTTCTTAGTCTGGGGAGGTAACATCATGCAGCCACAAAAACCCCAAGTAACCCTTAGGTTACCTTCGAGGTTCTGCAGCTGCAGACCGGGCTTTTGAGAAGTTTACTTTATTAGAATTAGAAGCCTTGTCAGCTTTAATTTTATTACTTGACAAGGCTATTTCTTCTTTAAAATCGACTCTTTCTGATTGAAAAGGAAATTTATTCTGAAAGTGATGTCTAACCTCTCTCTACTCCGTGTACCGTCTTGCAAGTGATTTTTGTATGGAATCTGAAGATTGTAAAGTGCGATCTCTAACGAGACTGTATAAAGGTCTCACACGCATTTTCATCAACGCAACGTACGCCTCAAAAAAGCTTGTAAACATTAAAAAAAATAGCATACGACTATGATAAAAATAAACTAACTTTTTTATTAGTAATAACTACTCCACATCATTACTATCCATTTGACCCTAAAGGTCTTTAAGTGTTAGAGTAAGATAGCAATAGTAGAAATGAGACCGCAATACGTTCTCGACTTAAGATTAGGGTTTCCACGACTAAATTTTTAATTTTATTTTGTTGAATATATTGAAAGTCTGGAATATTAATGAAATAATTGGGTGGCTCTCTCATCTATCAATGCCCAGCCGAAAGCCTTGCACTTAGAAACCTATTTTTTTTTAGAGTAAGCCTGCTGTTGTTATAACTTAAGCATCCAATAAAATAATTTTTTGAAATACCGCCCTTATGTGGGTAAAATAGGGGATTAAAGTTTTCAGCGATTTCAGAGACGATTAGAGCTACAGTTATGAAATGAGGTATGTTTTACTATTTTTGATAATTCCACCCCTAAGGTGGAAAAATATCGGTATGAAGTTAATAAAAAATCAGAAACGGTTATGGCCACAGCCATTAAAAGCGATATGAGCATAGTTTGCTACTATCTAAGAAAAGTAGTTTTATTATTTTTGGAAATTCCACCCCTAAGGAGGTGAAGTAGGGGATTTAAGTTTTTGAGTACTTCGATTACGTATATTTTTTTAAATAAACAGGCCGTTGATTGAGGAATCTTATACACCTACAGGGATCAGAGCAGTAGGTAATCATAAAAGTCAACAAACGAAGCTGCTATATATTATTTTAAGTCTAAAGTAAGCATTAGCATAAGACGACTGATAAACATACATATACATTTCTAAATACAAACATATTATACATAGGAAACACCCAACTCCGAAACAAACATTTGTGGATCACACAAATATATTCCTTTATTATTATTATTTTTTAATTTATAACATAATGTACATACGGAACCCTTAGTGGGTTAATCCTACTTGTCCGGTTTCTTTTTTATATTCGGCACCCGATGATGATGATGATGACAACCAGAAACCACCACCCGTGATTGAGGGGCGCTTTCACAGCCAGCGGGGCTCTAATATTGGCCCTCAAGATGACGGCCTAGAAATTACCTTTTACACGCTTATCTTAATGGAACCAGGAATGTTAAAGGAGGGAAACATTCTTTAGAATGTTCCATACGACACTCGTTGCTCCTTCGATATGCGCTAGAAAGTTCTCAAAATATTGCTGTCCGATATGTTTCACATTGTTCTCGAACATTCTCTGTGTAGCTGTCTTCTTCTAATAGCGCTATCTCTGTCAATGCTAGAATGTCTTTTTCTAATAGTGCTATTAGACGGGGCGCTGGATGGAGTTGAGTGTGCTAATGCGAGTGCGAGGACCGCATTCGGTGTATGTTTTTGAACTCAGGAAAGCATGCAAATTATGATTTTGATTGTTGCCAGAGGTGTAATGGTCCAATTTTATTTTTTACGCCCCACCCCTTTAGTCATCCTGTAAATTGACTGAACACATGCTTTGGTATCATTATAATAATTGTTTTAGTGGCAATATATTTTTTTTTTATGATCAAAGGTATTTAGCTAGTCAAGTGAAAAAAGAACAGAAAAATTAACAATAAAAACAAAATTATTATTAAAAAAAATATTTAATACAATAACGCATTTTTGAACGTATCATAAAAAAAAATTATCAATGATTTTATTTTGACAATCGTTATTTATGCATTTGCATAACGAAATACAAGCAATATGTAATTTATTACAAGAGCAAGCCATTGTTTTACAATTAGATGTACATTTACAGGGTTGAATCAACAATTCCGGTAGTGGTTGCTTAGTCATTTGTCGTGGGTATAATTTACCATCTTTCCTTTCATAGCCTAAGAGGGTGTAATCAATAGGCTGTAGTAGAGTTTGGTCAGCATTCACCCATACATATGTTTGTGCTGAAGCTCTTATTAGATGTAAATGTAGAGCATCTGATGTGCAAATAACTTTTAATAGATCTCTGAGTTCAAAACCATACACCGAATGCGGTCCTCACATTTTGCACACTCAACTCCATCCAGAGCATTCACATCCCTTTAACTCCTTCTTGAAATTTCGCCATACTGAAATGGTCTTCAAAGGCTCATAAGAGGTCCTGAAAACGCCTGAAAAGGGGTTTTCAGGTTATAGTTGCATGTGATAGGGGGTTGCCTGAAAAAAACTAAAACCTTCTCTTAGTATTTCTAAAACCACGCGCCCAAATCTTGACTATAAAACAAGACTAAATAATAGTGGACTTTGAATGAAAATGTTGAATACAGCCATAGGTCTTAATGCTGTGATAAATATCCATATTTCATGGCACCCCTATATCGGTGGGCTTACTTAAGGCCCAGGCATCGAATTACATTTTATTGTCTCTAACTTTTATTTGCGGATTAGAGGGCTTTCCATTCTGATTTTTTACCAATCTGAACAAAAAATAACTTGGTATTTAGTAGTTTTCGCCTCCTTTTTGAAGTGAAACTTCTTTATCGACGTTGAAAGCAATTTTATAGCTGTAAAAAAACCGTCACGTTTTCGGTTACGCGACATTTTTTTTATACCACTGTGGTGACATACAAGTGGTGGTCACCGTAGCCTATGGACGTTTGCAACACCAGAGGTGAAGCATTCGCGCTGCCTACCCTAAGATAAAAAATAATTAATGTTGTTTTGAAGTGAAACTTCTTTACCGACGTAAGTGAAACTTCTTTACCGACGTATGCTTAAGCTTTATCTAACCAATTTTCGTGAAGTTGTAAAGAGTAAAAAAAATAAATGTAGTAAAGAAGTTTCACTTCTTACCTATGTACTCTGGTACACACACATATTTTTTCATGTAAACCTCTTTCCAGATGCTTAAAACCTACCTGGAATTGTAGCCTGAAGTCGATTTTTATATCTATTTGGATACTAGCGACCGAAACTAGCTTGTATGTACGTACTTTATTTGTGTGTACGTTTCCATCGATATTCATTTGTTTTTTACAGATTTTCATTTGTTTTCGTAGACGTTTTCACCGATGATCATATGATTACAACGATGTTCATTTATTTCGGTTAATTTAAATAAAGAACATATTTTTTAAGATTATATTGTTTTACATTTAACTTATTTAGCGGTTTCATGGGGATAAATAAGGGGGATCGATTGATACAGCTGCCATTATGTTCTTGTGTGCCATTAAATAGTCTTGATCAAATAAATAAATAACTATTGTAGGGACACTTTTTACACAGCGCCAACTAGCCCTAACTAAACTATAAGCTTGTACTATGGAATCTAGACACCTGATATACGTACTTATTTATTTGTAAATGTATGTACATATACCCAAACACAGAAACAAACATTTGCGGATCACACAAATATTTTTTTCGACGTGGCAATCGAACCCGGTACCTCAGCGCGGCTTTTAAATACACTACCACTGTGCCACCAAGGCAGTGAACTGACCCATCAATTATTTAGTTGCTCAAGTTGATTTAAAGTCGAATACTTGATCCCCTTCAGTAGATCTGATCGTTAAAAAGGGCATACGTATAAAAAATCATGATAAACAGGAATCGCTCGTGGCCCCGCGGTCTCAGTGTTCTGTAAACGATCACTGAGTTACGCAACTTTCACTATGGCTGGTCCTCGGATGGGTGACCACTTTGTGGCATTTACATTTGCGAGCGTTTCCGTGCTTCGGAAGGCACGTTAAGCCGTTGGTCCCGGTTGCCAGTAAAATGGCAGTCGTTAAGCCTGGTTGAAGGCCTTATGGGCGGCTTGAAAATTTCAACAGCAGGTAGCCACATAATGCGTCTGTCTATTTCAACACGGCAATGGGCTCACCACCTATTACGTGGGACAGGAATCCACACGGTGAAAAGTGGGCATATAATATGCCTCTGCCACCCCTTCGGGGATAAGGCGTGATGGATATTTTTTTTTTTTTATAAACAGGAATCAGGAGTTCATGGTGAAAATTGATCGTTAGACTACATACATTTATACATACATATGGTCACGCCTTTATTCCCGAAATAAAAAAAAGATATCTAGTAGCGCGAGATCCTTTTCGGACACTGCCCTCCGCCTCGATTGCAGCCAGTTTAGCCGTCTCACGAAACAGGTAGTGAGCCCATTGCCGTGTTGAAATGGACAAGCTGTGGTGGTCACTTTAAATATATTATTTTTTCTTTAGTTTTAGTGTATGACATTTTGTAAGGGCCGTTGAAATGGTCTATGCAAAATAAAGATATTTTTATTTTATTTTGTGGCGACCTGCTGTTGAAATTTAACGACTGCCATTTTACTGGCAACCGGGACCAACGGCTTAACGTGCCTTCCGAAGCACGGAAACACTCGCAAATGTAAATTCCACAAAGTGGTCATCCTACTAGGACCACCATAGCGAAAGTGCTTAACGCAGTGATCGTTTACGGACTTCAAACAAGATATATTGCCGTGTTGAAATGGACAAGCTGTGGTGGTCACTTTAAATATATTATTTTTTCTTTAGTTTTAGTGTATGACATTTTGTAAGGGCCGTTGAAATGGTCTATGCAAAATAAAGATATTTTTATTTTATTTTGTGTGCGACCTGCTGTTGAAATTTAACGACTGCCATTATACTGGCAACCGGGACCAACGGCTTAATGTGCCTTCCGAAGCACGGAAACACTCGCAAATGTAAATTCCACAAAGTGGTCACCTATCCAAGGAACTATAGCGAAATTTGCTTAACGCAGTGATCGTTGACAGAACATTGGGTCAGCTGGGCCACGAGCGCTTCTCGTCAGACTGTTCGATATTATTGCCAAGCTATCTCAGATGTTTTGTTGTAAAACGGAGTATTGAACAATACTGACAATCTACAGGTTAAGCATCTCTGAGATATAAATGTTGTAGGTCAAAGGTTCATTTTATGACCCATTAAATTGTATCACGTCATATGTCATAAATATTTAACTACCCTCCCAGATAGGTACGTCCTATGATGTCTTGTTTGAAGTCCGTAAACGATCACTGCGTTAAGCACTTTCGCTATGGTGGTCCTAGTAGGATGACTAATTAGTGGCATTTCTATTTACGAGCGTTGCCGTGTTTCGGAAGGCACGTTAAGCCGTTGGTCCCGGTTGCCAGTAACATAGCAGTCGTTAAGCCTGGTGGAAGGCCTTAAGGCCGGCTTCAAAAATTGCAACAGCGTGTCGCCGCCAGCCAGCCTCTATCCAATTCAACACGGCAATGGGCTTACCACCTGTTACGTGGGACAAATATGCATACGGTGAAATGTGGGCGTATAGTATGCCTCTGCCTACCCCTACGGGGATAAAGGCGAAACTGTTAAATTGTACCGTCGGCTTTCTACTGAGCGACGATTTTGAATCTTTTCTGATACGATTGATATAGAGTAGACTTTGCCCCATACTCGCCTGCTCCATCGGACTTTGGTTCTTCTACATATGTGGTCATCCGATTACCATTTATATTGACCACTTTGATTCTTAACTATCTTCACGCTATATCCCTGACGGGATAGTCAGAGAGGACAGGTCGCTAGGCTTCGCGATCCATGCATACTTCTTTCGCTACCACTGGCGCGGTACGTGTTAGTAGAATTCTATCGGCCGACCGATAGAAGTCTATTGCAGTACTATTGTAATAGTAGACTACGAAAAACTGCCAAAATTGTACCGCAAGTAACACACAGAAGCTATATAATGGCCGGTTTAAGGCTCTTGTACATAAAATAATAAATAAATAAATATCCATCACGCCTTATCCCCGAAGGGGTTGCAGAGGTATGCCTCTATAATTTCATTTCAATTTCAAAAGCGGGCATATAATATGTTATATGCCCGCTTTTCACCGAATGGATTCTTTACTTCAGGATACTGTCCCACGTAATAGGTGGTGAGCCCATTGCCGTGTTGAAATAGACAGACGCAGGTTGTGGCTACCTGCTGTAGAAATTTTTCAAGCCGCCCATTAGGCATTCAACCAGGCTTAAGGACTGCCATTTTACTGGCAACCGGGACCAACGGCTTAACGTGCCTTCCGAAGCACGGAAACGCTAGCAAATGTAAATGCCACAAAGTGGTCACCCATCCGAGAACCAGCCATAGTGAAAGTTGCGTAACTCAGTGATCGTTTACAGAACACTGAGACCGCGGGGCCACGAGCGCTCTTGTACATCCTTTTAGCATTGTTACTTAAGTTCTATATTGGTTTTATATACCTCTATAGTGCTACTGTAATGCTAATTTGGGCACATATTAAACAGCTTTAGGTTCTTAAATTGTTCACATAGTTATATAAGGGCATTACAGAAACATTATACTGGCATTATTATGGTCAACTAATTTACTAATGGCATTATAGAAGCATTGTATTGGCACTATTACTTTAATGAAGTTTGTTAATCGCAATAAAGAAGCATTATACTAGCATTGAAATACAGTAAACGTCCTGTAAGTATTCACAGTAAGAACTAACAAATCCTGAGTTATTGAAAAAACTGCCTTAGTGCCGCGGTGAAGGTGTTATAATAGAATAAACTTTGTAATTCATCTAATTGTTTTTTGATATGGAGGTGACGAAATATTGACTGGACATTTTGTTTTAATAATATAATCAAGGTAAGTTCCTCTTTTTATACTTATTATTTTCAAATATTGCTGCTAACTGTAGTTTACTGTCAATGTCTATATTGGTTTCATTGAAAATTTTCACGCGCCTGAGGTTTACAAAGATTTTCTTATAAAATCTTATAAAAATATGTGTGTAAAATAAAAAAAATGGTCCCATTATGAAATATTGAATGTTTTTTGAACGTTTGAATTATAGTAATAGATTCACAATAATAAGTTAAGCTCTCACATTAAAAACTAACACTATTAGTTTCTTATATAAATAAAAATATTAATACTTTTTGGTAATGGAATGTTCACAAAATGGTGTCGTTCTTACATAGCTTGGTGAACCAATATAAAGGCTTATTCATGATGTTAGCTGTACAAATAATCACACTTGAATAATTATATAACCAGAGGCAAAAGAGATGAATATTGAAAAACCATCATAGTGTTGTCGTCTGTACAATGGTTTTCTATGTGTTCACATAAATACCAGGAAACATAATGTGGACTGTTTTCTGTCATTCCAAAACACAGTTTTAGTGATCCTTGAACAAAAACACAAAACCATTTAGCTTGTATTTACTAACCATGTTTTTTGTACAGGTTGTGTATGTTTGTAAAGAATTGAAATTTATAATTGGCCTTCTGAAGGTTTAATTACTACAAAATGGAATAAGTATTCTATTGTGAACCAATAAATAGGTTCTTAGCTAATTGAAAATAACTATGAACGATAACATGCGGACAGAAAATGTAAATATTAAAACATATTACAAATCAGTTTAAAATTTCAATATTAAAAATAATATTGCATTAACTATCTTCACGCTGTATCACTGACGGGGTAGTCAAAAAGGACAGACCGCCAGGCTTTGCGATCCATGCATACTTCTTTCGCTTCTTCAAGATTCATCAATCGCTTCATACACGCCCGTGTACTTTAGATTTTTCCGTTTTTGAGTAATCTGCTCACGTGGTCTTCATATGTAAGTCTCGGCCTACCCGGACTCCTTCTATCCTCTATTTTCGCACAATATATATTCTTCGTCAATCGTTCCTCACTCATTCGTTGGCCGTGTCCAAACCAACTTAGCACGCCCTTTTCCAGCTCAACGCTGACACTTTCATTAAAACCTGCCATATTGCGTATCACTTCGTGACGTATTCGGTCGGCCAAAGTTACGCCGCACAATTTCCGAAGTGATCGCATCTACACAGCATTCAATTTACTTTTATGCATCTACTGACATACCCAGGTTTCGCTAAAATAAAACAACGTTGGCACTAGCACTGCGTTATAAATCGCTAGTCGTGCTTCTTCTACGATACTTTGTTCGTTTACTAATTGGGACAAAGCACCGTTAACTTTGTTTCCGGCAGCTATTTGCCGTTTAATATTGCAGTATACTATAAAATTATACAAAACCACTTTACTCTAACTCTCTGATTTTCTAGTATTTATTATTTGCATTTAAATATTGTGATTATGAGTTCTAAAATGCGTGACTACATTTTCTATTACGCTTTGCGCTGGCGAATCCGAGACACCTCACGCCACATTCCTCTCTCTCGGTTGTTATGAAAGACTCATGGAATTGATCGCGCGTGTAGTTCGCCATTATTTCTAGCGTACCTAATTTATTAGTTTATAATTAAGATTGTTGTTTTTCATTATCTCTTGGTATTTAGGTATATATAATATAAACAAAGTTTTTTTTATGTGTGTATTGTTTTTTATTCTATACATTAGTGTTTTTAACTATTGTTTCCTTATTTTCAGTGACTAAACCACTATCTAAAGAACTTAAAAATGCCATACAAAATAGTGCAGACAATAGAGAGACGCAAAAAAAGTCAGGTCATTCAAAAGGAGAATTGTCGTAGCCGCCTAAAAAAATTTAAAAAAAACCTAATTTATAAACATCCGGTTCCCGTATTCACTATAATAAGCTATACCCTTAGCAAAACATACGTAGATTTACCCGGCAGATCTATCTGAAAGGATACCTTAATTGGTACGTCTTTATGTGTATGATAAGCAAAGTCAGAGACCATGTGGGCACATCAGATCTTCCGGATAAATCCGATCCGAGAGATGAGAACAGATTTAAGCGATTTAGAAATATCTATTCATTTTAATTGACTTGGATTTGTCAGAATTACGAAAGATAGATGTTTAAATTATGTTAACATATATAATACTTACGTCTGATATGTACTCGTATATTACACATATACAAATCAGAGGTCAATATTAAGCACTGTAATAAAAATTACGTTACTCTCTAAAATACAACTCTGATATAAATTTGTTTAATTAATCTCTTTATACCTACTTCTTTAATACTAAACAATAAGTAAGTGATAACATTTTATCATTTTCATCTTTAGTTTCATATTATGTCCTCGAAATTATTATATATAAGCATAAAGTTTCAAAAAAATAAAAGATAAATACTCACAATTACTGTGTTTTATTGACACGTATGCAATAATGGTATCGAACACAAATATTCATAATGATCTATACATACTAATTAACATTGTTAATTTTTTAAATCTAAAATAATATCAAATCTGGTGCTATCGTTAATTTTAGCTTTGTATATCTGTAAACGTGAAGATTTTATTGAATACGTAAACACATCATCTTTGTTTGTTATTTTAAAGCTATTAATAATAATCCTATTGGTTTCTTCAACTATATTATTTATTTCAACTATTTCATTGAAAGTTGTTAACACATATTTATCCTTTCTTTTTGGAGAAACTTTAAATTGTTGCATATGAAGTGTTCTGTAATTATTTCTACTTGATTTTACAAACGGGCAATTCGGGCTTCTCACTTCGTTCAGGACTTTGATCAATAAACTCTTCCGTGGCATCAATAATTTTTTTGCCATCTTCGATAATGGATTCTTTTTACCTCTCTGTAATCGCTTAATACGATATAGCTTATTCTCAAATGGATAAGCGCTAAATGTGGGTAAAGGATCCAATCTTTCAACTTCTGCAGTTACGTGGGTAAATTGTGCACATAGTCATAGTCTACTTCATAGAAACTTCTTTGTAGTGTATGACAAAATTATTAAGCAGTTCTTTAGCGAATGGTAACATAAACAAGTGACTTTCAATCGAACAAATTGTAATGCCACAATAAAACTTCAGGAAATGTGAAAATACGGTTCTAATGATAACTTCTGGTAGTAAATAATACTTAGAAATAATAAAAAAGTTCTATGTTCAGAAAGTTTCCAAAATGTTAAGTTTTTGGATGGTAAGTTATAGCACTTATCAAGAAATTACTTACAACTTGAATATCTATCGTTAAATATTTTCCAAAATTACCATCAAGCCATCCAACCAGTAGCCTCTTCATAATGACTAAGTCTACTAAATGAAATGAAATGAATCACCGACTGGAAAATCTTTTACCATATTTATTGGAACATTAAGGAAAGGGTAATCAAACTCATGGTGCGCCCCATAGAGTGGTATCCAATTTCATTGATATTTATGATTATGTCATTGTCACTTTCTTCAGAGCTTAAATATTTAGCATCTGATCCAACTTTAGAGTAATGGACACTAAATTGACAACATTCAACGTTTCCTTGTTGTATGTTCATATTGTTTGCCGAATCCGTTTGATCTTGGTGGAATGGTAAGTAAATTCAGTGTCTACGGAACCTTCTATGATATCACTACAACCTACTTGTCACGAATTGTTTTGTTGTGTATTGTTTTCACTCTCATCTTCATAATACTTGTATCCTTCTTAATACTTGTATACTTTAATATTTTTCGTCAGATTTCTCCGGTTCTTGATTTTATTTTCCATTTTTATCATTTTGAACACTATCTTGTTTAGTGAGTAGTGGCTTTTTCAGAATAATAATCAATACAAATGGTTATACTAATGTTGAAAAGTGAATGTCTGTACAACTTTACGCGTTACTATAACTCACATGTATTTGATTTAAGAACTATTGGGTATCAGCATTCAGTTGAACTTCAAAACTGCAAGCATTTTAATGGTAAAAGTTCATGCTTTTCAGAAGTATTAAGTTTTTACTGGCTCCTTGAAAATACTATTATAAAAACTAAAGGTACAGAGAACAGCTGGTAGCTGCTGATAGCAGCTGAGAGCATTGTAATGGTTTAAATGTATGCTACTGTGCAGCTTTAGGCGTTCACTTTCCACTTAAAAATTATATTATACAACGAAAGGTACCAGACACAGCTGAAAGCTGTATAACGGATAAACGAAGCATGATAATGGTTCAATTTAGTGCTCTTAAGTAGCATTAGGCATTTGCTTACTACTTAAAAATGCTATTATAGATCTTAAGGTATTAAAAACCACCAAAAGGCTTACACCGGCGTTGCATCGTGCCGCACTAACTCTAAAAGCCTTACCAAAACATTTTGTTTTACCATTAGTCAACCGGTATACAGTGTTAAGTAATAATAAGGTTTTAAAATGCCCTTAAACAGCGGCAGACTGTTAAGTGAACTTTAATTAAATCTTAATTAGACCTGAAGTTCTACATAAGTTCACGATTGCGGGGTTAAACGGTGGCTTTCTATTAAACGACGATTGAAATAGTAGACTCGGCCCCCTGACCACAAAGCAATGTCTCGAAGTTGTATAGTCCGTGCGTGGGGTATAGAAGAAAATCTATTTAGTTCCATAAAATTGTGAGATGTTTTTTACAAAGCACTATCTAGCGATTAAGCTAATATTATCTTGTGCTATAGATTCTAGATGATTAATAACTAAATTTAAATAACATCTTTTAGTAACATATGATGACCACGTGAGCAGATTGCTCAAAAACGGAAAATTCAAAAGTTCTCGGATACCCAGACGTCCATGTATGAAACGATTAATGAATCTACAAGAAGCGAAAGAAGTATGCATATATCGCGAAGCCTGACGATCTGTCCTTTCGGACTACCCCGTCAGGAATACAGCGTAAAGATTAAGTTTAGCTTACACATCAGAATGACACATTAGGCTACTTTTTATCCCGGGAACAAGTTCCTGTGGAAAACGGGAACGGGAAAACTTTACCACGCGTGCCGAGCCGCAGGCGTCAACTAGTTATTCATATATCAGATCACAATAATAACACATACATACTGCTAATATTATTAATGTGAAACTAATTTATGGATGTATTCACACTCTCACGCAAAAACTACTGAAAGAATTTTGATGAATCTGCAATAAAATGGCTTACACATCAGAATAACTCATAGGCTACTTTTAAACCCGGGAACAAGTTCCCGTGGGAAATGGGACACGGTAAAACTTAACTAGTCTATTAATACTTGAAGAAGGAAGCAGTGATTAAAACCTTTAAGTACTTTCTCGGAAAATAATACCACTCGTAAATCCGGGTGAAGTCGGACGCCAATGATTGTTTTATGACGCCAGAAGCCGAGAATCACTTGCGAGTACGGAAAAAGACAGCAAGATGTGTGGTGTAATAGGATAGAGAAGGATAGGGAGGGAAATTAAGGACCTTCGGGCGTAGTTCACGAATAAGGGAGTAAATTGATAAATTTTTAAAGCAATTATTTGCTAAATTTCTCATAAATTTTTAATAAAGTGGAAAAAGACTATTTGATTCGAGACAGGGATTGAACCTGTGACCTTTGCCTCAGGGCAATGTTCTAGCCACCTGAACTACCCGAACCGTATCGAATCAAGTTGAAATTCTCCACCATATTTATATCGCCATTTTAAGAGTATGACCAGAGCCATCTATCGAGCTAATGAACAACTCGGTACCAATGAACAGTGTTACAACTATTTTTAAACATTGATGCAATGGACTCCACTCAGTATATTGATAAATTTTTAAAGCGAGAAATTTAGCAAATTTAGCAAATATTGCTAAATTTCTCATAAATTTTACCTGTGACCTTTGCAAAGGCAAAGGTCACAGGTTCAATCCCTGTCTCGAATCAAATTGTCTTTTTCCACTTTATTAAATATTTAAGGGAGTAAATGACTATATATAACATATAGTTCTTGAGATCTCAAAATGTATTTTATACTACATATTTAGATGCCAAAACCTGCCCTTGACCATTACAACACGACAATGGGCTCACCACCTGTTACGTGGGACTAAATTGCACATGGTGAAAAGTGTAGCGAAAAGTGGTAGAAACTTCAAAATCGCCTATGCACGTATTTATGGTGTCCTGAATCGAGTGCCGCAAACCATTTGTCTCTATATCTTACAGTTCCTAAGAAATATAATCCTACAGACGGACGGCCATACTGAACCGTTTTATAGACTTTTGTAAACTGAAGGGTCTAGAAGATATTTTTTTACAAATTTATGTTTATTTTGCACTCTGCACTACTTGAATTATAATCTTACGCAACTTGTTGAAATCACAGGGGATGAAGGTGGGTCGGCGTTAGCTTCTTAGACCTTGACTTATGTCACACCACACAAAGCCACATTAATGCGCCCACGTCCTATATTCATTGAAGCATGCAGTACGTGACGAAGATACCCAAGAGTTCTTTCAGGCGAATCGTACAGAGAGTACCTATGACGCAGCTCAACTGTTCTATGTGTGACAAAACTTCACGCAGATACTTCGTAAGGAATTGTCAAAACGTTGTTGATTATGATATGACCTTAGCTACTCCTGGTTGGTTGCTGGTGTTTTTCAAATGGCCAGGGAATACTTCCATACGTCAAAAGCTATATTAATCAATGCATTAATACAGCTCTTCACATAGTCTATGCATAGTCTAGTCTTCAAGTCAATGCATTTTATTTAATTTGGGTATTACAGGTCCCGTCAAGAATTCCAGGGCCCAAGTGATTGCTCCTGCTAGCTAAGCACCTGCGTACCGAACATAAAGATCCAAAATATAGCTGCCCCTAACAGCCAATAAAGGCGGACCTAGCTCTAAATTCAAATAACTACCTAGAAGCTACTGGGAAATATGTTAAGATAAAGAAGAAAAACAGATTAATCCATTTGTGTAGAAAAAAAAACGTATTTTTTAGTTTCATATATTTAGAGATACAGTCTTGTTAAATTAAAAAAATTGAACATTAAACACACACTTGGAAATTACCTTTGCGCCACTATTCAAAAATACCATGTGCGCGTTTTCAGCGGAAACTTATCGAAAACCTGTAGCTTTTGTTTTCACTGCAATAGAATTTCAACTTTAGTAGCTTAAAAATACATCACAATCTCCTGTCTAAGTCATCATTGTGTTGGAATAATCATCTGAAGACGTGAAATTCGACTTTATTTTCATATCACTAAGGCAGCATATTCAATAAATGCATCTACTTGGCCTGATAAGACATAACCATCTGTACAAGACCTCCCATTCCTCTCCCGGTTAAGTATTGAATCGTATAAGAAGGAGAAGCAAACAATATTATGGAGTTCAAACTAATCTGGCCTGCATTATTCGGTGTTCGAATTTAGTAAAAGCCATCAGTCGGTCCGCGGGCTCGACGCGGTACGGATCACAAGTTATATCGTATTTATTTTACATTTATTTTATTTAAAATAAGTAAAATTAAATAGATTTATTTAATTAAAAAGATGTCGAATGGTGCTTAGAAGATAGATATTTAGAGTGAGTATATTTTTTTGACATATTTTAGTCTAAAGGTGTGGTAATTCTGTGGGTAATTCTTACTATGAAATACTTTAATTTGCTATCGTAGCAATTTTTTTTGTAATTATTTAAGCCTGGTTACTAAGACCTTTTAGCCAAATCTTATTTATATCATATTTCATTAATCTTATGTTTTAATTTAGTCCTGTCCAGTCCTTTGTCGATGTCAAGTCCAGCCTTAGGTCCTGTGTCTTTGCCCCATTAACGTGGTAGAAGCGTTATGAAGGCTTTCAGTGGAATTTGCGCGACAAGATATAAAATAGCATTTCACTGCCATATATATATATTACTGTTTTTCACCATAGCACGTTTACACAACTTTTTTGTCTAAGAAACTATGAGCAATCAGTTCTCGTGGTCTTCGTATGTAAGTCTATGTCTACCCTGATTCCTGTCCTTTACTTTCGCAGAATAAATATTGTTCTTCAATCGTTCCTCACTCATTCGTTGGACGTGTCCAAACCAACGGAGTACCATTTTCCCGGTACTTTTTTTTCAGGTCTTACTTTGTTTTTTTTTGTTTAACCAAAGGATCTTCGCTACTGACGGAGGTGCCCTCGACCACACAATGTATTTATTTTACGAAAAAGAAATTACACAGAAAAGCGGGGGAGAGTTGAGGAAATGATAATATAATTAAGAAATATCATGGTAGGGCCCCATCGCACCCTATTATCATAATAAATCTATTATTATATTAATATTTTTACGGTTATTAAATATTACAGCACCGCTGCGCTGTAAAACCATGTTTATGGCGTTTGAAGAATCCTGGAGATAATGCATCTATCGTATATTATGATCATAAAATCATTGTTCGGCGTGCTTACAGAATTTTTATGTAAGACTAGCTGACGTCCGCGGTGAAGTTTTCCCGTTCCCATTTCCCACAGGAAATTGTTCCCGGGATAAAAATTAGTCTATGTGTTTTTCTGATGTGTAAGCTATATTATTGAAAGTTTCATTAAAATCCATTCAGTAGATTTTGCGTGAATGAGTAACAAACATTCATTCTTACAAACTTTCGCGTTTATAATATTAGTAGGACTAGCGGACGAATCGCAGTTTCACCCGCGTAGTGCAATTTCTAGTGGGAATACGGAAATAAAAGGTACGGCTAGGCTACGGTGACCACTTTCCATCGGGTGGGCCGTATGCTTGTTTGCCATTTCAGTAGTATAAAAAATATTAGCTATCGGCCAGTAAAAGTCCTCTTAATATTGGTCCAATGGTACAGATTTTTTTTACACAGCGCCTTCTAGCCCAAAGTAAGCTAATAATAAAAATATATATAATAATAAAAATAGTAAAAATAGCTTGTGTTATGGGTTCTATACGACTGACATAGTAAACACCCAAACTCCGAAACAAACATTTATGGATCACACACAAATATTAGTTCTGACCCGGGAATCAAACTCGGGACCTTAGGCGCGGCAGTCGCATACACTACCACTGATTGTTGAGAAAACAAACAGACATAATTATAAACAGAAAAACGAATTAAAAATTGATTTAGGTAAATACCAGCACTATAAATAAAAAATAGCTTTTAAATTGGAATTACAAATGAACATTTCACTTTTTTTTATCTGTATAGAGAAACAAGTATCATTTGTCTGGTTCCTATAGCATAAGTTTATATTAGGATATTGGTCGTGGTAAAAAACGTCCCATAATATTATTACAACTTTACATTTCATTCGTTTTTATTCCTGACCGTACAATCACAGTATATATATATCGGCAGTTAGGAAACTTGATACAAACGTTCAAAACGACCTACCCACACAGACGCACGCATCTACAGGCCGCAGGAGCGAACATCGCAGTGCGGAAATGGGCCAGTCGCGGTTGTCGCAGTGTTCATGTTATATTTAATATATTAAACATAACATACTTTCACGCCTTTATCCCCGAAGGGGTAGGCAGAGGCGTACTATACGCCCACGTTTCACCGTATGCTTAGCTTTTTGTCCCACGTAGCCACACCCACGAACCCACGAGCCCATTACCGTGTTGAAATGGACAGGTGCAGGTTGTGGAGACTTGCTTTTTTCAAGCCGCCTATTAGGCATTCAACTGGCTTAACGACTGCCGAATGTTACTGGCAACCGGGACCAACGGCTTAACGTGCCTATCGAAGCACGGAAACGCTCGCAAATATAAATGCCACAAAGTGGTCACCCATCCGAGGACCAGCCATAGTGAAAGTTGCTTAACGCAGTCAACGTTTACAGAACACTACGTCCGCGGGGCCACGAACGCTTTATTATTTATTGAGTTTTGTTATATTATTTATGTTATTATTGACTGCCTCGGTGGCGCAGTGGTAATGTATGCGACTACCGCGCTGGCAACCCGGGTTCGATCCACCTGTCGGAAATGATATTTGTGTGATCCACAAATGTTGGTTTTATTTAAGTATGTATATCAGTTGTCTAGATGTTATAGTACAAGCTTTATAGTTTAGTTTGGGCTAGATCAGCTAGATGGGACTGTGTAAAAGTGTCGCACAATATTTATTTATTATTATTATAAATAGAAAATGATCATTCTAACCGTAATCTAAAGATATAACTGATATATTGCCAGTGCTATTTATCTCAGCTATAGCATAATTAATTATAGTAAATATACTTTATATTTTAAATTAACTACACAGACAGCCCTAACGCCTTCGTGGAGAATAGGTATTTAATTTCAGATTTAGGCCTAGTTTCTTTACTGTTTTAATATACGTACGTACATACATATTATCACGCCTGTTTCCTATAGTGGTAGGCAGAGCCTATGATTTTCCACTTGCTACCTGACATACTTTCGCTTCTTCTACTTTCATGAGTGTTTTCATACACGCTCGCCGGTTAAGGGTACTCTTGACCTGGCCCTTTTCCAAAAGGTCTTCGATTTGATTGACATACGTACGCCGAGGTCGACGCCTACCAGTTTGCCCATTCACTATTGCCACATAAATCATCTGCTTCATCAGTCTATTTTTACCCATTCTGTCCACGTGTCCGAACCATCTAAGCATCCCTTTTTCTATCTTAGTCACTACATCTTCTGTCATACCACAATGTTCCCTTATCGCGCTGTTCCTTTCTTTATCCATCAACTTCACTCCAGCAATACTTCGCAGACTTCTCATTTCCACTGCATTAATTTTACTTTTATGCGTCTTGTGCCATACTCGACATTCACTGCCATACTTAAGTGCACCAGACAGCACTACTCTATGTACAGCCAGTCTTGCCTTCTTAGACACGTACTGACTGCCCATAAAGTGTGTACATGACTCTATTCACTTTATTTCCTGCCGAAACTCTTCGCTCGAAGTCATACTGTTTTAATATATATACTGTGGTATAAATTTGTGATTATACGCCCTACCGCATCAACGCGACGGAACGCTTAAAAGATTAATTCACCCTCTAAGCGACCAAGTTTAGCGATTACATTGATTTCTCTAGAGATTAAATAATTTTAAGTACGATAAACCTGTCATACTTCGCTTCGGTAATGAATTAAGTCCCTTATTCCCTACTTTCATATTAATCTTCTTTATATAAATGAAGCACTAGTGGTCCCGCTGACTCATTGTTCTGTTAACGATCACTGCGTTAAGCTACTTTCGCTATCGCTGGTTACGGATGGGTGATTTACATTTGCGAGCGTTTTCGTGCTTCGGAAGGCACGTTAAACCTTTGGTCTCAGTTGCCAGTAACATGGCAGTCGCTATGTCATGTTGAAGGCCTAACAGGCGACTTGAAAATTTTCAAAAACAGGTATGCAATGGCTTGTAGCCCCGGCGACTCTGTGTTTTGTAAACGATCACTGCTTTTAGCAATTTTGGCTATGGCTTATCACGGATGAGTGCCCACTTTGTGGCATTTACATTTGCGAGCGTTTTCGTGTTTCGGAAGGCAAATGGAATGCCTTAAACTCGCCTTATATAATATCAACAGCAGGTTGCCACAACCTACCTGTGCGGCGCACCAACTATTTCGTGTGACAGGAATGCACACCATGAAAAGTAGGCGTATAATATGCCTCTGCCACCCTTTCGGAAATTGATAAAGACAAAAAAATAAATGAAAAAAAAGTTAGAAGTATAGATTAGTAAACATCTAACTGATACCTGTGGGGAAAACCAAGGGGAAGACCCAAAAGGTGCTGACTTGACGTCGTAGGGGATGAAAATCTCACTCACACACTAACACGAAGTGGAGGGAAGTAAAGCGGAGCGTGTCACGAGACGGAACTGCGACAAGCGCTCGAATGACGATGATGAGGGATGTTACGAAACTTCGTAGTGTGTCTAAACTTTGATTGATTAACTGAATACTGCCTTCGACTCCGATATATTCGTATAGGTAAGCGAATAAGAACGCTTACGGCGGCTGCACATTTAAATACTAACGCAGTTACATCATGAAAATCAAAAGAAAATGATAATATTATTATTAATGTATTATATGATATAATGAAAATGAAAATATTATTAATATATATATATATTATAGCTACTACATTCTTATTTACTGCCAGATACGTAAGGCAATAGGTAAAGCCTGGGAAAAAACCTTTCAAGAAACTCATGGTCACTCTTTCCTAATCGCCAGCACTTGCACAAAACGCCGTACAGGAATGTTAGGTGAGCCTCTAGCTTTAATGAAACTATTGTCAACTGCGATTTTAGGCGGCAAAATGGCTGATAGCATACGCTGGCTGTAGTAACCAGGCCATAAAATAATTACACTGTCAACTGCTTTTCCGACGCTGAGCCTTCATTCTTTAGAAGTAGAAATACCTTTATATCCAAGGGAATCATCACTTTTACGTTCCAAAATTAATGCACCATTAATCCAAAGCTGAATCATTTTATAGTCATTAATAGTAAAATTAATGATACAAACAAAAGGGTAGACAAACCGGAACCGACGCCATTTTGCTGAAAGCAGCTCGTTAGCGCGGGGTCGCCTCCGGCGGCCATCTTGATGTGTCACAGACGCCATTGTTAATCCGCCACTTAATAGTTTAACTTAATAGTTTTAATTTATTTTTCTTATTATCAATTGTAATTTAAATAGCTATATAATTTTAGTGTAGAAGCACTCATATCTCCTCTAGCTCAGAGTTCTGTAAACGATCATTGTGTCTAGAATCTTTCGCTATGGCTGGTCCTCAGATGGGTAACAGGAATATCTATTTACAAGCGTTTTCGAGCTTCGGAAGGCACGTTAAGCCGTTGGTCCAGGTTTCCAGTAAAATGGCAGTCGTTTAACCAAGTTCCAGACCATATTGGCGGCTAGAAAAATATCAGCCGCATATCGTAAACACGGCAACACGGCTCACCACCTGTTACGTGGGTCAAAAATACTTACAGTGAAAGGTGGGCGTATAAGTCGTTCAACTTGGCTTAACGACTGCCATGTTACTATTATCATACAATGGCTTGTAGCCCCGGCGACTCTGTGTTTTGTAAACGATCACTGCTTTTAGCAATTTTGGCTATGGCTTATCACGGATGAGTGCCCACTTTGTGGCATTTACATTTGCGAGCGTTTTCGTGTTTCGGAAGGCAAATGGAATGCCTTAAACTCGCCTTATATAATATCAACAGCAGGTTGCCACAACCTACCTGTGCGGCGCACCAACTATTTCGTGTGACAGGAATGCACACCATGAAAAGTAGGCGTATAATATGCCTCTGCCACCCTTTCGGAAATTGATAAAGACAAAAAAATAAATGAAAAAAAAGTTAGAAGTATAGATTAGTAAACATCTAACTGATACCTGTGGGGAAAACCAAGGGGAAGACCCAAAAGGTGCTGACTTGACGTCGTAGGGGATGAAAATCTCACTCACACACTAACACGAAGTGGAGGGAAGTAAAGCGGAGCGTGTCACGAGACGGAACTGCGACAAGCGCTCGAATGACGATGATGAGGGATGTTACGAAACTTCGTAGTGTGTCTAAACTTTGATTGATTAACTGAATACTGCCTTCGACTCCGATATATTCGTATAGGTAAGCGAATAAGAACGCTTACGGCGGCTGCACATTTAAATACTAACGCAGTTACATCATGAAAATCAAAAGAAAATGATAATATTATTATTAATGTATTATATGATATAATGAAAATGAAAATATTATTAATATATATATATATTATAGCTACTACATTCTTATTTACTGCCAGATACGTAAGGCAATAGGTAAAGCCTGGGAAAAAACCTTTCAAGAAACTCATGGTCACTCTTTCCTAATCGCCAGCACTTGCACAAAACGCCGTACAGGAATGTTAGGTGAGCCTCTAGCTTTAATGAAACTATTGTCAACTGCGATTTTAGGCGGCAAAATGGCTGATAGCATACGCTGGCTGTAGTAACCAGGCCATAAAATAATTACACTGTCAACTGCTTTTCCGACGCTGAGCCTTCATTCTTTAGAAGTAGAAATACCTTTATATCCAAGGGAATCATCACTTTTACGTTCCAAAATTAATGCACCATTAATCCAAAGCTGAATCATTTTATAGTCATTAATAGTAAAATTAATGATACAAACAAAAGGGTAGACAAACCGGAACCGACGCCATTTTGCTGAAAGCAGCTCGTTAGCGCGGGGTCGCCTCCGGCGGCCATCTTGATGTGTCACAGACGCCATTGTTAATCCGCCACTTAATAGTTTAACTTAATAGTTTTAATTTATTTTTCTTATTATCAATTGTAATTTAAATAGCTATATAATTTTAGTGTAGAAGCACTCATATCTCCTCTAGCTCAGAGTTCTGTAAACGATCATTGTGTCTAGAATCTTTCGCTATGGCTGGTCCTCAGATGGGTAACAGGAATATCTATTTACAAGCGTTTTCGAGCTTCGGAAGGCACGTTAAGCCGTTGGTCCAGGTTTCCAGTAAAATGGCAGTCGTTTAACCAAGTTCCAGACCATATTGGCGGCTAGAAAAATATCAGCCGCATATCGTAAACACGGCAACACGGCTCACCACCTGTTACGTGGGTCAAAAATACTTACAGTGAAAGGTGGGCGTATAAGTCGTTCAACTTGGCTTAACGACTGCCATGTTACTATTATCGGCGACGAACGGCTTACTTCCGAAGCACGAAAAATCTCGTGAATAGAAATGCTAGTGGTAACCCATTCGAGGACCAGACATATCGAAACTTGCTTAACGCAGTGATCGGTTGCAGAACACTGAGTCAGCAGAGCCACAAGCGCTAACCTAACCTAAATAACGAATCCTAGTACTTTGTCGACAGATAACCTGCAATCATGGGCGTGGCATCAGATGGTTGGGGCAATACCTGGCGGGCGAAGATCGCTGCCTGCAGGGAGTCACGGAAGCTGGTCCTGGTAATTGTGGCCATAGCACTACTTCTGGACAACATGCTTCTGACCACTGTGGGTAAGTGCTTGGTGGGTGGGTGCTTCATGAGAAGTGGTAGACAGCCTCTGGCCCTCCTGATAGAAAGCGGTTACCGTAGCTTACAGACGATTGGAACACTCCTAAAGATATGACAGGAGTTGATATTATTTATTATTATTAAGCGCTCGTGTTCCCGTGGACTCTGTGTTCTGTAAACGATCACTGCGTTAAGCAACTTTTGCTATGGCTGGTCACGGATGGGTGACCGCTTCGTGGCATTTACATTTGTGAGCGTTTCCGTGCTTCGGAAGGCACTTTAAGCCGTTGCCAGTAATATGGCAGTCGTTAAGTCAAGTTGAAGGCCTTATGGGCGGCATGAAAAATTTCAACAGCAGGTAGCCACAACCTGCGTCTCTCTATTTCAACACGGCAATGGGTTTGGCAACTATTACGTGGGATAGGAATACACATGGTGAAGGGTGGACATATAGTATTCCTCTGCCACCTCTTCGAGGATATGGCGTGATCTCGCGACGCCCGCGACGCTCCGCTTTCCTAGTTTTCTCCTCCACTTAGCACAGTCGTCGGATCGCCTGTAGTGCGACCATTGGCACGCATGTCATCCCTTACGATGTCAAGCCAGCACGTCTTGGGATTTCCCCTTTTACATGGCCATTGATCATTTGACTAAATGATCATATACATAAATACACATATTTTGCACAAGGTACTTTTTGCAAAGAAAAGCTCGTCAGTAACGGCGGATTTTAATTCCCGACGAAAAACGAGGGGTGTAGCGTTTAACCTATGAATATCTGTCGGTCTGTGATATTATAGCTGTCGAATGGATGGATCTATATTGATGTTTCGCCAGAACTGAGCGGTTCAAAGTTCGTTTCTCTGTCGAACAATAGAAATTTGGAATGCTCTGTCAGCGCACGTGGTTCCCTCTTATAATCCAGGGTTCTTTAAACGGAGCGTGAAGAGGCACATCATGGGGCCGCCAACTTGAGAACCACTGTTAATAGTCCTATGGATTGTGACAGTGACTTTTAATTTTTTAGATTTCGTTATGCCTTTCCATCAGGCGGGCGGCGTCAGTATAGCGAACTATACAATAAAATACTCGATTAAATATTAGATTGTGGAATCAACTACCTGCCTGGGTTTTTCCGAACGTTTACAGTATGGCGTTCTTTAAAACGGGTCTTAGAAGGTTTATAAAGAGTCAGCAGCGCAAGTGCTGCACCTCTGGTGTTGCAAACGTCCATAGGCTACGGTGACCACTTTCCATCAGGTGGGCCCGTAAGATTGTTTGCCACCTCAATGATATAAAAAAAATAGGGTTTTTTTTTGTTCGGAAGCCGATGTGATCGTTAGCTATAACTTTTAAAGATCATCAGCTCACTTCCTAGGTGATGACGGATATCACTAAGACCCACAAGTCGGATTGATCTGACTTGGTAACTCGGAACATGCCGCTGCATCATTTATTTATTTCTTTATCTATCACGCCTTATCCCCGAAAGAGTGGCAGAGGTATATTATATGCCCACTTTTCACCATGTGTATTCCTGTCCCACGTACTAGGTTGTGAGCCCACTGCCGTGTTGAAATAGACAAAAAGGTTGTGGCTACATGCCTTTGACATTAATTGTAGCAAGTAGATAACCATAGTCTCTGCCTACCCCGATGGGACACAGTCATGATATTATGTAAGTATGTTAAATTTAGCCACCAAGACAGCATGCCAAAAAGAACTACTAAACAAAAGGCATCAGAAACGAATTTATATTTTAGTTCAAATTATGTCAAAATTGAATACCCTCAAAGATTTAACTACATACATACATGCAAACATATTGTCACGCTTTTATCCCCGAAGGGGTAGGCAGAGGCATATTATACACCCACATTTCACCGTATGCATTAGATTTAACTAAAGAAAGCAAATACCGCGTATTTATCTCACAATATTGCGCTTCCTGCACAAGCGAGAATCTACCTTATCACAGGAGACCCTTCCCTCCCCGCCGCAATCAGCAGAGTGCCGCATCTGCAATTCATTAGATACTGTAATAGCCTATTTTTCCTTACCAAGTAACAGATTCTAGAGAGGGAGGAACATTGTTTTATTGCCGCGTCGATGAAATGTTGGATGTTGCTTACGGCAGAAATCAAGTAATAGATGTGGGTTCTTTGTGTGCGTAATTTTTACTTTTCAACAATCTTGCTCAAAACGACGTTTTTATTCCACCGATTTTTGGCTCATAATTCTAGATATTAAACACGCGTGCTTTTTCAGTGTAATAATGTACAAGTGCCTTTAGATTACTAACCCGACCAATCTACAATGCTACAATAGTACTAACTTGTTAGTACAAAGAAGAAGCGACATCATTTAGTCGTGTTATAAAATATTTTTAAGCAACATGCAGTCGTTTTGAGCCAAATAACATAGATAAATACATATATTTTTTTCAATACTTTGGTAAAACCAGCTTTATTACTAGCTAGCTATGCTATAGCTATGTTACTCACGAAGAATGTAGCTTTTAAATGGTGAAAGAATTTTTAAAATCGGCCCAGTTGTTTCAAAGCCTATTCATTACAAACAAACTTACAAATCCATCCTCTTTATAATATTACATACATACATATTGATACGCTCTTATCCCCGAAGGGGTCGGCAGATGCTACATGCCCACATTTCACCGTATGCATTTTTTGTCCCACGTAACAGGTGGTGAGCCCATTGCCATGTTGAAACGGACAGGCGCAGGCTGTGGCGACCTGCTGTTAAAATTTTTCAAGCCGCCCATAAGGTCTTCAACCAGGCTTAACGACTGCCATTTTACTGGCAACCGGGACCAAAGGCTTAACGTGCCTTTCGAAGCACGGAAACGCTCGCAAATGTAAATTCCACGCACACAAAGTGGTCACCCATCCAAGGACCACCTATAGCGAATGTTACTTAACGCAGTGATCGTTTACAGAACACTACGGTCACTAAGTCAGCGGGGTCACGTACGCTTCTATTTTATAATATTTATTTCAAATTTATAATATTAGTATAAATCACGTGAGTAGATTGCTCAAAAACGAAAAAGGCAAAAGTACTCGGATACCCAGACGTGCGTGTATGAAGCGATTGATGAATCTTGAAGAAGCGAAAGAAGTATGCATTGATCGCGAAGCCCGGCGATCTGTCCTCTCCGACTACCCCGTCAGGGATACAGCGTGAGGATAGTTAGTTAGTTTTAATATAAAAAAATAAAAATAAAAATTAAATATCCATCACGCCTTATCCTCGAAGGGGTGGCAGAGTCATATTATATGCCCACTTTTCACCGTGTGGATTCCTGTCCCACGTAATAGGTGGTGAGCCCATTGCCGTGTTGAAAATAGACAGACACAGGTTGTGGCTACCTGCTGTTGAATTGTTTTTTTAAGCCGCCCATAAGGCCTTCAACCAGCCTTAACGACTGCCATTTTACTGGCAACCGGGACCAACGGCTTAACGTGCCTTCCGATGCACGGAAACGCTCGCAAATGTAAATGCCACAAAGTGGTCACCCATCCGAGTACCAGCCATAATGAAAGTTGCGTAACTCAGTGATCGTTTACAGAACACTGAGACCGCGGGGCCACGAGCGCTTTAAGTTTTAATATTAGTATAGAAAAATAACTCATATTCCTTAAAAAAAATTCTGTAATTTGTGACTATGAGCGATCTACTTACTCACCTAGTTCGTGCCTTAGCCTTGGGCGCGAATTCTCGAATCCCGGCAAGAAAAAAAAACAACAATTTATTTTTTGTAAATAATTGACAGCTGTGACGAAGTTTGGATTGATTGTGAAGGTTAAAATTATAGAAATTGTTTAGTTCATGTAAAGAAAACCTAATTACTCCGCCGGACATACGTAGCGAGGCGAGAAACGCGTTCGATAGCCTTTTGCACTACACACAATTACAATCCTGGGTACTTTAAGCGAAGCGTGAAAAGGCATATTTGTGGGTCGTCAAATGAGGGTAGCTATCGGAGCCCCTGCGGGATGAGATAGCGGCCCCAATCACGGGTCGTCGTCTTTGCTTACCATAAGGCGAGCGACGCCATTTTGACGTGCCACTTATATAAAAAAAACCAAAGACCTTATACCTATAACTAGACTGTGCACTACTGCGAAATAATCGATCCGCGTGAGATGGCTCTCTGCAGTGGCGGTGTCTCTTTCTGAATAAGTGACCATGACCAATTAGAACACAGGAAATATTCCTTGAACGATTGTTCGAACCTACTGAATTGTAAGTAAAAAATGTTAAAAAGAATATATATAATATAAAAATATTATACAGTCGGGGACCCCCGTCAGAAACGAGGTATATACGTTACAAAAAAAAATATAATTGAAAAAAAATAAGTATTAATGAGTATTTTTTTTAATACTTTGAAGTTCTTATTAATAATTATAGGAACTGTAGAAATATTTAGATAAGTTCCAAAGTGTATGAATAATTAATTGTACTAAATCATAAAAAAATAAATATATAAAATTTTCTACCATTTCTACCAAATCCAATGGTTATTTGAGCTGGCAGCGAGTTAGACAAGGCCACAGCACCTTTCGTAGCTCTCTCGCCACGACCGTTTTTAGCTAGCTACCGCTTATAAGGAAATAGCTACCCTATGTTTAAAAAAATAGATGTAATTTTAGCTCAACGAAGTTTTTTGGTAATCAGTCTAGTTATAAGTGTAAAGTCTTTGAAAAAAACACACTACTTACACACACTACAATATAAATGTGTTAGTTTGTATATAGTCGTAACGTACGTTGGAAAAATCGGGTTAGAAATGCAAATGAACCGAGAAAGCCAAATTTTCAATATTATGTTTAGAAAAGCTTAAGTTCAAATTGTCGACCAAAATAACCTGATGGTTTTCCGCAATCTTGAAAAAAGGGTTAATTCAGTTTTTAACTCGGTTCCCCGTGGAGATACGAATTTTTTTTTCTTACAATTTATTTTTAATTTTTTGTTTTTTAAGTTCTTCCCATCAGTTTATTTTGGTCGACAATTTGAACTTAGGCTTTTTTAGCCCCCCCGCGCACGTAAAATCCAAAATTTGGCTTTCTTGGTTCATTTGCATTACCTAATGTATATAATGACTGGACTAATAGATGCGTGGAATGTTTATTACTCTTTTACCGTTAAGTCCAAAATTAATAAAATTTCAGTCTATATCCATACTATAAGAACTATATAAAGCTAAAGAGTTTGATGGCGCAGGCTGTGGCACCTGCTGTTAATTTTTTTTAAGACGCCCATAAGGCCTTCAACTTGGTTTAACGACTGCCATTTTATTGACAACCGGGACCAACGGCTTAACGTGCCTTCCGAAGCACGGAACTGGGGTGAGTCTCAACGGCCGAATTAATTTAATAAAATAAAATAAAATGTGTCTATTTTGTTAAATTTGGAATAAATTTGAACCCGATGCCTTTTTAGTGAGGTGGTAACAAAAAGGCTAATAGGTATTATGTGCTAGACACTAATTAGCACGACCAATTAATGTCCTGGTAGTATCGGACTTACATGATTAAAGATATTTTCATACATGCATATTATAACGCCTGTCTCCCATCGGGGTAGGCAGAGACTATGGCTTTCCACTTGCTACGATCCTGACATACAATTTTCGCTTCTTCTACTTTCATGAGTGTTTTCATACACGCCTGCCGGTTAACGGTACTCTTGACCTTTTTCCAAAATATCTTGGATTTGATTGACATACATACGCCGAGGTCGACCCCTACCATTCATTCCAGTTTGCTCATTCACTCTCGCCATATAAATCTGCTTCGTCAGTCTATTTTCATACATCATCTCCACGTATCCGAACCATCTAAGCATCCATTTTTCTATCTTAGTCACTACATCTTCTGTCATACCCCGCAATGTTTCTTCATCGCACTGTCCCTTTCTTTATCCATCAACACCACCATACTTCGCATATTTTAATTTTACGCACAAACTACTGAATGGATTTTAACGAAACCCAAATATTGATTTGTGCCCAACTTGCGCTCCAAAAATCTAATTTCAAAGTAAATCTTGGGTTGGAACGAATCTTCCTGTTCCACAAATGTTTACTTCGAAGTTTGTTTGTATAATATGTATGTTCAGGAGACCAGGGCAGCCACTTTTTTTTGTTGACTGACCTCATTTCAAAACCTTTTTAAACTGTCTGTGTGTTGTCTATGGTTTGAATGGAGGATTTGGTAACATAAATCATTATGAAGTTGTCCCCGCCAGCAAAACCAGTCTGAAGTTGAAGCTGACAACTTAAATAAACAATAATCAAATACAAATTTAACAGCAGTGACGAAATAATAAAATTAGTCGCTGTTCGCGTCCTCGTCCTATGAAAGGGTGAAAACTCGGCGGAATATGATTTGAAGCGAAACGCCAAAGCGCTTTTGATTAGGCACGGGAACTTTTGTATCGATATCGATTTAATAAATTTTGTTACTTTTATTATTTATTAGATTCAAGTTAAGCTTGTTACATTTTATAATACAATTTTATATTAATATAAATTTACTTCTGATTGTAGTTAGTATTTAATTAAAGAAATATAAGTTACACTTTTTACTTTAACCAATTATAGTGTATAAAATCTGAATCTTAACAATTTCGAGCACATGAACATTGGGCAATTCACGATCCGCCTCGCAACCTTTGTTTGCCGTATGTGTCAGGAGTTTTTCTTTGGTACCAGCATTTAGCTCTCTCACTTTTTGTATCATAATTTTCTTATAGTTTTCAGCATTTTACGTTCACATTACGTCCATCAAAATATCGACATCAACTGAATACTTAAGTCCCAACCCTACCGGCGGCTCCTTTGATGAGGCGGCTAAGTGAATTCCACTTTGATCTCGACTACGGGGAAATTGCCCCGGCTTCCGTTCTAACCGACTTGAGATAAATGCGGCGGTATATTTTACATAAAATTCCTACTGGATAAAATACTACAGAAGCGGCCATATAATTCAATTTTAAGTAGGTTAAATTTAAAGGCGAGTGCAAATTTACTGAGCTTTTTAAGTAGAAAATAACAGAATTTTTAAATAACCAATTATGATCGTTTTTCTGTTGAAGCGCTTGTGGCCCCGCAGACTCAGTGTTCTGTAAACGATCACTGCGTTAAGTAACTTTGGCTGGGGCTCGTCCGCGGATGGGTGACCACTTTGTGGAATTTACATTTGCGAGCGTTTTCGTGCTTTGGGAGACGCGTTAAGCCGTTGGTCCCGGTTGCCAGTAAAATGGCAGTCGTTAAGCACAGTTGAAAGCCTTTGGCGGCTTAAAAATTTCAACAGCAGGCCACCACAGCCTGCTTCTGTCCATTTCAACACGGTAATGGGCTCACCACCTGTTACGTGGGACAAAAATGAATACGGTAAAATGTGAGCGTAAAGAGTCTCTGCCTACCCCTTCGGGGATAAAATAGGTGATGAGCCCATTGCCTTTTATATTTATAAAAAAATCAACGACTTCAATACATTGCAATGCTGGGTTTGATAATCTATATACGAGTGATGTATATAGATTATCAAACCCAGTATAATCTATATATGAGATCACGCGTGAACGGCTGGACCGATTTGAAAAATTCTCTTTGTATTGGATAACCCATCTATTGAGGAAGGTTCTAAGCTATATTTCATCACGCCACTACTCAGGAGAGTGGAACAGTAATCATAAATGTCAAACAAATCGGGGAACTTTCATACATTTTTAGAAAAGTAATAAGCGACGGGATTAAATGGGTGCCACGGGGTTGGAAGTTTGTCACGGACGAAGCCGAGCAGGTCTCTGATAAAAACGTATCTATTTACAACATTATTCATTGCCGTAGCGGTAGCGAATGTGACTGCCATGCTGACGTCTGGGGCTCCGTTCCGGTCGGGAACAAATATTTTTGTGGATATGTTATATGTATGTATTTTAACCACAATCTTATTTTAGCTTATTCTGGGCTAGATGACGCTTTGATAAAAGCAATCACGCCATACCTCCGAAGGGGTGGCAGAGGTATATTATACGCCCACTTTTCATTGTGTGCATTCCTGTTCAATGAAATAGGTTGGCGTTAGCCTATTGCCGCGTTGAAGTAGACATACGCATTTGAATTTATTTTTCTCATAATACGCATTAATCTAACGCGAGTGAACACGAGTGGGACCTCGTCTACGCTCGGAAACTTTTCGACATGAAATTAAACTGTCGGCTCAGGAGCACTTGAGTCGAAAGCTGTCGAAATTCCGCATACCGATCAGAATCGAATTTAAAACCGTTATGAATTGTTCAAGTGTGTTTTGGTTCTTCTCAAACACACCATTTTAAAATGTCCCAATTACGAACGTGGGAATCGATAAACTATACAATATATTTAGAGATCGATACCTCAAAATGAAAATACAGTGAAATTAAATGAAAAATCTTTATTCATGTAGGTCACAAAGTAACACTTAAGAACGTCAAGATTATTGCGTCTACATTTACGTTTACTGCCAGATTCGCAACGCAACAGGTAGAGCTTGATGAAGAACCTGGCAATAAAAGTCATGGCCACTCTTTTCTAACCGCCAGTAATTACATTTGTTATAATAACATGATATTTGAGCAGTTAAATAGTAATGAGTTTATACAAAAAAAAACAAAATCAATGTTGTGTTCGAAATCAAATGAACATGAGAGTGATTCTAGTTGCCAGTTCTAATGGCAGCCTACCCTTTGTGAAGAAGAACCTGGCAAAAAATCAATGGATGTTCTTTTAAAATGTTGGTATGGCTTACAATACTAAAATTACATTAAGGTACATAGGGTCCTCTAATTAAGTCTAAGAAAATTAAGATATTCAATATCTAATAATTGGTTTGGCGAGTCTCGAATTAAATACTATCGGACTCAATTCCCTTATATTTAAATCGATTTATATGTTCCAAATATCTTTGCTATAGGTATAATTTATTTTTACCATTTTTTGTATACGAGTAACACATCTCATGAATATTCAATTTACATGATAAATATAGTTTCAAAAGGCGAAAACTAATCAATGGTTTCCCTGGATAATTAGAAACTGTGTTTTCCAATAAAAAAAAATGAAAAAATTAATTAAAAGAAGCGTGAAAAGGCATATTTTTGGGCCGCAAACCTGAGGGTCGCTATCGGGGTCCTACCGGCTGGAATAGCAGCCCTCAGACACGGATTGTCGTCTCTGCTTGTCATCAGGATGGCGGCGCCATTTTAATGTGTCAAAAATACAAAAAAAGAAAATTTTTCCTTTGGAGTGCCCTTATAGTATTGTTGTCCGTCCGTCTATCCGTACGTTCGTTCGTCCGTCTGTCAAGAACTTATTATATCTTGGAACCACGTGGCGGTACTTACCGAGTTAAAATTTAAACCATATATTTCATTTTTGAAGCGCTCGTGGCTACGCAGTCTTAGTGTTCTATAAACGATCACTGCGCTAATAAATTTTCGCTATATTAAATAACACCACTTGTACTGTTCCACAACATTTACTTTGTAAACCTGACTGATTTCGCCTCACGGCATTCTCAAAGGTATACAAAATTACCATTAACACAATATGAGTGGTCACCCGTGATTGGGGCTGCTATCTCAACCCGCAGGGCTCCGATAGCGACCCTCATTTCGACGGACCAGAAATATGCCTTTCATGCTTCTTTTAAAGGAGCAAAGATTGTAAGAGGACAATACGTGCGCTAGCAGAGAGTTCCATGCTTTTATGGTGCGACATATGAAAGATCTACAGAATCTATCGGTTCTGGGCGCGATGGTGTCCACAGTGTAAGGATGACATCGTAGTCCACAGTGTACGGATGACAGTAGATGCGGTAAAATGCAGCTAAGCTGGCGACCGTTCTGCATTCTGCATCTCCAACGGTTCTAGACTGCCAGTGACCTATGGACAATCTATGATTTGGTTAAAAGGTCTTAGTAACCAAGCCATAAAATATTTAAAAAAATGTCGTACCGAAATGCAACAGGGTTCGATGCGTCGATGTTAAAAGTAGTTCGTCTGCGCTGGTCTTTACTATGACCTCTGAACACATTAATCTAATCTCAAATAACCAAGTTTTATGAAAATAACCTAGCTCGCAAACAACACGAGACAATGTTTCAATTGGTAAATTACTTTATATGAACCGATGGACGCCATTATTTCGTGATGCTGCTATAATAGCATTAATCTTGAATAATACACCTACGAAATCATATATATAGGTACGCTGTGTTGTTGAAATGGGTAGGCAGAGGCATAAGGGGTGCAAGGGGACGTCCAGGGCCTAAGCAACTAATAAAAAATAAATAATACGTACCATTATACCAACTCTTTGATGATTATAAAATAGCAAATAGTGCGGTTATAGAATATAACTTCACTATTTGCATTTATAATACACTAGATAACCCCCACAGCTTCGCCCGTGGAATATTTCGACCTCCCGTTGCACCTATTTAATCCCGTCGCTTATAAATTCTACAATGATGCATAAAAATTTGCCCGATTTGTCGACATTCATGACTACTGCTCTGCTCCCCAGTGTAGTAGCGTAATGATATATAGCCTATAGCCTTCCTCGATAAATGGGCTATCTAACACAAAAAGTCACTCTGAGACTACCAGGACTTAAATTGGTCCTGCTAATGAGTGTCTAGCACATAAGACCTTTTAGCCTTTTTGTTACCACCTCACTAAAAAGGCAACGGGTTCAACATTTCTTTCAAATTTAAAATCTAAAATAGACACATTTTATTAAATTTATTCGGCCCATAGACCCACCCCAGTTCCGTGTTTCGGAAGGCACGTTAAGCCATTGGTCCCGGTTGCCAATAAAATGGCAGTCGTTAAGCCAAGTTAGAGGCCCTATGGGCGGCTTAAAAATATTTCTACAGCAGGTCGATGCAGCCTGCGCCTGTCTATTTCAACACGGCAATGGGCTCACCACCTGTTACGTGGGACAGAAATGTATACGGTGAAACGTGGGCGTTAAACATGCCTCTGCCCACCCCTTCGGGGATAAAGGCGTGACAATATGTCGATGTCTAATACAAAAAGATTTTTTTAAATCCGACCTGTAGTTCCTGAGATTAGCGCGTTCAACCGAACAAACAAACAAACTCTTCAGCTTTATAATATTAATATATATATTTATATATGTTACGTGGGACAGAAATGCAACCGGTGAAACGTGGGCGTTAAACATGCCTCTGCCTACCCCTTCGGGGATAAAGGCGTGACAATATGTCGATGTCTAATACAAAAAGATTTTTTTAAATCCGACCAGTAGTTCCTGAGATTAGCGCGTTCAACCGAACTAAACTTAACTTAACTATCTTCACGCTGTATCCCTGACGGGGTAGTCAGAGAGGACAGATCGCCAGGCTTCGCGATCCATGCATACTTCTTTCGCTTCTTCGAGATTCATCAATCGCTTCATACACGCACGTCTGTGTATCCGAGTACTTTTGACCTTTCCGTTTTTGAGCAATCTGCTCACGTGGTCTTCATCAATCCAAGTCTCGGCCTACCCTGACCTCTTCTACCTTTTGCTTTCGCACAATATATATTCTTCGTCAATCGTTCCTCACTCATTCGTTGGACGAGTCTAAACCAACGGGGCACGCCCTTTTCCAGCTTAACGCTGACACTTTCTTTCAAACCTGCCATATTGCGTATCACTTCGTTACGTATTCGGTCGGCCAAGGTAACGCCGCACAATTTTCGAAGTGATCGCATCTCCACAGCATTCAATTTACTTTCATGCATCTGCTGACATACCCAGGTTTCGGTACCGTAAAGCAAAGTTGGCACTAGCACTGCGTTATGAATCGCCAGTCGTGCTTCTTTTACGATGCTTTGCCGTATTACTAATTAGGACAAAGCACCGATAACTCTGTTTCCGGCAGCTACTCGCCGTTCTACATCCGTATCACATCTTCCATCCGCGCTAAACATACTCCCTAAATACACAATTTCATTCACTTGCTCTAGACGTTCCTGGTTTACCCTAATCTCGCATTTAGTTCTTACGTCATCTCTTTCTGATACTAGAACCTTAGTCTTATTTGCATTCAAGCGAAGACCCTTATTTTCACACTCCTCTTTCATATTAGTGACTAATGCCTGAAGGTCGGCTTCTGATGAGGCCATGAGCACCGCATCATCAGCGTACAGCAGACAGTTTACTGAAAAGTCACCCAAATTCACACCCATATCACAATCTTTCAACTTCTGCAGGCAACTGTCCAGATACACTATGAACAGCCAGGCGGACATGACACAACCCTGTTTGACGCCTGTACAGCCATCAAAAAGAGGTGACACATCCCCCCCTACTCGCACGCAAGCCTTACAGTCCTTATAAAGCGTCTGTATTGCCCGCAGCAGCGAGCCGTCCACACCATATCCGGGCAGCAAATCCCACAGAGTTTCCCTCACAACGTTATCAAATGCTTTCTCCAGATCCACAAAAGCGCAGAAAACCCTCTGGCTAATAGCCAGAAACTTCTGCGCGATCATGCGGAGAGAAAACACTTGATCCATGCAACCTCTTCCACGTCGGAATCCGCATTGAGCCTCCCATAAATACCTTTCAGACTTTTCTTGCATTCTTGCCGTTATAATCTTTGCATACACCTTACTAGCTAAGCTGACCAAGCTGATCGCCCTGTAGCTGGAGCAGTTTAGGCGTGAGCCTTTCACTTTGTAAATAGGTACTACAACTGCTATTCGCCAGTCATCTGGGACCTCACCCGTCCGCCAGCACACGTTGCATAACAGACATAGTGTGTCCCAGACACGCGACCCACCGTACTTGATCATCTCAGCAGTAACTCTGTCTTTTCCCGAAGCCTTACCACATTTCATACTTCTTATCGCTTGTTCTATTTCTTTCATACTAATGACTTCAATGACATCGGGATCCGGAGCATCGAAGTGAGCTCCACTTCCCGATGTGGCATCTCTGTCTTTTCTTGCATACATCTTTCCATAATATTCACTCCATCTCTGCAGGACGTCAGTTTGGTCTGTTAGGACGTCATTGTTAACACTAAGCACTTTATTCATACTGCAGATTGCCGAACAACTCCTGGTCTTGCCTACCTCTTTCCAGAAGAGCTTGGCATTATCCCGGAAATTGGACGACAACCTTTCATTCGCTTTCATTCTGCACCTTTCACGAGCTTCTTCTATCAGTGCCTTCGTGTTAACTTTCTGCAGCTTGTATCTCTCTTTCATATTAAAATCATTCCGCGAGGCTAAGTAGTCTAGCCATGCTTTCTTCTTCATTCGAACTGCTTCTTTCACTTCCTCATTCTACCATGCATCACGCTTATTACTACTGCCTCTTTTCGTTTCTCCACACACTTCCACAGCGGCATTTATCATACTATCCTTAAGGTTCTGCCATACACTTTCCACATTCTCACTACTTACATTGACGTCGCCAAGCTTTTCGGCTACCCTTTCATTATATTTATCCCTAATGGATGCATCCTGCAGCTTCCAGCTTTTGATGCTATAAGTCGGCCCAGGTTCAGGACACTCGGTACGATGACGCCAACCCGCGAACAGGCCCCTAATCCTAGTTATGACTAGGTAGTGGTCTGATCCCAGCTCAGCGCCTCGATAAACCCTTGTGTCCATCACCTGTTTACGGAGCCGACTATCCATTAGGAATAGATCTATCATGCTTCTCTTTGACTTACATCTCCTCGTATACATATGAATTTGTTTGTGGTTGAACATTGTGTTCGCCACAAACAAATCCTTTTCCTTACAAAATGCCATTATTAGCTTGCCAGCGTCGTTCACCCTTTTATCCCCGTACTTCCCGAGTACCGACTCAAAACCATCGCGAGCGTTACCCACCCATCCATTCAAGTCTCCACATACTATAAGTCTTTCATTTCCTTCTATCACATTTAGAGCTTCTCTCATACTCTCCCAGAAGTCCTCTAGCTCACTCGCGTTCGACGAAGATACTGGCGCGTAAGCAGCTACCAGGAAAATCTTCGTCAAACCAAGTTTTACACGGATCCAGAGGATTCTAGGACCTACCAGTTTGTACTCATACATACCGGAGGCCAATCGCGAGGACAGCAAAATTCCAACCCCCCGACTGCCATGCTCGCTCTCTGGTACTCCAGATCAAAGCGCAAGCATCCCACCCGGGAGCTCCAAGACTTCGCTGCCCTTGCGCTTGGTCTCTGTCAAGCACACTGCATCTAACTTTCTCTCATTCATAACATCCATCAACTCATTCATCTTATCTGTCATTCCTCCCCTAACATTTCACGCAGCTACCCTGCACTCCATCCGCCACTTACACGCCGTGTCGGGCCGCGCGTGTAGGGTGGCGGTCCCCTACGCCGCTCTGGCACACACTTTTCGCACCAGCGGGGACGAACTGGTGCGCGTCGCCTCGGGGGCACGCCCTAGCATAGTTCGCCCTGGTGGCACTCGTGTTGGAGTAGAATTGCAGCCGTAGCTGGCAGGGATGGCGACGTGCACGCTTCTACTCTTCATCCCATGGTGGTGACATTAGATCTACTTAACGAGCTGTGTGTTTCAAATATATTTTTTCTTCCAGTCCCCATAATTCCGGAGTTCCTGTACGACATCCGCCATCCGGACGCTCCCCTCTCCATGTCGCTGGAAGACATCACGCTGCCGCCACCGTCTCCGACCCCCTACTGCCCCTGCCTCGAGAAGAACATCACACTGGTCTCTGAAAACATCACACATAGTAAGTAAATCTTAATTACGTCGGTCGGTGTAGTCAATCGGTCAACGTTATTCTAATGACGTTATTATATTTTAATTTATAAACATTGAGCAAAGTTTTTATTGCCAATGAAGCCTCATAGTGGTATCGTCATCAACATAGAATCGTTTACAAAAAAAGCAAAATGAAATATTAAAATTGGTTGATAAGCCTTACTTTTTGACTCCTTTGCTTTTTTCTTTAATATTGCAATCATTTGATCTCCAACTTCTACCATGAAAGGCACCATTAACCGTATCTTTGAGCTGGTGAACGCTGGACTTAGTGTCGAACGCATGTCTTTCCATTCTTGACCTGCATAAAATAATTTTAGTCTGAAGTGTGTAGAAAACATACCTTCGATCTTCGATGCTGAGTGTTGGGGTCGGAATAAATATTTGTGTGCATCACAAATGTTTCCGTCGAAGTTTGGGTGTTTTCCATGTATAATGTGTACAAAATATAAAATTCTTCTATTTAAAAATTCCGTGTCACAGTTTTTATTAGCCATTGTTTCATTCATTGACTGCCTCGGTGGTGCAGTTTTTTTGCTTTTTTCTTTATTTTTGATCTGTGGAAATCCTCACGAATGCTATGCCGGACTATTACCGACTAAAACCACACGGTGCCCTTCCATTTGTCTATGGCCAGGAGTCCCGGGTAAGCCCTTCGGGAGGATAGCCCCAAGGCTCCCAGCAGGGGTGGTGCAGTGTTAGTGTATGCGACTGCCGTCTCTGAGGTCCTGGGTTCGATTCCCAGGTCAGAAAAAATTTTTGTGTGATCCACAAATGTTCGATTAGGAGTTTGGGTGTTTCCTATGTATAATATTATGTATGTATTTAGAAATACAGGGATACAGCGTGAAGATAGTTAGTTTTTATTTAGAAAGATATTAGTATGTTCATCAGCAGTGTAGATGCCATAAAACAGCCTATCTTAGCTTGCTTTGGGTTAGACGGCGCTGTGAAAATAAAAATGTTTCTCAAAAAAATGGTACTCCTTCGAAACGGGCTCACCGATTTTAATGAAATTTGATATACATATTCGAAAGGTCTGAGAATCGGCCGTTGTATATTTTTCACACCCTTTAAGGATAAGGACGGCCCTTTAAATAAAAACCAAAGATAGCCGGGTCAGAAGTATAAAAATTAAAAAACGCTATGCAACACGTAAAATCGCCGATCGTCTATGCTAAAAGTATTAGTGATGTACGTTACGTATCAAGTACGTACCTATTACAAAAGTATTTGTCAATTCGCAGTGAACTTAACGGCTCAGAAAGAGACACGACATCAAGAGTTGATCCACGAGACTGTGGCTGTGGGGATTATGTTTGCGAGCAAAGCCTTGGTGCAGCTGCTAGCTAACCCATTCGTTGGACCGCTCACACACAAGTAAGTACGCAGTACTCTCATTCCGTTTGTCCATCGGGAAACATCGGAAACATTCGTGTTGCGTTCGTAATTTCAAATCTATGATAGAACTTCAATCTTCTTCTCTTACAATTCTAAGTCCATTAAGAGAACCTTGAGTGCCTCTTTCGGAACACTGCTGGTTATATAATGGCGGCCCTCAATCACGCGTCATCTCAGCTTTCAGACAAGCGGGCGGCGCCATTTTGTCGTGCCCTTTATATAAAAAAAATGCATTAACTCTGAGAACACAGCAATAAAACCTGCTGTAAAACCGCATCTAAATTGTTTCATGCGTTAAACAAGTACTACGTTAAAAAACAGACAAACACACATTATAGCACTTATATATGTATTTTTAAATTCAAACATATTATTCGTAGGTCTTTATATCTCTATTAAACATTTATCTGCCTCATTGGCATAAGTGGCTGTGTATGCGACAGCCGCGCTAAGGTCCTGAGTTCGATTCAGGCACTGTTATATGCCTCTGAGGCAGTTAAATTTAGAGGAGGATATTTTTTTTTTTATATTTGAGTTTAGACTTACCTATGAATATTGTTTGAATTTAGAAATATACTAGTGGTTCTGTAAACCGTAGACTACAGAGTAATTATTTTTATGACTTAAAAAAAAATTTGTTACATTTCTTTTTTCGTTTTGAGCGCTCTTGCCAACCACTACGGGACCATTTCCCCTCCCCTGCCTCCATTCCCCCGCGATCGAAAAACCCCCTCGCTAAAAGTTGTTGTCTACATCAAGGATTGTCCATGCCAAGTTGCATGCAAATCCGATGAAAAATGCGACCTATAGACGGTCGGACATCAATAGCATTTTTCCCGTACCAGTGAAGTTAAAACGGAGACTTTCGTCGCCTGACTTCGCTCGTCTCCTCAGTCAATAAGTATGTCTACAGTTGGTCTAGCTCCCATACCACAAGCTAATATAGCTTACATTGGGCTAGATGGAGCTGTATAAAATAATGCCCTACAATATTTATATTTTTTATTTTCAGGATTGGCTACAGCGTGCCCATGTTCACCGGATTTATACTAATGTTTCTATCGACGCTTAGTAAGTATCTATATTTATAGCTAAACTCCAAGTGAGTCCGAGACTACCAGGACTTTAATTGGTCGTGCTAATTAGTGTCTAGCACATAAGACCTGTTAGCATTTTTGCTACCACCTCACTAAAAAGGCAACGGGTTCAAAATTTCTTCCAAATTTAACATCTCAGTGGGTCTGACAAACGTTTTTTACTTTAAATAAATCTACAAAAAAGTACGAGGAAAACGGTGTTATTACTTTTTTATATTTAAAAAAATGTCTGAAATATTTACGATCAAAGTGCGTATAACGCGGATGACCGCATACGTCACAACTACACATTCAATTGGAGTGAAATAAAAACTCACGTAATGTACATGAACTACGCTCCAATTGTAGCTGTATTTGATAGTAATATTTTGACCCTTTTGTGTTCTCCATTGACACATTTAAATGTAAATTTCCGTGCTTTGGAAGGCACGTTAAGCCGTTGGTCCCGGTTGCCAGTAAAATGGCAGTCGTTAAGTCTGGGTGAAGGCCTCATGGGCGGCTTGAAAATTTTCAACAGCAGGTCGCCACAGCCTGCACCTGTCCATTTCAACACGGCAATGGGCTCACCACCTGTCCCACCACGTGTCACCACGTGGGACAAAAATGCAAACGGTGAAATATGGGCGCATAGTATGCCTCTGCCTACCCCTTCGGGGATAAAGGCGTGACAATATGTTATGAAGATTGCTGAAGAACACTCTTTGTTTCACAGTATTCGCTTTCGGCCGCTCGTATTCCGTGCTCTTCATCGCTCGAGCACTCCAAGGCATAGGCTCCTCATGCTCATCAGTCTCTGGTATGGGAATGCTTGCTGAACGGTATCCAGATGATAAGGTACGTACCATTTTTTAACGCTGATCATAATTTATTCGCGTTGGTAGATCGTGTAGATTAGGGTAGATCAGAGTAGATCAGGGTAGATCAGGGTAGAGCCGGGTAGATCAGGGTAGATCAGGGTAGAGCAGGGTAGATCAGGGTAGATCGGGGTAGAGCAGGGTAGATCAGGGTAGATCATGGTAGAGCAGGGTAGATCAGGGTAGAGCAGGGTAGATCAGGGTAGATCGGGGTAGAGCAGGGTAGATCAGGGTAGAGCAGGGTAGATCAGGGTAGATCAGGGTAGACAGGGTAGATCAGGGTAGATCAGGGACTACGATGTAAATATATAGTATAGTCAGTAAACGCGTCTGGTGCGTTGAACCAGAAGACGCTGGTTCGAGACCAGCTCGAGACTGAATTTTTTTTCACTTTAAGATTTAAACATTAAGATAATCTATCATTCAACAGGAACGCGGCAATGCAATGGGCATAGCCTTAGGAGGTCTGGCACTGGGAGTGCTGATCGGCCCTCCGTTTGGAGGGCTCATGTACGAGTTCGTTGGCAAAACCGCTCCATTCCTCATGCTGTCGGCCTTGGCGCTCGCCGATGGCTGTGAGTTACTTTTAAAAAGATAATAAAAACTAGCTGACCCCGCGGTTTTGCTCGTGACATACTTTGATTAACCATTTAATCCCGTCGCTTATTACTTTTACAAAAATGTATGAAAATTTATGATAATTATGATTACTGCTTAGCTCTCATAGGTAGCAGTGTAATGTTATATAGCCTATAGTCTTCCTCGATAAATGGAGTATCCAACACAAAAATATTTTTACAATTAAGATCTTTAGTTCCTGACATTAGCGCGTTCAATCAAACAAACATACAAACAAACAAACGAGCTTTATATATTAGTATTGCTTTATAATTTGTAAATTATTATTTATTTTATTTAATTTTTAAGTAGACGCTTAAAACTAAATTTATTAGTATAGAGAAATATGGTACAGCTAGTATATAATAACTAGTTGACGCCCGCGTAGAGAAATTTTTCGGTTCCCTTTTACCGTCAGGAACTCGTTCCCGGGATTAAAAGTAACCTATGTGTTATTCTGAGGTATAAGATATAAAGTTCATTAAAATTCATTCAGCAGTTTTTACGTGAAAAAGTAACAAACATCCACACAAACTTTTGCATTTATAATATTACTAGATGAGCTTCGCCCGCGGAATATTTCGACCTCCCGTCGCACCCATTTAATCCCGTCGCTTATTAATTCTACAATGATGCATAAAAATTTGCCGGATTTGTCGACATTTATGACTACTGCTCTGCTCCCCAGTGTAGTAGCGTAATGATATATTGCCTATAGCCTTCCTCAATAAATGGGCTATCTAACACAAAAAAAAACATTCCAATCCGACCAGTAGTTCCTGAGATTAGCGCGTTCAACCAAACAAACAAACTCTTCAGCTTTATAATATTAGTATAGATTAAGATTGACACACTGTTTACAAAAACTAAAATAAAATAAATATCCATCACGCCTTATCCCCGAAGGGGTGGCAGAGGCCTATTATATGCCCACTTTTCACCGTGTGGATTCCTGTCCCACGTAATAGGTGGTGAGCCCATTGCCGTGTTGAAATGGACAGACGCGATTGTGGCTACCTGCTGTTGAACTTTTTCAAGCCGCCCATAAGGCCTTCATCCAGGCTTAACGACTGCCATTTTACTGGCAACCGGGACCAACGGCTTAACGTGCCTTCCGAAGCACGGAAACGCTCGCAAATGTAAATGCCACAAAGTGGTCACCCATCCGACGACCAGCCATAGCGAAAGTTGCTTACCTCAGTGATCGTTTATCGAACACTGAGACCGCGGGGCCACGAGCGCTTCAATATATATTTACTTTCGTTTTCCAGTGCTTCAACTGATGATCTTACAACCAGGAGTAGTCCGTCAGGAGTCAGACCCCCCGTCCCTGCGAGCTCTCGTCACTGATCCCTACATTCTTGTCGCTGCTGGTAAGTTTTTTTTTATTATTTACTAGATGACCCCACAGTTTCGCCTGTGGAATATTTCGACCTACCATCGCACCTATTTAATCCCGTCGCTTATAAATTCTACAATAATGCATAAACGTTTACCCGATTTGTCGACACTTATGACAACTGCTCTGCTCCCCAGTGTAGTAGCGTAATGATATATAGCCTTCCTCGATAAATGGGATATCTAACACAAAAAGAATTGTTCAAATCCGACCAGAAGTTTCTGAGATTAGCGCGTTCAACCAAACAAACTCTTCAGCTTTATATATTAGTATAGATTTTAAAGGATTTTTATCCTAATGGACATGACAATCCTATCGTAACTTATTACTGGTTTCACAGAAAAGAGAATAACCAAATTCGACTGCCTCTGTGGCGCGGTGGGAGTGTATCCGACTGCTACGCAAGAGGTCGTAAGTTCGATTCCCACCCAGGATAAAACTTTGTGTGATGAGCACGATGGTTAATTCTGTGTCTGGGTGTTATTTATCTATAATTTGTATGTATTTAAAAATATATAAGTATGTTTATCAGTTACCTGGTTACCATAGTACAAGCTCTGCTTAGTTTGGAATCAAGTGGCGTTGTGTGAGTTGTCCCAACGATATTGATTTATTTATAAATGTACAAAAAAAGCTAAATAAATTTAACCTATTACATGTAACCTATATGGGTAGTTCTTGTTTTTTTTTAAATTTATACCTCTTTTGGTGCGTTAGGGAAAAGTGAGGGGACATTTGGCGGGAAGAGTGACAAGTGCGGACGCTTGCTTTAGATTATTTTCTAAAACTAGTGCATTTATCTTGTTTTATGTGCGGGAGTGGTGATTTCTTGGACATAAAAGTTGTGATAACGTGCTATAGTGAAAGACAATGATATATATGCAGTGAAATGCTATTTTCTCTCTTGCCGCGAAACGTCCACTGACAACCTTAGTATAAGAATCACCATTATACTGAGGGCAAGGACCAGGACGGACAATGAGGACACGACATCGACTGGACAGGACTAATTAGAAGATAAGATTGAAGAAATATGATATAAAAAATAGGATTTGGCTAAAAGGTCTTAGAAACCAGGCCATTAAAAAAATATTAATAAAGAAATAAAAAATAAGGGAAAAGTGATAAGAGTTAATTTTTACGACGCGCTCGCTGACCGCACGAAAAACCGACACCATGAAGTTAGCTGATAAGTGTTTCCATGACAACTTATAACTACATTCAAAGTCGTTTTCAAACACCCTGAAGTTAGCTATAGTCAAACACACACACTTTTTTATTTATATAATAGTTTATGTACACTTACTTACTAAGATATAAAGCTAAAGAGTTTGTTTGGTTGGTTGAACGCGCTAATCTCAAGAACCAATGAGTCGAATTGAAAAAAATATTTTTGTGTTATATAACCCGTTTATTGAAGAAGGCTACGGGTTATATATCATCACGCTACTACCCAGGAGAGCGGAGCAGTAATCATAAATGTCAGCAAAATTGACAAATTTTCATACATTAGTATAAAATTTATAAAAGACGGGATGAATACGTGCGACAGGGGTTCGAATTCTGTCACGAGCCAAACCGCGGGGGTTAGCTAGTCCTAACATGAAAAGGAAAGTATATTTAATATCATGTTTGTTTGACGCACTTGCAATCGATTACTAATAAGAAAAAATGGTCCCTTACCACAGACCACCCCCTCAAGACTCCGCTTACCGCTTACACGTGCAACTCGTACTTCTTTTTACTCTTATAGGAATAACAGCTAGCGATCACGCTACTAGTATCGACCAAGTCAATGATACCTAACTATCTTCACGCTGTATCCTTGACGGGGTAGTCAGAGAGGACAGATCGCCAGGCTTCACGATCCATGAATACGTCTTTCTCTTCTTGCAGATTCTTTAACCGCTTCCTTCATACACGCACGTCTGGGTATCCGAGTACTTTTCACTTTTCCGTTTTTGAGCGATCTGCTCACGTGGTCTTCATATTGTTACGTTCGTAGGGTGGGTACTAATAGGAATTGCACTGATACCACACATTTAAAAGAAACACTTTAATTACTCTAAATAAAAACAATAAAACCACAACTAATAGTCGCCACCAAACACACTAAACACAAATTCTTCTCTAAGATAATTGCACTGTAACAGTATCGCACTAGCTTCGATCACTTCGATTCGCTTTGATTCGCACTGTTCGCTTCCTCAGAGGAGACTGTCCAGTAGCCGCGAGCTCGGCCCTTTATATACGCCTAGTAATGTTCTGGAATATTCGGAAGAATTCGTCCGGTACCTACAATCGGGTACATCTCTAGAATGTTCCACACGATACTAGTTGCTCCTTCGGTATGTGCCGGAAGGTTCTCGACCTATTGCTGTCCCTTCTGGTGCTATCTCTATCACATAGTTCTAGAATGTTCTTAGTGTAGCTATCTCTTTTTAATAGTGCTATCCCTGTCTAATAGCTCTGGAATATTCTGAATGCAGGTGTCTCTATCTAATACTGCTATCCTTGTCACTCTTTCATGAAATTACGCTATTTACTGAAGTGGGCTTCAAAGGCCCATAAGGGGTCCTGAAAACGCCTGAAAAAGGATTTTCAGGTTATGATGGCATGTGATAGGGGGTGGCCTGAAACGAATTGAAAACATGTTTCAGGCGCCTGAAAACAACCGCAACTAGGGTGAAATTTGAATAATTTGATTTGTGATAGAGCCTCCTCGGAAACGGCCTGAAACCGCTTTTCATCCTGCTGAAAACGTTCTCAAGGTCCAGAAAATGACGTTTAAAGTTGTTCACTAGTCCGCCGGCGTAACACTACCCCCTCCTAAGACATGCTCGTCTCGAGCATCGTTGTCTCCATGATATCTGGCAAGTCGGTCAACGTGAACAATCTTGCAGGGACTACGAGGACTCCGCTGTTTTCGATACGTGACGACATTGATTCTAGTAACCACTCTATACGGTCCTTCCCAGTTTGGGGATAGCTTTGGGGACTTCCCTTTCCGCCTCATAGGATTATGTAACCACACCAATGAGCCTTCATCAAACCCAACTTGGTTTGATCTCCGGTTATATCGAGTTTTCATCCTTTCACTAGCTTGAAGCCCGTCTTCACGAACAAGTTTATGAACATCGTCGATCCGATCCCGTAATTCGCTTGCGTACTCGGTGATGAATCTAGGTGAGTCTGGAGGACGCCCAGTTAGAAGATCTGCAGGTAGACGAAGTTCTCTCCCAAAATTCACGTATGGCCGGGGTAACAGCTGTGCTTTCATTAGTGGCGGACCTATACGACATCAAAAAGAGCGAAATGTGTCGGTCCCAATCTTTCTGGTGACTCTCGACAACTTTGGCCAAGTGTCTTTCCAGTGTCTGGTTGAATCTTTCGACCAGATTGTGGGTGATATCGTTCTCGTTTTATGCAAACCCATAATCCGGCAAGTTTCTTGAAAGACCATAGATTCAAAATTCCTGCCCTGGTCGCTATGAATTTCAAGTGGCACTCCAAACCGACAGAATACCTCAATTACTAATTTTTCCGCTATGGTGGTCGCTTCCTGGTTGGGAATGGCAAATACCTCCGGCCATTTGGTGAAGTAATCCATCACCACCAAAATGTACTTATTCCCGGAGTCTGATGTTGGAAACGGGCCCGCAACATCCAAAGCAATTCTTTCCCAAGGTACTCCAACGTTGTACAACTTCAGTGCTCCTCTACTGCGGGTATGTGGACCCTTGACTGATGAACAGCTAGTACACTTTTTACACCAGTCTTCAACGTCTTCACGGCATTGATCCAATAACACCGCTGGCGAATTTTCATTAGCGTCCTTTTCATTCCAAGATGTCCGCCGGAAATTCCGTCATGAAAACTCTTCAAAACATCTCTCACTCTTGTCTTTGGAACAACAACCTGCAGGTGAGTATCTTACCCATTCGTAAACTCCCATTTTCTGCACAGTACGCCATTATGCATGACCAAGCTATCCCATTGTGCCCAATAGCTCTTTGTTACTGTGCTCATCGGGGCTACTTTACATCATCTCGGTTTGGGTATTCCTGCGTTAATCCAATTGAAAATGGGTTGGATATCCAGGTCCTCTTGCTGAGCTTATTTCATGACTTCATGGCTCCACTCTCCGCTCACGGTGTCGGTCCTTAACATTCTCACACATTCCGTGTCTTCTTGCCTTAGGCAATGTTTGCAGTCGTCAGGACAAGGTCTTCGAGAGAGAGCGTCTGCATTTCAATGTGTCTGCACTTCCATGTGTCTGCACACTACGATGTTCGATGGTACGGTGACGAGGTGTTCCATCAATTTCTCCTTTGACAACCTGACTATTCCCGCCGTACGCCTGTGGGATCATGACTGAGACTTTTTTCCACCAGTCAGCACTCGTCCAATGGTCAATTTTGACCACCAGTCAGCACTCGTCCAATGGTCCTGGCTGTAACTGGTTTCACATGCACTGAGCCTGAGGTCCTCGTCATCGGGGCCGGGTCAAAAGCTTCTCTGTTCCTCTTAGAGCAACTGGATTGTATGTGCCATCGTTCACCGCAATTGTAGCATCGCGGTCCAGGGTCACGGCGTGGAGCACTTCTTTTACAATGTACTCCAACGTTATCCACCTTCATTGTTCCTTTGATGCGTGCTTGTGAGCCCTGAACTGATGAAAAACTACTACACGTCTTGCGCCAGTCTTCAACATCTTCACGGTAGTCACATACTCTTCTGCTGCTCTTTCTCTTGGGGCGACTATATGAGCCCTCGTTCGCCGCAATTGTAGCATCGCGGTCCAATCTCACGGCGAGGGGCAATCGGCTCCTTTGTAGCCACTTCTCGCAACATAAAAGGTCTCGACGTGTCCTGCCGTACAGCCTCCACTTCCAGTGCGTGGGCAACTGCATCTTTAAGACTTCCGTGGTGCCCCAATCGCACTGCGGCTCTTACCTCAAGGTCCCGTATCCCGTCAATAAAGGCCTTCACCAGCATGCTGTCCACCAGAGACGCTGAAGCTCGTTAATAAGCCTTCCTGACCAATTTCTCTATTTCTAAGGCCCACTGTTGTAAGGACTCATTACGCCCCTGGCTTCGGTCTTTCAATTGTGCTCGATACACATGCTCTAGGTGACTATCGCCGTAACGTGCTTCCAAAGCTTCAAGAAGACGGTCGTACGTCCTGTCGTCTCCCAGGGCCTCCAAGATGGTGAGGGCCTCATCACGTAGAGCCAACGTTAACGCCGTCTTAGCTTGCTCCTTACTCCAGCCGTTAGCCTGGGAAACGAACTCGAATTGTAGCTTATATGCAGTCCATGAAGACGTACCATCAAAGGGGGGTGCTTTGAATCTTCCGCCTCCCGACGTGGTAGTCTCATGCACACAGGAGCTATTAACTGTTGTTGCCTTGGTCTCCAACTTCTGCAGGCGGTTCTCGTGCGTGTTCACCTTTTCATTCACGTCGTGAAATCTAGTCTCAAATTTGACGTCCAGGTCGGTAAGTTTCTCCTGAACCTCCAGCATTTCTTTTTTCCACGTTGCAATATTCTCGAGAACCTCGCGCAGCTTTCCAGATTGTTCTCTGACCTGTTCTTCGTGTTTTCTCGATAGTTCTATAACCTGTTCTTCCTGGTTTCTAGCCTGTTCTTCCTGTTTTCTAGCCTGTTCGTCCTGTTTTCTAGCCAGTTCCTTTAACAGGACTAGGACGCTGCTCAAGTCCACTTCTTGCTTGGGTGTGGTCCGCGGCTCCGATGTTCCAGCAACAGGCGTAGATTCCCCACTGGCTCCCGTTTTGACTTCGGGTTTGAACCCCCTTGGGCTCGGTTTCACGTGGCATAATCGGCATTTCCTATCCCACTTCTGACACCAAATGTTACGTTCGTAGGGTGGGTACTAATAGGAATTGCACTGATACCACAAATTTAAATGAAACACTTTAATTACCCTAAATAAAAACAAAACCACAACTAATATCGCCACTAAACACAAATTCTTCTCTAAGATAATCGCACTGTAACAGTATCGCACTAGCTTGGATCACTTCGATTCGCACTGTTCGCTTCCTCAAAGGAGACTGTCCAGTATCCGCGAGCTCGGCCCTTTATATACGCCTAGTAATGTTCTGAAATATTCGGAAGAATTCGTCCGGTATCTACAATCGGGTACATCTCTAGAATGTTCCACACGATACTAGTTGCTCCTTCGGTATGTGCCGGAAGGTTTTCGACCTATTGCTGTCCCTTCTGGTGCTATCTCTATCACATAGTTCTAGAATGTTCATAGTGTATCTATCTCTTTTTAATAGTGCTATCCCTGTCTAATAGCTCTGGAATATTCTGAATGCAGGTCTCTCTATCTAATACTGCTATCCTTGTCACTCTTTCATGAAATTACGCTATATACTGAAGTGGGCTTCAAAGGCCCATAAGGGGTCCTGAAAACGCCTGAAAAAGGGATTTCAGGTTATGATGGCATGTGATAGGAGGTGGCCAGAAACGAACTGAAAACATGTTCCAGGCGCCTGAAAACAACGGCAACTAGGGTGAAATTTGAATAATTTGATATGTGATAGAGCCTCCTCGGAATCGGCCTGAAACCGCTTTTCATCCTGATAAAAACGTTCCCAAGGTCCAGAAAATGACGTTTAAAGTTGTTTACTAGTCCGCCGGCGTAACAATATGTAAGTCTCGGCCTACCCTTATTCCTTGTACCCTCTACTTTCGCACAATATATATTCTTCGTCAATCGTTCCTTACTCATTTGTTGGACGTGGCCAAACCAACGGAGCACGCCCTTTTCCCGCTTAAAGCTGACACTTTCATTTAAACCTACCATATTGCGTGTCACTTCGTTACGTTATCAATGATACCTACGATATTAAATTTTGTGTTCAACGTACAACTAAAATACCTTCCGTGATTTGGTTGACGTAATCATTCTGGGTTATCAAACTTATCAATAGACGTCATCCCATCACTATAACCCGGTGCGTTCAAAGATCACTTTCAGGGCGTTCTATGCTGGCCTTGAAATAACCAATCACAGCTCGTTTGCTATTACCCGCGTATTCCGTGCATATAACCAAATATTGTGAACTCGAATAGTAATCAACAGCGCGCTATCTAGGGTGGTGATCTGTGTCTCTCGTATCTTCCATCATCATCATCCGAGCGTCTGTCCCAGTTGCGTCTCGTGACGGGGTCTGCTTTTTTACATTTTCTCGTCCACTTCGCACGGTCGTCGGCATCCCCTGTAGTGAGACCATTGGCACACATGTCATCCCTTACGACGTCAAGCCAGCACTTCTTGGGTCTTCTTACCGGGACCCGGCGGGACTGACATGGCCATTGATCGTTTGATTAAATGATCAAATTCATTAATACACATATTTTGTACTCGTGTCTACAAAAAGCTTTTTTAAACAGGAGCCATTACCTTTGCAAATGTGGGTATCGCGATGTTGGAGCCGAGTTTACCGATATGGATGGCGGACACTATGGAGGCGCGGCGCTGGCAGCAGGGCGTGGCGTTCTTGCCTGCCAGCATTTGCTACCTTATTGGTATGAAAACTTGTTTTAAATTTATATTGCTTTCGGAAAATATATTGTACGGTCTGTTGCTTGAGGTCTACATACTATGTATAATATATTTGCTCACGATGATAAGTCGTACTTAGGTACATATTATAAAGGCGAAAGTTTGTAATAATGGATGTATGTTTGATACTCTTTCATGCAAAAACTTTAGAATAGTGTTTGAAACCGTAATGAAAACTTACAATAATATATCTTTTACATCAGAATAACTGCACGCACAACCAAAATTGAACAACCGCATTCCGACACCAAAATTCGACACCATGAAGTTAGCTGATAACCGTTTCCATGACAACTCATAACTACGTTCAAAGTAGACTTTATCAGTCTTCCAAACGTTAACCCAAAACCAAGTGACCTGTTAGCTGTGCATCCACTCACTAACGAACAAGGCTACGACGCAGGCACCCTTACGTTAGCGAAAAATAGCGTAGCGTACGAGTATTACACACACATAGACAGGTAGCTTAGCTTAGTTATTTCTGGTGATTTCTTGATAATTGGTTGCGCCGGTATACGATACGAAGGTTGCCGCGTTATTTTTTCTATGTTGCATCGCCGATCTCCATTTGTTTTTAATTAATTAGTTGTCGACACTCCCATCCCACTTCCCTTTATTCCATTTCTCTTTCGCACCTACCTTGTCTCGCATAAGGGAAGAGCGAGACAGCTGTGTTACCGCCATCTAGCGGTAGAAACTCCACCGCAGCGCTGCCCACTCACAGGCAGCGAGGACGGACTGAAGACGCTCGGTAATAGAACTGCAATGGCCGCGCGCGCGTTCGCATAAACTTTTTGCAATAGTAGTGTTTTCCATGGATAAATAGTGTTTTCGTGCAAGGAAACCAGGAATTCAAGTCCAGGGACGCCCCCGGCAGCCTCCACCTCAGCATCTCGCAGCAGCAGCAAGGTAGCGTACCCATTCCTGTTTCCATTTCTATTTCGTCGACAACCGCGTGTAAATTTCATTTTTGTCTTTCCCCGCAAATACAGTCCACTTCGAATTTATTCATCTCGCCCGCTCAACCAATAATGAAACTTCTTTATAAGTTACTTTTTCCTGAAAGGGGTCCCCTGAACGCACATTTTTTTTACTTCTTGTTTCATTCGCTCTCTTTGTATATTTCAGGAACGAATCTCTTCGGTCCACTTGGACACAAGATGGGTCGTTGGCTGGCCGCTTGCTCTGGACTTATCATCATTGGCGTATGTCTAATATTGGTAAGGCATTTTAATGCTTCCCTAGCTAATGTCCGAGGATTCGCGCAAGTTTTGATGTTGTGGGACATTTTTTTACACAGCGCTTTCTAGCCTAAGCTAAGCTACTATAAGCGTGTGGTAATTCAGACCACTAATGAACATATTTATACACACATACATATTAAATACATGTAGAAAACAGCCAAACTCAGATTAAAAACACTTGTGGATCACACAAATATAGTGTGAAGCGCTCGTGGCCCCGCGGTTTCCGTGTTCTGTAAACGATCATTGAGTTACGCAACTTTCACTATGGCTAGTCCTCGGATAGGTGACCACTTTGTGGCATTTACATTTGCGTGCGTTTCCGTGCGTTTCCGTGCTTCGGAAGGCACGTTAAGCCGTTGGTCCCGGTTGCCAGTAAAATGGCAGTCTTTAAGCCTGGTTGAAGGCCTTATGGGCGACTTGAAAAATTTCAACAGCAGGTAGCCACAACCTGCGTCTGTCTATTTCAACACCGCAATGGGCTCAACACCTATTACGTTGGACAGGAATCCACACAGTGAAAAGTGGGCACATAATATGCCTCTGCCACCCCTTCGGAGATAAGGCGTGATGGATATTTATTTATTTTATTTACACAAATATTTGTTCCGACCCGGGATTCGAAGTCGAGACTTTAGCAACGGCCTTATTTCCACTTTAACCTCTTTCGAGAGTCCATGACACATGACCCTATAGACCACAAACCTATTGATTCAGAAATGATCTAAATAATTAACATTAATTTTAACAAATTATGTTAATTGAAAGGAAAAGGAAAATGCAGACGGGATTAAATGGATGCCATAGGGTTTCGAAATATGCCACTAAAGTCACGCTAACCTCAAGTATTTATTATATCCTTTCATTCCTCTAATTCCACAGATACCAATGGCAATTTTTTCAATGCAATTAGTATGCTAACTTTCACATAAATTTTTATTAAAGTGAAAATAAACATCTTAGTTCGAGACGGGGATTGAACCCGTGACCTTTTGCCTAACCAGGGCAATGTTCTAGCCACTGTCAATCGTATGTCGTCTCATTGTTAATCTTATGTCGTATCCCGGTTTATCGTATGTCGTTGTCTTTTTTCACATTAATAAAAAATATATGTGGAAGTTAGCATACTATTGCTTTAAAAAATTATTCATAGATCGAGTGGAGTCCATTGCATTAATGTTTAAAAATGGTTGTACTGTTCATTGATATCAGAGTTGTTAGGTAGTTCAATAGATGGCTCTGGTCATACTCTTAAACGACGATTAAAATATTGAAAAGAATTTCAACTTGTTTCGTTTAGGTTCGGGTAGTTCAGTGGCTAGAACATTGACCTAGTTAGGCATAGGTCACGGTTTCAATCCCCGTCTCGAAACAAGTTGTCTTTTTTCACTTTAAAAAAATAATAATGATACCAATGGCAATTAAATGGATGCCATGAGTGTTCGAAATATGTCACTAAAGTCACGCTAACCTCATTTGGTTCACTAACTTTGTTTTATTCAACAGATACCAATGGCGCGCAAACTGGAACACCTCATAATCCCCAACGCGGGTCTGGGTTTCGCCATCGGCATGGTGGACTCCTCCATGATGCCTGAGTTAGGGTTCCTTGTGGATATACGTCACGCTGCCGTCTACGGATCTGTGTATGCCATCGGAGACACTGCCTTCTGTTTGGGATACGCTGTTGGTAAGGCTTGAGTGTTAGTGTGGAGTATAGCGAAGCGGGCGGCGTTTTAAATACATTATTTATTAAGGAAAATCTAGGTTTAGTTAGGGACCTAAGCGACCTCACCTCCCAGGTTCTCTTACAGATTTGGGAGGTCAAGCGGCGATCGCTCCCAACAATGCTGAAAATAAAACCCAAATTATAACTGCTCCTAACAGTAATAAAAAGTGAACCACAAGCTTCAAATCCCGGTAGGGTTCGAAAGAAAATGGGAATACACTAAGATGATTTAAGGCAAACTAAGTTTAGTCGGCTGTTCTCACATAAATCCAAAGAATAATGTAATTTAATTATTGTAAGCCATACCTACATTTTAAAAGAGATGTTATTTAAGAGCATCCATTCTTAGAACTGGAAACTAGAATAGCCATCATTTTGATTTGTTTGATTTTGTTTCTTTTTTATAAACTCATTGCTATTATAATTGAGCAAATAGCATATAAATAAAACTAATGTATTTTTTTATACCACTAAGGGGGCAGACAAGCTGATGGAAAGTGGTTACCGCAGCCTATGGACGTTTGCAACACCAGGGGTGCAGCACTCGCGCTGCCGACCCTTTATAAACCTTCTAAGACCCCTTTTGAAAAACCCATACTGTAGACGCTCGGAAAAACCAAAACCCAGGAGTTCATTTCACAATCTAAGCGTTCGCGGAATAAAGCCTCTATCGGACCTAACCGTGTGCGTGCGCTCCGGATGCAAAGTGTGAGGGTGAACACCCTGTCTATGGCGAGCGGTGCGATGATAGAAGGTAGCCGTGGGCATCATGTCAAACAACTCCTCAGAGCACAGACCGTTACTGGTTGTTAGAAAAGAGAGGCCATGAGTTTTATTGCCAGGTTCTTCCTCGGGCTCTACCTATTGCTTTGCGAATCTGGCAGTAAATGTAGAAGCAGTAATCTTGACGTTCATAAGTGTTACTTTGTGACCTACATGGATTAAGATATTTCATTTCATAATATGTTTTGCTAACAGGCCCCGCCCTCTCTGGTGGATTAATGAACAGCATCGGCTTCGAATGGATGATGGTGATCATTGCAATCCTTAACTTCGCCTACGCTCCGTGCCTCTTAATGCTCAGGGCTCCACCGGCAAGAGACGAAAAGCAGGTTTGTATATACTACTGAAGAAATTTAAATGTGGACGTAGCTGTATCTTTTTTTATACAACTCAAGCGGCAGACTAGCATACAGCCCTGATGTGAAAGAGATCACCGTAGTTTATGGATGCATGCTGCACTTGCACTGCCATCCTGTAAGAACCATCTAGAACCGCAGTCCCGATTTAAAAATCTTAGTAAAACCCGAGTTAGTCCCGATTGCCAGTGGACAGAGTAGCAGTCGTTAAACCAAATTGAACGCCTTATGTGCTTCAAATTTTTCAACAGGAGCTCAGCACACCCTGTGCCTTGTCCATTTCAACACGGTAACGGACTCACCCCCTGTTACGTGGGACAAAAATGCAAAATGTGGATGTTTAGTATACCTCTGCCTAGCCCTTCAGGGATAAAGGCGTAACTATGTATATGTATCTATGTTTATTCATAGACGTGATATTATTCATTGCAAAAATGATTCGGAACAATACCAGAAATGTATAATTAATAATGGAGAACACAAAAGGGTCAAAATATTACTATCAAATACAGCTACAATTGGAGCGTAGTTTATGTACATTACATTAGTTTTTATTTCACTCCAATACATGTAGTATTTCCGAAGTTATAACGACAAGAAATTATAGACTTTTTTTGAATTTCTGAGATTAGGCGCGCTCATTATGACGTCATAACGTAGCACAGACAAGGCGCGGCGCGGCGTTCGGGTGCGAACGAGAGCGCGACTGTTAATTGAGCTGTGTTGTGACGTATGCGATAACCCGCGTTATACGCACTTTGATCGTAAATATTTCAGCCATTTTTTGAAATATAAAAAAAGTAAAAACACCGTTTTTCTCGTATTTTTTTTGTAGATTCATTTGGCATTTAAAGTAAAAAACGTTTGTCAGACTCATTATTCCCTTGTCCTGTTCTCAGAGCCTGATTATTGGAGATAAGTCCGCTGTCCGCTACGTGAGCTACCAAAACGAAGAAGAAGAATAAGCGCCATCTTGTAATATTTTCCCGCCATATTAACCCTCCATTTTGTTTCGTTTTACACTCGGGAGTGTAGACGGGGTTTGCTATAGACGTCTTAGGAATACAGACCAAGGTAAAAAAAAAAAATATTCTATATGTATACTGTAGTATATTGCCCAAATGTATATTTAAAGAATATCTAACATATTATATTACTATGTATTTTATGTCTATCTATATACAATGTTTAGAATTTCAGTATACATAATCTGACCAATTTTTCTCTTAAATGTCATAATCTGTCTAAAATTGTAATGGTAATCTACAATATACATTCGCTATTATTTAAAGCCATAAAACTGTAGATAAATATAATATTTATATCAATCTGTACCTGTATCAGTTATTATACATAAACGGTAAGGTGATGAAAAGTGTAACTAACTCGCATATCTTGAAAACAAATCGTTTCACCTTTAAAGTATTATTCAGAAGCATATCGTGTTTTCTATAACCAAACTTCTACTTGTTACCAATAAAAAATTACCAATCTTGTATGTTATATAGGTATGTATATATAATACAGTTAATTCAGGGTGTATATATTGTCTACCAAAACGGTATGTCGAAACTAATGATATGTATACTAAATGTATAACAAATATTTATTTTAAATAATACTCGCGTTTACATTGTCTGTGTATATTTATTTATATTACCGATTTAAATTGTTTGAACTAAAAACAAATAGTAAATAATAAGTATTTATTATGAATGTTCATTTCATAATGAAAATAATTCTTCAGAAATAGCTATGCCACTTTTTACACTAAAGTGAGGATCACAATTTATTTTAACTTACATAAATGAAAAATGTATATTGGCGAACTTATTAAAGCGATTAATGAAAGTGTTCTTAAATCTTTGAAAATGAATCATATAGGTCTCCATTTTGCTAACGTGACTTTGACAATATTTTAAATTGTAATTAAAAAAATATGTATTGACAATAAAGGGTCTTATTATAAGTAAAAACTACACTTGATTTCATCAGTATTGAGTGTCAACTGTCTACTGCCCTCTCTATCCAATCTCTATACAATACGAGCGTATTCGTGCTTTGGAAAGCATATCAAGCCGTTGAACTGTAACATGAGAGTCGATTGGAGTTAAATCAAATTAAAACGTCAGCAGTAAGTTGCCACAATTGACTCATGTTCCGTTACGCACCACAGTAGGCTTATCATGGGCCAAATATAACTGATGAAACATGTGGGCATATACTGCGCCTCCGCCCACTTCTGCGGAAAAAACCCGTGATATAGGTAGAGGGTCAGTAGGCCTTTGGTGGCGACATTTTGTGGAGGAAGTGAAAATTTACCCCATAAATGTGCAAGGCTTACCATGGAAGGTCAGGACTAGTTAAGGTCTTGGGTATTTTCTTAAAAATGCGCCCTCTGTAGTTTTTACTGCTTTGATGCTTTGGCTCAATGACAATAAATTATTTGAGAAAGTAATCAAATTTACCAAGTGTCTATGTTTTGATAAATTTAACCAAATGGGGAGTTTTGGTTTATTTATAAACATGAGCTTACCTATAAATTGTAAATAACAGCAATAATAATATTATGACAATATAAATCACAATAATAAGCTTGAATATGTAGAAGTATGTATTCGTAAACACATTTTTATTGGTCGATTAATGTTACTTAATTTCAAATTGTAATTATACTACACTTTTTCTATTTTGGTTGTAATTATAATATTATAATTATTTACAACAAAATTCAATTACATAATATTCTCGTAAGTTTTGCTCCGTCCAGTCTCATGTCGATCTAATTTACTGCTACAGTATAGAAAGCACAGTCAATAGTACCACTTAGACAACGCCTTAACATGTTTATGTTCCTGTTAGGATCAATAGAAACTTAATTTTACGTCGGAAGACTACCGACTTTGTCAGTCAGATGTAGTTTAATATATAATGTATTGCATTTTAATACTTAATGTTTGTTTTTCATCATTATAAGGTTAACCTAATAATGATGAAAAACAAATATTAAGTATTAAAATGCAATACATTTTGAACATTTTTTTTCTCTTTCTCTCTCTCTCTCTCTCTCTCTGTGTGTGTGTGTGTAAGTGTGTGTTATGTTAGTAAAATAAACTGATATGAGACTAAACGGAGTTAAAATGAATTTGCGATGACTTTAAATAAAATAAATTAACAATTATCAAGTTGTTATTTTGAACCAGCCACCATAATATAAATATAAAGTGTTATTTTTACATGTAACATTGACAGGCCAATATAAGAATATTAATACAATAATAATTAGAGAAAAAAGTAGGTATTATTTTATTTTGTATAAACATTTATAATATCGGTGTCGTCTTGTGTTATATTAAATGAGTTGTACAATGTAATTATCAAATGTGAATGACTGTTAGTTTACTAATTTCATTGTTCATCTATCTTAGACAATAATTCATTAGAAATAATTGTATAAAACACTGCTATTTAGCAGAATATACGTGACTAGCAATAATTAAAATGTTATGAGAATTGCATGGTAAATAGCATTTTTGTCTATATCAAATGTATTAATAATTAATTTTAAAATATCTATATCTTAGTATCGTAGAAACGCTTTACCTTTAAGAGAAGCGTAAAAAGGTATATTTCTGGGTCATGAAGGTTGCTATCGGAGCCCTGCGCGGGTTGAGATAGCGGCTCATAATCCAGATTCGTCGTCATTGCTTACCATCAGGCGGATTTTGACATTTGACGTGCCAAATATATTAAAAAAAAACAATTTGCTGACTTACATTATGCTTCTTCTTTCATAAATACCCTATATTATGCACTACCTGAACATCTAGTACTCGGTAACGCAGAGTCTAGATGTGTAGTCTTTCAACAGTCTGTGGATCAAAGTTGTGGTTATAACAACTTATTATACTTTATATACTGTAAATCCGATAGCCAGTTTTCTACACTAGTGTGTCTCAACAACCACACACTTGCCAATTCATTATTGATTCCTTTTTTTTTTATGGTCAATTTCATTCGCTCTGTGCTGTCAGAGTATAACCAACATTTTGTGATGTTGTTTATGCTCTGACATTAAATTTTCACATTGTTTACGTAAAACGAATTTTATTAGCACGATTAGTTGTATATGTTTGTAGATTCCGATCAGCTGTTCATCTTCAAATAAAAAACGTAATCTTGTTTCAATTGTTGTAACTGTAGGTCCTGTGATACAAGCTGGTATTGAAGATATTGAATATCATAAGAAATTTAATTCAAAAATATTTCGATACAAACAATTAATAGACTTCAAAATTTCTTTAAAGCGGCATAATCAATTTATCGTACAATAAATCTTTGGCACACTAGTAACTAAAATTATGTATGGCTGCATAATTTATTTACTAAAAGTGTTGAAATATGGTTATCGCAACTTACTTCCAAACTATATAAATTTTGGTAAACCTCGAATATTTATAAAGTTCGAGATTTGTCAAACATTTTTAAATATAATATAATTCAATATAAAATATTATACAATCTCGGTACTAATATGAATTTAGAAAATTTCTAAATATAATTTTAAACAAAAAGGAAATATATAATCACATAATCTTCCATGGTTAGGCTCTAAAAATACAATATGTACTTTCTAGTTTTAAAATGTAACAAAAATAAAAGTTATAGTCTTAAAAATAAATTCACGAAAACGTCTTAAGTACATTTTAATGTATGCATTTTATGTAGTTATTGTATTTTAATATATGTAGTTTTATAATAGAATCTTTTCATATAACTACAAGTAGAATGTGTTGTGCATTATTGTACAGTTTGTAGTTGTAGTATATAATATACAACGATCATTCACAATTGATAATTCATAAGTATACACTTTTGCAATAGCTGGGTTTGGGTCCTATTCAAAAATAATATACATTATTTAAATAATTTGTGGTAATATATAATGAAATGGATATCACATTTTTAACATTTTTTAAATAGATAAATTCTCAGACTATATAAACTAATTTAAATATATTCTAAAGGTATTTTATCGTAGCGTACTGTAGAGTACGTAATGTATTTTTTTTAAATAAATTTAGACAGTTTTTAATAATCGTTGGTACATAATATTTTAGATGTAATTTAATGAAATGGCATCGAGCTAAACGTGTATCGTAGTAATAATTTTCATGCTTTGTAAAATAAAGATTATATTTATACAATATTTAAAATAACTATACTTATACACCTATGATAATTTATACATACCCGGATAGTGTGAAAAATACGTGTCGTAAATTCAAGATATTTAGTTATTCAATTTGAATGAATTAAGTACATAACACAATGTAGTTCATATCGAATTTACCTAAGCATGTGCCAAAGTAATTTAGTTAAAAATATATTTGTATTTGAAATAACTTTTAGAGGAATCTATTTTGCTGAACCGTTTAGGAAAAAAATCTAGAAGTTTGTATTTTCTTAAATCGTACCATTCCATACATTATTCGGGTATTTTATATAGTAGGGGAAGGGGGGGTAAGACGGGGTAGCGGGCAAGACGGGGCAGAGGGTCTCACGTGCCGTACGAACGTCCAATCACAGCCGCTCTGGCTTGTAATGACGCGACGTTGTATTGTTTTTAAGTCAGCATTGTCACCAGCTTGTGAGTTTACGCGTTTATAACCTAGCGCCAAAAAATCTGTTTTTGTCAAATTGTTGGTTATTTTTGCGTTGTGCATAACATGTGTTTTTCACCTCAATATAAAGTATCAAGAACTCATTGAAAGTTATTTTTGTTCATCAATACTTGTACTAGCAGGTAAGAATATGTTTGTTTCAATATTTTGATTTGTTTTTTTATGGTACGTTATTTTATTCAAAAAAGCATGAAAGGGCAAGATGGGGTAAGGTACCCCATCTTGCCCTTCGAAAATAAAATATGACTTTATAATGGAATAGGTATGTTTTTAATTAACTTTTAATAACTTATTTGATTTTTATCTTTTTTAGGATGGTGAAGAATTATAAAAGAAAGACGGAGAGAGGGAATTGGAATGAAGAAAGTATGAAAAATGCGGTAAATATGGTCATTGAAGGGAAAATGGGGTATAAGGTAGCATCAAAAACATTTTCTGTGCCACAATCTACCCTAGAAAGAAAAGTAAAAGCAGCTCGTGAAGCCCTAAAACATCCTGCTGCTCCTGCATCGATTAAAGTACCTTTAGGCCCAAAAAAACGAATATTTTCGGAAGAAGAAGAGAACGAACTTTGCAACTATATTTTGGATATGGAAAGTCGTCTCTATGGACTTACAACCAAAGATTTAAGAGTGTTGGCATACACTTTGGCAGTGAAAAATGGGAAGAAACATATGTTTAACTGTGACAAAGGAGTAGCTGGCAAAGATTGGCTTCAGGGATTTTTAAGCAGGCACCCAGAACTATCGATAAGAAAACCAGAAAGCACTTCAGCTGCACGTGCCGCTGGGTTTAATAAGCAGGCTGTTGAACAGTTTTTTAACTTCCTTGGTAATGTTTATGATGAACATAAACTTCCACCGGACAGAATTTATAACTGTGATGAAACAGGAATTTCAGTGGTGCCTAAAACAAGGTCAAAAATAATTGCACGAAAAGGCAGAAAACAAGTGGGATCTATTACTTCTGCGGATAGAGGTACTACAATAACTATTGAAATATGTTTCAGTGCTAGTGGCCAATACATGCCTCCAATGATGGTGTATCCAAGAAAGAGAATGGACCCGCAGCTAATGCTGAATGCTGCTCCTGGAGCGTGGGGTGTTTGCAGTGATTCTGGATGGATGACAGCTGAGTTATTCCTTGGCTGGTTTAAGAAATTCATTGAATTTAGTGGGGCCAGGCCTGATCGACCTGTGCTTTTGTTGTTAGACGGCCACAGCACTCACACACAGAACCTTGACGTCATCAATGAAGCTCGTTCTAATGGAGTTATTATATTATGTTTCCCCCCACATACGACTCATCGACTTCAAGTCGCTGACGTAGCATACATGAAACCCTTGAGCACATATTACGATCAACAAATCACAGCCTGGCTTCGGAGTAACTCAGGTATGGTGGTAACTCCCCGGCAAGTGGCAGAGATTTTTGGCAAAGCGTTTGTCCAGGCTTCTACAATGGCAACGGCGGTTAATGGCTTCAAAAAATGTGGGATTTGGCCATACGACCCAACAGTTTTTTCGGATATTGATTTTGCCCCTTCATTAGCGACAGATATTCCACAAACAGAGAGAGTATCTATCACTGAAGCATTTCAAAAAGCATCTACGCAGGACAACGAAGCAACAGCTCTAAATAGATCGTTGATATCAACTGACGCTTCAGTTGTGCCTGAAACGACAATAAATGCAACAACACGTGCAAAGATAACTTCAGATGCGACAGTTGAAGTATCTGATAAAGCAATTATGGACAAACCACTGATGATTGAGGCAGAGCCTGAACCCGGATGCTCCTCATGGATAAACAATATCGGAATAGACCAAAGACCAACTACTCCATCATCAGTATTTTCTGTTGTTAGTCCTCAACAAGTGATGCCTTATCCTGCAACCCGGAAAATTTCACGCGTGACAAGGAAACGAGGAAAAACAGCTATCATAACTTCTTCTCCGTACAAAAATGAATTGGAAGAATCAATCGAAAAAAAGAGACTGGTAGAAGATAGCAAAAAGAGAAGAAAAGATGCAAGAGAACAAAAAAAATACAAGAAAACCGAATTGACTAAAAAGAAGAAAACTACTATTAATAAGAAGAATAAAAAGAATCACACTTCACCAGAATATGATGAAGAGGAAAATAATATCCCTTGTTTTTACTGCACCGGAAGATACATGGAATCAAATGAAGGTTGGGTCGCGTGTTCCCTCTGTGGGAATTGGGCACATTGTAGCTGTGCTGGGGTAGATGACGAGGACGACGAGGCAGTATTTATTTGCGAGTATTGTAATCAACATTAAAATATGTCTACTCATACCCCATCTTGCCCCATAGGGTACCCCGTCTTACCCTACCTTATGTCAAAATCGGGCGTTAGATGTCTTTGACAAAATTATTTTTTTTTTCTTTTTCTGTCATAAGTAATGTGCCATAAGTTCTTAATTTCCAAAGATTAATAATGTAAGCGTTATTCTAAATAAATATTCATTCAAAATAATTTAAATTGAGCGTTTTAATGCCCTTCAAACGTTAAGGTCCCCGTCATGCCCCCCCTTCCCCTAATATCCCAATACAATCATTGTAATCCTTAAATGTGATAGTCTAGTGATATTTTCTGCTTTTAGTTTTTAATATAGTTATATATGAGCTCACCACCTATTACGTGGGACAGGAATACACATGATGAAAAGTGGGAATACAATATTTATGCCTCTGCCACCCCTTCAGGAATAAGGCGTGATAGATAAATAAATAATAATACATAAATATATTTTAATGAAAATATATAATTATACATTGTTTACTAATTTTGTGTACATGTATAATAGCATAAACGATTTAAGTTTATGCATGTGATTGTTTTTGTGTTGATTGTTTTGTACATTTTGAAAATTCATTTGAAAGTGTCTTTATTCATTATTTGTTTAACATTAAATATAGATTAATAGCATATCTAGTCCTGCCCCAAATTTCTAAATTTTTGCGTCTAGTGTAAGTTTAATTTAAGTTGTAATTTATACGCTTGTGTTAATAAATAAGAGGCTCAACTTGGCAGTGAATATTGTTTAAAGTTTTGTCAAATGTATCTATAAGTATATACCAGTAAAAAAATGGCCTAATCTTGGATTTTTAGGATATTTTTGAACATTATTGCTTTGGAATTCTGATACCAGTCTCGAATCCTATATTACTTTACGGCACAACTATTATCCTATAGGCATCCAGTCAAGAGATTTGTCTAACAACTTTCAATTTATTCATTTTAAAATCGGCCATATTAATCATGAATTCCTTTTACAAAAAAATATAAATATAAGTATTATAGTATTAAACTGTGTTGGAATATATAATTTAATAAAATGTGGGTATATGAACTGAGAGGCTGTGTTTAATTTTTATGATCTTTTTTATAAAATCTTATATGCTGAGAGAATAATATTGCTTTTATGTAAATAAAAAACATAGTTAAAACTTTTTTTATAATTTATATAAAAAGTGTTTTGTTGGTTATTATACACTTTATATATTAATAAATTGGTAAAACCAAAAGCATCGTAAAAGAAGCACGACTCGCGATTCATAACGCAGTGCTAGTGCCAACGTTGCTTTTCGGCAGCGAAATCTGGGTATGTCAGAAGATGCATGAACGTAAGTTGAATGCTGTGGAGATGCGATAATATCATGCGGTTGACCTTGGTCTTACCTTGGCCGACCGAATACGTAACGAAGTGATACACAATATGGCAGGTTTGAATTAAAGGGTCAGCATTAAGCTGGAAAAGGGCGTGCTCCGTTGGTTTGTACACGTTCAACGAATGAATGAGAAACTATTGAAGAAGAATATATATTGTGCGAAAGTAAAGGGGAAAAGGAGTTAAGGTAGGCTGAGACTTACATATGAAGACCACGTGAGCAGATTGCTCAAAAACGGAAAAGTCAAAAGTACTCGGATACCCAGACGGCCATGTATAAAGCGATTAAAGAATCTACAGGAAGCAAAAGAAGTATCGGCGATCTGTCCTCTCTGACTACCCCGTCAGGGATACAGCGTGAAGAAATATTAATAAAGAAAGTTACATATATACATATATATAAATAAATACGATTCCATAAAAACCTATAGGAGGACAGAATTAATCAGGTAAGATAATTACATACATACATACATATTGTCACGCCTTTAAAACACGTTTTCAAAACAAGTTAAAAAGAAACAATTTAATTGCTTGCATGCACTGTGAAGGAGTAAGAGTATGAATCGGTTTAAGATGAAGAAGTTCGACATGGCAGTAGGCTCCCCACCAGTTACTTTGGACAAAAATTCAAACGGTTAAATGTGGACAATGGGTCTGACAAACGTTTTTTACTTTAAATGCCAAATAAATCTACTAAAAATTACGAGAAAAACTGTGTTTTTACTTTTTTATATTTAAAATAATGGCTGAAATATTTACGATCAAAGTGCGTATAACGCAGGTGACCGCATACGTCACAACTACACTTTCAACAGTCGCGCTCTCGTTCGCACCCGAACGCCGCGCCGCGCCTTGTCGCTCTCTGTGCTACGTTGTGACGTCATAATGAGCGCGCCTAATCTCGGAAATTCAAAAAAGGGCTATAACTTCTCATCGTTATAACTTCGGAAATACTGCATGTATTGAAGTGAAAAAAATTGTGAAGTGAAATAAAAACTAATGTTATGTACACGAACTACGCTCCAATTTTAGCTGTAGTTGATAGTAATATTTTGACCCTTTTGTGTTCTCCATTGCCTCTACCTACCTCTTCGGGGAAAAAGGCGTGAATATATGTATGATTAGGAATTTTGATTGATTTGATTTAATACAGTTGATTTGATTGATTTGATTTAGTCCAGTCTCGTTTATATCTATTCCATTATTATAGTTGAAAAGCAATTTCGTGTTTCAAATAACCTTTCGCTAATTATGCGAAAATATGTCGAGTATTGAGGGTCCGGGTAAAAGCTTTGGTATCTAAAGTCCAAGGTCAAGAGTTTCAAGATCCCATGTCCAAACTCCAGAGTTAAGGCTCCATGAAGTAGTCTAGAGCTCAGGCTTCACGATTTATTGTAAAGCATCTAGGGTCTATGGTTCATAGTCAAGAATTTAGGACTTAGGGTCTTGAGTAAGTCCAGCAGGCACTGTCTATGCTCTAGAATCATGACCTCGAGGTGACTAGTGCTTCGATCAAAAGTGTATAGTTCAAGGTAAAAACCAGGCCCAAGGCTCCAGAGTTAAAGGTTAGGTTATTTACTAAGGTTAGGTTTGACTACCTCTGTGGCGCGGTGGGAATGTATCCGTCTGCTACGCAAGAGGTCGTGGGTTCTATTCCCATCCATGATAAAACTTTGTGTGATGAGCACATTGGTTTATTCTGTGTTTGGATGTTATTTATCTATAATATGTATGTATTTAGATATTTAAATATTAGTATGTTTATCAGTTATCTGCAATGGTTACCATAGTACAAGCTCTGCTTAGTTTGGAATCAGGTGGCGTTGTGTGAGTTGTCCCAATGATATTTATTTATTTATTTTATTAACTAAATTACATTTCTATCAGCCCACAAAAAAAAATTTTTTGAAGTGATACTTCTTTATTGCCACTGAGAGAAATAAAGTAGTAAAAAAGTCGTCAGGTTGTTAGGTTACGCGCCATGTTGTTTTGAAGTGAAACTTCTTCATCATAAGTAGTGAAACTTCTTTATCGAGGTATTAGAGAAATTATATAGCTGAAAAAATGTCGTAAAGAAGTTTCACTTCTTACCTGTGTACTCTGGTATACACACATAATTTTTTTATTTATATTTTTTTTTAAATTGATTTTATTTATACATTTTATCTTTTTTTTATTTATATTAATTATTACAACAAATGACCTTGTTGACACTCCCCTTCATTTATTGACAATAATTATATGACACGGCTTATAACACTGCCGCTTACGATAATAATTTATCTACAAGTTATCTGTACAAAAGTAGTGATAGCTAAGTGTCTACTTAATGATAAATACTGAATATTCAGTATTTATTAGCCGTTTATGCAATAGGTACATATTAAATAGTTCATATAACATATACTATATATTCTATATATTTATATATTATACATAATAACATAAAAATATATATTTTTCCATTAATATAAAAAAGTCAAGTATAAAGGGCGGATTTATCGCTAGATAAATATTATAAAAGTAAATATTATATATATTATATGGGTATGTATTTGTATTTAGGTTAAATAAAAATAATAATTTATTACCAGTTTAAACTATAATAATTAAAATAAAAGTTATACCCATATATTACTTTATATATATGATATATATAACTGCATTCATCATGTGATAATTAGTAGCTATTCAATAAAAGACCCTATTATTTTTTTATAAATAAATAAGTAGTGGTACTCTCTACTCCTGTGAGACAAGTAACTAGTATAAAATATTTTTTGTGCATGCTTATAGCAACTTTAAATAATGCTCTGCAAAACAATTTCTCAATAGAGGCGAAATATCATATCTATAGATTAAAATAATTTTATTATCGGAATGATAAAATAGTTATCTACCAATGGAACATAGTCGGCTACTCAGGTTTCTCACGGAACAACGTCACAAGTGAGTATTGGCATCAATATTTTAAAAAAATAGAAAAAAAATCATTTGCCACTATAAGGTCCCGTATTCCAGAACGTTTCTCAATACTCAATCATCGCTTGAGGCTAGTTTTTGCCTTATAAATACTACTCTCAAGCATTGTTTGAGTATTAAGAAACGTTCTGGAATACGGCCCTTAGACTAAGACTTGCCATATGCGGCTACCAGCATTAAAAAATTATCTGACCACAGACTTATTTAAATGTTATAGAATGTCTCTTTCGGCGCGAAAGAAAAAATATTACTATTTTTTTAGTACAATGTTAATCTTTCTATACAGCCTTCTAGGAGGCAAAATAACAATTAAAACAGTAAATAGCCATTCAAGAATTTTCCCCATTTCATACGCCTTAGATTTGCTCTTGCAATTAAAAATGGTAGTAAATTTAATTTGGTTCGGACCTTATTGTCTTAACTCCTGAAAAATACACCGCAGGTTTCTACAGCCTGCCCCTGGTCGTTCCTTTACGGCAATACGGGGGCAGCAGTGTGAGTATAACACCTCTGGTTTTAGTAATGTCAATAGGTTACGGTGACCGCCCAAGTTAAACCGTATGCTTGTTGCTTTAGTGGTTGTTGTTATTTTTCTTCGCCCTTCTTGGGCAGGCAAAGGAAATTTAATATATCATACATACAGCCTTGTCTTTCGTATTGAAATTTTCTTACTATTAATTTAGTCCTGTCCAATCCTTTGTCGTTGTTAAGTCCAGTCCTAGGTCCTGTGTCCTTGCCCCATAAACGTGGCAGAAGCGTTATTGAGGCTTTCAGTGGAATTTGCGCGGCAAGATGTAAAATAGCATTTCACTGCAATATATCACTGTCTTTTACTAAAGCACGTTTACACAACTTTTATGTCTAAGAAACTACCATTTTTACACATTAATCAAAGATAATGCACTAGTTTTGGAATAGTAGATTATAGTACAAGTGTGTAATCGACGTTTTTCAATACACTTATGAATAATATATTACTAAATAAAAAAAGTATTTAGGAAGTATGTTTAGCGCGGATGGAAGATGTGATTCGGATGTAGAACGGCGAGTAGCTGCCGGAAACAAAGTTAACGGTGCTTTGTCCCAGTTAGTAAAGCGACAAAGCATCGTAAAAGAAGCACGACTGGCGATTCATAACGCAGTGCTAGTGCCAACTTTGCTTTACGGTAGTGAAACCTGGGTATGTCAGCAGATGCATGAAAGTAAATTGAATGCTGTGGAGATGCGATCACTTCGAAAATTGTGCGGCGTTACCTTGGCCGACCGAATACGTAACGAAGTGATACGCAATATGGCAGGTTTGAATGAAAGTGTCAGCGTTAAGCTGGAAAAAGGCGTGCTCCGTTGGTTTGGACACGTCCAACGAATGAGTGAGGAACGATTGACGAAGAATATATATTGTTCAAAAGTAGAGGGTAGAAGGAGTCAGGGAAGGCCGAGACTTACATATGAAGACCACGTGAGCAGATTGCTCAAAAACGGAAAGGTCAAAAGTACTCGGATACCCAGACGTGCGTGTATGAAGCGATTGATGAATCTCGAAGAAGCGAAAGAAGTATGCATGGATCGCGAAGCCTGGCGATCTGTCCTCTCTGACTACCCCGTCAGGGATACAGCGTGAAGATAGTTAGTTAAGTTAGTTAGTTTTTAAAATAAAAAAATATAATGTTTTTAAACTTTCGCGATTGTCACTCATATTTATGATATTTCAGGTCTTATTCGCGACTTATAATATTAGGTACAAAGGCCTACCTTATATTTCCCGACGTTTCGACCGGATTACACCAGCCGTGGTCACGGGTTAACTCTCAACAAAAAATCAGTCAACCCGTGACGACGGCTGGTGTAATCCGGTCGAAACGTCGGGAAATATAAGGTAGACTTTGTACCTAAAAAAAATATATACCTATTTTTCCTTGGAGTTTTCAGGTAGTAAACTTTATATAAAGTTAAGGGCCTCACATCTTATATCGGGCGGTGTAGGTACTACATAAATCGTTTTCTTGATAACTAGTAGTTGTAGACATTTGAATTAATAGATAACTTTAATTTCAATAGGGAAAACGAATTGTGAAAGTTTTTGGTACTGGACTGGCCGAAAAACAACTATTTAGTGTTTTAAGCGCGTGCATTGACCACAGAGTATAGAATGTTTCTTTTCTTTTATTTTTGTAATTTTTGTATAAAGTTTTAAACAGAGAGACAAGAAAGGATATATTAAAGATATATATATATATGAGTGAAAGTTTTGTTTATTATACACGTACAAGATTAAATTTTCTATTTAAATACGATGTTGCATGAAATGAGCAAGCAATAGCTACGTATATTAATTTATTTGTTCTATTGAACGCGATCTTTTTTTTTATCGATTTTTTTTCATAAATAATGCATCTCAACCAGCGCATTAAAAAAAATCTATTATTCCACTAGTGATATAATAACAATCAAAAAACCACAGTTTAATAATAGGTATTATTATGTGCCTCATTACGGTGAGATAAGAGCCATATTATGAGTAAGTGTATTGAAATATAATATACAGCAAGCGTGTGCCATTCAAGAATTTTCCGTGCAAACTCGTGTGTACAACTCGTATTGTAAAAAAGTTTGGCCCATGTAAGGAGGCGGTCAATTTCCGTGGGGGCAAAGGAAAAGAATACGTAAAAGAGAAAGTAAGAGAGTGTTTCTGTACTTCGTCTTTGAAACTAGCGGTTTAGATTCAAAGACATAATTCGGTGGTCGTCTATGTTTAGTTTTAATGATATTCTTATCTGTATCCAAGTAGATATATTTTTCATTATTTTGATTTACATAATAAGCCTTACACCAAGTATAAATATTCTTTACCAAAATCATATTGCAGTTGTAAGTTATGGGGTTTTTCATGAATACTTTCATTTTCATAACCTTTGCCTTGGTGTTTTTTTTTACGTGTGGAAATCCTTATAGCCTATCTTTCAGACAGTTTTTTGCAGTTTATATTGTAACTATGTGACCTTGGCATTTTAATATAATCTATATCTACACTTAATATATAAAGCTGAAGAGTTTCTTTGTTAGTTTGTTTGTTTGGTTGAACGCGCTAATCTCAGTAACTTCTGGTTCGAATTGAAAAATTATTTTTGTGTTGGATAGGCCATTTGTCAAAAAAGGCTAGGTATAAATCATCACGCTACTACCTAGGACAGCGGAACAGTAATCATAAATGGATAAATTTTAAAGCAATTAATATGTGAACTTTTAACATTAATTTTTATTTGAAAATAGACAACTTGGTTCGAGACGGGGATTGAACCCATGATCTTTGCCAAACCAGGCCAATGTTCTAGCCACTACCCGAACCGTACCGTAATGTGTAAGCTAGAGACCCGAAGATCTCGCTCTTAAAACCCAGAATGCTAGGTTCTTTATTACGACCTATCAGGAGGACGATTTATCAGGATCTCCAACTGGAGCGGCACCATTTTAACTCACTTCATTCAACTCACTTTTTTATACCACTGAGGTGTCAGCCAAGCATGCGGCGCACCTGATGGAAAGTGGTCAGCGTAGCCTATGGACGTGTGCTACACTAGAGTTGCAGCACTCGCGCTGCCGAACCTGTAAAAGTCTTCTAAGATCCCTTTTGAAAAACCTCACACTGTAGATGTTCGCGAAAACCCAGCCAATAAGTTTAATGAAATACGAGTGCTTAAAAGGTTTTGATTCACTGCTTGGAGTTGAGAATTAAATTTATGGAGGCGAAGCTACTTCGGTAAGCTGGTGTACCGCTAGCAGATGTATTCGCATCCCATTTCCGTGTCGAAATCAGTATCGGGGATTAATTTATTTATCTATCATGCCTTATCCCCGAAGAGGTGGCAGAGGCATATTATATGCCCACTTTTCGCCGTGTGTATTCCTGTCCTACGTAACAGTTGGTGAGCCCATTGCAGTGTTGAAATAGACAGACGCAGGTTGTGGCTACCTGGTGTTGAAATTTTTCAAGCCGCCCATAAGGTCTTAAACTTGACTTAACGACTGCCCTGTTAGTGGCAACCGGGACCAACGGCTTAACGTGCCTACGTGGGGATTAATTGATGTCAAATATGCGTTCCCCAGCTGCTATATATTGTTGTCTTTAACTTAACTAACATTTCCAGAAAAATAATGGCAGAGTCATCAAATAAACTCCAAAATGAATACGAAAACGCACCAAACATATCAGCTGAAGTACCAGGCGAACAAAAAATACGAGAGATTGACTCACATTACCAAGAAACTGCCGATACTAGTATCTGTTCCGAAGTAACAGATACTGAGCATACTCTATCACCTGTTATAACTGTTACCAAAAATGAAACGACACTTACCAAAGGTGATTTAAAGTTACAGAAAGTGACAGTGAATGAAAATATTTCGGTAAGTTTTCAACATTTATTTAAGAAAGAAGTTACACCGGGCAAAACAGTAGTGAAGAGTATAGACACTATTGAATATAAGTATTGATTGTTATATGACGTTTTATTTTTAAACCTCGGGCGAAATACACGATTAATTTTTCATGAGATATTTATAAACACCATTGTTTAGTCCAAAGTAAGCTAATATAAGCTAGTGGTGGTATCTAGACACTTACTTGTGGTAAACACTTAATTGTGGTATACACATATAACTGTATTTAAATTTTTTGCCAGTAACTAGGCAGTCGTTATGACCAGTTAAACGCCTACAGGCGGCTTGAAAAATCTTAACAGCAGGTCGCCACAACCTACGTCTGTCTATTTCAACTCGGCTATAGGCTCACCACCTATTACGTGAGACACAAATACACACGGTGAAAGTGAGCGTATAACATGCCTCTGCCACCCCTTTAGGGATAAGGTGTGCTTGATAAACAAGCTCAAATTGCATTGAAATGTGCCCAAAATAAATAAAGATAAATAAATATTGTTGGGACAACTCACACAACGCCATCTGATTCCCAACTAAGCAGAGCTTGTACTTTGGTAACCAGATAACTGATAAACATACTAATATATTTTCTAAATACATACATATTATAGATAAATAACACCCAGACACAGAATAAACCATCGTGTTCATCACATAAAGTTTTATCCTGGGTGGGAATCGAACCCACGGCCTCTTGCGTAGTAGTCGGATGCACTCCCACCGCGGAACAGAGGCAGTCAAATATTCATGCGGCTGGATGACAGCCATTTGGGACAGACTTTGTCGGATGTGATTGGACTAGACGGGTTGGTACAAGGTTTTGTTTTAGTCAGCTGGTGCACCACTTCTAGTTGGAGCTGGCTAGGGCCCTGATATGCCTCTGCCACCCCGGCAGAGGCATATTATACTTTTCACAGTGTGTATTCCTATATCCTCCTATAAGGCCTTCAACCAGGCTTAACTGACTGCTATTTTACTGGCAACGCTCGCAAACGTAAATTCCACAGAGTGGTCACCCATGCTAGGATCATCTATAGCGAATATTGCTTAACGCAGTGATCGTTTACAGAACACTCAGTCAGCGGGGCCACGAATAAGTAAAAAACACAAACAATTGTGGATCACACAAATATTTAGATGATGAGTATGTCTCTAAAATACACTTATTTGCATTCCGAAAGTGAATTGATCATCTGATAACAGTTATCTCTTATCAAACGACTTATCGAACATCTATACTGATAAACGCACGCACGCACTCATTGGTTTCAACAACTTTATTGTATACTGCAATTTATAAATAAAAGAATTAATAAGCAACACAATAGAAGCGCTGGTGGTCCCGCGGTCTCAGTGTTCTGTAAACGATCACTGCATTAAGCAACTTTCGCTAGGGCTGGTCACGGATGGGTGACCACTTTGTCTCATTTATTATGTTTCACAGATGTCATACTGTACATCTGAGATTCCGGTCAGTTTCCAAAAAGTAAATAATATGAAAACGTATAATGGTTTCCATTCCAGATATTCAATGGAATTAAGAATATTTATTAAATATTCAAAAGAATTGAATTTTTTAATAAATATAATGAATATCGTTGGGACAACTCACACAACGCCATATGATTCCAAACTAAGTAGAGCTTGTACTATGGTAACGAGATAACTAATAACCATACTTATATATTTCTAAATACAAACATATTATAGATAAATAATACCCAGACACAGAATAAACCCATCATGCTCATCGCACAAAGTTTTATTCTGGATGGGAATCGGTCAAGGGGTCGTTCTTGCGTAGCAGTCGGATACACTCCCACCGCGCCACAGAGGCAGTCGATTTTGCTTTGTGAACAATATCCGTAGCTTCCTCGAGATACAACTGCTTCACAAGCGTCTACTCCATTCTCTTGCTCGTCCGCATCACAGCCCACATGCATTTCGCCAAAACAAATAATAATTTAACTTTTTTAAGTCCTGTAGTAGTAGTAGTAAGGGTAGATGTATTTCTTTGTAAATAAGTAGTATTGAAAGTGACTGCATTCAGGCGGCCGAGTCTGCTATTTCAATCGTATCGAAATAGAATCGAAATCGTCGCTCAATAGAAAGCCACCGGTACAATTTTGACAGTTTTTCGTAGTCTACTATTACAATCGTACTCCAACAGACTTCTATTGGTCGGCCGATAGAATTCTACCAACACGTACTGCGCCAGTAGCCGCTAGTCAGTTGCATTTTTGATAGTCTATAGGGTAAAAGGCCAATAAAGTTGGCGACACAGGTTCGCATAGTAACCGCTGCGTTCGCCATATCTCTTCAGTCAATATATCTATGAGTTGACTGCACAAAAACCACGTCGTTTAAGGATGCTTGCTTGCTTGTTTGTATGTTGTATTATTTCTATGAAATTGGTTCCGAATGCTGCAGAAATAACAAGTCTGTAGACGGCGGCTGAACGTGCGGTCACGGTCGCCGACTTCAGACAAGTGTATGCAAGTGCAATTATGAGTATCTCCAACATGAAAATAAGTCAAATTCTATTCTCTAATCTAAAATCTTGTGGTCAAATAACTCTCACTGAATGAACCATGATGATAAAAATTACATGAGTCATATAGTTAGAGACTATATATTTTGCACAGACATACAAAATTATAATAATAATATATCTTTATTTTCAGGCAACATGAGAAAAGTTACAGGTGTTATAAACTTATTCTACGGCCCATAGATAAATATCTTAAAACTAAAAATACATAATATAATATAAACTTAACCTATTTCACACGCGACGTGGATGTGTCGCGGGGCGAGGGGTCGCGTGTTGGCAGGCGTCTTTTGAAGCGCCGGAACTTCACCCCTGTCGGCCGAAAGTCGGGACTCAAGAAGGTGGCGATGCGTTGTGTGGGAACCCTCACCACAAAAGAGTTAACACTCACTTTGTGACGTGATTCCAGCTTCTCCACCCTCAAATCCAACCCGGTTTTATTCTGGAAGTAGTCCACGACGTCTACGACGTTCACGTTGTAATGAACTCGGGATACGTAGATCAACGTAGTTGGTACCTCTGCGCGGAAGTGCTGCTCGATAGGCCTTGAACAGTACCACTTTTATTCTTGCAGGACGGCTTCCTCCTCTTCTTCACCACTACCGTGAAACCTTCTGCGTCACAAGGCTACTTCCGTGAAACCGTGACATTATTAGAGGCCACGTTAAGCAACCTACTAACTGAATTACTGCTACGTAGCAACAATAATTCCGTTTGTAGTCCACTGATAGTTTTATCAGAGGCCTCTAATTTTGCCAATACACTGGCAAGGCTGGACTTCAGGAACGTGATATCCTTGAGTAGTCTTGTGACGTCGACGTGGTCGAATCCCACAGGTGGGAGCTTGTGCAGCTCCTTTGCGACGAAGTCGGGCACGTCATCAGGATCGGTTTCTTTCAGCAGGGTGATGATGTCCTGCACACTTCTCTCCCCTCCATCCCTCCTGCGGGACGGCATCTGGGCAGTCTTACCGACCGATTGGTACAGCAACGCCTTTCCACTGCAGATCTCCTCCTCCTTAAAGTTAGATTTGCAGATCTGCATGATACTGATCTCATCCATGGTATCAATTGCATTCGGGATGAATGCCAGCAGCTCGTTTACGATGATCGCCTTATTGGTAGTCATCGCGGCGGGCATAGGGCAGCGACGCGTGAGTCGCTTAATTGTTTAGTAATTATTAGAGAGAATTACTACCATAGCGACCATTTCCGACCGCGCATCACTAAAGATTATACCAACAGCAATTGCCAACAGTAATTTGTAACAGTAACAGCTTATGCTGTAGACAGTTGCTGTCGGCTGTCTCCTTCGAAATAGCAGTTCCACCACTAGCAGATCCACTTGAGCCCGAAGACCATGGCGAAGCCGCTATTTATACACCTGTAAATTAACTTCAAATTACGAAAAATTTCAGGTTCAAGAAGCGGAAAATGGTGGTCATAGAATAAGCTATGCGAATTTAGAGCCAAATGTGGAGACAAATAGACAAACAGTCAAACAGAGACTAAGTACGATAGAGAAAATTGCTGAATCTGGAGGTTAGTATATTATCTTATTGACTTAAAATTCTTTATATGACTGGAGACCCCTGAGTTGACTTTATCAGTCTCAGGGGTCTCCGATCATATAAAACACACCAAGAGGATCAAAAGTAAATAATTGTTCTGATAGCGAAGTTTTTCATCTTCATCTGATTACAAGAATTGTTCTACAAAAATACTCCATTGATAAATTTTTAAAGCAATTATTTGCGAAATTTCTCATATTTTTTTTTAATAAAGTGGAAAAAGACAACCCGATTCGAGACAGGGATTGAACCTGTGACCTTTGCCTAACCAGGGCAATGTTCTAGCCACCTGAACTACCCGAACCGTATCGAATCAAGTTGAAATTCTCCACCATATTTATATCGTCATTTTAAGAGTATGACCAGAGCCATCTATCGAGCTAATGAACAACTCGATACCAATGAACAGTGTTACAACTATTTTTAAACATTGATGCAATGAACTCCACTCAGTATATTGATAAATTTTTAAAGCAATTATTTGCTAAATTTCTCATTTTTTTTTTAATAAAGTGGAAAAAGACAACCCATTCGAGACAGGGATTGAACCTGTGACCTGTGTCGCCTTCGTTGGTATAGTCACGACTTGCGGCAACCGCAGGGCTACGTGGGAAACAAATGTCTGGCCATGTCAACCCCGCCAGGCCCCGGTAAGAGGGGAAGAAGAAGAGAGCCAAGAAGTGCTGGCTTGACGTCGCAAGGGATGACATGCGTGTTAATGGTCTCACTATAGGGGGTGCCGACGACCGTGCGAAGTGGAGGAGAAAATGTAGGAAAGCGGACCCCGGGCGTCGCGAAACGCAACTGGGACAGACGCTCGTATGACGATGATGACTGCATCGGTATAAACAGAGATCATATAAAATAAATTGTCTTAAATAATGTTACAGAAAAGATATCAAAAATACCAAAAAAGAAATTTGTTCAAACAGTAGAGAAAGTACAAAAGGACTTGCAAGAAACCACTAAAGACCAGGTAAGCAGTAAGTAAAATTATTCGCAATCAAATCTATCTATCGCCGTCCACTGCTGGATGTAGGTCCCAATAATTTTAGTAGTGTGTGATCCTAACTAGTAACCAATACCAACCACAATTACTCTTTTACTTACAAGAGGTTACATTACTGAAATGAATGCTACTAAATTAGAAAATTGAGAAAACATTCAATTGGTAGTAGCCATACATCATGGATCACGAAGCTTGGCGATCTGTCCTCTCTGACTACCCCGTCAGGGATACAGCGTGAAGTTAGTTAGTTACTAATGTTTTAATACTAAGTTTTAAAAGAAACTCACCCAAGTGTAGTGTACAAGTATATTTAAAAATCTTATACGTCATAATATAAATAAAAATAAATTAAAAATAAAAACATAACAGATTTTGATGTTTTTCTAGCCATTCGCAAGTTTGAGACAAATCATCAAAATTTACTGACAGAATAGATCGCTAGAGGGCCACATAGGTCAATACACAGGCTGATAAACAGAATACCTGCCTTTGTGTTGCACAGTCCAGTAAGAGTGCCTAAGTTCCTTAAAATTTCTCCTCTTGGTTTTTTCCATTGTTTACTCCAAAACTAATTGTGTGTTAGCAAACACATACATGCAGATGAATTAAGCTTGACTGCAGATACAGTAGATTAGAACCACTTACGTGTTTTGCCTTGAAGTTTATTTTTTTTATTAGATATACCCTATAGATAGACAAGGAAAATCGTCGACACCCGGAACTTAAAATTATGCAAATTTAGTCCTATTGCTTATACCTTTACGTTCCTGTTGTAACGGCTGTTGGCTACAACCACAATTAGCTATCTACTTGAGTGTAAGATTTGTTTAAACTGTTACTTGTATCATCACGTGTAACTTTCTCTCAATGTCTCTCTCTATCTCTATCTCTCTCTCTCTCTCTCTCATTCCTTTCTTTTCAAATCTTGACCTTATAATATTTCTTTCTCCTAAAATTTTACTTATTCTCTAATAGAAGGCGAGACACAGTAATTTAGTTATTATGGTTTGGAAGACCCAGGATCTAAGAAAACCTTGTTTTCACAATATGATATATACAAACTTGATGACTATTTTGTACTAAAAGATTCACAACGTGGTCTGCCAAAATAAAAACTAATTAAAATTGGTGCATAAATATTAAAAATAATAATGATTATATCAATATTACCAGCTTGAAAATCCAAGACGAAGATCATCGATCCCGAAATTAAAAAACGCCAAAGCTGTAAAAAGAAAAACATCAGTTCAAACTGAAGAAAAAGTAGACGATGAATTTGACAGAATATACGAAGAAATAGTTGTAAACAAACAAACTGACATTAAGAATAATATCTTAGGAACGAAAATTGATGACCCAGAAAAAGTAGAGAGTAAATTTGAGGAGATAATTCATGCATATGATAGTAACGACGATAATTATTTTTCCAATTCCGAAAATCTAAGATTATCCAAAATATTAAGTAGAAAACAAAAACAACAAAATTCTGCAACCAAACCTAATCTTAAAGATGGTGGCTTTAAAATCTCAGCCTCCACTATAACAAAGAGACTTTCTAGCGGTAATAGTGTATATTTGAGTAAAAGTCAAGAAAATTACGCTGTCGATATTAGCAGCACCCACAATAATAAAAGTACAGAAATTATAGAAGAAAAAATCGTTAACGAGAATACTGAAAGTAATTCTGTAAAAGTTAATATTAATACTCATAGTCCATGCGAAAACAAGGAAAGCATTGACTTACCACATACTTATGAAGAAGTCTTTAACGTTGAACTAGTTGAAAGTAGTATCACGAATATCAAAGATAAAATAACAAAAATTCCTAGAAGAACACAATACATTAATCGAGGAATTAGTAGAGAGCTAAACCGACGACCACCAAAATTAGACGATGGGGATTTAGTCAGTAGAGAAGCGCTAAAACACAAGGAATTTGATGATGGTGCTAGTAAAATCATAATTACAGAAACTATTATTAAGGAGCCTGAGACCAAATCTGATAAGGTCAAACGAAGCATCAGCAGAACATTTAGCAGAGATGGGAAAAGTATAACTATTTCACCCACAGCTAAACAATCGTATATTTATGAAAATGTAACATTACAGAATAAACCGTCTTTTAAAGACAATAATGAATCAGGTATTGCTAAGAGGGCTGTATCTCATGACCCCAAACAAAATATTAAACATGATGTTCTTCAGACAGAAAAATGTACACTGTTACCGGCGCCTGTTATAAATAAGAGTACTCATAGTTACAGTAAAGGCCGAATAAGAACAGTAGAAAGAAGTAAATCAATTGAATGGAATTCAGCTGAAAAAGTAATTTACAGTCAAAAATATACCAGAAGTTTTAGTGAAAAAAAACCGTCAACAAATGATCATGACAACAAAAATGGCGAATCAATTCTAGAAAATAATAAAATCACGGAATATTACAAGATAAATACTGACAATGAAAATATGGATTCGACAGTACCACAGAACCTTAATAGTACTAAGGCAATTCTATCTATAGCCCAAGAAGCAGATTTTGCAATTTCTGATAATATGGACATTTTAAAAGAAACTCCATCTCCAGAAAATAGTACATGTTTACATAATGGATCAAATAATGATAAGAAACATGTTACTGATAGTCTGGAAAATGTCACGGTTTTAAAAGGAAATGTTAGCAGGTTAATCTCACAAATTAGTGAAAGGGATAATACTGATGTGCTAAAGAAAGAGATTGATGTCGAAGAAGAGCTGCCTAAGAAAAAAGCAGTTTTATCTAAAATTGCAATTTTTGAGGTAAGGCTAATTTCATATTCTAGAGTTTGTTTTGTACATTATGTTAACATAAATCAGATAAATATCGAAATAATTTCAATCAAAGATATCTTTTGCGAGTGAGTCATTTCTTTTTTTCAAATTTTATGATCTTTTAAGACTTTTTTTTTAAATTTTAGGGTAAAGAGCCAGGTGAAGTAACTATTAAAATTAAGAAATGTATCTTAGATAAAGGCGCTGATAATTTAACAAATCCAGAAAACATTGATCAAATACCAAAATCAGCCACCAAATGCCGTAAGGACGAACCAGTTATTGTAGATCAGATATGGAAATTTCAAGAACAAAATATTTCAACTATGTGTCACACAGTTGATGTTATGATTTTGCCTGAAGCGATTGATTTTGTAACAAATGAAAGCAGTATTGAAAATAAAGATATTACTACCGACACTGATAGACTTGAGAAAATACATAAGCATGGTTCTAAACAGAATAGCACTGTACCTGTTCCTGTAAAGCATGACAATCAAACACAACCTTTTCAAACTTTACCTGTAAACTATGAACAAAATCAAAGTGGATCGTGTTCACCAGGACCAGTCACTACTTTACCAGCAAATGTCGATTTTATTATAGACGATAATGAAGGCACTATTGTGAAATATTCATCGGAAAAACTTATTACTAAAAATCAACCAAGAATGGAAAACGTTAAAGTAGGTAAACTTAATCTCAATTTGTGGCATCAACAGGTACAAGAAAATAAACTTCTTGCAAGGAAAGGCAAAAATACAGAAACCGATACTGAAATAATAATACCACAAATTTTTGAAACAAAGACTAAAAATAAAGCAAAAGATAAATCTGAAGTTTTTAATTCACAGAATCATAATAATAAAATAGATCAAAATGATGAAGAAGCTCCAATTAGTCGGGTGCCGGAGTCGGGTGTTACCAAAACTGATGTTGGAATAATAAACAAAGTTAGAAATAAATCAGAAGGTCATTATGAAATGCCAACTATTATACCTGCTAAAAAGGATTTTATTTCTAGTGTTAGCTTAAATGAAGTATCCAAAAGTATACCAACAAGAATATATTTTGCACCAACAGAAGATCAACTTCAAATACCTGTAGTGTTACCAGAAACACCTCTAATGAAAACATTGAAAGTGGATTTCGAAAACACCAATAATCAAGGCAATAATTCTATAAGTACTACTTTTTTTTGTTCAACACCTGTTACATCCGAAATTCCGATCATGATACCCGTAAAAGTTGGAGATCAGATAAATTCTACGCATGAACAAACCAAAGAAAATGTAATTGTATCTGATAACATTATTACTAACCAAAATATACTAATACCAAGAACTCTACTAGAAAAAAATGACCTTAACAACGCCGAAGATGATGTAAAAAGAACGCAATTCTTACCAAGAGATATGAATGTTAATCAAGTGGAAAAAGGAGACCAATTTGAAGACATTTTTTCTAAACATAATATTAATACAGCAGATGTAAATAATGACACACCTAGTGACCCAGAACTAGTTGATAGTGAAGCTGATACCAAAGATCATAAATCCACCATTATGGGTAGATTGAAAAATAAACTATATTTGATTACAAATAAAAATGTTAACAAAATTAGCAATGTAAAAGATCAACAATTTAGCACAGAATTTCTTTTATCTGCTGGTAACACTATTAATAATGAAAGTCAATCTTTCAATAAACAAGCAATACATTTTGATAATTATGAGGGTGATAGTACCAGAAGCCATTACGACTTTAGTGTCAAAACAAATATCGTTAGAAATAGCATTCACGAATTAGAACTTGACAGATCTGGATATAGGGTTAGAAAAGATATGCAGAGAACAAAATCTTTAGCAGAATTAGATTTAGGAGATGCCGTAAAGGGACAGGTCCAAAGAATGATTTACAGAATAAAATCCGTAGACTTCAGTAGAATGGAGACACCAAGGTCAACGAAAATCAGTCTTAGAGAAATGCCTAAGAAGAGCTCTGTAAAGGAAAAAGTGGCACTTTTTGAGGTAAGTCTTTTGTTTTTCTTTCTACTCTTATTACTTTTAGCTTATTAGTACCATAATTGCTTTCATTTTAGGTCCTTCAATCTAAATATTTTTATTATATGTTACTTCCAACCAAATCTTTTCGTTAGTAGTAACCTTAATAGTAATGTTGATCAATGCGTTTAGGCTTTAAACCGCCATACTGCGGGGCAACGTAACTCTTAACGATTTTAGGGGTTAGACGACTCCCACAAATTTCGTACGTCGCTTTACCTCAACTGAGGCGTAGGTTAGGCGAGAAGTTAGTAACAGCGAATTGTTATGAAGTGTGCATATTTGGAGTCGCTATTTGTCTTTTCATCGTTCGTAATAATGACAACAAAATAAAACAATTCCTAATGACGTAAAAAAGTGTTGCTATGTAACCTAATCGAATTAAGATTATTTTGATAGCTTTTTAGTTAGAAATAAATACGTTCTGTTGAATGTGTGCCATCGCGTGAAGAGTCAAGATCGCGTAAGGAACAATGGCATCCAGAGCAGCAGCAAAGTCCGCGATATTGCAGACAATCTGCCGGCGCATGTATTTCCCTCCTCTTACAATTTTAGGTCCTATAATGAAGCGTGAAAGGCATATTTCTAGGCCGTCAACTTGAAGGCTGGTAACGGATCCCCATGACTATGATAGCGACCCTCAATCACGGGTTGTCGTCATAAAATCGATTTCCATCAGGCAGGCGGGGCCATTCTCACGTGCCAAATATACCTAGTCAGGTCATAAATTCTGTCACATGTTTAATATAAAATAATTGAAACAAGTTTATTCATTATGTAACCATTTATATACCATATTGAACTTAACAAAACATAGATTCTTATGACAATAAAGTTTATTCAAAATTACCTCCGTGATTTTGAATACAGGCCTTCAATCTGCGCGGCTAGTCGTCTATCGCAGCACGAACGAGGTCCATGTCAATATCGGCGGCTGCCTTAATCAAGGATGTCTTGAGTGACTCCAAATTGGGATGAGGCTTTGAGCACATCTTTTCCTCCAAGTATTGCTATATCTTGTAATCTAACGGACTCAAATCTGGGCTGGAGGAGGGCCAGTCTTCGTGCCGGATGAAGTCGATTTCACGCGCCGCCAGCCAGTCTTGTGTGCTCTTCGCTCTATGAGCTGGCGCCGAATCTTGTTGGAATACCCAGTGCCTGTTATTGAACATGGTATGAGAAACAGGTTCCACAAGGTTCGTCAGGACTGTATTTTGATATACAACTGCATTCGTTTTTACACCTTTCTCACAAAAATGTACCTCTGTTAAGCGCCAATAAGAAACTCCCAACCATACCATGAGCGAGGGTGGAAAATGACCTCGTTGGACACGCGGAATACGGTTGCTCGCTTCTTCACTAATGTGTGCGTACACCTTATCATTTTGTTTGTTGTAGCTCTCTTCTACGGTAAAAATTTTTTCATCCGAAAAAATAATTTCCCGATATTTTTTTCCCGCGTACCGCTTCAACAAAGCGCGGCATCTCTTCAGTCTCAGGTCCATTGGACGAGCATTTAAACGATGTCCTGTTTTTCTTCGATATGACCGAAGCCCTAAGTCTTCATTTAACACTCTTTTCACTGTGATTCTGCTTAACCCCATCTGAAGGGCAATTATTTCTGTTTACGTTTGGAATTTCTTTGAATTCGCGCCTTCACAGCTTTTATCACTGCTGGAGTCCTAACAGACCGAGGGCGACCACTTCTTGACCTGTCATCTACACTAGAGTCTTCATTGTATCGTTTGATGGTACGATAAACGAATCTTTTGGTTATATTCAAATTTTTCAGTATGTCAAAAATTTTGAATTGGCGCGTAACCGCAACGATGCAACGCAATGCTCAAAAGTATACTTTTTTATTTTCATGAACAATTCGAAATTCGAATTCAATAAACTTTTTTGTGGCCAGCATTCTAAAAGAAAAGTTTTTACTGTGTGACAATACTTATGACCTGACTAGGTATAATAAAAAAGTTATTCAGATTCAACCATATTTTAAGAAAAACAAGTTCTTGGCCATGCTGCCTCCATCAGGGGGCCGAGCCTACTATTGACAAGCCGTAGAATAGAATGAGAAACGCTGTTTTTAGCAGTCAAAATGTTAGTAGACTATCAAAAAAGCAACTGACTAGCGGCCAATGGCACAGTACGTGTTAGTAGAATTCTATCGGCCGACCGATAGAAGTCTATTGGAGTACGATTGTAATAGTAGACTACGAAAAACTATCAACATTGTAACGGTGGCTTTCCTTTGAGCGACGATTTCGATTCTATTTTAACACGATTGAAATAGCAAATTCGGGCTCCAGGTCGCTGCAGGAAGGACGTGACTTGACGTGGTTAAGGATGAATGCAAGCTGTTGGTAAGGGATGCTGAAGAGCGTGCGATGTGGAGAGCGAAGAGTACGAAAGCAATCTCGAATTATTTTCATTGCATCGATGACGTATATATGTATGTGCGACTGTCGTTGCTAAGCTCGAGTCCCGGATCGGACCAAAATATTTGTGTGATCCACAAATATTTGTCTCGGAGTTCGGATGTTTTCTTTGTATAATATGTTTGTATTTATACTAATATACAAAGCTGGAGAGTTTGTTTGTTTGTTTGGTTAAAAGAGCTAATTTCAGGAACTACGGGACCGAATTGTTTTTTTTTTTGTATTGTATAGTCCATTTATCTAGGTAGGCTATATATCATCACGCTACTACCCAAGAGAGCGGAGCAGTAATCATAAATGTCAACAAATCGGGCAAATTTTCATACATTTCTGTAAAAGTAAGAGCGACGGGATCAAATGGATGCGACGGGGGTTCAAAATATGTCACGGGCGAAGCAGCGGGGGTCAGGTAGTATAATAAATAAATATCCATCACGCCTTATCCCCGAAGGGGTGGCAGAGGCATATTATATGCCCACTTTTCACCGTGTGGATTCCTGTCCCACGTAATAGGTGGTGAGCCCATTGCCGTGTTGAAATAGACAGACGCAGGTTGTGGCTACCTGCTGTTGAAATTTTTAAGCCGCCCATAAGGCCTTCAACCAGGCTTAACGACTGCCATTTTACTGGCAACCGGGACCAACGGCTTAACGTGCCTTCCGAAGCACGGAAACGCTCGCAAATGTAAATGCCACAAAGTGGTCAACCATCCGAGTACCAGCCATAGTGAAAGTTGCGTAACTCAGTGATCGTTTACAGAACACTAAGACCGCGGGGCCACGAGCGCTTCTATAGTATAATAATAAATATGTTTATCAGTGGTCTATATAAATAGATAGCTTAAGTTTATAATAGTTTAATTTGTGGTAAGATAGGGTTGTGTAAAAATGTCCTAGCCTAAGTAGTCACAGCCTGTGCCGTTTTAATACGGCTTGGAAGGATCGGCAATTCAAGTGTACCACCTTCGGTGTTGCAAACATCCATAAGCACCCGCACACTTTCGTCCGGAGCGCTCGCTCTTATATTATGGAATGAACTTCCCTGCCTGGATTTTCCTTAACATATGGGATTCTACAAAAGGGGTATTTAAAAAGGTTTATACAGGGTCGGCAGCGAAATTGCTGCACCTCTGATGTTGCAAACTCAAATAGGCTACGGTAACCACTTTCCATCAGGGGGCCGAATCTGCTATTTCAATCGTGTCAAAATGGAATCGAAGTCGCTCAATAGAAAGCCACCGGTACAATTTTGATAGTTTTTCGAAGTCTACTATTGTACTCCAATAGACTTCTATCGGTCGGCCGATAGAATTCTACTAGCACGTACTGCGACAGTGGCCGCTAGTCAGTTGCATTTTTGATAGTCTATTATCTGTCTATTTCAACACGGCAATGGGCTCACCACCTATTACGTGGGACAGGAATCCACACGGTGAAAAGTGGGCATATAATATGCCTCTGCCACCCCTTCGGGGATAAGGCGTGATGGATATTTATTTTTTACTAACATTTTGACAGCTAAAAACAGCGATTCTGGTTCTATTCTACTGCTTTTCAATAGTAGACTCGGCCCCCAGGTGGCCCGTATGCTTGTCTGCTACTTCATTGGTATAAACATATATAAAAAATAAGCTACGTAACCAGTCGATTATTTATGTTCATGCATGTCTACTACTTTAGTAGTATAAATATATTGACACATGATGACTATTTATGTCTATGGAACTAACTTTTTGTTCGTCATATTGCTTTTCCTGTTGCTTCCAAAAACTATAAAAAAAAACTAAACTATCTTCACGCTGTATCCCTGACGGGATAATCAGAGAGGACAGATCGCCAGGCTTCGCGATCCATGCATACTTCTTTCGCTTCTTCAAGATTCATCAATCTGCACGTCTGGGTTTCCAAGTACATTTGACTTTTCCGTTTTTAACCTGCATTTAAACATGGAATCAGCTTATTTGCTGTAATAAGCCTCCGCCGTAAGTGCAGTTGCACTAGTGCTTCATCGGCTGGTCAACTGCTGTACCACTTGCAAGCGAGATTTGCCCGGGCCCCGAAGGTATTGGCCGGGGACTTAGTATATTTCAGTAAAGAGTGTTTTAAAAATCGCTTCTACTAATGTCAGTTTCAGTATCTTTCCTGAACTGCGGTGGTCGACCTGGAAATCCCTTAATAGATTGCGAGCACAGGTCGGCTGCTGCAGGGCGAGCCGGGTAAAATGGGGTTACCTGAATGCGGGGGATGGTAGTTGTGACTGTGGTGCCCCCCTACAAACAATGGACCACCTCTTGTAGTGTTCACTGTGTCCTAGCACCTGCACCGTGAAAGATCTAAACGGCGCCACGAAAGGGCCGTCCATGTCGCTGAGTTCTGGGCTGGACACATTTCACTTATTGCCATTGATACGAAGAAGAAGAAGTACCTAAATAATATACATTAAATTCGTTCGAAGCGCTCGTGGACCCGCGGACTCAGTGTTCAGTGAACGATCACTGCGTTAAGCAACTTTCGCTTTGGCTGGTCACGGATGGGTGACCACTTTGTGGCATTTAAATTTGTGAGCGTTTCCGTGCTTCGGAAGGCACGTTAAGCCGTTGGTCCCGGTTGCCAGTAACATGGCAGTGGTTAAGTCAAGTTGAATGCCTTATTGGCGTCTCTCTATTTCAACACGGCAATGAGGTCATCACCCTTTTCACCATTTGTATTCCTGTCCCACGTGACAGGGATACACATGGTGAAAAGTTTGTTAGTTTTCTTCAGTCCTTCAGTCCTCCAAACCTTTATCTAAACAGCCTTGTTTTAAATTTGCTTTGTATTCGTCATGTCTCATCCTTTGTCTACATAAGTCCAGTTCTGTCAAGGTCCTGTGTCCTGGCTCAGTAAAGCAGTAGAAACTTTCTAGAAAGATTTAGGACTAACACATAAACACCGCTGTTTAAGTGTGACTACATAAATTGCCGTAAATGAGATCGCATTTTAATAATAATACTAACTTTTTAAATTCACTAAAACCTATACACGAAAAGGTGAATTTATGTCATTTAAAAGAACATTTTTTTAACAACGTAATGCAAATTGAAATAGATCATATATAGGCGTAGTGTAGCTCAAAAGAAACTGTTTACTGTGCTCGCTAAGATCTACTACGGTTAATTAACTTTATACCAACTTCTTTAAAAAACGTCATAACGGAAATAAATATTAGATATAAACTAAAATCCTATTTCTTGTCCAGTTTATTAACACACTTGAACAAAACGTTGTCGAATTTAAACGATCTAATACATAACTGACAAAAATGTCATTAAAAAGACGATTGTAATTTATCACGCACAAACCAAAGAGGTTTATGTGGTACTGTAACATTGACTTCGTGTATGTTTTTCATTTCAATGAATAAAAACAAACCTTAACTTATGCACGTATTCGAACTATCTATGACTGAAAATTCACCATTATTGAATGCAAAAACCCTAATTAAACATTAGTTTTCAGAAAATAATAAACGATAACCTTGCGCCATTCTTCATGTTTGCGCCGAAATCTACTTTAAAATACTAAGTACAAGTGCGGGGCTAATTCTCACACATTTGTGATTGAAATTTGCGGCAAAATGGACTTTGAAGCTGTTGGTTTAAACCGCGGTTTTTTATGACGCTACAATCTCCCTATAAAGCTCTAGTAAAGTCTCCATCACTTTACTGGGACTGGGGTCTTGGGATTAGACATGACGAGAACGAAGTAAATTAACAAACGAATTTAAAAAAAGGCGGCATGGTCTCTAATCTTAGCCTATTCTGTATGGAATAAAAATAATTCAAAAAAGATTTACTACACAATGGCCCAAAGGTCTTAGTAACCAGGCCATATAAACCAAAAAAAATCAACCACACAATGGCCCAAAGGTCTTAGTAACCAGGCCATATAATAAAAAAAACAACCACAATAATGTGGGTACTTTTAAATAGTTACAAGCTAAAGTAGGCCAGACGGTTCATTATTGATGCCGTTTACCTTTCAAGAAACAAAGAATTGAATTGACTCAACCGTCAAGCTGTGAAATTGTATTTTAAAAATATTCAATTCAGTGACAGGTAATTATATTCTAAAATAATTTCTACAAGATACAAGAAATATGAAGTTCATAATTATTTTCTGCTGTTTTTACGTAACAGTAAGTAGATTTTTGTTAATGTTGTTTACACGAAATCAATATTGAGTAACTGCCTAATTTCAATTCGCCTTATATTATAGCTTCCTATTCATAATTCCACAAGGTGTTTTAAATACACATAACTTTTTTAAATTTCTTTATCCAATTTTAATAATTTCGAACACCGCATTTATTTTTTATTGAATACTTTTTTACTTGTGTGTAAATCCCCCGCGGTCGGGGGTCCCCCGGGTGGCACGATAAAATTATATCGAACACCGATTTGAATTAGATTTATTAAGAGTACCTTTCTTGCGAGTGTAACTACCCACCAAGTTCTACCAGATGGGTCGCCATGCAGCTTAGATGCATTTTACCGTATCTACAGCGGTACGTGTTCTGAAGAACTCTTCCACTTGGTCCCACCATCCCTTATCATTCTCCGTGCCGAACAACACGGACGGGGTAGAGGTGTGGTCCTCACACTGTGGACAACATCATAACTAAAACCGAGGTAATCGCAGGTCTTTTAAAATTGTGGAACTCTGCCGGGGCACTTTTTATCTTCCTCTTACAATCCTGGGTCCTTTAAGAGAAGCGAGATATCGCATATCTCTGGGCTGGCAATCTGAGCCCTGCTGGCTAGCGATCCAGAATCACGGGTCGTCATCTCTGCTTTTCATCAGGCGAACAAAGCTAACAGTGTTATAGGAATATCGGGCTCAAGCCGACCTACACCATTCTTTCACGTCTGTATGGGGGTAGGAAACTTGCTATCCTTTCCGAAGGATGCCTGACCCTGCCTTGAACCGCTCTGACGATCCCTGCCCATTTGTGACCTGCATTTGACTTCGTCTGTGGCGTGGTGGTAGTGTATCCGACTGCTACGCAAGAGGTCGTGGGTTCGATTCCCACCCAGGGTAAAACTTTGCGTGATGAGCACAATGGTTTATTCTGCGCTGGGTGTTATTTATCTATAATATGTAAAAGTTTAGAAATATCTAAGTATGTTAATCAGTTATCTACCTTAGTACAAGCTCAGCTTAGTCTGTAATCAGATGGCGTTGTGTGAGTTGTCCCAACGATATTTATTTATTTATTCCCTATGGGGAAGATAAGCCGTTATCACATCGTGCTGTCCATTTAGAGCAGGTACTATCGTTACCATCACTCCCACTTTCATGGAGGAGAGACTTGCTCATATGATGATATGCCGCGCATTTTTTTTTCATTCTGTGCCTTTCCTTAAAGTGCTCGTAGCCCTGCTAAGTGTTCTGTAAACGACCAGTGCATTAAGCCCTATAGTTGGTATTCATCTGCTGGGAGCCCTGGGGCTATCCTCCCGAGGGTTTACCCGGTACTCCTGGTCGTAGACAAATGGAAGGGCAGGGTGGTTTTAGTCGGTAAGATATAATGGAATATATGTGGAAATCCTCATAGCATCTATAAGGATTTCCATAGGTAAAAAAAATGGCTGGTCTTCATATGGGTTATTTTTATTTACTAGCGGTGCTGTACTTCAAAAAGCACGTTAAGCCATTGGGTCCGGTAGCTACAATAATGCATATTTTTTTTGCATATAATGCATAAAATTTGACGCCAACAACTACCAGTTCGCTCCTACCAATATTCTTTTCCATCCAAAGGTTGCCTGGTAGAAATTGCTTTAAGCGATAAGGCCGCCCATTGTACTGCTATTTTGTATAACATTTCTAAGTGTAATACTACCTTGGCGTACAATAAAGTATATAATAAATAAATAAATAAAATTTTGCCCGATTAGCGTGTTGATATAAAGCCTATAGACTTCCTCGATAAATGGGCTATCTAATACAATCAGAATTTATCAAATATGACCAGTAGTTGCTGAGATTAAAGAGTTCAACCAAACAAACTCTTAGGCTTTATATATTAAAAGTATGTTAAATATATTAAATATAAGTCTCAACATAAACATGTATGTATTAAGCAACATTGATTAAGAAATTTAAAATAAACAATGTGTACGCGATTTTCTGTTATTTTGCCGTTTTTATACGGAATTTCTGATCTCCTAAAATAATTGAGTTTTCAAATATGTAATTAGAGGCCAGCCAATAGAATTCTATTGGAGCGCAATTTGTAATAGTGGACTACAATAACTGTCAAATTGTTCCGTCGGCTTTCTATTGAGCGACGATTTCGGTCTATTCTGATATTTATTTTAGATGCCATCTCATAGTATTATGTTCTTATTATACGAAAGTGTCAAACATGAAAGTTCCTGGATTAATTCCACTCTCATGAGTCTAGTTATACTGTAGTACATATGTAACTAGATATGTTGTCATACTTTGATAATAAACAGTGGTCGCAAAACTTTTGTCTAGAGGGCGCTGTGTTTATGTTACACAGGAAACGTTAAATTTCATAACAAAACCTTTAACCTGCTTCGTTTTGCGTTTTGTTTTTCCTCTAAGTTTCTTTTTTGTGGCGGAAAAAAGCTTTACAACATGTATTCTACCTGGCGAGTCGTTGAATTAAAGGAAAGACCTTATTTCCCACAAGAGTAAGCAGAAGGTATGCCTCCACGATAATGGTACCATGTCACAGGTAGCCAAGACTGACAGCTTCACGTGCCCTCCAAAAGACTGAACCGCTCGACGGGCAAATAGGATTGCTACAAAAGGTTACCCTCACCCATCTAGGGACTAGTCGTAGCGTAAAATGCTTAATCCACAGGGGGCCAAGTTTACTATTCCCATTGCGTCAGAAAAAAATCATAATCGTCGCTCAATAGAAAACCACCGGTACAATTTTGACAGTTTTTCGTAGTCTACTAATACAATCGTACTTCAATTGACTTCTTTCGGTCGACCGATGAGTTTTACTGACACGTACCACGCAAGTGGCAGCTAGTCAGTTGCGTTTTTCAGTCTACTAACATTTTGAAGGGTAAAAACAGCGATTATGGTTCTAGTTTACGGCTTGTCAACAGAACTCTGAGCTCGCGGGACTCAGCGTATTCACTACAAATTATAATATTCATTTTTACCCACTCCACTTTATTTGTTGCCGCTGTTACCATTTAACTGACTATCTTCACGTTGTATCTTGGACGGGGCCCTACTCCTTGCCTACTTTATTATTTTCCTATAAATATTTTTAGAAAATGAACTATATAATTAAAATGGTGAAGTATATGGGCGTTTGCCTCATCCATCATAGATAAACCTTACTGCAAAAAAGGAATGATTATGTGTAATATACTTAGAGAACCCCTCCTTTTATCATAATGTTACAAGCAATGTTGTTGATGCAAAAGATATTGATTGATATTAAATAAATAATTTTAGTACTTCCTACTTGTTATTACACAAAATAAGTTAGAAACATTGTTATCGTCAGTATTGTGTTTGTTAAGAAAAGAAGAAGAGATTTTTATTAAGGAAGTTATTTAGTCTCGTTATCGGAAATGATTGATTATTGTTTGGTGAACAAACTCAATTCAGCACACAATCTTACTTACATCAAGGTTGCGTTCGAAAGTATCGCTGTAGCGCTGGAAAAACAATATTAAATAAATCATAATGAAGAAGTTAGTTTTAGGGTGGTTTTCCTACCCATTAAAAACCGCGGTGTTCCATATTCTTCCCAACGTGGTCGCAGGATAGGCCTGAGGGTTGTCCACAGCGACCCGGCTAAGAGAAGGCCTTAATAACAGGCACTCATCAGGGGGCAGGTGTACTGCTCCTCACTATATATCGGAGAGTCTGTTCGTTTCGAGTCGCTCTCGAAGGTCCCTCTAAGAACAAAGAGGGCTATAAAAAAAAAAAAAATTGTGGGACATATTTTTACACAGCGCCGTCTAGCCCAAAGTAAGCTAATATAAGCTTGTGTTATGGGATCTAGACGACGGATGGAGGAGAGCGGAGTGCCCCGACCTTTCACCCACGGCCGAAAACAAGTCAAAGCGCGAACGAATCGCCCCTAAGCTTACCAGCGGGAAGGGAGCGTGCTAAATCCCCTTCCCGCTCCCTCAACTATTCTCTTTTTCCATCACCCCGCTGGCGAAGGAAGCGAGGGCGGCCCATCATTATCGGCTGCTGATGCTCTCACCAACGATAGCTCCGGCCCAACGCTGTTCGTGCGAGGGTATTACGAGACCTGTCCTAAGCCGTCCACACCCGCCACTCAGGTATTTGGCAAAATAGCCATGACCTGTGAGGAGTTGGGAGAACTTTGTATTACATATTATATATTTTTAATGAATCTAGAGAAAGCGAAAGAAGTATGCATGGATCGCGATGCCTGGCGATCTGTCCTCTTTGACTACCCCGTCAGGGATACAGCGTGAAGACATTTAAGTTAAGTTTCATATATTTTTACGTTTTACAGGCAAAGGCTTTATCAGCAATGCCTCCAGGTAAAATCGATAGCACTACGACTGCTACCAAAATCGGCAATGCAACAACCGATTCAGTTCAGGTCACGAGCCACGCTGAAACCTCGACTGATGATGCCTTTATGCGGCAGATTGAGGACCTGTCTACAGCGAAAATGAGATATAAGACTTGTAGAAACACGTATTTAAAATTGAGTAACGGGAAAATGATGCCATCTATAGGACTTGGAACAGCTTTGGTAAGTTAGACTTTAAAAAAGTTTGAAAACGGTTTATTAAAATAGACATATTTTATTTTATTAAATTTATTCGGCCTTTACACCCACCCCAGTTCCGTGCGTCGGAAGGCACGTTAAGCCGTTGGTCCCGGTTGCCAAAATGGCAGTCGTTAAGCCAAGTTGAAGGCCTTATGGGCGGCTTAAAAAAAATTAACAGCAGGTCGCCACACCCTGCGCCTGTCCATTTCCACACGGCAATGGGCTCACCACCTGTTTTGTGGGATAAAAACACATACGGTGAAATGTGGGCGTTTAATATGCCTCTGCCTACCCCTTCGGGGATAAAGGCGTGTCAATATGTATGTTTGTATGTATGTTATTAAACGACTTTGTCCATCCGTCCGTTTGTGCGCATCTATTTCTCAGGAACCATAAGAGATAAAGGAAAACGGTTTGGGACATTCGATTCAAGACACCAAGAATACGTGCATAGGCGATTTTGATGTTTCTACCACTTGCGGTTTAGAAATTGGTTTCGGTTTAGAAGTCGTCGGATTTTCTGCGCTACGATGGTACAGGGCACGTCATTGGTTTTAAAATTGTATTAATAATTAACTGCTGTATCACGTGCCCGGTGTACAAGTGGCACAGGCAGGGTTGCGTCTTTTTTTTTGCATTTCTTTCAAGATACTTCTTCTTCTTCTGTGTCAGCCATTGCATGACCCTTTTTTTTAAATGGCTCAATTTGTCATAAATGTCACAAATGGAGCCCTTTTATAATGAATGAATAGCTCATAAGTTTTGCTAAGCCATTTTATAATTAACTAGATGACCCCCACAGCATCGCCCGTGGAATATTTCGACCTCGTCCTGCACCTATTTAATCCCATCGCTTATAAATTCTACAATGATGCATAAAAATTTGCCCGATTTGTCGACACTTATGACTACTGCTCTGCTCTCCAGTGTAGTAGCGTAATGATATATAGCCTATAGCCTTCCTCGATAAATAGGCTATCTAATACAAAAATAATTTTTCAAATCCGACCAGTAGTTACTGAGATTAGCGCGTTCAACCAACCATACAAACTCTTCAGCTTTATAATATTAAATAAATAAATATCCATCACGCCTTATCCCCGAAGGGGTGGCAGAGGCATATTATATGCCCACTTTTCACCGTGTGGATTCCTGTCCCACGTAATAGGTGGCGAGCCCATTGCCGTGTTGAAATAGACAGACGCAGGTTGTGGCTACCTGCTGTTGAAATTTTTTAAGCCGCCTATAAGGCTTTCAACCAGGCTTAACGACTGCCATTTTACTGGCAACCGGGACCAACGGCTTAACGTGCCTTCCGAAGCACGGAAACGCTCGCAAATGTAAATGCCACAAAGTGGTCACCCATCCGACGACCAGCCATAGTGAAAGTTGCGTACCTCAGTGATCGTTTACCGAACACTGAGACCGCGGGGCCACGAGCGCTTCGAATAATATTAAGTATGGATGAATAGCTCATAAGTTGCGCTAAGACATTTTATAATTAATTATAACTCATATAAGTATCGCTAGAAATCAGCTAACATTTAAAAAATGGCATTATCTCTAGAAGTTATCACATATCTTTCTTCTTTTCACATTTCGTCGTCGTTCGTTTCAGTCTTTTCACATTTCGACTGCCTCTGTGGCGCGATGGGAGTGTATCCGACTGCTACGCAAGAGGTCGTTACCATCGATAAAACTTTGTGTGATGAGCACGATGGTTTATTCTGTATCTGGGTGTTATTTATCTATAATATGTATGTATTTAGAAATATATAAGTATGTTTATCAGTTATCTGATTACCACAGTACAAGCTTAGCTTATTTAGAATCAGATGGCGTTGTGTAAATTGTCCCAACGATATTTATTTATTTATTTATATTTATTTGACCGGAGCCTGCCATCCATTTTTGTTTGACTGCTAGGAGCAGCTATCCACTTTAATTTACGGCATTGTTGGCAGGGACTGCCGTCTGACCTCCCAATGCCTGAGTCTTTGCCTGGTCCGTTAGTCAGCAGGTGCACCGCTAGCAGGCTTAGTCGTTTGGGCCTCGAAGATATTCGTGGGACCTGTTTCATCTACAACTTAGATTCTACATACATATTGTCACGATTAATTTATAGGCTCCGCTGTCCGTCCGTTTGTCTTTCAGCCACAAGGATGTATCTCATAAACCCTGATAGTTAGACAGTTGAAATTTTCAGAGACGACATATTTCAGTTGCCGCTGAAACAGAATAAAATAAATACAAGACATAGCCATATTGTCACGCCTTTATCCCTTAAGAAGTAGGCAGAGGCATACTATACCCCCACATTCCACTTTTTATCCCACGTAACAGGTGGTGAGCCCATTGCCGTATTGAAATGGACAAGCGTAGACTGTGGCAACCTGTTGTCGATATTTTTCAAGCCGCACATAAGGCCTTCAACTGGGCTTAACGACTGACATTTTACTGGCAACCGGGACCAACGGCTTAACGCGCATTCCGAAGCACGGAAACGCTCGCAAATGTAAATGCCACAAAGTGGATTGTTCACTAATATTATAAACCTGATTGAGGAAGGCGTTATTTATAACGCACTCAACTATATATATAGCGTTAGTCACAAGCGCGAATCCACTATTGTGGGCACGATGGGCATGCCCACAACCCTATTGACCTGTGATAACACACTTTATCGGTCTATTGCGATCTTTTCACCGAATTTGTCGGTTTCGGTAGCCTAGTTGGTTAAAGCGTCTGACCCGGCAAGTCAAAAGACGCTGGGTAAACGCTGAAAAATTTTCCACTTTAAATTTAGGATATTGTAGGAATGCACTACATCGATACTGAGCGAGTTCATATCGACTTGTAGTTAGCTGATTTTCGGTTTCAAAGTTCTATGTGCATATTTTATAGCAGGGAACTGCTCGGGCTATAAACTTAGCAATAAGACAATTAACATCAACTCTACATATAAAATTAAAGTGGAAATATATTTCATTCTCGAGCGGGACTCGAAACAGCGTCTTCTGTTTCAACGCACCAGACGCTTTACCAACTACACCACCGAGACCTACTCGAAACTGACGAATTAATATACCTCTCCGTCTTAAGGCGACGCGCGGCGTAAGGCGCAAGGTCAAAAAAACAAACTATTCAACTTTTTTAGTTTTGGTATAGATCAGCCTCACAGTACACTTCTTAACGCAGACCCGTTTCATCAGCACCAAAAATCTACAGTCGAAAATTATTGTCATATTTTAACGTAACCACCTGTTACGTGGGACAAAAATACATACGGTGAAATGTGGGCGTATAGTATGGCTCTGCCTACCCTTTCGGTGTTAAAGGTGTGACAATATGTATGTATGTAGTATGCCTCTGTCTACCTCTTTGAGGATAAAGGCGTGACAATATTTATTTATGTGTTTAAATTCATCTCTTTCAGATGGACAACCGTGTTTGTCCTAATATAGTGTGTGCTGCTATAGAAATGGGCTATAGGGCCTTCGATACGGCTTACATCTATGGTACGGAGAAAGCTGTAGGCGAAGGTTTACAAATGAAAATCGACGATGGAACGGTTAAGCGGTAAGTTTAAAACGCTTATTTTTTATCCAAGCGCTTAAAAAGTTTTTTAGCCTCCTGAGGCTATCCTCCCGAAGGGCTTACCCGGGACTCCTGGCCATAGACAAACGGAAGGGCACCGTGTGGTTTTAAGTTGTCCGGCATAGCATCCATGAGGACTCCCAAAAATTAAAAAAATAATGCTCGTAGCCTCAGTGTTCTGTAAACGGTCATTGCGTTAAACTACATTATTACACACTAACTTACAGTTATCTTAATCTTTATAATATTATAAATGTGAAAGTTTGTGTGGATGTTTGTTACTCTTTCACGTAAAAACTACTGAATGGATTTAAATGAAACTTTACAATAATATAGCTTTTACATCAGAATAACACATGGCTACTTTTTATCCCGGGAATAAGTTCCTGTGGGAAACGGGAACGGGAAAACTTCTCTACGCGGGCGAAGCCGCGGGCGTCAACTAGTAAACACATCTAACAATAAATGGCCCGTGTGAACTCACTCAGCGTACACGAAAAGATATATCAATATCTCGAGATAGCCCGTTCTGTGCATGCAAAGTAGCGAGCTGCAAAAGGTTTGTACGCGCCCTCGGCGATTTATAGCTCCTCGGATCGGTGACCCCTTTATGGCATTACATTTAAGAGCATTTCCATTCTTCGGAAGCTACGTTAAGCTGTTGGTCCCGGTTGCCAGTAACATGGCAGATGTTAACTCAAGTTGGAGGCTTGAAAAAAATTGCAGGTCAGTACAATCTGAGCCTGTGCATTTCAACACGGCAATGGGATCACCATCTGTTACATGAGACAAAATGCACTGAAAAGTGGGAGTATAGTTTGCCTGTGCCTTACTTACCCTTAGGGGATAATGGCATGTATGTATTATTATCCAACCGAGGAGATTTTCAATTCGACTGTATATATATATTTTGTTAGGTTTGCTACGCGATCATTCCGCTATTTGTATTAATCAATCAACCCTCAATCTCACACGGTTAGAAAGAAGGCCACTATCAGCCGAAAATACCATTGACAGGAGCCTTAAAGATCACGACCCGAAGAATAATAAAAGAAAAGTTTATTAAAAGAAAGCTTTGTGAAAAAGGTTATTACTCTATTCAAGACTATTTACAGGACAGGGATGCCTGGAAATGATCTGCTGGCAAATAAAATATTATAGTCATAATATATTAAATTGTAAATAGGCCATCAAAAAAAAAGCCTTCCTAAGTTTCTTGCCGGTTCTTCTCAGGTGGGCCGCGTTCCGAACCGGTGGTCAATTTAAATATACAATTTTTTTCTTTAGTTTTAGTGTATGACATTTTGTAAGCGCCGTTGAAATGGTCTATGCAAAATAAAGACATTTTTATTATTATTTTTATTTTATTTAATGTGCTAAAAGTTCCAATCAAATACATTATACACAATTTCTTTGCATCATAATTTTATGTCCTCTGTCTTTCATTTTCTTCATCTTAGTAGTGTAGGAATTATTCTGAGTTATGCCCTAGATTGTTATGGTCTAACTTTCAAATCATACATAGATAAAATATAATCATTACAGATAAGATTTTCAAAATTCCTCGTTAATAAAAAAACTAAAGACAAATGTAAAAAGGACTATACAAAATTATTTTACATATGTAACATTTTACCCGTTAGGCTAAAACATAAATATCTATTAGCTGTAAACAACCAGTCAGGAGCATGCTTTGGAAAGAGTAAGCAATAGTAATGGTACACGCTCCATGACATCTGGAAAATTTATTGTGCCTAGGATAAAGAATTATTACGATGACAGAACACCTAAAAAACGTTTGCCATATCTAATGAACAGTTTGCCAAAGATACTTGTATCAAAAAGTAATATTAAGTTATTTAAAAGTAAATTAAAAAGACATTATCTCGATAGTCTGTCATCTTGATAACTTTATTTTACTCTTAGTTTATTATATAATGATAAGTGACGATAGAAATGGCTTAGTTCTAAGTGTTATTAGATTACTGATCTGGACACTTACTATTTAATATAGTAAGTATAATGTACGGAGACTTGATCCCACAGACAAACCGATAACACGGTTTTGTAGGGTAATATTTAATAGAAAAATGTAAAAGAGTTATAATAAATAAATAATAATAAATAAATAAAAAATATTAATAACGAATGTTCTTGCTAAAATTAATGTTGCAGGCGAGCTGCGAATGATGCGTCGTCTCTGCGATTGCTAAAATTAATTTTCACGACTAATTCATTAGGGATCTCGTCATTATGATGCGATGCTATGCGTATTGCGTAGTACCGAATACGAGTGTGTGAATAAAAAAAGCGCATGGTTGATATTCAACCCATTGTTTTTTTACCTTTTATTAGAATGTTTGGGTTTAGGGTAATTGACTTTATTTTAGGATTACATTTTTTGACAATCTGTGAAAGCGATTGAATTGAGTACGAAATCAAAGTTCAGTACGGAGTTTTTTTAAGTTATACTTTCTTCAGTTTATTGTTAAAATGGTATGTATTTTAACAATAAACTAAAGAAAATTTATCATAGATTCATTATCATTAGAATTTAGTATAACAATAGCACGTCGCATGCTTAGAGATGAAAATTAGCACGCTAATGAAATTAATACAAAATAGCATTTATTTCCATTAGTATCATAGTGTACTCCCAGTTATTCACTTTTATTTGTCTACTAGAAGCTGCAATAGTTTGGATTTTGATTTTCGGCATTATAGCGTCGTATTTTTTGCACCGAATTCTGATGTTATATCACGAACCAGCGAAGTAGTCAGTAGTCTAAAATTGAATCACGAGCATAGCGAGTGATTTGCAATTAGACTACTGAGCGCAGGGAGTGATATAAAGGAACACGAGTTAATAAAATGGCTCTCATGTGTAACATACAACTTTTTACCACTCCAGCGAGATAAGTAAGAAATACAAAACAATATTAAGAATTTATTTATTACGAAATAATAATTAAATTACATAACTGTAAGGCCAGCGCCAGAAATTTATTTTGAAAAGGTATTTTGCCTCACGCTCGCAGCTCGCAAGCTTTTCCTTCGAAATTTTATGAAGCAAAAGTGCCCTTTTGCTGCTGGAGAGGTGAAAACATCATTATTTTAATTCTGATAAATAGTTAAGTAATTAGTATGAGAGAATAGATTTATTTATTTATTTTTGTAAGACCGAACACTTGTCTGTCACCTCAGTGGTATATAAAGAAAACCCAACAAGCCAATTATAGGTCACGCATGAATCACAGAACACAAAAATACAAACATCTAAAACAATAAAACATAGCGAGCTCATTTAGTAACATCTATAAAATCATTATTTCTTAAAAGAGTACCACATCTTCAAAACTTAAAATAAAAATATTAGCTATGATAAAAATAGATGGAACAGATGAACAAAAATAACATTGAAGATACGAATGATACCTGCTGACTATCGGACGAGACGATAACACAGGCGCCCTTTAAGGTAGCATTCTGTTCTTAGCGACGGTCGCGTCGGAGGCAGTGCCGTCGCGCGACGCAGGCGAGAAGCATATTAAAATAGCGTCGTCTTCAACACACGACGACGCGATCTACTCTACCTATGTACTAGTTACACTTTTTCAAAACACTGTTTTGAAATTACTTTATTGAAACATAAATTTCTTCTATTTATACAATTTTCCTACCACGCGACTTGGCCAGATGGATTCACAAAGAATGATGATAATTAATCCCGAATTTTTCGATCACACTAGTATGGAAAGCCATTTCTTTTTAAGTAACCATCGCCACTCTTCCCGCATAGAACCAGCGGAAAGAGTGGCGGACGACGCACTGTGGGTCGAAACGCCATTTTGAGGGACTTAGCATATGACTTTCTATTTTCACTTTTTTCTTTTTACCAATGGATAGCCTATTATAGCCTTAATCGAAAATGTCATAAGGCATTTTGTGCTAAACCTTATAGTTTAGCTGTAAAAAAATAAATAGTTTTTTTTTGTATGGGACGGATTACTTAAGTCTATATTGTTGTTGACCTAAGGGTGATCACGCGTTAAAACCTTTTTATTCTTATTATTTACCTATAGGACTATAAACAAGCACTAACACCGTGTCTATAAGTCTGCAATTCTCTGAGTTATTGCGATCGGAAAATAAATAAATTTTATACCTTACAAAGCTTGATTTTTGAATAACATTTATCAAATTAAACGTAAAATAGTAACTGATGGTTACGTATTTTACCATTTGTGATTAGGAAACGAACAAAAGCATGAACCCATACAATCTTTGAGTACTTGAATGTTAATGAGACGTTATAGATGCTGCTTTAAAAAGAAAAAAGTTTTGGTTTGTGGCTATTCTATAGACGTTTATGCTGGAATCGCTCTGCATGTTTCAGAGATAATTGGATTAGATAAATACAATAAAATTAAACGTTAAGCACCTGAGCATTTATTTTTAAAATATTGTTCATTGACACAAAATATAAACATTTAAGTAGGTGCATAATTAAGAACATAAAAATTATTAGAAAATTACTTAAAATTAAGCCAACAAAACATACAAACATCAACGAACCACTGACTTCTCGTTTTGCCTTAATATTTTAAAACATTTACACAAATATATCATAAATGTAACAACACAAAATCATAAATTACACTTAAATAACAAAGAATTTAATAAAATAATATGTACAAAGCTACCATTCCAATATCAATAATACAAGTATTTACAATTATCTTAAATCACAAGGAATTTTAATACAATGAAACTTACTCACTATCACTATTACTATCTTGTATTATCTACATCAATAAAATCTATTGCTGGTTCTGTCGGAAAATCCAGAAGAAGCTCTTTGGCTCTCGAAGAGAGAACCAATAGGTTTCGTTTTACCATCCGAGGTCTAAGACTGGTAATCTTAGGATCAGAAGACAAAAGAAAATTGTGTAAAATATCTTCATTCGTCGCTATCCTACTTACTTTCCTAGAATGGTGTTCTCTATAATTACGGAAGTCTTTATTGCGAGCTTCTGCTGCTTCTTCCGACAGTTTACCAATTGGAATGGCACCAAAATGCTGAATAATGGCAGAACCATGCACTAAAAGTTTGTGCAAACTGGAAGGCATATAATACCAGGGATACAGTTTTACATATAATTCCGCAGTATCATTGCAAAATTGAGAGAATTTAGAAATATCAACGCGTTCTCCACACGCAACAGTTTGGAGAATCACGTGTAACCTTTCAATTAAATTCTGATTAATTCCAGTGATACGGGCTGTTGTGTCTGCTTCCCTGAAAAATTTCCTTGCAGTATTGCCATCGTTAGTGGTGCCAACTCCTTGCTTGACCACATCAATTAGCAAACCACTGTCCTTTTTGAATGCTTCTTGAATAGCGCTTTTGCGTAGCTTCATTTTTTCTTTGTCATCACCTCTGCAACTCCATGTTTTGAACTCCAACCGGTAGGCTACAAAACAAGCAAAAATATAATGAAAAATAATGATTAAAAATACTAATACTACTACTAATTATTACTTCAAATAATATGTAATTTAGCGTGGTGAAAATTATAATTTTTTTTCTTACCTATATGTAGTAAGCACTCCATGCACCTTATCCAAGCATGAAGAGATGATAGCCCATACTGATACATATCTTCATTATGCTGTCTTTGGGGATGGGATTCCAGATCATTCATTTCCGATGGCTTCGCTTTACAAATATCGCAGACAGCTGACGAAGTCCCTGATAAATAGGAGGCTATCTTGCCGTCAATCATTGTCAAATGTAATTGGTGTTTTACTGCAATCTGTTCAATTCTTGACGGTAAAAGTGCTTCTATTTCTCCGGATATGCTGGCTTTTATGGCTGTTACAGTTGCTTGAGATTCTTTTGTAAATTTAAACATAATTGGACGGCAATAAAAGGTTGAAGAAGGTCGGTCATTTTCCCAAAGCACTGTTCCATCAGGTTTCTGCAGCCTAATCGGTACTAGACTGGCCATAAATATACTGCTCTCATGAAACTCTGTATCAGACTTTTGTTTGTAATTACTTTGACCTGAAGCACCATCAAAACCCCATTTGCTCACAAGTTGTAAATCAGTGGCAAGTTTCAGGTCCAAAGTAATCGAATCCAAAAGTCTGTATACAGTTAAATCCAGCAAAGCTTGCAACTTAATTGATGCTCCGTCTTCAGTAACCAAGATGTCTTCTGTTTTTGGATAACAATTCTGTTTTTCCTGTCTAACTTTATAGTACGAAGGGTACAAGTCTGTACCATTTTCGCTAGCTGCCTCTCTTAGGTTTATGTATTGCCACTTCGAAAGTTTAAGGGAAATTATTAAAGCCAATGCTTTTTCGGGTGTATATGTTTTTCTTTTGTCTTCACTTTTACCTATACAATCTTTTACTTTTTCAAGGTCTTCTGGGTTATCCAATAAATGTTGCATAATTTTTGCCACATCTTCGTTTCCAGAACTTTTTAAGCTCCTCATAGCAACCGCATTCACTTCTTCAGGGGACAATGACAGCGATTTATTTATTTCCTCCACACGTCTTCGCTTTTGCTTGGAGCCCAAATCTTCAAAAGGTTTTCTTGGTGTAAACATAGCTGTTGAAGGTCCTGATGTAGGAGATTCTGACGTAGAAGGTTGTGATGTAGATGGTTCTGACGTAGAGGGTTGTGATGTAGATGGTGGCAGATTTTCTATATTATCAGTATCATCACACGTGTCTTCATGATCTTTGCTTAAGATAACTTCTTCAGGCCAAGTTATTGGACTTTCTAGCCAATCTCCATTGTTCCGTATAAACTGAGGTAAAACGCGACTACTCCTTCTCCATCTAGCACTCACAATAGAACAAAATCGCTCACAGAACTTTTTAAGTACAGCACTGGTCTTCTCCGGCACATTCATTTTCTCTTGAAGAAAATCAAAAAGTTTTTTACTGTCCGACAGTGATCCCAAGTTTTCTCTCAAAATCACAAACAAATCTAAATTATTTACTATATTTTCCATCTTAGCGAAAAGAAAATAATTCACAGTCACAAGAGATTTAAATAGCAGTTAAACGAAGGTTCAACGAATACTAGTTATGATTTTCTCATTACGGATATTATATACCTTTTGTAACACCAGCAACTATTGAATTTTCATAATAAAATAACAACCCTAATTAGTAATTAGAAACCTAAAATAATGAGTACTTGAAAGTGATTAGTGGTATCACTTAATTTATTTCATAAATAGATAATAATGTGAAACATAGTTAGTTAATCACGTAATCATTAGCTATTTTAGCAGAAAACATTACCAATTAGCGTAAACATAATAGTAAGTATTTGTATTTTTTTTTATTTGTTTTGTGTTTTTTTTTTTTTTTTTTTTTTCGCAATAACTCAGAGAATTGCAGACTTATAGACAAGCTTTTAGTGCTTATTTATAGTACTATAGGTAAATAACAAGAATAAAAAGGTTTCAACGCGTGATCACCCTTGGGTCAACAACAATATAGACTTAAGTAATCCGTCCCATACAAAAAAAAACTATTTATTTTTTTACAGCTAAACTATAAGGTTTAGCACAAAATGCCTTATGAAATTTTCGATTAAGGCTATAATAGGCTATCCATTGGTAAAAAGAAAAACGTGAAAATAGAAAGTCATATGCTAAGTCCCTCAAAATGGCGTTTCGACCCACAGTGCGACGTCGCGCTCGCTGACATCGGAAACTTAGTGGTCGCCCCGCGACAGGCGACCGCGGTCGCGTGGTCGTCTGGTCGCCGTCGCGGGTCGCGGGTCGCTAAGAACGGAAGGCTACCTTTAGGGGTCGGGTGGTAAGACGGCAGTCGCTCCCAATAATGCTGAACAAAAACAGCTATTAGCAGCCAAATAAAAGTAGGCACAGGATCCAAATGCAAGAGGGGTTTGGTAGAAACTGGAAACAAAATGAAAAAGACACACGTGACCTCTTCTGTCCTTTAGCAGATTTTCCACATTTTTTATATCAGATCTTCCACTTTTTTCTATATTTGACTCCGCCCGCCTGATGTAAAGCAGAGACGAGAATCCGTGACTGAGGGCCGCTATCCCAGCCGGTAGGACCCCGATAGCGACCCTCAGGTTGACGGCCCAGAAATATGCCATTTCACGCTTCTCTTAAAGGACCCAGGATTGTAAGAGGAGGGAAACTCCACTTGCATGTGAGGCTGGCTTGGGCCACGAGGATCTGGGTAAGGCCCTCTCGCTTCGGAAATGCCGATATTGACATTACCTCAATTATTTATGATATTATTTATGATATACCGGTGTGGTCACGGATTGACTAGCTGGTGTAATCCGGTAGAAACGTCGGGAAGTATAAGGTAGACTTTGTACCTAATAATATACGTCGCGAATAAGACCCGAAATATCATATGAGTGACAATCGCGAAAGTTTAAAGTCTCAATCTGTTACTCTTTGTTTCTTTTCCAGAGAAGAGCTATTTATTTCAGGGAAGTTATGGAGTACATTCCACGCACCGCATTTAGTGAAGCAAGCATGCAGAGATTCGCTGAAGAATCTCGGTTTGGATTATTTTGACCTCTACATGATCCATAATCCGATGTCTTTGCAGGTAAGTAACTTTTTGGATCTCTTCTCCATCTTAAGCTTCCAAACCATACTTGGATTTCAAGCCTGGGGTTTATTGTTATTTGGCTTGGAAGTGGTACAACACTCAGAAATTATACTTGAACCCCCCCCAAAGAGGCAGGATAACACCCGAACCCCCCTCCCTGAACGAGACTGCGGTAGCCGACAAATTCTGTCGCGAGCCGTGGGGCTATTCTCCCGAGGGCTCACCCGGGACTCCTGGCTATGGACAGATGGAAGGGAAACGTGCTGCTTTAGTCGGTAGCAATCATGAGGATTTCCATACGAAAAAAATTCTGGAGCAGCTATCGTTTATCGACTTTATTTTTCGACATTGTTGGTAGCGATTGCCGTCTGACCTCCCAATTCCGTAGGGGGGCTTGCGTCGTTACCTCGTCCATTAGTCAGCAGCTTCACCGCTAGCAAGTTAGTAGCAGTACCCTGGAGATCTAGGTGGAGACCCTTACACTTATAAGTAAGTTTTTGGATATAGAACCTTAAAACTTATGACAGTCCTCTACTGGACGCAGACCTTTCCCAATTTACTCCATAACACACGGTACTGGAATTTCCGAATCCAGTCTCTCCCTCGCCATTGCGGTTAGTATTCTTTATAAGGGTTTCTATGGCTATGCGCTAAGTACCATCACTCTGTAGTGTAAGATGATCACCACACTCTCAAGAAAGTCAATCAGTCACGCGATGTCATCCATTCGTTCATCCATACGTTGATGTGTAAGCCCCCCCCCCCCCCAACATTATCTCTGGGGCCCAAGCGACCTCACCAGCTAGCGGTGCACCGGCTCACCGAATGACGAGGCAGCGACGTAGGCACCCTTACGGGGTTGGGAGGTCGGACGGCAGTCGCTCGCAACGATGCTGAAATACTATACTACTAGATGTGACAAGGGCCTTCGCCTGTGACATACTTAAACCTCGAAGCACACACTCAACCCCTACTTCCCGTATTTAGAATAATGTATATAAATCTGCCCAATTTGCTGACATTTGTTCTCACTACAGGAGATGCCGATGACCGTGCGAAGTGGAGGAAAAGAAGTTGGAATGCGGACCCCGTGCGTTACAAGACGCAACTGGGACAGACGCTCGCATGATGATGATAGAAATAATCCCGATTCGTTGACATTTATTATTAGTCCTCTGCTCTGCTCCCTTGGGTAGTGACGTAATGACACATAAGCATAATACATAAAAAAACTAACTAACTATCTTCAAGGTATATCCCTGACGGGGTAGTCAGAGAGGACAGATCGCCAGGCTTCGCGATCCATGCATACTTATTTCGCTTCTTGCAGATTCACCAATCGCTTCATACATGCATGTCTGGGTATCCGAGTACTTCTGACTTTTCAGTTTTTTTAGAAATCTGCTCATTTCTGTAATATTTTTGTTTATACAGGAAGATAGCGGACCAGTTCCAATTGAAAATGGTACAGTAAGGTTCTCGCAATACGACTATATGAATGCATGGACTGCGATGGAAGATCTGGTCAAGGAAGGCCTGGTTAAATCCCTCGGCATCAGTAACTTCAATTCGGTGCAAATAAACAACATTATTGACCACGGAATAATCAAACCAGTGGTTCTTCAGGTAATGTTTTTGATACTAATCAGCATTTAAGTCTCACATCTTACCATTGGCTAAGATTTTATACAAACAGACTGCAATTCAACAGTACTTATCTTGAACAAAAACACTTGTATTGTTCTATTTATTTATTATTTAATGCCGTAAGGCGAAATCGGTCAGGGTTTCGCCTTACGGCATTATCAAAGGTTGGCACATATTTAAAACCATTGAAAATGCCGTAAGGCTAAACCGGTCAGGTTTAAATAATAAATAAGTGGAACAGTACATTTAGTATTTGTTCAAGATGTGTGTAGCAAGTTCCACCAAGTGCCATCAATCAACAGTGTAAACAGTCAACAGTAATTACACTGCAAATTTACACTGACTGCTTCGGTGGTAGTGTTTGCATCTGCGGTGTTGAGGTCTCCATTTTGAAATTTATAAGTATATCTATCAGATGTCAGGATCACAAGCTTATTATACTTTATTGAAAATATTACTAATAAGTGTTATAAATATTTGAAGCGCTCGCGGCTCCGCGGACTCAGTGTTCTGTAAACGATCACTGAGTTACGCAACATTCACTATGGCTGGTACTCGGATGGGTGACCACTTTGTAACATTTACATTTGCGAGCGTTTCTGTGCTTCAGAAGGCATGTTAAGCCGTTAATAAGGGGAATAAGGCGTGATAGATTAAAAGTTTTTTTAATGATGATTGCAGTTAATAAAGCAACTGCAAACAATTCGTGCAGTCCGATTGCAGTCGATGTGCATTTGACGTGCAGTTAATTTCAACGACCGCACGTTAATCGCAATATAACTGCAAACCAAATCTGCAGACCAATTGCAATTTCAGCGTACGATCGTTGAAATTGCACGCCTACACTGCACACTAACTGCAGACTGCAAATTTGCTGTGTAATTGCTGAGTCCGTTTGTCTATGACGGACTTTCGATTTGCTACGTACTGTACGAGTGTAATCTAACATTATACAGTCGCTTTCTATACTATCTAACTAAAATAACTACCTAACTAGCACAGGTTCATTAACCACTTTAACTCCTTTGTCACTCAAAAAAATATTCTAAGGTACCAATAGCGTAGGTACTGTTAGCATTATATTTACTATCACGCCTTTATTCCAAAAGGGGTGACAGAGGCACATCAGACGCCCACATTTCACCGTTAGCATTTCGGTCCCACGGAATAGGTGCATACATATTGTCAGGCCTTTATCCCCGAATTTCACCGTATGCATTTTGTGGTGAGCCCATTGCCGTGTTGAAATGGACAGGCGCAGGCTGTAGTGACCTGCTGTTGAAATTTTTCAAGCCGCCGTAATTGCATTCAACTTGGCTTAACGACTGCCATGTAACAGTCAACCGGGACAAACGGCTTACCGAGTCTTCTGAAGCACGGAAATGTTCGTAAATGGAAATACCACAAAGCGGTAACCCATGTGTAATCAGCCATAGCGAAACTTCCTTAACGCAGTGATCGTTTACAGAACACTGAGTTAGCGGGGCCACGAGCGCTTCAACGACTTTCATGAGCGTTTTTTTCACAAAACAAGCCAGTTACGGATTCTCGTGACTCTACCTACAGTTTTGCTATATTAAAGAAGTGGTTACCAGAATTGGAAGGAAAAATCAATTTTACAATAGAGATATGTTTATTGATTGTCTATGGAATCCGATGCAAAGGTAGCTCATCGGCCCAGGCTACCTCAGCACTCCAGGCTTCTCCTTAGCACTCAGCATAGATACGGCGTACTTAGCCTACCCGCACACAACAGTGCTGGCACAGTGCCGACACGTGGCGATCAGTAACGTATACAACGTCAGTGACAGTGCACTGAACGTCACTATCGCCGACGAGTGCGGACAGCGTCGTACAAAATGTATGCAACAACATAATTTGTCACTGACACTGATGTATACGTCACTAAACGGCACATTGTGTGCGGATAGGCCTTAACGTAGACACAACACACGAAGCGTAGGCACGACTCACGCGTCTTGGATTCTGTGTACATAGACTCGTTGCACGTAGTGTGGATTCAGTGCAAGTAAACTCGATGCACTTAGCGTGAACTTGGTACTCGTAGACTCGAAACACGTCGCGTGGACTCGATGCACGTGGCTTCGACGCGCATAGCTCAGCTCCGATGTATAGGTTAACTAAAAAAGTGTTATTTACTTGGCGAGTTTAACGGAATACCAATAAATTCCCAGTATTTTATCTTCTGTATTTTACCAGGAGTGCATGAGCTACCGCGGCATAAGGTTATGTCCCACACCATGAAAATTTTGGAGAGGATTATAGACTCCCGGATCCGGCAGGAGTGTACTCTCTCGGAGTGTTGACACTGACCGTTTACAGAACACTGATTTAGAGGGATTACGAGAGTCCTTCACATTCCACTATTGCATTTTGCTTAGCCTATTAATCAATTGAACATAAGAAATTGAAGCGCTCGTGGCCCTGCTAACTTAGTATTCTGTAAACGATCACTGCTTTAAGAATTTTTTGCTAGGGCTGGTCCATGGATGAGTGACACCTTTGCGGCATTTACATTTGCGAGCGTTTCCGTGCTTCGGAAGGCACGTTAAGCCGTTGGTCCCGGTTTCCAGTAAAATGGCAGTCGTTAAGCCTGGTTGAAGGCCGGCTTTTATACGGCGTTATGGGCGGCTTGAAAATTTTCAACAGCAGGTAGCCACAACCTGGATGTCTATTTCAACACGGCAATGGGCTCACCACCTATTACGTGGGACAGGAATCCACGGAATCCCTTCGGGGATAAGGCGTGATGGATATTTATTTATATTCTCTTTTTTTCCGTGCAGGTCGAATGTCACCCGTACCTTACCCAGCAACCCTTACAAGCGTTCTGTAACAAATACAACATTATCCTAAGCTGCTTCTCTGTACTGGGGTCCAAAGGCACTCCTGCTGCATACAAAACTGGACTGAAGCCGGCCATAGACGACCCCTTGATTAGGACTATTGCTAAAGGACTGCAGGCAACCCCTGGACAACTATTAGTTGCGTAAGTTTCTTCTAATAAATCTCAAGTCTTGGAAATCTCAAATCTCAAGAGTTTGTTTGTTTGGTCGAACGCGCTGATCTCAGGAACTACTGGTCGGATTCGGAAAAACTCTTTTTGTGTTAGATAGCCCATTTATCGAGGAATGTGGTATAGGCTATATATCATCATGCTACTACCCTGGCGAGCGGAGCAGTAGTCATAAATGTCGACATTTCGGGCAAATTTTTATGCATTATTGTGAGTTTATAAGCAACGGGATTCAATAGATGCGACAGGAGTTCGAAGTATGTCACGGGCGAAGCCGGGGAGGTCACATAGTGTATATATATTGACTGCCTCTGTGGCGCGGTGGGAGTGCATCCGACTGCTACGCAAGAGGTCGTGGGTTCTATTCCCACCCAGGATAAAACTTTGTGTGATGAGCACTATGGTTTATTCTGTGTCTGGGTGTTATTTATCTATAATATATTGAAGCGCTCGTGGCCCCGCGGTCTCAGTGTTCCGTAAACGATCACTGAGGTACGCAACTTTCACTATGGCTGGTCGTTGGATGGGTGACCACTTTGTGGCATTTACATTTGCGAGCGTTTCCGTGCTTCGGAAGGCACGTTAAGCCGTTGGTCCCGGTTGCCAGTAAAATGGCAGTCGTTAAGCCTGGTTGAAGGCCTTATAGGCGGCTTAAAAAATTTCAACAGCAGGTAGCCACAACCTGCGTCTGTCTATTTCAACACGGCAATGGGCTCACCACCTATTACGTGGGACAGGAATCCACACGGTGAAAAGTGGGCATATAATATGCCTCTGCCACCCCTTCGGGGATAAGGCGTGATGGATATTTATTTATTTATCTATAATATGTATGTATTTAGAAATATATAAGTATGTTTATCAGTTATCTAGATCCCATAACACAAGCTAATATTAGCTTACTTTGGGCTAGAATGCGCTGTGTGAAAAAGTGTCCTACAATATTATATAAATACACTAGATAATACCCGCGCCTCCGCCTGCATTGAGAGGTTTGTCGTACTCGTTTCCCACATGTTCACGGGATAAAAATTTTACTAAGTTTTATTCTACGAGTTAAGATTAGCCAAACGATACGCCCATAGGCTACGGTCACCCCTTTCCATCAGGTCGGCCGTATATTTGTCTGCCACCTCAGTGGTATAAAATAAAAGGTAATATTAAAATATGTTTAGTTAGTTTTTGCGTGAAAGATTAACAATCGTACAAGCATACATATATACAAATACTCACGCATATGTTTTCATAAATAACTAAATATTAAAATAAAAAGTAGCCTATAGTTCTATATTTCTTTCTCTCTCTTAGACTTTGCTTAATTCCAGCTGCTTTAAAATCCTAGAAGCTTCGGGTCTGCTTTTATTTCGTTGCTAGGATTAGCTATTGTGGCTACTGAGTTTCAGCAGTGTTGAGAATAACCGCCTTCCGAGCTCCAGATTCCATTAAGACACCTGCTTCGGCAGTGCTTCGTCGGTCAGCAGGGGAACTGGTAGCAGAAGAAATCATTTGGGCCGCGAAGATCTTGACGGGGCTGCTTACTGGGGGCAGAGTCTACTATTTTCCAATAGAAAGTCGTTCTAGTTCTGTTCTATAGCGGTTTTATTGCGATAAGTCCAAAACTAGGTAGTCTACTAAAACTATTATATATTTCACAATCACACTTCACAAGCTACAGAATAGAGACAAAATAGCAATTTTTAGCTATCAACATATTAATTTAACCAAAAATGCAAATTAAGAACAACTTTCAGGCGCTACACGTGTTAATAACATTCTATCGGCCGGCCGATAGAATTTTATTAGAGCGCAATAGTAGAATACGACTGCTTTTTTTTCTGTCGGTTCTCTATTGAGTGACGATTTGCATTCTCTTCTGACGCATTGAATTAGTAGACTTGGCCCCCTGCAGTAATTCCACTATTAATCTGAAAAAAAAAAAAAACTATTAGAAGTATCCATTACCGGGGTACATTTAACTTTGTGGAAGGGTTTCTGCCAAAATCTTCGAGGCCCAACCACCTCGCTTGCTAGCGGTACACCTGCTGACTAACAGATGAGGCTTCGACGCAAGCGTCCTTGTGGGGGTGGGAGTTAAGACGGTGTGTGTAGTGGAAGTATAGTAAACTTCTGCCTACCCCATCGGGTTCCTTTATCCCCATAAAGGCATGACTCCATGTTTGCGTGACCACACCTTGTATGAGAATTTCATCGCAGTGTCATTATAAATCGACTTTTTGTATTTGACTTTTCTAATATCGTATTTCACGTAAATTTATTCGGCCCTTTAGACCCACCCCAGTTCTGTGCTTCGGTAGGCACGTTACGCCGTTGGTCCCGGTTGCCAATAAAATGGCAGTCATTGAGCCAAGTTAAAGGCCTTATGGGCGGCTTAAAAACTTTCAACAGCAGGTCGTCACAGCCTGCGCCTGTCCATTTCAACACGGCAATGGAAACCTATTACGTGGGACAGAAATACACATGCTGAAAAGTGGGCATACAATATGTATGCCTCTGCCACCCCTTCGGGGATAAGGCGTGATAGATAAATAAATAATAATGTCGTATTTGATATGTGTACAGCTATCAGATTGCGTCGGGTCGCCAGGCAATAGTTAAGGCGTCATCAGCTGAACACCTGTGGGATATTCTACAAGCATACACAATGAAGCTGGAGCCTAATAATGTCACCGCTATCAATGCCTTGAACAGAGACGCGAGGAATTTCGACCTCAAGATGTAAGAATCATTATTTTTCGTAGAAATCTCCTATTACATTCAGAATATCTACTTCCCATTCCCATCACCTCCGCTTAAAATGTATTTCTTTTTGTATTGTTAAAAGCGACCAAAACTTTTTTTTTATGGAAAGTGGTCACCGTAGCCTATAGACGATCCTTTATAAACCTTCTAAGACCCCTTTTGAATAACCCCATACTGTAGACGTTCGGCAAAACCCAGGCAGGAAGCTCATTCCACAACCTAAGCCTACGCGGAATAAAGCCTCTATCGGACCTAACCGTGTGCGTGCGCTCCGGACGCAAAGTGTGAGAGTGAACGTGAGCACCGCTCGCCTTAGACACACTGTCTAAGGCGAGCGGTGCTCACGTTCACGGTGCGATTATAGAAGGTAGCCGTGGGCATCATATCAAACGACTCCTCAGAGCACAGACCGTTGTAAAACTGATGTCGAAGTTTTGTCTGTTCTCTAATCGCCCCAAAGTGACCACATGATACTGACATTTTGTTTCCTATTCCCTCTTATGTACCTCCGTTTGCCAAAATGCTCTCCATCAAGTGCGGGTGCTTATTGGTGACTTTATGCTAGTCCTGGATACGCCAAGACTCCTTTTCTGTTTGTAGTGAGTAATCTGGGTGTGATGATCGTGCAGGATGGTATACCAGCGGCAGTCGTCAGTCTGTCAGCACCAGTTCGCAGATGTTGATGATCAAATCAAATTCAATTGAGATGGATATGTGTCATCATCTTAAGCTCTTTTACCCAAAATGCTCCTTCATGGTTGCGTATGTATGGCCAGAGCCCCAGATATGCCCTTCACAAGATATCCCTGGGAATAGACATGGCACTAGACTTGGATATTTAGTGATTTGTACCGTCTTCGATGCACCACCATTATAGAATTTCTGCTAGAGAGTTAGCTAACCTCTGGCCGACAGTTACAGGACGAGATAGTACTGTAATTGTTCGGACTCCATTGCATCTTTTGTGGCACAGAAGCTACTAAAAGCCTCCCCTGTTCTTTTTCCGCCTGCCGCTTTTACGTACATCATTTTCGCGCAATCTGCTCACGTGGTCTTCATATGTAAGTCTCGGCCTACCCTGACTCCTTCTACCCTCTACTTTCGCACAATATAGCCAAACAACGGAAAAGTCACAAGTACTCGATACCCAGACGTGCATGTATAAAGCGATTGATGAATCTGCAAGAAGCGAACGAAGTATGCATGGGTCGTGAAGCCTAACGATCTGTCCTCTCTGACTACCCCAATAGGCATACAGCGTGAAGCTAGTTAGTTAGTTATTTATTTCAAAGCAAGGCGGTGGAATCTTCCGCACTCCCGCTGTGAACCATGGTCATTGCGAAAAGAATTCCTCTCCTTCGACCATTTCGCATCCATCCATGCTTGGTAAGTGTACTAGGCATGTGGAGCACTGTGCCCCCAAGAAGCCCAAGCATGGAGACATTCGGATGTTGGCTTTCACGGGATCCAATGAAAGACTTCAATAACGCAGCCATGCCCGGTGAACACCTGCTTAAAATCTAAAAGTTTTTTTTAGTTTCCCGGGAGTCTACCAACAGTCCGAATGATTTTATGACATCTTATAATCACAAGTTAAATTTTAATATTATTTTTTATTTATTTCAGGTTTGGCGAAAATCATAGGAACTACCCGTTCAATATTCCATACTAAAATAATTGTATAATATATTTTAAATTAGTTTTAACTAATTATCATTATTATTATAAATTTGACTTAAAAAGAATGATATAATGTAATTTTTAATTCATCATCATAAATATGATAGTATTATTTTTATATTGGCATATTTAATCAATTTGACACATAGCACATACAATTACTTAAATATGTCATTTTTAATACATGCAGGACAATTTTATGAGTAAATTTAAAAAAAGAATTTGTGGTATTATTTATGTTACAACCTTGACTTAAAGCCCTATTCCATTTACTAAAATTCCAACTAACAATTAGGAATATTTTTCGGACGAGATTAACAAATGTTTTGCCTAAGCATTATAACAAGACTGCTGTATCTACTAGTGATGCGCAATATGTGTCACTAAACTGAAAAGATTGAACTAACTAACTAACTTACCTCTGGTGTTGCAAACGTCCATAGGCTACGGTGACCACTTTCCATCAGATGGGCCGCACGCTTGTCTGTCACCTCTTTGGATTAAAATAAACTTACATTTAAATCTCGGTCACTTTAAATCTGTCGCTCAGACGGATTTATGACTAATTTTTCATCCTTGATTAAGTTCGAATTCTGACATATTAAATTGATTTTCCTTCATACTCGTACTTGACAGGCTTAGGACTGTCAACTAGAGATATTTTTGATGAGCAATAACATGTCTAATATTTTTATTTTTATAATGTTAACCCCGGGAACAATCTGATTACCAAAAAAAAAGTATTTTAAAATGTTGTATTGTTCTAGCACCATAAATCATAATATCAACTAATGTGTTATAATAACTAACTAACTATCTTCACGCTGTATCCCTGACGGGGTAGTCAGAGAGGACAGATCGCCAGGCTTCGCGATCCATGCATACTTCTTTCGCTTCTTCGAGATTCATCAATCGCTTCATACACGCACGTCTGGGTATCCTAGTACTTTTGACCTTTCCGTTTTTGAGCAATCTGCTCACGTGGTCTTCATATGTAAGTCTCGGCCTTCCCTGACTCCTTCTACCCTCTACTTTTGAACAATATATATTCTTCGTCAATCGTTCCTCACTCATTCGTTGGACGTGTCCAAACCAACGGAGCACGCCCTTTTCCAGCTTAACGCTGACACTTTCATTCAAACCTGCCATATTGCGTATCACTTCGTTACGTATTCGGTCGGCCAAGGTAACGCCGCACAATTTTCGAAGTGATCGCATCTCCACAGCATTCAAATGTACTTTCATGCATCTGCTGACATACCCAGGTTTCACTACCGTAAAGCAAAGTTGGTACTAGCACTGCGTTATGAATCGCCATTCGTGCTTCTTTTACGATGCTTTGTCGCTTTACTAACTGGGACAAAGCACCGTTAACTTTGTTTCCGGCAGCTACTCGCCGTTCTACATCCGATTCACATCTTCCATCCGCGCTAAACATACTTCCTAAATACACAATTTCATCCACTTGCTCTAGACGTTCCTGGTTTACCCTAATCTCGCATTTAGTTCTTACGTCACCTCTTTCAAATACTAGAACCTTAGTTTTACTTGCATTCAAGCGGAGACCCTTACTTTCACACCCCTCTTTCATATTAGTGACTAATGCCTGTAGGTCGGCTTCTGATGAGGCCATGAGCACCGCATCATCAGCGTACAGCAGACAGTTTACTGTAAAGTCACCCAAATTCACACCCATATTAAAATCTTTCAACTTCTGCAGGCAACTGTCCAGATACACTATGAACAGCCAGGCGGACATGACACATCCCTGTTTGACGCCTGTACAGACATCAAAAAGAGGTGACACATCCCCCCTACTCGCACGCAAGCCTTACAGTCCCTATAAAGCGACTGTATTGCCCGCAGTAGCGACCCGTCCACACCACATCCTGGCAGCAAGTCCCACAGCGTTTCTCTCACAACGTTATCAAATGCTTTCTCTAGATCCACAAAAGCGCAGAAAACCTTCTGGCTAAGAGCCAGAAACTTTTCCGCGATCATGCGGAGAGAACACACTTGATCCATGCAACCTCTTCCACGTCGGAATCCGCATTGAGCCTCCCATAAATACCTTTCAGACTTTTCTTGCATTCGTGCCGTTATAACTTTTGCATACACCTTACTAGCTAAGCTGACCAAGCTGATCGCCCTGTAGCTGGAGCAGTTTAGGCGCGAGCCTTTCCCTTTGTAAATAGGTACTACAACTGCTACTCGCCAGTCATCTGGGACCTCACCCGTCCGCCAGCATAAGTTGCATAGCAGACATAGTGTGTCCCAGACGCGCGACCCACCGTACTTGATCATCTCAGCAGTAACTCTGTCTTTTCCCGCAGCCTTACCACATTTCATACTTCTTATCGCTAGTTCTATTTCTTTCATACTAATGACTTCAATGACATCTGGATCCAGAGCATCGAAGTGAGCTCCACTTCCCGATGTGGCATCTCTGTCTTTTCTTGTATGCAAGAAAAGACAGAGATGCCACATCTTTCCATAATATTCACTCCATCTCTGCAGGATGTCACTTTGGTCTGTTAGGACGTCATTGTTAACACTAAGCACTTTATTCATACTGCAGATTGCCGAACAACTCCGGGTCTTGCCTACCTCTTTCCAGAAGAGCTTGGCATTATCCCGGAAATTGGACGACAACCTTTCATCCGCTTTCATTCTGCACCTTTCACGAGCTTCTTCTATCAGTGCCTTCGTGTTAACTTTCTGCAGCTTGTATCTCTCTTTCATATTAAAATCATTCCGCATTCAAAAAGTTTTCTATAGGGTCCGAGTTAAAATACCTTGGCCGCATTACCTTTATACTTAAAGTTTTAAAGAACTGCCACAATTTCATATAACTTTTGATTGTAATTATCAAATTTTTCAATGTTGGCACATATTTTTCTTTGCCAGAGGCATCAATGAAACGCAATTTTTCAATTTTCTTGATTGCCTCTGGCCATAATTCGTGGTGTTTGCTTTGCTCCCACACTGCAGACCGCAGAGCTTTCCCTTTAGTTTGTTCATGATTTAGGCTTGCACCGTTTATGCAGTCAAAAACGTCATCGAAAAACGATACTGTTTCAGCAGTATTTTTTACTGTGTTGCTCACTGGAGTCCCATCAACATAGTGAGCTGAAACAATAATCATGAAATTCAGTCAGGTTATGTTCAGGTGGCGATAAGGCTCCCAATGCTAACAATACCTCAATGACAACAGCATTTTGCTAACTAGCTAATATTATAACAACTATCAATTTTATAAATTTGCTGAGTAACTCCTAGGCAAGTCGCAAACGTAGTGGCACTCACTTTTCTAGTTTTGTTATTTAGTTGTAGTTTCTAGACACATTTTCTTCACGACTTGCAACAAAAGAAAGTTTGATGAAAATAGATATATTAGTAGACATACCTTTATTTTTTTTATTTTTTCTGGGATGACATTCTCATCATTCAATTTGTGCAAAAGTCGGGATTCGGTATGCTTGGAGTCAGTCTTGTAGACATCAACAATATCTTGCCATTTGGACACTGTGCCATCATAGGAAATGTTTTTAGTCATGAAATTGTTTCTGATTCCTTTGATCAAGTGTGACGGATCATAAATTATGTACATTTTGCTGTCACCAATGACTATGGTATTGTCTGGAAAAATATGAATATTAATATTTGGTAAGTAAAGAATACAACCAAGTTGAGAACAGAAAACAAACTGATTTATTATTATTCTACCCACAGTCCAAAAATATTAATAACAAACATAACATATCTTTCCCTCATATAGATTGTTACATATAAATATCTGAACTAAATAATCATACAAACATTTTGTACATACAAACAATCTAAAAATAGAATATAATATTGGCTTTGATTAGGTCCATTTCCAAATCATATTATGATATGATACTAATCAAAAACAGAGTCAAATTTTAGTAGTAAATCAATCGTCTGGAATGCCAATAATTTCTCTCCATAACTCTGGTGGTGGAATCTTAATCTGTGATTCTACCAATGTATCTTCAGAGTTACTGTCATGTTCCCACCTCTCATCCGACGGACCTGCTGAAGGATTTTGATTCTCTGGTCTCATTAAATTTTGATCAGTATGGCGGCGATGTAATTCGCCATCTTCAGTCCTCACCCTGTATGTAGCCGGTCCTTCAATTGTCTCAATAATACCTTTACACCATTTCTCACCCTTTCCATACATATGTATCAGCACTAGCTGATTCAATGTGAATGTTCGGGAAGGAGAGGATTGTGCCGCTGTCTCCCTCTGTTCATCCCCTCGGCTTAGTGTAGAATCAGGATGTAGAGCTGACACAGCCGTCTTATACTTTCGTCCGTTTAAAAGCTCAGCTGGTGTTTTATTGGTTGTACTATTAGGTACAGTCCTGAGATAGTACAGTGTTTTACACAACATCTCTGTCCAAGGTATACTCAATTTCATCAGTTTCCTAATTTTATTTTTGAATGTTTGAATTGCCCTTTCAATCTGTCCATTTGTCTCCGGGTGGTATGGTGGAGAGTATAAGTGTCTAATTCCATTTCTCTTTAGGAATCCATTGAATTCATCTGATGTGAAGGCTAAGACCATTGTCTGACACAATTACATCTGGCAATCCTTGAGATGTAAATATTTTCCGAAGGGTTGTGATCACTGTGTTACTGTTCATTGAATGCACTATCTCTGCTTCAAACCATTTGCTATAGCTATCTACTGCAACCAAAAATGTTTTACCTTTAAAAGGACCTGCAAAATCAATATGCACCCGACTCCATGGTTTTTCTGATATAATCCAAGCCCTTGGGTCTTTAGGTGGGTTATTTCTCACCAACTGGCATTGTTCACAACCAGATACTGCTTGCTCTATTTGTCTATCCATATCAGCCCACCACACATATCCTCTTGCATATGCTTTTGTTTGGACAATTCCCGCGTGCGGAGCATGAAGCATCTGCAATACTCTCAGTTGAAGTGACTTGGGAATTACAACTCTATTGCACCACAATAAACAGTCTTTATTGTGTGAAAGAGCGTCTCTTCTTGTCCAAAACGGTTGTAGGCTCGGTTCTGTGTTGTGGCAGGGCCAACCATGTAGCACATGAAATAACACCTTTTGTAGCACTGAATCCTTTTTAGTCTCGATGGCAATCTTAGTCGCATCCAGTTCCCAACCGTCCGGTTGTTCTTCTAGTAGCAATACTTCCGGCAACTTCTCTACCCTGGCCGTAGAAGTTTCTACTGCTGTCCAACGACTCAAGGCATCTGCATTACCAATTTTTTTTCCTGGACGGTACTGTATCTCATATGAATAGCAACCCAATTTCAATGACCACCTTAACATTCTTGGTGAAATTTGGGTTGGTATGGGCTTCGCTGGGTTGAACAAACCTACCAACGGTTTATGGTCAGTAATGATTATAAATTTTCTTCCAGCTAAGAATTCGTGGAATTTCTTAAGACCAAACATTATCGCTAAAGCCTCTTTATCAAACTGACCATACCGTCGCTCATGTTCTTGTAAGGTCCGTGAAGCCATCATAATTGGTCGTTCTGTCCCGTCTTGCATAATGTGTGAAATAATGGCACCCACACCATGTTCCGAGGAATCACATATAAGAAGAAGGTCCTTGTTCAAATCATATCCTACTAGTGTAAGATCAGACGACAGTACTCGCTTAGCTTCTACAAACGCTGCTTCTTCTCTATCACCCCATGACCACGGTGTCTTCTGATTTAAAAGCTTATACAGTGGTTCTAACACCGTACTTTTGTCAGGCAAAAACTTCTCGTAGAAGTTGTACAACCCAAGAAAGGCCCTCAATGTCTGTCTATCGGTTGGGGCAGGCTTTTCTTGTATTTCTTTTACCTTAGCAGGCGATGGGTGTAATCCTTCTCCATCAATGGTATGGCCTAAAAATGTTATACTGTTTGATGCGAATACACATTTATTTCCGTTAAGGCGAAGACCCATTTCTTGTAACTTCTGCAACACCTCTCTTAGCCTGCAATTGTGTTCCTCTAAGGTCTTCCCTGTTATGGCCACATCATCAATCAGGCATGCAACTCCATTCATTCCAGACAGTGCAGACGACATTAGCCGCTGAAATATAGCTGGGGCCGCACTGACTCCTAACGGTAGACGATTCACATTCATCAATCCAAGAGTAGTGTTGAGTGTTAATAACCTGGCAGTCGGTTTATCGACTTTTAATTGTGTATACGCGTTTTTTAGGTCCAACTTAGTAAAGACTCTACCCCCGCTTAATTTAACAAATGCCTCCACCGATGTCGGTAGCGGGTACACATCGGTATCAATTGCAGGGTTAACGGTACTCCGGTAATCACCGCAAATTCTAATGTCACCATTCTCTTTCACAACAGGAGTGACCGGTGTCGCCCAGTCCGAGTACCTCACTGGGGTCAAGACTCCCACCGCCACGAGCCGGTTCAGTTCATCCACGACTTTCTGTTTTAGCGGGAATGGCACAGGGCGTGCTTTCATGAAACGCGGTTTGGCATTTTCTCTTACATGAAGTGCAACTTCGGGGCCTTGATATTCTCCCAACTCCTGCTTAAATAGCTCTGAAAACTCTTTTCTATAATTTGCAATTACATCTTGAGACCAACACAATCCAGAAACTTGAAGACCCACCGCATTGAACCAATTCCTACCAAGTAGATTTGGTCTCCTCCCTGTTACCACAACTAATTCACATTGCGCCTCTTTCTCTCCCAGCTTCACCCTTACGTGTGCTAGTCCCAACACTTTCAAAGTGTCTTGTGTCCACGTCACCAATTTTAAGTTTGTGGCGGTCAGAGGTGGTGGTATTGACCACAGCTTTCGGTATGTGTCTTCAGACATGATTGTTCTAGATGCCCCAGAGTCAACCTCCATTTGACCTTCATCAATGTATACATCTGTTGTAATTGGCGCTAAGTTACGATCTGAACAGACATATACACCCATCATGTGTTCTGCCGAAGTCGTAGTCTTCTCAACGTCATCGTCCTGCTCCTCCACCTGGTGCATCTTCGCTGGCTTCTTATCACACCGTGCAGCTATATGCCCGTATTTCTTACAATAGAAACACCTCGCCTTAATGAACGGACATCTTTCATCTGGCATATGCGCTCGTGCACACCGGCGACATCCTTGACTCGACCGCACCGCATCGATATCCATTGGAACGGCCTCGGTAACCATGGACGGAGTTTGTTTTGACTCGTTAGCTACACACCCAGGGTACAAGTCTGGGAACGTCGTTTGATAGTCCAAACACATTTGTAAAGCGACCTCATAAGTTAAGTCTTTCTTTTTGAGTAAATCGCGCCGCAAACGATCGTCACGCACCCCTAGCACGAATCGGTCTCTCAACTGGCGTTTTAAGTCCACAAAATTACACTTCGAACCGAGTAAGCTAATTGCCGCAACAAAGTCCTGCACGTTTTCTTTGTCCAATTGTTTACGACTTTGAAACTTCCCCGACTGTAATATTTCGTTATTTCTGGTTTAAAAAATTTGTCTAAAACACCAAAAATTTCGACTAATGTCACTTCCACTGGTCGTTTCGGCACTAAAAGTGAGGCAATAAGTGCAAATGTCTCTCTGCCACACTGTGAGAGAAACAAAGATCGTCCTTTGTTGACGTTATCATCACTCACTCCCGCGGCGTCGAGCGCGCACAATAATTGTTCTTTATAATCACACCATTTATCCGTCTTCGGGTTAAACTGTCCAGGAAAAACTATATTCGATATATTTACAGCCATTTTCACTTTATATTAGTCAATTTTTATCTCGTCGCCAATAAAGAATACAACCAAGTTGAGAACAGAAAACAAATATACATACATACATACATACATATTATCACGCCTTTATGCCCGAAGGTTTAACTTTATATAACAATATATTTAATTCCAAATGCTTAACTTACCAGGAGAGGTTTCTACTGCAAGTGCTGCAGAAGTTGATGACTTTCCTGTGTTTGCTAATGTGCCGGATATATTAGAAGCACTTCAGCTATCCCTCATGACTGAATTGGGAGTGTCAACTAAAACAATAGCTTAATGTCAGTAAAGGATGATTCAAACAAATAAAATACTTAACTAGGTAAATAAGTATTTTTTAAGAAGAATTTAGACTGTATAGAATCTAAAAGTATCCTAGTCAATAGAATATTCATTGATATTTGGAAAACCTACTTTCTTCATCATCATCCGAGCGTCTGTCCCAGTTGCGTCTCGCGACGCCCGGGGTCCGCTTTCCTACATTTTCTCCTCCACTTCGCACGGTCTTCGGCATCCCCTGTAGTGAGACCATTGGCACGCATGTCATCCCTTACGACGTCAAGCCAGCACTTCTCGGGTCTTCCCCTCTTACCGGGACCCGGCGGGGCTGACATGGCCAGACATTTGTTACCTACGTAGCCCGGCGGTTGCCGCAAGACGTGACCATACCAACGAAGGCGACACTCTTGCAACTTGTCTGCAATGTCACGGACGTGAAGGCTGCCGCGGATGCGAGAGTTTCTCACGCGGTCCACCCGCGTGACCCCACACATCCACCGCAGCATCTTCATTTCCGTGACACGCAGCTCCTGCTTGTGTCGCTCCAATATCGGGTACGTCTCACTGCCATGTAAAAGGACAGGTCTAATAATGGTTTTGTAGACCTGTCCCTTCAACCGGATCGGCATTTTAGGGTCACAAATGACACCGGTCATCTCCCGCCATTTGGCCCACGCGGCAGCAATGCGTGACTTGACATCGCACCCGATGTCACTGGACGTGTGAAAAACAGATCCCAGGTATTTAACCTGGTCCGTGCGCTCGACCAAATCACCGCCTATGCGGACGGATGTGGGATCTGTCGAGTTTATTGCCAAGTACTCGGTCTTCGCCACATTTAGTTTCAGACCGCCGTTCTGAAGCGTCTCCTTCCACGCCTTTACACGTCGCACCAATCTGCCCCTGTCCGCGTCTGCCAGCGCAATATCGTCAGCATACATGAGCAACCATGGAGGCTGCTCATGTGGGTTTCTGATGCTGTCCGACAATTCGTCTAATATTACACTGAACAGAAGCGGACTAAGGACCGAACCCTGGTGTACCCCGACGGTGATGGGGAAGGGTTTCGTGTCGCCAACAGCAGTCCGAACCATTGAATCGGAGTCACAGTACATGTCCCGGATAGTGTCAATATAGACCTCTGGAACCCCTTTGGACCGCAGTGCCCACCAGATCATCGCACGAGGAACACAGTTGAAGGCCTGCTGCATGTCTAGAAACAAACAGTGCAGAGGCGTGTTCTTCGACCTGTATTTCTCTGCGACAACCCTCAGGGCAAAAACAGGGTCCGTGGTCCCATGACCAGGGCGAAACCCATATTGACACTCCGAGAGAGTACACTCCTGCCGGATCCGAGAGTCTATAATCCTCTCGAAGATCTTCATGGTGTGGGACATCACCTTAATACCGCGGTAGCTCCCGCACTCCTGCACTGACCCCTTACCTTTGAAGACTGGAGTAATTATACTCAGTCTCCATTGGTTTGGGATCTGCCCGCTGAGGAGTATGCGGTTAAAAAGGTTTACTATGATGCCCACACCGCGAGGACCCATCGCCTTCCAGGCTTCGATGGGGACTCCATCGGGTCCGACAGCTTTCCGATTCTTCATGCGGCGAAGCGCAGTCAGGACTTCTCCAGGCGTTACCGGTGGCACTAGTCCCTGATTCGGAGGGAGGTCTGGAGGCTGCACCTCTTTGTGCTGTTTATTAAGCAGCTCGTGGAAGTACGAGCGCCATCTCTCCTTTACCGCGAGATCTTCGCTTAACAGGTTGCCCTCAGGGTCTTTTACACAGCGATACTTGGATATATCCTGTGCCGCTTTGACCCTGGAGCGCGCCAGCTTATAGATGAGCTTCTGCCCCTCAGACGATTCCAGCATATCATACAGAGGTTGTAAGTGGTCACGTCTGGCTCTGGCTACAGCTCTCTTTGTGGCGCGCTTGGCAGCCCTGTACGCGTCGCGGTCTTCAGGAGATCCGGTCGCTTGCCACTTTTTAAAGAGGGCTTTCTTCTCCCTAGTCTCCCTCTGGACTGCGTCGTTCCACCACCAAGTTTCCTTGTCACATTTGCGTCCACCCTTAGACACACCGAGCACCACCTTCGCCGCTCCAAGGATGGCCGCCTGAACTTTGTCCCAGTAATCTTGAACTGGTTCGCCATCAGTGTCGGTGCACTTGTCACCGACAGCTGAGACGAACTCCTGGGACCTATGTTCATCAAGCAGCCACCATCTGATGCGGCGCTGGCACCGCTCGATGCGTTTGCCTTTGGGCTTCACGCAGAGGTCCATGACAAGGAGGCGGTGTTGTGCAGTAAGACTCTCACCGGGTATGACCTTGCAGTTGGCCACCTTGCCGATGCTGTGTCGCCTAGTGAGTAGGAAATCGATCTGAGTTGTACGCCTCCCGCTCTTGTAGGTGATGAGATGTTCGGATTTCTTTTTGAAATACGTGTTCACAATGGCCAGATCGGCAGCCGCACACGCTCTAAGGATAGTTTCTCCTTCAGCGTTGCGGGTGCCGTATCCAAAACCACCATGAACACGCTCAAACTCCCCACCCATCCCCATCGATAAGCACCCTCACGATCATAAGCCGGTCGCTATAGCGTTTCACCTCCAAGATGCCACTCTGCAGCCCCTCGGAGAGCACAACGGCCACCCCGTTCTCCCCACCAGGCGCACCCGTGTAATACAGCTTGTAGCCGTTCTGCAAGGGCCGGGCTCTGTTGCCCTTCCACCGAGTCTCCTGCAGGAACGCCACGTCCACCCTCCGCCTGGAGAGTACTTCGGCCAACTCTACCGCACGCCCAGTCAGCGTGCCAATGTTCCATGATGCGAAGCGGATTCGGGTTGGGGCTAACTTCTTTAGCTGTGCTGGCCCGACACACGGCAGCCCTAGCCCACTTGCCACAGGAGTCGGGCGGGGCTCCTGCGCGCCGTTTTGCGGCGGCGCCTTATCCCTAGCTGTTTTCCTTTTATTCTTATCAATAAGTTGTTTTGGCGGGTGGCTTTTATGGGAGCGACGCCCTCAGACCTCCCAACCCCAGAGGGGAAAGCCAGCGCCAGAGCCTCGTCCGTTAGTCAGCAGGTGCACGCACTAGCACGGGAGGTTGACTTGGGCCCCGAAGATCTTGGTGGGGCCCCTTACACCCTAGGAAAACCTACTTTCTTATAAAAAGATATTAATAAAATGAATCCCACAATTAAATGCATAGCTTACCTGGAGGGCTTTCAACCTCAAGTTCTGCTGAAGTTGATGGCTTTCGTGAGCTTGCAGATATGGATATGTTGACACTTGTGCGTTTCCTTGTGGCTGGATTTGGAGAGTCAACTAAAATGTCAAAAACTTCATATCAGTATATGAGAGAAATACAGGATAATTTTAATAATATTATAAATGTGAAAGTTTGTGTGGACTCTTTCACATAAAAACTATTGAATAGATTTTATTGAAACTTTACAAATATAGCTTATACAACAGGAAAACACATAGGCTACTTTTTAACCCGGGACAAGTTCCTGTTGGAAACGGGAAAACTTCTCTACGCGAGCAAAGCCATGGGCGTCCAGTAGTAATATTATATGTAAATAGTCCTATGAGGAAGGTGTCCTATGTAGCATAAATTGTTCTGATTACATAATGTCATTCCTGACCTTTATAATTAAATTAATATGTACTCACCTGATAATGAAGATGCATGGTTAGTGAGTTTTGTTTTGCTGGCGTAACTGTGGTCAAGTGTAGGGTCAACATATTCTAACGACAAAAAGTTTTCATGATTAAAAAATGTTCATTAAGGGCTGGTTTTTAATGACAAGATACATCTTATTCAACAAATAAGTAGTATGTTTTCATTTTCTTTCCATACTTAAAACTTTTAAGTTCCGAATACGAGCAATGACAACATATAACTTATTCGCCGAATAAGATTTATCTGGATATTCAAAAATTAGCACTGAAAAGAAAACAAAATTGGATAAATTCATTGGACTTAGTTCTTAGATGTGGCATTATGACCTGTGAAAGAAAATATACCTTAAGTTGACATTAAAGCTAAATTTTGATAGATGCCTAAGCAGGGCTGGGCTATGTTCTGAACCACAGGAGAATGCAACCAGCTTGCACAGTTTGGCATTAAATGTATGGAACTTATGTCGCACATCTAGTGCCAAATTGCACAACCAGTAGGTACTCGTTCTCCTGGGATTCTCTCCCCAGGGGATGATGGTGAATGTAAAAATAATGTCAACACCGCAGGCCCGAAATACATGACGATAATCATCATATTAATCAATAGAACTTACGTAAAGGTGGTGATTTATTTTTCGGGTAGTTGTGGTCTGTGTGTAGCCTTTCGGTAGCATAATTGTGCTCATGCTTGTGCGGGTCAATTCGTTCTAAAATAAAATGTTGAGTTTTCAAATCAAAATTATAGGTTTTTAATGTGTCATAGGCTTAGGTTGAGATGCAGTAAAGTGGTTTGGAAATTTATTATAGGTTAGATGGAGGAGGTAGATTATCTTGTCACAAGTTGCTAAGATTCACAATACCTATATCTACTGGTAACAACACCTTAGTACAATATATTATGTGCATTTTACCTGAATTGTCCGGACTCCCTCGGGCAATCTCATCGGGCGTAAACAGACTTGGATAGGCATTATTAATCAGTCTTGAACTGGGCCCCAGGAACCTTTTTTTCAAAATGATTTTGACAGACGAAGCGACGTTTTGGCGATGGCTGAAGCCGTAAGCGGATTAACCAGTGCCTACGCCTCCATTCATTTACAGGGAATTTATATAAAATAGCGTCCTTTCGCGTATTGCCACAGTTACTTGCACAGCATGTTTGCACCATGTTTTATAAGTGTCTTTTTGCACTATCACTGGTAATCAAATAGCGTCCAAGCGCGTAAATTAAATAAATAAACCAAAATACACTGAAAGAAACTAACAAAGCAGCGACGGAGGCGACGTGTTAATTTCACGGCACATTACTGATAAGCGGAGAGGACACTTGACTCGATCGACGCAAACCAGTAATAGCGGCTTTCTGAAGGAGAGACACTAGTACACTACCCAACACACGCAGCTTGGTCATCGAAAGGGAAGGCACGGCGAAAGGGGGCGAGGTAGCTGTCAAATGACTCCGGCTTTAAAATGGCGCTAGCGTGAATTTTCGCTCTATGAAGTTTATAGGCCGTGTGATACATTCAACAAAGCTGATCTAGAAGCGAGCGGTGAGCTAAAGAGCTATTGATATTGTTACGCCGGCGGACTAGTGAACAACTTTAAACGTCATTTTCTGGGCCTTGGGAACGTTTTCAGCAGGCTGAAAAGCGGTTTCAGGCCGTTTCCGAGGAAGCTCTATCACATACCAAATTATCCAAATTTCACCCCAGTTGCCGTTGTTTTCAGGCGCCTGAAACATGTTTTCAGTTCGTTTCAGGCCACCCCCTATCGCATGCCATCATAACCTGAAAACCCTTTTTCAGGCGTTTTCAGGACCCCTTATGGGCCTTTGAAGCCCACTTCAGTAAATAGCGTAATTTCATGAAAGTGTGACAAGGATAGCAGTATTAGAAAGAGAGAGCTACATTCAGAATATTCCAGAGCTATTAGACAGGGATAGCACTATTAAAAAGAGATAGCTACACTAAGATCATTCTAGAACTATGTGATAGAGATAGCACCAGAAGGGACAGCAATAGGTCGAGAACCTTCCGGCACATACCGAAGGAGCAACTAGTATCGTGTGGAACATTCTAGAGATGTACCCGATTGTAGGTACCGAACGAATTCTCCCGAATATTCCAGAACATTACTAGGCGTATATAAAGGGCCGAGCTCGCGGCTACAGGACAGTCTCCTTTGAGAAAGCGAACAGAGCGAATCGAAGTGATCGAAGCTTAATAGTGCGATACTGTTTTACAGTGCAATTATCTAAGTGAAGAGTTTAGTGTGTTCAGTGGCGATTATTAGTAGTGGTTTTATTGTTTTTATTTAGAGTTATTAAAGTGTTAGTTTTATAATTTGTGGTATTGGTGCAACTCCTATTAGTACCCACCCTACGAACGTAACATTTGGTGTCAGAAGTGGGATAGGAAATGCCGATTATGCCACGTGAAACCGAGCCCAAGGGGGTTCAAACCCGAAGTCAAACGGGAGCCAGTGGGGAATCTACGCCTGTTGCTGGAACATCGGAGCCGCGGACCATACCCAAGCAAGAAGTGGACTTGAGCAGCATGCTAGTCCTATTAAAGGAGCTGGCTAGAAAACAGGACGAGCAGGCTAGAAAACAGGACGAGCAGGCTAGAAAACAGGAAGAACAGGTTAAGGAACTTTCTAGCAAACAAGAAGAACAGGTTAAAGAACAATCTGGAATGCTGCGCGAGGTTCTCGAGAATACTGCAGCGTGGAAAAAAGAAATGCAAGAGGTCCAGGAGAAACTTACTGACATGGACGTCAAATTTGAGACTAGATTTCACGACGTGAATGAAAAAGTGGAGACGCACGAGAACCGCCTGCAGAAATTGGAGACCCAGGCAAAAACAGTCAACAGTTCCTGTGTGCATGAGACTACCATGTCGGGAGGTGGAAGATTCAAAGCACCTCCCTTTGATGGTACGTCGTCCTGGACTGCATATAAGTTGCAGTTCGAGTCCGTTTCCCAGGCTAACGGCTGGAGTAAGGAGCAAGCTAAGACAGCGTTAACGTTAGCCCTACGTGATGAGGCCCTCACCATCTTGGAGGCCCTGGGAGACGACAGGACGTACGACCGTCTTCTTGAAGCTCTGGAGGCGCGTTACGGCGATGGTCACCTGGAGCACGTGTATCGAGCACAACTGAAGGACCGAAGCCAGGGGCGTAATGAGTCCTTACAACAGTGGGCCTTAGAAATAGAGAAATTGGTCAGGAAGGCTTATCAACGAGCTTCAGCGTCTCTGGTAGACAGCATGCTGGTGCAAGCCTTTATTGACGGGATACGGGACCTTGAAATAAGAGCCGCAGTGCGATTGGGGCACCACGGAAGTCTTAAAGATGCAGTTGCCCATGCACTGGAAGTAGAGGCTGTACGGCAGGATTCTTCGAGGCCTTACAGGGTGCGGGAAGTATCTGCTAGGGAGCCAATTGCACCTCGCCGTGAGTTTGGACCACGATGCTACAATTGTGGCGAACGAGGGCACATACAGTCCGGTTGCCCCAAGAAGAAGATAGATGGTCGCGACCCAGCCCCGATGACAAGGACGTCATGCTCAGCCCCTGTGCCGCAGCAGGGAAACGAATAAAAGCCAGGACTACGGGACGGGTGCTGGCTGGTGGTCGAAATGTCCCAGTTATGATCTCACAGGCGAACGACGGGAATAGTCTGGTTGTTACAGGAGACATTGGTGGAATACCATGTCACCTCACCATCGACACCGGAGCTTCTCGGACAGTGATCAGTTCTCGGCTACTGAAGTACCTGCCCAGAGATCATCTAGTCCGACCTAAGCAACTCCAGCTGCTAACAGCTACCGGCCAGCATATTCCCATCCAAGGTGAGCGGGAGGTAGTGTTTGGAATTGGTGAAAAGAACTACCGGCATAAAGTCATCGTAGCTGACATTGTGGACGACTGCATTGTTGGACTAGATTTCATGAGAGGTTACGGCTGCAAGATCGACTTGAAAGTTGGAGTTCTGAAATTCGGATCCGACGAGGTGCCTATGAAAGGAACTCTTATTGGGTCGTGTGAGGAGATCTCTTGGATACGGAGCTGTCAAGGAGCGGACGAAATCGAGAAACCTGATGGTGCTGTACCGTCTGTGGATGTCGAGAGACTACTGGACGATTCCAAGAACGAGCTCACCCTGGAAGAACTTTCTAAGGCACACAAGTTACTACTGAGATACAAAGATGTCTTTTCTACACATGACAGTGATATTGGCAGAACTAGAGTAGTACAGCATGAAATCAATACTGGTGAAATAATGCCCATCCGACAGCGACCTCGGCGAGTTCCAATAGCTCGGGAGAAAGATGTAGACGATATGGTCGAAGAGATGAGAAGCAGTGGCGTTATTGAGCCATCAACTAGCCCATGGTGTTCTCCCGTAGTATTAGTTAAGAAGAAGGACGGAACCATGAGATTCTGCGTTGATTACCGCCGACTTAATGATAAGACCAAGAAGGACAGTTATCCTTTGCCACGAATTGACGATACTTTGGACACTTTAAATGGAATGAAATGGTTCTCTACATTGGATTTAAAAAGTGGGTATTGGCAAGTGGAAATCAAGGATAAAGATAAGGAGAAAACGGCTTTTTCAACCGGAAAGGGATTCTGGCAGTTTAATGTGATGCCGTTTGGTATATGTAATGCACCGGCTACATTTGAGAGATTAATGGAACAAATACTTGCTGGTCTTCTTGGCGACACTTGCTTGGTCTATTTGGATGACATCATTATCGTTGGAAGAGACTTTGACGACCATCTCAGAAAACTGGAGCAGGTGTTATCTAAGTTGCGAGATGCAAATCTTAAATTGAGCCCAAAAAAATGCTCGCTATTCAAACGCAAAGTGAATTATCTAGGTCACGTGATCTCGGAGAACGGTATACAGACAGACCCTGAGAAAATAAGTGCCGTTAAGGACTGGCCCATACCGAGGGACAAGACTGCAGTACGCGCCTTTTTAGGACTTTGCTCATACTACAGACGATTTGTGAAGAATTTCTCTGATATAGCAAAGCCCTTGCATCAGCTAACGGAAGAAAAAAGAAAATTCGATTGGAACGAACAGTGTGCTGCAGCGTTCGAAGATCTTAAAAGAAGGCTTTGTGAAACACCCATTTTGGGTTATCCAGACCCGGAACTTGATTTTGTTGTGGACACGGATGCCAGCAATACTGGTATAGGTGGAGTCTTGTCACAAAAGAAGGGAGATCAGGAAGTCGTGATCGCATACTTTAGTAAGTCGCTATTAAAACCAGAAAGAAATTATTGCGTCACTCGAAGAGAATTACTGGCAGTTGTCAAGACGTTGCAGCACTTCAGTAAATATCTGCTCGGGCGAAGATTCCGTATCAGAACGGACCATGCTGCCTTGAAGTGGTTGTTGGAGTTTAAGAACCCCGAAGGACAGGTGGCACGGTGGATCGAACAGCTGCAGGAGTATAACTTCGTCATCGAACACCGTAGCGGGAAGTCACATGGAAATGCAGACGCTCTCTCTCGAAGACCTTGTCCTGACGACTGCAAACATTGCCTAAGGCAAGAAGACAAGGAATGTGTGAGAATTTTAAGGACCGACACCGTGAGCGAAGAGTGGAGCGATGAAGTCATGAAACAAGCGCAGCAAGAGGACCTAGATATCCAACCCATTTTTAATTGGATTAACGCAGGAATACCCAAACCGAGATGGTGTGAAGTAGCCCCGATGAGCACAGTAACAAAGAGCTATTGGGCACAATGGGATAGCTTGGTCATGCATAATGGCGTACTGTGCAGGAAATGGGAGTCTGCGAATGGGAAAGATGCTCACCTGCAGGTTGTTGTTCCAAAGATAAGTGTGAGAGATGTTTTGAAGTGTTTTCATGACGGAACTTCCGGCGGACATCTTGGAATGAAAAGGACGCTAATGAAAATTCGCCAGCGGTTTTACTGGATTCACTGCCGTGAAGACGTTGAAGACTGGTGTAAAAAGTGTACTAGCTGTTCATCAGTCAAGGGTCCACATACCCGCAGTAGAGGAGCACTGAAGTTGTACAACGTTGGAGTACCTTGGGAAAGAATTGCTTTGGATGTTGCGGGCCCGTTTCCAACATCAGACTCCGGGAATAAGTACATTTTGGTGGTGATGGATTACTTCACCAAATGGCCTGAGGTATTTGCTATTCCCAACCAGGAAGCGACCACCATAGCGGAAAAATTAGTAAATGAGGTATTCTGTCGGTTTGGAGTGCCACTTGAAATTCATAGCGACCAGGGCAGGAACTTTGAGTCTATGGTCTTTCAAGAAACTTGCCGGATAATGGGTTTGCATAAAACGAGAACGACGGCATATCACCCACAATCGGATGGAATGGTCGAAAGATTTAACCAGACACTGGAAAGACACTTGGCCAAAGTTGTCGAGAGTCACCAGAAAGATTGGGACCGACACATTCCGCTCTTTTTGATGTCGTATAGGTCCGCAACTCATGAAAGCACAGCTGTTACCCCAGCATACGTGAATTTTGGGAGAGAACTTCGTCTACCTGCAGATCTTTTAACTGGGCGTCCTCCAGACTCACCTAGATCCATCACCGAGTACGCGAGCGAGTTGCGGGATCGGATCGACGATGTTCACAAACTTGTTCGTGAACACGGGCTTCAAGCTAGTGAGAGGATGAAAACTCGATATGATCGGAGATCAAACCAAGTTGGGTTTGATGAAGGCTCATTGGTGTGGTTACATAATCCTTTGCGGCGGAAAGGGAAGTCCCCAAAGCTATCCCCTAACTGGGAAGGACCGTATAGAGTGGTTACTAGAATCAATGACGTCACGTATCGAATACAGCGGAGTCCTCGTAGTCCCTGCAAGATAGTTCACGTTGACCGACTTGCCAGATATCATGGAGACAACGATGCTCGGGACGAGCATGTCTTAGGAGGGGGTAGTGTTACGCCGGCGGACTAGTGAACAACTTTAAACGTCATTTTCTGGGCCTTGGGAACGTTTTCAGCAGGCTGAAAAGCGGTTTCAGGCCGTTTCCGAGGAAGCTCTATCACATACCAAATTATCCAAATTTCACCCCAGTTGCCGTTGTTTTCAGGCGCCTGAAACATGTTTTCAGTTCGTTTCAGGCCACCCCCTATCGCATGCCATCATAACCTGAAAACCCTTTTTCAGGCGTTTTCAGGACCCCTTATGGGCCTTTGAAGCCCACTTCAGTAAATAGCGTAATTTCATGAAAGTGTGACAAGGATAGCAGTATTAGAAAGAGAGAGCTACATTCAGAATATTCCAGAGCTATTAGACAGGGATAGCACTATTAAAAAGAGATAGCTACACTAAGATCATTCTAGAACTATGTGATAGAGATAGCACCAGAAGGGACAGCAATAGGTCGAGAACCTTCCGGCACATACCGAAGGAGCAACTAGTATCGTGTGGAACATTCTAGAGATGTACCCGATTGTAGGTACCGAACGAATTCTCCCGAATATTCCAGAACATTACTAGGCGTATATAAAGGGCCGAGCTCGCGGCTACAGGACAGTCTCCTTTGAGAAAGCGAACAGTGCGAATCGAAGTGATCGAAGCTTAATAGTGCGATACTGTTTTACAGTGCAATTATCTAAGTGAAGAGTTTAGTGTGTTCAGTGGCGATTATTAGTAGTGGTTTTATTGTTTTTATTTAGAGTTATTAAAGTGTTAGTTTTATAATTTGTGGTATTGGTGCAACTCCTATTAGTACCCACCCTACGAATGTAACAATATATTCGGAACTAATGTGAGTGAGTGATAGATTGTTACTGTGTTAATGTTTTAGATCTTTTATATCACTCGCTCAGGAGTAACACAACTCTAGTATCTACTACTAAGTTAAGTTAAGCTCCTCAGGGTAGTAGCGTGATTATAAAGCCTTTTATCAGTCTCGCCTTTATTTCCATCGCTCCCATTTAATCCCGTCGTTTATTACTTTTACAATAATGTATGAATATTTGCCCGATTTGTTGATTACTGCTCCGCTCCTCAGGGTAGTAGCGTGATGATATAGCCTTTTATCAGTCACGCCTTTATTCCCGTCGCACCCATTTTATCCCATCGTTTATTACTTTTACAATAATGAATGAATATTTGTCCGATTTGTTGATTACTGCTTCGCTCTTCAGGGTAGTAGCGTGATGATATAGCCTTTTATCAGTCACGCTTTTATTCCCGTCGCTCCTAGAACGATTTAACCAATGGGCGAGTTATCTTACCGTTTGCGCCTATACCCCGTTTGCCATTTGCTAAGCATTTTTAGTTAAGTTGCTGTTCCGCGAACTCAAGTCTATCGTACACGATTGGAGGGTAATTTATAAAGAAAAAATGACGAAATGTGCTGTGAAATGGTGTAAAAGTTATAGCGGTCGAACAACTAATGTTTTTTTCACTCGTAAATAACATTTTATTTCATTTATATAACCATTTTCACCAAAACCATTAATTACTTAAACATACCAACAACTTAATCGGCCTATATTCAATATACGTTCATTCTCTATAAACAATATAAAAAGAATTATCATCTCAAAATAACCGAATAATATTGTGTCAAATTCAGGTTGTAGGTAAACAATTGCCTTGGTCTATAATAGTATCGATAAAAACGAATAAATGATTGATGTTATATTGATTAATTAAAGTAATTCTGAAGTAATTTATGTATCAAATCGTGTCAATTTCCGTATACTATTTAATAAAAAGAATTATGTTGAATTAAATAAGCTTTTAAAAAGTTTAACCAGGTGACAGCATTGTCTATGACTCTCCACATTATTATTACTGTTTTTACATCGTGTTCTTGCTGTGCAATTGAAGAATAAAAGTTTTCATATTCAATTAATTACCATTTTTTAATTGATAAAAACACCCATACTCCATTAGGTTATGGGCCCAGGTAGACTCTGTAATTGAAATCTCAAAGAAAACAGCAAAAGAAAAGTTACAATCGTTGTTAGAACAAATTGTCAAGATAACCTCAAAATGGATTCCCGCGCGACAATGAATTTAGACAAATTCGATGGACAGAACTTCAGGCAATGGAAATTTCAGATAAAGTGTGCACTAAAAGCAAAAGGGATCGATATTTCAGTGCCTAGACCATCGGTAAACAGTGTTGAGTGGACGAAAAATGACGGCATGGCAATGTATATTATGACCTCTTCGATGGATTACAAACAAATTACCTTGATAGAGAACTGTGAAACTGCCATGGAAATCATGTCAAAACTAGAATCAATATATGAACAGAAGAGTGAACTATGTAAAATGTTAGTTCATGAGAGATTCTATCAATACAAAATGTCTACAAGTGACAGTGTCGCTCAGCACATTTCTAAAGTCGAATCTTTAGCCAAGCAGTTAAAAGAAAGTGGAGAAAACATCAGTGAAATGGCTGTGATAACAAAAATACTTGGAACATTGCCTCCCAAGTATAGATCAATCCGTCAAGCCTGGATGTCATTGGATCCAGCGAATCAGACTCTTGTCAATTTAACTGCTCGTTTATTAGACGAAGAAGCCAGCTTGCAGTGTGAAGACGAGCAGGAAACGGCTCTCCTTGTGGCTAACAAAAGTTGGAAGAATAACCCAATACAAAATGATCAGAATAAAGGTGCTGGTGGTTCAAATCAAAATAAACCCACCAAACACAGGTTCGAGTGTTATAATTGTGGAAGGCGAGGACATTTTGCTCGAGAATGTCGTGCTCCAAAAAAATCCAAGCCCAGAAAACCTCAACAGGAAGGTGCAGATTTATTAGCGTTCAATATAGAGACCAGTTTTAATACAACTGAAGAGAATGCTTGGATTTTAGACAGCGGTGCCTCTGCACATATGACATACAGAAAGGAGTTCTTTTTAAATCTTTTTGAATGCAGCCAGAAATCATTGACATTAGGAAACAAACAATCAGTTGAAGTGGCCGGCATCGGCAAAGTGTTAATAAAGAGATATGTCAATGGACAGTGGGAGGATAGTGAGCTGCAAAATGTGTTATATGTTCCGAATTTAAGAAGGAATTTATTTTCAGAAGGCGTGATAATGCGTCAATCCTATACGATTATAAAGAAAGATTCTAGTGCACTAATTTATAAAGGTAATGATTTGGTAATGTATGCAAGAATAACAGAAAACAACTTGTATGAATTAAAGATAAAAGCAGTGGTCGCAAACACCTGTAACTTAGTCCAAAGTAATCAAAATAATATTAAAATATGGCATGAAAGACTGGGACATCTTAACCTAAAACAAATCAAGAATATGAGCGCTAACAATGTGGTAGAAGGTTTGACACTAAGTGACAGTGATCAAACTGACTTTGTGTGTGAAGCGTGTGCCTATGGGAAACAATGCAGATTTTCATTTCACAAGTCTGTACGTGGAGAACTACAGCCAGGTGATCTGGTGTATAGTGACATCTGTGGCCCTATGAGTCATATATCTATCCAAGGTATGAGATATTTTGCTCTATTCAAAGACGCTGCTACAAGTTACAGACATGTATATTTTATCAAACAGAAAAGTGATGTGATGGAAGTATTTAAGAAATACAATGCTATGATCAAAAATAAGTATATGTACAGTGTAAGGATATTGCATACTGATAATGGAAGGGAGTATGTCAACAAATCTTTCGAGGACTACCTGAACAAAGAAGGTATAGTACATGAACGTACTGCACCTTATACGCCTGAACAAAATGGGCGTGTAGAGAGAGAAAACCGCACGATTGTGGAGAGTGCACGCTCAATGTTGTATGCTAGGGATGTACCACTGGATCTATGGGCAGAGGCTATCAATTGTGCAGTATACTTACTAAACAGGACTTCCTCCAGCCAGACTCCTCAGAAAACACCATTTGAACTATGGAATGGCATCAAACCTCACTTAGGCCATGTCAAGATATTTGGAAGCATAGGGTATGTACACATTCCTGATCAACTTAGAACTAAACTTGAAAAGAAGAGTGGGAAAATGATATTAGTTGGGTATGATAACAACAATTATAGGATGTTCAGTCTAGAAACCAAAAGGGTGAAAATATCAAGAAATGTCATCTTTGATGAACAGCATGTTCCAGAGATAAGGAAAAATATTACACAAATATGTTTGGATGATGAAGAGAGAGTAGAGCAAGAAAATGAGACGCAAGGAACTAATGCAGAGGATACTCTCATAGAATCTACATCATCAGAGAACGAAGCCAGCTTGCTGAGTTGTAATAGTGATGACCCGACATATGAACCCTCTCAAGAGATAGATGATGACACAATCCAGAGCAATATAAATTTGAGACCAAGACAAAATAGGATCTTTGAAGCTAACCTAGTAGAATTCTCAGTGCCACAAACATATAATGAAGCAATGAAGAGTCCACAAAGAGATGACTGGTTGCGAGCTATAGATGAAGAATTGCTTGCACATAAAGAGAATAATACTTGGACTTCAGTTGAAAGGTCTAGTCAACGTACTCTTACTACAAAGTGGGTGTTCAATATCAAGAGGGATGAGAATAACCAGGTTAAGCGGTTTAAAGCTCGTTTGTGTGCACGTGGTTTTAGTCAAATTAAAGTAAAAAAAAAAAAAAGTAAAAAACTCTTTATTGTACACCAGGAAACACAAAATGAACATGACAACGAGACTTAATGGTATAACAATTGGCGGCCTTATCGCGCGAGGCAATCTCTTACAGGCAAATAATTATAATTAAATTAAATTATATTCCTAGTAACAGTCAATTAGCAGACATGTTAACAAAAGCGTTACCAGTTCAATCTTTTGTCTACTTAAGAGATCAAATTTTTTATAACTTATGTGATTAAATTTCAAAGGGAGATATATGGTTAAACTTAAAAGATATAGATTACCAAGAAATATTCTCTCCGACAACGAGATATGACTCTATCAGAATTATCCTTTCTATTGCAGCTAGGTATGATTTAGAAATTCAACAATTTGATGTAAAAACTGCCTTTTTGAATGGGTATTTAGATGAGGACATTTTTATAGAAATACCAGAGGGTGTGTCACTTAAAAATGATTGTGTTTTAAAACTTAATAAATCTTTGTATGGTCTTAAGCAGGCATCTCGTTGTTGGAATAGAAGATTTACTGAGTTCTTGGTAAAATATGGTTTTAAACAATCTCAGGCTGACAATTGTGTTTATATAGGTATATTTGATGGGGTAAAAGTATTTATAATAATTTATGTTGATGATGGGCTTATAGTCTCTTCCAGTTCCTCAATGATTAAAAAAATTATAGAATATTTAAAACAAGCAGTTAAAATTAAAGAACTAAATTTGAAATATTTTGTGGGGATAGAAATAATAAAAAGAAATAATTGTATCTGTATTCATCAAAGAGACTATATAGAACAAATTATAGAGAAATTTTGTATGAGTGATTCAAATTCTGCTAGTACTCCAGCAGATGCTAATGTAGTTATTACAAAGAAATTGGATGAAAGTATTGTTAACTTTCCTTACAGAGAAGCTATAGGCTCCTTGTTATTTTTGAGCTCTGTCTCAAGACCTGACATTTCATTTTCTGTCAATGTCTTGAGTAGATATGTTAATAATCCAAGTCAGCAACATGTGAATGCTGTAAAACGTGTTATAAGATACCTAATAAATACTAAAGATTTGTGTATAAAGTATGGAGAAAGCAGTGATCTCACTGGCTATTCAGACTCAGATTTTGCAGGCGATGTGGACACGCGTAAGTCGACTACAGGGTACATATTCAATATGAATGGAGGACCTATAACATGGTGTAGTCAGAAGCAGAAGACTACTGCTCTCTCCACTACTGAGGCTGAGTTTGTATCAGCTTGTGAAGCTGCAAAAGAGATATTATGGTTACAGCAACTATTGTCAGATTTAGGTGAAAGTATTAAATGTGTTCAATTGTATGTTGATAATCAGAGCGCCATTAAATTAATTAGCAATCCTGTTTATCATAAAAAAACTAAGCACATAGATGTGAAGTACAATTTTGTAAGGGAAAAGGTTGAGTTAAGTATAATTAAATTAAATTATATTCCTAGTAACAGTCAATTAGCAGACATGTTAACAAAAGCGTTACCAGTTCAATCTTTTGTCTACTTAAGAGATCAAATTTTTTATAACTTATGTGATTAAATTTCAAAGGGAGATATATGGTTAAACTTTTAGTGGGAGTGTTGAATTAAATAAGCTTATATTATTATAATTAAAAAAGTTTAACCAGGTGACAGCATTGTCTATGACTCTCCACATTATTATTACTGTTTTTACATCGTGTTCTTGCTGTGCAATTGAAGAATAAAAGTTTTCATATTCAATTAATTACCATCTTTTAATTGATAAAAACACCCATAATCCATTAAATTAATAATATAATAAGTTATTAATATATAACAGTTATTTTAAATAAATGTATTATTTTGTGCATTCTTAGATACAGAAAAAATAAACTAATTTTTTCTTGAACTTACGTGACATACATCTTGAACAAAAACCTTGTACTGTTCCACTTATTTATTATTTTACCTCACCGGTTTCGCCGAGATGGATAAGAATATCTGTAACCTAGAAATGTACCTATAACGTAAATATAAATATTGAATACACAAGGGTTTCGTTTTTGAGACGCAAATAAAAAAGATTACAGTTCAGCAAACTGTATAAGATGGAAAAAAAATATTAAATTAGTTTTAATCAAAACAGGGCTAATTGTGTGTAAACAATATAATTCCCACCAAGCTGGAGCTTTAGTTCAACTTAATTGGGATTACATAAAATAAACATGGTAAATAATAATATATTCATCAAGCGGAGGTCCACGCGAGTTCACACTAGACCGATTTATAATTCTTAGAATTAAAATGAACATCATTACTTATATTATTTACTGGGGGTCATCCCCACAGCTTCGCCCGTGGAATATTTCGACCTCCCGTCGCACCTATTTAATCCCGTCGCTTACAAATTCTACAATGATGCATAAAAATTTGCCCGATTTGTCGACATTTATGACTACTGCTCTGCTCCCCAGTGTAGTAGCGTAATGATATATAGCCTTCCTCGAAAAATTGGCCATATAACACAAAAAAAAATTCTAATCCAACCAGTAGTTCCTGAGATTAGCGCGTTCAACCAAACAAACAAACAAACTCTTCAGCTTTATAATATTAGTATAGATTATACCTACTTAATTTACTGTCACACAAAATTCAAAGTACTGAAATGGAATATTCATGAGAACAACTACATACACAACAGCTGATGTAACGCTAAGTTTTCCGTCAAATGTACCTAAGGATTGTATCAAAAGTGTATTGATTTTCTCGGTTTCATACATACTGTTACGTTCGGAGGGTGGGTACTAATAGGAATTGCACTAATACCACAAATTTAAAAGGAAAACAAATTTAAATAAAAACAATAACACCACAATTAATAATCGCTACTAAACACACGAAACACAACTCTTCGTTTAGATAATCGCACAGTAACAGTATCGCACTATTTAGCTCCGATCACTTCGATTCGCTTTGATTCGCACTGTTCGCTGCCTCAAAGGAGACTGTGCAGTAGCCGCGAGCTTGTCCCTTTATATAACCTACAATCGGGCACATCTCTAGAATGTTCCACACGATACTAGTTGCTCTTCGGTATGTGCCGGAAGGTTCTCGACCTATTGCTGTCCCTTCTGGTGCTGCCTCTATCACATAGTTCTAGAATGTTCTTAGTATATGTATCTCTTTCTAATAAAGCTATCCTTGTCACTCCTTCTTAAAATTTCGCCATATACTGAAGTGGGCTTCAAAGGCCCATAAGGGGTCCTGAAAACGCCTGAAAAAGGGTTTTCAGGTTATGATGGAATGTGATAGGGGGTAACTGAAACGAACTGAAAACATGTTTCAGGCGCCTGAAAACAACGGCAACTGGGGTGAAATTCGGATAATTTGGTATGTGATAGAGCCTCCTCGGAAACGGCCTGAAACCGCTTTTCAGCCTGCTGAAAACGTTCCCAAGGCCCAGAAAATGACGTTTAAAGATGTTCACTAGTCCGCCGGCGTAACACTACCCCCTCCTAAGATATGCTCGTCCCGAGCATCGTTGTCTCCATGATATCTGGCAAGTCGGTCAACGTGAACTATCTTGCAGGGACTACGAGGACTCCGCTGTAATCGATACGTGACGTCATTGATTCTAGTAACCACTCTATACGGTCCTTCCCAGTTAGGGGACAGCTTTGGGGACTTCCCTTTCCGCCGCATAGGATAATTAAACCACACCAATGAGCCTTCATCAAACCCAACGTGGTTTGATCTCCGATCATATCGAGTTTTCATCCTTTCACTAGCTTGAAGCCCATGTTCACGAACAAGTTTGTGAACATCGTCGATCCGATCCCGTAACTCGCTAGTGTACTCGGTGATGGATCTAGGTGAGTCTGGAGGACGCCCAGTTAGAAGATCTACAGGTAGACGAAGTTCTCTCCCAAAATTCACGTATAACAGGTAACAGCTGTGCTTTCATGAGTGGCGGACCTATACGACATCAAAAAGAGCGGAATGTGTCGGTCCCAATCTTTCTGGTGACTCTCGACAACTTTGGCCAAGTATCTTTCCAGTGTCTGGTTGAATCTTTCAACCAAATTGTGGGTGATATCGTTCTCGTTTTATGCAAACCCATAATCCGGCAAGTTTCTTGAAAGACCATAGACTCAAAGTTCCTGCCCTGGTCGCTATGAATTTCAAGTGGCACACCAAACCGACAGAATACCTCATTTAGAATTTTTTCCGCTATGGTGGTCGCTTCCTGGTTGGAATTTGCATCTCCACCAAAATGTACTTATTTCCGGAGTCTGATGTTGTGATCTGTGAAATACAAACATCTTTTTGAGATTTATATTGAAGCTGCGGGCTTAGAAATTATTAATAAGAATCGTAACATCGCCATTTTTCTTATCGCGGGTGGTGAAGAAGTTGTTGCCGTTTATAATACACTCAAGGAGTCGGATAAATTATCCTTGAAAACTTTATTTAAGGCTTTAGATGCATATGCGGAGCCCCTAAAAAGCTTAGTGCTCAAAACTTATGAATTTCTTAATTACAAACAAAAGGAAGATGAAACTGTCGATGACTTTGTAACATGACTCAAGAATCAAGATAAAAACTGTGAACTAGGGGATATGCAGGACAGATTAATGGTAATCATGTTAGTAATAGGGGTTGGAGACAGTAGTTTAAAAGAAAGGTTACTGCAGGAAGGAAGTTTAAATCTAGAAAGGGCAGTATTTGTAGTGCTGCAGAAGCTGGAAAGAAGCAGCTGCAAGGGTTAGGAGGAACATAAAAAGAAATGGTGATGCCTTTAGTAAGAACACTAAGAAAGCACACGGAAGAAGAGAAGAGTGTAAATAAGCTAGCTTGTAATAAATGTGAAATGCATCATGCGCCAAGAAAGTGTTCGGCTTTTGGCAGAAAATGTGCAATATGCAGCCGGTTTAATCACTATACCAAGCTTTGTAGATTCGGGGAAAATTAGAAATTGCCTTTTATGGAAGAGGAAAACTCTGATATTGATAAGGATTTTTTGTCAAGCGTAATAATAAACAACAGTATCAAACAACAGTGGCTAGTTAAGTTATATGTGTGTGATAAGATACTAGAATTTAAGATTGATACAGAAGATTGATAAAGGAGCAGACTGTAACACTTTATCACTACAACCTTTTAATAAGATAAAGACTGGTAACTGTATGTTAAAAAAATGTAATAGCGTTTTAATTGGGTACAATGGAGAAAAAATTAGCACTGTAGGACAGGCTGAGTTGAACTGGAGATATTTAAATAACTATGATGATATCATAGTGGCAGGAGAAAATGAAAATGACCATGATAGGATTATAATGTCAAGGCAGTATAATGTCAAGTTTAATAGTGCAAAATTACAGTATAGGCAAAAGCATGAAAAATATGTAGGGTTTATATGTTTATACGATTTTAGGGGTGCTGATTCCAGTCCCGACGAATCGAAAATGGAATTCTAAGAATTCGATGAGTTTAATCCTACCGGCGCACGCCAACGCTACAACACTTTTGCTGGTTACGGCGACTTGTTTCCACCACGTCAACGTGGTACGAATCGTCCACCAAGAAGAGGACGCGGACAAACTAAGTCCTGATATAATTTCCATACTTTGCGAATGGTAAAAAAGGGACAAAAGGAAGGCAAAAAGACAATTGCTAAAGTTCAAGATATCGTCAAACAGTCGCTCGCTCTAGGTCTTAAGACAGGAGACGACTTGTTAACAAGAATCGGAGAAGCCCATACTCTCAAGGCCATCACATTATCCATCTCAACCCGTGCAATTGGGTTTGGGCTATGTCAATTAACCTTTATTGCTGTTTCATATCATGAGATTGCCGTTCCTAACATTTAAGCTCAATAAAGAGTAATTCGTAGCAAGTGGAAAGCCATAAACTCTGCCTACCCAGATGGGAGACAGAAGTGATAATATGCCTACCCAGATGGGAGACAGACGTGATAATATGTATGAATGTATACTTGGTTGAGCGGGCGAGATAAATAAATTCAAAGTGGACTGTATTTGCGGGGAAAGACAATAATGAAATTTACACGCGGTTGTCGAACGAAAAAGAATGGAAACAGGAATGGGCACACTACCTTGCTGCTGATGCGAGATGCTGAGGTGGAGGCTGCCGGGGATGTCCCTGGACTTTGATTCCTGGTTTCCTTGTACGAGTACACTATTTATCCATGGAAAACACAATTATTGCGAAAAGTCTGGTGCGGGCGCACGCGCGGTCATTGTAAGACAGACTGGTGTCTTCTTAAGTCATGGTCGCTGCCCGTGAGAGGCCAGCGGCGCGAGCGTAGGTACTTGCGCGCGTAATACAGCTGTCTCGCTCCTCCTTTATGCGAGACAAGGTAGGTGCGAAAGAGAAATGGAATAAAGGGGAGCGGGGGGAGTGTCGACAACTAATTAATTAAAAACAAATGCAGATCAGCAATGCAAAATAACGCGGCTACTCCTTTATCGTATACCGGCGCAACCATTTCCCCTCAGCACGAAGGGTTACCTTCGAAAAAGGAACAACTGACTATACAGTTGCCACTAAGCTTTAGCTGCTAAATAAACAAATGCTATCGAACTAAACTAAACTAAACCTAATCGAACAAGCTAAATTTGTTATTGAAGTTACTGTTTATTAGGCAAAGGACAAAGACGAATAACTGGTCGCAAGTACGAACCAGTTGCGGTTTTAACGCGATACGGGTGATCCCATTTGAGCCAGGGAAAACTTCTTCTACTACCCCAAGAGGCCAACGTAATGGAGGCATATTTTCAGTTAAAATAACTACGACAGTGCCGACAGTAATAGGGTTCGATGGAGTATTCCATTTCTGACGTGACTGTAGCGTATGGAAATAGTCTGTCCTCCAATGCTTCCAAAACGATTGAACGAGTTTATCCAATAATGCATGACGTGAGAGAAGACGAAGTCGATCTTCCTATATTTCAAAGGCGGGTAAGTATTTTAACGGTGTAACATTCAAAAAGTGCGCTGGAGTCAGTGCAAGCGGCTCCGAGGGATCACTAGATAAGGTTCTACAAAGAGGACGCGTATTCATTACGGCGTAGACTTGAGTGAGCACGGTGCTCAGCTCTTCAAACGTAAAGAGTTTGGAACGCAAAAAAATATGTAGTTCGGAAAGGTTACGACGAGCTACGACGTAATTCGTACCGTTGTCCGAATACATTCGAGATACGGAACCCCGACGCGACAAAAATCTTTTTAATGCAGCTATGAAGCATGGCATGCTAAAATCACCAGCTAATTCTATATGAACGCGCGAGTCGTCATACAAACAAAAAGACGAACATAAGCTTTCGTGGAGCGTATACCACGACCACTCACACACACACAAACTTACCCTCTCGCTCTGGCCTAGCAAGCGGGTCTATGCAATCGCTCTGTTATTATTTTCATATTTTTTTTGGTTTAAATTTGTTTTCCCAGCTCGTAAATTGGTTTAAGTAAGATATTAGTGATTGTGTTCGGTAGCACGTAAGTGGAATTTAGTTTTTATTGTCGTTAATCGTGTAAATATTGTGGTTTAACATTCGGTAAGTTTTTACTTTTATTTTTTTCTCTTACGTGTAGGTATCAATGAATAAATTTAACTTTGTGTGTGAATGCGCACTTTGTTTACATTATTTGCTTGTGCCGTTAAATAATTTTATAAAAATCATGTCTTTACGAAATGAACCCCCCGATAGAGGGGGAGGTAATCGTGTATGTGCAATATCGAGATCGCCCCCGGCAAAGCGACTATTTAGTTAAAATGTCACCGGTTTACCATACACCCGACACTATAAACAAACGGGTACAGACGGTTAAATTAATCAACAGTGACCTCTGCCGATAAACTGAGGCTACGTTTGCCGACAAAATCAGCCCCAGCTCCCGCCGCAGTGGAGGCTCTTCCCGCCCGGCCCTGCGTGGTAGTTTACGTCGTATTAGCGAATACACAACATCGTCTGCGACTAAACAGGCTCTTATGAAGGCTATCAAGCCAAGTAATAACGGATTTCAAGTAGTAGGCGTTAAAAAAACCGCGAAATCGGGTGTAGTCTTACGTGTTGCGAGCGAAAACCAGCTAAAGAAGCTGGAGTCCGTGGACGCCATAAAATCAGCGGGTTTGCGTTTAGAAAAACCTAAACGTCGTAAACCAAGAATATTAGTAAAAGATGTTCCTGGGTCTATGGAAGACAATGACTTTATTAGAGCATTATATCGTCAAAATATAAAGGACGAATTAAAAGTTAGCGAGGACGACTTTATAAAAAATTCAAAAATTGTCCGTAAGCGTCGGTTGGACAATGTTGGAGTTGGATCCGGAGATCCGGAATCATTTAGAGACCACGAAAGATAAATTATTTATTGATTGGGCCACTTGTAGATTTATTGATGACCTCGATGTAGTGCGTTGCATGAAATGTCAACAATACGGTCACGTCCACAAGTTTTGTACCAGCAAGTCACCCAGCTGTGCTAACTGCGGCGAGGAACATGATACACGAACATGTCCACATAAAGACAACTCTGATTTTAGGCCGATCTGTATCACATGCAAAAGGTTTAAGAAGCCACATGACCACCGTTGCGGCTCTAGGGATTGTCATACCTATAGGCATAGACTGCAGCAGCTCATTCTGAGCACAAACTACTTGTAGTTATTTCATTTAATAAAAATAAAAAAACTATTGTAACATGGAAAATCTAAGTATAGGACAATTAAATTTACACAACGATAGGGCAGCCACGGCGGAACTGGACCACATAGTTATAGAGAACAAACTAGACATTGTCTTCTTACAGGAACAATATCAGAGCACCCGCCTGCGTAACAGAGTGGTACAATTAGATGCCAAGGCACGAGCTGGGATTTATGTTTCTAGTACAAATTTTACTGTAACATCTTTGAGCAACCTCATGACATCTCATTGTGCTGTTGCTGAGGTTACTTCTTCGGCCTATAAGGTGTTTGTTGTGAGCTGCTACTTTGAATATTCACATCATGTTGATCCTCACTTACACCATCTTCGTCACGTCCTGCAGTCTCTTGCGGGTCAAAGAATAATCATAGGCGCTGATGTCAAAGCCTCTTCTACATTATGGTATGGCAAACTACGTGTATTCGATAGGGACCGGCGCTGTGCCGTCGAAGAATTCATTGCAGAAATGAATCTATCTATACACAATTGTCCCAATGCACCACCTACTTTTTGCGGGCCTATGGGCGAGTCTTCTATTGACGTGACGCTTTCACGCGGCGACGTCTCGATATCCGAATGGCGTGTCCTCCCGGATGCGTCCTGTAGTGATCATCGTCTAATCGTTTACAAGCTCTTACCCGGTGATACACGAGAGGCGCAAAGTACTACTTGTAATTTCAAATATAAAATTAGGGGCCCAAACTGGGAGCCCATTAGGGGCCCAAATCTTTTGCGTGAGCCGCAAACAGAGAACCAAATTCTCTGTTTGCGGCTCACGCAAAAGATTTTAGTCGTGGTAACCTGTCTGTCGAGGAGAGTGCTTCGTTAATGTCAGAAACTTTTACCTACTGTGCCGACGTGGCCATTGGTCGTGGATCAATTACTAACACTCGGAGATGCGATTGGTGGACTGATCGTTTGGCTGAGCTTCGAAGGCGTTTCCGGAGAGCTCGTAGAAAATTAAATTATTTTAAAAAGCATAAAATTAGTGACGGTGCGGAATACATTACCGCTTTACTTGCTCTTAGAGTTGCCAGGTCCCATTACAGGGCAGCTGTTGAAAAATCAAAAGGTAATTTGCTACGTAAACTAGTGCATGGGCTGGAAGCTGAGGGTCCGTGGTCGCATATTTACCATGAGTTTAGGGCCAACCGTTCTGTTGATCTTGCCTATGTACGAAATATCAAAATTGTAGTCGGGTTCAAATCAAACCATTTAGTGAGCCGGTAACGGCGCGTGGGCCGACTCGCGGAGGCACAACGCGCGTGCGCTCAACGCGGAGAGAGTTTCTCGACTAATGACAAACTATTACGTAATAGTATCGTGCCGCGCCGCTCCGTTCACAGCGATAATCGATTCGGCGGTCGGCGCAATCTTTGGGTGCGCGGAATGGCAATATCAACCCTTGGCTCTATATTAGGTTGCGCTATATCCTCCCCCTCCAAGTCAGCGGAAGGCTCTGGAGCTGGCTTGGCAGCTGACAATTTACGCGGTCTACCTTTCTTTCTACCATGAACGATAGCATCGGAATTACCTACATACGGTGTTAATAAACTAGCATGATACTTGCCTCAAGGGTAGCTCTCTTTATCTACAACCTCGTAGATAGTTGCAGAGACAACTTTACTGACGCGATAGGGACCCTCTCGTCTTGGGGCAAACTTACTGGTGAAGCCTTTCGCTGCTTGGTTAAGGCGATGGCTGTCTACGAGAACGAGGTCACCTACTCGATACTTTGGCCCAGGACGACGGTTCTTGTCCGCGGCTTCACTTCACACGCCACTTCACTTCTTGCAAGCGATGTACGAAATCGAGTAAATATGGTGTGATTTGCGGTACGTAGTTCTCTTGCTCTACGACCCTGCGCAGGTCGTGGGCTACGTCCACCGGGGACCGGAACTCGCGCGCAAAGGTTAGAAAGGCGGCGGATTGTCCAGTACCTTGATTAGGCGCCGTATTTAAAGCGAATCGCACAGCAGGTAATACTTCAGGCCAACGACGATGCTCTGGATCTATCAGGATCGCCAACATCTGCTTCATTTCGCGATTCTTTCTTTCTGCAGGGTTTGCCTCGGGATGATAGACTAGAGTCAAATTCTGATGAACGCCGAGAACTTGCATAGCTTTTTGCATCACTGCTGACACGAATTGAGTCCCGTTATCTGAGATAACTCGACGGGGAAAACCATATCGCATGAAAACTTCTTCAATCAACACTTTAGCGCAGCTTTCTGCGTTAGCCTCGGCCAACGGAAACAGCTCTACCCACCTGCTCGCGATATCTTCTATTAGGAAGATCCACTTCTCGCCTTTACTACCCTCCGGTAGAGGACCGAACAAATCCATAGCGAGGACTTCGAAACGTTGCTGCGAGACAGGGGTCTGGAGTAGACCAGCTGGTTTAAGATTTGTAGGCTTAAACTTCTGACAAAGATCACAAGCCTTGAGATATTTGGATACGTACTGCCGCATATTCGTAAAATAGAATCTTTCCTTGATCCTCTTTAGAGTGCGCTCTAAGCCCAAATGACCAGCTGTAGGCGCTTCATGAAGCTCCTTCATTATATCAATGCGCATCGATTCCGGTACGACCAGCTGGGGCTCCTCGGATTCTCCATCCAGATCAAAGCGAAAAAGAACTCCATTGGAAAGATAATAGCCGCGATCTGTCCATCGAGTAGCAGCATCACCGTCTTCGAAATCCGTGAGTATTTTCCTAATTTCAGGATCTTCGAGCTGAGCGGCTCGCAACTCTTCGGAGCTACGGTGAGGTAGCTCTACTTAGACAGGACACAGATCACAAGTAGGGTCAGGTACTTTATCCATTGGTGGCTGGCATACTGGACGACTTAGCGTGTCCGCCACCACATTAGCTTTCCCCGGAGTGTACTCAACATCCAGGTTGTAAGCTTGTATTTTCAGGGTCCACCGAGCAAGGCGGCCACTTGGTGTCTTTAGAGACAATAACCACTTCAAGGGCTGGTGGTCGGTTGCAACACGGACTTGGGCGCCTTCCAGATAACCACGGAACTTATCTAGGGCCCACACTACAGCCAACGCTTCCCGCTCTGTCGTGGAATAATTTCGCTCTGCTGCCGTTAATAACCTACTGGCATACTCAATTGGTTTTTCAGACTTCGGCTCTGGACCTTGGACGAGCACTGCGCCCAGGGCATAAGCACTGGCGTCTGTGCGGAGAATAAATGGTTGCTCGAAGTCTGGCTGGCGCAGGATTGGACTCGTGGTGAGTCTTCGTTCGAGCTTGTTAAACGGATCGACCTCCTTTTCTGCCCATTTCCAGGGTTTATTCTTTTTAGTGAGATCGGTCAACGGTTGTGCGACTTCAGAGAAGTGAGGAATAAATTTCCGTAACCAAGCACAAGTTTGCAAGAAGCTTTTTAGCTCTTTGATATTTGAAGGAGGTACCATCTCCACAACTGCTTGGACCTTCCTCGGGTCAGGTTCGATACCTTGGATTGTAATTACGTGCCCAAGATACGTAACTCTTTCCCTGGCAAATACACATTTGTCACGGTTAGCTTTTAGGTTAAATTGACGTAGGCGATCGAATACTTGTTGCAGATCTTGTAGGTGCACATCCAGGTTATCAGAGATTACCAGGATGTCATCCAAATACGCCACAACAGTCACGTCCTTTAGCCCAGAACGAAACCGATCCATCAGCCGTTGGAACGTCGATGGCGAGTTCTCGAATACTTGTTGCAGATCTTGTAGGTGCACATCCAGGTTATCAGAGATTACCAGGATGTCATCCAAATACGCCACAACAGTCACGTCCTTTAGCCCAGAACGAAACCGATCAATCAGCCGTTGGAACGTCGATGGCGAGTTCTTCAAACCAAATGGCATGCGCCTAAATTGGAACGTTCCGAACGGTGACATGAATGCAGTCTTGTGTCTGTCTTCTGGAGCCACTTCGACTTGCCAGTACCCTGATTTCAAATCGATGGTGGACATCACACAATTGCTCTTTGTGGAAGATAAGATCTCATCAATTACAGGCAGCGGATATTTGTCCGTGCGCGTCACAGCGTTTAGTTTCCTGTAATCGACGCAAAATCTGGTCTCACCATTCTTTTTAGGTACCAGTACCACCGGAAAAGCCCATTCAGATTCAGCTTCCTCTATTACCTCAAGTTCTAACATCTTGTCAATTTCAGACCTAATAATCTCTTTCTTTGCGGGTGTCACCCGATATTGAGATGTTGAGATAGGCGCGGCATTCCCCGTATCAATATGGTGCAAAGCGAAGGGCGTGGGCCCTCCCCCTGCACTGAAGATATCCGAATTATTATCCAGAAGTGCAGCCAACTTAATCTTATCGGCTGGAGATAGGAGAATACCCTCGCACTCACGGAGGCCGACCGAAGAACTGACCGCCGCGCGGTCTTCGCGTTCGTATTGCAGCTCGTAATACCCTGTATCGCGTAAAGAGAACCGATTCTTCTCGAAGATGAGTACCATGCCAGCGTCCTCTATAAAATTCATACCTAATAAAGAATCAGTTGCGCCAGGTAAGACTATAAAAAGAGTGCTTATTGCCACTCCCTGCACCTTTACATCAACTACGGCTGTTTCAACAATTTGAACCCGTTGGGTTCCGTCGGCAAATCTCAACTCTGTCTCTACACTATGAAATACTTGGCCATTAGCCCGCAAATGTCTAGCTAGTTAAGCTATCACTAGCAACGCATTGTTTAGCACCAGTGTCTAGTAACGCGGTACCTACAGCACCGTACACTTGCACATTGAAAATAGGACGCATAAACCCGCGATTTAACACTCTTTCACCCACAGACACTGATTGAAACGCGGACGTCGTGGCAGGCGGTGCAGTGCGTTTTCCTTTACACACTGCGCAGCGAAGCACGTTACGGACTGGCGCAGCTCCGGCTGGGTCGCAGCTGGTTCATTTTTGACCTTTTCAGCAGCAGTCGCCTTATTTTTATTTTCTAGTTTGCGACAGTCATCTTTAACGTGACCGAACAGTTTGCAGAATGTGCACCTGGGCCGAGCTTTGTTGGGCGGTGCTTTCTCATCCTTACTTACGGGAGCACCAGCTGATGCAGACGTCAAAGCCCGTACACTAATCTGCGATGACGGCGGTGGGGCAGCAGATGCAGAAGCATGCCTTTTAGTTGGCGCGACTTCCTCGAGGACTTCCTCCACTACTCGAGCCTGCTGCAGCAGCTCGGCGAACGAAGTGAAGGCACTCCTTGCTACCCTCTCCCGAATTCTCCTATGGAGCAGGCCGTACACCATATCTAGCTGTACTGGATTCTCCGGTAATGGGTGTGACGGTAGTTGGGCAATTAGGGCTCTTACCCTACAAACAAACACGTCGGTGCGTTCTTCGCCCTGCTCACGACTAAACATTTCTCTATAGATTCTATGCGGTGGGAGGCGTGGACCGAATGTTTGACGTAATAAATTAATGGCCTCCTGCCAGCTCGGGACCGAGTGTTTTACACCCTGCCACCAGGTTGCCGCAAAATCGGTGAGCAACATTGGCAGGCCTCTCAATGCCATCTCATCGTGGACACCAACACAGTCTTTATATATTTGGACGGCGTCCACAAATGCCGACGACCGTGAGGCGACGGGCGGTGCATGCCCGTGCTGTGGCATCTGCGAGTACACAGGCAGCTCACGTCCATACAGCGGCCGTGGTGATGGGGCTGAGGCGCCGGCGGACGGAGGTCCAGCAAGCGGGGGCGTCGACGATCGCACATCGACGAACAATGCAGCTCCATCAGCTGTAGACGGCATCGCGTCATCTAACTGCTCACCAGCTGTAGTGAACATGTTTACCGACTGCTGCGTAGCACGCGAAGCACTATTACCACGTGACCGTGTTAGCACCATGTCTCTATACGCACTACAAACCAAGTTCCGACACAACATATAGGTATTAGCGTACCTAGGTAACTAATCTTGTCACTAAAGTTCGACAACTGTTCATACACAACGCGTAATGACGTATATAACGTTCATAAAAACTTACGCGAATGTTTAAAACTTATATTTACACAAATTCACTTTAGGTCTCTATCCCACAAGACGCTATTACTATTAAAAGTTATTATGTACACAATAATAATGTTCGACACGAGTCTAGGTATCCTAATCTTAACTTTGGTACCTACCTACACTAAAAGTACGTTATCTCGCACGAAGCGTCACTATAGGTACACAATAAACACTAAGTATATACAAATGTTCACAGGATTACGACTTGCAACAACATGACTATCCTAGGTAACCTAAACTAAAACTAATACCTAACCTAGGATGACTTAACATGAGCACTAATATCAAGTTCGTAAAATAGCACTGTAAACAAATAAAGTTAGAGTTTGTTCTATACAAATGGCCTTTCGATTTACGACTAGGTACACGACTTTTCTAGAACGCCTAGAACTGTGAAATGTGAAATAACTAGTTTGAACTATATGATCCACAGTATAGTCACTATATAACACCAAAATATACTGTAAGTTCTATGATTATTACACTAACAATGTTCTATGTACACAAAACGTAACGAAACTGCGGGTGCGCGGGCGAAAGTACATAACGCCTCACGAAGAAAACCCGAGAAAGTCACTGTTTTCGACACTCAGACACTGTTTTTTTGAGTCTTTACCGAGACAATCAGTCTTACAACAAAACAATGTTTATTTAACCGTTTTTTCCCTAAAACACGGTCGCACGTTGGGACGCCATTTTGTAGTCGGGTTCAAATCAAACCATTTAGTGAGCCGGTAACGCCGCGTGGGCCGACTCGCGGAGGCACAACGCGCGTGCGCTCAACGCGGAGAGAGTTTCTCGACTAATGACAAACTATTACGTAATAGTATCGTGCCGCGCCGCTCCGTTCACAGCGATAATCGATTCGGCGGTCGGCGCAATCTTTGGGTGCGCGGAATGGCAATATCAACCCTTGGCTCTATATTAGGTTGCACTATAAAATTAACAACTCGCATACTATAGGCCTGAAGGAAACCGCGGATTACCTCTTACTCTTGCCTATTACTCTTACCTATTACTCTTGGATTCTCTTATACCGGGCGACTGCTCGGAGAACGATAGTGATTATCACAGACAGATCAGACAGTGGGCTCTTGAGCCACCATTCTCACTTCAGGCAGACCTACCAACTTCTGATGAGTTTCTCGAAATTGTTAGGTAGTTGTCCATAGGTAAGGCGTCGGGTGATGATAAAATCTCTAACAGAATGATAAAGGAGGCTTGCAAGCTGTCGGGTAAAGTAATTTTAAATGTTTTTAACCGATGTATTAACGAGGGAGTGTTCCCCCGTATTTGGCGATGTGGCTATATTCGGATTATTCCTAAAAAAGGCGACAAGCCGCCAGATGACCCTAAGTCGTACCGACCGATCACATTGTTGCCCTCCTTGGGAAAGCTTTTAGAGCGTCTCATAGTACCCCGGCTCCTGCCGGGCGGTATTAAATTTCACGAAAATCAATTTGGATTTACAGTAGGAAAATCTACTATTGACGCAGCGATATCAGTGCGAAAAACTGTCACTTCATCGGTTTTTCAATATGTGCTGGCTATCTTCCTAGATATTTCCGGGGCTTTCGATAATGCTTGGTGGCCAATGTTATTAATGAAATTAAAATCTCGCGGTTGTTATAAAAATATTTACTCTCTGATTTATTCATATTTTTCACAAGGTACAACAACTTTAAAACTAGGTCATTATTCTGCTACCAAAACGTTAACAATAGGCTGTCCACAGGGATCTGTGCTAGGTCCACACTTGTGGAATTTAGGATTTTATTTTTAGTTTACCATTACCGGAGGGCTGTTCAATGACCGGATACGCCGATGACGGTATGTTACTCGTTCAGTCAAATACTCGTGCAGGACTCCAGAGCTTGGCCCACACGTGCTTGCTCGTCGTTGCGGAGTGGGGCGTACTGTTACGTATTCCCCATGCAAGCTAAATTGCTTACTCAGCCCGAGTCTTCCAGTGATGGCAAACAACGCCATGTCAGCAGTACGTCCTCGCCTTAAACTCAGAGCAAGTCGAGGGCAGTTCGATCTCAACTCCCGTCGCGAAAGCATCTCTTGCTACTTCACTAATTCTATTTTTGCCAATTCTTTTTAGTTTAATTATTTTCTTTTGTTAGTAAGTAAGTGAGCTATATCGATTAAACCCACAGCATTAGAGTGTGTGTTTTTTTTTAAAAAGACTCTCGTTGAGTCCCCCGTAACATTGGTGGCAGCGGAAAGGGATTTGTAAAAATCCTGGTTACTCCTTCGAAACCGAAAGAAATACAAAGTGTGTAAAGTGCAAATTGCCGTGGTTATGCTCAGTCAGTTCTAGTGCTCCAAATCATCGTGTTCCTAACTCCCTAAAGGGGATACGCCGGTACCGAGATCACAAGGTGACCATGTATTCAGCTTTAATCACCTTCATCAGCATCCTGTAAGTGCATTTAGTACTTAATAACTACGTGCAGTGAAAATATATCAAACTCTTCACCAATATAAAGCTACAGTGAGTGTTGCAACGACGGTCTAGTCATAACATCCCGAATTCTTCGAACTACGCTTATCAGTTCCAGACAGCCGCATACTTATCGCATGGACTGACCGAAACCTTACTATAGTGACTGTTCGAAAGTATTATTGAATTTTAAGTGTATTATTTCTGTATGTAATTATTGTGTGTATCATTGTTTCCATTTTGCGTGCTAATTTTGCGCGTATATACCTTGTGTTTTTTTTCTGAATATTTATTTTATAATTTTGCAAAATGAGCAAAACGGAGAAAGGGGAGATATCTGCACCCTCCACTAGATCAAGCCAGACTATAATTGATCTAAATAGCCTATTTAAATTTATTAAGCCGTACAACGGGGATAGACAAACCTTGAATTCATTCTTATCGAATTGCAACAACGCCTATGATCTTGCTAGTGCCGAGCAACAACCAGTGCTTTTTAGATATATTCTAAGCCAATTACAAGGTAAAGCTGAAATTGCCTGCTCAGTTAAGTCTTTTACGCAATGGGAACAACTAAAATCGTTCCTAAAAACGCAATTCTCCGATACAAAACATTATTCACATCTATTAGCCGAGCTACAGGATAGCAAACAAAACGTTAACGAGACCGTAAGTCAGTTCGGCCTTCGCATCGAAGAGTGCCTGTCTCAACTATTAACAGAAATCGTCCTAACAAAAGCAAAAGAAGCCCCAGGGCGCACAGCTGCCATGGAGGACCTAGCCCTTCACCACTTCCTTATAGGGTTAACACCGCGGCTATCTAACATTGTTAGGTGCAGATCCCCAAAGAACCTTAACGAAGCAATAAGCTTCGCCGTCTCTGAGGAGAAAATTCAAAAGCTCATGCACAAAAGAAACTACCCTAACGTGACCCCGTTAGGTTCACAACGCCGCCCCTTCGATAATTTCAAACCCGCTAACATAAACAATGTAAAAACCGATGGGCAACCTTCAAAAATTTGTAGGTATTGTAAGAACCTGGGCCACGTCATAGAAGAATGTCGAAAACGCGAATATAATAACCGCGCTAGGGCGCAGCAGAATAGAACACAGTATCAAGGACAAACAAACAATTCTTCTGGTTATTTTAACCGCCAACAACCTCGCGTTCACCACGTAAACGAGGATACTAATGTTTCACGCACAAATATGCACGCTGAATACCAAATCACCCAGAATGACCATTTAAACGAACAATGAGCTCACGGCGGTGTCTCGTGAGAACTCAACAACAAAATACGACTTCTGAGGACGTCAATGGCACCAATTCATATTCCTCTGTATCTACCAAATCCGCTGTATCTACCAAAGTCACTACACCTACTAAATCCGCTGTATCTGCTAAATCCGCTGTATCTACCAAATCCGCTGTATCTACCAAATCCGCTGTATCTGCCAAATCCGCTGTATCTACCAAATCCACCGTATTTAACAAACCCTCTGTATCTACTAACTCCGCCGCGTTAAACAAGTCCAACGTATCTACTAAACCCCTCGTATCTACTAAATCCCTTACATCTACCAGATCCTCGGTATCCATTAAACCCTCTGCAGCTACAAGGACCCCTGTAACTACCAATTCCCCAGTATCTACCAAGTCCTCTGTACCGTCTGAACCCTCTTCATCGTTAAATTCTTCTATACCGATAGAATCTTCCATACTTACCAAATCTTCTGCACTAACCCACTCTTCTATGCCTTCAAATTCTTCTCTACTTACCGAACCCTCTGCCTCGTTGACTACATCACGCGTGCAACCTGTAACACACCAAAATAAAATATATGAAATTGTTTCAAATTTTAATAAGAGATACTTACCTTACGTAATCCTGCAGACGCAAGTAAATAGTCGCAACCTCACCTTCTTAATAGACACTGGTTCGTGTGTTAGCTTGATAAAAGAGAAATCATTAAAGACCATACCCATTTTAGAAAATGACATCATCCACCTGAAAGGTATTGATACAAACACTGAAACCTTACCTACTCTGGGCCACTTCCAACTCCAGTTATTTTTTAATACCAATATATCGTACAGATTTCACGTGATCAAAGAAATAGACCTAAATTATGATGGTATAATTGGAACTGATCTTCTAAACGACCTCAACGCAATTATCGATTACAATCACAACACTCTTCAAATTCGACATTTAATAATCAATCTAAAGTACTGCCAGCCTATATACAATGTCCTACCACGCTCAGAAACAATTATAGAATGTACAGTAGACAACCCCGAATACCGCGTAGGACTCGTTCTAGATCAACACATCTCAGACTCCCTCCTGGTCGCGAATTGCATAGTCAAAGTTAAGGAAAATAATAGAGTTAATATATCAGTCGTCAACGTTTCCGAGAAATCAGTTAATATAGATTCAGACATAAGAATAAAGTTACAACCTCTTGAAATCCATTCTCTCCAATCAAATTCAGATCAACATAAACCACCCTCAGTTCGCAGAGACGAAGTGTTAGATATGCTACGAATTGAACATCTCAATGACGAGGAAAAATCTTATCTTCTAGATATATGCTCGCGATATTCCGATATATTCCATTTACCTCATGACAAATTATCCACTACAGATTTATTAAAACACGAAATAAACACCTCATCCTCCGAACCAATCAATGTTAAGTCATACAGATTCCCTGAAGTTCATAAGCAAGAAGTTCAGACACAAATATCAAAAATGCTGTCCCAAGACATAATTCAACCATCTATCTCCCCCTGGTCTTTCCCAATATGGATTGTACCGAAAAAATTAGATTCATCCGGACAGAAGAAATGGAGAATCGTTATAGACTATAGGAAATTGAACGACATAACGATTGGAGAAAGCTACCCTATACCTCAGATAAGTGAAATTCTAGACCAACTTGGACAAAGTAAATATTTCTCCACTCTCGACCTTTGCTCTGGTTTCCACCAGATCGCCATTTCCGAAAAAGACACCCCTAAAACAGCATTTACCGTCCCTCAAGGACATTTTGAGTTCAAACGAATGCCATTTGGGCTTAAAAACGCTCCCTCAACGTTTCAACGTCTTATGAACACCGCGCTAGCCGGCCTCCAAGGAGTCCATTGCTATGTTTACCTGGATGACATCGTTATATATAGCCACGATCTTACTTCCCACTGTGACAAATTATCGAAAATCTTTGATAGATTACGTAAACACAATCTTAAACTCCAACCCGACAAGTGCGAGTTCCTTCGCAAAGAAGTCGGCTATCTTGGTCATATAATCAGTGAAGAAGGAGTCAGTCCGAATCCCGATAAGACCAAAGCTGTGACAGAATTTCCCATTCCTAAATGCCCTAAAGACGTTAAATCATACCTAGGCCTTGTGTCCTACTATCGCCGGTTCATCCCAGACTTCTCCAAGATCGCAAAACCCCTAACCTCACTGTTGAAAAAAGATGTGTCGTTCAATTGGTCAAACGAGCAACAGTTAGCTTTCGACGACCTAAAATCGAAACTTGCATCAGCCCCCATCCTAATATATCCAAACTTCGCTGAACCCTTCGTGCTGACCTGCGATGCCTCGAATTATGCCATATCTGCAATCCTTTCCCAAGGAGACATTAGTAAAGACCGCCCCATAGCCTATGCATCCAGAACCCTGAATAAAGCCGAAGTAAACTACTCCACCACAGAAAAAGAGTGCCTAGCCATCGTATTTGGTACTAAGGTATTCCGGCCCTATCTGTATGGTCACAAATTTACAATCGTCACAGATCATAGACCATTGAAGTGGTTATTTAACTGCAAAGATCCCGGCTCCCGTCTTGTCCGATGGAGACTCAAACTCGAAGAATTCGATTATAAGATTGAATATAAAAAGGGTGTAATAAACAGTAATGCTGACGCATTATCAAGATTTCCTGTAAATCCAATCCAAAATCCTTACGAGAACCCTATCCCTTCTACTTCAAGATTAAATAACCAAAACACACCACCTAACTTTAGCCCTATAACCTTAGACGACCTTGACATCGACATACCCCTCGAGTCATTAGACTATGACAATATACCTTCAGTCGATTTACTAGAAAATGGCGCTCTTTCAGAAATCTTGAGCCCCGAATCGAGAAATTTACCCTCGAGATCCGATCCAATCAATCCAAATACAACGTCTCACGAAGCTGTAGACCCTGTCGCAGAACCCTCGTCTACTCCTAATCCCAGATTAGCTCCCCGTGCTTCTATTTCTCCTCAACCTCCACTTACCTCCAACTCCTCTGGAGGTTCAAACACCTCTCCTTCAAACCCTGAATCCCCTCGAGATGAGAATTACAGTAACTTCCTAAAAACAATGACAAACAAACGGTTTAGTAGCAATGTTACAGTTATCGAGCATAGTGACAGTATATTGAAGAGTAGTAACAATACCTTAATTATACCCACCTCTATAGACCTAGATAACTCAAATCCTTACATAGAAGAGATAGTTAGTGAATTGGAAAACCCTGAAAATATTTTGAATCAAGAGAGAACTCTACACTCATCAATTTCATTCAACCACAAAGGTAAGAAAATATATTTCATATTCACTAAGGTTTATCACTTTAACGATTGCTCTTACCAAGATATTTTCAAATGCTTATTAAACCTGAAATTTCAGATTCTTCTCAATGCAGAAGAAGTTAATAGCGGTTTCGCAATCACAGACTTTAGAAACCCGTTCGATAAACACACTTGGATTAAAATATACAATATGTTCTGCTATATCTTTCACAATCATGAACTTCCAATTCACATCTATCACAATACTATAATATACCCTACACCATCCGAAATCGCGAAAATACTGAGAGAAAATCACGACATCCCTATAGCCGGACATTTAGGCTCGACTCGAATGTTTAATCGAGTCAGAGAGAGATACTATTGGAAACACATGCGCAGTGACATCGAAACATACGTTAGGAATTGTTCCCTGTGTCAAAGCAACAAAGCTCTCAGACAAATAAATAGATCTCCGATGCAGATCACTACTACCTCCGTGAAGCCCTTTGAAAGACTTAGCCTTGATCTCGTTGGTCCGCTACCCGAAGCAGGTCAAACTAAATTGAAATTTATCGTTACCTTGCAAGACGACCTCACAAAATTTTCCCTTGCCTATCCTATAGCTAACGCAACTGCGGAAGAGACATGTGAATGTCTGGTACATTTTATCTCGATATTTGGAATCCCTAAATCCATCCTAACTGACCAAGGCACCAACTTCACTGCCGAATTATTTAAGAAAACGTGCGATTTTCTTAAAATCAAACAAATATGGTCCTCACCATACCATCCTCAAACTCAAGGCGCACTCGAACGAAGTCATTCAACGCTAAAGGAATATCTCAAATCCTACGTCAATGACAATCAATCAGACTGGCACAAATATGTTTATACCGCAATGTTAGCCTATAATACGTCAGTTCATTGCACAACAAATTTCACACCATACGAGCTCCTTTTTGGTCAGAAAGCTTTCATCCCCGACTCTATTTATGAAACACGGGCTGACCTCACATATCCAGAATATGTAAAGGCACTGAATCATCGATTAAAACTCTCGCGAGAAAAAGCACTTGAAAATATCGAAAGATCTAAGGAAAGATCGAAACGGTATTACGATGCCCATTCACGTCCCGTACAATACAAAGTTGGAGATTATGTGTACTTAAAGAATCACGTTCGGCTCCGTAAAGCCCTCTCACCACTCTGGAAGGGACCATTCAAAGTGGTCAAAATCAATGGCAGGAATACTCTTACCTTGCTCATTAATCGACGCCACGTTGTACACCATTACGACCAACTAAAGTTGGCTCGCAGAAGCGAAGACCTAAACACTACGCAGCAAAGCAGTCAAATATACATTTAATATATGTTAGGTAAATAAGTAGTCTAATATTAGTTTCTTTTACAGTATTTAATTTCGTTTACAGTATTTCTACATCGAGAATCTTGAGCCAAGAGTTCATCGAGCCTTTGACGAACAGTTCGGGCATCTACTTTGACCCTCTAGGATCTTTAACTTTAGTTAATAATTACCTTAGCGTAGTCATCCCTATAGATATAACGTATATTAAGCCACACTTAGTCAACTTACAATATGTTCTTAATAGCTCTATTTCACTCTGTGAAGACAGCAAAGCTTTAGATGATGTAGAATGTTTCAACCTCTTCCAACCTCTAATAACACGGTATGAAGACATAGTAAGAGATACCGACGCCATCCTGTATCTCACTTCTCATAAGTATAAGAGAACGCCCCTTCTAGGTTTCGTTGGTTCACTCTCCAAAAAGCTATTCGGCACTATGGACGACGATGATGCTATACGGTATGATAGTGCAATCCGAGAAGTTGAAACTGACCAAAAGAAATTAGCATCGCTGGTAGAACAAAACATCCTTATTACAACTTCTACCCTCGAAAGCTTTAACGAAACTATTCACGTTATAAAATCAAATGAGCATGAATTGAATGTTGCCATTGGCGCCCTTTATGAAGAAGTCAAGAACCTAACTGATCTATCCAATAACTTGGGTCTAAGGTTTACGTCTTGCGTTACGTCAGGCGTCTTAGAACTCACTTCTATAATAGAAAATAGTATACTAACTTTATCTTTTAAGGTGGAAGACCTTATAAACGCAATTGTATTCAGCAAGTCTAATACACTCTATCCTACAATTATAACACCCAAAGAACTTTACAATGAACTAAATAACAATTATAGATTCATTCCAACACCAAATCGGCTACCTTTACTTCTGAATTTAAATAATATGCACAACATTATTAACATATCTTTTGTTTCATGCTACATGAGCGAGAATAAATTAGTATTCGTTCTAGAGATACCACTAGTACACCCTACTCATTTTCTTCTATACCATAACTTACCTTGTCCAGCTCCGTATGAGCCTAGAAATCCCGTATCGTTTACTACTATTATACCATCTTCAAAATATATTGGAATAAGCAAAGATATGTCTACTTACTGCAAATTAGAAGATTTAAGCAATTGTAAATCTATAAAAAGTGATCATTACCTGTGTAATACTCCTATTACTTACTCCTCCTTAGCCACTCCTTCCTGTGAAACAGAAATCATTACTAAAATACTCACCTCAGTTCCTGATATTTGCCAAATCAGATTCTTTACTGGCAATGTACAAATGTGGCAACCTTTGCAGAATAACAGATGGCTATTTGTTACATCTGAAAACTCTAAGTTAAGTATAGAATGTAATTCATCCGTCACCGAAATAAATATAAGTGGCACCGGAACACTGTATCTACCTAAAGGGTGCGTCGAGTATAATAGAGACACAAGGTTGATGTCAAAAAATAATGTAAATGTATTTTTGAGACCTGTGCACGCCGAATTAAATATAATTAACGATGTATGTTGTAATAAAGCTAAATATACAGATATTGTATCGAAACTTCCTTCTATAAACTTACAAAATATTAATTTAGATGCTATTGCTTTTGAAAATCCAAAATTGTTAAAGGATTTGAACGATATAATCAGCAAACCTAACAGTGTATTACATCAAGATTCCTTGTCTATTATAAGTATTGTTATATTTTGTCTTATTTTAATCTACATTATTATCAAAGTTTGTAAAAGAATTGGCTCTTATAGAAACCCTCCAGTTGTCGTAAACGTAAATCCTGAACCAGAAAACGAGGAAAATGAATCCTCTGATCAAATTCCAATTCCTGCCTTAAGAATTGGCTAGAAATCGCTTTGCGTAAACTTCATTTCAAAACGTAAAGTTTACTCTAAATCGGGGGGCTGTTACGTATTCCCCATGCAAGCTAAATTGCTTACTCAGCCCGAGTCTTCCAGTGATGGCAAACAACGCCATGTCAGCAGTACGTCCTCGCCTTAAACTCAGAGCAAGTCGAGGGCAGTTCGATCTCAACTCCCGTCGCGAAAGCATCTCTTGCTACTTCACTAATTCTATTTTTGCCAATTCTTTTTAGTTTAATTATTTTCTTTTGTTAGTAAGTAAGTGAGCTATATCGATTAAACCCACAGCATTAGAGTGTGTGTTTTTTTTTAAAAAGACTCGTTGAGTCCCCCGTAACAGTACGAAAGAAGTTATTTTTTGCTCCAAACAAAACATTTCAGCTGCTTTTGAAAGGAAGTTTGTAAGTACCACCGCGCATAAAATTCAATAACGTTTACATTAAAAATAAAACTTCAGTTTGCTATTTAGGATTGATTTTAGAGAGAAATTTTGCATTCGTTGAGCACATAAAAACTGTAGGTGAAAAGGCTAAAAATAGCTTTTACGCGTTGTCGAGAATATCTACTAATACATGGGGACTTTCGTTCAAAACACTGAAGGTCGTTTACGGGGCCACTTATCTTGGCTGTATGTGTTACGGGGCGCCGGTATGGGCCGATACGGCTACAATTGGGGCTGCACGGTTAAAGTTACTTCAAAGTCAACGCCTTGCCTTGATATTTTTATGCAAGGCCTACAGGACGGTTAGCACGGAGGCTCTGCCGGTGATGGCAGGTGTCCTCCCGGTTGACCTCGAAATTCAGAGACGCGCGGCTTTATACTATTCGGCTAAAGATGGCATGGATGATAGGTTTTTGTTAGCAAGAGATCGCCATAGAATTGCCAGGCTGTTTCGAGATAATGTACGTGAAGAACTTTTAGACGAATGGCAGCTGCGTTGGAACACTTCCATCAAAGGGCGCCACCTCTACCGGTTTTCCCAGACGTTCGTGAACGATTGAGAATATCCTGGCTGGAGGTTGATCACTGTGTTGCTCAATTTCTTACAGGACATGGTAACTTTAGAAGCAAATTACATTCGTTTAAGCTAGTGGAGTCACCGTTCTGTCAGTGTTCAACTGCTGATGACAAATATGATCAGACCGCCCTTCATATACTTTGGGAGTGTAGCATTTGGCAAAACGAGCGATATAATATGCTTAATTGTTTACAAGTAACATCGGGAGTAGTTTACTATGCGGATCTCGTGGCATCGACGGTGAATTTTCGTGCTTTTAAACGTTTCTGCCATACATATTACTGGAATCAAACAAAGCTCATATAGGACCCATACTATATCTACTATTACCGTGGTGCTTCCCTATTTCTATAGGATTTACACCTAGTTGCTTTCCAGGTCTCCCGCTTTTCAAAGGAGGGAAGGGGCATTACGTTCTTTTCCTACTAACTCACATTATCTTCTGATTAATTTCGTTGCGGGTTCCAAGACATGCTAACTTCTCCTGGGACTTCACCGAGATCGAGCTCGGTGTAACTTTTCTGGTATTTTGGTCATTGCTGTAGATCCCGGTTTACAGGAGTCACAGTAGTGGGAATGAGGGTGGGATTAGTCCCATTTAAAAAAATACCACGACCACGAGAAACTGTTACCCTGAAGGGGCCAGCGTAATCGGTACCCGTGTGTACGAACGGTTTAGCAGCCTGAACAACACGACAAGGATGATGATCGGCCATTTCGGGTGCGATTGTCTTCGGGCGAAGTTTGAAACACGGAATACATCTATGAACTATCGAACTAATGAAATTGCGTGCGGAGGGAATCCAGTATTTCTGACGCAAAATTGACATTAATAAATCTGGACCAGCGTGACAATTCACCCTATGGTGATATTCAACTAAAAGATCAACGATATGATCCTTGCGCGGGAGAACTATAGGATGCATTTGATCGTACTCTAATGCGGACTGGCTCAAACGACCACCAACTCGAATGAGGCCATCCTTCAAAAAAGGTTTCAAATGTTGAAAAGCGCGACTACAAGGTTTATTTAATTCCAAGTTTCTAATTTCAGACGAAAACTAAAATCGCTTAAGTTCACGAAGCACGATTAACTGAGCCTTGTTTAAGACAAAGGCGGTAACATGCTCGCGACGAGGAAGGATTTTCAAAAATCGACAAATTAAAACAACACTACGTAAAAGAATCGACCACGACGAAACACGGCTAGCCAACTCTAAGATAGGCGACTTTTCGAGCGGCGCGGTAGCAACCAAAGACGTTTTCTTTTCCTCTGGCGGCGTGGACAAAGTAGCGGGGTTGAAAGGGCTAACAGGCCAATCATCAGGTGGGGCTTGGCACCAGGAAGAGCCATGGAACCACAACGGATGATCCATAATCTGTGCAGGTGTTAACCCACGAGACAAACAATCGGCAGGGTTGTCCGTACCTGAGACGTGATAAAAGTTTTGCGGCGCCAATTCCGACTGAATTTTTGCCACCCATTTGCGACAGATGTATCCCAACGATGGGGTGAAGAATGTGTCCAACACAAAGCGACGGTCGAGTCCGAGAATGCGAAAATCCTATCTATATTAATGCGGTTGCGACCACTACTAACAATCGAACCAATGAGCTGGGCTAGAACTCGAGACGAGCGAGAGAGATTACCTTACTAGGGGCTACTTTAGATTTAGCGCTGATAAGGTGAAATGAAATGTCATCACCGTTACGAACGTGGAAGTACACAACACCCCCATACGCTTTCTCACTAGCGTCAGAGAAACCTAAAATAGTTACAATACTATCATCGGAGATGCCAACATGGCGCGGTATTCTAATTTGCTCGAGCATAGGAAGCTCGGCTCTAAAGCGGTCCCACAATTTAATGATGTGGTCAGGAGGAGTGTCGTCCCAGTCACAGTTGGACAGCCAAAGTTCTTTTATGAGAAGCTTTGCGTACATCCCATATGCGTGCGACACACGACAATACGGTGCGCTTAGTGCAGGTTGACGGTGTAGGACTAACTTTCAAACTAAACATGTCGGACGAAGGTGACCAACGCAAACCGAGAACCTTGTGCGTATCATTACTATCAAACTCCTTGACAGTCGACAAGCGATTCACCTCTTCTATCTCCCAGAATTTACAGACAGCGGAGTCCAGCGGCTCGACGGCGCAACAATATGACACTGTCGAGTTACAATCAAAACAAGCGGGTGTGGAACCAACAATAACAAACCCAAGAACCGTCTCTAAGGCGAAAGGCGCGGGGTGCGATGCGTGACCTTGAACCTTATGCTGCAAGAGGAGGTGCGGGAAAATCGAAGCGCCAACTAACAAATCAATATCTCCTGGAACGGCGTAAGTATCATCGGCCAAAGGCAAATCTCTAAATAATGAGGTATTGACTGCGACAGTCGGTAAAAGTTCGGTAACCTTATCGACGACTAGCGAATCAAAATCAAAACGCGAGTGGAATTTAATCCCTACAGAGCCTTGAACGGCTTTAGTGGAACCCCCAATACCTTTCACAACATTACAGGCGGGGCGGTTATTTATATGCAAACCAAGACGACTACAACAATTTTTACTAATAAAATTACTTTGAGAAGCACTATCTAAAAGTGCTCGAACACTATGTCCCTTACCATGCGAATCGTAAACAACAACTCGAGCGGTTGCCAGAAGTACCGTAGTAGGGCTTGTGTGCAAATTTGACAGCGAGCACAGAGCGACATCTTTCGGCTGGCGGCGCGCGGCAGTGGCGCCGCCGTCGCCAAGCGCGGACGGGGACGCAAACACGCGAGTGCGCTCCGAATCGCGCCTCAACGGCGCGGGCGGCTGTGACGTCACAGCGGACGGACGCTTAGGCACTGAGTTCGCGCAGCTGGAATCGACGGGCAAACTACTGGACATGGCGTTATTGTTTTCGAAGTGTAATAATGAATGGTGTTTACCATTACACTTGCGACAAAAATTAATTGAATTACAGAATGAAGCACGAAGTTTCTTACTGAGACAATTGATACATAAATTACTAGAACGAACAAATTTATAGCGATCGCTTGGAGTGAGTTTTTTGAACTCCGAACATTTATAAAGTTGTTCATGGTGACCTTGACAAAAAAAATTAATAATTTTAACAAAAGATTCGGCTTGCCCGTTGCTGGAAGGTTTATACGGTGACGAAAGTTTATGATTAATACCATTTCTGGAACAAAAGTTATTAAATTCCTGCGATACGAACGACGGACCGTTATCCGTTACTATAGTATGCGGAATACCAAAACGTGACATTAAATCGACTAATTTTTCGATTACTGCCTTTGAACCGTACGATGCCGTCATCATGAAAACTTCCACCCATTTACTGTAAGCGTCTACAGCTACAAGAAACATTTGATTGTTAAAGGGTCCCAAAAAATCTAAATGCACTCGGTGGAAGGCGTGCGGGGGGTGTGGCCACGGCGCGAGGGGTGCGCGGGTCGGGGTGGGGCGCAGCGCGCTGCACACGGCGCAAGCGGCAGCCAGCCGCTCGAGTGCATGGTCAATACCCGGGAACCATAGGCAAGCGCCTACGGTTCGCTCGCGCGCTTCTTCTTTCATTTTTACGACCCAAAAATGTGAACTATGTAGTTCATTACATATTTTCTCTCTAAGCGATAACGGTATAATAATTTTGTGACCGCGCATTAAACAGCCATTTTCCACCGATAGTTGAGTACGACAATAGAAATATGGTTTTAAACTATCTTCTTTTATGCTTTTTGGCCAACCTAACTCGACGTAAGATTTTACTTTGTACAAAGTGGTGTCTTGTTTTGTTTCGCGCTGTAAATCGGTTAACGTAACAGGTAGCCCTCCGTCGACAACAAAATAAACATAAGACGCGCGGTCGTCATTGTTATGACGTAAGCGCAATTCCGTCTCGGCACACGTAATGTCTTTTGCCGATGACGGTGACTCATTTTGTACAGGCGCGCGCGACAGATAATCGGCACTGTTATTCTTACTACTGACATATTCTAATACGTAGTTATATGCAGATAAAAATATTGCATACCTTTGTAGCCGATTTGCTGAAACCTCAGGTATACCGCGATGAGGACCAAAGATGGTTAGCAGTGGTTTATGATCGGTCTTACACATATTCTCATCATCACCGCGTTGCGTCGTCCAACCTTATAAAATTATTTCTTGTCTTGTAAATGTAATTATAGTACGGCGATTAAACCAACTTAACTACTAACTATAAGTTGGTTTAACTTGCCGTCTTCTATTTGCATCATCGAGTCGAGGAGTAACCATCAAGAACTCTTCAGTGTAGACTTCAGCAGCGCAATAGGATACCATTGATTATTATCCTACAATTGGCATAGCATCTACGCAAGTTCAACAAATAAGGTCATTTAAAGGACGTCACAACGACCTCTAAAGCTTATAAGTATCTACGAGAGGGCAAATAATACCTACATAAAGGAGCCAGAAGACATCAAGAATGGCTAATTTTGCGATTTGTCGGGTAATGGTGCTGGATTACTGGTGAGTCGTTCCAATTATCCCGTCTTTTTCCATTCCCGATACTTTGTCTTAATCTTATAGTACCTACTTCTACGCTCAAAACTGCCTTTATTTAGTGAGTGCAACACAAATTAAATTTATTAAGCATTGTAAAATGCAATAGTTTTCTCATATTAAGTACTTTTCTAAAGATTTGTCTTAAACTGTCCGCTTCTACATAATAAAATAACGTTATTACATACCTGCCTATTCATATACGAAGTGATTTACCGTTACATAGTAAACAGCTGATCTACGGGCGCTATTGTTCTCGCAGTCACGTATATATCCCACTAGCTGCATTTTATACGTTATAACATTATTGTTTTAAAAATTAGTTTTAAAGCTTCGTGTTAGCTTTAACTTTACTTATTACTCGTAATTATGGCCGAAAAGGGTATTGATAAGTTAATTAAGCGGCGCAGTGCCATAAAAGCCCAGTTGACTATATTTAACGGTTATATTAGTGTGCTAAAAAGTTCAAAGAAACTTAGTGATTTGCAATTGTTAGATTTAGACGGAAGGTATAATAAATTAAATTACTTATACGATATTTATGATAAATTGCTGTGTGATATAGAAATGTTAACCGACGACTTAGACAGCGAGTGCAAGGAACGCGAGAAATTTGAAAACCAGTACCACACTTTGGTGGCAGAGGCTCGCAATCTACTTGGTCAGCAGCCTTCTCAGCAGCACCAGCTTCAGGTAGATCGTTCAGTGACGAAGCTTCAAAACGCACAGGCAGGTGGTTCCAAATTGAATTCCATTCGATTGCCAGAAAATTCATTACCTACTCGTACCTTTCACAGTCACTGTCAACACTGGCTGGAATATAGGGACACATTTATGTCTTTAATTCACTCGAGATCTGACATAGACGACATAAATAAGTTACATTATTTACGTGCTTCGCTAAAAGGAGTGCTTTACTTGTCATGGATAGCTTGGATGTAAAGGGAGATAATTATGCAAACGCTTGGAAACTATTATGTACTCGGTATGATAATAAAAGATTGCTTGTAAATAATCATGTTCAGGCCTTATTTAACTTAGAAAGCATACAAAAGGAATCGTGCCGGGCTATTCGTCACCTCATAGATGTAACAAATAAAAACTTGCGTGCTTTGTCCACTTTAGACCAGCCTACACAGCATTGGGACACGCTTATTATTCATCTGATGGCTGAAAAGCTCGACACTATCACTCGTAGGGAGTGGTAAACGCATAGAAAATATTAAGAGATGGTGGATTTACAACATTTCTTAGTAGCAGGACAGACCTTTTGGAAACACTGCAAGAGAGTAAAACAATAAAAGCACAACGATATAAAAATAATTAAAACACAAATTTTGCAACAGAAATAAAAAATCAAACAACAAAATTTACAAAACCTACTAATTGTCCCATTTGTAAACAAATTCATTTCCTATTTCATTGTGAATCATTTAAATCCTTGTCTATTGAAGATCGCATAAAAAAGGCCAATGAGGCCCAGGTGTGCCTCAATTGTCTGCGACCTGGACACATTGAAAATAAGTGTAACCTAGTTTCATGTCAATATTGCAAGAAAAAGCACAACACGCTTTTACACTTACATTCAAAAGAGCTTAGCGAGTCTTCTGTTCCCGTTAACAACCATGCTAATTCAGCTCACTTAAAACAATTAAGTACCCCTACACACGTCTTGCTATCAAGATAAGAAAATGGACGACTGCTATGGCGTCGAGCACCTCGCTGGGGTGTTACTCGACAATGGCAGCTCTGTCAACTTCGTAACAGATGCCTTCTGTGGTAAGCTGGGTTTGCCACGACATAGTGCGCGTACCATGGTGACAGGTATAAACAATCCTATTTCTACTAGTACACAGTCTCGTTGCCTTACTACGATTATAAAGTCTCTTATAATAATATATATATATATATATATCAAGCTCCCAAAAACGGGACAGGTCTGGATATTGTACCTCGTTTGAAAAATCACAAATTGTTTGACAAGACTGACTGACAGGACGTGCAACATACTCTAACACCAACCAATAAAATACCAAAATAAAAAGTTATAATATAAGTCTTAAGAAAGCGTCTTCGTTAATTTGTCTAGATAATTTGATAAAAAATAACTTAAATAACCAAAATGTCTAAGCGTCCTCGTTCTATTAATTGGGATGAAGAAGAAAAGGTAAATTCATGCAGAGTATTATCATACGTGTCGTACGTATCGTTTTTATTTGATGTACCTACTTATATCATTGTATACTGTTTTAGCAATTATTTCGCAGTGTCCTTAAAGACTATACACACATTATAGAATCAAAAACATTGACAACGAATTCAAATAAATTGAAACTGAAAGCATGGGAAGATATTCACCAAAAGTAAGTTGATTTCTTGATATCAAAGCAATAGGTGTTTCGCTATGATACTTACATTGCCTATTTTATTTTCCTTATTAGATTTAATAGCTTGAATAACCGACAACGGGATCTAAATCAACTCAAAATACAGTGGAAAGGAATGAAAATACTTGCAAGAAAAACATACACTGCTTTTAAAAAAGAAAGTAATAAAACAGGTGGTGGAGCAAGGCCGGTCACCCCAGATGATGTAATAATTGAAATACAAGATTTATTGAATCCAGCAGAATGGTTGACAGACCAAAACATCTATGATTCTGATGGGATGGTAAGTAAATATTAATATATTGTGGTTTGTTTTCACGTTGAGAATATCATATTTTGATTTTTTTATTACAGTATAGTATAATCATTTTTTTTTCAATAGGATGGTAATCAATCTTCCTCAAAAACAAATATACTAGTTTGTGATGTAGCTGATGAGGAAAGTACACTGCCAGCACTACAGGTAGTTGACTTATTTTAATTTTATTATGGTCTATGAAATTATTTATAACTAACACAATTTCTTTTTAGGAAGCTACAATAACTATAAAACAAATAGAAAGTGACGAGACTAATATTCAGGAACAAAATGTAAGTCTACTAAGATATAAGATGCTCTTGGTTATTTGCAAGTGTTTCTGTGCTTTGGAAGGCATGTTAAGCCATTGGTCCCGGTTGCCAGTAAAGGCTTGAAAAATTTCAACAGCAGGTCGCAACAACCTGCGGATGTCTATTTCAACACTGCAGTGGGCTCACCACCTATAACGTGGGACAGGAATACACATGGTGAAAAGTGGGCATATAATATGCCTCTGCCACCCCTTCTGGGATAAGGCGTGATAGATATGATTGATCTATGAAGTTATTTATAACTAACACTATAATAATTTCTTTATAGGAAGCCACAGTAACTAAGATACAAGTAGACAACGATGAGAAACAAAATGTAAGTCTACAAAGATATAAGATGCTCTTGGTTGATACAATAATTCCATGTATAATACAAATGCAGTTTTGATTTAAAAGCATTTTTTCTTATTATTTACAGAAATCTATCCATGATTTTGTGGTCACACCCCTCGGAAATAGGCATACAAAGACAAGGAAGGTCTGTATATAAATCATTGATAAAATAAAACGACAGTCTTTAGTCATGAAATGCCTAAAAAATCTTTTTTGTTTTCAGAATACTCCGCGCAAGATGTTGCAAAGTCGTACTTTGAAATTGCAAAAGGTTTGTATGTTATTAAGACTAAGTTTAATATATAGTGAACAAATGACTTCTTATTTGTCACTACTTAAAAAAGGTAGATATTATTCTGGCAACTTGATAACTTGGACGGTTTAGCCTCCGGTTTAGTTATAACTCCAGTGGTTAATTATGCCTTTGACTTCATATGCTAATGTTATGTAGCACCTGAATATTTATACTCCTGCCCACTTGCCACATGATATAGCTCTCATTGTACAGTATTATGATATGTAGGTCTACTGTACCCCAGTCCTTTTCTTTTCTATTTTGATAGCCATCATTATGAGTATTTATTCATTTCCAGAATCATGAAGAATACGTATCAAATATTACACTTCATTCTAAAGAATTAAAAGACCGTGAACATTCAAGAAGAATGGAAATGGCCGAAGAAAAACATACCTTAGAAATGGCAATTTTGAAACGAAAATTATTAACTGCTCAAATAGAGCAAGAAATTGCCGAAGAAAAATTAAAAAAAATTAAGTGTTTAGAGTAGTATATTTATTTCTTTGATGAATCTCGAAGAAGCGAAAGAAGTATGCATGGATCGCGAAGCCTGGCGATCTGTCCTCTCTGACTACCCCGTCAGGGATACGGCGTGAAGATAGTTAGTTTTTTTATTTTTTATAATATATATTTTTATTACTTATATTTTTTAATTATATTTTAAATTAATAATAAATAGTTTATTATTTGCCACCCAACTTAACCAAATCAATAAATATTGACTCATTTAAAAACTTCATAAAATCTTTATCATAGCGTATTCCCAGATCCTTCCAAACCCTACCTGGATACACCCAGTTCATTAAGTACTTCTTTCACATACACGTTGGTTACAACAATACAACAAAAACAAAACTAATTATAATTTTATCAGTGTATATTTATAGAAAATATTAAAAATTTTCATTAATAAATGCTGCTCTTGATGCATTTCCTCTCATGTTACTGATTGAGCGAGTTTCTAAAGAAACAAATGTTCCATGATCTACGATGCCTTCATCTTCAAGTAGGTCTTGTTTTTGCATTGCTATATTGTGTACTATTGCCAATGCAACAATATACAATTTCGTATTTTCTAATGTTGTAGTAAATCCACGCAGTAAGCATCGAAACCGTTGTTTCCATACACCAAAGCATCGTTCAACAGTGTTGCGAGTTTTTATGTGTGCATGGTTATAATATTCTTATTTTTGAGTATGTATATTCAAGAGAGGAGTAAATAAGAATGGTGTACAGGCATAACCTGAATCGCCTAATAGTCTACCCTTAAACTCTCCCTGCTCAAATCTCTGTTTCAAACGGCATTCATTAAAAATTCTTGAATCATGTCTGCTGCCACGCCAGTGTGCCACTATGTCCATAATTTCTAAACTTGCATTTGATACAACCTGTAATAAAATAAGTAGGTAAATCCAAGTACATGACGCATATCTTGTACCTAGTCTAACTCAAGAACAACATACCTACTGGGGAATCATGGATGAAACTTCATAATACCAGCAGAAAAGGTAAGTCACATATTTATAACTCAGGCAATAGTACAAGTTATGTAGTTATATTCAGGGCAGGGAGGAGATTGATGTCTGTTGTAACGCTTGTTAAATGGTTATGTAGGGACAAATATTGGTATGGGGAATTACTTACTTGGACATTTATGGAACTATATCCTTTCCTGTTTATATAATACTGTCCAATATCTCCACCAACTTTTGGTATACGTATATGTGTGCAGTCAATGGCTCCGATGACTTGTCGAAATCCACATATGGAATAAAAATCTGCTATCACTTTCTTCTGTTCGCTCACATTTTGTGGCATTTTAATCCATTGAGCAAAATGCGATACAATGGCTAAAGCAACTTGTTTGCATATTACTGATATCGATGGTTGACTCATGCCGCTGATATCACCTGCATCATCTTGAATCTGTCGAAATTATAAATTGATATCACTTACTTTTGAAAGTTATACAAGTAATACCGAATGGTTTTTTGAACAACAATGATGTACTTACCTCTCCACGTGCCCATGTCCAAATTGCACTTAAACATTTTATATGCGGAGGGATATGACCACCTCTGGTGTCTCCAGCTAGATCTATTTTAACCATATCTATTATAAAAATAGTAGTACTTCGGGAAAACCTATATTTGTATTTAAACTCTTCTTCACCAAGTTCTTCAAGTGGATTATAACGGATTTTATAAAATTTTACACTTCTTAGTAAGGGAGTGTTATTTTCAATTTCATTGATTATTTCCAAATCATTTATATAATAGTCTCTTTCCATTTTTAATTTCCCAAAATAACGAAAATAAAGTCTAAGGATGAAGCAAAAGATACCAAGATCATCTGACAGCTAGCTCGATAGACTAACACCGTTCTTACTCCGTCGCTAAACTAGGCAGCCCCCAGGTTTAACTTTTACTCCAAGAGTAGAGTCGGATTAGCTTACTCCGTCCTTACTCAGTGTTTATTAATATCGAAATTTGTTACTCCTTTCTAAATACTCGGATTATAGTTACTCCAGGTTTACTCTATGTTTATTAAAAAGGCTGTATGAGTTTAATAACCTAGTTCTTTTTGTTATGTTTGCTCAATCACGTTATTTTATTTTGCTGTGCGCATATAAGTTATGTTCCAAACCAGATCAAAACTGCATTATTTTAATGTAATTTGTTATTTTTTATGTTTGTAACGCGTGATGTGTACCAAAAAATAAATAAATAAATTATATTATTTTAACAATTCATCTCAAAATTTCCTTTAATAATCCACTATCTGTGGAACCACAACACAAAATTATTGCATGAAATGGAATAGTAAGAGTATAGTAATCAGTTAATCTATCCTTGTACAGGCCTAGGCGTAGATTTATGCTCCTGAGCGTTGATGTGCAGAACACATTTTTAGGCTCTGTTTAGTTAGGGACACGTTCATCCTTGTACAGGCCTAGGCGTAGATTTATGCTCCTGAGTGTTGATGTGCAGAACACATTTTTAGTCTCTGTTTAGTTGGGGACACTGTTGCAACGCTATGTGATGTGGTGTACAACAACCCCAAGTAATTTCATGCAGGAACATAAATCTATGTTGGTGCATGTATGTTTGTTTATATGCCAATTGATATTTCGTATTAGTTACCATAACAATAATGCAGAGAGAAATGCAGCTCCTAATTTAACCTAATAAACTGATTGTTCAGTTCACATTGCATATTAAGCTATCGGATAATTTCTAATTCTTTCTGTTTTACATTATTTTTAGCCTATAATACACCATCCACCTTCGGGCTTAATAAAATTTGTGAAAACCAAAGTGTGCAACAAATACTATGTCTATTAAATAACAGCACTTGTTCTGTCCACAACATTTACTTTGTAAACCTGACTGGGAATGGGTGAATGAGTAAATGATGTGGAACAGTACAATTGGTGTTATTTAATATGTGTAGCAAGTTCCACCAAACGAAATACGTAGGCTCCAGCCGAAGGACTTAAAAAAACTAAATAAAATTTATTATTTAATTAAAAGAAAAAATTATAAAAATTATATACTAAGTAAACTAGTGCCTTAGTTCGATGTGAGAACAAAAGTGAACTTAAAACTATGCATTTCTTGCGCGTGGCGACGACGGGTCACGTTGCAGCTGGCCGTTGCACGTTGTGCTGACGATGCGACGCTACGCTGCCGGACACGAGGCGGTTGCTAAGCGCATCAACTGGGTCGTACGATTATATTGATGATTCGGCGAGTTATGCGATCGTAATTCCTCCACCCTTAGAGAAGCAATTATTTTCCTACTTTTAGGGAAAAAATTGCTGGTGTAGATGGTTTCGCAAATATGTGTCTTTCAGGTTCTTCAGAGGTCCCTTCTTGCTGGGAGTTGGGATTCTTCTGTATAGTTTCAGAATGTTCGCGTCTGCGTTGGTGATATCGACGAGCCAGTACAGCCAAGGTAAGTATAGTTACACAGGATAATGTTATATAGAATGGTATAGTGGTGTGGTATACCATTCCAGAGGAGTTCTTCTGAAGTTGCAATGGTGGCTGGGATATAATTTTATCCCGGATCAAGTGTAGTGATTTCAGGTTTATTGAACTCAAATTGAAGTGCGGTACATTCTTCGGTACATTCTTCTGTTCTTCAGGGTAGGTAATTTTCATGATTTTCAGGGGCTGGCCTTGCACGACGTCATTTGTATTAGTTAAGGTAAGTTCAGACGAGCTTAGTGAGCAGTGGTTTGGTATTGTTGCCAAGAAAGTCCCATTCATTATGTTGTAAGCTTCAGTACCGCAGTTAAGGTGAGTCGTCGTTGGTTCTGGAAAGGTTATCACGTAGCTTCGGTCATCCAATTGTTCTACAGCTTCCGTTGAGAGATGTATAGTTGAGAAATTGCATGTTGAATCGATGATTTGGTTTGAAATTACTTGTTGAATACAGTCATGTTGGGTGCGAAGTCTTTTGTGAGAGCTTTCATCACAGAGAAACAGGTTTCTAAACTTCGGGCATTCAGCCTCTATGTACACGAATTTGTTTCTATTAGTTGCTATGTAGGGGGATGAGAGGGAATAAGGACTTGGTAAAATTTATTCGGTGCTAAGGATAGTTTGTAGAGGTCATAGATATTGGTAGAGACTATTGGCAACTTGAAAAAAATAACAATTTGTTTTTTAACAAGGTACGATCCTGATCTTATTATATTATAGTATTCTCGAAAGTCCAAATCTATTAACTGATTTTTCCCATAAAGCGTCTCTAATTTATCTAACATGGTTTTAAGTACGTTAATACTAAGCATGGAGTGATGGGTGGTTGTGGATCTAGTAAAAGCTATTACCTAGTCATAAGAATAAAAAAAAACTATAATTATTTTTGTTTTTAAATGTTATTTTTGCAATATTCCGCTTTTTAGAATGTCGTACGAAGTCGACACGTGATTCGCCTACACACGAGGCATTATCAAGACTGTTTGGCAGCAAAAGTACTTATACGTTACCTCAACCTTTTGTAGTTCGAACGCAACCAAACGATAGCGCGATGTAGACTTCTAGTTGTTTTACTACAATTCCTTTTAATTCTTGCCACCCATGGCTTCACAAAATGGCGGCTTTCCATAGTATGATTCATAGGCTATTAAATGTTCCATTAAGCGGAGGAGGCATTTGACAAGGAATTGAATATTATTTGCTGCATTGCACAATCTAACGGCTATAGCTCAAAATTAATACACTCACTTTTATTTAAAAAGCAAATAAATATGGTTAAACTCCTTTTGTACCCATCAACTACAGAAACTAAAAAGTATACTTCTAGTCTCCCATACTTTGGGCGTTTCACACATCGTGAGGCGAGGGTACTTAAGGAAAATAATGTTTTCTCGGCCTATAGACCTCAAAATACCTTAAAAACATTATGTAATGGTAAAGATAGTATTAGTAATAGCAAAAAATCCGGTATTTATAAGCTCAAATGTGATGGTTGTAGCAATGTTTATATAGGCCAAACAGGTCGTTCATTTGATACCAGATATAAGGAACACTTAGGAGCATTCCGAAACGGTCACACAGATAAATCACATTTCGCGAAGCATTTGCTGGACACCGGGCATATTTTAAATGATAACAAGAGTTTTGAAATTTTTACATTTATGTGAAAAGGGTTAAAAATGTCCGTATTATAGCAATTAGAAATTATAAAACGGGACGGGTGTACTTTGCTTAGCGAACAAACAGACTTCCACATTTCGGTTTTGCTTAGTTTATTCAAAAATAGACAAAACAACTAGAAGTCTACATCGCGCTACCGTTTGGTTGCGTTCGTACTACAAAAGGTTGAGGTGAACGCATAAGTACTTTTGCTGCCAAACAGTCTTGATAATGCCTCGTGTGTAGGCGAAACACGTGTCGACATCGTACGACATTCTAAAAAGCGGAATATTGCAAAAATAACATTTAAAAAACAAAAATAATTATAGTTTTTTTTTTAAATGGATTTCCGCCATGTAACGCCTGATTCAATTAGTCACAAGTATTGTCACACAGTAAAAACTTTTCTTTTAGAATGCTGGCCACAAAAAAGTTTATTGAATTCGAATTTCGAATTGTTCATGAAAATAAAAATGTATACTTTTTAGAATTTTACTCATTTTTAAATATGAAGTGGACGCTTAAAGAAGACCGTGTTGCAGTTATTGCGTTGCATCGTTGCGGTTACGCGCCAATTCAAATTTTTGACATACTGAAAAATTGAATATAACCAAAAGATTCGTTTATTGTACCATCAAACGATACAATGAAGATTCTAGTATAGATGACAGGTCAAGAAGTGGTCGCCCTCGGTCTGTTAGAACTCCAGCAGTGATAAAAGCTGTGAAGGCGCGAATTCAAAGAAATCCCAAACGTAAGCAGAAACTGTTGGCCCTTCAGATGGGGTTAAGCGGAACCACGGTGAAAAGGGTGTTAAATGAAGACTTAGGGCTTCGGTCATATCGAAGAAAAACAGGACATCGTTTAAATGCTCGTCTAATGGACCTGAGACTGAAGAGATGCCGCGCTTTGTTGAAGCGGTACGCGGGAAAAAAATATCGGGAAATTCTTTTTTCGGATGAAAAAATTTTTAACCTTAGAAGAAAACTACAACAAACAAAATGATGAGGTGTACGCACACAGTAGTAAAGAAACGAGCAACCGTATTCCGCGTGTCCAACGAGGTCATTTTCTACCCTCGCTCATGGTATGGTTGGGAGTTTCTTATTGGGGCTTAACAGAGGTACATTTTTGTGAGAAAAGTGTAAAAACGAATGCAGTTGTGTATCAAAATACAGTCCTGACGAACTTTGTGGAACCTGTTTCTCATACCATGTTCAATAACAGGCACTGGGTATTCCAACAAGATTCGGCGCCAGCTCATAGAGCGAAGAGCACACAAGACTGGCTGGCAGCGCGTGAAATCGACTTCATCCTGCACGAAGACTGGCCCTCCTCCAGTCCAGATTTGAGTCCGTTAGATTACAAGATATGGCAACACTTGGAGAAAAAGGCGTGTTCAAAGCCTCATCCCAATTTGGAGTAACTCAAAACATCCTTGATTAAGGCAGCCGCCGATATTGACATGGACCTCGTTCGTGCTGCTATAGACGACTGGCCGCGCAGATTGAAGGCCTGTATTCAAAATCACGGAGGTAATTTTGAATAAACTTTATTGTCATAAGAATCTATGTTTTGTTAAGTTCATTTTGGTATATAAATGGTTACATAATGAATAAACTTGTTTCAATTATTTTATATTATACATGTGACAGAATTTATGACCTGACTAGGTATATTTTCTATCCTTTTTAGTTCGTCAAATAAGTCTTCAATATTTTCTGTAATAATCGCTAATAACTGAGCAAACTTACCGTATTTAATTAGACCGTAACTTTTGTAAGCACTTTAGTTCAAAATTTGATTAAGTGTGTAATTAATTCTACTCTGGTTATCGACTAATTGGTTAACTATTCTATCGTGTTCTTTAATCCATTCGTTGTTTAAACTAGAACGACTATTGAACTCTAATGATATTTTATCCTGATTTTCTTTGAGATTTACTAACGCTTCGTTGTACCTAATGGCATCCTGATAATCTAGGTTACCGGTAATGCTATTAATTATGGTACCTAAGCCGTCTATTAGACCTCTTTTTGTCCTGCTAGGTTCTAAAGATTTTAAGTGGTTAACAATGGTGTTTATCTTGTTATTTAAATATTCTAATTGTAGACTCTTTACACTGTTGATTGATGGCACTTGGTGGAACTTGCTACACATCTTGAACTAAAACACTTGTACTGTTCCACTTATTTTTTATTTTAACCTGACCGGTTTCGCCTTACGGCATTTTCAAAGGTTAGCACATATTTCATGTATTTCGGATGTTCGAAATACATTAAATATGTGCTAACCTTTGAAAATGCCGTAAGGCGAAACCGGATGTTGGAAATAGATTAAATATGTGCTAACCTTTGAAAATGCCGTAAGGCGAAACCGGTCAAGTTAAAATAAAAAATAAGTGGAACAGTACAAGTGTTTTTGTTCAAGATTCTAATTGTAGTTCGTATAACATGTAAGTTTCGTTATTATGTCTGTTTCTGTAGTTCTGTAATTCGTCCCTAAAGGTAAGTATTCCTTGTTCTATTTTGTCGAGCTCTATATACTGTAAAAATGTATGGTAATGTGTAGTTAGTCTAGTTTGTCCTAATTTAAACGGTAGAAGTCCAGGTCCGTCATCCAGATTGTCAAGTCTTATCTCTTGAAGTTGTACCAGGAGGGGGGCCAGCACCAGGATCAATACTCGTATCCTGCAACAATTGTATATTCTTTGGTGGTCGTTTTAGACGAGATTTCGCTACTGGGCCGCGTTTCTTTAATGTGTAAATGTGAATTGGGAGGTCAGCGGGGAGCCACCTGCTGTCTATCAGCTAGTGGGTTTTTAATGAAAACCTGTTGTTGAGGTTGGTATTCAATTTCAGGTTCTCTAGTCTTATTGCGTGATTCTATAAGGGCGGTCCTATCCACTAACGCGGATTCGTTTATCATGTCATAGACAGTATTCATTATTTCCCTGTAAGTAATTATATACGGTTGCCAGTAAAATGACAGTCGTTAAGCCTGGTTGAATGCCTTATGGGCGGCATGAAAAATTTCAACAGCAGGTAGCCACAACCTGCGTCTGTATATTTCAACACGGCAATGGGCTCACCACCTATTACGTGGGACAGGAATCCACACGGTGAAAAGTGGGCATATAATATGCCTCTGCCACCCCTTCGGGGATAAGGCGTGATGGATATTTTTTTTTTCAACTCCCTCAGCGCCAAGCCCCTTTACAGATTTCCTAATTTTTTTTCACTTTTTTGTTATATGTTTAAAATTACAAAATAAAGCTTTTTAATTTTTACACCCCTCTTTCCCCCCTTTTTGTGATTTTCAGCTGTGTGACATCTGAATACACGCGGCCTGGGAAAAAAGTTATAGCGGTTGACGGGCTTGGTAGGGGTGGTGCGCACTAGGTAGCAACAACACACCTACATACACCCATCAGGTACGGTTGGTAATCCCTGGAGATGTGTAAGTAACACTATCTCAAAGAATCACCGGTGCACCAGCTAGCAGAGCATGTGTATAGGGAGTGAGTATGGACCAACCTGGAGCAGAGAAATACCAGAATTTATAAAAAGAGGGCGCCCGGCATCTCTCCATCAAACGAATGATGCAATTAAAAAACCTCATGTTATCAACTTATTAATTATATTTATTTAAACTATATACATATGTAGACATGAATATACATATATGAAAGTAAAAAGAAATGGTTTAGTCATGCATAGTGGGATCCATATATATATGGTCACTTAAAAATAAGTTTATATTTAGTACAAATAAAAAATTAAACCAAAGTATGGAAATAGGCGTGGCCTAAAAAGACAAATATTAAAGCAGTTGTCAGATGCCTTAAAAATATCTAAATTATATACAGACATACATTTAAACTATCTCTGAGTTTTGTTAACACACAACACCGATTCCTATCATCATCATCATACACTACAACATAACAAGGTAAAAATAAAGTTTCATATTAATATTCCTTGGTGATAATAAAAAGATTATAAAACATGTGTAACTGGAACGTCACATCGGTAGTCCAGTAAATTAAAGTAGTTGAAAGCTACATATGTAATAGAAGAATGAATAGTTAAAGTTAAAAGTTATTCCTTTTAAACTTTCAACATCAGTCGGCCTTTACCGGGTTATTATACATAGAAACTAATTAAAGATTACTACTTATCTGGATATAAGGTTGAGGAACATCCAAGTCCTTCACATCTCTTCCTATTCTAGAAGTCCAGGTAGTAGGTAACCAGAGTAGAGAAAAATATCCTCTTTGCACATTGTCTCAGCCTTACTTTAAGTCTTCTTACAGACATTCACAAGGAGTAAAAAACGTAGAATGCAGGGAACGTGAAACACGTTAAACTATCAAATATTATGTTAAAAAAACAAAAACATAAAACCTAAAACATAAACCAAAAACCCCTGTAACAACAGAAAAGTTACAGACATTAGTAATTTGTAATAAAAATCACTTTCACCCTCCACATTCTGTTAAGGAATGCAGTCTAAGAGATTATATAGTTTTAACTTACCACTTATTTCAGTGGGGTTTTAACTAGATCATTCTATCATCATCCTTTTTCATTTTATTTGTTAAGTCTTTTGAAAAGCAGACTGAAATACAAAGTACAACCATCGTAAGAACATAGTATTCGCAAAGGCCAAGTAATCTTACCGATTACGAAGAAAACAAATATAAACAAATATTCTCACCTCATAGCAAAAAATATTATGTCTACATATTTGCTAAAAAGACTTCGGATATTAATCCGAATTAAATTACCATGACAGGCATATTCTCATGACGCCATGTCGTAGCCAAAAGGGCCGAGCTCCTTTCTTTTTCTTCCGCTTGATTACAGCCGGCTAAAGTCATACGGCCTATACAGCCTTGACAAAACTTTAACAAAATAAACAAAACCAACATGAAAACCTTACTATTCCTGTTTGTCACACCTCACGCAATACATTATGGGTGGATGTGAGTCAGGACAGCCAATCTATCTAAGTTCAATATCCAGCACCAAACTGAAAGACACCATAGACGCACGCGTTAATTTTAGAACGCGCCAAAAGAGTCGAAACGACCGTGACAGTTTTGACAACGTCAAACTCATGTCGTTCAGAACAAAAACAAACAATGTGAAATATTTTAACATATTAAATAATTAGACAAATAAGTTTAGAGTTATAACTAAAGTATTGTGAAAATTGAGTTTGTTTCCACAAAAGGGATCTATATGAAAATAAGGTTAGTAAGTCAAATCTTATGAATATGTAACCGATACTCAGAAGTGTTACAAAGTCACGCAATAGGCATACCTCCCAGGCCATGTGTATTCAAGAGTATACACAGTTCAAAATCATAATTAAAGCTTCAAGTTATATATTTCTTTATTTCAGATCAATGAAAACTCGTTCGCGACGAAGATATGAGGAAAGACATGAATTTGAGTTTATGTTTTTTTTTCATATCTATCTCTTTTTGTTTCAGAGTAATTACTTATTTTTGTGATACAGAATAAGCAAAAATGAACTTTTCAAGTGACGATTCTTTAGACGATCCCAATTTTACACCTGACAGTGACAGTGATTTTAGCTCATCTTCGGATGAAGATGAGGCTCCCACGTGGAATCTACCTGCGCGTTCAAGACGTTTTTCTACATTTGAAAGTGATATACCTCCATTGCCAGAAATACGACGAGGGAGATCAGCCCGCGGTGTTCCTGATGAACAGCAACAAGTGAACGTGCCAAGTACATCTGGCGCTACAGATACAGATATTTCTGAACGTGAATGGGTTCAAGAAAAACTGGCAAATCTACAATGGACAATGCCAAGTCATGATAATCCTCCTTCAATCGATTATACTGTCCCGAGTCAAGGAATGAAGGATTTATATATCGGAGTTTTGGCTAATGCGGATCCAATAGACTATTATGAATTGTTTCTGACCCCTGATATTGTCGAACACATCACTACCCAAACAAATTTGTACGCAGCGCAGCAATTGTTGTCTACTGATTCTTCTGCGGGATCTCGGAACCACCTACGGACGCCAGTTACCAAAGAAGATATACTGAAGTTTTTGGCTTTAGTCGGATGGATGGGATTGGTCAAATTACCAAGCATCAAAGACTATTGGAGAAATCACAAATTGTATGGACTACCCTTAGCTCGTACTGTTATGCCTCGCAATAAATTTGAATTGATTTTGAAATTCATTCACTTTGCTGACAACGAAACTGCCGACACAAATGATAGATTATACAAAATAAAAGATGTAATGTCTATGTTTATAAGAAATTATCAAAATGTCTGGTCTGAAAACTGTCGTTAAGACAAACAGAAGAAATGAACGCGTAATAAAGCCTGCCTGCATCGAAGACTACAATAATGGAAAATCGTCAATCGATGTCAGCGATCAGATGGCCACTTACGGGTCTGCTTTGCGGAGATGTACAAAGTGGTATCGCAAACTGATGTTTGAGATAATTTGGGGTACCAGCTTAGTAAACGCTCGCTTTTTGTACAATCAATATACCTACAGAAAGAAAATGACAATTACCGAATTCCGTGAATATGTCGTGATGGGAATGATTGACAGAGCTAATGTGGCAACTCACCAAACTCCGATTCCCAGGACACCATCAAGTACCAGTGTCAAACACCACCTGGTCGCTAATATGGTAAATGGAATAAAAAAGAAAACACGTTGCTCTGAGTGTTACAAAAAGTATGGACGACAAGGGAAAAGTATGGAAAACAAGGGAAAACTATTGACGGGAAACTGAATAAAGCTGCCCAAGTTGTAACGAAATGTTCTGCGTGTAACATTTCTGTATTGTCTGATACCTCAGGATATGAATTTAAGTTAGATCCCTTGAAAATAAATGGCTTTGGGCCCCACTTACCCGCCTCCTCGACCAGCTCTGCGCCTGGGTAGACCTCGATGTCCCGGGACGGTCCAATCAATTCGGAGGGTGCACAATTAGTTAGGGTCGACGAATAACCGATTTATTTAAGGATCTTGCTGGTATTCTTCTGTTTTACATAATTTTTGCGCGGAGCGCGTGCCGGTTGTGCGCTCGAATTTTATGCGACGGTGGCGCTGCGCAGTGTGCGCCGCGCGGCTTGACTGCGGAACTACGCGGCTCGCGTCGGGCGATGGCGCGTAAGCATTGCGGTTGGCGGGTGATTTAAATAATAGGCCCAAAACCCTACATTCCCCCCACCAAAATCCGCTAGGATTTCCCAGTTATAGAGCCAAGGAAAAATTACAAATTGTTGATAATTAAACTAACTGTTGAGTGTTTAACAATTGTTGAAAGCTAAATTAGATTGTTGAATATTAAACTAACAATAATTGTTGAAGTTAAATCAACAAATAATTGACAACGTTTTATGAGAGAAGTGGACTGTATATTCTGTTAAACTTAATAGTATTCTAAGATAATAGGCTAAATTATGAGATTAAATGAATTACAACATTAAGATTACTCAGACCCATCCAAGGGGAGAGGGCTGAGCTTATTTACTGGCCTCGTAAGCTCTCCTCTTTTGGTGCGTACACTGACCACGCGCACAACACCATCCGGACCAGGATGCAATTTTATAACCCTACCTAAAGCCCATTGAAGAGGAGGTGTATCAGCGTTCACGAGCACTAATTCATCGATTTGCAAGTCTCGACAACTATCGAACCATTTCTGACGTTGAAGGAGAGTGTGCAAGTAATCTTTTCGCCACAGACGCCAGAATTGTTGAGACATTTGCTGTACTAGTTGCCAGCGGCTAAGTTTTCCTGATTGAGCAGTGGCAATATCATACTCCGGTGCTTCTAATAGATCTCGTCACTAAAACCTGCGACTCGATAGAAGTTTTGATTTCTGGTGGATTTTCGTCTTTGAACTCGTCCATAGAACGAACTGGCCATGAGTCACACCCCAGCCATTTCGGACCGCTAAGCCATTCAGGCATTACTAAAAGAACTGAAGGTAAGGTGCCACGGGAACATACGTCCGCTGGGTTGCTTTCTCCACTCACATGGAACCAACTATCACTGGGAATCGTGGCCAGTATCTTGGTCACGCGAGTTGCTACAAATGTTTTTAATTTGTAGCTGGGGGTATTCAGCCACGCCAATACTACAGACGAGTCAGTGAAGAGCAAAGTCGAGTCGATTGTTAGGTTGCGATCTTTGAGCATGGATGTTACATACTTGACTAGTTTGGCCAGCAAGTGTGCAGCCATCAACTCCAAACGGGGCACGGAAACCGTTTTCAATGGAGCAACTTTAGATTTTGCTATAAGAAGACTGACTTTCTGTTCATTTGCACTATTGGACGTGTGCAAATATACTACCGCTGCATACCCAAGTGTCGATGCATCGCTAAAGCCTAGAATCCGACAGTAGGTATTTTGCTTGACCATGACATGTCGTTCATGTCTTAGTTCTGACAGGAGGGGTAGTTCCCGTACGTATGCAAGCCACTCTGTTTCAAGGTTTGCCGGCAAACGTTGGTCCCAGCCTAGCTGGAGAGCCCAAAGTTTCTGCATAAAACACTTGGCATAGAACACACAAGGGGCTACAAACCCAAGTGGGTCGAACAAACGTCCTATCTGAGAGAGAATGGACCGCTTTGTGACTTCTTGATTTAATGGCGCCGTTCGAAACGTGAAATAGTCAGTGGCTGATTGCCACTGAAGACCTAAAACCTTGAGTGACAAATCTTGATCATCGTCAAACTCAATGGGTGTCTCTCGGTGATCTTCCGGCACAGCAGCTAGGATCTGTGGACTATTACTTGACCACTTGCGTAGAATGAAGCCAGCGCTTTGAAGCAGTGCGCGAAGAGCAGCCTGAAGCTGTAAAGCGTCTTCTACCGTGGGTAATGACCACAACAAATCATCCATAAAAAAACCGGTTTTTAGAGTCAATGCCGCATCGGGATACTTCTCAGCCTCGGACTCTGCTAACGTGTGCAGCACCTTGATTGCTAGGTAAGGACTACTTGCCACACCATAAGTAACTGTATTGAGCTCGTAAACCCGCATGGGTTGATCTGTTGAGTCTCTCCACAGAATGTGTTGATAATTGCGTTGCTCTTTGTCCAACGAGATAAATCTATACATCTTACAGATATCCGCCGACAAGCAAATCTCGTACAGCCTAAAGTTGATTAAAAGCCTATTTAGGTCTGTTTGTAGCTTGGGACCCGGTAGTACCACATCGTTAAGCGATTTTTGATTGGTTGTTTTGCAAGACGCGTCAAACACCGTTCGCAGCTTCGTGGTACTGCTGGAGGGTTTTACAATGCAGAAATGCGGGATCAAATATTTGGAATCCACGTTCTTCATTTCCCCTAAGCAAGTCATGTGACCCATGGAGTCGTATTCGGCCATGAATTCGTGGTACTGGGTCTTTAATTTTGGGTCGCGGTTGAGCTTCGCTTCTAAATTTATCAGCCTCCGTACGGCCATTTGTCGAGAACCACCGAGTTTATGGTCCAGACGAAATGGATACTTGACCGTAAATCGACCATCTTTGTCGAGACTATGTTCTTTCGCAAAGAGTTCTTCAGCCAAAATGTCATCTGGTTTCTGAACTTTCTCCAAAGGTATGCTCTCGACCTCCCAGAACGCATTCATGACTTGCTCAATATTCACGGTGCTTGTTAAGCCGTAAAAGGCAGCTTCCGTATCATCCTTAACCCCCGCTAGCATGGCAACACTATTTTTATTTTGTTGATCTAAAACAACTTGCCCTGTGATGACATATCCAAATATAGACTTTATCGCCACAGGAATCCCAGTTTGAACAGGTAATATTTTATCACCGCTGTAAATGTAGGGAAACAAGTCGCCTGCTAGAAGCAATTCGACCGGTGCCGGCTTATAAAAGGTGGGATCTGCCAACTCAAGATGTTTATATTGTTGACAAATCTTGTCTGGTATATGCATTGTCGGTAAGTTGCCTGCTATAGAAGTTACAACCACAGCATCCGTTGCTAGTGTAGGCGAGCTACTATCACGTGGCTTTACAGTAAAAGTTGTCAAACCGAAATGCCGTACCCGGTTTCCACCCAAGCCAATAGGTGCAAAATTACACTTACGACGCGACAAGCCTAACCTCTAACGTAACGCAAGACTGTGCGTCTTGCGTTACGTAACTGGACATAGCGCCGCTGTCAATTAATGCACGCACGGTGTGGTACTGACCCCAAGCATCTGCGACGTGTATAACAGCAGTGCCGAGCAAAACTGTTTGTTCACTTGAACAAGTAAGAGCCACCACATTTTCTTTGAACTTAGCCGAATCGACGTGAAGGGAAACGTGGTGTCTTTTTTTGCACACTGTACAACTATATTTGGACGTACAATCCTTCACGGTATGATCATCACGCAAACAGTTCTCACACAACTTGAGCTCTTTGACTTTAGCAGTGCGTAACTCAGGTGTGAGATCGTTGAAGTCAGTGCATCGATAAATAGAATGTGGCTTTTGACAATACAGACAAGTAGGAAAATGTTTCGACTCATTCTTATCAGTACTGGCCACACCAGACGCTAATGAAGGCTTCTGAAATTTATTTGTTTCCGAAAACCGTGACGTTGTATGAAGGGGCGATTTTAACGTATTAGATTTTGGGGGCCCGGCTGGCTTCACGCCACTTTGCGTCACCGATTTGCACTCCGGCATCTCTAATACGCGCGCCTGTTTCTCTACAAACGTCAATAGATCCGTGACGGTAGGTATTTTACCCGGAGACATGGTTTGTTCAAATTCCCGCCTTGTCACAGGATCAAGGTTACGCAGCGATACATAAAACAACACAAAACTTGACAAATCCGGAATGTTTAACATTTCTAATGCCTTAATATTTTCTGTATAGGTTTGCATAAAATAATTAAGGTTTGATGCAGATTCAGTGGTCATGCATTTGAAAGAAAACATTTTGTCTAAATACGATGTGGCTAATGCTCGCTTATTTTCGTACCGCTTTGCAAGGGCACTCCAAACTATAGTATAATTATCTGAATTAACCGGCATCGATTTGACAATAGAGAGTGCTGGCCCGGTTACGGACGACAACAAATAATAATATTTTTCGATGTTACTAATTTCCGAATTGTCGTGTATGAGTGCCTTAAAAATATCACGAAACGTAGTCCAATTTTCAAGTTTACCATCAAACTTGTGGATTTGTAGTTCGGGCAATTTTACCCTACGCTGAGTACGACCCTGTTCTTTTAGGTCGGTAGTACGGCCCTGTTCTTTCATGGCGGATTCATTTTTAAGTATATCTTTAGGTTTTAATTGGTTAGCAACACTCACACATGTGTAATAAAGCTCATCAAACGATTCGATTTCGTTGTACGTAGGTACATACTTAGGTTTGTATTTACGATATAACGTATTAATTTCAGCAACGCATCTATCAAATTCCGATCGAAGACTAAGCAAGTCTTGAGCTCTAGCAGTGTAAGTCGACTCCATTGACGGATCGGTTAATACTGCTTTCGACATTTCGTATAATCTTTGAACGCGAAGAAAACACATCTCCTTTGACGTCAAAAATGGCTGCAATAGATCATCTAAGTCTATGTCTTTGTTTAGATCGTCTGGCATTTTGAATAGGTACCTAAGCTACGTACGTTACTAACCTACCCAAATGATAAACAACAATATTATCCAAAATGAAAGTATTGAAGTACCTAGGTACTTAGTAATTTTACTTATTTCATATGTGAAGTAGGCACATGAATGTGAAATTATTATTGTTTATAAGATGTTTAGATGATTTTACGGGTTGATAATAGGTATTATTACCACTTTTATAATTGATTTTATAGGTTTTTTAACTACGATGAACACTCAATATATGATGAAACTTTATGTACTATCGGTAAATACGAGTAGCTGGTAAAATCTATATATTGTTCACACCGCGATCGAGACCGCGAGGGGGCGCGTGGCGCGGAGTACCTAAATACCTACGTGCCGGGCTCCGGAACTGCGCACGGTCAGCGACGCACCAATTCACAATATTTTACTAACACTATGCACTATTATCACACAATATTCACTAATAGCACAAGTACAATAAAGTAAATAGGATTCGCTGTGTAAAATACGAAGAAGTTAACAGTTCACACACACGTACATAAGCACATACCTCGGTAGAATTACGTGAAATTATGTTTAGGTTTTGATTCTATAACTGGTTTATCTAGGCTCGAATGCCCAAAATGTATTGTCTGATAGCTCAGGATATGAATTTAAGTTAGATCCCTTGAAAATAAATGGCTTTGGGCCCCACTTACCCGCCTCCTCGACCAGCTCTGCGCCTGGGTAGACCTCGATTTCCCGGGACGGTCCAATCAATTCGGTGCACAATTAGTTAGGGTCGACGAATAACCGATTTATTTAAGGATCTTGCTGGTATTCTTCTGTTTTACATAATTTTTGCGCGGAGCGCGTGCCGGTTGAGCGCTCGAATTTTATGCGACGGTGGCGCTGCGCAGTGTGCGCCGCGCGGCTTGACTGCGGAACTACGCGGCTCGCGTCGGGCGATGGCGCGTAAGCATTGCGGTTGGCGGGTGATTTAAATAATAGGCCCAAAACCCTACAATTTCTATATGCAAAAATTGTTTCAATGAACTTCACTGACATAGAATTGTTTGACCTGGATTTTCGCAACAAACCTGAATTATTAAGTCTTTTCCAGTGCTAAAATGTTGATTTATATGCAATAAAAACGTAAAAATGTATAACTTTTTCTTTCATTATTTTCCTTGTTACATCAAAAATATGAGCATAGAATTAAAACTTATATAAAAAATGTATTTATTAACCGATCCCCAACCCACGAATACCGAAATATTACGCCAGGCCAGGGCTTTCATTTTTACTAAGAAGATGTATGGGACGCGTGCGCTTAAAGGAGACACATCGCTCGGAACGAAAACCGAGGTGTGTATACTTTTGAATACATAGTGCAAAGGACAGTGTGGGACTAAAAGATACACATGGCGCTGAGGTGATGGTGTTAAAAGAAAATTTTACAAAAATTATATACTTAGTAAACTAGTGCCTTAGTTCGATGTGAGAACATAGTGAACTTAAAACTATGCATTTCTTGCGCGTGGCGACGACGGGTCACGTTACAGCTGGCCGTTGCACGTTGTGCTGGCCGTTGCACGTTGTGCTGACGATGCGACGCTACGCTGCCGGACACGAGGCGGTTGCTAAGCGCATCAACTGGGTCGTACGATTACATTGATGATTCGGCGAGTTATGCGATCGTAATTAGCGCCATCAATCAACAGCATAAATAAATACTATGTCCATCAGATAAATAATTTTTCCAAAAAATATTATTCTTATGGAATTGACATACCTATCTCAATTATCAAGTTCATTTTATATTTTCAGGTGAATATCAACCCATCTCAGGGCTTAAAGGCTCAGATAACCTGACCCAACAACAAATAGGATGTGGTGCCACAGGAAAAAAAATATTGAGATGTTTTTGTTTAGTTTTCAACATTTGCCCAAAGAACTTGTGGAGGGCATTTTCATTACTACCCTTCACTGGGGAGAAGTTTTTGTTCAATACTACTGCTTTTTTGCTACTAGATTGCTTGATATAGAAATAAAACTTGTTGATTGCGGTCATCATGTAAAATCAAAGTAATAGGGTAAATTAAAATAAATATAATTATTTATTTTAATTTGCACTGGCGACATGTTTTTTTTTTGTATCCTGCTTGACGCAACAATCTGTCTTTTAGACATTTAGCCTCTCCTTATTTTAGCAGTGAGAAATTGTCTATTGACCACTCTCGCTTATATTATTGGGAATTGGTTTATTAGACTTGGAAGACTGTTCCTCCTCAGTCGTGTGTATTATATTATTACTTCCAGTTCCCCCTAAATCAGCAGCTAGGGAGTTCTCATGTTTAACAACTTCACATGTTCACATGTAACAACTAATTAATTAAAATTAATTATTTCATTCTAAAAAATAAAAACTGAACCTAATCTAGGTAAGCTAGTGCTTCCCTTATTACTGCCTAGGACCTTTATTGGCGTTGTTATCACTACTTATTTATTTAAAGGTTATTTACATATGAAAACCTATACCTATTCCTGACTACCTATTCTTAACTATGACTTAATAACTGGGAATCATCTTATAACATTTAAACATAGCTAACTGACACATGTTATTTGATGTTTTAGATGAAATTGTGGTTCAAATAATAGGACACCTATTAAAATTAAGAGAAAGAAGCGGCTTGTACGGAAACTAAATGACTTAACTCCCCGATGCCTACTACTAATGCAAAAAAACAATTGGGTTTGACACCTAGAGCCAAACGGGCAATGAAAATGTCCAAAGAAAAATATTTTGAAAAACTAACAGAAAAGTTGAATCCTATAGCAAAAAAAAACATTTTGGCTGCAAATAAAGCTGTGCACCAAAAATAAATTGGGCAGAAGGTATTCTGATGATGAAAAATAATTGCATTGTCTATTATGAAGCAAAGTGCAAAGAGTTATAAATTTTTGCAAAAAAAAAATTATACTACCATCAAAAGGTACTCTAAACAAAATGATTAGTAACCTGAGCATTGAATGTGGAATAAATCAAGTCTTTCATCTATAAAAAAAGAGGTATGACTGCTTTGATTACACTGGGTATAATGATTTTAACTGGAATTCTTGGGTTAAATTTTTTCCATGACAATCATAAGTGTACATGAACAATTTATGTTTGCTTAGCAGTATGTAGATCTCATTAAATTTTTAATATATATTTTTTTTCAGGTTGATAATTGGCCAGTTAATAAAAAGTACTGCTCTTTCACATTTGATGAGGTTGCTTTAGGTCAGCACTATCATATGATAAATTTAGAGACACAATAAGTGGATTTGTGGAGCTGGAAAACAAAAGAAGGCAGTTTGCTGATCATGCTTTAGTTTTCATGGTTCGTGGAGCTCTACACAAATGGCAACAACCTATTTGTTTTTATTTTTGTGAGGGTGCAACCTCTGCTATAGTAGGTACTTAAAGGTATAATTAAAACTGTTACAGCAGAAGTTATCAGTACCGGGTTATTTCCTGTGGCCTTTGTATCTGACCAAGGCGCGGCTTTTAGATAGGCATTTAATAAAATGCAAGAAGAAACAAGAAGGCAACAGTTAATATCTGGTGATAAAATTGGTATGTTTGCATTATTTAGTATTATATTTTATTTCTCAGTGCTTACAAATAAGGGTTTAAAATATTCATTAGCAAACCTTGCTTTTATTTGGTTTCAGATGGAACAATAAAAATAGGAGACCACAATATTTGTGCATTATGATCCACCTCACCTAATTAAGGGATTGAGAAATAAGTTTTTGAATAAAAATATTATGTTCAATGATAAATTGTGCAAGTGGGATGATATAATTGATGTCTATCAGACAGATTACAAACATGCTGAAATACGCTTGCTTCATAAATTGTCAGACGAGCATGTAATACCCAACAAAATAAAAAATATGAAGGCAAGAAACCCTGTTCTTTAATCCCCAACTTTCAATTCATATCGTACGAACGAGTGTTACGCACACATATAGCATTTTAAACGATTAGAACTAATGGAAAATTTCGCTGTCAAATTGTTAGGTTTTATAGCCTCTTAGCCTCTTGGGTATAGGAACAGGTTTATAAAACCATGACCAGCAATTCAAACTTTCAGCAAACTTTTTTTTAGGAACATTTAAAATTTTCAGTATAGATTTTTTGAGAAATTCTTTTTATCTTTTAGTTTAAACAATTTACGTTACAGATCATGTAATTATGCTACAAAATTGCCGTGTGTTAAACTATTCTTTTCACTACGATTGCGAGAAAATAAAATAATCCAATACAATATGAATTAAATTATTTTATTAATATTTTTTAAAATAATTTTTACAATAATTTTATTCTGGATATTCAATGACATGCTTTTTCCCGCCAACTTCAGATCTCTGTAAATCTGTAAATCTGGCAACGTCGCATCTACGCGCGAATTTACATTTCAATCTCTTACGAAAGTCAGACAATCAAATGTCACAATGTAAAATTCTTACCACTACAATCGTAAAATCTTACAAATATTCAAGCCTGAGAAAAGGTATTTCTTGGCTATAAAACTATGGAATTATGGACTTTGCGAAAATAAGAAGCTATATGGTGATAATGTTAATTCAACTCTAATTCCAAAAATAAGCAGTAAGCTCAGGAATAGTAATTGAAATTAGTATGGGAAACGGACCACCTTTATTTTAAATATCTAACACAATAATAAAATTATTTTTAAAGATTAATTTTTACATATAAAGTTTATGTTAAGCTATTAATATACAAATACTATTTATTTAAAAATATACATACATAACATAACATGCTTTATCTGTTTTAGGTTAAAAATTGCACGCGGGTTTTTAGCAAGACAGCAGCCTTGGCGTATACAGCTCAATTCTGTAAGTTATGATATTTGACGAATTAATTCACCAGCTCTAAAAATTAAATAGGTGTAATAATATCTATATATATCGGCCACTTTCTATCACCGCATCTCTCGCCATCGTCAGCGAGCTCATCCTCACACATTGGAACCGAATTGGTCCCGCACTGTGCGAGTCTAGCAGAACTTGATGCAAATGATGAGAATAGAGCAGAGTTCGAGGCATCAGGAGCACTACCTTGACTGGATTTGACATCTGTAGAGGTTAAGAGCACTGTGACAATACTTGGTATTACTCCTGAAGATATCTCAAAGGAGTACTCTTCAATTGAATTTGATTTTGAAGAATTGTTATCTACTTTTACACGGTATTGTACGGATTACGATCATGAACTGACAGAGAATAAAGTTAGCAAGGCCCTTGAATGTTGTGCTAAAATTCTATTTGAATACGGTCCTAACTTAAGAGCAGATAGGAAATCTAAGGGCGACAAGGCAGTGAGGTTAAGGTTCCCTTTCAAAAAAAGCAGAAAATGGTGTTGAACTGCTAAAGATCAAAACATAGATAGTCTCTACATTCAAAGATATAACCTATACCAAATCAGAGCTAGAAGGTAAGATGATACTGACTTTTAGACAGGCAGCCATGCTAGCAATGGTCACCTTTTCTCGTGCCATAGAATACAGCTATAATAAACACAACGGATCAAAGCTTTTGACACCACTATGTGGAGCTATCTTCTCTAGAGATAGTATAGAAGAGATGGCTGAAGAGCTTGGCCTAGAGATCTTAACTGTTCTCAAGGTAATAAATGAAAGCTTAACTTCTGGAGGGCAATACCTTGCACATTCTGATCTATCTTGCGCAGTGGTCTGCATGATAACTTCCACTAAAAGGATCACTGATAAAAATATCAGAAAATTAATGATCTCTAAGGTGGTTAAACAATATATCCACAAAGGTAAACTGTTTAATGTGAGAGCCTTTTCTATATATGCTAAATACGCACTAGGTGGTGTTCCCGCTGGTCTAGATCCTGGAACATTAATCAAGGCATATATAGATGTACAAGAGATGCAAGTATCTGCCAGGGCTAAAGCAATGGCAATCAAATCAAAGTCAAATGCGCTGCCTACTGCGGACGCTCCGGTTGTGGAATGAGCTCCCTGCCGTGGTTTTCCCGAGGGACTACAGCATGGGGTTCTTCAATAAGGGTGTGAAGAGATTTTTACATAGTAGGCAGCGCGCGATTTTTTTAAGATTTTTGGCTTGGTTACTAGACCTTTGAGCCGCAGCGCGCGAGTGATACCCCTGGTGTTGCAAGCGTCTATAGGCTGCAGTAACCGCTTACCATGGGCCGCATGCTTGTCTGCTACCTCAGTAGTATATATAAAAAAAAAATTTTTTGCAGCTCACTATGTCGATGCAAAGAAAGTGAGTTCCACTCTGAAATATACTTCAGAGTTAATATCGTTTCTCGACGATTTATTCGACTCTTGCAACGGAACTGCATTGGTTAGGTTAGAGTCGTGGAAAACCATTAAGGGCTGCTGCCAAACAGTCAACACCACATCAAGCATTTTGGGAAGAAGCTATTTCTAAGTTAGATAAGATGAAATTTGTGGACAATAATAATAAAATAAGAATTATCCCATATCAATTTATTTTTATAATTACTTTAAAAAGCTTAAGACAGCTGTAGGACTTTTTTAAAACAAAGGGATGCAGATTTATGCGCCCGCGCTACTTCAATTCGGATCCCATAGAAAACTTCTTTGGGCAGGTGCGCGCATACAGTTTCCGAAACAATGACCCGAGCGTCAAGCTTTAAAGCAAATATTTAGGTCGTTATTAATAACAAGATTAATTAATTTTCATTCAGACAGTTTTAATTGTGAAATTGCGTCAGGGAAGCAAATCTTAAAGTTACAAAATTTAATACTAACAACTTCGCAGGTTACTAATGAAAATATTCCTTCATCGTCCTTTAAAGAAAATTTGCTCCCCATTGCGCACAGCGAAGATATTCAAGCCGAGGCTCGTAAGGAAAGGTTAAGTGTACACTCGCGAGCGTATACTGTAGGATGGGTGATAAGAAAATGTTTAAATAAATTAAATGCAAAGAATGCACGAAAGATACGAGTTTGGATCTAAAAGTTCGTGGCCTAACACAGATAAAGCAATGCATTTTTTTTAAATCTACCCTCTATCAGTACTATGGTTATTCAGTAGCAAGTAAGCAAAGTTTGGTTCAGTTTGTGCGCGCGAAATTTTTTTTGTGGATATTTATTTAAGAGTATCGGAAAAGATTTTCAAGTATGAACAAAATCGAACATCGCGCATTGATTAAGTACCTGCATAAAAAAGGTCTATCATCAAAACATATTCATGAAGATATGGTGAGCGCATTAGGAGAATCTGCTCCATCCTATTCCGGTGTAAAAAAATGGGTAGCTGAGTTTAAGCGAGGTCGGGAGAGCGTTGAAGATGATCCTAGGTGTGGAAGGCCTGCAACGTCTACCACCAAGGAAAACATCGATAAAATAGGTTGGGTGCCTAGGTTGCTTTCAGTCGAACAAAAACGCGTTCTCTTCGCAATTTCGCGTGACTGTTTGGAGCTTTTTGAGGCAGATTCCGAGGATTTTTTATCCCGGTTTGTTACTATGGATTAAAGCTGGGTTCACCATCATACTCCCGAATCCAAGCAATAATCGAAACAATGGAAAAGATCGGCTCACCCACTCCGAAGAAAGCTAAGGTCGTTTTGTCGAGTAACAAAGTCATGGCTTCGGTATTCTGGGATGCGAAGGGAATCATTTTTGTGGATTATTTTTCATAAGGCCTAACTATAAATTCAAGTTATTATTCTAACCTTTTACGACGGCTTCGCGAAGAAATGAAAGTAAAACGGCCGGGTATGTTGCGTAAGGAAGTTTTGTTCCATCAAGACAACGCGCGGGTTCACACTTCTGCCGAATCAATGGCTGAGATCCATAATTATGGTTACGAATTATTGCCCCACCCACCTTATTCGCCGGATTTAGCCCCCTCGGATTATTATTTATTTCCGAATTTAAAGCAACATTTAGGTGGTTCGAAATTTTCAACCAAAGAAGAGGTCATAGATGCAGTAAATAGTTATTTTGACGACCTTCTGGAATCATTTTTTTTTGAAGGTATAAATAAGTTGCAGTTCAGATGGAAGAAGTGCATCGAACTAGATGGTGACTATGTAGAAGAATAAAAAATAATTTAAAATAAATAAATATCCATCCCACTTTTCACCGTGTGTCTTCTGAATTCCTGTCCCACGTAATAGGTGGTGAGCCCATTGCCGTGTTGAAATAGACAGACGCAGTATGTGACTACCTGCTGTTGAAATTTTTCAAGCCGACCATACGGCATTGGTTGAATGCCGTATGGTCGGCTTTAAATAACTCAAGGTCACACGCACAAAGCAGCCGGCCGCCATGACCTAGAGCGGTCTTGTTCAAAAAGTATCGACATATCAAATAAATATCCTTCACGCCTTATCCCCGAAGGGGTGGCAGAGGCATATTATATGCCCACTTTTCACCGTGTGGATTCCTGTCCCACGTAATAGGTAGTGAGCCCATTGCCGTGTTGAAATAGACAGACGCAGGTAGTGGCTATCTGCTGTTGAAATTTTTCATGCCGCCCATAAGGCATTCAACCAGGCTTAACGACTGCCATTTTACTGGCAACCGGAACCAACGGCTTAACGTGCCTTCCGAAGCATGGAAACGCTCGCAAATGTAAACAAAGTGGTCACCCATCCGAGGACCAGCCATAGTGAAAGTTGCGTAACTCAGTGATCGTTTACAGAACACTGAGACCGCGGGGCCACGAGCGCTTCTAAAATAATTTACACCCACGTTTCTTTGATTTTTATGGTCAGGTTACGAATTTTTGGATTTACCCTTGTATGTGCCAGAAAGAAATGACTGCAGTGCATAAATGGATATCCCATAAGGAACATAAAGGTTTAAAATATACTCAAAAGCTCACCTATCCCTCAGAAAACGCCGTTAGGTATTTAGGATATATTGTAAAAGAAGCGAACGAATATTTGGAATCTACACCACATACGACGTTGATTACCAACCAAATTATTAATATTATTAAGACCAAATATTCGTTCGACTTCCTAACCGAGCATAGAAATGCATTAAAAGTATTCAAGCTGAATTATTTTATGCTATTATAAAATAATTCAGCTTGAATACTTTTAATGCATTTCTATAAAATTATGCATTTTTAATTGGTGCAGCATAATCAATAAAATTTTATGAGGGGTGAATATATCCCGACTCAATAATGCACCTTATATGTAAAATAAAGCATTAGAAAATTATAAGAAAAAGTTAAAAAATAAGAAAATAAATAAATAAAGAATGACTCTTCCCTCTCGTTCTTGTTAAGCAAGCGGGTCTGTGCGATTGCTCCGTAATTTTAATAATTTTTCTTTGGTTTAACTTTGTATTCCCAGCTCGTGAATGGTTTATGTGATATTTTAGTGATTGTGTTTCGGTAACACGTAAGTGAAACTTGGTTTTATTTTCGTTAATCGCGTAAATATTGCTATTTATCAATCGGTAAGTTTTTTGATTTTCATTCTAAAGTGTGGGTATCAGTGAATTAAGTTGCGCCGGTAATTTTATTGTTTACACTTTATTTAGACACTTTTTTTTATTTATTTGTGTTGTAAAATTAGTGTTAAAAAATAATGCCCTTCCGAGATGAACCTCCCGATAGAGGGGGAGGTAAACGCGTATGTGCTACGATAAGGTCGCCACCGGCAAAGCGACTTTTTAGTGAAATGTCTCCGGTTTTCCAAACACCCGAAGATTGTACCCGTTTGTTTACAAACGGGTACAATCAGTTTAATTGGTCAATAGTGACTTGTCGGAATACCATAATCAAGGCGAATATTGCACGTTAGTCGAGCAGGCAAACAGTTATATTGCTACAATAAATAATATAATCAACGATCACGAATCACTTTGTCTAATAAAACTTCTATCATGGATTGACCGGCCAGCGCTTGACCGGCCTTATTTCTATTCTGGCATTAAAATCGTCATGAGTCGCAAGAGTGTCGCCTTCGTTGGTATGGTCACGTCTTGTGGCACCCGCCGGGCTACGTAGGTAACAAATGTCTGGCCATGTCAGCCCCGCCGGGTCCCGGTAAGAGGGGAAGACCCAAGAAGTGCTGGCTTGACGTCGTAAGGGATGACATGCGTGCCAATGGTCTCACTACAGGGGATGCCGAAGACCGTGCGAAGTGGAGGAGAAAATGTAGGAAAGCGGACCCCGGGTGTCGCGAGACGCAACTGGGACAGACGCTCGGATGATGAAGGATTAAAATCGTCATGCAACGAAACTAAGGTGGCAAATATGGCCAAAGAACTACAAGCACTTAAATGTCAGCAACCAAAAATGTCATATGCGGATAAACTAAGGTTTTGTTTGCCAGCTAAATCGGCTCCCGCCCCAGCAGCAGTGAAGGCTCTTCCAGCTCGACCCTGTGTGGTGGCTTACCCCGCGCCTGAATTTTCAACCAAGTTCACAACGGCGTCCGCGACTAAACAGGCACTTATGAAAGCTATCAAGCCCAGTGACGATAGCTTCCAAATTGTAGGCATTAAAAAAACCGCGAAATCGGGTGTAGTACTTCGTGTTGCGAATGAAAGCCAACTCAAGAAGTTGGAGTCAGTGGACGCAATCAAATCGGCGGGCTTGCGCTTAGAAAAACCCAAGGGTCGTAAACCGCGAATCCTAGTTAAAGATGTTCCTGGGCCTATGGAAGACCGTGACTTTGTTAGAGCCTTATATCGCCAAAACATTAAGGACGAATTAAAAATTAGCGAGGCGGACTTTATTAAGAACTACGAAATAGTTCGTAGACGTCGTTTAACTAACGGTCGTTCGTGGGTGGGTTTGGAGCTGGAGCCGGAGATCCGGAATCATTTGGTGGCCACGAAGGATAAATTATTTATTGATGGGCCACTTGTAGATTTATCGATGACCTCGAGGTAGTGCGTTGTATGAACTGTCATGTTCACAAATTTTGTACCAGCAAGTCACACAGCTGTGCTATTTGCGGCGAGGAACATGATACACGAGCATGTCCACATAAAGACAGTCCTGATTTTAAACCCATCTGTATAACCTGCAAAAGGTTTAAAATGCCCCAAGACCACCGTTGCGGCTCTCGGGAGTGTCATACCTATAAGCATAGGCAGCAGCAGCTCATTCTGAGCACAAACTACCTGTAGTTGTTTCATTTAATAATAAAAAAAAAATCTTGAAACATGAAAAATCTAATTATAGGACAGCTTAATTTACACAACGAAAGGGCAGCCACGGCGGAAGTGGACCGCCTAGTAATAGAGAACAAATTAGACATTGTCCTCTTACAGAAACAAAATCAGAGCGCCCGCCTGCGTAACAAAGTGGTACAATTACATGCCAAGGCACGAGCTGGGATTTATGTTTCTAGTACAAATTTTACTGTAACATCTTTGAGCAACCTCATGACATCTCATTGTGCTGTTGCTGAGGTTACTTCCTCGGCCTATAGGGTGTTTGTTGTGAGCTGCTACTTTCAATATTCACATCATATCGATCCTCACTTACACCATCTTCGTCACGTCCTGCAGTCTCTTGCGGGTCAAAGAATAATCATAGGCGCTGATGTCAATGCCTCTTCTACATTATGGTATGGCAAACTACGTGTATCCGATAGGGATCGGCGCTGTGCCGTCGAAGAATTCATTGCAGAAATGAATTTATCTATACACAATTGTCCCAATGCACCACCTACTTTTTGCGGCCCTAGGGGTGAGTTTTCTTTTGACGTGACGCTTTCACGCGGCGACATCTCGATATCCGAATGGCGTGTCCTCCCGGATGCGTCCTCTAGTGACCATCGTCTAATCATTTACAAGCTCTTACCCGGTGATTCACGAGAGGCGCAAAGTACTACTTGTAATTTCAAATATAAAAGTAGGGACGCAAACTGGGATCTCTTTGGTTCTCTGTTTGCGGCTCACGCTAAAGATTTTGGTCGTGGTAACCTGTCTGTCGAAGAGGGTGCTTCGTTAATGTCAGAAACTTTTACCTACTGTGCCGACGTGGCCATTGGTCGTGGATCTATTAACAACACTCGGAGATGCGATTGGTGGAGTGATCGTTAAGCTGAGCTTCGAAGGCGTTTCCGGAGAGCTCGTAGAAAATTAAATTATTTTAAAAAGCATAAAATTAGTGCCGGTGCGGAATACAATAGCGCTTTACTTGCTCTTAGAGTTGGCAGGTCCCATTACAGGGCGGCTGTTGAAAAATCAAAGGGTAATTTGCTACGTAAACTAGTGCATGGGCTGGAAGCTGAGGGTCCGTGGTCGCCTATATACCATGAGTTTAGGGCTAACCGTTCTGTTGATCTTGCCTATGTACGTAATATCAAAATTAACAACTCGCGGTTTGAAGGAAACCGCGGATTACCTCTTGGATTCTCTTATACCCGACGACTGCTCGGAGAACGATAGTGATTATCACCGACAGATAAGACAGTGGGCTCTTGAGCCACCATACTCACCCCAGTCAGACCTACCAACTTCTGATGAGTTCCTCGAAATTGTTAGGTCGTTGTCCATAGGTAAGGCGTCGGGGGACGATAAAATATCTAACAAAATGATAAAAGAGGCTTGCAAGCTGTCGGGTGAAGTAATATTAAATGTTTTTAACCGGTGTATTTACGAAGGAGTGTTCCCCCGTATTTGGCGATGTGGCTATATTCGGATTATTCCTAAAAAAGGCGACAAGCCGCCAGATGACCCTCGTACCGTACTCGTACCGTCGTACCGACCGATCACATTGTTGCCCTCCTTGGGAAAGCTTTTAGAGCGTCTCATAGTACCCCGGCTCCCGCCGGGCGGTATTAAATTTCACGAAAATCAATTTGGATTTACAGTAGGAAAATCTACTGTTGACGCAGCGATCTCAGTGCGAAAGACTGTCACTTCATCGGTTTCTCAATATGTGCTGGCCATCTTCCTAGATATTTCCGGGGCTTTCGATAACGCTTGGTGGCCAATGCTATTAATGAAATTAAAGTCTCGCGGTTGCTATAGAAATATTTACTCTCTTATTTATTCAGATTTTTCAAAAGGTACAACAACTTTAAAATTAGGTCATTATTCTGCTACCAAAACGTTAACAATAGGCTGTCCTCAGGGGTCTGTGCTAGGCCCGAACTTCTGGAACTTGGGATTTGATGACTTTTTCAGTTTACCATTACCGGAGGGCTGTTCAATGACAGGATACGCCGATAACGGTATGTTGCTCGTTCAGTCGAATACTCGTGCGGGACTCGAGAACTTGGCCCACACGTGTTTGCGCATCGTTGCGGAGTGGGGCGTACGAAACAGGTTATTTTTTACACCCAACAAAACATTTCAGTTGCTTTTGAAAGGAAGTTTGAAAGTACCACCGCGCATTAAATTCAATAACGTTTACATTAAAAATAAAACTTCGGTTTGCTATTTAGGATTGATTTTAGAGAGAAATTTTGCATTCGTTGAGCACATAAAAACTGTAGGTTAAAAGGCTAAAAATAGCTTTTATGCGTTGTCGAGAATATCTACTGCTACATGGGGACTTTCGTTCAAAACACTGAAGGTCGTTTACGGGGCCACTTATCTAGGCTGTATGTGTTACGGGGCGCCGGTATGGGCAGATAAGGCTACTATTGGTGCTGCACGTTTAAAGTTACTGCAAAGTCAACGCCTTGCATTGATATTTTTATGCAAGGCCTACAGGACGGTTAGCACGGAGGCTCTGCCGGTGATGGCAGGGGTCCTCCCGGTTGATCTCGAAATTCAGAGACGCGCGGCTTTATACTATTCGGCTAAGGATGGCATAGATGATAGGTTTTTGTTAGAAAGAGATCGCCATAGAATTGCCAGACTGTATCGTGATAATGTACGTAAAGAAATTTTAGACAAATGGCAGCTGCGTTGGAACACTTCCATCAAAGGGCGCCACCTCTACCAGTTTTTCATGAACGCCTGGGAATGTCCTGGCTGGAGGTTGATCACTGTGTTGCTCAATTTCTCACGGGACATGGTAACTTTAGGAGCAAATTACATTCGCTTAAGTTGGTTGAGTCACCGTTCTGTCAGTGTTCAACTGCTGACGCCAAATATGATCAGACCGCCCATCATATACTTTGGGGGTGTAGCATTTGGCAAAATGAGCGATATAATATGCTTAATTGTTTACAAGTAACGTCGGGAGTAGTTTACTATGCGGATCTCGTGGCATCGAGGGTAAATTTTCGTGCTTTTAAACGTTTTTGCCATACATATTACTGGAATCAAACATAGCTCATATAGGACCCGTAATATACTATTACCGTGGTGCTTCCCTATTTCTATAGGATTTACACCTAGTTGCTTTCCAGGTCTCCCGCTTTGCAAAGGAGGGAAGAGGCATTACGTTCTTTTCTTACTTCCTCACATTATCTTCTGATTAATTTCGTTGCGGGTTCCAAGACATGCTTAATTCTCCTGGGACATCACCGAGATCGAGCTCGGTGTAACTTTTCTGGTGTTTTGGTCATTGCTGTAGATCCTGGTTTACAGGAGTCACAGTAATGGGAATGTGGGTGGGATTAGTCCCAATAAAAAAAGAATGAAAATACATATTTTTGTTATTATTTTATCTTAGTCAATTAAATACGAATGAAATCTTAGATTTTCTAGAAAATCATAGAATTTAATCATGTGAAATCATATTTGCCCAACTTTGAAACAGACAAACCTAACTTGAAAATTTTATACCAAAATAGCCAACGTTCATTTATAACGCCTTATACTCAAATTTTGTACTTTTCCAAATTTTGGCAACGTAATAATTAACTGTAAGAACTTCACACGGTACATGGGGCACACTAAAAGTTTTGCACGTCTAGCTAATCGGAACTATTTGAATTTCGAATGTTATATTTTATGAAACGTAGCCACCTTCTTTGTAATAAGAAAAAAAAAACAATTGGCGGGACATCATTTGTCAATTGTTTTTTATCACACATCGAAGTCCTAAAGGAGAATATTTTCAAAAGCAAATAACAAAATATTTTGGTTATAACATGCTGTTTTTTTAAGTTACGCATAGCTTATAGTGTGACCTACGTATAACAACTCAGAATGGTATAATAGTAACGCCATTTTGGTGTAAATACTTTGGCGGATGTATGAAGTTCTATATTTACAATTTTAGTCATAAATACAATGTCTTAATGGGTATATGATAAAACAAATTAATGCCAAAATAGATTTAAAAGAAAGAAATTTAACTATGCCTGGTCGAGAGCTATTTATATTTCATATCACAGATGATGATAATTTAAATATAAAAGAATTATGTACAACTTATGAAGATTTATTTACAGAAGGCGTATCTAATAGTACAACAACAAAAATGAAACATCATAGTAATTTTATTAATAAAGAACCAATGTATCAATAATCATTTAGGTAACCCCAAATACAGCAAGAAAAAATAAAAACAAACTTTACTAAGTGAAAATATTATGAAACCTTCGGAATCACCATAGACTTCACTCCTACATATTATTCCAATAAATTAGACCAGTCAGGAATACAGAAATCGCGAATGGTAATAATTTATAGGAAATTAAATAAAAAATCTAAATCAGATAAATTTCCCTTACCTAATATTGATGAGTTATATTCAAATTACAAGAAAACAATTATTTTATTACTTAGATTTAACTACAGGATGTCACCAAATAAAGATGGAAAATAACGCTATTGAAAAAACGGCTTTTAGTACATCAGATGGTCATTATGAATTTTTGGGAATGCCTTTTGTAAAATATTGCTTCCGCAACATTTCAAAGGATGATGAATAATGTATTAAATCAATAATTATTTTTTTTATTTTAGTGATACACAACGCCATCTGATTCCAAACTAAGCAGAGCTTGTACTATGGTGACCAGATAACTGATAAACATACTTATAGATTTTTAAATAAATACATATTATAGAAAAATAACACCCAGACACAGAATAAACCATCGTACTCATCACACAAAGTTTTATCCTGGGTAAGAATCGAACCCACGACCTCTTGCGTAGCAGTTGGATGCACTCCCACCGCGCCACAGAGGCCGTTTGCTACAAATATATGTTTAGTTTATTTAGACGACATTATTGTCTATTCAAAACATAAACAACAACATATTAATAAGTTACAACAAGTGTTTGAAGCATTAAGGAAGGCTAATTAAAAAGTAAATAAAAATAAATGTGTATTTATGGAATAAGAAATAGAATTTTTAGGTCATGTACAAAATAAAGATGGTATAAAACCTATTGTAGAAGCTATTAAAAAATCCCTATTCATAAAACTCTTATTGCCGCACTCATAGTCGATTTAATGATTGATTAAAGAGTTTTAAGTAAAGATTAATAAAAATTCTCTCTCAGTGCCGCACTCAAGAGTCGATTTAATGATTAAGGAATTATGAGTGAAGATTAATAAAAATTTACTCTCAGAGACAGTTAATGGGTAATTATTGTCATTTAATGTCAATTAACTTAAATGGCCGCTGAACCCTTACTTAAATCTTAAATAGACATTAAATTGATGTTCACATGCCAAAAGTATGGTTATAGCGCTAACACACGTTCGAATTTGGTTTGTCCCGATCTCGGATTTGATTTGCCTCCCGACCAAATCTTACCGTGTGTGCAGCAGTCCAGCGGATATCATTATTATTAATTAAATCCGCCTCGATCCGCATCGGATATGATCAATGTTGCCGTTCTAGCTACTTTGTCGTAAATTTTCACAAATTAATTTTATTTTTCTCCAAAAAGACACTTTTTCATAATGACAGATGTGGTTGGCGGACTCGGTGGATTTGATCTGTCGAGGTCCGGCAGACCAAATCTGAACGTGTGTTAGCGCTATTATGTTACTTATGTTTTTTGCGGAGAGAATCAAAGAGCGATATGTATAGTGATCCATCCATATCTATAGTCATGCATTCATGAAATATACTGTAATTGATAGTAATTTTCCTTAAAAATAATAGTAAAACATTAAACTTTTTTATATAGAAGAAAAATAATAACTTTACCCTATAAAAACTCCTATATTTTATAAAATTATTTAAATGTCCTTAGGCATGTAACGATATTGCACTTTACCGACATACGTTTCGATACGGCGCACCGCCCTACGTTGACTTAAGTTGACATTAACTAATGAACCATTAATTTTCGTCACTAGGAGCAACGGCCAATTATTTATTTTAATCATAATTAGTTAAATGACAATTTACACTAATTTAATGAACGACTCTGAGTGCGGCTGTCAGACTCATTATTGAAGGACTACTACTGGAAGATGAATCGTTAGAGATTCAAGATAGACTGGTAAAGAACCTAAAAAAGTGTCCGGCGGGATCAAAACTAAAGGCCTCGGACCTGCATAGTGCCGTCACAAGAAGGAGTTTCTCCTAGTCTGTTCAAATCTCCAGGATGATATGTGAAGGTCAGCTAAACAGATCGCGAAAAGAAGGACTCTTGGAGGAAAGGTTTCTCTCCATCTTCACACCAACCAATGAAGGGACATTTCCGGGATACTAGATAGAAAATGAGAGATTATTCAAATACGATCTGCTTTACTCCAGAGGCAAATTTGTGGCAGGTAAATCAACTGATCTGCATAATGCCTTAAGCGGATAAGGTGTTTTGGACCCTACAGGAGAGCTACATAAGATCTCGCCTTCTTCTTGTGATTATGATGAAGATTCAGAGAGTCAGCCTGACGGCTCAGTATGCAGATGGTTCAACGGAATAGTCTTTCAGGGAGGAGTAATGAGAATTCTCAATTACTGGGACAATTTCCAGTCTACTGCAACACAGCAACATGTGAGCTTTAGAGTAGAGGTATCCACAGAACCGACCACTACAGTGACATCTCAAGAGAACTCTAATCCTAGCAATCTGTTCCCCAGAGAACATACAACCTTATTGGCAATATCGTCGGGAGTCATAATATCTGCTTAATATCTGTTGGAGTGATCTGGTATAGATTGAAGAGATCAAACTTCTATAACATCAGGAGTTGTGATTCGTGATCTAGATTAGGACCGATATCTCCCACCCATTCCTATGCAGATGCGCCAGATCTCTATAATACAGATGAGTCCAATAGAACGTTCTCATTCTGCACACCCTCAATCACAAAACATGATAGAGTGGTTCAACTAATCAATTAAAAGCATAATTCATTGTCAATTTATGACATTTTTTTATTTGGGGCTAATCCCACCCATATTCCTATTACTGTGACTCCTGTAAACCAGGATCTACAGCAATGACCAAAACACTTTTTTTAATTTAAAGGAAATGAATAACTTTACCCTATGAAAACTACTACAAAGAGTGATACCTTTTTTAATTAATGTTGCTGGCTGGTTTATGACTATTTTGTTTTAGATTAAAATATTATAAAATCAGAACATTGTTGATCGTCACTTTTTTCTGTAATTGTGAACGTGGGGTGAAATCCAGAATACCCGCTCCTGTGACTTTGGATGAACTGTTAAATGCCGTTTGGAGGAATGGCAGACCCTTTCCCAAGAAACGATAGACAACATCATTCTTAGCATGCCAAGACGGGTAGAAACTTTGATAAGGGCACGTGGAGGAAATACTCGATACTGATTTATCCTTTATTCCAATGAAAAATAAAATGTTAGTTTTTTAAATTTTTTTAGGCACCTTGTAAATTTAAGAATGTTTATTTTTCCGTAATGTTTATTTTTCTCAATTAAATTGCACCAAACAAAGTGCCTTTTAATTTTAAAATATGGCATTTTATTTATGACAGCGAATGGCGTTTATTGGTTTTTAAAATAAAATGGTTTTGAAAAATATTAAGCATTTTTTTTATGTTCCGCTAATTGTTTGACGAAAATGTATGAGTATGTTTTATAAAATTATTGAAATGTCCTAAGGCATGTAGCTATATTGCACTTTATCGACATACGTTTCGATACGGCGCACCACCCTACGTTTACATAAAGTGGCATTAACTAATGACCCATTAATTTTCGCCTTTAGGAGCAACGGCCAATTATTTGTTTTAATCATAATTAGTTAAATGACAATTTACAATAATTTAATGAATAAAAACAGCTAAAGAAATAAAAGCATTTTTGATTTTATAGGTTATTATAGAAAATTTGTACCTAATTTAAGTAGAATTGTAAAGCCCCTTACGGAAGCTACCAAAAAAGATACTACCATAGATATACATCAAAAGCATTATATTGAAGCCGTACAAATTTGTAAATACCTATTGACCAGTGCACCTATTTTAGAGTTTCCGGACTAAAATATTACTTTTATTATTACAACCGATGCGTCAGACATAGTGTTAGGAGCTGTAATAAGTCAAGATAATCACCCTATAGCATATGCATCTAGAACATTAAATAGTACAGAACAAAAATATAATACCACTGAAAAAGACTTATTAGGAATTCTTTGGGCCATAACACAATTTCGACCTTATATTTATGGGAGAAAATTTATATTACGTATATGTTACATAGTTGCCATGCACCAAAGTCGCTGACAAGCTTTACATCATTCACTGCGCATTTACATCGAGTATTGCATCAGCCAAGACACGAGGCGCTGATTCAGCACAACGTGCAACCTGAGAACACCGGACGTCGCGGCATCGCATGAAGAATCACTTTGGACATAAATAACATCGGTAATATTGTCGACGTACTTAGCACGAATTTGGGGCAGTCGGAAGGATATTCGCGGACCGGTCCGCGAACGCGAAATAAAAATCGTTAGAATCGCGAGTGGCCCGGACAGCTCTACGAATATCTAGAATCTACGAGTGCTGCAGCCTAGAGAAGTATCCAGCCAATTATACAGCAGAGAATACAAGATTATTACTCGGTGAGTACTTTAGAATCATTCTTAAGTCGCATACCTCCTAATTTAAGTTTTATCCAATTATCCAAGGTTTTCCATCCAAAAATGTTGGCACCACCGGCAATGCGGTCATTTAAACTACCACCCCCAAGGGCTTTTGGCATGCCAGGACAGCCGCAACCATTCATGCCTCAGCCACAAGTACCGTTCTACATTCAGAAAAATTAATACCCTCAATACCATGGTATTGAGGGACCATGGTCCATCACGAACGCAACAAATGTTCAGCTCACCTCCACCTAAATATAAACCCCAAACCTTCAACTAGTAACGCCCCACAAACTTTGAGGGGTGTAATTCAAAGGTTACACGCTCAGTCTGGTCAGTCAGTCTGCTCAGAATGACGGGAGAATTATCGTCTAACCGGTTGACTGACGGACTGATGGTCCAGAATGACAAATATTTAATATTTTATATATTTTTTATCATTCTGTTGTGAATGACAGTAGACTGATGCCAGACTGATCGTGTAACCGCTCGAATCATTCTCGCGTCAGTCAGTCACCAGCAAGTTGCTCCAACAAGATAGACGTGCCAAGCGACGCAGCGCTGCCACCGCCGCCCGCTTCACTCCCGCCACCGCCAATCGAGATAGAAAAAGAATTCATTTTCACATTCGAGTCCTTGCCAGAGTTACGGGATAAAACACATACTTTATATTGTAAGAATACAAGAGTAATGACGCTTTGCGAAAACTCCTCGAGTTCCTCGACAAATATATAAAAATTAAACCCGGGGCAACTATAGAGGATGTCAAAAAAAATTAACAATTACTTTAAATTTGGCTTAATATTCTGCTAAGAGTCTCGAAATTAAATATTTTGTTGCGATATGTCGATACTTTTGAACAAGGCCGCTCTAGGTCATGGCGGCCCGCTGCTTTGATGTGTTCACTAGACAATCGGCCGCGTGTGACCTTAAGTTATTCAAATTAACAACTATTTTAGTCTCATTAGAAGTGTAACGATTTTAGATGAATACAATAAAAAATATCCTACTATCAGTGTATTGATTTATGGTGTATTTGAGAACTTACATTTCACTTACAATAGAAAATTATGTTAAGCATAAGGCAGTTGAGCTTGTAACTTCCGTAGTCGCCATACCGTTATAAACACAAATTTTAACACTATTTTTGTTAAAAATACATTTTGTTACTATGAATTATTACAAAATCCCAAAATACATTAATACATTCTTAGTAGCACTTCGTTGGTTTTAGTTTAAAGGTTTAAGTGAAATTATTTTTATTTTGTAACATTGGCAGTATTGAATTTGTTAGTTATTATTCGGCCACTTCCGGTCTTAACCAGTTACAAACATAGAGTAAGTACCTACTACATAGTCCGTGCAAAATTTATATTATTAGTTTTATACCTATTTTTATTGGTTGTAGAACGAAAATGAAACTTATATACATTGGTAGACACTTCGTTTTATTTAGTACACATTAGTACAAACATAATATACTCCCTTATTTCATAAAGAGGAAGGCAGAATTTTTTTTTTATTTTAAAATAAGAATAGAATAAAATAAAACTTTGTTACCAAGGTAAAGCTAATTTACAATAAATTTCAAATAATACTGAACTAAAGTGATATTGTAGTTATTCCTTATTCCTTTTTCATTTTAGTGAATTCCCAGATTGTTCCTTACCTGGGTTTGGAGCTTGGGGTCCACGTTTTTGGCCTGCTAAAAGCTAGGTTTCCATTTCGGATTAGTTTTTTTTTTTCTAAAAATGTAGCCGCATCCCACTTGCTCTCGTTGAAGACCATGGTCACCAGTTTGAGAACGTTGACGCCCAGACTCGCAATGAGGTCTAGGCGCTGCAGCGCCTACGTTGAGTTCTCCGCCAGTGTATGCCACGCCATGTCCTCGCTGCACTCTTCGCATTGCTGACACTTTAGAGTTACGTCCCATTCGTTTCGGCATTGTTGGGAGCAACTGCCGTCTGACTTACCGTCCATAAGGACGTGGTGTCGTTGCCTTGGCCGTTAGTCAGCAGATGAGAAAGATCAAACTTAAGGAATAATAATAATAAGTCTTACTTTGATCCGAGACATCAAAGTAAGACTCATTTGTACATTTAATTTGTATTTTAGACAATATAAACATACATACATGATAGATTAATAATGAAAAATTATTATTTTTAATTTTGTGAGAAAGGAATTCATAATATTAAAAAAAATGTATGAACTTTGACCTCTGTACGATATACTTAATCGTGTGTAGAGAAGTCATGAAGTGAACGTATTCAGTACCTATGCCGCCGCCGCCGCCCGCCGGGTTGTTATTGTAAAGTGTGCGCGACTAGTAGGTACCGAAAAAGTTACGAGTATTACCTAGTTGAAATTTGTGATAGTGAAATTTGACGTGATTTTTATTTATTTATTTTTTGACACGATGCCACGAGTGAATTATACTGCCTCGGAGTTCACCGACGTGATCCTTATTTACGGGGAATGCCGCCAAAATGCGGCCTTAGCGTTAAAGACATACCGTGACATACATATTCAGAAACAGTCGCACATGTCTTCTGACTCCCGAATCTTTGTAAGAGCTGTGCAAAGATTGTGGGATAACCAGCACTTGGTGCCAAGGAATGCAGAGGTTCTCTCGCGGAGACCAGTGGTTCTTGATGAACAAATATTGGACCATTTCGCACTTAACCCTACATGCAGTCTTCGTAGAGCTGGACGTCAATTTCGAGATAGCCATAAAAGGTATAGCCATTCTGAAGGCAAATAAAAAACGCGCTTTTAAGTTTTGTAAAGTACAGGCGCTACTTAATAGAGATCTACCAGTTAGAGTTGCTTACTGCCAATGGCTACTCAGCCAAGTAGCAAATGACGATGACTTTCTATCGAACGTTATGTGGACTGATGAGAGTACGTTCACAGGTAACGGGATATGGAATCGGCAAAACTTGCGATATTGGAGTAGGGACAATCCTCATCTTTCTCACCAGTTGGGACACCAGTATCACTTTTCGTTAAATGTTTGGGCTGGAATTCACGGCAACCAGATAATTTGTCCAGTCTTTATTGACGGAAACCTTAATGCGGCAAAGTTTCTAAACTCATTAAATGGTCCAGTGTCTGACTACATTGAAGAACTCACTCTAGATCAAAACAGGCGTTTATGGTATCATGTTTGTCGTTGTCGTTTATGGAATAAGCAGGTGCTCCACCTGCTTATTCCTTAGTAGCTAGTAGAGAGCGTCTGAACCAAATGTTCGGTGAACAGTGGATTGGACGATTTGGACCAACGCGGTGGCCACCGAGATCACCAAACCTTACGCCTCTGGAAAATGGTAGACATATTGAGAACCGTTATAGCAAGTAGTCATTTTTTAAAAAAAAAGGTGCTGTAACTATATTGTATAAGCCGCAAGCGTTTGATTATTCAGCCGCTTTTTGTCAACATAAACACGCGTTGTTATAGCAACCGTAACGTTGCCAGTTTTCTCAAAGGAGAGTGTACTTTCATTATAAATAAACAAAAACGGGGTGTTATATAACTTTCGACTATTTTAATTCTATTTATGGTATTCGAAAAATACATTTTTATTTTTTTCTCAAATATATTATTCTATGGATATGACTAGGTTTATATACGGGAGTGTTATCAGGCATTTCAGTTAATGTGATAAGAAGGCACCGCCCGGTATACAATTTATGATTCACCGCACTTTATAAAATAAATTCTATTAATTAAGGATAAGGAATTCAAAGATGGTAAGAATCTTGGTCTTATCTTGAGCATTGCATAAATGAGGATCAGGATATAAAGGAATCAAATTTATTAATAAATAGACTGTCCAGCATGTAATACCTTTATTTATCCAAAAAATAAGGGTGAAGAACTGCACCCAAAGTATTTAGTGAAAATGTAAGCAGAGTATTGGGTATATGGCAAATATTCTCATTTTCTTATTTCGCCAAATCGCAAACGTCATTTCGTCACTTTTTTCCAAAATCGTATATTGGCGCCATTTTATTTTGGAACTTCTTGCAGGTTAATTTTTTGGTCTATATTCATTCTCAACATTAAATTTTTCTTTGTTTAGTTTATTACTATAATAATATAATTTACCACAGTCATATGCAATTATCTCAAGATAATATATAACGGTCTTGTTTTTTAAAGATGTAATTTATAATGTATGGAGCTCATATCTGAAGATGTATTGTAATGTACTATCCAGTCTGTTAACATAATTGTGGTTAGTGAGTCTTTAAGTTCTTGAAAAATATCGTATTGCTTTTTGTAGACCTCAAAGAAATCTAGAGCCGTCAGATCTGGACTACGCGCTGGCCAAGATATAGGACCATGTATTTTTTATACATCAGGAGTATCGCGATATTTATTGACTGTGTAATCCTTGCCTAAAAGACATGCTGTGGAGCACGAAGCCGCGGAGTCTAGTGACGAAAATTGAATTATTATTAATTTTATCATTTAACAAACTGAATTATTATTAATTTTATCATTTAACAAACTGTTTTATTAATTCTGTGGCTTTATTAAATTGTCTACTATTATTTGACTTGTCTTCATAAGATAAATAATATTAAACTTACACAAAGTAAAAAAAAAAAATTTTTTTCGCCGATTTCTTCTAAATTTAATAAATTAATAAAATGCTTTATCAAGGTTTGGCATTGCATTTCCCACCTAAATCCCTATCCACATTACCTTGCAGCATTAGATCGAAACGTCATTCATTCATTAAATTGTTGAATCGTTGTAAATTATCGTTTGAAAAGTACTCAATTACGAAGAGTAATATAGCAAAACAAAGAAGAGGTATAAGGATCATTAATAAGGTAATGTCCTTCCTTTTTCTTTTTCATCAAATTGCATACATTTCATGTTTTTCCAAAGGTAGTTTCAATTTTGTCCGTTAGCTGTACCAAAATAAACTCTTTTTTTAGCAAATTCGCATAAACCGCGTAAACAGTGGGGACGCCCGTAGACCTCTGTCGCCCTTCTAACGCTCGTAATTCAGTTCAGCCTGTGTTTAGAGATATAAATGTCTTAGTAAGTTTGGTTCATTACACCATTTTGTATTAAAAAAACAAGGTTTGGTCGATGGCCGCGCGAAAGAAAATGCGCCATTTTTAGGAATTGTCTATTTTCACATTTTTTTAAGATTTGTATTTAAATTCAATCCATCATTTCGAAGGTCATTTCGAAAAAGGCCAGTTAGTCCAGAAAGTTTGATTACAAATCTCTCTATGATAAATATTTTATATTATTATCTATTTAACATATTAAAGTATGAAATTGCCGTTTTATTGGAATAGTTGAATTGACATAGAATCTTCATGGTTTGAGGTTTTCGAATGAAACTTTTTTCACATGGTTTCAATGACATTCTTTTTTTAAAAAATTTGAAACATTTGTATGTCGACATTCAATTGTTTTTGTTATTCAACTTAGACAAGAAAGATGGATACTGCGAAAATTCGAGTGATATTTGAATACGAGTTCCGACGCGGAAGTAACACGGCAGAAACAGCCCGCAATATCAATGTTGCGTTTGGTGAGGGGTCTGCTACTGAACGCACCGTGCGATTTTGGTTTAAACGCTTTCGTGATGGAAACTTCGACTTGAAGAACAAGTCACGAGGAAGACCCACACAGGTGAATAACGATGAATGATGGTGGAAGCCGATCCTAGTCAAACTACCCGGGAATTAGCGGCATGGTTTACCTTACCCACAATACTGACTCATTTGCGTCAAATCAATTAAATAAAAAAATACGAAAAATGGGTGCTTCATGATTTGACTGATCTGCAGAAAGAAACGCGTGTTGAAACTTGTGTTGCCTTGTTGAATCGGTTCAGAAATGACGGAATATTGGATCGAATTGTGACATGTGATGAAAAGTGGATTCTTTATGATAACCGTAAAAGAAAATTGCAATGGCTGACCCCAGGTCAAACACCACAATAGTGTCCTAAAGCAAAACTTACCTATAAAAAGGTAATGGTAACTGTTTGGTGGTCTCAGCATGGTGTTATTCACTATAGTTTTCTCCGATCTGGTTAAGCAATAACGGCAGATGTCTATTGTGCCGAACTCCGAACAATGTTGGCAAAACTAGCAGTAAAACAGCCCCGACTCATGAATCGATCTTCTCCATTATTGCTCCATGACAACACGAGACCTCATATAGCACGAGAAACCGTGAAACTTCAGAAACTGCAGTTAGAAACCATTCGTCATCCTCCGTATTCGCCAGACCTTGCTCCAACGGGCTACAATTTTTTTCGTGATTTGGACAGTTATCTACGTGACAAGAAGTTTTCTTCCCAGGAGGCAGTACAAAATGCTTTCACACAGTTAGTGCAGTCTAGATCCTCAGAGTTCTATCGCAAAGGCATAAATGACCTTCCTATTAGATGGCAGCAATGTATAGATAATAATGGTAACTATTTTGATTAAATAAATTTGTTATAAATTAAAAAATAAACAATTTAGATTTTCAGTAAAAAACGGCAATTTCATACTTTAACCCCTTATATTAGTTTTTACAGTAATTGGTAAATTGTCCAGCATACAGCAGATTTACTACTTCTGTTTGACAAACTGTTTGATTCGGTTAATAGCTAGCCACTACCACAAAAAACAAAGTAGCAAACCAGCTGGTCACCTCTCAGAAATTTGTGGCGATGGTGTCTGCCAGTCTTAAAATTCAATGAAGTTTTTTCGGTGGAAATGTAACTTCGATCATTATACTATATTCAGTTGGGGCAAACTGTAAGAATAATAATACGAAATTTGTGCAATCGTTAAAACTCTTAATTAAGCATATGAAATCTCAACAAACATTGAACAATTTAAAAATTAATATTGTTCATTTGTAAAAGTTACTATCCAGCCCAGAAAATATAAAGAAGTCACTTACTGCTGTATGCTACGGCACCAGCATACAGCAGTAAGTGACTTATCGATACATAAAAAAAAATTCGGTTGTGCCACTTGCCGACAAAAATTGGAAAGCGAGATAATTAAAGATTTTTCGCTGGATAATTTGATTGAATTGATTCTAACAGAACTTGGCTCTGTTATTCATGTAGCTAAATGACAAAATTAGTTGCCAATTTGGAACACATTGTAATTGAAATATTAAAAACTGATTCCCATATTTAAGAATATCGGAATATATTCAGTTAATTAATGGGGGATTTTAACTTTTTATGTTGTAAAAGCCATAAAGAAGATATATTATAATTAACCACATTATCAATAAAAAATTCGTGTCAAATACATGAAATGTGCTTTGAAACACGATTTATTTGTGATACGATAGAACACGAAAGAATAAAACTCCAAATTTCTCCACTGCTCATTACAAGAATAACAAAACGGTCAATTAAATCCAGTTTGGTCTGCTGCTAACAAAATAGACAAATTAATTCAGCTGTTTGATGCCCCCATGCTATAGAATATATTGGAGAAAAAAACCATTTTCTTTAATAAAAAAAAACTAACTATCTTCACGCTGTATCCCTGACGGGTAGTCAGTGAGGATGGATCGCCAGGTTTCATGATCCATTCACATTTCATTAATTCTACTAATATTTCTAGGTTTACAGAATATTGAGAGGCCAATTAAGTAAGCGGCGACCTCAATGATACACAATAATGGCCACAAAAAAAAAAACAATTTAATCCCTTACCGCATACGAATCCATATATGGATGCGAAAGTTTACGATTTTTTTATGAGCTAACGATATACCTGATCTTAAAAAACTAACTTAAATAAATAATAAAAATAAATATCCATCACGCCTTATCCCCGAAGGGGTGGCAGAGGCATATTATATGCCCACTTTTCACCGTGTGGATTCCTGTCCCACGTAATAGGTGGTGAGCCCATTGCCGTGTTGAAATAGACAGACGCAGGTTGTGGCTACCTGCTGTTGAAATTTTTAAGCCGCCCATAAGGCCTTCAACCAGGCTTAACGACTGCCATTTTACTGGCAACCGGGACCAACGGCTTAACGTGCCTTCCGAAGCACGGAAACGCTCGCAAATGTAAATGCCACAAAGTGGTCACCCATCTGAGTACCAGCCTTAGTGAAAGTTGCGTAACTCAGTGATCGTTTACAGAACACTGAGACCGCGGGGCCACGAGCGCTAACTTAAATCAGGACAAGAATTTCATCGTGAAACGGAATATCAATAATTTGATTATTGCAAATGTCACCTGTCAAATAATTTGAAGGTTATGTGCAGCACGTGCAACAGGCCGGGAGCAAGGAAAAAAGTGCTACTTTCATTTTAATAAAAAAATACCAAAAAGGTGAGTAAAGGCAACAAAAAAAATATAACTATATTCTCTGAACTTTCAAAAATACGGGAATCGTTTGAATTTTGCAGTGTTTTGCTTTTTAAGTCGTTTTTTTTCTTGCTTTTTTAAATGTGCCAAATTTGTCTTCGTCTGCATTCCGGTCTAAATGTTTCTTGTCATATGTGGCTTGGTATGCATTTAAGGTTACTTTTTGCTTATTCCCGAAATGAATCCTGCACGCTTTTACGGCACTGCTAAGCATGTTAATATTATTCCTGGCGATGGGAACTTGAATGACGATGATATTGCTTCAAATAGTGATGATGATTATGAACCTACCTCAGTTCGTTTTCCTCCAAAAAGACCTACTATTGTTCCTGATTCTAAATCAGATTATTCTGAAGAAGATAACATTCCTTTATTAAATTTACAGTCTGCATCTACATCCAAATCGGAGGGAAAAAAAAGCTAAAAACAGGTTATTTGGAAAAAGGGAAAAATGCCAGCTTACGATATAAAAAAATTGGAATTTATGGGTAACACAGATTTACTGGAGGTTATAAAGCAACTTGATTCTCCAGCAGACGTTTTCAAGTTCTTGTTCACAGCTGATATGGTTGCTTTTATAACTGAACAATCAAACCTTAAGTCTATTCAGGATAATATCAATAAACCAGCAATGATCACGAAAGAGGAAATGGAAAAAAAAATTGGAATCGTCATCTATATGTCCTGTGTGAAGTTACCGGCAACGAGAAAGTATTGGTCAAAAGAAGTAGGCCAGTCGCAGGTTTACGAAATAATGACGTGTAACAGATTTGAATTAATAAAAAGATTTTTGCATTTTAATAATAACGAGAACTTTATACCTCGTGGCGAAGATGGACATGATAAATTATTCAAAATTCGGCCTGTATTAGACATGATTCGTGAGCGTTTAATGTTAGTCCCTAAAGAAGAGTTCTTAGCCGTGGATGAACAAATAATCCCTACCAAATGCCGTCATGAATTAAAACAGTATAACCCTGCTAAACCTCACAAGTGGGGTTACAAAAACCAGGTACTGAGCGGCGTTAGTGGCTTCATTTACGACTTCGACATCTTCGCTGGAGAGCAGAGCAATTCGTACCCTTCAGATGCACCAGATCTTGGCGTAAGCTCAAATGTTACTCGATTGACATCCACTGTTCCACGTCATGAAAACTACAAAATTTGTTTTGATAACTGGTTCAATAGCCCAAACCTTCAAGTATATCTCTACAAAAATGGTTTACTTCCTCTAGGAACTGTGAGACTCAATCGTGTGCCGAACTCAAATATGCCTGCTGAAAAGGAACTGAAGAAACGTGGACGCGGAAGCATGGAATAAAAAATAGCAGTCATAGATGAAGTTAAGTTAGGCCTAGTTTCATGGTTTGATAACAAGTGTGTGAATCTTCTTTCAGCATACGTTGGAAGCGAGCCTACGACAACAAAACGGCGTTATGTTCGACAGGATAAAAAATATGTTGACATAGCTTCTCCCCAAGCTGTCGATGTTTATAACAAGCATATGGGTGGAGTAGATTTGCTTGATTCAATGCTGGGTTATTACAGGATCCAATTGCGGTCTCGCCAGTGGTACAAGAGGATTTTTTTTCACATGGTGGATTTGTGCATTGTAAATGCTTGGTTGTTATGGCGCCGAATCAATGCTGACTCCTACATACTATTGTTTGATTTTAAACTCGCTGTGTCCGAGCATATGCGAAAGGCTGGCAAAGCTGTAATTCCCAAGAAACGTGGTCGTCCGTCTAGTATTCTTGGAACACCTACATCCAGCCGAGGCGGTACTCCCTCCAGCTTGCCTGTCTCCAACACCCGCGAAAAAGTCTCGGAAGTCGCCGGCAAGACATCAAGAACTGCCTTTGGACTCGGTACGTTCAGATGGGATTACCCAATTTCGGATTTGGAAGAAAAACACCCGACAATTATGCCAGTATTGTTTGAAATTCCGCTCTTTCACAATATGTGACAAATGTAATGCACCCAATAAAAAGAGGTTCTGGGCCCAGCACTGTGTTTTTTGCAGGTTGAAGTTAAGAGTCTTGTAAAAATTAAAATATTTTGCGTCCGTAAAGTCGCGTGGACATCCGCCATTTTATACTCACAAGTTTCAAGTGGTATTATGATAAATTTTATACTCCACGTATATAGATCTGAAATACATTCAAGAAAACGCTCAAAAAGTTAGTATGGAGCAGGAACGGTCCGGTTGTGCAGGTGGAAACGGTATAAAACTGCGTGGCGCCGAAAACTGGGGCGTGTGGGAGTTCCAGATGCAGATCATCGCCAAGGCAAAAAGTTACTATGAATAACTACATGAGATCCATTTAAAGATAATAAAGAAAAACAAATTAATGACGCAAAGACTCAATCACTAATGATATCACGCATGGAGGAGTCAGTAATACGAAACCTAACTACATGTAATACAGCTCATCAAAGGACAGTGATCACTCTCTATGGAGTTTTGGCCTCAACGCGGACAATTTTGTAGCTCCTCAAAAATACTGCTATTACATAGCTGAGACTATGTAGAAACCCATGATATAGATTTTTTTGTAGCCAGGTAGTTTAAAAAATAAATAAAAATAAAATAAAACTGCAGGATTTTAGTCTAAATTTAATTTTCAAATGTGATCATTATCATCTTCATATGTTAGTAAAACAATGTCTAGGATTGAGCTGGAGGAGTAATATTTTCGCCATACCTTACCAAACTTAAGTACCACATCACAAACATGATAGTAGCAAACAACCGAAGTGTTTGGCCGACAATGCTGTAACAATAATAATGTTTTATGGTGTCTAGGTTACCAATGTTATTTTCATATAGAAACAAAATATGTTTTTGCTTATATGGCATATATAAACAAAAAAAAAACATATTTTGTTTGCTATATTTTTACGTCTTAATAATCTGCAGTTGACGGCTAAAAGGAATCATGCCCAAAATCTTGCTAGTTCTATCTGTGCACATTTCAACAGTAAATATGTATCATTATTTCTTGTGTTTACCATATTATGATCCTGGTTGTTTTATTTAGTATAACTTAGCCTTTAAAATACTACATCAATTTTATATAGAAAATAAAAAAGCATTATTTTTTGTCACCAAGTATAAGGAAATTATAAATGGAATTGGCAAATCAGACATTGCTGTAGTATATATCATTTATACTTTGTTTGTATATGTACTCTGAGTCACCTAGAAACTTAATATCTCTCTTCATAGTTACAGTTCAGGAGAAAAAACAATGTAATAGAGTATCAGCGGCTCTCTTCAAATCTGGCAAAAAGATGGTTCCTTCTGGGTTCTGTTATTTGACTTGAAAATTATGATGTCCTTACAGATTGCAAGTAACTTGCCCATTGGGCAAATCCAACAAGTATAACAGGTTCTGTCAGATGCTCTTAACTGAAACAAAAAAGGCAACTTAAATAGTTGTATATAATGTAACAAACCTGTTGGTAAATGTTGATGTAGGAGGCTCCAAAATAATCTATGGCAACAAACCATATATCACCTGTGCAGGTAATGCAGCTACTGGCTAGCCCACTGAACTGATTAAAAACAATTGTTTTAACATACATACAATACATACATACTAGCTATGTTGTGTAAAAGTAATACAGTAGTAATTATATATATCAAAAAGGGGGCAGAGCTTAATACAATAATATACTGAATAACATTATATTCAATAAATTATTATAAATGGGAAGTCAGGAGTGAGGCACAGCTAGTCTATGTTATATGTATGTTGGTCACTTTAATAATACATACCTAATAAAATAAATCCTTCAAAATCAATTAAAATCAAAAGGAAAAAAGTACCTCAAGTGAGATAATACTTTTCATTGTTTATCTACACTTAACTAACATATATAACTTATATACATGTGCATCTAGGTCTAAAAGTACTAAAAGTAAGTAAGCGACTATTTATAACAAACTACTTTAAATTAAAAAAAACTTACTACTCAGAGTACAATCCACTGAAGAATTACATGCGGCACTTCCATCAGGTCAAGAGTTATGGCGACTTCTGTGATAATATCATTACCACAACAGATTCAACAAACAAAAAAATGTCATTGTCTTTATTATAGGACCCAAAAAGCCATGGTGGTCGTGAGAAGTTGAATTAGTTATTATAATACAAAACACTCGATAAATACAAACGCGAACTAGGTTTATAATCATATAGTTGAAAATATAATTTTATTAACACTTTGTGTTGTTTATTTGATTACAATAAATTCAAAGTCGTTAGACTTCGATGACAGGTTTGATCAGTGTTGCTAGAAGATAAAAACTAGAATACCCAATACGGTTTATCTGTTATAAAAATATGCATTTATTTAAACATATTTAGTATTTTAAAGAACAGAAGTATTTTAAGAAACAATAAAATTATTACACAAAACATTTAGCACAGTTTCAGTTATTAAATGAAATAGTAGTGATTAATAAATAAGGAGTTTCGACTTTTAATTCTCCCTACTCTTGTCATTACTTTTATTTTATGCAACACTAGGGTGACAATCAAAATAATATCCGTTTGTAAGCCAAGACAAATATTTTTTTAATTCGGTTTGATTATCAGCTACAATCAAATTGTCATTAATATTTATTGTATAATAAATAAAAATTATTACAAGTTTTATAGCTTTCCAAAATTGCTGTCCGCGCTTAGGCCAGATTCGGTCACTGGACAGTGACCGAAAAGACAAATTTCCAAGCCTTCTAAAAATTGCTTAATAGTCTAAGGAGTGAAAGAAAAATATATATAAATCAAAATTTAGTCAGTGGATTCCAGATAACATGGATCTATCCTCTAACGGAGACAAAGTTTTAATTATAATATCAGAAACTTTGTCGCAAGCTAAAACGGAACAAATGTAAGGGATTCATTGACAGATTTCTTAAAGGAACAACGCTTGATACCAATTCGAAAAAAGAAAAGGTTGTGTGATGAGCCAGGCAAAAGTATTTCCGCTTTAGATGAACTACGCCTTCTACATCAGCAGAGACAGGACTTCTGACGCTCTCCGCTTTTATTGAAGCTGGTGCTGATTCTGATCTAGGTTTTAAACTTAGTAATCGGAATAATTTTGATGCATTAACAGTTCCAGGTAATGAAGCACATCCAACACACTATTAGTCAGTTGCAGATGATCAAAGAAAAATAACATACAGTGGTATTCCAGGTTCTGAATCTGGCAAGTTTATTTTGCCTGAATTTCATACTACCAAAGAAAAAAAGAAATATCATTATGTTTGCATGATTGACAGTCATTCTGAAGACAAACTTGAATTCAAGAACTACAATTCTTGGATTCAAGTTTCAGAAGAAAAGTAAAACTGTTTTCGGACAGTAAAAAATGATGTTTCTATTCATTGATGAATGTGATATTGTAAATTATCTGCCTCAGTCAATATTTAAAAATAATTTATATCTTTTTTCAAAAGGTATCTACGTTTAAAATCTTAAAAAAATTCTAATAACATTTTTTATATCAATAAGTTCCTGATCTAAGCTGAGAGTAGTATACGAGTAAGACTGCTGGTTAACTTATTTTTTTTTAAGAATATTAGAGTTAAGTCACTTTGTAATACGTGAGTGCACAAAGCAAAGGCTGATTTGTTCTAAGATTTTTTGACTGAGGAGGCGAGCGTAGCGAGCCGACGAGTCTCCGTTTTAACTCCACTGGTACGGGAAAAATGCGATTGATGTCTGTTTAGTTTTACTTTTGTATCGGCACCCTAGATGGCGTTGTACCATTTTCTAAATCGCGGTATTAAACGTTTGTATGTGTATGACATAGTCTCAACCGATTAAATCAAATTTGTTCCTCGCTTAAGAATTGAGTGTTTTTATTACGCACCTATTCCTTACTGCGATTTTTTTGGAACTGCGGTCCATTTTGATCCTATCAGCCGGATACGGGTGACCAGCATTGGAAAATCACCGTACAGTATAAGTGTGATCGTGTTAGTCTTTGTGGAAGGCACATTATTCTACAGCAGCAGCACGCATGCGGAGCAATTGTCATAGAGTGACATTTATCAAGATCATCATACAGTTAAGTGACAGTGAATAAACGAGGTTTGGCATATATAACTGTGAGTACTTTGAACTATTCGTAAACTCAGTGGTAGTATTGAACTTTAAGAAAGTTAGTTCTTTGTTTAATTCGTGACTTTATTAAAGTAAATAGTTAGAATATTTCAGTAGCTTAGTTTTAGGACTTAAAATAGTTAAGTAAAAAGTGTTACTACTGGGAACCTATGTCCAATTTTTCTCTGAGTTCATAGTTTCTCAAACACTTGTAAAAAATTACACTTTTAACCATTAACTTAGTTTATTTACAACACTTGTAAGGATTTTCAGCTTGGACAATTAACTTAGTTTATTTATAGCACTTGTAATTGTTTTGCTTTTAACCATCGACTTAGTTTATTTATACCTAACACATGATATATGCTTTGCTTTATTTCATTAATTTAGACAAATTTTGTGAATATCTCATAGACCCGTTTAGGGTACGTATTGTTTTTAATTTTATATTAGTGTAGTTGTAGTTACTTAATTGTCTTAAAATAATGGAAACTTTAAGAAAACTGCAATTAGATACAAAGGCTATAATAGAAAAAGGTAGAAGTAATTTCAAGAAATCACCAAAGGAAAGGCTAACTGAATCATACATTGACACGAGATTGGAAACATTGGAGAGTCAGTGGAGTGACTTTGTACAAACGCATCGTAAAATCATTTAAACTGCAAGAGAGGCTGATATAAAGGATATCTATTTTACTGGCGAGGTCCACGACAAAACTGAAGATATTTACACTGTTTTACAAATCAGAACTAAAGGAATGTAAGGTTAAACCTAGCATTGTTAAACAAGCTAAAGGGGAAACGCAGAATTGCAATGTCAAGTTACCCAAGATTAGCCTTCCCACGTTTTCTGGCGAATACAGTGAGTGGCAGACATTTCGTGATTTATTTTTATCGCTGATTGACAAAAATAAGCATATCGACGATGTACAGAAACTACATCATTTGAAGGCACATCTTTCAGGTGAAGCAGAACAATTATTGAGACATACTCCTGTTACTGCTTCCATTTACAAGGAATGCTGGTCTGTCTTGTCAAGGCGTTATGACAAGAAATATTTGTGCAACTGCATATTAAAACGACTTGTTAAATCAATCACAAGTAAAGGAATCGTCAGCATCAATAAAGGGTTTGTTAGACACTACAGTTGACTGTTTGCACGGCTTGCGTACACTGGGAATCGATGTGAACTCTTGGGACGTAATTGTAATATTTATCGTCAGTGCAAAGTTAGATATCGAGTCACGCAAATTGTGGGAACGAGAAATCAGTTCTTCAGATAGTTTACCAACCTTTCAAGAATTTAAGCAGTGTTTAGAATGCAGATTTTGCTCTTTAAAAAATATAGATGATAAGTCTAAAAAACTCATTGTAGTAAACAATAGTCGTAATAACTCAGCCAAATTATTCCATGTTGCCTCACAAACTTGTATTCTATGTACAGAAAGTTACAAACTGTGTCACTGTAAACAATTCTCAAAAAAGACTGTTGATGATCGTCGTGAGTTTGTCCGAGCCAATGATTTGTGTTTGAATTGTTTAAATAAAAATCATACGTTTATCATTGTCGCCAAACCACCAAATGCCAAATTTGTAAAAAGAATCATCACACATTGCTACATCCCAAACAAATCGTACAATCTACAGATTCAAATGACGGCTCAGTAGATCAAACCGTCGTAGTAGCGGCTGCAGCTACGTCGAATCAAGGCGAGTGCACCAAAAATGTTTGTCTCTTCACTGCTGGCTACAGGGCTGCTAGCTACAGCTTTGGTTAATATCAAATCCAGGGCGGGTACTTCCCAACTAGCACAAACTAGTTGCTTTGGAGCCAATCCGATTATTACCAAAGGCGCCAAGCTCAAGCGCCAGAGCGTGCACTGCAGACCTTATGCAGCCGCTTTGCAGCCAAAGGGGCACAACTTTTTGCAACCTACAGTTCCATTAGAACTTCATAATAGTGACATAAAAGCGCTACAGGAGCTGCAACTAATAATTGACACTACACTAAAGCTTTTGTGACTCTTACTGAATGAATGACCGTTTTAACTGAACGAATAAAGGATCACTGATCATTCACCTTGTCTCTCATTTATTAAATACATCTGTTGTTCCTGAATCAGACATTACTGAATATAAATAAATAACAAGTGAAGTGAAGGTAAAGTGTTTTTGAGCTGTATTTTGTATTATATGCAAGTGGCTAAAAACGCAGATCAGTTTAACGTGCATATAGTTGATATTTTTGGAGTATTTTTGACGCGCCTCGATAATTACCTCAGAATATCGTTAAATATGTAAAATATTAATAAATAAATAATGTTATATCACATACTTAGACGATATTAAAATTACATACTTGACTACATTTGTATATAGTAAGTTGCTGGTTCTATAATTATTTATATTTTACTACAAATTGTTATAAAAACCTAAATTTCTCAAGTAATAATAAATAATTGTCTTGTAAACATGGCGTCTATGAGAAGCAGCTTTAACTTGCAACTTCAACCTTAATACTTCCTCTCTGCGCATCAAAGCGTTAAGATTCACTCTTCTGAAGGTCCAAGTAATACCTGTACCACTAATGCAGTTCAGGTCTTTACAATCACTTTTATTTCGTACTTACTGCAGGTATCGAACCACACCAATGGTTATTTGTTTAGAGATCCGTAGAACTCGTTGAAAACCCTAAAATACGATGATCGTTTGTAGCTGCTTATATATTATAAGACTTATTCGTCAACTGGCGAGTGTACAACTCGCGAGCACGCGCGACTTGACACATTCCAATTATAATTATTTTTGTGGTCGTCAACTCGCGCGCACATATGAAGTACATTCAAGTAAAAACGGATTGGAACAAAAACGATAAATAACTGCAGTTTCGCCGGTACTGCATGATTCGATGAACCCTTAAAGCAACATGATAAAAAAAAATATTTTCAATTGAAAACTAGTGTTTGGGAGTTCTGATTATTATTATTTGTATTATTATTATTTTTTGGATACATTTTATCAAACTCAATGAATTTAATTATATTTTATTAATTTAATTTAATTTAATCATTTTTTTTTATCAATTGTATTTTTTCATTGATAACAGGGCGTCCGATTTTGTTAATGCGTCCCTTCGCGTTTTTCTACGGGTGAAAGCTGAAAACCAGTAGTGTATTGTTCTTTCGGGGCAAAATATACGATGAGCTTTTGCCTGCGTCGCTGTGACAAACATGCACACACGTACCTGCTTATGAAATTAACATAACAATTTGATTTCATAAGTAGGTCTGTCTTGGTTGGAAGTTTTTTGCTTACATAATTTTGTTAGTAAGTAGTTTATTTATTTCTCTTTTCTTTACTTTTGTGCATGTATGTTTGTGATGCAAATAAATGTATTTATCTATGTATCTATCTATCTATCTATCTGATGAATGCATTGGATCAACAAATGTGAAAATATAAAGTTATTTACTTAAATAATAGTTTTTTTTTGTTGTCCTGAAAAATGAAAAGTAGCTTATGATAGAAATCAGTACAAATTATGCTTACCTAGTAACAACTAAAAATAAGTTACTTAAATTTTTACTTTTTGCATTCACAATGCAATTTTAATTATTGAAAAATTGATAATGAAGTATTTAAAAAAAATCGACCCGTCTCACAACTAGCTCTGATGGTACTAGAACCCACGACCTTTCGCTGTCCGGGCGACTGCTCTGGACAGCAAAAGGTCGTGGATTTTTTCTAAATACTTCATTTTCAATTTTTCAACTAAAATGAATCACTAGGTTTGAAGTACAAAGACAATTTAGCTTTGCGAATTATAGTTTGGATTCTAAAGTACCAGGATAACATAGCTATGGAGGCGGTAGTTATAGTAAGTACGAAGGTAATGATTTTCTATGAAAATAATTTATTGTTGCGACTGGTTAGAAAATAATCTTTACCTATGTACTATAAGTACCGCCTCCATGCTATGTTACCCTGGTACTTCAGAATCCAAACGATAATTCGCAACGCTACATTGTCCTACCCATATTAAAATGATCTAGAGGTTTTTGTGGCTGACTGTACTTAAATTAATGATCGAGCGAGTTGACGATACCAAAAATAAATAAAATTGGAAGGTGTCAACTCGCGCGCGCTCGCGAGTTTCACACTCGCCAGTTGACGAATAAGCCCTTCCAAGTTTTCGCTCTTTCAATTGTTAACACTTACTATGTCTTACCATGTTTTCAGAATGCCTTTCAAATTAATTCAAACTTATAATGAACAACAGAATAAACAAGAACTTTGCATCTGTCCATCTACGTGGGAAAAACATGGAGTGTTGCACTGGCCGAACAACTGGCCTGTTGGCGTAGTTGGTAGTGCATCTGTGTGTGAAATGACCCGAAAATTTATTTTAATTATTAATAAACGTGTCGTTTATGTCAATTATGTAAATAAGGGCCAATTTGCCAAAGAAAACATGTTGATTTTGATTCAAATATTTGGTCTATTTCGATTCACCATGTCAGACACATTAAAAGACACAATGTTGTGCAAATATTGTTTATAATGTTGTTATTTTAGAATTTACCTAGTTTAATTATTTATAAATGTGAATTATGGGCCAATTTGCCAATAAAACAAGTTGATTTTATCTCAAATATTTTTTATTTCAATTCACCAATTTTTCTTTCTCTGCTTCGTTTATACTACATAGTTACAATGTATGTAGTAAAGGAACAAAATATAAATCCGATTCATATCGAGTGACCACAAGTTTACATTTAACATCACACGGCGAACACACATGCTCTGAACTTAAAACTGATTTATAGTTGCTTTTGAAAATATTTAGACAAGAGGAGAAGATTGGAAGGTCAAAAGCATTTACTAAATTATCAATTTTCTTACAATAAATATTTATTTGATTTTCTTCAACTTTGATATATATAACCTCCATTACTTCTTATTTAACCGTTAAAGAATATTTATCTGCCCGTTGATTAGCTAAAATAAAATCATTGAAATGTAAAACTAAATTCTTTGTGCTCTTTTTTACATACGGATAATTAGAATGAGTCTGGTCAATAAATTGTTCATGATCCAAAATTTCGTGCTCTTTCAGTCTTTTAGCAATTTGAGATAGTGGTTTATTACCTTGTCTAAACAAATTATTTATTAAGTATAATTTATTTTCAAATTTATATGCATTGTATGTTTGTAACGAACTTCAGCAACAACATGAGTTAAGTTGTGAACGTTGCTAGTTATATAGTCAATACCGTAAAAATCCTTATAATGTTTGGTAAAGTATTCCAAAAGTTTCTCTGCTAAAGGTAACAATGTAAAGTATTCCTCGCTAGAACATATTGTTATTGCAGAAAATAATGTGAGAAAATGTTGCATTGCATCTTTCTTTAACACTTTTTGTAATATCGCCACACTTAAATAATGAAAGAAGGTTCTAAACTCTGATCCTTTCCAATGACTTAAACAGTCCAAACCTCGAACAGCTCTATGGATCTCAGTTGGAGTTTTGCAGGAGTTTAAGAAAATATTGACAGCGTGGATATCACTTGAACACCATTTTGTAACCTTTTTACCGAAATTGCCATCTCTCCATCCAACTAGCAATCTTTTTACTATACCCAAGTCAATCAAATGCAGGGAAACAGGGAATGCTTCTATCATGTCAATCGGTAGTTTTAATAAAGGTGAGTCAAATTTGTGATGCTTTCCATACTTCCTTTCTCTAAAATTCTTGTCATTGCGTAATGGACAGTTGGTTTCAGGAAATATCACAGTGTGCGAAACATGCGAATATTCTCCCACAACTGTACACTTAAGGCAACCATGTTTTCCATTATAATTACACAAACCTGGAAAAAAACATAAAAGAGAGACTAGATCCGAAAAAATGTAAATACTAGTAAATAATGACAAAATCTTGAATAAACACGGCGTTTATAATAAAACCCCACAATCATTAGACTTGAGACAGTTGGGAAAGAATAACGAAATCTTCTCCCTACTTGCTAGTAATACATTATGGCAGATAGCAAGTAGATACAGGTGTATACCTACCTTTTATCATAGCCCTGGCAGGAGAATCGCATACAAAGCAACTCAATGACACTGAAATTCTTCTATTTCGTATGTTAATGCCATCGTGAAGCATACTGCCCATTACTTCAATAAATACTTTTAAAAATTCATGCAAATGTTTTGGTTTAGCTGAACCTAGATAAATTCCACAAACAATAGGACTTAGGTGAGGCATTTCCAAAATACTGCACAATATAGGCCAAAATTGTTGTTTGGAGCTTTTGTAAATAGTTCTATGTTTACTAAAATCGATATATTTTCCAGGATAACTTTAGAATTTTCTAAACTTTTTATAATACTATTTTTCAATTTATTGTGCCAGTATTCACCTGGATCGACGAAATTTATTGTAATTTCTCTTGGTGTACCAAGTAGTGAGCGTGGATCTTTAGGCACAGCGTTAGGATTAATTTGGTTCAAAATTTGAAATAAGTCTTTTAAAGCTACATGACTACATGTGTGTTTCAGCGCCCAAATACGTATTTTCTCGCGATAGCTCCATTTTCTTTCACATTCGGATTCTCTAGTAAAAAAATACACAAATAAGGGTGTTTTACTTTATTTATATACTATGCCACACCAAGCTATAACTTACTTATCATCTGTAACTGGTCCGTCATCACTAATTGAGAAAACAAAATCTACGGGACCCTCGCTTGTTTTTGTTGAACTCGAACTTGGCGCATTATTTTTGTATGTTTCCAATGAATCCCTTAAAGAATAAATTAAACACATGATTGCATCTAGAAAAAAGAAACAAAAAATTATGCAAAGAAGTTTATTTTACTTTATTGTTATACTATGCCACACCAAGCTATAACTTACTTTTCCTCTGTAACTGGTCCGTTATCACTAATTGAGGAAACAAAATCTACGGAACTTTCGCTTCTTCTTCTTCTTCTTTAAGCTTTAACACACATGTTTTAACTCTCTTTTAAAGCTATAGACGGCAAATGGGTTGTAAAATGAACTCTTATAAAACCTAAAGTGGCATTTGGTTCAGTTTCTGCTACCCATAGTGATATTTACAGCTATGGGCAGTTACAGAAGCAATAGTAGAACTTAAAATCACTTTCTGAACCCCTAAAGCGCTACTGTACAGCTTAAAGTTGCAAAATAGGCTGCTATTTCCACTAGTGTGCTAGTTGGGTTCTGTCGTTTTACGGGCTCTTATGGATCAGGGTTCACAGGTCTCTTTCATTACAGAGTCCGCAGTACAGATGCTTGGCCTTAGAAAAATATCTGCACGCACCGACATTTTCAGACTAGGCGATGATGAGGGCTCGTCAATGCCTTCTAGGTGGATAGTTACATTTAAATTGCAATCACGTCTAGATCCTACCTTTAGTTTAGATGTCGATGCGTATGTTTTGAGCAAACTTACTTCACGTCTCCCTGAACGTAAGATAGTCCAAGTACTATCAAATTTCTCATCCTTCGAGTTAGCCGATCCGACGTATCACACTCCAGGTAAAATAGATTTACTTTTAATTATAATAGTACTCAGGTAGTCGGAGAGGTCTTGTTGGACGGGTACACCAGTGGCACAGAAAACCAAATTAGGCTGGATTCTCTCAGGTGAAATTCAGATTAAACCGTTGACGTCAAAGCCAGTGTGTTACCATGCTATTGCAGGTACAGATACAAACGAGCTATTGCGAAAATTTTGGGAGTTGGAATCGGACCAGTCTCCAACTCCTGCAATTTTAACTCCCGAAGAACAAAAATGTGAAAATTTCTATTCTGCAACCACTCAAAGGGATGCAACGGGTCGATATGTCGTCAAGTTACCCTTTAAGTCCATTGTTCCAAATGTAAGTATGGTCAATCGGAAGTCATAGCTCTCAAACGATTTCACATGCTGGAAAAACGACTGTCAAAAAACCCTGAACTCCAATTGCAGTATAGTGCTGCGATTAGGGAGTATATTCAATTAGGTCATGCAGAACTGGTTCCCCAGGATAAAAAGGGAAAAAGTGCAGTATATTAGCCGCATCACGCTGTAGTACGCAACGATAAGACTATACGTTGAATGATGATTTGATGGTCGGCCCTACCTTGCAGCGAGACTTGCGACAAATAATCATGCGCTGGCGCTGCCACCGTGTCACCTTGGTTGCGGACATTGTTAAAATGTCATCATCATCCGAGCGTCTGTCCCAGTTGCGTCTCGCGACGCCCGGGGTCCGCTTTCCTACATTTTCTCCTCCACTTCGCACGGTCTTCGGCATCCCCTGTAGTGAGACCATTGGCACGCATGTCATCCCTTACGACGTGAAGCCAGCACTTCTTGGGTCTTCCCCTCCTACCGGGACCCGGCGGGGCTGACATGGCCAGACATTTGTTACCTACGTAGCCCGGCGGTTGCCGCAAGACGTGACCATACCAACGAAGGCGACACTCTTGCAACTCGTCTGCAATGTCACGGACGTGAAGGCTGCCGCGGATGCGAGAGTTTCTCACGCGGTCCATCCGCGTGACCCCACACATCCACCGCAGCATCTTCATTTCCGTGACACGCAGCTCCTGCTTGGCAGAGAGAGTACACTCCTGCCGGATCCGAGAGTCTATAAGCCTCTCGAAGATCTTCATGGTGTGGGACATCACCTTAATACCGCGGTAGCTCCCGCACTCCTGCACTGACCCCTTACCTTTGAAGACTGGAGTAATAATACTCAGTCTCCATTGGTTTGGGATCTGCCCGCTGAGGAGTATGCGGTTAAAAAGGTTTACTAAGATGCCCACACCGCGAGGACCCATCGCCTTCCAGGCTTCGATGGGGACTCCATCGGGTCCGACAGCTTTCCGATTCTTCATGCGGCGAAGCGCAGTCAGGACTTCTCCAGGCGTTACCGGTGGCACTAGTCCCTGATTCGGAGGGAGGTCCGGAGGCTGCATGCTGACATTGTTAAAATGTATCGCCAGGTAAAGGTTTCAGATGAGGACGTGGATTACCAACGGATTTTGTGGCGCGACAACCCGGAGTCTGACTTACAACACTTGCGGTTGTTGCGAGTCACGTTCGGTACGTCTTCGGCTCCATACTTGGCTGTACGTTCACTGCAACAGTTGGCTCATGATGAAGGCAAGGACTTTCCTTTAGCAGCCAGCCGCGTTCTCAATGACTTCTTCGTTGACGATTTATTGACTGGTTGCGATACCATTCGCGAGGGAGAGAAAATTTACCGCGAAATGAATAAGTTACTTGCTCTGGGTGGGTTTCAACTTCAAAAATGGTCCAGTAATAGTATCGCATTGCTGAACAAAATGTCTGGGCAGACAGTAAATACAATAGAACCTTTCGAATTTAAATTAGACTACATAATGAAAATTTTAGGACTTTCTTGGGATAGACAATCTGATCAGTTCAGATATATTGTGAATCTTCCTCGGCTAGAGCTGTAACCAAACGCAGGCTAATTTCAGACGTAGCTCGATTATTTGACCCACTCGGTTGGCTTGCACCTGTTGTGACAATCGCCAAGGTCTTCATTCAACGCACATGGCTGTCTGGTATTGGTTGGGATGACGAACTTTCAGACAACCTACTGAAGGAGTGGTTGAGTTATCGAGATAATCTTTCCAAACTATGTACATTTTATCTTCCAAGATGGTTTTATACAAACCGAAATGACGAAGTCGAATTACAAGGATTTTGTGATGCATCCAATGTTGCTTATGCAGCTGTGGTCTACATATGGTCAATTGATTGCAACGGTACGATTCACGTCAGTCTAGTAGCATCCAAAACTAAGATAGCTCCAGTTAAGGTGGTCTCTATACCACGCTTGGAATTGTGTGGCGCAGTGCTTCTCTCAAAACTTCTAACTGAAGTTCGAGCACCTCAGATATTGGTAGAGAAGGAATACATGCTTGGACTGATTCCTCAGTCGTTTTTGCGTGGCTGAGTACCCATCCTAGTCGATGGAATACGTTCGTTGGCAATAGGGTATCAGAAATTCTCACCGTAACAGAGAGTAGTCAATGGTCACATGTCCAATCTAAGGACAATCCTGCAGACTGCGCGTCTAGAGGCATGAATCCTTTAGAATTTATAGACTTTGATCGGTGGAGGACGGGTCCTAGTTGGCTTAGAGATAAAAACATTAAATACAATAAAGAATTGATTGAAGAAACTGATTTAGAAAAAAGAAAGGAAACACCAGTAGTATTAAATGTAGTAGTTGATGAAGGTAAAGAAAGTAGTATAATAACTAGATTTTCGTCCCTAAAAAGATTGGTGAGAGTATTAGCAGTTTGTAAGAGATTTTTAAATATAAAACATAACGGAAAACCGCTAAACACTATTCTTTCATTCGCAGAAATCAATGATTCATTCTTTACTTGCATTAGAATATGTCAAATAGATCATTTTGTGGAAGAAATCATGAGTTCACAGAAATTAGGACACGTTGACAAAAAAAGTAAGCTCTCCTCGCTCAGCCCTTACCTCGATGATAGGCATATTCTAAGAGTGGGTGGTAGATTACGCCGTGCCAACATTCATGAAGACATGAAACACCCGATTATTTTACCGCATAAGTCTCACTTCACAACCCTTTTAGTGGCGGATGCCCACGAACGCACGTTACACGGTGGGCTACAGCTGGTATTGAACTATTTACGGAGTCAATATTGGATCGTCAATGCTAGGGCTACAGTCAGGGGATATGTACGAAAATGTGTTTCTTGTATTCGACACTCCTCACGAGTTATTTCACCGTTAATGGGACAGTTGCCGTCCGCCAGGGTGAATGATCACCGACCTTTCTATCTAAGTGGTGTAGACTATGCAGGCCTCATAAGTATTAGGCCAACAAAGGGTCGCGGTTATCACGCCACTAAGGGATATATTTGTCTCTTTGTATGCATGGCATCTAGAGCCATACATTTAGAAGTGGTGAGCGACATGACGTGTGAGGCATTTCTAGCCGCTTTTAAACGCTTCACAGCTCGACGAGGTCATTGTCGAGAGCTCTGGAGCGACAACGGAACTACATTTGTCGGGGCTATGAAGGAGTTAAAGGCTCTTTTCTGTCACGAAAGGTCTAGTGTAACACCTGACATTTATGATTGGTTGGCAACTAATGGCACTGACTGGCACTTCATTCCACCTCATTCTCCTAATTTTGGAGGTGTCTGGGAGGCAGGAGTGAAGTCAACCAAACACCATCTAAGACGTGTAATAGGTACTAGCACTCTTACATTTAAAGAGATGACTACAGTGCTTGCCCAAATTGAGGCGTGTCCAGGCCAATCTCTGTATTAAGCAACAATCCCGAAGATCCATGCCCATTAACCCCAGGTCATTTTTTAGTTGAACCTCTCCTGCTTGTACCCGAAACCAATTTTGAGAGCTCGAATATCAGTACTTTAAAAATTTTCTTAACCTATGTAATAACAATACTAATATTAAATATAAACAAAACTTACATACTAGCTATTCATTAACTGGAAGTATAATTAATTTGGACACGGGCCTCTTGATTATCGAGCCCTTGCAGCACAATGAAACAACTCGAGTGACATTATCCGAGCCAGTGTGTTTCTTAACAATGAGACCATAAAGCCACCTCGCCGGAGGTAAATCATCTTCCTTCACTAATACGACTTCCCCCACATTAGTGTGTCGCAAGTCGTATTAGTGAAGGACGACGGAAATGGTCGCACCACACTCCAGAACCTAAGTTCTGGAGTGTGGTGCGACCATTTCCGTCGATGATGAAATTGGACAAGGTATTCACTTGACCAGCGACGCCAGAAATCTTGCAGCATACGCTGTGTCAAATGCCATCTTTTTAAAGTACTGATGTTCGAGCTCTCAAAATTGGTTTCGGGTACAAGTAGGAGAGGTTCGCCAACTAAAAAATGCAGGCTAACAATCGAGCGGAAATACAGCAAGAAAAATAGAAGACTGGAAGAACTACAAGAAGTGACCCAGTTATAGTGAAACGTTTGCTCATCGTATTTCCGTATAGTATAGTGTTATAGTGCTCAAGTCGCGATAATAGGAGCTGACAGAACCCTTCTCTTTGGTTGCGTGTTAAAGTCATGGGTGTTTCCTTTCATCGCCCTCGCTGAACATCTTGGACCGCCGACGAGGAGTCTACGTCCGACCTGCCATACCCTGGTTTCCGACCCCCCGGAACCTACAGTCAAACTCGCTCTCCCCGGGGCGTAAGCAGCTCGTTCGCCGTGCCGTAACGAGTCTGCCCGTCCCGTACATATACTTTAGAAATTGGTTTCATTTTATGCTATATAACTACCAATTATTAAAACTTGGATACTTCATTCTCATTAATATTGAATTGGTAAAATTTTGACTGCTAACCCGTCCTCGGGTGAAGGCCTCCTCAAAAAAGCCCACTTCTCTCTGTCTTTGGTAACCCGCATCGAGCTACTTTAAATGGTAGATACAATTTTAATAGTGTACATTATGTACATAGAAATACATACATACGTAGTAGTACATAGTACTCGTATGTAATTGACCACTTTCTTATTTTGTTTACAGTAATAAATATGTGTCCCCAATAGGTCAACTGTTATCTGCGTTAAGATTTTATGCCACAGGTAACCACTTAATGGCTGTGGCAGATATGGGTGGCATCAGCGTGGCGACATGTAGTAGTATCAAAAAAAAAATTCTGAAGCCATTGTCACTTTACGACAAGAATTTATTAAGCTTCCTAACGCACATGCAGGCAGAACAAAACTATGTCAAAGAAAAGTTTTTTAGAATTGCTCGCTTCTCAAATGTCATAGGTTGTATAGACTGTATCCATCGGTCTTCTTATTTAAAATATACTTAAAATAGTATCCTTGTAGGTTAGTAAAATCTTTATTATGTTTTTCCTTTTCTTCGAGAGAAAAATTTATCCTCTTTTACGTTTCTCAGCCATTTGAGTTTGTATAATATTTGATGAAGAAAGAAACACATATCGAATGTAAGATGTAAGCTAGCAAGATCAAAGTAAAAAGTAACCTTAAAGTAGCATCAAAATCTTAATATAATATTATAAATGCGGAAGTTTGTATGGATGTTTGTTACTCTTTCAAGTAAAAACTACTAAATGGATTTAAATGAAACTTTACAATAATATAGCTTACACATTAGAATAACACATAGGCTACTTTCTATCCCGGGAACTAGTTCTTGTGGGAAACGGGAACGGGAAAATTACTCTACGCGGGCGAAGCCGCGGGCGTCAACTAGTAAGTAATAACCTAACAAACCCTGTCCTGTCGCTAGCATGTCATATCAGATGCTTTTTTTTAGGCAAAGGAATCAAATATACTGACCACTCTTTTATAAAATTTTAATTATTAGCCGTTAAAATAAAGATTAGAATTTTGCTATCAACAAACTATGACATAATTTTAGTTTTTTTTATACTTAATTTCATGAAATTCAGAAATTATTCATCAAAATACTTTTTGCGGAAAATACCGATGACGAAACGACACTAGCAACAATAAAGAAACGTCACCTTACAAAGTAGTCCTTAACAAAGGGTACCTTAACACGGTGAAAACGAACTTAGGTAAACGGTCGGTTTAGGGGATCACTTAGCTTAGGGGATACCTATTTAGGGAATGGTTTAGGGATTGATGGTGAAAACGGGCATTAGGCGAGCAAGACATACCCAAAAACTGCACAGCAACTATCATGTCAATTTCAAAATAATAAATAAGTCTACTTGGTGCTCACACAAACTCAAATTACATATTTGTATATTACTTATTACCGGAACTAAACGCAGCCAATTTAGAAACCTTTAGTTGTCTGACGTTTCAAATTATTCACAATGTAGAAATGTAAAAATACAACATATATGCAGCTTCAAGACAAGTACAAAACAACACAAGATTCATTCGAATCCTAAATAGCTCGAATGAAGAGCAAGCAACTCAATTCCATTTATTTTTATCATTTAAATTATAATTAATTCTGTAATAAGCCCTTTTCAAGAGGTGCGTCTTAATTTCCGCCTTAAATTTATGTAACGGCAGGTTCATAATAATAATAATACTCTTTATTGTACACCATAAATAAAACAAATTACAGATTTTTACATTCATAAATGTAGTACAATGGGCGGTGCATAATGTCTAAAGGAATTTTATTCTATAGGCGTACGCCAATTCCTGCAAAAGAGTCATGAACCTTTTGTAAACGATGATGCGGTCCAATTAATTTATGCTTATTTTTAGTATTTATCGAATGTAGAAATGTAAAAATACAACATATATGCAGCTTCAAGACAAGTACAAAAAACACAAGATTCATTCGAATCCTAAATAGCTCGAATGAAGAGCAAGCAACTCAATTCCATTTATTTTTATCATTTAAATTATCATTAATTCTGTAATAAGCCCTTATCAAGAGGTGCGTCTTAATTTCCGCCTTAAATTTATGTAACGGCAGGTTCATAATGTCTAAAGGAATTTTATTCTATAGGCGTACGCCAATTCCTGCAAAAGAGTCATGAACCTTTTGTAAACGATGATGCGGTCCAATTAATTTATGCTTATTTCTAGTATTTATCGAATGTATGTCACTGTGTCTATTGTATAAATGTATGTTCTGTTTAACTAATATGATATTTGCAAATATATACTGTGATGCAACCGTTAAAATGCCAATTTATTTAAATTTCTCTCTAAGAGACACTCTAGCACTCAATTTATATATTGCACGTATAGCTTTCTTCCGGATTACAAAAATTACTTGTATATCAGCTGCTTTGCCCCACAGCAAAATGCCGTAAGACATGACACTATGAAAATAACTAAAGTATACTAGCCTGGCAGTTTCCACATCAGTGAGCTGCCTGACTTTTCCTACGGCAAAGGCTGCCGAGCTGAGTTTACCTGCAAGACACGTTATTTGGGCGTTCCTCTGCAGTTTGCCATCTAAAGTGATCCCGAAAAATACAGTTGATTCTACAAGATTAAGGGTATCACCGTTCAATGTTATATTTGTACCGCAATTCCTGACATTAGGTATGCTGAATCTGATACATTTTGTCTTCTTAACGTTTAGTAGCAAATTATTGGTCGTAAACCAATCTACAACTTGGGCAAGTGAACTATTTACGCCGTTAAAATCAGTAAGCGTGCGATTAACTTTAAAAATAAGTGACGTATCATCAGCAAATAGAACAATGTCGCACAAGTTCTGTATATAGAATGGCAGATCGTTAATATAAATTAAAAATAGAAACGGACCTAGAATTGATCCCTGCGGTACGCCCATAGCTACAGATGCTTCAGAGGAGCTAATTCCACTGACATCAACATGTTGTATTCGATCGTTTAGGTAGGAGGCAACAAGGTTCAGTGCAGAGTGTTTGATAACATAATAAAATAGTTTTCGCAATAGTGTTTTATGGTCAACGCAATCAAATGCTTTGGAGAGATCGCAGAATACACCAATAGCATCTTGTCTATTCTCCCAGGCGTTATATATATGATTTAAAAGTGTTACACCTGCATGAATGGTAGAACGGCCCCTTGTGAACCCATACTGCTCTTTATGTAATAGCATATTTGAATTAAAATGAGCTTGTAATTGTTGCAATATAATTTTTTCAAAAATTTTGCTAATGGTAGGTAATATTGAAATTGGTCTGAAATGACCAGGGTCGGTTTTGGATCCAGATTTAAATAGAGGTATTACTTTACTGTGTTTCATTAAATCCGGAAACACTCCTTTATCAACACACTTATTAAATATTTCAGCTAGATGTGGTGATATATTAACAATGTATCAATTTTACAGAAATACCGCACAAGTCAGCTATTTTTTTTGACGTGAAGTGACTTGAATACTTTAATGATATCGTTGGTGCTTACATATTTAAAGCTAAATAAGACACTACACTGATGCACGCAGCCCCAAAGCATACGTTGAGCTTTTATTGGACAAGAATTTAAGGAGCTAGTTTTTCGCGGGTAGGTCTATAAAATAGTTGTTAAAAGTTTGTGCTAAATCTAATTTATTATTAATCACTTTGTTATTCTAGCTTAAAAACTATAAAATAACTTAATCCAAACCTATCAATAGGTAGGACATACACATAAACGATCACTGCGTTAAGCAACATTCGCTTTATGTTGTCCTTGAATGAGTGACCACTTAGTGGAATTTACATTTAGAGCGTTTCCGTGCTTCGGAAGGCACGTTAAGCCGGTGGTCCCGGTTGTCAGTAAAATGACAGTCGTTAAGCCTGTTTGAATGCCTCATTAGGCGGCTTGAAAAAATTCAACAACACGGCAATGGGCTCACCACCTGTTACGCAGGGTAATCAATGCATATTAGGTTTTTTTATTAGACGCATTTCCTGCCGCAGAAGTAGCCCTTCTGTTTATCATTTCTCATGATGAGTAAGCGAATGGACGTCACGCGCCCCCTCGGTGAACCCGCTAACTCTCATTCCCAAGTCAAGAAAATCAACTTTACTGCCCGAAGGCCTAGAGGTAACCGCGGACGAGGTGTCAGAGGGAAACCTACTGACAGGACCACCGACTGGCGCATTAACCAAATCAGTCAGCCGTCGCTAGATTTGCTGCAGAGAGAGAGTTTCGCTTTGCCCAATTTGATCCTTCTCATTATAACAGTAACAGCCATGCTCCTCCCACAGCACCCACAACCACTCCCCGCTATTCCTAGTTTCTTGGTATGGCCGTCTCCACTCAAGCCTTAGGATTCATCGTGAATCAGTATTATCTCAAGCTCCAAGAACAGCTAGGAGCTGAACGGGTCATGGAACGCTGCAGTATATTCCAACTGTATCGCCATTTATTGGCGCAGTTGTCATATCACTTGTACCCAATGAGATTGGAAATCACTACGTTTATATGGAGGCGCTGTTATAAACATATAGTAATTTTACTTATACAAATATGATGCATTTATGGTATAGAACGTGAAATATAGCATTGTCTCTTTTTTCCTAGCATATGTTTTCTTTTGGAGAAAGAGACAAACATGGTTTTTTTATTGTTTAATTTTAGCATAATCTTTCAAGAAACACTGTCAGTTGTAGTAGCGTGCCACAATCCGCCATCTTAAATTACGGGTTTCATGGTAGTTGTGCTGTCAGACGAATGTTTATTTTTTGTAAAATGAATATTTTCGCCATAATTACGAGAAATTAACCTATTAAACTTAGTGTGAGTGTGAAAATACTGTAAACCAACATGCCTAGCTGTAGTGTGTTGCAGTGTGGCGCACGAAAAAACCAAAATCATCCTCAATTGACGCTTCATAAGTTAGTACCCCCGTTTTCATGTAAAATCACATAGAAATCCTTTAGATTGAAATGTGAAACTTTGCAGTATTATATATTTCATAAATAAAGTATCTTTATCTAACCATTTGTCATAATACGGACCCGTTTATTCTTCATTTCATTCATTGTTTGTTTTCATAGTACAGTAGGGTTGTGCTCCAATCGAAAATATTTATTGCCAATAAAATTTAAAAAATTATAGTTATTTTTCCTTTCCTTCTTTGGTTTATAGATTTCCAAAAAATGTAGGATTAAGGATTAAATGGCTACGGGCTATCGGCAAGGAAAATATTAATCCTCGTCATAAGGAATGGTACCTCTCTGCTCACTTAATTTTGAACAAAGCTGTTTTAATAGAACACTTGATGTAATAAGATTACACGACAACTCAGTTCCTACAATATTACCAGTAAGTAAAAGTTTCTATCAAGGTTATCTATTTATTTATCCATACTATCACCTAAGATGGTATAGTCAGAAGTGACTGCGAACTCACGTTTCTGTATAAACTTTAAACTTCGCAAACTTCATTGTTAATGTCTACCTAGTATGGTTTATTATGGCTTGTTACAAATTAAGTTCTATTGAACGTGTTCCCTTTCTTATTTTTACCTCATACATAATAAAAATGCAGAATATGTATCCATGTACATTTTTTTACATCACTAGTGATAGATGATTTACTTGGTAGTACATGGATGGTAATAAACTCAAAAAGCAGTTAACGGATTTTTATGAGCTTTTCACCATTAAATACAGTGATTCATGCTGTCGTTGTAACATTTTTAACACTGAACGGTGAACAGTAACGTAACGTAAGTAATTAGAGATACTTTTCAGGCATCGTCACAAAAGTCATCTGTTTTGTGTGAAACAGGCAATATTACTGATGTTGCTAGTATATCTGCAGTCGCACCGTTGCCTATACCATGTAAAGCTGTGAACCTAGCACAGAAACAGGTATTTATATGGGATATAATATTAATATAAGAGAACAGTTTTACTTTTTACAAATGTAGTGTAATGTGCATGTAATTTTTTTTATATCGTTTATAGGTCTTTGTTTGGCCGCCATCTCACCTGATGTTAAGCGACGATGCGGCCTATGATGCTGCAGTTGAGCTATTGCCCAGACCCGTCTCCCAATGCTATACTGAACATCATGCCGAAACACGACTAGGGCATGGTTTTGTTCAGTGGGTGGAGCTAATTTACTATTTTATCTTCTTGTATTTACATAATTTATCAGACATTTAACAGTTCATAATATATTATTTAAATTTCAGGTTATCCTAGAAGAGAAAATTAAGGTCCTCAAAGAAAAATGTGTTGACCAAAAGAAAAAACTGAAATGCCTCAATGAAAAGCTACGGAGGAAAAGCAAAAAAATTACTAATTTAAAAGATATAATAGCAGATCTTAAACAAAAAGCTCAAATAAATATGGAACAGGCTGTTTAATAGAAGATTTGGCATGACCACAAGAGTTCCTAAAAAGACAGATGATCAAGTCCAAAACACCTATGCCAAATAAGTATCCTGAAGAAATAAGAAAATTTGCATTAACATTCCATTTTCTATCCCCTAAAGCCTATGAGTATATAAGGCGGACTTATAACACATGTCTACCACATACTAGAACTTTGAGCAAATGGTATAACATGTCAATTGTGAGCCAGGGTTTACAAAAGAGGCATTTGACACTTTGAAAATTAAAGTACAGGGAAGTGAACATCCAGTGATATGCTCATTAGTATTTGACGAAATGGCTATAAGAAAGTCGCTGATTTGGGACCCAAGAAAACAAAAATATTATGGCAGAGTTGATTATGGACACAATCTAGATAGTGATAGTGTTAATGAAGTAAGTCAAGCTTTAGTTCTCCTACTAACTGCCATAAACGGAACATGGAAAATGCCCATTGGATATTTTTATATAACATCCCTCACTGGGGAGCAAAAGAGTGGCCTCATTGACACTGCTCTCAGATTATGTGAAGATGTTGGTGTCAAAGTTGTCAGCATAACTTGTGATGGTCCTGTTGCAAATTTCAGCATGTTCTCATCTCTTGGTTGCGATATTATAATAAACCAGGGCAAAACTGGTTTTGAACGAGGTAACACTCTTATTCACGCATTTATAGACCCGTGCCATGCAATAAAATTGATTAGGAATGCATTTGATGAATTAAGAGTGTTTATAGATACATTTGGGCGGAAAGTTGATTTTAAATATTTAGAAGCATTAATAGAATTGCAAGAAAAAAGGGGTTTACACCTGGCTAATAAGGTAAAAAAAACATATATTCTTTCAAAAGCAGAAAATGAAGGTAAAACTAGCTACCCAGCTTTTTAGTAACTCCGTAGCCGACGCTCTTGACTATTGCAGAACAGAATTGAAAATGAAAAATTTTGAAGACAGCATGGGCACCGGTAATTTTATTAATATAATGAACGACATCTTTGATGTGCTAAACAGTCATTCCATCCGCCCACCAGGATTTAAGAAAGCGATGTGCCCGAGTAATATTGGCCTCATAACAGGATTATTTGGAAGTGCTACAAATTACCTGAAAAATTTATTACTGCCCTCAGGTGAACTTTTAATTAATTCACGCAGAAAGACTGGTTTCATTGCTATGTTAATAAACATGAACAGTGCACAGGTATTTAGTTGAGGACGCAAAAGTTTTGAAATACATCCCGCTTTATAAAGTCAGCCAGGATCACTTTGAACTGTTCTTTTCGGCGGTGAGAGCAAGAGGGGCGTTCAATAATAATCCCAATGCCATCCAATTCAGAGCAGCTTACAAAAAGTTATTAGTCAGAGCTGAGATCCGGGATGATGGTATTGGCAATTGTACTCCACTGGAACAAATTACAATCTTAACTTGTAGTAGTTAAAATCCTTTTACGTCTCTAAACGAATTGAGTGAAAAAGAAAGTTTTGCTGAGATCACGGAAGATCATAGTGATTTATATGACAAGTATATGGAAATCATTCTAAGAGACAATGATGAGTACACAGACCGTGTCCTGAATATATAGGGGGATTTGTGACGAAAAAGTTAGTGAAATACATTAAGTGCGTCGTGTGCATCTCGCTATTACTTGGCTCTCCAAGTAATAGCGTATAAAGCATACTAAAACTAATAACCGTACAAGTTTTAGTATAGTTTCTAGGTCCAGTTGTCATATTGTGTACCTTTGAGAATGCCGTGAGGCGAAACCGGTCAGGTTTACAAAGTAAATGTTGTGGAACAGTACAAGTGGTGTTATTTAATATATGTAGCAAGTTCAACCAAGCGCCATCAATCAACAGTATAAATAAACTAACTAACTATCTTCACGCTGTATCCCTGACGTCAGAGAGGACAGATCGCCAGGCTTCGCGATCCATACATACAATATTTTTAGATATAAGATTTAGATACCATGGACAAATTATGTGTGAAAAAGTTTCGCATAGACAATTTTTAAACAAATTAATATTGTTTAGAAACGAATAGCAAATAATCTGTGCAAAATTGTGAAAGAGGGTGTGTATTTTGATGAAATCCGATCGATTGGTGCTGTGGGCTCGATGTAGGACTTTGAATTTGAGCTAGGTTGCGACAATCATTGTATCCTACCTAACACTGTAATAAATGACTTTTAGTCTAATACATTGGCTGTCATTTTGTATCCCACTTAAGATTTATATAGGTGGCCTGTGCTGTTACTCAGTGATCGAACATTATGACACATACATCATATGTAAATTATAAGTAAATTTATAAGATATAAGAAACTATAAAATTTTGTATTATTTTTAATTAGTAATAGTAATTTCTTATGCTAATTATGGCCCCGATTCTGTGCTTCATTCTCTAAACCTAAGTTGAGCTAAATTTGAATTAGGAAAGTCAAATGTACTATGTTTTCATTCGTAATTCAAATTTAGCGCGACTTAGGTTTAGAGAATGACGCACAGAATCGGGGCCATTTTCTCTATGAAATTGACAACCAGTCAGCCATTTTGTGGGTCACAAACATGGCATGTTTTTTTTGTAGGTATTTCAAGTCCATTGGTTTCTTAGGTCAAAGCTTGTACTGGATTCGAATAGAACAGGTACCGCGGTATAGCTGTCGCACATTTCTTCCCGATCCGCCAATAATACCATCTATGGCGCTGGAGGCGTTCAAGACATTGGAACTCTTTTATTTATTTCAATTTTTTTTTTATATAAAAATGTAAATATTCCTTACCTTCCTTTTGTAATATGTGTAAAGTTTATAGTAGCTGTAAGTAGTAAATATAAAAGAAATGTTATTAATACGAGTATAATGTATCTAATAGACGATATTGGTAACTTAGATATTAATATTTATTAAGTGATTTTATCCTTTTTTAACCGTAGTTTTTTTTTATTTTTTAGTTTTTAGTGTTTGTAATATGTTATCCTGCAAACTACAGTGGGATTTTTCTAGATTACATCACGTATACTTTGAGTTTTTACAAGTTATATGGACAAGAATGACATAGTGCTGCCGTTTATCATATTAGAAATAATTATGAAAAAACGTTTCCTATTTGTTGAATGGTTCCATTTATACTTGGACGCATGCGATATTAAACAGAAATCAAGTCAAAAAAAACTGTCATTTATAGTATGGAATTATCACATAGCATTAAAATAGGGATATGCTCTAGAGTGATGCTAAGGAGAAACATGGCGGTCTCTGATGGATTGGTCAACGGAGCAATAGGTGTAATAAAAAAAATCAAGTGGCCAGCTCTTCGCCGTGACCAACTAGAAGCAGGAGAACTGCCCGAAGCAGTGTTGATCAAATTTGATGACGAGACTGTAGGCGTTAGTATTCTTCTCGCTAATATTCGCAAAATTTCCGATACAGGCTTTAATTCAAGTGAAGAATTTAGGTAGGGTGACATTAAGTGACTTGGAACCATCAAAATTATTACACATACCACGGGGTGCGAGACGAGGAACCTCCACGTTGGCAGTCCAGGTTTCTATCCCTCCCGGGACGCCCGAGCGGGAGTGGAAAATGGACTTAGCTGGTGCACCCTGGAGCATCGGCTAATGGGCTCAGTATTCAGTACTGTCCCTGTCAACCAATGCACCAATATCCCGACAGCCGAGCCCATGTCCTGGGGGTCGCGACATGGGCTCGGCTGTAGGGTATAGCAGGCCTTCAAGGCCTGTGTAGTGAGGAAAGCTCCCAGCCTGGCCGATAGTAGCGCTTCGTTTTCAATTCTTCGTACTCGTTGTCATTGCTCTCGGCTTCCGCCGGTAGAAGCTTTGTCTTGCCGTTGTGTGAACGTGCAGTTGACCCCATTGTACGATGGGATAGTCGGCCTGCAAGGCTTACGATTTCGCGACAGCTCCTTGTCTGGCCGGTAGTAGCGAAGTTTTGTGGTCTCGGGGTACTACGTCTTTGACCGAAGATATAATATGCAACTTATCGCTGAAACTATAGACAGCTCTGGCATCGATGAAGTTAGGATATACACAGACGGCTCCAAAACCAAACACGGAACTGGAGCTGGCGTCTTCTCGGACGACTTAAACATTAAAATCGTCGTTTTGGTGGTGAACAGGTTCAACCCACACTTTTTTGAAAAATTAGTTAAGTGCATTTTTTGAATCAGAAAAGTATACTTTATGCAGTAGTGAAGAAAAACACAACCCATTTACTGTTTCTAATAATGATAATTCTAAAAGTGTGAAAGGAGGTTAAACGAATTTCTATACTTTGAGATAAAAAATCTAAGCCAAACATCTCAGATCTTCAAATTTACAATCAAGCTCCATTATCTGAGTTGTCGACAGCTTTTACAATAATAAATACAGACCTGGCGCATATCTGTCAATGGAGCAAGCAATATGGCTTGGAGGTCAATTCCTCTAAGACTAAAGTCATTGTGGTGGGCAGCTCTCGAATGCTAAGTCGGGTTCAATGGACAACCCTTCCAGATATCAAATTTGATGGAGTTGCCCTGCAAATTAACAGTGAAGTAAAGAATTTGGGTATCATAATCGACAGCACACTATCTTGGCGTCCACAAATGAGGGAAGTCAGCCGTAAGCTATTTGCTTCTGCAGGCTCTTTGCGTAGATTGCGAAACTTTCTTCCAACAGCCACTAAAAGGTCGCTTGCAGAATCTCTTCTCCTTCCTATACTCGATTATGCAGATGTCAGCTATCTTGATGTCACCGAGGAGCAGCTAGACAAGCTTGAGCGACTTCAAAATTTTTGCATTAGATTTATATTTGGGTTACGCAAATATGATCACGTATCACAATTTCGCAAATTGATCAAGTGGCTCCCGATTCGCCTTCGACGGAACGCTCATATTCTCTCTTTGATTTACAGCACCCTTTTCAATCCCACTACTCCCATTTATTTAAAAGAACGATTTATGTTTCTTAATGACACACATTTAAGATCCTTAAGGTCATCAGAGTCACTGGAATTAGAGGTTCCTAGACATTCCACATCGTTTTACGACAAATCCTTCACTGTACAGGCTGTATGGTTGTGGAATGGGCAACCTTTAAACTTAAGGCGAGCGCAGTCGTTGACTTTTTTTAAGAAACTAATAAAAGAGCACTACTTGGCGTCGTAGTATCTGTGTATGTACGCATAATATTTGTGTGGATGTGAATTTATTTATGTTTGTGTATATATTTATGTATGTGTATGTATTTATGTATGTGTATGTATTTATGTGTGTATGTATTTATGTATGTGTATGTATTTATGTATGTGTGTGTATTTATGTATGTATATTTATTTTTGTGTATGTATGTGATGTAAGTTCTTAGTAAAGTCATGACACATGGCTCTTTTCACCTCCATATAGAAAGCTCTTCCACATAAAAAATATTCAATTAGTGAAAAGAGCTAAGTGCTTTATACCCTATATCTTTGTAATACATTATTATTTTACGAAATACTACTAATGAAATAAAAACCTAGGGTCCTAGCTACAGTTTGTATTATTTTCGATAATGTTTGACATGTAGGTAAAAAGTTGCAAGCAAGTTAAATATTTGACGCTTAACCTTGCACTTAAAATGCTCATTATCTCCGTACATTATTAGTGTTGCTTGAATCTCTTCACCACCAAAGCGACGAAATATCAACCACTTTAGACAAACGAAACACAATCTTTCTGGCATAATGTGTAGGTATAATTAAGGCAGCACAAGCGGTTGCAGCCAGAGACTTACGTGGTTTTAATATTAAAATCATCTCGGATAGCGCATCCGTACTACAAGCATTACAAAATAATAAAATTTCATCGGTCCTTATATTGGAATGTCACAACACACTCCAACACATTGCGGATAAGAACAAAGTAACCCTGCAATGGATAAAAGGACACAGTAACTCAATGGGAAATGACGCAGCAGATGAACTGGCCAAAAGGGATCAGAAGAAACAGTATATGGACCGGAACCATTACTACCCCTACCCCAGGCACTGATAAAGACATGGCTGCGTACAAACACTGAAGAAGCACATACGACCGCATGGATAACCCTCGAAGGTTGTAGGCAAACTAAGATGGCGATTCCGGAGATATCTAAAAGATTTACCCGCAACCTCATTAGGCTAAATAGGGAAAGCATAGACAAGATAGTAGGAATCTTAACAGGCCACTGTCCCCTTAAAATACACTTTTTCACCATAGGTGTAACAGACAGCCCCCTGTGCAGAGAATGCATGGAGGCAGAAGAAACGCCACACCACGTGCTCATGGAGTGCAGGAGCGTGGCAGATGTCCGGGCGCGCATCCTACAGTCGCCGCAAACACTCCCGGACGCATGCCAGGGCCTTAAAAGAATGCTGACCTTCTGGGACTGCCTTGGATGGTTGGAGTGAATGGATGAAGAATACACGCACAATGGCCCAATCAAGTGGCTAAGTGCGGAAACGGCCCAGTAACAACAACAACAACAAGCAGGCGAGTGCCTCGCCGTCGATGTCGCGCGGAGATAATTTATCACCTGCACGCGCGCTTCCACGGCATCGTAGACCGCTTGCTACCGAAGCCTCGACTGCGCCAGCTGTTGCAGGCGGATGCACGTAGCGCGCCCGTTCTGTCGGAGGCTTTAAAACTGTCGGTGCTCTTTGAATGGGAGCACCCTCTCCTGTGTCGGTGGGACTTCCGGCACTGTTGCACAGCCCGTCTTCGGTCCGCTGGAATCTCTGCCGCCGCGCGTCCCTCTGCTCCCGTCTCCAGCCCTTTGTTGGAGGATACGGAGGTACCTGCAGCCTCTCCGCCGGCATCCTCCCCCTCTGTTCCTCGGGGGAAAAGTAGTAAGAAAGGGAGCAAGAAGACAAGCGCTGAGGCACGTGAAGCTGAGGCGGCGCCTCAAGAGCACCCTCAGGCGGCGCCCGCACCTCAGCCTATGACTGAGATGTGGAATGTGGTTGCTGGGCGTCCGAAGAAGGTGTCGGCGTCCACCGGCACCCGCCAAGACGCCTGTCGGGAAGCGCGCCCCAAAACTTCGCGCCCCTCGCACTGCTGCACTGGTAATAACGCTGCAGCAGGGCGCAGTAGAAAGGGGCATTACGTACGCTTTTAAACTGGCCGAGGCGGAGCAAAAAGTGGACCTGAAGACCCTCGGCATTGGAGACTTAGGGTTCCGCACGGCGGCCACGGGGGGCCGTATCCTTGAAGTGGCGGGCGCCGAAAGATGCCAAAAGGCCGATACCCTCGCAGAACATTTGAGGGTGGCCCTCGGTGATGATGTCCGTATCGCCAGACTGGATGGCTACGCGGAGCTGCGCATCTCAGGCCTTGGTGACGCAGCCACCAAAGAACGGGTTGCGCAGGTAGTGGGCGGAAGGCGAGTGTGCAACTACAAGCGTCTCGGTTGGCGAAATAGCGCCAAACAGGTCGGGAGGGCACGGCCGGTTGCGGCGGCCAAGAAGATCACAGATGGTCGCCACGTGATAGTCGGATGGACCCGTGTCCGTACGGTCCTACTAGAGTGCCGGCCGCAGCGATGCTTCCGCTGCCTAGAGGTCGCATACGTGTGCGGTTGCTTCGGTTGTGTCCAGCCCGGTCACAAAGCGCCTGGCTGTTCGGCGGAGCCCCAGGGTTTCGTTTGCGCGACGGCCTCCACCGCCTGGGCACAAAGGCCTGTTTGGCTGCATCAAAGGAGGTGGAGCTGGGTGTAAGGTGGCGCCGAAAGCGGCCCGAATGCCCATCACGACAAACTAGGAGAATAAAGCTGACTGGAAAAAGTACAACAAACTATCTAAAACGATTCATAATAACATACATCCTAATAATGATAACCCACTGGAATCATATAATACTTTTTATAAGTCTCTGGATGAACTGAAATCTCAATGCATTCCGAAGCTTTCAATAAAATTAGCCTTCAAAAGAAAACCCCTTACGTGAAACGTAAAATGTAAACGAATGAAACGACAAATGTAAGAAAAGTGTTATTAGATCCTAAGAAGTTTAAGGGCCCTTAAACAATACAGACGTGCACCTTATGGCAAAATTTTTTTCTCTTATAAAAACTAGACGCTAAATATAAATTTAAAGAACCCTTTCTGAGAAAAAGAAAAATGCTTGAAACCAGTTATGTGACAGTTTTAATAAAACAACTTCCATTTAAAAAATATGGAATGCGGCTGTCCAAAACCAAACCTACTCGTAGCAAGGGATATTATTTTTCAAAGACGCTTTCTAAAATTTATATTTTTCGAATTTTTTTGCTACGTCTATGGGAAAAACGACTATTTCTATCTTAAATAGAATCGGAGTGTACAAACACATGAACAAATGTACGTTTGTTCATGTGTTTGTACACTCCGATTCTATTTAAGATAGAAATAGTCGTTTTTCCCATAGACGTAGCAAAAAAATTTGCTAGGTTTTTGAATTTGTGAATTAAACTTACTAGGCTTTTGAATTAGAAATTAGTCTTTTACTACGTTTTTAAAGTTGGAGTTGTCCCATACTAGGTTTTTGATTTACAAAATTACTGAAGCGTAGAACGCAATTATCAAATAATGTTTTTATTAAATACTAGTAAGTCACTGTGTACTGCTCCCGCGCCGGGCGCGTCCGAGCTTCCGACTCGTTCATTTAGAACTTAGCGGCCACGCGTGCTAATGTATTTTTCGTCAGTAAGATTTTTTGTTTATTTATTTTCTAATAAAAGAAATAGTGATAGATCTAGGCGGATAGTAGCAGCAGCTCTTTCAAGGTAATTATCTGTAATACTTTTATTTAAATTTTAATCCTAATAATAATTTAACTCTGTGTGGTGTTTGTTACACGTAAAATGATATGTGCATTTTGCTTTCTTTCTCTCTAGCACTTCTGCAAGTAATAATGATACACCTAATGGTATACAGCCACTGCCATGCACGAGTACTTCTGCTTCTAACAGGCACGTTATAAACCACTACGCAGAATCACAACGTTTTGGTTCTGGCATTCACTCTGAATCCATTACAGATGCGTCTCACCTTGATCAGTTTAACATCGACTTTAGTGACGATGTCTCTGTTGCAGATCTGTTTTATGTACCTGATCCAAGTTTCGATGAGAGCACATTTTCAGATTTGTTTGATTTTAGCGAACATATAGATTTAAATAATGATGGGAATTCCCTTACATGTATGATAACAACATACACAACAACACCAAGAAACACAAAAAAGTATTCTGGAAATGTCCGATATTACAGAGAATACAAGACCGATTTTTATTGCCCAATATACCGGACCAATTTTCATTTCAAATAATCATTCCAAAGATAGCATATTCAAAAATAAACTTATGCTGAAACACCCCATGACACGTAGGTCCTGCGAAGGAAAGTGCCAGAGACAATGTTTAAAATTTTCAATCAGGAGAGACTGGCAATTTGGGAACAGTATTGGAATTTAAATTTTCAGGCAAGGCGATCGTTGTAAAATAAGTTTGTACAATTGGCAGAAATACACATACATACATACATATTGTCACGCCTTTATCCCCGAAGAGGGAGGCAGAGGCATATTAAACGCCCACATTTCACCGTATGCATTTTTGTCCCACGTAACAGGTGGTGAGCCCAGTGCCGTGTTGAAATGGACAGGAGTAGGCTCTTAAAAACCACTTCATATACTCAACTGAAAGAGTTATCAAGTGTTACAATTCTTGAGCGACATTAAATAGGTGTTTAAAATGGGAATGAAATTTACGAGGGAATTTGAAACTCTTATGTGGATTGCTTTTTGTTATGTTTTAGTTTAGTTATTTATGTCCTCTAGCCTCTATAAGCTTTTTGACTGTGTACAATCATTATCGTTTATATTATCGTGTTTACAACTAGGAATTAAATAAAGTAAATGAATACTATTGAAGATAAAGTGTGTGCAACTATGAGTTCAAGGAGAGTGTCGTTTGAAAAATTAGAAGTACCTAATTTTGGAGTTTCTAAATGCTCACAAAAATATCGCTGTGGGCTTCAATAAGTGTTCAAGCTTGTGCAACGTCCCGGAGATTGTGGACGAAGTTAGCTGAATCTTTAAATTGGTCGAAGTAAGTTAGTTTAGTTTTCTTTTGAATTTATATTTAATAAGCTAAAAGGTCTTATGTGCTAGACACTCATTAGCAGGACCAATTAGTCCTGGTAGTCTCGGACTGAAATCTCGGACTGAATTAACAAATAATAATAATAATACTGTGGGGCACTTTTCACACAGCGCTATCTAGCCCAAAGCAAGCTAATATTAGCTTGTATTGTGGGATCTAGATAACTGATAAACATACTTATATATTTCTAAATACATACATATTATACATAGAAAACACCCAAACTCCGAAACACATATTTGTGTACACACAAATGCTTACGATATTGAATTAAAATTAAAGAAAACAGTTCAAATAAAGTTACTCTTTTACGCCTGCTAAATATGACAACACGGCAGCTCAGTTTTCGGTAGTAAATATATCAAGAATCACTTCATGGTAACGCCAAGTCGCTGAAATGTTAATCACGTGACCTCTGACAGGCAATCGCTGACTCGCCTGCTGTCCAACGCGTTTATGGTACAAAATAAGGCGGCCATTCAATTATCCGCTATAATTGACCTGCTATAAGAGTTTATGGTAGGCCTGACGAAAAAGCGTGGACAGAAATTGCCAATAAAACAAAATTGACTAGTAAGTAGGTTTTATTTAAGTACGTATCACTCATACATACAAACTAACATAATATTATTTTATCGTACCTACTCATCTTTATATTAGACGGTATAGGTTTCAATTAAATACAATGAGTATACTGCCATGGACGCGCTGCCCTAGGTAAAACAAAGTAGTTAGTTAAGTATTTACGTGCGTCTCTTGCATTAATGGGAATTTCCTCTCTTTCAATGTTAAAATCCCGATTCTGTGTACCCTCATTATCTGTGACAGAATATGGCACTTCATCTCGTAATCGAGTAAAATTATGTAGGACACTTACAGATTTAATTATGTTGTTCACTGTAATTTGTACTCCGAATTGGGAGTTAAAAGTATTTGAACATTTTGAGTTATCATTTTTGGCAATATACGGGTGTACCCAATACTTCTTTCTTTTTCTACGCAATCGTAAATACATCTAACAGGCAACGATATCTTCATCTGACGAAGACATTATTTCACGGTGAGGGCACAAACGCGTCTGAATACCCGGCACTTACCGACAGTAAACCGATAAAGTGGGGAGATCTGGCCAACACAGTATACTGACGATATACAGCATGCAGATGCCGCACCAATACCGCACCGCCCAGTCAGGAAGGGGCTTAACCCATTTAGACCGATAACCATTTTTGTGGCATTGTAATTATTTTTATAGAAAAACGTAATAATGGGTGTCTAAAAACACCGAAAAAAATATATGAAAAAATCGGCAATTAAAGGGGGGTCAGGGAACATCCGTACCCTATGTGGTACAGTAGGACTATTGATATGCAAAATATGCTAGTTTGTTCTCATGATGTTTTATTTACTTTTTCGTATGATATTTATAAAGAAACATTTCACATGAATACCAATATTACATTTTACACACCAAGTTTGACATTGTCTGTGGCACTGTTCACACCTGGTTCTTTTTTCTTGCTTAGTGACGTGGTGCTGTTTGCCATCATATCGGTATTCAAGGGGTTATTGACGATCGACCACTAGGACCTGGGTAGTCACGATGGGTATTTTCATCAATAATGGAATCGGCAATACGACGCCGATAATTCAGTAAATCCATGTTACCACCGTTATGCCCATAGAGTATAGAGCAACCATGCATTCTGAACGGACATGCCAACGCACTGTAAAATCAGAGGCATGTATCATTTTTTACTTCGAATGCTAGTTCGCAGTGAAGAAATATTCTGATTTGATAAATATATTCCTCCCATGTTTTTGTTATACTGCTGTATGAGATGCGGTTGAGATACAGATATTTTCTAATTTTGCTGCTGAGAATAGCAGTCAGTTTTGTGGATAGGATTCACATCAACTGCATTCGAACATACAGATACCATACTATTATAGTGTAATTTGCAAATTATAATATCATCAGCTACACGATAATCGTAAAAGCCTTTTTCTTTCGTCTTAGCTTCTTTGTTTTTTGTTTCGAAGACTTATTTTGAGCAAACTTGGCGGTAAATTGTTTACATTCACCACATCTTCATCACCAGAATCCTCGTCAGTCTGGTAATTATTTGCAGTTTCAGGTGATGGTATAAATATATCATAATCTTGCCTGGCATCCTCATCTTCTTCAAGAGTTGTTGCGATATCGTGTAACGTTAACGGCCTGAAACAAGAAAACACTTGATAACATGTTTTCGTACAATTTGTATGTGGATGTGAATGTACCGCATCCGGTACATTTATTTCATGATCGATTACAACAAACATAAATAATGAAAAGTGATTTTGTTTTGAAGTCATGACATCTGTTATATGGCCTTTCTCTACTAACAGGAAAATCATGGTCCAAACATTTTTTTTTACTTCGGCTATGTTAAAGCATTGTTTTATTTATTAAAACACATAATATATAACCTCTTCTTTAAGGACCCAAGCTTAATCAATATTTAAATCATAATCATTTCATAAATTCGTCTAAAAGCCACTAAAAACAGTCCTATGTTATGTTCTAATTCCGGATCGAGTATGATTCGGTACGGTTTTTATTAGTTGTATTTAAATATTTAAAATCTTATAACTCTATGATCATACAGAATATTGAATGCATGTGAACAAAAAACAATTATAATTTTAGAGATTTTTTTAGTACTAAAAACTAGTGTTCGAATTTTGTCCTATACATTTTTGAACAGTCCTGTCACAATTTGAATATGGCACCACAAAAATATTAAACACTATTGTGGGTACATTTCGCGTGACACGGAACGTTAACAGTGTGAAGTTTGCTCGGTCGCCATGCTAAACAAGTCGCCGCCATTTTGGGCAGTGACAACTCCGCGTCTGTGTGGGAACCACGTCTCTGTAGTATTGAGTGAACATTCCTCAGGTAAGTCTATTTTACGGTGTTTTATGTGTTATACTTATATTTATTTAACAAAAAAATTGCTCACTGTGGAAATTCATAACTGTTTCTGTGTTATGAAGTAATATATAAACTAATACGTGGTATGAATTTTTTACGAAAAATAACAGTCCTCTGGAAGTTTATAACACAGAGGACTGTTTTATTTGACGTCCGTGTATTTTATTAATATTTTTTATAGTCTGCACTAACCTACTGCTTGCCGATAGCCTCTTTCTTTCTTATATTGGCCTGTCACGCTAATTTGGTCTTTTGTTTTCTATTATTATGGATTTTGGAATATAAAATAATACGTACCTCGTAACTACCTGTTTTTAAACCCTTACGGTTTTTTTAAATATTGAAAGTATGTCTTTTGTTTTAGTATTGCCGTAATGCCACCAAAGAAGAAACCTAAAACCAAAGAAGAAATAAAAGAGCAGAAACGAATTGCAGAAAGATTAAGATATCAAAGGCTAAAAAATGACCCTGTTAAAAGAGAGCAATTGAAGGAAAAAGAACGACGAAACTACCAAAGAAAGAAGGAAAAGGGTACAAGAAAGACAGTTAAAGATATGAGTCGATGTGAACACAAAGCTGTGATTAAGGAATGGAGAAAGCACTGTGCTACTTATCGCGGTAAAAAAAGCATTGAAAGAAATTACAAACCATTTTGTACAACAAAATACGCCCGAATCCAAGGGTTCACCTTCTCCTCAACGTTCTGTCCATCAATACTACCTATGACCACTCCACGAAGTGATCCAAGTAATGCGAGAAAGCGTATTGCTAAAAAGAAACGTGACAAAATTATAAAGGATAAAGACAAAAAATATTACAAAAAAAATCTGAGATAGGAAGAGATTAGAACGTTTGGAAAAAGCTAAGGCAAAGGAACTAATATACAAGTACAAGTTATGGCGAAGCAAAGATAGTTCGATATCATATAAAACAATTAAGAAGTCAGCGTGTCAATCAATTTTAGTACCCAAACTTCGGACTCGTAAAGACAAAATTCCATCTCATTGCATAAACACTATACGAACCTTCTATGAAAATGATGACAACAGCAGACTTGGTGCCGGAAAACGAGAATGCTTGACCAGAAAAGGGGTTAAAAACAGAAAAGATATCTATTGGATAGCATCGCAAATTTATACAAGAAGTTTCAAATTGAAAATTTTAAAATAAGCTAAAAAAGGTTTTGCCGTCTACGTCCTTTCTGGGTCATAATACCAAATGTAAACGCACGTGACACATGCCTGTGCATAAAGCACGAGAACATTGATCTGAAACTGTCAGCAATGCACAGGCGAAGAATTTTGACTTACAACAGTCACACTCCACTGCTTGGAAAGACTTGTTGTAATCGCTATGACGAGCTATGTTTGTCAAGAACCTGCCAACGCTGTATTAACAAGAATCCTGACTACAGGTAGTTTGATGACAGCAAGCCTATTAAATTTAAAAAATGGATATCTGAGAAACAAACTTACAACGACCCCAAGACCAAGAATGCTCGAAAAGTTATCAAATACCTAAAGAAAACATTCACGGTTCGCCCTCAAGAACTAATAGAAGAGCTGCATGAGGATTTGCAAGCTTATTATCAACACGAGAGAAACATCATCATCATCACCCATCAATACAATGCTATCAAGAAATACAAACAAAACCTTACCGACGAAGACGCTATCATACATGTGGATTATCAGAAAATTATTGTTCCAAATACGGTCTAAAAATACAAGCATTTCATTTTGGAGTGTCGAGACTTCAGCTAAGTCTACATACTGTGGTAGTGTATACCAAAAACTCTACCATGTCTTATAGTACAGTTTCCAAAAATCTCACACATTCACCAGCTGCAATATGGGCACATTTGCGGCCAATCTTGAAAACTCTCCCACCAAACATAAAGAGCATCCACTTCGTCAACGATGGACCCGTTACTCAATACCGAAACAAAACGATGTTTTACATCCTGGCATTAAGGCTTCAACAAGAGGTTTTAAATGTGAAGAAGTTTACTTAGAACTATTCAAAAAGTGGCCATGGCAAAGGGGCCCCTGATGGCATTGGAGCGACCTGCAAGAGAACTGCTGATGCCGTCGTCGCTACAGGAGGTGATATTGATAGCTTGGAATCATTATTAGAGGCTATTCAACGAAGATGTTCCGCAATTACCTTGTTCACAATTGACGATAAAGCCATCCAAGAATTGACAGTCGACCTTAAAAATGAAACAGTTAATTTAAAAAGCTTTACTGGCACTTTAAAAATACATCAAGTAAAGGCTGAAATATTAAGTCCTCTGCAATCAGCTCCAAGTGCCGCTAAACTCATAATTTTTTTTTTTTTTTTTTTTTTTATATTCTCTCCTTGTGTACTACAATCTGTCTCCTTCATGGGACATTCAGAAGTATGTTGGTTGGTGCTTTCGCTGGCTCGCTCAGTATGTGACCTGTGTCACATCCTCATTGTTTAGACAGTATTTATATTTACTGTGATCGGATTAGGTCTTGAGGTATTTTGCGCTTTAATCGTCGCGCTATATTGTGATTCTCCATTAGTGATCGAGCCAGAGTATTTGGGTGTTGTTGGATTCGTTCTTTATAGGACTTGGTATGGCGCACGATTTCCTGCTTCACAGTGGGCATTCGTAGGTCACGGTGTAGTAGTTCGTTGGGTACAAACCAGGGCGCGTTGGTTAACATACGCAGAGCTTTGTTTTGAAACCTCTGTATGATTTCTATATTTGAGTGAGATGCGGTGCCCCACAATTGGATCCCGTACGTCCAGATGGGCTACTACTCTACTATGATTGGAGAGTGGTCTGAGGACAGATCCCAGCAACTCCGACACGATATATTGTTATTTACGATTCCTTTGCTGACACAAAAATCGATAACATCCGGGATTTTTCTTTTGTCTGTTGGCCAGTAAGTGGGTTGGCCTGACGATATCACGTTCAAATTTCTTGTTTGGATGCATTTAAAGAGTTCACGCCCTCTGGGTAGAACAAGCCTAGAACCCCAAAACGTGTGCTTGGCATTATAGTCACCTCCCGCAATAAATCTGTCTCCAAGGGATTGAAAAAAGTCATTAAACTCCGTTTCCTTGATAGTAAATCTCGGCGGGCAGTAGAGGGCCGACACTGTAATGTCACTGATCCAGTCCGTTATTACGACGTTTGTTGCTTGGATGTAGTTTTTACAGTAGTCTTGTAGTACATGATGCTTGATGTTAGACCTGACGAGTACAGCAGCTCCTCCATGTGCTTTGTTGTCAGGGTGGTTAGTGTGGTACATATTGTATCCAGGTATCCTGAAGTAGCTTTTGGATGTGAAGTGAGTTTCTGCGATCAGTAAAACGTCTATGTGGTGAATTTTAAGGAATATTTTTAACTCTTCCGAGTGATTTGACAAGCCATTAGCATTCCTAAACTCATAATGAAAAGTTTAAGTTGCACTGGATGAAAAGTTTAACAACAATAGAAACCGACGACGACGCTACACTGGCTGGACCTAGTTCAATCAACCGTCAGAATTACACCATTGGTGATTAGGTCTTGGTTAAATTTCTAGTAACGAACACTGAATATTGTTATGCTGCAGTCATCAATAAGATAGACACGGAAGAAGGCGAACTAACAGTTACCTTCTTAAAAATTTGTGATGACAAAGGACAGACATTCAGAGTCGATGAAAATGATGTTTCTGATGTGTCCTTTGACCAAGTATTAAAGAAGTTGCCAAACCCAGATATTGCCCTAAAAGGGAAACGAATATTTTATTATTTTAATATACCTGTACCTGTTTTTGAGAAATAAGTCTGCATTGATAAGTAAACAAGGCTGATTCTTAGTACTTAAGCTTAATTTTGATTATAATTCTCGTATTTTATATATATATATTATATGGAGCTAAGCTCGCTATTTGTTCCTGAAGTATTTAAATTCTGTATGTGATACAGTATTCAATAAAGAAGAGAATTTATTTGATTACATTTAATACCTAATTAATATTGTTTTTCTTCATATAAACATTGACATAAACTGTTCTCTGGGTGGAAAAAACAGTCCTCTGGGTAGCAAAACAATCCTCTGTCGCATTTTTTCACAAAATTGTCTATAATTCGAAAAATAAGGTCTCTTGTTTATATATATTTATATTATAACTATCTATCGACTTAACATTTTACTTTTAAAATTTCTAGAAAAAAAAGTTTAGGGACAACTGTCAATAGACAAGTTTCCAGTTAGTAGAGAAAGGTTCATATCCATGACATCTGTATATATAAGATGGAGCCACGTCCCATAAAACTAACAACTCGATAGAGAATAAAATAAATATCCATCACGCCTTATCCCCGAAGGGGTGGCAGAGGCATATTATATGCCCACTTTTCACCGTGTGGATTCCTGTCCCACGTAATAGGTGGTGAGCCCATTGCCGTGTTGAAATAGACAGACGCAGGTTGTGGCTACCTGCTGTTGAAATTTTTTAAGCCGCCTATAAGGCCTTCAACCAGGCTTAACGACTGCCATTTTACTGGCAACCGGGACCAACGGCTTAACGTGCCTTCCGAAGCACGGAAACGCTCGTAAATGTAAATGCCACAAAGTGGTCACCCATCCGACGACCAGCCATAGTGAAAGTTGCGTACCTCAGTGATCGTTTACCGAACACTGAGACCGCGGGGCCACGAGCGCTTAAATTCGTAAACGTTTTGTCTATACAGACGACGCCATTTCGTTCGACGCACGTTTCGTTTCAACGTTTAACACTTGAACACAACAGGTATAGTACTTCGACCTCTATTTAAATGTAGATATTTAAATTCACATAAGTAAGAAACATGAATAGCTTATCAAATATATTGTATTAAAAAGAGGGAAATTAAAATGGTTGACTAGGTTGATTTCTTAATTACCAAAGGCATTTCCAAGTCTACTGTAGCCTGTTTTTCCAGTTTCGTGATGACATCTGACCACTCACCTGTATACGTTACAATAAATAGTGAAGTTCAAATGAGACCTGGGGCATGTCGCTTACACTCCAATAAAACAAATTGGAGAGTATTTCGAGAACTGGTCGACAAAGAACTGAACCCTAGGCTGCCTTTAAAAACTTACGAAGACTTGACTGCTGCCGTTGAACACTTTAATGGTGTCATTCAGAAGGCTGCTTGGTTGAGCTCACCCGAACCCAATTTTAACCCAAATAATAAAACATTTTACCCCAGGAACATAACAGACCTGGTAGCCGCAAAGAGAAAAGCTAGAAAACTTTGGCAAAGCATATCCAGCACACAAAACACAGTTCAACAAACTTGCCTCCGACCTCAAACATGCTCTTAGTCACTACAAAAACTCGAACTTTGAGAAGTATTTACGGGACCTCGACTCTAATGCGGCTTCGGAATATTCGCTATGGAAAGCTGTGAAAAAACTTAACAAACCCATACCATTTAACTCACCACTACGGCATGCTGACAACACCTGGGCTCGTAGTGATTCAGAAAAGGCAGATCTGTTTGCCCACCATCTTGAAAATGTCTTCAGGCCAAACCCCGACGCAGGGTCATCTATGACCTCGGCGGTTTCTGAGGCATTGTCCAATAATAGAAAAACTGCTGAACCAGTGAGAAAAATAACAAAAAGTAAAACAGAGAATGCCATTAGGGCCCTAAAAGTACACAAAGCACCCGGATACGATCTCATAACAGCTAAAGTCCTAAAAGAGCTTCCCTCAACCGATACTACCTTCTTGACTCAACTTTTTAACCAAATCCTCCAGATAGGATTCATGCCACCACAGTGGAAAGTGGCAGAGGTCATTCCTAAACCTGGAAAAAACCTTGAAAGTGTGTCTTCATACAGACCAATCAGTCTACAACCCATAACATCAAAACTTCTGGAAGTACTTTTTCATAAAAGACTAATGCCAGCTTTTACAAAAGCAAATCACATCTCTGACCATCAATTTGGCTTTAGAAAAGCTCATAGTACAATTGAACAAGTTCACCGAATAGTAGAACATATTAATTGGACCTTCGAGCAAAAACAATACTGCTCGGCTACCTTCCTTGACATATCCCAAGCACTTAACCGTGTCTGGCATGAAGGACTGTTATATAAGGTAATGCATACTCTGCCAAATAACCTCTTTAATTTCATTGACTCCTACTTGAGACGGCGCCATTTTTATGTAAAACATGGAGAAGAGCCAACGCAACTTAAGCAAATCGAGGCCGGCGTACCGCAAGGTAGTGTTTTGGGTCCAATCCTATATCTGATTTTCACATCGGACCTACCTTTAACCACCAACACTATACTTGGGACATTTGCCGACGATACAGCCGTACTGGCCACCCATGACAATCCAGTAGAGGCCTCTAAAACGCTGCAGAAAAGCCTAGATGACATATAAAAGTGGCTACAAACCTGGCGTATAACCTCTTCAGACCCTAGATACACGTGTGTGAACCTTCATAAAACGCAATTTTAAAACATGTTACGCCATCTGTTGGTCGAAGCAGTACTACAATAAAACACGGTAAGGTATACGCTAAGTTGTCCTTACAATCAGATGGCGCTATATGTCAAGGAGTTTTGGATATTTGAAATCAAATTTCAAGTAGGCGGTTTTTTTTAAATGTGAGTGCGCATAAAGCTTTTAATTCAAAAATTAAGTGTTATTTTTACTTTCTGACAATATCCTCGTGGAAATAGGTGCCTAACTTGTCAATTGTTTGAATTCAGGTAAGTGTTGTAGAAAATTTTGATTTTACTAGGAATGATATACTTTTTTTTTAGGTACACAGCCGTGGTTGGAACTGTGATGTCTAATAGAATTGAGAGGATGAAGACAGTGCTTTAAGGAGTAACAATGCTTTCAACGGCTTCTGGCAGTGATCCTGTGGGTACATGCAAGCGATGGAGCAAGGTTCAACGTCAAAAAATTGACGTCCCTCAGCCAGCAGTGGTGAAAAACTACAACACTTGCATGGGTGGGATCGATTTGTGCGACAGGTTGATAGCCCACTATCGCACTGGTATGCGCACCAGGAAGTGGCCTGTAAGAGCTTTTGCCCACTTTGTTGATCTCATAATCGTCAATTGCTGGATTATGTACATTCGTTGCTGCAAGGAAGATAATATACTACAGAAGGATAGGCTGGGATCGTTACAATATCGCATAAATCTTGGTACTGCGTTGGTTAAATACGAATGCGTCCCGGTAACCCCCCTCTTCTTGCAACCAAGTTCAAGCACTAGACCATTCCTAATAGAAGACTTACTGATAACGAAGAGCCTACTAATGGTACTCCGAAGAAGCGACCAAGGCCAGTTGTGGCACAACCGCCTGCCGATAGCCGCCTCGATAGAATTGGTCATATTCCTCGCTTCCTGGATGACAAATTTGCGTCCAAATACAGGTACGCTGGCTGCAAATCTCGATGCCGTACCATATGCACGAAGTGCAAAATGTATTTGTGCATATTAAAATACAGGGTGACTTTAAATAGGTGTAATTGTTTTAAGGGGGTAAGAGTACAGCCCATGGGATGTTCAAAAATGTGTGGAACACCTGGTCGAAATCTACTGGTTTCGGAAATACACGATACTTTAACTTTTTTAGGAAAATTACCAAAATTCAAGAGAAATCCTTAAAAATAAAAATAAATACTGGATGCATGGATTTTATTTTTATTTTATCTGATTGCTGGATAAATTATCCATAAAATAAAAACATCAAATGTTATGAACCAGTTAAAATTTTAGAGTTATGAGAGCTAAAACTTGTAACAATAAAAAAAAATTGCTTTATCGAAATTTCAATTGATTTTAGTGAAAAATATCCACTCCGAACTGGAGCCCAATTCTCGTTTGCTTCGAAAATACTCGAATTCGAGTTTACTGTTCGAATCCTTTTTCTACCATAAAATCTCGTAAATCGAGATTGTTTTTTCGAATGTCTTATTCTCACTACTATTCGAACTAAAGTTCGAGATTTTTGTTTGAAATGTTGCCATTTAAGAACCATGTCACGTTACGATGCGTTCCGTTCGACACGTTTCATCCGGTTTTAAAACGGTAATACTTTCAGAATGTTTTAAAAGATTTTTAAGCTTATTTGACTCAATATAAACAATAATTACGTATGTTATAGTACTTATTAAAGGAAAAAAATATTGTAAACTGCTGAATATACATTACTTAATGTAGATTAAAAAAAAGCATTTACCGTCCCGTAAAATGAAAAATATCTGAATACGTCGCTGTCAGTGTCGCTGTCACTGTGTGTTGTGTTGTTTCGTTAATTCGTTGTCTCACAAATCGTAAAGTAATTTATAAGTTATGAGTAGCGTAAAAAAGCAATATCCCACGCCACTACAAAAGCAGCTGTTAATTCAGTTAGTGGAAGCTGATCCACAGCTGCGCAGTGGAAAATTCTCTTCTACCTTCACTAAAAAAGAAAGTGAAGTAAGGTGGAGGAAAATTGCCGAGGAGTTAAACTCATTGAACGGCGCCAACAAATCCTGGGAGAATTGGCGTAAGGTGAGTTAAATAGAGTAACTTAACCCACATTTGTTTTTCCCTGCTTATAGTGCCTAGATAGCATGAAATTGTGCACAGAGTTATAGACGTAGAAGACTTAGTTATTATAGTACTCTACTAGACTTAATATTCCATATACTAAGTATTAGAAATAAAATAATGTGGAAACTCCTTTTCAGACATGGCAAGATCGTAAGTCACATACAAAAAAGAAATTTGCAAATGCTAGGCGGCACTCTAATATGACGGAAGGAGGGCCACCACCAAATCCTCCAACTGATGAAGACATGATTGTGCTAAGCACAATACCAGTAACATCACTTATAGGACATACAGACTGCCAAGAGTCAGCAGTTGAAAAAATTGGTAAGCTTATTATAATTTTTGTTTTACATGTGACAGACTGATATGAAATATTAAGATATTATATTTTATTTATGTTATTTCCTCGGTGAAAAATTAACATGTTGATACTAAAGTCGTAGTCTGTAAATTGTTGATAGTCACTTTTAGTGATTTGCGGACTGCGACCTAAATTAGTCTCAAAGCAATGAGGCTAAAATTAAAAGTGAACCGATATATTGTTGTTATTATTGGATAACAGTTTTTTTCAGGATGGTAGGTACACAAACAGCTACTAGATAGTATAAACAATGATGTATTTGTTTTAGGTGCACAAAAAGACGCAGATACCATTGGCTCATTACCAACATACATTCTGGAATGTGAAGTCACAGAACCTGCAGAACCAATAGAAACCATGGCCACCACTGCGCAGCCAATGCAAAGTAAATTTGTTGCTATTTAATCTTTTCTGTGTTATATAAACTAGACTTTGTGAGTAGTAAATACAACCTTTAAAATTATAATTGATTTTACAGGCACCAGACAAAGAACTACAACACACCATCAAACAATGAAACGGTGATTGGAAGCTGCCGAAAATTTAAATAAGGCTCTCGTAGAAAAGAACAATTATAAGAAAGCTTTTTATGAGCAAGTTATTGAAGTAATGAGGCAACAGACTGCAGCTTTAACAAGAATTGCTAATTATTGCAGTGCAAGAAATTCACCTTATATTTAGGAGACATCGTTATGTCAGCTAAATGTAAGGTGAATTTAATGGCGACCCATGTTGATTATATATAAGATATAATTAAAGGAATAAGGTTGATTATTAAATTCGAGAGTGTATCGCATTATAATAATGCGACGCACTCTCGAATTTGTTTGTGTCTTACATCTCAGTAAATGATCTTAATTATTACTAGTCTTGTAATTATAATTATAAATAAGACTGAAAGTTGATTGTGATATTATTTAAGAAATAAGGTTGATTTGTTTAATAGTATAGTTAAAAAAAATCCGAGAATAGTGTGTTGTATTACAACACACTCTTCTCAAATTTGTTTGTCTTACTTCCAAGCAAACATTATTATTTAGTCCAAAAACTATAAGACTTGTTGATTGTGATATAAATAAAAAAATAAGGTTGATTTTTATAATATTTTATATTATAAAACTTTTAATATAAAAGATTAAAATTATATATGTTAAACAAATATTTTTTAATTAAAATAACTATTAATTATTTGTGTTTGTTTTTGTCGTCCTTGTAAAAGATGGATATTATTACTTCTACCTGTTTGAAGAGGTACTTGCCCGGGTAAGTTTAAAACACCTAATTGTTCCTCATCTTCCACCAGTTCAACTGCCTCATTATAATTGTTAGTTATGCATAGATTATGGAGCACACAACAGGCATTAATTACTTTTGTGGCTTTATTAGGTTGGTAATGGAGGACCCTGTCTTTTAGTAAGCATCTAAATCTTCCTTTCAAAACTCCATTACAACGTTCAATAGTTGCTCGTGTTTTTTTTAAGGTTTCATTATAGTGGAACATGGGTGTTCCTTCCTCGGCTTGAAGTATTGGTGTAAGACACCAAGGTCTTAAAGCATAACCACTATCTCCTGAAATTAAATTTAAATATGTTAATTTTATCACAAGAATTTTCTTTTCATTCATTGTGTTATACTTTTAATGGGAGAAATATACCTAATAAATGGTAGTTACTGTAGCCAGATGTGTGCAGGCTTTCTAGGAACGGTAGTACCCTGGAGTTGTTCCAAACATAGCTATCATGTGTGCTCCCAGGGAACAGTGCATTAACATTCAAGATTTTTAGACTTGAATCACATATCTGTAATTGTAATAAAGAAAACAAGCTATTACATAGGTCGGCAAGTACACAATTATAAAAGAATGTGTTATATTTACAAGTATTCTGTTAAAATAAGATACACATATAAAACTTACCAACTGGGTATTAATTGAATGATAATTTTTTCGGTTAACATATGTAGATTCTTCATAGGGAGGTCCGGGGGTGACTATAGCCACATGGGTACAATCAATACATCCTATGACACCCGGAAAGTTATATGCTCTGTAGAAACTAAAAAAAACAATATTTATAGGTAAGTACTTATAAATATCTTCTTACTTACATTAATCAAGAATCTAATTTTGGAGTTTCTCCAGAGTTTCAACACATGTTGAGAGACTCTATTTTGTGATTCATTGTACTGTGCAACAATTTTATTAGGTACTTATTTAATTATTTTCACTTGACTTTGTCAACGACTTATGTGAAGCCATTATTAAGAAATAAGAAATTGTAGATAGGTACACTCGCACACATGACAAATTTTAGATAATATTATACCTAAGTACGTTATATTCTTACCCTCGAGCTACAGAGTTTAGTTCTTCTATAGTGTTTGGAAATTTTACACAATGCCTAAATATATTAGGGTGGTTAAGGGCTTCTACTACCTCACTAATACAGCGAGAGGCTGATGGCTGCGAGATATTAATGCGGTTTAAATTTCCCACTGGGGTTTGGTAACTCCCTGTACCAAAAAAGTGCAGTGCACATAATACCTGAAAAATAATAACAAAATTTAAGATGCATCCACATGCATACCTAGCTAATTTCATGTAGAACTTTAACAATTTAGGTCAACCAAACTATATTCTCACCTTTGTTTTTATATCTAGATGAGTTCTACGCTCAATTAAAGACTCAACAGGCTCAATTAAATTAATTAAAATTCGTGTCAAATCTTTGTTTAATCTAAAATGTTTTTTAAATTCTGTGTCTCTTAGCTCAAACGGGTCCACATTGCTGAAACATCGGCGACGACGAGGTGGGCCCGTAGTTGTTGAAATTAAAGCTAGTTGCAATATGTTTTGCACGTAATTCACCATTATTTCATCATTCATTTTTATATATATCAAAAAGATTATAGTAATTCGACTTCGAAATCCGCGTCTCGACTGCTACCAACCATTCGAAGCAACTCGAGTGGCTTCCCTTCGAGAAAAGTCGAGTTCGAGATATGCAGAATAGCTAAACGTCAATTAAACTCGAATAAAGTTCGAATTCGACACTTATCTCGAAATCGAGACTGTTTCGAAGGCATGAGATTCCTTGTTTCCCTAGCTTTCTAAAAAGGTATAATAAGTGTACAAAATTCTCAGATAGCGCTCAACAAACTCAGTTATTGCAGAGTAGGTAATACGTAAACTGCACATTAATAACATTATTAGCACTTTACCATACTACCCTGCTAAGGTTTTTTCTTTAAGTGTCGTTAATTTACCTCGTAACACGTCTCATTGATTTGCTTTAGTGGACTTTATGAATGCATTGTGTATTGTTGCCCATTTGGTTCTCCAAGCAAGTAAGGATGACTATGGTTAATTTTACTAAGAGTAGTATGAAAAAAATATCTAATGTAGATGAAATAATACTCATACTGATACAAAATAATAATATTTAATAAGAAAAAACGCAAGTTATCTTTACAATTAAAATACTCAAGTTATTTACATAAAGAAATAACAAAAACACAGTAGCAAAAACACGTTTTATAACACTTGATTTAATTAAAACACCTTATTATTTTAAATCTTGCTCAAATTGACCTCCTTGGTTCCTAATACACGCCCGTAGTCGTTTTCTAAGATTGGACCTAGTAACAACTCCCGTAAGATCTTGCTGTATTTGATTAGCAGCTGCTATGATTCTAGCTTTCAATTCTTCAACATTATTGACGGGAGTTGTATACACTAATGTCTTCATGTGACCCCATAGGTAATAATCACAGGGGGTCAAATCTGGACACCTTGCTGGCCACGGCGTCGGGCCTCCTCTGCCAATCCAACGAAGTGGAAACGTTTCATCCAGCCATTGTCTAACACTAGCCCGGTAATGGGCTGGGCAGCCATCGTGCAGGAAGATCATTTCTTCCCGGTTAGTTAGTGGAAAATCTTCCCGAACAGGAACATCTTCGAGAAGGTTGAATAAATGGTTTCGAAGAAAATCCTCGTAAGCTTCGCCATTTAAGTTGTTTGGTAAGAAATATGGCCCCACCAAGTATCTGTCAATAACGCCCATCCATACGTTTACAGAGAATCTTCTTTGATGAGCTCCTTCCTTGGACTTTCTTGGATTTTCTCCCCGTGTAGTCCAGTAGTGGAGATTGTGATAATTCGTTATGCCGTCTCGGTCAAACTTGGACTCATCCGTCCATAAGATTTTACTTAAAAACATTGCGTCTTCAGCGTCCATATGCTGCATGAAGCGACAGAAATCTACTCGTCTTGCAGGGTCTCCCTCCTCTAGCGCTTGAACAGGTGTGTAGTGGTATGGGTACTGTCGCGCTGCATGTAAAGTAAACCATACTTTGCATTGAGATAATCCCATTTGCTTGGCTACTATGCGTGTAGATGTAGTGGGATCTCTCGTAAAACGAGCCCAGTATTTCTTCTTCGTGCTCTGCATCCACTTGACGAGGTCTACCAGCATCGTGACGCCGCTCATGAACACTTCCACTTTCTCTAAGCCGTTGAAACGCCGCAGAAAAGACACGTACACTAGGTGCGCGACGATTTGGGAATCGGTGTATGTACTTCCTTCTGGCCGCTGCAGCATTACCGTCACAGAATCCGTACACAAACACAATGTCTGCGTACTCTTCGCTACTGTAGCTTGCCATTGAAATAAAGCAAAGAAACAGATGGATGAAATAACTAGTACGAATAATAGGTACGTCCGGCACGCGTAAGTATCTAAGTAGTACTAGACAGAGGTCGCGCAACTTGGGGCCCAAGCGCAAGGCAACGGCCAACCGTCAACAATTGCTATCTCACTCACACACGTTGTGCTATTTATCGATTCTCTCACTCTCGCATAGTGAAACCGTGAGAAAGGTTTTAAGAATTCCAGGTATCGGCTCGGCTTGCAATACATTAACAATAGGGATCATAACTACCTGCTCGGGACTAACTGAGTATGTTGGGCGCTATCTGAGAATTTTGTACACTTATTATACCTTTTTAGAAAGCTAAGGAAACAAGGAATTTAATGACATCGTTTGTACGACCAGTTCGGAGTGGATATTTTTCACTAAAATCAATTGAAATTTCGATAAAGCAAATTTTTTTTTATTGTTACAAGTTTTAGCTCTCATAACTCTAAAATTTTAACTGATTGATAACATTTGATGTTTTTATTTTATGGATAATTTATCCAGCAATCAGATAAAATAAAAATAAAATCCATGCATCCCGTATTTTTATTTTTAAGGATTTGTCTTGAATTTTGGTAATTTTCCTAAAAAAGTTAAAGTATCGTGTATTTCCGAAACCAGTAGATTTCGACCAGGTGTTCCACACATTTTTGAACATCCCATGGGCTGTACTCTTACCCCTTAAAACAATTACACCTATTTAAAGTCACCCTGTATAATTGCTTCGAAAAATATCATACCTCAAAGTAGGAAATATTATCTTTTTTAAGGCCTAATGACCTGAGGTACACGTACGAGTATGTGCATACTATGTTTTTCCATTTTCCAAATATACATTTTCCAATTTGACATTTATTTTTTATTTTTCATACCTACCACTAGTAATAATCACCATAGTTTGATTTCCTAACCCATCTCCTTCTGAGCTGGGTCTGATACAGGCAAATGACACCAAATCGGTCCAGGTCACATTTTAGAAGTACAGAAGTAAAATTAAACGGAACCACAATACCACAGGCAGATGATGTGAAGTAAGTATTTGGGTTTCCACCTCGATAAAAAACTCATTTGTAATAAACACATATTCACAAAACGCAAAGTTCTAGGACACAAATTATATAAATTATACTGGCTTATTGGTCCCAAGAATGGGTGTAAGGGGTCCCACCAAGATCTTCGGGGCCCAAGTCAACCTCCCGTGCTAGTGCGTGCACCTGCTGACTAACGGACGAGGCTCTGGCGCTGGCTTTCCCCTCTGGGGTTGGGAGGTCTGAGGGCGTCGCTCCCATAAAAGCCACCCGCCAAAACATAATGGAAAAGTATAATAGGAAAGCTGCTAGGGATAGGGCGCCGCCGCAAAACGGCGCGCAGGAGCCCCGCCCGACTCCTGTGGCAAGTGGGCTAGGGCTGCCGTGTGTCGGGCCAGCACGGCTAAAGAAGTTAGCCCCAACCCGAATCCGTTTCGCATCTTGGAACATTGGCACGCTGACTGGGCGTGCGGTAGAGTTGGCCGAAGTACTCTCCAGGCGGAGGGTGGACGTGGCGTTCCTGCAGGAGACTCGGTGGAAGGGCAACAGGGCCCGGCCTTTGCAGAAAGGCTACAAGCTGTACTACACGGGTGCGCCTGGTGGGGAGAACGGGGTGGCCGTGGTGCTCTCCGAAGGGCTGCAGAGCGGCATCTTGGAGGTGAAACGCTGTAGCGACCGGCTTATGATCGTGAGGGTGCTTATCGATGGGATTATTACCCACCTGATAAGTGCCTACGCGCCACAGGCCGGTTGTAGCGACGCCGATAAGATGTCGTTTTGGGGCCAACTCGAGGGAGTGCTTCGGAGCATTCCGTTGTCACAGGGAATCGTTTTGGGCGGCGACCTAAACGGTCATGTGGGTGAGAGGTGTGAGGAGTTTGAGCGTGTTCATGGTGGTTTTGGATACGGCACCCGCAACGCTGAAGGAGAAACTATCCTCAGAACGTGTGCGGCTGCCGATCTGGCCATTGTGAACACGTATGTCAAAAAGAAATCCGAACATCTCATCACCTACAAGAGCGGGAGGCGTACAACTCAGATCGATTTCCTACTCACTAGGCGACACAGCATCGGCAAGGTGGCCAACTGCAAGGTCATACCCGGTGAGAGTCTTACTGCACAACACCGTCTCCTTGTCATGGACCTCTGCGTGAAGCCTAAAGGCAAACGCATCGAGCGGTGCCAGCGCCGCATCAGATGGTGGCTGCTTGATGAAACTAGGTTCCAGGAGTTCGTCTCAGCTGTCGGTGACAAGTGCACCGACACTGAAGGCGAACCAGTTCAAGATTACTGGGACAAAGTTCAGGCGGCCATCCTTGGAGCGGCGAGGGTGATGCTCGGTGAGTCTAAGGGTGGACGCAAATGTGACAAGGAAACTTGGTGGTGGAACGACGCAGTCCTGAGGGAGACCAAGGAGAAGAAAGCCCTCTTTAAAAAGTGGCAAGCGACGGGATCTCCCGAAGACCGCGACGCGTACAGGGCTGCCAAGCGCGCCACAAAGAGAGCTGTAGCCAGAGCCAGACGAGACCACTTACAACCTTTGTATGATAAGCTGGAATCGTCTGAGGGGCAGAAGCTCATCTATAAGCTGGCGCGCTCCAGGGTCAAAGCGGCACAGGATATTTCCAAGTGTCGCTGTGTAAAAGACCCTGAGGGCAACCTGTTAAGCGAAGACCTCGCGGTAAAGGAGAGATGGCGCTCGTACTTCCACGAGCTGCTTAATAAACAGCATAAAGAGGTGCAGCCTCCGGACCTCCCTCCGAATCAGGGACTAGTGCCACCGGTAACGCCTGGAGAAGTCCTGACTGCGCTTCGCCGCATGAAGAATCGGAAAGCTGTCGGACCCGATGGAGTCCCCATCGAAGCCTGGAAGGCGATGGGTCCTCGCGGTGTGGGCATCTTAGTAAACCTTTTTAACCGCATACTCCTCAGCGGGCAGATCCCAAACCAATGGAGACTGAGTATTATTACTCCAGTCTTCAAAGGTAAGGGGTCAGTGTAGGAGTGCGGGAACTACCGCGGTATAAAGGTGATGTCCCACACCATGAAGATCTTCGAGAGGATTATAGACTCTCGGATCCGGCAGGAGTGTACTCTCTCGGAATGTCAATATGGGTTTCGCCCTGGTCATGGGACCACGGACCCTGTTTTTGCCCTGAGGGTTGTCGCAGAGAAATACAGGTCGAAGAACACGCCTCTGCACTGTTTGTTTCTAGACATGCAGAAGGCCTTCGACTGTGTTCCTCGTGCGATGATCTGGTGGGCACTGCGGTCTAAAGGGGTTCCAGAGGTCTATATTGACACTATCCGGGACATGTACTGTGACTCCGATTCAATGGTTCGGACTGCTGTTGGCGACACGAAACCCTTCCCCATCACCGTCGGGGTACACCAGGGTTCTGTCCTTAGTCCGCTTCTGTTCAGTGTAATATTAGACGAATTGTCGGACAGCATCAGAAACCCGCATGAGCAGCCTCCATGGTTGCTCATGTATGCTGACGATATTGCGCTGGCAGACGCGGACAGGGGCAGATTGGTACGACGTGTAAAGGCGTGGAAGGAGACGCTTGAGAACGGCGGTCTGAAACTAAATGTGGCGAAGACCGAGTACTTGGCACTAAACTCGACAGATCCCACATCCGTCCGCATAGGCGGTGATTTGGTCGAGCGCACGGACCAGGTTAAATACCTGGGATCTGTTTTTCACACGTCCAGTGACATCGATTGCGATGTCAAGTCACGCATTGCTGCCGCGTGGGCCAAATGGCGGGAGATGACCGGTGTCATTTGTGACCCTAAAATGCCGATCCGGTTGAAGGGACAGGACTACAAAACCATTATTAGACCTGTCCTTTTACATGGCAGTGAGACGTGGCCGATATTGGAGCGACACAAGCAGGAGCTGCGTGTCACGGAAATGAAGATGCTGCGGTGGATGTGTGGAGTCACGCGGATGGACTGCGTGAGGAACTCTCGCATCCGCGGCGGCCTTCACGTCCGTGACATTGCAGACAAGTTGCAAGAGTGTCGCCTTCGCTGGTATGGTCACGTCTTGCGGCAACCGCCGGGCTACGTAGGTAACAAATGTCTGGCCATGTCAGCCCCGCCGGGTCCCGGTAAGAGGGGAAGACCCAAGAAGTGCTGGCTTGACGTCGTAAGGGATGACTTGCGTGCCAATGGTCTCACTACAGGGGATGCCGATGACCGTGCAAAGTGGAGGAGAAAATGTAGGAAAGCGGACCCCGGGCGTCGCGAGACGCAACTGGGACAGACGCTCGGATGATGATGATGATTGGTCCCAAGTCCCAACTATCTCTAGAAAATAAACTACTCCTATACAAAGCCACCATTAAACCAGTCTGGTCTTATGGCATTCAACTGTGGGGAACAGCTTCAACCTCCAACATCGAAATACTGCAAAGATTTCAGTCGAAAACGCTAAGATGCATAGCAAACGCACCTTGGTACATAAGCAATGATAGACTCCATCACGACCTAAAAGTACCTACTGTTAAGTAGGAAATTGCCAGAATGATGAAGACCTATAGAACTAGAATGACCAACCATCCAAACAAACTTGTTGCCAACATAATGGAAAACAAAGTTTTATTTAAAAGGTTAAAGAGGAAAATACCACAGGACATTATTCAAGACTAAAATGAGAAATGAGAGAAAATAAATATGGACATGTCAAAGGACATATTACCATCAACGACCTTTGTTAAATACTTAACATCCAGCTAAATGTCGCAAAGATAGATTGCAGGACTTCACAGACATAAAAAAAAAGAGAGAAATGACACACGATACAGAGCCTCAAAGAGATGAAGCGTTGGTCGCCAAGTAATCTCGCGCACCAGTGTATACCGGATTACCGAGCTTAAATTGAGTTTTGATTTTTAGCATTATAAATAAGTAAACGGGATTACTCACGTTTTTACGACCAGTAATAGACCGACCGGTTTCAGCTGTATTTAGACAGCCTTTTTCAGAGGTGCAAACCGTTCGCCGAGCACTCTTTAGCGGTTTATTACTGGTCGTAAAAACGTGAGTAATCCCGTTTACTTATTTATAATGTGTAATAATAACGTTAGTTTTCTAGTTAAAATTTGATTTTTTAAATTTATTATTAGCATAATCGTGACTAATTACGCACGCTAAAGGTCAGGATTCATAAATCGATAATTGAGTGATTTTCTTCGAATAAATCACATTCAAATTGTACAAATATATAGATTTAATATATTATTACCTGGTTAATTGGTTATTCTATACATTTGTAAGTTAGTAGTTGTAGGATTTTTTTATTTAAAATAGTAAGGGTGTAAATTAAAATTTGCGAAAGTATGTCGTGTGCGAAGTGAATTGTGGCACCATTTTAAAAAAGATACTAGCAATGGAACAGCTTCATGTAATGTTTTCAAAGAAAAAAATTCATACATGTTTTTTTTTTTTAATTTTACTTTGAAGGTACAAAGTAACGCGATTTTATACGTCCGACAATGTGCCTTCAATGGTTTTGGGTTGTGTTATTATGGGTAGATGATGTGTAAGGATGTTGTGAGTTGTTGTGGGGTTTAAGGAATTTTATATATTATCTGTGCGTGTGCATGGTTGGTATGAGACATCATTTGGAATATTGCATCCTAGGCTATAGAGACTTCTAAAAGTAATTTAACAAAGATAAATGTAGATTTATAATATCGTACATATGTAAATATATATATATATATAGATAGATATATAAAATATACTCATGCACACCACAAAGTACTTACATTAATAAATTATTTATTATAATAATTACTATAGTATACTATTTATCATAGATACAATAATTGTGTTGAAGCTTTTTATTATTTTTTATTAGATATTGTTGAATGATTTTAGTTGATTTATAATATAATCCACATGTTGCATGAATGCGTTGAGTGCTGTGGGGCGTGTTATGAGTTGAACTAAATTAAATGGATCTATGCTGTTTGGAGTTTTAACCTTGGTTGGATAAACCTTGGGCACTCTTTTATTAGGTGGTCGATTGCTTGCCTTGTAGTAAGGTCACAGAGGCATAGGTCACCTGGAGTGATTTTGAATCGGTGTAGGTAGGTTTTATGGTATCCATGGGTGGTTAAAATTTGAGTTAATGAGAAGCAGGGTTATATTACCTTGAGAAATTTCTGGAGATCGGTGTAATTGTTGAACAGGGTGAGCATGTGTGTGCCTTTTTGATAAAGATCTGAGGAGGCTTTTGGAGGCTAGATGGTTGGTAGGTGTTTGGATTTGTGAGTTCCATTAGACCTGATTTGGAATCGGATATTATGGATGATTCGGATGATCGGTTGGTGAGGATGTACTGTAAGGCTTGTAGAATCGCATATAGTTCGGCTTGAAAAACTGAACAGCTATTTTGTAGTTTATATTTTTTTGTGGTGATAGTCTGATTTTGGCGGATTAATACCCATGCGGCTCCAACTTTGTTATCGTGTTTGCTGCCATCAGTGTAGAATTGGTGAGTGTTTGAGGTGGTGATGTTATCTAAGTCAGTAGTCGTTATGGCTTCTGTAAACTGTATTCCTGTGCGGTATGACGGGTGCAGTAATTCAGAAGGGGCGCATTGTTGTTCGAGTGAGATGTGAGGGAGAAGGTAAGCAGATTTGAGGGTGATTTTGGTGATTTCAGAGTCAGCGATGGAACGAATCCTGTCCGGTAATGGGGTTAGTTGGGCTAACGAAATAGCAGTGGATGTACTAACTGTTCTGAATCCTTGAATTATTTTAATTGCAAAAAGTTTTTGTAACGAGAATATTTTTTTCTGAACGGTAATGTTGTTGAGGGCTTTTGCCCATATGCCCGAAGCGTAGAAGATAGTAGGTTCTATTACGGAGTCGTAAATTATTTTAACATACACTCTGTGGGGCGTATGAAGAGTGAAAGCTTTTGGATTTTTTTTTGGTTTTATTAATGCAGTAATCTACATGTCGAGTAAATCGAAGTTTATTGTCTAATATTGTACCAAGATATTTGAAATATGATGTGCAGGTGATATTTTGCCCCTCTAAGCAAAGTTTTATTTTAGCGGCATTTTTAGAGAAGCCCATTGCTTGTGTTTTGTCAGCGCCAAATGTGAACTTGACAGAATGCCCCCATTCAGCTACACGGGACAGGGTATCGTTTGCCTTTTGTTCTAAGGCTTCGATGGTTTTTGCCTGTACGATAATGAAAACGTCGTCTGCATATGCCTGAATGTGGACACCTTCTGAAAGGACCCCGTCCCGGAGGTCATCCAGTATGAGGTTCCACATACTGAGCCCTGAACACAGCCCTTAGTGTTTGTTTTTTCAGTTGTGCAAAGAGAAGTTAATAGTGACTGTACGATTGTTAGTGTAATTAAGTAAAAAACTAACTAACTATCTTCACGCTGTATCCCTGACGGGGTAGTCAGAGAGGACAGATCGCCAGGCTTCGCGATCCATGCATACTTCTTTCGCTTCTTCGAGATTCATCAATCGCTTCATACACGCACGTCTGGGTATCCGAGTACTTTTGACCTTTCCGTTTTTGCGCAATCTGCTCACGTGGTCTTCATATGTAAGTCTCGGCCTACCCTGACTCCTTCTACCCTCTACTTTTGAACAATATATATTCTTCGTCAATCGTTCCTCACTCATTCGTTGGACGTGTCCAAACCAACGGAGCACGCCCTTTTCCAGCTTAACGCTGACACTTTCATTCAAACCTGCCATATTGCGTATCACTTCGTTACGTATTCGGTCGGCCAAGGTAACGCCGCACAATTTTCGAAGTGATCGCATCTCCACAGCATTCAATTTACTTTCATGCATCTGCTGACATACCCAGGTTTCACTACCGTAAAGCAAAGTTGGCACTAGCACTGCATTATGAATCGCCATTCGTGCTTCTTTTACGATGCTTTGTCGCTTTACTAAGTAGGATGTTGTAAATGTTGGAAGGGCAATTTAAGGTGCGTAATCTGTGGAAGATGGCAGGCCACCATGCGTTATCAAAAGCTCCTTTGATGTCGAGTGAAATTGCCACTGTTAGTTCCTTTTTCGCTAGTGCTTTTTGGATAGTTTCAACAACGTTGTGTAGTGCATGAGTAGTTGATGTCTGTGTTTTAAAACCATATTGTTTTTTGGAGGACAGGTGATTGCAATTTAAGTGATGAGTCAGTCGGTTTGTCAATAATTTTTCTAGTAATTTGCCGAAGATGTCTATGAGGCCAATGGGTCGATATGAAGATGCTAATGTTTGGTCGGTTTTGTTAGGTTTGGGTATAATTTTTGCTACGGCTAGCTTCCATGGGGTGGGAAAATGGCCCAAATCCAAGCACCTGTTCATTAGGTCGGTGATGGTGTCTGGGAAGAGGGTGGCGAAATGAAGGCAAATATCGGAGGTCAGGTGGTCTAGCCCGGGAGCTTTATTTGGGTTCATGGTGCTTAAGCATGTGATTATTTCAGAATGGGTGATGGGGGGGTCGGGTTGGGTGTTTGAGGGTTTGGTTTATTCATAGATGATCTCATTTGTCTTTGTCTGTCTGTGGTATCAGGGGTGTCAACGGGGTAAAGTTGCTTTAAAAAGGCGGCCGCAGTGCTGATGGAATCAGTGGTGTATGTTCCGTCAGGCAGTTGAACTGTTGAGGGTCTTATGGGAGTTGTTTTTATGCTTCTGTTTGTAATAGAGTAACCGTTTTCTTTAGTTTGTCTGGTACAGAACTCTCTAAAATTTTCGGTAGAGGTAATTTTTATAGCTTCGGAGTATTGGAGTTTAAGAGCGGTTTGATCAGCGATGATCTCGGTCAGTAGGAAGCCCCTTCGCTTGTAATTGTGCATTTTCCGGTGTATGTTGATTACTTTAGCTTTGAGAGTGTCTAAGCGTTTGTTCCACCAGGGAGGTCGGCGGCAGTATGGCCTCTGGAGTGGGAGAATAGATTCATACAAGTCGACCACAGTAATTTAAAATCCCACTTAAAAAATGGATTATATTATATTATTGTATATATGTCGCGATTTTTTAATCGTTATCCTCGACCGCGATGCGGGTCTAATAACAATGTATCTCAATCAATACCCCACAGTTTGTTTACCACAAGTCATCGCCGAACTTCGAAAATCTATATTTTTTTTTTATCTCAAAGCGACGCATCGTCCTGCACCACGACAACGCAAGCTTACACAGCGCTCATCAAACGACTGAGTATTTGAAGCAGGAAAAAGTGGAAATTCTTGTCTATCCTCCATACAGTCCTGACCTAAGCTCTAACGATTTCTTTACATTTCCTAAAATAAAGAAATGTCTTCGTGGTCAAAGGTTCCAGTCCTGTGAAGAAGCAGTCGACGCTTTATAATCACCCATTTTGAACACCCCCTTGGAATAAATGTTATAATAACTGGTTTGAGCGAATGGAAAAGTGTATTAAGCTACGGTGTAAGTGTATTAAGTTGGGGGATGAGGTTGTCCGCGTCCGTAGGATTTACCACCTATTCCTAGGCCCACCCTACACGTGCCCCCCGGGTGGTGCTAAACGGACAACAACGCCGGGTCACAGGCGGCGGTAAATATACTGTTAGGTTCTCACAAGCCTTGAAGAATTAAATCTCTTCTAAAAGCGTGAGTGACCATGTCTCAGCAGAAGACCGGGGAGACCAACCACGTGAGCCCTTAAATGGCAATTGGTCTAGGAGAAACAGACTCCATAATTAAAGTGTAACCACTGCCTTGTGGTAAGATATTGGTTCATCAAAGGCTAGGGCGTCATCCCGAAAATGTGATGTGTAGTACCTTGGGAAAGTGCTGCACTATTTTCCCAACCATCGTAATGAAATATGAGTACGAATAATGAGAATATTTTGCCTTGCGATCCGGCTAGCACCCGGCGCTTGCAGGTACCCGGGCCTGTAAGTGAGAAATTTGTTACCGAAGACTGTAAGAGTGTGGGTACCCAGGCCCCCCCCCCCCCCTTACCAGTAAATACTACTGGTTTTAAAGAAAATAACAGGAAACTAGTACAATAAGCTTTTCATCCTATCTAGACCTAGAAGTACATATCTAAGCTCCATAGCAGATACTAACATTCACTTCATGCAATATGGATACTGAACCTGAAAATTCCAATCACCCAACGTGGCAGAGAGTACCATTTTTACGCAATGCCAAAAAGAGGAAAAAGACTTCTTCGCCATCTCCAAAAAAAATCCTGGTCACTAATCAATTCAGTAGTCTGCCTGTTGATGCAGACGAAAACAAAGAAAGGGAAGTCCATGCCAAGGTTTCAAAACCGCCACCTATAGTTCTTTCAAAGTACAACTAGCTGTTACGCAAATTTATGACTGGGCACATAAATGGCGAATAAAGTTAAATGAGTCAAAGTCCGTACACATTGACTTCACAAATAAAAAACATAAGTACCATCCCATATTTATCAATGGCCTGCAAGTGCCACACGCAAACACAGCTAAATATCTGGGTATGACACTAGACGCTAAACTACGATGGAAAGCGCATGTTAAAAAGAAAAGGCAAGAACTGAATATTAGATATAAAAACATGTATTGGCTGCTAAGCCGAAACTCTAGTCTATCATTACATAACAAATTACTAGAATATAAGCTTACGCTAATGCCTATCTGGAAGTACGGCATACAACTCTGGGGCTGTACTAAACTAACCAATATGGATATAATGCAACGTATCCAGAACAAAGTACTACGGGAAATTGCCAACGCGCCCTGGTACATACGAAACGACGACCTCCACCGTGATCTCAAAGTGGATACAGTCAACCAAACTATCCAGAAGTCTGCTGCAGCCCACGAACGCAGGCTTCTACACCATGTGAATATCGAAGCGATTCAATTACTTGATACCACGAACATAGTGAGACGATTAAATAGAACTAAACCTTTCGAATTAGTGTAGTAATAGTGAATCACGGGTCACCTCATTGGAGCCTGGGAGTGATCTGTGTAGTGAACAAACAATAGTGAAGTGCTATAATATAAAACACGTTAACAAACTGTTTTAATTGGTTTTCATACTTATCAGACTTTTTTTTCTCTCTGCATGATCGCGGAGAAGTTTCTGGCTGTTAGCCAGAAGGTTTTCTGCGCTTTTGTGGATCTAGAGAAAGCATTTGATAACGTTGTGAGTGAAACTCTGTGGGACTTGCTGCCCGGATATGGTGTGGACGGCTCGCTACTGCGGGCAATACAGACTCTATACAGGGACTGTAAGGCTTGCGTGCGAGTAGGGGGGGATGTGACGCCTCTTTTCGACGTCTGTACAGGCGTCAAACAGGGTTGTGTCATGTCTGCCTGGCTGTTCATAGTGTATCTGGACAGTTGCCTGCAGAAGTTGAAAGATTGTGATATGGGTGGGAATTTGGGTAACTTAAAATAAAGGTAACTTAAAGTAAATTGTCTGTTGTATGCTGATGATGCGGTGCTAATGGCCTCATCAGAAGCTAACCTTCAGGCATTAGTCACTAATATGAAAGAGGAGAGTGAAAGAAAGGGTCTTCGCTTGAATGCAAGTAAAACTAAGGTTCTGGTATTTGAAAGAGAAGACGTAAGAACTAAGTGCGAGATTTGGGTAAATCAGGAATGTCTAGAGCAAGTGAATGAAATTGTGTATTTAGGGATTTTTATGTTTAGCGCGAATGGAAGATGTGATTCGGATGTAGAACGGCGAGTAACTGCCGGAAGCAAAGTTAACGGTGCTTTGTCCCAATTAGTAAAGCGACAAAGCATCGTAAAATAAGCACGACTCGCGATTCATAACGCAGTGCGGTTTCGCTGCCGTAAAGCAACGTTGGCACTAGGCCAACGTTGCTTTACGGCAGCGAAACCTGGGTATGTCAGAAGATGCATAAAAGTAAGCTGAATGCTGTGGAGATGCGATCACTTCGAAAATTGTGCGGCGTAACCTTGGCCGACCGAAAACGCAACGAAGTGATACGCAATATGGAAGGTTTGAGTGAAAGTGTCAGCGTTAAGCTGGAAAAGGGCGTGCTTCGTTGGTTTGGACACGTTCAACGAATGAGTGAGGAACGATTGACGAAGAATATATAATGTGCGAAAGTAGAGGGCAGAAGGAGTCAAGGTAGACCGAGACTTACTTATGAAGACCACGTGAGCGGATTGTTCAAGAACGGAAGAGTCAAAAGTACTCGGATACCCAGACGTGCATGTATGAAGCGATTAATGAATCTACAGGAAGCGAAAGAAGTATGCATGGATCGCGATGCCTGGCGATCTGTCCTCTCTGACTACCCCGTCAGGGATACAGCGTGAAGATAGTTCAGTTAAGTTAATTGTAATTAAAAATCTCCATCATTCTACGCCGATAAGTATAATAAAAGAAACCCTAGAAGAGACAGGAAACACAATTATCGGAGAGATAATAAACGCCAAGTATGGACCTGAAAAGAAGCCTACGTCCACATTCTTTGCCACCCTACAACAAAACCCCAACAATAAAGCTGTAAAGAACATAAAGTACATTCATTACCAATCAATAACCATAGAAGAGTCACGAAAACGGAACTTAATTGTTCAGTGTCAAAAGTGTCAGCAATATGGACACTCTAAAAATTATTGTATGCGACCTTACCGCTGTGTAAAATGTGCTCAAGGACACAGAACAGCAGACTGTCCAAAAACCGATCGGAATACTCCAGCAAAATGCGCTCTGTGCCTCGGCGCACACCCAGCCAACTACAAAGGCTGTGAGGTATATAAAGAAATACTATCAAGGAAATCGAACAAGCAAGCACACCTAAGGACAAGAGTAAAGACAACACATTTTGATAAATTAGATAACCAGCAAATTAAAGTAAATCCTAGTCCAGCACTGAGGATTGATAGCCAATTAGCAACCCGATGTCATCAAATGGACTGTGATAATGGTAAAAAGAACCAAAACACCAAAAAAGAACAAGTTACGCCGATGTTCTGAAAATCAACCAAAACATGAATATATTGGAAACTACTACACCCAATAACATAGAACAAATGCTTCTCAAACAAGTCGAAAAGATTGACCTCTTACTACAACAAATGAGTACTTTAATTAACCTCATAACAACATTGGTAACTGAAATGACGTAATGGCTTGCTACCCTTAAGATAGCAACGTGGAACATAGACGGGCTATCTCCTAACATTGAAGAGGTAGAAGTTCTTTTACATACACACAAAATAGACATTCTACTGGTATCTGAGTCTCATTTGACCGATAATAGAAGTATTAATAAAGAAGCGCTCGTGGCCCCGCGATCTCAGTGTTCTGTAAACGATCACTGAGTTACGCAACTTTCAATATGGCTGGTCCTCGGATGGGTGACCACTTTGTGGCATTTACATTTGCGAGCGTTTCCGTGCTTCGGAAGGCACGTTAAGCCGTTGGTCCCGGTTGCCAGTAAAATGGCAGTCGTTAAGCCTGGTTGAAGGCCTTATGGGCGGCTTGAAAAAGTTCAACAGCAGGTAGCCACATCCTGCGTTTGTCTATTTCAACACGGCAATGGGCTCACCACCTATTACGTGGGACAGGAATCCACACGGTGAAAAGTGGGCATATAATATGCCTCTGCCACCCTTTCGGGGATAAGGCGTGATGGATATTTATTTATTACTTATTTTATTATTTTTTTAATAACTATAATATTTACACCACAAGCCATTCAGATGGCACAGCACATGCGGGAGCGGCTCTAATTATAAAGACACATATTAATCACTATGAACAACCTCAATTCAAAAAACCTCACATACAAGCCTCAACAGTTGCCGTGGAAGGTCATGATGGCACATTCAATGTTTCTGCCATATATTGCCCTCCAAAGCATAACATAAAAGAGGAGCAGTGTGATGAACTATTTAACACACTCGGACAACGCTTTATAGCTGGAGGTGATTGGAATGCAAAACACGTGCACTGGGCCTCTAGACTGACAAGCACGAGAGGAAGAGAGCTCAAGAAATCAGTAGATAAAAACAATTTATTTACAATCTCATCTGCTGAACCAACGAATTGACCTACTGACCCAAACCGCTTGCCTGATGTCATAGACTTTTTTATCGTCAAGGGTCTATGAAGACTCTACTATCAGGTCTCAACTTGCCTAGACTCAAATACAAATCATGTTCCAGTAATTTTTACCATTGGCACCACTGTCTTAAACATGGAACACACCACAAAACTATATAACAAGCGCACCGATTGGAATTCGTTTCGGGAACTTATCCATGACAAACTGGACATGACAGTAGCCCTCAAAACTGAGCTTGATATTGACAACGCTGTACGCAAACTAACAACAGTAATGCAAGAGAGTTGTTGGATGTCCACGCCTGAAGCTAAAGACCGTCCCCCTCAAAATAAAACGTACTCCGACTTTATTCGACAGAAGATATTAGAGAAAAGGAGACTACGTCGAGTATGGCACATAAGTAGGCACCCGGATGATAAGAGAAAGTTGAACAGAGCCATCCGAGAGTTGAAAACTCTTATCAAGGACGCTAATGATGCTGCCCTAGACGCCTATCTGGAAGGTTTATCAGCCACAAAGGCAACCAATTACTCGTTATGGAAAACCTGCAAAAATCTTGATAGACCCTTGCCTCAAAAACTACCGCTACGCAAACACGATGGCCAGTGAATCAGAACCACCTCGGAGAAAGCGGAAGCATTCGCGGAGTATCTCAGCGTAGTATTCACTCCCAATAACACAGCACCTCATGCGGACGAAGCAGACATTGACTCGATTCTAAACCAAGATTTCCAACTTGACTTACCCCTAAAATTGGTGACACTCAGAGAAATACAAAACTTGAAAGGTGTCAAGGGACACCCGGATGAAACGAAGTTCCTTTCGATTAATTAGTGAAGGAATTGTAATAAAATTTTATTTTTTTTAAGTTATAATAATATTTTTTTTTAAATTATTATGTCTTTACTTTTTACACGGGTATCTTCTTTTTTTTCTCATGAAGTTACCCGGACTTTTGGTAGGCTTACATGGGGACATAGGTCTAACACGCAGAGGCCCTTTGAGAATTTTAATCTAATAGGGAATGGGACCCCCACTGCAGATAGTCCACGCTCGCCTTATGTAGAAGAACGGTAATGGACCACCTCCAATGGGAGTTAAACTATTGTACAATATGCTAACTACTAAATGGGCTATTGAGTTGAAGGTTAAATGGAGTATGTGACTAAAACTATGGTTGAAGACGGCGTCTGCCATTTTAATATATTATTATCAAAATACTGGCAGACGGTGACTTGCCAACTCACTAGATGGGCCCCCTATACAATCGCCATAGGCATGAGAAGCCTGTAAGGCGACAGAGGGCAACACCGGTGTGAGCGGCTTGGGGTGTCGAGCGGTGCGGCGCCGGTTTCACCTTCGCGCGACAGGCCCGGAGCGGGCTTCCCCGTAGTTATGCCCTTGAAAATGACACTTCCACCCCCAAGCATATAGCTCTGGCTCCCTCCCTCTGACCGGCCAATTAAGGCAAGCCAGAGTTGAGATTTGCTGCACTCCCGGGAGTAGCACTCTCACTGCTCTCCCGTTAGGCCATTAAATCCTAACCGGTGCAGAAGGGCAACAAAACTCTGAGGAATCGGGACCGATGTGTAGCCACGCACATTCAGCTCGCCACAAGCTGCCCTGCGGATGTAAGCTTTTCTATAACTTACTGATACATTTTTTTATTTTTTTTATTATTAACAAATATACTCGTAATGTTATATAAACTTAATCAGTAGGCTCAATTTTCGTAATAATTGGCTTGTGGTAACTGAAGTAGAAAACATATGTTTGGGATTCTATTTTATTTAAATGTCTTGAAAAAACTGCATCAATGGTAGTATTATATTTTGTTAAAAAAAAAATATTATAAATATAATAAATAATAATAATAATATATAATATTATTATTTCCTTTATTTTTTATATACACATAAAAATTACATTTTTAAATAAATTATACATATTAAAAATATATTTAAAAATATAAAAAATAGTATCCCGCCGGCAACGGGTACAGGGACCAAGCTACCGGTGGTCAGGGCTGCAGAGACAAGAACTTCCGCACAATACGTGCCGTGCCCAGAATAACCGCCTTCTGCATCAAGCCCTTGACCCAACTGCCTAACGCGAGCCTCTTGAGATGTTGGTCGAGGCTCTTGGCAATCAGACCATGTGCCGATACAACTATCGGAACAATAATCGCTGAATCCACATCCCACATGTCGACAATCTCGTGAGCAAGATCCAAATATTTTATTTCTTTATCCTTTTCGGTTTTTACGAGATTCTCGTCATGTGGAATGGTTATATCAACGATTAATGCGAGGCGTTCTGACCGATCTATTACCACTATATCAGGCTTATTGGCTACAATAGTCCTGTCAGTGATAATAGATCGGTCCCAGTATAATGTGACACGACCATTTTCTAGAACTGGGTCGGGTACATACCTATAATACGGTATCTCTGAATCGACAAGGTTATATTTCAGTGCAAGTTGCTGATGGACAATCCTGGCTACTTGGTTGTGCCTATGCAAATACTCGCCGTTGGCAAGACGAGAACAACCAGATATTATATGTCTAAGAGATTCACCAGGTAGGTGGCATGCCCGACATATGTCAACCGTACCATCTCTCAGAATATACTTCCGATAGTTATTCGTCATTACAACTTCATCAGTAATTGCACAGACAAAACCCTCGGTTTCGCCAAATAAATCACCGAACCGTAGCCAGGAGACAGATGCTAATAAATCTACATCGGGCCTATGTAAAGCCCGATAAAACCGTCCATGCAGTTCCTTACTCTGCCATATCTCCTTGCGATCGTCAGTACTTAGTATTAGTGGTTTGCGCCAGTTCTCTTTGGCAAGAGCGAGTGGGGTCAGTCCGTTATCTACTGTCACCATACCCTTATGCATACCCACGTCAGTACGAAGAAAATATTCTCTAAGGTTGCATATCTCACGGTTATGCAAAGTCTTGGCATTTAAAAAGCCGCGACCTCCACATTTCCGTGGGATATACAACCTCATTATGGACGAACGCGGGTGATGCATCCGATATGATGTCAATAACGAACGGACTTTCCTATCCAGGGATTCTAACTCTGTTTGAGTCCACCTAAGTATGCCGAAGGAGTATACTAAGACTGGCATGGCCCACCCGTTGATAGCGCGCACCTTGTTTCCGCCTGATAAAAAACTTTTTAGTACCTTTTTCAGGCGGCCCAAGAAACGATCCTGCAACAAACGTTTCATGTCAGTCTCAGTAATACCCAATGCTTGCGACATACCCAGATATTTATAGGTTTCAGTCGCAGAAAGGGACCTAAGTTTTGTGAAATCTGAAAGTTGTACTCCTACAGATTCCACAATTCGTCCCTTCTTAACATGCATGACAGCACACTTATCTACACCAAACTCCATTTTTATTGACTTACTAAAGGTTATAGTGACCTTTAGTAACTCATTCAAATGGGATTCGGTGGAGGCAAATAATTTCAAATCATCCATGTAAAGAAGATGCGACACAACTTGACCTCCTCTCCGAAACTGATAGCCCAGCCCTGAATTCTCCAGTAAAGTACTGAGAGGATTCAGTGCCAGACAAAACCATAAGGGACTCAAACTGTCACCCTGAAATATACCCCTTTCGATCTTTACAGGTTCACCATTCCCAAGAACCTGACGACATCCTGGATAAACAAGAGCCGTTTTCCATTGCCCCATAAATGCCTTCAAGAAGGTGCGTAGAGTTGTATCAACTTTATACAACTCTAGCACCCTCAACAACCACGTATGAGGCACAGAGTCATATGCCTTCTTGTAATCAATCCAGCATGTTGCCAGATTTCTTCGGTTACGGCGGACCTGCTGATTAATGGCCATGTCAAGAATAAGGAGTTCCTTACTACCTCGTGACCCGCTTCTACATCCGTTTTGAGAGTTGGACATTATAGTATTATTTTCAATGTGAGTTCTTAATTTCACTCTCAAAATGGACGTGAGAAGCTTATAGACCGTAGGTAAACAAGTAATTGGTCTATAATTTTTAGGGTCCGTAGTACTACCTGATTTATAAAGGAGGTGAGTGATGCCTGAAGTCATAAAAGATGGCAGCAACCCAGATTCAAGTGATGTTTGAAAGCGAGATGCCAAACAGTCATGTGAACTATGGAACCATTTAAGCCAAAAATTGTGCAGTCCGTCCGGCCCAGGTGACTTCCAATTGGGTAAAGAACGAACTGCACTGGCAACGTCATCAGATGTTATTAATATTGGTTCCATAGTTTGTATAGATTCACATGAATATCTGACATCCTGCATCCACTCATCTTCTGTATGACTAACAGGTGCCGACCAAATACTTCGCCAAAACGTGTTTGTGGCTTCAGCATCAGGTAGACACATATCAGTCACACGAAAATCAGGCTGCTCCCATCTTCTATACACCCACCTCTCATCTTTTTGGAACGAACGATTCTGAGTATAGCGATCCACTCTCTTCTTGTATCGTCGTATACGATTTGCCCACGCATAAATTTTCTGCTTCAGGTGGTCAATACGTTCCGTGACCCGAAAAGAGTATTCGCAAGGACTAATATCAGTACCCGCGAATGCCCGAGTCACGAAACGCATTACTTTCGGGCGTGTATTACCCGCCCTGAAGCAGCACAGCTTGCCAATGAGCACCCTAGTCTCGGCGATACGACGCTCAATTCTGCATTGCCAAGCTGGAACAGATTTTGGTCGAATAGCTGATTCAACTTGTGTAAATTTAACACCAGCTACCCGACAAACCGCAACAGCCGCACAATACAGAATTGAGTGTGCATCACTTAAATCTATACAAGTATCAAAATAGCTTGCTAGAACCGAGTCCAAAGCACACACCAGCGCTATATTCTTTTTATGCGTAGGCAACCGCGGTAGACGTGGACGATACTCAGGATCAGAAAACCTATACTCATTAATCGTTCGTTCCAAAGTACTCCTTAATTCGTCATTGTACTGGGTACTTACTCTTGTAACAACATCATCCAGTTCTTCGTCAATGGATTTTCTGGATGAAAGTTCTGTGGCATTACACATTTCATTAACCTCACTAGTTTGAGACGAAGGAGGGATGATGTGACTACATTGTAGTTCTGAACGAAGTCTTCCAAGTGCGGCATCATCCAACATATGACAGCGTTGAATGGCTCGCACTTGATCCGATAGCCGCTGTGCCGAAACGTTGACTGTTGGCTCAAGTACCTGAAACAAAGGCAGCATACGAACACGGTACGCAGTGAGGTTAATTCCTCCCTCTGTAGCCGCAAAATATGCCCGCATAACGTTTTCATTCATAGATGAAGTCCATCGTATGCGGTGCACATTACCACCGGCAGCGGGAGCCCTATTCGAGGCCGGCGGGCCTCTGGACTCCAAGCACGTCGGTGGCCGGCGTCTCCCCTGCCGACGTACAGGTGTTGGCGACGTCGGGGGAGAGAAATACTCGTCGCTCGATGACGAGCTCAAAGCCTCAGCAGCAATCGGTTCCGAGGTTTCCATGTGCTGCGAGGCGGAGCTATGCGACGAATCCGGTGGTGTTGGTTGTGCATTTCGGCTTTTGGCTCTAGTTAACATCTTTTATTGTTATATTTTCATAAGTTTGTTGTTATGTATGTAATATAGTTTGACATGACAGACGTCATGTCATTCTTCAAAAACATTATAAACATATTTTCTTGTTTACTGCATATTTCGGTTCATTTTTATAATGTTGAGGTTGATTCTGTTTCTTTATTATTCTATTGTAATACTTAAATAAGTGCTTGTGTGTAAATACTTCTGAAAATTAATTATTATATACAATATAGATGCTTCTGACAACGCCAATTTTTGTTAATAATATTATTATTATTATTATTTTCATTATTAGCAAGCCAGATAGGCTTGCTTTCTATAAGAGAGAGAGAGACAGACAGAGAAACATGCGACGCCGCACAGCTTACAATAGCTTACTATAGCAAAAAGTGTCGTGACAACTTTTCGTAAGAATGTTTTTCCGTCTAGCCCCCTTTCACAACGCGCGATAAGGAACTTCGTTCCAATAAATAAAATAAATAATAAATATCCATCACGCCTTATCCCCGAAGGGGTGGCAGAGGCATATTATATGCCCACTTTCCACCGTGTGGATTCCTGGCCCACGTAATAGGTGGTGAGCCCATTGTTGAAATTTTCAACCCGCCCATAAGGCCTTCAACCAGGCTTAACTACTGCCACTTTACTGGCAACCGGGACCAACGGCTTAACGTGCCTTCCGAAGCACGGAAACGCTCGCAAATGTAAATGCCACAAAGTGGTCACCCATCCGAGGACCAGCCATAGAGAAAGTTGTGTAACTCAGTGATCGATCGACCGCGAGGCAACGAGCGCTTTCGTTTTCCGAGAAATATACAGAAACTTAAATCCCTTAAGAACAATAAAGCGCCTGGGTATGATCTTATTGATAAAAGGATTCTTGAAGAGTCACCCCGTAAAGTGATTGTATTTCTAACAATGGTATTTAACGCAATCATGAGACTTGGATATTTTCCGGACCTTTGGAAAGTATCTACCATCGTAATGGTTCATAAATCGGGAAAACCAATCCATGAAGTTGCATCATACAGGCCAATCAGCCTCCTGCCGACAATTTCAAAGCTGCTCGAGAAGTCGCTGCTACATAGAATAATTGAAGTCCTTAACGATAAATCAATAATACCAGACCACCAATTTGGCTTCAGGAAAGAACACGCGACTGTTGAGCAAGTAAACGGAGTATGCAGAGAAATAAGAACTTCACTGGAGAAAAAAGAGTATTGCTCATCAGTTTTCCTTGACATTAAACAGGCATTCGATAGAGTGTGGCACAAAGGATTACTGTGCAAAGTGAAAAAAATATTACCACACACATACTATGGAATTCTGAAATCCTACATTTCTGACAGAATTTTTTAAGTAAGAGAGAACGATTACACCTCTAGTTTCTGTGATATATCAGCAGGAGTACCACAGGGTTCGGTATTGGGACCTGTCCTATACACACTGTTCACATGCGACCTACCACAGACCCCAGGTGTAACTATTGCAACATTCGCTGATGACACAGCACTACTCACCTCGAACAAATGCCCCATTGAAGCTTCTCGCATTTTACAAGAAAGCCTCACTGAAATTGGGAAATGGTTCACCAAATGAAGGATTTCCGTTAGTGAATCCAAATCAGTTCACATAACGTTCACTCTAAGAAAAAAATATTGTATATAACTATAATATTGTAAATAAATATTATATATAACTTACAGAATGTAAACAAACACCCATATGTTTTAATGTTGGCAATATCCCATTCAATCCAGCTTTAAAAAAAAAAGATGTCAAACCAAACACGGCAATCTCCAATATCAGACATTTCAAAGTTGGCAATCTCAGCATCAGCCTATCACAGCACGGTATGTGGAAGACACACTTTTAATTTTAGTATGGCGTGCCGGTGTTTCTGTTGTATATTGTGTTCTAGGTTTAGCACTATTTTAATTGTTTTTCATTCATAATCTATAAATTTTTCATCAGAAAATCGTAATATGGAGCATACTGCTTCTCCTTATACCACAAAATACACGAGAAAGCATAAATCGGAGCCAAATAAATGGAAAAAAATTGTTGAAAATGGCACTTGATATGAGAAGCAGTAATCAAACTTACAGAGATATCGCCAGGGTGCTTCGTCGATCTGTTTCAACAATTCATCGCAGTGTCTAGCGATACAGGGAGACTAATTCTCTCGTTAGACGTCTCAGGCAAGGCAGAAATAGACGTACATCGAGGAGAGATGACCATTTTATTCAGCTGCGTGTTCGAAGGAATCCGCGTTTGACGGCTGTGCAAGCCAGAAATCTTCTTCAAGAAGTTCAAGGAGTAGCAGTAAGTGAACGCACGGTACGAAGACGGTTCGAAGAAGTGCATTTGCGTTCACGCGTGCCCGCCAAGCTCCAAAACTCGAGGTACATCATCGCAGAAACAGACTCAATTTCGCTCGAGAGCATTGTCTTTGGACCACGGACCAATGTTGTAAAGTTTTGTTCAGTGATGTGTGTAGAATTCTTTTAAATCAAATTGATGGACGTCAAAGATTATGGAGACGTGAAGGGGAACGATACAATCAGTTATATTTTGAAACTACGGTAGCATACGGCGGAGGGTCCACAATTGTTTTAAGGGGGGGGGGGGATATGTTTGGGAGCTCGCACGGACTTAGTGGTGTTCGATAAAGGGAGTCTGACTGCTTGACTATAAATTATAACATAAATTGTATATAAGTATAACATAAAATATGTTATAAAAAAATTATAACATATTTCACTATAATTTGAAGTAACTTTAAAAATATATATTGGTTGAGCGGGCGAGATAAATAAATTCAAAATGGACTGTATTTCCAAAAAACGAAATTTACACGCGGTTGTCGAACGAAAAAGAATGGAAACAGGAATGGGCACACTACCTTGCTGCTGATACGAGATGCTGGGGTGGAGGCTGCCGGGGATGTCCCTGGACTTTGATTCCTGGTTCCCTTGCACGAGTACACTATTTATCCATGGAAAACACAATTATTGCGAAAGGTTTGATGCGGGCGCGCGCGCGGCCATTGTAATACAGACTGCCAGCCTTCAATCGTGGTCGCTGCCCGTGACGCTAGCAGCGCGAGCGTAGGTACTTGCGCGCGTAATACAGCTGTCTCGCTCCTCCTTTATGCGAGACAAGGTAGGTGCGAAAGAGAAATGGAATAAAGGGTAGCGGCGGGAGTGTCGACAACTAATAAATAAAAACAAATGCAGATCAGCGATGCAATATAGAACAAATAACGCGGTTACTCTTTTATCGCATGCCGGCGCAACCTTATATAATAAATAAACTTTAAAAATGAGATTTTGGGGTTCAAAGTTCCTCTGTAGAGGGGTTGGTTGTTCCGCGGAACAACGTACCCCATAATGAAACATAAACAATAAACTATCGCGTTGCATACTATCAGTATATTTGTTAATAACGGGGCTAAACGCGGTTATTCCACATACCTTTGGTGCCTGACGTTTCGACCAGGTTGCACCGGCCGTGGTCACAGGCTGACTGGCTCAGCGGCGCACGCCCTCCGTCGACGAGTACGCGTGGTAGAAGTTTCTCCATCCACCCGCACATCTTCGTTATTCTTGATGTTACTTTTTCTCCACGTACCGTCACAAAAGAAATGCAACACTAGTAAATCCGCGATCGCAGAACATTTACTTGAAGCAGGCACTAATCATTGGATTGAATTTCATCACACGCAAGTCCTCTCTACTGAACGGCACTATTATGCAAGAGTTGTACGTGAAGCGATTGAGATTAAAAAACATGAAACATTCAATCGGGAAGAGGGGTTTAAATTATCAGGAGCATGGAATCCAGTGATTAGTAACATAAAATCTCGCTTTTGTGCACAGTCGGGTAAACATCAGAATAGGCGCGCGTCGGTTAGCTTACAGAATAGGGACACCGTGAGTGTAGTGTGTGACGGTACGTGGAGAAAAAGTAACATCAAGAATAACGAAGATGTGCGGGTGGATGGAGAAACTTCTACCACGCGTACTCGACGACGGAGGGCGTGCGCCGCTGAGCCAGTCAGCCTGTGACCACGGCCGGTGCAACCTGGTCGAAACGTCAGGCACCAAAGGTATGTGGAATAACCGCGTTTAGCCCCGTTATTAACAAATATACTGATAGTATGCAACGCGATAGTTTAAAAGTTCGGCTCCATCTTAAAGAAATACTCGATAAAGACAATTTATACACCCGGCATAAAGGTTCACAACATCGTGGGTTCGCCAAAGGATGTAGTTCCGTTACAAACCCCAGGTGTTTATAAGGTGGATTGCAGCTGCGGTAGTTCGTATATAGGCCAAACGAAGCGTACTATAGCTGAAAGGGTCAAGGAACATATCGCAGCTGTAAAGAAATGCAACACTAGTAAATCCGCGATCGCAGAACATTTACTTGAAGCAGGCACTAATCATTGGATTGAATTTCATCACACGCAAGTCCTCTCTACTGAACGGCACTATTATGCAAGAGTTGTACGTGAAGCGATTGAGATTAAAAAACATGAAACATTCAATCGGGAAGAGGGGTTTAAATTATCAGGAGCATGGAATCCAGTGATTAGTAACATAAAATCTCGCTTTTGTGCACAGTCGGGTAAACATCAGAATAGGCGCGCGTCGGTTAGCTTACAGAATAGGGACACCGTGAGTGTAGTGTGTGACGGTACGTGGAGAAAAAGTAACATCAAGAATAACGAAGATGTGCGGGTGGATGGAGAAACTTCTACCACGCGTACTCGACGACGGAGGTCGTGCGCCGCTGAGCCAGTCAGCCTGTGACCACGGCCGGTGCAACCTGGTCGAAACGTCAGGCACCAAAGGTATGTGGAATAACCGCGTTTAGCCCCGTTATTAACAAATATACTGATAGTATGCAACGCGATAGTTTAAAAGTTAGTATAGCAAACCGCTACGGGCCGGAAATTGCAAAACAAGTGCGTCATCTAGAATTTTTACGTAAAAAACGAGCGCGAGTGGAAACATCGTTGATATTTCTAGTGAAGTGTCGTGATTGGAACTTATTACCTTCGTGTGTTCGAATAAAACCGCGTAGTGATATCGCATTTTCACGTAGAATTCTAACAAACGCGAGTGTACGCCTTTTGAGACAATTAATTCGAAATAAACACAGTGAACTGGGATGTATACAGAGGGAGTTATATGCGTTACAATTAAAGTGTGGTAATGATCTAACTCAAGCGGACTATGATTTGTGTGATCGGGTTACATTTTTACAAGCAAGTCGCACCTTTGATTTAAGCACTGCAAACTTTGAGCGAAAGTTCTCGAAAGAGTATAATCGGCGGTATGCGGAAAAGAAAATGTCAAATGTTGTACCCGAGCAAGCAGACGTAGTTGTGAATTTGTCGAATGTGAGTTTGGATGAAACTACTGTAAGTATCTTGGCCAAAGGTATGAATTTTGCTCCAACACCTAAGCGAATACCGATCGAGACCGTAATTAGTAGTGTTGAGGAATCTATTGCGCGTAATAAGGTACCGCCCGGCGATGCTGATATCCTTAGACAGGACGTTGCGGTTATCTTACGTAAAGCAAGGCTTCCGACTAGTAACATCACTAGGAAAGAGCGTCAAGCGCTGAATAACATTCGGGATAACCGGGATATTTTAGTGCTTAAGGCCGACAAGGGAAACGCCACCGTAGTGATGAACACAACTGATTACCAAAGAAAAATACTCGAACTGTTAAGTGATAACCAGGTTTATAAACCGGTATCATACAACCCTACGGCCAGAGTGACGCGAAAAATACGAACTCTAATCCGGAATTACGAGGACCTGTTTTCAGAAGACGAGTACAAACAACTGTATACGCCAAAAACACATCAGCCACCAAAATTGTATGGTCTGCCTAAAATACACAAGGCCAACGTGCCGTTGCGGCCCATTGTAAGTCAAATTGCTTCTCCTACTTACGATCTTGCAAAGCACGTAGCGTCCGTATTACAACCATTGGTAGGTAAAACATCGTCTTTTGTAAAAAACTCACGGCACTTCATAGATATTTTGAAAGATATAAAATTGGAACCTGATGAGGTCATGGTAAGCTTTGACGTGGAGTCGCTTTTTACCAACGTTCCAATAAAAGAGTGCTTAAACGTCGTGAAAGACCTACTGAGGGACAACGAGCTCCCATTAAATTATGTTGATCTGCTTGAACACTGCTTGGATGGCAATTACTTCCTTTTCCAAGGTCAGCATTATCTTCAGATTGATGGTGTCGCAATGGGAAGTCCTGTAGCCCCCGTACTTGCCAACATCTGGATGGAACATTTTGAAAAAAAGGCGCTGAATCTCGGCCCAAAGACCATCAGACTTTGGAAGCGATATGTGGATGACATCTTCAGTATTGTTAAAGGAAACAGTAATGAAGTAGAACAATATGTACACCATCTTAACTCCATTCACACGAAGATGCGGTTCACATTTGAATTGGAGTCGGAGAGGTCGTTGTCCTTCTTAGACGTGAAAGTGACCGTGAGATTGGATGGGTCCTTGGCACACTGTGTGTACCGCAAACCGACTCACACGGATAGGTACTTACACGGTACCTCGCATCATCATCCCCGACACCTGCAGTCCGTTATGACATCTCTCAAGAATAGAGCTTACGATCTGTGTGACCCTGAACATTTAGAGCGAGAGCTGGACCATGTTCAGGAGGTACTAAAAAGCAACGGGTATCAGGTAAAAGGACAAATGAAGCAGCCGACAAGCAGACGCAAACATCCAGAAGTGAACCGACAGCCAGCCTACATGCCTTATGTCAAAGGGGTAACGGATAAGATCGGCTCCATCTTAAAGAAATACTCGATAAAGACAATTTATACACCCGGCATAAAGGTTCACAACATCGTGGGTTCGCCAAAGGATGTAGTTCCGTTACAAACCCCAGGTGTTTATAAGGTGGATTGCAGCTGCGGTAGTTCGTATATAGGCCAAACGAAGCGTACTATAGCTGAAAGGGTCAAGGAACATATCGCAGCTGTAAAGAAATGCAACACTAGTAAATCCGCGATCGCAGAACATTTACTTGAAGCAGGCACTAATCATTGGATTGAATTTCATCACACGCAAGTCCTCTCTACTGAACGGCACTATTATGCAAGAGTTGTACGTGAAGCGATTGAGATTAAAAAACATGAAACATTCAATCGGGAAGAGGGGTTTAAATTATCAGGAGCATGGAATCCAGTGATTAGTAACATAAAATCTCGCTTTTGTGCACAGTCGGGTAAACATCAGAATAGGCGCGCGTCGGTTAGCTTACAGAATAGGGACACCGTGAGTGTAGTGTGTGACGGTACGTGGAGAAAAAGTAACATCAAGAATAACGAAGATGTGCGGGTGGATGGAGAAACTTCTACCACGCGTACTCGACGACGGAGGTCGTGCGCCGCTGAGCCAGTCAGCCTGTGACCACGGCCGGTGCAACCTGGTCGAAACGTCAGGCACCAAAGGTATGTGGAATAACCGCGTTTAGCCCCGTTATTAACAAATATACTGATAGTATGCAACGCGATAGTTTAAAAGTTAGTATAGCAAACCGCTACGGGCCGGAAATTGCAAAACAAGTGCGTCATCTAGAATTTTTACGTAAAAAACGAGCGCGAGTGGAAACATCGTTGATATTTCTAGTGAAGTGTCGTGATTGGAACTTATTACCTTCGTGTGTTCGAATAAAACCGCGTAGTGATATCGCATTTTCACGTAGAATTCTAACAAACGCGAGTGTACGCCTTTTGAGACAATTAATTCGAAATAAACACAGTGAACTGGGATGTATACAGAGGGAGTTATATGCGTTACAATTAAAGTGTGGTAATGATCTAACTCAAGCGGATTATGATTTGTGTGATCGGGTTACATTTTTACAAGCAAGTCGCACCTTTGATTTAACTTTGATTTAACACTGCAAACTTTGAGCGAAAGTTCTCGAAAGAGTATAATCGGCGGTATGCGGAAAAGAAAATGTCAAATGTTGTACCCGAGCAAGCAGACGTAGTTGTGAATTTGTCGAATGTGAGTTTGGATGAAACTACTGTAAGTATCTTGGCCAAAGGTATGAATTTTGCTCCAACACCTAAGCGAATACCGATCGAGACCGTAATTAGTAGTGTTGAGGAATCTATTGCGCGTAATAAGGTACCGCCCGGCGATGCTGATATCCTTAGACAGGACGTTGCGGTTATCTTACGTAAAGCAAGGCTTCCGACTAGTAACATCACTAGGAAAGAGCGTCAAGCGCTGAATAACATTCGGGATAACCGGGATATTTTAGTGCTTAAGGCCGACAAGGGAAACGCCACCGTAGTGATGAACACAACTGATTACCAAAGAAAAATACTCGAACTGTTAAGTGATAACCAGGTTTATAAACCGGTATCATACAACCCTACGGCCAGAGTGACGCGAAAAATACGAACTCTAATCTAATTTCGATTTTGTGGTCTGGATTCCGGCCCTCCTTAATCATTACCTTGCAATGAGTGTAAACTTAGAGCAAAATGGTGTTGGCGACTGCCCCCCCAGCACCAATAACGCCAAAGGCGCGACGAAGCACCGTTCAGGTGCCAAGATCCAGCGTGACGCTGCCCGCCAAACAGAGATGCGAAAGCGGAATGGAGCAGCCACAATGGAAGAACTCCAACGAGAGTTGGACAAGAGGTTACACTTTGGGTTCAGTACTGAATACAAAGCTGCGTTGGCGCAAGCCAATAATGTCTCGGATCAAGCTGAGATATTGCCTATCTCTACTCGTGCTTTGGGTCTTTTCACTCAATCGATCTTTATCAAGACGCAACAAACTGTTCGGAACCTGCCTAACTGCACGCCTTTCGAACATTACCGTGTTTCACTAGCTCAACATGAAGCACGTTGCATTGCAACCATCAAGAAGCAAGTGATTCGAACTCGCACAGTCGTACGTATCGGTTGCTACCAGTAATTCAAAGTATTGCCCTCTGTCGATAATCAAAATGAGCAAGTGTGATAATTGTATGAAAGTAATAACGAAGAAAGTGCCGGGTCTTGAGTGTAGATCATGTGGAAAGTTGGTTCACGCAAGTCAGGCTTGTTCCGGGCTCACTGCGAAGCAACTAGTCGCCATACGGAATTCGGACAGCCTGGACTGGACGTGTAAGGAGTGTACACGTGATTCACCTCATAGGCGGTCATCTTACATCGTGCCAGACGAAGATGATGAAGAGGAAGACAGTGTAACATCAGGTGGAAGGAAGTTGAGTAGCAATATAGACATAGAGAAGTTTTTAAGAGAAATAACAGCAGAAATGAAAAAAGTCTTAAAGAAAGAATTACAACCACTAGAAGCATCAATCAACTTCTGCAGTTCGAAAATAGACGAGCTCTCTAAAACCGTGGAAGACCAAAACAAACGTATACTACAATTGGAAAAAAGATGTACCCACCTACATAACGAAAAAAATCATATGGATCTTGAAGTCAACTCCTTGAAACAACAGCTAAGAAATTTTGAACAACAGCGTTTGGATAGTATGATAGAGGTAATAGGCATCCCTAAAGATCAAGGTCAAGATTTAGAAATAATAGGCAATAACTTAGCAGAAGCTCTCAATATGCCAATGAGTCAAATAGCGAAAGTCAAACGTCTGGAAGGTCGTAATGATACTGATGGTCACATACAGGTGGAACTTAAACAAGTTGAACATGCAAGCAGTTGGGTTCGTGCCGCTAAAAAAGATGTGATTTTAGTAAATAAAATCATCACAAACGCCCACAAAGATAAATCAAACTCTAAAATTACAGTACGACGTGCTTTGACTAAATTTAATAAAACTTTATTATGGACAGCCCAACAGCAGTTAAAACCGCACTATAAATATGTATGGTTCCAGGACGGAAAAGTTCTAATTCGTAAAGAAGATAAGGATAAGGTCAAAGTTATTAGAAGCGAATCTGATATCGAAAAACTGTCGACAACATCGCTGACAGGCAATAACAGGTGTCGGTAATAGTATAAATGGGTACACAGGTCTTTCACACGGATCATCAAGAAATTTTTGATTGTACTAACGTTAATGATTTTAGTAAGCATTTGCCTACTTTTTATAAAACTAAAATGAACATTATACACATAAATATAAGATCAATGGTGAAAAATTTTTGTTATATCACTCAACTAATACATTCGTCTAAAATAACACTTGACGTGATTGTCCTAACAGAAGTGAACATAACACGTGAGGTTATTTCTATGTACAACATTGATAACTTTGAGATGCACAGTATATTGCGTAGTAAGAGAAAAGGCGGTGGTATAATAATGTATGTTCGGGACTGTCACGTATTTACACCAACAAATCACTGTACGAAACACTGCGAATCAATCATTGGTCAAATCACCAGTTGTGACAACTACTCCGCGAATATTTGTGCAATTTACAGGCCGCCGAAGGAAAGTAAACATCTATTCATTACAGAAATAAGAACATTACTTTCTAGTACCGTTATCAAATGCTTAGATACAATTTTCTTAGGAGACGTTAACATAGACCTGAAAACCTATTGTAACATTCGGGAGTATTATATTAGTAGCATGGCCGAGTGCGGACTAACCAGCGTAATATCCGATTACACAAGAATTGAAACTCGCGATAATAAAACATCTCGTACTTGTATCGATCACATATTTGTAAGAACACGCTCATTAGACTTGTACTCGGCCGCGCTTGGAACAGTTATGGCGGACCACCGCATGATTATTCTATCGTGCGCTGGGCCGGACCCAACACATATACAGGCTGATGTTTTAAATATTAAACAAACTAATAACAAAAAAGTTAATGTTATACTTAATGAGATAGACTGGAGTGAATTACATACATACGAAGACCCGAATTATATTTATGAATATATTAAAAATAAATTTAACGCTTGCTATGAGGAATCAGCATATGTAAAAAAAGTAAATAAAAATAGTAAAAGAAATAAACACCCATGGATAAACAATAAAATAAACAATATGTGCAAAAAGAGAGATTTGATATATATAAAGTGGAAAAATAATACATATGATTGGGAATTACGACTACAATATAATAAACTAAGAAATAAAACTCGTAAACTAATAGAAAAATCGCGAAATAAGTACTACAAAGAACAAATAATTACAAATAAAACCAATATTAGAGAACTATGGCAAATTCTGAACTCAATAACAGGCCGTAGTAAAATATCTATCGATAAAACTATTTTTAAAGCATTCCAAAACCGACAAGTTAATGCCAAAGAAATAGTCAATAACTTTGCTAGGGAATTCCAAAATAACGTACTGAAAATATTGCCAAAATGCAATATAATGATGATGAACGAAGGAGAATACACCTATCCGCAAAATACATCCATGTTTTTTAAAAAAGCCACACGTGGAGACATATACAAAATAATTAAAAAACTTAACACAAATAAAGCACCTGGGGTAGATAATATTAGATGCATTGACATAAAGTCTATATGTGACAAGATATCATACATTATAGCAAAATTTATTAATTCTAGCTTAAAAGAAGGCATATACCCCACGGGCCTAAAAACAGGTATAGTGAGACCAATTTTTAAAAAGGGAAATCGCAGTGATTATGCTAATTATAGGCCAATCACGATACTTTCAGTCATTGACAAAATTGCAGAGAAATATGTATGCAACCAAATACAAAACTTTTACACGCAACATAATGTACTTTCGGATTCACAATACGGTTTTCAACCAAATAAATCTACAGCAGAATTACTATCAAAATTTACCAATGAAGTCAATAAGTGTCTTGATGAGAAGAACCACGTTATCCTGCTTTTTATAGACTTTAGTAAAGCGTTTGATACGCTTAGACATGACACTCTTTTGAAGAAACTAGACAACACGGGTATCCGCGGTCCAATCCTTGCTTGGTGTAAAAATTACCTACAAAATCGTAAATATGTCGTTAGGGTCGGGGATGAGGAAAGTGATGCTGTTGAAATCACACTGGGAACTGCTCAGGGTTCAGTGTTAGGACCATTACACTATCTGGCATACGTCAATGACATGGAGCATGTAGTAAACCAATGTTCCATTTATCAATATGCTGATGACACTTGCCTTTTATCTGCTCACGAACATCTTAACGAAGCAGCACAATGGCTACAGCAAGACTTTACCCGAATATGCAAGTGGTCACATGACGCAGGTCTAGTAATTAACGCAAATAAAACAAAAATAGTTCATGTCCATTCAAGTCACATAAAATCTGTACCCTTTAAAATAATTGCACATAGTCACAGCTGTTTACATAATACATCTCAAACAAATTCATGCAGGTGCTGTGCAATTGATCAAGTGACCCACCACACTTACTTAGGACTTTTGGTAGATGACCATTTCAACTGGGGTATTCATATAGAATCAGTCTGTGAAAAATTACGCGCTTTATTGGCCAAATTCAACATACTGAAACCTAAAGTACCCTGCAGTATTCTTCGAAATATGTATTTAGCATTAGCAGAGTCTATAATCTCTTATGGCATAACGAGTTATGGCAGAACATTTAAAACCTATATTGACACTATTTATAAGCTGCAAATAAAGCTTATAAAACTCTTTGTACCGGAGAAAATAAAAAGACAACATAAAGATAACCCTTTAGAACTTTTTAAGTATACTAATATATTACCTATACACAAAAAAATTCAAATGAACATATTAATTGAACAGTACAAGAATAAAAATATTCAAAAACCCATAGCTCATAAAATCACCACTCGAAACATTAGCGAAAATAAATTAATAGTACCTAGGTGTAGAAATTTTTATGGTAGGCGAACTATGGAATTTATGGTTCCAACCCTGATGAACGATATAGTCAAATCTCATTGGCAAAACTCTAATATTAAAAACTATAAATCAAAAATTAAAATATTATTTCACAACAATATAACGAATACCTGAATCGAACAACCTGTATAATATTCCTGCTTATCATACAATACAAATGAATAGAACAGGTTTCTTTTGTAAAATTGAACAAGACAATAGGAGCTAGAACATAGATTGTATTCACGAATTTTATAATGTGAAATAGATGTTTAAGCCTAAAGCAATAAGGTTTAATATTTGTATTAAGAATATTTTCATGATACCCACATCATTTCGTTAGGTGGCAAAATATAGATTGTATTTACGATTTTTTATTTTTGTTATTATAATGTGAATAGATGTTTAAGTATTAGTCAATAAGGTTTAATATTTGTAAGAAAAATACTTTCAAGATACCCACATCATGTTGTTAATAAGTGCGGACGTTTCGAATGTGAGTGCCAACACAAACCTTCTACTAGGTTTAATGGTACAAATTTAAATATTTTGTTGTAAACGTACGTATCTAAATAAATTAAAAAAAAAAAAAAAAATCCGGAATTACGAGGACCTGTTTTCAGAAGACGAGTACAAACAACTGTATACGCCAAAAACACATCAGCCACCAAAATTGTATGGTCTGCCTAAAATACACAAGGCCAACGTGCCGTTGCGGCCCATTGTAAGTCAAATTGCTTCTCCTACTTACGATCTTGCAAAGCACGTAGCGTCCGTATTACAACCATTGGTAGGTAAAACATCGTCTTTTGTAAAAAACTCACGGCACTTCATAGATATTTTGAAAGATATAAAATTGGAACCTGATGAGGTCATGGTAAGCTTTGACGTGGAGTCGCTTTTTACCAACGTTCCAATAAAAGAGTGCTTAAACGTCGTGAAAGACCTACTGAGGGACAACGAGCTCCCATTCAATTATGTTGATCTGCTTGAACACTGCTTGGATGGCAATTACTTCCTTTTCCAAGGTCAGCATTATCTTCAGATTGATGGTGTCGCAATGGGAAGTCCTGTAGCCCCCGTACTTGCCAACATCTGGATGGAACATTTTGAAAAAAAGGCGCTGAATCTCGGCCCAAAGACCATCAGACTTTGGAAGCGATATGTGGATGACATCTTCAGTATTGTTAAAGGAAACAGTAATGAAGTAGAACAATATGTACACCATCTTAACTCCATTCACACGAAGATGCGGTTCACATTTGAATTGGAGTCGGAGAGGTCGTTGTCCTTCTTAGACGTGAAAGTGACCGTGAGATTGGATGGGTCCTTGGCACACTGTGTGTACCGCAAACCGACTCACACGGATAGGTACTTACACGGTACCTCGCATCATCATCCCCGACACCTGCAGTCCGTTATGACATCTCTCAAGAATAGAGCTTACGATCTGTGTGACCCTGAACATTTAGAGCGAGAGCTGGACCATGTTCAGGAGGTACTAAAAAGCAACGGGTATCAGGTAAAAGGACAAATGAAGCAGCCGACAAGCAGACGCAAACATCCAGAAGTGAACCGACAGCCAGCCTACATGCCTTATGTCAAAGGGGTAACGGATAAGATCGGCTCCATCTTAAAGAAATACTCGATAAAGACAATTTATACACCCGGCATAAAGGTTCACAACATCGTGGGTTCGCCAAAGGATGTAGTTCCGTTACAAACCCCAGGTGTTTATAAGGTGGATTGCAGCTGCGGTAGTTCGTATATAGGCCAAACGAAGCGTACTATAGCTGAAAGGGTCAAGGAACATATCGCAGCTGTAAAGAAATGCAACACTAGTAAATCCGCGATCGCAGAACATTTACTTGAAGCAGGCACTAATCATTGGATTGAATTTCATCACACGCAAGTCCTCTCTACTGAACGGCACTATTATGCAAGAGTTGTACGTGAAGCGATTGAGATTAAAAAACATGAAACATTCAATCGGGAAGAGGGGTTTAAATTATCAGGAGCATGGAATCCAGTGATTAGTAACATAAAATCTCGCTTTTGTGCACAGTCGGGTAAACATCAGAATAGGCGCGCGTCGGTTAGCTTACAGAATAGGGACACCGTGAGTGTAGTGTGTGACGGTACGTGGAGAAAAAGTAACATCAAGAATAACGAAGATGTGCGGGTGGATGGAGAAACTTCTACCACGCGTACTCGACGACGGAGGGCGTGCGCCGCTGAGCCAGTCAGCCTGTGACCACGGCCGGTGCAACCTGGTCGAAACGTCAGGCACCAAAGGTATGTGGAATAACCGCGTTTAGCCCCGTTATTAACAAATATACTGATAAACAATAAAATTAAAACTTTGTTTTAGAATGAGTTGAAAAGGCAAATGCCAATTCTGTTATGTAGGCGTTAATGGCCCGTTTAAAACGTATTGTGCTAAAGCTCAAGATAACAGGCTACGTATAACCCAGGAAAGACAATGTCTATCTATGAAATACCTGGCATTGTAAAACATGCATGGCCTCAAGCAGCGACTCCAAATAACATTATGAATGCATTTAAAAAGGCAGGTATAAGTCCATATAACCCTGATATATTTACGGATGAGGATTTTGCTCCGTCTTTTGTTACTGACCGACCTATGGTCAACACCAATATATCATTGCAATTAGGTCATAATATTGAATCACAGCCCCAAAAATAACAGAACCTGAAGAAAATCAGGTAGATAATAATATGGAAGCCATCCCAGGTAGTTAGCCACGTCCAGCAACAGCAAGATCATCGACCAAAGAACCTCAACCAGGACACTCGGACATAGCTAACTTGTCAAATCATGTTGTCATTCAAGCCACATCTAGCACATTTTCCCCAGAAGATATCAAACTCTTACCAAAAACATCACCAAGACCAAGATCGTCTATATCAAATAAGCGGTGAATAAGAAAATCCACAATATTGACAAATAAGCCTGAAAAGAATAATTTGGCTGAAAAAAAGAAAGAAGGAAGGAGAAACAGCAATACCAAACTAAAAGGGAAAAGAATTGAAAAAAGAAATGAAAAGAAAAAAGGAACCGGTTAAAAACAAGCAGAATTCTAAAGTAACCAATAAATTTGCGAATGCTATAGAAAATGCGTAACGAAAACTCCTGCAAGTCTTAGTAGTGATAGTGAAGAAGACCTGGAATGGCATTGTTTAATATATTGCGACTCATATTCCAATTCAAAACCAGGAGAACAATGAATGAATGCGCCATGTTTTAGAAATAGGCTCATTACAAATGCATGAAATCTAAAGATGTTTATTCATGTTTGTCTGAACTGTAATTCTGACAATGAATCCTCTGAATAATTGTTTAAGTAACTTATATATGCTATGCTAGACTGATATAAAAAGTTAATTATTGATCTAAGTAGAGTGATTGTTATGAGACTGACTTAGTTGATTTTTCTATGTATCACTACATAGTATAAAACAAAGTCGCCTTTTCTGTCCCTATATCCCTATGTGCGCTTAAATCTTTAAAACTACGCAACGGATTTTGATGCGGTTTTTTCCAATAGATAGAGTGATTCAAGAGGAAGGTTTATATGTATAATACACGCATCATATACTAAAGCAACATTGCTAATTTTAGAGGTTTCTAACGTGATGTCGTAAATTAACCTATATTTTTGGGCTTATTTAGCAATTTAGCAAAAACGCTGCCTAAACCCTACGAGTTAGATCAAATTAATGTACTACAGTATTGTACACCATAAAAAGGTCTACAAAAAAGTCCGCGATGGTATATGTTTATATTTTAGGGATAACCCACATTAACCATTTTTATTGTTTACTTTTTACGTGAAAAATGGCTTATTTATGAAGCTATTTTAAGCAATACGGCATTAATCCTTATCGAATTAGGTACCTTAAATACAGTGTGCAATTAATATAGATCAATATGGTTCCTTACAGCATGTAAATTAAACAAATATTTTCGGAGATATTACAAATTTAAAATTTGCGTTTGCGGCGGGCGGTACCTGCAGTGCGGGGAGGCATGCCTATAAATAGCGCGTCGGAGGCCGCGGTTCTCCCTATAGCACTTTGAATTTAGCAGCAATCGGACGCGTTAATTATCGGAGCTCTCTAGCGAGGAAAATAACAGTACTTGATAAAAACGTGCTTTTCAGCGCGACAACGTATCAGTTAATAATTATAAGTTACGATAAATAATAATCAATTAATTTAATAATAAGGAAATTATTTTCAAAAATCTTAAGTAAGTTCAGAAAAAAAACTTAATAGAATATAGCTATCTTTTGTTCTTGATGATTGTAGATTATCTTTTGTTTTTAGTCACACGCATGGCAAATTATTTTTTAGGTGTTTTTAATTTAATTAAAATCGTATTTTAAGTTGATTTCATTAAAATCGTAGTTTAAGTTATTTCAGTAAAAAAAAAAGAAAAGAATAGAATAAATATCTTTTGTTTTTTATGATTGTTAATTATCATTTGTGTCTAAATGGTAAGTATTTAGATGTTTTTTACTGCGGCACATAGGTACCAATAATATGGCAATTTGTTCATAGTTAGGTAATCATACATAAGTCTAGAACTGAGTCAACTTTGTTCAGAAATTATAAAGTCATGTCTGGAAGACGTCGTCGTTCGGACATAGGTCGTAGTTCAGTGAATGCTAGAAGAGTACGTTCACAAAGAGATGAAGAATCGTCAACAGAACGTGAAGCTCGACTCAGTCAGCTTAGGGATAGATATAGAGCTAAGAGAGAGAGAGAATCTTCAATAGAGCGTGAGGTTCGCCGCAGCCGGGATCGAGATAGGCATTCGGTTCAGAGAGATAGAGAATCGTCAGTAGAGCGTGAGGCTCGACTCAGTCAGCTTAGGGATAGATATAGAGCTGATAGAGAGAGAGAATCTTCAGTAAAGCGTGAGGTTCGCCGCAGTCGAGATAGGGATAGACATCGAATACAGAGAGCCAGAGAATCATCAGCACGAGTTACTAATTCATGGGTAAATAAAGAAAATTCTGCCATGAATTACGATCCTTCGATTTCTTACAAGGACGATTGTATAGTATCAATAGGTACTATGTCAGTAGTATGTGAATATTGCTTGGCATTGAAATTCAAGGACGAATCAAAAGGCATGTGTTGCTTACAAGGAAAAGTCAAATTAGAAGAAATTCTCCCTCCACCTGAACCACTTCACTCTCTTCTTACGGGTGATCATCAGAAATCCAAACAATTCATGCGCAATATACGCCGTTATAATAACGCATTTCAAATGACCTCTTTTAAGAGTAAGCAAGTCGTTGAGCGTGGGTTCATGCCTACATTTAAAATTCAAGGGCAAGTGTACCACTTAGCTGGGAGCTTGCTACCACTTCGACCCGATGATCACAAATTTCTGCAAATATATTTTATTGCAGATCCAGACACACAAGCATCTACGCGGTGTTCAAGTGTTGCACAACCAATTGATAGAGATTTAATTAGATCTCTGCAAGATATGTTACATTCTCATAATTACTATATACAGTCTTTCAAAACTGCGATTGAGAGTATTCCAGCAGATACTCCTGACTTTAATGTCGTAATCCATGCAAATAAAGTTCCTGTTGGAGAACACAGAGGACGATATAACGCGCCTTCTACGAGTGAGGTAGCAGTGGTGATACCTGGACAGCAATTTGACAAAAGAGATATTGTATTGCATAGTCGTGATGATAATTTGCAAAAAATTTCAGAGTTACACAGATCTTATGACAGCTTACAATATCCTTTGATGCTATGTCGTGGAGAAAATGGTTATGCCATTAATATTTCTCAAGTTGATCCAATCGGTGGAACACCTCTGCGTAAAACAGTGTCATGTATGAACTACTATTGCTACCGTATAATGACAAGACGTAACAATTTCAACACTTTGCTTAGATATGGAATGTTAACAAACCAATACTTGGTCGATCAATATGCGAAAATTGAATCTGAAAGATTGGCCTACATCCGTAATAATCAAACTAAATTGAGAGCCGAAAATTACGTTCATCTTCAGGATGCGTTACAGGCGAATGAACATGTCAACGGCATTGGTCAGTTAGTTATACTACCTTCATCATTCACAGGTGGACCTCGATATTTACACGAAAAATCGCAAGACGCCATGACTTATGTCAGAAATTACGGCAAACCTGATTTATTTATAACTGCAACATGTAACCCAAATTGGCCGGAAATTAAAGAAAATATTAACACTAATTTAAGTCCACAAGACAGATATGATATAGTTAACAGAGTCTTCCATTTAAAAGTACAGAAACTCCTGCACTTCATTAACAAGTCTCATATATTCGGTCCCCCGCGGTGTCATATGTACACAATAGAATGGCAAAAACGTGGGTTGCCACATGTGCACCTGCTGGTGTGGTTAGTGAACAAAATTAGACCAAACCAAATTGACAAGGTCATTTCAGCTGAGTTGCCGGATAAAGATGAAGATCCTATCCTGTACGAAATCGTAAAGAAAAATATGGTACACGGCCCTTGCGGGACTTTAAATCCGAATTCTCCATGTATGCGAGATTCTAAATGCAGCAAAAAATTTCCGAAGTCATTCCAAACTCAAACAATCACTAGCGATGACGGATATCCCAAATATCGTCGACGATCGCCAGAACAAGGCGGGAAAAGTGCTACCGTCCGAAACCGTGATATTGATAACCGATGGATCGTTCCCTATAATCGGCTCCTTTTGAAAATTTTTGATGCCCACATCAACGTAGAGTTGTGCAATTCGATAAAGTCAATCCAATATGTTACTAAGTACAATTAGGTAGTGATCAAGCCACTTTTAGCATACAATCACCAAATGAAGTGGAAAAATATCAGTCTGGACGTTACATCTGCAGCTCTGAAGCTGTATGGAGGATATTATCATTCGAAGTGCACGACCGGGCTCCCACAATTGTCCACCTTGCAGTTCATTTAGAAAATGGACAAAGGGTATATTTCATGGAGAACAATATACAAGAAGTTGTTAATAATCCGCGGGATACAACATTGACAGCATTTTTCAAGTTATGTGCTCAAGATGATTTCGCGAAAACACTGACATATGACAGAGTTCCAAGTTACTTTACATGGAACCATAGTTCTAAAACGACGGCGAAAACAAGGTACTGCGGTTGATGGTTTCCCCGGAGTAAAAAAAACGGATGCTCTTGGCAGAGTCTACACGATTCATCCCAACAACAGTGAATGCTTTTATCTGAGAATGTTACTGCATATTGTAAAAGGCCCGACAACCTTTGCACGCCTAAGAACTGTACAAGGTGTTGTTTACAATACTTACCAAGCAGCATGCAAAACTATGGGGCTCTTGGAAGATGATTCTCACTGGGAAAATACATTATCAGAAGCAGCTGTTTGTAGTTCAGCTACATCATTAAGATATTTATTGCTGTCATAGTAGCGTTTTGTCAAGTAACTGATTCTGTTAATCTATGGAATAAATTTCAAGAAAACATGGCTAGTGATATTCTGAATCGACGACGGCGAGAGTTAAACTCAGATGATATACAATATGATCAACACATATTTGACGAAGCATTATTTGAATTGAATAAAGTACTGCAATTACTTTCGGGTAAATCGATCAAGGATTTTGGGCTGCCGATGCCAGCTAATACTACTAACTCAGACTTAACTAACAGTGCCGAATACACAAGAGAAATATCATACGATCAAACAAGACTTTTACAAAATATAGCTCAAGATGAGCCACGATTAAACATCGATCAGAAAAAAGTATTCACTGCATTACTATCAACAATTGATAACAAGAGTACAGGAGAAACATTCCAACCCAGAAGGTACAGGAAAAACATTTTTAATCAATCTGCTTTTAAAAAAAGTGAGATCTACCGGAAAAATTGCGTTAGCTGTTGCGTCATCCGGCATTGCCGCTACGCTTTTAGAAGGAGGTCGAACCGCACACTCTACATTCAAGCTCCCGCTGAAAATCGCCACCGATGACAATATCAGCGTCTGTAGTGTTTCTAAACAGAGCAATACAGGAAAATTGATGCGTGACTGCTCATTAATAGTCTGGGACGAAGCTACCATGTCAAACAAGTCGTCTGTGGAAGCACTAGATAGGACAATGCGCGATTTGCGCAACAAAAATTCACCTATGGGTGGATGTACAATTCTGTTTTCAGGAGATTTTCGACAAATCCTACCAGTTGTGACTCGAGGAACACGGGCTGACGAAATAAATGCTTCCCTAAAAAGATCAAACCTTTGGCCACATGTCAATAAATTAGAGCTTAAAACTAATATGAGGGTTTCGTCATCTTCACGTGAGAACAGGCTATTTCCAGAGATGCTGCTAAAAGTTGGCAATGGAGAATTAACACAAAGTGAGGGAAGGATTAACCTTGAAAACCTTTGTGTTTTGATAGACAACATCCAAGAGTTAGTCAACAAAGTCTATCCTGACATTGATGACATAAGTTACAAGACAATATCTTGGTTTAAAGAAAGAGCGATTCTGTCACCAACTAATGAACAAGTAGATAAGGTAAATAACTTGATTCTTTCAAAGATTGATGCGCCGACGAAAATATACTACTCGGTGGATACTGTTCTCGATTTGGAAGAAGCTGTTCATTTTCCTACAGAGTTTCTAAACTCTTTGAACCCGTCTGGACTCCCTCCTCACAAAATGGTGTTGAAAGTAGGTTGTCCTGTTATTTTATTAAGAAACCTGAATCCACCTAAACTTTGCAATGGCACGCGTTTGCTGATAAAATCACTGAAAACTTTCATAATAGAGTGCACAATACTCACAGGATGTGGTACCGGAGAAGATGTATTGATTCCCCGAATCCCTCTGATACCATCGGATTTACCCTTCCAATTTAAACGTTTACAGTTTCCGGTAAAGACATCTTTTGCAATGACCATTAATAAATCGCAAGGTCAAACCTTCAACGTTGCAGGCTTAGATTTGAGCGTTGACTGTTTTTCACATGGCCAACTGTATGTCGCTCTTTCAAGAGTAACCTCAAGAGAAAACATGTTTGTATTGTCTAATGACAAAAAAGCTGTGAACATTGTGTATAAAGGCATCCTGTAATATATTAATTGTTGTAAAAATAAAATAAATACCTAGGTAAAAATAAATAAGTAAAAATGTGTAATGTAATAAAAATTGTATGAATTTAGATATTCCAAAGATAGCAGGAAATCTTCATAGTAAGTATAGGGAAAGAGGAATTGTTTTACTCCAAATTTAATGCGTGCAGGCCAAGGGCAGTAATGAATGAATCAAAAATACTGGATCGATTTTAATCATGTTTTCATTGAGTGACATAGGCATATATATTTTATGCCCGTGCAAAGTCGGAGCGGGCCGCTATGTTTTTATATACAACGTTCACAGTTTTTCTGTAGTGTATTTAATTTAGTATCAGCATTGAACCCGTGCGAAGCCGGGGCGGGTCGCTAGTGTTAAATAAAATAAATAATTTCTTTGACTATAAAACGTTTCCAAGTCGATTAATATTTAAGATGTTGAATATAGTTTTTAGCTTGTTACTATTATTTGTTGTGGTTTTGACTTCATGAAAAAATATTTGTTGAAAATTTTAATAAACATTAATATATACCGGGCGGTTCCTTTCTTATCACATTAACTGAAATGCCTGATAACACTTCTTAATATAAACCTAGTCATATGCATAGAATAATATTTTTAAGAAAAAAATAAAAATGCATTTTGAGCATACCATAAATAGAATAAAAATAGTCGAAAGTTAGAACATCCCGTTTTTGTTTATTTATAATGAAAGTACACTCACCTTTGAGAAAACTGGCAAAGTTACGGTTGCCATAACAACGCGTGTTTATGTTGACAAAAGGCGACTGAATGATCAAACGCTTGCGGCTTACTGTTCTAAATAACTACTTGCCACTTTCTCAGTTCTAATAAAAACACTTCCCATTTCCCACTTCTGCATTCCTTGGCACCAAGTGCGGGTTATCCCGCAATCTTTGTATAGCCCTTACAAAGATTCGGAAGAACATGTGCGACTGTTTCCGAACTTCTCACGGTATGCCCTTAACGCTAAGGCCGCATTTTGGCGGCATTCCCCGTAAATGAGGATCATGTCAGTGAACTCCGAGGCGGTATAATTCACTCGCGGCATCGTGACAAAAAGAAAATGAACAAAAATTACGTCAAATTTCACTATTAGTTTATATTTGGTAGAAATAAATAACTCAGATTAATACGAAGAATATATATTGTGCGAAAGCAGAAGGTAGAAGAGGTCAGGGTAGGCCGAACTTACATATGAAGACCACGTGAGCAGATTGCTCAAAAACGGAAAGGTCAAAAGTACGATACCCAGACGTGCGTGTATGAAGCGATTGATGAATCTCGAAGAAGCGAAAGAAGTATGCATGGATCGCGAAGCCTGGCGATCTGTCCTCTCGACTACCCCGTCAGGGATACAGCGTGAAGATAGTTAAGTTTTTTTAAGATTAATACGTCTAACACATTCACCATTTATTTCACAACAACCTTTTATATCTACCTACATTAAGTAGAATAACAGGTAGGTACCTAACTGCAAATACATTACACCTCCACCTCCTTAATTTATGCAACAGTATTACTTAACACTAAATCTAATATCTGACAAAATATACTTATTGTAGATGAAGACACGATTTTTTTTATGGCTCAATTACGAACCTAGATACAGGTTTACGAAGACGTCTGGTACGGTTCAATGACGCCTCAGTTGGCTGTAACTGAGAGTCCTGTGCAGGGATGGGGGGTGAGACTGGCAGTGCGGCCGTTGACGGCGTGCTAAATAATTCCTGCTCAATTTGCCTCTCCATCACTGCACCTGGCGGTGTGAGCCTTGGTCCAGTCATGGTAGTGGGAGAACCCTTAGAAACACTTCCTTTCTGTGGTGTGCCCTGTCTACTACCCTCGGCTGCATCGTCAAGAACTGCCGGTACCTTATCCGGACAAGAAACAGTAGACATGCGTGACCGACGACGTAACTGACCGACGACGTAACTGATCCACGTGCTTAATGGTTTGTCGACCGTTTTGCTCTCTCACAAGTAACCTACGAGAACCCTGTTCGTTTATCACATTCCCTTCTACCACTTATCACGGCCCCGGTAATTCCTACTCTACACCTCATCTCCGCGCCGAAATTGTCGAAGACTGCGGCCGCCCGCAGCCTCTGCCTGTTTTGTTTGCGCCTCGCACACACGGTTAAGGATTGCCCTACAGCTACGCAGCAAGTCTAGGCGTGTGCGTAGTGACCTACGCTGTAAAATAAAGGCTGGCGTGGCGCCTGTGGTACTATGAGGGGTATTTCGATAGTTTAATAAGAACGTTTGTAAAGCCGCGTCCATATCCACTTTATCAGTGATAGCCTTTTTTATCGCTCGCTTGCACAGCTTAACGGCGTTTTAGGCGCAACCGTTTGAAACTGGGTGGTACGTTGGTGAAAATTTTTGTTTAATTCCGTTAATCTTTAAAAATCTTCGAATTCCTTACTCTGAAATGGGGGACCATGATCAGATACTACATCTACTGGCAACCCAAATCTCGCAAATAGTTGGCGTAATGTTTTTATTACAGCTGTGCTTGTCGTACGTGGCATCTCAAATATCTCAATCCACTTTGAAGTGTCATCAACGATGACTAAAAACGTCGTACCGTGTATCGGACCCAAGAATTCTACGTGTAAGCGGGACCACGGCTGGTCAGGATAGGACCAAGGCTGCGGCTGCACGCGCGCGGGGTCCGCCATTTCTAGGGCGCAAGTTTCGCAAGTTCGACACACCTCGATATCCGAATCAATATTCGGCCACCACACGTAACTACGAGCACACGACTTTGTTTTTACTATTTCCATATGACTACTATGTAATTGCTTATATATTTATTTGAGAACGCAATGACTGCGGAATCACGACCCGGTAAACCCACATAACACACTCTGCATCTGAATACAACTCATTACGCCTGATGTGGTACGATTTAAGTTGATCGCTGCCGCAATCAGCCGGCCAACACGATTTAATATATAAGTGTACCTTACTAAGCAAAGGATCTATGGCTGTAGCTTTCCGAACGTCATTGTCAGAGACTGGTAGGAATTTTTCTACAAAATTAATATAGGTTAGTTCAGTAGTCTCTGAATGACATTTCCCCACAGGTAAACGTGATAAAGCATCAGCACAATTTTTCGCAGAAGGAATATATTCTACATCATAATTATAACGGGCCATCTTTGCATTCGGCTGGCCGCCATCACCGGAAAACCTGTTTTACTGCTGAAAATGGTTGTGAGTGCCTTATGATCGGTTCGTAATTAAAATTTTCGGCTATACAAATATTGAAGAAGTTTGCGCACACCATAGATAATGGCCAACGCTTCCCTCTCTATTTGCGAGTAGGCGCGTTCGGCCTTATTTAATGCTCGAGACGCGTACGCTATAGGTCTGTCACCGCTCTCTGTAATGTGAGATATAACCGCTCCTACCCCAACACTACTCGCATCCACTGTCAAAACAAGGGGTAACTCGGTCGAATAGTGCAATAGGATCTTACTTGAAGATAACAAACGCTTGATATTGTTAAAAGTCGCCTGACATTACTCGCCCCATTTAAAATCTACATCTGCCTTCAATAAATGGTACAACGGTGTCGCTATGGTTCATGTTTTTAATGAACTTTGCGTAATACATGACCATGCCCAGAAATGAACGGAGCTCTGACACATTGTTTGGACCCGTTGTGTCCGTGATGGCCTTCACTTTTTCTGGACACGTGTGTAACCCCTTCCTTTGAAATTATATACCCCAGATACGTTACTGATTCGGCAAAGAATGTGCACTTATCTTTACGTACTTTTAAACCATTTTTTTTGTAAAATGCTAAATACTTTATGTAAATTATCTAAATGTTCCGCGGTTGTCTTTCCACTTATTATTATATCATCCAAAAATACACCTACGTGTGGTAAAAGAGCAAAAAGTTGCTCTAATATCTTTTGAAAGATACCGGAACTGGACGCTAGACCGTAAACCAACCTATTATATCGAAACATACCCTTATGAGTGTCGATAACCGTATAATCCCGAGTGTCATCGAGTTCTAACTGGGCGTATGCTTGGGAGAGATCTATTTTAGTAAAACGTTCCCCGGCCGAAAGTCTAGCGAGGAGGTCCTCTACCCGTGGCAAAGGATAACGGTCGACATCCAATACTTTATTCAATGTAACCTTATAGTCAGCGCATATTCTAATATTACCGTCCTTCTTGGGTACGACGACAATCGGCGTGGCCTAGTTGGAGCGCTGTACGGGGGTCAGCACACCGTCGCGCACTCGTACGTTAACACGTTCTAAAACTGTTAAAACTACGCACCGCTGTCACCATGTAGTGAAACACACGTATGTTAGTTAAGTACTGATTTATTTTCGAACACCCTCATATACATAAGCATAAATTAAACATACCGTCATATATACTACACTTGGGTCTGGTAATGGATAGTAGCTTACATTGGGGCTACCACATCGACCATGTTTGCAACAAACTTAGACAGTTTTTAGCTAACTTAATAATCATTAAAGGTCGCCTACCTTTCAAGGTCAAATTAATGCTTTATAACTCACTAGCACAATCACATATCTTATATGGTCTTAGTAGTTATATGGGCGTACATTCCAAACATATTTAAACAGAATACTGAAACTACAAGTACAGATATTAAAACAGCTGGTTAATCTAAATATAAAAATAAAATTTAAAAATGACGAACTTGGACTATTCCATCATTGTAAAGTCCTGCCTGTACATATTCAATTTAAATATAATTTGGTTAAAGAACAATATTTTAATGTAAGCTTATGCAAAAAAGTGGATCATCCTATATACACACGTGCAGTTGCTCATGAACGTCTATGTATAACGCGAGCCAACAATATGTACGGTGAACGCACCGTTCAGTATCTGCTACCAAGATTTATTAATGCACTACCCACTTCCCTAAAAAATAACTTATCGCGAGAAAATTATAAACAAAGTCTTAAATCTTATTACTTCAAATGTTGTACCTCACTTCAAATGTAGTACTAGTTAGGTACTACACTTAATGATTATTTTCAGCTGTAAATAATTACCAAAATTCCTTACGTGGTTCCTCAGAATGCTGACTTTGTATTGTTTTATTTGTATTTTTTTTTTGTATTGGATAAATCAACATAACTAGCTATTAACGTAGGTACTGTGGTTTCATACCTTTGTTCGATGAGTTTTGTTATATTCTTCGCACTGTGTACAAACCCTACAGGTTTATTTTTAGTGCTAGAAACAATTGTTAATGTTGTTTTTGTTGAAATGGTAATAATAAAAAAAAAGAAAGATCTGAAATTTTCTCATAATACCTAGCAACCTAGACCGTGCATAATCATAAGTGTCCGGCATATAGAAGTCGTCCTTAACGAAAGGCAAGCCAACCTCCCATTGACTACCGATACGACGCGCTGTATTATCTAGTATACGCACAGCTCTGGCATGTGCCGTATTATCGCGCCGTAAGGTTGAAATTCCAATAGCATCTAGTTCGAACGATTTTTTAACTAATTCATTAAGTTCGTTGTAATCATAAGACTGTGTATGCGTGTCGGAGTGTGAGACATGAAACGTACCGTTCACGGAAGAGTGAGTGAGACCGTAGCAACCATGAATTGACCAACCTAAGCGGCATCTCGTAGCGAAAGGCTCCTGTTTGTCACCATGCAATATTTCCAGCGGGGCTATTAAGAAATAGTTATCTTCGCCGATCAATAAGCGAGGCTTTACGCATTGTTTACATACAAAATCTTTGACATGCAATAAATGTTTACAGTTTATATTATTAACAATAGATAGGTTTTGTTCAGGTAATTTTAATTGATCAACTTGTCTTAACGTAATATCAAATGACTCATTTGCATAATAGCAGCTAATCTTAGTACATAATTTTGGAGCATCTGATTGAAATACCTCCACGCCAAAGGCGTCAATTAATTTAATAGGAGTAGATTGTACATTTGAAATACCTAACTCTTGAACCAAGACTTTATCGATCATTGAAATAGCAGCACCATCATCTAATAAAGCATATGTATTGACTATACCTTTAGGGCCACTTAGATTAGCTTTTAACTTTTACAACTTTTAGTAATACCTTACTGTCCATACCAGGCTGAGGATTAGACACTACTAAATCGGGACCAAATTGAGGCGAGTGGGAGCTACCACCGCCAGGTGCTGCGATATGTGCAACGGTATCCTCGCATGACGTCGTTACCTTACTATCTGGTGACTGTGGGACGTCCTCCTCTTGAATTGGGGCCGATGAAGGGGTCAACGTTGCACTTGGCTTCTTATAGTGAAGTAGGTGGTGATGTTCAAGTCCGCAACCGTCTATATCACATGAGGGGGCTGGGCAATCCCTTCGATCGTGTTCGTGAACTTTCAAGTAAACAAACGTAGCATAAGCCCTTCGACTTCGCATGGCGCCAGCGCTCTTTTCTCATAGCCCTTTTGAATAAACGACAGTCAGGCAGCAAGTGAGCTGTTTTCTTACAAAATGTACATAATTTACTACCGGTTTCAGCGTGTGTAGTGAACACAGGTCGGCTGTAAGGGCGAAACTCATCCTTGGGTTTCTTCATAGACATAGGTTCCGGCTTTCGACTCGTAGTTTCCCGTATGTAAGTCACACCAACGACTGAAATCATTTCAGTTTCACGTTTCAGAAAGACAGCCAATAGTTGAAGCTTAGGCGTATTAGAAGCGAGCTTGCTATAAGCATATTCAGTCCACTTGCTTATCAATATGCTAGGAAGCTTGGATATAACAGCAGTAGATAGTTCAGGGCTTTGCAAATATTCATGCTTTTCTAGGGTATGTAAGGTAACCACACAATTATTCACCTTCATGGCAAATGCAATTAAATCATGTTGATAATTACTAGGCAGTGGGGTAAGCTTTTTCATTTGTGCTGTCAAATGTTGAATAATTAAATCAGAGTGGCCAAACCTCAATCCGAGCGCTTCCATTACAGTTGCCGGGGACGCGTTGCTAATTAGCAGGTCAGTTACTGCTTCCTTGGCTTCACCTTTCAGAGCCCGACGTAATCTCCACATGTTTTCAAAATCACTAAAATGGCAGACACGGGTAGATTCTTCATATGCGCTTTTAAAATGTAACCACTCAATACATTCCCCACTAAAGGGTGGCAGTTTACGGGGTGTTGACAGTCTGGTAAGCAAACGCCCTTCATCCTTGGTCGACGACGTGGTTATCATGTCCTTGAGCGTGTGAGCTAGCTGGAGAATGCTATCAACGGGCGGCTCCTGGGCCGGCGGTGTGCAAACTTGGTCAACATTAGGTGCTCGCACTGCCTCCGTCATCGTCGTGGCCGTCTCCTTGTGTAAGGGTGACGGCTGCACATTGCTGCACTCCATCCAGTCGCGAACATTATTTTGTACGTCGATACTGTGGCGAGTACCACTCGCTTTGGAATGACATTGCGATAAACGCGTGCCGTCTTCGTGACATTCCGATGTAGCAACAGCTAAATCAAAATCGAGCTTTCTTTGTATAAGGTCCAGCTGGATCTTCGCTCTGGCCTCAGCTGCTGCTAATTCCAGCTGTTTACGCCGTAAAGTTGAAGACGTAGATTTAGCCGACATATCAATAGATTCGTTTTTAACGGATTTGTACACTACTTCACTGCTCATACCATCCGCACAAACACCTTGCACTTTATTTTTGTCCTCGCGGTGGGTATCGGTATCGGCGTGCGCGAGTACATGTTCCGATGCACTTTCTAACCGCTCGTTCATTTTATTGAGATTCCTTTTTGCCATTAGTCTATCGGGTGGCGGAGTATTGAACATAGTCCTGGTGTAGATTTGGCTCGAAGGATCAGCAAAACTATTGTAGGTAATAGAAATAAAATGAATCGTATATACCGAGGTTAAGCAGAGAGCGTTCGCGGGACATGTGTTAGGTACGTACGTATACGCCGGTGTCACGGAAACGACTGTCCTCGATCGCCCTCTTGCGTTTATAAATTTTAAAAAACATAGGTACAGAGTGCACACAGTTTGCAATGAAAAAGTTAATAGTGCGTCGCCTACACACACATTTACACACACACAACTCGGTCCTAGAGGTGCGCCCCCGCCGGAGAGTAGTCCCGCATCGTACGGGAGTTCAGTTATCTTCGTTTGAGTAAATCCAAAAGTTAACTTTACCTTAACATTTTATTACACGACAAGTTAACTTTGTCTTATATTTAATTACACGTTCAACTAGTGGACACGCATCTCTGCCACAATGTTTGGGCATCGCACCCCGATTAAGAAACCATCCCCAGCAGAAAGCACGAAATCTCCACCGGCACACACAAGCCCTCCAGTAGAAAGGCGACCGCTGGTGCCTGTAAGGCGTAGCGTGGACGCATTGGAGTCCCGTGAAGCGGCACAGCCAAGAGTAGTGGCACAAAAATCAAAAGAGAAGCCGGCAGCGAGGTCTCCTTTATTGGCTCCGACACCACAAAACCGTTTGTCAAAGGCCACGGACTGCCTGGAGATAATAAAGGAGCAACTAGGCATATCGAGGAATCTCAAAAGAGAAATTAGGATGGAGATAGAAGAAAAGGTAAACATTTTATTTAAAATTATTAAAGTCTACGATGAAGACAGAAGAAAGGTCAACAAACTAGATATAACGAAAACAAATGATAAAAGCTTAGAACCAAATACAAGCGAAGATATACTGAGAAAGATTGAGGAGAATGAAAGGCTATTGAAAGAGAATGGTAGAGTTATGCGAGAGTGGAAAGAAGCAAGAAGAGATAGAGAATGAAAAGCAACGAAAGGTATGCGAGAATGAAAGCATGTTAAGACAAAACAGTAAGGCGATAATAGAGATGAAAGAGAGAATAGAGAGACAGGATGAAAGAGAAGAAGAGAGAGAAAGAAACGGATGTACGACCTACGCGAGTGTCGCGGCGAGCAGGCCAAACTCCCAGCGCCCAGGGCGAATGGCGCTGCACTCTGTCGTGGTCACATCTAAGGATGAGAAGGAGACAGGAGAGGAAGTGATAGAGCGACTGAGGAAGGTAGCGAATGAGGATGAAGGATGGGTAAGAGTGGAGAAAGTAAGAAAAGCGAAGGATAGAAGGGTTATAATAGGGTATAGAACGGATGATGAGCGAAAGAGGGCACAAGAGAGGCTTGTAGAGAGGGAAAAGAGCCTCCACGTTGAAGCCATGAAAAATCGGGATCCCTTGCTGATCTTGTACGGCGTCCTAAAGGTCCACAAGAACGAAGACCTGCTCCGACTGGTAAGGTCTCAAAACCATGAGGTTTTCAGAGGCCTCAGTCCGGAGCAGGACCGGATGGCCGTCCAGTTTAGGAGGACAGTGGTGCTCAGAGTCTCCCCGGAAGTGTGGACGCGTGCTCTGGGCGTAGGGAGACTGCACATTGATCTGCAACCAATTAGAATTGCAGATCAATCTCTTCTAGTGCAGTGCTCCCTATGCCTAGGATACGGCCACAGCAGGAAGTTCTGCTCCAAAACGGAGCCCATATGTAGCCATTGCGGTGGACTTCATATGCGGGCGAAGTGTCCCGACTACCTGGTTGGAGCAGAACCAAACTGCCATAACTGTAACTGCCATAACTGCCGAAAGGAGGGGCTGAGCAACACGAGGCACAACGTCTTCCAAGAAACGTGCCCAGTAAGAATGAAATGGGACAGCATAGCGAGAGCATCTACTCAATATTGCTAAGGGCCTCCCAGGGAATGTCGCTCCTTACAGAGTAATGCAGGTAAACCTCCAGAAGAAGAGGCTGGCAACCGACGAGCTTATGCTTGAGGATCTTGGTGACACGTAAAGCTGCGATCGCCTTGGTCCAGGAGCCCTATGTGGGTTCAATATACTGTATGAAGGCATACCGGGGCACAAGGATCTTTCAGAACACGGCCATTGTCGTATTCGATCCAACCTTGGACGTCATTCAATACCCGCAACTCACCACCGACAACATCGTGGTGGTGGGGATCCGCACTAGTGCCTGAGAGATTGCCCTGGTATCATACTATTTTGAACCAAGAACTCCACTGGAGCCTTACCTGGAGCAGCTAAGGAAGATACAACGTGAGCTGGGTTGCCGGTGTCTTATTTTTGGAGGTGACGCCATTGCAAAAAGTACCTGGTGGGGGCACCATTTTGAAAACCCAAGAGGCGCAGCAATGTGAGATGCTCTCGAAGAAATGGACCTCCATGTCATGAATAGTGGAAGCATTCTGACTTTCGATACTGTGAGAGGCGATAGAAGGTACTGCAGTTTCGTAGATATCACGGCCTGCACCGGCAATATGCAGGCCTTGATCGACGGCTGGAGGATTGGCGAGAGCTTAGTTAGCTCGGACCACAACGGCATAGTATTTAACATCAGTCTTGAGAGGGCCAAAGGTACCCGCATCGAGAGAACCACGCGCCTTTACAACACCACAAAGGCTAACTGGAAGAAATTCCGGGAGAGCGTGGTTCAATCTCTGGCTAACCAGAGATTAGACGAACTCGAGGATACCCAAGAGCTAGAGGCCCAGCTTGGTGTGGACTCCAGCATAATCACTAGATCATGCGAGGAGAACATACCAAGACTCAAGGCGAAACAGTTGCTTACTATGCCGTGGTGGTTGGAGAGACTGGCTCAAATGAAGAGGGAGGTCAATACCAAAAGACGTCGAATCAGGAGCGCAGCGCCGGATAGGCGAGAGCTAGTGATATCGCGGTACCTAGAGCAAAAGAAAATGTATGAAACGGAAGTAAGAAAGGCACAGGTCGAGAGTTGGAAGAACTTCTGCGGAAAGCAGGACATGGAGGGTCTCTGGGAGGGAATATACAGGTTGATTGGGAGGGCCACGGTGAGAGAAGAGGATCGACTACTAACCTTTGAAGGAACCCAATTGGACGCAAAGGGCTCCGTACAACTCCTCGCTCGGACATTCTACCCGAAAGACCGGGTCGAGGAGGATACTGACGCGCATCGATTGCTCCGCAAAAAAGCAGAAAAGGTTGAAGAGAGAGAGGGCCATGCTGAGAATGACCCACCTTTTACAGCGACCGAGCTTATCGATGCGCTCAGAAAGTTTAACCCGAAAAAGGCTCCCGGAGCGGACGGCCTTACTGCCGACATATGTGGCCACGCCATTATGGCCGACCCCTTGCCCTTCCTGGAGCTGCTCAATCGGTGCCTCCGCTGCGGTTACTTTCCTAAAATATGGAAAGAGGCCGTGGTGGTGGTACTGAAGAAGCCAGGGAAAGACTCGTACACCGTCCCCAAGTCGTACAGACCGATTGGGCTTTTGCCTGTGCTGGGGAAGGTGTACGAGAGGATGTTGGTCACTCGCCTCAAATACCATCTTCTACCAAGAATGAGTACTCGCCAGTACGGCTTTATGCCCCAGAAGAGCACCGAAGACGCCCTCTATGACCTTATGGGGCGCATAGTGGCTAAACTCAATGACAAGAAAATAGTCACTATGGTGTCCCTGGACATAGAAGGGGCCTTCGACAGCGCCTGGTGGCCAGCCATCAAGGTCCGACTGGCTGAGGAAAACTGTCCGGCGAATTTGAGGCGGGTGATCGGCAGCTACCTGAGCGACAGGGGGGGTAAGGGTGCGGTACGCAGGCGAGGAGTGCAGCCGCTCCACGGAAAAAGGGTGCGTCCAAAGGTCGATCGGCGGTCCCTTACTGTGGAACCTCATTCTGAATCTAGTTCTGGAAGAGCTGGAGAGAAAGGTTGTATATGTGCAGGCATTCGCGGACGATGTGGTGCTGATCTTTGACGGGGACACAGCTCAGGAAATCGAGGGACACGCCAATGCCTCTCTCGAGTATGTGCGGGAGTGGGCCATCGAAAACAAGCTGAAATTCGCACCGCATAAAACTTGTGCGATGGTTATCACGCGGAGGCTGAAGTTCGATGTCCCGCGCCTCAGCATGGGCGGGATAGACATTGGCATGTCCACAGAAATAAAAATCCTAGGGCTGACAATAGATAGACAAGAGATAGACGTGAGTGTTGAAGGTGAGTACCTTCAACACTCACGTCACCAACGTATGCAAAAAGGCGATCGGCATCTACCGGAAGCTGGCGAGGATGGCCCGGATCAGCTGGGGGTTACACCCCGAGGTGATCCGGACGATCTACGTAGCAGCCGTGGAGCCGACGATACTGTACGCAGCCAGTGCTTGGCACGCGTCGTTGGGAAGGCTTGGTGTCAAAAAGCAGCTGAACGTGGTACAGCGCGGTTTCGCTCAAAAGCTGTGTAAGGCCTATCGCATGGTCTCTCTGAACGCGGCGCTAGTCTTGGCTGGTTTGCTCCCTCTGGACCTCAGAGAGACCTAATCATATGAGGCCAAGAGAGGAGTGAGCCAGCCATGGCTGGGGGACTGGGAGATCGAGCGAATGACCCGGGCTATTGAGACCCCTCACCCCGTGGAGCATACAGCCTTGGAGTTCACCAGCCTTGTAGACGCGGGGCAGTTGGAGGATGCAAACCGTTTTCAGGTGCGCATCTTCACTGACGGGAGCAAGATTGAGGGCCGGGTCGGTGCCGCGTTATCGTTTTGGGATAACCGGACCAAAACTAAGGCCCTCAAACTTGCTCTCGCACCCCATTGCACCGTCTACCAGGCCGAGCTCCTGGCGCTATGCAAAGCGGCCAGTGAGGTTCTCAAGCGAGGCGCCTCCACGTTTGGTATCTTTAGCGATAGCAGAGCCGCTCTCTTGACGGTAGTAAACCGTCATGCCGTCCATCCCTTGGCAGTGGAAACCAGGGCCGCAATTCAGCGCGGATTGGCCCAGGGCAAGGAAATCTCCTTGTTCTGGGTCAAGGCCCACGCAGGGCTGGAGGGCAACGAACGAGCTGATGAGCTCGCGAAGGAAGCGGCTCTGACGTTGAAGAGAGCGCCTGACTACGGTCTGTATCCTGTCTCATTCGTGAAACGTGCCCTTAGACAGGACACGCTTGGCGAGTGGAGTTGGTTTGGAGATACAGAGAGCGCGGGACGGCCTCCGTAACAAAGCTTTTCTTCCCATGCGCAGTGGAAGCGTACAGTGTCGTCCGCAAGATGATGATTGCCGGCGTCACAACCCAATTGCTGACGGGTCATGGTGGGTTCTCCTCATACTTGGCACGTTTCAAGTGTAAGGAGGACCCATCGTGCGCCTGTGAGTCTGGCGTTGAGGAGACGGTCGCCCATCTCCTGACCGAGTGCCCAATCCATTTGGCGGACAGAGTGGATTTGGAACTTGAAATAGGACAAAACGTTAAATCGAGAATTTCCCAAAATTAATAAAATCGCACAGGGATCAGTTTCTAATTTTCGCAGAAAAATTAATAAAAATTGTTAACAAAAGAAATAGCACCTAAAATTACTTAAGTAATATTATGTAATATTAAATGTAAGTAATTATAATAAATGTAACATAATTAAGAAACTGAGATATAAGAATAATTAAAAGATAAACAAACAAAGAAATTGTAAAGTCATATATTATTAGTCTAATAGTGTAATAAGTAATATTAGTAAATATATTGTAATGTAACAAAATAAAAAACTCTGCTAATAAGCAAATTTGAAAATAGAAAATAAAAAAGATAAAAATAAAGTATAAATAAATAAACATCCAACCTATCCTCCTCCCCAAATAAGGATGACTCCTTCCCCTTCCATAAGTGTGAAAGGCCGATATGAAAGTGCGAGAGGCATAAGAGCGAGACGAGTATGGTACTAGAGGACTGGAAGAAAGGTGATATATACTTAAGATATAGATAATTAGTTATTAAATGTGAAAGGTCGGTAATATATGAAAGTGCGAGAGGCATAAATGATAGAACTAGAATTAAATAGAGAGGAAAGAACGAAAGAGTAGAATAGCGTAGGTTCGAGATGATGGAAGCCCGGAGCTTTTCGGGGAAATGTAGAGAAGGCAGGAGTTATGAGACGGCCTTCCTGTCACTGTCTCGGTGACCAGCGCTCGGGGCTCCCATCAACTCTTGCAGTAGATAAGAACAGCCCCGCGGGGCTATGGCTCAGAAAGATTAATTAGCCTAGGAAATTATATGTAAATTAGGCTCTGTCCCAGGCAGAGATGCTATAAAAAAAAACAAAAAAACTATAGATCACATACACTTGCTTGAACTAGCGCCCACTCTATCCTGCGTTTATCGATTATGCAAAGGCTTTTGACTCTATATCACATAGCGCTATGTGGAGAGCCTTGAAGGAGTGCGATTTACCACCGGAAGCTATAGAACTAATCCAAGACTTTTATAAGAAAAGTACAAGTAGAGTAATGTTAGACAAAACAGGTTCTGAAATAAATATATGTAAAGGCGATCGCCAAGGTGACCCTCTTTCTCCTAAAATATTCATTGCCGTACTCCAAAGCATAATGAAGACACTAAAATGGAAAAACAAAGGGATAAGCATAAATGGCGAAAGGCTAAGTAATCTCAGATTTGCTGACGACATCATACACTTCGCGGAGAGCGCATCTAGCTTGGAGAAGATGATAAATGAACTAAATGTTGTCAGTAATGAGATCGGTTTGAAATTAAATACGTCTAAAACAAAAATTATGGCGAACAGTACACATTTACCTATATATATCGATAATGTTCCATTGGAATATGTACAAGAATATGTATACTTGGGCAAACAGGTTTCGTTCAAAAAAGTCCAGACATCAAGACGAATTGATAAGACGAATAAACATGGCCTGGAATAAGTTTTGGAGTTTCAAAGAGATTCTAAAATCGAACATGTCTGTAAAATTAAAGAAAACAATACTAGACTCGTGTATCTTACCATCTCTCTCCTATGCATCCCAAACATGGCTGTTTAACAAAAAAACGAAAAATAAAATATTAACAACCCAAAGAGCCATGGAACAAAGCATCCTTAATCTTAAATTAAAACATAAAAAGAGAAATAAAGATATTAGAAATACAACTAAAGTTATTGATGCTTTACAGCACTGCAAAATACTTAAGTGGAGATGGGCTGGCCATATAGCACGTATGAGTGAAGACAAATGGACAAAAAAGATAACTAAATGGGATGGACCAGTTGGCAAGAGAAATATAGGTAGACCGGCAGAGAGATGCTTGACGAGATTCAGAAAAAAAATGGAGTAAATTGGACAGAAACTGCAAAAGATTGAGTTAGGTGGAGAAAAATGCAGAAGGCCTTTACTCTCGAGGGAGGTCCTTAATAAGGATATTAAAACGATCAAATCAATCTAAAAACATTAAAAAATAAAAACTTGCATGATTTCAAGTAAATAATTTATAATGTAAAAGGAACAATAAATTAATTATGTCAATGATTATAATAATAATGTAAGGGACGACTTGAAGATAGCATAGTACAATGATACCTACGTATCTATAGACTAGTACGTACAGTACTTGTGGTTTCGATTTGTTTTGTTTACATGTTTTATTATATAGTCTTTTTGTTGATTTTATATTTTTTATAGATGTGTAATAACGTAGTAAATAAGAAAATACATACAACACTTTAGCTGCTGCCGAACATTTTCGCGAAACATACGCATATGCCGACTTCCCCGTAACAAATGTGTTTTAGCACATATGGCAGTTCTTTAATAAACAAGTATCACGGGTGCTGCAGACAACGCGCTAAATGTGTGAACATCATACTATAGAGTATCAGACTATTAAAGTAATATTTATTTTATTTTGTTTTCTCATAATATTATTTATTAATGTTTTTTTAAAACTCCCCTGTTTGTCCCATGTATGTGAAGTACCTATAAGAACTTGTAGCAGTACAGAGAAGTACTTTTTGCTACGTTTCGCTATTGAACGCAAAATCTCGTTTTTTATTAGTCTCTATATCTAATGTATCATTTTAGGTTTTATTTGTTGATATTATATAATTTCTAGGTCTCAGATGAGCAAATAAACAGATTCTTAGGTACTTACTTTCTTACTTTGTTACCTATAAATACCTACCTATTTTAGCATAATTAGGACTTCAATTGTTTTTTATTTTGATAATGGTAAAATAATATGAATTCTTATGAACTATGTGTGTATGTGATTAATCCAAAACTTAAAACATATGAACCGCATTTAAAAATTGAGACGGTCATGTGAAAGCGGCGGCTCGGCACCGAAGTGGGTGGTAGCGGGCCCTTTTATCTATTGTTCTGTAAAAAAGATTTACAACTCTTTTGATTCCAAAGAACCCTTTTTTACAACAACAGGTAGTTTTGCCACCACCCTTTTGTTTGTTTTTACTAAAAAATATTGCATGTCATTGTTACAAACCAGGAAGGATTTTTCAAAAGAGATGCCGCGCTATTGTGCCGTCGCACGTGTGACACATTGTAAAACAGAGGGTAGCTGCTTAACTTTTGCGGCGATAGTCAGTCAGTATACTTTTGTAGTTCAAGTGTGTTAGTGTTGTGGATAGAACGATGTCCGCCTACGGATCTGATTCTGACGATGTTTCGTCTGAGCTTGCTGAGATTTTTGGAGATGATTTGTGAGTACATAATTTTCTATTTAATAAATTTATGACAGCCAGGAATATTGTAAACCCTTCTGCCAGCTTAGTAAGGGATAGGAACTGTTTTGACATAAGGCGTCCTCGTCACCTATACCTGTAAGTGGCGGTCAGAGGACAGTCAATTCGAACCCTCATCATTCAGGGCGGTTAGTGATGTTCTAACTTTGTGAGATGTTGAATGTAACATGGACAGATGCTCAGATGAAAAATTCAGTAGATAAGTGAACCTCGAGGCTTTGAAGCCGAGGGTTAACCATGGAACTAATGCTTGTATATGATGTGTTGGTAGATAATAATATATTTATCTATGTTGCGTTAAAACAGGGTGTTTGTTAATTCATCCTTTAGGGGGGATGGGTTTATGAAAATCTTAATGGATGTCTACATTATAAGGGGACCTAACCCTAAAAATGTTGAGTTCCTAGGTCCAAGGGTTTTGGCTGGGCGTTGATAAATGAGTAAGTCAGGTACTTAGGAATAGGTATAATGAATTCTATAAACAAATAATAACTTCCCTATAGGGTAGGAGACGTTTCCGCGTCATCTTCGTCGGATGAAGAGGAAGCAAATCCTGTTGGAGGAGATGGCAGCCACGAGAATGGAGAGGATCGTTGGACCGAAGAGGGATCGCTACGAACACTGCCCTTCACCACTATAGGCCAACTGAACGTTGGCCCGGCTGAGAACCAATTAGATTTTTTAAATTTATTGTTTGATTCCACATTTATGTCTGTATTGGTGTGTAGCATCAACACTCATGGCTTGAGAATGATGCTTGAAACCAGCCACCCAAAAAGCAGAGCTCTGAATTGGAAAGCAACGACCGAGAGCGAAGTACGCGTGTTTTTAGCATTGATTTTCCACATGGGCCACATAAAACTAAACAGGCTGAATGATTACTGGAGCACGGACGCGTTGTTTACTGTCGATTTTGGTAGATTCATGTCTAGGGACCGCTTTCTTTTATTACTGCGAAATTTATCGTATACCGATAGTCAATCATATAACAATATGACCCTACCCGATTTGTGAAACCAATCATAATTTTTTTTAATTCTCTCATGAAAACACTAGTGAGGCCACCCAAAACTTTAACAATAGACGAAAGTTTAATACTCTGGCGCGGTCGATTAAGTTTTAGGCAATATATTAAAAATAAAAGACATAAATATGGAATCAAAATGTATGTACTAACTGATTCAAAAGGTTTAACACAAAAAATGCATTTGTATGGGGGCAAAAATGATAGAGAAACTAGAGGTAAAGGCCATGCCGAGAAAGTTGTTATGTTACTCATGGAAGGGTACCTCAACGCAGGTCACTCTCTTTATACAGACAATTTTTATAATAGCGTTCAATTAGCAGAAAAGTTATTGCAGAAGCTTACGTACGTAACTGGTACCCTTCGAGCTAATAGATGTAAAAATCCAGGAATAACGAGAACTACAGTCAATAGGGGTACGTGTGTTAAGAGATTTAATGGTAATGGGGTATGTGTCTCAAATTATAGGGACAAACGGACCGTTTTGATGATATCCACAGAACATGACGCTGAATTAGTTACTTTTAGAAATAGGAGACAACAGCTATGTTCGAAACCTAGAGTGATCGTAGAATACAATAAGAATATAAAAGGTGTTGACAAAAAGGACCAAATGTTATCATATTATCCGAGTATAACAAAATCAACTAGGTGGTATAAAAAGGTAATAATACATGTAATGCAAGTCATGTTGTTGAATGCTTATATGATGTACGACAAGTAGATGAGCACAGCCGGGAGCGATTATACGACCACGTCTTATTTTGATTTTCGTGTCAATATAGTTAAGAGTTTATTGAATATGACCAACACTAATAGACAGAGTAATTTAAATAATGTGCAATCTTCATCTATTGGCGACAAAATTTTAACTTTAAAGGGGGATGTTATACACTTGGTCGAACCCTTGCCTAGAAATGATAATAACAAAACAAAAAGAAAAGATTGCAAACACTGTTTGGACACCAAAAATATACGTAAAGCAACAATGTTCTACTGTCCACTTTGTGGTCAAAAACCGGGACTATGTATAAAATGCTTTCGCGAATTTCATAGATATTAAGTACTCAAGCCTTTTTCAACAAGTCTTACATTACGTGTAATATTAAGTGCTCAACAGACTCGTTCGTTGGTCAGCGGCAGCATTACATTGAATTGCGCTAGGTACATAGGGTATATCACTAAGTTCTCGTTAGCTCGTTCGTTGGTCATCGGTTGTACCTATCTATTCTTAGTCGTAGGAAGTATCGGATGGCCGATGAGGTTGGCTTGACTGGGCTCACCGCGGTGATTTCTTTATTATTGCTGTGATAGATAGAATGATTTTATTTTTTACAAATCTTGTTCTGCATTGGTTGCGTATTTATAATTATTGTAATTATGTTGACAGGTACTCAGCTGTTTCTACGAAAAGGCGTCTTTTTTTTGGTTAGGTATTTTGGTATTGTAAGGGTTGATTATTTGATTTTATAATTGTTGATTATTTATTTGATTTTAATATTGTTAATTATTTATTCAATTTTATAATTGTTGATATAACTTACTGTTATACTATACTATTATATATTATTTATATAACTTACTTATTCTTTTGATAAATCTATAGGTTGATTTTTGATTTTATAACGTTGTTATGTAAGTACCTACTGCCTTTATAGTTTATTTTATTTGAAAATCTACCATGTCGAGACTGGCCACAACATATTGTAATATCTCGCGGCCAGTCTCAGCATTTTATAATTTAGTTTGATTTGAAGGTTGATTTATTTCTTATTTTAATATTATTAGATTCTTAATTTCTGTGGTGGAGAGAGCAATGTCTGGTGTCGGCACTCACAGAAAAGCGCGGGGAGTGGGCGCTTTCACCCCTTCTGGGTCCACATTTTTAAGGTCTACACGCACTATATCTATGCGTGGCTACACTTCCATCAGTGAGCTTCATAATAGCATAGTACGAATCTTCCAAGCCACTTGAAAATCTACCATGTCGAGAGTAGTCACTTTAGGTTCCGCTGCCACGTCGACGTTGTGTGGGGATTTACGTTTTACCTTGCTTTAAAATAAAATAAAAATATCAATCAAGTTATTTGTTTTTATTTGTAGTAATAAAATTTTAAAATTCCTACATAATAAATAACACGAAGTAGGATTTCAATGGGTTCAAAAACTTATCCTTACATATTATACCAAAAACAAAGTTGTCTTTCTCTTTACGAAAAACATAAATAAACTTTTTATTATTTTAATAAGAAGTAAAGCATTACTAGGGCAAGGACTGAGGACTTGACACCGACAAAAGGTTTGGACATAGTCATATTTACTATAGACAAGGCTGTACGGACTGAGTTTCCTTTGCCTGCCCAAGATGGGAGAAGACAAATAACAACTACAACAACTTTTGAAAGTTTTGAATAAAGTTTTGGTAACACTTGTATTTTGTTGCACCGCTCACCGCGTGCGGAATTAAATTACATCCATAGGTAAGTGTAATTTATGTTGTATTTATTACGTACATAATGTGTTTTCTATCTAATTTAGTTTAGCTATGTTGTTAGAGTCAATGTTTCATATTTATGTGTTTTATTTTACAGCATACCGAGTCTTAAATTCGAAAGTGATGTCGTCCATATTTGTGAGGTAACTATTACTATTTCATATTTTTAACAATATCATCGTTATATGACGGCTGATTTCATAACATTTTTGTTTTATTCAGTGAAACAGAAATACCTATCTACTCGCTCAACTGCGGCGTGCTTATGAATTCGTGGAATCTTTTCACTTATAAGCTAGTGGACAACATGAACGGTGAATATTGGTTTTCAGGTACCAACCACGCTAGCTCTGTAACTTGAGAGATTGGCTCTAAAGTTACGCCACCTGCGCAGTACCTAACCTGGCTTAACTTGGTACAGATTGCTCTGTTTTTTGATATATTAAAAAGCATTATGTGGAATGGCTGTAAACTAATATGGGCACTGTGTTTTAACACTAACCCAATTTTATTGACTGTGTACATGTGTGGCAATAAGCATGACAATCTTTAATATTATTCTCTATTGGTGGTTTAATAAATGCTTGCACTGTGTGTTGTTTATATGTAAGAGACACTGACGCTTATTGTCATCACGCATAGCACACTGATTTGAACTCTGATGTGCTTTATTATTTACTAAACTATTATATTTTGGTATGATTATAGATGCTTGCAACGGGTTGGTACCATGCTGGTGAGTTTTAGAAAGTAATACCTACCATAAATATTCTTATACATCTATTGGGGAATATATATTATATAAAATTATGAGTAATTGTGATTCTTGAGTATGTGTGTTTGTCACCTAAGTAGTCCTAACTGGACCTTTGAATATTTTTTTGCATGTATACTATTTGACTGTATTCCTGAATGATTAGAAAATACAAGTGAACCCGCTAGATGGTGTTATGATTGGGTTACAGAGTTCATGTAGGGCAATGTCTGACGGGCCCACTAGATTTATAATAAAATAGAAATCATGTAGGTACTTGAAAACTAATACTAATAGTGCACTTGAAAACTAATAACATTTTACTCAGTGCCTATAGATGAAATTGAATCCATTCATTAGAGCCTCATTCTTTAGTCAGTATGTTTTGTTTTTGAGGTTGGTTCGAGACTCTTTGTCATCCAAAGACCATAATAAATGTTATACTTTCATGTGCTTCATTATGTGATTGGTACTTTTTTGTGGACAGCCATATTTGTGGGTCTATCATATCCTGGAGCCGTCTGTACCCTTGCAGACCCTCTTGGGTGGTGGCGAAAGTGGTAGTATTTAACTTAATTTGGGTTTGCAAACCAAACTCCAAACTCGTCCATAGACTGCGACAGTAAAGTACAATGACTAATGAAACTAGATGGCGTTGATCTCCCCCACAATAAACGTAGATGGCGGAAGTATGTTCCTCTGGAAATACCTACTTACAGGAGATGCCCCTTCACATTATTAGGTGGAATGGGACGGCGTAATGTCCTGCCTGGGGTTCAACCACTACTGCATGTGCCCATTACAGCAGGGAGGACTCCAGGCGCCTTTAGTGTATTCCTTCTCTGCTGAGGTAGACCAACATAAAGAGGAGTTCCCCAGATCCCACTGTAATACCATTCCCCGCGTGAAATAAAAGGGTGAGATGCGCCTGTCAGAGCGACAATAGTAGATTATTACCAATATATGTTTCTAAAACTAGAAACATCAAACTGTCAAGGAACAGCGTGAACTTAGTTGATTCCTGTTTAGAAATATTTTAAAATATAGGCACACATTTATTTGGTGTAAGAGGACCAACCAATATATCCCTGGCCCAAGCACCCACACCTGCTAGCGGTGCAGCAGGTGATTATTAGACGAAGCAACGACGCAGGTGCCTGTACGGGGTTGGAAGGTCAAACGGCAGTCGCTACTAACAATGCCGAAAATTAAAAGCCAAACAATAGCTGCTCCTAGCAGTCAAATAAAAGTACCTTGGGCTCCGAATCCAGGTAGGGTTTGGAAACAACTGGGAAAACACTTAGATGAAAAAGACATAATTAAATTATATAGGCAGGCACTTTTTATTGGAATAAGTAGATAATATTTAGGTCTGCCTCGATGAGCCACAAAATCGAAGCTGCAGTCTAAAAGCATAAAATCTTTTATTTACCAAATAATAATTTTTAAAAGTTGATGTCGTTAACACTGACGTAATGTCTAACGTTACACGGCTAAACATAAATAACGTATGACACACTGTGCGTGTAACTTAGCTATCAAATAGTATAAAATATACACTAAAGGTGTGTAATTTCAAATATCACACGTAGTGTGTGATTTCACGCACCCAAAATATATAATGACTACGCATATGTTGCGGGCACCAGCAGTGAAAGTGTAAGAAAATACATACATTAAGGTAGAAATCGACAAAAATGTGCCGCGGCTCTCGTTACGGTAAAGTTTCAAAGTAGCTTAGTAAAAATTTGTAAATATTGCGTAATTACTATTGGTTAAAATGTAGACATTCTGATTGGACTTGTATTTTTGTCCAATATAAAATAATGCGAATATTGAATAAATAAACGGCCCATTTTGGGTATCGACACGAGCCAGCATCGATGGTCAACCCAACGAGACCGCGTACCCAGGTGGACTGGAGTGTTTACCACAACAGCCTGTCAACCTACCAGCGCCCGGACCTCATCAAAACAACCGAAGAGGTCGACGCGGCAGCCGAGGAGATAGCCGGGGCTATCCGTGCCTCGCTGCAATTAGCCTCGACCATCAAGCCGGACAACGAGAGATACAAACCGCTACCTGCTCGTCTGAGGACGTTGCTTGAGGAAAAACGCAAGGCTGGCAAGTTCTGGCAGAAGACTCGGCACCCGCGGGACAAATCCCGCTATAACCAGCTCACCAACCAGGTGAAGGCCGCACTCTGTGAACACAGAGGAGACGAATGGGAGAACTTCCTACTCTCGATAGAGGAAGAGCAGCCCTCCATCCACCGCCTCTGCAGACGGCTGACTGCAGAGCCAAACCCCACGCATCCACTGGTTGGACAGGACGGCCATCCCCGGTACAAGGCCCAAGACCGTGCGGAGATCATCGCGAGCAGCCTCGAGAGACAGTTTACCCCACATGAAGAGCACGACGAGGCGCACACAGAAGTAGTTAACAAGAAAATCCAGTCATATCTCTCGACTCCCCTCGATCAATCGGAAGACGCACTACTGGTAACTCCACGCGAGGTTGCCGCGATGATTCGAAAGACCAACCCCCGAAAGGCGCCTGGAGAAGACGGCGTATCCAACTTAGCACTCCATAGACTTCCCAAGAAGACGCTGGTGGCGGTCACACAACTGAGTCGTATAGAATCAAAGGCGGCTATCTGTCATTTTTAGTAAAATTTAAGTATAAATGTAGCAACACTGGAAATCTTGAATAAAATAAACTAGTTTATCTTATTAGTTTCAAATACGGATATCATGCCATATATTATTATGAAAAAAATCGAGTTAGAATCATATCCGGCCAACTGAAAACGTTTAGATTCAAATTTAGCTATTTTATGACATCAGCCAATCACAGGCATTCATTTTAATGTTTTGTTAGATGGCGTCTCTAGCATTTTGTTCGAATTTCGTGACTCGATTTAATTAGTTTATTTAAGTTTTTGGCACAGAAAACTTCATTATTTGGTGAAAATCATAATAATGGATATAAACCCAACAAACGTTTGTAATAAGTTTTCAAGAAAACGCAAAAGAGATCCCGCTAGCTGGAAGAGAAATGTGGAGAAAAGATTAAGGTTAGTTACACATACAAGGGCTGTCGCCTGTCACTTTTATACAAAAAATGAGAAATTCAATAACATGGATAAAAATAGGAAATATTTATTAATTTATCAAATATTATTCATCTATACAAATAAAATAGCATGTTATTATATCAGCAGTTTATATTGTTAACAGTTTAACCGCATATTATTTTTAACCAATTACGCCAAGACCAAAAGAGAGGGTCATGATTAGTAGTTAGTGTAGGTATGTATGTACCTACCTATGCTTGTACATATATAGGTTCCGTTGTTCCGTGCTTCGAAAAGCCGTTGGTCCTGGTTCCTCTGGCCATCATTGACACCCACCAATCCGTATCAGGCCCGCGTGGTTGGTTATGGCCCGTTCTTCTTCTTCTTCTTTTCGTATCGCTAACAAACCTAAATTGTTTCGGCCCAAAACTTAGCTACAAGAACAGCATTTTCAGTACATCCTATGTATTCATAATTCATAGAGAAGGTTTGTGCCATACAGTGGAACAATAGGTTGGTGTGGTGATGATGGTGTTCCATTTAGCTCCTAAACTCCTCGTCCGACTTTAATGAATGAGGAGTCAAATGATTCGTTATTAATTTGTATTTAATAATAAATGCGAAAACTACCTGTTTGTCTGTCTGTGTATTAGTTGTCACGCCTGACTGATGAAATGAAGATGTAATACTTAAATTGTAACTTTGTTTTAGGTATTCTTCGAAAGGATTACCACAAAGAGTATGCAGTCATGATACAGAGGCTTTACAGTGTACAAATGTGACGATGCGTCAAATGATACAACTCCACCAAAAGTTTTATTCTCGCCCAGATAAACATTCCCAGGATTCTATGATTTTGAAACTGTGTACAATTGTCCCTACTAAACACAGAATTGGTTTTAAGGGCAAAAAGCAGACGACTATGAAATTTTCTGTATATTTAAATAAAAAGAAAATTCCTATATGCAAAAAGCTGTTTATGGGTATATTTCAAGTCACAAAGCATAGAATAGCCTATGTGATGCAGCGATTCTTTTACGTTGGACAGGTCTCTGACGAAAGACGTGGTGGAAATCGTAAAATACAAAAATACGCTGATCAAAAATCATCCATTCACAGTTTTATACAAAAACTTAAATGCGTCGAATCACATTATTGCCGGAAGAGTAAGACTGCTGAGCGACAGTACCTCCCATCAGAACTTAACATCACAAAACTTTATAAAATGTATAAGCAAAGTGAATATTCACACCCTGATGTAAAGCAGTCGTACTTTCGAAGTATTTTTAACAATTGCTATAATATTGGCTTTGGGAGTCCTAAGACCGACGTTTGCTCGACGTGTTTAGAACTCACTGAAAGGATTAAAAATGAAGCTGACCCTAGAATAAAGAATAAATTTATCACTGAGAAAAGAGTTCACTCCTTAAGGGCAAAAGCCTTTTTTGAGAAGTTAAGGGAAACATCTGACGGACTCAAGATAATTTCTTTTGACTGCCAGAAAAATTTACCCTTACCAAAGCTGCCTGATCAAGCATGCTACTATAGTAGGCAATTATATTATTACAATTTTACCATGGTGGAGGGTTCTTCGCAGCTTCCGCTTGCAAAAGAACGAGTTTTTGCTTATGTTTGCACAGAAAACGAATTTGCTAAAGACTCCAATCTAGTAGCATCAGCGGTATTTCATCGTCTTACAGCAACCGACAAAAGTGGAATACATACTATTCGTTTGGTTGCAGACGGCTGTGGCGGCCAAAATAAAAATTGTATAGTGGTTGGTGCTTGCGCCAAATGGCTATTAGACAATCCAAGCATCAAAACAATTGAAATCGTATTCCCTGTGACGGGCCACTCATATATGCCCGCTGATAGGTCATTTGGAATCATAGAAAAAAAACTTAAAAAGTTAGAAGTTATTTTACAGCCTAAGGAGATTTCAGACATTATATCGGAAACGTCTACAATTATAAAATTTGGTGATGATTGCCCCGTAAAGGACTGGCGAAGCAGTGTGAAAAGTATTCTAAAAGCAACAACTAGCTGGCCATTAAAATTTAAGGAATGTAAACGATTCATTTTAAGAAGAACAAAGGCATCAGGCAATGTGCTTATTAGAGGCGAACTACATTATAAAAGTGATCTCGCTACACCGGCAAACGTGTGTCAGCGTGGTAAAACAATATCAATGATTAATCCAGAACCATTACCGAACGTTGTGCCTGTCAACAAAAACAAATTACGAGATGTAAAATCTCTGCTGTCTAAGCATTTTGGGGAATGGGCTAATTTAAGTTCTTTACTTTTTTACAAAGATTGTTTGCAAACCCAAGAAACACTTTCTCCTTCAAATGAAGAAGTTCAAGATGGTTACTGTGACGAATTAATGGAGGATACTGGAGGCCTTCGAATTTAATTATGAACTTCAATTATAATGTAAGGAAACAAATAAAAGCTCATTACGTAGTTTTTGTTAATTTAACCCTAGTTAACCAATTTCCGTCATATTACCCTAAAAATATTATTTTTTCTCGTGGCCTCGCGGTTTCAGTGTTCTGTAAACGATCACTGAGTTACGCAACTTTCACTATGGCTGGTCCTCGCATGGGTGACCACTTTGTACATTTGCGAGCGTTTCCGTGCTTCGGAATGCACGTTAAGCCGTTGGTCCCGGTTGCCAGTAAAATGGTAGTCGTTAAGCCGTTGGTCCCGGTTGCCAGTAAAATGGCAGTCGTTAAGCCTGGTTGAAGGCCTTATGGGGCGGCTTGAAAATTTCAACAGCAGGTAGCCACAACCTGCGTCTGTCTATTACAACACGGCAATGGGCTCACCACCTATTACGTGGGACAGGAATCCACACGGTGAAAAGTGGGCATATAATATGCCTCTGCCACCCCTTCTGGGATAATGCGTGATGGATATTTATTTATTTATTATTTTTTAATATATTCATATTATACTCAATTTTGAATTCTTGAACTAGTATTTCATGAATTCAAAATTATAATATTATTTATGTTTTGACAACCCTATTATCAATTACAATCAAATATGGCTATCAGTCAATATCTCAGTTTCAAAGATGGCTATCTGTAGTAAACTTGGGATCAAATATGGCTATCTTCAACATTTAGTATCAAATGCGGATACCTACATAAATTAAACGGTTATATTAAAAAAAAAAACACTCATATTAGAAAAAAAATGTGTAAATTATGGTTTTCAATTAAATACTAATGTTATCGTGACAAAAATAATTGTAAAGTGCCATTATACAACTCTTAAAACGTTTTTATTGGTTTACTAAAAAACTGTGAAAGTACAAATAGCCGTTTTTGATTCTATACGACTCAACTATTTAACGGCATCCTGAGAACCGGCCACTTCCCCACCACCTTGAAGCGAGGCCGAGTCATTGTGCTCCCTAAACCCGGCAAGGATCTCAGGAAGCCGGAGAATTACCGGCCCATTACACTTCTCTCAACAACGTCCAAGGTGTTCGAGCGGCTGCTGTTGGTAAAGAAGCGCGACCACATCCAGCCGAGACCGGAACAGTTTGGCTTTCGCCGAGAGCACTCCACTACACTGCAGCTGACTCGTGTCTTGGACGAGATGGCTACGTGGCTCAACAAGGGTGGCCAAACGGTGCGTTCGGCAGGGTGTGGCATGAAGGTCTCATCTACAAACTGTCGGCGTCTACCCTTCCGCGGAGAATTGTCACGGTCATCGCTTCATTCCTGACGCACAGGACATTCCACGTGGCTGTAGAAGACGCCATATCCGAGCAGAAGAGTATCCAAGCTGGAGTACCACAGGGCAGCTGCCTATCGCCAGTTCTGTACGCCCACTACACGGACGACATTCCGGTAGCTGGAGACGTCAAGCTGGCGTTTTTCGCTGATGACGCCGCGTACCTGTCCAGCTCACGCAACGCCAACCACGCTGCACGGAAGCTGAGCCCGACACTTGAAGCGCTCCCGGGCTGGCTGAAGAAGTGGAGGCTTAAGTGCAACGTGGCGAAGACCCAGGCGCTGATGACTGGCAGGTCACACCTTCCTCCAAACTTGCGATTGATGGGGCAAGAGATCACATGGTCGCCGAAGGTCAGGTACCTGGGAGTCACCATTGACAGATCCCTGTCGATGGCTTACCATGTCGAGACCGTCACTACGAAGGCTAAATTCTCAAGAGCGAAGCTGCGCCCCCTGCTTTGTTCAAGATTACCGCTACGCGCCAAGCTTGGCCTATATAAAACCTATATCAGGTCGCGCCTCACCTACGCGGGGCCGGTCTGGTACAACCTGACAGCAGGGTGGCTGCGGAAGCGACTCCAAGGCGCCGAGAACAGCTGCCTTCGCCTGACGGTCGACGCGCCCAGGTATCTGAAGACTGCAACAATCCATCGTGACCTCAAGTCTCCCACTTGAGGTCACGATGGATCATCATCATCGATGGCTTTATATCGAGACTGGCCACGGGAATGTTCGAGCGGGCTGACCAATCGAAGTTCCCGCACCTGGTGGGCCTCGCACCCTTACCACCGCCGGACACGACTCTTCTCATTAAGAGGAGACTTAAGCGCCCCGCTCGGGAGCTATTGCTGGCTCCCTCGAACGGGGCCACCACCATCACCACTGACGAAGACCAACCGCCGTCCTCTCGCAGGCGGCTAGCCGGGCATCTCTCTTTGGAGAGGTAAGCGGTGATCCAGCCTCGAGGACGTCTGCAAAACCCCAATGACCGGCTCACTGTTGTGAGCTGCGAGGAAAACCTCCATAAGGAGCCCAGCGCTCCAGATGGACACCCCACCTCCCATTACAGGAGGTGAGAAGAAAACTAATGTAATGTGGTATCGACATAGTCAACCGGCAACAGTAACCAGGAACAGAACAGTCCACTACAGAAGAAATCCTCAAGAATCCTGAAGAAATCCTGGACCAGAAGAATAGTTCTAGCAAGAATTCACTGTGGCAGATTGTGTGGCAAGAATAAACGGTCAATCACGATCTGGCATTGCGGTTTTCATTTAGTACTTCACCAACCCCAGTCCCACCAAACACTACAGCGGGGTAAATATTGCTTCTCACGGTGCCCTGCTGTACATTTTGGTCCTGGTCGAACGGGATTGTGAAGTACTGAAGATTCCAAGATGCCAGTAACCAGATCGGAGGGAAGAAGCCGCAAGCACGTGGAACAGACGCCGTCATCCTCGGGGGACACTGCCGCTTCCTCGAGGACCGGTACAACCGGAGCAACAGTCACAGGGACCACCACCACGGGAGTCACAGAACAGACAAGATTATTAACCCCCATGGCCTTGGAGTCCACATCAAGCCCGGTTGAAGCCATCACCACGCCGCCGCTATGCGTCGCTTCGGTCCTCACAGACGCCGCCGCCGCCGCCACCCGGTCTGCCGCCACTGCCACCGCCAGAACTATCGCCGCCGTCTCGACTGTCACCGACGCCGCCCTGCTCTCCGCCCATACAGAAGAATCGACTGCGGAAAGGAGGGTGCCGGCAACGTACAGAACAGAAGCTCCTTTATATATGGAACAGAATTAAGGAGCACCCGGTCTGCCGGGCCCAAGCAGACAACAGGACCACCTCGCCACCAGCCGAAAAGGGGGTAAGGGGGGGTCAACTCGCAGCAAGAACAAGACTTACAGAATTGCAAAAGCAAAAGAAGAGCTCCTGCGACTACAAGTTGAACTAGCAACAGCGCGGATAGCCACGATGGAAGCCGAGGACTCAGAGGATGAAGAGGACAACGAGACCTCATCGAGCAGCAGAACAGAAGCCAACGAACGTGTCGACCACTGGTTGAAGACCCATGAACAACCACCCAAGCCTACGGTCACCAACGAATGGCAGAGGCATATAATATGCCTCTGCCACCCCTTCGGGGATAAGGCGTGATGGATATTTATTTTTATTTATTATTTTTATTTAATAATATAAAAACGAATTTGCTATGGATAATAATGAATTGTTTAAACATTTGAAATATCAAAATCAAACATTAATATAAATACAAAAACGTTTGTGAAGTGATTTATTTGATATGTTATGAAAATTACCAATTTCATGAATGTCTGGAAAATGACCTGCCCGAGCGCAGAGCTACCCATCAACTACTCTTCCCAGAGACAGTGGGATTTGCCACTTTGCAAGTCAGTTCAAAAAGAACTAACTAACTCTTCATCCAGTGCAGCAGAGCGAGCACGCCTATTGGCTGTGGGGGAGTGGGAATCGGGTCTCTGGCTTCATGCGCTGCCGTTTGCCAATACTGGCACATTATTAGATAATGGCACTTTCCGCATTGCTACCTGTTTACGCCTAGGTACTTCCTGCATCGTTCCACATCGTTGTCACTGCGGTGAAACTGTCGACCGCCTCGGTCACCACGGACTGTCTTGTTCCAAAAGTGCTGGCCGTTTTCCGCGACATGCTAGTATAAATGACATCATCCGTCGCGCCCTTTCTGCCGCCGGCGTACCAGCAGTCCTTGAACCCAAGGGCTTGGTGTGAGACGATGGGAAGAGACCTGACGGGATGTCATTGGTGCCTTGGAAGATGGGAAGGCCTCTTGTGTGGGATGCCACATGTGTGGACACCCTGGCACCTTCGCATATTCTTGGTCCGTGGGGTCCTAGTAAAAAGCTTCTTTTCAGAGCTCTATCTAAGCTTTTGGTCGATGGTTCTCATGATCAGAAAGCTGGCTTGTACTTGGGTCAAAGGCTCGGCATTACAATTCAACGTGGCAATGCTGCCAGCATTCTGGGTACGGTTGTGGCTGACAGCGAAGTGGAAGAGTTTTTTGATGCCTAAATTTTTTATTATTATTAAATAGAAATTAAAATTAAATAAGTAAATAAGAAATTAATTAACTAAATTCTAAAAAACGAAGTCTTTAGCGATGCGCGGTCGGAAACGGTCGCGCTGCACTAATGTACAGTTGTACAGTGAAGTAATTAATTACATAAATTAATTTGTGATACGCGCTACTCACGCGTCGTTGCGCTACGCGATGGCTACCAACAAGACGACAATCGTGAACGAGCTACTGGCGTTCATCCAGAATGCAATCGACACGATGGACGAGATCAGTATAATGCAGATCTGCAAATCCAATTTTAAGGAGGAGGAAATCTGTAGTGGCAAGGCATTGCTGTACCAATCGGTCGGCAAAACTGCCCAGATGCTGTCCCGCAGGAGAGATGGAGGGGAACGAAGTGTGCAGGACATCATCACCCTGCTGAAAGAAACAGACCCTGATGACGTGCCCGACTTCGTCGCAAAGGAGTTGCACAAGCTCCCACCGGTGGGATGTGACCATGTCGACGTGACAAGACTGCTGAAGGGCATCACGTACCTGAAGTCCGGCCTTGCCAGTGTGATGGCAAAATTGGAGGCCTCTGATAAAACTATCAGTGGGCTACAAACTGAATTATTGTTACTTCGTAGCAGTAATTCAGTTAGTAGGTCGCCAAACGTGGCCTCTAATAATGTCAATGTACGGCGAGGCGCGCAAAATGCGTCACTGTGCACTTTCGAGTCAGCAGAATTTGACTCGCCCGACGCTCCGGTGACCGAGGCGTGTGCCTCGAACACGAGCCCGCGCCCCGTTGCCCCCGCCGCCCCCTCTTCCCCCGTGAAGGTGCCGAAAACTGTCACGTTGCCAGCTCCTTGTGACGCAGAGGGTTTCACGGTAGTGGTGAAGAAGAAGAGGAAGCCCTCCTGCAGGAACCAATGTGGTACTGCTCAAGACATAATTTTTGTTCTTAGTTAATTTTTTAATTTAAAAATATATTACGTTTATATTTTATACAATATATGTGTAAATCAAGACAATAAGAGTACATACCTGCTAGTTTCGTGTTATTTCTTATAATAATTATAATAACTAGCTCCAAGTTTGAAGCACAAAACATGGATACCACCAGCACTGCTCTGAAAGGTTCTGTTCAAAACATCCAGACTGCATTTGAAGAGAGGATGGCTTATTTTGAGTCTGAACTGAATAAGAGGTCTTCAAATAACTCTGGGTTAGCTGGGCTTGCGGATGAGTTTGCTGTTTTCAAGTCTCTAATGTTGGAGACTTTCAAATCCTTCCACCAACAGCTTGAAGAGATTTCAAGTCAGGTCGACCATATAGAGACGCGTAGTCGCCGCAAGATGCTGTTGATTCATGGCATTGATGAGAAGAAGGATGAGAACACTCTCCAAATTGTCACAGGGGCAATAACACAACAGCTTGTCCTTGATTCTTTTTCACCAGAGGAGGTTAAGCACTGTCACAGGATGGGTCGTCAATCATCGGGTGCACATCCAAGACCAATTATGGTGAAATTCCAATCGCACGCAATGCGGGAAAAGGTTTGGTCTTCGAAAGCAAAATTTAAGGGCACTGGTGTTATGATCACAGAGTTCTTAACTAGAAGGCGACACGCAGCTTTCAAGGCGGCTCGAGAACGATTCGGTGTCACTAATTGTTGGACCAGAGATGGCTGTGTGTTCGTCGCAGGAATCAACGGTTCACGTCATCGCATTTTGTCTTTGGGTGATCTTTCACGTCTAAAGCTGCCAACCGCTACAGAAAAGCCGACACTGTCTAAAACTTCAGCTCCAAAACAAAAAAGACTTGCTTCCAGAAGGTAATGTGTGTCCATAATTTGTTTTTATTTATTTCTTGATAAGTTCACTGTCTGGGTATATTAATCAAGTAAACGAGAACCATGTACATACGTAGGTATTGAACCTTACAATTATTATTATATTTGCAACATGAGTAGATTCTATTTAGCTTAAACAATTAATTTACCTAAAGAGATAGATATTTCCAATTAATTAGTCTTAGCTACAATTGTAAAAGAAGTCCAGTGCTTTGTTTTGTTTACATTATTTTTTGACTGACTGACTTGACTGACGTTCAATTGACAACATGTTTTAATAAATGTGTTAAACAGGGAACAGGCAAAGGTATTAAAACAATAACACCAACTCGGACTTATGTTAATATATCTTTTCTTTTTTTTTTTTTTCTTTTTGAACTGTTCATTGCAAAAAATGCTCAGCCAGTGCTCAGCTCAGCTCAAAAAAGAAAGATGTTATCGTATTTTATAGTTATTATTATATTTAATATTCTTACTTAGTAACACGCAACTGGCAGGTGAAATAGGTAACAGTACCTGAAATTTATTGTTAGATAATAACTAATAAGTATCGCCTTTTATATATTTATTTTATTATTATTTTTTTTCTTTTTTATATTTATATATTCATATCATATATTTATATTTTAGTTAATAACTAGATAATCATGTCAGATAGTAATGACAGTTTTGTTTCATGTTCATCTTCGAGTGCGTCCATGGAAAGTTTTCTTAGCACGAATGGTGTTGATGACTCCGTACACTTGCGTGAACAGCTGTTTTCAGTGTTTTCTTGTTTTCCCAGGTATTTCAACGTTGTTCATGTGAATGCTCAAAGCGTCCCTGCTCATTACCCTGACTTTCTTTCGTCTTTTGATGCTGATCATGTTCATGCTGTTCTTGTGTCTGAAAGCCTTTTCAAACCTGCCATACCTTCGACACAATATCCCCTTCCGGGATATAAACTTGTGCGAAATGATAGAACGGGCAAGGGATATGGAGGTGTGGCCATATATCTTCGCGGCGACATCCCGCACAGGTTAGTTGACCAATCTCCAGGTGAATATTCCACATTCGCAGAACATCTTTTTATTGAAATTAACTTAAATTATAACAAAGTTCTATTAGGAGTCTACTATAATCCATCTAGTAAAATTGATTACTATTCTTCGTTTGAGAGTAAGTTGGAATACCTAAATTCAGTTTATAACCACGTAATTATACTTGGAGATTTTAACACCTGCCTGCTGAAGAATGATTCTCACAGTCATAAACTTCAGTCCTTTGTCCGTTCTGTCAACATGCATATTCTCTGCCTTAATGCTACTCACAAAGCACCTAATTCTAAGCCTTCACTTCTAGACTTGATACTTGTCTCTGGTCTCTGACTCCAGCAAAGTGGCCACCCATGGTCAGCTTCCTGCTTCTTTTTCTTATCATGATCTCATCTATCTTTCTTACAGAGTTCGTCCTCCTAAGCGCAAGAGTAAATTTCTTTATCTTCGTAGTTTTAAAAACATTGATCTGGAACGTTTGGGTGAGGATGCGAGAGGCATTGATTGGTCACCGGTATATAACAGTGATGATTTGGATGTCAAGGTTGCTGCATTTACCACTATAATTCTAGGCTTGTATGATGTGCATGCTCCTCTCAAAAAGGTAAAAGTAAAGCATTTGCCGGCTCCGTGGCTTACTATAGACATTAAAAAGTTGATGTCAAAGCGAGATAAGGCTAAACGAATTTATAATAAATCACCTACGACTGAAAATAGTGACAGATATAAAAAGTTACGTAATCGCTGCGGTCGTATGTGTAGGGATGCTAAAAGACGCCACATTCATAATTCCATACAAAACCTCAACTCATCACAAGTATGGCAATTCCTTCGGTCTCTGGGAGTTGGTAAGGCCTCACAAAGCTGTGATTTTAATATAGATCTCAATGAACTTAACAGCCATTTCTCAAGGTCTCCAGTCACCATCCCCAGAGACACTAAAACTTCCACGTTACATTTTCTTTCTAAACTTCCTTTGCCATTAAATACTTCTTTCTCATTTCACTCGGTTACGGAGGCGGAAATTAGGAGATGCTTACAATCAATATCAACGAAGGCTGTTGGGTACGATGGCCTACAGCTGCAAATGCTTCTTTCTATCTTTAACCATATAGTCCCTGTCATTACTCACGTTATTAATTACTCTCTGCATAGCCATTTGTTCCCCTCATCGTGGAAAAAAGCTTACGTCATACCTTTACCTAAAGTATCGAATCCTTCTAACTTATCCCACTATCGTCCCATTTCCATTCTTCCATTACTATCTAAAATTCTTGAAAGTGTAGTTCAAAATCAACTATCTTCTTTCTTCTCCTGTAATAGTCTGCTTAGTCCATACCAGTCGGGTTTTCGTCGCGGTCACAGCACTACCACTGCGTTAGTCAAAATTACAGATGACATGCGGCTGGCAATAGAAAATAAACAATTAACTATACGGGTTCTATTGGACTTTAGCAGTGCCTTTAATTCTGTTGATTTTGATATTCTCCTGGGAATGCTGGCCTCTCTTAATATTTCGTCTACTGTCATTGAGTGGTTCAAATCGTATCTTCAGGGTCGTTCACAGTCTGTCCGCTATGATGATGCCTTTTCGGAATGGCGTGATTTGACTGCGGGAGTCCCTCAAGGTGGCGTTTTGTCTCCTCTTCTCTTCTCCGTTTTTATTAACGCAATCACTAAAGTAATTTCTTCACAGTACCATCTCTACGCTGACGACCTCCAGTTATATCGTCACTTTAGAGTTGAAGAAACTGACGAGGCTATAACTGCTATTAACAATGATCTGAACAACATAAATCTATGGGCAAAATCTTACGGGCTTATGGTTAACCCTACGAAGTCGCAAGCAGTCATTGTTGGTAGCAGATATATGCTAAATCTGCTAGATGATCAATCTCTCCCACAAATAATGTATGACTCGATTCCGATTGGATTTGCTCAGCACGCGAAAAATCTTGGTGTCCACATAGATTCTTGTCTCAACTGGGACGTCCAAATTGCAGAGGTAAGCAAGAAGATATTTTGCTCGTTTCAATCCCTTAAACTTCTCCAGAAATTCTTGCCTTTCGACACTAAAGTTACTCTTGCGCAGTCCCTCTTGCTCCCGATTTTAGACTATGCTGATGTCTGTTACCTTGATGCAAAGGAGGTACACCTTAATAAACTTGAACGTATGCAAAACCTGGGCATCCGCTTCATTTTCGGTCTACGTAAGTACGACCACGTGTCCGAATTTCGAGCAAAGTTGAAGTGGTTACCTATTCGGCAGCGTCGTAACTTTCATATTCTCTCGCTTCTATTTTTTATTTTATATAATATAAATTCGCCTCCCTATCTGAAGGAACGTTTTGAGTTTCTTGTTCCCAGGGATAAACCCTGTCGTACTTCCTGTTCTCTTCTTCTTCGAACTCCTTCCCACATTTCTAACCGTTATGACGAGTCCTTCACTATTCGAGCAGTGCGCTTGTGGAATTCGCTGCCTCACATTGTACGCGATAGCTTGTCGCTGAGCGTATTCAAGAGGAAAGTTAAAGAACTGTACCTATCTCAAAATGTTTAAGATCTGATTATCTATTTAAAAATATCTCAATGTATATATTTATATGTACTATGTATCTATTTCAAGCATTTATATGTATGTATTTGTTGTATTTATGTATGTGTGTATGTATGTATGTGTATATGTGTGTATATATCTATTTGTGTATATATGTATATTTATTTTATAATACCTTCTCTTATTTAAATAAAATTGTGCACTTTTCAGCCCTTCGTTGTGCTTTATCCCATTCACCCCAAGGTTTGCTGGAAGAGAACTCAATTCTGAGTTAAGCTCGCCTTTGTACATCATAATATTAGTACTTATTTTATGTAACACTATATTTGTTATGTGCAATAAAGAATAAAAAAAAAAAAAAAAAAAGTTCCGGCGCTTCAAAGGGCGCATGCCAACACGCGACCCTTCGTCCCGCGATACGTCTACGTCACGTGTGAAATAGGTTAAGTTTATATTATATGTATTTTTAGTTTTTAAGGTATTTTATCTATGCGCCCTAGAATAAGTTTATAACACCTGCAACTTTTCTCGTGATGCCTGACAATAAAGATATTGTTACGCCGGCGGACTAGTGAACAACTTTAAACGTCATTTTCTGGGCCTTGGGAACGTTTTCAGCAGGCTGAAAAGCGGTTTCAGGCCGTTTCCGAGGAAGCTCTATCACATACCAAATTTCACCCCAGTTGCCGTTGTTTTCAGGCGCCTGAAACATGTTTTCAGTTCGTTTCAGGCCACCCCCTATCGCATGCCATCATAACCTGAAAACCCTTTTTCAGGCGTTTTCAGGACCCCTTATGGGCCTTTGAAGCCCACTTCAGTATAAAGCGTAATTTTATGAAAGAGTGACAAGAATAGCAGTATTAGAAAGAGAGAGCTACATTCAGAATATTCCAGAACTATGTGATAGAGATAGCACCAGAAGGGACAGTAACAGGTCGAGAACCTTCCGGCATATACCGAAGGAGCAACTAGTATCGTGTGGAACATTCTAGAGATGTACCCGATTGTAGGTATCGAACGAATTCTCCCGAATATTCCAGAACATTACTAGGCGTATATAAAGGGCCGAGCTCGCGGCTACAGGACAGTCTCCTTTGAGGAAGCGAACAGTGCGAATCGAAGTGATCGAAGCTAAATAGTGTGATACTGTTACAGTGCAATTATCTAAGCGAAGAATTTGTGTTTAGTGTGTTCAGTGGCGATTATTAGTAGTGGTTTTACTGTTTTTATTTAGAGTTATTGAAGTGTTCATTTTAATTTCAATTTGTGGTAAAAACATTTTAATTTGTGGTATTAGTGCAATTCCTATTAGCACCCACCCTACGAACGTAACAGTATAATAGTAGACGCTCAATTTCGTTCTTGAAAAAATAATAAAAAAGAAAGATGAAAAAAGGCGGGAATAGAAAACTTTTACTTTAAATATTGTTTTTTTTTGGGATTTTTTGTTTTTCTCTCTTTTAGCTCTATCTACGATTAAAAATAAAAGGACTTCACTAGTAGAATACCTACTAAAAACGCCTGTCCCTATAAGTTAAAAATTGTTCCCAAGTAGCAATTCTGTGTAGAGAACCTACTTCCCAAATCGAAAGAGGAGTTCGATTCATGATGCTGCCCTTCAATGATGCTACGTCCGCAACTGCATCGAAGATTGTTAAGAAAGCAGCAATCTCGCAGTCTCGTCTGCGCACAACGTCGCAGATGAAGCTGCTTGATCTCCACGATGCTAACCAGGACGATTTCTTTGAATTTACTGACCAATGTCGCTTCGGACTCGCTGCCTTCCATGTTAGTGGCCCGGGCCGTGAGGTGTGCGTAGCTACAACTCTGCATGGATGCGCAAAGAACAATCGCGTCCGCATTATCATGCCTTCAGCGATCCCCAAAAGTATGGTGTATCTTACAAAGTCCGACGACACCATACCGATGTTGAGCGTGGTGGCAAATGGGTTCACTACGCGCTCCATCCACCGATATCTCCATGAATTCAACATCTTCAGGAGCTTCATCGCAGGAAAGGCTGGACATCCCCCGGCTATGGGTAGATGGTTGCCAAGCTATATGTGCGATACTCAACTGATCGACAAATTCCTTAACACCCCGTTGGCGGCCTTTGACGATCTTAAGGGTAGAAGCATTTTCGCTAAGAGTCTGACACCCCCGAATTTTAAGACCCTTGGACAGTGGATACTCTACTGTTTCTCCGAACGTTTAAGAAAGGGCATTAGTAATGGTATTAGCTTAAGAACCCTGCTGTCATCGATCGCATGGCTATGTTACGCTATCAAGGAAACCAAGTATGAAGATTTTCTTCATGGACTGATCAGCGTACAAGTATGGCTCATCGAGAATACTTGCGATGATTGCGTCTATAAGACTTTACGTCATCTCCGCCTTGCACCCTGCGATTTTAGATACTTCAAATATGATAATTTAAGTAAATACATCTCCATAGGCGACCTCAAGCCCATGATTGTATTTGAGAATCACTGCATGCCCGTCTATAATCCGGTAGCCAACGCACGGCGTATGTTTAAGAATATGGCATTGACCAACTTCGGTGCTCATTCCTTGATCCTCTCAAAATCAGCTGACCGTCTGCGACCTATAACCTTTAACATTCCCGGACAGAGTCCTATTGAGGCCAAGCTTACTGGAAGGGAGATCGTATCTCTCCTTCATCTGCTGGAGTTACACGCTCGAGTTCTACGAGGATATGAGCGCGGAGCCGGAGCCAAAGTATTACAAACTTGGCTTGGTGATCGCATGATAACTACCGAAGGTGAGCAAAATGAATTACTCGATGTGATAGTCACTGATTTAATCGCCATCGTTGATCGGAATGCTTATACACGCTCCCTTTTGGAAAACCTGATTATTTTACCTTTGGAGGGTAAGCTATCCACCAATATCGTGCATTCCTATTCCGCGTGGAAGAAGGCCGACGGAAGAGATGTTTACGAATTCACTGTCAGATTCGCATTCAAATCGCAAGGTGATGTCAAAATATGCGCATACGCGGAGGCCATAGCCGAAAAGATGAAGACCTTGCCAATGTCCAAACGTAAAGAACTATTCCAATACGCGATGATTCACGAGGCCAATCCCTATGAAATGAGGAAAAGCACCGAAACAAACGTAATAATCAACCAGATTGACGACTCCGACGATGAGGTAGAGGGGGATGATTTATGTGATATCACTAAAGAGATGGAATTCCTAAACTCCCGCTATTCTTACTCGATTTCCGAATATGATATGATGTCCGCTTCTACGTCCAGCATGAAGACCCAAAGTCCTAAATGCAAGGCACTACCTCCCTTGACCGCGAGCCAAAAGGATGAGCTGAACGAAATAACCGGCACAGAATTTAATCCAAAGGACTGGGCTGATGATAGATATGAAACAATACCAGCGCTCAATGCCGAGTTAGCTGAACTAGAGCAGTTGTTTCCAGGGACGGGCGGGGCGGACGGGTTTGTCAGCGCAGGATCGCGCGCGTCCAGTTCAGCTTCGTCCAGAGATACTCCCACACGAAGTGTACCTAGCGGAACCCCTACCCCATACGGACATGAGAGAAGAAGAAGGTCTCTTGAATATCCGAAAAATCATATGCGTAGCCGTTTTCGCCCTGACAAGCGTGCTCCTACCATACATCCCACTTCTGACACCAAATGTTACGTTCGTAGGGTGGGTACTAATAGGAATTGCACTAATACCACAAATTAAAATGAAACACTTCAATAACTCTAAATAAAAACAGTAAAACCACTAAACATTTGGTGTCAGAAGCGGGTTAGGAAATGCCGATTATGCCACGTGAAACCGAGCCCAGGGGGGTTCAAACCCGAAGCCAAACGGGAGCCAGTGGGGAATCTACGCCTGTTGCTGGAACATCGGAGCCACGGACTACACCCAAGCAAGAAGTGGACTTGAACAGCGTCCTAGTCTTGTTAAAGGAACTGGCTAGAAAACAGGACGAACAGGCTAGAAAACAGGACGAACAGGCTAGAAAACAGGAAGAACAGGTTAAGGAACTTTCTAGCAAACAAGAAGAACAGGTTAAAGAACAATCTGGAATGCTGCGAGAGGTTCTCGAGAATACTGCAGCGTGGAAAAAAGAAATGCAAGAGGTCCAGGAGAAACTTACTGACATGGACGTCAAATTTGAGACTAGATTTCACGACGTGAATGAAAAGGTGGAGACGCACGAGAACCGCCTGCAGAAATTGGAGACCCAGGCAAAAACAGTCAACAGTTCCTGTGTGCATGAGACTACCATGTCGGGAGGTGGAAGATTCAAAGCACCTCCCTTTGATGGTACGTCGTCCTGGACTGCATATAAGTTGCAGTTCGAGTCCGTTTCCCAGGCTAACGGCTGGAGTAAGGAGCAAGCTAAGACAGCGTTAACGTTAGCCCTACGTGATGAGGCCCTCACCATCTTGGAGGCCCTGGGAGACGACAGGACGTACGACCGTCTTCTTGAAGCTCTGGAGGCGGGTTACGGCAATGGTCACCTGGAGCACGTGTATCGAGCACAACTGAAGGACCGAAGCCAGGGGCGTAATGAGTCCTTACAACAGTGGGCCTTAGAAATAGAGAAATTGGTCAGGAAGGCTTATCAACGAGCTTCAGCGTCTCTTGTGGACCGCATGCTGGTGCAAGCCTTTATTGACGGGATACGGGACCTTGAAATAAGAGCCGCAGTGCGATTGGGGCACCACGGAAGTCTTAAAGATGCAGTTGCCCATGCACTGGAAGTAGAGGCTGTACGGCAGGATTCTTCGAGGCCTTACAGGGTGCGGGAAGTATCTGCTAGGGAGCCAAGTGCACCTCGCCGTGAGTTTGGACCACGATGCTACAATTGTGGCGAACGAGGGCACATACAGTCCGGTTGCCCCAAGAAGAAGATAGATGGTCGCGACCCAGACCCGATGACAAGGACGTCATGCTCAGCCCCTGCGCCGCAGCAGGGAAACGAATAAAAGCTAGGACTACGGGACGAGTGCTGGCTGGTGGTCGAAATGTCCCAGTTATGATCTCACAGGCGAACGACGGGAATAGTCTGGTTGTTACAGGAAACATTGGTGGAATACCATGTCACCTCACCATCGACACCGGAGCTTCTCGGACAGTGATCAGTTCTCGGCTACTGAAGTACCTGCCCAGAGATCATCTAGTCCGACCTAAGCAACTCCAGCTGCTAACAGCTACCGGCCAGCATATTCCCATCCAAGGTGAGCGGGAGGTAGTGTTTGGAATTGGTGAAAAGAACTACCGGCATAAAGTCATCGTAGCTGACATTGTGGACGACTGCATTGTTGGACTAGATTTCATGAGAGGTTACGGCTGCAAGATCGACTTGAAAGTTGGAGTTCTGAAATTCGGATCCGACGAGGTGCCTATGGAAGGCGGAATTAATGGGAATGTGTACTGTGCACGAAGGACCATTCTCCAACCGAAGTCTCAAGGGCTGGTTCCAGTAAGTTTGCCATATCACGCAGAGCGCGGGGCCCACCGTTGTGTGTTGGTAGAGAAGATAAACTACGGTAGACCTTGGATCGTCGCTCGTACGATGGTAACGACATCACCTACCGCATTCGTAATGGTTCTAAATCCAAGCAGTACTAAACGTGTCCTCGGGAAAGGAACTCTTATTGGGTCGTGTGAGGAGATCTCTTGGATACGGAGCTGTCAAGGAGCGGACGAAATCGAGAAACCTGATGGTGCTGTACCGTCTGTGGATGTCGAAAGACTACTGGACGATTCCAAGAACGAGCTCACCCTGGAAGAACTTTGTAAGGCACACAAGTTACTACTGAGATACAAAGATGTCTTTTCTACACATGACAGTGATATTGGCAGAACTAGAGTAGTACAGCATGAAATCAATACTGGTGAAATAATGCCCATCCGACAGCGACCTCGGCGAGTTCCAATAGCTCGAGAGAAAGATGTAGACGATATGGTCGAAGAGATGAGAAGCAGTGGCGTTATTGAGCCATCAACTAGCCCATGGTGTTCTCCCGTAGTATTAGTTAAGAAGAAGGACGAAACCATGAGATTCTGCGTTGATCCGACTTAATGATAAGACCAAGAAGGACAGTTATCCTTTGCCACGAATTGACGATACTTTGGACACTTTAAATGGAATGAAATGGTTCTCTACATTGGATTTAAAAAGTGGGTATTGGCAAGTGGAAATCAAGGATAAAGATAAGGAGAAAACGGCTTTTTCAACCGGAAAGGGATTCTGGCAGTTTAATGTGATGCCGTTTGGTTTATGTAATGCACCGGCTACATTTGAGAGATTAAGGGCCGGCGCCCATATGCGGGAGCGCAGCGCAGAGCATTTTTCACTGTCAAACTGAAAACGACGTTGCAAGCGTTGAAATAAAATCGGAAATCATCTACACAACAATTAATTCGTGAGAGCATCGAAGCGACTACATGCGAAAGGTAGCGCGCAGGAGCGCGATTGCGTGAGCACGCGCGCTACTCCGCGCGCAGCCGCTTTCGGTCGCCGGGCTCGCCGAACGACGCTCGCGCGGCAGGGGCGGGAGGCGCGCCATTTTGTTGTCAACTCGTACCTACCGTACGGTATTTTCGTGCAATGAATATTACGTTGTGATTATTAAAAATATGGACGACGAAAAATTAATATTATTGATTCAAACTCATGATTGTTTGTATAATATCGAATCACGCAATTACAGTGATAAACATATGAAAATAAATGCGTGGGAAAAAATTGCTGCTGAAATAGGTAAAACGGGTACGTAAAAACATCATCAAAATTGCATTTTTTATTACTTTTAAACTGATATTACAATTTATATTAACATCTATCTATAATATCATCTTGCCAAATAACACACCCTTCTTCTGAAAAATAATCCTTAACTTTTTCACGTACAAACATTGGTAACAAACCACTACTATCTTGATCAGATTCGATATTTCCTAAAATTGTGCTGTGTGATGTATTATTTATAGCATCCACAAATCTTAAATTTTCGCCATCTAGTATATAATTGTGTAAACATGTACAAGCTAGTATTACGTTATCTAAATATTTGGGCTGTATTCTTAGGCTCCTATCGAAAATTTCAAATTTTTGTCTTAAAATTCCAAAAGCACTTTCTACCATACGTCGCGCCCTACTTAGCCTATAATTAAATATTTTTTTCTTCCGATCTCCTTCAATTTGGTTTCCAGGATATGGGCGCATTATGTTTTCCGTCAAGGCAAAAGCTTCATCTGCCACAAATACGTGTGGTAAAACTTGGTTCGTTCCAGGCAAAACTTTATTTCGTGGTATATTTAGCCTGTTTCCTTGCATCTTTTGACCCAATTTAGAAAGTGACATTATGCCACCATCACTGTTGCGCCCATATGCCCCAATATCAACAATTATAAATCTGTACTTTGCATCTACAACGGCTAACAGCACTGTGCTGAAATACTTTTTATAATTATAATACTGACTTCCGCTTTTTAGAGGTGCCCTTATACGAATGTGCTTGCCGTTGATAGCGCCAATGCAATTTGGAAAGTTCCAAATATTTGTAAAATCTTCCTCAACGGCTTTCCATAACTCTTCTGTAGGTTTAGGCATCACGATAGGTCTGAGTACTTTCCAGATAGCCGCACACGTTTCATGAATGATCGTTCGTATAGTACTATATCCCATACGGTAATTGAAAGACAGAGCTTTGAAACTGGTACCGGTTGTTAAGAATCTGGAAAGTATTATAAATAAAATGAGTCATCAGTCTACAATTTTTTTTTTTAGTTGGGGATACTCAGAAAAATTGGAAAAAAATACGTGATAATTATAGGAAAGCAGTAAAAGCCCGAACTGATGCTAGTGGTTCTGCTGGTGGTAAGCGCCGCCCTATAAAATATGAGAAAGAATTACAATTCTTGCGACCTTTTGTACAAGAGAGACAACAAGTTAGTAATTTAGATTCATCTTCAGAAGAAACAACGCAATCAGATCAAAATGCACATATTTCATCACCTCGGCCACAATCGGAATTATCAAACCATTCAGCGTCAACTCATGAGCCAGTTCCAAAATCTACGGAATTAATAGAACGTTTTCTTAGCTATAAAGAACATGAAAATAAAGATCATATACTAAGTTTCTTTACGTCAATGGCTACAACTGTTATAACTTTGCCCCCATATTTGCAAACTAAAATAAAGCGGGATGTCTTTAAAATCATAAATGATGCTGAAGAGCAATACCAAGCAGCAAAGTTGAATGATAATTCAGATGTGAGCAACAGTCACTACGATTTGCCTGCAACTTATATGCCTAACATAACCCAGCACACATATATTCCATCCTCTGCAAAAAACTATAATACAATAGCCCCTTCTGCAACTTATGTACCATCAAGAATTACAACATTGACACCTACATACAATCCATCCAATGTAACACAACTAAATGATGTCACTCAAATCCAGACACAGAATAATTCTGAAAATTATTACTAGAGCCGCAATACTGGCTCTCCTTTCATTTGTAAATCAAAAATTAAAATAAATGATTAATTGATTAGGTATGTTTTATTTTCACTTACCTTAGACATACAGATAGCCTCTCTTCAGTTGAAATGGTAGAACGAAATTTAGATTTTCGTTTTTCGATATACGGGCGTAAAAGATTAACTAAAATAGTAAATTTTTCATAATCCATTTTGTAATAATCACGAAATTTTATGCCTCTCAAATTAATACACAATTTGTGAAATTCACCATCCAAACATCTTGACTGCCAAATTTCGTCAACCCAAAATCGTCTTTTTCTACTTATCTGTACATTTCTTCTCTTTTTTAATTCCTCTTCTTCCTCTTCTGCAAGTAATGTTATCAACAGCACGTCCCAATCCATCATTTTATCCACCAATCCAATTAAGTATACGTTTGGACGCTCGAAATGTTGCAAAACGAATGACGACGGTGTTTGTTGTTAGCGCAGACTCGCGAATCCGCGCGCAGGCTCGCGCATACGCGCGTATGCGCGCGCGTCCGTTCGCGCATTTTATAAATTCGTCTAGTGTGTCACGCGTTTGGAAAATTTCGCGGACTTGCGCTGCGCTGCGCTTCCGCATATGGGCGCCGGCCCTAATGGAACAAATACTTGCTGGTCTTCTTGGCGACATTTGCTTGGTCTATTTGGATGACATCATTATCGTTGGAAGGGACTTTGACGACCATCTCAGAAAACTGGAGTAGGTGTTATCTAAGTTGCGAGATGCAAATCTTAAATTGAGCCCAAAAAAATGCTCGCTATTCAAACGCAAAGTGAATTATCTAGGTCACGTGATCTCGGAGAACGGTATACAGACAGACCCTGAGAAAATAAGTGCCGTTAAGGACTGGCCCATACCGAGGGACAAGACTGCAGTACGCGCCTTTTTAGGACTTTGCTCATACTACAGACGATTTGTGACGAATTTCTCTGATATAGCAAAGCCCTTGCATCAGCTAACGGAAGAAAAAAGAAAATTCGATTGGAACGAACAGTGTGCTGCAGCGTTCGAAGATCTTAAAAGAAGGCTTTGTGAAACACCCATTTTGGGTTATCCAGACCCGGAACTTGATTTTGTTGTGGACACGGATGCCAGCAATACTGGTATAGGTGGAGTCTTGTCACAAAAGAAGGGAGATCAGGAAGTCGTGATCGCATACTTTAGTAAGTCGCTATTAAAACCAGAAAGAAATTATTGCGTCACTCGAAGAGAATTACTGGCAGTTGTCAAGACGTTGCAGCACTTCAGTAAATATCTGCTCGGGCGAAGATTCCGTATCAGAACGGACCATGCTGCCTTGAATACCTATCTATTTTAAATACCTATCTCGCTATATGTCAGTCTCTCATTACTTATTGTATCTCAGTCTGGGGCGGAGCCGCAAAGACACTGATTCTTCCAGTAGAACGAGCTCAAAGAGCTGTTCTAAAGGTAGCTCATTTTCTCCCGTTCCATTATCCCACTGATCAATTGTATGGAGATTGTAAGGTATTGACGGTACGTCAATTGTATATTCTCCACACAGTTCTAAGAAAACATTCCGAGATCGGGTACACGCCCCCTAGCCAGTCAAAACGCAGAAATACCAGAATTTGCGCTCCAATTTTGTTTAGAAACAGTTTATCCCATAAAATGTTCTGCTTTCTGGGTGGCCATTTGTATAACAAATTAAATCCAATTCTTCAAATATATTCGCTTCCCAGAGGTAAGTGTAAACACATTATCTTTAATTGGTTAAAAAACCTTAATTACGAGGAAACTGAGAACCTGTTACAAACTTCATTATGATTATTTGAAACACACATCCACAGACATTCATTCTGTTACACTTTTTCTCACTCTCACAAGCACACACACACACACACACACACACACACACACTCAGGCATACACACATGCCACGTACCACCTTTATTTTGTTTAATATCTGTTTAAGCAAGGACTTTGATTTGTAAAAATAACCAAATAACCTGTGTAATAACGTTTCAAGTAGGTACTTCTAGCACACAGCACCGTAAGTTTAGTAAGTGGGAAGCCTGGTAATCTGTCTGACAGGATCTTCCTAGTGCAGATACCAGTTTTTCACAGTGGTGTTTATCGACGATAAAAAAAAATTAAAAAAAAAAAGTGGTTGTTGGAGTTTAAGAACCCCGAAGGACAGGTGGCCCGGTGGATCGAACAGCTGCAGGAGTATAACTTCGTCATCGAACACCGTAGCGGGAAGTCACATGGAAATGCAGACGCTCTCTCTCGAAGACCTTGTCCTGACGACTGCAAACATTGCCTAAGGCAAGAAGACAAGGAATGTGTGAGAATTTTAAGGACCGACACCGTGAGCGAAGAGTGGAGCGATGAAGTCATGAAACAAGCGCAGCAAGAGGACCTAGATATCCAACCCATTTTCAATTGGATTAACGCAGGAATACCCAAACCGAGATGGTGTGAAGTAGCCCCGATGAGCACAGTAACAAAGAGCTATTGGGCACAATGGGATAGCTTGGTCATGCATAATGGCGTACTGTGCAGGAAATGGGAGTCTGCGAATGGGAAAGATGCTCACCTGCAGGTTGTTGTTCCAAAGATAAGAGTGAGAGATGTTTTGAAGTGTTTTCATGACGGAACTTCCGGCGGACATCTTGGAATGAAAAGGACGCTAATGAAAATTCGCCAGCGGTTTTACTGGATTCACTGCCGTGAAGACGTTGAAGACTGGTGTAAAAAGTGTACTAGCTGTTCATCAGTCAAGGGTCCACATACCCGCAGTAGAGGAGCACTGAAGTTGTACAACGTTGGAGTACCTTGGGAAAGAATTGCTTTGGATGTTGCGGGCCCGTTTCCAACATCAGACTCCGGGAATAAGTACATTTTGGTGGTGATGGATTACTTTACCAAATGGCCTGAGGTATTTGCTATTCCCAACCAGGAAGCGACCACCATAGCGGAAAAATTAGTAAATGAGGTATTCTGTCGGTTTGGAGTGCCACTTGAAATTCATAGCGACCAGGGCAGGAACTTTGAGTCTATGGTCTTTCAAGAAACTTGCCGGATAATGGGTTTGCATAAAACGAGAACGACGGCATATCACCCACAATCGGATGGAATGGTCGAAAGATTTAACCAGACACTGGAAAGACACTTGGCCAAAGTTGTCGAGAGTCACCAGAAAGTCACCAGAAATTGGGACCGACACATTCCGCTCTTTTTGATGTCGTATAGGTCCGCAACTCATGAAAGCACAGCTGTTACCCCAGCATACGTGAATTTTGGGAGAGAACTTCGTCTACCTGCAGATCTTTTAACTGGGCGTCCTCCAGACTCACCTAGATCCATCACCGAGTACGCGAGCGAGTTGCGGGATCGGATCGACGATGTTCACAAACTTGTTTGTGAACACGGGCTTCAAGCTAGTGAGAGGATGAAAACTCGATATGATCGGAGATCAAACCAAGTTGGGTTTGATGAAGGCTCATTGGTGTGGTTACATAATCCTTTGCGGCGGAAAGGGAAGTCCCCAAAGCTATCCCCTAACTGGGAAGGACCGTATAGAGTGGTTACTATAATCAATGACGTCACGTATCGAATACAGCGGAGTCCTCGTAGTCCCTGCAAGATAGTTCACGTTGACCGACTTGCCAGATATCATGGAGACAACGATGCTCGGGACGAGCATGTCTTAGGAGGGGGTAGTGTTACGCCGGCGGACTAGTGAACAACTTTAAACGTCATTTTCTGGGCCTTGGGACCGTTTTCAGCAGGCTGAAAAGCGGTTTCAGGCCGTTTTCGAGGAAGCTCTATCACATTTTATCCAAATTATCCAAATTTCACCCCAGTTGCCGTTGTTTTCAGGCGCCTGAAACATGTTTTCAGTTCGTTTCAGGCCACCCCCTATCGCATGCCATCATAACCTGAAAACCCTTTTTCAGGCGTTTTCAGGACCCCTTATGGGCCTTTGAAGCCCACTTCAGTATAAAGCGTAATTTTATAAAAGAGAGACAAGAATAGCAGTATTAGAAAGAGAGAGCTACATTCAGAATATTCCAGAACTATGTGATAGAGATAGCACCAGAAGGGACAGTAATAGGTCGAGAACCTTCCGGCATATACCGAAGGAGCAACTAGTATCGTGTGGAACATTCTAGAGATGTACCCGATTGTAGGTATCGAACGAATTCTCCCGAATATTCCAGAACATTACTAGGCGTATATAAAGGGCCGAGCTCGCGGCTACAGGACAGTCTCCTTTGAGGAAGCGAACAGTGCGAATCGAAGCGAATCTAAATAGTGCGATACTGTTACAGTGCAATTATCTAAGCGAAGAATTTGTGTTTAGTGTGTTCAGTGGCGATTATTAGTAGTGGTTTTACTGTTTTTATTTAGAGTTATTGAAGTGTTTCATTTTATTTTGTGGTATTAGTGCAATTCCTATTAGTACCCACCCTACGAACGTAACAATATATTATTATGTCTCTTCTTTTCTCGGGTATCTTCTTTTTTTTTTCTTGAAGATACCCGGGCTTTTGGTAGGCTTACATGGAGACATAGGTCCAACACGCAGAGGCCCTTTGAGAATTTTAATCTAATAGGGAATGGGACCCTCACTGCAGATAGTCCACGCCCGCCTTATGTAGAAGAACGGTAATGGATAACCTCCAATGGGACTTAAACTATTGTGAAATGTGCTAACTATGAAATGGGCTATTGGGTTGGGTGTTAAATGGATTTGGTGATTTAAGCTATTGATGAAAACGGCGTCTGCCTTTTTAATATATTATTATTAAACTATTGGCAGACGGTGACTCGCCAACTCACTAGATAGGCCCATATACAATCACCATAGGCATGATAAGCCTGTAATGCGACAGAGGGCAACACCGGTGTGAGCGGCTTGGGGTGTCGAGCGGTGCGGCGCCGGTTTCACCTTCGCGGGACAGGCTCGGAGCGGGCTTCCCCGTAGTTATGCCCTTGAAAATGACACTTCCACCCCCGAGCATATAGCTCTGGCTCCCTCCCTCAGACCGGCCAGTTAAGGCAAGCCAGAGTTGAGATTTGCTGCACTCCCCTCCAGTTAGGCCATTAAATCCTAACCGGTGCAGAAGGGCAACAAAACTCTGAGGAATCTGGACCGATTAGCCACGCACATTCAGCTCGCCACAAGCTGCCCTGCGGATGTGAGCTCTTCAATAACTTTCTGATACATTTTTTGTTGATATCAGAAAGTGGATGACTCAAAAAGCGAATCTACTATGCCCTCATAGGGTTGCGTTAATCCTATAAAAGATAACGACTGTCCTCAAGGGGTTTTTTTTTAAATTAACATTATTTTATTATAAATTTAAACTAAGTAGCCGCAGTCGCAAAGGTGTAACCTATGCTAGCAGCATATATTTGAGCGAAGCGTTAAATCAAACTAAGTATTTTCCCATAGACAACATTTTTGCGGATAACTTTTTAATTAGATCGAATTTTGAAATTCGGGCTTCGTCACGACCTGCATAATTTGAATAGATTTCCGTAGCAGAAAAAAAATCCGAAAACGGATAAGAAATGGCGAAGTTTTGCCCGGTGTTACAAACGCCATTGAAGTCGCTCCATGGGAGATTCGCTTCGCTCAATTAGTTTAATCCTATCAAAATGATTTATACAGGGTGACTTTAAATAGGTGTAATTGTTTTAAGGGGGTAAGAGTACAGCCCATGGGATGTTCAAAAATGTGTGGAACACCTGGTCGAAATCTACTGGTTTCGGAAATACACGATACTTTAACTTTTTTAGGAAAATTACCAAAATTCAAGAGAAATCCTTAAAAATAAAAATAAATACTGGATGCATGGATTTAATTTTTATTTTATCTGATTGCTGGATAAATTATCCATGAAATAAAAAAAAACAAATGTTATGAATCAGTTAAAATTTTAGAGTTATGAGAGCTAAAACTTGTAACAATAAAAAAAAAATTTGCTTTATCGAAATTTTAATTGATTTTAGTGAAAAATATCCACTCCGAACTGGTCGTACAAACGATGTCATTAAATTCCTTGTTTCCTTAGCTTTCTAAAAAGGTATAATAAGTGTACAAAATTCTCAGATAGCGCCCAACATACTCAGTTAGTCCCGAGCAGGTAGTTATGATCCCTATTGTTAATGTATTGCAAGCCGAGCCGATACCTGGAATTCTTAAAACCTTTCTCACGGTTTCACTATGCGAGAGTGAGAGAATCGATAAATAGCACAACGTGTGTGAGTGAGATAGCAATTGTTGACGGTTGGCCGTTGCCTTGCGCTTGGGCCCCAAGTTGCGCGACCTCTGTCTAGTACTACTTAGATACTTACGCGTGCCGGACGTACCTATTATTCGTACTAGTTATTTCATCCATCTGTTTCTTTGCTTTATTTCAATGGCAAGCTACAGTAGCGAAGAGTACGCAGACATTGTGTTTGTGTACGGATTCTGTGACGGTAATGCTGCAGCGGCCAGAAGGGAGTACATACACTGATTCCCAAATCGTCGCGCACCTAGTGTACGTGTCTTTTCTGCGGCGTTTCAACGGCTTAGAGAAAGTGGAAGTGTTCATGAGCGGCGTCACGATGCTGGTAGACCTCGTCAAGTGGATGCAGAGCACGAAGAAGAAATACTGGATCGTTTTACGAGAGATCCCACTACATCTACACGCATAGTAGCCAGGCAAATGGGATTATCTCAATGCAAAGTATGGTTTACTTTACATGCAGCGCGACAGTACCCATACCACTACACACCTGTTCAAGCGCTAGAGGAGGGAGACCCTGCAAGACGAGTCGATTTCTGTCGCTTCATGCAGCATATGGACGCTGAAGACGCAATGTTTTTAAGTAAAATCTTATGGACGGATGAGTCCAAGTTTGACCGAGACGGCATAACGAATTATCACAATCTCCACTACTGGACTACACGGGGAGAAAATCCAAGAAATTCCAAGGAAGGAGCTCATCAAAGAAGATTCTCTGTAAACGTATGGATGGGCGTTATTGACAGATACTTGGTGGGGCCATATTTCTTACCAAACAACTTAAATGGCGAAGCTTACGAGGATTTTCTTCGAAACCATTTATTCAACCTTCTCGAAGATGTTCCTGTTCGGGAAGATTTTCCACTAACTAACCGGGAAGAAATGATCTTCCAGCACGATGGCTGCCCAGCCCATTACCGGGCTAGTGTTAGACAATGGCTGGATCAAACGTTTCCACTTCGTTGGATTGGCAGAGGAGGCCCGACGCCGTGGCCAGCGAGGTGTCCAGATTTGACCCCCTGTGATTATTACCTATGGGGTCACATGAAGACATTAGTGTATACAACTCCCGTCAATAATGTTGAAGAATTGAAAGCTAGAATCATAGCAGCTGCTAATCAAATACAGCAAGATCTTACGGGAGTTGTTACTAGGTCCAATCTTAGAAAACGACTACGGGCGTGTATTAGGAACCAAGGAGGTCAATTTGAGCAAGATTTAAAATAATAAGGTGTTTTAATTAAATCAAGTGTTATAAAACGTGTTTTTCCTACTGTGTTTTTGTTATTTCTTTATGTAAATAACTTGAGTATTTTAATTGTAAAGATAACTTGCGTTTTTCCTATTAAATATTATTATTTTGTATCAGTATGAGTATTATTTCATCTACATTAGATATTTTTTTCATACTACTCTTAGTAAAATTAACCATAGTCATCCTTACTTGCTTGGAGAACCAAATGGGCAACAATACACAATGCATTCATAAAGTCCACTAAAGCAAATCAATGAGACGTGTTACGAGGTAAATTAATGACACTTAAAGAAAAAACCTTAGCAGGGTAGTATGGTAAAGTGCCAATAATGTTATTAATGTGCAGTTTACGTATTACCTACTCTGCAATAACTGAGTTTGTTGGGCGCTATCTTAGAATTTTGTACACTTATTATACCTTTTTAGAAAGCTAAGGAAACAAGAAATTTAATGACATCGTTTGTACGACCAGTTCGGAGTGGATATTTTTCACTAAAATCAATTGAAATTTCGATAAAGCAATTTTTTTTTATTGTTACAAGTTTTAGCTCTCATAACTCTAAAATTTTAACTGATTCATAACATTTGATGTTTTTATTTTATGGATAATTTATCCAGCAATCAGATAAAATAAAAATAAAATCCATGCATCCAGTATTTATTTTTATTTTTAAGGATTTCTCTTGAATTTTGGTAATTTTCCTAAAAAAGTTAAAGTATCGTGTATTTCCGAAACCAGTAGATTTCGACCAGGTGTTCCACACATTTTTGAACATCCCATGGGCTGTACTCTTACCCCCTTAAAACAATTACACCTATTTAAAGTCACCGCTGAAGACGCAATGTTTTTAAGTAAAATCTTATGGACGGATGAGTCCAAGTTTGACCGAGACGGCATAACGAATTATCACAATCTCCACTACTGGACTACACGGGGAGAAAATCCAAGAAAGTTCAAGGAAGGAGCTCATCAAAGAAGATTCTCTGTAAACGTATGGATGGGCGTTATTGACAGATACTTGGTGGGGCCATATTTCTTACCAAACAACTTAAATGGCGAAGCTTACGAGGATTTTCTTCGAAACCATTTATTCAACCTTCTCGAAGATGTTCCTGTTCGGGAAGATTTTCCACTAACTAACCGGGAAGAAATGATCTTCCAGCACGATGGCTGCCCAGCCCATTACCGGGCTAGTGTTAGACAATGGCTGGATGAAACGTTTCCACTTCGTTGGATTGGCAGAGGAGGCCCGACGCCGTGGCCAGCGAGGTGTCCAGATTTGACCCCCTGTGATTATTACCTATGGGGTCACATGAAGACATTAGTGTATACAACTGCCGTCAATAATGTTGAAGAATTGAAAGCTAGAATCATAGCAGCTGCTAATCAAATACAGCAAGATCTTACGGGAGTTGTTACTAGGTCCAATCTTAGAAAACGACTACGGGCGTGTATTAGGAACCAAGGAGGTCAATTTGAGCAAGATTTAAAATAATAAGGTGTTTTAATTAAATCAAGTGTTATAAAACGTGTTTTTCCTACTGTGTTTTTGTTATTTCTTTATGTAAATAACTTGAGTATTTTAATTGTAAAGATAACTTGCGTTTTTTCTTATTAAATATTATTATTTTGTATCAGTATGAGTATTATTTCATCTACATTAGATATTTTTTTCATACTACTCTTAGTAAAATTAACCATAGTCATCCTTACTTGCTTGGAGAACCAAATGGGCAACAATACACAATGCATTCATAAAGTCCACTAAAGCAAATCAATGAGACGTGTTACGAGGTAAATTAATGACACTTAAAGAAAAAACCTTAGCAGGGTAGTATGGTAAAGTGCCAATAATGTTATTAATGTGCAGTTTACGTATTACCTACTCTGCAATAACTGAGTTTGTTGGGCGCTATCTTAGAATTTTGTACACTTATTATACCTTTTTAGAAAGCTAAGGAAACAAGAAATTTAATGACATCGTTTGTACGACCAGTTCGGAGTGGATATTTTTCACTAAAATCAATTGAAATTTCGATAAAGCAATTTTTTTTTATTGTTACAAGTTTTAGCTCTCATAACTCTAAAATTTTAACTGATTCATAACATTTGATGTTTTTATTTTATGGATAATTTATCCAGCAATCAGATAAAATAAAAATAAAATCCATGCATCCAGTATTTATTTTTATTTTTAAGGATTTCTCTTGAATTTTGGTAATTTTCCTAAAAAAGTTAAAGTATCGTGTATTTCCGAAACCAGTAGATTTCGACCAGGTGTTCCACACATTTTTGAACATCCCATGGGCTGTACTCTTACCCCCTTAAAACAATTACACCTATTTAAAGTCACCGCTGAAGACGCAATGTTTTTAAGTAAAATCTTATGGACGGATGAGTCCAAGTTTGACCGAGACGGCATAACGAATTATCACAATCTCCACTACTGGACTACACGGGGAGAAAATCCAAGAAAGTCCAAGGAAGGAGCTCATCAAAGAAGATTCTCTGTAAACGTATGGATGGGCGTTATTGACAGATACTTGGTGGGGCCATATTTCTTACCAAACAACTTAAATGGCGAAGCTTACGAGGATTTTCTTCGAAACCATTTATTCAACCTTCTCGAAGATGTTCCTGTTCGGGAAGATTTTCCACTAACTAACCGGGAAGAAATGATCTTCCAGCACGATGGCTGCCCAGCCCATTACCGGGCTAGTGTTAGACAATGGCTGGATGAAACGTTTCCACTTCGTTGGATTGGCAGAGGAGGCCCGACGCCGTGGCCAGCGAGGTGTCCAGATTTGACCCCCTGTGATTATTACCTATGGGGTCACATGAAGACATTAGTGTATACAACTCCCGTCAATAATGTTGAAGAATTGAAAGCTAGAATCATAGCAGCTGCTAATCAAATACAGCAAGATCTTACGGGAGTTGTTACTAGGTCCAATCTTAGAAAACGACTACGGGCGTGTATTAGGAACCAAGGAGGTCAATTTGAGCAAGATTTAAAATAATAAGGTGTTTTAATTAAATCAAGTGTTATAAAACGTGTTTTTCCTACTGTGTTTTTGTTATTTCTTTATGTAAATAACTTGAGTATTTTAATTGTAAAGATAACTTGCGTTTTTTCTTATTAAATATTATTATTTTGTATCAGTATGAGTATTATTTCATCTACATTAGATATTTTTTTCATACTACTCTTAGTAAAATTAACCATAGTCATCCTTACTTGCTTGGAGAACCAAATGGGCAACAATACACAATGCATTCATAAAGTCCACTAAAGCAAATCAATGAGACGTGTTACGAGGTAAATTAATGACACTTAAAGAAAAAACCTTAGCAGGGTAGTACGGTAAAGTGCTAATAATGTTATTAATGTGCAGTTTACGTATTACCTACTCGGCAATAACTGAGTTTGTTGGGGGCTATCTTAGAATTTTGTACACTTATTATACCTTTTTAGAAAGCTAAGGAAACAAGAAATTTAATGACATCGTTTGTACGACCAGTTCGGAGTGGATATTTTTCACTAAAATCAATTGAAATTTCGATAAAGCAATTTTTTTTTATTGTTACAAGTTTTAGCTCTCATAACTCTAAAATTTTAACTGATTCATAACATTTGATGTTTTTATTTTATGGATAATTTATCCAGCAATCAGATAAAATAAAAATAAAATCCATGCATCCAGTATTTATTTTTATTTTTAAGGATTTCTCTTGAATTTTGGTAATTTTCCTAAAAAAGTTAAAGTATCGTGTATTTCCGAAACCAGTAGATTTCGACCAGGTGTTCCACACATTTTTGAACATCCCATGGGCTGTACTCTTACCCCCTTAAAACAATTACACCTATTTAAAGTCACCGCTGAAGACGCAATGTTTTTAAGTAAAATCTTATGGACGGATGAGTCCAAGTTTGACCGAGACGGCATAACGAATTATCACAATCTCCACTACTGGACTACACGGGGAGAAAATCCAAGAAAGTCCAAGGAAGGAGCTCATCAAAGAAGATTCTCTGTAAACGTATGGATGGGCGTTATTGACAGATACTTGGTGGGGCCATATTTCTTACCAAACAACTTAAATGGCGAAGCTTACGAGGATTTTCTTCGAAACCATTTATTCAACCTTCTCGAAGATGTTCCTGTTCGGGAAGATTTTCCACTAACTAACCGGGAAGAAATGATCTTCCAGCACGATGGCTGCCCAGCCCATTACCGGGCTAGTGTTAGACAATGGCTGGATGAAACGTTTCCACTTCGTTGGATTGGCAGAGGAGGCCCGACGCCGTGGCCAGCGAGGTGTCCAGATTTGACCCCCTGTGATTATTACCTATGGGGTCACATGAAGACATTAGTGTATACAACTCCCGTCAATAATGTTGAAGAATTGAAAGCTAGAATCATAGCAGCTGCTAATCAAATACAGCAAGATCTTACGGGAGTTGTTACTAGGTCCAATCTTAGAAAACGACTACGGGCGTGTATTAGGAACCAAGGAGGTCAATTTGAGCAAGATTTAAAATAATAAGGTGTTTTAATTAAATCAAGTGTTATAAAACGTGTTTTTCCTACTGTGTTTTTGTTATTTCTTTATGTAAATAACTTGAGTATTTTAATTGTAAAGATAACTTGCGTTTTTTCTTATTAAATATTATTATTTTGTATCAGTATGAGTATTATTTCATCTACATTAGATATTTTTTTCATACTACTCTTAGTAAAATTAACCATAGTCATCCTTACTTGCTTGGAGAACCAAATGGGCAACAATACACAATGCATTCATAAAGTCCACTAAAGCAAATCAATGAGACGTGTTACGAGGTAAATTAATGACACTTAAAGAAAAAACCTTAGCAGGGTAGTACGGTAAAGTGCTAATAATGTTATTAATGTGCAGTTTACGTATTACCTACTCGGCAATAACTGAGTTTGTTGGGGGCTATCTTAGAATTTTGTACACTTATTATACCTTTTTAGAAAGCTAAGGAAACAAGAAATTTAATGACATCGTTTGTACGACCAGTTCGGAGTGGATATTTTTCACTAAAATCAATTGAAATTTCGATAAAGCAATTTTTTTTTATTGTTACAAGTTTTAGCTCTCATAACTCTAAAATTTTAACTGATTCATAACATTTGATGTTTTTATTTTATGGATAATTTATCCAGCAATCAGATAAAATAAAAATAAAATCCATGCATCCAGTATTTATTTTTATTTTTAAGGATTTCTCTTGAATTTTGGTAATTTTCCTAAAAAAGTTAAAGTATCGTGTATTTCCGAAACCAGTAGATTTCGACCAGGTGTTCCACACATTTTTGAACATCCCATGGGCTGTACTCTTACCCCCTTAAAACAATTACACCTATTTAAAGTCACCGCTGAAGACGCAATGTTTTTAAGTAAAATCTTATGGACGGATGAGTCCAAGTTTGACCGAGACGGCATAACGAATTATCACAATCTCCACTACTGGACTACACGGGGAGAAAATCCAAGAAAGTCCAAGGAAGGAGCTCATCAAAGAAGATTCTCTGTAAACGTATGGATGGGCGTTATTGACAGATACTTGGTGGGGCCATATTTCTTACCAAACAACTTAAATGGCGAAGCTTACGAGGATTTTCTTCGAAACCATTTATTCAACCTTCTCGAAGATGTTCCTGTTCGGGAAGATTTTCCACTAACTAACCGGGAAGAAATGATCTTCCAGCACGATGGCTGCCCAGCCCATTACCGGGCTAGTGTTAGACAATGGCTGGATGAAACGTTTCCACTTCGTTGGATTGGCAGAGGAGGCCCGACGCCGTGGCCAGCGAGGTGTCCAGATTTGACCCCCTGTGATTATTACCTATGGGGTCACATGAAGACATTAGTGTATACAACTCCCGTCAATAATGTTGAAGAATTGAAAGCTAGAATCATAGCAGCTGCTAATCAAATACAGCAAGATCTTACGGGAGTTGTTACTAGGTCCAATCTTAGAAAACGACTACGGGCGTGTATTAGGAACCAAGGAGGTCAATTTGAGCAAGATTTAAAATAATAAGGTGTTTTAATTAAATCAAGTGTTATAAAACGTGTTTTTCCTACTGTGTTTTTGTTATTTCTTTATGTAAATAACTTGAGTATTTTAATTGTAAAGATAACTTGCGTTTTTTCTTATTAAATATTATTATTTTGTATCAGTATGAGTATTATTTCATCTACATTAGATATTTTTTTCATACTACTCTTAGTAAAATTAACCATAGTCATCCTTACTTGCTTGGAGAACCAAATGGGCAACAATACACAATGCATTCATAAAGTCCACTAAAGCAAATCAATGAGACGTGTTACGAGGTAAATTAATGACACTTAAAGAAAAAACCTTAGCAGGGTAGTATGGTAAAGTGCCAATAATGTTATTAATGTGCAGTTTACGTATTACCTACTCTGCAATAACTGAGTTTGTTGGGCGCTATCTTAGAATTTTGTACACTTATTATACCTTTTTAGAAAGCTAAGGAAACAAGAAATTTAATGACATCGTTTGTACGACCAGTTCGGAGTGGATATTTTTCACTAAAATCAATTGAAATTTCGATAAAGCAATTTTTTTTTATTGTTACAAGTTTTAGCTCTCATAACTCTAAAATTTTAACTGATTCATAACATTTGATGTTTTTATTTTATGGATAATTTATCCAGCAATCAGATAAAATAAAAATAAAATCCATGCATCCAGTATTTATTTTTATTTTTAAGGATTTCTCTTGAATTTTGGTAATTTTCCTAAAAAAGTTAAAGTATCGTGTATTTCCGAAACCAGTAGATTTCGACCAGGTGTTCCACACATTTTTGAACATCCCATAGGCTGTACTCTTACCCCCTTAAAACAATTACACCTATTTAAAGTCACCGCTGAAGACGCAATGTTTTTAAGTAAAATCTTATGGACGGATGAGTCCAAGTTTGACCGAGACGGCATAACGAATTATCACAATCTCCACTACTGGACTACACGGGGAGAAAATCCAAGAAAGTCCAAGGAAGGAGCTCATCATAGAAGATTCTCTGTAAACGTATGGATGGGCGTTATTGACAGATACTTGGTGGGGCCATATTTCTTACCAAACAACTTAAATGGCGAAGCTTACGAGGATTTTCTTCGAAACCATTTATTCAACCTTCTCGAAGATGTTCCTGTTCGGGAAGATTTTCCACTAACTAACCGGGAAGAAATGATCTTCCAGCACGATGGCTGCCCAGCCCATTACCGGGCTAGTGTTAGACAATGGCTGGATGAAACGTTTCCACTTCGTTGGATTGGCAGAGGAGGCCCGACGCCGTGGCCAGCGAGGTGTCCAGATTTGACCCCCTGTGATTATTACCTATGGGGTCACATGAAGACATTAGTGTATACAACTCCCGTCAATAATGTTGAAGAATTGAAAGCTAGAATCATAGCAGCTGCTAATCAAATACAGCAAGATCTTACGGGAGTTGTTACTAGGTCCAATCTTAGAAAACGACTACGGGCGTGTATTAGGAACCAAGGAGGTCAATTTGAGCAAGATTTAAAATAATAAGGTGTTTTAATTAAATCAAGTGTTATAAAACGTGTTTTTCCTACTGTGTTTTTGTTATTTCTTTATGTAAATAACTTGAGTATTTTAATTGTAAAGATAACTTGCGTTTTTTCTTATTAAATATTATTATTTTGTATCAGTATGAGTATTATTTCATCTACATTAGATATTTTTTTCATACTACTCTTAGTAAAATTAACCATAGTCATCCTTACTTGCTTGGAGAACCAAATGGGCAACAATACACAATGCATTCATAAAGTCCACTAAAGCAAATCAATGAGACGTGTTACGAGGTAAATTAATGACACTTAAAGAAAAAACCTTAGCAGGGTAGTACGGTAAAGTGCTAATAATGTTATTAATGTGCAGTTTACGTATTACCTACTCGGCAATAACTGAGTTTGTTGGGGGCTATCTTAGAATTTTGTACACTTATTATACCTTTTTAGAAAGCTAAGGAAACAAGAAATTTAATGACATCGTTTGTACGACCAGTTCGGAGTGGATATTTTTCACTAAAATCAATTGAAATTTCGATAAAGCAATTTCTTTTTATTGTTACAAGTTTTAGCTCTCATAACTCTAAAATTTTAACTGATTCATAACATTTGATGTTTTTATTATATGGATAATTTATCCAGCAATCAGATAAAATAAAAATAAAATCCATGCATCCAGTATTTATTTTTATTTTTAAGGATTTCTCTTGAATTTTGGTAATTTTCCTAAAAAAGTTAAAGTATCGTGTATTTCCGAAACCAGTAGATTTCGACCAGGTGTTCCACACATTTTTGAACATCCCATGGGCTGTACTCTTACCCCCTTAAAACAATTACACCTATTTAAAGTCACCGCTGAAGACGCAATGTTTTTAAGTAAAATCTTATGGACGGATGAGTCCAAGTTTGACCGAGACGGCATAACGAATTATCACAATCTCCACTACTGGACTACACGGGGAGAAAATCCAAGAAAGTCCAAGGAAGGAGCTCATCAAAGAAGATTCTCTGTAAACGTATGGATGGGCGTTATTGACAGATACTTGGTGGGGCCATATTTCTTACCAAACAACTTAAATGGCGAAGCTTACGAGGATTTTCTTCGAAACCATTTATTCAACCTTCTCGAAGATGTTCCTGTTCGGGAAGATTTTCCACTAACTAACCGGGAAGAAATGATCTTCCAGCACGATGGCTGCCCAGCCCATTACCGGGCTAGTGTTAGACAATGGCTGGATGAAACGTTTCCACTTCGTTGGATTGGCAGAGGAGGCCCGACGCCGTGGCCAGCGAGGTGTCCAGATTTGACCCCCTGTGATTATTACCTATGGGGTCACATGAAGACATTAGTGTATACAACTCCCGTCAATAATGTTGAAGAATTGAAAGCTAGAATCATAGCAGCTGCTAATCAAATACAGCAAGATCTTACGGGAGTTGTTACTAGGTCCAATCTTAGAAAACGACTACGGGCGTGTATTAGGAACCAAGGAGGTCAATTTGAGCAAGATTTAAAATAATAAGGTGTTTTAATTAAATCAAGTGTTCCTACTGTGTTTTTGTTATTTCTTTATGTAAATAACTTGAGTATTTTAATTGTAAAGATAACTTGCGTTTTTTCTTATTAAATATTATTATTTTGTATCAGTATGAGTATTATTTCATCTACATTAGATATTTTTTTCATACTACTCTTAGTAAAATTAACCATAGTCATCCTTACTTGCTTGGAGAACCAAATGGGCAACAATACACAATGCATTCATAAAGTCCACTAAAGCAAATCAATGAGACGTGTTACGAGGTAAATTAATGACACTTAAAGAAAAAACCTTAGCAGGGTAGTACGGTAAAGTGCTAATAATGTTATTAATGTGCAGTTTACGTATTACCTACTCGGCAATAACTGAGTTTGTTGGGGGCTATCTTAGAATTTTGTACACTTATTATACCTTTTTAGAAAGCTAAGGAAACAAGAAATTTAATGACATCGTTTGTACGACCAGTTCGGAGTGGATATTTTTCACTAAAATCAATTGAAATTTCGATAAAGCAATTTTTTTTTATTGTTACAAGTTTTATCTCTCATAACTCTAAAATTTTAACTGATTCATAACATTTGATGTTTTTATTTTATGGATAATTTATCCAGCAATCAGATAAAATAAAAATAAAATCCATGCATCCAGTATTTATTTTTATTTTTAAGGATTTCTCTTGAATTTTGGTAATTTTCCTAAAAAAGTTAAAGTATCGTGTATTTCCGAAACCAGTAGATTTCGACCAGGTGTTCCACACATTTTTGAACATCCCATGGGCTGTACTCTTACCCCCTTAAAAAAATTACACCTATTTAAAGTCACCGCTGAAGACGCAATGTTTTTAACCCATTATGGGCTAGCGGTGCCATATGGCATCGTCTTTACGTAGTTTCAAATTTCGCGCTCATTTTGAAATTGGAACCATTTTGTTAACCAACCAATCGCTGTGCCGAAGCTCGATAGACACATTATTTGGATTCGAGTGAAGTTAGCAACGTGTCATCGAGTAATTATTAGTATGAACGATGCAAAATGGAGTATTGATAAATTCGCGTCAAAATGGATGTGCGCTTCAAGTAAGTAAATCATATTTATTTATTTTATTGTGTTACTTGCTAGTTATTTTTGTAATAATGATCTCTATAGACACGATAATAGTTTCGTAATTCAAAACGCGTTCATTTTTTTCGGTTTCTGTGTAATTCAAGGTAAAACTATGAGAGTGCCAAATGGCATCGCTAGCCCGATACCGTGTCTTTTCGAAATGTATGTTTAGGTAAAACTTAGCCTCGATAGCAATAATCATTTAGTTGTTTTGTTTTTCGACTCAGGGGTTGTACGCTTCATGAAGCATTGGCAATTCTCGCAGATGATGAAAGTTTAGAACCATTGTCAGTGTTTGCTGAACCTCCGGAAGCGACAATTCTTACTGACGAAGACTCCGCGGAGGAAGATGAGGGAGGTCTCGTCAACAACCTCACTGGTCGACAGCTAAATGCTGATTGTCAAGTGGTATTGGCTCCAAGCACTTCTCAGAAAGACTGCTCATCAGCATCATCGGACACCGAACATCCAACAGTCTCAATAAGTGACAAAGCTAAACGTGGTCGTGGTCAAACTCGTGGACGTACTCGTGGAAGTCGCCGTGGTGGTCGCAGTCGCGGCAGTTCTCGCAGTCAGGTCAGAGGAGCAAAGCAAACCACTTAAGTTTCTGATAGCTCTACAAATTCCTCCTCAAGCGAAGATTCAGAGGATGAAACTGGGCCAACTTCGTCTAAAAAATCCAAAGTAAGCAGAACCTGGTTACACGAAGACTTAGAGCAGTCAGAAGCTATGTTTCCAGATGGAAATTTCAGCAAATTTCGTGATAAAACTCCGATTCAAATGGTAGAATTGTTTCTAGACGAAAAGTTTTACACGCTGTTGGCTGAAGAATCGCGAAAATATGCTGCCTTTCTCAACTGCCCTGATCCGAAGATAACAGACGAGATCATAGTTTTTATTGGTATTCTTCTAAATTCAGAATATAACTCTGTTCCATCCAAGGCCCACTACTGGGACCAACACAGCGACATGCGAAATCATTTGATCTACAATTCTATGAGGAGGGACCGGTTCAAAACGATCATGCGCTTCATTCACTGTGCTGATAATACCCATATAAATACTGCAGATAAGATGTGGAAACTGAGACTGTTTATAGATATCCTAAAAGAAAACTTTAAAAAGAATTACGTTCCATCAGCACATCTCAATTACGACGAATCCATGATTGAGTATTTCGGAAAACATGGCTGCAAGCAATTTATTCGCGGAAAACCTATCCGATTCGGATTCAAGAACTGGTGTCTAAATACGCCTTTCGGGTATCTTGTAGATTTCGAAATATATCAGGGTAAAAGCGTAAACGAAAACTCCAGGTACGATAAAGAGTTTGGGAAAGCAGCATCACCACTCGTAAAAATGATAGATGACATGCCGTCGCATCTGCAGGCCATGCCTATGAGTTTTTACTTTGATAACCTGTTTATAGGTTTTCAATTACTTGGTGAGCTGAAGCGGCGTGGCTACAATGGAACAGGCACAGTTCGTGAAAATCGACTCCCAAAACACATGCCTATGATTACAAAGCATAATATGCAAAAGGAGCCGCGTGGTTGTTACGAATACACAAAATGTAAAGAAGATGAGGTGATTATTGTTCGCTGGAAAGATAATTCAGTGGTAACAGGGATGTCTACCGTGCACGGGGTTGAACCATTGACAAGTGTTGGACGATACTCAGCGACTGAGAAGAAAAATGTGCAGGTACCAAGGCCGGCAATATTTACTAGCTACAATAAATACATGGGTGGAACAGATCTAATGGACCAAAACATCAATACCTATCGTATTTCGATCCGGGGTAAGAAGTGGTGGTCACATGGTTCACATACTTGATTGACGCAGCTGTCTGCAACGCCTGGGTGCTATTGAGACGCTGTGGCAATTCGGTAAGCCAGTTAGATTTTCGGAGACAAATCGTGCAGGGTTACCTTATGAAATACCACTTGAATCACCTGTTGGTACCTACACAGGATGGTAAACGCCGAAGATGTACCTTGGAGGTGTGTAAAAGCCAGACCAGAACGGAGTGCCGTAAGTGTGGTGTTGGTGTATGTATCACTTGTAACTACCAATTTCATATGTATTAGGTAAAATAATAAAAACATTGTGCGTATATTGAGTATTATTGTTATAACAATCCAAAATTATCCATTTATAACAGTTTACATTATGAGACTTGATTATGTTAGGAAATATAAAAAATATCACATAAGTGGCTAGCGGTGCCATATGGCATCACCTATTTTTCCAAAACTGTTAGGTTTTATTTTTTATTTTTCGACTATTTCATGACTAGGGGGTCCACAACTACTACATATGTAAAGCTCACAAAAAAGTAAGACCATACATTAATTCAGCCCATAATGGGTTAAGTAAAATCTTATGGACGGATGAGTCCAAGTTTGACCGAGACGGCATAACGAATTATCACAATCTCCACTACTGGACTACACGGGGAGAAAATCCAAGAAAGTCCAAGGAAGGAGCTCATCAAAGAAGATTCTCTGTAAACGTATGGATGGGCGTTATTGACAGATACTTGGTGGGGCCATATTTCTTACCAAACAACTTAAATGGCGAAGCTTACGAGGATTTTCTTCGAAACCATTTATTCAACCTTCTCGAAGATGTTCCTGTTCGGGAAGATTTTCCACTAACTAACCGGGAAGAAATGATCTTCCAGCACGATGGCTGCCCAGCCCATTACCGGGCTAGTGTTAGACAATGGCTGGATGAAACGTTTCCACTTCGTTGGATTGGCAGAGGAGGCCCGACGCCGTGGCCAGCGAGGTGTCCAGATTTGACCCCCTGTGATTATTACCTATGGGGTCACATGAAGACATTAGTGTATACAACTCCCGTCAATAATGTTGAAGAATTGAAAGCTAGAATCATAGCAGCTGCTAATCAAATACAGCAAGATCTTACGGGAGTTGTTACTAGGTCCAATCTTAGAAAACGACTACGGGCGTGTATTAGGAACCAAGGAGGTCAATTTGAGCAAGATTTAAAATAATAAGGTGTTTTAATTAAATCAAGTGTTATAAAACGTGTTTTTCCTACTGTGTTTTTGTTATTTCTTTATGTAAATAACTTGAGTATTTTAATTGTAAAGATAACTTGCGTTTTTTCTTATTAAATATTATTATTTTGTATCAGTATGAGTATTATTTCATCTACATTAGATATTTTTTTCATACTACTCTTAGTAAAATTAACCATAGTCATCCTTACTTGCTTGGAGAACCAAATGGGCAACAATACACAATGCATTCATAAAGTCCACTAAAGCAAATCAATGAGACGTGTTACGAGGTAAATTAATGACACTTAAAGAAAAAACCTTAGCAGGGTAGTACGGTAAAGTGCCAATAATGTTATTAATGTGCAGTTTACGTATTACCTACTCTGCAATAACTGAGTTTGTTGGGCGCTATCTTAGAATTTTGTACACTTATTATACCTTTTTAGAAAGCTAAGGAAACAAGAAATTTAATGACATCGTTTGTACGACCAGTTCGGAGTGGATATTTTTCACTAAAATCAATTGAAATTTCGATAAAGCAATTTTTTTTTATTGTTACAAGTTTTAGCTCTCATAACTCTAAAATTTTAACTGATTCATAACATTTGATGTTTTTATTTTATGGATAATTTATCCAGCAATCAGATAAAATAAAAATAAAATCCATGCATCCAGTATTTATTTTTATTTTTAAGGATTTCTCTTGAATTTTGGTAATTTTCCTAAAAAAGTTAAAGTATCGTGTATTTCCGAAACCAGTAGATTTCGACCAGGTGTTCCACACATTTTTGAACATCCCATGGGCTGTACTCTTACCCCCTTAAAACAATTACACCTATTTAAAGTCACCGCTGAAGACGCAATGTTTTTAAGTAAAATCTTATGGACGGATGAGTCCCAAGTTTGACCGAGACGGCATAACGAATTATCACAATCTCCACTACTGGACTACACGGGGAGAAAATCCAAGAAAGTCCAAGGAAGGAGCTCATCAAAGAAGATTCTCTGTAAACGTATGGATGGGCGTTATTGACAGATACTTGGTGGGGCCATATTTCTTACCAAACAACTTAAATGGCGAAGCTTACGAGGATTTTCTTCGAAACCATTTATTCAACCTTCTCGAAGATGTTCCTGTTCGGGAAGATTTTCCACTAACTAACCGGGAAGAAATGATCTTCCAGCACGATGGCTGCCCAGCCCATTACCGGGCTAGTGTTAGACAATGGCTGGATGAAACGTTTCCACTTCGTTGGATTGGCAGAGGAGGCCCGACGCCGTGGCCAGCGAGGTGTCCAGATTTGACCCCCTGTGATTATTACCTATGGGGTCACATGAAGACATTAGTGTATACAACTCCCGTCAATAATGTTGAAGAATTGAAAGCTAGAATCATAGCAGCTGCTAATCAAATACAGCAAGATCTTACGGGAGTTGTTACTAGGTCCAATCTTAGAAAACGACTACGGGCGTGTATTAGGAACCAAGGAGGTCAATTTGAGCAAGATTTAAAATAATAAGGTGTTTTAATTAAATCAAGTGTTATAAAACGTGTTTTTCCTACTGTGTTTTTGTTATTTCTTTATGTAAATAACTTGAGTATTTTAATTGTAAAGATAACTTGCGTTTTTTCTTATTAAATATTATTATTTTGTATCAGTATGAGTATTATTTCATCTACATTAGATATTTTTTTCATACTACTCTTAGTAAAATTAACCATAGTCATCCTTACTTGCTTGGAGAACCAAATGGGCAACAATACACAATGCATTCATAAAGTCCACTAAAGCAAATCAATGAGACGTGTTACGAGGTAAATTAATGACACTTAAAGAAAAAACCTTAGCAGGGTAGTACGGTAAAGTGCTAATAATGTTATTAATGTGCAGTTTACGTATTACCTACTCGGCAATAACTGAGTTTGTTGGGGGCTATCTTAGAATTTTGTACACTTATTATACCTTTTTAGAAAGCTAAGGAAACAAGAAATTTAATGACATCGTTTGTACGACCAGTTCGGAGTGGATATTTTTCACTAAAATCAATTGAAATTTCGATAAAGCAATTTTTTTTTATTGTTACAAGTTTTAGCTCTCATAACTCTAAAATTTTAACTGATTCATAACATTTGATGTTTTTATTATATGGATAATTTATCCAGCAATCAGATAAAATAAAAATAAAATCCATGCATCCAGTATTTATTTTTATTTTTAAGGATTTCTCTTGAATTTTGGTAATTTTCCTAAAAAAGTTAAAGTATCGTGTATTTCCGAAACCAGTAGATTTCGACCAGGTGTTCCACACATTTTTGAACATCCCATGGGCTGTACTCTTACCCCCTTAAAACAATTACACCTATTTAAAGTCACCGCTGAAGACGCAATGTTTTTAAGTAAAATCTTATGGACGGATGAGTCCAAGTTTGACCGAGACGGCATAACGAATTATCACAATCTCCACTACTGGACTACACGGGGAGAAAATCCAAGAAAGTCCAAGGAAGGAGCTCATCAAAGAAGATTCTCTGTAAACGTATGGATGGGCGTTATTGACAGATACTTGGTGGGGCCATATTTCTTACCAAACAACTTAAATGGCAAAGCTTACGAGGATTTTCTTCGAAACCATTTATTCAACCTTCTCGAAGATGTTCCTGTTCGGGAAGATTTTCCACTAACTAACCGGGAAGAAATGATCTTCCAGCACGATGGCTGCCCAGCCCTTTACCGGGCTAGTGTTAGACAATGGCTGGATGAAACGTTTCCACTTCGTTGGATTGGCAGAGGAGGCCCGACGCCGTGGCCAGCGAGGTGTCCAGATTTGACCCCCTGTGATTATTACCTATGGGGTCACATGAAGACATTAGTGTATACAACTCCCGTCAATAATGTTGAAGAATTGAAAGCTAGAATCATAGCAGCTGCTAATCAAATACAGCAAGATCTTACGGGAGTTGTTACTAGGTCCAATCTTAGAAAACGACTACGGGCGTGTATTAGGAACCAAGGAGGTCAATTTGAGCAAGATTTAAAATAATAAGGTGTTTTAATTAAATCAAGTGTTATAAAACGTGTTTTTCCTACTGTGTTTTTGTTATTTCTTTATGTAAATAACTTGAGTATTTTAATTGTAAAGATAACTTGCGTTTTTTCTTATTAAATATTATTATTTTGTATCAGTATGAGTATTATTTCATCTACATTAGATATTTTTTTCATACTACTCTTAGTAAAATTAACCATAGTCATCCTTACTTGCTTGGAGAACCAAATGGGCAACAATACACAATGCATTCATAAAGTCCACTAAAGCAAATCAATGAGACGTGTTACGAGGTAAATTAATGACACTTAAAGAAAAAACCTTAGCAGGGTAGTATGGTAAAGTTCTAATAATGTTATTAATGTGCAGTTTACGTATTACCTACTCGGCAATAACTGAGTTTGTTGGGCGCTATCTTAGAATTTTGTACACTTATTATACCTTTTTAGAAAGCTAAGGAAACAAGAAATTTAATGACATCGTTTGTACGACCAGTTCAGAGTGGATATTTTTCACTAAAATCAATTGAAATTTCGATAAAGCAATTTTTTTTTATTGTTACAAGTTTTAGCTCTCATAACTCTAAAATTTTAACTGATTCATAACATTTGATGTTTTTATTTTATGGATAATTTATCCAGCAATCAGATAAAATAAAAATAAAATCCATGCATCCAGTATTTATTTTTATTTTTAAGGATTTCTCTTGAATTTTGGTAATTTTTCTAAAAAAGTTAAAGTATCGTGTATTTCCGAAACCAGTTCCACACATTTTTGAACATCCCATGGGCTGTACTCTTACCCCCTTAAAACAATTACACCTATTTAAAGTCACCGCTGAAGACGCAATGTTTTTAAGTAAAATCTTATGGACGGATGAGTCCAAGTTTGACCGAGACGGCATAACGAATTATCACAATCTCCACTAATGGACTACACGGGGAGAAAATCCAAGAAAGTCCAAGGAAGGAGCTCATCAAAGAAGATTCTCTGTAAACGTATGGATGGGCGTTATTGACAGATACTTGGTGGGGCCATATTTCTTACCAAACAACTTAAATGGCGAAGCTTACGAGGATTTTCTTCGAAACCATTTATTCAACCTTCTCGAAGATGTTCCTGTTCGGGAAGATTTTCCACTAACTAACCGGGAAGAAATGATCTTCCAGCACGATGGCTGCCCAGCCCATTACCGGGCTAGTGTTAGACAATGGCTGGATGAAACGTTTCCACTTCGTTGGATTGGCAGAGGAGGCCCGACGCCGTGGCCAGCGAGGTGTCCAGATTTGACCCCCTGTGATTATTACCTATGGGGTCACATGAAGACATTAGTGTATACAACTCCCGTCAATAATGTTGAAGAATTGAAAGCTAGAATCATAGCAGCTGCTAATCAAATACAGCAAGATCTTACGGGAGTTGTTACTAGGTCCAATCTTAGAAAACGACTACGGGCGTGTATTAGGAACCAAGGAGGTCAATTTGAGCAAGATTTAAAATAATAAGGTGTTTTAATTAAATCAAGTGTTATAAAACGTGTTTTTCCTACTGTGTTTTTGTTATTTCTTTATGTAAATAACTTGAGTATTTTAATTGTAAAGATAACTTGCGTTTTTTCTTATTAAATATTATTATTTTGTATCAGTATGAGTATTATTTCATCTACATTAGATATTTTTTTCATACTACTCTTAGTAAAATTAACCATAGTCATCCTTACTTGCTTGGAGAACCAAATGGGCAACAATACACAATGCATTCATAAAGTCCACTAAAGCAAATCAATGAGACGTGTTACGAGGTAAATTAATGACACTTAAAGAAAAAACCTTAGCAGGGTAGTATGGTAAAGTGCTAATAATGTTATTAATGTGCAGTTTACGTATTACCTACTCGGCAATAACTGAGTTTGTTGGGGGCTATCTTAGAATTTTGTACACTTATTATACCTTTTTAGAAAGCTAAGGAAACAAGAAATTTAATGACATCGTTTGTACGACCAGTTCGGAGTGGATATTTTTCACTAAAATCAATTGAAATTTCGATAAAGCAATTTTTTTTTATTGTTACAAGTTTTAGCTCTCATAACTCTAAAATTTTAACTGATTCATAACATTTGATGTTTTTATTTTATGGATAATTTATCCAGCAATCAGATAAAATAAAAATAAAATCCATGCATCCAGTATTTATTTTTATTTTTAAGGATTTCTCTTGAATTTTGGTAATTTTCCTAAAAAAGTTAAAGTATCGTGTATTTCCGAAACCAGTTCCACACATTTTTGAACATCCCATGGGCTGTACTCTTACCCCCTTAAAACAATTACACCTATTTAAAGTCACCGCTGAAGACGCAATGTTTTTAAGTAAAATCTTATGGACGGATGAGTCCAAGTTTGACCGAGACGGCATAACGAATTATCACAATCTCCACTACTGGACTACACGGGGAGAAAATCCAAGAAAGTCCAAGGAAGGAGCTCATCAAAGAAGATTCTCTGTAAACGTATGGATGGGCGTTATTGACAGATACTTGGTGGGGCCATATTTCTTACCAAACAACTTAAATGGCGAAGCTTACGAGGATTTTCTTCGAAACCATTTATTCAACCTTCTCGAAGATGTTCCTGTTCGGGAAGATTTTCCACTAACTAACCGGGAAGAAATGATCTTCCAGCACGATGGCTGCCCAGCCCATTACCGGGCTAGTGTTAGACAATGGCTGGATGAAACGTTTCCACTTCGTTGGATTGGCAGAGGAGGCCCGACGCCGTGGCCAGCGAGGTGTCCAGATTTGACCCCCTGTGATTATTACCTATGGGGTCACATGAAGACATTAGTGTATACAACTCCCGTCAATAATGTTGAAGAATTGAAAGCTAGAATCATAGCAGCTGCTAATCAAATACAGCAAGATCTTACGGGAGTTGTTACTAGGTCCAATCTTAGAAAACGACTACGGGCGTGTATTAGGAACCAAGGAGGTCAATTTGAGCAAGATTTAAAATAATAAGGTGTTTTAATTAAATCAAGTGTTATAAAACGTGTTTTTCCTACTGTGTTTTTGTTATTTCTTTATGTAAATAACTTGAGTATTTTAATTGTAAAGATAACTTGCGTTTTTTCTTATTAAATATTATTATTTTGTATCAGTATGAGTATTATTTCATCTACATTAGATATTTTTTTCATACTACTCTTAGTAAAATTAACCATAGTCATCCTTACTTGCTTGGAGAACCAAATGGGCAACAATACACAATGCATTCATAAAGTCCACTAAAGCAAATCAATGAGACGTGTTACGAGGTAAATTAATGACACTTAAAGAAAAAACCTTAGCAGGGTAGTATGGTAAAGTTCTAATAATGTTATTAATGTGCAGTTTACGTATTACCTACTCGGCAATAACTGAGTTTGTTGGGCGCTATCTTAGAATTTTGTACACTTATTATACCTTTTTAGAAAGCTAAGGAAACAAGAAATTTAATGACATCGTTTGTACGACCAGTTCAGAGTGGATATTTTTCACTAAAATCAATTGAAATTTCGATAAAGCAATTTTTTTTTATTGTTACAAGTTTTAGCTCTCATAACTCTAAAATTTTAACTGATTCATAACATTTGATGTTTTTATTTTATGGATAATTTATCCAGCAATCAGATAAAATAAAAATAAAATCCATGCATCCAGTATTTATTTTTATTTTTAAGGATTTTTCTTGAATTTTGGTAATTTTCCTAAAAAAGTTAAAGTATCGTGTATTTCCGAAACCAGTAGATTTCGACCAGGTGTTCCAGACATTTTTGAACATCCCATGGGCTGTACTCTTACCCCCTTAAAACAATTACACCTATTTAAAGTCACCGCTGAAGACGCAATGTTTTTAAGTAAAATCTTATGGACGGATGAGTCCAAGTTTGACCGAGACGGCATAACGAATTATCACAATCTCCACTACTGGACTACACGGGGAGAAAATCCAAGAAAGTCCAAGGAAGGAGCTCATCAAAGAAGATTCTCTGTAAACGTATGGATGGGCGTTATTGACAGATACTTGGTGGGGCCATATTTCTTACCAAACAACTTAAATGGCGAAGCTTACGAGGATTTTCTTCGAAACCATTTATTCAACCTTCTCGAAGATGTTCCTGTTCGGGAAGATTTTCCACTAACTAACCGGGAAGAAATGATCTTCCAGCACGATGGCTGCCCAGCCCATTACCGGGCTAGTGTTAGACAATGGCTGGATGAAACGTTTCCACTTCGTTGGATTGGCAGAGGAGGCCCGACGCCGTGGCCAGAGAGGTGTCCAGATTTGACCCCCTGTGATTATTACCTATGGGGTCACATGAAGACATTAGTGTATACAACTCCCGTCAATAATGTTGAAGAATTGAAAGCTAGAATCATAGCAGCTGCTAATCAAATACAGCAAGATCTTACGGGAGTTGTTACTAGGTCCAATCTTAGAAAACGACTACGGGCGTGTATTAGGAACCAAGGAGGTCAATTTGAGCAAGATTTAAAATAATAAGGTGTTTTAATTAAATCAAGTGTTATAAAACGTGTTTTTCCTACTGTGTTTTTGTTATTTCTTTATGTAAATAACTTGAGTATTTTAATTGTAAAGATAACTTGCGTTTTTTCTTATTAAATATTATTATTTTGTATCAGTATGAGTATTATTTCATCTACATTAGATATTTTTTTCATACTACTCTTAGTAAAATTAACCATAGTCATCCTTACTTGCTTGGAGAACCAAATGGGCAACAATACACAATGCATTCATAAAGTCCACTAAAGCAAATCAATGAGACGTGTTACGAGGTAAATTAATGACACTTAAAGAAAAAACCTTAGCAGGTTAGTATGGTAAAGTGCTAATAATGTTATTAATGTGCAGTTTACGTATTACCTACTCGGCAATAACTGAGTTTGTTGGGGGCTATCTTAGAATTTTGTACACTTATTATACCTTTTTAGAAAGCTAAGGAAACAAGAAATTTAATGACATCGTTTGTACGACCAGTTCGGAGTGGATATTTTTCACTAAAATCAATTGAAATTTCGATAAAGCAATTTTTTTTTATTGTTACAAGTTTTAGCTCTCATAACTCTAAAATTTTAACTGATTCATAACATTTGATGTTTTTATTTTATGGATAATTTATCCAGCAATCAGATAAAATAAAAATAAAATCCATGCATCCAGTATTTATTTTTATTTTTAAGGATTTCTCTTGAATTTTGGTAATTTTCCTAAAAAAGTTAAAGTATCGTGTATTTCCGAAACCAGTAGATTTCGACCAGGTGTTCCACACATTTTTGAACATCCCATGGGCTGTACTCTTACCCCCTTAAAACAATTACACCTATTTAAAGTCACCGCTGAAGACGCAATGTTTTTCAGTAAAATCTTATGGACGGATGAGTCCAAGTTTGACCGAGACGGCATAACGAATTATCACAATCTCCACTACTGGACTACACGGGGAGAAAATCCAAGAAAGTCCAAGGAAGGAGCTCATCAAAGAAGATTCTCTGTAAACGTATGGATGGGCGTTATTGACAGATACTTGGTGGGGCCATATTTCTTACCAAACAACTTAAATGGCGAAGCTTACGAGGATTTTCTTCGAAACCATTTATTCAACCTTCTCGAAGATGTTCCTGTTCGGGAAGATTTTCCACTAACTAACCGGGAAGAAATGATCTTCCAGCACGATGGCTGCCCAGCCCATTACCGGGCTAGTGTTAGACAATGGCTGGATGAAACGTTTCCACTTCGTTGGATTGGCAGAGGAGGCCCGACGCCGTGGCCAGAGAGGTGTCCAGATTTGACCCCCTGTGATTATTACCTATGGGGTCACATGAAGACATTAGTGTATACAACTCCCGTCAATAATGTTGAAGAATTGAAAGCTAGAATCATAGCAGCTGCTAATCAAATACAGCAAGATCTTACGGGAGTTGTTACTAGGTCCAATCTTAGAAAACGACTACGGGCGTGTATTAGGAACCAAGGAGGTCAATTTGAGCAAGATTTAAAATAATAAGGTGTTTTAATTAAATCAAGTGTTATAAAACGTGTTTTTCCTACTGTGTTTTTGTTATTTCTTTATGTAAATAACTTGAGTATTTTAATTGTAAAGATAACTTGCGTTTTTTCTTATTAAATATTATTATTTTGTATCAGTATGAGTATTATTTCATCTACATTAGATATTTTTTTCATACTACTCTTAGTAAAATTAACCATAGTCATCCTTACTTGCTTGGAGAACCAAATGGGCAACAATACACAATGCATTCATAAAGTCCACTAAAGCAAATCAATGAGACGTGTTACGAGGTAAATTAATGACACTTAAAGAAAAAACCTTAGCAGGGTAGTATGGTAAAGTTCTAATAATGTTATTAATGTGCAGTTTACGTATTACCTACTCGGCAATAACTGAGTTTGTTGGGCGCTATCTTAGAATTTTGTACACTTATTATACCTTTTTAGAAAGCTAAGGAAACAAGAAATTTAATGACATCGTTTGTACGACCAGTTCAGAGTGGATATTTTTCACTAAAATCAATTGAAATTTCGATAAAGCAATTTTTTTTTATTGTTACAAGTTTTAGCTCTCATAACTCTAAAATTTTAACTGATTCATAACATTTGATGTTTTTATTTTATGGATAATTTATCCAGCAATCAGATAAAATAAAAATAAAATCCATGCATCCAGTATTTATTTTTATTTTTAAGGATTTCTCTTGAATTTTGGTAATTTTTCTAAAAAAGTTAAAGTATCGTGTATTTCCGAAACCAGTTCCACACATTTTTGAACATCCCATGGGCTGTACTCTTACCCCCTTAAAACAATTACACCTATTTAAAGTCACCGCTGAAGACGCAATGTTTTTAAGTAAAATCTTATGGACGGATGAGTCCAAGTTTGACCGAGACGGCATAACGAATTATCACAATCTCCACTAATGGACTACACGGGGAGAAAATCCAAGAAAGTCCAAGGAAGGAGCTCATCAAAGAAGATTCTCTGTAAACGTATGGATGGGCGTTATTGACAGATACTTGGTGGGGCCATATTTCTTACCAAACAACTTAAATGGCGAAGCTTACGAGGATTTTCTTCGAAACCATTTATTCAACCTTCTCGAAGATGTTCCTGTTCGGGAAGATTTTCCACTAACTAACCGGGAAGAAATGATCTTCCAGCACGATGGCTGCCCAGCCCATTACCGGGCTAGTGTTAGACAATGGCTGGATGAAACGTTTCCACTTCGTTGGATTGGCAGAGGAGGCCCGACGCCGTGGCCAGCGAGGTGTCCAGATTTGACCCCCTGTGATTATTACCTATGGGGTCACATGAAGACATTAGTGTATACAACTCCCGTCAATAATGTTGAAGAATTGAAAGCTAGAATCATAGCAGCTGCTAATCAAATACAGCAAGATCTTACGGGAGTTGTTACTAGGTCCAATCTTAGAAAACGACTACGGGCGTGTATTAGGAACCAAGGAGGTCAATTTGAGCAAGATTTAAAATAATAAGGTGTTTTAATTAAATCAAGTGTTATAAAACGTGTTTTTCCTACTGTGTTTTTGTTATTTCTTTATGTAAATAACTTGAGTATTTTAATTGTAAAGATAACTTGCGTTTTTTCTTATTAAATATTATTATTTTGTATCAGTATGAGTATTATTTCATCTACATTAGATATTTTTTTCATACTACTCTTAGTAAAATTAACCATAGTCATCCTTACTTGCTTGGAGAACCAAATGGGCAACAATACACAATGCATTCATAAAGTCCACTAAAGCAAATCAATGAGACGTGTTACGAGGTAAATTAATGACACTTAAAGAAAAAACCTTAGCAGGGTAGTATGGTAAAGTGCTAATAATGTTATTAATGTGCAGTTTACGTATTACCTACTCGGCAATAACTGAGTTTGTTGGGGGCTATCTTAGAATTTTGTACACTTATTATACCTTTTTAGAAAGCTAAGGAAACAAGAAATTTAATGACATCGTTTGTACGACCAGTTCGGAGTGGATATTTTTCACTAAAATCAATTGAAATTTCGATAAAGCAATTTTTTTTTATTGTTACAAGTTTTAGCTCTCATAACTCTAAAATTTTAACTGATTCATAACATTTGATGTTTTTATTTTATGGATAATTTATCCAGCAATCAGATAAAATAAAAATAAAATCCATGCATCCAGTATTTATTTTTATTTTTAAGGATTTCTCTTGAATTTTGGTAATTTTCCTAAAAAAGTTAAAGTATCGTGTATTTCCGAAACCAGTTCCACACATTTTTGAACATCCCATGGGCTGTACTCTTACCCCCTTAAAACAATTACACCTATTTAAAGTCACCGCTGAAGACGCAATGTTTTTAAGTAAAATCTTATGGACGGATGAGTCCAAGTTTGACCGAGACGGCATAACGAATTATCACAATCTCCACTACTGGACTACACGGGGAGAAAATCCAAGAAAGTCCAAGGAAGGAGCTCATCAAAGAAGATTCTCTGTAAACGTATGGATGGGCGTTATTGACAGATACTTGGTGGGGCCATATTTCTTACCAAACAACTTAAATGGCGAAGCTTACGAGGATTTTCTTCGAAACCATTTATTCAACCTTCTCGAAGATGTTCCTGTTCGGGAAGATTTTCCACTAACTAACCGGGAAGAAATGATCTTCCAGCACGATGGCTGCCCAGCCCATTACCGGGCTAGTGTTAGACAATGGCTGGATGAAACGTTTCCACTTCGTTGGATTGGCAGAGGAGGCCCGACGCCGTGGCCAGCGAGGTGTCCAGATTTGACCCCCTGTGATTATTACCTATGGGGTCACATGAAGACATTAGTGTATACAACTCCCGTCAATAATGTTGAAGAATTGAAAGCTAGAATCATAGCAGCTGCTAATCAAATACAGCAAGATCTTACGGGAGTTGTTACTAGGTCCAATCTTAGAAAACGACTACGGGCGTGTATTAGGAACCAAGGAGGTCAATTTGAGCAAGATTTAAAATAATAAGGTGTTTTAATTAAATCAAGTGTTATAAAACGTGTTTTTCCTACTGTGTTTTTGTTATTTCTTTATGTAAATAACTTGAGTATTTTAATTGTAAAGATAACTTGCGTTTTTTCTTATTAAATATTATTATTTTGTATCAGTATGAGTATTATTTCATCTACATTAGATATTTTTTTCATACTACTCTTAGTAAAATTAACCATAGTCATCCTTACTTGCTTGGAGAACCAAATGGGCAACAATACACAATGCATTCATAAAGTCCACTAAAGCAAATCAATGAGACGTGTTACGAGGTAAATTAATGACACTTAAAGAAAAAACCTTAGCAGGGTAGTATGGTAAAGTTCTAATAATGTTATTAATGTGCAGTTTACGTATTACCTACTCGGCAATAACTGAGTTTGTTGGGCGCTATCTTAGAATTTTGTACACTTATTATACCTTTTTAGAAAGCTAAGGAAACAAGAAATTTAATGACATCGTTTGTACGACCAGTTCAGAGTGGATATTTTTCACTAAAATCAATTGAAATTTCGATAAAGCAATTTTTTTTTATTGTTACAAGTTTTAGCTCTCATAACTCTAAAATTTTAACTGATTCATAACATTTGATGTTTTTATTTTATGGATAATTTATCCAGCAATCAGATAAAATAAAAATAAAATCCATGCATCCAGTATTTATTTTTATTTTTAAGGATTTTTCTTGAATTTTGGTAATTTTCCTAAAAAAGTTAAAGTATCGTGTATTTCCGAAACCAGTAGATTTCGACCAGGTGTTCCAGACATTTTTGAACATCCCATGGGCTGTACTCTTACCCCCTTAAAACAATTACACCTATTTAAAGTCACCGCTGAAGACGCAATGTTTTTAAGTAAAATCTTATGGACGGATGAGTCCAAGTTTGACCGAGACGGCATAACGAATTATCACAATCTCCACTACTGGACTACACGGGGAGAAAATCCAAGAAAGTCCAAGGAAGGAGCTCATCAAAGAAGATTCTCTGTAAACGTATGGATGGGCGTTATTGACAGATACTTGGTGGGGCCATATTTCTTACCAAACAACTTAAATGGCGAAGCTTACGAGGATTTTCTTCGAAACCATTTATTCAACCTTCTCGAAGATGTTCCTGTTCGGGAAGATTTTCCACTAACTAACCGGGAAGAAATGATCTTCCAGCACGATGGCTGCCCAGCCCATTACCGGGCTAGTGTTAGACAATGGCTGGATGAAACGTTTCCACTTCGTTGGATTGGCAGAGGAGGCCCGACGCCGTGGCCAGAGAGGTGTCCAGATTTGACCCCCTGTGATTATTACCTATGGGGTCACATGAAGACATTAGTGTATACAACTCCCGTCAATAATGTTGAAGAATTGAAAGCTAGAATCATAGCAGCTGCTAATCAAATACAGCAAGATCTTACGGGAGTTGTTACTAGGTCCAATCTTAGAAAACGACTACGGGCGTGTATTAGGAACCAAGGAGGTCAATTTGAGCAAGATTTAAAATAATAAGGTGTTTTAATTAAATCAAGTGTTATAAAACGTGTTTTTCCTACTGTGTTTTTGTTATTTCTTTATGTAAATAACTTGAGTATTTTAATTGTAAAGATAACTTGCGTTTTTTCTTATTAAATATTATTATTTTGTATCAGTATGAGTATTATTTCATCTACATTAGATATTTTTTTCATACTACTCTTAGTAAAATTAACCATAGTCATCCTTACTTGCTTGGAGAACCAAATGGGCAACAATACACAATGCATTCATAAAGTCCACTAAAGCAAATCAATGAGACGTGTTACGAGGTAAATTAATGACACTTAAAGAAAAAACCTTAGCAGGTTAGTATGGTAAAGTGCTAATAATGTTATTAATGTGCAGTTTACGTATTACCTACTCGGCAATAACTGAGTTTGTTGGGGGCTATCTTAGAATTTTGTACACTTATTATACCTTTTTAGAAAGCTAAGGAAACAAGAAATTTAATGACATCGTTTGTACGACCAGTTCGGAGTGGATATTTTTCACTAAAATCAATTGAAATTTCGATAAAGCAATTTTTTTTTATTGTTACAAGTTTTAGCTCTCATAACTCTAAAATTTTAACTGATTCATAACATTTGATGTTTTTATTTTATGGATAATTTATCCAGCAATCAGATAAAATAAAAATAAAATCCATGCATCCAGTATTTATTTTTATTTTTAAGGATTTCTCTTGAATTTTGGTAATTTTCCTAAAAAAGTTAAAGTATCGTGTATTTCCGAAACCAGTAGATTTCGACCAGGTGTTCCACACATTTTTGAACATCCCATGGGCTGTACTCTTACCCCCTTAAAACAATTACACCTATTTAAAGTCACCGCTGAAGACGCAATGTTTTTCAGTAAAATCTTATGGACGGATGAGTCCAAGTTTGACCGAGACGGCATAACGAATTATCACAATCTCCACTACTGGACTACACGGGGAGAAAATCCAAGAAAGTCCAAGGAAGGAGCTCATCAAAGAAGATTCTCTGTAAACGTATGGATGGGCGTTATTGACAGATACTTGGTGGGGCCATATTTCTTACCAAACAACTTAAATGGCGAAGCTTACGAGGATTTTCTTCGAAACCATTTATTCAACCTTCTCGAAGATGTTCCTGTTCGGGAAGATTTTCCACTAACTAACCGGGAAGAAATGATCTTCCAGCACGATGGCTGCCCAGCCCATTACCGGGCTAGTGTTAGACAATGGCTGGATGAAACGTTTCCACTTCGTTGGATTGGCAGAGGAGGCCCGACGCCGTGGCCAGAGAGGTGTCCAGATTTGACCCCCTGTGATTATTACCTATGGGGTCACATGAAGACATTAGTGTATACAACTCCCGTCAATAATGTTGAAGAATTGAAAGCTAGAATCATAGCAGCTGCTAATCAAATACAGCAAGATCTTACGGGAGTTGTTACTAGGTCCAATCTTAGAAAACGACTACGGGCGTGTATTAGGAACCAAGGAGGTCAATTTGAGCAAGATTTAAAATAATAAGGTGTTTTAATTAAATCAAGTGTTATAAAACGTGTTTTTCCTACTGTGTTTTTGTTATTTCTTTATGTAAATAACTTGAGTATTTTAATTGTAAAGATAACTTGCGTTTTTTCTTATTAAATATTATTATTTTGTATCAGTATGAGTATTATTTCATCTACATTAGATATTTTTTTCATACTACTCTTAGTAAAATTAACCATAGTCATCCTTACTTGCTTGGAGAACCAAATGGGCAACAATACACAATGCATTCATAAAGTCCACTAAAGCAAATCAATGAGACGTGTTACGAGGTAAATTAATGACACTTAAAGAAAAAACCTTAGCAGGTTAGTATGGTAAAGTGCTAATAATGTTATTAATGTGCAGTTTACGTATTACCTACTCGGCAATAACTGAGTTTGTTGGGGGCTATCTTAGAATTTTGTACACTTATTATACCTTTTTAGAAAGCTAAGGAAACAAGAAATTTAATGACATCGTTTGTACGACCAGTTCGGAGTGGATATTTTTCACTAAAATCAATTGAAATTTCGATAAAGCAATTTTTTTTTATTGTTACAAGTTTTAGCTCTCATAACTCTAAAATTTTAACTGATTCATAACATTTGATGTTTTTATTTTATGGATAATTTATCCAGCAATCAGATAAAATAAAAATAAAATCCATGCATCCAGTATTTATTTTTATTTTTAAGGATTTCTCTTGAATTTTGGTAATTTTCCTAAAAAAGTTAAAGTATCGTGTATTTCCGAAACCAGTTCCACACATTTTTGAACATCCCATGGGCTGTACTCTTACCCCCTTAAAACAATTACACCTATTTAAAGTCACCGCTGAAGACGCAATGTTTTTAAGTAAAATCTTATGGACGGATGAGTCCAAGTTTGACCGAGACGGCATAACGAATTATCACAATCTCCACTACTGGACTACACGGGGAGAAAATCCAAGAAAGTCCAAGGAAGGAGCTCATCAAAGAAGATTCTCTGTAAACGTATGGATGGGCGTTATTGACAGATACTTGGTGGGGCCATATTTCTTACCAAACAACTTAAATGGCGAAGCTTACGAGGATTTTCTTCGAAACCATTTATTCAACCTTCTCGAAGATGTTCCTGTTCGGGAAGATTTTCCACTAACTAACCGGGAAGAAATGATCTTCCAGCACGATGGCTGCCCAGCCCATTACCGGGCTAGTGTTAGACAATGGCTGGATGAAACGTTTCCACTTCGTTGGATTGGCAGAGGAGGCCCGACGCCGTGGCCAGCGAGGTGTCCAGATTTGACCCCCTGTGATTATTACCTATGGGGTCACATGAAGACATTAGTGTATACAACTCCCGTCAATAATGTTGAAGAATTGAAAGCTAGAATCATAGCAGCTGCTAATCAAATACAGCAAGATCTTACGGGAGTTGTTACTAGGTCCAATCTTAGAAAACGACTACGGGCGTGTATTAGGAACCATGGAGGTCAATTTGAGCAAGATTTAAAATAATAAGGTGTTTTAATTAAATCAAGTGTTATAAAACGTGTTTTTCCTACTGTGTTTTTGTTATTTCTTTATGTAAATAACTTGAGTATTTTAATTGTAAAGATAACTTGCGTTTTTTCTTATTAAATATTATTATTTTGTATCAGTATGAGTATTATTTCATCTACATTAGATATTTTTTTCATACTACTCTTAGTAAAATTAACCATAGTCATCCTTACTTGCTTGGAGAACCAAATGGGCAACAATACACAATGCATTCATAAAGTCCACTAAAGCAAATCAATGAGACGTGTTACGAGGTAAATTAATGACACTTAAAGAAAAAACCTTAGCAGGGTAGTATGGTAAAGTTCTAATAATGTTATTAATGTGCAGTTTACGTATTACCTACTCGGCAATAACTGAGTTTGTTGGGCGCTATCTTAGAATTTTGTACACTTATTATACCTTTTTAGAAAGCTAAGGAAACAAGAAATTTAATGACATCGTTTGTACGACCAGTTCAGAGTGGATATTTTTCACTAAAATCAATTGAAATTTCGATAAAGCAATTTTTTTTTATTGTTACAAGTTTTAGCTCTCATAACTCTAAAATTTTAACTGATTCATAACATTTGATGTTTTTATTTTATGGATAATTTATCCAGCAATCAGATAAAATAAAAATAAAATCCATGCATCCAGTATTTATTTTTATTTTTAAGGATTTTTCTTGAATTTTGGTAATTTTCCTAAAAAAGTTAAAGTATCGTGTATTTCCGAAACCAGTAGATTTCGACCAGGTGTTCCAGACATTTTTGAACATCCCATGGGCTGTACTCTTACCCCCTTAAAACAATTACACCTATTTAAAGTCACCGCTGAAGACGCAATGTTTTTAAGTAAAATCTTATGGACGGATGAGTCCAAGTTTGACCGAGACGGCATAACGAATTATCACAATCTCCACTACTGGACTACACGGGGAGAAAATCCAAGAAAGTCCAAGGAAGGAGCTCATCAAAGAAGATTCTCTGTAAACGTATGGATGGGCGTTATTGACAGATACTTGGTGGGGCCATATTTCTTACCAAACAACTTAAATGGCGAAGCTTACGAGGATTTTCTTCGAAACCATTTATTCAACCTTCTCGAAGATGTTCCTGTTCGGGAAGATTTTCCACTAACTAACCGGGAAGAAATGATCTTCCAGCACGATGGCTGCCCAGCCCATTACCGGGCTAGTGTTAGACAATGGCTGGATGAAACGTTTCCACTTCGTTGGATTGGCAGAGGAGGCCCGACGCCGTGGCCAGAGAGGTGTCCAGATTTGACCCCCTGTGATTATTACCTATGGGGTCACATGAAGACATTAGTGTATACAACTCCCGTCAATAATGTTGAAGAATTGAAAGCTAGAATCATAGCAGCTGCTAATCAAATACAGCAAGATCTTACGGGAGTTGTTACTAGGTCCAATCTTAGAAAACGACTACGGGCGTGTATTAGGAACCAAGGAGGTCAATTTGAGCAAGATTTAAAATAATAAGGTGTTTTAATTAAATCAAGTGTTATAAAACGTGTTTTTCCTACTGTGTTTTTGTTATTTCTTTATGTAAATAACTTGAGTATTTTAATTGTAAAGATAACTTGCGTTTTTTCTTATTAAATATTATTATTTTGTATCAGTATGAGTATTATTTCATCTACATTAGATATTTTTTTCATACTACTCTTAGTAAAATTAACCATAGTCATCCTTACTTGCTTGGAGAACCAAATGGGCAACAATACACAATGCATTCATAAAGTCCACTAAAGCAAATCAATGAGACGTGTTACGAGGTAAATTAATGACACTTAAAGAAAAAACCTTAGCAGGTTAGTATGGTAAAGTGCTAATAATGTTATTAATGTGCAGTTTACGTATTACCTACTCGGCAATAACTGAGTTTGTTGGGGGCTATCTTAGAATTTTGTACACTTATTATACCTTTTTAGAAAGCTAAGGAAACAAGAAATTTAATGACATCGTTTGTACGACCAGTTCGGAGTGGATATTTTTCACTAAAATCAATTGAAATTTCGATAAAGCAATTTTTTTTTATTGTTACAAGTTTTAGCTCTCATAACTCTAAAATTTTAACTGATTCATAACATTTGATGTTTTTATTTTATGGATAATTTATCCAGCAATCAGATAAAATAAAAATAAAATCCATGCATCCAGTATTTATTTTTATTTTTAAGGATTTCTCTTGAATTTTGGTAATTTTCCTAAAAAAGTTAAAGTATCGTGTATTTCCGAAACCAGTAGATTTCGACCAGGTGTTCCACACATTTTTGAACATCCCATGGGCTGTACTCTTACCCCCTTAAAACAATTACACCTATTTAAAGTCACCGCTGAAGACGCAATGTTTTTCAGTAAAATCTTATGGACGGATGAGTCCAAGTTTGACCGAGACGGCATAACGAATTATCACAATCTCCACTACTGGACTACACGGGGAGAAAATCCAAGAAAGTCCAAGGAAGGAGCTCATCAAAGAAGATTCTCTGTAAACGTATGGATGGGCGTTATTGACAGATACTTGGTGGGGCCATATTTCTTACCAAACAACTTAAATGGCGAAGCTTACGAGGATTTTCTTCGAAACCATTTATTCAACCTTCTCGAAGATGTTCCTGTTCGGGAAGATTTTCCACTAACTAACCGGGAAGAAATGATCTTCCAGCACGATGGCTGCCCAGCCCTTTACCGGGCTAGTGTTAGACAATGGCTGGATGAAACGTTTCCACTTCGTTGGATTGGCAGAGGAGGCCCGACGCCGTGGCCAGCGAGGTGTCCAGATTTGACCCCCTGTGATTATTACCTATGGGGTCACATGAAGACATTAGTGTATACAACTCCCGTCAATAATGTTGAAGAATTGAAAGCTAGAATCATAGCAGCTGCTAATCAAATACAGCAAGATCTTACGGGAGTTGTTACTAGGTCCAATCTTAGAAAACGACTACGGGCGTGTATTAGGAAACAAGGAGGTCAATTTGAGCAAGATTTAAAATAATAAGGTGTTTTAATTAAATCAAGTGTTATAAAACGTGTTTTTCCTACTGTGTTTTTGTTATTTCTTTATGTAAATAACTTGAGTATTTTAATTGTAAAGATAACTTGCGTTTTTTCTTATTAAATATTATTATTTTGTATCAGTATGAGTATTATTTCATCTACATTAGATATTTTTTTCATACTACTTGTGGGGGTTAATTACTCACATTTACTCCTAAGCTGGATAAGTTCGAAGATCTGATCACATCACAGTAGCACAGGTAGTAAGTAGGTCAGTAACGATGTCAGGCGATGAAGTGAAATAATGGTATGTACGAAGAATTAATGAACGATATTATTATTATGATGGATGAATGATTTATTACGATGATTATACAATAATGTGACAAGTACTAGTTAAATAAAGCAAACAGTTAAATTATAAGCAAGCGCGAAGCAACTATACTACAGCAAGGCCGAGAGCGGAGTGCCCGGTCAAACTCAATGTCAAGCGACGATGTATTGTTGGACAGGTTTTTGAGGCGCGGTCCAAGTGATGAGATAGTCGCCACATACTCTTAGTAAAATTAACCATAGTCATCCTTACTTGCTTGGAGAACCAAATGGGCAACAATACACAATGCATTCATAAAGTCCACTAAAGCAAATCAATGAGACGTGTTACGAGGTAAATTAATGACACTTAAAGAAAAAACCTTAGCAGGGTAGTATGGTAAAGTGCTAATAATGTTATTAATGTGCAGTTTACGTATTACCTACTCGGCAATAACTGAGTTTGTTGGGCGCTATCTTAGAATTTTGTACACTTATTATACCTTTTTAGAAAGCTAAGGAAACAAGAAATTTAATGACATCGTTTGTACGACCAGTTCAGAGTGGATATTTTTCACTAAAATCAATTGAAATTTCGATAAAGCAATTTTTTTTTATTGTTACAAGTTTTAGCTCTCATAACTCTAAAATTTTAACTGATTCATAACATTTGATGTTTTTATTTTATGGATAATTTATCCAGCAATCAGATAAAATAAAAATAAAATCCATGCATCCAGTATTTATTTTTATTTTTAAGGATTTCTCTTGAATTTTGGTAATTTTCCTAAAAAAGTTAAAGTATCGTGTATTTCCGAAACCAGTAGATTTCGACCAGGTGTTCCACACATTTTTGAACATCCCATGGGCTGTACTCTTACCCCCTTAAAACAATTACACCTATTTAAAGTCACCGCTGAAGACGCAATGTTTTTAAGTAAAATCTTATGGACGGATGAGTCCAAGTTTGACCGAGACGGCATAACGAATTATCACAATCTCCACTACTGGACTACACGGGGAGAAAATCCAAGAAAGTCCAAGGAAGGAGCTCATCAAAGAAGATTATCTGTAAACGTATGGATGGGCGTTATTGACAGATACTTGGTGGGGCCATATTTCTTACCAAACAACTTAAATGGCGAAGCTTACGAGGATTTTCTTCGAAACCATTTATTCAACCTTCTCGAAGATGTTCCTGTTCGGGAAGATTTTCCACTAACTAACCGGGAAGAAATGATCTTCCAGCACGATGGCTGCCCAGCCCATTACCGGGCTAGTGTTAGACAATGGCTGGATGAAACGTTTCCACTTCGTTGGATTGGCAGAGGAGGCCCGACGCCGTGGCCAGCGAGGTGTCCAGATTTGACCCCCTGTGATTATTACCTATGGGGTCACATGAAGACATTAGTGTATACAACTCCCGTCAATAATGTTGAAGAATTGAAAGCTAGAATCATAGCAGCTGCTAATCAAATACAGCAAGATCTTACGGGAGTTGTTACTAGGTCCAATCTTAGAAAACGACTACGGGCGTGTATTAGGAACCAAGGAGGTCAATTTGAGCAAGATTTAAAATAATAAGGTGTTTTAATTAAATCAAGTGTTATAAAACGTGTTTTTCCTACTGTGTTTTTGTTATTTCTTTATGTAAATAACTTGAGTATTTTAATTGTAAAGATAACTTGCGTTTTTTCTTATTAAATATTATTATTTTGTATCAGTATGAGTATTATTTCATCTACATTAGATATTTTTTTCATACTACTCTTAGTAAAATTAACCATAGTCATCCTTACTTGCTTGGAGAACCAAATGGGCAACAATACACAATGCATTCATAAAGTCCACTAAAGCAAATCAATGAGACGTGTTACGAGGTAAATTAATGACACTTAAAGAAAAAACCTTAGCAGGGTAGTACGGTAAAGTGCCAATAATGTTATTAATGTGCAGTTTACGTATTACCTACTCTGCAATAACTGAGTTTGTTGGGCGCTATCTTAGAATTTTGTACTTATTATACCTTTTTAGAAAGCTAAGGAAACAAGAAATTTAATGACATCGTTTGTACGACCAGTTCGGAGTGGATATTTTTCACTAAAATCAATTGAAATTTCGATAAAGCAATTTTTTTTTATTGTTACAAGTTTTAGCTCTCATAACTCTAAAATTTTAACTGATTCATAACATTTGATGTTTTTATTTTATGGATAATTTATCCAGCAATCAGATAAAATAAAAATAAAATCCATGCATCCAGTATTTATTTTTATTTTTAAGGATTTCTCTTGAATTTTGGTAATTTTCCTAAAAAAGTTAAAGTATCGTGTATTTCCGAAACCAGTAGATTTCGACCAGGTGTTCCACACATTTTTGAACATCCCATGGGCTGTACTCTTACCCCCTTAAAACAATTACACCTATTTAAAGTCACCGCTGAAGACGCAATGTTTTTAAGTAAAATCTTATGGACGGATGAGTCCAAGTTTGACCGAGACGGCATAACGAATTATCACAATCTCCACTACTGGACTACACGGGGAGAAAATCCAAGAAAGTCCAAGGAAGGAGCTCATCAAAGAAGATTCTCTGTAAACGTATGGATGGGCGTTATTGACAGATACTTGGTGGGGCCATATTTCTTACCAAACAACTTAAATGGCGAAGCTTACGAGGATTTTCTTCGAAACCATTTATTCAACCTTCTCGAAGATGTTCCTGTTCGGGAAGATTTTCCACTAACTAACCGGGAAGAAATGATCTTCCAGCACGATGGCTGCCCAGCCCATTACCGGGCTAGTGTTAGACAATGGCTGGATGAAACGTTTCCACTTCGTTGGATTGGCAGAGGAGGCCCGACGCCGTGGCCAGCGAGGTGTCCAGATTTGACCCCCTGTGATTATTACCTATGGGGTCACATGAAGACATTAGTGTATACAACTCCCGTCAATAATGTTGAAGAATTGAAAGCTAGAATCATAGCAGCTGCTAATCAAATACAGCAAGATCTTACGGGAGTTGTTACTAGGTCCAATCTTAGAAAACGACTACGGGCGTGTATTAGGAACCAAGGAGGTCAATTTGAGCAAGATTTAAAATAATAAGGTGTTTTAATTAAATCAAGTGTTATAAAACGTGTTTTTCCTACTGTGTTTTTGTTATTTCTTTATGTAAATAACTTGAGTATTTTAATTGTAAAGATAACTTGCGTTTTTTCTTATTAAATATTATTATTTTGTATCAGTATGAGTATTATTTCATCTACATTAGATATTTTTTTCATACTACTCTTAGTTAAATTAACCATAGTCATCCTTACTTGCTTGGAGAACCAAATGGGCAACAATACACAATGCATTCATAAAGTCCACTAAAGCAAATCAATGAGACGTGTTACGAGGTAAATTAATGACACTTAAAGAAAAAACCTTAGCAGGGTAGTATGGTAAAGTGCTAATAATGTTATTAATGTGCAGTTTACGTATTACCTACTCGGCAATAACTGAGTTTGTTGGGGGCTATCTTAGAATTTTGTACACTTATTATACCTTTTTAGAAAGCTAAGGAAACAAGAAATTTAATGACATCGTTTGTACGACCAGTTCGGAGTGGATATTTTTCACTAAAATCAATTGAAATTTCGATAAAGCAATTTTTTTTTATTGTTACAAGTTTTAGCTCTCATAACTCTAAAATTTTAACTGATTCATAACATTTGATGTTTTTATTTTATGGATAATTTATCCAGCAATCAGATAAAATAAAAATAAAATCCATGCATCCAGTATTTATTTTTATTTTTAAGGATTTCTCTTGAATTTTGGTAATTTTCCTAAAAAAGTTAAAGTATCGTGTATTTCCGAAACCAGTTCCACACATTTTTGAACATCCCATGGGCTGTACTCTTACCCCCTTAAAACAATTACACCTATTTAAAGTCACCGCTGAAGACGCAATGTTTTTAAGTAAAATCTTATGGACGGATGAGTCCAAGTTTGACCGAGACGGCATAACGAATTATCACAATCTCCACTACTGGACTACACGGGGAGAAAATCCAAGAAAGTCCAAGGAAGGAGCTCATCAAAGAAGATTCTCTGTAAACGTATGGATGGGCGTTATTGACAGATACTTGGTGGGGCCATATTTCTTACCAAACAACTTAAATGGCGAAGCTTACGAGGATTTTCTTCGAAACCATTTATTCAACCTTCTCGAAGATGTTCCTGTTCGGGAAGATTTTCCACTAACTAACCGGGAAGAAATGATCTTCCAGCACGATGGCTGCCCAGCCCTTTACCGGGCTAGTGTTAGACAATGGCTGGATGAAACGTTTCCACTTCGTTGGATTGGCAGAGGAGGCCCGACGCCGTGGCCAGCGAGGTGTCCAGATTTGACCCCCTGTGATTATTACCTATGGGGTCACATGAAGACATTAGTGTATACAACTCCCGTCAATAATGTTGAAGAATTGAAAGCTAGAATCATAGCAGCTGCTAATCAAATACAGCAAGATCTTACGGGAGTTGTTACTAGGTCCAATCTTAGAAAACGACTACGGGCGTGTATTAGGAACCAAGGAGGTCAATTTGAGCAAGATTTAAAATAATAAGGTGTTTTAATTAAATCAAGTGTTATAAAACGTGTTTTTCCTACTGTGTTTTTGTTATTTCTTTATGTAAATAACTTGAGTATTTTAATTGTAAAGATAACTTGCGTTTTTTCTTATTAAATATTATTATTTTGTATCAGTATGAGTATTATTTCATCTACATTAGATATTTTTTTCATACTACTCTTAGTAAAATTAACCATAGTCATCCTTACTTGCTTGGAGAACCAAATGGGCAACAATACACAATGCATTCATAAAGTCCACTAAAGCAAATCAATGAGACGTGTTACGAGGTAAATTAATGACACTTAAAGAAAAAACCTTAGCAGGGTAGTATGGTAAAGTGCTAATAATGTTATTAATGTGCAGTTTACGTATTACCTACTCGGCAATAACTGAGTTTGTTGGGCGCTATCTTAGAATTTTGTACACTTATTATACCTTTTTAGAAAGCTAAGGAAACAAGAAATTTAATGACATCGTTTGTACGACCAGTTCAGAGTGGATATTTTTCACTAAAATCAATTGAAATTTCGATAAAGCAATTTTTTTTTATTGTTACAAGTTTTAGCTCTCATAACTCTAAAATTTTAACTGATTCATAACATTTGATGTTTTTATTTTATGGATAATTTATCCAGCAATCAGATAAAATAAAAATAAAATCCATGCATCCAGTATTTATTATTATTTTTAAGGATTTTTCTTGAATTTTGGTAATTTTCCTAAAAAAGTTAAAGTATCGTGTATTTCCGAAACCAGTAGATTTCGACCAGGTGTTCCACACATTTTTGAACATCCCATGGGCTGTACTCTTACCCCCTTAAAACAATTACACCTATTTAAAGTCACCGCTGAAGACGCAATGTTTTTAAGTAAAATCTTATGGACGGATGAGTCCAAGTTTGACCGAGACGGCATAACGAATTATCACAATCTCCACTACTGGACTACACGGGGAGAAAATCCAAGAAAGTCCAAGGAAGGAGCTCATCAAAGAAGATTCTCTGTAAACGTATGGATGGGCGTTATTGACAGATACTTGGTGGGGCCATATTTCTTACCAAACAACTTAAATGGCGAAGCTTACGAGGATTTTCTTCGAAACCATTTATTCAACCTTCTCGAAGATGTTCCTGTTCGGGAAGATTTTCCACTAACTAACCGGGAAGAAATGATCTTCCAGCACGATGGCTGCCCAGCCCATTACCGGGCTAGTGTTAGACAATGGCTGGATGAAACGTTTCCACTTCGTTGGATTGGCAGAGGAGGCCCGACGCCGTGGCCAGAGAGGTGTCCAGATTTGACCCCCTGTGATTATTACCTATGGGGTCACATGAAGACATTAGTGTATACAACTCCCGTCAATAATGTTGAAGAATTGAAAGCTAGAATCATAGCAGCCGCTAATCAAATACAGCAAGATCTTACGGGAGTTGTTACTAGGTCCAATCTTAGAAAACGACTACGGGCGTGTATTAGGAACCAAGGAGGTCAATTTGAGCAAGATTTAAAATAATAAGGTGTTTTAATTAAATCAAGTGTTATAAAACGTGTTTTTCCTACTGTGTTTTTGTTATTTCTTTATGTAAATAACTTGAGTATTTTAATTGTAAAGATAACTTGCGTTTTTTCTTATTAAATATTATTATTTTGTATCAGTATGAGTATTATTTCATCTACATTAGATATTTTTTTCATACTACTCTTAGTAAAATTAACCATAGTCATCCTTACTTGCTTGGAGAACCAAATGGGCAACAATACACAATGCATTCATAAAGTCCACTAAAGCAAATCAATGAGACGTGTTACGAGGTAAATTAATGACACTTAAAGAAAAAACCTTAGCAGGTTAGTATGGTAAAGTGCTAATAATGTTATTAATGTGCAGTTTACGTATTACCTACTCGGCAATAACTGAGTTTGTTGGGGGCTATCTTAGAATTTTGTACACTTATTATACCTTTTTAGAAAGCTAAGGAAACAAGAAATTTAATGACATCGTTTGTACGACCAGTTCGGAGTGGATATTTTTCACTAAAATCAATTGAAATTTCGATAAAGCAATTTTTTTTTATTGTTACAAGTTTTAGCTCTCATAACTCTAAAATTTTAACTGATTCATAACATTTGATGTTTTTATTTTATGGATAATTTATCCAGCAATCAGATAAAATAAAAATAAAATCCATGCATCCAGTATTTATTTTTATTTTTAAGGATTTCTCTTGAATTTTGGTAATTTTCCTAAAAAAGTTAAAGTATCGTGTATTTCCGAAACCAGTAGATTTCGACCAGGTGTTCCACACATTTTTGAACATCCCATGGGCTGTACTCTTACCCCCTTAAAACAATTACACCTATTTAAAGTCACCGCTGAAGACGCAATGTTTTTCAGTAAAATCTTATGGACGGATGAGTCCAAGTTTGACCGAGACGGCATAACGAATTATCACAATCTCCACTACTGGACTACACGGGGAGAAAATCCAAGAAAGTCCAAGGAAGGAGCTCATCAAAGAAGATTCTCTGTAAACGTATGGATGGGCGTTATTGACAGATACTTGGTGGGGCCATATTTCTTACCAAACAACTTAAATGGCGAAGCTTACGAGGATTTTCTTCGAAACCATTTATTCAACCTTCTCGAAGATGTTCCTGTTCGGGAAGATTTTCCACTAACTAACCGGGAAGAAATGATCTTCCAGCACGATGGCTGCCCAGCCCTTTACCGGGCTAGTGTTAGACAATGGCTGGATGAAACGTTTCCACTTCGTTGGATTGGCAGAGGAGGCCCGACGCCGTGGCCAGCGAGGTGTCCAGATTTGACCCCCTGTGATTATTACCTATGGGGTCACATGAAGACATTAGTGTATACAACTCCCGTCAATAATGTTGAAGAATTGAAAGCTAGAATCATAGCAGCTGCTAATCAAATACAGCAAGATCTTACGGGAGTTGTTACTAGGTCCAATCTTAGAAAACGACTACGGGCGTGTATTAGGAAACAAGGAGGTCAATTTGAGCAAGATTTAAAATAATAAGGTGTTTTAATTAAATCAAGTGTTATAAAACGTGTTTTTCCTACTGTGTTTTTGTTATTTCTTTATGTAAATAACTTGAGTATTTTAATTGTAAAGATAACTTGCGTTTTTTCTTATTAAATATTATTATTTTGTATCAGTATGAGTATTATTTCATCTACATTAGATATTTTTTTCATACTACTTGTGGGGGTTAATTACTCACATTTACTCCTAAGCTGGATAAGTTCGAAGATCTGATCACATCACAGTAGCACAGGTAGTAAGTAGGTCAGTAACGATGTCAGGCGATGAAGTGAAATAATGGTATGTACGAAGAATTAATGAACGATATTATTATTATGATGGATGAATGATTTATTACGATGATTATACAATAATGTGACAAGTACTAGTTAAATAAAGCAAACAGTTAAATTATAAGCAAGCGCGAAGCAACTATACTACAGCAAGGCCGAGAGCGGAGTGCCCGGTCAAACTCAATGTCAAGCGACGATGTATTGTTGGACAGGTTTTTGAGGCGCGGTCCAAGTGATGAGATAGTCGCCACATACTCTTAGTAAAATTAACCATAGTCATCCTTACTTGCTTGGAGAACCAAATGGGCAACAATACACAATGCATTCATAAAGTCCACTAAAGCAAATCAATGAGACGTGTTACGAGGTAAATTAATGACACTTAAAGAAAAAACCTTAGCAGGGTAGTATGGTAAAGTGCTAATAATGTTATTAATGTGCAGTTTACGTATTACCTACTCGGCAATAACTGAGTTTGTTGGGCGCTATCTTAGAATTTTGTACACTTATTATACCTTTTTAGAAAGCTAAGGAAACAAGAAATTTAATGACATCGTTTGTACGACCAGTTCAGAGTGGATATTTTTCACTAAAATCAATTGAAATTTCGATAAAGCAATTTTTTTTTATTGTTACAAGTTTTAGCTCTCATAACTCTAAAATTTTAACTGATTCATAACATTTGATGTTTTTATTTTATGGATAATTTATCCAGCAATCAGATAAAATAAAAATAAAATCCATGCATCCAGTATTTATTTTTATTTTTAAGGATTTCTCTTGAATTTTGGTAATTTTCCTAAAAAAGTTAAAGTATCGTGTATTTCCGAAACCAGTAGATTTCGACCAGGTGTTCCACACATTTTTGAACATCCCATGGGCTGTACTCTTACCCCCTTAAAACAATTACACCTATTTAAAGTCACCGCTGAAGACGCAATGTTTTTAAGTAAAATCTTATGGACGGATGAGTCCAAGTTTGACCGAGACGGCATAACGAATTATCACAATCTCCACTACTGGACTACACGGGGAGAAAATCCAAGAAAGTCCAAGGAAGGAGCTCATCAAAGAAGATTCTCTGTAAACGTATGGATGGGCGTTATTGACAGATACTTGGTGGGGCCATATTTCTTACCAAACAACTTAAATGGCGAAGCTTACGAGGATTTTCTTCGAAACCATTTATTCAACCTTCTCGAAGATGTTCCTGTTCGGGAAGATTTTCCACTAACTAACCGGGAAGAAATGATCTTCCAGCACGATGGCTGCCCAGCCCTTTACCGGGCTAGTGTTAGACAATGGCTGGATGAAACGTTTCCACTTCGTTGGATTGGCAGAGGAGGCCCGACGCCGTGGCCAGAGAGGTGTCCAGATTTGACCCCCTGTGATTATTACCTATGGGGTCACATGAAGACATTAGTGTATACAACTCCCGTCAATAATGTTGAAGAATTGAAAGCTAGAATCATAGCAGCTGCTAATCAAATACAGCAAGATCTTACGGGAGTTGTTACTAGGTCCAATCTTAGAAAACGACTACGGGCGTGTATTAGGAACCAAGGAGGTCAATTTGAGCAAGATTTAAAATAATAAGGTGTTTTAATTAAATCAAGTGTTATAAAACGTGTTTTTCCTACTGTGTTTTTGTTATTTCTTTATGTAAATAACTTGAGTATTTTAATTGTAAAGATAACTTGCGTTTTTTCTTATTAAATATTATTATTTTGTATTAGTATGAGTATTATTTCATCTACATTAGATATTTTTTTCATACTACTCTTAGTAAAATTAACCATAGTCATCCTTACTTGCTTGGAGAACCAAATGGGCAACAATACACAATGCATTCATAAAGTCCACTAAAGCAAATCAATGAGACGTGTTACGAGGTAAATTAATGACACTTAAAGAAAAAACCTTAGCAGGGTAGTATGGTAAAGTGCTAATAATGTTATTAATGTGCAGTTTACGTATTACCTACTCGGCAATAACTGAGTTTGTTGGGCGCTATCTTAGAATTTTGTACACTTATTATACCTTTTTAGAAAGCTAAGGAAACAAGAAATTTAATGACATCGTTTGTACGACCAGTTCAGAGTGGATATTGTTCACTAAAATCAATTGAAATTTCGATAAAGCAATTTTTTTTTATTGTTACAAGTTTTAGCTCTCATAACTCTAAAATTTTAACTGATTCATAACATTTGATGTTTTTATTTTATGGATAATTTATCCAGCAATCAGATAAAATAAAAATAAAATCCATGCATCCAGTATTTATTTTTATTTTTAAGGATTTCTCTTGAATTTTGGTAATTTTCCTAAAAAAGTTAAAGTATCGTGTATTTCCGAAACCAGTAGATTTCGACCAGGTGTTCCACACATTTTTGAACATCCCATGGGCTGTACTCTTACCCCCTTAAAACAATTACACCTATTTAAAGTCACCGCTGAAGACGCAATGTTTTTAAGTAAAATCTTATGGACGGATGAGTCCAAGTTTGACCGAGACGGCATAACGAATTATCACAATCTCCACTACTGGACTACACGGGGAGAAAATCCAAGAAAGTCCAAGGAAGGAGCTCATCAAAGAAGATTCTCTGTAAACGTATGGATGGGCGTTATTGACAGATACTTGGTGGGGCCATATTTCTTACCAAACAACTTAAATGGCGAAGCTTACGAGGATTTTCTTCGAAACCATTTATTCAACCTTCTCGAAGATGTTCCTGTTCGGGAAGATTTTCCACTAACTAACCGGGAAGAAATGATCTTCCAGCACGATGGCTGCCCAGCCCTTTACCGGGCTAGTGTTAGACAATGGCTGGATGAAACGTTTCCACTTCGTTGGATTGGCAGAGGAGGCCCGACGCCGTGGCCAGAGAGGTGTCCAGATTTGACCCCCTGTGATTATTACCTATGGGGTCACATGAAGACATTAGTGTATACAACTCCCGTCAATAATGTTGAAGAATTGAAAGCTAGAATCATAGCAGCTGCTAATCAAATACAGCAAGATCTTACGGGAGTTGTTACTAGGTCCAATCTTAGAAAACGACTACGGGCGTGTATTAGGAACCAAGGAGGTCAATTTGAGCAAGATTTAAAATAATAAGGTGTTTTAATTAAATCAAGTGTTATAAAACGTGTTTTTCCTACTGTGTTTTTGTTATTTCTTTATGTAAATAACTTGAGTATTTTAATTGTAAAGATAACTTGCGTTTTTTCTTATTAAATATTATTATTTTGTATTAGTATGAGTATTATTTCATCTACATTAGATATTTTTTTCATACTACTCTTAGTAAAATTAACCATAGTCATCCTTACTTGCTTGGAGAACCAAATGGGCAACAATACACAATGCATTCATAAAGTCCACTAAAGCAAATCAATGAGACGTGTTACGAGGTAAATTAATGACACTTAAAGAAAAAACCTTAGCAGGGTAGTATGGTAAAGTGCTAATAATGTTATTAATGTGCAGTTTACGTATTACCTACTCGGCAATAACTGAGTTTGTTGGGCGCTATCTTAGAATTTTGTACACTTATTATACCTTTTTAGAAAGCTAAGGAAACAAGAAATTTAATGACATCGTTTGTACGACCAGTTCAGAGTGGATATTGTTCACTAAAATCAATTGAAATTTCGATAAAGCAATTTTTTTTTATTGTTACAAGTTTTAGCTCTCATAACTCTAAAATTTTAACTGATTCATAACATTTGATGTTTTTATTTTATGGATAATTTATCCAGCAATCAGATAAAATAAAAATAAAATCCATGCATCCAGTATTTATTTTTATTTTTAAGGATTTCTCTTGAATTTTGGTAATTTTCCTAAAAAAGTTAAAGTATCGTGTATTTCCGAAACCAGTAGATTTCGACCAGGTGTTCCACACATTTTTGAACATCCCATGGGCTGTACTCTTACCCCCTTAAAACAATTACACCTATTTAAAGTCACCGCTGAAGACGCAATGTTTTTAAGTAAAATCTTATGGACGGATGAGTCCAAGTTTGACCGAGACGGCATAACGAATTATCACAATCTCCACTACTGGACTACACGGGGAGAAAATCCAAGAAAGTCCAAGGAAGGAGCTCATCAAAGAAGATTATCTGTAAACGTATGGATGGGCGTTATTGACAGATACTTGGTGGGGCCATATTTCTTACCAAACAACTTAAATGGCGAAGCTTACGAGGATTTTCTTCGAAACCATTTATTCAACCTTCTCGAAGATGTTCCTGTTCGGGAAGATTTTCCACTAACTAACCGGGAAGAAATGATCTTCCAGCACGATGGCTGCCCAGCCCATTACCGGGCTAGTGTTAGACAATGGCTGGATGAAACGTTTCCACTTCGTTGGATTGGCAGAGGAGGCCCGACGCCGTGGCCAGCGAGGTGTCCAGATTTGACCCCCTGTGATTATTACCTATGGGGTCACATGAAGACATTAGTGTGTACAACTCCCGTCAATAATGTTGAAGAATTGAAAGCTAGAATCATAGCAGCTGCTAATCAAATACAGCAAGATCTTACGGGAGTTGTTACTAGGTCCAATCTTAGAAAACGACTACGGGCGTGTATTAGGAACCAAGGAGGTCAATTTGAGCAAGATTTAAAATAATAAGGTGTTTTAATTAAATCAAGTGTTATAAAACGTGTTTTTCCTACTGTGTTTTTGTTATTTCTTTATGTAAATAACTTGAGTATTTTAATTGTAAAGATAACTTGCGTTTTTTCTTGATTATTACCTATGGGGTCACATGAAGACATTAGTGTATACAACTCCCGTCAATAATGTTGAAGAATTGAAAGCTAGAATCATAGCAGCTGCTAATCAAATACAGCAAGATCTTACGGGAGTTGTTACTAGGTCCAATCTTAGAAAACGACTACGGGCGTGTATTAGGAACCAAGGAGGTCAATTTGAGCAAGATTTAAAATAATAAGGTGTTTTAATTAAATCAAGTGTTATAAAACGTGTTTTTCCTACTGTGTTTTTGTTATTTCTTTATGTAAATAACTTGAGTATTTTAATTGTAAAGATAACTTGCGTTTTTTCTTATTAAATATTATTATTTTGTATTAGTATGAGTATTATTTCATCTACATTAGATATTTTTTTCATACTACTCTTAGTAAAATTAACCATAGTCATCCTTACTTGCTTGGAGAACCAAATGGGCAACAATACACAATGCATTCATAAAGTCCACTAAAGCAAATCAATGAGACGTGTTACGAGGTAAATTAATGACACTTAAAGAAAAAACCTTAGCAGGGTAGTATGGTAAAGTGCTAATAATGTTATTAATGTGCAGTTTACGTATTACCTACTCGGCAATAACTGAGTTTGTTGGGCGCTATCTTAGAATTTTGTACACTTATTATACCTTTTTAGAAAGCTAAGGAAACAAGAAATTTAATGACATCGTTTGTACGACCAGTTCAGAGTGGATATTGTTCACTAAAATCAATTGAAATTTCGATAAAGCAATTTTTTTTTATTGTTACAAGTTTTAGCTCTCATAACTCTAAAATTTTAACTGATTCATAACATTTGATGTTTTTATTTTATGGATAATTTATCCAGCAATCAGATAAAATAAAAATAAAATCCATGCATCCAGTATTTATTTTTATTTTTAAGGATTTCTCTTGAATTTTGGTAATTTTCCTAAAAAAGTTAAAGTATCGTGTATTTCCGAAACCAGTAGATTTCGACCAGGTGTTCCACACATTTTTGAACATCCCATGGGCTGTACTCTTACCCCCTTAAAACAATTACACCTATTTAAAGTCACCGCTGAAGACGCAATGTTTTTAAGTAAAATCTTATGGACGGATGAGTCCAAGTTTGACCGAGACGGCATAACGAATTATCACAATCTCCACTACTGGACTACACGGGGAGAAAATCCAAGAAAGTCCAAGGAAGGAGCTCATCAAAGAAGATTATCTGTAAACGTATGGATGGGCGTTATTGACAGATACTTGGTGGGGCCATATTTCTTACCAAACAACTTAAATGGCGAAGCTTACGAGGATTTTCTTCGAAACCATTTATTCAACCTTCTCGAAGATGTTCCTGTTCGGGAAGATTTTCCACTAACTAACCGGGAAGAAATGATCTTCCAGCACGATGGCTGCCCAGCCCATTACCGGGCTAGTGTTAGACAATGGCTGGATGAAACGTTTCCACTTCGTTGGATTGGCAGAGGAGGCCCGACGCCGTGGCCAGCGAGGTGTCCAGATTTGACCCCCTGTGATTATTACCTATGGGGTCACATGAAGACATTAGTGTGTACAACTCCCGTCAATAATGTTGAAGAATTGAAAGCTAGAATCATAGCAGCTGCTAATCAAATACAGCAAGATCTTACGGGAGTTGTTACTAGGTCCAATCTTAGAAAACGACTACGGGCGTGTATTAGGAACCAAGGAGGTCAATTTGAGCAAGATTTAAAATAATAAGGTGTTTTAATTAAATCAAGTGTTATAAAACGTGTTTTTCCTACTGTGTTTTTGTTATTTCTTTATGTAAATAACTTGAGTATTTTAATTGTAAAGATAACTTGCGTTTTTTCTTATTAAATATTACTATTTTGTATCAGTATGAGTATTATTTCATCTACATTAGATATTTTTTTCATACTACTCTTAGTAAAATTAACCATAGTCATCCTTACTTGCTTGGAGAACCAAATGGGCAACAATACACAATGCATTCATAAAGTCCACTAAAGCAAATCAATGAGACGTGTTACGAGGTAAATTAATGACACTTAAAGAAAAAACCTTAGCAGGGTAGTATGGTAAAGTGCTAATAATGTTATTAATGTGCAGTTTACGTATTACCTACTCGGCAATAACTGAGTTTGTTGGGGGCTATCTTAGAATTTTGTACACTTATTATACCTTTTTAGAAAGCTAAGGAAACAAGAAATTTAATGACATCGTTTGTACGACCAGTTCGGAGTGGATATTTTTCACTAAAATCAATTGAAATTTCGATAAAGCAATTTTTTTTTATTGTTACAAGTTTTAGCTCTCATAACTCTAAAATTTTAACTGATTCATAACATTTGATGTTTTTATTTTATGGATAATTTATCCAGCAATCAGATAAAATAAAAATAAAATCCATGCATCCAGTATTTATTTTTATTTTTAAGGATTTCTCTTGAATTTTGGTAATTTTCCTAAAAAAGTTAAAGTATCGTGTATTTCCGAAACCAGTAGATTTCGACCAGGTGTTCCACACATTTTTGAACATCCCATGGGCTGTACTCTTACCCCCTTAAAACAATTACACCTATTTAAAGTCACCCTGTATATCCGAATAGACTCAATAACGTTTGTTTTGGTCGAGAACGGCAAGCCTACTGTTGTCCATGCCAAATCTATTGACCACTGTAATATTTACCTTAGCCAAGGATTAAGGGCGTTCTTTTTGCACATAAATGAATTTAATTAAACATTGACGACTATTTAGCTAAGTGCTTTAGATAGCAATGATGAATGGATATTGGTAGTAATCTGTTAAAAACTGTAATTTTGATTTTTGGACAAAAGAGTAAACACACCTTTCCATGGCGATAGAAAAATACCACTTTTTAAATAATAGTTCAAAATATAGCAAACTTTAGAAGATGATTCAATTGACCAACGAAAAAGTTTGTAACAAATATGATAAAATTGCATTGTAACTTGTTATAACAAATCTTTATGTGAAGAAAATGAGTCTATTTATTTTTGTTTTAATACATATTAGGTTTTTTACAGTTTATCATTTATATGTAGTCATACTTAGCAAAACACCTTCATTATCAATGTTTAAAATATTAAAAAAAAAAAATATCCATCACGCCTTATCCCCGAAGGGGTGACAGAGGCATATTATATGCCCACTTTTCACTGTGTGGATTCCTGTCCCACGTAATAGGTGCAAAAATAGGTTTAAAAACAGTGCAGATCGTACTAGGTAGAAAGCCATGAAACTGCGAAACCACTGCGGAGTCATAGTGACACGTGACCAATATAATAGATATTCAAAATCGCTGACCAGCCGTGTCGCCTTCATTCCGAACAACAACGACCCAAACACACGAGAAAGGTTATGGTTTATGCTTGGTGTCCAAGAGGCGATCCTTATCTGTGTCGATACCGGCAAATTTACTTATGACCCCTTTGAATTTTCAGGATTAATCTATAGGATTGACGCTCGTTTAATGTTTGATAATGCAGACGGCTTCTCGGACTTTGTTTATCATATAATTTATGGAGAAGATCGCCGTATACAGATGTGCAACAAGATAAGAGACACCCTCGCCTCCAGCCAGACGAAGTATCGCTGGTGCGGAGCAGAAAATGAATCTCTCACAAATAGACTAATAATCGAAAATGCCTCAGAAATCAACGGTGGAAGTATTCAGCACCAATTCATTACCTTTACAGGTGAGCTTTCAGGCGAATGCCTGCATTTCCAAGCGAAACCATTACTCAATGAAGTAGAAGAGCAGCTAAATGAAATTGAAACTCCCGGACAAAGGAAGCTATACTCGTGCATGCTGGGATTTGCCTCACCGCATGAACCCATACTGTATGTAGGTAGTGCGCCAGGTCAGGGATGGATTAAAGCCCTAAAATCCATAAAATATCGCTCTACTGTAATTTCAGTCGATCCACGCCTTCTGGAACCCGACACAGCCTACGACTTTACAGTGTTACATCACCAAATATTCGTAAACTCACCCGAACAGCTGTGTGCCCTCATGACTTCTTTTCCTTATTACGACTTTAAAATATTTTATGTTAGAAAAAATAAAGACACCTCTGCAGTCATTATTACATTAATTTCAAAACACCTTCATTATCAATGTTTAAAATATTTTATGTTAGAAAAAATAAAGACACCTCTGCAGTCATTATTACATTAATTTCATTATTCGATACCTAACAATTTCGCGTTGAATATAAACAAAGAAAAGATGAGTTATGTATTGAAATCCATGATCTACTCCTGAGCGGCTGACATGAACCCCTAAATGTAGGGATTCAACACGGTCAGCGTTAAAAATTGTGGTGTTTGAACATGGACTAAACCACAATGAGACTGATTAGATTTAATGCCGAAGACTGATTTTAAATAATGTCTTTTTAACATACCACTCATCAATTGTCTTTCGTGAGTTTGTTAAACTCGGTATAGATTACTTATTGTTAAATTAATTTATATTTTTTATTGATTACAATTTAAGTTATTAATAATTATAATATCTTTATTTTGCATAGATTATATTAACGGCGCTTCCAAAATGTCATACACTATACCTATAGATAAATTTAATATTTTAACGTTACCACAGGTTAGGAACGCAGCCCACCTGTGAATAACAGGCAAGAAACTTAGGAAGGCATTTTTTATTGATTAAATTTATTTATGATGCCAGCAGATCATGTCCCGACGTCCCTTTCCTGCAAATAGTCTTTAGCAGCGTAACATCCATACTCACAAAGTTTATAAATATATTTAATGTTTAATCTCTAAGGTCACAGGAAAGCTTGTTGTAATTATTGTATATTCTCTCTCTAGAAGAAAATATGGATTTGTTAGTCTTTAACAAGATGATAAAAAGACAGTCTACAATATAATATTTAAGAATAAATATTATATTGTAGACTGTAAATTAGAATACTTGATACAGGTATATGAGGGCTATAGATTCAAAAGCGCCTCTGTCCAGTTTTTTACCCAACACGTTTTTAGATTATTGGCAACACATTGCATATTTGTCTATGACCTCACATAGTTACTTAAGTGCAAAGCCGTTTTTATCCCATACTAAATTCAATTTGAAATACTCGGTGAGGTGCAAAAACGCCTCTATTATTTAATGTAGTAACAAAAGAGCTTGTATCCCGCCTCGACCAATCGCAGAGCCGGGCTGTGTTAGAAACCGTAATGGCGTCCGCGTGTTGTTTCTTGAACATTTCGTCCCGTTATTTGTTGATTTTTAAATAGTAAAAGAAGGCAAAATGGAAGTTAATATTGCCTTAGTGCAGCATAATAAAGGAAGAAAACAGATCCGCAATGAAAAACAATGGAAACGTAACGTGCAAAAGCGTGCAAGGTAAGTTTCCCTGACCATGGTTTGGCCATGAAAAGATGATTAAAGGACGGGTCAATACCGTGATGACCAAGCAACAATATCGCGGCGAACGTCAATCTTGCAATAAGATTTATTATGATGATTGTTTAACTTTAAGGAAAATTTTACTCTTTTAAATTATTTTATTTTTTATAGATTTAAAAAAAATCACTGCTAAAAGAACAAATAAATATTTTATTGTAATGAATTAAGTACTTTTATTTAAAATATTGACATTGAATTAATGTAACTGTCGATTTATGCAAAAGTCATTCAAAATTTAACTTTTTAGGGTTCCGTACCCAAAGGATAAAAACGGGACCCTATTACTGACACTTCGCTGTCGGTCCGTCTGTAACGGGGCTGTATCTCAACAACGGTGATAGTTAGGCAGTTGAAATTTTCACACATGATGTATTTTTATTGCAGCTATAACAAAAAATACTAAATATTGGTGGTAAGCACATTTTTTGGATGGGTGACTAATTTTTTTTAGCAGATTTGTATTACTTTGTCCTGTATGTACGGAACCCTTAACGTCGTGAGTTTGATTCGCACTTGACCAGTTTTTTTTATATTACAGGTATTCTGCTAAAAGACCACCGGATATAAATGAAATAAAAAATTGTGCACATAAAAAATTGGGTAAACTTAAATGCAACGATTTACATCCTCAAGACATAAGAAAATTTCACCAAGCATTTTTTGCTAAGGCGGATAAAGTGTATCAAGACAATTTCATATTAAAATTCATAAAAGTCAGTACACCACAGAGACGAAGACGTGAAGTAAAAAACCGTGCTGAAGCTGATTTTTTTACGAAATATTATATTCGTATATAGAAAACCGTACAAATTAGTGAGAATTTGTCAAAACGCTTTTAAAAAAATATTAGGCGTCGGTACCCATAGACTCCGAAACATAGCAAAGAAATTTTTAGTATCAGGCCAAATTCCCCAAGAGCGTCGAGGTGGAGATAGAGTATCTAGAAAAACTTTAGCTAAAAAAGAAAATGTGATGAAATTCATCGAGACATTTCAATGTATTGAATCTCATTACTGCAGATCAGCTACGTCAACAAGAAAATATGTATCTTCGGACCTGAACATTAAAAAAATGTGGAGACTTTATCAAGAAAATCAGACAGATGAAAATCTTAAAGTGCGACATTGCTTTTTTAGAATATTTTTTGTAGTACACTATAATATTGGGTTTAAAACACCAAGAGTTGATATTTGTTCAAAATAAAGTGAGTTGTCGGAGAAAATTAAAAATGAGAAGGTGGAAACTGAAAAAGTGGCTCTCATGACGGCATTACGAATTCATAAATTGAAAGCCAAATGCTTTTATATGTTTTTGCGGGAGCTTGATGATGAAACGTTTACAATTTCGTTTAACTGCCAAAAAAATCAGGTTTTGCCTAAAGTTGCAGACCAGATTGCTTACTACTCTCGGCAATTGTACATTTATAACTTCACTATCGTGATAGGTACAAGTACAAATAAATTTCAAAAAGAAAACGACCGCATATATACGTGGACAGAAAATATCCACGCAAAATCTTCAAATGAAATTGCATCGGCAGTCTTTGATTTACTCTCAAAGGCAGATTTGACAGGGAAAAAAAAGATCCGAATGATGGCTGACGGATGTGGTTCTCAAAATAAAAATAGCACAATGATAGCAATGGTTGCTCATTGGTTATTGATGTATGCTCCAAGACATATTAAAACTATTGAACTCATTTTTCCTGTGCCTGAGCATTCGTTCATGCCGGCAGACCGAGTGTTCGGGTTCATTGAAAAGGAAGTAAAAAATAAGGAGGTCATACCCGATCCATCCGAATATCAAAATATATATGAAAGATATGGGGTTGTTACAAAATTGTGTTAAGACTGTAAAGTGAAAGATTGGAAGGCTTATGGTAGTGAAGTGATGAAGCCTCCAGCACAATATCATTTTAAATTTAATGAATGCAAGAGATATTATGTGGCAAGAGTAAAGAATAAGCCGGGGCGGTTTTTATTAAGAGGCGAAGTAAATTATAAAAATGATATGGGTGTTTCCAAAAGTGTAATGAAACGAGGTGTAACCTCGATGTCTGAGTTTGAAGTTAGAGACGTACCACCGTTACAAGTGAATGTGTCTGCCTTAAAACTTATCGACGTGAATAAATTGTTATGCAAACACTTCGTTGATAATTGGAAAACAGAACTTGGTTCTAGCCAGCTAAAATTTTACAAGAATGTTTTGGACGAAACTACTCCTGGTGAAGGCGAAAATGAAGAACCCTGTGAATATATGGAAGAAATTGGAATTTGTGTTTAATTTTTAAGGAAGACAATGTTTTTATTGTAGAAGGATAATTGTAGGGTATTTGAATATTTTATATTACTTAAATAATACTATTGTTAAAATTTTAGACTAATAAAACATTTATAAGTTAAATGTTTTCTGATTTCACACCCATTTGATTACTTTAACCATACTAGAACTGCTTGACAGTCTCGCATAAAACCGTCCACAAGGCCAGGTTATATGAAACCAAAACCGCCCCTATCCGCCCCGCAAAAGATCCATATCTTTTGTAATTGTTTCCCATTATGTCTGAAGCCATGGATACTCATGCCTCTCACGAGGAAGGCCCTTCAGGTCATAATTCCCGAGTTTTCAAGACGAACACGGCGGTCCGAAGACCCCGAGGTTCCCGCGGACGCGGTCCACGTGGAAGACCCACAGACCGAACGCCCTCTTGGCGTGTAACCCAAAACCGTAAGGTTGTCGCTGAAGAGGATGCGGCACGTAATCAACGATTTGCGCGAATTGGACTAGGTCCTGATCCAGCGCCTTCACACCCTGTAACTGCGAAGCCATTATCAACACCTGAGTTTCACTCCGTTCAGTTTCTAGGTATGGCACTTACGTCTTACGCCACTCCTCTGCCCATCTGTACACAAGGGATAGGGTTTATAGTCAATCAATATTACATCAAGATCCAACAACAACTTGGAGAAGCGCGTGTTGCTGAAAAGTGTTCAGTGTACCAGCTGTATCGCTATTCATAAGCACAGTTGTCGTACCATTTATATCGACTTAGACTAGAAGTGGTACCTAGATATAGTTATCGAAGTCAGTATCCCGATCCACCTATCGTTAGGTCGGAATGGCTTGAGTGTTTTAAGACACTCGAGTTAAACGTTGGATTCCACGTGGAAGACCCACAGACCGAACGCCCTCTTGGCGTGTAACCCAAAACCGTAAGGTTGTCGCTGAAGAGGATGCGGCACGTAATCAACGATTTGCGCGAATTGGACTAGGTCCAGATCCAGCGCCTTCACACCCTGTAACTGCGAAGCCATTATCAACACCTGAGTTTCACTCCGTTCAGTTTCTAGGTATGGCACTTACGTCTTACGCCACTCCTCTGCCCATCTGTACACAAGGGATAGGGTTTATAGTCAATCAATATTACATCAAGATCCAACAACAACTTGGAGAAGCGCGTGTTGCTGAAAAGTGTTCAGTGTACCAGCTGTATCGCTATTCATAAGCACAGTTGTCGTACCATTTATATCGACTTAGACTAGAAGTGGTACCTAGATATAGTTATCGAAGTCAGTATCCCGATCCACCTATCGTTAGGTCGGAATGGCTTGAGTGTTTTAAGACACTCGAGTTAAACGTTGGATTCATTACATCTTATATCCAACGAATTGGATGCGTCATTGCTAACGATGTACCTGTGGTACCGATGTTGATGTTAGATGAGTCACCCATTTATGTCAACATTTTTAATCTTAGGCGTATGTTGGTTGCGACGACTCGCAACGAAGATCGTTTTAACGATCTTATGGATCGTAATTCGATCCCTGGATTGGCCGTAACGAACGGCAGAATTGTTAATATCGACGCTGTTATTCCCGCTGATTATGACGCCGCAACGTTGTACCGCGATGCTAGTGCTGTTAGAACATTAATGAACTTCACCGCAGCTAAGATGCGCGATATGAATTTATATACCGGACGACTCGGACAGCTTGGAGAAGGTAGTCCTGCTGTGTTATTGAAGAGCACTTCGTTTCCTAACATGGATTCTGAAGTCCCAACAACACCTTTGGGAGTAATCCGCTCGGTTCTTGGCACTGTTGAAGACTTTTGGTCAGACCACAAACTATCCGATGAAAGTATACGCCTCGGAATACTAGGCCTCTATGTGAGAGAAGATGCCGGATTAGTTACTTCACCAACTGGAAACCAATGGTTGAATTCAAGTGCCGCTTGTTACTAGATCTCAGCGGATTATGCAGCCTATCTTCAAAGACTGATAGGATGATCCCTACTTAGGTAGATGCCTGGTCGGAGTATAATAATAACCAGATGTTCGCAATGTGAGCCAAACCTCCTATGCATAGTAATTCAATGCAAAACCGCCTCTATCCAACGTTTAGACGCAAACCCTAGTCTATCCAAATTAAAAATAAAAATAATAAAGAATAACGTTAACAATGCTTTCAAATAATGCAATTTTGTTAAAATTTAGATTATTTAACATCAAATGAAATCTAATTATTAAATAAAGCCTTGCTGTAGTAGCCGAAAAAGGTTTTTAGTATAATGTGAAAAAATTAAAAAACTGGACAAAAGGCGCTTTTAAATATATAGCCCTCATATCCAATATGTTATCAAATCTTATGAGAAAATATATTATTATGTGGTTATTATTTTCTAGTGGGGGACGCCGGCACTGCCGAGCGAGCGATCCGACCGCGTATTCTGCCGCCTACTTCGCTCATTTCCCCAGAGCGGGGATTATGTGGTTGATTTAGAATTGCATTTCTAACACTTGTTTCAGATTCATAGAGTAAATATGAAAACGAGTGTCAATTATGCATAAAAATTAAAAAAAAAATCATTGAAGGTAGTTTTTTTAGTATTTCATCTGTTTTCATGTATATATATATATATATATATATATATATATATATATAGTCAGGGATACAGGGTGAAGATAGTTATTTTTTAAGTATTTATTACAAAAAGTAAGATACTTGGCTACACATACATCCTATCATCCTTTATTTAGAAGGTCGTTTTAGAAAAAACCCAGCATTGAAATTAGAATACAGTAATTTTACAAAAGAATATTCCAATCTGGGGCATCTCTCGTTAGCAAAAGACGAGAGGAAAATAACTTATTATTTGTGTCATCACGCTGTGCTAAAACAAGAGAGTGAGTCGACCAAATTGCGTGTCGTTTTTGATGGGTCTGCTGCTTCTACATCTGGATATTCATTAACACGTTCGCGCGAGCAACGCCGTGCAAAGTCGTGGTGATATATTTTTGAAATGGCGCAACGTTATATCACGTCCTCTAGATTATCAATTTTTTCGGCGGAACTTCTTGCGACGTTTACTTTGAGGGCAAATTCCTTGCGCCGCAACACATTCGCTATTAGGATGTTTATACCGCCGCGTGACTTTCATAAGTTCATTTTCTTCAGAGTGTACGCACACATGTAAAAGTCCCACACACACATGCGCAACGTCGTACCACGTCTTCCCCTTGTACCGCGCTCCTCACAGTCAGTCGGCCTGCGCGCGTTCGGAGCACCTTACGTGTGTCTGTGGTGAGACTCAGTGAGCGTGAACGAATTACGACTAAAAGTAAGTAAATGTTGTAAATATTGTTGTTACGTTTAGTTGGGATAATTACATGCATGTTCGTGAATAATAAACATTGTCATAAAAGCTTGAACTTGAAATAAATTTGAAAGAAACTTGGTAACGGTTTTTCTGGGCGTGTTATTCTTATGCTTATTTTGAACTGTGAGGACATGTACTAATCATATAATAACTCGTGTTATGTTGAGTCATAATTATGTTTTACAATATTTAGATTATTATTTGCTTTAGTAAATGCATGATATGTATTGTTTTAGATGGATAAGTTCGATGAGCGTATTATGAAACTATTCGAAGAAGCGTCATCGGGAAGCACCATACCAGACCCATTTAGCGATGATGGTCAGTATGGATCGGATGGAGATTATAATCCTGGTGACGATAAAGTTAGTACTGACAGCAGCGCTACTCCTGAAAGGGCCAGAAATAGAAGTAAGTCATGTAATACTTCTAATAGATCTCAACCAGCAAATACAGCTCCGTTGCATAATCGTACTGTTAGTTCGAGCTCATTGTCATCATCTAGTTCAAGTTCATCGCCATCACATGATCTGGACCAAACTAAATCTCTACCGACTGATAATGACGATAATCAAGATATATCACATATGTCACTAAATGAAAATGTTCCACATAGTCCTAATGGATCTATTACTTCATGTGAATCTATGCTATCGGAATCATTACTTCAGTCTAACACTACTCAATCAATCGAAGAGCAACAAGATCCTAATTTTAGTTCGAATATTATACAAGACCCAGAACCAGGTCCTAGCAATGTACAGCAGCATCATATTAGACCTGTTACACCAGCTACGGATGTACATTGGGAACACACAACATCAGATATACCAGAATTCAATTTTAATTCTACATCAACAGGGTTCCAATTCCAAATTGATGACAATTTTTCAGTTCTTGATGCATTCAAGCACTTATTTCCATCACATATTGTAAGTCAACTTGTCGAACATACCAGTAACTATGGCAAAGCTTTATGCAATAAAAACAGACCAATGACTAGAAATAGTCGTAGATACTCTTTCAGAGAGATCGACGAAGATGAACTTCTGAAATTTTTAGGATTGTGTTTATTACAAGGACAAATATCTGTTCCTAAAAAACGAAAACTTTTTACCTATTCAGATATTCTTTACTATCATCCAATCTTTCCGTATACTATGTCACAAAGAAGGTTCGAACAAATACTACGATGTCTTTGCGCTTCAGACTTGAATGCTAAAGGTAGTGCCAAGGTCGATGGTTTTATAGATAGCATGTGCCAAATATTTCAAAACTGTTATAAACCCGAAAAAGAATTGTCGTTAGATGAATCTTTATTATTATTCAAAAGAAGATTAAAGTTCAGACAGTACATAAAGGGCAAAAAAGCACGATATGGAATATAATTTTATGAGCTGACGACTGCAGAAGGCTTTGTCCTAAATATATTAATGTATGCTGGAAAGGATGATGATCTTGCTGATAAAGGAAAGAAAACTGAAAAACTTGTTCTTCGACTAATGAGACCGTATTTGTTGAAAGGCCACCAACTCTTTATGGATAATTTTTATAATTCAGTGGCTATGTCTGAAAAACTATTAGATTTAAAAACACATAGTAACGGAACTTTAAGATCAAATAGGAAAGGTAATCCTAAAACAGTTGTTGCAAAAAAACTTAAGAAAGGGCAGCATGTTTGGGCGAGGAAACATAAAGTGTATGTATCTAAATGGGTCGACAAAAGACCTGTCCTCATGATTACTACTTTAAACCACCCTAAAATTGTAAATGATCAAAACAGATACGGTATATCTAAATTGAAACCGTTGGAAGTCTCGACATATAATAAATATATGTCAGGTATTGACCGTTCTGAACAAATGGTCTCGTACTATTCATCACCCAGTAAGACCATAAGGTGGTATAAAAAAGTGATTTTCCATATTCTGGATATAGCAGTTTGGAACAGCTTTTATATTTATAAAAAATATCGCAAAGCTAATGCTAAAAGCTATGGATTTCTAGACTTTCGTTAGGAATTGATACGTAGGCTTATTAAATTAGATGCAAATCTAAAACCAGAGAACCTTATAAAACATCACAGATTTGATAATCGAAAGAACATAAGAAACGAATCCATGCCATCATCGAACAATCAAGACACTTCTATTTAGACTGGTCACTGGCATGAAAAGATACCTAAGAAAAACCCTTCTGTTATGAAGAGTGTATTTTTGAAATGCAAGATGTGTACTAAAAACAAAATAAGAAGAGAAAGTAGCTATAGATGCAAAGGTTGCCCAGACAAGCCTGCTTTATGCCCTTCATGTTTTGAAGAGTGGCATAACCAATCACCAGCTTCATAGCTGCATAATATCGTATTGTAGGTGTATACCCATAGCTACTTAATCTTCTATTCATTTTCCTACCTAACATTATCTTATTTCCTTAATTTGTTAATAAATACTCAAAGTATTAAGGCTGATTAGAAGTAAAAAACGTTGAATTGTGCAATTATTAAGACTGGTAAAGATTTTTGATTAGAGTAACAAAATGGTTGTGAATATTGCTAAGAAAGATTATTTTTGTTAAGAAAATACTTATGTTTTGATTAAACTTTTATTCCTAGCCAGTTGTATTATTTAGATTTCCTAAATAAAAGATGACGTTCATGAACGTTGTGTCAGCATGGTATATCAGACATGCAAGATGGCGGCGTCGTGTATAAACGTCGGACGTGGAGTGACGTCGCGCCACATGGCATAGTACTAAGACATATATGTTGCGGCGGGACGTCTTTAGACGTTGTATAAATTTGTATAGGAAAAAGATGCGCCTCGCCACAACAATTCTGAGACAGGGTTGCTCACTCGAACGTGTTAAATGATATTTTAATGGTTGGTCCAACACTTCAGGACTCTTTATTTTCTATTCTTATTCGTGCAAGGCAATACAAGTTTCTTATAACAGCGGACATTGAGAAAATGTATCGCCAAGTCCTGGTTCACGAAGAGGACCGTGGGCTCTCACGTATATTATGGCGCGAAAACGAGGCGCAGCCAATTAAACATTTTGAATTGAACACGCTCACTTATGGCACCGCTTGTGCTAGCTACTTGAGCACACGCTGTTTATGGCAGCTAGGAGAAGAACAAGATGATGAATTCATAAAAAATATAATTCAAAGGGACTTTTACGTTGATGACCTAATAACAGGTGCTAATAATGAAATGGACTTAATGTATATACAAAATACTGTGTCTGAGGCTCTAAAGAGTGGCAGTGGAATTTAAGAAAATATAAAAGCAATAACTCAGCTGTTTTAAAAAACCTAGCCACAGATAATGGTAACAATTTGGTCATGAGTGAATCGTCTAGTACTCTTGGACTTGGATGGATTCCACATAAGGATTCCTTTTATTTTCCTAGTAATATTTTCTCTTTTGACAAGGATGCAGTCATAACTAAACGATTTGTCATGTCCAACTCATTTAAAATATTCGATCCATTAGGGATATTAAGTCCAATTATAATACAGCCCAAAATCATGCTGCAAAAAATGTGGCAACAAGGCTATGATTGGCATGAGCCAGTAAATGAAGAGCTAAGAAATGATTGGTTACAATTTACTGAGAATTTGATATGGCTACGTAATTTTCAAATTCAGAGACAAGTATTATGCGACACCCCTAACTGGATTGAGCTGCACTCATTTAGCGATGCATCTTTATGTGCATATGGTGCATCCATTTATTTAATTTAATCTACGCCGAATGCTTAAGAGATTATCTTGAAAATGACATCAACCGAACAAAACACCACAACAACAGCGACAGAATCAACAGCCGCTCAAACAACAATGTCGGAAGAGGAACAGAAATTTTTCTTTTTCGAAGACATTGTAGTAATGCCATGCTCAGAAAGCGAAGAGTCAACTGATCTGATAGAACCGCAAATGTATTTAGAATCTTTGGAAACTAGAGTTGCCAAGGCTCTGAATGCGTCGAAAGGACATACAGATTTAGTTCAACTAGCCGAAGCTTATGAGGATGACAATAAAATAAATATCAAACTGATGACAACCCCAGTGTCGTCAGCAGATTTTGATGCCCTGGTTACCGGAATGGAGCGAAAGGACACAGTAAGTGTAGAAACCCCGCTAGGAGTTTTCAACTTGCCAATCCCAACCACCGAAGCAATTCCAAAGTACCAAAAGGCATTAAACAACGCAGCCGCGGCTAGCATCAAGACACTTATGGATACATCATTTGTTATCCAAAGGAAGAGTCGATGCTATCCAAACGGTTAAGAGGGTCAAAATAATATGTAAGGAGGTTATCTCCAAGCACGCTAAATCAACAGCCAGACGTGATTTGATTGAGTCAATTCTATCAGTTATGATGGTTGAGCGTCTTAAAGAGAAACAAATCCAGAACATTTGTGACCACTACAGCAAACCAGAAATGTGGATAGATCCACTGACTTCTGGTTTATGGGTCGTCAACCTCGAGGAGAATCACCCAGCTATTAGAGCTGCGCGTACCAGGAAAGTTACGTCCATATACGAGTTAGACGATAATTTAACTCAAAGTCTAATCGCTCTTACTTTTTCCAAGAAAGCGCGGGAAACAGCAGCTGCGAAGCTAAACTTGTTTTCGAAGCTAAAAGGAAAGAAAAGAGACGACATCAAAGCGAACCCAAAGGGAGTTCTGGCAACAGTATTCTCAGAGGCTGAGCTATCACAGTCAGAAGTGAAGGCAATGATATTCACAAGACCGAGAGAACATACCACAGCGTGCCCAGCTTGTGATGTACCCGTCGAAATTGACGGTGTGACATACCATGCAGAGTGCGAAGTAGTCTCGTGGTTGGTGAATAACTTTTTCTTTAAATATGACAAAGATTTAGGAATGCTTTCGAACCAGAGAGTTGTATTCTTAGATCATAATCAACGAGCTTTGCTCGAGTCCATACAGAAGCATCATCGAACGTTAAACAGCCCGTTTAAAATCAATAGAGGTGCGCAGTATGCACTAATGCAGCGAGAAGGTCAAGGCCTTAAAAAGTTTACACACTAATCCAGTATTCGTACCAGGAACACCAGAGTGGATAGCTGCACAACAACGACAGCAACAGGCGTCTTCTAATAGACGTTGAGTAGTCGATTTTACGCAATGACCGCGGCCACGGCGAGTAGCATCGAGGGTACAGTCAAGCGAAGCATGTGAATATACGTGTATTTTATTTCAATTAATTTTCAGTTAACATTTTAAAGTAATGAACCAGGAGATACGTATAATTTAGCTAAAAAACTATTACTTTATTTAGAAGGTCGTTTTAGAAAAAACCCAGCATTGAAATTAGAATACAGTAATTTTATAAAAGAATATTCCAATCTGAAATAAAATATCTCAATTTATATAAGAATTTTAATTTTCACAAAAGGTCGCTGTTTTCTACAAGTCCAAGTACAGAAGAACCAGGATAACATGCCAAAGATGTAAAATACCTAATTACCTAGAAAAAGTAGAAAATTGTAAGTTGTTCAAACTAAGACTAATTTATAGGCTGATTTTCTAGTTCTCTTTTTTAAAGCACTTCAGATTTTGGGACATATTTTTTTATTATTAATATTTTTTTTTTTACACAGCTCCTACTAGCCCGAAGTACGCTAATATAAGCTTTTGTTATGGGATCTAGGCGACTGATAAATATACTTATATATTTCTAAATATATATATTTTATACATAGGAAACTCCCAAACTACGAAACAAACATTTGTGGATCACACAAATATTTTTTCCAACCCAGGAATCGACCTTGGACCTCAGTTGGATTAGATAGGGTTCTTTTTTATTTTGGCAGTACTACTGATTCACCAAGAACTAACTGTGGCTTTGGTAGATCTTTAGTTAGGCGGTTCACACTTTGAAAGTATAAGTTCTGCGAGTGTACAAGATAAAAAGGAGAAAATTGATGACAAAGGATAAAATATCCAAGAGTCTGTTTTGTATTCACACATGTAACAATAGACAATGTTGAAGTATTACGGCAATGGGCTCACCACATGTTAAGTGGGACAAAAATGCATACAGTGAAATGTGGGCGTATAGTTTGCCTCTGCCTACCCCTTCGGGTACAATGGCGTGACAATATATTTATGTATGTATGCTATAGTATTAATATGGGGTTGTCGTAGTAGGAATAACATGCGCTCTAGATAGTGTAGAATTAAGCCTATCAGATAATTTATAAAATATAAGAAGCACTTAAAGTATATTAAAGGTTAAGTAAATTAAACTTTTTACTGACTAACCTTACAGCAAAAATTAAATTTGCAGTTACTATACTATGTACCGTAAGAAAATAGAAACTACAGTAGTGACCCTACCCAGGGTGATGAAGACAAGCTGAATAAGTTTGCAAACACTAGGTACCTAAAAGGCATCTACGGCCACAAAACCTGCAGCGAAAAATCAGAAACCAGCAACGTAGGAGTTGAAATACCCTCAAGGTCACGATCACTACATTAAATAATAACCAAATTACTTAGATACAAATTTCAATATAATTGGTTAATATTTTGTTGGCAATTAATAAATTTTTCAATCTAGTTACATTTTTCATTCCTGTCACTTTTATTATTTTAGTATTTGTTTTAGTGTCTTCCAACATTTTTTTTTTAAATTCGCCCGATTACGGGCAGGCTATTGTCTTTCGACCATACTGCCTTGTATTTAGTTAGTATTTTACCCTTTAGTTTTGTGAATTTTTATAATGACATTCGTGTTTGTAATAAATAATAATCCACATTCACTAGGAAGGCTAGTATTGAAGTAGTAGTTTGAGAGAGGTCAATGTCCTTGGTTGACGTCAGCCTCAGCTGACTGTCAGTGTCGTCAATGTTTACATCGTAATCGTAGCTTTGAAACAAAGTATTTTATCTTGAACAGATTAACGTACATATTTACATAATTATAATGGGCCTTAAAATTAAATATCATTTACAGTTTCTAAAACAAATTTATACAAAGATACATATGTCGAGGGGTTCATTAGTAACTCCTGTAAGCTTTTCGGGACCCGCTCAGGCTTTTGTAGATGTCTAGCAGTTCACCTGACAGCACAAGGCGCTGAATGCTAAAAGACGAACACTCGAAGAATAGATGCTGCAATGACTGAACTTTCCCAGATCGACAATAATCACAATAAGGTGACTTGACCATTTTAAGTCTATGTAGATGATAATTTAAGTGACAATGACCGAAACACAGACGACAGATAGTTGAGTAAAATTTCCTATTAACAAAAGTACGACTCATGCAGAACCAAGGTGAAGAGTTTATTTTAACATTCAGCATAGCAAACCAGGTCCCTTTATTTTCAACTGTAATGCAATGTTCGGAATGTGTTGTCCATACTTGATACATGCGTTCTTTTAACAAGCTAACCACATCTCGTACAGCTGTATTGGGGTTATAAACATTTGAGTTTGTGTCAGGATTTGATATTAGTTGTTGTAATTGAACTATTTGTTTTGCCAGATAGTCGGCTTTCTCGTTCCCTGCTACTCCAATGTGTAAAGGCACCCAGACTAGACGTACCACAATATTCATTTCCAATAATTCAACCCATAGCTGTTTTATTAAATGAATTACATAATTAGTGCTAGCATGAAGTCTATTGTTTGCCAAATTTTTCAAAACACTGTCTATCACTAACCACTACCCACTTACTATGTTCTGAACCATGGTTAACAATGTGTTTCATAGCACTGAATATTGCAACAGCTTCAGCTGTGAAGACACTAGCAGCTTTATGCATCATTTGACCAATTCCTATATTTGAAGTAGGCTCATATAGAGCAAAAGAGACTGCTTTGTCATTTTTAGAGCCATCAGTATATATAAATTTGTGATCAGACCACTCTGCCAACATGGCATATACATCCTTTTTGGTTGGGAGGTCAACTTTTTGCTTTAAATGTATATCAATGGCTGAGAACTTACTATCAAATGTTCCTTGATAAATGATAAATGTTTATGCTTTTAAGAAATTTATTTGTATTTTGTAAACCTTGTAGCATATATAGTGGTTTTAAAGCTGACAAAGGAGTAGAATTGATCAAATTTGCCAGCAGGCTATTACCAGAGACAGCATGAAGTTTTAGTATATACCTTTCTTTTAAATAATTAAATCGAATACTTAATGGTGGGATATTACATTCAATCTGCAATGCATTTACAGGAGTACTTCTGAATGCCCCAGTTATTATACGCAAACACTGATTGTGCACAATATCTAAACTTTTTACAATCTTAGCATCTACAGCAAAACAGAAGAAACCATATTCGACGTGACTACGAACCAAAGATTTATACAACAATAATTTCCCCCATCATGGGCTGGCAAAGGAAACTTAGTCCATACAGCCTAGTCTTCAGCATTTATTATTTTCTTGTGATTATGTTTTAGTCCTGTCTAGTCGGTTTGTCGATGGCAATTCCTCAGTCATAGGTCCAAGTCCGTGCCCCAATAAGGCAGTGGATCCCTTATTGCAGCTCTCTATGGAAATTTGGCCCTAACACAAACAACACCGCTATTCATTGCAATATATCACTTTCTTTAACTAATGCACTTCCGAACTCTTTATATTCCACCATTATTAAATACAAAATCACGAATTTTACACTAGTTTTTAAAAATAATATACGACAAACGTGCGTCAGTGCTTATCTTCGCGCCAAGTCCTTATTTTTTTTAGTTATCTTCACGCATCTTGGGCAGGCAAAGGAAACTTGGTCCATACAGCATTGTCTTCAGTATTTATATTTTTGTATTATTTAGTCATGTCTAGTCCTTTGTCGATTTCAAGTCCTCAGTCCTAGGTCCTGCTCCTTGCCCTGGTAAAGTAGTAGACCCTTTACTAGGGCTTTCTATGGAAATTAGGCACTAACATAAAGAACACCGCTGTTCATTGCAACATTTCTCTATCCATAACTCATGCGCATTTTCGAACACTTTATGTATCATAATCCCCCATTATTAAACACAATATCACGAATAATACACTAGTTTTGGAAAATAAAATACGGCAACCGTGCGTCATGTTCAAGAATTGGCGCAAGTCCAATATTGATGTCAAGGCCAGTTCGATGTCGATTTCAAGGCCAGTCCTAAGTCCTTGCCCCAGTAAAGCAGTACACCCAGTACACCCTTTACCGCTGCTGAGATGTTGGCGCCAAGTGGAACACTTTATGTTTCATAATCCCCCATTATTAAACACAATATCACGAATTATACACTAGTTTTGGAAAATAAAATACGGCAACCGTGCGTCATGTTCAAGAATTGGCGCAAGTCTAATATTGATTTCAAGGCCAGTTCGATGTCGATTTCAAGACCAGTCCTAAGTCTTGCCCCAGTAAAGCAGTACACCCAGTACAGCCTTTACCGCTGCTGAGATGTTGGCGCCAAAATCATGTTATCTTTTCGCCATCACCCTAATCTTGGTCAGGCCAAGGAACTCTGTCCACACAGCCATATTATTAGTATAACCATGTCCATGGCCCGTTTTTGTCTACGTCAACTCCAGTCCTAAGTCCTGGCCCATTAAAGAGGTTTTAACTTAACTGCAGCTTTCTAGGGAGATTTAGGGCTAAAAGAACACCGCTGTGCAATATGCTTTAGGGAAAGGCCGTCATAAATCGCAGTGAAATGAGATGAGAGATGTGTCCTACAATATTAATATCTTGTCGCGCATACTCCACTGAACTTTACTGGGACAAGACTGACGTTAAACTACGACTATACTTAACCAAGATGTAGAAATCTTAGTAATAAGAAGAAAGTAGAAATATGAAATAAGATTAGCAAAAAGTAAGGTAACATGGCCTTCGTCATATAAATCGTATTGACCTAGCTAGTGACATCCATATTTTATTATTCTTTTTAAACCTGCTTACTTAAAATATCGCTATAGTACCGAAGGTAAACCAAAGTCGTCTCCGCTGCAGTGTTTTAGTGGTACCAACACACAAACATGTTTCACTAACGGCGTGGCCTAACAGTTTTTGTTAACACCCTAACATTTTTGCCGCGTTCGCTTGCGAGAAGGGGTAGTTACACATTTTATAAAGATTGGCTTAAAATTAAGGGAAAAGGCTAATTTTAAGAGTGAATTTACGAAAGTATCTTTGCAAGTTATTAGTTATGGAACTAAGATATTGTTTAGTTGCATAAGTTATAAAATAGGCGTTGCTTCTGATTTTTTTATAGATACAGTAGAATCTCGATTATCCGGACATATCGATTATTCGGACACATCGATTATCCGGATATCCGATTATCTTAATTTATTCTAAACGACACTTATTACCGATTTAAAAATGATTTGAGGGCGCGAAGAGATATCGTCGCTGATACTGCAATACTGCGTACAGGTCGCGCGGCGAATGATGAGCTCTGACAAATATTAGTGAGGATAGTTTGCGCATGTATAATCGCGCACAATATTATTACACAAATTATCAAGTTTAATAAGACTCTGCTTTGAACCTTTAAACATTTTTTTAAATTTTATAACGTAGGAACGTAAGTACGTGTATATTATTTACAACAAGTGTGTTCAGTGTTTTGCGTGAAATTATTAAACCATAATGGGTATTTTATTTAGTTTTCAGTGATCGTATTAAGAAAAACCATTTTTATTGCAATATTTTAATGTAGAAACGTCTAGAGCAAGCGAATGAAATTGTGTATTTAGGGAGTATGTTTAGCGCGATGGAAGATGTGATTCGGATGTAGAACGGCGAGTAGCTGCCGGAAACAGAGTTAACGGTGCTTTGTCCCAATTAGAAAAGCGACAGAGCATCGTAAAAGAAGCACGACTGGCGATTCATAACGCAGTGCTAGTGCCAACTTTGCTTTACGGTAGCTAAACCTGGGTATGTCAGCAGATGCATGAAAGTAAATTGAATGCTGTGGAGATGCGATCACTTCGAAAACTTCGTTATCTTGGCCGACCGAATACGTAACGAAGTAATACGCAATATGGCAGGTTTGAATGAAAGTGTCAGCGTTAAGCTGAAAAGGGCGTGCTCCGTTGGTTTGGACACGTCCAACGAATGAGTGAGGAACGATTGACGAAGCATATATATTGTGCGAAAGCAGAGGGTAGAAGAAGTCAGGGTAGGCCGAGACTTACATATGAAGACCACGTGAGCAGATTGCTCAAAAACGGAAAGGTCAAAAGTAGTAACAGTAGCGATGAAAGTTTTTTGTCAATCACCAGTCTGAATGACAGTTTTACGAGCATGCCGTCATTGATGGATGCTCTTCATGCTCAATTTGCCGACGTACCCAGGAATTTTAATGTAGTCCATATCAATGCACAAAGTATTCCGCACCATTTCCCAGATATGCTGACGACGTTTGAATGTAAGGATATACACGCTATCCTTATTTCCGAGTCATTTCTTAAACCTTCTCTCCTGTCTATCTCCTATTCTCTTCCCGGATTATCAGGAACGACCGCGTGGAGGGGTGTTGTGGTGGCGTGGCTATTTATTTACGCAACAATATTCTATTTAACATTATAGACATGTCATCGCAGCCTCCTCCATCGGACGCTGGTGAGCATCTCTTTCTAGAGGTAAACCTCTTGCACACTAAAATACTGCTTGGCGTCTACTACTGTCCATCACTGACCATTGATTTTTTCCACTCATTTGAAAATCTTCTAGAACGTCTTTGTCCTTCTTATAGTCACACGATCATAATGGGAGATTTGAATACATGTCTTGTGAAAGGCGACGCTCGCTCTTCTACCTTCCTTAGAACTATAGAGTCTTGCAATTTATCTGTCCTACCATCTAATACCACACATCATGTTCCCAACTGTACTCCATCACTCTTTGATCTCATTCTTGTCTCATCTACCGATCTAGTGGCTAAGCATGGGCAGTATCCCGCTGATGCGGTTTCGTACCATGACTTACTCTTTTTATCCTATACTCTTCGTCCTCCTAAACAACGTTCAAAAATTCTTATGCAACGCAACTTTAGTGGTATGAATCTCGATGAACTCTATGTCGATGCCTGCAATATTGATTGGGGCCCGCTTTTAGCCATGGAATCTGTTAATTGTAAGGTTAATGAACTGAATAATAAGATAATCGAGCTTTACAACAAGCATGCACCTATCCGTGCTGTGAGAGTGAGGCACTTACCTGCTCCATGGCACACAAACGAGATTAAAACTTTACTGGCGAAGAAGGCGGCAGCTAAATGTAGGTATAAAACTCGTCCTACTAATACTAATCACGAAAAATATATTACAATTCGCAATCTCTGCAATAAGGTGAAAGCACAACGTCAACATATACATAATTCGGTCGAAAACGGCGAACCCACAAAAGTATGGAAATTTCTTAAAACACTGGGAGTTGGTAAGTCGCAGAAAAAAAAAATGAAATTGAGTTGTTAAATCAACACTTCTCATCGTCGTCTAAATTTGATCAGACTAATAAAGAAATTACTTTACTATCACTTTCATCTCTTCCAGCTCCAGTCTATCCACCGTTTTCATTTAATCAATTATCTGATTGTGATGTTAAGAGATGTATTTTGTCGGTAAACTCAAATGCTGTGGGTAGTGATTGCATTAGCCGAAAAATGATACTGCCAATTCTAGACCACATCCTTCCTATTATTAGTCATGTACTAAACTATTCCCTTTCTTGCTCAGTGTTTCCCAAAGTTTGGAAAGAGGCCCAAGTTATACCGTTGCCTAAACAATCCAATCCAACTTCCTTATCCGAATATCGTCCCATCTTTATACTACCCTTCCTGTCCAAAATTTTAGATCGCCTCGTCCATACTCAAATTAGCTCTTATCTTACAAGAAATGATCTCCTTAATCCTTACCAATCTGGCTATCGTCCTGGTCACAGCACGGTGAGTGCACTCACTAAGATTACTGACGATATTAGACTAGGAATGGAGAATGGAAATCTTACAGTGCTGTGTTTGCTCGATTTTAGTAGTGCCTTTAACACTGTAGATTTTGATCTCCTTCTTGGCATCCTACGCTCTATTAACATATCTCCAACAGTAATTGATTGGTTTCGTAGTTACCTGTTTGGGCGCCGGCAGCGTATTCGTCTTGAAGAAACTTATTCATCGTGGTCTAATACTTCTGTCGGTGTTCCGCAGGGTGGCGTGCTTTCTCCTCTACTCTTCACGATTTTCATTAATTCCATCTCCAATTTATTAACTCCCTCCTACCACCTTTATGCAGATGATCTCCAAATATTTACACAAGCACCATTGCAAGATCTATCTGAAGCTTTCTCAGGCATCAACTGTGATTTGACACGTATATCCAGCTGGAGTAAGCTACGTGGTTTGGAAGTGAATCCCTCCAAGACGCAAATTCATGTGGTTGGTAGCCCTTGGATGATTTCTAGAATTGACTGGACGCATCTCCCGAGCATTGTATTTAATGGAGTGGTAATACCTATTAGCACCGAAGTAAAAAAATTATTATAATTATAGATAATACGTTATCGTGGCGACCACAGATGAGTGAAGTTAGCCGTAAATTGTATGCATCAGCAGGTTGCGAAACTTTTTGCAAACAGCCACTAAAGTTGCACTTGCACAATCTCTTCTTCTCCCTTTGCTTGACTATGCTTCTGTCAGCTATCTTGATATCACCGAGGAGCAACTTGATAAACTTGAGCGCCTACAAAATTTTTGCATAAGATTCATATTTGGATTGCGCAAATATGATCACGTGTCAGAATTTCGCAACTTACTCAGGTGGCTTCCAATTCGCCTTCGTCGGAATACTCATATTCTTGCTTTGCTCTATGGCATTCTCTTTAATCCCCGTACTCCCAGATATTTAAAAGAACGTTTTGCGTTTCTTCATGACACACATTCAAAATTCTTGAGGTCGTCGAATTCGTTGGAATTGGCAATACCTATGCATTCCACAAAATTTTATGATAAATCTTTTACTGTTCAAGCTGTAAGATTGTGGAATGCATTGCCTGTGTCCATTAGGCGTGCGCAATCACTGAATGTTTTTAAAAGTATGGTCAAGGAGCATTTTCTTACGACTTGACTGCTGGGTTCCTTTCAGTATATGAGGACATATTTATATTGTTAATATTTCATTATACTTTTATGTACATATATTATAATGTATGTATGTATAAAAATAAAATACACTATTTTTATATTTATATATTTGTATGTGTAGGTATATATCTATTTATATTATTTACCATGTATTTTTATATTTATTTATTAATATGTAGTATTAATGTTCCAATAGTCTTAATACTCAAATTACTACTATTTTAATTTTTTATTTATTTTAGTTTATTTTATAATTTTAAATTAGGTTAGGTCTATGTATCTATTCCTATATTTGTTTTAGATATACTAGTCATCACTTACACCAACAACTACACACTATAGTGCTGGTTCTTTGAATTTATGTCCATCCTAAGGTTGCCTGTAAGAAATTGCTTTTAGCGATAAGGCCGCCATTTGTACATTTTACTATTATGTAATCCTTAATTTTAATGTAATGATTGGTGTACAATAAAGAATATTCTATATATATATGAATTTATATTATGTATTATAAGTATATATACTTAGGTCATAATATTTTGTGTATATTTTGTACTTTGTTAATGCTAATTAATAAACTTCAAATTGTATTGTTTATACATAAATGCGCCTACCTCGTATTTAGCTCTGCACCACCCAATGGTTGACTGGTAGAGAATGCCTTAGGCATTAAGTCCGCCAATGTACTTTCTTTGTGCATAAAGTTTAAATAAATAAATTTATAGGGAAGGTTTATATGTATAATTTGTTAAGTTTTTGTATACATTAACTTAATTATAACAATATATGTTGGCAGCGTCGGAAAAAATGAGCCGTCTGGGAGCTTTTAACAAAACCATTTGAGATATAACAAAATAATGTAATAATATAATAACAATTATAAATGCAGCGCTCGTGATCTCAGTGTTCTGTAAACGATCACTGAGTTACGCAAATTTCACTATGGCTGGCCCTCGGATGGGTGACCACTTTGTGGCATTTACATTTGCTTCGGAAGGCACGTTAAGCCGTTGGTCCCGGTTGCCAGTAAAATGGCAGTCGTTAAGCCTGGTTGAAGGCCTTATGGGCGGCTTGAAAAAATTTCAACAGCAGGTAGCCACAACCTGCGTCTGTCTATTTCAACACGGCAATGGGCTCACCACCTATTACGTGGGACAGGAATCCACACGGCGAAAAGTGGGCATATAATATGCCTCTGCCACCCCTTCGGGGATAAGGCGTGATGGATATTTATTCATTTTATAATTATAATAATATAATAATATTGTCATTATTGAAACTCCGGTACCTGATGCAGTTCGTCTCTGAATAGCTTTAAGGTCAATTTTTATTCCCTCCTTAGCTTCCTTTTTCATGAATTGCAAGACTTTATACACCATTTTTCTCGATTGCCGACGTAAAACGTTATTGCGTCTTGGCATATTCACAAAATCTTAAAAAAAGCTAAAAATTAAAAGTAAATAAACCAATTGAAACTAAAAACAATAACAGTCAACAAACACGGAATGTAACTAATAATATATTAAATTTTAAAAACATTAATTATTCAATCTATTCCCGACTGTATTCTAGGAACGAATGAGCAGGATAACAAGCTACGTTTAATTCAACTTTTTTCGCGCTCGCTCGTATGGCGCGATGACACCCCCGAATTCTCGGCGTTCGGAAACGTTCGTGTGATTACGTAGCACGAGCTTCCTCCCGCTCCCCGCGCCCATTCCCTACGACACTAATATTGCGTACTGCGCAAGTGACTCGCTACAACTCAGAGGGACCAAGATGTTTGAATTCACCTATAAACAAATACCTATCAATCAACAATGAAAGAATTCACTTTACGTAGATTATCCGACTGTGATTTTTTAAATCCATCTTTAAATTTATTGCTCATTATTACAGAACACAGAAGCAATAACTTGTTGCAAAAAACTTCAAAATACCGGCAGTTTTCACTACACTAACCACGAATATGCGTACTGGACGAATGCGATCGCGCGCGGACTGTGTAAAATGACGTCATCAGTATCCACGGCCGGGAGGCGCGCGTTTATTAATAAGGCTCGATAAAATATTAAATAACTTAGTCATTTATAGATGGATTTCAAAAATTCAAAAAGTAGTGTTCTTAGAAAATCATAACGCATGCAATGTAATAGTCAAAATTGGGTTCTCCCGTTATGTGACTGATCCTCATTGGTATAAATATTTGATCAAACAATTTTATTTATTTATTTAAACCGTTTTTCTTTCTTGTCTAGATTAGACAGTCAATTTACTCGGGGCATCAATACCTCAATACGCTTTTAAAAATCTTGCCAAAAAGATTATTTTATGTACGTGACAGTATCGACACTAGTAACAATACGTGTCGACAAATCGCGGAGTAGTGTGCGGCAGAGCACTAGTGTGCGTGTAGGATTTCGACCACTCCTGCGTTCACGCTCCTACACTCCCGCCCTTCACCCCCTGTTACCCCGCCAAATAGATCTAATTTATGAGTTCTGCGCATGCCCCTTCCATTCTTACAGAGCTCATCATTCGCCGCGCGACCTGTAACTAACAGAGGATGATACCGCGGAAATACAAAGTAGCAAATTTGAGATTTCGCGGCATTGGGCAAGATATGTCGATTGGCTATGTACCACATTCATAGATTCACGTTTCGTTCATTCAATCGGCAACCAATCACAATTAGTTAAAATCGCGCGAGCGAAGCTGTCAAAAATATTTTCCAATACCGCGTATTCTTGCTAAATCTTGCTTGTTCTTGCTTGCTTCTTCTTAAAATCTAGAAATTCGCTTATTTTAAATGTAAAATGTCCACTAATTGTAGTAACGATAGTTCAGCAGTTTTGATTTTTTATGTTTTACTTTATGTTCTAGCTAGTTACGCGGTTTTCTTTTAAATAATCGTATACATAATTGTATTTAGAAAACACTAAGTACTAGCCCCTACTTGGTGGAATTAGTGGAAGCCCTTTCGATCGCATAATCTTTTTCAGCATAATGTAGTTTGGCATAACAGTTTCAGCAAAAAGTTTTCTCGCATAAATTATGATAGGCAGAGTGTTATAAACGCATAATGGTTTTAAAAAAAAAATGTGCTGTATTAGCGCATCATATAAAGAAGTTATGGGAAAATAAAGTATGCCAAAGGATGTATTCTGTTTGAACGTTATGCGAAACGAAGAGTATGCAAAAAAACGTTATGCAGTTTTAAGTAATGCCTTTTAAATTTATGCAACCCAATACGGACCCGGAATTAGTTATACGTAATTGAATAGACAGTCTACTTTACCCCTTTTTCTTTTCTTATTATGACCGGCTTTGATTCACATCATTGTCAAAGGTTTGATACGACAGTTTAGAACACTCTAATATTATACACAACAATATTCGGGTCCTAAGTGGGTTGCAAAAATTTTAGAGGCATAACTTAAAACTGCATAACGTTTTTTGGCATACTCTTCGTTTCGCATAACGTTCAAACAGAATAAATCATTAGGCATACTTTATTTTCCCATAACTTCTTTATAATAATGATATACCCGCATAAATGTTTACGCATATTTTTTTTTACAATAACGATTACTAATCATAACATTTATTGGCATCACACTCTATGGCATAAAGATTACAAGTCATATATATCTAAGCTTCTATTCTTGTCGTCGAACCATGAAAGAAGTCTTCGTTCTTCAAATAATCAGCTCCTCCTATGTCCTTCACATACTACTACTTTTTTGGGTTCGTCTTTTTATGTCCAATCTCTTTTTTCCTTTGGAACGCGCTTCCCGCCGAGGTCAGACTGTTAAATAGTTGCAATATATTTAAGGCTAGAGTGCGGCAATTACTCTTTTCGGAGGAAGATAGGTAAGATAAACAAAAAACTGTTCGAAATTCTACCTGACTTATGTATATATAGGTATGTATGTATTTCTATGTAAGTGTGTAAATATTAATAAGTAATTGTATGTATTTATAATAATATATAATATATATGAATTTATATTATGTATTATAAGTATATATACTTAGGTCATAATATTTTGTGTATATTTTGTACTTTGTTAATGCTAATTAATAAACTTCAAATTGTATTGTTTATACATAAATGCGCCTACCTCGTATTTAGCTCTACACCACCCAATGGTTGACTGGTAGAGAATGCCTTAGGCATTAAGTCCGCCAATGTACTTTCTTTGTGCATAAAGTTTAAATAAATAAATAAATAAATTTATAGGGAAGGTTTATATGTATAATTTGTTAAGTTTTTGTATACATTAACTTAATTATAACAATATATGTTGGCAGCGTCGGAAAAAATGAGCCGTCTGGGAGCTTTTAACAAAACCATTTGAGATATAACAAAATAATGTAATAATATAATAACAATTATAAATGAAGCGCTCGTGGTCTCAGTGTTCTGTAAACGATCACTGAGTTACGCAAATTTCACTATGGCTGGTCCTCGGATGGGTGACCACTTTGTGGCATTTACATTTGCTTCGGAAGGCACGTTAAGCCGTTGGTCCCGGTTGCCAGTAAAATGGCTTGAAAAAATTTCAACAGCAGGTAGCCACAACCTGCGTCTGTCTATTTCAACACGGCAATGGGCTCACCACCTATTACGTGGGACAGGAATCCACACGGCGAAAAGTGGGCATATAATATGCCTCTGCCACCCCTTCGGGGATAAGGCGTGATGGATATTTAATCTTAATTCAATATTGGTATCGTTGGACGTAGATAGTTTGTTTACAAACGTTCCTTATATGGAATGCTTAAAAATCATAAATAATATGTTGCAAATTAAAAAATTACATCCAGAACAAATTAATGATATTTTACGCTTGAAGGAGCTTTGTATGAAGCAAAATTACTTTCAATTTAACTATGAATATTATGTACAAAAAGAAGGTCTAGCAAGGGGCTCGCCTTTAAGCCCCCTAATGGCAGACATATTTATGGACTATTTTGAAAATATAAATAGAATCAATAACAGTCATATTTCATATTATTATAGATATGTAGATGATATAATAATGAATTGGACGGGTACCCATAGACAACTAAGTATATTTCTCAGTAACTTAAATGGCATTCACCCTAAAATTAAATTTAAATTAGTGATAGAACAAAATAATTTATTAAACTTCCTAGACCTATCAATTTCAAAAAATGGCACAAAGCATAGTTTTGAAATATTCCGTAAACCAACATATACAGATACTACAATCCCTTTTAATTCTTGCCACCCGTGGCTGCACAAAATGGCGGCTTTCCATAGTATTATTCATAGGCTATTAAATGTTCCATTAAGCGGAGAGGCATTTGGCAAGGAATTGAATATAATTTGTTGCATTGCACAATCTAACGGCTATAGCTCAAAATTAATACACTCACTTTTATTAAAAAAGCAAAATAAAATGGTTAAGCTCCTTTTGTACCCATCAACTAAAGAAACCAAAAAGTATACTTCTTGTCTCCCATACTTTGGGCGTATCACACATCGTGTGGCGAGGGTACTTAAGGAAAATAATGTTTTCTCGGCCTATAGACCTCAAAATACCTTAAAAACATTATGTAATGGTAAAGATAGTATTAGTAATAGCAAAAAATCCGGTATTTATAAGTTGAAATATGATGGTTGTAGCAATGTTTATATAGGCCAAACTGGTCGTTTCTTTGATACCAGATATAAGGAACACCTAGAAGCATTCCGAAACGGTCACACAGATAAATCACATTTCGCGAAGCATTTGCTGGACACCGGGCATATTTTGAATGATAACAACAGTTTTGAAATATTACATTTATGTGAAAAGGGTCTAAAAATGTCCGTATTAGAGCAGTTGGAAATTATAAAACGGGACGGGTGTACTTTGCTGAACGAACAAACAGACTTCCACACTTCGGTTTTGCTTAGTTTATTCAAAAACAGACAAAACAACTAGAAGTCTACATCGCGCTATCGTTTGGTTGCGTTCGAACTATAAAATGTTGAGGTGAACGCGTAAGTACTTTTGCTGCCAAACAGTCTTGATAATGCCTCGTGTGTAGGCGAAACACGTGTCGACATCGTACGACATTCTAAAAAAGCGGAATATTGCAAAAATAACATTTAAAAACAAAAATAATTATAGATTTTTTTAAAATGGATTTCCGCCTTGTAACGCCTGATTCAATTAGTTAGGATATTTATTCATTTTATAATTATAATAATATAATAATATTGTCATTATTGAACCTCCGGTACCTGATGCAGTTCGTCTCTGAATAGCTTTAAGGTCAATTTTTATTCCCTCCTTAGCTTCCTTTTTCATGAATTGCAAGACGTTATACACCATTTTTCTCGATTGCCGACGTAAAACGTTATTGCGTCTTGGCATATTCACAAAATCTTAAAAAAAGCTAAAAATTAAAAGTAAATAAACCAATTGAAACTAAAAACAATAACAGTCAACAAACACGGAATGTAACTAATAATATATTAAATTTTAAAAACATTAATTATTCAATCTATTCCCGACTGTATTCTAGGAACGAATGAGCAGGATAACAAGCTACGTTTAATTCAACTTTTTTCGCGCTCGCTCGTATGGCGCGATGACACCCCCGAATTCTCGGCGCTCGGAAACGTTCGTGTGATTACGTAGCACGAGCTTCCTCCCGCTCCCCGCGCCCATTCCCTACGACACTAATATTGCGTACTGCGCAAGTGACTCGCTACAACTCAGAGGGACCAAGATGTTTGAATTCACCTATAAACAAATACCTATCAATCAACAATGAAAGAATTCATTTTACGTAGATTATCCGACTGTGATTTTTTAAATCCATCTTTATATTTATTGCTCATTATTACAGAACACAGAAGCAATAACTTGTTGCAAAAAACTTCAAAATACCGGCAGTTTTCACTACACTAACCACGAATATGCGTACTGGACGAATGCGATCGCGCGCGGACTGTGTAAAATGACGTCATCAGTATCCACGGCCGGGAGGCGCGCGTTTATTAATAAGGCTCGATAAAATATTAAATAACTTAGTCATTTATAGATGGATTTCAAAAATTCAAAAAGTAGTGTTCTTAGAAAATCATAACGCATGCAATGTAATAGTCAAAATTGGGTTCTCCCGTTATGTGACTGATCCTCATTGGTATAAATATTTGATCAAACAATTTTATTTATTTATTTAAACCGTTTTTCTTTCTTGTCTAGATTAGACAGTCAATTTACTCGGGGCATCAATACCTCAATACGCTTTTAAAAATCTTGCCAAAAAGATTATTTTATGTACGTGACAGTATCGACACTAGTAACAATACGTGTCGACAAATCGCGGAGTAGTGTGCGGCAGAGCACTAGTGTGCGTGTAGGATTTCGACCACTCCTGCGTTCACGCTCCTACACTCCCGCCCTTCACCCCCTGTTACCCCGCCAAATAGATCTAATTTATGAGTTCTGCGCATGCCCCTTCCACTTTCTTACAGAGCTCATCATTCGCCGCGCGACCTATAACTAACAGAGGATGATACCGCGGAAATACAAAGTAGCAAATTTGAGATTTCGCGGCATTGGGCAAGATATGTCGATTGGCTATGTACCACATTCATAGATTCACGTTTCGTTCATTCAATCGGCAACCAATCACAATTAGTTAAAATCGCGCGAGCGAAGCTGTCAAAAATATTTTCCAATACCGCGTATTCTTGCTAAATCTTGCTTGTTCTTGCTTGCTTCTTCTTAAAATCTAGAAATTCGCTTATTTTAAATGTAAAATGTCCACTAATTGTAGTAACGATAGTTCAGCAGTTTTGATTTTTTATGTTTTACTTTATGTTCTATCTAGTTACGCGGTTTTCTTTTAAATAATCGTATACATAATTGTATTTAGAAAACACTAAGTACTAGCCCCTACTTGGTGGAATTAGTGGAAGCCCTTTCGATCGCATAATCTTTTTCAGCATAATGTAGTTTGGCGTAACAGTTTCAGCAAAAAGTTTTCTCGCATAAATTATGATAGAGTGTTATAAACGCATAATGGTTTTTTTAAAAAAAATGTGCTGTATTAGCGCATCATATAAATTACAATCTAGCCATAAGACTAATAAGTAATTACACTTTATCCTAAACTGCTAATGTAGAGTACTAATAATGGTTTTATTGGCATAACTTTAACTTACTCTAATTTTTTTACCATAAATTTACCCATTGCCATTGCAATTTGAGATTTGACTAAGAATATTTAAGAAATGAGAAAGACACCTTTGTAAATAATCATCTCACTCATAGCCAAGTTTGTAAGCTGTAACATAATATGAAATTATATTTAAAGTGTTATAAATTTTAGACTACTCTTGAGCAAAGTAGTAAATAGGCACGACGACGAGCGAAGCGAGGAGGAGTGTTAGGTTACTTGTGACCACAACGCGCGAGCAGAGCGACCGAAGCGAGCGTGCCGCGTCAGCGGCCGGCGATGCGCCAGAACTGAATCGCTCGTTTTAATCTACCTAATTCTTTTTGTATTTTATGTATATATTCTATATATAAGTGTTGACATTTTGAACTTCAGTATAGTGACTATCGACATTTTTAATCAGTGGGCATTTTAAGCTTAGACAGTTCAAGCTTAGATATATATGACTTGTAATCTTTATGCCATACAGTGTGATGCCAATAAATGTTATGATTAGTAATCGTTATTTTAAAAAAAAAATATGGGTAAACATTTATGCGGGTATATCATTATTATAAAGAAGTTATGGGAAAATAAAGTATGCCAAAGGATGTATTCTGTTTGAACGTTATGCGAAACGAAGAGTATGCTAAAAAACGTTATGCAGTTTTAAGTAATGCCTTTTAAATTTATGCAACCCAATACGGACCCGGAATTAGTTATACGTAATAGAATAGACAGTCGACTTTAGCCCTTTTTCTTTTCTTATTATGACCGGCTTTGATTCACATAATTGTCAAAGGTTTGATACGACAGTTTAGAACACTCTAATAATATACACAACAATATTCGGGTCCTAAGTGGGTTGCATAAGTTTTGGCATACTCTTCGTTTCGCATAACGTCCAAACAGAATAAATCATTAGGCATACTTTATTTTACCATAACTTTTTTATACTAATGATATACCCGCATAAAATATTTACGCATATTTTTTTTTACAATAACGATTTTTAATCATAACATTTATTGGCATCTCACTCACTCTCCCATAAAGATTACAAGTCATACATTTAGTATACCATAATGTTAACAAGTACATATTTTTATTTTTATATCTAAGCTTGACTGTCTTTGAAATGCCCCCTGATTAAAAATGTCGATAGTCACTTTTCTGAAGTTTAAAATTTAAACACTTATACATATATAGAATATATAAATAAAATACAAAAAGAAAGTAGGTAGATTAAAACGAGCGTTTCTATTCTGGCGCATCGCCGGCCGCTGTCGCGGCTCGCGCGTTGTGGTCACAAGTAATCTAACACTCCTACTCGCTTCGCTCGTCGTCGTACCTATTTACTACTTTGCTCAAGACTAGTCTAAAAAAAATAACACTTAAAATATCGTTTAATAAGTTACAGCTTAAAAGCTTGGCTATGAGTGAGATGATTATTTACAATGGTGTCTTATCATTTCTTAAATATTTTTATTTTTTATTATTATTTATTTATTTATTTATTAAACGGTTATCGATACCTCCATTATGCGTTTTGTATTTTATGATAAATTATCTTTAGGCGTATAACAATTATACCCTTTACATTTATGCTGATTAAAATTATGATAATAAAATTAGAGTAAGTTAATGATATTATATTACTTTATCGAATGGCCAAGGCGAGGGAACGGAAGACGAGGGATGTATCTCTAATAAAATGCATCAAGAGCGAAAGAGGTGAGGTGTTGTTTAGTGATGAAAAAATTACAGGACGATGGAAGAGTTATTTTGAAAGACTATTAAATGAGGAAAACGATTGGAGTGGACAGACAGAAAATATTGCAGTAAATGTGGGATTAGTAAGAATGGTAGGTATAGATAAAGTGAAAGAAGCTGTAAATGGAATGAAGAATGGGAAAGCGACAGGGCCAGATGGAATACCAGTGGAAGTCTGGAAGTTGTTAAAAGGGGATGCATGGAAGTGGCTGGCTTTATTCTTTAATAAGCTAATGCAGGAAGAAGAGGTACCCGATGAATGGTGCACGAGCTTGCTGGTGCCCATTTTTAAAAATAAGGGGGATGTACAGGACTGCAATAGTTATCGAGGAATAAAGCTAATGTCACATAGTATGAAAGTGTGGGAAAAAGTAATTGAGCGACGACTGAGAGAAGAGAGTGAAATTTCTCAGAGCCAGTTCGGTTTTATGCCAGGTCTGGGAACAGCGGACGCCATTTTTAGTATTCGCCAATTGTGCGAGAAATACAGAAGTGCACGTAAAAATTTGCACATGGTGTTTGTTGACCTCAAAAAGGCATACGACCGAATACCGCGAAAGGTGTTATGGTGGGCCCTGGAGAAGAAAGGAGTGCCTGAGAAGTATGTGCGGTTGGTCCGAGCAATGTATAGTCGATGTAGTACCCAAGTTCGGTCTGTAGCAGGTACTACTAGTGGTTTCGGTGTCAATGTAGGCTTGCACCAGGGGTCGGCTCTTAGCCCATACCTCTTCCTCATAGTCATGGACGCCCTTACGGCGGACATACAGGAAGAGGCTCCCTGGTACATGCTGTTTGCAGATGACATCGTACTAGTAGCCGACGAAGGCCTTGAGATCCAGAGCAGACTGCAGATGTGGCGACAAAGACTGGAGAGTGTTGGCCTCAAAATGAGTAAGTCCAAGACAGAGTATCTGTTTGTGATTTTGGCGGTCTCTCCAGTTTTGTCGCCGTATCTGTTGACGGTAGACCGTTACCGGTATGCTCCCAGTTTAGGTACCTGGGGTCACTTATCCAGAGCAATGGGGAAATCGACCGTGACATTACACATCGGATCAATACTGGATGGATGAAATGGCGATAGGTCACGGCCACAACATGCGATCCACGATTGCCCCTCAAGCTGAAGGGCAAAATATATAAAACCATTATAAGACCTGTGGTATTATATGGATCAGAATGTTAGGCCGTTAAGAAGTTGGATGAAAGAAGAGTGCATGTAACTGAAATGAGAATGTTAAAAAAATTATGCGATCGAAAGGGCACCCACAATATTCGACGCTATTTTTCACATGTGGGTAGTTGCAAAACTATTCACTTGTGAATTACCCACATGTGAAAAATAGTGTGTATCATGTAGATACGTAGATTACAAGGTGTTTCTCTTTTATTTTAGAGGATTATGGAAGAAGATTTAGAGTTTGTTGACGAAACTGAAATTTGTAAAAAATGCCGATGTCAATAGTAATGTTGTCACTCTGCAAGAGCTCCTGGATCGACGCCGGGCACTTCTAAATAGAAAAAAGCAAAGCTGGCAGGTAACACACTTACACTTCAAAAACCTGTCGAACAAATTCCATGTGCAGCTATAAATATCGAAAACGCGTTTGCCGAAGCTGATACTTTGAGCACAATTTTAGACCCCCTTTCGAGCACGTCAGGTCTTCCGAAAGTTGTTAATTAGTCATTTTTAATTTTTTATCAGATGACTGTCGTTGATCCTTACTATGTTCCATTATCGGAAATAACTAATGTTCAACCGATCGACTCATTAGATCATAGAGAGGTTGGGAGACAGTCAAGATCTAGAAATTGAAAAGCTGATGGGTTAACATGGAGAAGAGAACATAGCAAGAGAAATATAATGTTTGGGTAAGAATATCTTGGGTACAAAAAGATTAATAATAAATACTGTCACACGGAATCTAAGCCTGAAAGAACAATGGGTCCTGTCTGCAATTCAGTTTTGTGCTCGTAGCAAAGTATTGTTTTGCTCACGTCTTACGCAAGATATGAGAATGTCTATTTTTAATAATTTCCGGACCATGTCTTGGCCACAAAAAAAAGTATTTGTGTCTTCTATGGTGGATAAAACTGAGACTCGGAGGAAAACCAAAGGTGACAAGACGTGCAAGTTCCAAATCGTATTATTTTCAAATAGAAGGCAAAAGAGAACGAGTGTGTTTGGTAACATTTCTAAATACACTTGGTATAAAGGAATGGACGGTTCGCTATTGGTTTGGTGATGGACGTAGTAAAGAAAACCATACAATTGTGAACACGTCTTCCTCAGTAGTTACTGAGATTAAGCGAAATTCTTTTAAAAGCTATCTATCAGCCTTGCCTAAATTACCATCGCACTACTGTCACAAATCGAGTACAAAGCAATATTTGGAACCCCTAATTCAGTCTAACTCATAGCTTTACAATTTGTATGTGGAATTTGCATCCTCACCATCCAAACCTGTTGCTTCCAGGAAGCTCTTTTGTGACGTTTTAATAGAAGAAAACATAGGTTTGTTCCAACCTAAAAAATACGCTTGTGACCTTTGCTGTGCTCATAAAGTGGGCAACGTTTTAGACGAAGATTATCAGCGTCATATTGAACTCAAAAACATGGCTCGCGATGAAAAAAACATGGTTAAACAAGCTGCAAAAAATGGAACCATCCACACTGTGTAAAACTATGTCCATAGTAATTAAAATAAGGAACACTAGCTGTCAAAACTAGTGTTCCTTATTTTAAAACCAAGTTAGCAGTGCATTATTTTACTGTCTACAATCTTGGAACAGACAATGTCACATGCTATTGATTTGATGAAACCACTTGTGACTTAAAACCTATGCTTCTTTTTTTGTGGATTATGTAACAAATCTATTAAATAAAGATGCACAAGACGTCGTGATATGGACATCGCAAAATAAAAACAGTATTGTATGTAATGCCCTACTTAGGCTAGCTTTGCAAAAAAATATATCTATAACACAAAAATACCTCTAAAAAGGACATAACAGATGGAGGTGGACTCTGTCCATTCTGTCGTTGAGAGAACATGGAAATATTTTTACCATCACAGCACGCAACAATAACGAAACAAGCAAGAAAGAAACCCTCTCCATACAGAGTCATTCAACCAGATCATACTTTTTTTAAGGACTACGGGACTAAAGAATATCAATAATTTTTTTAAAGCAATTATTTTGCTAAATTCTCATAATTTTTTTATAAAGTGGAAGAAGGCAATTCGATTTGAGACAGGGATTGACCCTGAAATTCTCATATTTTTTTTATAAAGTGGAAGGCAATTCGATTTGAGACAGGGATTGAACCTGTGCCTTTGCCTAACCAGGGCAATGTTCTAGCCACATGAACTACCCGAACCGTATCGAATCAAGTTTAAAATTCTCCACCATATTTTAATCGTCATTTTAAGAGTATGACCAGAGCCATCTATCGAGCTAATGAACAACTCTATACCAATGAAGTGTTACAACCATTTTTAAACATTGATGCAATGGACTCCACTCAGTATATTGATAAATTAAAGCAATTATGATATTTTAAAGCAATTATTTTGCTAAATTTCTCATATTTTTAATAAGTGATTATATTTAGCTTAATAGTTATTTTTTATTTTAAAACTCTGCATACTCTAAACATAAAGTTTAAGTATAGAAAAATACTAATTATAATCATGCTAATAAGTAAATAACAAGTTGTTATGATGACGTTTTAATTACGAGGCTAATATATATATAGCTATAAGCTAGTTACTACCAAAGTGGAAATGATGAGACTCTGATTACTTGGGTAAATATAAGTTCTTTATTATAGCTTAACTCTGTTTTATTCTCCCTCAAATTCCGTATAAGTCCCAAAAAAGCGCCAATAACATACGTCACAAAAAATAAAAAACCGCGTAAGTGTATTTTCTAGCCAAATATTGATTGGTTTTAATTAAATAGTAAGGTATACGTTAACTGGTACACTTTTTTATATAACTGTAAGTTCGGTAACGTATTTGATAAGTACAGCAGAAGTTATTCAGTTTTTTTCGCTCTCCTGTAAAATTTACCTCACCTAACTTTAATTGCAGTATCAGCGACGACATATTACGACGAGTTGATTCTCGCCTCTGACATGTAAGTACTTTTACTTTCATTTGTTAGCATCTCAAATCAAAGACTAAGGGCCGTATTCCAGAACGTCCCCCAACACTCAATCGACGCTTGAGAGTAGATTTTATAAGGCAAAATCTAGCCTCAAGCGTCCACCGAGCACTGAGAAAGGTTCTGGAATACGGAACTTAGGGCCGTATTCCAGAACGTTAAATAATACTCAAGAAACACTTGAGAGTAAATTTTATAAGGCAAACTCTAGCCTCAAGCTTTGATTGAGTATTGAGAAACGTTCTGGAATACGGACCTAAGACGACGGCGAAACAAGCAATACTGTACGAGTACATGATTACTCCTCGCTCTCCAGCGTAATAGCGTGCTGATATTTAGCCTATTTATTTCACTTCTGCCAACACTAAGGTTTTCGAAAAGTTAATAAAAGTTAGAATGGTACGACATTTTAATTTAATTAGGGTATTAGAACAGAAGACCAGTTACGGATACCAAAAAAAAATGTAAGTACACATGACGCTATTGGAAAGTTGATTGATAATACAGCGAAGGAAATGAACCAAATGAAGAAAGTAGCTGGGCTATTCCTATTCTTAAGCGCCGCATTTGATACCATTAATCATGAGTTGCTGTTGATAAAACTTGATCAATATGGCATTAGAGGCAAAGCGGGAAATCTTTTGACATCATATTTGCAAAATCGACATATTGTTACGCCGGTGGCCTAGTAAACAACTTCAAACGTAACTTTCTGAGCCTTGGAAGCGTTTTCAGCAGGCTGGAAAGCGGTTTCAGGCCGTTTTCGAGGAGGCTCTACAAATTATCCGAATTTCACCCCAGTTGCCGTTGTTATATCTTACACTAGTGGAATCAAGACTGAGATACAGTATTATTTTTTGGGCAGGAAGCTATGATTAATGATAAGATAAAGATGCTGTATCCAGCTTGCTTTTATCTTACAAAAAAGAGTCATTTAATCATAGTACGTATAAGACAGGACGAGTCGTGTAAAACCCATTTTAGAAATTTTGATATACTAACGGTTCTAAGCCTGTACATTTTGGTATTGTTGAGCCATTTTGCTAAGCACTTACACGAATATGAGTCGGAAGATGAGAGAAGAGAAAGAGAGAGTACACGCAGAAAAGACTTTCAGAGGAAACTTATTTCTCGTCTGAACGTTGTCAAGCATAGTACCGTCCACAAATCCGTGAAAATATTTAACAAACTTCCTTTAGACTAAAGCATTTCTATTGAAAGGGTGTTATTTTTCAGTTGACGATTTATGAGAATATCTTAATAATATTATAAACGTGAAAGTTTGTATGGATGTTTGTTACTCTTTCACGTAAAAACTACTGAATGGATTTTAATGAAACTTTACAGTAAAATAGCTTATACATCAGAATAACACATAGGCTACTTTTTATCCCGGCAACAAGTTCCTGTGGGAAACGGGATCGGGAAAACTTCTCTACGCGGACGAAGCCGCGGGCGTCAACTAGTTAATTATAAAGTAAAATTGGTAACTTCAACGTTAACAAATTAGCTATATTACCATTAAATACTTATGACATTTCCATTCTTTGATTTATAAATATTTACATATGTTTTTAATATTATTTATTTTACTCTGACATTAATAATTTTTGTAGTTTTGTGTGTATTAGTACAATATGAATTAATTGTAAGTTTTACTAAATATTTTCCAATTGTTATTTGTGTTAAAATTTGTAAGTTTATTTTTATTTTTTTAAGTCAAACCCAATGTAAAAGTTGTTTATGAATAAATACTGAATATATGCCTTTCTCGATAAATGGACTATCCAACTCTAAAAGAATTCTTCAAGTCCAACCAGTAGTTCCGGAGATTAGCGCGTTCAACCAAACAAACGACCTGACTGCTGAATTTATATCGAATTATTGTATTTAGACATTTTTATTTAGGTATAAACTATTTGTATATTCAATGAATTTTTATAATTTTGACATGTTTGACTTGTAAGATTCCTTAATCAATCAAACTAGATGAACCCCACGGCTTAGCCCGTGACATCGACTCCGTCGGTCAATAAATCGCTCCGGTCCGTCACAAATCGTAAAACCAGGAGAAACGGTAAGCACTCGTGTGTCGGCGCGAAATGCTCAACAATGAAGTACGCATTAAGTATGGTACACGAACCTTCACTATAAAAACCTTTTGCTAATGTTTTTTTAAACTGCCGCGACCAAGGGCGCTGCAACGCGCTCGAAACGTTGGTGAATGTAAGTACAAAATTGTTTCGCGTGAAGTTCCGAGTAGTATTTAAAAACGTTCACTATAAAAAATTATAGTCGTGGGATCGTGTACCAGTAAAAATGCAGGTTGGATACTGCATTGAATTTGCGGTCGCGTTTATGAACCGTATATTAAAGTTCTGTGCAACGTAAAATACACGCGATATACCTAAATAATAAGTGACGTATTTTTATTGGTGTTTTACATTTACAACACAGTGTATCCCACGTCCCTAGCACAGGAGCAGGCGTAGACCAGCAGCACAATCCAGTAGTGGACAGTTGCAAGCCCACGCCTCGTACTCCTGTTACTGTTGACTCCGGAAGGGCGTCACCTTAGATTATATAAACACCCAGATTACTAATGCGCGCGACGAAAATGCAGCCAAAAAATATACACTACTTCGGGTATGTCGGTCAATCCGCCCGCCAATGACCGCAATACGGTCATTGGCGCACACGTGACGCACCATACGGTCATTGGCGCACACGTGACGCACCATACGGTCATTGGCGCACACGTGACGCACCATACTGTCATTGGCGCACACGTGACGCACCATACGGTCATTGGCGCACACGTGACGCACCATACGGTCAATGGCGCACACGTGACGCACACAAACGCAACGGCGTACGTAATATACTCGCTTACCCACACATGGCTAAAAAAGTGGCAGCAACTTTGACGACACGCGTTGTACTGGACACGGTATCTGGGTGTTTATATAATCTAAGGGCGTCACAGGTTATACATTAACCATGGCAAAGGTTATAAATTAAGTTTAAAAAAAAGACGTGTATATATTTAAACGAATTAATTATATATAACGATTAAATACTTAACATTATAGCAATATCAATTTTTATTATATCATGATTTTATCTTAATAAAGGCAACTTTGGCGCAGCCATATGCAATAATATTAGATACTATTAGATGTTATTAGATAGAATCCTTACTTTCTAATTTAGCGATTTCATAATTTGTATAATACCAAATTCAAAGAATACACTTATTTTGAGATTTTTGGTGCTGTTTTCTTCATGAATCCTGAAAAATAAGACAAAATGTAAATAACACAATAATTATTCATTCTGTAAATAAAAAAAGGCTCAAAATTTGCGAAAGATGGAAGTGTGATGATGACATTGAAAGAAGAGTTTTGGCTGGCAATCAAGAGAATGGAGCAATGTACACCTTTATGAGCATTCAGAACGTGTCTAAAAAGGCAAGACTGGCTGTACATAGAGGAGTGCTTGTACCTGCGCTTACATATGGCAGTGAAAGTTGGGTATGGCAGAAGAAGCATAGAAGTAAAATTAATGCTGGAGTGAAATTGATAGATAAAGAAAGGAACAGCGCAATAAGGGAACATTGCGGTATTACAGAAGACGTAGTGACTAAGATAGAAAAAGGGATGTTTAGATGGTTCGGACACGTGGAGAGGATGGATGAAAATAGACTGTGAAGAAAATTTATGCGGCCAGAGTAAATGGGCAAACTGGTAAGAGTCGACCTCGACGTAGGTACATATGCCAATCAAATTCAAGATCATTTGACAAAAGGCCAGGTCAAGAGTACCCTTAATCGGCGAGCGTGTATGAAAACAATTATGAAAGTTGAAGAAGCGAAAGTTGTATGCCAGGATCGTAGCAAGTGGAAAGCCATAGTCTTTGCCTACCCCGATGGGTGACAGGCGTGATAATATGTATATAAATAACTCATTCGTTGGACAGGTCCAACAAATAAGTAAGGAACGATTGTTGAAGAAAATATGTTTGGCGAAAGTAGAGGGTAGGAGTCAGATTAGACCGGGATTTTTGAAGACAACGTGAGCAGATTGCTCAATTCAAAAAGGTACTTGGATACCCATACGTGAATACCCGGACCCGTGACGAAGATTTCCCGTTCCCATTTCCCACAGAAACATGTTCCCAGGATTAAAAATAGCCTATAGCACTCAGGTTAATACATATTTCTAACACGTGGTTCAATAAGTCCCAAGACTAAGTACTAACACAACACTCAGCTGACTGCCGATTGGATTCCGGAGTAAAATGGTGTATCCATGTTTCATCCATTGTCACATCCCGACGTAAAAAATCCTTTTTATTACGGTTCATCAGCGTCAAACATCGCTCTGAATCATTGATACGTTGTTCTTTTTGATCAGTTGTAAGCAAACGCGGAACCCACTTGGAAAAAAGCTTTTTCATGGCCAAATTTTTATGTAAAATAGTGAAAACACTACCAGCTGAAATCTTCACTATCTCGGCTATCTCGCGCACTTTTATTTTCCGATCTTCCATTACGATTTTGATAACTTGGTTAATGTTGAGTCACTGCTTCATTTGGACGACCTGAGCGTTCCCCATCATTTTTGTCCATGCGACCGCGTTTGAAGTCGGCATACCACCGACAAATGGTTGCTTCAGAGGGAGCTGATCCCGCATAACATTTTATAAGCCATTGCTGTGCTTCAACGGTATTTTTTCCCATTAAAAAACAATGTTTTATCAATACGCGAAACTCATTTTTTTTTCATTGTATCGAAACTACAAGTGTAGCTTCAATGTCTACAAAATCAATATTTTAATGTTCCATTTTTAAAAAATTTACACATCTTTTATTGAAGGCCAGTACTTTTTTAAAATCAAAAGAGTTTTTAATATATACGCCATTTCCAAGTTAGTCTCGGGACTTATTGAACGATCTAGTAACAGTGAAAGAATTTTCCAAGTATGTTCAGTAGATCCAGAGATTACTTCCTACAACGTCACAAACTTTACATCTTTATAATACATACATACATATTGTCACGCCTTTATCCCCGAAGGGTTAGGCAGAGGCATATTAAACAGGTGGTAAGCCCATTGCCGTGTTTATTATAAAATATAATAAAATAATAAAATATAAAACGTCTTTATAATACTAGTATAGATATAAAGTTGTGTTAGTTACACCAGTTTATATAAGACTGGTGGGCCGATTTTAAAAATCCTTGAATTGTAGGATTTGTCTCTTTCCCAAAATAGCAGAATAAATAAAACAAGCACAACATAACAAGCCTTTTCTCATACATCTTTAAAGACAGTATGTACGAGTAAGTCAGTGCAAGGCTCGCCAAGGACACAAATTTTTAGTTATAAATAAATAAAAATTTTCAAATAAATAATATTTGTTAAGTAAAGTTGAAGACTGAGCGCGGTTTGAAAAATGGAACTGCAGTCTGAAAATGAACAGACGCGAAAATGGACGTGTGTCTATTTCAACACGGCAATGGGCTCACCATCGCCATCTGTTACGTGGGACAAAAATACTTAAGATCAAATGTAGGCGTATAGGATGCCTCTGCACATCCCTTTGGGGATAAGGGCGTGATTGATAAATCTGTATTCAATGTAAAAAACAGCACCCTAAAAATGATATCTTGGGTGTAACCCGGAACCGAAACCACTCTAAGTAGCAGATGTATTTTCTTGCCTTGTTACTAAAGACGGATTCAACAATACGATCCGGAGTCCAAACAAGAATCAATGCAGTGGATAGAAAAGGGAGAAAAGCCGCCACGTAAATTCAAAGTGGAAAGATCAGCATTCAAGCTCATGGCCACTGTTTTTTGAGATATCTTTTAGAGTGGAATCCATAAAGATGTTACTTACTTGGAATGTTTGTAGATTTAGCGAAGTTTCTCGAACTTCCGTCTTGCGACAGAGATCTGAAGTTAGACGGTAGTCTTCCTGCAAAAATAAAGCAAATTTATATTTTGGGACACTCTTTTTATCTCCTTCCAATGTGTCAGAGGGGTGTCACTCCGCAGTTTAGGTATATTCGGGCAGCGCACCGCTTGGAGTGGCTAATGGCAGTGGCTAATGGCAGCGACACGAGTGCTCTAAATAAATCAACTAGCTACAAAAACTTCTCAAGTGACAACCCTGCAGAACTTCGCAGCTCGGTCATAAAACTCTGGCGCGCAAAGAAAACTCAACGTTCGCGCGCAGTGAGTTTCAATTTTGCTTGCAGGCGGCAAGTCTAGGCATGTTTTTATACATAAAACTGACTTTTATTAAGAAGTGAAACTTTTGTTTGTAGTACTATTACTTATTCTATGAACCTGTATCGATAACGAGATCATCAAAAATTATTATTAACTAGATGACGCAAGCGGCTCTGCACGCGTTGTGAAGTTTTCCAGTTCCCGTTTGCCACAGGTAAAAGTTACCGGGATAAAAGTAGCCTACGTGTTATTCTGATATGTAAGCTATATTATTGTAAAGTTTCATTAAAAATCCATTCAGTAGTTTTTGCGTGAATGAGTAACAAACATCCAAACTTACAAACTTTCGCGTTTATAATATAGGTAGGGCTAGATGATCTTGTTGAAGTGAAAACTTCTTTAGCGGCGTTGTGCACTTCTTGGGATAGGTAAAAAATGTTGAACTCGCGTAAGGACACATGACCTGATCGATACCACTGGTGCGGCGTAGGAGAGGAATTAATATCCCCCTCTCTTTCTACCGCGCGGCGAAAATGTATGCCTGCTCCTACTCTTTTGTTTAAGCGCTCCACTTGCGCGAGTGTGCGTGTTTGTACTAGTCTGTTACGCGCAACTACGGATGGTGACTGATTTTAATATCAGCTATCTGCCAGAGATAGTCCCGTTAAAATAGGTTCAGTGGTTTCATTGGTTTTTGTAGCCTGGTTACCAATACCTTTAATCTAAATCTTTAGAGCATTATGCCCTCTTTATATGTCTTCACGGCATTTTTCATACATTTTTTTATAATTATTGGGGGCTTAGTGTTCCTTAGGCGGCTTAGTGTAGATTATAAACATTGGTAAGGTTATAAATATACTTACTTGGACTAATCCTTAACATATTAGTCATCAAATTCTTTTCACTATTCAATGATATTTTCTTTTGCGGAATCTTGGATACTTTACCGCCATTTTCTTTTTCAGCACTACTGAACATAGCTTGAGTGTTGCCATGCGAAGTTTTTGTGTTGACAGCTTTCTGAGTGTTTTGTGCTTTCAGTAGATTTTGGTTTTTGGGAGATTTGTGATTGATATTTCTTACACTTTTTGTTGTTAGTTTTGGGGGATTTTTATTAATAAATTTATTCTTATCTATGTCAATAACACGAGTGACTATTTTATCTACTTTATTCGTTTTAGGTTTGTCTGTACTTAATTTCTCAGTAACCTTATTAATATTTTTCATTTGGTCCTTATTTTTAATGTTATTAGCATTCTTTTCAATAACCGTTTTTACTGTTTGCATGTCTTTTGAAATGCCTGGATTTTTATGTTTTGCTGTTACTGGCAAATCAGGTTTGTTTGTGGATTTATGTACAGTAATAGTATTTTTTTCTTTATTTAGTTTTATTTGGTTTTCAACTCCTTTATTCTTCAGTTCAACTTCAGTTTTTTTATTTACATTAGTGTCTTTTGTACCAGCACTAGATTTCTTTTGGTTATTGACTATTTTTTGAGTTTCTACATTTTTAAGATTAGCTTTTTTCACTTTATTTTGGTTGTTCTGATTCTCATCTGCCTGGTTCGTATCTGGAATTTCTACATTTTTATTTAAGGTTTTATCTTTTGTAGCAATATTTTCCTTAGGATGCGGTATGATAGCAGTATTTGGAGTCATTAAAGGTTTAGTGGATGTCTTTTTTGCTTTATTTAGTTTCCTTTGGTCATCTACCTTATTATTAGCTTTAATAACATTTCTATCTTTATTAAGATTAGTTTCTTCAGGGACCGAGGCTTTCGCTGCATATTCAGTGATTTTTTCTTTATTTTGCTTTTTTTGATTTTCCACTGTCTTGTTACTGTCAATAATATCAGTTATTTTATTTTCAATTGAATCTTTTGTAGAAACAGTTTCCATTTGATTCTTTTCTACATTTTTAGGCACTCTATTACCCACTTTATTTTCTTCATTGCCAGATATCTTTTTGGTTATTAGGTCAAACTTTTTATCATTAGCAATTGACATTTTAGTTTTTCTATCAAGTTTTTTGGGAGGAATACCATCGCCGTTCGCGGTTTTAGTTTTCTTTTCTTTTGGGGTGCTCGTTTTAACAACGTTTTCAAAAGGCGTAGTTTCAATTTCGTCATTTTTCTTATCTTTCATACTACCTACATTATTATTGACAATTTTGATATGCTGACACTCCTTCGTTGACTCTTTATCAGGTTTGTTAATATCTGAACTGCTTTTAGATCTCTTAGGGTTGGATTCACAAGTTTCAATATTTTTTCTCTTAATTTCTTCATTACTTTTCATTTTTTTCATTCGTTTATTATCGTCTTTACTTATTACTAAACCATCATCATTGTTTTTCCTTTTCTTAGATATGTTTTTGTTAATTTGGGGTTTATTATTCTCATTAGTATTGCCAGCATTAGTCATTACATCTACATTATCATTTTCATTAATTATTATATTACTTGTTGGAACTTTATCAGTATTTTTTATCTTCTTTGTAAAATCAGACTTTTTTTTAATTTCTCCATTACCAGTATTAGTATTTGTATCTTTTGTACTATCGTCATTATTTTTTGTTTCTTTGCTTTTTTCTGCATTTTTTAAATTATTTTTTTCTCCCTTTTTCGTAGTGTCTCCTGTCTTAATTTTTTTGCTATTTCCTCCATCATTTTCGTCTTCTGCGTTTCTTTTTTGAGGAACTGTATTATTATCCTTTGTTACTGCCTTTTTTGTTTTCTTGGGTAGACTTTTAGGCGGGGCCATAACCTCACTATCTTTGTTCTTCAGTTCTGTTTCGGTCCTTGCATCTGTCGGTCTAGACTCCAAGTCAGACTCAGAATCCATAGGTCCTCGTGCCTCTAGACATGTGTTAATAATTTTGGATAACAGTAGTGTTCGTTCGTCTGTTTGTATTGAAGGATCTAAAAGCTGTTTATGTGCGTGAGTGATAATTTTTATGTAGGATTCATCTGAAATATAACGTAAGAACATGATTTTTTCTATTTGATGTAATGTTAAAAGCAGGCAAGAAGTAAATGCTTAAGTAGTTCAAATATACCTGCGGTTTCTTAGGCGTGGTAAAGATATCACGTAAGTACTCCTATTCCACAGTAACTTATTCTTTGGATAAAATGTATCCTATGAGTTTATCCAGAAAACGTGAGCAGATTGCTCAAAAACGGAATAGTCAAAAGTATCGGATACCCAGACGTGCATGTACGAAGTGATTAATGAATCTGCAGGAAGCGAAAGAATAATTTCTTTCGGCATGAATCGCGGAGCCTGGCGATCTGTCCTCCTCTCTGGCTACCCCGTCAGGGATACAGCGTGAGCATAGTTAGTTAATATTAATAGGATCAACCTTAGCTTCATTTACGAAGGTGTACACTGCGCAAACTAAATTAAATGCCTTTTTAAACTATCAAACACATTTAATAATTAAACCAATGTCTACTGCCTACAAGTAAATAATTACAACTCATAATTAAACTGGTAAAGTGTGGGCGTATAGTATGCCTCTGCGACCCTTTCAGGGATATAGGCGTGACTAGCTGACTAACTGATATTTATTTCTATATACGTACATATTATACACTATTTGACGCCCGCGTAGAAAAGTTGTCCTGTTCCCGTTTCCCACAGGAACTTGTTCCCGGGATAAAAAGTAGCCTATGTTTTATTCTGATGTTATAACTATATTACTGTAAAGTTTCATTAAAATCCATTCAGTAGTTTTTACGTAAAGAGTAACAAACATCCACACAAACCTTCGCATTTATAATATTATTAAGACAAGTAAACACAAACTAACAAAAATTGCAGATTGCACAAATACGTGTTCCTACCCAGGATTCAAACCAAAGACCTTTACACGGCAGTCGCATACACTTACTACTACGCCAAAGAGGCAATCATTCAAAGACAAATTTACATTATAGTTAGCTAGGCTTTAAATTTGTTTGAGATATTTTTAGTACAAGTTTATAATAAAATCGGTCTTACCCATATATTCCAAGTCAAACTTCATTCTGTGATGGAAGGGAGCAACCGGTGACCATTTATTTTCTAATCTCCACAAGATTTCAAGGAGATTGGCACATTTCAGTATGAATCCGCCTTCAGGCTAAAAAATGCATTCAAAATTTGTATCCTGGGGCGTGCTTTGATAGGATGCTAGCTGTGATTTGGATTTTCATTATGACGTTGCAGCAACGGGCTTCGGGGAGACCCCTAACCCCGACAAGGGCGTCGGAAACTTTATTTTCGGTGGTTCCACTAGCCAATGCGTCATGTTTAAATGTTACAATTGAACTTTGAAAAAGATTGGGGCCAGGAATTTAGTTGACAATCAGTAGATGACCAAATTGGCAGGCGAGGTTAAATGTTTTAACGTCAAAACGTAACGTCCCGGTTGCATTTAAATTCTTGACTTTTCTTTCCAGCATTCTCGAAGAACTGTTCAAAGTAAAACATCCATCAAATGATATGGCCTTACTGACCACACTGGCCAGATGGGCTGGTAAGATTGTTTCGAGTTCTCCTTCTCTTCACCATGATCTTCTAGGCTTGGGCTCTGAAGATCTCGGTAAGGCCCCAGTGCACCTTAATCGCATATTTTTGGGAATAGTTAACCTAATAATTTATTTTTATATTTAGGAACGATCAACACTTGCCAGTAAGATTTTCAGAGTAAAATAGGGCTAAGGCATGCTTTCTGACCTAACACTTACTTGATCTTAATTTGGGGTGATGGTGTTGGAGGTGTGGGTGGTAAGAGTGAGGTGTAATACAAGTGGAGTGATGGAGATTAGGAAGGGTATAGGGTGTCGTAAGGTGTGTGGCATGAGAGTGTGTAATGGGTTTGTCTTGTTTATTAGCAAACCCCGGGAATGGTTGAGTAACCGTAGTTGTACACAATCTGGAGGCCGAGTCTGCTATTTCGATCTTATCGAAATAGAATCGAAGTCGTGGGCCAATAGAAAGCCACCGGTATAATATTGACAGATTTTCGTGGTCTACTATTACAATCGTACTCCAATAGACTTCTATCGGTCTTACATGCGGTTCCATAAAGAGAGACGTAGCATATTTGTTAGCTAAGCGTGCAAGTGTGGTGCGTCGGGAGCGGTAGCTCACAGCATAGCTACGTACTACCTGAAACAAGTTAACACGTCAAAAATGCATAGCTAAATAACTATCTATCTTCACGCTGTATCCCTGACAGGGTAGTCAGAGAGGACAGATCGCCAGGCTTCACGATCCATGCCTTCTTCTTTCGCTTCTTGCAGATTCATCAATCGCTTCATACACGCACGTCTAGATATTTGAGGACTTTTGACTTTACCGTTTTTGAGCAAGCTGTTCACGTGGTCTTCATATGTAGGTCTCGGCCTACCCTGACTCCTACCCTCTACTTAGCAAAATATGTATTCTTCGTCAATCGTCATACCTAAATAAGCTAAGGTGTGTCATTTTAGCGTCGATATTAAACCTAAATGCTATGAGCGTTTGTTAAACAGAAAATAAAATGTTCATGTTTTATTACTAACCGGGTAGTCAGAGATACAGCAGTGATATGGTATACAGACTGATGATAAATCAAACAAAGCGAAAAAGGGTATCAAAGTTTGTCTAGGGAATAATTTGTTTTTGATAATTTAAAGGGTACTTACCTAATTACTTTCTCCGAGGTAGTGGAAATTATGACAACTAAGGGTGGGCCGTATGCTTGTCTGCCACCTCAGTGGTATAAAAAAAACCTTATTGTCAAATAAATTCTAAATATAGAATTTGGAGAGAGAAGTAGGAAAGCGGACCCTGGGCGTTTCGAGATGCAACTTGGACAGACACTTGGATAGGATAAAATTTGGAGACTACTTTATTCACAGCTGAAAGGCCCCACCAATATCTTTGGGGTCTAGGCGATCTCATCTGCTAGTGGTGCACGGTAGACGACATTCGCTACCAACAAATCCAAAAATAAAAAGCCAAACCAAAGCTGCTCATAGCAGGCGAATATCATGGGTTCAAATCCAGGTAAGGTTTGGAAGAAGCTTGGAATACTGATACTACTTGTACTTGTAGCACTGTCAAGTTGCTGATGAGTAGTGAAATGCTTTTACTCCATTCAGTCTCTTTTGTTGTGTATAGCCACTTCTCTAAAGAAGGGCAAGTAGACTAGGTACACTTGCCGTCCCAGGTAAATCTAAATGGACCGAAGCGTTTAGCCGTCACCATTTCCGAACACGAACTTTCGTTGATTATTCCTCCATGGTATGTCCGATTTTCGATTTTATTTTTTCTTAACCATCTATGGCTAGATGTCGTATTATGGGTCAAATTTGATCAAAAAGTCATGGGCCAAATTCGGGAGAAGTTCAAGGACAAAGCAAAAATCTAAAAGAATGAAGCTACGCTAACTTCCTTCGCTTAGCCCCAATTAAACCAATAACAAGCTAGGAGTAGGACTTTCTGGAGCAAAACTTACAGATTGCTGTTAATTAATACGTTCACTTACATGTGAATGAAGAGTTGTGCATTTTTTTTGTAAATCATTTTAATGGTCACAAGGCTAGGATTGGTACCAGGCATGCAGTGTTAAATTTGGGTATTTAAAAGTACTCACTTCAACTGCATCGCTGGGTCGCTTCAATGTGTGTAAAACAGATTTATTGAGCTCTACTTCATGGGCTTTCTTCACAAGGGATACTTTTAATCCACGGTACGACGTCGGGGCGAATTTGCGATTCTGAAAAATATAGCAGGATGTAATGCATCGGATCATCTCGAACAGAAACAGACTGTCTCTTTAGCGCGGTGGGAGTGTATCCGGCTGCTACGCAAGAGGTTGTGGGTACGATTCCCATCCAGCATAAAACTTTGTATGATGAGCACGATGGTTTATTCTGTGTCTGGGTGTTATTTATCTATAATATGTATGTATTTATAAATATATAAGTATGTTTATCAGTTATCTGGTTACCATAGTACAAGCTCTGCTTAGTTTGGAATCAGATGGCGTTGTGTGAGTTGTACCAACGATATTTATTTATTTATTTATCTCAAACAGAAACCAGTTGGCTGATGATAAGATGCTCTGATATTATGTATCTGTAAAGCAAATGAAAGTTATTTTTGCACAAGTTTGGGAACACTTCACGCAGCGCCATCTAGCCCAAACTAAGCTTGTACTATGGGATCTAGACGACTGTTATAGTTTATGCTGTTATAATTGACGCCGGCGGCTTCAACCGCGTAGAGAAATTTTCCCGTTTACCACAGGAACTTGTTCCCGGGATAAAAAGTAGCTTATGTGTTATTCTGATGTATAAGCTATATTATTGTAAAGTTTCATTAAAATGTATTCAGTAGTTTTTACGTGAAAGAGTAACAAACATTCATACAAACTTTCGTATTTATTATATTATTAAGATGTTTTATATTATAGGTATTTGCAATAACCCGAAAATGAGAAGTCAAGCTAATTTACAGGAAGCAATACAATTTTGGATGCAACAGTAATTAATGGTTATTTCTCCCTCACTCGCATTAATAAATAAATAATAAATAAATATTGTGGGACACTTTTCACACAGCGCCATCTAGCCCAAAGTAAGCTAATATTAGCTTGTGTTATGGGATCTAGATAACTGATAAACATACTTATATATTTCTAAATACATACATATTTTAGATAAATAACACCCAGACACAGAATAACCATCGTGCTCATCACACAAAGTTTTATACTGGGTGGGAATCGAACCCATCACCTCTTGCGTAGCAGTCGGATTCACTCCTACCGCGCCACAGAGGCAGTCAATAAGACTGCTAGATAACGCAGGTTGAAGCTGCAGGTCTATAAAATAAACATTAGACATTTTCTCAGCCAATCACTGCATTATTGCTTAACTTTTACTTTCACTATGGCTGGTCCTAGGATGGGTGACCACTTTGTGGCATTTACATTTGCAAGCGTTTCCTTGCTTTGGAAGGCACATTAAGCCGTTGGTCTCGGGTGCCAGTAAGATGGCAGTCGACAAAAAGTGCATACGATGAAATGCGTATAGTATTGCCACTGCCTACCCCTTCGGGGATAAAAGACGTGACAATATGTCTCATATTTCTTGCAGCCACACGGCTGCAACATGTGGGTGGTGCTAGAGGCACTACATCCATTTCTTTGAGGAATATGATTGCAGTTACTCCATTAACGAATGTTTACCCTTGACTGTTGTGCATTAGCCTAGATGTCATAGGAAATATAAAGTAATAATCTCGCAATCGTAGATGCTGAAGATCACGAGAAGTGGAAACCCGCTCGGTTATCTATATATAAAAACCCGTTATCATCTTTTATTGATCTTTTTTTTTATTATCTATCACGCCTTATCCTCGAAAGGGTGGCAGAGGCGTATTATATGCCCACTTTTCAACATGTGTATTCAAATAGTCCCAGAAATAGTCCCACGTAATAGGTGGTGATTCCATAACCGTGTTGAAATAGACAGACGCAGGTTGTAGCTATGCGGTTGAAATTTTTCAAGCCGCCCATATTATTATTATTATTACTTAAATAGAGGCTATGTCAGGCTGTTCCTAGAGGGTCTAGGAACGTCCTGTAACACTTCGACCTGAAGAGGTCTATTGTGTTCGCCCAAATGGTTAGAGTTCGCTGCTTATTCCTATAAGTGTAAGGAATTTTAGGATGGTTTTGGCAGCGAGGAACTGTACCTCCTGTGGTAGAAGTAGGTGTTTGCCAAAGGAGGCGCACCGTTTGTGTATGAGGGGGCCGCAGTTGCAGAGAAAATGCTGAGGTGTTTCCTCGTCTTCGTGGCAAAATCTGCAAAGCCTGGTTGGGCTGAGGCTAAGGTTGACCATGTGCTTGTTCAGTCTGCAGTGGCCAGTATGTGCCCTCGACATGACACAAAGGCTATCTTTGCTCAGTTTCATGAGCTTGCTGGAGTAACTATGCGAGTAACCCTTGATGAGGGCTTTTGAGTGTCGCATGCCTGGCTGATGCTGCCAGCTCTCTCTCGCATTGCTGGCGGTCTGGCTCTTGAGATGTTCAATTTTAAGAGAGCGGGACACGCCACAAAATGGTTCTGGCCCCAATTGGATTGAGGCAGATCCCTCCCTTGCCAGGTGGTCAGCAATTTCATTGCCCTCTATGTTTGAGTGGCCGGGAACCCATCTTAGGTACACATTGTTTCTTTTTCCCCAGGTCATTTAGTAGTCCTGTACAGTTCCTAACAAGGTTGGATTTAATTTCGTATGAGTTAAGTGCTTTGATAGCAGCTTGACTGTCCGAATAAATGTAGATATTTTGGTTGGAGTGATTGTAGCTAAAGTTCACCTCCAGACATCTAACTATGGCAAATGTTTCCGCCTGAAAGATTGAGGCGTGTTTACCCAGATGATGTGATAATCGATGCTCAGGCTTACGTCCGTAAATTCCACATCTAGTGCCATTCGTCATCTTAGATCCATCTGTAAACCAGATGAGGTCAGTTTCTGTGTGGGACTTTAGGAATGTTTCTTTCCAGTCGTCTCTGTTAGAAATTTCCGTTTCGTAGAATTTAACAAAGTTAAGTTTCGGCATGCCCAGAATATGATCGTTCATCATAGAGTTAAGTGATGATATAAATTTGTTAGAGGCGAATTTGTTTCTACCAGAGAATTTATCCGGAGCAAGCTAACCCTCGCTTTTTGCTGTATGTATAGGGGTAGTGGGGGGAGGTTCAAGAGTGCGTCAAGCGCTGCCCCCGGTGTCGTAGACATAGCTCCAGAGACGATTAGACAGGCGGTTCTCTGTAAGCCATTAAGTTGCGCAGCAGTGGCCGACTGGAGTGATTTAGAACCCCAAGCCACGCAGGCGTAAGTGATCATCGGCCTCACTATAGCGGTGTACAGCCACATGGCCACTTTGGGGTTTATGCCCCATCTGTAGCTCACAAGGCGGCGGCTGACCCCATCAACATATTTGCTTTTTGAGTAACGTTGTCTATATGAGAGTTCCACGTCAATTTTTGGTCGATGATTACACCCAGGTATTTGACTTCTCTGGATAAGGTTATTATCTTCCCATTGATCTTAGGCAGTTTAAGCTTATCTAGCTTTGTCTTCCTGGTAAATGGGACGACTATGGTTTTTTCCGCATTAATTGACAATTGGTTTTCTTGACACCATCGCGTAGTGATGTTGAGAGCTCCTTGGATTCGGTTTGATATTGTTATTTGACAGAACCCTCTCACCGTGATTACAAGGTCATCGGCGTAGCCTTGCACCTCATAGAGATTTTTTGAGAGTCTTTCCAGGAGTTGGTCTACCGTAATTGACCGCAGCAGTGGCGATAGAACGCCCCTCTGTGGGCAGCCCTTGGTAGCGAGGCTTACATGCGTTTCTCCATGAAGGGAAGTTTAGGCACCCATAAGGCCTTCTACTTGACTTAACGACTGCCATGTTACTGCCAGCTGGGACCAACGGCTTAACGTGCTTCCGAAGCACAGAATGATTGGTCTTTGAACCAATAAAAGAGGACACCGGGCTTCGAAGTGAGAATATTATATGCAACGGAAATAATACTTATAATAATAATGCTGCTTTGTCATCAATAAACTTTAATTGAATAATGACTATTTATACTCACCGGAGTGTGCATACAAAATGTGAGAATAAATGGGACCAAATCTATTCTACATTCTGCAGTCACTTCCTTCCAAGTGCCTGGTTCATTGACTGGGCTCTCTCTGAAAGCAACAAACAATGTTATTTTTAATGTTTGTCTTCTTTGTCTGAAGTGTTTTTCCAGTTATTCTCAAACTGTACTTGGATTTGGAGCCATGGGTCCACTTTCAATTGAGTGTTAGGAGTAATTATGTTTGGAGTGGCTCCCTTGGTGGAGACAAGGTGAATTAATTTGCTTTTAACCGTATCTCCCCAAGAGGGGTGTGTCAAAGCATAAATGGGTTATAATGTTTGGTTTTAGTACTTTACTGTACTTAAAGTATTATTTCCGTTACACACAAATTATCTAATGTATATTCAACCATATGCCTGTAAAATATAGATACTTTCTTTTCAATGTCAGTTCTATTGGTGCTCTGATGATTAAAGGCCCTATTCTTTACCGCTGATATCCAAGTGCATAAGGTTGGTGAAAAATTATAATCCCACCTGGCGCCTGAACTGATCTATCTTTTTGCTTGTTTGTTAATTCTATCTCCCTAATGAGACACTTTAAGGTTTCCTTTAAATGTTTGTTATTTGGCGAAGGTAATCCATTTATTTCTATTATACATTACAAGTAGGCTTCCCACACACGGACCAATAAATGCACAATTATTTATTGCAGATTACAACTAATGGACGTATATAAAGGGCCGAGTTCGCCGCTACTGGATCTCGATTCGCACTGTTGAGGAAGCGAACAGTGCGAATCAAAGTAATCAAAGCTAAATAGTGCGACAGTGTTGTGAGTATCGAAGCGAAGAGTTTGTGTAGTGATTTAGCAGTATTAAAATTTTTGCATCGTTGTTTTTGTTTAGAGTAAATAAAGTGTTTCTTTTTAATTTGTGGTATCAGTGGCAAATCCTAAATGTTTTATTGGTCTCATAAATTTATACAAAATAATAGTATCAAGTACAGTAAAGCAAAAGTTTATAAATAACTATGTATTATAAATACAAAAGCTTCTAATACTATGCTTGTGCTGTTATTTTATTAGAAAATGTACACTTGAATGGGTGCACTGAAGCTTAAAATTGTCTCACAAATGAAGCTGTGTGACCCAGGAAGTTCCTAATACTCATATGCATTTACTCTTACCCATCCAACTGAGGATCTTGCACTAAAACATTTATTTCTGATTGCAAAACAGTAAGACTGGTTAGCTCATGTGTGGCTTGCAGACAAGTTTTTAGCATGGCTTGCTGTAATTTCAACTGTGAGACATCAGGGCCTGTATCAATGCTAGTAGGAAAATAATCTTCCGAGTCGGAGCTGGAATGTCAAGTTTTCAACATTAGCAGGTAACAAAATTTATTTGATGAATTATTAAAAACAATTCTTACTACATACACGCTGTATCCCTTCCGGGATACTTACGAACTCATTTTACTTAATAATTACTATAACTTCAATTCAACAATTACACTGAGCAATGTATTAGCAGTTAGCACTTACTGTACATACAAGTGCTTTCTAGTGACCTTAGATACGTAATACCTAACCATCTGGTTGGGACACGATCTTCTAAGAAAATGCGAAGGATTTGGATGCAACGGGACATGAATACATTAGTCTTCGTCTTCTAATAGGTCCATGCAACTGCCCCAAAAAGTATCTCGCTATTTAAGCATGTTAAATGGTTTATTATACTAACAAAATGAAGTTAATTTACCTGTCGGCATCATCATAATAGCAATTGTTTTTATGATTGGCGCGAAACTCGTCAATCCTCTTATCATAATACTGAATCTCCTCAAGAATCTTCTCTTTATAAGCCAACAGGGCTTTCTTTTTTTCGTTTATAGTTTCATTAAAAGACATCTTAAACTATTTACTGTTAAAGTTCGTAATATATTCACAAACTTTTCAAAACGAGATAAATCACAACAGACAAGGCTGAGCATAACCGAAATTCTGCATTCAAATTCAAAACAAATGTTGTTAGTTGTCTTCGCCCATCTTGGGCAGACAAAAGAAAATCAGGCCATACAGCCTTGTCTTCAGTATTTGTTTTCGTTGTATTTGCACACAGGCAACGGAAACTTGGCCCATACAGCCTTGTCTTCAGTATTTATATTTCATATCATTTGGTCATGTCTAGTACATTGTCAACAATAAAGTAGCTATCATTTGCCACACCTCTGAAAACCAGGCTATAAAAGTCGGACTGCGTTCTCAGAATGTTGCTTTCCACACAATCTCACGTAGGGACGAGTAAATGTATAAATAATTAATAAATAAATATCCATCACGCCTTATCCCCGAGGGGGTGGCAGAGGCATATTATATCCATATTTTATATACTACTCGGGACTTCACGCGAAACAATTTTGTACTTACATTCACCGACGTTTCGCGTGAAGTCCCGAGTAGTATTAAAATATGAGTATAAACCGTGAAAGTTTAAAAATGGCATATTATATGCCCACTTTTCACCGTGTGGATTCCTGTCCCACGTAATAGGTGGTGAGCCCATTGCCGTGTTGAAATAGACAGACGCAGGTTGTGGCTACCTGCTGTTGAAATTTTTCAAGTCCTTCAACCAGGTTTAACGACTGTCATTTTACTGGCTACCGGGACCAACGGCTTAACCTGCCTTCCGAAGCACGGAAACGGTCGCAAATGTAAATGCCACAACGTGGTCACCCATCCGAGGACCAGCCATCGTGAAAGTTGCGTAACTCAGTGATCGTTTACAAAAGACTGAGACCGCGGGGCCACGAGCGCGAAAATGTACAAAATTGTAATATTCGGCCTACCTGATTACATTAAAGATTTGCTGCCTAATGAATTCGCTTTACTTGGTTATAATAATACCACAGTTCGCAAAATGAAAGTACCCCTTATTATTATTATTTTCTAGTAGGGGACGCCGGCACCGTCGAGCGAGCGATCCGACCGCGTATTCTGCCGCCTACTTCGCTAATTTCCCCAGACTTCCTCCTGGAGGATGGGTTTGGGTATCCCAGTAGTTTTATGGCGCCCCGTTGAATCTTTTTGTTTCTTTGCAGAATCTTACTATCTGATCCACCTTCAGATACTTCAGGGCCTCTTCTTTGAGTTTTTCCGTTCCCATAACTTCCCACCTGATTAAAGAACACATAGGGCACTCAGCTAGTAGGTGGAAGCTGGTCTCTTCTTCCTCCATGCATTCCGGGCATTTTGGGTCGTCCATTACTCCTATCACTGTCAAGTGCCTGTTCAGGCGACAGTGTCCTGTGATCATCTCTATGACCAGCCTCATGTTTCCTCTGGTTAGTTTGACCAGTTGGCTAGTTCTTTTTGCATCCATTCCTTTGATAAAGGTCTTCGACTGTCTCATGCCTGTCGATGTCCTCCATCTAAGGTTGGTTTCTACCACTATCCTCCTGCTGATTACTCCCTTAGTCACTTAGATTTTGTGAGCAATCGGCAGGCATGGCTCTGGTCCCACCAAGCTTTTGTCAGCTCCTTCCCGGGCTAGTTCATCCGCTAGTTCGTTGCCCGGGATTCCATCATGTCCAGGTACCCGTGCAACATTTAGTTTTATTTATCTTGCCAGCCGGTCAAGTGACTTTTTACACTCTTTAACCATTGCTGACGTTGTCTCCTCCTTATTTAGGGCTTTCAGTGCTGCTTGACTGTCGCTATATACATGTATAGTTGCCTTTCTTGTTTCGATTTTGTTATGGATAATTTGCGCACATTCTGTTATGGCGCAAATTTTCCGTCTGAAAGACACTAGCGAACTTACCTAATCTTATAGACCTGTTAATCTCCGTTCCGTTTTCGCATTTTATATGCATTCCAGCACCGGAGAGCTTCGTCGATTCCTTCCTGGAACCGTCTGTATTTATTTCTGTTCAGAAAGCTTACAGACTAATAAATAGACATGTGTAATATTATAGATAACATAAATTGCTAATGATAAGCTTTCACATTAATTCTGTATAGTAGATAGTACTTTCTTCATTGTCTATCCGCCAGTTTTCTCTTTGTCCTATATGTATTCTATACTTTTTGTCAAAGATCCTCTCCTTTTTAATTAGATCATTATTAAAGAGTATCATTGACATTTTTTCTTTATAGCCTTTGCTGATACTCGCGTGTCCACTTTTCCCTGAGTATCCTGTCCATAGGCCCAGGCTTTTCAGTTTGAACCATTGTTCTACTGCTTTCTTTTTAATCTCCAAATCCAGGGGGTGGAGTCCCAGTACGATCTCAAGCGCGGCTGTTGGAGTTGTCCGCATCGCGCCTGTCGTCAAAAGGGCCGCCAGCCTCTGTACCTTATCTAGTTGTATCTTATTTGTCTTAGTGATGGCCTTGTGCCACCATACTAAAGCTCCATGTAGAATCCTGGGTAGGATAATGACTTTATATATCCAAATTGCTGTCTCGGGTTTTACTCCCCACGTCTTCCCTATTGCACTTTTACACTGCATTAAAGCCATTTTGGCTTTTGAGCATGTGTTATTTATGTGCGTCTTAAAAGTCAGTTTGCTGTCCAGTGTAACTCCCAGGTACTTAATTTCCCTAACCACTTCCAGGACGTGGTTGTTCAGTCTCACCGGGTCAGCATCGCCTATCTTCCTTTTGTCGGGGAATAACACAATTTTGGTCTTTTCCGGATTTAAATTCAACCCTTTGATCTTACACCATGCCAAAGCTACCTTTAGTCCTTTGTTCATGATGCCGCACATGACGCTTAGAACTGTGCCTGTTACCAGGAGCACCCCGTCATCGGAATAAGCCTGCGTGTATATGTGCATCCCATTAATTTTCTTTACTAACTCGTCTATTAGCAGGCACCAAAGCAGTGGCGATAGACTGCCTCCCTGTGGAAATCCTCTTCTCGCTTCTACTGTTATCGTGATGCCTGCCAACTCTGCCTGTATCAGTCGGTGTTTTAGCATTTTTTTCACCCATTCTGATATGTCTTTGTCTATTCCTTCGCGGTTTAAGGTGGCTTCTATCGATTCTGGAGTGGCCATATCAAAGGCTCCCTCGACATCGAAGAAGCATCCAAGCGCGTATTCCTTGTTGTTTATCGATCTCTGCAATCTGTTTACCAAGTTGTGAAGGGCCGTGTCAGTTGATCTACCTTCCATGTATGCGTGTTGGTTAGAATGCAGAGGCGATTCTCGGATCACTCTATCTAGCATTCTCTCTAGTGTCTTGAGCAAGAAGGAGGACAGACTAATGCATCTGAAAGACTTCGCTTCCTGATACGACGGTTTTCCAGGTTTTGGTATGAAAACCGCTCTTACCTCTCTCCATTTCTTTGGTATGTATTTTGTCTTAATGCTGCTGTTATACAGAGCAATTATATCTTTAGCTATTATGTCGATAGCTGTCTGCAACATCTTAGGGAATATCCCATCAGGTCCAGCTGCCTTATTCGGCTGGAAGGACCGCACACTCCATCGTAGGTGTACCTCTGTGATGGTTATGTTCAGCCGTCCATTCTCAATGTTAGTTGAGTCAGCCGACATAGCATCCCCTTTATGATTCTTACAGTCTGGGAAGTGCGTCTCCAGAATTTTTCGGGTTCGGTTATTATTTCCTTCCCGTTCTTTATACTTCCTAGTTTACAGGAGTTTACTTTCGAGAGCGTCTTCATCAATCGTGCTGCGTCTGGTTATTTCTCAACTCCCTCGCAGAACGCCCTCCAGCTCCTTCTACTTTCCTTTCTGCATTTTTTTTTAAATGAGTTTGTTTCCTCTCTCGTATACCCGCCAGCTCTCATCGTCCCCTTTTTTGATAGCTTGTCTGAGAGCCCGTCGAGTTTTCTTCCTTTTCTTACCTAGTGCCTTAGTCCACCAGGGTTATCCTTTACCTGGTTTTATCTCTCTTAGGGGACATGCTTTATTGTATGCCTCCCTCAGAGTTTTATCCAGTCTACTGGCTTGTCGTTCTATATCCATGGTACTTTTAATCGAGGTTTTCTGTCCTGGGATCCAGTTTTCTTTCACATGGTTTTCAAACATCACCCAGTTTTTTTTCCTCGCGTTTCTAATCATAATCTTTTCAATTTTCCCCTCTAGACTGAAGGTGATTCGCCTATGATCCGACATAGTCGCTTTCGTCCACCCTCCAGCCACTAATGTATCGACTTATCCTATCCGTTGCAATAGTGATGTCATCTGGCCTCTTTCCTCTACCGCGTTACGAAAGTGGGTGTATTACCTACGTTAATTATACCTAAGTCTGAGGTACTTATAAATTCTAGAAGCTAATTTCCCTTTTTGGTGCAGTCTGTGCTGCCCCAGGCCACATGATGGGCATTGGCGTCACAGCCTACAACAATGGGGATGCGCTTACCTTGGTATATCTTGACGATTTCTTGAAGTTCTAGTGTAGGCGTCTCTTTCTTTTCTTTTATGATATGCTGAGACTAGAAGCACCCTTTCCTTTTCCTTTCGCGTCTGTAGCGTTATTTCGCCGCTGGCGAGGTCACTGTAACAATCTGCTTTTATTAGTCCTAAGGTTCTTGTCCTGCTGCTGGCATAAATGCATGCCCTTGGGATTGACTCACAATCGTCATGATATATGATGTCTCCTCCCAAAGAGCCGAGCCCAACTATACGTTTATTTAGTACGTATGGCTCCTGCAGCAGGGCGATATCTATTGTCTCATCCACCACATAGCGGCAAAGTTCGGTGGTAGCCTCGCGGCAGTGGTGAAGGTTTAGTTGAACTACTTTCATTTTGTGTTTTTGTGTTGTGTTATTGAATGTATTTGTTGTCATATGTGTATGTTAGTGTGTGTGTGTGTATGTGACTATGTGTGTTTTTGTACCCTCACTACTCGTGGTCCGCGTCCGCGGCCCGCTCCTTGCACCAGTACGGCTGCAGTAGTGCAGCTCTCTGTGGGGGAGTCATGTCCTTCCGCAGGGTATGGAGGGGGTGTGTAGTGATGTGAGTTGGTGTTGTGTTGTTATTTGGGTTGGGAGTCGCCTGCTGTTGTTACCGGTGCGTCACGACTATCAGAGTGGTTCTCCCGAGCCCCCTGCTTTTCGCCAACGCTACCTGAGGACAGCTCCATTCCCGTGGTTGTGTGGTGTGTTGTGTTAGTTGGGAGTGCTAACACTCCGTTGGCTCGGTTTGACCCCCTCAGTGGGACCTCCTGTAGAGGTTCCGGGCTGATTGGTGCTGCCACTGTCAACAAGCGCTGCTCCCTTTTTGTCTTCGTTCTCTACCTTCCTTTCTCCCTGTCCTTTAAATGTGATGGGTCGGGCAAGAACACGCGTGGCCTGGTAGTTCAGCCACACGTTTCCCGCCGCCACCGCTTCCTCGGGAACGCCCACTATAAGTCGCACTCCTAGTGGAAGTGTTTCCTTATGAATGGGCGTCCACTGAGACACCTTTAGCTCATCCTCTCTGTTGTAGTTTTGGGCCCTAATAAAGTCCATTGGATCAATAGTAAGGCCCTCCGCGCTTCCAGGGAGCCAGATGCACATTCTGTGCCTCTCCAGCCTCTTCGCCTCTAGAGGCACGCCATCCTGTTCGCCAAACTCGCAGCTCAGCAGCCACCTCATCGAGTCCTCGGTGCCCGGCGTCACGAGGTAGTATCCCTCCGCCACCAGACCCGAAGCCAAGAAGGTCAGACTCCCGCTGCGCAGTCCTGCGATGATGGCCTTTTCAATATGTAGGGTTAGTTTGCGCCTGATCTCAGCAGCCACAGCCTCATCCACCGGCGCCCCATCCTCCCGCTGAATGATGACCGATAAATCACTTTGACTTGACTGTGGTCGCCGTGATCCCTCGCCCCGCTCATTGTGGTGGTGTTTTGGGCGCTTCGGTGGCTGCTGCTGCGACTGCTCGCCAGGATCGGTGCCCTGTCTCCGAACCTTGGGGGCCCTGGAACCTGCCCGCCCCGCCGTCACACTGGCTAGGTTAGCCATGGCCACGCCGGGTCGAGCCTGTTCCTGTCCCTTCTCCATCTGAATCCTTCGGGCCTTCTTGAGGCGTTTCCATTTCGAGTTGGAAACCCAGCCCTCTTCATCTCCAATCTTCACTCTAGACAGATCGTCCCCGAGAGTCTCCGAAAGAGACCTACCAAGACGCATCTGCCCGCGATTGCCTTGCTCTTCTTTCTTCTCCGAGTTTCGCGCAAGTTGCTCCTCCACAGATACGGAGCTGCCTGCGCCACCAGATGCAGCACTATTCGATACTGCTGGTGGCGCAGGGAGGGATTCTCCGGCTCCGCTGGTATCCTCCCTCTCGTGGTAGGCACGACACTTTTTTTGACATTGCGCATTGATTAAGTCCGGGGCTGCCGGTTAGTGTGGGGGGAGGGGTTGTTTGGTTGGAAAGGAGAAAAACGGGGTGGTTCCAGATAGGATGTGGGTGGGATTTACCGTCGCGTGTGCCAGCTCGCAGGCGTTCACCTCTTTGTGTTCACTTGTCCGCCAGCGCGCACGCTCGGGTGGAGAGGTTGAGGATAGGACAGAGTTGGGGAGCGGAGGGGGGGGGGGGGGGCGGCCAGAGGTTTCGGTTACGTCAATTACTGAGGGTATTTGATCAAGAACGGGCGGCAACCTCGAGTTCAAACAATAAGAATCATAAATAGTGGCCTAAGTGCGTGAGTATCAGGATCACTTTATCCATTATGCTGCTACAGCTGATGAATTGACTTTTAATTGTTTTTGTAGTCATTAATATAGATGGCATATCAGTTGTTGTTTGATCCTGAGCACTATCGTTGAGGATCAGAGACTTAGGGGCAACAACCACGCTCCATAATTTCTTGTCGTCGATGGTTGTTTTTACTGGAGCCTTGATGGTACTGGATGCTTTGTATTGTTCTTGATGGTTTCTTAATTTAGGCAGGTAATTTTTTCGCTCTAAATTAAATGAACTGCAGCAATTGGTGAGCGAGCATTTCATTGACATCATTGCCATCTCTAAGACTAGGTTATCATCTCACCTTAAACTTGAAATTCCTGATTACACATGTTATCGTCAGGATAAGAAACTTGACAAGACTGGTCAAGGAGTTGCAATAATAATAAGATCTAACATAAATCATATTGCTCTAAAATCGATTAAAACTAAAAACATAGAATCCAAAGCTATACAGATAACTATATCAGACCATCAGACCAACAAGTTTTTTTTTTCTCCAATCACCCAACCTGACTCTTTTACCCAGTGATTTGAACTTGTTGCTCCAAATTAGTCCAAGGGTAGTTATCGTGGTAGACTTAAATTCTAAACATCCTCATTGGCTTTGTTCAAAAACTAACTCCCGTGGCCGAACACTATTTGAACATATGACTAGCCACAAGTATAAACTCTTGGCACCCTCTAATCCCACCTTGGTCCACTACCATAGTACGTAGGTCACACTATAAGTTTTGCGTAACTTTAAAAAACAACATGTTATAACCAAAATATTATGTTTATTGCTTTTCAAAATAAGAGTATTTTGAAAAGCAATAAAAATGTTTAAAATGTAAAGGAGAGCCTTTACATTTTAAACATTTTTTCATGTGCTCGAACCATTTTTTAAACCAGGAGGACCACAGATCTGTAGGCATGTTTTCTAAGTGTTGATTGAACGCTAACACTGCCTCTTCGGAATTGGTAAAAGTGAAACCTTTCATCAAATCTTTGATTTTGTGGAAAATACAGAAATCACGGGATAGGCGCTGGATGGGTGACGAGTTGTACTTTTTCGAAAGCTAAAAATGACTTTGTTTTATTGACCGTGTGTGAAGAAGCGTTGTCATGATGTAGAGAACGCGGCTTTTTGTTCGTCTTTCGCGAACTTTTACCAACACCCTGGGTAAACATGTGGTAGAATACCACAAGGCATTAACACTCATTTGTTCTGACCCAAACCAAGAAAAGAAGAGCAGGTTTCAAAATTATGCAAAAAGGTACAAAAAAATAATAACATTGACAAAAAAAGCACAAAATAACTTTTTCATAAACTCCGCCGAAAATAAAAGTAAAGCCTCCTGGAGAGTGATAAATGATCAAAAGTGTAAATTTCCGAATGAAGGCGTAGAAAAAATAATAAATAATAATGAAATTATTATTAATTATTATTATTAATTATTAAAAACGCCTTATCCCCGAAGGGGTGGCAGAGGCATATTATATGCCCACTTTTCACCGCGTGGATTCCTGTCCCACGTAATAGGTGGTGAGCCCATGGCCGTGTTGAAATAGTCAGACGCAGGTTGTGGCTACATGCTGTTGAAATTTTTCATGCCGCCCATAATGCATTCAACCAGGCTTAACGACTGCCATTTTACTGGCAACCGGGACCAACGGCTTAACGTGCCTTCCGAAGCACAGAAACGCTCGCAAATGTAAATGCCACAAAGTGGTCACCCATCAGAGGACCAGCCATAGTGAAAGTTGCGTAACTCAGTGATCGTTTACAGAACACTGCGACCGCGGGGCCACGAGCGCTTCCGAAATTATTACTCTGCTAGAAGTATAGCCAACGCATTTAATGGTTACTTTTTAATCACTACCGAACCAACCAGTTCTGCACCAGACATGACTAAACGAAATAAATTCTCAACTAAATGAAATGACTAAAAAACAAATTTTATGCCTCCTACTATACCATCTGACATTTATAAAGTCATACATTCACTACCGAATACTAATAGTGTAGGATACGATAGAGTCCCTACCAGAATAGTGAAAGACGTTGCTAAAATAATTGCGTTCCCGTTATCCCATATTATAAACTTGAGCATAGAGAAGGGTACTTTTCCCGAGAAACTAAAAGTGTCGATTATAAAGCCTCTACATAAGAAGGATGATAAAACTCTTTTGAAAAACTATCGGCCAATTGCTCTCATACCTGTATTTTCAAAATTATTTGAAAGAATTATAAACAAATGTCTCTATTCATACTTTGAAAGTAGACACCTATTTTCGGAGTGTCAATATGGGTATAGGAAGAACAAATCGGTTAATCAAGCAATGTATGTTTTTTTGAATGAAGTTCTAGTTAATATGGACAAAAGATTACCGACTGTTATATGGACATGTCCAAGGCGTTCGATCGTGTAAATCACTCGAAACTTTTGACAAAATTATATGCATATGGAATCAGGGGCAATGAACATGATCTCATTAAATCATATCTCCATGGACGAAAACAGTTTACAGAAATAAAAAGATTGTCATTAACCACTAAAACAGAGAAGACATATGAATCTAGGACAAGGGAGGTTTTGACGGGTGTTCCTCAAGGTAGTATTTAGGACCTCTACTTTTCTTAATTTATATAAATGACATACCTTCAATTACTAAATATCCCATGACATTGTTTGCTGATGACAGTACTGTTTTGTTTTCTTCGGACGATTGGACCACCATTAAAACGGACATTGACATTTTTTTGACATCAATTATTGAATGGCTTGAAGAAAATGACTTAAAATTAAATTTTAACAAAACTAAGGTTATGAATTTTAAACAGCGACCAAAACCAGGTGAAGTATTGAATATTTGTTATTCTAGTAATAGTATTGAGGAGATAGAAGTAACAAAATTTTTAGGATTACACTTAGATAATAAAATAAATTGGAAGGTACAAAACTCCACACATTCTCTTACGCTCTGTACAGATTGCAAAAAATTGTCATACTGTCGACTGTTTAAACGTCTTACCATAGCTATGTTGGTTCAACCCTAAGATATGGGTGAATCTTTTGGGGTAACTCTGTTGACAGAGAGTATGCATTTAGAGCTCAAAAACGATGTATAAGATCGATATTTAGTCTACGGCAAACAGATTCATGCAGGCAATATTTTAAAGATTACAGGATTCTAACTTTGCCAAGCTTATATATCTACGAAGTAGCAGTGTATGTAGTATTACATTTGAATTTGTTTGATTACCGCACTAGAGCTCGTCATAAGGACAAGTTACATATTGTACCAAGTAAGACGACATTATTGCATGACAGTATTTTTTGCATAGCACCTCGTATATTTAACAAAATTCCGAATTATATAAAAAGTCATAATAATGTTAATGTATTTATCTACTCTGATACTATAATACAAAGATTATAAAACTGATAACAAAATTCTTATGACAAACATTACGTACAGGCCAAAAATAATAAAAAAAAGTTTAATTACGATACAGGTTTTGTATGGACACCTGTATCATAATAAAACTTTTTAATCGTAACGATACACCTAAACAACCTCGAGCTGGACCAAGGAGGTAGAACCTTTACTTAAAAAATTTTATTACTCAATAAGTGACTTCTTGGATAATAACTCATTAAATAATGCGAGTGCTTCATGTAATTTCTAGTGTAGTTAGTTTTTATCTGACGTGATATACATTTTTATTAACCTGACATAGTACCTATTTTTATGACATACTTATGGAATGAAATCGTGCATTGATTTGTATTTTTATTGACTGTATTTTTATTGATTATTGCATTTTATTAATTATTTTTATTGTATTTTTGTTGATTATTAGAAATTTGTTTGTTAATTTTGAATGTAGCTAATATTATGATTACAATACTTAAACATTGTTTGTATGCCTAAGCGGCTGGACATAGCTGAGATTAATTATTGTAAAGCAACATATGTACCTATGTTGCCACAATAAATAAATTGAATTGAATTGAATTGAATCTTCAAGTGGAATTGTACAGATCGGACCCGTAGCTGAGAAAAAAAACGCGATCATTTTTTTAACAACGTTTCTCGCCTGCCTCACTTTTGTTGGCCTGTGTTAACCTGTGTTAAACAGCTATCTTGTGAATGGGTGTTTGAACACCCATTCACAAGATAGCTGTTTATTTTCGGGTTCAAAACAATAAATCCACGTTTCGTTTCCTGTGACATGTCATAAAAATGAAATATATACTTTATTACTAAGATAAAGAATATACTAAGAAACATGGCTGGTTCTATAGTTACAAACATGTTTCGCCGGACGGTACGCGGCGTGTAATTTCTAAAAGACAAAATGGTTTACAATTATTGTCATCTTAGCGTCTATATTATTTATTAAAAGTGTCAATTATCGTATATTATTATGTCAAGTTAATAACGTAACTCTTACTTAAATTACAAAAAAAAAAAGCATTTATTTATCATTATTTCATTCAATATATCCCATAATCAGCATGTGCATGTCCAAAATTCATTCATTAAAATGCTATTGCTATAAGCCACTCAATAATACGTTTTCGGCATAAGTCATTTGGTATGTCTTGTTACCACAATTTTTCTGATAAGTATCTGCTGTAAGATCTTGGAATAACCAATTTAGTTTTGTCTCTGGAGATATAATGCTTGTGTTCGCAAGCTTTGGAGAGTAAGGTTTTGGTGTTCTCTGACAAACATTGCAACCTCAAAGATATAAACGCAAACCACCGTAAAATTGTTGGTTCTTTTTAATAACGGTCTACATGACTCTTGGAGTGCGGCACTACATACAGTCCTAACACATTTTTATTGTTATAAAAGTATTCTATTAATATATGTGGAGTTACCCCATAACAGTATTCCATATCTGATTACAGATCCTATATATCCGTGGTAGGCATACAAGGCAGCATCCATTCCGACCTGTTTTTTTATATTTCTTAGGGCAAACACAAATCTACATATTTATTCGGACACAAACTTTTTTAATATGAGCCTTCCAGTTACAGTGTTTGTAAAGTGTTATATCTAGAAATTTAATTTCTTTTACCTCTTGTATTGTATTTTCATAAAAAAGAAAAAAAAAAGAAGTATGCATGGATCGCGAAGCCTGGCGATCTGTCCTCTCTGTATACTACTATAAGTATCGAGATCACGTTTCTCAGATATTTTCACAGAAATATCATCTGCAAAGAGGACACACATGTGTTGTATAACTTTCGGGATATTATTGATGTAAATCAGAAAGAGCAGCGGCCCCATAATACTGCCCTGCGGTACACCGGTAAACAACATTAGAATGTCCGTGGTCGTACTTCAGTAGCATCTGTGAGCACCATTCCTCGCGAGCCCGCTTCTGCTCCGCTGTCAGTTCATGAGGGATCCAACGACAACAAAGTTTCCGAACTTTCAATTCTTCGTGTAAAATTTTTAGAATTTGTCTCATATCAATCCCCAATAGTCATGTGTCACGGGTTTTCTTCAATTAGCCGCTTAACAGTAGCGACATTATTTTCGTTGACGGCAGTTGAAGGCCGCCCGTCGAAATTCTTCATGTAAAGAAACTCGACCTCTCTCAAATTCAGAAAACCACCGCCTCACGGTGCTCAAACAAGGTACTTGTCTCCGAAAAGCATTTAGAAGACGAGCGGCACAGTCTTGCGGAAAGAGAGAACTTTTAAAATTATAAAAAATCATCGCTCTAAAATCTTTTCGACTTAAAATCCATTTTCGTTGCGTACGTAGAACTTCGATGTGTGATAAAAAACAATTGACAAATGATTTCCCGCCAATTGTTTTTTTCCTTATTACTAAGAAGGTTCAAAATTTCAAAAAATTCTATTTCCGATTAGCAAGAAGTGCAAAACTTTTAGTGTGCATTTTTGACACAGTTGAATCTATTGATAACGCCCTAGCAAGCTTTTGTAACGTGATTGCTGAAGCTAGGGACAAAGCCGTACCCAAAATTCTAAATTTCCATACAAGAAAAACTGCCTCGACGTATTAGGTTTGATATTAAAATTAAAAACAAATGACGTAATTTAGCCTTGAAGGAATCTTATCTAGCTGTTGGGCAACATATTTTTTTTACAAATAAATGCCATGCAGGCTTCAATCAAAGTTGATATTAAGGCTTTCAACGATGATATCTGGTGCCAAAAGTTGGCCAAAGTAAATAACCCTACTGCTGATTTATGGCGCGTAGTGAAATTGATTAATCAAAATCAAATCAAAATCAAAAATCTTTATCTAGGTCACAAAGTAACACTTATGAACGTCAAGATTACTGCTTCTACATTTACATTTACTGCCAGATTCGCAAAGCAATAGGTAGAGCCAGAGGAAGAACCTGGCACTAAAACTCATGGCCACTATTTTCTAACCACCATTTGACACAGTTTGATTAACATGATATTTGACCAATTATACAGAAATGAAATTATACAAAAAAAAAGAACAAAATAAATGTTATGTTCATTAAAATTACACTTACATAGTTCCTTTGAATTTATGTGAGAACAGTCGACTAAACTTAGTTTGCCTTATATTTAAATAATATTATTTGTAACAATTGCTATAACAGCTATGAGCTGACCAGTCCCAGGAATAAGAAAACCTCTATCATACCACCCCTGAAAGTGACTTTTACAGATACTGCTACCTCGGTGGCAGTGTGTTGCACTGTCAGACGCCATTGCAAATAACATGAGCCTAACATTGAATTGGAAAAGTGATCAATGTCACTTTTCCACATTGAATTGGAAAAGTGATCAATGTCACTTTTCCAATTCAATGTTAGGCACCGAAGCTGCGGTGAGTGAATCAACTAAAATCTTAAACGACTACCGAATGTCAGAGTTTCCACCTCTTGTCCGACCAAAAGAGGTTCCCAAACTATTAAACGAGTTAAAACCTCACAAAGCTCCTGGCTTTGACGGGATAGGTAATGGACTACTAAAAACCTTTCCCAAAAAGGCATAGTGTACATTACCAAGATATTTAACGACTGCATGCGTATTGGATATTTCCCAACATCGTTAAAATATGCCAAAGTCATTCCGATTAAAAAACCAGGTAAAGCCAACAGTATCCCATCTAGCTATCGACCTATAAGTCTCCTTCCATCTATTAGCTAGCTATCCGAATCAGTAATACTTGCACGGCTAACTAAAGTTACTGAAACTACCATGGATACCTGAACAGTTTGAATTTAGAAAACAGCACTCAACAACACATCAAATAGTGCGAGTGGCTGAGCACATTGCCCATGGACTAAATCTGGGAAGATCAATAGGTATGATCCTACTAGATATAGAAAAAGCTTTCGATTCCGTTTGGCATCAGGGACTATGGCATAAGTTAATGAGGATTAATGTGCCATTGTGTCTTCGTCTTGTCAAACTCATTCAAAATTATCTTCAAAATCGGCTTTCTCAGTGTTCATTGGTAATGAACATTTAGACCCTAAAAATATTCTCGGTCAAACCTTATTTACTACTAGCTGACCCCGCAAACTTCGTACCGCAAATACTTACAACTTGTCTTTATATAGTACTGTTTCCCCGCAGAGTTCCCGTTCCCGTGGGAATATGGGAATAAAAAATAGATGTTGACCGATTCTCAGACCTCCCCGATATGCACACAAAATTTCATGAGAATCGGTCAAGCCGTTTCGGAGGAGTACGGTAACTAACATTGTGACATGGAAATTTTATATATTAGAAGATATATTTTAACGTTGTCCCCTAACAAGCTCATGCACACCTTGCTATATATGCCGACGATACTGCTACGTATACTACCGATACAGATATGGATATTATTATTGGCCGCCTGGAGCTATCTCTTGAACTCTTGTCTATTTTTTTCAAAAGGTGGAAACTTAAATAAACTAAATGCAAATAAAACTGAGGCTATTCTTTTTATCAGAAAGCGACTTTCCCCCACTAGATCAGTCTTGTTAAATGACTATCCGATCCCTTGGAGTGACACTGTGCGATATTTGGGCGCAGCGTTGAATCAGAGACTAAATTGGAACGAAAATACAGCTTCTCAATTTATCAAAAAAGGTACTAGGGCATTAAACTCATTAAAACCTATTTTGAACCGCAACTCTAAAGTTAGTAATTTCACAAAATTACGTATTTACTCCACGCTAGTTAGACCTATCGTCACATATGCTGCCCCTGCTTGTTGCAGTCTGACGGTGACGAACTATAACAGACTGCAAGTTGTTCAAAATAGGGCAATTTAGATTTCATTTAACACTCAGTTTCGTACCAATCTCAAAATATTACACCGGAAAATCCGACGCATCCGGTAGGACAAGCCATTCGGATTTTGAGACGTCACCGCGAGAAAGCGTCACGTCAATAGAAGACTCGTCCATAAGGCCGCAAAAAGTAGGTGGTGCATTGGGTCAACTGTGTATGGATAGATTAATTTCTGCAATAAAAAAATGACGGCACAGCGCCGCTCCCAATCGACTGCACGTAGTTTGCCATACCATAATGTAGAAAACGCATTGACATCAGCGCCTATGATTATTCTGTGGCCCGCAAGGGACTGCAGGACGTAAGGAAGATGGTGTAAGTGAGGATCAATATGATGTGAATATTGAAAGTAGAAGCACACAACCAAAACCTTATAGGATGATGAAGTAACCTCAGCAACAGCACATTGAGATGTCATGAGGTTGCTCAACGATGTTACAGTACATTTTGTATAATAAAAAATAATAAAATAAATATCCATCACGCCTTATCCCCGAAGGGGTGGCAGAGGCATATTATATGCCCACTTTTCACCGTGTGGATTCCTGTCCCACGTAATAGGTGGTGAGCCCATTGCCGTGTTGAAATAGACAGACGCAGGTTGTGGCTACCTGCTGTTGAAATTTTCAAGCCGCCCATAAGGCCTTCAACCAGGCTTAACGACTGCCATTTTACTGGCAACCGGGACCAACGGCTCAACGTGCCTTCCGAAGCACGGAAATGCTCGCAAATGTAAATACCACAAAGTGGTCACCCATCCGAGGACCAGCCATAGTGAAAGTTGCGTAACTCCGTGATCGTTTACAGAACACTGAGACCGCGGGGCCACGAGCGCTTCCACATTACATACATTTTGTAGTAGAAACATAAATCCCAGCTCGTGCCTTGGCATCTAATTGTACCACTCTGTAACGCAGGTGGGAACTTTGATATTTTTCCTGTAAGAGGACAATGACAATGTCCAATTTGTACTCGATTACTAGGTGTATTCCGCCGTACCACGCGGCTACATAAGAAGGGAAAATATCAAATACTAGCTGAGCCCTGTGGCTCCACCCGTGTCATACTTCAAACCCCCGGCGTACCCATTTACTCCCATCCTTTATTACTTTTACAATTACTGCTCTACTCTGCATGGTAGTAGCTGATGATTTATAATGTTATTTTTAAACAATCGCGGTGTTTACTCATATAGGATATGAGTATGCACCGCGACAGTATCTATCTAGTATCTATATATAGATAGATGTATGGATGTATCTAGATTGTATATAGATCTTAATCTTAATCACTACATATTATAAAACAAAGTCGTTTTTCGCTGTCTGTCCCTATGTATGCTTAGATCTTTAAAACTACGCAACGAATTTTGATGCAGTTTTTTTAAATAGATAGAATGATTCTTATAGAAGGTTTTTATGTATATTTTGTTAAGTTTTTGTATACATTAACTTAATTATAACGATATATGTTGGTGGTGTCGGAAAAAATGAGCCGTCTGGGAGCTTTTAACGAAAACGCTGCCTAAACCCTTTGAGATATAACAAAATAATGGTGGGTGGAATTGTGTATCTAATATAGGTCTATAAAAAAGTCCGCGACGGTAGTTAAGTAACGTCGAAGGAATATAATATTAAAAAAATATATATTTATTAAAAACAATGTTCATTACAAGATAGTTGCTACAAGACTGATTTTACATATTGAATTTCTATTAATTTGACTTATTGCTAAATTGACAGTTTTGCACTTTTCATATTGACGCACATTGTCATCCAAGTGCAATCTGTTATTTACTGAATCGTTATATAAAGTACTATTTTTCAAAATTGAAATAAGTTTCTTTTGATTCTCGTCCAAGAGTTTAATTTGTTTAGTGAACTCACCAACCGCATGCTCTGCTATAAATATCGTTTGCTTTTGAGATGTACCAATTTTATTAACTGAAATTACGAATGCTTGCTATTTCACTTTCGATTTTTAAGGCGTCTTCATTATCTAAATTACCTGTTATAGTCTTAATTATAGAACCTAACCCATTAATAATACCACGTCTAGATCTATGGTGTGGGACTATAAATATAATTGTCTTACCTATTGCGCTTATACTACTCTCTATTTAATCTTTATATGCTCTATGTAAATCTAGATCATTTTCGGCAGCTTTAGTGGCGCTATAAGTTGCCATAAGCTTAAGGGTTGTTTCGTATAAATATGATACTTTATATACGCAAGCCAAACTAAAAGTGTCATCCTGCTTTAAAATATGCCCTTTTTTAATAGGAGGATACCGTTATCATTATCTACGGGATTAAGGGTCAAGCTTGCGGTTGCGTAGAGCACGAAGGCTCCTGCGATGAAGGTCCTGGAACAAGATGCGGTCTTCTTAAGAGTTTGAAATGAACTCTAATAGGTTTGGAATTCGGGTGACTACCTATAATTTCGGCGACATTAGGGTGTAGGTGAATTATTTTATACGGACCTTAAAATACCGGCTTTGTCTTATCGCTCCTCGTTGTTTTAGCAACCTGCTTATAAACAGTTTCACCTACCTTAAACATCATAGCTTCGGCGGCCTGGTTGCACTTGTCTATTACCTGTTCTTTATTTTTCAAACGTGGGCTGCTATACATTCTTGAACAGCTTCTGCATTTTTGTGATGTTTCAAGACGTAGTCCTGATAGAATTCCTTAGGATAAAATAGTTCTAATGGATTTCTCGATTATGTATGACCGAATAACAGTTTACGTGGTGTGTAGCCTGTAGTAGAGTGAATTGCATTATTATAAGCTATAATAGCGTACTTCATTAATAGTTGGATTGGGTCGTCTTTGTTTGTCATTCGCTGTATTCTAATTATTTCACCGATGGTTGAATGGAATCGTTCTACAGGTGAATTTGAATTAGGATTATAAGGTGTGGTAAAATGAATGTTAATGTCATGGGAGGCACAAATTTCTTTTATTACGTCATTGTCGAATTTAGTATCAAAGTCAGTTGTTATCTTAAGAGGCAATCCTAAAATAGAAAATCTTTGTAACAAAGCTTCTACTATGTGCACACTACTAGTAGCATTTAGGGGTATAGCCTGAGCGAATTTTGAAAAATTATCTATTTCAGTTAGGAAGGTCGCACCTCCTGTCGAGTAAAGGTCCATAAATAAATGTTGAAAGGGTTTAGTTGGCGTTTCCGTAATGGCTAGTGGGGGTTTTACTGGATTTCTTTCGTATTTAGCTTTCAGGCAAATGTCACACTGATTTATGAATTTCTGTATCGTTAATAGCATATGGGGCCAGTAGTAATTTCTATGGAGTTGTTTATGGGTTTCTTGAATACCTCTATGAGATGATTTGCCTTCATGACATAGTTTTATCAGATCTTGTTGTTCAGATTTGTTTTCAACAACAGTAACACGTGACGTACATCTTATCAATTTAGGACCTCTATAATTGAAGATGTTGTGTAAACACGTGAAAATGCTAGGTAAAGATTTTCATCGTAGAAATAGCAGTGAAAAATACGATTTGCTATCGTATGTTCCTTTAGAAACCTAATGATTTCGGTTTCTGTGTTATTGACTGGAATGAATACGTCTTTGATAACGGTCCTAGAGTTAGTCGACCTGTCTTCTACTCTGTATGTTGAACCTGGAGTGGATCTAATATAGAACTGCTTGAGTTGTCTGTCAATTGCATCTGATAAGATTGGTATGCCGTTATTATCATTGTCTGGTTGAGTATGATTCGTGGATACTAATTGATCGGAATCAACTGTTGTGATACTCATGGTGTCGGTGTCTCTATCTACTTGAGGCTGAGTATTTGTATTCGAATCGATGTCCTCAGTGTCCCTACCTTCCCTATCGTTGTCATTAGGGTTACCTGAATTATTATTAGTCTCTGTTTCTCTCCTAGCCTCCTCGAATATTCGATTTATGAAGTCATCATCGTCGTCACCTAGGTTAACAGCTAAGGAGTCTACACTTTTGTGGAAAATTATGACTCTCGATACATCTGCATCGGGCATCTGCGTTAGTGTTTTATTTACCCTTTTTATAAACAACATTGTAGTCATACTCGGCAAGCTTTAATTTCCAACGCGTTAATTTAGAGTTAGGATCCTTTAGAGACATGAGCCACATCAGGGGTCTATGGTCGGTGTAGATAGTAAATTTACGACCATATAAATAGGGTCTAAAATATTGTGTCGCCCAAATGATGGCTAACAGCTCTTTCTTCGTGGTTGAGTAACGAGTCTCTGTGTCAGATAAAGTTCTAGATGCAAATGCTACTGGTTTATCTGAGCCAACATTTCCTTGTGATAATACAGCACCTTAGGCGAAGTCAGATACGTCTGTTGTCAGTATATATGGTTTGTTGAAGTCCGGGTACTGGAGGATAGGGGCATTTGTTAAAATCTGTTTACATTTCTTTACCGCGTCTAGGAATTCGTCTGTATGTCGGATTTTTGCATTCTGCTTCAGACACACTGTTAATGGTTTGGTCAGCTTAGCGAAATCTTTTATAAACTTTCTGTAATAACCTACTAGACCTAAAAATGCTTTAATATCCTTTTGTGTTTGTGGTATAGGGAAGTTCAGGACTGCTTTAATTTTGTCTTTATTTGGTTTAAGACCTTGGTCAGTCAGTTCATGTCCTAAAAAGTTGAGTTGTTTCTGAAGGAATTCAGATTTATCTAGTTGTATATTTAGATTATGGAGCTTGAACCTATCAAATACTAATTTGAGTTTCTCATTACGCTGTTGAAGAGAAGTAGACGCAATTATTACGTCATCTAGGTAAGAAGACATTATCCAAGCCTCTGAGGATGTGATCCATGAGACGCTGAAAAGTACTAGGGGCGTTTTTGAGGCCAAATGGCATTCTTAGTAACTCATAGTGTCCTCTTTCAGTCGTAAAAACAGTCTTCTCAATGTCATCCGGATGCATCTCAAGTTGGTGGTAACCGCTTGCAAGGTCTAGTGTGGTAAAGTATTGAGCGCGGCCTAATCTATCATAAATATCGTTGATATTTGGTAAGCGGTACTTGTCTTCTATTATTCTATCATTCAGTCTCCTATAGTCGATCACAAGTCTCCATTTAACCTTTCCAGAAGCATCTGGTTTTTTTGGAACAATATGGAGAGGACAAGACCATGGTGAGATACTTTCCCGAATGATACCTTGTTTAGGTAGGTTATCAATTTGTTTTTTAATCTCCATGCGTTGTTGTGGAGCTTGTTTGTAGCTTCTGACGAAAATGGGAGTGTTTTATTATAAAGGATAATAGTATATTTTCACAATAGAATATATCCCTATATTGATAGCAAAGTTTTGTGATCTCACGTTTCTCTTCTTCATTCATATGGTCGGTTCTTATTTTCTTTAAGTTGTCACAAAGTTCTTTGTCTATGTCGGTACGGGTCTCAAGTGAATTAAGTTCGTTAATGTCCTTTTGTACTAGAAACTGTGATGGTAATTGTTCGAGGCTCAAGGGGCAGTTATTATGCACGATTTGGGTTTTGTCAGTAGATTTAATAATAGAAGTCGTAAAAGTTCCACTTTTAACTGTTACAATAGCGGCAGGTGTCTTAAGTCCCTTACTTCACTGAAAATCTTCACAAATGTATTGTCCACTCAAATAGTTAGTTTTTATTACAATTAATTTTTCACAATTAGGTTTGATTTTTACACGTTTTGTAGGATAATCGAAATAAATGAGGATTTCGGTATTAGTAGTTCGCAACACCTTATTTTTTAGATCTATACTACAACCTAATTCCTTTAGTAAGTCCATACCTGTAAGGCCTTTATATTTGGCGTCAAAATCAAATAATAGAAATTTATGAGATTTCTCGGTTCTGAACTGTGGTGGCAGGGGTAAAACTACAACATGATCATGATAGGTAATGGCATGAGCTGTTTTTACCTGGAAAGGTTCACGTTCTATACAATTTTCGAACTTAGTGCCAGTTACCGCGTCCGGTGAGATCATGCACCAAGAGGCTCCAGTATCTAATAAAAACTTACCATGGAATTCGGGGAGTTCTATATATGGTAGATGGTCTTTACCATGGTTGTTGAGGTTGACAGAACTTATCAGCAGTGACTCGAATGGTCCTCGTCCTGATGAAAATCCTGGTAAGTTGGATCTCCTACGGGCATTTCGTCTGTGTACTCCGGACAATACTCCTGGTCGTTTTCCTGTAATGGGCCACCATAGTACTCACCGTTATAGAAGGTGTCGTAGTTGTCAGCGTAACATTGTTCTTGAGAGGGTTGTGTATAGAATAACTCTTCAGAAGTAAAGCTAGGTTTTTCGGGTTTAGATACTGATCTCATAGTGACGTCAGATACCTTTTGAGGTGGATTTACCTGTTGGCGGGGTACATTTGGTTGGGACCTAAAGTTACCTGAGTTCCTAAATGTTCCTGAACTACTTGGATGGCCATTACCTAAAGAGGGTCCATGCTTCCATGGGCACTTATGCTGATTTTGATTGGGTGTCCAGTTATTATGTGGAGGAAAGTTACGATTGAGCCCAAACGATTGATTATTTTGGGGCACAGGGTGGTTAGGCTTAGGTGGCTCTTTCGGTTTGGCTTGTAAAGAAAGTGAATTAAAACTACTATTAAATTTATTAAATGCTAATCGCGCCTCTTCTTATCTAGTCGTGACTATAGCTGCCTCGAGTATCTCTGGTTTCGCTATTCGTACTCCTATTGACACCTGGAAGTCGAGGTGGTTGATATATTGGTCTATGTCCATATTCTCGTAATAAGTCTTATCAGAGTGTCTTCCAACCACATGTAAGGTATCCAAGACCTCCGGTAATCTTTTACCGAAAGTCTCCGCGTCTTCGTTTCTATTACGACGTAACCGAGTTAGTTCTTGCATTAATTGTATTTTGTTCCGTGGTTCCCCTAACCTACGGGTCAACGCTGACTTAAGGCATTGCCAACTATCCACGATTCCTTCTGGGGCTATGGCGTCTACTGCGGCGCCACTTAATTTACTTTTAATTAGGCATATAAGTGCTGGGCTTGTTCTTACCGGTGGCTCTAATAATAACATAACATTCTCTACCTCTCTAATAAAATAGTTTAACGTTTTCTTATTGCCATCGTATTTCGGTAAGAGGTCTGACACAAATTTAAAAGTAGCTAACTCGATACTCGTCATTGCCATTGTGAATCAATTAAATAATACTATTATAATAGGGCAAAATAGTTATTATTGACTATACTGCTCACCCTTTACGTATTTGTTGGCGTGTAGTTGGCTATTTCTATACAATATTAGTGTTATTATAATATCATTCGTAATGAGACACAAAAGTATTCATGTAGTAATAAAGAATATTCTATTTGAGCGACGTATACGGCGAGCTCAGCGTTTATACGGACACACTATACCTAATTGCCTTAAATAGTTATTTTTTTGCAGCGATTTTAGACTACACACAATAAACATTTAAAGATTTACGACAGGAAATATAGCACAGGTAACTGGGAAAACAACTAGCACTCACCCCAGTATTCTCTGCATCTCCAGCCGGGCCTTGTAGAACAGCAGGTCTTCCGATTTTCTGGAGATCCCGCGGGATAATCGACGTTCGTTGGTTCTTTATACGGTCGCGAATATAACGATAGATACAAGCTGAGTGTCGCAATCCTACACACTGCGCCAGTTAAGTAACGTCGAAGGAATTTGTTATTAAAAAAAATTTTATTTATTAAAAACAATGTTCAGGGTCAGCAATTCTGTACTGGTGGTGATTGCTTAACTCGGTATATGTCTATCTCTTAAGGATACTGTACTATATATCCATTTTAATACTTTAAAAAAACAGCAATAATATAGCGGTAATTTTAAGGCTTTTCACACAAAAACATTATTAATGCTTATCATTTTTAATACGTTAGTTGGCTTCAGCATTTTATGAAGATTATTTTGTCCCTAAACACTTTGCAAATTAAATGAATATCTTACGCGATATGGCAATATCAAAAAATGCGCAAATAAATTAATTTCGTGTAACAATAATTCAAACGGGCGCGGGCGGACAAGTCATCAAGTAATTTGGAAAATGTTTATACATTATCGTGAAATTAATAAAAACGGGATTAAATGGGTGCCACGGGGTTCGAAGTATGTCACGGGAGAAGCCGTTCGGGTCAGCTAGTATATTATAAATGCGAAAGTTTGTATGGATGTTTGTAACTCTTTCACGTAAAAACTACTGAATACATTTTTATGAACCTTTACAATAATATAGCTTATACATCAGAATAACACATAGGCTACTTTTTATCCCCGGAAAAAGTTCCTGTGGGAAACGGGAATGGGAAAACTTCTCACGCGGGCGAAGCAGCGGGCGTCAACTTGTAATATTATAAACGCAAAAGTTTGTAAGTATGGATGGATGTTTGTTACTCTTTCACGCATAATCTACTGAATGGATTTTGTTGAAACTTTACATATAGCCTTCACATCAGAATAACACATAGCCTACTTTTTATCCCGAGAACAAGTTCCTGTGGAAAACGAGACGGGAAATCTTCAAGGCAATAGGAATGGCCTGGAGCAAGATAAAACACGAAGCTCAATACCGTATGGGATGTCGACACACAGTGGACGGACTGTGGACACCCTCTGCCGCATCCAGCAGACGCAGGATGTTAAGAAACAAACATAACTCTTGCTGTAACTGTTACTATTATTACATTCATAACGATATACAAAGATAGAGCGGTCACACGGATACAAGAACGGCAACAGCACGGCTTATGTTTAGGCTCGTCGGTCTATTATGATACTTGGTCTAAGGTATTTTCCTCCTGTGTCTACGTATAGAGCTGTAGTATATTCTTTATTTTAGCTCAAAGGCATAATAATAATTATATATTATTTTTGGTAGTTATTTTCACCAAAGACCTAGTACCTATAATAAGTATAGACTGTGTACTACTGCAAAATAATCGATCCGCGTGAGATGGCTCTCGGCAGTGGCGGTGTCTCTTTCTAAATAAGTGACCATGACCAATTAGAACACAGTTCAAATTCCTTGAACGATTGTTCGAACCTACTGAATTTATTGTAAGTAAAAATATTAAAAAGAATATAAATGTCGGCGCGACGACGTCAATTTATAATTATTTATAGTAAAGCTTTATCTATTTGGATGATAAACTAAACTTAATAGTTCCTAATATGCTTGATGAAAAGCAAGAAGTTTCCTCTTACAAAATCGATTATCTTTGAATACTGTGCCGGAAGTCCGGTGTGGTATTTTATTAATTCACAAGTTATCTAGTAACGAATTATTATCTGTAAAATTATCATTTAAAATAATATTATTCGAATATCCACATGAATTCTAATATATGAAATGATTTTGTACAGTCTTTACAAAATCAACGACTTCCGTGCCGTTGATTGAATCCAAGAATCGTATTTGACAGATTAGCTGATGCTTGTTGGTTTTGTAGAGGCTAGAGAACTGAAACATCGTCCATTTTGTTGGAACGTTTGTCAATGATGGTCGAGGAACAAATAAGTTTGGTACCTAGGTTTTCTATACTGAATTTAGTAAACCTATGATTTAGTTTCTATCACGATAAACTGCAGATATTGTTGCAAAGCTATTAAAGTCATTGAATACTGATTTTTGTGTTTTAATGACGATGAGCACCGGTAATGAGAGGATTAACATCAGCGAGCTCGGCTGTACCTCCTCCGTCATATATAATATAAAAATATTATACAGTCGGGGACCCCCGTCAGAAACGAAAAAACATATAATTGCAAAAAAATATGTGTATAGACAAAAAGAGAGAGAGTTGTGCACCCGGCTGCGCACTCATTTGCTCATTTGTAGGTTCGATACACACACGCATAGGTACACACATGGCTTATGTCATTTCATTAATACATCGATTTCTACTAAATGGCACCATCCATGAGCCGCTTTCAAGTTCGTTCCAAAAAACTAAATGTTCGGTTTTGCCCCTTTTCACACATCTCTAACTTAAACAGATGCTCCGTATCTAACCTAATACTAAAAGATTGAAAAAATCTTTAATCAACAAATAACTATGTTACTTAAAAATATGGTTGGTGCTGTTACTTACCCGTGGAACGAAAAGCTGCTACCGTTATAAGAGTATTTTTTGCACCTTGTCACACAACATGAATTAACCATATTTCATGAAAATCGAACAGGTTTATTATGAAAATTTACACAATCGCAAATGGAAGCACGAGCATACAATGACCTTATAACGGTACATCTCCAATTTAAAACAATCGATACGTAAGTAAATACCTACCTACTATTATGAGATTGTAAAAATATTTGATCAATAAAATTTATGGTGACCCTACACTTTAAGCAAGATGGCGGCTACAGGCGGATCTTGCATTTAGTGTTACCAAACTCAAACATTTAAGCACTACTCTTACTAAGAATTAATGAGTACTTTTTTAATACTATGAAGTTCTTATTAATAATTATAGGAACTGTAGAAATATTTAGATAAGTTCCAAAGTTTATGAATAATTAATTTTTCTAAATCATAAAAAAAGGAATATACATATTTTCTACGATTTCTACCAAATCCAATGGTTATTTGAGCTGGCAGCACGTTAGACAAGGACACAACACCTTTCGTAGCTCTCTCGCCAGGACCGTTTTTAGCTAGCTACCGCTTATAAGGAAATAGCTACCCTAGTGGTAAGAAAATAGATGTCATTTTAGCTCAACGAAATTTTTTTGTAATCATTCTAGATATAAGTGTAAAGTCTTTGATTTTCACGCAATAATATTTTTTTAAAACTTCGCTCAAAGTGGTTGGAAACAGGTTGTGGCCAAAGTCGCGAGGCATATACTAGTTTCCAATAAGATTACAATCTTATCAGAATTTCAAACTTGCAGAAGCAAAGATGACCGAAACAGTCCGTGCGTGACCGTTTAAATGTTTGGATGAAGTTTGAAACAAATATTAGTGTGAACTGAACCCAAACGTTTGTTTTAGAAATTTAATGAAGATAAATTTTCAGTTTCGAGCTGGACTAGAACCAGTGTTTTTTGACTTGCCGGGCTAGAAGCTTAACCAACTAGACTATCGAGACCCACTCAAACCGATGAATTAAGGCACTACTCTCCCTCTTAAGGAGACGTAAGTCGCCTTACGTCGCCATCTACCGGTACTTAGCAAGGTTACACGGTACTTGTATTAAATTGCACTTATAATCATTCGATTTGTGATGATACCTGCCTAAATATTAGAAACAAATTTGAAAAGCAATCAGTATGCTAACTATGTATATCCAAATGGACCGATGACTGGAAAAAGTCGCAGGAAGGGACCGGATGCGGAAGGAGTAGGACCGTGTTGTGGCGTGAATTAGGAGAGGCTTACGTCCAGCAGTGAACTGCTATAATTGATAAAATTCTATACCCTAAATTTAAAGTCATAAAATATTTAATGATGAGATGGACTTGAACCCAGGGAATGGAATGTTTAATTCATAGTTAGTACCATAATTGCTTTTCAAAATTGCTTTTAATATTTGTTGCAGAGTTTGGATGTTTCTAGTTTTTGATAGCACAAGCTTATAGGTAATACTTTTCTGTTTTTATACGTGTGGATATCCCCTCGGATGTCATGCCGGACTCGAACCAACTAAAACCACCTATTACCTAGCTTAGTTACGGACTAGATATCGCTGTGTAAAACAACGTCCCATAATATTATATGAAAAAAAAAACATCGTATCGATCGTAGACAGAGAATACTCGATAATCCGGATCGTCCGATAGAAATAAATTTAACATACGAACTTTCGCATTCGCATTGTAAAAAAAAATTACTCATGTCAAATGTGTCAAAGTTACTGTAAGTGTGAAGTGAATGGACTTGAAAAAATATTTAAATAAGAAATAATTTGTTTAAAATCCCAATTGTGTTATGAATTCTGTGCAATATTGGTTATAATTTACCTTACTCTAATTTGAAAGTAATTTTATACCTAAGATGTGATAATTTCCTTTATTATAACGACTTGTATGCGAAATAATATTAATAATCATAATTTATTTAAATAACATTAGTTAAAACGATGAGCCGATCATAGGTCAAGTTTGTGTTCATAAAGAGGGTCTGTAAATGTGATAAATGGGCATAAATACTGTATAAACATTAAAATATTCTGTGAAATTTCGTGTGTGAGCAGCGATTTGAGAAATTACCACAAATGGGTCAAACAGGCAGCACCGTGCCGGGTAAGTGATGATAATGAAGTTCTAAATACGTGCAACACCATTCTAATTAGATTCTAATCAGAACGAGATATTGTGTACAAAATATAACCTAACTTTATGATATAAGTAAATAATTCCTCTATATGCGTTTAAGAGTCCAATGATAAGAATGTAAATGTGTTCAATACCTTATTAGTATAATGCACACTCAGTAATACATCTTTCCAAAATTCAACACTTTATCATTGTTTTAAATTTACAGTACAATGTTACATAAAACCTAACAAACCTAATTGTTACCTTATGCTAGCTTATTTTGTCTTGCTGCATGGTCTGGGATTAAAGGCCGTATTCCAGAATGTTTATCAATACCCAAGAAACTTGAGAGTAGATTTTATAAGGCAAAATCTAGTCTCAAGCTGATCGAGTATTGAGAAACGTTCTGGAATACGGACCTTAGAGTACCTGACTATGAAACCAAAGGGGTTGAATTCCCAATCAGTACAAATCTCTTAGTGTGTCTGGATGTAACTTGTCAATAATATGTACGTAAATAATGTATAATGTATGTTTATTAGTCGTCTAGATCTATAGTACAAACTATTATCTAATCTTAATATATATGACAAAGTTGGGTTTGAGTGAACGCTTATAACTAAACAATTTATTATTATTTTCTGGTTGGGGATGCCGGCACCGCCGAGCGAATAATCCGACCGCATCTCTTGCCGCCCACTTCGCTCAATAATAAATAACTAAACAATAGGTTGATTGGTTTTTTTAAGATCTTTGCTTTATTTGAAATACTCTCTTACACTCTCCCTCAAATAGCAGAATGATTAAAAAGAGAAATTATGAACAAAAAAGAACATAATTTGATACATTTTCATTGTGTACACCCTCATAGTTTGCATCCTGAACGCTTTCATATGGTAAGGTCAGTTTCTTCCGTGTAGGCTTAGATTGTGGAATGAACTCTGCCTGGGTTTCCAAAACATGTACAGTATGAGGTTCTCTAAAAGTTTTAAACAGAGTCGGCAGCACAAGTGCGGCACCTCTGGTGTTGCAAACATCCATAGGCTACGGTGACCACTGTCCGTCAAGTGGGCCATATGCTTGCCTGCCACCTCAGTGGTATGAAAACAAAAATGGAACTGTATTTTAAAGGCCAAAAGTACAGTACAATTAATTACTTATATACATGCGTCCTAACAGACCAAACTGACGTCCTGCAGAGATGGAGTGAATATTATGGAAAGACGTATGCAAGAAAAGACAGAGATGCCACATCGGGAAGTGGAGCTCACTTCGATACTCCGGATCCCGATGCCATTGAAGTCAATAGTATGAAAGAAATTGAACAAGCGATAAGAAGTATGAAATGTGGTAAGGCTGAGGGAAAAGACAGAGTTACTGCTGAGATGATCAAGTACGGTGGGTCACACGTCTGGGACACTATGTCTGTTATGCAACTTGTGCTGGCGGACGGGTGAGGTCCCAGATGACTGGCGAATAGCAGTTGTAGTACCTATTTGCAAAGGGAAAGGCTCGCGCCTAAACTGCTCCATCTACAGGGCGATCAGCTTGGTCAGCTTAGCTAGTAAGGTGTATGCAAAGATTATAACAGCAAGAATGCAAGAAAAGTCTGAAAGGTATTTATGGGAGGCTCAATGCGGATTCCGACGTGGAAGAGGTTGCATGGATCAAGTGTTTTCTCTCCGCGATCATGCTCCTCCTAAGTTTCTGGCTATTAGCCAGAGGGTTTTCTGCGCTTTTGTGGATCTGGAGAAAGCATTTGATAACGTTGTGAGGGAAACTCTGTGGGATTTGCTGCCCGGATATGTTGTGGACGGCTCGCTGCTGCGGGCAATACTTGGCGTGCGAGTAGGGGGGATGTGTCACCTCTTTTTGATGTTTGTACAGGCGTCAAACAGGGTTGTGTCATGTCCGCCTGGCTGTTCATAGTGTATCTGGACAGTTGCCTGCAGAAGTTGAAAGATTGTGATATGGGTGTGAATTTGGGTGACTTTTCAGTAAACTGTCTGCTGTACGCTGATGATTTATAGATAGACACAGACGCAGGCATTAGTCACTAATATGAAAGAGGAGTGTGAAAGTAAGGGTCTTCGCTTGAATGCAAGTAAAACTAAGGTTCTAGTATTTGAAATAGGTGACGTAAGAACTAAATGCGAGATTAGGGTAAACCAGGAACGTCTAGAGCAAGTGAATGAAATTGTGTATTTAGGAAGTATGTTTAGCGCGGATGGAAGATGTGATTCGGATGTAGAACGGCGAGTAGCTGCCGGAAACAAAGTTAACGGTGCTTTGTCCCAGTTAGTAAAGCGATACAGCATCGTAAAAGAAACACGACTGGCGATTAATAACGCAGTGCTAGTGCCAACTTTGCTTTACGGTAGTGAAACTTGCGTATGTCAGCAGATGCATGAAAGTAAATTGAATGCTGTGGAGATGCGAGCACTTCGAAAATTGTGCGGCGTTACCTTGGCCGACCGAAGACGTAACGAAGTGATACGCAATATGGCAGGTTTGAATGAAAGTGTCAGCGTTAAGCTGGAAAAGGGCGTGCTCCGTTGGTTTGGACACGTCCAACGAATGAGTGAGGAACGATTGACGAAGAATATATATTGTGCGAAAGCAGAGGGTAGAAGAGGTCAGGGTAGGCCAAGACTTACATATGAAGACCACGTGAGCAGATTGCTAAAAAACGGAAAGGTCAAAAGTACGCGGATACCCAGAAGTGCGTGTATGAAGCGATTGATGAATCTCGAAGAAGCAAAAGAAGTATGCATGGATCGCGAAGCCTGGCGATGTGTCCTCTCTGACTACCCCGTCAGGGATACAGCGTGAAGATAGTTATTATTTATTATTACTTATATACATTACCATAAATATTGATATTATCCTTATGCCCTAGAAAATAAAAGCCCTATTGAGTGCATTTATTTATTTTTTTAATGTACACATTAATCCAATGACTAGTATTTTACACGAGCGTAAATATATGGCACATAAAAAGCAAAGTACCTATAGTTTGGATAAATTTTGAAAGCAATTATTATGCTAAATTTCTTATAAATTTCATTAATGTCATACTCTTAAAATGACGATTCAAATATGGTGAAGAATTTTATTTATTAAATAAATATAAGAAAGTATAGTTTTCTAGAATTGTGATGGAAACTGAGTGTACAGTTTAAAACTAAGAAAATGTACTGGGCATTGTGGATCCCAGAACACTGTCCTCCATAAGTGTAGGTCTGGGAGCAACAGTCTAGGATAGTAGCAGATGCTAAAGTAAGTGTTGTAATATGTTCCCATGACTCTGTTCAGGAAATGAGAGAATTGAGCTCAAGCTACGAGCAGTTGTTGCTGTGTATACATGACTGGTATAGGAACACATCTGCCTTTTATCAAAAATAACTTACAAAAATTTCCGAAACTGATGATTGATTGGAGTATACCATACAATGACACAACGCCATTTGTTCCTGTTGTGTCTAAGTTAGTATTAATTAGTACAAGGTATACTTGTAGTGCAGCGGGTGGCGCTTCAACCTAGAAAATACAGTTGTAACATGCACACATGCGTTTTATTCAACAGTTCCAAATTAAGTTAAATTTAGCTTGTACTATGGGATCTAGACAACTGAAACAACAAACATACAATATTTTGATATATACATATACATTATTATGGGTAACCTACACTCAGACACAGATTATAAAAACTTTATGGGAATTGAACTCACGACTTCCGGTTTGATAGTGTAATTATCTAACCACTACACAAAGGACAGTCAACATGGCGAATCTATGAATCTATCAGAGTTCCTAGTTCACTAGGTAACCCTAAAATGGACTTTTGATTGGAATGACACTAGGATAAAGAAGAAGCATGCAGGCATATCATCCGTCTTTCTTTTATTTTAGTATCACTGATGTGGTAGACAAGCGTACGGTCCACCTGATGGAAAGTAGTCACCGCAGCTTATGGACGTTTGCAACACCAGAGGTGCAGCACTCGCGCTGCTGACCCTTTATAAACCTTCTAAGACCCATTTTTAAGAACCTCATACTGTAGACGTTCGGGAAAACCCAGGCAGGGAGTTAATTCCACAATCTAATCGTACACGAAATAAAGCCCCTATCAGACCAAACCGTGTGCGTCTGAAGATAAAAAACAATTACCGTGACACTTGTGGTGTAAGGGGCCCCATTAAGACCTTTGTGGTTCAAGCAACCTCACATGCTAGTCGTGCACCTGCTAGTTCACGGACAAGACTATGACATAGGCGCCCTTACGGGTTTTGAGAGGTCTGACAGTCTCTCCAAACAATGCCGAATATCAAAACTTCAAGGATGGCTAGCTGCTCGTAACAGCTAAGTCAAAGGGAACCTCAGGCTCTAAGATGAAGAAAAAGACCGTGGCATAATAACTATATACCCAAGTATACATTTTTGACCCACGTAACAGGTGGTGAGCCCATTGCCGTGTTGAAATGGAAAGGCGCAGGCTGTGGCGACCTGCTGTTAAAATTTTTCAAGCCACCCTTACGGCCTTCTATTGGGCTTAACGACTGCCATTTTATTGGCAAACCGGGACCAACGGCTTAACATGCCTGCCGAAGCACGAAACTCTCGCAAATGTAAATGCCACAAAGTGGTCACCCATCCAACCATTATTAGACCTGTCCTAACCATTATTAGACCTCTCCATTTACATGGCAGTGAGACGTGGCCGATATTGGAGCGACACAAGCAGGAGCTGCGTGTCACGGAAATGAAGATGCTGCGGTGGATGTGTGGGGTCACGCGGATGGACCGCGTGAGAAAACTCTCGCATCCGCGGCAGCCTTCACGTCCGTGACATTGCAGACAAGTTGCAAGAGTGTCGCCTTCGTTGGTATGGTCACGTCTTGCGGCAACCGCCGGGCTACGTAGGTAACAAATGTCTGGCCATGTCAGCCCCGCCGGGTCCCGGTAAGAGGGGAAGACCCAAGAAGTGCTGGCTTGACGTCGTAAGGGATGACATGCGTGCCAATGGTCTCACTACAGGGGATGCCGAAGACCGTGCGAAGTGGAGGAGAAAATGTAGGAAAGCGGACCCCGGGCGTCGCGAGACGCAACTGGGACAGACGCTCGGATGATGATGATGATGGTCACCCATCCAAGAACCACCTAGCGAAAGTTGCTTAACGCAGTAATCGTTTACAGAACACCGAGTTAGCAGGGCCACGAGCGCTTCGAAGCGCGAAGTTAAGTTCTGCACTGTAAGACGTAAGTAGGTAGGTAGTGGGTATCTTGCTTGCTTTGCGTATGCGTATTTTTCGTTGTGTTGTTACGTATTTAAGCCCGTCACACCCGTAGCTATAATATACCTAGTCAGGTCATAAATTCTGTCACATGTTTAATATAAAATAATTGAAACAAGTTTATTCACTATGAAACCATTTATATACCAAAATGAACTTAACAAAACATAGATTCTTAAGACAATAAAGTTTATTCAAAATGACCTCCGTGATTTTGAATACAGGCCTTCAATCTGCGCGGCCAGTCGTCTATCGCAGCACGAGCGAGGTCCATGTCAATATCGGCGGCTGCCTTAATCAAGGATGTCTTGAGTGACTCCAAATTGGGATGACGCTTTGAGCACGCCTGTTCCTCCAAGTGTTGCCATATCTAATAATCTAACGGACTCAAATCTGGACTGGAGGAGGGCCAGTCTTCGTGCCGGATGAAGTCGATTTCACGCGCCGCCAGCCAGTCTTGTGTGCTCTTCGCTCTATGAGCTGGCGCCGAATCTTGTTGGAATACCCAGTGCCTGTTATTGAACATGGTATGAGAAACAGGTTCCACAAGGTTCGTTAGGACTGTATTTTGATACACAACTAAAATATCCATCACGCCTTATCCACGAAGGGGTGGCAGAGGCATATTATATGCCCACTTTTCACCGTGTGGATTTTTCTGTCCCACGTAATAGGTGGTGAGCCCATTGCCGTGTTGAAATAGACAGACGCAGGTTGTGGCTACCTGCTGTTGAAATTTTTCAAGCCGCCCATAAGGCATTCAACCAGACTTAACGACTGCCATTTTACTGGCAACCGGGACCAACGGCTTAACGTGCCTTCCGAAGCACGGAAACGCTCGCAAATATAAATGCCACAAAGTGGTCACCCATCCGAGGACCAGCCATAGTGAAAGTTGCGTAACTCAGTGATCGTTTACAGAACACTGAGACCGCGGGGCCACGAGCGCTTCATACTTCATACTCCCAACCATACGATGAGCGAGGGTGGAAAATGACCTCGTTGGACACGCGGAATACGGTTGCTCGCTTCTTTACTACTGTGTGCGTACACCTTATCATTTTGTTTGTTGTAGCTCTCTTCTACGGTAAAATTTTTTTCATCTGTAATAAGAATTTCCCGATATTTTTTTCCCGCGTACCGCTTCAACAAAGCGCGGCATCTCTCTCTCTCTTCAGTCTCAGGTCCATTAGACGAGCATTTAAACGATGTCCTGTTTTTCTTCGATATGACCGAAGCCCCAAGTCTTCATTTAACACCCTTTTCACCGTGGTTCTGCTTAACCCCATCTGAAGGGCCAACAGTTTCTGCTTACGTTTGGAATTTCTTTGAATTCGCGCCTTCACAGCTTTTATCACTGCTGGAGTCCTAACAGACCGACGGCGACCACTTCTTGACCTGTCATCTACTACTTCATTGTATCGTTTGATGGTACGATAAACGAATCTTTTGGTTATATTCAAATTTTTCAGTATGCCAAAAATTTGAATTGGCGCGTAACTGCAACGATGCAACGCAATAACTGCAACACGGTCTTCTTTAAGCGTCCACTCCATATTTAAAAATGAGTAAAATTCCAAAAAGTATACATTTTTATTTTCATGAACAATTCGAAATTCGAATTCAATAAACTTTTTTTGGCCAGCATTCTAAAAGATAAGTTTTTACTGTGTGACAATACTTATGACCTGACTAGGTATATTAATGTAAATTATTACGATATATTTTCTAAACAAATTTCTATTCAAGTGCACACGCAGTCATCATTATATATTTCTGTGACGTCACCACCGTATACCGTAATTTATATTATCACATATTAATATATACAAACGCTAGGCCGACCATCAATGAATGAAGGTAAAATATATATTATGGCATTGTTTCTGAATGTGGTAGCTTACTATAATATAATATTATAGCTATGTATAAGACGGGCTAAGGCTAAAGCTCTCTTTATTAAGGTTATTGAAAAAAAAAGCTAGGTACTCGACTCGACGACATACGCTTTAGTATTTGCAGAAAACGAAATTTAAAAAAATTCTAAATTGTTTATCCAAATTCTAATCTTAACTTCCTTAAAATAAAGTCGATTTTGATATCAACAATACGAACAGCTGATAGTCAGCTGTGAAATTGAATACCTGTACTGTTTTTTTTTAATTCCGTTCATTGCACGTGCGTCGAGTCCTTTGTGCTTATTGCGAAATAGACTTAAACGTGGTACTCGACTTTGCTTATAAGAAACTAGTGGGCCCGGCAAGCATCGTCTTAGAATCAGGTTTCATAGAAAATAGATAAGAAAATTAACTTTTTCATAACATTTTAAAATTATTATCCTATTTCGGGCTAAGAGAAATCCAAAAACATAAAAATTGACCTTACCGAACCCGTACGGGCGCCTGCATCATTGTCACAAGACAATGTTACGGACAACCGTTAGCCAAAAGTTGCACCGCTTGTAGGTCGCATGGACTTCGGAGATCTTTAGAAGGGGTCCTGACACTCAAGATTTGTCGATATAACTATAGATATTTAAATAAAAAAATAGGCAGCTATAGTGACTGCCGACAAAAGTGAGAACAGCATATTGGTGACGCGAAGTCACAAGATTTTATCCATCTAATTAGCGTCTAACGTGTATGTCAAATGCAGAGAATATACATGTTATACATGTGTTTATGTAGGTTTTTTTAGCGTCATAAATAGCCATAATTTTTTTTACGCCTACTTAGGTTAAATATTTTCACAGCTTCAAGGGAACCGGAAACCTGAATGGATAGTTTTAATTTCAACTCGATACCTTCACGCGTTCCCGTGATACAGGATCTTGACAGATAGACGGACAGACAATAAAGCGGTTCTATAAAGGCTCTTATTTCTCCTTTTAGGTTAAGGTACGGAACCTTTAAAATATTTTAATTCAAAACGCGGTCCATATACGATATGTTATTCTTCTATTTATTGATGATCCTAATTCTGATCTACGTAATCTCGCAAAGTTTGAAGAGTTCATTTTGGGACTCCCTACAGTATTAGCAATTCAAAGTACTAAAAAAATACATGATTGGTCTTAGTAAATACCTAAGTATTTGTTGCGCCCCCCTCCTGGACACATGCACACACAATGCGCGCAACATGATTTATCACCGATTTACCTTCAGAAATTCTTGGCTTTTCTACGCACTCCGCATCATGGACTCCATTCTCTTTCTTGAGGATTAAGCCTTTCTTTACACGACTGAATCATGGTAAGAACTTAAGCTTAATGTAGTGATTAATTATGAAGTTGAATATGCTTAAATGGATGTGAGGACGTCAAAACGCCCATATTTCATATAGCCATATTTTAGTGATATTGCGAACGAACAAGTTGCAGCATGCCAGCGTTACCAGCGCTAGTTTTGCTTAAGCCACATGGATACGAAACAAGAGACTAGCCTTAAAGTGGTAACGCACTCGCACGGGTCCTTTAAAAACCTAAGACCCCTTGAAAAGCATCTACTGTATCTTACGGTTAGGGAAAATCCATATTTGGAAAATCTCCGCGTACGCTTAGATTGTGGAAGTCATTCCACAATCTAAGCGTAGGCGCAGGGAGCCTATCGGACGAGCGCTGTGTACCTATGATCATATTACTAACAAACTACATATTACTAACATCGAAGACAATGTGTTAAGAGAGAACCAGAAATGCGGACCCTGACAGTGAGTATGGCCCTGAATCTTACAACAAGTTGGCAATAAATTTTGATCTCAACTCAGCTGTTATATTCAAACGTTTTTGAAATCAGCTGTGATATCCCGTGTCTTACATACAAAGGTTAAAAAAAAATGGACAGTACCATTCCTGTGCAACTTATGCAACCCGCTACCTGTGTGACAATCAGCTGATTTGTAAGAACTTTCCTTTATAAAACCTCTTTTGTGAGATCTATTAAACAAATTTCATTGTGACCTATTTTAATCAGCTGTTTTCTCGTGCTCCGTGCATTCAGGTCGACATATAATATGGGGCTATAATATACATAATATTAATATACCATACTCTTAAAAGTATTTTTATCGGTATCGTGAAACGGGTGTTGTTTTTGTCATCTGACGGATTCGATTCCATATTCAGTAAGGCGATACAGTTTAAATTGTTTTAATAAACAGGATAAAATGTAGCCTATGTTACTCTTTATAACATAAGCGATTATTTGTCATCATCATCATCATCAGAGATTAACCGAAACAAACAGACAGATAAAAAATAATTAATTTGGTTTTCTTCTGTAAGTGCCCTATAAAGTTCCATATGCGGTGAGTGTAAAGCTGTTACATATTTGGAATTACCAACAGACACTTCATTTTTATTTTCTGTAAATATCGAAATCGATTATATCAGATGATGTCACTTGCAGCGATATGCAATATGGTTTTCGGGTCTTTTTCGGGTATTATCATAACCTTTGCTCGAACGAAAAAGACCCGAAAACCAAATCGTGCCAGTTTAAAAACATTACTTGCAGCTATAGTTTTTTCTAGCACACATTATTTAATGCAAATCCATCGGGACATCTACCTGATGCCGAAGTCGTTACGATCAGCTGACAAAGCTACAAGTTTCCTTTGAACTCAGCTGATTCGCAAAAAAATCCTTTGTGGTTGCGTCGTTGTCCTGTGCAACATTTCTTATCTCATGATGCTGTAGATATTGAAACGTTGAGAGAGACTATTTCTTAATAATAATATTGAATCTTGAATTGGCGATCTGTCCTCTCTGACTACACCGTCAGGGATACAGCGTGATGATAGTTTAGTTTTAGTTTTTAGTACAACTAGCTGATGCCTGACGCTTTGTCAGTTTGGTGAACCATTCCAATAACAGGAAAGAAAAGAATCGCGAAACCTGGCGATCTCTCCTCTCAGACTACCTCGTCAGGGATACAACGTGAAGATAGTTAATTAGTTATAAAGCTAAGAAAATCGCCAAACAACCCCCAAGTATGACCAAACCGAAAATTTAATGGAAGAAGCATACTGCCAGCAGTAGAGTGCTATAGGTTAATGGATTTTCAATCTTATTGAAAATCCGTGAACGAAAATTATATTTATGTTTTGAGCATCCCTGTTCTGTAACAATGCAATGTAGCAATGAAAGTTTTTGAAATTAGTGATATTAAAAACGAAAGTAAAACTTGAACCAACTTGGGGCTTAACGAATGACTATTTCGAAAATCTAATTGTGCAAAACTTACCTGCATCGGCTGTATCAGCTGGTTTGAATATTGATAAAGATATCCTTTGCAAAAGGCTGAACAACTCAACTAACGCCCGCGGCTTCGCCCGCATTGAGAAGTTTTCTCGTTTCCGTTTCCCACAGGAACTTGTTCAAGGGATAAAAAATAGCCTATGTGTTATTCTTATGTATAAGCTATATTATTGTAAAGCTTCATTAAAATCTATTCAGTAGTTTTTACGTGAAAGAGTAACAAACATCCACACAAACTTTCGCATTTATAATATTATTAAGATTAAGAAAAACAATTTCCATTTTAATATTTTTTATGATTTGATTATTAATGTATAATTTTCAGATTCATTATACTTGTTTTTTTTTATATTTGGCACGTCAAATGACGTTGTCCGCCTGATGGTAAGCAAAGACTAAACCGTAATTAAGGCCGCTATCTCAACCCTCAAGGCTCCGATAGCGAACCTCAATTTGACGGCCCAGAAATGGCAGAGACGTAGTAGTTGTAGTATATGACGGTTTTACTTTCCAAATTACATAACAGGAAATGCCTTATTTTGTTTCCCTTGAGAGTGTCTAAGTATTTGTTCATTGCAGTATAAACAACCGTACCTTTACGTTAATTTAGTTGTTTGATTTTTCCAGAGCTTCAATGGTACTGGAGAGACCTGAGTTTTTTTTTATACCACTGAGGTGGCAGTCAAGCATACGGCCCACCTGATGGAAAGTGTATTGTTCTTCATTTCAGCGCGATGTCTTATACGCATTTCCGAAATAAAAGATCTTGACAGACAGACAGACGGACAGCAAAGTGATTGTATAATTTATTTCTCTATCACGCATTATCCCCGAAAGGGAGGCAGAAGCATATTATATGCCCACTTTTCATCATGTGTATTCCTGTCACACGTAATAGGTGGTGAGCCCATTGCCGTAAGGGTAGAAGAGTTCCGTTTTTACTTTTGAGGTAAAGAACCCTATAAAAAGGTTTGTCATCCTGTTTTGTCCCATGTACTGACTATTAACAATTCTTTTTATTTATGTTTGTAAGTACGTACTTACATATATAGTAACGCCTTATACACCGAACAGGTAAGCAGAGTTATACTTAACGCCCACATTTCACCAGTTATATTGTTGAATGAGCCTTGTGAGCCTCGTGAGCCGTAGTAGCTTCGTGTGTATCACGGTTGTGAACCCATAGCCGTTTTGAAGGACTGAGGCAGGTTTTGGGTTTGTGGCTACCTGCGGTTAAAATATTTCAAGCCCTATAAGGCATTAAACTTAGCTTATCGACTACCATGTTACTGGAAACCGGGACCAACGGCATATCGTCTATTTCGAAGCATGGAAACTGTCGTAAATGAAAATGCCACTGTCACCCATTTAAAAAGTAACTATGCATGAAATGCTTAGGCAGTGATCGTTTACAGAACATTACCTGGGAGTTTAATAAGCATTCCACAGCAGAACCACGGGCATCTGCTACTCATTTAACTTAAACTTAACTATCTTCACGGTGTATCCCTAACGGGGTAGTCAGAGAGGACAGATCACCAGGCTTGGCGATCCATGCATACTTCTTATGCTTTCTGCAGATTCATTAATCGCTTTATACATGCACGTCTGGGTATCAGAATACTTTTGATTGACCTTTCCGTTTTTGAGCAATCGGCTCACGTGGTCTTCAAATGTAAGTCTCGGTCTACCCTGAAACTCATTTAAATTGCCATAAAACATTACTATGGACCACGTGCACATTTTCCTTTATCGAAACTTGTATTGGAGCCAGTTAAGCACTTCTTCTTCTTCTTCTTTTCGTATCGCTAACAAACCTAAATTGTTTTGGCCCAAAACTTAGCTACAAGAACAGCATTTTCAGTAGCATTCATTAGGTCCTCCTGTGTGCAGTTGGAAGGGCATGCAGAACAAGACATCAGATGTTTCATTGTTTGGGGGACAGCCCCACATATGCACTCCAGATTCAAGCCATCCGAGAAGCCCCACCTAAACAGGTTCTCCTTACTCCGGCCGATCTGTGTTCGGAGTCTATTTAAAGACTTCCAGATCGGCCATGGTAAATCATGTCCAGGCGGTAGGCTCTCAGATAATGGGACAAACGGGCTGGGAAGAGCGGAACCCTCTCGCCACAGTCTACATCTCTCCCTTGATCGGTTATCGTCACAGAGAGGAGGCACACATTTCACAAAGTTGTTCCGACTTTTCAGTCTTTGTGGAACAGGATCATGATAAAAAAGAGGGTGCCGTGTGTCCTCCAGCATTCTGGATCTCTCGGAAGAGTCAGTCACCGCTCTGCGAACCCCCGGAGGCGAGATACCAGCTAGCGGGTACAACATTTTTATAGGGTTACAACATTTTTTTTAGTTAAGCACTATCATACATACATACTGTCACGCCTTTATCCCCGAAGGGGTAGGCCCACATTTCACCGTATGCATTTTTGTCCCACGTAACTAGTGGTGAGTCCATTGCCGTGTTGAAATGGACAGGCGCCGGCTGTGGCGACCTGCTGTTGAAATTTTTTAAGCCGCCCATATTGCCTTCAACTTGACTTAACGACTGTCATTTTATTGGCACCCGGGACCAACGGCTTAACGTGCCTACCGGAGCACGGAACTGGGGTGGGTCTAAAATGCCGAATAAATTTGATAAAATGTGTCTATTTTAGATGTTAAATTTGGAAAAAAATTTTAACCTTTTTAGTGAGTTAGTAACAAAAAGGCTAATTAGCACGACCAATTAAAGTCCTGGTAGTCTCGGACTCACTTAAGCACTATCGGCAAGGTGAATTCTTGTTTAAGCCTTTGGTCCATCTGCTTTACATAAAACACATTAATTTGAGTAAACTATATTAAAAGAAAAACAAAAAAAAACACTATTGAGTGTATTGGATTGGACAACAGCTGATTGTACCAGCTGCTTTAAAAGTAATACATGAAATTGAACCTTATCCTTGTATATGCAGGATTCACTTTTTCATGCTGAAGCTGAACTATGTAGTTGTATGTGGACTTGATAGTGTCGATTATGAATACGAATTGAGAATATTTAAAGTTAATTAATCGTAGCGGTTGCAAATCGGCACAATAAAAGAGCCTACCCGTACTCCGACTCAAAGCTAGTATTCACCAACGCCTCTTCAGTCTTCATCCACTGACTTCTCTTCACGCAAGGGAAAACCAAACGAAAAATTTTACTGGTAGTTTCTTTACTCCATGCTAGATGGTATATTACCAATTGAAGTACTTGCTAATGTCATGGCTGACCACCGGCAGCTTGTCATCAGATGAATATTAGTCAAAAGAGTCAAACGTCCATAGAGTGAGGTCATGGAACACTTTAGATAAGTAGTGTACGGGACGACTTGAAGATCGCATAGTACAATGATATCTACGTATCTATAGAATAGTACGTACAGTACTTGTGGTTTCGATTTGTTTTGTTTACATGTTTTTTTTATATAGTCTTTTTGTTGATTTTATATTTTTTATATATGTGTAATAACGTAGTAAATAAGAAAATACATAGTTTATATACTTTTAATTAGATTTTAAGGTGGAAATCGACAAAAATGTGCCGCGGCTCTCGTTACGGTAAATTTTCGAAGTAGCTCATTAAAAATTTGTAAATATTGCGTAATTACTATTGGTTAAAATGTAGACATTCTGATTGGACTTGTATTTTTGTCCAATAATAATTAATGCGAAAATTGAATAAATATACGGCCCGTTTTGGGTATCATTAGACAGTCTAGTGTTGTCACAAGTTGCTACCTACGTATTACCACCTAACAGCTACCGAACGGGCGTTTAAACCACCAGCAATAATTCCGCATTTATTTTTTAAATAAATTGCGAAATTTGCGCCCGGGTTCCATTGGAATCCGTGAGGGGAGTGCCTCTCTCAAGCTAGCCGGCGTGGTGGTTGCCCTCGCCGTGCAGAAAGGGTCGGTCTGGCACCAGCGCCAAGCCCCGGCTCCGACTGCACGGGGACTGGCATCCAGCCACTACGTCCGGGCGCCTCGGGACGACACTACCCCATCATGGATCCAGCGCAGCAGCGCACGTCATCACCCACCGGGAGTGGGTCGTCACGCGACTCTGTGCTGCAGGATCGGCGTCGTAGATTCCCTGGGTGACCTGGTTATCTATAACTCCCTTCGTGAGAAGGGCGGGATGACGCAGGGACTGCAGCGCTGGTTGGAGGCCTACTTCCGAGTGATGGAAGTGCAAATCGGCCTCAGGAGAAAGGAAGATATCACGCACGGAGATTTGACCATACTGCAAGCGGTATCAGTCGCACTACAGGATCAAATACCGCCCCTTGCTCCGCCTGAGAACGCCACGCCCGAAGCGCCGCTTTTGAGCTCCGACCCCGAAGTACCAGCCGCTTTGCCTATTGGAAAGAGGACCCGCGAGGAGGATTCTGAGGGGGGTGAGCAAATAGCCAAGAGGCCTGACCTGGAGTGGTCCTCCGTCATCGAAGAACCTATGTGCAGTTCGACGCGGAACACGGTAACGATGGAGATGCAGGAGGACTTCTCATCCTCCTACAAATCTCTCCCCCCCCTGCCCAAGGCACCGTCGACGGCGACGGCGGAGTGTATCCGTACACCGGACCTGTCATCTAAGCCTGTGCCCATACCGACACCGAGAACGATGGCAGCAGTACTAGCCGCCGCGCCGCCGCCGACAGAAAGGACATTAGAGGCAGCACCCGCAGCTCAAAAGCCAGCAGCCAAGAAACAACCGGTCCTAGTGGTAGACCGTCTAGACAACTGGACGTCCCACTTTAAGGAACTAGCTGCCAAGATCGGCCACCCGCCCAACGGCAGGCCCTTTGGTAAAGGATTTCGCTTTTCGCCCAAAACAGATGAAGAGTTTCGGGCAATCCAGGCCCACCTCGATGACCTCGGGCAGGACCAGGCTCCGTACTACGCCATCGCCCCGCCGCACCAAAGGCAACTAAAAATGGCGATTCGTGGCCTTCCAGCTTACACACCCGCAGACGAGATAATGCAGGACCTGACCGACAAAGGCGTACCGGTCAGGTACACAAAGCACATCCGTGCCCGAACGGGCAGACCTGGGTGCATATTCTTCGCAGAGGTGGAGAAGACTCCCGACGCATCCAAGGCTTACGCCATAGACGAAGTATTGCTCATGCCCGGTGTCGTCATCGAAGCTTGGAGAGGAAAGAAAGGGCCATCACAATGCCACCGCTGCCAGGGGTTCCGCCACAGCTCGCAAAATTGTCACCGGACTCAAGCCTGTGTCAGGTGCGGTGGTGAACACCAAGCGCATGATTGCCCTAGACCAAAAGACCAACCAGCAACCTGCGCCAATTGCAAGGGACCACACCCAGCAAGCAGCGCGGCGTGTCCGGTCTTCAAAAGGGAGGCACGCAATATTAAGGCGGGCCTAGCGCCTAGAACCGGCCCACCTAAAATATTCCACCAACCAAACGTGGTCCGGACTCGGCTCCGGCCACCCTAATGGCCGAAGCAAACACTGGAGCTTCAAAACCACCCCAGAAAAGAAAACAAAAGAAGAAGAAGGTCGCTCTGGAGCAACCCTCACGACCTGCGGTGGCGGCAGAAGGGGCGAAACCGATGTTTACGAAGGAGAGAGAACAACTTGTCGCTCTGCTCACACTGTTCGCGCAACGTGTAGCGAGTGGCGAGATTGATACACGTGACATCCTCCAGTCTCTCCCTTCCAATGGGTAAACCACTGAGGGTTGTACACTGGAACGCGGAGACCCTGACTGGAAAAATAGGACTCCTACGCCTCTTCCTCAAGGAGCAGCGGGTCGACGTTATGCTGATTAGCGAGACCCACCTCAAGGCGAAAAACTCTATGAAGATCCCCGGCTACCTCGTATATCGACAAGACGAGGTGACGTCTGACGGCACAGCATACCGTGGACTCGCTGTTCTAGTTAAGAGGACAGTGGTGCACCAACCAGTCGACCAGAAGACTCTAAGTACAATCTACGCCCTAGATGTCGACGTCCAGGTCGGCGGGGAAGAGATGCGGCTATACGCAGCCTATAGACCTCCCGTCTCGGCTTTTCGAGTGGAAGAGGTACGGAACCTCCTTCTTCCAACTACGCCTACCATCATCGCGGGTGACCTGAACGCCAAGCATCCAGCATGGCACTGTCAGCGCAGCAATCGCGCAGGAGAAGTCCTCGTCCAAGATGCAAGCGCACACGATTACGAGATCGCCGCTCCCCGGGAGCCCACAAAGTTGGACCGGGTGAACCCTCTCCGGGACAACGTACTGGACATCCTGGTGTACAGGGGTTTACGTGGGCCCCCGTCGCAGGAAGTGCTTTCGGACCTCCCATCAGATCACAGGCCAGTGTTGCTGGTGTTTAGAGAACCCGCATCAACGGCCAATCCACCAAGACCGCGTACCCAGGTAGACTGGAGTGTATTCTACGATAGACCATCCGGCTTATATGATAATATCTGGGCGTTGACGCCCAGATATTATCAAGACGCCTGAAGACGTTGAAACAGCTGCCGAGGAACTCACTAAAGCTATGCGGACCTCGCTGCAATCCGCCTCGACCATCATGCCGGACTCTGAGCGGTGCAAACCTTTGCCTGCTCGGTAAAGAAGATGCTCGAGGAGAAACGTAGGGCCGGAAAGCTATGGCAGAAAACCGGGCACCCGCGGGACAAGACCCGCTACAACCATCTCACGAATCAGGTGAAGGCCGCACTGTGGGAACACAGAGGCGATGAGTGGGAGAGCTTCCTGCTCTCCATTGAGGATGAGCAGCCCTCGATCCAGCGTCTCTGCAGGCAATTGACTGCAGAACATAACGCCACTTGCCCACTATTTGGACAGGATGGCCTTCTCCGATATAAAGCCCAGGACCGCGCGGAGATCATCGCTAGCAGCCTCGAGAAGCAATTTACACCACTTGATGACCAGAACGAGGCGCATACAAGAGCAGTAGAGGAGTCTGTACGAATCTACCGCTCGACGCCCATTGTCCAACCCGAGAATGAATCGTTGGTGTCCCCACGAGAGGTTGCCGCGATGATCTGCAAGACCAACCCCCGAAAGGCACCTGGCGAAGATGGTATTACGAATTCTGCACTCCACCGACTTCCACTCAAAGCACTGGTAGCTGTAACACAGCTCTTTAAATAAAATTAACCAAACAAAATTTTAAAAATAAGTTAAAACAATACTTCCTACAAAATAATTTAAAAAAAAAATATCTCTTAAATAAAGTAACCGTTGAAATCCGTTTATGTGGATTATGGAGCATACTGTGTATGTGTAGTGCAACGCTTTTCCCCTCCTCGGCTCGGCGTATGGCATGCACGTGTCGGTGCGTCGATGTGGCTACTAGCGATGTGACATTTATCTAATTCTTTATTTTTCTAACTACTTCTATATTGTTTATTGTTATTGCAAATGTGTAATATTAGATAAGTATGTATGGATTAAAATATAACCTAATCACTGTAGAAGATACTAGTGCACAGTAAAACTCGAACGAGTTTATGTTGCAGCTTTATACCTATTTGTTTTGTATATAATATTGTCAATAAATTATAAAAAAAAAAAAAAATGGCATCCTGAGGACTGGCCACTTCCCTACCATCTGGAAACGGGGCCGGGTCATCGTGCTTCCCAAACCCGGCAAAGACCTCAGGAAACCAGAGAACTACCTGCCCATCACCCTCCTTTCGACGACGTCCAAGCTGCTACTGGTGAGGATGCACGCCCACATCCAGCCGAGGCCCGAGCAGTTTGGCTTTCGCCAAGAACATTCCACCACGCTGCAGCTGACCCGGGTCCTTGACGAAATGGCCACGTGGCTCAATAAGTGTGGCCATACGGTAGCCGTGATGCTCGACATGGAGAAGGCGTTCGACAGGGTGTGGCATGATGGCCTCATTCACAAACTGTCGACGTCTTCCCTTCCACGAAGAATCGTCGCTGTCATCGCGCCATTCCTGTCGCACAGAACTTTCCACGTGGCCGTCGAAGTCGCCATGTCAGAAGAAAAGAGCATCCAAGCTGGAGTACCCCAAGGCAGCTGTTTATCGCCAGTTCTGTACGCCCACTACACGGATGACATCCCAGTAGAAGGCGACGTCAGACTGGCACTATTCGCTGACGATGCCGCGTACTTGTCTAGTTCCCGTAACGCCAACCACGCTGCACGAAAGCTAAACCCTACATTAGAGGCGCTCCCAGGCTGGCTGAAGAAGTGGAGGCTCAAGTGCAACGTGTCGAAGACCCAGGCGCTGGTGACCGGCAGGTCGCACTACCCACCATGTCTAAAAATAATGGAGGAAGAGATCCCGTGGTCACAAAAGGTCAAGTACCTGGGAGCTACCATCGACAGAACCCTGTCGATGGCACACCATGTCGAGACCGTCACCACGAAGGCGAAGTTTACAAGAGCGAAGCTGCGCCCAATGCTTTCCTCGAGACTGCCGCTACGTGCCAAGCTATGTATAAAACTTATATCAGGTCGCGCCTAACTTATGCCGGACCAGCCTGGTACAATCTGCAGCAGGGTGGCTGCGTAAGCGACTACAAGCCGCTGAGAACTGCTGCCTTCGACTGGCGGTCGACGCGCCCAGGTACTTGAAGACCACGACCATTCCCTAATGACCGACTCACAGGAGTGAGCCGCGAGGAAAATCTCCATAAGGAGCTCAGCGCTCCAAATGGAAACCCCACCCCGCACTACAGGGGGTGAGAAGATGATCTGCTGGTATCGACACAGTCAACCGGCAACAGTAACCAGGAACAGTCCTCAGGAACAGAACAGTCCACTACAGAAGAAATCCTCAAGAATCCTGAAGAAATCCTGGACCAGAAGAATAGTTCTAGCAGAAATTCACTGTGGCAGATTGTGTGGCAAGAATAAACGGTCAAGCACGATCTGGCATTGCGGTTTTCATTTAGTACTTCACCAACCCCAGTCCCACCAAACACTACAGCGGGGTAAATAGTGCTCCTCACGGTGCCCTGCTGTACAAGTAGGTAGTATCCTTGTTTGCCACCTTATTGGTCTACGAGACATTAATCATTTTTCAAGGTTTTTCTGAAGATACACCTCACTCTTTCACACAAACTAGCGTACTTTTTTTATACCACTGAGGTTGCAGAGAAGCTTACGTATTAAGTACGTATTACATTATCACATTTTTTTTGTTATTTCATTGACATTAGTATTAGATTATTACTTTAGTATTACAGTGTTACAGTATTAATATAATATATTATTTATATAAAATATAATATAATTAGTGTATTGTAAGGTGGATCACCTTACAATACACTAATTAATACAGACGAATGGCAGCCAACTGACAGGTCGCATAGTCTTCGCCTACAGTCGGACATAAACTTGGCATGCAGTATTATTATTACTTTCGTCTCTAATACAGCGTGAGAGAGAGGGAGCGAGCAAGATTTTTGTCTGTGCCTACCTATCCATCACACAGGTTAAGCCGCGGATGTAACAAGTAAAGATATAAAGTACTACTTGTATAATCGGGTCATTGACCAGTGCATTGTAAACTGGTGACAGCTGACTGAACACCTGATCATTTAAAAATAATACTGGCTTGTCCTTGCCAATGTTTTTTTTTAATCTACTATAGATTTTTTTAACGTCTACCATAGACAGGAGGATGAGAGCGGCTAGGGAGGTTTTATTATAAAGAACTAGCGGACACGTCACACGGAATCGCTCCTAGACATATTTATTTATTGTTATATACGTGATATGTTTGCTGTACCATATTCCACTGTATGAGAATCGCAATGTAAGTTAAATTTCATGACCTTTTAGGCTGGCTTTCCTGGCTTTCAGGCTGCGAGATGCCTGTTTTTTTTTCTAGGACTTCAACCACGTTACTTAGTAAAAGTATAATTTGTTCACATTTTACCTTATAAATAAAAATAAATAAATAAATAAAATATCGTTTATTTCAGGCACAGTTCCTAACTAGCTACAGTCCCATATAGCCCATACAAGATTATATCCTCAAATACTGTTTCTTCAAACTATATTATAAGAGTAAATTTCATATTAAAATCATCAATAAATATCAATAAGCAATGTCATAATTATACATAGCTACAGAGCTTAGGTACTTACACCTATATACATGTACTTGTATAGCTATTGCTGTAAACGTACAGGGTCCGAAATACTGCGATAACAATATTGTTTATACATTTTTCGAGTCTTTTATGAAAGGATACTAACACTAACACCTTGCATATAGGCATAAAAATTCTTTACATTAGGTTCTTATAGAAGAGCACGAAAGGAGTACTAACTACGTTGTGAGAGACTAATTTCTCGGCTCTCGAACGAAATGACTCATTCACACACACATACACACACAATGTATTTTATTTAAAGCGCTAACACACGTTCAGATTTGGTCTGCCGGACCTCGACAGATCAAATCCGCCGACCAAATCTGTTGTCGCAACAGACGACCGGATCAGACCGCACCGGACGGCAGACGACCAGACAGGGTGTCCAGTTTAGGGGCTTTTTTCTCTATTCTGGGGAAAATAAAAATTTTAGGGAACTTGGGAAAGGAAAATTACGTAATAAGGTACATACTTTTATATGCATTTAGTTAAAAAGTGTTAATTTGAAATTACAAACTGACATTTCAATTTTATTTATCTGTGTAGATAACTGGATTGCGAAGTATTCCTTTCCATAAAGCAAATACGCTATGTATTAACGTAGTTCTTTTTCGTTTATGGGGAAAAATGTACGAAAATGTAAATTTTTAAAATCAGTTTTGGGAATATTTACGACGATCTAACGAAGACTGCAACATTGGGAAAAAAATGTATAATAAAGTGTCTTTTTGAGGAAAAATTAAATTAGATCTGGGGAAATTTACGACAAAGTAGCTAGAACGGCAACATTGATCCGGATTTAGGCGGATCGAGGCAGACTCAGATAATAATAATTAATTATGTAAGGAACTTTTGGGGAAATAAAAAGTTTCTCATAAAGTATATACTTGTATATGCATTTAGTAAAAAGCTGCTAAATTTAAATTACACACACACACGCATTACAATTTTATTTATCTGTGTAGATAACTGGTATGCATAGTATTCCTCTCCATAGAGTAAATAAGCACTACGTTATGTATTAACGTAGCTCTTTTTTCTTTCTGGGCAAAAATGGACGAAAATGTAAATTTTTGGGGAAAAGTAAAATCGGCTCTGGGGACATTTTTTACAAACTAACTATGATGGCAACATTGTGAAAAAATTATGAAAAAGTGTCTTATTGGAAAAAAAATAAATTAAATCTGGGAAAATTTATGTCAAAGTAGCTAGAACACTGATCATATCCGATGCGGATCGAAGCGGACTCAATTAATAATAATTATGTCCGCCGGACTGCTGTACACACGGTAAGATTTGGTCGGGTGGCAAATCAAATCCGCGGTCGGGTCGGATCAAATCCGGTCGTCTGTTAGCCCTATTAAGTCATACATCACACATCATACATCAACACAACTCTCATACAACAAAGAGCTTCTAACCACACCTGAATTTATAGCTGGGGTACTATTCAAAAACCAAAATAAAAATATGTACAATAAAAAATAAATATCCATCACGCCTTATCCCCGAAGGGGTGGCAGAGGCATATTATATGCCCACTTTTCACCGTGTGGATTCCTGTCCCACGTAATAGGTGGTGAGACCATTGGCGTGTTGAAATAGACAGACGCAGGTTGTGGCTACCTGCTGTTGAAATTTTTTAAGCCGCCTATAAGGCCTTCAACCAGGCTTAACGACTGCCATTTTACTGGCAACCGGGACCAACGGCTTAACGTGCCTTCCGAAGCACGGAAACGCTCGCAAATGTAAATGCCACAAAGTGGTCACCCATCCGACGACCAGCCATAGTGAAAGTTGCGTACCTCAGTGATCGTTTACCGAACACAGACCGCGGGGCCACGAGCGCTTCTATATGTAACTCGAATAAGCTGATGCTCTTACTTAACTTACTTAGGGCCGTATTTTTGGGCCGTATTCCAGAACGTTTATCAATACTCAAGAAACACTTGAGAGTAGATTTTATAAGGCAAAATCTAGTCTCAAGCGTTCATTAAGTATTGAGAAACGTTCTGGAATACGGAACTTAGAACGTTACTCAATACTCAAGAAACGCTTGAGACTAGTTTTTGCCTTATAAAATCTACTCTCAAGTGTTTCTTGAGTTTTGAGTAACGTTCTAAAATACGGCCCTTAGGTTAGTAAGACCATCCTTATTTATCGTTCACGTTCCTCGAAGCATTTTGACCCACGAAACGGGTGATGTGGTGAGCCGTGTTGAAATCAAGCTCAGTTTGTGGCGACCTGGGGCCGAGTCTGCTATTTCAATTGTGCCGGAATAGAATTGAAATCAAAAATAAAATAAATATCCATCACGCCTTATCCCCGAAGGGGTGGCAGAGGCATATTATATGCCCACTTTTCACCGTGTGGATTTACCCGTCTCACGTAATAGGTGGTGAGCCCATTGCCGTGTTGAAATAGACAGGACGCAGGTTGTGGCTACCTGCTGTTGAAATTTTTCATGCCGCCCATAAGGCATTCAACCAGGCTTAACGACTGCCATTTTACTGGCAACCGGGACCAACAGCTTAACGTGCCTTCCGAAGCACGGAAACGCTCGCAAATGTAAATGCCACAAAGTGCTCACCCATAGTGAAAGTTGCGTAACTCAGAGATCGTTTACAGAACACAGACCGCGGGGCCACGAGCGCTTCTAATTTAATTTAATTTAAGAATTGAAATCGTCGCTCAAAATAAAGCTAAAGGTACAATTTGACAGTTTTCGTTGTCTCTCGCATTCTAATAGACTTCTATCAGTCGGCCGATAGAATTTTAGTAACACGTGCCGCGCTAGTGGCTGCTAGTCAGTTGCATTTTTGATAGTCTACTAACATTTTGACAGCTAAAAACAGCAATTCTTTTTCTATGCTACGGCTTGTCAATAGTAGACTCGGACCCCTGATGTTGAAAAATTTCAAGCCGCCCATAAGGCCTTCAACTTGGCTAACGACTGCCATGTTATTGGCAACCGGGACCAACGGCCTAACGTACCTTTCGAAGCACAGAAACGCTCGTGAATACATATGCCACAGCGATAGATAGATACTAAAGAATCCGTCGAATAAATGAATTTCCGAGAAACAGATTTTCAATTAAAAGAAACCATCGCTGAATCTCAAAATTAGCTTGCATAAAGCTTCGCGTAATTGAAAGATCGTTTAATCGTCATCGACATTCGATAAAAAGTGTTTCGAAGTGGCTTAGATAATCCATCCGGTGACTAGCCGTAAATATATAAAAGAAAAACTAAACTTAACTTAAGGTCAAAAGTACTCGGATACCCAGACGTTCGTGTATGAAGCGATTGATGAATCTCCAAGAAGCGAAAGAAGTATGAATGGATCGCGAAGCCTGGCGATCTGTCCTCTCTGACTACCCCGTCAGGGATACAGCGTGAAGATAGTTAGTTAGTTTTTAGTTAAAAACTTAACTGGGAGTTCCTTTACTCAATGCTAGAAAACACCAACTTGAAGTACTAATCCCATGACCACCAGGCGCTTATCATACGAATGTAAGTCAAAGAGTCAAACGTTTATAGGGTGCGGCTATGGATCACTTTAGAGATTTTTTTATTATTAGTTTTATCAATCGATCATGGAGTTATCGAGATATTTGTGATGTAAGTGCTGTATAGATTGACTAGATAAATTTCGCGATCCATGCATACTTCTTTCGCTTCCTGCAGATTCATTAATTGATTCATACATGAATACACTATATTTTTGCCCAATACAAATATTATAAAAAAGTAGATTATTATTATTATTTAATAAATGTAAGAAAGTAAAAATGTCTAAAAATTAAAAATAAATTATTTATTTAATTCTCTAAAGCAAAAAACAATAGTAATGATTGTTTGTAAATGAAATAGCATTTATTATTATTTCATTACCTACATCATTTCCATTTATTATACATTTTTTAAATTCCATTTTTTAAACTTGTCAATGGATTCTGAACACTACCCATATTAAACTGTGCTAGGGTTAAATAACGACAAATTTCATTGTGTGTGTGAAGCAAAGAATCGTTATTCTTCCTGCCTCTAACAGCGTTCTATTATGTCTGTGAGTTATATGCTTGTGTAGGAAGGAATTATATTTCTTTAATACATTAAATTCTCTTCTATTCATTTTAGTGATGCTCGTAGCCCCAGTAAGTCAGTGTTCTGAAAACGATCACTGCGTTTCATATCTTTCCTAATGGCAGGTATGGCAGGTTACCGAATCGCATAACTAAATTTGAAAATTATACATGTTTATCAATCACGCCTTCTCCCCGAAGGGGTGGCATAGGCATATTATACGCCCACTCTTCACCGTGTATTGTGTGTACCTGTGCCACGTAATAGGTGGTGAGCTCTTTGCCGTGTTGAAATAGACAGGCGCAGGTTGTGGCTACCTGCTGTTGAAATTTTTCAAGCCGCCCATAAGGCCTTCAACCTGACTTACCGAGCCTTCCGAAGCACGGAAACGCTCGTAAATGTAAATGCCACAAATTTGCCACCTATCCGTGACCAGCCATAGCAAAAGTTGCTTAACGCAGTGATCGTTTATAAAACACTTGAGTCCGCAGGTTTACGATAGCCGTTGGTCCCGGTTACCAGTAACATGGCAGTCGTTATACATATAGGAAATTCGAAATACGTCGGTATAATACATAGGAAACACCCAAACTCCGAAACCAACATTTGTGTATCACACCAGGAATAGAAGCTGAGACCTCAGCGCGGCAGTCGTATACACTGCCACTGCGTTAACAAGGCAGTCAAACAAAAAAAAAGTCATTGACCAGATAACAGATGTCTGGCTAAGCTCTACACCTGTAGGGCTTATGAGCATACACATACAAAACGGGAACTCAAACAGGATTTTTATTTTTATAAACTTCGATAAGTAGTGAGGAGCCTCGTTTCGGTTTCGCTATCGTGAGCGACTTTTTTAATAAACGCATTACGTCTCTCCATTAAACTTTATTTTCGCAAAAACTGTAAAAAAAATCTTCTTCAAATCAAATCAAAATGTAATAGTTTGATTCAAATCTCAGGAACTACTGCTTCGAAATTGAAAAATATTTTTCATATTTTGTCAAATACGTCAGTTTCTTTTCGTCGAGACATGTAAAGGTTTTGGTTGATTTAAACAGAATTTTCTGCATAACGAGTTCATAGGTAGTAACGTTCTAACTTGTGGCAGAAAATCCTGTATAAAGTATAATCTATAGCTATACTTAATATTATAAAGCTGAAGAGTTTGTTTGTTGAACGTGCTAATCTAAGGAACTACTGGTTGGATTAGAAAAAAATATTTTGTGTTAGATAGCCCATTTATCGAGGAAGGCTAAAGGCTATATCATTACGCTACTACACACTGGGGAGCAGAGCAGTAGTCATAAATGTCGACAAATTGGGCAAATTTTTATACATCTTTGTAGAATTTACAAGCGACGGGATTAAATAGGTGCGACGGGACTCGAAGTATTCCACGGTCGAGGCTGTGGGGGTCATCTAGTGTATACATTGTATTAAAGATCCACGTGATTTCATTTACAATTCACATCAGAAGTGTCATTATTTCATATAAAAACTATTAATAATGTCACCGTTTGCCAGTATTTAATATGATGTTATAATGGCAGACCCTCACCGTCTTCATTCATTGCTTAAAATACCATGTACATTTAACCCTCAGCCTAAATAGTTTAATTAGCATATTGTACAATAGTTTCACTACTATTGCATACGGTTCATTACCGTTCTTCTACATTAGGCGGACCAGGATTATCTTCAGTGCACATCCCATTTCCTATTAGATTAAAATTCTCAAAGGGCCTTTGCATGTTGGATCAATATCTCCATGTGAGCCTTCCAAAACACCGGGTATCTTAGTAAAAAAAAGGTATACTCGTAAAGAGATAAAAAGAGATCTTCTCAAAAAAGAGAACAATATTGGAGTATCGAATGATGTACGTCAAATTTACACAAATGTCATGAAATTGCTACAAACGACTGGCTTTAGCATATACACAGCTTTGCACTGTGATCCTTTACAGAGCACTGAGTAGGAGCGCTTCAAACACAACGTCGCCATAAGAACCCCTCTTTTTGGATTCAAGAATCGCCCTAAGAGGCAGATGATCGTTAAATCTATTCAATACCGTTACATTTATCCGAAATAGGTGAATATTAATAATTATAAAGGTGTACTCGCGAAAGATGTGCATTCAATAATGATTTTGACACTGTTGACAGATGCGTGAGCGCTGCCGTCGCGTGCGCAGTTGCCGGAAGTCAATGATATAGCGATGATGAAAAAAATACAACTTCTGTTTAATACCGTCATGTGGTGGATCAGATGTTCTTTAAGTAGCTTATATTTAAATAGATGTGATATAAAAAAAATGCAGCGTATAAAAACATTTAGTGCACGCGTCCTTATGCTTTAACGGTACGTCGCTATTGTTGTAATGGTATTTGCAACCGACTGCGAAACCATAATTTTGAGATATTAATTTCATGGTTTTCAGTCATTACATTTTCACATGTATTTGGCATATCCGAAAGTAAAATCCATTCCATTTGCGAGCGGTTTCCGTGCCATGCTTTTGATTTAGAAGTACACCTTAAGCCTGCCCGGCTGCCATTTGAGAACATCGTTGATAAGTCAGGTTGAAGGCCTTATGGGCAGTTTGCAATTGTCGCAGCATTTGGCCCCTGTCCATTTCTACATAGCAATGCGCTCACCGCTCATTATGTGTTGTATGACACCCGGGGTCCGCCTTCCTACTTTTTCTCTTCCACTTCGCACGGTCGTCGGCATCCCCTGTAGTGAGACCATTGGCACGCATGTCATCCCTTACGACATCAAGCCAGCACTTCATGGGTCTTCCCCTCTTACCGGGACCCGGCAGGGCTGACATAGCCAGACATTTGTTTCACACGTAGGCCGGCGGTTGCCGGAAGATATGACCGTACTAACGAAGGCGACTCTCTTGCAACTTATTAGCAATGTCACGGACGTGAAGGCTGCCGCTGATGCGAGAGTTCGTCACGCGGTCTATCAACGGACAGCACTATGGCTGTGACAAAATCTAACAAGAAATCATAATGTTATTAGCCATTGAATAGAAAAAGAAGTGATACACCAAGTAATAATAATAATAATTATAACAACAACAACCAAGCCAAGCCCAAGCCGCTCACACCGGTGTTGCCCTCTGTCGCGTTATCGCCATAGGCATGGCTTATCATGCCTATGGCGATTGCATAGGGGGCCCATCTAGTGAGTTGGCAAGTCACCTGCCTGCCAACATTTTGATAATGATATATTAAATAAAATGGCAGACGCCGTCTTAATCAATAGTTCATATCACCTATTATTATTATTACATCTAACCCCCAACTCAATAGCCCATTTTGTTGTTAGCATATTTCACAATAGTTTAACTCCCATTGGAGGTAGTCCATTACCGTTCTTCTACATAAGGCGGGCGTGGATTGTCTTTAGTGGGGGTCCCATTTCCTATTAGATTAAAATTCTCAAAGGGCCTCAGCGTGTTGGACCAATATGTCCCCATGTAAGTCTACCAAAAGACCGGGTATCTTCATAAGAGAAAAAAATAGGATACCCGTGAAGAAGAAGAGACATGATAATAATAAATCTTTATTCATTTAGGTCACAAAGTAACACTTATGAACATCAAGAATATTGCTTCTACATTTACATTTACTGCCAGATTCGCAAAGCAATAGGAAGAGCCTGAGGAAGAACCTGGCAATAAAACGAATGGCCACTCTTTTATAAACGCCAGTAATTACATTAGTTTGATTACCATGATATTTGACCAATCATATAGTAATGAATTTATACAAACAAAAAAACAAAATCAATGTTGTGTTTCAAATCATATCAAAATTAGAGCGATAATTTGCTGGTTCTAAGAGCAGCCTACCCTTGAAAAAGAATCTGGAAAGAAAGTCAATGGATGCCATTTTAAAATGTAGGAATGGCTTACAACATTAAAATTACACAGTGGTGTCATGGAGAATTTCTTCTTCCAATAACTCAATGGAGAAGACTTAATACTTCAAATTCAAAGAAATTTGCTACTCTCACGTATAATTTCTAGTGATCTGATGACTTCCCACTTCCTACGACCCTGTCATTCACCTACTGCTTCCAGTTAGTGACGAGTCTACTATGGACAAGCTGTAGAATAGAACCAGAATTGCTGTTTTTAGCTGTCAACATGTTAGTAGACTATCAAAAATGTCACTGACTAGCGGCCACTGCGATAGAAGTCTATTGAAGTACGATTGTAATTGACTACGAAAAACTGTCTAAATTGTACCGGTGGCTTTCTATTGAGCGACGATTTCGATTCTATTTCGACACGATTGAAATGTTAAATAGCAGACTCGGCTCCCTGGACGTTCGTATTCGTTTTCAAACATAGTATGCCTTTGGGGCTGGGGGAACTGGATCATTTTTCAGCGGAACGAGTGACTTTCCCATACATATTCACCTGATACATTTCGAAAGCACAGGGGAAAATTGATTGAAAAGAGACGACATAGGATAGAGTTCTCAAATGTGTGTAAAAAAAGTAGCAAAGCTTAAGTTTTTAAACATTTTAATTCAAAAAAACTATAATGTTGTCAGGAAGTTTGTAAAATTACTGCATAGCAACGCACTTATTTTACCTCTCCTAAAGCTGAAGCCAAAAGGTCGAGCAAGGACGTCTCGTGAAAAAAAGTTACGAAAAAAAATATCGTTGCCATCTGTCGAACAGGCACGCGCCGCGCTGCATACAGCCAATAGCAACATAAAATGTCGTATACAAGCTGCTTACGAACAACATATTGAAGTTTTCTGTTCTGTTTGCTTAATTGTTTTTGGTGATGGCAATGATCAAGATTTTTGATATTATATTACAGCTATAGTCGTGGCCTGCATTTACTGGTACAGCAATAAATATTAGCCGCGCTGTGGTCTCGGGTTCGAACCTTGATCGGAACAAGTATTTGTCTAAATCCACAAATGTGTTTCGGGGTTCGTATATTTCCTACATACAATACTCGTATGTATGTATTTGTAAATATATTAAGTATGTTTATCAGTTGTGTAGATCCCATTGCACAAGCTTATATTAGCTTAATTTGGACTAGATGGCGTTGTGGCCGTTGTGTAAAAAGAAAAGTTTCCCAGTATTGATTGCTTCATTAAATTATAAATCACTAGTAACACACGTGCAATTTTTTTAAATTTTTATGAAGCGCTCGTGGCCCCGCGGTCTCAGTGTTCGGTAAACGATCACTGAGGTACGCAACTTTCACTATGGCTGGTCGTCGGATGGGTGACCACTTTGTGGCATTTAAATTTGCGAGCGTTTCCGTGCTTCGGAAGGCACGTTAAGCCGTTGGTCCCGGTTGCCAGTAAAATGGCAGTCGTTAAGCCTGGTTGAAGGCCTTATAGGCGGCTTAAAAAATTTCAACAGCAAGTAGCCACAACCTGCGTCTGTCTATTTCAACACGGCAATGGGGTCACCACCTATTACGTGGGACAGGAATCCACACGGTGAAAAGTGGGCATATAATATGCCTCTGCCACCCCTTCGGGGATAAGGCGTGATGGATATTTATTTTATTATTATTTATTTATCATCATCCAAACGTCTCGCGACGCCCGGGATCCGCGTTTTTACTTTATCTCCTCCACTTCGAACGTCGGCACTGACGTCAGCTCTCCACTTTTGGGGTTGGGAGGTCTGAGGGCATTCGATCCCCTAAGAGCCCATTTGCCAAAATAAAATGGGAAAAAGACGTAGGTGTTGCCGTAAAAATTATGAAACGTTCCTCATTTATTCCTTACTCAATGGACTGTGATATAATGTGTCCAATTTTAAAAACCAATGTTAATTCTTTGAGTGTGGGCAACTCTCTAACAAGATTAACAATAAGATTGACGTCATAGCTGCAGTGAGAGACATCTCAAGTGTGGTTAATTTCACCAATTAGTCGATTAGTCGAGTCACGAGGTCAACTACTTCCTTTGTAGAAGAGAGAGGGACCTGGGGGCCGAGTCTACTATTTACAAGCCGTAGAATAGAACCAGAATCGCTGTTTTTAGCTGTCAAAATAAGAATAATTTATTAGGTACAAAAAGATCTACATAAGGTTCTTATCATAGGTTTAAAGATAAAAAAATTGATACAAAAGAGATTTGCGTTGGCGACTATACTAGTATTAGTAACTGTGTTATAGTCGCCATCGTCTTCCACCCGAATTTTGTTAGCCTATATGCTCTGATATTATACTTTAATTAATCAGCAAATAACAAAAACCATGCAATATAAATATTTATTAATATTGCATGTTTTTTGTCCATAAATATTAGTAGACTATCTAAAATGCAACTGACTAGGGACCACTTGCGCGGTATGTTTTAGTAGAACTTATCGGCCGACCGACCGATAGACTACGAAAAAAGTTAAAATTGTACTGGTGGCTGTCTATTGAACGACGATTACGATTCTTTTCTGACGTGATTGAAATAGTAGACTTGGCCCCAGGTCTTGTTAAATCAGTAGTAGGTCTTGTCAGATGGATAGAAGTGAATTTAAATCGTAAGGTCAGTTGTTAAGCTATCTTTTAACGTACTATCCTCTTTTCTTTTATTTTGGGAGATCTCGGTGATGCCCCATATCCGTATAAGATTTCATGTCAAACATCTATATACACGTATATAAAAATGAATCCCTATTTCCCTTTGTCACGCCATCACGCGTGAACGGCTATGCCGATTTGAAAAATTCTTTTCGTATTGGATAGCCCATTTATTGAGGAAGGTTCTCAGCTATATATCATCACGCCACTACACAGGAGAGCGGACAAATTGAAAGCATATCTTTTGGATTCGATACCGCACAATTTATTAAAATACAACTATTTTCAACGTACAATGTTAACCTAATTAGTAAATTTTCTATAGGTAATGCAAGTTTTAGTTGTCGAAGAAGGCTAAAGTTTACATATCATCACGGTAATACCCTGGAGAGTGGAGCAATAATCATAAATGTCGACAATTCCAGTAAATTGTATGCACTACTTTAGAATTTAAAAGCGACGGGATTAAATAGGTGTGACGGGAGTTCGTTGTTGGGCAACGGGCAAAACCGGGGGGTCGTTAATAGTCGTTATATCGTATCGTATCGTTGGGACAACTCACTCAACGCCATCTGATTCCAAACTAAGCAGAGCTTGTACTATGGTAACCAGATAAATGATAAACATACTTATATATTTCTAAATACATACATGTTATAGATAAATAACACCCAGACACAGATTAAACTATCTTGCCCATCACACAAAGTTTTATCCTGGGTGGGAATCGAACCGACCTCTTGGGTAGCAGTCGGATACACTCCCACCGCGCCACAGAGGCAGTTACCTAGTTTTACATAAGGTTCAATAGATTAAGCCTGAATTCGGTTTTAATATGCCTGTTGTAGAACATTTTCAGGCAGTGTTTGTTTACAAAATAACTTGCAAAGGAATCTTTCAGGACAAAGCGATACTAATTTTATAACAAAGGCGAATATTACAAATTTAATTTTACGTTTCTAAAACGTTAACATGAAAGTGGGAACATTACATTCCGATTTGCGGAACAGCATTATCTAAGTTGGTTTTAGTGAATAAGTAGGTTGGATGGTATTATCTGTTTATCGCAGAGTATTAAAGGATTATAAGACTGTGAGGATCTAATAAATGGGCACTATGTCTTAGAAGATGTGGACAAAGAAGAAAAGAAAAAAAATTGCTAAATGGCTGATGTTCGCAGCTTCGCCCGCGTGGTGAAGTTTTTCTATTCGAGATTTCGTACGATTCGAAAATGCAATATAGCCTATGTTACTAACGAAGAATGTAGTTTTCTAACGGTGCAAGAATTTTTAAAATCGGCCCATCAGTTTCTGTGCGTATTTTACAAACAAACATATCTTTCCTCTTTATAATATAATTTAGAAAACACAAGCTATTAAAAGAACATAATTCTAAATTAACAATAGGCTGTAGGTATGGACAAAGACTCTCTGCTTGAATAATGGATCTCGAAATAAAATTTCCGCGATAACGTGTCAAGTTCAGAAATAACTCCACGAGCAACCCACCCTTCCTTTGTGCATATTTTACAAATAGATGATATTTTAGATGATATTTGCATATTTTAAAACTAGATGACCCCCTCACGGCTGCCAACTCCCGTCGCACCTATTTAATACAGTCGCTTATAAATTCTACAATAATACATAAAAAATGCCAGATTAGTCGACATTTATTATTACTGCTCCGCTCTCTATGGCAGTAGCGTGATGATATATAGCCTATAGGCTTTCTCGATAAATTGACTATCCAACACAAAAATATTTTTTCAAATCCGTCCAGTTGTTCCTGAGATTAGCGCGTTCAAAGAAACAAACTCTTTTGCTTTATATTATTAGTAAGTATAATCGACTCCTGTATACGAGGATCTACAGCAATGACCAAGATCAAAAAAAATACACCGAGCTCGATCTTGGTGAGATCCCAGAAGAATTTAAAGTGTCTTAGAACCCGCATCGAAATTAATCAAAAGATAATTTGAAGTAGTTGGGAAGACACAAGCTAATAAACAACAGGTTCTAAAATTAACAATAGACTGTATCGACAGAGACTATGCTTTAAGAAAAATGAATCACTCCAAAAATAATTTCTACAATGATAAACCTTTCTCTTAAATTACTCTAAGTATTGCTGAAACATTACATACATACATATTTTCACGCATTTATCCCCGGAGGAGTAGGCAGAGGCATATTAAACGCCCCTATTTCACCATATTCATTTTTATCCCACGTAACAGGTGGTAAGCCCATTGCCGCATTGCTGAAAACTGTATTAAAATCTGTTGAGAGAGTTAGGTCCGTAATCCAGAGCGTTTCTCAATACTCAATCAACGCTTGAAGCTAGATTTTGCCTTATAAAATCTACTCTCAAGCGTCGATTGAGTATTGAGAAGCATTCTGGAATACGGCCCTAAAAGTTAAAACTCAAACTGGAATTGACAACCACAACCTCCTGTTTGCGAAATCGATCGATCGATCGATTGAATAAAATTAATATCCTAGACTATCCATGTTTCTAAAAACCATTTGACAGATGCGAAAGAAATTAGACTTATCCTTTATCCCTTGCAGGGGTGCGAAGGGGAGGCGATCTTGTAGCATGCGCCCGCGCAAGGTGCGCGTGACATCTGGCATTTGGCAATGTGGCGCGCGCCTTATACGATTATTAGCTATAAAAGCGCACTTTCTACTTAAGTTCTTATGAGAGGGTTTTAATAGACACACACATCTACAGATAGCTTTGAAGGACCACCGCATGGTTTTAAATATAGATTTTTCACTCTTAACTTCTGCTGCTTGCACTAATATCATAAAGAGGAAAGATTTGATTGCGAGCAGCCGGTGTTGCAGATGTCCATTGGCTAAGGTAGCCATTTTTGTTTGCCACCTCAGGAGTATAATAGCCCTATGTATTATAAGTATGTATTTAGAAATATATAAGTGTGTATATCAGTTGTCTAGATCCCATAACACAAGCTTATATTAACTTATTTTGGGCTAGTAGGCGCTGTGAAAAAAAGAAAATGTCACACATTTTATATAATAGTCTTAAATAAGCGGGAATGCGTATGGGCTATTTTGTATCCGGACAAAACATATTAAAGAGGATAATAAAATTTGTTGCAGGCGGAGCTACGGACGTTTCCTAGTCTCTCATAGATCGATTAAAAACAATAACTGGCATCGATTCGAGTCTGACGTGTGTGTGTGTGTTTGCGTGCACACAAACAAAACTACACACAAGATGTTATCTGCACAGTGTGCACCTTTCAATTATTAAAACTGCCCTTTAGGTGAACTTTTCATCCCTTTCACGCCCTCTAATTAAGAAAAAAAAACTACACGATATTTAATTAGCTTGTATCGACATAATCCAGTTTCAGATCGACCTTGACTTGCGTAGGGCTCATAAATAAACTAACTGCATTGCATTTAAACCGCAAATTTGCAGTTTGAATACAGTGGGCCGAGTCTGCTCTTTCAATCGTGTCGAAATAGAATCGAAATTGTCGCTCAATAGAAAGCCACCGGTCAATTTTGACAGTTTCTCGTATTCTACTATTACAATCGTACTCCAATAGACTTCTATCGATCGGCCGATAGAATTCTAATAACGTACCGCGCCTGTGGTTCCTAGTCAGTTGCATTTTTGATAGTCTACTTACATTTTGACAGCTAAAAACAGCGATTCTGGTTCTATTCTACGGCTTGTCAATAGTAAACTCGGCGCCCCGGCTGCGTTAGAAGCTCTCGCGTCTGAGCCTGTGGTCCGCTTCTCCTCTCTTTCCACTATGTAAGATCTTTAGTATCTCTTCTATTGAGACCAACAACGAACTATCAATGGTTTAAATGAAAGTGTCAGCGTTAAGCTGGAAAAGGGCGTGCTCCGTTGGTTTGGACACGTCCAACGAATGAGTGAGGAACGATTGACGAAAATATATATTGAGCGAAAGTAGAAGGCAGAAGGAGTCAAGGTAGGCCGAGACTTACATATGAAAACCATTTGAGCAGATTGCGATGTCGTTCTGTCCTCTCTGACTACAGTATAATAAATAAATAAAAATGTTTTTATTCATCTCATACATTGTCATACAAGTACAGTATGGACATAGTTTTAAGTATATTTATCAGTTGACTAGATCCCAAACCACAAGATTATTTTAGCTTACTTTGGGCGCTATGTACAAAAAAAAACTCAATAAAAGCGACTCCAAGCAGCCAAATAAAAAATAATCTCTGGCTCCGAATCCAGATAAGGTTTGGAAGCATCTGGAAATCTTACTGTATTCCCAGTTGCTTCAGGATAATAAACTTCTGAGAGTGTGAACTGGGACTTGCGGTAAATAAAATAAATTCCTTTATTCCTCTTTAATCTTTTGGTTAATCTTGTCTTTGAACGAAGATTTTCAGTCGTACCCTAAGTCTTTTTAGTTATCTAATCATTACATGATTTCCTTGTAACCTTGTGTTGGTATTATAAAATTGTTTTAATATCAAATATAATAACTAGAAGCAAATCTAAGCGTTAAATCCCGGTTGATAATTCAATCCAAATCCAAGTAAAGAATCGTAATCGTCGCTCAATTGAAAGCTACCGGTAATTTTTTTTGTATTACAATCGTATTCCAATAGACTTCTATCGGTCGGCCAATGAGTTCTACTAACACGTACCGCGCCAGTGGCCGTTAGTCTAGTCAGTTGCATTTTTGATAGTGTACTAACATTTTGACAGCTAAAAACAGCGATTCTGGTTCTATTTTATGACTTGTCAATAGTAGACTCGGCCCCCAGGTTATAAGTGTTGATTGAATATTGAATTTGATCTGTATATAAACGTCTACGTCTGAGCATCATCTGTCAATCAGCACGTGTATCTGATTGCTGGGGATTTTCACTAGGCCCTGAAAAATGGGACCTTGTATTATTCACATTCGCTCATTCTTTCTCAGTAATTGGGAATGTCATCCTGGATCTGACCCGTAATTCACAAATCTCGGATCCAAATCCTCTACTGCGCAAATGTCATCGAAATTCAAGTTCAATGAATATCGATGACATTTGCGCAGTAGAGGATTTGGATCCTAGATTTGTGAATTACAGCGCTGATTTCTGCTATTTTACGTCAATGTCAAGCCACTATAATTCCAATGTCTGCATACCTAATAGAATTCGGAAAAACTTTCTTCCAATATCTTTGATTTACCTAGAATATTAATTGTTCCAAATAAATGCCATTTTTAATGCCATATTATAATGAGAATGCACAAAGTAAATGGCTTTTTTTAGAGAGACCGTGGAATGACATAGCTTGCGCTATCATTAAATAGCAAAAATGTAGGAACCTGGCTGGGTTGATAAAAACTAGGATTTAAAAAAAAATCAAAGTATTCGGATTAATTTGATTACAATCAGATTTTTTGTTTTATTTTTACTTTCTTGTCTTTTTTATTAATTTAATAGTCAGTTATTTATTTAAAGAAAACAAAGTATTTTGGTTTATATTATTTAATGCAAAAAAACAAGGGAAGTCAAAACTTTAAAGAATAAAAATGGAACATAATACCATTTTGGTTCCACCGCAGTCGCTGTTAAGTATTAATAAACTTAGAATATGTTTCTAAAAAGGTTTTATTTTTAGAATTAAGTCTCTTCAAAAGGGAGACTAATTTGACTGCCTTCTCGGTGCCTTAAACTACTACCAGTCTCTCCATAAGTTTCTTGTAGAAATTTTAAGGCTGCACCACTTTTACTGGTCATCAATCGTTCCTGAGGCAGTTTTAGATTTAGCATGTATACTCGCATGTTTAGCAATTGGCATTGCACGTGTGTGCGCGCCGTAATCTATGTCGGGGCTGGACACTTTATGGCTGATTTGGTTGCAGTAAAAATGTATTGATTTAAATCAATGACTTTTTTTTAAATCACTTGGTTTTAAATCACGATTTAAATTAGTGATTAAAATCATATCAATCCCCTTTTTTTTCAACGTTTGGAAATCCCCTCGGATGTCATGCCGGACTCGAACCGGCTAAAACCCCGCCTAACTGTCTATTGCCGGACGCCCCGGGTAACTCCTCGGAAAGATCTCCCATATCAACCCCCTGGTATATTAAAATTGATCTGTGCAATTTTCTTTTCTTCTGTTCATCTTGGGAATGCATCCCAGTTGCTTCAAAGCACTATCTTGATTTCGATCCAGAGGTTCACTTTTAAATTACTGTCGCTTGAGTTAGCTTTCGGCTTTGTTAATTACAAGTGCCGCCTGACCTGAAAGCCTGCGTGGATTTTGATCTATGCAATTTTCATTAGAAAGGAAACCAATCTGTATCAGTTTAATTACGATTATTTTTACCTAAGTTACGATGCATTAGACATAAAATGACATGAATGGCGGCGGACCCAGCATTATTTAAGATTTAGAGAGAAATAAAGAATTGAAAAAATAATACATTTTAGCCTGTGGCTTGTGAGTTCACATAAGCTTGGAGTTGATCTGCCCCAGTCACGCCTGGTCGACACCAACCGGACAGGTGCGAACTAGTAATAGATGAACGAGTTTTAATTAATAATTTAAGGTAAACGCACCTGCCCTATATCTCACGAACTAAATCCCTCTGGGGGCCTGTTATGAGCCTTATCGGGGATACCGGGAATGAACTTGTTATGATTTCAGATATGACCCCCTGACGCGTGCCCGCATTGCGATGTGGGCACCCTTTCTTTATCCATCCGGAACTATGAGTGCATCGATACACTGCAATGAACACTTGCTCTTCCATGTCCCACGAGTATGTTTCGGTCGATGCCCACGTGATCTCCGTAGAAAAGGTTCCGCTTAGAGCCCTGACCCTAAGTATCTCATATCAGGGCTTGTTCTGAGCGGTTAAGGTATTTTTTAAATACAGAAGGACTTAATATATATTTGATATATTATATATTGATAGAGGATTTATTCCGCGTACGCTTAGATTGTAGAATAAATTACCTGCCTGGGTTTTCTCGAACGTCTACAGTATAATATAATAAGACCCCTTCTAAGACCCCATGTCTTAGAAGGTTTTTAAAGGGTTGGCAGCGCGAGTGCTGCACCTCTGGTGTTGCAAACGTGTATATGCTACGGTGACCACTTTCCATCAGGTGGGCCGTATGCTTTTCTACCACCTCGGTGTAAAAAAACTTAGTATAGTATTAAGGAGACCGAGACAGCCTCGTCAGTATACTATTTCAGAGAACTCAGTCAGAAGCCCTAGTAGGGCTATCTTTCTAAGGGCACACCCGGGACTCTCGGTCATAACCAATGTGTGGATTTAGTCGGTAGGAGTGTGGCATAAATTCCATGAAGATTTCCACAAAAAGGCTATTTGGTCTCACAGTCCTCAGATTCATCACGGTGCAAATGGCTCGACTACCCGAAATGTTCTACATAGTTGAAACTATTGAAATTGGATCTAACAAATCAAACTACTACTCTACTACTCCGAGATTCCAGTAATAAATATCTTTCTTTTCATCTCAGTGTATACCCAGTTGCTTCCAAACCCAACCTGGATTTCTAGACTAGGGTTCACTTTAATTTAGATAGAAGATGAGAAGATATGATACAAGGAAGAAAGAAGAATGATAAATGAAAAATGAAAAAGGGGTATAAAAACTATTGCTGCATCACCTATGGTTGACTGGTAGAGAATGCCTATGGCATTAAGTCCGCCTATGTACATAGTTGTGCATGAAGTTTTAAATAAATAAAATAAATAAATAAATAAAACCAACTATCATTTGGCTATTCATTTTCGGCATTCGGCTCTGTTGACTGCTGTCGGACCTTCCAACCCCGTAATAGCCTCGTCCGTTAATCAATATAAGAGATCTTGTGGTGGGACCCCCCTTACACCCAGGACTTTCAATAATATATGTCCTCTTTACACTTCGAAACATCAATGAAAGGGTCATTTGGTGTTTAAGGGCAAAAAATAAGCAATTATGTCCATTTCTGACAGTGGCTTAAGTCCATCGACTGCCGAGACACTGCATAAAAAGTGGGTATAGGGCATTTGCAAAAGATCGCCCTATTTTTTACTTTTTTATTCCTAATTTGACTCAAATTAGAGATGATGTCAAAAGGAAATATAAATCTTAAGTTACAGTTTTGACAATTACCCCGGTCTCAATAACTTATTGTCTAGGTTGATAAGTGGGAGAAAGAAGCTTATCACCCTTTTAATGGTACCGTTTATGATTCATAGAACGAAACAAGAATGTATAATAAAAAAACGTGTAATCAGTTTAACCGAACAATCGATTTGAGTCAAACACGCCATGAAAGCATGCGTTGCCATTGAATCATTGATCGTCGTAAATTAATTAATGGTTATTGCGTGAAATCATTACTGTATTTAATAACAAATAAATGATTTTAAGTGCAACATTTGCTGATTAATTAGAAAATGAGTACAAAGTATTAGATTAATTTAATTTAAATGTGTTACTGAGAAATGATTCCTAGGGAATTCCACCATCCCTCCTTCAACTTAATTCTACCCTCGATCCTAAACAACGCTTGCTAAAATCTGAGCGATTTAAAAGGTCGTTTCTCTATCGAACCTAAAAAACATGGAACGCTTTGTCAGTGCACGTTTTTCCCTCCTGTTACAAGGCCAGATTTTCTCTGAGTATGCTTGCCAAAATGATGCCACTCGCCTGGTGAAAAGCCATTGCGAGATCTAGTGAATTGTGGTCTACTCTCCAATTCCAGAAGACTAATGAAAGCGGCCATCAATTTTGCACTCCAATGATGTGTAGAATTGCACTAAATAAGGACTAGGCAATTCCTACGGCAAATCGCCTATAACAGTCTATTCTAGGCTGCACCGGTACATGCTCCTATTACAAGTGGTCTACAATTAATTAGTGGCACCTGCTCTGCTTATTAAAATCCTCTGCGTGTTATCAAGAGGCAACACTTTTTACATTATTATTTGGTCACCACCTTTATGAACAAAGGTTCTTCAAAATGTCATACAAAATTAACTTCAGTATCCCCTTTGTACTTGTACTACACATCTTTGCATCTGCTAAGCTGAAAATACCTATGTTGACATTCTCCCTCCATTTATGTTTGCTTCCTTCTCTAATGACCAACGATAGACAGAGAGAGTTTAAGGGCTGGTGATGCGCGCGCAGCTTTCCCGAAGCCCTTGATACGAACGCTTGATGATTTTATTCGTCACTCCGCGGCCGGCTCGCTTGCCCTGCGGACGTCTCGCGTTAGTTTACAAGTGCGTTATGGATATCGTGAGTTCGTAAAACATTGCGTATGAACGTGTATCGTGTAAAAAATTTAGGTGTGACAGTTATAAGGATTTTTAGTTAAAAATCCCATTTTATTACGGATTAATCGCATCAATGATGGGTGTAAGTGGTTGTATGAGCGTGCGGCAGGCCAGGGGTTCCTGTCACTGCCCCGCGTGCCCTAGGGCTTCGGGTCATGGTGTACAAATGCCACCCCAAACGCTCGTCCTGCCCCCCATGGCTTTAGAACCAGAAACCACTCCTGTAAAGGATAAAAAGGGATCTAAATTGAAGGTTCTGAAGAAAATAAAGAGAAAAATTGGCTTGGGTAAGTCTTAACGGTTTTTTTTATATATTTATCTAAGTTAGGGGTTAAATAAAATCGATAACGGTTTAATAATTATATTTTTAAAAATTCCTACCTATTTTTTTTCATCAATCATTTATCATTGTCAATGTACTTCATTACTATTAAATGACATTGCGTAGGTGCTCTGTAATACCCTTAGCGCCCCTAGCTTTAACGGTAATTTGAAAATAATTCGAGTTTGAGTTCCATTTGTCTGTTTGTTCGCCGCATCAAACATCTTTGGTGGAAAAATGGTTGTAATTTGGCCTGGATAATACATATTAGTCATGTTTAGCTGAAAAATAAATGTGTTGATTTTTTTTTCTATTTGATGTAAGACTCAGTTTGTAAAATATTTAATTTAACCTTTTTACAGCATTGTATAAATACATTTATGTTACACTGAATTTTTGATGTCCATAAAAAACTAAAGAAATAAAAGGGGTTTAAAAGTCCCCGACCACCTACTAGGTACCTAAATTGTATTTTCTGGGCATTACATTCTAAATTTGCAGACACGAACACGGCCGGTATTTTTCGTTTGGACTTCCATGCTATTTTAATATAAAATTGAGTCATAGAACTATAGACGCTAATGATTTTAAATTTGTAGGTAATTATAATATAATTTTAAGTGGCAATTATGTTGGGTATATAAATTATGTTAGGTAATTAGGTATGTTCAAGAATCATAATTTTGTACATGATTGTCCAGTTTTGACTTGATCCCTTGTATTTTACACTCATTTTATTAACTAATGTTTTGTGTTGTGTTTTAATTTCTGCACAACTAACGCGTGATAAATAATTGTTTTATCAGTTAAATTAATTACCTAACGTGTGTTTAATCTGTGGGTAATAGTAATAAGTAAGCACGTGTTGCAATAATTATGGCCTTTGCCTGCTAATCTCACTAATACATATTACAACTATGGAAGTTTGTGAAAATGTTTAGGTATTATTCAATCATGCTGTACCCGTTTAACCAACTATACTGAAATTTGAACACAAATATAGCTGACAATCTGGATTAACATATTTGCTGATTCCAGCGGATCCGTCCGCGTTGTCCATACGATCCCCACAGAACTTGTTCTCGGGATAAAAAAATCTACCAAATTGGTTTAGGGTTAGAGGGTTGATGAGAAACCAACATCTTCAAAAATTATCCCGTTTATAAGTATATAAATAAATATCCATCACGCCTTATCACCGAAGGGGTGGCAGAGGCATATTATATGCCCACTTTTCACCGTGTGGATTCCTGTCCCACGTAATAGGTGGTGAGCCCGTTGCCGTGTTGAAATAGACAGACGCAGGTTGTGGCTACCTGCTGTTGAAATTTTTCAAGCCGCCCATAAGGCATTCAACCAGGCTTAACGACTGCCATTTTACTGGCAACCGGGACCAACGGCTTAACGTGCCTTCCGAAGCACGGAAACGCTCGCAAATGTAAATGCCACAAAGTGGTCACCCATCCGAGGACCAGCCATAGTGAAAGTTGCGTAACTCATTGATCGTTTACAGAACACTTAGACCGCGGGGCCACGAGCGCTTCTTTGTTGTGTGTGGTAGGTGTCTAGATAACCTACCTCGTTGCCGAACCCGGAGTGAACGCCTGGGATCTTCTCCTTTAGTCTACTTCCAATATTACGTTAACAAATATTAAAATGATGAAGTTATAAACCAAAATATTCTCATTCATAAAACTGCGACGCGATATCTTGTCTCATTACATATATTTTAATATTCATATTCACAGATATTTGCGATGCGCTCCGAATTCGCTATTTTATGTGGAAATCCTTAACCTGGTTGATGACCATCCTGAATGGAAAGAGAATGACAAAAAATCGGGGCACATATTGGATGATAATGGCGATTTCTATCACTGAAAAACGTTTTAAATGCGATGCTATTTTCGATATAAATGCATTATTAAAATATTAATTAACCAAGTCCGTGCCATCTGCCGTCCTGTTTTGACAGTCCATTATTGTATGTGTACCTATAAAGACAGATGCACTTGGTCAAATTCATAAATACTTTTTTAATTATAGTTTTTATGTAGAGATACACCTTGTCTCTTCAGCTTAGCGAGGACCCCAAAACCCTACCTGGATTTTGAGCCAGGGTTGCGTTTTTATTGGCTGCTATGAGGAGTTATAATTTGAGTTTTTATTTTCGAAATTATTGAGGGCGTATGATCCTCTCAACCCTACAAACGCCACAGTCTCGTCAGCTGACCGATAGGTTCACCACCACGTGCTGATGAAATTGTCGTAGACAATTAAATCTTGGATTGCAGTACAGTACCGATTTAATATATTTCTTCTTCATTTCAATTAGAGATAACAAAATTTGTATGATTTTAAGTAAAAAGTACTCGGATCCCCGGACGTGCGTGTATGAAGCGATTGATGAATCTTCTAGCAGCGAAAGAAGTATGTCCTCTCTGACTACCCCGTCAGGGATACAGGGTGAAGATAGTTAGTTTTATTTAATGTACTAATGATTATTGAAAGTAGTGTGCCTACACAATAAATGTATTGTGAAATAAGACTATGTGAGAGTGAACGAACATCTCTTGACCTCGATAAAAAAAATAGAATGTTACATGTTGCAATTTGGTTACATGAAGAAAAAATATTTTTGGAGCATTTTTTTTAAACGCATCTTTATGTTTGCGGTTTTAAATGCACTATGATGTTTTGTTAACAAAAATATTGTATTTATTAACATATTTTTTTAAGCTTTCATACATAATATCACTTGAATAAAATTAGTTTAACATGAACTATTTACATTTGCCTTTTACATTTGAACCGTTTTCCTTTTTTTAATTTATGCAGACTAAACCACATTTATGTACCTATCAATACTTTATATTACAATAATAAATTTCTGTTCAATAGCGTCGCAAAATACATAATTTTGCGTTTCTTTTTTTGTAGTTTATTAAAGTAAATTAAATATGCTCTCCAGGAAAAGTCTAAAGTTAATTTACAATTAAACATACTTTACTGAATTAAATAAGTAAGTATATGAGATTAATATCATATTTTTTTTATGAATATTTTTATAAAATTCAATTTGTGAGTATAAAGAAAAATTACTCACGTTTCAAAATGGCTAATGAAAAATCATCTATCCCCAAGTTTGTACGTGAGGAACAATAGCGTGGCTTGGCTATCTCATTACAAAAAACAGGTTTTACTTTAATAGACATTCTCTTTACAAGTATTCCGATTCTGTAAGAAATCTGTGAAAAAAATAAATTGTCTCCTTGAACAAAAAAGAGCCTTTACCGAAGAGTGCCATATTGCCATCACAAAACAATAGCAATTTAAGGACAATAACCAATAAATTTTAGTTCCGTAGTGGAACATGTGGTCCTGTTCTTTGTGTCCCTTTCCGGAGTATTATGAAAGGTCTAAAGAAACAGATGTAGAACTTTTAAGGTGCTTAACGCCAGATGTCTTAGAACGTGGGATTGTAAACGCCATGGCTATTTTTGTGTGCGAAAAAGGATTTATGATTTTGAATTTGGAATCACTGGGCAGTTGTATTTTTTTTCGTGATGACAAATTTTTATTTTGTTTTATAATTTTCAATACTATTTGACTTATTAAAGATATTTTGACAGGCAATACGAAAAAAATCTTATTTTTTGGGAAACCTTGTTTCTGCCAATTCTTACATTTATCGATTATAATGTGATGTATAAATTTATGACTGCAATGATTACCAATGTAACGGCGTTCATTTTAACAATTGCTTTTAAATTTGAAAATCATTGTCATATCCATTTTATTCCCAAATTAAGCTAAATTACATTAGTTTATGATGTTATTTTCAACAAACTCATTAACGTCACCATATTACCTTTATTGTTCCCGTTCCGTGACATATCTTCGTGCAGGCGTGACAATGATGTGGGTGGTCGGTATTACTTGTGACGCAATCGTGACGTCATTGTCTTTAACGTAGAGGATGTCACGCCCGTTCGATATTCATCACGTCTCTCCAATGTCTCCATGTGTTCGTCCTCTCCAATGATATCTGAGCGACAATTCCCCAAGCATACAGACACCCCATTTCATCAGTTGTATTTTGCCTCACGCCATAGATGGTGACCCTATTGCCAAACTATTACGAGTAATAATAAAAAAAAACAATCTTTAGGTCCTGACATCAAATGAAATTTGTGAAGATGAATAGTCTAATGACGATTGAAAACAGCCACTGTACCACAAATACCTTGATAAATATTCAAGTGTGAGCCACACTTGACTGCAGATGTTTCAAAATGTAAGTCAAAATTTAATGTGAAGTAGTATGTTTAAAAATAAATAGCCACTTGATGTTTGGTGGCAGGGGTCTGGATGTTACGATGTGTACTATCCATTCATATATTTTACAAATGTAAGTACGAAAGGAACGGACTGTAGTAAACCTACTCTGACCCACGAACACTGTTTAAATAAAAAAAAAAGATTACATTTTTCTCCCTATTCTCTTACCAGACAGCGATATTCATTTGTTTTTGTCCATTTGTTTCTTTTCCCGATGTTTATTTGTTTTACCTATCTTAGTTTCTTTTACTGACATGTTCATTTGTTTTTACCTATCATCTTTTCTTTTTACAAATATCCATTTGTTAAGTTGTTTTTGTACACACATTCGACATTCGAAACCACAGCACTAATAGATATATGAGTGCCACGGGTTCGAATCCAAGATTTTGTGTTATCTCCAGGGGTATCATCCAAGTATGCTTATAAGCTCATCAAAAATTCAAAAATTTCAAAATTAAAATTAAATTAGATCAAATGAGATCAAAGTCTCTTATTTTAGTGGCTTCCTTTCTTCATCTTTTGCTACTTAATTATTATATAATGTAAAAAATATAACAGGTGATCAGCTGAAACTCTTCAGAGTTCTCAGAAAAAGGTTCATCTGCTTCAAAATACAACATTTCAGTTTATTGATAAAATCTTTTATCTCCCAGTTTACCCAGTTGTGTAAATTTTTATGTACACCTTTCGGAAGCACACGTTATCATTATCACCTATGAGCATATGCCCTGTCGCTGTCTCGCTTTAACGCATCGATATCGTTTGCTCGGTCCTTTTCGCTCATATTTACCAACGCCAGCTGTTTTGCAACGGGATCTGTGTGGCGTGCGCCTGCATGTTCTAGGGTTGTCAGTAACAATTTTCTAAGATTTATTTTTAAATTTTAAACTGTTTCTAAATTTAAATAGATTAGAAAAATCGCCGAAGTATAGGAAATAGAACTAATAGTATCGTTGAAATTGGAAGATTTACATCAGTTGTACAATCTAGTCGTGTTAATGACGTCAATATTACACAGTTCAATTTCAATCTGATGTCATTTGCTAGTAGGTAAGTGCACTTTGTCTCTGAAGCTTTCTTTTAAGGGTCATTTCACAATTAAAAGTCGATGGTATTCGGTTTCGTCGAATTAAATTACTAGCATTAGAGGTTTCTTCCTGGTTTGAGCGGTGCAATTCCTTAAGGGACCGTCCGGCAAACATCTGATATTATATTCAAAATTCTAGACTTACGGTCTTTTCATTAGGGACATACTTTAAATATTATCGGTGTAGCGCTCGTGCTCACGGCTAGACTCTAAACGCGGCGGACTAAGACAGTTTGAGTTTTCTATTCCAGTTACATCTCTTAACTATTCCTGCCAACCCTGACTTTAAACGAGTCAGCTGCTCTCGCCATTTCATTTTCTATAAATGAATACAGCTGGTCCCATTGTATTTTTTTTTTATTTTGCGACCTTCGTAATGCTGTATTGAGAAGGACGTGTGCGTATGGAAAAAATCCAAGAACGCAATATAAAGTCCTAAATAGTTTTTTTATGAATGAAAATGATAGGAAAATCTTAAAGTTGACGTATTTGCTTTATTATGGAGCCATTGAAGCAATTGATGGTAAGCGATTACCACAGCGTATTTTTAATTTTAGCTTCAGAATTATCGATGAGAGTAAGATACCTAAACCTTAAATTAAATTCTTTTTTTTTTTTTTGTCTTTTTTTTAATACCGCTGAGGTGGCAGACAAGCATGCGGCCCACCTGATGGAAAGTGGTCACCGTAGCATGTGGACGTTTGCAACACCTTTAAAAACCTTCTAGGACCCCTTTTCAAGAACCCCATACTGTAGACGTTCGCTATCTCAACAAGTACAGATAAAATATGACTCTAACACTTATTTAGAAAATACATATTCCACCGATCGATATCGCCGATTATAATCTCTCTTCGCACATGCCCCAATAATAGGCAACATGTCCCTTCTCAATTTATGAGAAAAAGGTAACAAGACAGCTGGCCGTTTCAATTGTAGAGCAAGACATAAAATACGCATCTTTGGAATGAGAAAAAGGGACGGCATTATAACAGCTGATGTACCAGGTGAGGTAAAGATGTTCCATAATGTTAGATTTTTAAAAGCCGTTACGTACCCAAGGTGAATTCTAAATTTGAATTTTTTGTATTAATGCTAGCCTTCTTCCTTGCTGATTGCTTGATTTGTAGATATTTCTTCGTATTTCGAAAATGGTATTATCAGCTGCCTTCCCTTATAAAGGTGTGTAATTTAAAAAAGGTCGATATATTGAACATTCTGTAGCTGTAAGATTCAAATTTTAAAGTACTTTTAGTATTTAAAAAACTATCAGAAACGTCACTCACGTTTGAATTCATATTTAAAATGCCATCACATTAGAAACTCGTTACAATTAATTCTTACAAAGATGTCTGTCGGAGAGTCCGCCAAAATGCAGCAGAAAGCCTTCGAAATCGTCCACTAATGACCGTGAGAACGCATCGGGGAATGTTCACCATGGAATGGACGTTTGGAATATTTTGAAATTCGAATGTGCTCGGTTCAGAAATGTTGCGTTTACTATACTATATTATCTATGGCAATGGTTCTGTTCAGACGTCGAATCGTCTGATTTTGAATCAGATTATCGTTAAAACTGTCTAATTTGTATACCATAACCTTATTTATTAAAATTATTGACATACTACGGTACCGGTATGGAACCTCGTAATTTAAAATAACCCGATGGTCCAAGTACTGTCAGAGAATCTGTATATGTCATTTAGGAATTTATCAGCAGCGACCTCGGAAGCCTGAAATATAAGGGTCTGGTGGACCTTGCTAAGGCAAAAACTAAGTGTTGATGAAATGTAGAATTCTCCATATTTATATCTACACAGATAAATAAAATTGATGTTACTGCTTGTAATTCCAAATTAACAGCTTTTCACCAAATGTACACGAAAGTATTGTGGTACCTTTTAAGTATTGAGGATACTTGACTTAAAAACATTTTTTTTCTGCCTGTTTGTTCCGGCTAATATGGCCGATTTTAACAGGACTTTCATTGATATTTAGCTGATGTTACTAGAAGTAATTTAGATTTGCAAGAGTGTCGCCTTCGTTGGTATGGTCACGTCTTGCGGCAACCGCCGGGCTACGTAGGTAACAAATGTCTGGCCATGTCAGCCCCGCCGGGTCCCGGTAAGAGGGGAAGACCCAAGAAGTGCTGGCTTGACGTCGTAAGGGATGACATGCGTGCCAATGATCTCACTACAGGGGATGCCGAAGACCGTGCGAAGTGGAGGAGAAAATGTAGGAAAGCGGACCCCGGGCGTCGCGAGACGCAACTGGGACAGACGCTCGGATGATGATGATGACTAGAAGTAATTTAGACTTCATTTTATCTCCGTATTCCCACGGGAATGGAAACGTGACCGAAAACGCGCGGCGCCAGCTATTTTTTTAATAAAATGCAATTACAAACACTATGTTACAGAATCTGCGACTATCTATTGCGTGATTTATATACGCGCGTGCGTAATTTTATTTTCATGCCTCAATTACAATGTGATTGGCAGTACTTGAGTGATATAAAAGAGGCTAAGCGAATAAGTTAATCCATAACAGTAAAGTAACGGATGTTTGACAGTGAAACAAATCGATTATGACCTTAAAATTCCGTTGATGTTGGTAATCACCGCACACAGCGACGTTCTAGCTTATAATACTACTTTAAGAATTGTTTTATAACCCATTACTTCTTTTTTTCGTGTGGAGATCCTCATAGATGATATGCTGAACTCCTACCAACTAAAACCGTACGGTGTCCTTCCATCTGTCTATCTGTCTATGGTCGGTGGTCCCAATTGAGCCCTTGGTAGGTTAATTCCAGGGAATATCTAATACTAGTTGCCGCCCGCGGCTCCGCACGCGTTGTGAAGCTTTCCCGTTGTCATTTTCCACAGGAACTTTTTTCGGGATAAAATTAGCCTATATGTAATTCTGATGTGTAAGCTATATTATTGTGAAGTTTCATCAAAAACCATTCAGTAGATTTTGCGTGATAGAGTAACAAACATCCATACTAGCAAACTTTAGCGTTTATAATATTACTAGAATGTCTATATTTTATTAAATTATAAAATATTTTCAAGTTGAAGACTGCAGAAATAAAAGTTTTTTTTTCTAGGCTTAGCATACCACTTCATTTACACGCTTTAAATAAATTAATGATAAAATGCAGCCGTTTTCTAAATGTACTACAGATTAATAAAATCTAAATGTCTGTTTGTAATTTCAAATTTACAGCTTTTCACTTAGTGCATATGAAAGTATATACGGTACTTAGATAAAACAGAAACAATGTTTTAATTTTATTTCTACAGATAGTTGTTCCCGCTAAGCTCTCAAACGACTGGACTGATTTTAACGGGCATTTCACCGCTTGATAGCTTTTGTTATAATTAGTAACATAGAATCCATTTTATCTCTGTATTCCCATGGGAATAGGCACTATGCGGGCGTAAACAAGGGCTTCCGAAATAAATTCGAATATTTATAAAATATAGGTAGTTATTTGTGTTTTTAAAAGCAAGATATGCGGGTATTGCTCTAATGAAAGTGGGGTATTTGAGGTTATGATTGTAGTAAAACAAATTTTATTTACTAGTGAAAGTTTAAGTTAGTTTATAATAACTATCAATTATGACTTATGTTTGGTAGAAAGCTGACGGTTATGCCACAGAATAAGTAATAGTATTGCTACTACGTACAGAAGTTTTACTCCTTAACTAATTATAAACTAAAACTAACTAACCATCTTCACGCTGTATCCCTGACGGGGTAGTCAGAGAGGACAGATCGCCAGGCTTCGCGATCCATACATACTTCTTTCGCTTTTTCGAGATTCATCAATCGCTTCATACACGCACGTCTGGGTATCCGAGTACTTTTGACCTTTCCGTTTTTGAGCAATCTGCTCACGTGGTCTTCATATGTAAGTCTCGGCCTACCCTGACTCCTTCTACCCTCTACTTTTGAACAATATATATTCTTCGTCAATCGTTCCTCACTCATTCGCTGGACGTGTCCAAACCAACGGAGCATGCCCTTTTCCAGCTTAACGCTGACACTTTCATTCAAACCTGCCATATTGCGTATCACTTCGTTACGTATTCAAATTATGCTGGTAATAGTTAAGATATGAGTTGAAATAGTTTTATACCAAGGTAAATATTCTAGGGTCTTTTTTAAGAGTTGAAATTATAACTAAGCCAACCGCACCTGCCAGTGTTGCACCTTTTGATTCACGAAAATCCTCGGAAATGGTGTTGGCAACATTCAATCAAATCCATGCACCTGCATAACCGATGCAAGAAGTTGTGGGACGACCATAAAGCATTTTAGTTAGACGGCAGTTACGAGTACAATAAAAATAACAAAAATATGTTGCCAAATTAATATGTAACACACCATCACCTGTTAAAAAAACTAGTCTTGAATTTGACCGGAAATCAAACATCAAAAAAAGGTCAAACTACACTCAGTATTATTATTTATACAGAATATGCTGTGATCTAAAATAATCAGATAAAAAGTTTGATAATTTTTTCATTAAAATACGTTGTAAGCGGAAAAGTTGAACATCAATCGGGTCTTAAGGTCGTGGGAGCAAGCGTTTAAGTCGTTGGATAACTGGTCTTCTCGTTTGCTGCAGTACTCGATAGGGTCGGCAAGGAAGATATTTGTTAATAACATTTTTACGTAATACAAAATACTTGTTATGAGAACATTGTTTATCTATCGCTACTAAAGCTTTGTGATTAGAATTTTTTATACTCTAGTGAACACCCTAAATGTTAGACGCGATGTTTCCGGCATGTGGCTGCATAATTTTGAGGCTCAAGTCTATTTCACCTGCAGGCTGTCAAACGAGGTTTTGATACTTTTTGTTAGATTTGGAATATTAGGACATTCATTTTTTAAACTTAAAAATAGAATATACGATGTTTAAAAATCACAATCCCATCAGTCTCCCGTTACTTTGTGCCCTATATAGTGAAAATAAGTTATAATAAATTCACAAATGCAGTTCTAATATCCCGGAAGCGACGCCATGTTGGATACGCGGGAACAATCGTTAAAAACTATTAGTACTTATTACTATTCATACTCTGTTGCCTTTGAGAAACTTTAGATTATTGTAACGAATGATAAAAAATATGCTTTACGGGTTTTACATAAAGCTCTAAGTTTATTGTATTGATCTAAATGAGTAAGACACGCCGCAACGGTTAGACGTTGCCCCATTATACAGACACGGTATAAGAAATGTACTTAGTGTCTTGAGGATTAAGGTTTAGTTCTGTAAAACAAAGTTCGATACTCCAAGAACTAACGTAATTTAAAACAAAAACCACAAACTTTATGAGATTAAAATTAAAGTTCATTTTCGTATGAAGTGATTTTCATACTAATAAATATCTAATTTGTTTTACCGCCTCAGTTTTCCATTCCCACGGTCGAAATTTGAAAATTAACTTTTTTTTGTACCATAAGTATTTTGGTTAAGTCCAAGGGTTTTTGCAGCTTTCTTTACAATGTGATTTTGCGAAATATGAAAGGAAAGGGTTAAGCACCATCATCCTTTCGGGCACCTGTTCGGTAATTGTTATTTGCACGTTTAGTTAGCGACGATTTCCGGGTAGCAATATTGTTTAATTACAATTATAATTTTCGACATGGATAGTACTGACAGCTTTTGTAGAAGCGTCATCGCACAAAATATTTCTACATAGATAGAGCAAGGGCAAAAGGGTCAGCGGTGAAAGTGTGAGAGGCCTATCTTTAATGCCTTTGTAGCTCTCCAGGAATGATCCGGCTCTGCAGCCACATAACTAAAATTAAAAACAAATTCCACCGGCACATTCCATTATCAAATCTAAGTTTTTAAAAGTGTGAATACCACAGACAATAAAAAAAATCATGGTACAAATCTTACCGAGAAACATCATTACGCTTTTTTTACCAACGCAAGCGCAGTAATCGGATTTAATTCGGATCACGAGCGCCACGGCTAATGATCTACGACACGCAGAGAGAGATCTATTGCTGGGATCTACAAGTGAGATAGTGTTTATTATTAAAAGTATTTATGATATTATATTCAAGATTTGAGTTAGCTTCTAGTTGCCATAGAAATTATTATTATAATATAACAGAACTGACCAACATTTAGGGCCGTATTCCAGAACGTTTCTCAATACGCAATCGATGGTTGAGAGTAGATTTTATAAGGCAAAAACTAGCCTACGAAATTAATGGTGGTATGTAGGTTTATAAGTTTTTTCTTCGACGTTAAATTCTATGCTTTGTATTCCGTCCTGAAGCCTCACTTTGGAGGTCGAGGCTTTTTTCCCCCTTGTTTTAGTTTTCCCGGAAGCTGTTGAAAAAAATGTGTGGTATCTGAGAGGAAACCAAGCAAGTTAAAAATGCTTCTAATTTCAAATGTACTCACTGAGTCACTGTGACTATTTAAGATTCCAATTTAAAACGTCATAACTTCGAATAGGTACAGTTAGGTAGATATCATAGTTCTCTTTTTAATGTTCGTTTGTTAGTCCTTTCGTTCTGACCATTTCAATATCGCTGATAAAATCTGTAGAATAAATATATAAAACATTTGATACCCTCTTAGATAACTTGAATCACCTTGAAGTATCACTTACCAAAAACCATCCATTGCTTAACTTCACGCATCCAGCGACTACTACTACTGTCGCAATACTACACCCCTCTCTTTCCATCCGAGCTTCTCGCTCGCACGCTCTCACGGACCGTGGGAACCTCACCTTTGCAATGCTGCATCGATTTGTCATTCGGTACATCGATACATCGATTCCGTGGTGTTTGCTGAAGTTTCTGGATGAGCTGAAAGGATGGATCAACGTGATATAGGTAATAGTTTTATCGATTTTAGGACTTCTATCAGGAACAGTAGAACTAGATAGGCACCAAGATTTAAAATGTTATTAATTTGTCTAACTTTTTTTTTGGGATAACGCTCAGGATCAAATTAAGTTACAAATAAGAATTTAATTAGTTTTGAATTGCACTTTCTAAGATCCATAACATAGCTTAAGCATAGCTTATAATTGTGAAAGTTTTTGAATTATTGATTGTTTATAACGCTTTGAACAACTGAATAGGTGTCGTTATAGGTACCCGATAGTATAACCTCCTTGATTATTGATTACTCTCGATAACATTATGATACTTTTTATTCCGGTAATAAGTTCTTAGAGGTCATAGTGCCAGAGGTGAACCAATAACTTAGTTTGAATCTTACATACTGTGATTGTAGATCTCCACAGCGATGGGCTATGTCAACCTGAGCTGTGTGCGCGATGATTAAAAGATTATTTGGAACATACACAACTAACTTATCCGGCAATCTTCAAACAGCCGTGCATTCTTGATGAATCACGCTCACCTACCAGAACCAAAGTAAAATTAAGTAGCTTCATGTGAATTTCGACGACTTTAAGGGTAAAATTGAATTGTTTATTTTTTCGTTGTAATGAATCAATTTCGCAATATGGTTCAGTGTTATTCAAAGTTATGAGTAAAATTAGCAGAATGTAAGAAAAAGCGATTAAATTTAAGAAAAATCGACCAATTGAAATAAAAAATTGCTTTGAGCACTACCTCTCCACATTCGCGCAATTTTCTTAAAAAGGGATACAAAGTTTTCGATCCACATATGACGACGAAGTGACGATTAAAGGTAGTGCACAGCACCTAGCATTTTCTTTCAATCAATACAGTTATGACAGATAAATAGAGCTGGCCATGAGAAAATATTTACAGAGGCACCCGGACTAACATTGGCATCCTGATGATTGAATGTACTCAGAAGTGTTACTATCACAAAAAACTTTAATTAAAATCATAACAATATTGAGGTGCAACATTTTGTACAATTTAGAAAATAACCAATACGACCATTAGAATGTTTTGTTATATTCGTAACCATTCCAAATTTAAATCGACTTCTTTTGTCGAATATGCACTTGATAAAAAAAAAATGTCATATTCATGATACTTAGTAGCAGTAGGACAATTAAGATCGTAAATATGCCCAAAGGCATATAATGTACCTACCCTCTCATTTACATAATGCAGGAGTATTGACAAGTCCTTTTAGTAACTAGTGTTTAAAATTGGAATCGTGTAACTAGTAGCAATTTATTCTCTATGACTGAAACCGTGCGACAGGATATATGTTTTTAACTTTTGAAAACGCGTGGGAATCTCACTCGATCCCTCATTTTATTTTACTTTTAAGTGTAGCTTGATTATTGTATCCGAGCCTTTGTCTATGGATAAGTCGTTTTTTATAGGCACAGGAACGTTATAACATACAGCCAGGTTTATGTGGGTAATTTGGTTAATATTTTATTATTGAGGCTGAGAAATAATATTTTTTCCAGATGATCCGCTATGAACAAGTATGTATAGACTATGTATATTGAGGGATTGAATGCGGACGGCGCATGACCTAGTATTATGGCTAAAATTAGGACAGACCCAAGTCCAGCAGTGGACTGCCATACTTAAACTCATGTCAAATTGTAAAGTGCATACTTACATAAAAATAAAAGTGAAAATATTAACTCAAAAGCTTCAAATAATATTGAAATTACTTCGTTTATATTCTACCTGAATATAAACGAATACAAAAAAAATGTGTTGTATTTTATTAAAGTCTTCCTTTTATGAAGTCGATTAAAAAAGGATAATAACCATAAAAAGACAAAACTCCTACAGCTTATTACCATAGTAAAGTTAACGAGTAATAACAACATAACAATTTAGAAATTAATAGCAACAAAGGGTAAATATAAAAAAGGTAAAAGACAAACTGGCTCTTAAAAACAAAAGTAATTATGCCTACGTGAGAAACGGGATGATGAGCCGTTATTGTAGACTCTGTATCCTGTCAATGGGGAGAGATCCGCACATGAATATAAAAACCATTCATGGTTTGTGTAAGAGCAAAATAATAGTAAATTGCACTCAGCAGACTATAGAGAAAGTAGAATAAGATATAGTGCACACAAACACATACACAAACACACACTCAGAGAGAGAAAGAGAATACTGCGTGGTCTCTAGAAACTATAAAACAAGAAATAACTATATAGTACTAATTTGATTGAATAGATTTAGATATAAATTTAATTACCCATTAAAAGTCCCAAGACAGCTTCACGGTTGCCGCAACACAAAGTATAAAGCGCCGAAGACTCGGTTACAATTACACTACAAAAAAAAGTCTTGTATTCGCTCCCGTGAGAATTATTGCTTGCATATGAAAACTTGACTGTAAGCTTCTATGAATAGAGTATAATATTGAATGTCCGACGTGTATTGTGTAAGGCTGGATCGGTGTAAAGAGTAAACAAGTCGAGACTGATAGCTGATATGACTTATAATATTCTCACGTGTTGTCGTCCTCAAGTACGACGTTTCAAGCGTTGTGTAAATTTGTTTAATATTGTCGAAAAGTGTGTGTGCATGAATAACGTTGAGGTCAATAAGTAGGTAGCATTTAGAAACAAAGATTTCGTTGGTGACATCATGCCAACTGTCATGTTTAATATACCAATTATGTTCAATGTTTGTATTTGATTCAATCCCATAAGTTCTACGAATTTCCCCCCCTATTCGGGCATAATCTAAAGAAAAAAAAATGAAAGGTTAGTATGTTAAACTGTGTACTTATAAACAATGCATTCCCTTGTTACTTACAAAAGGGAATGTCTTTCGAATATCTGACTCGAAGGACCATCTTCTAATATTATTTTGACTCTTCTACAGCCAGCTCGAAGACGCGTAGATCTCAATTTTGTGCCCGATTACTGAGTTTGGTACGTCATATAACTGTTGTCAATGAAATACCATGCAAAATTTACGTTATAGTACCATATCCATTATCGCACCTGTCATCTGCTTCGTTCTAGTTTTCACATATTTATCATTTTTGCCAATGGAATGTGCGATAAAATCTTAAAAACGTCTGACGTTAAATACCTATGTCAAAAAATTTTATTTGTACTGAATAGTATCTTAAGGTAACATATATTCGTTGTTCACATCATCAGGCACATCTTGGACACAGCAGCCAGTTTTATAGGCGTATAATTAATCTGTTCGTAGTCCATTGCCAGACGTAGGCCTATACAAATAAGTTTGAAGGGTATTTTTTCGAGTTTTCATCATCATCCCATGACCTCGTCCGTTAGTCTAGGGCTCCATTGTACGATAGCTTAATCAATTATTTATATACTTGGACAGCTTTACACGAACTCACGATATTGCTAGTAAGCATAATTTTTAATGTTGTTACTCATTGAACATAATTATTATAATGATCGCGATGATCTATGGATCTTTGGCCGTGGGAACTTGCTGTGCGTGCTCAAGGCAGACATGTTACTTAACTTTGTGATTTATAATCCTAATATTTGACATTTTTGTAAATCAATAATTAGTGCAGGTAGATTCAAAAAGGTTTTAGCTAGACTAATTTTAGCTGGTACGTTGTACAAGGTGATATTCCTGCCAATTGTTCGGGATGCAAAGATCTGAGAAAAAATACATATCATGAATTCTGTCGAAAATTTAGGGCTTGTTTGCAGAGTATTCAATAGGTACTTTGTTGCTTGTATATTATGTTAGTGATAGTTTAACCACTCCCACAACAAGCGTGACAAATGTTTACAATATCCATAATCTACATAACGTGTACATAGTCGATGTGATACACAAAACTTTGTACAATAAGAATACATTGACAAATAATGAACAATAAAATATTACATATTTTTCAAGAAAAATATCGCACGTGTAGTGTGTCTGTCAATATCCGTAAAATACAAGCTTAAAGATGAACAGTTATTATTTTAATTTACACTAAATTTAATAACACAAACAGTTTCTCTCCTTTACTTATAAACGTGTGGGCGGCCATGTTTAAAAATAAACAATGGCCTATGCTCGCGTGGGGCATGGACTAAGTAACAAATGTAGTGCACATGGCATTATTCCACGGGGATTTCTTATGATGTGATGGGGTTTGGGGTACTCAATTATAGGAAAATGTCATTGGTCGAAGAATTATAGTTTAACACGACTTGTGATATCTCAAAATAAAGTAAATACATTATCTTAATAATATAAGTTTGTGTGGATGTTTGTTACTCTTTCATGTAAATCTACTTAGAAAAGATATTACTAAACTTCCAAGGAGCGTAAAGGGGGTTTCGAAATATGTAACGGAAGAAGACTAGGCTTAAGATAGTAGGTATGATTATGATTTATGATTCCGACTTAAAAGGATATAAGTCTCGAATACAATCTAGAGGCAAGTTCTAGATGCGGTTGTCATCAAGCATGGTTTCCTCTTCGCCTCCACGCCCGTTCATCCGGTGTGGTCATCCTGTCTCCTGTACTTACCACACTTTCCGTTTGTAACCATACACTATATCAAGAATTTATTTTTGTCTAATATCCTGTGATAACGGATAAGTTACATTTGTGTCTGCTTGAATTAAAAGAAAACAATCCGAATTGCTATTTCCAAAAAATAAGCGATCTTGTTTTCCCTTAGTCTCTATTTTTTTCATTTCTCATTTCAAAAGTGTAATAGGATTTTCTCAATGCGGAGGGCAACACCGTGTCGCAGCATCTGTAGCCCTTATTAAAAATAAATCGAGCTCCATCCCCCCGGGGCCGCCATATTTGATCCAATTTTGTCGTGGGATTAGTAATTTATAGACACATCTATAGATGTCAACTTATATTTAGGTGTATATACTTATTTTTGTATATTAATTATGTCTTAGTTTAAACGGTTTTAGTGTTGACGAGAATATTTTGTTATCACAGCCACATGAACTCTGAAAAAGATCATAATTAAAACGTAAATACGCCTATAAAATTGCGTGTGGTTGAGCCATTTAGTTCAAACAGTTATGATCTCATGATTGTGTCACAATAATGATTACATCATTGGAAAATGAATTCAAATAAAAAAGTATTGAATACAGACGTTTTAGGATCAAAATACATCACTAAAACAAGTTCGTGAATAACAAACAACGTTTAATTTAGGTTCAAATGACAGGCTGAATTTTTAAGTTGGGCATGATTGGTATTGAAGTGTGTCCTAGAAAGTGCCCTGCATATTATCAGGGCAAATTGTATGACCCCCAGGCAACGTAGGCACTGAATCTGTATCTGAACTGAATGCTTACAAAGATTACCACCACTTAATGGTCTATCCTAACCGCGTGACGTTCTAAAAGATCACGAAGCGTGACCAAGTGAACGCTGCAATGCGCTCCAGAGCGTGACAACAGACTACCATGTGTAGCATGAAATCAACTGCATGTGCAAGTAAAATAGACATATACCTTCAAAGCATTAAACAATAAATAAGAAAGAGATGGAGAATATAGTAATGAAAGTATTATAATACCTACTGGATATTACTCATTGTTATTTGTTTTTTTTTTCCACAAAGCTTTCATTCAATATGGATGTCTAACACGTTTCGTTCCGTTTTATTTCCTTAAAATATTATAACGTTTTTATGCAAATAACGGTGTAATTAAGCTTACCGCCTTGTATTGTAATAAAAAGTAACCACAACCTATGCTAATGTATTTGAAAACTTTGTAAGTTTTCTATCTATATCATTCAGGAGTCATGAACCCCGTTTGTAAATGTAACAAAAAGATATTACTGGTGAAATATGATCTCCCGCAAAGAGCTGGTCGATAAATATATCTTAAACATGACAAAATAAGACAACTTCGACAAGTTACAATGCGTGCTACCCTCACTAAGGCATTTCGAAAATACCTTGTTTGAAATCTATTAATAAAATTCTTGTCAATTAATACCGTAACGATGCTAACAAGCCATAAACAATAACAATTAAAAAGTATAGTTCAATTTAAGTTTAGAACACCATGGATACCAATAACTTTACCACTTCGTAGCGTGTCAAAATGTTAGATTGAAATTTAAAAAAAAATAAAAAGAGCATGGTCGATGGACGGGGCTGGTCACGGTAACTGAATATACTGAGGTCTATGAACTAATCGCGTTTCTCGTTGACGTTAGTATAAAAATGCTGATACATTTATGAATATATGCCTTTAATAGCATTGTAATAAATATATTGTGTGAGAACTTGTAGGCTAACCTTTTTTAAACTCATGAAATATCCATTTGCGGCCTTACTTTTACATAATTACTAGCTTGATGCCCGCGATTAAATATTTTTCGATTTTACCATAATTCTTTTTTAAAATGAAATGCGTCTTAAGTTACCAACCTGTGTACCTCCTGTTAAAAGGATCCAACAGTTCCCAAAGTTACCCGGAAGAAACAGATTGTCATTTTTTTAATTGCTTTTTGATGGTAGGACGTCCATATGAATGGCAAAACAGGCAATTCAATTTTATTTATTTGTAAATATTGAATTCAATTAGTTTTACATAACCCTCCTAACGGTTGGAAGTGCTCGAAATTCTTCATCCAATTGTATCATTTACTAGCTGATGCGCGCAGCTTCGCCCGCGTGGTGAAGTTTTCCTATTCGAGATTTCGTACGGAACCCTAAACTTATTGAAAAGCCAATATAGCTTATGTTACTCACGAAGTATTTAACTTCGTAATGATGAAAGATTTTTTTAAATCGGCCCTGTAGTTCTGAGCCCATTCATTACAAACAAACTTACAAATATTTCCTCTTTATAATATTAGTATAGGTGAACTAAAAACCTCGAAAAGATGAATCCAGTTGGTTATTGCGGCACCATCTGGAGCAAGCATTCTACCACATACCTTCATAGAATTAGCGACGACGTATTAAGCCGACGTAATGAGATTGTTTGAATACCAACATTCGGATATATACACATAGAATGACGTCAGTCTTATTGCATTGTTTCATGATATACGCACGAACTGATTCAACAGAATCCAATATATGCCATATATGATTAACTCAATCTCTTAGTCATAGATTACCAATGCCATAAAAAAAATTTTTTCAGTATAAATTACGTACTACTCAATCGAACACACTATTTAAAAACGGAATAGGCACTATTTATTCTGTGGTGCCATCAGTGTAGCAAACTTTTTTTTTTAGCTTGGTTAGAGAGGTATAAAAAGTATATATTATTGAAATAAAATCTCTATAAATCTATTTTTTAATTGTTTTGTTACCAATTCTAATCTATTATTATAGTGTGTCAATACTGGCAGACATCGTTCAATATTACCACACCAGTTGCTTAACGAAAGGTCCATAATTAGTTAGTAAATGTCAGGTTTGACGTCACGCCGATCTTCCTGGTGCAATCCCGTCTAATGTTAGCTTATTGACGTCACGGGCGGTCTACATTGCCACAAATAAACGCGTCTAAGACTAGTTTGTTTTCGTTTTGTTTTTGTAAATATTTATGTTTATGTTTCATCAACAAGAATACGGTATCGGGTATCGTCATAGAGTAGTGGAGCGAAGGGCCGGAACAGTAGCACATATAACCGAGTGTATGTATAAAAACGCGCATCAAAAGCATAATACGGATACTAGGACCGTAGCAGGTGGAAAGACGTCTCTGTCTACCTTGATGAGATAGCTCATAATGCAAATCACTAATCCGTTTACTTATGACCGCAATACTGTACTAGCGGCACGCTATGATGGCCGTTTTGACGTTTGTCCTTTCATGAAGTTTCGTATTAATTTTAATTACATTTTATTTGTAGAAATATGTGAATAGTCCACCACATTACAGGGTGATTATACTACGGTAGAAAACAGAGTACTGATGTAAAACAAGTAAAATATAATCACTATACAATAGTGATTATATATGTCAAAACAGTCGTCATAGCGTGCCGCTAATATAGTATTTTTTCTTTCTCATTACTCTTACATTCTATTTATGTGCAAGTGAGAAGGTATGATTTGACGTCATACCTATTGTATTATAGTTTGACCAATACCGCTGTAACGTTCACTGCATACAAAATTGTAAGCAGTGAGCGGTACAGCGGTCCTGGTCAAACTATAGTACACTTCTATACAAAGCATCTAAAACAATGATTATGTGGAAATAAATATATCTAATTACCCGTGACACCCCTAGTGTACGAGCTGTGCACCAACCCTAGTTAGGGAGATGCGCGCCGCTGCGTCTACGCGTCCGGTAACTGCGTACGCGCAGGATATATACGAACGATTACTGTAGTTGTAAGTTCCTCAATTATTTAGTCTCCTTCACCCTGAAAAGGATTTTTTACTTATTAATATTATTATGACTTTAAATATTGTTTGTATTAAGCAATCTGACCTTTCAATACGAATTTATTACAAATATATATATATATATATATATATATACCTTAGTACAAATTTGCGCAAGAACGCTAGAGAACCAATAGAATGAAGCGCTCGTGGCCCCGCTGACTCAGTGTTCTGTAAACGATCATTGCGTTAACCAACTATCGCTATGTCTGGTCACAGATGGGTGATCACTTTGTGTTCCATTTGCGAGCGTTTCCGTGCTTCGGAAGGCGCGTTAAGCCGTTGGTCCCGGTTGCCAGTAAATGGCAGTCGTTAAGCCTGGTTGCAGGCCTAGCTTGAAAAATTTCAACAGCAGGTCGCGACAGCCTGCGCCTGTTCATTTCAACACGGCAATGCGCTCAACACCTGTTACGTGGGACAAAAATGCATACGGTGAAATTTGGGCGTATAGTATGCCTCTGCCTACCCCTTCGGGGATAAAGGCGACAATACGTATGTGTATGAGTAACAAACATCCATCCATACTTAAAATCTTTCGCGTTTATAATATTGGTAGGATTTATCATAAATTTGCTGGTCCCAAGACACTTCAACTTCTCCTAGGATTTAACAGAGTTTGAATTAAAGGTAACTTTTTTAGGATTGGTCATTGCTGTAGATCCTGGTTTACAGGAACCACAGTCATGAGATTGTGGGTGAAAATAATCTCTTCTAGAGATTTGTTCTACACCTTTGTCAGACAAACCAAACCAATTGTGTGAATTCTTTATCTAGGCGCTGCGTATAATACAATAAGGTGATATAATTGTTTATTAAATAAATAACAAAAAACAATAATAATCTTAGATGCCATTAAATAAACAGCAGTTCAAAATCAGCATCACTCACCACTCAATACACCAGGTGCCTAAACTCGGAAGTGGTTGAAAAACAAACCTATATCGGAGGGGTGGCCTGGGATATGACTTCCGCCGGATATTTCCGATTTTATCTTGTACTACAGTTTTGGGGGTAATTCGACACTTAGAAATCTTTTAAGTGTGCGATATTTAATACTCTTCCTATAGATTAAGTTTATTGTCCTTCACGTGTACTAGTATTAATTTTAATTTCGAGTCATGTGTATATCTTCTAGATTAACGAAAACTTTTTATACAATATTAAATAAACTAAAAATTGTATTTTTTTTATTGGGGCTAATCCCGCACACATTCCCATTACTGTGACTCCTGTAAACCAGGATCTACAGCAATGACCAAAACACCAGAAAAGTTACACCGAGCTCGGTCTCGGTGATGTCCCAGGAGAAGTTAGCATGTCTTGGAACCTGCAACGAAATTAATCAGAAGATAATGTGAGGAAGTAAGAAAAGAACGTAATGCCTCTTCCCTACTTTGCAAAGCGGGAGACCTGGAAAGCAACTAGGTGTAAATCCTATAGAAATAGGGAAGCACCACGGTAATAGGTATATTACGGGTCCTATGTGAGCTATATTTGATTCCAGTAATATGTATGGCTGAAACGTTTAAAAGCACGAAAATTCACCCTCGATGCCACGAGATCCGCATAGTAAACTACTTGTACGGGACGACTTGAAGATCGCATAGTACAATGATACCTACGTATCTATAGACTAGTACGTACAGTACTTGTGGTTTCGATTTGTTTTGTTTACATGATTTATTATATAGTCTTTTTGTTGATGTTATATTTTTTATAGATGTGTACGTAGTAAATAAGAAAATATATAGTTTATATACTTTTAATTAGATTTTAAGGTAGAAATCGACAAAAATGTGCCGCGGCTCTCGTTACGGTAAAGTTTCGAAGTAGCTTAGTAAAAATTTGTAAATATTGTGTAATTACTATTGGTTAAAATGTAGACATTCTGATTGGACTTGTATTTTTGTCCAATAATAAATAATGCGAAAATTGAATAAATACACGACCCATTTTGGGTATCGACACAGTCAACCGGCAACAGTAACCAGGAACAGTCCTCAGGAACAGAACAGTCCACTACAGAAGAAATCCTCAAGAATCCTGAAGAAATCCTGGACCAGAAGAATAGTTCTAGCAAGAATTTACTGTGGCAGATTGTGTGGCAAGAATAAACGGTCAAGCACGATCTGGCATTGCGGTTTTCATTTAGTACTTCACCAACCCCAGTCCCACCGAACACTACAGCGGGGTAAATAGTGCTCCTCACGGTGCCCTGCTGTACATTTTGGTCCTGGTCGAGCCGGATTGTGAAGTACTGAAGATTCCAAGATGCCAGTAACCAGATCGGAGGGAAGAAGCCGCAAGCACGTGGAACAGACGCCGTCATCCTCGGGGGACACTGCCGCTTCCTCGAGGACCGGTACAACCGGAGCAACAGTCACAGGGACCACCACCACGGGAGTCACAGAACAGACAAGATTATTAACCCCCATGGCATTGGAGTCCACATCAAGCCCGGTTGAAGCCATCACCACGCCGCCGCCATGCGTCGCTTCGGTCCTCGCAAACGCCGCCACCCGGTCTGCCGCCGCCAGAACTATCGCCGCCGTCTCGACTGTCACCGACGCCGCCCTGCTCTCCGCCCATACAGAAGAACCAACTGCGGAAAGGAGGGTGCCGGCAACGTACAGAACAGAAGCACCTTTATATATGGAACAGAATAAAGGAGCACCCGGTCTGCCGGGCCCAAGCAGACAACAGGACCACCTCGCCACCAGCCGAAAAGGGGGTAAGGGGGGGTCAACTCGCAGCAAGAACAAGACTTACAGAATTGCAAAAGCAAAAGAAGAGCTCCTGCGACTACAAGTTGAACTAGCAACAGCGCGGATAGCCACGATGGAAGCCGAGGACTCCGAGGATGAAGAGGACAACGAGACCTCATCGAGCAGCAGAACAGAAGCCAACGAACGTGTCGACCACTGGTTGAAGACCCATGAACAACCACCCAAGCCTACGGTCACTAACGAAACGGACCACCCAGCCAAGACTCCCGTAGTCTCAAGACAAGACGTAGAGAAGCAAGAAGAGGAACCGTACTCACAGTCAAGGCATCCACCGACGGTTGCCCAGCCTGACTTCGCAGGACTAGCCGCAGCAATCACCAGCGCTGTCAAAGCCGCACAGCGCCCGAAGTTTATAGAGCTGCCCTTCTTCAGCGGGTCACATCAAGAGTGGTTACCCTTCCGTGCCGCCTACTACGAAACGGAGCACATGTTCTCAGCGGTCGAGAATACCAACAGACTACGGAGAAACCTTAAAGGGAAGGCAAAAGAAGCGGTCGAGGGCCTACTTATCACCAGCGCTCACCCATCCGAAATAGTGAAAACCCTGGAGTCAAGATTTGGAAGACCAGAATCCATAGCAATAATGGAGATGGAAGCACTTCGAGGTCTACCACGATTAACAGAATCAGCACGTGACATCTGCATCTTCGCCACGAAGGTCTCCAACATAGTAGCAACATTGAAGACACTGGGCTGCATCAACTACATGTACAACCCGGAAGTCTCGAAGACCGTAGTCGACAAGCTCACACCTACGCTGCGATACAGATTCTACGACTTCGCTACAACTCTGCCAAGGGACGAACCAGATTTAATGAAAATAGAAAAGTTCCTGAAGAAAGAAGCCGAGCTATGCGGACCGTATGCACTACCTGAACAGATAGTACCGCATACTCCACTACAGAAGAGGTCGCAGAAGATACACAATGTTACAGAAAAAACAGGTGATTCAAGATGTCCTATATGCCAAGAAAAGGGACATGCCTCAACAGACTGCGAACAGTTCAAGTCCGCTGATGAAAACAGAAGATGGGATATAGCAAAGACCAAGCGTCTCTGCTTCCGGTGCCTTCATTACAGAAACAAGACGCATCACTGTCGAGTCAAGCCGTGTGGTGTCAACAGCTGCAAGTACTTTCATCACAAGATGCTGCACTACAACAGAACTACAGATAGGCCGACAATGAACAAACAGAATGAAGACACAACAGAAGCCATCAACTCAGCCTGGACTCATAGAAAGAAACAGTCATTTCTGAAGGTCATACCAATACAGATCAAAGGACCCAAAGAAACAGTCGACACCTTCGCCTTGTTGGACGATGGGTCAACAGTCACTTTGATAGACAGCAACATCGCCGACCGCATCGGAGCAAGAGGGCCTACGGAAACTCTCAAGATAGAAGCCATCAACGAGTTGAAGACAACAGAAACAGCCTCAAGAAGGGTCAACGTTCAACTTAGGGGCCGTAATGGATACGAAGAAAGAATACAAGCACGCACCATCACAAACTTACAAGTCTCGTCTCAGCAAGTTCCAGTGAGTCTGCTCAAAGGATGCCGACATTTAGAAGACATCAGAGGACAGCTCACTTATGAAGAAGTAAAACCGAGAGTGCTGATAGGTCAAGACAACTGGCATCTCCTACTGACATCGGAAACAAGGAAAGGTGGAAAGGACCAACCAGTGGCTTCACTCACACCACTGGGTTGGGTTCTGCACGGAACCTATAGTAACACCTTTGGGAGAACCATGAACGTCGTATCGCACATCACAGAAAAAGCTGAAGACAGCCTTGAAGATTTAGTAAGACAGTACTTCGAGATGGACGCGCTGAGTCTGAACCCTAAGAAGCCCAAGTCAGATCCAGAAGTCAAGGCCCTGCAAATCCTAGAGAAGACCACGAAGAAAACAGAAACAGGCAAATATGAAACCGGTCTACTCTGGCGTAAGGAAGATATAAACTTTCCCGATAACTACGACAACTCGTTGAAGCGTCTCCTCAGTATAGAAAAGAAAATAGATAGAGAACCCGAGCTCAAGAGAAAATACACAGAACAGATGGAAGCTCTCATCTCTAAAGGATACGCTGAACTCGCTCCGAAGAATACAGTTCCTGGCAAGACATGGTACTTGCCTCACTTCGCCGTCGTGAACCCAATGAAACCGGACAAACTACGAGTAGTCCATGACGCTGCAGCCAAGACGAAGGGCGTATCTCTGAACGACATGCTGCTTAAAGGCCCAGACCTTCTACAGTCGCTACCCGGTGTCATCATGCGTTTTCGTCAACATCCGATCGCCGTGACAGCAGACATCAAAGAAATGTTCATGCAAGTCAAGATACGAAAGGAAGACAGAGACACACTGCGGTACCTATGGCGCGGCAGCCGACGAGATAACCAACCACCAGATGAATACAGAATGACCTCATTGATCTTCGGCGCTTCAAGTTCTCCATCAACAGCGATTTACATCAAGAACCTGAACGCTAAAGAGTATGAGCACAGTCACCCTGAGGCAGCAGCAGCGATCATCGAAAAGCACTACGTCGACGACTACTTGGACAGCTTCAAGACGATACAGGACGCCACACGTATCACGACGGGCGTAAGAGAAGTACACACAAAGGCCGGCTTTGAGCTCAAACAGTGGAAGTCGAACTCAACGGCTCTGCTCGAAGAACTCGGCGAATGTCGACATACAGAAGATCTGGAACTTTACAAACCAGACGAAGCAACAGAAAGGGTGCTGGGTGTTATTTGGAAGCTCGATACAGATGAACTCAGTTTCAACCTCAGCCTCACCCGCATCCCATCGAAACTTCTCGAAGGAAAAATACCAACTAAAAGAGAAGCTTTGAAGATAGTAATGTCTTTATTTGACCCGCTTGGTCTTGCGTCACCCGTCACCATAAGAGCGAAACAACTGCTACAGGAAGTGTGGCGCAGAGGGACAGCTTGGGACACCGAGATTGACAACGACTTAGCCGAAGAATGGAAAAATTGGATGGCTCATCTGAACAGTCTACGTAACGTTTCAATCCCACGACAGTATCTTAGCTACAGTGACACTACTTCGCTACAGCTTCACGTATTTACCGATGCCAGCGAGTCAGCATACTCCGCAGTCCTATTCTGGAGAACGGAGAATGCAAGCGGCGAAGTCAACCTGTCGCTAGTTATGGCCAAAGCGAAAGTAGCACCGTTGAAGTTAACATCGATCCCAAGACTAGAATTACAAGCAGCCGTTATGGGGACAAGACTTGCGGAAACAGTAATAGAAGAGCACGAGAGGAAGCCTGACTGCAAGGTGTTCTGGACAGACAGCAAAACAGTGCTCACCATGGATACGAACCGGTTCAAGGTCGTATAAACCCTACGTTGCTCATCGGCTAGCAGCTATAGAAGAGAGCTCCAAAGTCAACGAATGGCGCTGGGTGCCTACCAAGAAGAACGTGGCAGATGATGCCACTCGCGACGTCCCAGCTGATTTCGGAAAGAACCATCGCTGGTACAAGGGCCCCGACTTCCTCTACGAGACAGAAGATCTTTGGCCTACTGAACCACAGACAGCGGAGCAACAGATATCTACTGATGAAGAGAAAACTCATCACATCAAACTGAAGACAGAAAAGAAGCTCGCAAATAGCCTACCAGACGTCTCTCGTTTCTCAAACTGGGATAGACTTCGGTATACAACAGCAAGAGTCCTACAGTTCATTCGACTTTGCAGACCACATAAACAGGTAGTCTGCTACAAGAGGACCAAGAAAAATACAGAGGAGGATTCAACATGGAAGAAAACAGCGTCATCACAAAATAAACAGTTCCTCCGAACCTCCGCAGAAGACCTCAGATTGGCCGAAGAATTATTAATGCGTGCCTCACAAGAAGACTCTTTCGCCGTCGAAATAGAAAATCTTAAGAATGAAAAACCGATCGACAAGGAGAGTCGTCTTCGACAGTTGAGCGTCGTGTATGAAAGCGGAGTCATCAGATTGAGAAGCCGTATCCAAGCCGTTCAAGGCATCACAGAAGAACTTAAAAGCCCTATGATCCTTGACGGTGCACACCCAACAGTCAAACTCTGGGTACAGGCAGTACATCGTCAGCTACATCACTCTGGAGTCGAAGCAACAGTGAACGAGTGCAGACAACAATATTGGGTGCTAAGAATAAGACCCATCACTCGCACTCTACTCCGAAGCTGCCTGTTCTGCCGAATGAAGACTCAAACACCGCCTCACCCGAGAACAGGAAACCTGCCGGCGTGTCGCCTAGCTCACCACAAGCGACCCTTCACATACACAGGGGTTGATTACTTTGGTCCCCTCACCGTGACCGTCGGAAGAAGTCACCAGAAGAGATACGTGTCAATATTCACTTGTCTCACCACCCGAGCCATACATTTGGAAGTCGCTGCCTCGCTCAACACGGACTCTGCAGTGATGGCCCTAAGAAGAATGATGGCACGCCGTGGTTGCCCTACAGAAATCTGGTCAGACAACGGCACTAACCTAAAGGGAGCGGACAAAGAAATTCGACGTGGCATCGACGAAGCAACGCAGGCAGAAGCAGCCAAGAAGACAATCTCATGGCGCTACATCCCCCCTGGAGCCCCATTTATGGGGGGGGCTTGGGAACGAATGGTCCGCTCAGTGAAGACGGCCTTAACAGCAACGTTACATGAACGCTTTCCTACAGAAGAAGTACTCGTCACGCTATTAACAGAAGTCGAGTACACAGTCAACAGTCGCCCACTGACACATGTATCAGTAAACGAAGAGGATCCAGAAGCCCTGACGCCCAATCACTTCCTACTGGGGGGCCAAGGGCGAGTACCGCAGCCTGGGTCATTCACCGATCAAGACACAGTATCAAGGTCAAGCTGGCGGGCTTCACAACGCCTAGCAGACCTCTTTTGGACACGCTGGTTACGAGAGTATCTCCCTGAGCTTCAACACCGGCGGGAGCCCCACGGACGAGGACAGCCAGTACAGAACAACGATCTCGTACAGATAGTCGACGCAAACCTTCCTCGCAACGTGTGGATACGAGGCCGAGTTATCGCCACGTACCCTGGACCGGACAACATCGTGCGGACAGTGGACATCGCGACCAAAGGAGGCGTCCTGCGGCGGCCGGTGAAGAAGCTGATAGTACTACCCGTGTCAACAGACGTCGCGCCCGTACTCGAAGATAATGCAACATAGTTGCACGGCGGGAGAGATGTACGGGACGACTTGAAGATCGCATAGTACAATGATACCTACGTATCTATAGACTAGTACGTACAGTACTTGTGGTTTCGATTTGTTTTGTTTACATGATTTATTATATAGTCTTTTTGTTGATGTTATATTTTTTATAGATGTGTAATAACGTAGTAAATAAGAAAATATATAGTTTATATACTTTTAATTAGATTTTAAGGTAGAAATCGACAAAAATGTGCCGCGGCTCTCGTTACGGTAAAGTTTCGAAGTAGCTTAGTAAAAATTTGTAAATATTGTGTAATTACTATTGGTTAAAATGTAGACATTCTGATTGGACTTGTATTTTTGTCCAATAATAAATAATGCGAAAATTGAATAAATACACGACCCATTTTGGGTATCGACACAGTCAACCGGCAACAGTAACCAGGAACAGTCCTCAGGAACAGAACAGTCCACTACAGAAGAAATCCTCAAGAATCCTGAAGAAATCCTGGACCAGAAGAATAGTTCTAGCAAGAATTTACTGTGGCAGATTGTGTGGCAAGAATAAACGGTCAAGCACGATCTGGCATTGCGGTTTTCATTTAGTACTTCACCAACCCCAGTCCCACCGAACACTACAGCGGGGTAAATAGTGCTCCTCACGGTGCCCTGCTGTACACTACTCCCGACGTTACTTGTAAACAATTAAGCATATTATTATATCGCTCATTTTGCCAAATGCTACACTCCCAAAGTATATGATGGGCGGTCTGATCATATTTGGCGTCAGCAGTTGAACACTGACAGAACGGTGACTCAACCAGCTTAAACGAATGTAATTTGCTCCTAAAGTTACCATGTCCCGTAAGAAATTGAGCAACACAGTGATCAACCTCCAGCCAGGATATTCCCAGGCGTTCACGAACGTCTGGTAAAAACTGGTAGAGATGGCGCCCTTTGATGGAAGTGTTCCAACGCAGCTGCCATTCGTCTAAAAGTTCTTCACGTACATTATCACGATACAGTCTGGCAATTCTATGGCGATCTCTTTCTAACAAAAACCTATCATCCATGCCATCCTTAGCCGAATAGTATAAGTCTCTGAATTTCGAGGTCAACCGGGAGGACCCCTGCCATCACCGGCAGAGGCTCCGCGCTTATAAATTTTACAATGATGCATAAAAATTTGCCCGATTTGTCGACATTTATGACTACTGCTCTGCTCCACAGTGTAGTAGCGTAATGATATATAGCCTATAGCCTTCCTCGATAAATGGGCTATTTAACACAAAGAATTTTTCAAATCCGACCAGTAGTCCCTGAGATTAGCGCGTTCAACCAAACAAACAAACAAACTCTTCAGCTTTATAATATTGGTATAAATATTTCGGGTCTTATTCGCGACGTACATAATTAGATACAAAGCCTACCTTAGACTTCCCGACGTTAGGACCGGATTATCGGTCCACGGTAATATACGTCGCAAATAAGACCCGAAATATCATAAATATGAGTGAAAATCGCGAAAGTTTAAAAACATTAATATAAATATGTATATCAGTGTCTAGATTCCATAGTACAAGCTTATATCTTAGTTTGGGCTAGATGACGCTGTGTAAAAAAATGTCCCACAATGTTTATTTATTAAATAAATTTGTAATGGAACTAAGTAAGTAACCAAATGAACAACAAAAAGTTTTTCCAAATGAGAAAAAGGAATATCCTTAGGGTACAAACATACATACAAGCATAATTTTTTTTTTAATAAATAAATATTATGAGACACTTTTCACACAGCGCCATCTAGCCCAAAGTAAGCTAATATTTGCTTGTGTTATGCGATCTAGATAACTGATAAACATACTTATATATTTCTAAATACATACATATTATAGATAAATAACACCCAGACACAGAATAAACCATCGTGCTCATCACACAAAGTTTTATCCTGGGTTTTGTAGTGGGAATCGAACCCACGACCTCTTGCGTAGCAGTCGGATGCACTCCCACCGCGCCACAGAGGCAGTCATAAAATCAAGCCTTTTTCGCCGAGCGAGTATGTACAGTCATACTATACACCCACAATTGACCATTTCTATTTTGTAACTTTATTTCGTAACTTAACAAATTACGCATTTATGAGGTAACTAATATATAACCGACTTGAGAACCTTCTTTTTTGAAGTTAGTTAAAAATAACATTCTGTATTAACAAAACATTTGGTCAAAGAAGCAAAATTTCGCATATAATCCACAAGTGTATCACCCTAAGATTTGCCGTCCCCCAAACGGGGGAACAATAGCCATTTCATTATCCAACCCCTTGAGAATATAGTTCATGAGCACAGATGTATAAGAGTTCGATGCGGGATGATGTAGGTATTTGGGTCAGAATATTCGTTGTAGTTTCCCGCTCACATTTTTGCGTGATGTCCATTCCATACAAAATTCTGGAGTCTACTTTATGACACCTATTTATTTCTTCGACCGCCTATGTCGTATATATGCCTCTGCCACCCCTGCCGGAATAAATACGTAAATGATAAGTAAGTTTTCTATTAGACTAAACCGTGCAGTCGCTATCATGGTGTCTAAAAACAAATTACAACACGAAGGAAGTTGCGCCACGCAGCGATTACAATTAGTGAGTAAATTGACTCTCGCGTCACTTCCTTCCTAGGAGACACGTGCGCACACAATGCCCTATACCCTCACCACTCGTGTGCGGAATAAAAGCGGTATTTAAATAGGGGTGGGTCTAATGGATCGCGTCGCGTATAGTAAAGAAAACGTGACCAATTATAGCTAGTTAATAAATTTAGTGGTTCGTGCAGATAGTGCTGTCACTATAGAAGCGAAATATCACATCACTAAAGCTATATTTAAAAGAGAATGTACGAGTATACGAATGAGTGCGGAACGATTGACGAAAAATATACATTGTGCGAAAGTAGAGGGTAAAAGGAGTCAGGGTAGGCCGAGATTTATATATGAAGAGCACGTGAGCAGATAACTCAAAAACGGAAAAGTCAAAAGTACTCGGGTACCCAGACGTGCGTGTATGAAGCGATTATTCCCCAGTTCACCTGCTCGAGCCTTTCACCTCAGTCCGTGACGGATCAGCCTAACTTACTATCCACGGAAAAATCTGTATGCGGTGCGCCACAAGAAGTTTTCACTTCAAAAATACATAACAGAAATTCGTTTTGATAATATGTAAGTAAAATATGGAGACAATTGGGACTTTTTTTCCGGTTATCTACAAGTTTTAAAAGTAATCTATAATATCGAATATAATTTATAATATAATATAGCAAAAGTAGACACTTACGCACGTAATGTCTCATGCAGCTGAACAACTTTGTCATTGATCCGTTGACGGAAAATGTGGAGTTACATTTTGAAACTAAAACTTTTTGAAAACATTCGCAAGTGCTTGACTTTAAGTTGTTAAAAGACCACGACCTCTATTTTATTGTTGATTGTTCTATCGTCACAAATAATATTATTGTATCTCCCCCGTCTAAACGGCTCCGTATTCGCCAATTGGTTTAGCGACCGTGTTAAGTGGTGTCAACAGATATGGCCTATTTGACATGTTATTTTTTCTACACTACTTTTTATTCTACTAGATTTGGAATGGAATACCCTCTGTGTTATGGAGAAATTTGTAAAATAAAGAAAAAAAGGATTATGTTAAACAAACTGACTGCCGATACGCTATTAGAGTATACGATCAAATTTGTAGTAATATTCTCATTGCACATAGAGTCAATAGTCATCGATACATAAAACGTGTATCGGTGTCAATATATTAAAATTAAGAAGAACAACTACTTCGTGTATAATTAAAGCAACTACTTCGTGTATAATTAAAGATATGGCCCCTTAGTGCGCGTGCACAAGCTGCTCGCGCATCTGCCGCGCAGGTGGCGACGCCATCATGGAAAATGGCGGCCGAGGGGTGAAACACAATGATGTTTCTTAGGGGAGCGAATGAAATATCTTTCGAAATATATTTGGGGGAGTTTCAAGAACAAATTTTAAATATATTTCTTCCTTTAAATAGAAATCGGTATAATGCAATAAATCACCAGTGATTGTTACTTAACTTTTGTTTCTCTTTGTTACAGCACCCCGCACGTCCTGCACTGGTGGCACTCCGAATAACCTTCCCCCTCTGAGTTTCCACTCAGTCCACGGAGAGAACGTCAGGGTGTCAAGAGATGGGACCATGGCAAGGCGCGTGGAATCCTTTTGCAAAGGCATCACATTCAGCGCTAGGCCAGTTCGGGTTAATGAGAAGGTGAGATTAAGAATAATAAAATTAACTGCAGCAATAAAAATCGCTTTACAATTCAATTTACAATTTTCAACCTAGCTACTGTAGCAAAAGCTTCGTAATTTTTTATAGATTTTTGAGAGTTCGGTATATTAATCGCTGTAATTTCTTCCAGGTCTGTATTCGTTTCGTCGAGATCTCAAACAGTTGGAGCGGCGTAATCAGATTCGGTTTTAGCAACCATGATCCCACTTCTATGGCTCACGCGCTGCCGAAATACGCTTGCCCCGACTTAACCAACAAACCTGGCAACTGGGCTAAAGCCTTAGGAGAGAGATTCTGCGAGAAAGATAACATTCTCTACTACTATGTCAATTCTTCTGGCGATGTGCATTTTGGTGTAAATGGAGAAGATAAAGGTTTATTTTTCTCAGGTGTGGACACGAGGAGTCCCTTATGGGCTTTAGTTGATGTTTATGGTAATTGCACAGCAGTCCAATTCGCTGACCCCAGAGTTCCAAACCAAATAAGAAGACCCAGTCCTTTAGAAGAAGACAGATTAGTTGGCAGCATGCGGTCCTTGAGTGTAGAAGAATCTTTACCACCCCCGAGATATCAGAATCCTTTAGTACCGTTGAGTCTTCATAGGACTAAAGGCAGAAATGTTCAGTTTATCAACGATAGAGGTGTCGCGGCAAGAGCTGATGCCGAATTTTGCCAAGGATACGTTTTCACAGCACGTCCGATGCGCCCAGGGCAAACCATTGTCGTTCAAATTTTGTCTACAGAAACAGCATACGCTGGCAGCTTAGCTATCGGTCTAACATCTTGCGATCCTGCTACTTTAAGAGCGTGCGATTTACCTGACGACGCGGAGTTATTGTTGGATAGGCCAGAATACTGGGTAGTGCGAAGAGACGCAGCCAATGGCCTTCGGAGAGGAGATGAACTGGCTGTCACACTAACTTTAGATGGAGAAGTTCGTGTCAGCAGAAATGGTTCCACCGCAGTTACAGTGATGCATGTCGACCACACTCTGAGACTTTGGGCTTTCGTCGATATTTATGGAGCTACACAGAAAGTGAGAATGCTAAGTACGCAAGTGGTACAGCCTGCGCAGACTCCTCCTCAGCAGCTAAGAGTAATAACTGCTGGCTCTGCAACTCCGATCAATGCCGGCGCCGGCGGCACTGTCTTGGTGGTGAGCTTGCCGCCTCAAAATGGCGTACAGAACGCTGGCAACCAGCAGAGTATGACCTTAGCCAGTGCGCATTATATTGAGGTGAGTTTCTTAGCTCTATTTTAATATTTTCTTCATTATAGCGATATGAGTTCAAGAATCTTGAAAAGCGAAGGTGGGATGGGATGCAGATCATTTTAAACCTGCGACCTTTTTTTTCGACAAAATTATACCGCACGTCCATAATTGAGGCTTTTACAAGATTAATGACAGTGACCCTCGACTCGATGGGCCATATCCCTGGGTTACTACGGAGGAGAGAGCACTTTAGAACCTGTTAGCTATTTTTTTAAGCTCATATTAGGTATATATCTCTTTCCCTAGATAGGTCATATACTACTGAGACAATACTGTGTTTAATTGATGCTGTCTGTCAGTAGGTGCATCTGGTAGCAGGTCAAGTTGGGACCTATGTTCTTTTAGATCCTTTACACCCTTAGGTACACAATACTATTATTCTTATGCATGTGTTCAATGTACGTTTTTTTTCCTTTTGCAGCCAATCCAGACATCGCAGCTCTGTTTAACCAGCCTACCAAACATCCCCATCTCTCAACCAAGCTGTAACTACCAGCCTCGTCTAAGAACCGACAACGTATGTTCTTCATCCAGCCAGAACAACCAAAACAGCCAAAACGAGCAAGTCCAACTACCTAACGGGCACACAGAGCCTTTACGACTAGTCGAGAGGCTCCCAAGCGGCCCATCGACTAGTCGACATCAACCTATATACTCCATGATAGGGGAAGGAAACTTAACTGGAACTGAATGTACTATATGCTATGAGAATCCTATAGATAGTGTCCTATATATGTGTGGACATATGTGTATGTGTTATAGGTGTGCCGTCCAACAGTGGAGGGGCAAGGGGGGTGGTCAATGTCCTCTGTGTAGAGCTCAGATCAAAGATGTCATTCGTACATACAAGTCTTGATGTGTTTGAAATGCCAAAATCGATTTATTCTTAACAAATGTGTATACAGTTGTAGGTAGTGTAGGGATTTTGTGCTGAATTTGGTGTGGCGACTTTTTTGTCGCGATGTCTTTTTGTAGGCATTTATTTAATCATGGTTTTTCACGTGATATTGTGATGTTGCGACAAAATGTCGTGTTTTTGTAAATTTACTATGTAGCAATTTTGTTATACGAACAGCTGTATATAAACCATTTTCAGTGCAGAAGATTATATTTAGAGAATAATATATCGGACATTAATAATATATAGAGAAATTGCTTATTGGTCAGTTAATTTATTCGACTATGTAAGAAAATGGCGGACGTAAGCAATGATGATAAAAAGGCTATGATTCTAGAAGCTAGAAGTGATATTTGTATAGAAAATAATAAAAAAAGTTTATACAAATATTACTGGTAATATAATATCTAATAATTTTGACATAATAAAAAAACATCCTTGTCCAACTGTAATATGTAGGATTGTTTAATTAATGTAATAATCGTATAGTAAATTACATGAAAAGACTTAGAATGCCGAGACATTAGGAACCAATGCAAGTGATTGAAAAACGATGAAAGAAAAAAAAAACAACTCATCTATTATGTTCTTTATTTCAAAGTTTTCTGAAATATGATCTGACAGTATTCACTTTTCACAATTTTGTCTTTGAAATTTAGTTTTTTAATTTTATATTATTTTATTGAGCTTAGAATAAAGTTCCAGACCGCCTATGAGGGTAACCAATGTATATAAAATAGTTAGGATTATATACGCAGTAAGCTCCTACAGTAAAAACAAAATATAGCGTTCTCGTTAGTACTGTCCTTATAGACAGCGTATCGCTAGAAAAATAACATATCGCACGAAAACAGATTGTATCTAATTTTCTTTCTGAATTTCCTAACGCCATCTATGAGTGAAATATGAAAACGTGTTTACAAACGTCATTTATAGATGGCCTTATTCTACTTTTTGAATGTTACGAACTACTATCGATATTATAACGTCCATGACACTATTTTAAATAAGCATTTAATAAATAATTATTAAAATAATCATATCATATTTTTAAAATAGGTTACCGGTCCAGTGGGGATACAAATAATTATTTTCATCATAATCTTAAATTAATTTCCAAAGATAATTACTTGACAAACTAATTATTAAAAAAAAACCTTTTTAGAAAATAATTTCATAAGTGTCAACAATAGATTTAATTTTATATTAGCGTACAAAAACGTGAGTTCCTAAAAATGCCTCTAAACGATTTTCAACTTGTATGTTGACAATATTCTCCTTGACATTTAATAGAGTATTTGATAATTTGCTTCAATGAATGGTAAAAAAATTTCTGGTAAATGGTACAAATCGGCAGGTTAAATACACTGTGCCCGTGTGTTTTTAAAGGTGCCCAATAGTCCATAGGGTACGGTGACCACTTTTGCATCAGGTGGGTCGTAGGCTTGTCGGCCACCTCAGTGGTATAAAAAAAAATTGTATGTCATTCGCTGGACTCCCTTGACCAACGAAACCACCGAAATTAGATAAAAAATCGGTATTTTATAAAGATACAGACCTACCACTATCGTTCTATGGCGCATGTTACCACGTGTTTTAGTGTCACGGCCTTGGATTGCCAATGTTAAAATTTTAGTACCATTTAGTAAAATCGTAAAGACGCATTTTTCATCTTGACAATAGGCATTGCAAAGCTTTAAATAAGTGTACATTATTAAATACATAAGATCTCTATAGTGACTTGGACTACCCATTATGTCTTTGGCGGGCCAGAGACATACAACACAAAAAATAATATCAGGCCAGTTTTTTATGAAAATAAGTTCTAAAATGTGTGTATCATTCCTGAATGCTCAATTCGATGTTAGCGATTTTACACATATCATTGTATACACAAACTTTTGCATTAAATTCACAATGAAAGCAATATTTACCTTATCATAATAATTTATACGTGCAGTGTATACGCATGACTTTGTATGTAAAAGGGCGATATGACTAGAAGAGTAAGTTATATAAATCACTCCAGATATTATAATTATGCTTCTGCTAAATGTATTAAATTTGAATGGCGAACAAGAAATTGACATTTTTAAGAAAAGACAGATCATTTTTTAAAAATATTTTTTTACCATCAACATTTTTTTGGACCTTTTTTCTCACTACGTATATTCAGTGTTATGTTGTTTTTATTTAACAAATAATGACATTATATTAGCAGTTTTAGTAAGGATTTGATAATAGAACTACTGCCCGGATATGAAAATCGTTGAAAACCGTCTAAAAATATTCAACAGATATTCGAAATATATATCCTAATAGAACCCTTTATAGTTATAAGACAAAGTGATGTTTTGTCACAGATTTCAAGTTTTAGTTAAGACTCTCAATCGTATTATAAATAACCACAAATCGGCCGTTAGATGCCCTTTCCTCAAATAATTATTTTGTTTGTTAAAATTTTACCTAAAACCTGTAGTGCCCGCTTTTATTATTTTACAGCTGGATCAAACTACTTGGACCAAAGTTCAAATTGTTTGAACTGTCAAAATATTAATCGATATTCGTAAAGGGGAAGACAACGCAACACTTTTATGTAGAGGGCGCTGTTTGTTACACAGAAAACTTTAAGTTAACCTAAAGTCTGCTTCGTCTTGCGTTTTGTTTTTGCTCTAACTTTCTCTTTTGTGGTAGAAAATTAATATTTTTATTGTATTATACCCGGCAAGTCCATGAATTAAAAGACAACTGACAAAAAGAGCCACATCTAAAAGCTACACAGCGACCCATTCTTCAACAAATGATTATGAAATAGTATAAAAATTGACAATTGCCAACAAACATTTGGCGCCCTCTTCAATAAACTATTTGACAGTTTTCTTCCCCATTTGACGGTGACTCTTGTAAATAAATAAGCAATATTTTTAAATTACCAAATCTTGTACCAAATGATTTGCCAGTTTCATTTTTTTTTGTTATCACTGCACGGTGCCTGTTATGACAATATTATTAAGAAATTAAGAAAAATAAAAAATAATCGTGATTCTTTTTTCATACGTAAAAGGTATGAAATTTCTGTATCTCGATTTTTTAGCACCTGCCTATGCATTTTAGGTAAGGTTATGTATTTTTTTAATTTGGCAGAATTGAGATTTTAAAACTGTATTTTTTTAAATATTATCATCGCAATCACAGTTTTACAATTTATTTCAGAGACATTTTTACACTAACCCCTTTATTTATATAAAAATCCATCTTAACTTTTATCATGTTTAAATATTTGTCGCTCTTGTTACACAATCCACAGACGGATAAATATTTAAATATGTCATAAATTTATTTAATATTGTTATAAGTAAAGATGGTTTTTTTTTAAATATGGCGGTAATTTTAAACCAAAACTTATCATCAGTGTAACAATTGTTATGTTAAAATAGACTATCAAGCCAAATCTTGTAGCGTTTAATGGAAAATGTAAATAATGAGGGGATTAGGGATTTATGTTTGACTAAAAATGTTAGGTTTATTTTCTGAAACACATAGAGGCCAGCCATGTACTCACTGGAAGCATCGACCAATCGATGTGTTTATAAACCGTATGCTTAAAAAAACACTTGTTGCTGATGTCCAAGTGATGTCATCAATGTTTTTTTTTAAATGGTATTTGTAAAAAATCTTGTTGGTGTCAATGTTTTTAGTCACACATGTATAAAAAATGTAAGGGGGTATGTGATAGTATTTCTTTTTATTATATTTTCTCGAACTTGGTCAGTGTACAGCGTTATCATCTAGTCTCTAGTAATTTATTTTTCTTTTTTTTAATATTATTATTAGTTTGTGTAAACTCGCACTCTTTGTAAACAATGTTGGAGTCTAGGTTAAGTTTTGAAATAAAAATCAATCAATCGTATTTGGTGTTTATATTTATAACATACAGTTTCGCCTTTTTTATGAAAATGGTAGCTAGAGGTATACAATTTGCTCACATTTAGTCTTATTTTTGGCCCACGTAGGTGAGCCAGGGTGTAAAGGGTTCCATCAAGAACTCTTGGGCCCAAGCGACATCACCAACTAGTGGTGCACCTTCTGATTAACGGACTAGGCAAGGACGCAAACGCCCTTATAGGGTTGGGAGGTCAGAAGGCAGTCTCCCAACAATGCCGAAAACTAAAAGCCATACGATATCAGCTGCTAGGATCCAAAAAGGAGACCCCAGGTTCCAAATCCTGTTAGCGTTTGGAAGAACCTAACTGGGAAAACACTTAGAATGAAGAAGTAGTAACATTTAAGGCAAACTAAGTTTAGTCGACTGTTCTCACATAACTCGTAATGTAAGTTAATTATTGTAAGCCTTTCCCATATTTTAAAAGAGCATCCATGGAGTTTCATGCCAGATTCTTCTCCATGAAAACAATACCGAAGAGCAGCTGACTGTATTTTCTCGCACGGGTACACTCGGCGTTCCCGAGTTTACCCGATTGAGCCTTCACCTCAGAGCGTGACGGATTAGCCTAACTTACTACTATGGTAAAATTCTGTGTGCGTTGCGCCTAAAGAAGTTTTCGCTTCAAAACACAGGTGGTGAGCATATTGCTGAAAGGGATAGGGGCAAATTATGACTATCTGCTGTTGAAATTTTTATAACCCGTTCCATTTGACTGTTACCGGCAGCCGGGATCAATGGTTTAACATGCCTTCCAAAGCACTGAAATGGTAACTTAATGTACAAATACAGAAGCACGTCGCAGATTCCGCTGCATGCCGTTGCGCTCCCGCTCTAGTAAATGACGAATATATATTTATAATCATATAATCGTCATTTACTAGAGTATCACTTTTTTATTACTTATAAATATTAAATATTTATAAGTAACAGAAAAGGATAGAAAAGCGATCCGGTGCGCCCAGGTGTAGTTTATAACCATTTTAAGTAGCCTGTGTGATAATCTAATGTCTCACCTAGCTGCATTTTGTTTTCTTTACTGATTCAGCTGTTTGAACGTGTAGAAGTAAGAAACACACACACTCACACACTTTCGCCTTCATAATATAAGTTTGATAGATAACATAAAGCTTTGGTAAGGCTTAAAGAGACGCCGCGGTGGTAGCCAAAGTCTGCCGGGAGGACTGGGACATCTTTACGAGGTGTTACCCGGGGCGTCCGGAAATAGACAGGTAGACAGGGACTATGTGGTTATAGCCGGTTCGAGTCCGGCATGACATACGAGGGGACTTCAACACGCTAAAAAAATAGACTTAAAGAGAAATACATGTTCAAGCAGTTCAATGATTCAAATTGCTGTTGAGACACTAGAATTTTATATTATCCACTGAGATGGCAGAAAAGCATACGGCCCATTGGCAATGTTAGTCACCTAGAGACCTGCTATGCAATTCACAAATCTCGGATCAATATTCGAAATGTCATTAATATTCGAGTTCTATAAATATCGATGACATTTGTGCCGTAGCGGATTTGGATCCGAGATTTGTGAATTGCATAGCTGAGCAACGCTAGAATACAGACTCTGTAAAGATACAAAAAAAAAGGGACCAGAAAACAACTCTAAATTTTATATAAAAATGCAGTTTATTTACAGATAATTATTGTTACAAAAATCATTCGCAATATATTTTACAAAAAAAGAGCTTATTCTAATCAGAGTATTTTTAGACCCGTGCAAGAGTGACGGTATACTTAAATATTGATACTATTTCGGCGAGAACTTTTAAGGCGACCGCACAACAGTACTTTAAAGTGAGCAAAGACTAGAGGAGCATTATTTTATATTTGTAACAAAACTGGACAGATACTATCTGGAACTATCTTACAGGCATTTCAATTTCAATTACGAGCGTTTCCTTGCTTCTGATGGCCAATAAGCCGTTTTGTTCCCGAGTACCCGAAGATTAAAAATATGTGTGTGCCAGAGTACACAGGTAAGAAGTGAAACTTCTTCACATTTTTTTTTGACAGCTATAAAATTTCACTCATACGTCGATAAATAAGTTTCACTTCAAAACAAAATGGCGCGTAACCGAAAAAAGTAACGATTTTTTTGACAATCTGTTCCTTTTCACTTCATCACGGCGATAGGTTCGGCAGTGAGTGCAACATGTCCATAACGTCCATAGGCTACGGTTATCACTTGCGATGAAGTGACTTCGTGATAAAACCCAACAAATGCCTACGTTTTAAGAGCCGCGGTCTCCACTACAGAACTCGTCTAAACCATCGGTAATTGGTTCTTCGACAGATGTCCAAAGCTACATAAGCCCAAGCGGTTTTTGAGTTTATCCCTCAAGAGACGCAAAGCCTAACTCGCTGCGCTATGTTGAAGTTACCACGGTAAGGTACCACCAAACCGAGAAGCTCGTATGTCATAACTATTCTAGTTAAAAATGTCATAACTAATAGAACTTCAAGGAATGTTCTTTCAAAGTGGATTGGTTCATAGCGTGACCGTGGTCCAAAATGCACGACGTTTTAAACTAAATGCTCACTTGCTTTGAGTCGAATATAACAAGAATATGCGCTAAACTAGAGTTTATGCTCAGTTAGATTGTTATGTTGAATACAGCCTTATGTAAAAGAGGTCCCTCTAAAGTAGCAGTTCTCGTTTGTAAAGGTAAATACATTTTCAGCGAGTTACTATGCTAATATATTTCGCAACGCATAATTAAAAATACGTTCTAACTTGATTTCTTCCTAAAAAAATGATCATGTGCATCACATTCACAAAATACAGTCTCACAGACGGATATACCGGCAAATTATGAAATAAAATAAATAACACATGTCAAAAAAGGTAAAATATAATAGATAAACAACTTTAAAAGAATTTAATAAGTTAATTTGTGATGTTATGAAATTTATTGCAATTGTAATATTGTATGTAATTAAATTGTAATCTATTGTAATTCAAATGTAATGTAGTGTTATTCAATTTTAATGTATCGTAAGATAATTTCATTTTGTTGTAATACGTGACGACTTAATTTATCTCAGATGTTAATATCAATATCATCAGTAACATTCAACTTTTTTGACAAGCTTCTATTCGGATCTACAAGTCACCAAAGAAGCTTCTATTCGAATCTAAAAGTCACCGAAGAAGCTTCTATTCGGATCTACAAGTCACCGAAGAAGCTTCTATTCGAATCTACAAGTCACCGAAGATTCCCCCCAGTTAGGTGTCGAGAACTTCGTGTGATGAATAAATCATGGTGTATTAATTGTAAATTATGGTATAATTAATCTCAAAAGTATTATGATATTTAAAACTGTTTATTGCCCTGCATAGAATATGAATTTATTACATCTGAACAGCATCATAAGTATCTATTCCGTACCCTTTATAATATCTTCTTTTGTATGTATGTATATTGATTATGATTGTTTTTCAACAACATACTAGAATATTAACTTTTGTGAGCGATGTTCATTATTACTAAATAAACGGCTTTACTAGTCGGGCTATCCCGAAATTTACACGTGAGTAAAGCCGTTTATTTGGTAACAACAACATACTACTTATACAGTTCAACTGTCAAGTAAATACAGATCTTAACGTTATTAAGTAATGAATGCACTAACAAATGTTTGCCGAGTACGACCCCATCTTTCTTACAACACTTCATATTATACTGGCGGCACGCTATGATGGCCGTTTTGACGTTTGTCCTTTGATGAAGTTTCGTATTAATTTAATTACATTTTTTGAAATATGTGAATAGTCGACCACATGTGTTGAAATATGTGAATAGTCGACCACATTAGAGGGTATTTATTTTCCACATTGCGGTAGAAAACAGAGTACTTATGTAAAACAAGTAAAATATCATCACTATTGTAATATGTCAAAACGGCCATCATAGCGTGCCGCTAATATAGTTTTCGTGTATTAAAGCGTCTGCTACACGGTTGTGAATAGTCGACCACATTAGAGGGTATTTATTTTCCACATTGCGGTAGAAAACAGAGTACTTATGTAAAACAAGTAAAATATCATCACTATTGTAATATGTCAAAACGGCCATCATAGCGTGCCGCTAATATAGTTTTCGTGTATTAAAGCGTCTGCTACACGGTTGTGAATAGTCGACCACATTAGAGGGTATTTATTTTCCACATTGCGGTAGAAAACAGAGTACTTATGTAAAACAAGTAAAATATCATCACTATTGTAATATGTCAAAACGGCCATCATAGCGTGCCGCTAATATAGTTTTCGTGTATTAAAGCGTCTGCTACACGGTTGCTATCTAGTATCCCAATAGAGCTGCCATTATGGACGATGAAGGTCATAATTATTATTTGATTTACATTTTCCGACAGTGCATGCGTATTGAAAACATAACTTCAATTTAATTATAATAGTAACATGCACTGACAGCCGCGAATTGTTATTACATACTAGCTGACGCCCACGGCTTCGCCCGCGTAGAGAAGATTTCTGGTTCCCGTTTCCCACAGGAACTTGTTCCCGGGATAAAAAGTAGCCTGTGTTATTCTGATGTATAAGCTATATTATTTTAAAGTTTCATTAAAATCTCTTCAGTAGCTTTTACGTGAAAGAGTAACAAACATCCATACAAACTTTCACGTTTATAATATTATTAAGATTTGATGAAATTCTCATCTTTTTAAACATTCCGTCAAAATACAATATTGCTTGTAATCGTCATTTTTTATGCCCTATTCATATACTATTTATAGCAATATTATTGATTAATATAAAGGCATTGCAGTCTTAAAAACACTAATTCTATAGGCACATACACAAGCTACGCATGTCTTAAAGTTAGGAACACTTTAAGCCGTTCTTACAGAAGCAGGCCATGGAAAGTGGCGCAGCGTGAGGGTTACACGCACGCCCTTCACCCTCTCAATAGTGGTATAACACCCACACCCCCCAAAGAAGCGAGATAACACTCGAACCCCCAACGAGGCAGGATAACACCTGAAACCCCTGGACGAGCCTGCGGTAGCGGACAAAGTCTGTCAGGAGCCCTGGGGCTATCCTTCCGAGGGCTCCCGGGACTCCTGGCTATAGACAGATGAAGGGAATCGTGGTTTTAGTTGGTAGGAGTCCGGCATAGCATCCATGAGGATTTCCACACGAAAAAAAAAGGAACACTAAATAGTTTTGAAGAGCTACCATTTTTTACGTAGATATTTAAATTCTTGTTTTTTTTTTATGGCTTTTAAGACAACTGCGGGCCGAGTCTACTATTGACAAGCCGTAGAATAGAACCAGAATCGCTGTTTTAAGTTGTCAAAATGTTAGAAGAAAATCAAAAATGTCACTAACTAGCGGCCACTGGCGCGGTACGTGTTAGTAGAATTCTATCGGCCGACCGATAGAAGTTTTTTGTAGTACGATTGTAATAGTAGTCTACGAAAAACTGTCAAAATTGTACCAGTGGCTTTCTATTGAGCGACAATTCGATTCTATTTCGAAACGATTGAAATAGCAGACTCGGCCCCCTGGATTCGAGTTTGGTACCAACGAGGCTTAAAACTGTGCATATCAAGGCAAAGCTCTGATGCTGAGAATCATAGCAAAACCGGTTGAAAATGTTCACTATATTTTAAGTTTCACAGTCATTGATCAAATGAAATTGAGTATTAATTTATAATCACACATGATTAGTATTGCCTAAACAAAAAAAGCAACTAATTAGACCGTTTATACTGTAGATTGATGGCTCTTGGTGGAACTTGCTACACATCTTGGATAAAAACACTTGTGCTGTTCCACTTAATTATTATTTAAACCTGACCGGTTTCGCCTTACGGCACTTTCAAATGTTGGCGCATATTTTATGTATTTCGGATGTCTTTGAATACAATTTCGTCTTAATGGCATTGAATAAAATTGTACTCAATGACATCCGAACGAAATACAAAAAATATGTGCTAATCTTTGATTATGCCGTAAGACGAAACCGGTCAAGTTGTACTAATTTGATTACAGTGCCATCTCGTAATTCTTTTAGGCACTTGCATTGTTTTTTGTTTAAGAAAAAGGAAGTAAAGTGTAGCTCTCGACCCTAGCTTATATCTGTACTAATATATAAATTGCAGAGTATGTTTGTTTTGTTTGGTTGATCGCGCTAATCTCAGGAACTACTGGTCCGATTTTTGAAAAAATATTTTTGTGTTGGTTAGCCCATTTATCAAGGAAGGCTATGTAGGCTATATATCATCAATATAGTTATAGCTATTACCCTGGAGAGCGGAGCAGTAATCATAAATGTCGACAAATCGGGCATATTTTTATACATTATTACAGAATTTATAAACGACGGGATTAAATAGGTGCGACGGGAGTTCAAAGTATGTCACGGGAGAAGCCGTGGAGGTCAACTAGGGGTAGAATATCATTGATACTATTGGGAAACTATAAATTTTCACTGCAAAATCAATTATTATCCTTTCTAACTTACATATTTCGTCAATATATACCTTGCTTGATTTCAGTATGACAACTACATTGATTATTTTTTGTCACTATACATAAATAAACAAGTAAATCTAACTTAATACTACATTTATAAAATTAATACTGTTATATTTTGGTCTGCATTATTTATGGGGCATAGTCGGGGTTGGGTGCTCTGGGATGGCATTTACAACACGCTTTTTGCAGCGAAGGAGGTAAGACAAAGGCACAAAATCAAAATAGATACCATGAAGTTAGCTGGTAAGTGTTTCCATGACAACTTATAAACGCCCTGAAGATAGCTAATAAGTGTTTCCATGAAAAATTATAAGCACCTTGAAGTTAGCTGATAAGTGTTTCCATGACAACTTATAAACACCTTAAAGTTAGCTGATAAGTGTTTCCATGACAACTTATAAACACCCTGAAGTTAGCTGATAAGTGTTTCCATGACAACTTATAACTACATTCAAAGTGTTTTTTTTTTATTCTTTTGATGTTTTTTTTTCACGTACACAAACATCTTTTATTTTCAATTTATCAATATTTTTACAAGCAAAGAGTTGTGGTATTCGTGATCAAATCTTGTTAGACTAAAAAATATAATTTTTTGCGGGCATACATAGGTACCCACACACATTTTTGCCATTTGTATGTCTTCGTCGGTTATATGGCCGATCGTGAAACGAAACCTTTTATAGGTACGATAAAGCGAGCGAGAGAACAAGCATTATTCCTTGCTCTATGCTTTTTCTTTTTAATTCTAGGGTTAAAATATAGAGACACTGTGATAAACCCCGACACTATCGTGATTAAAAATACTACATAGGTACTAATAAATGCGTATATATTTATATATGTATAAATATATATAATATATAATACTACAAAAATACTAGGTTTTGTACAATTTATTACAAAAATACTATCAGGGAGTACTATCTTAAGAGCTAATTGTGGACAGGCGTATGTTATTATACCCTTGTGTCGAAGTCTACTTAAGTTTTAAACGGACACTAGTTTAAAAAAACGCATCTAAATCGGTTTAGGTTCAAATATTTTTTGTCACAAAACTGTCATTATGATTTTTTTTATTAATATATATTTTGAAAACATTTTACACAGGGCCATTAGCCCATATTAAGCAAATATACGCTTTTGCTATGAAATCTACACAACTGATAAATAAAATCGTACATACCCCATAATAACTCAAAAACGGGTGAGCAGATTTTTATTATTTTTGCTTTGTGGGATTTGTCTCTACCCCAAATTTGACTAATATTATAAATGTCAAAGTTTATATGAATGTATGACTGATTACTGAATGGATTTTTATGAAACTTTTCAATAATATAGCTTGTAAGCTATATTATTGTAACCAACACAGCAAGGATCATAATAATCGGCTCAGCCGTTCTTGATGTTTTATGTGTTTGAACAAATCCGACTTTGCTTTTTATTAAGAGAAGATATAGTAGGTATATAGTATTTCAAACCAAATGAAAAATTAAGTAAACTTCGACATTGAAAATTTGAATTCCAAATTTTATTGTTCGCCATTCTTAGAAGGCACGAATAATTGTATATAGGGTCAAAACACCAATTGTGGTATTGAAAAATACAAAAATCTTTAATTGTATAGTACACTGTACGTAGAGTATGCTGAAGATAAAAGTGTTTATTAGAAATTTACTAACCATTGTAGGACTAAACTGCATATATACATTTATATATATATATACCTAGTCAGGTCATAAGTATTGTCACACAGTAAAAACTTTTCTTTTAGAATGCTGTTCACAAAAAAGTTTATTAAATTCGAATTTCGAATTGTTCATGAAAATAAAAATGTATACTTTTTAGAATTTACTCATTATTAAATATGGAGTGGACGCTTAAAGAAGACCGTGTTGCAGTTATTGCGTTGCATCGTTGCGGTTACGCGCCAATTAAAATTTTTGACATACTGAAAAATTTGAATATAACCAAAAGATTCGTTTATCGTACCATCAAACGATACAATGAAGTGTAGATGACAGGTCAAGAAGTGGTCGCCCTCGGTCTGTTAGGACTCCACCAGTGATAAAAGCTGTGAAGGCGCGAATTCAAAGAAATCCCAAACGTAAGCAGAAACTGTTGGCCCTTCAGATGGGGTTAAGCAGAACCACTGTGAAAAGGGTGTTAAATGAAGACTTAGGGCTTCGGTCATATCGAAGAAAAACAGGACATCGACATCGCATTTAATGCTCGTCTAATGGACGTGAGACTAAAGAGATGCCGCGCTTTGTTGAAGCGGTACGCGGGAAAAAAATATCGGGAAATTCTTTTTTCGGATGAAAAAATTTTTACCGTAGAAGAGAGCTACAACAAACAAAATGATAAGGTGTACGCACACAGTAGTAAAGAAGCGAGCAACCGTATTCCGCGTGTCCAACGAGGTCATTTTCCACCCTCGCTCATGGTATGGTTGGGAGTTGCTTATTGGGGCTTAACAGAGGTACATTTTTGTGAAAAAGGTGTAAATACGAATGCAGTTGTGTATCAAAATACAGTCCTGACGAACCTTGTGGAACCTGTTTCTCATACCATGTTTAATAACAGGCACTGGGTATTCCAACAAGATTCTGCGCCAGCTCATAGAGCGAAGAGCACACAAGACTGGCTGGCAGCGCGTGAAATCGACTTCATCCGGCACGAAGACTGGCCCTCCTCCAGTCCAGATTTGAGTCCGTTAGATTACAAGATATGGCAATCCTTGTAGGAAAAGGCGTGCTCAAAGCCTCATCCCAATTTGGAGTCACTCAAGACATCCTTGATTAAGGCAGCCGCCGATATTGACATGGACCTCGTTCGTGCTGCGATAGACGACTGGCCGCGCAGATTGAAGGCCTGTATTCAAAATCACGGAGGTCATTTTGAATAAACTTTATTGTCATAAGAATCTATGTTTGGTTAAGTTAATTTTGGTATATAAATGGTTACATAATGAAGCGCTCGTGGCCCCGCGGTCTCAGTGTTCGGTAAACGATCACTGAGGTACGCAACTTTCACTATGGCTGGTCGTCGGATGGGTGACCACTTTGTGGCATTTACATTTGCGAGCGTTTCCGTGCTTCAGAAGGCACGTTAAGCCGTTGGTCCCGGTTGCCAGTAAAATGGCAGTCGTTAAGCCTGGTTGAAGGCCTTATAGGCGGCTTAATAAATTTCAACAGCAGGTAGCCACAACCTGCGTCTGTCTATTTAAACACGGCAATGGGCTCACCACCTATTACGTGGGACAGAAATCCACACGGTGAAAAGTGGGCATATAATATGCCTCTGCCACCCCTTCGGGGATTAGGCGTGATGGATACATAATGAATAAACTTGTTTCAATTATTTTATATTAAACATGTGACAGAATTTATGACCTGACTAGGTATATACTCGCCTGACTATATTCGGCCACAGCGACTTACTACTACTATTGAGATCTTCGCTGGTGTGCCCTCAGGTGACTGACATAACCTATTTTGAAGCGCATGTACGATTACACACGCAACAAGTCAGCACCTCTTCAATATAATTATAATCTATGGCCGCGGGTGGTGGACTAAACTGTATACATGGGTCGTCAATTTCAGGTCAGTATGGTAAAGTAAGGTCAAAAGATCTCCTAAAACTAAATTGAGAGAGGCCTACATCCAGCAATGGACCGTGTTAGGCTCATTTCATTCATTCCACAAGATATTAGAGGAGTTAAATTGTATAAAAGCCTAGTAAAGACCGATAATTGGTGTTTCTACCCTAAGTCTAAAAACTACATATAAATGCATCAGTTACATGTATAATTATACGAATATAATGTCTTGTTGCATAAAAGAATACTACATTATTATGCATAATCTCTAAAATTACTGGCCCGATGTTGGCAACACTATTTCTAGAAGTGGTAGTTTTGATGTTCTTTTATCGTTTTCATAAATGTTTTTTTAACACGATTTGTATAATTCACTATGGCTTTTGGTAATTTTCGCGTGTAGTTTATATATTTGAAACTTTGCGTACCTCTCGACGTTTCGGATATCTTACAATTGTCATAAAACTCGAATCGCGAAATTACCCTATAGACACTAGATTTATTATTCTTAAGTTTGTACTTTGTATTCGAAAATATACAAATGACATCAAAAAAATGTTCAGTGAGAAAGTACCATTGAATTAAAAGATTTAAAAAAATGTTGCCAACACCTTCATTCAATGAGTTCCTATATCACTAATACGGAATAATTTCGATCACATTATCTAACCACTAAATTATATAGCCACGCTAAAATTATTTTAAATTACCACGATTTCACTTAAACACAATTAAAATCACAAAATATATTCTAAAAAAAAAATTGCATCCATGCACTAAAAGTGTCAAATCATTGCTATTCTATATAAAATTACTTACACTAAAACATCACGGTAGAAAATCTTACACAATAAAATACTGAATGTTGCCAGCGTCGAAATAAAAATACTACGAAATCTACCTTAAGCAGGTCGCATTGACTTGTTTTTTTTTTCTTTGTTCTTTTTTTAAATTATATATATTAGCTATTGGGTTGGTTCTCACCCCACGTACAAAACCAGTTGTAGTTGAACATAGCTGAATAAGGATGTTTTCGTTTTTTGTGGAGCCTCAGAGATTCTTCAGATGCGTACCAATATTGTGGGAATTTATCGTAGGGATATTTTATCGGTTCTCTTTCGTAGGGTTCCGAAGGGTCACCTGAAAAAAATAAGTCAATTAAATTTCAAAGCTAACTAACTATCTTCTCGCTGTATCCCTGACGGAGTAGTCAGAGCTTCTTTCGCTTCTTTCATTTCAGATACAGATTCATCAATCGCTTCATACATGCACGTCTGGGTATCTGAGTACTAACTATCTTTGCCATCTAAAGTTCTAATATTTAACCACTAAACGAATACATCAACCAATAGCGTTTATTTTTCTCGATCTCCCTTACTCTCGCTTTCTCACTCCCTCTCTCCCACCTCTCGCTCCATGGCTATGTGCTTCATGCTACGTTCGCTCTATCTCACTATACCTCTCTTGATCATTCTCACTCGCTTGCTCCCACCTCTCGCTCCATGGCTATGTGCTTCATGCTACGTTCGCTCTATCTCACTATACCTCTCTTGATCATTCTCACTCGCTTGCTCCCACCTCTCGCTCCATGGCTATGTGCTTCATGCTACGTTCGCTCTATCTCACTATACCTCTCTTGATCATTCTCACTCGCTTGCTCCCACCTCTCGCTCCATGGCTATGTGCTTCATGCTACGTTCGCTCTATCTCACTATACCTCTCTTGATCATTCTCACTCGCTTGCTCCCACCTCTCGCTCCATGGCTATGTGCTTCATGCTACGTTCGCTCTATCTCACTATACCTCTCTTGATCATTCTCACTCGCTTGCTCCCACCTCTCGCTCCATGGCTATGTGCTTCATGCTACGTTCGCTCTATCTCACTATACCTCTCTTGATCATTCTCACTCGCTTGCTCCCTGCTCTCGCTCCATGGCTATGTGCTTCATGCTACGTTCGCTCTATCTCACTATACCTCTCTTGATCATTCTCACTCGCTTGCTCCCACCTCTCGCTCCATGGGTATGTGCTTCATGCTACATTCGCTCTATCTCACTATACCTCTCTTGATCATTCTCACTCGCTTGCTCCCACCTCTCGCTCCATGGCTATGTGCTTCATGCTACGTTCGCTCTATCTCACTATACCTCTCTTGATCATTCTCACTCGCTTGCTCCCACCTCTCGCTCCATGGCTATGTGCTTCATGCTACGTTCGCTCTATCTCACTATACCTCTCTTGATCATTCTCACTCGCTTGCTCCCACCTCTCGCTCCATGGCTATGTGCTTCATGCTACGTTCGCTCTATCTCACTATACCTCTCTTGATCATTCTCACTCGCTTGCTCCCACCTCTCGCTCCATGGCTATGTGCTTCATGCTACGTTCGCTCTATCTCACTATACCTCTCTTGATCATTCTCACTCGCTTGCTCCCACCTCTCGCTCCATGGCTATGTGCTTCATGCTACGTTCGCTCTATCTCACTATACCTCTCTTGATCATTCTCACTCGCTTGCTCCCACCTCTCGCTCCATGGCTATGTGCTTCATGCTACGTTCGCTCTATCTCACTATACCTCTCTTGATCATTCTCACTCGCTTGCTCCCACCTCTCGCTCCATGGCTATGTGCTTCATGCTACGTTCGCTCTATCTCACTATACCTCTCTTGATCATTCTCACTCGCTTGCTCCCACCTCTCGCTCCATGGCTATGTGCTTCATGCTACGTTCGCTCTATCTCACTATACCTCTCTTGATCATTCTCACTCGCTTGCTCCCACCTCTCGCTCCATGGCTATGTGCTTCATGCTACGTTCGCTCTATCTCACTATACCTCTCTTGATCATTCTCACTCGCTTGCTCCCACCTCTCGCTCCATGGCTATGTGCTTCATGCTACGTTCGCTCTATCTCACTATACCTCTCTTGATCATTCTCACTCGCTTGCTCCCACCTCTCGCTCCATGGGTATGTGCTTCATGCTACATTCGCTCTATCTCACTATACCTCTCTTGATCATTCTCACTCGCTTGCTCCCACCTCTCGCTCCATGGCTATGTGCTTCATGCTACGTTCGCTCTATCTCACTATACCTCTCTTGATCATTCTCACTCGCTTGCTCCCTGCTCTCGCTCCATGGCTATGTGCTTCATGCTACGTTCGCTCTATCTCACTATACCTCTCTTGATCATTCTCACTCGCTTGCTCCCACCTCTCGCTCCATGGCTATGTGCTTCATGCTACGTTCGCTCTATCTCACTATACCTCTCTTGATCATTCTCACTCGCTTGCTCCCACCTCTCGCTCCATGGCTATGTGCTTCATGCTACGTTCGCTCTATCTCACTATACCTCTCTTGATCATTCTCACTCGCTTGCTCCCTGCTCTCGCTCCATGGCTATGTGCTTCATGCTACGTTCGCTCTATCTCACTATACCTCTCTTGATCATTCTCACTCGCTTGCTCCCACCTCTCGCTCCATGGGTATGTGCTTCATGCTACATTCGCTCTATCTCACTATACCTCTCTTGATCATTCTCACTCGCTTGCTCCCACCTCTCGCTCCATGGCTATGTGCTTCATGCTACGTTCGCTCTATCTCACTATACCTCTCTTGATCATTCTCACTCGCTTGCTCCCTGCTCTCGCTCCATGGCTATGTGCTTCATGCTACGTTCGCTCTATCTCACTATACCTCTCTTGATCATTCTCACTCGCTTGCTCCCACCTCTCGCTCCATGGCTATGTGCTTCATGCTACGTTCGCTCTATCTCACTATACCTCTCTTGATCATTCTCACTCGCTTGCTCCCACCTCTCGCTCCATGGCTATGTGCTTCATGCTACGTTCGCTCTATCTCACTATACCTCTCTTGATCATTCTCACTCGCTTGCTCCCACCTCTCGCTCCATGGCTATGTGCTTCATGCTACGTTCGCTCTATCTCACTATACCTCTCTTGATCATTCTCACTCGCTTGCTCCCACCTCTCGCTCCATGGCTATGTGCTTCATGCTACGTTCGCTCTATCTCACTATACCTCTCTTGATCATTCTCACTCGCTTGCTCCCACCTCTCGCTCCATGGCTATGTGCTTCATGCTACGTTCGCTCTATCTCACTATACCTCTCTTGATCATTCTCACTCGCTTGCTCCCACCTCTCGCTCCATGGCTATGTGCTTCATGCTACGTTCGCTCTATCTCACTATACCTCTCTTGATCATTCTCACTCGCTTGCTCCCACCTCTCGCTCCATGGCTATGTGCTTCATGCTACGTTCGCTCTATCTCACTATACCTCTCTTGATCATTCTCACTCGCTTGCTCCCACCTCTCGCTCCATGGCTATGTGCTTCATGCTACGTTCGCTCTATCTCACTATACCTCTCTTGATCATTCTCACTCGCTTGCTCCCACCTCTCGCTCCATGGGTATGTGCTTCATGCTACGTTCGCTCTATCTCACTATACCTCTCTTGATCATTCTCACTCGCTTGCTCCCACCTCTCGCTCCATGGCTATGTGCTTCATGCTACATTCGCTCTATCTCACTATACCTCTCTTGATCATTCTCACTCGCTTGCTCCCTGCTCTCGCTCCATGGCTATGTGCTTCATGCTACGTTCGCTCTATCTCACTATACCTCTCTTGATCATTCTCACTCGCTTGCTCCCACCTCTCGCTCCATGGCTATGTGCTTCATGCTACGTTCGCTCTATCTCACTATACCTCTCTTGATCATTCTCACTCGCTTGCTCCCACCTCTCGCTCCATGGGTATGTGCTTCATGCTACGTTCGCTCTATCTCACTATACCTCTCTTGATCATTCTCACTCGCTTGCTCCCACCTCTCGCTCCATGGCTATGTGCTTCATGCTACATTCGCTCTATCTCACTATACCTCTCTTGATCATTCTCACTCGCTTGCTCCCTGCTCTCGCTCCATGGCTATGTGCTTCATGCTACGTTCGCTCTATCTCACTATACCTCTCTTGATCATTCTCACTCGCTTGCTCCCACCTCTCGCTCCATGGCTATGTGCTTCATGCTACATTCGCTCTATCTCACTATACCTCTCTTGATCATTCTCACTCGCTTGCTCCCACCTCTCGCTCCATGGCTATGTGCTTCATGCTACGTTCGCTCTATCTCACTATACCTCTCTTGATCATTCTCACTCGCTTGCTCCCACCTCTCGCTCCATGGCTATGTGCTTCATGCTACGTTCGCTCTATCTCACTATACCTCTCTTGATCATTCTCACTCGCTTGCTCCCACCTCTCGCTCCATGGGTATGTGCTTCATGCTACGTTCGCTCTATCTCACTATCTTTCTATCTTGATCTTTTTTATACATACAATCTAACACATTGATAAAGTACAAGCAAAGAAGCACAAATGCTCCGCTTATTTCTAAATAGAAATCTCTTCCAAAGAACCCAAAAGAGGAGAAAGTTGTAAGTAGAAATAGAAAAACAAAAGGTAGGTAACAAAACAAAACTTGCGTAAGAAGGTCAATAGAGACATCGCTACAATACAAGAGAAGATGCAGTTTAAATAATGCAGAGAGACTTACGTGTAGGTAAACAGTACATGCAGAATATCCTGTGCTTGCGGCTCTCGTGCGTCTCCAGGTGCTTCTTGTGGTGCTTCCGACGCGTGGACACGTGCGGACAACACGGACACGGGATGGCCAGGTCGCGCGGAACCGATCCGTGCCGCTCGGCCGCGTGCGCCAGGAGAGTGGACACCACGCGGTAACCCTGGGGGACAAACCAGAGAGGTCTCGGTTCAAATCTTAATAACAACCTATACAATGTGTTAAGAAAACCCTGTCCTACCCGAAAGGGGCACATAGACACTTCTATAACATAACCAAAAAAAAAAATTAAAATCATATACATATACTAATATAATAAAGCTGAAGAGTTTGTTTGTTTGGTTGAACGTGCTAATCTCAAAAACTACTGGTCGGATTTGAAAAAATCTTTTTGTGTTAGATAGCCCATTTATCGAGGAAGGCTATAGGCTATATATCATTACGCTACTACACTGGGGAGCAGAGCAGTAGTCATAAATGTCGACAAATCGGGCTAATTTTTATGCATCATTGTAGAATTTATAAGCGACGGGATTAAATGGGTGCGACGGGAGGTCGAAATATTCCACGGGCGAAGCTGTGGGGTCATCTAGTCATATACACAATCTATACTAATATTATAATGCGGAATAGTTGGGTTCTCTTTACATTTTGGTGTTTTTTATATACCACTGAGGTGGCAGACAAGCCTGATGGAAAGTGGTTTTTATGTTACTGGCAACATGGAGGCACTTCGAGGATATATGATGTGAAGTGGTATGGTACAATAGATCCGCAAGGGACGAAGATGCTAATACCGTAGCATCTACCGTAGCACCGGTCCCATAAAGGATTAGAAATAAGAATACTGGCAACCTAAACTTAGCGTGCCTTTCAAAGCACGGAAACGCTCGTGAATAGAAATACACGCAGCCATAACGAAATTTGCTTTACAGAACACTGAGTCAGCAGGCCATGAACGATTCAGTATTCATTTCATTCAACAAAGCAGCTGGTTGTTCGACTGAAGCGCTCGTTGCCACGGAGTCAGTGTTCTGTAAATGATCACTGCGTTTAGCAATTTTCACTACGGCTGGTCCTCGGATGGGTGACCACTTTGTGGCATTTACATTTGTAAGCGTTTTCGTGCTTTGTAAGGCACGTTAAGCTGTTGGTCCCGGTTGCCAGTAACATGGCAGTCGCTAAGGCCAATTGAAGGCCTTATGGGCGGCTTGAAATAATTTCATCAGCAGGTCGCCACAGCCTGCGCCTGTCCATTTCATCACGGCAATGGGCTCACCACAGTCTGACAAAAGTACATACGGTGAAATGTGGGAGTATATTTTGCCTCTGCCTACCCCTTCGGGGGTAAAGGCGTGACAATATGTCCATGGCATGTTCATGTCTATGCTGTCTGAACTCGCAGCCCTGTAAGAGCGCCTAAGTAATCTTTGCCTCATTCATTAGTCATATCACTTCCGTCTCACCCTCTTGACAATCCCGTACACCAATTTCTTTCTTTATTTGGGTCAAGCGCTAACCTCAAAAACAGAAAAGCTGAAATTGAAAATTGTTTAGACCATTTATCTAGGAAGGCTATAAAGCTATACAGCATCACGCTATTACCCAGGAGAGCAGAGCAGTAATCATAAATGTCAACTATTATTGTAAATTTACTTACATTATTCTAAAATGAACTAACAATGGGATTAAATGGTTGTCAAAGAGATTCAAGAAATGTCACGGACGAAGCCGCAAGGCCCAGGTATTGTATACTTGTTACTACTTACTTTAAAACAGTGTTCACATCTGAATGGGAAATTTTTCCACTTGGGATTCTTTTTACGGCTGAACACCATTCTGTATGGCTCCGCAGGAAACCAGTCCTCGGGGTCCAGCAAGAGTTCCACCAGTTCGACTCCTGGAATTATATAAATTAAGAGGTTCTGTGTGATGTTTGTATCAAAGCTTTTTTGATGGCCTGACAGGGCTCGCTTCGGCAGCCCTAAAACGATATAGCATCATGTCTCTTAGAGGGATCAAACTTATTTCTATATGTTGATGTATTAATGAAAAGTAATATCTCTTCTAAATTCAATACAGTCACTATCGTCATCATCCGAGCGTTTATCCCAATTCATATGAGATCTTAAGAAATCTATACTAATATATGAAGTTGAAGAGTTTGTTTGTTTGGTTGAATGCGCTCCTGAACCACAGAGTTAAATTGAAAAATTACTTTTGTGTTATATAGCCCAATTATTAAGGAAGTCTAATGACGCTACTACCCAGGAGAGCGGAGCAATAATCATAAATGTCAACTGATTGGGCAAATATTCATAAATTTATTGTAAAACTACTTGACGCCCGCGGCTTCGCCCGCGTAAAGAATTTTATCCGTTCCTGTTTCCCTAAGGAACTCGTTCCCGGCATAAAAAGGAGCCTATGTTTTATTCTGACATATAAGCTATATTTTTGTAAAGTTTTATTAATATCCATTCAGTAGTTTTTACGTGAAAGATTAACAAACATCCATTCTTACAAACTTTCGCGTTTATAAAACATATTAGTAGGATTTATAAACGATGGGATTAAATAGGTGCTACGAGAGTTCGAACTATGCCACGGGCGAAGCTGTGAGGGTCAGATAATATTCATATATAATTATTCTGTCTGTCTGGTCCGCTTTTAATAATATTTTTTGTGTTTGACAGTGTACCTGGTTGGTTTAAAAATACAATTGAACCTGCCCGATGGCGTCGGAAGATAGCAGGCACATCCCCCTAAAGGACATATTGAAGTTCATGGAGGCGCTGCACAATGAATGGATGTGTAATGTGAAGGGGATGAGAAGGGATATGGCACAATAGATCCGTAAGGGACAACGTGCCACGGTATCACCGGCTCCAGAAAGGATTAGGAAGTGAAATGGTTTCATTCATTTCATTCATTCATTGAAGTCCTTACTTACCTTCAGGTACTTCCATTTGTGGTACAGGTGTTATCACAGCTGGGGGCGGTGGGGTGGACTGTATACTGACTCCTGTGATTGTGGTGTTGTTCGCCGCTAGTAAGCTGGACAGGATCGTGTTCTGAGTCTGTGAATTGATTACGTATATCTGTTATGGTTTTGTAAGAACATTTTTTGAAGTGAAAACTTCTTTTAGCGCGTTAAGTATATTTTTAGATGAGATAAAATCTCTGGACTTGTGACACTGTTATGAGACGCAGCTATAGTCTGTGCATTTATGCATTTGCATGTACATATAGCAGACCTATTTTTCACTTCTGTCGGCACTCCCACAGTGCAACCCTAATAATTTTTTTGTCTGTTTAAGTGTTAGGGGCCTCACCAAGATCACTGGGGCTCAAGCAAGCTCACCTGCTAGCGTTGCACCTACTGATTAACGGACAAGGCAAACAACTAGGCAACCACCTTACGGGGTTAGATATTGGCTCCCAACCATGCTTAATCAAAAGTCAAACAGTTAGCTGTTCCAAGTAAAAAAAAAAATAATAAAAAACTTTATTTTGCATAGACCCTTTTTAACGGTGCTTACAAAATGTACATGTTACACTATTTAAAATATTTAAAGCGACCACCGTTTCGGAACGCGGCCCACCTGAGAAGAACCGGCAAGAAACTTAGGAAGGCTTTTTTTTTGATGGCCTATTTACAATTTAATATTATTTCACTTTGCCAGCAGATCATTTCCAGGCGTCCCTGTCCTGCAAATTGCCTTTAACAGAGTAATAACCTTTTTCACAAAGCTTGTTTTTAATTAACTTTTTAAATTTATTTAATGGTTAATTTCACAGGTCACAGGGAAGCTTGTTGTAAAAGCGTATACAGTTACCCTGGAAAGAATCGTCAATCTTATGTAGTCGACTGTGGTGGACTGAAAGATTATTTTTATTTCTAGTGTTTATATTATGTTTATCACAGAGTTAGAAAACTGTGATAGATTTACTGGACATACTTAAGATTGGCAAAAATGTATTGTGTATATAAATATATTTCACGGAGAGAAACTCTGGGGCCCAAATTATAAATAGCGCGTACAGCCCGCTTTTGTAGAACAAAAATAATATTTAAATCTGCAGCACTCCCCCAAAGGAGAATACCGTAAGACATAATACTATGAAAATAGCTGAAGTAAACCATTCCAGCCGTATCCACATCTGTTAAGAGTCCTGATCTTTTTTACAGCGTATGCAGCCGAACTTAACCTAGAGGCTGTCTTTTCTACGTGTGGGCCCCACTGCAAATTGGCTTCAATAGTTATACCGAGGAAAACAGTTGATTCTACAAACTTTAACACTTGTCCATTCAGTTAAACATTGGCCGCAACTTGTTTTACATTTGGTGGAATAAATTTTATACATTTAGTTTTATTTTCATTAAGGCAAAGATTATTTGAGCTGAACCAATGAACTTCTCTTGCAATTGCATTGTTTACATCATCAAGTTATCAAATTATCTTTTAATTTTAAAAATTAATGGGGTGTTATCTGCAAACAAAACAATCCTATTCCTGACCCCTACATAAAATGGTAAACCATTAATATAAATGAGGAACAAGAATGGCCCAAGTATCGAGCCTTGCGGCACACCCATTGTAACCATGGATCCTACAGAATGTGTACCATTAATATCGACCCATGGTGAAAAGTGGGCATATAATATGCCTCTGCCACCCCTTCGGATATTTTTAATTGTTTTCAAATCCACATAGGATTTGATAACAATTAAAAATACACTAAGATAAAAACAAAGCTATATTTGACCATTGGTGAAAGTGTAAAAGATTATGACAATAAGTCCTGGAAAGTGTGCATAAAATGTTCCGATTTGCTAGAAAATATCTCTTATAGTGACCAACCTACGTCACTACGTACAAAGTGCAGTGACTGTTAGATATGGACAGTACCACCCCTAATGTGTTATAGTACTGAAATTGCAAGAATTAATTTAATTCAATTGGTCTGGCTTATCGATTAATTAATTGATTTATAAAAATAAATTTATGTGTTTAATTGGATTGTAATAAATGGTTAATTTTGAAAGTATTAGCACAAGTTAGCATTGCATGTAAGTGTTTTGGTTCAAACTGTAAGCTTCTATTGTTTTATACTAAATAAATAAATAAATGGTGAACTTTAGAGTAGACCTGTGCCACGCAGGTGCCTATCAGCCGAGATGGTGATGACATTAACAAAAATATCTCACCTGTAAAGTTCCATTAAAGCTATGTGATAGATCGGGTTTTGGTTTCCGCTTATACCCTTTAGGTGGTCCCCTCTTCTTGGCCACTTCGCCATTCTTTTTGTATCTAACTATTTCATTATTTACTACAGGCGTTATTGTTAGTTTAGCTGGTAGAGAATATCTGTAAAAAAAGAAAATAAATTGACTGTAATAATAGCTTTGTGCTATTATTACACAGGATGATGCAAGCTTTTATGTTTGAATAGTCCTTTAAGCTATAACATGGATGGGGAGGAGAGCTTTTATAAAAAGATTAATGAAGCGATAGACAGAAAGATATGCTGTTTCTTAGGTCTTTCATAATAAATAATCTAATATCCTACTAATATTATAAACGCGTAAGTTTGTAAGAATGGATGCCTTCACATCAGAATAACACAGGCTACTTTTTATCCCAGGAAGTGCCAGTGAAAAACGAGAAAACACGTGCGGACGTTATTTCGGCGTTAACTAGTTACTTAAAGTGGTAATAGATTCTGTTGACATCAATACACATTACAGAAAAAACAAAAAAAAACTGACGGGGTAGTCAGAGAGGACAGATCGCCAGGCTTCGCGATCCATGCATACTTCTTTCACTTCTTTAAGTTTCGTCAATCATTTCATACATGTACGTCTGGGTATCCGAGTACTTTTGACTTTTCAGTTTTTGAGCAATCTGCTCATGTGGTCTTTATATGTAGGTCTCGGCCTACCCTGACTCCTTCTACTCTCTAAAGAAAAAAGAGAAATTGAAAATGAGCTTTAAAACTTAACTTACCTAGTATGTAAATTTTTAACAATACTTTCTCCATTCTGGCCCTTACTCGTAGCAAACGCGGCAAGGGGGTTCGCCAAATTCAAAGGGTTATTTACAAAGTTCGGTAATGTGTTTGTAGGATATATTGAAAGTGATTTTGGTGTGTTGAAGGCGGGTATCTGGTAGACTTGAAGGTTTAACGGTGAGTATTTGACACGTTTGGCTTCTGGTTCATCGTCATCATCAGAATCGGAAATAATGCTGAGAGGGTCTTTGTCTGTTGCAAAAGTGTCTGTTCTTTCTTTTTCTTGTACGCAAAACATCTGAAAAATAAGTTGTTTTTATTAGAGAAGTTCTTATAACATGCAAATCAAGTTCACCAAGAAGTTGATCTCTCGGTTTAGTAGTTATAGTACCTAAATATAAATATTGTTGGGACAACTCACACAACTCCATCTGATTCCAAAATAAGCAGAGTTTGTACTATGGTAACCAGATAACTGATATACATACTTATCATATATTTCTAAATACATACATAGTATAGATTACTAACACCCAGATACAGAATAAACCATCATGTTCATCACACAAAGTTTTATCCTCGGTGGGAATTGAACCCACAACCTCTTGCTTAGCAGTCGGATACACTCCCACCGCACCACAGAGGCAGTAAAATGAATCATAAAGTCTTAAACCTCTTTTTGTGATAAACCTAATGTTTATATCATATTGTTTTATAACTAATGGTCCTGATAATTTTGTATAGCCTTAGAAATTGATTCTTTCCTTTTGTAACCAAATGATTTCTTTTTATTTAATTTGCTATTTAAGATAGAGACATAAAATACCCAGTTACCCACCCATTCATGGTGCTACTAACAGGACTTTGTTTTATGTATACAGTTATGTATTGAGTTTACAAATGTATTTATCAGTTGTCTAGATCACATAGCATAAGAAAATATAGGCTAAATTATATTAAGAATATACAATGAACAATTATGAACATTTATGAAAATTAATTGCTGGCAGGCAACTATTAGATGAAAAGGTAAGTTGATGTGTAAGCTGATATTGTTGGTGTTAAATTGTTATAATTACATATGTAATTATAACAATTTCATAAGTAATTATAACAATTATTTTATTTATATTATAATAATTATAACAAACGCCAAAATTGCCATTCAAAAGGATATAAAGAAGAATGATGGAAGATGTAGATACTCAATTAAACAACCTATGTTAAATGTGTTTTTATGTGCTTTAAAATAGGTTCAATTCGTCTAATTTCCAGTAGTAATATATGTGAGGGATCATTCACAGTAATGGACGTAAATGTTATGAAATACTGAATCATATCATCTGTATTATGCTCTCAGGATGCAGTGAAATTCAAAACAATAATGGATAACCGAATATAAAGATATATTAAAACAACACAGCGTATAAAAACTGTTTGGAGTCCAAACTTTTTTTAATCGGTTTAAGTCGGCAACCACGACGCTTCATAAAAAGTTAACTATCACTAAACAAACACTGTATCTTATTAATTTAGATGAATTCCACAAAAATAAGAGGCTAGTATAACATAGGATTATCACATTATAGTCGACAAAATGGCGTTGTTTTGTTAAATACAAGAAACAATAGCACTTCTCATGAAATAACTGCACAAAAGCATACTTCGGTGTGATCTAATTATTTTCAATAAACACATATTTTGAATGGAAAACATACCTTTAGGTGGCTTTTCCCACAAAATGTACTAAATAATTTGAAATAGTTCACATTAATTGAGGTTTCCGTAGCTTTTTACAGTTCGTTCCTGAAAATTAAAGCGAAACATGAAAATAAAAGGTTAAGTACACCCGTATAATAATAACAAGTTCTTGATTTATTTTACTGGCTGGCTAATCGGCTTCTCCACAGACTAAAAACATAGAGTCCGCACCACCAAATGTGTCCCATAGACATTGATTGAGTGGCGATTGTTGAATCGTACGCTTAGTAATGAAACATTTCTCCAGTTCTTATAATTAATATAATCATTTCATTGCATTTAAAATAACTCATTATTACTTAATAAGAGCAGTACTTAAATATTTGGGCTTGGTAATAATAAATGCAAGATCCACAATCTTGCTTTAAGTTATGGGTTACCATGAATTTTATTGATCAAATATTTTTACAATATTTTATTAGTAGATTGTTATATACTCCTTTAATACTACATTCTTTTTACTTGTCAATTGTGTTTTTAAAATGTCATTATGTTTACTTCACTTTGTCAGATAGAAATAAAAGTATAATTTTATTTAAGTATTAGCTTTATTTCAATGGCGACGAGCGTTAAATAGAATATTATAAGCTCTACACAATGAACGCTGAACAATTTGCAGCTTTTCTGTCCACACAACAGGAACAACAGAAAATGCTAACAGCGCTTGTCCAACAAATCGTTGAACAGCAACAACATCAGGTACCTAAAACTCATAATAGTACCACACACAGTGATAAAACCGAACCTTCGACATCTAAACATTTCCTAATCAAAAATTTCAAATGTAAAAAATTTAACCCTTCCACTACTACTGCAGAAAATTATAAAGATTTGTTTGAGGACAAATGTCGAATATGGGGCGAACAATCAACCCAAGTTCAAAAAGACCTATTCATAAACTGCTTATCACCTGAAATTTACCACGAATTAAAGATAGCTTTAACACCTAACTTCCATACGTCCACTTTTGATGCATTGAAAACAAAATTATTGGACCTATATAGATCTAAAAAGACGAGATACAGAGCCTTGATGGATTTTTGAAACTCGATAAGGGAAACCAACGAATCCATGGAAAACTATGCCAATCGGCTTAAGGACCTTTCGAGAGACTGTGGCTATAAAGGAGATTTACTATAGCCGCCGAGCCGTGGTTATAAAATTTCATGTTGGGTATCATATAAGGGTTTTTTTGGTATGCAGAGTACGAATTTAGTGTTAATTTTGCAATCCAATATGGCCGCCGCGCCGTGACTTTAATATTTCATGCTGGGTATCGTATAAGGGGTTTTTTGGTATGCTGAGTACGAATTTCGTGTTAATTTTGCAATCCAATATGGCCGCCGCACCGTGGTTTTAAAATTTCATGTTGGGTATCATATAAGGGGTTTTTTGGTATGCTGAGTACGAATTTAGTGTTAATTTTGCAATCCAATATGGCCACCGCGCCGTGGTTTTAAAATTTCATGCTGGGTATCTTTTACGGGGTTTTTTGGTATGCTGAATACGAATTTCGTGTTAATTTTGCAATCCAATATGGCCGCCGCGCCGTGGATATAAAATTTCATGTTGGGTATCGTATAAGGGGTTTTTTGGTATGCTGAGTACGAATTTCGTGTTAATTTTGCAATCCAGTATGACCGCCGCGCCAACTGTTATAAATTTCATGTTGGGTATCACATAAGATTATTATGGTATGCGGAGCTACACATGTGGGATTATAACTATACTCTATACTATGTTATCCTGTGTTCAAGTTTTTTGTCATAATTAATATTTAAACTTGTTCAAAGCGTAACCAATATTTTTTTGTTAAAAACAACAGTAGCATTAAGTCCAGTTAGTCAAAAACCGAAAATATTTATCATTAACTCATTTACTACTAATATACCCGACGAACTTCGTATCTCCATAGAATTTGGGTTTTTTTTCTTAGAGTGCTCATCGGGGCGGAGACAAATTGAACAAATTATTAATAATAATAATATACCCCTCGAGGACAGTCGTAATCTTTTATAGGATAAACGCAACCCTATGAGGGTATAGTAGATTCGCCTTTTGAGTCATCCACTTTCTGATATCAACAAAAAAATGTATCAGAAAGTTATTGAAAAACTCACATCCGCAGGGCAGCTTGTGGCGAGCTGAATGTGCGTGGCTACACATCGGTCCCGATTCCTCAGAGTTGCCCTTCTGCACCGGTTAGTATTTAATGGGCTAAAGGGTGAGCAGTGAGAGTGCTACTCCCGGGAGTGCAGCAAATCTCAACTTTGGCTTGCCTTAATTGGCCGGTCAGAGGGAGGGAGCCAGAGCTATATGCTCGGGGGTGGAAGTGTCATTTTCAAGGGCATAACTACGGGGAAGCCCGCTCCGGGTCTGACCCGCGATGGTGAAACCGGCACCGCACCGCTCGACACCCCAAGCCGCTCACACCGGTGTTGCCTCCTGTCGCCTTACAGGCTTATCATGCTTATGGCGATTGTATAGGGGGGCCATCTAGTGAGTTGGCGAGTCACCGTCTGCCAAAATTAGGATAATCAGATATTAAAATGGCAGACGCCGCCTTTATCCATAGTTATAATCACCTAGTTCATCAAACCCCCAACCCAATAGCCCATTTCTTAGTTAGCATATTTTACAATAGTTTAACTCCCATTGGAGGTGATCCATTATCGTTCTTCTACATAAGGCGGGCGTGGACTGTCTGCAGTGGGGGTCCCATTTCCTTTTAGATTAAAATTCTTCTATCTTTTTTTTGTTCTTCTTTTTTTTATAAAGACACGGTGGCCATTATGGATTGCGAAATTAACATGAAATTCATGCTCAGCATACCAAAAAGCCCCTTGTACGATGAAACCCAACATGAAATTTTATAACCACGACGCGGCGGCCATATTGGATTGCAAAATTAACACTAAATTTTTACTCAGCATACCAAAAAACCCCTTATACGATACCCAACATGAAATTTGAAAACCACAACGCGGCGGTCATATTGGATAGCAAAATTAACACGAAATTCGTACTCAGCATACCAAAAAACCCTTTATACGATACCCAACATGAAATTTTATAAGAACAGTTCGGCGGCCATATTGATTGCTAGAAACCCCATAATTTTATATCTACTACGGGGCAGCCATTTCGTAGACGCTTTCTCATAAAAAAAACTATCGATTCGACATGAAATGAACCTTATTTACTTCCGTGTGCGGCAATTGATGAAGTCTCAGATCCTTTTTTTTAAACCGGTATTTATATTATTGATTTATTATATATACATACTAGTTGACGCCCGCGGCTTCGCAAGTGTAGAGAAGTTTTCCCGTTCCCGTTTCCCATAAGAACTTGTTCCCGGGATAAAAAGTATATGTGTTATTCCGATGTATAAGCTATATTATTGTAAAGTTTCATTAAAATCTATTCAATAGTTTTTACGTGAAAGAGTAACAAACATCTCTACAAACTTTCACATTTATAATATTATTAAGATTAAGATATTATATTATATTGTTGATAGTTGATTGCGAGTACGAGTTAATAAATAAATTATAAATAACATCAGCCTTGTATACTTGTGACAACCCTACAAGCATCACTGTCTAGACGTTGTCGGCATTTTTGTCAACTTCAAAGTCGTAACGCTACTGATAGGTTTACTCTTTATACTGTGATACAACATAGAAATGGGACATCAAATTCATCATCAACATCATCGTCTCAACTGTCAAACTCAGAACACTCTGGAGACGAAGGTGACAATGAATACACAGAATATACAACCCGATATATAATTCGTGAGAAGCGCTCGTGGCCCCGCGGTCTCAGTGTTCGGTAAACGATCACTGAGGTACGCAACTTTCACTATGGCTGGTCGTCGGATGGGTGACCACTTTGTGGCATTTACATTTGCGAGCGTTTCCGTGCTTCGGAAGGCACGTTAAGCCGTTGGTCCTGGTTGCCAGTAAAAGGCGGTCGTTAAGCCTGGTTGAAGGCCTTATAGGCGGCTTAAAAAATTTCAACAGCAGGTAGCCACAACCTGCGTCTGTCTATTTCAACACGGCAATGGGCTCACCACCTATTACGTGGGACAGGAATCCACACGGTGAAAAGTGGGCATATAATATGCCTCTGCCACCCCTTCGGGGATAAGGCGTGATGGATATTTATTTATTTATTTATATATAATCAAAAAAAAACAAAATCAAAAATCTTTATTCATGTAGGTCACAAAGTAACACTTACGAACGTCAAGATTGCTGCTTCTACATTTAAATTTACTGCCAGATTCGCAAAGCAAAAGGTAGAGCCAGAGGAAGAACCTGGCAATAAAACTCATGGCCACTCTTTTCTAACCGCCATTTGACACAGTTTGATTAACATGATATTTGACCAATTATACAGTAATGAAATTATACAAAAAAAACAAAATAAATGTTGTGTTCATTAAAATTACACTTACATAGTTCCTTTGAATTTATGTGAGAACAGTCGACTAAACTTAGTTTGCCTTAAATTTAAATAATATTATTTGTAACAATTGCTATAACAGCTATGAGCTGATCAGTCCCAACAGACGGCACCCGTTCACGGGTGCCGTAAATCAATTGAAAAATACAATATTACGTTATTTACATACTGGCCATCCTGGAATTTCTTCCATGAGAGCTCTTGCACGCTTCTATGTGTGGTGGCCTACAATCGAAGAAGATATTGACAACTTTGTAAAAAAATGTTTAAAATGCCAAGGGCATAGACCAAATAACCCAGAACTTCCGGTATACTCATGGTCCATACCAGAGAAGGTATGGGAGAGAGTTCATGTTGACTTTGCCGGACCTTTTGAAGGGAAGTACCGGTTAGTTCTAGCAGATGCACTATCGAAATGGATTGAAATCAAACCGATGGTCAAAATTACTACTAAAACTTTACGTGAGAAATTAGATGGTATTTTTACTACATTTGGATTGCCCCAAATTATAGTTTCAGACAATGGATCCCAGTTTACATCCCAATACTTTCGAGTATATTGTAAATCGCATGGCATTGTATTTATAACATCATCGCCTTATCATCAAAGAACCAATGGAAAACATAGATATTCATACATCATAAGAACTTCGGAAGGCCTTCTAAAACGCCGACATGCTGATCATATACGACCACAGACCAGTGTTGAACAAACACCGTTCTTTAGACAGACGCAAAGTTCAAGGGAAACCTCACCAACATCTGTCACGGCATCAACAACCTTTGCCAGTGCGACCACACCTCAACTGGAGACTCCATCTACACTTCAGTTAGATACCACACCTCAGCGCGAGCAGCAGCCTGCTGCCAGCTCAACAAGACCAGACTCCTGGAATGAGACGAAGCAAGCGAACTAAACGGCTACCGCATCGTCTCATTTAGGTAAATAAAAGTATAATTTTATTTAAGTATTAGCTTTATTTCATAGGTAGGTAGAAACTTACGTACCGACTGTTTTAAATTATTGATTTTTCGATACGTCCTGCGCTTCCACCGCGTGAAAGTCCGAGATTGTCAACGGTTTCTTCACAACGGCAATGAGGTGGAGACACACATGGCGCGCCCACGTAATAGGTACACGGTATTGTACCAACGGTAGGTCAGATGTTACCAATGATAAAAGCAGGAACAAAAGTACTTCCAACCCGTAACGCACGTGAAGAGTATGTGATGTGGAGTCCAAAAAAAGATACACACGAGGTTTTGGTTTAATTTTTATTATTTACTTCCAGTAAGTTAGGTAGGTTCGATCAATCGTACAAGCAAATTGTCTTGTGTTCTGTTTGGTCATGGTTACTTATTAAGAAATGGACACACTACAACCGAAAGCCCTTTCGCGCGGACCGATTTTTTAGCCGAAGTGCACAGTCAAGTTATAAGTATATGGTCTTTGCCACAATCATGTTTAAAGTTTAGGGTCTTATGTTAATTGGTGTATACTTTGTATGTTTTTAGAACTTTTCAATTTTAGTTAAAATCAAGGTTTTATTTAATAAATAGAATATTTTGAAAAATACAAGTGTTCGCGAAAATCTAAATTTTTATACACCAAATAGGGACTATATATATCTAGCGGGTTGAAATCTGTACCAAATACCCTCAGTATTTGGTACAGATTTCAACCCGCTAGATCCACCTGTTTCTGATAAAATCGATCGTGACACATTCACAGACAGACGGACAGGAAAGTGGTCTTAAAGGGATTCCTTTATTTACTTTTTAAGATGTGGAACGCTAAAAACCTTGCCGGGAAAAAAACCGTTTGTAGTGCCGTATTTCTTAATTGTTTCTTAACAATAATTTGGTGATGCCACAAACCGTGATTTTCTTTATATATTTTAATAAATTCCTCCTATCTCGTATTTTCCGTTGTTAACAAATGGCGGACTGCAGTCCAGCGTTTAAATTCACGTTCCTGCTTGTTAGGCGGCAGTCCGCCGGGCGCCGCTCAGGAAGCAACATAAAGGCGGCCTGCCGAATGGGCTCTTTTAATCTGCTGATATATTCGACAGACGGACGAGAAAGTGATCTTTTAAGGGTTCCTATTTTTACTTTTAGATAGTTTTTAGTTTTGTGGTACGGAACACTAAAAAGGGTGTGGAAAAAAAAACTAATGATAAGGCTAAAAAGATGAAGCTAGGACTGCCATATTTTTTTACTGTTTATTGGGGCAGCGTGGGGCTGGATCTGTTGCTGCCGGCCGTGGTGCGAGTCATTGCTTGCAGCCGACAATGTTGGACCGCCGTTGCTTCCTCCGCCACCGAGGTGATGGCGGCTAAAAGAGATGAGATGCGGATGCCGGAGCGAGCAGGACGCACGCTCCCATCCCGCCGGCAATCTCGGAGGTGACGCCGCGCGGAGCTCCAGCGCGCCCCCGGCTAGTTTACGGAATGTCGGGTGACCCCGCTCCAAAGACCTTATACTTACTTATAACTAGACTGTGCACTACGTGGGCGGGCTCTCGGTGGTAGTGTATCCCTTTCTAAATAAGTGACCATGACCAAACAGAACACAAGACTAATTGCTTGAACGATTGAAAGAACCCACCTAATTTGTTGTAAGTAAAAAATTACCAAAACATCGTATGTATCTTTTTTTTTGAATCTACATCATACGACCTACACGTGGATTACGGGTTGGAAGTACTTTTGTTCCTGCTTATAACATAGGTATCATCTAACCTACCGTTGGTACAATACCGTGTACCTATCGACTGGGTGCGCCATATGTGTATCCCGTCATTGCCGTTGTGGAGAAGCCGTCGACAATTTTGGACACCATGCACTTACACGCGGCAGAAGCGCAGGACATAATTTATAATAGTCGGTACGTAAGTATCCACGTACCTTTAATATGAGATTGTTCAAATATTTGATCAACTAAATTCATGGTGACCCTTAACCTTTAGGTCTTTGACTTTTGGCAAGATGTTGGTTTTGTTTTTGCAATTATTTTATGGCATGGTTACTAAGAGCCAAATCTAAAATGTCCCCGTCCTCTACGTCTTAGTCTAGTCCTAAGTCTAGGTCAGTCTCACCTCAGTATAATGGTGTTTGTTATACTGAGGTTTTCAGTGAATTTTACGCGGCAACATAGCAAATAGTATTTCACTGCATATATATATATATTTGTCTTTCACTATAGCATGTTAACACAAACTTTATGTCCAACAAACCCCTTCTCCCGCACATAAAACAAGATAAATGCACTAGTTTTAGAAAATAATATACAGCAAGCGTCCGCACTTGTCAATGTTCCCGGGTAAAGACCACAAGATGGTGGATCTTGCATTAAGTATTACCAAAACTCAAACATTTATGTAGGTACTATTCTTCTATATATTAATGAGCTATTTTTTAATACTATGAAATTCGCCGGTCGCAAACAAGCATATGGATTACCTGATCAAAAATACTCACCATAGCTTATGGAAATAGGCAACACTAGATTCTTTTTTCTTTAAATAAAACTAAAAACTTGCATCTTTCGAATTTTAATGCTATAGTTGTCTAGGAAAACCACAAAAGGGAGCCTAGTAACTTCAAAAGCTGATTAAGTTGTGGTAGAAGAAAAAAAAAACATTAATCAAATAATTTAATTGACTAAAAAATGTGTGTTCTGTACATGTATATTGAATTCTGGTTGGTCACATGTACTGAATTTACAAAATTCAGTATGTTACGGTGTCTTACGTTTGTGGGACCTCAAATGTCTCGCCATATGTTGCTTAATGTGAGTCGAAAAACCACATTCGCATTTTAAATCTTTGACAGTATCATAGTGTTTTAAGAGTTCTTTTAAATTTGATGCAGAATATAAGCACTCTGAACATTTAAACGGTGAGCCTCGAGAGTGTACATGCATGTGTACCTTTAAACTGGTTAGTTTCTCAGTTATATAGTTACATGTTGTACATTTGTATGATCTATTGATCACATGAGTAGGTAAGAAAGAACACCTGTAGTCAGAGCTTAGGCTGTTACGTTCTGTGTTTGATACTGCTTCTAATTTTTTGCTCATGTCCAAATTACATTTTGAGCACTTTTCATAACCTTCTGGAATTTTCTTTGTGATTCTTTTGAGTATATTTCTCTTACATATATGATTGTTATGAGCGTCATGGTTCATAGAACGGTACCCACATATAGTGCAGTTATAAATTGCTTTTAGTTTAGTTATTTTTAAGTGCTTATTTGATTTTTTTACATAAGTCCTTACCTTTTTGGTTCTGAAAGCAGGAAAGATTTAGATTTTAAAATTATATCACACAAGATTTGTGTGTTAAACAAATTGAGCAATGGCTTTGTTGCTCATTGGCTGCCCAGGTATTCTAAAAACCAGGCCCAATTTTGCAATTCTATTTTCAAATGTTCATTACAGTTCAAGGACCATTCGAAATTTGAAAAATTTAGGATCAATTAACTATACATTTACGAGCATTCGTTTCAATTTAAACAGCCGTCAAACTTAACTTACACATAGTCATGATCGGTCAAATGCTTAAACACTGGATTTACTAAATTTTCGCTCATGTCATCTGCGCCTTTTAATGAGTCATTCACCATGATAGGTTGTAGATAAATATCCATATTTTTAATTATAAAAACAAGTATTGCACTGCCAATCCTATAAATAATAAAAGTTACTGATTAAGAAATTGAATAGGAGTAAAATATTACTACGTTAATATTAGTCGGAAAAAACAATCAATCATAAGATTTTAATGATAGCCCCTGTAGACTATGTCGATAATGTTTTATAAAATTAAACACCAAAATACTAACTTTTATTAATTTCGGAACACGCGGAATAAATAAATTAATTCTGAGCAACAATGGCATTATGACAAGCAAAACAGTAACAGCTGTTTACTCAGGTTATTTGACAGTGACATTTGAACGTTTATGGCTTGGTTGCTACGATCTTCAAGTGAAATCTTATGATTGTAGAAACAGCTTACTTCTAAGCGTTAAATATATATAAATAAATACATTCCCAAAATGGGATGAATAGAAACATTTTAGACTTTGATTTCGATTTTCACAATAGTACCTAAGTTTAATATAAACAAGAAAATTAAGAGTATAAGTTGATACTAAATACACATATACCAAACAAAAAATAGGGGTTTTCGTACTATAAACAGTTAATAAAATGCTATAACATAAGTATTTTCTATTTAGACTGGATGTGGGGTCAATGTATACACCAATTGGGTCAATAGAAAATAATGCCAGGGCTGCCACCAATTGTTTAGATTGTATGTAGGTAATTATCATAAGTACCTACTTACTCACCACAAAATTATTCTGTTTGTGAAATGAAACAAAATTTTTCGAGTAAATAAAACGAAATACTTTATTACAAATTGCACTTCGGCGTTCAAATCACAGTTTTATAATTATTAAGAACCATAGAGTATTACAATAGAAGTATTTCTGATTTAATCATATCAACATCCGCACTCAGAGTCGTTAATTAAATTAGTGTAAATTGTCATTTAACTAATTTAGATTCAAATAAATGATTAGCCGTTGTCTCTAGGAGACGAAAATTAATGGTTCATTAATTAATGCCTACTTAAGTCAACATAGGTGCGCCGTTTCGAAGCGTATGTCGGTAAAGTGCAATATCGCTACATACCTAAGGACATTTAAATAATTTTATAAAATATAGTTTTTATAGGTTAAAGTTATTATTTTCCTTCAAAATAAAAAAAGTTTAATGTTTTACTATTATTTTTAAAGAAAATTGCTATCAATTACGGAATATTTCCTGAATGCATGACTATAGATATGGATGGATCACTATACATATCGCTCTTTGATTCTCTCCGCAAAAAACATAGGTGACATAATAGCGCTAACACACGTTCGGATTTGGTCTGCCGGACCTCGGCAGATCAAATCCGCTGAGTCCGCCAACCAAATCTGTCATTATGATCTGCCATTATGAAAAAGTGTCTTTTTGGAGAAAAATTAATTTATATCTGGGAAAATTTACGAAAAACTATCTAGAACAACAACATTGATCATATCCGATGCGGATCGAGGCGCATTCAATTTATAATAATTATGTCCGCTGGACTGCTGTACACAGGGTAAGATTAGGTCGGTAAGCAAATCAAATCCGCGATCGGGAGAAACCAAATCCGAACGTGTGTTAGCGATATAACCATACTTTTGGCATGTGAACGTCAATTTAATGTCTATTTAAGATTTAAGTAAGGGTTCAAGGGTTAATTGACATTAAATGACAATAATGACTCGTTAACTGCCTCAGAGAGTGAATTTTTATTAATCTTTACTTAAACTCCTTAATCAGGAGTGCCTGAGTGCGGCAGTGAGTAATATATATTATTATTAAAGAGTAATTTAATTTAATCAGTCTTAATCATTTATTAATCACTTCTTGAAATGAGATCCTTTTTATTTAGTTATTGTTACATATAATCGTCATCATCATTCATTAATTCATTGAGAATATTAGCATTATTTGTGTAGTTCGACGGTTGCTGTGCAGGTACCTTATTCCCTAAAAACCTCTCCTTAATATAATATCAGATACCTTATCGTCTATTTGTTTATATTAATATTATAAAGTCACAACCCTAACAACAGTTTTTCCATAGACCCCCCTACCCGTGTCTATCTAAACATTCTCGTGTCTATCAACCCCATAGTATGTATCAATTGACCCCATACGGTGTGTCTCTTCCCCCCTTTCGTGCCTCTCTTCACCTCAAATGTTATAAAACTACAGCCATAGAAATATTTTTCATGGACATCAATAAATTCAAATAATAATTATACTTACCGATACTCAAAACTCCTTCCTGATAAATGATAGAATAATAAAATAATTAGTTTTTAACTGTCAGCGGGGCCACGAGCGCTTTGAGCAGTAGGATTTACCTGTTGGAAATCTTCATGGATGCTGTGTCTGGTTTTAATTGACTAAAACCTCACGCTACCTGCTTCCATATCTCTATGGCCGGGGTTCCCAGGTGAGCCTTCGGAAAAATAGTCCCAGGGCTCCGCTCCTGACAGCCTTAGTCCGTTCAGGGGATTCGGGTGGTCTCCCACAACAAAAACATGATCACACAACAACGAAGACAACGTCTTGAAATATTAAATTTAGTAGGTTTTCTGGAACACTAAGTAACAAGTCAAGGATGTAAGTAAAAGTCAAGGATGTCTCAGAGGCTACCATTATTTCTGTAGATAAATGATTAATTTTTTTAAGTACAACACAAATTGTGCACTAGTTTAAGAAAATTAGAATTATTATATACCTTTATACTTATTTAATGTAAAAATAATACTTTTCCAATAGTGTAAATAACTGTACACTCACAGGCGGATGGTCCCGGTAGCTGACGGCTGGAGACCATGGACCGTTGGGGGAGGGAGGCGAAGGCTTTCATTTCAGAGGTAGAGGGCGGTAAGGTAGATAACTGGAAAAAATCACGAATTCCACTCCTGCTCGTACCTGGTGCAAAGGATAGCCAAAACCATTTATTGCGACTACGTATAGTGTTTGGGCACTTTTGTAACGGTTACTGCTGGGATGGGTTATTGAATTGACATAAATTAACTTTCAATTTATTTTCTTTGTGATTTTTTATTAAGATATTAAATAATATGATGATATCCAAAACCAAGAAATGGACGAACAATATCACAGAATGGTATCCTAGAGACAACGAAGAAGAGGTAGACAAATAAGGAGATGGGAAGACGACCTACCTAAAGGATGGAGAAGCATAGCGAAAAAGAGAGCAGATTTGAAAAGTATGGAGGAGGCTTATGTGAAGTGACGCCCTGACCAAATTGCGGTGGACGATGTCACACATCGGAATTACCGAAAGAAACAATAAAATATATAAGATCGGTTACATGTAGTAACTAGTTATAAGGGTCAGCGAATAAAGGTTTATAGTATTATTTCTCTTTATTTTAATACATAACATATAAATTATATTTTTAAATATACATATAAAAAAGTGCATTTAAAAATATAAACCATACCTACTCTACCAAGCTTTATATGAATCGCTAATATGAAGCGCTCGTGGCCCCGCGGACTCAGTGTTGTGTAACCGATCACTGCGTTAAGCAACATTCGCTAGGGGCCGTTCAAGTATTACGTAAGCATCAAGGGGGGGTGGGGGGTCTCTGTTTTGCTTATTTTGGATGACATGGGGGGTGGGGGGGTCTAGATGATGATTACGTCATCGTTAGTTATTTAAGTTTTTTCGGGGATTCCCGCAAATAATACATATGCGTAGGCACTCGCTTTGAGAACTGATTAGGGGAATTACCGCGCATTAGGGAAATTACCGTGCGCTATTCACTTGTCTAATAATTCACTCTCGTGCCGGCCGGCTGCAAGTGCGCATCATCAGTATTGTTTTGTTTGGATTCTAAACGGATTGTAAGCATTGAAAGTTATCATTTGTGTTTATGTTGATGCAATTAGCCAAAGTTTAACGTCTTAATTATTTAAATTTAAATATCTTATTAGAATGTCATATCATATAGACAAATCCAAGTTATACCAAAAACTGTTCGAAAGTTTTAAAAAATCTCATACTGGGACGAAAGTGCAAAATGTACAAAAGTTAGTTAACGAAGTTTGGCGAAATTATAAATTACAAGCAAAGTCAGATAAGGAACTAGATATTATTGTATCTAAGAGAATTGAAGAAGAATTGCAAGCGGCGACTAAAAATAAATCCAATCTGCTTCATTTTTTTTCCAAGGTGAGTAAATATAAGTACAAAGTTTCTCTTTACGTTCTGTAACAATTAAAACGATTTATGAGTAAAAAATATGATGGCCTATCTCAAAGTAAAAAGGTAAATGATTGATATTTTATTTCTTAAGATCGACTCCGGCAATTGGTCACAATATACACGGTGTTTTCAATATCTGTATGTGAAGGGTTTCTGTGGAGAAAAGCTTTCAATAATATTTAAACGCTGGTTTTATTAAATACGGTGAATTTATGTAGCTTAATAAGAGAATATCCAGCAGAACTCTTAGAAATTTTTCATTTTTAGGCAACGTCTTCTACCAGTAAACCTGCAGAAAAAACACAAATTATACAGCCATTTTCTAACATTGAAAAACAGAAAGAAGATAAAATTAAAACCGGCAATGAATCACAAGAGCAATGCGAAAATAATAATAATGCAGATAAACAAAGAGCAAAACCTTCTCAAGAAGCTTTGAAAAATAAGATTACTCTACTCGAAAAAAATCTGAACGCTTTGTATTCTGCCAGAGATACTATGCCAAATTGCGCTGAAGTTGATAAACAGATCATTAAGTTGCGCGAGGAACTAAAAACAGCAAAAAATACTTTAAACAGGAAGATTCAAAACGCAGTTGCCCAGAAGAAACACAGGGATGGTATGAAAAGAAAGTTAGAAGATATTTGTCAGGAAAATCCTGAAATAAAAAGAAGACTATCTCTGAGGGATTCAGTAGGACATCCTAAACTTGAAAGCGATCAACCATTACTATTGAAAACAATTGCGGATATAGCTTTATTTGGGAGTGCATGTGATGACAGGAGACGAACGGAATCTATTCGCAGCGTAAAAACTCTTGACGAACTCACACAAGAACTGCGTAAACTAGTATTTGACATTAGTCGCAGTGCGACATATCTTCGTTTGATTCCCAGAAAATCGAATTCTACAGAGGGATGAAGACATGTATCGACAGTCCCTGTTAGGCTCATTCGTGCTCAAACTGATCACCACAAGAGCCACTTAGATAGCAAGTTCGCTGAAACATCAATCCATTATTTAGAGAACATAGCATCCATACTTGGACCAGATCAAGTATTTTTCTTATCTCAAGATGACAAAGCTCGAGTCCCTATTGGCGTCACTGCGGCAAATAAGCAAGCACCTCTTTTAATGCATATGGAATATAGAATCAAATTACCTGACCACGATTGGGTAATCGCTGAGCGTCATAAATTAATACCATCTGTTTATGCTGGTATCAAAGTTACTTCCAATATGCTAGGACAACCGCAAGCCGTCGGATATTCTGGGCCAACATTCATCGCTATTCGAAGTGGAAAGCATAGTTCATCTACTGCTAATACTCATGCTCAGGATTTCGAGACGCTTCTCGAACTTGAAGAGTTTCGTCCATTAGCAAAAACTGACCATGGACTAGTAAAACCAGTAGTAATTATGACGGTTGATGGAGGGCCAGATGAAAATCCGCGTTATCAAAAAGTCATAGGGTTTGCTATACAACATTTTAAACGACATGATCTCGATGCATTGTTTATAGCTACCAATGCTCCTGGAAGGAGTGCGTATAACAGAGTAGAGCGAAGAATGGCTCCTCTGAGTCGGGAACTGGCTGGTTTAATACTGCCTCATGACCATTTTGGGTCTCATTTGGATGAACGTGGCATTACAATTGATGAACAATTAGAAAGATATAATTTCGAATTTGCAGGAAATGTATTAGCTGAAGTATGGAGTTCAATGGAAATTGATGACTATAATGTTACTGCAAAATATGTTGAGGCTGATGAACAAGATGTTCCTGAATTTCCAGACATTAAATGGTACCCAGAACATGTGCGTGAAAGCCAATACTTGCTTCAAATTGTAAAATGTAAAAATACAGAATGCTGTCGTCCAAGAAGTGGCCTATTCAGATTACTAGACAACAGGTTTCTTCCACCACCTGCAAAAGTAAAACAAACAGTTGATGACTTGGTTTTGGATGAAGGAGGACAATTTCTTGATCTTCCAGTCAATTTAGCTCTACGCTTGAGTACTACCCTCAAAGATTTTTTGCAAATGCCCTACGATTATTTTTGTCCGACGGTAAAATTGAGGCTCTCAAGCCGAACATGCAAAACGTGTGGTCTTTATCATGCTTCCGTCAAATCATTAAATCGTCACATCGAGAAGATCCATAAAAAAGTAAACACGCCCACAGAGGGAAAAGTTAGACCTGTAAGAGTCGCTGCTCGTCGTGCTAATGAACTGATGTGCATTATTCAAAATTTAGAGCACCAAGATGTTGAATGGCTCGATGAGAGTGACGTAGACATTCCAAAATCGGATGAAAGTGAGCAGACTCACAACACTGAGCAGCAATCCAATGTCATCGATAACTTAGAATCATGGATTCAGGTTTCATGGACTGAAGACTGTTAATGTGTTCCGAAAATATTCTTTATGTTAGTTATGTTCTTTATTTCTGATTATATTTTTTTGTCATTTACTCTATGTGTATCAGTTAAACCTAATATTTTCATGAATTTTCCTATTTTAAAAATAACAATATAAAAAAACATTTATTACTAAAAATGTTTACGTAAGCATAGGGGGAGGGGGTAAGTGCTTTGCTTACTTTTGATGACAAGGGGGGCGGGGGGGTAAAAAATGGTAAGAAATCTGCTCACGTAATACTTGAACGGTAATAGGTGGTCATTGGATGGGTGACCACTTTGTGGAATTTACATTTGCGAGCGTTTCCGTGCTTCGGAAGGCACATTAAGCCGTTGGTCCCGGTTGCCAGTAAAATGGTAGTCGTTAAGCCTGGTTGAAGGACTTATGCGTCTTTGAAAATTTCAACAGCAGGCTTTGGCGACCTGCTGTTGAAATTTTCAAATAGCAGCCTGCGCCTGTCCATCTCAACACGGCAATGTGCTCACCACCTGTTACATGGGCCAAAAATACGTAATGTTTATTTATTTATAACTTTTAGGAGAACTTACAGCTAACAAAGCGAATAACATTGATATATAGTAGAAAATGGCCAATAACAAGTTTTCACAAATGCATAGAATTATCAGACTATTACGATCACTGCAGCTAGCGACAATAACAGACGGGAAACACACATACAGCAAATACAGTGTTAACAATTCCCTAAAAACTTTAAAGTCATATTTTTCCTCAGCTTACTAATGCTTGCTTTAAATGTGGGCGTATAGTATGCCTCTGCCTACCCCTTCGGGGAAAAAGACGTGACAGTATGTATGTCTAGTATCCCACCGGCATCGGGTACAGGGACCAAGCAACCGGTGGTTAGGGCTTTAGAGACAGGAACCTCCTTACAATACGTCCAGTATTAAGGAGAACCGCTTGACACAGCAGCCTCTAGCGAGCCTCTACAGGTGTACTACTCTTTGCTATCAGTCTGTGCACAAATTGGGTTAAATAGGGGTTGTAAGTGTATATGGAACATTCTTTATTTTAACAGATATTAACACCAAATTATTGAAAACCTGCTTCTGATTAAAATTAAATAGACACGTTGTAAACCTTGAGGTTGTACAGGACCCTACGGGAGATAAATAAAAGTAGAAGTAGTTAGAAAATAGTATGATATTTCCCGATAGGGCCAAAAGTAGTATAGTCAGGGTCGCGGGTGTTGAATATAGGTAGGCAACCGTAAGGTGGACTCTGCCGCGAGAGGCCGCGGAATCTGGACTTATCTGAGGGAGGGCCAGGTGATCTTCCACGGGTCGGATGTTGTTCCTCTCGCAGTCGTAGGGTTCTCCGGCTGGGCGACGGTTTCCACTCCCGGTCTAGGCGCGACCAGGAGCCTCGGAGCAGCGCTCGGCCAACAAGTAGTAGGTATAGTGGTGAAACCGTCAAGGTTCACCCGTAACAAAGGACCCTGGAAGACAGAAGCCTGGGGTAAGAACCTCAGCCGGAAACCTAAAAGGCTTCCAGCCTCTCCTCAGGCCCAGGTTGGCTGGAGAGGCGGGTAGTCTTACATATAGGTTGTAGGTGGTAGGTACATAGAATAAAATTTAGTAAGGGTTGGTTGGCACACTTGTGAAAATTATAGTTTTATACATACTCCTACCCACTTATAGCTATGGCTGAAAATTAGCGATTGTAATAAATTTAGAATTTATAAAAATAGCTATTAATTGCGGTAATACATACGCTGAATAGGAAATAGGTAAGAACACTATAGATAGAATTAGATTTAAACACTCCTTACTGTAGAAACAAAAGTTAGTAAGAATGATTGATTATAATTAGAACTTACCGGGATATTCCGGGTTCATTATTTTAACAAATATTTTATAAGTGAATATTGTTTTAGGAAAGTACTTTTGTGTGGTAGTACACAGTATCGTAATAGACAAATATAGTTTGTTCTCGAAACTTCCTGTCAACTGCTTATATAGGGCCCAGGGGTGAATCGAGGCGCGGGAGACGGGACCTCGAACTCCCCTCCACGCTTATACGGAGTAACTTCAATGCCGCATCAGTCTGATAGATGGCGTTAGTCGTATGATGGCGCGGCTCGACCACGCATCATTACAATGTGTATTAGGATTTTCCTAAATTCTACCCTTACCCTTAAAAGCTTAAAACAGGGTATCAAATTTTTGTATGAAAACTTAATAGAAAACTCATACGGGGCCATAGGTTTGAGGTATGGGATGCAGCGTGTGTTTGAAGTATATCACGGGCGAAGCCGGCACAGCTAATATAAATATAAAGTGCTTTAGTCAGTTCTGATACCGACTCACTCTTATTAAATAATAGGTGACCCCCGCGGCTTCGCCCGTGACATATTTAGAACCCCCGTCGCACCCACTTTATTCTTATATCTTTATACTGTCTCGGGGGCGCAGTGGTAGTGTATGCGACTGCCGCGACTGAGTTCGATTAGAAAAAATAAGAATTAAAAATCGGACATACCATGGAGGAATAATCATCGAAAGGAAAATACTTTGAAAAAAGAAATCGAAATACGGCAAAACGCTTCGCTCCATTTACACTTACCGGGGACGGTAAGTGCACTTCGTAAACATAAAAGTTAGTCAAAATTATGAAGAAAAGCAAAGCGCTCGTGGCCCCGATGACTCAGCGTTCTGTAAACGATCACTGCGTTAAGGAACTTCCGCTATAGCTGATCACGGATGAGTTAGCATTTTGTAGCATTTACATAATTATGCGAGCGTTTCCGTGCTTCGGAAGGTAAAATGACCATTTTCAATACGGCAATGGGCTCACCACCTGCTACGTGGGATAAAAATGCATACGGTGAAATGTGGGCATATAGTATGCCTCTGCATAGGTACCCCTTCGGAGATAGTTGTGACAATATGTAGGTATGTATAATTGTGTTTGTGTAAAAAAAAAAAAAAAATTGAAGCGCTCGTGGCCTAGCGGTCTCAGTGTTCTGTAAACGATCACTGAGTTACGCAACTTTCACTATGGCTGGTCCTCGGATGGGTGACCACTTTGTGGCATTTAAATTTGCGAGCGTTTCCGTGCTTCGGAAGGCACGTTAAGCCGTTGGTCCCGGTTGCCAGTAAAATGGCAGTCGTTAAGCCTGGTTGAAGGCCTTATGGGCGGCTTGAAAACTTCAACAGCAGGTAGCCACAACTTGCGTCTGTCTATTTCAACACGGCAATGGGCTCACCACCTATTACGTGGGACAGGAATCCACACGGTGAAAAGTGGGCATATAATATGCCTCTGCCACCCCTTCGGGGATAAGGCGTGATGGATATTTATTTATTTATGTATAATTATAAAAAAATATCTGCCTGTCTGCAGTCCGTGGCAAAAACAGATTTGTTATAACAATATAGATTGTATTAACTATCATCCCCAGATGACGGCTTAAAATCAAATAAAATAGAAATATTTAGTATGAAAACATATTTATTTGCAAAATATATAACATACATTTTCCTTAGATTACATATATTATACAATATTTATATTATTATTACTAGTAAGTATACTAAGTATAAGTAACTACGTACTTGGTGCAAAGAAGCACTCCGCCACGTCAATAAAAAGAATCATTGGATTGGATCAACATACAACTAGCCCAATTTTGCACCGGGTACTGCTGTTAGAGGTGTGTTATATAGTTAGTACCTCTATGTATTATTATTACTATAACCTATTCGTAATTATTTGTATTTTTAATGTATAAATAAAAAAATAACATCTTAGACCGTACTTATTTTAAAAATATTTCGCAGTTTATATAAAAAAATATGTTAAGTATAGTGAAATATTAATATTTCAACTAAGACTACAAAAAAAACAGCAAGCTATTATCAAAGAAAAATTTTACGATGTTTTTAAAACGAACTAAGAATTTCTTTTTCACATACATCATCCACTTCTGACCTAAGGATCATTTTTCAAGTGTTTAGCTCATCAGAAGTTAATTTAATAGTACGTTACGATGTAAGTGCGTTATGATGGTATAACGCACGAGGCGGTTTTTTTTTTTATTAATCAAAACAACATTAACAATTGTTTCTAGCACTAAAAATAAACCTGTAGGGTTAGTACACAGTGCGAAGAATATAACAAAACTCATCGAACAAAGGTATGACACCACAGTACCTACGTTAATAGTTAGTTTTGTTGATTTATCCAATACAAAAATACAAATAAAACAATACAAAGTCAGCATTCTGAGGAACCACGTAAGGAATTTTTGGTAATTATTTACAGCTGAAAATAATTATTAAGTGTAGTACCTAACTAGTACTACACTTGAAGTGAGGTACAACATTTGAAGTAATAAGATTTAAGACTTTGTTTAAATTTTCTCGCGATAAGTTATTTTTTAGGGAAGTGGGTAGTGCATTAATAAATCTTGGTAGCAGATACTGAACGGTGCGTTCACCGTACATATTGTTAGATCGCGTTATACATAGACGTTCATGAGCAACTGCACGTGTGTACATAGGGTGATCCACTTTATTGCATAAGCTTACATTAAAATATTGTTCTTTAACCAAATTATATTTAAATTAAATATGTACCGGCAGGACTTTACAATGATGGAATAGTCCAAGTTCGTCATTTTTAAAATTTATTTTTATATTTAGATTAACTAGCTGTTTTAATATCTGTACTTGTAGTTTCAGTATTCTGTTTAAATATGTTTGGAATGTACGCCCATAACTACTAAGACCATATAAGATATGTGATTGTGCTAGTGAGTTATAAAGCATTAATTTGACCTTGAAAGGTAGGCGACCTTTAATGATTAAGTTAGCTAAAAACTGTCTAAGTTTGTTGCAAACATGGTCGATGTGGTAGCCCCAATGTAAGCTACTATCCATTACCAGACCCAACTAAGTGTGTTTAGATACAAGCTCAATCGCTGGACAGTTACAGAAGTTTGGCAAAGATGCATGTAGGCAGCTGTGGTCATGTGCTATTAGATTTTGTAATAAGTGTTGTTTCATGTAAGGCGATCTAATATGCAGCAATTTAGTTTTATTTACATTTAAAACAAGTCCAGCATCATGACACCATCGAGCCAAGCTGTTAAAGTCGATCTGTAAAGAATTTAAAATCTCAGACAGGTCAGATCCACCAATGACCAAACATGTATCATCAGCAAACTGATAACATGTGCTGTATTTAATATGTCTATTCATGTCATTGACGAAGGAAAGAAAGTTAGAGAGGGCCTAGGACGGATCCTTAGCACGAGCCGTAGGCAAGGGCGTAATTGAGCCCCGTGAGTGTAAAATGAGTTTATCCAATATACACGCACGTATATCGTACTACGTTTTTCAACACACTTAGAAGGAAACAGAATAATAAATCACTAAAAGTATTTAAGTAATATGCCCTACATAAAACTAAACTAACTAACTATCTTCACGCTGTATCCCTGACGGGGTAGTCAGAGAGGACAGATCGCCAGGCTTCGCGATCCATGCATACTTCTTTCGCTTCTTCGAGATTCATCAATCGCTTCATACACGCACGTCTGGGTATCCGAGTACTTTTGACCTTTCCGTTTTTGAGCAATCTGCTCACGTGGTCTTCATATGTAAGTCTCGGCCTTCCCTGACTCCTTCTACCCTCTACTTTTGAACAATATATATTCTTCGTCAATCGTTCCTCACTCATTCGTTGGACGTGTCCAAACCAACGGAGCACGCCCTTTTCCAGCTTAATGCTGACACTTTCATTCAAACCTGCCATATTGCGTATCACTTCGTTACGTATTCGGTCGGCCAAGGTAACGCCGCACAATTTTCGAAGTGATCGCATCTCCACAGCATTCAATTTACTTTCATGCATCTGCTGACATACCCAGGTTTCACTACCGTAAAGCAAAGTTGGCACTAGCACTGCGTTATGAATCGCCATTCGTGCTTCTTTTACGATGCTTTGTCGCTTTACTAACTGGGACAAAGCACCGTTAACTTTGTTTCCGGCAGCTACTCGCCGTTCTACATCCGAATCACATCTTCCATCCGCGCTAAACATACTTCCTAAATACACAATATAGGTAACTATAACATCAAAACACCGAAAACACTCGTTTAATTCTATAAAAGAAGTCAAAAACTTTTTCGAACTACATATGATTATAGTTGTTATTATTACATGTTTAGACCTAAGATAAAGTTTAGACACAAAGAAAATTAGAGAAAAATGGCGCGCACATTATTTTTTTGCCTTAGCTGCCGTAGGCTAAAGCTACTACATAGGTACAGCCTAGTTATTGAAATACTAAATTAATATCTTTTTTATTAAATAAGACTATTAACTGTTAATTTGTAAACATAACTAAATAATGGTATGAAAATAAACGTTTATTTGTTATATTTTAAGTAATACAGTTTATTTATAATTAAATAATATTTACATACTGTTTCTATGACAACCCTTGCTGTTTAAAAAAAAAGCAAATAGTGCGGTTATAGAATATAACTTCACTGTTTGGGTTCATAACGCACGCGTGCTTTATAAGCTGCTTTATATATCTAAAACCGATGAAATTAGATCTACTTTATGAGCAAGTGCGTTTTAAAAAATTCCAACTGAACAAAGATACAAGCAAGCAAATCAATAAAAGACACAAATCTAATATGCGTTCTTATGTGGTAACGTCATTGAGTTATAATACTATAGAGTCACAATCAGACAAATAAAATGTCCGCGCCGAAACTCGGCGCACGCTGCGAAGTGCGCAGAGTTTTTGTTTAGTTGTAAGGCGACCGCAATCCTCGTACAACGTCCGTGATGCCAAAGTGGTCGGTTGTTTCCTGCCCAAATAACAGCAGATACGTGACAAAAAAGGATGGTGTCTCATATTTTAGGTAAGTATCAAAACGAATTTACGTATTTATGTATCCACAGTGCGTGTTTACATTTAAATTTCAAAAAAAAACATTTTCTTAGCAAAAATAAAATGCTGACCGCCCGACCGCGCATCGCGTCTTAAGTGTATCTCTTTCACACTTTAGATAAATATGTAAGAGTAAAAGTGAAACAAATAGTGTCGCGTCCGAGAGTGACTTGCAAATTGTGTTCTAACGGAAATCTATGGAGCGGATTGACACTAAATATTTTTTAAGTTTATGAACTAAATATTTATACTTATGTATTACCATGTTGCTGAATGTTTTATTTTTTAGATTTTCGTACTAAAAATAGGTCGATTGCGTTTTACTATTTTAAGGTATAAATAATTAAGTACAATATTTTTGTTTTTAGTTTTCCTCGAAACCCCATAAGATGCTCAGAATGGATAGTTATTATAGCAAAAGCCCGAAATGAATTAAACTTCAAGCCATATAAAGGGACGGTTGTATGCTCCAATCACTTTCCTCTTCCAGACATTTATACAACAACGAAAGGTTTTAGCAGGCTTAACAAAAATGCAAAACCTACTTTACAAGTAAGAATTTATCCTTTTAAATGAATTTATTATATTTAACTGACGATTTCGATTCAATTTGAGTTTCTAAGTTCTAATACATAAAACCTTTATTTCTCATATTAATTTTGTTTTATTCTGCTCTCTGCTCCACGTATAACCACTACTTACTTAATTTACTAGTGCAATAATATGATAGGTGGATGAAATAAAAATACTGAAACCTTTTTTGACATCAGATGGTAGTTTCGGAGTTCTTCTAGGTATATTTTAACTCACTCTTTTATACAGTCTAATTTTGTTATATATTACTCTTTACATTTTACATTATACACTCCTTTTAGGCAAGTGCACTACATCTAGGAACACTGCATTGCTTACCATCAGGCAACTTGTGGTCAAGCGCTTGCCTAATTTGATATAAAAAAAAAAAAATATTTGAGTATCAATAACGTCTCCACTGCTGACTTGTTCCCTATTCGTACGCAAGCCCATAGTGAATGATGATGACAACGCATACGAGCGATTTTGAACATTATGCAATCGGCCTAACGCCTAAATTCGAGCAAATGTCATTTTGAACTTTGTTATATTAAATGTAGGTATGTAGAACGGCGCTCGGACATTTTTTGAGTGTTGTCTGTTTATGATTGTGACTCTATAGTATTATAACTCAATGGGTAACGTCCACAAAAGACTGGCAGCCTTTACTTTTTTATGGCATTACTATCCCATCATTATGTTTAAAATAAAATTATAAATACTCACCATTTCCTAGTTCAAATTATTTCATACTGTTAAAATCTGACTTTTTATAAGCAATAAGTACTGTACCTTAGACTTAGTTACGATTAGATTTATTTAAAAAAATAATAAACATATATTCTTTCGCTTCCTGCAGATTCATCAATCGCTTCATACATGCAAGTAATAATTGTTTTCTAGGTTAATCTTCGGTATGTATTACTATAGAGTTATAATACGTGATACAGTACTATCCTGTAGGTTATAGCGCAATGCAGGGTTCATTTATTCCCATTAAAATTCAGTTAAATTTAAAGCAAGTAGGAAATTGTAAGTTAATGTAGTTTATTTAAGTTATTCTTAGCCTTGCTTATTAATATTAGATACATACATACTTACTTATTATTAGGATATTGTACCTATTATTATCTATTAGGTACTTACGACAAACCTAGTACAATAGTCTAGTAAAATGAAATGCTCGAAGCACCGCTAACTCAGTGTTCTGTAAACGATCACTGCCAGGAAGGGGGGGGGGGGGAAGGGGGGGGTCAGATAAAGGAGGCCGCTTAATTGTAAAGAAAGTTACACCATTTTGTTTTCCTAAGAGTAAACAAGTTTCTAAGTGATGAACTATCTCGGATAGATGTCACTGATCAATATAACGATCACGATAATAATACCTAATATAAATTTAACGATTTACATTTTTTTTATTATCTATTAACATTAATTATTTTATATTAGAGTATTTGACATTAGCAACAAGGCCATAAAAAAAGAACATGACACGTTACTTCAAATTATGAAAATGTATACTTCAATATTTCAATTCGTTGTTTTGTTGCTTGTTTAGTGGAATTTCGTGAAAAATACGTTTTGTGTGTGTTATAATAATCCTTACGATGCCTCACCGCTGTGCAGCTGAGCTTTTGCTAGTGTTACTTTGTTACTGTATTTTGTTTGTGTTACTTTATGATCTATATGCATAAAGATATTTTCAATAAATATGCAAAATAAAATTATTATATTATTATTTTATTTGTCGTCTCTTTATCGCGTTTAATGTTTCAGTTGTAAATTGTGCAGCTATTCTACGTCTAAGTACAGTGGGCAAAGGATATAAGTATACCGGGCCGCCCTATAAGGATCGTCTTTTATCAGAAACTTATAATTTTTTATGACATTTGATTTGGTTATTATATATGAATGTAACCATACAAATCCTCATAAAAGTATTTACGGGTTTACTGAAAAACATCAATCCTTATAGTGCGACTCGGTATACTTATATCCTTAACACACAAATAATAATATAAATATATATATATAACGAGAACGTTAGGAAATGTAGATAGCGCTTCAAATTCATTGGCACAGATATACCGATTTTTGATCACTGCGTTAAGGGCCACGAGCATAAATAAATAAATTGATTTAAGATTACGCAGACATTTTGGCGGCAGCAGCTGCAGCGACTGCAGCCGCCTTCTTCTTGACTGCTAGGGCAGTGCGTTGTTTTGCTTGGATTTTCATCTTCTGGCTTTTTGACAGTTTTCTCTGCTTCTTTTGTTCACTATTCGCTGCAAAGAGATAGCATTATATTAGAGTTGGGTTGTCTTTAATAAAAACACTTGTACTGTTCTACTTATTAATTATTAAAACCGGACCGGTTTCGCCTTACGGCAATCACAAAGGTTAGCACATATATTATGATGTCATTGAGTACAATCATCATCATCCGAGCTTCTGCATCAGTTGAGTCTCGCGACGCCCGGGGTCCGCTTTTCTGCATTTGCTCCTCCACTTCGCACCGTCGTCGGCAGTTTGTATTTGTTTGAGCCCCGGAGATATGCTAGGGCCTCTTATACCCTCAACTACTATTACTATTATTTATATTAGACTACAACTTTGTTTTCTTAAATTCAGCCTGAGCGTTAGTGTCATTTCACAGTGACTCTAAAAAATGCTATTTACTTTGTGAATCTATTATTTTATTTATTAAAATAATGTCTGCAATATTCACTATAAAATAATGTCATTTATTTTGAGAATTTATTGATATTTCTCAAAGCAAATATTTATTTTTAAGAGTGTCAAATCGGACATTGCCAAAACAAAAAAAAAAGAGTTTCGAACTTGTGTCGAATGACAAGATTTGCGCGGGATCTTGGTAAATGGCGGCCGCTTGCTGTAATTATTTTCCAAAGCTAGTGCATTAACCTTGTGCTATGTTTAAAAATGGTAGTTTCGTAGACATAAAAGTTGTGTAAACGTGCTATAGTGAAAGACAGTGATACATTGCAGTAAAAAACTATTTTACAACTTGTCGTGCAAATTCCACTGAAAGCCCCAATAACTCACGTTAATGGGGCAAGGCTACAGGACCTATGACTAGACTTGACATCGTCAAAGAACTTGACTGGACTAAATTAGAAGATAAGATTGAAGAAATATGATATAAAAAATAAGATTTGGCTAAAAGGTCTTCGTAACCAGGCCATACAATAATTATAAAAAAAAATATCGACAGTCCTATCTTGTGCTTTTTTTTGGCTTTGCGGATTAGTCACCGCAATGGCTTGTGCTCGTGGCAGGTGGGCTGTATGCTTATATCCTTGGCTGACAAACCCAGAGGCTGTCAGTTCCATACCTCCATAAAGGGCGCCATAATTGAAGTATAATTGAAGTATTTGAAAAAATAATCTTGAATCAAATGCTATCCCATTTTAATAGTCATAAAATACTCCATGCGAATCAATTTGGGTTTACGAAAGGGCGCTCAACTTCCGATGCTGGTGTTGAGTTATTAAAATGTATTCATGAAGCTTGGGAAGACAAGCACGATGCATTAGGTATATTTTGCGATCTATCAAAGGCTTTTGACTGCGTTCAACATGAAACGCTGTGCAAAATTACACCACTATGGAGTAAGAGGCAAAGCTCTCGACCTTCTGTCTTCATATTTGAACAATAGAATACAGAGGGTCGATATTAATGGTACACGTTCTGTAGGATCCATGGTTACAATGGGTGTGCCGCAAGGCTCGATACTTGGGCCATTCTTGTTCCTCATTTATATTAATGATTTACCATTTTATGTAGGGGACAGGAATAGGATTGTTTTGTTTGCAGATGACACCTCATTAATTTTTAAAATTATAAGACAATTAGATAACTATGACGATGTAAACAATGCAATTGCAAGAGTAGTTCATTGGTTCAGCTCAAATTATCTTTGCCTTAATGAAAATAAAACTAAATGTATAAAATTTACTCTACCAAATGTAAAACAAGTTGCGGTCAATGTTCAACTGAATGGACAAGTGTTAGAGTTTGTAGAATCAACTGTGTTCCTAGGTATAACTATTGATGCCAATTTGCAGTGGGGCCCACACATAGAAAAGACAGCCTCTAGATTAAGTTCGGCTGCATACGCTGTAAAAAAGATCAGGACTCTAACAGATGTGGATACGGCTAGAATGGTTTACTTCAGCTATTTTCATAGTATTATGTCTTACGGTATTCTCCTTTGGGGGAGTGCTGCAGATTTAAATATTATTTTTGTTCTACAAAAGCGGGCTGTACGCGCTATTTATAATTTGGGCCCCAGAGTTTCTCTCCGAGAAAAATTCAAAGTAAATATTCTAACCGTACCATCACAATACATTTTTGCCAATCTTATGTATGTCCAGAAAAATCTATAACAGTTTTCTAAACTCAGTGATAAACATAATATAAACACTAGAAATAAAAATAATCTTTCAGTCCACCACAGTCGACTACATAAGATTGGCGATTCTTTCCAGGGTAACTGTATACGCTTTTACAACAAGCTTCCCTGTGACCTGAGAAATTTACCTTTAAATAAATTTAAAAAGTTTATTAAAAACAAGCTTTGTGAAAAAGGATTTTACTCCGTTACAGACTATTTGCAGGACAGGGACGCCTGGAAATGATCTGCTGGCAAAGTGAAATAATATTAAATTGTACATAGGCCATCAAAAAAAAAAAGCCTTCCTAAGTTTCTTGCCGGTTCCTCTCAGGTGGGCCGCGTTCCGAACCGGTGGTCGCTTTAAATATTTTAAATAGTGTATGACATTTTGTAAGCGCCGTTAAAATGGTCTATGCCAAATAAAGATATTTTTATTTTATTTTTATTTTATAAGACAGGATTTATGTTGTTTTATACTGACCTGCGGCTAGTACATGCCTATTGTTGGCAGTGCGGGCAAGTTCTCCCAGCGTGTTAGCCAGCGCGGTCCCGAGACGAGCGCATTCGGCTCGCGAAGCTATCGTCGCGCGAAGAGCTAGTGTTGCCAGTCTGAAATTATAATAAAACTGTATCCCTGACGCGGTAGTGAGAGATGACAAATCGCCAGACTTTGCGATTCATATACACTTTGTGAAGCGCTTGTGGTCCCGCGGACTCAGTGTTCTGTAAACGATGACTGCGTTAAGCTACTTTCACTATGGCTGGTCAAGGATGGGTGACCACTTTGTGGTATTTACATTTGCGAGCGTATCTGTGCTTCAGAAAGCACGTTAAGCTGTTGATCCCGATTGCCAGTAACATGGCAGTCGTTAAGTCAAGTGGAAGGCATTATGGGCAGCTTGTAAAATTTCAACAGCAGGTAGCCACAACCTGCGTCTATGTATCTCAACACGGCAATGGGCTCACCACCTATTACGTGGGTCAGGAATACACATGGTGAAAAGTGAGCATGTATTATGCTCACTTTTCACCATGGGGATAAGGCGTGACTGATAAAAATATACCGCTTTGATTACTCATTAAACTACTTTGTTGTTTTAATTTCTGCGTCGTCTCTTCGTCCGTGATCAGTGGGTGCACCTTTAGCAAGTGGGGCCCCGGAGATTTTGGTGGAGTGTCTTCCATTCAACACTAAGTACTTATTTCGCTTCCTGCACATTCATTAATCGTCGACAAGTGTATTTATATTTATTTATTTATTTATTTATGTTTGTGGCATACAAAAGTCTTGGAATGGTTGGACCAACTAATTGAATCGGGCGTTTAAGTATCGTATCCGTCCGTAAAATAGAGAAGGAGGGGCGGATCCCATCATGCCCTCGATTGGTCAATCCTAACGCACTACGGTCAACGATAACCTCTACTAATTGTATCGAAGGAAGACGACACGAACTCCTCAAGGAAAGGGATGTAGGACAGGTGATAGGTAACCTTACACTCCAGGTTATCAAAAATGTACAATACTGGTTGTCAAAACTACTGCACAGAGCGCAAAGAAATTAAGTACCTATGCAGGCCGCGGGGGCCTGAGGATGGTGAGTGGGCTGCTCGCCGTTCTTATAGAAGCAGGCCCCGGTCGGTGGCGCGGCGTGAGAGCTACACGCATGCCCTTTACCCCCTCAAGGAAGTGGTTTAAACTCGATCCCCCAAAGAGGCTAGATAACACTCGAACACCCCAAAGAGACAGGATAACACCCGAACATCCCCTGAACGAGGCCACGGTAGCGGACAAAGTCTGTCGGGAACCCTGGGGCTATCCTTCCGAGGGCTCACCCGGGACTCCCGGCTATACACAAATGGGTTCTCTATTATGTTAACTAACGTTTTTTTTTATTCTAATCGTTATTTGTCATTCAGTTTGTGTGTGAATCATGATTAGGGCAAAAAAACTTAGAAAATAAGTAAAGTTCCAGCGCACCCTTCCTCCCTACTTCAGGAGAGCTCTGAAGTAGGGAGGATAGATGACTTTCTTTCCTTCGCTAGTCTCTCGCTCCTGTGGAGACGTCAGCATCGGTAGCTTCATTGGATCTCAGGGCCTAGTAGCTGGAGAAGGCATTTAAAGAGGCGGTGAAGAGAAATAAAATACAGCTTTTAAAGAATATAAAAACTTCAAGAGAGAGATAAGACTAGAAATAGAAGATCACGCGGATTTGCTTCTGTCTCTCAGTAAGAGCTATGACTTAGAAAAGGAGAGCTTAGAGGAAAGGACTGGACCAGTGACAGAAATGGTACTTGAGAAAAACGGAAAGAGAAATGACAATAGAAAATCGACATAATTCCTTTGCGAACTGTACGTAGTTTTGATTTTAGTGATAGATGTGTGCACGCACCTGCCCGCCAACTCCTGCTGGTCCACATCCAAGTCGCAGCCAACGGAAGTCGCGTTCTTGCTCTTCAGCGGCATCTGCCAGCGAGACTGTATGATAATATTATGATTTCTAACTTTAAAATTATATAAATCCGCCTCCACCGCCTCTTTAAATGCCTAACTTTAATATAAAATTAGGTAAGGAAATGACAAGATAAAAAAAACACATTTGATTTAGGCATCTAAAACTTTTTCACATTGCTGTGGTTGTATCAAAAACTCTCCACATCATAATTTCAAAATCGTGCCCAGAATGCCCGACATCGTAATGATGTCGGGCATTCTGGGCACGACTAGGCACTTAGTATGGCAAACGATACCCCACAACGTAAAGCTTAGCAGTCTGAAACTATTCCCCCGGCAAGGGAAAGGATGTAAGGACGAATCCCGCTCGAAATACACAATTGGTGGAATGCATATAGTATGTCTCTGCTTTTTCTTTTGTTTTTTAAACTATTGCATAGTTTTTATCGCGCGTTTTGAGTGGGCTTTAATCAAGAAATTCCGTAAGGAAAGAAACCTAAGACGAAGGTCGAGACGAGGTCACACGAAGTTCACCAAGCACGGCCAAGCGTTGACTTAACGTGTATGTACATATATTATATGGTACGATTGTACGAAGCTCGCACGGATCGAGACGTGATGATAGTGAGTGTGAGTGTGAGGGTGAGGATGACGGTGACTGTGAGAGTGAGGGTGGAGTGAGGGTGAGAGTGAGGGTAAGAGTGAAGGTGAGGGTGAGGGTGAAGTTGTTTTTTTTTTATAATTTTTTATTTTATTTTTAGGTTTTTTTTTAGTGTAACTTGAATTAATATAAAAAAATAAATAAATATCCATCACGCCTTATCCCCGAAGGGGTGGCAGAGGCATATTATATGCCCACTTTTCACCGTGTAGATTCCTGTCCCACGTAATAGGTGGTGAGCTCATTGCCGTGTTGAAATAGACAGACGCAAGTTGTGGCTACCTGCTGCTGAAGTTTTCAAGCCGCCCATAAGGCCTTCAACCAGGCTTAACGACTGCCATTTTACTGGCAACCGGGACCAACGGCTTAACGTGCCTTCCGAAGCACGGAAACGCTCGCAAATGTAAATGCCACAAAGTGGTCACCCATCCGAGGACCAGCCATAGTGAAAGTTGCGTAACTCAGTGATCGTTTACAGAACACTGAGACCGCTAGGCCACGAGCGCTTGAATTAATATCAAAGAAAAACAAATGTATGCTATGCAATAGCTTTACCGCGGCAGTCTCCGAGTGCCACACGTCTTTTATTTTTTTAATATGTGGCTCGTCAAAATGGCGTCACCCGCCTGATGATAAGCAAATACGACGAGCCGTGATTGGGGCCGCTATCTCAACCCGCGCGGGGCTCCGATAGCGACCCTCAACTTGGCGACCCAGAAATATGCCTTTTCACGCTTCTCTTAAAGGACCCAGAATTGTAAGAGGAGGGAAACACATGCGCTGGCAGAAATTTCCTTCCGGGAAAAATAAATTTTATTTATTTATTTATTTCTTTTGCAGAAGGCTTACAGACTAATAGTTACATAGACTACTTAATTATTAAATTAACAACGCACACATGACTATAATGTATGTGTGTATAATTATAACTGTAGACAAAGTCAAGGGTAACAGTAAGTTGTCTATATATTTATTTAAAGGATAAAATTAACAAAACGAGAAATTAAAAGAAAGAGATTAACAACACATTTTCCGTCAAAGCGGTCAATATTGCTCGTAGACTTCAATACAGCTTTACAAATGGCAATGGGCCGGCATTGCTACTTATTTGGCAATTCCTCCGGCAAAGGAAAAGGCCCAAAGCCACTTTAAAGGGACACAAGGCCACGTTAAAAAAACACTTTTTAAGTGCTGCTCCTTTCCTTTGCCAGGGAATTCTTGAATTAAGTGGCTATGCCAGTAAATTGCTTCCTTTGAAGTGCTGCGTCATTTCCCTTGTGGGGGAATTGTTTTATTGGCGTTGGATATCCCATTTATCGAGGAAGGCTGAAAGCTATTCCTATATCATTACGCTACTATCCTCAAGAGCGGAGCAGTAATCATAAATGTTGAAAAATCAGGCATTTATAATACATTATTGTAGAATTTATAAACGACGGGATTAAATCAAAACAGGTGTATATTGTCACGGGCGAGGCTGTGTCATATACACACATAGTCAGTTATATTTTGTATTATTTTCATGCCATTTTTATGTTCTAGAAAATAATTCATAACAGATGTCTACACCTGTTAGTGATTTTGTAGGAATTGTCACAGATTTGTATAATGTGCGCTTCTAAATTTATTAATAGGTACCGATTACTGAAGCGCACGTAAGCCAGTCTTTACATATTTATCCTGCACCCACGCATCACGAATATAATGTATACTAAAATTGTAATAAATGAGTAAGCGTATTTGTTTAGTTTGCGTTTTAACAAAGGTTTTTGAGGCCGTAAACTGGATCATAAAATGACGGCTAAAAACCCATTTCGTTGTGCCGAATTATTTGGGTCGCCATAAAGTTATTTTATTTGATTTAAAACTAAAATGAGAGAATACTACACAACTATCTACGCTCGTTTGAATAATCTAGATTTTAATTATTAATCGACACACAAAACGCCCATATCCCCAAGTTCTTGTGCAGGGTAAAATAAAGAAAAAAAATTGTGTGTACACAGAAACTACTTTCCAACATTTTTTTTACTGCTTTAAAATTTCTCTCATACGTCGATAAGAAAGATAATAATAATAATTTTAAGCTATAAAATTTTTCTCAACGTTGATAAGGAACCATTCCCATTCATACGAAAAGAATGGGAATGGTGTAAAAAAAAAAATTTTCTTTCGATAAGTATCGTATATACTTTTGTATGTTTTCATATTCATCAATTACGCCTTTTCCCCGAAGGAGTGGCAGAGGCATATTATACATACGCCAACCAGTCCGACCAGAGAATTTCACATTTTCGTATCCAATGTAATACGTGGTGAACCCAGTGCCGTGTTGATATAGACAGACGCAGGTTGTGGCTATTAGCTGTTGAAATTTTCAACCCGCCCAAAAAGCTTTCAACTTGACTTAACGACTGCCTTGTTACTGGCAACCGGGACCAAGACCTTAACGTGCCTTCCGAAGCACGGAAATACTCGTAAGTATAGAAATACCACGAAGCGGTTAACCCATCCGTAAACAGAACGTTTCTCAATACTCAATCGACCCTTGAGGCTAGTTTTTGCCTTTTGAAATACGGAACTGAGTCAGCGGGGCCACGAGGCTCCTACTTTACTACTTACGTACGTATTTAATGAAAAACTGTTTATTTGGAATTACAAGCAGACACTACAATTCAATTTATCTGTATTGATAATAAAATTAGAAACTAAACAGGCAAGAGCGATACTAATTAATAAAAGAAAACCATCTGCATTTCCTCTTAAATAAACATTTCTGGTAAAGCTAGAACATTCTAAATTCCGAGCTAATGTCAAACACTCTGATTCTTTGTCGGAAAACCTCGTTTCGTGCGGTACTTACATTAAAAATGCTCTTTGAAAAATTACAAGCAATTTTAAGATACCGGTAGATAATATATTTTTGTGTAAGTACTTTTATTAAATCAACATTAATACTCCATACTTTTTTAATATTTAAAGCTGAAGAGTTTGTTTGTTTGGTTGGTAAAATATTTTTGTTGCGATAGCCCATTTATTGAGGAAGGCTATAGGCTATATATCATCACGCTAATGTCCTGGAGAGCGGAGCAATATTCATAAATGTCGACAAATCGGGCAAATTTTCATACATTATTGTAGAATTTATAAACGACGGGATTAAATAGGTGCAACGGGAGGTCGAAGTATATCTCGGGCGAAGCCGTGGGATCACGTGGTTGCTAAATATGCATAGAAAGGGTAAACAGTCTCCGAATAATATGATTAATACAATTAAATACTTATTGAACGATGATGATGATGAGAATGCTTTTAATTACGTACTAAGTAAATACTTAGAAATTTTACAGAATGGTCATCACAATTATGTTCTTAAATAATGCCACTGTTATTCCTTGTGATATTAAATGATTACAAGTCCAAAATGATTGTAATGGATCCAATTTCTTAAAAAAAGTACTCCATGAGAAGCTCCGTGAACACAAATCCACTTCATGGGCATGTATATTCTTATTTTTATTTTTTTTCAGTGTGTATGATATTTTAAGCTTAGTTTTTAGATTTGAAATATTGTATTTAGTCTATTTAAAAGATTGGCAGGAGAATAGTGACAAAAATGAATCTTTAAAGAATATATAGCGCTCGTGGCCTCGTGGCCTCCGAGGATAAGGCGTGATGGATAAATAAATAAATATAAAAATAAGGCGGGCGTCGCCATTTTGACGTGCCAAATATAAAAAAAACTATATTTTTTAATTGTGACATACTTTTGAGAATGAGAGAATGACATATATTTAAATTACTTATTTACCTTGTAGCCATTTGGGCAAATGCCGAAAAGATATTTGTCGAAAGTTTGTTTGAACTCGTCAGCGAAAATGAGGGCAGCACCTTCATTGATCTGTAAAAGAAATTTAATCAAATAAATAAATAATATAATAAAATGGGATATTCATTATGGATTTTTTTTATACGAAAGTAAAATAGTAGATTATGGTACAAGTGTGTAAAGTTGATGATTACCGCTGAGGCGCTATTGACACCCGAGCCTTAAGGCGAGGGTCTAAAGAGAGCTGAAGACGGTAATCAATACACACGTATATCATACGACGTTTTTCAATACACTTATGAATAATATAATACTAAATAATACAAATTAGCTTATTTTTAAACGCGCACATTGACCACAGAGTAAAGAATGAGGTTTCTTTTTTTTTGTTAAAGTTGTTGTATAATGTTTTAAACAAAGAGAAAACAAAAGTTATATTTAAGTGAAAGTGGCTTTGACTGCCTCTGTGGCGCGGTGGGAGTGCATCCGACTGCTACGCAAGAGTTCGTGGGTTCGATTTCCACCCAGGATAAAACTTTGTGTGATGAGCGCGATGGTTTATTCTGTGTCTGGGTGTAATTTATCTATAACATGTATGTATTTAGAAATATATAAGTATGTTTATCAGTTATCTGGTTATCATAGCACAAGCTCTGCTTAGTTGGGAATCAGATGGCGTTGTGTGAGTCGTCCCAACGATATTTATTTATTTATTTATTTTATTAAAGTTTTGTTTATTATACACGTACAAGATAAAATTTTCTATTTAAATACTATGTTGCATGAAATGAACAAGCTATGGTATATTAATTTATTTGTTCCTTTGAACGCCATCTTTTTTGTTTAGAATTATTCAACTCTAACAATATAATAAAAAAAGATTATCCAAATATTATCCCACTCGTGATTTAATAACAATCAAAAAACCACAGTTTGATAATAGGTATCATTATGTGCCTAATTGCGGTGAGATTTGAGCCATATAATGAGTAAGTGTATTGAAAAAAAATGTTTGGGAAACGGGTTCGGAAAAACTTCTTTACGCGGGCGTAGCTGCGGGCATCAGCTGAGAATATGATGTTTTACGAATGTAGTGTTTTACGAATATGGTCTTTTGAGAATATGATATTCAGAGACGGAGCCCAGCTAGTAAACCAAAATAAGTGTACATAAGCAACATAACGTTTAGCAGGGCTGCAATCAGAACAAGAACTTTAGCGCGGCAGTCCCATACACTACCACTGCGTCACCGAGGCAGTCATTAAGAACCTCTTATCATACAATTTGACACTTCGTTGACCTCACGCCCATAACGTAAATACTGAGGCCAAAGGCCTTAAAACAAAAAATTAGAACTTAAATGTATTTTATCTATGGCGCATAAACTAAAAACACCTGATTTCTGTTTAAAATCAACATTTCGGACGCCATATTTTGCTAGGCAACCATCCAAAAACAGTATTTTTTATTTAATAGTCTCTGCAGCCAAAAAACATATACGTTCTTTGCTAACAACAATCACAAATGCAATACAAACAAACAAACGTGTACCTATTAGCGAATTGTTGTATATTTACATTTCTTACTTCAATGTAGGGATGATTGATGTAGCAAAAACATCGATGGCTGAAAATTACTCGATGTTTATAGCACAAAACATAGATGTCAGCCAACATCGATATATTTGTACAAATATCGCAAGTAACTAATACAACAGTAATAAATTCATGTATCCCTGACGGGGTAGTCAGAGAGGATAGAAAGTCAAGGTATCGCGATCCATACTAGTTCTTTCGCTTCCTGGAGAGTCGCGGATCGCTTCTTACAAGTACGTCTGGGTTCTTCCTGTTTTTGAGCAAAATGAAATAAGTTTCAAGTTTTAAAATGCTTAAACTGACTGCTATGCTGGGTATCAGTTATGTTCCAGAAACTTCCTGACACTCGCTTTTATAGGGCCGAGTAGCGCAATTCACAAATCTCGGATCCAAATCCTCTACTGCCTAAATGTCATCGATATTCATAGAACTCGAATATCGATGATATTTGCGCAGTAGAGGATTTGGTTCCGAAATTAGTGAATTGCGCTACAGCTGTAGGGTTGCGTGACGTGACGGGGAAACGTTTGGAAACTTCCACTCCACGCATATACTGGGCAGAACTTTAGTGCCTAATCAATCCGACAGGTGGCGTTACTAGTATAATTGCACGGCCACCATGCATCATTACAACACGTTCCGGTAATCGATTTTTCGTCTCGGTAATAATTAGTTTCGGTCTACTCGACTCTTTCTACCGTCTTCTTTCGCATAATAGAAATTATTAACAACAATTACTTAGTAGGAACCAGTAGAAGCACATAATAAGTTCTATCGATCGTGATATCGATGTTACAATTATAAAAAATCGATTTTTAATATTCAAATATCGATTACTATCGAAAAGCGAAGAACGTGGAGCATCCCTACTTTGATGAGGGATTATAAATCAATCAGTGCCAACAATGAATGCCTAGTAAATTTACATGAGATTTCTTCTCAACAGCCCGGAGCAGAATGCTTTGATTTCTAGTGAAGCATTCGACAACCAGATGTGTAAATCTATACAGATAAATAAAATTAAAGCGTCAGTTTGTAATTCCAAATTAACAGTTTATCACATACGAAAGTATTTACTTTCTTACATAAAAAAAACTTCGATTACTAGATAAAAAAAAAAAACATTTTTATTCTGCCTGTTTTGCTTCGGCTAAGCTCCGAAACGGCTGCACCGATTTTACAGTGACTTTCACTGACAGATAATTAATTTTTATTAGGAGTACTTCCTGAGATTAGCGCGTTCAACCAAAACCAATCAAACTCTTCAGCTTTATAATACTAGTATAAATTATGAAAGTAAAGTTTATAAATAAATAAAGTTAAAGAAAGTACAATCAACCAACCTCGTTAATAAACATAATTTGTTGTTATTAATCACCACATCTGCGAAGAGATCTTACCGCTATTTGCAAAATCGCCTCATTAGCTAATTGGAGTACCTATTTTTATCTGACAGTAGATATATATCGTGATCTCGTAATTACGATGTAAGAGGCTGTTAGACAATAATGGAGGCCCCGCGGACTCAGTGTTCTGTAAACGATCACTGCGTTAAGCTACTTTCACTATGACTGGTCCTCGGCTGGGTGACTACTTTGTGACATTTAAATTTACGAGGTTTTCGTGCTTCGGAAGGTACGTTAAGCCGTTGGTCCCGGTTGCCAGTAACATAGGCAGTCATTAAGCCCAGTTGAAGGCCTTATGGGCGCCTTCAAAAATTTCAGCAGCAGGTCGCCTCAACCGACACCTGACCATTTCAACACGGCAATGGGCTTACCACCTGTTACGTGGGACAAAAGTGCATACGGTGCAATGTGGGCGTATAGTACGCCTCTGCCTACCCCTTCGGAGATAAAGGCGTACAATATGTCTATGTCTATGTTCACAGCAATCGCAGCTCCATTACAAGTAGCATGGTGTACATTGTAGCATCGTGAAGTTTTCCTCTTCCCGTTTTCAACATTAACCCTTTTCTCGAAATGAAAAGTAGCTTAATTTTGTTAACTCTATACCAAAATTTTATCCAAATGATTCAGCCGTTTGGGTGTGCTAAGAAACACACACTTATAAAGGCGAAAGATTGTATGTTTTACTAGGTGAACCCCATGCTTTGCCCGTGACACATTTCAAACTCCCGTCGTACCTATTTAATACCGTTACTTATAAATTCTACAATAATGTATTAAAAAATACCCGATTTGTCGATATTTATGATTACTGCTCCGCTCTCCGGGGTAGTAGCGTGATGATATATAGCCTTTTCCTTGATAAATGGGTTATACAACACAAAAAGATTTATTCAAATCCGACCAGGAGTTCCTGAAAATACCGCATTCAACCAAACAAACAAACTTTTCATCTTTAAAATATTAGTACCACGCCCCCTTTAAAAACTCACGCCGTGTTGGAGATGATTTCATTGTCCCACATGTTAACACGGTTAACATCATTTGTTATTTAAGGCTTCGCCCTCGTAAAGACGTTTTCCCGTTCCCGTTTCCCACAGGAACTTGTTCCCGGGATAAAAAGTACCCTATGTCCGTCTCCTGGCTCTAAGCTACCTCTCCACCAATTCAGCCAAATTGGTTCAGTGGTTTAGGCGTGAAAGCGTAACAGACAGACAGACAGAGTTACTTTCGCATTTATAATATTAGTTGGGATTTTCAAGAATTGAAGCGATACATATCATAGACAACAAACCTTCATGGTCTTCCTTGAGAGAGTTGCGGCTGTGTCATGTTTTGTACGTAGAAAAAGCTTAAATTACGTTGCCCGTAATTTAAGCTTTTTCTACGTACAAAACTAAAAATACTTTTAAAATTTGAACGCGTTAGTTCAAATTTCAAAAATATGACCCGAATTGAAATGTATCTTAGCTTCTTCGAGTCAAACTTAAATGGAAATCTCTAAAACGCAGCAAAATAACCTCAACATGGCGGCGCTGTGTCATTGAGTTTTGGGTAGAGATGATAGATTATATGTAGCTGCAATTCTAAACTGTAACTCGCGATTTTGATAAATACACTTTTTTAATTGTTCCTCTATGAAAGCAATTTTAAAGAGATAATTCACGTCAAAAGTACTGTGAAGGTTTTACCCACTTAACGTGTTATGGTACCACTTGTTACGTGCGCCAAGAATGCATATGGTGAAAGGCGTGATAAAATATTTTCCAATTCTTAGTCATACCTAAGTAGTGATCAGTAATCTGTGATTACTATCAACCACTAAATACCGATGCGATGGTTTTTGCTATTAAACACTTTTTGTTAAATAAGTGAATAATACCCATTGTGACTCAATTAGCCAGCAGGATAATAAATAATTCAATATGTCCAATAAACGTATAAAAAAATATAATCTATGCATCGCCACATTGCGTACAACCATAAACAATATTATAAATTATGAATAATTTTTATTTACGCGCCAGTTTTACAAACCAGACCTTGACAGCGGCCTATATTAACTTTATAAACGTTAGGCAATGGTATACATTTCATACAGCCAATATTGATAACTCTGCACTTGATAATGTCCGAACTAACCGCTAATGTTGGCACCACTCCAACAACTCTACTGTAGCTTTGGTTAAATATTATGAAGATTTGTCTGTTTATTAATGAATTCGACTAATGAATTAAAAAAGTTTAGAGACGTAGTAAAAAGCGACGTGGATTACGATTTGTTCAATATTTACGTGATTTTAATTTTTTTTATGGCATCACCTTCGATTTTCGCATCTCATATCATTTACATCTTTATTTCTTATCTATGGTTACAAAAGTATCAGTGTTGCCCATAAAAATCGTAAAAACATTCTTTTACGGTTTCTATGGCCGCGCCTTTATCCCCGATAGGGTGGCAAAGGCCAATTTCAATCCCGCTTAACAGCTGGTGAGCACATTGCCGTGTTCATTTGGAAATGCGCGGGTTGTGGCACCCTTAATTTTTTGAAGCTGCTCATAGGGCCTAAACTTGACTTAACAGCTGCCATATTACTGGCAGTCGAAACCAATGGTTTAATGTACCATCCGAAGTACAGAAAGTAACCCATCCGAAGAATAAGCTATAGCGCAAGTTGCTTAACACAGTGATTGTTTACAGATTACTGAGTTAGCGAGGCTACGATCGCTTGGTTATGATGAAAGAGTATTTTTTCTAATTACAAAACATAAGTTATGTACTTAGAAAGATAAAAGATTTATCAACTTATAGAACACTTCCCGTTTCCATTTTTCACAGACTCATTGCGTGTTCTCGGGATTAAAAGTAGCCTAAGTAAGCACTCAGGGGACCGATCGAGTCTACTATTGACAAGCCGTAGAATAGAACCAATTTCGCTGTTTTTAACTATCAAAATGTTAGTAGACTATCAAAAATGCAACTGACTAGGGGCCACTGGCGCGGTACGTGTTATACTTAATTTGATCAAACTATAGTAGAATTCTATCGGCCCACCTATAGAAGTCTATTGGAATACGTTTGTAATAGGCTACGAAAAACTGTCAAAATTGTACCGGTGGCTTTCTATTGTGCGGCGATTTCTTTTCTCTTCTGACGTGATTGAATTAGTAGACTTGGCCCCCAGGTCATATAAGCCTATATAAAAGTTAAACAATTTAAAAGTTAAGCAAAATCGATTAAGTTGATACCTTGATTACCCCTGAAAACTCACAATATCACAAATTTTAAACCTCTTTATAATATTACTACTCTTTATAATATACTATACTAGCTTACCCTCGCGGCCTCACCCGTGACGTACTTTGCTCCACATATAACCCATTTAATCCCGTCGTTTTTTTTACCACTGAGGTGGTAGACAAGCATACGACCACCTGATGGAAAGTGGTCACCGTAGCCTATGGTAATTTGCAACACCAGAGGTGCAGCACTCGAGCTGCAGACCCTTTATAAACCGGCTAAGACCCCTTTTGAAGAACCCAGTACTGTAGACGTACAGGAAAACCCAGAAACGTCGTCGTTTATTAATTTTACAAAACATACTGTATGCAAAATTTGGCCAATTTGTTCACATTTATTATAACTTCTCTCCTTCCTCGATAAATGGGCTATCCAAACCAAAATTATTTTTTCGAATCGAACCAGCAGTACCTAAGATTAGAGCGTTCAACCAAACAAACAAACTCTGCAGCATTGTATAGTAAAGTATAAATTAGTAGGTACTTAGCAGCACTTTTTGCCTCTACCGCGCGCTAGTACAATAGGTACCTATTTATATTTTTTGGTGGCAGCAATAATTTCTTTGCTGTGCCAAAAATAAAGTTACTAAACAATATAATAATCTCTCTGCAAATTTTGTATCACAAATTCACGAAATTATTATAATAGTCTGAAAAGATAGAACGTAAATGCTAAAAATACTTATGTTAAGTCACTTTTGCCTGAGACAATATTATTTCTAGAACATACAAATGAAAAAAAAATAGCCTCATTTTATATGTTTTAGTAGGTGTCATAAATAATAGTGTTTACATTTTTTGTTTCATAAAAAACTTTTTTGTATTCGTTTCGAAACAGTATTTGACCGTCAAAATAAATATGTGCTAATGTTGAAGCGTTAATGACCCGAACTGTATAGAGTTCATATTAATTGGCAGGTTTTCAACTAAAAGACAAGTTTGAGAAAGCGTCTCTATTTGTGTCAAAACAAATTATATTAGAAACAACTTAGGTTTGCTGGAAGAGAACTCAATTCTGAGTTAAGCTCGCCTTTGTACATTACTAGTGGAGCCGCCCGGCTTCGCCCGTGACATGCTTCGAACCCCGTGGCACCAATTTAATCCCGTCGTTTATTAATTTCACAATAATTTACGACCATTTATGAAATTCGTTGATTACTTCTCTGCTCTCCAGTACGCCCGCACGGCCCGGTCGAATTATGGTTACACGAAATTCATTTCTTTGCACATTATTTTGATTTTGCTATAACTCGTAAGATATTCATTTGATTTGCAAAGTGTAAAGCGACAAAATAATCTTCATGAAATGCTGAAGCCAACTAACGTACTAAAAATGTAAAGATTAATAGCATATTTGTGTAAATAGCCTTCAAATTACCGCTTTATAATTGCTGGTTTTTTAAAGTATTAAAATGGATATAGTATGTTATTCTTAAGAAATAGACATTATATCGTCGCTGACTTTTTTGTAGACCTACATTAGATACACAATTGCATCGTACATTATTTTGTTATATCTCAAAGGGTTTTTGTTAAAAGCTCCCAGAAGGCTTATTTTTTCCTACATCCCCAAAAATTTTTGTAATAATTTGGTCAATGTATACAAAAACTTAACAAATTATATATAAAAACCTTCTATAATAGTCACTCTAACTATTAAAAAAACCGCATCGTAATTGGTTGCGTATTTTTAAAGATCTCAGTATACATAGGGACAGACAGCGAAAAGCGACTTGTTTTATAATATTTAGTGATCATTATAATTATAATTTTACTAAGTATATTTATGTTTACTGTATTTTTGATGTGCAATAAAGAATAAAAAAAACAACTTGTCTGGTGGCACTTGCGTACACCATGACCCTATAAGTCGAGTGATTCGATACATAAACTAAATCGACTAAGTTGGGCACTATGCTTGCATGTTTGCGACATTTAAAAAAAAATAAAGTCAAAAGTTATGTCAAACTTGTCCAATTAAAAAAATAAAATCAAACTATAGATAGTGAAACGTGGGGATTTACATACCAAGTTCACACTGAGTTATTAGCGGAGCAATAGCATCGCCATAAGAACAAAAAAAATGTGGGAATTTTGGCGGTAACGGCGAAAGACGCGGTTGCCACTCCCACAGAGTACATTTTTATATATGAGAGCCACTCCGTTATTTACCTTTCAAAACTCGTGTATTGTCGAGTGTTGAGAGTTGGAGAATGATCTTCGACAACGTGCACAAGTTGTGTGAAATTGGATAACTCAGTGGAACGCGGCATTTTCTGTTAACGTCCAAAATCCACATATAGTAAAATTTACCATAATTTTACTGCAGAACTTTGAACAAACCTATACATGAATACGCTGCTACCTACAAGAAGAATTTATTTATTTTGAATAAAGAAGATTCATATTATTTACTAGAAAATGAACATTTCACTTATGACATGAAAATGAAATTGATACATATAACAAGAAAGATTCAAATTATGATTCTGGCATTGTTCAAACCGAGAATGTCCAAAAAGAAGAAGATGGCGAAACGTTCAGTTTAAAAAAATGTTGTTATTTATCTTAAACCATCTTGGTCAGGTAAAAGATACTCAGTACAAAGGTAATGTATTCAAATTTTCTTAATATTTGGTCATGTCCGGCTCCGGTCCTTTGTCGTTGTCAAGTCCAGTCCTAAATCCTGCATACTTGCGATACTGTAAAGCAATAGAACCTTTACTGAAACTTTCTATGGAGATTTGAAACTAACACAAAGAGCTCCGCTGTTCACTACAACATATCACTTTCCTCCATTGATGCCCATTTTCTACCTCTTTATATTAAAAATCCACTATTAGGTACCTGTAATTTTTTTATATCAAAGTCTGTTAAAATTAGACTGAAATCTTGGGGTACAATAAAGTATTACTTACTTACTTATTAATAAACACTATTATATTTATTATATCATTACTAGTTTTGGAAAATAATATACTAAATAAATAATATAATAATGGCCTCAATCTTGAGATATGGACTTATTCTTTGGGGCAACGCTACTGATATAAAGGCAGCATTCATTATTCAAAAGAAAAGTATAAGAGCTGTTTGTGGTGTTAATCCGCGGGCATCATGCAAACCTCTATTTAGGAGGCTCAACGTACTAACACTTACCGGAATGTATACACATATTCCAAATTGGCTGTTTTGTAAGGGAAAACGATACACTCTTTGAAGCGTTAAGGGATAATGTAACCTCTAGGCTGAAATACAGAGATCCATCAAGGTTAATTCTTCCTCGGCGAAATATTTCTCTCTGCCAGAAAAACTGTTTCATTATGTCAATAAAAATATATCATAAGTTACAGCAAATAAGAGAATTACCTAAGCGGCAATTAAAATCGACACTGTACAGATGGCTCTTAGATAAGGGTTTTTATAGCGTGAAGGAATTTATGGAGACTTAATTTAATTATCTTGACATTGTACATTTATATATTGTAATAGTATTGACATATAATTTAATAGAGATAGATATAAGTTTCATAAATTTGTGCATGTTGGACATAGTTCCGACGAGGTATGTGAGACACATCATATACTATTGTACCAACTTATCATACCATACTAAAAGCAAATTAATTTTCATTAAAAAAAAACTAGTTTTGGAAAATAATATACAGCAACCGTGCGTCATGTTCGATTATTTGCGCCAAAAACTCAATATTTTATAGTGTTAAAAAAAATGACATCTTTTTCACGAGTTTTGGGATTTTGCCCACAGACATGTTGGTCAATAGTATGAAGGTTGTTTGAAACGACTGCGCAAGTGGTGGATTCTAAAGTAGTGAGTTGTTTCAGGTTATTTAATATAAATAATTAATGAATCTGTAGGAAGCGAAATAAGTATGCATGAATCGCGAAACCTGGCGATCTGTCCTCTCTGACTACTCCGTCAGGGATGCAGCGTGAAGATAGTTAGTAAATATACAACGGTTTTATCATTCAATTAAATCAATCTATCGCATTCACTGGTTCGCTCCTTAATGCAACACTTTTCGTTACACTTGTGGGCCATTATGTTGGGAAGGTTTTTGGTCATGTTCACGACATATTCGAATGGTCCAACGTGATTCAGAGCCGATATTCATTTACTTTAAGCATTGTATTTTCAATTCAATTAGGTTGTAATCGACTATACAATTTTTTTTTAATTTTCCTCGAAAAATTTAGGAATAATTGTGTGTTGCCTTGGCCAGCAGGACATTGACAGCAGAAATAGAAAACATTTTTCGAAGTGGCACTCGTAGCCCTGCTAACTCAGTGTATTGTGGAAGAGCATTGCGTTTTTGGTGGGTGACCGTTTATATCATACATACATACATAAATTCATATTGTTACGCCTTTATCCCCGAAGGGTAGGCAGAGGCATACTATACGCCCACATTTCACCGAAACGCTCGCAAATGTAAATGCCACAAAGCCGTCACCCGACCGAGGACCAGCCATAGTGAACATTGCGTAACTCTGTGATCGTTTACAGAACACAAAGGTCCGTATTCCAGAACGTTTCTCAATAATCAATCAACGCTTGAGACTAGATTTTGCCAAAATTTATATAGAGACTAGATTTTGCAGGCAAAATCTAGTCTCAAGTGTTTCTTGAGTGTTGATAAACGTTCTGAAATACGGCCCTAAGTCCGCGGGGCCACGAGCGCTTCAAATATGTAATTACAATTCCGAATTTACTACAGTGTAAAATTATTACGTTAAAATAAAATTAGTGCCATGTATCTGTCACAGTACACATTGACGATTTCCGTCTGCCAAGCCGTTAAACTGTCACAATTCGCTGTTACACAATTCGTGCTATTTATTTTGATGGCCACTAACACAGTAATACCATTACTTACATTATTGTTTGTAGCTCTACAACTGACGCACGTGTAAAGAGATATGTGTAATATGTATGTGTCCAGTGAAGACCAGCGCAGATTAGCAACTTTTAGGTAGTACCGGTGACCGGCGATTTAGTGACTGAGATGCGAGCGCGCAGATAGTCGCCAAATCTTTCGCGATTCTCTGCGCGCTGTCGTTAAGGCAAGTTGAGTGCTTATGGGCGGCTTAAAAATTTCATCAGCAGGTTGTCACAAACTGCGCCTGTTCAATTCAATACAGCAATGGGCTCACCACCTGTTACGTAGGACTGAAACGCAACTGTGAAATGTGGGCGTGATGTATGATTCTCTGCCTCTGCAATCCCTTCTGGGGTAATGGTGTGAATGATAAGTATGTAAGTGTATAGATAGATTTAAAAGATAACAGTTTCTTAGAAAAAAAACTCGTTACAAATATAGAACACCAATAACTATTCTCATTCATCTCCTTGAGGCACTCCTCTATGACATACAAATTTAAAGATTCTGGAGCAGACACAAGTTCCAGAAATAATTCCTATGTGCTTGCACGTAGGTGGGTGATTCACCGAAGTGCGGCTGGTGCTGACTTTTATTGTTATTATCCTGTTTGTGTGTTTGTCTGTGTGTACCATATATTCTACTTTCAACTATAAGTCTCGCTTTTAAAGTGATATGAATATATAAACAAACCCATACGGCATTAATTATCTATCTAACTAGAAAACTATCTTCACGCTGTATCCCTGACGAGGTAGTCAGTAGTCAGAGAGGACAGAACGCCAGGCTTCGCGAACCATACTTCTTTCGCTTCCTGAATATTTTTTATTTTATATTTATTTATACAAACACACACACACTACCCTTACAGGTCAGCCCCAATCTACCGCATTAACATCTCTTTACAACATCAACCTAACATTTCATCTATTCAAAACAAAAGAAAAATAAAAAATATATCAGCACTTATAGCATATTATACCTAGTGTTATCTTAGTGAATTCACTCAGTGAACAATGAAATCTAATGAAATAGATCGGTCTCCTTTTGCTACTAGGTTCAAAGTGCGAAGCGCTCGCGACAGTAGCGCCTCCCGTAGCAGGTTGGTTCGCCCACGAGGCAACTCCAGCAGACAAGGTTGACGCCGCCTCCACACATACCTATCCGGTACATACAAACCCACTACTCCTAAAATGTCTGCTTTGTAAATCCTACCTCTAAGAATTTTAAAGATATATAGTGTAAGCGTGAAATCCCTCCTAACTTTCAACTCATTATATCCAACCATGCCCAGAACGAACAGGGTTAGGTACACAAGTGGGTAAAAGGGACACACACCATACAAATATAAAAACCTAACATATTTGTTCTGTACTTGCTCCACCATAAGACTATATTTAGTTTCATGGGGAGCCCAGATGACTGCATTGCATTCTAATTGGCTCCTCACCAAAGCGTTGTATAAAGCCATAATTGCTTTAATATTTGTAAAGTTACGGACCGTACGCAACACAAAACCCAAGTTTCGAAATGTCTTTTTACAGCATTTAATAATATGACTACGAAACGTTAGCTCCGTGCTAAAACTGACTTCCAAATCCTTAATTTATGTGACCCTCGGAATGTCTATACCGTCAACATTATAATTGTTTACAATAGGATGAGGTGCGCGAGTAAAAGGTGTTTGTTAGACACTTTTGGACATTAAACTGTAAACAATTATTATGGCACCACGCGACCACGCTATTGATATCCCTCTGCAGACGCTCACAATCATCACTAGAGCATATACTGAGTGATAACTTGAGGTCGTCCGCAAATAGTAAACAATTCGCGTGGCGAACCACTTCCGGCAGATCATTAATCATGATAATGAACTGAAGAGGCCCGAGGTTACTTCCTTGACTCACGCCAGACCAGGCAAAATATGGTGCTGATACATGCCCCGCATACTGCACATACGGTTGCCTGTCCCTCATATAGCAGGCGAAGAACCGGAGCAAGTGTGGGGTGAAGCCGATCGATGCTAACTTCATGAGCAGCCTGTCATTATCGACCAAGTCGAAAGCCTTTTTGTAGTCGAAGTAAGCAGCGTCTACCTGCCCCCCACCATCCACTACCGGCACAACTCGAGCTACATAATTAAGCAGGTTACTGGTAGTGCTTTTACCTATATGTATGACGTCTGGGTCTCTGAATACTTTTGACCTTTTTATAATTATCGAATATTGTATTTTATTAATATTTTTGATAAAACGGTATCCCGGGTAGTCAGAGAGGACAGATCGCCAGGCTTCGCAATCCATGCATACTTCTTTCGCTGCTTGCAGATTCATCAATCGCTTCATGCTGGTCGCGTTCCGAACCGGTAGTCACTTTAAATATTTTATATAGTATATTTTGTAAGCGCCGTTAAAATGGTCTATGCAAAATAAAGATATTTTTATTTTATTTTATTTAAGTCGTCTAGATCCCATAACACAAGCTTATGAGCGGTGTGTAAAAAAAACTGAAACTTATTTATCGAAGTTGAGAGAAATTTTATAGCTGTAAAAAAATTGGTTACGCGCCATGTTGTTTTGAAGTGAAACTTCTTTATCACAAGTGGAACTTCTTTATCGACGTATGAGATAAATTTTATAGCTGTAAAAAAAATGTCGTAAAGAAGTTTTTCTTCTTACCTGTGTACTCTGGTACACACACATATTTTTTTATTATTATTAAGTACCTTTAATTCCAACGGGAACACATAGAGCGATAACCGAATATATTGTACCGAATTGTTTAGTATACAGCATCAAATCAAATGTACGTAATAAATGTTAGATTGACGCAGTTATTTTGAAACCATGGATAAAGCTATCAACGTTGCATCGAGAGCTGCAGTTAAATGTATTTGTTGTGTATTGGTTGGCAATAATTTACTTGCGATGTGCAGATGTAGAGTAGGTGTGCGAAATGATTTATTAATTTATGCTAATGCCTGCGATGCCCCAACAAGATCTCAGGGGCCCAAGCACAGACATACAAGACAGTAAGCAGACCCAACATGACAGCGGCGGTTGTTATTACAAGTTTGTAGCTTAGTTGCAGTAGAAAAATTGATTACGCGCTGTTCGCAGTCAAAGTGTAAGTTAAATATAAGATTTATATGATACTAGATGACCCTGTGCTTCGCCCGTGGAATATTTCGACATCCCGTCGCACCTATTTAATCCCATCGCTTATAAATTCTACAATGATGCTTAAAAATTTTGCCGATTTGTCGACATTTATGACTACTGCCCTGCTCCCCAGTGTAGTAGCGTAATGATATATAGCCTATTGCCTTCCTCGATAAATGGGCTATCTAACAATAAAAGGATTTCTCAAATTCGACCGGTAGTTCCTGAGATTAGCGCGTTCAACCAAACAAACAAACCTTTCAGCTTTATAATATTAGTATAGATTATCTGTGGTTAGATGTAGCTACACAGAAATAACAAAGATAGCTTTATACAACAAATGGCAAAGGTGAAAAGGATGAAGTACTGTTCCATAAGCAAAGGAATATGTTTGGTCTGCTTACTCTTGAACGTCTGTGACCTAAACGATAACTGTTCCTAGCAGCCAAATAAAGGTGAACCCTTTTCTCCAAATCCTTAGATTTGGAAGCAACTGGGAATACATTACAAGATAAAAAAAAAATATGGTGGGACATTTTTGACGTACAAACTTCTTTATCGACGTTGAGAGAAATTTGTAAAAAATCGTCACGTTTTTCGGTTACGCGCCTTATCATACGTGAAACTTCTTTATCAACGTAGAGAAACTATTTAGCTGTAAAGAAATGTCGGAAAGAAGTTTCACTTCTTACCTATGTATTTTTACACAGCCTCATCTAGTCCAAAGTAAGCTACTATAAGCTTGTAGTATGAGATCTAAACGACTAATTAAACTACTTTTATATTTTTAAATACAAACATATTATACATGGAAACACCCAAACTCAAAACATTTGTGGTTCACACAAATATTTGATCCGACCCGGGAATCGAACCTGGGACCGCAGCGCGGCAGTACACACGGTACACAGGCAGTAAACACTACCACTGCGCCACCGAGTTAAAAAATCAAGAAAGGTAGTGAAGGAAACTTTGCATACAGGGTCATTTGTAAAAAAAAAACATCAGCTACCTGCCAGGACTAGATAGCTAAGGTCATAACAAAATTGTTCTCCGGAGATTTTGGTGGTAACACCCTTTTAGGGTCCTTTTCTACTACGGAAGAAAAGATTCTACGCGGGAAAATTGACAAGTGCGGACGCTCGCTGTATATTATTTTCTAGGACTAGTGCATTTATTTTGTTTTATGAGCGGGAGTGGTGGTTCCTTCGACATAAAAGTTGTAATATGCTATAGTGAAAGAACAATGATTTATATGTAGTGAAATGCTATTTTCTTAAATTTAAATGAAATTAAATGTTAGTCTCACCCCAGTATAACCACCATTATACTGGGGTGAGACTAACCTTGACTTAAGACAAGACTTGACTAAGACGTAGAGGACGGGGAAATTTTAGATAATAAGAAAGAAGATTTAAGAAATTTGAATTAAGATATGGATAAAAGGTCTTAGTTACCAGGCCATAAAATAATTACAAAAAATCGACTACGGACCTATAAAATATTCTAAATTTAAAAATTTATATGAACATATCCACGTCAAGTAATAAATTAGGTAAGACTCCAAAATGGTGACTTTTGTAGTTATTTTTATTTTTTTTATAGCCCGTGAAGAAACGACATTAAGCCATAGATTATTAATCCTGTCGTAAATAACGCCGGGAAACTATTTTATGGAGAAATTTATCGGTAATTAGCCATAAATACCTTGATTAATTCAAGACAAAGTAAATACCTATATCATAATATTGGGGATTGTGTGGCCTTGAGTGGGCACCTATTTGTAGCAGAAAACACAAATAATGGCTTCTGTAAATGAAACTAGATACCTATTAAAAATTATTACGATGTCCATTGGCATAATCTCAATATTTTTTATTGGCATTAACCTACTTATTTACGTTTTGCCAAACACTTTTAATATCAAGCGTTTTATGCTTTTGTAGAGGAAGTCAAAGGACGTTTAATAAAAGAATGACGTCCGAATTCTACTATTAGTAAGACATTACGTCGAGAGAAATTTTATAGCTGTAAAAAAAATCGTCTCGTTTTTCGGTTAAGCGCCATGTTGTATTGAATAAAAACTTCTTTATCATAAGTTTTCGTTTCTTTATCGACGTATGAGAGACATTTTATTGCTGTAAAAATGTCGTAAAGAAGTTGTGCACTCTATAATGTAAAAAATGTCAGTGTACTCTGGTACATACACATTTTTATTTTTTAGCACATGTCCTCGATTACTACACGTTAAAAAAGTAGATGCAGAACTTGAACGACTTGTATATAAGACCACTATAAGTTCTTCCCAGCTGTGGCGAGCCAAGATAAGCCCTCGGAAGGCTAACCATAGGGATCCCGACATACTTCCGTAGGGGTCCATATTGGCCTATTTCTGTAACGATAGCGAGTAGCACACAAAGTATCATTAACATAGTATTTATCTGTATAAGTTATTCTGTATAAGAGGTGGCAGAGGCATATTACACGCCCACTTTTCTCCGTGTGCATTTTTATCCCACATAACAGTAGTGAGCCCATTGCCGTGTGCATATGGACAAGCGCAGGTTGTGGCGACCTGCTGTTGAAATTTTTCAAGCCGCTCATAAGGCCTGCAACTTGGCTTAACGACTGCCATGTTACTGGCGATCAACGGCTTAAGGTGCTTCATGAATCACGGAAACGCTCGAAAATATAAATGCCAAAAGAGGTCACCCATCCGTGACCAGCCATGGCAAAAGTTGCTTATGACAGTAATGGTTTAACCCTGAATTAGCTGGGCTACGAGCGCTTATTTTGGATTAATCTGTGTCTTTTGATGACTAACTAATTAGACTAACTATCTTCACGCTGTATCCCAGACAGACAGAGAGGACAGATCGCCAGGCTTCGCGATCCATGCATAGTTCTTTCGCTTCTTGCTGATTAATTAATCGCTTCATACATGCACGTCTGGGTATCCGAGTACTTTTCCGTTTTAAGCAATCTGCTCACGTGTTCTTCATATGTTAGTCTCGGCCTACCCTGACTTCTTCTACCTTCTACTTTCGCACAATGTTTATTCTTCGTCAATCGTTCCTCATTAATTCATTGGACGTGTCCACACCAATGAACTCCCAATTCCGTAATCCGCCTGCGTTGTAGTCGCTGCCTCGTTCGTTGGTCAGCAGGTGCAGGTGTTTCGTTAGCAATTGAGGTTGCTCCTCTTTATAATATTAGTATAGATAATGTTTATTTACCTAAGCATCCATTTAGATTATGGTTTCAACTTCAAAGTACTTAATAGAATGTAGTTTAAAATGCTTAGGTTAGTATAAATTTGGATTATAATGTTTTCTACATGGGTGTAAATAAACACTCGTAAAGACGCGCTCGTGGCCCCGCGGTCTCAGTGTTCTGTCAACGATCACCGAGTTACGCAACTTTCACTATGTCTGGTCCTTGGATGGCTGACCACTTGGTGGCATTTACATTTGCGAGCGTTTCCGTGCTTCGGAAGGTGGTCGTTGGTCCCGGTGGCCAGTAGCATGACAGTCTTTAAGTCAAGTTGAAGGCCTTATGGGCGACTTTAAAAATTTCAACAGCAGGTAGATAGCCACAACTTGCGTCTGTCTATTTCAACACGGCAACACGAAATCTCTGAAACTACCAAAGCTATAAAGCTCAACTTCGTATAGAGATTCTTTTTAATAGGTAGGTTTCCGCTAAGAACGGATTTTGCAAAAATCTACCCCTAGGGAAGTAAATAAGCCATAAACGGTTGTATGGCAGTTCGTCATTTTCAAAGTTAGAAGCATTATAGTAGCAATTTATGTACACATGTTTTAATTACAAATAAATGGGTACGTGTATTGGGGTTTTGCAAAATTTTATCTATAAGGGGGTAAACAAGGATTGAAAGTTTATATGGAAAATTCTTCATTTTCAATCATGGCAACACCGAATTTCTTATACCTGCTTCTGTATAAAAATAAAAAATTATGTGTTAAGGAATTTTGATAAATCCTACCCTTGAGGGGCTAAAACAGAGGTTGTAATAACTGACTCATTGATCACAAAACCATTAAAACTACCAAAGCTACGAAGCCCAAACTTCACATTGGGGTTCCTTTTAACACGTTTTAAGAACCTTTTAACACCTATGAAGGAGTTTTGCGAATATTTTACCCTAAGGACGTAAATAAGGGATAAACAGTTGTATGGAAGATTGTCATTTTCAAAGTTAGTAACATGTACTTACGTACCTACACCTGTTTTAGAAGAATCTCCTAAAGGCTGTATTACCAGCGATTTCGGTGGTCCCACGGGAACCGAAACTATGTCAGCAAACCAGCCACAGCCTAAACATTAAATAGGGAAACCTGAAATATGGTAAATGTATACCTTAAGTCTTTGGATAAGCAATAAAACCGGAATGCCCGATATTTCTATGGAAACTGGAACTACGCGGATGAACCCACAAACAGTCTAAACCACCAAACATAGTTATTACCCGAAATTTTGTGACAGTATTTATTATGACCTTGAATCATCACTAAGAAAGGAATTCCCGATATTCCCACGGGAATGTGATCTTATTAATATTATAAATGTGAAAGTTTGTAAAGATTTCTGTATTATTTGGACGTTTGTTCACATCACATTTTGATGAAAATCGGCATATAAGTAGAACATTTCCAAAAGTTGATGCCCGCGGCTCTGTTCACGTGAAGTCGTTAGTACACAAAAAGGTTTACTCGCGGGAAAAATATGTTTTCCCAGGATATAAAGCAGGTACCCTATCTATTAATTCATGAAATGTCTCGCACAGGATATTCAGTTCAAGCAGTTTCGCCCGCGAGTATATAATTCAGTTGTAAGTAACTCATCAACAAGTATTCCGATTTCATTCCGTTTTTTGTTGTTAAAAGCGAATTCTTCAAAAGTTGTTTCATAAGAATAGCCTACGCGCCACCCTCTTCGACTAATGTCTCTTTCTTTGCCTGTTTCTCTTATGTGGCGCTAACGAAGTTGCGCGGGTCAGCTAGTAATAAATAAACACCCAATATAAACAGTCGAACGGAGCGTCGTTAAAATTATTCTGATCGTTGTTTAACTTCTTGTTTTATCTGTTTGTTTGAAAGAAAGTATTTATTTTATTGTTAAATCTATTCGATGAATATATTTATATGACTAGTGATATAACGATACAATTTATCACAACCTTTTTCTTAATGATTAAAATTTGTATATAGAGTGTAGGAGGCCCCACAAAAATCTTCGGGGCACAAGTCAACCTCACTTGCTAGTACGTACACCTGCTGAATAACGGACGAGGCTCTGGGGCTGGCTTTCCCCTCTGGGGTTGGGAGGTCTGAGGGCGACGCTCCCATAAAAGCCACCTGCCGAATCTAATAATGGAAATCAAGCGAACCCCGGGCGTCGCGAGACTCAACTGGGACAGACGCTCGGATGATGATGATGATTTGTATATAGAGCGAAGTGATTTGATAAATCGTTTAAAAATACGAGTAGGTATTAAGTGTACGTAATATATAATAAATAATAACACGTGTAGTACGTGTTCTAGCCCTGATGATATTTGATCTGTTCTGTTATGGTGGTGATCATATAATGTCATTTTGTGACGAGTTTTGTGTTTCCTACTAATATTATAAACGCGAAGTTTGTAAGTATGGACGTTTGTTACTTTTTCACGCAAAATCTACTGAATGCATTATGATGAAACTTTAAAATATGTTATTTTAGAGGTAGCTTACACATCAGAATAACATATAGGCTACTTTTTATCACGGGAACAAGTTCCTGTGGGAAACGCAAACGGGAAACCATCACCACGCGTGCGGAGCCGCGGGCGTCAACTAGTTCTTTATATTTTATTTTATAAAACTTATTTCTCAAATGTTTACGTACTTAGCAGCCATTTTGTACTGCTTTTTTTTCCTGCTAGTCTTATCGAAGATAAACAGTGATAAATCCTTATTTAAAACTATTTGCTTTCGCGGTGACTGAAATTACATTTTTAAAAGTAATAAACCTTTCTATCAGCGGGAGTGTTTGACTTTTTAATTTGTTCACATTGAGTTGATGTTCTAGATAGTAAATCTGTTACAGATCTGAAGAATTAGATTGTATTTATTGCTTAACGAATACATGTTTCACTCAACTATTCTAGATGATTCCAACTCTATTTGTATTCATTTTTATGGTGTTTTAAAATAGGTAGATACTTCCAATCTGCCTGAAGTTTCTTTTCTCATTTTACGAATAACATCTCAATTGCATCTTATTTTAGATAATTTACGTTTTGTTTTACGCGGATAAATCTGACCGCCAGACCAACTGAGAGTGAGTTTGTTCTGGGAAAAGTCTATTTACCTCAATAACCTGTATCCATATTTTAACAAAAATGTGAAATATGTGGTTAGTATTTATTCGACTAAATTATGCAAGACCGTTTTAGTTATACTGGAGAGGTTGGCTTATTGGTCCTTTTAGCCGGATCAGTCAGTTCAGATAGGTAGGTAGAAATTCATCTCGAAACTAATAATATTATGTCGATATTGTTGTTTGAGAAAAAAAGGGACAAACACCAATCCATCCTCACACAAAGTCGCATTTTTATTTTATAGAATAGGTACCTACCTAAAGAAAAAAATACATCACAATGTAAACTTACAGATTGTACAGTCAACCAAGAAGGTAAGTTGTCTCAATTTTGACAATAGTGTTAACTTTGACTTTCTAACGGAAGTGACGTAATCTGTGTTTTTTTATAATTTCAAACTTGACAGGAGTTTAGGCGGCAAAATGGCTGACAATTTGCTTGCTGTATATTATTTTCTAAAACTAGTGCATTTATCTTGTTTTATGTGCGGGAGTGGTGGTTTCTTGTACAGATAGGTTGTGTTCACGTGCTATAGTGAAAGACAGTGATCTATATGCAGTCAAATGCGATTTTAGATGTTGCCGCGAAATCTCCACTGAAAACCTGAGTATAACAACCACTATAATACTGGGGTGAGACTGACTTTGACTTAAGACTACACTTGACTAAGAAGTAGAGGACGGGGATATTTTAGATAGTAAGAAGATTTAAGAAAATATTAAATAATTAAGATTTGACTAAAAGGTCTTAGTAACCAGGCCACAAAATAATTACAAAAAAAATTCAAACTTAACAAATAATTATTATCTTTTTAATTTTTACATGAAACAGAACGCTATTGTTACTGTCATAATATTATTGAAAGTGGATATTAACTTTCTTGGTTTCGCCACAAGAACAAAAAAAAACTTTCTTGGTTTACTATGTTCAATAAGAACTTCAATCATACAGTAGCCATAAAAAGAGGAAAAAAAAAATCAATCACACAGTTAAACACTGTAATGTGACCTACCCTAAGTAATAATACTGACGTACTTAGCACATTATAGCTAAATGGCTAGACCACAGTTTAGGCTGACTGTATTATGTTACTTAAGTACCTATAAATAAAAATAATACCAAAGTTTGATAAATCATAGAACAGAATTAGATATTGCTCAAATATATATTGTAAAATTTTATAAAGCAAAAGTAATTAAAAAAGAAATACAAATTACTTACCCTTCTAGGAATCTTCACTTCAGCTGAATTATCATTTGGTTTGCTGTCATTCAGCTTTGCTTTACTCTCCACACATAAACAAATAATAAATAACAACACTGGTATTTTAAACGACTTAAATGACTCCATGTTAAAAGAGTTAATCGATCAAATTAATATGTTAAAAATGTCCACAATAATTATAATGTCATAATTTTATTTTTTAAGCACTTTATTTTGAATCTATATTTGAAATTATATTTGGTGGCAATGTCAAATGTCAAATCTGTAGGGCCAACTCCAGGCAACTGGAAATTATTTTACAGACTGCAAGACGCGTTTATATTTAGAATATCGATGGGGCGGTTGAGCTTAAGGTGGATGGTTGTTTTATGCGTTCATTCATTTTGTTTGGCGCGATTTGCTCGTTGCCCAATAGCTCAGTGTTCTGTGAACGATCGCAGTAGTTGGTCCTTAGATAGGCGACAGATTACCATTTACAGGCGTTTCTGTGCTTCAGAAGGTAGGTACATTAAACCGTTGGTCCTGGTTGCAAGTTACTGAGCATTAAGCGTTGTGGTAAAGGTTAGCCAAGAAGTAGAAAAGAGAACCCTTGTTTCCACCCACTATCGCCATTGAGTGCGGCTGATGTCGCCAATGGCTTACAGATGACAGCTCAGTCAGTGATAAGATATTTTTCACTTTATTACGGCATATACTCGTAGGTTCGTGAGATTTCTTATTCTTCTCATCATAGCGTAAATTCTAATCTCTCGTTACCTATATAAGTGCATGTTTAATATTGCCCGTTAGTCGGCTGGTACTTCGTGGTTTTATGCAAGAGTTTTGCAAAAGAGGGAATCTTGAACGTCTATTCCTGGTTTGTTGTATATAGGTACTCAGCAACATTAAAACAAGCAGAGTATTCAGTAGAAATATGATTTTGAGATGCAACGCAGAACGGATCCTATTTCGGGATGCAACTGCTCATACATTTTTGTTTAATAAGTAGATTATTATTTCTCCTTCTGGTGGAATATACATCAACGTGACTGTTGACTCAAAGTAGGTTATAGAAAATAATTTTTGAACTTCACAATTCAAAGAATATAATAGTGTTCAAACCACGAAGCGTAGCACATTTAGCTTATTATAACACATCACGAAATCTGCGCTCAATAGAAAGCCATCGGTACAATTTTGACAGTTTTTCGTAGTCTACTATTACAATCGTACTCCAATAGACTGCTATCGGTCGGCCGATAGAATTCTACTAACACCTACTGCGCCAGTGGCGCATTTGCATTGCATTTTTGAAAGTCTACTACCATTTTGACAGCAAAAACAGCGATACTGGTTCTATTCTCCGTCTTGTCAATAGTAGACTCGGCCCCCAGAACTTTCTACGTATCTTTCGAACAAAGTGAATTCGTTCACAGTTCACGAATCCGCAATTCGCTCGCACCATACAATTGCCGTCCTTACGCTTTGCATGTGCGTCAAACGGCGTCAATATAATATTTTCGAGATAAAAATATTGGCGCGGACATACAATCTAAGACATTATTATATTTCAACACTTCAGCCATGTGGTTTTACACATCAGCTTGGATTTGTAACGGTGCCTTTAAAAAAAGTGATGACATTTACAAGACAATTCGAAATTTTAAATGAGTGCAAGGGCACTTGACTGATAACACTTTCTATTGGAGTTTTGGCGGGAAAAGAAAAGACTTAAAACAAAAAATATACTCTCATTAGAAAGAATATTGTTTATTTATCACGCCTTATCCCCGAAGGGATGGCAGAGGTATATTATATGCCCACGTTTCATCTTGTGAATTCCTGTCCCACGTAATACGTGGTGTGCCCATTGTAGTGTTGAAATAGACAGACGCAGGTTGTGGCTACCTGCTGTTGAAATTTTTCAAGCCGCCTATAAGGCCTTCAACTTGACTTAACGACTGCCATGTTACTGGCAACCGGGACCAACAGCTTAACGTGTCTTCCGAAGCACAGCACGAATGTAAATGCCACAAAGTGGTCACCCATCCGAGGATCAGAAATAGTGAAAGTTGCGTAACTCAGTGTTCGCATACAGAACACTGAGTCCGCGGGGCCACGAGCGCTTCTATGAATATTGTAAATCCTTAAATTGCGAGTATGATTGACCTAAATCATATTCTACGTATTTATGAGTTCTCTAAGTATTTCGAACTCCCGAGTTAGTGGTGGTTTCGTGGATAGGACGGCCTCTCTCTTGAACCGGGAGACTCATACACCTGTTAGCGGTGGTAACCGTGGATAACGGCGCGAGTAATGCCCCACGCTACGTTTTACGTACATCACATCCTTGCAAAAGAAATCCTCACTTTTGTATAATCAAATCAACCTATAGCAGTCCACTGATGGACGTAGGCCTCTCCCAATTCACGCCACAACAAACGGTCCTGCGCCTTCCGCTTCCAGTCCCTACCTGCACCCTTTTCCAGGTTCTGTGCTTCTTTTTTTTTCAGGTTTTGAGCGTAAATATTATGCCTAGTGGCCTAGTCATAATATTTACGCGAAGTTAGGTACAACGAGAATAACCTACGTAATGTACGTGTAATTAAAACGTTGGCGTGTTGTAGAGTTTACTAAAACATCGGTATTGTGTTTAGAAAAGTCTTGTTGAAGCCAAGTTAAAAAAGGTTAAGGTGTATGCATACTGTGGAGTGACATAAAAGACAATATTGTATCTTCGTACATTCATGTTAGCTAGTCGCTACAGTCAGTGCTACAGCAATAGTATGCCTTTATCTACCTTTTCAGGGATATAAATCATAATAATAGGTCTTTACCTATGAAATTGCCGTTTGAATCATACAATGTTGCCTTTTTAGGCCCCCCTGGCCATTTCAAATCAAAATCATTTTTGTTTGGCTAAGAATTCTAATTTTAAATTAATTTTATTTTAAAAACATGGAATTCTTTTTTGAAAAGTAGTTATTTATTTATTGATTAGTGTTACATTGACATCGCATTTCAATCTTTTCCGTCATCATGGATACGTTAAGTAATTATGGAATATGAGTACCGTCGTGGCAGCAACGCGGCACAAGCGGCACGCAACATCAACGACGTTTACGGAGCTACAAAAAAACGACCGACGACGTTTACAAACCAACGCACCACCTGTTATTGGTTTGCTCACTTCCGTGAAATTTCGACTTTGGTCGACAATGACGAATTAAAGGCGATTATGGAAGCTGATGATACACAATCTACGGCTGAATTAGCAGCAGCTTTCGACGTTAGCGTCAAAACAATATTGGTCCATATGCGTCAAATTGGCAAGGTAAAAAAGCCCCACGAACTCAATGATCGCCAGCGCGAAGTACGCGTCGAGACGTGCCTTGCACTGCTCAAAAGACACACAAATGAAGGAATTTTGAACCGCATTGTTACCTGCGATGAATAATGGATAGAAAAGTTATGGTCACTGTTTGGTGGTCTAGCGCAGGTGTGATTTATCACAGCTTCTTACCTAACGGAGTGAGCATTACTGCAGATGTGTACTGTGAAGAACTGAACACAATGATGGAGAAGCTGGCACATCTCCAACCAGCATTGGCACGGGCGTAGCCAGGTTTTAGTTTGGGGGGGGGGGGGGGGGGGGGTTCCGATACTTGTAATAATGTGTAAATTTTTGATAGCTTGCACAGTAATTTAATTATGCGCGAGGACTAGATGCGATAGGACTCTACCAACATCTTAGGGGTCCATGCCAGCCTCACTTTTGAGTAGTGCACCTGCCGACTAACAGACGAGGTAATGGCGAAGAAAGAAGAATTCGAGGCAAAGCCCCCAACCCGTCTGGCCGGCGTGGTATAGTAAGGACAAATCCTCCCAATATGAAAGCACAAACAAGAAACGGGCTCCAGTTCCTGTCACTTCCGCTGTTTTCGATTACGTAGCGATCGGGGTAACGGCAGAAGAGGGGATGCCAAGAATCTGCGGGCTACAGGAGACTACCAAACGTGATTGATTCTGGCAACCAATGGAAATACCCTGCGGGTGGACGAGGGCCTCACCGAACTTGATGTAGAACTGGGAAGCATAAACTGGCGCATATTGAGTTAATGCAAGCTGCGAAAATAGGGGGAGGACACACTAAACCTTTCGTCCACCTTTTCGAAATCTTTTACTTTCGGCAAGGTGAAGGAAGGCGCTGGTGATGAATGACCTTGTTAGCAGTTGTGCAAACAGCAGTGTGTCAGCCTGAGCTCATACTGAAGCTCACCGATCGGAATCCCTGAACACATACATACATACATACATATTGTCACGCCTCTATCCCCGAGGGGGTAGGCAGAGGCATATTAAACGCCCACATTTCGCCGTATGCATTTTTGTCCCACGTTACAGGTGGTGAGCCCATTGCCGTGTTGAAATGGACAAGCGCAGGCTGTGGTGACCTGCTGTTGAAATTTTTGAACCCCCTAAATCTCCCCCCCCCTGGCTACGCCCGTGCGCATTGATCAATCGCTCGTCTCCGCTGCTCCTGCACGACAACGCGCGACCTCATACTGCACAGCAGACGGTCTCCAAGTTGCAAGAACTGGGGTTGGAAGCTCTCCGTCATCCGCCCTACTCACCAGACCTTGTGCCTACAGACAGACTACTACTTTTCCCAGAATTTGGATAACTTTTTGGCGGGAAAAAATTCAATACACGAGAGTCAGTACAAAATGCCTTTAAAGAATTTGTTGCCTCCCGTGCAGATGATTTCTTTAAGAACGGGATCAATAAACTGCCACTGCGTTGGCAAAGATGCATTGGTGATTACTTCGATTAATACAAATAAAAAATACATGATCCTTCAACTGTTGCTATCTGTTACCTAGTGTGTACATAAATAAATAAAATGAAAAAAATATTATAAATGTGAAAGTTTAGATGGATGTTTGTTACTCTTTCACGTAAAAACTATTGAATAGATTTTAATGAAACTTTACAATAATATAGCTTAAACATCAGAATAACACATAGGCTACTTTTTATCCCTGGAAAAAGTTCCTGCGGGAAACGGGTACGGGAAAACTTCTCTACGCGGGCGAAGCCGCGGGCGTCAACAAGTAAATAAATAAATATCGTTGGGACAACTGACACCGCCATCTGATTCCAAACTTAGCAGAGCTTGTACTATGGTAATCAGATAACTGATAAACATACTTATATATTTCTAAATACATACATATCACTAATAATTATAAAACAAAGTCGTTTTTCGCTTAATTCTTTAAAACTAGGCAACGAATTTCGATGCGGTTTTTTTAAATAGATAGAGTGATTCTTATAGAAGGTTTTTATGTATATTTTGTTAAGTTTTTGTGTACATTAACTTAACTATAACGATATTATGTTGGCGGTGTCGGAAAAAATAAGCCGTCTGGGAGCTTTTAACGAAAACGCTGCCTAAACCCTTTAAGATATAACAAAATAATGTACTGTGGAATTATGTATCTAATATAGGTCTACAAAAATATCCGCGACGGTATAAGTCTATCTCTTAAGGATACCGTACTATATCCATTTTTATTTAAAAAAAAACAGAAATTATGAAGCGGTAATTTAAAGGCTATTTACACAAATACATTATTAATCCTTATCATTTTTAATATTCTAGTTACTTGGTTTCAGCATTTTATGACGATTATTTTGTCCCTTAACACTTTGCAAATTAAATTAATATCTTAGGCGATATCGCAATATCAAAAAAATGCGCAAAGAAATTAATTTTGTGTAGCAAAAGGCCGTGCGGGCGCGGGCGTAGTACTTGAGAGCGGAGAAGTAATCAAGTAATTTGGAAAATGTTCATTACATTATCGTGAAATTAATAAACGACGGGATAATGTATGGAAATAAAGTATTTGTTGCATGTTTGTGTAATGAATAAATAATATAATAATATAAATAAGATGGAAGACCTATTCTATGTAACCGTTGCAGGTGCTGCTATTATGAACACTTCTTTTGTATCGCGCGGCGCTGTTTTGCGTAAACCACAGATAATAAAGCAAATAATTTCGATTTTCAATTTCTCCAAATTTTAATTCACTGACGTTAAGGATTGATAGCGCCAATCAAATATGTTGTAGTCTGTGGTTGCATTAAAAATAAAAATAGTTTTACTTTTTCGTTTATTCAATCAACAGACTCAGCCATGACTAAGCGGTGTATTTAAGTCATCAATTGCATTTGCAAAACCGATGAGAGTAGGTACAGGATACAGGTACCTGGTTCTGGTAATAGCAATTTCAGAAGATCTTAAATTTGTATTCAATTTAGACTGCCTCGGTGGCGCAGTAGTAGCATGCGACTGCCGCGACTGAGGAGCGTGGTCCTGAGATCGATTCCCGGATCGGCAAAAATATCTGGGAAAATATTTGTATACTTACTCCACAAATGTTTGTTTCGGAGTTTGGGAGTTTCCTATGTATAATATGTATGTATTTAGAAATATATAAGTATGTATATCAGTTGTCTAGATCCCCTAACACAAGCTTACTTTGGGCTAGACGGCGCTGTGTAAAAAATGTCCCACTAAATGCAATTCCCATATTTATTAATATTAGACACTAGCGGACACTCCGTGATTTTACTTGCGTCATGATACTTCTCGTGGGAATAAGGGGATAAAATGTAGCCTGATTTACTCCTATAAACACCAGCTAGTTAGTGAAAGTCCCGTTAAAATCGGTCCAGCGGATTTAGGTTTCGTTCAGATTAATTTCAAATTAAAATTTGTTTTTATTTAATGAGAGTAAATAAGTAAGTAAATAAGTACGTCAAAATGACATCAAAATTTTTATAAACTAAATAAAATGTTTTACTCAAATATCAAGATTTCTATATAAGTAAAATTTATATTAAATAACAAATGCCTTTAACAAATTAGAAATTCTTACGTCTAGTTAAGAACGATGGACGTCATGGTATAAGGAGCGCGGGCTGCACAAGTAGCCCGTATGGTACACGACAGGGATATGCCGTATTGCATAGCTATGGCTGACGTCAACGCATTGTATAGACAAGAACTACTAATACCAAAAAAGAACCTCCCCCTGTGAAAGAGCAACCTGCCCCTTGTAAAGGTTCGGAGTACTGAAAGGCTTGGAAAGGCAACCGTGTGGTGGGGGGCAAACCACCAAACGATAGCATTCCCAAGGAGGGTTGGTGTCAGGCTGGCGGCCGACCATAAAAACCAAGCCAAAACATTTTGCAGTATGGAATTTATACACACTGCGCCGACCCCAAGTATATTGGGACAAGGGCAAGAGGATGATGATGACGATGATTTAATGAGAGTAAATACGGTATTTACTCTCATTAAATAAGAGTAAAGTTGTATTTTTGCAGTTGTTATTTATCAACTCTTCATCGGCGATTTGTATTAAGTGAAAATTCGAATTTAGAAGTATAAACAGACACTTCTATTTTATTTATCTATACACATTGTGAATCTATACTAATATTATAAAGCTGAAGAGTTTATTTGTTCGGTTGAACGCGCTAATCTCAGGAACTACTGGTCTGATTTGAAAAAATATTTGTGTGTTAGATAGCCCATTTATCGAGGAAGGCTATAGGCTATATATAAGTAAGCTACTACACTGGGGAGCAAAGCAGTAGTCATAAATGTCGACAAATCGGGCAAATTTTTATGCATCATTGTAGAATTTATAAGCGGGATTAAATAGGTGCGACGGGAGGTCGAAATATTCCACGGGCGAAGCTGTGGGGGTCATCTAGTGTATTACATAAAATTAACTGGCGCAATACCTATCCTCTACTCCTCCCTCCGACACCTCCGACGAAATGGAAGAGGTTGTACCACAGACATATAAGACAGGTACTTATCACTCTTGTAAGTCTATACGCTGTTGTACGTATTGTATTAAAAGAAGATCTAGCAGATGCACTCACTCACTACCAAAGAGTGTTTAATACAGTTTGTTTATTTTTAATAACGATTTAAAATTACGGTCATTGAGAGGTACCGCCTTTTAATGAGACAAAAATAGTGTTGCCGCGATAAAAACCAGGCGTTTTCGTTTTAGCATCTGCTGTGGTCGCTGAACAAGCCACAATGGAAAGTTCTGGGATATTAAACGTAATCATGTAGGTATAGTAAACCACAAAGAGAAGTTTTCCAATTATAATTATACCTAATTGGAAAACTTCTCTTCGTTGGCGTAAAGAAAGATGCAAAAGTTTGCCAGTAACATGGCAGTCGTTAAGCCAAGTTGAAGGCCTTATGCCAGCGACTTGAAAATTTTCAACAGTAGATCGCCACAACCTGCGCTTGTCCATTTCAACACGGCTAAGGGCTCACCACTGGTTACGTGGGACAAAAATGCTCACGCTGAAAAGAGGGCGTATAGTATACCACCCCTTCGGGAATAAGGGCGTGACTGAAATCACCAAAGTAAGGTCACTTTTTATTTTTATAATAATAATTCAGAATCCAGTGAACTGGAGCGCCGCGGCGGAGGCGTGCTATAATAAACACGAGAATGCCAAATGATTTAACTCCTACACGTGTGTAAAATATAATAAAATCGCCCAACACAACAAAAATAGTTCTAAGTGTTGACAATCATACGATATAAATTATCTGAAGACATTATAAAACTCTAGGTGACTCCCCCGGCTTCGCCCATGACACACTTCGAACTCCCGTCGTACCTAATTAATCCCGTTTATAAATTTTACTATAATGCATTTAAATTTTCCCGATTTGTTGACATTTATGACTACTGCTCCCCACTCCAAGGAAGTAGCGTGATGATTTATAGCCTTCCTCGATAAATGGGCTATCTAACACAATAATATTTTTTCATATCCGACCAGTAGTTCCTAAGATTAGCGCGTTTAACCAAACAAACACTTCAGCTTTATAATATGGGTATAGATTAGCCAATGCCCGTGGCTCTAACAGTGTGTGTGGTGACTATTTTTCGTTCCCGTTTCCCACAGGAACATGTTCCCAGGATGAAAGTAGCCTTAGATTGTGGAATGAACTCCCAACCTGGGCTTTTTCGAACGTCTTCAGTATGGGGTTCTTCAAAAGCGATCTTAGGAGATTTTTACAGGGTCGGCAACGCGAGTGCTGCACCAGGTCGTTGCCTCGTCCATTGACCACCTACTGGTACCGCTAGCAGGTAAGGTCTCTGGGCCCACCTACGATCGTTCACCTATGGCAACAACAGGTACTTAAAGAAAGAACCGGGAGCTTCTCCTAGATGCTGCATCTAGCAGTTGGCCTGGATCCCGTTCCAAGATAAATAGGCTTGTGTTTAAATTTCTTGGATTCAAATTATTCCAGAGTTCCACCATCAAATACAGTCGTGTTGTATAGCAGTCGCTTCTGATGATCTCAATTAGTGCAGTGTTCGTAGGGAGGATCACTGCGTCGAAGGTCGCGCACCGCTATGAGGAGTCGGACAGCCAGTCCTGGATTAACCTATAAGCTATTTAAGCAATTGCATAGTCCATCCAGTCTAGGGTGGCACCAGAGAGGTCCGTAAAAAAAATAACGATAACACGGTTATTAAGGCAATTTCAAAATTATCATATAAATATTCTTGGGAGTAGTGATCCGGGGTCGTGGTTTCGATTCCCACCTACGGTCAAATCGAAAACATTATGTTGGCTGTGGAAGATTTTTCCGAGGAGAGTATAGACGTCAGGTAGGTTAGGTGGCCGGTTGTAAATATATAGCAGAATCTTAGGACAACATATGAAATCATGTTGCGCCGCCCCACCTAGCATGGGATTGCAGAAGGAACAACTTTACTGTCTCTGTGATTTTTTTTAAATCGGTATTTACTTTTTGTGACTGACAACAAACTTAATCATTGAAGAAGTATAAAAGCACTCAATTGCACTGACACCGTATTGCTGTGTTGAAATAGACAGGCGCAAGTCGAGACAACCTGTTATTGAATTGAAAATTTTCTCAAGGCACCGATTAAATTTTCAACTTGGCTTAACGACATCGACAGCTATGTATAATAGTAACCGGGAGCAACAGCTTAACGTGCCTTTCAAAGAAAGGAAATACTCTTAAATAGAAATGCCACAAAGCTGTACCTAATTCATTCGAGCACCAGCCATAGCGAAAGTTGCTTAACGATCAAGTGATCGTTTACAACACACGTTGGCGCTACGAGCGCTTCCTTTCTTTTTTTATACTATTAAATAAGTAAACAAGCACAACTTCGTAATATGGTAACTTTAGGAGCAAATACTTTCCCATCATATACTTTGGGAGTGAAGCATTTGGCGAAAAGAGCGATATAATATGCTAGGCAGCTTACAAGTAACATCAGGAGTAGTTTACTATGCGGATCTTGTAGCATCAGGAGTGAATAATCGTGCTTATGAACGCTTCTGCCATACATATTACTGGAATCAAACATAGATCACATAGGACCCGTAATATACTATTACCATGGTGCTTCCCTTTTTCCTTTGATATACACCTGATTGCTTTCCAGGTCTCCCGCGTTGCAAAGGCTCTCTTTTTCTTAGTTTCTCAAATTTTCTTCTGATTAAGTTCAAGACATTCTTACTTCTCCTTGGACTTAACCGAGATCGAGTAACTTGTGTAACTTTTCTAGTTTTGGTCATTGCTGTAGACCCTGGTTTACAGGAGTCACAGTAATGAGAATGCAGGTGGGTAATGAGAATGAGAATGCATGTTAGTCCCACTCACAAAAAAAGCAGTTTTGTAGATTTTTCGTTTCCGGACGTTGGCAACCCCGTTTTTGGTTTAAGGGGCTCCACCAAGATCTCCGGGGCCCAAGCGACCTCACCTGCTAACGGTGCACCAGCTGACTAAAGCACGAGGCTACGAAGCAGGCTTGGTATATCAGAAGTAAGTCGCTCATAACAATGACGAAAATTAAAACTCAAACGATAGCTGCTTCTAGCAGTCAAATAAAATTGAAAGTAGGGTTTGGAAGCAGGTGGAAAAAAACACTAAGGATGAAGAGGGGACGTTGGCAACACCAGAAGTGCTTCAATCATTTTTGCCAGCCCGTCATACATGACATTGATTGATAAAGTTAAAACCTATATATGACCTATGCCAGGAAACTCATTTGTTGGTTTACAATTGGTTCCAGATACACACGTGGAGATACACGTCTACACTAGCGGTACGCTATGATGGCCGTTTTGACATTACAAAAGTGATGATATTTTACTTGTTTTACATAAGTACCTACTCCGTTTTCTACCGTAGTATAAATACCCTCTAATGTGGTCGACTATTCACATATTTCAACAAATAAAATGTAATTAAAATTAATACGAAACTTCATGAAAGAACAAACGTCAAACGGCCATTATAGCGTCCCGCTAGTATAATTAGTTTAATTTTCGGTACTTATTTAACATGTTGCGGTTTAGTTTTTTTGCAACTAGATATTTGCGTTTGTAACACATTTCTATTGTCAACTAATCGTGGCTTGCAGCGACCAGGAGGCCGAGTCTACTATTGATAAGCAGTAGAATAGAACCAGAAACGCTGTTTTTAGCTGTCAAAATATTAGAAGACTATCAAAAATGCAACCGACTAGCGGCCACTGGCGCGGTACGTGTTAGTAGAATTCTATCAGCCGACCGATAGAAGTTTGTTGGAGTACGATTGTAATAATAGACTACGAAAACTGTAATTATTATAATTAATATAGATAGGGTTATAAGTTGGAGTTTAGAAAATAAATTGTATTTTAATATACCCAAGTGTTCTGTTATGTCGTTTTGTCGAGCGCATAACCCTAGCCATCTTCCATACCACATGGGAGGGGTGATGTTGCAACGCATAACAGAGGTTAGGGACTTAGGGGTTATTTAAAGTGTCGACTTGACGTTTAGTAAGCATATCGGTGAAGTGTGTAAAAAAGCTTACCGAAATCTTGGGTTTGTTCTACGCCAGGCAAATCAATTTACAAATATAGCCGCGTTGAGAGCCTTATATGATGCTATAGTGAAAAGTCACCTAGAATGTAATGCAACCATCTGGTCCCCGCATAAAGCTAAGTACAAATTCATGCTGGAACGTATAAATAAATAAATTCGTTAGGTTTTTGTATCAAAAGCTGTACGGTGTGTATCCGGGATTTCCATTGTTGTAGCCCACTTTATTTATATTGGGTATGGTGGGGTATTACAAATTGGAAGTAAGATGACAAGTGGCTCTGGCATTATATCTGTTTAGGGTGCTTCGGGGTGTCATTCACAACCCAGCCATCTTGGCGGAGCTCAAGCTGTGTGTCCCGAGTGACTATGTGTCGCGGATGCGGCCTCCGCGCCTGTTGGAGGTGCCCGCAGCGCGCACGAACTTGATGCAGAGGGCGCCGCTCGCGCGAGCGCTGCGCGCGCTCAATTCGGTGGCGAACCACGTGGATCTATTTTCGTGTTCGCTGAATAAATTTACAGAGGTTTTTTGTTGTGAAATATCTAATTATGAATATTAATTAAATAATGATGAAATATTTGTTATGGACATTTTAAACTTAACATTCAAATTTTATTTATTTATTAAAATTTTTGATATGTGTTTTGACATTATTATATTGATGTTGGAATTTTATTTTTATTTAATATAAGTAAGTAAAGGTTTATAATAATTAAGAATTATAATTTAATTAATATCACAATAAATTAATAAATTGTTGACAATTTAATTATTTGTTTACATATAAGAATCTATTTCGATTAAGTAATTGATTAGGTAATGCTGTTTTTTTACTAAATATTTGTGTTAAATAGTTTTTTAAATGTTAGATATGTGCGTTCTACACTGTTGTATTAGGATTTGTCCTGTAAGAATAGTGTAAGTATTGAAATTAATTTTTTTTTTCTTTCGTCTCTCTATTGAGCGACGATTTCTATTCACTTCTGACGCGTTGAATTAGTAGACTTGGGCCCCTGATATAGCGCTGAAGGTTAAAAATGACGAAACAAATAAAATTATATTAATAATCACCTATATTTGTTTACATACATAATTTACTGATTTAACAACTTTGCCAGTTAAAATTACAACAATTTAAAATTGGCAAAGCTTTTCAAGATGGCGGAGTACACTATTATCTTATCAACTAGTTGGTTTATGTTTCAGGTGTTCATTTTTTAGATGCAACCATATCTTCTAAGTCCTTGAGTTCCGCTGGAAAAAAAAATCAGTACTTAAAATAATGTATTTATAACAGAGCAAGGTACGTTGCTCGCTCCTTCTCACTCGCACCTAATAGAGATGAAAGTAATAATACGAGAATATAAAAATAATAGGCAGAATAATAATAGGTAGACAACTGACAGATCACGTAGGCGAAAATCGTATACGTTACCTGTCAGTTGGCTCCCATTCATCTGTAGTAATAAGCGTTATGAAAATGTGTGTTACGGAAAACTCCATTGCACGTTAGACAGTGGCGGAATTGCCGGTAGCGGCACCGGCATAGGGCCATAATAAAAAGAAAAAAAAATATGAAAATGAAAAATCTTTATCCATATAGGTCACAAAGTAACTCTTAAGAACGTCAAAATTATTGCTTCTACATTTACATTTACTGCCAGAATCGCAAAGCAATAGGAAGAGCCTGGGAATAATACTCATGGCCACTCTTTTCTAACCGCCAGTAATTACATTAGTATTATTTACATGATATTTGAACATATTATATAGTAATGAGTTAATACAAAAGAAACTAAAATTAAATCAAATCAAAATAAGAGCGATTCTAGTTGCCAGTTCTAAGGGCAAACAACCCTTATGACGAAGATTATATAATCGATTATTTAAAAAATAAAATAAAATGTATTTATCTATACTAATATTTTAAAGTTGAAGAGTTTGTTTGTTTGGTTGAACGCGCAAATCTCAGGAACTACTGGTCGGATTTTATGTTAGATATTTTAAATATTAAGAAATATGATAATTACCTGCTGCAGCAATTGCCCTCTCCTTTGCAATCTTTTCATCACGAATGACTTTTTCTTTTGCCTCTACTTCACGGAACTTGGTCTCTTTCTTGGAGAGTCTGTTCTGGTGGAATGCTCCATACAAAATGCCTGCTGTGAGGAAGGACCATCGGCCAAACTGGAATTGAAATAGTTGAAATCATATTAAACATTTCTTTGCAAAAAGAAAATATGAGCGAAGGATTTTAAATAATGTATGTAGATATATAAAGGATCAATAAAAAATTAATCAAAAGTTTTTAAGTCATGTTTGTTTGTTCATGTTTCACTTTATCATTAATATTCATGCTTTTATCCAAAAACAATGACCAAAAAAACATATTAGGTAACAAAAAATTACAATAGAAATTCCCAAATTCTTAACAAACATTTGAGAATCAAATGCAGCAATAAAAAAAACACAGCAGATTTGCTTGCATTAACATATCAATACAGGTACCTGCATTTTATAAAACCAACAAATATGGTCCATGACATTGTAAGGGCCATATTTCAGAATGTTTCTCAATACTCAATTGACGCTTGAGAGTAGATTTTATAAGGTAAAAACTAGTCTCAAGCGTTGATTGAGTATTGAGAAACATTCTGAAATAGGGACCTACGATTCCTTTAAAGTGGTTATCAAAACCAATCAACACTTGCTTCATTAGAATTGCCACTAAAACTTGGCTGAGCCAGTAGAAACTTAAAAAATTTGGAGATTGGGTGTGCACGCCTCACACGCTTTTATTATATTATAAAAGAAAAATAGAATTACATGCTTACAAACTTTGCTATGAATTCTCGCGTAGGGGTTATGAAATAAATAAAGTAAAGATAATAACAATTAAACCACATTGAATCAGACCGTGAAAAGTGAATGGGTTCTATTCCTTATTATACTGAAGCGTAAGAGAAAAAAAAAGACTCCATTAGTAAAGTATTTTGGTCGTCATCGTGTTAACAAGAAAATAATCCGTAACATACAGACACATGGACGTCCAAGACGAACTGTTTTTAACTAGTTTAAATAACAAAAATGGCATCAAAAATATCATGAGTGTTAAAAATAGTGTTTTTTCTTGATATGTATGTATATATTATTTTACAAGTGCAATATATGATAAACAGAGACATTTTAAGTTTGAAAAATCAGATGTTTTGCGCGAAGTGACAGTAGTTCCCACCTCAACGCTTCGCTTATGAGGCGTGCAATAAAACTATCAGATAACCATTAACCGGGACTATACACTCCTCTGACTTGAATATCTAATTAATTCAAGATATATTTTGTTTCATTACATAAACTAAAAAGTTTTTAAAATATCCTGTCGTAATTGAATTCTAATATGAATATGAAATCATATTTATTTAGATCTAACTTTCAACCCCGAGGAATGGAAAAGGTGGTTATGTTCTTAATTGTTACGGTTTGGTTCACCCTACCCTAGGGACCCTGTCGCAGTGAATAGCCCTCAGGCCTACCCTGGGACCCGGTTGGGAAGAAGACGGAACACCGCTGGGTTTAGTGGGTAGGACGGCCCCCAAAGGACCAGGAGTCCCTCACACCATGCCTGCTGCCCCCGCAGTAGGAGTGACGGCGCGCAAACGCATTCCCCGCGACAAAAAAAAAAACCCTAGGGACCCTGTATGTTAGGTGCGAAATTTGTATGTTATTTCTATGACTAGCAACTGGGTAACAATTAGTAGTTGGTCACTAAAGAGTTATTTTGATACCAAACTCCTTATTTAAAATCTAATAACGTTAAAATTTTAGTAAACCTGGCCGAAAACACTGTTACATAATGATACAGGTTTCAGTTAGTACATCAGAAAATAATTACCCTGATCAGAGGCGATACACGCACTGGTGGTCCATATGGAAGATCAGACATTTTACTGTATTTTGTTTGGGACCGTAAAAATCCAAATAGGATTTATTTAAAAATCCCTAGAATTCTAACACTGACAGATTGATTGAAGAGGTTATAATTTAAAATAGGGTTGTCATGTCAAATAAGAAAATAATTGCAGATAAAATAGGTATCAATTGTATGAGAAGTATTTGTCCACGTTTGTCGAAGGTCCACGTCCACTTGGTCTTGTTTTCTATTTCTTGCAGGAGGAAATAGATAAAAGTGCTGTGCCACGGAGAACAAGTGTATACGTAGAAATATATAATATAGTAATAGCAAAAAAAGAAAAATTGTAGTAGCAAGATCTGACAGATTATGCCTTAAAACATAATGGAGTACAATTGTAATGCGTTGATGATTTAAGATAAAGTTTTATCATAGTACTATGAGATGCTCCGGTCAGAGGAGCTAAAACAGATTGATGATGTTATTAAACAATTTATTTCTTTCTTGGATCTCTATTTCTTTCTTTCATCTTGGATGAGCGACATGATATTTGATTTGGCGTTTTTTTTGGCAGGGTTCCTGATTAGTGTTGCAAGGCTATGAAATTTTTGACAGTGCGCGAATGAATGACCATTGACGTGCGTTCGGTGCGCTCCCGCTGCGCTCGGCTCGTTTGACGTTTTCATTCAAGGCAAAAGCAAGCGAAGCATGCAAAGCAAATCAATCAGTTGTTGAATCAAATCAGTCTTCAAAATGGCGTTAATCATGTCGTTTGTGTCCGTTGCAATATCCATACTGTATACGCCGTTCTTACTTTTAATATTGTGCATAATATTCCTCGCATCCATTGGAAAATCCTTAGGCGTCAGGAGGCTTTACGTGAACATTTTGCTGAAACTGTTTGAGGTAAATATTTATTTATTGTTTTCTTAGATAATTATGTGCGTAATTTATTAAAAAATGAACTTTATGAGTGACGAGAATATAAATAAAAGTGGGCTGCTAATGTTACATCATGTGGATAGATTATTTACTTTTACTTACCCAATAGTATGTCTTGAAAAATTTTGAAATGCATAGGTTATATATTAGACGTAAAGCACCGCATATGACTCATTCTGTTGCTATACCTGCGATAGATTTCAGATAAACAGATTAATTTTGTAATAATTTATACGTTAATAGATTTATCTATGTTTTTAAGGCTTACATTACACAAGCTTTGTATTTAATTGATAAGCTATATTCTAATATCAATAAAACATCTGTGTTTAAACTCCACTCCACGTCTACCTTGACAAAAATATCGTTAGAATATCGACAAGAGGTCTTAGAGAAGTATTATATTGAGTTTTCACTAGGCCATAATTTTCTACAAGTTGGGTTGTTTTTTTTAAATTGTTGACTCAATTACCTATATACACAGGCCCATATACGCATGAGGCTAGATTTTATCTTATAAATACTATTCTCAAGCGTTGATTGAGTATTGAGAAACATTCTGGAATATGGACCACAATATTTAAAAAGTATCACCTTATTCACCATTACTGTCAGCTAAATTCTTGTTAAATTTTCCCCATTGCCAGTTTTACTGTTTGTTTGTGAAAAACTAAACATTGTTTGGTAAATGTTATCAAACATTCTCTTGTCATTGCTAATACACAAACAGATATTCCAACCATTTAAGTATAAAGTAGACTGCCTCAATGACCTTAGTGATAGTGTATGCAACTGTCACGCTGAAGTCCGAGGTTAAGATTCCCGATTCCCGGGTACAAGTGAATATTTGTATGATCTGCAAATGTTTGTTTTGGAGTATGAGTGTTTCCTATTATAATATTTATGGACTTAGAAATATATAAGTATGTTTATCAGAAGTCTAAATCAAATAGCACAAGCTAATATTAGCTTACTTTGGGCTAGAGTATAAAAAATGTCCTTCAATATTTATTATTTTAGTAAGCCGTTGTACATAATAATATACGTCGCTATTAAGACCCAAAATATAATAAATATGAGTGATGATTCCGAAAGTTTAAAAACATTACCTTAATGATAGTTTAATTATTTCTGTCATTTATTTATTTTATTTATTGTATACTTTATTGTAGCATGGGCATACGGCAATGGGCTCACCACCTATTACGTGGGACAAGAATACACATGGTGAAAAGTGGGCATATAATATGTCTCTGCCACCCCTTAGGGGATAAGGCGTGATAGATAAATAAAGAAATAAATAATTTATTTTACACCATGAAAACATAAAAATAACATAGTGAAAATATTATATAATATACAATTAAAGCAGTACAATGGGCAACCTTATTGCTTAAAGAAATTTCTGCCAGGCAACCTTTGGATCTAAAACATATTAGTTTTTACAATAATATATGTAAACAAAATTGCTGGTTTGATTGACATTTATGATTCTGATCTCCAGGGTAGTAATTTGATGATATATTTAGCCAATAGCCTTCTTCCATTAATGGGTTATCCAACAAAAAGATATTTTTAAATTTGCTGCAATAGTCGTAAATTGTAAATTGTTGTAAGCGAGTACCTGCGGGGCGACATTGTCCGAATTGACAAAGCTGCGAATGCGTTCAGCCAAAAAAACATACTTTTCAACTGTCTTGGAACCGCCTTAAACAGGGCTTAGTACCTACTTCGGGAATACAGGAATGCTCCGAGAAATCGCCAAGTGCATGAATAGCTTGTTGGCAATCCATTCCAACTCATCGTTGGGATGGAACGAGTAAAATACCCACCTTCACGCAAAAACCGCGCCTTGCCGTAGAGTTGCGGAAACGGCCTTTTTGCCAGTAACGGTATTCGCTAGTCAAATTGCTCCGCATCCTGCGCCTGTCAATATCAATATGGCTCTGCCTACCCCATAATAAGTAAGTACTTGAGTAATTTATCAAAATTTGAAATTAATAAACAGGATAAGCGTGGCAAAGTTTGGCTCATGGTTGATGTCAAAGACATTGTTGTAGTTGTTATTTGCCGTTGTCCACCTTGGGCAGGCATCCCAAGGCATATGAAACTTAGTCCATACAGCCTTGCCGTATCTAGCTGGTGAGCTTTTATTAGGTGTTATCGTGGCTGTTCTTCATTCCTCCATGACTGATCAGTCTTACCGCCGATGATGCTTTTTTACTTTAAATTGATTACTGTTCAAAGTACAGTGCGTCGACCTTCGGAATATTTAAATATTTATGTCCGTGCGAACTTATCACTCGTTCTTATTGATTATATTATTAAATGAGGTTAGGACTTAGCTCTTTTATGAAGGTATTAGACGTATTAGTAATTGTGACATCGAATAAAACCAAAGAAATTGGCGCGAAAGCTCAGCGATTGTGTACAACATCGATTAAGTACATACATAGGCGGCCTATAACCACCTAATGAAACTCAATGCATCATATTTCTGGCAACTCATATGATGTAAAAATAAATAAATAAATATCCATCACGCCTTATCCCCGAAGGGGTGGCAGAGGCATATTATATGCCCACTTTTCACCGTGTGGATTCCTGTCCCACGTAATAGGTAGTGAGCCCATTGCCGTGTTGAAATAGACAGACGCAGGTTGTGGCTACCTGCTGTTGAAAATTTCAAGCCGCCCATAAGGCCTTCAACAAGGCTTAACGACTGCCATTTTACTGGCAACCGGGACCAACGGCTTAATGTGCCTTCCGAAGCACGGAAACGCTCGCAAATGTAAATGCCACAAAGCGGTCACCCATCCGAGGACGTAAAGTTGCGTAACTCAGTGATCGTTTACAGAACACTGAGACCGAGGGGCCACGAGCTCTTCTTATGATGTAAAAAAATTATTTCAAAGTTGCTATTGGCTTACAAACGGTGCTACGCCGCTGTGTGACCAATCGACACGTGCCCATGACCCAAGTAACCTTGTTAGGGCCAATCAACCTTAAAAAATGAGAAACTTTATTTTCCACCACCTGTTTGACCCTTTTAATACTGAACTTTTCAAAAATTCATTGATACTCCTTGTTTACTTTGAAAATGTCAATTTCTCTGCCTTTCAATGCCCAATAAACTACTACGGGCCGTATTTTAGAACGTTACTCAATACTCAAGAAACACTTGAGAGTAGTTTTTGTATGGCAAAACTCGCCTCAAGCGTTTCTTGAGTATTGAGTAACGTTCTAAAATACGGCCCTACGAGATTTATTTGTTTTTTTTTTATCGGGAAACAGCGAATAACGCGGTCGCCATTCTGTTATTAATTTTTCAAACTAGTGTATTTTAGGGTGTTTATGTGTAAAAATGATGGTGTTTTAAACAAAAGCTTCGACATCGTGCACAAGTGTTGTGAAATTAGGTAACTTAGTAGAACTCTGTATTTTCTGTTACCTTCAAAAATCCACATATAACTGCAGTAAAATTTACCATCATTTTACTGCAGGAGAACTTTGAACAAACCTATACATGAATACGCTGCTATCAATAAGAATAATTTACTAATTTTTAATGAAGAAGATTCATTATCTTCTTGAAAATTATAACTATAGAAGAAAAATTTAATACGTAATGGAAGATCGTAGACATAGAAGATCTATAAATTGTGTTGTTGGCAATCGCGTCACCGTGCGTAGCGAGAATTAAAAAATAAATAAAAATACTACGATTAGAAACGTAAGTCAGGGTGATGAAGAATGAAGATGAAAGTGCTGTCCCTCCGTTACTTAAATTATTCTAAGACCACATCATTACAACGACTTGCTGGTGTGACGCGGCTTACGAAATATGCGCGTATGGGGAAACCTAGAGTTACACAATCCTGTAAAGCAGTACATATGTAGTTATATTCGTATTATGGTGCAACTGCACTCTTTACACCACCAATCTGCAGTTTAGATTCGAATCTTAAGTGGAATATTTCTAAAATTACTCTCTAGCAATACACGCATTTTCGTTTACTTACGTGTGCAATTGCGCCCACCCAGATCTTCGGAGCTCGAACCTCATTTGCAAGTGACCTGCTGATTAACTGACCAGACCATGACAAAGACTAGGAAACCTCGACATATAAACCTGTATCAACCTTTTCAGCTTAGTACAGTTAGACCAATCACCATACTAAAATGATTGCGAGAGACCTGTCTCCAGCAAAAGACTAAATGGCTGATTTGAATGGTTGCTTGTTAACTGGGTGATGACGAGGATGTGATTAGACCAATTTCGTCCATGGTAACTGTTTCAGCTCCCTGATCGCTTATGTGACGCATGAGGTTCATCGTAGCCAATCTTGAAGTCTTGAAATATGTACCAATGTGCTACATATGATATGCTCGTGATAAGCCTATCCAGGAGAGCAGAGCAGTAATCATAGATGTCAACAAATCGACCAAATTAATAAACGAGTGCCACGGGGTTTGATGTACTTCACGGGTTCAGCTCATCACCATCAACCGTGCGTCTGTCCCAGTTGCGTCTCGCGACGCCCGTGGTCCGCCTTCCTACTTTTTCTCCTTCACTTCGCACGGTCGTCGCTATCCCCTATAGTGAGACCATTGGCACGCATGACATCCCTTACGACATCTAGCCAGCACTTCTTGGGTCTTCCCCTCTTACCGGGACCCGGCGGGGCTGACATGGCCAGACATTTGTTTCCCACGTAACCCGGTGGTTGCCGCTAGTAAAAGATAAACTTAACAAACGACATGGTTGATCTTTAACAGGATGATACAGTTGCCTCTATTTTATTGACTGGCTGAAAGTACCTAACATTCGAAAGAAGGTCGTAGTCTTAAAACCTATTCCAACGTCCATAAAAAAAATCTAATATTATAAAGCTGAAGATTTTGTTTGTTTTGTTGATCGCGCTACTCTCAGGAACAACTGGTCGGATTTGAAAAATCTTTTTGTGTTGGATAGCTCATTTATCGAGGAAGGCTATATATCATCACGTTACTACCCTGGAGAGAGGAACAGTAATCATAAATGTCGACAAATCGGGCAAGTTTTTGTGCATTATTGTAGAATTTATAAGCCACGGGATTTAATGAGAGAGGACTCGACGGAGGCCTTGCTTATAATATGTAGTCTCCCCACTTTGCTATTAATAATATTAAGTACGATATATATTATTCTACTTAATATTATTATTGTGTACTAGGTGACCCCCACAGCTTCGCCCGTGGAATATTTCGACCTCCTGTCGCACCTATTTAATCCCGTCGCTTATAAATTCTATAATGATGCATAAAAATTTGCCCGATTTGTCGACATTTATGGCTACTGCTCTGCTCCCCAGTGTAGTAGCGTAATGATATATAGCCTATAACCTTCCTCGATAAATGGGCTATCTAACACAAGAAGAATTTTTCAAATCCGACTAATAGTTCCTGAGATTAGCGCGTTCAACCAAACAAACAAGAAACAAACAAACAAATGTATCAATTTCTCCGCTCCGCTCCCCAGGGTAGTAGCGTGACGATATAAAGCCTTCCTCGATAAATGGGCATCCAACACAAAAATATTAAATAAAATAAATAACGTTGGGACAGACAGAAGATACACCGCGAATGTTTAATAACAACATTAAAATGGTGCAATCGGGAAAGGACGCAAGTTCAAATTTAATCGTTTTTCGTTTTTAATGACTTAGGGCCCGTACTCCAGAACGTATCTCAATACTCAATCAACGCCTGAGGCTAGTTTTTGCCTTATAAAATCTACTCTCAAGCGTCGATTGAGTATTGAGAAACGTTCTGGAATACGGTACTTAATCTTCAGGCGCCTTTGAGTGTAAATATTTAGTCATAAAAGTCTTTGTCCGATTATCAATGCGACAAAGATCTTATTTACACCTTTGTTTATATTTACCACCTTTCTTGTTTGAGAAAAACAAAGATAACGTTAAAACGATTGCTTTGTGCAATATCTTAAATACAAGTGTGCTCTATGGCTCTACTATAAGCATTACATTGTGTTACCTGTGCTCTCAACTGAGGTGGTAAAGGACCCCAATAAGATATTTGATTTTTCCTAAGTTTTGCCTCGATAGGTGTAATGTGGGCGTATAGTATGCCTCTGCCTACCCAGCGTGACAATATGACAATATGTATGGGACAACACTTAATATAAAACCTATGCCTAACTTTAAAACTTTTAAAAGCAATTATTATGGCATCCGTGGGGACTTCCACACACTGAAAATAAGTTCTGGCGGCTGGCAACTCTCTTGTTCCCAAGTGCCTTCTAGTGTCCGTTCGATCGCTCTCCACCCCCCTCTGTTCTCACAGGGACGTCGAGGATGACTCGATGCGGGCACAGGGCTAATCTCCTCCAGGAGATCGTGGGGGGGAGGCAGCACATCTAGCCCCCCAGGGAAGAGCCTCATATTAGGTCATTCTCTTAGCCGGGTTGCTGCGCTCAGGCCTTACACGCGACCAGGTTAGGAAGAAGGCAGAACAGCACGGGGTTTAGTGGGTTTTAACGGCCCCCAATGGCCAGGAGTCCCTCACACCATTTCTGCTGCCCCTGCAGAATTAATGACGGCGTGTCATGTCTTTTTAACAGTCCAAAAAATACTTCTCTTTTCTCATTTTCATGCACTGTGAATGTGATCCACTTCGGAGTCATGCCCTAAATTTCAAGTATCTAGTATCCGAAATTTAGTTTAAAATCAATCACTGAATGCCGACCGGACAGACACACATACAAATAAAAAACAATTTAATCAAACATTGGTGCTAATTCTGCTGTTGAAACCACTACACTAAATTTCTCTAAAATTTTCTTATTAATATTAAGAGATTTCCAAATGCTATTCTGTTATTACGTCGAACTAGACCTGGTGGTATCTTAAACAGCACTAAATTTGTATCTGAAATCAACAAAATTCCCTTTATGTGATAAAATTCAACAAAACATGTATTTAGATGCCGCCTAACTTAGTGATTGAACTGTCTATGTACATTTTTCACTTTTTGTTGAATTTTATCACATAAAATGTATTTTAATTATGTCAAATACAAATTTAACGCCACACTAAATTTAGACGTTTTCTAAATTTAGACTAAATTTAGAGCTTTATATATTTATAGACGTCACCTAAATAGGTGACGTCTAATTTTAGTGGGACGTTTATTAATTTTAGTAAGCGTTTGAAACGTGAAAACGTGTAAAACGTTGTTACGTGAAAAATGTACATAGGCAGTTCAATCACCAAGTAAGTCGGCATGTATTTACATTCGACTGTCTATGTACATTTTTCACATCTTGTTCAATTTTATCACATAAAATGAATTTTAGTGATATCGAATACAAATTAAGTGCTATTTATGATATCACCAACTTTAGTTCGACTTAATAACAGAATAGCATTTGGCAATCACTAAATAAAAATAAGAACATTTTAGAGAATTTTAGTTAATGGTCTCAACAACAGAATTAGCACCATTGTAAAATAAATAAAACTAGTTAGTATAGTTTTAAATTGTTAGAATTATATATTTTTTCTCAGTCATCCATTAAACGATACGTCATCTGCACAAATTACTGAGAATTTTATCACTCCAATCTACATACAAAATTAAACAGATATACTAAACTAACGGAAGCGCTCGTGGCCCCGCGGTCTCAGTGTTCTGTAAACGATCACTGAGTTACGCAACTTTCACTATGGCTGGTCCTCGGATGGGTGACCACTTTGTGGCATTTACATTTGCGAGCGTTTCCGTGCTTCGGAAGGCACGTTAAGCCGTTGGTCCCGGTTGCCAGTAAAATGGCAGTCGTTAAGCCTGGTTGAAGGCCTTATGGGCGGCTTGAAAATTTCAACAGCAGGTAGCCACAACCTGTGTCTGTCTATTTCAACACGGCAATGGGCTCACCACCTATTACGTGGGACAGGAATCCACACGGTGAAAAGTGGGCATATAATATGCCTCTGCCACCCCTTCGGGGATAAGGCGTGATGGATATTTATTTATTTTTATATTTATACTAAACTAACTATCTTCACGCTGTATCCCTGACTGGGTAGACAGAGAGGACAGATCGCCAGGCTATGCGATCCATGCATACTTCTTTCGCTTCCTACAGATTCATTAATCGCTTCAGACATGAACATCTGGGTATCCAAGTACTCTTATCCTTTCCGTATTTGAGCAAATTGCTCAGGTAGTCCTCATATGTAGGTCTTGGTCTACCCTGACTCCTTCTACCCTCTACTTTCGTACAATATACATTCTTCTTCAATCGCTCCTCACTCATTCGGTGGACGTGTCAAAACCAACGGAGCACTACATACTTCGAACTCCCGTCGCACCCATTTAGTCCCGTCGCTTATAAATTATACAAAAATGCTTAAAAATTTGCCCCGATTTGTCGACATTTACGATTACTGCTCAGCTTTCCAGACTAGTAGCGAGATGATATCAAACACAAAAATAATTTTTCAAATCCGACTAGTGGTTCCTGAGATTAGCGCGTTCAACTAAACAAACAAACATACAAACAAACAATCTCTTCAGCTTTATATATTAAGTATAGATTAGGAAGTAGGACACATATGCCTACCCTACAAACATAGCACACCTGATGGCCAGGTGTGCCCCCTTTTCGTTATTCATGGGGTCACTTACAACTGTAAAGTTCGGGAATGCATGGGACCAAAAAATACGTTGTAGATTTAGGTATTGTTTCAAACAATAGAGTCACTTTACAATTTAAACATGCATATTTAAACAACTCAGACAAAGAACTACATTGAACTCGATTTACATTTTACTGTTTCCTCACAAAAAGTACCTACATATATGTTTGACTAGTTGACGCTCGCGGCTGCGCCCGCGTAAAAGTTTTCCCGTTCCCGTTTCCGGGATAAAATGTATCCTATGTGTTATTCTGATGTATAAGCTATATTATTGTTAAGTTTCATTAAAATCTATTCAGTAGTTTTTAAGTGAAAGAGTAACAAACATCCATTCTTACAAAATTTCACGTTTATAATATTAGTAGGATAAGCATCCTAACATCAAAGTATTCTATGAAGTGCTGCGATCACTGCGTTAAGCATTTTTCGGTAGGGCTGGTCTTCAGACGGGTGAAGGCTTTGTGGCATTTCTATTTACGAGCGTTGCCGTGGATTCCGTGCTTCGGAAAGTACGTTAAGCTGTTGGTTCCGGTTGCCAGCAACATGGCAGTCGTTTAGCTTAGTTTAAAGCCTTATTTATGAGCTGCTTGTTCACTTCAACACACCAATAGGCGCCTATATATATAGCAAATATTATTAATATATAAGCTAAAGAATGAGTTTGTTTGTTTGATAGAACGCGCTAATCGCAGGAACAACTGGTCGGATTTAAAAATTCTTTTTCATTTGGATACCCATTTATGGAGGAAGGCTATAGGCTATATATCATCACGCTACTACCATGGAGAGCGGAGCAGTGACCATAAATGTCGACATATCGGGCAATTTTTTATGCATCATTATAGAATTTATAAACGAGCGGTTAAATTCGGTTTAGGCGTAGGTTCGAACTATGGTACGGGCGAAGCTGTAGGGTGTCATCCAGAATACCTACAATATGGGAAAAAATATATACCGTGAAATGTTGGCTACCACTTGGGGGATAACCGGCGTGAATGACAACCATAACCAACAGCTTCTCGTACATTCCGAAGCACGGGTAACTCTCGTGAAAATTCCACAAAACGGTCACCTATCACAGTTACACCGATGCAGTAAGCTGGTGGGATAACAAGAAATTATACACGTGGACCTTAACCACCGACCTCTGTTATATGGACTTGTACGCATCGAGTATAAATTAAATTTACTTCGGTTTTTGCCCTGACCGCAAAATTTATGTTAACTAACTAACTATCTTCACGCTGTATCCCTGACGGGGTAGTCAGAGAGGACAGATCGCCAGGCTTCGCGATCCATGCATACTTCTTTCGCTTCTTCGAGATTCATCAATCGCTTCATACACGCACGTCTGGGTATCCGAGTACTTTTGACCTTTCCGTTTTTGAGCAATCTGCTCACGTGGTCTTCATATGTAAGTCTCGGCCTTCCCTGACTCCTTCTACCGTCTACTTTTGAACAATATATATTCTTCGTTAATCGTTCCTCACTCATTCGTTGAACGTGTCCAAACCAACGGAGCACGCCCTTTTCCAGCTTAACGCTGACACTTTCATTCAAACCTGCCATATTGCGTATCACTTCGTTACGTATTCGGTCGGCCAAGGTAACGCCGCACAATTTTCGAAGTGATCGCATCTCCACAGCATTCAATTTACTTTCATGCATCTGCTGACATACCCAGGTTTCACTACCGTAAAGCAAAGTTGGCACTAGCACTGCGTTATGAATCGCCATTCGTGCTTCTTTTACGATGCTTTGTCGCTTTACTAACTGGGACAAAGCACCGTTAACTTTGTTTCCGGCAGCTACTCGCCGTTCTACATCCGAATCACATCTTCCATCCGCGCGAAACATACTTCCTAAATACACAATTTCATTCACTTGCGTTTTCATTTATGTTAGTTTCATTTTATATACTTTTTAGGGTTCCGTGCCTCTAAAGGAAAAACGGAGTCCTTATAGGATACCTTTGTTGTCTTCGTCTGTCTGTCAAGACTTGGTAACGCGTGAAGATTTCGAGTTGAAATTAAAACTATATACCGAGTGGCGCCGAGGATATCTCATTGTACCACGTACAGTACAGGTTGTCTTTTGCAGAAATACCCCAACATGAACCAAAAATACTAATCCGTGTAGCGAGGGTTAGCTTCTGTTTGTTTACTTCATTTAAACCGCTCGGTATACTCAGTTCTACAGTCCCTTGAAGATGTGAAAAACCTTCTCAGTAGACGCCAAACAACGTTACAGCCGTTTATGACACAAAAAAACGTATTTTCGACACTCTCAGCACACATAAAAATATGTGTGTGTACAGTGTCCTATAGTTGAAACAAATAGTATAGTCCTGTGTACTCCACAGCTAAAAGGTGAAACTTCATTACGAATTTTTTTTACAGCAAAATTTGTTTCAACTTTGATAAAGAAGTTTCACTTCAAAAATATTATAATTTTATGTTGTACAGAACCCTCAGTTCTGGGTTGGCGAGTCAGACTCGACTTGTCAGGTTTTTTGATAGCAAGTTCAACAAAATACGCATACACTTAAGATGGACAATGGTCGGTGTCTAAGGCCTACCTCTGTAACGCTGGTGAGCAGCCTATCCGCAGTTTCTCAGACCCTCAGTCAGACTCAGGCCCCAGTAGGCCAAGTCTACTAATTCAATCGTGTCAGTAGAGAATAGAAATAGTCGTTCAATAGAGAGCTGACGGAAAAAAATTACAGTTTCGTAGTCTACTATTACAATTGCGTCCAATAGAATATTACAATTGCGTCCAATAGAATTCTATCGGCCAGCCGATAGAATGTTATTAACACGTGTAGCGCCTGTAAGTAGCTCTTAATTTGCATTTTTGGTAGTCTATATTGATATGTTGATAGCTTATAACAGCTATTTTGTCTCTATTTTGCAGCTTGAGAAGTGTGATTGTGAAATATAGAATAGTTGGTTTTGGACTAATTGCAATAGAACTACTATAGAATAGAACTAGATCGACTTTCTATTGGAAAATAGTAGACTCGGCCACCAGGTCATATACATCATTACGGTAGATCGTATTATGTCGCTAGTAGTGTGAATGTGACGCAATCTGTTATTACAAGACGTTGACGTTTAGACCAGTTGTGGTAGAACACGTGGCGCGCTACTCGTGGTAGTTTATCCAACAAACTGTTATCAGAAGCACGTGAACTATTGGTAGGTATATTTCCTTTGAACTATAGGAACTTATAATTATGTTTCTATAGTATAAACAAAGAAATTATTTATTTTATCAATTACGCTTATAAACGCAAATTTAGACAGTGAAATTATTAATTTTATCAATTCCGCTACTTAACGCAAATTTAAACAAAGAAATTATGTATTTAATCAATTAGGTACGCTAAAAAACGCAAATTATATTATTAATCGATAAAATATCATCCAAATCCAAACCATAGTTATCGTACTTTACTTCTGCATGCACCGAAGACTCGTTTTTTTTAGATGCGTTTATGCACCGTCATTCCGGCAGCAGTGACAGCAGGAACTGTGTGTGGGACTCCCGGTTCTGCCACTCTGCTGTGTTACGCCACTGATGCCTTCTTCCCAAACGGGTCACAGGATAGGCTTGAGGGCTATTCACGGCGACCCGGTTAAGGGAATGTCCCAAGATGATGCTTTCATCGGAGCGCCACATGCACTACTCCCCACTCATCATCATCATCCGAGCGTCTGTCCCAGTTGCGTCTCGCGACGCCCGGGGTCCGCTTTCCTACATTTTCTCCTCCACTTCGCTCGGTCGTCGGCATCCCCTGTAGTGAGACCATTGACACACATGTCATCCCTTACGACGTCAAGCCAGCACTTCTTGGGTCTTCCCCTCTTACCTGGAACCGGCGGGGCTGACATGGCCAGACATTTGTTTCCTACGTAGCCCGGCTACTACTTTTGTAGACCTGTCCCTTCAACCGGATCGGCATTTAGGGTAATCCCTATTTGGCCCACGCGGCAGCAATGCCTTGACATCGCAATCGATGTCACTGGACGTGTGAAAAACAGATCCCAGGTATTTAAACTGGTCCGTGCGCTCGACCAAATCACCGCCTATGCGAACGGATGTGGGATCTGTCGAGTTAAGTGCCAAGTACTCGGTCTTCGCCACATTTAGTTTCAGACCGCCGTTCTCAAGCGTCTCCTTCCACGCCTTTACACGTCGCACCAATCTGCCCCTGTCCGCGTCTTCCAGCGCAATATCGTCAGCATACATGAGCAACCATGGAGGCTGCTCATGCGAGTTCCTGATGCTGACAATTCGTCTAATATTACACTGAACAGAAGCGGACTAAGGACCGAACCCTGGTGTACCCCGACGGTGATGGGGAAGGGTTTCGTGTCGTCAACAGCAGTCCGAACCATTGAATCGGAGTGACAGTACATGTCCCGGATAGTGTCAATATAGACCTCTGGAACCCCTTTGGACCGCAGTGCCCACCAGATCATCGCACGAGGAACACTGTCGAAGGCCTTTTGCATGTCTAGAAACAAACAGTGCAGAGACGTGTTCTTCGACCTGTATTTCTCTGCGACAACCCTCAGGGCAAAAACAGGGTCCGTGGTCCCATGACCAGGGCGAAACCCATATTTATAGTCTGAGAGAGTACACTCCTGCCGGATCCGAGAGTCTATAATCCTTTCGAAGATCTTCATGGTGTGGGACATCACCTTTATACCGCGGTAGCTCCCGCACTCCTGCACTGACCCCTTACCTTTGAAGACTGGAGTAATAATACTCAGTCTCTATTGGCTTGGAATCTGCCCGCTGAGGAGTATGCGGTTAAAAAGGTTTACTAAGATGCCCACACCGCGAGGACCCATCGCCTTCCAGGCATCGATGGGGACTCCATCGGGTCCGACAACTTTCCGATTCTTCATGCGTCGAAGCGAAGTCAGGACTTCTCCAGGCGTTACCGGTGGCACTAGTCCCTGATTCGGAGGGAGGTCCGGAGGCTCCACCTCTTTGTGCTGTTTATTAAGCAGCTCGTGGAAGTACGAACGCCATCTCTCCTTTACCGCGAGGTCTTCGCTTAACAGGTTGCCCTCAGGGTCTTTTACACAGCGACACTTGGATATATCCTGTGCCGCTTTGACCCTGGAGCGCGCCAGCTTATAGATGAGCTTCTGCCCCTCAGACTATTCCAGCTTATCATACAGAGGTTGTAAGTGGTCTCGTCTGGTCTTCGGGAGATCCGGTCGCTTGCCACTTTTTAAAGTGGGCTTTCTTATCCCTAGTCTCCCTCTGGACTGCGTCGTTCCACCACCAAGTTTCCTTGTCACATTTGCGTCCACCCTTAGATTCACCGAGCACCACCTTCGTCGCTCCAAGGATAGCCGCCTGAACTTTGTCCCAGTAATCTCGAACTGGCCCGCCTTCAGTGTCGGTGCACTTGTCACCTACAGCTGAGACGAACTCCTGGGACCTAGTTTCATCAAGCAGCCACCATCTGAAGCGGCGCTGGCACCGCTCGATGCGTTTGCATTTGGGCTTCACGCAGAGGTCCATGACAAGGAGACGGTGTTGTGCAGTAAGACTCTCTCCGGGTATGAACTTGCAGTTGGCCACCTTGCCGATGCTGTGTCGCCTAGTGAGTAGGAAATCGATCTGAGTTGTACGCCTCCCGCTCCTGTAGGTGATGAGATGTTCGGATTTCTTTTTGAAATACGTGTTCACAATGGCCAGATCGGCAGCCGCACACGTTCTGAGGATAGTTTCTCCTTCAGCGTTGCGGGTGCCGTATCCAAAACCACCATGAACACGCTCAAACTCCTCACACCTCTCACCCACATGACCGTTTAGGTCGCCGCCCAAAACGATTCCCTGTGACAACGGAATGCTCCGAAGCACTCCCTCGAGTTGACCCCAAAACGACATCTTATCGGCGTCGCTACAACCGGCCTGTGGCGCGTAGGCACTTATCAGGTGGGTAATAATCCCATCGATAAGCACCCTCACGATCATAAGCCGGTCGCTACAGCGTTTCACCTCCAAGATGCCGCTCTGCAGCCCCTCGGAGAGCACCACGGCCACCCCATTCTCCCCACCAGGCGCACCCGTGTAATACAGCTTGTAGCCGTTCTGCAAGGGCCGGGCTCTGTTGCCCTTCCTACGAGTCTCCTGCAGGTACGCCACGACCACCCTCCGCCTGGAGAGTACTTCGGCCAACTCTACCGCACGCCCAGTCAGCGTGCCAATGTTCCACGATGCGAAGCGGATACGGTTTTGGGCTAACTTCTTTAGCCGTGCTGGCCCGACACACGACAGCCCTAGCCCACTTGACACAGGAGTCGGGCGGGGCTCCTGCGCGCCGTTTTGCCGCGGGCCCTATCCCTAGCTGCAATCCTTTTGTGTCTGTCCATTTTAGTTTCGACGGGTGGCTTTTATGGGAGCGACGCCCTCAGACCTCCCTACCCCAGAGGGGATAGCCAGAGCCTCGTCCGTTAATCAGCAGGTGCGCGCACTAGCACGGGAGGTTGACTTGGGCCCCGAAGATCTTGGTGGGGCCCCTTACACCCATGCACTACTCCCCACTATCTTCGGAAATAGTTTAACCACTACCCGCTTCGAGAGGCGCTCGAACGTTCCTCTTAGAACAGGGGAGCGAGGGGAGGGAGCGAGGTTTCCTGAGCTTGAATGGGCAGGATGTGGCCTAAGATCCAGTTCTACAGTCAGATACATCATTAGATCACACAATCAGCAAATAATTCATATTTAGGGGATGAATGGTCAAGCCTGAAAATTGTTTCAACTCGTCCAGCGAGGTTTTTCACACCTTTTTGGTCATATCGTCACACTAATATAGTTTCGTTTCGTCAAGGCATGTAAAGGTTCTGATTACACAAGTCTATGGAAAGTACTAACTCTAAGTCTAATATGTTCTAATTCGTCAAGCCTATTCAATGTGGAATACACTAGTGCAATATGCTATCAAATTAAACAAATTAATTAGTTTTGATAACCCAGTGATTCGGTCATCGCGTGAACATCACGGGTCAACTTGACCTTTGATTGGAACACTCAGTTCTGATTACATTCACGTTACCAAATGAAAGAAATTTCACGGTAAATAGGTGCATCTAATACAATGCGTTCAGATCCTCGCCAATTATACTTTTTATTTTTATACAATTATACAGACACAATAATGTTTTCTTGTGGAATGACGTCACACAACTTGCGGAAATTCGCGCATTCGTATCACAATCGCGGTACATGTTAGTTAGTACTCGCAATATGCAAATAAAACATATACAGTGAGTATGTAGCGCTCGTGGCCCCGCTGAATCAGTGTTGTGTAAACGATCACTGCGATAAGCAACATTCGCTAAAGGTGGTCCTTGGATGGGTGACCACTTTGTGGAATTTGCAGTTGCGAGCGCCGATTTGCCAGTAAAATGGCAGTTGTAACGCTTAACGGCTTAACGACTGCCATTTTATTGGCAACCGGGACCAACGGCTTAACGTGCCTTCCGAAGCACGAAAACACTCGCAAGGACCAGCTATAGCGAAAGTTGCTTAACGCAGTGATCGTTCACATGATTAAAAATATTTTATTAATTAAAAATAATTTTGTGCATCGTACTCATACGTACTTATCATCGAACAAATACAGCTTCCTCAAGACGCATTCGTGTGTTGCGTTGCCGCTACGCGATGGAAGCCCAAGTTCAAAATTGACCTATAATCGGTCCGTATTTCAGAACGTTTCTTAATACTCAATGAACGCTTGAGACTAGATTTTGCCTTATAAAATCTACTCTCAAGTGTTTCTTGAGTATTGATAAACGTTCTGGAATACGGCCCCAAGTGTATTGTTATGTTCTCTTTCTATATCCCTACTAATATTACAAATGCGAAAGTAACTCTGTCTGTCGGTCTGTCTGTCTGTTACGCTTTCACATCTAAACCACTCAACCAATTTGGCTGAAAATTGGTGGAGAGGTAGCTTAGAGCCAGGAGACGGACATAGGCTACTTTTTATCCCGGGAACAAGTTCCTGTGGGAAACGGGAACGGGAAAACGTCTCTACGCGGGCGAAGCCGCGGGCGTTAACTAGTCTTTTATAACTTAAGACATCTTCACGCTGTATCCCTGATGACGATTTTTGAGCAATCTGCTCACGTGGTCCTCATATGTAAGTCTCGGCCTACCCTGACTCCTTCTACCCTCTACTTTCGCATAATATATCTTCTTCGTCAAACGTGACCAAACCAACGGAGCACGCCCTTTTCCAGATATAATTATTATGTATAATATATTCATACTCCATATCTTGAGGAACATTTAGGCTTTATGGCATAAAAATCGATCCTTTGTTTCAAAATTATTAGAATATAGTCAAAACAAATTTTTCTAACAACAACAACAGACAAAACCGGCGGTCACAGCTAGTTTAAAAGATGACTATGACATAACCCTACACACACATACAAGTAGAAACATTCAGATTGCGAAGCAATACCTATTATCTGTTTCTAGAACAAATAATTACTATCTTATCAAAGACCAAGAGTATCTTAGCCGCGGGCATCAGCTGATTAAAAAAAAACGATTTTGGTGACAATTATCACTGTTGTTCTACGATAATTATAAATGAAAGATATTATTTTGTTCTGAGAACACTTGCACTAATTTAGAGTAAAGGCTTTCAATAGCTATTCACCGTGGGAATGCTGCCTGCATCATCGGTACCCTACCGAGGGGACCCAGTCTCTCTATACTAATATTATAAAGCTGAAAAGTTCATTTGTTTGGTAGAAAGCTCTAATCTCAGCAACTACAGGTCGGTATTGAAAAAATATTTTTGTGTTATATAGCCCATTTATCAAGGAAGGCTATATACCATCACGCTACAATAATTATTAAGATATAGATATAGAGAATAAGAAGAATTTATAAGCGACGCACGGGATTAAATAGGTGCGACGGGAGTTAGAAATATGTCACGGGCGAAGCCGGAGGGGTCACCTAGTATTTTGATAAATAGGTTAAGTTAGTTTTTATTTAGATATAGTTTTATTGTTTATTCTCTAAGATTAATGTTAAATTGATTTTTGTTTTTGACTGTAATAAATTTATTGACGCTAGGTCTTATTCTGATAAGGAGATTTTTGACGGTGAAATTTGTTTACGCGCCGTCATTCAGCGTTTGCTTTGGGGGGCGTCCTACCCAGTGAACCCCGCGGTGCGTTGTATGAATTCAGGCCAAAAGTATTCGGGTACCGAGACGTTCATGTATGAAGCGATTAATGAATCTGCAAGAAGCGAAAGAAGGATGCACGGATTCCTAAGTCTGGCGATCAGTCCTCTCTTTACCTACCCATTCAAGGATGCAGCTGGAACATAGATAGCTCATTTATTATCTCATTTGGGTGGCAAAAAAGTATAATACGACTGATTTAAAATTATTATGACCTTCAGACCTCACCTCCGCGTTACTAGTTGCGTGTTAAAGAATTGCGAGACCAAATTAAACGCGACGATTACATGTGATGATGTTTTGATAAAGTAAGAAACGCTAACAAAGACACATCACTCAGTTATAACGCCAAACAAAGAAACTTCACTCAATTATAACGCGAAACAAAGAAACTTCACTCACTTATGTAGTTACTAGCTGATGCCCGCAGTGTCGCCCATGCGGTCATTTATTTTTTCAATAAAAAAAATCCCTGTTACTGCTAGTACCTCCAAGAATATGTGTACAAAGTTTCATCATGATAGGTTAAGTAGTTTTTGCGAGAAAGCGTAACAAACAAACTTACATTAACATTTATAAGATTAGCAGTTCCAGTACTGTCTGTACAGGAGTCACAACTCCTGTAAATTAGGATCTGCGGCAATGATGACCAAGACCAGAAAAGTAACAACAATCTCGGTGAAGTCCCAGGAGAAGTTAGAATGTCTAGGAACCCGCATCGAAATTTTGAGAAAGTTTGAAGAAGTTGGAAAAAGAACATAATCCTTTGAAAAACGGGACAGTTCGAAGGCAATAGAAAAAGAGAAGCACCGCCTGGTAATAGTACATTGGTAACAGATGTGTAGTTAGACCTACAAGGACATCTACCAAGGGAGTATTCGAGTCTACGAACTCATAGGCAGAAAAGAGATAAAAGCACTGTTTTTTTGGTACAGCACCGATATGCCCATCCGTCGAGATGGGCATATCGGTGCTGTACCAAAAAAACAGTGCTTTTATCGCTTTTAACTCACAGCAATGTGGAGTTTATGAGGATTCTCTTGGCAAAAAATGGCGTGTGGCTGTTTCATTGAATACGTCTCATAACGGGTAATAGACACTTGAACCAACGATGTATCTTCTCCGCGGGGCCATGAGCGCAAAAGACATACTATATTGAAATCTCGATACGCAGCAAAATTACCCCGCCGGATGTACCAAGCGGGTGGTGCCACATTTCGGGATCTGATATACTTACACCAGATCTTTTTAAAGGTTTTTCAAAGACTTAACTGCTGTAAAAACCTTGGCAACATGTTTTTGGATGAGTATATTTGTAGATCAGAGGAATGCCATGCTGGATTTTTGTGGATGTATAATATTTGTCCTGGCTGTTTGGATTTTGGTTTGGATTATTATTTGGTTATTTATTTCCTCCGTGTCCAGGACGGCAATAGGGTTGCCGGACCTCTGGCTTCGCGAGACTCAACTGGGAACTCAAACGGATGATGATGAATCAAACTATTGTTTGGGTGCGTAATTCATCTCTGTTCCTTCCTCGGGGATACAGACGTCATTATACGGGTACAATATCTTAAGCTAGTTTTTATCTTGGGAAAACATCTTAACCGTTCCACAAAACACGTTTGTGTAAACTTAGTTAAATTATATTTGGATATATTATATTACATAATCATTTAGTGACGTTTGGGTGACTTCATAAATTGCGCACTTGTATAAAATCTTTTCACAAAACGTTTCGTGTTTATAGACTCTTAAAATAGATGCCCATACAATCACACCTACCTCTTTAATACGTCTGGTAATAGAATTTATTAAAGCAATCAAATTTAATAAAAATCTGATGCAATTCCAGTAGTTAAGAATGAAGTTTTAATATTATTCGTTAGCATTAAGTACTTAAGATAATCTAATATTTGTGTAATAACAACTAATTTTCTATATACAATTATACAAATAAATGAAATTGAAATGTCTGTTTCGAAATTAACAGTTTTTTACTAAATGCATATGAAAGTACAATATATAAGGTACGTTCATAAAAAATCTGGTTTTAATATTTTTCTGTCGTTTTTTTTTCGGATAATCTCTGTAAAGCGTGAACCGATTTTAATGTGGTTTTGGTCAGATAACTGATGTATAAGGAGTAACTTAGGCCACATTTTATCCCCATATTCCCACGGGAATGGGCACTACGCGGGTGAAACCTCACTGCGTTCGCTAGTTTGTTAAAATCGCGTTAGTTACATGATTTATGATTCAAGAATGAGTTTGCAAATCTTTATGATCCTTTGTAGGATTTTTGTGTACCACGAATAGTAAAAAAGCGTAGAAAATAAAACCAAAAATAATAACAAAATATAAGAATTATGAATCTTCACGCCCGAATCAATTATGTAGTTATTTCGAGAACGATAATAAAGGAGGGTATGAGGGCTCTCGATTTGTCAATCCTAACGCACAACGGTCAAGGATAACCTCTACTATATGTTATGGAGGAATGACGGACCGAACTCTTTAGAAAAGGGATGTAGGACTGGTCACAGGAGGGTAACCTCCATATTGTTTACAATACTCCGCTTTACAAAGTGACATTTAGTAAACGTTGATATCGCGGCAACGTTATTTTTCACATACATTTTAGGAAATCTGACTAAAGCCGCAAGTCTATTATAAACTACTGTCATTTTTTAGTACAAAGAAAAGGAAATCCTCATGGATGCTGTAAAAAAAATATATTGCGGGATTTTTTACACAGCGTCGTCTAACCCAAAGCATGGTGATAAAAGCTTGTATTTTGGGATCTAGACGACTGTAAAACATACTTTTATATTTCTAAATACATATATATTATGGAGTCCGAGACTACCAGGACTTTAATTGGTCGTGCTAATTAGTGTCTAGCACATAAGACCTTTTAGCCTTTTTGTTACCACCTCACTAAAAAGGCAACGTGTTCAAAGTTCTTCCAAATTTAACATCTAAAATAGACACATTTTATTTTATTAAATTTATTTGGCCCTTTAGACCCACCCCAGTTCCGTGCTTCGGAAGGCACGTTAAGCCGTTGGTCCCGGTTGCCAATAAAATGGCAGTCGTTAAGCCAAGTTGAATGCCTTAGGGGCGGCTTAAAAAATTTCAACAGCAGGTCACCACAGCCTGCGCCTGTCCATTTCAACACGACAATGGGCCCATCACCTGTTACGTGGGACAAAAATGCATACGGTGTAATGTGGGCGTTCAATATACCTCTGCTTACCCCTTCGGGGATAAAGGCGTGACAATATGTATGTAAATATATTATACCTATTAAACACCCAAACTCCGAAACAAACATTTGTGGTCCGAAGTTGTGTCCGAAACAAACAACAAATATTTCATCCAACCCGGGACCTCAATCGCGGCAGTCGCATTCGATCGAGCGTTGTCTCGCAGATTTGGAGTGTTCGGGTGTAGTTCTCACGCCAGGCACCGTCTAGGTCTTATTTTTGTAAGAATGGCGAGCAGCTCACGCGCCGTCTTCAGTTTCCCGGTCATGGAAGCCGGTAGGCTTAGGCGAAGACAAGACTGAAACTTGTCGCAGTCTGGTTTTCATTTTTAAGTATCTAAATTAAAGTGTAATACTATAATCATTATTATATGCATCTTCCATCACTTACCTGTCTCTGCAACACCGTAACGTAACTCCTTGTAGGAATCTATACATAAAGTTTTTAAAAACTAAATAAAATTGCCATCCTCAGATAGTAAATCACAAAGTTATAAAACTACACAAACCTTATGTTCAATATAACATTTAGAAACATTTAGAATCGCCCTACCAATGTTATCACTTCTCGTTCAATTCTCACAGGTGGAATAGGCGCAACCTCCGTAATATTTTCCGCATAGTAACCGCAGTACCTCATACTTTGATCGAGGGAATGATGATTCGGTTTCCTGCAGTGATTCAGCATCGTTTTATATAAATCTCGGGCAAAGTACGTCCGATATCAATAACTTTGAACGTGGCTTTTTTACTCGTTTTACGTGCTTTCTTCTTCCAACCTTTAACCCCGATGGCTACAAATGCCCCCAGTTTTAATTATGGTTTTTGATTACATTAAAAAGAAAATAAGGATAAGTTATAAAGGCATCCACCATGCTATGAGAAGGCAAATTCTCCTAATATTTTTCACTCGATTCAGTCTCGTGTCGATATAAAAATGTAGTGAGTACAGTACATAAAAGAACAGAAAACTGGGTTCGGGATAATGGACTCCAGAGACTCTCGGCTCGGATCTCGAACCACGGACCCTTATCCATACTAGATCCTAGAGAGTTAATTTTTTTTTCAAATATGGTACTTATTGTTTCAAAAACACTCCTCAAAATATACTGAAGGTATTTTTATACTATGCCAAAGTGGTTGGTGCAGATCGACAGTAGACTGGACCGAGTTGAGGAACAGAGTTTTAGGAAAATTGTCTCTCAAAAGTTCCCGGTTCAATTCACGGAACCTAAAACATGCGAGTTTTTTAACTCATCTAAATTCCTGTGCCCAGACGAAATGCATTAGGGTTGTTCCGGGGTCCAAGCACGCCTCATTTATAAGTGGTGCACCTGCTGACTAACGAACAAGCTCATGGCGTATATAAAAACGAAAACATTGCGTTAGGTAATATCATAAATTCATTACAAACGTAATGATGTTGTGTAGCGCTTGGAATAAGGCGATGACGGAAAAAGAATTATTGCTTCATTCGTCCATTGCATCAGATTATATTTGTTATGTCTGAAAGTTTCTGGACTGAGTTAAGGCCCTTTCTCCCGTGTACGCTTTGTTTGTTGAATGAACTTCCTATCTCGATTTTTCCGAACGTCTCTTCCGAACTCTACGGTCTGTGATTCTTGAAAAAGTGTCTTATAAGGCTTTGCCAGGTCGGCAACGCGTGTAGCACCTCCGGTGTTACAAACGTCCATAAACTACGGTGCACACGCGTAGCCAGGTTTTAGTTTTAGGGGTAGTTTTTCAATATAATAAACCAAAATAGAGGGTTATGAAATGATTTGAATGCATTTGCATTAAAATTTATTACGATATCTAGACTTCGATTCGAAGCATCGTAGAATCAGTAGTGCAAGTAGACTTTTTTGATGATTTGCGGCAAAAACTTCTAAACAGCAGCGTTGAACACAATATTTTTTTTAATCTTTACGGATGTCATGCCGGACTCGAACCGACTAAAACCACACGGTCACTACCTGACCGCCGGGCGCCTTGGATAATTCTTGGGAAGGATGTCCCAGGTTTCTTGGCAGACTCTAGTTACCACCGCTACCTTGTTAGCTAGTTGTTCGCTACCTTGTTCGGTAGTTGTTATCTTGCTTGTTTGTAAGTTAATTCGGGTTTTATTTCGCGTCGACCTCTTCCAAGGATTCAGGTGCTTCCCGCTTGTTTGTACGTTTTGGTTCGGCTGTTATCCCGCGTTTTGGGGTGTGAGGCGTGCGTGAAATTCTCCACAAATGTATGGAGCACTGTATCCTCGCTGTATTCTACACAGTGCTGGCACTTGACTGTGGTCTCCCGAAGTACACGCCACAGATACTTATCGAAGTACCCACGTCAGATAATCATCTGTGACACCCGGTAGGAGATGTCGCCATAGCTCCTCTCCTGTTACTTGACGAATATAGGCTTGGAAATCTTGTAAATTTCCAATCGTAACTGCAGCCCCACTTTAATTATCAATGCCATAATCCTACACATATCAACCCGTTTTCCAGATATGAGGAACATCACACGGACACAAATTAATCATAGTCTGCTTACATTCTGCAAGCAACACAAAAAAAATGTAGTTTTACGTGGCGCTATCAAAATATACAAAGTTACTCAATTACTGAAGTACAAACGCATTTATGTGTAGGAGTTGGTACACCACCATCTTTAAACAATGTCAGGGTCATTATCTGATTACCTCATTACTTATCGAGCCGGTCGCCGCTGCGGTGTAGATGTTGTTTAAGTAAATTTGTGAAATGACATGCTTTTTATTACAGTATACCTATCTAGCTGATGCCTGCAGTTTCACCCGCATGGGAAAGTATTCCTGTACCCGTTACTTACATGATATAGGTAGAAGGCTACTAAGCTTCCTATGAGAAAGGATCATTGTACATTGTTTTGTTATATCTCTCAGTTTTCCATAAAAGTCGAGTTCTTGAATAATCATAAATCAACCAATTTACATAAAAACTTTACAAATTATACTCTAAACTTTCCTCGTGAATCACTCTTAAATCTTGATGAAACTTGTTTGTTAATTCGTTCAGTAGTTTTTAAGTTTATCGCGAACAGACAGACCGCCTACGCCACTCTGCGGCGGATGATATTATATTTAAATAATATGTAAGGATTTATTTATTTATAAGTTCATGTATGTACACGCCAAGTAAGCTCTCTTCTTTCTCTTCATCGGCTCTATTTACATACCAGGATTTTTTATGTCCACCATGATTATTATTACTAAATAATATAGTCGCAGTCAGTTAACAATCACGGTTTTCAAAAAAAAACCCTTGAAAAAGGAAAATTTTTGATCTCTCAGACTAACATCTTGTTTATTTAAATCAAGAATCTACCACAACAATACTCATTTGCATTGCACCTCGTCTCAATAGACCCAATTAGCTTACAACTGATTTTTTGGTGAACCAATACAATTTTCGTAAGTGTCTGGACTAGGTAAACTACATTCACAATTTCGAATAATTAAAAAAAATACAATTACCAAATCGATTCGTAAATGAGAAGTAATAATGCGAGATCTTCTTTGGTCAAAGAATAATATTTTCGTAAGTGTCTGGACTAGGTAAACTACATTTACAATTTGGTATAATTAAAAAAAAAACAATTACCAAATTGATTTGTAAATGAGAAGTAATAATATTGAAACGCTCGTGGCCTAGCGGTCTCAGTGTTCTGTAAACGATCACTGAGTTACGCAACTTTCACTATGGCTGGTCCTCGGATGGGTGACCACTTTGTGGCATTTACATTTGCGAGCGTTTCCGTGCTTCGGAAGGCACGTTAAGCCGTTGGTCCCGGTTGCCAGTAAAATGGCAGTCGTTAAGCCTGGTTGAAGGCCTTATGGGCGGCTTGAAAACTTCAGCAGCAGGTAGCCACAACTTGCGTCTGTCTATTTCAACACGGCAATGGGCTCACCACCTATTACGTGGGACAGGAATCCACACGGTGAAAAGTGGGCATATAATATGCCTCTGCCACCCCTTCGGGTATAAGGCGTGATGGATATTTATTTATTATTATTTATTTTAGAAGTAATAATGCGAGATTTGCTTTTTCTAAAGTCGATGGAAAATGAAACTTTAAAAGGAGGTTACTTAGTGTGGTGTCATCCTTCATGTTATTCCAGACGGACGTCAACTGTTCTATTGGTGGCATCCCCCATGTACTTCCCTGATAATAAATGATACCGATAATACATTTTATTATTTGTTTGTTAGCGATTCATACCGATAGAAGTTATCTAATCAGTAATCAGTAATTAGGTTAAGACAAAATATGTTTTTTTCTAGAAGTCCGGCTAGAATTTTGTTCATTCTCTTAATTGTGGCCCACAGCTCCGTCCGCGACGAACTTAGAACCACGTTGCAGCCTTTTCAAAGATGAAATCGAGTATCTACGTAGATTTGACCCCAAATCTAATCCGTAGTTTTCGGCTAGAGGTATAAAAAAGACAGTTATTCCAAAAAAAGATGTGATTTTTCCTTTTCGAATTTCATAATCGAACCTTCTTGGTACCAATTTAAATCCCATCTTCTATTATATTTACAAAATTTGCTCAAATAGTTGGCACTTGTGATTACTGCTCCGTTCTCCTGGGCAGTAGCGTCACGATATACAGGGTCATTTGTAAAACACCAGCAACCTGTTAGGAGTGGATAGCCAAGGTCATAACCAACAACGTTTGTTAAACCACTTTTGGCAATTCGTTACGAAACTTCTACTATCATACATTGCATCGTCAAGCTTCGTCCTAAGTTTTTGCTGTTGAAGTCGCTTAAGAGAACTCCTGGGTCTCTTTTTCGTCGCGTACTGTATGCCTCGATGCAGGATGGACGTGCGCGCATCAATACTATACTATAATACCTAGTCCTAGCAATTTGCTGGTGTGTTACAAATGACCCTATATAGTCTACAGCCTTCCTCGATAAATGGGCCATCCAACACAAAAATATTATCATCACTACACTTTTTTCTTTATTTTTTACGTGTGGAAATCCTCATGGATATGTTGGACTTTTACCGACTAAAACCACACTGTGCCTTTCCATTTGTCTATGGCCAGGAGTGCCGGGTAAACCCTCGGGAGGATAGCCCCAAGGCTTGCAGCAGATCATCACTACACTGATGAAAAATAAAGTATAATATTTATTTATATGTTTAGTACTTTGTCTGGTCAATAACTTGTACCGTAACATGCACACGCACGACCTTAACTCGACACGACTGCACGTGAGCACATTATAAGGTACATCGTAATAACTAGCTCATATCGTGTTTATTTATATTCTTGTTTATGTATAAATTGCTCTCCGGAAGGCACGTTAAGCCACCGACGCCACGGTAAATATAAATAAATAAATAAATATAGTTGAGACAACTCATACAACGCCATCTAATTCCAAACTAAGCAGAGCTTGTACTATGGTAACCAGATAAGTAATAAACATACTTATATATTTCTAAATACATACATCATCATCATCATCCGAGTGTCTGTCCCAGTTGCGTCTCGCGACGCCCGGGGTCCGCTTTCCTATATTTTCTCCTCCCCTTCGCACGGTCTTCGGCATCCCCTGTAGTGAGACCATTGGCACGCATGTCATCCCTTACGACGTCAAGCCAGCACTTCTTGGGTCTTCCCCATATGTTACCTACGTAGCCCGGCGGTTGCCGCAAGACGTGACCATACCAACGAAGGCAACACTCTTGCAACTTGTCTGCAATGTCACGGACGTGAAGGCTGCCGCGGATGCGAGAGTTATCCACGCGGTCCATCCGCGTGACCCCACATATCCATCGCAGCATCTTCATTTCCGTGACACGCAGCTCCTGCTTGTGTCGCTCCAATATCGGCCACGTCTCACTGCCATGTAAAAGGACAGGTCTAATAATGGTTTTGTAGACCTATCCCTTCAACCGGATCGGCATTTTAGGGTCACAAATGACACCGGTCATCTCCCTCCATTTGGCCCACGCGGCAGCAATGCGTGACTTGACATCGCAATCGATGTCACTGGACGTGTGAAAAACAGATCCCAGATATTTAACCTGGTCCGTGGCTCGACCAAATCACCGCCTATGCGGACGGATGTGGGATCTGTGGAGTTTAGTGCCAAGTACTCGGTCTTCGCCACATTTAGTTTCAGACCGCCGTTCTCAAGCATCTCCTTCCACGCCTTTACACGTCGCACCAATCTGTCCCTGTCCGCGTCTGCCAGCGCAATATCGTCAGCATACATGAGCAACCATGGAGGCTGCTCATGAGGGTTTCTGATGCTGTCCGACAATTCATCTAATATTACACTGAACAGAAGCGGACTAAGGACCGAACCCTGGTGTACCCCGACGGTGATGGGGAAGGGTTTCGTGTCGCCAACAGCAGTCCGAACCATTGAATCGGAGTCACAGTACATGTCCCGGATAGTGTCAATATAAACCTCTGGAACCCCTTTGGACCGCAGTGCCCACCAGATCATCGCACGAGGAACACAGTCGAAGGCCTTCTGCGTGTCTAGAAACAGACAGTGCAGAGGCGTGTTCTTCCACCTGTATTTCTCTGCGACAACCCTCAGGGCAAAAACAGGGTCCGTGGTCCCATAACCAGGGCGAAACCCATATTGACACTCCGAAAGGGTACACTCCTGCCGGATCCGAGAGTCTATAATCCTCTTGAAGATCTTCATGGTGTGGGACATCACCTTAATACCGCGGTAGCTCCCGCACTCCTTCACTGACCCCTTGCCTTTGAAGGCTGGAGTAATAATACTCAGTCTCCATTGGTTTGGGATCTGCCCGCTGAGGAGTATGCGGTTAAAAAGGTTTACTAAGATGCCCACACCGCGAGGACCCATCGCCTTCCAGGCTTCGATTTTCGTTCGTTTTATCCGGGGTGGGAATCGAACCCACGACCTCTTCCGTAGCAGTCGAATACACTCCCCCACCGCGCCACAGAGGCGGTCTCTAAATAACAAACATATAGTCACCCCTTGAGCTGCAACATACACATACATAATGTCACAGCTTTATCCCTGAAGGGGTAGGCAGAGGCATACTATACGACCACATTTCACCGTATGCATTTTTGTTCCACGTAACAGGTGGTGAAACCATTGCCGTGTTGAAATGGACAGGCGCAGGATATGGCGACCTGCTGTTAGAATTTTTACAGCCGCCCATAAGGCCTTCAACTTGACTTAACGACTGCCATTTTACTGGCAACCGGGACCAACGGCTTAACGTGCCTTCCGAAGCACGGAAACGCTTGCAAATGTAAATGCCACTAATTGGTCACCCATCCAAGGATCAGCTATAGCGAATGTTGCTTAACGCAGTGATCGTTTACAGAACACTGAGTCAGCGGAGCCACGAGCATAATCCTTAAGCTGTAAGGGGGACCAGTATGATCTTCGGAGCCCAAGCGACCTCACCTGCTAGCGGGGCACCTGCTGACTAATGGACGAGGGTTGGGAGGTCATACGGCAGTCGCTCTCAACAGTATCGAAATTGAGAAACAACACAATACCAACTCCTAGCAACCAAGTAAAGTTTACCCTAGGCTTCCAAATCCAAGTACGGTTTGGAAGCAACTGGTGAAAACACTTTAGATGAAGAAGATCACGCCTTTATCCTCGAAATGGTAGGCAGAGATTGTACTATACGCCCACATTCAGCTTATTAATTTTAATTTCACCTAACTGCGGTTTCAAAATTGACAAATGTGACTTTTTTTTCGTGTGGAAATCCTCATTGATGCTTTTCCATCTGTCTATGAGCGGGAGTCCCGGGTGAGCTCTCGGAAGGATAGCCCCAGAGCTCTCGGCTTATTTTTATTTTTTTCGACAGACATGGCTACCTCACAGAACACGTATACGGCCTTCCAATTAGTTTAACGATACTTGCAACACCGGGACCATTATTAGATACCTGGTAAAAATAACCAGTAGATTATAAAAAACGTTTTTACCTATGTTTATATTTTCCTTATTTCAGTATGGCAGACAACACATCGAGGTTGCGGAGAAGGTGGCTAGGAAGGACAGCAGTTCGGACGAAGAGGAAGAAGAACCGCCTGTCCCCGACGACAAGCCCCCGTCTGCCATCATCAAGGAGAATGGCAGCATTAACGGTAATTACGACATTCTTCCTGACCTCATAGGAGTGGAGTATCCTGTGCCTATGAGGTCAGTCCTAATATAAGCTGTAATTCCAATGTTAATAAAAAAAATAACTGTAGTGGGACAAGAATGCACGCGGTGAAATGTGGGCGTATAATATGCCTCTGCCACCCTTTCGGGGATAAAAGCGTAATTCCGCTGTCACTCAATAAAATTCATTTATTTGAAAAAATATCCGATAATTTCTCAAAAAATTGTTATCGTCTTAGAGTTGAAATGGCAAAAAATGTTTCAGTGATTTGAGCTTATAAATAAAAAAAAACCCTAGTACTTCTTTTTCTTTTCATGCTTTGTTATTAATTTCTGAGATAGCGTCCAAATTTCAACTATCTAGCTCACCAGGAATTTGTTTAAAACCAATTACAAAATTCCACCAGGAAGAACTAAAAAAATACGTGCCAAAAAAAGAGCAGAACTGAGGTTCTAGTTTCAGAATCTCATGGATTTTGGGCATATTTGATCCATGGCTATGGGCATCCGTGATGAAGGACTTCAATATTGAAAGATTGAGTGAGGTCTTCGGGGGTGCGATGAATCTCTACGTTCTCTACCGTTATCTTTGGGCCCTAAAGCTAGGAAGAAGGTTATGTCTTACCAGCGTAGTACGTTTTAAGTATGGCCAAATATCCTCCCAATATGAGGCAAAGGTCGACAGTGGACTGCCTTAATTTCATTTGATTGACGTGATTGATAACTCACGTGGTTCATTGCGTGACTACGCACATCTACTGCTGATAATATGATTATGAACTTTAAATGAATAACAAAACGCTAATGACCGGCAATTTTCCGACTGATGTTTTGTTTAACGTTTGTGTCGATTACCTCCCTATCTGATCCTGAAGAAACAATACGGGGTAGGTTTAGGTAGTCTTTAATGACTGAACCCCCTTACTCTGTTTACTCTGTCGAACCATTGAAACTTGGACTGAACTGCATGTGTTTCCCTCCTCCTCTTAAAGTGGAGCCTTAATAACGATCATAATTGGGCCGCCAACTTAAGGACAATAGTTTTATGGACTGTGAGAGTAACCCTCAATTCGCTAGATGTCACCATAACATTCCAATACCATAAATAAAGCCTCAAGATCATTTTATGGATGACGGTTTATGGCAATTCCATTTACGAACGATTTCATGTTTCAAAAGGCACGTTAAGCCATTGGTCCCGGGTGCCAGTAACATTTAGTTGTTAATCCATGTTCAGAGCCTTATGGGCGGCTTGAATAATCTCAACAGCAGGTAACCACAGCCTGTTCTGTCCGTTTTAAACGGCCATAGGGTTAGCAGCGCTAGAATGACACCTTAGTATCATAAAGCATAGTCCATAGGCTTTGATAACCACACCGAGACTTACATACGAAGTCTACGTAAGCAGATCAAAAACATGAAAGGTCAAAGTACTCAAACACCCAGACGTGCATATATGAAACGATTAATGAATCTGTAGGAAGCTGTATCCCGGGGTAGTCAGAGAGGCCATCGCCATTCGCGATTTATGCATTTCACTCAGCTACCTAGTTTCCTACGCTGCTCTGGCATACACTTTTCTCCCCAGGTGTGAGTCGACTCGGGGGGACGCCCTAACATAGTTCGCCTTGGTGGCACTTGCATCAGAGTAGAATCCTCCGGGCTGCCAGGAATGGCAACGGGCACGCTTCTACTCTTCATCAAAGAAGAAGCGAAAGAAGTATGCATGGATTGCGAGGCGTCTGACCTCTCTTGACTACCCCGTCTGCGTGAAGATCATCACCGTAGTCGTATAAAAATGAATGTAATATAGATATTACTTTTATGTCTTGTGAAGCTCTCGTGATCCTGCTCATGCAGTGTTCTGTAAATCATCACTGGGTTAGCAACTTTTACTATGGCTGGTCATATGTGGGTGACCACTTTGTGGCATATACATTTGCGAAGCCACGTTAAACCGTTGGTCGCAGTTGTCAGTAACGTGGCAGTCGATAAGCCGAGTTAAAGGCAAAGGGCGCGGCTTGAAAAATTTCAACAGCAGGTCGCCACAACCTGCGTCTGTCTATTTCAACACGGCAATAGGCTCACCACTGTCGGACAGGAATACACACAGTGAAAAATGGGCGTATAATATGCCACTGCCACTCCTTTGGGGATAAGGAGTGATTGATAAACGAGTACTTTCATATATCAGTATTAACTACATAGTTGCTAAGTCTTTATTCGTTGTGTATTTGGATAATCGATTACTTTGTAATTTATTATTGTATTTCCATTGTACATATCTTATCGCTTTCTTTTAGGATTAGTTTTCGCATTATATTATCACGAATTTTAATCCTACTATAATATTACGTAATGTTTGCAAATTTTGCTTTACCATATAAAGAACCCTCCTTATCAGCCTTTTTGCATAACTTTATATTAGCTTAGTTTGTGCTCCCAGAGATGTTATGGTGAATTCAATAGATCCTAATATACCTCTCTAAGGGCCGAAGGGTAAGCCAAGGAGTGGGCATTATCAGTACTCACAAAAGTCTGCAGTATAGTCAGTACTACGGAGTACATAAGCGAATCACTCCTCATAAAATAATGCTTTATTTAACCTTATTTTTGTTGACGTAGGGACTCGAAAAAATATTCAACGACCTATTATATCAAACCTACCAAGTAATACACAAAGAAGTTATAAAAATCGTCAACCTGTTTCGTAGTAGTTCGATAACAAACAACAGTGTTTGTTAATGAAACGAGATTTTATCTTATATATTTATATTTAATTTATACTTTAGAAAAATTTGTCTGAAAGTATAAAGATAGCTACCCCCAGGGATTATCATTAGTCTTATTTTTTTTTCCCTAAAACAAGTTCCTCCAACAAGGCAATAGCTGTGGGCAGTCCACAAGGATCCCCGATTTCCCAGGGGATCGAAAAGCACTTGTAATTCCACAAAGATCCTCTAAACAAAGGTATGAAACAATACCGAACAAATGAAACTTCTTTTGTACTTTTATGTCAGGCTGTTGAACTGCACTTTTGTATATCAGGGCATTGAACTGCACTTTGTGTGTGTGTGTTTGAGGCATTCACAGTTCCGTATCGTATCTTTTAACAGATTATTCTGTTACTAGCTGATGCCCGCAGCTCCACCCGTCAGTTCAAATTAATACCCATTATGTGGACAAAAAGACCGTGGAAGAACCAAACTATAAATACAGTCCATACATTATGAGCATTGAGGAAACCAGGCGTAAATCTAAAATTACGAACCTTTTCTTCACTAAAGCATTAGGTTTACTACATACATACAAATTTTTACGCCTTTATCCCCGAAGGGGTAGACAGAGGCATACTATACGCCACATTTCACCGTATGCATTTTAGTCTCACGTAACAAGTGGTGTGCTCATTGTCGTGTTGAAATGGCAGGCGCAGGCTGTGGCGACCTGCTGTTGAAAGTGTTCAAGCCGCCCATAGGGCCTTCAACCAGGCTTAACGACTGCCATTTTACTGGCAACCGAATCCAACGTCTTAACTCATTCACTGCTGGATCCCGTACCATATGCGTTTTCTTTATTTATCGCACTTGCGTATTTCCGCAAACGGTGTGTGATTTGAACATACAAGCAGCGTGTGTGTCTTTTTAAGACAAAGACGCACCGGGGATGGACATCATCATTGATAATAACATAAACTTAAACATTTTTTTATTAGATAACATATAAAGCTTTGTTTGTTGTAACAAATATGTGACAATACAATAGGGCGGCACCTTTTAAAAAAAAATCTACCTGATTTGTAACAAAGACATACGATCTTTTCAACAAAAAGAAATTGTGAAAAAAATAGTGGCCGCCAAAATATCTATTGTTCTAAAGAAAAGGGTTTTAAAGTTATAAATCTTTTTTATATAAAAAAGGCCCGATACCAGCCATGTCGGCGCCGTTCCGTGGAGTGAAGTGGTGGCCACATGTTCATATCAAATTTAGGATAAGGAAAATTATAAATATTTTTAAATCGATTTTATTTATTGAAATCCGGTTGTTTAATAAAAAAAAAGCAATTGAGTCACAGATATACTTCTTACTAATATTATGAATGCGAAACCTTGAAAGAATGTATAGATATTTGTTACTCTTTCTCATTTAGAATAAATTAATATAAATATTGTGGGACACTTTTCGCACAGCGCCATCTAGCCCAAAGTAAGCTAATATTAGCTTGTGTTATGGGATCTAGATAACTGATATACATACTTATATATTTCTAAATACATACATATTATACATAGGAAACACAAAAACTCCGAAACACATTTGTGGATCACACAAATATTTGCTCTGACCCGGAATAATATAGCTTATGCATCAGAATAACGCATATTTTATCTTGTGAACAAGTTCCTGTGGAAAACGGGAAAGCTTCTCAACGCGAGTAGAGCTGCGGGCGTCAACTAGTAAATATATATGTAGATATATCGGTAAACTTCGACTCATATAACAAAGTGAAAAAGTAAATACTTTTGGACTAAAATGACTAAATAGTAAAAATGGGTAAATATAAGTCGATGTTTTTGAATTGCAAATAGTAGAGACACCCTACTATGACTACTAATATCCACTCACAATCTACCTACGGGTATTAATAAATACCCGTAGGGACTGAAATCACTCCTGGTGCGCCGATGTCAGCATAGCTATTGATTGGCAAAAATGTTCGGCAGCAGCCAAAGTGTTAACAGGCCTTCCAAAGCACGAAAACGTTCGCAAATGTAAATTCCACAAAGTGGTCACCCATCCAAGGATCACCTATAGCGAATGTTGCATAACACAGTGATAGTTTACATAACACTGGGTCAGCGGGGCCACGAGCGCTTCATTTATGCAAATTGAGCATAAGGGTTGTCTAATTATTATAAAATTTAAAGGTATTTTAAATTTTATAATTATTATTAACTGTAATAATTGTTATAAAATTAGATTATGGGTAGGAATGATACTCAATACTAATAAAACAATACTTTAATAAATATAACGCGAACACTGCAACAACCGCGACTGGCCGACTCATGCAGTACTACGATGTCCGCTTCGTAGCGGACGTGCGTATGTGTGAGTAAGCAGTTTCGCATGTTTATATGAAGTTTCTTTACTGCTCATATTATGTACTGTGATATAAATGTCCATGTTTTCGTATTTGAATACGGTACTCTAAAACCTGGTGGACATTGATGTGACGTGTCCTCGCCGCGACCTCGCAACATAGTCACCATTGTCGTATGATTAATGATTTTAAATTGTTTTTTTCTTTTTGTTACTTAGATAACGATTTAGAAGTAGGTAGGTTATCAAAGAAAACTTCTTTTGAAGAAAAAAAAAATAATGTTTCATAACCAGTTTTTGAATAAGGATGGTTTGGTGTCGAAATGTGCATACATAGCATTTAAGCTCTTGACGGGAGGGAAAGAAGAAAGAAAGCCTTAGTATGTTCTGCCTCGCTACTACTGAACACTGAATTTATGTCACTGCAACCAGCAATAGACGCCCCAAAATAGGGCTGCCTCTACTGGTGGATGGACGACTCCCAAAGCTCGCGAAGAGAAATTTATGCGTGCATCGCGTCGTTGTCGAGAACTGCTCTAAAAGCAGAGAAGGACCGTCGTTTGACCACCGATGGGCGGCAGATCCATACATACATACATATCCCCACCCACGGTCAGTTTAGTAGTCTAGTTGGGTTGGGTTTGAAACGCTCGTAGCACCTTTAACTCTGTGTTCTGTAAACGATCATTGCGGTAAGCAACTTTCGCTATGGCTGGTCTCGGATGAGTGACCATTTCCATTGCAAATGTTTCCGTGCTTCGGAAGGCACGTTAAGCCGTTGGTCCCGGTTGCTAGTAAAATGGCAGTCGTTAAGCTAATTTGAAGGCCTTATGGGTTTAAAAAATATCAACAGCGGGTCGCCTCAACCTACGCTTATGCTTACGGTGAAATGTAGGTGTATATAATACCTCTGCCACCCCTTACGAGTGCGACTCGGTCTTCTATTAATTACAAATGGTTTATTTCTGTTTACAGGAACAAAGATGACAGTGATAGAAAGGCACGAGATACTCGGGCCTTCGCCAGAGTTGAACTATAAAAGAAGCTCGAGTCAAGATAGGGTCCAGAACGGCCATCAACCTGGAGACCAGCAAATCAAAGAAGTAAGCAGATCATAACCTTATAAATCAGCCTATTGCAGTCCACTGCTGGACGGCAGGCCGCTCCCAATTCACGCCACGACACACGGTCCTGTGCCACAGAATAAGTAATAGTACTACATACAGAAGTGTCACTCCCTAACAAAATTCAGTTTTAGGTATGAAAACGTACCTAGACTCGCCGCCTGCAAGCAAAATTGAAGCTTATAGCTGCGTGCGAACGTTGAGTTTGATTTGCGCGCTAGAGTTTTATGACCGAGCTGCGAAGTCCGCGCGGGGTTGTCATTTGACAAGTTTCTGTGCCTAGTTGATTTATTTAGAGCGCAGTGTCGTGCGAGCCGACCGGCAGCGACAGCCCACTGTCATTAGCCGCTCCGAGCGGCGCGCTGCCCGAATATACCTAATCTGCGGAGTGACACCCTACCTGTGCTTTGCGCATCCAGTCTCTGCGACCTTTTCCAGATCATAATTTATAAATTTGTTTAAAATGAAATATCTATATCTATCTTCACGGTCTATCCCTGAAGGGATAGTCAGAGAGGTCAGATAGCTAGGCTTTGCGATCCATGCATACTTCTTTCGCTTAGATACAAATTTTTGGCTTTTTTTATACTAGATGGAAAGTGGACGTTTTCAACACTATAGGTACAGAAGAGCTGCCGTTCCTGTAAAACCCTTCTAGGGCCCCTTTTTATGTACCTCATACTGAAGGTAGATGTAGAGAAAAACGCAGATAGGGAGTTCATTCCACAATGAAAGCGTACGCGGAATAAATAAGTGGTTAATCGATACGTCTATACTATGGGCTATGTATCATCACGCTAATTCCCAGTAGAGCGAAGCAATAGTCATAAATGTCGACTAATCGGGCAAATTTTTATACGTTACTAGCTGACCTGCCCGGCTTCGTCCGTGACGTACTTCCAACCCCGTGGCACCCATTTAATCCCGTCGCTTATTACTTTCCCAATAATGTATGAAAATTTCCCCGATTTGTTGACATTTATGATTACTGCTCCGCTCTCCTGTGTAGTGGCGTGATGATATATAGCTAAGAACCTTCCTCAATAAATGGGCTATCCAATACAAAAAAAAAATTTCTAATCGGTCAAGCCGTTTTCATGCTATGTCGATTTTTATATATATATAGATTGTAGAATTTATAAGCGACGGGATTAAATATGTGCGACGAAAGTGTTCACCGTAGTATATGGACGTTTGCAACACCAAAGGTGCGGCACTCAATCCTCATCAATACTAAATCGGTAGAGGTCCAGCCGAATATGGTGGGCTGATTTGATTGTATAAAAAGCATATGAAGCGCATGTGGCCCCGCTAACTCAGTGTTCTGTAAACGATCACTGCGTTCGCTATTAAGCAACATTCGCTATAGGTTGTTCTTGGATGGGTGACTTTGTGGAATTTACATAAAATTTGCGAGCGTTTCCGTGCTTCCAAAGGCACGCTAAGCCGTTGGTCCCGGTTGCCAGTAAAATGGCAGTCGTTAAGCCTGGTTGAAAGCTTTATGGGCTGTTTTTTTTTAATTTTAACAGCAGGTCGCCGCAGCCAAAGCCTTTCCATTTCAACACAGCAACGGGCTCACCACCTGTCACGTGGGACAAAAAGGCATACGGTGAAATGTGGGCGTATAGTATGCCTCAGCCTACCCCTTCAGGGATAAAGGCGTGACTATATGTATGTATGTATATTTTACAGAACAAAGTGGACTTCCACCTGTCCCATTGTCTGGACCTCGTCAAAGCCGGGATGGAGTCTATCATCGAGGATCAAGTGACCTCCGTTTTCGAAGCCGAAGAGCTAAGGAGTTGGAACTTGCTCACCAGAACGAACAGGTATGAAGGTTGATCAATAATATAAGTATAATGTTATATTTAGCGTGTATGAAGCGATTGAGGAATATTGAAGAAGCGAAAGAAGTACGCATGGATCGCGAAGCCTGGCGATCTGTCCTCTCTGACTACCTCGTGGGATCAGGGATACAGCGTGAAGATAATTTAGTTTTTTTTTAGTATTTCGCAATTACAAGTCCCATTTACTAGCGGACGCTATGCAGTTTCACTCGCGTAGATCTCGTTCCCGTGGGAATACCGGTATAAACTGTAGACTAAGTTACTCTGTAGAACATAAGCTATCTGTCAAAATTGGTCCAGCCGTTTCAAAGATTAGCCGGAACAAACATACAGAAAGTACCGTATATACTTTCATATACATTTAGTAAAATATTTTTAATATGGATTTATAAAAAGACACTTCAACTTTATTTATTTGAATCCAGGCGAGCATATATCTAAGACTAGTTGACCGCCGCAGCTTCGCCCGTGACATTCTTCGCACTCATTTAAACCCGTCGTTTATTACTTTTATATAATTAAACATTTTTTTATACTTTAATAAAAATATGCCTATTGCCCAATTATTCGACATTAATGATTATTGCTCCGCTCTCCTGGTTAGTAGCGTGATGCTATATAGCCTATAGCCTTTCACGGTTAATAGGCTATCTAACACAAAAGACAAAACTCAGATTTCAACCTGTAGTTGCTGAGATTAGCACGTTCAACCAAACAAACAAACTGCGGTTCAAAACAAAATTCGACTGTCTCTGTGACGCGGTAAGAGTGTATCCGACTGCTACGATTCCCACCCAGGATAAAACTTTGTGTGATTAGCACAAAGGTTTATTCTGTGTCTACAACATTAGGTCTACATTGGTTCAGAGTTATATTAAATAATGATTAAACAAAATGATAAGGTGTACGCACACAGTAGTGAAAAAGCAAGCAACCGTATTCCGCGTGTCCAACGAGGTCATTTTCCACCTTCGCTCATGGTATGGTTGGGAGTTTCTTATTGGGGCTTAACATTGGCTTAACGTTTTTTACGGTTAAATTATTCTGTGTCTGGGTGTTATTTATCTATAATATGTATGTATTTAGAAATATATAAGTATGTTTATCAGTTATCTGGTTACCATAATACAAGCTCTGCCTATTTTGGAATCAGATTGCATTCTGTGAGTTGTCCCAAAAGAAAAACAATATATTGGTATAGATTAATTCTAAGTATCGTTTAAACCTCGTTTTCTCAACATATATTCTCTTCAATATATTCTCTTCAACTTTAAATATTAGTACAGATTAATTCTAAGTATCGTTTAAACCTCGTTTTCTCAACATACCTAGTCAGGTCATAAATTCTGTCACATGTTTCATATAAAATAATTAAAACAAGTTTATTCATTATGTAACCATTTATATACCAAAATGAACTTAACAAAACATAGATTCTTACGACAATAAAGTTTATTCAAAATGACCTCCGTGATTTTGAATACAGGCCTTCAACCTGCGCGGCCAGTCGTCTATCGCAGCACGAACGATGTCCATGTCAATATCGGCGGCTGCCTTAATCAAGGATGTCTTGAGTGACTCTAAATTGGGATGAGGTTTGAGCACGCCTTTTCCTCCAAGTGTTGCCATATCTTGTAATCTAACGGACTCAAATCTGGACTGGAGGAGGGCCAGTCTTCGTGCCGGTTGAAGTCGATTTCACGCGCCGCCAGCCAGTCTTGTGTGCTCTTCGCTCTATGAGCTGGCGCCGAATGTTGTTGGAATACCCAGTGCCTGTTATTGAACATGGTATGAGAAACAGGTTCCACAAGGTTCGTCAGGACTGTATTTTGATACACAACTGCATTCGTTTTTACACCTTTCTCACAAAAATGTACCTCTGTTAAGCCCCAATAAGAAACTCCCAACCATACCATGAGCGAAGGTGGAAAATGACCTCGTTGGACACGCGGAATACGGTTGCTCGCTTCTTCACTACTGTGTGCGTACACCTTATCATTTTGTTTGTTGTAGCTCTCTTCTACGGTAAAATTTTTTTCATCCGAAAAAATAATTTCCCGATATTTTTTATTCCGCGTACCGCTTCAACAAAGCGCGGCATCTCTTCAGTCTCAGGTCCGTTAGACGAGCATTTAAACGATGTCCTGTTTTTCTTTGATATGACCGAAGCCCTAAGTCTTCATTTAACACCCTTTTCACCGTGGTTCTGCTTAACCCCATCTGAAGGGCCAACAGTTTCTGCTTACGTTTGGGATCTTTGAATTCGCGCCTTTACAGCTTTTATCACTGCTGGAGTCCTAACAGACCGAGGGCGACCACTTCTTGACCTGCCATCTACACTAGAGTCTTCATTGTCTCGTTTGATGGTACGATAAACGAATCTTTTGGTTATATTCAAATTGTTCAGTATGCAGATGCAACGCAATACTGCAGCACGGTCTTCTTTAAGCATCCACTCCATATTTAAAAATGAGTTAAATTCTAAAAAGTATACCTTTTTATTTTCATGAACAATTCGAAATTCGAATTCAATAAACTTTTTTGTAGCCAGCAGTCTAAAAGAAAAGTTTTTACTGTGTGACAATACTTATGACCTGACTAGGTATATTCTCTTCATCTTTATATATTAGTACAGATTAATTCTAAGTATCGTTTAAACCTCGTTTTCTCAACATATATTCTCTTCAATATATTCTCTTCAATATATTCTCTTCAACTTTATATATTACATACATACATACATACATATTATTACGCCTGTTTCCCATCGGGGTAGGCAGAGACTATGGCTTTCCACTTGCTACGATCCTGACATACAGCTTTCGCTTCTTCTACTTTCATGAGTGTTTTCATACACGCTCGCCGGTTAAGGGTACTCTTGACCTGGCCTTTTTCCAAAAGATCGTCGATTTGATTGACATACGTGCGCCGAGGTCGACCCCTACCAGTTTGCCCATTTACTCTCGCCACATATATCTGCTTCGTCAGTCTATTTTCATCCATCCTCTCCATGTGTCCGAACCATCTAAGCATCCCTTTTTCTATTTTAGTCACTACATCTTCTGTCATACCGCAATGTTCCCTTATCGCGCTGTTCCTTTCTTTATCCATCAACTTCACTCCAGCTATACTTCGCAGACTTCTCATTTCCACGGCATTAATTTTACTTTTATGTGTCTTCTGCTATACCCAGCTTTCACTGCCATACATAAGTGTGGGGACCAGCACTCCTCTATGTACAGCCAGTGTTGCCTTCTTAGACACGTTCTGACTGCCCATAAAGGCGAACATGGCTCTTTTCACTGTATTTCCTGCCAAAACTCTTCGCTCAATGTCATAGTCACACTTTCCATCCCTCGTAAATTTTGTACCCAGATATACAAACTCTTTCACTTGTTCTACTCTTTCTCCTTCCACAAGAATTGCGAAATCCGTCGTACTTACCTCTCTTTCAAAAACCATTACTTTCGACTTGTTAACATTCACGTTCATTCCTTTGTTTATTAACGAATCATGCATAATGTTTACCATCAACTGCAACTCCTCCGCCGATGTTGCTAGTATTACCTGATCATCGGCGTATAGGAGGCACTTGACGGTCAGTTCATCCATTTTTATACCATACGTACTCTCTTGCAGTTCTTTCGGGCAGCTGTCCATGTATAGGTTAAACAGCAACGGCGACGCTACACAACCCTGTCTCACACCTTTTTCAATGTGAAAAAAACTGTGCAAGCTCCGTTGATCCTGACACAAGCAATGGAGCCCTCATAGAGAGATTTCAGTGCTCGTATCAAGTGGCTGTTTACTCCATACCTGGCCAGTGTTGACCACAGTTCATTCCTCACCACTCTATCATAGGCCTTTTCCAAGTCTACAAATACGCAATAGACTTTTTGACTTTTCGCCATAAGCTTTTCTACTACGCATCGTAAGGAAAAGACCTGATCCGTGCATCCCCTTCCTTTCATAAATCCTGCTTGTACATCCCACATTTTTTCTTCAGTTTCATTCATCACTCTTTTTATCAAAACTTTTGCACACAATTTGCCGACGATGCTGAGCAAGCTTATGCCGCGGTAGTTTTTGCACTCTTGCTGTGACCCTTTTCCCTTATAAAGCGGCACGATGACAGCCTTACACCAATCTCTTGGTACGCTGCCATTCCTCCAACAAAGGTTGAAAAGGCAGTACAGCTGGCAAGCTACTACGCCTTGTCCCGCTTTCAGCATCTCGACAGAGATCCTATCAAGTCCCGCAGCTTTTCCCACTTTCATGCTATTCAATGCTTCCACTATTTCTTCCATACTTATGACTTATTCCTTACCAATTTCATTCATTTCCCAGATACTAGTCTGTACTTGCATATCCTCTTTTTCAAACAAGCTTTCAAAATATTGCATCCATCTTTCTTCTCCTTTCACAAGACTACCATCGTGGTTTCTGATATGATTGAGGTGCGATGTCGTCTGTTGACCACTCACTGTTCTTATGGACTTCCAAAAGAATTTCATATTCTGTTGGAAGTCATCAGATAACCTTTTATCAAATTCATCTCTGTCATTTTTTTTTCTTTTCATCACCTCTTTTGCAACACGCTTATACCTTTTGTACTCCTCTTTTGCCATTTTTAGGTCCACATCCGTTGCCTTCTGCATTCTTTGATTGACTTTTATAGTCAACCAATCCAACTATGCTTTCTTCTTATCAGACAACGCCTTTCGGACTTCTGCACACATTCTCTTTCTCTTACACCCTTGGCTTCTCTTGCTTACCCCACACACTTCCACCGCAACTTCCACTAGACCTTCCTTAAATGACTTCCAAACTTCTTCGATCTCACATACGTCATCAGAATTTTCAAATTTCTTGCTCGGCTTACACTTAAATTCCTCTTTTATGCCTATCCCTTGCAAATTCTCGACTTTTATGCGTTCTAGTACACTAACAGGTGCATGCACACGATGCCGCCACCGCTGAAACAGACCTCTTACTCGACTAACAACCAAGAAGTGGTCTGTGTCAATCCCGGCACCGCGGTATGCCCGAGTGTCTAGCACTTTCTTTCTCATCCTTGTATCCACAATCACATAATCAATCATGCTTCTCTTGCTTCCTTCTTGTCTCGTAAATAAATGGATATCCTTGTGGTTGAACATGGTGTTGGTTACCACAAGGTTCCTCTCCAAACATACCTCAAGCAAACTTTTTCCATTTTCATTCTCTCGTTCGTCACCTTACTTTCCCAATACACTTTCATAACCATCACGCTTCACACTAACCCAACCATTAAAATCACCTAACATTCACAACACAACTATTCTTTCATTCCGTTTGCATTTACTCAGTATATCGCTCACACTCTCCCAAAATGCCTGCCTCTCACTTTGGTCCCCTGAAGATCGGCGCCACCGCGCATCTAGCGGAGCATTAACTCTTACAACAAAGATGCGGGTGAGACCAACCTTCAGCCTCAACCAAAGGAGTCTTGGGCTCACACATTCATATTCTGTCACACATTCATTCATTCTCGCGGATAGTAACACACCCACACCCTGGCACGCTGTACAGGTCGGGGCTACACCTGACCAGTAGGCTGTATAGGGTCCATGTGTAGTGGTGTCACATCCTTTCCTCTTTGTTTCATTCACACACAGAATATCAATTTGTCTCTCTCGCATCATCTCACATACCTCCTCAATTTTATCTTTTAATCCTCCTCTAACATTCAGTGTAGCAAAGCGGCTATCCATAGCCCACTTTTTGCCTCGATGGGAAACGGGACGTGACGGGTGGCGAACCGCATCGCCGCCATTTTGGGTTTTAAAATTTTGAAACACCATAGCGTTCTCACGAGTGGCAAGGGAAAACAAAAGTCCACCTAGACAGAGCCCCGCTTGTCTAAGTTAGGCTAGCCTTGTTCTGGGGTCGCCCGGTCCCAGGGCACGTTAATGCTAGGCTCGCCCCTAGCCACGCAGCTCATAGGCACGGCAACCTTGGCTTGGCGGAGAGAGGATGGGAAGAGGATGAGGTAGGGAAAGGATTTATGGATAGGAAAATGACGATGTAGGAGATAGGGTAAATATAATAAAATTTCTATATCAAAAGGGCTGAATAAATTTAATAAAAAAAGGTGTCTATTTTAGATGTTAAATTTGGAAAAAAAAATTTTGAACGCATTGCCTTTTTAGTGAGGTGGTAGTAAAAAGGCTAAAAGGTCTTATGTGCTAGACACTAATTAGCACGACCAATTAAAGTCCTGGTAGTCTCGGACGGGAGGGACTTTATATATTAGTACAGATTAATTCTAAGTATCGTTTAAACCTCGTTTTCTCAACATATATTCTCTTCAATATATTCTCTTCAACTTTATATATTAGTACAGATTAATTCTAAGTATCGTTTACACCTCTTTTCAGACAGTACGAGTTTCTAACATGGCGTTTAACCATTATTTGGGCCATGGGTTTTGTGGTGCGGTACCTTTTCCTAATGCCGCTCAGGATCATGATATTTATCATCGGGGTGAGTCAAGTTCTTATTTTAAGGCCTTTTGGTCCTGACATACTTTTTACCCCTGTTGTACCTGTCTTTAGTCTCAGTATATCCATTGTCCAGGGGGCCTAGTCTACTATTTTCCAATAGAAAGCCGTTCTATTCTATGGCGGTTCCATTGCGATTGGACCAAAACTAGGTAGTCTATTAAAACGATTATATAGTTCACAATCAAACTTCTCAAGCTGCAGAATAGAGACAGAATAGCTGTTTTAGCTATGAAAATGTTAATATAGACTACCAAATCATGAGCTACTTACAGGCGCTACACGTGTTAATAAAATTCTATCGGCCGGCCGATATAATTCTATTGGAGCGCAATTGTAGACTACGAAAACTGACAATTTTTTCTGTAGCTTTCTATTGAGCGACGATTTCTATTCTCTTCTGACGCGATTGAATTAGTAGACTTGGCCCCCGGATCCATAATGGATCTTTTTATAGACTTATTTCTTTTTTATAATAGATCTATTCTCAAATATATGTTAAAATGTATTAGATCTAATGATTATTGTCTAGACTCTGTCTTCTGTTTTGAGAGTGGCATATCTAAGCCACTCTCAAATGCTCGCCATGGCTTTCCATCAGTCGGGCGACATTATATTGGCGAGTCAAAAATAAATCTATCTCAACCAGTCTCCTCTAATATGAGACTATTGAGAGATTTTTACCCTCAACGAAGTTAAAACTTTCTGGGTATTACAGCAAAAAAAAAACAAAATAAAAAACAATTTCACACTCACAGGTTTCAGTCATGATACTCAGCACATGGATAGTCAGCATGATCCCCAACGACCGACTGCGTGGCCAAATTGGCCGTGTCTCGTATATGATGTCACTCCGCATACTGGTCCGAAGCATATCGCTCGTGGCCACGTTTCACGACGAGCAATACATGCCTAAAAGCAACGGGTTCTGCGTCGCAAACCACACAAGCATAATAGATGTGGCCATACTGAGCAGCAACACCTGTTTCTCTCTGGTACTGAAATATATTGGGAAATATCGTGCTTGAACTGGGATATATCGTGCTGACATATGATATATTGTGCTGACTTATGATATATCGGGCTTGTAATGGGAAATATCGTGCTTGAACTGGAATGTATCGTGCTTAAACTGGAATATATCGTGCTGAACTAAGATATATCGTGCTTGAACTGGGGAATATCGTGCTTGAACTAGAAAATATCAGGATTTGAAACTGGAATTAAATATATTTGTGGGTGTCCTGTCATCATCACATGATGTATTTGTGATGGAAAGTTATATCTTAAATGATACAAGCATCTTTCAGGGATTTCCATTTGTGTTTGTCCTTTTATTTTCTGTTCATATGTGACTGTCCTTAAATATGTACTTAAATGTAGTAAATATGGTTTATCGATATCATAACGCACTCAATAAGGAACCATTAAACGCTGGTATATAATTGGAAAATCTCTATGGGGTAGTGGAAAAGTCATTGTTCGCTATCAAACGCAAAGGACAATAGGCTCACCACCTATTACGACCAAAGGAAATTTATGTATAGCATGCGTCTGTCAACCCCTTTCTAGTAAAAGGGCAGGGCGAATATTACTATGTTTATTAGAAGTAAAGGAGTCAGGGTAGACCGAGACTTACATGCGAAGACCGCATGAGCAGATCAAAAAAAAAGGAAAGATCCAATAAACTCGGATACTCAGACGTGCATGTATGAAGAATCTGAAAGAAGTATACATGAATCGCGAATCCTGACGATCTGTCCTCTCACTACCCCATCAGGGTTACAGCGTGAAGTTAGAAGTGACCATAGAGATGGTCACCTCTAACGGTGTCAGTGCAGTGCAAACGCAAACCGCTTTTATAAACCTTTCTTACTACATATCTAGGATTTATGCTTTTCTAACCATAAGTTATAATATCGATATCCCATATTAACAACATGCTATTTGTACGGATCTAAAAAAAGTACGGACGTAATTTGAAAGTAAAGGCTAATTTTATGTATGCGTGCATTTAAAAAAAAAGTTAACGTGCCCTTGACACTTGACAATGACCGATATGTGAAATAATTTTGTTATCTGTGGCCGTAGAATTCTTGTAAGACTGTGTTTGGCACAAAGGCGAAAGTAATTTAATTTAAAAATATGTAAGACCATGTCAGTAGGTAGGTCTCTAGGATCTTAAGGTCTTGATTTTTTAATCTCAAATCGCAACATAAGTTTGTGTGATCCACAAACGTTTGCTTCGAAGTAACAATGTTTTCTATGTATGTATTTGGACATATATTAAGTATATGTTTATGACATTTCTAAATCCCACAGCACAAGATTTTATTTAACTTCTTACACTAAAAGTAATACAAAAAGATAAGTTCCATTTAGAAAAAAAAAACTAATGATAGTAATAAATATTACCAAACTCTAGTTAAACAGGCGAAATCAGCTTAATTTTGGTTATTTATGTTAAATTAAGACATAATAAAAATTTTACACAGTTACATATTCATATCGTAATAGTGTGACATTCCGTCCGTACTTTTTTTTCCGGTTATGTGTCGGTAATCATCATCATCAATCGCCATCCCCATTGTCATAGGTGTGGTGGCTAATAGCGTGCACAGCATGCGTGGGTACCCTCCCCGACGGGAAAACGAAGCAGCGGATTAACTACGGGGTCTCTTTGATGTGTTTCAACTTCCTGTCGAGATGTATATCGGCGGTGATTACTTACCATGACACGCATAACAAACCCAAGCGTGGGATATGTGTCGCCAATCACACAAGTCCGATTGACGCGCTTGTGTTGATGTGTGACAACTGTTATTCGTTGGTGAGTATCACTTTTATTGTAGTTTTGAGTAGTTGGGAGTAAGACCGCTTTCACTTTAAGATTATTGGTGATGTGTTAGGAGTAAGACCGCTTTCACTTAAAGATTATTGTTGTGGTGATTAGTTCGAAGTAAGACCGCTTTCACATGGAGATTATTGCAGTAGTGATTAGTTTGGAGTAAGGCCGCTTTCACTTTAAGATTATTATAGTGGTGATAAGTAAGAAGGAACACCGCTTTCACTTTATGATTGTAAGTGATTGGTTCGCAGTAAGATCGCTTTCACTTCAAGATTATTGTTGTGGTGATTAGTTCTCAGTAAGATCGCTTTCACTTTAAAATTATTGTTTTACTTTTTAAGAATTTTCCATAGGTTTATTATTGTAGTTATGATTATTTTTAAGTAAGAGCACTTTCACAATAAGATTATTGTTTATTATTATAGTATGTTCTAAAGGATTACTGTAGTGATTATTAGTTCGAAATAAGACCACTTTCACATTAGGATGTTAAAACCGCGGGTAAAGCAGATGCCTTCACATTATAAGCGACATTTTAGAACGGTGTTGACACTTGAAAAATGGATTCTGACGGGGAATCTTTGCGGTAATTTTAAATAGCTTGGTGTCAAACCCATCATTGTGTTAGTAGATATTCTAATTATAATCGTTTGCAACACCTACTCATGCGTTTTATAATTCTTCCCTGTCTAATATTAAAATCTGACTAAGCGATTTTTGTCGCTCTGCATATTGATTTTTTGAAGAGACACCTTTTTTTTGTGTGTTTTGCACTTTTTGGAATGGGTAAAAATGTTAAACTCACGTCAGGACACGTGACCTGATCGAAAATTTGTAAGACAGAGGTAGAGTAGACCGCCGGTGCGGCGTAGGAGAGGAAGTAATATCCCCTTCTCTTTCTATCGCGCGGCGTAAATGTATGCCTGCTCCTGCTGTTTCGTTTAAGCGGCGCAGGGCGCTTGCGCGAGTGTGCATCTGTGAATGTAATATAAATTGTTATAATTGTGTACAATAGTGCAATAAATTAATATTGTATTTCCAAATAATGATAGTACCTTTATACTGATAAATAAAGCAATTCGTGCGAAATTATTCCCTAAGTATTCCAAAATATTCAAATAATGCACATTGTTAATGTTCAAGTTTTCACTTGTGCTGGCACTCCCACACTCGTTGTTTTTTTTATTTTTAGGAAGCGACGAACCTTACCACGAACGATTGCGACGCGGGTCACAGGTCAATCGGACGCACTACTCGCACACATGAATTGCTTGCTTGAGTGGATGCGATTCGTCTTGCTCACTCCTCAATACTCGCGCGTATGATTGTCGTGCATGATCGCCGCGGTCGCTCCGTGCGATTTCATTCATTCATATGACCAATGAGAAATCATAATCACTGCGATTGCAAATGACAATAGCAGGGATGTCATATGAAAAACTAAATCATATGATTAATCACCGCTATCAATGATTTGTTCCATCTTTAATAGTGACTGGCTTCTAAACTTAACTCACGAACGGGGTCAATGTGTTATATCCTATTAAAAGGCCAAGTTTATATCAATGGTATGTGAAATATTACAGATAGGACAGAGACACGGCGGTTTCCTCGGACTCCTGCAGCGAGCGCTGGCCAGGGCTTCGCCCCACATCTGGTTCGAGCGGTCAGAGGTCAAGGACAGGCATGCTGTCGCCACTAGGTATACTTTACGACATTATATGTTTTTAGAAGTTTAGAAAAAAGCCTCTTCGTAATCTCTAGTGTAGTTTTTTGATTGTAAAAAAATAAGCTATCTTCACGCTGTATCCCTGACGGGGTAGTCAGAGAGTACTGATCGCCAGGTTTCGCGATCCATGCATACTTCTTTCGCTTCGAGATTCATCAATCGCTTCATACACGCACATCTGGGTATCCGAGTACATTTGACATTCCCGTTATTTTTTTTATTGTGTGACTTTTTTTTTACATAGGCGCATTGCCTATGTATGTGAAGCGCTCGTGGCCCCGCGGACTTAGTGTTCTGTAAACGGCATTTATATTTGCGAGCGTTTCCGTGCTTCGGAAGGCACGTTAAGCCGTTGGTCCCGGTTGCCAGTAACACGGCAGTCGTTGAGCCAGTTGAAGGCCTTATGGGCTTGAAAAATTTCAACAACAGGTAACCACAACTTGCACCTGTCCATTTCAACACGGCAATGGGCTGACCACCTGTTACGTGGGACAAAAAGCAAAGCATACGGTGAAATGTGGGCGTATAGCACGCCTCTGCCTACCCCTTCGGGGATAAAGGCGTGACAGTATGTATGTATGTATGTATACTGTAGACGTTTGGAAAAACCCAGGCCAACCTCATTCCACAATCCAAGCGTTCGCGGAATCAAGCCTCTATCGGATCTAACCGTATATGTATATATTTAGAAATATTTAAGTATGTTTATCAGTTGTCTAGATCCCACACCACAAGCTTATATTTTGTGCAGAATGGCACTGTGTAAAAAATGTTCCATGGAGTAATGGCGTGTCCAGTACGACGCAAGTGACAATGTAACATTCCTCCACAGGCTAAAGGAGCATATATCGGTACAAGAGAACCCACCCATCCTGATCTTCCCTGAAGGCACGTGCATCAACAACACGTCCGTGATGCAGTTTAAGAAGGGCAGCTTCGAAGTGGGTGGCACCATCTACCCTGTCGCCATCAAGTTAGTTCATCATACTATTGTTGAAGCGTTCGTGGCCCCGCGGACGCTAGGGTTTTGTTAATGATCACTGCGCTAAGCAACTTTCACTATGGCTGGTCCTTGGATGGGTGACCACTGAGCGGCTTGAGCGCTATTTCAACACGGCAATGGGCTGTTACGCGGGACTGTTACGTGGGACAAAAGCGCATACGGTGATATGTGGGCGTATAGTATGCCTCTGCCTACCCCTTCGGGGATATACTAGCTGACTAGTAACATTCTAATACTGCATTTACACTCGTGCGAGCCACGAGACGAAATGCGAGAGGAGCCGCGAGCACGAAAAAAAATTATCATAATACTGTGTTTACACTCGCGGCTCGTCTCGCAGCTCGTCTCGTGGCTCGCGCGAGAGTGTAAACGCAGTATTAGAATCACTAGTCAGCTGAACTGCAGTGGTCGATCGGGAAATCCCCTAATAGATTGCGATCACAGGTCGGCTGCTGCAGGGCGAACCAGGTAAAATGGGGTTACCTGGATGCGGGGGGTGGTGGTTGTGACTGTGGTGTCCCCTTCAAACAATGGACCACCTCTTATCGTTTTTACTGTGTCCAATACCTGCACCTTGGAAGATCTAAACAGTGCCGCCAAAAGAGCCGTTCATGTAGCTGAGTACTGGGCTGGACACGTTTAACTTATTGCCATTGATACGAAGAAGACTAGTCAGCTAGTAATGTGTGTGTGTGTGTGCGGCAGGTACGACGGGCGGTTCGGCGAGGCGTTCTGGAACAGCTCGCGCTACGGCATGCTGCACTACCTGCTGAACATGATGACGTCGTGGGCCATCGTGTGCGACGTGTGGTACCTGCCGGCCATGGCGCGCCGCCCCGGCGAGTCCGCCGTCGACTTCGCCAACCGCGTCAAGGCCGTCATCGCGCGCCGCGGCGGACTCGTCGACCTGCAGTGGTACCCATCTCAACTCTCATCCCTCTCTCTCACTATCGCTGTTTCTTGCTCTATCTCTTTCTCTCTCTTTTCCTCCCCTCTCTTTCCTCGCCCTCTTACTCTTTAGTATTAAAATACATATTCATAGTATGTAGCCATGTCCAATCCTTTCTCTTGCTCTCTGTCTCTCTCCCTCTCTCTCTCTCTCGCGCTCTCTCTCTCTCGCGCGCGCTCTCTCTCTCTCTCTCTCTCTCTCTCTCTCTCTCTCTCTCTCTCTCTCTCTCTCTCTATCTATCTATCTATCTATTTATCTATCTATCTATTTATCTATCTATCTCTCTAACTCTTTGTCCCCAATAATTAGTATTTGGTCTATGTATAATTATGTTCATAGCCTTTGTGCTCTTTTTTTAGTACCTATTTGATCATTTTATCATTTATTTTTATGACCTTTGCGCTTTCCTTCGTATTTGGCCTTATCCCGTCCTTTCTGTCTCTCTTTCTCTTTCGCCCGTTATTAGTATTCAAATATTCTTAATAATTGGTCATATCCAGTCCAAGTTTGTCAAATTATTACAAATATTTGGCTATATTCAATCCCTTTTCTCTCAATACTAATCTATTGTTTCAATACTAAAGACGGGTGGGACTGGTATTGTTGTCATATTCATTCCTTTATAACACGGTTTTATTAGCTTAACATGTTACGGAATCTTTGAACGAAATTTTGACCTCTCTCAAAAAGATGGATTGATTTGAAACTTTACACTTTAATATTTGTTTTTTTGTTTCAAAAATATAAGGCCCTTATTGTTTCCAGGGATGGCCAACTAAAGCGAATGAAAGCCAAAAAGGAATGGAGAGAGTTACAACAGGAAGAAATCAGCAAACGAATCAAAAGTGATTAATCAGTGATTGTGATAGAACTGTTACAAAAAAACAGTGATTAAAATACAATAGCTCCAAAGACAGTGATATTACAAATAACAGTGTTACATACCAGCTCCACATACCTGTTATGAAGCACAGTGAAAATATTCAAGGAACAGATATTAATATAATCTCCGAGTACACCGGAGTGAGTTGTGATTTTAACATGCTGTACCGAATTTGAGATTAATTTTTAAATAGGTGTATAGGAACTTTTGCAATTTGTATTTATTAGTAAGTTAGTGGAATTTGTACGTTTTCGAGATTTCAATTGTAAATGATATCTCGAAAACGGCTGTATTAGATTGCGGCCCTATGAACTAAATGTTTTAAAAGGCTTTTAATGTTTTTTAACATCATTTTCAATATTGTGCCGGTACTATTGGGCGATACAGGAATACATTTGGACGTTTTGACTCAGCTGGTATTTGCTTGTTCTATAGCACCTAGAAAACTGATAAATCAATTTATATATTTGTAAAGGCACTTGCAGGTTGCGGTGACCAGCGACCGGCGATCATATCACAAGCTTATATTAGCTTACTTTTGGCGCTGTATGAAAAGTGTTCTACAACTGTCCATGCACTTTTGGAGGCCGTAGTACATTATAAAAATGATTAAATTATCACCTGTACTGCTCAAAATGACTACACAAGGCGTACTGTTCTTTTTAATATATGAGCAGCCTTCTAAACAGAACATTTAGTTCATGGGTCCCTGTAGTCTATATGGATTTTAGATCAAAGCTATTTACTATATATGGAGTTATGATGCGTTTACTTTTTGTTTACATCTACAAACGTTTGTTGTGCCATAAATCTTTATCGCTTCCTTATTGTGATCTCGTTTGCCTAATCAAGATTTCCCCTCTGTGGTCTCGGTGTCTTTTATGAAATATCTAATTTTAGTTATTCAGCCAATCTTGATTTTCCTATTGTTATAAAATTTATTAAAATCAATATTCGTGTTTAGTTTGAGTAGTTCACTATTCATGATGTCATTTTTTATACGGGTTGTGCCATCTATATTCTATCTCTTTCAATTAACATAATAGATGTTACGTTGGGCCCAGCGCACATCAGGCGAATCGGTGCGAAAATACTGAGATATGAAATTGAATTTTAACCTCAATAGTTTTCAAATTACTATGCAGACAATTTCTAATGAACAATGTTTGGATAATTTGCTTAAATTTGTATTTTAATCTTTGTAAACCTACAAATGCTAACATACAATAATAATAATAGTAATTTGAAAACGTTCACAATTCCTTTCCAACATGACAAAAATATTTATTTATTAACTAACTAACTAACTAACTATCTTCACGCTGTATCCCTGACGGGGTAGTCAGAGAGGACAGATCGCCAGGCTTCGCGATCCATGCATACTTCTTCTTATTTATTAAAGGAAAGTAATAAAATGTAGTTAAAAATAAGACTTGTTCATGTAAAAGCTGGTGGCCTTTTCGCGGCAATCTCATACAGGCAACCATTGCATGAATTACAAGTAGCATTTAACGATGACATATCGATAAAGTTGAACCACAAAACATTTCGTAAATCTGGAATAATTTGTATGTATTGTTATTATTAGAAAGACTTAAGAATATGTTCTCAGTATATTCGCTGCGCATTGGGTTATGTTCTGAGTATATTTTCTGTGCCTCAACATGTCTGCGCTGTCCCTTATCTTTTGTTGTTCAAACGTTTCATAATGTAAACAAAAAAAAATTCTAAAATTATAGTAAAATTTGTAAACGGTTACTTATTAATTAATGTAAGCCGTGAAGCCTCTATCGCCGCACTTAGAGACGTTTAAGTGTTGCTTATACAATCCCTTAGATATGATAGTCTACGTCCATAGGCGACGGTGACCACTTTCCTTCAGGTGGGCCGTATGCTTGTCTGCCACCAGTGGTATAAAAAAATACATATACGAATTGTTCTGTACAATTAGGAATTTGATAAACACAAAAAAACAAGATAAAAGTTTAAAAACTAAAACCCAACAAGTCACACTTTGAAATATAATTACATACTTTTTGATAATATTTCAAAAACGGAAAAAGAACTAAAACCCGACAACAGGGAAGTCACACTTTAAAATATAATTAAATACTTTTTGATAATATTTCAAACCTTTTTCAAACAACGCAATCTATTCTCCACCTATTTGTTTCATAAAAGAACATACACTTCTATGGTAATGTAACTATACCTCTTAATATCTTATTTTGTCTAGCACTGGCATGTTATGGAAGCAGTATACATTTTGAAATTAAATATTATGCATACGTCTTAAAGGTTAAGCGAATTAAACGCCTGTAAGTGCGACAGAGACACATAATGTATTATTATTCGATCAGCGGTTACTTATTTATAGTACTTGTTTAGAGTAGGTGGGAAAACAGACTGTGTCTTAATACATTTTTGCGATTTGGGAAACGGTTAGAGCTAGTCATGAAACGTGGAATGAATGTTGTTTGCCACAATTTAAGAAAAGTTGTATTACCAGTTTTAGTATGAGAATGACCTCCCAGCCTCGGTATTCCCGAGCGTCTACAGTATGGGGTTCTTCAAAAGGGGTCTTAGAAGGTTTATAAAGGGTCGGCAGCGCCAGTGCTGCACCTCTGGTGTTGCAAACGTCCATAGGCTACGGTGACCACTTTCCACCAGGTGGGCCGTATGCTTGTCTGCCACCTCAGTGGTATAAAAAAAACACGCGTTACGACGTAGATTTCCATATCATGTTACGTTGCGCCGTCGTAACTTGATGTGGATATTACGTTACGACGGGGTGACGTTGACAAAGATGAAGTTTCCATATTACGAAATTAACTGCGGTAATTCATCTTCTTGATCTTGACGTCCATTGTGGCACGTTACGACGTGGTGATGTGCATTTTTAAGTTGCACGACGTGGATAGCAACGTCACGATGCCGACGACAACACGTTACGAGGTGTTTATGTGCACGAGCTCTTACGTATGCAGGCTAGTAATCTATTGTGTTATCTAACTTTTTTTTTCCATATTTGTTTATACTCATTCAGGTTGTGTAATGTTGAAAACAAATCATGATTAAAACAAAACAAATAATAGATAAAGGTAAGTTAAAATAATAGAGAACCGTCCTGCATACGTAATTCCTTTGTGCACTGTATATTTAGTCTTACCGTGCTCTCATTGGCTAAATTATTAACGCACGTCATTGCTGCAACGTCGTATTTGTTAATACTCAAGAACAGTCGCAAACAATACGAAATGTCAATTTATCTATGGATTATGTGCTAGATGTCTAAACCTAACTGCTAAGGCATTGAGCGAATTTTAATTTGAGAGCCATTTGTCAAAAGCCAATGTTAGTACATTCACAATGCAATAAATGTATATTACAACACGACAATGGGCTCACTACCTGTTACATGGGACAAAAATGCTTACGGTGACATGTGGGCGTATAGAATGTTTCTGCCACTCCTTTGGGGATAAAGGCGTGAATGATAACTATATTAACTCTTAAATGTCTTTACTTTCCTATTCGAAATTCCTTAACCTTCTCCCAAGTTAGTGATCGTATTGTGTTAGTGTCAAGATGATCACTAAATTTGCCGAGCTTAATTCGATCAGCGATTTCCAAGTGTCCCTCGTGACAGATCAAAGTTAAATTCGTACTTTCATATAGTTACACTTTTATCCCTAAGGATGTAGGCAATGGCATACTATACTCCCTATACAGAAATTGTATTATCCCACGTTGGTGTTGAGCGTATTGCCTTGCCTGTAAGATGTGATTTATAGTTTTAACGACTACCATGTTACTGACACCACAGCGTACCTTCTGAGCTACAATTGGTTACCTATATCAGGAGTGAACTTATCTTGTATTCGTACTGCTTAACAATGCAAAAAATAAACAAGGATAATTTTTTAAAGCAATTAGTATGCTTACTTTCATATAAATTTTCATTAAAGTGAAAAAAGACCACTTGGTTCGAGATGGGGATTAAATATTAAAGGCAAAGGTCACGGGTTCGATCCCCGTCTCGAACCAAGTTGTCTTTTTTCAATATAAAAAAGGCAAGGAGCTTAAAAACTACGTAATCGCAAGACAAAGTTATAATTATTACGACACGTCATTACTTAATATAAAGTAATAAACCGGACAAGTGGGTTCCGTACAAACTTGTAGGTGCATTTATAAATAATTTCTATGTTGAATATTTTTATGATCAAAATTTGTATATAGACATATATACAAAATGAATAATTTTTAAACTTTTCCTATACTTGAGTATAGGACGGTATTACTTGCCAAATTTAATAATTCTAGGTCAAGGTCGAAGTTTATTTTCTACATTGTTTCAAAGGCCTGTAGACCTGAATATATGGTTTTAATTTCAACTCGATACTTCCAAGATACTGTCATGACAAACAAGCGGACGGATGGGCAAACTACAAAGTGATCGTATAAAACAGGTTCCGTTGTTTTTTTTTTCAGTACGGATCCTAAAAATATTGATGGAGTCTGCAGAAATGAAATATAACTGAAAATACAGAGAACAGCGACAGTAGCCTGAAATATCGTATTTTCGGCTCTATCTCAATAATGTTAAAAAAATCAAAAAAATCAAAATCAACTTGTATTTGATATTTGATTATAGTATTAAAAAATGCTACTTTCCTGCTGGTGCCTTACCGTTACATGTTATGAGGCTCTGTGTTATTAATTTAAAACTGCTAAATAAATAATTCATCAATATGTATTCACTTCTACTTTCTTCGGAAAATTTTGAGCGGGATCTTTGAATTCTTTTGGGTAGGTTTTGGTCGGAATAATGCACCGGCAAAGAACCATGCTTAATGTTTTCTGAATATTTTAATTTTGTAGAATTACATAAAACAATGCGTGCTTTTAAAGCCTTTGGAAATAATCTAATTTAACATCTTTAAAATATTAATAGCATAACATCATTAGTATTTAAAATTCTTAAAGGAGTATAAGATTATGAATAGTGTCATTTTGAATTGGTTAACAAGATGGCGGCCCATGGTGAACTAAGTATGTTGCAGAAGTGTTCATTCTACATTGATATTTTAAGTGCAATTAACTCTTTAATTAATTTTTTGTATCTCATATCGACTGATACAGGTTACATCGTGGGCTTCCATTTTGAAAACTTAAAAAAAAAATTAGGACGGTTTTTAAATGTAATTAAAAAGTTCAAATCATAAATTTAATTCCATTATATCAGATTTGATTGAACTGCACTACGCACAGAAGTGTAATTTATATTTGAATGCTAATACTGTACTTTATTTAAACAAGACTGAATGAAAAGTTTGTAATACAAGGCTATCGGTAAAAGTTCTAGGCGCTGTCTCTCTCCATGCGACTTGAGAGCGTAGACTATCTAGTACTTGAGTATCTGACTAGGAAACCGGCGATCTTTGTGTGATAAGCACATTGTATTGTACTGTTATCAATGAGCTAAGTTTGTAAAAGAACTAGAAATGTCGTGAAAATATTCACCACAAAATTTTCGTCTACGCTAATTAGTCGTATGGTCGAGAATTGAACGCCTGGGCTTTAATTCTACTATTTTCTACTAACGTAAGCCACTGTAATTCCATTGACACTCTCAAAAACGGATTTCACTCTTAGAAATACCAATAAACTGTCAAATAAGTGTCATTTTAAATGAAAATGACAAATGACATTTATTTGAGAAAGTGACTTTGGATAGACAGTGGTTTAAAGAATTGGTAGAATTAAGGCCCTGTTGGACACTAAAACAATAAATGAATGGTAGCGTGTAGCGGGCTGCTCTACCCATATTATCAAATTCGGTATACTTTTGTAATGATGTAGGGGCGAATGGAAAGCAATATATTTTTCGATTGCTCAAGTTGAATGATGTAAAATAAAATGTTGTAATATATTATTTAATTGTTTTATTTTACCTAAGTGTATACTATGACATCGCAGGGTTTGATAAAATGTTTATACGCTATGAAAATTTTCACCTCAGAGGCCTTAAGTTGTGCACCAGTTTAATAACCCCCTCAGGCACTTTTTGGGGATCATTCTCAATAGTTCTGAATAGTTTTACGATAGAACTATAGTTGAGTCATTATAATAGGCCACATTTGACAAGTGCCAGTTTTTGCGTCATAGTGAGATGACATGATTAAAAATATCGATTAATGTGAACGAACCGATACGGACTTCAAACACAAGCTCGAGTTTGGACACGACAAAACACAAGCCATCGCATTCACCAAAAAAGCATGGAACACAACACTAACACTAAACGGTCACCAACTCTCATTCTCCCCGCAAATCAAATACTTAGGACTTATCATCGACAATAAACTAAAATTCATAAAACATGTTGAACACATCACCAACAAAACAAAAAACATTTACAACAAACTCACACGTTACATCAGACCCACATGGGGAATCAACCCAGAAAATGTACGCATAATATACCAGCATGTCATTCAACCAATAATCACCTATGCCTCTGCGATCTGGGCACCCACAGCTACCAAATACAAACACGTACACAACAAACTCGACAGACAGACAACAACGCATATTCGCCATAAAAATAATTCAAGGTTTCAGAACGATTAGAACAGCCACTGCCATCTCTCTCGCGAAACTTGCGCCACTACCTCACAAAATCCTTGAAATGGCAAACACTGAACACACCAAAATCACCGGACACTCTACATACCCTCACATCCCAAGACACATCCCAATTGAATCACCCGCACCTCCAGCACAGCAATTACACCCATCAACCAGAGAAGGAATATCCTTCAACCACATCTCAACCGAAGAAGAACACAACTCATTCCTCGCAACTACACAAAAAACCTGGTGCATATACACCGACGGAAGCAAACACAACGATAAAGTAGGAGCAGCATTCGTAGCAATACACAAAGATAACACAAACACAAAAACATACACCAAAAAATATAAACTACACGACCTCTGCTCACCCTTTCAAGCCGAACTCTCGCCATTTCTAAATCCACTGAATGGCTCGCGCACTCACCCAAACTTCACACCAACTATGCACACATTATCTCCGACTGCAAATCCGCCCTCCTCGAACTGTCCAACCCTAACACAACAAACCAATTAGCACTTCAAACACACAAAAATATTGCACTTACAAAAACACATAATCTAACACTCACCTTCCATTGGATCAAAAGTCACATTGGAATAGCGGGCAACGAACTTGCCGACGAAGCTGCCAAAGCTGCTGCTTACATACATCGGGGCCCCACATACACACACATTCCTATAAGCCACATTAAATACACAAACAGAAAACACACAAACGAGCAAACTGTTCAATACTACACCGAAGCCAGTCCACACACCCTCACACTTCTCCCTACATACGAACAATTAACTAAATTCATTAGCACATTCGGAACCGATTTCCAAACCACTCAAATTCTAACCGGCCATGGGTACCACAAAGAATACTTACACAGATTCAAAATCACCACCGATAGTAAATGCCCATGTGACAATGACACACCACAATCCATCACACACCTCATCGAAAAATGCCCAATATTTCAGATCACACGATTCAATCACATCATGACAGCACACAACAGCAAACAACCCTACAACCTATCAGAAATAATCAAAAGACAAAGAACCACTGACACATACCGAGCTCATATACACAACATCATAAACCATCTAAAAGAATTTAACAACACTACACAACCAAATCACACGACTACACCATCATAGTTCATAACTGTACAGCTGGATATATCAGATAATGTAAATCACAATGAAGATGGAAAACAGTATTATTTTAGCAATTAAGATTGTATATTTTACTTGTTGTTTTAGCAATTAAGATTGTATATTGTACTTGTAGCACGTAAGTGTTTAAAAAATATTTAAGTAATATAACTATTTGTAAAATACATAATAATACAAAAAAACAAAAAAAAAGATTGTAAAATGTTAGCAAGTAAGCCTGCAATACAATACGAAAAAAAAAGAGACAAAGCCAGGCTCTATTTTCGTACTTTTTGCCAATGTATAATGTAACCTAGACTGTAAATAGTAACAACATAATACAATCACACACTCTCATGCCACACACCTTACGGCCCCTACACTCTTCCTAATCTCCACCACCCCACTTGTATTACACCTAACTCCTACCACATATACCTCTGGCACCACCACCGCTTGAGAAAAGTCCGAGAGCATCCATTAGCCCGACTTATCTCAGATTATATTTCCCACACCCCTCTAACAAACAAATAAAAAAAAATAAAAAACATATCTGAATCGAACCAGTTATTTTGAAAAAGTAAGCTATAAAGAAGAAAGTGGTATAGTATTTCAGTTGAATCCCTCTCCAATAATTGTTATACTTTTTCTATCGTATATTTAGGAAAAATATCTAAAAAACTAAACGAATAAATATATATATATCAAATATATAATTATCATTTCAATATTAAAAGTTTATAATTGTTTTTTTTCTTCGAGTACTTTATATCGTGAAGGCTGGCAATGTGGGTATTTATTTATATCTAGTGCTGCACAAAAACAGAAAAAGAATAAGTGCCAGGTAATTTATTTTTGTAGAAATGAAATAAATAAATAAGAATCCACAGTACCAATATTACGTTTAGTTGCACAGAAATAATAAACAAAAAAAACAAGTAAATGTCCTGGAGTAGGTTAATCTATATATATAAAAATGAAACCCGTTTTCCGTTGTCACGACATCACGAGTAAACGGCTGGACCGATTTGAAAAAATATTTTTGTATTGGATAGCCCATTTATCGAGGAAGGTTCTTAGCTATATATCATCACGCCACTACACAGGAGAGCGGAGCAGTAATCATAAATGTCAACAAATCGGGAAAACTATACATTTTTGGAAAAGTAATAAGCGACGGGATTAAATGGGTGCCACGGGGTTGGAAGTATGTCGCGGGCGAAGCCGCGCGGGTCAGCTAGCTGGGTATATATTTAGAGAAAAAAAATGATTGTTTTGTACGCCGGACCTTCATACGTCGGAGCTTTAGAGCATTAGATCTAGGACAACTGGATGTGAATAGCCAGCTGAGTTTCTAGACGGCTAAAAAGCACTAATATAGAAATAAAAACAGCAAACATACATACATATTGTCACGCCTTTATCAACAGGTGGTGAGCCCATTGCCGTATTGAAATGGACAGGCGCAGTTACTCTTTCACGTAAAAACTACTGAATGGATTTTAATGAAGCTTTACAATAATATACTCGTAAGCTTACACATCATAATAACGCATAGGCTATTGTTTATCCCAGAAACAAATTCCTGTGGGAAACGGGCGTCAACTAGTACTACATAAGAATGATGAAAAATGTGTAGGTATGATTAAAACAAACCTATGAAAGTGGTGCAGTACTTCGAATAAGTCTCATTACATTTGATTCTGCTAATAAACTTTCGATTTTCTTGGTAACCTCCCTAGTGTTTAAAATGGAAAAGGGTCCACTGCCGGAACGTTGTAACGACGTTCAAGTCTTTAAACCATAAATTGGTTATTTTCTTTACAATGGTTTATTTGTGAAAGTAGGTAGCAAAATAGCCTTTTTTGGCCATTTAGACAATAAAATATGTGTGTGTGTAACTGAGAAAAGTTCAGCAATTGTGTAGTTCTAACTTCGAAAAATAAAATAAATGTTTATACCCGCCGTTACAAGGATACGTTAGGGATTTTTGATGAAGTGTCAAATGTGGCTTCTTAAATTGACTCGACTATAGTGAGACATTTTATATCACTAAAATAATTTGACTTAAAACACCAAGAACCGTACTCGCCGCACAAAATATAAATTAATTTAAAAACAAACTAGATGAACATCTAGTGAGCCGCAATGAAGTAGTTAGTGGGCACTAGCAGGATAAATACAACTGCCTGCCTAATAATATAGTAATAGTAAAAATAGGGTCTCGGTAAGAGGGGAAGACCCAAGAAGTGCTGGCTTGACGCCGTAAGGGATGACATACGTGCCAATGGTCTCACCACAGGGTATGCTGACGACCGTGCCAAGAGGTGACAATGTAGGAGAGCGGACACCGGGCGTCGCGAGACGCAACTGGGACAGACGCTCGGATGATGATCAGTAAAAATTGTGTCTCTAATAGCCCCGCTGGATCAGTAGGCTGTAAAGTAAACGATCACTGCCTTAACTATCTTCGATACTGTCGGTTCTCAGATGGTTTGCGGTATTTGCCGTGTAGGCACATTTAACCTTTTTTATTAGGAACCCAATCGCTTAACCTACTGTCTAACTAACAAGGCAATGATGCAAGCTCTAGTTGTGTCATTGATCAGACTGCGGTGGCTTATAATAATGCCAAAAATCTAACCGAATCATAGTTGCTTCTAGCATTTAAAATATTGTATGTTAACATGAAAAAGAAGAAATAAAAGACACGATTAAAAGAATATCACATATAATTATGTATTATAGCACATGTAACATTTAATAGGTACGTCAGAAGTACGCGGCGACGGCGCTTAGAACTCGTCGTTTTCGAAGGGATGGTACTTGTGTCCCAGAGAACTGCAACAATATAAAAATATTTATAATATTAGTGTAAATGTTTTAAATACGCCACCAAGTCAGTTGTCTAAATCCCATAGTGTCATGTATTTCGAAGTGTGCGTGCGCACAAAACAGCTGAACTAGTAATACGTTGTGTTCCTATCATTTCTAAAATACCTCACATAGCTAAAGGAATTATTAGCATAATTTGGGCTAGCGATGTATTAAAATCCCAATATATGGCATGGCATGGGTATGGCAGAAGACGCATAAAAGTAAAATTAATGCCGTGGAAATGAGAAGTCTGCGAAGTATAGCTGGAGTGAAGTTGATGGATAAAGAAAGGAACAGCGTGATAAGGGAACATTGCGGTATGACAGAAGATGTAGTGACTAAGATAGAAAAAGGGATGCTTAGATGGTTCGGACACATGGAGAGGATGGATGAAAATAGATTGACGAAGCAGATATATGTGGCGAGAGTGAATGGGCAAACTGGTAGGGGTCGACCTCGGCGCACGTATGTCAATCAAATCGACGATCTTTTGGAAAAAGGCCAGGTCAAGAGTACCCTTAACCGGCGAGCGTGTATGAAAACACTCATGAAAGTAGACGAAGCGAAAGCTGTATGTCAGAATCGTAGCAAGTGGAAAGCCAGTCTCTGCCTACCCCGATGGGAAACAGGCGTGATAATATGTATGTATGTATGTATATTTATTGATACTTACTTTGGCGCGTTTAGAAAAATAATGAGTTTAATATTCGCACATAAAACACAATTGGGGATTTGACTGTCGCAACTGAGGTCCAGGGTTCGATTCCCGGGTCCGAAGAAATGTTTGTTTCGGAGATTGGGTGTTTCCTATGTATAATATGTATGTATTTAGAAATATATCAGTATGTTTATCAGTCGTCTAGATCCCATAAAACAAGCTTATATTAGCTTAATTTGGGCTAGACGGCGCCATGTAAAAAAAATGTTCAACAATATTTATTTAATTGGGATGTTAAGCGGCAAAATGGCGGACAGCATACACTTGCTGTAATTATTTTCTAAAACTAGTGCATTTATCTTGTTTTATGTGCGGGAGTGGTGGTTCTTTGAAAGTTGTTTTAACGTGCTATAGTGATAGACAGTGATACATTATACGCAGTGAAATGCGATTTTCCATCTAGCCGCGTAAAATCCACTGAAAACCCCAGTATAGCAACCACTACAATACTTGGGTAAAATTGACCTTGACTGAGACGAAGAAGATAAAGACTTGTCGCAATCGGGATGAAACCTTTAGCTATATATATTCTATTAGTATGTATTTACATGTATATTTTATAATTATTTAGTCTCAAACCAGCTTGTTCTGGTTCAACGCACCAGACGCGTTTACCAACTACACCACCGTGACCTGCTCGAAACTGACGAATTAATCCACCTCTTAATGTCTGAAGCCGACGTAAGGCGCCATCTACCGGCACTTAGCAAAGTTGCACGGTACGTATGTATAGAATTGCACCTATAATCATTCGATTTGTAATGACACAATTTTGAAAAGCAATTAGCAATTAGAAAAGCAACTTTTTCTAAATTTCATTTATTAGCCATTTTATATTTACTTTTACATTTTATATTAACTTTACGTATTAAGATGTAAAAAGGTGGATTAATTCGTCAGTTTCGAGCAGGTCACTGTGGTGTAGTTGGTAAACGCGTCTGGTGCGTTAAACCGGACAGACGCTCGTGACTGAAACATTTTTACCACTTATTTTTTTTTTTATGTAGAAATAGTTAGCATGCTAATTGCTTTCAAAATTGTTTCTAATATTTAGTCTTTGTGGCTTAAGTGCGTCTTTTAGTTGCGGGCTGCGGCTGATCATCGATATTATCTATGAATGTCGATGACATTTGCGCAGTAGCGGATTTGGATCCGAGATTTGTGAATTGCGTTACTGATCCTCAAAGGTCTTCCACAAGCAGCAATTATACTCACGCAGTCATGGGAACAAGTCGACCGTTGCAGTCGAAGCTGTCTATAAGCGCGACGTCCTCCTGCGACAGTTTGAAGTCCAACACGTCGAAATTGCTCGCGATGCGGGACTTGGTCACCGACTTCGGAATCACGATGATACCGCGGTCGATTTGGTACCTGAAATGATTACATTAGATTGTATAACTGTAGAAGTAATAATTAATTATTTGCGAGCGTTTCCGTACCTCGGTAGGCACGTTAAGCCGTTGGTCCCGGTTGCCTGTAACATGTTAGTCGTTAAGTCAAATTGAAGGCCTTATGGGCGGCTTGAAAAATTTCAACAGCAGGTCGCTACAACCTGTGCCTGTCCATTTCAACACGGCAATGGGCTCACCACCTATTACGTGGGACAAAAGTGCATACTGTGAAATGTGGGCGTATAGTATGCTTCTGCCAACCCCTTCGGGGATAAAGGCGTGACAATATGTCTATGTCTAATGCAGAAACGATTCGGACACGTGGAAAGGATGGATGAAAAAAACTGACGAAGCAGTTATATGTGGCGAAACTGAATGGGCAAACTGGTAGGGGTCGACCGCGGCGTACGTACGTTAATCAAATCGAAGATATTTTGGAAAAGGCCAGGACCCTTAACCATCGACCGTATATGAAAACACTCATGAAAGTCGAAGAACCGAAAGTTTTTTGTCAGGATCGTAGCAATAGTCTCTGCGTACCCCGATGGGAGACAGGCGTGATAATATGTATGTATCTATATAATCCAGACCGGGCCGAGTCTTAGAAATGTTAGTAGACTATCAAAAATGCAACTGACTAGCGGCCACTGGCGCGGTACGTGTTAGTATAACTCATCGGCCGACCGATAGAAGTGTATTGGAGTACGATTGTAATAGTAGACTGCGAAAAAAACTGTACTGTGGCTTTCTATGAGCGACGATTTCGACACGATTGAAATAGCATACTCGGCTCCTGATGTAAGGGGTACCCAACAAGATCTGGGTCAAAGCGAGCTCATTGCTAGCGGCGGAAAATCAACAGCCCAACGATAGCTAATCCTTACTAATATTATAAATGTGTAACTATGTCTGTATGCCTGTCGCTATTTCAAGCCCAAAACCACTTAAATAGTTCGATTTCGATAGTCAGATTTGTCCGAGAAGGACAGGAAATAGGCTATTTTTTGTCCCGGAAGCAAGTCCCTGTGGGATAGGAACGAAAAAGCTTCATTACGCCTTCAGAGCCGCGGGCATCAACTATTAGCCAAGTAAAAGAGGACCAAAGTTCCAAATTCAGGTAAGTTTTGGAGCTCAGTAACTGGGAATACACTAAGAAGTTGAGCAAGAATGAGTGGTCACCTTGAACTGGGTTGTATGACAACCATGTTACTGATAGCTGGGACCAACAGCTTAACGTGCCTTCCGAATCATGAACTATCCATTCTTTCCCCGTGACACCACCAAGTGATACCCCTGACCCCTGGTGTGATGGAGAATCACTTGTTCCCGTGGTCACCCCCAGTGGTATCATAGGGAATAAAAATATTCTCTGTAATTCCACTGAGAATTAGTGATGCGATTTTTGCGTGCTACGTAGCTACTCACTAGAACAGAAGAGATTAAATGCTATATCTAAATAGGTGGAATCAGAATTCTTCTCAGATAATTTTAAGAACTCAATCTTCTAGATTCGCTTAAGGTACCTAAATAAATTAAATATTCTAAAGACACCACCGGGGGTGTCAAAGGGAAGAAGTGATTCCCCAAGACACCACTAGGTGGTATTACTGGAAATGAAAAGTTTACTTAAATGTATTAAGTTTATTATGGTTACCTGATCAGTACTTGCGCAGTAGTCTTGCCGAGACGATCCGCTATTGCCTTCAGCTTGGGGTCTTCCATTAGCAGGGGATCCTCGGGCTTAGCCCAGGGTCTATCGGGCGACCCTAGCGGGGAGTAAGCCGTGATGGTGATGTCATGAGACGCGCAGAAGTCTATCAGGCGCCTTTGATTGAGGTAAGGGTGGCATTCCACCTGGAATTATGTTTTAAACAAGATTTTCATAGTCTGTATCAACTTTACCTGCAAACCGTGCACTTGGTAAATGACAGACAAGTATCTAATTTTTATATATCAAAGTCATAGAGCAAGGAATTACGAAATTTAGTCACGGAGCAATAATCATAATTGTCAACAAATTGGGCAAATTTTCATACATTATTGTAAAAGTAATAAACGACGGGAATAAATGGATCCGACAGTTTCGAAGTATTTTATAGCCAAAGTAGCGGGGGTCAGCTAGTAGCGACATCATCATCATCATCTTGTCCTAATTAACTTGGAATCAGCGCAGTATGATTTCTTCTTTCATCTCTATTATATATGAAGCGCTCGTGGCCCCGCGGTCTCAGTGTTCTGTAAACGATCACTGAGTTACGCAACTTCACTATGGCCGGTCCTCGGATGGGTGACCACTTTGTGGCATTTACATTTGCGAGCGTTTCCGTGCTTCGGAAGGCACGTTAAGCCGTTGGTCCCGGTTGCCAGTAAAATGGCAGTCGTTAAGCCTGGTTAAAGGCCTTATGGGCGGCTTGAAAAAGTTCAACAGCAGGTAGCCACAACCTGCGTCTGTCTATTTCAACACGGCAATGGGCTCACCACCTATTACGTGGGACAGGAATCCACACGGTGAAAAGTGGGCATATAATATGCCCCTGCCACTGCTTCGGGGATAAGGCGTGATGGATATCTCTATTATTCGTCATCTGATCATTCACTCCTTTCATATACATTTCACTCCTTATACAGTCCATCCATTTTTTTCTTTGGCATTCCTCTGGCTATCAATAAAATAACACGTCCAGCAGTGGACTGTGATAAGCTGATTTGACGACAGTAATGTAAATATTTTTATTACTGACAGTCTTTGGTCAATTAAAAAGTCAACTTGTAGCTGTCCCTTAAGAGTCCGGCGGAGTGGCCGTTCAAATTCAATTCGCGGAGAACGGCGCCGTTCCTCGAACATATCGCTATATCTGTTGCTCGCCCCACGCCACCGTCTCGGGCGAGTAGAACAGCAAGATGGCTGTTCGAAATTAGTAAAAATTTGTGTGCATTTGCGAATACCAAAAATGATGGATGAAATTTGATAATATTTTAATTTTCTTTAAGACATTGTGCAACTAGACAATATAAGCTAAGTTTCTGTTAAAATTACACAATGATTAATTGCGTTTTTAATGTAAAACAAATAGGCGGAAAATATTCCGTAATGACGAAAAATATACGAAATATAATCGCATATATTTTTAAGTAAATATTTTTAAGAAAAAATATGAATTAAAACATAGATACATACTTTCTTAATCCGAATAATAGCGATGATATGTCGAGATATTCTCAAATTGAAAATGATTTTGGTATTACGTTACAGCTAAATCAAAACAAACCTTAAGTTAATAAAATTCAGAGACAACTGACCTGATTTGTGGCAGGTTTGATGGAAGCGCTCCCCAGCAGCCGAGTGATCTGCTTAAAGTTGAAGTTCGACACGCCGATACTGCAATACATCTTTAATATATAAAGCTGAAGAGTTTGTTTGGTTAAAAGCGCTGTTCTCAGGAAGTACCAGTCCGAAATAAAAAAAACTTTTTGTATTGGGTTGCCCATTTATCGAGGCAGACTATAGGCTATATATCATCACGCTACTACCCAGGAGAGCGGAGCAGTAATCATAAACGTATACATAAACAAATCGGACAAATTTTCATACAGTATATAATATAAAATAAATAAACAACGGCGACGGGATGAATGGGTGCCAAGGGGTTCGAAATACGTCACGGGCGCAGCCGCGAGGATCAGCTAGTGACATTAATATAAGAGGGAAATAGAATATTTTACTAGCGGGCCCAGCGTCTGCTGGGCCCGCTAGTAAAATGCTGATAGAACAACCCTGAAAGTCGATCGCGACACCATCTAGAATTCCAGAGGGTTCAATTATATTTTCATACCATACAGTCAAATATACAAATAAAATATTATTCAAATCGGTCCAGCCAAGGAGAAGTTAGGTGACAAACACACGTATAGAAAAAAAATATTTATTTTATATCACTGAATTGTGTTAAGGCAACGAACAGTAAGGGAATTGCTGACTAGAAGTTTCACCTCGCTATTGCGTCAGACATCAGTCGCGGGTTTGGACACGAGGCGCTGACGCAGCAACGAGCAAGTTCTCATGCGGTCGCATTTACTCAAGTTGCACACTTCGTATCATGTATCGAACGTAGTCGTTTCCTTTAGTTCGTAATTTTGTATTAAGTGTAATTTCTGTTCAAGTAATTAAATTAGATTTAAAAGTAAATTTATTTTTTCTTGGAACCATCGGCTGCAGTTACTTAATTAGTGACAGACAAGCATACGGCTTACCTGATGGAAAGTGGTCACCGTAGCCTATAGAAGTCTGCAACACCAGAGTAGTGCTGTCGTCCTTGATATAACGATGACCTAATGAATTTTGTTGATTAATTTGACTATTTTTATGCCACTAAGGTGACAGACAATATTAAAAGTATTTCCCACGTTAAATAAATAAAAATAGTCGGCAGCGTGAGTGCTGCACTTCTTGTGTTGCAAACGTCCATAGGCTACGGTGACCACTTTCCATCAGGTGGGCCGTACGCATGTTTGCAGCCTCGATGGTATATATATACAGTGCGAGTCAGAACCGTCGACCGCGGGTTCCGTAAAATATTGTAATAAACAACGTGTGAGTGTGGAAAAATACGTTTTTTTGCGTCATAAACAGCTACACGGCAATGGGCTCTCCACCTGTTACGTGAGACAAATATGGGTACGGTGAAAAGTGGGCGTTTAGAATACCTCTGCCTACCTCTTCTGGGATAAAGGCGTGACAATATGTATGTATGTATAAACAGCTATAAAAATTTACGTGTTCATGAAAGTAAATATTTTCACAGCTTCTAGGGACAGTAGACCTAAGCATTTAGTTTTAATTTAACACGATATCTTAACGCGTCCCCGAGATAAAGGGTCTTGACAGACAGACAAGCGGACGAAAAACAAAATTAACCTATAAGGGTTTCGTTTTTTTCTTTTGAGGTACGGAACCCTAAAACAATATATGCCGTTGTAAAAAATAGTTGCTACAATATATATTTATGATCGATGCTAAATACACATACCTTTTAACAGGACCCTAAAAAAATATATGACGTGGTAAAAAAAAAAGTTGCTACAATATATATTTATGATAGATGCTAAATACGCATACCTTTTGACAAGACCCTCAGTCACTAGAGGCTCCATAGCTTTCCATGTATCGACATAGTCCACATCAGAGAACTGGACCTTGCCCGCGTCGTCTGTTGGAAACAGGGGTCCATCCTCCTACAATATATATATACATTTAATATGGAGTTTTAAAGTTCTGGGTACAAAATCAAGATGGGTTTAAAAAACTAACTATCTTCACGCTGTAACCCTGACGGGATAAGAGCAGTGGCGTGCACAAGGATTTCGGATAGGGTATGCACTTACCCGAAAACCCTGCAAGAAAGTGATCTCAATAAGATAGCGTATATACATTTCAAAATAAAAAAAACCAAATTACAAATATTTATCTATTTGTACTTATCATTAATGAGTTATCTCTGAAGGGGTGGTAGAGGCTTATACATAATTATACACGTAACAGGTGGTGAGACTATTGCCGTGTTGAAATAGACAGGCGCAGGTAGTGGCGACCTGCTATTGAAATTATTCAATCCTTGGCTTCTAACTTGGCGTAACGTCTGCCATACTAGTAACGCGTTATTTGCGAAATAAGCAAAAATAAATAAATTACATTACTTACGTACTTGAAAATTATTTAAATCTGAATATCCGTTAAAGGTCCAAACTTTATTTTGATCTTGTTTAATATAATTTTTAAAATAATTTATTTGTGTACACAGCTTGCCAGCCAGATTTACGTAATTATCTTAATACTTGTTATTATTTTTATATATTTTTATTTATTATACCGCGGTGCCGGGATTGACACAGACCACTTCTTGGTTGTTAGTCGAGTAAGAGGTCTGTTTCAGCGGTGGCGGCATCGTGTGCATGCACCTGTTAGTGTACTAGAACGCTTAAAAGTCGAGAATTTGCAAGGGATAAAAAAGGAATTTAAATGTAAGCTGAGCAAGAAATTTGAAAATTCTGATGACGTATGTGAGATCGAAGAAGTATGGAAGTCATTTAAGGAAGGTCTAGTGGAAGTTGCGGTGGAAGTGTGGGGTAAGCAAGAGAAGCCAAGGGTGTAAGAGAAAGAGAATGTGTGCAGAAGTCTGAAAGGCGTTGTCTGATAAGAAGAAAGCATGTTTGGACTGGTTGACTACAAAAGTCAATCAAAGAATGCAGAAGGCAACGGATGCGGACCTAAAGATGGCAAAAGAGGAGTACAAAAGGTATAAGCGTGTTGCAAAAGAGGTGATGAAAAGAAAGAAAGAGAATGACAGAGATGAATTTGATAAAAGGTTATCTGATGACTTCCAACAGAATATGAAATTCTTTTGGAAGTTTATAAGAACAGTGAGGGGTCAACAGACGACATCGCATCTCAACCATATCAGAAACCACTATGGTAGTCTTGTGAAAGGAGAAGAATGTGTGTTAAAAAGATGGATGCAATATTTTGAAAGCTTGTTTGAAAAAGAGGATATGCAAGTACAGACTAGTATCTGGGAAATGAATGAAATTGGTAAGGAAGAAGTCATAAGTATGGAAGAAATAGTGGAAGCATTGAATAGCATGAAAGTGGGAAAAGCTGCAGGACTTGATAGGATCTCTGTCGAGATGCTGAAAGCGGGACAAGGCGTAGTAGCTTGCCAGCTGTACTGCCTTTTCAACCTTTGTTGGAGGAATGGCAGCGTACCAAGAGATTGGTGTAAGGCTGTCATCATGCCGCTTTATAAGAGAAAAGGGTCACAGCAAGAGTGCAAAAACTACCGCGGCATAAGCTTGCTCAGCATCGTCGGCAAATTGTATGCAAAAGTTTTGATAAAAAGAGTGATGAATGAAACTGAAGGAAAAATGTGGGATGTACAAGCAGGATTTATGAAAGGAAGGGGATGCACGGATCAGGTCTTTTCCTTACGATGCGTAGTAGAAAAGCTTATGGCGAAAAGTCAAAAAGTCTATTGCGTATTTGTAGACTTGGAAAAGGCATGAACTGAAGGAATGAACTGTGGTCAACACTGGCCAGGTATGGAGTAAACAGCCACTTGATACGAGCACTGAAATCTTTCTATGAGGGCTCCAGTGCTTGTGTCAGGATCAACGGAGCTTGCACAGACATTTTTCACATTGAAAAAGGTGTGAGACAGGGTTGGGTAGCGTCGCCGTTGCTGTTTAACCTATACATGGACAGCTGCCTGAAAGAACTGCAAGAGAGTACGTATGGTATAAAAATGGATGAACTGACCGTCAAGTGCCTCCTATACGCCGATGATCAGGTAATACTAGCAACATTGGCGGAGGAGTTGCAGTTGATGGTAAACATTATGCATGATTCGTTAATAAACAAAGGAATGAAAGTGAATGTAAACAAGTCGAAAGTTATGGTTTTTGAAAGAGATGTAAGTACGACGGATTGCTCAATTCTTGTGGAAGGAGAAAGAGTAGAACAAGTGAAAGAGTTTGTATATCTGGGTACAAAATTTACGAGAGATGGAAAGTGTGACTATGACATTGAGCGAAGAGTTTTGGCAGGAAATAAAGAGAATGGAGCCATGTACGCCTTTATGAGCAGTCAGAACGTGTCTAAGAAGGCAAGACTGGCTGTACATAGAGGAGTGCTGGTCCCCACACTTATGTATGGCAGTGAAAGTTGGGTATGGCAGAAGACGCATAAAAGTAAAATTAATGCCGTGGAAATGAGAAGTCTGTAAAGAAAAGCTGGAGTGAAGTTGATGGATAAAGAAAGGAACAGCGTGATAAGGGAACATTGCGGTATGACAGAAGAGGTAGTGACTAAGATAGAAAAAGGGATGCTTAGATGGTTCGGACACGTGGAGAGGTTGGATGAAAATAGACTGACGAAGCAGATATATGTGGCGAGAGTGAATGGGCAAACTGGTAGGGGTCGACCTCGGCGCACGTATGTCAATCAAATCGACGATCTTTTGGAAAAAGGCCAGGTCAAGAGTACCCTTAACCGGCGAGCGTGTATGAAAACACTCATGAAAGTAGAAGAAGCGAAAGCTGTATGTCAGGATCGTAGCAAATGGAAAGCCATAGTCTCTGCCTACCCCGATGGGAAACAGGCGTGATAATATGTATGTATGTATTGTTATTAAAAGAACGTACCGAGTGGTATTACCCTTTAGATACAAATCGTAAACTAACGTCCTTTAACATTTTTTTTTTAAACACGAGTTTTGGATTTATTTATTAAACACAAATCACCAACACAGATCTCACAGCTATAATTTTAAATATATCACAGTAATTCTAGTAAGTTAACAAATTAATTAGATGCGCTCAAAATCACTCGAAAGATATGTGAAGTGAAACAATATTACGACAATATTATGCAAGTAAATTAAATAGGCTTAACACATCCACCAAATTATTCTGTTTTTGATAGTTACTTAAATCGGTCGCTTTGTCAAAGAAGCACTGATTAAATAAAATAAATAAATATAAATTATTTAAATGCTTAAATCATGTGTAATAATTTCTCACACAATCGTATATTTTACTCACACAAACAAAGTATCTACTACTACTATTGTTAAGTTCGCTGAAGGACTCAAATACGGCAGGGGCACAATATACATACATCTGATAATTTTATTGCGTATTTATTATTATACAACTTGCTGTTTTTAAATAATAGATTTAGATTATATAGACTGGGCTAGGGTATGCAGTGCTTAATTGCATGTATGAAGCGCACGCGCCTGGATAAGAGTCAGAGTGGACAAATCGCCCGGCTTCACAATCCATGCATACTTCTTTGGCTTCGTGCAGATTCATTGATCGCTTAATACATGCACCTCTGGGTACTTATAACATTTCCGTTTTTGAGCAATCTGCTCACGTGGGTTGCAAAGCAACTGGGAAAACACTTAAGATGGAAGACAGTGGCAGGGCATTAAAATAACCAGTCTGCCATAGAGTGGTCCATCATGTTGTCGCACAGTTAACCATGTTAAAATCATCAAAAAGATCAGAAAAAAATTTAGCTCAATCGCTTGAAAAAATTTGCTACAAATTGCTTTGTCGTAGTATCCTGGCGATTCACAACGTAGTGCTAGTGCCAACGATGCATGAAATAAAAATTAAAATTGTTGGGCGTTAAATTTGCCGACCGAATACGTTATTGTTTGAAGTAGAGGGTAGAAGTCAGGGTAGACCGAGACTTACATACGAAGACCACGTGAACAGATTGCTCAAAAACAGAAAGGTCAAATGTACTCAGATACCCAGACGTGCATGTATGCAACGGTAAATGAATCTGCAAGAAGCGATGTAGTATGCATGGATCGTAAAACCTGGCGATGACTGCCTGAATACCCTATGGGACTATCAGGGATACAGCGTGAAGATAAATATTGCAAGTTAATGTTTACGAAAAGGAATGATTGTGAATTTCAAAGAGTGTATGAAGCACTAACATATAAGTAGTTGTAAGTAACAAGCGCATACCTTGTAAGCCTGGGGCCAGTGAATGAGGTACAAGTTCAAATACTTGAGGTTCAAGTTTTTCAACGTCTCCAGTAGGGCGCCACGCACGAGATCAGGCCGGTGGAATGTATTCCACAGTTTAGAGGTCACAAATAAGTCTTCTCTGAAAATTAACCATATGAAAATAGTCAAATATTTATCTGATGCCTTGACGCATGACTATTTGGTTAAGGGTCGATTTTACGAACATTTCCGATCTTTGGAAGGCACGTAGATCTGTTGGTCTTGACTGTCACAATATAAACAAATAAATAAATATTGTGGGACATTTTTTACACAGCGCCGTCTAGCCCAAAGAAAGCTAATATAAGCTTGTTTTATGGGATCTAGACGACTGATAAACATACTGATATATATCTAAATATATATAGGAAACACCCAAACTCCGAAACAAACTTATGTGGATCACACAAATAATTTTTTCGACCCGGGAATCGTACCCTGGACCTCATATGCAGTCGCATACACTATCTCTGCGCCACCGAGGCAGTGCAATATGGTAGTATCTTGGTCAAATCAAAGGTCCTATTAACAGTTTGAAAAATTTCATCAGCAGGCAACCACACCCATTGATTGTGAGTTTCAACACGGCTCAACACCTACGTGGGAAAAAAATAATCTTGTAAAATGTGGGCGAATAGCTCGCATCTAATAATGTGACTAATTATTTTTACTTTTGGCCAACGTTCATATTAAAACTCATCATCATCATCCGAGCGTATGTCCCAGTTGCGTCTCGCGACGCCCGGGGTCCGCTTTCCTGCATTTTCTCCTCCACTTCGCACGGTCGTCGGCATCCCCTGTAGTGAGACCATTGGCACGCATGTCATCCCTTACGACGTCAAGCCAGCACTTCTTTGGTCTTCCCCTCTTACCGGGACCCGGCGGGGCTGACATGGCCAGACATTTGTTACCTACGTAGCCCGGCGGTTGCCGCAAGACGTGACCATACCAACGAAGGCGACACTCTTGCAACTTGTCTGCAATGTCACGGACGTGAAGGCTGCCGCGGATGCGAGAGTTCCTCACGCGGTCCATCCGCGTGACTCCACACATCCACCGCTGCATCTTCATTTCCGTGACACGCAGCTCCTGCTTGTGTCGCTCCAATATCGGCCACATCTCACTGCCATGTAAAAGGACAGGTCTAATAATGGTTTTGTAGACCTGTCCCTTCAACCGGATCGGCATTTTAGGGTCACAAATGACACCGGTCATCTCCCGCCATTTGGCCCACGCGGCAGCAATGCGTGACTTGACATCGCAATCGATGTCACTGGACGTGTGAAAAACAGATCCCAGGTATTTAACCTGGTCCGTGCGCTCGACCAAATCACCTCTGTCGAGTTTAGTGCCAAGTACTCGGTCTTCGCCACATTTAGTTTCAGACCGCCGTTCTCAAGCGTCTTCTTCCACGCCATTACACGTCGCACCAATCTGCCCCTGTCCGCGTCTGTCAGCGCTATATCGTCAGCATACATGAGCAACCATGGAGGCTGCTCATGTGAGTTCCTGATGCTGTTCGACAATTCGTCTAATATTACACTGAACAGAAGCGGACTAAGGACCGAACCCTGGTGTAACCCGACGGTGATGGGGAAGGGTTTCGTGTCGCCAACAGCAGTCCGAACCATTAAATCGGAGTCACAGTACATGTCCCGGATAGTGTCAATATAGACCTCTGGAACCCTTTGGACCGCAGTGCCCACCAGATCATCGCACGAGGAACACAGTCGAAGGCCTTCTGCACGTCTAGAAACAAACAGTGCAGAGGCGTGTTCTTCGACCTCTATTTCTCGGCGACAACCCTCAGGGCAAAAACAGGGTCCGTGGTCCCATGACCAGGGCGAAACCCATATTGACACCCCGAGAGAGTACACTCCTGCCGGATCCGAGAGTCTTTAATCCTCTCAAAGATCTTCATGGTGTGGGACATCACCTTTATACCGCGGTAGCTCCCGCACTCCTGCACTGATCCCTTACCTTTGAAGACTGGAGTAACAATACTCAGTCTCCATTGGTTTGCGATCTGCCCGCTGAGGAGTATGCGGTTAAAAAGGTTTACTAAGATGCCCACACCGCGAGGACCCATCGCCTTCCAGGCTTCGATGGGGACTCCATCGGGTCCGACAGCTTTCCGATTCTTCATGCGGCGAAGCGCAGTCAAAACTTCTCCAGGGGTTACCGGTGGCACTAGTCCCTGATTCGGAGGGAGGTCCGGAGGCTGCACCTCTTTGTGCTGTTTATTAAGCAGCTCGTGGAAGTACGAGCGCCATCTCTCCTTTACCGCGAGGTCTTCGCTTAACAGGTTGCCCTCAGGGTCTTTTACACAGCGACACTTGGATATATCCTGTGCCGCTTTGACCCTGGAGCGCGCCAGCTTATAGATGAGCTTCTGCCCCTCAGGCGATTCCAGCTTATCATACAGAGGCTGTAAGTGGTCTCGTCTGGCTCTGGCTACAGCTCTCTTTGTGGCGCGCTTGGCAGCCCTGTACGCGTCGCGGTCGGCAGCCCTGTACGCGTCGCGGTCTTCGGGAGATCCGGTCGCTTGCCACTTTTTAAAGAGGGCTTTCTTCTCCCTAGTCTCCCTCTGGACTGCGTCGTTCCATCACCAAGTTTCTTTGTCACATTTGCGTCCACCCTTAGACTCACCGAGCACCACCTTCGCCGCTCCAAGGATGGCCGCCTGAACTTTGTCCCAGTAATCTCGAACTGGCCCGCCTTCAGTGTCGGTGCACTTGTCACCGACAGCTGAGACGAACTCCTGGGACTTAGTTTTATCAAGCAGCCACCATCTGATGCGGCGCTGGCACCGCTCGATGCGTTTGCCTTTGGGCTTCACGCAGAGGTCCATGACAAGGAGACGGTGTTGTGCAGTAAGACTCTCTCCGGGTATGACCTAGCAGTTGGCCACCTTGCCGATGCTGTGTCGCCTAGTGAGTAGGAAATCGATCTGAGTTGTACGCCTCCCGCTCTTGTAGGTGATGAGATGTTCGGATTTCTTTTTGAAATACGTGTTCACAATGGCCAGATCGGCCCGTTCTCCCCACCAGGCGCACCCGTGTAGTACAGCTTGTAGCCTTTCTGCAAAGGCCGGGCTCTGTTGCCCTTCCACCGAGTCTCCTGCAGGAACGCCACGTCCACCCTCCGCCTGGAGAGTACTTCGGCCAACTCTACCGCACGCCCAGTCAGCGTGCCAATGTTCCACGATGCGAAGCGGATACGGGTTGGGGCTAACTTCTTTAGCCGTGCTGGCCCGACACACGGCAGCCCTTGCCCACTTGCCACAGGAGTCGGGCGGGGCTCCTGAGCGCCGTTTTGCGGCGGCGCCCTATCCCTAGCAGCTTTCCTATTGTACTTTTCCATTTTTGTTTCGGCGGGTGGCTTTTATGGGAGCGACGCCCTCAGACCTCCCAACCCCAGAGGGAAAAGCCAGCGCCAGAGCCTCGTCCGTTAATCAGCAGGTGCACGCACTAGCACGGGAGGTTGACTTGGGCCCCGAAGATCTTGGTGGGGCCCCTTACACCCAAGTTCATATTAAAACTGTATGAGAAGAAATGAATGAGAAAAATAACGATCATAAAAATCGGCTCACCCTTCTTTGGAGGTTTTTTTTAAATTTGGCACTTCAAAATGGCCGCCTGATGGCAAGCAAAGACGACGACCCGTGATTTTGGGCCGCTATCTCAACCCACAGGGCTCCGATAGCGATCCTCCACTTGACGGCTCAGAAATATGCCTTTTCACGCTTCTCTTAGAGGACCCAGGATTGTAAGAGGAGGGAAACACGTGCGCCGGCAGAGAGTTCCATGTTTTTATGGTGCGACATAAGAAATACCTACGGTATCTTTTAACGGTTATCGAATTTAGTGTAGGTTTAAAGATGATAAGAACCTAAGAGTGAAGCAGCAGTCGAGCTCTCGTGTGACTATTGAAGCTCGGATATGTATGTTAGGGTCAAATGGACATACGACCTAGTAAAAGTTGCGGCGAGGAACTTAGATGCCGATGGGACACGACTGAATGTTGTAGCAAAAATCGGGAGAGGTCTCCGTCCAGCAGTAAATTGTTAGATTACCTTGTGATAGTGCCATCATCAATCTTGGAGGTAATAGCCTCCCCAACCTCCTTCTCATTGCCGTAAACGTAAGCGCAGTCAATATGGCGGTACCCAATGTCAATGGCGTCCTTCACTGCTTGAGTCACTTCACCAGGTTTCGACTAAAACAAAAACAATTATATTAACAACTCCCCCACACAAGATTAAAAAAAAACCCACACAATATTAAATAAATAATAAATGATATCGTTGGGACAACTCACACAACGCCATCTGATTCCAAAGTAAGCAGAGCTTGTACTATGGTAACCAGAAAACATACTTGTATATTTCTAAATACATACATAGTATAGATAAATAACACCCAGACACATAATAAACCATCGTGCTCATCACACAAAGTTTTATCCTGGGTGGGAATCAAACCCATGACCTCTTGCGTAGCAGTCGGATACACTCCCACCGCGCCACAGAGGCAGTCAAGTATTACCAGCGTAGTTCCCGTTCTCGTGTGAATACGTTGACAAAATTTAGCCTAAGTTAATCCTTATAATATCAGCTATCTGCAGTTCAAGACTAGCCAGAACAAACAGACAGACCAACAGAAAAAAAAACGAGTTATTTATGTAAGTACCGTATATACCTTCAATCGCATTTAGTAAACTGCAATTACCAACATACATATCATCACGCCTGTATCCCATCGGGGTAGGCAGATGCTATGGCTTTCCACTTGCTACAATTCTAGCATACAACTTTCGCTTCTTCTACTTTCATAAATGTTTTCATACAAGGTCGTCGGTTAAGGGTACTCTTAACCTGGCCTTTTGTCACAAGCTCTTCAATTTGATTGGCATGCTACGCCGAGGTCGACCCTTACCAGTTTGCCCATTCACTCTCGCCGCATAAATCTGCTTTGTCAGTCTATTTTCATCTATCCTTTCCACGTGTCCGAACCATCTGAGCATCCCTTTTTCTATCTTGGTCACTACATCTTGTCATACTATAATGTACCTTTATCACGCTGTTCCGTACTTTGTCCATCAATTTCACTCCAGCTATATGTCGCAGACTTCGGACCTAACCGTGTGCGTGCGCTCCGGAAGCAAAGTGTGAGGGTAAACACACTGTCTGTGGCGAGCGGTGCGATGATAGAAGCATGCAGGGGTTGCATTACTTACCATAGATCCATAGATCTCCAGATATTTATAGATAGATAGATATTTATAGACAATTTTCATTTCAACTGGATGCCTTCACGAACGTTCCCGAGTTACAGCGTTGAGTATGACAGACAGATGGATGGGGATAACAAAGTGATTCTATAAGAGTTCCGTTATTATTATTGAGGCACGGAGCCCTAAAAACTGTGCCACTATAGTATTAGACATATAGCTTTCGACCTTATAACTTGTTACTTAAGCAATAGAATTCATAATTATCCGAGCGTCTGTAATGAATACCTTTCACAATAACCTTGATAACTCACTTAATCAATACCCTTAACCTCACTAAAACAATGAAAAATTTAATGAAAACCTTTCACAATAACCTTGATAACTAACTTAATCAATACCCTTAACCTCACTAAAACATTAATGAACACCTGTCACAATAACCTTGATAACTAACTTAATCGATATGCTAAACCTCACTAAATAATTAAATAATGAAATTATAGAAAAAGAGGGGTAAATAAAGTTTATGAATTATTTTAAAATAATGTTTTTTAATTTTGCGACCACTGGTATGGGTGTTAAAAGTTCACTAAAAGTGTGTTTAGTTCACCTAGGTGAATTGACCCAGGTGAATTAAGTGTCCGAATGAATTAACCTCTAAGTTGCGTCTCGCGACGACCGGCGTCCGCCTTCCTACTTTTTCTCCTCCACTTCGCACGGTCGTCGGCATCCCCTGTAGGGAGACCATGGGCACGCATGTCATCCCTTACGACGTCAAGCCAGTGCTTCTTGGGTCTTCCCCTCTTACCGGGACCCGGCGGGGCTGACAACGCCAACATATGTTTCCCACGTAGCCCAGCGGTAGCTGCAAGACATGACCATACCAGCGCAAGCGACATTCTTGCAACTTATCTACAATGTCACAGATATGAAGGCTGCAGCGGATGTGAGAGTTCCTCAGGCGCTTCATCCGCGTGTCTTCACACATCCACCGCAGCATCTTCATTTCCGTGACACACAGTACCAGCAATATACCACCAATATTGGCCACGTCTCACTGCCATGTAAAAGGACAGGTCTAATGATGGTTTTATAGATCTGACCCTTCAATTTAAGCAATTGAATTGACAGGGTTAAAGTAAACAGCAAACAATCAGAAAGAACTCCAGTGTCCCACAGGGGTCAACCCTTGGTCCATTACTTTTATGGAGATATTTTAATGACTTGCCGCACTATTTAGGTCTCTTTTTTAAATGATAAAAAAACTAAAGTAATAAAGTTTTCGACACCTAATGTGAGACAGGTAGCAACAAATGTGCCATTTTTATTCCTTTTAAGGGATACATATCTGAGGAGACTTGGCAGACATTAATATCATATTTATATTAAAAATGAGAGCTGTGAGAGCAGTATACTAGCTTGGTTTTAGAGTATCTCTAAGAAAAAGGTAGAAAGAAATTAATATTCTGATCATTATGACACAATGTACTTAGGGACGTATCCCAGAACGTTTATCAACACTCAAGAAACACTTGAGAGTAGATTTTATAAGGCAAAATGTAGTCTCGAGCGTTGATCGAGTATTGAGTAACGTTCTGGAATACGGACCTTAGTATGTCAATTTACTTTATGTGACTTGAATCAAAGGCATGTTTCTTAAAATGTGATGTGACAAATTTATTCAAAAACTAAATAGGTATTATATAAAAAAAAAGATTTCTTAAAAAATGTGATATACATTATGTAAACACTAGGTATAAAGATAATCTTGAGTTACATTCTACTCATCTTGACTTAATAAGCAATTCTTTTGTAAGTGGAAGTACAAAGTATGTCACGGGTGACGCCGTCACCTAGTTATTTATAAAATTTTAGACTATTTAACTAATAAAAAAACATGTGATTATGTTGCTCTATGTCAACACATAGCATTTATTCAACACATTATTCAATATGTAATGCTTTAGAGATGTGTGGGTGCAACGGGAGATAAGTGTGATCTAATAGGAGATTTGTAATAGTTTCAGTAAATTATTATACAAAATAGGTTTTATGCCTAAGACAGATTGTTTGTTTGCTTTAATGCTAATTAACAAAAATACAATTTACCTTCCAAGTACCAATGCCTAAGATTGGACATTCACAGCCATTGTAAAACTTCACCGTTGGAACTTTGGCAGTCATTTTGCCGGTCACAGCTGTAATGGTTTTTAGGTTTAAAATAATTGAATTACAAGATAGATACCAGTGCGCCGGTACCGTACAAGGTCTCAAGGCCGTTGCTTCGCCTTCGTCTTGTCATTTACAACTGATAAAAATTACATTGACATTGCTTTTTTTTTATTGTCTGGGCCCATATTGGGCAGGCAAAGGAAACTTTGTCCATACAGTCTGGTCTTCGGTATTTATATTTTCTTAGTATTTAGTCCTGTCCAGTCTGTAAGAGGAGAGAGGAAGTACTGACTTGACGTCGTAAAGAAATACATGCGTGCCAATAGTCTCACTACAGGAGGATGCCATAACCCGTGCCAAGTGAAGGAGACCGTGCGAAAATAGGAAAGCGGACCCCGGGCGTCGCGAGACGCAACTGGGACATTGTCGAATATGAACGATCTAATACATAACTTATATAAATAACATTAAAAAGACGAATGTAAGTTATCACGCACAAACCCGAGAGGTTTATGTGGTACTGTAACACTGACTTCATGTACATTTCTTTTACTATGAATAAAAAGTAATATTAAAAAAGGTAATGACAAAGAGTAAGTTTTAGATATAAAGTTATTCAAGGTTGTACGTAAATTGTTTAAAATAAAGCGATAAATGTTTAAGATATAGGTGCAAATCAAGTCGAACTGAGTGCCTTCATCGAAAATTCTGAGACATAATTAAAGCGATTTTAGTGCCTTTCCATGGGTCTACAGAAAAGTTCTTAATGGCATCTTTTATATTTGTTCTTGATCATTGTTTTTATTTTGGACAGTAAATCAGACAGACAGTCAAGTGGCATGGTGAAGAGTCAATTCAATGTGACCATGGATACCCAAGATCATAACCTGCAAGTAGGTACTCATTGAAACTAATACTCGTATATTGAACCCAAATACGATATCTCTGCTGTGAGTTTTCGAAGAGTTGGGGTTTTCGGAGACCATTCTGGATGCAGCATAAGTTTAAAACTGTCAATTAATTGGCTTTTAACGATTATAGTGGCACACATTAAGCACTTTATCGAGTAAATACACGCCAAAAATACCTTACATCATTTTGAAAAAGAGCCGATTCACTTACACTGTAGAACCGATATTATCTAAAATACTAAGAACCACCACCTGGGCAGTGATGGCATTCAAATACATCGCATCGAAATCGGCATATCCGTTTGAGAGCTACGATGTCACAAACAGATATACACTACACACACCGTCATCGACGTCAATCTTATAACACCCCTCTTTTTGCGTCAGGGGTTAATAAAATAAAATGGATCGTTAAACTACATACAAAGATCACCAGAAAATAGGACATTAGCTTATTTCTACGTAAACGTATACTTTTTAAATTTTTAATCAAATACAAACACTCAGGGCCTTATTCAAGAACGTTTATCAACACTCAAGAAACACTTGAGAGTGGATAAGGCAAAATCTAGTCTTGATCGAGTATTGAGAAACGTTCTGGAATACGGACCTCAAGGAGCTGACTCACCTTCCAAGTCCCAAGGCCAAGTATAGGACAAACCTGTCCATTATTAAAAGTCACTGTCGGAACTCGTACCATTTTTCTCTAACACACAACCTTACTCAACGCAGCCGACTTACTGAATGAACAGCCTATCGTTAACCTTGTTATTTATCTCTGCAAACTATTTGAAACTGACAATGAATGAGTTGTTAAATTAACATGGCCGTTCCTTTCTATGCGTGTTGTTGTTCTATTTTGTGGGTTATCTTTCGAGTGGATAAGCCGCAAGGACATAATATACCCATATATACAGACACCGCTATTAGGACTATCAATACTATTATGCGACTTTATAATCTTAAAGATTATAAAGTCGCATGATAGTATTAATTTATGATAATTTATAAGAAGGCAGCGCTTAAATTTTTTTATTATCTTAATCTTAATAATATATTATATTTGCGAATGTTTGTATGGATGTTTGTTACTCTTTCACGTAAAAACTACTGATTGATTTTAATGAAACTTAACAATAATTTAGCTTATACATCAGAAAAACACATAGGCTCCTTTTTATCCCGGGAACAAGTTCCTGTGGAAAATGGGATCGGGAAAACTTCTTCTTCTCAACGCGGGCGAAGCCGCCGGCGTCAACTAGTAAATCATACAGCGTTACAGGATGAAACTATTCTCATTATATTATTGCACCCTCGGATTCATCCACGTGGTATATAAAACAAAATAACAAATAATAGGCTAACTTTGATTCACACACCTTATCCCCGAAGGGGTGGCAGAGGAATATTATCCCACTTGTCACCGTGTGTATTCCTGTCCCACGTAATAGGTGGTGAAGCCCATTGCCGTGTTGAAATAGACAGGCGCAGGTTGTGGCTACCTGCTATTGAAATGTTTCATGCCGCTCATAAGGCCGGCATGGCCACCGGGAGCAACGGCTTAACGTGCCTTCTGAAGCACGGAAACGCTCGCAAATGTAAATGCCACAAAGAAGTCACCCATCCGAGGACCACCCAGCCATAGTAAAAGTTGCGTAACGCAGTGATCGTTTACAGAACACTGAGACCGCGAGGCCACGAGCGCTTCAATTTTTTTTTTATATCAGGACTCAGAGGATTGCAAAGATGAAAATAAAAATATTCATATTAATCTAAATTAATAAGATTACGAGGTGAACCACACAACTGGCAACTATTATTAGATAGGTACATACTCGTAGGTACTATTGTTTCTGTATCACACGTGTATCACGGTTTTGCAGTAAATAAAGTTTGTTTACATCTGATCTTCTAAAATATGCACTCTAATTGAGGTTCACTGTGTCCTAAATGATATAATTTTAAAAAATTACAAGATGTACTGTTTCCCTAAATACAGGTTTTTGCTTATTTTGTGACCCATATGTACCAATTTTACAGAATATTTTACAGAATAGAAACAGAAATGTTTGTAAAAAAATATGTATTGTAAACTGTTGAAGACAAATATAAAATATTATTATTGTACGTTACGTGGGACAAAAATGCATACGGTGAAAGGTGGGCATATAGTATGCCTCTGCCCTTCGGGGATAAAGGCGTGATAATATGTATGTATGTATGTATGTATATTAAATAAGTATAAGTCGGAGGCAGTTAAAAGTTGTCCCATATTTATAATAGCCAATCAAAACTATTAATAAGTAATCTTAAGTTATTAATCATGTTGTACTTTTACATTAAGGAATGATGGGGTTGATATTTTTAAGGGAGCAAAATACTAGTTTTATAAGGCGAGAGCGATATTTTGAATAAAGAGTCAAGCGAAGGATTCTGGAGTAGAATCCTAACCGCAGCGAAGGATTCAAAGTACATCGCTTGAGGGAAAATTAATTTTGCTCTCGAGTCATACACTCTACTAGATCGTTCAATAAGTCCCGAGACTAACTTGGAAATGGCGTATATATTATAAAAGTCTTTTGATTTTTAAAAAGTACTGACCTTCAATAACAGATATGTGTAAAATTTAAAAAAATGGACCATTAAAATATTGATTTTGCAGACATTTAAGTGACGCTACGCTTGTAGTTTCGATACAATGAAAAAAAAACGAGTTTCACGTGTTGATAAAACATTGTTTTTTAATGGGAAAAAATACCGTTGAAGCACACCAATGGCTTATAAAATGTTATGCGGGATCAGCTCCCTCTAAACCAACCATTTGTCGGTGGTATGCCGACTTCAAACGCGGTCGCATGGACACAAATGATGATGATACTTACACTGCACGGGAAGTACCCGTGCAGTGTAAGTGTCTGTGGCGTATAAAACTTCATCTGAGTGTAAGCACTGCGGGGACTGTAGTGAGGACACGGCATTACATATAATGGCGGAGTGCTCATCGTAGGCGCTGTAGCGCCGGGACCTTGTTGCAGGTCTGGGCGTTGGTCACGTTGGGAACATGGTGAGAGCCATGGGCTCAAGTGGGAGCAAGTGAGAAGCCGCTGTGTGTTTTTGCGAGCAAGTAACGCTTACGAAAGAAGCGGCACATAACTCCTCCTCCCAAATTTCGCAGTCTGCGGTGAGAGCGCCGTAGAAATCTTGTCTTCCCAAGACTATCAGCCTCCAAGACCGGGGGCCTGATAATGTCAGGTGGGCTGCTCGCCATTCTTACAGAAGCAGGCTCAAGTCAGTGACGTGGCGTGAGAGCCACATGCACCGCCCTTCGCCCTTTACCTTAAGTGGGATAGTACCCAAATCCCACTCTTCCCCTACAAAGAAGCGGGATAACACCCCCTTAAGGCAAGGCCGCCGTGACGATGTCTGTCGGGAGCCCTGGGGTTATCTTTCTGAGGGCTCAAAGGACAAAGGCAAAAGAAAGGACACCGTGATGTAGTTTTATTCGGCAGGAGTTCAACATAAAATCCATAAGGATTTCCACAGGAAAAAGAAATACTACATTATTGAATTACTTTGCATTTTTTTTTGTAATAAAATTGACTTGCAAGTTGCTTATGGTCTTATATATTTTTGTACCAATCTATACCTTGATTTTTTTCTTCATATACTAGAATGACATTTCTGTATGTCATTATTTCTTTTTAATGTTGCAAGTTTGCAACCGTAGTGCCTTACTTAGTCGATTTAGTTTATGAATCGAATCACTCGACTAGTAGGAAAGGATTATAAATATTATTCTAATAATATTAATACTACAATAATGTTGTAAATATTTCTTAACTATCATTTTTGCTCTGTGAAACTCTGTCGGACATGCTGCCCGTATATGGTGTGGACGGCTCGCTACTGCGGACAATAAAGTCGCTTTATAGGGACTGTAAAGCTTGTGTGCGATTAGGGGGGAAGTGTCACCCCTTTTTGACGTTGGTACAGGCGTCGGCGGTCGGAACAGGGTTGTGTCATGTTCGCCTGACTGTTCATATTGTGTCTAAACAGTTGCCTGCAGAAGTTGAAAAATTGTGATATGAGTGTGAATTTGGGTTAACAGTAAATTGTCTGCTGTGCGCTTATGGCCTCATCAGAAGCCGACCTTCAGGTATTAGTCACTAATATGAAAGAGGGTGTAAGGGGCCCCACCAAGATCTTCGGGGCCCAAGTCAACCTCCCGTGCTAGTGCGTGCACCTGCTGATTAACGGACGAGGCTCTGGCGCTGGCTTTCCCCTCTGGGGTTGGGAGGTCTGAGGGCGTCGCTCCCATAAAAGCCACCCGCCGAAACAGAAATGGACAGACACAAAAGGATTGCAGCTAGGGATAGGGCGCCGCCGCAAAACGGCGCGCAGGAGCCCCGCCCGACTTCTGTGGCAAGTGGGCTAGGGCTGCCGTGTGTCGGGCCAGCACGGCTAAAGAAGTTAGCCCCAACCCGAATCCGCTTCGCATCTTGGAACATTGACACGCTGACTGGGCGTTGGCCGAAGTACTCTCCAGGCGGAGGGTGGACGTGGCGTTCCTGCAGGAGACTCGGTGGAAGGGCAACAGAGCCCGGCCTTTGCAGAAAGGCTACAAGCTGTACTACACGGGTGCGCCTGGTGGGGAGAACGGGGTGGCCGTGGTGCTCTCCGAAGGGCTGCAGAGCGGCATCTTGGAGGTGAAACGCTGTAGCGACCGGCTTATGATCGTGAGGGTGCTTATCGATGGGATTATTACCCACCTGATAAGTGCCTACGCGCCACAGGCCGGTTGTAGCGACGCCGATAAGATGTTGTTTTGGGGCCAACTCGAGGGAGTGCTAGAGGGAGCGGTAGTCGGAGCATTCCGTTGTCACAGGGAATCGTTTTGGGTGGCGACCTAAACGGTCATGTGGGTGAGAGGTGTGAGGAGTTTGAGCGTGTTCATGGTGGTTTTGGATACGGCACCCGCAACGCTGAAGGAGAAACTATCCTCAGAACGTGTGCGGCTGCCGATCTGGCCATTGTGAACACGTATTTCAAAAAGAAATCCGAACATCTCATCACCTACAAGAGCGGGAGGCGTACAACTCAGATCGATTTCCTACTCACTAGGCGACACAGCATCGGCAAGGTGGCGAACTGCAAGGTCATACCCGGAGAGAGTCTTACTGCACAACACCGTCTCCTTGTCATGGACCTCTGCGTGAAGCCTAAAGGCAAACGCATCGAGCGGTGCCAGCGCCGCATCAGATGGTGGCTGCTTGATGAAACTAGGTCCCAGGAGTTCGTCTCAGCTGTCGGTGACAAGTGCACCGACACTGAAGGTGAACCAGTTCAAGATTACTGGGACAAAGTTCAGGCGGCCATCCTTGGAGCGGCGAAGGTGGTGCTCGGTGAGTCTAAGGGTGGACGCAAATGTGACAAGGAAACTTGGTGGTGGAACGACGCAGTCCTGAGGGAGACCAGGGAGAAGAAAGCCCTCTTTTAAAAGTGGCAAGCGACCGGATCTCCCGAAGACCATGACGCGTACAGGTCTGCCAAGCGCGCCACAAAGAGAGCTGTAGCCAGAGCCAGACGAGACCACTTACAACCTTTGTATGATACGCTGGAATCGTCTGAGGGGCAGAAGCTCATCTATAAGCTGGCGCGCTCCAGGGTCAAAGCGGCACAGGATATATCCAAGTGTCGCTGTGTAAAAGACCCTGAGGGCAACCTGTTAAGCGAAGACCTCGCGGTAAAGGAGATATGGCGCTCGTACCTCCACGAGCTGTTTAATAAACAGCATAAAGAGGTGCAGCCTCCGGACCTCCCTCCGAATCAGGGACTAGTGCCACCGGTAACGCCTGGAGAAGTCCTGACTGCGCTTCGCCGCATGAAGAATCGGAAAGCTGTCGGACCCGATGGAGTCCCCATCGAAGCCTGGAAGGCGATGGGTCCTCGCGGTGTGGGCATCTTAGTAAACCTTTTTAACCGCATACTCCTCAGCGGGCAGATCCCAAACCAATGGAGACTGAGTATTATTACTCCAGTCTTCAAAGGTAAGGGGTCAGTGCAGGAGTGCGGGAGCTACCGCGGTATAAAGGTGATGTCCCACACCATGAAGATCTTCGAGAGGATTATAGACTCTCGGATCCGGCAGGAGTGTACTCTCTCGGAGTGTCAATATGGGTTTCGCCTTGGTCATGGGACCACTGACCCTGTTTTTGCCCTGAGGGTTGTCGCAGAGAAATACAGGTCGAAGAACACGCCTCTGCACTGTTTGTTTCTAGACATGCAGAAGGCCTTCGACTGTGTTCCTCGTGCGATGATCTGGTGGGCACTGCGGTCCAAAGGGGTTCCAGAGGTCTATATTGACACTATCCGGGACATGTACTGTGACTCCGATTCAATGGTTCGGACTGCTGTTGCCGACACGAATCCCTTCCCCATCACCGTCGGGGTACACCAGGGTTCTGTCCTTAGTCCGCTTCTGTTCAGTGTAATATTAGACGAATTGTCGGACAGCATCAGAAACCCGCATGAGCAGCCTCCATGGTTGCTCATGTATGCTGACGATATTGCGCTGGCAGACGTGGTCAGGGGCAGATTGGTGCGACGTGTAAAGGCGTGGAAGGAGACGCTTGAGAACGGCGGTCTGAAACTAAATGTGGCGAAGACCGAGTACTTGGCACTAAACTCGACAGATCCCACATCCGTCCGCATAGGCGGTGATTTGGTCGAGCGCACGGACCAGGTTAAATACCTGGGATCTGTTTTTCACACGTCCAGTGACATCGATTGCGATGTCAAGTCACGCATTGCTGCCGCGTGGGCCAAATGGCGGGAGATGACCGGTGTCATTTGTGATCCTAAAATGCCGATCCGGTTGAAGGGACAGGTCTACAAAACCATTATTAGACCTGTCCTTTTACATGGCAGTGAGACGTGGCCGATATTGGAGCGACACAAGCAGGAGCTGCGTGTCACGGAAGTGAAGATGCTGCGGTGGATGTGTGGAGTCACGCGGATGGACCGCGTAAGGAACTCTCGCATCCGCGGCAGCCTTCACGTCCGTGACATTGCAGACAAGTTGCAAGAGTGTCGCCTTCGTTGGTATGGTCACGTCTTGCGGCAACCGCCGGGCTACGTAGGTAACAAATGTCTGGCCATGTCAGCCCCGCCGGATCCCGGTAAGAGGGGAAGACCCAAGAAGTGCTGGCTTGACGTCGTAAGGGTGACATGCGTGCCAATGGTCTCACTACAGGGGATGCCGACGACCGTGCGAAGTGGAGGAGAAAATGTAGGAAAGCGGACCCCGGGCGTTGCGAGACGCAACTGGGACAGACGCTCGGATGATGATGATGAAAGAGGAGTGTGAAAGTAAAGGTCTTCGCTTGAATGCAAATAAAACTAAGGTTCTAGTATTTGAAAGAGATGACGTAAGAACTAAATGCAAGATTTGGGTAAACCAGAAACGTCTAGAACAAGTTAATGAAATTATGAATTTAGGGAGTGTGTTTGGCGCGGACGGAAGTTGTGTTTGGATGTAGAACGGCATTAACGTTGCTTTGTCTCATTTAGTAAAGCGACAAAGCATCGTTAAAGAAGCACGACTAGCGATTTATAATGCAGTGCTAGTGCCATCTTTGCTTTTCGGTAGCGAAACCTGGGTATCTTTCACACACAATTTTCAAAGTGATCGAAAATGAGTTGGCCAAGAGGCAGACCGAATACGTAACGAAGTAATGCGCAATTTGGCAGGTTTGAATGAAAGTGTCAGCGTTAAGCTGGAAAAGGCTCCGTTGGTTTGGACACGTCCAACGAATGAGTGAGGAACGATTGACGAAGAACATATATTGTGCGAAAGTAGAGGGTAGAATGAGTCAGGGTAGGCCGAGACTTACACATGAGGACCACGTGAGCAGATTGCTCAAAAACCGAAAAGTCAAAAGTACTCGGATACCCAGACGTGCATGCATGAAGCGATTGATGAATCTGCAAGAAGCGAAAGAAGTATGCATGGATCGCTAAGCCTGGCGATCTGTCCTCTCTGACTACTAAGATAGTTATTATTATTGCTCTTGGACGACGATAGCACTGCGGGAACAAGCACGTCATGTTCGCGAAAGAGGCGGTGTAGAGGGGGCGGGTAGTAACTCTCCAAACCGATCCGCAGTGTGTGATCGTAAACTAATTCGATACGTTATTAGGTGACAAACGAAACAAGCGCCATTGTGCTCAAAAAAACTTATGTAGTTTTGGGAATTGGTGTTTCCACTGTTTAATATGTTAAAAGATATAAAAGACAATGTGATGCTGACTTCGCCGTAACGATCTGGCCATAGGCTGTCTTTTAAAGACAAGTTTGACGACTTCACATTTTCTGCCATTCAACGCAAAGCGCACAGTTTTTAAAACATCGTTTATAAACTTTTAGTCAGAGTGAAATCCGATTTGTTGCTGATCCAGAGCGTAACTTTTTCTCGTGCGTCACAAACAAGCAACTTGAGATGAACGAAGTCGTGTATATATACGCAAAATCCGAATAAAACTGCATGACTTAAATTAATTAAATTCTAAAATTTCTCATTCAAAATTCACCATGAATTTGCAAAGACACAATTTCAAACTAATCAACTAACCACCTATTAGTTTTGGCCACGACACTATATTTTTATTGCGATAAAGCGGCAACACTCCAAATGTCATTCTAGTCTATAAAGGAAAAAATCAGAGTTTAAGTATTTTATATTAAACTAGTTGACGCCCGCGGCTCCACCCGCGTAGAGAAGTTTTCCCGTTCCCTTTTCCCACTGAAACTTGTTCCCGGGATAATAAGTAGCCTATGTGTTATTCTGATGTATAAGCTATATTATTAAAGTTTCATTAAAATCCATTCAGTAGTTTTTACGTGAAAGAGTAACAAATATCCAAACAAACTTTCACATTTATAATATTATTAAGATTAAGATATCATTCAGGAGCAAAGATCAGTAAGTTCAAGATAGTACTGCACCTCTGGTGTTGCAAACGTCCATAGGCTACGGTGACCACTATCCATCAGGTGGGCCGTATGGTTGTCTGCCATCTCAGTGGTATAAAAAAAAAAGATAAAACATGACAGGAGGCCTAGATGGTAGATTTTCAGATTTTTTTAAATAATTATTGTATGGCATGGTTACAAAGACCATTTAGCCAAATCTTATTTTTTATATCAAAAATCATCAATCTTATCTGCTAATTAGTCCTGTCCAGTCTTTGTCGATGTCGTGTCCTTGCCCTCAGTATAATGGTGATTGTTATACTGGGGTTTTCAGTGGACTTTTCGCGGCAAGAGAGGAATAGCATGTCACTGCATATATATCACTAGCTGACCCGCCCGGCTTCGCTCGTGACATACTTCGAACTTCCCGTTCCCGTGGGAGTATGGGAATAAAAAAATAGATGTTGACCGATTCTCAGACCTACCCGATATGCACACAAAATTTCTTGAGAATCGCCAAGCCGTTTCGGAGGAGTTTAACCACCAACACCGCGACACGAGAATTTCATATATTAGATTGTCTTTCACTATAGCACGTTAACACAACTTTTATGTCCAAGAAACCATCACTCCCGCACATAAAACACTTGTTGAACACAATGCACTCGTTTTAGAAAATAATATACAGCAAGCGTCCGCACGTGTCACTTTTCCCGCCAAAAGACTTAGAATTTCAGATGTAGTTATGTTAGTTTGGACCTTGGACGAAGTACCAATAGACGTAGCCGCAGCATGGCCGGCTATGAGACAGCAATACTTTTTTTATGTGCATATTTTTTCCCTAAAAGTAGGCAAAACAATTCATGGGGTGTGCATGCGGCCGGCCAAAGACGGTGGGAATAAAAAGGGGTAAATCAGATGAACTTCTTTGTTATATATTTGCAAATCAGTGTCTTACCAGTGTATAGGTTAAAACTACGTAGTATTAAATCTCCACTTTTTAGTTAGGTCAGAGCCGAAAGTTATCTATAGCACGGAATACCTATTATAACCTAATAACGCTCAGAAGGCACACTCAATACAAGGAAAAGGTAACTTTCATTTGAATGCCTAGGTGGCGTGGTGGCTGTGTATGGGACTGCCACACTTGAGGTTCCGCGGTCGATTCCCAGGTCGGAACAAATATTTGTGTGATCCACAAATGTTGGTTTTGGAGTTTGGGTGTTTCCTATGTATAATATGTATGTATTTATAAATATATAAGTATGTATAACAGTTGTCTAGACCACATAGTACAAGCTTATAGCTTAGTTTGGGCTAGATGGCGCTGTGTGAAAAGTGTCCCACAATATTTTTACTTATATCCACGAATAGTTTTTAATAACCAGATAAAAAGAATTGGGGTAATCAGTAAACGTAACTTAATCGATATATGCAGTTTTAAGAAAATCTTAGAAAAATGTTACTATTTCGTCCCATAAAATCTACAATATGTAGATACGTAAAAATATTTGGTCAGTGTCTCACCGCGCTCACGGCTCAGAGCAGGGGTGAGGCGCCCCGCCCGTGCGGCTCGTGTGATCATCGTCAGGTTGCGAGGTGAGTGAGCGAGCGACGAGCGAGTCGTCGCGCGGATGTTCATTGATTCACTTGTGTGTTACTACCGCAGCACCGTGACAATCGACTTACGAAATGGCATGCCAATTTACGAATCGCGAGTACGTACTCATGCTGCGTGCATATTTTATGTGTGAAGAAAACGTTAGTGGCGGTTTCCGTATGTACCGCGAGCTTTATCCAAACGTTCGGCAACCAAATCACTCCACGATGTTCGGCATGTACCAGCGTTTGCTGGTACACGCCGAGGGCATGTCCTCGCATGCACACGGCAGAGGAAGACCAGCCCTCTCACAAAACTTATATGACGAGGTACTAGAATTTTTCACAGAAGATCCTCGTCGGAGCACTAACGACGCAGCACGTCGTTTTGGTATAAGTCAGCGTTGTGCCTTAAAGATAGTGATTTCCGCTGGAATGCATCCATACCACTACAGAAAGGTCCAGGAGCTCACTGCAATCGATCTAGCGCCAAGAATTGCATTCTGCAACTGGGTGATCACTAACCCTAACTTGAATGTCCTGTACACAGGTGAATGTTTGTTTACGCGGATCGGGCTGTTCAACCAACACAACGAACATTGGTGGTCTTATCAAAATCCCAAATTAACCCGACAGCATTCATTCCAACACAGGTTTAGAGTGAACGTGTGGGCTGGGATCTTAAACGAGCACATTGTAGGTCCATACTTCATTGAGGGTCGGCCAACGGCTAAACGTATCTAAATCTTCTTCGTTCTATGCTGAACAATATGCTAGACGACATTCCCTTAGTAAACCTAAGAGGGCTATGGATACAACAAGACGGGCTCCACCGCATTACCATAGTGCGGTACGTATCTACCTTAATCCGGAGTTCGGAGATAGATGGATCGGTCGCGGAGGTCCCATCGCGTGGCCTGCGCGATCTCCTGACTTAACTCCAATGTAGTGAGATATAACGAAGAGTGTATGTGAGTGAACCAAATACCCGGCAAATTTTAAAGGAAATAATAATTAACGCCTTTGACGAAGTTCGACAACAAACAGATATACTATTAAGTTTAAAAAACAACTTATGAAAACGTGCACGTGTTTGTGTCCAATATAATGGTGGGCATTTCGAACAACAATTAAAGTATTTGTAGGTAAGTTGAAAGTACTTAACTATTTACTAGAATAAATCATATCAGCTGTTGGATCGTGTTCATATACCTACTTAAACATTCGTGTCACACACACAAACACCCGTGTGGCGCGTCGGTGTAGACGCGCCACACGAGTCGGGCCGGTGAGCGGTCGCGTCATAGGCAAGTGAACTATGATTTGTGATCTGTTTTTAATATTCATTATGGTATTAACTTTGTCATAGTAAATAATAATAATATTCTCATTAGTCCAATGTCAAAGTATATTATGTCTGCAGAAAAAATTAAGGGCAGAAGCCCTTAATTTTTTTTTAGTAGTTAAAAACTTTTCGTGTATATTTATTTATTTGTGTCGTTTGAAAATAAAAAGACATCCCTTTTTGTAAAAGTATTTATTAAAAAACATATATTATTCGGGAACATTATAAAATGCAACCATAATGCAATTTCTTCAAAGATTTCCTGGGACATATTATTTAAATAAATATCTTTCAAGGAATTCAGCTTTTGCGTTTCAATATTAGACAAAAGATCCTCCGAAAGAGAAAGGTCTTCTGATATCATTTGGAGTTGACATTTTAAATCCAGAATGATATGGTTACCTTTTTAGATAATCTTCTCTTAGACTCACGGAGAGAACGTATTAAAATTGTAAAAGTACAATATTTATTTGAGCACATATTTAGAGACGTCAAAATTGTTATGCCAAAACTTGTTGGTGGCCAGCAATAAACCGGCATGCAGCCTGAGACGCCAACAATAATACTCTATCCTCTTCTTTCCTCAGTATTGCTTGTATTTGAATATGACTGCCTCTGTGGCGCGGTGGGAGTGCATCAGACTGCTACGCAAGAGGTCGTGGGTTCGATTCCCACACAGGTTAAAACTTTGTGTGATGAGCACGATGGTTTATTTTGTGTCTGGGTGTTATTTATCTATAATATGTATGTATTTAGAAATATATAAGTATGTTTATCAGTTGTCTAGATCCCATAACACAAGCTAATATTAGCTTACTTTGGGCTAGATGGCGCTGTGTGAAAAGTGTCCCACAATATTTATTTATTTATTTGCTTTTCTTTCTTGTGAGAACGAGTTGGACTGCATGGCTATGTCTATTGGTACTTCGTCTAAGGTTTGGACATTTTATTTATTTATTGGGGACAAAAAACAGTTAACTGATAAAATAGTTATACAATTATTAAATAGTAAACAATATTAACAATCATGCAACACAATTGTCCACGAATTAACTGAACAATGTCAACATAAATGTCGCAGATGCCGAGAGATTTCGAAATTGAAATATCGTCAGCGTCCGCCATATTTAGTTATTGCACGTGGTTAGATGGAATCAGTGCGCACACCCGGCGCGGTCGAGCTCTAGATGTCAACTATGTCGCGTCACTAACACGCTGGTCTCACCTTGGCATTTGACAGATGTCAAATGGAACATGCGACGTCCATAGACAACCTCGAATCGAACTACTAACTCAGTAGTACAAATTATTTCACTGCTCCGACATATGGTTTTGTAATTTTATATTGTCACAAAATGGTTTTAGCTGTTTTTTAAAAAAAATTAAAATAAATAAGACTTAAGTAAAACTAACTAACTCTAACTAACTATCTTCACGCTGTATCCCTGACGGGGTAGTCAGAGAGGACAGATCGCCAGGCTTCGCGATCCATGCATACTTCTTTCGCTTCTTCGAGATTCATCAATCGCTTCATACACGCACGTCTGGGTATCCGAGTACTTTTGACCTTTCCGTTTTTGAGCAATCTGCTCACGTGGTCTTCATATGTAAGTCTCGGCCTTCCCTGACTCCTTCTACCCTCTACTTTTGAACAATATATATTCTTCGTCAATCGTTCCTCACTCATTCGTTGGACGTGTCCAAACCAACGGAGCACGCCCTTTTCCAGCTTATCGCTGACACTTTCATTCAAACCTGCCATATTGCGTATCACTTCGTTACGTATTCGGTCGGCCAAGGTAACGCCGCACAATTTTCGAAGTGATCGCATCTCCACAGCATTCAATTTACTTTCATGCATCTGCTGACATACCCAGGTTTCACTACCGTAAAGCAAAGTTGGCACTAGCACTGCGTTATGAATCGCCATTCGTGCTTCTTTTACGATGCTTTGTCGCTTTACTAACTGGGACAAAGCACCGTTAACTTTGTTTCCGGCAGCTACTCGCCGTTCTACATCCGAATCACATCTTCCATCCGCGCTAAACATACTTCCTAAATACACAATTTCATTCACTTGCTCTAGACGTTCCTGGTTTACCCTAATCTCGCATTTAGTTCTTACGTCACCTCTTTCAAATACTAGAACCTTAGTTTTACTTGCATTCATGCGGAGACCCTTACTTTCACACCACTCTTTCATATTAGTGACTAATGCCTGTAGGTCGGCTTCTGATGAGGCCATGAGCACCGCATCATCAGCGTACAGCAGACAGTTTACTGTAAAGTCACCCAAATTCACACCCATATTAAAATCTTTCAACTTCTGCAGGCAACTGTCCAGATACACTATGAACAGCCAGGCGGACATGACACATCCCTGTTTGACGCCTGTACAGACATCAAAAAGAGGTGACACATCCCCCCTACTCGCACGCAAGCCTTACAGTCCCTATAAAGCGACTGTATTGCCCGCAGTAGCGAGCCGTCCACACCATATCCTGGCAGCAAGTCCCACAGCGTTTCTCTCATAACGTTATCAAATGCTTTCTCTAGATCCACAAAAGCGCAGAAAACCTTCTGGCTAAGAGCCAGAAACTTTTCCGCGATCATGCGGAGAGAAAACACTTGATCCATGCAACCTCTTCCACGTCGGAATCCGCATTGAGCCTCCCATAAATACCTTTCAGACTTTTCTTGCATTCGTGCCGTTATAACCTTTGCATACACCTTACTAGCTAAGCTGACCAAGCTGATCGCCCTGTAGCTGGAGCAGTTTAGGCGCGAGCCTTTCCCTTTGTAAAGAGGTACTACAACTGCTACTCGCCAGTCATCTGGGACCTCACCCGTCCGCCAGCACAAGTTGCATAACAGACAAAGTGTGTCCCAGACACGCGACCCACCGTACTTGATCATCTCAGCAGTAACTCTGTCTTTTCCCGCAGCCTTACCACATTTCATACTTCTTATCGCTTTTTTTTTTTTTTTTTTTTTTTTTTTTTTTATAATAGCAAAATTTATTAATAATATGATTTAACATTAATCTTAGTTAAAAAAAACAATTAAAACTAAATCTAAATAAAAAAAAAAAACCACCTAACCTATTTATTATAATTTAGACTGGGTCCCCTCGGTAGGGTACCCATGACGCAGGCAGCATTCCCACGCTGAATAGCTATGGAAAGCCTTTGCGCGAGAAAACTACCTGCACGAGGATCGCCAGTTTCTTCCCTCAGACGCTTACTTAAAGCCGTAAAAAGACCATGTGCGCCGCGACCCCATGGACCTAGTGTCTCGACACCAAATGGAATGAATTCATATTGGGTACCGAGACAACTGTACTTGCTAACCTTCAGCCGCTCGCGAAGATTTGCCGCAGCGCTTGCTTTTTTGCTAGTAGCCGGGAGATAGGACGTTGCAAGAGTATCGGTGCAAGTGGCATCCCATACTAGTGCACGTCCCATTCTCCAGGGTACTAAAGACATCCCGTCGGGCCGCTTACCATCATCTCTTATAATTTGCGGTTCTAAGACCGCGGGGACATTTATACTGACAAGGGCTCGTCTCAGGATATCATTTAGTGCAGCGTGACGGGAGTGACGGCCAGCGGCAAAAGAACAGGCAAGCCCATGATGTCCGAGGTGGCTCACATAAGCTCCGCACGAAACACAAGAGTGTTCAATGCACACATCAGCACCCAACCGGAGACAAACTGCTATGCGGAGTGTAGTGGGATCAATGAAGGTGCCAGTGTTCGGAGAAGGAAAGGCGTGAAGCCATTGCCCAGACTCTGATCGAGATACAGCTAAAAGCCTTGCTCGATTAGTACCGGAAGAGTTTTCAATAAGAGTATTGAGAAAAGCAGAAGAAGCTATTGTGTCCCAGGCCCTTTGCTTTTTGAGCATCGGGGGTAAATTTGGACTTGGTCCAGCTAGCCAAGCATTCAAGGCTTCGTCCAGACTCGCAATCTCACAGTTTGAGGCTGTAGGAGCCTTTAAGACTTTACCTATGAGGTCACGAGTGCTGAAAATCGAAGACAGGAATGCTGGTAAAGCTATACTAGAAATTTTTCGGGTCCCCAAACCACCGAACCTAATAGGTAAGGAAGCTTGGGACCATGCTTGCTCATTGAGATGAATATTCAGAATAGTTTCAATTTGGGATTTTAAAACATTTTCAATGGGTAACATCAGATTAGGAAATTTCCAAATAGGGCAGCAACGGAGCAAGTAAGTAAATTTGGGCACAAATAAGCAGAATTTAAGGATAAACAAAGCGCAGTGACTACTAATTTTGACAATGCGGTCTGAATATTGATTGAATTTTGTTACCAACTCTCCTAAGAGATGAGGAATGGCGTCATCGAAAATGGGAGATCCCAGGAGATATAGGCTGTTCTTAGATAAGAGTTTAATATTTGGGCAAACTTGGTAAAAATTTTGATGAATTTGAGAAACTAAGGATGTGTTGATTTTGTCTGAAATAAATAATTCACATTTATTAAAATTTAAATGCAAACCAATAGTGTTAAATTTGTCTATAATTAAAGTTAAATCTGCAAGAACAGTCTGTGAATCACCACCTAAGGTCCCATCATCGAGATACCAAATATTTAATTTTGAATTTAAATTATGAATTATAGAATTTATAACCAAACTAAATATAGCTGGACCAAGGGGATCACCTTGCTGACAACCCACGGCTGAAAGGATTTCGTTACTCTTGTGAATTAATTTAGAAGGGCAGTGGTAACACTGAAGTAAGAAATTATAGATTTCAGGAACATGTAAATTAATTTTATTTAGCAAGGCGTCCCGATTAACCGAATTAAAGGCATTTTTAACGTCTAATTTTAAAAGAACCTCGCATTCATCGGTCTGTGCAAAGGTGCGAACAGCATGAACTGCCGCTTCACAGCCTCCGCGGGTGCCAAAGCCAACCTGAACGGGTTCAAAGAGGGTCTGCAACTTGGAGCGAGATAGTCGGACACAAACTTTGGCAGCTAAACGACGAAAGGTAGAACCCACCGCTATAGGGCGCACACCACCATCTTTTTTTGTGAGGGCTATTAGATTGGCTCCATATAAGACAGCACACAGACAAGGAGCCGTCCACACCATATCCTGGCAAGTCCCACAGCGTTTCTCTCACAACGTTATCAAATGCTTTCTCAAGTGTTCGATAGACTTCTAACTAGAACGGTCGCGTCGCATACGCTCTCGCACTTGCCCGTGCGCGTGTAATAGCGCTGACGCAGCAACCTTAAACGTCGCGTGTTGTTATTGCGGCCTCCGCGATGACCTGAATTTCGTTGCTAGTGAATCATGTTTATTTGTACATTTGTATGGTAAGTTATAGTTTTAAAATTATAACTTTTATCGTAAGGTATGGCATCCCCAAATAAAATAGTTCTTAAAACTGAACTAGAACACCAGTTGTATACGAGGTTCAGAGAGGAGCAGGCCGAACGTCTGAAACTTGAGAACCTTGTAAAAGACCTTAGTAGTCGAGTAGAGCTACTACAAAGCCAACTGAAAGACATTCAGCAGCTAAAAAATGGTTCTTCTGAAAATAAAGCGGCCACTAGTAGGCAACCCCAGAAATCAGTCGAGTATGAGACTGACGAAGAAGAACTTGCCAAAGAAACGGAGTGGGTACGGCAGAAAAGTAGGAAAAAGAGGAAGTTGAACATGAACACCTCACTGTCCCCGACAGCGCCAGGTGAAAGCACCAGCGAAAATCCGGTTAGTACGTCTGCTAAGCCGACTACATCAAAAAAGATACCTCCACCTCCACCCATCATAGTGGACAACATTAAAAACTATCAAGAGTTTTATGATCTGCTCTCAACTAACTTAACTATAGATACATTCTTAGTTAAAATGATGTCCGGTGACACCGTTAAAATAAATGCCCGAAATGAGGACTCATATAGAGCCATTACCAAATTTTTGGTACAAAATAACAGCCTATGGTACTCTTATGAGAACAAGCAGGATAGGCCGATTAGAGTTATGGTTAAAAATCTACACTCGTCATGCTTGCCAAACAGAATAATCGAGGAGCTCTCAGCTAACGGCTATAAAATTCAAGGAGCCGTAAACAAGTTAAGCTGGAGAACTAAAGAGCCACTTAACATGTTTATACTTTCATTTGAAAAAGATGAAAATATAAATAAAATATACAGTATCAAAGCCATACTAGGTTGTAAAGTAGATGTACAGCCTATAAAAACATCAAAATTGATCCCCCAATGTAAAAGGTGTCAAGCTTACGGTCACACACAAAAATATTGCTCCAAAGAGCCGAGATGTGTCAAATGCACTGGTAAACATCTCACCAAAGACTGCACAAAAGCGGCAGAAATAAAACCAAAATGCATCCACTGTGGTGAACCACACCCAGCTAACTATAGGGGCTGTATAGTAGCAAAAGAACTACAACAAGTCCGAAATAATCATAGAAAAAATGGCAATAAACAAAATCTACAAGCTGCTGGTTATAACAAGAGCAACACATCACGCCTTACTTACCAAACAGTAACCAATAATGTTTCCTATGCACAAGTAACAAAGGCATCTAGATCTAACTCACAGACACAAATATCTGCCCAGCCCAGCCAACCAACGACAGAAGAAAGTATAAATAAAATCTTAAACCTTTTAACAACATTTGATAATAGGCTTAAGAACTTGGAAAGTAGTGCCAAACAACTACCTATTATAAAACAAAAATGATAAACACAATAAAAATTATGGCGTGGAATGCAAACGGACTCCTTAAACATCAGAACGAGTTGCAGGCTGTCCTAAAAACAGAACAAATTGATATATGCCTTATATCAGAGTCCCACTTTACCAGAGAATCCTACATTCAAATTAAAGGTTATAAAATATACCACGCGCTTCACCCCAATAACACTGCAAGAGGGGGAAGCACTATTATTATAAAAGAGCATATCTACCACCACTTCGAACAGAAATGTGAAGAACATTTTGCACAAACTGTAGCCGTTAGCATTAGAACCAAAAGCCATCATAATATTACTGTGGCAGCTATATATTGCCCACCACGATATGATCTGAAAACAGAGCAATATAGATACATATTGAATGCGTTAGGTAATAAATTTGTATTAGGAGGTGACTTCAATGCAAAGAATACACATTGGGGGTCAAGACTCACAAACACTAAAGGAAAAGAATTACTTTGTGCCATTAGAGAAAACAAAAGCAATGTGATTTCAACAGGAAAACCCACATACTGGCCAACTGATATTCATAAGCTTCCAGATCTTATTGACTTCTTCATTTATAAAAATCTATCTACAGCATTTATTGATATACAAGAGGGGTATGATATGAACTCAGATCATTCACCCATAATACTAACTGTAAGGGATACAGTTGTAAAAAAAGAAAGTACTCCAACACTTGTTAACAAAAATACAGACTGGGAACAATTTAAATGTGACTTAGACCACATTATAGACCTCAAAGTACCACTAAAAAGCATACATCAGCTAGATCAAGAAGTTGAAAAATTCGTCACCGATATTCAACGATATGCTTGGAAAAATACACCTAATACTAAAAAAAGAGTAACGAGTCACATATATCCTTTAGAAATAAGAAACCTAATTAAAACAAAAAGAGTTCAAAGACAGAAGTGGCAACAAACTAGATATCCCCCCGATAAAAAAATATTAAATAATCTCACAAAACGCTTAAGTAAAGCCATTCAAAATTATCATGAGGAATCTACAAACAATTATCTCAGTAAATTAAATAGTAATAGTACGACAAATTACTCGCTATGGAAAGTTACTAAAAACTTAAATAAACCAATCATGCATGTTCCACCGATTAAAACTAAAACAATTGGGCAATGGGCCATAAGCAATGAACAGAAGGCAATGAGGTTTGCAGAGTATTTAGAGGAAATATTTCAAATAAACGGTGAAGAAACCACTACAGATATAATGTTAAGCAACAACAGTCAGGATGACGTTGAAATTAAGCTTGTGACACCAAAGGAAGTTATGAATATGATCAAAACGTTGGCTAAAAGGAAATCACCTGGCTACGACCTCATCACTAGTGAAATACTTCAAAACCTCCCAAGGAGAGCTATAATAAAATTGACGACCCTTATCAATGGCACAATACGACTTAAACATGTGCCTAGCGTATGGAAAGTTGCTGAAGTCATCATGATACCTAAACCTGGGAAAACACCTCACGAAGTAACGTCGTATAGACCAATATCACTTTTACCAGTACTATCAAAATTATTAGAAAAACTTCTTTTGAGGCGATTAAAACCTATCATAGAAGATAGAAAATTAATTCCCGACTACCAATTTGGATTTAGGGAAAATCATTCCACAGTTGACCAAGTACATAGAATAATAAATACTATAGAAAAAACACTAGAGGAAAAGAAAGTTTGTTCTGCAATCTTCCTAGATGTAGCACAGGCTTTTGATAAAGTATGGCACACAGGACTTATATATAAACTAAGAAAAATGCTTCCAAGACAATTTGCAGAAATTTTAGAATCATATTTAACAGAAAGAACCTACAGAGTTAGACATGAGACAGCATATTCAAATCTCAAACAAATAAAAGCTGGAGTACCGCAGGGAAGTGTCCTTGGCCCAATTTTATATCTGCTATACACCTGCGACATCCCAGAATCGCAAAACAATTTAATTGCTACATTTGCTGATGACACAGCCATCATGGCAACTGGAGCAACTCGTAAAGAAGCTGTAGAAAAAGTACAAATTGCGGTCAATTCTATTATCAGTTGGATGAAGAAGTGGCGCATAAAATTAAACGAATCCAAATCGATTCATATAGATTTCACTAATCAAAAATCTAGCTATGAACCGATATACATAAATAACCACGTAATACCCTTTGAAAATACGGCAAAATACCTGGGCATGACCCTAGATGTAAAGTTACGCTGGAAGGCCCATGTTAAAAAAAAACGCCAAGAACTAGACCTACGCCATAAAAAAATGTACTGGCTGCTTGGCAGACATTCCACTTTATCAGTGCATAACAAAGTACTTTTGTACAAGCAAGTTCTCATGCCTGTATGGACATATGGTATACAGCTTTGGGGTTGTACCAAACAAACGAATGTACAAATAATTCAACGATTTCAAAATAAAATACTAAGGAGTATAGTAAACGCTCCTTGGTATATCAGAAACGAGGATATCCACCGAGATTTAGGGGTGGACCTTGTTGCTAAAGTTGTAAAAAGATACGCCGAAGCACATCAACAAAGGCTTCATCAACATGTGAATGTCGAAGCTATCCAGCTGCTCGACACCACGGACCTAGTACGAAGGTTAAAAAGGAATAAACCATTCGAATTAGTTTAGTTAGTATTAATAATAGTGCAGTGAGTGCTACAACAACAAGTGAGTGTCCAGAGTACACATGAAGAAAGTGACTCTCCGCTTCAATAAAGACAATAAGAAAAGTGCCAATGGACACATTCTTAACACTTAAGTATTTAGCAAATTAAGTTAAAACTAAGTTACTTATTAGCTTTACAGCTAGATTGTAATATATAATTATGATGTAATAAATAAATATTTCATCAAAAAAAAAAAAAAAAAAAAAAAAAATATAAGACAGCAGTTACGTCTTGACAGACATCTCCCAGCAGCATAAGGTTTACCAATTTAGTGAGGGCAACAACGAGACGTTCGCCAACAATACCAGTGCCATGGCATGTAAGGTCTATAAGGTGCTGCGGAGAGATGCCATCTAAACCGGAAGCAGACCCTTTAGGAAATGATGCAAGAGCTGCTACAATGTCTTTTTGCGAAGCCTGGATACAAGTCTGAGGATCAGAAGGTGGGTCAACAAAAAGTGGAGTGGAAGGGCCTGGTGGATGCTTGGACCTCAGTGCAGCTATGGTCTCCGGTGTATCAGGTGCTAATGTATCATTACAGAATAAAAGCCGCGTAGCACCTTTGAGATCGCCATCGTAAATTTTCTCTTCAATTTTTCGTGTAATGTTAAAAAGTTGTCCTCGTGATTTGGGAGCTGGAGCGGAAGAGAGCAAAGGATTATTTGCAACATTATTTTTAATTTTTTGCGTTAATGAAATGTTATTGGTGGAATCATTTATCACATGTAGATTTGAGTATGAGAAAGTGAGCAAATTATGCCAGGATGGAGTATCATTAAATTTAATACATTTGGAGATTGTGTTGGTTAAAGCCTCAGCAACCGAACATCTAGCTCCACGCGGTATCCTTTTTATTAATGGGGTAGACTGTTTAAGCTGACTGAGGAGAGTGTGTAAGCTAATAGGATAATGTGATACAGTTGGTTGTTGCGATACAAAGCCTGTGTTTGAAGATGAAATGGATTGTGAATGTAATATACGAACCTGATGAGTACGTGACTGGTGGATATGTAAGCCTCTGAGCGAAGAAAATGTTTTGTCACAGACAATGCATGAGTTCATCCGAGTAGGTATATACAACATACACTAAATAAAAATACTTAAATTAGCAAAAAAAAATGCACCACAATCACAAAGAACACTAAAAATAAAATGACATAAGGCGCCTGTCAAACTTCAGAATGGCTTCTTGCGCCCCCAGCATGCGCTAGTAAATTTTCTTTACGACGCAGCGACGCGACGTTTAATCCGTAAAAATATGTGAGTCGTACTCTGTCTAAGATGTAAGTACAATCGTTGTAGGTCTTTGTAGGTACTTGGTTGTTTCTTGTCTAATAGCCGTCCAGCGTTTCACGTCTATACAAACACGTCTACACAACATTTTTTAGTTATTTCTTTTATCATATCTGATTTAAATAACTAATTCGACACTGTCGTAGAACACAGACGGATTTGACAAATTGATATAAATACAATTCAATTTATTATTCGAGCTTTTAACGAGCGAATAAAATTTTATCACTTTTTTTTTTTTTTTTTAATTTTATCGCTTGTTCTATTTCTTTCATACTAATGACTTCAATGACATCGGGATCCGGAGCATCGAAGTGAGCTCCACTTCCCGATGTGGCATCTCTGTCTTTTCTTGCATACATCTTTCCATAATATTCACTCCATCTCTGCAGGACGTCACTTTGGTCTGTTAGGACGTCATTGTTAACACTAAGCACTTTATTCATACTGCAGATTGCCGAACAACTCCGGGTCTTGCCTACCTCTTTCCAGAAGAGCTTGGCATTATCCCGGAAATTGGACGACAACCTTTCATCCGCTTTCATTCTGCACCTTTCACGAGCTTCTTCTATCAGTGCCTTCGTGTTAACTTTCTACAGCTTGTATCTCTCTTTCATATTAAAATCATTCCGCGAGGCTAAGTAGTCTAGCCATGCTTTCTTCTTCATTCGAACTGCTTCTTTCACTTCCTCATTCCACCATGCATCACGCTTATTACTACTGCCTCTTTTCGTTTCTCCACACACTTCCACAGCGGCATTTATCATACTGTCCCTAAGGTTCTGCCATACACTTTCCACATTCTCACTGCTTACATTGACGTCGCCAAGCTTTTCGGCTACCCTTTCATTATATTTATCCCTAATGGATGCATCCTGCAGCTTCCAGCTTTTGATGCTATAAGTCGGCCCAGGTTCAGGACACTCGGTACGATGACGCCAACCCGCGAACAGACCCCTAATCCTAGTTATGACTAGGTAGTGGTCTGATCCCAGCTCAGCGCCTCGATAAACCCTCGTGTCCATCACCTGTTTACGGAGCCGACTATCCATTAGGAATAGATCTATCATGCTTCTCTTTGACTTACATCTCCTCGTATACATATGAATTTGTTTGTGGTTGAACATTGTGTTCGCCACAAACAAATCCTTCTCCTTACAATATGCCAGTATTAGCTTGCCAGCGTCGTTCACCCTTTTATCCCCATACTTCCCGAGTACCGACTCAAAACCAGTGCGAGCGGTACCCACCCATCCATTCAAGTCTCCACATACTATAAGTCTTTCATTTCCTTCTATCACATTTAGAGCTTCTCTCATACTCTCCCAGAAGTCCTCTAGCTCACTCGCGTTCGACGAAGATACTGGCGCGTAAGCAGCTACCAGGAAAATCTTCGTCAAACCAAGTTTTACACAGATCCAGAGGATTCTAGGACCTACCAGTTTGTACTCATACATACCGGAGGCCAATCGCGAGGACAGCAAAATTCCAACCCCCCGACTGCCATGCTCGCTCTCTGGTACTCCAGACCAAAGCGCGAGCATCCCACCCGGGAGCTCCAAGACTTCGCTGCCCTTGCGCTTGGTCTCTGTCAAGCACACTGCATCTAACTTTCTCTCATTCATAACATCCATCAACTCATTCATCTTATCTTGCATTCCTCCCCTAACATTCCACGCAGCTACCCTGCACTCCATCCTCCACTTCCCGCCGTGTCGGGCCGCGCGTGTAGGGTGGCGGTCCCCTACGCCGCTCTGGCTCACACTTTTCGCACCAGCGGGGACGAACTGGTGCGCGTCGCCTCGGGGGCACGCCCTAGCATAGTTCGCCCTGGTGGCACTCGTGTTGGAGTAGAATTGCAGCCGTAGCTGGCAGGGATGGCGACGTGCACGCTTCTACTCTTCATCAAACTTAAAGATCAAATAAAAATAAACAATAAACAAAATGTGCATCAAATTAAATTGACTAGTAGCTCAATTGCTTTCCGCTTAAATTGCAGGTTTGACAGAGAGAATATGTCCAAATCCATAAAATAGCCATTATATGTGTCGACAAGACGACAGAGAGGTACTTGTAATCCAGAGTTAGTCCTACTCACTCCTGTGTGGAAAAGTCGAGGGACTCCCCGTCTAATAACGGTCCTTGGCACTATATAGTATAAATCATTTGTTAAGGAAGTGCAGTCGTATCGATTGTTGCACAAGCCGTGCAACATCATGGCATCCAAAAGCATACGTCTGGATTCCAATCTCAAAATATTGCAACGGACCAACAACTGAGAATATGAAACTTTTGAACGGGAGCATCTATAGTTAATCGCGCGTAGGAACTTTTTCTGTACCATCTCACAAATTTAGAAAGAATGGCGAATAAAATATAAAGAGCAATGTAAATGGAGGCCGCAAGTGCGATGTCCTAGCGAACATGTGTTGGTCGTTTTTTTCATTCAGCCTTTAGTTTAATCTTTGAAGGTTTGGTTTGAACAATTCTGGAATTTCCCTAAATTTTTACTCAAGACTCAATATGTTTATTGCATTCCATAATGTGATTAAACAGATGTTAAGACAAACTATGTAGCAATTATGGACCCTGTCGGGCACAGCAAAAATATGGTCGGAGAGAGGAAGCATATATTAATTTATAGGTATTTTCTTTGCCATAATACTCATTCAAAACTTGAATGCAAATATCTAAAATCAGGCACTATTTCTCTTCCCCCTACTGATCATTACTTATTTATATTATTATTATATTGAATGCAAAAAAAAATGTAATTTCATTGTCTAATCTAGTACTTCAATATAAATTTATGGGTTCTGATTAGTCTCTTATGATTTGAATATAATACTGTTAAATTAGATTATGCATAAATTATTACCATTCTGAATTATGATTATAGTCTATATATAATTAATTGATATACTCAACATAATGTCATCTGGCTATTGTATAATTAGTTATTACTAATGTTTAATTTTAAATAATTAATTAATAAAAAAAGAAAAAAAAATGAATATGAAAGCAAAATAGTGCAATTTCAGACAGGTACAGTGTTCTTATCGTCAAGGTATTCTTGAATACTGTAATAACATTTATTTACTAAGAATGATTTCAGTTTATTTACGAAAGGGTTAAAATTTTCATCATTTTTTATCAGCTCTGGCAGTTTGTTGTATACTTTTATTGACATGACCAAAGGACCCGAGGAATGCATAACTAAACGGGATTTTGTTAAATTCAGTCTATTTTTATGCCTTAGAATATATCTGTTTTGTATTTCTTCACGAGTAGTATAATATTCGCGGTGTTTCCTTACAAATTTACATATTTCCAAGATTTTATACATGGCAAGGTTAATATTTTCAGGTTCCTAAAATGAGGTCTACACGTCTCTGTTTCTTCGATGTTCACTAATATTCTAATCAATTTCTTTTGTTGAGTAAAGATAGTCGGTGCGTCTGCACTATTTCCCCATAAAATAACTCCATAACTTAGCCAAAAGTATGCATAGGCATAGTAGGTGACCAGAGCTGCTGCCAGGTCAGTTGTCTTCTTGACTTCCCGCAGCGCATAAGAAAATTTTGAAAGTTTTCCTCTAATTTTGTAAATATGGGGTTTCCAGTTAATATTCGTGACAATTGTTAAACCAAGCAAGTTGAACTCATTCACTACTTCTAATTTAATCTCCTCAAATACAAAATTTATTTTTAGTGGTGCCTTTTGGTGTGGGTGGAATGGTATTACTTTCGTTTTTGAATAATTAATTTCTAAATTATGTTCTTTCATCCAGGATGCGGTTTTCTTTAAAATAGTGGTTAGTTTATTTTTTAGGTTTGAGTTGGTTTTACATGAGACAAGTAGAGAAACATCATCGGCAAACAACACACATGGCCCGCCCACTGCCCTAGGTAGGTCATTTATGTAGATGAGGAACAGTAAGCAGCCTATCACGCTACCCTGAGGGATTGAGGCAGTTATATCTGTATTGAAGGACTGTATTTTTTCAATCTCTTGGGTATTTTTATTAAAGAAGTCTATTTCTACAATTTGTTTCCTGCATGTCAAGTATGATTCCAGCCACTTGTGGGCTTGTCCAAGTATTCCTAATTTATATAACTTGTGTAATAAAATTTTAAATTGCACCTTGTCGTAGGCCTTTGTCATGTCAAGAAGTACACCTACAGCATATTTTTTGTTATTTATAATATCCAAAGCTTTTTGTATATAATTGTATACAGCCAAATTGTTGATTTATTTTTTCGAAAACCGTTTTGGCATTCATTAAATATCTTAAATTTCTCACAAAAGGAGTATATTCTATTGCACATAGCCTTTTCGAAAACCTTTGAAGCGGTGGGTAGCAGCGCAATTGGGCGATAGTTGTTTGGATCTGTTTTAGACTGCTTTTTGTGTATTGGTTTTATCACAGCTTGTTTTAGTTGCTCTGGGAAAGTACCTTCTTCGAATGACTGGTTCAACAAGACATAAAATGGTACCGTTAGTTCATCAGCACAGTATCTAAACAGATTCGGGGGTAGTTCATCGATACCATGACTTTTTTTGTTATTTAATGATCCCAGAATTTTGTTGATTTCAAAGGGATCCACAGGTTTAAGGAACATTGTGTTTTCCGTGGAGCGTGAGCGAGGAATTCACTGGATTCAAGATATCTGCAGATGTTTTCCTAATAGACGAAAAAAATGTGTTAAAATAATTAGCTATTTGGGCAGGTTCTATTATCAGATCATTTTCAGTATATAAAATTTACGTATAAATATAATTATGTAATAATAAGTATGTAAAAAATTATAATAATAATATATAAGTATGTAAAAATTTCAGTACATTTTAGTCGTCATATAAATAGGAAACGCTTGTTTTTTAGGGTTCCGTGTCTCAAAAGGTTAAAAAGGAACCCATATAATAACACTCTTTTGTCCGTCTGTATGTCCGTGGGTCATCGTCAATTTTCTTACAAACGGGTGGCTAGATCCAAGTTGAAATTTATACCAGATTAGGTCAAACGGTATAGTATGTTTTGTATCGAAAACCTATGTGCGTTCTCGTTGACCTAGAAAAGCAAGGTCTTACGGCACAAATAAAGAAAATAAACATTTATTATTACAAATATTATTTACATTTCAAAATTTTTCCAAGATGTTTTGGTATTTTTTTTTTGTAAAATTTAATCTAGTCACACTACGTCTGTGAACAAGATGGGGACTTTTCGCGGGAACAGTGACAAGTGCGGACGAACTAGTGCATTTATCTTGTTTTATGTTCGGTAGTGGTGGATTCTTGGACATAAAAGTTGTGTTAACGTGCTATAGTGAAAGACAATGATATATATGCAGTGAAATACTATTTTCTCTCTTGCCGCGAAAAGTCCACCGAAAGCCTCAGTATAAGAACCACCATTATACTGAGGGCAAGGACCAGGACCTAGAACTGAGGACTCGACAAAGACTGGACAGGACTAAATTACAAGATAAGATTGAAGAAATATGATATAAAAAACAAGATTTGCTTAATGGTCTTCGTAACCAGGCCATCAAATAATAAAAAAGAACAAGATGGAATGCACAGATATAGAAGACAAAGCAAATCAAACATATTCCTTTGTTTATGGTGTAATAAAAACTACTGACTGACGAACAAAGAGTTTAATAAGTAGGCGAAACACGTGTCGACATCGTACGACATTCTAAGGGTCGTATTACAGAAACTAACTCAAGTCACACATAAACGGAATTTAGCAGATTGACACTTGAGTGCTAAATCTAGACTAGCATGTGGTTTATTATAGAACTATCCCCATACTCAGATCGGTGAAAAGTAACCTTGAGTAAATATCCAAATCTCCAATCGCCAGAATACGCATTGGAATGTTGCAAGCCTAAAAACAGTCTTTTTTTGTATTACATTTTTATTCCTTACATATTTTGTTTTCATTCCACGCAGCTTACTTTTTGATATTTATGTTTCAAAAGCTTATTTTTTATTTACTTTTTTCATTGAAATGATTTAATCACCTCTGTGATTGCTTTAAAGTATCCTTACTTCAAAATACTAAACAAAAAAACGGCTGTAGAGGAAGTCCCGGACTCATAAAATGAACCTTTTCTCTGCGTTAAATGGATCGCGAGTTTAATAAACTTTGCTTGACTGACATTTGATATTATGGTGCCAGTGTTGTTTACATTGTAAATTAATTGAAATTCTTCTAATTCTGTACATATCTGAAAAAAGAAGAATTTTACGATCGCCCAAAGGAATCTATTACTAGAAATATTGAAATCTTTCAAGAATATTAGGTATACAAAATAAAAAACGATGCCATACAACGTCTTGGGCCAATATTTCAGAAAAGTATATTTACTACAAAAACTATCGAAACAGTAAGTGTTGGAGGTTTATGGTCTTATATATTTGTGCAGATATACACCATCTAGTAATTCATGATAACTGTTTAATAAGATTCATTCTATTTTTGTTCTAGGCATCCGGAGAGCAGTTGACCCGCTTTGTGGTAAAATTTCAGAGCAAGACAGCGTGATGAACTTACGTGTGAAAGGCAGTACCATATAGCCACTGTCTGTAGAGGTCTTTATCCTGATGCCGATATGGATCCAGATATCTAATGTAACATATGCACTGAATTTAAATACCAGAGAGTATTGACACATACCGGGTAATTACCTATTATTTGTTGAAAATATTATAGAGTTTTGTACACTTTGTAACATTGGTTGCATAGGGTTCGGGGCTCTGTCATAAACAACCTTGAGAGGATAGAATGATAGAGCTTAGCTTTAACACCGTGAATCAAAGTTGTAAGTAGGTAATGAGTTTATAAATAAACATTGTAGGACACTTTTCACACAACGCCATCTAACCCTTTAAGCTTGGGTTATGGGAACTACTCACCTGATAAACATACTGTATATCTAAATATATACATTGTTATAGAGCAAACACCCAAACTTCTAAACAAACATTTGGGGATCTCACAAATATTTATTCCAATATGGGACCTTCACATGAGTAGCAGTCACATACACTATCACCTACACCACCGAGCCAGTAAGATACCTGAAGATTTTTTTTTTGTTACAGTGATATTGTAAGCTGAAACAGATACTGTGGAAATAATAGTATCTCAGAGAACAGAAGTTGAAACTCTTGTCCTTTTGTTATTAATGAGATTGTCGACTGTGACACAAGCGTCCAAAAACTTGCCGAGCCTGTCGTGCACAATATTCAACACAAAAAAGTACCAAAGAATCTGTCATCAAATCATTATCTTAAGAAATAATAATAATAATAATAATGATTAATTATTTTTAGGTTCTTTATTTAAATAAAATAAAATAAAATATAATTGTATTGTTTAATATGAATATTTAATTAATATAGTATAAAAAATCATTAAAATAAATATTTTATCTATTGATGATGGTTGTTATAAGTTGTAGTGTACACACCTCTCATTCAAATAAATGTTATTACAGTGATAAAGATAACTCGGTTCAAGATGGGGCTTGAACGAGTGACAATGAAAATGTAGTAAATAATTTCAACTTATTTTGGTATGGTTATGATACCTCAGTGGCATAGAACATTGCCCTGGTTAGACATAGGTTACGGGTCAAACCCCATCCTAAACCAAATCATGTTTTTCACTTTAATAAAAATTATATGAAAGTCAGCATCTACAAATCGCTTTGAAACCTCTCCTTTATCTATTCCTATTCCTCCTACATATTGAATGATCATGTTCTTATTATATGGAGTACTCTCTTAGGGGGTAAAGTGTATTGGAAGTCAATAGGGATATTAATATAATAGGCACAATAGTGCAGTACAGCACAAGCTACAGTACTATCCTGAAAGGATGCTGTGGCATAAAAAGGATGTCCACGCTGGTATTGCTTTAACAAATGTTCCATCATTTACGGTATTATCTTGTGTTTAATGTTATGTGTTTGATGGTACATAGCTACACTACTCGTAAGCGACATTGACTCTACAACACAACCATAATAATGACATTATTTTTTAATATCCACATATCTCATTATTATCATAGGTATTATTTTATTATCACATTTCTATTAAAAGTGTGGTAGTTGAAATAAAAGAATGAAGCAATACGATCCACACTGCCACACAATACAAGATGACACTGTCTTCGGTATTGATATAATACTGAATTAATATCTTTGTAAAGTAATTGTTATTGATTGGTACGGGTCTGCTGTTTGGTAGAATGTGCTGGCACTGAAATATGGGCGTAAATATGACTCTGCCACCCTTTCGGGGATAAACACGTGAATGATAAGTAAGTAATAGTCTATTTATCTTCAAAAATATCCATTTTAGAAAGATAAAGGAGGCAGTGCCGGATTAAGCCAGCGCGGGGCCTGTAGCAAATTCTGTCAAGAGGCCCTTCGTTTGCTATAGTTTCTCAAGTTAAAGGGTATTAAATAAAACAAAACTATTACAAATAAACTTTTCTGCAATTAATATGGGCAAATTTAGAGATAACACTTTCACTATCGACTTCTTTAAGCAAATTATACTCTATATTCATCAAAGTAAGGTGATTAAGACGTTCTTGGCCCATCGTGTTTCTTAACTCGTTTTTTAATACGTTTTAACGTTGAAAAAGAACGTTCGCCACTGCAGTTAGTGATCATGAGAGACAAGTAAATGCGCAAGGCATTTTCTACGTTTGGGAAACACGATTCTAAGGATTTATTTAATAAAAGTTTATAAAATTGCAGTTCCAGAGACTCTTGTTTCTTGCTATCAATAACAGTAGCCACATCTGTTTTCAGCAGTTCAGCGAACTGCACTAATTCGTCGCCTAGGCTACTTTCCAAATCATCTTCGTAAGCACTGACCATACGTGAGGCGTTTTCCAAAATCTCTTCTGTTGTAAGGGATTTTAGCTGTCGAAATATTCCAAAAACACCAGTAATTTCATGATATGCTTCCATACGTTTAGTTAAAGCAGACAGTACGTTATCAATAATGACAATAAACACCTGAATTTCAAAACGTTGTCCAGGTGTTTGATTTTCAACAAAGTTGTCGAGTGTAGTAGAGCCGGTGAAATGGTCGTACTTTGTATTCCGCTTGCTTCGTCTTGAAGTCTGTTGCTGATACTTTTCACAGTCGGTCAGATCTTTGGCTTTTGCCTCAACATCTGAAAATGTAGATCGCATTGCTTGTACGTAGGCATATACTGTTTCATAAAGGGCGTATCCTGTGTTAAGGTCTTGATCAGACGACTGCAGCGAAGCACTAGTCGCTTGCAAGCGTTCTAGGATTCGGTTCCACATAATTGTCATTATTCCCGTTTCTAACTTATTCATCGTTGAAACTAGTCCGTAAGCTTTATTACGGCACTCTGCTTTTTGATCTACATTATTGAAAATGTCTTCCAAAACTTGCTTAATAGTGATAAAACCACATAAAAGCGCCTTCGTAGCATCAGCTCTGGCTGACCACCTAGTAATAATAAATATTGATAAATAAATATTGTGGGACACTTGTCACACAGCGTCATCTAGCCCAAAGTAAGCTAATATTAGCTTGTGTTATGGGATCTAGATAACTGATAAACATACTTATATATTTCTAAATACATACATATTATAGATAAATAACACCCAGACACAGAATAAACCATCGTGCTCATCACACAAAGTTTTATCCTGGGTGGGAATCGAACCCACGACCTCTTGCGTAGCAGTCGGATGCACTCCCACCGCGCCACAGAGGCAATCCAATAACCTAGTGTCCGATAACCTTTTCAAAATCGGAATTTTTGAAGTAGAATCTTTCAATGCGTTCGTGAGACGACTCCATCGGTAGGTAGAAGCAGAAAAAAACGTGTAGAGGTTTTCAACGAAATCGAAGAAAAGTAATGCTTCTGTACACTGGTCCAGATGGTAGAACATAGCGCACTATCAGAGTCAGTTGGTCTACATGCGATATATCTGGAGTAGAATCCAATGAAACTGAGTAGTATTTGCATCTCTTAATTTCGCAAATTATTTGATCCAGTATGCTTGATGCAATTAGATGAATAAATTCCTCACAAGTTGTTTTTGATAAATATGACGTATGTCCTTTTCCTTTATTAGCATAACTTTGAATATGTTGAGCCATAAAAGCGTCAAATTGGGCTATTAATTCTAATAAGCCTAAATAATTGCCATTGTGGGGGGAACCAACAATTTCGTCACTACCCCGAAACGAAAGACCTCGTTCTGCTAAAAACTTTATTACTGCAATGATTCGTTTTAAGAGTAGCCTCCAATAATTTTGCTCAGTCTCAATTTGGCTCACAAGTTGAGAATCAACACGCGTATTCTTGTTTTTGAGATTTACCAGCGAAATTATGGCTTGTCTATGTGGAGTGCTTTCTTCATGTCTTGTCAACAAATTGTGCGCATTCTTCCAGTCATCTAATCCATCTTTCGTAAACCGTGGTGACGAAGTATCTGAATTCGTAACTTTGCAAACAAAACAGAAAAGTCGTCCTTTGGTTTCCGAATAACACAACCAGTCTCTGACATGAGTTTTATTCGTTAGTTTATGTTTATAGCTGAAAAAGGACTTTTGGCAGAATCGTGGCTTATTTTCTTTTTCGTAAATTTTCTTTGAAGACAAAAAATCGCTATCCATATGTTGCAGTTCGCTGCTTCCTTTTGCAATCCAATAATCTCTATCGAAGTTGCTCGGCCATTCACCAATATCGTTGGAGTATATTTTACTTTCGTTTTGTTTTAGACTTGAAACTGTAGTGAAATCATGCAATAATATACCATCGACTGCTTTTTGGCTTGAACATGACGGCTCTGGATCAAGAGTACTGGCTGTGCTTTTAACTTCTCTTTGGCTAGAGCATGATATAACTAAATTAGAAGGAATTGCTGTCTCTTCAGCTACAGCATCACTTGTAGAAAATGTAGTTTCATTAGAAACAGTAGTAGTACCACTATTATATGTACAATGAGATGCAACTTCTGTATGTTTTGCTTTATTTTCAGTAGATTCAGCAACATCACTCTGAACATTAAAAAAGTCGAACAGCTTACGTGTTTTTGATAAAACAGCTTCGTTCTTTTTTTCCTTTTCGTCTTTTGCTTTACGCTTAGCACTTCCAGAAGCATAGTGTCGACCGGTATCTCTAGATCTGCTGCTCATGTTACCTATGGTTAGACAAATATTTTTTTAATTAATTGTTTATCTCGCCGATATTCGGACCGGGGCCTCAGACGCCGCAGGCAGGCTCACTACCAACCATGCCATTCGTTTTATGTGAAGCAAATGGAGTCTATGTGAAAGGCTCGACTGTACATTTATTTATCCAACGTTATAAATAAAAAAAATAACTTGACAAATGCTATTTATATGTATTAAATAACTTACAAAAGTTTTATAAAAGGAATCAAATTTAATACGACATTAAAATAATCAAAAATGTTGCATTGAATAATAATTTTTTTTAAAGGACATGAAATGTAACTTTCTTTATACAACTTAAATGAACGAAAATTAATGAGATTGAGGTATTTGTTTTTATTTATATGCGTTTATAAAGTTTGACTCCGCAAATGTTAAGAGTTACTAAAAATAATTTAAAGTGAATATGCAAAACATAACTAGTAAAATATCTTACCTTAAGTGAAATTATTCTCGTTTATGCTTTACTTCATTTACTACGTACAAAAACAAAAACTCTTCTACTGTGTTTTAAAATAGATAATCGTATGAGTTGCTTTTGCTTACAGCGCAAAGTCAGGTTAGAAAACTAAAAACAGTACTCGAAGCAATGTCAAAACAACTTTTCTCAAGAATGGCTCACATCTAAAGTCCTTTTAAAAGTTTTTTTATGTTGTGCCAAACATAAATGTACAGCATTTTCTTATTGTTTGATAGTCGATAGAATCCTATTTTATTTGATCGGGTTGTTACGACTAGCTCGTTCGATGACAATATCAGGGGATTCTCCTGTTAGTTTTGCCGTGCTACCAACTTGCGTGTAGCGCAGTGCAAGCAGTACAACACAACTTTTGGTGTAGCCAGCGCTCAATTGTAGAAACGTGGTAAAATTTTAAATTATTGTTGTAGATTTTGATACCAACGTTTCTCGTGGTAGGTACGTGTATTTTTTTTACGGTACGTGTATTATAAATGGATATTTTTTTACGGTCAGACAGGTATTAGACCGCGGGGCCCCCCGAGTCGCGGGGCCCGTAGCATTTGCTACTCTTGCTACGTGGCTAATCCGGCACTGAAAGGCGGCCATCTTTTATTTTTGTTAACTAAAATCTCTGCTTGAGCGTGGTGTCGACTAAACCTACGAAAACTGCTCGCAAATCTCGAATCAAGTAGCGAATCTGAGCTGAATATGGTTTAAAAATAAAGGATTACTGAAATGACACTTGAGCACTGTTCTATAATATGAATCAAACGTCATTTCACTGTGACAGCTCTCAGGTGATTCTAGATTGACGTTTCACGAATCGAGTAAGGTTCTATAATAAAAGCTCAGCTTAAAACTAGTTCTAAGTAATACTTGAGGCTTGAGTAATGTTCTATAATACGACCCTTAAAAAGCGGAATATTGCAAAAATAACATTTAAAAACAAAATAATTATAGTTTTTTAAAATGGATTTCCGCCATGTAACGCCTGATTCAATTAGTTATTATGGTGTAATACTTTATTATTTTCACTCTTGCCATTTGTTGTATAAAGCTATCTTTATTATTTCTGTGTAGCTACATCGAAGCGTGTACTGCGTGTAGCCAATTTTTCTACTAATGTCAACCGTCGCTGTCATCTTTGTATCAAAGATTTATGTATCGAAGTGAAAATATTACATAAAATTATTGTAAAATGTATCAAAAGTAGTGAAAAAATATGTAAACAGTTCAATTATTTAAACAAAACATAGAATGGTGAACAAGAAATCACCAGGAATAACTTTTCATGGATAATTTATGTACCACTTACGACTACGTACTGTTACACTAAAGGGTTGTATTACAGAAACTAACTCAAGTCACACATAAACGGAATTTAGCAGATTGACACTTGAGTGCTAAATCTAGACATAAGCATGTGGTTTATTATAGAACATTCCCCATACTCAGATCGGTGAAAAGTAACCTTGAGTAAATATCCAAATCTCCAATCGCCAGAATACGGATTGGAATGTTGCAAGCCTAAAAACAGTCTGTTTTCTATTACATTTTTATTCCTTACATATTTTGTTTTCATTCCACGCAGCTTACTTTTTGATATTTATGTTTCAAAAGCTTATTTTTTATTTACTTTTTTCATTGAAATGATTTAATCACCTCTGTGATTGCTTTAAAGTATCCTTACTTCAAAATACTAAACAAAAAAACGGCTGTAGAGGAAGTCCCGGACTCATAAAATGAACCTTTTCTCTGCGTTAAATGGATCGCGAGTTTAATAAACTTTGCTTGACTGACATTTGATATTATGGTGCCAGTGTTGTTTACATTGTAAATTAATTGAAATTCTTCTAATTCTGTACATATCTGAAAAAAGAAGAATTTTACGATCGTCCAAAGGAATCTATTACTAGAAATATTGAAATCTTTCAAGAATATTAGGTATACAAAATAAAAAACGATGCCATACAACGTCTTGGGCCAATATTTCAGAAAAGTATATTTACTACAAAAACTATCGAAACAGTAAGTGTTGGAGGTTTATGGTCTTATATATTTGTGCAGATATGCACCATCTAGTAATTCATGATAACTGTTTAATAAGATTCATTCTATTTTTGTTCTAGGCATCCGGAGAGCAGTTGACCCGCTTTGTGGTAAAATTTCAGAGCAAGACAGCGTGATGAACTTACGTGTGAAAGGCAGTACCATATAGCCACTGTCTGTAGAGGTCTTTATCCTGATGCCGATATGGATCCAGATATCTAATGTAACATATGCACTGAATTTAAATACCAGAGAGTATTGACACATACCGGGTAATTACCTATTATTTGTTGAAAATATTATAGAGTTTTGTACACTTTGTAACATTGGTTGGATAGGGTTCGGGGCTCTGTCATAAACAACCTTGAGAGGATAGAAAGATAGAGCTTAAAGTCACATGTAGAACAGAAGCTTTAACACCGTGAATCAAAGTTGTAAGTAGGTAATGAGTGTATAAATAAACATTGTAGGACACTTTTCACACAGCGCCATCTAACCCTTTAAGCTTGGGTTATGGGAACTACTCACCTGATAAACATACTTATGTATATCTTAATATATACATTGTTATAGAGCAAACACCCAAACTTCTAAACAAACATTTGGGGATCTCACAAATATTTATTCCAATATGGGACCTTCACATGAGTAGCAGTCACATACACTATCACCTACACCACCGAGCCAGTAAGATACCTGAAGATTTTTTTTTGTTACAGTGATATTGTAAGCTGAAACAGATACTGTGGCAATAATAGTATCTCAGAGAACAGAAGTTGAAACTCTTGTCCTTTTGTTATTAATGAGATTGTCGACTGTGACACAAGCGTCCAAAAACTTGCCGAGCCTGTCGTGCACAATATTTACCACAAAAAAGTACCAAAGAATCTGTCATCAAATCATTATCTTAAGAAATAATAATAATAATAATGATTAATTATTTTTAGGTTCTTTATTTAAATTAAATAAAATAAAATATAATTGTATTGTTTAATATGAATATTTAATTAATATAGTATAAAAAATCATTAAAATAAATATTTTATCTATTGATGATGGTTGTTATAAGTTGTAGTGTACACACCTCTCAATTAAATAAATGTTATTACAGTGATAAAGATAACTCGGTTCAAGATGGGGCTTGAACGAGTGACAATGAAAATATAGTAAATAATTTCAACTTATTTTGGTATGGTTATGATACCTCAGTGGCATAGAACATTGCCCTGGTTAGACATAGGTTACGGGTCAAACCCCATCCTAAACCAAATCATGTTTTTCACTTTAATAAAAATTATGTGAAAGTCAGTATCTACAAATCGCTTTGAAACCTCTCCTTTATCTATTCCTATTCCTCCTACATATTGAATGATCATGTTCTTATTATATGGAGTACTCTCTTAGGGGGTAAAGTGTATTGGAAGTCAATAGGGATATTAATATAATAAGCACAATAGTGCAGTGATGCTGTGGCAGCTGAAAGGATGCTGTGGCATAAAAATGATGTCCACGCTGGTATTGCTTTAACAAATGTTCCATCATTTACGGTATTATCTTGTGTTTAATGTTATGTGTTTGATGGTACATAGCTACACTACTCGTAAGCGACATTGACTCTACAACACAACCATAATAATGACATTATTTTTTAATATCCACATATCTCATTATTATCATAGGTATTATTTTATTATCACATTTCTATTAAAAGTGTGGTAGTTGAAATAAAAGAATGAAGCAATACGATCCACACTGCCACACAATACAAGATCACACTGTCTTCGGTATTGATATAATACTGAATTAATATCTTTGTAAAGTAATTGTTATTGATTGGTACGGGTTTGCTGTTTGGTAGAATGTGCTGGCACTGAAATAGGGGCGTAAATATGACTCTGCTACCCTTTCGGGGATAAACACGTGAATGATAAGTAAGTAATAGTCTATTTATCTTCAAAAATATCAATTTTTAGAAAGATAAAGGAGGCCATCTTTTATTTTTGTTAACTAAAATCTCTGCTTGAGCGTGGTGTCGACTAAACTTACGAAAACTGCTCGCAAATCTCGATTCAAGTAGCGAATCTGAGCTGAATATGGTTTAAAAATAAAGGATTACTGAAATGACACTTGAGCACTGTTCTATAATATGAATCAAACGTCATTTCACTGTGACAGCTCTCAGGTGATTCTAGATTGACGTTTCACGAATCGAGTAAGGTTCTATAATAAAAGCTCAGCTTAAAACTAGTTCTAAGTAATACTTGAGGCTTGAGTAAGGTTCTATAATACGACCCTAAATCATTTCAATGAAAAAAGTAAATAAAAAATAAGCTTTTGAAACATAAATATCAAAAAGTAAGCTGCGTGGAATGAAAACAAAATATGTAAGGAATAAAAATGTAATAGAAAACAGACTGTTTTTAGGCTTGCAACATTCCAATGCGTATTCTGGCGATTGGAGATTTGGATATTTACTCAAGGTTACTTTTCACCGATCTGAGTATGGGGATAGTTCTATAATAAACCACATGCTTATGTCTAGATTTAGCACTCAAGTGTCAATCTGCTAAATTCCGTTTATGTGTGACTTGAGTTAGTTTCTGTAATACGACCCTGAGAGTTCAATCAATCGTTCAAGCAATTCGTCCTGTGTTCTGTTTAGAAAGGGACACTAATACCACCGAGAACCCCTATCACGCGGTCCGAAATTTTCGCCGTAGTGCACAGTCTAGTTATAAGTCTTTGCAACAAAATTGATTCCCATTTTTTTTAAAATCACGAATTATGCCGAATTTGAAAACGAGGCCTTGAAACAGACGTGAAATAATATTAAAAAAAAATGCATTTTGAAGATAATGCATTTATAGTTTTAGCGTCAAACAAATTTAAAAAATATATAGATATAGTATTGTAACCATTAGTGTCATCTTGCCAACTCGCAGTGATTTAACCTCAGGGCTACCCTGCGAGCCGGTTTTAAGGTGAGGCGGAACACCGCGGGGTTTAGAGGGTAGGACTCTCCCACGGGCCGGGAACCTCACACACCGTCCCTGTTGCCCCCGCAGCAGGGATGACGATACGTAAAGGCATTTCCCGTGAAAACAAAAAACCATTAGTGTCAGCTACTGTAAAATTAAATTTAAATATATCAACTTATTTTAACACCTATAAAACTGCAGTAAAATCGCTGTATACATCATTTCAGAGCAATTATACATAAGTTATAAATATTAATTTATACTAATACGAGGGTAAATCCAAAAGTTCGTAACCTGACCATGAAAATCAAATAAACGTGGGTGTAAATTATTTTTAAGCTATTGCATAGTTTTTATCGCGGGCTTTGAGTGGGCTTTAATCAAGAAATTCCGTAAGGAAATAAACCTATAACGAAGGTCGAAACGAGGTCACACGAAGTTCACCGAGCACGGCCGAGCGTTGGCTTAACGTGTATGTACATATATTATATGGTAAGATTGTACGAAGCTCGCACTGATCGAGACGTGATGATAGTGAGTGTGAGTGTGAGAGTGAGGTTGAGAGTGAGGGGTGAGGGTGAGAGTACTTTTTTTTTTAGTTTTTTTTTTTGTTTTTTTTAGTGTAACTTGAAGTAATATCAAAGAAAAACAAAGGTATGCTATGCAATAGCTTTACCGCGGCAGTCTCCGAGTGCCACACGTCTTTTTTATTTTCTACATAGTCACCATCTAGTTCAATGCACTTCTTCTATCTGAACTGCAACTTATTTGTACCTTCAAAAAAAATGATTCCCGAAGGTCGTCAAAATAACCATTTACTGCATCTATGAACTCTATTTTGGTTGAAAATTTCAGACCACCTAAATGTTTCTTTAAATTCGGAAATAAATGATAATGTTACTCGACAAAACGACCTTAGCTTTCTTCGGAGTGGGTGAGACGGATCTTTTCCATTGTTTCGATTGTTGCTTGGATTCGGGAGTATGGTGGTGAACCCAGCTTTCATCCATAGTAACAAACCGGGATAAAAAATCCTCGGGATCTGCCTCAAAAAGCTCCAAACAGTCACGCGAAATTGTGAAGTGAACGCGTTTTTGTTCGACTGAAAGCAACCTAGGCACCCAACGAGCAGAAACCTTATGGAACCCCAGTTTTTGAGTTATGATGTTTTGAACCCGACCATAACCGATGCCTGTGATCTCAGCTATCTTATTGATGGTCAATCTTTGGTCATTTAGTATAAGATCACATATTTTATCGATGTTTTCCTTGGTGGTAGACGTTGAAGGCCTTCCACACCTAGGATCATCTTCAACGCTCTCCCGACCTCGCTTAAACTCAGCTACCCATTTTTTTACACCGGAATAGGATGGAGCAGATTTTCCTAATGTGCTCACCATATCATCATGAATATGTTTTGGTGATAGACCTTTTTTATGCAGGTACTTAATCACTGCGCGATATCGGAAAATATTTTTAAGAATGAACAATTTCGAACGATTTTGTTCATTCTTGAAAATCTTTTCCGATACTCTAAACAAATATTCACAAAAAAAAATTCGCGCGCACTAACTGAACCGAACTTTGCTCACTTGCTACTGAATAACCATAGTACAGATAGAGGGTAGATTTTTTAAAAAATGCATTGCTTTATCTATGTTAGGCCACGAACTTTTGGATCCACCCTCGTATATAAAGCTGAAGAGTTTTTTTGTTTGTTTGGTTGAACGCGCTAATCTCAAGAACTACTGGTCGGATTTGAAAAACATCTTGCATCAATGCAACACAAAAAGATTTATTATAGGGCTTTGGCCCATTTACAGAGGAAGGCTATGGACTATATATCATAATGCTACTACCCTGGAGAGCGGAGCAGTAATCTTAAATGTCGACTAATCGGGCAAATTTTATGCATTATTGTAGAATTTATAAGCAATGGGATTAAATAGGTGCAACGGGAGTTTTCTAAGTATGTCACGGGCGAAGCCGGGGAGGGTCATCTAGTCCTATCATAATAATAAATTGAACTTCCGTAAGCAGTGAAATAAATCAGGCACGATTATTAAAATTGGTATATTGGCAAACGCCATTTAATATATTTAAATGAACCATGTGTTGACCGTTCCGTAAAATGGTTAAAAGGACATTTTGTATTTTTTTTTTAGGACTCGTAGCCAAGGTGTAAAACGGGACTCTATTACTAAGACTCCGCTGTCTGTCTGTCCATCCCGTCTGTCACCAGGCTGTATCTCATAAACCGTGATTTTCATAGAAGATGAAAGTCAAAAATCGGTGCCGCTATAACAATAAATGGTAAAAACAGAATAAAATAAAAAAAACATGAAAAAAGACAACGTGGTTCGAGACGGGTATTGAACCCGTGACCTTTGCCTAACCAGGGCAATGTTCTAGCCACTGAACTTCAAACAGTATCGAAACAAGTTGAAATTCTTCACTATATTGTAATAGTCATTGATGAGTATTACCAGAATAAAACTAGTGGTTCTGTGAACCGTAGACTTCGGAGCAACTTTTATGTTTTTTATTATTAAAAACAAAATTTAACATTTGTTTTTTTCGTTTTGAGCGCGGACCATTTCCCTTCCCCTGCCTCCACCCCCCCCCCCCCCCCCGATCGAAAACCCCCTCGCTAAAAGTTGTTGGCTACATCAAGGATTGTCCATGGCAAGTTGCTTGCAAATCCGATTACAAAAGCCGACCTGTACACCGAGTGGACGGATGGACGGTCGGACATCTATAGCATTTTTCCCGTACCAGTGGAGTTAAAACGGAGACTTTCGTCGGCTTGCTTCGCTTACCTCCTCAGTCAATAAATACTAAGTGGGGCTCCCATACATCAGACATGGATATATTTTGCCAATTTTATACCTACTTAGTTAATGGTAATGGTACGGAACCCTTCGTTCACGAGTTCGACTCGCACTTGGTCTACTTTATAAATACAACAAAAAATCATCTTGGCCCCGCGGACTCAGTGTTCTGTAAACGATCACTGCGTTAATCAAGTTTCGTTTTGGCTGGTCGCCGATGGGTGACCACTTTGTGGCATTATATTTGCGAGCGTTTCCGTGCTCGGAAGGCACGTTAAGCCGTTGGTCCCGGTAGCCAGTATCTCGTCGTTAAGCCAAGTTGAAGGCCTAGGTTTGAAAAATTTCAACAGCAGGTAGCCACAAATTGCGTCTGTCTATTTCAACACGGCAATGGCCTCTCCACCTATTACGTGGGACAGATTTTCATATAGCGCCAAATAGTAACTAAGAGTGGAAAAAATACCTTAATAAGTAGGTACAATGTTGGCAAAATTGACTTCGCAGTTACGTTCTATATCCGTTTAGACTTAACCAGATAATAAAACAGGGTTGCTGTACCGCCAGTTCACCGACAATGATAACAGTTTATCCGTTGAGTCTGTATCCAAACGTATGAAGCTAATTTTGGCGCGAAACAAGAACTAAATGGCTGACATTGCCAAATTTAATCGTTTTTAATGTTTTGATTTGCTGATATGTACTTATCTACCCATTTGAAAGTTTTAATAAAGAATGCGCCAAGTTTGAATTGTTTTTATTTTCTTCGTTATTGCGTTTTATCGTTAGATTTTTCAGTCAGTTCATGAACTGTGAGGCTGCTCTCTAAGTTACCAAGCTTTTACAAAAAGGAGGTATGTAATGTGTGTGTGGTAGCAGTATTTGGTAGTACATTAAGGTAGACAACTATATAAGCAAACCTCATTATTGAAAATCGCAAAAAGTTACTATGCGCTATTAAGAGTAGATCTACCCCAGAAGTGGTTACTTCTAGGGGTAGATCTATTGTTAAAAGCACCTAGTCAGTCTAAAGAAATAGAACATTTGAGACTACATAAAAATAAGTAGTACTCTTGTACTCTTTTAAGTAAGTTTATGGGTACACGTTTATAGGTATTCGTCGGTTTTAAAGGAGTCTCGGTAGCCTAGCTGGTAAAGCGTCTCACCCGGCAAGTGAGAAGACACTGGTTAAGCTTGAGACTGAACATTTGTCTTTTTTATTTATCTACCACGCCTTATCCCCGGCGGAGTGACAGAAGGCATATTAAATGCCCACTTTTCACTGTGTATTCCTGTCCCACGTACCTAATAGGTGGTGAGCCCATTGAAATTTTTCTTGATGTCTTCTAAGTAGGTATTATAAATACTTTCTTGGCATTGGTATATTGGTAGAGTCAAATTTCATTTTTTTCTAATCACATTTAAATTTTTTTTTATCTTTTTGTTTGATTATTCTTAGACCATTTACGTCTTTAGGTAAAAGCTTGTTTTTTATTTATTCTATTATTTTCAAAAGGATTTTAAAAGTCATCTAATATTTATTATTGCATTGACGTCGATCCTTGATAGATATGTGTGCAAAGTTTCAATTCAATCCATCGTTTTGAAAGGGATGAAAATCACGTTCAAAGATTCCGTTACACAGGATACAAATTAAAATTAGACGCCATGTCTAAACTAAAAAATAAAATGATAAATCTCTTTAATTAAATTTAAAATGGCAATGGGCTCACCACCTATTACGTGGGACAGGAATACAAATGGTGAAAAGTGGGCATATAATATGCCTCTGCCACCCCTTATTATTTATCTATCACGCCTTACTCCCCGTAAGGCGTGATAGATAAATAATAAATTAATTTAAAATTCGAATGACTAACCTACCACATTGTACTTCATTGCGTTGAATATACCCAAGTGAGAAACAACAATGAGTAAGAGAACTATTCAAACAGAATATATACGCTTAATTACAATATTCAAAGAACTAGTCAGCATTTACGACAAAGGAAACAAATTGGAACAATTTTACTCGATAACAATATTTCTTTTCGACACTCTTACAACGTTGTCATAATGGATTATAAACAAAGCGGGCGGAAGAAAAAAAAACAAAAAGGACACGAAACATTTTGACATTTCGTGAAGGACGAAGTTTATGGTTGCGTTCACCATTATGGTTTATAATTCCCCAAAAAGGTCGGTGTAACATAAGGTTGTTGCCCGCTGCGTAATAGCTGTTTTTGCTGTATTTTGCTACCAGTAGCAAATGATTCGTTTCGGCGACCATTCTAATGTGTAAATAATCTTGTTCGAGCTCTATTGATTGATCTATTATCAACAGTGGGACGAATGTGTTTTACGCATAGACAAAAATAGAAATGTAAAAGCACAACATATGGGGTTGTTTTTTATTTTTTTTTTGTAAATTCCATGTCTCGCAATGTTTTAACTTGTTTTATGCCGAGGGCTTTGTCAACATCTTTGCTATTTTTTCTTCTCAAAAAACATGCCTTGTGCATTGCACCTATAGACAGACTTTCGTCTCATAAGTAAAGAAATTATTATTTTACGCAATCTGAGCCCTGGGGTGGGTCTAAAGGGCCGATTAAAAAATAAAATGTGTCTATTTTAGATGTTAAATTTGGAAGAAATTTTGAACCCGTTGCCTTTTTAGTGAGGTGGTAACAAAAAGGCTAGAAGGTCTTATGTGCTAAACACTCATTAGCACGATCAAATAAAGTCCTGGTAGTCTCGGACTGAACGAATGATAACTTATGGTATATGATAACTGACACGATGAAGTTAGCTGATAACCGTTTCCATTATAACTCATTCAGATAATTTATTTTTGTTTTTATGCTTATTTAAATAATTTATCATTCCTTTTACAAACAAATAGTTGTAATGAAATCTTGTTAGATTAAAGAAGTTTATGCGTGCGTGCATAAAATACATTATTTTTATGATATTTTATGTATTGTTGTATTATTGTAGCTCAAGATATCTTTAGTGGGCACTAAGCCTTCCTGGAGTTTCCTTCTGAATTAACCACTGGCTGGATGCTTCTCTGCCATTGCAATAGTACCTATTAAAAAAAGTAGAGCACATTAAGTTCAAGTAAACGAATTGGTTATTTATGTCATAATAATTTCATATTTCAAAAACATGTAAATCAAAACACATCAATCCCTGACAAAGAAAATGTCACTACGTATAAAAAAGGGTGGCAATAGTTTCCAAATAAAAGATATATTAAGGGTCGTCCCTCGGACACAATGCAACATTTTCACAGAAAAAAATAGTGTAGATGGCGGGATGATTGCCACGGTATATCCGTGATACCCGGCTCGCCCGGCCGGTGTTTACGACCGGTCCGGATTAAAAAATAAACGGGTGAAGGTGTTATTGCCGGGTACAGGTATTATTGAACCTGAAAAAGTGGCTTTATTTTTTTCATGTTTTTTTTTTCTGCAGACTTCCAATTTTTTTTTAATACTACGTGGAATCTGGATATTAGCTTAAAAACCATTTTTTTTCCTAATTTTAATGATTGGTCAACCGTGGTTTTGGCGGAAACAAAGGGTGGCGTGTTTAGAGTGTTTGTGCTTGGAAGTGATGGACAACGTGCACAAGTGTCGTGAAATTATTTAACTCAGTGATATGATATATGATATAACTCAGACTTTTCTTGTTGCTTTCAAAACTCCACAGATATCTTCATTTAAGTTTTCCATCGTTTCACTGGATAGAACTTTGAACATACTTATACCTATATGAATACACTGCTATCTCATGGATGAACATCCTACAAGGATATACATGCTACGGCGGAAAATAATGTGTCCCTTCTCATTTCTTTCACTCTCTCTCTCACACTCTCACAAAGAACAGAAAAGCTCCTTAGCTCCTAGCACTTCCAATAATGATGAATAAGCTAGTTTTTTAAGCATTACAAGAGTGTAATACTAGTTGACACCCGCGGCTCCGCACGCGTGGTGAAGTTTTCCCGGGATAAAAAGTAGCCTATGTGTTATTCTGATGATGTAAGCTATATTATTGTAAAGTTTCATCAAAATCCATTGAGAAGATTTTGCGTGAAAGAATAACAAACTCCATTCTTACAAACTTTCGCGTTTATAATATTAGTAAGATTGATTTTTTTATTCTGTTTTCTCGAAAATGTGTTGAAGAACGTCGTACGATAGGTATACGTGCGTATATTGGGTAAACTTACTCGGTTTCTAATACTCCAAAACATACGTAGGTACGGTACTTGTGTAGACTTCAAAGTGTGAAAAATTAAAGAATACTGGTTAAGACTATTTATTTTACTAGAAACAATTTTTAAAAACCAATTAGTATGCTAACATTTTCAAAAATTTTTTTTAAGCGGAAAAAAATTCTCAAAATTAATTATTAAAAAATAAATTATTAAACATAGTTTATTTTAATGCATAAATTTTTTTCCCCTGTATGTAGTTGCAATCTTGGAATACAACCGGAAATTAATGCTAAGACGGGATAAAAAGTAGCTAAGTTTACTGATAAAATAAAATTTGGCCCAAACCAGGACATAATATTAAGACGAGTTAAAGACCTAGTATACCCCTTATAAAAAAAATGGGCTATAACCATCGAGTAGGGTTACTCGACAGGCTAAACTAATTATTTAATTTATATTACTGCAAGACCTCTGTATTAAATAAAACAAACCATTAGTCACTAGACAAATAATGTCTATCAAAATATTTATTCACTCTAAATCCGTAACAGAAGCACCCTAAATCATAAATAAAAACAATAATCCCTCGCTGAATATCAAGTTACTAATATAATAACAAGATTTTAATTCATTTATTATTAAAATTTTCGTTACGCGTCCCTACAGTCCCGCGGCACTCATGAAAATAAATGCGCGCGAATTGAATTCAAAATTGGAATCAAAAGACAATCCTTTTTTTGCTCGTTTCTTTTTTTATTGCTGCGAATGGCTATCGAATAGGGTCGCCAGTGTTAAATTTTATATGTGTTCTGAGGAGGTTAAAGTTCAGTAACAATGAGGTTGGTTAGGTATTTACTTATTTATTTTTCTTAACCTTAATGGTGTAGGGTTTTATAGAGTGCTCTACGGCTCATTTCTTTTAAGTCATGTTTAAGGCTTATTTTAATAGAAATTCAAATTCGTTAATTTTTTGCAAAGTCGTTTAATTGTTAATACCTATGCGATGTTGCGATAGAATATACATTAAATATAGGTAGGTATGTCAAAATAATTGCTACTGAATGACATATAAGTATACCTACTAGTGGTTCTGTGAACCGTAACCTTTTTTGGTTATGTGTTAATTATTATTAGTAGAGAGCATGCTTGGCTTTCCTGTTGCGCACCCATGAGGTGCCATATTCATTTTTTTTTATTTCAATCGGTTTTAAAATTAAAATAAAAAAGCTTGGCTAAGCAGCACACTTCAAGCCTATATCACCCCATACCGTTTGAGCGCTCTTGCCAACCACTACGGGACCATTTCCTCTCCCCTGCCTCCATTTCTCCCCCGATCCAAAAACCCCATCGCTAAAAGTTTTTGGCTATTTTAAGGATTGTCCATGCCAAGTTGCATGCAAATCCGATGAAAAATGCACTGTACTGAATGGACGGACGAACGGTCGGACATCGATAGCATTCGCCTCCTCAGTCAATTATTTGTATATTTATTATTACAGAGGCTATACACAGTTATTTATAACACAGACTGTTGCCACGGCCGGTGCAACCTGGTCGAAACGTCAAGCAAACCCTAAAGTTTAGAAAAGTCTTATTAAAAAGGGCAGTTCGTAGTCCGACGGTCAATCTGTACGCATCTATTTCTCAGGAACCTTATGAGATAGAGACAAACGGTTTGCGGCATTCGATTCATCATAGGCGATTTTGACATTTCTACACTTTCGGTTTTGAAACAGTTTCGGTTTAGAAGGTGTCTAGTTCCTTCACTACGATTTTGAAGTAAAAAAAAAAAGACAACTCGATTCGGGACGGGACTTTTACACGTGACCTCTGAAAACTATTTTTTTTGTTTATCTATCATGCCTTATCCTCGAAGAGGTGGCAGAGGCATCTTATACACCCACTTTTCACCGTGTGTATTCCTGTCCCACGTATTAGGTTGTGAGCCTATTGACGTGTTGAAATAGACAGACGCAGGTTATGGCTACCTGCTGTTGAAAATTTTCAAGCCACCCATTAGGCCTTCAACTGGGTTAAACGACTCCTATGATACTGGCAACCGGGACCAACGGTTTAACGTGCCATCCGAAGCACGGAAACGCTCGTAAATGTAAATGCTACAAAGCCCAACCGTGACCAGCCACAGCGAAAGTTGCTTAACGCGGTGATCGTTTACAGAACACTGAGTCCGAGTGGCCACGTGCGCTTCAAACAAATGTGAAAAGCAATTACTTAGTATGCTAACTCCTAAGTAGATACTTTTATCATAAATTTAAAGTCATAATTTCAGCCTTCAAGGTGGACTTTTGCTTAACCAAACCGTCCCGAATCCTGTAGTGTTCACTTTATTAAAAAAGTAAGTATATAAAAAGCACACTAATTGCTTTAAAAATGTATTATACTCATTTGGTTTGTTTTTTTTTTTTTTTCTTTATTAGAAGCTTTGGCTTTTAAGCCATCAGCTTAAGAAGTTATTAGTCATACAATTTACAAAAACAATGTTTAAAACTAAATAAAATCTATACAGTGCAATTATTTACTATTTTTTTAATTATATTATATTAAAGCTAGAGTTACAAATATTGTAAAAGCAAAATCATGAGCGTATTAAATTGGTCCGAATGTGCTAATATAATAATTATACAGAGGTGTATACAATTGAGGGTATTTTAAAAATTCTTGCACATTGAGAGGAAAAGAATCATTCACATCTAAAATATCTTTTGCTAGGCTAATTAAAAGTAAACGTTGAATATTAAAATATTTACACTCTAAAAATAAATGATCTAAATCACAAAAATTAGCAAAACAGTATTTACATATAGAATTATTATTAAGTTTAAGTCTGTACAAATGTGAAGGAAATTTACAATGTCCAATTCTTAATCTACATAAACTAGTAATAAATTCTCTGCCTGGATAGGTAGGGAGTTTTTCAAACCAAGCGATAGTACTGGGTACAGGAATAATTTTGGTGAGCCATTTTCCTTTGCTAAGACGGGAGGAATTCAATAACTTAATCCAACGCTTGTTTTGATTATCCTTTAAAAAGTTGACTAAATCTAGATGAGGTACTCTGTATTCCACGTTAGTTTTATCAGAGGCAGATTTGGCAAGAATGTCAACTAATTCATTGCCTAAAATGCCTGAATGCCCGGGTACCCAACAAAACTCTACCAAAATATCACTGCAATTACACAAATAAACTAAGTGCCTAAGCTCATAAATCAAGTAATTACAACTATTGCTTATAGATTTCTTCTCCAAAGTCGATAGTGCACTCAGTGAATCTGATAAGATAATTACTTTTGAGAAGACATTATTCTTGCGAATATTAATAACATACTGCAAAGCGAAAACCATTGCCAATATTTCTGCAGAATAAATAGAAAAGTAATTACAGCAAGAAAATACTTTGCCAGTTTTGTTAGAAGAATCATAAAAGGCAAAGCTTGTCCGATGGTTAGTTTTGGAGCCATCAGTATAAATTTGAATAAAATCTACTTTTTCCTCCATAAACTCATAAAAATCATATTTACAGGTAAATTTATTAGTTGTAACTGGAATGTGCATCAACATTGACTCGTAACTATAAGAAAAACAAGGTATATACTTATTCCAATAAACTACATCTTGAAATTTAAAATTCAAGTACGTGACAGAGTCAACGATAGAAGTGAAAACAGTAAGAGGTGTATCATTATACTCCGGTACTGTAAAATGTTCCAGAAGTCGGCCAGTTAGCACATTATCGAGACTAATTAAATTTAAACAAAATTTATCAGTAAGATAGCTTCTCCTTACAAATAGAGGAGTTACACCAGCCTCAACTTCTAAAGAGTTTATGGGTGATGACATCATAGCTCCAGTGATGATACGTAAAGCTCTATTTTGTATTATGTCAAGTTTTTGAAGTAAAGTTTTAGAAGCAGATGAGTAGAGAATACATCCATAATCAAACTGGCTGCGAACTAAAGATATGTATAATGTCTTGAGGCTCTTAGGATCAGAACCCCAACGCACTCCAACCAGAGATTTCAAAATGTTAAGACGTAACTCAGCTTTTTTACATATATATGTAACATGAGGACCCCAAGATAATTCACAGTCGAGTAAAATACCTAGATACAATTCTGAAGTTTTGAAAGGTAATAAAACCTGTTGGAAATATATCTTAGGACGGTTAATGTAATATGGACTAAACAACATAACTGAGCTCTTTTCGATGTTAACTTCAAGTTTAAGTTGGGAGCTTAGAATCATACTCAAAGATTCTAAAGCATTGTTCATTATAATTTCTCCTTGCCTTACGTTATCACATTCTGTGTAAATGACAAGGTCGTCGGCATAAAAAGAATATTTAACTGATTTCGGGATGGCTTTCATGAAGTTTACAATGCATAAAATAAAAATTAATGGAGAAATTACAGAACCTTGAGGAGTGCCCTTATATGTACGATTTGGACCATACAACTTTTTTTTGAGTTTTAAAAATATCGTACGGTTGTTTAAAAAGTGGAAAATCCAGAACAAAACCGAGCCAGGTATTCCTAGGGATCGAAGGCTTCTAATTAAATATTCATGATTTATGTTATCAAATGCGCCTTTTATATCTAGGAAGACCGCTAGAGTTAACTTATTACATTTGGAATTGTTTTGAATGTCACTTATAAGACAGCTCAGATTGTACATTGTATTTTTACCTTTACGAAAACCAAACTGATAGTCTGGAATTAAAGAATTATGTTCAATATACCATTCTAGGCGATTTTTTAACATAGTTTCGAAAATCTTTGCAAAACAAGATGTTAACGAAATAGGTCTAAAAGAATCTAATTCATTAACATCCCTGTTTGGTTTTTTGATGGGGACAACAAATTGAATTTTCCAAATAGGTGGAATAATCTTTTGCTTCCACATTTGGTTAAAAACATTCAAAAGGATGATTTGTACTTCATTTGGTAGATTTTTGATGACGGCGTAGGGTATGTAGTCAGGGCCAGGAGATGTGTTCTTCTTTTTACTATCTAACGAAGCTTCCAGTTCAAAAAGAGCAAAGGGTTCCTGAATCCATTGAGCGGATTCTGACCCCTGAACTAAAAAATTTAAGTAAAAATTTTGAGAATACTGAACATAATTTCCGGATGCTATTTTATTTAAATATGCATCGGCGTTGGAAGGGGTTTCAAAGAAATTAAGCGAATGAGTATTAGTACCTAATTTTGCAAATTTTAACCTTTTAATATGACTCCATACTACTTTTACAGGAGTCATTCTATTAAAAGAAGAACAGAGATTGACCCAACTAAGCTGCTTTTGCTCCGATAAGGTTCTTTTTTTCTTGGCGTCGAATTGTTTGTACAGGATATCATTTTCAAGTGTAGGATAACTTTTATATGATTTAAATGCAAGCGTGGATTGATTGACTGCCTGAGAGCAAATATCATTCCACCAAATTATAGATTTGCGTTTTTTAAAATGGCAATTATTTGAATTCTTAGGAAACAATAATAAAACGTCAGTTAGGTTTTCAATGAAGTCATCATAACTTATTAACGGTTCGTTATTTAGAGAGAAACTTGAAAATTTCCTCTCACAAAGTTCCTTAAACTCAGTCCAATCTATTTTATTAAAATTAATACTAGATAAGCAACCTGTGGTTAAATCATCGGAGTCTATCTCAGCTTGAGAACTTTGACTAGGTGAGGTACTATTATATAGAACGCCAACTATAATTGGGTAGTGATTGCTACTCATCAAGTCATCGTGAACAATGAAAGAACAACTAGAACTCACCGATGGTGAGGCAAATGCTAAATCCAAGACATTACCAGATTGACCGAAAGCCGCTACAGTAGTTTCAGTGAAATCACTCAGACAAACGAGGTTGCTATCATCTGCAAAAGAATTGATTATATTACCCCTGCCGTCGTTAAATCGTGAACCCCAGGACAAGTGGTGAGCATTAAAGTCGCCAATTATCAAGAAATTTTTACTTTTAATTTTGACGAAAGTGTCTGTCAACATATTCAAGTTAAATTTGCCATTAGGAGTAGGAGGAATGTACACAGAAAGAATTTCAATCGATATAGAACCAATTTTAACAGATATCAGTAAGTTTTGAAAATGATAATTCGAAGGTGTGTCAATTAGAGTGTATGTATACTTAGCTTTTATAGCCACTGCAATGCTTCCATGAAGCCGGTCAGCGTCATATCGAACGATGTGATACCCTGGCAATTTAAATGACTTCATAGGGTTCAACCAAGTTTCATTAAGCAGAATTATATCAATATTAGTATGAGTAACGATAAAGTGCTTTAACTGGTCAATTTTTGGTAATATACTACGACAATTCCAATGGAATATATTCAATTGATTAGCATTACAATTTGTGCTATCCATAGACTAATTAACTTGTAAAATTACTAATGAGCATTTCTTTTATGAGTTTAGAGGAAATAGTTGCATTAGCTTGAATTGGATCAGATCTTTTAATTGTTATATCTACAAGTGTTTTAGTCAAAATGTTTAATAAATCGTCAGAATTAAGTATATCAGTGAATAATGCCCTCTTTTGAGGCATGTTAATTAGTGTTCTCTTGTTTTTCTGATGTGTTGTTGGAGTGGATGTTTGAGAGAATGCAATAGTTGGCAAGGGATAATCTTGTATGGGTCTAGCGGCCATGCTAGCATAAGTCAATGTACCATTAATTTTATTTTTCAAGTCTTGTATTTTCGTTGCTTTCACAGGGCAAGATGTACTAATAGCCATGTGTGGGCCATTACAATTTGTACACTTAACATTGTCTTTATTATCACAGTCTTTAAAGAAATGATTACCAGAGCAGATGGAGCAAACCTGTGCACTCCTGCAAGAACCTCTGCTGTGGCCAAACTTGTAGCAGATAAAACATTGGCGAATTGGTTTGACGTATTCCTTGACATCAAACCAGATATAATCAAATGTCACATGGTCTGGGTGTGTCGAACTGAGGAATGTAATTAATACAGTTGGGGTTGGGACAAGCAAGCCATCAATGTTCTTTCTCATAAAACGTTTTACTCCTATAACCTCAGCAGTTGATTTGATATTAGACAATAAATCATGTTCAGTTATGTCTATTGGCGTTTTAATTATACCTTGACTCTCTAGGTGATCAAATGGAATAGAGGCTTTCCACTCATTTTCCACCAGTAATCGTTTATTTAATAGGAAAGAATTGGCATCCTTAAGGTTGTTAAAAAATATCTTCAACAGATGGTTACCTATAGGTTTAACAAACATTACCCCAGAGCAATTTATAGATCTTAAAATTTTATTTGCTTTCATTATATCCATTTTGGTCTTGTTAGTAGATGTGGATGATAAAAGTATTGGGTATTCCTTTTTGCCATTTTCTGTGTAAATATGATTGTAGTCTTTGAATAAGCCTCTTTTGGAGTTTACAATTGCAGCTGACATTTTTGGTGGTGAAGATTCATCTGCTGAGGAAAGTTTTCGTTTGTGGGCAGAAGCCCTACCACCACTGTCTTCAGTCATAACTTATTTTAACTTATTAACAATTATTTACACACTTAGATTATAGGTTTTATTTGAATTTAAACGAAGAAGGGCGACTATTACACAATTTTAGAAAATAATTATCGAAAAAGTCGCCACTACATTCGAAAGTTCGCGCCCTTTTTTTTCTCATTTGGTTTGTAAATTCATAAATAACTAATAGGAACATTTTTTTTTAAATATGGCCGTCCGCAAGCATTCGATCTAGAAAGTTTTAAAAAGGTCGTTCGTATTGTTCTTTTACAAATAACAATAAATGTTATAGTTATGTTTTCTTCTGTTATATTTTAGCTAATAATAACACAATAATATGGAGAAAGAGAGTTTTTGAGAATATCATAATAAAATTACTGTTGGTACTTAGGTTTTTTTTTATTTCTTACAGTTTGGTTGAATATATACAGTTATTCTATATTTTTAGGGCTTCATAGATAGGTAAGCTTTGTTTTTTTCTGATGTGTAACATATTGTCTTGTTGAAGTGAAAACTTCTTTAGCGGCGTTGGGTATAAAATCTTAAACTCGCGTCAGGGTCACGTGTCCTGATCGAAAAAGCGTAAGATTTTTTATCATCATCATCTTTACGTCGAACCCGGTCAATTTTTGAAGGAAAAATTTATTTTAGCGCGGTACGCATATTTTTAGATGAGATAAAATCTCTGGACTCGCGACCATAATCATCATCATCATCAAACGTTGATTCCGGTCATCTACAGGTCTTATTAAATAATGATGTGTAATCAATTAGGACTCTTTCAGTGTAGAATTATTTTTTATCATCATCATCTTTACGTCGATCCCGGTCAATTTTTGAAGGAAAAACTTCTTTTAGCGCGGTACGCATATTTTTAGATGAGATAAAATCTCTGGACTCGCGACCATTATCATCATCATCATCTAACGTTGATTCCGGTCATCTACAGGTCTTATTAAATAATGCTGTGTAATCAATTAGGACTCTTTCAGTGTAGATTTATTTTTCATCATCATCATCATTAACGTCGATCCCGGTCAATTTTTGAAGGAAAAACTTCTTTTAGCGCGGTACGCAATTTTTTAGATGAGATAAATCTCTGGACTCGCTACACCCCGTTACGATACGTAGCTATAGTGTGTGCATATATGCATGTACCAACGCGTCTAGATAAATAAATTATTAATAAATTGAGTTTTCACTTCTGTCGGCACTCCCGGAGTGGTTAGGATTTTTTTTTTTTTTTGAGCGCTCTCGATTTGTAGATTTTGTCAAACTCAAGTAGACATCTTTTCTTTCGATTGCTGAACATTTCTTTTTGTTTTAGTGTTTTTGGGAAAGAGGCGGAAATGTGTGCAAGCCGTGCTCCCGTAATTGACTTTTAAAATCCTACTAATATTATAAACGCAAAAATTTGTAATAATGGATGTTTGTTACTCTTTCACGCAAAATCTACTAATTGGATTTTGATGAAACTTTACAATAATATAGCTTACACATCAGAATAACACATAATAGGCTACTTTTTATCCCTAGAACATGTTCCTGTGGGAAACGGGAACGGGATAACTTCACCACGCATGCGGAGCCGCGGGCGTCAACTGGTAATGTATAAAAATTGATGTAGAAGTATGATAAAAGGGTCGTAGTCTTCAGTCAGCAGCCGTGAGTGAATGCTATAGGCTTTTTATAGATTAATTGATACCTAAATTACTTAATAGACCACTGTTACACAATTAAACCACAAGAAATCAAAGCAAATTAAACTACCAATTACAGTGTAAATTAGGTGTACGTTTCAAATTGTTTATTGCCGGGGATGTCCCCTAACGCATGGCAACACTGGGGTAACACGTTCAATTTGACGCAGAAGGGTAACTTATATTCAGTAACATATTGGAACACCATTAATTACGCAATTATGATGTTGAGATTTTAACAGAATATTCTACTAATAATACACGCGAAAGTTTGTAAGGATATTTGAATGAAATTTGAAACATCAATCCCCAATCACCTTGCATGGTCGATGGAAAGTGCTCTAAACGATATCCACGGAAATTAACGGCGGAGACTGTCACTGGCAATGATGTTATCCGCTGTATCGGCGTCGATCACCAGATGACAACGGTCGAGCTGTCACAACGAAAGTGAAAAGAATGGATTTCGTTGTCGACAACAGTTGGATTGTTCCATATTCGCCACTTATTTCTAAATCGTTCAAGACACATTGCAACGTTGAATACTGCAATTCAGTTAAGTCCATAAAATATATTTGCAAATATGTCACGAAAGGCAGTGATATGGCGGTTATTGGATTGCAATCCTCGAATACCAACGATGAAATTTCACGCTATCAAGTTGGTCGTTATGTGAACTGTAATGAAGCTATTTGGCGTATATTCGCATTTCCCATTCACGAACGTCATCCTACTGTTACGCATTTGGCGGTGCATCTGGAGAATGGTCAACGAGTATATTTCACGGCTTCGAATGCTACGCAACGTGCTGAAACACCTCCAGCAACTACATTGACCAGTTTTTTTGCAATCTGCCAAAGCGATCAGTCTGCACGAACTTTGCTTTACTCGGAGATGCCACGTTATTATACTTGGAATGCTTCATCGAAGAATTTTCAAAGACGGAAGCAAGGCGATGCGGTTCCTGGGTATCCAGATGTGCGTTCTACTGATGCTCTTGGTCGTATGTATACAGTTCATCCAAAGAATAATTAATGTTTCTATTTGCGGTTGTTGCTGGTAAATGTGCGTGGGCCAACGTCATTTGAGTCACTACGAACTGTTAATGGTGTAATATTCCCAACATATCGTGCTGCATGTGAAGAATTGAAGTTATTAGAAAACGATAGTCATTGGGATACGACAATCGCTGAAGCCATTATCTCTGCATCTCCAAGTCAGATACGCACATTATTCGCTATCATAATTTCGACATGTTTTCCATTAAACCCATGTAACCTGTGGCACAAATACAAGGATAATATGTGAGAAGATATTTTACATCAAATTCGTGTCAGTTCCAGAAATCACGATATTGAGATGAATGAGGAGATACATAATCGTGCTTTACTCTTGATCGAAGATATGTGTTACCTCATGTGCGGTAATTTATTAATCAGGTTAGGAATGCCAGCACCATATCGTGAAATGAATGACGCATTTAATCGAGAATTGGAACGGGAACGTGAATATGATAACCAGGAATTAGATTTAGTAGTTCAAACGAATGTACCCCTGTTGAATTACCAACAAAAGGAAGTTTATGATACTTTAATGAAGGCAATCGATGATGAAAATGTTGGTTTATATTTCCTAGATGCCCCTGGTGGAACTGGTAAGACATTCCTCATGTCATTAGTTTTAGCAACTGTTCGGGCGAGATCTAACATAGCGGTTGCAGTTGCTTCTTCTGGAATAGCAGCCACATTGTTAGAAGGATGCCGTACGGCTCATTCAGCATTCAAATTACCGTTAAATCTTCAAACTATTGAAGAACCAACGTGTAATATTGCAAAACACTCAGCAATGGCCAAAGTTTTAGCGGTATCGAAAATCATCATCTGGGACGAATGCACAATGGCGCATAAACGTGCATTAGAAGCACTTAACCGAACATTAAAAGATTTACGCAATGACTCGAGATGTTTTGGAGGAGCAATGGTTTTACTTTCTGGCGATTTCCGCCAAATACTGCCAGTAATTCCAAGATCTACGGCTGCCGACGAAATAAACGCTTGCCTCAAATCGTCAAATCTATGGCGCCATGTGAAGAAACTGCAACTGACAACAAACATGAGAGTTACATTGCTTAATGATACATCTGCTGAAGATTTCTCGGAGCAATTGCTGACTATCGGTAATGGTCAAGTACCTGTCGATGAATCGAGCGGATTAATATCATTTCCAAATAATTTCTGTAATTTTGTCTCATCAAAAGACGAACTTATCAACAATGTATTTCCAGAAATTATTTCTAACTACAAAAATTATGAATGGATGAGTGAGCGAGCAATTTTAGCGGCAAAGAATAAAGATGTAGATGACCTAAACTAAATAATTCAAAATAAAATCATTCCCGACAAAACCGTGATGCAAGAAGAATACGAAATACTGCAAATGAAAGGACTGAAGAAGAACAAGAAATTGCACGTGAACAGCGCCGCGATAGTATGGCTCGACTTCGTGCTTCTCAATCACGAGAGCAAAGTGAAGCAGCCCGTGAAACAGCTCGGTTGGCAATGCAGAATCGTCGAGCGAACAACAGAGGTCAACAAATAGATAATTTGCGACGCAGAACAAGATATTTATCAAGTGCTGATTTGAATCGAGCAGCGTTTCAATACGATTGCAGCAATGATTACAGCTTGCATCCTAGCGTTTGCATTGGGCAAATGGACGTAGTTTGCGAGTATTGTGGTGCATTAAAGTTTTCCGGAGAAACGCCTGGATTATGCTGCCTTAATGGTAAAGTGAAATTGCCATTGTTGACTCCGCCACCTGAGCCATTGTATTCATTACTTTGTGGCGAAACACAAGAATCACGCCACTTTCTTGCAAATACTCAAAAATACAATAATTGTTTCCAGATGACGTCATTTGGGGCAGATATTAATATTAATAATATTAATATTATTAATTGAATGATTGATGTAGAAATTTAATTTTTTTTTGTATTTTTTCCAATAAAAAAAAATCTGCTTATTTATTGACATTAAGGCGAAACAAAGTTCGCCGGGTCAGCTAACGTCATTTGAGTCACTACGAACTGTTAATGGTGTAATATTCCCAACATATCGTGCTGCATGTGAAGAATTGAAGTTATTAGAAAACGATAGTCATTGGGATACGACTATCGCTGAAGCCATTATCTCTGCATCTCCAAGTCAGATACGCACATTATTCGCTATCATAATTTCGACATGTTTTCCATCAAACCCATGTAACCTGTGGCACAAATACAAGGATAATATGTCAGAAGATATTTTACATCAAATTCGTGTCAGTTCCAGAAATCACGATATTGAGATGAATGAGGAGATACATAATCGTGCTTTACTCTTGATCGAAGATATGTGTTACCTCATGTGCGGTAATTTATTAATCAGGTTAGGAATGCCAGCACCATATCGTGAAATGAATGACGCATTTAATCGAGAATTGGAACGGGAACGATTTATTATTTGATTCTGCATTGCCAACCGAGCTGTTTCACGGGCTGCTTCACTTTGCTCTCGTGATTGAGAAGCACGAAGTCGAGACATACTATCGCGGCGCTGTTCACGTGCAATTTCTTGTTCTTCTTCAGTCCTTTCATTTGCAGTATTTCGTATTCTTCTTGCATCACGGTTTTGTCGGGAAAGATTCGATCGTCTTGGTCGCGGCATTATTAATTAAACTTCACTTCACCTAAAAACTTAAATTTTCAACCATACCGAGTTTTATAGTTCACTTCACTGTTTATACGAATGGGCAATTTGGCAATAATGTTAATTATTTATTTAATAGAAATAGTTTTATTAAATAAAAAAAATACAAATACAAATAATTACAAATAATAATAATTACAAATATCAAATTGTCATCCATACGTCATTATACGTCAATTTTTTTATTCCAAGTCTGATTCTTTTTTGTTATACCACTTTTTATAGTTACTGACGTTACATGTCAAGTCAATGTACACGGGAATGATGTCGAACGGGATAAAAAGTAAAAACTACCTCCCTGCCAATTTTCAGCTAAATCGGTTCAGCCGTTCTTGAGTTATAAGTGAAGTAACTAACACGACTTTCTTTTATATATATATAGATAGCATAATTATTTTAATTTAGTAGCATTCTATATAAGTACAAAAATAAATACCTTAAATGTCGTATTAAATCTCCGTTCTTCGATATATATAGTTTATGTTTTTATTATGTTTATTTTATTATAAGCTGGTAATTTGGAAATACATATCATTATGAAAATAAACAAATAAATACAATTGAAAGATACTTCAATTGTATTTATCTGTATAGATATATCTAGAAGTCGATATATTTACTAAACCAATCATTCGGGATCCGTAATCGATAAACAAAAATAAACACATACGGTGTTAAAACCACTCTGAGCCGAATAAATCCACCCTAATCCGCTTAAATCCGAATTAATAGTCTGTCAAATTGCCGGTAGGGGGCGCCATAGCAGCAGCTGAGACCGTTCTTGTGAGCTAATATCTATTTTTTGTTCGTTAAATCAACGCTTGTCTTTGAGATAAATGGCTGCTAGTTTATTATTTTGATTTTTAGACGGTATTCATTTAACACTTGATTATTTTTATTTAAAAATAGATTATTTTAAGCCTACAACTATACATAAATATAGTACTGTGAAAATATAATATTGTGGGGTCGTTTTTTTACTCCGTCCAGTCCAAAGTAACTATTTAAAACTATAACGCTGTATCTCCGACGGGATAATCAGAGAGAACAGATCGCCAGGCTTCGCGATCCATACATATTTGTTTCGCTTCCTGTAGATTCATTAATCGCCATATATATGCACGTCTGGGTATCCGAGTACTTTTGACTTTTCCGTTTTTGAGCAATCTGCTCACGTGGTCTTCATATGTCTCGGCCTACCCTGACTCCTTCTACCCTCTATTTTGGTATAAGAAATATTCTTCGTCAATCGTTTCTCACTCATTTACTCAGGTTTTATTCCGCGTACGCTTATATTGTGGGATGAACTCCCTGCCTGGGTTTTCCCGAACGTCTACAGTATGGGGTTCTTCATAAGGAGTCTTAGAAGAGGCATATAAAGAGTAGACAGCGCGAATGCTGCACCTCTGATGTTGCAAACGTCTATAGGCTACGGGGACCAGTTTCCTTTAGGTGGGCCGTAAGCTTTTCTGCCACCTCAGTGATACAAAAAAAAATATTTTGACGTGATCAAACCAACGGAGCTCCATTTTTATGTCAAATACTATGTACTTTACGTTCAGGGGTTTGTGTCCAGTCTTCCTGCTCTTGACCTTGTCGGTTCTCATGGCCCGGTTAGTCTTCTTATTACCTTATATCTTCGTCTTTTATGCCGTAATCAAGTGTAGTCTTAAGTCAAAGTCAGTCTTGCTCAGTATTGTGGTAGAAGCGTTACCGTAGCTTTCAGTGGAATTTGCGCGGCAAGATGTAAAATCGCATTTCACTACGATATAAATTATTTATAGCATGTTGAATTGTTGACACAACTTTTATATCTAAGGCTGGCCGCATACGGTCGGAATCCGTATTCGATTTCCGAATTCGTCTTCCGTGTTCGAAATTCAGTGGGCCTAGCGCAGACGTTCGTTTTTTTTTGCGTTCGGAATATTATACTACCAGTACGAACGTACAAACGGATTATATTACGTAAGGAAAAAACGAGTGTGTGCGGCAGTCAATGCATATCACACGCCTTACGGGGAGTAAGGCGTGATAGATAAATAATAAGGGGTGGCAGAGGCATATTATATGCCCACTTTTCACCATTTGTATTCCTGTCCCACGTAATAGGTGGTGAGCCCATTGCCATTTTAAATTTAATTAAAGAGATTTATCATTTTATTTTTTAGTTTAGACATGGCGTCTAATTTTAATTTGTATCCTGTGTAACGGAATCTTTGAACGTGATTTTCATCCCTTTCAAAACGATGGATTGAATTGAAACTTTGCACACATATCTATCAAGGATCGACGTCAATGCAATAATAAATATTAGATGACTTTTAAAATCCTTTTGAAAATAATAGAATAAATAAAAAACAAGCTTTTACCTAAAGACGTAAATGGTCTAAGAATAATCAAACAAAAAGATAAAAAAAAATTTAAATGTGATTAGAAAAAAATGAAATTTGACTCTACCAATATACCAATGCCAAGAAAGTATTTATAATACCTACTTAGAAGACATCAAGAAAAATTTCAATGGGCTCACCACCTATTAGGTACGTGGGACAGGAATACACAGTGAAAAGTGGGCATTTAATATGCCTTCTGTCACTCCGCCGGGGATAAGGCGTGGTAGATAAATAAAAAAGACAAATGTTCAGTCTCAAGCTTAACCAGTGTCTTCTCACTTGCCGGGTGAGACGCTTTACCAGCTAGGCTACCGAGACTCCTTTAAAACCGACGAATACCTATAAACGTGTACCCATAAACTTACTTAAAAGAGTACAAGAGTACTACTTATTTTTATGTAGTCTCAAATGTTCTATTTCTTTAGACTGACTAGGTGCTTTTAACAATAGATCTACCCCTAGAAGTAACCACTTCTGGGGTAGATCTACTCTTAATAGCGCATAGTAACTTTTTGCGATTTTCAATAATGAGGTTTGCTTATATAGTTGTCTACCTTAATGTACTACCAAATACTGCTACCACACACACATTACATACCTCCTTTTTGTAAAAGCTTGGTAACTTAGAGAGCAGCCTCACAGTTCATGAACTGACTGAAAAATCTAACGATAAAACGCAATAACGAAGAAAATAAAAACAATTCAAACTTGGCGCATTCTTTATTAAAACTTTCAAATGGGTAGATAAGTACATATCAGCAAATCAAAACATTAAAAACGATTAAATTTGGCAATGTCAGCCATTTAGTTCTTGTTTCGCGCCAAAATTAGCTTCATACGTTTGGATACAGACTCAACGGATAAACTGTTATCATTGTCGGTGAACTGGCGGTACAGCAACCCTGTTTTATTATCTGGTTAAGTCTAAACGGATATAGAACGTAACTGCGAAGTCAATTTTGCCAACATTGTACCTACTTATTAAGGTATTTTTTCCACTCTTAGTTACTATTTGGCGCTATATGAAAATCTGTCCCACGTAATAGGTGGAGAGGCCATTGCCGTGTTGAAATAGACAGACGCAATTTGTGGCTACCTGCTGTTGAAATTTTTCAAACCTAGGCCTTCTACTTGGCTTAACGACGAGATACTGGCTACCGGGACCAACGGCTTAACGTGCCTTCCGAGCACGGAAACGCTCGCAAATATAATGCCACAAAGTGGTCACCCATCGGCGACCAGCCAAAACGAAACTTGATTAACGCAGTGATCGTTTACAGAACACTGAGTCCGCGGGGCCAAGATGATTTTTTGTTGTATTTATAAAGTAGACCAAGTGCGAGTCGAACTCGTGAACGAAGGGTTCCGTACCATTACCATTAACTAAGTAGGTATAAAATTGGCAAAATATATCCATGTCTGATGTATGGGAGCCCCACTTAGTATTTATTGACTGAGGAGGTAAGCGAAGCAAGCCGACGAAAGTCTCCGTTTTAACTCCACTGGTACGGGAAAAATGCTATAGATGTCCGACCGTCCATCCGTCCACTCGGTGTACAGGTCGGCTTTTGTAATCGGATTTGCAAGCAACTTGCCATGGACAATCCTTGATGTAGCCAACAACTTTTAGCGAGGGGGTTTTCGATCGGGGGGGGGGGGGTGGAGGCAGGGGAAGGGAAATGGTCCGCGCTCAAAACGAAAAAAACAAATGTTAAATTTTGTTTTTAATAATAAAAAACATAAAAGTTGCTCCGAAGTCTACGGTTCACAGAACCACTAGTTTTATTCTGGTAATACTCATCAATGACTATTACAATATAGTGAAGAATTTCAACTTGTTTCGATACTGTTTGAAGTTCAGTGGCTAGAACATTGCCCTGGTTAGGCAAAGGTCACGGGTTCAATACCCGTCTCGAACCACGTTGTCTTTTTTCATGTTTTTTTTATTTTATTCTGTTTTTACCATTTATTGTTATAGCGGCACCGATTTTTGACTTTCATCTTCTATGAAAATCACGGTTTATGAGATACAGCCTGGTGACAGACGGGATGGACAGACAGACAGCGGAGTCTTAGTAATAGAGTCCCGTTTTACACCTTGGCTACGAGTCCTAAAAAAAAAATACAAAATGTCCTTTTAACCATTTTACGGAACGGTCAACACATGGTTCATTTAAATATATTAAATGGCGTTTGCCAATATACCAATTTTAATAATCGTGCCTGATTTATTTCACTGCTTACGGAAGTTCAATTTATTATTATGATAGGACTAGATGACCCTCCCCGGCTTCGCCCGTGACATACTTAGAAAACTCCCGTTGCACCTATTTAATCCCATTGCTTATAAATTCTACAATAATGCATAAAATTTGCCCGATTAGTCGACATTTAAGATTACTGCTCCGCTCTCCAGGGTAGTAGCATTATGATATATAGTCCATAGCCTTCCTCTGTAAATGGGCCAAAGCCCTATAATAAATCTTTTTGTGTTGCATTGATGCAAGATGTTTTTCAAATCCGACCAGTAGTTCTTGAGATTAGCGCGTTCAACCAAACAAACAAAAAAACTCTTCAGCTTTATATACGAGGGTGGATCCAAAAGTTCGTGGCCTAACATAGATAAAGCAATGCATTTTTTAAAAAATCTACCCTCTATCTGTACTATGGTTATTCAGTAGCAAGTGAGCAAAGTTCGGTTCAGTTAGTGCGCGCGAATTTTTTTTTGTGAATATTTGTTTAGAGTATCGGAAAAGATTTTCAAGAATGAACAAAATCGTTCGAAATTGTTCATTCTTAAAAATATTTTCCGATATCGCGCAGTGATTAAGTACCTGCATAAAAAAGGTCTATCACCAAAACATATTCATGATGATATGGTGAGCACATTAGGAAAATCTGCTCCATCCTATTCCGGTGTAAAAAAATGGGTAGCTGAGTTTAAGCGAGGTCGGGAGAGCGTTGAAGATGATCCTAGGTGTGGAAGGCCTTCAACGTCTACCACCAAGGAAAACATCGATAAAATATGTGATCTTATACTAAATGACCAAAGATTGACCATCAATAAGATAGCTGAGATCACAGGCATCGGTTATGGTCGGGTTCAAAACATCATAACTCAAAAACTGGGGTTCCATAAGGTTTCTGCTCGTTGGGTGCCTAGGTTGCTTTCAGTCGAACAAAAACGCGTTCACTTCACAATTTCGCGTGACTGTTTGGAGCTTTTTGAGGCAGATCCCGAGGATTTTTTATCCCGGTTTGTTACTATGGATGAAAGCTGGGTTCACCACCATACTCCCGAATCCAAGCAACAATCGAAACAATGGAAAAGATCCGTCTCACCCACTCCGAAGAAAGCTAAGGTCGTTTTGTCGAGTAACATTATCATTTATTTCCGAATTTAAAGAAACATTTAGGTGGTCTGAAATTTTCAACCAAAATAGAGTTCATAGATGCAGTAAATGGTTATTTTGACGACCTTCGGGAATCATTTTTTTTGAAGGTACAAATAAGTTGCAGTTCAGATAGAAGAAGTGCATTGAACTAGATGGTGACTATGTAGAAAATAAAAAAGACGTGTGGCACTCGGAGACTGCCGCGGTAAAGCTATTGCATAGCATACCTTTGTTTTTCTTTGATATTACTTCAAGTTACACTAAAAAAAACAAAAAAAAAAACTAAAAAAAAAAGTACTCTCACCCTCACCCCTCACTCTCAACCTCACTCTCACACTCACACTCACTATCATCACGTCTCGATCAGTGCGAGCTTCGTACAATCTTACCATATAATATATGTACATACACGTTAAGCCAACGCTCGGCCGTGCTCGGTGAACTTCGTGTGACCTCGTTTCGACCTTCGTTATAGGTTTATTTCCTTACGGAATTTCTTGATTAAAGCCCACTCAAAGCCCGCGATAAAAACTATGCAATAGCTTAAAAATAATTTACACCCACGTTTATTTGATTTTCATGGTCAGGTTACGAACTTTTGGATTTACCCTCGTATTAGTATAAATTAATATTTATAACTTATGTATAATTGCTCTGAAATGATGTATACAGCGATTTTACTGCAGTTTTATAGGTGTTAAAATAAGTTGATATATTTAAATTTAATTTTACAGTAGCTGACACTAATGGTTTTTTGTTTTCACGGGAAATGCCTTTACGTATCGTCATCCCTGCTGCGGGGGCAACAGGGACGGTGTGTGAGGTTCCCGGCCCGTGGGAGAGTCCTACCCTCTAAACCCCGCGGTGTTCCGCCTCACCTTAAAACCGGCTCGCAGGGTAGCCCTGAGGTTAAATCACTGCGAGTTGGCAAGATGACACTAATGGTTACAATACTATATCTATATATTTTTTAAATTTGTTTGACGCTAAAACTATAAATGCATTATCTTCAAAATGCATTTTTTTTTAATATTATTTCACGTCTGTTTCAAGGCCTCGTTTTCAAATTCGGCATAATTCGTGATTTTAAAAAAAATGGGAATCAATTTTGTTGCAAAGACTTATAACTAGACTGTGCACTACGGCGAAAATTTCGGACCGCGTGATAGGGGTTCTCGGTGGTATTAGTGTCCCTTTCTAAACAGAACACAGGACGAATTGCTTGAACGATTGATTGAACTCTCAGGGTCGTATTACAGAAACTAACTCAAGTCACACATAAACGGAATTTAGCAGATTGACACTTGAGTGCTAAATCTAGACATAAGCATGTGGTTTATTATAGAACTATCCCCATACTCAGATCGGTGAAAAGTAACCTTGAGTAAATATCCAAATCTCCAATCGCCAGAATACGCATTGGAATGTTGCAAGCCTAAAAACAGTCTGTTTTCTATTACATTTTTATTCCTTACATATTTTGTTTTCATTCCACGCAGCTTACTTTTTGATATTTATGTTTCAAAAGCTTATTTTTTATTTACTTTTTTCATTGAAATGATTTAGGGTCGTATTATAGAACCTTACTCAAGCCTCAAGTATTACTTAGAACTAGTTTTAAGCTGAGCTTTTATTATAGAACCTTACTCGATTCGTGAAACGTCAATCTAGAATCACCTGAGAGCTGTCACAGTGAAATGACGTTTGATTCATATTATAGAACAGTGCTCAAGTGTCATTTCAGTAATCCTTTATTTTTATAGTTTAACAATAAAGTTCATCAGGGACCGAATTTTTTGCCTGAATATACGTGCTGTGATGTCGTGTCTATCACTTGATGTTTGTCCGGGAAGCAGCAATTGAGTAATTTCTATCCATTTTGGATTGCAGGTAAAAGTAATAAAGAGATCGGGCCGACCGTAATGACGAACATATGTCATTGCATCTTGTGCATATTCATGCATATGACGTGGACTACCAATGTATGTCGCCGGCAGAATAGTTAATCGACCAATATTAGCTGCATTTCCTTCAGTACTAACTGCATCACGTAAATGGATGTACTTTTCAGAACGCAGTTTGGCTTGGTTCAACCTAATGAATGTTAAACGTTCCGTTTCTATTTTTACATACATGTCAACGCAATACTGCTGAAACAATCGACGAAACTGCAGCAAATAGTTGTCAGCATTTTGACGAATCATCAAAGGATATGCGTAATAATTCATTGAGCTAACTTTCTTTGTAGTTTCTTCACCTGAAATTAAAAATTTGATAATTAACCATTTCAAAGGCAAATTTTAAAGGCAAACAATACAGACATTAACCATTTTTTTAATAAGCATTATTTTAAATCAGTGTCTTTCACAAATAAATGAAATAAATTTTGATACTGATACTCACCATTCAATGGATTTTTCATTTTAATATTAAAATAATATCCATCTTCTCCTTGCCAAAACATCAGCGGGTATTGCAATGTGTCAAATGATCGATGAGTTTCAGATATTTGTTGCAGTTGCCCAGTATCGCGCCGTGTAAGCACAATATCGCGTTTTTCCAATTGTTCACCAACAATCAGGATGGCAACTTCGTCTACTGTTGGAGCATTAAATGTCCTTTCGTGTGTTCCAGATGGTCGTTTATCTGCTTTGATAACAACTTTATAGTCATCACTTGGCATGCGCTCTAAAGCACTCTTAAACAACCTGACCAACGCATGATGTTCATGAAGCAGACACTGCAAGTCTTGAAGAATTGCTCGCTTCATTCCTGCATTGATCTCTAGGCGTCGATCAAGTTGTTCTTCCATGTTGCCCATGAAATATATTTGTAAAAATTTATTCTGTGTATCTTCGAAAGGTAGTAATGATCCAATTCGATGATGAATCTGTCCTTGTATCTACAAAATAAAAACCAGACAGTATTAACTGGGTTATAAACACTTTTTTCGGTGGGAGAGTAGAGATCAGAATTAGCAAATGGTACATAGGTACCAATAGATAAAGTAAGTTATTCTTTTTTTTTTTTGCATTTGCTGAGTTTACATTTCTGTCGGCACAAATTTTTTCAATTCTTTTTCCGATACGACCTAACCACACAAATTTTGAAGAATTAAAATTATAAAAAAAGACATTCAAACCCCGAAATAAACATTTGTTGTTGAACACATGTAATAGAACACATGTATTAGATCCTGAAAAACAAGATCTCATCGCAGTCTCGCGCGGCAGTCGCATATAGTACACCACCAAGGCAGTCAAAAATAACACCTTTATTCCCAAATGGGTAGACAGGGGCATACCATACACCCACATTTCACCGTATGCATATTTGCCCATTTTTATCTAGAATTGTGAATTGCAAATAGAACTTATATTTAATCTTAAATGTATTAACAAACAAAACCTTAAAATAGGGCTAAAAGCAATTCAGATAAGTAGTTCAGCTACACATAAAAAAGCTATTTGAAGAAATAATACAAATAAAAGCAGCGGTTCGAGCGTCTGTGTAACTTTGGCCTCGGTCCTTTGAGCGTCAAACTACAACAAACTGGCAACTAAAATCAAGTTGCCACTATCAGTAAGATAATTATTGCTGCAATTGTATTGAAACGCTGCTCGATTCAAATCAGCACTTGATAAATATCTTGTTCTGCGTCGCAAATTATCTATTTGTTGACCTCTGTTGTTCGCTCGACGATTCTGCATTGCCAACCGAGCTGTTTCACGGGCTGCTTCACTTTGCTCTCGTGATTGAGAAGCACGAATTCGAGCCATACTATCGCGGCGCTGTTCACGTGCAATTTCTTGTTCTTCTTCAGTCCTTTCATTTGCAGTATTTCGTATTCTTCTTGCATCACGGTTTTGTCGGGAAAGATTCGATCGTCTTGGTCGCGGCATTATTAATTAAACTTCACTTCACCTAAAAACTTAAATTTCAACCATACCGAGTTTTATAGTTCACTTCACTGTTTATACGAATGGGCAATTGGGCAATAATGTTAATTATTTATTTAATAGAAATAGTTTTATTAAATAAAAAAAATACAAATACAAATAATTACAAATAATAATAATTACAAATATCAAATTGTCATCCATACGTCATTACATATCTGTCATTATACGTCAATTTTGTTATTCCAAGTCTGATTCTTTTTTGTTATACCACTTTTTATAGTTACTGACGTTACATGTCAAGTCACACGGGAATGATGTCGAACGGGATAAAAAGTATCCTATGTCCTTCTCCTGGCTCTAAACTACCTCCCTGCCAATTTTCAGCTAAATCGGTTCAGCCGTTCTTGAGTTATAAGTGAAGTAACTAACACGACTTTTTTTTATATATATATAGATATATAGATAGCATAATTATTGTAATTTAGTAGCATTCTATATAAGTACAAAAACAAATACCTTAAATGTCGTATTAAATCCCCGTTCTTCGATATATATAGTTTATGTTTTAATTATGTTTATTTTATTATAAGCTGGTAATTTGGAAATACATAACATTATGAAAATAAACAAATAAATACAATTGAAAGATACTTAAATTGTATTTATCTGTATAGATATATCTATAAGTCGATATATTTACTAAACCAATCATTCGGGATCCGTAATCGATCAACAAAAATAAACACATACGGTGTTAAAACCACTTTGAGCCGAATAAATCCACCCTAATCCGCTTAAATCCGAATTAATAGTCTGTCGAATTGCCGGTAGGGGGCGCCATAGCAGCACCTGAGACCGTTCTTGTGAGCTAATATCTATTTTTTGTTCGTTAAATCAACGCTTGTCTTTGAGATAAATGGCTGCTAGTTTATTATTTTGATTTTTAGACGGTATTCATTTAACACTTGATTATTTTTATTTAAAAATAGATTATTTTAAGCCTACAACTATACATAAATATAGTACTGTGAAAATATAATATTGTGGGGTCGTTTTTTTACTCCGTCCAGTCCAAAGTAACTATTTAAAACTATAACGCTGTATCTCCGACGGGATAATCAGAGAGAACAGATCGCCAGGCTTCGCGATCCATACATATTTGTTTCGCTTCCTGTAGATTCATTAATCGCCATATATATGCACGTCTGGGTATCCGAGTACTTTTGACTTTTCCGTTTTTGAGCAATCTGCTCACGTGGTCTTCATATGTCTCGGCCTACCCTGACTCCTTCTACCCTCTATTTTGGTATAAGAAATATTCTTCGTCAATCGTTTCTCACTCATTTACTCAGGTTTTATTCCGCGTACGCTTATATTGTGGGATGAACTCCCTGCCTGGGTTTTCCCGAACGTCTACAGTATGGGGTTCTTCAAAAGGAGTCTTAGAAGAGGCATATAAAGAGTAGACAGCGCGAATGCTGCACCTCTGATGTTGCAAACGTCTATAGGCTACGGTGACCAGTTTCCTTTAGGTGGGCCGTAAGCTTTTCTGCCACCTCAGTGATACAAAAAAAAATATTTTGACGTGATCAAACCAACGGAGCTCCATTTTTATGTCAAATACTATGTACGGTACGTTCAGGGGTTTGTGTCCAGTCTTCCTGCTCTTGACCTTGTCGGTTCTCATGGCCTGGTTAGTCTTCTTATTACCTTATATCTTCGTCTTTTATGCCGTAATCAAGTGTAGTCTTAAGTCAAAGTCAGTCTTGCTCAGTATTGTGGTAGAAGCGTTACCGTAGCTTTCAGTGGAATTTGCGCGGCAAGATGTAAAATCGCATTTCACTACGATATAAATTATTTATAGCATGTTGAATTGTTGACACAACTTTTATATCTAAGGCTGGCCGCATACGGTCGGAATCCGTATTCGATTTCCGAATTCGTCTTCCGTGTTCGAAATTCAGTGGGCCTAGCGCAGACGTTCGTTTTTTTTTGCGTTCGGAATATTATACTACCAGTACGAACGTACAAACGGATTATATTACGTAAGGAAAAAACGAGTGTGTGCGGCAGTCAATGCATTTCTATAGATTAGATTTGATGCATTCAAGTCTACGTAAGCGGAAAACGAATTCGAAAATCGAATACGGATTCCGAAAGTATTTGGCCAGCCTAAGAATCTATCATTTTTTCACATTAAACTCAATTCATCATACCTGACCATAATAAACATTTACAACTTTCTTTTCAAAAGGTTCTGTCGAACGAACAATTTTCCCGCCTTTTGGTTAGAGAAGATACAAATAATTGTTTTTTTTTAATTTGTCAAAGCAACTGACATAAAACCAAACGCGTTTTATGACTAGTTTCAAACCACCTTGCGGTAGTTTTATTTGTTTTTTTAGTGTCATACGTAATTAGTATACTACCGCAATTCTTTGACATCGATATGACAATAAGTGAACGTATGGATTTAAAAAAAAAGTTTTTGGAAAGAGCGGCATCTTTTATAATTAGATACGCTTCAAAATTTATTTAAAAGTTTACTTAGTCTTACTGTGCATCGTAAATGTTTTACAACAAATTATTGGTAATTATTTTTTGATGTCTCTGCAAGGCTGCCAGCGCAAAGAGAATAGCCTTATTGAAGTTATTCTTATTTTGTTACGATAGGGAAAAATGATGAGAGTAAATTTTTAAGATGCGCACGAAGGACGTCACGAAAAACCAATACCCTGTAGTTAACTGAAAGTGTTTCCATGACATCTTATAACTACATTCAAAGTAGTTTACAAACACCCTGAAGGTAGCTAACAGTCAACATTTTAGTTTTTGTACAAACGTAAGGCGAAAAATAAAATATTTAAAAAGTTATTTTTTTCACGTTACGCCAAAGAAATATGACTTCTAACGCGTGTACATAACTACACACACACAGTTTTTTTTTCTACTAGACTTATCGACAGGCTTTTTGCCCGAGTCAAGGAATTTGCATCTTCCTTGTTTGCATTTGTGACTAGTAGACGACTAGACGCCCAGTGGATACGCCCGAGTCTTTGAGATTACGGGGATAGGTAAAATATGGCCTAAGTAAGTTACTTCTTAAAACATAAGCTATCTGTCAGTGAAAGTCTGGTTAAAATCGGTCCAGCATTTCAGAGATTACGGAACAAACAGACTACAGGCAGACAGAAAAGCAGTCAACAATTTTAAAAGCCTATGTGTTATTCTGATGTTTAAGATTTAGGATTACTGTAAAGTTTGATCAAAATCCGTTCAGTATTTTTGCGTGAAAGAGACATAAATCCTCATCCAAATATCCTTACAAACTTTCGCGTGTATTATTAGTAGAATATTCTGTTAAAATCTCAACATCATAATTGCGTAATTAATGGTGTTCCAATATGCTACTGAATATAAGTTACCCTTCTGCGTCAAATTGAACGTGTTACCCCAGTGTTGCCATGCGTTAGGGGACATCCCCGGCAATAAACAATTTGAAACGTACACCTAATTTACACTGTAATTGGTAGTTTAATTTGCTTTGATTTCTTGTGGTTTAATTGTGTAACAGTTGTCTATTAAGTAATTTAGGTATCAATTAATCTATAAAAGGCCTATAGCATTCACTCACGGCTGCTGAATGAAGACTACGACCCTTTTATCATACTTCTACATCAATTTTTATACATTACCAGTTGACGCCCGCGGCTCCGCATGCGTGGTGAAGTTATCCCGTTCCCGTTTCCCACAGGAACATGTTCTAGGGATAAAAAGTAGCCTATTATGTGTTATTCTGATGTGTAAGCTATATTATTGTAAAGTTTCATCAAAATCCAATTAGTAGATTTTGCGTGAAAGAGTAACAAACATCCATTATTACAAATTTTTGCGTTTATAATATTAGTAGGATTTTAAAAGTCAATTACGGGAGCACGGCTTGCACACATTTCCGCCTCTTTCCCAAAAACACTAAAACAAAAAGAAATGTTCAGCAATCGAAAGAAAAGATATCTACTTGAGTTCGACAAAATCTACAAATCGAGAGCGCTCAAAAAAAAAAAAAACCTAACCACTCCGGGAGTGCCGACAGAAGTGAAAACTCAATTTATTAATAATTTATTTATCTAGACGCGTTGGTACATGCATATATGCACACACTATAGCTGCGTATCGTAACGGGGTGTAGCGAGTCCAGAGATTTATCTCATCTAAAAAATTGCGTACCGCGCTAAAAGAAGTTTTTCCTTCAAAAATTGACCGGGATCGACGTAAAGATGATGATGATAAAAAATAATTCTACACTGAAAGAGTCCTAATTGATTACACAGCATTATTTAATAAGACCTGTAGATGACCGGAATCAACGTTTGATGATGATGATGATTATGGTCGCGAGTCCAGAGATTTTATCTCATCTAAAAATATGCGTACCGCGCTAAAAGAAGTTTTTCCTTCAAAAATTGACCGGGATCGACGTAAAGATGATGATGATAAAAAATAATTCTACACTGAAAGAGTCCTAATTGATTACACAGCATTATTTAATAAGACCTGTAGATGACCGGAATCAACGTTAGATGATGATGATGATTATGGTCGCGAGTCCAGAGATTTTATCTCATCTAAAAATATGCGTACCGCACTAAAAGAAGTTTTTCCTTCAAAAATTGACCGGGATCGACGTAAAGATGATGATGATAAAAAATAATTCTACACTGAAAGAGTCCTAATTGATTACACAGCATTATTTAATAAGACCTGTAGATGACCGGTATCAACGTTAGATGATGATGATGATTATGTTCGCGAGTCCAGAGATTTTATCTCATCTAAAAATATGCGTACCGCGCTAAAAGAAATTTTTCCTTCAAAAATTGACCGGGATCGACGTAAAGATGATGATGATAAAAAATCTTACGCTTTTTCGATCAGGACACGTGACCCTGACGCGAGTTTAAGATTTTATACCCAACGCCGCTAAAGAAGTTTTCACTTCAACAAGACAATATGTTACACATCAGAAAAAAACAAAGCTTACCTATCTATGAAGCCCTAAAAATATAGAATAACTGTATATATTCAACCAAACTGTAAGAAATAAAAAAAAACCTAAGTACCAACAGTAATTTTATTATGATATTCTCAAAAACTCTCTTTCTCCATATTATTGTGTTATTATTAGCTAAAATATAACAGAAGAAAACATAACTATAACATTTATTGTTATTTGTAAAAGAACAATACGAACGACCTTTTTAAAACTTTCTAGATCGAATGCTTGCGGGCGGCCATATTTAAAAAAAAATGTTCCTATTAGTTATTTATGAATTTACAAACCAAATGAGTATAATACATTTTTAAAGCAATTAGTGTGCTTTTTATATACTTACTTTTTTAATAAAGTGAAAACTACAGGATTCGGGACGGTTTGGTTAAGCAAAAGTCCACCTTGAAGGCTGAAATTATGACTTTAAATTTATGATAAAAGTATCTACTTAGGAGTTAGCATACTAAGTAATTGCTTTTCACATTTGTTTGAAGCGCACGTGGCCACTCGGACTTAGTGTTCTGTAAACGATCACCGCGTTAAGCAACTTTCGCTGTGGCTGGTCACGGTTGGGCTTTGTAGCATTTACATTTACGAGCGTTTCCGTGCTTCGGATGGCACGTTAAACCGTTGGTCCCGGTTGCCAGTATCATAGGAGTCGTTTAACCCAGTTGAAGGCCTAATGGGTGGCTTGAAAATTTTCAACAGCAGGTAGCCATAATCTGCGTCTGTCTATTTCAACACGTCAATAGGCTCACAACCTAATACGTGGGACAGGAATACACACGGTGAAAAGTGGGTGTATAAGATGCCTCTGCCACCTCTTCGAGGATAAGGCATGATAGATAAACAAAAAAAATAGTTTTCAGAGGTCACGTGTAAAAGTCCCGTCCCGAATCGAGTTGTCTTTTTTTTTACTTCAAAATCGTAGTGAAGGAACTAGACACCTTCTAAACCGAAACTGTTTCAAAACCGAAAGTGTAGAAATGATGAATCGAATGCCGCAAACCGTTTGTCTCTATCTCATAAGGTTCCTGAGAAATAGATGCGTACAGATTGACCGTCGGACTACGAACTGCCCTTTTTAATAAGACTTTTCTAAACTTTAGGGTTTGCTTGACGTTTCGACCAGGTTGCACCGGCCGTGGCAACAGTCTGTGTTATAAATAACTGTGTATAGCCTCTGTAATAATAAATATACAAATAATTGACTGAGGAGGCGAATGCTATCGATGTCCGACCGTTCGTCCGTCCATTCAGTACGGTGCATTTTTCATCGGATTTGCATGCAACTTGGCATGGACAATCCTTAAAATAGCCAAAAACTTTTAGCGATGGGGTTTTTGGATCGGGGGAGAAATGGAGGCAGGGGAGAGGAAATGGTCCCGTAGTGGTTGGCAAGAGCGCTCAAACGGTATGGGGTGATATAGGCTTGAAGTGTTTTTATTTTAATTTTAAAACCGATTGAAATAAAAAAAAATGTATATGGCACCTCATGGGTGCGCAACAGGAAAGCCAAGCATGCTCTCTACTAATAATAATTAACACATAACCAAAAAAGGTTACGGTTCACAGGACCACTAGTAGGTATACTTATGTCACTCAGTAGCAATTATTTTGACATACCTACCTATATTTAATGTATATTCTATCGCAACATCGCATAGGTATTAACAATTAAACGACTTTGCAAAAAATTAACGAATTTGAATTTCTATTAAAATAAGCCTTAAACATGACTTAAAAGAAATGAGCCGTAGAGCACTCTATAAAACCCTACACCATTAAGGTTAAGAAAAATAAATAAGAAAATACCTAACCAACCTCATTGTTACTGAACTTTAACCTCCTCAGAACACATATAAAATTTAACACTGGCGACCCTATTCGATAGCCATTCGCAGCAATAAAAAAAGAAACGAGCAAAAAAAGGATTGTCTTTTGATTCCAATTTTGAATTCAATTCGCGCGCTTTTATTTTCATGAGTGCCGCGGGACTGTAGGGACGCGTAACGAAAATTTTAATAATAAATGAATTAAAATCTTGTTATTATATTAGTAACTTGATATTCAGCGAGGGATTATTGTTTTTATTTATGATTTAGGGTGCTTGTGTTACGGATTTAGAGTGAATAAATATTTTGATAGACATTATTTGTCTAGTGACTAATGGTTTGTTTTATTTAATACAGAGGTCTTGCAGTAATATAAATTAAATAATTAGTTTAGCCTGTCGAGTAACCCTACTCGATGGTTATAGCCCATTTTTTTTATAAGGGGTATACTAGGTCTTTAACTCGTCTTAATATTATGTCCTGGTTTGGGCCAAATTTTATTTTATCAGTAAACTTAGCTACTTTTTATCCCGTCTTAGCATTAATTTCCGGTTGTATTCCAAGATTGCAACTACATACAGGGGAAAAAAATTTATGCATTAAAATAAACTATGTTTAATAATTTATTTTTTAATAATTAATTTTGAGAATTTTTTTCCTCTTAAAAAAAATTTTAGAAAAAGTTAGCATACTAATTGGTTTTTAAAAATTGTTTCTAGTAAACTAAATAGTCTTAACCAGTATTCTTTAATTTTTCACACTTTGAAGTCTACCCAAGTACCGTACCTACGTATGTTTTGGAGTATTAGAAACCGAGTAAGTTTACCCAATATACGCACGTATACCTATCGTACGACGTTCTTCAACACATTTTCGAGAAAACAGAATAAAAAAATCAATCTTACTAATATTATAAACGCGAAAGTTTGTAAGAATGGAGTTTGTTATTCTTTCACGCAAAATCTTCTCAATGGATTTTGATGAAACTTTACAATAATATAGCTTACATCATCAGAATAACACATAGGCTACTTTTTATCCCGGGAAAACTTCACCACGCGTGCGGAGCCGCGGGTGTCAACTAGTATTACACTCTTGTAATGCTTAAAAAACTAGCTTATTCATCATTATTGGAAGTGCTAGGAGCTAAGGAGCTTTTCTGTTCTTTGTGAGAGTGTGAGAGAGAGAGTGAAAGAAATGAGAAGGGACACATTATTTTCCGCCGTAGCATGTATATCCTTGTAGGATGTTCATCCATGAGATAGCAGTGTATTCATATAGGTATAAGTATGTTCAAAGTTCTATCCAGTGAAACGATGGAAAACTTAAATGAAGATATCTGTGGAGTTTTGAAAGCAACAAGAAAAGTCTGAGTTATATCATATATCATATCACTGAGTTAAATAATTTCACGACACTTGTGCACGTTGTCCATCACTTCCAAGCACAAACACTCTAAACACGCCACCCTTTGTTTCCGCCAAAACCACGGTTGACCAATCATTAAAATTAGGAAAAAAAATGGTTTTTAAACTAATATCCAGATTCCACGTAGTATTAAAAAAAAATTGGAAGTCTGCAGAAAAAAAAAACATGAAAAAAATAAAGCCACTTTTTCAGGTTCAATAATACCTGTACCCGGCAATAACACCTTCACCCGTTTATTTTTTAATCCGGACCGGTCGTAAACACCGGCCGGGCGAGCCGGGTTTCACGGATATACCGTGGCAATCATCCCGCCATCTACACTATTTTTTTCTGTGAAAATGTTGCATTGTGCCCGAGGGACGACCCTTAATATATCTTTTATTTGGAAACTATTGCCACCCTTTTTTATACGTAGTGACATTTTCTTTGTCAGGGATTGATGTGTTTTGATTTACATGTTTTTGAAATATGAAATTATTATGACATAAATAACCAATTCGTTTACTTGAACTTAATGTGCTCTACTTTTTTTAATAGGTACTATTGAAATGGCAGAGAAGCATCCAGCCAGTGGTTAATTCAGAGGGAAACTCCAGGAAGGCTTAGTGCCCACTAAAGATATCTTGAGCTACAATAATACAACAATACATAAAATATCATAAAAATAATGTATTTTATGCACGCACGCATAAACTTCTTTAATCTAACAAGATTTCATTACAACTATTTGTTTGTAAAAGGAATGATAAATTATTTAAATAAGCATAAAAACAAAAATAAATTATCTGAATGAGTTATAATGGAAACGGTTATCAGCTAACTTCATCGTGTCAGTTATCATATACCATAAGTTATCATTCGTTCAGTCCGAGACTACCAGGACTTTAATTGATCGTGCTAATGAGTGTTTAGCACATAAGACCTTCTAGCCTTTTTGTTACCACCTCACTAAAAAGGCAACGGGTTCAAAATTTCTTCCAAATTTAACATCTAAAATAGACACATTTTATTTTTTTAATCGGCCCTTTAGACCCACCCCAGGGCTCAGATTGCGTAAAATAATAATTTCTTTACTTATGAGATGAAAGTCTGTCTATAGGTGCAATGCACAAGGCATGTTTTTTGAGAAGAAAAAATAGCAAAGATGTTGACAAAGCCCTCGGCATAAAACAAGTTAAAACATTGCGAGACATGGAATTTACAAAAAAAAATAAAAAACAACCCTTATGTTGTGCTTTTACATTTCTATTTTTGTCTATGCGTAAAACACATTCGTCCCACTGTTGATAATAGATCAATCAATAGAGCTCGAACAAGATTATTTACACATTAGAATGGTCGCCGAAACGAATCATTTGCTACTGGTAGCAAAATACAGCAAAAACAGCTATTACGCAGCGGGCAACAACCTTATGTTACACCGACCTTTTTGGGGAATTATAAACCATAATGGTGAACGCAACCATAAACTTCGTCCTTCACGAAATGTCAAAATGTTTCGTGTCCTTTTTGTTTTTTTTTCTTCCGCCCGCTTTGTTTATAATCCATTATGACAACGTTGTAAGAGTGTCGAAAAGAAATATTGTTATCGAGTAAAATTGTTCCAATTTCTTTCCTTTGTCGTAAATGCTGACTAGTTCTTTGAATATTGTAATTAAGCGTATATATTCTGTTTGAATAGTTCTCTTACTCATTGTTGTTTCTCACTTGGGTATATTCAACGCAATGAAGTACAACGTGGTAGGTTAGTCATTCGAATTTTAAATAAATTTATTATTTATCTATCACGCCTTACGGGGAGTAAGGCGTGATAGATAAATAATAAGGGGTGGCAGAGGCATATTATATGCCCACTTTTCACCATTTGTATTCCTGTCCCACGTAATAGGTGGTGAGCCCATTGCCATTTTAAATTTAATTAAAGAGATTTATCATTTTATTTTTTAGTTTAGACATGGCGTCTAATTTTAATTTGTATCCTGTGTAACGGAATCTTTGAACGTGATTTTCATCCCTTTCAAAACGATGGATTGAATTGAAACTTTGCACACATATCTATCAAGGATCGACGTCAATGCAATAATAAATATTAGATGACTTTTAAAATCCTTTTGAAAATAATAGAATAAATAAAAAACAAGCTTTTACCTAGAGAAGTAAATGGTCTAAGAATAATCAAACAAAAAGATAAAAAAAAAATTAAATGTGATTAGAAAAAAATGAAATTTGACTCTACCAATATACCAATGCCAAGAAAGTATTTATAATACCTACTTAGAAGACATCAAGAAAAATTTCAATGGGCTCACCACCTATTAGGTACGTGGGACAGGAATACACAGTGAAAAGTGGGCATTTAATATGCCTTCTGTCACTCCGTCAGGGATAAGGCGTGGTAGATAAATAAAAAAGACAAATGTTCAGTCTCAAGCTTAACCAGTGTCTTCTCACTTGCCGGGTGAGACGCTTTACCAGCTAGGCTACCGAGACTCCTTCAAAACCGACGAATACCTATAAACGTGTACCCATAAACTTACTTAAAAGAGTACAAGAGTACTACTTATTTTTATGTAGTCTCAAATGTTCTATTTCTTTAGACTGACTAGGTGCTTTTAACAATAGATCTACCCCTAGAAGTAACCACTTCTGGGGTAGATCTACTCTTAATAGCGCATAGTAACTTTTTGCGATTTTCAATAATGAGGTTTGCTTATATAGTTGTCTACCTTAATGTAGGTACTACCAAATACTGCTACCACACACACATTACATACCTCCTTTTTGTAAAAGCTTGGTAACTTAGAGAGCAGCCTCACAGTTCATGAACTGACTGAAAAATCTAACGATAAAACGCAATAACGAAGAAAATAAAAACAATTCAAACTTGGCGCATTCTTTATTAAAACTTTCAAATGGGTAGATAAGTACATATCAGCAAATCAAAACATTAAAAACGATTAAATTTGGCAATGTCAGCCATTTAGTTCTTGTTTCGCGCCAAAATTAGCTTCATACGTTTGGATACAGACTCAACGGATAAACTGTTATCATTGTCGGTGAACTGGCGGTACAGCAACCCTGTTTTATTATCTGGTTAAGTCTAAACGGATATAGAACGTAACTGCGAAGTCAATTTTGCCAACATTGTACCTACTTATTTAGGTATTTTTTCCACTCTTAGTTACTATTTGGCGCTATATGAAAATCTGTCCCACGTAATAGGTGGAGAGCCCATTGCCGTGTTGAAATAGACAGACGCAATTTGTGGCTACCTGCTGTTGAAATTTTTCAAACCTAGGCCTTCAACTTGGCTTAACGACGAGATACTGGCTACCGGGACCAACGGCTTAACGTGCCTTCCGAGCACGGAAACGCTCGCAAATATAATGCCACAAAGTGGTCACCCATCGGCGACCAGCCAAAACGAAACTTGATTAACGCAGTGATCGTTTACAGAACACTGAGTCCGCGGGGCCAAGATGATTTTTTGTTGTATTTATAAAGTAGACCAAGTGCGAGTCGAACTCGTGAACGAAGGGTTCCGTACCATTACCATTAACTAAGTAGGTATAAAATTGGCAAAATATATCCATGTCTGATGTATGGGAGCCCCACTTAGTATTTATTGACTGAGGAGGTAAGCGAAGCAAGCCGACGAAAGTATCCGTTTTAACTCCACTGGTACGGGAAAAATGCTATAGATGTCCGACCGTCCATCCGTCCACTCGGTGTACAGGTCGGCTTTTGTAATCGGATTTGCAAGCAACTTGCCATGGACAATCCTTGATGTAGCCAACAACTTTTAGCGAGGGGGCTTTCGATCGGGGGGGGGGGATGGAGGCAGGGGAAGGGAAATGGTCCGCGCTCAAAACGAAAAATACAAATGTTAAATTTTGTTTTTATTAATAAAAAACATAAAAGTTGCTCCGAAGTCTACGGTTCACAGAACCACTAGTTTTATTCTGGTAATACTCATCAATGACTATTAAAATATAGTGAAGAGTTTCAACTTGTTTCGATACTGTTTGAAGTTCAGTGGCTAGAACATTGCCCTGGTTAGGCAAAGGTCACGGGTTCAATACCCGTCTCGAACTAAGTTGTCTTTTTTCATGTTTTTTTTTATTTTATTCTGTTTTTACCATTTATTGTTATAGCGGCATCGATTTTTGACTTTCATCTTCTATGAAAATCACGGTTTATGAGACACAGCCTGGTGACAGACGGGATGGACAGACAGACAGCGGAGTCTTAGTAATAGAGTCCCGTTTTACACCTTGGCTACGAGTCCTAAAAAAAAAATACAAAATGTCCTTTTAACCATTTTACGGAACGGTCAACACATGGTTCATTTAAAAATATTAAATGGCGTTTGCCAATATACCAATTTTAATAATCGTGCCTGATTTATTTCACTGCTTACGGAAGTTCAATTTATTATTATGATAGGACTAGATGACCCTCCCCGGCTTCGCCCGTGACATACTTAGAAAACTCCCGTTGCACCTATTTAATCCCATTGCTTATAAATTCTACAATAATGCATAAAATTTGCCCGATTAGTCGACATTTAAGATTACTGCTCCGCTCTCCAGGGTAGTAGCATTATGATATATAGTCCATAGCCTTCCTCTGTAAATGGGCCAAAGCCCTATAATAAATCTTTTTGTGTTGCATTGATGCAAGATGTTTTTCAAATCCGACCAGTAGTTCTTGAGATTAGCGCGTTCAACCAAACAAACAAAAAAACTCTTCAGCTTTATATACGAGGGTGGATCCAAAAGTTCGTGGCCTAACATAGATAAAGCAATGCATTTTTTTAAAAATCTACCCTCTATCTGTACTATGGTTATTCAGTAGCAAGTGAGCAAAGTTCGGTTCAGTTAGTGCGCGCGAAATTATTTTTATGAATATTTGTTTAGAGTATCGGAAAAGATTTTCAAGAATGAACAAAATCGTTCGATTTTGTTCATTCTTAAAAATATTTTTCGATATCGCGCAGTGATTAAGTACCTGCATAAAAAAGGTCTATCACCAAAACATATTCATGATGATATGGTGAGCACATTAGGAAAATCTGCTCCATCCTATTCCGGTGTAAAAAAATGGGTAGCTGAGTTTAAGCGAGGTCGGGAGAGCGTTGAAGATGATCCTAGGTGTGGAAGGCCTTCAACGTCTACCACCAAGGAAAACATCAATAAAATATGTGATCTTAAACTAAATGACCGAAGATTGACCATCAATAAGATAGCTGAGATCACAGGCATCGGTTATGGTCGGGTTCAAAACATCATAACTCAAAAACTGGGGTTCCATAAGGTTTCTGCTCGTTGGGTGCCTAGGTTGCTTTCAGTCGAACAAAAACGCGTTCACTTCACAATTTCGCGTGACTGTTTGGAGCTTTTTGAGGCAGATCCCGAGGATTTTTTATCCCGGTTTGTTACTATGGATGAAAGCTGGGTTCACCACCATACTCCCGAATCCAAGCAACAATCGAAACAATGGAAAAGATCCGTCTCACCCACTCCGAAGAAAGCTAAGGTCGTTTTGTCGAGTAACATTATCATTTATTTCCGAATTTAAAGAAACATTTAGGTGGTCTGAAATTTTCAACCAAAATAGAGTTCATAGATGCAGTAAATGGTTATTTTGACGACCTTCCGGAATCATTTTTTTTGAAGGTATAAATAAGTTGCAGTTCAGATAGAAGAAGTGCATTGAACTAGATGGTGACTATGTAGAAAAATAAAAAAGACGTGTGGCACTCGGAGACTGCCGCGGTAAAGCTATTGCATAGCATACCTTTGTTTTTCTTTGATATTACTTCAAGTTACACTAAAAAAAACAAAAAAAAAACTAAAAAAAAAGTACTCTCACCCTCACCCCTCACTCTCACACTCACACTCACTATCATCACGTCTCGATCAGTGCGAGCTTCGTACAATCTTACCATATAATATATGTACATACACGTTAAGCCAACGCTCGGCCGTGCTCGGTGAACTTCGTGTGACCTCGTCTCGACCTTCGTTATAGGTTTATTTCCTTACGGAATTTCTTGATTAAAGCCCACTCAAAGCCCGCGATAAAAACTATGCAATAGCTTAAAAATAATTTACACCCACGTTTATTTGATTTTCATGGTCAGGTTACGAACTTTTGGATTTACCCTCGTATTAGTATAAATTAATATTTATAACTTATGTATATTTGCTCTGAAATGATGTATACAGCGATTTTACTGCAGTTTTATAGGTGTTAAAATAAGTTGATATATTTAAATTTAATTTTACAGTAGCTGACACTAATGGTTTTTTGTTTTCACGGGAAATGCCTTTACGTATCGTCATCCCTGCTGCGGGGGCAACAGGGACGGTGTGTGAGGTTCCCGGCCCATGGGAGAGGGGCCGTCCTACCCTCTAAACCCCGCGGTGTTCCGCCTCACCTTAAAACCGGCTCGCAGGGTAGGCCTGAGGTTAAATCACTGCGAGTCGGCAAGATGACACTAATGGTTACAATACTATATCTATATATTTTTTAAATTTGTTTGACGCTAAAACTATAAATGCATTATCTTCAAAATGCATTTTTTTTTAATATTATTTCACGTCTGTTTCAAGGCCACGTTTTCAAATTCGGCATAATTCGTGATTTTTAAAAAAATGGGAATCAATTTTGTTGCAAAGACTTATAACTAGACTATGCACTACGGCGAAAATATCGGACCGCGTGATAGGGGTTCTCGGTGGTATTAGTGTCCCTTTCTAAACAGAACACAGGACGAATTGCTTGAACGATTGATTGAACTCTCAGGGTCGTATTACAGAAACTAACTCAAGTCACACATAAACGGAATTTAGCAGATTGACACTTGAGTGCTAAATCTAGACATAAGCATGTGGTTTATTATAGAACTATCCCCATACTCAGATCGGTGAAAAGTAACCTTGAGTAAATATCCAAATCTCCAATCGCCAGAATACGCATTGGAATGTTGCAAGCCTAAAAACAGTCTGTTTTCTATTACATTTTTATTCCTTACATATTTTGTTTTCATTCCACGCAGCTTACTTTTTGATATTTATGTTTCAAAAGCTTATTTTTTATTTACTTTTTTCATTGAAATGATTTAGGGTCGTATTATAGAACCTTACTCAAGCCTCAAGTATTACTTAGAACTAGTTTTAAGCTGAGCTTTTATTATAGAACCTTACTCGATTCGTGAAACGTCAATCTAGAATCACCTGAGAGCTGTCACAGTGAAATGACGTTTGATTCATATTATAGAACAGTGCTCAAGTGTCATTTCAGTAATCCTTTATTTTTAATCCATATTCAGCTCAGATTCGCTACTTGATTCGAGATTTGCGAGCAGTTTTCGTAAGTTTAGTCGACACCACGCTCAAGCAGAGATTTTAGTTAACAAAAATAAAAGATGGCCTCCTTTATCTTTTTAAAAATTGATATTTTTGAAGATAAATAGACTATTACTTACTTATCATTCACGTGTTTATCCCCGAAAGGGTGGCAGAGTCATATTTACGCCCCTATTTCAGTGCCAGCACATTCTACCAAACAGCAAACCCGTACCAATCAATAACAATTACTTTACAAAGATATTAATTCAGTATTATATCAATACCGAAGACAGTGTGATCTTGTATTGTGTGGCAGTGTGGATCGTATTGCTTCATTCTTTTATTTCAACTACCACACATTTAATAGAAATGTGATAATAAAATAATACCTATGATAATAATGAGATATGTGGATATTAAAAAATAATGTCATTATTATGGTTGTGTTGTAGAGTCAATGTCGCTTACGAGTAGCTACACTACATGTACCATCAAACACATAACATTAAACACAAGATAATACCGTAAATGATGGAACATTTGTTAAAGCAATACCAGCGTGGACATCCTTTTTATGCCACAGCGTCCTTTCAGGATAGTACTGTAGCTTGTGCTGTACTGCTCTATTGTGCCTATTATATTAATATCCCTATTGACTTCCAATACACTTTACCCCCTAAGAGAGTACTCCATATAATAAGAACATGATCATTCAATATGTAGGAGGAATAGGAATAGATAAAGGAGTGGTTTGGATAAATTTTCAAAGCGATTTGTAGATGCTGACTTTCATATAATTTTTATTAAAGTGAAAAACATGATTTGGTTTAGGATGGGGTTTGACCCGTAACCTATGTCTAACCAGGGCAATGTTCTATGCCACTGAGGTATCATAACCATACCAAAATAAGTTGAAATTATTTACTACATTTTCATTGTCACTCGTTCAAGCCCCATCTTGAACCGAGTTATCTTTATCACTGTAATAACATTTATTTGAATGAGAGGTGTGTACACTACAACTTATAACAACCATCATCAATAGATAAAATATTTATTTTAATGATTTTTTATACTATATTAATTAAATATACATATTAAACAATACAATTATATTTTATTTTATTTTATTTAATTTAAATAAAGAACCTAAAAATAATTAATCATTATTATTATTATTATTTCTTAAGATAATGATTTGATGACAGATTCTTTGGTACTTTTTTTGTGGTGAATATTGTGCACGACAGGCTCGGCAAGTTTTTGGACGCTTGTGTCACAGTCGACAATCTCATTAATAACAAAAGGACAAGAGTTTCAACTTCTGTTCTCTGAGATACTATTATTTCCACAATATCTGTTTCAGCTTACAATATCACTGTAACAAAAAAAAATCTTCAGGTATCTTACTGGCTCGGTGGTGTAGGTGATAGTGTATGTGACTGCTACTCATGTGAAGGTCCCATATTGGAATAAATATTTGTGAGATCCCCAAATGTTTGTTTAGAAGTTTGGGTGTTTGCTCTATAACAATGTATATATTTAGATATACAGTATGTTTATCAGGTGAGTAGTTCTCATAACCCAAGCTTAAAGGGTTAGATGGCGTTGTGTGAAAAGTGTCCTACAATGTTTATTTATAAACTCATTACCTACTTACAACTTTGATTCACGGTGTTAAAGCTTCTGTTCTACATGTGACTTTAAGCTCTATCATTCTATCCTCTCAAGGTTGTTTATGACAGAGTCCCGAACCCTATGCAACCAATGTTACAAAGTGTACAAAACTATAATATTTTCAACAAATAATAGGTAATTACCCGGTATGTGTCAATACTCTCTGGTATTTAAATTCAGTGCATATGTTGCATTAGATATCTGGATCCATATCGGCATCAGGATAAAGACCTCTACAGACAGTGGCTATATGGTACTGCCTTTCACACGTAAGTTCATCACGCTGTCTTGCTCTGAAATTTTACCACAAAGCGGGTCAACTGCTCTCCGGATGCCTAGAACAAAAATAGAATGAATCTTATTAAACAGTTATCATGAATTACTAGATGGTGTATATCTGCACAAATATATAAGACCATAAACCTCCAACACTTACTGTTTCGATAGTTTTTGTAGTAAATATACTTTTCTGAAATATTGGCCCAAGACGTTGTATGGCATCGTTTTTTATTTTGTATACCTAATATTCTTGAAAGATTTCAATATTTCTAGTAATAGATTCCTTTGGACGATCGTAAAATTCTTCTTTTTTCAGATATGTACAGAATTAGAAGAATTTTAATTAATTTACAATGTAAACATAACACTGGCACCATAATATCAAATGTCAGTCAAGCAAAGTTTATTAAACTCGCGATCCATTTAACGCAGAGAAAAGGTTCATTTTATGAGTCCGGGACTTCCTCTACAGCCGTTTTTTTGTTTAGTATTTTGAAGTAAGGATACTTTAAAGCAATCACAGAGGTGATTAAATCATTTCAATGAAAAAAGTAAATAAAAAATAAGCTTTTGAAACATAAATATCAAAAAGTAAGCTGCGTGGAATGAAAACAAAATATGTAAGGAATAAAAATGTAATAGAAAACAGACTGTTTTTAGGCTTGCAACATTCCAATGCGTATTCTGGCGATTGGAGATTTGGATATTTACTCAAGGTTACTTTTCACCGATCTGAGTATGGGGATAGTTCTATAATAAACCACATGCTTATGTCTAGATTTAGCACTCAAGTGTCAATCTGCTAAATTCCGTTTATGTGTGACTTGAGTTAGTTTCTGGAATACGACCCATAATCACCTCTGTGATTGCTTTAAAGTATCCTTACTTCAAAATACTAAACAAAAAACTGCTGTAGAGGAAGTCCCGGACTCATAAAACGAACCTTTTCTCTGCGTTAAATGGATCGCGAGTTTAATAAACTTTGCTTGACTGACATTTGATATTATGGTGCCAGTGTTATGTTTACATTGTAAATTAATTGAAATTCTTCTAAGTCTGTACATATCTGAAAAAAGAAGTATTTTACGATCGTCAAAAGGAATCTATTACTAGAAATATTGAAATCTTTCAAGAATATTAGGTATACAAAATACAAAACGATGCCATACAACGTCTTGGGCCAATATTTCAGAAAAGTATATTTACTACAAAAACTATCGAAACAGTAAGTGTTGGATGTTTATGGTCTTATATATTTGTGCAGATATACACCATCTAGTAATTCATGATAACTGTTTAATAAGATTCATTCTATTTTTGTTCTAGGCATCCGGAGAGCAGTTTCAGATCAGCAGAGCAGCAAGACAGCGTGATGAACTTACGTGTGAAAGGCAGTACCATATAGCCACTGTCTGTGGAGGTCTTTATCTTGATGCCGATATGGATCCAGATATCTAATGTAACATATGCACTGAATTTAAATACCAGAGACTATTGACACATACCGGGTAATTACCTATTATTTGTTGAAAATATTATAGAGTTTTGTACACTTTGTAACATTGGTTGCATAGGGTTCGGGGCTCTGTCATAAACAACCTTGAGAGGATAGAAAGATAGAGCTTAAAGTTACATGTAGAACAGAAGCTTTAACACCGTGAATCAAAGTTGTATGTAGGTAATGAGTTTATAAATAAACATTGTAGAACACTTTTCACACAGCGCCATCTAACCCTTTAAGCTTGGGTTATGGGAACTACTCACCTGATAAACATACTTATGTATATCTAAATATATACATTGTTATAGAGCAAACACCCAAACTTCTAAACAAACATTTGGGGATCTCACAAATATTTATTCCAATCTGGGACCCTTACATGAGTAGCAGTCACATACACTATCACCTACACCACCGAGCCAGTAAGATACCTGAAGATTTTTTTTGTTACAGTGGTATTATAAGCTGAAACAGATACTGTGGAAATAATAGTATCTCAGAGAACAGAAGTTGAAACTCTTGTCCTTTTGTTATTAATGAGATAATCGACTGTGACACAAGCGTCCAAAAACTTGCCGAGCCTGTCGTGCACAATATTCACCACAAGAAAGTACCAAAGAATCTGTCATCAAATCATTATCTTAAGAAATAATAATAATAATGATTAATTATTTTTAGGTTCTTTATTTAAATAAAATAAAATAAAATATAATTGTATTGTTTAATATGAATATTTAATTAATATAGTATAAAAAAATCATTAAAATAAATATTTTATCTATTGATGATGGTTGTTATAAGTTGTAGTGTACACACCTCTCATTCAAATAAATGTTATTACAGTGATAAAGATAACTCGGTTCAAGATGGGGCTTGAACGAGTGACAATGAAAATATAGTAAATAATTTCAACTTATTTTGGTATGGTTATGATACCTCAGTGGCATAGAACATTGCCCTGGTTATACATATAGGTTACGGGTCAAACCCCATCCTAAACCAAGTCATGTTTTTCACTTTAATAAAAATTATATGAAAGTCAGCATCTACAAATCGCTTTGAAAATTTATCCAAACCTCTCCTTTATCTATTCCTATTCCTCCTACATATTGAATGATCATGTTCTTATTATATGGAGTACTCTCTTAGGGGGTAAAGTGTATTGGAAGTCAATAGGGATATTAATATAATAGGCACAATAGTGCAGTACAGCACAAGCTACAGTACTATCCTGAAAGGATGCTGTGGCATAAAAAGGATGTCCACGCTGGTATTGGTTTAACAAATGTTCCATCATTTAAGGTATTATCTTGTGTTTAATGTTATGTGTTTTATGGTACATAGCTACACTACTCGTAAGCGACATTGACTCTACAACACAACCATAATAATGACATTATTTTTTAATATCCACATATCTCATTATTATCATAGGTATTATTTTATTATCACATTTCTATTAAAAGTGTGGTAGTTGAAATAAAAGAATGAAGCAATACGATCCACACTGCCACACAATACAAGATCACACTGTCTTCGGTATTGATATAATACTGAATTAATATCTTTGTAAAGTAATTGTTATTGATTGGTACGGGTCTGCTGTTTGGTAGAATGTGCTGGCACTGAAATAGGGGCGTAAATATGGCTCTGCCACCCTTTCGGGGATAAACACGTGAATGATAAGTAAGTAATAGTCTATTTATCTTCAAAAATATCAATTTTAGAAAGATAAAGGAGGCCATCTTTTATTTTTGTTAACTAAAATCTCTGTTTGAGCGTGGTGTCGACTAAACTTACGAAAACTGCTCGCAAATCTCGAATCAAGTAGCGAATCTGAGCTGAATATGGTTTAAAAATAAAGGATTACTGAAATGACACTTGAGCACTGTTCTATAATATGAATCAAACGTCATTTCACTGTGACAGCTCTCAGGTGATTCTAGATTGACGTTTCACGAATCGAGTAAGGTTCTATAATAAAAGCTCAGCTTAAAACTAGTTCTAAGTAATACTTGAGGCTTGAGTAAGGTTCTATAATACGACCCTAAATATCCAAATCTCCAATCGCCAGAATACGCATTGGAACGTTGCAAGCCTAAAAACAGTCTGTTTTCTATTACATTTTTATTCCTTACATATTTTGTTTTCATTCCACGCAGCTTACTTTTTGATATTTATGTTTCAAAAGCTTATTTATTATTTACTTTTTTCATTGAAATGATTTAATCACCTCTGTGATTGCTTTAAAGTATCCTTACTTCAAAATACTAAACAATATTTACTACAAAAACTATCGAAACAGTAAGTGTTGGAGGTTTATGGTCTTATATATTTGTGCAGATATACACCATCTAGTAATTCATGATAAATGTTTAATAAGATTGATTCTATTTTTGTTCTAGGCATCCGGAGAGCAGTTGAACCGCTTTGTGGTAAAATTTCAGAGCAAGACAGCGTGATGAACTTACGTGTGAAAGGCAGTACCATATAGCCACTGTCTGTAGAGGTCTTTATCCTGATGCCGATATGGATCCAGATATCTAATGTAACATATGCACTGAATTTAAATACCAGAGAGTATTGACACATACCGGGTAATTACCTATTATTTGTTGAAAATATTATAGTTTTGTACACTTTGTAACATTGGTTGCATAGGGTTCGGGACTCTGTCATAAACAACCTTGAGAGGATAGAATGATAGAGCTAAAAGTCACATGTAGAACAGAAGCTTTAACACCGTGAATCAAAGTTGTAAGTAGGTAATGAGTTTATAAATAAACATTGTAGGACACTTTTCACACAGCGCCATCTAACCCTTTAAGCTTGGGTTATGGGAACTACTCACTTGATAAACATACTTATGTATATCTAAATATATACATTGTTATAGAGCAAACACCCAAACTTCTAAACAAACATTTGGGGATCTCACAAATATTTATTCCAATATGGGACCTTCACATGAGTAGCAGTCACATACACTATCACCTACACCACCGAGCCAGTAAGATACCTGAAGATTTTTTTTGTTACAGTGATATTGTAAGCTGAAACAGATACTGTGGAAATAATAGTATCTCAGAGAACAGAAGTTGAAACTCTTGTCCTTTTGTTATTAATGAGATAGTCGACTGTGACACAAGCGTCCAAAAACTTGCCGAGCCTGTCGTGCACAATATTCACCACAAGAAAGTACCAAAGAATCTGTCATCAAATCATTATCTTAAGAAATAATAATAATAATGATTAATTATTTTTAGGTTCTTTATATAAATAAAATAGAATAAAATATAATTGTATTGTTTAATATGAATATTTAATTAATATAGTATAAAAAAATCATTAAAATAAATATTTTATCTATTGATGATGGTTGTTATAAGTTGCAGTGTACACACCTCTCATTCAAATAAATGTTATTACAGTGATAAAGATAACTCTGTACAAGATGGGGCTTGAACGTATAGTAAATAATTTCAACTTATTTTGGTATGGTTATGATACCTCAGTGGCATAGAACATTGCCCTGGTTAGACATAGGTTACGGGGCAAACCCCATCCTAAACCAAGTCATGTTTTTCACTTTAATAAAAATTATATGAAAGGCAGCATCTACAAATCGCTTTGAAAATTTATCCAAACCTCTCCTTTATCTATTCCTCCTACATATTGAATGATCATGTTCTTATTATATGGAGTACTCTCTTAGGGGGTAAAGTGTATTGGAAGTCAATAGGGATATTAATATAATAGGCACAATAGTGCAGTACAGCACAAGCTACAGTACTATCCTGAAAGGATGCTGTGGCATAAAAAGGATGTCCACGCTAGTATTGCATTAACAAATGTTCCATTATTGAAGGTATTATCTTGTGTTTAATGTTATGTGTTTGATGGTACATAGCTACACTACTCGTAAGCGACATTGACTCTACAACACAACCATAATAATGACATTATTTTTTAATATCCACATATCTCATTATTATCATAGGTATTATTTTATTATCACATTTCTATTAAAAGTGTGGTAGTTGAAATAAAAGAATGAAGCAATACGATCCACACTGCCACACAATACAAGATCACACTGTCTTCGGTATTAATATAATACTGAATTAATATCTTTGTAAAGTAATTGTTATTGATTGGTACGGGTCTGCTGTTTGGTAGAATGTGCTGGCACTGAAATAGGGCCGTAAATATGACTCTGCCACCCTTTCGGGGATAAACACGTGAATGATAAGTAAGTAATAGTCTATTTATCTTCAAAAATAATTCATTTTATTTCGCCAGAACTAAGCGATTGAAACTATCGATTCTCTATCAAACTAAAAAAAATTGGAATGCTCTGCCAGCGCACGTATTTCCCTCTTATACAACCCCAGATTCTTTAAGCGGTGCGTGAAGAGGCACATCATTGGGCCGCCAACTAAGCGGCTCTGCAATTTGCCGGATTTTACCATTGCCTTCCACCAGGCGATTAGCGTAATTTTTAATCAGATAATTAAAAAAAAAATTATGAACAGTACGAGAATTTACTATACAACTTGTGCTTTTAATGTCATATAACTATAAGAACTTCGTACACGAGATATTCAAAAATGATGAAAAAGGTACTATACTAAGCAAATTACGTAGCTACAAAATATCTTCAAACATTAACGCAAAAATGATAATAAAATGAGCATATCCGTATCAGCAAATGAAATCTTAATCGAGTACTCATATAGTTGTCAATAATTTCTTACTCTTGAATCGAAATGTTCTAAATTCGTTTCGAACTCGGTCACCCTACACATTTGTGATGGCTACACACTTAACAATAATACGCTTATCTGCACATAGCTATATTACTGATGCCTATCATATCTTGTGTTATTACAAGAACATTTTATGTACAAACATGCGTCTTTGGTAGCATTTTTATCTGTTACATTGTTTTGTTCTGTGTCCATTTGTTTCATGTTTCCTTTATTTCATTCATAGCTTGTTCCAAATTCAAAACATAAAAAGTAATTGGTAGTTTATTTTGAATAGAGAATTCCTTCCTTTTCTTAGAATTTTATATATAACACTCTCAATATATTCAAAGAGAATAAATTCAAGAAGCGCTCGTGGCCCCGCGGTCTCAGTGTTCTGTAAACGATCACTGAGTTACGCAACTTTCATTATGGCTGGTCCTCGGATGGGTGACCACTTTGTGGCATTTACATTTGCGAGCGTTTCCTTGCTTCGAAAGGCACGTTAAGCCGTTGGTCCCGGTTGCCAGTAAAATGGCAGTCGTTAAGCCTGGTTGAATGCCTTATGGGCGGCTTGAAAAATTTCAACAGCAGGTAGCCACAACCTGCGTCTGTCTATTTCAACACGGCAATGGGCTCACCACCTATTACGTGGGACAGGAATCCACACGGTGAAAAGTGGGCATATAATATGCCTCTGCCACCTCTTCGGGGATAAGGCGTGATGGATATTTATTTTTATTTATTATAATATTCAAAGCCTGGCGATCTGTCCTCTCTGACTACCCCGTTCGGGGATACAGCGTGAAGATAGTTAGTTTAGTTAGTTAATATATTTATATTCATAAGGGAAGAGGTATGCAATAATAACATCCTCCTGAGACGTTTCGGCGCGAAGTTGAAGTGCTGAGGAACTGAACTATACCTAATTATTGAGTGTTTTTACAGAAATCGGTGGTCGTTTAACGTTAAAGATTTCTAAAAAGGTCCCGGTAAAAGGAGACAAAGTTTTTCTGTTATTACTTTCGAGACTCCATAAAAAGTCCCAGGAAAGCTTCTACCATGGGAAGGTAGGTACAAAAATGTATTTGAAAAAGTTTCATCAAAATAAAATAGGTACTCGGATACCCAGACGTGCGTGTATGAAGCGATTGATGAATCTACAAGAAGCGAAAGAAGTATGCATGAATCGCGAAGACTAGCGATCTGACCTCTCTGACTACCCCGTCAGGGATACAGCGTGAAGATAGTTAGATAGTTCATCAAAATCCATTCAGCTCATTCATATTTATTGCGTGAAAGAGTAACAAACATACGAGTATATCCATACTTTATTGCAAACTTCCCCTTTATAATATTAGTAGGATAATGTTAATATAAAGATACTTCCACACTGTAACTATATGTACTAGAACTTATCTTACATTTTCTCTAGCCTTAGAAAAAGATTTCGACATCATAATGAATTACAATATAAAACTAAACGTACAATTAGGTATATCGCTTCAGCATCAGCTAATGAAATATAAAGTTGATTGGGGTTGCCCTATTATTTAGCTGGGTGAAGATACAACTTGAAAAATGGCCGAGAGAACGGGTCTGCTGTTTGGTAGAATGTGCTGGCACTGAAATAGGGCCGTAAATATGACTCTGCCACCCTTTCGGGGATAAACACGTGAATGATAAGTAAGTAATAGTCTATTTATCTTCAAAAATATCAATTTTAGAAAGATAAAGGAGGCCATCTTTTATTTTTGTTAACTAAAATCTCTGCTTGAGCGTGGTGTCGACTAAACTTACGAAAACTGCTCGCAAATCTCGAATCAAGTGGCGAATCTGAGCTGAATATGGTTTAAAAATAAAGGATTACTGAAATGACACTTGAGCACTGTTCTATATTATGAATCAAACGTCATTTCACTGTGACAGCTCTCAGGTGATTCTAGATTGACGTTTCACGAATCGAGTAAGGTTCTATAATAAAAGCTCAGCTTGAAACTAGTTCTAAGTAATACTTGAGGCTTGAGTAAGGTTCTATAATACGACCCTCAGACATATGAGACAGTAAGCAGACCCAACGTTAGCGAAAAATAGCGTAGCCTACTACACACACATAGACAAGTAGGTTAGCTTAGTTATTTCTGGTGATTTCTTGTTAATGAAACTTTATCACTCTACGTTCAAACCTTTTAGTATATTTTTTGTCTAGTGTTGTAACATTTTACAATAATTTTATGTCATATTTTCACTTCGTAACATAAATCTTTGATTTAAAGATGACAGTGGCGGTTTTCATTACACGTTTGTAGATTTTTTGTAGTAGAAGAATTGACTACGCGCAGTTCGTTATCAAAGTGTGAGTTAGATGTAGCTACACAGGAATAACAAATAAGATAGCTTTAGGTATACAAAAACTGGCAAGAGTGAAAAGGATGAGGTATTGCTACATAAGCAAAGGAATATGTTTGGTCTGCTTGTACGTCTGTGGTAAGACCTTAGTTTCGAAAATATCCGCACTCCTATAGATATCTAAAATTTTAGAACAGTGTATTTCTTCGTTTGTCCTTCAGTCACGCTTTACTCACTGAATAGATTTGGCTAAAAATTGGTATGTAGCTAGCTTACACCCTGGCAGAAAACATAGTATTTTATCTTGGGAGTAGGTTCCCGTGGGAAACAGGTGCGGGAAAACTTCATCTCGCGGTTATTTTTGTAAATTATATTTAATAGATTTAAAACAAACTTCAAACGTAAGCATTTACATTCTATGGTTATTGCCGTAGCTTGCACGTCGAATAAAAGCGGGAAAATTACTTTACCAATACCCATACATGAAACATCCTAACTGCCAACTATACGCCTCTCTTTTCTGCTCAACATTTAGAATGTGTCTGTCCTTTTCCCACACGCTGAGAAAAGCCGAGCGAGCTAAGCTTTTCCAACTACAAAACGGTTTCGCGAATGGTTTCGGCTTCCATGCTGATTATACAATACAATACAGTCCAGAATTCCGTGAACAACTTTCGGAGGGATACTGTCATGAAAATGATCAGGGATTTTCCGCACGCATTGCTAGAGTCAAACGGGCCTTTATCTCCGTTCCGCTATTGGCTGTTTGAAAAAAGTACGCAGTCTGTGATTGGCCAAAACAAATTGCTATTGCGGCGCGTTCTTTATTACTTTAAAAATAAAACGGCGTAACCGCCTACGAGGTTTATTTCTAAAAGGGCTTATGTTTAGTACAACATATTGATACTTTATAACGTTTTTACTCTGAATCGCGTAAGTTCATATGTATTGGGCTTAGGATAAGATTTTTTTTTTTTTTTTAATCTTTTTTTTTTTTTGAGTTTTTATCCTTCAAGGAAATGTCAACTCCATCGTGCCTTAATCTAGTATAGGTACATCATTCTTAATACTAAGCTTAAAATTATTTACACAGTGCGTTGATTGGCTATTGTAACTAGGTGACACAATTTTTTAGCAGCATCCGACTTGGGTTTACTTAATATAGTCTGTACTAAACCTACATCCAATACATTTAACTGCAACTCTTTAAATAGAGTATTTCGTTCAGTACCGTTTCTGCCACACTCCATCAGCAAATGTTGCACATCTTCTATTGTGTTACAAACTAAACAGTTGGGAGTTTCAGACTTTTTCATAAGATAAGCAAACTTTGCTGACGGGTAGTGTCCTGATCTAATTCTGAAAGCTAGTTTTATGTAATTCCTGCTAAGTTTAGGGTTATCAAACCATATCAGTCTCGGAGGACTCGGCTGAATGGTTCGATACCATATGCCCTTGTCTACTGAAATATTTTTGAAATGCATCACCCAGTCATTGTAGCATTCCTGCTTGAACTTAGGTATTAATTCCCAATAGTCCGGTCGGTAATTGAACATAGTGCCGTCCACTGTCGCTAACTTAGCTATACGGTCTGCTTCCTCATTTCCCTTAATGCCTAGATGTGCTGGAACCCATTGCAACCTAACATCCTTACCGTTTTTATTTAATGAAATAATATATTTTAGGATTTCGTAGGCTACCCATGCACTTTTGATGCCAGAAGTGCATCGAGCCAAATGTTGCAGCGCACTTTTGCTATCCGAAAAAATTACAATTTTATTTAAATTTTGATTTATAGCGTATGATAAGGCTTTATAGATTGCAATCAGTTCCAGCGACATTACATTTGCTTCATTATTAATTTTAAATCCGGCTCTGCATTGTAAACTGTGATCATAGAAACCAGCCCCCATGCCACCTTCACTCTTAGATCCGTCTGTAAAAATCCAATGCCAGTCTTTATAAGTGCTATTTAGCTCTGCGACTATGTTGTTTAATAACACATTAGGTTCATAGCAGGCTTTAGGAGCGTTAATACAATTTATATTTAAATTGATATAATTTTTAATTTCTACACCCGTAATCCAGATATCCAAGGAAAATATACCAAGTATAAGAAGTTTATTGATACTACATTGTCCGACATCATTATACATTTTCACAAGAAGTGGTATCTTTTTGTTTTCCCAATATCTATTATTAGAAAGGTTTTTTAAATTTGCGATTAGATTAACAGTCTCATTACTATTCCAGGATGCTATTTTTAAAGTATATTTATAAGCTAAATATTTTCTTCTTAAATACAGTGGCACTAAATTGAGTTCACTCTCCATAACATGTATGGGTGAACTTTTAATAAAACCCCCAATTATTCTTAAAGCCTGATTTTGCAATCTGTCTAATTTTGATACATGTGTTTTTACAGAACAGTCAAAGATGAAGGATCCGTAATCTATTCGATTCCTTATTAAGCTAATGTATAACCTACGCAAATGCTTTGTATGAACTCCCCATGAACTATCTGCTAGAACTTTTAGAATATTTAAATATTTAGAACATTTTTCAGCGACTTCATTGATGTGTTTGCCCCATAGTAAACTTCTGTCCAACCACATGCCCAAGTATTTCACCTTATCTGAAATAATCAAATTATGTCCACCTAATTGTATTATGGGTACTATTCTTCTTCGGCCTCGACTATATAAACAGTACGTGGATTTGTAAGGTGACAGTTCCAATCCTAGTTCACCCAATAATGAAACTATGGTATTTAAATCATTTTGCATTAATTGCTCACATATTTTCAAATCTTTGTCTGCAATATATAGGACATAATCATCCGCATATTGTGACCACAAAACCTTTAATGGCAAGGTGCTTATGCTATGTGTTATCAAGTTAAAAATCAAAGGCGATAGAGGATCTCCTTGCGCTAGACCTTTATTAGTCTCCCTGGCAATGATTGAATCTGCACTGTTATCTAATCTAATATTAATCTGTCCTTCACTTAAAAATGACCAAATGTATGTACATATTTTACATCCTATATTGAGATTGTCTAAGATTTTTGTTGCAACTTCTATTGATACATTGTTATATGCATCTTGTATGTCCAAAAAGCATGCCAAGGTAGGGATATTTTTAGTGAAACCAATTTGTATGTATGTAACCAATCGCGTAATCGCGTCTAAACTGGATTGTGATTTCCTGAAACCAACTGTATTAGGTGAAAGAATACCCCGCCTTTCGGCGTACCACTCCAATCGTTTGAATAGCATTAGATGAAAGGTTTTACATAAGCACGAAATTAGAGATATTGGTCTCAGTTTAATTTCAGGTGCAATATTATTAAATTTAGGTATAGGAATAACTTGAATTTTCCGCCATTGTTGAGGGACTGTGCCAGAGGACAAAATTTTATTATATATGTTAAGTAAAAAGGATTTTGCGTCTTTGGGTAGATTATAAATCATAGAATATGAGATTCCATCCTCACCTGGTGCCGAGTCTTTTTTCTTAAGGCAATTTTGTAATTCATGAAAAGTAAAATTACGTTCTATCTCAGGATTCTGTGAAACAAATGTAGGTTGTAAATTTTTAACATAATCAGGTGTGAGAGTACACAGTAATTGTTTTTGTTTTTCAACCGGTGGATAGCTTCTCGTCCCTCCGTAACCTTTAATCCATTTCATTCGGCGCCACATTTCATGAGCCGATGTTTCTTGGTTAATAGAACTGCAAAACCTTTGCCAATCTTCAGATTTTGCTTTATTTATTAGTTTATGTGCTTCGCGTTTTTTATTCTCAAACTCATTTAAATTTTCAGGGGTGGGGTTGCGACGAAATTTAGATAGTGCTAATCTACGTTGGGCTACTATTTTCGATAATTCAGCATTCCAATAAGGTTTTGGCTTAAATTTTGTTGCTGGTTTGTTACAACACCTTATAAAAGGGATATTTTTATCAGCGGCCGTAATAATTTGCTTTAAAAGTGCGGAATACATCTCCTGAACATCATCATAACATTCTAAATTAAATTTATTTTGCAAGGAATTACGATAGTCACCCCAGTTAGCTCTTTTAAAATTCCTTTTTTTAATTATATTTGAGTTACTTGTTACAAGCGTCGAAATTTTAATTATCATATGATCACTGCCAAGATTTTCATTAAACACCTGCCATTCATAATAAATAGCAAGATTAGAGGGCACAAACGTAATATCAGGGGAGGTTTTTTGTAAACACCCATTCACTAGTTTCATTAGGATAAGATGAAATTGCAATATTAGAACAATTATATGAGTTTTTCTTTTAGGCATAGACTGTTTAAAAATTAGATATGGCAAAGTAATTTAACCTGCCTAAAAGTGTTTTGAGTAGTTGACTTGCTAAGAACCTCTATAGTCTCAGGAACCACACCTAGCTAGCTCTCTAAGGTACATACCTAGGTACCTCGGCCATTTTTCAAGTTGTATCTTCACCCAGCTAAATAATAGGGCAACCCCAATCAACTTTATATTTCATTAGCTGATGCTGAAGCGATATACCTAATTGTACGTTTAGTTTTATATTGTAATTCATTATGATGTCGAAATCTTTTTCTAAGGCTAGAGAAAATGTAAGATAAGTTCTAGTACATATAGTTACAGTGTGGAAGTATCTTTATATTAACATTATCCTACTAATATTATAAAGGGGAAGTTTGCAATAAAGTATGGATATACTCGTATGTTTGTTACTCTTTCACGGAATAAATATGAATGAGCTGAATGGATTTTGATGAACTATCTAACTATCTTCACGCTGTATCCCTGCCGGGGTAGTCAGAGAGGTCAGATCGCTAGTCTTCGCGATTCATGCCTACTTCTTTCGCTTCTTGTAGATTCATCAATCGCTTCATACACGCACGTCTGGGTATCCGAGTACCTATTTTATTTTGATGAAACTTTTTCAAATACATTTTTGTACCTACCTTCCCATGGTAGAAGCTTTCCTGGGACTTTTTATGGAGTCTCGAAAGTAATAACAGAAAAACTTTGTCTCCTTTTACCGGGACCTTTTTAGAAATCTTTAACGTTAAACGACCACCGATTTCTGTAAAAACACTCAATAATTAGGTATAGTTCAGTTCCTCAGCACTTCAACTTCGCGCCGAAACGTCTCAGGAGGATGTTATTATTGCATACCTCTTCCCCTATGAATATAAATATATTAACTAACTAAACTAACTATCTTCACGCTGTATCCCTGATGGGGTAGTCAGAGAGGACAGATCGCCAGTCTTTGAATATTATAATAAATAAAAATAAATATCCATCACGCCTTATCCCCGAAGAGGTGGCAGAGGCATATTATATGCCCACTTTTCACCGTGTGGATTCCTGTCCCACGTAATAGGTGGTGAGCCCATTGCCGTGTTGAAATAGACAGACGCAGGTTGTGGCTACCTGCTGTTGAAATTTTTCAAGCCGCCCATAAGGCATTCAACCAGGCTTAACGACTGCCATTTTACTGGCAACCGGGACCAACGGCTTAACGTGCCTTTCGAAGCAAGGAAACGCTCGCAAATGTAAATGCCACAAAGTGGTCACCCATCCGAGGACCAGCCATAATGAAAGTTGCGTAACTCAGTGATCGTTTACAGAACACTGAGACCGCGGGGCCACGAGCGCTTCTTGAATTTATTCTCTTTGAATATATTGAGAGTGATATATATTAAATTCTAAGAAAAGGAAGGAATTCTCTATTCAAAATAAACTACCAATTACTTTTTATGTATTGAATTTGGAACAAGCTATGAATGAAATAAAGGAAACATGAAACAAATGGACACAGAACAAAACAATGTAACAGATAAAAATGCTACCAAAGACGCATGTTTGTACATAAAATGTTCTTGTAATAACACAAGATATGATAGGCATCAGTAATATAGCTATGTGCAGATAAGCGTATTATTGTTAAGTGTGTAGCCATCACAAATGTGTAGGGTGACCGAGTTCGAAACGAATTTAGAACATTTCGATTCAAGAGTAAGAAATTATTGACAACTATATGAGTACTCGATTAAGATTTCATTTGCTGATACGGATATGCTCATTTTATTATCATTTTTGCGTTAATGTTTGAAGATATTTTGTAGCTACGTAATCTGCTTAGTATAGTACCTTTTTCATCATTTTTGAATATCTCGTGTACGAAGTTCTTATAGTTATATGACATTAAAAGCACAAGTTGTATAGTAAATTCTCGTACTGTTCATAATTTTTTTTTAATTATCTGATTAAAAATTACGCTAATCGCCTGGTGGAAGGCAATGGTAAAATCCGGCAAATTGCAGAGCCGCTTAGTTGGCGGCCCAATGATGTGCCTCTTCACGCACCGCTTAAAGAATCTGGGTTTGTATAAGAGGGAAATACGTGCGCTGGCAGAGCATTCCAATTTTTTTTAGTTTGATAGAGAATCGATAGTTTCAATCGCTTAGTTCTGGCGAAATAAAATGAATTAAAATAAAATGAAAATGAAATGAAATGAAAAATCTTTATTCATGTAGGTCACAAAGTAACACTTATGAACGTTAAGATTATTGCTTCTACATTTACATTTACTGCCAGATTCGCACAGCAATAGGTAGAGCCTGAGGAAGAACCTGGCAATAAAACTCATGGCCACTCTTTTCTAACCGCCAGTAATTACATTAGTTTGAGTTACATGATGTTTGACCAATTATATAGTAATGAATTTATACAAAACAAAACCAATGTTGTGTAAAATGAATTTATACAAACCAAAATTAAACAAAATCAATGTTGTGTTTAAAATCATATCAAAATTAGAGCTATTCTAGTTGCCAGTTCTAAGGGCAGCCTACACTTTAAGAAAAAGAATCTAGCAAGAAAGACAATAGATGCTCCTTTTAAAAATGTAGGTATGGCTTACCACAGTAAAATCACACATACATTGTTCCTTTGGATTTATGTGAGAACGGTCGACTAAACTTAGTTTGCCTTAAATTTAAATAATTTTATTTGTAACAATTGCAATAACAGCTATGAGCTGACCAGTCCCAACAGACGGCACCCGTTCACAGGTATGACGTATATATCAGCCATCGCCCTACTCAACCGTATTATAGGGAATAAGGCGACCCGATACATACGCCACAACTGCCAGGACACTTAGGCGAGCATGACATACCCAAAAACTGCACAGCAACTATCATGTCAATTTCAAAATAATAAATAAGTCTACTTAGTGCTCACACAAACTCAAATTACATATTTGTATATTAGTTATTACTGGGACAAAATTCCCTCAACTGTATGATCTCACACCCAGTAACATAACAAGGGGTCGGGTCGTCTTTGTTTTATTATATTACTAGTGACCCGGCCCAGCTTTACACGGTTGCAAATTACACCTTCAGATAAAACTTCCTCTTAAATCACAATGAAAACTGCATTGAAATCCGTTGAGTAGTTTAAATGATCTAAGCAAACAGACAGTGAAAACGACTTAATTTTCACTACATATAAGGTAGGCTACATTATATTTCTATATTTCCACGGGAACGGGCACTACACGGGTGAAACTGTGGGCCGTCCGCGTATACAATATAAAGAAAAACGAGCATTTCATAAGGACTGTCCTACACGTAACATAGTCACCCTACCAAAGAAAGTTCTATATTTCTCCGTAATACGTATATCATTTATTACTAAGTTATCTATGCCCGGGATATATTCTGCCATATTTGTTATCGAAGTATTATGGCCAAGAGCTCTAGTCACTATATCTTAATATACTTTGTGTAGTGACACACCATGTAAAACGAAGTTTATTTTTTATGTAGACGTACATACATACATATAGTTACGCCTTTATCCCCGAAGTTGTAGGCAGAGGTATACGAATATATATGCCCACATTTCACCGTATACATTTTTTGCCCACGTAACAGGTGGTGAGCCCATTGCCACATTGAAATGGACTGTAGCAGGTTGTGCCATGTTACTGGCAACCGGGACCAACAGCTTACTACGTGGGTCAAATAGCTTGTTGTAAAATGTGGGCGTATAGTGTGCCTTCGAAACCCCTTCGGGGATAAAGGCCTGATTGATAAAATTACATTCAGGGTTTTTTTTATCAAACCTTTTTCCAGAAACCTTTTTTCAAATCTTTTTACTTAGAATCAGCTGAAAATACATTACAAGAAGCAATTACCTTGTTAAGATGCAGGTTCTTTGCTTACCGAAGGTATATTGTAGTTCTCTACATATGCATAGATGTGAGCTATCCATCAAGTTACAACAACACGCTCGGATAACGGGAGCTCATTTAATTAAGGTAGCGCCTCCGGTCGTCACGGAGGCGAACCGAACCCAGGTCCGCACTTGGCAACGAAGAGAAATATATTTATATATCTATCTAATTTCTGCGTTTAGTCCCGGTAATAACTAATATACATAATTATATGTAATTTGACTTTATTATTGTGTGAGCACTATGTAGACTTATTTATAATTTTGAAATTGACATGAAAGTTGCTGTGTAGTTTTTGGGTATGTCATGCTCGCCTAAGTGTCCTGGCAGTGGTGGCGTATGTATCGGGTCGCCTTGTTCCCTACAATACGGTTGAATAGGGCGATGGCTGATATATGCGTCATACCCGTGAACGGGTGCCGTCTGTTGGGACTGGTCAGCTCATAGCTGTTAGGTATAGCAATTGTTACAAATAATATTATTTAATTTTCAGGCAAACTAAGTTTAGTCGACTGTTCTCACATAAATTCAAAGGAGCTATGTAAGTGTAATTTCAATGAACACAACATTTATTTTGTTTTTTTTTTTGTATAATTTCTTTACTGTATAATTGGTCAAATATCATGTTAATCAAACTGTGTCAAATGGCGGTTAGAAAAGAGTGGCCATGAGTTTTATTGCCAGGTTCTTCCTCTGGCTCTACCTATTGCTTTGCGAATCTGGCAGTAAATGTAAATGTAGAAGCAGTAATCTTGACGTTCATAAGTGTTACTTTGTGACCTACATGAATAAAGATTTTGGATTTTGATTTTGATTTAATAGAAGCGATATGTTCTTGCCTTTGTCAATAGTATCTACATCAAAATTACATCGACTACCCGATTCGACAACGTCGTAATGAGAATCAATCCCACCCCATAATTATAGTTTTCCGACCCACACCCTACTATTTAGTTTAGAAGGAAATCCTGAAAACCTGGATAGAAAAATTAAAAGTATTAGCTCTAAATGGGTTTAATTCTTTTATCCAGGTTTACCTTCTTAGTTATACAAACTAATATAATATAAACTGTAAATACTAGGTAAAGTCCACATTTATCTATTAATTGTTACAAATTTATACCTAAAGTAGCCATATTTTTAGGAAACTATTTACCTATAATAAAGTGTGATGCATAATTTTAGGCCGTAGATGAAGATAGACGACGAAGAGGACAGACTCTCACAATAATATTTGTGTGTAATGACAGTGACAGACGTAAAAAAACAGGACAAGTGCGGTTCGGTTCCCCGAGGGTTTCATAAAAAAATATAATTTTACTTTGGAACTTTGTAAATTTGTCATAACTTTTTGAAGTTATACTACTTTTGGCGCGTTAGGGAAAAATTATAAGAGTATATTTTTACGACGCGCGCGCCCACCTTCAAGTTCGGGACGCCATGAAGTTAACTGATAAGTGTTTCCATGACAACTTATAACTACATTCAAAGTAGTTTTCAAACACCCTGAAGTTAGCTATAATTAACATTGTAATTTTTTCTACAAACGTAGAATAAGGCGAAAGATAAAATTTTTGTTACGTCAAAGAAGTATAACTTATCTAACGCGTGTACATAAGTACACACACACAGCTTCAAGAGACTGTGGACTTCAGTATTAATTTATAGTCTTAATTTTAACTCTATATCTTCACGCGTTCCTGATAATAAAGGGTCTTGACAAACAGACAGACGGATGGACAATATAGTGATCCTATACGAGCTCCGTTTTTTAGTTGCGACCCCTAAAAAATGGTATTAATAAAAAATTACTGTATGATTTAAAAAATAAATGTCCCACAGTAATCAAAATCCGGCCCTGAGCATCTCATATAGTGTCCGCCCCGTTTCAGCAATAACCTTCACTAGCGAGGTAATTTAGTGCGACAATTCAAATAACTAGTCACGTGATCGGTGGCTTATTACAGCGCTGTTACGCTTACGGCCTAGCGTAATTGGTTTAGCGATATTGGACACTTAAGGCCATGTATTCCTGAAAAAGTTGGCATTGAGCGCATTTAGGCGATTTTTCTTACATCCGTAAGCGACAGTGCGCGATTGTTCGGGCCTTAGCGGCGCGAATTTGGTTATATTTAAACATAATAACTACATACATATTGTCACGCCTTTATCCCCGAAAGGGGCAGGCAGAGGCATACTATGCGCCCACATATCACCACATGCATTTTTGTCCCACTTTATAGGTGGTGTGTTTAAATGGACAGGCGCAGGTTGTGGCGACCTACTGTTGAAATTTTTCAAGCCGCCCATAAGGTCTTTAGCTAAGCTTAACGACTGCCATGGTACTGGCAACCGGGACCAACGGCTTAACGTGCCTTCCGAAGCACGGAAACGCTCGCAAATGTAAATGCCACAAAGTGGTCACCCATCCGAGAACCAGCCATAGAAAAAAGTTGCGTAACTCGGTGATCGTTTACAAAACACTGAGTCCGCGGAGCCATGAGCGCTTCAACATAGTAACTATGAAAATTATATTATATGTAAAGTAAAATTTTGCGATTTTGTTACGTCATAAATATTTAGTAACTTCAGTTAGAATATATATTGATTTAATGTAAAATATCAAAAGTTTAGTCATAATATTGAAAAAACATTTCAAGAAGGGGTAACCTTAGGATTTTTATTCTATTTAGTGAAGTTCATTAGATCTTGTAATTTAAATCGAATTTGACTAGTCTAGATCCTTAACTAAAATTTATCTAGTCTCCAGAATCTAAAATCCTTCAAAATCTTTAATAAAGTGAAAAAAGACGATTCGATTCGGGGATTGAACCCGTGACCTTGCCTAACCAGGGCAATGTTCTAGCCACTGAACTACCCAAACAAAACAAAACTACAAAACAAGTTAGACGACGATTAAAATATGGTGAAGAATTTCAACTAGTATAAAAAATTATGAGAAATTTAGCATAATAATTGCTTTAAAAGATTTATCTTAAATCCTTTCTTCTGCAACTCAGGGGGTTTTAAAACAGTTAAAAAACGCGGACTTAGATATAATACCTGGCCGAAGAGAGGACCGCCAAGGTCTCTACCACCGCCCACTGATGATGTGTTGTCATAATGGTATGTCCCGAGGTGCCTCCTAGCGATCGGTCACTTCTCTTCTCTGACTTCAGAGGGTTCCTCGAAAGCTTAGCTCTGGGGAATAAATTATTCCTAACGGATTCTTCTATCTGGTTGCCCCGTGGAGAGCATCATTTTCGGGTCTTACTTTACTAGGTTAAGCGGAACAATGGTGGTGGTTTAATGGATAGTCTAGAGCACGTGGAGCAGTCAGGGAGGACGGATCGCCAGGTTTCGCGATCCATGCATACTTTTTTCGCTTCCTGATGATTCATTAATTGCTTCGCGTCTGGGTATCCGAATACTTTTGACTTTTTCGTTTTTGAGCAATCTCACGTGGTCACAGAGCACGTGGAGCAGTCTCGGCCTACCTTGACTCCTTCTACCATCTACTTTCACACAATATATATTCATTGTCAATCGTTCCTCATTCTTTTGTTGGACGTGTCCAAACCAACGGAGCATGTCCTTTTCCAGCTTAACGCTGACACTTTCATTCAAACCTGCCAAATAAAGATGTTGTGTTTAATATATGTTTTAGTTGCTAACGGCTAAGGCTTTGCCGGAATTGAAAAAACCACTAAGTCCCTACCTATCCGTCTAGCGCTAGACCGCCCCGCAATTTATTCGGAATGGTGTCTCGATAGGACTGCTAATCTTGGGAATTAAATCTAGTTGATAAATTCTTGTTGTGTATGATAGCCTAATAAATATCGAGGTCTTACATAACGCTACTACCAAAGAGAGTGGATTAGTACTCATGAATGTCGACAAATCGGGAAAATTGTCGTAAAATAAGTAGGATTTGCGACTTACAGTAAGTACGTAATTATGCTCAGCCTCCGAGACAGTTACTATCACAATCATGACAGTCTGCCCGAGTCTGCTATTTCAAGTGCCGAAATAGAATCGAAATCGTCGCTCAATAGAAAGCCACTGGTACTATTTTGGCAGTTTTTCGTAGTCTAGGTACTATTACAAATTGTACTTCAATATACTTCTATCGATAAAATTCTACTAACACGTTCCTACCGCGCCAGTGGCCGCTAGTAAATTGCATTTTTGATAGTCTACTAACTTTTTGACAGCTAAAAGCTGCGATTCTGGTTCTATTCTACGGCTTGTCAATAGTAGACTCGACCCCCTGATAGAAAGTGGTCACCGTAGCCTATGGACGTTTGCAACACCAGAGGTACAGCACTCGCGCTGCCGAATCTAAAGTCATCGTTTGAGATAGTCACATTATAATAGAGTTTACTTTAATGTCTTACAAAACGGCTCTGTATGCCCTCCTATTTCTTAGGTACCATAAGAGATAGAGACAAACGGTTTGCGGCATTCGATTCAGGACACCATGAATACGTGCATAGGCGATTTTGAAGGTTCTACCAGTTGCGGTTTTAAAACTGGTTTCGGTTTAGAAGTTGTCTGATTCCTTCGCTACGATAGCGAAGGACGAGTTACATTTCGACGAGTCACTGTATAATGAAATAAACATAATTTTAAATATTTACCCTCTCACACTGTGTTGTCATGTAAAACACGAGTAAATGACTGGCTATACAACTTTTCCAAATTTTATGTACCTAATTTTACTTAATTCATTGCTACTTGTAAAAATAATAGTTTATTTTTAAGGCATCTTTAGTTTTAAGATTGTCTATTTATAAGGAATATATGCACGAGAGGAGGGCGTTAGTGACTGTGCCACAGTGTTTCACTACTGCAGTCACTATCAAACTATGTCAAATGTAAATCTGTCTGTTCCAAATAAATATATTTTTATTTTATTTTATTTTTATTTATTTGGTGAAACGCGCTAATCTCAAGAAGTAGTTGGAAGACTTTTTTGTCTATGGTCGCGCCATAAAATGAAACAACACAATAAATATTTAGTAATTTTTCTTATTTATTTTCTTTTTGTTATTAATTAGGCATATGTACCAATAGCATTGCTTAACATTATTAATACCTTTTTACATAAACTAATTAAGCTATCCATTGATTTTTGATTATGAAGACTTAAATATAGTACAAATAAGTTTTAAAACAATGTTTTATTTACAATATTTACATATGGTTAGATATATATTTGAGCTATGCAATTCATTCATCAAGATATTGCATACTTTTACATTTATTATTAATTAATGTGCCTACATCACGAAAACCCAAGTAGTGTGGTGAGATGATAGATGTAGTGAGAGTACTTTATTTTACTACTTTTACTTCACAACACAGCCTGAATGGTTTCGACTTATTGCATTATCAAAGGTTTTCATTAAGGCGAACTCGGTCAGGTTGTGTGGCGAAACCGGTCAGGTTGTGTGGCGAAACCGGTCAGGATGTGTGGTGAAACAGTTCAGTAGCGCAATTCACAAATCTCGGATCCAAATCTTCTACTGCGCAAATGTCATCGATGTTCATAGAACTCGAATATCGATGACATTTGCGCAGTAGAGGATTTTGGATCCGAGATTTGTGAATTGCGCTACAGATTTTGTTAAAGAAAGTAAAAATTGTGGAATATTACCACAAGCGAGATTGGTTTTCGTGATGTACTTTACTCCAATTCTTTTTTCTAAACCACTATCACAAATTTTATAAATATAATCATGCGGATAGGTACCAATGTATATATACACGCTTAAGTTTTCTAGGTAAGATTTACAAACAAAAATAAAAAATATAATAGCTATAACATCTTTTAGGTAATAATTTCACATACCTAGTAATAAAAGAGGGTTTCTAATAAGCAGATGTTGAAATAAAATACAACAAGTTGTGTGTGAAGTATTAAGAAAATACCTATTTTTTGTTGAATGACCCATAATTTAATGACATCGGAAGGCAGCTCGTCGTTAAGGATAATTACAGTGGTCAAAATTGAGACAACACATTACTACTACTACCTAAAATTAAGACCATATTATAGGTATTTGAAAGGGAGAATAATGTTGACAGATATTAAGACATATTTGTATATAATCCGCAATAGACTTATAACACAATTATAATGTATAAGTTACTCCGAACATGAAATTTAGCTGAGGTAGTTTTTAAACCAAATGGCATTCGTAGAAATTGGAAGCGTCCATGAAAAAAAATCTACTTATAGTCAGCAATAAAAGTTTTTAAACATAATTCATTTCCAATACACACACATTTCGTATCATCATCTTCATCATTGTACTATTTATTTAAGGATGGTTGGAATTACTTGCACCGTTCTATTATAATATTGTGGTGTATTTTAAAAATATTCTGTACTGTGATTTACGATTTTGTTTAAGATTTTGTATATTAGTATCTGTTCATTAACTTTCATTACTTAGTTTAGTAGAAATCTTTATATCTATGCATTGCACTTATCCTACTAAAGTTAATACAAAGTACTTTGGTTTACACACTTTTACCCACACAGATAAACAAGCGAAAATTACTACCCTTAAAAATATGAATAACCACAGATATAAACAAAAACCTGTACCAACGCGTCTGATCAGCGTGGTACAGTAAGATCAATCACCCTCCGAGATTTGTAATTGATATAAACCTACGTCCACCAGTGAACTGTGATAAGCTTATTTCATTTCATTGTTTGATTTCTTGACTAAAATGAATAAAATTTCTATAATAGTAAAGATAAAAAAAAAATCTTAACTAAGCGAAAACAACTAAGTATTAATTTGACATTATAACATAAAATTGGAAACGGAGTATAGTATCTCCAAAATCGGATCAGATATTATCAATTATAGTCATCTCAAGCAATCATTGTCATTACATTTGACAAACGTATGCGCTAACGTCATATCAATAATGATAAAAATATTGATATCAATTTGACTGACAGTATCACGTCCAATAGTGAAGTTAGGTAGTTTATACAAAATTATTCAGGGTCAAATCCAATTGAGAGCGCGGGTTCCGCTTTCGTACTTATAGTTTTGAATAAACTATCCAGATACATGGAGTTAGAGCTCTGCAATAAGGGTTTTAAAAAAAGTTAGGGTTAAGCTAAGGGTGTAGTGTTTTTACTAATTTCAGTTTAATACACCTAAGTACATTTATGACATCATTCATCATTTCATAATTTTTTCAAAGTACTGCTTGCTAACAAAATTTTCTGAAATGGCTCATAATAATGTCATTTTGTAGGTATATAATCTGATTTGAGTTCTGCTGGTACCGCTTGTGAACAATTATTAAGTAGTACCTACTTATTTTGTATATATTACTAGTTATATTACAAATTATTTCACAAATTTCAATCATAATGAAAAAGCATTGCCTAAGTCTTACAATTTACTGTACAAAATAATTAATAATGTCTTTTAACAATTTGGAATACCAATCATTTGGTTTTTTTAATAACCAGCCATTTATGAGAGCATTCAATAAATTATGTATAAAATATTATATTTTTTAATTGTGTTTGCCCTTGCCTAGGGCAGGCCAAGGAAACAAGGTCCATCCAGCCATGTATTAATTAAAATAAAATATACTACTTGACATTTTTTTACCTACAAAAAGTTTTAATTCAATTTGTATACCGAAAAATAATTTGTGAGCTCAAAATTATTTGTCGATATTCAAATTGAAGTTCGGATAAGTTGGTCTTAATGTCGCGGCCTCTGCGCTAACTGAAGGTGGCGAGTTCGGTGGCATATAGGAGAATCGTGGATACGAAGGGTAAGGGTATGGATACCCTGAGGGCAGGAGTGGAGGGTTGTGGAATGGTGGCATTAGAGCGGGCGAAGGGTAGCCGTACGGTAAGCCTACGGAAGAGGCTGCTGCTTGCAAGATTGAGGCTGCAAAAGCTGGATCACTGTAGACAGCTGCGTAAGGCCAAGCGATGGCAATACGTTCTCTTTTATCTTTCATTCTTCGGTTCTGAAACCATACCTGTTAACAATATAAAAATAACATTATTAAGATGTTTATGGTAAATCAACTGAAAGTAAAAAAAAGTACCATGTGTTTTTATATATTTATTTATTTATCCATCACGCCTTATGCCCGAAGGGCTGGCAGAGGCATATAATATGCCCACTTTTTACCGTGTCTATTCCTGTCCCACATAATAGGTGGTGAGCCCATTGCCGTGTTAAAAATAGACAGACGCAGGTTGTGACTACCCGCTGTTGAAATTTTTCAAGCCTCCCATAAGGCCTTCAACCAGGCTTAACAACTGCCATTTTACTGGCAACTGGGACCAACGGCTTGACGTGCCTTCCGAAGCACGGAAACGCTAGCAAATGTAAACGCCACAAAGAGGTCACCCATCCGAGGACCCGCCATAATGAAAGTTGTGTAACTCAGTGATCGTTTACAGAACACTGAGACCGCGAGGCCACGAGCGCTTGTTTATATAGCGGACTTACTGCCGCACTCAGAGTCGATTTAATGATTGATTAAGGAGTTTTAAGTAAAGATTAATAAAAATTACTCTCAGAGACAGTTAACGAGTCATTATTGTCATTTAATGTCAATTAACTTTAATGGCCGCTGAACCCTTACTTAAATCTTAAATAGACATTAAATTGACGTTCACATGCCAAAAGTATGGTTATAGCGCTAACACACGTTCGGATTTGGTTTGTCCCGATCGCGGATTTGATTTGCCTCCCGACCAAATCTTACCGTGTGTACAGCCGTCCGGCGGACATAATTATTATTAATTGAAACCACCTCGATTCGCATCGGATATGATCAATGTTGCCGTTCTAGCTACTTTGTCGTAAATTTTCCCAGATTTATTTATTTATTTTTCTCCAAAAACACACTTTTTCATAATGACATATCGTAATGACAGATTTGGCTGGCGGACTGGGCGGATTTGATTGGTCGAGGTCCGGCAGACCAAATCCGAACGTGTGTTAGCGCTATTATGTCAACTATGTTTTTTGCGGAGAGAATCAAAGAGCGATATGTATAGTGATCCATCCATATCTATAGCCATGCATCCAGGAAATATTCCGTAATTGATAGTAATTTTCCTTAAAATAATAGTAAAACATTATGCTTTTTTTTATTTTGAAAGAAAAAATAACTTTACCCTATTAAAACCACCATATGTTATAAAATTATTTAAATGTCCTTAGGCATGTAACGATATTGCACTTTACCGACATACGTTTCGATACACCGCACCGCCCTACGTTGACTTAAGTTGGCATTAACTAATGAACCATTAATTTTTGTCTGTGTGGATAGACCAATTATTTATTTTAATCATAGGTAGTTAAATGACCATTTACACTAATTTAATGAACAACTCTGAGTGCGGCTGTTAAAGTATTAATTATTTCACATTTTTATGCATTTTCATCCACTTATGAGCTACGGTACAAATTTTATTGCTATATATCTTCACGCTACTACCTTGGAGAGCGGAGCAATAGTCTTAAATGTCATCAATCATTCAAAGTTTCATACATAATTGGAAAAAATATTAACAGGATTAAAAAGGTGCTCGATTTGAAGTATGTCTCGGGCGTAACCGCGGGGCTCAGCTAGTTATTAATAAGTATTATCAGATATTTGACAAAATCAAAATTAAATGAGATGTTACCTAAACTAATTTCAAGCAAATTTCGCACCACCACGCTAATTAATTGCAGATTTTTGATATAAGCGACATCATAAACCCGTTAGTGAATGTCTAAATCTATTATAAATAGCTGTAAAATCCAAAGTGATTGAACTTTGAACATGAGTAGAAAATCTTCAGTGAGTTAGATAAAGGTTTTATGTGTATAAAGTTCAGCAGTTCAATAGTTCAATTCTTTTTTGGGGATCCTTTCAAGGTTTTTTGGTAGAGAGGTTAGACAGCAATTGTTCTCAACGATACCGAAAGACAAGGCAAAGCCAGTAAATAGAATAGAATAGAATAAACTTTATTGCAAATCAACTCATGTTAAGAAATAACAGTCTTATAAATGTACAAAGGGCGGCCTTATCGCTAAAGAGCAATCTCTTACAGGCAACCTTTGGATGGAGAAGATGTCAAGGATCACTTGGGAAATGGGTAGCAATTAGTGTTTTAAATTTATATGGAACAGGAATAACCAATAAATGTAATAATTTTACCTAAAACGTTCCAAGTCATCATCACACATACATAAATACATACAATACATACATACAATATATACATAAATACATACATACACACACACACACATATATATATATAGGTATATACACACTATTTACAATATTTACATTCATAAAAAATACTTCAATGACAAGTAATGCTAGGAAGTTAGGAACTTTTAATTCCAGAGTCTCTGATGACCTTAAGGATCTCAAATGTGTCATTAAGGAACATAAAACGTTCTTTCAAATAAATGGGAGAAGTAGGATTGAAAAGGGTGCTGTAAAGCAAAAAGAGAATATGAGCTTTCCGTCGAAAACGAATCGGGAGCCACTTGAGCAATTTGCGAAATTGTGATACGTGATCATATTTGCGTATCCCAAATATAAATCTAATGCAAAAATTTTGAAGGCGCTCAAGTTTGTCTAGCTGCTCCTCAGTTTATCGAGATAGCTGACATCAGCATAGTCGAGCACAGGAAGAAGAAGGGTTTCTGCAAGCGCCCTATTGGTGGCTGTTGGAAGGAACCATTGTAAAAACCAGGCTCAAAATCTAGGCAGGGCTTAGAATCAACTGATTGATGATAAGAAGAAGAAAAGACAAAAGGAAAAAGCAGAATTTAATATTTCGCGTACGCTTGAATTGTGGCATAACATAAATGTGGCTAGGTTTTCCCGAACGTCTACGCGGGGTCTATGGGATTCCTCAAAAGGGTTCTTCGAAGGTTTTTTACAGGATGGACCTCTGGTGTTGCAAACATACGTAGGCTACGGTGACTACTATCCATCAGGTTTGTACGCTAACTCAGTGGTATAGAAATAATTGAAACAGCAGACGAATAAATACGACCAAATACTATTCGGATAACTTTTTAGAGTATGTAGAGTTATTTTAATAATAATATAAGGAATTGGAATATTTGGAATGCGTTATCCACCTAAATATAAGATTGTTGAAAATTTTAAATAATTTCATTATTGCCAAGTCATATTTTTGTTGCGTCGATTATAGAGTATTCTAAATTACGACGATATTTAAAATTGGCATCAAAATTCAATAATAATATATGTATAAATTTTCTCGTCTAAAATCATTAAAAGCTGCCTAATACCTATTCCACCCGGCTTACAATGTAGGTAAATACCAAAGAATTTCCCTCCAAAACACCGCCATCTTTGTTCGCAACGTGTTAATTGGCGGGAACCAAGAACATTTGTACAAAACGACTTTCCTTTAAGACTTCCAAGAAGATTATTGCATTTTATTGTACAGAAATAATAAAACAAGGGCTTAGAGGCAGCTAAAGTGAAGTCAGGATTTCACAAAGAGTAAATATTTGCTGTGCAAACATAATGAAAGACTTTATGCTTTTAAGAGCCATAAGTGCAATATGGTTTTGATGTCTAGCTCGACTAAAATACTAAAAATCTTAAAGGTTGTCAATATCAAATCTAGTGTGTATTTTTAATTTATGTTTCTAAACACTATAGCAATTATTTGCCAACATAGTAGATTTTAAATTCCAAAAGAATTTGTGTTGTGGCAAAAACAAGGAGGACGCCAATTTATCATACTTATTTTTTACTAAATCATATCAAATATTGATTATTAAACATAAAAGATTTAACAACGTCCATAAGTAAAACAAAGTGAATTAAACGCAGTAACACGTGAATTTTCTCGATACTTTCCAATTTCCAAATTAAGAAGACAGGATAAAATAAAGACTTAAAACGAAATATTAAATTACAAGGAACATTAAATTTACGAACTGGAATCTGGCAAATCGATTAAACAGGGAAAATCACAGAATAGATAAAAAAAGATAACTTTGTCAAGTCCACAGAGATCTAAGAAGCCGCCAACAATTTATAGTTCATTACGCAACTATAATCTCAAATTCAAAACCTCGACTCGTTTATTGACACGTTACACAGCATTTATGAGTATAATAAAAATTAATCACAATAAACAAACATCACGTAAAATACAAGTTTTATAACTGATTAAATAGTAGCCGAAAGGGTTTAATTTAATAGTTTTTAATTGGTATTATAACATCATAAAACAGATGTCCATAGACAGACAAGATGGAGTGTTTTTAATGTTTCATTCACTCGGTCACTTCCCTCATTATTGACTTTGAGCTCTCTTTCTACGCTTCGAGCCTTTGTTGACGGTGTCGGAGAACAAATGGACGTTTTGTTAAATAAATTAGTAGCTATATAATTTGATGAAAAAGTTAATTTTTGTTCCAAATTTACAACTCTAACCTATAGGTACGTCTTCAGATGGTCATCAAGTATTAAAATAAAACCTGACTTCGAAATAAGATGGCAGTATATTCAAATATCACACCTTAAATTTCTATTCGTTGCGAGTGGAACTCGGTACTAATAATGGTCATTTTATCATACTCTACGTTCCGTTCTTCGCATTAATGTTCATTAGCGGCCCACAGCTACCGAATAACTCGGTCGGCTCCTTTTAATGCCCATCGACAAATTAGCGTGTATGTAAAACTCGAATGAAGTCGTAAAAACACATGTTTTTTTTTCTTTACAGGTTTTTCTTTATTTTTTATTGGAAGTGATAATTGACATTATGACCGAACTAAAGAATTTAAATTCAAATTGGCGTGAGGTTTATAAAGTGGAATTTTATAATTATTGTTGAGTGTGTAGCAAATGCTTGATGGGTTATATAATTTTTAAGTGCTTTTTGCATACTTTGACTAGTTAGTTGTCATGAAAAAATACGGCCAGTATTAAAACATTAAAATGTTTTTTAAAACTTCATCTCTGAATTTTGAAACAAATCGCTCCAAATTACATTAAGAATTCTTATACCTCATTTAAGAGCTCGTCTTGTTTCGCAACTCGTCTCGTGGCTCGTGCGGGAGTGTAAATGGTGTATTACAATTATAATTACCACCAACTACTCAGTTTCTGCAATATTATTCCCATATATAAAAAAATTCAATTAGCATTATTGGCTGAGGAGTATGTAGGTACTATAACGATACTCTAAAAAATATTTAAAAAAAATCTTGTAGCAATAATATCTTCTACTATTTTTATAAACCAACCCAGCACTTTCTAGTGCGTCTTCCAAGTATACCGCACAATTGACTATGGCTATTCGATTCATTTGGTTAAATGAATCGAATAGATATTTATGAAATTGTATTTATGTCAAATAATTAAATATAAACGTGTTTGTGTTTTTGTACGTACCTATCATATATAGATACATTCCAAATTCTACGGGAACGATAGTCGAATAAAATTCATTATCGATTATACACATATTGTACCCTACTTAGAGCTATCAAAATTATCATCATATATTTGATAAAGTATAGAAAATTGGCGCTGCGGACCCGGCCTTATAGGAACTTAGATATTATCCCGGGAACATGTTGCTGTTGGAAATAGGAAAACGAAATTTTCTCCGGAGGGCGGCGATGGTTGTCTTAACTAGATAGGTACTTAATAATACTATATTTTTAAAAGTCTTCATTAATATAAAATACAGAAACCGCCAATTTTTTTAAATTTATTTTCTTCAATTTGTCAAATTTTGCAAATAGTGCTAACCAAAAATAAGTACCTATGTAGAATAAATTAATCGCCTAAGTGACAGATCATAATTCCTATCATGTTGGTACACTAGTTTAAAACATATCGTCCTATCAGTATTTTCAACCTACTTTTTTATTTAAATTACCATTACTAAACTGGTCTACGCTCATTTTTTTAAAATTATGACGCTATTCTTTCATTGCGTCATCCGTGATACCCAGCAAATTATGTGACACTTGATATCGTGACGTTTAGTTATCGAACAAAGAGGTCGGTTTTATTCCATCGGTCATCATGTGGGTGGGATGAAGAAACTCTGAAATACCTAATGCTCGTTTTGTATGTGTCACTCACTGTGGGTGGACTGAAAGTAAAACAGCAACATCTAATTCAATTACCAACTTGTTTCACAAGACCTGTTCTCTAGATCTATAATTGATTGCAAATCTCAGGAAAACTTTGCGTAGGACTCATCTCGAAAAAGATGTGGTTTGACTGGGTTTGACAAGGTCCTTTCATCAAAAACGTTGTGGTTTGAGAAAGATCCTTTGACGAAAAAAAAATTTGTTTGAATATGTTGTTTAATCGAAAAACTTGTAGATTGACAAGGTACTTTCATCAAAAAGGTCGTGGATTGTAATGTCAAAGGAAATACTGAATGTCTTTACCTTTATTGTTGATTCAGGAAGTTGAAGCTGGGCAGCAAGCTCACATCGTCTGGGCCTCAATACATAGTTTTCTTTTATAAATTCCTTTTCCAATCTACCTAATTGTTTTCTGGTGAATGCTGTCCGGTACCTCCTGTTTAACAATAATAAATTATTACTTATTTACATAGTTACAAACTTATAATCTAATTTCTGGTTATTCTTTAGAAAAGTCAATATTCAGTTATCAATTCTTGCATTATTGTACCGCTTGTACGGAGGAGAATATTTAAAAAAGCTCTTTTATTTAAGGTCGTCCTCTCCTTTTACAAAACAACATTTTTTATTTTATTTTATTGAATGTTTGACTTTAAAATAAATGCAGTATTTTGTAAATATGTCTGCCAAGTTCTAATATCTTTATCTTTTACGTATTTAAGTATATTTTTAGTAAAAATCCATATAAATACTGTTAGTATTAATCTCCGAACCGGACATGCTTTCTATTACCGATCGGTTAAATTTCTTTTTTGCTAGTACTCGTACGTACAGCTTTTTATGTCATTAGGCTTAATAAAGTCAATCAATGTGATGTATCTTTAGTTATTAAAAAAAAGAATCATACCTAATATTTGGATCTGGAACTGAATTAGGAGTCATCTGTTCAGGAGGACTCGATGATTCTGTAACAAAAGAAAATAATTCATTATATATAACACCAATGACTATTTTGTCTGTTTTATTTTATGGTCACAATATTATGTTCTGTCTGAAATTTGCCACAAATTATTAGGACATGTAAAAACATGCCTGAGCAACGGTTTTATTACCAACTTCAGGATGCCTATATATTATCTAATTAGAGACTCATTTTGATTTCCGTATCATTACATTTTTTTATAAAGTGTTATTATGTTGTTGTTGTTGTTGTGTGTTTTTACAGTCCTTATATAAGTAAAGAGACCTATAACTTGAAGTAAATATTTTATTATTGTAATAATACATGAGTACATCAAACCAGAAGTCTGTTATGAATCTAAATGGAGTTTGAGGACCAATTATTATTTATCTGCTGTTCGTAGTTCTAAAGGGTTGTGAGCACCACTCGAGAGCGGCTTCTTTTACAATTAGCTTAATTATTGTTACGTCTAGACATTAGCTACTGCTAAGCAGACCGACATCCATACTCTATGGTATGAAAATAACACGTTTTATTATTAAAAAAAAAAACAATTTAAGAACATCGAAGGGCTTTTGTTTTTAAATTTTAAATTTAGCTACCTAATAAGTGTATGAAGAAGCAATCATACTCATACACGTTATAAAGTGAATAATTATATTCTGGATTCGAAATTGACCTGTCAAAGTGAATAATTATATTCTGTATTCGAAAAAAGATGTATCTGACAGCACGTATCGTTCGGGAACCAGTAGCTTGCAGGTGCTAATTGAGTGCACCCAAAGTTTCAAGAGTAACATTAACACTAAACAAACACAAATAAGCTATTGTCTAATTAAATATTTTCCCATGAACAGTTTGTCTATTTCATATAAACAGAAAACCACAAAGAGGCCGAAGTTCTTAGTCTATAGCCGCTCAATTAAAAAAAATAACTCTTCTGACCAAAACGCCGACTTTACAAATCTGATTAGGCGCTGAAGTGGTTCTAAATTTAAAAAGCAGCGGTAAACGGGAGCGCTATTGACATGGCTGTTTTTTAAAAAGGAATATCAAACGCTTTTAAGTCACGTATTGTCTTAATGGTCGCGTGATTAAGACGTTTATTTCTATTTCCGTTTCCAAATTGAATTAGCATTTTGTTGTTTATATTAAAGACAAACTGAGACACAATGTTTTTAGGTTAGTGGCCAATTCACATAATATAGTCGGCCACTAAAATGTATGAGTATTGCAAAACACGACGGGAACTTAGCTTATAATAATTTCACATTAGAGAAAATTTATTGCTTTCATGAGTGCGTTTGGCTAAACGATTCATGATTTTTTTAAATCGTTATCGTGGCGTCTGAACCACTTGACTTGTTCCCATGCTGGGTGGCGACAGAACACTCTAAAACCAATTTGCAATAGTCTAGCCGATGGCTTCCTCTCATTAATTGTTGTTGTACTTACAAACTTTTTAGTAGTACAACTTCTTTATTAAGTGGTCTATGATTCCCAGCTGCGACGTTATGGCGTGTGTCGGTTTGAAAAAAGAACGAGGAAACGATTGAGAACTAAAAAGTTTCCGTTTAAAAGCTTCCGTTCTATATTTAGGAAGAACTCATATTTGTCACAGCGCGACGACATTAACATTCTAATGGACTAGTTTCTTACATTATTGATGTTGATTTCATTTTTACAACCACATTTTGAAATTTGGAACGACCGATTCTTGTATTAAAATTTTATAATTTAGATTATATATTGCGAATATTTTCCATAGACTAGGTAAATCGTTTCTTATTTATTTGAATCTCGAATGTCCGAAGACTCAGGACCAGGGTTGCCAGGTGTTCGGTTTTTACCGAACTATTCGGTATTTCAGCCCCGTGTTCGGTGTTCGGTATGACAAAAATAGCGAAGTATGAGTGGTTCGGTATTTTTGCTGAAGTCATACTTTAACAGTTTTATTTACTGTTTCGATTTTTAAGAAATAACAAAATGCTGCTACAAAGTTGTACTAGTAATAATAAATATAATTTGTGAAGTTTACGCGGTTTACGTAGTGTTTTATTTTTTTCACCCTCTGAAAATCCCAGATAGGTAATTTTCTGCATTTGTCAACAACTTCGACAAATTTACACAAAAAATCTCCTTTCAATTTCTGAGAAAAATTACACTAGTTTAAAACATATCGTCCTATCAGTATTTTCAACCTACTTTTTTATTTAAATTACCATTACTAAACTGGTCTACGCTCATTTTTTTTAAATATGACGCTATTCTTTCATTGCGTCATCCGTGATACCCAGCAAATTATGTGACACTTGATATTGTGACGTTTAGTTATCGAACAAAGAGGTCGGTTTTATTCCATCGGTCATCATGTGGGTGGGATGAAGAAACTCTGAAATACCTAATGCTCGTTTTGTATGTGTCACTCACTGTGGGTGGACTGAAAGTAAAACAGCAACATCTAATTCAATTACCAACTTGTTTCACAAGACCTGTTCGCTAGATCTATAATTGATTGCAAATCTCAGGAAAACTTTGCGTAGGACTCATCTCGAAAAAGATGTGGTTTGACTGGGTTTGACAAGGTCCTTTCATCAAAAACGTTGTGGTTTGAGAAAGATCCTTTGACGAAAAAAAAATTTGTTTGAATATGTTGTTTAATCGAAAAACTTGTAGATTGACAAGGTACTTTCATCAAAAAGGTCGTGGATTGTAATGTCAAAGGAAATACTGAATGTCTTTACCTTTATTGTTGATTCAGGAAGTTGAAGCTGGGCAGCAAGCTCACATCGTCTGGGCCTCGATACATAGTTTTCTTTTATAAATTCCTTTTCCAATCTACCTAATTGTTCTCTGGTGAATGCTGCCCGGTACCTCCTGTTTAACAATAATAAATTATTACTTATCTACATAGTTACAAACTTATAATCTAATTTCTGGTTATTCTTTAGAAAAGTCAATATTCAGTTATCAATTCTTGCATTATTGTACCGCTTGTACGGAGGAGAATATTTCAAAAAGCTCTTTTATTTAAGGTCGTCCTCTCCTTTTACAAAACAACATTTTTTATTTTATTTTATTGAATGTTTGACTTTAAAATAAATGCAGTATTTTGTAAATATGTCTGCCAAGTTCTAATATCTTTATCTTTTACGTATTTAAGTATATTTTTAGTAAAAATCCATATAAATACTGTTAGTATTAATCTCCGAACCGGACATGCTTTCTATTACCGATCGGTTAAATTTCTTTTTTGCTAGTACTCGTACGTACAGCTTTTTATGTCATTAGGCTTAATAAAGTCAATCAATGTGATGTATCTTTAGTTATTAAAAAAAAGAATCATACCTAATATTTGGATCTGGAACTGAATTAGGAGTCATCTGTTCAGGAGGACTCGATGATTCTGTAACAAAAGAAAATAATTCATTATATATAACACCAATGACTATTTTGTCTGTTTTATTTTATGGTCACAATATTATGTTCTGTCTGAAATTTGCCACAAATTATTAGGACATGTAAAAACATGCCTGAGCAACGGTTTTATTACCAACTTCAGGATGTTCTACCTATATATTATCTAATTAGAGACTCATTTTGATTTCCGTATCATTACATTTTTTTATAAAGTGTTATTATGTTGTTGTTGTTGTTGTGTGTTTTTACAGTCCTTATATAAGTAAAGAGACCTATAACTTGAAGTAAATATTTTATTATTGTAATAATACATGAGTACATCAAACCAGAAGTCTGTTATGAATCTAAATGGAGTTTGAGGACCAATTATTATTTATCTGCTGTTCGTAGTTCTAAAGGGTTGTGAGCACCACTCGAGAGCGGCTTCTTTTACAATTAGCTTAATTATTGTTACGTCTAGACATTAGCTACTGCTAAGCAGACCGACATCCATACTCTATGGTATGAAAATAACACGTTTTATTATTAAAAAAAAAAACAATTTAAGAACATCGAAGGGCTTTTGTTTTTAAATTTTAAATTTAGCTACCTAATAAGTGTATGAAGAAGCAATCATACTCATACACGTTATAAAGTGAATAATTATATTCTGGATTCGAAATTGACCTGTCAAAGTGAATAATTATATTCTGTATTCGAAAAAAGATGTATCTGACAGCACGTATCGTTCGGGAACCAGTAGCTTGCAGGTGCTAATTGAGTGCACCCAAAGTTTCAAGAGTAACATTAACACTAAACAAACACAAATAAGCTATTGTCTAATTAAATATTTTCCCATGAACAGTTTGTCTATTTCATATAAACAGAAAACCACAAAGAGGCCGAAGTTCTTAGTCTATAGCCGCTCAATTAAAAAAAATAACTCTTCTGACCAAAACGCCGACTTTACAAATCTGATTAGGCGCTGAAGTGGTTCTAAATTTAAAAAGCAGCGGTAAACGGGAGCGCTATTGACATGGCTGTTTTTTAAAAAGGAATATCAAACGCTTTTAAGTCACGTATTGTCTTAATGGTCGCGTGATTAAGACGTTTATTTCTATTTCCGTTTCCAAATTGAATTAGCATTTTGTTGTTTATATTAAAGACAAACTGAGACACAATGTTTTTAGGTTAGTGGCCAATTCACATAATATAGTCGGCCACTAAAATGTATGAGTATTGCAAAACACGACGGGAACTTAGCTTATAATAATTTCACATTAGAGAAAATTTATTGCTTTCATGAGTGCGTTTGGCTAAACGATTCATGATTTTTTTAAATCGTTATCGTGGCGTCTGAACCACTTGACTTGTTCCCATGCTGGGTGGCGACAGAACACTCTAAAACCAATTTGCAATAGTCTAGCCGATGGCTTCCTCTCATTAATTGTTGTTGTACTTACAAACTTTTTAGTAGTACAACTTCTTTATTAAGTGGTCTATGATTCCCAGCTGCGACGTTATGGCGTGTGTCGGTTTGAAAAAAGAACGAGGAAACGATTGAGAACTAAAAAGTTTCCGTTTAAAAGCTTCCGTTCTATATTTAGGAAGAACTCATATTTGTCACAGCGCGACGACATTAACATTCTAATGGACTAGTTTCTTACATTATTGATGTTGATTTCATTTTTACAACCACATTTTGAAATTTGGAACGACCGATTCTTGTATTAAAATTTTATAATTTAGATTATATATTGCGAATATTTTCCATAGACTAGGTAAATCGTTTCTTATTTATTTGAATCTCGAATGTCCGAAGACTCAGGACCAGGGTTGCCAGGTGTTCGGTTTTTACCGAACTATTCGGTATTTCAGCCCCGTGTTCGGTGTTCGGTATGACAAAAATAGCGAAGTATGAGTGGTTCGGTATTTTTGCTGAAGTCATACTTTAACAGTTTTATTTACTGTTTCGATTTTTAAGAAATAACAAAATGCTGCTACAAAGTTGTACTAGTAATAATAAATATAATTTGTGAAGTTTACGCGGTTTACGTAGTGTTTTATTTTTTTCACCCTCTGAAAATCCCAGATAGGTAATTTTCTGCATTTGTCAACAACTTCGACAAATTTACACAAAAAATCTCCTTTCAATTTCTGAGAAAAATTACACTAGTTTAAAACATATCGTCCTATCAGTATTTTCAACCTACTTTTTTATTTAAATTACCATTACTAAACTGGTCTACGCTCATTTTTTTTAAATATGACGCTATTCTTTCATTGCGTCATCCGTGATACCCAGCAAATTATGTGACACTTGATATTGTGACGTTTAGTTATCGAACAAAGAGGTCGGTTTTATTCCATCGGTCATCATGTGGGTGGGATGAAGAAACTCTGAAATACCTAATGCTCGTTTTGTATGTGTCACTCACTGTGGGTGGACTGAAAGTAAAACAGCAACATATAATTCAATTACCAACTTGTTTCACAAGACCTGTTCGCTAGATCTATAATTGATTGCAAATCTCAGGAAAACTTTGCGTAGGACTCATCTCGAAAAAGATGTGGTTTGACTGGGTTTGACAAGGTCCTTTCATCAAAAACGTTGTGGTTTGAGAAAGATCCTTTGACGAAAAAAAAATTTGTTTGAATATGTTGTTTAATCGAAAAACTTGTAGATTGACAAGGTACTTTCATCAAAAAGGTCGTGGATTGTAATGTCAAAGGAAATACTGAATGTCTTTACCTTTATTGTTGATTCAGGAAGTTGAAGCTGGGCAGCAAGCTCACATCGTCTGGGCCTCGATACATAGTTTTCTTTTATAAATTCCTTTTCCAATCTACCTAATTGTTCTCTGGTGAATGCTGCCCGGTACCTCCTGTTTAACAATAATAAATTATTACTTATCTACATAGTTACAAACTTATAATCTAATTTCTGGTTATTCTTTAGAAAAGTCAATATTCAGTTATCAATTCTTGCATTATTGTACCGCTTGTACGGAGGAGAATATTTCAAAAAGCTCTTTTATTTAAGGTCGTCCTCTCCTTTTACAAAACAACATTTTTTATTTTATTTTATTGAATGTTTGACTTTAAAATAAATGCAGTATTTTGTAAATATGTCTGCCAAGTTCTAATATCTTTATCTTTTACGTATTTAAGTATATTTTTAGTAAAAATCCATATAAATACTGTTAGTATTAATCTCCGAACCGGACATGCTTTCTATTACCGATCGGTTAAATTTCTTTTTTGCTAGTACTCGTACGTACAGCTTTTTATGTCATTAGGCTTAATAAAGTCAATCAATGTGATGTATCTTTAGTTATTAAAAAAAAGAATCATACCTAATATTTGGATCTGGAACTGAATTAGGAGTCATCTGTTCAGGAGGACTCGATGATTCTGTAACAAAAGAAAATAATTCATTATATATAACACCAATGACTATTTTGTCTGTTTTATTTTATGGTCACAATATTATGTTCTGTCTGAAATTTGCCACAAATTATTAGGACATGTAAAAACATGCCTGAGCAACGGTTTTATTACCAACTTCAGGATGTTCTACCTATATATTATCTAATTAGAGACTCATTTTGATTTCCGTATCATTACATTTTTTTATAAAGTGTTATTATGTTGTTGTTGTTGTTGTGTGTTTTTACAGTCCTTATATAAGTAAAGAGACCTATAACTTGAAGTAAATATTTTATTATTGTAATAATACATGAGTACATCAAACCAGAAGTCTGTTATGAATCTAAATGGAGTTTGAGGACCAATTATTATTTATCTGCTGTTCGTAGTTCTAAAGGGTTGTGAGCACCACTCGAGAGCGGCTTCTTTTACAATTAGCTTAATTATTGTTACGTCTAGACATTAGCTACTGCTAAGCAGACCGACATCCATACTCTATGGTATGAAAATAACACGTTTTATTATTAAAAAAAAAAACAATTTAAGAACATCGAAGGGCTTTTGTTTTTAAATTTTAAATTTAGCTACCTAATAAGTGTATGAAGAAGCAATCATACTCATACACGTTATAAAGTGAATAATTATATTCTGGATTCGAAATTGACCTGTCATAAAACAGTAAAAAAGATGTATCTGACAGCACGTATCGTTCGGGAACCAGTAGCTTGCAGGTGCTAATTGAGTGCACCCAAAGTTTCAAGAGTAACATTAACACTAAACAAACACAAATAAGCTATTGTCTAATTAAATATTTTACCATGAACAGTTTGTCTATTTCATATAAACAGAAAACCACAAAGAGGCCGAAGTTCTTAGTCTATAGCCGCTCAATTTAAAAAAATAACTCTTCTGACCAAAACGCCGACTTTACAAATCTGATTAGTCGCTGAAGTGGTTCTAAATTTAAAAAGCAGCGGTAAACGGGAGCGCTATTGACATGGCTGTTTTTTAAAAAGGAATATCAAACGCTTTTAAGTCACGTATTGTCTTAATGGTCGCGTGATTAAGACGTTTATTTCTATTTCCGTTTCCAAATTGAATTAGCATTTTGTTGTTTATATTAAAGACAAACTGAGACACAATGTTTTTAGGTTAGCGGCCAATTCACATAATATAGTCGGCCACTAAAATGTATGAGTATTGCAAAACACGACGGGAACTTAGCTTATAATAATTTCACATTAGAGAAAATTTATTGCTTTCATGAGTGCGTTTGGCTAAACGATTCATGATTTTTTTAAATCGTTATCGTGGCGTCTGAACCACTTGACTTGTTCCCATGCTGGGTGGCGACAGAACACTCAAAAACCAATTTGCAATAGTCTAGCCGATGGCTTCCTCTCATTAATTGTTGTTGTACTTACAAACTTTTTAGTAGTACAACTTCTTTATTAAGTGGTCTATGATTCCCAGCTGCGACGTTATGGCGTGTGTCGGTTTGAAAAAAGAACGAGGAAACGATTGAGAACTAAAAAGTTTCCGTTTAAAGCTTCCGTTCTATATTTAGGAAGAACTCATATTTGTCACAGCGCGACGACATTAACATTCTAATGGACTAGTTTCTTACATTATTGATGTTGATTTCATTTTTACAACCACATTTTGAAATTTGGAACGACCGATTCTTGTATTAAAATTTTATAATTTAGATTATATATTGAGAATATTTTCCATAGACTAGGTAAATCGTTTCTTATTTATTTGAATCTCGAATGTCCGAAGACTAAGGACCAGGGTTGCCAGGTGTTCGGTTTTCTACCGAACTATTCGGTATTTCAGCCCCGTGTTCGGTGTTCGGTATGACAAAAATAGCGAAGTATGAGTGGTTCGGTATTTTTGCTGAAGTCATACTTTAACAGTTTTATTTACTGTTTTGATTTTTAAGAAATAACAAAATGCTGCTACAAAGTTGTACTAGTAATAATAAATATAATTTGTGAAGTTTACGCGGTTTACGTAGTGTTTTATTTTTTTCACCCTCTGAAAATCCCAGATAGGTAATTTTCTGCATTTGTCAACAACTTCGACAAATTTACACAAAAAATCTCCTTTCAATTTCTGAGAAAAATTACACCAGTTTAAAACATATCGTCCTATCAGTATTTTCAACCTACTTTTTTATTTAAATTACCATTACTAAACTGGTCTACGCTTATTTTTTTAAAATTATGACGCTATTCTTTCATTGCGTCATCCGTGATACCCAGCAAATTATGTGACACTTGATATTGTGACGTTTAGTTATCGAACAAAGAGGTCGGTGTAATTCCATCGGTCATCATGTGGGTGGGATGCAGAAACTCGGAAATACCTAATGCTCGTTTTGTATGTGTCACTCACTGTGGGTGGACTGAAAGTAAAACAGCAACATCTAATTCAATTACCAACTTGTTTCACAAGACCTGTTCTCTAGATCTATAATTGATTGCAAATCTCAGGAAAACTTTGCGTAGGACTCATCTCGAAAAAGATGTGGTTTGACTGGGTTTGACAAGGTCCTTTCATCAAAAACGTTGTGGTTTGAGAAAGATCCTTTGACGAAAAAAAAATTTGTTTGAATATGTTGTTTAATCGAAAAACTTGTAGATTGACAAGGTACTTTCATCAAAAAGGTCGTGGATTGTAATGTCAAAGGAAATACTGAATGTCTTTACCTTTATTGTTGATTCAGGAAGTTGAAGCTGGGCAGCAAGCTCACATCGTCTGGGCCTCGATACATAGTTTTCTTTTATAAATTCCTTTTCCAATCTACCTAATTGTTCCCTGGTGAATGCTGTCCGGTACCTCCTGTTTAACAATAATAAATTATTACTTATCTACATAGTTACAAACTTATAATCTAATTTCTGGTTATTCTTTAGAAAAGTCAATATTTAGTTATCAATTCTTGCATTATTGTACCGCTTGTACGGAGGAGAATATTTCAAAAAGCTCTTTTATTTAAGGTCGTGCTCTCCTTTTACAAAACAACATTTTTTATTTTATTTTATTGAATGTTTGACTTTAAAATAAATGCAGTATTTTGTAAATATGTCTGCCAAGTTCTAATATCTTTATCTTTTACGTATTTAAGTATATTTTTAGTAAAAATCCATATAAATACTGTTAGTATTAATCTCCGAACCGGACATGCTTTCTATTACCGATCGGTTAAATTTCTTTTTTGCTAGTACTCGTACGTACAGCTTTTTATGTCATTAGGCTTAATAAAGTCAATCAATGTGATGTATCTTTAGTTATTAAAAAAAAGAATCATACCTAATATTTGGATCTGGAACTGAATTAGGAGTCATCTGTTCAGGAGGACTCGATGATTCTGTAACAAAAGAAAATAATTCATTATATATAACACCAATGACTATTTTGTCTGTTTTATTTTATGGTCACAATATTATGTTCTGTCTGAAATTTGCCACAAATTATTAGGACATGTAAAAACATGCCTGAGCAATTTTGTCAGCTAAAAACAGCGATTCTGGTTCTATTCCACGGGTTTTCAATAGGAGACTCGGCCTTCTGGTGTTGCAAACGGCTTTAGTCTACGGTGATCACTTTCAATCAGATGGGACGGTGGGATGTATGAGTCCGTTTGTTTATTTACCAACTTAATGCATTTACAGTTATAACATTCTATTTAACCTTGAAGTAAATAATATAAGTAAGTATACCTACAAAACGACAAATCAAGCCTAAAAGCATTATTATCTAAGTACACAGCGTTATGAAATGTTTCATGTTTCACCATTTAACGCCAAAACTAGTGTACACAAATCATTCGGCTAATAACGTAGAACTAACACAATACGAATAACGAAACGTTTTGGTATAATTAGCACTTTGGCATTTAAGGCTGAATGCTGTGATCATTGCCTATTAGTGATGCAAAAATATGAAATAAAGATTTTTATTTTATTTTATTTATTTATTTAGCCTGCCAACAGTTGAAACAGTGAAACATTATAAAAAAAAAATACACAAAAAACTGACGTAGTATGAGCCATGGTTACTTACATCTAGGAACTAACACAATGTAAGCCTAAGGCTAAATGCTCAACCTCTTACAGGCAAGCATGGCATGCATCATTGTATCTAAGTTATGCTAATCTAAATTCTAAAATCATTAATTACATTAAAAAAAATACCTAGTGATAATGTATTATACTATTTTTATCTTACATTTTTATTTCACTATTGTATATTGTATGTATGTGTGAATTCAAAGTTAAGTAAAGAGGTGCGGTGCTGCTTATCCTTTAGCCTACAACTAATTGCTTTCTTAAACCAGCATTGTGAACTAAATTAAAATCACCTATAACGCATGTATACATATCGTTTCGTTCTAAGACTTTATTGTAATTATTTGTGAAATTCTGTAGAGAGGTTTTAGTTAGAGGCGAGGGCAAATATACCGAACATATTGCTAGTTGTTTACTGGCGCTACTTGATTTTGGTTTCAGCAATATCCATATTTCGCCATAGTTTCCCTCCCACTCTTTAATCCTAGTGCAATTCAGAGACTTGGAAACTGCCACCAATACACCACCACCGTCTTATTTAGCCCCAATTGTTTTAGTGTCTCTATCTTTCCTAAATACAACATAATTGCTATTAATAAATTCACTATCCAAAATATTATCATTAAGCCAAGATTCTGTCAGTACAATTATATCATATGAAGAATTACACACATTCCTATAAAGATTTGTTGTTTTAGTTTTGAGCCCACGCACATTTTGATAGTAGATACTTAAGGTTGAGGAACTATTATATGTTGTGGTAGCTATTGTTATGATAAATATTATACAAACCAACAGCAAACACTTGCACAGCCTAGGTACTTATTCTAATTTCTCTAAACATTCTCTACTTTTGATGACTATATATTTAGTACCATCGCTTTTGCGCATGAATATTTGTCCATTTCGCACCCAAACGTATTTATAATTGAGTTCTTTTCTCTTCTGCCTTGCGGCTGCGTGAAGTGATTTATTATAAGTAGACAAATGCTCTGCAATAAATATGGGTTTCTTTTCGCCGCCGAGTCCAATGGGTATTCAATTTATTAGCTTGGTTTTTCTTATTGAAATTTATTGTAGAAGCAAGAAAGGCATCTCGTGTGTCAGTAGTATCCAGCTTGACGACAATGGAGCGGGGTCTTACACTAGTGGAGGTAATTTTAGCAATCCTGGTACAGTGAAGTATTTTCTCATCGGTTAGCTTGAATCCGACAGCGTTGGCTATTTGCTTCACAATAGTTGTTAGATTTTCGTTTTTGTTCTCAGGCATGCATTGTATCTCCACATTCGAACTTCTAGCCTCCTGTTCCAGATGGTTTACTCGCGCTGTTAGTTGATTTATTGATGTTTCCATCTGCCCACAGTTCTTCTTCAGGTGTTTTACAGCCTCGGTAGTGACCCTGAATTCCTCAACGAAATCATCGTATTTCTCGCTCAAAAATTTAATTGAAGTTTTAACATCGTCCATTTGCTCCTTGATATCTTTAAATTTAGTATTCAGATTGCTAGAGATCGAGTCGTTGACTTGTTGAATTAAGTTATTCATTTCGGTCTTAAAGATGTCTTGAATTGCATTTCTAATTATTTCCTCCGATACAACCGACTCACCCTGCTGTGGTGGTGAGGACAAAGCTGGTCTTTTTTTAGAGCGACTCAAGGCGCTGGATTCCTGGTTTTGATTATATTTTGTAGAAGACATTTTCTAGGTGTGCCAATTAAGTGTTCCCAAAGTTGTAAAACAAAAAAAAAAAAAAAAAAGTTTTGACTTGTCGTGGTTTGAAACCGCACAAGCGACCACTTTTAAACCTCAAGGCCAGAATGACTCTAATTGCCAGCGTGAAATATTGTTCTAAGTTGTGAAATATGAAAGAACCAGTACTGGCTGCAGTTGTTTGTTTACCCACATTGACACTGAAGCAAATACTTAAACTTGTCAACACAATAATTACTTTGTAATCTGTTTAGTAAATACACTCCCGGACACCTAAATCGAGCCACCTTGATTTTTTTGGTTTGGAGTACTGTAACTTATAAAAGCTGTATGTAGAAGGAAAATGTTTTGATGCAGTTTTGGAGCTGGTATACTCATCATTCATTTAGAGCATTACCGTATAGCATTATCTTGGATTCATCTGTGAAGAGAACCTGGCTCCATTGATGTCGAGTCCAATTTAGATGTTCGCGCGCAAACTTTAGACGGGCTATTCAGTGTGCTCGTGTCAATTTAAGTCCATTGGCTGGCTTATGGGGCTTTAAACCATGTTCATTGAGTCGCCTTCTAACGGTCGGAGCACTTACAGCCACTCCGTGAAAGTCCCTGAGCTGTTCTTTTATCTGAACAGAGTTAATTTAAGGCTTCGATTTCGTAAGCTAGTAGTGACAATGTATTGATCTTGTCTCGCCGTTGTCACTCGGTAACGAGGTCCTCCTGTTCGCCGAACGAAGCCGCCAGTCTCCAGGTATCGGTGGTACACTCTTTGAACAGCGGAACGACTTATGTGAAGTTGTGAACTCACATCTCGCTGACTTAGCCCAGATTGAAGAAGTGCTACAGCTTGCGCGGCTACTTCAGGTGAAGTATTTATAATTTTATAGCCAAAAACGGTTCAAATTATAGAAAAATAACTAAACTAAACTTTGGTTAACAACAATTGCGAAAATTCAAACCAAATCGACATTAAATTGCTTCAAAAGCAACTTTCAACAGTCATTATTTTTTTCAAAGCAGTGACCAAGCTCGGCATTTGTTCTTTATTTAAAATTCTAAAATTCAAATTTGGAATAATACATACGGGAAAAACGATGAAATATGCCAGCATTAAAAATGCATAAAAACTTTTTTGTTATATTGTATATTTTATGTGTATTGGGCTTTTAGGCCCGGGAATGTAAGGTGGCTCGATTCAAGAGTCCGGGAGTGTATATTGTTCACAATCGCAATCAGCATATTAATATTCACACTTTGATCACTGTAACTTACGTTAATATGTTTAATTTCACGAAACTTTTAGTTTTTCTACGGATTTTAGAAATATTACGACAGACAAAAATTGCGACACGTCTACCCAACGATATATCCTACAGTAGAGTGAAGATAATTGTCTATGGTAAAAAACTAACGGTAAATTAGAAAAGCCTTTATTAGGATTTCATTGTAATTTAGACGTCACGTCTTTATCCCCGAAGGGGTAGCAGTGTCATACATTTCACAGCACCTAAGTATTTTGTCCTACGTAACAGGTGGTGAGCCCATTGTCGTATTAAAATGGACCGGCGCAGATTGTGGCGACTTGTTGTTCAAAATGTTCAAGCCATAAGGCCTTCCCAACCGGGAGCAACGGCTTAACGTGCCTTTTCGAAGCACTGAAACGCTCGTAAATAGAAAAGTCACAATGCTGTCACCCATCTGAGGACTATAGCCATGGTGAACGCTTACGCAATAAAGCTTAACGCAGTGATTGTTTACAACTTACCATAAGTAAGACAACAAAAGTCCCTATACTATGGTGAGATAATAGGTTTACCTAAATATTATAATAAAACAATGGATACGGGGTATAAGAGTACCTATATTTTAAGACAGGCTTGAATAAGATAAAATGATGGTGGCCAGCATAAGAAAACCATAAGAAGAGGCTTTAAACCTTATGACTTAAGAATAAAAACACCTTAAGAAAAGTCCAACGAAATTTTAAATGAGGCTCAGTATCTTTGCCTAATACGTAGACGGTTAAAAAATAAAGGTGTCTATGGCACGAGACAAATGTAGTTTGACAAATATCTGTGGTAAAGTAGCTAATTACCAATTTTTCTATAAATAAATAATCTTACAATAACGAAACCACCAACAACAAAAATATTATTATTGACCCAACATAAAGCTTCTCATTCACAAACCGACACTAAACGGGTAATTAATAGCGACACCGCTCAATTTGCGAACAAAACTGCCGCTGTAATAGGCGAAAACCGATAGCCGGTACATTAACAATTGGATTATCGAGAATCACTGACGGCCCGTGCGTGGCACGCTCCGGTAATTATATTACTGTGAATGGCCTTTAATACCATTGTATTTGTTATCTGTGCTATTTGATCGTTATACTGATTTAGGAAACGGAAACTTTTGTATAATTATTTTGACAACGTTTAAAAAAGAAAATCATTTTTTAAATTCCTAACGGGCAAAAGGTTACCTATCATGCCACAATTATTAGAAAAAACAAAATCAAAGCCGAAATATTCAAGAACAGAAACTGAAATTTAAAAAAGAAAATCTCATAATTAGGTAAGCCTTCGGATGCATAATCAAACATGCTATTCTCTATGGAATTAAAACAATTTCAAGCATGCAACCATACAACATTCAGGACAATTATCCAATACACAGCCAATTACTCGGTACCATCCCCATGGCCCCTTGTTGGCTCCCCTACACAATTTCACGATAAAATCCGTACCTACTAGTCTCACAATGAAGATAAATATCTCGTTGGGGAGTCAAGGCAATAAAAATAAAATCAGCTTAAGCCCAATTGACAAGATGTTACAAGGGTGACCTCACAAGGGTTTAGCGCTGTGACGAAATCATAAAAATAATGGAGTTATTGTTTATGAATTTGACTTCATGTTTCATATTAATGATTGCCGGGGTGAATAGAAAGTATTAATTGTAATTTATAAGTATTGAGACGATCGCCTACATTTTTTACTACGCTATATCATACAGAATGAATCCTGAAACCTTTCTTACATCAGTGTTAACATTCTGCACCAAATAGAACATAATCTGGTTTGGTTAAATTAAGTCCATTTGGTCTGTCCTAAAGGACGCTCAATTTGACCAGATTATGTTACGTCTAATGAACCGGGACTTATGCTCAATAATAATCTAAATACACTGCCACCGATTTAACAGGTAATTAAATTGATAAATTATTACACCGCGATTATCCAATTCAACGATTTATTGTCTGTGATTAAAATGGCGGATCTGTCACTTTGCGGCGGGAAATCCACCCACATATTTCTTCATAGACAATTAAACTTTTGCGACATGGCAGCTGCACTGAGATCTACCAATTTGACATTAATTAGTGTTTATTTAATTTATGGTCGAATCTTTGGGCGATAATTGTAACTGCGTTCTGTTCACTTTAATCACGTACCTATGTAATTGTTCCGTTTGTAACGGTCTTTTTATCTCCACTTTACAGGCTCTTTTTTCTCTACTTTAGGTACATCACTTTAGTATAAATGGTAGTTTTTTAATAGTAATATTAAAAGAATTGTGATCACCGAGAACCCATGGCGCTTGTAATAGTGTACCGAAATATTGGAACACAGAACAACACATGGTAAATAATCCCGTTAAATAAAGGAAGGTATCGATATTGTACCGATTTATTTTTTGTGAGCAAAATAATGTAAAGTTGGTCTAAAATATTTTTATATAGGTACATAGTAGGTGCCTATCGATTGTAGGCTTTTCCTCAAAAAAAATCATATTCATTCTAAGGCGATTGGTACACCGAGTTAGAATAAGCTATGACTAAAAATCTTACAGTATTTATTTTTTAATAAAGGTGTTAAGGACCTGACCACAATGGATAAAAAAGTGTACCTAATAAAATTTACGAACCAACCCAGAAAAAAGTATTATTAATATTTTATTTGTTTTGACAATGAAACCGAATGATTTTCAAACAAAATTTTAAGGGCGCGATAATCGCTTTTACGATTATGATTTTGTCAAAACTATTATATCATCATTGAAAAATATACCTTTTGTGAAACTAGTAAGGTACAAAGTCATGTGGATAAAAAGTACTTACCTGCCGAACTTCAGTTTCGTTTGAAAAGAACACAGATATTTGACATGCGTATGCATTGACTATAGTATAGCCCCACGAAATAAAATCTATTATGATGTTTAGATAATACAAACTCGTACAATATTAAAGTAATTATAATCCTCTTTAACACACCATTAAAGATTGATAGAGAGAGATAGATGAAATCTTTCTTAATAATAAACAAAAATGGCAAAACTACCTTACTTCTAAGAATAAAACAAAGAAAAAACAAAAACCATTATTATAACTGATCCGGTTTTGTTTTCAAATATATTAATCAAATCAAATCAAATATACTTTAAAAGTGAAGATTGGTAAAAAGCCGTTGCAATAAATTAAACAAAGCTAATTGCAAGCAACGAAAAAATAAAATGTAGAATAAGTTGCACAGAAAGCGGAGGATCTTGTTACGTAAAAAATGCATTTTGTCATTTCTACATCCAGTAGGTATAGTGAACTGCCATAAGCTGATTCGATTGAATTAGGCTACGATGGTATCTCAGATAATGGGTGTAAGGGGCCCCGCGGAAATCTCCGTGGCTCAAGCGATTTGACCTGCTAGAGGTGCTTCTGCTAACCAATGTATAAGACAACAACACAAGAGGTTGGGTGGTCAGACTGAGGTTGCTGCCAGCAATGCCGAAAGTCATAGACCAGGAGGCCAAGACCACTACTTCAATCGCGTCAGAAGAGGATAGATATCGTCGCTAAATAGAGAGCCGACAGAAAAAAAAATACAGATTTCTTAGTCTACTATTAGATACAATTGCGCTCCAATGGAATTCTATCGGCCGGCTGATAGAATGTTATTTACACGTGCAGCGAGTGTAAGCAGCTCTTAATTAGCATTTAATATTGTGATAGCTTAAAACATCCAGTATTTTAATTCTATTCTGCAGCTTGAGAAGTGTGATTGTGAAATATATACCTAATTAGTTTTAGTAGACTACCTAGTTTTGGACTAATCGCAATAGAACCGCCATAGAATAGAACTAGAACGGCTTTCTAGTTTCTATTGGAAAATAGTAAACTTGGCCCCCAGATCATAGCTGCTCCTGGTAGCCAGGTGAAAGTGGACACTCCAAATCCAGTTAGGGTTTGAAAATAACTGGAAATACAAAATGATAAGGACAAGGGAGATTAATAAGAGAGAGGAGTGGAGTTGCAGCATAATTGCAAAGAATTACTTTACTTCCATAATATCATTTCTTTTAGAATTTAGGTATGACTCATTTGCGAGCAAGAGAGAAAACAGAAAATGTGAAAGAAGAGGACGATATGGGTCAAAAGTCATGAAAAGTGGACAGGGTTTTAAAGAAAAAGCTTTAGATTAAACCGGAAACAATAGCATAATATGATGACGGCCATTAATTTGTTCTTATGTACCTATGGCTGTTTGACCAATACAAACGAGAAATGCATGTAATGGATTTGAAGAACCAGCAGACGTGCACGAATAAGCTACAGAAAAGTTCGTCGCCATTGCTAATGAAATACTAATAATGTAAAACGAAAAAAAAAAAGATGGTCACAATAATCTACAATAAATTAATAAATATTGTGGGACATTTTTCACACAGGCGCCAATAAATTTATACATTTGTACGTAGTTACTGATTTGTAAACTAAGGATAATAAAATGAAATAACCGTTAGGAGATTGCGTCAACTGACCATTCCATTAAGCACTCGTTTCCATAGACCCATTATAAAAAAATCTGATTGATGTTTTCTAACGACTCGAATACAAGTAGACACCTGGAACTGAACTGAAGTAAACTATTCTCTCACTGTACAATATACAGTATAGTAGATTATCGTACAAGTGTGTAAAGTTGGTGATTACCGCTGAGGCGCAGGCGAGGCTCTAAAGAGAGCCGAAGGCGGTAATCAACAATACACACGTGTATCATACGACGTTTTTGAATACACTTATGAATAATTTAATACTAAATAAAACAAATTAGTTTTTTTTATGCGCGCGTTTTGACCACAGAGTAAAGAATGAGGTTTCATTTTTTTGTTAAAGTTGTTGTTTAAAGTTTTAAACAGAGAGAAAATAAAAATTATATTTGAGTGAAAGTTTTGTTTATTATAGGTAGATACACGTACTATATAAAAATTTCCATTTAAATACGAAGTTTCATTAAATGAACAAGCAATAGGTAGGTAGGTATATAAATTTATTTGTTCTATTGAACGCGATCTTTTTTGTATCGATTTTTTTAAGAATAATGCAACTCAACCAATATATCTAATAAAAAAAATCTATTATCCTACTCGTGATTTAATAACAAATAACAATCAAAAAACCACAGTTTGATAATAGGTATCATTATGTGCCTAATTGTGGTGAGATTAGAGCCATATTATGAGTAAGTGTATTGAAAAGTATATTATATCGAAAGTAAACACTAAAAAACTACTGTCACTGTCAAACAGTTTGTTGTCGTCGCACGTTTATCCATGGTTTATCCACGAGACGCCTCAAAAAATCTATAATGCGCCGACCAATCAGCGGTCTCGGTTTTTATCCCCTCTAAAGAGGCGGTGCTTCATAATCGTTCGCTCATTCGTTCTCTTTCCCTCTACTAGAGCGTTGTTTCAAACTCATTTTGCTGATACTTTGTTTTAGGTCGGTGACACAATGGGGCTTTGTTCGTGTGTTTGACGCAATTATGTGACATTTAGGTGATAGTTAAAGAGTGGGCGGGCTTAGAATTGGTTTGCCAATATTTATTTTTAATATCGACAAATTTGTCAAGACTAATGACATGTTTGTTACAAACCATATAAGATTAGCATTTTTTTCATAATAGGTCCCTACTAATTAGCTGGAATGGACATATGAATTCCAGGAATTTTCGAGGTTTAAGTTGAGGTTTGGGCATAGGTATTAGATCCTCATAAAATATTAGTAACAAAAGCGTATAACTCATAAATAGAAAGTGAAGAAACTATGAATAAAGTTATAAGTAGGTATAGGTAACCTTTAATAACATTTAGGTATAAATAATAATTACTGAAGTTAACACATGTTTGTTTTGAAGCAAAATTTGTGCCAAAAATATTTTATACAAGACCTCCAACATGCTCTCTGCAGAAATATTCAAATATAAGATTTCTCATAATAGCTTAACCTCAATTGTACTTTCAAATCTAAGCAACAATAAAGAATAGACTACGTTTCTGTGGGCGTTTAATATGCCTCTGCCTACCCCTTCGGGGATAAAGGCGTGACAATATGTATGTATGTACGTTTCTGTTCAAAGAAGACCCAAATTTAAACTCCCAGTGTACCTCCAGCTTAATATTTTAATCATACGCTCTCATCTGCCATAACTGCGCGCAGTGAGCATCATGGACCCTTATTAGTTGGCTCCCGAGTTATTAATACGTGCCCACCTTCTCTAGCTAACATGATCTATCGCTCCAAACAAAGGCTACATCAGCTAGGCTATTTCACAGCTCTAGAACTTGCTTCGAAACTAGAGGAATTAAAAGGTTTAAGTTTTTTTTTTATAATAGTTTTGCAAACTATATCATAAAATGCAGTAAAGACGAAAACTTGTATTGAGCGGGACTTAGCACTATGGCCTTTGCATTTAAAAGCACAGAGGTATTGTCCTAAAGAACGTCTCATTCTTGTCCTCTACCATTTGTCGTCCCAGTGGCGCTGTGGGAGTGTATCCGACTGCTACGCAAGAGGTCGTGGGTTCGATTCCCATCCAAGATAAAACTTTGTGTGATGAGCACGATGGTTTATTCTGTGTCTGGGTGTTATTTATATATAATATGTATGTATTTAGCAACATATACTTAAGTATATTTATCAGTTAGGTATCTGGTTACCATAGTAGGTACAAGCTCTGCTTAGTTTGGAATCAGATGGCGTTGTGTGAGTTGTCCCAACGATATTTATATTTATTTATTTAGGTATATTCACCTATATTACAAGCAAATACGGTTGTCTTCGTATATTTTTATCATCCCTTAGGTATGTTTTTACTTCATAATATCATCTATTAATATGAATATTTTTCTTTATTTTTCCTAACTTTTACGGGCTGAGCTTATTACTGAATCTATCAGGAGTAGTAACGAAGTGACTAATTCCGTGAATTATCACGTATTCACCAAAAATGTGGAAGCAGAAAAACCAAACGTCATCAACAATAGTGCAATAAAAGAGAAATTTGAAAATTCGGCTACTCCATAATTGAGCAAAGATAATAGAGTACGGGCAGTATTGTGCCCACAAAACAGAGAAAAAAAAACAAACAATTTAAGCCCACGCCAACAACTATTATGTTAGGAAGAATCACTCTTTTGATAAATGACACACGGCATTTTGGCGGCAAATTTGACAGACGTCAAGCTGTGACAGCCGTGGCCAACAATGGTGGGTTTTCGTTAAATACTTGTGTGTAAAAATGCTACTGTGTTTATCTACAGTGACAAATTTAAAAGCGTGAAGCTAAAATAATAGGCTATTTTCTTAGAAACTTATTTGATTTACAGTCGAGTTGATTATCTAAATTGGAGTAACAAAGTACCTACGGAAGGTAGGTACTTTGTTACTCAAGCTTAAGGCAGCTAGTTTTATCGATAGATTTTGATTTAGGTACATCGTAACTTTATATAGCAATTATTCCATCGAGACGCTTGCCAATTTTTATAATGTTGCCCTCGAGTGTAAGCTTGTTAACATTTATGTGAAAAGATTATACTACTTAGTTTAATATTTCATAGAGGGTGGTATGGTATTATCATAAAATAAAATAAAAAAAAAAGGAAGACATTATTCTGGATAAAGAAAACTGTCTAGAATTGGAAATTGGAAAGTATTTCGGAATCTTCTGCAAATATGGATGTTTTTTTTTGTTGGGACATGCAATGTGGGCCTACGCTAATTGTCTATTTTTTGTAGGTAAACTTAGTTGAGTAGCTACCTTTTCTTTTGTAGCTACAACCTGAAAATATCAACTCTTGCAGTTAGAATGATCATTCTAACTGATCACTACAGCACTTTTTGTTAAAGGACTACGTTCAGTAATCGTTGTTCCTAATATTCCCACTAACACCACCAGCCAGCCTCTGTTAAAAGAAGATTTAAGTCGATAGTGTAGTTGCAGGGAAACAAAAAGGAAGAATCAGGCACAGAAAAATCAAATCTGTCACACCCTCTAAAGGAAACTCAAGCAAAAACAAACAAAATAATAATGAAGAAGAAACTTCCATACCTAATACCACGGGGTAATAAAGAGCAGTCAAAAATATGTCTTTATATTTAAGATCAGGCCTCTGTAAAGTTAAAATTTATCTATCACGCCTTTATCCCCGAAGGCAGAGGCATATTATATGCCCACTTTTCACCATGTGTATTCCTGTCCCACGTAATAGGTGGTGAGCCCATTGCCGTGTTGAAATAGACAGACGCAGGTTGTGGCTACCTGCTGTTGATTTTTTTCAAGCCGCCCATAAGGCCTTTATGTAAAGTTAAAAGTTAAAACGGCCAAATTAATACCTATAACCGTGAACCTCTCCGGCTAAGCTTGTGTTACAAGAAGATTCAAGTCGGCAGTGTAATGGTCGGGAATCGAAATCAGGGTACAGTCAGCTCCAGAGAAATCTCACCCCCAGTAGTTTACGTTTACATTCGAAGGGGGGTTCTAAGGAGCTGTCCGTATTAAAAACAATTACCTACACCAAGCTAGAGCTGCCGCTTTAATATTTTTGACATAATATAGGTACCCAACTTTTGTTGACAGACAAATATATTAAAACTTGTATATTACTAGTTGACGCCCGCAACGTGGCCCGCGTAGAGAAGTTTTCTCTTTTCCCACAGGAGCTTGTCCCCGGGATAATAAGTAGCCTATGTGTTATTCTGATGTATAAGCTATATTATTGTAAAGTTTCATTAAAATCTATTCTGCAGTTTTCACGTGAAAGAGTAACAAACATCCACACAAACTTTCACATTTATAATATTTTTAAGATTAAGATTCAGTAGTTACCTATCCACTATTTCAAGCTTTGCTAAAACTAGGGAAGTATCGGTTTACACGAAAATCGTATAAGAAAACTTCTAATACGATGAATACCTAGGTACCTTCTTCTTTCTAGAATAAAAGTAGAGTGAGTTACGTCTGTAACATCAGCTATTTACAATTTAAAATTCCTTCAAAATCAAAAGTAGGTACTCCTCTACCTTACCCAGAGTAATAAGCAGCTAAATGTGTTTCAGGGGACGGTTATACCAATCTTAATATAAAAAAAAATATTTTTCAATGGCCTGGCCATAAAATTAACACCAGCAAACTCCTTATAAAATATAGGTAACTCGGTATTAATTGCTTGCCCTAACGGTTATTATTTTGTCTCAGGACAACATTGAGTCCCAACTGCTCAACGGTATAAAAGACAAGCCGACTTTACGGTTAATAATTACAAAGTTAAAAATAACACAAATGATTATAACACCAATATAGTTATAAACTAATAAACAACTCAAACATTCAAGAAAACCTTTTGTCTATGGAATAAATAATAAGATTTTTTAAAAGGCGATGTAAATTGTTGGTTCGATCTTTTTGCCTTTACACTTAGGTAAGTTTTGTGAGTAGATTTGGGACTAGATAAGCTAAGACACAGGATATATATGAGTACATACACGTTAATAGGTATCTAACAGGCTAGGCAGTGTCAGAATTATTATTAGTAGTAGTAACAACAAGAATTATTATTAGTAGTAACAACTACCTGCCTAATTATTATTTTTGTAATGATTTAATGAATCAAAATAAAAAAATAAAATATAACCATATTTATTTTTTCGAAATGTAAAAATTAACTTAAATAAACTAAATATAAAAGGATGTAAGGTATTAAAAATTGCTAGGTATGTGTTGAAAACTACTTAATAAATATTTAATAATAACAACAAAATTGAGCTGGTTCTATAGCTTATCGTCCAAAAACTCTGTTACTGAGTAATACATATCATAACATGAATCAAAATTGGTGAAAGCGAAAACCTTTAGCGATCATTATGCAATAATATTGTTTATTTTTAAATTTTACCATACACCTTTCCTCTCACCGCACCACAGCCCTTCAATTTGGTTCATGGACCATTGTATCCCCAGCAGAAGTGTCCGTGAAAAAAAACGTTGACAAAAATATGAGCATAATATCTACTTCAGGTATTTATTGCTTTATTTGTAGAAATTACGGTCACTTATTGTGTACTAATGGTCTAATAATATAAGAATAACAATTACAATTATTACAAAATAAAGAGATTGTTTAAAAGGGTATGACAAAGAACGGAGTTCCTGGAAACTTTCTGCATGCGCTACGTTTCGTTACTGCACCCGTACATCCATCGGACACCATTCTGCGTTTTGTTTTCGAATCTGTTCCAATTCGTTGCGTTCCAAATTAGTTTGTTTTTAAACAAAAACATTTTACACAGTTGATATCGAACGGTTTTGAATATAGAATAACAGTTAGGGTACGAGGGGGCAGAATGCTTAACAAGAGAACAGCACTTTAAAATAATAAAACAATGAGATATAAGAAAAACAACGATAATATCTGCATTAGTAGCTCGCATTCAACATTTATTCTTTACCGAAAACTTTAATTGTTTTATACTTTTTTTTTATTGGGCTTTGGTCTTTCTCAAGACTAATAAGTAATTACACTTAGGTAACATAAAAATAATAAATAATAAATATCCATCATGCCTTATCCCCGAAGGGGTGGCAGAGGTGGCATATTATATGCCCACTTTTCACGGTGTGGATTCCTGTCCCACGTAATAGGTGGTGAGCCCGTTGCCGTGTTGAAATAAACTGGTAACATAAACTGCTGATATTAAAGTATTGACATTAGCAACACATTAAAGATTTTTTTTTATTAGATGTGCGTAGAGGTAGGTAATACACTTCTAATAGAAATTGAAAAGATTTGCACCAATTTCACACTTCTTCATTTTTCAACCTACATAATATCTTCATCAATTTTAATATTTCAACTGATCACATGTGATAAAAAGTACCTTATCTAAGTTATAGAAGACTATAGTTGACGCCCGCGGCTTCGCCCGCTTAGAGAAGTTTCCCGTTCCCGTTTATTCTGATGTGTAGGTATATTATTGTTAAGTTTCATTAAAATCCATTCAACAGTTTTTACGTGAATGAAAGAGTAACAAACACCTCTATTAGGTATTACAAACTTTCGATTTTATAGTATAGTAATATTAGTAGGAAGTAGGACGTACAATAGACATAATGTCTGGAAGTGCATGGTGGTAATACAATAAAGTTACATTCATATTGTCACGCCGTTATCACCAAAGGGGTAGGCAGAAGCATACCATATGCCCACATTTCACCGTATGCATTTATGTTCCACGTAACAGGTGGTGAGCCCATTGCCGTGTTGAAATTGGACAAGCGCAGGCTGTGGCGACCTGCTGTTGAAATTTTTCAAGCCGCCCACAAGGCCTTAAACTAGGCTTTACGACTGCCATTTTACTGGCAACCGGGACCAACGGCTTAACGTGCCTTCATAAGTACGGAAACGATCGCAAATGTAAATACCACAAAGCGGTCACCCATCTGAGGACAAGCCATAGTGAAAATTGCTTAACACAGTGATCGTTTACAGAACACGGTCCGCGGGGCTACGAGCGCTTCAACTTGCACACAATAAGGTTGATATTTGGATATGTATTTAGATACCTATTTATTTATTTAGGTAGGTACCTACCTATGCAAAGAGACATACCTACCTACCTACTTAGTTAATAGAAAACGTCTTACCTACATCTAAAAGAAATGTGAAGCGCTCGTGGCCCCACGGTCTCAGTGTTCTGTAAACGATCACTGAGTTACGAAACTTTGACTATGGCTGGTCCTCGGATGGGTGACCACTTTGTGGCATTTACATTTGCGAGCGTTTCCGTGCTTCGGAAGGCACGTTAAGCCGTTGGTCCCGGTTGCCAGTAAAATGGCAAACGTTAAACCTGGTTGAAGGCCTTATGGGCGGCTTGAAAAATTTCAACAGCAGGTATCCACAACCTGCGTCTGTCCATTTTCAACACGGCAATGGGCTCACCACCTATTACGTGGGACAGGAATCCACACGGTGAAAGTGGGCATATAATATGCCTCTGCTATATTTTTTTTTTTATAAGAAATCTCTTTCAGTAGACATTGAGAGAATGAGATGAAACCATTGAAAACGTAGAAAGACAGGTTTGCTGTTATTGAAAAAGGTTAGTGCCTATCTATAATCTAAGTAGGAACCATATTTATTTAAAAAGCTCATTTTGACTATAAAATATAGACATAAAAGAGAACATAATTTGGTAAGTAATTATTAAAAAAAAAACTAGGGACTATGGCTTCTGGCGGCTAAGCCTCTCAGGGCCCCTGGGGACACCCTCTCTAGGACACCGTCCTGAAAAAGGGCATGGGAGCGCCGTCTGCTTTTAGTCGGTAAGAGTCCGACATGCCCACCTCGTCAAAAGCGAGTTGAAGTCCATGAGGATTTCCACACGGTTAACAAAAAAAAGGGACTATATGGCTTACCGTGCGGTCGGTCATCAACTCCGTCGCTATCCACTTCACTCCTCCCACTTCTAGGGCTTGCTCTCTTCAGTTCTTCTTGCTGTCCTCCTTGGTCACTCTGATATCCTCCTATCCTCTTATCATATGACATGAAAAACGGGAAATTCGGTACACGAGTTTGTTGAAAATAATAACCCATTTTCCCATCCCTGATCTTCAGTTCCTCATCTTCAGAATGGTCATTTGTACCAGAGTAGTCTTGAGAGATACTGTTTTCGATATCGATTTCCGGCGATCTTCGGTTATTAATTCCCACAATCGACTCGATTGAAAAGTTTTTAGGCGGCATTTTCGTTTGTCCTTTATTTATCTCAGATTCCATCACTATTCACAAACACTGGCCACTACGCGATTACGATTTTCGAATTTGTATTTCGAACGTCCACGAATGTCAGTTCTATACATCAGTATAGAACTGACATTCGTGGACGTTCGAAATGTAGTGATGTCAATGTTATATTAGTCTGCCGTTAAAGCCACGCCTCTACTTGGAGGGAGAATTTGGTTCATTTCTGTGTAGTGAACCATTTTGTGTTTTACTACACCGTCTTAAAGTTCATTTTAAATAAAACGATATTGTAGTCTGTAGAATAAACAAAACAAGACAAGTAATTTTGGACTTTATGCCTAGAGGTCAGGAATAAGTTTTGGATATTATAATGATGAATGAATAAGTATTATGAATTGGTATAAATTCAACAAAAAATGGCGGGCGTCGATAAATATGTTAAGTGCGCAATGATGCCTTGTGTAAACTGTTGTCATAAATACAAGATTATATGTCACTTAAGAATGAATATAATGCATTAAAATTAATGTTTTATTTAAGTCTTCGGTCAGACATTTTTATGTATGTTCGTTTATTAGACCATTTATCTGTCGAGTCTAAGGTTCTTTTAGGTGGTGCAAGAACTCCTAAGCTGAAAAGGGGCGTTCTCAGTTTTTTTGGAATCGTACTACGACTGGAGGAATGATTGATTGGAGTGTATTCAACTGCTACGCAAGAGGTCTTAGGTTCGATTCCGACCCAGGATAAAACTTTGTGTGATGAGCACGATGGTTTATTGTGTATGGGTGTTGTTTACCCAAAATATGTATGTATTTAGAAATATTTAAGTATATTTATCAGTTATCTGGTTACATACTACAAGCTCTGCTTAGTTTGGAATCAGATGGCGTTGTGTGAGTTGTCCCAACGATATTTATTTAACGATATTTATTTATTTTAACGATTGATAAAGATACCTATCTATTGTTAGCATTTAAGGATTTAGATAATTATTTGCATACAGCTTTATGAGGGTAGTCTAATTTTTCATAATACATTTTGGTTTTAGAGTAAGTTAATAGTTTATAGTGAGTAAATTATTATTAATATAGAAATGTAGTACTAACAGAATATTATAACAGCAAATAAAACCCTAAAACCATTTCTCGAAATATGACTGTCGGTGCATTTTATATTAATGAGGGTGGTTTTACTTTTGCTGATTATTCAGTAAATTTATAAAAGAGGCATTTTGGAGCAGGACACGACATTCAGTCGGCATCATTTAAAAATTGTAGACGTGTAAGGTTAGCATTAGTGTGATCAAGATGCAATAGGTATACGGTTATACTGTTAACAAGTATTTTATTTTGAACGTGTAAGTCAATACTATTGTGCGAATGTAGAAGGAGTCAGGGTAGACCGAGACTTAACTATGTGAGTGAACTTAGCAGATCATATAAAACGACAGATAATTTATAACGAAAAAAATAGTATCTTTCTACTTTTCGGGCGTTTTAACGTGCTCTGCTGGCATTTTAAAATGAGTTCTGGACTTGAATCGAGTCCTTGAGGTATAGTTCCGATACGGATCTGTAAAATACGTACGAGCTCTGGTTTGTTATATTATTTTGAAACGAGGAAAATGGTAATTTCCGACTTATTGGCCGTTCTAATGTGCTCTGTTGGCATTTTAAAATGAGTTCTGGACTTGAATCGAGTCCTTGAGGTATAGTTCCGATACGGATCTATAAAATACGTACGAGTTCTGGCCTGTTATATTATTTTGAAACGAGGAAAATGGTAATTTCCGACTTATTGGCCGTTCTAACGTGCTCTGCTGGCATTTTAAAATGAGTTCTGGACTTGAATAGAGTCCTTGAGGTATAGTTCCGATACGGATCTGTAAAATACGTACGAGTTCTGGCCTGTTATATAATTTTGAAACGAGGAAAATGGTAATTTCCGACTTTTGGCCGTTCTTACGTGCTCTGCTGGCATTTCAACATGAGTTCTGGTCTTGAATCGAGTCCTAGGTTACAGTTTCGATACGGATCTGTAAATTACGAAAGAGTTCTAGGTTACAAGTATTGTTCAAACAGTGAAAGTGGTATTTTTGGACTTTTTACACTTTCTGATATGATCTGCTGTCACTTGAACGTGAGTTCTGTATTTGAAAACTATTAAAACTATTCCTTAAAATTATCAGGTACTGTAGAACTCATTCGCATGTGAGAAGAACTCACTCGAATTTTTAATCTGCTGCAGAAAGTAGCTGTGGGTCATCATCATCCTCTTGCCCTTGTCCCAATTTACTTGGGGTCGGCGCAGTATGTCTAAATTCCATACTGCAAAATGTTTTGGCTTGGTTTATGTGATCGGCCGCCAGCCTGACACCAACTCTCCTTGAGAATGCTATCGTTTAGTGGTTTGCCCACCACCACACGGGGCCTTTCCAAGCCTTTCAGTACTCCGAACCTTTACAAGACAGTAGCAGTAGGTAGATACAGTAATTTTGTCAATTGCCTTTTTTTGGTAAAAACGCTAGAACTACTTCTAAAAAGTATCAGGAACTTTAGAACTCAGCTGCATGCTGAAAGAACTCACATTTATTTATGATCTGCTAAGTTCACTAACATGACTTAAATTATATACGAAGACCAGAGTGCTCAAAAACGCAAAGGTCAAAAGAGTAGTAGAATTCCTCTTATCCAAATTAAATAAAACCAAGGGTGTTCCGTTTACCTAATTAAAAATACGAATAATTGATTTCAAAGTCAAATCAATTAAACAATAATAAAACTTATTAAATTACTAGATGACCCCCCCGGCTTCGCCCGTGGCATAGTTCAAACTCCCGACGCACCTATAATTTAATCCCGTCGCTTATAAATGGAGAACACAAAAGGGTCAAAACACTACTATCAAATACAGATAAAATTGGAGCGTAGTTCATGTAAATTACATAAGTTTTTATTTCCTTCCATACATGCAGTATTTCCGAAGTTATAACGACGAAAAGTTATAGTCCTATTTTGAATTTCCAAGATTAGGCGCGCTTATTATGACGTCACAACGTAGCACAGACCGAGACAAGGCGCGGCGCGGCGTTCGGGTGCGAACGATTGCCGACTGTCAAATGAGCAGTGCTGTGACGTATGCGGTCATCCGCGATATAAGCACTTTGATCGCAAATATTTCAGCTATTTTTTGAAATATAAAAAAGTAAAAACGTTGTTTTTCTCGTATTTTTTTTTAGATTTATTTGGCATTTAAAGTAAAAAACGTTTGCCAGACCCATTCTACAAATTTGCCCGATTTGTCGACATTTATGACTACTGCTCCGCTCTCCAGGGTAGTAGCGTGATGATATATAGCCTATCATTCAAGTTGGATCAAACTTCACACGGTGTGCAAATTTGATTAAAATCGGTTAAGTAGTTTAGGAGTCCATTGCAGACAAACAACGTGACACGTAATTTAAATATATTAAGATTATAACCTTGCTCGTAAATTTGATCTATTTATAGATATAGGTATAAAGGAGCTCACAAAATGCAAATAGTGAAGTTATATTCTATAACTGCATTATTTGTATTTTTTAATCAGCAACGGGTTGTCAGAGAAAAAGTAGATACTTAGGTACCTTTGTTTTCTATTTATTTATTTAAGTTTATAACACACAGTTAACATTATAAGCAAACCATAAACCACTAAGGCTTGTCTAAATTAAAATAAATAAAATAAATATCCATCACGCCTTATCCCCGAAGGGGTGGCAGAGGCATATTATATGCCCACTTTTCACCGTGTGGATTTCTGTCCCACGTAATAGGTGGTGAGCCCATTGCCGTGTTGTCTAAATTGTTGTAATAAAAAATATATCTATCATGTGCCAATAATTGGCACATGATAGATATATTTCTATATTTTACAATGGGCTCACCACCTTTTACGTGGGACAGGAATACACATGGTGAAAAGTAGGCATACAATATGTATGCCTCTGCCACCCCTTTGGGGATAAGACAAGATAGAAAAATAAATTGATACGGACAATTAAGTAAGATTCAATAAATATAACCTAACTAGCTGACCCGCGCGGCTTCGCCCGCGACATACTTCCAACCCCGTGGCACCCATTTAATCCCGTCGCTTATTACTTTTCCAAAAATGTATAAAAGTTTTCCCGTTTTGTTGACATTTATGATTACTGCTCCGCTCTCCTGTGTAGTGGCGTGATGATATATAGCTAAGAACCTTCTTCGATAAATGGGCTATCCAATACAAAAAATAAAATTCTAATCGGTCAAGCCGTTTTCATGCTATGTCGTGACAACGTAAAACGGGTTTCATTTTATATATATAAGATATAAACATGGAAAAAATAAATAATGAATAATAATAAAAAAATAAGAAAATATACAAATTAATATGTAGATAACTACATATTTATTTGTATATTTTCTTATTTACTTATAACACAGATATAATTTCTATTTCTTTCTTAAGCGACAGCGCGCTCGCTGTGCACAAACAATAGGACCTGGGTTTGATACACCTACTTACACTTAGGTACTTTACTTACTTAAAAAGTATGAAAATAATTCAGGTTTTAAGGGCCGTATTTTAGAACGTTACTCAATACTCAAGAAACGCTTGAGGCTAGTTTTGCCTTATAAATACTACTCTAACTACTAAGTTTGGTTCAGAAATGCTGTTTACGAAATTTGAATTACGGCTGTTTCAAAAAAGCGGGGTACCATGTATTTAGTGGTTCTCTCACCATTTACCTACTGCTCCAAATGTACCAATTTTTTAGTAGTAATGTGTCGTGTTTGAATTTTGTGATGTATTTGGATCTGTAGTGATTTCTTAAAGAAATGTTCTTTAAGGAGATGGTATTTTACTTAACGAACGGGTTATACTTTAAAATGCTTACATATATTAGATATTATTTATACAGGGTCATTCAAGTCAACCTGCTAGGACTAGGTAGCTAACATCTTAAAAACATGTCCTATGAATTCTTTTATCGATTAAATTTTTTTTTTCTTTGTTTTTTTTCTAATTTAACTTTAGTTTAATGTACTGATTGAATAACAGTAATACACAACTTGTAAAAATCACAGTGAATAGGGGTGGACTGGTCATAACTCCTTTGACCTTGGACCTTTATCAACCGCATTCATGCGCGCACGTGCATCGTTCATGGAAGCATGCAGTACGTGACGAAAAAGAGACCCAGGAGTGTTTTTTAGCGAATCCAAGAGTGAAAACCTATGACGAAGCTCGAAGTTTCATAATGTACGATAGTACCTACTCGCTGTGTAACGAATTGCCAAAAGTGGTAGTACAAACGTTGTTGGTTATGACCTTGGCTATCTACTCCTAGCAGGTTGCTGGTGTTTTACAAATGATCCTGTAAGTCAGTTTATATAGTATTTAGTTTGATTTGCATTTGATTGTCATTTTAGTTGTCCTCTTGGCCCTACTTTTGCACAGGCTAAGGAGACTCAATCTATACAGCCTTGTCATTTCTTTTATTTTTAGCTTAAGTGTTTTTTTGTATATTTTGTCTTTTTTGTTGAAATATTTTACCACGTACGTGATGTGCCTTACAGACGTTGGCTGAAAATCAGCGCTGTCTAACAATATCTTATTAGTACAGCAGAGGCTGAGCTAACGACCTTTTCGTGCACGCACATTGTAAGCATAACTTTGCAATATCATTGTGTGTATGTAATATCACAGATAATATAATATAATTCTTATAGTAATATTTAGTGAAATCTTTTTGTGCGTGTAGAATAAATCATTCATTAATTTAATTCCTTTTCACTGTCCTTGAATTTTTCTTTCATACCAGGCAATGTTCTTCAGAATTCTATGTTGTATCTGGTATATACGATCAAGGTAAGTTTTGAAGGTTCTACCGTAGCTGGAGATGCCGTATTCTATGATGGAGTCGGCAATGGCATTGTAAAGCATTCGTTTAACCCTTAACATAATAATTATAATTCATTTATTCATCAGATACCAAAATCCATTTTGTTAGTTACAATATTTTACTAAACATCTATGTTAATTTCTTGAAAGATTTCTTATGGTGTAGGTACAATAAAGTGTTTTCTACTCTATTCTATTCTATTCTATGATAGTACTTAACGGTACCCTATTTCTCATTATGTACATAACATAAACATAACTTAAACATAACATAAACATAACATAAACATAACATAAACATAGCATAAACATAACGTAAACATAACATAAACATAACATAAACATAACATATACATAACATATACATAACATATACATAACATAAACATAACATAAACATAACATAAACATAACATAAACATAGCATAAACAAAACATAAACATAACATAAACATAACATAAACATAACATAACATACTTTCCCGCTTTTATCCCCGAAGGGGTAGGCAGAGGCGTACTATACGCCCACGTTTCACCGTATGCTTTTGCTTTTTGTCCCACGTAACAGGTGGTGAGCCCATTGCCGTGTTGAAATGGACAGGCGCAGGTTGTGGCGACCTGCTGTTGAAATCTTTCAAGCCGCCCATAAGGCATTCAACTGGCTTAACAACTGCCATGTTACTGGCAACCGGGACCAACGGCTTAACGTGCCTTCCGAAGCACGGAAACGCTCGCGAATATAAATGCCACAAAGTGGTCACCCATCCGAGGACCAGCCATAGTGAAAGTTGCTTAACGCAGTGATCGTTTACAGAACACTACGTCCGCGGGGCCACGAGCGCTTTGATTATGTACATATTGGCATGAAAGTTCTAAGATTTTCACATCCTCGTTTGACATGAGGCTGCCAGCTGAATCTGTGATCAATGATTATACCAAGTTACGTGGGACATAAAATGCATACGGTAAAATGTGGGCGTATAGTATGTATGCTTCAGCCTACCCTTTCGGGGATAAAGGCGCGATCATGGCGAGAAACGCCCGTGGCCCCGCGTACTCAGTGTTCTGTATACGATCACTGAGTTACGCAACTTTCACTATGGCTGGTCCTCGAATGGGTGACCACTTTGTGGCATTTACATTTGCAAGCGTTTCCGTGCTTCGGAAGGTACGTTAAGCCGTTGGTCCCGGTTGCCAGTAACATGGCAGTCGTTAATTAAAAATATCAACAGCAGGTAGCCACAACCTGCATCTGTCTATTTCAACACGGCAATGGGCTCACTACCTATTACGTGGGACAGGAATACACACTGTGAAAAGTGGTCATTTAATATGCCTCTGCCACCCCTTCGGGGATAAGGCGTGATGGATAAATAAACTATTTTAAAAGTACGGAGGCAGGTCTGCCCGCTGTCTTTACAGAAGCAGGCCAAAGACGGCGGCTTGACCTTACAATTTTACGGAACTAGTGGAAAAAAAAGGTTCAATAGTTCTATCGTAGAACTGTTCAGTAGAACTACTGGGAATGAACCCGCCTCACACCCTAAGAAGCTGTATAAATAGTATTATATTTATGCTGTAAAACCACGCTTTTAATCAAAATTGACAATTCCGGTCCCCATACATAATATACCAATTAACATAGACCTTTGAGTTGTATGGGCGCTTATACAATTTGGAGGTCTAGCTTAATTGGCATTTATAACTTGTGGTTCCACCACCACCAGACTGACTGACGGTCAAATCTGTTATGTATTGGTAAAGTACTATTAGTGTTATGAATATCAGTCGGTACTAAATTCCTTGTGAAAATTAACGCTTCCTCCCCTACCTAGCCAAAGTCTACCGTGAACCCTGGAAGTTCCATCCTTCAGAGGCCTCCTGTGTTGATGATTATAAGTAGAGACCATGTGGATTTTTAGTCGGTTTGAATCCGGCATTACATCCTTCGGGTTTAACTAAAAGTAGGTTTAGATAAGTATTTAATAAATAAATAAATATCGTTGGGACAACTCACACAACGCCATCTGATTCCAAACTAAGCAGAGCTTGTACTATAGTAACCAGATAACTGATAAACATAGGTGCTTATATATTTCTAAATACATACATATTATAGATAAATAACACCCAGACACAATAAACCATCGTGCTCATCACACAAAGTTTTATCCTGGGTGAGAATCGAACCCACGACACTCCCACCGCGCCACAGAGGCAGTCAATATTTATAGTGATTCTACACTTAAAAAAACTGTTTTAAAATTAACTTCAGAGGGTCTTCAGCAGAAAAGGTTATGATGTGTTACGTGAAAGAATCACACATAGCGTCAACACTTTTTTTATATATCTATCTATCTTCACCCTGTATCCCTGACGGGGTAGTCAGAGAGTAGTAGTACTCGGATACCCAGACGTGCATATATGAAGCGATTAATGAATCTGCAAGAAGCGAAAGAAGAATGGATCGTGAAGCCTGGCGAACTGTCCTCTCTGACTACCTTATTTATCCAGAAAGTGCGCCATAGTTCGTTTTCGGATGTATTTAATAAAATTCGGAAACTTCCTGCACACATTGTTGTAATTTTGGCCGGGGCGGCCACCGACCGAGCGCTACGCCAGCGTAGCGCGACATTATTGGTTGCTGCATAGCAGTGCAGTTTTATAATGTACTAGCTGACCCGCCCGGCTTCGCCCGTGACATACGTCGAACCCCGTGGTACCCATTCAGTCCCGTCGTTTATTAATTTCACGATAATGTATGAAGATTTTCCAAATTACTTGATTACTTCTCCGCTCTCAAGTACTACGCCCGCGCTCGCACGGCCCCGGTCGTATTTTTGTTACACGAAATTAATTTCTTTTCGCATTTTTTTGATATTGCCATATCGCCTAAGATATTCATTTAATTTGCAAAGTGGAAAGGGATAAAATAATCTTCATAAAATGTTGAAACCAACTAACATATTAAAAAAGATAAGGATTGATAATGTATTTGTGTAAATAGCCTTTAAATAACCGCTATATGATTGCTGTTTTTTTTAAAGTATTAAAATGGATATAGTACGGTATCCTAAACAGATAGACATATACCGTCGCGGACTTTTTTGTAGACCTATATTAGATACACAATTCGACTGTACATTATTTTGTTATATCTCAAAGGGTTGAGGCAGCGTTTCCAATAAAAGCTCCCAGACGGCTCATTTTTTCCGACACCGCCAACATATATCGTTATAATTAAGTTAATGCATACAAAAATTTAACAAAATATACATAAAAACCTTCTATAAAAATCACTTTATATATTTAAAAAAAATGCATCGAAATTCGTTGCGTAGTTTTAAAGATCTAAGCATACATAGGGACAGACAGCGAAAAACGACTTTGTTTTATAATATGTAGTGATTGCAAATCGACATCTTTTATAGACAAAAGTAAGAGACGTACCCAGTTTGGGCGATATGGGTTCCATATCGCCCAAACTGGGTACGCCCATGTCTATACGTTAATTTATCGTTATATAACACAACATAAAGTGAACTGCCTTGTTTGCCACTTTATTGGTATAAAATGATTATGTTGCTATAAAATGTATACCAGTAAGTATACCAGTAGTGCCATCTTTTGTTTAATAACTAATACTACGTTAAGTAACAACACCATCTAGTAGTAAATAGCGTAACTACTAAATGTTGTGGTATAGAACTGTATAGAGCGTCGCGTCAGTATGTAACTGACATGCAGCTTCAAATCGTTAACACTATGTACGTGTAGATGTCGCTAATTAATATTTTTAATAGTCCTGTAGTTTGAAATAAAAAAACATACATTTCTACATTATTTTGTTATTATTACAGAGTTAACGGTGCTTTGTCCCAATTAGTAAAGCGACAAAGCATCGTAAAAGATTCATGATGCATAACGCAGTGCTAGTGCCAACTTTGCTTTACGGTAGCGAAGCCTGGGTTTGTCAGCAGATGCATGAAAGTACATTGAATGCTGTAGAGATGCGATCATTTCGAAAATTGTGCGGCGTAACTTTGGCCGACCGAATAAGTAACGAAGTGATACGCAATATGGCAGGTTTGAATAAAAGTGTCAGGGTTAAGCTGGAAAATGGGCGTGCTCCATTGGTTCGGACACGTCCAACGAATGAGTGAGTAACGATTGACGAAGAATAAATATTGTGCGAAAGTAGAGGGTAGAAGGAGTCAGGGTAGGCCGAGACTTGCATATAAAGACCTAGTGAGCAGATTGCTCAAAAACGGAAAGGTCAAAAGTACTCGGATACCCAGACGTGCGTGTATAAAGGGATTAATGAATCTTGAAGAAGCGAAAGAAGTATGCATGGATCGCGAAATCTGGCGATCTGTCCTCGCTGACTACCCCGTCAGGGATACAGCGTGAAGATAGATTAGTATTTTTTTAATTTTTTTTCTACATTAAGGATTCCTGTACTCATTTTAATGAAAGTAATTGGAAAAATTAAATAATAGTTCTTCAAAAGTTAATAGGTTCTTCAAAAGGGGTATTAGAAGGTTTATAAAGGGTCGACAGCGCGAGTGCTGCACCTCTGGTGTTGCAAACGTCCATAGGCTACGGTGACCACTTTCCATCAGGTACGCTTGTCTGTCTGCCACCTCAGTGGTATAAAAAATAATAATATTATGCTGAGATGGAGATACCGGGTACGATTACCGGGTCGGAACTAATATTTGTGTGATTCACAAATGTTGGTTTCGGAGTTTGGGTGTTTTATTGTGTATAATGTAAATGTTATCTATCTATACATATATATAAAAGAAAGTCGTGTTAGTTACACTATTTATAACTCAACAACGGCTGTATCGATTTGGCTGAAAATTGGTGGGTGAGGTAGCTTAGAGCCAGGAGAGGGGCATAGGCTACTTTTTATCCCGGGAACAAGTTCCTGTGGGAAACGGGAAAACTTCTCTACGCGGGCGAAGCCGCGGGCGTCAACTAGTTAGAAATAAGTATATAGTAGGTATGTATTATCATTAAAGTATAAATATATAAAGTCCGAGTCTACCAGGACTTTAATTGGTCGTGAACTAAAAAACAAAAAAACAAAACAACAATACAAAAAAATAAATACAAAAAAAAAAAAAAAAAAAAAATTAAAATTAAAATTATTTATAAAAAATATTTCAAATATTTCTTGGTGAACACTTGAAAAGGTTAACTGTTCATAGTATCTGTTCCATAAATCGTTTGGATGCTGTCGTCATCTACAGCTAAGTTTTTTGTTAATTTAGTTACACTTTGTACTGTAATGCTATTTCAAGTAATCAGGGACGAATTTAGTATAGAGGCCACAAAATGTTATATTTCTATACTAAGTGTATCTAAATGTTATGGAAATCTTGTTCTAGGTTTACATTAATATAATCAATAAATAACTGTTAAAAATTGTAAAATAAAAGGTTATTGTATTAATAGAAGCGCTCGTGGCCCCGCGGTCTCAGTGTTCGGTAAACGATCACTGAGGTACGCAACTTTCACTATGGCTGGTCGTCGGATGGGTGACCACTTTGTGGCATTTACATTTGCGAGCGTTTCCGTGCTTCGGAAGGCACGTTAAGCCGTTGGTCCCGGTTGCCAGTAAAATAGCAGTCGTTAAGCCTGGTTGAAGGCCTTATAGGCGGCTTAAAAAATTTCAACAGCAGGTAGCCACAACCTGCGTCTGTCTATTTCAACACGGCAATGGGCTCACCACCTATTACGTGGGACAGGAATCCACACGGTGAAAAGTGGGCATATAATATGCCTCTGCCACCCCTTCGGGGATAAGGCGTGATGGATATTTATTGTATTAATTAGAAATAAATAACTTTGTACAATAATGATTTAAAATTTATCTTATCTTAGACCCTATAAGACAGTATTTCTGTTTGGTGAAGGTGCTTTCGGTGTAGTACAAATCGTTGGTCTATATCTCAGGAGTGCAGCAAATCTCAAAACACAACCCAAAACCGTTGAAGGCACATTGTCGGACGTATAAAATCGCGTTACTTTGTACCTTTCAATGTAAAAAAAAAAAAACTCACAACAGGCTTGCCTGTGTTGACCGGTTAGTCTTCCCTCACCCAACTACAGCTATATGTTCGAATGAGGGTCCCATTTCCTATTAGATAAGTCCCAAGGGTCAAAAATTCTCATGGGTCTCTATGGGTATTAACCAGTATGTCTCTATTTAAGCCTACCAAAAGACAGAGTTTCTACGTAAGAAAATAAAGATAGTGATGAAGGAGCCAGTTTTATTTTACTAAGTTCATATTTTAGTTAATATTTGTGAGCTCGTAAGAATTAATTAATAACTAAAATAATCACTGTATTGATTAAAAAGAAATAACTTTTTAAATTACTGATTTTTTTTAATCCTTATTTTTAGATACTGTAGGACAGTATTTTTCCTGGCGAAGATAATAAGAAATCTGGGCATGCAGGTGTCATATTTTTGCGATCGTTATCAACCACAACTGCAGGATGATTTGGCATCCCATCACTCACGAATACTGCGTATGTCTTATACACCAGGGAATAGCCAGGAGGATAGCTAAGGTCCTAATTACCGACGTGTCTTTTATTTTTGTCAATTTGTTACGGAGCAGGTTCTGTCAGCATTATACTGTCGAGCTGCGCCATGGGTTTGCTTCAAAGGAGTCCTAGGTCTCTTCTTCGTCAAGTATAGCATGTCTCAATGGACAAAGTACGTGTGCGCATTAATGCGGTTGGAAAGGTCAAGAACAAAGGAGCTAGCACCGGCCCACCCCCATCGCCTGTGATTTTCATGAGGTGCATAGTATTATAACCCTAAAATTAAAAGAATGGAATAACTTTAATGACGATAAAGTTATTATGATATTATATGATTATGCTGTTAGCTACCTGGTCTTGTCATTTTGCTGGAGTTTTACAAATGATCTACTTTGGATATACCTACTGTGTCTGTGCCGCGATTCACTGCATCGATTATCGTCTATCACGGTGGCGTAAGTGGTGGTGTATGCGATTGCTGCGCTGAGGTCCCGGGATCGTTACCCGGGTCAGAACAAATAGTTGTGTAATCCACAAATATTTATTTTGGAGTTTGGGTGTTCTTATGTATAATATTTATGTAATTATAAATATATAAGTATGTTTATCAGTTCTCGAGATTCCATAGCACAAGTGTCCCTCAATATTTATTTATTAAATTGCTGTTCAATATCGGGTTCCGAAATCTATGTCATAGGTCCGTATTCCAGAACGTTAATCAACACTCAAGAAACACTTGAGAGTAGATTTTCAAAGGTAAAATCTACTCTCAAGCGTCGATCGAGTATTGAGAAACGTTCTGGAATACGGGCCATAATGTGTCAAAAAGCATCTTGTTGGTTCGATTTGAAACTCCTTTGCCGACTCATTTCATTACTAATAACCTATCAACACGGTTATTTATTAAATGAAAGCTAAATGCGACCCTGGATTAAGCTACCTGTCTATATGTGTGAAATAGGCTACGCTATTTTTCGCAAACGTTTGATCTGCTTACTCTTCTATACCTGTGATGGAATGTAATGTATAGAGGGGACTATTGGCGCCAACGCCAGCGGTGACGCACGTTTGTCGTATATTTTTTTCAAAAACTAGTGTAAAATTAGTGTTTTTGTGTTTAATAATGGTGGAATATTATACATAAAGAGTTCGGAAAAGTGCATTAGTGAACGAAAGTGTATTATTGCAAAGAATAGCGGTGTTGTTTCTCTATTATTATAGAAGCTCCGCAATAAGGGATCCACTGCCTTATTGGGGCACTGACTAGGACCTAGGACTGTGGACTTGACATCGAGAAACGACTAGACAGGACTAATACAAAATTATAAGAAAATAATAAATATTGAAGACTAGGCTGTATGGACAAAGTTTCCTTTGCCTCCCCAAGATGGGCGAAGACAACAAAAAAAAGTAATGTACAAAGTTAGCATTACTATTTTATTTATTTATTTTAGTTGCTGAGTTATTTTATTTTACAAATGAAGATCGGTAGTGTTAAACAATAAAATTTTGTCAATTTATTCCATCATATAGCTTTGTGTTTAGTGCCGACACAGGTTACAGTACAAACCCCATATGTCTTTCTTCTTGTAATATGAAGAGAAGTAATATTGAAAACTTATAGCCGCGGCCTGGCTAAACGTTATTAAATCAACTTGTGAATGTGAATACTTAGAAATTTTGAGGATTAAGTCATCAGTTTTGTGTGATGTACATAATAATGTCCTTATTGAGGGTAATGATTTCTAATATTTCATCATTAAATTTCTATATCCAAAGGTTGCATGGTAGAATTCATTTTGGGCGTTAGAGCCAGATATCCATTTTCTATGAAATTTGTTATCTCATTCTCCCATTTTGGCTAAAATATCACAGCAGTTTCTTTTAACAACCAATCATAAGGCCTTGGGGTCTAAGGAGAAAATTATTTTTTTTTCAAATTCTTTTGTTAAATCGGAAATCCCAAGCTCTAGGTATCTTATTTATTTTTTCAAATGTTGTAATTCAACTCCAGTTTCTGTGTGTGTGTGTATGATATCAAATTATATCTGGTTGATAATAGTTTAATACTGATTATTTTTTTAAATCCTAATAGGATTATAGATAAAAAAGATTCTTTCAAATGGTAAGTGAGCTTCTGTGTACCAGGAATTTCTAATGGATTATGTAGTAGGGTGACTCAGCTTGTTAGTTAGGTCTACTTCAGCTGAATTCATGAATATGATATCTTCACCATTGTCAGTTGTACTATGTCAGTATGGATTGCTGAAAATTGGTCCCAAATTAGTCTAGTTAAGATATAAAATTCAATTCTTTTATCAATAAATGTGAATTAAGTTTGAATTTTGGTTACCAACCATTCTCATTACTTCATACGTAAGCAACCATTCTTATCGCTTTGTGATTCCAAAAATTTTAAATTATTATGATAATAGTTGTTGTGGACTGTATTGGGTCCAAAAGAAAGATCGACGTGGTTCAATTGTACATTGGTCCTTTTAAAATTATAATCTTGAGGTGATGATTGATGGCTTGACTGTTGATGTTGAATTCTTGAAGAGTTCTCGAAGTATTCCCTGGAGAGCGGTCTTGATGTTTACTGGTTCACGACTCTACAGTGACTATGCTATAACCCGCTAAGCAGCCGCTTTTTATCTAATCGTCTGGCTCACAACTAGCGGGTCTTACGAGTTCTTGTACACGCTCGGCAGTGTGACTCATTTTTATAACGGTGACTTACTAATACTACGAGGTGCAAGTACTAAATAATACCAAAACACATGCTTAATTATACTAAAATAAAAAGTAGAAAAGGAAAAATTTAATAAAAACACTCAGTTACTTTTTTTAAATTTTACCATTTACACACCTTCATTATACTATACAGACATATTAAAATAATAATAAATATTTACTAAAGTTTTATTACAAACAGTCAGTATTCGACGGATTATTTTTTACCATATCTTTTGATGGGTCAAATAAGATACAACCTACACCCACTTTACTTAGACCTTGCTTAACATGCAATATGTTTATAGCCCGATCGTTTAACTCGCGTATCGCCTGCGCGGTAAGAATTAACGCTACACACAGAGTCAATAATCCAAAGATTTATCTCGAGATAGTGTAATAATGATTTTCAATTGTCTTATTATGGTGACATGAACTAACAAACAAACAAAAGTTATAATTCGGTTCAGGCGCCAGGAGGATAAGTCCTACCAACTTTCAAGGTAAATTAGTAAATTCATGTCATTGTCAAAATGACCATTTGACATCCGCAGGCCATGTTCCCTCCTCACCCTTAAGTTGTGAAAGAATTAGATGCAATGATGAATTTTCACCAATTAAAACTGTGTGCAGTGTGGATAATAGTATATTAAGTTCAAGTAGTAATTGCGAGGCATCTACGAGTATAATAGAAAAGTTGCAAATAAAAAGTGATGCAAAGACCATAGTCTATTGCGATGAAATAGGTAAAAATTTTGGACATTTATCACAGTTAAGTCATTCTGTAATAAATCATACATATCCAGGAGCTTCATACTCTCAAATTATAGATTTTATATTGACTGGTACACACTGCATGCAGTCTACTATAGTGGTGCTGGTTGGCAGAAGAGGCAATATTAATAGTGACAAACTTTTAAAAGTTTTTGATAAGTTATCAAGTCTGCAAGTAAAACAAGTAATTTTGTCCACCTTGCCATACAGCACTGCTATGAGCCACAAGGAAAATCACTTAAGATGCAAATTAAATATGAAACTACATACCATGGTATCATATTCCAAAAAAATTGAATTGTTCGATTGGAACATAATTTTCAATAATAATAGTTTGTTGACATTAGATAGATATTTTCTATCAAAATTTTTACAACGAAAGGTAGCTCTGTTGCTATCTAATTTTTTAATTTTTCAAGCCAAATTATTGGCTTTTATTGAGCAGGATAGTTTTGATACTTCACATTTGGAAAATGAAATTCCAAAAAACTAGTTTATAGGACAACAGATAATAAATCTGGCCAGTTGACTTTGGCCCCTGAGAATAATCTTAGTAAAATATTGTTTTTTTATAAACCTGGTGCACCATAATGTTAGAGGTTTAATAAATGGTAAAGATTTAGAGTTAGAGCTATACATTAATGCAAATTCTATTAATATTTTTTGTGCTACAGAGCACTGGTTAAAAGATCATCAAATCACATTGTTGAACTTTGTAAATCACCAGGTTGCTAGCTCGTTCAATAGAAAACATTCTAAACGTGGAGGCTCTTTAATATTAATTAATAAAAACTTAAAATTTAAAGAACGTAAGGATTTAGTAGCCCTCTCCATTGAGCGAGTTATTGAGATTGCCAGTATTGAGTTTGAGCATTTCATCTTGTTAAGCGTATACAGTCCCCCTGATGCTTCTTACATTAAATTTGAAGAAAAGCTTGAAGAAGCATTGTTCAAATGCCAATGTTCTAAGAAATCTATAATAGTTTGTGGAGATTTTAATGTTGATATATTAGATACATCATTAACTCCATCAGAGAGAAATAAAATGAGAAATTTATTTAAATCCTTTAATCTGCATAGTACATTCTTAGAACCCACTCGTATTACAGCCACCAGTGCAAAATGTATTGATAATATTTTTACTGATATTAAACCTATAGATAAAGGTATTGTGGATCCTGTGGAGTCAGATCATCGTGGCCAATGGATAAAATTTCCTAAAAGTAGTAACAAAGTCAGCAAAAAACAAATTAAATATGTACCAATTAACCAAAGTCGTTTGAATAATTTTAAAGAAAATGTATTAAAGAGATTACCATATCTACCTAACTTCACTTGTGTAGACCAGTCATATAAACACTTACTTAATTTCATTAATGATGAGTTTGGCAAAGTTTTTACCTCAAAAACTCTACAGATTGGTGGTCGTCCTGTTTTCAGTGACTGGGCAACACCAGGTATCTTTAAAAGTAGAAATAAATTATTTGAATTATATTCAGAAAAATCGTATAATTTTAGGCAAACCTTTCAGGAATATGTTAAAAATTATTCAAAGATATTTAAACAAACGTGTCATCTTGCTAAGTCAAACTTCATTAAAAATAAAATTTCTAATTCTGTAAATAAAATAAAAATGACTTGGAACATCATTAACTCTGAATGCGGTAGATCTTTAGTGACTGAAAGGGATTTCCACTTAAAAGTAAATGGTTGCCATGTTACAGGGGACCTGGAAGTGGCTACGGAGTTGAACACTTTTTCAAAAATGTACCTATATTGACAACAAAATCTCTCCAAGCATCTTCCAGTTCCGCTGAACTTTTATTAGAAGAATCTGTTCTTTGTTGCAGGGATGCATTTGTATTCACAGATATTTGTGCTCAGGACATTGTAAAAACATTTAAATGTATCGAAATTAAGAAAACCGCGGACATTTGGGGATTATCGGTCAAAACTGCATCATGTATAATTGAGGTAATTGCGCCCCATCTAGCAACTGTGTTTAATGACTGTGTTTCTAGTGGTACATTTCCTGATTTAATGAAACACAGCAAAGTCGTTCCCTTGTTCAAGGCTGGCAGCGCTACAGAGCCGTCTAATTTCCGACCAGTGTCAGTGCTGCCAACTTTGAGCAAAGTATTTGAAAAAATAATCTTGAATCAAATGCTATACCATTTTAATATTCATAAAATACTCCATGCGAATCAATTTGGGTTTACGAAAGGGCGCTCAACTTCCGATGCTGGTGTTGAGTTATTAAAATGTATTCATGAAGCATGGGAAGACAAGCACGATGCATTAGGTATATTTTGCGATCTATCAAAGGCTTTTGATTGCGTTCAACATGAAACGCTGTGCAGGAAACTACACCACTATGGAATAAGAGGCAAAGCTCTCGACCTTCTGTCTTCATATTTGAACAATAGAATACAGAGGGTCGATATTAATGGTACACGTTCTGTAGGATCCATGGTTACAATGGGTGTGCCGCAAAGCTCGATACTTGGGCCATTCTTGTTCCTCATTTATATTAATGATTTACCATTTTATGTAGGGGACAGGAATAGGATTGTTTTGTTTGCAGATGACACCTCATTAATTTTTAAAATTAAATGACAATTAGATAACTATGACGATGTAAACAATGCAATTGCAAGAGTAGTTCATTGGTTCAGCTCAAATAATCTTTGCCTTAATGAAAATAAAACTAAATGTATAAAATTTACTCTACCAAATGTAAAACAAGTTGCGGCCAATGTTCAACTGAATGGACAAGTGTTAGAGTTTGTAGAATCAACTGTGTTCCTAGGTATAAACTATTGATGCCAATTTGCAGTGGGGCCCACACATAGAAAAGACAGCCTCTAGATTAAGTTCGGCTGCATACGCTGTAAAAAAGATCAGGACTCTAACAGATGTGGATACGGCTAGAATGGTTTACTTCAGCTATTTTCATAGTATTATGTCTTACGGTATTCTCCTTTGGGGGAGTGCTGCAGATTTAAATATTATTTTTGTTCTACAAAAGCGGGCTGTACGCGCTATTTATAATTTGGGCCCCAGAGTTTCTCTCCGAGAAAAATTCAAAGAAGTAAATATTCTAACCGTACCATCACAATACATTTTTGCCAATCTTATGTATGTCCAGAAAAATCTATCACAGTTTTCTAAACTCTGTGATAAACATAATATAAACACTAGAAATAAAAATAATCTTTCAGTCCACCACAGTCGACTACATAAGATTGGCGATTCTTTCCAGGGTAACTGTATACGCTTTTACAACAAGCTTCCCTGTGACCTGAGAAATTTACCTTTAAATAAATTTAAAAAGTTTATTAAAAGCAAGCTTTGTGAAAAAGGTTTTTACTCCGTTACAGACTATTTGCAGGACAGGGACGCCTGGAAATGATCTGCTGGCAAAGTGAAATAATATTAAATTGTAAATAGGCTATCAAAAAAAAAGCCTTCCTAAGTTTCTTGCCGGTTCTTCTCAGGTGGGCCGCGTTCCGAACCGGTGGTCGCTTTAAATATTTTAAATAGGGTATGACATTTTGTAAGCGCCGTTAAAATGGTCTATGCAAAATAAAGATATTTTTATTTAATTATTTATTTATTTATGCACACGGATATCAGTGATAGAGATTGAGCTTCTAATCATAAGAGCAGGAACCAAAAATAATGGAATACATCTCTAGAAGAAAGTATCTATATTTTTATAGGCGAATTGATTGAATACACATTAAATACGTTATCACTAATGGTATATCCTATTCAAATGATTTAGTAAGCTAAAGATTAACTATTCACAAGGTTGAGGCGTGAAATTTAGAATAGTGAGATCCAGCATAAGGCCAGCTTATGAGTCAAAGTATATATCGTAACATGATTCAAAACACGAGCCAGATCATGGAGTCATTAAAAAAAAAAAAAAAATCTTTATTTTGCATAGACCATTTTAACGGCGCTTACAAAATGTCATACCCTATTTAAAATATTTAAAGCGACCACCGGTTCGGAACGCGGCCCACCTGAGAAGAACCGGCAAGAAACTTAGGAAGGCTTTTTTTTTGATGGCCTATTTACAATTTAATATTATTTCACTTTGCCAGCAGATCATTTCCAGGCGTCCCTGTCCTGCAAATAGTCTGTAACGGAGTAAAAACCTTTTTCACAAAGCTTGCTTTTAATAAACTTTTTAAATTTATTTAAAGGTAAATTTCTCATGTCACAGGGAAGCTTGTTGTAAAAGCGTATACAGTTACCCTGGAAAGAATCGCCAATCTTATGTAGTCGACTGTGGTGGACTGAAAGATTATTTTTATTTCTAGTGTTTATATTATGTTTATCACAGAGTTTAGAAAACTGTGATAGATTTTTCTGGACATACATAAGATTGGCAAAAATGTATTGTGATGGTACGGTTAGAATATTTACTTCTTTGAATTTTTCTCGGAGAGAAACTCTGGGGCCCAAATTATAAATAGCGCGTACAGCCCGCTTTTGTAGAACAAAAATAATATTTAAATCTGCAGCACTCCCCCAAAGGAGAATACCGTAAGACATAATACTATGAAAATAGCTGAAGTAAACCATTCTAGCCGTATCCACATCTGTTAGAGTCCTGATCTTTTTTACAGCGTATGCAGCCGAACTTAATCTAGAGGCTGTCTTTTCTATGTGTGGGCCCCACTGCAAATTGGCATCAATAGTTTATACCTAGGAACACAGTTGATTCTACAAACTCTAACACTTGTCCATTCAGTTGAACATTGGCCGCAACTTGTTTTACATTTGGTAGAGTAAATTTTATACATTTAGTTTTATTTTCATTAAGGCAAAGATTATTTGAGCTGAACCAATGAACTACTCTTGCAATTGCATTGTTTACATCGTCATAGTTATCTAATTGTCTTTTAATTTTAAAAATTAATGAGGTGTCATCTGCAAACAAAACAATCCTATTCCTGTCCCCTACATAAAATGGTAAATCATTAATATAAATGAGGAACAAGAATGGCCCAAGTATCGAGCCTTGCGGCACACCCATTGTAACCATGGATCCTACAGAACGTGTACCATTAATATCGACCCTCTGTATTCTATTGTTCAAATATGAAGACAGAAGGTCGAGAGCTTTGCCTCTTATTCCATAGTGGTGTAGTTTCCTGCACAGCGTTTCATGTTGAACGCAATCAAAAGCCTTTGATAGATCGCAAAATATACCTAATGCATCGTGCTTGTCTTCCCATGCTTCATGAATACATTTTAATAACTCAACACCAGCATCGGAAGTTGAGCGCCCTTTCGTAAACCCAAATTGATTCGCATGGAGTATTTTATGACTATTAAAATGGGATAGCATTTGATTCAAGATTATTTTTTCAAATACTTTGCTCAAAGTTGGCAGCACTGACACTGGTCGGAAATTAGACGGCTCTGTAGCGCTGCCAGCCTTGAACAAGGGAACGACTTTGCTGTGTTTCATTAAATCAGGAAATGTACCACTAGAAACACAGTCATTAAACACAGTTGCTAGATGGGGCGCAATTACCTCAATTATACATGATGCAGTTTTGACCGATAATCCCCAAATGTCCGCGGTTTTCTTAATTTCGATACATTTAAATGTTTTTACAATGTCCTGAGCACAAATATCTGTGAATACAAATGCATCCCTGCAACAAAGAACAGATTCTTCTAATAAAAGTTCAGCGGAACTGGAAGATGCTTGGAGAGATTTTGTTGTCAATATAGGTACATTTTTGAAAAAGTGTTCAAACTCCGTAGCCACTTCCAGGTCCCCTGTAACATGGCAACCATTTACTTTTAAGTGGAAATCCCTTTCAGTCACTAAAGATCTACCGCATTCAGAGTTAATGATGTTCCAAGTCATTTTTATTTTATTTACAGAATTAGAAATTTTATTTTTAATGAAGTTTGACTTAGCAAGATGACACGTTTGTTTAAATATCTTTGAATAATTTTTAACATATTCCTGAAAGGTTTGCCTAAAATTATACGATTTTTCTGAATATAATTCAAATAATTTATTTCTACTTTTAAAGATACCTGGTGTTGCCCAGTCACTGAAAACAGGACGACCACCAATCTGTAGAGTTTTTGAGGTAAAAACTTTGCCAAACTCATCATTAATGAAATTAAATAAGTGTTTATATGACTGGTCTACACAAGTGAAGTTAGGTAGATATGGTAATCTCTTTAATACATTTTCTTTAAAATTATTCAAACGACTTTGGTTAATTGGTACATATTTAATTTGTTTTTTGCTGACTTTGTTACTACTTTTAGAAAATTATATCCATTGGCCACGATGATCTGACTCCACAGGATCCACAATACCTTTATCTATAGGTTTAATATCAGTAAAAATATTATCAATACATTTTGCACTGGTGGCTGTAATACGAGTGGGTTCTAAGAATGTACTATGCAGATTAAAGGATTTAAATAAATTTCTCATTTTATTTCTCTCTGATGGAGTTAATGATGTATCTAATATATCAACATTAAAATCTCCACAAACTATTATAGATTTCTTAGAACATTGGCATTTGAACAATGCTTCTTCAAGCTTTTCTTCAAATTTAATGTAAGAAGCATCAGGGGGACTGTATACGCTTAACAAGATGAAATGCTCAAACTCAATACTGGCAATCTCAATAACTCGCTCAATGGAGAGGGCTACTAAATCCTTACGTTCTTTAAATTTTAATTTGTATCTTAAGTGATTTTCCTTGTGGCTCATAGCAGTGCTGTATGGCAAGGTGGACAAAATTACTTGTTTAACTTGCAGACTTGATAACTTATCAAAAACTTTTAAAAGATTGTCACTATTAATATTGCCTCTTCTGCCAACCAGCACCACTATAGTAGACTGCATGCAGCTCCTGGATATGTATGATTTATTACAGAATGACTTAACTGTGATAAATAATGTCTAAAATTTTTACCTATTTCATCGCAATAGACTATGGTCTTTGCATCACTTTTTATTTGCAACTTTTCTATTATACTCGTAGATGCCTCGCAATTACTACTTGAACTTAATATACTATTATCCACACTGCACACAGTTTTAATTGGTGAAAATTCATCATTGCATCTAATTCTTTCACAACTTAAGGGTGAGGAGGGAACATGGCCTGCGGATGTCAATTGGTCATTTTGACAATGACATGAATTTACTAATTTACCTATGGCTAACACCTGTTCCCTACTCTGTTTCTCTGCTGTTTCATATTTATATGAAATTTATTTCAAAGAGTCTTGAAGTCGGTCAATCTGACATTGAAGGGCCTGTGTATCAGTTTTGTACTGTTGTGCAACAGTATCAAGTTCTAACATATACATATTTACCTGGTCAATCAGTTGCAATCTCTGTCTATTAAGTGACATGCTATTTATAAAAAACTTGTATTTATGTATCATTTTTTTAGATTTAGTAATAAACTTTTTAATTTTTAAATATTTCTTTAACTTATTCTTACTACACTTAATAATTTTTAATGATTTAGAACAGCCCCCGGTTTCATCATCAGAAGTGAGGTCTATGACAATGGAAGGGTGAGCTGTAGCAGTATCTAAGCTTGTAGCCATCAGTTCATCGAACAAACTCTGATTAGATTGAACCACTGTGCTCTGTTTCTTGTCTTCTAGTTGCGATATTTTGATTTCCGATCGTTGTAGCTCCTCCTTTAGTATTCTAATTTGGTGCAGAGTTTGTTCATAATGTTCCCTACATGAGTCAAAACTGTCAACTATAAGTTGTAACCTATCCCGATCCTGTAAGGTATCAGTATACAGTTTCTTCCTTGTTCAGTTTATCGCACTTCTCCCTAAAAATCTGTAATTCTTTCAACGTTAATTGAAGCCTTGTCTCTTGTTGATGAGCTAAGGCCTTACGCGTCATTATCATGTTATTAGTATTCGACATTTTGTTATAATTACGTGCTACAGAATCAGTAATTATTAGCAAAGTAGACTTAGAGCAAAGAAATGCGAAACAAAACGAGGTTATGTTTTATTCATAGAAAATTACAAAATCACACTATTAATGGACATATGAGGATGTAAAAGTAAATAAACTCACAAACCTTGATTGAAAAAACTATTAGTTTTATAAATCTTGCCAAATCCAAGTAATAATTTCAAATATTGAAAATTTTTCCGATGTTGTAACTGTCACTACACCGGTACAATTTTTAAGTTTATATTTATTTACTTTTAGCACAATAAATGGTGAAAATGATTATTTAACACTCAATATGGTATTATTTGGCAATGATGAATTGGTTTTTAATTAAAATTATAATTATTTTTGCAATATTACAATATAAAATACGGAGCCAATACAAATCAGCTGTTATACCTAGGGTTGCCACAAGGAAAAAAAACGTTCTACTGATATTACATGGGCCTGTTCATTGAGTCGTGAATCACTACTAGGTTAATCTACACAAAAACAATTCAAACTAGGTACCTGAAGGCGTGGTTAAATTACCACGGGATTCGAAATCACATCTGCAGACCGCGACAGGTGCCGTCGCCACGAGAATGACGAGCCCGTAACCACATGGTCAGCATCCATGGCAAACTTTATCCAAGAATAAAGTTAATATAAAAAAGAGTGCCTTTTCAGCTGCAAAGAAAAGAATTAGTTCCATTAGATTTGGAAAAACAATTGGATATTTGTTCGTGATTCGAATACATAAAGAGAACTTACCACTTTTTAAAAGAAAAACCAATAAATCTTGAAGAGCAGGCAAATATTCCATTAACGCTGCTTCAAGCATCGTAATAAACTGTAAACAAATGAATAACCATTGATAAGAAGTCACAGGCGTGAACTTCCAAATACAATTTATAAAAGATTACTTCTTTTTAGCGAAGTTTAAAAAATATATTTACAATCAACATCTTTTCTGTCGATGTAACTAGACGAATGACGTTGCATCACCACAGACAAAAAGACATTTTTTTTTGTTTTTTTTTTCTTTCTTACCAAGTCTACCCTATGGCATGGAACTAAGGAATACAGCCTTACAGAAATCGCAATTTGTTTAAAATCGATGACACACGCAGCGAAAGAGTCAACAATCTACTCACCTCTCTCTCTAAATCTCAAGACGAACAATGACATTTCAATGTGACGTTTTACAACGTTATAATAGTCATTGTTGGCAAAGAATTAAATAATAGGTATCTTTTTTGATGTTTTTATTTGCTAAATTTTGCAAATATTTTATTAATAGTTTATTATTATTTTATTATAGTGCGCTCGTGGCCCCGCGGTCTCAGTGTTCTGTAAACGATCACTGAGTTACGCAACTTTCACTATGGCTGGTCCTCGGATGGGTGACCACTTTGTGGCATTTACATTTGCGAGCGTTTCCGTGCTTCGGAAGGCACGTTAAGCCGTTGGTCCCGGTTGCCAGTAAAATGGCAGTCGTTAAGCCTGGTTGAAGGCCTTATGGGCGGCTTGAAAAAGTTCAACAGCAGGTAGCCACAACCTGCGTCTGTCTATTTCAACACGGCAATGGGCTCACCACCTATTTATTACGTGGGACAGGAATCCACACGGTGAAAAGTGGGCATATAATATGCCTCTGCCACCCCTTCGGGGATAAGGCGTGATGGATATTTATTTTTTATTTATTTAATAGTTTATTAGGTACAAAATCATAAAACATTAATTTACTCCGTTTAAGAACTATTTAACCACTGATAAAAGTAATGTAAGACTATTATTCACTAATGTCCATATTGCTTGAATCATCATCACTGTCTGTGCCGCTTGAGGAGTCAGAATCTTGCAAATTATTAATAAATCGGTCCATCTCTTCATCAATGATGCGATCGTGCTGACAATATTCATTTTCAATAGTTTGTACATGTTTATCGCAGTTGACCCATTTTTCTACAGAGAATTCGGCAAATAACTGTACCAGTGTTTTTTTTTGTCTAAATTAGAATCAATATAAATTTTGCAAGCTGTCCTTTGATATCCCCCCAAACCAATTCGATATGGTTCAAGTCTGGGTGAGATGGAAGTAGTCTTAAGATTTCATGACCTGCCTTTAAAATGTCATCTATTTTGTAAATATTTTCTGCTCCATGTTGTTTGATTAAGTTCAATAAATCGCATTTTCTTAAAGATATCAAATTCAACATGGCTTTTGTGGATGTCATTGTAGGCTTTTTGTCCTCCTGTACCGAGTGGTATGCGGCATTATCCATAACAATACACTGAGTTTGGCCTAACGCGCGACCAGCAGGGGCCTGAGCGGGTCGCGGCGGCCGGGGCACACGACGCGGGCGCTCGGGAGCCGAGCCTCGTTCACTTGCCCGTCCGCCAGCCCACGGCGCAACCGTGCTTACAGTCTGAATTAGAGTCCATTTCACGAAAGAAGTCCCGCAGACGCAGGGCTGTATTCGCGCGACATAACGTTGCCACGGTTAAATATGGGGAAATCAGGGGAAATAATTTATAGTTCATTTACTTTTATTTTATTAACTAGGTACTCGAATAGTTAGATAAGAAAAAAAATGTTTTTGATAGAATGTATTTTTAATCTATTTGATGTCCATACTGCTAAGGTCAGATTAGTGAAATATAAATCTGCCTGTAATTTCTAAAATATAAAATGGAGATGTTCGACCAACTTTAAATTAGAAAAATAATATAACATTTAAAACTTTTATTCAAAGTTTTATTGAATAATTATGATCGGTCAAGTATGACCGATCATAATTATTCATGATCATAGTAATGATCACTGTCAGAAGAGTGAATAGAAACGGAATCAGATTCTGTTTCACTTTTGCAAACTTTATTGCAATTTTTAATAAACTTTATCCATTGGCCACGATGATCTGACTCTACAGGATCCACAATACCTTTATTTATAGGTTTAATATCAGTAGAATGTTTTCTATTGAACGAGCTAGCATCCTGGTGATTTATGAAGTTCATCAATGTGATTTCATGATCTTTTAACCAGGGCTCTGTAGCACAAAAAATATTAATACAATTTGCATTAATGTATAGCTCCAACTCTAAATCTTTACCATTTATTAAACCTCTAACACCATGCACCAGGTTTATAAAAACAATATTTTTATTAAGATTATTCTCAGGGGCCAAAGTCAACTGACCAGATTTATTATCTGTTGTCCTATAAACTAGTTTTTTGGGAATTCATTTTCCATATGTGAAGTGTCAAAATTATCCTGCTCTATAAAAGCAGTTGTACTTGCCAAAAAATTGGCTAGAAAAATTAAAAAATTAGATAGCACACACTATCACTAGCCGTGGATATAATAAATCGATCTATTTCTTCATCCATAAGACCATAATTTTTTAAATATTCCTCCAAATGCTGTACATGTTTACATTGACACCAATCTTCCGCTGTAACAGAGCTCAAAAGCCTCTTCTGTAAGGCGTACAATTTCTTTTGGATCTTGGCCCACGTTTTTATCCGCTACCCGTCTCTTTACAAGGCTCCACATTTTTTCGATCGGATTGAGATCGCAGTGGTAAGGCGGCAATCTTAGCAATTATTGATTCTGAGATTTTAATAATGCATCCACGGCAAATGTAGGTGGACCTTTGTTTTGTTTAATTAATTCAAATAATACAGCTTTTGTCCAAGTATCTTCAAGATATACTCCCTTTTCTCGCAGCCATTCCTGCGTATCACATTTAATACTTGACATTGTAGGTGCTTTATTTATTTGAGTGCAGTGATACGGAGCGTTGTCCATTACCACAAGTTTACTAACTTTCATGTAGGTTAGGAATGACTTTTTCACTCCTCCATTTCAAAAAAATTGTTGAGTTCATGTCATCGTGGTAATCTGAGGATTTGGATTGGGATTTGAACATTAACAATGCACCATTAACAAAACCATTTTCAGTTCCCGCATGAGCAATTATCCAACGACTTCCTGATGACTCTGACACGAACATCCCAGGCTCCTCCTCACTTTGTCAGCAGCTTTCGACATGATAAGTGATGTATATAGGTCTCGTCTAAATATTAGATAGCACAGCAAAATATACTACAGGTTTTTTCTCCACATTGCGATTTCTTCGGATTCTCTCCAAATATCTTGAATGCCATGCAGTAATATCATAACGTTCCATTAGTAATTTACGTTTCGATTGGAATGGCTTATGCTTGAAACCGATGCTATGCAATATACGGTGCAATGTTGTGATGCTTCCTTGATAATTTATGTCTTCTCTCAAAGCTGCATGTAATTTAGCCAATGTAGGTAATTCCTTCTTCACAACATAAAAACTGTGAATTTTTTGCCGTATAGCGCACAAATCAAATCAATCCAAGTCGAATTTTTTGGGATGCGGGCGACTCTTTCCTGGGGTGAGGACAACTTTAGAAGTACTCGCCGCTGTTGCGCCTTCTTTTGTAACTCTCGTTACAGTTTTCTCTGTCACCTGCAATAAAATGAAAAAAAAAAAATTCTAACAATGATTATTTTCGTATTAAATTACATTATTGTTGAATATAACTTTACAAAATTTTTGTTGTGTTGTGTTAATTCCTTTTCAAAATTTCCTTAATAAAAATCGTGCATTAAAAAAACTTAATTCCAATCTGTAAATCAATCGGGAAAAAATCTGTATATGGCAGCCCCAAAATTTACCTGTCATGGTGGCGACTCTTTTGCGAACATTGTTTATTGGTATTAAAACACCGCGATTCTTGTGTTCCGCTTCACAGAACTCCTTCACCTTTAATATAATTTCTCGACCTGCACTTTTTACAACTTTTGGCATCGTAAATAAACCTTATACCCAGGTAGGAATTTTTCGTCAGTTTGACGTCCGCTTACAGTCATTTTAGACGTACTGACGTCATTTTACTACGTCGGGAGCCTCCGCAGATGACGTCATTTGCTGACGTCTAATGGCTGTCACAGAGTGACGGCCAGAATGATATGCTGGAATGACGTACTTCGTACGTCAATAGAGACTAGTTTGGGCCCTAACTATTGACCCTATAATGACGTCCATAGAACGTACTTTGGTAGCGTCCTGAGGACGAATCTGGGACCAGACGTAGTCAGAAAGACGTACTTTATAGGGTGGTGTACGTCCCACACCACCCTCCTACAGGGATAGGTAGGTAGGTACTCCTAGGTTTATAAAAAATAGAAATACATGCAATTATAAAATTTATTGAAAATTTAATCTTAGTGATTGATTAGGCACAAAATGGTCACGTACATGTTATTATAGAGATACCTTTCTTAGACCCTAAGTGTTACAGTCAGCTGCAGTGGATGTATACAATCCCTGACTTTCAGTGTATAGCGGCATTGCAAAATACATAAACTAAAAAATTATGAAATTCAGCCCATTAGTTCACATCAGCATTTGCCCTGTAAATGTCTATTGCAATGCTGCTATATATTTCCCTGAAAGTCAGGAATTGTATACATTCCAGTGCAGCTGACAGTACTTTAATTATACATAATAATTAGTTATGGAGTAATGGGATACTTACAGTAAAACTTTCATCAGGAATTACAACACATTTGGTACATATTTCACTGATAGGGATCAGTTTAAAATTAGAAAGTTCTTTTACTTCCATTATATAGCTGATAGTTCACAAACTCACGTCCTTAGACAAAGAAACAACCATTTTTCAGAATATTAAATATCTTGAACACTTTCTTGTTCTTAATAAGACAATAACAATCCGCTTCACGAGATGATGCAACATAGAATGTGAATTTATTGTATACTAATCTCTTAAAGCATTCAAAAACATTCTCCTCAGGAACAGGTCCAGAATCATAATGATCATAAGCACATGTTTTTGGTACAGAATCATATACCTTAGGAAATTCCATTTCTTTCAATCTTTTAACAATTTGCTGTAAGGGCTTATTAGGTGATCGGACCAATTTCTTTAGGGTGTTTAAAAAGTTTTCAAATGGAAATGCTGAATATTCATCTAGTGGGCCATAGAGACGTACATCCTCTCCTACATGACATAGCAAATGAACATTATACACTAAAAAAATTAAACCATATACTGATTTGGAATGATTTATTAACATGAGCAATAGTTCTTGTGCAACATCTATACCAATTTCATTTATATGTTTTTTTGAACAAAGAATAGTGATAGCTGAATGAAACAGTAAAAAGTTTTCATAAAGTGAACGTTGCAAGATCTTTTTCAAAACAAGTGGACCAACATATAACAAGAACATTCTATATTCAGTTGCTTTCCATCTGGCCAGTTCAGTTAAACTTCGGGGTTTTCTATTGAATTCAATTGGTATAAATTTTGAGCAATAAATTAGTTTTTCTGATATGGAATTCACTGATAGACTTCGTAACCGACCTCCACTGATCCATACATTTAACAACTTACGCATGACTCCCAAACAAATGTTATACATATAATCAATAGGAAATGTGTTTATCAAGTCTATGGGGAGTGCCAAGAGCGGTGATTCTCCAACATGGTGGTCTTCATCTAATTTTGCACGGAATGATTCATTCGTTCTTTTGGGTGCTGTCACACTTTGATAAATAACTCTGCCCAGGTATTCACCTTGCTCGGTGCATTTGTCGCAGGCGGAGTAACCACCATGTTGTTTTGTACCCTTAACAAAGGCTCGCGCCGGCGCGTCACAAATAAAACTATGTACTTTAACAGTGTAATGAAAATTCTCAAAGCAGAACCCATCTCTAAGTAAGGTTGCTAATTCGTCTATAAATTGCACCAAGTAAGCATGTAAAGGTGCAGGTTTGCTTTTTCCACAAAAAAGAGCAATGGGAAAAGGTTTAGCATTAGGTATATTCTTAACCAGGGCCAATATAGGCCATAATTGTGTGTTAGAACTTTTAAAAAGTGGAAGTCCATCAATATTAAAACTTAAACTAATTTCTCTATCCTCAGCCTTACCACCAAATAATTTTATTTGTTTCTTAATTTCTGACAGCAGACCCAAATAAACAAGTTGCCCAGTTTCTAAATATGTGACATCTATATTTATTGGGGTTCTAAATAATGTCCTACTATTTGTAGATAAATCTGGGTGAAATGGAGTCAAAATTTTGAGTAGATTATCCACAGCATTATGTGGTATTTGATGCTGAATAGTTGCCCAGTGTATTAATTTTGATTTCAAATCCCCCCTAGCGTTGTTAAAATCTGTATTAGGGGTAACCTGTACATCATTTAGATCTATAGAAACCTCAGGTTCTATAGAGAAGGAACAGTCATTGATATGTGGTGCCGGACTTTGGGGAAGTACATTAATCAATGATGTAGATGGCAAACTACTAACTGTACTAGGCGCATCTATACCTGCTATAAGACTTAACTTTGCTTCCTTTGCCCTTCTCAACATTTGACGTTGGCCAACTACAGCCTTTGGTGTGTATTTTATCTTTTCTGTCATGGTAACTAACACTGAATCTGTTTGTCATTCTTCTTTACACGTTCAGGGGCATGCTTGAGCCAGACTTTTATGGAGTCCTCTACTTCTTTTTCTGTACAACCAGATGTTGAGGTAACAACGCCTTCTATAATAATAAAAAATACGAATGAATTACGTAACTGTAGTCAGCAGTATTCAAATTAAATCTAGTGACGCGCCAAAATTAATTCTGGTGCCTGACATTTATTACTTTTATACTAGACTAGCGATAGGCCCCAGCTTCGCACAGGTAGAAAAATTCAAAGGCAATGACTTCAGATTATTCACCTTTAACTAAATGACTCCCGTGCAAAGCCGGGGCGAATCACTAGTAAAACTTTTACTAGTGATTCGCTATGTTATGCAGGAATAATGTAGCTTTATAATGGTGAAATAATTTTTGAAATCGGCTTATTAGTTTTTGAGTTTATTCATTACATACATAAATAAAAACAAACTTTCCTCTTTATAATATTTGTGTAGATTTAATGACATGACATGAATAACCATCATTTTTAAAACAAAACAACGCTGTAACCATAATGTAGCAAATAAATAATTATATAGATATATCAAAAAACTTAGGTACCTACCAACAATACAATCCCGGATGCGCAGATGGCAAAACGCCTTTTTATTAGATCGTTTTCCATAAAAGTTGTATTGAACAGCAACATGGTCCGTAAACGCCCATTTCAAGATGCGGTAAACCTTAGAGGCTGCATCACTGCCACCCAGTATTTTAATATAGGACACCTGTAATAAAAAAATTAGGTATTAGCTATCAGTCATTTATGTATGTATTTTGTTTCTAATTTTTGTAAGTACTTCAATTACTAATTTATTTAAATTATAGGTAAAATATAGTAGTAAATAGTAGTAGTAACATTTAATTTTAAACCTTACCAATACAAAATTGAGATGTATTTAAAATGTAAATATACATGAAACAGTTGAGCAACTGCAGACCACTTTGCTATCTAGAGATAACTAAACTCATCTAATAAATACCATCAAAAATGACCTTGAGTCTGAATACCGGCTTCATGGATTGGCTAAACATATTTATACTCAACTGCTTAGGAAGGAAGGTGGTGTTTTAATTGTTTGTGAATGATAATTAAAATACTACTTTGTAAGCTACTGTACTGTAAGCTAGTAAAATGTATGAAAGAATGTTTACCAAATTGTCGTAATTTTCTTTCAGTAGCAGCAGTTGTTCCGTTGCATGCAACTCTGCAGCAGTTTTAATTGGAAATTTGAAATCTTCTTTCAGTGTGCCTTGACAATTTTTATTTTGCTTTAACATTTGTATGATTTGATCATTTTGTGTTTTCATGAGAGATAACAATGACAGCACTTTAGATTGGTATCCTAAAAAAACATCAAATTTATTAACAAGTAACATTGCACACTGATTACCACAACTGGGTTGTATGTGCCAAACATCCATCCAAACTAAATAAAAATAAATACAGCCTCAGATAGTAGGTGGGTAGAAAGTACTCAATACAACATAACACACAATTACTAAATAACAACTAAAAAAATACAATGTTATAATATATAGATCTTTCGCCAAGAGGCCTACATACCTGATAGTTCAGTGGTTGCAGTTACATTGCGTCCTGGTGTATCTAGAACATGGATATCTTCGGGCCATGCAGTTGAAGTAGCTCCAGCCTCCTGTTCCAAACCTGCAAATTAAATTAAATGAAAGCTGACTTCCCGTGTGTGAACTTATTTTCATACTAAAAGAAACATAGCTTCCTCAAGTCTCTAGGACCTGTAATCTCTCAGTTACAGAAATAATAGTGTGTATGTATTAATGTATTTAATTATCCCTATTTAAATTATTATGCGAACTTAACATAAATCAACTTTTTTCTCAAATCATATTATTACCTATACATACCCTGCAACAAACTGGCAGACGGAATTGGTAGATCCGATGTAAGATCATTTGAGGGATCATCAGACTTATTCATGTATTGTGGCGTTCTTATAACTGTGAAACAAAAATTTTGCATTTAGGTCAAGCATACATAATCATCGCCAAAGAAAAGAAGTGCATTGTCTAACCTTGTTTTTTTAAGGGTGGCGGTCTGGTAAAATTATCATTCTCATCACTATCACTACTACAAATATAACGTTTGGTCTTCTGAGGTTTCCTCTTGGAAACTGAGGTTTCCTCTTCGGTCTGTATATCAGAAGACACCTCCACCAGTTTCAATTTTCTCTTTGCTTTTTCTATGTCATCTAAAGCAAGCAAGAACATGCACTCAATAGGTATCAAGAACCAACAACCATTGTTAACAACTAGGTTAGAACATCACCTATATTAGGTAGGTTAGATTTAGAAAATTTATGCAAGACAATTTCTCAGGTTAGACTATTTTAAAAGTTAGGCAGACACATGCACAAATAAAATTGAAAGGGCTATTACAAAAACAGCACGTGCATTGATGTTTATAACAAAGAACCCGTACCACACTCACCAGATTACCGGTGTGGGTGGTGACTTACGTAGAAACAGCAGGCAGACAGAAATTACATACCAGTCTCGTAAAAAACTTTTTGCACCCCATATAGCTTCCATTTTTCGTCAGGCGATGCCTGATGGCTAAGGAATCGGTCAAACGCCTTTGAGCCCTTGGCTGGGGGCCAATAAACATCGCATCGCCTAGGCGTCAGCCAATTTTTGTTCACCACAGAAACTGTACCGCCGTCATTTTCCGAAAATTGTATAACAGCAAACATAATGTTTAGCTTACCTATCACTTTACACTCTATCTATAGAACACAGCTACACAAACAGAAAACAAGATATTTCAGAGATAAAGCACAGCACTTGAAGTAAAATTAAAACCGACGCGAATAACGCAGCAAAAACGCGGAAGAATGGAGAGTTGTAGTGTTGCCAACTCGACTTAAGTTATTTTCGCTACACTACACCGCTAGGCAATCGGTTCAAGTCGCTAATTGCGAACGGGACGCGCATATCCCCTAATCTATCTCTTGTTTTGCCCCTCTGAAAATCGAAAAGTTATCCATCTGACATTATGTAAGCAGTAAAATGTCAGATGGATAGACTTTATTTAGTTAACACTACTCACTGTTACTAGAGTTCGCATTTGGTCAAAATCTCTGAATAAATGACAGATTTTCTACAAATACCTTGACTTGAAAGACGCTGGACTTGGCAGTCTCCAGCTCTCCAGGCAATCGATACAAAAATGAAATAGATTATAATTATCTCATCTACTCCAACAGTATTTACAAGTGTACCAACGATAAATAAAATCTTATTTAGTTCAGACCACCGACCTTTTCGCGCTACATTATTAATCTTCAATCTTTGATTCTGATTCCAAATAGGTAATAATTTTGTTAGAAGTGGCGGAAAAAGCGGCGGAAACCTTAAGCTGGCAACATCGCACTCAAGGCACTTGCCGCGTACCACGCCGGGCGTTAGGGCAACCGGTAAAAGTGGAGGGAAAACACTATACGTTTCGTTTTCGTTTCACGTAAAATTATTGCTAGAGGGTACATAACATGCAGCATGTACTAATTGTTGTTACACATCATAGGTTGTTAATATTTAGTTATTATTCATAATTATGTAGGTATTACCACTTTATCTTAAATTATTATAGCTGTTAAATGTTTACTTTTACCTACATGGAGTAACAGATAACGTTACGTTTAGCGCGATGAAGTACGTCACAGGCTCGGCAAGCGGGACGGGGCGGCAGGCGGGCGGGGTGAACGGTACTCGCTCCCCGCCCGCGCCGCACGCAGCCCCCGCAGCCCAGCACGATAGCAAACAGCGCAATGATTTTGGTTTGAATTTGCTGGGCACAGAGGTAGGTGGTAGGCAATAATAGGCTTTATAGGTATGTAGTAGGTGGATTGATAGATAGGTACTTACTTAGGTAGGTACCTACAAAGTGTGTTAGCGGACTTAGTAGGTAATAAAATAAATATCCATAAAAAAATACAGCAATAATTATAATACAAACTTGGATAAACAAATAGGTATGTACCTACTTACCAGACATAACAAATCAAGCACTCCATTTTTTTTTGAGCGAACACGGTAGTAAAATGACGTACCGTACTACGAAAGTAATGGACGACCAACGTACGAACGTAAAGAGACGTCGCTAAAACGTACATTCACGACCCTTAAAAACCTGGCAGAACACGGTAGTAAAATGACGTACCGTACTACGAAAGTAATGGACGACCAACGGACGAACGTAAAGAGACGTCGCTAAAACGTACATTCACGACCCTTAAAAACCTGGCGGTAAATTGACGTCTGTGGGACGACGAATAAAGTACTGACTCTAAATTGACCCTAGAATGACGTCATTTATTCGTCTAGGTCGGTCTCGGTCGGATTTTCCTACCTGGGTAACGCACTCATCCAATAATAAACTTTCAAAATATCTACCACAACAAACGCACCTTGATGACATCGAGAAAAGACAACATGGCTGATCTCCCCATCTGTCAAATTTAGTTCCACAATTGTCCGCGGGACTTCTTTCGTGAAATGGGGTTTACAGATCGTAATTGTATAGTTAAATATCAAAACCCAGTACGTCCACTCTAAGTGAAAAGTGGGAAATGAAAGAAATAGGTTTTAGCCATACTTTTTTTTAAATTATTAGTTTGTATATCAAACAATCAATCATGTAGGAGTTTGTGTATATTAAACTAGTAAAAAAACAACTTATAAATAAACGGTTAAGCTAGAAAATCAGTTTAAAATATGGACATACCGGTCTTAGAAAAAAAACCATTTCGACTTGCTGGGATTTGAATAATATCGAATAGACTTACCTGGTTTTGCTGTATCCCAAAACTTAATAATACATCATAAAACCAAAGGAAAATAAAGAGCAGTTATTATTTATATTAATTTATTAAAATATAAAAAGGTTTTGTGTAATTTTTTATTTTTAACAACATTTTACGCTGCTGTAAAATTACACATAATCTAATACTTCCTCCATGGCATATGCTTCTGAATTATTAAAAACGTCCTCTCCTTCTGTCCTTCCATCGGTTCAACATTATTCCGTAAAATATTTTAAAAAATTGAAGTTATGGGATGAGATTCCATTCAGCTCTCAGCTCCATAATGTTTTTGTAGTAAATTGTCGACATCTACTAATTTCTCTTTACCTCGGCTTTACCGAAGGGACAACTTCAGTAATTTTCGGATCGATATTGGCCATTTTTTTACCTATCTTCAATAGTGAAGCACTTCCAGCAATATTATTTCGGTACGAGATTTCGCCAGTTACCTGGATTTTACCTCCCAAACGTGTGATGATAATCCTTTAGCATTTACCTATTTGAAATGGAAATGAAGTCTTCAAATTTTGTTGACGTTCAGTTTTCCAATCTAAAATCGGTACATCAGTTCCAAGTTTGTGAATGGTTGCATGGTTTGCTAAGATATTAATGTATTCTAGTGATTCAATAATGCATTCTTTCCTCTTTATTTCTTTATCCGATAATGCAAATAGTCTATCAGGTGGTATGAAAGAGTGGCCTGTGACAGGAAAAATGAATTGTAATTTAGTTATATTTGGGTAGCGAACTCTAGTATCAATCTCTATTATCTCTAGTATCAAACTCTAGAATAAAGCCATTTCATTGCCATTGTTATGAGCATGGCATTTTTATTTTGGCCACCACAGCCATCAGCAACTACAACAAACTTTACCCTCAAAGTTCAAAGAATTTAAACAATCGTACACGAAAACGCATATTTCATTAGAGCCTTTCGCAGCTTTTTTATCTGTCCATACATACGCATGAACGTTTTCGGGTGTCAAAGAATCTTTTGAACTGCCAACAACAACAGTAAAATTATAAAGATATAATTGACGAGAAAGATAAACTGATTGGTCAGGAATTTTGGGCATCGGTACATTTGGGGAATCATCACGTAATTTATCAAAAAATCATTTAGCCTTGAGTTTGTGAATTCTGTACTGTGTACGTAGTTCTTGTTACTCCCGTTCATTATGGGATAATTTTATGCGTTCAAGTAATTGTAGACAATCCGAGCAAACGTCTTGCCTAGGAGAACCAAACCCAATATTAAAACTCGTATTAAATACTTTCCTAAAATATACCAATTTAACTTCGTAGCCGGGTAAGGCCTCATCATTGTACATCTTCCACAATTTTTTTACGTTGATATCCGGAGAAAAATACATTCGTAGTGTAATTTGACTTCGACAGTAATGTGTTTCTAGTGGCTTAAACTTTTTCACAAAATTTTGTATTGCCTCTTTTCGTGAAGCAAATTGAAAAGCTTTGCGGTCTCCACCAGGGCTTGTATAACCGGAAAAATATCGGTTAAAACGGTTAGCGGTATGACCTCATACCGGTATAACCTGAAAAATATCAGTTCAAACACTTAGTGGAATGTCATCATAGCGTTAATATTGTGATACTTGATTATAACGGTATCGAAATTATCCGGTAGCACAAAATAAAGGTACCGCAATTTTTACGATACCTAAATTTTTACATAAAGGTATTTTACACACCCCACACCTTGCCGCCCGCCCGCTGCATCGTGACGCTGGGGTGTGACTCAGCTGAGCTGAGAGTTTATTTGAGTTAAAGTGACAGTAAAATGAGTGTTAAGAGAAGTACGTAATTTGTAGATGTGTTCACACATCTACAAATTACGTGCTACTACATATGTCATCGTAATCCACAGGTTACGAATAATACAAAGCTCACAACATAATTTTCTTGTTATTTAATTGTTTGTAATAGAGAAAAATAATCTGTAATGTGTTCATAAATATAAAATATTACCCTTTTCCTATTTTCCCTTTGATCTAATCACGAAAAAAAGTATGCTCTTACAGCGGAAATAACGAAAAAATCCAAAAGTAAGTTGAAAATTAAGGAGTGTCCCCTTACATAAATACAATACTCATATTGTAACCTACAATGATAAATTACCTAGTCAGGTCATAAATTCTGTCACATGTTTAATATAAAATAATTGAAACAAGTTTATTCATTATGTAACCATTTATATACCAAAATGAACTTAACAAAACATAGATTCTTATGACAATAAAGTTTATTCAAAATGACCCCCGTGATTTTGAATACAGGCCTTCAATCTGCGCGGCCAGTCGTCTATCGCAGCACGAACGAGGTCCATGTCAATATCGGCGGCTGCCTTAATCAAGGATGTCTTGAGTGACTCCAAATTGGGATGAGGCTTTGAGCACGCCTTTTCCTCCAAGTGTTGTCATATCTTGTAATCTAACGGACTCAAATCTGGACTGGAGGAGTGCCAGTCTTCGTGCCGGATGAAGTCGGTTTCACGCGCCGCCAGCCAGTCTTGAGTGCTCTTCGCTCTATGAGCTGGCGACGAATCTTGTTGGAATACCCAGTGCCTGTTATTGAACATGGTATGAGAAACAGGTTCCACAAGGTTCGTCAGGACTGTATTTTGATACACAACTGCATTCGTTTTTACACCTTTCTCACAAAAATGTACCTCTGTTAAGCCCCAATAAGAAACTCCCAACCATACCATGAGCGAGGGTGGAAAATGACCTCGTTGGACACGCGGAATACGGTTGCTCGCTTCTTCACTACTGTGTGCGTACACCTTATCATTTTGTTTGTTGTATGTAGCTCTCTTCTAAGGTAAAACATTTTTTCATCCGAAAAAAGAATTTCCCGATATTTTTTTCCCGCGTACCGCTTCAACAAAGCGCGGCATCTCTTCAGTCTCAGGTCCATTAGACGAGCATTTAAACGATGTCCTGTTTTTCTTCGATATGACCGAAACCCTAAGTCTTCATTTAACACCCTTTTCACCGTGGGTTCTGCTTAACCCCATCAGAAGGGCCAACAGTTTCTGCTTACGTTTGGGATTTCTTTGAATTCGCGCCTTCACAGCTTTTATCACTGCTGGAGTCCTAACAGACCGAGGGCGACCACTTCTTGACCTGTCATCTACACTAGAGTCTTCATTGTATCGTTTATTTATGTTACGATAAACGAATATTTTGGTTATATTCAAATTTTTCAGTATGTCAAAAATTTGAATTGGCGCGTAACCGCAACGATGCAACGCAATAACTGCAATACGGTCTTCTTTAAGCGTCCACTCCATATTTAAAAAAGAGTAAAATTCTAAAAAGTATACATATTTGTTTTCATGAACAATTTGAAATTCGAATTCAATAAACTTTTTTTGTGGCCAGCATTCTAAAAGAAAAGTTTTTACTGTGTGACAATACTTATTACCTGACTAGGTATATACTATCTTGAGAAGCTGGTGGCTGAAGATGGCCCGAAAAATATTAATGAAAATATTTGCATTATAAACATTTAAACACTTATAACATAAAGACATCATAATTAAAACACATATTAATTTGGGCTACCTTAAATCTATCAAAATAAAAATCAACTATAAAATAAAAACAAACAACAAAATTAAATTTGACTTTGAGATCCACTTAGAAAGCAAGTTGTAAAAAATAAACATAAATTAGTTCTCTTTTTATTTTTTTTTATAATGACATTTATTGGTGGGCTATCTAAAGAATACTGAAAATTTACTTTGAGATCAATCAAAATATACCTAATTAATTAAAGCAAATTAGACGCTAACTGTCTTTAAATGAGTGTGTACACTATTAACAAAAAAAACTCAAACGTGAATTTACTTAATAGCTTAATCAGAACTTTGATTGCACTCTGGACATATGAATTGCTCCTCGTCATCTTTGGTTAAACCCACACAGACTTCATGATACCATTTTTTTGCATTTTTGGCATTGACGCATATCATTAAGTCTATCCACCTTGCATCCATGATAATACCAACCATGTTTTTCGAGTACTTTAGATTATTTCTTCTTATTTGCTTTTGTCACCTTCTTATTAATATCTTCATTCATTCGTTTTTCTCTGGGTACTTTTTAAAGTTCAATACCTTTCTTCTTGTTTTTTATTTCTTTAATACCTTTATTCGAGTCACTCGGTTGTTTTCCTTTCTGTCTCTGGTTTCTTTTGAGTTGAAAATTTTTAGTCGTTACAGCGTCACTTGATCGTCTGCTTAATTTAGTATTTTTGGTTGTTCTTTTAGTGTTCATTGCCGTTTTTTCTTTAGCAGTATCAAACAAATCTTTAGTTATTTTCTGGCCTATATAATTCATCGCTTTTCTTCTCGGTTTGTATTTAATGGTAGCGAAGTTAGGAGTGGGAATTTGTTTGTGGAAGGTGATTTCTCAGCATAAATATTTAGTTCTGATAAAGGTAAATTATCATCCGAATCATCACGTTGAACTTTATTGGGCTCAGAGAGCGATGGAAGTTTTCTGAGGTCTGCATTAAAATTTTCTCCGACTGATTCCGAAGATGAAGTATAAATACTTCACTACATCGGATGAAGTATTTATACTTCATCTTCGGAATACTTCGGGACGGAGAAAATTTATACTAAAAAGCTTTGGAGAATTATTCATTTTTTGAAGGCCTCTATCAAAATCCTCATTTTCTTATCACATCGCGCTATCGTTTCGTTGCGTTCGAACTACAAAAGGTTGAGGTGAACGCGTAAGTACTTTTGCTGCCAAACAGTCTTAATAATGCCTCGTGTGTAGGCGAAACACGTGTCGACATCGTACGACATTCTAAAAAAGCGGAATATTGCAAAAATAACATTTAAAAACAAAATAATTATAGTTTTTTAAAATGGATTTCCGCCATGTAACGCCTGATTCAATTAGTTATTTAAAATCAGCAAGCATAGCTTTACAGGCAAACTTATACATTAAAATATCAAAACATCACCGCGTTGCTAGCCAAAATGTGTGGTTCAATCGGCAATGTAAACACTACAACGTTATTCCAAGTTATATCATTATACGTACAAATACATATTCTAGGGCTGCTAATGTTGCTATAAAAAAGGCGCAAATAATTTGGTTGAGCGAGGAGACAAGGCGTAGGTTTCAAATTAAAGATAATTTAAAACTCCATTTAAAAATATATTCAACATTTATTAAATAATGATTAAACAATGAAATAATAATTACATGGTTATTAACAAATTAAAATTTAACATATTTACAGAAAACAATACAAAAAGAAGGGGGCGGGTGGTTTTAAAAATATTATATTCTGAGTTGTCATTTAAATTACATAACGTTGAATTTGACTTGTTAGATCAAAAAGGCCGCGACCTGGCATCCCAAGTAGTTCATAAAAAAAAATCTAAACTAACGTAATAAATTACAACCATTGAGAAATAGTGCTTCGCGATTTCAAAATAATGAGGAGGTACAACGTTGCAGTCACTCCTTTTATCCTAGAGTTAAAAATCTTTCAAATATTCAGTTTTCTACTAACGAAATGTCACTCCTGGAAAAGGGTTTAAAATATAGTATACCTAAACCGGTTGCTACAAGGTCCAAAGAGACACTGGCAGTGGATACCGAGGTAGCAATCGTTAGGAATAAAAAGGACAATATAGTTAAAAGTCTGGCGGCTCACCAGATAAAATCATATAAGTCCACAGGTTTTCATAGCTCGGAAATAACAAACTTTAAATCAATACACCAAAAACTTGTCACCAATAATTTAGTCATTAATAAAGCTGATAAAGGTAACACTATAGTGATTATGCTCAGAGCTGAATACACCAGCAAAGTAAATGACATCATTCTGACAGATGAGTTTCAGCGCCTGGGTTCCGATCCAACTTTGAAGTATCACGCAGAGCTAAAACTCTATAAAAGCAGCAAAATACCTTTTTCCAGAAGATTTGCCGTTACTTCGGCTTACTACCTATGTACCTTACCTTAATACCTATGAATCCACAATATCCACTACTTTACGGGTTACCAAAAATTCATAAAGACAATATACCTGTCCGACCTGTAGTCTCGTATATAAACGCGCCCACTTATAAATTAGCCAAGTACCTCAATTCACTTATTAAGGAAAAGACCGGTTTCAATCCAAAATATTGTTTACGTAACACTTATGATTTGATTCAAAAAATAAAAGACATCGAGTTGCCGCGTAATTCAATATTGGTATCGTTGGACGTAGATAGTTTGTTTACAAACGTTCCTTATAAGCAATGCTTAAAAATCATAAAAAATATGTTGCAAATTAAAAGATTACATCCAGAACAAATTAATGATATTTTACGCTTAACGGAGCTTTGTATGAAGCAAAATTACTTTCTATTTAACTATGAATATTATGTACAAAAAGAAGGTCTAGCAATGGGCACGCCTTTAAGCCCCCTAATGGCAGACATATTTATGGACTATTTTGAAAATAGAAATATAATCAGTAACCGTTATATTTCATATTATTATAGATATGTGATGACACAATAATGAATTGGACGGGTACCCATAGACAACTAAGTATATTTCTCAGTAACTTAAATGGCATTCACCCTAAAATTAAATTTAAATTAGAGATAGAACAAAATAATTTATTGAACTTCCTTGACCTATCAATTTCAAAAAATGGCACAAAGCATAGTTTTGAAATATTCCGTAAACCAACTTATACAGATACTACAATTCCTTTTAATTCTTGCCACCCATGGCTTCACAAAATGGCGGCTTTCCATAGTATGATTCATAGGCTATTAAATGTTCCATTAAGCGGAGAGGCATTTGACAAGGAATTGAATATTATTTGCTGCATTGCACAATATAACGGCTATAGCTCAAAATTAATACACTCACTTTTATTAAAAAAAGCAAAATAATATGGTTAAACTGCTTTTGTACCCATCAACTAAAGAAACTGAAAAGTATACTTCTAGTCTCCCATACTTTGGGCGTATCACACATCGTGTGGCGAGGGTGCTTAAGAAAAATAATGTTATATTTATTTATTTTGAAAACCAACGGCGATACAAATGAAAATCCAGACAGTATGTACCTTAAAAGTATGGCTAATAACAGGCTTTCCTTAGTATTACATGTTATAGGTAATTCGGTTGGTGAACAGATACAAAAAAAAAGATAACAATATGCTTGCAGTGGAATATTAATAGCGAACATTGAATTAATAGGAGTTTAGCTTATCACTGCTCGCTTTACAAACAAGTGATTGAACATAATAGTTGCTTAAAAAGTAAATAAAAAAAAAATACAGTTGATTAATTAAGACTAGACAGAAGTTGTCATGATCATGAGGTCGAAGCTTCTCTCAAAGCACTCAATAGTTTGAGTCTAAACATTTGCTTAGAGCATGAGAATAGGTCGATATCGCCAAAAGTAGTATTGTGAGTCCGAGCAATGTGTGTAAGTACAGTATTTTGGGAACAGTCTAGCGGGAGCATTAAATGTGATTTGCTCTACTAAGTCAGGAGAATCTAGGCGTCCATTCAATATATCGTATAACAGGCACATATCCAAAATTTTGCGTCGATCGTCAAGGGGTAATATTCCATGAGTAACACAGGCTTGTTGGTAGTCATGGGACATGCACGCTTGCGGTAATTAAGATGTTTAATAAATTTATTTTGTATCCGTTCCACTTGGTTTTTGGAAATAATATAAAAGGGTGACCAGATAGGGCAAGCGTACTCTAGTATGCTTCGTACAAATTCGGCCTATAGACCTCAAAATACCTTAAAAACATTATGTAATGGTAAAGATAGTATTAGTAATTGCAAAAAAACCGGTATTTATAAGTTGAAATGTGATGGTTGTAGCAATGTTTATATAGGCCAAACAGGTCGTTCATTTGATACCAGATATAAGGAACACTTAGAAGCATTCCGAAACGGTCACACAGATAAATCATATTTCGCGAAGCATTTGCTGGACACCGGGCATATTTTGAATGAAAACAACAGTTTTGAAATTTTACATTTATGTGAAAAGGGTCTAAAAATTTCCGTATTAGAGCAGTTAGAAATTATAAAACGGGTCGGGTGTACTTTGGTGAACGAACAAACAGACTTCCACACTTAGGTTTTGCTTAGTTTATTCAAAAATAGACAAGATAACTAGAAGTCTACATCGCGCTATCGTTTGGTTGCAAGTACTTTTGCTGCCAAACAGTCTTGATAATGCCTCGTGTGTAGGCGAAACACGTATCGACATCGTACGACATTCTAAAAAAGCGGAATGTTGCAAAAATAACATTAAAAAACAAAATAATATTAGTGTTTTATTTTTTTTAATGGATTTCCGCCATGTAACGCTTGATTTAATTAGTTATCCTCATTTTTAGATAAATCAAGGGTACTTGAACCTAAACGTGGTATTAAAGGCTGCTTATTGAAGCCAGTAGTAGAAGGAACAGGTGAACAAAACTCTGTCCTTCTATTATATTTCTCCAAAACTGGTAGTTTTTGAATCGAATCGTGATTTTCTAAGTTGTCCATATTAAAATCTTCAAATGAGGAGCTATAGTCAACTAATTGGTTGACAAAAGTTGCATATTGCCTATAAGATTCAACGATTTCGACGCAATTTGCATGATTTGGGTATACATCTTCGTTAATTAAAATTGATGGTGATAAATTCCTGTCTTCTTCAATATTTGAAAAATTTTCATTCAAATTACTGTAGCATTTTGGGTACATAACAGGACTTCCGGGAATAGAACCTCTTGAAGGTGATGAATTAGAAACTACATCAGGCATTCTCGAGGAACTTGTAAGTACTGAATGTGCATAAGCTTCTTCAGGAATTGCGCTGGGATCGTACGGAAAGAGGCCGGTAGCTCTAAAACCACTGATTATATTGTCCTTGGTTTTACTTAGACCAAACTTTTGTAAAAATTTCCGTAAAACGTGCTTTAGTCAGTCTACGTTCATCCCAAAAATGTTCGAACGACTTATTAACCGATTTGTCTAGCGGTTGAAGCTCATGAGTCGTATTTGAAGGCAAGCAAAAGAGTACAATATTATGAGCATCAGCAGCGTCAGCGATTCTTGCGTCTAAATGTGAGGAGGCCCCATCAAAAATTAGTAGGCATTTTCCTGGAGATTTATTCTACCCTAAGTGGTGTATGAAATCAACAAAAAGTTCGGTCGTCATACTGCCCTTAGGAGCCATTTTGACTAAAGTACCAGGTGGTAAATTGTCACAAAATTCTGGTCTCAATCTTTTGCCATTAAATAGAATAAAAGGTGGCACAGTGTCGCCCGTTGCACTTACACACATAGCCACTGTGACATTTTCTGCATGTTCATCATCGGCAAGGTGGCCAACTGCAAGGTCATACCCGGTGAGAGTCTTACTGCACAACACCGTCTCCTTGTCATGGACCTCTGCGTGAAGCCCAAAGGCAAACGCATCGACCGGTGCCAGCGCCGCATCAGATGGTGGCTGCTTGATGAAACTAGGTCCCAGGAGTTCGTCTCAGCTGTCGGTGACAAGTGCGCCGACACTGAAGGCGAACCAGTTCAAGATTACTGGGACAAAGTTCAGGCGGCCATCCTTGGAGCGGCGAAGGTGGTGCTCTTTGTGTCTAAGGGTGGACGCAAATGTGACAAGGAAACTTGGTGGTGGAACGACGCAGTCCAGAGGGAGACTAGGGAGAAGAAAGCCCTCTTTAAAAAGTGGCAAGCGACCGGATCTCCTGAAGACCGCGACGCGTACAGGGCTGCCAAGCGCGCCACAAAGAGAGCTGTAGCCAGAGCCAGACGTGACCACTTACAACCTCTGTATGATAAGCTGAAATCGTCTGAGGGGCAGAAGCTCATCTATAAGCTGGCGCGCTCCAGGGTCAAAGCGGCACAGGATATATCCAAGTGTCGCTGTGTAAAAGACCCTGAGGGCAACCTGTTAAGCGAAGACCTCGCGGTAAAGGAGAGATGGCGCTCGTACTTCCACTAGCTGCTTAATAAACAGCACAAAGAGGTGCAGCCTCCGGACCTCCCTCCGAATCAGGGACTAGTGCCACCGGTAACGCCTGGAGAAGTCCTGACTGCGCTTCGCTGCATGAAGAATCGGAAAGCTGTCGGACCCGATGGAGTCCCCATTGAAGCCTGGAAGGCGATGGGTCCTCGCGGTGTGGGCGGGCATCTTAGTAAACCTTTTTAACCGCATACTCCTCTGCGGGCAGATCCCAAACCAATGGAGACTGAGTATTATTACTCCAGTCTTCAAAGGTAAGGGGTCAGTGCAGGAGTGCGGGAGCTACCGCGGTATTAAGGTGATGTCCCACACCATGAAGATCTTTGAGAGGATTATAGACTCTCGGATCCGGCAGGAGTGTACTCTCTCGGAGTGTCAATATGGGTTTCGCCCTGGTTATGGGACCACGGACCCTGTTTTTGCCCTGAGGGTAGTCGCAGGGAAATACAGGTCGAAGAACACGCCCCTGCACTGTTTGTTTCTAGACATGCAGAAGGCCTTCGACTGTGTTCCTCGTGTGATGATCTGGTGGGCACTGCGGTCCAAAGGGGTTCCAGAGGTCTATATTGACACTATCCGGGACATGTACTGTGACTCCGATTCAATAGTTCGGACTGCTGTTGGCGACACGAAACCCTTCCCCATCACCGTCGGGGTACACCAGGGTTCGGTCCTTAGTCCGCTTCTGTTCAGTGTAATATTAGACGAATTGTCGGACAGCATCAGAAACCCACATGAGCAGCCTCCATGGTTGCTCATGTATGCTGACGATATTGCGCTGGCAGACGCGGACAGGGGCAGATTGGTGCGACGTGTAAAGGCGTGGAAGGAGACGCTTGAGAACGGCGGTCTAAAACTAAATGTGGCGAAGACCGAGTACTTGGCACTAAACTCGACAGATCCCACATCCGTCCGCATAGGCGGTGATTTGGTCGAGCGCACGGACCAGGTTAAATACCTGGGATCTGTTTTTCACATGTCCAGTGACATCGATAGCGATGTCAAGTCACGCATTGCTGCCGCGTGGGCCAAATGGCGGGAGATGACCGGTGTCATTTGTGACCCTAAAATGCCGATCCGGTTGAAGGGACAGGTCTACAAAACCATTATTAGACCTGTCCTTTTACATGGCAGTGAGACGTGGCCGATATTGGAGCGACACAAGCAGGAGCTGCGTGTCACGGAAATGAAGATGCTGCGGTGGATGTGTGGGGTCACGCGGATGGACCGCGTGAGAAACTCTAGCATCCGCGGCAGCCTTCACGTCCGTGACATTGCAGACAAGTTGCAAGAGTGTCGCCTTCGTTGGTATGGTCACGTCTTGCGGCAACCGCCGGGCTACGTAGGTAACAAATATCTGGCCATGTCAGCCCCGCCGGGTCCCGGTAAGAGGGGAAGACCCAAGAAGTGCTGGCTTGACGTCGTAAGGGATGACATGCGTGCCAATGGTCTCACTACAGGGATGCCGAAGACCGTGCGAAGTGGAGGAGAAAATGTAGGAATGCGGACCCCGGGCGTCGCGAGACGCAACTGGGACAGACGCTCGGATGATGATGATGACATTTTCTGCATGTTCTTGACTTACAAAGTGGACTCTCTTGGTCCCTTTTGCTGCAAAAACTTTCTATTGGTGGTGAAGTGTTAAACGACATCCCTTTTCGTCCATGTTGTAAAGGCGTTCTGGGTGGCTAGAAATATTTAACTCATCGTAAATTTTTTTTAAAGCTTCAAAATGTTTAGATACTATTAGCTTGTTGAGTTTTTGTGCTCTGGCGGGATTTAACAATTGAGCCCTTAGTAGTGATATTTCTAGATTAGGTTTTCAATAATTTCTGAGCCATTTTTTTCGGAGTTAATGGCATTCCATTCAAAAAAGAAAAAAAAAATATTTTTTATTATATCTATCTGAGATAGTCTAATTATTCTTTTGCACAAATCCTTTTCTTGTGATTTATTAAGAATAGGGACACGACCAGTAATCTTCTCCGTGGAACCAGATTCTATGTGGTTTCTTAATTTTCGCCTTGGTATGCCATATGTTTCAGCAGTTTTTCACTGTGACATTTGACAGTTTTTTACTGCTTGAAGGGCGGATTTCAATTGTGTTTCTGTCCACTCCCCTCTCCGTTTTTTAGAAGGCTTCATTTTAATCTGCGATAAAAAAAAACAAAATAGTATCTTAAAAAGAAATAAAAAGAAATGCCGACTTCAAATTTATAACATGCTTATTTAATCTCAACATCCAATAAACCGTTTTTGTTGAAACATGCACTATTTTTGGACTATAGATTTATTGCAATCCAACATATAATCAAGATTTATTGCAATCCAACATAGTTTTCGAAACATGCGCAGAAAAACTTAAAAAAAATTATGTGGTCGGGTACCCCCGTCGGTTCGAAGTTCCTTATGTTAAAAAAATGAAAAATAAATTTCAAGGTAAAAAAACAAATAAATGCAATAATAACAAGTCGAGAAATTACTCAGTGAAATACCTACTCCATGACAAAGAAACACTAAGAGAATATCTCCCGCCGGGAATCGAGCTCCGGTCTCCTTAGTCGGGGATACTATTAACCACTAAGCTAACTTAATGAATGTGAAATACCGAAGACTTACTTAATTAATGGGAAATAGTGATAATGTTTCCACACTAAATAAAATCAGAAAATTTTATTTGCTTGTAAGTAGTAGGCTCGATACACTCACACATACACACACATCATAACAAGTCAATTTCTACTAATTCGCACTAACTGTAAGTTGCAATAAAGAACTTAGTTCCAACAAACAAACACACACAAAAATATACTAACACTATATTTCAATAATCCTAGAAAGGCCCGGGCTATGTTTGGGAATTATACTATGGGCCATGATAGGAAATTATACCCGGCTTGTGTAAAATCTCGTAAAAATACAAAAAAAAAATGAAGTAAAATAATAACACTTACATGTGATGCCCTAATAAATAGATTATATATGAATTTTCACAGTTTAGATCAAAGAGATTTAATTTAAATACTTTCCGTCTTATTACAAAACATAGTTTAAAGATAGTACTGGACTTAATACCTGGTTTAATCCCGGAAGTTTCAAAAGGATTTACAAAATTGAGGTTACAAAACGTGTATCGTCTTGACAACAACCAAGCAAACTGTCATCTGTCTTCAAAATGGCGATGCACCGGTAATGAAACACACACAACACTTTTGTCAATGGTACTAGTACGAGTAGCATAAACCCGCGAAATTTTAAATGTTTCAAATAATCATAACTGTATTTTTTTAAAGTGGGCCATCCTAGGAGCTGGGCCATCTTCGGCGACACTACCTTACTCGTTAAAACAATGTATGTAATAATGTAGTAAATAACGTCTAAATGCCATCAATTCACGAAAAATAGGTACTTACATAAAACTGTTTAACCCAATTTTAACCAAAAATATATAAAACTACCACAAAATTGAATTTCGCGCCGCGGAACTGATATTGCACAACCTTAATTTTAAGAATTCTTTAAAAATAAATTAAATAATCCTTAATTTTACCTCAGCATTGCGCTAACTAGCTTTGTTTTCTTACCTGATCGACTTATACGGCTTTGTTTCTCTCTGAATTTTTCTCTTCTGTATCCTCCCGCTAGAGACCGCATTTTTTCTTTAGGTCTTGTTTTCCATTTCGCGAGAAATCTGACGCCAAGCATCGTCTCTTACACGTTTATTCGTGAAATTTACGTCTTTTGGGTCCCATAAACATTTAAATTCCTTATACAGCTATATCAGACGGCGACTTTGCGAAATATCCATGGTGTAATGGATCGCGCGAATTACACACAACCGTCCACACCGCGCGCGCCACGCATCTGAGGCACCTTTGAGGCAGGCAAAAAAACCGACAACGAACGGATCGCGCGCACCAGGGAGCGCGCGCTCCAAAAATTGCGCATGGATCGTGCGCGGCACGTCCACGTCCGGTGTGGACCCAGCTAATGACGATTTTTTACCCAAAATGATAGTATACTGTCTTATGACGGTAGACGAGTGTGGTTGGAAAAGTTGTGTAATCTAGTAGAAATATCAGTACGTATTTAATGCGCACTTCGTTGTCCTCACTTTAACGTTTCAGTTTGTGATAACATAATTTCCATTTCATCTTCTACTTCTGAAACAGCAGAAGATGTAGATAGACAGTTTACTTCACTTTCTTGAGAGAGAAATAACAGTAGGTTGTACTTTTAAAATTTGTAGCCAAAGAGCCATTAAATGTTTAACAGCCATTTTTTCTTCCTCGCAAGAAAAAACCACTTGGAAACGAGGGTCTAAATACAATGCACTGACATGTGTTGGATTGATAATTAAAACGTTTTGTTGGTTTTTCATGAAAATACAAAGTTGTTGTGTAGGAAGAGTGGATGGACATGTGAACATTTCGTCCAGTGGTAAAAAAAATCATTTTTGTACATATTTTGGCGGGTCTCAGTGAGATTATAAAGTTCTATAGTGTCCCAAAAGATATTAGAGACATAAAACGGATCTCCTGGTGTCTCACAGCATAAAACTTTTTAACCGCTCTAGCATGTCAAACGTTGAATGCCGCCAACGTGTAGTGTTATCCAAAATGGCTTTATTTTTGTTGGCTGATTTTATTACATTTCTCATCGTAGGCGTTCGCATTTTCTAATAATAGAGCATGCTTGTTCAATGATAGGTATTCATTCGTCTTGTCTTAGGACATCCTGTACAGCTAACTGCAGAGCGTGTGCTGCGCATCTAACTGATGTTATCATTTGTAGTAATGTTCGGAAACCTGTTCATAACGCTGATTATAGATGTAAAATTTTCATAAGTTGCTACTTGTAGTAGATAGAAAAAAAAACATAAAACGATGTTTTTGTAGATTAATTTTGTGATTACCTTTTGTATTTAGTTTAGTATTTTTATTTATTTTTATATTTATTTATATAAATTCATTTGTTCATTTCTGAAAGCTGCTGCTAATTCACCCGTAGATTGTGTATTATCAGCTTCCACAATCGCCTTTAAATCGTCATTGACGACCAAAGTCTTCGGACGACCGTGAGGTTCATTTAACAGATCGAAATTTCCAGAAAAAATTAATTTGGTATTAGAATTCTTAGCCAAACAAAAATTATTTTGATTTGAAATGGCCAGTACTGCAGAACGGCAATTTCATAGGTAAAGACCTATTTATTTTCAAAATCGGCACTTAAGACGTTGTGGGGGACACAGGTAATCGTGGAGAGAGAATAAAGTACAACAGTTGTAAATGAAGTAAGTGGATATCAATGAGCACAAACTATGGGGTCTAACGTGCGTCCGCGCTGTAGTATAGCTGGTGACTGGCGGGCGCAGGAGTGACATCTACCTCTATACGTAAACAAGGATCCCATATTTTGAGCTCAGCTGACACCTGTATTTATTAACATAAAGAAAGTACATTATTTTACTTTAGTTTTTTAAGAATTACTTTACTATACGTCGTCTACAGACGTTATAAGTAATAGCGACGAATCCTAGTTTTGTGGAAAACAAGTTCTAGTATCAGTGGCATTTTTCAACTTTCTAAATCTTTTTTTTTTTTTTCATTTATTTAGGTATAAGAACAATGACACAATATGTATTAATAAACAACATTACAATTTCGATTCGAAGTTTATATAAGTAATTGTGCCATCAACGACATTTACCACATGTTACTATATAATGTTTTAGATAGGTTTGTTAATAGAGAATCAGTAAGTGAGTTAAAAACTACATAATTATCATTCAAATAAAATTAACTTCTTTAAGGTATCAGTACACAGATAAGTGACTAGTACGAACCTAGTCTTTCATGCAACATTTTTTTTAATGTGCTTGGTCGCGTTGACATTATATCAATACAATTAAAATTGTTATTATAGGAATCCACTAATCGATACATAGGTGATCGTTTACCAGCATTTGTTCTACATCAAATTGTATTGAAAACTTTATGAGCGTTACTGCTATGTGTTCTAGTGGGCACTCTGTAACAAAGTTTTCTTGTATGTGAAATACAGTCATAGTAGTTGTGGCAGATGTCATATAGTATCATTGCCTGTAAATATAAACGTCTATATTCCAACTTAATGTATTTATTTTAAACAAGGAGTTCTTCATAAGTACACCTATTACGATAACATGTAAATTGCATACATCGTAAGAATTTTTCTGCACTGCTTCAAGGGCTTTGACATATTTATCATAAATTGGATTCCAAACGGGCACAGCATATTCAAGTTGTGAACGGACAAGACAATTTTAAAGATGTGATCCGATGTGACAATTATAAATCCTGTGGAAATGTACGAAATCTGCTTTCATGAGGTAAAAATTGCTGGCATGGATAGCAAAAGGCAGCAAAAGCGCTTGAACCAATTGGAAAAAAAGGCCCTGTTGTTTTGGATATGTTTAAAATAACTTGTATTGGTTTTCTGATTTCTGCAATATCGGAACGAATACCGTAGCTAACATTATCAACCTGTTGCCATGGACTTGGGAGTCCCACGTGGTCTAACTTCAATTTGTAGATTTCATTTAAATAATAAAACAAAATACTTTATTATAAATTGCACTTTTCAAATGACAGTTTTATAATCATTAGTAACCATAGATTTTTACAAGTGCTATCTCTTATACATTATTAAATCAGACTTTATTATTTGTAAATAATAAATAAAAAAAATTATTTCCCGAGTTTAAGTTACCTACATATATTCATCATCATCACCATCATCTATTAATTCTTTGAGAATATCAGCAACATTTGTGTAGTACGACGGCCGCCATAACAGTTAAGTATTACTCCGAAAACAGTTTTTTTAATATAATACAAAATAAAGTCAACGAAATCAAAAAAAAAACGTCAAACGAAACGAAACAACAGTTTTTCTATCCCGTGTCTATCCACATTCTCATCTCTATATGGCGTGTCTATTCCCCCCTCTCGTGTTTCACTTTATCTCACATTATTATAAAATTATACACATAGAAATATATTCATCGATATCAATTAATTATAATTATAAATGTACTTACCGATACTCAAAACTCGTTCCTGATGAATGATAAAATAATAAAATCTGAATTTTTGGACACAACGTTTTTAAATATTAAAATTAGTAAGTTTTCTGGAGTACAAATTAACGTCGTTCGACCGATCATATTCAAAAGTATTTAATATTACCTTTTCGTAACTTCACATCAAATCAGAGGCTGCCAGTTTATTAAAAAAATGTTTATTACATTAATAAATAAATAAGTCTTAGTAAATTTACATAGATAATCACTGGATATTATGATATAAAAAACTTTCCTGGTATTGTGTCTATTCACATCGCAAATTACATTAAGTCCGCTTTATTTTTTAATAAAAGCTCTGTCAACTTTAGAAAAGTCAAAAAAGATTCCCATTTTGTAATTGTCTATGTCAATCTCGCGGACTATGTACTCTGTCAGATGGTGGACCGCTTCTGTTAAAGTCCTCTGAGCTCTAAAACAGTACTCTGTCTTAGATAACAGCGAGTTTTCTTCTAAATACTTATAAAAGACTTTATAAGTATTTAGAAAAACTCACAAATAGTAGACACTATTTGTTAGTTTTTCTAATATTTTGATATTGCTGGAAGTAAGGGGTTAGGTCCAGAATTTCCTACTTGGTCCTTTGCTCTACTCATAAACAGGTACAAATATAGCTTCCTTAAAACAATTGGGGAATATACCAGTAGTTAAACATTTCTGAAAAATATCAGTTAGTGGCGGCACTAGAAAATCCCGTTATTTTTTAAGAGTTTTGTTAGAAGGTGTGGTTACTAACTAAGCAGTCCTCCTTTAAACTCAAAATATTCTCTCCACCTATTCCTCAACATTGTCTAGAAGTACAAACGATGACAAATTAGTTTTATATAGAAAATTGTGATGGTCTATTCCTTTCTTGTTACAATGCTTCACCAACATTTGTGAAGAAATTACTCACCATGTTACGAGTAGCAGATGTAAGCTGGAATGTATGTGATTCATTAATTTATTACTTTATTGTACACCATGTGCATGCTCTCATGCATCTTTGCTTCTTTGAATAGGTTATATTTCCCATTATTATGTTTCATAGAAAATAAAATCAGTATAATAATAGAAAATAAAATAAAATCAGTATAAATTTATAATTAACTATTATAGAATAATAGTTAATTATCAATATTTAGCGGTGGCACATGCATTTTGGATTACATTTTAGATTACATAGTTTAACATCAATCAGACTCGTAAAAAATACCTCTTCTCTATGGTTTCAATTTTCATTTTGTTAGTTTTTAATTTAATCAGCCTCAATAAAATGTTACTTTTATTTTTACTTATCCGTTTAATCAACTTAAAAAATGTTACTTTACTTCGGTTTTTTTATTCTTGCACTAATCAACCTTAGAAATATATATATATACTGTTATTAAATTTGTCCGTATTGTTTTTTTCTACAGGTACTCATTTGTTTAGTCCATCCACTTATTGCAATAGTCGCCATGCCATACATGGTACAATCTTCATGCAGCAATTTTTTTACACATTATGCATTGTATCCAATCTGTACTGGTCTTTTTATATTCTTCAAAGCATTCTTTGCATTCCGAATCTTTGTGTGCTGATGCTGAGTCAGTAGATTCATTTGAATTATTTGGGATTAACATTTCATCACTGAATTCCTTGTTCAATTCTATTCGTCTTTTGTTTATAGCTTATATGAGCGAAGAATTATATGAATCAAATTATTGAAATCCAAAAATTTGCGACTACTACCGTCTAGCGCTTATTCATCTGTTTAGACGGCGCGTATTAACACAAGCCAAGCCGAAGATGGCGCGCACGCCTTTGATCTGTGCCGAAAAAATCGACAAGTGATGGATCGTGCAGACTTTGCCGAGCCGCGCCGAGCGTAGTTGTTTAAACAGCGCGTGGCGCGCTGAATCACAAGCGGAGCCAGGCTCTGCTCGCGTGTTTGCGCGCCGTTTACTCGTACCTTTAGACAGCGCGCGTCTTTCATCCATGTCAAAAAAACCATCATGCGATGGATCGTGCGAACTTTGCCAAGCTAGGCTGCCTAAACGGTGCGTGGCATCTCGAGCCGGATCTGGCGTGGCTCTCGCTATCACGGGTCGTTGAAACGCACCTTAATACGCGATGTTTGTGAACGAATCCGCCGAACTTTCTTTATAAACAAGGAAAGCGTTTTATTAGAGCGACTGAAGCTAGCACACTAGCGGGGTGGGTCGTGTTCTTAGATTAAAAGTATTAATTGCAATAATCGTACTCTCACAACATACAATTTGAAGTATGGGGCCTATCCTCTAGGGGACCTGTCCCACTTTACCATATAGGATTATATTTGTAATATTAAGCGCTTGGCATTACATAATTTCCTATTCTCTTGGAAATAATACTTGTGACTTCGTTAAATTTTATTCTGTAATAGATTTATTATGTGTTCCTACAAACTAGTTTTTTGGAATTTCATTTTCCAAATGTTAAGTGTCAAAATTATTCTGCTCAATAAAAGCAGTTGTACTTGCCAATAATTTGGATAGAAAAATTAAAAAAATTGATAGCAACAGAGCTACTTTTCGTTGTAAAGTTTTTGATAGAAAATATCTATTAATGTCAACAGACTATTATTATTGAAAATAATATTCCAATCTAACAATTCAATATTTTTGGAATATGATACCATGGTATGTAGTTTCATATTTAATTTGTATCTTAAGTTGTTTTCCTTGTGGCTCATAGCAGTGCTGTATGGCAAGGTGGACAAAATGACTTGTTTTACATTTAGATTTGATAACTTATCAAAAATTTTTATAAGTTTGTCGCTATTAATATTGCCTCTTCTACCAACCAGCACCACTATAGTGGACTGCATGCAGTGAGTACCAGTCAATTTTTTTTTCTTTCTTAAACATAACTTAAACAATAGATGCTTATAAACTAATTTACATCCTATTTTTTTATCACTACTACTTTGGGCATAGTCTCTTAATTTAATAGTTTTTTGTAAAAGATCCTATTAAGTCTTGTAAATACAGTCTATGTACTTTTATAAATTAAAGTACAAACTATCTTAAGTACAATCAAACAATAGTAAAATAATATGGTATATCTATATATGGCACTAAATACTCAACTTATGGAATAAAACTTTAATTTAATAACAAAATTAAAAAAGAGATACAACTTAAAACTACTAAAAATTAAAAAATAATCGCTATATTGATTAAGTTTTTTTTTTTGTAACGCGGGGAATGCCTTTACGCACCGTCATCCCTACTGCGGGGGCAGCAGGGACAGTGGGCTCCCGGCCCGTGAGAGAGGAGCCGTCCTACCCACTAAACCCCGCGGTGTTCCGCCTCACCTTAAATCCGACTCGCAGGGTAGGCCTGAGGTTAAATCACTGCGAGCCGGCAAGGGGCACCCCAGAGTGGAGGGGTCCGTCTCGGGTGCGGCCGAAAAGCGACCACCCCGGAGCTCCCTAAGGAGCTGAAGAATCTATCCCGCACCTCCACCACTCTCGAGCTCCCCTCTGTAAGCAGAGGAGGTAGAGAGTGGCCGGTACGGGCGTGCGCTAAATGGGCACCCCGTGGAACACAGAAGGGGTGCCCTTCGTCAAGTGACCAGTTGGGTGGGGTTCCCCGACCTTCCGCCTACGGCCAGACACTATTCGGGGGCGCGCATGTACTCTGCACGTCGCCGCCCCCGAACTCAACGGCGGGGCGGGAGCGTCTGTCCCGTACGCTCCCGCACCCGCAGAGCCTCTCGTTTGGCCGCCATCACCTCACTAGCAAACGAGGCGACGGCGGCCCAGCACTGTTGGCTGCCGACCATGGCTCGCACCACGGCCGGCAGCGACATATCGACACCAATTATGCCCGTGAAGGCAGTACGCGGTCCGTCCCAGGCCGGGTACACGGCGAGTGTGTGCTCCGCCGTGTCCATGGCACCGCCTGGGCAGTGACGACACACGGGGTCCGGCTTCACCCCCGCCACCTCCCACAGGTACTTGGCGAATACGCCATGTCCAGTGAGGAGCTGACTGAGGTGAAACGTCGGCGCTCCGTGTGCCCTCTCCACCCAAGCACGCAAGATGGGCCGGACAGCCCCCACGAGCCAGGGGCTTACCAAGGGGCCTACCAACCTTTCCGCCCACTTCCGGAAGAGATCGTCGCGAGCCAGCTGTCTCCAGCGGTCGATCTCGTCCGGAAGGGTCCGTCCACCATTTCGTTCTTCGTACACCTTCTTAAGGACTCCAGCCTCGAGATCCCAGGGGAGGCTCCCTGCGATTAGGCATGCCGCCTCGTAGGACACGGTGACACAGATTTACCGACCGGATACATGGATTGCATAAAATTCTGTCTCGAGAGTGGCTATTTTCTGTGGAAGGGGTAATTCTATCCATAATATCTATCCACTATAGAGTTATTTACTAAAACCATATCCGGGTGTGCAACTCCGTACTGCCGATAAAGTCTTTAACTACAGATTGTCTCGTGCAAGGCGCATAAGTGAAAATGCTTTTGGAATTCTAGTTTCTAGATTCCGAATATTCGAAAAAGCAATTCCTACCAATGTTGATACAGTTGACGCAATTGTCTGTGCAGCCTGTGCGCTTCATAATTGGTTGACATTTCAGACCAACAAAGAGGTAACCATTCCATGACTGCAAAGGAAAAAAGAGACCTATTTAGGAACTACTTTATGACTGCCGGAAGTCTGCCATGGCAGTTTGATAGAATTCATTAATTTATGACAATCCAATACAGTCTGTAAAAATTCATCGCGAAAAATAATCGGCTTTACCACCTATTTGTCACACTCTTAGTACAGTAGGTATTGAAGTTATGTATATGCATATTAGTATAAGAAATAAACAAATTAGTACAATAAATACTTACTGTTGTTTTTACTTTTTACAGTTTCATTTTTTATAAAAGCGTCCAGTTCTTGAAACCACTTCAGTTTTGGGACATATACGTTTCCACTAGCGCCAGATCTTGAGGTCTTTTGTATCTTATCAATCTCTAAATAATATGTGGCCCTTATGGCTTAAATTTTATTTTTGACTTCAGTGGGGGTGAGTCCTTCAATTTGCATTTGTTTAGCAATATTTCGCAATACTGTTGAACGCATTTCTTGGTTGCGATAATTCTGGGATTTGATATCCCATAGACACTCGTTTTCGCCATATAGTCGCACCAATTTCAAAGTTTCGTCCTCACTTAGTTTACGCGTCATTTTGACTCACTAGCGAGACGCGACTTCACCCTACAACGCAGCGGCAGTGGCTGACTTGATTGTTTACGCGGGGGTTTTACCAACGGCGCGGGAGGGCGCGGGTGGCGAGAGGCGCCGACTGACTTCAAAATATTCGTGTGCGAATATACAAGTCAGCGCTGACTTCATTCCGCTGTACTGACTTTAAATCAATTTACATTGGGTTTTTTCGGGTCTGCGCTGACTTGTCTCGAATTCAGAGTCAGTCACTGACCCTGTGTAAATCAGAGTTAAGATCCAGTGTACAGTGGAGGAGGAGTGTGATTAAACATTAAATTAATCATTACTGTTTTGGACGAACATTGTCACAATTTTCAATCGAACATAAACTTTATACCATAAAATACAAGGATTGGGGAAATAATGTCATTTACAAACACAAGTGCCGTTACCGTTTCAAAAATATAAAAATATTTTGTCACAATTACCTGAGTGACGATGTAGCTCCAGAAGATTGTCACTCGTGCGAGGGGTCGCGCGCAACTGACCAATCAAATGTTGTTTCTCCAAGTAGCGGTTAGATACACGCCAAAACCATAACGACACTTCTGCTCTCACTCGAAAAGTTTAAGCACTACACAAATGAAAATGACGCACCAGGTAAGGAGGTACATTTGCGTTAATTTCTCATTATAGACAAAAAATGCATAAGTGACGTTGTTGCACCGGAGGTGCGATACGTCATATTTAAATTCGGATCTCTGGCCGAATTTAAAAATGACAAATATATGTGTTCTAAATTTGAATTTGGTGGCATGAAAATTTTATTGATTTTTGTATTGAATTTTACCGACACTCTTTTTTTTTATACTACGACAGGGCAAACAAGCTTACAGCCCAAAAATCTAGCGACGCCTAAAATGGTCCGATGTTGGCAATTCCTTTCTCCATCTGCTCCTCGTCACTAATCCTGCATTTGATAGACGTAGTAAGTTAACGTACAAGCTCATCTAGCTAAACGTAATAGACCGTTTTCAAGAACTGGCGAGAGCTCCGAAAGAAGAGGTCCTGATTACGTTACTATCAGAAACAATGACAATTGTGAACTCGAGACTAAAATTACTGTTAATCTGTTATTGTGTTATTATGATATTCTCATTAGCATTATGTTATTATATGCATTAAACGCGACAAATATTTGCACGCCGTATATGGCAGAATGTGAAGAAACTATATGCTATATAAATATATGCTAATTATTGTAACAGCACTTTGACCATATTCTGGAAAATAAATAAATTTGAATTTGAGCGTTGACACATGTTTCACTTGAACGCAATTACTCCCGAGGCTTTCATGCCTAATCATTTCCCTCTGAGTGACTCTACAGGTCGTTTATTTCCGACTGGACGACTAGGCTATTTCAGTATTATATTGGACAAATCAACCAATTAAAATAACAAAACCAAATAATAAACGAACGTAATAGAACGACTGCCTCTGTGGCGCGGTGGGAGTGCATCCCACTGCTACGCAAGAGGTCGTGGGTTCGATTCCCACCCAGGATAAAACTTTGTGTGATGAGCACGATGGTTTATTCTGTGTCTGGATGTTATTTATCTATAATATGTATGTATTTAGAAATATATAAGTATGTTTATCAGTTAACTAGATCCCATAACACAAGCTAATATTAGCTTACTTTGGGCTAGATGGCGCTGTGTGAAAAGGGTCCCACAATATTTAAAAAAAAAATTAAATTTAAGATGAACTCAGGTTAGTTGCGCTCAGACGCCACTCAATGTAAAATTCGTATACTGGAATGCCACTTAATTTAATTTAGCTGTCGAATGACCTGTCAAACAGATTTGAACGTCCCCTAAATGTAAGTGGTCGAGAGGTCTCCTAAATCTGTAACTGAATATAATAAATAATGTCTTTGTCTTCGCTATCTTCACTCTCAGATCATGACAGACCGACCGAAAAATACAACGATGCGGAGTTTCCTGCTCGGTTCCATATCTCCAATAAGACGTTTTATATTTGGATAATTTATTCCATGGGCGAACCCAGGGGCGGGCAGGAGAGGTAGCTGCCCCCTTCCGGACATGGTTTACGATTCCTACTTTTGTCTATAAAATTTAACCTGGTAGAAATCGCTTTATGTGATAAGGCCGCCCCATTGTACTTTTCCCACAGCATACAATCTCAATGTATTACCTTGGGCATGTTACGTATTGCGTGCGTGAAATTCTCAAGTAAAGCCGTCGTCTTGAGCCTGTAAGGAAAGCAGGTAACCACCACCAGTCCACCGTACTTTTAAAATAGCTAATACTAGGTGACCGTGGGGGTCACCTTCGCCCTTGACATACTTCGAATTCCCGTCGCACCTATCCTGACTAATCCCGACGATATATTCTACAATAATGCATAAAAAATTGCCCGATTTGCGTCATTTATGATTACTGCTCCGCTCTCCAGAGCAGCAGCGTGATGATATATAGCCTATAGAGTTCTTCGATATAAGGGCATCCAATACAAAAAGAATTGTTTGCGACTAAAGAGATAGACATTTAGTAGAACAATTGTAAAATTATTTATTATATAGGTAACAAAAAACATCAATGATGAAAAATATATACCGTCTAAACTGTGTTCCTCACACTACACAAGAAAGATAAATAACTTATGATAATACCCCTTCTTATCTTTCCTTTTCTACATTAAGTTTTAGTTATTATATATTATATATTATTTTCTATTATTTTAACTATATTAAGTAGCATAGTAAATACTATATGGTCAAAAACTGTTGCGTAAAATGGAGGCATCGTGAATGTTGCAATGACGCAAATTATTTAACGGCTGCTCAGCTGACTATGCCTTCAAATTGTTTGAGTAGCCTTTGTGGGCACCACTTTAATTTGGGAGATACTTAAATTTAAGAGCACTTCACTTATAGATTAGAATGACACTTCAGTATTTCATTATTTTTTTTAATGTTGTCAGTGTGCAAGCATAGTGCCTTACTTAATCGATTTAGTTTATGAATCGAATCACTCGACTAATAGGAAAGTTTTTTTTAAATTACTATCGAAATGCATACTGATAATACAAATGAATGTTATAAATATTTCTTAACTATTATTTTTGCTCTTGGACGAGGATATCCTCTTGTTGGAGACCATGGTGCGATTCACTGTTTGGTTTTATGTTTTGTGTAGGTATTATGTAAAACATCATGCAAAACACTGAACCGAGTATTGCAGTTAAGCCACCAAGAAAAAAAACACCAGGTTGCTTTGAGGGTCAGAGAAGACAATGTTACAAAACTTATTTAATACGTTTCCAATGAGAAGGAAAGCTAATTCGATATGTTGTTAGGTGACAAAGCAAACAAGCGCCAGTGTGCTCAAAAAGCTTATGATTTTTTATGTATTGGTGTTTCCATTGTTTAATGTGTTAAAATAAACAAAAAAGAACGTGATGCTGACTTCGCCGGAACGATCTGGCCATTGGATCTGACAAAAAGCGCACAGTTTATTTTATAAACGTCTAGTCAGTGTGAAATTCGATTTGTTGATGATCCAGAATGTACCTCTTATCCTCTGCTTCACAAACAAGAAACGTGAGGTGTGCTTCAAGCAAGCACTAAAGAAGGAGTTTTAGTGAGAAACATTCCACATGAACGAAGTCGCGTATCTATACACATATATACGCAATATCCGTATAAAACTGCATGACTTAAATTAATTAAATTCTAAATCTTCTCATTTAATACTTATACCATATTATATATATACTCATAGCATATATATACTCATAGTCGCGAGCCGCGCTCAGACTTCCTGCTCGCGAGCCGTAGCACCCGCAGGCTGATTACGTATGAAACAGCGATCAGCGACAGTCGCGCAGTCTTCGCGCAATCGATCGCTGATCGCGGTTAAAAACGGTATTATCTCAAATTCGACGGCGAATCGTTTGCTGGTCGCTACATTGCACATTAATTATCACTACGATACTAGCGCCGAAAACCATTATGTAGCGATAAAACTGTTACTTCTGTTATGGATTTTATTATTGTAGTACAAACATATGTGACGAAAGTTTTATTTTGTTAACGTTTAAAAAAATGCACTTCACTTTTAACAGGCTTATCGTTTTCGGTTTTAAGTTTTACTTGTCGACATCAGTGTCCATTTGGATTTAGACAAAGGTACGTGTTCTGTAAACAAGTAAGTGTATTGTGATAATTTAGTACAAATTAAATTTGTGAATTCAAATAAAATCTAAAACTTTTCATATTCCAGGAATATTTTACGAAATGGCCAACAAAGTGTCCAGCGAGCAAATGGAAGAGCTACTGGAGTATTTAAGAGAGCATTCCACTTTAGCCAAAGGAGTTGGACTTGGCGCAAGGTCTAAGGAGACTGTTGACAGACTCTGGAGTGATCTTGCCAATAAACTTAACGCTATTAAAATGGTTGAGCGGGCGAGATAAATAAATTCGAAGTGGACTGTATTTGCGGAGTAAGACAAATGAAATATACACGCGGTTGTCGACGAAAAAGAAATGGAAACAGGAATGGGTACGCTACCTTGCTGCTGCTGCGAGATGCTGAGGTGGAGGCTGCCGGGAGCGTCCCTGGGCTTGAATTCCTGGTTTCCTTGCACGAATACACTATTTATCCATGGAAAACACAACTATTGCGAAAAGATTGTGCAAACTCGCGCGCGGCCATTGCAGAACTAATTTTCAATCCGTCCTCGCTGCCTGTGAGTTGACAGCGCGTAATACAGCTGTCTCGCTCTTCTTTTATGCGAGACAAGGTAGGTGCGAAAGAGAAATGGAATAAAGGTAAGCGGGGTGGGAGTGTCGACAACTAATTAATTAAAAACAAATGTAGATCGGCGATGCAACATAGAAAAAATAACGCGGCTACTTTTGAATCGTATACCGGCGCAACCATTTCCCCCCCGGCTTGAAGGGTTACCTTCGAAAAAAGTAACAACTGACTATACAGTTGCCACTAAGCTTTAGCTGCGAACTAAACAAAATGCTATTAAACTAAACTAAACTAAACCTAATCGAACGAGCTAAATTTGTTATTAAAGTAACTGGTGATTAGGCAAAGGACAAAGACGAATAACTGGTCGCGTTTCCTTGTTTAGTTTATCGCACTTCTCACTCAAAATCTGTAACTCTTTCAACGTTAATTGAAGCCTTGTCTCTTGCTGATGAGCCAAGGCCTTACGCATCATTATCATGGTAATAGTATTCGACATTTTGTTATAATTACGTACTACAGAATCAGTAATTATTAGCAAAGTAGACTTAGAGCAAAGAAATGCGAAACAAAACAAGGTAATTTTTTATTCATAGAAAATTACAAAATAGCACTATTAATGGACATATGAGGATGTAAAAGTAAATAAACTCAAAAAACCTTGATTGAAAGAACTATTAGTTTTATAAATCTTGCCAAATCCAAGTAATAATTTCAAATATTGAAATTTTTTCCGATGTTCTAACTGTCACTACACCGGTAGAATTTTTAAATTTATATTTATCTACTTTTAGCACAATAAATAGTGAAAATGATTATTTAGAAGATTGAAACACCTTATTATTTTTTTGATGCCGCAATTGTGCTACATTACAAGTAAGACATTTAGCTTGTTTTGCTAAGGGCTAAGTGCCTTAAATCTGTGCTGCTGAAAGGGCTCTTTTTAGTTTTCTCATATATGTATGGAAGAAATATTAGAAAAGTCAGCCTTTCTTTCGTCAACACATTAATTCAATCAGTGGTTCATCATATAAATTGTAAACATTTCAATGTGATTTTAGTGTTTTAACCATCTTAGTTTTTCTCTTGCATGCCCTCCACACGACTCGGCCAAGTCCGGAGTATGTAAGACTACCCTACTAAGACTGTCATACAAGTTTTTATTTTCTTTTCGAAAAAAAAAGCATCAATAATATCAGTCAGATTTTTTTTTTAGAATCTGATCATCTAAATGTTCCCATAAACGACTTTGTATTTGAATTTGATCAACCACATAAATACAGAGCCCTGAAGGGCCTTACCAGCTTTAGCTGCTGTCTTTATGACCACTTTCAACCCTGTGGCGAGAAATTCGTTGCTGCAACACCAATTCGTAGGTTCAGAGTCATTTCATTTGAGTCTGGGTCAAACAACGGCTGAATAATGTCTTCATCCTTTCGATGTGTTGTCAAGACAGCATCCCGAATGGCCTTGAATAGTTGCTCATCACAATCCAACCTGAAATGTTTAAGATAAGATATTATTATGGTCTTAAGTTATCCCACTTCTGATGTTAGAAATGATTATGCGATAAAATAAACTAACTGTCAAGGAATCCTATATACACACATCAACACGGTCTAGGGATATTTTTAAAAAAGCGAATTACTATCAATGTGTTAATTATTTATATGACATGTATATATTTAAAAGATACGTTATTTAATATTCTACCATTTTTTAATAATGGTTAAGGTACTTCGATTAAAATTTCAGGATTTTATGGAAAAAAATGAAGCATAGACGGAAACCGTACATGAATTAACTTTTAATTTATGAGTAAAAACTGAAAAAAATAGAATAATCATTTAATTTGTGTTTATAAACTTGAAGTTAGTAGTCTGAGAAAGCGCCTATGATGTTCATAACACATCGGCAACGATTCGGCATGCTCAGAACAAGGTTGTCAATGTCTTGCTGCGGAATATTGTCCCATGTCCTTCTGAGGTGCGCAAAAAGTTGATCTTCTGTACAGGATTTTCAGGAACTTCCTTCAGAGCTCTTCTTCGCAGCATATCCCACTCATGCTCAATGGGATTTAGATCTGGCGATTGAGCAGGCCAGTCTAAGGCCCTAACATTGTGTGTATGTAACCAAGCTGCTACCGTTCTCGCCGTGTGTGCCCGGGCATTGTAGTGCATGAGCAGGAAATCTTGCCCCATTTCTGTTCTGTGGGGCAAGATTACGGGCCCCAGCACCTGTTGGACGTATCGTTCGGCCGTCATATTGCCCCGCACCCAAACGAGATCCGTCCGTCCTCCAAGACGAATTCCTGCCCAAACCATAATTGTTCCTCCTTGGTATGGGTGAACTTCCTGAGGGTTCTGAAGACGGCTCCATCGTTCAGGCACTCGCTAAACACGCGTCCTTCGTGAATCTGGATGGAAGCCGAACCTGGATTCATCCGTGAACAGCACATTGGACCATTGCTCACGGCCCCAGTCCACGTGGTTCCGAACCCATTCTAATCGTCGTCCACGATTGCCTCTCCGTAAAGGTGGGACCCGGAGTGGTCTACGAGAGCGTAGATTGCTTTCATGCAGTCGCCTTCTTACAGTTTGGTCACTCACAAGCACTTGGTGTTCCACTCGCAGCCTTTGGACCAATTGAGTCGCCGTTGCATTTGGTTGAGCTCGCGCAGTAATTTGCAAAAATCGGTCTTGTCTGGGGGTAGTGATGCGACTTGGCCCCCGGTGCCTCTCCGCTACATCACCTGTGGCACGATAGCGTGTCCACAATCTTGAAATTACATTTTGGTGGGTCCCTATGGCCTCAGCAACATTACGCTGAACAGACCCAGCTTCCAGCATTCCCACAGCTCGTAACATCTCCGCCCTCGTCAAATGTTGGCGTTGCATGGCTACAATACCTCAATTTTAACATTATCTTTCGTTTAAAAATGAAAAAAACTGTAACTAAACGTAATTCGTATTGTTTTCTAAATTTCGCACAAATGAAAATTCCCTCTCCTACACATCAAGACATTTTTATGCCACCGAAACAAAAGAATTTTCCAAAATTTGAATTTGGAATTAGTCTGAGATAAATTACAAACAAATCGGTGTATAAAAGATCCCAATGCGGCCAGTACTTTTCGAGTTATTTAATTGAGTATGAAATATCCCTAGACCGTGTTGATGTGTTTATTTAATGTTTGTTGGAGTAGCTAACATAAATATATGCAAAGAAGTAATTTAACTATAAATTCCAATATCAATAATAGTTTTAGTGGCATACTATTTCATTATTAATTACAGTAAGGTTAAGTAAACTATACGTTAAATATTTATTAATAATAATAATAATAATAATAAATCTTTATTCATTTAGGTCACAAAGTAACACTTATGAACGTCAAGAATATTGCTTCTACATTTACATTTACTGCCAGATTCGCAAAGCAATAGGTAGAGCCTGAGGAAGAACCTGGCAATAAAACTCATGGCCACTCTTTTCTAAACGCCAGTAATTACATTAGTTTGATGAACATGATATTTGACCAATTATATAGTAATGAATTTATACAAACAAAAAAAAACAATATCAATGTTGTGTTTAAATCATATCAAAATTAGAGCGATTATAGTTGCCGGTTCTAAGGGCAGCCTACCCTTGAAGAAGAAGAATCTGGCAAGAAAGTCAATGGATGCCATTTTAAAATGTAGGAATGGCTTACAACATTAAAATTACACTTACATTGTTCCTTTGGATTTATGTGAGAACAGTCGACTAAACTTAAGTTTACCTTAAATATAAATAAGATTAATTTTAATAATTGCTATAACAGCTATGAGCTGACCAGTCCCAATCGCCCTACTCAACCGTATTATAGGGAATAAGGCGACCCGATACATACGCCACCACTGCCAGGACACTTAGGCGAGCATGACATACTCAAAAACTGCACAGCAACTATCATGTCAATTTCAAAGAAATAAATAAATCTACAAGGTGCTCACACAATAACAAACTCAAATTACATTGTATACCGGGACTAAACGCAGCCAATTTAGAAACCTTTAGTTGTCAGATGTTTCAAATTATTAATAATGTAGAGAAGTAAAAATACAACATATATATGCAGCAGATTCAAGGCATATCACAAGATTCGTTCGAATCCTAAATAGCACAAGCGAAGAGCAAGCAACTCATTTCCATTTATTTTTATCGTTCAAATAATCATTAGTTGTGTAATAGGCCCTTTTCAAGAGGTGCCTCTTAATTTCCGCCTTAAATTTATGTAACGGCAGGTTCATAATGTTTAAAGGAATTTTATTATATAGTCGTACGCCAATTCCTGCAAAAGAGTCGTGAACCTTTTGTAAACGATGATGCGTTCCAATTAATTTATGCTTATTTCTAGTATTTATCGAATGTATGTCACTGTGTCTATTGTATAAATATATGTTCTATTTAACTAACATAATATTTGCAAATATATACTGTGATGCAACCGTTAAAATGCCAATTTCTTTAATTTTTTCTCTAAGAGACACTCTAGCACTCAATTTATATATTGCACGTATAGCTCTCTTCTGGAGTACAAAAATTACTTGTAGATCAGCTGCTTTGCCCCACAGCAAAATGCCGTAAGACATGACACTATGAAAATATTTTTTTTTTCTTATAACTACTTAACCTGTACTTAACCTAATTAATCTAAAAACTCTAAATTAAATACTAATGTGAATAAAAAGAATAGAATGCACCTTACCATGTACACTGCATCCAGATCCTGCTGCTCAATGTGCTGCACCATGAGCGAATGGCAGTCAGAGACATGAAGGAGGGGGTTCCTCACTCCAGCTGCAGCAGGATCTCTGATGCCCACTCCTTACTTTACAACTGGAGCAGCTTCTGAGGTGATTTTAGACACCATCTCTGCATATGCCAACATCAGTCCGGAGTAGTTAGATGCTGATGTAGCACGGATCCATGCATTGGCACCAGCCGTGAGCCACATCTTTATGTCCTCATCATCCTCACATATGAGGGCTTTCCTAAGTTCAGCACGTACAGCATCTGTCATTAGAGGGCCCTGGATGGCAGCAGATACAAACTTCATGCTGTTCTCAATTTGGCCTGAAATTGGCTCAACGAGCATGACTTTCTTAGCAGCTGGGTGTTGAAGGGTTATAGTTTGCTCCAGATTGAACATGTAGCAGAATTGTCGGAGTTAGAGCTCATCGTCAGGCTCTGTCCTGGACAGCAGAGCTGGGATCATGCCATGTTGTAGGACATGAGGTATAGCAGGTATGTTGTGGCTGCTCTTGTCTATCTTCGCCTGGGCTGTTATGGCGGCTAAGTTGGCTTTGCCACTGATCTGGGCTTGCTTAGCAACTGCCAGAGTGATATGTGGGAAGGATGCAGCAACCCTAGAAAGGGTGATGTCAGTTGAGGCTAAGACAACCTTCTCTTTTCTCTTACGAGCAGCAGCATCTGAATCATTATCACTCTTCAGATTGTAGATTGTTATTTTGCTAGCTAGTAATGACTTGACATCCTTGCTGACTGTCTTCATAATCTTGAAGAGATTGTTACCTCTTACTAAGAATAGAGTGATGATGACCTGAATGTCTGTGGCAAAATCAGCACCTTTCTTTGCAGAAAAGACCGTATTGTCCAAAGTGAAGGTCACCACCTCGTTGTCGACAGCCGACTTCTTTGCCCTTGCTGCAAGGAGTTGTATTATAACCTGAGGATTGAAGCCATCATATGCAATGTTATGGGCAAAGGACTTCAGTGCTTTGAACTGAGTCTCATCTATCTTACCAACAACAGCTTCAGTGGCAAGTTTGAGCAGTTCTTCATCAGCAACAAAACCCTTGACTTCGTTCTTGAGAGCATCTATAGTAGATCTCTTGGCCGCCAAGTAATTTTCAACAACATTCCATGTTGGGGAAGACATCTTCAGGGTTTTATGTTAACCTCAGAGGTGTTCTCAATAAGTTTATTCAAGTCTGACGCAAGTTTGCTCTTAACGAATATATCAATAATCACCAGGGCGATGTGCTGAAGTCTAGAATGAAGTTATTAGTTATTTATTGCAACAGTAACCATCAATTGAAATCTATTTGATGTAACTTTATATTTAATGTGGCACTATGTGAAATATTAAGAAGGTAGGTACATAATCAAACACAAATATTAAATCGTTCATAACAAATTAAGAAAAGCAAAATTTGACGATAAGTCATTTAAGGCAATATTAGTCGGTTACGATGCTAATGGTTATAGACTATTTAATGTCGAAAATAACCAAATATTTATAGCTCGCGATATTATATTTGATGAATTAAATTTTCTTCATACCCGACCTGTATGCAGCAGTACCGAAAATATTGTGATTCCCACAAAAAATAGTAAGCCCGACGACGAATCGGCAAAGCTAATTAGTCAACAAAGTTCTTTAAATGAAAATACGTCATTAGAAAGTTCGCAAACTCGTAATGAAAATATGCAATCAAATAATACGACTATAAGGCGTAGTGAAAGAATTGTCAACAGGGAATCGGCAAAGCTAATTAGTCAACAAAGTTCTTTGAATGAAAATACGCCCTTAGATAGTTTGCAAACTCGTAATGAAAATACGCTACCAAATAATACGAGTATAAGGCGTAGTGAAAGAATTCTCAACAGACCCCCGAAAAATTATAAAAATTTGACATGACCGATTTAAAGGAAATAAAATTGTTTCTTGGTATTAGAATCCAAAGGTCACGGGACACTATTTCATTAGATAAATCAATTTATTTACAAAATATTCTAGATAGATTTTCTATGAATAATTGCAAACCCAAATACGGTTTCAGTTTCCTCAACGGAAGCTGAATATATGGCTTTATTTGAGGCTGTAAAAGAAGCAGTCTAGATGAGATCGTTATTAAACAGTATTTCAATCCAAATAAAAGAGCCAGTAATAATATTTGAAGATAACAATAGCTGTATCGCCATTGCTAATAACCCCACTAATTATAAAAATCAAAACACATAGATATTAATGTTGTAACTAAAATTGTGCAACAAAAAGTTGGCTGTAACAAAAACACAAGCCACCAGAATGTCTATGAATGAGACAGTTAAAAGTAAAATATAATACTTTATAAAGAATGTCACAATCACTCGTTGGTTCTTTTACTATTCTATTGTGTGATTAATGAATATTTTTGGTTTAAAATAAAACTAAGATTTTCGAGCAGTAAAATTGTTTTTATGCTCTCCTGCGCCAATAATCCCAATAGTGAATTTTGGGAATAATGGAATATACCAAATTGCGTAGGGAAACATCATTGTTTTTTTATTACAAAAATTACTTATATAATTGTATTTTATAGTCGTTTAATTTGATACAATTAATGGGAAGAAGGCGGGAGACGCGACGAACACTATCGACACGGACACGATAATATTAGGTACTGTAAACGCGGGTGCACGGCGCGAGACGTCTCGTCTAACAGGACGAACAAGGAACCGGCGGGCGGCCGCGGTGGCTGCGCCGACCGATCGCGCAGGTGGCGTGATACGCCTCGCGCATGCGCGCTATGCTCGGCGTCTGACTATTAACCCTGCGACGGCCCTGTGATACCCGATCTAACCCGTTGACTGCGGAGTGCTACAGTCTCCCCCTCTAACCCGAACGAACGCCCCGTGATCGGGTTAGCCTAGGTAAATTAATCAGCCCTACGAGGCCTCCCCCTCCTACGCTTTTCCTGGACCGGGGGTTGTACTTGGCCCACGAAAGGAGTTAATACTGATGTATGGTACTTACCCAGGATAACACCATCGTTGATGCGTTCCAAGACGTAGGTGGTAGGGCCGACCACGGCTTGGATCTTGTACGGCCCGTCCCGACGAGGGATAAACTTAGGGGTCTGCCCCTTGCTCGCATCGTTTGCCCCTTGGGTCTTTAAAAGTACTAAATCACCTACCTGGTAGTCTGGGGCAGGGCGGCGGTACTTATCGGCGTATAACTTTTGTGCCGCTTGTGCGCTTTCATAGACGTCACGAGCGTCTAAGAGCACCCACGACAGATAATTCGTTATCTCGCCTACGTGACCATCCTTCTCGAGAATGAAAGCGCTCCCGCCGACGTTTTAACGGAGATGCGTGCTCTCCGTTAAAACGTCGGCGGGAGCGCGCATCTCCCGTGCGAAGTTTAGATACGCGGGCGAGTAACTTGTACCTGATGTAACTGCCGAGTTCATGGCGAGGCGGATCGCAGGTAAGTGGATATCCCATGTATTATGGTCTTTACCTACCAATATCGCCAGCTGCGGTTTGAGGTCACGGTTCTTTCTCTCCACCGAGTTCGCCTCAGGATGATAATACAAGGTGAAAGATTGCGTAATGCCCATCGCATGACAGGTCTGCTGCATCATATCACCGACAAACTGAACCCCGTTATCGCTGACGAGGCGCCTGGGAACTCCGAAACGTAAGTATACTTCTGACACAAGTACCTTAGCGCATTCTTCACTCGTAGCCACGACGAGGGCAAACTACTCCACCCACCGTGTACATGTATCTTCAACTATCAGGATCCATTTATGCCCCTTGGCTGTCTCGGGTAATGGGCCGAATAGATCCACGGCTAGCACCTCAAATCGACGCACTGACGCCGGCGTTTGCAGCAAGCCTGCTGGTTTTCGGTTATCAACCTTATAACGCTGACAAGGCACACAATCCTTAACGTAGCGCATAACGTAGGAACGCATCCCAGGCCAGTAGTACTTACCGACCAAGCGTTGCAACGTGCGATCTGCGCCCAAGTGACCCGCTGTAGGCGCATCATGGTATTCGAACAGGATTTTGGCGCGCTCTTGCTCTGGCACTACTAGACTAGCGTCATCGTTGTGCTCGTTATCGGGGCCATACCTGTAGAGGACCCCTTCTGAGAGCACATACCTTTACCGGCCCATTCCCTCCCCCCGGAGGGATTGTCGGACTCTAAAGCATCGACAATCTTTTTTACTTCTGGGTCCATTAGCTGGTTTTCTCTTAAATCTTGCAGGCTGCGGGACGGCATCTCAGCTACAGCATAGCAAATGTCGCAGTCCGTGTCCTCGGTGCACGCCGGGCGGGATAATGTATCAGCGATAACATTTGACTTACCTGGTGTATACTCGATCCTGAGGTTGTACTCCTGCAAAGTCAGAGCCCACCTGGCCAAACGACCGCTTGGTGCCTTCAGATTCATTAGCCACTTTAGGGGCTGATGATCGGACCTAACTAAGACCTCAGCTCCATCAATGTATCCCCTAAACTTGGAGACTGCCCAGACTACGGCTAAGGCTTCCCTTTCCGTAGTGCTATAGTTCCTCTCGGCCGTGATTAGGAGTCGGCTGGCGTACTCTATCGGTCGCTCATCAACTCACTCCCCCTGGAGGAGAACCGCCCCGAGAGCGTAGCCGCTGCTATCGGTCATGAGCACGAACGGTATTGTAGTATCCGCCTGACGTAATATCGGTGCCGATACCAACAGCTGTTTAATATGGTCAAAGGCTGACTGTTGTTCAGAGCCCCACTGCCACACGCTTCCCTTTTTCAACAGCGCCGTCAGTGGTCTAGCAACCTCTGCGTACCCTGGAATAAAACGTCTAAACCAGCTCGACGTCTGAAGGAAGCTTTTCAAGTGCTTCACATTGCGGGGTGAAAGCATGTCGGCAACTGCTGCCGTCTTCTCAGGATCGACATGGATGCCACCTGGTAATATAACATGGCCTAAGAACTTTACCGACTCTCTAGCAAAATGACTCTTCTCGCGGTTCACTCGGAGGTTAAACATACCGAGGCGATCAAACACGCTTGTCAGGTCAGCGAGGTGTTTCTCGAAGCTGTTGGAGAGCAGTATTAGGTCATCCAAATAAGCGAACAGGGTGATACCTGGTAGGTTGGACTTGAACCTGTCCATCAGCCTCTGGAAGGTAGCCCCAGAGTTACGGAGTCCCATGGCCATGCGTTTGAAACGAAACGTACCCAGTGGCGTCGTGAAGGCGGTTTTGTCCCGATCATCGGGGTCGACAGAGACCTGAAAATAACCGGCTCGGAGATCCAAGGTAGTCATGTACTTGGCTGACTTTGCGTCATGAAGTATATCTTCCATCCTTGGGAGGGGGTACCGATCAGGTTCGGTGACTGCGTTGAGTTTGCGATAGTCAACGCACAACCTAAGCCTGCCATCCTTCTTCTTCACAAGGACGACGTTCGATGCCCATGGTGACTCGCATTCCTCTACGACGTCTGAGTCCATGAGTTTCTGGAGCTCCTTCTCAAGCGCTTCCTTCTTTGGAGGAGATAGTCTGTAGGGAGGGGAAGCCAAAGGTTCCTGTTGGACACTCACCTTGATCCTATGGATGGCGAATTCCGTCGGCGCGGCCCGTTTGGGGCGAATCGTGCAACCCTGTTTTGTAGGAAGTCGTCGAGTGCGGCCCTGTGCTCCAGCGACAAACTCGTACCTTCATCGCTGCGCAGTAGCACGTCGCTGACGTCGGCTCGCATCGCGGCCGTGTCATTCATAACATAGGACTTGACAAACGGGAACCGGTCTCCTGGGCTATCTGCAAAATACCAGGACTCCTGGGCTATGTCTAATACCATACCAGCATTAACTATGAAATCTCGGCCTAATAGTGTCCTGGTGTCGTCACCTGGAAACACCATAAGGCTGGTGATGACTCGCCGATTACCTAGAGTCACAGATACAGTCGCCATCTTAACCGACTTTCGGTGGCGCGACCCGTCGGCGAGTCCGATGCAGCGTTCAGTGTCCTCAAATTGTACTCCTACTTTTAATAGAATGGCATAAAGTGACGGACTAGCGACACTGTGCGTCGCCCCGGTGTCTACGATAGCTACCCCTTCTTTGTCTGCTATCCCTATCGTAATCAACGGGTGTGGCGTGATAGTAGCAATGTCGTCCTCTACGACGTTAAAATCGGACGGCTTAGCTGGCGTAGGCTTCGTGGTACACGTTTCACACTTCGACCTAACTACGCCCGGTCGGCTGCATCCATAGCATCTTATGGGGTGAGTGACCTCTTTCTCGCTACCTACCACCTCTCTGCTAGCCTTACGACAATCGTTAGCGGAATGACCGAAAGCTCTACAGGCCGTACATCGTACACGAATACGTCTCGGGTTTTCGTTGGAGTTAGAAGTGAGCTTAGCACTCGCAGTCGCGTTCGGATTCGAAGTCGAACTAGCGGTTTCGCAACGGACTGGGTTATTACTACCTAAAGTCGCGGTGCGTTGGGTTGTACGGTTATTCGCGAGGACCGTCGCGTCTTTTAGCTCGTTGATCGTGTCCTCCGCGAGTCTCGCCTTCTCTAACAACTCGTCAACATCTCTTATAACATCCCGTGATAAACGCTTTCTAATTCGACGGTGTAATAAGCCGTATACTATATCGATTTGCATAACCACAGGTATAACATAAGGTAATCTACTAAATAAAGATCGTACCTTTGACACAAATACATCAGCGCGTTCACTTTCACTTTGTTCACTGGCAAATACCTCACGTAGGGTCCTGTAGGCGGGTTTCTGCACGCCATAAGTGGCTCGCATGCGGGATAGCGCGTCGCACCACGAGCCGATGTCGGCCCGTGCGCCGCGCCACCACACCTCCGTTGCGTCGATAAACGCCTCCAGAATCTCGGGATCTTGTGACTGCCCATCGAACCTGGCTGTGCACTTAGAGAAGTTACCACTGCCGCTAGAGGTCGCAGTTACGTTCGCCGTGGGTGACGCCGCCGGCGTCGACGTCCACTGATTGCTTGGATGCTGTATCGATCACAAGGTTTCTATTAACATTCGGTTGGATTCCGCCTGTGACCTGGCGAAAGTCTCCATCATGGTGGTAATAAGCCTCTCTGTGCCGAGGGTCGCTGGGGCCGGTGCACCGCCGGCGCCACTAGCATAAGTTCCACCAAGCGTGTGGTTGAGCGAGGCGCCCTTCTGGGCGCGCGTCTCTTCTCCTGGATCTATGGCCGAGGGTCGATGTTGGGTATTCGCGCCAACGTCGACTTCGGTTGCGCGTACTTCTACCAATGAGTCGCACTCCTCGTCGCCTTCGCTGTCGAGGTCCGTCTTACGATCTGCCGCACGTGTATTTCGTGTCGTACGTTTCATGATCACGAATCACAACACAATAAACTTTATAAGCACTAGGTATTATTTCACTGAATTCGGGTTCGTAATTCGTAGTTACGAATTGGCCGCGAGTTGGGCGTCACTATAATTGTATTTTATAGTCGTTTAATTTGATACAATTAATGGGAAGAAGGCGGGAGACGCGACGAACACTATCGACACGGAGACGATAATATTAGGTACTGTAAACGCGGGTGCACGGCGCGAGACGTCTCGTCTAACAGGACGAACAAGGAACCGGCGGGCGGCCGCGGTGGCTGCGCCGACCGATCGCGCAGGTGGCGTGATACGCCTCGCGCATGCGCGCTATGCTCGGCGTCTGACTATTAACCCTGCGACGGCCCTGTGATACCCGATCTAACCCGTTGACTGCGGAGTGCTACACTTATCAATTGTGCGATTAGCAATCGCGGATGCTAATTATAAGTTTGTAGCAGTTGATGTTTGTGCTTACGAAAAAGCATCTGACAATGGCTATTGAGTCAAGTATTTAGAGTATTTTATACTCCTATTGCTATAGCATCAGATGTAGTTGATGACCTAATATTAACAGCTTGTTGTTTACATAATCTTCTTTGGGATAGTTATCTTGACCGTTTCCATTCTATAGCCGCGATGATACAGATAATCCCGAGGATAACATGATAGACTTTGCCCGTTTTGGTGGTTTTGCTAGAAGCGACGGTTTCGAAATTAGAGACAAACTTAAAGATTTCTTTTGTAGCGGAAATGGTGCAGTTTCATGGCAAGAAGCCGCTGTAGATAGAATGTAATAGAATGAGTCAAAAAAATTTCATTATTTTTAGACATTATGCCTCAAAAAAGTTATTTTAAATAAGTTTTAAATAGTAATTAGAGCATTGCCACAAGTATTATTATTTGTCACTTAATTATGTAATATTGCAATAAAAATATATAAAAACTCACTTGTTCATCACTTGTTACCTTTATTATTATTATTTATTTATCTATCACGCCTTATCCCCGAAGGGGTGGCAGAGGCATATATATTATATGCCCACTTTTCACCATGTGTATTCCTGTCCCACGTAATAGGTGGTGAGCCCATTGCCGTGTTAAAATAGACAGACGCAGGTTGTTGCTACCTGCTGTTGAAATTTTTAAGCCGCCCATAAGGCCTTCAACCTGGCTTAACGACTGCCCATTTATTGGCAACCGGGACCAACGGCTTAACGTGCCTTCCGAAGCACGGAACTGGGGTGGGTCTAAAGGGCCGAATGAATTTAATAAAATGTGTCTATTTTAGATGTTAAATTTGTAAGAAATTTTGAACCTGTTGCCTTTTTAGTGAGGTGGTAACAAAAAGGCTAAAAGGTCTTATGTGCTAGACACTCATTAGCACGACCAATTAAAGTCCTGGTAGTCTCGGACTCGACCTTTATCTAACTGAATTTCATCTGTCTGCACATACATCAACCTATCTCACTGACTCTCGTTACAATACCTACATACTAGCATAAACTCCGCACACCGTGAGCTTGTGGCAGATAAATAGTAGGTATAACTATATATGTATATATAAGGTTGTAACAGAAGTACCTATGTCCGAAAGTAACTAAAAATATATCAGAAATTATCTGAATTAATTTATCTCGATGATATATTGACTATAATAACAATAATAATAATAAAAAAAAAATAAAAAAAAAATTTACCCCTCGAGGACAGTCGATCTTTTATAGGATTAACGCATCCCTATGAGGGCATAGTAGATTCGCTTTTTGAGACATCCACTTTCTGATACCAACAAAAAATGTATCAGTAAGTTATTGAAAAGCTCACATCCGCAGGGCAGCTTGTGGCGAGCTGAATGTGCGTGGCTACACATCGGTCCCGATTCCTTAGAGTTTTGTTGCCCTTCTGCACCGGTTAGGATTTAATGGCCTAACGGGAGAGTAGTGAGAGTGCTACTCCCGGGAGCGCAGCAAATCTCAACTCTGGCTTGCCTTAATTGGCCGGTCAGAGGGAGGGAGCCAGAGCTATACGCTCGGGGGTGGAAGTGTCATTTTCAAGGGCATAACTACAGGGAAGCCCGCTCCGGGCCTGTCCCGCGAAGGTGAAACCGGCGCCGCACCGCTCAACACCCCAAGCCGCTTACACCGGTGTTGCCCTCTGTCGCCTTACAGGCTTATCATGCCTATGGCAATTGTATAGGGGGCCCATCTAGTGAGTTGGCGAGTCACCGTCTGCCAGTAGTTTAATAATAATATATTAAAATGGCAGACGCCGTTTTCATCAATAGCTTAATTCATCCGATCCATTTAACCCCCAACCCAATAGCCCATTTCAAAGTTAGCACATTTTACAATAGTTTAGCTCCCATTGGAGGTGATCCATTACCGTTCTTCTACATAAGGCGGGCGTGGACTATCTGCAGTGGGGTCCCATTCCCTATTAGATTAAAATTCTCAAAGGGCCTCTGCGTGTTGGACCTATGTCCCCATGTAAGCCTATCAAAAGTCCGGGCATCTTCATGAGAAAAAAAAACGAAGATACCCGTGTAAAGAAGAGACATAATAATAATAATAATAAACAACCTGGCAACACTACATAGCAAATGTCGTTTATATAATCTTAAAATATTTAAAATAATATTACCATAGCCGGAAAGCTTATAAACCGTATTTCTAGTAAAGGTAAAATGAATATAAAATATGAAAATCAAGAAATAACAAATAAAACCTTATATACGGAAATATACAAGATATTATAATTATGGATATGCGTGACATTAGATGTCATGTGACATATCAGAATTAATTTCACAAACATGAAACATAAACGATATCTTTGCTAAATGCTTACAAGATCCAGGGCTAAAAGGAATGCACAAGATCCATCTCCGGATTCGCCGCATTGCTCCGCCTCGCAGTCCACGGTGAGCATATCCGCTACATCGACTGCAGTTGAGGCGTTGAGCTCGAGCTCAAGCGGCGAATATTTCTCCCCGCCGTCGTCACCACCACCAGCGCGGCGGCGTGGAAGAGGCCGGCCACCGACACGCTTGGAGTCCCGAGGCCCACCGGCTTCGAATAGGGCTCCCGCTACCGGTGGTAATGTGCGCCGCATGCGATGGACTGATTCTATGAATGAGAACGTCATGCGGGCATATTTTGTGGCTACAGAGGGGGGAATTAACCTTACTGCATACCGTGATCGGCTGTTAACTGTGTTTCAGGGTCTTGAACCAGCTGTTAACGTCTCGGCACAACGATTATCGGATCAGGTGCGGGCTATTCAACGTTGTAACATGTTGGATAGTGCTGTACTTGAGCGGCTACGTTCTGAGGTACGAAATAGCCTTGACTGTCCAACTTCACCACAGGTTACAAATTCATCGGTAACAAACACAACACACAATGATGAAGTTGTTGCAGTTGAGGCTATATCCGTAAGTATCCAGTGTAATAATAACTTAAGGAGTGCATTGGAGGATGCGATTCTGGAATATCGATCTATGAGTCCAGGCTGTAGACCTAGCCTACCGCGTTTGCCTATGCATAAACGGAATATGGCCTTGGTGTGTGCTCTAGATTCGCTATTACCTGATTATTTGGATAATAGTGAAGACCTTGGTCGATCCTATACTGTGCGGCCGTTGCAGCATGTAGAGTAGCTGAAGTAAAGTTTTTTGAAAAGAAACTTGCTTCTTCTCCTAAACTTGCTGTACCAGCTTGGCAGTGTAGAATTGAGCGTCGTATCGCTCGGGCTAGGGCACTCATTGGGAAGCTAATCTGCTTTAGATCGGGAAACACTCGTCCGAGGGTCATGCGCTTTGTGAAGCAGGCGTTTTCAGGCACTAACATCACGCCTCAAGAATATGTGGGAACGTCATGTATCACGGAGCGCATTGACTTTCTGAAGCAGAAAGTTTGTGCATGGGCAAACCGGATTCGTCGTTATAAGAAACGCGTAGAGCGATATACCCAGAACCGCGTGTTCCAAAAGGATGAGAAGTGGGTTTATCGACGGTGGGAAAAACCCAATTCCGGTGTGGATAACGGACCGCGACTGCTGGCTGATAGTGGCATAACATGTCCAACCGTGCACGGTTGTATATTTGCTTTAGCAGAAGCGGTCCCTACGACCCCATCCGACTAAAGAGTCAGTCAGCATCTGTTTGTACTCATCGTGTCCCTGCTCGACCAAAAATAACTTAATTTCATGTCTTAACTCAAACATTCGCGAAACAACTCTTCCTCTGGACAGCCAACGCACTTCAGTATGTAACAACAGGGCCTCGTGTTCACTGCCAAGCTCTTTGCAAATAGCTGCAAAATTCTAGTTTGTTGCACGGGCCTTGATTAGGCAAAGGTGTAGGGGTCTACCTCGGCGTACGCATGCCAATCAAATTGAAGAGCTTTTGACAAAAAGCCAGGTCAAGAGTACCCGTAACCTGCGAGCTTGTATGAAAACATTTATGAAAGTAGAATTTTTAAGAAAGTTGTATGCTAGAATCAAGTAGCAAGTGGTAAGTGATAGCCTCTGCCTACCCCGATGGGAGACAGGCATGATGATATGCCTGTATTCACGGTCATTTGTAAAACACCAGTAACCTGCTAAGGAGTAGATAGCCAAGGTCATAACCAACAGCGTTTGTTCTACCACTTTTGGCAATTCGTTACACATCAAGTACTATCGTATTTTGAAACTTCGAGCTTCGTCATAGGTTTTTGCTCTTCGATGCGCTTAAAAGAACTCCTAGGTCCCTTTTTCGTCTCATACTGCATGCCTCGATGAACGATGGACGTCATCAATGCGGTTGAAAAAGGTAAAGGTCAAAGGAGTTATGACCGGTCCACCCCCATCTCCTGTAATATTCAAGAGTTGCGTATTACTGTAATTCAATCAGTACATTCATTAAAAGTAAAATTTGGAAAAAAATAATTCAAAATATTAAGCAAAAAAATTAAAAAATTAAAAAAAGTGTCATTAAACATGTTTTTATGATGTTAGCTACCCATGTTTTATTATTGTTATTTGTTGGTCTGATTATCTTAATGTGTAATTAATTTGTTGTTTAAATGTGAAAAAAAGTGTATTTAAAATTATTAACAATGTAAATAATTAAATTTATATAAACAAATATTGGAATATGGTTTAATAAAGTCTTTAGCAATAATCATTCATGCTACTTACTTACCTAGTTACTACATTAAAAACATCTAATTAAGTACTATGTACGACCTAGTCCTAGTGCCCTGGGGCTATCCTTCCGAGGGCACACCCGGGACTCCCGGCTATAGACAGATGAAAGGGATACGTGTGGTTTTAGTCGGTAAGAGAGTCCGGCATAGCATCCATGAGAATTACCACACGAAAAAAAAAAAGTTCTTGTAGGTTGCTGGTGTTTTACAAATGACCCTGTATATGTACCTAAAAATTCGTCTTTGTTGACAAGATGGTCTGTTGTGCCAGAATTTGTTATAAATTCTATAATATTCTCTCTATAATGAGTGAACGCAAAGACATTTTCTGTGGTTGCAATAAATGATAAATCACTGTCATTTTCAACTTCTGCATTTGAGCACCTTATTCTTATTCTCAATAAATTGAGAATTGACTTTGTTTTGTGCCTTTTAATGGCCCCGCTTGCCACATTTATAGCACTAGAAATTATAAATCCTCTGCGATTTGAACACATTACCATCTGACTTGCCATCTTTTTCTTTAAAACCTTTTCTTTTCATCTCCTCTTCCGCCAATGTATTCTTGACAAATTCTTTTGTTATCGCTATTTGCAGTCTTGATGTCAGTGACAACATTATCGAATGCACTAGGCATGGACAATAATAGATAACATATAATTTTATTATCAGTGGGCTGAGTACCCGAGCCGTTCAGTTCTCTTACCATTCTGTCAAACTTTAGTAGGAAGCTTTCCATATTTTCCGCTTCACTATACTTCAACGTGAGTAGGCTTTTTCTTAACAGTATCTGTGACGCTACTCTCGTTCTTTGATACGGTTTTGGTGAGTGTCTCAATAATTTCGTACGCGGTATTGCATTTCTTGACGACTTCAAGATGGCTGTCGGAAATGCACTGAATAATTATATTCCTTGCTTGGCAATCCTTCTTCATCTGTTCCTTCGTCAATTCTTGCACATTATATTCTGCTGAAAGACAGTCTAAGAGGTATTTTTCTTCCAACAACAACTTGATAAGGAAAAGCCAGTTGTTTTAATCGTGCCCATTAAATTGAACTATGCCGTGTTTGTTCCGGATTTCTGTTTGCTACATTAAAAGGTATTCCACCTGGGTCCATAACCTAAAACCACTCGGAGGCGTTTCTACTCGTGGATATCTTGAACAAAACACGCATACTAGTTTTAGTAATTTATTCTAAAGCACAACAATACAAGTTCAATGAGGTCTGCCTCTACACCACAGTATAGAGAGCAACGACCAAAATGAAGCGCTCGCGGCCCCGCGTTCTCAGTGTTCTGTAAACGATCACTGAGTTACGCAACTTTCACTATGGCTGGTACTTGGATGGATGACCACTTTGTGGCATTTATATTTGCGAGCGTTTCCGTGCTTCGGAAGGCACGTTAAACCGTTGGTCCCGGTTGCCAGTAAAATGGCAGTCGTTAAGCCTGGTTGAAGGCCTTATGGGCGGCTTGAAAACCTTCAACAGCAGGTCGCCACAACCTGCGTCTGTCTATTTAAACACGGCAATGGGCTCACCGCCTATTACGTGGGACAGGAATCCACACGGTGAAAAGTGGGCATATAATATGCCTCTGCCACCCCTTCGGGGATAAGGCGTGATGGATATTTATTTATTTATTTTATTTCTGTATACATCCTTTTTGTGGAAACAAACTCAATTTTCACAATACTTTAGTTATAACTCTAAGTTATGTGTCTAATTATTTAAAAGTTTATAACATTTCACATTGTTTGTTTTTGTTTTGAAAGACATAAGTTTGACGTTGTCAAGGCTGTCACGGTCGTGTCGAGTTATTTGGCGCGTTCTAAAATTAACGCGTGCAGTCTATGGTGTCTTTGAGTGTAGTGTTGGACATTGAACAAAGATATATATTAGTTGTCCTGACTTGCATCCACACAATTTTTATGGGAATAGTAAGGTTTTTATGTTGGTTTTGTTTATTCTGCCAATGTTTTGTCAAGGCTGTACAGGCCGTACGACTTTAGCCTGCCGTAATCGAGAGAAAGAAAGGAAAGGAGCTTGTTCTTTTTCTACGACATGGCGTCATGAGAATATGCCTGGTCATGGTGATTTAATTCGGATTAACATACGAAGCGTCTTTATACCAAATATGTATACACAATAATTGTTGTTATGAGTCTGCTTATCAAGAGACTTAGCAAATAACATGAAAAAGATTGATGGTAGAATGATCTAGTTAAAACCCCACTAAAATAAGTGGTAAGTTAAAACTATATAATCTTTTAGACGCTGTTCCTTAACAGAATGTTGAGGGTGAAATGATTTTTACAAATAACTAATATCTGTAACTTTTCTGTTGTTACAGGGGTTTTTTGTTTTTCTTCTTCGTTCTTTTTTAGTTCCTTAGTTTAGATTTACATGATATTTTATAGTGTAACGTGTTTCACGTTCTCTGCATTCTACGTTTTTTTACTCCTTGTGAATGTCCGTAAGAAGACACTTCTATTAAACTAATATGATGTTAAGAGAAGAGGATATTTTTCCCTACACTCGTTACTTACTACCTGGACTTCTAAAATAGGAAGAGATGTGAAGGATTTGAACGTTCCTCAGCCTTATATCCAGATAAGTAGTAATCCTTAATTAGTTTTAATGTATAATAACCCGGTAAAGACCGACTGATGTTGATAGTTTAAAAAGAAAACTTTTAACTTTAAATATTCATTTCTCTGTTACCTAAGTATATGTCAACTACTTTTATATACTGGACTACCGATGTGACGTTCCAGTTACACATATTTTATTATCACAAAGGAATATGAATGTGAAATTTTATTTTTACCTTGTTATGTTGTAATGTACGATGATGATGATGATAGGTAGCGGCGTTGTGTGTTTAACTAAACTAAGAGATAGTTTAACTGTATGTCTGTATATAATTTAGATATTTTTAAGGCATCTGACAACTGCTTTAATATTTGTCATATTAAGCCACGCCCACTTCCATACTTTGGTTTAAATTTTTATTTGTACTAAATATAAACTTATTTTTAAGTGGCCATATATATGGATCCCACTACGCATGTCTGAACCATTTCTTTTTACTTTCATATATGTATTTTCATGTCTTCATATGGATATAGTTTAAATTAATGTAATTAATAATAGGCACATGTGTTTCTAATTGCATCATTCGTTTGATGGAGAGATACCTGGCGCCCTCTCTTTATAAATTCTGGTATTTCTCTGCTCCAGGTTGGTCCATACTCACTCCCTATCATCATGCTCTGCTAGCTGGTGCACCGGTGATTCTTAGAGATCGTGTTCCTTACACATCTCCAGGGATTACCAACCGTACCGGATGGGTGTATGTGGGTGTAGCCTACAACTGTTATACGTTATACTACATAGCCATTACTTAATGAAAAAGTATTTTCGTTGAATTTAAGTACTCTATAAAATTCATACCAAGTAAAGTATCGGCAGCGCAAGGTAAGATTAAAAATGTGGTGGGTACAACTAGGCCATTTACACATACGTCAACGTTACATATTTCAAAGTCTTTACAATACAATACGAAAATAGAGGTGGAAACCGTAAAGAAATGAAGTATGCAGGTAGAAGATCGATAAAAGACTTCATTTAAAAGTTAGTGCCACTTGAAATTCACTATTGTCGAAGCAAAATGCCATCAGGTAATTTCAAGTTAGTGTTTACAATATCAATTTTTTTTTATTTACAAGCAGACACTCATAGACTATCACTAGCCGCTGATTGTTTTGCACCAGTATTAATCAACACATTAGCACTTTAATGTTTATCAACGGGCGACCACGGACATCAATTGCGTGTAGATCAACAGTAATCACCGAAGATGTTGACTTTTGGCGATAATTTACATTTAGGGCTGTTTGACCGAATGACTCCAGGGGTACCGCAACCAAAACAAAAAAAATTGTGTTCGGTACTGTCATTCTTCTTAATTGGCGGTATAACTTTCTCGGTTTTTATTTTTACACGTTTGCACTCTTCCATTAAGTGACCAATTTGTTTACAGCCATTTGAACATCAATCACATGCAATTATACCAACAATTATTTATTGGAATTTTGGTATATTTATTTGAAAATAAAATTATTATTTATTTATTTACCTCTTCAATGCACTGCATCCCGTCATTACTTTTGTCACGAACTGTTTGTAACACTTCTTTTGGGTTGAAAATCAGTCCAATTGCCACTTTTACTTCGTTTAATTGCATCGCATGACATTAAAATAGCATATATGGTTCTTGTTACAAGTCTATTTTGGTAAGGTTGATCTTACTAAATATTCTCTCACAATCTGCGTTGGCATGTGGTAACACGAGACAATTCAATACAAATTGGGCTTTATCCGAAAACATGCCATTGTTTTCGGTCAGATCACTCCATGAACCCAGTTTTGCCTAAAATACATCTACTCTCTTTTCAGTTTTAATTTCTTCTGGTATTTCTGCAAGGGGTAGTTGGCGCCATTGATCATCCAGAATTTGCAAACTATTTATATTATTAACGTCGACGACCCTGGGAAATGCTAATGCCAAAGATAGGATTGAAGGATTATCGTTTCTTTATTCCTCGCTCATCGAATTTTTCGGACTCAACAACGATATTTTCATTAGTGGTTCATTATTGAAATCCCATCTTTTCTTTATCTGTAAAGCAGCTTCAATCAGAAGGTATTTACAGCGTTGCAGGAACTCTCAGCGCTTTTGTTTATTGGCTTTTATATCTGAAGTGTTGATTTTTGCTGCAACTGAAATTCCATTTATTTAATATTTAGGTGGTGTCTTGAATCTGCGGGATCAATGGTGTTAAATTTAGATCTATTAATATGATTTCTGTCCATGCATACTGGAAAATCTTTGTACAGATCTTTTATTTTCGAGTCCAATCCGTTACAACTACTTCCGCCGATTGAAAGTATTTATTAAAATGAGTAAATTTAGGCAGAACCTAGGACATAAAGTCATAGTATAATTTTATATATGGATCACTGAGCAATTCTAATGTCAATTGTCCTGATAACAAACGCTCTGAGAGTGTTATATCGGTAAAATACAGCTTTAAGGCATCCCAATGTGTTAATATCCTGGTATCGACATCAACAAGAGACAACCATATAGTTTGCGATAGATGTAACAATTTCTGCGGCTTGAGATCTAAGAATACCTGAAACTGTCGTATGCAGACCTGAACATGTCGTGAGCATATCGCTTTGAACTCATTTTCAAAAATCTGAATACATTTCTTGCCAACTCTTCACATCTATTAGGCAGCTTCTGCGCTTGCACAAAAATGGGCTGAATATAATGAATGGGCTGTAATAGCGTCAAAAGCTTCTCTAACTAGGCGGAGAATTTCAGCATTTTTGTGCTCAATATTTCCATCAGCAACTTTTCTTTTCATTGTGCTCCATATGAGTTCAATGGGATTGAGATCACAATGATAAGGTGGTAAATATAAGCACTTGTGTCTATTGTCTTCTTCCTAAAAGCTAAATTTCATCATTGAAATTCTCTCCATAGTCAATTTTATTTTGGGTCAACCATAATTACATATCTTTTTTTCAGGATTTTGTATTTTGGACTTTATTTACACAAATACGGTGATAAGGATCAATATCCTTCACTATTATGGATGGCTCTCGTAAATTAGGTACAAGTTTTTCAATAACCCACTTTTTAAAGTTGGTACTATTCATCTCGTCATGATAATCACCACTTAGTTAGTTTGCTCACTCACCTAGCAGGTTACCCATTAAATGTACAGATGCCAGCACATCAAGCTACCACAATCTGTCAAATTTATTTCCTAGATTGCCAACTTTAATACAAAGGTATAAGATTCATATTCATAGAAGCGCTCGTGGCCCCGCGGTCTCAGTGTTCTGTAAACGATCACTGAGTTACGCAACTTTCACTATGGCTGGTACTCGGATGGGTGACCACTTTGTGGCATTTACATTTGCGAGCGTTTCCGTGCTTCGGAAGGCACGTTAAGCCGTTCGTCCCGGTTGCCAGTAAAATGGCAGTCGTTAAGCCTGGTTGAAGGCCTTATGGGCGGCTTAAAAATTTCAACAGCAGGTAGCCACAACCTGCGTTTGTGTATTTCAACACGGCAATGGGCTCACCACCTATTACGTGGGACAGGAATCCACTCGGTGAAAAGTGGGCATATAAATGGCAGAGGCATACCTCTGCCACCCCTTCGAGGATAAGGCGTAATGGATATTTATTTATTTTATTTTATTCATATTTAATTGGATTTTTTGACAGTTTGGGGTAGGTTGATGTGCTGCCGTCTGTACGTTACCGTTACGCTAACCTGCAGCAAGAATAGAAACTAATATTTCGTGGACTTCAATAATTACGGCACGGCAATGGGCTCACCACCTGTTACGTGGGACAAAAATGCATACGGTGAAATGTGGGCGTTTAATATGCCTCTGCCTACCCCTTCGGGGATAAAGGTGTGACAATATGTATGTATGTATGTTCAATAATTAGTTGATTATTGGGTAATTTATAACAAGAAAGTTGACAACACTAACCTGTCGCTGCCGAAATTCGTTTGTATATTTGATTCAATGGAATAATCGGAGACCCCGCCCAAGCTTCTTCTTCAAAAAAGGTTTTAACCTTTAAAATAATGTTTCGAGCATCACTTTTAATAGATTTAGGCATATTAAACTTTATAAATTCAAAATGTAGTATACACTGACAATCGAGTGACATTTCAACATGTCGGCCGTAGTTCCAATTTTCGTCATTTCACAGATAAGTAATACCAGTGTTGCCACCAATACACATTGGAAGACGGACCTGGTTCTGGAGTGTTTTTACTGATGACGGATATAATCTCTTTTTCAACATATTTTACCGCATGGTTCCCATTATTTTCTATTCTAAATCCTTTTTTCTTAAACCTTGGGTCACATAAACAAGCCTCTGCCACAATCTTATTTGTTCCTGTGACCGATTCGGCGATTAACGCTTTCAATTAGCTTTGCTTGTAAAAGTTTTGCAGGTTCTATACTTGAACATGAACTGTAGTCCTCTAATCAGATGTCCTATGATTAGAGGACTACAGTTCATGTTCAAGTACAGAACCTGCAAAACTCAAAGACATTGACATAGTAGGACATTTTTGGCCAGATAATTCCACTGTGATTTCAAACGCTTTCAAGTTCTTTTAGAATATCCCACTCATTCGAAGTAAACATTGGTGGCGAATTGGAAATGCTTGCTAAGTCTTTATTTCAAGTAGTCTTTGAATTGCTAAATATTCGCTGTTCCACCTGGTCATGACATCGTGCTTCACTTTCAGAGTTGGCAAATTCATATGTTTCTGAACGCCCCTTAAGATTTCGGACGCTTTAGTGCTTTTTTTTAAATGTGTAAACAGCTGTTTGCACTTGGCAAGAATTTCGGAAATACATTCGACAATTTTCACGGACACCTCTACCGACTGATTGAGCGTATGTGCGGACACAAGGTTGGTGGTTAAGATTGCTGATAGCTTTCTTTATATTTGCACCGTTGTCTGTCATTACAACTGTACCCTTGTCAAAGACTTCAAACTCGTCACATATCTCTTTGATAAGTGCTGCTTTATTGTCAGCGGTGTGATCTTTGTCAAGCTCTGCGGTTTTCAGAGCGATGCTGTACATTTCATCTTCAGAGATGAAGTGAGCCGTGATGCATAAGTAGGCAACATTGTTATCAGCCGTCCAAATATCACTTGTCAAAGCTACATAGTGGACGACAAACAACAATTTCTTTATTTTGTTCACATAAACTCACCTTGTGGAGGATGGAGTGCAGGGTAGCTGCGTAGAATGTTAGGGGAGGAATGACAGATAAGATGAATATTGATGAATCTCGAAGAAGCGAAAGAAGTATGCATGGATCGCGAAGCCTGGCGATCTGTCCTCTCTGACTATCCCGTCAGGGATACAGCGTGAAAATAGTTAGTTAGTTAGTTACATAAAACTCATACAACTCCGGCAGCAATCTTGTGGTCAAAGTTTTTCTTGATGGCGCCTTGTAAAGTGGCTGTAATTCAAGCACAAATTCGAAAAACCCCATGTCCTCTACCATTGACAGCGGCTGATAATCACCAACAGTCATTATCACTAAAGCTTTGTTAATTTGTTTGATTTTGGCTTCAGGCAGGTGTTCCCTTGATAAATTAACTGCACAGTCTTTTTTTGTTTAGAAGCAGAAGATTGAAGGTTATCAGCAGCAGACGCCCCACTAGTACCTGATGTTTCAGCCGTAGAAATTGCATTGCTATTGTTTAAAACATCCTGATGCTTTTGTCTTAAATAGTCACGCAGATTACTTGTTTTTCAAAATATTTGAATGTTTTTGAACATATGTTACAGGTCACTGACTTGTCCTTATGACTGGTTGATTTAATGAAATGGTCCGAAACGGCAGAACTGTTTCACGACATCTTTCCTGCAGTTTAGTTTTTCCATACACTTGTTTCGGTTCAAACACTAACACTCAGTCACTTCACAACACTGTACACTAGAACTGTTTATTCGTATAATTATTATTATTTTTTCGCATTATTCGTTTCTTTTTTTTTTTTAATTTATTATTGAATTAACGTACTCTTAAAACTATGCAAATATAAATTGATAATTTGTGTTCTGGATTGTTATAGTTACGGTTGGTTGGTTTGGCTGTTGTGGGTTGCTGTAGGTTCTTGGATGGCATCGCGCGATTGGGTGTTCTGGTTTAATTCTTGTCCAGCGGTAGTTGCTACCTGGTCTTCCTGAGTCAATGTGGCTGTGTTGTAGTATTCGTTAATCTGCTGGTAGGTATGGTTGGTTTGGTTGCTTGTAAAGTTATTGTTGTCCATAATCGCGATCTGATTTGTGAAGTTTGCTGCGCTGTTTGCTGTGGTAATGGTTTCAGGGTTGGTTGCGAAGTTAGGTCTGATGTCCGTGTGCTGTGGTGTGTTGATTGCTGTAATTGCTTCATATAATTCCTGGGGTTGCCTTATTTGATGGTGATGCATAGTCTGGTTTGGGGTTCTGTTTGGTGGAGTAAGATTAGGGAGTCAGTGGTTGGTATGGGAAGTGGTAAACCTATTAGTATAGGGGTGTTTTTTCGAAATGAAATTATAGTTGTTTTGATGGTCTTTTATGAATTCAGTTAAATTGTACAGGCTACCCGTTACCATGTCGGAGTGTTTCTGTAATTGTTTGATTCGCAAGTAGAGTTGCGTTATGGTATGCTCGTTTGTGGAGCATTTTGGACAGGCGTTCGGGGGTGTAAGTGTGGGCGCTTTGTGGGTCGCCATTGTTTGTAGTTCTAATTTCTTCCTTGACTTCGGTACTTCGTAACTTTGCTTAGTTAGATTAAGTTCGTAATGAATGTTTGAGGTGTGTTGCGTGACTATGGTTTTTGGCAGAATGAGTCTTTGTGGCGGTTGTTGTGCTTATATAGGTTCGGCGGCAGATAATTGTCACTTCGTAATATGGGTGACTTTTGTCACCTCTTTGGTTACATGTTGCCGATGGGTGACATGACACCTGGCTCGCTGTAATTGATAGAAATAGATGATTACTATAGCCTTTAACTCTGCTTTAATTTCACAGCGTCGTGATATATATATATATATATATATATATATATATATATATATATATATATATATATATATATATATGTTTCCTGGGTGCGTTGTGTTTTTGTTGTGTTTGGATCTCAGGTAGCTGAGATCTTCCCCTCTGTTCTCATTCTTATGTGTCCGCTCTGCATTGACACTTCCCAGGTGGTCGGCGACAACTCCTTTAAAAATAGCCCGCTGTCATCACGTCCACACTGATGATTCGTGGGAGGATGTTCTTTTCCCTGCTGACTTCGGCGATTGTAGTGAGGAGCGTAGAAGCTTTAGCGAATTTCGATATGCTCTCGTTGCCTTCGATTATGATCACCACCTTGTTTTTGGTTCGTAATGATCGGCACTTGAGGCCCGATATCTGTATTTCCCTCATTTCCTCGAGCTTTTTCCTCCTGATTATTGTTTTTGTAGTGCTGCCCTTTATTAGTGCTGCCAATCCCGGTGCTATAGCCACGCTGTTAGGGCCTGTCCTGCAGCAAAAACTGATGCCCATTTTTTCCCATGGTTCATAAAAAGATCTGGTCGCTGGAACTCCTCGCTCCCCAATTTCCAGTATGGTTGGGCGAAGAGTGCTTTATCTGATAGGAATGGTGGCGGCTCTATTGTCTGAGGGATAGGCTTGGGCGAACTGCTTTTGATGGTGCTGTGGCGCTTGCTTGCTGCTCGGAGTATTTTCTCTGCATATTTCAGGAAAGATTAGTGTTTGTTTGTTTACCCAGGGTTTTGTCAATTTCGAGTTTCAGGTTTGTATTAGCTGCTAAGTATCTTAGGCATTCCAGGATTAAGTGCCGCACCGATTAAATTTTTATGGCGTCGGACTCGCATCCTGGGTTGTCTATCAGTTTGAACCTGTGTAGGTACTCGGGTATGCTTCCGTGTCCCGTTAACAATTGAACGTGGATTGGTGTGAGCTTTGTGTTTCGCACCATACGGTACGTTGAGTTCACCTTTGGGATAAAAACTTTCGTGACTGCGCCGGTTCCCTGTGAAAACAAAAAAAAAATTGTTCTTCATCAACATGATTTGTTCCATACATGTCTCTGCTGGATCCTGTGGGCCAGATAATCTTCGGCGCTAAGGAAGTAGTTGTCTTAATTTCTGCACACGAGTTTGCTACGGGCATGTATTTCAATCTATTCACCATTAGGTAGGGATATTTGGGAATTATTGCAAAGGTGTTTGGAAACTGGAAAATAGGGATAGGCATAACCTTGTAATAATTATATGTTTCGTCTTCTATCAAGGGAACTTCTAAAATAAAAACTAACCTATCGTTATTAATATATGATTTTATTACAATATTACGCTCGTTGAGTCACTTTAATAGGCAACATTTGACAAGTGTCAGTTTTTGATACATAGTGAGATGACATGATTAAAACTATCGATTAATACCGACACGGACTTAAAACATCGAATCAGTTATTTTGAAAAAGTACTATCAAGAAGAAAGTAGTATAGTATATCAGTCGAATCACAGTCCAATTATTAGACAGATTACAGTCCAATTAGACTTTTTCTATCGGTAATTTAGGAACAATATCTGACAACTATTAAAATTACATACATACATACATATTGTCACGCCTTTATCCCTGAAGAGGCATATTAAACGCCCACGTTTCACCGTATGCACTTTCGTCCCACGTAACAGGTGGTGAGCCCATTGCCGTGTTGAAATGGACAGGCGCAGGCTGTATCGACCTGATGTTGAAATTTTTTAAGTCGCCCGTAAGGCCTTCAACTTGGCTTAACGACTGCCATTTTATTAGCAACCGGGACCAACGGCTTAACGTGCCTTCCGAAGCACGGAACTGGGGTGGGTCTAAAAGGCTGAATAAATTTAATAAAATAAAATGTGTATAAAGATGTTAAATTTCGAAGAAATTTGAACCCGTTGCCTTTTTAGTGAGGTAGTAGCAAAAAGGCTAAAAGGTCTTAAGTGCTAGACACTAATTAGCACGACCAATTTAAGTCCTGGGAGTCTCGGACTTGTTTTTTATATCCAAAATGGAGTCTATATTAAAATTACAACGAGAATTTTGTCATCATCATCATCAGTGCACTCAGATATTATTATTTTTATATCCAAAATGGAGTCTATATTTGCATCGCGTTGCATTCTTTTTCCGTAGGACTTCATAAGTGGCGCTGAATCACAGATAAAACAATTAAAAAATATATATCTAAATTATACCAATTTAATATATGACGTGAAGGCTGGCAATGTGGGATGGTAAAATCATTTTTAGTGAAATATTTCTCCAGAAAAACATAAAAAGAATAACTGCCAGTTTATTTATTTTCCTTGAATTGAAATAAATAAGATGCCACTGTGGTAGTATTACTTTTATAAATAACAAAAAATACAAAAATTAGTTCTCGAGTATGTGTTTAGAGAAGAAATTATTGATTGTTTTGTACGCCGGACCTCCATACGTCGGAGCTCTACTGCACTAGATCTTGGAAAACTGGATCACTAAGCACTGATCTCTGCAGCGCTAGATCCCAAGAGCGCTGGACGTGGAGAATAATCTTCCATGTGAATAGCGAACTAATTTTTTTATGTTGGCTATAAAAGAACTTCCTTAATTATGTTGATAGTTAAGTTTTAGTTGTTAGGATCATATTTTAAGTGGTCAGGAAAAATTGTGTTAAAGGGCGATGTTGCAAGCAGATTAGACCATAGACTATAGATTAATTTTAAGAAACCAAATATCGAAATAAACCTGTCAAAATTAGAGAAATATTTAAGTTAAAGAAATTTATGTTAAAGAAACATGAAAATAATGTATATACTACATAAGAATGACGAAATGATGAAGATGGGTAAGATAAGAGAAGACAAAACTTTAAAGTGCTGGAATATTTCAAATAAGTCTCATTACATTCGATTCTGATAAAACACTTTCGACTTTCTGGGTAACCTCCCTAATGGTAAAAAAAGAAAAGGGTCCATTGCTGCAACATTACAACGACGTTCAGTTCTTTAGAACAGACATTGTTTATTATCTCTACAATAAATTATTAGTGAAAGTAAATAGTAAAATAGCCTTCTTTGTGCATTAAGGCAATGCAACATGTAATTGTAACTGAGAAAAGTTTAGCAATTGTGTAGTTCGAAAAAATTTCTAATATTTTATACCCGCCTTACAAGGATACGTTGGCGATTTTTGATGAAGTGACAAATGTGGCCTATTAAAATGACTCGACTATAGTTTAAGTAAATTATGTTTACTAACGGGTAGTTTTAGAATGTTTGTTAAAAATTATTAGTGTATTATAGAGTTCTGTATTATTTATAATAGACTGATGTAGTATATTCAATTTGCTAAAGGCGATTGCTGTTTCTATTTTCTGTACGTCTACGCTATAAACGTAGAATTTATGAAAATCGTTACTTCTGAAAGTAATCGGTAACCGTATGGAAGCCGTTTGACTATGAGTGCTCGAGCGTGAGTACTAACAACTTCGGATGATTCATGTCTCAAATAATTTTTATTATATTTATTTGCTTTACACGGGCTAATAAATTACCTAACACTACCGGTAGCTATCATAAATACCGCCTTTAATTCGGGTAACACTATATGGGGTAAATTTATTCTCTTTTAATCTAACATTTAATTTTATTCGCTCCCTATTGAGGAGGCGTTATAGACTGCCTCTGTGGCGCGGTGGGAGTGCATCCGACTGCTACGCAAGATTTCCACCCAGGATAAAACAATGTGTGATGAGCACGATGGTTTATTCTGTGTCTGGGTGTTATTTATCTATAATATGTATGTATTTAGAAATATATAAGTATGTTTATCAGTTATCTAGATCCCGTAACACAAGCTAATATTAGCTTACTTTGGGCTAGATGGCGCTGTGTGAAAAGTGTCCCACAATATTTATTATTATTATTAAATAAAAAAATTCCACCCTATGTTCGTTAGTTTCCACCCTAGAATCGTCGAGTGTTAATTGCTGGAAATCGTTATTTATACTACTCGTATTAGGGTCATTATTGTTTATATAATTAACACGTATAAATCGACATCGGTGTTAGAAACCCGGCGTTTGTGCTTGCGTTGCAAAAGGTGACGAATGTGTCGTATGGTTTTTTGACGCAACAAGCCAGGTATATGTTTATCCCGCTCTGGATCCGCCTATTGGGAGTAGCCCGCTGGTTTAAACTAATAAAGAGTGAAAAAGAATTAAAATTTCAATAATCTACCAATCACTGAATTTTCATAGACAAATTCATTAACAGATCACAAGTGTCCACTTGTTCAAACGTCCTGCGACCGAATCAATGTGCCAATCAAAATATGCCGGAAGCTTGGACAGAAGTGATGCGTGCCAGACTCTATGGAAAGCCTTGGCGATGGCCAAGTATTCGCCATGCCTGTTCATAGCCTCACCCCAAAGGTGAGTAACGTATGCTAGAGGATCACCCGTTGACCGTTTCGGCCTTAATCCGCATTGCCATTAGTTTATTAAGTAGTAATCTTCCGGATAACGTATGAGCTGCTTGTTTATGATGAGCTCAAAAACCTTAGTTGCCTGGGTCTGACCTATCTCCTTTCTTGGGGATCGGTTGCACGTTAGCCTCCTTCCACGCATCCGGCACTCTACTCGTAGAGTAGGACATTACAACACGTGCTAAGTTACATCTTTCATCTGCTTCTACCTGTTTACGAATAAATTCCAATAGCTGGTTAAGTTTTGGGTGCTTATTTAGGGGTAGTTTTGCCCATTCTCACGTACTAGCATACGTTCATATTTACCTTTTGTTTACCTAATGATTCAAGTATTTGTAAATTTACACTTATTTTAACATATAAAACTTGTACTGTAACACTGTCTTTCTTTAATACAAAATCTAATAATTCTCTAACGTAAATCTCTATTAGAATCTCTTCTTTTCCATATCGCCTCTGTAGTCTTGATTACGCTAGTATAATTTTCTAAGCTGGGTAACTTGAAGGATGGGAATTCACAGGCTTAGTGAATTCCCATCATTGTGTATTTATTATTAGAAGCGCTCGTGGCCTCACGGTCTCAGTGTTCTGTAAACGATCACTGAGTTACGCAACTTTCACTATGACTGGTCCTTGGATGGGTGAACACTTTGTGGCATTTACATTTGCGAGCGTTTCCGTGCTTCGGAAGGCACGTTAAGCCGTTGGTCCCGGTTGCCAGTAAAGTGGCAGTCGTTAAGCCTGGTTGAAAGCCATATGGGCGGCTTGAAAATTTCAACAGCAGGTAGCCACAACATGCGTCTGTCTATTTCAACACGCATAAATGTCGTTTTGTCTCATATTGCTTATTTTCATTAACTCGTTCGGTTTTCGGCCATCTTTATTTTAACTCAAGCCATTTTCTTGTGAAAGAGTCGCAAGTATCACGTTCTTTTTCGTACGATGTTTGGTCGAAATTTTCTGCGCTAAGCATCTTCTCCTTAATCGCTTCGTCGAGAATCTTCATATTCATTTTTTTCTTGGAGAAACTCATAGTAGTTTTTGGTGTTAGCCGCCACTTTGTGTCGTAACTGGTTACGCTCCCGCAACGGCTTCTTGAGATCCATCTGACTGTATTTTATTACCGACTATTGAAAACACGATCGCCAGTTGTTGTGTTTTCAACTTATTTTGCTACTGGGGATTGTGCAGACAAGCATACGGCCCACCTGATGGGACGTGGTCACCGTAGCCTATGGACGTTTGCAACACCAGAGGTGCAGCACTCGCGCTGCCGACCCTTTAAAATCCTTCTAAGATTTTAGTAAGGTCAGTAAAATATAGAGTAAATAAAACAAATGATTTAAGTAAATTTAGTTTATTTTTAAATATTACACAAAAATATTTTTTTTTAGTTGTCATATTGTGTGCCTTTGAGTATTCCGTGAGGCGAAACCGGTTAGGTTTATCAAGTAAATGTTGTGGAATAGTACAAGTGTTATTATTGAAAATGTGTAGCAAGTTACACCAAGTGCCATCAATCAACAGTATAAATTATATTTCACAATAAGTTTGTCATAGCTGTTTTAAGCAAGTCCGAAGTATTATTTTCTTGAGTTGTGGGCAGTATCTCGATAATATCTTGAGAGTTATGGATGTTTGGATTTCAGACTGTACCTCATGATGATCATAAGTTTGAATTGGAACTGAGAAAAGGACGAAAGATATTGCTCATGTTGATAAGTATCTGGAGACATTACAAAAGTACAAGAACTATGTGACAACGATGATGAACGCGTAGATTCATAAGGGGATGTATTAATGAACTGCAGACGTTTCTGCACCATGACTTCTTGTAATCTCTGTTGGCAAATTAAAGCTCGATGAGAGTGTAAGCTATCTTTTACTTGAGAAGTTTCCTGACTCTTCTCTGTGTTTTCATATTCTGTCACCTGTGCCTGCTGCTCTGGGATGTTCTGTAAATAAAATAATAATATTGTTTCAGGTTCCACAAAGCAAAAGTGAGTGGAGAAAGATAATGAAAAGTTTTTACAAGATGTGGAATTTTCCAAACTGCTGTGGAGCCATGGATGGAAAGCTAGTAAAGATAAGATGCCCGCCAAATAGTGCTTCTGAGTATTTTGATTACAAAAACAATTTCAGTATTATTTTATTCGCTGTCGTAGACGCCAATTATAATTTCATTTACATGGATGTAGGAACTAGTGGAAGAGCAAATGTCGCTTACATTTTTGAAAAATCAACATTAAATGAAACGATAACCACAAATCTATTAAACATACCAAATGAAGGTGTTTTCGTAGCAGACGATGCATTTCCTTTAAAAACAAATCCTTTAAATACAATACAAGAGGGGAATTTACAGAAAACACAAAGTTTTCAACTATCGGCTATCCCGAGCAAGACGTGTAGTCGAAAATGCATTTGGCATATTAGAAGCAAAATTTCGAATATTTGAAAAATCAATCCCACTCACTGTGTCAAAAGTTAAACAGTTAGTAAAAACAAAGTGCGCTCTTCTTAAATGGCTTAGAAAAACAACTCCCAACATTAACTTACAACATTCACTTGAGAGAGAGGATTGGGAAAAGGGATGTATCCTAGGAGAATGGCGACAAGTACCATCCGAAGCGATTGTGCCCGCAGAGTGCGAAATATGTTTGCACAAAAAATTCACTACTACTGACATTGTGCCGTGGCAATTGCAAATGATAAGAACAGTAGAATAATTTTCATTCTGATTTATGTATTTGTATAAGATTGTAAAAACTTATAATAACAATTTTTTTTAATACTAGCTATTCGCCCCAGTTTAGCATGGGTTAAATTTATAAATTACCTGTGCGAAGTCTGGGCGCAAACTATAACCTACGGTTATCAAGGATAATGTAGGATTCTAATAGTGAAATAATTTTTCAAATCGGACTAGCTATTTTAAAGCCAAACCAATACAAACAAACAATCAAACAAATCTTTTCTCTTTATAATATTAATAGTAGGTACTAACGAAGTTAGATGTGCCTTCCCTTGGAACACATACAGCATTCAAAAACTCATCCGCTTGAGTAAACCAAAACAACTTTGGAACATAAATATCATCTATGGAACAACCGCTTTTGGTCGATCGTTTTATTTTTGTTAACTCACAAGTATAACGAGTACGTATACTTTTAATTTTTAATTTTATGCCTTCTTTGGTTACACCGCTAATGTTCAAATCTCCAATTAGCAATTTAATAGCATTTCCACGACAATCTCGGTTATTATAACCCTCCGTTTTATAATTCCATTGACACGGATACTTTTTAAAATGTTCCAAGAACAGAGGCGTGTTCCCTTCCTTCCATTTGAAAACCATTACGTAGGTATGTAGTTGGTAGGTATGTATCGTCGAAATACGCCCTTCCTCGACACTGCAGCACGCAGGACTGACTGTAAAAGTGAATCGGTCAATTCTTGTGTTTACACATTCATTTCTCGTTCAACCGCGTTGAAGATTAAAAATTTGCTAAAATTGAAAATATTGAGCATGTTCATATCTTTCAACGCCATTGAACGACAACATTCAATGGCATTGATTGATTCACTTTTATGTTTACATGGACTAATTTGGTTGCTTCATCCAAATTTAAAGACAAGAGTGAACCGTGTAATTTCGCCTTTAGACTTTTACTTGTACTAGAAGTAAATAGTAAACTTGCTTGTTTACCCTCAAAGCATACAGTACACCTAAATTTGTCAGTTTCACCATTTTTATCTGAGAATATAACCCGTTCCACGGCCACATTCTTCATTTTATACAAATCATTGAGATTTAAATGACCTAGTCGTCTGTGCCATGTGGTATGTGACTGCTGCAGCTAAAAGTTGCTGAGATTTCGCAATGTTAAACTTGTATACATCATTTACTAACAATGCTACACCAATGCGATTTTTCTGTGAGTTGTAAATAAAGCACCCCTTAATGTTAAAGAACACTATTTCCACTAGCAATGATTCGTCTCACTAATAGCAAATTCGTGGTGAGGTTAGGGTACACACAACACATTATTTACGGCAGACTACTTATTTTTATCCGACACTAAATGAGTACTCGCGCCTGAACCCACATACCGATCATCTTGACTGAATTTACTGGAGGAAGTAATACCGCGTTAAATGCATTAATGTCCACTAATTATTAGATTTTAATTCGTTTGTATACTATGTATTAACTTATACACTGCTTAGAAAGTAAGATTTATATCAATGTCTGGGAGAATAAAGAAATTTTATTTTATTATTATTTTTATATTTACTTTTTCCAAGTACATTAATTTTTGTAATGACCTAGTTTTTGGCATCTGTAGCAACGAATTAATCAGTATCAGTAATTCAGTATCAGTATCAGTAATCTTTATTTGGACGAATATGGTAAATATAGTTGTTAATATAATAGGTATGGTAGCAACATATTCTGCCATAACTGGCGTACAAATAGTATTTGCTTATATTAAATTAATACATGCAAAATTATTAATTATTAAACATTATATTTCATTAAGATTAACATACAATTGTCATTAGAATTTGGTTCACTTATTTCTGTCATTTAAATACATTAGAATATGAATTATCATTAGAATGTAATATAATAGTTAATGGCATTTAGAATAATTAGAATTTATTTACAATTGTCATTAGAATTTAATATAATAGTTAATGTCATTTAAATACATTAGAATTTATATACAATTGTCATTAAAATTTGATATTATCATGATGATGTCATTTCATAATATTTTATTTACAACATAATCCAATAATTAATATTACAATAATTTGACACATGTGAACTTTTAGATGAAGGTTTGTACCTACTTACTTAATTTTTATTGCTATTACTGCAATATGTCTTTTAGAAATTCTGAAATTGAGTAGTAACATTTCCAAATTAACAAATTTGTAACTCTTTTTTTAAATAAACTATGGTTCAATCTCTTATATGCTTCTGGAATATTATTGTATATTTTTGGTGCCATACAAAATACGCTATTCCACATAAGTGTTGTATTGGATCTAAGCATACATAAATTATCCCTACGTTTATTACGCGTTGAAAAGTCTGACATCTTTGGAAATAATGGGGCATTGGACTTTACAAATAATGCTACTTCCAGAATGTATATACAGGGAAGTGTAAGAATTTTGTGATTAATAAAATACGACTTGCAACTGTCTATTTGTGTTAGGTTAAACATAGCCCTTATGCACCTCTTCTGGGACTTAAAAGCAATATTCTTGTCAGTCGAATTACCCCAAAACATAATGCCATATCTTAACACCGACGCAACCATACCATTATATGCAGTGAGTAATGTTTCTATGCTCACTACTGGAGCAAGTTTGTAAAGAGCATACGTCGAGCTATTTACTCTTTTTGTTACAACTTGTATATGAGCCTTCCAATTGAGTTGACTGTCGATTGTTAGACCTAGAAATTTTGTTGTTTCGATTACTTCATTATTTTGATATCTAATATGAATGTCAGTATGTGCAGTTGTTCTTTGTCGAAAGTGCATAATTTGAGTCTTATCAAGATTTATTTTCAAATTATTGTTACTGAGCCATGATATAATTTTGGATAGCGTCTCCTTAATATCAGTTACATATGTTTCTGTTTCATCACCCGTAATAGTGACCGTGCTATCGTCCGCAAATAGCACCATTGGGTGTTTGACTACTTTTGGTAAATCGTTTATGTAAATTATAAACAGCAGAGGGCCCAGCACACTCCCCTGTGGTACACCAAACGATATCTTACGGACTTGGGATAAGTAAAGGCGTTTTGTTTTAGATTTTATGTCAAGTTTTTTAATGTAAGTTTTTTGCAGCCTATTTTGTAGATAACTCTTTAGTAGGCTAAGTATGTTGCCTCTAATACCATAACGTTCCAGTTTATTCATGAGGATATTATGATCCACATAATCGAAAGCCTGTGTCATGTCACAATATATGGCACAGATTGGTGTCTTTTTATCGACATTTGGCATAACTTTACTTAAAAAGTCATAAATTGCCGAGTTTATCGACATATTCCTACGAAAGCCCCTCTGCTCCTTGCACAATATGTTATTATTTTCCAGATATGTATAAATGTTGTTATGAATAAATTTTTCAAATATTTTTGAGAATATAGATAAAAGAGCTATTGGTCTATAATTGCTCAATATCTCTTTGTTAGTTTTTTTTATGAAGAGGCTTTACAACAGTTGTCTTAAGTGCTTCAGGAAAGACACCTTTAACAATGCACATATTCAGAATGAAGCTTAAGTGTTCACATATTATATCTGCAACAAACTTAACAATCTTTGTAGAAACGTCATCAAACCCCACACTATTGGTATTTTTTAAACGTGAAATTATATTGAAGATATCAGTTGAAGTGGAAGGATACATAAACATTGAGATGAAATTTTTTATTATATATTTTGTGACGTTTTTACCTGAATTCGGTATTGGCATTATTTTATCCACAAAATGATCATTAAAGATATTAGCAATGTTTTCTGTGTCATTAATTACTGTATTATCTATTTGTATTTATTGATAGATTCATCTGGTAAATTAAAATTATTAGTATTATTAATTATTCGCCATTTCGTTCTATTTTTATTGTTTGAAGTCATTATATTATAGTTGTTTTGAGATTTTTTTGTCAAATTAATTATTTTTTTATATAGTTTGGTATATTTTATGTATTTTAATTTATTATTAGCTGTAGGTTTCATTCTGGCTTTCCACAACAGATCCCTTTTTCTGGAACTACATTTTTTAATACCTCGTGATATCCAAGTAATTTTCCTTTCTACTCCAATTGTTTTGTGTACAGTTGGAAAACATAGATTATAAAACAGTCTAAACAATTCAAGGAACTCATTAAATGATTCGTTTGGGTTATCAGTCTGATAAATGTCAGAAAAAGTCAAACACGCCAGATAGGATCTAAATTTTCGCATATTATCAATCGAGTAATCTCGCTGTGGTCTACGCCAATATCTCAGTCCCGCGATGTTCTGATGAAGTACATACAAATAATCATTCACGAAAAATCTGTTCATTATAAGTAGAATGAGTAAGTCCGCTACTAGATAAATTCAATGAACTACTGACTTTATCTTTCTGAGTAACACTGTCTTTAAAAATATTAAAATAATATAGGTTATATAGTCATTTAATTGTTTAAAAAATATCTTAAAAGCGTTATTATTAATCTTACCAGTGTTGCAACAAAACATTTTATGGGTATATTCAAGAAGTTGATTTGTGTCAAACAGGTATACATACTCATACATTTGGTTACTTAAGCATAGAAGGTGATTAAATGCTTCTATTCGCCTATTAAATAAAGTAACATTGTAATGTAACTTAAAACTAGGGCTACATAATATTATATTCGTGTGGGTAAGCTTTTCAAGTTTACATCGTATCTGTTTAACTAGTGCTTCATAGTTTATAGAAAATAAAAAATCTCTTTCCCCAATGAAAATAATACAAAAATCTTTTAGAGTATAATTTTTAAGTTTTACTTCCAAAGTGTCTAAAAGGTCCATAGTTCTTGAATTTGGCATGCAGTAGTGAATTATTTTGGAGTTTGTAAAAGTACTTTCAGCATTTTTAAGTACCTTGTTCAAATTTTGAACACTCAAGAGGCATATTTTATTGACATGTGTCATGTTTTCTCGAGCGGTAGAACTTGTTATTTGCGTAGTTACATATTCGTTGCATTGTGGGTAGTTTAAGGTAGTATATTTGTTTACATTTTTGGTTGAGCTGTGGATCTGGTTGCTCAATAAATTTTCTGAAGATGAAAAACACTTGTTGTGCTCAAACCATTGATTATTTGATTTGTGTAGTGTAGTAGATTGTGTACTGTCAGTTTGTGTTTCTTTGTTATGTGTGGTTATATTCGCAAAGTTCTGTTTCTCCACCTGCAACTCCAACCGGGCACTACACATAGCATTCACACACTCAGGTAGGTTGACTTTCGAAAACAATTGTTTTTTATGTCCTGATGATACTGGTGTGGATGATTTCCTTTCTGGTGTTGAGCATATTTTTTTATGTCTCAATTTTTTTAAGAGAGTATTGTAGCTCATTTTGTAGACGTAAATTTTCCGTATTTAGGTTATCTATTTCGTGATGCGCACTCTGTAGTTGCATGTTTAGTGTTCTAATTTGTGAATTTAGATTGTTCAACACCTCGCTACTGTCATTTAAGCCATCCTATAAACTCATCATTGTGTTGTCAAATAGACGATTTTCTGTTGAAAATCCACTTAGATCATTAAGTGAGCTTGTTCTCTGGGGTTTGCGGTATGTTATATTATTATTTGTGTTTGATTCCATGGCTGATTTAGTTGATATAGTCAATGATTTTTTATTATTGATATAATATCTTACAAAACCTTATCTGTAATTACTTTATCATCCAATAATAAATAATCAATATCACAAATTAGAAATCACAAAAAGTCTCATTTGAACTGGGATTTGAATCTCCGTCCTTTTTTTTATGATTCCAAGTACATACACTAGGCTCCACATTAACTGTAGTAAATTATGTGAAATTGTGATTCTGTCTTAGTGCAACTATCATTTGAAACATTTTGGTCGGTTACTATGAATCATCAACACAGAATTTTTTCACTTTGAATTATTTTTGGAATTTTACAGTTATATAACACACTTTCAGTACATTATTATTTCATATTATATTTTTCTTATTGAAACAATATTAGTTAATCACTTCCAAATAGATTTTAAGCATTTTTATGCTTGAAAATTGACTTAGTAGGTTTATAAGTTCCTTTTTTTAGGCACTTTTGATATTGTTTTTTTTTTTTTCTTATCAGTGTCGGTTTTCTTTTTGTTCATTGACACAACTCTTAACATACACTGGATATTATTCTAATATTACTATTGATTTTATTTACATAACAATTCATTTGATTTGCACTTATGCTTCTTTATGAATTTGGGACACTTGTCAATATTCTAATATCATAATTTCACTTTTATTCATATTTTATAGCAAGTAGACATAAGTTTCACTGATTTTGATTGATCAATATGGATTATAACTATATTTAAAATTAAATTTAGTACGGAGCTCGGAAATGCAAACGTTCACTTGGCAGCGCCACCTGGCGTCGAGTCAAGTTTAATATAATATAAGTTTAATATTTGTTTGACGTTTGTTTGACGTCGTGGCCTCTGGGATACTGGTAAGTCATAAAAATAAATATAAATAAATATCCATCACGCCTTATCCCCGAAGGGGTGGCAGAGGCATATTATATGCCCACTTTTCACCGTGTGGATTCCTGTCCCACGTAATAGGTGGTGAGCCCATTGCCGTGTTGAAATAGACAGATGCAGGTTGTGGCTACCTGCTGTTGAAATTTTCAAGCCGCCCATAAGGCCTTCAACCAGGCTTAACGACTGCCATTTTACTGGCAACCGGGACCAACGGTTTAACGTGCCTTCCGAAGCACGGAAACGCTCGCAAATGTAAATGCCACAAAGTGGTCACCCATCCGAGGACCAGCCATAATGAAAGTTGCGTAACTCAGTGATCGTTTACAGATCACTGAGACCGCGAGGCCACGAGCGCTTCAAACCTAGACAATCAACACAAGAACCAAAACATGAAACATCACACAACCAGCCGTAATTAGGATTTCTCCAATAATTCTTTGGCAAACACAAAACATTATAATCTTGCATAAACATCGTGATTCGGCGTAAGAAATCGTTACTTAGAATGATTTGGTACGGCACAGCATTATTCTTAAAAAAATTATATCAGGTATATTTTTTTTTTTTTCGCGGGGAATTCATTTACGCACCGTCATCCCTGCTTGGGGGCAGCAGGGACGGTGTGTGGGGCCCGTGAGAGAGGCCCGTCCTACCCACTAAACCCCGCGGTGTTCCGCCTCACCTTAAAACCGACTCGCAGGGTAGGCCTGAGGTTAAATCACTGCGAGCCGGCAAGTGGCACCCCAGAACGGAGGGGTCCGTCTCGGGGCGGTCGATAAGCGACCACCCCGGAGTTCCCTAAGGAGCTGAAGAACTAGCCCGTACCTCCACCGCTCTCGAGCGCACCTCTGTAAGCAGAGGAGGTGAGAGCGGCCGGTACGGGCGTGCGCAAAAGGTAGGCACCCCCTGGTTCACAGAAAGGGTGCCCGTCGCAAGTGGCTAGTTGGGCGTTTTGTTTGTTTCTAGACATGCAGAAGGCCTTCGACTGTGTTCCTCGTGCGATGATCTGGTGGGCACTGCGGTCCAAAGGGGTTCCAGAGGTCTATATTGACACTATCCGGGACATGTACTGTGACTCCGATTCAATGGTTCGGACTGCTGCTGGCGACACGAAACCCTTCCCCATCACCGTCGGGGTACACCAGGGTTCGGTCCTTAGTCCGCTTCTGTTCAGTGTAATATTAGACGAATTGTCGGACAGCATCAGAAACCCACATGAACAGCCTCCATGGTTGCTCATGTATGCTGACGATATTGCGCTGGCAGACGCGGACAGGGGCAGATTGGTGCGACGTGTAAAGGCGTGGAAGGAGACGCTTGCGAACGGCGGTCTGAAACTAAATGTGGCGAAGACCGAGTACTTGGCACTAAACTCGACAGATCCCACATCCGTCCGCATAGGCGGTGATTTGGTCGAGCGCACGGACCAGGTTAAATACCTGGGATCTGTTTTTCACACGTCCAGTGACATCGATTGCGATGTCAAGTCACGCATTGCTGCCGCGTGGGCCAAATGGCGGGAGATGACCGGTGTCATTTGTGACCCTAAAATGCCGATCCGGTTGAAGGGACAGGTCTACAAAACCATTATTAGACCTGTCCTTTTACATGGCAGTGAGACGTGGCCGATATTGGAGCGACACAAGCAGGAGCTGCGTGTCACGGAAATGAAGATGCTGCGGTGGATGTGTGGGGTCACGCGGATGGACCGCGTGAGAAACTCTCGCATCCGCGGCAGCCTTCACGTCCGTGACATTGCAGACAAGTTGCAAGAGTGTCGCCTTCGTTGGTATGGTCACGTCTTGCGGCAACCGCCGGGCTACGTAGGTAACAAATGTCTGGCCATGTCAGCCCCGCCGGGTCCCGGTAAGAGGGGAAGACCCAAGAAGTGCTGGCTTGACGTCGTAAGGGATGAAATGCGTGCCAATGGTCTCACTACAGGGGATGCCGAAGACCGTGCGAAGTGGAGGAGAAAATGTAGGAAAGCGGACCCCGGGCGTCGCGAGACGCAGCTGGGACAGACGCTCGGATGATGATGATAAACAAACTTGATTGATCTGTGGTTGTTGTTGTCACCATAGATTAATAGAATACGGTTGTTACTGACATTTTCATAAAAATGGTTAGGCAACGGAACGTGGTCATACAGCCTAGTCTTGATAGTTTGTTGCGCATATTTTGTTTTGTGTTTTTTTTTGTTGTTTTGTTTTTTTTTTTACTGAATACAATCGATACCTATATGTGGTTGTAGTTTGAAACTTAAAGCTATTAGTGTGAGAGTTTGCTGGCGGGTGGTGCAGAGATTCTACAGCTGTATTTATTTGGTGTGTTATTTTATTGCATAATATATTTAACAGTATTAATATAAGTATTTATATATTTAAAATATAACTTTATTTATTTTATTAATAATGAGTAACTCGTCAGGTGATAATTCCTTTTATCATTCTGCCCGTGAGTTGGATATATTATCTAACAATGATAGTTTTTCCTCAATAACTGAGACACTTGGTGTTGTACTTCGAAAGAAATTTGAACAAGAACAGGGCCGATCTCTAAATGTGTGTCATAGTAATGCAGAAAGTGTGCCTTGTCATTACAGTGACCTGGTTGATACGTTTGCTGATTCGGACGTCCATGCTGTCTTGATATCTGAGCCTTTTTTTAAACCTAATCTACTCTCCATTTCTTATCCACTTCCTGGCTACATTCTTATTCGGAATGACATAACAGGCAAAGAGAGAGGTGGGGTTGCAATATATCTTCGCAACCATTTACCCTACAAAATAATTGCTTTATCCCCGTCACTGTATTCTGCTACTGCAGAATTTCTCTTTGTCGAGGTATTAATTACTATGTTCTAATCATGACAAAAATTTACGCTCTTCGAACAATCGCCTTCTTCTCTGTCCCACTCACACTTCAAGTGTGATACATTCGTCCTTTTTTGTGCAGTCAACTCTCCTCTGGAACGCGCTTCCATCTGAAGTCAGGACATGCACCAACCCTTTTTACATTTAAAAGATAAGTACGTGAGCTTTATAAGTCATAAGAAAAACATTATATTTTGAACTACGAATATTTATTTATATTATATATAATACATGTATAGTAATATATATTATATGTAAGTATGATGTATTTGTATGTATGTATGTATGTGTGTACATATGTATGTGTATGTATTTATATGTGTATACTTATATATATATATATATAGTGTCTAAGCGCCTACAAGTTTCTTCATACTATCAAAATACTGTTATACTGGATGCGTTCAATTAACCACAGGAGTTTTATTTTTCTACATTGGACTTCATTCTACCTACTTAAAAAACACTTATATTCCTTTTTGTACATTGTTGGTTGCAATTCAAGCTAATTGGCTCTGTATTTTTTTACATCGAAATTAAACGTATCTCACACAAGAATCCGAGGTTTGCAATTATTCAAACTTCCAAATGTCCCATAAGAGACATTAAATGGCGACCGAGACAAGGACTATATATTTTCCAAACAATACGAAGAATCACTAGAGAAGATTTTCAAGTATATGAACCAGGACAACGGACAAGGAACATAACTAAGCTAGCCAGGTCGGTCAGCAAGCATACGCGCCGTGCCCAGCCTTAGTATCCTGAAGATTCAACGTCCACATTCTACAAACAATTCTGCAAATCACTTCCAAAAGCTACAACGGTTATCTGCTGAGAAGGAGGATAACAGAGGCATAAGAACCGGTAAAAGCATCTAGGGTCATCGTGTCTTTCAGTTAAGTGCCTTCCTTTTAACCTAACCTAACCATCTAACCAAAATTACATCCAACAGGTCACTTGTTTGCATAGCCTATACCTGTGACAATAAACCTATAGTTTATTACTCAACTACAAACATTATGGTAGTAAACTTATCTTGCTATAATAGTCATAATCATCTTATATTAGTAAATGAGGGAAATCACTTATACCTACATTTGTACTTTACAAATATAATAAACTATACCTTATAACAATTATCTGTCCGCTTTGACTGCCCCGTCAGGGATACAGCGTGAAGATAGTTAGTTATAATAATTATTTGTGAGTGAGGTTGGCTAGAATCAAATCACTAGACCATTTAATCCTTCATACTCCGTACTACTTAATACAAGCATCTGAAATCGTTTTATGCCGAACATTTCCAGTGTCGCACTGCTGTACCGCGTCACCGGGATCACTACGCGCTGCGCCCGGGTCTTGCTGAGCCATCCCAAGCATCGATGGGGTATCCAGCAAGGCTTCTAGCATCCGCAAGATTCAGCGTCAGTCTCCCTGTGCCCAACCGGACTGTCAGATAAGCGAACCAATTATCATTTTATTCCTTCATTATCAGTAAAACTTAATTTAAGATTTTATAATCATTATTTTTAATTATCTAAGTTTTACAACATGTCTATGAGTGATGAGGTCAGCGTAAAGCAATCTAGGGAGCTTTTAGCTAAGCGTAGTTCAATCAAAGGACGGTTGACTAAATTTAAGAAATATTTAGATTCTATTTCTTCAGTAACTCTATCAAAAATGCAAATCAAAGAGTTACAAATTAATATTGAAAAAATACGTTCTATGCAAGACAAATTTGATAATTTACAGGAACAAATTGAGGTCCTAAATAGTGATAATATGGACAATGAGATTGATGAACGAGTTGATATTGAGAATGTGTTCACCTCACATCTCGCCATGGCGCAAGAGTTATTAGATAAATCTAACGAACTTGTGAACACCTCTAATGTACTTGACTCATCTCAGTATCATCACGACCACTCATCTCATTGTAGTCATTCTGAATTCAAGCTTCCACAGATACAAATCATAAGGTTTGACGGAGCCTATTTCCGCTGGCTTGAGTTCCGAGATACCTTTCTATCTCTAATACACAACAACGAACGTATTAAGATTATTCATAAGTTCCATTACTTGGAAAGTTATTTGGAAGGTGAGGCAGCTCAAATTATATGCAATTTAGGAAAATCAGAAAGCAACTACGAAACCGCTTGGAAGCTTTTGTGCGAGCGTTACGATAACAAGCGTGCGCTCATAGATCATCACCTTCAGGCTTTGTGCAGCGTTGGTAATATTCGTGAGTCTGACCAATCGCTACGATCTCTAGTCGACAATATTACTAAAAATCTGAGAGCATTATCTAGTTTGGGTGAACCCGTTGAGCATTGGGACACACTAGTCGTTCATTTAATTTCCTCTAAGCTTGATAAGCGCACGACCATAAGGTGGGAAGAATATCGCAACGAGCTCCAAGACGTCTATCCTTCATTAAAACAATTTAATAAATTTTTAATCGATCGAGCCAATGTACTAGACAAAATATTTCCCATTAAAGTTGATAAGCATAAATCAGCGCCGACGAAGGCGCCCTCTTCTAATCGTATCACCTCACAAATAGTAAAAACCTTAGCTTCTACTTCTCAGACGTCGAAGATGTCATGTGTGGTATGTCAACACGACCACAGGATTTACGACTGTCCCATATTTATAGGGAAGAACATCTCTGAACGAAAGGCTGAAGCCTCTAAACTGCACTTATGTCTCAACTGCCTAAGGTCGGGTCATAGTACAAGTGATTGTAGGTTGGGTCCTTGCAGAGAATGCAAGCGTAAACACAATACTCTTCTACACTTGCCTAATGTTAATAATAATGAGGTGAGTACTAGCACTAATGTGTCTGTCAATAATTCTATCGCTAATACATCTGGGAGCACGCAGGTACTCCTGTCCACTGCTATTGTAAGGTTGACTAACCCGTGCACAAACAATTCTATGGAGGTTCGGGCACTTCTAGACTGTGGAAGTCAAGCCTCATTTATAAGCCAGTCATTAATGGACAACCTCTCACTCAAACCATGCACTATGCAATCCATCAATATTATGGGTGTCACTAATTACCTAGCTGAAAAAATAAGTCAAAGTTGTATTGTTCAACTACAGTCTTTGAACAGTAACTATAGCCTAGTTAAGTCATTCTACGTACTAAAGCAAATAACAAATATACCAAATACTATCGATAATGCACTATTACTTAGAATTCCTAAATACATAAAGTTAGCTGATCCTAAGTTTTTTGAACCGTCCACCATAGACATCCTAATAGGTGCTGACCTGTTTTGGGATCTATTGGGCACCGGACAGCGTTCATTGGGTCCTAATATGCCGAAATTACAATACTCAAAATTAGGTTGGCTAATTGCAGGATCTTTATTAACTAATTTTGTAACCCCATCCACTACAACGTTAAAATGTAACGCGTCAACTATCAATAATCATGACAGTACTATGCAAGAAATTCACACTAAACTAAAACTATTTTGGGAGTTAGAACAAGTTCCCGATAAACCCACACAAACCTATATGGAAAAGGCTTGTGAAGACCATTTCCTTACAAATACCTACCGTCTAGAATCGGGTAGATTTTGTGTTAAGTTACCTCTTATTGAAACCCCAGATTGCTTAGGTGACTCATATTCAATGGCAAAGAAGCGGTTCCTTTCTTTAGAAAAACGTTTCAGAAGAAACCCTGAGCTAAAAATAGACTATACTAACTTCATTCAAGAGTATGCAGAGTTAGGTCATTTAAGAAAATGCCCTACTATCAAACCTTTCCCATCATATTACTTATGTCATCACGCTGTTTTTAAGCCTAACAGCGACACTACCAAAACACGCGTAGTGTTCGATGGTTCGGCCCGCACATCCTCCGGATTTTCTATCAATGATATCCTGATGATAGGCCCACAAATACAAGACTCTCTCTTCTCCATTTTAATTCGTGCTCGTCTATACAAATTTATTCTCACTGGTGACATTGAGAAAATGTACCGCCAAGTGCAAGTAGACGAGTCGGATCGAAATTTAATGCTAATATTGTGGAGAGAAGATGAGTCTAAGCCTATTCAGACCTTACAGCTGAATACTGTCACTTATGGCCTCGCAAGTGCAGCATATTTAAGCACAAGGTGTCTGTGGGAACTAGGAGACGAGTGCACCGATGAAAACATTGGTAATATAATAAAACACGACTTTTATGTAGATGATGTAATTACCGGTTGCGATGATGAATCTCAACTAATTCACATAAAAAATATGCTAACATCAACTTTAAAACGTGGTGGTTTCAATCTCAGAAAATTCAAGTCCAATTTATTCTCACTTTCAAAATCATCCGTCGATAATCAAGACAATACTGTATATTTCAGCGAGTCTACAAGTACACTCGGGCTAGGGTGGAATCCTTCCACGGACTTTCTTCATATCCCTATTCAGGCTCCACAGGAAAATAAAATCATTACAAAACGAAATATTTTATCCACAACTTTTAAGATTTTTGATGCTCTTGGTCTTTTAAGCCCATGCATCATTCAGCCTAAAATGCTATTACAATCGCTTTGGCTTACTAAAGCGGACTAGGATGAGCCAGTCAGTTCTAAGATACAAAAATCTTGGACCAATTTTATAAGCAAATTAGATTGCTTATCTAACTTACAAATTCCTCGTTTAGTATTATGTGACAATCCGGTCAGTCAAGAAATTCATACATTTAGTGATGCTTCGCAGTTGGCCTACGGCGCCTGTCTATATATGCGTTGTATTAATCCAGCTGGTGACGTCACAGTTAAACTACTGTGTGCTAAGTCGAAGGTGGCTCCTCTTAAGTCTACAACTATACCACGACTTGAATTGTGTGCTGCCTTATTAGCAAGCGAATTATACAAATCGGTTGTAGATTCCTTTCGTCATAAAGTGGATCTGTCTATACATTGGTGTGACAGTAGCGTCGTACTAAGTTGGCTTCAATGCAATAACAAAAAATTAAAAACTTTTGTTGCCAATCGGGTATCTAAGATTACAGAACTAACAAATTGTTCTGCATGGCGGTACGTCCCCACTGATCAAAACCCCGCTGATTTGATATCCCGAGGAGTTGACCCTGCTCAAATCGGTGCAACTGACTTGTGGTGGTCTGGCCCAAATTTTCTTGTGCAAAGTAAATCATATTGGCCTACCTTACAAGGGTCTCTTAAGGATTCAGACCTACCTGAACTTAAGGCGGATTCTGTTTTAGTTTCTACTAATTTAATTGATGTCAAATCTTTAGAACAAATTATACGTAATCATTCCAGTTTTCTGAAACTGAGACGGATATTTGCTTACATAACTCGTTTTATAAACAATACACGTTTCCCCAAACACAAAACAATAGGTGTTCTAACCGTAAATGAATTAAATTCATCCTTTAGCATTCTATGCAAATTATCTCAGATGGAATCTTTTCTACATGAGTACGATCAATTGATAAAGAATAAGGCCCTCAGCCCTAAATGCAATATTTTATCATTAAGTCCATTTTTAGATGATAGCAAGGTTATCAGGGTCGGTGGACGTATTGAAGCTTCCAATTACCATTACAACAAAAAACATCCAATTCTTTTGCATTCTTCTCATCACTTGACAAAAATTTATTTTCACCATCTGCATCTGCACAATATGCACGCTGGTCCACAACTACTTCTGGCATGTGTAAGGGATGCTGTATGGCCAATTAATGGACGACATCTGGCTCGCCGAACGGTCCACAGTTGTGTCACGTGTAGACGTGTCCAGGGTAAAACTATGACCCCCATGATGGGACAGTTACCTTCTCAAAGGATCACAGCTGACTTTCCATTTCTCACCGTCGGTGTTGATTATGCCGGTCCTTTTTTCACTATTACTAAAAGGGGTCGAGGAGCTCGCGTCACTAAAACTTACTTATGCATATTTGTGTGTTTTCGATACAAATGTGTGCATCTTGAGGCCGTTAGCGATTTGTCGAAGGATGCGTATATGCTAGCATTGCATAAATTCATATCTAGGCGCGGCAAGCCAGCGGAGATATTCTCTGACAATGGCCGCAACTTTGTTGCTGCTGCCAAAGAGATAGGCGATTTTATCAAAGCCAATCAGATTGCTTTCACTGAGTTTGCTCACAGTGAAGGAATAAAATTTACTTTCTCGCCTGCATACGGCGCACATTTTGGCGGTATATGGGAGTCGGGCGTGAAATCCGCGAAATATCATGTCAGGCGCGTAATGGGCAAAACCCATCTTACCTTTGACGAAATATCCACTCTTTTCACTCAGGTCGAGGCTATGTTGAACAGTCGACCTTTGTGTCCCCTCTCTCCATCCCCTAACGATTACCATTTCCTAACACCAGGGCACTTCCTGATAGGACGCCCCTTAAATGCAATACCAATGCCTACACTTGAAGACAAACGCGCATCCAATCTTGATCGTTACAAAAGACTCGAACAAATTCGACAACATTTCTGGCGACGATGGCAAGCAGAATACGTAGCTGAACTGCAGCAGCGATCTAAGTGGCGCCTTAATACAACAAAGCTACGAGTTGGCGATTTAGTCCTATTACAAGAAGATAATGTGCCTCCACTCTGTTGGCGCATGGGACGAGTTAGCCGCTTATTTCCAGGGATTGATGGCATTTCCCGCGTCGCTGACATCAATACAACTAGAGGTTGCTTTAGAAGACCACTTACCCACCCGTATTTGTCCATTGCCAACTACCGATGACACCTGCTAGGTTGAAAGTGTTCTTTCAACGAAGGGGAGGATGTCTAAGCGCCTACAAGTTTCTTCATACTATCAAAATACTGTTATACTGGATGCGTTCAATTAACCACAGGAGTTTTATTTTTCTACATTGGACTTCATTCTACCTACTTAAAAAACACTTATATTCCTTTTTGTACATTGTTGGTTGCAATTCAAGCTAATTGGCTCTGTATTTTTTTACATCGAAATTAAACGTATCTCACACAAGAATCCGAGGTTTGCAATTATTCAAACTTCCAAATGTCCCATAAGAGACATATAGGAATATTGTTTTTTTTTTTTTTTTTTCCTTTTTCCTACAGTAAATGTCTTTGTAGCAAAGCTACAGTCACTTAAATTAACTTATTCTATTGCCAATAGGGCTCGGGTGTCTTACAACTAATTGCCTATAGGGCTAATGTATAGGGAAATACTTAAAACTAAATCTTAGAAACTAGTGTCCTACTAAGTAAATATTGTTGTGCTGTTGGTCTAGGTGGGTTTTACAATGTGTTAGATAGAAGTGGAAATCAAAAAGCAACAAAAAAACAATTTTGTAACTTTATTTCAACAATATTCCGACCGACCTTATATGGCTAAGCAGTAAAATCAGGGTGGGCGGACGGGGCCGCGAAAACACAAAATAGCTTATATCACAAGAACTATTAGTCGCAGTGGATCGGTAAAGGTGTCGTTAGACTCGTGATTATAGCGCGCACACTCGTATGCTGTAAAATGCTGTACCTCTATTGATGAAACGCTTGTAAATGGAGCAAAAGTGAAATCTGTTCGAAAAATGCAACACTAATCTATGTATATTTCAACTGTTAGACGTCCTAGCTCGACCAAATGGGTACCAATCGACAGAGGGCGTCAGGGGGCTTCCAATGGTATACGAAAAGCTATGGGCGTCTATAGAAAATCTTTAGGAAATTTGAGTTACAGAGGTAATTTAACGGTAATTTAAGCCTAATGACTAACAACCTGTGGTGAAGGTGGGTCTTTTCAATTGGTGCTGGTCCCGAGGTGTGCAGCAGATAGCCCGCAGCTCAGGCCGTTATCCCAAGGGTGTCGCAACCACAAATTTGCTTATAGAATTTTGACAAAGCACTATTGAAGTTTGTTTATAGACTATTGATGAGAATTTTGAAAAACTCGAACAGATCGACCAAATATATTGAGATAGCTATACGAATGGGGTCTCTTGGGATGCTGACAGACCTCTCACACGTTCCTGGGTACAGAAACCCTTAGGTGTCTATACAATATATCAATAAAATATGCACTGACACTGTACCGTGCGAATAACAAGGGAAAACGGTAAAAATCTATTATATACAACAATATTATTATAAACAAATATATAAAACGTGTAGCGCAAGAGTATACGAATCGATTGGTATATAACTTGATATCTGCGACAAATATGGACCGACAATAAACGAAAAGAACACTAAAAACTTAGACGGGAACATTTTATTAGTACTATTTAAAAATGTTTTCAACATCAACCTTGAGCACCTTCCTTTACGAGTACTTATCGATCTCAGCATCACCCTAAGGTTGACTGGAAGAAAATGCCTAAAGGCATTAAGTCCACCTTTGTACAAATTTGTGCATAAAGTTTTTAAATAAATAAATAAATAAATTCTAGCTTTTTGTACCTCTTCAGAACATTTAAAGTCTTGGCGTTGAGATTTATGCTATACAGCAGTCTTAAGAACTCCCATTCTTCTCATATTTTTTTTTTAAAAGGTGTCAAAGTAACCTCGATTGTGGGGTTACTTTTACATCTCATTAGATTTGCCTTAAAGTCAATGATAACTGTAGTGCAGGTTTCTTTGACACCTTCAAAACAAAAAATATATAAATTTTACTTAGTTTTTCATATATTATAGACTTATTTATAGAATGAAACGAATATAAAGTTGAAAAGAAACAGTCATTTATTTGTTATATCATTCTTACAATATTATTAGAAACTGTTGTACTTAAAATTAGTCAGGGCATTAACAATTTAACATTCTTACAAAACAAATCAACATGAGTATTATTAAACATTAAAAAATATCAGTCTGTATCTTGACATCGTTGGCATTCATATGACTTTTTTTGGTCCCTCCATTGCAATGACCACATACCCACTTCAAACAGGTCACTCAGCAGATCCAATCCCTCTTCAGTTGATAATGACGTTAGTCACATTTGCAAATAGTGCAAAGGTTTCCATCCTCTTCATTTTCATCTGTTTTTTTCCTTGCACCTTTTAATTCACTCAAAGGCAAGTCGTCTTCGTCCGAAGAAACGTCAAAGTGTTTCGACGTGGTTCTGGTAATTTTGCCACTCCAGATGTTACAGGTTGATTCCTTGATTCATGATCTACTTGGAAATCTCTTTGGTCTAACTCAGGAGACTTAAGTCTACCAAATTCATGAAACACAGGTTCATCCAGTACAAGATCATCAATCTGATTGTCATCGTTTTCAATAGGCATAGTCTCCGCTACTACCTGGTCAGAGGACTGTGACTCTTTGTTTATCACTTGAGTTACTGGTTTGTAGACGATTTTCTTACCTCTCCTGTGTCGCACTCTGTCTGCATTAAATCCAATAATAATATATATAAAAATATAATGTATATTACGTGTCTCCTTAAGAAATTCAAGAAAACTTTCGTCAAGAATTCGTGTCGTATTTTGCCCATTTTCCGATGGAAGCTTTTGCAGAACAGTTTGTGGGTCAAATGGATAAATCCCTGTAGTTCTAAAAGAACTTTGTAAATTCTTTGTGACATTGGGAGCAATGGCATTCATTAATCTTTGCAATAACATAGGAAACTGCTCTTTGGGTAATATCCCTTTCTTTCTAGATTCTATCCTCCAGTTATCAAGTACTTTGCGCCATTGTTTTTTTAATGGTGCATACACCCCGACATCAAGAGGTTGAAGCATGTGGGTTGAAGATGGTGCAAGGGTTGTGAAATAAATGAAGGGTACAGGAAAAGAAGGGGCTCATCAACAAAATAAGTATTCAGAGATAATTAGATTTAAAATGTTCAAAATGTAATTATACTGTCTAAAATCAGCGTTTTTATTTATTAACTATAAATTATACAGCTCTTATATATAGTGTATCTATATTTATAGTTATTGAATCGATAAAGCAATGCAATTCTTTATTAAACCAGTTTTTTCAAAGTATCTCCTAAACTACCATAGCAAAAAGGGGCTCATTGCTGCAATGTGCCCCTTTTACCCGCTTTGACAAGTTGATTACCTATATAAAATATAAAAATAAAATAAGAAATTAGCAGACTAAGTATTTATTATAATATAATCTTATTAATTACATTTAGTGACTTAAATTTGTAAAAAAAAAATTGTGCTTTAATTGAGCAAAAATTTTTGAGAACCATCAAATCTTCATACTTTTCTTTCGAAATGGGTATTTCTTGAGAATAGCTTGGGCCAGGTAACAGTTACTCATTTTTTGATAACCTCACAGTTTGCTTTTTTTTTCTGCCTGTGAGAGCTTCCTCCCACGCTCCGTTATGTGCTGTGTTAAGTGCTTCGGAATAAAATCTTTTTATTTGAAACTTCAATCTTTAATTCCTTTATTGGACGGGATGGGAAAGAAGATTTCTTTGCATATATCTGGTCCAGGTGTCCAGTCCAGGATTTGAAGTATGATTTGTCTACTTTGACAACATCAAACGGGAATGGGTTTTGTCGAGCACACTCTACTATTTCAATCCAGTCCTCTGGGATTTCAGCTCGTGTTTTGGTATTAATAGTACACATATTTTTGTCATTTTCCATATAAGAGTGACCACGTACTGGAAAAGTCATAGAAACTGATTCAAGTTTTTGTTCCACATGCACTAAATGGTGTAAAAATCTAAACATTGTAAAGTTTTTAATTTGTCCACTGCAGGAATCGCAAAATATTTTCAACTGCTTTGTAGTGCTTTTCATAAAGTTATATACAAAATGATGAAGGAGGGAGCACACATCATCGCTGCCCTTCTTCCCTTCTGTTTCAGGATAGAGGTAGAATACACTCTTTTTTGAGTTCAGTACATGTTATTAAATACATTGACAGTAAGTTGTCGCTTGTAGTATACATCATTGGTCTGTATTTTAGGAACAGACAGGTTTTTCCCATAATTCAAACATATAGCTTCTTCACAATGACTTGAATCTCTAGCATGAATTCGTGCTATACGTTTCCTTGTGTAGAATGTTTGTGCTTTTAGCAGGTGTAATTTTTTGTCAGTGTTCAACTTCATTAGGTTTCTTTTCAAAAGTTCTTCTTCTTGTAAGCTAGTCAGAGCTTTCATCTCAGACTCAATGGCATCAATTTTAATCTTAAACTGGTCACAAGTACTGCAAGTATCAGTACGTGGGTACCCGAAAGCAATGTTAAAGTCATTATTGAAAATATTTCTGTAGAACTCGTAAGACACTTTGCATACAGTTTCATCCTCTTTGTGGTCGTTGACAAACATATTATACATTTTCTTAATGTTTAATTCTTCTGGCTAGTAAAGTCGCGATGAATCATGAAGACTATAGTGGCTTGTACGCCCTTTGAAAGAATTTATATGTTCCCTTATTAAACTTTTAATCTCGGAATTGAGTTTGGGCTGGTGAACATGTCGTCCTCTTTTATCATTTGGTGCCTTTCCTGTATTTTTGAGACTAGCTTGTAAATATTGAACTTTCTTTTTACCTATGCCATGAATTGACATAAAGGCTTTTTTACACACTTGTAGTTCTTTGATTTCATTGTCGATATAAGCACGAACTCTGTACTGGTATACAGCATTGTAATGCACTAATGCTGTTTTCGATGGTCTACTCAAGGCAACATGGAAATTAAGCCACTTAGGTAACTGTTTTGAGCGTCATGAGACGGTAGTTAATTAAAATTCATCAATAAGGGCGTGACTTTCTACGCGAACGACCGTTTCGATAGCGCGCAGCAGTGTTTTGCCGACGCAGCACAACACCTTCAACGCGGTGCGCGTCATATGTTTACCGGGTCAACGACATGACCTAGTTACAAGTGCGTTAATCATGTACATTTTGTCAAAGTGTGGTTTTAATTAATGATCAATATGACGAAAAAACATATTACTACTAAAACAGAGCTTGAAAGACAGCTGTATGATTATTACATACAGGAAAAACAGGAAAATGAAAACTTACAGCAGATCGTCGTCGAGCTGAAAGATCAAGTTCAAAGCCTCCAAGGACAACTTCAGGTCCTGTAGGGAGAACTGATCTCCATTAAGGAGCGAGAAAAAAATGTACCAACCGAGGTGAGTACAAAAATAAAATTCTCTCAGCCTAAATCCAACGAGCACATTGAGTATTGTACGGATGAGGAAGAGCTAGCTACAGAAACTGAGTGGATTAGGGCAAAGAGCAGGAAGAAAAGGAAGTTAAATGCCTCTCTCTCTCCTCCACAATCTAATTTCAGTACCCAGCAAGAACAGGTTCCAAAAGTAGGAACCAAAAGGTTCCACCGCCACCGCCAATTATTGTGGACCACATCTTGAACTATCAATCGTTCTATGATAGTTTAACCGACAACCTATCAACGGAGTCCTTTACTGCTAAGATGATGAGTGGGGACTGTGTTAAAATAAATTGTAAGTCCGAAGACTGTTACAGGACAATCACTAAAGTGCTTACTGAGAAAAACTACCGCTGGCACTCCTACGAGGATAAGCAAGCTAGGCCAATAAGGGTGATTGCTAAGAAACTACACTCTTCGTGTCAACCAGATAGGATCAAAAGAGATTTAGAGTCCCAGGGCTTCCAAATAGAAAATGTAGCAAATAAATTAAGCTGGCGAAATAAAGAGCCACTAAACATGTTTATGCTGTCATTTAAAAATACTGAAAATATTAACAAGATCTACGCGATTAAGTACATATTAGGGAGCAAAGTTAAAATACATCCCATTAAAAATTCTCAACTTATTCCGCAGTGCAAGAGGTGCCAAGCTTATGGCCATACACAGAAATATTGCTCGAAGGAGCCTAGGTGTGTTAAATGCACAGGCAAGCATCTTACAGCTGATTGTGCTAAGCCCACTGAGGAAAAGCCTAAATGTGTCCACTGCGGCGCCCCTCACCCAGCTAACTATAGAGGGTGTGTAGTAGCCAAAGAGATGCAAAAGCTTAGAAATAAAAACCAAAATAAAAAACCAATTGTGCAGCAGCCTAGCTCCAAAAACAATCCCAGCATACAGGCCTCAAGACCGGTTACAAAACCAACACCATTCAAAACCACAAGCGTGCAGGCCTCTAATAAAGCCTCTTATGCTCAAGTTACCAAAGGAACTGGACAGTCATCAGGCATTGAGGACAAGCTAAATCAAATTCTTAGCTATATATCCTCATTTGACAGAAGACTAGGTAAACTAGAATCCAGCGCTAAAATACCTACGACAAAACAATCATGAATAACAGCCTAAAAATAATGGCGTAGAATTATAATGGTCTACTTCAACACCAAAATGAGTTGCAGTTGGTCCTAGACACTGAAAATATTGATGTGTGCTTGATATCCGAATCGCACTTCACTAAGCAGTCCCATGTTAAATTTAGAGGATACAAAGTATATATTTCGCTCCATCCTGACAATGCTGCCCGAGGAGGAAGCGCGGTTATAATCAAAGAAAACTTATGTCACTATGAATATAATAAATATGAAACGCTTCACATGCAAGTTATTGTGGCTATTATGGCTACAGGACCGAGCCATGAGGATGCAGTTAGCAAAGTACAACTAGCTGTTACGCAAATTTATGACTGGGCACATAAATAAAATATAAAAAAATAAAACATAAAAGATTATGTGCACAAAAACATAGGCCATTTCTTTAAAAAAGTGATATACATAATGTAAACACTAGATATAAAGATAATCTCGTATTGCATTCTACTCGTCTCGAAATAATCAGCAATTCTTTTATGAGGCAATGTATTGAGTTGCAGTTGATGGTTAATATTATGCATGATGCGCTGAAAGGCAAAGGAATGAAAGTGAATGTAAATAAGACGAAAGCAATGGTTTTTGAAAGAGAGAAAAACATGACAGATTGCTCGATTTTTGTGGAAGAAAAAAGAGTGGGACAAGTGAATGAATTTATATACCTAGGCTCAAAATTTGCGAGAGATTTAAAGTGTGATGATGACATTGAAAGAAGGGTTTTGGCTGGCAATCGAGTGAATGGAGCAATGTACACCTTTATGGGCACCCAGAACGTGTCTAAAAAGGCAAGACTGGCTGTGCATAGAGGAGTGCTTGTCCCTACACTAACATATGGCAGTGAAAGTTGGGTATGGCAGAAGAAGCATAGAAGTAAAATTAATGCAGTAGAAATGAGGAGTCTGCGAAGTATACCTGGAATGAAATTGATAGATAAAGAAAGGAACAGCGTGATAAAGGAACATTGCGGTATGACAGAAGACGTAGTGACTAAGATAGAAAAAGGGATGCTTAGATGGTTTAGACACGTGGAGAGGATGGATGAAAATAGACTGACCAAGAAAATTTATGCGGTGAGAGTAAATGGGCAAACTGGTAAGGGACGACCTCGACGTACATATACCGATCAAATTGAAGATCTTTTGACAAAAGGCCAGGTCAAGAGTACCCTTAATCGGCGAGCGTGTATGAAAACAATTATGAAAGTTGACAAAGCGAAAGTTGTATGTCAGAATCGTAGCAAGTGGAAAGCCATAGTCTCTGCCTACCCCGATGGGAGACAGGCGTGATGATATGTATGTATGTATGTATTTTATAACAAACTTCCCGATGAAATTAGAATATTGTCGATAAATATGTTTAAGACAACAGTCAAGGCCAAATTGTGTAAAAAGGCATAGTACAAAATTTCAGACTATATAAATGATAAAAATGCATGGGAGTAAGTCGCTCTAAGTCAACACAAAAATATACATATTAAAATAAAAATAAAGAAACATTTTAAATATAATGTACATTTGTTCAACATAAGTAATCTGAAACTTCAGGCAACTAAGGGTATGAAAGATGGCCGTGTTTGGTCCCGGTAATAACTAATATAATTATATGTAATTTGAGTTTGTTAGTGTGTGAGCACCGTCCACATAGCTTCTTATAATTTTTGAAATTGACATGGTTATGTTTAGTCGACTGTTCTCACGTAACTCCGAAGGAACAATGTAAGTTTAATATTGTAAGCCATACCTGCATTTTGAAATAGCAGCCATTGATTTTCTTGCCGGAGTCTTCGTCATAAGGGTGGGGGCTGCCTTTAAAACTGTCAACTAGAAACGTTCTCATTATGATTTGATTTTGTTTCTTTTGTATAGACTCATTACTATATGATTTGTTCAAATATCAATTAAATAAAACTAATGTAATTACTGGCAGTTAGAAAAGAGTGGACATGAGTTTTATTGCCAGGTTCTTCCTCAGGCTCTACCTGCGTTGCAAATCTGGCAGTAAATGTAAATGTAGAAGCAATAATCTTGACGTTTATAAGTGTTACTTTGTGACCTACATGAATAAAGATTTTTAACTTTCACAAATGTATTATTAGTCTGTAAGCCTTCTTCAATAGTTAAAAAAAAACATTAACTGATGTATACACTCAGTCTAGATTGGACATTAAAGTGTAACGTCATTCCAACCCATCATAATGTATACCTAGGATACTTCTTCGCATTGTCTGGGTGCGAGTCTGGGAACCTCCACATTGGCGGTCCAGTTTCCTATCCCCCCCGGGGACGCCCGGGCGGGAGTGGAAAATGAGCTTAGCTGGAGCATAGGCAAATGGGCGCAGTCCTCAGCACTGTCCCTGTTAACCAATGTACCAATATCCCGACAGTCGACCTCATGTCGTGGGAGTTGCGGTATGGCAAGCCTTCAAGGTCTGGCATGGCCGGTAGTAGCGCTTCGTTGTTGTTGCTCTCGGCTTCGTCCGGTAGAAGCTAATCTTTGCCGTCGTATGGACGTGCAGCTGACCCCATTGCACGAGGGGGCCGTGGTATGGTGGGCCTGTAAGGCCCACGGTTTCGCGACAGCTCCCGGCTTGGCTGGTAGAAGCGTTGCCTCGATGGTGTCGCTCCCGGTCACGGCCGGTAGAAGCGAGCCAACAGTTCGTTGCCGCCGTTGCCTCGTTCGCTAGCGAGGTGATGGCGGCAAAACGCGAGGCTTTGCGGGAGCGGGAGCGTTCGGGACACGCTCCACACGACGTTTTCTGCAATGATGTTCACGGTCACTTCTCCAGTACTTGTTCCTAGATTCAGAGGCTTGCTCTAACAGCATACTCGTAACAATAGGAAAAACTGTTGCGTTAATGATTTTGACTACATGTAACAATATCTTATGAAATGTTATAGTCATTGGATGCCAGGAATAAGTTTTTACATATTTATATGCGACCTTTTTACAAATATCATAATTTTTTGTCGTGACAACGTCTTATAATTCGATAGAGCCGGCTGCACGCACGAAAAAACATGACTCATGCGGCGTTACCTCGCTCTGAGGCGTTACATGTAAGGCTTGAAGTGCAAGCGAGAGCGCGGAACGAGCGACAAAGAAGCACAATCGGCCTTTGCGTTCGGCAGCGTTCGACATCCGTCTCTCTCCTACTTTAGTGAGCGATGCGTCTGCGTGGACAGCTGCTATACTATAGTACATTTACATTTTTTGATCGAGTATCAAGTGCAGTAAAAAATGCTACCAATCCATCAGTATTTTCTTAAGACGTCACGTTCAACTATCGTCAGTAAACCGACTTTACAGACAACCAATTTTTATTTTATTTTGTCATCGATAGGTAAACCACTAGACAGCACTGGTTGAGCGGGCGAGATAAATAAATTCGAAGCGGACTGTATTTGCGGGGAATAACAAAAATGAAATTTACACGCGGTTGTCGACGGAAAAGAATGGAAAACAGGAATGGGCACACTACCTTGCTTTTGCTGCAAGATGCTGTGCCGGGGACGTCCCTGGACTTGGATCCCTGGTTCGAAAGTTGGTGCGGGCGCGCGCGCGGTCATTGCCGGACTAATACAGCGAGCCTTCAATCCGTGAATCTATGAGCGGCGTTTTAGATCGCGCGTAATACAGCTGTCTCGCTCTCTTTTTATGCGAGACAAGGTAGGTGCGAAAGAGAAATGAAATAAAGGGAAACGGGGTGGGAATGTCGACAACTAATTAATTAAATACAAATGTAGATCGGCGATGCAACATAGAAAAAATAACGCGGCTACTCTGGAATCGTATACCGGCGCAACCACAGCACTGTTAAAATTATAGGCGGGTCATCAAAAAGCCATTGATCAATTTCTAAAATTTCTGATAAAGTTTGGTGGTTATGGTCTGACAATGCTATCCTTGCGTTATTCCCGTCATTTGTCGTGTCGAAATTGAGACGAGCAATATCTAAACCCCAATCTTGATCTTACTGCATGATTACGAATTGTCTTGAGATTATGAATGATACCCGAAAACTGCTTGTAAATTTGTATATATTGGATAAATTGTAGATGCTCTTATACAATTCGATGAAAGAACTAAAAAATATTGAGAAAAGTTTTGACGTGACCGTTCCGTTGGGTTATCTTTGTCAAACCTTGTGTCCTTTATTTGTTTATACACCATTAATTGTTACTAAACTTGCATTTTTGTAATCACCTCTTTTTTTAACTTAACTATCTTCACGCTGTATCCCTGACGGGGTAGTCAGAGAGGACAGATCGCCAGGCTTCGCGATCTATGCATACTTCTTTCGCTTCTTCAAGATTCATCAATCGCTTCATACACGCACGTCTGGGTATCCGAGTACTTTTGACCTTTCCGTTTTTGAGCAATCTGCTCACGTGGTCTTCATATGTAAGTCTCGGCCTACCCTGACTTCTTCTACCCTCTGCTTTCGCACAATATATATTCTTTGTTAATCGTTCCTCACTCATTGGTTGGACGTGTCCAAACCAACGGAGCACGCCCTTTTCCAGCTTAACGCTGACATTCAAACCTGCCATATTACGTATCACTTCGTTACGTATTACGTATCAAAACGAGGTGACACATCCCCCCTACTCGCACGCAAGCCTTACAGTCCTTATAAATCGAATGTATTGCCCGCAGTAGCGAGCCGTCCACACCATATCCGGGCAGCAAATCCCACAGAGTTTCCCTCACAACGTTATCAAATGCTTTCTCCAGATCCACAAAAGCGCAGAAAACCTTCTGGTTAATAGCCAGAAACTTCTCCGCGATCATGCGGAGAGAAAACACTTGATCCATGCAACCTCTTCCACATTGGAATCCGCATTGAGCCTCCCATAAATACCTTTCGGACTTTTCTTGCATTCTTGCCGTTATAATCTTTGCATACACCTTACTAGCTAAGCTGACCAAGCTGATCGCCCTGTAGCTGGAGCAGTTTTGGCGCGAGCCTTTCCCTTTCTAAATAGGTACTACAACTGCTATTCGCCAGTCATCTGGGACCTCACCCGTCCGCCAGCACAAGTTGCATAACAGACATAGAGTGTCCCAGATGCGCGACCCACCGTACTTGATCAACTCAGCAGTAACTCTGTCTTTTCCCTCAGCCTTACCACATTTCATACTTCTTATCGCTTGTTCAATTTCTTTCATACTAATGACTTCAATGACATTGGGATCCGGAGCATCGAAGTGAGCTCCACTTCCCGATGTGGCATCTCTGTCTTTTCTTGCATACATCTTACCATAATATTCACTCCATCTCTGCAGGACGTCAGTTTGGTCTGTTAGGACGTCATTGTTATCACTAAGCACTTTATTCATACTGCAGATTGCCAAAGAACTCCGGGTCTTGCCTACCTCTTTCCAGAAGAGCTTGGCATTATCCCGGAAATTGGACGACAACCTTTCATCCGCTTTCATTCTGCACCTTTCACGAGCTTCTTCTATCAGTGCCTTCGTGTTAACTTTCTGCAGCTTGTATCTCTCTTTCATATTAAAATCATTCCGCGACGCTAAGTAGTCTAACCATGCTTTCTTCTTCATTCGAACTGCTTCTTTCACTTCCTCATTCCACCATTCGTCACGCTTATTACCACTGCCTCTTCTCGGTTCTCCACACACTTCCACAGCGGCATTTACCATACTATCCCTAAGGTTCTGCCATACACTTTCCACATTCTCACTACTAACATTGACGTCGCCAAGCTTTTCGGCTACCCTTTCTTTATATTTATCCCTAATGGATGCATCCTGCAGCTTCCAGCTTTTGATGCTATAAGTAGGCCCAGCTTCAGGACACTCGGTACGATGACGCCAACCCGCGAACAGACCCCTAATCCTAGTTATTACTAGGTAGTGGTCTGATCCTAGCTCAGCGTCTCGATAAACCCTTGTGTCCATCACCTGTTTACGGAGCCGACTATCCATTAGGAATAGATCTATCATGCTTCTCTTTGTCTTACATCTCCTCGTATACGTATGAATTTGTTTGTGATTGAACATTGTGTTCGCTACAAACAAACCTTTTCCTTACAAAATGCCATTATTAGCTTGCCAGTGTCGTTCACCCTTTTATCCCCATACTTCCCGAGTACCGACTCAAAACCATCGCGAGCGGTACCCACCCATCCATTCAAGTCTCCACATACTATAAGTATTTCATTTCCTTCTATCACATTTAGAGCTTCTCTCATACTCTCCCAGAAGTACTCTAGCTCACTCGCGTTCGACGAAGATACTGGCGCGTAAGCAGCTACCAGGAAAATCTTCGTCAAATCAAGTTTTAGACGGATCCAGAGGATTCTAGGACCTACCAGTTTGTACTCATACATACCGGAGGCCAATCGCGAGGACAACAAAATTCCAACCCCCCGACTGCCATGCTCGCTCTCTGGTACTTCAGACCATAGCGCGAGCACCTCACCCGGGAGCTCCAAGACTTCGCTGCCCTTGCGCTTGGTCTCTGTCAAGCACACTATATCTAACTTTCTCTCATTCATAACATCCATCAACTCATTCATCTTATCTGCCATTCCTCCCCTAACATTCCACGCAGCTACCCTGCACTACACGCAGCCATCCTCCTCTTCCCGCCGTGTCGGGCCGCGCTTGTAGAGTGGCGGTCCCCTACGCCGCTCTGGCACACACTTTTCGCACCAGCGGGGACGACCTGGTGCGCGTCGCCTCGGGGGCACGCCCTAACATTGTTCGCCCTTGCGGAGCTCGTGTTGGAGTAGAATTGCAGCCGTAGCTGGCAGGGATGGCGACGTGCACGCTTCTACTCTTCATCCCCCTTTTTATATGTATGTTTGTTTACATTTTTCTCTTTTATATTTAGCAATTTAGAATTTATCAATGAAACGTTGGAGCCGGGATCATATATACCAAATATTTCCACCTGCTCTTTAATTAATGGTGTAATCACTCGTTTTTTTTTGGTCATCATCATTTAATTCAACATCCAACTCAACATTATTTACATTTTTGGTATGTTTTTTTTTGTTATCATAGTCATCAGTTTGTTTAAACTAACATTTTTCTTCGGGGTGGTAACGGACTCCTTTATTTAATTTTTCACAGATTTACATGAAAGGTTTTTTTCAAATTTGTATTTATTGTCAGGCATCTTAAGCTTGGAAAAAATATTTTTGTTAACTGCATATTCTTGTTTGCCAATTTTATTGCAAAGGCTTGCAGTTGATGTCACTAATGCTCTATCAATTTTGTCCATAATATTATCCGGTAAACCCATCACAATAAGATTTGTCATTGTTTTGTGTGTCAATGTCTTTATTTACCTCTAATAAAAGGCGTTCTTTTTTTGTGGCATATTCCAATAAGGAACCTGTTTGATATCTGAATGTGTTTGCATATTTTACTTGAGACTATCCTTTATTACAAAATAAAAATTTTCTAACAAAAACTTGTCACCTATTTTTACTAGATTTTTATGCTTTCAGATTTGTTATTAGAAGATTTGATTTGAACGATGAGAAATGTCGTTTTATAAGGTTATTTATCACAAAATGTAGGCATCTCAATTTTATTTAAAAAATTATGTAACCCCAGTTTACACTTTACTAATACAAACAATACGATTCAGGTAAACAATCCTACCTGAATAAACAAAGAAACGACATTTAAAGTTTATAATTACAATATCGTCGATTCCTCTTACACTTTACTTTTACTTATATCAGTTTCTTATATTACCTAACATACTATCGCCATATTGACACCTCTCCCTGTTTTATCTACACTACAGCAGTGGCACTTGTAATGTCAGTGGCGCGTCATCTATTAATAATTATGAGTAAACCTGAACTGTTTTATCCATGAGTTAAATAACGGCCCACTTGCGTAAATGCTGGGGTTAAATAAATAATTATAGAGTTAGATAACTCGGAATTAAGTAAATAACTTTTTAACCCTAATCATGGCTTGCGCTATAGAAAAATATCATCGGGTTAACTAAAGCAGTGTTTTATGTCACTCTATGTCATCCAACCAAACATTAATGATTGAACAAAGAATGAAACAGGTATGTCTATCTCTTTTACACTACAGTTTGCCACATAAGACTTTTTCTTACACCAATGAATGTAACATGACAGCCGAGTGCATTTTATTTTTATCGTATTATGTGTGAGCGGCGTGTCATTTTGAGGAGTCCGTGTCACGCATGTGTCACGTGCCACTTCATTGTCTGTCAGCTGCTAACCCAACGTTTGACGAATTAACCCTCAGGAATCAGTGAGTTAAAATTTTAGCGATTTATCCCTAGGTATACCCGTAACTCGGGGTCATGCGAGACAAATTAATGATTTAACTCGGGGTTAGTCCATACCTCCGAGTTATACACGCTAACCCAAGATCGCGCAAGTGGGCCTTAAAAAATTATATTTTTTTACATAGATTCTTATTCGGTCCTGAAATAGATTTATTCCCACTGGTAATATGTTCAGATTTTTGTTTATATCGAAAACAAGATTGTTCTTCCCCCTTATCAGTTCGTGGATTTAATTTCTTTAAAAAATTGCCTTTAAATGTTTATCATGGTTACTAACTTTTCCTTGAGTATTATTGCTCACCAAATTATGCTTCTGCTCATATAGTCCGTGTTATTGAACTTTTCGTACCATGTCTAAAGCCAAGCCAAGCCAAGCATGTGATTAGCTCTGACACCTCCTTACAGCACTGTACAGCAAGCGGAGTCGAACACTTTGTATCCTTGATACCTTCTAGGATGAGTGAAACATGATCAGCATCTGGAATCTTTGTGGGAGATATCTTCAACATTGCATTCTTTATATATAAATGTAATCACATAAGGTCTCATTAGATCTTAAAGTCCTTTGAGATTGGTATACTATAATGGTTTGACTGCCTCTGTGGCGCGATGGAAGTGCATCCGACTGCTATGCAAAAGCTCGATTTTCACCCAGGATAAAACTTTGTGTGATGAGCACGATGTGGTTAATTCTGTGTCTGGGTGTTATTTATTTATAATAGGTATATATTTAGAAATATATAAATATGTTTATCAGTTATCTGGTTACCATAGTACAAGCTCTGCTTGGTTTGAAATCAGATGACGTTGTGTGAGTTGTCCCAACAATATTTATTTATATTTATTTATACTATAAATTCCTTATGGGCGGCTTAAAAAATTTCAACAGCAGGTCACTACAACCTGCGCCTGTCCATTTCAACACGGCAATGGCCTCACAATCTGTTACGTGGGACAAAAATGCATACGGTGAAATGTGGGCGTATAGTATGCCTCTGCCTACCCCTTCGGGGATAAAGGCGTGACAATGTGTATGTATATGTGTGTATGTGTACTATAAATTCAGCAAAAGTCATGCTATTTCTGAAATGTTCTGATATCTTTTCTTTGTATTCAAGCCAATTATTAATATTTTTATCTACAACTTTGTGCCAGTTTTGGTCTGGACCTCTCAGTCTCATTGATTCATTAACAAGAGTTAAATTTTGAGACCAAAATGCTGAAGATCTCTCAACTTATCTAATCTATGCGTTATCGGTTTAATTACCACCAAAAAAACGGGATTGCATTACTTGTGTCACTAGTTGAAAAGATTTGGAAAGTCGGTGACATATTTTGGGCTACTCGACCTTGAGTTCGACCAATTTGTTATGTACTGGTTGGATTATTATGGACCTCATCTGGCTGATGGCCTTATGAATTTCTACCCTCTGTTTAGCAAGATGTGGATCCTTGGCAGTTTCCGGATCATCGCTTCCTTCTTCATTCTTGGAAATTCGGGAGGTCTTGTCATCACTCTGGTCTTCATTAATTTCAAATTCTTCATCGGAAGATTCTTTGACACCTGCTGTAGACTCTCTCATCCATGAGGGTGTTTGTTCTGCCCTTTCCTTCATAGCCTGCATTGTCCCACCCATCTCCGAATCCTCAAATTCGTCGTGTGCCCCTGTGTTCTCCCTTTGGCTGTAATTAGATTGTATCTTAGACAAGAGCCCGGCCTTGTCGTGTTCCTGAGATTTCAAGAATACTGCTGAGTTTCTGTCTATAATTGACATTTATGTCTGTTAGTTTTTTTCATATATAATTTTATAAAAGGACATTAATGTTTATTCTTAAGGAATTAGGAAATGAAATTGTTTGCCGAAAGTTTGAGGTAATGATTGATTGTTCCTTGTCTGGGATCTGAAATAGCGTTGATGGTGGCCCTGATGTGATCTCTTACTTTGTCGGGAGTCTGACCTTTCCTGGTCTTTATCAGAGTAATCCAGTCATTCGGTTCCTTCGATTTCAAAATGTCTGCTTCCTCGTCATGGTCTTCATCATTACCTTCAAAGAAATCCTCAGCTTTGCCACTCTCTGAATAGACTTTGTCTAATGTGAAGATGGTTTAATAGACATGTGCAACACATGCAGCGTTTGCGAAGATGTCGCCAGCCCTTGCATCGGTCAAGTGTCGGGCATTGCAAGATCTAGCGTTATAAAATGCTCTTCAAGTCTGAGTCACATGGGTTAGTTACAATGTTAGACTGACCTGTATTATGTTGTTATTGGAGTCAACACTCAACCTTTCCTGTATCTCTGCCAATTCGACGCTTTGAAAGTACCTACGGTCTCTGTCTTCTTTCATAGCATCCATCGTGCCCCGCCTAAGTTTGTCATTGTTATCTTGTTATATTATCTTGATTAGTTCTGGTTTGTTACCACTTATTGGTAAAATTCTTAGTTTAAGCTCTTCTCGTAACTGTAAACCTGTGAATTTTTCCAAGTTATGTTCATCAATTGAATCCATTTTACCTAAAAAACGCTGAAATGAAATTCTTCAGCACGTTGTTGTGAAACGTACAACATAACGTACGCGCCGAACGATATTTTTAGCGAAATCGAATTTTGATGCACGCGTTTCTTGCGATCACTTCAATGTCCGAAATTTAATTTTGAAATAACTTTTTTAATCCTTATAGTTACGAGTATTCGTACTATATTGATAATCTCAATAAATATACGATAAAATATTTTTACCGACGCAATCTTTTTATCACACGTTATGGGCTCTGTTGTTTCTTCTCTGTATTGAATACGTACGGGTTTTCTCCATAGAGAAATACCAGTGCAGGAATGAACGTAGTTGCAATGAGGCTATTTTCTTCCTCACCTTCTATATCGAAAATAGTCTGCTGAAATCGCTTCTAAGGCACATAAAATGATGTTTGAAGTTGTGCACTAGTCCACCGGCGTAACAATACTAATATTATAAAGCTGAAGAGTTTGTTTGTTTGGTTGAACACGCTAATCACAGGAACAAGTGGTCGCATTTCTTAACCCTTTATAAGGCCGTGGTATCGGGTGGAGATAAAAATAAAATAAAAACTGACATATGGTATTAGAGGTTCTCTTAATATATTATTGAAAAATAAAATAAAAAAAATTATGGTGCCCATTATTTGGACACTGCCTATTAGGCAATAAGCAGACGGAGGCGCGGGCGGTTAAAATATCCGCAACGCTCTCTTATTATTACTGTCATTAGATAAGGTGGTGTAACAGAGCGCATTTTAACTTTGAGGGTCTATTAAAAATAAAATATCATAATTATACTGATCGTTTGTCTTGGTACTCAAAACTTTTGCGTATTAGGCACTGTTGTAATACCTGTTTCGTCCATATTTCTGTTGTAATACCTGCTTCGTTCATATAAAAATTAGGTGTGGTGGGAAATTGTATCTGCCTTTCAATTCTGTTAAATTAACATAAAATATCTTAACTTGTGCCTGATGGAACCCCATAGCTCTAGCGACACTAGTCTCCGTTAGTTGACTTTATGATATGTTTGGATGTCTCTTCATAAAACAACTCACCCATTTTTTTCCAGCTAATTTAAATTCCGCATTAAACCTATTTGGTTCATTGTACAATTTGGCATACACGAAAGCTAGCGCACGCAAACCCTTTGCTGTTAAACCAAAGTACCTACATGTTTTTAAGAATGTTTAAATGTTCTCTGTATTCTTGTTCAACTTCACGTGAAAATGTCGTTTCAAAACGGCCTAATTTAGTGGCAGGGGTAGAATTTTTCAACCTCTTGCTTAAAGTAGACTCCGTCATTCCAAACGATTCAGGAACAGAACGCTTAGACTGCCTTTTTTCGATTAACTTTCGAGCTTCATCAAGAACCTCTAACGAACCATTTTGTCGCTGTGTAGTTAATAGTGTAGTCTCGAAGAAAAAGTTCTTCGAGACATGCTGTAAATACACAAAAAAAAACTTATTTTGTAAATACACAAAAAAAACTTTTCAATACACTTACTCATAATATGGTACACAACTCATAGTATCTCACAGCAATTTGGAAAACATCGTATGATACACATGTGTATTGTTGATTACCGTCTTCGGCTCTCTTTAGACCCTCGCCTTACCTCGTCCCAGCCGGGCGAATGTTTTGCATTGTTTTATGGTAATGATTCCAGATACCATCGGAACCGGGGTTACCACTACTACTTCCCAAATCTGCTACACTTTGTTGGGTTTTTTCTTCAATAATTATACCGCCAATATTTACCTCAGTGTTTCTAAAGAGATTTTCAAAATATGATTTATATCTTGGGTCCAAAAATCTACATACAGTGTATGTCCGACTATTTTCTAATGAAGAAATAGACTCGACATAAGTCCATCATAAAGTACCACTCTAACACTTTCTACTTCATCAGGTGGTTCAGATCCTGCCGGTGATAATTCTGTTATTGCGTTTTCAACGCTGTGGTTATAGGTATCACAGAAATACCTGTAACATATTTTTGACCTCCCATCTCTTTGATGACCTGCTTACACGGCTGTAAAACCAGAAGTATTTTTCTATTATTCTCCATTCATGAGGTGTTAACACCGTTAATTCTGGGTCAAGGTTAGATAAGGGGCTGTTTATTTCTCCTTTTAATTCTACAAACCTTTTTAACATGTAGAAGGTAGAGTTAAGATACATCTTGTAAAGGTCTTTTATCTTTATCAGCCTGTTCTTGATATTTTTAAGCTTATTCCAGGCATTTGAGCTCTTTTTAAACTAGGAAACTATAGCTTATACTTTAATAACAATATTATTAATAGCCTCATTACTGCTTTTTGAACAACCAGGTTTAATGTATGAGCGTAACAACTAAAATGACGCCACCCTTTTTCAATAGCATACTTTATACCTAGTCAGGTCATAAATTCTGTCACATGTTTAATATAAAATAATTGAAAAAAGTTTATTCATTATGTAACCATTTATATACCAAAATGAACTTAACAAAACATAGATTCTTATGACAATAAAGTTTATTTAAAATGACCTCCGTGATTTTGAATACAGGCCTTCAATCTGCGCGGCCAGTCGTCTATCGCAAGCACGAATGAGGTCCATGTCAATATCGGCGGCTGCCTTAATCAAAGATGTCTTGAGTGACTCCAAATTAGGATAAGGCTTTGAGCACGCCTTTTCCTCCAAGTGTTGCCATATCTTGTAATCTAACGGACTCAAATCTGGACTGGAGGAGGGCCAGTCTTCGTGCCGGATAAAGTCGATTTCACGCGCCGCCAGTCAGTCTTGTGTGCTCTTCGCTCTATGAGCTGGCGCCGAATCTTGTTGGAATACCCAGTGACTGTTATTGAACATGGTATGAGAAACAGGTTCCACAAGGTTCGTCAGGACTGTATTTTGATACACAACTGCATTCGTTTTTACACCTTTCTCACAAAAATGTACCTCTTTTAAGCCCCAATAAGAAACTCCCAACCATACCATGAGCGAGGGTGGAAAATGACCTCGTCATCTACACTAGAGTCTTCATTGTATCGTTTGATGGTACGATAAACAAATCTTTTGGTTATATTCAAAATTTTCAGCATGTCAAAAATTAGAATTGGCGCGTAAACGCAACGATGCAACGCAATAACTGCAACATGGTCTTCTTTAAGCGTCTACTCCATATTTAAAAATGAGTAAAATTCTAAAAAGTATACATTTTTATTTTCATGAACAATTCGAAATTCGAATTCAATAAACTTTTTTGTGGCTAGCATTCTAAAAGAAAAGTTTTTACTGTGTGACAATACTTATGACCTGACTAGGTATAGGAGCCATTATCAGAAATAACTATTAATATTTTATTTTTAATATATCATTCTTGGACTATTCGCCGAAGTTCGTTGGCTAAAACTACTCCGGTTTGCAAAACCTCATTTAATGGACAACAGAAGCTATTGCAACACCATATTCTTATCTATGAAGTGTCCAGTTACAGCCTTGTATGTACCAGTCGTTTACTCTAGATGTCCACATACCTGTTGCAAAACATATGGATTCTACCTCATTTTTAATTACACTTTTGATTTCGGTTTTAGATCTAGCACTTGCAGTAGGAACTTGGACGTTTGATAATTCAATATCTCGAGCAGCTGCAGAAGTCGATGATGGTATGGGTCCAGAAAGGGACGGTTCCGTCAATGGAGTCTGCTCATTTTCTCTGGAGACTACCTTATAGTGCCTTGTCGTCTCTTCAAATGTTTAAACAGATTTGACACAGAACCTTTATGCGAAATGTCTATTTTACATATTTTACACAGTGCTTTATACTCGCTCTTATCAACAAAATGATCCCACGCAATACTTCTCTTGGGAGTTATGCTGATTGAAACAAGAATCCGGTATTTACAGGTAAAATAGTAATTAACTAACTTTTACCTTATGTACACTATTTATATTAATATCTATAATGCACTAACCTAAAAGTTTTTGAAATGTAAGGTTGTGACACCACTACACATGGACCCTATACGGCCTACTGGACTGTAGCCTAGAATAAAATCACATCTCGATACCAACCAATGCCTTCACGGATCAGACAGGGTTTTCTTAACATATTGTATATGTTGTAATTTTACATTTCTACAGTATAAATAATTTGAAACGTCAGACAACTCATCATCATCCGAGCGTCTGTCCCAGTTGCGTCTCGCGACGCCCGGGGTCGGCTTAAATTTAAAACGTCAGACAACTAAAGGTTTCTAAATTGGCTGCGTTTAGACCCGGTAAAAACTAATATACATATATTTCTTTGAGTTTGTTATTGTGTAAGCACCCTGTAGACTTATTTATATTTTGATATTGACATGATAGTTGCTGTGCAGTTTTTGGGTATGTCACGCTCGCCTAAGGGTCCTGGCAGTGGTGGCGTATGTATCGGGTCGCTAGAATGGTTTACTTCAGCTATTTTCATAGTATTATGTCTTACGGTATTCTCCTTTGGGGGAGTGCTGCAGATTTAAATATTATTTTTGTTCTACAAAAGCGGGCTGTACGCGCTATTTATAATTTGGGCCCCAGAGTTTCTCTCCGAGAAAAATTCAAAGAAGTGAATATTCTAACCGTACCATCACAATACATTTTTGCCAATCTTATGTATGTCCAGAAAAATCTATCACAGTTTTCTAAACTCTGTGATAAACATAATATAAACACTAGAAATAAAAATAATCTTTCAGTCCACCACAGTCGACTACATAAGATTGGCGATTCTTTCCAGGGTAACTGTATACGCTTTTACAACAAGCTTCCCTGTGACCTGAGAAATTTACCTTTAAATAAATTTAAAAAGTTTATTAAAAACAAGCTTTGTGAAAAAGGTTTTTACTCCGTTACAGACTATTTGCAGGACAGGGACGCCTGGAAATGATCTGCTGGCAAAGTGAAATAATATTAAATTGTAAATAGGCCATCAAAAAAAAAGCCTTCCTAAGTTTCTTGCCGGTTCTTCTCAGGTGGGCCGCTTTCCGAACCGGTGGTCGCTTTAAATATTTTAAATAGTGTATGACATTTTGTAAGCGCCGTTAAAATGGTCTATGCAAAATAAAGATATTTTTATTTTATTTTTTATTTTATTTTATTATTCCCTATAATACGGTTGAGTAGGGCGATGACTGATATATGCGTCATACCTGTGAACGGCTGCCGTCTGTTGGGACTGGTCCGCTCATAGCTGTTATAGCAATAATTACAAATAATATTATTTAAATTTAAGGCAAACTAAGTTTAGTCGACTGTTCTCACATAAATCCAAAGGAACAATGTAAGTATAATTTTAATGTTGTAAGCCATACCTGCATTTTAAAAGAGCATCCATTGACTTTCTTGCCAGATTCTTCTTCTTCAATCGCAATTGCCTCTAGAACTGGCAACTAGAATCGCTCTAATTTTGATAACGCGACATCTGGCGCCGTATGGCAGTGTTATGCTCTAATAAGTTTTTTGAAAATAATATATTTATCTAGTGTCTTTAAATAAACTTTAATAAAAATTCTTAGTATTAATTGATAATAATAAACATACATTGTTATCAAGTGCGACACCAGTGTCTAACACTAGTTAAAGTGAGCTTAATTTAAAAAGCAAAACAAGACTTAGACTACCTACCCTAATATAGAATGGAAATAAAATTAAAAGTGAATATAGTGCATATTTTCTAGTGTTAATGAATGTATTTATGTGAGGCAGTGCGGTTTATTCATGAATAGTTGCTGAAAGCTGCAGTAAGCACACTGCGCGGTCAAAAAACCCCTTTTAATAAAATTGATAACACCGCCATCTGTTGACCGTTAGTTGAACCTATCAAACTGGTGATAACAAAATCAATCAAGATACAGTTTATAAACTAATTAAACTAAATTACCATGGCTGGCAAGTGTACAGCATGTGAAAAATTCGTATCTTCCCAGGTTGGTACAGATTGGCAGTGCAGGACATGTAAGGGCGAACAGCAAAAGGATGTAATGCGACCTTCTGCTGTGCAGGTGGCAGATAGTATGGATCTCCCTCAGTCCACTGGTGTGTCATGCGACCGTGATGGAGGGCGGGGCAGAAAGGGCCAGCTTGTTGTCCTTTCGCCACAGAATGACATGAGTCATGAACTACACCTGCTGTGGACTGAGATTCGGGCCATGAGAGATGACCTCAAAACGGAACTGAGAGAGATTAGGATGGCCGATCTGCGTCAGTCTGTTGTGGCGTGTAGGGAGCGGGCAGATTGCTTTGAGAAGCGCCTTGAGCAGCTTAAGAAGGTGCGGAGTTCCTCGACATCATGTCAGCATCAGCATGCCATAGCTAGGCTGAAATCAGATCTAAATGAACGGGAGCAAGAACTTTTGTTATCAGATTTGGAAATCTCAAATATGCCTGAGAAAAAAGGGGAAAATGTCATGCATATAGTGGAGCTGGCTGCGAGGAAGTTGGATGTAGCTTTGGATAGCCGTGACGTGGTTTATGCAGAGCGGGTGGGTCTACGTGTGGACCGGTCGGGAGAGTCGCCTGGCGCAAATGAGGCCAATAAGTGCAGGCCTATTGTGGTGCGCCTGGCGAGGCGTGATCTACGAGACCAGCTGCTTCATAGTGCTCGGGTACGGCGAGGGGTTACATCGGCTGATCTCGGATTGGATGCATCCCCTCGGCGCTTCTACCTCAACGAGAGACTGACCAGGGAAAATAAAGAAATTGTTTTACCTGGCACGGCAGACTGCTGCAGACCATGGATGGAAGTTTACCTGGACAAAGCGAGGTCGAATTCATACTAGGGAAGCTGAAGGCAAACGCACTCACACTATAAGACTGGAGAGTGACATTGACCGGGTTTTTGGAAGACAGACTCTCAAGACTGTTGAAAGTTAGATTATTAATAACGTTAGTACCCTGTATTTATTATAGCATAATAGTGAATAGAGAAAAAATAAGATATGTTATGTTTATTTTGAAAAATACTCTGTGTTGATAATGTATTATATTGTTTGTATAGTTTATATGGTGAAAAGTGAGCATTTAATATGCCTCTGCCACCCCTGCGGGGATAAAGCGTGTATAGTTTATTTTAATTACAACTGTTTCTCGGGTTACAGGCTTGCAAATGTTGTGGTGGAAATGGGTACTTACTCTGGTATATTTGGCTTATTGTTGCCAAGGGGGGAACGGGGTGGATGAAGCAGATTGCTACAATTGTACAGCCTGCATAAATACAATTTACAACTATCTACATTCTTTATCGTTGGTTTTCCTGATGAAATTAGTGTACAATGTTTACACAGCCTGTTTGAATGCCAGTTACAATAACTTATATTCAATTAAAATTACCTTAATAATAATATTAAATTACATCTTACACACTAATTTATCTTATCCTATTTACAAATACATTTATTTCCTATTGCTAAAGTACTGTTTTTGGTGACACATGACAGTCTGGGTTACATAATCACACTGGTTATTAAGATCCTAATCTTATGTGAGTGTACAGGTTATGTATTATGTATCCCGTTGTGAGTGGGTTTTGCATCTCTTGTTAATGGTGGTTATGATAATTATATTATGGACAGTCAAGATAACTGATAATGCGACATGTGTCGGGAAGGTGGGTGTGTGTTTTTGGATGTATTGCTCACAGGATCTTTGTATGTACTTTGTTCCATCACTCAATTACTATATAGACTATCACTTGATTGTCATCTGGTGGTATGTGACTGGGTGAATATTTCATTTCGTGCATATTGCATGGCGGACGATAAATAACACATTAAACATTTTTTTTAATGTTACATTGTTTTCGTTAAATTAACGTAGGCCTGCGTTAGGCGCAAACCTTAAAACATCTTGGTTTTTGTTAGAAATGCATGAAATTTTGAAAATAAAAGCTAAAATCTAATTACCATCCGTGTCCCTCTTCCTAGATTTTAATAAATATATGAGTCTTTCTAAAAAGTCTATTGGGAGAACCAATTTTTTTAAAACGTTTTCGGTTAATATATTAATTAATCTATATCGCATTTTAGTAACGTTTACCAAAGAACAAATTTAAGTGGTATCATCCCTCTTCCTAGATTTTAATAAATATATGAGTCTTTCTAAAACGTCTATTGGGAGAACCAATTTTTTTAAAACGTTTTCGGTTAATATATTAATTAATCTATATCACATTTTAGTAACGTTTACCAAAGAACAAATTTAAGTGGTATCATACCACTTAGAAAAATGTCCTTACACTCACACATAATTACCATTCAAAGACATTCACGACCTAATATTTTCGCATATACGCACGGTTATGGACTAGATTAAACATAAAAAATTCGCTGACCATCACCGCATTACGGTCGTGACCAACACACCCCTGAAAGTATTTTTTTTTTACTATGTAATTTAGAGTTCTCCTGCTCAAAAACTGGTTTGGTTCAAAATATTTCTACATACCATTTGCCTTTCAAAAAGGTAATTATTTTATGTTTTTTACATAATTATTTGCTAGATATATCCAATATGTATCCCTCTATTCAGTGTTAAACTTAACAAATCGTTACCTATTTAAAATATCATTTTATTTCTGAAATTATTGAAAATCTCATTGCCATTAATATAATTACCATTAATTCCCATTCTTTTTTAAATGGAATGGTAATTAGAAGAAACAAACGGTAATGAGTTTTTATTGAGTCTGGATGACGTATAATGACAGAGGTGGTAATCTCCCCCATCGTGGAGACCAGCGGCTGTCCCAGTGACCAGACGAGAGCCAAAGCTAGACGTTTCGGCTTCACCGGTCACGTTCTTCAGCTGCCCAGCGTATAAAAACAGCGGACAAACAGAACTTCCTCAAAGACATCGACTTCCGAAAGACCAAAGTCACAGCCCTGCGAAACTAGGTGCTACAGGTCCCTACCGGAGAAAGTGTGGGGGTGGGGGGTGGGGGGTACAGTGCACAGTGAAAGTTAGGCCTGTCAGGTATGGGAAGTGGTTGTTACCGGTCAAGAGCGGCCACGTTCACGACATGATTGGAGAATGGAGGTTCATTAATGGACAAACCACCTCTGCTGCTCAGGATCTCCTGTGCCAGAGCATTGCGCAGTGGACATTCGCCTACCGCAAGTAGTTATCAAGGAAGAAGGAAAAATCTTCTTTTACAACTGTATGCGTAACATGATCGCGATGACGAGAGGTCTATTAGGTGCTATAACGTGGTCACCGTTGCCAAGCCGTACTGGGTCTACTACGAGAGCCCAGTCACGATAGACAGCTTAGCTTTTTTTAGCTTTGGGTGTTGAAGCGGACACCTCGCGCCTTGCAATTATGGTTAGGAGCCGATGCTGTGTTGCAGCTGATTGCAGCGGAGTGGTTATCGTGGCCCCTTTTTTCTCGCCAACCTGTGAGCAATATCAATTCGAACTATGGCTAGCTGAGCAACACGTCATTCTTACAGCATTTCTTCCCAGTCCTGGAAAATTTCAACCCCCAGGCTCACTTGAGGCTCCCGAAAAACCACTGGTAGGGGGAGAACTTCGGCGGTCTGGGTGGCCAATCCATGACCGGAAAAATGTAACCACCTGTGATTGGCGTGTGTGACCCCAGATCGCACACGCCGCGTTCAGGGCTGGCATGTGGTGGAAGGAGGGGTCGTTATTCGTCCATAGTTATATTTAGTTTGACGTTTCTCATCCAACTAGCCACCCACTAGCTATTCTAAATACTTCGGCATACGTTCGGCTGTCAAACGACTAAAACAAGGGCTCTCCGGGATGCTGCTGTCGTGCAGTCCTGATTCCCGGTGGAGATCGTATTGTGCACGCAGTGTGCATCTCCGCTATCGATACACCAGGCACTGAGGCCCGAGAGACAGAGCACACGAGTGTTAAAAGTGTGCCGAAAGATCCCGCTAGGATCTAGGCTCGCCTTCCGGCTATTAGTCGCTCGTATTGCTCGACGAGGTATGCAAGCTCTTTGAGCGTATCATTGAAGAGCACTTTGTCGCATATGTCACAGTCATGGGGATCTGGTACTTAAGCAGTTTGGTTTCCATCAGTTTGGTTTCAGTGCTCCTCCGATGACGCGATCATGCGTGTCGCAGTCCTCGCGGAAGGAGCGTCATCACAGGTGAGGTAGTCATGGCGGTGTCTCATGCCGCCATGACTACCTCAGTATATGAGAAATCTCATTACCGTTTTAAAAAAAAAAGAAACGTCCATATCTCTTAGCAGAAAAGAGTAATTGCTGGGTCTTTCATAAAATTCAGTTTCTATCATTAAATTCTTACCGAAAAATTCATAAAAAATATGAATATATGCATTTGTTTTTTTTATTCTCCAAAACGTCAAATCTGCTCGAAATGAAATATTCGCCCGACTGTCTAAGTTGTGGAGTCGTTATGATTGTAGAAATGTTTAATAAACACATAATATGTTTTTTTTAAGTTTAGTTTAACACATAATATGGTTAAATTAATTAGTGCCCATATATCACCAAGTTTATGCTTACTTCATTTGATCTCTTTTTTTATATTATTGACTTGCCCATTATTTGATGCATTCCTATCATATAGCCATGACCCGTACTAAATTTTTGAAGATTGGTCTTTATAATGCAGGTTCTCTAGGAAATAAACACAATGCGTTTTTAGTATCTATGAATCAACATTCAGTTCACATCATGGCCATTAATGAAACATGGTTGTATTTGAGGGAAGATGGAAGGGCTCCTTATATTCCGGGGTACAAACTAAGGCATACTCCCAGACTGAGCTCCATAAAGCGTGTAAAAGGAGGAGGAGTCGGGTTTTATGTTAAGGAGGGAATCAGTGCAAGGACTAAAAGATATCCAGTTATAAATATATAAGATTATATATATATAAGATATAAAGTATATCGGTTGACGGGCTTGGTAGGGGTGGTGCGCACTAGGTAGCAACACTACACCTACATACACCCTTCAGGTACGGTTGGTAATCCCTGGAGATATGTAAGTAACACTATCTCAAAGAATCACCGGTGCACCAGCTAGCAAGGGCGGCTTAAAAAATTTCAACAGCAGGTCGCCGCAGCCTGCGCCTGTCCATTTCAACACGACAATGGGCTCACCACCTGTTACGTGGGACAAAAATGCATACGGTGAAATGTGGGCGTTTAATATGCCTCTGCCTACCCCTTCGGGGATAAAGGCGTGACAATATGTATGTATGTATGTATTCCTAGGCGGAGCCGTGTGACTCCGTTTTTGAATGATGGAAATTTATTAAAAATGAAGTACAGGCGCGAATTACACTTGGCTGCCCTTATGTTTAGTATAACAAAAACAAATATACCTTTTTATCTGACTAATAAGCTAGACTGGATGTGTGAACTACGGAGATATCCTGGAAGGAGTTCATCGCAGGTATTTCGTATTCCCAGGCATAAGACCACAGTATTTAGAGGTGGATTTCGTTATAGTGCTACAAAGTGCTGGAATAACATACCTCCGCCATTGCGAGAGCTAATGTCTTTATACACATTTAAAAAGCAATTGAAAATTGCACTTCTTAATAGACAAAAATCCAGTTCTTAATGTAGCTTTGGATATATTCAAAATCTATGCTATTTGTGTGTATTAGTAAATATAATTATCCACATAATTGGATTATATAATTATCAATTAATATTATAATTAATATAATAGATATGTGTTGTTATGTAATATTTCTATATATATGTGTATTTATTATATCTATTGTGTATATATTGTATCTATTGTATGCGTAATTACTTTCGGTTGCACAGATTGTCCGTGAGTAACTGGCGGGCTCCGCAGCATTATGCTGAGCTGTAGCCTTTTAGGCACATTTAATATTTTTTTTTGTTTATTTTTATTAGTTATAAGGGTTTTTTATTTATTTTGTTTTCATTTTTATTGTTGTTATTGTATGTGTCAAATAAATGTGTTTCTTTCTTTCTTTCTTTTCAGTATACCTAAGTAGTAAATATGATAGTATATTATAATTATTTATATCAGAGAGACAATAAATTTCTTTACGCAAACGCGCCCTTAGCCATTCCATCCAGGGTTCTGATGAGAGCTAAGCACTGATTTGAATTTTAAGAAAGAATTGAAATAAATGTCGGTAACATCACTGCATCCATTTACCACCTTACACAGCCTTGCACACGGAGAATTTGTGCCCAAAACTGTTCTCCTCAAAGGTGGATACAGAGGTGTGACAGGATAACGTGTAAATCTTGAAGGAACGCGAAATTTAAAAAGGGCCAAAAGTGGAGGACAGTCAACATTATGGTGGAGAACTTTATGGGCAAACATTGCGTCATTGATAACTCTGCGGTCGGTAAGAGATTTTATTTTAAAATTTGTAAGTCTTCCTTGATAGGAGCGAATTTTTTTTTGTACACCGTTATAGAACGCTAGATGACAAAGGAAACGCTTTTGGACACGTTCAATACGCAGTGACTGGGTTGCGTAGTGAGGTCGCCAGACCACGCTGCAATATTCCAAAATGCTCCGAACAAGACTGTAGTATAGTAATATTTTAGTAGAGTTATTTCGAAAATATTTACATGTTCGCAGAACGAAGCCTAGCATTTTGGAAGCTTTTTTAGTGGTATGATCAATGTGTGGTGTGAACGTTAATTTTTGATCAAAAATTACACCCAGGTCTTCAATAGTATCCAAACCTTGGATTTTTACGTTATCCGCATAGTAATCAAAGTTTTGATATGGATGTTAGTTTTTTGTTATGGAATAACATACAAGTTCATAATCCTCCTGTAGTTTCCAGACATTTTAAGTGCCAGGATTAGAATCTCATTCCTTGAACTGGAGGGGTTTGATTTCTTTAGATATTGAATCCCCTCTACTGTTAGTTCCAACTCACCATATCTTAATACCTTCTTAGGAAGACCTGGGAATTTAGGAACTAGTTGGATTCCTTCTATCAGTTCTTTGTAAGGGATCACTGTTGGTTTTCTATCCCTAGACTGGTTTCTCATTGGAGATTTATGTTTGGGAGGTGGAGATTGAGTGGATGAGTCAGATGATGGTGAGAGGTAGTTGTTTGTGACATGTATGGTATATGTTCCCTCTTGACCTGACTGCTTTATACTGACCTTTCCCGGAATGCTTGAGAACTTCTTTACCAGCCCCTCCATTAGGGTTAAGGTTTGATTCCTCATTCCTGGGTCAGTTATGTAACCGAGATCAACCTGAACTTTCCTCTCTCCTAAATCTTTTAAACTCCCCCTCTTAGGTGCAAGAGCAGATTGTGCAAGGCTCCTTATTGCCCCAGTCTGAAGAGCTACCTCAGTTTCTCCTTCTGTTGTATAGTCATCTTCCGCAATTTCTGGGTCTTCCATATCATCCAGACCGTCTGATTCCATGTAACATTCATCGCTTACAAGTATCGGACTTTTCGATTCACTTGTGCCGGCTCTGTTTGCTAAAAGCCATTCTGAATCTACTTTCCGATTGATGTAAGCTGGACAGGTGTCGGGACCACAGGTTTTTACCTCTTCAATTGGGAGATAGTCCTCAGCCTCTTCTACATATTGAGGTAATCTTATGTCCCAATTCTCCCTCCTTGCCTCTTCTTTAGCATGACTCAGATCAAGTTCCTCCATATCTCATGAGAAATACCAGTTTTTTTCATATATGATGTTATATTATTATTGGTGTTCAATAGTTAATAGGATTTAATTGTCTAGTATACGTTATATGTTTCCATTTGTTTATATTCAACTGCATATCATTACATCTACACCACTGGGAAAGTCTGCCAAGGTCACTCTGTAAATATTCAGCATCATCCACTGACTCAACCATTCTTAAGAATTTTAGATCGTCTGCACACAAAAATACTTCAGAGTGCAAAAAACATTTTGTTATATCATTGATGAAATAATTGAATAAAAGAGGTCCCAAATTTGAGCCTTGCGGTACGCCAGATGAAATGGGTTGTAAGGACGATTGGAAACCATTGACTGTCACATAGAATGACCTGTCCAACAAGTATGATTCCATCCAAGTGATTAGAGAACCACTAATGCCATAAGCTTTGAGTTTATAACGTAGGATTTTATGTGAAACTTTGTCAAAGGCTTTGCTAAAATCCGTGTAAATAACGTCAGCTTTATGACCTAAATCTACGGATTTATCAAAAGCTCAGTAAACGTTACCAAGTTGGAGCTCGTAGATCGATTTGTTCATCGCTCAGATACAACTTTAAATGATTTTGCATATAAGAGCATATTAGGGTTTCAAAAATTTTAGTAAATATAGATATTATGGAAATTGGCTTATTTCTTTGATGGAAAAATACCTGTCAACAATGAATAATTGTAAATGAGCACAAGTGGATGAACTAACTCGGAAGAACACACAACAATCGGCTTTGGCGGGATAGCATCAGGTCCAGCCCCCTTGCTAACATCCAAGCTTCGCATGACCTTCAGTAGCTTACTCTCATCAAAAACTGGACTAGTTAAGGATAGACTATGTTGTTCTAGCACATGTAAATACTCCGAATTAGGTAAGTTGTTCGGAGTTTGGACAGAATTATAAACAGAGGAAAAGCAGTTGGCGAATAGATGACATATCTGAGTACCGTCTGTGGCGGTGTTCAATCCGTCAGTCATGGATCCAGGATATGCACCAGAACCTCCCCTCTTGGCTTTTACATAACTCCAAAACAGTTTGGGATTTTTTGGCATTTCAGTTTCTATTAGCTTAACATAATTATTATAACAATCCACAGCCAAACGATCACAACATTTTCCTACATATCTCAATTCTACCTCGTCCATGGGGTTTTTTTATTTTTTAAACCTTTTTCTGAGTTTGTTTTTATTATTCAAATGTTTAATTAAATTTCGCGTAAACCACGAGGAATATTTTTTACTTTTTGGTATGTATAACGGTATAAATTCTTCAATAGCCCCATTAAGAGTATTATAGAAAGCATCAACCATCCCATCAACATCCAGGGATGTTGATGGGATGGTTGATTTCCGCAAACAATTTATCCCAGTCTATTTCCCTTAAAAAGTTAGATAGTGATGTATAATCTCCCCTATGGTAATTACGCCTTTCACAACCAGTGCTGCCCAGCCTTTGCCCGCAAGGGAACAATAATATCCAAGGGTGGATGATAGAAATTTACCTTACTTAATGGGTTTAGGCTAGCAGCAACATGACATGATGGAATTGAAGACAACACAAGATCCAGAATGCGACCCTCAGTATTTTTTATTAAATTAAATTGAGTTAAATTATTGACATGTGTGAAATCCAGTAACGTAGCACCCTGTTAAGCCAGAGTATTCACTAGGCCCATTCATCATTTTTCAATCTATATCTCCTATTAAAGTCACCTATTATAATTATTTCACAGTTTGCGATTTCCTCGACAACTGTGTTGCAACTATTAATATACTCCTCCAAAGTGGACCGTCGACCGTGTTAGTCTATAGACACCCAGATATCCTCACTACTACATTCTCACTCTGTTATGCGCTTAGATTTAAAACACTTTTTTATGGCGAACAATACTCCCCTACCATCTTTTTTATGACACTGAAGGCTGGAGCATTGTCTATCTCGTCTGTATCGATTATCAATCATTTCGCTACTAAAAACTGAATCATTTAGCCATGACTCTGTAATAATTATTATATCATTAAACTGTTCAATAAACTCACTCCTGGCGATCGCTACAAATTTGTTCGTTCTAGTAATTTATGTATCAATTGTCTCAGTGGGAGCCAAATTTTGGATGGGTGACCATGTATACTAAAAGTTTTGAACTTTATGTGAGTGACATACAAAACACCACGCGAGCGTAGCCGCAGGCAAAAGCTAGTCAACAATAATTGTGTCCGCCTGACTACTCTACAGATGTTAAGATTTGGTCTGGAGGCAAACCAAATACGTTTGTAAGGGATATTAGGTGGCCCGATACAGAGGATGTTACGATCGTAGCGGGCGTTAAGTGGAACGTAGCTTTTATTGAATGCGTAGAAGTGTAAATTTGATTTCCATTGATAAATCATGGCAAACTGGCGTGTAAGCTCACGATTGGCGAAAGGGGTAAGCGCAAGAAAGAGATAGGTCAATTCGCAACCTGTGTGACCAGATTCAGTATTTTAATATCTTTTCGGTATTATTATTGACTTTTCCGACTTTTATTACTAGTGGTTCTGTGAACCGAGACCTCGGAGTAAATTGAGAAAAAAGGCTAAACATATTTTTAGTTAATTATTTATTATAATTTATGTATTATTAAAGCAACAAATTACATTTATTGTAATGACGAATTTTAAAATCAGTATTTTTATTGGAATTTTTTCCTTATGTAAATTGGTATATTTTGGTATTTTTTAAGGTGCTTCGGGATTTTTGTAAACTTTTATCTGGTCACACTGGTCGCAACAACCATTTTGGTTTAAATGTTATTTGAGTGAATCGGTACTGCGTAATAATTTCTTACTTTTGAATTTTTTACCTACGCGTGTTTGTTTAACTTAATTTATTGTGATGGCTTACCAGTTTTCATCACGGGAGTATGTGGCTATGGTACGTTTGTACTTTTTATGTGTTGAGAATGTGAGTGCTACTTTAAGAATGTACCGAGAACAATACCCGGATGCTCGACAGCCAAGCTTTAGAACGGTTCTAAACGCTTACCAGCGATTACTCGACCATGGCTCCTTTTACACACCATCACATGCCCAAGGCCGAGGGAGACCGGCGTACCGACAGAACTTGTACGAAAATGTCCTGGATTACTTTGATGAAGATCCCAGACGAAGCACGCATGACGCTGCTCGTCATTTTAACATAAGCCAGCACTGTGCATGGAAAATTGTAAATTCGGTTGGAGCGCATCCATATCACTACCGAAAAGCACAAGAGCTAACCACCATCGACCGTGAACCTAGAATAACTTTTTGCAATTGGATCCTTAGTCATCCCGACGCAAATGTGTTGTACTCGGACGAATGCTTGTTCACGCGAATTGGATTGTTCAACCAACATAATGAACACTGGTGGTCAATACGTAACCCGATGCTTACTAGGCAACATTCCTTCCAGCACAGATTTAGTATAAATGTCTGGGCGGGAATCCTGAACGACCATATCGTTGGTCATCACTGAAGTATTAACTCCTCTGCGCACACGCATACTGTGCAATATATCGTCGCGGTGCGCACGGCGCGCCAGCCGCACAACGAGTGGTCTAGGCCTGCGACCCGCTCCCAGTCGATTGCCGGCCGCCGTCGCCGCCACCACCATTACGATTTGTATATCTAGACCCCACTCTCTCCGCACTGACGATGTCACGCTCATCAATTGTTATCCCTAATTTAACACCAATAAGTCCAACCAGATGAATCAGGTTCTCCCCAGACGTTTCAGGTAAATTTGAAATTTCGATATCATTACCGAGTAGCTCCTGGTCCTTTGACTGCCTCTGTGGCGCGGTGGGAGTGTATCCGACTGCTACGCAAGAGGTCGTGGGTTCGATTCCCACCCAGGATAAAACTTTGTGTGATGAGCACGATGGTTTATTCTGTGTCTGGGTGTTATTTATCTATAATATGTATGTATTTAGAAATATATAAGTATGTTTATCAGTTATCTGGTTACCATAGTACAAGCTCTGCTTAGTTTGGAATCAGATGGCGTTGTGAGAGTTGTCCCAACGATATTTATTTTAAAAAAAAAAAAAAAAAACAAAAAACTTTTCATTAAGTTCTAATCTTAATTGGGTTATTACGGCTTCGAATTGTGCAGCCGCATTATTTTTATCAGATGAAACCCGTTCAAGCTCTCCCACCCGCTTCTCCAGCAAATCTAAACGTGTATCATTCACAGATAGTGCATTGTGCAACTCCTTCATTTCATCACGCATCAGCTTGACTTCCTCCCTAAAGGCACACAGTTCTTGGCGAAATAATCTGACCTCAAGCGCCAGATCACCCTGCATCGGGACAGTTTTCTCAGCAGGAGAAACAATAGAAGAGCAGTTCAATGATACGGTTGACGTCTGAGTCCCCAGGATGGGTGTTGTTTCTACCAATTTTTCATGCTGCTTCTTTTTTATACATTCAGAACAAAACCAAGGAAGAGTAATTTTATTAATTTTACCCTTGCCAAGACATGCTCGGTGAACAACAATTCGACAACATGAACATGTAAACGCCTTCTGTATTTGAAATATAGCGACCACAACAGTTGCATTTAGACATAATGAGCGCAATATAATCAAAGTAGTTCGCAGCAAGAATGCAGAGATGGCTTCTATATGAAAGTATTAGAAGCGGCTGTTTAACAGCTGATAGGGTAAACAACTAATACTTAATGTTCACTCACCCACAGTTCAAAATTAGTTAGCAAAACAAAACTAATGTTCTAGTTATTTTCTCACGCAAAATACAATTTCTCATCGAGATAACAAGATGTGCACTACTAATTCACGTACACATAAAAAATCACATTTGGAGAACAATTTTCAACGCATTCTAATTTTATTCCGACTACAAAGTGACATAGGTTGCACAGTGACAGACGTCCGTGACGTAACCCTCTAATATATCAAAACTGAGTTATTTAAGGAATTAGCTCATTAAGATTTTTGTAGTTCTTATTGTGATCTTTATGCATGCTGAGCCTACTTATAAGTGATTGTTACATAGTGATTACTGTAATACATGTTTATTGCGTAGTTAAAATATGTAAACGATTGTTGGTGGACCTAAATAAATAAATAAACTCCGAACTTAGGTACTTGATGGCCACGTCTATCCATTTCAAATAAGCGAACGGTTTCGGAATCTAATTTCTTTGAACCGATATACAAAAACAAAAAGTCACATAGGTCATTGACCTTGACATTCTTTAGGGAGCGAACAGCTGATGCAAAAATATCTAAGAATTTTTCTAAGTCGTGTTCATTACACGATTAGCTATTTTTCAAATTAAATATTTGATCCAAATAAGCGGTTCTTACTAAGCGTTTGTCTTCGTATTTGACCTTCAAAGTATTCAAATCAAACTATAATTTTCGGCGCAAAGCGTTATACGTTAAGCGTTTGGTAAACGGTTTTTGCTTTCCCGGTTAGTTTACTAACTAAGTAATGTAATTTTTCGTAATCCGATAACGAATTATTATTATGGATCGTATTTTCGAAACTAGCGAAAAGCAAAGTTTTTTTTAATATCGCCATCAAATTCGGGTATTTGTATGGGCGGTAATTTATGTCGGTCCCGTTTCAGCAAATCAAAACCGGCTGGCCCGGGTTTCGAATCGGTGACTACTACGGGCACGGGCGCTCGTAATGACTTAGCGACATGTTTTATGCGACAAATTAAATCTTCGAAAGATGACATGGCGTCATAACTTAATAAGAAATCGGGATTTAATTTTAATTCAAGCAAGTCAATTTTATCGAGAAAATTTTCGAAATCTAAGCTCAAAGTATCTACGGTTTCGATCGAGGATAAAAACAATTCTTTTATTGATTCATCTGCGTTCCTCGATGAATAATCACAAATTATTTGCATACGCTTAAAAATGCTATCCTTCTTAGCGTGTAATAGTTTTAACTCCGGATTCTCTTTCGGAGGCATTGTTAAAACAAAACAACTATAGCTACCTACAGATCAAAACTAACGAACGATCAAAATGGCAGAGGTGGTAAGCAGCGAGACGCGACGCGAACGAGCGTGGGTATTTGCGCGCGCGCGGGCCTAGGTACCTGCCCGCGTGGTCTACCTATTACTATGCGGTGCAGTCGAAATTACCAACTATTTAGTACCTACCTATGCAAAAAAACAGTAGGTAAGTATGCGTTTATTCCCTAATGGAATAAAACTATTATCTATGCGTTTATTCCCTATAGAATAAAAACTATTACCTAATCTATACGTTATTCCGTGGTGGAATAAAAACTATAACCTATACCTATGCGTTTATTCCGAATGGAGTAAAAACTATAACCTATACCTATGCGTTTATTCCGTGGTGGAATAAAAACTATAACCTATACCTATGCGTTTATTCCCTATGGGATAAAAACTATTGCGTTTCTATTAGCAAACTACTAAAGCGAGTGGATCAAAATCCGGATCGCTAGGACCAAAAAATGGTTGAGCGGGCGAGATAAATAAATTCAAAATGGACTGTATTTGAGGGGAAAGACAAAAATGAAATTTACATGCGTTTGTCGACGGAAAAAGAAATGGAAAAACAGGAATGGGCATACCTTGCTGCTTGCTGCGAGATGCTGAGGTGGAGGCAGCCGGGGACGTCCCTGGACTTGAATTCCTGGTTTCCTTGCACGAAAACACTATTTATACATGGGAAATACAATTATTGCGATAGTTGGTTCGATGTGGCCGCGCACGCGATTATTGTAGGACAGACTGCCAGCCCTCAATCGTGGTCGGTGCCCGTGATGCTAGCGGCGCGAGCGTAGCTACTTGCGCGCGTAATACAGCTGTCTCGCTCCTCCTTTATGCGAGACAAGGTAGGTGCGAAAGAAAAATGGAATAAAGGGGAGCGCGGGGAGTGTCGACAACTAATTAATTAAAAACAAATGCAGATCAGCGATGCAACATAGAAAAAATAACGCGGTTACTCTTTTATCGCATGCCGGCGCAACCAATAGGTGATATACATGCTGACACAACTGGCAGGTGGTATTAATATTTTGGGTATATACCATAAAAGTCATTGTATATACAAATATTACATTTAATTATAACTATTTATACGATATATATATGTATATATTATATATATTTACTTTTATAATATTTTATTTATTTTTACAGTGGTTTAATGCTGGAGTATGAAAATGATAGTGGTAGTGAAAGTTTTTATTCCGTAGGTAGCTCTGAGGACAGCTTCATTAGTATCCCGTCTTTGTCGGAAAGTCTAAAAACTAAGTTTTCTGATACTTCTCGGCATTTCAATGTCGTTCATATCAATGCCCAAAGTATTCCGGCTCATCACCCTGAAATGCTGGCCACGTTTGACTGTAAGAGTATTCATGCTATCCTTGTTTCAGAATCATGGCTAAAAACTTGTCATTCTTCTAGTACATATTCCCTTCCTGGGTTTTAGCTTATCAGAAATGATCGAACAAATCGCGAGGTTCGCGCTGGGGGTGTTGCCATATATCTACGATCATGTTTGCTATTATAAGTATGTCGCAACAACCACCACCGCCTGATGCCGGTGAGTAACGCTTTTAACACCGTAGACTTTGACATTTTACTTTCGATGCTCCGTTCTTTTAACATATCTCCTACGGTAATGAAGTGGTTTCGTAGTTACCTGTGTGGCTGCCGACAACGTATACAAATTGATGATGACGTATCCAGTTGGTGCAATACTAGTGACGGAGTGCCCCTGGGTGGCGTTCTCTCTCCCCTCCTCTTTGTAATTTTTATAAATACTATCTCAAATCAACTTACTTCTTCCTACCACCTTTACGCAGACGATCTCCAAATCTATACACAGGCACCCCTGGAACAGCTATCGAAGGCGGTGGATGCCATAAATAAAGATTTGTTAAAAATATCTTCATGGAGTAGTTCATATGGGCTACAATTCAATCCTTCAAAAACACAAATCATAATAATTGGCAGCCCAAAAACAACACCGAAAATAAATTTTGTATTGAACGGGATTTCGCGCGGCACTATATTACAACTAAAAGGTTAGTATACCATTTTATTCCTCGACGTTTCGACAGGGTTGCACCTGTCGTGGTCCCGAGGCAACTGATGCACGTAGGCATGAGCGACCGCTATGCACCGAGAGTTTTTAATGTACCCTCGGAATTGTTATTTTTTGGAAACACACAACACTGACCGTATCCGCGGACGCGTTCACTGATCTATTGCGGGACTTTAAGGTATTAATTATCGGATTCCAAGATATTGAAAGCTTATATCCGTCTTCCCGGATGAAAGCTTTGTGCTTTTATAATTTCAATTGCTTCCCGAACCATCCTTGGGTAGCAATGTCGGTCAGTTGACAGGACTTTTGGCGTATGTAGCTCAATCCAATGTATGGGTCCCTCATTCAGTAAGTGCTCGGCAATCGCGGATTTATTTGTTCGCAGGTTTTTAACTGCAGCTATGTGCTCCCTGACCCTTTCGGCAATGGTTCTTTTTGATTAGCCGATGTATGAGCTTCCACAGCTACAGTCAATTTTATAAACCCCTGGTGTCTGAAATGGAACTACATCCTTTGGAGTCCGTATCACGTTTGCTACTTTAGTGGCTGGAATATATACCGACTTAATGGAGAATCTTATGTACGGTAGAAACGCTGGCTGTCGATCTACTCCCTTCGGCCTTACCTTTGGTCTATGCTGCCGCTTCTTCGGCTTATTGACCCTATAGCCATTCCTTTCCAGAACCCTTGTTATGTAAGTTCCGCTCCAAGGTGCTCTGGATCACACAGATCATGAGTTCTGTTGACAAGCGACGTCATGACGGATACCAACTTGTTAGGATGATGGTGTGAGGAGGCAATAAGATACCGGTCTGTGTGTGTGGGCTTTCTGTAAACAGAGTGCGAGAGCGTACCGTCAGGAAGTGTTTCGAAGAGGACATCGAGAAACGGGAGCCGCCTGTCTTTTTGTATCTCCACTGTATAACTCGTTTTTGAGTGAATGGAGTTTAGATATTCTAAATATTGTCTTGCTTGGCTTTCGTTGTCTCTGAATATACAAAAGATGTCGTCTACATATATTTTCCACAACATAACTGCTTCTGAGTTATGACTCATGGCGTTCTGCTCAAAGTACTCCATCCACATATTAGCTACAACAGGTGCAACAGGGCTACCGATTGCAACGCCATCTATTTGGAGGTAATACTGTCCATTGTAGACAAAGTAGTTGTAGTTAAAAACCTGCGAACAAATAAATCTGCGATTGCCGAGCACTTACTGGGACCACGACAGGTGCAACCCTGGCGAAACGTCGAGGAATAAAAAGGTATACTAACCTTTTAGTTGTAATATAGTGCCGCGCGAAATCCCGTTCAATACGAAATTATGAGTTCAACGCGTGTTAGTTTAAAACAAATGTTACCGAAAATAAATTGGTCGCAAATTCCACACTTAGTTTTTGATGGTACAGCCATTTCTGTTCGCGATAAGGTCAAGAATCTGGGTATTATTATTGATTCCAATTTATCATGGAGTCCTCAGCTGCAGGAGGTAAGTAGGAAGATGTTCGCTTCCGCAGGTTCCATAAGGAGACTGCAGCGTTTTCTTCCTAGAGCTACAAAAATTGCGCATGCAAACTCCATGCTTCTTCCAATCCTTGATTATGCAGATGTCAGTTACTTAGATCTCGCCGAAAGCCAATTAGAGAAACTTGAGCGTCTCCAAAATGTTTGCCTACGATTCATATTTGGCTTGCGCAAGTATGATCACGTTTCACAGTTTCGTACACAGCTTAAGTGGTTACCTAAACGACTTCGCCGGAATACTCATATTCTATCCTTGTTATATAATATTTTGTTTAACCCATCGACACCGTCCTATTTAAAAGGAACGTTTTAAGTTCCTACATGATACGCATGACAGATGTTGGAGGTCATCAGAAAGCTTAGAATTAAAAATGCCACCAAATTCCACAAAAAACGCTTGTGAAATAAATTGTCACTGGCTATTAGACAAACTGAGACACTGCAAAAGTTTAAATCAGCTGTTAAAAGCTATTACTTTAACCCTTAATTCGACGGAGTTTTGTTTTAAATTAAATTTATAAAATTGTTATAGATTTTGGTTTGTAGCTTATATGAGACCCTAGGAAAAATAAATAAAAAAACCTAACGGTTACAGTTTCCTGAAAAGCCTACGTCCACTATAATGGACATTATCAAATTCGTAAGAAATTGATGCATTCCAACCATGTGCAGTATACTTCCCATTATCAAAAAATAATAATAAGAGAAACTTGTGGTTCCGTAGGAAATTATTTATTATATTTTGGTAAATTAGTCTCATAGTTACAATGGCTTACGCTTACAATACTAGTAGTAACTCTGTAATCTTATAAGTATAAAAATCTCACCTATGTTTTGAACATAATAATTAGTCATCTAAAAGTCTTTATAATAATCAACATTTAGTTTATAAAATAATCAGCCTTACAGTTTTTAAGAATAAGTATCAAAAATATCAGTGTAGACAAAACCTTTCATCGTTTTTAGTCTCTGGCTTAACCTTCTTACTTATTGTGAAAATTGTAGAAGCAATTTCTTTTGAGCACTAAGCACAACCTCTGCTTGCATTTGGAACAATGCATGTTTGTTTTATTGTTCTTGCAGAACTTACAACGTCCACATGTCGTATACAACGTCCACATGTCGTATATTCAGGCCAGTGGTTGTACCCATCGTAACGCACAGAAACTGGGGGCCTCGGTGCACTTGGGTTTTGGATCAGCGCTTTTTTCGGTAGAGCACTGGGTGGTTCTGTTTCAATCGATCTTCCTTTCTGTCTCAGTTCGACTGCCAACCTCTGTCTGAATTTTTTTAGACTTATGTTTTACAGGCTCTTTATGCTGCATTTTCTCCTGTAGAGCAGCCAAGCGTTGTTAACCGATATATCTAACATTTGGCCAAAGATGTTCATGTACCAACGACGGCTCTTGAAATATGTTCTGTAGAGAGCTATCAGCATGTCGCACAGATCAACACCTCCCATATGTTGATTGTAGTATCTAACTAACTGCGGACACGTGAAACCAAGTTTTTTTTTCTGTTCTTTGCTCCATTTCTTGACTTCTTGAACTGGGTAAGCATCTGCATACGAACAAGCTAAAGTTACTACTTTATTGTCGTACCATTTGACAATAGCGATCTTCTTATCTTATACGACTTGACTAAAAGAACCTCTGCCTCTTTTCTTTAGTTCTTTGTCACTTAACAGTCCTTTGCTGCAACCTTTCAATCTGTTTTGCCTTATAGTTCCGAGACTAAAAATTCCTCGATGTTCACGTAGATACCAGATCAAGTCGAACGTTGTGAAATAGTTATCGAAATAACCAGCACATCCTGGAGTCTGAATTGTCTTGCAAAGGGCTATTACCAATTTAGCACCTAGTGTCATCTGCTCTTCCTCCTCACTAAAATTGATATATCGGAAAGTGTCATCGCCGCCGTATAATAGAAAATCATAGACGATTCCAGACGCACCAGCGCGTACTACGTTCTTGAATCACCATTTGTTAGGTTTCATAGGGTTATACTGTCTTCGGTTTCCTGCTTTAGTACCCTTGTATGGTATTGTCATCTCATCGATGATATACTTGGTCTCTTTTTCCGTTGCGAGGCAGTTTCTCCTTATTGTTTCAATTAAGGGTCGTATCTTGCAATATCTATCGTCATCCGAAATGGCGTTGTCCACAAAGTGAATGTTGCGTCGAATCAGCTCGAACCGTTTTAATGGCAAGACGTCAGCCACTTGAGCATATCTAAATTCTGTCGACCAATAGTCAAGATAGGAAGGCATGTTCACTATGCCCATGATAAGAAGAATCGCGAGAAAGTCTTTCAACTCCTCGATGGTTATTTGTATACATTTGCCCGTTCTTTGGATTGAGTACAAGTTCGTGTTATCAACGATATCAACAAGTATATCTGGAGAGAAGAACCGATGAAGAAATTCCAATGGAGAGTCCGTATCCGGTAATTCAAACACATAGTCGTTTGAGGGAATGTCAGCCTTATGTCTGAATTGTCCTTTTTTCCATTTGTAGCTCACAGTGAGTGTTTTTCTTTGCTTTGCTTGGAGATTTGGCACGGCTTGTATTGGTACCTTCCTTTTACGCCTGGTTATTCGCGATGTTGATGGACTAACAACAGTCGAAACATCTGATGACGGCACCGACAATAAAGAAGCCAAGCTTGGTATAGCATTGTAATTTATTTCACCAGTCGGTTGTACCACGTTGTTGATAACAGGGGTCAACGGAGGACCCTCATAATTTAAGTTTTTTTCGACCTCTAATACAGGATTGTTCTCGCTGCTCCTGACGCTAGGATTGTCCTCTGTTTGAATATTTTCTGTCTCCATTAAAGTATCATATTCAAAGTTAGTCTGATCGCTGTCGGTTGAACTATTGCATTGTGTATCATTTACGAAGTCGTCTAACATATTCATACGCAGTATGCCTGAATCGATGGAAGGGCAGGGTGAAGAGGACAACTCTTCAGTTCTAGCAAATTCCTCTTCATTTTCAGGTTCAAAACCAGTATCTATATCAGAAGGATCATTTTCAGGCGGCACCAATGCTACTATGCGTTTTCCTCTAGACTTGAAATTCTGAAAAAGAAAAAATAGAAATGCACAATATTTTATCTGCGGATCCCTAAATTAGTAATATAAGAAATAACAAAATTGAATTTTCTAACAATACAACATCGGGAAGAATACTGGACACACGATTTTACATTTAGTTTTCTACTACTTTGACAAAGGGCAGAATACTGGACATAGTATTTAGCAGTTATTTTACAAATAATTTGAGGACGGGAAGCATACTGGACAAACAAGTTTTGGGTGTTGTAGAAACCAGACAAAACTCAGTGAGATAATCAAAGCATTATAAATAGCTTCCTAGGTATATTATCTGTAGTTTTCAATGATAATACATCAAAATACGCTGTAAAACAATGAATAAAATGAAACTTACTGAGAGCCCTCGCAGCGCGTCTCGCCTTCCCGCCATCTCGCCGGTGACTGCTCGTGTCCCGTCGATGTGAGTGAGTTGCCGATTTTTGACAGCGTAGTTAGATAGTTTAGAATGCAATTATACACCTTGACTTCAAGGTATACGGTCTAATTTTCTATGTAGATTTTTTAAAAATCAACGTGTAGTATACTGCACAGATTCGAATTAAGGGTTAACAAGCAATAGATAAAAATATTATACATTACATAGGAACACATATAATAGGTACTTTAATACTTGTATATATTATTTATATATTTAAATATTTGTATGTATAGATTTATATTATTTAATTTGTAAGTATATTACTATATTAGTATTTGTTTTTTGTTTTTATAATTATAAGTATTTTATTTTATTTCTTAATACTTATTTTGATTTAATTATTAAGTATTGTATTATATATATATTAAAATAAATATCCATCACGCCTTATCCCCGAAGGGGTGGCAGAGGCATATTATATGCCCACTTTTCACCGTGTGGATTCCTGTACCACGTAATAGGTGGTGAGCCCATTGCCGTGTTGAAATGTACAGACGCAGGTTGTGGGTACCTGCTGTTGATTTTTTTCAAGCCGCCCTAATAAGGCCTTCAACCAGGCTTAACGACTGCCATTTTACTGGCAACCGGGACCAACGGCTTAACGTGCCTTCCGAAGCACGGAAACGCTCGCAAATGTAAATGCCACAAAGTGGTCACCCATCCGAGGACCAGCCATAGTGAAAACTGAGACCGCGGGGCCACGAGCGCTTCTATATATATATTACTTCTATATAACTTGACGCCAACAACTACCAGTTAGTTCCTAGCAATATATTTTTTCCATCCAAAGGATGCCTGGCAGAAATTGCTTTAAGCGATAAGGCCACCCATTGTACTGCTATTTTTGTATCAAATTTCTACATCATAATACTGTCCCGGCGTACAATAAAGTGTATAATAAATAAATAATAAATAAGTGTTAGATGCCGTTGTATAATATTTTCGTCTTTATAATTCTTAGGGAACAGATTCCTGGAAATCCTGATTTGAATGATGCATAGGTATTTTGTTCGTTTCTGTATTCATTATTTGTGTAATTGACACGTCTTGAACTCGCGGTACGCATCGTAACATCGGTGTTTAAACCCGACTGTTGTGCTTGCGTAGCAAAAGGCGATGGACATGGTGTATGATACACGTGCAGTTGGCTCTGTTGTGCAACCGGCATCAATGGCCTACTTTCCTGAGGTGACGAATATTTGTTATTATAACTATTTCTGCGATTATAATTACTGAAATAATTGCGACTGTCCTGCTGTCTAGAGTTCATAAACTGATGCGAACTGTTTGGTGTAAATGGTGTCTTCGCGATGTTGTTCGGTGCATGTGTCTTTGATAGGGTCTGTGAAATATTACGCTTGTTATTAGAACTAGAAAAATTAGATCGATTTGTTTTATTAATATTGCGACGCTCGTTTGTTTTGGAGTTGTACAATGAATTGAATAGGAAATTCTGTTCTTTTAAACACTATTTTTAAAGCATATTATATGCAAGAAACGTCTCGCAAACGAACTAATCGCACCAGATACTGTGGCAAATTATATAAAAATACATTAAAGGCTCTATTATTATAAATTATTCGCTTTGCCCTACGTAAAGCTTCATCAGCGATACATTCTGATAGCTTGGCAAATAGTATACTTCTCATATGTTGAACTCTGTGACAAAAAACCGCGTAGCTCTCGCCCTTATTAATTCTACACGTCTCCAACTCCAATGCTAGACATTCTTAGGTACGTGGGTCACCAAAGTGCTGGCTGAGTAAATGTTTTAATTGTTGCCAGTTCTCTATGGAGTCCCTTCTTTCACCTATCAAATTAGCTGCTTCGCCTGATAATCTACTTGTAAGAACATGGAATAAATATTCGTTTTGTTTTGCAATACCGGAAAACGAATATAAAATGTACTCGTATTTTTTTATAAACAACGTGAGAGTTCGCGCATCGCCACTAAATATATAGGGATGATCTTAACCATTTCCTGTCGGACACGGACTATTTCTTCTATTGTATAAAATATAGTACCTAACTAATTCGAAATAAAACTGCAAGAAATTTGTACCTAAATAAACATTCAAAAATACTAGTAATCTATGCAAATATTATTACGGCGTTGTCCAATCCCTAATAATACACACAACATAAAATTACAATAAGGTGGAATTCAATAGAATCAAAAACGGCTATCTGTACTTTCACAGTTTTTAGTAAACAAATAAAAACGTTTAAAGAGTTGTAAAATGGCACTAAACAATTATTTTTGTCACTATGACATTAGTATTTAATTGTAAATAATAATTTACACATTTTTTTTTTTAATATGAGTGCTTTTTTTTTTAAATATAACCGTTTAATTTATGTAGGTATCCGCATTTGATACTAAATGTTGAAGATAGCCATATTTGATCCCAATCTTACTACAGATAGCCATCTTTGAAACTGAGATATTGACTGATAGCCATATTTGATTGTAATTGATAATAGGGTTGTCAAAACTATAACTAGTATTTAATGAATTCAAAATTGAGTATAATATGAATTTATTGAAAAAATATATTTTTAGGGTAATATGACGGAAATTTGTTAACTAGGGTTAAATTAACAAAAACTACGTAATCAGCTTTTATTTGTTTCCTTACATTATAATTGAAGTTAATAATTAAATTCGAAGGCCTCCAGTATCTTCAATTAATTCGTCGCAGTAACCATCTTCAACTTCTTCATTTGAAGGAGAAGAATTTTTTAATTCAAGTAAAGAATTTAAATTAGGCCATTCCCCAAAATGCTTAGACAGCAGAGATTTTACATCTCGCAATTTGTTTTTGTTGACAGGCACAACGTTTGGTAATGGTTCTGGATTAATCATTAATATTGTTTTACCACGCTGACACACGTTTGCCGGTGTAGCGAGATCGCTTTTATAATAAAGTTCGCCTCTAATAAGCACATTGCCTGATGCCTTTGTTCTTCTTAAAATGAATCGTTTACATACCTTAAATTTTAAAGGCCAGCTAGTTGTTGCTTTTAGAATACTTTTCACACTGCTTCGCCAGTCCTTTACGGGGCAATCATCACCAAATTTTATAATTGTAGACGTTTCCGATATAATGTCTGAAATCTCCTTAGGCTGTAAAATAACTTCTAACTTTTTAAGTTTTTTTTCTATGATTCCAAATGACCTATCAGCGGGCATATACGAGCGGCCCGTCACTGGGTATACGATTTCAATTGTTGTGATGCTTACATTGTCTAATAGCCATTGGGCGCAAGCACCAACCACTATACAATTTTTATTTTGGCCGCCACAGCCGTCTGTCTCCTAACGAATAGTATGTATTCCACTTTTGTCGGTTGCTGTAAGACGATGAAATACCGCTGATGCTACTAGATTGGAGTCTTTAGCAAATTCGTTTTCTGTGCAAGCATAAGCAAAACTCGTTCTTTTGCAAGCGGAAGCTGCGAAGAACCCTCCACCATGGTAAAATTGTAATAATATAATTGCCTACTTTGACGCATTTAAGTTTTTGTATAAAACTGTGAATTGATGTTTTTTGATCAGCGTATTTTCGTATTTTACGATTTCCACCACATCCTACGTCAGAGACCTGTCCAACGTAAAAGAATCGCTGCATCACATAGGCTATTCTATGCTTTGTGACTTGAAATATACTCATAAAAAGCTTTTTGCATATGGGAATTTTCTTATTATTTAAATATACAGAAAATTTCATAGTCGTCTGCTTTTTGCCCTTAAAACCAATTCTGTGTTTAGTAGGGTCAATTGTACACAGTTTCAAAATCATAGAATCCTGGGACTGTTTATCTGGGCGAGAATAAAACTTTGGGTGGAGTTGTATTATTTGACAGTACACATTTGAATACTGTAAAGCCTCTGTATCATGACTACATACTCTTTACTTTGTGGTAATCCTTTCGAAGAATTCCTAAAACAAACTTACAATTTAAGTATTACATCTTCATTTTATCAGTCAGGCGTGACAACTAATACACAGACAGACAAAGTTTAGGAGCTACAATGGAACACCATCATCACCACACCAACCTATTGTTCCACTGTAGGGCACAAACCTTCTCCATGAATGATGACTACATACGATGAACGGGCCATAACCTACCACGCGGGCCTGATACGGATTGGTGGGTGTTAATGATTGCCAGAGAAACCAGGACCAACGGCTTTTCGAAGCACGGAACAACGGAACCTATATATGTACAAGCATCGGTAGGTTCATACATTCACTCTTCCCTCTCGCTCTTGTTGGTTTAACTTTGTATTCCCAGCTCGTGAATTGGTTTATGTGATATTTTAGTGATTGTGTTTCGGTAACACGTAAGTTAAACTTGGTTTTATTGTCGTTAATCGCGTAAATATTGCTATTTATCAATCGGTAAGTTTTTTTGATTTTCATTCTAAAGTGTGGGTATCAGTGAATTAAGTTGCGCCGATAATTTTATTGTTTACACTTTATTTAGACACTTCTTTTTTATTTGTGCTGTATAATTTTTTAATTATTTACGAGGGAGTGTTCCCCCGTATTTGGCGATGTGGCTATATTCGGATTATTCCTAAAAAAGGCGACAAGCCGCCAGATGACCCTAAGTCGTACCGACCGATCACATTGTTGCCCTCCTTGGGAAAGCTTTTAGAGCGTCTCGTAGTAGCTCCTGCCGGGCGGTATTAAATTTCACGAAAATCAATTTGGATTTACAGTAGGAAAATCTACTATTGACGCAGCGATATCAGTGCGAAAAACTGTCACTTCATCGGTTTCTCAATATGTGCTGGCCATCTTCCTAGATATTTCCGGGGCTTTCGATAAAGCTTGGTGGGCAATGCTATTAATGAAATTAAAGTCTCGCGGTTGCTATAGAAATATTTACTCTCTTATTTATTCATATTTTTCACAAGGTACAACAACTTTAAAATTAGGTCATTATTCTGCTACCAAAACGTTAACAATAGGCTGTCCTCAGGGGTCTGTGCTAGGCCCACACTTGTGGAACTTAGGATATGATGACTTTTTCAGTTTACCATTACCGGAGGGCTGTTCAATGACAGGATACGCCGATGACGGTATGTTGCTCGTTCAGTCGAATACTCGTGCGGGACTCGAGAGCTTGGCCTATTTTAAATTTTTCTTAAAATCGTGTTTGCGCGATTTTAGAGAGAAATTTTGCATTCGTTGATCACATAAAAACTGTAGGTGAAAAGGCTAAAAATAGCTTCTATGCGTTGTCGAGAATATCTACTGCTACATGGGGACTTTCGTTCAAAACACTGAAGGTCGTTTACGGGGCCACTTATCTAGGCTGTATGTGTTACGGGCGCCGGTATGGGCAGATAAGGCTACTATTGGTGCTGCACGTTTAAACTTACTGCAAAGTTAACGCCTTGCATTGATATTTTTATGCAAGGCCTACAGGACGGTTAGCACGGAGGCTCTGCTGGTGATGGCAGGGGTTCTCCCGGTTAACCTCGAAATTCAGAGACGCGCGGCTTTATACTATTCGGCTAAGGATGGCATGGATGATAGGTTTTTGTTAGAAAGAGATCGCCATAGAATTGGCAGACTGTATCGTGATAATGTACGTGAAGAACTTTTAGACCAATGGCAGCTGCGTTGGAACACTTCCATCAAAGGGCGCCACCTCTACCAGACTTTCCCAGACGTTCGTGAACGCCTGGGAATGTCCTGGCTGGAGGTTGATCACTGTGTTGCTCAATTTCTTACGGGACATGGTAACTTTAGGAGCAAATTACATTCGTTTAAGCTGGTTGAGTCACCGTTCTGTCAGTGTTCAACTGCTGACGCCAAATATGATCAGACCGCCTATCATATACTTTGGGAGTGTAGCATTTGGCAAAATGAGCGATATAATATGCTTAATTGTTTACAAGTAACGTCGGGAGTAGTTTACTATTTTCGTGCTTTTAAACGTTTCTGCCATACATATTACTGGAATCAAACATAGCTCACATAGGACACGTAATAAACTATTACCGTGGTGCTTCCCTATTTCTATAGGATTTACACCTAGTTGCTTTCCAGGTCTCCCGCTTTGCAAAGGAGGGAAGATGCATTACGTTCTTTTCTTACTTTCTCACATTATATATTCTGATTAATTTCGTTGCGGGTTCCAAGACATTCTAACTTCTCCTTGGTGTAACTTTTCTGGTGTTTTGGTCATTGCTGTAGATCCTAGTTTACAGGAGTCACAGTAATGGGAATGTGGGTGAGATTAGTCCCATTAAAAAAAAAGGTACATAGGTACATACATTAACTGCTAATAATGACCCTCTCTTTTGGTCTTGGCGTAAAAATAATATGCGGTTAGACTGCTAACAATATAAACTGCTAATATAATAATATGCTATTTTATTTGTATAGATAAATAATATTTGATAAATTAATAAAATTTCCTATTTTTATCCATGTTATTGAATTTCTCATTTTTTATGTGACAGCCCTAGTATATGTACTAACCTTAATCTTTTCTTCACATTTCTTTTCTAAACTTGTGTTGGGTTTATATCCATTATTATGATTTTCACAAAATAATGAAGTTTTCTGTGCCAAAAACTTAAATAAACTAATAAAATCGAGTCACGAAATACGAACAAAATGCTAAGAGACGCCATTTAACAAAACATTAAAATGAATGCCTGTGATTGGTTGATGTCATAAGATAGCCAGATTTGAATCTAAACGTTTTCAGTTGGCCCGATATGATTCTAACTAGATATTGATAGAACTAGATATGAAAGTAGTAGTTAGAATTAATTTATAGTATATTTCCCGTTAGGGCCAAAAGTAGTTGTAGTCAGGGTCGCGGGTGTTGAATTTAGATTGGAAACCGTTAGGGGGACTCTGCCGCGAGAGGCCGCGGAATCTGGACTTATCTGAGGGAGGGCCAGGTGATCTTCCACGGGTCGGATGTTGTTCCTCTAGCAGTCGTAGTAGGTTCTCCGGCTAGGCGATGGCTTCCACTCCCGGTCTAGGCGCGACCAGAAGGAGCCTCGGAGCAGCTCTCAGCCAACAGGTAGTAGGTAGTAGTGGTGGAACCGTAAAGGTTCAACCGTAACAAAGGACCCTGGAAGACAGAAGCCCGAGGTAAGAACCTCAGCCGGAAACCTAAAAGGCTTCCAGCCTCTCCTCAGGCCCAGGTTGGCTGGAGAGGCGGGAAGTCTTACATATAGGTTGATAGGTTGTAGGTGGTAGATCCATAGAATTCAATTTAATAAGGGTTGGTTGGCACACTAGTGAAAATTAAAGCTTTAAACGTATTCCTACCCACTTATAGCTATAGCTGAAAATTAGCGATTGTAATAGATTTAGCAATGATAAAAATAGCTATTAATTGCGGTAATACATACGCTGAAAAGGAAATAGGTAAGAACACTATAGATAGAATTAGATTTAAACACTCCTTTCTGTAGGAAACAAAAGCTAGTACGGATGATTGATTATAATTAGAAACTTACCGCGATATTCCGGGTCCAATATTTTAACAAATATTTTATAAATTTATATAGTTTTAGGATAAATAAATTTAAATACTTTATTTTATAATTCTATTTTTTCGAGACTATTGTGTGGTAGAACACAGTATCGTAATTGACAAATCTAGGTTGTTCGCGAAACTTCCTGTCAACTGCTTATATAGGGCCCAGGGGTGGATCGAAGCGCGGGAGACGGGTTCTCGAACTCCCACTCCACGCTTATACGGGAGTAACTTCAATGCCGCATTCGTCCGATAGATGGCGTTAGTCGTATGACGGCGCGGCTCGACCACGCATCATTACAGTATCCCCCCCATAAGAAAGCATTTTGCCATGGTGAAGCCGTGGCAAAATGCGTGCGTCCGTTCTCGGACGCCCTAACCTAAACATCCCTTCATGCAGACCATTCATACTTCTCTTCCATCCTTCATCTGCATCTCGCCACGTTCATGTACCCAAACATTCACCCATTCATATAGAGAGAAATACTCATCACATTTTTGAGTACGCTCGACCTTACATACTAGTGGGAGTTAGATTTTGGGTAAGTTCGAAATGTCGGCATTACACCAAATCACCAAGTCACGATCCGGAGTGTTAGTGTTCGTGGCCAATGTGCAGCCACGAGACTGGTACCTTTGGGCTGCAGACTACCACTCTTCAACTAAATGAGTTGCACTCATTCGCAACAAACGTACCGCTCGCGGTACACAATGGACCACAAACACGTCGCAACCAAGATCGCGACTGTGGCATGCTATGATTTGACATATTTAATGAAAAATTTCCACTATAAAATATGAAGAAAAAAAAAATATAATTTCTGTGATGTAGGTAAATGCAAGTTGAAATTCGAAAGAAACTATTAAATATGTATTGGAAACGATAATAAAAGTGGTTTCTATCTGAAAACCTTTAAGTGATAAGAGCTGGTAAGACCTCTAACCCACCAGATTGTTTCTTAGATATAGTAGAAATAATTATTTGTGAAGTTTTATAATTAATTTATAGGAGTTTAATAATAAAATACAAAGTAGAATATTAGTAAGTGTGTTGTGAGAAGTGTATAGTGTGAGATGATGTGGTGGCTGGTGTAGCTTAGTAGATGGTCTACCGGTGTAGTCCGGTGACCAGAATAGAAAAACGTGAGTCGCTTAGAAAAGCGCACTCCCTAAACACTTTTGTAGCTTTGATTTTGCATTGTTAAAATTGTAAGATTGTAGCATTTCTTTTTAACTTTTCACCAGTGTGTACGAAGACAATATCCTGTGGTTGTTTATACAAAACTTAACATAAATTAACACTTTAAACATTATTTTATTTAGTTTGATTTGTTACTACGGCAACATTGTTACCATGGTAACATGTGGTAATAAACTCGTTTAATATTTTAAAATCTTTACAAAATTTATAAAATTTATCTAATTCTTCTGGGAAATTAGCACGTTGGACTCTTCGTTTATAATGCTTTGATTTTCATCTGAAACATAAGAGAAACTGTCACCATTTTATTTTTCATTTTGGAGCGGCTTAAGAGGAAAATGGAACGTTTTAGATTTTAAAGTGTAGTTTTATATCTGTATGTGTTTTTATATAAAATTGTTTAATCTTATTTTTTTTTAAAATTGTAATTTTTATTGCTTTTTTTTTTCATTGATGTCTTGAAAAATATTTTTACTTATCATTTAACATTAAGTTCATTGTAAATACTTCACAAGTTTTACTTTTTCCTAAAACTTTTGGCATTTTTCCTTTCTTTTTTTTCTTTTTTCTTTGCAGTGCGGTACACAACTCTTTAAATAAGCCATTGTGTATCGTTTTTAATACTTGAACTTAGCTTCTTGAAAAGGCAATTATGCTTTGAACCTTGACTACTTTTCTTAAGCTGGAAAGCTTTATTTTTAATACTTGAACTACTTGAAACTTGAAGGCTTTTCTTAAGCAATTATGCTTTCAAACCTTGACTGCTTTTCTTAAGCTGGGAAAGCTTTGTAAATATTTCTTTTAATTTTAACGGATTTTAAAAAAGGTGCGGATTACGACACCTAATTTAAATAAATAAGCCAAGTGGAGTATGAGTCATAGAATGTGAACCATATCCCCTAAGTATGTTAGTGATGTATGATTGAGGGAGTATGAAATGTGGGTTGATGAAAGGTGTATGAAAGATGAAGGTTTTTCTTTTACAGCATCGAAATTTTCTGTTGTTAATTTTCAGGGGTTATCGGGTAACGTAATTTATATCTCTTGTAAAACTTTCTGTACCACTGTAAATAGTCATATAGGTTAATTTTAGCTGGTCAATGCCTTCTTACTTATAAACAAAATTTTTTCATTACAATCAAAAATTTTCCGGGGTTGTCGGGGAAATGTAATGTAACATTTTTTACTTACTTTTTTTTAATTAAATCTTTTATTATTCATTCTCTCAAATTATTTGCATGGCCATTATCTGTAGCATTCCTAGGCCTTTATATTTCGAAAGTTTTTAATGTTTGTTTACCTTTTGTAATTTTTTATGTCAGTTAATGACAAGCCTAGATTTTATTTTTAATTTATTGTTAGAGCTGCCTGTAGGTTAGGTTGTTTAGATATTAGACCTTGTTATAAATTTAGAAAATATGTTTAGAATTATATTGTTTAAATTTTGAAATGCTCTGTTAAAGAAGGGAGCCGGGGCCGTCAGATGAGTCTACTTTTGGTGCTCACCTTGAGAGGAGGTGCTGGAATAAGTGCTGAGTGTGAGGGTTGTGCCCTCCAGAAATAGTGAAGTGATGGTCTGCAGTGTTGTGTGCTATTAACCGGCTCTGTGAAAGACGCCGACCGCTCGTTAGTTTCAGCCCTCTACCTGCCTGAATTCGCGACCAGCTTCTCCGAGGTCGGCGACGTGGAGGCCTTGAGGGGATTTGAGGCCTCCTTCTCAGCGACGTGGAGGCCAACTCGAGGCCCCCTTCCTAGCAACGTGGAGGCCTACTCGAGGCCCCATCTTAGCAGCTGTTCTTGAAGAATCAAGACCTTAATTTACTTCCGGCTTTCCTTGGTTTTATTTTCTTAACATTTTTATATTATATGAAATCAACTTTACCTTTTCTCCTTTTTCTTTTACTTTTCCTTTTAAGCCAGGACTCCTCCAGTCCTGGTGATAGCTTTCTCCTTAACTTTACCTTTTTCCCCTCCCGGAAAATAGTATCGTTACAATGCTCCGTGAATTACTGCTTGGCTGCTTCTGTCACCAGTGGCTCCTTCATAAATTTATTTGTTCGGAATCCTTGCTGAACCGTAGAGACGGACGTCAGATGCTTCAGTAGACTTGGATACGTAACACACTGACTACAAGGCTTCTGTCCTCAGCGCCAATTAAGTTACCGACAGCAAAGTTATTTAAAAATAATACTTTATTCAGAGTGACAGAGTTACAGCTAGTACAATAATTAATTAATTTTACTAAATATTCGTCTTATATACTATTTATAGCTAATTCAGCATTTTACCAAATTACGTTTTGTTTCAAAGCGACTTGCTATTGTGTGTTTGAGAGTAGTGACAGTAAACGGATATTTATTTTGTTTCACGATGAGCTCGGCCAAAAAACGCATACATATATATAAAATCAAATCAAAACATATAAAAAAAAATAAATATCCATCACGCCTTATCCCCGAAGGGGTGGCAGAGGCATATTATATGCCCACTTTTCACCGTGTGGATTCCTGTCCCACGTAATAGGTAGTGAGCCCATTGCCGTGTTGAAAATAGACAGACGCAGGTTGTGGCTACCTGCTGTTGAAATTTTCAAATTTTCATTTTACTGGCAACCGGGACCAACGGCTTAACGTGCCTTCCGAAGCACGGAAACGCTCGCAAATATAAATGCCACAAAGTGGTCACCCATCCGAGGACCAGCCATAGTGTAAGTTGCGTAACTCAGTGATCGTATGACATATTGATGATTATATTAAATACGGTTTTGTTTCTATGTATTATTGACCAATGATGCCATGAGTCCTTCGCGTCTGGAACGACATTTGTCAACAGAACACAGCGCTTAAAAAGACAAACCGAAGGAGATTTTTGTTTCAAAATCTGCAAGTTGGATAGTACTGGATCCTTTGCTCAGTCATCTGAGATAGTGCTCGAAGCATCATATGAATTGTCGCTACCATCATTGCAAACGCCAAAAAAGCCATACTATCGGAGAAACACTCGTCAAACACTGCTTACTGAAGGCAGCAGATATCGTTCTTGGACCAGAAACTAAACAAAAAATTTCCAGCAATTATGGTAGTACCACCGGTAGTACCACGGGTAAGTACTGATGTTATGTACCCTGGGTTTGACTATATCCCCATCTAAAAGTAAATTTTGTGTTTTTAAAAGAGGTCGCTGTAGGAAGCCTATAAATTTCAAAATAAATAATCAACCATCATCTGTCGTCAAACACATCAAATATTTGGGTTTGTGGCTGGATAGTTCTCTGAGATGGGGTAAACACATAAATGAAACTATACATAAAGTTTCTAAACATATAAATCTCCTGAAAATTTTATCAGGGCCTGGTTGGGGTGTTCATCAAAAGCACTTAAGACGTTTGTACAAGCTATCATTCGCAGCAGAATTGACTACGCTAGTGTCCTTTACGACAATAGTTGCAAGTCTAATTTATTGAAGCTAGATGGAAAACCGAACCACGCCTTACGTGTCCTAGGTGGCTTTATTAGGAGTACCCCAATTCAAGCTATGGAGAATGAGCTATGTCTTCCGCCCCTTGAATTCCGTAGGAAATTGCTGGCCGGTAAATGTCTGTTAAAATGTCATTTGCAAACAACATCAGTATTGATATCCTAACCCATTTTATCTACTCTCAGTACCGCTTCTTATTGTATAATAACAATAATAATGTAATTATTTTTTTTTTCCCATTCCCTGTTACATTAAAATTCTCAAAGGGCCTCTGCGTTTTGGACCACTATGTCCCCATGTAAGCCTACCAAAAGACCGGGTATCTTCGTATGAAAAAAAAAGGAGATACCCGAGAAGAAGAGACAAATAATAATTTATTACCAACAACATTAACAAATTTAAATTGCCAGTGGCCCCACACTAGGCAAGCCTGTCCTGTGGGTGCCTACTATAATTAACATTTAACTTAATTATTTGGTTAACACTATCTTATGTTTAATTAGAAATATATTACAATTAACTACCATATAGTAATAACTTTTAAAAGAAAAAAAATAATAATACATAAATAATAATAATATATACTTATTACTATTATATAGAGAGTAATAAATAAATAGTTTATATAAGTATACTTATATAAACATAAAATATATTAATATATTTATATATATATAAAGCTTTATATATATAAAGCTGAATGTACCATCAAGTCTTCTGTTTGATTGAATGTTAAGTTCATTAACCATTGTGTAAGTTTTAATTTAGCCTCATGAACTGAACACAGTTTACTATCACACAACTTTGTGACTTTGTTGTACAAATAATGGTCAATATAAAGACTGAAACGTCTGGCGAAGCTTGTTTTAATCGATGGTAATGGAAGTTTGTAAAGACGGACTTTAAGTAAGTCGGAATAATCTTCAGACTTTATGACCGCACGATGTACTTTTAATGTAGTTTGAGAATAAAAAGTTGTCGTACACTTAAAACCCCACTGTCGCTGAAGAGCTTTGTAGTCGGATGCCTAAAAGGTTTCTCCAGCATGGTTTTCAAAACCGACCGATGTGCTATTTCTGCTTGTAGGAGAAATGTTTTTAGTGAACTACGCCAGCAGGTTATGCAATACGTTAACAAAGATTGTGTAAGGGCAAAGTAAAGCTGCTTCAAGACAACTGGTGATGCTGAACGGCGAAGCATTTTTATGATATTTACAGTTTTCCTTACACGAACGGATACAAAATCAATGTGCTCTTTAAAATTAGGGTGTTCATCAAGCTGGATTCCGAGATATTTAATGATATCAGTTTTCTTAATTTCTTTACAGTCACAAAATATCTGGTCTAAACATACATGTAATTTAATACTGGAATTTTGTTTTGGATGTGAAGCCGCGGTTTTATGGAAGCATATGTATTTTGTCTTATTTGCGTTTAGGGTTAATAGATTGTTATCTGTATCATCCCTGACTCTGTCTTCGAAAATGCTTCGTCCCAAGTTGACCCTTCATAAACGATTACTGTGTCATCGGCGTAACAGATTATATCCGCTTCAACACAGTCATGCATGTCGTTCATATAAATGATAAATAAGGTAGGTCCTAAAATGCTTCCTTGCGGTACGCCAAAGTTAACAGTTTTACAGCCACTTCTATAGTCTCCAACTTTAACACACTGCTATCTGTTTGTAAGATATGTTTTAAACCAATTAAGAGCCAACCCTCTCACTCCAAATTGATATTCAAGATTCCGCAAGAGAATTGGTATCGACACGGTGTCAAAGGCTTTTGCTAAATCCAGGAAGATGCCCAAACTTGCTTTCTTTCTATCGAAATGAGACGCTATTGTCGACGTAAGTAAAGAAAGAAAGAAAGAAAAACATTTTATTAAACACACAAAAATTATCCAGTACACTTCTACTTAGCTTTATAATCACAAAAATAATAAGAGAGATGAAAACAGTAGAACCTCACTAGTGTCATAGCAGAATGTGTGCTTAAAAGGCTGCAGTTCAGCTAATGCTACTGATATAATATCCGTAGCGCTGATCTTCCACTGCCGCCAGAGATACCGGGTAGCTATACAGCAGGTAACAAAATTCCTTATGTCTATTTACAGTTTGCCATTCTATGCTTAGGATGTTAAAAAATAAAATCAAAATAAAATGATAAACAATAACAAGTCAGGATTGAATGAAAACTTAAGCATTAAACTGATAAAAAGACGTGCTACGTCGTTCCGGAAACGCTCAGCGAATGACCGGGGAACGATTGTATGCGTAAAGGGTATAGAAGGAGTCACGATAGAAGGAGATCCACATACGAAATCCACGTAAGCAGACCGCTCAATAAACGAAAAGGTCTAAAGCACTCGGACACCCAAACGTACACAACTTATGAATCCGCAGAAAGCGAAAGAAGAAGTAGAAGTATCGTCGCAATTAAGGAGTTCAGAATGCATGTTTATGATTGTACAGCTTTTTGTTTATCTAGAAGTAAACCTTTAAGTCTTGATCTAAAGCACTGTACATTTTTAAGTCGACGAAGAGGAGGAGGAATGTTGTTCCAGATCTTACTTGCAGCATATCTGAAGCTACCCCGAAAAGCCGCTGTTTTATGCAAGGGCACATGCAGATTTATACGCGTCGTTCTTGAGGAATATTTACTACCCTTATTTAGCCAGTTCAGCTTGTAGTAAAGGTACTCAGGCCTCCCCGTCAAACAATGCAGTAGCCAAGTGCATTTCTCTCCTGTAATGCATTCTAAGTTTATTTCTCGCAATGAGATATGGAGTCACATGACTCCTAGGAGGTATATTATAGCAAAAGCGAGCACATGCGTTTAGCACCCGCTGTATTAGGTTAGATGTTTTTACAAAAATCCTAGGGCCATACGCCACATCCAAGTAATTTAATCTTGATAACACCAATGTGTCAACCAATGTTTCACGCAAGTCGATAGAAAGGTAATTACGCAGCTTGTATAGGAGCGATGAATGAATGAATAAAAAAATAATAGTGATGTAAAAAAATAATAGTAATAATAGTAATAATAAACCCCTCGAGGACAGTCGTTATCTTTTATAGGATTAACGCAAACCTATGAGGGCATAGTAGATTCGCTTTTTGAGTCATCCACTTTCTGATATCAACAAAAAATGTATCAGAAAGTTATTAAAAAGCTCACATCCGCAGGGCAGCTTGTGGCGAGCTGAATGTGTGTCGGTCCCGATTCCTCAGAGTTTTGTTGCCACCGGTTAGGATGGGAGAGCAGTGAGAGTGCTACTCCCAGGAGTGCAGCAAATCTCAACTCTGGCTTGCCTTAATTGGCCGGTCAGAGGGAGGGAGCCAGAGCTATATGCTCGGGGGTGGAAGTGTCATTTTCAAGGGCATAACTACGGGGAAGCCCGCTTCGGGCCTGGCCCGCGAAGGTGAAACCGGCGCCGCACATCTCGACACCCCAAGCCGCTCACACCGGTGTTGCCCTCTGTCGCCTTACAGGCTTATCATGCCTACGGTGATTGTTTAGGGGGCCCATCTAGTGAGTTGGCAAGTCACCGTCTGCCAGTATTTTGATTATAATATATTAAAATGGCAGACGCCGTCTTCATCCATAGTTCTAATCACTCAGTTCGTTTAACCTCCAACTCAATAGCCCAATAGTAGTTAGCATATTGTACAATAGTTTAACTCCCATTGGAGATGGTCCATTACCGTTCTTCTACATAAGGCGGACGTGGATTGTCTGCAGTGGGAGTCCCATTCCCTGTTACATTAAAATTCTCAAAAGGCCTCTGCGTGTTGGACCTCTATGTCCCCATGTAAGCCTCCCAAAAGACAGAGTATCTTTGTAAAAAAAAAAAGCAGATACCCGTGAAGAAGAAACAAAGTGATAATAATAATAGTGATGAATCTCGAAGAAGCGAAAGAAGTATGCATGGATCGCGAAGCCTGGCGATCTGTCCTCTCTGACTACCCCGTCAGGGATACAGCGTGAAGATAGTTAGTTTTTTTTTTTTTTTATAGGAGCTTCAAACGGTAAAAACAACCCCTCACGCATTCAGCAATATGTTGCTCAAACCTAAGTTCCTCATCCCTCAAACAAACCCAGATTTCTTGCTTCTTGCACTCGCTGAATAGACCCCATCCACAATAATTACGGGACATCGAGTTTCTATTTGAGCTATTGGTGATTTGAGCCCATTATTAAGTACTTACTTTTATTCCCATTCAGCACGAGATTATGTTGGTGTGCCCACTGAAATATATTATTTAAGTCCTCATTTAACCTCGCTATCGACTCCTCAAAATCCGTGTCCCTAAACGAAATGTAAATCTGAACATCATCAGCATATACATGAAACTTGCAGTGCCTTATTACCTGCGCAATATCCGCACTGTAAAGAATAAACAGCAAGGGAGGCCCCTTGCTGTTTATTTCCAATATATATTATATTATTCCACTATTTCCAATATATATAGTTCTGCCTAGAACGGATCCCTGTGGTACGCCCCTATATATATTGGAAATAGTGGATCTCAAGGTAGATCCATCGTCGTAATTGTAAAACCCGTGCCAGGTCGTCTTCGTTGCGTATTCTGTATGTAGGCTTACCTTCATCCTTTTTACCAGGATACGCCCACTCTTGGTCCAGACGAACTTCCAGTTCATCCGCTTATGTGCCTCACGGACCTTAAATAGTAGCAGCCTTATTATATTTAGTTAATCGTTCGTTTATATAGAATGGTCCCGACTTATCTGCTAGGCCAAATCAGCGCTATTCACTCCACGTCGCACACGCATTTTTTTTTATTAAGTCATCGCGCACCGTACGGCGTACCAGTCTCACCACAAGGAGTCGCGAGCGACCGCTCCTTGCACCGATGCTGCCGCCACCCGTACCACCGCGCACCAACCTAAGACCCACACGCTCCGCATATACTATATCTCGCTCATCAATTGTGACTCTCAGCTTACTAGCTATAACACCAACCACATGCAGCGGATTTTCACCGTTGCTTTCAGGCAAGTTAGTGATCTCCAAGTTGTTTGCGAGCAGCTGTTGGTCCTTATCATTGAGCTCAGACTTGAGCTCCTGTATTACGCTATCTAGTCGCCCAGAAGAGTCATAACCGACTTCAAACTTGCTCTCTAATATGTTTAGCCTATCCTCTAAAGTATTGATACGAGAGGTATTATTATAATAAGGGTTTCACGCAACTCCTGTACGTCCTGACGCAGCAATCTCAACAGTTTTAACTCTTCCTCAAAATCCGCCATGTTCTCACGAAATAGACGCAGTTCGCGGGCAATATCAACGGACACTAGTTCAGCCGCAGGGCTTACAGCGGTGTTGCCACGATTTTCCTTCAGTGTATCCTTTCTAAACTCGTTCTGCAATGACATCCCTTCAGAGGCATTCTTGACAGGAGTTTCCGCTTGATTGTCTCTTGGTCGACTTTTTAAGCACTCCGGACATGACCAGTTAGGTCGCTTGGCCATAGTCTTCGCTCCACCCAAACACGCCATATGATAAGATAGCGCGTAGATGGAACAGGTTGCGCCATCTGTCTTCATAAAGCGACCACAAGCCCTACAGTTAGTCATGATAATGTATAACCACGTAACAGAGTTTAGACAGTACGCAAACTACAACAACAAGTGGTGCCGCGCGACCACAATAGAAGTCACTGTAATAGGTTTGATCTGATGTTGATAATTAAATATTTACTTTGCTGCGGTAGTGTGAGCCAATAGTAATAGATGGCACTATATTCGATATCCTTCAACTACGATCAGCTGATATTGGGTAGATATACACAAGTTTCACAGGAATCTGATCTGTATTCACCCACAAGTGTGAGACGAAATTCGGTAATCTCTTATTAGTCACTATCAATTTGTAATAATGCCCAGACTATGGCTGTGTACTTTAATGCATTAACTTTATAATACCATTAGGACATTTCTCCGACAGTATTTTTAGCCTACGGCTGTCGCACTAAATTGATTTATTTGATAGAGGTGACGTAAGAACTAAATGCGAGATTAGGGTAAACCAGGAACGTCTAGAGCAAGTGAATGAAATTTTGTATTTAGGAAGTATGTTTAGCGCGGATGGAAGATGTGATTCGGATGTAGAACGGCGAGTAGCTGCCGGAAACAAAGTTAACGGTGCTTTGTCCCAGTTAGTAAAGCGACAAAGCATCGTAAAAGAAGCACGAATGGCGATTCATAACGCAGAGCTAGTGCCAACTTTGCTTTACGGTAGTGAAACCTGGGTATGTCAGCAGATACATGAAAGTAAATTGAATGCTGTGGAGATGCGATCACTTCGAAAATTGTGCGGCGTTACCTTGGCCGACCGAATACGTAACGAAGTGATACGCAATATGGCAGGTTTGAATGAAAGTGTCAGCGTTAAGCTGGAAAAGGGCGTGCTCCGTTGGTTTGGACACGTCCAACGAATGAGTGAGGAACGATTGACGAAGAATATATATTGTTCAAAAGTAGAGGGTAGAAGGAGTCAGGGAAGGCCGAGACTTACATATGAAGACCACGTGAGCAGATTGCTCAAAAACGGAAAGGTCAAAAGTACTCGGATACCCAGACGTGCGTGTATGAAGCGATTGATGAATCTCGACGAAGCGAAAGAAGTATGCATGGATCGCGAAGCCTGGCGATCTGTCCTCTCTGACTACCCCGTCAGGGATACAGCGTGAAGATAGTTAAGTTAAGTTTTTAAGTTTTAGAAAAATATATAAATGTGCGCATTCATCATTTATTAAAATTAAAACCAAGACTTTCAAAACGCCAGTTTTTGAATAAATACGTTTTGTTTCAAGGGCAATAAATAATTTTGAATAAAGACTTTTCTTTTATTTCTTATCTGCAATTTTCACAGATACAAACAGATTGGGATCTTTCAAAATTATTTTCTAATGTTCGAGCAGGTGTCATTACAAATAGAATGATTATGAGGTAATTTCATACATTCGTCCCGTGTTATTTGAGTAAGTAAAGACTTGGTACTTGGACTTGGTAAAGTCGCTATCTAAGACGGTATTAATTGAAAAATGTTGTTAGTTTGGAATGGTCCTCGGTAACTTAGATGGTTAAAGCTGCTGACATTGCATGACATGCATTCGTGCAAGCATGAAAAGAATAATGATGTGCAACCGGAACCGGAGGTGCAACCCTAGCCTTTGCACATAATAATTGAACAGCATCAAAACAACACAATTCAATTGACATGTTATAATCACTTAATATGTATTTAGGTAAATTTATTTTAGACTAATTATTTATGTTTTCTGATAACTGTATCCATCGTTTCTCAATATGGGGTGGCACAGGATCATCCCAACCTAACTTTTCACTCCATAACTGCCCGGCGTGGGACGGGTCGCGTATCGCCCTTACGGGCCTTGTCGGTGTTGATTTGTCGCTGCCGGCTGTGGTGCAAGCCATGGTCGGTTCGGGGGCGTCGACGTGCTCAATACATGCGCGCCCCTGAATAGTGTCTGGCCGTGGGCGGAAAGTCGGGGGACCCCACTCTACTGGCCACTTGGCGACGGGCACCCTTTCTGTGTTCCAAGGGGTGCCCACTTTCTGCGCACGCCCGTACCCGCCGCTCTCACCTCTTCTGCTTACAGAGGAGCACTCGAGAGCGGTGGAGGTGCGGGCTAGTTCTTCAGATCCTTAGGGAGCTCCGGGGTGGTCGCTTATCGACCACCCCGAGACGGACCCCTCCGTTCTGGGGTGCCCCTTGCCGGCTCGCAGTGATTTAACCTCGGGTCTACCCTGCGAGTCGGTTTTAAGGTGAGGCGGAACACCGCGGGGTTTAGTGGGTACGACGGCCCTCACACCGTCCCTGCCGCCCCCGCAGCAGGGATGACGGTGCGTAAATACATTCCCCGCGAAAACAAAAAGAAAATTGTTCTTCATTAACATGATTTGTTCAATACATGTCTCTGTTGGATCCTGGGCCAGGTTATCTTCGACGCAAATGAAATTGTTGTTTTCAATTTCTGCACACGGGTTTGCTACGGGCATTTATTTCAATCTATTCGCCATTAGGTAGGGATATTTTGGAATAATATTGTAAAGGTGTTTGGAGACTGGAAAATGGGGATAGGTATAACCTTGTAATAATTATATGTTTCGTCTTCTATCAAGGGAATTTCTAAAATAAAAACGAACCTATCGTTATTAATATATGATTTTATTACAATACTACGCTCTAGTTTAAGTAAATTATGTTTACTAACCGGATATATAGTTTTAGAATGTTTGTTAATAATTATTAGTGTATTATAGAGTTCTGTATTATTTGTTATAGACTGATGTAGTATATTTAATTTGCTAAAGGCGATTGCTGTTTCTATTTCCTGTATATCTTCATAGCAAGAACGAAAGTTACTTATAACCTGGTACATAGCATTGAGCATGTGTAGTAAGTTATTAAACCTATATTTATTTTGGGCAAGTTTCTCTATTTCACTTGTCTGTAACCCCAAGTTTTTAATATTAGAATTAATTATTTCCGAGTCGTTTACCAATTTATCGAAAGCTTTTCGCATTGATGAAACTTTACGTTCAACCACATGTTCTTTGTTCTCTAAGGAGTGTATTTCCCTATCACATTCAATCGCGTCATTCTCGTCTAGGTTACCTGAAATAGCTTTAATTAATGTACCTAACGGACTGAACACTGTTCTTTTAGGTTTAAAGTTAAATGGGTAAATTTGAGATAATCTATCTTTAGTTACTGTAATTAAATACTCTATTTGGTTTTCATTTCCTACTGTTTCATTCGCTAAACGAATTTCCCTTATTCTAATTTTAAGATATTCAAAGTCCTGAATATTATTATCTATCTGTAATCCTATGGATTCTAAATCTAAGGTTTTAAATATAGTGCAATAGTTAATATTCTTCACTGCCACTCCCATCTTCAATGACGCTATCCCCGGGTTCAGACCGAGGTTTTGAAGGTCCATCGTATCCAGAAGTACTAGGCACGATCTGTGGAGGACGTTTTACATTTTTTATTGCCACTTTTGTAGCACGTTTATTTAACTCTCCGGTACGATATTACGTCGGACTTCTCCCGTTACGATTGCCTTGTCGTACCGTGGGTTTTCCTTAGCTTTTCTAGTTCTAGTTGATTTCATAAAAATTTTATCGCCTGTTTTAAGTGTCGGGATTTTCTTGCCACTTTTCTTGTCTCTAACTTTAATTTATCCACTAGCTAGATCTAAAGTTGTAAAATACGTACTTTTTCCTAGCATATCAAACAAATCATTGATATTGGGCAGTGGGTATTTGTCGTCGATAGTGATTTCATTAAGACGTCTATAATCAACTACCATTCTTCACTTTTGCCGACCCGAAGAATCTATCTTTTTTGATACTAAGTGTACGGGAGCACTCCAGGGAGAGTGTGATTCCTGGATAATGTTATCCCTTAACATCTTATCTACCTGTTTCCTAATCTCCATAGACTGAACAGGGGGTAGCCTATACGCTTTAATGTTTATAGGGTCCTCGTTTTCGTCCTAATTCTGTGCTTAACCTGGTTTGTGAAGGTTAGTGGAATATTTTCACAATAGAACACATCTTTATACTCCCTACAGATGCCTTCAATAACTCTACGTTCCTCAGTGTTCATGTGGTCTAATTGTAATATTTTTAAATTTTCAGTAAGCAACATATCAATTTGTACATTGTTTTCAGTAAAATTTACGCTAACAGACGGGTTCTGTAAATAAGGTTCCAATTTGAAAGGTCCTGTAACTACTAAACTTCTAGTTTCGTTGCTATAATTCTGAAAAACCGTCGTCGCGTAACCCTTAACACAACTAACCAGCGCGGTGGGCATACTAATCCCTTCCGTAAACTGTTTAACATCTAGAATAGCCTCTCCATCTAATAAATTGACTGGTAATCTTACCCTAAGTTCACTACGAGAGGGTAAATGGTATACCTCTCTCATAGGTGGTGTATAGATAATAGGAATGTCAGTATTTCTTAAGTGTAAGACTTGACTTTCCATATTAATTTTAGCATGTAATTGCTTCAACAAATTACTGCCTATTAATTCGTCATACCTATCGTCTACACTATAAACGTAGAATTTATGAAATTCGTTACTTCTGAAAGTAATCGGTAACGGTATGGAAGCCGTTTGACTATGAGTGCTCGAAGCGTGAGTACTAACAACTTCGAACGGTACGTGTCTCAAATAATTTTTAAAATATTTATTTTCTAAATACGGGCTAATAAATGACCTAACACTGCCGGTATCTGTCATAAATACCGCCTTTAATTCGGGTAACACTATATGGGGTAAATTCAATCTTTTGTAAAATTTTAATTTTGTTCGCTCCCTATTGAGGAGGCCGTTATACAAAAATTTACCGCCCTATGTTCGTTAGTTTCCGCCCTATGCTCGTTAGTTTCCGCCCTAGAATCGTCGAGTGTAAATTGCTGGAAATCGTTATTTAAACTACTCGTAATATGCTCATTATTGTTTATATAATTAACATGTCGCGAACTTGCAATACGCATGGTGACATCGGTGTTTGAACCCGGCGTTTGTACTTGCGTTGCAAAAGGTGACGAACGTGTCGTATGGTTCTGTTGAGCAATAATCGGATGCGATGACCTACTAAATTGTTGTGGCGCATTATTGTTATAAGAATTAAAATTATTTTGATAATTATTATAGTACCTAAAATTTCTTCATTGGTTGGAAGAATTCGGTGTAAGCTATTCCTACTATTATTCGGGGGTGGATTGGTTCTAGGTGTGTTATGCGAACCATTCCTTTGATTTTCCGAAGTAGGAAACCTGGTTTATTCTGTTTATTGAAACCACGGCGGTCGTTTGACTTAGAGTCATAAACAGTTTGAAAGTTTTGTTCTTCCAAAACTATTTTTAACGCGTCTTCTAAAGTAGAGATGTTGCGCAAACGAACTAGCCTAACTAAATATTGTGGTAAACTGTATAAAAAGATATGCATTGACCTATTATTGTAAATGGTTTGTTTTGCTGTACGTAAATTTTCATCGTGAATCGTTTCTGTTAATTTGGCAAACAAAACGCTTCTCATGTGCTGAATCCTATGACAAAAATCTAAATAACTTTCGCCTTTATTTATTTTGCAGGACTCTAGTTCTAATGCTAAGCAATTCTCGGTGCGTGCATCACCGAAGTGCTGACTTAAAAGTTCTTTTAAGTCATGCCATGTGTCTATGGAGTCTCTTTCTCCTATTAGACTGGCTGCATCACCTGATAGCCTACTAGTAATAACATGAAATAGATACATATTTTGCTCTACGCCACCTGAACCAAACGTATTCAATATGTATTCGCATTTTTTAATAAACAATGGCAAGGTTCTCTAATATGAATATTTGAACACAAAATCTATGAAAGTTTCACAAGGCGTTGTCCAATCCCTAATAATACACACAAAACATAGATTTAAAACAAGGTTAGGGTACAAAAGGAAGAGCTGAAAGGAAGGTGAAAAGATTTACTCACAATTCCGCAGCTATCTCCATAACCCTTGAATTGCTGTTCTGCCGTCTGCAACTCTGCTTGTCCGGAGGGTGAGGTTCTCAAAGAATTTGTTTGTTCGGGTTTCTCTGTCTAACCGTAGATACGGACGTCGCCTGTTTTCGTAGATTTATATACGCGACAACTGACTACAGAGATAGATCCTACCACGGCTGCGCCATTTAAGATCTCAAAACCCGGATTATAAATAAAAAAATATTTATTTGAAATAATATTAAAATAAAAAAAAATAAAAATAATAATATTAATATTAAAATAATAAATAAATAATATAAAAATAATATTAATATTAAATTATTATTAATATTTATTTTAATATTTTTTTTTGCTGTGACGCACCTACGTAACGACGCATGCGTCTTGTTTCCACAACAAGCAGCCTTCATATTTTCACATTAACTTGTTTATGTTTTCAGTGTATATTTTAAGTTACTTTATTGTGTTTTTAAATTTGTTTTAAGTTATTCTTTTTTGTGAATGTATTTATCTGTTGTGAATGCAGTCCGTGACCCAATCTTGTGATGGCACGTCGAACGCGACCCATACCTGTACACAGTGCAACAAGTCTTTCAAATCTTTGAAAGGCCTCAATATACACACCACTAAAACTCACAGGAGATGTATCAGCCAAAACAGTTCACCTTTAGACTTCCATCCCATTATTCCGAGTGCGCCTACTTCTGTACCTAACGATCCAACTCCTTTCCACACATATTTAAGCCATTTGAAAAATAGTATACCAATAGTTAAAAGAATCCCTCGAGGAGCTCGAATAACCGTTGCTAAACATTTGTCACAATTAATTCAGAAATGTTACAAAAGCAATTGTACTCAAGACTGGCAGAACCTATTTTTATTTTCATACAGCACACTACATATAATAAAAACTGATGAACCGAATTTATCCTTGACACAAAAGATTAAGAATAACTGTACTGTAAGCTCCTCGCCTTCTCCTGCCCCTCAAATGAAACATGATACCCCTCATAATCGCAACAAACTCATTGAAAACAAAATCTGTGACGGAGATCTCAAAGGTGCCGCTCGCCTTTTGTTCTCCAACGACGTGCTATCACCAGACACTCTTGACACCCTTCAGGCCTTACGGACAAAACATCCTCCAGCTCCAGTAAACCCATATTTTCTCGACCCACCAACAGCAGGGCATGCATGCCTTCAAATTCAAAACAAAGATGTTACGAATGCCATTTTATCTTTTAAACCAGGTTCGGCTGCAGGTTTGGATGGAATCTCACCCCAACATTTGAAAGACTTAACATCGCATTCTGTGGGTGATGCAGGCGAGCAACTTGTAAATTCGATCACTAAATTAATAAACTTTGTGTATTCCGGTAATGTCAATCCAGAAATTGTTCCCATTCTTTTCGGCGCGAACCTCATTGCCCTAACCAAAAAGGACGGAGGGGTGAGACCAATTGCTGTTGGATCAACACTACGACGTCTGGCCTCCAAAATTGCTGTTCGACATATTTTACCAAAATTAATTTCGGAATTTGAACCCGTACAGTTAGGCTTCGGTGTAAAAGGAGGGTGCGAGGCAGCCGTCCATGCCTTACGCTCGTTCCTAACTTACGGACAGCCTGACGTTTTGCTCAAAATTGATGTCAAAAATGCATTCAATTCGGTAAATAGGGATACCCTGCTAACGGAAATAAAACAACATATACCGGAAATTTACAATTATCTTTTTCTCAGTTACGCTGACCCAACTAAATTGTTATATCGTTCTAATGAACTGTCTTCGGAAGTAGGTTGTCAACAGGGTGATCCCCTTGGGCCTGCAATTTTTAGTTTGGCTATAAATCCGATAATCAAAAATTTAAATTCTAAATTCAACGTTTGGTATCTGGATGACGGAACCCTAGGAGGTGATGTGGATACTGTATTTTCGGACCTTTTTTTAATCAAAAATAAATTTGAAGCCATTGGTTTGGAGCTTAATTTTAGCAAATGCGAACTTTTTATAAATAACTGCGACTTAAATTTTAATGACATTGAACAAAAATTTAATATTTTGGCTCCGAATATTAAAATAGTTAATAGTAATTCCCTTTACCTTTTAGGTTCTCCGATTTTTGATGGATCTATTTCTGAATATATTAATAATTCAATAACTAAATTTCAAAATACTGCTGACCGTCTCCTTGAAATTAGTCCACATTATGCACTCTGCATCTTAAAATTCTGTCTTGTCGTCCCAAAATTTACATATGTGCTCCGTTGCTGCTCTTTTTGGAATCACCCAGATCTTTTGACACAAGTAGACGACATAATCAAAATTAGCTTAGAATCGATTATCAATATGCAGCTAAACGAGCTTTCTTGGACCCAAGCATCCCTACCTATCCGTTATGGTGGTTTAGGGATTCGCAAAATTTCCAGTGTCGCTTTACCAGCCTTCCTATCTTCTGTCCATAGTTCAGCAAATCTCATAAGTAAAATTTTAAGGGCATCCCCTTCAAACTTTGAGATTGCTGGCTTGGAAGAAGCTAGAAACGCTTTCTTAATTGCATGCCCAGGTCAAAATTTTCCAGATTCTCCAAATTTACAGAGGAGCTGGGACGACATACATTGTAAATTGATTTATAACAATCTTTTGAGCTGTAGTACAGGTTCGGCGCGTGCTAGGCTTTTGGCTGTGGGTGCGCATGAGGCCGGCTACTGGCTTCACGCGTACCCTTCGTCAAATACAGGAACATTTCTTGAGCCTGACACGCTTCGAATCGCAACCTGTCTACGGCTTGGGGTTCCGGTCTGCGTTCCTCATAAATGTCCCTGTGGCAGTGATGTCGACAAGCTTGGACATCACGGACTGTCATGCCAAAAAAGTGCAGGCCGCTTCTCGAGACATGCCGCACTAAACGATATCATTCGCCGGTCTCTTGCCACTGTCAACGTGCCAAGTCTACTTGAGCCGACTGGTATTGCAAGAGACGATGGCAAGAGACCGGACGGTATGAGTTTGATTCCATGGAAGATGGGCCGGGTGCTGGTATGGGATGCAACCTGTTCAGACACGCTGGCCCCTTCCCATCTACATGGAACCAACAACAGAGCTGGTGCGGCTTGTGAAGCGGCTGAAAAAGCTAAAGCATGCAAATACAGGAGTCTAGGCTCCGAATATGATTTTGTCCCATTCGGTGTCGAGACCCTTGGTCCGTGGGGTCCTAGGGCTACAAGGCTTTTTAAAGAAATAGCAAAAAGGTTAGTCGACATCACAGGAGACCGAAGAGCTGGCAGCTACCTCGGCCAAAGAATTAGTTTAGCTATTCAAAGGGGGAACGCTGCCAGTATCTTCGGAACCTTGCCTAAAGGGACTCCTTATATTAATATATTTTAAATTTTCATATTTTAAGGTTATTTAATAATTTGTAGTTACAAAAGTGTACTATGATAATGTTTCGTTTGACATTTATAAAGGTCTTTTTTTTATTTATCTGACAGAGTTACAACGTAGAATACAAAACAGTAATTATTAAATTTTGACAAATTATTGATCTAACTTATCGCTAACTCGGCACTTCATCGGAAGTGACGCATGTCCTAGAAAAACTGCTGATGTGCATCGAGCGTTCTAGAACGATATTAGCTGGTGAAGCAAATGTTTGGGGATTGGGGTTCCTTAACTCGTGCGAGCGAGACTGAATTTATCTTCCTTTCATACTTTTTCCAGGCTTAGGACTAGCTGAATAGTATTAATGACGAAATCAAATTCAGGCGTATTTAAAAGATTATCTCATTTTTTGTACATTAATTTTATTTTTTTTGTTTTTTTTTTCTTTTTTCATATATATACACTATTTACATTGCCTACATTATTTTCATTGCCTTAAAACCCCTTGAATCTATCGTCAGGTGAATTTACATTTAAGAACATAATTTGTTCAACTTTGCTAGTGGTCAGCCTCACCTGTGTGAACCTGGCACCCTACTTGCAAAAATCAATTTTTTTTTTGCGTATCTTGATAAGGTTGGTATGTAGTTGATTGAAATTTTGTTTGTAGTTGAACCGAAAAAATATTATGGATAAACCAAAAATAGCCAACCCCCGGATTTATAAAAAAACAACTTTATCGGTTGATTTGTATGAAGAATCGTTAGTAGTTGATTGTAGTGAACGAATTTTCGTATGTAGTTAAATATAAACAAAAAAAATTGTTTTTTTTTTTTGACAATAGTTACTTGTTATTAAACCTTTTACCTGATTTGAGGTTTGTAGTGAAAGAACTTTTAAGTCTGTTAGAAGAGAAATTCATTAGAATCGATAAAGTTGAGTAAAACTCATTTTCAAGCGATCTTCACTGAATTACTCCGGTTGTGAAGATTGGACGACTACTACAAACGTCAAATATGACTCAAACATGCACGTAGAGGTTTGTAGTGGAGGAATTTTCGATTGTAGTAGAATAGATTGAGATCGATCAAGTTGAGTAAAACTCGTTTACTCAGAATGTGGATTGAATTACTCCGGTTGCGAAGATTGGACGACTACTACAAACGTAAAAAATGACTCTAACATGCTCGTAGAGGTTTGTAGTGGAGGAATTTTCGATTGTAGTAGGACGAAAATTGATTGAGATCGATCAAGTTGAGTAAAACTCGTTTTCTCAGAATCTGGACTGAATTACTCCGTTTGTGAAAATTGGACGACTACTACAACCGTCAAAAATAACTCAAATATGCTAGTAGAGGTTTGTAGTGGAGGAATTATCGATTGTAGTAGGACGAAAATTGATTGAGATCGATCAAGTTGAGTAAAACTCGTTTTCGAGCGATCTTGACTGAATTACTCCAGTTGTGAAGATTGGACGACTACTACAAACGTCAAAAATGACTCAAATATGCTAGTAGAGGTTTGTAGTGGAGGAATTTTCGATTGTAGTGGGACGAAAATTGATTGAGATCGATCAAGTTGAGTAAAACTCGTTTTCGAGCGATCTTCACCGAATTACTCCGGTTGTCAAGATTGGACGACTACTACAAACGTCAAAAATCACTCAAACATGCTCGTAGAGGTTTGAAGTGGGGGAATTTTCGATTTTAGTAGGACGAAAATTGATTGAGATCGATCAAGTTTAGTAAAACTCGTTTTCTCGGAATCTGGACTAAATTACTCCGGTTGCGAAGATTGGACCACTACTACAAACGTCAAAAATGACTCAAACATGCTCGTAGAGGTTTGTAGTGGAGGAATTTTCGATTGTAGTAGAACGAAAATTGATTGAGATCGATCAAGATAAGTAAAACTTGTTTTCGAGCGATCGCGACTGAATTACTCCAGTTGTGAAGATGGGACCGACTACTACAAACGTCAAAAATGACTCGAAGATGCTCGTAGAGGTTAGTAGTGGAAGAATTTTCGATTGTAGTAGAACGAAAATTTATTGAGATCGATCAAGTTGAGTAAAACTCGTTTTCGAGCGATCTCGACTGAATTACTCCAGTTGTAAAGATTGGACGAATACTACAAACGTCAAAAATGACTCGGAAGATGCTCGTAGAGGTTAGTAGTGGAAGAATTTTCGATTGTAGTAGAACGAAAATTTATTGAGATCGATCAAGTTGAGTACAACTCGTTTTCGAGCTATCTTGACTGAATTACTCCAGTTGTGAAGATTGGACGACTACTACAAACGTCAAAAATGACTTAAACATGCTCGTAGAGGTTTGTAGTGGAGGAATTTTCGATTGTAGTAGGACGAAAATTGATTGAGATCGATCAAGTTGAGTAAAACTCGTTTTCGAGCGATCTTCACTGAATTACTCCGGTTGTAAAGATTGGACGACTACTACAAACGTCAAAAATGACTCAAACATGCTCGTAGAGGTTAGTAGTGAAAGAATTTTCGATTGTAGTAAAACGAAAGTTGATTGAAATCGATCAAGATAAGTACAACTCGTTTTCGTGCGATCTCGACTGAATTACTCCAGTTGTGAAGATTGGACGACTACTATAAAAGTAAAAAATGACTCAAAGATGCTCGTAGAGGTTAGTAGTGGAAGAATTTTCGATTGTAGTAGAACGAAAATTGATTGAGATCGATCAAATTGAGTAAAACTCGTTTTCGAGCGATCTCGACTGAATTACTCCAGTTGTAAAGATTGGACGAATACTACAAACGTCAAAAATGACTCGGAAGATGCTCGTAGAGGTTAGTAGTGGAAGAATTTTCGATTGTAGTAGAACGAAAATTTATTGAGATCGATCAAGTTGAGTAAAACTCGTTTTCGAGCTATCTTGACTGAATTACTCCAGTTGTGAAGATTGGACGACTACTACAAACGTCAAAAATGACTCAAACATGCTCGTAGATGTTTGTAGTGGAGGAATTTTCGATTGTAGTAGGACAAAAATTGATTGTGATCGATAAAGATGAGTAAAACTCGTTTTCGAACGATCTTCACTGAATTACTCCGGTTGTGAAGATTGGACGACTACTACAAACGTCAAAAATTACTCAAACATGCTCGTAGAGGTTAGTAGTAAAAGAATTTTTGATTGTAGTAGAACGAAAATTATTTGTAATCGATCAAGATAAGTAAAACTCGTTTTCGAGCGATCTTGACTGAATTACTCCAGTTGTGAAGATTGGACGACTACTACAAACGTCAAAAATGACTGGAAGATGCTCGTAGAGGTTAGTAGTGGAAGAATTTTCTATTATAGTAGAACGAAAATAGACTGAGATCGATCAAATTGAGTAAAACTCGTTTTCGAGCGATCTCGACTGAATTACTCCAGTTGTGAAGATTGGATGACTACTACAAATGTCAAAAATGACTCAACATGCTCGTAGAGGTTTGTAGTAGAGAAAGTTTTGATTGTAAAAACTCGTTTTCTCGGAATCTGGACTGAATTACTCCGGTTGCGAAGATTGGACGACTACTACCAACGTCAAAAATGACTCAAACATACTCGTAGAGGTTTGTAGTGGAGAAATTTTCGATTGTAAACAATCTGGACTGAATTACTCCGGTTGCGAAGATTCGACTACTACTACAACTGTCAAAAATGACTTAAAGATGCTCGTAGAGGTTAGTAGTGAAAGAGTTTTCGATTGCATTAGAACGAAAATCGATTGGAATCGATCAATTACTGTGGTTACGAAACACAAAATTCGTATTCAGCATACCAAAAACCCCATTATACGATACCCAACATGAAAATTTATAAAATCGCCGCGGCGGCCATATTGGATTGCACAATAATTACAAAATTCGTATTCAGCATATCAAAAACCTGTTATACGATAACCAACATGATATTTTATAACCACGGCGTGGCGGCCAAATTGGATTGCAAAATTAACTCGATATTCGTACTCAGCATACCAAAAAACCCCTTATACGATACCCAACATGATATTTTATAACCACGGAGCGGCGGCCATATTGGATTGCAAAATTAACACGATATTCGTACTCAGCATATCAAAAACCCCTTATACGATACCCAACATAAAAATTTATACCAGTGGCGCGGCGGCCATATTGGATTGCACAATTAACACGATATTCGTACTCAGCATACCAAAAAACCCCTTACACGATACCCAACATGAAAATTTATACAAATTGCGCGGTGGCCATGTTGGATTGCACAATTAACAGAAAATTCGTATTCAGCATACCAAAAAACCCCTTTCACGATACCCAACATGATATTTTATAACCACGGCCCGGCGGCCATATTGGATTGCAAAATTAACACGATATTCGTACTCAGCACACCAAAAAACCCCTTATACGATACCCAACATGAAAATTTATAAAAACGGCGCGGCGGCCATATTAGATTGCAAAGGCGTCACGTTAATAGTAATATTTCTCCCTTAATGCTGAGGTAATAGTACTATTATTTATTCTGTGCTAATAGTTACAACACATCGATTAAAATACGTACTTCGTACAACAATGTTAATAGCGATTGAAAAAAGCTACCCTATTATTTGACTAATACCCAGTAATAATACCATACCGGTATTATTATATGACTAATGAATATATTCAGTAATAGGAATATGAAAATTTCACCCTAATATAACACCTCTACCGTTTGGAAGAATATTCAATCACTGCAAATGGTTGAATTATCAGAGGAAGCTAATCCCTTAAAAAGATCATCCAGACTATCAGTCTACTCCTTAAAAACTCTCGTTTTGGCCGATCCGAAACAGGTTCTTGGCCGATCCCTTAAAGACTTCTCGGTAAGATTCTCAGTCAACCCCTTAAAAAACTCACATTGCTACCCCTAGTAAACTCTTTCAAAAATACCGTTCAAACTCTAGGCCAATCCCTTAAAGAAGTCCCGATACGACCCTTAGTCCATCCCTCAAAAAACATGCGTCGTGAAACATGCCCAACTTCTTAAAAAATCCCGTCCAGACTCTTGGCTAATCCCTTAAAAACGTCTCGACGAAATTCTTGGTCTATTCCTAAAAAAAAGTTTCGGCGAGACTCTAGATCAATCCCTGAAGAAGTCGCGGCAAGATTCTTGATTAATGTTTTAAAAAACTCCCATCGAGCCTTGGTCAATCCTTCCGAAATATCTCAGTGTTTTTCGTCCCTTCGGCACAAATCCGCTGGCGCGACTCTTGATTATACGCATCTGTCCATTGATATTTGGTTCTTTTATAATCAACAAACGCCCTAAATTTAAATCAGTATTGCCACTACTTGAGAATGGAAGTCGTTTACGACCAGAAAAAATCGGTAAACAAGAGGTAAGCGTACGCAGCACTTGTGCGTTCGATTCAACTTGTCAAAGCCTATTAACAGCCTACCACGATTATTCCTTATACAACCAATATGTGAAAGACAATGACAACATACATCTGCTCAAATTCATCCAGGCACTGTCTGAGACCGGTACGACCAGAAAAATTACCAAGAACGGGCGTCCATATTAAATACTGCTTATAAAATCGAAAACGAAATGATCGATGCCACCATTAATATTTCGTATTTGCAGGATAAGTTTATCCTCAAGGACGTACCTTCCCTTGTAAAAGAAATTCAATGCGCTGATTGTCACTCACTAACAAAGAAAGTCCTACCGGTTCTGCATTTAAATCCACTGCCTATTTATGAAAAAGGTATGATAGGTGTGCAAGAAGCTTTGGACGATACATACAAGCTGAGGAATACATCCAAATGTTTCAAGTGCAGAAGCTCCAATATTACTCGATCCTGGAGCCAGGTAGTCATATCATGCTCAGTATCGAGGACGTTTCAAACGAACTACTTTGGGCTCAAAGTGGTCTACCGGATTGCAGGAAAAAATTCACGGGGTTCCGTTCAAATTAGTTTCGGCAATAATCCACACTACGAATCATTATTTTGCAATAATCAAGCGGGTGTCTGGAAAGTGGGAAGTCCATGACGATTTAAGGAAGCGAATCGCTCCAGTCACAGCGCGGACACAATATCAGAAGCATAGCATTCACCTTTTATTTTATGTTCGTTCACCGCATAGACATTGAGTGACTGTACATTGGGACGGAATTTATTTCTGATCTGATAAATGTAATGGATATCCTGTGTCCTTTTTCAAGTCCTTACAGGTTTGCACTACTCAGTTACAGCCATTTCATAATGTAGACCGGAAAACGCTATAAGGAAGATTTAACATCGTTATTCAGCTACGTCTTTCTCCTCTTTTCTCTCTCTCTCATTAGATACAACGAAAATATGAATGAAAACAATAAAAAGCAAAAATAAGCCAAGAAAAACTAGGCCAAAAAACCGGAGTAATTCGGTGAAGATCGCTCGAAAACGAGTTTTACTCAACTTGATCGATCTCAATCAATTTTCGTTCTACTACAATCGAAAATTCTTCCACTACTAACCTCTACGAACATGTTTGAGTCATTTTTGACGTTTGTAGTAGTCGTAAAATCTTCACAACCGGAGTAATTCAGTGAAGATCGTTCGAACACGAGTTTTACTCAACTTTATCGATCTTAATCAATTTTCGTCCTACTACAATCGAAAATTCCTCCACTACAAACCTCTACGAGCATGTTAGAGTCATTTTTGACGTTTGTAGTAGTCGTCCAATCTTCACAACTGGAGTTCAGTCAAGATCGCTCGAAAACGAGTTTTACTCAACTTGATCGATCTCAATAAATTGTCGTTCTACTACAATCGAAAATTCTTCAACTACTAACCTCTACGAGCATCTTCGAGTCATTTTTGACGTTTGTAGTATTCGTCCAATCATTACAACTGGAGTAATTCAGTCGAGATCGCTCGAAAACGAGTTTTACTCAATTTGATCGTACTCAATCAATTTTCGTTCTACTACAATCGAAAATTCTTCCACTACTTACCTCTACGAGCATGTTTGAGTCATTTTTGACGTTTGTAGTAGTCGTCCAATCTTCTCAACTGGAGTAATTCAGTCGAGATCGCTCGAAAACGAGTTTTACTCAATTTGATCGTACTCAATCAATTTTCGTTCTACTACAATCGAAAATTCCTCCACTACTAACCTCTACGAACATGTTTGAGTCATTTTTGACGTTTGTAGTAGTCGTAAAATCTTCCCAACCGGAGTAATTCAGTAATGATCGTTCGAAAACGAGTTTTACTCAACTTTATCGATCTTAATCAATTTTCGTCCTACTACAATCGAAAATTCCTCCACTACAAACCTCTACGAGCATGTTAGAGTCATTTTTGACGTTTGTAGTAGTCGTCCAATCTTCACAACTGGAGTAATTAAGTCGAGATCGCTCGAAAACGAGTTTTATTATCTTGATCGATCTCAATCAATTTTCGTCCTACTACAATCGAAAATTCTTCTACTACTAACCTCTACGAACATGTTTGAGTCATTTTTGACGTTTGTTGTAGTCGTAAAATCTTCACAACTGGAGTAATTCAGTCGAGATCGCTCGAAAACGAGTTTTACTTATCTTGATCGATCTCAATCAATTTTCGTTTTACTACAATCGAAAATTCTTCCACTACTAACCTCTACGAGCATGTTTGAGTCATTTTTGACGTTTGTAGTAGTCGTCCAATCTTCGCAACCGGAGTAATTCAGTCCAGATTCCGGGAAAACGAGTTTTACTCAACTTGATCGATCTCAATCAATTTTCGTCCTACTAAAATCGAAAATTCCTCCACTACAAACCTCTACTAGCATGTTTGAGTCATTTTTGACGTTTGTAGTAGTCGTCCAATCTTCACAACCGGAGTAATTCGGTGAAGATCGCTCGAAAACAAGTTTTACTCAACTTGATCGATCTCAATCAATTTTCATTCTACTATAATCGAAAATTCTTCCACTACTAACCTCTACTAGCATGTTTGAGTCATTTTTGACGTTTGTAGTAGTCGTCCAATCTTCACAACTGGAGTAATTCAGTCAAGATCGCTCGAAAACGAGTTTTACTTATCTTGATCGATCTCAATTAATTTTCGTTCTACTACAATCCAAAATTCTTCCACTACTGACCTCTACGAACATGTTTGAGTCATTTTTGACGTTTGTAGTAGTCGTAAAATCTTCACAACCGGAGTAATTCAGTGAAGATCGTTCGAAAACGAGTTTTACTCAACTTTATCGATCTTAATCAATTTTCGTCCTACTACAATCGAAAATTCCTCCACTACAAACCTCTACGAGCATGTTAGAGTCATTTTTGACGTTTGTAGTAGTCGTCCAATCTTCACAACTGGAGTAATTCGGTGAAGATCGCTCGAAAACGAGTTTTACTCAACTTGATCGATCTCAATCAATTTGCGTCCTACTACAATCAATAATTCCTCCACTACAAACCTCTACGAGCATGTTTGAGTCATTTTTTACGTTTGTAGTAGTCATCCAATCTTCACAACTGGAGTAATTCAATCGGGATCGCTCGAAAACGAGTTTTACTCGATTTGATCGATCTCAATCAATTTTCGTTTTACTACAATCGAAAATTCTTCCACTACTAACCTCTACGAGCATCTTCGAGTCATTTTTTACTTTTGTAGTAGTCGTCCAATCTTCACAACTGGAGTAATTCAGTCGAGATCGCTCGAAAACGAGTTTTACTTATCTTGATCGATCTCAATCAATTTTCATTTTACTACAATCGAAAATTCTTCCACTACTAACCTCTACGAGCATGTTTGAGTCATTTTTGACGTTTGTAGTAGTCGTCCAATTTCCGCAACCGGAGTAATTCAGTCCAGATTCCGGGAAAACGAGTTTTACTCAACTTGATCGATCTTAATCAATTTTCGTCCTACTAAAATCGAAAATTCCTCCACTAAAAACCTCTACTAGCATGTTTGAGTCATTTTTGACGTTTGTAGTAGTCGTTCAATCTTCACAACCGGAGTAATTCGGTGAAGATCGCTCGAAAACGAGTTTTACTCAACTTGATCGATTTCAATCAATTTTCGTCCTACTACAATCAAAAATTCCTCCACTACAAACCTCTACGAGCATGTTTGAGTCATTTTTTACGTTTGTAGTAGTCGTCCAATCTTCACAACTGGAGTAATTCAATCGGGATCGCTCGAAAACGAGTTTTACTCAATTTGATCGTACTCAATCAATTTTCGTTCTACTACAATCGAAAATTTTTCCACTACTTACCTCTACGAGCATGTTTGAGTCATTTTTGACGTTTGTAGTAGTCGTCCAATCTTCTCAACTGGAGTAATTCAGTCGAGATCGCTCGAAAACGAGTTTTACTCAACTTGATCGATCTCAATCAATTTTCGTTCTACTGCAATCGAAAATTCTTCCACTACTAACCTCTACGAACATGTTTGAGTCATTTTTGACGTTTGTAGCAGTCGTAAAATCTTCCCAACCGGAGTAATTCAGTAATGATCGTTCGAAATCGAGTTTTACTCAACTTTATCGATCTTAATCAATTTTCGTCCTACTACAATCGAAAATTCCTCCACTACAAACCTCTACGAGCATGTTAGAGTCATTTTTGACGTTTGTAGTAGTCGTCCAATCTTCACAACTGGAGTAATTAAGTCGAGATCGCTCGAAAACGAGTTTTACTTATCTTGATCGATCTCAATCAATTTTCGTTCTACTACAATGGACAATTCCTCCACTACTAACCTCTACGAGCATCTTCGAGTCATTTTTGACGTTTGTAGTAGTCGTCCAATCTTCACAACTGGAGTAATTCAGTCGATATCGCACGAAAACGAGTTTTACTCGCTTTGATCGATCTCAATCAATTTTCGTTCTACTACTAACCTCTACGAGCATCTTCGAGTCATTTTTTACTTTTGTAGTAGTCGTCCAATCTTCACAACTGGAGTAATTCAGTCGAGATCGCTTGAAAACTAGTTTTACTTATCTTGATCGATCTCTATCAATTTTCGTTTTACTACAATCGAAAATTCTTCCACTACTAACCTCTACGAGCATCTTCGAGTCATTTTTGACGTTTTTAGTAGTCGTCCAATCTTTACAACCGGAGTAATTCAGTCCAGATTCCGGGAAAACGAGTTTTACTCAACTTGATCGATCTCAATCAATTTTCGTCCTACTAAAATCGAAAATTCCTCCACTACAAACCTCTACTAGCATGTTTGAGTCATTTTTGACGTTTGTAGTAGTCGTCCAATCTTCACAACCGGAGTAATTGGGTGAAGATCGCTCGAAAACGAGTTTTACTTATCTTGATCGATCTCAATTAATTTTCGTTCTACTACAATCCAAAATTCTTCCACTACTGACCTCTACGAACATGTTTGAGTCATTTTTGACGTTTGTAGTAGTCGTAAAATCTTCACAACCGGAGTAATTCAGTGAAGATCGTTCGAAAACGAGTTTTACTCAACTTTATCGATCTTAATCAATTTTCGTCCTACTACAATCGAAAATTCCTCCACTACAAACCTCTACGAGCATGTTAGAGTCATTTTTGACGTTTGTAGTAGTCGTCCAATCTTCACAACTGGAGTAATTCGGTGAAGATCGCTCGAAAACGAGTTTTACTCAACTTGATCGATCTCAATCAATTTGCGTCCTACTACAATCAATAATTCCTCCACTACAAACCTCTACGAGCATGTTTGAGTCATTTTTTACGTTTGTAGTAGTCGTCCAATCTTCACAACTGGAGTAATTCAATCGGGATCGCTCGAAAACGAGTTTTACTCGATTTGATCGATCTCAATCAATTTTCGTTCTACTACAATCGAAAATTCTTCCACTACTAACCTCTACGAGCATCTTCGAGTCATTTTTTACTTTTGTAGTAGTCGTCCAATCTTCACAACTGGAGTAATTCAGTCGAGATCGCTTGAAAACGAGTTTTACTTATCTTGATCGATCTCAATCAATTTTCGTTTTACTACAATCGAAAATTCTTCCACTACTAACCTCTACGAGCATCTTCGAGTCATTTTTGACGTTTTTAGTAGTCGTCCAATCTTTACAACCGGAGTAATTCAGTCCAGATTCCGGGAAAACGAGTTTTACTCAACTTGATCGATCTCAATCAATTTTCGTCCTACTAAAATCGAAAATTCCTCCACTACAAACCTCTACTAGCATGTTTGAGTCATTTTTGACGTTTGTAGTAGTCGTCCAATCTTCACAACCGGAGTAATTGGGTGAAGATCGCTCGAAAACGAGTTTTACTCAACTTGATCGATCTCAATCAATTTTCGTCCTACTACAATCGAAAATTCTTTCACTACTAACCTCTACGAGCATCTTCGAGTCATTTTTGACGTTTGTAGTAATCATCCAATCTTCGCAACCGGAGTAATTCAGTCGAGATCACTCGAAAACGAGTTTTACTCAATTTGATCGACCTCAATCAATTTTCGTTCTACTACAATCGAAAATTCTTCCACTACTAACCTCTACGAGCATCTTCGAGTCATTTTTGACGTTTGTAGTAGTCGTCCAATCTTCACAACTGGAGTAATACAGTCGAGATCGCTCGAAAACGAGTTTTACTTATCTTGATCGATCTCAATCAATTTTTTTTTTACTACAATCGAAAATTCTTCCACTACTAACCTCTACGAGCATCTTCGAGTCATTTTTGACGTTTGTAGTAGTCGTCCAATCTTCACAACTGGAGTAATTCAGTAGAGATCGCTCGAAAACGAGTTTTACTCAACTTGATCGATTTCAATCAATTTTCGTCCTACTTCAATCGAAAATTCCTCCACTACAAACCTCTACTAGCATGTTTGAGTCATTTGTGACGTTTGTAGTAGTCGTCCAATCTTCACAACTGGAGTAATTCAGTCAAGATCGCTCGAAAACGAGTTTTACTCAACTTGATCGATCTCAATAAATTGTCTTTCTACTACAATCGAAAATTCTTCCACTACTAACCTCTACGAGCATCTTCGAGTCATTTTTGACGTTTGTAGTATTCGTCCAATCTTTACAACTGGAGTAATTCAGTCGAGATCGCTCGAAAACGAGTTTTACTCAATTTGATCGATCTCAATCAATTTTAAATATCCATCACGCCTTATCCCCGAAGGGGTGGCAGAGGCATATTATATGCATACTTTTCACCGTGTGGATTCCTGTCCCACGTAATAGGTGGTGAGCCCATTGCCGTGTTTAAATAGACAGACGCAGGTTGTGGCGACCTGCTGTTGAAGGTTTTCAAGCCGCCCATAAGGCCTTCCAACCAGGCTTAACGACTGCCATTTTACTGGCAACCGGGACCAACGGTTTAACGTGCCTTCCGAAGCACGGAAACGCTCGCAAATATAAATGCCACAAAGTGGTCACCCATCCAAGGACCAGCCATAGTGAAAGTTGCGTAACTCAGTGATCGTTTACAGAACACTGAGACCGCGGGGCCGCGAGCGCTTCTTTTCTTAATTTTCGTTCTACTACAATCGAAAATTCTTCTACTACTAACCTATACGATCATCTTCGAGTCCATTTTGACGTTTGTAGTATTCGTCCAATCTTCACAACTGGAGTAATTCAGTCGAGATCGCTCGAAAACGAGTTTTACTTATATTGATCGATCTCAATCAATTTTCGTTCTACTACAATCGAAAATTCCTCCACTACAAATCTCTACGAGCATGTTTGAGTCATTTTTGACATTTGTAGTAGTCGTCCAATCTTCGCAACCGGAGTAATTCAGTCCAGATTCTGAGAAAACGAGTTTTACTCAACTTGATCGATCTCAATCAATTTTCGTCCTACTACAATCGATAATTCCTCCACTACAAACCTCTACGAGCATGTTAGAGTCATTTTTGACGTTTGTAGTAGTCGTCAAATCTTCACAACTGGAGTAATTAAGTCGAGATCGCTCGAAAACGAGTTTTACTTATCTTGATCGATCTCAATCAATTTTCGTTCTACTTCAATGGAATATTCCTCCACTACAAACCTCTACAAGCATGTTTGAGTCATTTTTGACGTTTGTAGTAGTCGTCCAATCTTCGCAACCGGAGTAATTCAGTCCAGATTCTGAGAAAATGGGTTTTTACTCAACGTGATCGATCTCAATCAATTTTCGTCCTACTACAATCGAAAATTCCTCCACTACAAACCTCTACGAGCATGTTTGAGTCATTTTTGACGTTTGTAGTATTCGTCCAATCTTCGCAACCGGAGTAATTCAGTTCAGATTCTGAGTAAACGAGTTTTACTCAACTTGATCGATCTCAATCTATTTTCGTCCTACTACAATCGAAAATTCCTCCACTACAAACCTCTACGTGCATGTTTGAGTCATATTTGACGTTTGTAGTAGTCGTCCAATCTTCACAACCGGAGTAATTCAGTGAAGATCGCTCGAAAACGAGTTTTACTCAACTTCATCGATTCTAATGAATTTCTCTACTAACAGACTTAAAAGTTCTTTCACTACAAACCTCAAATCAGGTAAAAGGTTTAATAACAAGTAACTATTGTCAAAAAAAAAAATCATTTTTTTTTTATAATTAACTTCAAACGAAAATTCGTTCACTACAATCAACTACTAACGATTCTTCATACAAATCAACCGATAGAATTGATTTTTTATAAATCCGGGGGTTGGCTATTTTTGGTTTATCCATAATATTTTTTCGGTTCAACTACAAACAAAAATGTATTTACTACAATCAACTACATACCAACCTTATCAAGAATACGCAAAAAAAAATTTGATTTTTGCAAGTAGGTTGCCAGGTTCTCACAGGTGTCAGCCTCGTACGTCGCGTCGTTCGTTCAGGATTAAACCTGTTTTTGAAAACATCCGTTCACAAGGAACAGATGTGGCGACTATATTACAATTAGTGACAAATATATTTTTTAAATTTGGGTACACATATTGGTGTTTTTTCCACCATTCCAGAGGGCACGTCAGATTTCCTGCCTCATCTCTCTTTGCCAGTAGCTCACCTGATAGGTGCATGTCCACTTCTTTAATGGCCCTTGAAAGTGGTGTACGTATAGTTGTAGCTGCATTAGTGGCTACCATTTTGCTGAAAATATTCCACGGGTTCAAATCGTCGTTGGTAGTATCAGCAGAAGCGTTATAATTGGGTTCAGTTTGAGCAATCAATGCCGCAACTAGTTTACGCACCTTATCTCTCGTTTTAACGGCCTCGGATTGTTCTGTAAATCCAAGCATTTTGAACCGAGGGTCCATAAACGTGGAAAGAGCAAAGGTGCCACTTTGTTCAATCAAACGGAAACGGTTCTGTTAACCTGATTTGAGAAGAAGAACCATGTTCCTTGTTTCCGTTAATAAATTGGTCCTATCTAATAATATTTCACATGCTTCTTTTAACCATCGTACCGCTCATAGAACTAGTGCTGTCTTCAAAAGGTCGCAAAACCATACATAACTGTCCAAACAGTTGCCAGTCTTTTGGACTAAGGGTTGGTAGGTTTCTGTCTGCAAATCCCAATGTAGACCTAAGAGCTTCCTCCAATTCAATGAATCTCTTTAACATAAAATAAGTCGAATTCCAATGTGTGTCGACAGCTTGTACTAAACGTTTTGGTTCTTGATCCTGTTGGACTTGATACCTTTGAAGCCTTTCGGAAGATACTGTACTTTTCTTTACTTGAGCTACTACAATACGCTTTACCTTTTCAATTTGAGGCTTTACTAAGCTTAAGGCATGTTCTACTATTAGGTTTAAGCTGTGTGCGTAACACCCAAAGTGTTTCCACTTTAGTTCTTCTTTAACGGCCTTTACAATGTTGGCCGCATTGTCTGTAACCATGAAGTTGACTTTGTTCCGAAGTTGGTACTTATCAACAATTTTACCAATTTCAACAGCTATATTTTCAGCTGTGTGGTGGCCTGGAAATTGGCAACACCCTAATAGGACAATTTTATAGTGCAGGTCGTCAGTAAAATAATGACCAGTGAGGGCTATAAAACTTTTAGTTTTCAAAGATGTCCACATATCTCCTGTTAAGCATATGCTTTTAACTTTCTTGACTAATTGAACTTGGATGGTGTCATGCAATTTATTATATGCCTCTTGCATAATAGAGTTTGACAGGGTCTTTCTAGTAGGCAGCTGATAGCCGGGAATCCATCTACAAAATTTCTTAAAAGCTCTTTCTTCTACTATTGAAAAGGGATGAAAGCTGTCAGTACATAAATCGAGTAAATCTAAATTACTTTGTTTTTTTTTGTTCGATGCTTATTTTTTTGGGTATAAACGTATCCAACATCTTCTGACGTTTAATACCCAAGCAACTCAGACTTTCACTCGTCGTACTTGGTGGTACACCTAAGCTGGTGGTGGTAGGCACTGGGGTAGTAAAGGCTGCAGATGTAGATGCAATATTATTATCTGAATCCCGTATACCGGTCGAGAATACCGATGAAAATATGGCAACATGTTTCCTTTTTAAGTGGGACTTTAAATTAGCTGTAGTCGAATTGTATGATTTTTTTTCATTGCACACATTGCATAAAGATTTTCCACTACTAGCATCTTTTTCAAAATGGTGCCACAATGCACTTCGCCCCGACATACTATCAATTTTAATTTACACACGTACTATTTTAAATAAAAAAATACACTACAAACTATATACAAACAGTATTAAACTAGATAATAGTTTGGTAGTAAGGATGTAGTGGGGAAGGAGGTAGTGGGGATGAAGAGTAGAAGCGTGCACGTCGCCATCCCTGCCAGCTACGGCTGCAATTCTACTCCAACACGAGTGCCACCAGGACAAATTATGCTAGGGCGTGCCCCCGAGGCGACGCGCACCAGTTCGTCCCCGCTGGTGCGAAAAGTGTGAGCCAGAGCGGCGTAGGGGACCGCCACCCTACACGCGCGGCCCAACACGGCGGGAAGTGGAGGATAGAGTGCAGGGTAGCTGCGTGGAATGTTAGGGGAGGAATGGCAGATAAGATGAATGAGTTGATGGATGTTATGAATAAGAGAAAGTTAGATGTAGTGTGCTTGACAGAGACCAAGCGCAAGGGCAGCGAAGTCGTGGAGCTCCCGGGTGGGGTGCTCGCGCTATGGTCTGGAGTACCAGAGAGCGAGCATGGCAGTCGGGGGGTTGGAATTTTGTTGTCCTCGCGATTGGCCCCGGTATGTATGAGTACAAACTGGTAGGTCCTAGGATCCTCTGGATCCGTCTAAAACTTGGTTTGACGAAGATTTTCCTGGTAGCTGCTTACGCGCCAGTATCTTCGTCGAACGCGAGTGAGCTAGAGGACTTCTGGGAGAGTATGAGAGAAGCTCTAAATGTGATACAACGAAATGAAAAACTTATAGTATGTGGAGACTTGAATGGTTGGGTGGGTACCGCTCGCGATGGTTTTGAGTCGGTACTCGGGAAGTATGGGGATAAAAGGGTGAATGACGCTGGCAAGCTTATAATGGCATTTTGTAAAGAAAAGGATTTGTTTGTGGCGAACACAATGTTCAACCACAAACAAATTCATATGTATACGAGGAGATGTAAGTCAAAGAGAAGCATTATAGATCTATTCCTAATAGATAGTCGGCTCCGTAAACAGGTGATGGACACAAGGGTTTATCGAGGCGCTGAACTAGGATCAGACCACTACCTAGTAATAACTATTCTAGGTGTGTTATGCGAACCATTCCTTTGATTTTCCGAAGTAGGAAAACCTGGTTTATTATAAACAGTTATTGAAACCACGGCGGTCGTTTGACTTAGAGTCATAAACAGTTTAAAAGTTTTGTTCTTCCAAAACTATTTTTAACGCGTCTTCTAAAGTAGAGACGTTGCGCAAACGAACTAGCCTAACTAAATATTGTGGTAAACTGTATAAAAAGATATGCATTGACCTATTATTGTAAATGGTTTGTTTTGCTCTACGTAAATTTTCATCGTGAATTGTTTCCGTTAATTTGGCAAACAAAACGCTTCTCATGTGCTGAATCCTATGACAAAAATCTAAATAACTTTCGCCTTTATTTATTTTGCAGGACTCTAGTTCTAATGCTAAGCAATCCTCGGTGCGTGGATCACCGAAGTGCTGACTTAAAAGTTCTTTTAAGTCATGCCATGTGTCTATGGAGTCTCTTTCTCCTATTAGACTGGCTGCATCATCTGATAGCCTACTAGTAATAACATGAAATAGATACATATTTTGCTCTACGCCACCTGAACCAAACGTATTCAATATGTATTCGCATTTTTTAATAAACAATGGCAAGGTTCTCGCGTCGCCACTAAATACAGGTATGATTTTGACCATTTCCTGTGGGACACGGGTTATTCCTTCCATTTTAAATTGAAATATTAACAAAACAAATATCACAAAAATAATATGAATATTTGAACACAAAATCTATGAAAGTTTCACAAGGCGTTGTCCAATCCCTAATAATACACACAAAACATAGATTTAAAACAAGGTTAGGGTACAAAAGGAAGAGCTGAAAGGAAGGTGAAAAGATTTACTCACAATTCCGCAGCTATCTCCATAACCCTTGAATTGCTGTTCTGCCGTCTGCAACTCTGCTTGTCCGGAGGGTGAGGTTCTCAAAGAATTTGTTTGTTCGGGTTTCTCTGTCTAACCGTAGATACGGACGTCGCCTGTTTTCGTAGATTTGTATACGCGACAACTGACTACAGAGATAGATCCTACCACGGCTGCGCCATTTAAGATCTCAAAACCCGGATTATAAATAAAAAAATATTTATTTATCTGACAGAGTTACAACGTAGAATACAAAACAGTAATTATTAAATTTTGACAAATTATTGATCTAACTTATCGCTAACTCGGCACTTCATCGGAAGTGACGCATGTCCTAGAAAAACTGCTGATGTGCATCGAGCGTTCTAGAACGATATTAGCTGGTGAAGCAAATGTTGGGGGATTGGGGTTCCTTAACTCGTGCGAGCGAGACTGAATTTATCTTCCTTTCATACTTTTTCCAATCTTAGGACTGGTTGAATAGTGTTAATGACGAAATCCAATTCAGGCGTATTTAGAAGATTATCTCATTTATTGTACATTAATTTTAATTTTTTTGTTTTTTTTTCTTTTTTCATATATATACACTATTTACATTGCCTACATTATTTACATTGCCTTAAAACCCCTTGAATCTATCGTCAGGTGAATTTACATTTTAGAACATAATTTGTTCAACTTTGCTAGTGGTCAGCCTCGTACGTCGCGTCGTTCGTTCAAGATTAAACCTGTTTTTGAAAATATCCGTTCACAAGGAACAGATGTGGCGACTATATTACAATTAGTGACAAATATATTTTTTAAATTTGGGTACACATATTGGTGTTTTTTCCACCATTCCAGAGGGCACGTCAGATTTCCTGCCTCATCTCTCATTGCCAGTAGCTCACCTGATAGGTACATGTCCACTTCTTTAATGGCCCTTGAAAGTGGTGTACGTATAGTTGTAGCTGCATTAGTGGCTACCATTTTGCTGAAAATATTCCACGGGTTCAAATCGTCATTGGTAGTATCAGCAGAAGCGTTATAATTGGGTTCAGTTTGAGCAATCAATGCCGCAACCAGTTTACGCACCTTATCTCTCGTTTTAACGGCCTCGGATTGTTCTGTAAATCCAAGCATTTTGAACCGAGGGTCCATAAACGTGGAAAGAGCAAAGGTGCCACTTTGTTCAATCAAACGGAAACGGTTCTGTTAACCTGATTTGAGAAGAAGAACCATGTTCCTTGTTTCCGTTAATAAATTGGTCCTATCTAATAATATTTCACATGCTTCTTTTAACCATCGTACCGCTCATAGAACTAGTGCTGTCTTCAAAAGGTCGCAAAACCATACATAACTGTCCTAACAGTTGCCAGTCTTCTGGACTAAGGGTTGGTAGGTTTCTGTCTGCAAATCCCAATGTAGACCTAAGAGCTTCTTCCAATTCAATGAATCTCTTTAACATAAAATAGGTCGAATTCCATCGTGTGTCGACAGCTTGTACTAAACGTTTTGGTTCTTGATCCTGTTGGACTTGATACCTTTGAAGCCTTTCGGAAGATACTGTACTTTTCTTTACTTGAGCTACTACAATACGCTTTACCTTTTCAATTTGAGGCTTTACTAAGCTTAAGGCATGTTCTACTATTAGGTTTAAGCTGTGTGCGTAACACCCAAAGTGTTTTCACTTTAGTTCTTCTTTAACGGCCTTTACAATGTTGGCCGCATTGTCTGTAACCATGAAGTTGACTTTGTTCCGAAGTTGGTATTTATCAACAATTTTACCAATTTCAACAGCTATATTTTCAGCTGTGTGGTGGCCTGGAAATTGGCAACACCCTAATAGGACAGTTTTATAGTGCAGGTCGTCAGTAAAATAATGACCAGTGAGGGCTATAAAACTTTTAGTTTTCAAAGATGTCCACATATCTCCTGTTAAGCATATGCTTTTAACTTTCTTGACTAATTGAACTTGGATGGTGTCATGCAATTTATTATAGGCCTCTTGCATAATAGAGTTTGACAGGGTCTTTCTAGTAGGCAGCTGATAGCCGGGAATCCATCTACAAAATTTCTTAAAAGCTCTTTCTTCTACTATTGAAAATGGATGAAAGCTGTCAGTACATAAATCGAGTAAATCTAAATTACTTTGTTTTTTTTTGTTCGATGCTTATTTTTTTGGGTATAAACGTATCCAACATCTTCTGACGTTTAATACCCAAGCAACTCAGACTTTCACTCGTCGTACTTGGTGGTACACCTAAGCTGGTGGTGGTAGGCACTGGGGTAGTAAAGGCTGCAGATGTAGATGCAATATTATTATCTGAATCCCGTATACCGGTCGAGAATACCGATGAAAATATGGCAACATGTTTCCTTTTTAAGTGGGACTTTAAATTAGCTGTAGTCGAATTGTATGATTTTTTTTCATTGCACACATTGCATAAAGATTTTCCACTACTAGCATCTTTTTCAAAATGGTGCCACAATGCACTTCGCCCCGACATACTATCAATTTTAATTTACACACGTACTATTTTAAATAAAAAAATACACTACAAACTATATACAAACAGTATTAAACTGGATAATAATATATTAAATCTATTAATTTGTACAGTTTTTTGTCACGAATAATGCAAATAATACAATTCAAAAACAAAACTTACTCAATTTAAGCTCGATTATCTGGTATACATTGGTGCGCAAGACTACTTGGCGCCCAACGCTTCATCTCTTTCGGACGTTCTGTATCGTGTGTCATTCCTCTCTTTTTAATACAATAAATTTCATAAGCTAATAGTCCTATGTCTCATAGTTATGTGAATTTAAATATCTACGCTACTGTATAGGATATAGAGGTCAAAATACTTTGCTTGCTTACCCGTTGCGTTGAAGAGTTGAACGTTGAAATGAAACGTGCGTTGAACGAAAAGTCGTCTTTATAGACAAAACGTATACAAATTTAACTTGTTGATCCCAGAACAGTTAATAGTTGATGCGTTGATTGTACGTCGAGGGTTGATTTAACTAGTTCGTTTATTCAACGCTCATCACTACTATGGAGTATGCTGACTCGCTGGCATCGGTAAATACGTGAAGCTGTAGCGAAGTAGTGTCACTGTAGCTAAGGTGGGATTGCCACGTTCCGTAGACTGTTTGGGTGAGCCATCCAATTTTTCCATTCTTCGGGTAAGTCGTCGTTAATCTCGGTGTCCCAAGCTGTCCCTCTGCGCCATACCTCCTGCAGCAGTTGTTACGCTCTTATGGTGATGGGTGACGCAAGACCAAGCGGGTCATATAGAGACAGAGAGTCATATAGAGATATATAAAGACATTACTATTTTGAAAGCTTCTCTTTTCGTCGGTATTTTTCCTTCGAAAAGTTTCAATGAGATGCGGGATGCGGGTAAGGCTAAGGTTGAAACTTAGTTCATCTGTATCGAGCTTCCAAACAACACCCAGCACCCTTTCTGTTGCCTTGTCTGGTTTGTAAAGTTCCAGATCTTCTGTATGATGACATTCGCCGAGTTCTTCGAGCAGAGCCGTTGAGTTCGACTTCCACTGTTTGAGCTACGTACATACTTTATGTACTTCTCTTACGCCCGTCGTGATACGTGTGGCGATACCTGTACCGTCTTGAATGTCCAAATAGTCGTTGACGTAGTGCTTTTCGATGATCACCGCTGCTGCCTCACGGTGATTGTGCGATTGAATAAACCAACTAGTTTATAGTTGTGTGATTGAATAAACGAACTAGTTAAATCAACCCTCGACGTACAATCAACGCATCAACTATTAACTGTTCTGGGATCAACAAGTTAAATTTGTATACGTTTTGTCAATAAAGACGACTTTTCGTTCAACGCACGTTTCATTTCAACGTTCAACTCTTCAACGCAACGGGTAAGCAAGCAAAGTATTTTGACCTCTATATCCTATACAGTAGCGTAGATATTTAAATTCACATAACTATGAGACATAGGACTATTAGCTTATGAAATTTATTGTATTAAAAAGAGAGGAATGACACACGATACAGAACGTCCGATAGAGATGAAGCGTTGGGCGCCAAGTAGTCTTGCGCACCAATGTTCTTTTGCGTTCAGGTTCTTGATACAAATCGCAGTTGATGGAGAATTTGAAGCGCCAAAGATCAATGAGGTCATTCTATATCCGACTGGTGGTTGGTTATCTCGTCGGCTGCCGCGCCATAGGTACCACAGTGTGTCTCTGTCTTCCTTTCGGCCATCTGATTCCACACTAAGCAGAGCTTGTACTATGGTAACCAGATAACTGATAAACATACTTATATATTTCTAAATACATACTGTTGAAGCGAAAACGTATCATATAAGGCTATGCATAAAACTTGTTAAAACAGTTGCCAATAAACCTCGTTCAAGATACACGTATTTTTCTAATTCATTGACACAGTGCCTCATATCCAAATTCAACCTAAAGTGCATCAACATATGGTCGAATTCGAGCCGAATCTAAACTACCTGTGCATCGACGGACCGGCCGTGCGAGAACAAAAGAGCCACATTCCACAGTGTTTACGTAAATACTGAATGCACTTTTATGCAACTTTATTCAAAATAACATTAGAACGGTCGTAAGACAACTTAGTAAATAGTGAATTTATACAAGATTTTGGACTTATAATAGTGGTACCATGACTACCACTGTAGACCGAGCGTTAAGGCTGTTGGAAGACTATGTTTTGTTACTAAAGAAAACACAAATAAACCTAAGAAAGTGTCCTAAAGAGCGCTTATCTAAGCGGGGCTATTTACAAACTCACATTTCAACTGTTGAAGAATACTGGAGCTCTTTTAAAAAAGCACATCAAGACCTGTTGAAGTGTACGACTTCAGAACAACGTGGAGTTATTCCGTTTTTTGTAAACGAAGAATACTTTCTTCACGAAGACTTGTATTTATGTATACTAGGTGACTTGAAAGACTTGTTAACATCGTGTACTTCTACCACAGTAGAAAATGTTGTACAAAACAGCGCCAGCAGTGGACATACAAAGGTGAAGCTACCTCGGATACAACTCCCATTGTTTTCCGGTAACTACGAAGAGTGGCCCACATTTAAGGACTTGTACGTATCATTAATTCATGAGTGCGCTACGTTAAGTGAGGTTGAGAAGTTACACTATTTGAAAACTAGCCTCACAGGCGAGGCGGCCTCATTATTGAGACACATACAAATAACCGCTGCTAACTATCATTTGGCATGGAGCACGCTGACTCATAGATACGACAACAAGCGTATAATAGTAAATGTTCTTTTAAAAAGACTTTTTTCTATAAAAAAGTGTACAAGTCAGTCTGCGTTACAGCTAAAGTCACTCTTAGATACAACCAGTGAAGTCATCAACAGCTTAACGAATATGAATGTGTCCACAGACTCTTGGGATCCGTTAATAATATTTCTGGTAGTGCAGAAGTTGGACCCGGAGTCGCACAAGGAGTGGGAAGAAGCTGCATACGCCGCTAGTTCCACAGAGTTGTCTACATGGAACGAAATGCGTGACTTTTTAGAAGCCAAATTTAGAACACTGGAACTAGTTACCCCCACTACCAACACCAAAATCACAAAAGAACGGGTTTTTCATACGACGACCGTTGAAAATGAAAAGCAAAAATCATGCACCTTATGTAAGGGCGTGCACACACTGTGTCATTGTAACGTGTTCGGTAAAATGACACTTGATGAACGAGGAGAACACGTCAAAGCAAACAAGCTGTGTTTCAACTGCCTAGGGACAGGACATTCAGTTTTTAGGTGTCGCATGCATATGTCCTGTCGTATATGTAAACGACGACATCATACACTTCTACATAAACCGAAGACGGACGCGCCGGCTAATCAAGTAGAAACTCAATCACCGACGTCGTCCAACCAAGCAGATGTAGTGTAGGGAAGTGGATACAGAACCAAAGAGAAAATTTACACAAATGGAACAAATATGTGAAGATATATACAAATATACACACACGCGTGATAGAAATGGAAAATATATAGTAAAATTACCATTTAATATAGATCAAATAAAATCAATAGAAGGAAATTCATTAGAAATAGCAATAAGAAGATTATTACAATTAGAAAAGAGATTTCATCAAAACAATCAACTCAAAGAAGATTATATAATGGTAATCAACGATTATAAAAACTTGAAACATATTGAAGAGGTACCGAAAGATGAAATACACAACAAATCCGTATACCTACCCCATCATGCGGTGATACGGAGTGACAAAGAGACGACCAAGACACGCGTGGTCTTCGATGCGTCGTGTAAAGATTCCAACGGGGTCTCACTCAATGATGAACTCCTGTCAGGTCCAGTGTTACAAGAAGACTTAAGAAATATAATCATGAGATGGCGAACACATGCCGTTTGTTTTGTTGCTGACATCGAAAAGATGTATAGGATGATTTGGACAAATAAAGAAGAAACAGATTTCTTAAGAGTGCTCTGGAGAGACGATCCATCAAAAGAGATTAAGCATTATAGACTCCTGACTGTTACATTTGGAACAGTTTCTGCGCCATATCTCGCTATAAAAACACTTATGCAATTGGCTGATGACGAAGGTGACAAATATCCTGAAGCGGCCAACGTACTGCGAGACGATTTTTACGTTGATGACGTCATGTCTGGAGGCGACGATGTAACAGAGGCAGCGAAACTCTGTCAGGATCTAAAAGATCTTCTTCTATTAGGTGGCTTTGAACTGAAAAAATGGTCATCTAATAGCTCTGACTTCATGAGAACCATTGATCCAAAGGATAGATCATCTATTGCGCATCTGGAATTGAATATTAATGGAACAATCAAAGCACTGGGTATTCAATGGAATTTAGGAACAGACATGTTCGAATACAATTTAAATTTGCCTCCTATCGGTAATGTCATCACGAAGCGAAGCATTCTCTCCGATATTCAAAGGCTGTTTGATCCGCTAGGCTGGATCGCACCTTGCCTTGTTATGTCTAAGATTCTAATTCAAGATCTTTGGCTTGAGAGAGTTGATTGGGATCAGGCTTTAAACACAACGATTGCTGACAAATGGGCTACACTACGAAGTGATCTCCAATATGTAAATGAAATTTACATTAACAGATGGATGGTCATTTTAAAGGTGAATAAGGATGATGTAGAAATCCACGGCTTCTGTGATGCCTCGATAAAAGCATATGGTGCTGTTGTATATTGCCGAGTAAGAAACCATGATGGTACATTCAAAACCACCATAATTGCTGCCAGAACTCGGGTAGCCCCATTAAAAACGATTTCTCTGCCGAGGTTGGAATTGTGTGCAGCCTTACTCCTATCGAGACTTCTTAATCAAATAGCTCAAGCTATGAGAGTACACACATCACAAATATATGGCTGGACAGACTCATCAATTGTCCTTTCATGGTTATTTGGAAACCCGAATAAATGGAAAACCTTCGTGGCCAATCGCGTCGTTGAGATCACTACCAATTTAAGCTGCAATCAGTGGTACCACGTCCAAACCCAAGATAACCCTGCTGACATTGCTTCGAGAGGTATGTTTTCAGCAAACTTGAAGAAATGTGAATTATGGTGGAATGGACCACAATGGCTACAAAAGAAGATACAGTTCACTAAACTTAATATATTACCAATAAATTTAGAAAGGAAGAAAGATATTAAACAAACCTTTAAAATAACCAACGAATATGAAGAAAACAAAAAAACATTAGTTACACAATTTGAAGATTTTGATTCTTTTATAGAACTTCTAAGAACGATAGTATACTGCCGAAGATTCCTGAAACAAAAACCATTAAAAGAAAATATAGACATAATAATAACAACAAATGAACTAAATCTGGCACTGCAAATTTGCATTAAAAGAATTCAAGAAGAAGAATTTGAACGAGAAATAGAATATTTACAAAAACAGAAAGCTGTAAAAAAATTAAGTAAGATATAAGTCCTTAAATCCTTACCTTGACGAAGACGGGCTTATCAGGGTGGGCGGCCGGCTCAGAAATGCAGACATTGCTGAAGAAAGTAAACACCCAATCATTCTAGGTCGAAATAACAAACTTACCCTTTTGATTATAGCAGACGCCCACTCAAAGACGCTACATGGAGGAACCCAATTGATGCTTGCCTACTTGAGATCCAAGTACTGGATTCTGCGTGCAAAACCACTGGTAAAGCAGTACATCCATAGATGTTTGATATGTGCGAAATTGAACGCTAGAGTAAAGACACAAATGATGGGAGACTTACCAAGTGTACGCGTAAAGCCCGCACGACCATTCTTCAATGCAGCTGTAGATTTCACGGGGCCTTTCCAGATATTACAAAATAAAGGCAGAGGAAATAAAACAAATAAAGCATACATAGCTATCTTTGTTTGTATGTCTACAAAAGCAATACATTTGGAGTTGGTCGGGGACTTGAGTTCAGCAGCATTCATCGGAGCATTTAAGAGGTTTTGCGCACGAAGAGGCAGGTGCGCTAACATTTGGAGCGATCAGGGACGGAATTTATTGGTGCCAACAAAGAGCTCACTGAGGCGTGGAAAGAGGCCGGTTTAGAATTCGATGGCCACTTAGCCGAATTACTTGCTAACGACGGGACACAATGGCACTTTATACCAGCTTATTCACCAAATTTTGGAGGCCTGTGGGAGGCCGGAGTGATGTCTATGAAACGACATTTAAAGAGGATTTTCACTACTAATTTAACATTTGAGGAGATGACGACAGTTCTCTGTGAGATTAAAGCCTGTCTAAACTCACGTCCGCTGTGTCCCATGGATGATGTAAGCATGCAACCTCTCACCCCTGGGCATTTCATGATCACAGAACCACCTGTCCTTGTGCCAAATATAACGATGAAAGAAGCTAAAATGAGCAATTTAACGCGGTGGCAGTATACTCAAAAACTATTGAACGATTTTTGGGTTAGATGGCAAAAAGAGTACTTATCAAGACTTCAACAGAGACCTAAGTGGTTGAAACTTGAAGAAGAGTTCAAACCAGGAGATATAGTACTCATCAAACAAGATAATCTACCACCAGGAAAATGGAGTATGGGCCGTATTATAGATAAACATCCTGGTCTCGATGGTTTGACACGAGTTGACAGCGTAAAGAGTGGAGATAACGTAATCAAGCGATGCGTCTCAAAATTATGTGCATTGCCAATTGATACTGTTGCCGATTAATATTGTGATATTGTTAATTCCTGTATCTAAAATCTAAATGAGTTATAATGGAATATTTGTTAATCTATGCTAACTTTATCATTAAGGTTCGTAGTTAATGTAATTTGCATGTAAAATTGTATACTTTTGAAAGGACTTGTTGTCCTTTGGTGGGCGGCTATGTTGAAGCGAAAACGTATCATATAAGGCTATGCATAAAACTTGTTAAAACAGTTGCCAATAAACCTCGTACAAGATACACGTATTTTTCTAATTCATTGACACAGTGCCTCATATCCAAATTCAACCTAAAGTGCATCAACACATACATATTTTAGATAAATAACACCCAGACACAGAATAAACTCATCACCAACAACAAATCGTGCTCATCACACAAAGTTTTATCCTGGGTGGGAATCGAACCCCTGCATACGACCTCATGCATATCAGTCGGATGCACTCCCACCGCGCTACAGAGGCAGTCTTACTTGCATGAACATTCCTTTGATGTCTGCTGTCACGGCGATCGGGTGTTGATAAAAACGCATGATGACACCGGGTAGCGACTGTAGAAGGTCTAGGCCTTTAAGCAGCATGTCGTTCAGAGATACACCCCTCGTCTTGGCTGCAGCGTCATGGACTACTCGTAGTTTGTCCGGTTTCATTGGGTTCACGACGGCGAAGTGAGGCAAGTACCATGTCTTGCTAGGAACTGTATTCTTTGGAGCGAGTTCAGCGTATCCCTTAGAGATGACAGCTTCCATCTGTTCTGCGTATTTCCTCTTGAGTTCGGGTTCTCTATCTATTTTCTTTTCTATGCTGAGGAGACGCTTTAACAAGTTATCGTAGTTATCGGGAAAGTTAAATGGGCCCAAAATAAGATTGCCGTCGATCCCGATTTTCATAAGCGAATTTTGATTAGCGATGAAGCTCACTTTTGGTTGAATGGATACTGTAAGCGACGCAATTTATATTGTAATAATTAGGTTTAAATGTCACATAATGTAAGGTAGTTTTAAGTGAGACGTCCAGTATCTACCGCTGCGAACGCCACGAAGTTGATTGCTCTGCACTTGTTTTATAATTGTTATAAAAGTTCTCTATTTAACATTAAAGTAACTTCTGCTGCCTTAAAGAAGTGTTTTTGAATTTATTCGACTGAAGCCAGAACCCATACAGCTGGTACTTCGGCCGGATCTGCAGCAAATGTTGCACCGAAAAGCATGGTGAGCACTCGGAGACGCGCCAAGAAGGCAGAGGAGCGACACGACGTGCAGTCCTCGCCTCCAGTGGTAACATCTCATCCACCATGTGAAGAAAAGGAGGATAATATTCACACAAATAAAACTTTTATTTATAAAAGTAATAATGTAGGTAGTGTGGTGAAAAGGGAAACATCTTTAGCCGAAATTCAAATTGGACCTTCGACATCTAATCAAGTTGCCAAAGCCAAGTCTAAGAGGTCTGTCTCCTCTTCAGTGATTGCGTGCAAGAAGAGGCTTGAGCTGGAGGCAGCAGGAGCCAGAGCCAAAATTGAGATGGACTTAATAAATAGGCGTCTAGCGGCAGACCTAGCTGAAATTGACGATAAGTGTAGTGTGGTGTCAGATCACACTAACAAGGTCGTAGAAGAATGGTTGGAGCGCAGTTATCGTGAACTGGAAGCACAGCCCGTCCACGACAAGGGTCATACTACGGACCTGCCGTGCCCGCCGGCGACAGAGAATGTCGGCACTGATGGGACAGTTCAACTTTTGGCAAGTGCACTGAAGGATCTTGCAGCCGCTTCTACCAGCATCAACCTTAACACCAATTTATTAAGTCGTATTTGTACACCAATAGGCTTACCCATTTTCTCTGGTGACCCTATAGAATGGTTACAGTTTAAACAAGCATACCAAGAATCATCTAAAGTATGTAAGTTCACGGATAGTGAAAATATGTGGCACCTAAAAAGATCAGCTCGCGAGTCAGTGTCGGCCCTACTAATAAGTGCTACTTCACCAGACACGGTAATTACCACACTCGAGTTACAGTTTGGGAATCCAGGTATTATCATGTCGCGGATTATGATAGATATTAAAACAACCTGTGTCGCAAGAATACCACAAGGATATTGTGCCGTTTTCGATAAAAGTGCGTAATTGTGTAGCCGCATATCAGCGCATAAATTGTCCGAGTGTAAAAAATTCCGCAAAACATTACGCAAGGATCGATTGAGTTTTGCGAAAAGAAACCGGGTTATGGTACAAATGTTTAGATTCTACTCATAACCGAGCGATCTGTCCGGCAGCGACGTGTGACGTCGATAATTGTGGAGAAGTGCACCATAAGTTGCTGCGTTATAGTAACACTACGCGGCCTACGGTAAACAATGTGCGTTAGTAGTGACAAACCCGTGTCCGAGTCGCCGCCGTCGGTGACCTCTGAAACTATAACCCATATTAAAAACAGTGAGTGTAAAGTGTTGTTAAAAGTTATACCCGTAAGTGTACACGGACCTAATGATATATTTCACACGACTGCATTGTTGGACGATGGATCTACAGTGTCTCTTATCAGTGATGCGCTTGCGTCGCGAGCTGGCCTAAGCGGTCGCCGCGAGACGTTGCGTGTACATGGCGCGTGGGACTGTTGTTCGCTTGTTTGCGACACCAACTTCATGAAAGTCTGTATTTCGAACTATAATGGTGAGAAATTTAAATTGTATTGTCGTAGTATTCAGAACTTTAGTGTACCTAAACAAAATATTAATTTGAATAATCTTTTTACGTACTCTCATTTGTCCGATATTAAAAACAAGTTTTGTTATACGAATGTAAAGCCTGAATTGTTGATAGGGCAAGATAATTATAATTTATTGTTACCTCTAGAGATTAAAGTCGGCAAGTGTAAGGAACCTTGTGCCACTCGTACTCCGCTGTTCGTACGGAGGTTCAATCAGGGTCGGCGGACACTTCTGTTGAAGACCTGCATGAAATGGTAAGAAAGTCATTTACTATCGAATCTATGGGGATATCCGGGACACCTCGTCAGAACTTGGATGAATCGCAAGCTCTGGAGCACCTGAAACGTACGGCAAAATTAATCGATGGTCGATGGTACGTAGGTCTGGAAAGACTTCACTTGCAAGATGCCTGATTCAGAACGTATGGCGTTGTCTAGACTGCATAACCTGGAAAGAAAAATGGCCTGTAACGAACAATATGCACAAAGGTACCACGAACGTATTAATCATTTGTTAAATAATGACTTTGCTCTGGAACTTTTAGATACCACAAAGATCAATAAAACCTGGTACTTACCTCACTGTGGCGTAGACAACCCCAATAAACAAAAATTAAGATTAGTTTTTGATGCTGCAGCTAAAACGTGTAATTTGTCGCTTAATGATTATTTGCTAACCGGTCCCGACTTATTGCAGTCATTGTTGGGTATTATATTGCGTTTTCGCGAATATGAGATCGCCATCATAGGCGATATAAAAGATATGTTTTTAAGGGTTAAGATTGTACCTGAGGATCAGGATGCATTTAGGTTTCTATGGCGTGATAATCGCAATGAGAAAATAAAAACCTATAGAATGACGTCATTGATATTCGGTGCGAATTGTTTACCATTCATTACTCAATTCGTTAAAAATAAAAATGCAGACAGATACGAGATGCCGAAGCCTGCGGCCGTGCAAGCCATACGTCATCAATACTATATGGATGATTATATTTACAGCCAGCCTTGCGAACGGACTTGCATGGACTTAGCGCGCGATGTTATTTATAGACACAAACAAGGCGGCTTCGAAATACGTAACTGGCTAAGTAATAGCGCGACGGTGTTAAATAATTTACCCGAGGTGTCACTTGCCACATCAGCTGCTGCCGTGCGGATAGGTACACGGCATGAGGGCGAGCGCGCGCTGGGAATTATATGGTACCCCGATGATGATACCTTAGGGTTTGTTACCTCGTTCAAACGAATACCCGTAGACATAATTAATGGTACTAAATGCCCCACGAAACGTGATGTATTAAAAGTAGTTATGTCATTGTTCGATGTTTTCGGTTTTCTTTCGCCATTTACTATTAACGGTAAAATATTACTTCGTGAAATCTGGAACTCAAAAATTGATTGGGACAAAAATATAACCGATGATATTTGTATAAAATGGTTTAAGTGGTTAAAATTGTTAAAACATATTAGTAGCATTCGAATATCACGATGTTACCGCCGGGTGAATGAGCCACAGCTGACTAGCAACGTCGCGTCATTAAACAATGACTTATGCGTAGCTATACCTACGTACACATCTACCGATCAGCCGACCGACGACGATACTCACTATAGTTGTTTACAACTTCACATTTTTTGCGATGCATCGGTGCAGGCTATGTGCGCGGTAGCTTATTGGCGTTGGTTGGACTCAAATAAAAAACATAAGGTTTGTTTCGTGACCAGCAAGTGTCGAGTTACTCCTGTAAAACCTGTAACAGTGCCTAGACTGGAGTTACAGGCAGCTATAATGGCTGCTAGATTAGCGAATACTATACAGTCCGCTCATCGAATAAAAACAGCTGATCGCTACTTTTGGTGTGATTCCATGACCGTTTTACAGTGAATTAGAAATACTACGCGCTGTCTTATGTAGCTCACCGCTTGGGTGAAATAGATGAATTAACTAAAATTCAAGAATGGCGATACGTACCTACGTCGCTGAACGTTGCGGATCTGGCTACTCGCGAGAATTATGACAGGCTGCAACTCGAGGGTGAATGGTTTAATGGGCCATCATTTTTACCGGAGGTCTCGTGGTCCACGAGTACCAATTTACCTAGTGTCAATGAGTGTGACTTAGAGTACGTGACAAATATTATTAATAGGGAACCCTCACCTGAACTCACAGCTGTGCCGGATCCTGAACGCTTCTCCTCTTGGACACGCCACACTTTTATGGTTCTGAAGTTATATAAGTGTCAGAGAAGGGAAGTTGATGATTGTACCATATTGGAACAAGCTGAGAATTTACTTCTACGTTATTCTCAAATGAAGTCATTTTACTCTGATTTAACTGAATTAAAAAATAATAAATGTTTAGGAAGACATAGCAAATTACTTACGTTGACGCCTTTTCATGATGAGCGGGATGTACTACGTGTAGGCGGACGTATAGATGCTACTGCTGATGTTCCCTATGACGCGAAGCATCCTGCAATTTTAGATGGAAGGTTTCACGTGGCCAGATTGTTAGTTTCGCATTATCACGTGAAGGCAGGACATGCCAATCAAGAAATGGTAGTAAATATAGGTATAATAATAGTAATGGTTAATACGTATGAGACCTACGGTTAAAAATATTACTACCAGATGTATGCTGTGTAGTTGCCCATCATGGGTGACTTACCTGCTGCAAGGGTAGCTCATCATCAGAGGCCGTTTACTCACTGCGGTGTCGATCTGTTTGGACCAATGGAAGTCACAATAGGTAAACGAAGGGAGAAACGGTATGGAGTACTTTTTACCAGCCTCACTGTGAGAGCGGTCCATTTGGAGACTGTGTCCTCACTTAGTACCGATTCACTGCTGATGGCTCTTCGTAGGATGGCTTCACGACGTGGTTGGCCTGCATACCTGTACTCCGACAATGGAACAAATTTGAGAGGTGTAGACGCGGAGCTTAAGAAGTCCATCGAGGAACTTGACGAGCAGGCTACTGCTAATCTTAACGGAACCCGCTGGACGTTCATACCGCCGGCAAGCCCACACTGGGGTGGAGCCTGGGAACGTTTAATTCGTAGTTATGGGCGTATTTTAATTCGTGTTTTTGGGCTTCAGGTGGGTCTCGCTTATCAGCATTACGTCGACCCGCTTATCCTTGAGGAAGAGGCGTAAATAGCAGACCAATCTTCCCAGTTAGAGTCTCCGCGTTCCAATGCACTACCCTCAGTGGCTTATCCATTGGAAGGGAGTGACTGGAGGATTTCATGCGAGTCTATTTCTCCGTTTGCAACACGCTTTGCGAACAGTGTGAGAAGGGCGACTAGTTGATCCGTTTCCTTTTGATTTGACAGCTTCTTCCCTTTTGTCTCCGCTGCAGGTGGAGGAGGTTGGCCTTCTTTTTTGGTTTCTTTATCTTCTTTGGGTTTTACTAGTTTGGATGAACCAGCATACGCTTCAGCCATAAGTGAGACCGGGGCAGAGTCCCGAACTGTGTTTGGTTGCATGTAAGTTTTGGGTGGGCCAGTCCTTGGTACCAACCCTGCCTTCGAATTGCGTGCCTCCCTTTTGAAGATGGGACACGCAGGGCAGCTCGCTGGGTGTGGTCCTTTGCAGTTTACACAGGTTGCCGGTTGGTCTCTGGGTCGAGGGCAGTCGTGCGCCTGGTGTTCGCCTCCGCACCGCACACAGGCTTGGGTCCGGTGACAGTTTTGGGAACTGTGGCGATCCTTTCCCGAAGGGTCTCCCATTTGGTGGATGGCCAATTTTCACAGCCAGCTCCTTGAAGTGGACCGTCCAGTTCTCCAGGCGGTCCACTACCAGCACCGGCTGTTTCTTGGTGGCTATCTTTGGTGTGGTGGCTGCTGCTTGGGGTGCCCCGTCTTGCGACTTCTTCGTCGTTGGTGGTTGCGCTGCAGCTAATACGTCCGCCATTGTCCTTGGCGAGGATGTGGATGTAGTCGTCGATCTTGGGTTGCTTACTATAGTAGCCGGTGGTGGTGGTTCTTGCACCGAGGTGGAGGGTACAGCGGTACTTCCTCTTGGCGCGCGCTTCGGTAGGGGCGGGAGGGATTTATAAGATGACGAAAAGTCTTCCCGCGTCTCCGTCCTCTCTTCTGTGCGCTCTGGTGTGGAGCTGCACACCGGTTCCTCAGTTATGACCACTCAAGGTCAGGCCGCTTTGCCAGCCACTCGGCGTCCAATGAGTCTTCCTAGCGTGTCCTCTTTGTTAACGCCAGAGCAGCTGACATTCCAGTGACAGAACTCGGGGGTACTGCTTCTTCGTCTGCGGCTTTTGCGGGGCTTGCGGGGCTTGGGGTGGAGCTCTAGGTGGTACCCGTTCTTCTAATACGGCTGATACTGCCTGTAGTATGCTTATATCACTGGTGGTTACGGCTTCCTTTGTTTTATGTATATTTTTGTTTTATATATATTTTAGTAGATAAATATAAACTTTAAAATTGTACCGGTGCAGTGACAGTTATACATCGGAAAATTTTTCAATATTTAAAATAGTACTTGGATTTGGCAAGATTTTTGAAACCTATAGTTGTTTATATCAAGGGTTGTTTGTTTATTTACTTTTACATCCTAACATGTCCAGTAATAGATTGATTTTACTGACTGATTATAGAATACTGATTTTAGAACATAACCTTGTTTTTGTTTCGCCTTTCTTACTCTTTTTTGCTAATAATCACTGATTCTGTAGTACGTAATTATAATCAAAAATGTCGAATACTGTTAATATGATAATGACGCGTAAAGCCTTAGCTAATCAACAAGAGACAAGGCTCCAATTAACGTTAAAAGAGTTACAAATTATGAGGGAGAAATGCGATAAGCTGAACAAGGAAAGGGACGAAAATGAGTTAGAACTGCTTGGTATTTTAAGTAAGAACGGACAGCTCAAGAAAGAACTGGCACAGTTGCATTCACTGTATACTGATACCTTACAGGATCGGGATAGGCTACAACTTATAGTTGACAGTTTTGACTCTTGTAGGGATCATTATGAACAAACTTTTAACCAAATTGCAGTACTTAAGGAGGAGCTACAACGATCAGAGATCAAAATATTACAACTTGAAACTGAGAAAAAGAGCACCATGGTTCAATATAATCAGAGTTTGTTCGATGAACTGATGGCTACAAGCATAGATACTGCTAAAGCTCACCCTTCTAATTATCATAGACCTCACCTCTGATGAATCCGGGGCCTGTTCTAAGTCATTGAAAATTATTAAATGTAGTAAAAATAATTAAAGAAATATTTGAAAATTAAAAAGTTTATCACTAAATCAAAAAAAATGATACAAATATAAGTTTTTTATAAATACTATGTCACTTAATAAACAGAGATTGCAACTGATTGACCAGGTGAATATGTATATGTTAGAACTGGATACTGTCGCACTACAGTACAAAACTGATACACGGGCCCTTCAATATCAGATTGACCGGCTCCAAGACTCTTTAAAATCAATTACATATAAATATGAAACGGCAGAGAAACAGAGTAGGGAACAGGTGTTAGCTATAGGTAAATTAGTAAACTCATGTCATTGTCAAAATGACCAATTGATATGCGGCCATGTTCCCTCCTCACCCTTGAATTGTAAAAAAATTATATGCAGTGATGGAATTGGTGAGCAAACAACTTCTTCAATCCTAAGTGAAAATATGTGCGGTGGTACATTGCATAGTAATATATCACTGCAGCCACATTCAATAACATCTGGTGATAAACTCACTTCATCACCAGTTAAAACTGTGTGCAGTGTGGATACTAGTATATTAAGTTCAAGCAGTACCTGCGAGGTATCTGTAATAGAAAAGTTGCAAATAAAAAATAATGAAAAAATCTTAGTGTATTGCGATGAAATAGGTAAAAATTTTGGACATCATTTATCACAGTTAGGTCATTCTGTAATAAATCATACATATACAGGTGCTTCTTACTCTAAAATTATAGATTTTATTTTGACTGGTACTCACTGCATGCAGTCCACTATAGTGGTGCTGGTTGGTAGAAGAGGCAATATTAATAGTGACAAACTTATAAAAATTTTTGATAAGTTTTCAAGTCTAAATGTAAAACAAGTCATTTTATCCACCTTGCCATACAGCACTGCTATGAGCCACAAGGAAAACAACTTAAGATACAAATTAAATATGAAACTACATACCATGGTATCATATTCCAAAAAAATTGAATTGTTAGATTGGAATATTATTTTCAATAATAATAGTCTGTTGACATTAGATAGATATTTTCTATCAAAAACTTTACAACGAAAGGTAGCTCTGTTGCTATCTATTTTTTTTATTTTTTAAGCCAAATTATTGGCAAGTACAACTGCTTTTATTGAGCAGGATAATTTTGACACTTCACATTTGGAAAATGAAATTCCAAAAAACTAGTTTGTAGGACAACAGATAATAAATCTGGCCAGTTTTGTCAGACTTTGGCCCCTGAGAATAATCATAATAAAAATATTGTTTTTATAAACCTGGTGCACCATAATGTTAGAGGTTTAATAAATGGTAAAGATTTAGAGTTGGAGCTATACATTAATGCAAATTCTATTAATATTTTTTGTGCTACAGAGCACTGGTTAAAAGATCATGAAATCACATTGTTGAACTTCATAAATCACCAGGTTGCTAGCTCGTTCAATAGAAAACATTCTAAACGTGGAGGCACTTTAATATTAATTAATAAAAACTTAAAATTTAAAGAACGTAAGGATTTAGTAGCCCTCTCCATTGAGCGAGTTATTGAGATTGCCAGTATTGAGTTTGAGCATTTCATCTTGTTAAGCGTATACAGTGCCTAAAGCTCCGTACATTAAAGTTGAAGAAAAGCTTGAAGAAGCACTGTTCAAATGCCAATGTTCTAAGAAATAAATAATAGTTTGTGGAGATTTTAATGTTGATATACTAGATACATCATTAACTCCATCAGAGATAAATAAAATGAAAAATTTATTTAAATCCTTTAATCTGCATAGTACTTTCTTAGAACCTACTCGTATTACAGCCACCAGTGCAAAATGTATTGATAATATTTTTACTAATATTAAACCAATAAATAAAGGTATTGTGGATCCTGTAGAGTCAGATCATCGTGGCCAATGGATAAAGTTTCCTAAAATTAGTAATAAAGTCTGCAAAAAACAAATTAAATATGTACCAATTAACCAAAGTCGTATGAATATTTTTAAAGAAAATATAGTAAAGAGATTGCAATATCTACCTGACTTTACTGGTGTAGACCAGTCATATACAAACTTATTTAATTTGATTAATGATGAGTTTGGCAAAGTTTTTACCTCAAAAACTCTACAGATTGGTGGTCGTCCTGTTTTCAGTGATTGGGCTACACCAGGTATTTTTAAAAGTAGAAACAAATTATTTGAATTATGTTCAGAAAAATCATATAATTTTAACCAAACCTTTCAGGAATATGTTATAAATTATTCTAAGATATTTAAACAAACATGTTATCGTGCAAAGTCAAACTTTATTAAAAATAAAATTTCTAATTCTGCGAATAAAATAAAAATGACTTGGAATATCATTAACTCTGAATGCGGTTGAACTATGGTGACAGAAAGGGATTTCCACTTAAAAGTAAATGATTGTCATGTTACAGGGGACCTGGAAGCGGCGACCGAATTTGAACATTTTTTCGAAAATGTACCTATTTTGACTACTAAATCTCTGCAAGCGTCTTCCAGTTCCTCTGAACATTTATTAGAAGAATCTGTTCCTTATTGCAGGGATGCATTTGTATTCACAGATATTTGCGTTCAGGATATTATAAAAACTTTTAAATGTATTGAATATACTATACCTTTGGGGATTATCAGTCAAAACTGCATCATGTATCATTGAGGTAATTGCGCCGCCGCGCATCTAGCAAATGTGTTTAATGACTGTGTTTCCAGTGGTATATTTCCTGATTTAATGAAACACAGCAAAGTCATACCCTTGTTCAAGGATGGCAGCGCTACAGACCCGTCTAATTTCCGACCGTCAGTGCTGCCAACTTTGAGCCAAGTATTTGAAAAAATAATATTGAATCAATCCACTCATTTAAAAGAAGATATAAGTGTTTGCTGTTGAATAGACAGAGGATTGGGTGAATCACAGTAGCGTGGATATATATATATATAACGTTTGCGGGGCACGGGCTCTGATACTGTTTTGTTACTGATTGTTGGCGTTCAGGTTAATGCAATATGGCGTACGTTGTATGTATTATATATAATATTTGACTGTTACTTCCATACTATGTTATTTTGGAGATTGAATGATTCAATTCGATTCTTGTTATGGCTTTCTGTGTGAGTGAATTTGTTGGGATCGCTTGACTGACACTTGTTGACATGACGATGACGATAACGGACAGTTATTGTATTTCGCCCCTGTTGAGAGGGCTAAGGAAGTTCGTTCTATACAACCTTGCCTTTGATGTGCAAATTTTATTTGGTAACAATGTCCACAGATATTTAAAACATAATTATTTCATTTGTATGTATTTTTTTTTATTTTATTTGTAATTTTTAATATAAATTTATTTTATTAATTTTACTGAGTTTTTTAAATGTATTTTGTTTTATGGTTTAATTTGATTTGTTTGAATCTTTTTTATTTATATATTTTTTATTTTTTGTTTTATTTACTATGATTTTGCCATTGTTTTTATTTTTTATTCTGATTATTTTTTTTGCTATTGTTAAGGCATCTGAATTTAAATTTATCTGTGCGTGTACATATCGGATAGGAGTAGGAGCCATCTGAAAGTCAGCGCTGCATACCATACTTAGTGTGGTAGGTAGCTTTAGCTGAGATGGTTGCCTTTTCAGGTGCATGCCGATTAGTAGATTTTAAGTAAGTCTGTGTAATTTATGGAATGTGTGCCTGAATAAAAAAAATATTTCTTTCTTTATCCCATTTTGATATTCATAAAATATTTCATACAAAACAGTTTGGTTTTACGAAAGGGCGCTCAACTTCCGATGCTGGTGTTGAGTTATTAAAATGTATTCATGAAGCCTGGGAAGACATGCAAGATGCATTAGGTATATTCTGCGATCTATCCAGGGCTTTTGATTGCGTTCAACATGAAACATTGTGCAAAAATAGAGATATACCTCATTGATTTTTAAAATTAGAAGACAATTAGATAATTATGACGATGTAAACAATGCAATCATGAGAGTAGTTCATTGGTTCAGCTCAAATAATCTTTGCCTAAATGAAAACAAAACTAAATGTATTAAATTTACTCTACCAAATGTAAAACAAGTTACGGCCAATGTTCAACTTAATGGACAAGTGTTAGAGTTTGTGGAATCAACTGTGTTCCTTGGTATAACTATTGATGCCAATTTACAGTGGGGCCCGCACGTAGAAAAGTCACTTTAAATATACAATTTTTTTCTTTAGTTTTAGTGTATGACATTTTGGAAGCGCCGTTGAAATGGTCTAAGCAAAATAAACACATTTTTTTTTTTAAGTCCAATTTGAACTTCCATCACCCGGAAGTAGGCTTCCAACCAACGCTGCAGTCCCGGCGTCATTCCTCCCTTCTCACGAAGAGAGTAATAGATAGCCAGGTCGCCCTGGTATCCACGACGACGATCCTGCAGCGTCGAGTCGCGATCCGACCCACTCCCGGTGGGTGATGTCGGACGCTGTTGCGTCGGATCCATTGCGGTAGTGCTGTCCCGAGGCGCCCGGACGTGGTGGCTGAATGCCAGTCCCCGTGCAGTCGGAGCCGGGGCTTGGCGCTGGTGCCAAACCGACCCTTTCTACACGGCGAGGGCAACCACCAGGTCGGTTAGCTTGGGAAAGGCACTCCCCGCACGGGTTCCAAAAGAACCCGGGCGCAAATTTCGCAATTTATTTATAAAATAAGTACGGAATTGATGCTTATGGTTTATAGGCGCCCGATCGGTATCTGTATAACTGGTATAGCAGTTAAAGATGACACTAGACCGTCTTAACTGATGCCGGGTTGCCGCCGTATATATATGCTTCGCACGGTCACAGTAACGTAGGGTGGTGTAGAAAGCTTCATTGAGCAGTAGTGTAGGTGAGGCTATTTGTGTGTTAAGCATTTATCTATATTTTCTATACTAAATTAGTGTAAACATCGAATTATGTTCCTTTGTATGACTCTTCTTAGTTGTCAAATGCCGTAAATTACCTATTACTGTTTCAGTTGTGTCAGGTCATGTATTTGCGATGGGTAGGCTAAAATTTTTATTTATAAATATCCTCATCTTATAGTTACTACACAGCTTATACAAATTTTAAGATAGAGGTAAGGAAATATAAAAACGAAAAGAAATATGAATTAGGCTCTAAAATGCTCTTTAAACATTCACATGTAACTTAACGTTGGGCGACGCGGTGCGGCCGGCTGCGCACTTTTGTAGCGATGAATAACGACAAGTTGCATTCCCAGTTAGATATCTTATATAAACGTAGGCATTCATAAATATTTAAAAGAATTCGTACACCTACGTAATCACCTATTTTATTTCTTTATATAGTATCAAATAAGGTAGGTCTTTTACGGATTATGATGCAGTTTTCTGCAAAAGATAGAATGATTCAAAAGAAAGGTAGGTACATGTGTAAAACAAATGCGTATTCAAGCATATAAATCGCTGAGAAATAAAAATAAAAATGTACGCTTACATTGCAAACGCTTAGTAAATTTTTAAAGAATTAACGTGAATATTTCGGATAACCCACAGTATTCATTTATTACATATTACTTAAAAATATGAGTAATTTACCAAATAATTTTAAGCAATACAGCCATATGTTATTATCGAAATCAATTTATTTAAATACATGCACAGCATTTTATGTAAAACTTATCCCTTGCAGCATATACATTAAAACGACATTTTTTTCCCGTCGACCTCCTTATCGATTCAGTGAACAAATCGAGGCGAACGGTTCTCAACGCCCCACAGCGCAAGTGTAGCGGCTGCTAAATGGGTATGGGTATGCGCTACAATCGGCTGACGTCACCGCTACACCGCACTACAGTTTGCTACGAACGTAGCATACTGTAGTGTACGAGCGTAGCGTACAATTACAAGGGCTACGAATCCGTCAGTAACTTAAGGAGTTATTGACGTAGTTATAGTACTCTATCTTCTACATTTGAAAGTTTAAAATAATGTATGGATGTAGGTTTGTTACTCTTTCACATAAAAACCACTAAATGGATTTTGATGAAACTTTACAATAACATAGTTTACTCATCAGAATATCGTTCCGTGGGAATGGGAACAGGCTATTTATAATTTGGGCCTCAGGTCTCTCTCCGAGAAAATTTCAAAGAAATAAATATTGTACCCGTAGGATCACAATACAGTCTTGCCAATCTTATGTACCTATGTCCAGAAAAATCTATCACAGGTTTCTAAACTCTGTGATAAACTTAGATGCCACAGAGGAGCTGATAGACAAGCTTGAAAGGCTGCAAAATTTATGCATTCGTTTCACATTACGCCAAGCGCTCAAGTGGCTCCCGATGTGCCTTCACATGAACAGTTGTATACTCTGTCTTCTGTCTCCTCTTCAATATACCTACTGGACAACCCAAATTCCCCGTCCTGCCTGAAGCGCGGTTCTCAATTGTGCGTTTTCCTGATGCTCCGTGCAAGACACAACTTTGATCCCTTCTTAAATTTCTATCCCACAAATCTGACCTGTATTCCTATTCCTTCTCAATTCATGCGGTTAGGTTGTTAAGCTCTCTGCCGCCAAATGGCAGAGACACTGACTCTTTCATGAAATTCAAAAGCAAAGTTCGTGAGTACTATCTCTCTTCCACTCATAACTTCTGTACAATACACAATAATACTATACACTTCAATACACTTGAAGTAGACCCGGCAAATAGACCATATTGTTATGTGTTATTTACACGGACAGAGAAAGGAACTACCTTAACCATTGCGAAACTATACCAGAACGAGATCACGTGTAATATACTCGTAGGTTAGGCTTAAAAGTGTTTATTTTGTTTTTTGTCAATTCTGTTCATTAGCAAGAATTAAACACTTTTCTTCCTTTAAAGGTACTTCTGTGCACAGACAGGTTATATTTTAAATACGAATAAAACTCTGTTGCTTGTTCTGGTGTAAGGTGTACATTAAGGATGTCACGGACACCTCGGAAAAACTTCGCACCGCAGCTTTGGTATGACTTTTATTAATATTTTATAGAAACGAATTGATTAATATTTTAACCCTGAAAAGGGCTCTTTTTAAATAAGCGCGTTCCTGAAGGTGCTCAGTAAATGCTCAGCAAATGGATTGTTTTCGTAACGGCCATTGGTTTAAGTGCTGTTGGTTCCATAAGAAATCCCTAGCCCTTGGCGCATCGGGAACCACGAACCTATACAAGGCCCCCGTCTGTACAAGAGTGTCATTCTCCACTGCGTTTCCAAATGGCGTTATTCACCATTTCAGATGTCTTTGGTATAGGAGTGATTCGAATTCCTTGCAGTATCTTTGGTAATAGCGACGCGTGTGTTCGTAACGACTGTTATACAGAGAGTGTAACTAATGCCGGGTTGTCGCCGTATATATATGCTTCGCACGGTCACAGTAACGTAGGGTGTTGTGGAAAGTGTCAATCAGCAATAGTGTAGGTGAGGCTATTTGTGTGTTAAGTATTTATCTATATTTTCTATACTAAATTAGTGTAAACATCGGATTATGTTCGTTTGTATGACTCTCTTCTTAGATGTCAAATGCAGTAATAAGTAGTTTCAGGTGTGTCAGGTCTTGTATTTGCGAGGGATAGGCTAAATTTTGTATTTATAAATATCCTCATCTTATAGTTACTACACACTTTATACATATTAAAAGATAGATGTAAGGAAATATAAAAACGAAAAGAAATATGAATTAGGCTCTAAAAAGCTCTTTAAACATTCACATGTAACTTAACGTTGGGCGACGCGGTGCGGCCGGCTGCGCACTTTTGTAGCTATGAATAACGACAAGTTGCATTCCCAGTTAGATATCTTATATAAACGTAGGCATTCATAAATATTTAAAAGAATTCGTACACCTACGTAATCACCTATTTTATTTCTTTATATAGTATCAAATAAGGTAGGTCTTTTACGGATTATGATGCAGTTTTCTGCAATAGATAGATTGATTCAAAAGAAAGGTAGGTACATGTGTAAAACAAATGCATATTCAAGCATATAAATCGCTGAGAAATATAAATAAAAATGTACGCTTACATTGCAAACGCTTAGTAAATTTTTAAAGAAATTAACGTGAATATTTCGGATAACCCACAGTATTCATTTATTACATATTACTTAAAAATATGAGTATTTTACCAAATAATTTTAAGCAATACAGCCATACATCATTATCGAAATCAATTTATTTAGATACATGCACAGCATTTTATGTAAAACTTATCCCTTGCAGCATACACATTAAAACGGATTTTTTTTCCCGTCGACCTCCTTATCGATTCAGTGAACAAATCGAGGCGAACGGTTCTCAACGCCCCACAGCGCAAGTGTAGCGGCTGCTAAATGGGTATGGGTATGCGCTACAATCGGCTGACGTCACCGCTACACCGCACTACAGTTTGCTACGAACGTAGCATACTGTAGTGTACGAGCGTAGCGTACAATTACAAGGGCTACGAATCCGTCAGTAACTTAAGGAGTTATTGACGTAGTTATAGTACTCTATCTTCTATATTTATATGTAAAAGTTTAAAATAATGTATGGATGTAGGTTTGTTACTCTTTCACACAAAAACCACTAAATGGATTTTGATGAAACTTTACAATAACATAGTTTACACATCAGAATATCGTTGCGTGGGAATGGGAACAGGCTATTTATAATTTGGGCCTCAGGTCTCTCTCCGAGAAAATTTCAAAGAAATAAATATTGTACCCGTAGGATCACAATACAGTCTTGCCATTCTTATGTACCTATGTCCAGAAAAATCTATCACAGGTTTCTAAACTCTGTGATAAACTTAGATGCCACAGAGGAGCTGATAGACAAGCTTGAAAGGCTGCAAAATTTATGCATTCGTTTCACATTACGCCAAGAGCTCAAGTGGCTCCCGATGTGCCTTCACATGAACAGTCGTATACTCTGTCCTCTGTCTCCTCTTCAATATATTTATTTATTTATTTATTTTACACTTTATTGTACACCAAGAAATACATTTGTACATTGAGAAATGAAGTAGCGGGAACAGTACAATGGGCGGCCTTATCGCATAAAGCGATTTCTACCAGGCAACCTTTGGATGGAGAAATTCGGAAGAAGGTAACGAGTGGTAGCTGTTTGGCGTACTAATAACAGGGAAATTTATACATATGCAATACAAGAAGATAGTAAATATGTTAACCTAAATACTGACAACAATACATATATAAACACTTAACTACCTACCTAAAAATCTTAGGGCTATATTGTACATAGATGCATAACCATCATTTCCCGAATTACAAATAATCTTAATTACTCTAGGTAATTAAATACTAAAACTATAAGGATAAATAGTGTTCCTTTATCATAACCTTAAATTTTTTAAGGGTTTGCGCTCGTCGCAGCTTTATTGGATGTTTATTCCACAGACGTATCGCAGTAACGGTGAAAGATTTATCGCAAAAAGAGGTTGAGTGTTGTGGCATCCTTAGGATTAGGTTTTTCTATGACCTAAGACATCTTGAATGCGTCTCATGAAGGAACTTAAAGCGTTCCTTAAGATAGGATGGAGTAGAAGGGTTAAATAATATATTATAGAGTAGGGAAAGAATGTGAGCATCCCGGCGAAGTCTTATTGGTAACCACTTGAGTTGCGTTCTGAACTGGGATATATGATCATATTTGCGTAATCCAAAAATGAACCTTATACAGACATTTTGAAGACGCTCAAGTTTGTCTAACTGATCCTGGGTAAGGTCCAGATAGCTGACATCAGCATAATCAAGGATGGGTAACAGTAATGCATTTGCAAGCGCAATTTTGGTAACAATCGGCAAGAGGATTTGCAGTCTCCTTAATGAACCCAAGAGGCAAACATCTTACGACTCACTTCTTGCACCTGCGGATCCCAAGACAGTCCAGAATCGAAATAAATTCCCAAAATTCTTAACACTCTCGCTGATAGGCACTATCATACCATCAAAAGTAATAGGCGTAATATCTGTCCACACAATATTTGACAAGGTTCTGGTACTGCCCATAACGATCACCTGCATTTTCAATGGATTCAGTTTGAGGCCATGAGTACTACTCCATTTGTTAATATGCACGAGATCTCTATTAATAACCTCAACAGCATCGTTTAATTGTTCAAGAGGGGCTTGACTGTAAATTTGTAAGTCATCTGCATATAGGTGGTAGAAAGAAACAATATGATTGTATATAGAATTAATAAAAATTGAGAAAAGTAGAGGAGATAAAACGCCGCCCTGGGGTACCCTAACGATAGTATTACTCCAAGTAGAACTTGTGTTATCAATACTAATACGTTGCCGACGACCACACAGGTAACTTTGAAGCCAATCAATCACTATTGGAGATATGTTAAGAGAGCGAAAGACACCAAGCAATATTTCAAAATCAACAGTGTTGAAAGCATTGCTGAAATCTAACAATGCGAGCACTGTCAGATTTCCTTCCTCCATACCAGAGCTAATATCTTCTGTAATATTAACTAAGGCCGTGACGGTACTATGCCCAGGACGGAAGCCGGATTGAAAGGAACTGAGGATATTGTTTTTGCGTAGAAATGAAGTGACTTGAGTATGTACAAGTTTTTCGAGGACTTTCGAAAGGAATGGTAATATTGATATGGGACGGTAATCGGTGAAAGACAGTGGTTTAGGTTTTTTAGGCAAATAAATTATTTCGCTGTTTTTCCAGGAGGTTGGAAAGACCCCACTAGTTATGGAGAAGTTGAATATGTAACAAATTATTGGAAGGATTTCATTGAGGATGGGAAGGATCATATGCCGGTTGATACAGTCATCACCTGTTGCGTTTGATGTAATGCTCTTTTTAACATCACAAGAAGTGAAAAGATCAAAAACAAATGGTGGATAGCTGGGTTTTGGAAGAGATGAAAGAAATTTAATTGTTTGTGCTTTGGTTGTCCCATCAAGGTTGAAAGAAGCAGCGAAATGTTGATTTAGTAAATCAATATTTAAATCTTTTGAGACTGTATCTTGACGATTTCTTCCAACACCCAATGTTTTCAGAAATTTCCAGACTTTACCTGGGTCTCCATTTTGTTTATTACTGTGAATGTGCTGGCGTTGTGCATTCCTACACACCTTGTTACAGTGATTTCGAATAGTAACATAATTTTTGTGATTGATGTCACTGGGTTTTATTTTATATTTAAATTTTGCTGCTGCTTTTTTGTGTATAAGATTCTTAATTTCAACGGTAAGCCAAGGGGCGGGAGGATGTTTAATCCTCACAGCTCGCATGGGTGCGTGTTTATCGTAGAGAGCGGTAAGATTAGATGTGAATATTTCAACTTGTTCATCCACTTACCCACAAGTGGTAAGTGGACTCCAATCGATGTTACCCGCATCCTGGCAAAGAAGTTCTAAATTCATGTTACCAAAATTGCGCTGCATGGTTGCAAGAGAAGGGAAAAAGTGTATATTAGACGAAGGACAATAGTAAACGCCGAGGAGGACTTTGGTGTGGTTGAGCTCAACTTCGAGAAACAGATGTTCGCCAGCGTTAGGTGGCGGCGGTTGAGCTGACATGCTAATAATTTTAAAAGGAATATATGCCCGTAAATATATAGCTACACCACCGCCACGACGACCATCGTCACGATCGTTTCTAATAAGCTGAAACCCAGGAAGTGAGAATGCAGCAGAGGAGTGCTTGGGCTTGAGCCATGACTCGGAAATTAGGATAGCATGGATATTCTTGCAGTCAAAGGTCGCCAGCATATCAGAGAAGTGAGCCGGGATGCTTTGGGCATTGATATGAACCGCATTAAAATTCTCAGGAACATCAGAGAACTGAAATTCCAAATAGTCAGCTAGGGATGGAACACTATCAAAACTACTGTTAGCAATATCATAGCTAGGTACCGTGTGAAAGCTATCTAAATCGCTAATACTTTCATCATCACTCATAGATGCAAATTTCCTCGTAAGATGCTAGTAGGTATATAATTATGCAAATATTATTACGTCAATCTACTATTAGATACTAAACCCTAATAGTTATGTACGAGTATATATAAATATATATCCAAATATATAAAATATAATACTTATATTAATCTTAAAAATAGAGTATAGATAATAATATTAATATATAAATATAGCTAAAAAATAAATAGAAAATAATAATACTAATAACAACAAATACTCGAGACCCTTTCGTACTAGGATTTCTGCCACCTGCCAGCTGTATTAAAAAAAAATAAAAAAAAATAAAAGCACACTAAAAAGGACTGTACACATTATTGTCCTGACGGCACTATTAAATAATATTGTCATTAATAATTACGTACGTGCAATTTCACGGTATGCTAAGCTTAAATCATACAGCAAAAACTTTCTGAAGTTTATAGTGTGGTGTAACGTGTAACATGTACATATCAAAGACAAGGCTGTATGGACCAATCCTCCTTTGCAGGCCCAAGATGAGCTTAGACACTAAATAACAATATAACAATCTGAATTTCCTTTGAGTGGCACCTCTTTTCATTTTTGCTGGTGGTTTTACTGCAGCAGGGGATTTCAATGTTTCTAAATGTAGTGAATCACTGATCTTGTGCAATTCATCAAGAGTAGTTATTCGGTGCTTTTGGCTATCCGGTGTGACAATAAGAATGAAGCCCTCTCTTGTCCAACATTGTGTAACACCAAACCGTTGACGAGCGGTCATAAAAGTTTGGTGACGCTCCCTGGTCAAGAATTCTGTCATAGTTAGTAGTAGTAGTCAGAGACAGACTCTTTCATATAATTCAAAAGCAAAGTTCGTGAGTACTATCTCTCTTCCACTCATAACTTCTGTACACTACACAATAATACTATACACTTCATAACACTTGAAGTAGACCCGGCAAATAGACCATATTGTTATGCGTTATTTACACGGACAGAGAAAGGAACTACCTTAACCATTGCGAAACTATACCGGAACGAGATCACGTGTAATATAGGTTAGGCTTCAAAGTGTTGTTTATTTTGTTTTTTGTCAATTCTGTTCACTAGCAAGAATTAAACACTTTTCTTCCTTTAAAGGTACTTCTGTGCACAGACAGGTTATATTTTAAATACGAATAAAACTCTGTTGCTTGTCCTGGTGCAAGGTGTACATTAAGGATGTCACGGACACCTCGGAAAAGCTTCGCACTGCAGCTTTGGTATGACTTTTATTAATATTTTATAGAAACGAATTGATTAATATTTTAGCCCTGAAAAGGGCTCTTTTTAAATAAGCGCGTTACTAAAGGTGCTCAGTAAATGCTCATTGTTTTCGCAACGACCATTGGTTTAATTGCTGTTGGTTCCATAAGAAATCCCTAGCCTAGCAATAGTGTAGGTGAGGCTATTTGTGTGTTAAGCATTTATCTATATTTTCTATATTATCGATTCAGTGAACAAATCGAGGCGGACGGTTCTCAACGCCCCACAGCGCAAGTGTAGCGGCTGCTAAATGGGTATGGGTATGCGCTACAGTCGGCTGACGTCACCGCTACACCGCACTACAGTTTGCTACGAACGTAGCATACTGTAGTGTACGAGCGTAGCGTACAATCACAAGGGCTACGAATCCGTAAGTAACTTAAGGAGTTATTGATGTAGTTATAGTACTCTGTCTTCTATATTTGAATGTAAAAGTTTAAAATAATGTATGGATGTAGGTTTGTTACTCTTTCACACAAAAACCACTAAATGGATTTTGATGAAACTTTACAATAACATAGTTTACTCATCAGAATATCGTTCCGTGGGAATGGGAACAGGCTATTTATAATTTGAGCCTCAGGTCTCTCTCCGAGAAAATTTCAAAGAAATAAATATTGTACCCGTAGGATCACAATACAGTCTTGCCAATCTTATGTACCTATGTCCAGAAAAATCTATCACAGGTTTCTAAACTCTGTGATAAACTTAGATGCCACAGAGAAGCTGATAGACAAGCTTGTAAGGCTGCAAAATTTATGCATTCGTTTCACATTACGCCAAGAGCTCAAGTGGCTCCCGATGTGCCTTCACATGAACAGTTGTATACTCTGTCCTCTGTCTTCTCTTCAATATACCTACTTGACAACCCAAATTCCCCGTCCTGCCTGAAGCGCGGTTCTCAATTGTGCGTTTTCCTGATGCTCCGTGCAAGACACAACTTTGTTCCCTTCTTAAATTTCTATCCCACAAATCTGACCTGTATTCCTATTCCTTCTCAATTCATGCGGTTAGGTTGTTAAACTCTCTGCCGCCAAATGTCAGAGACACTGACTCTTTCATATAATTCAAAAGCAAAGTTCGTGAGTACTATCTCTCTTCCACTCATAACTTCTGTACACTACACAATAATACTATACACTTCATAACACTTGAAGTAGACCCGGCCAATAGACCATATTGTTATGCGTTATTTACACGGACAGAGAAAGGAACTACCTTAACCATTGCGAAAGTATACCGGAACGAGATCACATGTAATATAGGTTAGGCTGCAAAGTGTTGTTTATTTTGTTTTTTGTCAATTCTGTTCATTAGCAAGAATTAAACACTTTTCTTCCTTTAAAGGTACTTCAGTGCACAGACAGGTTATATTTTAAATACGAATAAAACTCTGTTGCTTGTCCTTTTGCAAGGTGTACATTAAGGATGTCACGGACACCTCGGAAAAGCTTAGCACTGCAGCTTTGACATGACTTTTATTAATATTTTATAGAAACGAATTGATTAATATTTTAGCCCTGAAAAGGGCTCTTTTTAAATAAGCGCGTTATTGAAGGTGCTCAGTAAATGCTTATTGTTTTCGCAACGACCATTGGTTTAATTGCTGTTGGTTCCATAAGAAATCCCTAGCCCTTGGCGCATCGGGAACCACGAACCTATACAAGACCCCCGTCTGTACAAGAGTGTCATTCTCCACTGCGCTCCTCAAGTAATCGGCTACGGGCGGCTCTAACGTATCAGGATGTACGTTGTATTTCACTTCTATATATCTCTTGATAGATGTCAACGATGATCCATCAGGTTCGTTAATGGCCCAAATGGCGTTATTCACCATTTCAGATGTCTTCAGTATAGGAGTGATTCGAATTCCTTGCAGCATCTTTGGTAATAGCGACGCGTGTGTTCGTAACGACTGTTATACTGAGAGTGTAACTGATGCCGGGTTGTCGCCGTATATATATGCTTCGCACGGTCACAGTAACGTAGGGTGTTGTGGAAAGTGTCTATCAGCAATAGTGTAGGTGAGGCTATTTGTGTGTTAAGCATTTATCTATATTTTCTATACTAAATTAGTGTAAACATCGGATTATGTTCGTTTGTATGACTCTCTTCTTAGTTGTCAAATGCAGTAATAGGTAGTTTCAGGTGTGTCAGGTCTTGTATTTGTGAGGGATAGGCAAAATTTTGTATTTATAAATATCCTCATCTTATAGTTACTACACACTTTATACAAATTTTAAGATAGAGGTAAGGAAATATTAAAACAAAAAGAAATATGAATTAGGCTCTAAAAAGCTCTTTAAACATTCACATGTAACTTAACGTTGGGCGACGCGGTGCGGCCGGCTGCGCACTTTTGTAGCTATGAATAACGACAAGTTGCATTCCCAGTTAGATATATAAACGTAGGCATTCATAAATATTTAAAAGAATTCGTACACCTACGTAATCACCTATTTTATTTCTTTATATATTATCAAATAAGGTAGGTCCTTTACGGATTATGATGCAGTTTTCTGCAATAGATAGAATGATTCAAAAGAAAGGTAGGTACATGTGTAAAACAAATGCATATTCAAGCATATAAATCGCTGAGATATAAAAATAAAAATGTACGCTTACATTGCAAACGCGTAGTAAATTTTTAAAGAATTTAACGTGAATATTTCGGATAACCCACAGTATTCATTTATTACATATTACTTAAAAATATGAGTAACTTACCAAATAATTTTAAGCAATACAGCCATAAGTCATTATCGGAATCAATTTATTTAGATACATGCACATCATTTTTTGTAAAACTTATCCCTTGCAGCATATACATTAAAACGACATTTTTTTCCCGTCGACCTCCTTATCGATTCAGTGAACAAATCGAGGTGAACGGTTCTCAACGCCCCACAGCGCAAGTGTAGCGGCTGCTAAATGGGTATGGGTATGCGCTACAATCGGCTGACGTCACCGCTACACCGCACTACAGTTTGCTACGAACGTAGCATACTGTAGTGTATGAGCGTAGCGTACATTCACAAGGGCTACGAATCCGTAAGTAACTTAAGGAGTTATTGACGTAATTATAGTACTCTGTCTTCTATATTTGAATGTAAAAGTTTAAAATAATGTATTGATGTAAGTTTGTTACTCTTTCACACAAAAACCACTAAAAGGATTTTGATGAAACTTTACAATAACATAGTTTACTCATCAGAATATCGTTCCGTGGGAATGGGAACAGGCTATTTATAATTTGGGCCTCAGGTCTCTCTCCGAGAAAATTTCAAAGAAATAAATATTGTACCCGTAGGATCACAATACAGTCTTGCCAATCTTATGTACCTATGTCCAGAAAAATCTATCACAGGTTTCTAAACTCTGTGATAAACTTAGATGCCACAGAGGAGCTGATAGACAAGCTTGTAAGGCTGCAAAATTTATGCATTCGTTCCACATTACGCCAAGAGCTCAAGTGGCTCCCGATGTGCCTTCACATGAACAGTTGTATACTCTGTCCTCTGTCTCCTCTTCAATATACCTACTGGACAACCCAAATTCCCCGTCCTGCCTGAAGCGCGGTTCTCTATTGTGCGTTTTCCTGAAGCTCCGTGCAAGACACAATTTGTTCCCTTCTTAAATTTCTATCCCACAAATCTGACCTGTATTCCTATTCCTTCTGAATTCATGCGGTTAGGTTGTTAAACTCTCTGCCGCCAAATGTCAGAGACACTGACTCTTTCATGAAATTCAAAAGCAAAGTTCGTGAGTACTATCTCTCTTCCACTCATAACTTCTGTACACTACACAATAATACTATACACTTCAATACACTTGAAGTAGACCCGGCAAATAGACCATATTGTTATGTGTTATTTACACGGCCAGAGAAAGGAACTACCTTAACCATTGCGAAACTATACCGGAACGAGATCACGTGTAATATAGGTTAGGCTTCAAAGTATTGTTTATTTTGTTTTTTGTCAATTCTGTTCATTAGCAAGAATTAAACACTTTTCTTCCTTTAAAGGTACTTCTGTGCACAGACAGGTTATATTTTAAATACGAATAAAACTCTGTTGCTTGTCCTGGTGCAAGGTGTACATTAAGGATGTCACGGACACCTCGGAAAAGCTTCGCACTGCAGCTTTGGTATGACTTTTATTAATATTTTATAGAAACGAATTGATTAATATTTTAGCCCTGAAAAGGGCTCTTTTTAAATAAGAGCGTTACTGAAGGTGCTCAGTAAATGCTCATTGTTTTCGCAACGACCATTGGTTTAATTGCTGTTGGTTCCATAAGAAATCCCTAGCCCTTGGCGCATCGGGAACCACGAACCTATACAAGACCCCCGTCTATACAAGAGTGTCATTCTCCACTGCGCTCCTCAAGTAATCGGCTACGGGCGGCTCTAACGTATCAGGATGTACGTTGTATTTAACTTCTATATATCTCTTGATAGATGTCAAAGATGATCCATCAGGTTCGTTAATGGCCCAAATGGCGTTATTCACCATTTCAGATGTCTTCGGTATAGGAGTGATTCGAATTCCTTGCAGCATCTTTGGTAATAGCGACGCGTGTGTTCGTAACGACTGTTATACTGAGAGTGTAACTGATGCCGGGTAGTCGCCGTATATATATGCTTCGCACGGTCACAGTAACGTAGGGTGTTGTGGAAAGTGTCTATCAGCAATAGTGTAGGTGAGGCTATTTGTGTGTTAAGCATTTATCTATATTTTCTATATTATCGTTTCAGTGAACAAATCGAGGCGAACGGTTCTCAACGCCCCACAGCGCAAGTGTAGCGGCTGCTAAATGGGTATGGGTATGCGCTACAATCGGCTGACGTCACCGCTACACCGCACTACAGTTTGCTACGAACGTAGCATACTGTAGTGTACGAGCGTAGCGTACAATCACAAGGGCTACGAATCCGTAAGTAATTTAAGGAGTTATTGACGTAGTTATAGTACTCTGTCTTCTATATTTGAATGTAAAAGTTTAAAATAATGTATGGATGTAGGTTTGTTACTCTTTCACACAAAAACCACTAAATGGATTTTGATGAAACTTTACAATAACATAGTTTACTCATCAGAATATCGTTCCGTGAGAATGGGAACAGGCTATTTATAATTTGGGCCTCAGGTCTCTCTCCGAGAAAATTTCAAAGAAATAAATATTGTACCCGTAGGATCACAATACAGTCTTGCCAATCTTATGTACCTATGTCCAGAAAAATCTATCACAGGTTTCTAAACTCTGTGATAAACTTAGATGCCACAGAGAAGCTGATAGACAAGCTTGTAAGGCTGCAAAATTTATGCATTCGTTTCACATTACGCTGTGGTGTCCACTACTACATACTAATAATATATATAGGTACATAGATATAAAATAAAAACAAATGTAAACACTTACCTTACTTACGAAATAATCGTTTAGCAGTCGTGAGGCGCTCGTCGCGGAAATCGTATAGTAGAAATGTCTTACACATTCCTTAGAACAATAGCCTGACTGACGACGCGTGCGCCGGCCGCCTCCCGCCAGTCTGTAACTAGCTACCGCATAAGACGCATGTCGCTTGTAATCAGATACTGTGCTACGTACGCTATACTAATCAGCTGTTTTTCTTCCATCTATTAATTTATTATGCTTAAAACTTACCTTTCTATGATGATCTACTGCTCCTTCTATTGTGCTTGTGCATATTAAACTTCGGGTGGTGATAACATAATCGGACTGTTTTACTTACTCCCGATACGCTCCACCCCTAAACTGGTGACCCGCTGGAACATCTTCATCATCATCTAAAAACGTGAGTCAATACTATTTTATAAGCATGAGCAATCCAAACGAGGAAGAATTATACCACGATGGCGACGATGCAAGTAGTCCGAAAAGGACATTTACACCTCACGACATTTGTCGTGTCGGAGTCAAGGCTCCGCCTTTCTGGGCTGAAGAACCCTCAGTATGGTTTGCACAATTGGAGGGAAACTTTATATTGGCGGGTATCAAGGAGGACGAAACAAAATTCTATTACGTAATATCCAATCTTGAGCACAGATATGCAGCGGAAGTTAAAGATTTCATCGTTTCACCACCTGCAAAAGGAAAGTACGAGAAACTTAAAAGTGAACTCATCAAAAGACTCTCAACTACACGAGAAAAAGAGGTCAAACAACTACTCATGCACGAAGAGTTAGGAGATCGACGACCTTCACAGTTTCTCCGACACTTGCAACATCTTGCAGGCCCTAACGTACCCGATGATTTCCTACGTATTATCTGGACGAGTCGCCTACCCAATAGTATACAGACTGTTATAGCTTGTCAACCTAGCTCGGAATTACAAACGCTCGCAGAATTAGCGGACAAGGTTCATGATATAGTACCATCTTCACCACAAGTTGCCACCACTCAGCTAGCCTCAAACTCAGTTCTGGAAGCTATGGCCAAGCAGATCACTGCTCTTACCAAGCAAGTTCAAGCTCTTGCCACAACTTCAAACAGCAGGGATTCACGGAAGTCCAGATCCAGGACTAGGAACAATGAACGTGGACGCAGTACTAGCAGATCCCAGTCGAGCTACCGCAGATTTCCAAATTGTTGGTACCATCACAAGTTCGGGAGCAAGGCGAACAAGTGTATCAAGCCATGCGACTATGACTCATCGGAAAATGCTCAGGGCAGTCGCTAATGGCGACAAACGGCTGCCCTGCACCAACAACACCTGGTCGCCTGTTTGTCACGGATCGGTATTCGAAAATACAATTTCTCGTTGATACTGGCAGCGATATTTGTGTTTTCCCTCGCACCGCGCTCCGTAAGCATCGACCCGGCACCAACCAATACCAGCTATTTGCCGCTAACGGCACACCTATTGCTACTTATGGCAGCATTTATCTAGAGCTGAACCTCTGTTTACGTCGTGCTTTTACCTGGTGCTTCACAGTGGCAGACGTCACTAAGGCAATAATAGGCGTCGACTTCTTATCCTACTTTGGTCTTCTCGTCGACTGCCGCCACCAGCGCCTTATAGACAATACTACCTCACTCAGCACACCAGCGACATCGGTAGAACCGTCGAACAACATATCTTCAGTGAAGACATTGATCGGCGAAACTCGGTATCACGAGCTACTACGCAGTTTCCCAGAGGTAACGAGACCAGCTGGCACGCAGCGCTTGACAAACCATAGCACGGTCCATCATATTAGGACAACGCCAGGCCCACCTGTAAGTTGCGCGCCACGACGACTTGCTCCAGACAAGCTGAAAATAGCCAAGCAAGAATTTGAAGTCATGTTGAAGATCGGGACAGCAAGACCATCGGAGAGCCCCTGGGCTTCCCCACTACATCTCGTGCCCAAGAAAGAAAATCAATGGCGCCCGTGCGGTGACTATAGAATGCTGAATGCACGCACAGTGCCCGCACAACATCGCCGGTTGCACAATCTTTTCTACCATAGATCTTGTCAAGGCCTATAATCAAATACCAGTCAGTGAAGAGGACATCCCAAAAACGGCTATTATAACACCATTCGGGTTATACGAGTTCCCGTTCATGAACTTTGGACTCAGAAACGCTAGCCAAACGTTCCAACGTTTCGTGGACGAGCTAACCCGTGGCATGGACTACTTCTTCGCTTACCTTGATGATTTTCTCATATTCTCAACAGATGAGCAAGAACACGAAGTACATCTCCGCCAATTATTCACCAAACTTAAAGAGTATGGAATGGTAATTAATACATCAAAGTGTATTCTCGGAGCCAAAGAAGTTACCTTTTTGGGATACCAAGTAACCAGTGATGGCATAAAGCCCCTCGATACAAAGGTCGAAGCAATTAAAGAATTTAGTCTCCCTAAGACGGTCAAAGAGCTCCGCAGATTCCTGGGGATGATAAACTTTTACCGGATGTTCCTCCCTAGAGCAGCACAGATACAAGCTCCGCTTCACGCCTTACTCACAGGTTCGGTAAAAGGTTCACATCCTGTACAAATCACGGGAGATGCACGGACTGCCTTCGACGAATGCAAAGAAAGCTTATGCCGAGCTACTCTTTTGGCTCATCCTGATCTCGAAGCGCGTTTAGCGTTAATCACAGATGCTTCAGATAAAGCAATTGGCGCCGCATTACAGCAATTTAAAGACAATGCGTGGCAACCTCTAGCATTCTTCTCCCGAAAGCTCAGTCCATCACAGCAGAAATACTCTCCGTACGACAGGGAGCTGTTGGCCATATACGAAAGCATACGTTACTTCAGGCATATGCTTGAAGCTCGCCACTTCACTGTTTTCACGGATCACAAGCCGATTTGTTACGCATTTCACTTGCGCAAAGACAACTGCTCGCCACGACAATTTCGACACCTTGTCTACATATCACAATTTACTACAGATATACAACATGTGGCTGGCAAAGACAACATCGTTGCGGACACCCTCTCCAGAATTGAAGAGCTGACGCATCCAATAGACCTCACTACTTTGGCTAAGTCTCAAGAGCACGACCACGAGCTTAAAATGCTAATAGAAGAAGGCTCGTCTCTTCAACTGAAGCAAATAAACATACCAGGAACTAGACTACCCCTGTATTGCGATGACAACATCTCAACTCTTAGACCTTTTGTCACGAAGCCATATAGACGACAAGTCTTCGATAGTCTGCACTGCTTAAGCCACCCTGGCGTCAATGCGACAGTTAAGATGGTATCTCAACGTTATGTATGGCCTGGAATAAAAAGAGACTGTAGAGAATGGGCCAAAAGCTGTCATCAGTGTCAAACAGCGAAAGTCAGTCGACACGTAACCTCTCCATTTGGCACATATAAATTGCCAGCAGCTCGATTTACATGTATCCACATCGACCTCATAGGACCACTTCCAATTTCAGACGGATACCGATACTGTTTAACAGCGATAGATCGGTTTACCCGGTGGCCAGAAGTGATACCTATACAGGATATGACTGCAGAAACGGTCGCCAAGGCCCTTCTATCAGGCTGGATAGCGCGCTTTGGCTGCCCAACAACCATTGTCACAGACAGAGGCAAGCAATTTGACTCAGCACTTTTCAAATGTCTCGCTAAGATTGCATGCTTTCAACATAAGCAGACTACAGCAAAGCGCTATAAAGGAAGATCTCCAAGCTTCATCAGCAGAGCTCGTTTATGGAGAACCAATAAGATTACCTGGAGAGCTATTCCATTCAGCTACATCAACAAGTACAGATGTGACAGATTTCACAAACCGGCTACGATTAATCATACAGAAGCTTGAACCGAAACCAGCGGCCAGACACTGCAAAAGAAACATATTTGTCTTTAAAGACTTAGCCACAACGAGACATGTTTACCTACGTGAAGATGCCGTCCGTGGCGCTCTGCAGCCAGTATACTCAGGCCCGCACGAAGTCATAGAAAGAGATGAGAAGGTCTTCAAATTACTAATAAAAGGCAAACCAACATCTGTTACCATAGATAGGCTAAAACCTGCTTATGTACTTACCGATAATACCCACGCTCCACCAGAACCGGAATTGCTACCTGAAAAAATAAACTTAGATACTAACTTAAATACAAATAAAACCACTAGATCAGGAAGAATAGTTCGGTTCCCAAATTATTATCGACCGTAGGACGGTCTCTGGGGGGGAGTGGTGTGGTGTCCACTACTACATTCTAATAATATATATAGGTACATAGATATAAAATAAAAACAAATGTAAACACTTACCTTACTTACGAAATAATCGTTTAGCAGTCGTGAGGCGCTCGTCGCGGAAATCGTATAGTAGAAATGTCTTACACATTCCTTAGAACAATAGCCTGACTGACGACGCGTGCGCCGGCCGCCTCCCGCCAGTCTGTAACTAGCTACCGCATAAGACGCATGTCGCTTGTAATCAGATACTGTGCTACGTACGCTATACTAATCAGCTGTTTTTCTTCCATCTATTAATTTATTATGCTTAAAACTTACCTTTCTGTGATGATCTACTGCTCCTTCTATTGTGCTTGTGCATATTAAACTTCGGGTGGTGATAACATAATCGGACTGTTTTACTTACTCCCGATACGAACCACCCCTAAAACGCCAAGAGCTCAAGTGGCTCCCGATGTGCCTTCACATGAACAGTTGTATACTCTGTCCTCTGTCTCCTCTTCAATATACCTACTGGACAACCCAAATTCCCCGTCCTGCCTGAAGCGCGGTTCTCAATTGTGCGTTTTCCTGATGCTCCGTGCAAGACACAACTTTGTTCCCTTCTTAAATTTCTATCCCACAAATCTGACCTGTATTCCTATTCCTTCTCAATTCATGCGGTTAGGTTGTTAACACGTAACTTAACGTTGGGCGACGCGGTGCGGCCGGCTGCGCACTTTTGTAGCTATGAATAACGACAAGTTGCATTCCCAGTTAGATATCTTATATAAACGTAGGCATTCATAAATATTTAAAAGAATTCGTACACCTACGTAATCACCTATTTTATTTCTTTATATAGTATCAAATAAGATAGGTCCTTTACGGATTATGATGCAGTTTTCTGCAATAGATAGAATGATTCAAAAGAAAGGTAGGTACATGTGTAAAACAAATGCATATTCAAGCATATAAATCGCTGAGAAATAAAAATAAAAATGTACGCTTACATTGCAAACGCTTAGTAAATTTTTAAAGAATTTAACGTGAATATTTCGGATAACCCACAGTATTCATTTATTACATATTACTTAAAAATATGAGTAATTTACCAAATAATTTTAAGCAATACAGCCATAAGTCATTATCGAAATCAATTTATTTAGATACCTGCACAGCATTTTTTGTAAAACTTATCCCTTGCAGCATATACATTAAAACGACATTTTTTTCCCGTCGACGTCCTTATCGATTCAGTGAACAAATCGAGGCGAACGGTTCTCAACGCCCCACAGCGCAAGTGTAGCGGCTGCTTAATGGGTATGGGTATGCGCTACAATCGGCTGACGTCACCGCTACACCGCACTACAGTTTGCTACGAACGTAGCATACTGTAGTGTACGAGCGTAGTTTACAATCACAAGGGCTACGAATCCGTAAGTAACTTAAGGAGTTATTGACGTATTCATAGTACTCTGTCTTCTATATTTGAATGTAAAAGTTTAAAATAATGTATGGATGTAGGTTTGTTACTCCCGGTCCCGATGGCTCCCGATGTGCCTTCACATGAACAGTCGTATACTCTGTCCTCTGTCTCCTCTTCAATATACCTACTGGACATCCCAAATTCCCCGTCTTGCCTGAAGCGCGGTTCTCAATTGTGCGTTTTCCTGATGCTCCGTGCAAGACACAACTTTGTTCCCTTCTTAAATTTCTATCCCACAAATCTGACCTGTATTCCTATTCCTTCTCAATTCATGCGGTTAGGTTGTGAAACCCTCTCCCGCCAAATGTCAGAGACACTGACTCTTTAATGAAATTCAAAAGCAAAGTTCGTGAGTACTATCTCTCTTCCACTCATAACTTCTGTACACTACACAATAATACTATACACTTCAATACACTTGCAAATAGACCATATTGTTATGTGTTATTTACACGGCCAGAGAAAGGAACTACCTTAACCATTGCGAAACTATACCGGAACGAGATCACGTGTAATATAGGTTAGGCTTCAAAGTATTGTTTATTTTGTTTTTTGTCAATTCTGTTCATTAGCAAGAATTAAACACTTTTCTTCCTTTAAAGGTACTTCTGTGCACAGACAGGTTATATTTTAAATACGAATAAAACTCTGTTGCTTGTTCTGGTGTAAGGTGTACATTAAGGATGTCACGGACACCTCGGAAAACTTCGCACTGCAGTTTTGGTATGACTTTTATTAATATTTTATAGAAACGAATTGATTAATATTTTAGCCCTGAAAAGGGCTCTTTTTAAATTAGCGCGTTACTAAAGGTGCTCAGTAAATGCTCAGCAAATGGATTGTTTTCGCAACAACCATTGGTTTAATTGCTGTTGGTTCCATAAGAAATCCCTAGCCCTTGGCGCATCGGGAACCACGAACCTATACAAGGCCCCCGTCTGTACAAGAGTGTCATTCTCCACTGCGCTCCTCAGACGCAGCAATCGGCTACGGGCGGCTCTAACGTATCAGGATGTACGTTGTATTTCACTTCTATATATCTCTTGATAGATGTCAACGATGATCCATCAGGTTCGTTAATGGCCCAAATGGCGTTATTCACCATTTCAGATGTCTTCGGTTTAGGAGTGATTCGAATTCCTTGGAGCATCTTCGGTAATAGCGACGCGTGTGTTCGTAACTACTGTTATACAGAGAGTGTAACTGATGCTATCCGACTGGTCATCTCACAACTTCCCTAGGGGAGTTGGGGGGAGACTGGACGAGGCATTGGCCGCTAGCGAGCCCTGACCCCACCGGATGATTCCGATGGGCGGTCTACAAGCCAGCGGCAGCTGAGGTCGTCATCTGGGGGTCACCCTGGGGGCGTCGGCGAGGTCGAGCCTGGCGGGAAAGGTTCCCGGCAGGCGCCCATCAGCCGGCCTCAGGGTGACGTTGTCTAGTCCGGTCGAGCTGCAGCGGGGATTAAGTCCCGAGGCAGAGGTCTGTCCGGGGGGCGCCGGTGGTACGGAGCGATCTCCCGCAGGTGGCGGAAGTTCGACTCCCCGGCGCGTGCGAACATGTTGGCGCTTAAGCGACCGATGTAGTCGTCGAGGCTCTGCATGCGTAGGTCTCGGGCGATCGTTTCGTTCCTCACGAAGCGAGGGGCGCCTACGGCGTGTCGCAGCGACAGCGACTGCTGCGCACGCAACCGTGCACGGTACCATGCAGGGGCGGCGTAAGTTAGGCGGCTGCGAATGTATGTTTTGTAGATGCCCAGCTTCGCGCGGAGGCACGAAGAGATCACCGGACGCAGGAGAGCTCGAGCGGCGCGAGCTTGTCCAACAATGTTCTGCACGTGGTGTCGCATGGTGAGACGACGGTCAATGGTCACTCCAAGGTACTTCACCGTCGGGGACCAGTCGACGGCTTTTCCGAGCAGGGTAAGGGGCGCGGGTTGCCACGCACCCCCCACAACAAGCGCTTGGGTCTTTGCCACGTTGACCGTCAGTCTCCATTCATCCAGCCAAGGCGGGAGCGTATCCAGTACACGCTGCATCTTGACCGCCGCGTGCGTGGCGGTCAGAGAAGTACAGATGAAGGCGGCGTCGTCGGCGTATAGCGCCAACATCGCGCCATCTGGCGCTGGGATATCGTCGGTGTACTTCGCGTAGCACACCGGCGATAGGCAGCTACCCTGGGGCACGCCGGCCCTGATGATCCGTTCTCCGGACAGGACGCCGTCCACGATGACCTGGAAGCGTCTGTCCTGGAGGAAGGTGGCCACAGTCTTGACTATTCGTCGCGGAGTAGTAGACGTGGCCAGCTTGTAGATCAGGCCGTCGTGCCAGACGCGGTCAAATGCCTTCTCCATGTCGAGGAGTACTGCAACACCGTGCTCTCTCTTGTTGAGGGCGACGGTGCGATGATGCAGTACCCTCGCGAGCTGCAGCGTGGTGGAGTGTTCGGCTCGGAAGCCGAACTGCTCGTCGCGTGGCTGGATGTGTGGTGTCAGGTGCAGGAGTAGAAGCTTCTCGAAGACTTTCGAGAGTGTCGACAGCAGCGTAATGGGCTGATAACTTTCGGGCTTCAGTACGTTTTTCCCGGGCTTCGGCAGCATAATAACTCGGCCGGGTCTCCATGCTGCGGGAAAGTGGCTGGTGCGGAGGATGCCATTGAATAGCTGCGTCACCGATGCGATGGCTCGCGGGGGCAGGTGACGCAGGGCCTCGTTCGGGATCCGGTCGGGGCCTGGGGCTTTCCGCAGTTGGGTGCGGCGAATCATACGCTGCACTTGGCCCGGGGAAAACACGACTGGGTTTTCCGTGGGGGTTATCGGCGCCTCGAAGTAAAACTTCAGATGCTGCTGGATAGCTTCTACTCGAACTGCGTCGGAAGCTGGATTCGGCTGGAACTGTATCTCCAGGTGTTCCGCAAAGATCTCCGCTCGATCCTCGGCTCGTTAACGTAGGGTACCGTCACCGGCCATGAGGGGTCTAATCGGAGGCGGTTTTCCGGAGAGTTGGCGGCACAGGCGGTGGATGCCCGACCAGTCGTCCCCGGCGTGCTCAATGGTGCGCTGCCAGGACTCGGTCGCTTCTGTTTCCAGGGCGCTCGAGACCCTTGCAGCCAGCGCGTTGAGCTGGCACTTAAGGGTCGGGCATCGGTTGCGATGCCACAGTCTTCTCAGCTTCCGCTTCTTCTCGATCATCGCCAAGATGAAGGCCGGCAGTTGAGGAGGTTTCCGGGTCGACGGGGCTTCTAACCTGGAGTCTCGTAGCGCTGTGTTAATAACAGCGCTGAGATCTTCGGCGAGCGCGTCGACGTCTGACTCGGACTCAATGCGGCGGTGCGGCGAGTGCTTCGCCATAAGATCGGCAAATGCTTGCCAATCCTGGCGAAAGCGAGGCGATGGTGGCGATGACCGAGTAAGGCTGCTCGTCAGGGTCAAAAGGACTGGCTGGTGATCCGAGAGGAGGTGGTCGTCCAGGACGTCGATCGATGGCGTGGCTGGCAGGCCGCGGACCATCGACAGGTCGATCACGTCCAGCAGGAACGCTGCTTGGTATGGGTAGTGTGTCGGGACCTCTGGCCCCAACACCTCGTACCCTTGCTGCTCCGCGATGTTGAAGAGTCGGCGCCCGTTGGGACAGATGCGCGTGGAGTTCCAGGCCGTGTGCTTGGCGTTGAAGTCGCCCGCGACTATGACCGGGTCCGGTGAGTCCATCAGGGTGTGGACATCAGCCGTTACCAGTCGCGCGTCCGGCGACTTGTAGAACGCAAACACACGGATGGGGCGTACGACGTCTGCAGCAAGACAGTTGGCAGCGGTTGGTGGACGACACTTCTCTTCACCAGGACTGCCAATCCCCTGAAAGCAGTCCCGGTCTGGGAGATTTGCTCCTCTGGGTACACATGGTGCTCGGAGTGCTGAGCTCTTCCTGAGGCGCGTTTCGCAAATGAGGGCAATATGGGCCTGCCGCTGTGCGAGCAGCTGCCTCAGGAGCCTGGTCTTCACGGGGGACATCCCGTCGGCGTTCCAGAAGATGATGCGTAGGGAGTTATCTGCCATAGGCACAGATTTTCCCTACGCATTGCAGGATGAGCTGGACGGGGTCCCGTCCCTCCTGGATGGCTTGGAGCACCTCGGTCAGCACTCCGATCACCATGGTGATCAAAGGGTCAGCTCTTCCACCTTCGGCCGGCACGCTAGTTGTCGGATTCTGGTGCGAGTCCCGCTTCGCCTTCGTCCCTCCCAGGGGGGCAGCGACCACGGGCTTGGCTGACGCTTGCATGGGCTGCTCTGTCGCTGCAGCCTTCTTGCGGGGTCCTCGTTTGTGTTTCTTCTGAGTTTTAGGTTTAACTCCCGGGGCAGGGTTGGCTTCTGCCATCAGGGATCCGGGGGCATTTGATTCCGGTGCGGCAGCACCAGAAGAAGCAGGCTTTAGGGTTGCGGTGCGCGCCACGGTGCCAACCTTTTTGTTCCGCGCCTCCCTGCGGAACACGGGGCAGGCCACGTGGTTCGCCGTGTGAGGGCCACCGCAGTTTGCGCACGTTGGTGGGTCTTCAAGTGGCCGTGGGCATTCTTTTGCGGCGTGTTCACCTCCGCAACGTACGCAGGCGGGGGCCCTGTGGCAGTGGTGCGATGAGTGCCGGAATTGCTGGCACCTGTGGCACTGAGTCGGGCCCTTTTTCCCGCGCCAAGCTTCGATTTTGATTCCGGGCATACAGAGCATCTCTGTGATGTCGTATATGCCCGGGACAGCGTCTTTGGTGCGTTGGAGCTGCGCCAGGAACAGACAGCCTGGGCGGCCCGAGCGTGAGCGTATTGCGCGCACGAATTCGGGAATGTAGCCCAGTTCTTTCAGCTCCTGTTCGATTTCCTTTGTTTCGGTGTTATGAGGCAGCCCCCTGATGGCCACCTTTAAACTGCGTTCCTGGGGTAATGAGTAGGAGAACCAAGAGATCTTGGTCTCTTTCTCCAGATCGTAAAGGTACCTTTGAATTGTTCGGTAACCGGTGTGCCGAATTTGGGATAAACCGGACCCCTTTCCCGAAGGCACGGCCGTTCGGTGCGTGACCCAGGAGCTTCTTCAGCTCCCGGAAGTGGTTTGGCCAGTCCGGGAGCGTTTCCACGATAAGCGGCGGGTATTTCGCTGTCTGGGGGTTAGCGTTTGTGGCGGTGGTTGTGGGCATCGAGGCTGCCGGCGCTGTGGTTGGAGGCGCGTCGTCGGTCGCCTGCGATGTTCGCGGCGTCAACCTCCTCGGCTGAGGGGTTGGAGGCTTCGGTGGTGGCGGTGGGCTGCTAAGCGCAGCGGCGTATGACATCTCCATCGGTGACGATGGAGATGTCCAGGGCAGCTTGCGCTGAGCGTCTGGCGGTGGTGCAGAAGGCGTCTGCCCCAGCGTCCTGTGCGGCGGGGAAGGAAACCTCTCCGCTGGAATGGAAGTGCTACCTCCAGCTGGTCCAGGTGTTGGCCATCTGAGGCCTAAAGTAGGCGCCGTTGGTCGAGTAGGGGCTCGACCAGCTGAAGCTGCAGGGGGCGCGGTGACGGCAGAGGTGGAGGCGGCGACTGCGCCTTGGCCGGGAACTTGGGCCGGCCGAGTCGGCCGGGCACTGGTGGCGGCCGGTACTGTGCGCTTCTGCACGGCGTCAGAGCCGTCGATGTTTGGCATCGACGGAGCGGTTGGAGTTGGAGTGGGCGTCCTGGGCAGCGGACTACCCGGGAAGAATTCCTCGCCCCCGGATGTGCTGGGGCGGGCTGTTACTGGGCGGCCGAAGGTCAGACTGGGCTGGCTCTCGGACGCCATCCTTGCCAAGTGCACGATTGCAGCGTGCGCCGCGAGAGCGAACAAATCTTCGCTTCCCCCCGCGAGGGAAGAACGCGGAGGGGGGGACGGATACCCGTGTGCGGCCCTAACCCCGGCCTCGGCACGCCGATACCTCCTGACCCGGTCCCCGGGGCTTGCCGCTTGGGGTGTTTGTGAGTCGGCGGCAGAGGCGATGTATCCCAGTCCAGTTGTCTGAGATAGAATCTAAAAAGGCCTCCCAGCTCTCGGCAGTGTGAGTGCTGAGTTCGGCCTTTACTTTTTCCGTTAATCGGTTTAATTGTGTTTTTAACGTCGGACAGCAGGTCCTTTGCCAGTCTTTTCTAAGGCGTCTTTTATCTGGTAGTTGTCTTGTGATATGAGCGGGCAGACCTTTTGTTTTAATTGGTCGAGGTGTGCCTCTTGCGGTTTCTATAGCGCCACTAATGGCGCTGGTTATTTCTGCTGCGAGTGCCTCCACGTCGGCGGCGGAGTCTACAGGCCTGGTTGGCGTTTTGCCCTTCAACGTTTCGGCGAATTTGTTCCAGTCCAGAGGAGGGTGTGGCTTAGAAGGGGTGGTTCGAGTTGGGGTTTCTTGTATTACCACCAGTACCGGTTGGTGGTCCGACTTTAATTCGTCGTCGAGGACCTCCTGCGTGATCTGGGAGTCCATTTCGGCATTATGTACCACCACGTCGAGCACATCGGGGTTGAAGTTTGTGTTGTCGGGGTAATAGGTTGGTACTTCTGGACCCAGTACCGCATATTCCCGGGATTCCATGTCCGCACGTAAGCGTACTCCGGCCGTGTTTCTCCTTGTGCTATTCCATGCCGGGTGTTTGGCATTTAGGTCGCCAGCTATCACCACTGGCTGCGGCCTATCTAAGAGTAGGTGTAGGTCTGTGACATCTATTGTGTCAGCAGGAGGCTTATATGCTGCATACAGTTAAAGGTGGCTTCCGCCCAGGTGTAGTTCCATTCCCAACGAGTAGATCGAGTTCGTTGGGAGTTGTGGAATGGGTTGGTGCACTATCTTTCGGCGTATTAGTACAGCCAGGCCGCGGTATGAGTATCCTAGATCCGATTTCTCGTCTTTCCTATATATATGAAATCCAGGGAATTTCACTTGGTCTGTCGGCCCCAGGAGCGTTTCGCTTGTTAAGGTGACATCTATTCTATACTCTTGTAGAAGAGGGCGGAGTAGGCCGATCTTGTTTTTCAGGCCGCGGGCGTTCCAGTGGATGAATCTAAATGTAGTATTATCCATTGAGGAGGCTTATTATTTCTATGAGGCTTTCCAGGATAATGTTACGCAGCGTTTGTGCGTCCTGGCCTGTCCTGCGGGCGTCTAAGATACGCTGGAGAACCTTAACGGCGGCCTCGATGACCGGGTCCCCTGTGTTTATGGGGGCTTCATTTTTAGTTGCCACTCTCACCTTTGGGATGCTGGTTGGGGCGAAGTTGCCGCTAGTCGTTCACCCTCCTCTCCATGGATACTGGGGCGGTGGCTGGTTGCATAGTGGGTTGCTGTTCAGCAAGGTCTGTCTCTTCTGCGGTAGGGGGCGCCTCTTCTACGCGTGCTCTGTTGCCCCGTTCGCGTTTCCACACTCTTTTTGCGGCGCTGTTTCCGCGCGTTGTAGGAGGGTTCGCCTCCGCCATTAGCGAAACCCCCCGTGTACTTTCTCCTTTCGGTTGCGAGGTTACGGGTTCCGACCCCTGGCGCGGCTCACCTGTTCTGAGCGGGACGGCGCTTTCCGCGCCAGGCCTCGATTTTCACGCCGGGTATTCCAAACATCTTGGTAATCTCATAGATTCCTGGAGTGGTGTCTTTTTCTCGCTTGATTATTGCGAGTAGGATGCACCCAGGTCTGCCCGCCCTTGCCCGAATATTTTTAACATATTCGGGCTCGTGTCCCAGCGCGCGCAGCTCCTCGGTGACCTCCTCCGCTGTGGCAACCCTCTTATGGCTACTTTTAAGCTTCTCTTCGCTGGGAGCGAGTACGAGAACCACGAGATGTTCTCTTCTTTTTCCATGTTGCAAAGGTAGTCCTGGATAGTTCGGTATTCTATTTCGTCCTTGGGAGTGAAGCGCAGCCCTTTCCCAAAGGGGCGTGCGTTTGCTGCTCTGCCCAGCTTCTGTTTGAGCACACGCATGTGGTGTGCCCGATTTGGTAGGTATTCCACTATAAGTGGTGGGTACCTTTTATTCTTTGGCTCCTGGTTTTTGGCGGTTGCAGGTGCGGGTGTCTCATGGAGCTTGGAGTGGACCGCTGTGGTGGTGTCCATTTGGGCTGGTTTATTAGTGGGCGTGACGGTGGCGTATGTGGAGGGCCCGCCTGGGATGTGTCTACTCAGGCGCGGGTACCTCGAAGGTCCCGGTTGTGGAGAAGGCGATTTCTGCGGTGCGTTTGTACAGGGTCGCTTCTCCTGAGCACCTACGTCATCCTCATCCATGGGGCTTCTGGGACGTCTGGACCCCCTGGACCCCCTGGGTGACATCAGTATCTCAAGAGACTTTGTCCTGTTAAGTTCGCCTCTGTTGCGGGCGAACTGAAGCACCGCCTCTTGAGCACGGGACCGTGAGAGTGGTTGAGACATTGGTCTCCGGGGCTTCTCAATCGAGTCCGATCTCGCCGATACTAGCGAGAGGTCTGAGTCTGAAGCTCGATGTGAGAATAGAGAAGGTGCGGGAGAAAACATGCTATCCTTAGCATGCTTACGAGCCGGTGTGCGCGGCGCGGAGGCACTACTCGACGCCGGGGTACCCGGCGGAGTTTCGGGAGGCGCCGTGCGTGGCGCTACGTGCGTTCACGTGGTACGCGGCGCATCCGAGCGCGTGCGCATTCGAGGCGCATCCGAACACGGTCGCGTCGCGGGCGCAGTTGTTGTTCCTTTAAAGGTACTTCTGTGCACAGACAGGTTATATGTATGTATGTATGTATGTGTTACATACATACATATTGTCACGCCTTTATCCCCGAAGGGGTAGGCAGAGGCATATTACACGCCCACATTTCACCTTATGCATTTTTGTCCCCCGTAACAAATGGTGAGCCCATTGCCGTGTTGAAATGGACATGCGCAGACTGTCGCGACCTGCTGTTGAAATTTTTAAGCCGCCCATAAGGCCTTCAACCTGGCTTAACGACTGCCATTTTATTAGCAACCAGGACCAACGGCTTAACGTGCCTTCCAAAGCACAGAACTAGGGTGCGTCTAATGGGCCGAATAAATTTAATAAAATAATGTGTGTCTATTTTAGATGTTAAATTTTGAAGAAATTTTGAACCCGTTGCCTTTTTAGTGAGGTGGTAACAAAAAGGCTAAAAGGTCTTATGTGCTAGACACTAAATAGCACGACCAATTAAAAGTCCTGGTAGAATCGAACTCTTTATATTTTAAATGCGAATAAAACTCTGTTCTGGTGTCAGGGGTACTTTAAGGATGTCACCGATACCTAAAAAGCTTCGCAACGCAGCTTGGGTATGACTTTTATTAATATTTTATAGAAACTTTATGAATAATATTTTAGCCCTGATAAGGGCTCTTTTTAAATAAGCACGTTACTAAAGGTGCTCAGTAAATGGATTGTTTTCGCAACGACCATTGGTTTAATTGCTGTTGGTTCCATAAGAAATCCCTAGCCCTTGGCGCATCGGGAACCACGAACCTATACAAGGCCCCCGTCTGTACAAGAGTGTCATTCTCCACTGCGCTCCTCAGGTAATCGGCTACGGGCGGCTCTAACGTATCAGGATGTACGTTGTATTTCACTTCTATATATCTCTTGATAGATGTCAACGATGATCCATCAGGTTCGTTAATGGCCCAAATGGCGTTACCCAAGTAGCAGAACTGTTATATTAGAATTATTCAACTAACAGGGTAGTAAGGGTCTTATAATAGTTTCGTGGTAACGAAACAATTGTAAAAAAGTTATTAATGAGACGCAATAGTTTTATAGAATATTAGTCACATTAATGTGTCTGGTAAATGTTGTCTCAACAAAGATATACGACTATTATATAACGGATCTGCTATGACGTTTACAAGACTAGAGTTTATGTCAAGTAAACGTTTCAGTCAGATAGCAGTCATAAGCTGACATTTTTGTTTCTATAAAAACCTTTAAATAAATACCAAAATAACATTGTGTCCTATAGTGATTTTGTAATTAACTATTAAAAAACAGTCATATTAAGTCATGTTTATATAACATCCAGGTTGAGATATTATTCTAATATAACTTTTATAAACCACACGCCATTTCTTTTTCAACAAAATTCTTATTATGAATTCCAATAAATAGAAATGAATTTATTGGAATCCATAAAGTGGTGGGTTTAGAAGAAAGGGAAATAAAAATTATCAATTATTAAAGATAGCAGCGATACCTTAAATAAATTTGGAGAGAACAGGTCAGCCACGAATGTGGTATATAGGTAGTTCTGTACATTTTTCATACTTAATCTAGTGTGAATAAAATCCATAAATATAGAAATGGTTGTTTTATTTGGCATTAATCAGTTTTCTTATAACTAGTACAGGTACTTATTTATTAACATTAATTTTAACGTAACTTGTAAGTTATTACACTATTACAAAATCGATCACACTTAAGATATCACAATCAATGAATTATATCCATAACACTTCTGTAATAACTAAAAATGCGTGTTGTCCCAAGGCCATTTTAAATGCTTGACCAACATTTTGTTCATAACTTATGTACATCTAAAAACATCACCTTGATGTACCTATAAGAGAAAAAGTAGATACTATAAAATGGTTTTTTCTATATTCCAACAGAACTCTAATCACAACTGTTTTACCGCAAGTCAAAAATAGTCGTATACATGTTATATTGCGGTCATCCAATATCTTATGAAAATATGGCGGATGTTAGAAGTATTGATATGTTTAAATTAAATATATTTTATTTTAAAAATATCAATATATAGAAGGCCCTTTAAAATTTCATCGAAAAGTTTAAATTCCCAAGTTTAATATCTCATCCTTCACCACAGGCTTCTAGACCTACAAAATGAATAAATAATATCTACTTAATGATTAAACTATTGACTTACCTTTTTATATTTAACTTTGAACAAATACACATAACATTTCATCATAATTTTTTCTTATTTTTTTTTATTTATCGCTAATGTGATCACAATATAACCTTTTCGTGACTTAATTGTTGTATTATTAGTTCTATGTAACTTCTATGCGATTTTAACTCCGCTCCTAATCTATTTAAACATCCTTACCATGGCTCCATTACAGGAGGTCATTTTTAGGAGCATCATCTGATGGTTTGTTTGGAGAAGATACTCTAATAGAAGTAAAGTCCCCTTTGCTAGTAGAAATCAAGAAATAAATGAAATAACTGTACCATATTTGTACAAAGAAAATGGAGAACTATGTCTAAAATAATCGTGTACATATTATTACCAGGTACAGGGACAATTGTTCGTTACTGAAAAGAAATTTTGGAATTTAATAATTTACACATTTAAAGATTTAAAAATTATATATATTAGTAGAGATGAACAATTTATTGATTTTTTAGTAACAAACCTTGTTTCATTTTATGAAAATATTTTAAAGAAGCAATTTATAACAAATACATTTATAGGAATTACAAATAAAACACCATATAAATTATATTTTTTGTTTATTTACAATACCTTCCCTGAAATTACACAGCATTATACATATGAAAAATATTCTAGAAGCTAGGGGAACTCAGAGGGTTACTCAGACCTATTAAACGTTCAATATGGACCCTTTGGCTGGCTAATAATCTATCTCGTTTTACTCGCACACCATGTAATAAAGATTTTCCTTTAGCTGCGAACATATCTTGAACGTTATCGTTATCCCCGGTCAGCCATAATGCTGTCTTTAGGTTCACATTTATCCAGTAAATCACTTCTTTCTATCATCAGTCTATCTGAAGTTGAACCCCCATAACCCTCTGAGCAATAACTAAATAAACCTCCAGGAGTAGCACCTACCAAGAACTTCATAGTATTTTTATTTTTATAGGAACTGTATGTAGCCTATTGCGAAGTTGGGTTCTTGGGTTTTGTAATGGGAATTTCAGTTCCATCTATTATTATTCTTGTATTCGCACTTTTTTTTAAACTGAACAGGCATATATGCCTGTTCAGTTTAAAAAAAAGACGATATGCTGGCGTATTTTGAATGTGTACATATACATGCCATACTAGTCTCAGAAACATGGTTGAAGCCGTGTTTACCCTCATCTGCTTATGTTCTGCCAGGGTTCAGCCTCATCCGTAATGATCGCGGACCGGATGGTTATGGTGGCGTGGCTATTTACCTACGCTCACAACTCTCCTATACCATTGTAAGTTCATCACCACAGCCACCTCAACCACTAGCTGGTGAGCATCTTTTCGTTGAGGTTGAACTCTCTCATAGCAAAGTACTCCTTGGTGTGTATTACGGTCCTTCTACCCATATAAATTACTTCTCTTCCTTTGAACTCCTCCTAGAAAACTTCATTCCCAACTATGACCATACAATCCTTATGGGTGATTTTAACACTTGTCTCGTTAAAAATTACTCACGCTGTTCTACTTTCAAATCTATCATCCAGTCTTGTAACTTGTCTATTCTCCCTTCTGATACCACCCATCACTTTCCCAACTATCGTCCTTCGCTTCTGGACCTGATAGTTGTTTCTACTCCAAATAGAATAGCCAAACATGGCCAGCGTAGTGCAGACGAGTTTTCTTATCATGACCTGCTTTTTCTGTCCTATCGTCTCTGCTCCGTCTTCCTAAACCTAAGCCAAAAATCCTGCTACAACGCAACTTTGGTGGTATAGATCGTGATGCCCTGCGCAATGATGCTCGTAATATTGATTGGAGTCATCTACTCCAATTAAATTGTATTGATAAAAAAGTGGACTTCTTTACATTAAATATATTATCACTTTACGATAAACATGCTCCAGTTAGGAAAATTAAAATGAAACATTTACCTTCACCTTGGTTAACTCCGGATCTCAAAATACTTATTTCCATAAAAGCTCAAGCTAAGTCGAAATATAAAAGATGTCCTACAGTCATTAATTGGGAAAAGTACGTACTAATCAGGAATCACTGCAGCAAGATGTGTAGGTATGCCCAACGCCAACATATCCACAGCTCTGTTGAAAATGGTGACCCAGCAAAGGTCTGGAAGTTTCTACGATCATTGGGAGTTGGGAAACCTCGTCAAGAGACCATTCCAAAAAAAATTGATTTAAATTCCCTCAATCTGCATTTTTCTGCCTCGTCAAATTTTGATGGACTTACTAAACAAACTACGCTTAATAATCTTTCAACTGTATCCCCTCCCAAGTGTTCTCCGTTTTTGTTTAGTCAATTCTCTGCTTGTGATGTTGAAAAGAGTATAATGTCGATTAGTTCTAACGCGGTAGGTTCTGATTGTCTTAGCCGTAATATGATTCTTCCTATTATTGAAGAAATTCTTCCTGTGATCTGTCATATATTAATTTTTTCTATATCTTACAATGTCTTTCCGGTAACTTGGAAAAATGCTCAGATTACTCCTATTGCTAAAAAGAACAATCCTTCCTCCTTTTCTGATTTCCGTCCAATTTCTATTCTACCATTTCTTTCTAAGGTTCTGGAACGACTTGTTCACACCCAAATGACTAGTTTTCTATCAAAAAACAAACTTTTAAATCCCCTTCAATCTGGCTTTCGAACTGGTCACAGCACTACCACTACACTGACTCATATTACGGAGGACATCAGAGCAGGTATGGAGAGCGGTCAGCTAACGGTTCTAGCACTGCTGGATTTTAGCAACGCCTTCAACGCGGAGGACTTCGATATTTTACTTGGTATACCTCCCTCAACCTATCTCCAACACTGATTGACTGGTTTCGAAGTTACCTGTTTGGTCGCCGGCAGCGTATAAATATTGATGGTACTACCTCGTCATGGTTTAATACATCTGCTGGCGTACCACAGGGTGGCGTTCTCTCTCCTCTACTCTTCGCAGTTTTTATTAACTCAATCACAAACAACTTATCTTCATCCTACCACCACTATGCAGATGACCTCCAGATTTATTCGCAAGCTTCATATGACAAGTTGAATGAAGCTATCAGCAATGTCAATGCTGACTTGAGCACTATTTGCAACTGGAGTATATCGTTTGGCCTGACGGTGAATCCGAGTAAGACACAGGTCATCGTTATTGGCAGTGCTAGAATGATGGCAAAAATTTATTTGCTACTCCTGCCAAAAATTAGACTCAATGGAGCAGATATATGTTATAGTGGTAAAGTAAGAAACCTCGGGATTTATTTTGACTCTTGCTTATCTTGGGGTCCCCAATTACAAGAACTAAGTCGCAAAATGTTTGCCGCTGGGGGTTCCTTACGTAGGTTAAGAAATTTCCTCCCTATAGCGACAAAAATTGCACTTGTTCAATCGCTACTGTTTCCCATTCTCGATTATGCAGACGTCAGCTATCTTGATCTCACCGAAGACCAAATAAACAAACTTGAGAGGCTCCAAAATTTTTGTATAAGACTCATATTTGGATTGTGCAAATATGACCATGTTTCTGAATTTCGACAACGACTCCAGTGGTTACCTATACGCTTTCGCCGGAATGCTCATATCCTCTCCTTATTATACACGGTACTCTTTAACCCTTTTTCACCATCCTACCTGAAACAACGCTTTATTTTTTTGAATGACGTTAATTCTAGATTTTTGAGATCGTCAGTGAATTTACAGTTGAAAATGCCACCGCATTCCACAAATTTTATGGACAAGTCTTTTTCTGTCCAAGCGGTCAGGTTATGGAATGCTCTACCGGTACCTATTAGACGCGCACAAAGTTTGGCTTCTTTTAAAAAACAAGTGAATGATTATTATCTACGAGGGATTGGGTATGCTTGACGATTCCTTAACTAATCATCATTGTGTATACATGTATATTGTATGTATGTAAATGTGCATGTTGTTTATATGTATATATATATATATATATATATATATATATATATATGTGTGTGTATGTATTTTGGTATATATGGTATGAATTTTGTATATTTAATACAAGTATGTAATATGGATATCATAGTTGTGGATATTATTGGTATTATTTTATTTTATTTGTTATTTATATATATGCACCATACTGCCCCATATCTAAATCCTTATCTTATAGTGTCCATCCCATGGTTGCCTGTAAGAAATTGCCACTGTGCGATAAGGCCGCCAATTGTATCACCTGTACATTATAAACTAATCTGTTTATTTATATTCTTGGGGTACAATAAAGCATTACTTACTTACTTACACATAGTAATCAATTAGTTATCTTTTAGGCCAAATGTCAATCATAGGTAAAATTAAGCCAAGTTACAAAAATATTTGATACCAAAGTCCTACTAATACCAAAATATTTTGAAAGTTCACAATTACATTTGTTGCGTCTTAATTTCATCAACATAATAGAAACTGATCTTCAATAGAAAAATTAATAACTTGGCTACCCTTATAATTTAAGTCATATGCCATGGGACATAATGTACGAAGAACAAGTTTGAATTTATCATGACTTTCTAATCCTGTATAAAAATGAACTGCCTCATTATCTATTAACAGATCTTCCAGTGAAAACATCCTACAATATGTAAATGTCTTCTCAACGTTTCTTCCCATTTTTTTCTTAGAACAGGAAATTTATGTGATGCGTTTTCTTCACATTTAAAAACCACACAGCGACCCATTCTTCAATAAATAATAAAAACCTTGCATTTGGAATGAAATAGTATGAAGATTGACAGTTGTTTTGTAACAAACATTTGGCGCCCTCTACAATGAACTATTTGACAGTTTTCTTCCCCATTCGCGTCGCAAGTCGCCCGTCGCTGGAGCGACTAGTTCGTGGCCACAGGGTCAGAACGGAATGCTACCTTTAGGAGTAGCAACGCATACCGTATTTTCAACTAAAATTCAAATCTATCTATATACCACCACTATGATTAATCATAATAAATTATGTTTAAGAAATTTACGTCGCAGACGTTTATTAGTTTTGGCGAGTGGATCTACGCGTAAGTACCTATTTTTATTGCTTACCTGTAATAGGCATACAACATTTTGCTTATCTAGTGAGTATTTAAAGCGTTTGAAAATAAATAGGTAAGTATCTGTGACGTATATACTCTCTCAATATCTAAATGTCCGGTGGTGGGTAGAAGTACATTATATTTTAATAAATCAGTCTGTGGTTATCTCACGCCTTTCATTGACGCCTCACTGGCGACGAGGATTAATTTGAGAACTTAATTTCTTAGTGCATACCTACTTAGAGTGTTAATAGTGTCGATCGGTAAATTAGAGCCATTTAACTTGAACTCAAAACAAATACATACTAAACATACTAATACAGACAAAACAATGGCCTGCATATATCCGTCGTGTAAATCAATATATACGGCTAAACAAAATAGCGGACGACTTAAAAGTGCCTTTGTTAATAACGGTGGTCGGAGAGGCAACATATTCCCTAATGTGTGATTTGTGCTCGCCTTCTTTTCCTGAGGTGATGAGTTTCGACTACCTAGTGGAGTTAGTGACAAAACATTTGGAGCCGCAGAGGTCGGAAGTAGCGGAGCGCCACGTATTTCGGCAACGGCGACAACGCGCGGGCGAATCGCTTACCGAGTACCTCCAAGCCCTAAAACATCTGGCTGTGACATGCAACTTCACTAGCAACAATCTCGAGGAGAATCTCCGAGATCAATTTATATCGGGACTAGCGAATGACGTCATGCGCTCGAGAATATTCGCAGAAAAGAATATTAAATATAAAGAGGCGATCGAATTGGCGCTGGCTCTGGAGGCCGCGGAGAAGCACGCGGAGGTGAGCGGCACTGCGGGAGCAGGAACATCAGCCACGGGCTCTGGCGGCGGCGGCGAGGCGGGCGAAGGCCTGCACAACGCGCGGGGAACGCGTGGAGCGCCGCGACCGGGACGCAGGGCCAGCGGGCGGGGCGCGGGCGGCGCGCCAACAGCGGCGGCCGGGGCCGAGCCGAGGGTGCGAGACTGTTGGCGCTGCGGCAAGACTCACCCAGCGGACAGGTGTCGTTTCAAGAGCTACAATTGTAACAAAAGTTGGACAAAGAGGGCATCTCAAAGTAAGGTGTAAACAAGTGCGCGAGGACGGCGGTCGACACCATTACGTGAGTGACGAGTCCGATGACTACGGCATGTACAACATCAATGTGAACACTCAAGGTAACAAACCGTACTTTATTACATTAACGTGGACAAACAAAACATTGAGTGCGAAGTAGATACCGGCAGCCGTATTTCAGCGATCAGTGACGACCTATATCGCAGATTGTTTTCACACAGTCATTATAAAAAATAACGTTATGTTACGTAGTTACTCGGGCTCACAAATAGTATCACTCGGTTATAAAGGGAGGGAAGTGGACAGAAGGCAAAATCGTCAAAGTAACAGGGCCAGTCTCTTACAAGGTGGACGTAGGAGACGGGGTTGAATGGCGCAGACACGTTGACCAGATACTAAACAAGAATAGGTACTCGTTATCCCGGACGAGTAAGAGTACTGTCCCACAGGAACCAGAGGTTTCTAAGAATGCCGAAGAAGACACATTTGAGGATGCGTCAGATGGCACCGCCAAAACATTAGGCGCGCCTACTGAGCGCGCCCCGTTATCGGTAGTGACTCCAGTATCTCCGACAGAACGGGAACTGCCAGTCACGGGGTCGCCGGAGGTATCTGGCGTGTCTGCTCGGACAATGCGTGCATATAACCGAGCCAAACGTGCTATCATTAATTGGCTAGATTAGGTTATTGATATTCACTTAGTATGTACCTATAGAAGTATGTAAGTGTAGACTTAGAGGGAGAAGTGTGACGTATATTCTCTCTCAATATCTAAATGTCCAGTGGTGGGTAGAAGTACATTATATTTTAATAAATCAGTCTGTGGTTATCTCACGCCTTTCATTGACGCCTCAGTATCGACATATAATTGCAAATATTATTATATGCCTGGATTTCATTACTTAACATTATATAAGTATACACATTAAGAATGCTAGTTTTGAAAGGTAGAAAGGGAATATATGGATGTTGTTATCTACATTTTATATAGTTCCTATTAATTACTAAGTACTTTGGTATTTCGTAGTTACTATGACATACGTTGTCTAATCCCTTTTGATAGGTGGTACTGGCAGGTATTTCATCTTTGTACCCATGCTCTTGATGTGTACATTTATTGTGCATTTATTTATTTAGGCAATGGGCTCACCACTTGTTACGTGGGACAAAAATGCATACGCTCTGCCTACCCCTTCGGGAATTCTTCCTACCGAATTCTTCCTTCTGACTACCAAGTCTTCTTCTAGTGCAGAGGTATTGAATAAACTACATATACACCAACAAACATTCGGGAACCCTGTAAGAATTATAACTGATAGAGGAACAGCTTTTACTAGCAGTGAATTTGAAAAATTTTTACGTGAAAGAGTTATAAAAATCCGTACTTACAAACTTTCGCGTTTATAATATTAGTAGAATGTTACACTGTAAAGATGCAGCTTTCTACTGGTGAAAGAATATTTTAAAAACGATCGAGTCGTTTTTGAGTTGAATGGTAAAAACAATGAAATCGTTAATCTTTTAGAAGTAATTTAGAAATTTTGATAAACTGACAATCAGCAGGTATTTAATGGTAAATAAATTTAACATTATATCAAAAATTTTAATAATAAATAGTAGGTAAACTATGAAATATTACTTCAACAAAGAAAGGGCTCTTTAGATTTCTTCTCGGAGTTTGAGACTGAGCATGGGGCCCATGAAGAAAGTTTTAGCTTATGATCAATTCTATTTAGGGTTAAAATATTCTTTCCAATTTCAGAATCACCAGTATTACACGTGCATGTCACACTTCAGTCATTTCTTAAAAAAATAATTTTACCATAAATTAATACAAGTCGCGATAAGACTAATAACTACTAATCACAGGTTTTTATTGAACTTTGGTCAACATTTACTTCTTACAACAATTTTAAAATCAAAATAGTTGACACCGTTGTAACAATGATTGTTACTAACAATTAATAAAGTGTTAAACGTTTTGCTTTGATAAAGTAAAAAACAGTTAATAAAATACTGCGCAGCGCATAAGAAACACACTGGGACACAAAGTAAAGTCCCGGAACACAAAACACAAATTAAAAATACAACAAGTTGTCATACATGGTTCAACTTCACTTGATCTATTGTTAACTGAACATACATGCACAATAAATTTTACAAATTTCTTATGTTCAGTCAACTATAAAACATTCTCATTCATATATATATCATACCTGATACGCAATATATATATATATATATTGCGTATATAAATATATATAATCATTGAAAATCATATCAAAAGAATTGTCGGGAATTCGTCAAACTGATTAGTAGTATTGGCAAAGGAGTCTACCAATGTCTGCTGATTTATAGATATTATTGTTACAGAATTGTGAAGTACATCAATATTTGAATTTATTTCTTCAAATTTTGTGTTGATATTTTGATTTAATGATGATAATTGCCTCATTATTTCATTATAGAGGTTGTTTCTGCTTCTGGTTGGATTTGCTCTATTGGTGTATTTTGTGGAACAACTATAAATTCTGCAAAGCTTGCCTGATCAACCATATTATTAAAGGTCTTTAGTGTGGCATAGTTTCGTGTATTAATGTTGGGTGAAATATTTTCTTGATCTGTGTGCCTTGCTTGAGACATTGCTCTTATTTCTAACTCCGCTGATTCGAAGTCCACGATGCTGCTTCTTTTCACTATGCAATCGACTTTTCTCCACAATTCATCAGGAATTGAAGAGCAATCGCGACGTTGATTATTTATTTTCCCAGGCATCAGGCATGGTCCATAAATAAAGCTGTCCTTTTTCTAACGTTTGCACAATCTTAAAGGGCATACTCTAAAAAAATATAAAAGTAATGTGTTAGTTATTTATATATAGCAAGCAATATGTAGGTTTACCTGGTAAAAACATTGACTCACATTCGGAGCACCTCCGGTGTCCTCAGTTAACTTTGTGGCGGTAATAAAAATCACGGTCTCAATGCTGTTGTAAAGTCAATTTGTGTCTGAATAAAAAGAGCTTATTTCAGTTTCTACAAGCATTCGTGGATTGTACCGAATACCTGCTGATTGATGACTAAATAATGTAACTTAACGCAAAGAAGACTACTTTTAAAGGTCGGCGCTGATTATTGTTTGTTTATTTTCGTTATTTATTGCCTTTCATAAATTAATTTACTAAGTAGGTATATAGTTACGTACGTAACGAGAACAGACGTACGTATGGAGCTCGTTTGCGGCAATATACAGCGACGATGCGTACGCGACTGGCTCAGCGGCGCGGCGGCAGGGCGGTGCGCGCGCGGGGATAGCGTCGCCGCGGGGAGCTCACGTGACTTGGACCCAGCTCGGAGTGCTCGGACTAGACCTGTGTCAATCGATCATTTTTCGTAACCCGAGTCGATCACGACCCACTCGGGTGGTGATCGAATTAAAATGATTCGATCGTTTGGGTCACACACAGAACTTTTAGTTTTGTTCGTACGACAGAGTGAAGGATGCAGAGCAGGTTATTGCTAGATAGAATCATGACATAACATTACCTATTTTCTATACCATTTTGTGTACATACGTCTAGGGGCATGTCGACTGTCTGTATGTTATACCTACTTATTAAATTCTATAAACAGATCACTCCGGATCACTCAGAGTCGGCTCGTGACATTTTTGGAGTGAAACTTCTTTATCGACGTTGAGAGAAATTTTACAGCTGTAAAAAAAAAATTTCGGAAAGAAGTTTTACTTCATCTGTGTACTTTGGTACACACACATTTTTTTTAATGGGAGTTAAACAACAAATTGTTTGTTAACTTATCCTAATATAAATAACAATCATTAATAAATCCACTAAAATACGTAAGCAACCGCAATACAGCAAGCCAATCTTACGCGCATGTCGCGGGTCATACATAGGTCGCCGGTGCAACTAATGTAATTTGATTGATTCAATCTCAAAAATTCAAACGCGATCGACAGTTTGAGTTCGTTCGTTCACCAGCCACGAGCGAAGCACAATCCCCATTATCGAGAAAGAGTGGGAACGAAACGAACGTGTTTTAAAATGTAAGTAAATGAAAGAGATAGAAACATTAGTTTGTTACGTCTCATTACATGATTGAATGCAAGACTCGATCACTTTTATTTGCAAGCAATTACTTAGGGTAACGATGTGAAAATAAAGTTTAATTTAGTTTGTTGTGTAACCCATCAGGTCAATTATAATCGGGTCTTTTAAAGATCTGTGATTCGATCACTCGCGCACAGGTTGTGATCGGATCAAAACGATTCGATCAATCGCGATCGACGCAGGTCTAGCTCGGACCGCGGCGCGAGCGGCGCGGCGGACGTAAACTTGTTCGATCAGGCATCTCTATCCGTAGTGGAGATGGGTTTACAAGTTACCACGAAAATCAATCTGCAATTTCCTATGCTACTATCCCTCACTTCGAACCCTTATTTATTGGACGGAGAAAGAGAGCGAGAGCGCGATAGTCATTGAGAAAATACGTCAACTTAAATCTACTAAGCATATATCCCACTTTACGTACCTGTAGCTATTTAAACAATATACAAATAAATACAATCATAGGTAATCAATAATTAGTTGCAAACGGCACATTCATCGGGGGGATAATGATCATATATAGAAAATATAACTCGTTTCAGGCGCCAGGAGGATAGGTCCTACCAACTTTATGCACACGGATATCAGCGATAGAGATTGAGCCTCTAATCATAAGAGCAGGAACCAAAAATAATAGAATACATCTCTAGAAGAAAGTTTCTATATTTTTATAGGCGAATTGATTGAATATACATTATAACATTATCACTCTAGCATAACAGAAGCGCTCGTGGCCCCGCGGTCTCAGTGTTCGGTAAACGATCACTGAGGTACGCAACTTTCACTATGGCTGGTCGTCGGATGGGTGACCACTTTGTGGCATTTACATTTGCGAGCGTTTCCGTGCTTCGGAAGGCACGTTAAGCCGTTGGTCCCGGTTGCCAGTAAAATGGCAGTCGTTAAGCCTGGTTGAAGGCCTTATAGGCGGCTTAATAAATTTCAACAGCAGGTAGCCACAACCTGCGTCTGTCTATTTCAACACGGCAATGGGCTCACCACCTATTACGTGGGACAGGAATCCACACGGTGAAAAGTGGGCATATAATATGCCTCTGCCACCCCTTCGGGGATAAGGCGTGATGGATATTTATTTATTTATTTAACACTATCACTATTGGTATAATTTATTCCAGTGTTTTAGTGTGCATTGGGGATGAAGAGTAGAAGCGTGCACGTCGCCATCCCTGCCAGCTACGGCTGCAATTTTACTCCAACACGAGTGCCACCAGGACGAATGATGCTAGGGCGTGCCCCCGAGGCGACGCGCACCAGTTCGTCCCCGCTGGTGCGAAAAGTGTGTGCAAGAGCGGCGTAGGGGACCGCCACCCTACACGCGAGGCCCGACACGGCGGGAAGTGGAGGATGGAGTGCAGGGTAGCTGCGTGGAATGTTAGGGGAGGAATGACAGATAAGATGAATGAGTTGATGGATGTTATGAATGAGAGAAAGTTAGATGCAGTGTGCTTGACAGAGACCAAGCGCAAGGGCAGCGAAGTCTTGGAGCTCCCGGGTGGAATGCTCGCGCTTTGGTCTGGAGTACCAGAGAGCGAGCATGGCAGTCGGGGGGTTGGAATTTTGCTGTCCTCGCGATTGGCCTCCGGTATGTATGAGTACAAACTAGTAGGTCCTAGAATCCTCTGGATCCGTGTAAAACTTGGTTTGACGAAGATTTTCCTGGTAGCTGCTTACGCGCCAGTATCTTCGTCGAACGCGAGTGAGCTAGAGGACTTCTGGGAGAGTATGAGAGAAGCTCTAAATGTGATAGAAGGAAATGAAAGACTAATAGTATGTGGAGGCTTGAATGGATGGGTGGGTACCGCTCGCGATGGTTTTGAGTCGGTACTCGGGAAGTATGGGGATAAAAGGGTGAATGACGCTGGCAAGCTTATACTGGCATTCTGTAAGGAAAAGGATTTGTTTGTGGCGAACACAATGTTCAACCACAAACAAATTCATATGTATACGAGGAGATGTAAGTCAAAGAGAAGCATGATAGATCTATTCCTAATGGATAGTCGGCTCCGTAAACAGGTGATGGACACAAGGGTTTATCGAGGCGCTGAGCTGGGATCAGACCACTACCTAGTCATAACTAGGATTAGGGGTCTGTTTGCGGGTTGGCGTCATCGTACCGAGTTTCCTGAACCTGAGCCGACTTATAGCATCAAAAGCTGGAAGCTGCAGGATGCATCCATTAGGGATACATATAATGAAAGGGTAGCCGAAAAGCTACGTCGGCGACGTCAATGTAAGCAGTGAGAATGTGGAAAGTGTATGGCAGAACCTTAGGGACAGTATGATAAATGCCGCTGTGGAAGTGTGTGGAGAAACGAAAAGAGGCAGTAGTAATAAGCGTGATGCATGGTGGAATGAGGAAGTGAAAGAAGCAGTTCGAATGAAGAAGAAAGCATGGCTAGAATACTTAGCCTCGCGGAATGATTTTAATATGAAAGAGACATACAAGCTGCAGAAAGTTAACACGATAGCACTGATAGAAGAAGCTCGTGAAAGGTGCAGAATGAAAGCGGATGAAAGGTTGTCGTCCAATTTCCGGGATAATGCCAAGCTCTTCTGGAAAGAGGTAGGCAAGACCCGGAGTTGTTCGGCAATCTGCAGTATGAATAAAGTGCTTAGTGTTAACAATGACGTCCTAACAGACCAAAGTCACGTCCTGCAGAGATGGAGTGAATATTATGGAAAGATGTATGCAAGAAAAGACAGAGATGCCACATCGGGAAGTGGAGCTCACTTCGATGCTCCGGATCCCGATGTCATCGAAGTCATTAGTATGAAAGAAATAGAACAAGCGATAAGAAGTATGAAATGTGGTAAGGCTGCGGGAAAAGACAGAGTTACTGCTGAGATGATCAAGTACGGTGGGTCGCGCGTCTGGGACACACTATGTCTGCTATGCAACTTATGCTGGCTGACGAGTTAGGTCCCAGATGACTGGCGAGTAGCAGTTGTAGTACCTATTTACAAAGGGAAAGGCTCGCGCCTAAACTGCTCCAGCTACAGGGCGATCAGCTTGGTCAGCTTAGCTAGTAAGGTGTATGCAAAAGTTATAACGGCACGAATGCAAGAAAAGTCTGAAAGGTATTTATGGGAGGCTCAATGCGGATTCCGACGTGGAATAGGTTGCATGGATCAAGTGTTTTCTCTCCGCATGATCGCAGAAAAGTTTCTGGCTCTTAGCCAGAAGGTTTTCTGCGCTTTTGTGGATCTAGAGAAAGCATTTGATAACGTTGTGAGAGAAACGCTGTGGAACTTGCTGCCAGGATATGGTGTGGACGGCTCGCTACTGCGGGCAATACAGTCGCTTTATAGGGACTGTAAGGCTTGCGTGCGAGTAGGGGGGGATGTGTCACCTCTTTTTGATGTCTGTACAGGCGTCAAACAGGGATGTGTCATGTCCGCCTGGCTGTTCATAGTGTATCTGGACAGTTGCCTGCAGAAGTTGAAAGATTTTAATATGGGTGTGAATTTGGGTGACTTTACAGTAAACTGTCTGCTGTACGCTGATGATGCGGTGCTCATGGCCTCATCAGAAGCCGACCTACAGGCATTAGTCACTAATATGAAAGAGGGGTGTGAAAGTAAGGGTCTCCGCTTGAATGCAAGTAAAACTAATGTTCTAGTATTTGAAAGAGGTGACGTAAGAACTAAATGCGAGATTAGGATAAACCAGGAACGTCTAGAGCAAATGAATGAAATTGTGTATTTAGGAAGTATGTTTAGCGCGGATGGAAGATGTGATTCGGATGTAGAACGGCGAGTAGCTGCCGGAAACAAAGTTATCGGTGCTTTGTCCCAGTTAGTAAAGCGACAAAGCATCGTAAAAGAAGCACGAATGGCGATTCATAACGCAGTGCTAGTGCCAACTTTGCTTTACGGTAGTGAAACCTGGGTATGTCAGCAGATACATGAAAGTAAATTGAATGCTGTGGAGATGCGATCACTTCGAAAATTGTGCGGCGTTACCTTGGCCGACCGAATACGTAACGAAGTGATACGCAATATGGCAGGTTTGAATGAAAGTGTCAGCGTTAAGCTGGAAAAGGGCGTGCTCCGTTGGTTTGGACACGTCCAACGAATGAGTGAGGAACGATTGACGAAGAATATATATTGTTCAAAAGTAGAGGGTAGAAGGAGTCAGGGAAGGCCGAGACTTACATATGAAGACCACGTGAGCAGATTGCTCAAAAACGGAAAGGTCAAAAGTACTCGGATACCCAGACGTGCGTGTATGAAGCGATTGATGAATCTTGAAGAAGCGAAAGAAGTATGCATGGATCGCGAAGCCTGGCGATCTGTCCTCTCTGACTACCTCTCCCCGTCAGGGATACAGCGTGAAGACAGTTAGTTAGTTAGTTAGTTTTAGTAAGCTAAAGATTAACTATTCTCAGGGCTGAGGCGTGAAATTTAGCATACCCAGCATAATGCCAGCTCATAAGTCAAAATATATATCGTAACATGATTCAAAACATGAACTAAATCATTAAGTCGTTACTTGGGCCTAATCACGAATCTGGCCTGTTCATTGAGTCGTGCATCATTATCAGATCAATCTACACAAAAATAATTCAAACTAAGTACCTGAAGGCGGTTACTTAACCACGGGATTCGGAATCACATCTGCAGACCGCGACAGGAGTCGTCTCCACTAGAATGACGAGCCCGTAACCACGTGGTCAGCACCCATGGCAAATTTTATCCAATGAAAGAATTAATATATAAAAAAAGTGCATTTTCAGCTGCCAAGAAAAGAAATTAGTTCCATTAGATTTGGAAAAACAATTGGAGATCCGTTCGTGATTTGAACACATAAAGAATACTTACCACTTTTTTTAAGGGAAACTAATTAATCTTGAAGAGCAGGCAAATATCCTTTAACGCCTCTCCAAGCTTCGTAAACTTCGTAATTAGCTGTAAACAACGTAATTTCCTTCATTAAACACACCATGTCATCGAGGTTATAAATGTGGTTCCAAAAATCCAAAGATCTTACCGAAATACATAGTTATTTTGATACAACCATTGATAAGAAGTCACAGGCGTGAACTTCCATATACAATTTATAAAAGATTACTTCTTTTTAGAGAAGTTTAAAAAATATATTTACGACGTCCCAGGAGCGTCTCGCTTATCAGCGCCACGTCGATCTTCTGTTCCTGCAGTAGAGGGCGGAGTAGGCTGACCTTGTTTTTAAGGCCGCGGGCGTTCCAGTGGATGATTCTTAGGTCTTGTCTATCCATTTAGGAGGCTTATAATTTCTACTAGGCTCTCCAGGACAATGCGCATAGTCTGCGCGTCTTCGCCTGTTCTCCGAGCAACTAGGATGCGCTGGAGAGCCTTAACTGCGGCCTCGATGACCGGGTCTCCTGTATTCCTGGTGTCTAAATTTTCTGTCGCCACTCTCACCTTTGATACGCTGGAGGGGGCGAAGGTGCTGCTGGTTGCCTTCGCCTTCCTCCCCACGGGTGCTGGGGCGACGATTGGTTTCATTGGAGGTTGTGTTACATGGTCTATTTCTTTTTCAGTGGGTAAGAGCGCCTCTTCAGCGTGAGTTTTGTTACCCCGCTCGCTTCGCCTCCGCCATTAGCGAGACCCCCCGCGTGCTTTCGCCCTTTGGTTGCGGGTTTACAGGTTCCGGCCCTTGGCGCGGTTCTCCTGTTCTCGCAACCGTACCGGCTTTTTTGTTGCGTGCTTCACGCTTGAACACTGGACAGTTCACGTGGTTTGCAGGGTGTTCTCCCCCGCAGTTTGCGCACGTCGCGGGTTCTTCGCGTGGGCATGGGCATTCTTTTGCCGCGTGTTGACCGCCACATCTCACACAAGCTTGGGGTCTGTGGCACTGGTGGCTGCTGTGTCTGAAGAGCTGGCAGCGGTGGCATTGGGCGGAACGACGATTACCGCGCCAGGCCTCGATTTTCACGCCGGGTATTCCGAGCATCTCATTAATTTCGTAGATTCCTGGCGTGGTGTATTTTTCCCTTTTTAAAATTGCGATGAGAATACACCCAGGTCTACCTGCCCTGGCCCGAATATTGCTCACATATTCGGGCTCGTGTCCCAATGTGCGCAGTTCCTCGGTGACCTCCTCCGCTGTGGCGTTGCTAGGTAGTCCCCTTATAGCCACTTTTAAGTTTCTTTCTGCTGGGAGAGAGTACGAGAACCATGATATGTTCTCCTTCTTCTCCATTTCGCAGAGGTAATTTTGTAAAGTCCGGTACTCCACTTCGTCCTTAGGAGTAAAGCGCAGCCCTTTTCCAAAGGGGCGTGCGTTTGCAGCTCTTCCTAACTTTTCTTTTAGGGTACGCATGTGGTGTGCCCAGTTAGGGAGGTATTCCACTATGAGTGGAGGATATCTTTTCTTCTTCTGCTTTTTTTTGGCGGTGGTAGGTTCGGATGTCTGAGAGCTGGGAGGGGCCACAAAGGCGGTGTCCATTTGGGTGGATGGCTTTGTAGCCGTGATGGCGGCGTATGTGGAGGGCACGCCTGGAACGTGTCTGTATAGACGCGGATCCCTCGAGGATCCCGGTTGGGGAGAAGGCGACTTTTGTGGTACGTTGGTGCAGGGACTTGGAGGTGCTTTTCCTGCGTACCTACATCCTCTTCATCCATGGGGCTTCTGGGACGTCTGGACCCCCTGGGTGACATCAGTATCTCAAGAGACTTTGTCCTGTTCAGTTCGCCTCTGTTGCGGGCGAACTGAAGCACCGCCTCTTGAGCACGGGAGCGTGAGAGTGGTGGAGGCATTGGTCTCTGGGGCTTCTCAATCGAGTCCGATCTCGCCGATACTAGCGAGAGGTCGGAGTCTGAGGCTCGATGTGAGTATAGAGAAGGTGCGGGAGAGAACATGCTATCCTTAGCATGCTTACGGGCCGGTGTGCGCGGCGCGGAGTGACTACCCGACGCCGGGGTACCCGGCGGAGTTTCGCGAGGCGCCGTGCGTGGCGCTGCGGGCGTTTTCGTGGTACGCGGCGCATCCGAGCGCGTGCGCATTCGAGGCGCATCCGAACGCGGTCGCGTCGCGGGCGCAGGTTTCCGGGCAGCTCGGGTGTCGCGTGGCCGTCCCGCCGGAGTGCGGAAGGTCGCAACAGATTCGCGCGGCGCGGGAGTATGCGTCGGCTCGACCGCGGTGGGAGCCGACCAACAACCTGGTTGCAATGTTGGTTGCAATGTGTTGTGCCGTGGGTGTGCCAATACGTCCCGGGTTCCTGAGAACGGAGGGCTCGGGGTCCTTAAGATTGGCAAACTAAGACTCGGCGGGTATTGTGGTTGCAGTGATGCCTGCCTGTAGCCCTGAGAAGGGCTGTTTGAGCCCTTAGAAGGGCTGTTTGAGCCCTTAGGGCTGTTGTTATTGCGGCTCATGGCGGCGTCCTGTGGGGGACGGGCCGGGCCGCGACCGCTCAACTATGTTTTGATAGTTGGGTGATCTATGGTTGGTCCACTGCGAAGCCGAAACATAAGGCTCTCGGTGCGTACGACAACATCTACTAGACGCTGCCGTAAACACCGAGGCCCTGCTAGATACGAAGTGGGCGAGTGGGCGGTCCGTGCGGCGTACGAAGAATGGAGGTGCTGGTTCTTGTTCCGTCCGTAGCTGATCCATATCAGTCGTACAAAGGTGCGCTTATTATATCTACAAATTCGGCCCGCAACTAGTGGGGTGTTGCGGGAGCAAAACAAAATGCGCCTAACTATATACAATGTACTTATATCTAGACCTATCTACGGTTGTTTCTTAATTCAAATTTAGTTATTATATCTATTCTTACAATTAATATTCTTATGTTCTAATTTTATTCACATTAAGCTTCTCGGGTGACGTAGCTAACACTAACTATGATGGCAACATTGGGAAAAAATTATGAAAAAGTGTCATATTGGAAAAAAAAAAAAATCTAGGAAAATTTATGTCAAAGTAGCTAGAACGGCAACATTGATCATATCCGATGCGGATCGAAGCGGACTCAATTAATAATAATTATGTCCGCCGGACTGCTGTATGCACGGATAGATTTGGTCGGGTGGCAAATCAAATCCGCGGTCGGGTCGAATCAAATCCGGTCGTCTGTTAGCCCTATTAGGTGGAATGACACATTGGGTGTTACGATCGTTGCGGGCCTTTAGTGGAACGCGCCCTTTGACTATTCGTTCGAAAACTTTTAATAACGATCAAAGTCCTCGGACTCGGATCGTTTTTAACTTTTACCGCTTATACTAAGATCACTAATAACTTTTATGTGGGTCATTCTACCGTAGGGATAAAAAAATAAATTAAAAACAAAATCAAATATTTATTAAAAACTTTTACGTTAAAGCATAAATTTATTATTAAGAAACATAGGAAAAATAGTGTCTGAGATCTATATTTATAATTAAAGCAAGAAATGCGAATTCAAATTATTCGATGTTAGACAGAAGTGACCACTTGGTCGACAGGAATTACTATTTTCTGCATAACAAAATAAAACTGTAGGAAGATCAACATAAAGTAATCGCTATTTAAAAAAACTTAAAGTAATAACACATAAAATATAACGAGATCGCCAAATTTGACTGTTACACATAGCCAAAAAAATTTTAACAAAAATTTCGACAGAAGTGAGTCACACCCTGTCGATCAAAACAATGGTCCTTCAGATGATGATGATGATGACAAATTTCGGGTTCGTAATGAGTGTGATGGGCGATCTTGTTCAGACATAGCAACAAAGTTTGATGCCGTGTGGTTCAGGTTTAAGTTTTCACTGAAGCTTTCTTCGCTGTCACTACCATACATATGTAATAGAATGATTTCCTAGCAATTCTTTGATTTGTATGCTGCGGATATGATGTGGATGGACCAGGTGAGACCTGAGGTGATTTAAGACTGCATGGTTGTTGAGGTGACGAAGTTTGTTGAAATACTTCATTGCCACACGTTTTATGTTAGGAACTTTTACTTTTATGTAGTCAATCACTGGTTTCAGGTGTGTACATATGAATATTGGGTCATGCCTCAAGTTTTTGGATACAGAACAGAAACTCTGAATGGGTTCTGCAAATCCACTACTCAGATATAACACAGATGTATGCAGTGAAATTTGAGGCTTGGACGCGCCAAAATGTGCCGATTGTACTTCCTCGGCATACTTGCACGAATAATTCTCCGAAAAATCCATGTGTAATAGGCATTCGTCATCAGATAAGGTTTTTTTGATGCTGTTTACAGTTCGAAACTGATTAATAATGATTGCAACATGTTTCATAAATAAGGGTAGTTTATCGTGTAACAATTTTACTAACGACGACTTGGTCATAACTACCGATTATTTTATAGTTTTTTGACACAACTTTGTAGTATTATTTATAACGATAGGATCTTTTTTAGTAACCCATCTCTCACAGTTCATTTTGTCAGTGGCGATGAATGTATTAAGGCTTACAGTGTTACTTCTGCACAGTTCACACTGTCTTTCTAAGCATTTGACTTTAAAATTCCTTTCACAACAAATGGTTTTCATTAACTCATTGGAAGTATTGGAATTAATTATTTTGGCTTTCTTCAGAGAAGAGACAATATACTCCATATTAGCATGAGTAACACATAAGCAGGTGTTTCTCTTCCTAGCATCTGGAATCAAAACCCAGAAAGGGCGATTTCTGCAAAACAGTGCGTATGACATTTTTATTCCAGTATCTTCCTTAAATTTTTGGTACAAATTTATCATAGTGTCATTCAAAAGACGTATTTGCTTTTTCTTTTTATGTTTGGTTATTGTCTCCTTTTTGCCAGAAGTTAAACGACTGCTTTCATCTTGCTCCAAAAACTTGCGAACTATTTCCTTCATGTCTATAAGTTTCTTCCTCTTTTTTGATGCAACTTGATCTGGAACTTCCACGGATATCTTATTACATCCATGTTTTTGACGCAATGACCTCATCCTATAACGAGCTAAACGACTGTCCAATAACAAAACTTTATTTCTTAAGGCAATATTTTCCGCTCTTACTCTGCTTCAGTTTCTATCAGCTTCCTGGCGGCCCACTACATTTCTTGATGGTGTTGTACTTTGTGACATTGAAGGTGAAGGTACCACTACATTTCTTGATGGTGTTGTACTTTGTGACATTGAAGGTGAAGGTACCACTACATTTCTTGATGGTGTTGTACTTTGTGACATTGAAGGTGAAGGTACCACTATATTTCTTGATGGTGTTGTACTTTGTGACATTGAAGGTGAAGGTACCACTACATTTCTTGATGGTGTTGTACTTTGTGACATTGAAGGTGAAGGTACCACTACATTTCTTGATGGTGTTGTACTTTGTGACATTGAAGGTGAAGGTACCACTACATTTCTTGATGGTGTTGTACTTTGTGACATTGAAGGTGAAGGTACCACTACATTTCTTGATGGTGTTGTACTTTGTGACATTGAAGGTGAAGGTACCACTACATTTCTTGATGGTGTTGTACTTTGTGACATTGAAGGTGAAGGTACCACTACATTTCTTGATGTTGTAGTACGAGTACTTTGTGATATTGAAGATGAAGGTGGTGTCTCATCTATTATTCTTTTCTCATTTTCTCTTAACTGTTTTTGTTTTTCCCGATGTTTTTGAGTACGTTCTCGCCATTGCTTCCGAATTTGCTTTTGGGTCCTTGGTGTGAAATCACTTATTGATTTTACCAGCCCTTTTTCCTTCCTTTCTTTGTATTTTTATCTGTCTTTTTGCCTTCTTTCTTCAAGCTTAGCTTCGGTTAATTTCGATCTTTTTTTCTTAACCCACTCTCTCTGTTACTTCTTACGACGTTCTATTTTTTTCTTTATCCGACAGCTTTTTTCTTGCCATCTAAAATATTTAAACCTAATTTCAAAATCAATTTCACAAATATTTGACTACTAACTACAATATCAAAATTATTTTAATTTTTTTTTAATGTAATTCTAATAAATGTAAAAGGAAAACATAAGATCGGCTTAGTAACACGATATAATGCTTGTTTTAGTTTTCTCATAAAAAAAATGTGTCAGCGTTACGCGTTTGCCAACGAGCGACGAGTAGGTCCGCCGGGTGTTTAAAGGCTCATAAATCGGGCGCCAACAATCGAACATGTAATAGATGATCACTTCTGTCGACTATCGTCACTTCTGTCGACAACATAGTCGACCGAAGTGACATAGACAGAAATGACAAGTTAAAACTACATTTTTATTTGGAGGTTATGAGCAACAAAGCTTTTCAATGCGATTAGAAACTTATTTACGATCAGGCCATGCGATAAACTATATTACAAAGTGCCACATACCTTTAATTATTCACTTTAAGAAGTGACACTTCAACTCCGACACACCTGTAGAACGACTATTCAATTGATTTGAACTCAAAATTCATTCACAGGCAAAAAGTTGTTTTGTTTAATTATGATAGGTTAGGGCAAGTGCTGTCATACTCTGCCACTAAATGATACCAGTACTAAATATTAAATTCCTACTCTGCAAAACCAACTACGTCGACAGATGTGACAAAAATCTTATGTAAAAAAATAAAACGTGATTTATCGTGACTTTGTACGTTTATATTCACGCCTAGTGACAGTCAAGCTTAGCGTCTTACTAACTAGATGGCGTTATTAACCTCAAATCAGTTTTAGGGTGACTTTGATTTGATCGTTCTTTCCCTGTGCCAAAGTACATAAATAAGTACATTTATGTATGTACTGTGCCTGTGCTCTTCAAATACGGGGACGATTGTACCATTCTTCCCATCGTACCCGTTACCGGGGATGAGCCACCAGGGCAGAAGGAAGTAGTACCCTTTAAACAAAACAATCTGTCGGCGGCTCATTATGCGGAGAAACATTTGTTGGCGATATGTTTCAGAATCAATTTTTATGCAGTATTGCTGAATTTATAAGCGACGGGATCAAATAGGTGCGACGGGAGTTCGAAGTATGTAACGGGTGAAGCCGGGGGGTCAACTAGTAGAAAAATTAAACTCCTGTAGTTAGTTGAACGCATCCGGTATCGTCGTATGTTGTTAGCATGAAGAATCTTGAAGGCGCTCATACAGGCTGCTTTGGATTTTGGACCTCTAGGAACTCGGCAGAGTAAAAGTTTTCTATGTCACAATGATATACAACAGGCTCTGTACATTATCTATAGTAATAATATAAAGCTGAAGAGTTTGTTTGCTTGGTTGAACGCGATAATGTCAGGAAGTACTGGTAGGATTTGAAAAAATCTTTTTGTGTTTGATAGCCTATTTATGAAGGAAGGTTATAAATACTCGTAAATAAATATCCATCACGCCTTATCCCCGAAGGGCTGGCAGAGGCATATTATATGCCCAATTTTCACCGTGTGGATTCCTGTCCCACGTAATAGGTGGTGAGCCCATTGCCGTGTTGAAATAGACAGACGCAGGTTATGGCGTCCTGCTGTTGAAGGTTTTCAAGCCGCCCATAAGGCCTTCAACCAGGCTTAACGACTGCCATTTTACTGGCAACCGGGACCAACGGCTTAACGTTCCTTCCGAAGCACGGAAACGCTCGCAATATAAATGCCACAAAGTTGTCACCCATCCAAGGACCAGTCATAGTGAAAGTTGCGTAACTCAGTGATCGTTTACACTGAGACCGCGGGGCCACAAGCGCTTCCTTTCTTTATGGAGGAAGGTTATAGGCTATATATCATCACGCTACTACCCTGGAGTGCGCAGCAGTAGCCATAAATGTCGACTAATCGGGCAAAACAGTGACTAACGCCGTAACGTAAACAGTGTATCTGTATATTTTTATAAAGGAAATTTATAAATATTAAGTTTTACTACAATATAAAAGTGTTAAAAGTGCAAATAAACACACAGAAAAATACAGTAAATACTATTATGTACAAGCACAAGGCTACGACAAAGTTATTTGTGAATCAGTGATCAACCGTAATTTTTTTCAAATTTTTTTTTTACCGTTGTAAAAAATTGAGTGGACGAATAATCTAAGAAAAAATAGTGATTCTAAAATCGTAATAAAAATAAACAAATATTGTGACATGTTATGAACTTAAACAGAAGAATAGCATACTTATTACTAATCTGTACAAAATTCGAACATAAAAATTGAGAGTAGGGTACATGATATCAATTCAAATACCTACCGGAAAAACATATCACATCACCTATTGGGATATTAATATAAAAATTGTACCTAAATAATAAAATAAATATAAAATATAATACTAAATAGTTCAAATATATTAGGTTTGTTGTAAACATAGATATATTTACACTTATTTTTTTTAATATAATCTTGTCATTAGTGTGTTGAGAATTATTATAGATTTCTTGTTGATAATTATTAGGAATAAAATAATAAAATAAAAATGATGACCCGTAGTGCAGTATCCCGTGACTTGCAACAAAAGTTCAACCTCACTATAAAGGAACTGGAGATTTGCAAAAATCTCAACAAACAGTTGCTAGAGGAACGGGATGATAGTGAAAAAGAAATATTAAATGTAATTGACAAAAACACCCAACTCAAACAAGAGTTGGCTGAGCTACATACGCAGGTCATGGAGCTCACCGTTCAGCGAGATCACCTTCAGTCAACAATGAAGGGTCTAGAAGAGTGCAGTAACACCCATGAACATGCTCTAAAACGTATTAGCATTCTAGAGTGTGAGCTGAGTGATGCTCATAACTCCATCACTCTTAGGGAAAATCTTAAATCGGTAGATCAGGCTGCCCTTTCCAACAGTCTGTATAATGAGCTAATGTGTGGGAGGTCGGAGCCAGATCTTATTTGTCTTGATGAGCCCATCACCTCACACCTGATGGTTAACTCATTGAGTATTCCTATTGCAGCAATAGACAAAACTGGTCACCACTTGTTATCGACTAACACCAACACATCGCACATTGATAAGAAGAGTGACACTAACCAAAAAAGCTGTTTTTTCAGTAGAAGCGTTTTAAGTTTTACAAAAACGTAATGACTAGATTTGCGCCAGAAAATAAAAAATAATGATATCATGTTATGGTTTTTATTGTAGATAGCATTACACACGACTGGAATGTATTGTTTTTTTTATAAAAAAGTATTGTTAATAACAGATTTTCCGAAAAACCTTTTTTAGTGACACTATAGCATTAATCAAAACGTTCAGTATTTCCTACTTTGTGACAACTTATCGACACAATAATAATAGAAAAAAACAATGCACAAAGAAAAATCAGTTTTTATTTAGAAAATATGTTTTATTACAAACTACTCCAACATTAAGTTGTTTGCAATGGCAACAGCTATACCTATACCTAAATCACATTTTTAATCAGACTATAATTTATAATAAAAAAACTCCAAAACACTTGGGTGTTAAAAATGATAACATAAAAATTATATAAGTACTTCACCAAGATATTAGACATCTTAAAGATAAGAACTTAAATGAAAGCTCTTATTTTTTTGTAAAAAGCTTTTCTTAAATCAAAAATAGCTCTGAAAATAACGTAATAATTATCACAAACATCTTTAATTACTTATCATAAATTCAACTTAATTAGAATTGAGATCAAGAAAATAATCAATTTGAGATCAAGAAAATTACCATGTATCAAACTTATTAAACTTATTCTTATAGGATTCTATCAAAATAAGAAGAAACGTAATAATTAGGAATGAGATTTTGATCAATTAACGATTTGATATCGTTTTTCTTTCTTTCAGCCAAAGGAAGCTTAGCTGCATATAGAGGTTTCAATAGATTGTTGGCATTAGGAACTTCGTACCTACTACCTGCCTGTTGCCTACGAGTAGCTACTCTATTAGCTTCTAGTCTAATCTCTTTAAAGTTCTGTTCTAAGTAAGATTTCTTATAAAATATTTTGACTGTAGCAGGTTCCTCCAAATCTTTCATCATTTTAATGATTTTAATATCACCTATCTTAACTTTTTCTCCTTCCGTATTCTTGGAAAATATATTCTCAGATAAACATTTAATATCGTAAAAATCACTATGGCTCATCAGATTAACATTGTATGTGTTTCCTTTTTTCGTGCGTTCTTTATAGCTGCTATGTACTGGTCAGGAACATAAATAGGACCAGATCTTAACATTTTTTTTACTTCCCTCTCAATTGTGGAATGCACTGCATCACCCTCATTTTGTGTGTGACCTTTGATTAGAAATTTATGCGTTATAGATTTTATGTGCAAAGTCTTTACTGCATACAAATAAAGAGATAACATGAATTGATTTTTTTGTTGGCCACAACAATTATCAGAATAGAATATAAAATCGAAATCTGGATATGATAAGGACATTTTTTCTAAATATTTAAGTACACACGTCCCAATTTCATTAACGCCTCTTTGACCTTCTACTTCTGTCCAAAAAAAGCATTCAGTGTGATCTTTGCCCAGTTCAGAAATAGTGAAATTTAAACAATTCAATTTACTTTTATAATAAAAAATCGATATTTCTCCTTTAGGCAAGGTCATAACCGCCTGCAAGTCATAACAAGACACAATGCAATTTTTCATTTTCTTGTCATTTTCCTTCTCTATTCTACTTTCATCCTTTTCTTTTAAATGATCTTGATATTTATCTTCCAAATTTTCTTTTACATCGGCAATCCTGTAAGCTGTGCAAAGATCACACTGATCTTTTTTAGGTATAAAAAAACTGATGTTAAACTCAGTATTAAAAACTTTTCTATAAATGTGTATTTTTACAAATTCGATATTTTTTTCAATGCAATCAGCTTTATAGTCTCTGTATAAATCAGCTAGCGTCTTTCCTCCGTCAATAAACTCTCTCGACGTCTGTTTTCGTAAATAGTGACTTTCTATTCGAGGTATACTATTGATGTGACGTCGCACTTCAATCAATTTATCTTCAGGAATGGTTTTTTTATTACTGTGTTTGCCTCTTTGTTCAGGGTCCACTATACCATGCTCGTTCTTCTTGTCTATGACTGTCCTAATAGGTCGATCACCAATACCAAGCGTATTTTTAAAAAATATTTTGCACACTCGGTTTTTTTTGCCATTTACCTCGAAATAAAATGCATTCTTTGGTTTTCTATTACTATTAAGTCTTTTGTACTGATATTTAGGAAATATGTTAACTATATTATTTGCTATATAATCTCTTTGACGTGTTAGCGAGCCCAGATTCCAAAACGAGTCAAATAATCTTTTACGGTCATCTTCAGCAATAATATCACGACATTTAATACGACGCTTTTCATTACAGGGTCCTTTCATCACTCTTTCTGCAACAATTTTTGATGATGTAGAGACGTATGATTGTCCTCGATTTCTTAGAACCTGAGCAGCCTTTTTTTTATTAATTCGTCTGATTTTTTTTCGACTATTCCTATTACCTTCTACAACAGGGTTCAAAGTGTTAACACTAGCTAGTCCAGAAACTGATGTTATATTATTGGATTCTAAGGAATGCGTGACAGTACTTTGACCATCTTCATTGTAGTCATTACTAATAGTAGTAGGTTGGATTGTAGAGATTTTGTCTACAGCAACAGAAGCCAATGTCGCCAACGATGGACACTGGTTATATCTGGGTGAAGAACATTCAGAAGAACTCGACAAAGACGAAGAGCTTGACGAGGAAGAGGAACTAGACGAATTGCTCGATGATGAGTCTGAAGAAGAAGAAGAGTCTGATCGTCGACGGTTTGCAGTTGATGGTTTTAACGGTAGGTAACTTGGGTCATCGTCAGAGGCAGGTGAAAAATCACGTGGAGATGCACGACTGGAGGTAGACCTGGGACTTCTTTCTGCATGGAGTTGTTCATTAGGAGGTAAATTTTCATCCACATGCCGGAGCCTTTCCTAAAATAAGTAATAATTTTAAATAACACAATAAGTAAGAGAAATGCAGTTAAGAACTCATGCAGTGAAATTCTTAGCTGGGTGACTAGTAGAAGGACAAGGAAAAGACAATTATTTTATTTTAGGTACATATACGCTTATTGCTTCAAATACTGGTAAGTAGTGTATTCTAAATAGTATTCCTTTGATTATAAGATAGATATATTATAAGAAGATAGATTATAAGGTACGAATCTCCTACTGTTTTAGGTAAGGTAATAAGAAACCTGTTCAGCTTTCTGGCGATCTTCAGGTATGATTTCTTGGGAGGGCACAATATCAAATCCAAGATTTTGGCTAGAAATGTGTACATTCGCTGTATTTGCGCTTTCTAAATGAACAGATTCATTCTGGATACCATGACACATTCTTTTTCGAAATTCTTCTCTATCATCTTGTGTGCCCTCAAACAGTCTTCTAGAAATATTCTTCAGTTTGCTTATTCTAGTATTTTGTAAAGGCATTTTAAGTCTGAAAACAAGTAAATATGGTTAAAATTACAAAGGTTACGAAAAATTAACACTAGTAATTAATTACTAATATAGATGTGCGTTTTTAGGGTTTCGTAGCCAAATGGCAAACGGAACCCTTATAGATTAGTCATGTCTGTCCGTCTGTATGTCACAGCAATTTTTTTTTTGAAACTATGAGGCTTTAGCTGTTGAATCGTGGTAAGTAGATGTATTATGTGAACCGCATTAAGAATTTTACACATAAATAGAAAAAATTAATTTTGAGGGTCTCAATAATTAAAACTGAAAATAATTTTGTTTTTCATCAAACCCATATTATGTTGTTGTTGTATCTATAGATAGGTCTTCTAAAATGCTATTGAGGTTCTTAACATAATTTTTTTCCACGGAATAGTTTGCGCGACCAATCCAAATCGCCTCTAACCAGAAAATGTCACTATGGAATACACTAGAATAAACAGTTTTTGTTAACATCACAGCCACGAATGAAAATATGGCGGTATGTCATAACAGATCGTATCAACATTATCGATAAAGCAGTTCGACACTAACGCCATCTACCCATAAAAAATATAGTTACAACGACAGGTGTTTTTGCAAAAAAATAGTATTTTTGCGCGCTAAAAGATGGCACTTTTAACAGGAAAACATGATTTTTCGTATAGTGACGGTCTTCTTATCAATGTGCGACATCAATAAGATTAGTTAGTAGTAGCAGGAATAAATTAAAAAAATACATAAAACTCAATAAATTTATTTCCAAATCACAGAAAGACATTAAAAAGCTTAGATTAGGAATGAACAATTATCTTAGGACTTGTAAATCAAATGTACAGTTAAAACAACTAATAGAAACAAGTAAAAAACATATATACACCCAAACAGAGCAATATGAGATGGATATACATCAATTACAGACTGAAATTATGTGTTTAAATGATTCCTTGGAGTCAATAACTTTAAAATACAAAACATCACAGAAAGAAATTGGGGAGTACATTAAGGCATTGAATAGCTTGGTGGAGTCTTGTCACAGCAATGAACAAAGGTTCTTATCACTTGAAAAATTATATAATCAAACACCTGACTGTGATAAATCCCTTCCATGTTCTTCATTATCAATAACATCGCAGTCGGAGTCAACTTCTCCAATGGTTGACTCTGTAGGCAGTATATGTGACAATATTGTAAGCACAAATAACATTTACTGTGATAGCCCTGTAACAAAAATTACGCAACCATTAAATGTTGGAAAGACTGTAGTTTATTGTGATGAAATTGGCAAGAGTTTAGGTTATCACTTAATTCAACATCTGGTTAACTCGGTTATAACACTTTCATTTCCTGGGGCATCCTACTCTCAAATAATTAATAAGGTATTAACCAGTACACATTGCTCACAAACAACAATAGTGATACTTATTGGCAGAAGAGATAATGTGAAAATTAAAACTATCATAAATTTTTATGAACAGTTGTCAAACATGCAAGTTAAACAGGTTATACTGTCTACACTGCCATATAGCAAATCTTTTACACAAATTGAAAATAATATTAGATACAATATAAATAGAAAGTTACATACCTTGACCACATATTGTAGGAATATAGAATTATTGACTGTAATCCTTTATTACAGAATTATTATTTTTTGACATTAGATAGTTGTTTACTATCAAATTTTAACGACGTCAGATAGCTGTATTGTTATCCAATTTTTTATTGAATCAAGCCAAATTATTGGCTTATAAACCAGCTCCTTTTGAGCGTATTAGGAATGACTTACTAACTTGGGAAATTATCTCAAAAAACTAGTTTGTAAGACAACAGGTAAAACATCTGGCCATGGTTATAAGTCTTTTGAGCCCATTGAGTCAATTTTTTTTAAAGACACTGTAAATAATATTTGTTGTAATAATTCTGAGTATATCAACAATACTTCTAGTAGTCTAAACTTAGTTCACCAAAATATTGAAGGCATATCTGAAAAACTACTACAAATAGAACTTTATATAAAGGAACACAATGTTCACATTTTTTGTATTACTGAACATTGGTTAAAAAGTCATGAACTATTGTTCAACAATGAATTCTATTCACTTAGCAGTGCGTTCTCTAGAAATAAAGCTATTCGTGGTGGCTCTCTTATATTTGTATCTAATAATTTAAAATGTAAAGAACGTAAAGATATTGTGGCCCTTTCTATTGAGCGTACTGCAGAATTGTCCTGTGTTGAGCTTGAGCAACTCATTGTCCTCTGTGTCTACAGTCCTCCAGATAGGGATTATAATTTATTAGAAACTGTAATGGAAAATGTATTGAAGCGTTTGTTCACTAGTAGAAAACATGTTGTGGTGTGTGGGGATTTTAATGTTGATTTACTTGTGCAGTCTTCGAAATGTATTAGATTTAAAAATTTGTTAAAGTCTTTTGGCTTACAAAATTTATTTTGTGAGCCAACTAGAATCACCTCACATTCTAGAAAATGTATAGATAATATATTCTGCAACTGTGTATCAACAACAAGGGAGATACAAAGTAACTTTCCATCAGATCATCTTGGTCAGAAAGCAGCATTTCCTATTGATGTCACTTCTAAAAAGAATAAAATTGTATGTATACCAATGAGTGCACATCGACTTGAACAATTTAATGTAAATGTTTCAGCAAAAGTCACTCATATTGACTTTAATCAGGAAGATCCAAACATCTTATATGACTCCTTATTTAATACAATTAAAGCTGAGTACAACAACATATTTAAATCAAAAACATTTTATAAAAACAAAAACTTGCAATTTTGTGAGTGGGCAACTGCAGGAATTTACAAAAGTAGGGCTTAGTTGTACGAACTATATGTTATGAAGCAATTTAATTTTGATCCTGCCTTTATTCAATATGTTAAAATTTATTCTAAGACCTTTAAAAAGGCCTGTGCTGCTGCCAAGTCGTTACATATAAGTAATAAAATTAAAGAGTCAAAAAACAAGGCAAAAATGACTTGGAATGTAATCAATACTGAAACCGGTCGATTACTACCCCGTGATAATAACATTGAGTTAATTATAAATAACGAAGTGTGTAATAATAAATTAGATATAGCACAAACTTTTAACAACTATTTTATAGACATACCCGCGAAAACAACTAGCTCCTTAAATTCTTGTCCAATAAAAGCTCAACGCATGCTTGGGGGCAGCGTGGATCAGTGTAGTGTCTTATTTGGCTTCAAATATGTAAACCCAAATGATATCATTAAAGTATTCAAGTCACTTAACTCAAAAAAGACAGCTGACTTGTGGGGTATTTCTGTAAAATTGTTTGAGTCTATCATTGTTAATATATCACCACATCTAGCTGAAATATTTAATAAATGTGTTGATAAAGGAGTGTTTCCAGATTTAATGAAACACAGTAAAGTAATACCTCTATTTAAATCAGGATCCAAAACCGACCCTGGTAATTTCAGACCAATTTCAATATTACCAGCCATTAGCAAAATTTTTGAAAAAATTATATTGCAACAATTACAAGCTCATTTTAATTTAAATATGCTATTACATAAGGAGCAGTATGGGTTCACAAGGGGTCGTTCTACCATTAATGCAGGTGTGACACTTCTGAATCATATATATGACGCCTGGGAGAATAGAAAAGATGCTATTGGTGTATTCTGCGATCTCTCCAAAGCATTTGATTGCGTTGGCCATAAAACACTATTGGGAAAACTCTTTTATTATGGTATCAAAGACTCTGCACTGAACCTTGTTGCCTCCTACCTAAATGATCGAATACAACATGTCGATGTCAATGGAATTCGCTCCCCTGGAGCATCTGTTGCTATGGGCGTACCGCAGGTATCAATTCTGGGTCCGTTTCTATTTTTAATCTATATTAACGATCTGCCATTCTATATACAGAACTTGTGCGACATTGTTCTATTTGCTGATGATACGTCACTTATTTTTAAAGTTGATCGCACGCTTAGTAATTTTAACGGCGTAAATAGTTCACTTGCCCAAGTTGTAGATTGGTTTACGACCAATAATTTGCTACTAAACGCTAAGAATACAAAATGTATCAGATTCAGCATGCCTAATGTCAGGAATTGCGGTACAAATATAACATTGAACAGTGATACCCTTAATCTTGTAGAATCAACTGTATTTTTGGGGATCACTTTAGATAGCAAACTGCAGTGGAATGCCCAAATAACGTGTCTTGCAGGTAAACTCAGCTCGGCAGCCTTTGCCGTTAGTAAAGTCAGGCAGCTTACTGATGTGGCAACTGCCAGGCTGGTATACTTTAGTTATTTTCATAGTGTCATGTCTTACGGCATTTTGCTGTGGGGCAAAGCAGCTGATCTACAAGTAATTTTTGTACTCCAGAAGAGAGCTATACGTGCAATATATAAATTGAGTGCTAGAGTGTCTCTTAGAGAAAAATTTAAAGAAATTGGCATTTTAACGGTTGCATCACAGTATATATTTGCAAATATTATGTTAGTTAAACAGAACATACATTTATACAATAGACACAGTGACATACATTCGATAAATACTAGAAATAAGCATAAATTAATTGGAACGCATCATCGTTTACAAAAGGTTCACGACTCTTTTGCAGGAATTGGCGTACGACTATATAATAAAATTCCTTTAAACATTATGAACCTGCCGCTACATAAATTTAAGGCGGAAATTAAGAGGCACCTCTTGAAAAGGGCCTATTACACAACTAATGATTATTTGAACGATAATAATAAATGGAAATGAGTTGCTTGCTCTTCGCTTGAGCTATTTAGGATTCGAATGAATCTTGTGATATGCCTTGAATCTGCATATATATGTTGTATTTTTACATCTCTACATTATTAATAATTTGAAACATCTGACAACTAAAGGTTTCTAAATTGGCTGCGTTTAGTCCCGGTATACAATGTAATTTGAGTTTGTTATTGTGTGAGCACCATGTAGACTTATTTATTTCTTTGAAATTGACATGATAGTTGCTGTGCAGTTTTTGAGTATGTCATGCTCGCCTAAGTGTCCTGGCAGTGGTGGCGTATGTATCGGGTCGCCTTATTCCCTATAATACGGTTGAGTAGGGCGATAGCTGATATAATGCGTCATACCCGTGAACGGGTGCCGTCTGTTGGGACTGGTCAGCTCATAGCTGTTATAGCAATTATTAAAAATAATCTTATTTATATTTAAGGTAAACTTAAGTTTAGTCGACTGTTCTCACATAAATCCAAAGGAACAATGTAAGTGTAATTTTAATGTTGTAAGCCATTCCTACATTTTAAAATGGCATCCATTGACTTTCTTGCCAGATTCTTCTTCTTCAAGGGTAGGCTGCCCTTAGAACCGGCAACTATAATCGCTCTAATTTTGATATGATTTAAACACAACATTGATTTTGTTTTTTTTTTGTTTGTATAAATTCATTACTATATAATTGGTCAAATATCATGTTAATCAAACTAATGTAATTACTGGCGTTTAGAAAAGAGTGGCCATGAGTTTTATTGCCAGGTTCTTCCTCAGGCTCTACCTATTGCTTTGCGAATCTGGCAGTAAATGTAAATGTAGAAGAATTTACGACTTGTATGGTTATTTGTAGGCGTGGCCACTACTGGAGCGACACAAGCAGGAGCTGGATGGAGGAGGTGGAGTCACGCGGATCGACCGCGTGAGGAACTCTCGGACACGCGGCGGCCTTCACGTCCTTGACACTGCAGATAAGCTGCAAGAGTCAGCCTTCACTGGTATGATCACGTTTTGCGGAAACCTACGTTAACGCGCTAATCTCCTGAGATTAGCGCGTTCAACCAGTAGTTCCCGAACTACTGGTCCGATTTGAAAAATTCTTTTTGTGTTAGTTAGACCATTTATCGAGGAAGGCTATAGGCTATATATCATTACGCTAATACACTGGGGAGCAGAGCAGCAGTAATAAATGTCGACAAATCGGGCAAATTTTTATGCATCATTGTAGAATTTATAAGCGACGGGATTAAATAGGTGCGACGGGAGGTCGAAATATTCCACGGGCGAAGCTGTGGGGGTCATCTAGTCTACAATAAGATTCCGGAACATTTGAAGGCACTAAAGTTAAAAGTTTATCCCAGCGTTCAAGGAGTGGCTGTTAACAAACACATTTTATTCAGTTAACGATTTTTTAATCGAATGATTTTGAGTAATGATTATAGTGAAAACGACTTAGATAAATAATGTATTGGAAATAGCCTGTGGAAATTATAACAAATGTATTGTAAAGTAAAAAAAAACGTTATGTGTAAGATACAAAGAAAAATAATTAATTTTAAGTTTGCATGCTATATTATATGGCTGAATGGGCCTGTGCTATGTACCTATGTAAAAATAACTTAAATTGTGAATCCCTTTTAATTTAATTTAAGCGCTCGTGGCTCCTTGGACTCTGTGTTCTGTAAACGATCACTGCATTACGCAACTTTCACTATGGCTGGTCCTCGGATGGGTGACCACTTTGTGGCATTTTCATTTGCGAGCGTTTTAGTGTTTCGGAAGGCACGTTAAGCCGTTGGTCCCGTTTGCCAGTAACATGGCAGTCATTAAGCCCAGTAGAAGGCCATATGGGCGGCTTGAAAAATTTCAACAGCAGGTCGCCACAACCTGTGCCTGTCTATTTAAACACGACAATGGGCTCAACACCTGTTACGTGGGACAATAATGCATACGGTGAAATGTGGTCGCATAGTATGCCTTTGCCTACCCCTTCGGGGATAAAGGCGTGATAGTATTTATGTATGTGTGTACCCATTTAAGGCAAATAAATATTTATGAATTATGAATACGAAATATTTTCTATAGCAATAGAGTGCAGTATATTGCTATAAAAATATGACAGGCGTGTACTACTTCTCTAGACACTATAATATTATTTGAGCAATACGAGAAAAAGAAACTATATATGTATTGCTATAAAAACAATGGCAGGCGTATAAAATTATTTATTGATTTTCTCGTTAATTACTCGTCGCACATTTTTCCGATTACACCTTTAAGAGACAGGTTGTTGGTACTTTCCGTTCGTAAATATAAAAGGAAACCATAAGATATGTATAACATTCAATATCTGCATACACACGCCATTCAGATTGCCTCTGTGGCGCGGTGGGAGTCTATCCGACTGCTACACAAGAGGTCGTGGGTTCGATTCCCACCCAGGATATAACTTTAAGTGATGAGCACGATGGTTTATTTTGTCTGGGTGTTATTTATTATAATATATATATTCAGAAATATATAAGTACTAGTTTTCCCGTTCCCGTTTCCCACACAAACTTGTTCCCGGGACAAAAAGTAGCCTTTCTGATGTGTTGCTTGCTATGTTACTGTAAAGTTTTATCAAAATCCATTCTGTAGATTTTGCGTGAAAGAGTAACAAATATCCATTTTTAGAAACTTTCGCGTTTATAATATTAGTAGGATGTTTATCAGTTATCGGGTTACCATAGTACAAGCTCTGCTTAGTTTGTATTCAGATGGCGTTGTTTGAGTTGTCCCAACGATATTTATTTATTCATTGCTGCAACAATACACTCGTCTATCTGAATCTCCTGTTTATGTCAAGAGAGAAGAGAGTAACCGCTTCATACCTGCACGTCTGGGCATCAGATTACTTTTGACTTTACCGTTTTTGATCTATCTGCTTACGCGGCCTTCATAATATGTAAATCTTGGCCTACCCTTACTGCTTCTACTCTTCTTTTTCTATTATTAAACATTTTCGACTTCTTTTCTTCTTTCCCGAGACATACTATACATTCCCATTTCGTCGTAATGATTTTTTGACAGTTTTGATGAGCCATTGCCGTATTGAAATGGACAGGCTATGGTTGTGGCGACTTGCTGTTTTCAAGCCGTCCATAAAGCCTTCAACTTGATTTAACGAGTACCATGTTACTGGCCACCGGGACCAACGGCTGAACGGGACTTCCGAAACACAGAAACACTTGTAAATGTAATGTTATAGTGTTATAGCGGTCGAACAACTAATGTTTCTTTTCACTCGTAAGTAACATTTTATATCATTTTCATAACTAATTTTACCAAAAACCATTAATTATTGAAATATACCAAGTACTTAATCGGGCTATATTCAATATACATACGTTCATTCTCTATAAACATCATAACAATAATATGTGTTGTATTTGCAGTTGTATTTTTATTGGTTGTTAGACAGTGACAACACTTCATGCAAGAGTAACAAAACAATATGTGTGTAGTTTCCCCCCCGCACGAAAGTTGGTTGAACGTGATTTCATACGTTTTTGAGTCTCTAATAGGGCAAGCAACTGTCCTGCTCTGCGTGTATTACAGATGGTGTACACTCACAGGTAGGGCTCTCTCTCTAACTTCACCGCTACTTGTGGTAGCGAGCTGGAGAAACTGTTCAGGTACTGGACGGCGGTGGCTGACCTGGAATTTAAAAATAATAATAAACGTTGTGAGCCATTTAGCCCAATGAAAGCAAACATAAGCTTGAGGTATGGGGGCTTCTCGCAAAATGTTCCTCTCACTAAATCTCCCTTTCATGAAAGGAAAATTGTGCATAAGGGAATATTCCGTGACGAAGCCGGTGGCGCGGTGAGAGTGCATCCGACTGCTACGCAAGAGGTCGTGGGTTTGGGTGTTCGATTCCCACCCAGGATAAAACTTTGTGTGATGAGCACGATGGTTTATTCTGTGACTGGGTGTTATTTAACTATAATATGTATGTATTTAGGAATATATATGTATGTTTATCAGTTATCTGGTTACCATAGCACAAGATCTGCTTAATTTGGAATCAGATTGTGTTAGTTGTCCCAACAATATTTATTTATTTATTGGGGATTGTCCCGAGATTTCATTGGCATCCCGACAAAACTGAAAAGGTCCCGACATCGCATCGACCAATGGCTGGCTCGCGAAATCGCGATCCTGACCAGATTGTCCTACTTAAGGGACGCCTCTTCGTAGTTTTTTATTTGTCCGTTGTAGACAAAATTCACAAAATCTTGATATTTTGTACCTTAGTCCAGATATTGTAGTTTTCTAATCTGACAACCCTAATTGCAGGTGAGGTCGCTTGAGCCCCCCTTATTTTTAACGTGTTGAAATCCTCATGGGGACTCTTACCGACTAAAACCACACGGCGCCCTTCCATTTGTCTATGGCCAGGAGTCCCGGGTAAGCCCTTCGAGAGGATAGATTTGCTGGAGCCCCTTACACACATAATGTTCAACCCCGTTTATTGTACTTATAACACTCGCTCATTCAACGGCTGCGCGAGAGAGTCCCGTCGCATAAGTTCCTTTACAGCTTCGCTCGTCTCTTCATATTCATCCTCTACTTCTACTTTCACTTGCGAATCTGGCAGTAAATGTAAATGTAGAAGCAGTAATCTTGACGTTCATAAGTGTTACTTTGTGACCTACATGAATAAAGATTATTTTGATTTTTTTTTTTGATTTGATTTTTCAACGTCTCTATTATTGGATCTGCTGCTTGCTCAGTTTGTCTGGAAAACAGAAACACCCAGTTCAGTCTCCCTGTATACAGGACCGTTTGTAAAACGCCTGCAACCTGCTAGGATAAGATAGCTAACATCATAAACAATTTGTTCTACAATGTTGTTTTTATGTACTTCTGGAATTGTATTTCTACACAACTCATGGACATCACAGGGGATGGGGCTGCGCCGGCGCTAGCTCCTTTGTCCCTGACCTATGTCAGTCGCATTATGGAATTATAAATAATACATACATATTGTCACGCCTTTATCCCCGTAGGGGTAGGCAGAGGCACACTATACGCCCTCATTTCACTGTATGCATTTTGTCCCACGTAACAGGTGGTGAGCCAATTGCCGTGTTGAAAGGGACAGGCGCAGGCTGTAGCGACCTGCTGTTGAAATTTTTCAAGCCGCCCATAAGGCCTTCAACCAGGCTTAACGACTGCTATTTTATTGGCAACCGGGACCAACGGCTCAACGTGCCTTCCGAAGACCCGGAAACGCTCGCAAATGTAAATTTCACAAAGTGGTCATCCATCCAAGGACCGCCTATAGCGAATGTTGCTTAACGCAGTGATCGTTTACAGAACACTGAGTCAGTCCGCCAGCGCTTCTTTCATTTAAATAATAAAATCTATATACTGTACAAGTCAATCAAATCGAAAACCTTTAGGAAGAAGGCCAGGTCAAGAGTACCCTTAACCAGCGAGCGTGTATGAAAACACTCATGAAAGAAGAAGAAGCAAAAATTGTATGTCAGGATCATAGCAAGTGGAAAGCCATGGGCTCTGCATACCCCGATGGGAAACAGTCATGATAATAATTATGTAAACACTATTATGTACAATTCTTTTTATAAGTATGTTCGTTTGTATGTGCGTCCATTAGTATGCGAAAAGTGGAAAAACAATCGTTGTTGGTTATGAGCTTAGTTGGTTATGAGGTTACTAAGACTTTTTAGCCATATCTTAATTCACATTTCTTCAATCTTCTTTCTTAATATCTAAAATGTCCCAGTCCTCTACGTCTTTATCAAGTGTATTCTTAAGTCATGGTCAGTCTCACCCCAGTATAATGGTGGTTGTTATACTGAGGCTTTCAGTGGATTTACGCGGCAAAATAGAAAGTAGCATTTCACTGTATATATGTCATTGTCTATCACTATAGCACGTTAACACAACTTTTATGTCCAAGAAACCACTACTCCCGCACATAAAACAAAATAAATGCACTAGTTTTTGAAAATAATATACCTACAGCAAGCGTCCGCACTTGTCGAGTTTCCCATGTAAACCTGAGCTTAGCTATCTACTGCTGGAAGGGTGCAGGTATTATACAAATGCTGGCTGTCTCAACTCACCCGCCGTCGTCTGCGAGGGTAGCTTCCTCTGCAAGTCGATCCTCGTGTGCGCTCTCACCCTTCGAGTCTTCCTTGATCGGATTGTTGAGGCTTTATTTATGAAAATAAATGTAACAATAGATTTAATAGGTATCAAGCTACACATGACAATTCCATGCACATCTCCATGTGTTTGATGAGTGTATTTAGAAGCATCTAGATTAGGTAACTGGTTCTGGACTAATTACGGAAAATTAATAAAATTGTTGCCTCGTGGTTTTGATCTGTCCAGAATATCTCAATATTATTGTGTGGATGTTTGTTATCTTTCACGTAAAAACTACTGAATACATTTTAATCAAACTTTAAAATAATATAGCTTATACGTCAGAATAACACATAGGCTACTTTTTTCCGGGAACAAGTTCTTGTGAGAAACGAGAACGGGAAAACGGGGGCGAAGCCGCGGGCGTCCACTAGTATTTCTAAACTTTAGAGAAGTCTTAAAAGAATTTTGGTCTCGAGATTTACGATTTGTTCATATTCTACAGATTGCTTATTGCAGTTTTCATTGTGTGATATTTTTTGATCATCTGGGGACAAATGACCTACTAAACCACCTCGGTTTACGTAGTGTATCGCTTCAACCGAAGGCAAGGGCCGCCCCGGGATGCTTCGGGTGAAAGATGCTCATCACAAACTTTCAGTAACGGAACCTATGGAACTGAAGAACGTAGAGAGCGGTCAAGCGCGACAGGCCCCCAAAACTTCCTGACAGTAAACTATCCCCACTTACGTCTAAAATAGACTTTGCTATAATTTTTTTACCAGGCGCTTCTCTAATGTTTGTAAAGCTAATTTACAGTGATCTTCAATTTAAGGGCTACGTCTGTCCAATATTGGATTTGATCTTAGACCATCTTAATCCATCTTTAAGATTTAAAAGCTAAAGCATGCAAATACAGGGGTCTAGGCTCCGAATATGGTTTTATCCCATTCGGTGTCGAGACACTTTGTCCGTGTAGTCCTAACGCTATATGGCTTTTTAAGGAAATAGCGAAAAGGTTAGTCTACATCACAGGAGACCGAAGAGCTGGCAGCTACCTCAGACAAAGAATTAGTCTAGCTATTACAAGGCGAAACGCTGCCAGTATCTTCGGAACCTTGCCTGAAGGGACCTCTTTTAATAATATATTTTAGTTATGTATCCTATTTTTAAGGTTTTATTTAATGATACTATTAAGTTAAGTTGATATGTATAGATATTTAAACATTGTTGTAGAATAAATGTCTTTATTTATAAATGTATGTCATTTTTGAATGATGAAAATATCCTGTCTCCCATGTTGCAGAATTAACTAAGATTTGATAGATAGATTGAATCTAACTAATAATAATATATATTGATTGTAATAGATTTGTAAACATTTAATAAAAATTAGCATGCCTTAAACGAATTTGCAAAGGTTTCAGTAAAGGAATTATCGGAGTTTCTGGGCCTACATTGATAATAAATAAATTTTTAAACACAAACTACTGATATACCTACCTATTTTCTCGTGTTCGTGCTTACTTTATTAAAAAAAAACAACATGAAACGTCATCCACATACCTGCCAACTTCGCCGTCGCCGTCGTCCTCATCGTCACATGACCTGTGGCGTTTCTCTGTATCACTCTCATACTCGGACTCCGTTGAATATTTCCTCTTCCTTATAATAGCTTTAACAGTACTTTGACTGACGCCGGTGGCTTCGGCAGTTCGTTTGAGGATGTTGGCCAGCGGACTAAAGTCACTGTCTTTGTGGGAGCACTTCAAGGTTTGATACTCGCTTTTTAGATAGAGGTACACATTCTTGATGACCTGCTTAACCTGTACCAACGAAAAGATTCTCAGAAATACGTTGAACTTAAAGGTTTTTCTATGAATATTTGGTTGCCCTTGACATATGGTCATTATTCCCTAAGCAGTAGACAGAGGCTTACTAATATGCCCACATTTACAGTACGCATTCTTGGGCGGATTACCGTGTTGAAATGGACGCATGGCGCAGGTTACGAGACATTATTGAAACGTTTGAAGTTACGTCTCAATGAATGTCATGTTACTGGCGACCGGGATCATGGCTTAACGCTCGTAAGTGGAAATTATCATTTTCAGAACACTGAGTTAGTTCAGAAAAGAGAACAGTTCTACAGGCGCTTCCTTCTCTCTTCTCCTTACCTTAGTATATTCGCATTTGCTTTAAAACCCTACCTGGATGTTAACCTGGGGTCCACACCTATTTGGCTGCTAGGAGCCAAATAGAAGTGGACCCCAGGATCGTCCTGGAACAAAACACAGCTTTGAACCTTGTGTTTTAACCTCCGAAGACTACGTACCACGCCAACCTAAGGGAAAATGGTCACTCAAGCCTATGGACGTTTGCAACACCAGAGGTGCTACACGCGCTGTCAACCCTGCAAAAACCTTATAAGACAACTTTTTAAGGACCCCATCGGTAAAAGTTCGCGAAAACCGAAGCTCCTTTTACAGTTTAAGTGCACACGGAGGAGTGGTAGGTATCGGACTTTACCAAGAATCAGGTGAGGCAACTGTACACAATTTTCATTGAATTGTTTATAAAATATAAAAAAAGATTTTATTGTAATAAAAGTATTAAATATAAATATATATATATATATCGTTGGGACAAATCACACAACGCCATCTGATTCCAAACTAAGCAGAGCTTGTACTATGGTAACCAGATAACTGATAAACATACTTATATATTTCTAAATACATACATATTACATACATATTATCACGCCTGTTTCCCATCGGGGTAGGCAGAAACAATGGCTTTCCACTTGCTACGGTCCTGACATACAGCTTTCGCTTCTTCAACTATCATGAGTGTTTTCATACACGCTCGCCGGTTAAGGGTACTCTTGACCTGGCCTTTTTCCAAAAGATCGTCGATTTGATGGACATAGGTACGCCGAGGTCGACCCCTACCAGTTTGCCCATTCACTCTCGTTACACATAAATCTGCTTCGTCAGTCTACTTTCATTCATCCTCTCGACGTGTCCGAACCATCTAAGCATCCCTTTTTCTATCTTAGTCACTATATCTTCTGTCATACCGCAATGTTCCCTTATCACGCTGTTCCTTTCCTTATCCATCAACTTCACATACATATTATAGATAAATATCCTTATGTAATAATCTCCTCTGACCTTCTCAACATTTCTAGTAATCCATTATCATCAGTTAATACAATAAAGTCATTCTTTGCAAGTGTCGGAAAAAGATTGGCCGAGCGGATTATATAGGAGTCACGTTCTGTTCCGAGCTCTTTTCTTACCTCTACAGTCCAGAGGTTCCCAAACTTATCTTGTCTACTGCCCACTTTGAGACTAAATAAATTTTTAGCGCCCCAATTTTTTCACCTACTTAAAAACCACTATAACTTCAAATTAAATTAATTAATTGTTGTGAGCTATATTAGCGGAGATTAAACATTCATTCTAAAATAGACTTTTACTATAATCCGCAAGAGTTAACTTGAGACCCTGAGCACAGTAGGTAGTACATAACGACGCTCAGGTCTCAAGTTAACTCTTACAGGCTATACCTGCCAATGAGAATGATTATTGAAACAAACTTTATAGTATTCAGACAGAGTATCTTTTATTCAAAATAAAACAAACATAATCGATTCTTATATAAAAACTAATGTGAAGGATGAATCTGATGCTGTTTAATAAGTTTGTTGATATCAGGTTCCAATTTACTCAAGAACAGTCGCAAGTCGCCACGTTCGGTAACATGCAAACGATTTCTCTTTTTAGTAAGCAGCGTTGCCACAGCACTAAATCCACGTTCACACAAATATGACGATGGGAATGCTATCAAGAATCGTTGAACGATTGACCACAATCCAGGGTACAATTGCGGGATCGGTTTTTGTAGCCAAAATCCTTGATAGTCATTTTTTTACATGATTTTAATTTCCTCGTTTGTTGTCAATTCTATAAGTTCTTCTTCCAGCTGAGGTGAGATTGCTGTGTTCACATTTGAAAACGGATCTAACACCCAGCCTGGTATTTCCAAGTTCAAAATGTCCTGGTATCGTTGGGTGAAGTCAATGTGGAGGTTTTCCAAATGTTGGCAGTAGGCAAACAAGTCGTCGTTACTGCAGGATACTGATAAATTCGGAAAATTGTGAAACTCACGTCTGCCCGTATTCTTTTTGTGTAGAAGCAGTTTGGCTGCGAAAGCAGCAACGACATTTTTTGTTTTAATTAAATTTAGTTCATCGCCTTGCAGGTGGAGATTCATGTCGTTGAACAATTTATACAGGTCTGTCATTTAAGCTTTATAATTTTTTGATGTAATGAATTGTCAGATGCACAAATGTTTGTTTCGGAATTTGGGTGTTTCCTATGTACAATATGTATGTATTTAGAAATATATAAGTATGTCTATCAGTTGCCGAAGTCTAAGTCTAGTCCAAAATACGTAATTTAATTATTTTTATGAGAATGTCACCACACGCTTTATACTGCTAAGGCAGTTAGCAGTAAGGCAGACACGGCAGTTTCAGCGGACGCTATCTCCGTAGAGTTTGCGTTCACAGTGTTGAGATTTACTCTCACCTACCGATTAGGAGCACTTAAGGAAGTATGAGTCAAAACTCCACTCCTACTTCCTGGAGTGCATCGAATCGTTGGACCCTGTAAAAACATCAGTCAGCTGACTGTTCGCAGTAAGGTTGTGGTACTACATAACATACAACATACCGTTTTTTCAGACGATGTGCCAGTGTCAGTGTTTGTTACTGCGGTGTTTCCTTTTATATCCAAAGGAAAGGGTTCGGGTACCTGAAAACGTACAAAATTTTTAGTTAAAATTATACGACTTCAAAAAGTAATCTCAATGCGAAGATGTTAAGAGAAAGAAAATAGTACAATGCTTCTCTTCAATCTTTTTAGCAAAGGTCAGCATGAACTACCTAGTAGTATAGATAAGAATTTTGTCTGGCTATGGAGTCACACGTGCAACGACGGCGACGAATAGCCATAGCAGCAGCAAGCTACATTTTACTAATATACCTAGTCAGGTCATAAGTATTGTCACACAATAAAACCTTTTCTTTTATAATGCTGGCCACAAAAAAGTTTATTGAATTCGAATTTCGAATTTTTCATGAAAATAAAAATGTATTCTTTTTCGAATTTTACTCATTTTTAAATATGGAGTGGACGCTTAAAGAAGACCGTGTTGCAGTTATTGCGTTGCATCGTTGCGGTTACGCGCCAATTCAAATTTTTGACATACTGAAAAAAATTAATATAGCCAAAAGATTCGTTTAACGTTCCATCAAACGATGCAATGAAGACTCTAGTGTAGATGACAGGTCAAGAAGTGGTCGCCCTCGGTCTGTTAGGACTCCAGCAGTGATAAAAGCTGTGAAGGCGCGAATTCAAAGAAATCCCAAACGTAAGCAGAAACTGTTGGCCCTTCAGATGGGGTTAAGCAGAACCACGGTGAAAAGGGTGTTAAATGAAAACTTAGGGCTTCGGTCATATCGAAGAAAAACCGGACATCGTTTAAATGCTCGTCTAATGGACCTGAGACTGAAGAGATGCCGCGCTTTGTTGAAGCGGTACGCGGGAAAAAAATTTCGGGAAATTCCTTTTTCGGATGAAAAAATGTTAACCGTAGAAGAGAGCTACAACAAACAAAATTATAAGGTGTACGCACACAGTAGTGAAGAAGCGAGCAACCGTATTCCGCGTGTCCAACGAGGTCATTTTCCACCCTCGCTCATGGTATGGTTGGGAGTTTCTTATTGGGGCTTAACGGAGGTACATTTTTGTGAGAAAGGTGTAGAAACGAATGCAGTTGTGTATCTAAATACAGTCCTGGCGAACCTTGTGGAACCTGTTTCTCATACCATGTTCAATAACAGGCACTGGGTATTCCAACAAGATTCGGCGCCAGCTCATAGAGCGAAGAGCACACAAGACTGGCTGGCGGCGCGTGAAATCGACTTCATCCGGCACGAAGACTGGCCCTCCTCCAGTCCAGATTTGAGTCCGTTAGATTACAAGATATGGCATCACTTGGAGGAAAAGGCGTGCTCAAAGCCTCATCCCAATTTGGAGTCACTCAAGACATCCTTGATTAAGGCAGCCGCCGATGTTGACATGGACCTCGTTCGTGCTGCGATAGACGACTGGCCGCGCAGATCGAAGACCTGTATTCAAAATCACGGAGGTCATTTTGAATAAACTTTATTGTCATAAGAATCTATGTTTTGTTAAGTTCATTTTGGTATATTAATGGTTACATAATGAATAAACTTGTTTCAATTATTTTATATTAAACATGTGACAGAATTTATGACCTGACTAGGTATTTACGGCAAAAATTACGAAAACGAAAAAGACAGTATTGGGTTAAAACAACTTTTAAAAACCGGTTGGAATATGGGACTCGACTTTACAAAGAGTTAATTGATGATGGAGCTGAAGCTAATTTTGCACAAATGACTGCAAATCAATTTGACTTATTGTGTTCACTATTGGAGAACAAAATTAGAATTTGGCGGTTCCTTATTGTCTTTTTTTAAACCTGCAAGATTTAGGTAAAAATATGCGATTTTCTTTTTTGCCGCGTAAAATCCACTTTATACCTCAGTATAACAACCACTATAATACTGGGGTGAAACCTCAGTATAACAACCACTATAATACTGGGGTGAAATTGACCTTGACTTAAGACTAGACTTGACTAAGACGGGGACATTTTAGATAATAAGAAAGAAGATTGAAGAAATATGAATTAAGATTTGGCTAAAAGGTCTTAGCAACCAGGTCATAAAATACAAAAAAATAACAGTGAGCTGTGAACGGTGTGAACCGTATACTTAAAAGTCTCCCGTGACCTCGTTCCCTAGTGAAGGAATTGTCTTTTAGAAATATAAAAATATATTACAAAAACAATTGATATCCTAACCAAAATTTCATTAATATTAAATATGAACTGTGAAATTACCGGGGGCCTAAAAAGGCAAAATTGTATGATTCATATTTTATTCATCAAATGTTTCATTTCACAGTTTGTAAAATGACAAGTTATTTGATGAATCACAAAATGAAGGTCAAATGTTTCATATTTGTAAACAATCTTATTTGACAGTTTTGTATGGAAATGCGTAAAATGGTCCATTTAAATGAATCATCATTAATGTCAAATTGGTGAAATTTTAGATGTTACTAGGTGACTAACATTTTATGTTCATATTTAGCAATTACACTGTCGTTATTGAATGTTAAGAGCTAACACTGTTAAATTTATACATTTTGGGACAATGGCAGACTAGGGACATTAAATAAACTTTTTAAAGCATGCTAGTCATGAAGAAATTTGTATGTATAGAAGACGTATTGTAGGGCTAAGGAACTTAGAGTTGGCTTTTAAGATGCGTGATCCTAAGTTTATTGGGTTGTTTAGTTTAAATATTGTTTGACTTAAATCTTTATAGAATTAGAGCCTTATTTAGGTTGTATTCATGGGACACTGCCACTGTCAGGCCATTTGAGTATGAGGAAAGGTATTTGAACTGAAAGGTCTTCTTCATTTTTGCGTATTCCCGGTTACTTTCAAACTCAAACTGAGCTTGGAACATTGGGTCCTCCTTTATTGGCTGCTAGGACCAGCTTAGGTTTGGCTTTCGTTCTATAATTGCATAAATTACAAGTAGAATAATTATATCAAAGCATGTGGCTTATTAACAGTACGCATATTGGAAAGAATAAAGATTCAAGATATTGTAGCATTCACAACAAAAACACCCACCAACATTTAAAGCCCAAGCCAATCCCATCTGCCAGCTGGTGTATCTGCCAATCAACAGAGCATGCCTGCTTTCTTAGATTAAGACAGCAGAGATCAGTCGCTTCCGCAGTGGTAATGGTATGTTAATGGTAATTCCATTTGAAGTAACCATATCTGTAATCCTCAGACTTCAATGTGAAAAGCTTAGATACAACCATGGTCAACGCTTAGATGATGATAATGGAAAGGTGAAAATAGATATGTAAAGAGATAAAAAAAAAATAGAAACTAGTATACAGCTCTTGCATCATTTATTTATAACAAAACTAACATGTTCCAGTTGATTCACTGCTATGGATCCATTTATAATCACTCACTTCCCACAATCATAGTGTGAGTACCCTATACAGGTAACCGTTCCTGATTAAATGCAGAAAGATCCAGATAATAGTGCGTTCAAACAAAAAGTCTTCTTTAGAAGATAAAAGAAGCAATATTTTATTAGTATTTTCACATTGCTGAGACCATTTCACTTTCAGATTTGTCGTGATACGGATTTAATATTATAAGTTTTAATGCAAGCCAAAAAGGAACTAATTATTCCTCTTATGGGTAAATTGTCTTAAATCTGAAAATAAAACATTTTGGTTATTAGAAGTGCATTTATATATAGTATGGAGAACATTTTTGTTTATCAAAATTCTAAATCATTTTATAATATTTTATTGATTCAGGCTGTCCCCGACACTCAAGTTTAATGACTCCAATACTGTGCACTGAACCTGGTACCCCTAAATTTTGTAATTAAAAATTAACATAACATATTTTCACGCCTTTATCCCCGAAGGGGTAGGCAGAAGCGTACTATACGCCCACGTTTCACCGTATGCTTTTGCTTTTTGTCCCACGTAACAGGTGGTGAGCCCATTGCCGTGTTGAAATGGACAGGCGCAGGTTGTGGCGACCTGCTATTGAAATTTTTCAAGCCGCCCATAAGGCATTCAACTGGCTTAACGACTGCCATGTTACTGCCAACCGGGACCAACGTCTTAACGTGCCTTCCGAAGCACGGAAACGCTCGCAAATATAAATGCCACTAAGTGGTCACCCATCCGAGGACCAGCCATAGTGAAAGTTGCTTAACGCAGTGATCGTTTACAGAACACGTTTTCGAACAATCGTTCCAAATTTTGGCCTATCGTATATAGTCGTATCGTAAAAGCTATACTATGTAAGAGGTCCGAGCTTGTTTTAAATCTACTGCAACTCTTTGATTTTCTTCTTCAGAGAATATTCTTCACTATAGTATTATTATAGTCAGGGGAAACAAAAGATTTCACAAATGAACTTTTAAAACTGGGTCACTTGAAACCACATATTAATAAATCTTGAGTACTTCACAATGTAAGTTATTATAATCTAATGTCGTAATATGCAAGTTCCTAAATTCAACTCAACCTATTCTAAATATTTAAATCTTTCTGTAGAAACGCATCATACATAGCTACAATATATACACGAAAACAAATACAAACTATTAGATAAATTCAGACAATAATTAATTAATTAATTATTGTTTAATTCATTTGACAGTCGAAGTCGACTGACATGTACGCATCAAGGTCATGCATCGATCATTACAAACAGCAACACTAAAAAGAAATTTTCATATTTATAGATTTTTGTTTCGCTTTTTATTTATTTTATATTTATTAGATAGGAATAACGAACTATAGTTAAATGGAATATAATAACTACCATTTCACATTATGGTAAAGGCAAAATACTTGTTTAAACAATAACTGTATAATTACGATTCGGTGTGACTCTTTATTTTTTTCAGTGTAGCAACATCAATATCAAATATGATTGGGAAATGAAATGAATCGTAGATGATTCATTTTATAATGTCACCATTTTAAGGTATAAAAAGCATTTCTTCTACAAATCTGCAAATGAATTAGATTATAGATGAAACATACAATGTTGCCTTTTTAGGCCCCAAGAAGTTACGACTTCATTATTATTTAATTAATAAGTCATTATTTTTTGTTAAAATAATAAAGTATTGTGATAAAATTACTATTAAATTAAAAAAAATACCGGGTTTATCACAGGCACTGCAGTTTTTATCAGACGCATGTATCCTTTCAAAGTAGTATATTTATCGTCCTGTTTAAAATGTGCAGAACAAATTGTACTACTTTTTGTAGGCATCCAGTCATGTTCACATCTTTCCGCCTGAACTATGCTGACCCATTTATGTTTTATAAGATCATCACTTGGAAATCTGAAAAATGATAAAATTGAAAGTATCTGCTTTATCTGGGTACATACACTCCAATAATATTACTAATGAGATATCTAATAGCCCACAGTAGTAGGCTAGCACATGTTAAATTTCACCCTGTAGAGATTCCATTAGTTACCACTAATCTTTAAGACCTACTCTGAAATATTAAAAAGAAAGACGCTCACTAAACAACAAGAAAACGTTAAAACTTCCGTTGCGCAATCAAGCGCCTAACGAATGCTATGTATTGTGCCTATAATTTCGCTTCTGGTTGATTAATCTATGACGCATGCTTGTCGTCCTTGTCGCGCTGCAGTTGCCATCGTATCCTCTATCCTTTTTTAACCGCCATGTTTATAGTTCGAGATTTGTTTATTAATTTCAGTGATAAATATAACAAGGTCAAAATACAAATATGACGTATTTTTATATACTTACGTATGGTATGAAACTCCTTCATTCTTATTTATCACAGAACCATAGTTTTTACACTTTCTTAACACACAACTTGGCATTTTAATAATATTACTGACACGCCACGAGCACGATTTGTTTCGCTCGCTGCTATAAGCCGACTGTCAAATTTAGACCTGTGTCGATAGCGATTGATTGAATCGTTTTGATTCGATCACGACCTGTGCGCGAGTGATCGAATCACAGATCTTTAAAAGACCCGATTAAAATTGACCCGGTAGGTTACAAAACAAAATAAATTGAACTTTATTTTCATGTTGTTACCGTAGGTAATTGCTTGCAAATAAAAATGATCGTGTCGTGCATTCAATCACGCAATGAGGCGTAACAAACAAATGTTTCCATCTCTTTCGTTTACTTACAGTTCAAACTACGTTCGTTTTGTTACCACTCTTTCACGATGATCTGCTTCGCTCGTTGCTGTAAACGAACTAACTCAAACTGTCGATTGCGTTTGAATTTTTGAGATCGAATCAATCAAATTACATTAGTTACACAGGCGACCTATGTATGACCCGCGACACGCACGTAAGATCGGCTTGCTGTATTGCGGTTGCTTACGTATTTTAATGGATTTATGTGACATTATTAATGATTATTATTCATATTAGGATAAGTTAACATTTTAACAAATTTCTTTGTTGAATACGAGCCGTCTCTGAGTTCTGTTTATAGAATAAAATAAGTATTACATATAGACCGGCGACTTGCCCCTAGACGTATGTACATAAAATGTCATCGAAATTAGGTAATAGTTATGTCATGATTCTATCTAGCAATAACCTGCTCTGCATACGTCACTCTGTCGTACGAACAAAACAAACATTCTGTGTGTGACCCAAATGATCGAATCATTTTAATTCGATCACCACCCAAGTGGGTCGTGATCGACCCGGGTCACGACAAATGATCGATTGACACAGGTCTAGTCAAATTACGACAATTGTCTGAATTTGTATGCAACAACTTGTGCGCGCTAGTGGCATACCTACCTATATTGTATTGTATAGCATTAGTTAGCCTCTATTGTATTGTAATATCATTGGCGTTAAGGAATTTCGTGTAAAAATTATTTCTAAACATATTTCCGTCTGTCTGTCCGTTTTTTCCAAATAATATCTGAAAAGGCTGGTCCGAATTTAGTAGGACTGGCGTATAGCTGATGTTATAAGTAGTAACGAGTTATCTATATATTAATACGTAATGCGAATTACGAAAATTAGGCGTACAAAATGCACCTGAAATTTGACACAGTGAACATTTGTATCAGAAAGAAGTGCATACAGTAAATTCTTCTAATAATAAAGCATTAGAAATAAAATACTTGAATTACATATATCAATATATATCTTACTAATATGTATTATAAACGCGAAAATAAGAATGTATAAATGCAGGCCTCTTTTACGCAAACTTTACAATAATATAGCTTACATATAAGAACAACACAAAGGCTACTTTTTAACCCGGGAACAAGTTCCTATGGAAAACGGGAATGGGAAAACTTCATCACGCGGGCGTCAAGTAGTATTAACATATGTTTGTCACACCCAAGCGACATTGTAACATGCATAGTTCGAAGAGTAAAAGTTTAATTAATTACTTAAAGTTGAATTACGCAGCATCATTTACACAGAAAACATTTCGTGTTCTATGACAGCATGCGAATAATTAAATAAATATATATGGGGCCGTTCAAGTATTACGTAAGCACCAAGGGGGGGTGGGGTGTCTCTGTTTTGCTTATTTTGGATGACATGGGGGGTGGGGGGGTCTAGATGATGATTACGTCATCGTTAGTTATTTAAGTTTTTTCGGGGATTCCCGCAAATAATACATATGCGTAGGCACTCGCTTTGAGAACTGATTAGGGGAATTACCGCGCATTAGGGAAATTACCGTGCGCTATTCACTTGTCTAATAATTCACTCTCGTGCCGGCCGGCTGCAAGTGCGCATCTATCAGTATTGGTTTGTTTGGATTCTAAACGTATTGTAAGCATTGAAAGTTATCATTTGTGTTTATGTTGATGCAATTAGCCAAAGTTTAACGTTTTAATTATTTAAATTTAAATATCTTATTAGAATGTCATATCATATAGACAAATCCAAGTTATACCAAAAACTGTTCGAAAGTTTTAAAAAATCTCATACTGGGACGAAAGTGCAAAATGTACAAAAGTTAGTTAACGAAGTTTGGCGAAATTATAAATTACAAGCAAAGTCAGATAAGGAACTAGATATTATTGTATCTAAGAGAATTGAAGAAGAATTGCAAGCGGCGACTAAAAATAAATCCAATCTGCTTCATTTTTTTTCCAAGGTGAGTAAATATAAGTACAAAGTTTCTCTTTACGTTCTGTAACAATTAAAACGATTTATGAGTAAAAAATATGATGGCCTATCTCAAAGTAAAAAGGTAAATGATTGATATTTTATTTCTTAAGATCGACTCCGGCAATTGGTCACAAAATACACGGTGTTTTCAATATCTGTATGTGAAGGGTTTCTGTGGGGAAAAGCTTTCAATAATATTTAAACGCTGGTTTTATTAAATACGGTGAATTTATGTAGCTTAATAAGAGAATATCCAGCAGAACTCTTAGAAATTTTTCATTTTTAGGCAACGTCTTCTACCAGTAAACCTGCAGAAAAAACACAAATTATACAGCCATTTTCTAACATTGAAAAACAGAAAGAAGATAAAATTAAAACCGGCAATGAATCACAAGAGCAATGCGAAAATAATAATAATGCAGATAAACAAAGAGCAAAACCTTCTCAAGAAGCTTTGAAAAATAAGATTACTCTACTCGAAAAAAATCTGAACGCATTGTATTCTGCCAGAGATACTATGCCAAATTGCGCTGAAGTTGATAAACAGATCATTAAGTTGCGCGAGGAACTAAAAACAGCAAAAAATACTTTAAACAGGAAGATTCAAAACGCAGTTGCCCAGAAGAAACACAGGGATGGTATGAAAAGAAAGTTAGAAGATATTTGTCAGGAAAATCCTGAAATAAAAAGAAGACTATCTCTGAGGGATTCAGTAGGACATCCTAAACTTGAAAGCGATCAACCATTACTATTGAAAACAATTGCGGATATAGCTTTATTTGGGAGTGCATGTGATGACAGGAGACGAACGGAATCTATTCGCAGCGTAAAAACTCTTGACGAACTCACACAAGAACTGCGTAAACTAGGATTTGACATTAGTCGCAGTGCGACATATCTTCGTTTGATTCCCAGGAAATCGAATTCTACAGAGGGACGAAGACATGTATCGACAGTCCCTGTTAGGCTCATTCGTGCTCAAACTGATCACCACAAGAGCCACTTAGATAGCAAGTTCGCTGAAACATCAATCCATTATTTAGAGAACATAGCATCCATACTTGGACCAGATCAAGTATTTTTCTTATCTCAAGATGACAAAGCTCGAGTCCCTATTGGCGTCACTGCGGCAAATAAGCAAGCACCTCTTTTAATGCATATGGAATATAGAATCAAATTACCTGACCACGATTGGGTAATCGCTGAGCGTCATAAATTAATACCATCTGTTTATGCTGGTATCAAAGTTACTTCCAATATGCTAGGACAACCGCAAGCCGTCGGATATTCTGGGCCAACATTCATCGCTATTCGAAGTGGAAAGCATAGTTCATCTACTGCTAATACTCATGCTCAGGATTTCGAGACGCTTCTCGAACTTGAAGAGTTTCGACCATTAGCAAAAACTGACCATGGACTAGTAAAACCAGTAGTAATTATGACGGTTGATGGAGGGCCAGATGAAAATCCGCGTTATCAAAAAGTCATAGGGTTTGCTATACAACATTTTAAACGACATGATCTCGATGCATTGTTTATAGCTACCAATGCTCCTGGAAGGAGTGCGTATAACAAAGTAGAGCGAAGAATGGCTCCTCTGAGTCGGGAACTGGCTGGTTTAATACTGCCTCATGACCATTTTGGGCCTCATTTGGATGAACGTGGCATTACAATTGATGAACAATTAGAAAGATATAATTTCGAATTTGCAGGAAATGTATTAGCTGAAGTATGGAGTTCAATGGAAATTGATGGCTATAATGTTACTGCAAAATATGTTGAGGCTGATGAACAAGATGTTCCTGAATTTCCAGACATTAAATGGTACTCAGAACATGTGCGTGAAAGCCAATACTTGCTTCAAATTGTAAAATGTAAAAATACAGAATGCTGTCGTCCAAGAAGTGGCCTATTCAGATTACTAGACAACAGGTTTCTTCCACCATCTGCAAAAGTAAAACAAACAGTTGATGACTTGGTTTTGGATGAAGGAGGACAATTTCTTGATCTTCCAGTCAATTTAGCTCTACGCTTGAGTACTACCCTCAAAGATTTTTTGCAAATGCCCTACGATTATTTTTGTCCGACGGTAAAATTGAGGCTCTCAAGCCGAACATGCAAAACGTGTGGTCTTTATCATGCTTCCGTCAAATCATTAAATCGTCACATCGAGAGGATCCATAAAAAAGTAAATACGCCCACAGAGGGAAAAGTTAGACCTGTAAGAGTCGCTGCTCGTCGTGCTAATGAACTGATGTGCATTATTCAAAATTTAGGGCACCAAGATGTTGAATGGCTCGATGAGAGTGACGTAGACATTCCAAAATCGGATGAAAGTGAGCAGACTCACAACACTGAGCAGCAATCCAATGTCATCGATAACTTAGAATCATGGATTCAGGTTTCATGGACTGAAGACTGTTAATGTGTTCCGAAAATATTCTTTATGTTAGTTATGTTCTTTATTTCTGATTATATTTTTTTGTCATTTACTCTATGTGTATCAGTTAAACCTAATATTTTCATGAATTTTCCTATTTTAAAAATAACAATATAAAAAAACATTTATTACTAAAAATGTTTACGTGAGCATAGGGGGAGGGGGTAAGTGCTTTGCTTACTTTTGATGACAAGGGGGGCGGGGGGGTAAAAAATGGTAAGAAATCTGCTCACGTAATACTTGAACGGCCCCTATATCGTTGGGACAACTCACACAACGCCATCTGATTCCAAACTAAGCAGAGCTTGTACTATGGTAACCAGATAACTGATAAACATACTTATAATAAAGTTAAAGATTTAGAAGCCCTGGACCATCAGCTAGACTCGATACCGCGTGGTGATACTTCTAGGTTGAATGCATATTTAATGTATACCACAGACACAGACCACCCAGTTAAAGATAATCTATTTTTTTAATAAATATTGTACTTTATCTAGAATTGGAGTTAATCTATGGCCACAGACCACTAAATAGATGCAAATTTTATAGGTAAAGCAGGTTCTCAGTACGTACTAACCGAAGCTGGGAATTTGCAGCGGTAAATTATTATGTTACAAAAAAACTAAACTATCTGCACGCTGTATCCCTGACGGGGTAGTCAGAGAGGACAGATCGCCAGGATTCACGATCCATGCATACCTCTTTCGCTTCTTGCAGATTCATCAATCGCTTTATAAATTATTATGTGAGGGATAATTATTATAATAATTATTATTATTTATTAGCATTCAAATACAGGGGTCTTGGCTCCGAATATGGTTTTATCCCATTCGCTGTCGAGACACTTTGTCCGTGTAGTCCTAACGCTATATGGCTTTTTAAGGAAATAGCGAAAAGGTTAGTCTACATCACAGGAGACCGAAGAGCTGGCAGCTACCTCAGACAAAGAATTAGTCTAGCTATTCAAAGGGGAAACGCTGCCAGTATCTTCGGAACCTTGCCTAAATGGACCTCTTTTAATAATATATTTTAGTTATGTATCATATTTTTAAAGTTATATTTAATGTTAATATTAAGTTAAGTTGATATTTATAAATATTTTATTTATTATTAAATAGGTACTTATATATCTTAATAATATTATAAAAGCGAAAGTTTGAGTGGATGTTTATTACTCTTTCACGTAAAAACTACTGAATAAATTTTAATGAAACTTTACAATAATATAGCTTATACATCAGAATAACACATAGGCTACTTTTTATCCCAGGATCAAGTTCCTGTGGAAAACGGGAAAACTTCTCTACGCGGGCGTCAACTAGTATGATCATAAATGCAACCAACATTGAGTAGTTGGTATGTACATATAAATTAAAAATATAATAGTGAAGAAATCTCATTAGAAATAATAAAATAGCTATGGTACAAGCACATACCAAAAGTGGCAAGTATAAAGTTGGTATAGCTGAATCCATCAGCCTTCGTCGATCCATTTTCATTTAAAAAAAATGTCATCAGTAAAATGCCTTGAGCAAATAACACTGTATTTGGTAGGAAACCATTCTTCCCCGCGATAAGTAGCCTCTATCTATTTCTTTTTCTTCTCTGGACTTCTAGGAAATCTTAAACATGACATCATAATAGATACGTCTTATTAATTTTATAAGTTAGGTAGTTACTTATCAGACAAAGTTAATAACCAATTTGTTGGTTCACGTATTACACATTTTTCATGAAATTAATGTAAATTTCTATTCAAATATAAGTTTCCACATCTTATTTAATCTTAATCTTAATAATATTAAAAATGCGAAAGTTTGTATGGTAAAAACTGCTGAATAGACTTTAATGACACTTTACAATAATATAGCTTATACATCAGAATAACACATAGGCTACTTTTTATCCCGGGAACAAGTTCCTGTGGGAAATGGGAACGGGAAAACTTCTCTACGCGGGCGAAGCCGAGGGCGTCAACTAGTAATATTATAAATTCGAAAGTGTGTATGGATGATAGTTACACTTTCACTTAAAAAGTACGGAATAGATTTTATTGAAATTTTACAATAATATAGCTTATACATCAGAATAACACATAGGCTACTTTTTATCCCGGGAACAAGTTCCTGTGGAAAATAGGAACGAGAAAACTTCTCTACGCGGGTGAAGCCGCGTCAACTAGTAAAATATAAAGTCTTTAAAACAGTTTATACTGACGGAGATACAATTTTTAGAATGTGAATCTAATTCGCAACGGACGTTTTCAAAAGGAATATTTTCCTCGACTTTGTCACACTTATCATTGATGTTCCGCACTTATATATAGCCTTCATCAAAAAATGGACTATTTAATACAAAAATATTTTTTCAAATGAACTGTTGTTCCTGAGATTAGTGCGTTAAAAGCTGAAAAGTTTGTTTGTTAATATAATAACTTCTACAATGATTCATAAAAATTGCCCGATTTGCCGACATATCTGATCATTCTCAGCTCTCCAGAGTAGTAAGTAGCGTGATGATATATAGCCTATAGCCTTCCTCGATAAATGGGCTATCCAACATAAAAATAATTGTTCAAATCCAACCAGTAGTTCCTGAGTAATCTCAGGAAGCTGAAGCTAAGCTGAAGAGCTTCAGCTTTATAAATTAGTATAGATCTCATACATTTTAATTAAGTGGAAAACGACAATTCGATTCGAGACGGGGAATCGTCTTTTTACACTTTATTAAAAATTTATGAGAATTTTAGCAAAATAATTGCTTTAAAAATTTATCCACAGTATAGATCTGTGATCTTCTTTTAAGTCCCTTCATTTTGATACCCCACTCGATACGCAGTGAAGAAAAAAATGTAATTTGTTATTTGGAATCATAAATTAAAACTTTCCATTTTTTATTATTATTTTGTACTTAGTGTCATTTTTACTTAAGATGAATCAAATTACACATCTCCAGCTAAAATCCATCAAGCTGCAGGCTGAGCCAAAGAATTATAGTATACATACATACACTAGAAAATAGTTACCCTTTTTCTGGTAAAACTTCGAATGCATACGATAAATCATCGAATAAGTCGATAATGCCTGGAACCGCATCACCCTATGATTACTACGTGCCGATGGTAGACGAGGATACATGTAGTAACTTCCGTAATGAGTGAAAGGGACAGTATAAAATGAACTTCGTTGGGCTAGCTGGTTATGTTATTTTTTAATAGAAACTAGCTGACCCGCGCAACTTTGTCAGCGCCACCAAAAATTTTATAGGTAAATGAGGAACCGGTCGACCGATTTTGTGCAAACTTTACATAAACTAGCTACTAAATAGTCCGAATAAAGCCTAAACATTTGGTTTGGATAGGTGAGCCCATAAAATTACAACGAAAAGTGGCATTGATTTATATATATAGATATATTGATTACTCACCGGTGAAATGTAATGCCATCCTTTTTATAGTTTGAAGTCTTATATGACTTGCCACACCATTTAATTGCACAGTAAGCCATTTCAATTGTACATTGGGTACAAAAGTTTATAAATTTGGTGTAATGTCGCTCGTATCTACTACGGGTCATTGACTTGGTCGATACCGACTGGTTGCGTGATTGCTAGCTGCGAATTTTATTTGAGTAATAGAAGAATTATATTATATTATCTGTGGTAATAGCTAGCACGTGTTGAGGGCGAATTGTGCCCAGAGTTGCCAGGTGGTCCAGATAAAAATACCGAACATTTCCTATCAAAATAACCTTAAATTATTTTTAGTATTTTTTCTCAGAAATTTAAAGAATTTTTGTAAATTTGTCGATGTTGTTGACAACTGCAGAAAATTAACTAGGTATCTGGGATTTTCTGAGGGTGAACAAAATAAAACACTACGTAAACCTCAAAAAATATATTTATTATTACTAGTACAACATTGTAGCAACTTTGTGTTATTTCTAAGAGAACTAACTAACTATGTTCACGCAAGTCAGAGAGGACAGATCGCCAGGCTTCGCGATCCATGCATTATTCTTCAGATTCATTAATCGCTTCATACACGCACGTCTGGGTATCCGAGTACTTTTGACTTTTCCATTTTTTAGCAATCTGCTCACGTGGTCTTCATATGTAAGCCTCGATCTACCCTGACTACTTCTACCCTCTTTATTCGCACAATATTATATTCTCCGTCAATTTCTAATTTTATAATTAAAGTCAGTGTTTCAAATTAAATTAATTAAATTAAATTAAGTAAATTAAATTAATTACATTAAATTAGCTTAATTAAATTAAATTAAATTAATTAAATTAATTAAATTAATTAAATTAATTAAATTAATTAAATTAAATTAATTAAATTAAATTAATTAAATTAATTAAATTAAATTAATTATAAATTAATAAAATAAAATTAATTAAATTAAATTAATTAAATTACAACGAATACATAGTTCTGCTTTCAGCGTATCGACACTCAAATTGCTTCGAGGACCATAAATGATGCAAACAACGAGGCGTAAAATTTTGAAAGGATTTCATTTTGGGAAACAGTAAATAAAACTTTTAAAGTATGACTTTAGCAAAAATATCGAACCACTCATACTTCGGTATTGTTGTCATACCGAACACCAAACACGGGGCTGAAATACCGAACAGTTCGGTAAAAACCGAACACCTGGCAACCCTGATTGTGCCCTGTAAAGATCGAACTGTTTATCTACATTCTACATGCACAACGCACAACTCTACAGCTACACTACACTTGTCCCTAACGAAAGAGACAAACTGATTTCGTTTCGACTCCAGCGCGAGGGAGACAAGCACATAATATATTCGTGCGTCATCGTAATACTTCGGATCGGGTCGGTCGCAGCTCGTGGCGTGGCATCAAACAAATAATTAAAAATATTTTTTTTTCCGAACGTGCACGAATGTTTGCCTAGGCTCAACATTGTTCTATTTCAACTGTTTATACAGTCGCTTCCAAATCCAAGTTTTTAGTTTTCAGTATCTAATTTGGTTGCTAGGAGCAGTTATTAATTGTCTTTTAATTTTATTTTTAAACTAATAATAATAATAATATTTATTTCAATAAAAACATAGGTACATCCATAATATACATAATATCTTAGTGTATTTTTTTTTATTAACACTAGTCTATAGTTAATACAGTAGTAAATAATGTCGATGCGCATAATAATACTTACTATAAGGCTTTATGTAGCTACATATAACGTCATTTGCGCCTGTACTAGGATATCCTGTGTTTCAGGCGTTAAGTACAAATGTATGTTGGTATATTAAATCTAGGTTTGTTTATGTAAACGTAATATTAAAATATTGGCATAACAAATTCCTAAGTATAATACAATTATAGTTACAATGAACATTTATACGCTGATTTATTGTTGAAAATTACTGACTAATTAATACATTACAAATATGGATTTTTCTACATTTAACATTAGCAAATTGTGCTGTAGCCAGCTATTTAGAATTGCCAAACCACTCTGCGCTAGTCGGTATCCGATTCAGCAGAAAAAATGAGAGCAGTGTCGTCGGCGTACGACGGCGACGACGTTACGAATCTTGCCGTTTTACTAAATTTATATTGCAGAGACTATTTATATTAAATTATAAAAATATATCGAAGCCGCTTCAAAAAATTAAAATAATAAACAAAAGATTACAAAAATGGAATAGTTATATTATTAACTAGGTACGACGCTCTTTGGCATCTTCATAATCAATAGAATTTATATATCTTTTTTCGCCTACAAGCTTTGCTGGACAGTCCGACGCTCCTGTAGTATGTAATGTAACATTTTTACTTACTTTTTTAATTAAATGTTTTATTATACGTTCTCTCCAAATTATCTGCATGACCATTATCTGTAGCATTCATAGGCCTTGATAATTCAGGAGTTTTTATGCTCTCTTAATGTTTGTTTACCTTTTGTAATTTTTAATGTCAGTTAATGACAAGCCTAGATTTTATTTTTAATTTATTGTTAGAGCTGCCAGTAGGTTAGGTTGTATAGATATTAGACCTTGTTATAAATTTATATTCTAAATTATTTTTATTCTAAAATTGTTTAAATTTTGAAAAAGAAGGAAGCCGTGGCCTTCAAATCAGTCTACTTTTGGTGCTCACCTTGAGAGGAGGTGCTAGGAATAAGTGCTGAGTGTGAGGGTTGTGCCCTCCAGAAATAGTGAAGTGATGGTCTGCAGTGTTGTGTGCTATTAACCGGCTCTGTGAAAGACGCCGACCGCTCGTTAGTTTCAGCCCTCTACCTGCCTGAATTCGCGACCAGTTTCTCCGAGGTCGGCGACGTGGAGGCCTTGAGGGGATTGGAGGCCCCTTCTCAGCGACGTGGACGTCTTTCTTGAGGCCCCTTAGCAACGTGGAGGCCTACGCGAGGCCCCTTCTTAGCTACGAGTGCTGCTAACCGGATATTTTAAAGAAACATTGCTTTCTCTGGTTTTATTTTTAACATTTTTATATTACCTATATTAAATTAACTTTACCTTTTTCTTTTACTTTTCCTTTTAAGCCAGGATTCCTCCAGTCCTGGTGACAGTTTCCTCCTAAACTTTACTTTTTCCCCTCCCGGAAAATAGTAACGTTACAAGTATTATTACTTGGTTTCTTAAAACGCATGCAAGTGGCACATTTTGGATCCCCTCCCTTCTTCGGGCACTCTTTTAACGAGTGTCCTTGCTCTCCGCAGTGTCCGCATGTTGGTAACTCTTCTCGGCAAGATTTTGCGGCATGACCATACTGCTGACATTTGTAGCAACGAGTTGACGCCCGCGGGTTCGCCCGCGTAGAGAAGGTTTCCCGTTCCCGTGTCTCACAGGAACTTGTTCCCGGGATAAAAAGTAGCCAATGTGTTATTCTGATGTATAAGCTATATTATTGTAAAGTTTCATTAAAATCCATTCAGTATTTTTTACGTGAAAGAGTAACAAACATCCATACAAACTTTCGCATTAATTTATAATATTATTAAGATTAAGATATTTTAAACTTTGGCACATGGTTGATGTCAAAGACATTGTTGTAGTTGTTATTTGTCTTCGCCCACCTTGGGGAGGGCTATGAAACTAAGTCCATACAGCTTTGTCGTCAGAATGTATTTTTATTTTTTTCTTAATTATGGTAAGGAACCTATGTAATATGTATGTAAAGTACATTGTGCTATTTGCAATAAATTGTTTTTCTTTCTTTCTTTCGTCATTGTTGGGAGCGACAACCGTCTAATCCCCGAACCACGTACGAGCTCCTGCGTGGTTGCCTCGTCCGTTAGTGAGCAGGTGCACCGCTTGCTGGTAAGGTCGCTTGTGCCCGGTAATCGATGGCTCCTCTTACAAGGTAAGGGGTGTAAGTTACACCCCTTACCTTACTTACTATTATGAAGAGGTAAAAATGTTTGTTGACTTGGTATGTTTGGGGTAATTTATAAAACTACTGGACTGATTCTGAATATTCTTTCACTCATTAGCCACGCCTTTATCCCCAAAGGTGTAGGCAGAGCATAGACAACCCCCCCAAGACAAAAAAATGTTATTTGGAATCATAAATTAAAGCTTTCCATTTTTTAAATAATATTTTGTACTTACGATGAATCTTATGACACATCTCCAGCTAAAATCCATCAAGCTGCAGGCTGGGCCAAATAATTATATATGTATACATACATACACTTGAAAAACGTTACCCTTTTTATGTTGAAGTTAGGTAAAACTTCGAATGCATACGATAAATCATCTATTAAGTCGATAATGCCTGGGACATGCGGTCCTAGGCATTATCGACTTCACCGATGATTTACCCTATGATTACACGTGCCGATGATAGACAAGGATACCTGTAGTGATTACGTAATGAATGAAAGCGACGTTGGAAGTTTATTAATAATACAAACCAGTATAAAATGAACTCCGTTGGGCTAGCTGGTATGTTATTTTTTAATAGAAATTACTCACCGGTGAAAGAAGCGCTCGTGGCCCCGCGGTCTGTGTTCTGTAAACGATCACTGAGTTACGCAACTTTCACTATGGCTGGTACTCTGATGGGTGACCACTTTGTGGCATTTACATTTGCGAGCGTTTCCGTGCTTCGGAAGGCACGTTAAGCCGTTGGACCCGGTTGCCAGAAAATGGCAGTCGTTAAGCCTGGTTGAAGGCCTTGTGGGCGGCTTAAAAATTTCCACAGCAGGTAGCCACAACCTGGGTCTGTCTATTTCAACAGGGCAATGGGCTCACCGCCTATTACGTGGGACAGGAATCCACACGGTGAAAAGTGGGCATATAATATGCCTCTGCCACCCCTTCGGGGATAAGGCGTGATGGATATTTATTTATTTTATTTAAATTACTCACCGGTGAAATGTAATGCCATCTTTTTTATAATTTGATGACTTATATGACTTGCCACACCATTTAATTGCACAGTTAACCATTTCAATTGTACTTTGGGTACAAAATTTTATTAAAATTGTTGTAATGTCGCACATGTCTACGGGTCATTGACTTGGTTGATACTGGTTGCTTGATTGGTAGCTGCGATTTATATACCACTTAAAGGTAGCATGTGTTGCGGGCGTATGGAGTGCCCTGAGATCGATCTATTGGAGTATATCTGTGAGGCAGAGGTTTACTTTTTATAAACAATATGTACATAACAGTAAAATTTATTAGGTGTCTGTTTAATGATTTCTTTTGGGTGAGCGTGCTTTGTCCTTCACCGTCGATTGGTCAAGCGCGAGCCTGTACACATAAATGAAATTGAAATGACTATTTTTACTCCAAATTAAACAGGTTTTTTACTAAATGCACATGAATGTACTTACATAAAAAACAATTCTGTCTGTACCTATGCTTGTTTCGACTATTCACAGAAACGGCTAGACAGATTTTGACGGAACTTTCAATGGCAGATAGCTGATGTTATAAGGAGTAACTTAGCTACATAAAACAAGTTTTTCTAACTGAACTGCATTAACGATTATACTATCAAATTAAGGTTTGTTTTTTTTATCATTAAAGTGCTTAGCAAGCATACGACCCCTGATGGAAAGTGGCAACCAAAGTGGTAGCTTATGGTAATGTGCAACACGATAGGTTAGGTTAGGCAGCCGATCCTGTAAACCCTTCTAAGGCCCCTTTAGACGTCTGAGAAAGCTGTGGCAAGGAGAATGTGTCATTTTTGATCCGGGTGTTTGAACTCAAAGTGTGAGGGTAAAAACCATAGTTCCTTGCCTGGGTTTTACCGAATGTCTACAGTATGGGGTCCAAAAGAGGTCTTAGATTATAAAGGGCAGCGCGAGTGCTACACCTTTGGTGTTGCAAACGTCCATAGGTTACCGTGACCACTTTCCATCAGGTAAGCTTGTCTGCCACATCAGTTGTATAAAAAAAATGGCCGATAGAATGTATAGAATGTTGATAAAATTCTATCGGCCGGCCGATAGAATTCTATTGGAGCGCAAATTGTAATAGTACCTAGATTACGAAAACTGACAATTTTTTTCTCTATTGAGTGACGATTTCTATTCTCTTCTGACGCGATTGAATTAGTAGACTTGGCCCCCTGAACTAGTGAAGGTTTTAGTCGTTACTTGATTGTTGAGCACCTTGCGGCGACACACGAGTGTTCCCGCATGCCGTCTCTCCTGTTTTTATGATTTCTATAATAAGAACCGTAGATTATAAAACCACGAAGATTAGTTATGAGCGCGATGAAAATGTTTCCAAATAATAAATACACTAATATTAGGGTCTTCCTTCTCACTCTTCCTTCAGTCGATTCGCCGCCGCCGCCGAGTGAGGCAGTGACCGTATTGCGTCATCGCGTGTGCACGTCTTCCGAGTTATGCCTACTTGTGCAGTGAAATTTTGTAAAAATTATGATACAAAGAAAAATATTAACAGTGACATCACATTCCACAAGTAAGTATTTCATTTTACGACACATTTTTTTAATAAACGTTTTAAAACAATAATTATATTAGTTACTACCACGTGTACTCGGTGTTGCACAGAAGCGAAATCTATTTACCCGTGATTTTTTACTAAGTATTGGTAACATCAAGTGTTTGCTAATGTTATGTACATTGACAGTTAGTTTTTTTTTATTTATATATAAAAGACTACTACACGGCTCCACTCGCATGAAATTTGTTCATTGCACAATTCAATTTGTTTTGCGTACTTCGGGTCTTGCGCTCTCCTTCTCAGCGGGTGAATTTGCGTGTCCTGTGTGGAGCCGCTTTGCTCATACCGGGATGGTAGATACAGCATTAAATGAAACCTACCGGATCATTACTGGATGCCTCAAGGCAACCCCTATAAAAATGTTGTACCTAGCTAGCTGGTATCTCGCCTCCGGGGGTTCGCAGAGCGGTGACTGACTCTTCCGAGAGATCCAGAATGCTGGAGGACACACGGCACCCTCTTTTTTACCATGATCCTGTTCCACAAAGACTGAAAAGTCGAAACAACTTTGTGAAATGTGTGCCTCCTCTCTGTGACGATAACCGATCAAGGGAGAGATGTAGACTGTGGCGAGAGGGTTCCGCTCTTCCCAGCCCGTTTGTCCCATTATCTGAGAGCCTACCGCCTGGACATGATTTACCATGGCCGATCTGGAAGTCTTTAAATAGACTCCGAACACAGATCGGCCGGAGTAAGGAGAACATGTTTAGGTGGGGCTTCTCGGATGGCTTGAATCTGGAGTGCATATGTGGGGCTGTCCCCCAAACAATGAAACATCTGATGTCTTGTTCTGCATGTCCTTCCAACTGCACACAGGAGGACCTAATGAATGCTACTGAAAATGCTGTTCTTGTAGCTAAGTTTTGGGCCGAAACAATTTAGGTTTGTTAGCGATACGAAAAGAAGAAGATTGCACAAAAAAACTTCCCGTGGGAATAAGAAGTTTTTTTGGAATAAGAAGTACCAGATGTGTAATATGATATGTATAATCCAGTCAATGTGGTTCTACCTACGAGTATATTGCTGTATATGCCGCTTTTTATCCAAATCTGTTTAACGGTTAACGCGTGATGGAGAGTAAAAAACATCTTCACAAACTTTAACATGTATAATATTAGTAGGACCAAAAGACGCCCACGGCTCCACCCGTTTGAAATTCAGCTGTTGTCTGGCATAATGTTAATCAGTTTATTGCATCACCGCGATAACATATTTTTGTATAGCGATGATAATAAATGTTATAATCTCTATAGATTTCCAACCAACCCAAATATTTCAAATCGTTGGACCAAAATAATAAGAAAAACAAGAAATGAAGGTTGGTGGAAACCCAAAACAAGAACTTGTATTTGTTCAGCTCACTTTAATGTTGAAGATGTTTACAAAACGAAGAATGGTCGTACGAGAATTCGATCAGGAGCCGTTCCTACAAAGGTATTGTTGACACTGTTTTCAATTTATTGTGTGGCGCCATCTAATGGCGTTGTACAAGCTTGTTGGTTAGCTTGACAAGCAGTCATTGGAGTGTGTTCGCTGCGCTGGAGAACGAATGCACCGCACTTTACAAGCAGTCACTCTCAACCTCTCGTGGCAAACGTCACAAAACCTGTATTTTCAGCACATACGCTCGGAGTCTGGTTGATGCTCTGTCTCCTGATTTTCACCTCGCTGCTCCTACATAAAATTACTGGTGGTTGTGGAAATTTTTTGAGGTGGTACATTATTATTAAAAAAAAAAATTATGTATATTTGGAGATATGACAATAACTCACAGTTATAGCCAAAATATTACCAAAAAATCTATTTGTATTATATTCACAATTCCTTATCATACGCCTGTACGGTTTCAGCGGGTATGTGCATACTACTCTTTCATCATCCTCTTGCCTTTGTCCCAATTTACTTGGGGTCGGCGCAGTATGTCTAAATTCCATACTGCAAAATGTTTGACTTGGTTTTTATGGTCGGCCGCCAGCCTGACACCAACCTTCCTTGGGAATGCTATCGTTTGGTGCTTTGCCCGCCACCACACAGGTGCCTTTCCAAGCCTTTCAGTACGGGGCAGGTTGCTTTTTCACAGGGGGAGGTTCTTCTTTGGTATTATTAGTCCTTGTCTATACAATGCGTTGACGTCAGCCATACTACTCTTTTTTTTATGTAAATTATTTCTGACGTAATAATGAGTCATTGGTTTTACATTTACATTCAAAGTTAATATCAATCCATAAAAAAGTCCTTGCCACCAAAAATTGTTTATCTTCTCTTTTTTCCAGAGTTTGTTTTTATATTCAGTGCAGTCTGATGATGACCACGAGGAAGAAGACATGCTAAAAACTGGCAATGCTCATAAGAATTTAAGGTTAAGAGAGCAAAATGCTTCAGGGGACGATTTAAATAAACCCGTGAGTATGAATGAATGAATGATTTATTCTACACGCACAAAAAGATTTCAATAAATATTACATACTCACAATGATATTGTAAAGTTATGCTTACAATGTGCGAGCCCGAAAATGTTGTTAGCTCAGCCCCTGCTGTACTAACAAGATCTTGTTAGACAGCGCTGATTTTCAGCCAACGCCTGTCACGTACGTGGTAAAATATTAAAACAAAAAAGACAAAAGACACAAATACATATACACTAAGCTAAAAATAAAAGAAATGACAAGCCTGTATAGATTGAGTCTGCTTTGCCTGTCCAAAAGTAGGGCCAAGGAGACAACAAAAATGACAAACAAATGCAAATCAAAATAGATACTATTACCGACTATTATCGACATTTTTTTATCTTTGACTACAAGACACCTGCCGCTCTATATGTAAAATTTGGTTATCGCTTAAATATATTTCTCGTAGGTATAAGATGTTCAGTTAAATTTATAAACCATGCCATTCTTTTGATCTTTTAAGATATGAGACAAACAACCAAATAACACACTTTGTAATTTATTATTTACAAACTACGGTTATACTCACGTGTGAATTTCGGGATAGCCCGACTAGTTTCGGACCTAACGGAGGTCCTTTTTCAAGAGGAGCGTCTAGCTACGTCGGAAGCTGCGCTGGCACTGCGCTGCCAGCGATCTCTCTGGCGAAGAGCACGTTGTGTCAGTGTAGGTGCGTGTACCTCGTCTTGAGCAACAGATGTGGAGATTGCTATGGTGTTAATTACAGGAGCCAAAGATGCAAACGTACACACAGCACTTGTCTTATCTCCCTCCAACACCGGAACATTGTTGGGGGGAGCAAGCTTTAAAGCCGGTCTCCATGCAGGGGGCAATACCCAGCCAACGGAGGTCCGTTAGGTCCGAAACTAGTCGGGCTATCCCGAAATTCACACGTGAGTATAACCGTAGTTTGTAATAATGAACAACGCTCACGAAAGTTATTATTCTTTGTAATTTATTTATTATATTTATTTATTTTATTTATACGTGGATAATGAATGCGTTGCAGAATTGATTTCAAATTATAAGATTTTAAAATGAGTGAGGACAGAACAATTCGTACTCATTTTCAACAACTTGTTTGACATATTTAACTCTAGGGGTCTAAAATAGCATGATTTTTGCCATTCATCATTTCCTGGCAACAAAGCATATATACAAACATATGTCAGGCCTGTCTCCCATCGGGGTAGGCAGAGACTATGGCTTTTCATTTGCTACGATCCTGACATACAACTGTCGCTTCTCTACTTTTATAAGTGTTTTCATAGACGCTTGCCGGTTTAAGGTACTCTTGGCCTATGACCTAACTTGACAAAGCTGAAATTTTTAAATTCATTAATGATGCTGCAAAATATATTTCGAAATTAAAAATAATAACTAGAAAACACACTTATAACGAATCGTCCCGAAACCAAAAGGTCTCTTTTAAAATGAACGAATCTGTACTACAAACGAAGATTTTTTGGGTTTACTAGTATGCATTGGAAGTTTAAAATATATTAATGAAACATTGAAATAAAACAATTTAAAGGACTGAAATAAATAGATGGATAGGCACCTTGTGGTTTTAGTCGCTAGGAGTCCGACTAGTATCTGTGAGCACTTCCATACGAAAAAGAAGAAAATTTTTCTATTGCTTATGAAGACAAATCCAAAAATAATAAAAATTGATCGAGCTGTTTATGAGTTTAAGAGGTGAATCTTGTTAGAAACACAAAAAAAAGTCTTTACTTTGGTTTATATATTATATTTATAAGGATTAAACAATATTGGTTGTTTTTAGTGTTCGTATTTATTTTATTATCCCAAAAAACTATATGCGTTTAGCTATATGCTTTTGAATGAACACACGCGTGTATTCACGCTCGAGATTCCTTTGAATATTTTTCGCTATTTCTCATAGTTTTGGATTCGAAATCAATGCGTGTTGAAGAACATCCCCTGTACATATTACTATGAAACGATAAACTAATCAAACTTCAAAAGGTTCATTTAATAAACAATTTTTAAACATTCACCTATCTCACGTACTATAATAAGCTAAAAGCTCCCAATATTTGGGGTAAAATCTTTTACATGCTTACTCACACATGGCTGTGGGATCAACTTTGACAGCACGCGTTGTACTGGACGCGGTATCTGAGTGTTTATTTATTCTAAGAAGACTTTTCTCTGATACGCAGACGTGGCAGCGATGACAGAAAACGTGAGCATATTTTTATATAAGCTGTAGAACTCTTTTTTACAGTGGCGCAAAGACTATTAGGCATTACATACATACATATTGTCACGCCTTTATCCCCGAAGGGGTAGGCAGAGGCATAATAAACGCCCACATTTCACCGTATGCATTTTTGTCCCACGTAACAGGTGGTGAGCCCATTGCCGTGTTGAAATGGACAGGCGCAGGCTGTGGCGACCTGCTGTTGCAATTTTAAGCCGCCCATAAGGCCTTCAACTTGGCTTAACGACTGCCATTTTATTAGCAACCCGGACCAACGGCTTAACGTGCCTTCCGAACATCCGAAGCACGTAACTGGGGTGGGTCTCATCATCATCCGAGCGTCTGTCCCAGTTACGTCTCGCGACGCCCGGGGTCCGCTCTCCTACATTTTCTCCTCCACTTCGCACGGTCGTCGGCATCCCCTGTAGTGAGACCATTGGCACGCATGTCATCCCTTACGACGTCAAGCCAGCACTTCTTGGGTCTTTCCCTCTTACCGGGACCCGGCGGGGCTGACATGGCCAGACATTTGTTACCTAAGTAGCCCGGCGGTTGCCGCAAGACGTAACTGGGGTGGGTCTAAAGGGCCAAATAAATTTAATAATATAAAATGTGTCTATTTTAGATGTTAAATTTGGAAGAAATTTTGAACCCGTTGCCTTTTTAGTGAAGTAGTAACAAAAAGGCCAAAAGGGGATTATGTGCTAGACACTAATTAGCACGACCAATTAAAGTCCTCGTAGTCTCGGACTGAATTATTTATATTAGGCATTAGCGTTTGATAATGTATAAAAATACAAGTTAGAAATCGTCTTCCTCTCTTCACGGGTCCCGACGGGGCCGGCATGGTCAGTTATTTGTTCCACACGTAGTCCGGCGCTTGCCGCAATACATGACCATACCAAATGAAAAAAAAGTAAGAACTAAATAAAACTATTTTTTAAATTCGCCATGTAGGCAACCACTACATTAAATTAACTTACTTGTTCAGTGCACAAACTCGCCAGCGGCGCCATTCATCAATTTTCGATGTTTGCTATTCATTTCGAACAATGACTGTTCAAAATGGGCTGAGCATATTGTACTTGTGCGCGTGGGTTGCCAACTACGCTTTCTGTTGCAATATTCAATCCACTTTTCTCTAAAGTATGTGTCTTTAGGGAAGCTGAAACAGATTTATATAAATTCTAGCTAAATTTCGAGTGATTAAGTTTTCCTGTTCCCGTGTCCTATGAGACTTGTTCCCGGGACACGGGAACGGTAAAATAGTAACCTATGTACTAATGCAGAATGAATGAGCAATCTGTTTATTCAGATTTATTATATCAAATAGGATTGTGGGACATTTTGTAACATAATGTAGGTATCCGATACAAACATTTGCAGATCACACAAAACAACTTGCTTCAATTCGAGATTAGAACCCGTGATCTCAGTTATGGCAGCCTCATTCACTACCACTGCGCTACCGATAGATAATATACTACTCGCATTCCTCATTATATTCAATCTAGGTTCTGCAACAGGTGCAAGTAAAGAGTGAGACAACAGTTTGGGAAGTCACTTTCTCTCAACTCGAACTATACTTCCATCAGAGACAGTACAACTTTGATCAACCCCGTATGCGACGAACACCTGGCTAATATAAGGTTGGGGCAGTTGGGGCCAAAGGCCATAATAAAAATATCATTTATTTAAATGCGTGTTTTTAGTATGAGAATGAGGATCAGTCACGTTTTTTATTAAGTATGTAGTTTGTTAACAATAAGAAAACCATGACATACTATGAAAAAAATATTCAAATCGGATAAGAAATGACGAAGATACAGCGATTTTCCTGCAGCAGTTCAAAAAACGGCCGAGAGCACGAGCCGCGAGCGCGTGACGTCATCCGACACAAACCCGGCTCGCTACGCGCGCTCTACAATTTTGTAGATATACTCCGTATCCCACGCAGTTTTTACGCTGTGCTTGTTCTAATTGTGACATCAATAGCGTACAAAAATATCTTACAAATATTGTATAGTACCAAAGTGCAAGAGTACAACTAGTAGTACGCCCTAGGACGATTTAACCACTGGACGCGTAATGTACCTACTCAATAAAGTATGAACTCACGTTCAACCAACTTTCGTGCGGGGGGAAACTACACACAATGCTAACTTTTATTCATTTATATAGACATATTGTCACGCCTTTATCGCCGAAGGGGTAGGCAGATGCATACTACACGCACACATTTCACCGTATGCATTTTTGTCCCACGTCCCACAGGTGGTGAGCGCATTGCCGTGTTGAAATGGACAGGCGAAGACTGTGGCGACCTGCTGTTTAAATTTTTTAGGGCCACCCATAATGCCTTCAACCAGGCTTAACGACTGCCATTTTACTGGCAACCGGGACCAACGGCTAAACGTGCCTTCCAAAGCACGGAAACGCTCAAATGTAAATTCCACGAAGTGGTCACTCATCCAAGGACCACCTATAGCGAATGTTGCTTAACGCAGTGATCGTTTACAGAGCACTGAGTCAGCGGGGCCACGAGCGTTCATTCATTAATTTATACACACGATTATAAAAAGCCATATTCATGAATACACGCACACGCAGTATTATTTATGTGTTGTTTTGTTACTCTTGCATGAAGTGTTTTCACTGTCTAACAACCAATAAAAATACAACTGCAAATACAACTCATAGAAAATGTAGGCATGCAATACGAATTTGACACAATATTATTCGGCTAATTTGAGATGGTAATTCTTTTTATAATGTTTATAGAGAAAGAACGTATGTTAAATATAGGCCGATTAAGTTGTTGCTACGTTTCAATAATTAATGGTTTTTGGTAAAATGTGTTTTGTAAACGAAATAAAATTTTACTTACGAGTGAAAAGAACCATTAGTTGTTTGACCGCTATAACTTTTACACCATTTCACAGTACATTTCGTCATTTTTTCTTTATAAATTACCCTCCATATGTGTACAATAGACTGAGTCCGCGGAACAGCGGCCTAGTTAAAAGTTACTTGACAAATGGCAAGCGGGGTAGGTAGGTATAGGCGCAAACGGTAAGATAGCGCGTCCATAGAATAATCGTCCTAGAGTACACCTAACTGGTGTACTCTAGGACTACTTTTTCGTGTTCCAACGGACCTAAAAGCTAGATAAAAGTAGTGTAGTGTTATGAAGAGGGATCCTTATTCAAGCAAAAGTATCCTAGATCCTTTATCATTTCTGTTGCGAAGATCATTTCGACGTAAGTCTTATACTTATCCTCGTATTACGAAATTTTACCTATTTTATTGATAGATAAAAGAAAGCCTTAAAACTAAATCCTTTTTTGTCATATTGTCATCATCATCATCCGAGCGTCCGTCCCAGTTGCGTCTCGCGACGCCCGGGGTCCGCTTTCCTACATTTTCTCCTCTACTTCGCACGGTCGTCGACATCCCCAGTAGTGAGACCATTGGCACGCATGTCATCCCTTACGATGTCAAGCCAGCACTTCTTGGGTCTTCCCCTCTTACCGGGACCCGGCGGGGCTGACATGGCCAGACATTTGTTTCCTACGTAGCCCGGCGGTTGCCGCAAGACGTGATCATACCAATGAAGGCGACATGAAGGCTGCCGCGGATGCTAAAGTTCCTCACGCGGTCCATCCGCCTGACTCCACACATCCACCGCAGCATCTTCATTTCCGTGACACGCAGCTCCTGCTTGTGTCGCTCCAATATTGGCCACATCTCACTGCCATTTTTTGTCATATTGTCTCACCCCTAAAATAAACGTGTGGGTTAATAACAATTAACAATCATCAAAGTAGGGATATAAGTAGTCCGGAAGATAACCGAATTTTACCTACGATAACCAATACCTATCAACAATGAAAGAATCCACTTTACGTAGATTATCTAACTGTCCTTTTTTAAATCCATCTTTCAATAATAATAATAATAATCTTTATTAGTAGAACATAGGTATACAATGATCTTAAATAGTAATTAGTTCACTATGTTTTGCCACTTGGGCATACAAATTATAATAATTAGTTAATGTCTATGAAATTAAAATATAATGTCAAAAAAATATAAAATAAACATGCATTAATAAATCAACAACAATTAATTAATTTAAATATTGAACTATTATCAATTTGTATTAATTACCAATTTAATTATTCAGTACATAATAAGATAGGCTAGAAATAACATTATATTGTATCATCATATAGAAATTCATCCAGCGAGTAATATCATTTATCAACTAACAATGATTGTATCGCTTTTTTAAATCTAGGTACAGACAGTGTCTTAATTTCCATTGGTATTTTATTAAAAATTTTTGGCGCCGTACCAAATATAGATTTTTCCATAAGGGCTGTGTTACATTTGGCATTACATAACTGTTCACTATATTGACTTCGGACTGGGCCTCTTCTAACATCAGCCACTCGTGTATACAGATTAGAATTAGTTTTAACAAAAATAGCTGCTTCCATTATTTTTTAAAGTAGGGTACACAGCTATCTGTAATTTTCAACCCCAACATGGATCTGATACATCGCTTTTGCATTCTGAATACAGACTCCCTATCTGTCGAATGCCCCCAGAATATTACACCATATCTTAAGATGGATGCCACTAACCCATGATATGCCATCAAGAGTGAATCCTGATTTACTTTTTTCGAGAGTTGTAAAAGAGCATGAGCAGACTGACTCAATCTCTTGCATAACTGTTCCGTATGTGGCTTCCAAGTTAGTTTTTTATCAATTATTATACCAAAAAATCTAGCTGTGGTAGTTTCCTCTATTTTAAAATCATTGTATATAACATTAACAGTTGGGATGACACATCTTTGATGGAAATGCATCAATTTAGTCTTTTTAAGATTTATTATTAAATTATTATTGTCTAGCCATGTAATAATACTAGACAGAATTGTTTATATTATTTTGGTATTCATTAAGATTAGTACATTTAATTATTGCCGTGCTATCATCTGCAAACAGCACCATTTTACAATGTGTATGTTTAGGAAGGTCGTTAATGTAAATTAAAAATAACAACGGTCCCAAAACACTACCTTGGGGTACCCCATATTTGACAATTCTAGGTTCAGAGTGATGTATGGTTTCTAGATTGCGCTTTGAACATATTCTTGAAATTTCTGTATACTGAATTCGGTTACTTAAGTAAGATTCCATTAGTTTAAGAATATTTCCTCTGATTCCGTACCCCTGCATTTTTTTTAATAATAGTTTATGATTAACATAATCAAAAGCTTTTGTCATATCTGTGTATAATGCGCAGACTGGTATTCGTTCATCAATAGAGGTTGCTACATAAGATAAAAAATCATAAATTGTCATGTTAATGTTAAAATTTTTTCGGAATCCTTTTTGTTCATGACAGAATAATTGATATTTGTTAAAGTAGTTATTAAGTGACTGTGAGATGAGCTTCTCAAAGATTTTTGAAAAGATGGGTATTTTGGCAATAGGTCTAAAGTTTTTTAAGTCCGTTTTATCTCCCTTTTTATGGACGGGTTTGATAATGATTCGTTTCAGATTGTCCGGGTAAACCCCACTTGTTACACTTAAATTGAATATGTGTTTCAGTACAGGCGCTATTATATTAATAACATATTTGACTACACTGGTCAGTACTCCATCAAAACCATCAGTTTTCGTATTTTTAAGTCCGCTAGTTACTCTAATTAAATCAATTTCCAATATTGGTAACATAAAGAATGAATGTAAAGTCAGATTCTCAAAATTCATATTCAATACATTGTTAGATTTAGAATTATTTTCAATTTCATCGATAAAGTAATTATTTAATTCATTTGCAATGTCTAGAGGTTTTGTTAGTAATAAATTATTGTTTTTTATTGACATTATTGTATCTGGGGGTACACAGAATTTTGATCTTTTGATAATTAATAATTTTTAAATTTAAAAAATAATTTTTAAATTTATTGCTCATTACTACAAAACACAGAAACAATAACCCGACAATGCATAAAACTTCCAAAAGCCGGCAGTTTTCACTACACTAACCACGAATAGGCGTACTGCACGAATGCGATCGCGCGCGGACTGTGTCGAATGACGTCATCCGTATCCACGGCCTGGAGGCGCGCGTTAATTAATAAGGTTCTATAAAATATTAAATAACTTTGTCATTTATGGATGGATTTCAAAAAATCAAAAAGGAGTGTTCTTAGAAAATCATAACGCATGCATGGTAATGTCAAAATTGGGTTCTCCCGTTATGTGAATGATCATCATTAGTTCATTTTCCTAAATATAGCAAATTTTCAAAAACTGATAACACCTTTGTTGGCATGCGGCGACGAGTGTATGCGACATCAAAAGAAACCGCCAGCAGGTGTAAGCTGACCTTTTGACCTTGTATTTCCGAATTTGTAAAAAGGATTACACGAATAAAATCACATCTCGAAACCTACCAATACCTTCACGGATCGGACAGGGCTTTCTTAACATATTTTATAATATCTTGATATTTAATTTTAAACCTTGAATATGTGTAAAAAATAAATATGTGTAAGTCGACCCACAGAGGCAAGGAATCAATGTCATTCGCGCAATCTCTTGGTGCGAACGAGAGGGACCGAGCCTTCCTTCCTTGGGCTGCTGGGTGTGTGTGAGTCAACCTAATGTTTTCGATACCTAAACGTAGCGTAGCTTTATTGATTAACTAGATGACCCCCACAGCTTCGCCCGTGGAATATTTCGACCTCCAGCCGCACCTATTTAAACCCGTCGCTTATAAATTCTACAATCATGCATAAAAAATTGCTCGATTTGTCGACATTTATGACTACTGCTCAGCTCCCCAGTGTAGTAGCGTAATGACATATAGCCTATAGCCTTCCTCGATAAATGGACTATCTAACACAAAAGAATTTTTAAAATCCGACCAGTAGTTCCTGAGATTAGCGAGTTCAATCAAACAAACAAACAAACTCTTCAGCTTTATAATATTAGTATAGATGAATAAGCTAGTGGTTCTGTGAACCGTAGACTTCGGAAAATTTTATTGTATTATTTATTGAGGAAAAATGCTAAAAAAATGTTGACTATCATTCATGAGTCATTCATTAATTAATATAAAATTAACTTTTTTTAAAATTAATTTATTTAATATCGCTCTTGGCAACCACTACGGGACCATTTCCCCTTCCCTGCCTCCATTTCCCCTCCGATGGAAAAACCCCCTCGATATAAGTTTTTGGCTATATCAAGGATTGTCCATGCCAAGTTGCATGCAAATCCGATGAAAAATGCGACCTGTAGACGTCGGACATCGATAGCATTTTTCCCGTACCATTGGACTTAAAACAGAGACTTCCTCAGTCAATTAATGTAGATACCTAGTATAGGTATAAATACTTACATATGGAATGTGATTCCATCTTTCTGTAAACTAGATGTGGTTGAACGTTTCTTACCTTACAGTTATTTACAGCACACGTTGGCATTATATCGCTTAGTTGACTTGTACAATAGCAGTTTCAACTCGATAGACATCGCGGCAACGCGACCTAGTAGCTTCAAAAGTAAAATTACGGAAACCTTAACATAGTCCTATCATTTGCTTAGTCTATACTAGGTATAACGCATTAGTTTTGTTTCTTCATTGTTTAACTGGTTTAACTAAGCTGTGGTAAATGTCGTTGGTAACACTTTTATAAGCCATTTATATAACCCTACTGTAAGCAAATAATGTATTTTGTTGCTGTTCTTTTACCGAAATAAATAAAAAAAACTGAGTATCTGACTAAAGACACAACACGTGTGGGCGCAGCACCAACGATTTCAATACTAAATCAAAATAATAATAATAATAAATAAATATTGTTGGGACAATCACACAACGCCATCTGATTCCACACTAAGCAGAGCTTGTATAAAGAAACCAGATAACTGATAAACATACTTAAATATTTCTAAATACATACATATTATAGATAAATAACACCCAGACACAGTATAAACCATCGTGCTCATCACACAAAGTTTTATCCTGGGTGGGAATCGAACCCACGACCTCTTGCGTAGCAGTAGGATGCACTCCCACAGCGCCACAGAGGCAGTAAAAAAAAATGTTTTTTTACTTTTTTATAAACCAGTTGATCGAGCGATCCATTGGTTTAGCATAGGAGAATGCTTGTCAACTCAGTCTAGGCTATATATCATCACGCTAGTATCCTAGAGAGTGGAGCAGTAATCATAACATTTCACAAAACGGCAAATTTTCATTCATTTTGTAAAATTTAAAAGTGACGGGATTTAATGGGTGCTAAGGGGGTTTGAAGTATGTCACAGGTGAAGTTTTATTTCATATTTATTTAAATCCGGTATAAAAACTTTATATAATCTATCACCGTTAATTTCGTGTACAACTCCAATTTTCCAAATATGTTTAAGGCCGTTGTTGTAGAAGTGTTTTACAAGTACTTGTTGTCCCAACGCCAACTTAACATTTCTATGTCCACGGTATTGTTTACATTGTGAGATCTGCTGATAAGAAACATTTTGTTTAGCTTTTGACGTCATCGATTCTGAATCTGTAGGTAATACATTTGGCGCATCGGTGACCCTTAACAAATCCAGCCTACAACGCAAAGGGTGTCCCAACATAAGCTGTGCTGGTGAGAACCCGGTACTACAATGGACAGAATTTCTGTATTGAAATAAAAACTTATTAATTATTTTCACTATTGAGTTATGGCTAGTACCATTATTGGAAAGATTAATACTTAATCCTTTTTTAAAAATTTTAACATAGTTTTCTGCCTGCCCGTTGGAAGCAGGGTGATATATAGGGCTTGTTATATGTTTGATACCATTTGAAAAACAAAAGTCTTCAAATTCTTTTGAACAAAAGTTAGTCGCATTATCTGTGACTAGAGTGTGAACTAAACCAAACCTGCTAAACATTTCTTCCAGTTTAGCTATAACCGCAGCACTATCCGACGTGGACATCAACCAGCATTCAACCCATTTTGAATGGGCATCAATGGCGACCACAAACTGTTTCCCGTTCAATACAAACATATCTAAATGTACGCGCTCCCATTGACGAGCCGGGAACGACCACGGAACCAGCGGAGCGCGTGGCGGTGCGCTACGCACCGCTAAACATTTACTACACAATCCAATTTTTTGTTCAATATTTTTGTCAATGTTTGGCCACCACATACGCAATCTCGCTTCAGACTTGGTTTTTACAATACCGAAATGCGGCTCATGAAGTTTATCTAACAGTTGTTCACGGACTTTACTAGGAATTACTCTAATTAAAATTAATAATATCTTATGTCCTCTCATTAAGCAATCATTTTCTACATTTAATTGTAATCTGCAACTTGCGCTAACTTTGTGCGGCCAACCTTTGTTTACATAATAAACAACTTTCAACAACATCGGATCACGTTTAATTTCTGACCGTCTGTCGCTTATGTAGTTTATATACATAGCGCTGTCAACCGCTGTCAACATATCTTCGTCATCGTCTGTTTGTTTATAAGCTACAGAACGCGACAAAAAATAGTGCTTATCAATAATAAATCCTTTGTACTCGACGGACTGTTGAAATAAATTACATTTTTCTGCTTTAAGGTTAAGTCCCGCGTCCTGTAACCTAGATAAAACCTGTTTTAACCTTTGCATATGAGTGTCCCTATTTTCACCCGTGATTAAGATATCGTCCAAGAATATGCAAGTACCCTCAATTCCTTCCAGTAAGTTCTCCATAGTCTTTTGAAAAATAAATGGTGCGCAAGATAACCCAAACACTAATCGATTGTACCTAAATAAACCTTTTTTAGTATTGATACATGTGAGGTCCCTAGACTCATCCAATTCCAGTTGGTTGTAAGCTCTGGCTAAGTCCAATTTCGAAAACTCTTGTCCTTTATGTAACTTAGCAAATAAGTCTTCAATACGAGGAATAGGATAATTCTCCGGTCGTCCGGCGTCGTCCGTTGCTAAATACAGATTGCCTTTTTGTATAGATTGAGTCTTACTACACATTTTCTTTAGATGTCCCTTTTTATTACATTTTTGACAATTATAATTAACATAACGACACTGTTCCCGCGTATGATTTTTATAACCACAAACGTCGCAAAGCTTTCGCGTACGAGCGGAAGAGCGAGTTAAGGAACCCCAATCCCCCAACATTTGCTTCACCAGCTAATATCGTTCTAGAACGTTCGATGCACATCAACAGTTTTTCTAGGACATGCGTCACTTCCGATGAAGTGCCGAGTTAGCAATAAGTTAGTATATAAGATCAATAATTTGTCAAAATTAATTTAATTACTGTTTTGTATTACTACGTTGTAACTCTGTCAGTTAAATAAATATTTTTTTATTTAAAATCCGGATTTTGAGATCTTAAATAGCGCGCATCCGCGGACTGCATAGCAAATACTGACTGTGCGTCCGATAACGCTGGTGTTGTCTCTTCACGCGAGCGTTGTAGTCCTTCTCGTGCACACCTGATGCTCTTTGCCATTTCTACGGCCTTGCTAAACGTCATATCTTCCGCGAACAACTTTTCTTTTTCCTTATTGTTCTCTAAACCCAAAACAAAACGATCTCTGAGTACTGTGTCTAGCTCCGTTTTGAACCCACAAGAAACTGCTAAATTTCTTACTCGCGCCGCCCATTTTGCCAAATCTTCACCCACACGTTGTTCCGCCTTATAAAAATTATATCTTTCGACAAAACTGCTTTTTTTTCGATGTAAAGTGGGTGTCTAATAAATAAATTAATTCTTTAAATTCTGTTTCTTCTAATTCCTTAGGAAAAGTTAAATCTCTCACGACTCGGTAAGTATCCTCCACAAAAGCGGCTAATAATAAAGCTCTCTGTTTAACAAAAGCTTTATCTGTTACTACATCGATGCCATTAACGACACAAATTTGCTTGAACCGACTTTTAAAAATCTTCCACTCCTGTACTCGGTGGTCGAACGTTAGATTACTTCCAATTATTGTAGTTGCGTTACTTGCCATTTTCAACACCGGTATGTTGAACAATCCGTAACGAAAATACGCGTGAATAAGACCTCGTCGCCAACTATTGTGTTTGTAGATTCACAAGTAAAACACTGTAGTATATGTTATACGTTTAATGCTTTGACACAGACTGAGCTTATGGGTGTCGTGTAACTACCCACTAATACAGTACAATTAGATAACTGATAATTATTGTTTAAGTAAAATAAATTTTATTTAAGTATAGTATATTAAATATACTTATATCTGACCAAGTTCAAGCACAAAAATTAATGTCCATTTATTTGCCGATAAGACCAAATACATCTAACAAGTAGGTAGGTATGTAGACTTTATTATTAAAGAAAAGTAACGTTATGATACTAATTATAAAGTTGAAAAGGTTTGACAGCCGTCGTTGCGGTTTAAGTAAATTGTAATAATAACACCGCCTATCGCCAGCATCACATTGGCGGAATGATGTGTAAGCTGCAACAGCATTTTTATTTAATAAAACTATTAGGTATACATGTAATACATAAATCAACATATCGAGCAGAGTTCTACACATAATCCCCAGAATGTATTCTAAGGTAAAATGGAGGTTGTCTTGTATTGATAAAATTAGTGGGTGACTCATTCTTATAATCACGTCTAGCTACACCAACTTAAGAGATTACTCAAACTCGGTTCGATATTTCTCTCCGCGTAGTTCATAAATAACCCGATTTGTGCATTCCTGTATCAATCGGCTGATTCATAGAATACTTGTTGTTACTTGAATGAATGAATGATTTATTTATTTCTAAGAATATGGTAAATACATAAAGATCTTCAGATTAAAAATAGTAACACATATTCTACCGCTACTGGGTGTAGAAATGTCAATTTAATAATATTAATCACTACATATTATAAAACAAAGTCGTTTTTCGCTGTCTGTCCCTATGTATGCTTAGATCTTTAAAACTACGCAACAAATTACGATGCTGGTTTTTTTAATAATTAGAGTGATTTTTATAGAAGGTTTTTATGTATAAATTGTTAAATAAATAAATAAATAAATATCCATCACGCCTTATCCCCGTAGGGGTGGCAGAGGCATATTATATGCCCACTTTTCACCGTGTGGATTCCTGTCCCACGTAATAGGTGGTGAGCCCATTGCCGTGTTGAAATAGACAGACGCAGGTTGTGGCTACCTGCTGTTGAAATTTTTAAGCCGCCCATAAGGCCTTCAACCAGGCTTAACGACTGCCATTTTACTGGCAACCGGGATCAACGGCTTAACGTGTCTTCCGAAGCACGGAAACGCTCGCAAATGTAAATGCCACAAAGTGGTCACCCATCCGAGTACCAGCCATAGTGAAAGTTGCGTAACTCAGTGATCGTTTACAGAACACTAAGACCGCAGAGTCACGAGCGTTTCTTATAAATTGTTAAGTTTTTGTATACATTGACTAAATTATGACGATATTTGTTGGGGATGTCGGAAAAATTAGCCGTCTGGGAGCTTTCAACGCAGAACGCTGCCTAAACCCATTGAGATATAACAAAATAATGTATTGTGAAATTGTGTATCTAATATAGGTCTACAAAAAAGTCCACGACGGTATATGTCTTATCTCTTAAGGATAACATACTATATCCATTTTAATACTTTAAAAAAACCAACAATAATAAAGCAGTAATTTGAAGGCTATTTACACAAATACGTTATTAATCCTTATCATTATTAATATGTTAGTTGGCTTCAGCATTTCATGAAGATTATTTTGTCCCTTTACACCTTGCAAATTAAATGAATATCTTAGGAGATACGGCAAAATCAAAATTTTGCGCATAGAAATTAATTTCGTGTAACCAAAATTCGACCGTGCCGTAACTGGAGAGCGGAGAAGTAATCAATTGATTTGGAAAATCTTTATACATTATTGTGATATTAATAAACGACGAGATTAAATGGGCCACGGGTTCGTAGTCACGGGCGAAGAAGGGCGGGTCAGCTAGTAACTGATATACATAAAATTAAAGAAGTCAATATTATCAGGTACATTAAAATAAAAATATAAAATTAGAAAAATAAATAAAATAAGTCAATATCATTAAATAATAATTGAGTGAGCAAACTGTAATGCTGACCTTATTCCCGGAATATATAATCCATAAACTCTTTTACTTTATAGAAACAATGCTCTAGCAGAAAATTGAATATGTACAATTTTTTTAAAAACCAACAGGAAGTTTATTATACAGGGTGACTTTAAATAGGTGTAATTGTTTTAAGGGGGTAAGAGTACAGCCCATGGGATGTTCAAAAATGTGTGGAACACCTGGTCGAAATCTACTGGTTTCGGAAATACACGATACTTTAACTTTTTTAGGAAAATTACCAAAATTCAAGAGAAATCCTTAAAAATAAAAATAAATACTGGATGCATGGATTTTATTTTTATTTTATCTGATTGCTGGATAAATTATCCATAAAATAAAAACATCAAATGTTATGAATCAGTTAAAATTTTAGAGTTATGAGAGCTAAAACTTGTAACAATAAAAAAAAAAATTGCTTTATCGAAATTTCAATTGATTTTAGTGAAAAATATCCACTCCGAACTGGTCGTACAAACGATGTCATTAAATTCCTTGTTTCCTTAGCTTTCTAAAAAGGTATAATAAGTGTACAAAATTCTCAGATAGCGCCCAACATACTCAGTTAGTCCCGAGCAGGTAGTTATGATCCCTATTGTTAATGTATTGCAAGCCGAGCCGATACCTGGAATTCTTAAAACCTTTCTCACGGTTTCACTATGCGAGAGTGAGAGAATCGATAAATAGCACAACGTGTGTGAGTGAGATAGCAATTGTTGACGGTTGGCCGTTGCCTTGCGCTTGGGCCCCAAGTTGCGCGACCTCTGTCTAGTACTACTTAGATACTTACGCGTGCCGGACGTACCTATTATTCGTACTAGTTATTTCATCCATCTGTTTCTTTGCTTTATTTCAATGGCAAGCTACAGTAGCGAAGAGTACGCAGACATTGTGTTTGTGTACGGATTCTGTGACGGTAATGCTGCAGCGGCCAGAAGGGAGTACATACACCGATTCCCAAATCGTCGCGCACCTAGTGTACGTGTCTTTTCTGCGGCGTTTCAACGGCTTAGAGAAAGTGGAAGTGTTCATGAGCGGCGTCACGATGCTGGTAGACCTCGTCAAGTGGATGCAGAACGCCAGGTAACAAAAGGCCTTCCTGCGGAACGCCACAACCGTTTACCCTCATTCCTGACGTGAAGCTAGTTTCTATATTATTTAAAATTTTTGTAATTATTGTACATTGTTGACGATCCGAGAGGTAACTCCTGAGCCAATTGTGCGCGTTGCCGCTTATTCCATACCTCTCAAGATTGTGCAATAGGCGACTGTGGTAAACAAAATCAAATGCTTTACTCATATCTAGGAACACTGACAGCACTTTATTCTTACGGTCAAGGGCTTCAGAAATTTGCTGGACAAGTGAGAAGCAGGCTAGTGCTGTTGATCTATTTTTTCTGAAACCAAATTGATAGTCAACTAATATCTGATGCTTGTTTAAAAAATTGTTAATCCTCTCCGCCATGACTTTTTCAAATATTTTGAATATAATAGAAATCAGTGTTATTGGTCTATAATTATTAATGTTTGTAGGATCCCCTTTTTTTAATAATGGTTTTACTACTGAAATTTTTTATCTCGACGGAAATATTCCTTCTTTATTATTTTTTTATTAAGATTAAGAAGATTTGTTTATTAAGTAACAAATAAGTGCAGCTATAATTGTCGTAGTCGTAGAAATTTCATCGTAACCCGAAGCGTTTGTGTCATTTAAAGATCGAATAGTTCTTATGACTTATTCTTGACTTACGGGGGTTATAAAAATACTTTTTGTTTAATTTTCTATGGATATGTCATTTAAATTTCTATCGTCAATTTTATTCGAAACATTAGTTAACTCAATATAATAATTATTAAAGTCTTATGGGTTGTCAGTTAATTTATCATTTATTTTTACTTGTTTGATGTAATTATCAGTGCAACTTTTGTTCATACAATTTTTGATTACGGTCCACGTTGCTTTGCATTTATTTTTAGCATTACATATATGTAATGCTAAAAATAAATGCATTCAAAGATCGCAGAAATTAAATAATAATAAATATATATATTTATTATTATTTAATTTCTGCGATCTTTGAATGCATTTTTTCAATAATCTAGTGTAGATTTTATACTTATTCCTATGGTATTTCTTGTTGGAGTTTTCATTTTGATATTTATAGTACAGTTTTCTTTTATTTACGCATGATATTCTAAGGCCCTTACTTATCCACGTATTTCTGACCTTTTTATGACTCTTTTTAACGCGGATTAGTGGAAAACATAGTTTTATAAATAGAGTGATTATATCGTGAAAAATATCAAAAGATTTATTGCAGTCCGTCTCTTCATCGTATACTTCCGCAAATGTTAGTGATGAAATACATTAATTAAATTTATTCATATTGTATCTACAAAAGTTTCGCTTCTACTTGTTGAGTACAATTGAGCGTCGAATGAGATAAACGAGTTAATGCATGTTTGTCTTATTCCTGATATATAGCCTATAGCCTTCCTCGATAAATGGACTATCTAACACAAAAATAATTTTTCAAATCCTACCAGTATTTGCTGAGATTAGCGCGTTCAACCAAACAAACTAGAATTTAATAGATTTTAATTGAAAAAATATAAAATTAGTCTTACCCGTGATAAGTTACACCAGAGTTGGCAAAAGTATCTTTATTACTACGATTTCTACACGTAATTACTGCACAGGCCGGCATTTTGCTTAGGTCCGAACGTTGTTATCGCTGCAGAGATAGCGTTGCGACTGTGTGTAGTGGTTCAAATTCAAAACAAAATTCTGAATACTCGTACAGAAAAAGGTGACAGGACTGACAGCGCGGCGCGCTTGTTTTATCTCTTTAGTTAGTTACTACTTTACTAGCTGTGCCCCTCGGACCCGATTTAAAATATATTTAATTAAATAATTATAATTTTTTAAATACTTTCATATAAACTTGATCTCCTTTTTTACACCTTTACGGGTAGAATTTTGGAAAATCCTGTAACATGTGTTTAATTATTTTAATCAGAAGTAGGTGTGCGAAGTTTATTGTTGAATATATTATTAAATATTCAACAATAAACTTCGCACACCTACTTGAATTATTATTAATAATTAATAATATTATTGTTGATTTGAAAATGGATAATCTCCCATAGAAACATAGAATTTTACCCCTTTATAGGTAAAATCAGACAAAAGCGTAAAACACGTGTCCATTTATTTGTAACCAAAAATACGTGTACGTAATTTTATGTTTCTAACTTTGAAAATGATGAACTTCCATACAAAAGTTTGTCCCTTTTTTACCCCCCTAGGGGTGGAATTTCAAAAAACCTTTTTTTAGTGGGAACCTACTATTTAAGCGTAGCTTACCCTAAAAGAATTAAGTTTGTTGGTCCAAAGGCTTCGTCTAGACCAGAGGTTCCTAAATTTATTTTGTCTACTGCCTACTTTGAGACTAAATAAATTTTTAGCGCCCCCATTTTTTCACCACTTAAAAACCACTATAACTTCAAATTAAATTAATTAATTGTTGTGAGCTATATTAGCGGAGATTAAACATTCATTCTAAAATAGACTTTTACTATAATCCGCACACACAGCGCACAGGAGGTAGTACATAACGACGCTCAGGTCTCAAGTTAACTCTTACGGGCTACACCTGCCAATGAGAATGATTATTGAAACGCAACTTTATAGTATTCAGACAGAGTAACTTTTACTCAAAATAAAATAATCGATTCTTTTATAAAAACTAATGTGAAGGATGAATCTTATGCTGTTTAATAAGTTTGTTAATATCAGGTTCCAATTTACTTAAGAACAGCCAGTGGCAAGTCGCCACGTTCGGTAACATGCAAACGATTAATCTTTTTAGTAAGCAGCGTTACCACAGCACTAAATCCACGTTCACACAAATATGACGATGGGAATGCTATCAAGAATCGTTGAACGATTGACCACAATCCAGGGTACAATTGCGGGATCAGTTTGGGTAGCCAAAATTCTTGATAGCCATTATTGAACTTGATTTTTATTTCCTCGTTTGTTGTCAATTCTATAAGTTCTTCTTCCAGCTGAGGTGAGATTGCTGTGTTGACATTTGAAAACGGATCTAACACCCAGCCTGGTATTTCCAAGTTCAAAGTGAAAAAAATGTCCTGGTATCGTTCGGTGAAGTCAATGTGGAGGTTTTCCAAATGTTGACAGTAGGGCAAACAAGTCGTCGTTACTGCAGGATACTGATAAATTCGGAAAATTGTGAAACTCACGTCTGCCCATATTCTTTTGGTGTAGAAGCAGTTTGGCTGCGAAAGCAGCAACGACATTTTTTGTTTTAATTAAAATTAGTTCATCGCCTTGCAGTTGGAGATTCATGTCGTTGAACAATTTATACAGGTCTGTCATGTAAGCTATATCATTTTTTGATATAATGAGCTTGTTGCGCAATTCTGTATCTTTAGTTTCCAAGAACTCTATCACAGAGTCAAACAGATTGTAAAATCGAGTCAGACAATTGCCTCTTGATAGCCAACGAACCTCAGTATGAAGCAACAAACGGTTGGAATCTTCGTCATTATATATATTTATTATTATTTAATTTGAATGCAAAAAAATGCATTCAAAGATCGCAGAAATTAAATAATATTAAATATATATATTTATTATTATTTAATTTCTGCGATCTTTGAATGCATTTTTTCAATAATCTAGTGTAGATTTTATACTTATTCCTATGGTATTTCTTGTTGGAGTTTTCATTTTGATATTTATAGTACAGTTTTCTTTTATTTACGCATGATATTCTAAGGCCCTTACTTATCCACGTATTTCTGACCTTTTTATGACTCTTTTTAACGCGGATTAGTGGAAAACATAGTTTTATAAATAGAGTGATTATATCGTGAAAAATATCAAAAGATTTATTGCAGTCCGTCTCTTCATCGTATACTTCCGCAAATGTTAGTGATGAAATACATTAATTAAATTTATTCATATTGTATCTACAAAAGTTTCGCTTCTACTTGTTGAGTACAATTGAGCGTCGAATGAGATAAACGAGTTAATGCATGTTTGTCTTATTCCTGTCGGTGCGTGCTGCTTATGCAATCCTATATAAACAACGGAATATTTATTTTATTTTCATTTGCGGTTTCGCGCGTAATAGATAAGCAGTATATACTTAAGTTCAACACTTACTTACGTATTACTTAAAACAAAACAATGTCGGAAGTAAAAAAGAAGAGACGGCAATACTCTGTGGAATATATTAAATTCGGATTCATTGAAAATCCCACAAACCCATCGTCGCCTCAGTGCCATCTATATCTAAAAACATTTTCGAATGAGGCAATGAAGCCTTCAAGACTGCAAGATCATTTGAATAAAATGCATCCAGATAAGAAAGACAAGAATGTAGCATATTTTCAAGACCTAGAGATGAAGCATAATACTCAGCCAAGTGTAGCAAAACTATATTGGGCAGCTGCTAAGCAAGATGACGACGGACTTCTTCTTCTTCTTCAGCTTCGTACAATATCTCTTTGTTAAGTGCTCAAAAAGGCAAACCACACAACATCGGAGAAGAGTTAATTTTGCCAGCAATAAAGGAAGTAATAACTACTATGCTTCATAAACCGGCCGCAGATATTATCCGAAAAATTCCTTTGAGTAATAATTCTGTGCAAAGACGAATTGATGAAATGGCTGAAAACATTGAAGGATCATTGTGCAATCATCTGAAGACTAGTCAATTCTCAATTCAGCTCGATGAGTCCACTTTACCTACTAATGAAGCATTGTTGCTATCTTACGTGAGGTTTATTAAACATGAGAAAATATGTGAAGAACTATTGTTTGCTAGAAATTTAGAGACCGATACAAAAGGCGAAACCATATTCAATACATTGGAAAAGTTTTGTGATGAGAAAGAGATTCTCTTGAAAAATATTATATCAGTTGCTACGGATGGTGCTCCGGCTATGACAGGGTGCCATAAAGGCTTCATATCGTACTTAAAAAATAAAATTTCAGATGTACTTGCTGTACATTGCGTTATTCATAGACAACATTTGGTTGCTAGAAACTTAAGTAAACGACTATTTCAATCACTGCAATATGTCATCAAAGCAGTCAATAAAATCCGTACCAGCTCTTTAAATGATAGATTATTTCATCAGCTTTGTGTTACTAATGACGAAGATTCCAACCGTTTGTTGCTTCATACTGAGGTTCGTTGGCTATCAAGAGGCAATTGTCTGACTCGATTTTACAATCTGTTTGACTCTGTGATAGAGTTCTTGGAAACTAAAGATACAGAATTGCGCAACAAGCTCATTATATCAAAAAATGATATAGCTTACATGACAGACCTGTATAAATTGTTCAACGACATGAATCTCCAACTGCAAGGCGATGAACTAATTTTAATTAAAACAAAAAATGTCGTTGCTGCTTTCGCAGCCAAACTGCTTCTACACCAAAAGAATATGGGCAGACGTGAGTTTCACAATTTTCCGAATTTATCAGTATCCTGCAGTAACGACGACTTGTTTGCCCTACTGTCAACATTTTGGAAAACCTCCACATTGACTTCACCGAACGATACCAGGACATTTTTTTCACTTTGAACTTGGAAATACCAGGCTGGGTGTTAGATCCGTTTTCAAATGTCAACACAGCAATCTCACCTCAGCTGGAAGAAGAACTTATAGAATTGACAACAAACGAGGAAATAAAAATCAAGTTCAATAATGGCTATCAAGAATTTTGGCTACCCAAACTGATCCCGCAATTGTACCCTGGATTGTGGTCAATCGTTCAACGATTCTTGATAGCATTCCCATCGTCATATTTGTGTAAACGTGGATTTAGTGCTGTGGTAACGCTGCTTACTAAAAAGATTAATCGTTTGCATGTTACCGAACGTGGCGACTTGCCACTGGCTGTTCTTAAGTAAATTGGAACCTGATATTAACAAACTTATTAAACAGCATAAGATTCATCCTTCACATTAGTTTTTATAAAAGAATCGATTATTTTATTTTGAGTAAAAGTTACTCTGTCTGAATACTATAAAGTTGCGTTTCAATAATCATTCTCATTGGCAGGTGTAGCCCGTAAGAGTTAACTTGAGACCTGAGCGTCGTTATGTACTACCTACTGTGCGCTGTGTGTGCGGATTATAGTAAAAGTCTATTTTAGAATGAATGTTTAATCTCCGCTAATATAGCTCACAACAATTAATTAATTTAATTTGAAGTTATAGTGGTTTTTAAGTGGTGAAAAAATGGGGGCGCTAAAAAATTATTTAGTCTCAAAGTAGGCAGTAAACAAAATAAATTTAGGAACCTCTGGTCTAGACGAAGCCTTTGGACCAACAAACTTAATTCTTTTAGGGTAAGCTACGCTTAAATAGTAGGTTCCCACTAAAAAAAGGTTTTTGAAATTCCACCCCTAGGGGGGTAAAAAAGGGACAAACTTTTGTATGGAAGTTCATCATTTTCAAAGTTAGAAACATAAAATTACGTACACGTATTTTTGGTTACAAATAAATGGACACGTGTTTTACGCTTTTGTCTGATTTTACCTATAAAGGGGTAAAATTCTATGTTTCTATGGGAGATTATCCATTTTCAAATCAACAATAATATTATTAATTATTAATAATAATTCAAGTAGGTGTGCGAAGTTTATTGTTGAATATTTAATAATATATTCAACAATAAACTTCGCACACCTACTTCTGATTAAAATAATTAAACACATGTTACAGGATTTTCCAAAATTCTACCCGTAAAGGTGTAAAAAAGGAGATCAAGTTTATATGAAAGTATTTAAAAAATTATAATTATTTAATTAAATATATTTTAAATCGGGTCCGAGGGGCACAGCTAGTAAAGTAGTAACTAACTAAAGAGATAAAACAAGCGCGCCGCGCTGTCAGTCCTGTCACCTTTTTCTGTACGAGTATTCAGAATTTTGTTTTGAATTTGAACCACTACACACAGTCGCAACGCTATCTCTGCAGCGATAACAACGTTCGGACCTAAGCAAAATGCCGGCCTGTGCAGTAATTACGTGTAGAAATCGTAGTAATAAAGATACTTTTGCCAACTCTGGTGTAACTTATCACGGGTAAGACTAATTTTATATTTTTTCAATTAAAATCTATTAAATTCTAGTTTGTTTGGTTGAACGCGCTAATCTCAGCAAATACTGGTAGGATTTGAAAAATTATTTTTGTGTTAGATAGTCCATTTATCGAGGAAGGCTATAGGCTATATATCATTACGCTACTACACTGGGGAGCAGAGCAGTAGTCATAAATGTCGACAAATCGGGCAATTTTTATGCATTATTGTAGAATTTATAAGCGACGGGATTAAATAGGTGCGATGGGAGGTCGAAATATTCCATGAGCGAAGCTTTGGGGGTCATCTAGTCACACATATCTTAACCAAAGAGGTATGAAATAAGCACGCGGCGCTGCCTCCCTTTGTAGAACAAGCATTCTTGATTTCGATTACAATGTACATTATTCATTCAGTCACATAACACTACATGCTTTTTTTGAATTTTTTTTTTTTTTTTTTTTGATGAAATATTTATTTATTACATCATAATTATATATTACAATCTAGCTGTAAAGCTAATAAGTAACTTAGTTTTAACTTAATTTGCTAAATACTTAAGTGTTAAGAATGTGTCCATTGGCACTTTTCTTATTGTCTTTATTGAAGCGGAGAGTCACTTTCTTCATGTGTACTCTGGGCACTCACTTGTTGTTGTAGCACTCACTGCACTATTATTAATACTAACTAAACTAATTCAAATGGTTTAGTCCTTTTTAACCTTCGTACTAGGTCCGTGGTGTCGAGCAGCTGGATAGCTTCGACATTCACATGTTGATGAAGCCTTTGTTGATGTGCTTCGGCGTATCTTTTTACAACTTTAGCAACAAGGTCCACCCCTAAATCTCGGTGGATATCCTCGTTTCTGATATACCAAGGAGCGTTTACTATACTCCTTAGTATTTTATTTTGAAATCGTTGAATTATTTGTACATTCGTTTGTTTGGTACAACCCCAAAGCTGTATACCATATGTCCATACAGGCATGAGAACTTGCTTGTACAAAAGTACTTTGTTATGCACTGATAAAGTGGAATGTCTGCCAAGCAGCCAGTACATTTTTTTATGGCGTAGGTCTAGTTCTTGGCGTTTTTTTTTAACATGGGCCTTCCAGCGTAACTTTACATCTAGGGTCATGCCCAGGTATTTTGCCGTATTTTCAAAGGGTATTACGTGGTTATTTATGTATATCGGTTCATAGCTAGATTTTTGATTAGTGAAATCTATATGAATCGATTTGGATTCGTTTAATTTTATGCGCCACTTCTTCATCCAACTGATAATAGAATTGACCGCAATTTGTACTTTTTCTACAGCTTCTTTACGAGTTGCTCCAGTTGCCATGATGGCTGTGTCATCAGCAAATGTAGCAATTAAATTGTTTTGCGATTCTGGGATGTCGCAGGTGTATAGCAGATATAAAATTGGGCCAAGGACACTTCCCTGCGGTACTCCAGCTTTTATTTGTTTGAGATTTGAATATGCTGTCTCATGTCTAACTCTGTAGGTTCTTTCTGTTAAATATGATTCAAAAATTTCTGCAAATTGTCTTGGAAGCATTTTTCTTAGTTTATATATAAGTCCTGTGTGCCATACTTTATCAAAAGCCTGTGCTACATCTAGGAAGATTGCAGAACAAACTTTCTTTTCCTCTAGTGTTTTTTCTATAGTATTTATTATTCTATGTACTTGGTCAACTGTGGAATGATTTTCCCTAAATCCAAATTGGTAGTCGGGAATTAATTTTCTATCTTCTATGATAGGTTTTAATCGCCTCAAAAGAAGTTTTTCTAATAATTTTGATAGTACTGGTAAAAGTGATATTGGTCTATACGACGTTACTTCGTGAGGTGTTTTCCCAGGTTTAGGTATCATGATGACTTCAGCAACTTTCCATACGCTAGGCACATGTTTAAGTCGTATTGTGCCATTGATAAGGGTCGTCAATTTTATTATAGCTCTCCTTGGGAGGTTTTGAAGTATTTCACTAGTGATGAGGTCGTAGCCAGGTGATTTCCTTTTAGCCAACGTTTTGATCATATTCATAACTTCCTTTGGTGTCACAAGCTTAATTTCAACGTCATCCTGACTGTTGTTGCTTAACATTATATCTGTAGTGGTTTCTTCACCGTTTATTTGAAATATTTCCTCTAAATACTCTGCAAACCTCATTGCCTTCTGTTCATTGCTTATGGCCCATTGCCCAATTGTTTTAGTTTTAATCGGTGGAACATGCATGATTGGTTTATTTAAGTTTTTAGTAACTTTCCATAGCGAGTAATTTGTCGTACTATTACTATTTAATTTACTGAGATAATTGTTTGTAGATTCCTCATGATAATTTTGAATGGCTTTACTTAAGCGTTTTGTGAGATTATTTAATATTTTTTTATCGGGGGGATATCTAGTTTGTTGCCACTTCTGTCTTTGAACTCTTTTTGTTTTAATTAGGTTTCTTATTTCTAAAGGATATATGTGACTCGTTACTCTTTTTTTAGTATTAGGTGTATTTTTCCAAGCATATCGTTGAATATCGGTGACGAATTTTTCAACTTCTTGATCTAGCTGATGTATGCTTTTTAGTGGTACTTTGAGGTCTATAATGTGGTCTAAGTCACATTTAAATTGTTCCCAGTCTGTATTTTTGTTAACAAGTGTTGGAGTACTTTCTTTTTTTACAACTGTATCCCTTACAGTTAGTATTATGGGTGAATGATCTGAGTTCATATCATACCCCTCTTGTATATCAATAAATGCTGTAGATAGATTTTTATAAATGAAGAAGTCAATAAGATCTGGAAGCTTATGAATATCAGTTGGCCAGTATGTGGGTTTTCCTGTTGAAATCACATTGCTTTTGTTTTCTCTAATGGCACAAAGTAATTCTTTTCCTTTAGTGTTTGTGAGTCTTGACCCCCAATGTGTATTCTTTGCATTGAAGTCACCTCCTAATACAAATCTATTACCTAACGCATTCAATATGTATCTATATTGCTCTGTTTTCAGATCATATCGTGGTGGGCAATATATAGCTGCCACAGTAATATTATGATGGCTTTTGGTTCTAATGCTAACGGCTACAGTTTGTGCAAAATGTTCTTCACATTTCTGTTCGAAGTGGTGGTAGATATGCTCTTTTATAATAATAGTGCTTCCCCCTCTTGCAGTGTTATTGGGGTGAAGCGCGTGGTATATTTTATAACCTTTAATTTGAATGTAGGATTCTCTGGTAAAGTGGGACTCTGATATAAGGCATATATCAATTTGTTCTGTTTTTAGGACAGCCTGCAACTCGTTCTGATGTTTAAGGAGTCCGTTTGCATTCCACGCCATAATTTTTATTGTGTTTATCATTTTTGTTTTATAATAGGTAGTTGTTTGGCACTACTTTCCAAGTTCTTAAGCCTATTATCAAATGTTGTTAAAAGGTTTAAGATTTTATTTATACTTTCTTCTGTCGTTGGTTGGCTGGGCTGGGCAGATATTTGTGTCTGTGAGTTAGATCTAGATGCCTTTGTTACTTGTGCATAGGAAACATTATTGGTTACTGTTTGGTAAGTAAGGCGTGATGTGTTGCTCTTGTTATAACCAGCAGCTTGTAGATTTTGTTTATTGCCATTTTTTCTATGATTATTTCGGACTTGTTGTAGTTCTTTTGCTACTATACAGCCCCTATAGTTAGCTGGGTGTGGTTCACCACAGTGGATGCATTTTGGTTTTATTTCTGCCGCTTTTGTGCAGTCTTTGGTGAGATGTTTACCAGTGCATTTGACACATCTCGGCTCTTTGGAGCAATATTTTTGTGTGTGACCGTAAGCTTGACACCTTTTACATTGGGGGATCAATTTTGATGTTTTTATAGGCTGTACATCTACTTTACAACCTAGTATGGCTTTGATACTGTATATTTTATTTATATTTTCATCTTTTTCAAATGAAAGTATAAACATGTTAAGTGGCTCTTTAGTTCTCCAGCTTAACTTGTTTACGGCTCCTTGAATTTTATAGCCGTTAGCTGAGAGCTCCTCGATTATTCTGTTTGGCAAGCATGACGAGTGTAGATTTTTAACCATAACTCTAATCGGCCTATCCTGCTTGTTCTCATAAGAGTACCATAGGCTGTTATTTTGTACCAAAAATTTGGTAATGGCTCTATATGAGTCCTCATTTCGGGCATTTATTTTAACGGTGTCACCGGACATCATTTTAACTAAGAATGTATCTATAGTTAAGTTAGTTGAGAGCAGATCATAAAACTCTTGATAGTTTTTAATGTTGTCCACTATGATGGGTGGAGGTGGAGGTATCTTTTTTGATGTAGTCGGCTTAGCAGACGTACTAACCGGATTTTCGCTGGTGCTTTCACCTGGCGCTGTCGGGGACAGTGAGGTGTTCATGTTCAACTTCCTCTTTTTCCTACTTTTCTGCCGTACCCACTCCGTTTCTTTGGCAAGTTCTTTTTCGTCAGTCTCATACTCGACTGATTTCTGGGGTTGCCTACTAGTGGCCGCTTTATTTTCAGAAGAACCATTTTTTAGCTGCTGAATGTCTTTCAGTTGGCTTTGTAGTAGCTCTACTCGACTACTAAGGTCTTTTACAAGGTTCTCAAGTTTCAGACGTTCGGCCTGCTCCTCTCTGAACCTCGTATACAACTGGTGTTCTAGTTCAGTTTTAAGAACTATTTTATTTGGGGATGCCATACCTTACGATAAAAGTTATAATTTTAAAACTATAACTTACCATACAAATAAACATGATTCACTAGCAACGAAATTCAGGTCATCGCGGAGGCCGCAATAACAACACGCGACGTTTAAGGTTGCTGCGTCAGCGCTATTACACGCGCACGGGCAAGTGCGAGAGCGTATGCGACGCGACCGTTCTAGTTAGAAGTCTATCGAAACCCAACAACATCTTTTTTTGAATGCTTTCAAGATATCGTTTGCCAATCAAACACGCAATGGAATGCAAAGCTTGCGATAAACAGCCATTGTATTGCGATATCTAGTGCGTCCACACGTCACGGAAAGCCGATAAACTCGGTGACATACGTTTGTTTAAGTAGTATTATATTATCTGTGACTGTCATAGAAGGTACACGCTGCATTCGCCATATCTCTTTAGTTATGATACCTATGATTAAAATCCATGATTGAATTTCATTTTCTCAACAAGTATATTTTACCGACAAATTACGGTATCATACATAATGGCTTAGAATAACGTCACTAACTTTTTTCATATGCATTCGAGAGATTATTCATGAAACAAACACGCAATAGAATGCAAACATTGCATAGTGATAAATATTAGTTTTAGTGGTAAGAGTTGGTACGACGCCGCGACGACGTGATACGCATACTAGTCGAGTCCTAAGTCCTAGGTCCTGGTCCTTGCCCTCAGTATAATGGTGGTTCTTATACTGAGGCCTTCAGCGGACTCTACGCGGCAAGATAGAAATAGCATTTCACTGCAAATATATTATTGCCTATCACTGGGTGTAAGGGGATCTTCGGGGCTCTCTTCCCACCAAGATCTTCGGGGCCCAAGTCAACCTCCCGTGCCAGTGCGTGCACCTGCTGATTAACGGACGAGGCTCTGGCGCTGGCTTTCCCCTCTGGGGTTGGGAGGTCTGAGGGCGTCGCTCCCATAAAAGCCACCCGCCGAAACAGAAATGGACAGACACAAAAGGATTGCAGCTAGGGATAGGACGCCGCCGCAAAACGGCGCGCAGGAGCCCCGCCCGACTCCTGTGGCAAGTGGGCTAGGGCTGCCGTGTGTCGGGCCAGCACGGCTAAAGAAGTTAGCCCCAACCCGCATCCGCTTCGCATCTTGGAACATTGGCACGCTGACTGGGCGTGCGGTAGAGTTGGCCGAAGTACTCTCCAGGCGGAGGGTGGACGTGGCGTTCCTGCAGGAGACTCGGTGGAAGGGCAACAGAGCCCGGCCTTTGCAGAAAGGCTACAAGCTGTACTACACGGGTGCGCCTGGTGGGGAGAACGGGGTGGCCGTGGTGCTCTCCGAAGGGCTGCAGAGCGGCATCTTGGAGGTGAAACGCTGTAGCGACCGGCTTATGATCGTGAGGGTGCTTATCGATGGGATTATTACCCACCTGATAAGTGCCTACGCGCCACAGGCCGGTTGTAGCGACGCCGATAAGATGTCGTTTTGGGGCCAACTCGAGGGAGTGCTTCGGAGCTTTCCGTTGTCACAGGGAATCGTTTTGGGCGGCGACCTAAACGGTCATGTGGGTGAGAGGTGTGAGGACTTTGAGCGTGTTCATGGTGGTTTTGGACCCGCAACGCTGAAGGAGAAACTATCCTCAGAACGTGTGCGGCTGCCGATCTGGCCATTGTGAACACGTATTTCAAAAAGAAATCCGAACATCTCATCACCTACAAGAGCGGGAGGCGTACAACTCAGATCGATTTCCTACTCACTAGGCGACACAGCATCGGCAAGGTGGCCAACTGCAAGGTCATACCCGGAGAGAGTCTTACTGCACAACACCGTCTCCTTGTCATGGACCTCTGCGTGAAGCCTAAAGGCAAACGCATCGAGCGGTGCCAGCGCCGCATCAGATGGTGGCTGCTTGATGAAACTAGGTCCCAGGAGTTAGTCTCAGCTGTCGGTGACAAGTGCACCGACACTGAAGGCGAACCAGTTCAAGATTACTGGGACAAAGTTCGGGCGGCCATCCTTGGAGCGGCGAAGGTGGTGCTCGGTGAGTCTAAGGGTGGACGCAAATGTGACAAGGAAACTTGGTGGTGGAACGACGCAGTCCTGAGGGAGACCAGGGAGAAGAAAGCCCTCTTTAAAAAGTGGCAAGCGACCGTATCTCCCGAAGACCACGACGCGTACAGGTCTGCCAAGCGCGCAACAAAGAGAGCTGTAGCCAGAGCCAGACGAGACCACTTACAACCTTTGTATGATACGCTGGAGTCGTCTGAGGGGCAGAAGCTCATCTATAAGCTGGCGCGCTCCAGGGTCAATGCGGCACAGGATATATCCAAGTGTCGCTGTGTAAAAGACCCTGAGGGCAACCTGTTAAGCGAAGACCTCGCAGTAAAGGAGAGATGGCGCTCGTACTTCCACGAGCTGTTTAATAAACAGCATAAAGAGGTGCAGCCTCCGGACCTCCCTCCGAATCAGGGACTAGTGCCACCGGTAACGCCTGGAGAAGTCCTTACTGCGCTTCGCCGCATGAAGAATCGGAAAGCTGTCGGACCCGATGGAGTCCCCATCGAAGCCTGGAAGGCGATGGGTCCTCGCGGTGTGGGCATCTTAGTAAACCTTTTTAACCGCATACTCCTCAGCGGGCAGATCCCAAACCAATGGAGACTGAGTATTATTACTCCAGTCTTCAAAGGTAAGGGGTCAGTGCAGGAGTGCGGGAGCTACCGCGGTATAAAGGTGATGTCCCACACCATGAAGATCTACGAGAGGATTATAGACTCTCGGATCCGGCAGGAGTGTACTCTCTCGGAGTGTCAATATGGGTTTCGCCCTGGTCATGGGACCACGGACCCTGTTTTTGCCCAGAGTGTAGGGACGATTTTGGTATTTTATCGATATTCTAAAATGTTGACCAAAGGTCAGTCAAAACAAACTTAATATTTAAATTACGTAATTTCCAAGTTTTATTTCAGTTTTCCTAAAAATCTTGAATACAAATCAAAATGGATAGAAGCTGCAGCAAGAGGACCCGATTGGTCCCCTCTAAAGAGTAGTACAATATGTTCAGCCCACTTTGAGCTGAAATATTTTCTTATATTAAATAAATATAAAAAGTTGATTCCATCAGCAATCCCAACGGTAAACATTCCTGTTGTTCAATCATACGTAAGTATATTTTGATATTGATGACATTCAAAAGTAGTGAACATACTCGTAATTTTTCAATTAAATTTCTTTGCCTTATCTATCTAAATAAACATATATGCACCGTCTTCACGAACTTATTTGTTAGTTTGACAGTTACCGTTTTCAAAATTAGTAGAAAGGTAATCAAACCTTTTATTATTAAATAGTGCCATGCGAAATCCAGGTCGTAATAGGCTAAATGGGCTCATGGATACTGTTACCAGTATCCATGGGCCCATATAACCCATGCCTATCCCTCTTGTAGACTCGGCGTCGATCTGAACATGTGCACTCGGTCACTCGCCTATATTTTTAGTCATATTCAAAAGTGCTCTAACCTCATCGGGGAATTGCAGCACGAGATTTCTCGTCAGGCACCAATGCTGTCAATTCTTCTATTAATAGAAGTGTTTAAGTACCTAGTTTCATTGATTTTCTAAGCATTTTTTCCAATTTTTTTTAGCTGATATCCATGTAGTTATAACTTGTCCTAGTATCCGATATAAACTGAACTGACCAGCTTCAAAAATATGTGTAAACACCACAGAAAATGTTATAATAATTGGTAGGTATAGAAGTGTTATGCGAGCTACGAACGCGAGGCTCAGTCTGGCTGTTCAAACAGCTATTTCATTTTCACCGGCTCAGTCGGAAAACTCGGAAACGTAACTCAGCGACGCGCTGGTCGAGCCAACGGCTAAAAAATGGGTTATTGTAGTGTTTCTAATTGTAAAAACTGTTCAGGAAGGAGAAATTGTGCTTCATAAAAAATTCGTTTCACTGGTGAGTACTATTATTTAGTAAAAACCATAAAATAGTAAAAATAAAAATTATACTGCAATCAATTATAAAAATCCGGAGAATGAGTAATTTACAAATATTTCGACGTACATTGCTTGTTATATAAACAATACGGAGCAATCAACAGCGTTGAGAAGTCGCATTGTATTAAAACGTAAATAATATTTTATCACGTCGTCGATGTATATCGTGGTAGGGCTGAATGTTGTCGCTGTTCCGCACACGTTGAATAGTGATGGGGGTCTATATTGCAGTGTTACGCGACTATCGACTTAATATCTACATTCTCTTCGTCATACTCTTCTTGAACCCTTGTTTAAATACTTAGTGATTCTTTTAATCATTTATTTAGTAATGATAAAGCCTTTACTTTACGTTATCAATAGTGGTTAATATACTTATTATACTAATAATCTAAAACTATACTATGATATAAATATATACATTTTATACTAAAATAAAATAACCTAACCACTCCGGGAGTGCCGACAGAAGTGAAAACTCAATTTATTAATAATTTATTTATCTAGTCGCGTTGGTACATGCATATATGCACACACTATAGCTGCGTATCGTAACGGGGAGTAGCGAGTCCAAATTTATCTCATCTAAAAAATTGCGTACCGCGCTAAAAGAAGTTTTTCCTTCAAAAATTGACCGGGATCGACGTAAAGACGATGATGATGAAAAATAAATCTACACTGAAAGAGTCCTAATTGATTACACAGCATTATTTAATAAGACCTGTAGATGACCGGAATCAACGTTAGATGATGATGATGATTATGGTAGCGAGTCCAGAGATTTTATCTCATCTAAAAATATGCGTACCGCGCTAAAAGAAGTTTTTCCTTCAAAAATTGACCGGGATCGACGAAAAGATGATGATGATAAAAAATAATTCTACACTGAAAGAGTCCTAATTGATTACACAGCATTATTTAATAAGTGTTCGGTAAACGATCACTGAGGTACGCAACTTCCACTATGGCTGGTCGTCGGATGGGTGACCACTTTGTGGCATTTACATTTGCGAGCGTTTCCGTGCTTCGGAAGGCACGTTAAGCCGTTGGTCCCGGTTGCCAGTAAAATGGCAGTCGTTAAGCCTGGTTGAAGGCCTTATAGGCGGCTTAATAAATTTCAACAGCTGGTAGCCACAACCTGCGTCTGTCTATTTAAACACGGCAATGGGCTCACCACCTATTACGTGGGACAGAAATCCACACGGTGAAAAGTGGGCATATAATATGCCTCTGCCACCCCTTCGGGGATTAGGCGTGATGGATATTTAATAAGACCTGTAGATGACCGGAATCAACGTTTGATGATGATGATGATTATGGTCGCGAGTCCAGAGATTTTATCTCATCTAAAAATATGCGTACCGCGCTAAAAGAAGTTTTTCCTTCAAAAATTAACCGGGATCGATGTAAAGATGATGATGATAAAAAATAATTCTACACTGAAAGAGTCCTAATTGATTACACAGCATTATTTAATAAGACCTGTAGATGACCGGAATCAACGTTAGATGATGATGATGATTATGGTCACGAGTCCAGAGATTTTATCTCATCTAAAAATATGCGTACCGCGCTAAAAGAAGTTTTTCCTTCAAAAATTGACCGGGATCGACGTAAAGATGATGATGATAAAAATAATTCTACACTGAAAGAGTCCTAATTGATTACACAGCATTATTTAATAAGACCTGTAGATGACCGGAATCAACGTTTGATGATGATGATGATTATGGTCGCGAGTCCAGAGATTTTATCTCATCTAAAAATATGCGTACCGCGCTAAAAGAAGTTTTTCCTTCAAAAATTGACCGGGATCGACGTAAAGATGATGATGATAAAAAATAATTCTACACTGAAAGAGTCCTAATTGATTACACAGCATTATTTAATAAGACCTGTAGATGACCGGAATCAACGTTAGATGATGATGATGATTATGGCCGCGAGTCCAGAGATTTTATCTCATCTAAAAATATGCGTACCGCGCTAAAAGAAGTTTTTCCTTCAAAAATTGACCGGGATCGACGTAAAGATGATGATGATAAAAAATAATTCTACACTGAAAGAGTCCTAATTGATTACACAGCATTATTTAATAAGACCTGTAGATGACCAGAATCAACGTTTGATGATGATGATGATTATGGTCGCGAGTCCAGAGATTTTATCTCATCTAAAAATATGCGTACCGCGCTAAAAGAAGTTTTTCCTTCAAAAATTGACCGGGATCGACGTAAAGATGATGATGATAAAAAATAATTCTACACTGAAAGAGTCCTAATTGATTACACAGCATTATTTAATAAGACCTGTAGATGACCGGAATCAACGTTAGATGATGATGATGATTATGGTCGCGAGTCCAGAGATTTTATCTCATCTAAAAATATGCGTACCGCGCTAAAAGAAGTTTTTCCTTCAAAAATTGACCGGGATCGACGTAAAGATGACGATGATAAAAAATAATTCTACACTGAAAGAGTCCTAATTGATTACACAGCATTATTTAATAAGACCTGTAGATGACCGGAATCAACGTTTGATGATGATGATGATTATGGTCGCGAGTCCAGAGATTTTATCTCATCTAAAAATATGCGTACCGCGCTAAAAGAAGTTTTTCCTTCAAAAATTGACCGGGATCGACGTAAAGATGATGATGATAAAAAATAATTCTACACTGAAAGAGTCCTAATTGATTACACAGCATTATTTAATAAGACCTGTAGATGACCGGAATCAACGTTAGATGATGATGATGATTATGGTCGCGAGTCCAGAGATTTTATCTCATCTAAAAATATGCGTACCGCACTAAAAGAAGTTTTTCCTTCAAAAATTGACCGGGATCGAAGTAAAGATGATGATGATAAAAAATCTTACGCTTTTTCGATCAGGACACGTGACCCTGACGGACACGTGACCCTGACGCGAGTTTAAGATTTTATACCCATTACAGAAAGTGCTCAACGCCGCTAAAGAAGTTTTCACTTCAAAAATATAACTGAATATAAATTAAATGAGTATATAATTAATAGCTAATTTAACTTTTTTTGAAATTTTGTGTAATATTCTCATTCTGTGTTAACATTTTTTATTTTTCCTAAAGATCCGTATGTCAAGGATAAATGGATTTTAGCAACGATTTTAGTGAACGGGATAACTTCTCTACGCGGGCGAAGCCGCGGGCGTCAATTAGTATAAAATAAAGTAAATGTATTGCTAAATGTCACGTCAAAGAAAAACAATTATACAAATTACAAAAAAAAATATTACGATGATAATATATATAAGGTATCCACTCCATTATTGGGGCACGGACTAGGACCTAGGACTGAGGACTTGACATCGACCAACGACTAGACTGGACTAAAACAAAATAATAAATACTGAAGAGTAGGCTGTATGGACTAAGTTTCCTTTGCCTGCCCAAGATGGGCGAAGACAACTAAAAATATTAAACCGGCCATAAACTGATCAGGCATTCCAGGCTGTCTACGCATTCAGGCTATTCTCTGCACTACTACATACAAAGTTAATCCCCACACCAATGAATGTTCATCACACAGACATTAAAGGCACGACACAGAGCAATGAATCAATATTACTAGCGCCAGGCATTCAGCTTGCATGTGTCCATTGGCTCTCACACATAAATAATTTTCTAGGAACTTATCAGTTAGGTAATTGAAAAGTAAAAGCAATATGATTCTATGTTTATTAGCCTAGGCGGTTGTGTTGTAATTCATATTTATAAATTTCATTTGACAAAATGGTAGATTTCCCCTTGCCGAGTGACCATTACACTTTTTCTTATTAATTATGCCAGTGATCATCGCTCTCTTATTTATCGTGTATCAATTTACGTCACGCCATGTGTCTAGTTTGATTTGTGACAGTCTACGATCACAGCTAACAACAAAAACAACTAACCCACGGTTCGCAAAGTCCGTCAACCTTAGCTATAATTGGAACTCATATTTGTTCAAATTAGGTACAACCACTTTTGTAGTTGACTGTTCTAGATAGATTAATGTAATTTCAGTTATGTAGGTGTATGGTATTGATTCGAAGTGAGAAATTGCAGAATAATCACTATCCTTACACTGATAACTGCGCTAACATCTCGTATCGTAGCCAAAACTGTCATGATATAAATTCTAAAACGGATCAAGAATACATAATACAAACCGTTCATTGACCTTAGTAGATACGCATGGGTGGGAAAGAGACGAAACGAGTTTAGTAACATGAACATTGAACATGCGACGCGCGTGAAGTGAGTAGTGAATAAAGTTGTATCACACCGTGACTTGAGAGTGCAGGAACTAACGTGCGTTGCGTGTGGTGAATAAGGAAAGATGAATTTTTCTATTGCAGAATTAGCTTTAATTGCTCTAGCTCTAGATGAGGAGGAGGCTATGGCCGTCAGGAGGAAAAGACGACTTGCTGTAAGTAAATCATGGCCTATATATGATGGAACGAACAAGGGACAAGTAGGGGGACTTACTCACTAACTACATGTCGATAAATCACACGTTTAATAGGTATTCTTATTCTATTAACAATCTTGATACTAGTGATAATCTTATCAAGCGTAATTTTTTTTCTAGAACGAAAAAGACTTGAGCGTTGTTGGTAAAAAGTAATAATTAGGTACTATATTCTCATTTAATTGAAATCTATAACTGCGTCAAATCGAACATCACCATTACCTGTATGGGTCTGACAAACATTTTTTTTACTTTTTATGCCAAATAAATCTTCAAAAAAAATACGAAAGGAACTAACCGTGTTTTTACTTTTTTCATATCTTAAAAAATGGTTGAGGTATTTACGATCAAAGTGCGTATTTCCGTCAAGGTATTTAACGACGCGGCCCGCGGACGTTAGCCTAGCCGAAGACGTCACAGCCTTGCCCATTCGCCCGATACGGCAGTCGCGCTCTCGCTCTCGTTCGCACTACGCACGCTGCGCAGTAAAAATCAAAATAAGAAAGTTATCTGTGATAAAAAATGGAAATAAATCAAGTAAGGAAATACTGCATTGTGCCTTACTGCTTCAATTCAACGGTTAAAACACCTGATAAACGCTTTTTTTATGTGCCTTTGGACCCAAAAATAAGGAAAAAGTGGATGACAGCCGTAAAAAGAGTTGATTCAATAGGCCCTAAAACTAAAGCGCATTGCTGTGAGGACCATTTCGATGTAAGTATTTGTTTGTTTAATAGTCCTTGTTTATCTTGCACGTTTTTTATCCCCGAAGGGATGGCAGAGGCATATTATACACATTTCACCGTGAGTTCAAAGAATATTATAAATAAGTAAAATATGGGAATGCTGGTTGACTAGTATAACTTGACTTGAGTTGTCACGCTCAAGGTCACTCGATTGTCGTTATTTATCTTTGTCTATCTTGGGCAGGCAAAGGAACTTAGTCCATACAGCCTTGTCTTTAGTATAGAAATTTTTCAGTTATTTTAATTTAGGCCTGTCCAGTCCTTTTGTCGGTGACAAGTCCAGTCCTAAGTCCTTGTCTTATTGACGTGTTAGAAGCCTTATTGAGGTTTTTAGTGGAATTTGCGCAGCAAGATGTAAAGTTGTAAAGCACTGCAATATATCACGGTCTGTCACAATATAACGTTTACACAACTAACTGTATTGGTGGGCCGCAAAATAATACAATATTGAAATATTTTCTTACCTATCAAACTCCTTTGTTTTGTGGTAAACATTATTTTAAACGATAGACGACCTTTTAGGTTACACATTGTTTTTTTTTAGTACTTATTAATATGTTTTTAAAATTATTTATTTTTGTTTTAGGTGGAAAATGACATGGAAAACTATATTAAGTATAAACTAGTTGGGGGTAAACTTAAACTCAAGCAAGGCGTAGTGCCTCATAAGTTTGCGTGTCACAAACAAACAGTTGAAAAACATAAGCGCTCTGTTTTAAAAATAGTTAAAATTGAAACACTGACAACTTCTTCAAGTGAATGTACTGCGTCTACTTCACATGACGTTGACAAAATGTATATTGTAGATTCCAATTCCATTCCTCGCGTCCAATATATTGGGAATGACCACCCCTTAAAAGATGGGACAAGAGATGAAAATCTAAGAAATACCACTAAAGATGTTTTAAAAACAAAACACACAAAAAAGAAAGTAAATTTAAGGAACAATCATAAAAGTACTGAAGCCCATATAAAACATTTTCATTTGCCATCTCCGAAAAAAAAACAATACCAACACAAGAAAAAAAAGCCGCTTCACAATAATCCATCGACTTCCAGTTTTGAAGAATCTTTGATATCAGCAAAGCAAAGCACTTACAGTGATTACTACGATGTATTAGATGAAACAGACATTACCCATTCTGAGGCTGATTTCGATAAAGAGGTAATAGGTACTAAATTAAACGCATACTTTCAGTTATGTTTAAGTTCTATCCACTTTTGGCAGATAGTTGGACTGACCTTTTAGAAAATTGTCTTCCATTCTACACACTACACTTTTCACTTTAGTGTAATCAGATTTATAGAATATTCATTCAATTCGTTTTATTTCATGAGTTACTCATTAGCTAAAATTACGAGCTTCACGCGATTAGAAGTTTTGGTAGTTTTATTTCCTTAAATTCTTTCGCTAATTCATCATGCGAGTTGATGACGAGTCGAATCAACTCGAATTGCGATTCGAATCAAGAGTCATATTGAATGATTCGAATTGTAATATATTAAATTCTTCACATGGTGGTATAACGGGTAGGTCCGTAAAACTCGGCGCACGAGTTTGACTCTCACTGGACCGGTATTAATATTTTCATCTAATAACAAAAAAAAATAGCAGATATTTGAAAAACAATTTTTTAAAGCAACATATTTGCAAGAGCACCGACGCCAGAGTGGAAAGAAAAGTACTCGTGATGGACGCGCAAGCAGTGCAATGCTGTGGACTGCCATTCAGGATAGTGAATGGGCCCCTTTAACGCTCTAAGCAAAGGTCATCGATCGAGTGGCGCACGTGGCTGCTGTGACGTCACTGTGACGGTCGCCGCCATTAATTCACCGTTGGCGTCGGCAGCTATAAGGCGCATAGTGTGTTGTTTGGTTACTTGTTATTTAGTATTTGATTTGTGTGTAATTCCGCGGACTCTTTCTGTAAACGATCACTGCGCTAAGCAACTTTCTTTTTTTCTTTACTATGGCTGGTAATCGGATGGGTGACCACTTTGTGGTATTTACATTTGCGAGCGTTTTCGTGCTTCAGAAGGCACATCAAGCCGTTGGTCCCGGTTGCCAGTAACATGGCAGTCGTTAAGCCCAATTGAAGGTCTTATGGGCGGCTTAAAACAGCAAGTCGCCACAACCTGCACCTGTTCATTTCAACACTGCAATGGGCTCACCACCTGTTACGTGAAACAAAAGTGCATACGGTGAAATGTGGGCGTATAGTATGCCTCTGCCTACCCTTCGGGAATAAAGGCGTGACAATATGTCTATGTTCCAAACATTTTAGTGAGAATCAATTTCGAAACTTGCCAAATGACGTAGGTCCATATTCAAGAACGTTTCTCAATACTCAATCGACGCTTAAGAGTAGATTTTATAAGGCAAAATCTAGCCTCAAGCGTTGATTGGGTATTGAGAAACGTTCTGGAATACGGACCGTAGACTATGAATGGGCAGTACCAACGCTGAATTTACCACATATACATTAGTCATAACATTCTCCTTTCTGATTCAAAGTAAATAGATTACAATAAACTTTATTACACACAAATAAAAAAAAATCATACTAAGGGAACTATGTTAAAATATCTGTTTCGACGAAAAATATAAAACACACCGTAACCTTTTTAGAAAATACGATTTTCATTAATGTGCCAGTCCCCAATAGATAATCATATACTTTTAAAACAATAAATAAAAGCTGTAAAGCCGAAAAAGTAAGCAATTAAGTATTAGATTGTATTACCTAACCAAAAAATGCTGTGCCCAAATTGTTGAAACGGCATGTAGTTACTACTAGTGATTCTATGAACCGTAGACTTCGGAATATTTTTATTTTTTTTGCTTTTTATCGATTTAAAAAAAAAACATTGCTTTTTTTTTGTTTTGAACGCTCTTGCCAACCACTACGAGACCATTTCCCCTCCCCTGCCTCTATTTCCTCCATTATCGAAAAACCCCGTCGCTACAAGTTTTTGTCTACATAAAGGTTTGTCCATGCTAAGTTGCATGCAAATCCGATGAAAAATTAGACTGAATGAATGGACGGACGGACATCAATAGCATTTTTCCCGTACCAGTAGAGTTAAAACGGAGACTTTCGTCGCTCGCTACGCTCGCCTGCTCAGTCAAATAATATTAAATTGTACTAAAAACAATACTGTAGATTATAGTAATTTATTTCATAAAATATCTATTTTATTTACATATAACTGAGTGAGAACATAAAATATCGATGTCAACATAACGCTGTCACTGTCACCTACAGCGACATGCAGGACATGCTAAGCGGCTTTCTCTGTGTTAGTAAATGTGTATATTTTAGATTTTATTGTATTATTTATATGTGTGAGTGCGTAGTCGACAAATTGCGACGCGACGGGCGAGACGCTTGGGTTTAATGCGCCCTAGGACGATTTAACCAATGGACGCACTGCGCTATCTTACCGTTTGCGCCTATACCCCGCTTGTCATTTGCTAAGCATTTTCAGCTAAGTCGCTGTTCCGCGGACTCAGTCTATCAGTACACGTTTGGAGGGTAATTTATAAAGAAAAAATGACGAAATGTGCTGTGAAATGGTGTGAAAGTTATAGCGGTCGAACAACTAATGTTTCTTTTCACTCGTAAGTAAAATTTTATATCATTTACATAACTAATTTTACCAAAAAAACATTAATTATGAAAACATACCAGCAACTTAATCGGCCTATATTCAATATACTTTGATTCTCTATAAACATTTTACAAAGAGTTACCATCTCAAATTAGCCGAATAATATTGCGTCAAATTCGTATTGCATACCTACAATCCGAGGTTTTGACTTTGTCGATAATAGTATCGATAAAAACGAATGAATCATTAATGTTATAATGAATAATTATTAAAGTAATTTTGAAAAAGTATCAAATATGGTAGTTTCCGTACACTGTTCAACAAACGAAATAATATTATATTAAATTGTTGAAATTTTAAAAACATGTCGGATTTTGTGTATTCTTAGATAAAGATTTTAGTTTTTTTTGAACTTACCTTCTTGTACTACAGATTTCCACTAGACCCTACAAGAAAGAGAAAGTGGGTAGCTGCGATTCGTAGAGAGGATTCGTGGATTCCAAGAAAACATAGTCAAATATGTAGTTTACATTTTGAACAGAATGCTTTTAATAAAAATTGCAATAAACAAAAAAAACTGCATAAAAATGCCGTTCCGACTTTGTACTTACCGGTGCTTACGTATGTAAGTATAAAATTAAAACATTATTATTTCACCTATTTTGTCTATTTTATGATTTCATACTTTCATAATTTATTGAGTAAGTTTCGCGTCCAGTGGTTAAATCGTCCTAGGACCGATCTCGCTTTTCATTTATCTGTGGTGGACACATATTACTGTATTTGTTTTTTGGGACCAATCCCACCCACATTCCCATTACTGTGGATCTACAGCAATGACCAAAACACCAGAAAAGTTACACCGAGCTCGATCTCGGTGATGTCCCAGGAGAAGTTAGCATGTCTTGGAACCCGCAACGAAATTAATCAGAAGATAATGTGAGGAAGTAAGAAAAGAACGTAATGCCTCTTCCCTCCTTTGCAAAGCGGGAGACCTGTAAAGCAACTAGGTGTAAATCCTATAGAAATAGGGAAGCACCACGGTAATAGTATATTACGGGTCCTATGTGAGCTATGTTTGATTCCAGTAATATGTATGGCAGAAACGTTTAAAAGCACGAAAATTTACCCTCGATGCCACGAGATCCGCATAGTAAACTACTCCCGACGTTACTTGTAAACAATTAAGCATATTATATCGCTCATTTTGCCAAATGCTACACTCCCAAAGTATATGATGGGCGGTCTGATCATATTTGGCGTCAGCAGTTGAACACTGTCAGAACGGTGACTCAACCAGCTTAAACGAATGTTATTTGCTCCTAAAGTTACCATGTCCCGTAAGAAATTGCGCAACACAGTGATCAACCTCCAGCCAGGACATTCCCAGGCGTTCACGAACGTCTGAGAAAAACTGGTAGAAGTGGCGCCCTTTGATGGAAGTGTTCCAACGCAGCTGCCATTCGTCTTCACGTACATTATCACGATACAGTCTGGCAATTCTATGGCGATCTCTTTCTAACAAAAACTTATCATCCATGCCATCCTTAGCCGAATAGTAGAAAGCCGCGCGTCTCTGAATTTCGAGATCAACCGGGAGGACCCCTGCCATCACCGGCAGAGCCTCCGTGCTAACCGTCCTGTAGGCCTTGCATAAAAATATCAATGCAAGGCGTTGACTTTGCAGTAACTTTAAACGTGCAGCACCAATAGTAGCCTTATCTGCCCATACCGGCGCCCCGTAACACATACAGCCTAGATAAGTGGCCCCGTAAATGACCTTCAGTGTTTTGAACGAAAGTCCCCATGTAGCAGTAGATATTCTCGACAACGCATAAAAGCTATTTTTAGCCTTTTCACCTACAGTTTTTATGTGCTCAACGAATGCAAAATTTCTCTCTAAAATCAATCCTAAATAGCAAACCTAAGTTTTATTTTTAATGTAAACGTTATTGAATTTAATGCGCGGTGGTACTTTCAAACTACCTTTCAAAAGCAACTGAAATGTTTTGTTGGGTGCAAAAAATAACCTGTGTCGTACGCCCCACTCCGCAACGACGCGCAAACACGTGTGGGCCAAGCTCTCGAGTCCCGCACGAGTATTCGACTGAACGAGCAACATACCGTCACCGGCGTATCCTGTCATTGAACAGCCCTCCGGTAATGGTAAACTGAAAAAGTCATCAAATCCTAAGTTCCACAAGTGTGGACCTAGCACAGACCCCTGAGGACAGCCTATTGTTAACGTTTTGGTAGCAGAATAATGACCTAATTTTAAAGTTGTTGTACCTTGTGAAAAATATGAATAAAAAAGAGAGTAAATATTTCTATAGCAACCGCGAGACTTTAATTTCATTAATAGCATTGGCCACCAAGCGTTATCGAAAGCCCCGGAAATATCTAGGAAGATGGCCAGCACATATTGATAAACCGACGAGGTGACAGTCTCTCGCACTGATATCGCTGCGTCAATAGTAGATTTTCCTACATATCACTGTATGTTTCTAGTCTGTACAAATCAGAAATACCCCTTCTAACTATTAGCTCTCTTGCAGTGCATGAACATAATATGTTTTGTTTTGTTCTCTAGGTAAATGACTCTCCATGTAGCTCTACGGCGATACGCCCAGAACAGACACAGGATGAGTCACCCTTCGAGTTGCCAAAGGTAAGGGTTATTGAGAAATAGCTGTCAGCTTTAAAACCATTTATGTTTGTTAAAGCAATTCAAATCGGGAATTTATTTTCTGCAGGCATCTGATATCATCGCTAATGTGTACGCTTATCTAAAAAATGAGTACGAGACCTTGAAGAGCTCCCTCGGTGACAGTTGCGACCTCAGACCCCTGGCAGACATCCTTCAGCGAACTGCTCAAGCAACTGGCGTTGGTCAACAGACTGTTATCAGAGTTTTGAGGAAAAGAAAACGATCACAAGGCTCAGCGCATGAGGCTACTCCAGAAAAACGACCAAAAGTTTCCAAAAATGTAATCGATGAGGTTTATAATAGGTATATACTACTTTTGAACTTTTCCAAACCGCCTTTAAATTCTTCAACTTGGCTTTACGACTGCAATGTTGGCAGAAGTGGGATATCACCCGCACTCCCTGACGACGACACCGCGTAAGCGGATAATTAAAGTCTGTCGCGGACCCTTGGGCTATTCTTCCGAAGACCTGAACTCCTGGCCATAGGCAGATAGAAGGGCACCGTTTTAGTCGGTAGTAGTCCGGCATAACATTCATGAGGATACCCACACGTATAAAAAAGTAATCTAGGTGTAGTAAGTTTGCAGAACACAGAGCAAGTGGGACTACGGACGCTAGTGCTTTGTTACGCCGTCCATTCTTCTTTCTTATTTATTGTCTTTTCTTCTTTACAGGAAACATTATAATTTCTTAATAGTAGTCGCCCATTGATCGGAATACGACTATATTTCATTATAAACTTTACTATATTTCATTATAAAGTTTTCATTATAAACTTAGTCGTCGGGTCATAAACATTTCCCACTTAGCAAAGTATTAATATCTTTCGCGCTTTTGAGACTCCTTACTCTATATATTTCATACAACCGAACCAAGCGTGCCAGAGGGCGTCACCCTTTATACTCATACGATTACACTAATTACTACAGACGATTGGCAGGCAACTGACAGGCCGCGAATATTATTATTTGCCTGCAGCTGTACGTAAACTTGCCACGCGGTATTATAGTATGAGATTCGGCTGCAAAATCTCTACGTTCATCGCGTAGTTAATCAAATTCACATTTTTACATACATTTATGATTAGGAGAATACATTGATAACAGGGTGCCAGTCAATAAGTGGCCGCAAGTAATTTTAATTATATTAATGTTAATTAATTTGCCAAAAAAATTTCGTTCAATTATTTTTAAAATAAAATACCATCCACATCATAGCAATGTTTGTAAAGATTTCGAAAATCGATGGGTGCCGTTGCACACTCGGCCGCAACTACTTCGCAGCCAGGTGTAAACAGGTAATAATAATAATAATATATTAAATAATAAATAAAAGAAAATCGGTGTAAATAGGATAGCCTGTGTCAGCTGTGCGAGTATTTGAAGCCATTGCGCATGCGTCAATAGAAAGGTTTCTCAGTCAGCGACGCAAACAGTAGTAGGTCGTTTTGGAGCTTACACAACGTTGTTGTTATTATTTATTTAATCAATCTTTCAAGTTGAATAAATAAATAATTATAATTATTACGTTGATAAAGGTTATATCAACATTTTAGATTGAGGAGGAGACGCTGTCCCTGATGTCAGAATGCCTGGCGTCTGGTAGAGTCCCGCGGCAATGGAAGACGGGGAAGCTCGTGCTTCTTGAAAGCACGGGCGCCCAGCCGAATCGCGGACACCGGGACTCCAGGTAGCCCTCGAAAAATCTGAGGCTGTGTTCTTCCACGGACCTCAGCGAGGGCCTTCTCGATGCTTCCAAATTGTGGGGAGCGGTTGCTAAAACCATAAAATATTTGGGTCTTGTTCTCGTCAACCGATGGGGCTTCACTGAGCATTTTCGGCTATTGGCTCCAAAGTTGATCCAATACGCCGGAAGGCTCGCGAGACTGCACCCCAATACCGGGGGGCCGGGTAGTACGTGCCGTCGTCTCTAAGACGGTATAGTGCGTTCCAAGGCGCTCTACTGAGCACCTATTCCTTCCAATATAGTGCTGCTGCGCAGACTGCAGCGGACATTAGCGCAGAGGGCGGCGCGGGCGTATCGCACCGTTTCTTATGAGGCGGCGTGCCTTATAGGTGGGAGCCTCCCGTGGGATCTCGAGGCTGGAGTCCTACGACGCGTGTATGTCGAGGGCGTCCTAGTGCGACAAACTGGAGGTCGGCCGCTTCCGGAGGTGATCGATCGCTGGAGACAGGCGGCTCGCGATGATCTCTTCTGGAAGTGGGCCGATAGACTGGGGAGCCCCACCGCGAGCGCACGGCTCGTCGGGGCTATCCGGCCCGTCCTACGGCAGTGGGTAGAGCACGGTACTCCGACGTACCACCTCACTCAGCTTCTCACAGGTCATGACTGTTTTGCCAAATACCTGGGAGGTGGCGGGGGTGGAGCCGGATCCCGTGTGCCGTCACTGCCCAAGTGGGGTCGTGGACACGGCGGAGCATACGCTCGCCGTATGTGCGGCTTGGGACGGGCCTCACAATGCCCTCAGGGGCATTGTTGGGATGGATTTGTCGCTGCCAGCCGTGGTGCAAGCCATGGCCGGCAGCCGACAATGCTGGGCCGCCGTCGCCTTCTTCGTCAGCGAGGTGATGGCGGCAAAAAGAGAGGAGCTGCGTGTTCGGGAGCGAGCAGGACGCACGCTCCCGTCCCGCCGGCAATCGCGAGGGCGGCACCGGGTGGAGTCCCGGCTCGCCGCAGACTAGTTTATGGCCGTGGGCGGAAGGTCGGGGGACCCCGTTCACAATGGCCTTCAGGCGGCTGGCACCCCTCGTGTCCCGGGGTGCCTTCAAGTGCCCGTTCGATCGCTCTCCACCCCTCTGTTCTCACAGGGACGTTTGGGGACGGCTCGATGCGGGCACAAACTAATCTCCTCCGGGAGATCGTGGGGGGCAGCACATCTGACCCCCCGAGGAGAGCCTCATCTTGGAGCATTCCCTTAGCCGGGTCGCAGTGAATAGCCCTCAGGCCTATCCTTCGACCCGGTTGGGAAGGAGACGGAACACCGCGGGGTTTAGTGGGTAGGACGGCCCCCAAAGGACCGGGAGTCCCACACACCATTCCTGCTGCCCCCGCAGTAGGAATGACGGAGCGTAAACGCACTCCTCGTGACAAAAAAAAATCAACATTTTAGAAAAATGAAGAAGTGTTTTTTGTGTAGTAAAACTAACAATGTGCTGTATTTCAATAAAACATCTTTTAAAAAGTGTTTTTCTGCGTTAATGTTCCGTCGTTAAAAAAATATAGATATTTGGATATTGTAACCAAAAATGTTAAAAAAATTTTACTTGTGTTTTTTTTTCTGAGAACTTTTTCCATTGACACATGCGCAATGGCTTCAAATACTCGCACAGCTGACACAGGCTATCCTCTTTTAACAAGTGGCGTTGCGCGCTTACTCTCTTTCACTTTAACTCGAATACCTCGAGTGTTTAACAGCTCGCGCTACTTTTTATTCCGGGAAGAAGTTCCTGTGGGAAACGGGAAAGGGAAAACTTCTCTACGCGGGCGTCAACTAGTTTAATATAAAAAACATGCGTATACGTCATGAACGTATAAATACACCAAACTATTACCTGTTTACACCTGGCTGCGAAGTAGTTGCGGCCGAGTGTGCAACGGCACCCATCGATTTTCGAATTCTTTACAAACATTGCTATGATGTGGACGGTATTTTATTTAAAAAATAAGTGAACGAATATTTTTTTGGCAAATTAATTAACATTAATTTAATTAAAATTACTTGCGGCCACTTATTGACTGGCACCCTGTTATCAATGTATTCTCCTAATCATAAATGTATGAAAAAATGTGAATTTGATTAACTACGCGATGAACGTAGAGATTTTGCAGCCGGATCTTAGGGCCGTATTTTAGAACGTTACTCAAGAAACACTTGAGAGTAGTTTTTGTAAGGCAAAACTAGCCTCAAGCGTTTCTTGAGTATTGAGTAACGTTCTAAAATACGGCCCTTAGACTATTATTATTATGTTCGTAGCGACTGACGCGAGCGAAAGGGAGCAAGCAATATTCCTTGCTCTGTGATATTTCCCTATGTCTGTCTCGCTTTCGTTTACCATGGAGCCGATTAGTGAGGAGCGTAACAATAAAACCAGAGTACACAGATAAGAGAAGTGAAAGTTCATTACGACATTTTTTTTACAGCTGCAAAATTACTTTCATACGTCGAAGAAAGAGAGAAGTTTCACTTCGAAACAACATGACGCGTAACCGAAAATCGTGACGATATTTTTTAAAACTATAAATTTTCTCTCAACTTCGATAAAGAAGTTTTACTTCAATAAATTATTGATGTCGTATCTTGTCCATAAAGCTTAACGCGTTAATAAAGTATTAATTGTAAACTATATTTACGTGTTTTATGTATTTTTAATTTAGTGACTACAAGATATTAAATTAAATATACTTAAGTATAGTGTAAAATATAATAATAATAAAAATGTTTACTATATATACAAACACAGAAAGTTAAGTTCAGGAAAAAATGTCCCACAAATAAAAACTTCTTCAAATCATGAATTTTCATCAAATGTTAGAAAACTATCCATAGCGCAACGAGTAGCACCTAACACTTGAAAGTATTTATTTTGCTGCAGTAATCACATTCATAGAAAAACTATCACGTAGGTACTCCAATTAGAATGTGGTAACGATAAATCAACCTTGGCCGAACACTCAGTTCATATCGCGTTTAGTATTCCATCTATACTAATATCTAAAGCTGAAGAGTTTGTTTGGTTCAACGAGCTAATCTCAGGAACTACTGGTCAGATTTGAATAAATATTTTTATGTTGGATAGCCCATTTATCGAGGAAGGCTATATATATATCATTACGCTACTACCGTGGAGAGTGGAGTATTAATCATAAATGTCGACAAATCGGTAAATATTTATACATTATTGTAGTATTTATAAGCGACGGGATTTAATAGGTGCGTCAGGAGTTCGTAATATGTCACGAGCGAAGCGGTGGGGGTCACCTGTTTTATAAAACTAAAGCTTTATGCACTTCTGCATATAGACTTCTACTGTGTGAAATTACACGATTTTCCAACCATCATAGGTTTCGCTTCATGCATTAATATATAGATATTTGGTATTTAAACAGTTCTGTCGAAGAATACTCAAGCAGTGAAAGCGCAGACGAGAATCAACTCGAAGATGACAACAAAACAGAAGTCGACGTAGGCGGGTGAGAGCTTTAGTACTTAAATAAATAAATAAAGTAACACATATGAACATCAAGATTATTACGTCTGCAATTAAATTTATTGCCATATGCGCGAGGCAATATGTAGAACCTGTGAGAAAAGGACCTGGCAATCAAAGTCACGGCCACTCTTTTCCAATCGCCAATAATTACCTGTTTTGTTTACTCGATATATGTACCAAGTAAGATGCTGCAAGTGTTACATAGATTCATCAAGCTTTCTCTTCTGCCACAACGCATTTCCAGGTATTGTCAAACGGTACCTGGATTTGGAGCCTAGGATCTTTTATTCGGTATTGTTTGGAGCGACTGCCGTCTGATCTCCCAACCTTTGAGAGCGCCTGCGTCGTTGCCTCGTCCTTTAGTCAGCAGGTGCACCGCTAGCTGGTGAGGTCACTTGAAACGTGGAAATCTTGATGGGCTACATCCTACTTGAATTCAATGTTACTGTTGTCAGACAAACAGAGCAAGTGGACCCTGTAATAGAAACATTGAAAATAGAACTTAAGGAAGAACATGAGGACCACAGTGAAGCCGTGAAGGAGGTCATAAGGCAAGATCCGGTTCTGCTTTGGTTACATGAGTGAGTGCTTGTTTCTGTACTATCAAATGAATCTGTACTAAAATTTTGGAGCTGTCAACTTGGACAAAGAGGCCTCGCTTCCAGGTCCCACGGAGGGGTCTCGGCTAAGAGTCATGCTGCTTCCACGGAGATCATGCCATTCACTTTAATCACCCTGACAGCCATCGTCTTCAACTGGCTATGTCAAATATCCACGTTGTCGGCCGTCAGGTTTTCTGTCCATATGGAGCCAGATGTCCCATATAGAGCTATTTAAAAACTATTATAAACCTAAATTAAGTTTTCAAGGCGCTCTATGCCTTGTAGCGGGAAGTCTCCGGCGGGTGTATGCCGAGGGCGTCCTGGTGCAATGGAGTGGAGGTCGGCCGCTTCCGGAGGAAATTTGGCTCGAAGTGGGCATGAGCTAATCTTTTGAGCTAGATAGCGTTTTGTATATGTCGCACAATAATTATTTGTGATGGAATCGCCTATATTATTAGTTGAATACCTCCTCACACTGACTGTACTATTGTCCCCCGCAGCGCCCCCCCTGCCGCGCCTCCAACACTCGTGCAGGTGAAGGTGGAGCCGCCCGACGAGCAGTCTACCGACCGGTGAGTCTCACCTATTTAATCAGCCTTCTATTCCAGTGAGATCTCCGGCGCCCAAGCTGCAGCTGCTCACTAACGCACGAGGCAATGACGGAGGCGCCCGTATGGGGTCGGGAGATCACACGGCACTCCCAACTATGCTGAAAATCAAAAGCCGAACCATAGCTGCTGGTGTTGCAAACATCTATAGGTTACGGTGAACACTTTCCATAAGGTGGGCTGTATGCATGTCTGTAACCTATATATTTATTTTATTTTATTTTTAATATTTGTTCATATATCAGCAACATAAATACTTTATCTGTAAAAATTGTCTAATCCTTCGAGCGTCTAATAATAACGGTTCATGAGACCTTCGCCTGGTGACAGACAGACGGACAGCGGAGTCTTGTAATAGGGTCACGTTGTACCAATTGGGTACGGAACCCTAAAATGTATTGCAAATGTATGTTTCGGAGTTTAGGTGATTTCTGTGTATAATATGTATGTAGTTAGAAATATACAAGTATGTTCATCATAGCAAAAGATTTAACTCTTAAATAAAAAGAATATTTTTATTTTATTTATTGCAGTGCAACGCCGATTATGGATGTCTCGATGAGTGAACCGACACACGCTGACGTCAAGAGTGAACCGCCCGGACCCTGAACATGACAAACAGATAGTTTTCTAATCGTTATAAGTTACATTCATGTTAACTTTGTATAATAATAAATAAATGTGATTTACTTTTCATTTTATTCCATTTCATTCCATTTATTTCCATCTGGTAAATAAGAGGTGTAAGCAGCCCAAACAACATCACCTGATAACGGTGCATCTGCTGACTAATAGACTAAGCAACGACGCAGACGCCCAAAATTGAGATGAGATGGGAGGTCAGTAGGCGGTCGCTTCCAACAATGCCGAAAATCAAAAGCCAACCAATAACTGCTCTTGGAGGCCAGGCTCCAAATATAGTTATGGCTTGAAAGCAACTGAGAAAACACAAATATGAATAGAGTAGTGAACAGCTCGTAAGTATACGTTTAAACTGTGTTTGTTTGAGGGAAAGTTGGTGATACATGTTTAATACTCAACCACGCTCCAACCAATTGGACTGAAACTTGGCATACAAATTGCACATACTCTAGAAACACACATAAAGTACTACTACTATTTATCCCGGAAACAAGCACCTGTGGGAAACGGTTACGGGAAACTTCCCACGCGGACGAAACAACGGGCATTAACCAAGTAGGTATTAAAAGTAGATATATGAAATTTGTGTGTGGTATCTTAATCTTAATATTATAAATGCGAAAGTTTGTATGGATGTTTGTTACTCTTACACGTAAAAATTACTGAATGGATTTTAATCAAACTTTACAATAATATAGCTTATACATCAGAATAACACATAGGCTACTTCTTATCCCGGGAACAAGTTCCTGTGGGAAACTGGAACGGAAAACTTCTCTACGCGGGCGAAGCCGCGGGCGTCAACTAGTAATTACTATTTCTCTAACACCGTCGGAGCTTATTTGAACCGATAAGAACGGAGAACTCCTCGGTGCTCTTTCACGGACATGAGTGACCAGAAAACCAGGTTTGTCTTCAATTAAATATCCCTGGATGTGGACTCAGATCAGTATTGATCATTACTGGGCACTTTTTCCTGTTTGGGAAGGAATTCCCTTCTTTTCCATTTAGGGGAAAAAAAATAATTTCCGTTTAAAATTGCCAAATATCTAAATAGCTATCGATAATATTTTATAGTTCGTTCGTCAAGCACTAGCGTAAATATAAATCAATGATTTGCTGTAACAGACAGCTGTAATGCAATATTGCTCGCTCCCTAGCTCGCACCCTACTTACTAGAGACGCAATTACTAATAATACCGCGTGCCAAGCTATGTTCGACTGTAGGCGAAAGTCGCATCCAGTAGCGTCGCCCGCCTCCGGCCGATCACTTGCCGTTCGAGATCGCGCATCGTGGAGTAAACTTGTTCATATAATACCAAAAAATGCCTCAATGTGCTGTGGTATGGTGTCACAATTACAGTAAAAAGGTTAATAAACGAAATTCTGAGGTAACATATCACCGGTAAGTAAAAATAATAGAGAATTTTAATAAACCTTGAAACCCAAAACCTCAACAATGCGTGAGCCGCCGGATCGGCACCTATCGGCTTCGTTCGGCTAGTCTCGGCTCGGCACAGCTGCTGTGATCCCTTTTTTTATATTTATTTTATGGCCTGGTTACAAAACCTTTATTTCAACTCAGATTTTTATATTACCTCTACCTACCTATTATGTTTGTCGTTTACGTTTTATTCAAATGTAGTCCTCAAAGTCAGTCTTGCGAGCTCCAGTAAAGTTGTGAAGCGATATTGTAGCTGTCCGTGGAATTAGCGCAGCAGGATGTAAAATCGCATTTCACTGTGATGTCTTTCACTACTTTTTGTACCTATATTAATTTTAGTATTGATGATTTTTAATCTAAGAATTATTATTTACTACTGAATAAATATAGACTTTTAATACATATAGACTGATCTATATTTATTCGGGTTTATATAATATACTTAATATTTTAATTTGCTAAATCACTACATATTATAAAACAAAGTAGCTTATCGCTGTCTGTCCATTTGCATGCTTAGATCTTTAAAACTACGCAACGAATTACGATGCTGTTTTTTTAATAGAGTGTTTTATAATGAAGGTTTTTATGTTTAATTTGTTAAGTTTTTGTATATATTGACTAAATTATAACGATATTTGTAGGGGATGTCGGAAAAATTAAGCCGCCTGGGAGCTTTCAACTAAAACGCTGCCAAAACCCTTTGAGATATAACAAAATAATGTATGGTGCAATTGTGTATCTAATGTAGGTCTACAAAAAAGTCCTCGACGATATATGCCTATCTCTTAAGAATAACTTACTATATCCATTTTAATACTTTCGAAAACCAGCAATTATAAAGTATAAAGTAATTGAAGGCTATTTACACAAATATGCTATTAATCCTTATCATTTTTACTACGTTAGTTGGCTTTAGAATTTCATGAAGATTATTTTGTCCCTTTACACCTTGCAAATTAAATAAATATCTCTTACGAGTTATAGCAAAATCAAAAGCAAAATAATGCATATAGTTAATCAAAAGCATTAGTAATCAAAAGCAAAATAATGCGCAAGGAAATAAATGTCGTATAACCAATTCGACATCGGAGAAGTAATCAACGAATTTGAAAAATGTTCATACATTATTGTGAAATTAATAAACGACGGGGTTAATTGGGTGCCACGGGGTTCGAAGTATGTCACGGGCGAAGCTGGGCGGGTCAGCTAGTTATAAATACTTTTTAATTCAAATTAATAATTTTAGTATTTTAACATTTTTTTCATTAATGAATCTGCAGAAGCGAAAGAAGTATGCATGGATCGTGAAGCTTGGCTATCTGTCCTCTCTGACTACCACGTCAGGGATATAGCGTGAAGATAGTTAGTTATTTCTTACATATGATTATTTTTAACTAATGGACTGTATATTGTGTATAATAATAATTATTTATTTATTTCAATAAATAAGTAAATATTATACCTATCTACGAATCAAACAAGGTTTATGCACTATTTTTGAAAAATAATATACAGCAAGCGTCCGTCATCCGGGAAATTGCCACGCAAATTCCCAGCTGTGGTCTCGGTTTGTCAATGCAATAGTGACGGAAGCCATTGGCTGCCCATATATCGATACCATAGAGTCGACATAAAGTTTGAAACTTAATTCTATATTTATACTGCGAATTCATATTTTAATTTTTTATATTTATATTTATGTTTATCTCAGGTTTCCGAATGATCCTTCTATAAAACATAAGTGGATATTAGCGACAGGGAAGTATGATTGGCTACCGCAAAAACATGATACAATTTGCTCTGACCATTTTGAGCCTGCCAGCTTCATGAAAAGGAGTAGCATTTGCACACGTTTATATCCGGATGCTATTCCAACATTGAAATCTCACCCTATGTTAAACGAGGTAATTATTTACATATTTATGTACAATTTTGTATGTTGAAATATATTGAATATTTTAAGCACTTCACTTGAAACTTACAGATGGCTAAGGAAACCGCACATGTAGCCACTTCATATCAAATTCCACCTGCGAAACGTAAAAAGGTACCTATTTTGTATTTATGTTAAAGAACCAGGAAATTCACACCACTAAACAGTCTTGATTTGAGATGCTGTTCCCCACGTCCAATGTATGGGATGAAGTATTAAATAGGTAAAATTTTGCAATATCGCGATACACTTGTCAATTGATTTGTAACCAGGAATAGATACGTAATTTCATGTTTCTAATTTTGGAAATTACATTTCTCATACACAGTTTATCCCTAACTTTAGCCCCTTAGAAATGGGTGACTGCGTTGTAAGGGGTAACAAATGTAGCCACCCTAAAGTTTCAAGTTCCTAATTGTAAAGGTTTTAGCTGAGCGCTGATAGGTTAGAGTCTCCTCGTAATTTTGTTAATACAGAGTTCTGTCGATAAAAAGCTACTCCATAATTTCATACCACAGCACTATTTGAGGAGACGGTACCTAATTATTATAGACGTGACGTAGGCAACATCACGTCTACCTATAGTAATTAGTGGAATCGTGTGAGTAACGGTGCCGCCCCCTGACGCCCCCCTAGAGTGAGTAAGAGAAAACATCGTGCTTCGTGGTTGATACCTCACTTCAGTACTGCGTCAATTTGTTAGCAAGATGTCAGATTTATATGTATCAGAGTGAGACAACAATATGATGCTTTTTCACTTTGGTCAATTGAAGGAAATCGCACAAGATTGAGCTTTAAGTGTGATGCAAATAGAGTTTAAACTAACACGTACTAATATGACTGGTTAGAAATGCAATGCCATATCATTTGAAATTTGCGCGCGTTTTGAACACGGCAAATTGGCCACTTACAAAACAAGGGCACAAAATTAGAAATGTGTGCATTTTGTAGGTCTTTGTGACGACATTTTTGTCATTTCAAACTACGGTTATACTCACGTGTGAATTTCGGGATAGCCCGACTAGTTTCGGACCTAACGGAGGTCCTTTTTCAAGAGGAGCGTCAAGCTACGTCGGAAGCTGCGCTGGCACTGAAAAGGACCTCCGTTAGGTCCGAAACTAGTCTGGCTATCCCGAAATTAACATGTGAGGATAACCGTAGTTTGTAATAATGAACAACGCTCACGAAAGTTATTATTCTGACATTTTTATCTATCAATAAAATAATACCTATACATAAAATACATAACATAAACATACTGTCACGCCTTTATCCCCGAAGGGGTAGGCAGAGGCGTACTATACGCCCACGTTTCATCGTATGCTTTGCTTTTTTTGTCCCACGTAACAGGTGGTGAGCCCATTGCCGTGTTGAAGTGGACAGGTGCAGATTGTGGCGACCTGCTGTTGAAATTTTTCAGGCCGCGCATAAGGCATTCAACTGGCTTAACGACTGCCATGTTACTGACAACCGGGACCAACGGCTTAACGTGCCTTCCGAAGCACGGAAACGCTCGCAAATATAAATGCCACAAAGTGGTCACCCATCCGTGGACCAGCCATAGTGAAAGTTGCTTAACGCAGTGATCGTTTACAGAACATTACGTCCGCGGGGCCACTAGCGCTTTGTATTAAATAATATATTTACAAACATATGTCTTTTATTATATGTACGTTTACACGTATTTTGGTTTGTTCTCCAGGTAAATGACACTCCATGTAGCTCCATGACCACACACCTAGAACAGACACGCTACGAGCCTCCGCTCCGGTTGCCAGAGGTAAGGTTATACAGATATAACAATGTAGGGCTCCAACTTGCTAAGATGCTGATTTATACTATACTTAATATTATAAAGCTGAAGAGTTTGTTTGTTTATTCCGTTGAACGCGCTAATCACAGTAACTTCTGGTCGGATTTGAAAAATTATTTTTGTGTTAGATAGCCCATTTATCGAGGAAGGCTATAGGCTATATAGCATTACGCTACTACACTGGGGAGCAGAGCAGTAGTCATAAATGTCGACAAATCAGGCAAATTTTTATGCATCATTGTAGAATTTATAAGCGATGAGATTAAATAGGTGCGACGGGAGGTCGAAATATTCCACAGGGTCATCTAGTTCTTAAGTAAAGCGGGACAATACGAGCAAATTCTTGGTATAAAGTCCAGTACCTAAACCCGATAACCATATAACATTAAATTATGCTTAAATAGTTATCAAAGGCTTTTTACAGTGTTGAAAGACAAATTGGATGTAAGGCGTCCCACAAAGATCTCCAGTGCCCAAAGAACCTTACCTGCTAGCGGTGCACCTGTTGACTAACAGCAAAGGTGTCCTCATGGGATTGGGAGATCAGACGGCAGGTGCTCCTAACAATGGAAACATTTTTAAAGCAATTAGTATGCTAACTTCCACATATTTTTTTATTACGAGAAAAAAGATAACTTGCCTAACCAGGGCAATGTTCTAACCGTACCGAAACAAGCTGAAATTCTTCAATATATTTTAATCTTCATTAGCCATCGATCGAGCTACTCTGATTCGGGTCATACTCTTAAATGACGATTAAAATATAGTGAAGAGCTCCTAAAAATGCCGAAAAGCTCCTAGAAGCCATTATGTGAAACCCAGACTTCAAATCCTGGTAGTGTTTGGAAGTCACTAGCAATATGAAAAGTGTTAAAGGTAACTTAATTGGACTTTACTTATCAAGGGCAACGCTTTGACCACGGAGCTACCAAACCGTACCTCTTAAAGCTGTATAATACAAAAAACCAAGTCTGTAATTTATTTTTCTGCAGGCGACTGATGTCATCGCTAACGTGTACGTTTATCTGCTAAACGAGTACGAGACCTTGAAGAAATCCCTCACTACCAGTTGCGACCTCAGGCCCTTAGCTGACATCCTTCAGCGAACTGCTAAAGCAACTGGCGTCACTAAACGAACTGTCATCAGGGTTTTGGGGGAAAGGAAAAAATCACAAGAGTCTATGTCTGAAGCTGCCCCAGAAAAACGACCCAAATATGTCGGGTATGTATGTAAAGATTGACTATTACCTTGATCAGGCCTGGCGGGCCGCGGCGCAACGAATGACGTTGAGCCACTGGTAATGGTCCCGAGGAGCCTTCACCACTTTAATTAACTTTTTTTTTCAATTGGGGGTAGAGACTATTTATAGAGCCGTTGGTCCCGGTTGCCAGTAAAATAGCAGTCGTTAAGCCTGGTTGAATGCCTTATGGGCGGTATGAAAAATTTCAACAGCAGGTAGCCACAACCTGCTTCTGTCTATTTCAACACGGCAATGGGCTCACCACCTATGACGTGGGACAGGTAAAATCCACACGGTGAAAGAATATTATATGCCTCTGCCACCGCTTCGGGGATAAGGCGTGATGGATAATTATTTATTTATTTATTTTTACTATTTATTCCAAGCAAGGATCATAAAAATCGGCTCACCCGTTATTATGATTAAGTTTTCGAACACTTCGAAGAAACCCGATTTTCTTTAATATATTAGACTAGCTGACCCCCACAGCTTCGCCCGTGACACACTTCGAACTCCCGTCGTATCTATTTAATCCCGTCGTTTATAAATTGTACAATAATAAATAGTCCGGGGGATGAAGAGTAGAAGCGTGCACGTCGCCATCCCTGCCAGCTACGGCTGCAATTCTACTCCAACACGAGTGCCACCAGGGCGATTACTGCTAGGGCGTGCCCCCGAGGCGACGCGCACCAGTTCGTCCCCGCTGGTGCGAAAAGTGTGAGCCAGAGCGGCGTAGAGGACCGCCACCCTACACGCGCGGCCCGACACGGCGGGAAGTGGAGGATGGAGTGCAGGGTAGCTGCGTGGAATGTTAGGGGAGGAATGACAGATAAGATGAATGAGTTGATGGATATTATGAATGAGAGAAAGTTAGATGCAGTGTGCTTGACAGAGACCAAGCGCAAGGGCAGCGAAGTCTTGGAGCTCCCGGGTGGGATGCTCGCGCTTTGGTCTGGAGTACCAGAGAGCGAGCATGGCAGTCGGGGGGTTGGAATTTTGCTGTCCTCGCGATTGGCCTCCGGTATGTATGAGTACAAACTGATAGGTCCTAGAATCCTCTGGATCCGTGTAAAACTTGGTTTGACGAAGATTTTCCTGGTAGCTGCTTACGCGCCAGTATCTTCGTCGAACGCGAGTGAGCTAGAGGACTTCTGGGAGAGTATGAGAGAAGCTCTAAATGTGATAGAAGGAAATGAAAGACTTATAGTATGTGGAGACTTGAATGGATGGGTGGGTACCGCTCGCGATGGTTTTGAGTCGGTACTCGGGAAGTATGGGGATAAAAGGGTGAACGACGCTGGCAAGCTAATACTGGCATTTTGTAAGGAAAAGGATTTGTTTGTGGCGAACACAATGTTCAACCACAAACAAATTCATATGTATACGAGGAGATGTAAGTCAAAGAGAAGCTTGATAGATCTATTCCTAATGGATAGTCGGCTCCGTAAACAGGTGATGGACACAAGGGTTTATCGAGGCGCTGAGCTGGGATCAGACCACTACCTAGTCATAACTAGGATTAGGGGTCTGTTCGCGGGTTGGCGTCATCGTACCGAGTGTCCTGAACTTGAGCCGACTTATAGCATCAAAAGCTGGAAGCTGCAGGATGCATCCATTAGGGATAAATATAATGAAAGGGTAGCCGAAAAGCTTGGCGATGTCAATGTAAGCAGTGAGAATGTGGAAAGTGTATGGCAGAACCTTAGGGATAGTATGATAAATGCCGCTGTGTAAGTGTGTGGAGAAACGAAAAGAGGCAGTAGTAATAAGCGTGATGCATGGTGGAATGAGGAAGTGAAAGAAGCAGTTCGAATGAAGAAGAAAGCATGGCTAGACTACTTAGCCTCGCGGAATGATTTTAATATGAAAGAGAGATACAAGCTGCAGAAAGTTAACACGAAGGCACTTATAGAAGAAGCTCGTGAAAGGTGCAGAATGAAATCGGATGAAAGGTTGTCGTCCAATTTCCGGGATAATGCCAAGCTCTTCTGGAAAGAGGTAGGCAAGACCCGGAGTTGTTCGGCAATCTGCAGTATGAATAAAGTGCTTAGTGTTAACAATGACGTCCTAACAGACCAAAGTGACGTCCTGCAGAGATGGAGTGAATATTATGGAAAGATGTATGCAAGAAAAGACAGAGATGCCACATCGGGAAGTGGAGCTCACTTCGATGCTCCGGATCCCGATGTCATTGAAGTCATTAGTATGAAAGAAATAGAACAAGCGATAAGAAGTATGAAATGTGGTAAGGCTGCGGGAAAAGACAGAGTCACTGCTGAGATGATCAAGTACGGTGGGTCGCGTGTCTGGGACACACTATGTCTGTTATGCAACTTGTGCTGGCGGACGGGTGAGGTCCCAGATGACTGGCGAGTAGCAGTTGTAGTACCTATTTACAAAGGGAAAGGCTCGCGCCTAAACTGCTCCAGCTACAGGGCGATCAGCTTGGTCAGCTTAGCTTAAGTAGTAGTTGACTGCCTCTGTGGCGCGGTGGGAGTGTATCCGACTGCTACGCAAGAGGTCGTGGGTTCGATTCCCACCCAGGATAAAACTTTGTGTGATGAGCACGATGGTTTATTCTGTGTCTGGGTGTTATTTATCTATAATATGTATGTATTTAGAAATATATAAGTACGTTTATCAGTTATCTGGTTACCATAGTACAAGCTCTGCTTAGTTTGGAATCAGATGGCGTTGTGTGAGTTGTCCCAACGATATTTATTTAGTAAGGTGTATGCAAAGGTTATAACGGAACGGAACGAAAGTGTATGGCAGAACCTTAGGGATAGTATGATAAATGCCGCTGTGTAAGTGTGTGGAGAAACGAAAAGAGGCAGTAGTAATAAGCGTGATGCATGGTGGAATGAGGAAGTGAAAGAAGCAGTTCGAATGAAGAAGAAAGCATGGCTAGACTACTTAGCCTCGCGGAATGATTTTAATATGAAAGAGAGATACAAGCTGCAGAAAGTTAACACGAAGGCACTTATAGAAGAAGCTCGTGAAAGGTGCAGAATGAAATCGGATGAAAGGTTGTCGTCCAATTTCCGGGATAATGCCAAGCTCTTCTGGAAAGAGGTAGGCAAGACCCGGAGTTGTTCGGCAATCTGCAGTATGAATAAAGTGCTTAGTGTTAACAATGACGTCCTAACAGACCAAAGTGACGTCCTGCAGAGATGGAGTGAATATTATGGAAAGATGTATGCAAGAAAAGACAGAGATGCCACATCGGGAAGTGGAGCTCACTTCGATGCTCCGGATCCCGATGTCATTGAAGTCATTAGTATGAAAGAAATAGAACAAGCGATAAGAAGTATGAAATGTGGTAAGGCTGCGGGAAAAGACAGAGTCACTGCTGAGATGATCAAGTACGGTGGGTCGCGTGTCTGGGACACACTATGTCTGTTATGCAACTTGTGCTGGCGGACGGGTGAGGTCCCAGATGACTGGCGAGTAGCAGTTGTAGTACCTATTTACAAAGGGAAAGGCTCGCGCCTAAACTGCTCCAGCTACAGGGCGATCAGCTTGGTCAGCTTAGCTTAAGTAGTAGTTGACTGCCTCTGTGGCGCGGTGGGAGTGTATCCGACTGCTACGCAAGAGGTCGTGGGTTCGATTCCCACCCAGGATAAAACTTTGTGTGATGAGCACGATGGTTTATTCTATGTCTGGGTGTTATTTATCTATAATATGTATGTATTTAGAAATATATAAGTACGTTTATCAGTTATCTGGTTACCATAGTACAAGCTCTGCTTAGTTTGGAATCAGATGGCGTTGTGTGAGTTGTCCCAACGATATTTATTTAGTAAGGTGTATGCAAAGGTTATAACGGCACGAATGCAAGAAAAGTCTGAAAGGTATTTATGGGAGGCTCAATGCGGATTCCGACGTGGAAGAGGTTGCATGGATCAAGTGTTTTCTCTCCGCATGATCGCGGAAAAGTTTCTGGCTCTTAGCCAGCAGGTTTACTGCGCTTTTGTGGATCTAGAGAAAGCATTTGATAACGTTGTGAGAGAAACGCTGTGGGACTTGCTGCCAGGATATGGTGTGGACGGCTCGCTACTGCGGGCAATACAGTCGCTTTATAGGGACTGTAAGGCTTGCGTGCGAGTAGGGGGGGATGTGTCACCTCTTTTTGATGTCTGTACAGGCGTCAAACAGGGATGTGTCATGTCCGCCTGGCTGTTCATAGTGTATCTGGACAGTTGCCTGCAGAAGTTGAAAGATTTTAATATGGGTGTGAATTTGGGTGACTTTACAGTAAACTGTCTGCTGTACGCTGATGATGCGGTGCTCATGGCCTCATCAGAAGCCGACCTTCAGGCATTAGTCACTAATATGAAAGAGGGGTGTGAAAGTAAGGGTCTCCGCTTGAATGCAAGTAAAACTAAGGTTCTAGTATTTGAAAGAGGTGACGTAAGAACTAAATGCGAGATTAGGGTAAACCAGGAACGTCTAGAGCAAGTGAATGAAATTGTGTATTTAGGAAGTATGTTTAGCGCGGATGGAAGATGTGATTCGGATGTGGAACGGCGAGTAGCTGCCGGAAACAAAGTTAACGGTGCTTTGTCCCAGTTAGTAAAGCGACAAAGCATCGTAAAAGAAGCACGACTGGCAATTCATAACGCAGTGCTAGTGCCAACTTTGCTTTACGGTAGTGAAACCTGGGTATGTCAGCAGATGCATGAAAGTAAATTGAATGCTGTGGAGATGCGATCACTTCGAAAGTTGTGCGGCGTTACCTTGGCTGGCCGAATACGTAACGAAGTGATACGCAATTTGGCAGGTTTGAATGAAAGTGTCAGCGTTAAGCTGGAAAAGGGCGTGCTCCGTTGGTTTGGACACGTCCAACGAATGAGTGAGGAACGATTAACGAAGAATATATATTGTTCAAAAGTAGAGGGTAGAAGGAGTCAGGGTAGGCCGAGACTTACATATGAAGACCACGTGAGCAGATTGCTCAAAAACGGAAAGGTCAAAAGTACTCGGATACCCAGACGTGCGTGTATGAAGCGATTGATGAATCTCGAAGAAGCGAAAGAAGTATGCATGGATCGCGAAGCCTGGCGATCTGTCCTCTCTGACTACCCCGTCAGGGATACAGCGTGAAGATAGTTAGTTAGTTAGTTAGTTAATAAATAGTCCGAGACTACCAGGACTTTAATTGGTCGTGCTAAATAGTGTCTAGCACATAAGACCTTTTAGCATTTTTGTTACCACCTCACTAAAAAGGCAACGGGTTCAAAATTTCTTCCAAATTTAACATCTAAAATAGACACATTTTATTAAATTTATTCGGCCCTTTAGACCCACCCCAGTTCAGTGCTTCGGAAGGCACGTTAAGCCGTTGGTCCCGGTTGCCAATAAAATGGCAGTCGTTAAGCCAAGTTGAAGGCCTTATGGGCGGCATAAAAACTTTCAACAGCGGGTCACCAAAGCCTGCGCCTGTCCATTTCAACATGGCAATGGGCTCACCACCTATTACGTGGGACAGGAATACACATGGTGAAAAGTGGGCATACAATATGTATGCCTCTGCCACCCCTTGCGGATAAGGCGTGATAGATAAATAAAATATAAAATATGAAAATTTCCCCGATCTGTCCTCTCTGACTACCCCGTCAGGGATACAGCGTAAAGATAGTTAGTTAGTTTTTAGTTAAAATTTCCCCTTCTACATTTATGACCACTGCTCTGCTCTCCAGGGTAGTAGCGTGATGATATATAGCCTGTCTTTCAACTTCAAGTTAGATCAAACTGCACACGGTGTGTAGATCCTTACTGGGGCTTTCTATGTAGATTTGGTAGTAACACATAAAAGCCGCTTTTCACTACACTACCATACCTATGCCAACATGAATTCTAACATACCTGACAGATGAATTGTTTTATTTTGGAGACTCTTTATCTCCATGTGGATTCAGTGATTCTCCCATGGAAACGATGTATATAGTTCGATTGAACGTCGCTGGCTTTGCGGCTTTATTTCGAAGATCTCAGTACACACCACATAGCCAAAATTTTACGCCTTATTTTCCCAATTGCCTCCTTTCATCCGTTCACGCAATTAGTCATAAAAAGGGATAAGTACCTAGGTACAAAGTATTCGTTTTACGTATTAATATATGTAGATATTTGCTATTTGACCAGGCCTGCCGAAGAAGACTCGAGTAATGAAAGCGCAGAGGAAGATCAACCTGCGGATGGCAACAACGCAGACGACGACAAAGGCAGGTGAGAGTCTCGAAACTCAAAGTATTCTGAAGAACTATCGAATCCCACACTTTCTTTTTCGATCCCCAACAACACGATCGTATATCGAGCAGAGGTGCCAATCTCATACAGTAAAGAGCATTTTCACCAGAACAACGATTCAAAAGATTTTTTTTTTATCGAACCATTATAAACTTAGAACGCTCTGCCCAAGAACGTGTTTATCCCTCCAACTACAACCCTGGAGTCTTTAAGCGGAGTGTGAAGAATTACATTATGGGTCGCCAACTTGAGTGCATTCCTAGTTGATGCCAAACCCTACTAGAGTTTGAAGCCTAATGTTCACTTTTATTTCGTTTCGTTTCGCTTTTGACTTTCGGCATTGTTGTTGTTTAGCAATTGTTACAAATAATATTATTACAATTTAAGGCAAACTAAGTTTAGTTGACTGTTCTCACATAAATTCAAAGGAACTATGTAAGTGTAATTTTAATGAACACAACATTGATTTTGTTCTTTTTTTTGTATAAATTCATTACTGTAGGTATAATTGGTCAAATATCATGTAAATTAAACTAATGTAATGTCGGTTAGAAAAGAGTGGCCATGAGTTTTGTTGCCAGGTTCTTCCTCTAGCTCTACCTATTGCTTTGGGTATCTGGCAGTAAATGTAGAAGCAGTAATCTTGACGTTCCTAGCATAGGTGTTACTTTGTGACCTACATGAATAAATATTTTTCATTTTTTCATTCTTTCAGTCATTCATTCTTTTCATTCTTTCATTCGTTGGGAGCGACTGCCAACCAACCAAAGGCGCCTGCGTCATTACCTCGTCATCTTCAGCAGGTGATGTCGCTTGCACCACGGAGATATTAGTTGGGCTCCTTACCCCCCATTTGATTTCCATGTTACTGTTTTCAGTCAAACAACGCAAGAAGAACCTCAACTAGTTACGTTGAAAATAGAGTTTGAGGAGGAACATGAGGAACACAGTGAGACCGTGAAGAACATTACAAGTCAAGATCCGGCAATACCTCAGTCACATGAGTGAGTGCTTTTTTCTATACTAACAAATAAATCTGAACCACAGTACTTACATATATAAATTTATGTACTCTATCTTTACTAATATTTATACAGGCGAAAGTTTGTGCGTGTATAAGATTGTTCTTCTACACGCTGACATGGCTGTACCAATAAGAACAAAATTTTAACAAACTAACTATCTTCACGCTGTATCCCTGACAGGGTAAGAGAGGACAGATCGCCAGGCTCAGATTCATTAATCTCTGCATACATGCACGTCTGGGTATCCGAGTACTTTTGATTTTTCCGTTCTTGAGAAATCTGCTCACGTGGAGTGACTTACTTATGAAGAAAGTCTCGGCCTACCCTGACTCCTTCTACCCTCTACTTTCGCACAATATATTTTCTTTAATCTTTAATTTAATATTAACAAAATTTGATGCCGAAGTAGTTGCTATATCTTGTATTAATACATAGTTAAACATTATTAATAGTTGAGTGACTTCTCAGACTTACTGAATGTTTTGTCGTCCACCAGGTCTACCACTGTTGTCCAGCACACCTCCAGCTGTTCCGTACCTTCAACACTCGTGGAGGTGAAGGTAGAGCCTCCCGACGAGGAGTCTACCGACCGGTGAGTCTAATCTATTAGATGTAGGCCACTTCCCAACTTCATTGTGGAAGGGTAAGATATCCTAGTTCTTAGCGACCTCACGTGCAAGCGGTGCATTTGTTTATCAACGGACGAGGTAACCACACTGGCGCCTTTACGAAGTTCAGCAATACCGAATATCCAAACAATACCTACTGCTCCTAAAAGAGTCCAGGCTCCGAATCCAGGTTATCAATCTACTGATGAGAAGTTGAGAACAGATTATTTAGAAGATTCTTTTTGTATGCATTTTATGGCCTGGTTACTAAGACCTTTTAGCCAAATCTTACTTTTTATATCATATTTCTTCAATCTTAGCTTCTAATTTAGACCTGTCCAGCCAGTCCTATGTCGATGTCAAGTCCAGTCAAGGTCCTGTGTCCTTGCCCCATAAACGTGGTAGAGCGTTAATGAGGCTTTCAGTGGAATTTGCAAGACACGTGGAAAAATAGCTTTTCACTGCAATATATCACTGTCTTTCACTATAGCACGTTTACACAACTTTTATGTCTATGAAACTACCATTTTTACACATAAAACAAGGTTAATGCACTAGTTTTGGAAAATAATATACAGCAAGCGGCCGCCATTTATCAAGATCCCGCTCAAATCCAATCAGAAGATTAATAAAAAACATTTTTTTTTTATGTTATTTTTGCAATATTTTTAAATTGTACGACAATTTAAAAATATTGATGAGATGTCGACACGTGTTTCGCCTACACACTAGGCGTTATCAAGACTGTTTGGTAGCTGCCAAACAGTAAAAGTCTAACGAAGCGCTCGTGGCCCGCTGACTCTCAGTGTTCTGTAAACGATTACTGCGTTAAGAAACATTCGCTATAGCCTATAGGTGCTCCTTGGATGGGTGACCACTTTGTGGAATTTACATTTGCGAGCGTTTCCGTGTTTCGAAAGGCACGTTTAGCCGTTGGTCCCGATTGCCAGTAAAATGCGCGGGCGGCAATAGGCGGCTTGAAAAGATTCAACAGCAGGTCGCCATAGCCTGCGCCTGTTCATTTTCAACACGGCAATGGGCTCACCACCTGCTACGTAGGACAAAAATGCATACGGTGAAATGTGCCGGTATAGTATGCGTATATAGTAGTAGTATATAATATGCCTTTGCCTACCCCTTCGGGTATAAACGCGTGACAATATATATGTATGTGAGCAGATTGCTCAAAAACGGAGACGTAGAAATTACTCGGATCCCAGGACGCGATTGATGAATCTGCAAGAAGCGAAAGAAGTATGCATGGATCGTGGAGCTTGGCGATCTGTCCTCTCTGACTACCCCGTTAGGGATACAGCGTGAAGATAGTTAGTTAATTAATCTTTGCAAAGCTTTGACTAAGTCAAACATCTTTCTCTACGGCTGGTCCTCAGATGGGTGACTGCGTTGTGGCATTTGAATTTATGAGCGTTTCCGTGCTTCAGAAGCCAAATTATGGCGTTAGTACCGGTTGCCAGTAACATGGCAGTCACTAAGTCAAATTGAAGGCCTCAAGGGCGGCTTGAAAAATTTCTACAGATTGTCACCACAACCTGTGCCTGTCCATTTCTACATGTCAATCACCTGTAACCTAAACGACCGTCTCTATGGCGCGGTGGGCGTGTATCCGACTGCTACGCAAGAGGTTGTGGGTTTGATTCCCGCCCAGTATAAAACTTTGTGTGATGATGAGCACGATGGTTTATTCTGTGTCTAGGTGTTATTTATCTTTAATATGTATATATTTAGAAATATACAAGTATGTTTATCAGTTATCTGGTTACCATAGTACAATCTCTGCTTAGTGTGGAATCAGATGGCGTTGTGTAAGTTGTCCCAACAATATTTATTTATTTATTTCATATCTATACTATTTTAATTTTACAAAGCTGAAGAGTTTGTTTGTTTGTTTGGTTGAACACGCTAATCTAAGGAACTACTGGTCGGAAATTCTTTTTGTGTTAGATAGCCCATTTATCGAGGAAGGCTATAGGCTATATATCATTGCGCTACTACACTGGGGAGCAGAGCAGTAGTCATAAATGTCGACAAATCGGACAAATTTTTATCATCATTGTAGAATTTATAAGCGACGGGATTAAACAGGCGTGACGGGAGGTCGATATATTCCACGGGCGAAGCTGTGGGGGTCATCTAGTGGTGAAATATGGGCGTATGGTATGCTTGCTACACACCTTCAGAAATAAAAGCGAGACTAAACAGTAAATGTGTGTTAACCTTCTATATTATGCTGCAGCGAGGAATCTTCTCTTCACATGAACTTATTCCCTTCAACGCAGATCAAGACAGAAGATACTTCAAGAGAAAAAACACCTCAGTAAGTCTCTGCTGCACAATATTAAATCAGATTTACGCTCGACGCTCATGGCCGTTCACACCGGTGTTACCGTAAAATGGGGTGAATAGGGACTTCATTAAGAGTTATAACTTAGTTTTCCTACAATACAAATCTATTCTAAGATCTAAATTTACGAGTCTCGGTAGCATCGCAATTTTCGTTTAGATTTAAGAAAAAAATGGAAATGCGTGTATCATTCCTATTTACCCCGAAGTTGGGGTGAATGGGCTAAGTAGAGAAATTTGCTTGGGTTGGAAATTATGCAGAAAAAACTTTGATTTAATACAAAAATAATTATCTGATTTTTGTTAAAATAATTTATTTTCTTCATTATTTTTACTTATATGTTTCTGGAACTTACAGAATGTCTTTTTATTCACAGTTCTACCCCCGCTGTCCAGTATACCTCTAGCTGTTCTGCACCTTCAGCACTCGTGGAGGTGAAGGTAGAGCCCCCTGACGAGGAGTCTACCTACCGGTGAGTCTAATCTATCACACGTAGACCTCTCCCAACTTCATTTCTGGAGGCTAAGATATCCAGGACGAAAATTTCAACAGCAGTTTCACACAACCTGCACCTATTCATTGTGGGACAAAAATGCTTCGCGATCCTAACAACTACTTTCGCAACTGTAGATATATGAATTGTTTCATACATGCACAGTCTCTGAATTCTTTTGGACTTTCCGTTTTTGAGCACCGCCCACGTGGTGTTCATAATATGTAACTCTCGGTTTACCCTGACTTAAAATACGACTATAATTTATCACTACTTGTAAATTAATAGTATTGTGTGACACGCAATATGTCAGGTTTGAATGAAAGTGTTAAGCTGGAAAAGGGCGTGCTCCGTTGGTTTGGACACGTCCAACGAATGAGTGAGGAACGATTGACAAAGAACATATATTGTGCGAAAGTAGAGGGTAGAAGGAGTCAGGGTAGGCCGAGACTTACATATGAAGACCACGTGAGCAGATTGCACAAAAACGAAAAAATTAAAAGTACTCGGATTCCCAGACGTGCGTGTATGAAGCGATTGATGAATCTGCAAGAAGCGAAAGAAGTATGCATGGATCGTGAAGCCTGGCTATCTGTCCTCTCTGACTACCCCGTCAGGGATACAGCGTGAAGATAGTTATAGTTAGTGTGATTATAATAACACGGGAAGAAGTACAGAAGAATTATCTTATTGTATTGCAGTGCCTAAACGAGAGTGGACGTTGCGATGAGAGAACCGACACGCGCTGACGTCACAAGAGAACCGCACGCACCCTGAACCTGTACCCTGCACACAACAACACCAGAATACATTATAACAGTACCTATATATAATTTCAAGCTGTATTTGTGTTGACATACTGAATAAAAATTTAATAAATATAGTGGAACATTTTTTTTACACAGCGCCATCTTGCCTGAATAAGGCTAATATTAGCTTGTGGTTCGACATCTAAACAACTGATAAACATAAGAAGTAGTTTATACAGTTTATATTTCGGAGCTTGGTATAAGAATTATATTATACTAGTTGACGCCCGCAGCTTCGCCCACGTAGAGAAGTTTTCCCGTTCCCGTTTCCCACGGGAACTAGTTCCCGGGATAAAAAGTAGCCTATGTGTTATTCTGATGTAAAAGCTATATTATTGTAAACTAAACTAAACTATCTTTACGCTGTATCCCTGACGGGGTAGACAGAGAGGACAGATCGCTTCGTGATCCATGCATACTTCTTTCGCTTCTTTAAGATTCATCAATCGCTTCACACAGGCACGTCTGGGTATTCAAATACTTTTGACTTTTCCGTTTTTGAGCAAAGTTTGAAAATTGTAAAGTTTCATTAAAATCTATTTAGTAGTTTTTACGTGGAAGAGTAACAAACATCCATACAAACTTTCGCATTTACGAGTATAATATTATTAAGATTAAGATTATCTGTGGTTTGGGTCTTTATTTAGAAAGCAGCCAAACTCGGATACAAGTATTATACTTAGTTGATCATACAAATATTAGTTCCGACCCGACCCGGGAATCGAACCCCAGAATTCGCAGTTGTATACACAGTCAATGTAATTTAATCGAGGTACATTATAATCTGAATTAGTTCCGAGTGATATTCGCTCCAAAACAGGTAATTATTTTATGGCCTGATTATTAAGACCTTTTAGCCAAATTTTATTAATTTCGTATTTCTTTTTAGACTTTTTATTTGTCTTTTACGTCTTATTCAAGTAGTCTTAAATCAAAGTCAGCCTTGCCACAATAGTGTAGTTAGTGTTCTGTAGAAATTCCACACACATTTGATAATAATAATCTTAATATATATTAAGATTATTAATATATATTAATAATCATAATATATATTAAGATTATTAATATATAATAAGTGTATTTGTTACACTTTCACGTAAAAACTTCCTAATGGGTTTTAATGAAACATTACAATAATATAGCTTATACATCAGAATAACATATAGGCTACTTTTTATCCCGGGAACAAGTTCCTGTGGAAAACGGGAAGGAGAAAACTTCTCTACACGAGCGAAGCCGCGGGCGTCCACTAGTAATAAATAATTGAATACATGTTTAACAGGACCTTGTTCCCTGTAGATGTGTTGTTCTGATGTGTAAGCTAAATTACTGTAGTTTCAATGGCCTGGCAGTCTGTCTCAGTCAAGGGTATTGTGGTAAGCAGAACGTCCACAAAAACTTCTGAACATGGATGAGCTCATGATTCTGATAGAAAAGTATCCTAAGGCCTCCGTCTACACGGCTCTAGTGCAAGAAAAAGCGCGGGAAAAGTGACAAGTGCGGACGCTTGCTGTTTTCTAAAACTAGTGCATTTATCTTGTTTTATGTGCGGGAGTGGTGGTTTCTTGGACATAAAAGTTGTGTTAACGTACTATAGTGAAACATTTCACCGTGTGCATTATTTGTCCCACGTAGTAGTGAGCCCATTGCCGTATTGAAATGGACAGGCGCAGGTTGTGATCACCTGGGGGCCGAGTCTACTATTGACAAGCCGTCGAATTGAACCAGAATCGCTGTTTTTAGCTGTCAAAATGTTAGTAGACTATCAAAATGCAACTGACTAGCGGCCGCTGGCGCGGTACGTGTTTTAGTAAAATTCATTCCAAATGCTAGGAAGTCTATTGGAGTGCGATTGTAATAGTAGACTACGAAAAACTGTCAAAATTTTACCGGTGGCTTTTTATTGAGCGAAGATGTCGATTCTATTTCGACACGATTGAAATAGCAGACTCTGCCTCCTGCTTTTAAAATTGTCTTTAACTTGGCTTAACGACTGCTATGTTAATGGCAACAGGGACCAACGGCGAAAAAAGTGTGCATAAGATCTTAAATATTAAGCCAAACTGTTATTTTTTTATGAGACCTAAATATTGCATTCCTGTAAAGAAGACTTATCACGTAAATCAGATCATAAATCACAGCGTAATCTATGTACCTACATACATAAAAAATATCAATCGAATTGAGAACCTATCATCACGCTACTTTCAAGGAGAGCGGAGCCGTAATCATAGATGTCAACAAATGTTATGTAAACGCTATGTTAAATTTTTATGGGACCAAAAGCTACTATTCCTATCAAACTAAAGAAATATCACGTAAATCGGATCATAAATCTCAGCGCAATCGGTGTAAATACATAAAAAAATATACCAAAAGAATTCATAACCTCCTTTTTGGAAGTAGATTAAAAAGCTATCGCATTCCTTGATAACGGCGTTTCTTTCACAGCAAATTGAATTTTATCTTTACCAGAGAATGAAAGAAAGTTCGTAATAAGATGTGGAACAATTTAAAATAAGTATTCCACAAAAATTATCAATCAAATAACCTCCAATATGGCTGCGCCAACATATAATACCTATATCATGTTTTGCCAGGGGGTGTCACTCCGCAGTTTAGCTTTAGAGCCCGCGCGCACGTGCAACTAAGTTTACGGCAATTTTTTTGTATCTGTCGCGTCTCGACGAACGATGCAATTTGTGGTGCGCGCACGAGAGCGACAGCAACGCAACTTGTTCTTGAAAATTTTACGCGGTCATCAACATGGAAATTGAATATGGAGGTCCGTGCACTTGTTTTTATAAACCAAAGACGAAAGCGAAAAAAGTTAAATTGGGTGCAACCACAAATTTTTATTTCGGAGTTTAGGTGTTTCCTATACATAATATATAAGAAATCCTAGAAATATATAAGAAAGTTTATTAGTTGTCTAAACACACACTTAAATTAGCTGGCTATGTCTGTGTAAAAAAAATATACCCCACACTAAGTATATTTAATTATTTAAAATAAAAGCAAATTAAACAGTTTATAGTTTAAAACTTAACATTCATAGTTATGAAGTTGTCTTCGTAATAATAGGAATAGATAGATAGATAGATAATTCTTTATTGCACACCATTACATACAGTATTTACAGGAATATGATTTTAATGGATGACACTTGAAGCGCTCGTGGCCCTGCTGATGTGAACGATCACTGCGTTAAGCAACTTTCAAGTTGACGAACGATCACTGCGTTAAGCAACTTTCAAGTTGACTGATTATGGATGGGTGCAATTTGTATGTGGTTTTTGCATTTACGAGCATATCAGTGCTTCAGAAGGCCTTCGGAAGGTTTAGCCGTTGTTCCCGGTTGCCAGTAACATGTCAGTCGCAAAGCCAAGTTGAAGCCTAATGGGCGGTTGGAAACGTTTAAACAGCAGGTAGCCACCATCTGCAGCTATCTATTCCAACACGGCAATGGGCTCACCCATCACCATGAAATGTAGGCATATAATATGCCTCTGCCACCGCTTCGGGGATAAGGTGTGATTTATAAAACAATGAATGCCACTAACAATGTTAGCGAAATAAATCGTTTTTCTGATTCATCACTATTATTGAAACCTGACAAGTAAAATAGCCGTTTAGTAGCAAGCGTACTTGGATGTATCCTTTCACGCTATCACCGCGGTGACGCATGGTGGGCAACATTAGTGTATTATCTATGCTGGCAAGGCAACTGACCCATCACCCACTTGCATAGAATCCAATTGAGAAGGCGACAGTTGCGTCGCTTGATGTAAGAGACAAAACAGTTGCGCAGACAAAAGTTGCTCGTGCGCGCATGCTCTAAAAGATATATTCGGACAGCGCACCGCTCGGAGCGGCTAATGGCACTCAGCTCGCACGACAGTCCGACAGTCGCGCTCTTTATTTTGTGCGGTAACGTAGTGTGCGCGCTTGCTTTACAATTAACTCGTGATGTCTTCTAAGCCTAAACGTCAATATCACAATCCGTATAAAAGATATTGCTGTGTTTACGGATGTATGAATAAAACCAATAGTGAATCAGAACTAACATTTTTTAAAATTCCACACGACATTGAAAGGTAAGGCTTTTTCTTTCATTTAACCATAAAGTGTTTTTTTTTTTATAATAATTTTATGGCCTGGTTACGAAGACCTTTTAGCCTAATCTTATTTAAATAACATATTTCTTCAATCTCATCTTCTAATTTAGTCCTGTCCAGTCTGTCGATTTCGAGTCCTCAGTCCTAGGTCCTGGTCCTTGCCCTCAGTAAAATGGTGGGTCTTATACTGAGGTTTTTAGAAATCGCGCCTTGCGATAAAACCGCCGATTGTACCCAGTAATCTAAAGTTCATAATTTTAATATTCTGTAATAATCTACTTTAAGTTTAAGGTGTGCAATAAGGCATATTGTATTGTGTTCAGTGAACTTTACGCGGCAAGATAAAAAATAGCATTTCACTGCATATATATACATATATATCATTAAAGCACGTTAACCCAACTTTTATGTTTATGAAACTACCACTCTCGCACATAATCTATCTATATATATTATTATTTATCTATCACGCCTTATCCCCGAAGGGGTGGCAGAGGCATATATATTATATGCCCACTTTTCACCATGTGTATATATAAAAGGCAAAATCACTGACTGACTCATTGATCACGAAATCTCTGAAACTACCAAAGCTATGAAGCTCAAACTTCGCATGGGAGTTCCTTTTAAGACTTAGGTTTCCCTTAAGAATGATTTTTTCGGAATTCTACCTCTACGGAAGTAAATAAGCGATAAACGGTTGGATGGAAGTTCGTCATTTTCAAAGTTAGAAACATGAGTTTACGTACACCTATTTTTGGTTACAAATAAATGGGCACGTGTATCGCGGTTTTGCTAAATTTTACCTATGAAGGGGTAAACAAGGATTGAAAGTTTATATGGGAAATTCTTCATTTTCAAACATAGCAACACCAAATTTCATATGGATGCTTCTAGATTAAAAAAAAATAACGTGTTAAGGAATTTTGACAAATTCTACCCTTGAGGGTGTAAAACAGTGGTTGTTATAACTGACTCATTGATCGCGAAATCTATGCAGCTAACGTAGCTATGAAGTCCAAACTTCGCATGTGGTTATCTTTTAACAAGTAAATGCTGTCTAAGAAGGGATTTGGCAAAATTATACCCCTAAGGAAGTAAATAAGGAATATACGGTTTTATGGAAGATTGTTATTTTCAAAGTTAGTAGCTTGAACTGACGTACCTACAACTGTAGAGGCCTTAGTATTACCAACGAATTCGGTGTTCCCACGGGAACCGAAACTACGTAAGTAAACCACGTACAGCCTAAAAAATAAACATTTTGACGGCCTCTGTGGCGCGGTGGAAGTGCATACGACTGCTACGCAATAGGTCGTGGGTTCGATTCCCACCCAGGATAGAACTTTGTGTGATGAGCAGGATGGTTTATTCTGTGTCTGGGTGTTATTTATCTATATTATGTATGTATTTAGAAATATATAAGTATGTTTATCAGTTATCTGGTTACCATAGTACAAGCTCTGCTTAGTTTGGAATCAGATGGCGTTGTGTGAGTTGTCCCAACAATATTTATTTATTATTTATTAAACATGGAAGCCTGAAATTTGGTGAATGTATACTTTAAGTCTTTGGATAAGCAATAAAAACGTGATTTTTCCATGGAAACGGGAACTACGCGGATGAAGCCACACACAGTCTAAACTATCAAACGTAGGACACCTGCAGGTGAAAGTATTTATTAGGTATCTACTTTGAATCAGCGCTAAAAGAATGGAATGCCAAGTATTCCCACGGGAACGGGAACTACGTTGGTAAACCATACACAATCTAAAATTTGGTGAACTTATTCTCTACGCACCTACGTTAGATGAGCACCATGAAAGAATTCCCGACATTCCCACGGGAATGTAATCCTACTAATATTAAAAATGTAAAAGTATATAATTTTTTTATATTATTTGGACGTTTGTTATTTAATCACATTTTGATGACAATCAACATATAGGTAGAACATTTCCGAAAGTTGATGCCCGCGGCTCCGCTCACGTTAGTACACAAAAAAGATTTCTCGCGGGAAAAAGGTGTTTTCCCGGGATATAAAATAGGCTACGGAATTAATACCCTATGTATTAATTCCGTAAATGTCTCGCACATGATATTTAGTTCAAGCAGTTTCGCCCGCGTGTGTATAGTTGCAAGTAACTCATTAACAAGTATTCTGATTTCATTCTGTTTATTGTTGTTAAAAAGTTAGTTGTCTTCGCCCATCTTAGACAGGCAAAGGAAACTTGGTCCATACAGCCTTGTCGTTAGTTATTATATTTTCATATTATTTAGTCATGTCTAGTCCTTTGACGATGTCAAGTCCTCAGTCCCAGGTCCTGGTCCAAGCCCTAGTAAAGCCGTGGACCCTTTACTAAAGCTTCCTATGGAGATTAGGCACTAACACATAGAACACCGCTGTTAACTGCAACATTTCACTTTCCATAACTCATGGCACATTTTCGAACACTTTATGTATCATAATCCACCATTATTATACACAAAATCACGAATTATATACTAGTTATGGAAAATAAAATACGGCAACTGTGCGTTATGTTCCAGAATTAGCATCGAAAACAAAACGAAAACGCCCATAATAAATACCTAAATATATAATAATATGATATATATATATTTATATATTTTTTTATTAAATACAGAGAATAATTTAATATTTAGAATAAGTCTTTACAAACATTATATCTCTTTAAAAATGTTTAGAGATTATTCACATACCGATTGTACAAACACTGACACACATACTTCAACACCTCACTCACAATCTCGCAAGCTGCCTCCACTCAACCACTCACGGGATATACACGTCTCCTCAACCTACCAAAGCTGCGTTTACCGCGACTTACATCACAAAAAGAAAATAAGCACTATATCTACCACACCCACAAAAATACTGCCATTAGTCTCACCCGATGTCACTTGTTTGGTAATTAACTTTTAAAAATGGCTAATCTTACTAATATAAGTATTGAATTGGACAATTACAACACCACAGATCCTCAGATATGTAAACCTGAAAACTGTCACTCCTTACTAAAAAATAATAATTTAGCAATAAACCACAATAAACATATTTCAAATGAATATATGTAGTCTAAATAAAAACTTTGACCAACTTCGAATACTCCTGTCACAAGTTCAAATCACGATTGATATCATAATTTTGACAGAGTGCTGGAGTAAAGTGACAAATCTGTCGCTTCTGGACGGGTACACAGCGCAGTGTACTACATCGCCTTTGAATCAAAACGACGGTGTAATCATCTACATTAACAACAACACAAAATGTTCAATACGCGAACCGGTCTTCCAAAATATTAGCTGTCTCACTTGCGAGATTGCGACCACTACTATTGTGGCTATCTAATGATCCCCCTCACTTTCTAATAGAGATAACTTTGAGAATGTTATAGATGACTTCAACAACATATTTACCAGCACCCCGAGCAAATACCTATTCCTGGTATGTGACACAAATATCGACATCATATATCATATCGGACCAGGCACCAATAACCCGTATGCTAACGAATACCTCTCATTTGCAGCCTCTCACGGATTATACCCTACCCACTACCTCCCCACAAGAATTGATGGATGTTTGAACTGTCTATGTACATTTTCACTTTTTGTTGAATTTTATCACATAAAATGAATTTTAGTGATGTCAGATACAAATTTAACATCATACAAAATTTAGACGTTTTCACTAAAATTAGACATCACCTATTTAGGTGACGCCTAATTTTAGTGAAAAGACTAATTTTAGTGGGACGTTTATTAATTTTAGTAACCGTTTGAAACGTGAAAACTTTTAAAACGTTGTAACGTGAAAAATGTACATAAGCAGTTCAATCACCAAGTTAGTCGGCATGTATTTACATTCGACTGACTAGGTACATTTTTCACGTCTTGTTCAATTTTATCACATAAAATGAATTTTAGTGACATCAGATACAAATTAAGTGCTATTTATGATTTCACCAACTTTAGTTCGACTTAAATAACAGAATAGCATTTGGCAATCTCTTAACAAAAATTAGGAAATTTTAGAGAAATTTAGTTTAGTGATCTCAACAACAGAATTAGCACCATTATGTACTTTTCGGTCATTAATTTTTTTCTGTGACTTTAGTTTCGTGTAAATTTCTGGTCTGATGCTGAACGTACCTGACTAAAACAGCGACAGTTCACTTTCTCACATCAAAGGTATAATTTAGTAACGTTTCCCACGCACGGACACTATCTTCCGAAACACAGGCATCAGCCTAGTTTGGAATTTAGTCTTATTACATTTAGCGCAAAAAAAAATTAAAATTATGTATTTGCGTAAACTACATATCATGTAAAATTTTTGAATGGAAATAAAGATTATAATAAATATAAAATAAAAATAATTGTTTTTATTTTCTTTTTTGTAGTTATTTTATGGCCTGGTTACTAAGACCTTTTAGCCAATATTCTGCTATATCAATATAATACTGCCTCTGTGGCGCGGTGGGAGTGCATCCGACTGCTACGCAAGAGGTCGTGGGTTCGATTCCCACCCAGGATAAAACTTTGTGTGATGAGCACGATGGTTTATTCTGTGCCTGGGTGTTATTTATCTATAATATGTATGTATTTAGAAATATATAAGTATGTTTATCAGTTATCTAGATCCCATAACACAAGCTAATATCAGCTTACTTTGGGCTAGATGGCGCTGTGTGAAAAGTGTCCCACAATATTTATTTATTATAATATGTATGTTATTTATTTTTTAGGTGTTATTTATCTATAATATGTATGTATTTGGAAATATATAAGTATGTGTATCAGTTATCTGGTTACCATAGTACAAGCTCTGCTTAGTTTGGAATCAGATGGCGTTGTGTGAGTTGTCCCAACAATATTATATTATTATTATTATTATAATACTGATTCTGAAACTAAGTCGCCTTCTATCTACACGGAAACGTTCGCAAACGTAAATGCCACAAATTGGTCACCCATGCGAGGACCGGTCATTGCTTAACGCAGTGATCGTTTACAGAACAACACTATAGCAACATCACGTTATTTTTTCTTGTATCTTGGATTTTTTATTTTAATTAAAATAATGGTGAAAATTATATGAAAATATTATTCAGATTACAATGGCATTTTAGATAAATATAAAGAACAATAATAAATATTATCAAACTCAACATTTCTACAAATATTTTAAAATCAAGAAATCAATGGTGGACAGCGAATGTCATTGAGAAAATAAACATTATGAAAATATACAAGAAGATACCTAATAAATTAACTAATGTTGACTAGAGCCAGGAGACGTATGGCACAAATAACACCAGCGGCCTTGTCACTTTATTCCGCCTCTCCTCCATGCACAAGTGAAGTCGTCGTACAGGGAATAGAAGAGGCGTCGAGCGTAACATCCAGTGACGAGTATTTTTCCCCACCGACGTCGCCAAGACCTGTACATCGGTTGGAAAGACGCCGCCCGCCGTCTAGCTTGGGACCCAGAGGCCCATCGGCCACAAACAGGGCACCCGCTTCCGGTGGTGATGTGCACCGCATGCGATGGACTAATTCGATGAATGAGACTGTCATGCGGGCATATTATACGGCTACAAAGGGAGGAACTATCCGCACTGCGTATCGTGAACGTATAGTGCACTTGTTTCGCGAACTTAAACCATCTGTCAACGTTTCAGCTCAAAGATTATCGGACCAAGAGAGAGTTTCATTAGAGTTTCATGAAAATACGGAAGTAGATGACATGGTTGTATCTGTAGACACTGAGTACAATGAGGAGATATAAGTAGCTTTGGAGCGTGCGATTGAGGAATATCGGTCTATGCCCATTGATTTTAGGCCACGTTTACCTCGGTTACCCATGCATAAGAAAAACTTGGCACTGGTGAGTACTATTGATACACTATTGCCTATGTATTTAGACAATAGTGAAACTCTTGATGGTATTCATTCAATCCTATACTGTGCTGCTGTGGCAACATGTCGTCTAGCGGGGGTTTCATTTATGATGGAATACGATAATACGCGACATAGACCAGTTGTCCCAGAGTGGCAGTGTAGGATTGAACGACGTATTGCTGAGACAAGAGTACTCATCAGCAAGTTATCCTGCTTCAGATCGGGTAATACTCGACCGAGGGTGATGCGCTTTGTGAACCGAGCATTTTCAGGAATGGGTATCAGCTCCAATGAACATGTGAGTCGGGTCACAGAGCGCATTGACTTCCTGAAGCAAAAAGTCTATGCATGGGCACATCGAATACGTAGATATAAAAAACGCGTAGACCAGTATACCATTAATCGCAGATTCGAAAGCGATCAGAGATGGGTTTATAGAAATTGGGAACGATTAGATAAAGGTGTAAGTGCCGGACCCCTTCCGGATTTTGATGACACAAACACATTTTGGCAAAGCATCTGGTCGGTGCCCGTCAGTCACACCGAGGGTGATTGGATGAGTGATGTCAAGCGAGCATGTGAAGATACAACGGAAATTGAAAAAGTCACAATTGACAGTACTGATATAGCTAGTGCAGTGCGTCCGTTATCTAATTGGAAATCTCCAGGACCGGACGGACTGCACACTTTTTGGCTTAAATGGTTACGTAGTTCACTTGCTCGACTGGCATCACATTTTCAATCTGCTCTTGAGTCTGGGTCATTACCAATTTTTATGACAACTGGTGTGACCCATCTGCTCCATAAATCAGGAAGTACTTCAAACCCCAGTAATTATAGACCAATCACGTGTTGGCCGTCGATCTATAAAATACTTACATCCATTCTGAGACATAAATTAAATAAACATATTAATGAAAACAAAATTATGAGTACCTATCAGAATGGATGTAGAAGTGGGGCTCGAGGTACTAAGGAGCTTCTCCTCATTGATATGGCCATTAGCCAACAAGTTCGTCGTAACCATAAGGATATCTCAACATGTTGGATAGATTATAAGAAGGCGTTTGACTCTGTACCTCACACGTGGCTCTTGAGGGTGCTAGAGTTTTACAAAGTTGATACAACTCTATGCACCTTTTTAAAATCATGTATGAGGAAATGGAGGACCCTTCTTACCTATCCAGGATGTAGGGATGCCTGTGGTAACGGCGAACCGATTAGGATCCAGCGGGGTATCTTTCAAGGTGACAGTTTGAGTCCCCTTTGGTTTTGCTTAGCACTGAACCCTCTTAGTACACTACTAGAGAGTTCAGGGCTGGGTTATAGATTACGAAGAGGAGGTCAGGTTATATCTCATTTGCTTTACATGGATGACTTAAAGCTCTTTGCCACAAATAGTTCTCATCTGGTTGATTTACTAAAGGTAACTGAAAACTTTAGTAATTCAATCAAGATGGAATTCGGTGTGGAAAAATGTGCAGTAATGCATGTTAAGCGAGGACGGATAGTGGAATCAGAAGGTATTCAGCTTTCTGATTCCATTCATCTGACATTACTTCTCGTATCTGACACCTATAAGTACCTGGGTATGTCACAGGATTTAGGCATTAATGAAGCTGACATGAAACAGTCGTAACGAGAGCGTTTCCTTGGTCGCTTGATAAAAGTCTTAAATAGTCTTTTGTCAGGCGGCAATAAGGTGCGTGCTTATAATGGCTGGGTCATGCCACTTTTGATGTACTCCTTTGGCATACTCAAGTGGACTCAAACTGAGCTCGATGCCTTAGATAGGAGAGTCCGTACATTGTTGACATCATATCGAATGCATCATCCACGTTCTTCGGTTATGAGGATGTACATCCCGCGGAAATGTGGTGGTCGAGGCTTCTTGAATGCTAAAACCCTACATAACCGAGAAGTGTACACCCTTAGAGATTACTTTTTACACATGAATGTGGATATGCATCGGGATGTTGTCAAAGTGGATACTGGGCTCACCCCGCTATCCTTGGCTAAAGAGAACTGGCGCAAACCAGCTATACTTAGTGTTGGTGCCCGGCATGAGATATGGAGGAGCAAGGAGCTTCATGGTAGGTTTTATAAGGTTCTTCATGGACCTGATCCTGTGATGGCCTGGCTACGATTCGGTAATCTCTTTGGAGAGACCGAGGGTTTTGTCTGTGCAATTGCAGATGAAGTTATCATGACATAACTACCGGAAATATATACTGAGGGACGGCACGGTTGATGTATGTCGAGCGTGTCATCTGCCAGGCGAGTCCCTTAGGCATATAATCTCTGGTTGTTCTCGTCTTGCTAACGGCGAGTACTTGCACAGACACAATCTAGTAGCCAGGATCATACATCAGCAACTTGCTCTAAAATACCGCCTGGTGCATACTGAGGTCCCTTATTACAGGTATGTAGCTGAGTCAGTTCTTGAAAATGGTCATATCACATTGTACTGGGATCGATATATTATTACAGACAGGACTGTTGTAGCCAACAAACCTGATATTGTGGTCATAGATCGATCTGAGCGGCGAGCAATGATTATTGATATCACAATCCCTCATGACGAGAATCTCGTGAAAGCTGAGAATGATAAAAAATAAAATAATTGGACTTAGCACGCGAGATTGGCGACATGTGGGAAATTGATTCGGCAATCATTGTTCCTATAGTCATCTCCGTTAATGGTCTTATAGCTAAGAGCCTCGACCAATACCTAAAGTGGCTAGCGTTGGGCAGCTGGATCAAGGGCGTGATGCAAAAAGCAGTACTACTTGACACGGCTCGCATTGTGCGGAGGTTCTTATCTTTGGAGCCCTAACCACCGGTAGCTTGGTCTCTGTACCCGATGCCGGTGGGACACTATTTTTATATTTTTAAATGTATTTTTTTTTTAAATATATGTATATTTAAAAATGTAAATAATATGTTAGTTGTCTAAATAAAGAGAATAATAATAAATAAATAATAATAATAATAATCGTTCTTCTACATAAGTCGGGCGTGGATTGTCTGTAGTGGGGGTCCCATTTCCTATTAGATTAAAATTCTCAAAGGGCCTCTGTGCGTGTTGGACCAATATGTCCCCATGTATGCCTGCCAAAAGACCGGGTATCTTCATAAGAAAAAAAAGAAGATACCCGTGAAGAAGAGACAATAATAATAATAATATTTTTGGGACAACCCACACAACGCCATCTGATTCCAAACTAAGCAGGTAACCAGATAACTGATAAACATACTTATATATTTCTAAATACATACATATTATAGATAAATAACACCCAGACACAGAATAAACCATCGTGCTCCTCACACAGTTTTATCCTGGGTGGGAATCGAACCCACGACCTCTTGCGTAGCAGTCGGATGCACTCCCACCGCGCCACAGAGGCAGTCAAGTCATGATTTCATATATATAAGTACAATATAGCATATAGTCGCACCTTTATCCCCGAATGGGTGGGCAGTGGCGTTCTCACTAGTAAATATTACAGTACAACAATAAATTATGTATTTTATTTGAAACCTTTTATGATATCTGACCTTAGATTATTTACCCTTATATGATTACTTTAATAGTAGTTTATGATACTGTTGCATAATAAGGGTTCTTATAACATGAGTGTGTTTTAAAAAAACGATCCGTAGGCGAGTTTTTTTATAGTATCACACGAGTGTTATAAGACCAAGTTATGTACAGTGTCATACACTACTTTATCTACTCTCATACTATAATACGTAAAACAATATTGCAAATAAAATGATGAATATAACAACAAATTTATTTTTTAAATGTCAAATGTTTGCGCCTTAATATGAGAGATGTAAATGCATTAGAGTGTCCTATCTGCGTGTTATTGTGTGACGGAGGCGAGCGGGCGCGCGCGGGGTGTCGGAGGCGGGCAGGACGGCAGTAAGCGTCGCTCTACCGCCTTGGTCCAGCTGGAGGTTGTATAGGTGTATCGTTATGATTAAAAAGTTATATTATGATACAGGTGTCCATACAAGACCTGTATCGTAATTAAACTTTTTTTTAAATTATTTTTGGCCTGTACGTAATGTTTGTCATAAGAATTTTGTTATCAGTTTTATAATCTTTGTATTATAGTATCAGAGTAGATAAAGGTATATACAGTATAAGGAATAAATATATAATAATGTTATAAAGCTGAAAAGGATTTTGGTTAAAGGCGCTAATCTCAAGACCTGGTTTGAATTTAAAAATCATTTTGAGTTGGATAACAAACCTACAAGGAAGGCTATAGGTGTTACAAGAAAATAATTATATAATGATGCAACAGTGCTTCAAATGTGTTTTAGTTATCTGTTATATTATAATGTATTTGTCAAACTGAAGGTTTGGGCCTTTTGTAAATGTGTCTGGAAAAAAATACAACAGTTTTCATCTTAAATATTATTCAATTATAGCTATCAATTATGGCTTGGCGTATTGCAAATCTATCTACTGAGCCCACATTGGCTGCTTGTTCAGTTGGCACTGTTTCTTCAACATCATCATCGACACCTTCGTGTTCAAATGATATCTCATCATTTAGTCGCAGACCAATGTTAAACAAAATGGCACATGCCACTATAATATTTGAAACTGTAGAGAGCTTTTACATTTTAAAGAAAATATAAAAATGTTCAAACTACCTGCCTAGTATCTTTTACTTGGACTGGTACAATGAACCAGATTTTAATGCCGCATTTAACAAATTCTATGACTTTTTTTGCCTTCTCTACTATCTGTGTTTTCCTGTTTATATAACCGTTATATAAGACTGACATCAATAACTATAGACCTATTACACTCATACCCATAATGTCTAAATTGTTTGAGAAGGTCATGCATGAAAAACTCACATCTTTCTTCAACACTTATGACATTATAACAAAATACCAATTTGGATTTCAAAAAAACAAATCCACTAGAGATGCTACTTTTTGTCTAGTTAGAGAAATATTACAGAATGTCAACTCCGGTCATTACACAACTGTTATGTTCCTAGATATGTCTAAAGCTTTTGACTTAGTTTCACATAGCCTTCTCCTGACAAAGCTGGAACAAAACGGTATTAGAGGACAAGCTCTAAATTGGCTAGAAACATATATAGTTAATAGACACCAATGCGTAGATGTCACACAAATAAGCTCCAATAATTATGTTCAGGGACATAGGTCTAGTTACGAAAGAATTCAAGCTGGGGTACCACAGGGTACTGTTTTGGCCCCCTTGTTGTTTCTTGTATATATTAATGATCTGCCTGAAGTAACTCAATATAAAACAATATTATTTGCTGGTGATATTTCAATTATAGTTCATTCTAATAAAGATATGACACTCTCACAACATGAAAGTGATATTAATAATACCTTAACATTAGTAGTAGAGTGGTTAACAAAAAATAATTTGCAAATTAATAATGTGACATTTCTAGGTATAATAATTAATAATAAATTTAATTGGAAGGAACAGATAGACAGGGTATACAATAAAATTAATAGTTTCTCATTTGCTTTGTACAAATTAGCTAAAGTTGCTAATAGACATACTGCATGTACAGCCTACTTTGCATATGTAGAATCTGTGCTTAGATATGGTTTACTAATTTGCCGAAATGGTACAAATATTGATAAGTTAATTGATAATAAAAGCGGTGCATAAGGGCTATATGTGACATAGCACCTGATATTTCCTGTCGTCCTTATTTCAAAACTCTGAGGATACTTACACTGCCGTCCCTGTACATTATTGAGGTTGGTAGATTTGTTAAACAGCATCCTAGTATTTTTAAAAAAGCGAAAGATATAAGTCTGAGAGAGAATATTAGAAATCCTAACCGTCTTGTATTGGAAATCGTTCCAAAGACCACTAAATTTCAAAAAAAATTCTATGTCATGTGAATCAAGATCTACAATAAAATTCCAACAGAACTTAAAGAACTACCGATGAATAGGTTTGTATCGCGGCTTAAAAATTGGCTTGTGGAAAAATGTTTCTACTCCATAACAGAATTTTTAAACAGCCACGAACAACAAGTGCAATGAATTTTTGACATTATGTAATTTTGAGTTTGATAATGATATATTATGTAACTTTTTTTTTTAATGTAATGTTTACACTTTTCTTAAATATTATGTAAAATTAATAATCTAATAGTAAATAAGTAAAATTTGCATGCTATTATTATAATGGCTAAATGAGCACGCACTTATAATATATTTTTTTGGACATATCAATACCACAATGTTTATTTACCTAATTTATAGCAAATAAAGAAATTTGAAAATTTGAATTTGAGCTTGTTGCCTAGTCCTCTTCGTAAACAAGGAAATCTTCTTTTCCACATGCCAAAGGTTCTTTCTACTATATTACTTGTTTTGGCATGCACTTTGTTATATATTTCTTCAGGTAAAGTAGTTGGTGAATTTATAGGTGTTAAAAGATACCTCTTATATAGGGGATAGGAATATACGGCTGTCATGAGTGCTCCCAGCCCATCGGGCCACTATGTCGAGAAACTCTCCTGATGGTCCAACAACTGCCTAAAAATCACACATTTTTATATAATTAGTTTTAACAACACATACATTCAATTTTATTTTTCAAATATTTTAAACTAATGAATATCATTGTTTAAAAAACGTACTACATACACTGGATTAATAGCTTCTTAATCAAAAAGGGCAACACCCAAAATTTAACCATTAATCTCCCCATACATTTACTGTGACAGATTACCTTGATTCGATTTTAAACTAGAATTATATTACGTTTCAGACGACGAGAATGGCTGAAAGCAATCGACAGGGAAGATATACTCGATGAAAACAAATTAAAGAAGGTCAAATATTACTACGTTTGTTCTGTGCATTTTGATGACTCGGCAGTCATAATTACTACTATGAAGCGGCTGAAAAGTGATGCAGTGCCCACAAAATTATTACCTCAAAAATCTCACAAAAATATTGAACCATCCTCTCAAGCTCTTCCACAGACATCCATAGATATTTCTAGTAACTTACTAAAACCAATAAAAAAAGATAAATTATTGGTATCCACTTATAGTCACACCAATACACAAACCGATACCCAAGAAAAAAAAGAAATAAAATCTGAGACCACCCAGCTGAATATAAGTAAATCTGAACCTACAACAAGTACCTCAGAATCTCATACAAAAGTAAGTACAGTAATAAAAAAGTTTTTTATTACTTTTCAGTACAAAAGTAATAAAAAACCAACGATCGTAACACCTTCTGTATCGTTCCATCAAGGCACGTGGTCGTTGCGAGCGATTCGCGACCGCATGACGCCCACTTTCTCCACAAAATATTTTCTCGATAAATACCTGTCAAAAATATTCTATTATGTTTCTAAAATAGGCCTCTGTGTTTGAACGAAATATTTAAAATTTAATAGTTCGCTCACAATGACATCATGAATTATAAAAAAATTAACATGAAAGCTTGCGGTTTAGGCCAGAGTCAAGTTATTTGAATCATCCTTGTTATTAATATTTTGTTGTTTAAACTTTATTGTATAAACATATAAATCTTCTTTATATAAACAAGCTACATTTTATACAACGAGTGAATAAAAATTGAGAAAGTTTGCTTGAAAAATGTTAGGAGAGGAATCTTGTGGTAACCAACACCATGTTCAACCACAAGGATATCCACTTTTTTACGAGACAAGAAGGAAGCCAGAGAAGCATGGTTGATTATTTGATTGTAGATGCAAGGATGAGAAAGAAAGTGTTAGTCACTCGGGCATACCACGGAGCTGGGTTTGACACAGACCACTTCCTGGTTATTAGTCGAGTAAGAGGTCTGTTTCAGCGGCGCCGGCATTGTGTGCATGAACCTGTTAGTGTACTTGACTTGAATGCATAAAAGTCGAGACTTTGCAAGAGATAGGTATAAAAGAGGAATTTATGAGTAAGCTGAGCGAGTAATTTGAAAATTCTGATAACGTATGTCAGATAGAAGAAGTATGGAGGTCATTTAAGGAAGGAGTCGTCGAGAGAAGCCAAGGATGTATGTAAGAGAAAGAGAATGTGTGCAGACGTCCGAAAGGTGTTGTCTGATAAGAGGAAAGCATGGTTGGACAGGTTGACTACAAAAGTCAATCAAAGGATGCAGAAGGCAACGGATGAGTACGTAAAAATGGCTAAGGATAAGTGTAACAAGTATAAACATATTGCAAAAGTGGTAATGAAAAGAAAGACTGAGAATAACAGGGATGAATTTGATAAAAGGTTATCAAATTTGATAAAAGGTTCAACTGAATATGAAATTCTTTTGGAAGCCCATAAAAACAGTCAACATCCAAACTCCATAATATCAGAAACCATGATGGCAGTGTTGTGAAAGGTGAAGAATGTATGCTTAAAAGATGGAAGCAATATTATGAAAGTTAATTTGAAAAAGAGGGTATGTAAGCACAGACCAATTTCTGGGAAAGGAGTGAAAGTGGCAATGAAAGCGATATAAGTATGGAAAATATTGTGGAAGCATTGAATAGTATGAAACTGGGCAACGCTGCAGGAATTGATAGGATTTCTGTCGAGATGCTGAAAGCGGGACAAGGCTCTTAACAGCCTTAAAAGCTCTTAACTTCTATCGATAACATTGTTTGTTCACTAGGACGGTGTCTCGTCATGCAGCTCCTCGACGATAGAAACGGAGACAACACAGAACGAAGTACCACTCATTTTGCCAGAGGTAAGGTTATGTTGAATACCGCTATTTAACTTGTTATTTCATAGCTTCAAATTGTTTTGACATGCCAAGACTCTTCTGGATTCACCATAAAGTAAAAATAGATACATATAGTTAGAACTTTATCCCCGAAAGGGAAGACAGAGGCATACCTACTAGACCCTATATTCTCAAAGATTTTTGAAAAGGTAATGCATGATAAACTTATTTCATTCTTTACGGTCAACAACATAATTGTTGAAAACCAATATGGTTTCCAAAGAAACAAATCTACCAGAGATGCAGCGTTCTTTTTGGTGAATGATATCCTCCGAAACCTTAATGACAAAATGTACACAACCGTGATGTTCCTTGATATGTCCAAGGCGTTCGATTTTGTTCCACATGAACAGCACTTTTTTTTTTTTTTTTTGGCACATTACGGCATCAGAGGTCCAGCTTTAACTTGGCTAGAAACCTACTTGACAGGAAGATATCAATGTGTCGATGTAATGCAACTTAACTCAGAGAACTATGCAGAAATAAAAAGATCAAAGTATATGAAAAACAGTTTTGGGGTTCCTCAAGGTAGTGTGTTGGATCCTCTCCTCTTTCTGGTATACATCAATGACCTACCTTACAGTACTCTGTATAGAACTATATTATTTGCTGATGACGTATCTGTGATAGTAACTACAAAGAAAAGTTTGACATCTATACAACATGAAATTGACATAAACAATATCCTGACATTAATTATAAACTGGATGAATAATAATAATCTTCAAATAAATTTATCGAAAACACATATAATTAATTTTAATAATCTTATAAATAATAGCATTCGTGTTATATATAACGGACAAAGTATTTCTATGGTTAATCAAACAACCTTTCTAGGAATAAATATTAATAATAAACTTAACTGGAAAGAACATATAGAAAAAGTTGCAAATAAAATGAATGGATTCTCATTCGCCTTGTTTAAACTGGCAAGGGTATCTAACCTAAGTACTGCATGTATAGCATACTCTGCTTATGTAGAATCAGTGTTGAGATATGGATTGCTTATATGGGGAAATGGTACCGACATAGATAAGGCATTTATTGCACAAAAGCGGTGCATAAGATCTTTATGTAATATTGCCCCAGATGTATCTTGTAGACCATATTTTAAAAAGTTGAAACTTCTTACACTACCTTCTCTATATATAATTGAAGTCAATAAATTTGTAAAGCAACATCCTGAAGCATTTAAGCAGGCAAAAGATGTTACGAAGCGTAATAATATTAGGAACCCAGAGAGATTAGTGCTAAACATGATACCTAGAACGACACGAATGCAAAAAAACAGTTACTCTATGTGTGTAAAAATTTCAAATAAAACCCCCGAACACTTGAAAGCACTGCCGTTAAATAAATTTATTTTAGCTTTAAGGGAGTGGTTAGTGGAAAGAGTATATTACTCGATTGATGAATTTTTAAATGAGTAAATTATTATTAAATATTTAAAGAACTAGTAAGTCTTAATATTATTGTTTGTATTGAATTATTTTATTGTTGACATAATCTAAAATTTGCATGCTGTTTCATATGGCTAAGTGGGCTTGATCTATTAACATAATTAAGTATGACTATTGTAACACCATATTATGTACTACCCCATTTAAAGCAAATAAATATTATTATTATTATTATAGACACCTACATTTCCTCGTATGCATATTTTTCCCACGTAACAGGTAGTGAGTCCATTGCTGTGCCCAATGGGCTGGCGCAGGTTGTGACTACCTGCTGTTGAACATTATCAAGCCGATAAGGAACTCGTTATGAGCAGATTGTGGAATGAACTCCCTGACTGGGATTTTCAAAACGGCCACAGTATGGGGTCGTTTAAGAAGGTTTTTACAGGATCGGCAGGGTGAGTGCCGCACTTCTGGTGTTGCAAACGTCCATAGGCTACTGTGAAAACTTTCCCTCAAATGGGCCATATGCTTGTTCCTAAGCGCGGAAACGTTAGTAAATAGAAATACCACAATGCGGTCACCCATCTGAAGACCAGCCATAGCTTAAGATGCTAAACATATATTTAGTATCTTTCGCTATAGCTAAAAATTAACTCATTGTGTGTGCACAGGCCAGTGATATCATCGCTAGCGTCTACCACTATCTTCGAAATGAATTTATCACCCTGAAGTGTGCCATCGGTAATAGTTGCGACCTCAGTCCCCTGGCCGACATCTTCAAGCGAACTTCTGAAGCTACCGGCGTCTGCGAGGCGACTGTCATGAAGATTTTAAAGAGGAGAAAAAGAACACAAGACTCCAAGCATGATTCTGTTCCAACAAAAAGGTCCAAAGTCTCTAATTACATTGATGACGGCGATGTCAGGTATGTAGAAATAGAGTCACACTATATTTAAACTACACTCTTAATTCTGCAGAGAGTTTAAATAATATTTAATATCTTGACCGACTGAATACGTTACGAAGTGATACGCTATATATCAGGTTTGAATGAAAGTGTAAACATTAAGCAGGAAAAGGGCGTGCTCCGTTGGTTTGGACACGTCCAACCAATCAGTGAGGAATGATTGACGAAGAATATATATTATGCAGAAGTAGAGGGAAGACCTCGACTTACATACGAAGACCACGTGAGCAGATTGCTCAAAAAATGAAAGTTTAACAGTAAGTACTCGGATACCCAGACGTGAATGTGTTAAACAATAAATGAATTTGCAAGAAGTGAAAGGAATATGCGTGGATCGTGACGTTTAGCGGTCTATCCTCAGCGTCAGGTATATCCTTAAGAAAAATAATAATTCAAAACCAACACGTACTAATCAGCGTTGAGCAGTAAAGCCAATCTCCCAATATGACGAAAATTGAGGGAGGCCTACGTCCAGCAGTGAATAGTCGACAGCAGCAATCTGATTGGATTCTTTTTCTTCATCTTATAGTGTACATATTCCCAGTTCTTTCCAAACCAAACCCTATCTGGATTTGTAACTACCACTTTTATTTGAACGCAAGCAGCTATCGTTCTGTGAAACTCTGTAAGAGCGCCTGCGGCTTTACCTCATCCGTAGATCAGCAGGTGCACCGCTAGCAGGTAAGGACGCTTGGCCCCCGTGGGTCTTGACGACGCCCCTTACACCTAAATAGTCTGAGTTGATTTATTGTTTGAACAGTCCGATCGAGGACAACGCAGATAGTGAAGTGCCGGATGAAGTTCAACGCGCAGGAGATGATCACCGAGTGGACGACAGTGGGTGAGTGCGACTGACTGCTGGAACTCTTACTTCTTCCTACAGCGAGCTTGACTACATCTTATCTCAACCGGCAAGTGAGAGAAGCTGGTTCGAGTCCACCTCGAGGATAAAAAATTTCCACTTTAAATGTATACTTACCTTTTAATAACTTGTTTCTTTGTTTGTATGTTTGGTTGCTTGGTTAAACGCGTTAATCTCACGATCTTAATAGATCCAATCCAATCAACAATGTTTTTTGCGTTGTATAGCAAATCTATCGAGGAAGACAATAGGCTATATATTATCACGCTGCTGACAAATCGGGCAAATTTACATATTGTTAAATTAATAAACGACGGGATTAAATGGATGCCGCGGGGCTCGAAGTACGTAACAGGTGTAGCCGGAGTCAGCTAGTTTATAGTTAGTATAATAAAGCGCTCGTGGCCCCGCGGTCTCAGTGTTCTGTAAACGATCACTGAGTTACGCAACTTTCACTATGGCTGGTCGTCGGATGGGTGACCACTTTGTGGCATTTACATTTGCGAGCGTTTCCGTGCTTCGGAAGGCACGTTAAGCCGTTGATCCAGGTTGCCAGTAAAATGGCAGTCGTTGAGCCTGGTTGAAGGCCTTATTGGCGGCTTGAAAAATGTCAACAGCAGGTAGCCACAACCTGCGTCTGTCTATTTCATCACGGCAATGGGCTCACCACATACTACGTGGGACAGGAATCCACACGGTAAAAAGTGGCATATAATATGCCTCTGCCACCAGTTCGGGGATAAGGCGTGATGGATATTTATTTATTTATTTAATAATTGTTTTTCAACATTGTTTCTAATGTTTAGGCAGATGTCATCACAAATCGAACGATTATAGGTGCAACTATGCTAACTTTAATAAGTGCCGGTAGATGGCGCCTTACGTCGCCGTAAGACGGAAAAGGTGGATTAATTCGTCAGTTTCCAGTGTCCTCGGTAGCTTAGTTGGATAAGCGTCACCCGGCAAGTGAGAAAACGCTGGTTCAAGTCCAGCTCGAGACTGATATAATTTATTGTATTTCAGGCAACCAGAACAAGTGGAAATAGAAACGTTGAAAGTAGAATTTAAGGAGGAACATGAGGACCACAGCGGGGCCGTGAAGGAACTTATAAAGCGAGACCCCCTCTTGCCTTCGTCACATGAGTGAGTGATAATATAATGTGGTGTAACATGTTTAACAAAGCTCTATCTAACCCAATTTAATCTGTACTATGTTTTTATGGCAATGCGATAAATACCTTTATTTACAACAAATTATTAAATAACCTTAAAATATGAAAATTTAAAATATATTAATATAAGGAGTCCCTTTAGGCAAGGTTCCGAAGATACTGGCAGCGTTCCCCCTTTGAATAGCTAAACTAATTCTTTGGCCGAGGTAGCTGCCAGCTCTTCGGTCTCCTGTGATGTCAACTAACCTTTTTGCTATTTCTTTAAAAAGCCTTGTAGCCCTAGGACCCCACGGACCAAGGGTCTCGACACCGAATGGGACAAAATCATATTCGGAGCCTAGACTCCTGTATTTGCATGCTTTAGCTTTTTCAGCCGCTTCACAAGCCGCACCAGCTCTGTTGTTGGTTCCATGTAGATGGGAAGGGGCCAGCGTGTCTGAACAGGTTGCATCCCATACCAGCACCCGGCCCATCTTCCATGGAATCAAACTCATACCGTCCGGTCTCTTGCCATCGTCTCTTGCAATACCAGTCGGCTCAAGTAGACTTGGCACGTTGACAGTGGCAAGAGACCGGCGAATGATATCGTTTAGTGCGGCATGTCTCGAGAAGCGGCCTGCACTTTTTTGGCATGACAGTCCGTGATGTCCAAGCTTGTCGACATCACTGCCACAGGGACATTTATGAGGAACGCAGACCGGAACCCCAAGCCGTAGACAGGTTGCGATTCGAAGCGTGTCAGGCTCAAGAAATGTTCCTGTATTTGACGAAGGGTACGCGTGAAGCCAGTAGCCGGCCTCATGCGCACCCACAGCCAAAAGCCTAGCACGCGCCGAACCTGTACTACAGCTCAAAAGATTATATGTATATGTATATATATGTCGTCCCAGCTCCTCTGTAAATTTGGAGAATCTGGAAAATTTTGACCTGGGCATGCAATTAAGAAAGCGTTTCTAGCTTCTTCCAAGCCAGCAATCTCAAAGTTTGAAGGGGATGCCCTTAAAATTTTACTTATGAGATTTGCTGAACTATGGACAGAAGATAGGAAGGCTGGTAAAGCGACACTGGAAATTTTGCGAATCCCTAAACCACCATAACGGATAGGTAGGGATGCTTGGGTCCAAGAAAGCTCGTTTAGCTGCATATTGAGAATCGATTCTAAGCTAATTTTGATTATGTCGTCTACTTGTGTCAAAAGATCTGAGTGATTCCAAAAAGAGCAGCAACGGAGCACATATGTAAATTTTGGGACGAAAAGACAGAATTTTAAGATGCAGAGTGCATAATGTGGACTAATTTCAAGGAGACGGTCAGCAGTATTTTGAAATTTAGTTATTGAATTATTAATATATTCAGAAATAGATCCATCAAAAATCGGAGAACCTAAAAGGTAAAGGGAATTACTATTAACTATTTTAATATTTGGAGCCAAAATATAAAATTTTTGTTCAATGTCATTAAAATTTAAGTCGCAGTTATTTATAAAAAGTTCGCATTTGCTAAAATTAAGCTCCAAACCAATGGCTTCAAATTTATTTTTTATTATCTGTACTTAATTTTATAAAGCTGAAGAGTTTGTTTGATTGTTTGTTTGGTTGAACGCGCTAATCTCAGGAACCACTGGTCGGATTTGAAAAATTCTTTATGTAATGGATAGTCCATTTATCCAGGAAGGCTACAGGCTATATTTCATCACGCTACTATATGATTACTGTTCCGCTCTGGAGAGCGGAGCAGTAATCATAAATGTCGACAAATCAGGCACATATTTATACATAATTGTAGAATTTATAAACGACGGAATTAAATAGGTGCGACGGGAGGTAGAAATATGTCACGAGCGTGAGGGTCACCGGGTCTAATATAAACTTGTGCTGAGACACGTGATAACAAATGTTACATATTTCTAAATAAATACATAAACATACAAAACACTCAAACTCCGAAACAAACATTAGTTATCATCATTTACTTTTACTTCTTTTCCTCCACTTGGTCATCGACATCTCCTGTAGTGAGACCATTGACACTCATGTCATCCTTTGCAACGCCAAGTCAACACTTCTTGGGTCTTCCCCCCTTACCAGGACCGGGCGAAGCCAAGCTTCGTGAGATTATTTCACCTGTAGCTTGGCGGTTGCCACAAAACATGACCATACCAGGGTAGCAACACTTGCAACTTATCTGCAATGTCACGGATGTGAAGACTGCTGCGGATGAGAAGTTCCTCACGTGGTCCATCCGCGTGACTCTCATAAACAAAAGCCCGTTTTTCGAACTCGAGTCCTCAAGAATGGCAGTTAAATACACTACCATCCATTACGACATTAAAGCAGTTTTTTTGAAAGCTCGTTTTAGTAGAAATCTTGTGTAGAAATCAGATGTAAGCTAACTTGTGGTACACCTGTTAACTAACGGACGAATCGATGACGCAGGCACATTTACAGGGTTGAAAGGTCAGTCAGCAGCCGCTCCAAAGAATGCCTAAAATTAAAACACAAATGATAGCTGCTTAATAAAAGTGGACCCCAGACTCCAAATCCAAATACTTGGATTTGGAGTCTGGGGTCCACTTTTATTGGAAATTTTGAAAACAAGTAAAAAAACACTTAAGATGACTTAGAAGAAAGAGGATTTAGATGTAGCTTGATTCTTAATTTGGTCTAGTGCCACAGTGCTGGGTATTAAGCTGGAGATATTGAGTTCAGTTACACTTTACACGATAGAAATAATTGAAATAACTTTAGTAGTAACTTTCGTTTTTGTTTTCTGCCAGCTCCTCCACCACTGCTGTCCAGGACTTTTCCAGTTTTTCTGTGTCTCCGACACATGCTGAGGTAAAATTAGAGCCCCCTGATGAGGAGTTACTGGCTACCTCCACGTGAGTACACAAAACTAATCGACCACTTTTGTGGTTTTGTTGGTATTAATTTAAATCTGATGGATGGCACTTGCTACACATCTTAAAAAACACACCACTTGTACTGTTCCACAACATTTGTTTGTAAATGAATTGAAACAGTACCAGTTGTGTTATTTAAGATTAGAGATGTAGATGTTTGAGAGAGAGAGAGAGAGGGAGGTAGAAAACAAAGAACATAAAGAGGTCGATATCGAGAGGGGAGGGAGATAAAAAGAGAAAGGTAGATAGAAAGAGATGTATGGAGGCGTATTTGTTTTACACGTAGATATGAACTTGAAAACCGTTGTATAGATTTTCATGTTAATTATTTTAATTTTTTACAGGACAGGATCAACTCTTCAATCGAATTTAACACCTGCAAGACTACGGGAAGAACCTCCAGATGGTGACAGTCCACAGTAGTTAACAGATATACAAGTTCGTAGGTAATAAGGAGTAAAAGAATTACGTGTTAGAAGATATCTCCACGTTTTGGGGGTATATGTGAAACTTGTGTGTGAAGCTCAAAACACTGCAACCATCATTACCACCTCAGCTAACCGTCGTTCGTGTGGCGAGAGATCTCTCACAACACGTAGCACATTTTTGATGGTCGGGACTAGTTCTATTTCCTCTGTACATTCGGTAACCTTTCGAAGGTCCTTTGTGTTATTTGAGGATCAACTCTCTTTTTCAGTGCACGAAGTCAGCTTATGCAACAAAGATATGGGTTTATTGTGTACCTGATTCTAACCCTTTATTGTGCCACTTAAATCGTCTTCTCTCTTGAATCGTCTCAATGATCTACACTGTGCGCCCAGGAGGCAAAACAATTCTATTGTAAAGAATGAAGTTAATTGAAGAGTAATATGGTGACGTCTGTTGCAGTGTGGAGCCGTGAATGGAGGTCGCGATTAGCAACCTGACCAGCAATGACGTCACGAGTGAACCACTCGCGCACTGAACCCATTCCGGACATAATGTAACAGCAGCAGATTATTTTGAGATGATTTAAACTTGTGTTGAATTTATAATAAAATTAAGTAAAAAATAAGTTCTAAATATTTTTGGCACATTTTTTTTCTTCTACCCCTTTTAAGCAAACAAGCTTTGTTTTATACAGAATGAATTTTTCCAAGTTGGCCTTCAGGGTCAAATCAAAATGCACAAAAGAGTCGCGACCCCGATTATGATGAAAATTAAAAATGTATCATTGAATTTTTGAAAAATCAATAATCTTAGCCATGAATTGAACCCAATGATTTTTTAAAAAAAACATTATGTATTATTTTACCATTTAATAGTGGTGTTAACAAGGATCGATTTCTGGGAAGTTATGATATACGGGAAAATAATTCTCCCTATTAAAACTTAATGTTACTTCCTAAACTCCGTCACTAAGGTTCGTATTCCAGAACGTATCTCAAAACGCAATCAACGGTTGAGGCTAGATTTTGCCTTATAATGACTACTCTTAAGTGTTGATTGAGTATTGAGAAACGTTCTGAAATACGGCCCTAAATTGTCCTTCTCATTTTGGATTCGTTTCCTTAACTTTGGGAATGAAGAGTAAAGCGTGCACGTCGCCATCCCTGCCAGCTACGGCTGCAATTCTACTCCGACACGAGTGCCACAGAGGCGAACCGTGCTAGGGCGTGCCCCCGAGGTGACGCGCACCAGTTCGTCCCCGCTGGTGCGAAAACTGTGTGCAAGAGCGGCGTAGGGGAGCACCCTACACGCGCGGCCCGTCACGTCGGGAAGTGGAGGACGGAGTGCAGGATAGCTGCGTGGAATGTTAGGGGAGGAATGGCAGATAAGATGAATGAGTTGATGGATGTTATGAATGAGAGAAAGTTAGATGTAGTGTGCTTGACAGGGACCAAGCGCAAGGGCAGCGAAGTCTTGGAGCTCCCGGGTGGGGTGCTCGCGCTATGGTCTGGAGTACCAGAGAGCGAGCATGGCAGTCAGGGGGTTGGAATTTTGTTGTCCTCGCGATTGGCCTCCGGTATGTATGAGTACAAACTGGTAGGTCCTAGAATCCTCTGGAACTGTCTAAAACTTGGTTTGACGAAGATTTTCCTGGTAACTGCTTACGCGCCAGTATCTTCGTCGAACGCGAGTGTGCTAGAGGACTTCTGGGAGAGTATGAGAGAAGCTCTAAATGTGATAGAAGGAAATGAAAGACTTATAGTATGTGGAGACTTGAATGGATGGGTGGGTACCGCTCGCGATGGTTTTGAGTCGGCACTCGGGAAGTATGGGAATTAAAAGGGTGAACGACGCTGGCAAGCTTATACTGGCATTTTGTAAGGAAAAGGATTTTTTTGTGGTTGAACATTGTGTTCAACCACAAACAAATTCATTATACATATGAATTTGTATAATGAATTTGTTTGTGGTTGAACATTGTGTTCGCCACAAAAAGGTGGAGACTATACGAGGAGATGTAAGTCAAAGAGAAGCATGACAGATCTATTCCTAATGGATAGTCGGCTCTGTAAATAGCTGATGGACACAAAGGTTTATCGAGGCGCTGAGCTGGGATCAGACCACTACCTAGTCATAACTAGGATTAGGGGTCTGTTCGCGGGTTGGCGTCATCGTACTGAGTGTCCTGAACCTGAGCCGACTTATAGCATCAAAAGCTGGAAGCTGCAGGATGCATCCATTAGGGATAAATATAAAGAAAGGGTAGCCGAAAAGCATGGCGACTTCGATGTTAGTAGTGAGAATGTGGAAAGTGTATGGCAGAACCTTAGGGATAGTATGGTAAATGCCGCTGTGGAAGTGTGTGGAGAAACGAAAAGAGGCAGTAGTAATAAGCGTGATGCATGGTGGAATGAGGAAGTGAAAGAAGCAGTTTGAATGAAGAAGAAAGCATGGTTACTTAGCCTCTCGGAATGATTTTAATATGAAAGAGAGATACAAGCTGCAAAAAGTTAACACAAAGGCACTGATAGAAGAAGCTCGTGAAAGGTGCAGAATGAAAGCGGATGAAAGGTTGTCCAATTTCCGGGATAATACCAAGCTCTTCTGGAAACAGGTAGGCAAGACCCGGAGTTGTTCAGCAATCTGCAGTATGAATAAAGTGCTTAGTGTTAACAATGACGTCCTAACAGACCAAACTGACGTCCTGCAGAGATGGAGTGAAATTATGGAAAGATGTATGGAAGAAAAGACAGAGATGCCACATCGGGAAGTGGAGCTCACTTCGATGCTCCGGATCCCGGTGTCATTGAAGTCATTAGTATGAAAGAAAAAGAACAAGCGATAAGAAGTATGAATAGTATGTATATTATTCATACTTCGTATAAGTATAGTAATGAAAGACAGAGTTACTGCTGTGATGTTCAAGTACGGTGGGTCGCGAGTCTTGGACACACTATGTCTGTTTTGCAACTTGTGCTGGCGGACGGGTGAGGTCCCAGAAGACTGGCGAATAGCAGTTGTAGTACCTATTTACAAAGGGAAAGGCTCACGCCTAAACTGCTCCAGCTACAGGGCGATCAGCTTGGTCAGCTTAGCTAGTAAAGTGTTTGCAAAGGTTATAACGGCAAGAATGCAAGAAAAGTCTGAAAGGTATTTATGGGAGGCTCAATGCGGATTCCGACGTGGAAGAGGTTGCATGGATCAAGTGTTTTCTCTTTGCAGATCTTCATGATCGCGGAGAAGTTTCTGGCAAAAGCGCAGAAAACCTTCTGGCTAATAATCTGGAGAAAGCATTTGATAACGTTGTGAGAGAAACTCTGTGGGATTTGCTGCCCGGATATGGTGTGGACGGCTCGCTACTGCGGGCAATACAGTCGCTTTATAGGGACTGTAAGGCTTGCGTGCGAGTAGGGGGGGATGTGTCACCTCTTTTTGATGTCTGTACAGGCGTCAAACAGGGCTATGTCATGTCCGCCTGGCAGTGTCGTGAGCAAATTGCTTAAAAACGGAAAGGTCAAAAGTACTCGGATACCCAGACGTGCGTGTATGAAGCAATTGATGAATCTTGAAGAAGCGAAAGAAGTATGCATGGATCGCGAAGCCTGGCGATCTGTCCTCTCTGACTACCCCGTCAGGGATACAGCGTGAAGATAGTTAATTAGTTCCATAACTTTGTTTTTTTTTTGGTTGTCTTCGCCCGTATTGGGCAGGCAAAGGAATCTTTGTCCATACAGCCTAGTCTTCGGTATTTATATTTTCTTAGTATTTAGTCCTGTCCAGTCTTTGTCGATGTCGAGTCCTCAGTCCTAGGTCCTTGTCCTTGCCCTCAGTATAATGGTGATTCTTATACTGAGGTTTTCAGTGGACTTTTTGCGTCAAGAGAGAAAATAGCATTTCACTGCATATATATCATTGTCTATCACTATAGCACGTAAACACAACCTTTATGTCCAAGAAACCACCACTCCCACACATAAAACAAGATAAATGCACTAGTTTTAGAAAATAATATACAGAAAGCGTCCGCACTTTTCACTCTCCCGCGAAAAAGTCCTCCATAACTTTGTTGTTGGCAATCGCGTTACTTTTTGAATTTATTTTGTGGCCTGGTTACTAAGACCTTTTAGCATAACCTTATTTTTAATATCATTTTTCTTAAATCTTATCTTCTTATTTAGTCCTGTCCAGTCCCTTGTCGATGTCAAGTCCAGTCATAGGTCCTGTGTCCTTGCCCCATTAACGTGTTAGAGACTTATTGGGGCTTTGAGTGAAATTTGCACGTCAAATTGCAAAATTGCTTTTCACTGCAATATATCACTGCCCCCCACTACAGAACGCTTACACAACTTTTATGTCTAAGAAACTACCATTTTTACACATAAAACAAGGTTAATGCACTAGTTTTGGAAAATAATATACAGCAAGCGGCCATTTACCAAGATCCCGCGCAAATCCGCAGTGACCTTTTTTCCTTTTTAAACACTAGTAAGGTTACCTATAAAATCGAAAGTTTATTAATAGAATCGATTGTAAGGAGACTTATTTGTAATATTCCACCACTTTTAAAGTACTTTTAATCATACTCATCTTCATAATTTCGTCATTCTTATGTAGTATAGGTATTCATTATTTTCATGTTTCTGTAACATAATTTTCTTTAACTTAAATATTTCTTTTATTTTCACTGGTTTACTGATTTTATTTCGTTTTGTTTCTTATATTTTCAATGTATCTGCTTGCAATATCGCTCCTTCAACACATTTTTTTGGATCACTTAAAATATGATCTTAACACAGTTCTATCAACATAATATAGGAAGTGCTATTTTAGCCGTCTAGAAAATCACCTCAAGATTCACATGGAAGATTATCTCTCAGCTCTCTACTTTCAGCGCTCTATGGATGCCATCGAAAGTTATCAGGGCTTAGTGATCCAGTTGTCCCAGCCCTAGTGCTATTTAGTTCTGACGTACCTATACGCCATGTACAACATCAATGTGACCACAAACCGAACTTTATTGCATTAACAGTGGACAAACAAAGCATTGAATGCGAAGTAGATACTGGCAGTCATATTTCAGCAATCAGATCAATCGACCTATATCGCAGATTGTTTTCGCACAAAGTCATTATAACAAATGACGTAATGTTATGTATCATGAAGGCCCGTCGTACAAAACAATCATCTTCTTCTCAAAATAAATACTCCAGTAGCGCAATTCACAAAACTCGGATCCAAATCCTCTCCGCGCATATGTCATCGATGTTCGAGTTCTAGAGTCCATTCCACAAAAGAAGTCCCGCAGACGCAGCGCTGTATTCGCGCGACATAATGTTGCCACGGTTAAATATGGGAAAATAAGGGGAAACAATTTATAGTTCATTTACTTTCATTTTATTAACTAGGTACTCGAATAGTTAGATAAGAAAAAAAATGTTTTTAATAGAATGTATTTTTAATACAGGTACCTATTTGATGTCCATACTGCTAAGGTCAGATTAGTGAAAAATAAATCTTCCTGTAATTTTTAAAATATAAAATGGAGATGTTCGACTAACTTTAAATTATAAATATAAAATAACATTTAAAACTTTTATTCAGTTTTATTGAATAATTATGATCGGTCATACTATGGTCACTGTCAGAAGAGTGAATAGAAACAGAATCAGGTTCTATTTCGCAGATCGCAGTGGTAAGGCGGCAATCTTAGCAATTCATGATTGTGAGATTTTAAGAATGCATCCACGGCATATGTAGGTGGACCTTTGTTTTGTTTAATTAATTCAAATAATACAGCTTTTGTCAAAGTATCTTAAAAATACACTACCTTTTCTCGCAGCCATTTCTGCATGTCACGTTTAATACTTGACATTGTAGGTGCTTTATTTATTTGAGTGCAGTGATACCGAGCGTTGTCCATTACCACAAGTTACCTTTCAGGTAGATTAGAAAAGACTTTTTAACTTATCCATTACAAAAAATTTGTTGAGTTCATGTCATCGAGGTAATCTGAGGATTTTGATTGGGATTTGAACATTAACAATGCACCATTAACAAAACCATTTTCAGTTCCCGCACGAGCAATTAGCCAACGACTCCCTGATGACTCTGACACGAACATCCCAGGCTCCTCCTCACTTTGCCAGCAGCTTTTGGCATGATAAGTGTTGTCAATATAGGCCTCGTCTAAATATAATACAGGTTTTTTCTCCACTTTGCGCTTTCTTCGGATTCTCTCCAAATATCTTGAACGCCATGCAGTAATATCATAACGTTCCATTAGTAATTAACGTTTCGATTGGCATCGCTTATGCTTGAAACCGATGCTATGCAATATACGGTGCAATGTTGTGATGCTTCCTTGATAATTTATGTCTTCCTTCAAAGCTGCACGTAATTTAGCCAATGTAGGTAATTCCTTCTTCACAACATAAAAACTGTTAATTTTTTGCCGTATAGCGCACAAATCAAATCCATCCAAGTCGAACTTTTTGGGATACGGGCGAGTCTTCCCTCGGGTGAGGATAACTTTAGAAGTACTCGCCGCTGTTGCGTTCTCTTTTGTAACTCTCGTTACAGTTTTTTCTGACACACCTGCAAAAAAATGAAAAATTAAAATAAATTAAAATTCAAACAATGATTATTTTCGTATCAATGTTTTATCAACACGCGAAACTCATTTCTTTTCCATAATATCAAAACTACAAGCGTAGCGTCACTTAAATATCTGCAAAATCAATTTTTTTTTTTTTCAAATCCCCACATGAAACTGCCTCATTAGCAAGTCTATCCGCATAGTCGTTGCCAAAAATACCTTGATGACTAGGTATCCATAAAAACTTTATGTCTAAACCGTTAGATAAACATTTCTGTAACAGATTTCGACATTCAAAAACAACAGTCAAATGCTTTGTTTTAAATGGGAATCGCTGTAGAGCTTGTAAAGCACTTTTGGAGTCTGTGATGATTGCGGTCTTTGAGAGTTTTAATAATAATATGTATTCCAAAGACTTCAGTAATCCGAAGCATTCACCGGTAAATACTGATGTCTCTGGTGGGAGTCTAACTTTCTGGACTATCTTGAACTGGTGGTGATATACTCCTATTCCGACACAATCCAAATTACTATGCTTAGAAGCATCACTGTATATATAATGCCAATCTGGAAATTCGTGATTGAGATAGTAGTTGAAGTTGGAATTAGCATTAATGTCATTTTGAAGATCACAGTTTAGAATAATACAAGGTGAAATAGTTAAGGAATCATAAGATGTAGAAAAAAGGGGGAGACGAGAAGATCTGTGAGTAGGGGATTGTAGAGATAAAAATTTACGAAAGCTGCTAACAAGGCAAGGAACCTTTTTGTGAGACCAGTAACTGGAGGTTTCTATTACGTCTGAGAGTAATTGGAGTTTATGATGTAAGGGGTGGTTTGTGATTTGTAAAGATTGAAACACAAATCGGTCACAAAGATATTGTCTACGATGTATCAGTGGAGGTTCAACACATTCAACTTGAAGAGCGTTGATGGGGCTGGATTTCATACAACCTGATATAATTCGAAGAGCTTTATATTGAACACTGTCAAGTTTATTTAGGCCAACTATACCACAGGGTTCTAAAAGAAATGACCCGTAATCTAGAAGACTTCTAATCAAAGCGTTATAAAGAAGTTTTTGGGAAGTTGGATGAGCTCCCCACCAAACACCCGACAAGCATCTCAAGATATTTAAATTACGTTCACATTTTGCAGTAATATGGTAACAATGTTGGAGCCCAGATAATTTAGCGTCTAAAATAATTCCTAAGAACTTTGCATGCTCATAAACTGGAAGTCGTGAGTTTTCATAAAAAACTGATACGGTAGGAGGACACCGCATTCGGGAAAATAATACAACAGAACTTTTGGGCACTGATAGAGTTAGGCCATTAGTATCCAGCCACGTTTTAAGGGAATCAAGAGCTGATGATAACCTATCAGCTGATCTCTCAATCGATTGCCCCGAAGTATATATGAGTAAATCGTCTGCATATTGTAAGATATTTATGTTGCTTTTCACTAATGTACTTTCTAGGTCATAGGTATATAAATTATAAAGGAGAGGACTTAATACTGATCCCTGTGGCAAACCTCTCGAAGCTATTCTAGTAATTGTGAGGGAGTCCGGAAGGATAACCTTAACACATCTCTCAGACAGAAAATTTATGATAAAATTTTGTAATAATATAGGGACATCCAATTTTAAAAGCTTTTTTTGCAGTATATGTAGCTGGACACTATCGTACGCAGCAGCTATGTCTAGAAAACAGGCCAGAAGTGAGTGATTATTTGAAAAAGCTAGACGAATATCAGTGGTAAATATGGCTACACTGTCTATGGTACTTTTACCCTTTCTAAATCCATACTGACTATTGGATAATAGACCTTTATTTTCAATAAACCATTCTAGTCTATTTTTGACGAGGTGTTCAGCCAGTTTAGCAACCACAGGGGAAAGGGCTATTGGACGGTAAGATGACGCTTCAGCAGAAGGTTTGTTAGTTTTACGAATTGGAATCACTTCTTGCACTTTCCAAGCTGTGGGGATGTTGCCTGAAAGCACTACAGAATTAATTAAAGATAAATAATAAGAAAGACTAGTATCATCCATGTGAGTGAAAAATGAATAGGGGATATTATCCAAGCCAGGGGTTGAATCTTTAACATAAGTTAGAATGCCTTTTAATTCATTAAGAGTAAAAGGCTTGTTGAGACTCGAAGACTGCATTTCCAATTTACACTGGGTTTGCAAGGGGCAAGGAGTAATATTAAGAGGAACAAAAGGAGGAATCAGGGAATCCAGAAAATTTTCAACAACAGTTCTGTGTAGAAGTGGAGGGTTTGATTCTTTAAAAGCAGATCTGTAGCGTTTGATATTTTTCCAAACTAAAGTTGGGTGAACATTAGGGGATACAGAATTACAGAATGTTTGCCAGCTTTCCCATTTCTTTCGCTTAAATAATTTACGGGTGCTAGTTATAATTTCCGAAAGAGAATTAAAATTTTCCATCGAAGAATAATGTTTATAAATATTTTCTGCTGTTTTTCTTTTTTTAATCTGTTCCCGACATTCTGAATCCCACCAAGGAGGAGCGGGGATCTTCGTTACTTTTGTTTGACGTTTACTTGGAAACAATGAATCAGCTGTTTCAATTAAAGCCTTACTAATTAAATTATTACATTCGTCTACATTATTGTCGTTAATGTTTGGAAGTTGTGAAAATCTATTTTTAACCTTTTGTTGAAACGCATCCCAGTTAGCGTTAGATAATTTATGTTTGAGTCGAGGTTGACGTTTTTGTATTTGGATGCCGGAAAAGTTATTAGGAAATGAAATGACAATAGGGAAGTGATCACTACCGTAGGTAGACTCCAAAGTGTACCAGGACAAAGAAGATGCGAGATTGGGAGAACACAGAGTTAAATCTGGTGCGCTAATTAGCTCATTAGGAGTAGTTCGCCGAGTAAGGGAACCATTATTTAGCAAACACATTTCAAAGGTATCTAGCATTTCCAAAACTCGAGCTCCATAGTAGTTAGATTTAGAACTTCCCCAACATCGATGTTGTGCATTAAAGTCACCCATTATCACTAGAGGCTTTGGTAGTGTAGAAAACATATTATTTACTTCATCATAAATCTCAGATGATGGGTGAGGGATGTAAACGGAAACAAAGCATATGTTATTTATTTTTACAGATATTATCGAGAAGCCGGTACCATGGCTAGGTAGCTCTACATGAGAAAAAAGAAGAGAATTTTTCACAAGCAAAGCAACACCACCATAGCCATCACTTCTATCTTCTCTCAAGCAAGAGAAGCCTGAAAGTTTAAAATTATGTTCTGGCTTAAGCCAGGTTTCTTGTATAGCTATTAAAGATGGTTCATATTTATTAATCAAGTAAATTAGTTCACTTTTTCTGCGGCTTATGCTGCAGCAGTTCCATTGCATTAGGGAGAACTGATCCATTATTAATTGTGTTATTTACTTCTGTATCTGATAGTATAGCAGCGTTGGGCGGTAATTTAATCATATTACATTGTTGTAAAGAGTTGATAAGAGTTAAAATTAATTGTTTAATGGGAATTTCAGATAGAGAATCATTATTACAGTTATTGAGAGTGCCAATAGAGGGTAAAGGAATTGTATAATCTTTTGTTAAGTTAGAATGGGCTAATTGATCATATCCATATCTTTCAAATTTTTGAGGTTGCTTCGGTTTTAAGAATACTGTTTTCTTGTACGAGTTATTATGATGAGTATGATCTGGAATATTTTGTATTGACCTATGTTGAGGAGCAGACATGAGAGTATCAGAATAAGGTTTGCTAACAGGAGGGTGTAACTTCAAGGCTTCAGCATAAGAAATACAACTTTTGGCCATTGATTCCTTAATCCCCTTTTGCCTAGAGAATTCAGGACATATTTTATTAGTTGCAAGATGAGAACCTGTACAGAGACAGCACTTAAACTCCTCAACTTTGCATGTCTCTCCTGTATGGCCTAGACCACATTTAAAACATCTTGGAGATGATCTGCATTGGCTGCGAATATGTCCATATCGACAACAATTAAAGCATTGTATTGTGGGATAAATGTATAAATCAACAGGAAGTGAGTTATAACACATAAAAATACGTTTGGGTAAAACTTGCCCATCAAATGTTAGGACTACAGTTTCTATGGGAACAAACTCTGACTTTTCATTGCTAATGACTTTTCTTTTTAGCCTCCTTATTTTTATAATTTGGCCACAACCTATGGGAACTGATATATTACTTAGAATATCCTCATCGCTCCAGTCAGTAGGAACACCTCTCACTATACCCATGCGTGTAACATTAACAGAAGGAATAAAAGCTTTGTAATTATTAGATTTTAATGCATCATCATCTACAAAATTGTTAGCACTATCATGTGACGAAAAAGATAAAGAAATACGGTTGCGCCCTATTTTTTTAAGACTGCCATTGACAATGTTCTTGAATGAGTTTTTTTTAAGAAAAAAGCCAAATGCTACAGGATGAATGGAACAGTTTTCATTGGGAGATGAAGGAAGTTTCTGAATATGAACTGCATATGGGGCAGCGTCAGATGAGTTGTAAACATTTCGGCCAATAGGAATACGCGATGAATTCTCGTTAGCATTAGTCTTGGTAGTTTGTGAGGTGACAATTTGTGAGGGTGATGCAGATACAGTGAAAGTGTTTGTTATTGATCTACATTGGCAATCAATCTCGGAATTAGTAGAAGATTTATGGTGATATCTGCGTTTTTTATTGCAGTGCTTGCAAATCTTAGACGAAACCGATGCTCTCTTTCGCTTATGGGACCGAGAGTTGGTCTCGGAGCCATCTGTTTCTATTACCGATCCTTCCGTATCCATTCCTGATCCATCTATCGTAACAGTATTATACACTGAGGGGACAATTGTCCCCCCAGGGTCTTCTGGATCACCCATGTACTACAATATAAATACAAAAAACTTACCTACTATACAGGAACTATACTATTTACAATAATAAATTAATATATTTACACTATTAAACCTATTTGATCCTTAAATTATAGTTGAATAATTAATAAATAATAAAAAACTCAAAAACAGTCGCCCGCCTAGTTTGCCGTTTCCCGCGCTTTTCAAAATCAATATTATAATGTTCCATTTTTAAAAAACTGACACATATCTTTTATTGAAGGCCAGTACTTTTTTTAAATCAAAATAGTTTTTAATATATAAGCCATTTCCAAGTTAGTCTCGGGACTTATTGAACGATCTAGTATAATATTTATTTTTGTGTACTTTTAATGTTTTTGTGCAGGAATATTTTACTATAGATGAATACCCATATTGCCAGCCTTAACGTCATAAAGTACTCAAAGAAAATAACAATGATAACATTTTAGCCGCTTATGTAGTCCGACTACTTGGTCTTAGAGTCCAGCGAAAAAAGAATGCAATGCGATGTAAACATAGACAGAAAATAAATTAATATCTCCTTTGAAAAATTGAGTGCAATGTTGATGACGACAATATTCTCTTTGTAATTTTAACAGTTGTCAGATATTGTTTCTAAATTTATGATAGGAAATGTCTAATAATAATTGGACTGGGATTCGACTGATTTACAATGTACTATGTACACTACAACTTAACAGTACTTTTTCAAAATAGGTATCTGATTCGTATCATTTACGTTTGAAGTCCGTAGCGGTTCATTCGAATAATCGATATTTTTAATCATGTCATCTCAAGCATATCATTAGGAATAGGAATTTTCGCGGGAACAGTGACAAGTGCGGACGCTTGCTGTATATTATTTTCTATAACTAGTGCATTTATCTTGTTTTGTGTGCGGAAGTGGTGGTTTCTTGGACATAAAAGTTGTGTTAACGTGCTATAGTGAAAGACAATAACGTGCTATAGTGATATGCAGTGAAATGCTATTTTCTCTCTTGCCGCGAATAGTAAACTGAAACCTCGGTATAAGAACCACCATTATACTGAGAGCAAGGACCAGGATCGAGGACTGAGGACTCGACATCGACAAAGACTGGACAGGAATTAGAAGATAAGATTGAAGAAATATAAAATAAAACATAGATCTGTAAAACCAGGCCATTAAATAATTATAAAAAAAAAAGGAACGGACACTTGTCAAATGTGGTTGGTGTGGCATAATATTATATTACTCAAATGTAAACAACAACAAATTAAGTTATGAAATAAAATACAAATATTAAAAGTTAGTTAATATAATTTTTGTAAACTAAGTAACAAATTTTTAGAGTAAATAATGGCAGAGTCCGAAAACTCGATTGAGTATCCAAAGGCAATGATTGTTCAAGTTGTACGAGTTCATCATCGTAATTGTTCACAAATCAGTACATCAGCTGAGCGATTGGGAGAGTACAGTTATAAGAAAAATGATGACACCCAATCAGCGAGTGATCTTTATTCAGTGCAACGGGGATATCCAATGACAGCTGTAGAGCGAATGAGAGCGTATAGAGCCCGACAAAAGGAAAAAAAAATGTTAGAGAATCCTCGAAAAAGTAAAAAGTCTGATGCAGAGCGTGCGCGAGAGTACAGAGCACGAAAAAAGGCTAAAACCCAGTCAACAGGTTAGATTTTCTTAGTTAAAATCGATTTAAAATCACAATACATTATATTCATCACATTAATAACATATTTTTATAATTACAGTTAATTACATTAGAAATGTACCCAATTCTAATGAATCCAGAATCGTAAGAGACAATCAATCAATAAGAGAACAAATTCAAGAACACCGTAATCAAAGTCAGAACTTGGTTGAGGCAAGATTAATTCAAGAATCACAAAATAAAACTAATCATCTGGTTTACACAGATTTTTATCGTCATCATCTGGCTCAAGACGAATTTAAAAATAAAAAAAGTGTATACACCAAATTACACAGGTAAGAAGTGAAACTTCTTTATGACATCATATTTTTCTACTATTTACAACTTTAAAAAAATTGGGCAGTAGCCTTAAGAAAATATTTTACTCCTGGTTGGGACCGACTACTGTCTGAAATCCAACCAACCATGGGTGCCTGCGTCATTACCTTGTCGTCTTCAGCAGGGGATTTCACTTGCACCAAGGAGATCTTAGTGGGGCCCCTTACACCCAACTTGATTTCCATGTAACTGTTCTCAGACAAACTGAGCAAGAGAAACCTCAAGCAGTAACACTGAAAATAGAATTTGAAGAGGAACATGAGGACTACAGCGAGTCCGTAAAGGACATCACAGCGCAGGTGCCGGTTCTGCCTCAGTTACAAGAGTGAGTGCTAGTTTCTGTACTAACAAACAAACCTGTACTAATATTCATAAAGGCGAATTCTTGTGTGTGTGTAATGTTGTTACTTATTTATTTGAAATAAATATAATTTTTTTTTTATTTTGTCTTGCAATCAGTCTTTATGACTATGAGCAGATGTGATGTAAGGATAGCAGTGACAGGGGAAGGTATTCCTCATTAGGAATTTTTGCCTTCAATTATAGTGGCTTAGTTGGTGTTGCCGAGTTCAAGGATTCTGCGTCGTTTCAACCGGTTTATGCAATCAGGCAATGTGAGCTGAACTGCCAGCCGGTTAGGATGATTTTCCAATCTGATTGTGTATTTCTTAAGACATGCCTTGATTTCCTCTTTTATCGTCAGAATGTTTAGATATTTATGAATCTCTGTGTTTCTTATGAACAAGGGTGTGTTGCCCATTTGTTTGAGTATGAAGTTTTGAGTTCTTTGGATTTTGCTTATGTTGGAGTTACATGTAGCTCCCACAACTCCAAACCATAGGTCCAGATTCGTTTAATTATAGTCTTGTAGATTAAGAGCTTGTTGTCAATGGACAGTTTAGAGTTTCTGCCCAGCCTCTATATTTTAGGTTGATCTCATTTCGTTTAGTCTCTATATGTTTGTCAATCGTCACATATAAATAAATAAATAATAAAAAAACTTTGTTACTTCTACATGCTGACACGGCTGTACCAATATGGATAAAATTTGATGCGGAGTTAGTTGATATATTTTGGATTAATACATAGTAAAACATTATTAATAGTTGAGTGACTTCTCAGACATACTGAATGTTTTGTTGTCCACCAGGTCTACCACTGTTGTCCAGCACACCTCCAGCTGTTTGAAACCTTCAACACTCGTTGAGGTGAAGGTGGAGCCTCCTGACGAGGAGTCTACCTACCAGTGAGTCTCATCGATAGATAAGACATAGTGCTCTCCTAATATCATTTTTGGAGGGTAAGCGCTCCTGGGCCCAAGCGACTTTACCTGCTAGCAGTGCACCAGTTTATCAACAGACGATGCAACAATGGGGTTGGTAGGTCCAACGGCAATCGCTCCACAACACACGTTTTGGGTTTAGTTTCAAGTTGTCCTTCTTCGTCATGAACTTGTCCGTTGGTCAGCAGGAGACTGACTTGGGCTCTGAAGATCTCTGTAGGGCCTCTATGGCACATATACCAGGTATACCAGTAGCACTAATGAACTAATTTGTATGCGTCTTCTCGCCTACTGAGACCAAAGAATATTAATTAATCTTTGTTAAGCATTGTAAAGTAAAACTTAGAACCGTGTTCCAAAACGTTTATCAATACTCAAGAAACGCTTGAGGCTAGTTTTTGCTTTAAAATACTACTCTCAAGTGTTTCTTGAGTATTGAGTAACATTCTAAAATATGGCTAGACTGTAAAAGTGAAAAATCTTTATTCATGTAGGTCACAAAGTAACACTTATAAACGTCAAGATTATACATTTACATTTACTGCCAGATTCGCAACGCAATAGGTAGAGCCTGAGGAAGAACATGGCAATAAAACTCATGGCCACTCTTTTCTAACTGCCAGTAATTACATTAATTTTATTTACATGATATTTGAACAAATTATATTAGGACACTTAGGCGAGCATGACATACTCAAACTGCCCAGCAACCATCATGTCAATTTTAAAAATTATAAATAGCTATGTGGACGGTGCTCACACAATAACAAACTCAAATTTTTTTCATTATTATATTAGTAATTACCGGGACCAAACACGGCCATCCTTCATACCCTTAGTTGCCTGACGTTTTTAGATTACTTATGTGGAACAAATGTATTATATTTATAATGTTTCTTTATTATTATTATTGGAACGAAGTTCCTTACGGCAGGCTTGGAGGTGATAAGGATTTTGCTGCGCGACCGAAATGAAAAAAATGTGATAGTAAAAACCGTAAGAAAAATTCCGTGGAATAAAACCGTTAAATAAGACGTGCGCAGGCGCGAAAGTCGTATACACAAGCGAGTAGTGTATAATACCTTTCTCTTTCTCCCTCATTCAGTGAGGGTGAGAATGAGGGTGAGGGTGAGGGTGGGTTTTTTTTTCTACATTTTTAAAAATATAAAATATTTTACATTGGTTAATATTGTGTGTACATACTAAAATCTTTGTAAGGTTTTCTAGGTTATCTTTCTTGCTGTTTTGAGGGTCATACGGAAAAATTGAGAAAAAAACTACGAAACTTCATAGAGATTATATATATATATATATATGTGTGTGTGTGTGTGTGTGTGTGTGTGTTTGTGCGCGTGTGTGTGAATATTTCTTTTTAAAAGTTAATTCTGTCCTAAATATATATGACTGTTATTAACAATTCTATTTATATTTAATCATTTTTAGTACTGCAAAACCACCAAAAACCAAAGCAGAGTATCAGAAAGCGTATAGGGAACGCCAAAAAGCTAAAAAAAATAAATATAAGCAAGAAAGGTACGATATAAAGCAAAGATATCCTCTAAACTAATGAAAATATTTAAAATGTTTATTGATTATTTTTTTAAATAATTAAAAAAAATTCTCCCTTCAATTCCAAATATTTAAATGTTTGGAATTGAAGGGAGAATTTTTATTGATAATTGATGAATTGATTTTATTGATAATTCTATTTTTATTGATTATTGATGAATTGATTTTATTGATAATTCTATTTTTATTAATCATTTTTAGTACTGCAAAACCACCAAAAACCAAAGCAGAGTATCAAAAGGAGTATAGGGAACGCCAAAAAGCTAAAAAAAATGAGATTAAGCAAGAAAGGTACAATATAAAGCAAAAATATCTAGTAAACTAATGAAAATATTTAAAAAGTTTAATGAATATTTTTTTTTTAGTTTTAATTTAACTAACTAACTAACTATCTTCACGCTGTATCCCTGACGGGGTAGTCAGAGAGGACAGATCGCCAGGCTTCGCGATCCATGCATACTTCTTTCGCTTCTTCGAGATTCATCAATCGCTTCATACACGCACGTCTGGGTATCCGAGTACTTTTGACCTTTCCGTTTTTGAGCAATCTGCTCACGTGGTCTTCATATGTAAGTCTCGGCCTTCCCTGACTCCTTCTACCGTCTACTTTTGAACAATATATATTCTTCGTTAATCGTTCCTCACTCATTCGTTGGACGTGTCCAAACCAACGGAGCACGCCCTTTTCCAGCTTAACGCTGACACTTTCATTCAAACCTGCCATATTGCGTATCACTTCGTTACGTATTCGGTCGGCCAAGGTAACGCCGCACAATTTTCGAAGTGATCGCATCTCCACAGCATTCAATTTACTTTCATGCATCTGCTGACATACCCAGGTTTCACTACCGTAAAGCAAAGTTGGCACTAGCACTGCGTTATGAATCGCCATTCGTGCTTCTTTTACGATGCTTTGTCGCTTTACTAACTGGGACAAAGCACCGTTAACTTTGTTTCCGGCAGCTACTCGCCGTTCTACATCCGAATCACATCTTCCATCCGCGCGAAACATACTTCCTAAATACACAATATCATTCACTTGCTCTAGACGTTCCTGGTTTACTCTAATCTCGCATTTAGTTCTTACGTCACCTCTTTCAAATACTAGAACCTTAGTTTTACTTGCATTCATGCGGAGACCCTTACTTTCACACCCCTCTTTCATATTAGTGACTAATGCCTGTAGGTCGGCTTCTGATGAGGCCATGAGCACCGCATCATCAGCGTACAGCAGACAGTCTACTGTAAAGTCACCCAAATTCACACCCATATTAAAATCTTTCAACTTCTGCAGGCAACTGTCCAGATACACTATGAACAGCCAGGCGGACATGACACATCCCTGTTTGACGCCTGTACAGACATCAAAAAGAGGTGACACATCCCCCCCTACTCGCACGCAAGCCTTACAGTCCCTATAAAGCGACTGTATTGCCCGCAGTAGCGAGCCGTCCACACCATATCCTGGCAGCAAGTCCCACAGCGTTTCTCTCACAACGTTATCAAATGCCTTCTCTAGATCCACAAAAGCGCAGAAAACCTTCTGGCTAAGAGCCAGAAACTTTTCCGCGATCATGCGGAGAGAAAACACTTGATCCATGCAACCTCTTCCACGTCGGAATCCGCATTGAGCCTCCCATAAATACCTTTCAGACTTTTCTTGCATTCGTGCCGTTATAACCTTTGCATACACCTTACTAGCTAAGCTGACCAAGCTGATCGCCCTGTAGCTGGAGCAGTTTAGGCGCGAGCCTTTCCCTTTGTAAAGAGGTACTACAACTGCTACTCGCCAGTCATCTGGGACCTCACCCGTCCGCCAGCACAAGTTGCATAACAGACAAAGTGTGTCCCAGACACGCGACCCACCGTACTTGATCATCTCAGCAGTAACTCTGTCTTTTCCCGCAGCCTTACCACATTTCATACTTCTTATCACTTGTTCTATTTCTTTCATACTAATGACTTCAATGACATCGGGATCCGGAGCATCGAAGTGAGCTCCACTTCCCGATGTGTCATCTCTGTCTTTTCTTGCATACATCTTTCCATAATATTCACTCCATCTCTGCAGGACGTCACTTTGGTCTGTTAGGACGTCATTGTTAACACTAAGCACTTTATTCATACTGCAGATTGCCGAACAACTCCGGGTCTTGCCTACCTCTTTCCAGAAGAGCTTGGCATTATCCCGGAAATTGGACGACAACCTTTCATCCGCTTTCATTCTGCACCTTTCACGAGCTTCTTCTATCAGTGCCTTCGTGTTAACTTTCTGCAGCTTGTATCTCTCTTTCATATTAAAATCATTCCGCGAGGCTAAGTAGTCTAGCCATGCTTTCTTCTTCATTCGAACTGCTTCTTTCACTTCCTCATTCCACCATGCATCACGCTTATTACTACTGCCTCTTTTCGTTTCTCCACACACTTCCACAGCGGCATTTATCATACTGTCCCTAAGGTTCTGCCATACACTTTCCACATTCTCACTGCTTACATTGACGTCGCCAAGCTTTTCGGCTACCCTTTCATTATATTTATCCCTAATGGATGCATCCTGCAGCTTCCAGCTTTTGATGCTATAAGTCGGCCCAGGTTCAGGACACTCGGTACGATGACGCCAACCCGCGAACAGACCCCTAATCCTAGTTATGACTAGGTAGTGGTCTGATCCCAGCTCAGCGCCTCGATAAACCCTCGTGTCCATCACCTGTTTACGGAGCCGACTATCCATTAGGAATAGATCTATCATGCTTCTCTTTGACTTACATCTCCTCGTATACATATGAATTTGTTTGTGGTTGAACATTGTGTTCGCCACAAACAAATCCTTCTCCTTACAATATGCCAGTATTAGCTTGCCAGCGTCGTTCACCCTTTTATCCCCATACTTCCCGAGTACCGACTCATAACCATTGCGAGAGGTACCCACCCATCCATTCAAGTCTCCACATACTATAAGTCTTTCATTTCCTTCTATCACATTTAGAGCTTCTCTCATACTCTCCCAGAAGTCCTCTAGCTCACTCGCGTTCGACGAAGATACTGGCGCGTAAGCAGCTACCAGGAAAATCTTCGTCAAACCAAGTTTTACACGGATCCAGAGGATTCTAGGACCTACCAGTTTGTACTCATACATACCGGAGGCCAATCGCGAGGACAGCAAAATTCCAACCCCCCGACTGCCATGCTCGCTCTCTGGTACTCCAGACCAAAGCGCGAGCATCCCACCCGGGAGCTCCAAGACTTCGCTGCCCTTGCGCTTGGTCTCTGTCAAGCACACTGCATCTAACTTTCTCTCATTCATAACATCCATCAACTCATTCATCTTATCTTGCATTCCTCCCCTAACATTCCACGCAGCTACCCTGCACTCCATCCTCCACTTCCCGCCGTGTCGGGCCGCGCGTGTAGGGTGGCGGTCCCCTACGCCGCTCTGGCTCACACTTTTCGCACCAGCGGGGACGAACTGGTGCGCGTCGCCTCGGGGGCACGCCCTAGCATAGTTCGCCCTGGTGGCACTCGTGTTGGAGTAGAATTGCAGCCGTAGCTGGCAGGGATGGCGACGTGCACGCTTCTACTCTTCATCCCCAAGTTTTAATTTAAACAAAAAATCTATTTTTAATCATTTTCAGTACCGCAAAACCACCAAAAACAAATGCAGAGCATCAGAAGGCATTCAGGGAACGTCAAAAAATGAAGAATATTAAAAATAAACGAGAAAGGTACAATACAAAAATATCGATGTGTTCATACATACGAGGGTGCTCCCTTTTTTTCGAGTTTTATTTTTGGCCTCATCTACGAAAAAGTATTATTGTAAATTAGAAAAAAAAACTTTATGAGTTTAGAATAATAATTCGTTTGTGGAGTGAAAATAATAAATTCAAAGAAAAGAAGCACTCAAATGTATATATAGAATTTTATTATTTTCATGTTAAATATTTTTGTTTTTTAGTAACGCTGCATTAAATGCACCATCTAAAATAAATATACAAAAAGCTATGGGCGTCAATAGAAAAACTTAAAAAATAAAAGAATTATCAATATATATATTGATAATTCAATTTTTTTTTGTTTTTTAAAGTTTTTCAATATATTGATAATTCTATTTTTTTGTTTAAGTTTTTTAAAGTTTTTCTATAGTCGCACATAGCTTTTTGTATACCATTTTAAGCCATTTACTAGCGTTTCATCAATAGAGGTTCAGCATTTTACAGCGTACGAGTGTGCGCGCTAACATCACGAGTCTAACGACACCTCTACCGATCCTCTGCGACTAATAATTCTTGTGATATAAGCGATTTTGTGTTTTCGCGGCATTCCGTCCGCGCCGAACCGAGGTTACCTTAGCCCTGCATTCCATTGAAAATTGTCTAAGTTTTTAGTGTTCATTTCGTTTATTGTCTGTTCATAGTTGTCGCTGATATCACAAGTTATATACCAATCGATTCGTATACTCTTGCGCTACACGTTTTATATATTTGTTTATAATAATATTATTGTATATAATAGATATTTACCGTTTTTCCTTGTTTTTCGAACGGTACAGTGTCAGTGCATATTGTATTGATATATTTTATAGACACCTAAGGGTTTCTGTACCCAGGAACGTGTGAGAGGTCTGTCAGCATCCCAAGAGACCACATTCGTATAGCTATCTCAATATATTTGGTCGATCTGTTAGTTTTTCAAAATTCTCATCAATAGTCTATAAACAAACTTCAATAGTGCCTTGTCAAAATTCTATAAACAATTTTGTGGTTGTGACACCTTTGGGATAACGGCCTGAGCTGTGGGCTATCTGCTGCACACCTCAGGACAAGCACCAATTGAAAAGACCCACCTTCACCAGAGGTTGTTAGTCATTCTGCTTAAATAACCGAAAAATTACATCTGTAACTAAATTTTTTCATATAATTTCAAATCGTCAAAACAATAATAAATATAGTAACAATGGCAAGTGAATTAATTAACAAGTGACTTGATTGCAATTGACAGTGATAATAGTGGGAAATTATTCAGTGCAAAAGAATTAAATACGTAAGTATTAGTTTATTTATAAATATAAAATATTTTACATTGGTTAATATTGTGCGTACATACAAAAATCTTCGTAAGGTTTTCTAGGTTATCTTTCTTGCTGTTTTGAGGGTCATACGGAAAAATTGAAAAAAAAAACTACGAAACTTCATAGAGATTTCTTTTTAAAAATTTATTCTGTCGTAAATATAAACTAACTAACTAACTAACTATCTTCACGCTGTATCCCTGACGGGGTAGTCAGAGAGGACAGATCGCCAGGCTTCGCGATCCATGCATACTTCTTTCGCTTCTTCGAGATTCATCAATCGCTTCATACACGCACGTCTGGGTATCCAAGTACTTTTGACCTTTCCGTTTTTGAGCAATCTGCTCACGTGGTCTTCATATGTAAGTCTCGGCCTTCCCTGACTCCTTCTACCCTCTACTTTTGAACAATATATATTCTTCGTCAATCGTTCCTCACTCATTCGTTGGACGTGTCCAAACCAACGGAGCACGCCCTTTTCCAGCTTAACGCTGACACTTTCATTCAAACCTGCCATATTGCGTATCTCTTCGTTACGTATTCGGTCGGCCAAGGTAACGCCGCACAATTTTCGAAGTGATCGCATCTCCACAGCATTCAATTTACTTTCATGCATCTGCTGACATACCCAGGTTTCACTACCGTAAAGCAAAGTTGGCACTAGCACTGCGTTATGAATCGCCAGTCGTGCTTCCTTTACGATGCTTTGTCGCTTTACTAACTGGGACAAAGCACCGTTAACTTTGTTTCCGGCAGCTACTCGCCGTTCTACATCCAAATCACATCTTCCATCCGCGCTAAACATACTTCCTAAATACACAATTTCATTCACTTGCTCTAGACGTTCCTGGTTTACCCAAATCTCGCATTTAGTTCTTACGTCGCCTCTTTCAAATACTAGAACCTTAGTTTTACTTGCATTCAAGCGGAGACCCTTATTTTCACATCCCTCTTTCATATTAGTGACTAATGTCTGTAGGTCGGCTTCTGATGGGGCCATGAGCACCGCATCATCAGCGCACAGCAGACAGTTTACTGTAAAGTCACCCAAATTCACACCCATATTAAAATCTTTCAACTTCTGCAGGCAACTGTCCAGATACACTATGAACAGCCAGGCGGACATGACACAACCCTGTTTGACGCCTGTACAGACATCAAAAAGAGGTGACACATCCCCCCCTACTCGCACGCAAGCCTTACAGTCCCTATAAAGCGACTGTATTGCCCGCAGTAGCGAGCCGTCCACACCGTATCCTGGCAGCAAGTCCCACAGCGTTTCTCTCACAACGTTATCAAATGCTTTCTCTAGATCCACAAAAGCGCAGAAAACCTTCTGGCTAAGAGCCAGAAACTTTTCCGCGATCATGCGGAGAGAAAACACTTGATCCATGCAACCTCTTCCACGTCGGAATCCGCATTGAGCCTCCCATAAATACCTTTCAGACTTTTCTTGCATTCGTGCCGTTATAACCTTTGCATACACCTTACTAGCTAAGCTGACCAAGCTGATCGCCCTGTAGCTGGAGCAGTTTAGGCGCGAGCCTTTCCCTTTGTAAATAGGTACTACAACTGCTACTCGCCAGTCATCCTGGACCTCACCTGTCCGCCAGCACAAGTTGCATAACAGACATAGTGTGTCCCAGACACGCGACCCACCGTACTTGATCATCTCAGCAGTAACTCTGTCTTTTCCCGCAGCCTTACCACATTTCATACTTCTTATCGCTTGTTCTATTGCTTTCATACTAATGACTTCAATGACATCGTGATCTGGAGCATCGAAGTGAGCTCCACTTCCCGATGTGGCATCTCTGTCTTTTCTTGCATACATCTTTCCATAATATTCACTCCATCTCTGCAGGACGTCACTTTGTTCTGTTAGGACGTCATTGTTAACACTAAGCACTTTATTCATACTGCAGATTGCCGAACAACTCCGGGTCTTGCCTACCTCTTTCCAGAAGAGCTTGGCATTATCCCGGAAATTGGACGACAACCTTTCATCCGCTTTCATTCTGCACCTTTCACGAGCTTCTTCTATCAGTGCCTTCGTGTTAACTTTCTGCAGCTTGTATCTCTCTTTCATATTAAAATCATTCCGCGAGGCTAAGTAGTCTAGCCATGCTTTCTTCTTCATTCGAACTGCTTCTTTCACTTCTTCATTCCACCATGCATCACGCTTATTACTACTGCCTCTTTTCGTTTCTCCACACACTTCCACAGCGGCATTTGTCATACTGTCCCTAAGGTTCTGCCATACACTTTCCACATTCTCACTGCTTACATTGACGTCGCCAAGCTTTTCGGCTACCCTTTCATTATATTTATCCCTAATGGATGCATCCTGCAGCTTCCAGCTTTTGATGCTATAAGTCGGCTCAGGTTCAGGACACTCGGTACGATGACGCCAACCCGCGAACAGACCCCTAATCCTAGTTATGACTAGGTAGTGGTCTGATCCCAGCTCAGCGCCTCGATAAACCCTTGTGTCCATCACCTGTTTACGGAGCCGACTATCCATTAGGAATAGATCTATCATGCTTCTCTTTGACTTACATCTCCTCGTATACATGTGAATTTGTTTGTGGTTGAACATTGTGTTCGCCACAAACAAATCCTTTTCCTTACAAAATGCCAGTATTAGCTTGCCAGCGTCGTTCACCCTTTTATCCCCATACTTCCCGAGTACCGACTCAAAACAATCGCGAGCGGTACCCACCCATCCATTCATGTCTCCACATACTATAAGTCTTTCATTTCCTTCTATCACATTTAGAGCTTCTCTCATACTCTCCCAGAAGTCCTCTAGCTCACTCGCGTTCGACGAAGATACTGGCGCGTAAGCAGCTACCAGAAAAATCTTCGTCAAACCAATTTTTACACGGATCCAGAGGATTCTAGGACCTACCAGTTTGTACTCATACATGTGGGATGTAGCAGTCAAACAAAGTTTGAAAATTAAAAGAATTCACTTTTATTTTTAATTAAAAAAAAACCTCGTACAATCTTTCTCTCGTGCACACCGTTCTACCTCTTTTTTTTATTCACCCTCAAATTTGACATTTTCTGCTGCATACCTCGCTCTCACTCTCACCAATACATACCTTTCACTCCTTACGTTCCGTACATCCTAAGCATTCATCATCTGCTGCATACCTCGCTCTCACTCTCACCAATACATACCTTTCACTCCTTACGTTCCGTACATCCTAAGCATTCATCAACTTACCATTCCCACATTCGGCCGTCCTGAACTGATGTCTGTCCTCAGACATCCATCTGTAGCCATTATGTATCCTCATTCAATACAAATCGTCACTTACACTCTCTTCTTATCACACCTAACAATATTCGAGAATAACTCTAAGATTAATTAAGACTAATATTACATATTGTGGTTACACAAGTTAATAAAACACAGTTAAATACACCTAATACCATAGGTTTAAGTATCTCAACAACTATATTCAATACATTAACCGAAACAATAGTCTGGTAAGTACGAAGGGCTTTATGCCCCGACGATAAATATTCAATGCACCATGATACTGAATGAAGACTACAAATAATCGAAAATAAAGTTAGTATTCAAACTTACTAGATCATGAGCTATTCTCATAGTCAGGCCAACGTTTCATGTGGTCAGCGGAACTGGAAGTTTTCATAGGTCCCTCAGTAGAACTATCTACTTTTTCTAGGTCATAACGATCATTTCTTTTCACCTTTACTATCTTATAGGGTCCTAGATATTTCTGTTTCAATTTAAGTCCTGGTCCAAACTGAGTTCTTTTTATTGCTACCATATCACCAATTCCATATTTAGAACTACATTTTCTTCTTTTGTTATAGTTCTTGGTATTTTCATCTTGAATCTTTAGGATTTGTTCTTTAGCTTGTTTCCTAAGATCCTCTCTATCATCACAATACTGCTGTATAACTTCCTGCTGCAGTATTTCCCGTATTTTTATGTCTTCCTTAGTTCGCATTTTTGTGCCCATCAATAGCTCAAAAGGGGTGCTCTGTACACTCCTTTGGAAAGTGCTATTAATAGCTCTTTGGACTCGGCTTACATGCTTATACCAGAGTCCCGCCTCTTCCAAACATAATTTCGTCAGTAATGGAACTACGATTTTGTGTATCCTTTCAATTTGGCCATTGCCTCGTGGTTGACCTGTAGTAATGGTAACATGCTGGATGTTCTCTGTCTTACAATATTCTCCAAAATCGTGGCTGGTAAAAGCGGTTCCCTTATCTGTTATTATTCGCTGTGGATTCCCAAAGTGTTGCTGATGGATCTCTAACTTGTTTATTGTTTCTCTGCTTGATGTAGTCTTAGTAGGGAACAACCAGACAAATTTTGTAAAGGCGTCCACTATTGCCAGTATGTAGTTATATTGTTTACTCGTTTGTGTCAGCGGCCCTACATGGTCTATATGGATTGTATCAAATGGAATGCACTCTTTTTTGATGGGGTTGAGAAAGCCTTCTTGCTTACCCTCTTTCCTAGTTGCTAACAAGCATGGAATACATGACACAACAAAATCCTCTAACTTCTTATCTAATCGTCTTATGTAATACTCCTTTTCGATTACTTCTTTCATCTTCTTTTTAGAAAAATGTCCATTGCTATGTATTTTTTTCAGCACTTCTTTTCCATGGTATTGGGAAGTACCAGTAACTTCCCATCTCCTTTATACAGTAATTCATTTTCCAACCAGTAGTCCTTATATGATCTGTTTTTTAAAATCTCTTTAATAGCATGCAGCCCTTCATCTAGATCTTGGGCTTGTCTCACCCTATCATACAGTGATGTTATCCCCACATAAGGGTAGCGGCTTAAAGCGTCTGCATGTCTCATCCTCGAGCCCGATCTGTGCACAATTTCAAAATCATATTCATTGAGACACAATACCCATCGTGCCACCTTGGCAGTTAGATCCTTCTTTCTTAAAGTCATTTCAAATGCTTTACAGTCGGTTACGATTTTAAAGTGTATGCCATACAAGTAGTGGCGAAACCTTTTCACACCTTCAATCACCGCTAAGGCTTCTAGCTCATAACTGGAATATCTGCTTTGGGCATCATTTGTTTTACAACTCATATAATAAACTGGGTGAAGTCCTGTGTCTGGGTAATATTGTAATAAGATAGCAGCATCGGCCACACAAGATGCATCTGTATGTAATTCGGTCTTTAACTTCGGGTTAAAAATCTTGAGCACCGGGCTTGTAGTTAATCTATCCTTCAAGATTCTGAAAGCTGTTTTCTGCTCTTCTTCAAACACAAATTCCTTATCCTTCTTCAGTAAATCGGTTAGTGGTTTGGCTATTAAAGCAAAATCTTCAATATACTTTCTAAAGTAGGACGTAAGACCAATGAAACTGTGAAGCTGTTTCACATTCTGAGGTTCGGGATACTTATGAACAGCATCTGTCTTCTCTCGACTTGGTCGGATCTCACCATCACTAATTACATGGCCCAGATATTCAATTTCTCTCTTTATCAAACTTGCTTTCTTCCAGTTTATTTGAAGACCATATTCTGAAGCTACATTTAGAACCAACTCCAGTCTATCAACTGCTTGCTCTTCATTGAGTGCTGTAATAATAATATCGTCAACAAATATCATCATTATCCCTTGGGAAATCATATCTCTAAATATAATGCTGACAAATCGCATAAAATACTTCGGGCTCACAGCCAAGCCGAATGGTGCTCTAAGAAATTCATACTGCCCTTGAGGGGTCACAAAGGAGGTGTAATGAATTGATTCATCAGAGACCTTCAAATGGAAAAACCCGTTCTTCAAATCCAACACACTGAACACTCTGGCTCCAACAAGCTTATCTATCATATCATCGATTACAGGTAAAGGGAATTCATCTTTTAATATTTTCTTATTTAATAACCTATAGTCTACGCAGACTCTGATAGAACCATTCTTTTTTCTCACAAGCACTAAAGGGCTAGAATATTCTGAGAAACTTACTCGTATTATACCTTCTGCCAACCATTCGTTAACTTGATCCTCCACCACCTTCTGCTCAACCATGGAAAGACGCCTAGGTCGCTGTGTGACAGGTACATCGTCTTTAAGAATAATTTTCAACTGGATGGGTGCTTCCCTCGTTTGCACTGGATTATAACCATTGATACACTCCACAACTCTCCGCCTGACCCCTGGATTGACTATGTGATTTAATTCTATAATATCATCTGCAAAATAAGACACTTTATACAACCATTCATCCCTCTCAGGCAAAAACATTACTTTATCTCCATTCATTATCATGGTGATATGTCTTAATAAATCCTGGCCTATTATCATTTGAAAGGGCATGACATTTTGATCAACAACATGAAATAACACTTCTTTAAAGTCTATACTGTCGATATTAATACTAACGAACACTTTTCCCAACGAGTTCACTTTGGTATGTCCAAGTCCAGTTAGTGATAATTCATCTTCACATAATTTCGCGCCGATTGCGATACAACATTCATACGATATCAAATTTACATCACTTCCTGAGTCGACCAATGCATCAAACGTGAAATTGTTGATGTTTACTTTCTTCATAGGCTTCCCCGGTTTGTTTACATTATAAACTTGCATGACATCTTGTATTTCCAAGGAAGTCTCTGATTGGTCGGCTGTCAACTGCACGTCATTGTACTGTGCCGCCATGTTGTAAGTCGATTTCTGTTTTACCGACTGATGGCCTGCAGTGCTGCCACCTGATGTCAAGGTATTTTTCGGACGTATCTGTGCTGATGTTGATGTGGTTTTTAAAGGTGTCGTCATTTTGCCGCCATTTTCCGTACAATGACTCCCAATATGACCGTACTTATTACAACGAAAACATTTCAGCCCTTTAACGCACGAACTTGCTACATGGTCTGTATCGCCACAATTAAAACATCTCCTAATAGCAGTCGTATTTTTTTTAGCTTCTTGTGGTAGCTTATCCGCACGATGTTTCTTCATTTTTTGCTTCATAGCTTCGTATTGAATCAATTTTTCTTTAAGTACTGCGTATGACGTCACGCCGTATAAATTCATTTTATTTAACTCACTATCTTGAATACCGTCTATGATATATTGCACTGCTACGTAATCGGGAAACTTCGCCCTTCTGCCGATTTCTTTCATGGCCAACATGCAACAGCAACTTTCCGTATTCTTTTTTTTGCGGGAACTCATTAGCTCATGCATCTCCTTGCTGTTTAATGTTTCGGGAAACTCTTTAGTCAGCGCAGCTTTAAGCTCATCAAATGTTCTAAACACCTTCTCCGACCGCAGCCACAGCGCCGCCGTACCGGTAAGGGACCTGCGAGCCAAGATTAATTTTTGTTGGGGGGTCCAACTGAATACTTCGGCATTGTCTTCGATATCTTGCACCCACTTGCTCGAAGAATAAGTCACATCCTCGCCATTGAATGGTGTTATGCATGAGTCCATCATTTGAAAGTATGGTGGCACAAGTTTTTTATCATCGTCCGCCATCGTAAAAATGTAGGTAACTAAGTAATACTTTTTGCAAACCTTTTGCAGTCGTCTTCTTCGTCGTCGTCGTAATAATCGCTACGTCGTTAACGATTATCTTCGTTAGTTACTTGTTACCAGATCTTTCAATGTCCGCCAATCGAAAAAATTACCACCTCACGTGCACGACGCACCGTCTTGCTTCTTGTCTGGTCGTCGCAGAACACACTTTTTGGAATCTTTTAAGTTTTTTTACATCCCGGACGAGCCCCCAATTTTGTGGGATGTAGCAGTCAAACAAAGTTTGAAAATTAAAAGAATTCACTTTTATTTTTAATTAGAAAAAAACCTCGTACAATCTTTCTCTCGTGCACACCGTTCTACCTCTTTTTTTTATTCACCCTCAAATTTGACATTTTCTGCTGCATACCTCGCTCTCACTCTCACCAATACATACCTTTCACTCCTTACGTTCCGTACATCCTAAGCATTCATCAACTTACCATTCCCACATACATACCGGAGGCCAATCGCGAGGACAGCAAATTTCCAACCCCCCGACTGCCATGCTCGCTCTCTGGTACTCCAGACCAAAGCGCGAGCATCCCACCCGGGAGCTCCAAGACTTCGCTGCCCTTGCGCTTGGTCTCTGTCAAGCACACTGCATCTAACTTTCTCTCATTCATAACATCCATCAACTCATTCATCTTATCTGTCATTCCTCCTCTAACATTCCACGCAGCTACCCTGCACTCCATCCTCCACTTCCCGCCGTGTCGGGCCGCGCGTGTAGGGTGGCGGTCCCCTACGCCGCTCTGGCACGCACTTTTCGCACCAGCGGGGACGAACTGGTGCGCGTCGCCTCGGGGGCACGCCCTAGCAGTATTCGCCCTGGTGGCACTCGTGTTGGAGTAGAATTGCAGCCGTAGCTGGCAGGGATGGCGACGTGCACGCTTCTACTCTTCATCCCCTAATTTTTTTCTTTAAAGCATATAACTTTTTGTCCTAAATATACATACAACATGTATGTATATTTAGGACAAAAAGTTATATTAATAATTCTATTTATATTTAATCATTTTTAGTACTGCAAAACCACCAAAAACCAAAGCAGAGTATCAAAAAGTGTATAGGGAACGCGAAAAAGCTAAAAAAATTAAAATAAGCAAGAAAGGTACGACGATCTAAAGCAAAGATATCCTCTAAATTAATGAAAATATTTAAAAAGTTTATTGATTATTTTTTTAAATAATTAAAAAAAAATTTCCCTTCAATTCCAAACATTTTTGATAATTCTATTTTTATTAATAATTTTTAGTACTGCGAAACCACCAAAAACCAAAGCAGAGTATCAAAAGGAGTATAGGGAACGCCAAAAAGCTAAAAAAATGAGAATAAGCCAGAAAGGTACAATATAAAGCAAAAATATCTAGTAAACTAATGAAAATATTTTAAAAGTTTATTGAATATTTTTTTTTAAGTTTTAAGTTAAACAAAAAATCTATTTTTAATCATTTTCAGTACCGCAAAACCACCAAAAACAAATGCAGAGCATCAAAAGGCATTCAGGGAACGTCAAAAAATGAAGAAAATTAAAAATAAACGTGAAAGGTACAATACAAAAATATCGATGTGTATGTATACATACGAGGAAGCTCCCTTTTTTTCGAATTTTATTTTTGGCCTCATCTACAAAAAAGTTTTATTGTAAATTAGAAAAAAAAATTACTTTATGAGTTTAGAATAATAATTCGTGTGTGGAGTGAAAATATATAAATTCAAAGAAAAGAAGCACTCAAATGTATAAATAGATTTTTTTTTTTTTTATTTTAATTTTTTTTTTTAACGCTGCATTAAATGCACCATCTAAAACTAAAAAAGCTCAATCTGAACACTGTAAAGAGTATCAGCAGATATCTAGATTGAAAAAGCAGCGTGTTCAACTTGATGCTTTACTATTTGAAAAGAGTGAAGTTCCACAATCGTAAGATATTCATTTTTGTAATTCACATTTACTATGTAAAGAAACCCATTTAAAAGTTTAAAATTTTAATTTAAAAACAAACAAATTGATTGATACACAGAATGTAACAAACAAAAAATTTCTTATGAGACAGCGAAATTTTGACTGATCACATCGAATCATCTAAAGAGCTGTATGTATCTAACTTTTTTCATATTTTTTTAATTTTTTTCTTTAAAGCTTATAACTTTTTGTCTTAGGTTGCATGGGTTGCATGATACTGATAATTTACCAACACAAACACAATCTTCTCAAAGATCAGTCATAAATCTTCCATTCCAAGCTCCATACGAGCAACATACCGAATGTTCAAAGCCGAACGCCATTTCACATAACATAACATACTTTCACGCCTTTATCCCCGAAGGGGTAGGCAGAGGCGTACTATACGCCCACGTTTCACCGTATGCTTTGCTTTTTGTCCCACGTAACAGGTGGTGAGCCCATTTCCGTGTTGAAATGGACAGGTGCCGGTTGTGGCGACTTGCTGTTGAAATTTTTCAGGCCGCGCATAAGGCATTCAACTGGCTCAACGACTGCCATGTTACTGACAACCGGGACCAACGGCTTAACGTGCCTTCCGAAGCACGGAAACGCTCGCAAATATAAATGCCACAAAGTGGTCACCCATCCGAGGGCCAGCCATAGTGAAAGTTGCTTAACGCAGTGATCGTTTACAGAACACTAATGAGAGTTTAATAAACATTCCTGGAGATGGCAATTGTTTATTTTATTCTCTCATTGAAGTCCTAAGGTTCAGAATAACACCATCAGAACTCAGAAAACAATTACTGGAATCTCGATATTTTCATACCTGCCAAAACCCAAATAATGCAAGATTAATACTTGTTAGTGAGTCCGAATATGGAGATTTAGATTATTTATCGATATTTTCAAGAGAATACAATCATAATATTTGTGTGCATTTTCATTTCTTCGATATCAACACACGTCAAGAAAAAGTGTGGTTCTGTTATTTTATTGTGAATGATACACAAAACTTCATTCACTTCCATCCATCCTGCATTCGCAATCAGCATTTTACTCCGTATATTGAAGAACAGGAAATGATAATAAACAACAGTATGAATAGTCAACAGCCTATTACTCAATAATAATAATAATAAATATTCTTTATTGTACACCATAAAAGGAACACATTTTAAGAAAAAATAAGAGTTTTAAATTTAATGTACAATAGGCGGCCTTATCGCTAAAAGCGATCTCTTCCAGGCAACCTTTGGATGGATAGAAAATCGTGGAACTGATAAAGGTAGTGCACAATACATACTTACACTTAAAAACTATATAAATACTTACATAAGAATATACACAATAAGAAAAATATCTACATTATATACCAATACATACACGAGGAAACACGCACCTAGTACTAAACAGACATAGCCAGAAAATGATCCTTTAACATCCTCCGGAACGATAGCAGGGATTGTGCTCGTCTTATGGAAACAGGCAAAGCGTTCCACAGGCGGACCGCTTGTACCGTAAAGGATTTATCCATGAAATTTGTGGAATGCTGAGGCATTCCCAGTTTCAAATTCTCTGATGACCTTAAAAATTTAGAATGTGTGTCATGAAGGAACCCGAAACGTTCTTTAAGATATCGAGGCGTGAAAGGATTGAACAGTATACTGTATAATAAGCAGAGAACGTGAGTATTCCGTCGAAGACGAATTGGGAGCCACTTAAGCGTTTTTCTGTATTCGGACACGTGATCATATTTGCTTAGGCCAAATATAAATCTTATACAAAAACACTCAAGCCTGTCAAGTTGCTCCTCGGTGAGATTAAGATAGCTGACATCTGCATAATCAAGGATTGGGAGTAAAAGAGATTGTGCGAGCGCAATCTTAGTGGCTGTAGGGAGAAAATTACGTAATCTGCGCAATGATCCTGCAGATGCAAATATTTTGCGTCCAACTTCTTGTAGTTGCTTATCCCAGCACAAAGTCCTATCGATGTGTATTCCCAAGTTCTGAACCGTATCACTTAAATTGATAGGAATACCATCAAAAATAACCTGGGGCAACTGTGTGTAGTCTATACGTGATATTATCCAGGGACTACCCACGATAATGACCTGAGTCTTTGAAGGGTTTACCTGAAGCCCATAATTAAGGCTCCATTCGCATACACGTTCTAAATCCAAATTAATTGTAGCAATTGCTTCCGGCAACTTTTTCAATGGCGCTTGTGTGTATATTTGTAAATCGTCTGCATAAAGGTGGTAGGATGAAACTAATTTTTGGGAGATCGTATTTATAAATATAGCAAAGAGTAAAGGAGATAAAACGCCACCCTGCGGAACACCAGCTGAAATATTACACCAAGAAGACAGGGAATCTTCTATGCGTATACGTTGCCGGCGGCCAGACAGGTAACTTTGAAACCAAGCAATCACCGTAGGAGATATGTTAATAGAGCCAAGTATGCCAAGTAGGATTTCAAAATCCACAGTGTTGAAGGCGTTACTAAAATCGAGCAAAGATAATACAGTGACATTGCCGTTTTCCATGCCTGCTCTTATGTCGTCCGTAACATTGACCAGGGTAGTCACAGTACTGTGTCCAGGACGGAAACCAGACTGAAAAGGATTAAGCAAAGAGTTTGTACAGAGGAAAGTATTGAGCTGGTTATAGACAAGGCGTTCAAGAACTTTAGAAAGGAAAGGTAATATAGAGATAGGGCGGTAGTGAGAAAAGGACGATGGATTACCCTTTTTTGGTATAGGTATAATTTGAGCTTCTTTCCAAACAGATGGAAAGAAGCTCAAATTATACCTAAAATTATACTCAAACTATATAACACCTATAACTAAAATTATACTAAAACTCAAATTATACTTTCAATAGAAAAATTTAAAATATGAGTCAGAACAGGAAGTATTTGATCAAGGATAGGTATGATCATGTTACGGCTTACACAGTCATTTCCCACTGCATTTGATGTAATTGACATAATGCTCTTCTTAACATCACTATCAGTGAAAGGATCAAAGAAGAAGCGCGGATAATTAGGAGTTGGAAGTAATGAAAGACAGTTAAGTGTGTTTATCTTGGCGGTCCCACCAAAATTGGACGAAGATGAAAAATGCAAATTAAGTGCTTCGAGGTCAACAGTTTTAGGAATAGTATTTTCTTTAGGTTTTCCAACTCCTATACTTTTCAAAAATCTCCATACTTTAGATGGATCACCATTATCAACTGATGCATGAATATACTGGCGTTGTGCATTTCTACACACCTTATTACAGTGATTACGTATTGTGACATATCTTTCAAAATTGGAAGCCGTTGGTCTACACTTATATTTGCATTTCGCTGCAGCTTTTTTTGCCATTACTTCCTTAATAGCATCAGTGAGCCAAGGAGCAGGCAGATGTTTTATATTTACGGCACGCGCTGGTGCATGTGTATCAAATAATTTTACGATTTGATTATTAAGCATATTGACTTTTTCATCAATGCATTCTGAAGTAAACAAAGGATCCCAGTCAACTTCATTAGCGTCATCACGAAGACCACTGAGGTCCATACCACTAAAATTGCGCTGCCACAAAATTTTACATTTTGCCTTAGGAGGACGAAGTTTGTAGGAAAGGAAAAGTAGGTCATGGTAAGAAAAGGCGTCAGCATTACATTGACCATGTCTAATAACATGCTGCCTGGATGTGACTAGGATAAGGTCTAAGAGAGATGGTATTCGACCAGGAAAGTGATGTGTAGTGTTTAGAGGAAGAATGGAAAGATTGCATGATTGAGTTAAGCGATAAAGGGAAGAACTGCGGGAGTCATTTTTTATGAGGCAGGTATTGAAATCACCCAGAATGATTGTGTGACTGTAAGAGGGAGTTAAATTTTCTAAAAGACGTTCGAATGATGTGAAATAGTTTATAGGTAACGATGGGCAGTAATAAACACCTAGTAAAACTTTTGAATGATTAAGATCCACTTCCAAAAAGAGATGCTCGCCAGCATTCGGGGGTGGTGGCTGTGCTGACATATCAATGATGTGAAAAGGAATTTGTGTACGTATATATATAGCAACACCACCACCAACCCCGTCGCCTCCACGATCATTTCTTATCAATTGGAAACCTGGGAGTGAATAAGAGGAAGATGAGTGAAATGTCCTAAACCAGGATTCTGAAACAAGAATTGCATGTATGTTCTTACAGTCAAAAGTTGCCAGCATCTCAGGGAAATGGGCGGGAATACTCTGGGCATTGAAATGGACTACATTAAAATTTTCAGGTACATCAGAAAAATGATAATTCAGTGTATCAGCGAGTGACGGAACGCTGTCGAAACTACTATTGAGGTTAGATGCTGTATGAAAACTTTCAGCATCACTATCTGTCATAGATAGGTATCACTATATTTATGTAGAAATATATATAAACAGGTTGGTACAATATAATACAGATGAAGTGTGAGAAGAAAAATAAGTTTGAAAACAATACAAACTATCAACAATATCCAAGTCTGACCGTCTATCCACCCGCCAGTTGAGTGTCCGAGTTAAAAGCAATGTAGGTACCTACTGCAGTAAAAACTTAGTATAAGAGTAAAAGAACTCGAAATAGAATTTTACTTTTTAAATTCAACTACAACCTAGAACCAGAATTAAGCACTTGTCCATAGTAAAAACGAAACGAATCTAGTGCTATTTTGGCTATGACACAATCTGACAACTGACATTTACAACAATATATTGCCGTTGACACTTGGATGCCGTCGTGTTTTTAATTTATAAACGTTTGTTTACTTGTTTAAAGTATTATTACAATACCGCCAAGCGAAATAGTATTACAGTATTGCTAACTAAAGGAGTAGCATTAAATATCTTCTAAATAGCAAATACAGCATCCAGGTTATGATAATTGAGAAAGAAAATACAGTGATAACAAAAATGAAGGATAAAATATTGTTATGATCACTGCAGCACCACCAAGGATGATAAATATACACAGAAATTGCCTACTTTTTGGAAGCAACAACACGTCGAGACTTGCTATTCACGTTTTTCGGGACCTCAGCTGGTTTGTCATTGGAGTCAGTGATATTTGACAGATCCTTAAGCGAAGTTATGCGATGACGCGTTCCCTTCGAGTCAATCAAATGAATGTATCCCTCTCTTGTCCAACTTTTGTTGACGCCAAACCTTTCACGGGCTGCTAGAAATGCCTCATGCCGAGCCTTAGTAAGGAATTCGGAGAGTGTGACACCAGAACCCTTCAAGACCGTTTTCGTGAACCAGATCTTATCTCGTACTTGTACACTGTCAAATTTGACCAAAATAGGCCTAGGTTTATGGGCACCAGATGGGCGGCCCATCCTGTGACACCTTCTGACATCACCAGCAACAAAAGTGCTCATACCGAGTTGCTGTTTAACAGTGTTAACAATTACAGCAGTTGTTTCCTCCGACTTATCTTCTGCTATACCATGAAACAACAGTATTTTACGCCGTCCATGCATCTCAAGGGTATCCACTTGGTTGACGAGCCTGTCCACCTGGCGCTGAAGTAAGTTCACAGCCTCCAACATGAAAGTCCTGAACAGCACAAAATCAGCTGCAATAGCTGATGTACCAGCAGAAGGTGACACAGTGGAGGCCTGCTGCAGTCTTGATTCAAACTTTGCAAGACCATCAAGGAATGTCAACTTGAGACTGGATATAGACTCTTTCATGTTGCCCTCCATAGTGCTGTTGTATTTGGTACAAATTGTTGGAAATCACTCACACTGGTAGGTGAACTAGTCTAATTATTATTAATGTACATTAACTACAATATATATACTTGTAAATATTTATAAATTAAAATTAAAAAACGAGCAATTTCAAATGATACTTGATTTCACGACTACCCACTTCAAACTCAATATATTGAAACACTTTTGTAAAGACTCATTACTATATAATTTGTTCAAATATCATGTAAATAAAACTAATGTAATTACTGGCAGTTAGAAAAGAGTAGCCATGAGTTTTATTGCCAGGTTCTTCCTCATGCTCTACCTATTGCGTTGCGAATCTGGCAGTTAATGTAGAAGCGATAATCTTGACGTTTATAAGTGTTACTTTGTGACCTACATGAATAAAGATTTTTCACTTCACAAGATATGATAATGGACAACAATATTAGTAGTCAACACTCTGAAGACTGTATTTTTGAAAGTCCTTCAAACTTTGAAAATAATAAAGCAGCCGAAGAAAATTCCGATGCAAGTGAAATTGAATTTGATGACGAAAACGATGTGATTGAGATGGAATTTATAGAAAATCATGTCACAATTCCAGTTTACACAAATTATTACGAACACAGCAGTAGTCATCTAGATTTTTTCACTGGCTTTAAAAAAAAAAACTTTTGGACATTCTTGTGCTGTCTGTGATAGGCTTTGGTAGATGAAAGATTTAAGTGAGATCTAGTATACACGAGAATATTTTACAAAAAATATTGCCGTTAATTTTTTTACTTTAATCATTTTTTTATCTTTATTGGTACTTCATCTTATTTTATTACTATATGTTCTTTTTGGTATTTGAGAATTAAGTATGTGGTACAAATGTTGACATTTGATCTACGTGTAAAGCGGCTTTAAGCAAAAAAAAAATACCTTTAATGGCGACATACAACGGTTTTTCATACCCAATAATTACATCAGATCTGCCAACATTAAATCTTGTAGAACAGCTATTAATTTCACCGAGAATTCCTTTCATGCAAATACGAGGACTTAGACATGTTCATGGTCAATACGGTATTTTAGGTCAAATTATAAATGTTCCAATTGAAGTTAATACAATGGTAAACCATATGCCTAGAAATATTAACGATGACCATTGCGTTTATGTACACTTAAAGAAGAAATTAGTATATAAAAGCAGTTATGTTCATGGCCTCATAAAGCTTAAGAATATTAAAAAAATGGTTGACTTATTTGGTAAAAACTCCGCTTTACATTTACTACAATATCATAATCGACAATACCTTTTTAAATAATAATAATAACGAAGAAGCTCCAGAGTTAGTGCTTGATGATGTCAGTGAGCATGTGTCGATTGAAGATAATCTCACAGCTCAACAACAAACTCTTATGTGGAATGAAGATTTACATTTGCATATGGCACTTGGAGAAAAGAGTATTCCTGTTAGCATACTAGTCGACGAACATGCCGAAGAGCTTTCATTTCCAACTATCTACGGTGGTCAGTTTAGAACCTATAGAGAAGATATACATGTAACTGAATTTATGCAAGCTACTAGTGAAATCCGGCGTACAGATCGACGTGCTACTGATCCACAACATTTTTTATATTTAGCTTCGAAAATTATGAGACTGCGAGTCAGTCAAAGCGTTAGGATTGCATTTAAACACGTTGGCTATGAAACTAAAATTACGAAAGAGAACGTACAGTCTGAAGAATATATTAATAACTGTATTGAAAGTAACCTTGCTTTTCTTCGTTGTATTCCGAATTCCGCTTGGTACTGGTCCGATCGAAAAAAAGATCTTTTCGCCATGAGTCGACAATTAGGAGCACCCGACTGCTTTTATGACTGTCAGTGCTAATGAAACGGGTTGAACAGATTTGCTTAAATTATTGTATAAATTAAAGAATAATGGAGCAGATATATCCAATGAACTTTTAGCTGAAATGTGTTATATCGATAAAGCAACTCTAGTTAATGAAGATGCTGTTACTTGTGCCATATACTTTAACAAATTAGTAGATTGTTTATTGAAGATTTTACAATCTAAAAAAAAAGGCCATTTGGTAAACATAGGGTAAATAATTACTTTAAAAGAATCGAATTTCAACATCGTGGATGTCCTCACGCTCACATTCTGTTATGGTTGGATTATATACCGGGAGATTTATTAGATAACAACAAAGATTTAATTGAAATAATTGATGAATTAATTTCCGTATCAGAGTTAGAAGCGTCTGGAAATATAAAACTCTAAACTCACAAACACACATTTACGTGATATAAAAAAATTGACCCTAATAAAAAAGAAAACTGTCGATTCGGTTTATGCCATCTCGAAATGCAATAACATTGTTACCTATGAAAGATACTGATCCAAATTTTTCTGAAGAAAAATTTAAAGAATATAAAAACAACTATAAACTGATTCGTTCAAATTTAGAAAGTTTTGAATACACAGATTTTGATCACTTTTATAAAGACAATAATCCTATATATAATAATCAATAATTTTATAAAGATAAGAATCCGATGCACATTCAATCAAAGGTATCAATCGACCAAGGTTATTCTTTCGTCGAACACCATCAGAAAAGTGGCATAATTCTTTTAATCCATTTGTACTTCACAATCTAAAGTCTAATATGGATTTCCAAATGATCCAAGATGAATATTCATGTGCTGCTTACGTTGTTAAGTATGTTAACAAACACAACAGAGGTATCAGCAATCTACAACGACAAATAGTAATAAAATCCAGAATTAGATCTTGTAGATATCACAAAGAAATTGAGTGTTGACGTTCTTCATGCTGTTGAAATGTCAGCACAAGAAGCTGCTTGGTATTTGTTACGACAGCCTATGGCAAAATCATCGGTAGTGACTGTTTATATACCGACAATATATCCCACTGAACGTCAAAGAATAAGGAAAACTATGAAAGAATTAGAGGTATTGGAGGATGATTGCACAAATATATGGAAAAAAAAACTGGTTTGATAAGTATGAAAAAAGACCCGAAATATGGCTGATAACTTCAACGACTACAGAAGAGAAATGGTATTGCTGCATATTCCTTTTAACAGTGAAAACGACGACGTTCTTGCTGATAATAAATATATCCAAATATATGAAGATAACAAAGATTTAGGTCTGTATTCCAGAACGTTACTCAATACTCAATCGCCGCTTGAGAGTAGATTTTATAAGGCAAAATCTATCCTCAAGCGTTGATTGAGTATTGAGAAACGTTCTGGAATACGGACCTTAATCTTAAAACGCAGAAAAGAGTTTGAGTCCAACTTAGATATAGAAAAAACCATTGAAATTTGCAGACAGTTGTGCAGAGAAAAAGAAGACGAAGAGGATGATGGAGAAGATGAACAAGAACATGCCAATATAGTCTTCGAAAATGATTATTATGCATTGATAGCGCAATATCCGGATTCTACAATCAATGCTGATTTGCAAAATGCAGCACTTAGCAAACTTGGTGCTGTTGCAAAAAAAAAAAGAGAAAACTTGATGGCCACTCAACAATTCTGCGAATTAATGAGATCGGCAAATACAAAACAAAAAGATTTATTAATGAACATTATTCATCATTTACTAACTCCAAATCAAGTGCCGTTTCAAGTTTTCTTCACTGGTCCAGCTGGTAGTGGTAAGACTTTTGTCATTAAACTTATAATGGAAATTTACAACAGATTTACTGACAATGATGGTTACTGCAATGCTTACATAACTTGCGCTTCAACTGGCGAAGCTGCTGTGGCAATTGATGGTACAACAGTTCATACAGCTCTTAAAATTTCAATTTCAAAAATGTTACTTGTATCATTTGAAACGTTACATTTGTACAGATCACTTTTTAGATATGTTAAAGTATTGATCATTGATGAAATAAGCATGATCAGCGCAGAACTATTAGGCAAAATTTGATATGCGTTTAAAACAGATTACCGGTAGAGGTAAAGCTAACTTTGGTGGCATAGATGTTATTTTAATTGGGGATTTACGACAAGCACAACCAGTAAGGGCAACAGCCATATATAAGCCAGTTAAAACAAATAATTTTGGACCTATTTGTGGAGAACATTAAAATTTTATCAACTGTCTGAAGTAGTGAGACAGACTAATGTTCAATTTTCTAATATTCTAACTAAGATAGGCAACGGATATCCATTGGATAAGGCTGAATTTCAAATTATTGAATCCAGATTTTTTACCAAAGAAGATGCCGAAAGATTGTGTCCTCATGAAGTTCGTTTGTTTTATAAAAACGTTCGTGTTGACGCTTACAACAATTATGTTTTGCAAAAATTTGAAGAAAAAATAATTTCTACAGGTGACGATGTGATCATTGGTTCAAAAAGTCGTGAACAAGAGACTAATTTGTAGTCAGAAACTGCATAAAAAGAATCTCAATGAAGTCGGTGGGTTACCGTATCAAATTACTTTTGTTAAATCTATGTATTACCTTATTACCACTAACATCGATGTAACTGATGGCTTATGTAATGGTTCAGTGGGAAAGTTAGTACATATGGATTTTGATGAAAACAACACCGTATAGTTTGGTTAGAATTTTGTAGTTCGAAAAAGATAGGTAAAAAAAAAGAAAAAAACTGCTCGACTAGCAATTCAATGTGGTATCAGTAATCTTGCTGTACCAATTGAATTACGTTCAGCGAACATACTATTGATATCAGATAAGAAAGTTACTGCGAAACGGAAGCACTTTCCTTTAGTTTCGGCTGCTGCGATGACCATCCACAAATCACAAGGTGGAAAATTCGATGAAATTGTTTACGAATACAATAAGCGATATCCACAAGAGCTTGTTTATGTTGCGCTATCTCGTGTTTGTTTATTGTAACACCCGATAACGATCCAACTAACTTCAGATTCCACCATAATCGAGAAGCATCATCAACGAAAAGTTTGCTGCAAAAATTTCAAAGATTGTCGTTAAATTCTTTACACACTAAAGCCCAAACGATCTTGGATTTTCTTCAAACTAAAAATGGCATTTCCATAACCACATTAAATTGTCAAAGTCTACAAAGCCATAGATTGGATTTGTCGGATCCTGTAATTCAAAAAACGAATTTCTTCTTTCCGAAACGTGGATGAGCAATGACCAACAGTTTGATATTCCTAATTTCAACTGCATTGCCCATTTCAAGCGAGATTACGTACGTACAGGTGGAGTTGCTATCTATCAAAATAGCAATGACACTACTATTATTTTAACACCAAATATGGACATAATCTTAAAAAATACTGGCGATGTGAATGTTAGACGTTCAGGAGTTGGAGACATTTGTTCAGCTATATGTAAAACGAACAACGGAGTTGAAACTGTCATGGTAATAGTCTACATTTTACCAAATACAAAAATTGAAGTGAAACATTTCATCCATCGAGCGCTGGTAGAATATACTGATGAGGTTTTTGAAATACTTGGTGGAAACTTCCATCAGCTTCCGATGGTTTTATCTGGAGACTTCAATATCAATTTTGCAGATAAATAAAAATCAGAACCACTAAGAACATAATTATATATTAATAAAAATCCAAAAGAATCGACAACGAGATACGGTACTACTATTGATGCTGTTTTTTTCGAGGTATTTGCCTAAAATAGAATCACAAACATATGTATCATATTTTAGTTACCACAAGCCAATAGTTTCAGCAATAGAATTTAATGACAAGACTGATTAATAATAATTACTAATAATAATAAAAATAAATAATAATTTTTTGTAATTATTTCCATTTCTATGTAATTTTATTTTGTCAAACAAAAATAAAGAGACATATTTTGTTATTTTAGTTGATAATTTGAAAAACGATTTTTTTTTAATTTTACGTAGAAAAATAAGATAAATATCCACCACGCCTTATCCCCGAAGGGGTGGCAGAGGCATATTATATGCCCACTTTTCACCGTGTGGATTCCTGTCCCACGTAATAGGTGGTGAGCTCATTGCCGTGTTTAAATAGACAGACGCAGGTTGTGGCGACCTGCTGTTGAAGGTTTTCAACCCGCCATAAGGCCTTCAACCAGGCTTAACGACTGCCATTTTACTAGCAACCGGGACCAACGGTTTAACGTGCCTTAATTTATTATTTCCTGAAATACTGAATTTCCTATATACTTTCCTGTACTTAAATAAAAACTTTTTTTGCAAATTGTGTTGATTCTACATTAGCCGAACGAACTTCGTTCCTACCTGCTATGCAATTCACAAATCTCGGATCCAAATCCGCTACGGCGCAATGTCATCGATATTCATAGAACTCAAATATCAATGACATTTGCGCCGTAGCGGATTTAGATCCGAGATTTGTGAATTGCACAGCTGGTGTCCCACGACACTGTCGCATTTTTTTAAAGAAATGTGTCTATGTTTTGTGCACATAAAGTAAATTCTCATATATATATTGTGATATAACGGTACGAATATTAATTTCTTTGAATCTTTCTCTTAGAGATACCCTGGGACCAGGGGCGGATCTATTTAAAGGCTTTTTGGGCTGCAGCCCAGGGCCCCGTGGATACAGAGGGCCCCCAACCGAACTGAAAACAATAGACGATATTGTCAATAATAAAAATTATCTAAAATTAAATAAATATTCGATCATAAGATTGCGACACTGCGACACTGCGATCAACTTTCATAACCGTTAAGTACAATAGTATTCTGATTATTTCTTACACCACATTATTGTTCGTAATATTAAATTTATAAAAGTATAGAGCCCTGATTAAGTCAATTGTGCCATTAAAAGAGTTCGTGTACAACATAAGGCAACGATCGGTTCAGAAGCTAAAAGAATATGAAGAGAAAAGTAAAAAATTAAGTACTAGTGTGGGAACAGCCTACAGTGACATAATGCTAAAGATATGCATATTGCTAAGACGCATTACTTCAAAATTTTCAGATAAATATACAGGTCTCAGTAAGCGGCGCAGAAAAAATTAAAAGAGACACGCCTAACGTTCGGATAACATGATAATGGATATAAATAATAGAAGCCAAGCCTATGAGACTTATAGCAAAAAAAATTAATTTTAATGGATTTGCAAGACAAAAATAAAGAACTCATAGATCTGGAAAGTGTACTTAATATTATTGATTATAGGAAGGAGTTATGGAAATGTGTCTGGACAAGATACAGACCGTCTATAACTTTAAAAGAAACTACAGTGTGCACATTCCCACCAGAGAAGACTGGAAAGCTGGAATGCGACAGAAGGACTTGAAAGTCTAGGTATGGTATACAGACGGTTCCAAGATGAGAACTGGATCACGTGCAGGAGTACACAGTGACTACTGCAACATTAGTCAGAGCATGGGTAGGTATGCATCGGTCTTCCAGACGGAAACCTTTGCCATATTAACTTGCGCGACAGAGATGATAGACAGCAAAGTCACTGATGAGACTGTCTATATTGTGAGTGACAGCCAAGCTGCACTCAAAGCTGGATTAGTGTTGCACTGCATTAGATGCCTGAATAGACTAGGCAGGCGCAACAGAGTCAGATTGGTCTGGGTGCCAGGTCACGCGGGTATCGAGGGCAATGAAAGGGCAGATGATCTCGCGAGAAAGGGCTTAGAGAAACAGTTTACTGGACCAGAGCCGTTCGTCGGACTTGATTACGGAGTGATAAGACGAGCGCTACAGGAGGCTGCCACTGAGGAGCATAGGAATCAGTGGCAATCGACAGTAGGCCAGAAACATTCAAAAATGTTTCTGGGAGATATTAGGGCTGGATGGTCCAAGAAGATGTGAACATACAGCAAGGAGCAGCTCCGGAGAATCACCGGAGCGCTCACAGGGCACTATGCTACAAGGTAGCAGCTCCACAAGATGGGACTCGCGGAAGATCCGACGTGTAGGACCTGTGAAGATGCTGACGAATCCATGCACCGTCTACTGTGTGAATGCGTGGCACTTGGTGCAAGGAGAATGGGTCTTCTGGGAATGGCATATCCGACACCTGAAGACTAAAGGTACATCCCTCCAAACCGCATACTGAGAGTTATGAAGGTGCTGCATGAGCGCTGGGGGGATGTGTAATAGGTAAGGGGTATAGCACAAAAGACCCAATAGGGTCGAAGTGTAGTAGGTATATAGTAGGTGTGTAGTAGGGTAAAGCCAACCCCAATAATAAGATGAGATAAGATAATATTATTGATTATTATCCAAATGACCCAGACGAACATTTAGTGAATGAGTGCATTCAGTTAAAATCTTACTGCATAAACTGCAGTAAGAAGACAGAGCCTTACACCTCTTACAGTGGATTTTTTTGGCTAATTTATAAAAAGAAACTTGTTGATGTCTTCCCAAACTGCTATACCATCTTAAAGACTTTTTTAACGATGCCGCTCACCTCAATACTGCTTAGGGGCCCTACCCTAAGCAGTGTTAGCCCAGGGGCCCTACCCTAAGCAGTATTAGCCCAGGGCCCCTCAACTTCAAGATCCGCCTCTGCCTGGGTCCAAGCTGGTATATTGCTCTCACAGCTCTCTTCTGTAAAATAAATATCGTATTAATGTCCGCCGAGTCTCCCCAGAGAAGAATTCCGTATGACATAAAGCTATGGAAATGCGACTGCGTTGAATGTCCGACATTGTAACCGTTCCTTCAATGCCTACTTTAAAATAGTTCATACGCAAATTCCTGACTTGTCAACTTGTAATAGAACACTAACTCTGAAGACTGCCTCTGTGGCGCGGTGGGAGTGTATCCGACTGCTACGCAAGAGGTCCCGGGTCGGAACAAATATTTGTGTGATCCACAAATGTTTGTTTCGGAGTTTGGGTGTTTCCTATGTATAATATGTATGTATTTAGAAATATATAAGTATGTTTATCAGTTATCTAGATCCCATAACACAAGCTAATATTAGCTTACTTTGGGCTAGATGGCGCTGAGTGAAGTGTCCCACAATATTTATTTATTTATTTACTAAACTTGTGCTCTACTACGCCTACTTTCCTATCATGCCAATGTTTTCAATTTCTAACATATTTCGCTATGGCTGATCCTCAGACGGGTGACCGTTTTAAGGCATTCCAATGTAAGAGCGTTTCCGTGCTTCGAAAACCATTGGTAATGGTTGCCATGGCAGTCACCAAGCCAAGATGAAGCTTGAAAATTTTGTACAGCAGATCGCCGCAACATGCGTTTGTCCGTTACAGCACAGCAACAAGCTTATCTGTTACGTGTCACAAAGATGCATACGGTGAAATGTGGGCGTATAGTATGCCTCTGCTTCGGGAATAAAGGCGTGAACAATATGTATGAATGTAAATCTATTTTATTATCAAATTTTTATTTTATAATGAAATATAATATAATTCCTATTCACCCCAAATTTGGGGTGAATGGGGTTCTAGCGAAATTATGCAGAAAATAAAACAAGTGACTTTCTCATTTTTGAAATAGTTTTACTGCATTATTTTTACTTACATATTTTCGAAGTTACAGAATGTCTTTTTGTCCTCAGTACTACCTCTGCTGTCCAGTATACCTCCAGCTGTTCTGTACCTTCAGAATTCGTTGAGGTGAAGTTAGAGCCCCTTGACGAGGATTCTACCTACCAGTGAGTCTAATTTATCACAAGTAGACCTCTCTCATCTTTATTTTAGAAGGGTAAGTGTTCCAGGATCCAAGCTATCTCACCTGCTAACGGTGCACCTGCTGATCAACTGATGCCGCGGGGTCGTTTACTGGGTTGGGAGATCAGAAGGCAGTCACTCTCTACAATACAAAAAAAATTACGTACATTATTTTACTTTAAAATGAAAGATAATAAAATTCCTATTCACCCCGAATTTGGGGTGAATGCGGTTAATAGAGAATTTGCTAGGGCTGGAAATTATGCAGTAAATAAAACTTTGATATAATAACAAGTGACTTTTTAATTTTTGGTGATATAGTATTTCTTCATTATTTTTCTTATATATTTCTCGAACTTACAGAATGTCTTTTTGTTCACAGTTCTACCCCTGCTGTCCAGCATACCTACAGCTGTTCTGTACCTTCAGCACTCGTTGAGGTGAAGTTAGAGCCCCTTGACGAGGAGTCTACCTACCGGTGAGTCTAATTTATCACAAGTAGACCTCTCTCATCTACATTTTAGGACGGTAAGAGCTCCAGGATCCAAGCGACCCCACCTGATAACGGTGCACCTGCTGATCATCGGATGAGGCAATGACGCGGGTACCTTTACGAGATTGGGAGATGATCAGACTGCAGTCGTTCCCAACAATACAAAAAAAATTACGTGTATTTGAAATGAAATGTACTCGTCTCTAGGAGCATATGTACCGCTTTATTTTTCAATGTAACGCTGTACTGTTGAAGAAAAATGCAAAAGAATAAGCCGTGCCAGACAAACGTTTTCAGCACGTCCTTTCATGTAACTATAAAAAAAAACCTTTCAAAATGTTTCTAAGTAAGTAAGTTTGAAGGATGTACTGCGGTACCGAATGAAGCTCTAATGCAGTGCTCGTAGCCACGCTACCTCAGTGTCTGGTAAACGATCAATGCGTTAGACAATTTTCGCTATGGCTGATCCTCAGATGGGGTGACCGCTTTGTGGTATTCTAATTTACGAGCGTTTCCGTGCTTCAAAAACGTTGGTCCTGGTTGCCATGGTAGTCATCAAGCCCAAGTTGAAGGCATTATTGGCGGCTTGAAAATGTTCTACATCAGGTCGCCGCAACATACGCTTGTCCATTTCGACCCGGCAATGAGCTCATCTGTTACGTGTCACAAAAAAGCATACGGTGAAATGTGGGCGTATAGTAAATTTGTACTAATCTTCTATATTATGCTGCAGCGAGGAATCTTCTCTTCCCTCGTACTTGTTCCATTCAACGCAGATCAAGACAGAAGATACTTCAAGAGAACAAACACCACATTAAGTTTCAGCTACTCAATATTAATTTAGATTTACCATGGCACAGGTGTTACCGTAAAACGGGGTGAATTGGGATTTCATAAAATTTGTTTTTAAAAATTTGTTTAATTATCCAAATGTTAGTTTGGATAAAATCGAGTCTCGGCAGTATTTTTATTATGAAATATATAAATTTGCAATTATCATTATTTTTTAGAAAAAATGGAAATGCGTATTTCATCCCTATTCACCCCGAATTAGGTGAATAGGTTAAATAGATAAATTTGCTAGGGCTGGAAATAACGCAGAAAATAAAACAAAAATGACTGTCTGATTTTTGGTGAAATAGTATTTCTGCATTATTTTTACTTATATATTTCTTGAACTTACAGAATGTCTTTTTGTCCACAGTTCTACCGCTGCTGTCCAGTATACCTCCATCTGTTCTGTACCTTCAACACTCGTGGAGGTGAAGTTAGAGCCCCTTGACGAGGAGTCTACCTACGGGTGAGTGATCAGTCACACATAGACCCTTCCTAACTTCATTTTAGGAGGGTATCAACCTTATCAGCTAGCAGTGCACCTGCTAACTAACGACGAGGTAACGACGCGAACGCCTTTACTGGGTTGGGAGGTCGGACGGCAGTCGCTCCAAACGGTTTTAAAAAAATGGGTTTAAATGTACCATGTCTGGGAGCATATTTGTACTCGTACTTTCTTTTTCAATGTAACGCTGTACTTTTATATATGTAATAGTATGTATGTATTTTATATATGTACACTCTAAATGCAAAAAATTGGCCAGCCAAACGTTTAAAAATGACAAATGTGTAAAAATTGGCAAAATGTAACTTGATAAAAATATATAACCTTTCAAATTGTTTCTCACTCATACTTGAAGAATGTGCTCTGGTAATGAATGAAGCTCAAATGAAACATTCGCAGCCCAGCTCACTCAGTGTTATAAGTTAGCAACTTACACTATGAGTGGTTCTCGGATGGGTGACCGCCTGCACAAACACCTTATGAATTCTTTCGGCCGGCCTATAGACTTCTACTCGTACTAACATGTGGCCGCTCGAAAGTTGAATTTTTGATAGTCTACTAATATTTAAAAAGCAGCAATTCTAGTTCTTTTCTTCAACTTGTGAACTGTACTGAATTAAAATACATACATATTGTCACGCCTTTATCCCCGAAGGGGTAGGCAGAGGCATATTAAACGCCCACATTTCACCGTATGCATTTTTGTCCTACGTAACAGGTGGTGAGCCCATTGCCGTGTGAATTAAAATAGGCTTTTTATTGTTAAAAGTAGACTCGTCCCCCAGGTGGGTTTCTATATCTATTTATTGCATTGCAGCGCCTAGCCGAGCCCGAAAGTGGACGTCGCGATGAGAGAACCGCAACGTGCTGACGTCACAAGAGAACCGCACGGGCCCTGAACCTGTACCCTGCACACAGCAGCACCAGATTAATTTATAACTGCACCTAGATAATCATTTTAAGTTATTTTATGATTATTAATGTAAACAAATAAAAAAAAATTATGGGACATTTTTTTACTCAGCGTAATTTACCCTAACTAGGCTATTATAAGCTCGTGGTATAGAATCTAGATAAATGATAACATACTAATATATTTTTAAATACATACTTATTATACTTAGTAACACTCAAACTCCAATGAAAACACTTGTGGAGCACACTAATATTTGTTTCGACCCAGGATTCGAACATGATACATTGGCGGTCATATATTCTACTACTTAGGCCACCGAGGCAGTCAAATATTATTAGATCTAGGTACATTATAATCCTATTCCAAACAGACTCTCAATACTCAATCAACGCTTGAGACTAGATTTTGCCTTATAAATAAATAAATATTGTTGGGACAACTCACACAACGCCATCTGATTCCAAACTAAGCAGAGCTTGTACTATGGTAACCAGATAACTGATAAACATACTTATACATTTCTAAATACATACATATTTTAGATAAAAAAAAGACACGAAAGAGGTGTCAAGGGATACCCGGAAGGAACGAAGTTCCTTTCGATTAATTAGTGAAGGAATTGTAATAAAATTTTATTTTTTTTAAGTTATAATATTTACAAAAAACCTGTATACACTCAACAAAAATAATCGTCGCGACACCACACTGTTCAATGCGAAATAGAAATGAAAATATCTGGCTTGCTTTCTATAAGAGAGAGAGAGAGACAGACAGAGAAACATGCGACGCCGCACAGTTTACAATAGCTTACTATAGCAAAAAGTGTCGTGACAAATTTTCGTAAGAATTTTTTCCGTCTAGCCCCCTTTCACAACGCGCGATAAGGAACTTCGTTCCAATAACACCCAGACACAGAATAAACCATCGTGCTCATCACACAAAGTTTTATCCTGGGTGGGAATCGAACCCACGACCTCTTGCGTAGCAGTCAGATGCACTCCCACTGCGCCACAGAGGCAGTCATTTATAATAACATATACACAATAACAGTAATATCTACTCTCAAGTGTTCTGGGATTCAAACAGGAAACATGAGCTCTGCAGTCATATATTCTACCACTTAGGCAGTCAAATATTATTAGATCTAAGTACATTATAATCCTATTCCAAACAGACTCAATACTCAATCAATGCTTGAGACGACATTTTGCCTTATAAAATCTACTCTCAAGTGTTCTGGAATTCCAACAGGATACATGAGCTCGGCAGTCATATACTCTACCACTTAGGCCACCGAGGCAGTCAAATATTTTTAGATCTAAGTACATTATAATCCTATTCCAAACAGACTAAGGTTCATATTCCAGAATTTTTCTCAATACTCAATCATGACGTAGACTAGATTTTGCCTTATAAAATATACTCTCAAGTGTTTCTTGAGTATTGATAAAAGTTCTGGAATACGAACTATGAATCTGTTGTGTCCATGTGATGTTCCCTCACCTAAACCTGATTCTAATGGATATATACTAAGACAAAGAATGAGTATATTCTTTATCTTAGGATGGATAAGTATCCCAACTTTGTTCTGTGCACCTCTAGTGCAGGAGCGAACATAAGTAGTGCCCAAAATACAGAGTCCTTACCTACGGTGTTGGCAGGTCAGACAGTAGTCACTCCCAAAGATGCAAATCAAAAACCAATCGATAGTCAAATAAAAGTGGAGGCTCGGGCTCTACATCCAGGTAGGGTTAAGAGACAACTGGGAATACACTGAGCTAAAGAGAATAAATTACGACATTTTTTTATTTCAGTTTCATAGACTGATATTGTCACGCCTTTATCCCCAAAGGGGTAGGCAGAGGCATACTATACCCCCACATTTCACCCTATGCACTTTTGTCGCACGTAACAGGTGGTGCCGTCAATATTAAAAAATATTAAGTCTTTTATTGATCCTTCATGAACAATATTTGCAAATCATACAGTAATATTTATTTTTAGTAAATATAATATTATTATTTCGGAACAAACATCAAAACCTTTGGTAGTACAAACTCTACGTCTAATAAGAGTGAAGCGAGATGACGAATATTAGGTACCTACTGTTCGAAAAAGACAGCGCACACGTGCCACAAAAAGTGCGAGGAGTTACGCTTAATTTCAATTCAGTTCAGTCAGTCGTGTTTTGTCACCGCGTTGAGTTCGATGGTCGTATGTCAGATAGTCAGCGACATTGTTAATTTTTTTTCACCATGCCATATTGTTCCGTTTTAGAATGCAAAAATGATAGTAAGAAAAAAAATATAAAAAATGGAGGCATTTCATACCACAGGTAAGTCACATTTCATTTGATTTCCAGCTCAAATTGGTGCTCAGTTGTTTGATTTTACAAATATTTTTACAGAATACAAGTCCATTTTGTCATAACAGTATATTTATAACAACAAAGACAAAATGCATACACGATATAGTAATACATTTTTATTTTATTTATTTTTAATTCTGGCTACGCACGGTGACGCGATTGCCAACAACAAAATTTATTGATCTTCCACCTACGTATTAAATTTTTCTTCTAAAGTGATAATTTTCAAGTTCTTAATTAATCTTCTTCATTCAAAAGTAGTTAATTATTCCTATTGATAGCAGCGTATTCATGTATAGGTTTGTTCAAAGTTCTACTGCAGTAAAATGATGGTAAATTTTACTGCAGTTATATGTGGATTTTGAAAGGCATCAGAAAATACCGCGTTCCACTAAGTTATCCAATTTCACAACACTTGTGCACATTGTCGAAGCTTTTATGTTTAAAACACCATCATGTTTACACATAAACACCCGAAAATACACTACCTAGTTTGAAAAATAAAAACGGAGCGGCGACCGAGTCATACGATGTTTCCCGCCAAAAAAAATCAATAATTTATTTTTTTAGTTGTCTTCGCCCATCTTGGGCAGGCAAAGGAAACAGTCCATACAGCCTAGTCTTCAGTATTTATTATTTTCCTGTTATTATGTTTTAGTCCTGTCTAGTCGTTTGTCGATGTCAAGTCCTCAGTCCTAGGTCCCAGTCCGTGCCCCAATAAGACAGTGGATCCCTTATTCTATCCTTATTCGATCTCTATGGAAATTTGGCACTAACCCAAACAACACCGCTATTCATTGCAATATATCACTTTCTTTAACTAATGCACTTCCGAACTCTTTATGTATAATATTCCACCATTATTAAACACAAAAACACGAATTTTACACTAGTTTTTGAAATAAAATACGACAAACGTGCTTCACTGCTCATCTTCGCGCCAAAAGTCAAAATCAATAACAAGAACAGAAAAAAAACACCGAAATAGAAATGTTTGTTTTTGTTATTTGTTTGTCTTCGCCTATCTTGGGCAGGCAAAGAAAACTCAGTCCATACAGCCTTGTCTTTAGATTTCTTAGTATTGAAATTTAGTCATGCACAGTCCTCAGTCGATATTAAGTTGAATTCTACCAAGTTATCAAAATTCACAACACTTGTGCACGTTGTTGAAGCTTTATGTTTAAGAAACCACTATTTATACTAAAAATACCCCTAAAAATATAACACCCCAAAAAAAATCCATCCCACTTAATTAGCCCTCAAATCTGGGGGGAAAACCCCTAATTTAGGAACACTGTTAACAAGTTAGGTTATCGAAATGTTTGTTTATGTCATTTGTCTTCGCCTTCGTGATAATGATGTAATTCTGCGATGTTTTGACTTTACCGATAAATCAAATTAACATAATTCATGGAATTATTTTAAGGTTTCCAAAAGATCCTCACTTCAAAGAACAATGGATAGCTGCAACTGGTAGAGTTAATTGGATGCCAACGAAGATGGGCACAATATGCTCAGAGCATTTTTTGGAAGACTTAGATTACTCAATCTCCGATAGAGGATATAGATCCATGAAACCCACAGCCATTCCAACGCTGAAAATCTTGAAGTTTTTTGATAGAGTAAGTAAATTATGTTTATCAGAATTATAACTAACTAACTAACTAACTATCTTCACGCTGTATCCCTGACGGGGTAGTCAGAGAGGACAGATCGCCAGGCTTCGCGATCCATGCATACTTCTTTCGCTTCGTCGAGATTCATCAATCGCTTCATACACGCACGTCTGGGTATCCGAGTGCTTTTGACCTTTCCGTTTTTGAGCAATCTGCTTACGTGGTCTTCATATGTAAGTCTCGGCCTTCCCTGACTTCTTCTACCCTCTACTTTTGAACAATATATATTCTTCGTTAATCGTTCCTCACTCATTCGTTGGACGTGTCCAAACCAACGGAGCACGCCCTTTTCCAGCTTAACGCTGACACTTTCATTCAAACCTGCCATATTGCGTATCACTTCGTTACGTATTCGGTCGGCCAAGGTAACGCCGCACAATTTTCGAAGTGATCGCATCTCCACAGCATTCAATTTACTTTCATGTATCTGCTGACATACCCAGGTTTCACTACCGTAAAGCAAAGTTGGCACTAGCACTGCGTTATGAATCGCCATTCGTGCTTCTTTTACGATTAGTTCTTACGTCACCTCTTTCAAATACTAGACCCTTAGTTTTACTTGCATTCATGCGGAGACCCTTACTTTCACACCCCTCTTTCATATTAGTGACTAATGCCTGTAGGTCGGCTTCTGATGAGGCCATGAGCACCGCATCATCAGCGTACAGCAGACAGTTTACTGTAAAGTCACCCAAATTCACACCCATATTAAAATCTTTCAACTTCTGCAGGCAACTGTCCAGATACACTATGAACAGCCAGGCGGACATGACACATCCCTGTTTGACGCCTGTACAGACATCAAAAAGAGGTGACACATCCCCCCCTACTCGCACGCAAGCCTTACAGTCCCTATAAAGCGACTGTATTGCCCGCAGTAGCGAGCCGTCCACACCATATCCTGGCAGCAAGTCCCACAGCGTTTCTCTCACAACGTTATCAAATGCTTTCTCTAGATCCACAAAAGCGCAGAAAACCTTCTGGCTAAGAGCCAGAAACTTTTCCGCGATCATGCGGAGAGAAAACACTTGATCCATGCAACCTCTTCCACGTCGGAATCCGCATTGAGCCTCCCATAAATACCTTTCAGACTTTTCTTGCATTCGTGCCGTTATAACCTTTGCATACACCTTACTAGCTAAGCTGACCAAGCTGATCGCCCTGTAGCTGGAGCAGTTTAGGCGCGAGCCTTTCCCTTTGTAAATAGGTACTACAACTGCTACTCGCCAGTCATCTGGGACCTCACCCGTCCGCCAGCACAAGTTGCATAACAGACATAGTGTGTCCCAGACACGCGACCCACCGTACTTGATCATCTCAGCAGTAACTCTGTCTTTTCCCGCAGCCTTACCACATTTCATACTTCTTATCGCTTGTTCTATTTCTTTCATACTAATGACTTCAATGACATCGGGATCCGGAGCATCGAAGTGAGCTCAACTTCCCGATGTGGCATCTCTGTCTTTTCTTGCATACATCTTTCCATAATATTCACTCCATCTCTGCAGGACGTCACTTTGGTCTGTTAGGACGTCATTGTTAACACTAAGCACTTTATTCATACTGCAGATTGCCGAACTACTCCGGGTCTTGCCTACCTCTTTCCAGAAGAGCTTGGCATTATCCTGGAAATTGGACGACAACCTTTCATCCGCTTTCATTCTGCACCTTTCACGAGCTTCTTCTATCAGTGCCTTCGTGTTAACTTTCTGCAGCTTGTATCTCTCTTTCATATTAAAATCATTCCGCGAGGCTAAGTAGTCTAGCCATGCTTTCTTCTTCATTCGAACTGCTTCTTTCACTTCCTCATTCCACCATGCATCACGCTTATTACTACTGCCTCTTTTCGTTTCTCCACACACTTCCACAGCGGCATTTATCATACTGTCCCTAAGGTTCTGCCATACACTTTCCACATTCTCACTGCTTACATTGACGTCGTCAAGCTTTTCGGCTACCCTTTCATTATATTTATCCCTAATGGATGCATCCTGCAGCTTCCAGCTTTTGATGCTAATAGTCGGCCCAGGTTCAGGACACTCGGTACGATGACGCCAACCCGCGAACAGACCCCTAATCCTAGTTATGACTAGGTAGTGGTCTGATCCCAGCTCAGCGCCTCGATAAACCCTCGTGTCCATCACCTGTTTACGGAGCCGACTATCCATTAGGAATAAATCTATCATGCTTCTCTTTGACTTACATCTCCTCGTATACATATGAATTTGTTTGTGGTTGAACATTGTGTTCGCCACAAACAAATCCTTTTCCTTACAAAATGCCAGTATTAGCTTGCCAGCGTCGTTCACCCTTTTATCCCCATACTTCCCGAGTACCGACTCAAAATCATCGCGAGCGGTACCCACCCATCCATTCAAGTCTCCACATACTATAAGTCTTTCATTTCCTTCTATCACATTTAGAGCTTCTCTCATACTCTCCCAGAAGTCCTCTAGCTCACTCGCGTTCGACGAAGATACTGGCGCGTATGGCAGCTACCAGGAAAATCTTCGTCAAACCAAGTTTTACACGGATCCAGAGGATTCTAGGACCTACCAGTTTGTACTAATACATACCGGAGGCCAATCGCGAGGACAGCAAAATTCCAACCCCTCGACTGCCATGCTCGCTCTCTGGTACTCCAGACCAAAGCGCGAGCATCCCACCCGTGAGCTCCAAGACTTCGCTGCCCTTGCGCTTGGTCTCTGTCAAGCACACTGCATCTAACTTCCTCTCATTCATAACATCCATCAACTCATTCATCTTATCTGTCATTCCTCCCCTAACATTCCACGCAGCTACCCTGCACTCCATCCTCCACTTCCCGCCGTGTCGGGCCGCGCGTGTAGGGTGGCGGTCCCCTACGCCGCTCTGGCACACACTTTTCGCACCAGCGGGGACGAACTGGTGCGCGTCGCCTCGGGGGCACGCCCTAGCAGTAATCGCCCTGGTGGCACTCGTGTTGGAGTAGGATTGCAGCCGTAGCTGGCAGGGATGGCGACGTGCACGCTTCTACTCTTCATCCCCCAGTTTTATTCATCTTCATTCATCTTCTTCACCCAAATTATAAGAAAGTAATTATAATTGGTCTTTACGCATCAAACTGACATTTTGGGTGAAATTTCTACTCTTGCCATCCGATCTGGACAGACCAGGCGGCTTAAGAAGCAGAGCTTTCCGCATAAGGTCATTAAGGGCACGATTACAAAGGAACGTACCTACCTGCACTACGACGACAACTCAACGCGTGATGGCCATCAGCCTCCACCAAGGAACTAAAGGTGTATCTATGGGGTTCACACACTTGCAGCTCAGGCGAAGCGCCATCGCCACACGCAAAGAGTTCATCCAATAAAGTATCCAGGTGGGGTGATGGTAATGCGTGCAACCATACTCCCGCCTCTGGTTGCGACACAGCAAGCAGTCTTGATCGAATAAATGCCTAAATTCTGTAGGACATTTTTATTACACAACACCGTCTAGTCTAAAGTACGTCAATATAAGCTTGTGGTATGGGATTTAGACAACTGATAGGTAGACCACGTTCCGAACCGGAGGTCATGTTGCGCAGTTGAAATGGTCTATGCAAAATAATTATTTTTTATTTTACTGCTTTTATAGATAACTTTTTAATCTCATCGCATCCCTATAGAGAGGAAATGCGGTCACACGCGAGTTTATAACTTGCGTATGAAAGCGCACTTATAAAGCCCTGCCGCACTAGTTAGTTTATCAGTACCCATACACTATCCTACTTAATATTGTAAACTCGAAAGTTTGTTGGTATGGACGTTTGATACTCTTTCACGCAAAATCTACTTTACAATAATATAGCTTAAACATCAGAATACCATATAGGCTACTTTTTATCCCGGGAACAAGTTCCTGTGGGAAACGGGACCAGGAAAACTTCAATACGCGTGCGGAGCCGCGGGCGTCAACTAGTTAATAATATACGGGAAACAGTACCGTGAAGCGAGAGCTGTGTACACGTATGTGTTTTCTCGGGAAATAATCACGAAAACATATTTCGGTTGTAATAATCACTCTAAATAAAATGACTTCGTGCTCAATTAAGTGGTGTGGAAAAACAAGTGGAACTTCTAACAGCAAAAATATGGTATTACCACAATTTAAAGAGAGAAAACCTACCAGTAGCGTTACGCCTTTGAAGTCGACTAATATGCCGACAAAGTCTAGACCACGCTCCGTGGTCCACGGAGTACAGAAGATAATAACAGTGGAGATATAACACCGCAAGGGCAACTGAGTTGCGTGCCACCACGTGTACCTACGTAGTACGTTTATTAACTATGCGTGCCACCAAGTGAGTTGTTACGTCACATAGTGGGTGGAGCCACTGCCACACGCACGCCACAGTTTCATATAAATCGTCGCTGTGCTCAGTTGAGTCCGACATTTTTTTCTATAAATTCTATAGTTATTGACGGTTTTCAACATGAAGTGTGTTATCCTTGGATGCAAAAACTATTCAGGAACTCATTTTAAACATAGCGATGGTATAACTTTTCATTGGTAAGTATTTTTACTTAATAATAACAATTTATAATGGTAGATTATGGTACAAGTGTGAAAAGTTGGTGATAACCGTTATGGCGCTATTGAGGGTCTAAAGAGAGCAGAAGATGGTAATCAACAATACAGACGTGTATTATACGATGTTTTTCAATACACTATAATAATATATTACTAAATAAAACAAATTAGTTTTTTGGAACGAAGTTTCTTATGGCAGGCTTGGAGGAGATAGGGATTTTGCTGTGCGACCGAACTGAAAAATATGTGATAGTAAAACCGTAAGAAAAATTGGGTGGAATTAAAGCGTTAAATGAGACGTGCGCAAGCTTGACAGTCGTTTGTTTTGCAAATTGTGTCGATTTTCAAACTGTCTATTTACTTCAGTGAAGTGAACACTAATTTGGAAATTGTAGTATCGTATCTGTGTGGTTTGGGTGGTATGCTGCTCGGCTGAGACGCAAGAGGCCCGAGTTCGAATCCTAGTACACCGTTTGGTGACTTTTTGTATGATTTAATTGAATCGTGAACTTGTTAACTTCGTTCCTACCTGGTGTCCCACGACACCACATTTATTTTTATGCGCGCGCCTTGACCACAGAGTAAAGATATTTTTAAATTTTAATTATATTCTAATATTTTTATCTAATACTAGTTAACGCCCGCGACTACGCCCGAGTAGATAAGTTTTCCCATTCCCGTTTCCCACAGGAACTTGTTCCCGGCGTAAAAAGTAGCCTATGTGTTATTCTGATGTATTTAAGCTATATTATTGTAAAGTTTCATTAAAATCTATTTAGTAGTTTTTACGTGAAAGAGTCACAAACATCCATCCAAACTTTCACATTTATAATATTATTAAGATTTAATAATTTAATTCTTTTTTTGTTAAAGTTGTTTAAAGTTTTAAATAGGGAGAAAACAAAATTTATATTTGAGAGAAAGTTTTGTTTATTATACACGTACCTACAAGATGAAATTTTCCATTTAAATACGAAGTTGCATGAAATGAACAAGCAATAGGTAGGTATATTAATTTATTTGTTCTATTGAACGCGATCTTTTGAGACGCAAGAGGCCCGAGTTCGAATCCTAGTACACCGTTTGGTGACTTTTTGTATGATTTAATTGAATCGTGAACTTGTTAACTTCGTTCCTACCTGGTGTCCCACGACACCACATTTATTTTTATGCGCGCGCCTTGACCACAGAGTAAAGATATTTTTAAATTTTAATTATATTCTAATATTTATATCTAATACTAGTTAACGCCCGCGACTACGCCCGAGTAGATAAGTTTTCCCATTCCCGTTTCCCACAGGAACTTGTTCCCGGCGTAAAAAGTAGCCTATGTGTTATTCTGATGTATTTAAGCTATATTATTGTAAAGTTTCATTAAAATCTATTTAGTAGTTTTTACGTGAAAGAGTCACAAACATCCATCCAAACTTTCACATTTATAATATTATTAAGATTTAATAATTTAATTCTTTTTTTGTTAAAGTTGTTTAAAGTTTTAAATAGGGAGAAAACAAAATTTATATTTGAGAGAAAGTTTTGTTTATTATACACGTACCTACAAGATGAAATTTTCCATTTAAATACGAAGTTGCATGAAATGAACAAGCAATAGGTAGGTATATTAATTTATTTGTTCTATTGAACGCGATCTTTTTTGTACCAATTATTTTGAAGAATAATGCAACTCAAAATAAAAAAACTATCATTGAGCAGCCACCATCTGATGCAGCGCTGGCACCTCTCGACATTTTTGGCTTTGGGCTTCACGCAGAGATCCATAACAAGGAGACGGTGTTCTGCAGTGAGACTCTCTCCGGGTATAACCTTGCAGTTGACCATTATCGATATTATAGGATTATAACTAGGCGCGCTTTCAAGTCCGGTAGGTGATGAGATTTTCAAATTTATTTTGGAAAAACGTGTTCATGATAACAAGATCGGTAGCCGCACATGTTCTGAGGATAATCCCCCATTCATTATTGTGGGTGCTCTATCCAAAACCACCATGAACACTCTAAAACTCCTTACACCTCTCACCCCCATGACCGTTCAGATCTAAAAACGATTCCCTGTGACAACGGAATGCTCCGAAGCACTCCCTCGAGTCAACCCCAAAACATCATCTTATCGGCATCGCTACAACCGATCTATGGCGCGTAGGCACTTATCAGGTGGGTAATAATCCCACCGATAAGCACCCTCGCGATCATAAGCCGGTCGCTACAGCGTTTTACCTCCAAGATGCCGCTCTGCAGCCCCTAGGAGAGCATCACAGCTACCCTGTTCTCCCCATCAGGGGCACTCGTTTAGTACAGCTTGTAGCCTTTCTGCAAAGGCCAGGCTCTGTTTCCATCGAGTCTCCTGCAGGAACGCTACGTCCACCCTACGCCTAAGGAGTATCTCGACCACCTCAATACGTCAGCCTCAGTCAGCGTACCAATGTTCCACGTAGCGAAGCGGATACGAGTTGGGGCTTACTTATTTAGTCGTGCTAGCACACGGCAGTCCTAGACCACTTGCCACATGAGTCGGGTGGGGCTCCTGCGCGCCGTTTTGCGGCGGCGCCCTATCCCTAGCTGCATTCTTTTACCATTTTCCCAATTTCGTTTTGGCAAATGGGCTTTCAGGGGAGCGACTACCCTCAGACCTCCCAACCCCAAACAGGGAAAAGCTGATGTTAGAGCCTCGTTTGTTATTTAGCAGTTGCACGAACTCGCAGAAGAGGTTGACTTGGGTCTTTTTCGTGTAAACAGTAACAACATAAATTACAATTAATAACTTGGTGTAGGTATTGGGCAATAACACGAAATAGAAAAGATTCAAGGGTTTATTACCTAGTCCGGTCATAAATATTCTTATATATAAGGGTAATTCCCTAGGTATAAATTTCTGTCAATTGTCATTTTTATTTTTTCCAACCTGTCATATTTATTTTGAAAATGGGAGACACTTACAAAATTTCAGTTTTATCGAGAGATTTTCTGGTAAGGATTTGAGGGCCCCCTGAGCTTGAGAGCAGTGGGGCTCGGCCCCGCCTAGCCCCTAGGTAGCCACGCCACTGCAGCTATAGTGAAAGTTGCGTAACTTAGTGATCATTTACAGAACACTGAGTCCGCGGTGCCACAGCGGTCACATTTGACTGGACGATGAAGGTCATAATATAATTTGGATTATATCTACCGTCTACATGGTTGGAACAAAAGAGCTCAACCTGGTTTGGGCGCTAGATTCAACAGGATAGTAGACTCTTAACATCGATAACATTGTTTGTTCTCTAGGACGGTGGCTCCTCATGCAGCTCCTCGGCGATAGAAACGGAGACAACACAGAACGAAGTACCACTCATTTTGCCAGAGGTGAGGTTGTGTTGAATATTGATATAACTTGTTAGTTCATAGCTTCAAATTGTTTTGACAAAGCAAGACTCTTCAAGATTCACCATAAAGTAAAAATACATTCATATAGTTAGAACTTTATCCCCGAATGGAAAGACAGAGGCATATCTACTTAACGCCCCCATTTCCTCGTATGCATTTTTTTCTCACGTAACAGGTGGTGAGTCCATTGCCGTGTCCAATGGGCTGGCGCAGGTTGTGACTACCTGCTGTGGAAAATTTTCATGCCGCCCAAAAATTTCAAAACGTGAACACGTTTCGTGACTGAAATTTTCAAAACGTCTACAGTATGGGGTTCTTCAAGAAGGTTTTTAGAGGGTCGGCAGCGCGAGTGCCGCACTTCTAGTGTTGCAAACATCCATAGGCTACGGTGACAATTTCCATCAGTTAGGCCATATATGCTTGTTCCTAAGCACGGAAACGTTGGTGACTGGAAATAACACAATGCGGTCACCCATCTGATGACTAGCCATAGCTCAAGATGCTACACATATTTTTAGCATCTTGCGCTATCGCTAAACATGAACTCACTGTGTGTGCACAGGCCAGTGATATCATCGCTAGTGTCTACCACTATCTTCGAAATGAATTTATCACCATGAAGTGTGCCATCGGCAATAGTTGTGACCTCAGTCCCCTGGCCGACATCTTCAAGCGAACTTCTGAAGCTACCGGCGTCTGCGAGGCGACTGTCATGAAGATTTTAAAGAGAAGAAAAAGATCACAAGAGTTGAAGCCTGATGCTGTTCAAACAAAAAGATCCAAAGTCTCTAATTACATTGATGACGGCGATGTAAGGTATGTAGGAATAGAGTCACACTATTTTAAACTACACTCTTAATTCTGTAGAGAGTTTAAATATTATTGAGCAGATTGCTCAAAAAAGGAAAGCTGTTGATCTTTCCTTTTTTGAGCAATCTGCTCGGATACCCAGACGTGCATGTGTAAAACAATAAATGAACCTTCAGGAAGCTTAAGGAATATGCATGTATCGTGAACTTTGGCAATCTGTCCTCTCTGAATACCCCATCAGGTATACAGCGTAAAGATAGTTAGTTTATTAAATCCTTATGTAAAATATAAAATTCAAAACCTAAACTAACTAACTAACTATCTTCACGCTGTATCCCTGACGGGGTAGTCAGAGAGGACAGATCGCCAGGCTTCGCGATCCATGCATACTTCTTTCGCTTCTTCGAGATTCATCAATCGCTTCATACACGCACGTCTGGGTATCCGAGTACTTTTGACCTTTCCGTTTTTGAGCAATCTGCTCACGTGGTCTTCATATGTAAGTCTCGGCCTACCCTGACTCCTTCTACCCTCTACTTTTGAACAATATATATTCTTCGTCAATCGTTCCTCACTCATTCGTTGGACGTGTCCAAACCAACGGAGCTCGCCCTTTTCCAGCTTAACGCTGACACTTTCATTCAAACCTGCCAAATTGCGTATCACTTCGTTACGTATTCGGCCAGCCAAGATAACGCCGCACAACTTTCGAAGTGATCGCATCTCCACAGCATTCAATTTACTTTCATGCATCTGCTGACATACCCAGGTTTCACTACCGTAAAAAAAAGTTGGCACTAGCACTGCGTTATGAATCGCCAGTCGTGCTTCTTTTACGATGCTTTGTCGCTTTACTAACTGGGACAAAGCACCGTTAACTTTGTTTCCGGCAGCTACTCGCCGTTCCACATCCGAATCACATCTTCCATCCGCGCTAAACATACTTCCTAAATACACAATTTCATTCACTTGCTCTAGACGTTCCTGGTTTACCCTAATCTCGCATTTAGTTATTACGTCACCTCTTTCAAATACTAGAACCTTATTTTTACTTGCATTCAAGTTACTTAGTTTTACTTCAATTCAAAACCAACTCGAAATATCAGCGTCGAGCAGTAAAGCCAATCACTCTTCCAATATTACGATAATTGAGGGAGGCCCACGCCCAGCAGTGAATAGTCGACAGCAACACTCTGATTTGATACTTTTTCTTCTTCTTGTAGTGTACATATTCCCAGTTGTCTCCAAATCACACACCACCTGGAGTTGAAGCGTAGGAATAACTTTTATTTGGATGTAACAAACAGCCATCGTTATGTGTAACCGTGTAAGGGCGCTTGCGTCATTTCCTCATCCGTAGACCTTACCTTACCTGCCGTGGGTCGACCCCCGTGGGTTTTGACGAAGCCCCTTACACCTAAATAGTCTGAGTTGATGTATTGTTTGAACAGTCCGATCGAGGACAATACAGATAGTGAAGTGCCGGATGAAGTTCAACGCGCAGGAGATGATCACCGAGTGGACGACAGTGGGTGAGTGCGACTGACTGCTGGAACTCTTACTTCTTTCTACAGCGAGCTTGACTACATCTTATTTCACCTGACAAGTGAGAGACGCTGGTTTGGGACCAGCTAGAGACTGTATATTTTCCATTTTTAATGTATACGTACCACGGAATATAGAATAACAGCGGAGATGCAACAAGGGCAACTGAGTTGCGTGCCACCAAGTGAATTGTTACGTCACAGAGTGCGTGGAGCCACACGCACGCCACAGTTTCATGTAAATCGTTGCTGTGCTCGGTTGAGAGTATGAAATTTATTTTCGCTAAATTCTAAAGTTATTGACGGTTTTCACCATGAAATGTGCTATCATTGGATACAAAAACGATTCAGAAACTTATTTTAAACATAGTGATAGTATAACATTTCATTTGTAAGTATTTTAACTAATTAAAAATAAATTATAAAATATTTATCTAGGAACTTCATTAAAAATGTAAAATTGAGCCATCTATGAGATAATAGATGCAAGTAACTCTTGACTTGCACCTACTGAAGAAAAAATAGATAAAATAATACTTAATGTATACGTTTGTAAAAACGCCACATTATAACGCTTGTTCATAATTCTGCCCAGAACGAATATTATTTTGTAAGTCTGCAGTATTTCCATGATATGAAGAAATTTTAAATAAAAATAACACAATCTAACGGCGCATAACCCAACACTTTACTTTATATCTGACAAAATATAATATTTTCCTGTATCATTTTAGATTTCGCACTAATCTAGAAACTTGAAATGCATGGGTAAATATCATAAACACACCCAATAATTGGATTCCAAGAAAAATCTCTAAATATATTCTCGAATCATTGTGATAACAGTTATTTTTACAAAACCAAAAAACGGTTATTTAAAGTTACGCCTAAATCTTTTTATACCTAATCGAGTAAGTGATATCAGTTACAATTTAAGGAAAACTCTATCTTTCGTAATAATAACAAATGTTGAAATGAACGGGGCTCGATGTATGTAACGTGCGAAGCCGCCGGAGTCAGCTAGTTTATAGTTAGCGTAATAGTTGCTTTAGAAAATTGATTCTCATAAGGTTTAGGCAGGTGGTGTGATCACAAACAAATCGAATGATTATAGGTGCAATTCTATACATTCGTACGTGTAACTTTGCTAAGTGCCGGTAGATGGCGCCTTAAGATGGAAGAGGTCGATTAATTCGTTAATTTTGATTGTCCTCGGTTACTTAGTTGGATAAGCGTCTCACCCGGCAAGTGAGAAGACGGTGGTTCAAGTCCAGCTCGAGACTGAAATTGTGTTAAATACTTTAAATTATTGTATTTTCAGGCAAACAGAACAAGTGGACCCTCTAATAGAAACGTTGAAAGTAGAATTAGAGGAGGAACATGAGGACCACAGCGAGGCCGTGAAGGAACTTATAAGGCGAGACCCCCTCTTGCCTTCGTCACATGAGTGAGTGATAATGTTGTGTGACATGTTTAACACAGTTCCATCTAACCCAAATTTAACTGATATAAGCTTGTGTGTAAAAGCCAAACGATAGCTGTCATATTAAAGTGGAATCCAGGCTCCAAATCCACGTACGGGTAGGAAAAAACTGGGAAATCACTTAAGATGAATGATTCTCAATTTGGTCTAGTACCGTAGTGCTGGGTATTAACCTGAAAGTATTTAGTTCAGTTACACTTCACACTATAGAATGAATTGAAATAACTTTGGTAGTAACTTTCGTTTTCGATCTCCGCCAGCTTCCCCACCACTGCTGTCCAGTACTTCTCCAGTTTTTCTGTGTCTCCGACACATGCGGAGGTAAAATTAGAGCCTCCTGATGAGGAGTTACCGGCTACCTACCAGTGAGTACACAAAACTAATACACTACTTTTGTCTTTATCTGCTTGAAAGAGAGTGCGACATAGCAGGTGGAGAGATAGGGACGTAAAAAGAAAAACATATACCGATGGAAAAATAGGTAGATAGAAAGAGGGGAACGAGATAAAAAGCAAGAAAGAGAGGATGGGAGAGAGAAAAAGGAGAAACCACATATGTGGCATGTTATACATAGATTTCGATTTGACTCTTATCTTCAGGGGCTCGCAAAGCATTCGCTTAGATCAGAAATCTTTAGATTGGTATCAACGTTCTTGTTTTTAGATTTTTATGTTTATAATTATTTTGTTCCTCAGGGCGGGATCAACTCTTCACTCGAATTTAACGTCTTCAACACAAAGGGAACAACCTCCAGATTGTGACAGTCCACAGTAGTTAACAGACATACAAATTGATATGGTAATAAGGTGTAGGATATATGCATTTTAGAAGATATGTCGACGTTTTGGAGGTTTATGTGAAGCTTGTGTGTGAAGCGCAAAACACTGCAACCATTGATTACTACCCCAGCTGCGCCCCTATAGAAGTATGTCTATTGAGGGTCGTGTGGGGAGAGATCTCTCACAACACGTGGTACAATTGTAATGGGCCGGACTAGTTCTATTTCCTGGATCCATTCGGTAACCTTTCGAAGGTGAAGGCTGCGACTATAAACAGGCTTAGGACTACTTTGTGGTATTTGAGGCTCAACTCTCTTTTTCACTATGAATACATTAAATCACCATATGCAACAAGGATTTATTGTGTACCTTATTTTAATCCTATCACTTTATACGTCACTGCAATCGTCTTCTCTCTTGAATCGTCACAATGATTAACACTGTGAGCTCAGGAGGCAAATCAATTATATTTTAAACAATGAAGGCTATTTTTAACCTTATAACTCTTTGTTAAACATTACAGTATTATATGTGTTTATGTAAACAGAATAAACAATGTTTATTGTTAATTTAAATTATTCCATCCTTTTTAATATCCTTTACAATCCATTTTCGCCTTCCTATCCAAAGGAGCGGTTCTCTTTTGTTCGTTCTCCTGATGCTCCTGTCAGGTCAAATCTACACTCAAATCTCAAATTCCCAAGTCATGAAACAGATATCTACATTTTTCCTTCACAGTGCTTGCAGTTAAACTGTGGAATTCTCTCCCGCCTCTTATTAGAGACAGTAAATCTATTACTAATTTTAAAAGGAAAATCCGTGAGCACTACCTTTCTACTCTGTAAACATTATTATTCATATGCGTAAATATATAATAAGTGTAAAGTATATAGGAAGCACGTTGCCCCGCGGACGTAGTGTTCTGTAAACAATCACTGCGATAAGCAACCTTCACTATGACTGGTCCTCGCCTTTGTGGCATTTATATTTGCGAGCGTTTCCGTGCTTCAGAAAACACGTTAAGCCGTTGGTCCCGGTTGCCAGTAACATGGCAGCCGTTAAGCCAGTTGAAGGCCTTATGGGCGGCTTGAAAATTTTCAACATTAGGTCGCCACAACCTGCATCTGTCCATTTCAACACTGCAATGGGCTCACCACCTGTTATGTGAGCTAAAAAGAAAAGCATACGGTGAAAAGTGGGCTTATAGTACGCCTCTGTCTACTCCTTCGGGGATAAAGGCGTAAAAGTATGGCATGTTATGTAAAGTATATGTGTATGTGTAAGTATTATTATTTATTTATTTTTTCTGACATTATAGGTATTTGTATGTATCCATATAGTTAATAATATTATTTTGTCTTTTTGAGTTATTTTGTATATGTGTGGATTTAGTTCTTGTCTACTTTTTATTTACACTTATTTGTTCTTTCCTACTTATTCACATTATCCTCTGGCCGGTCTGCTGGCAGATATTTCTTATAGAAATCAGCAGTTCCATTGTACCTATGACTCCTCCTTCTGTTATTTCTGTATTCTTGTGTGTACATAAAGCACTTAAAGCAATTAAGATTGGCTTTTTTATTTTTATTTTAATACCACTAAGGTGGCAGACAAACACCTGATGGAAACTGGTCACCGTAGCCTATAGACGTTTGCAACACCAGAGGTGCAGCACTCGCGCTGCCGACCCTTTAAAAACCTTCTAAAACCCCCTTTTAAAGAACCCCATACTGTAGACGTTTGGGAAAACCCAGTTACATTGTAATTACGGTATCTTTAACAATTATTATTTGATATATGGCTCTGTAGTAAGACTCAAAAGTCCCAGTATATATTTTTAAAATATGTGCATTATTTTATCGTCTATTCTTTATTATACAAATAGTAAAATCGTAATAAAGTACTATTTTTACAAAAATTAATACACTTGCTGTGTGTTCAATAAGGAAATCAAAACCAAAAACATAGTATATATATTTTTTCTGTTTGTCTGTATGTCTGTTTGTATGTGTTAGGCTTTGTTCGGGAGAAACTTAGAAAATACTGATTGGATTTAATACAATCTTAAAAATAAATAAATAAATATTGTGGGACACTTTTACACAGCGCCATCTAGCCCAAAGTAAGCTAATATTAGCTTGTGTTATGGGATCTAGATAACTGATAAACATACTCATATATTTCTAAATACATACATATTATAGATAAATAACACCCTAAATAACATTTACCTATTGAAAATCCAACCTATCATAACGATTTTAATATAATGTATAATTAATTTGGGTTAATATTCAAAGCTATATTTAGTATCTGTATAATTTTTACTATTTTTAAGTATTCTATCATACTATTTTTAAGTATTAGTGTCTAGCACATAAGACGTTTTAGCCTTTTTGTTACCACCTCACTAAAAAGGCACCGGGTTCAAAATTTCTTCCAAATTTAAAATCTAAAATAGACATATTTTATTTTATTAAATTTATTTGGCCCTTTAAACCCACCCCAGTTCCGTGCTTCGTAAGGCACGTTAAGCCGTTGGTACCGGTTGCCAATAAAATGGCAGTCGTTTAGCCAAGTTGAATGCCCTATGGGCGGCTTAAAAATTTTCAACAGCAGTTCACCACAGCCTGCGCTTGTCCATTTCAACACGGCAATGGGCTCACCACCTGTTACGTGGGACAAAAATGCATACGGTGTAATGAGGGCGTTCAATATGCTTCTGCCTACCCCTTCGGGGATAAAGGCGTGACAATATGTATGTATGTATGTATGTTTTAAGTATTCATTTTATAGTTTCCAAGATATCTCGATTTTAGTTATTTAGGTCATAGGTTTATTATAAAAAAATGTTTATAATTTAATATAAAAAATTGGTCATTAAAGAACTGGGACGTGCATGTGGTTTATTAATTATATACATAAATTAGATCCAAAATTACATTTTTTTAAATAGATAAGCATAGTAATTTTAGGTAAACTCAGTATCCTACTAATATTATAAACGCGAAAGTTTGTAAGTCTGTTTGTTACTATTTGACGTAAAAACTACTGAATGGATTTTAAAGAATCTTTACAATAATATAGCTTATACATCAGAATAACACATAGGCTACTTTTTATCCCGGGTACAAGTTCCTGTGGGAAACAAGAACGGTAAAACTTATCCACGCGGGCGCGGCCGCGGGTGTCAACTAGTTCATCAATACATATTAGTAAAATTGAAGTGCATGTAAATAAATATCGTCGGGAAAACTCACAAAACGCAATCTGATTCCAAACTAAGCACAGCTTGTACTATGGTACCTAACCAGATAACTGATAAACATACTTATATATTTCTAAATACATACATAAATAACACCCAGACACAGACTAAACCATCATACTCATCACATATAGTTTTATCCTGGGTGGTAATCGAACCCGCGATCTCTTGCGTAGCAGTCGGATACATTTCCAACGAGACTTGTCTTCGCCCAAGACTACCGGCCTCCATGACCGGGGGCCTGCCCGCTATTCTTGCAGAAGCGGGCCTTACTTCCCATCCCTCTCCCATTTCCTCAAGAAAATAGGATAATAGTTAGAATCCATGAAAATGAACAAAAAATAAAAGATACAAACCGATTTTTTTTTAAAAGGTGCTTCACATATAGTAGTGAATTTACAATACAATACAATGGTAGTAATTACGGTAGTCTAGGACAAATCGTCCTGCTAGTAGTAGAAACTGGTCATACAGAATAGTAGTCATATTGGTAAAGTGTCAATATGCAGCTAGCGATAAAAATAATAATAAAAATCTTTCAGTCATTTACATTTATTGTTTTATTTGTTCATATTCTTAACCAGAAATGTACATATAAGTAGGTATCTATTATAGAGCAAGGAGTGTTCCTCTTTCCCTCTCACTCGCGCACTAACAGAGACCATGGTACAATAACTTAGAACATTCAACAGTGAATGTTTGTTTTTTAATTACAGCGCCATCTGCGCTTCGGTTATGTGCTAGCGTAAGCAGCAAATAAATTATATCAAATTTCCGATAGATGGCGTTGCATCAGACCTGTAGTAAAAACTGATGCAAAAGTATAGAAGCCTAACTGGCGTTATTAAAATTTGTAAAATAACTACGTATAATATAATATACTAAATATTTGGTTCATTTATAATTAATTTGGTGTGTTTTTAATATGTAAGTATACGTTGTAAGGTACTAGTAGCTTAATGTTTCTATGAACAGATGTTCATAGAAATTTAATTTTTAATTTTTATTACCTAAATGATTCGGTTAACTATCAATAGATGGCGGTAAATACACTGACTCAAAAAAGTCATCGAGTTTCACTTCTCGTCTATAGCAGTTATATCTAGTTTTTTATTTAGCCAATTCTTATTTTTTATATCATATTTCTTTAATCTTATCTTCTAATTAGTCCTGTCCAGTCTTTGTCGATGTCGTGTCCTCAGTCCTAGATCCTGGTCCTTGCCCTCATTATAATGGTGATTCTTATACTGAGGTTTTCAGTGGACTTTTCGCGACAAGAGAGAAATAGCATTTCACTGCATATATATCATTGTCTTTCACTATAGCACGTTAACACAACTTTTATGTCCAAGAAACCACCACTCCCGCACTTAAAACAAGATGAATGCACTAGTTTTAGAAACTATCATACAGCAAGCGTCCGCACTTGACACTCTTCGCGCCAAAAGTCCTAGCTAGTTATACTATTGTAGTCTTGATAGAGAACAGAGTAATAATAATAATGCGTGATATGTTTATGTCAATCGGCGAAAATCGCGCGAGTGTCATTGACTCCTTGCTCTGTGGTATCTACATACGTATCTTCGCGTATCTTGATGTGTCGCTGTGTGAGTCACGCTCCATGTTACTGTCGCACGTCCTCGTGTGAGTGTGTCGTGTCCACTATCAATAATGGATCATCGCTGCAAATGTTATAAAAGGTAATTTATTTATTGCTCAAAAACGGAAAAATCAAAAGTACTCAGATGTGGAGACGTGCATGTATGAAGAATATATATTAGTACTCACTGTTCGTAGTTCGTATCATTGGGTTCTAGCTCGACTTGAGGGTGCAAGCTGTGATCAGCAGAGACAGTCCTGAGAGACAACAAGGTATGAGCAGAGTTTCTAATATTAACCAAGCAATTCAGAACTTAAAACGTTACTACAGATTAAATAAATACTCAAAAAACCGGACCTCCAGGTCTCTGTACACATTTATAACTCTAAAAAATACTACTTATATTTTTATATGATTTAAATACACATCATGCTCCGAGCATATGTCCCAGTTGGGTCCCTTATCTCTCTCGAGACCCAGCTGGGCAGACCTGGCCAGACATTCGTTTCCCACGTAGGTTGCTTCAAGAAGTGACCATACCAGCGAAGGCGACACTCTTGCATCTTATCTGCAATGTCACGGACGTGAAGGGTGCCGCGGATGCGAGAGTTAACGACAGAAACTGTTGCTTCAACGTATCTAAAGTCTAGCTCAAAACGCGAATAAAAACTGCATCACTGCAATCACAAATGATCATACATATATTTGCCGAAATAGCCCGCCACGATTTTGAATCGATAAAAGGGACTATTGCGATTGCGACATTTTGCAAATGGAACATTTTGTGAAGGATACCTACATTTCCAAACGGGATATTTTGTGAAAGACACGTTTTGGTATTGGGACATTTTGCAAAGTGGACGTCTTGTGACTGAGTATTGTATGAGCACTATAGTTTATGAAATAACTGTTTTAGGGTATATTACTCACCGGCTGTTCTCTAAATCGTCTATATTTACCTCCGTTTTAACTTTAGCCTGTGTTGGGGCTGCCCTTCCCATCATAGGTACGGCTGCAGAGATTGTTCTGAGGGAGGAAAACATTACTTTATTGTTGTTCCATGAAAGTTTAAGGGTGAAATGCACGATATCTTTAGTTAAAGATTCCGTTAAAATTAACTTTAGCAGTAACAATAACGGTAGTAATAAAATTTAACAATGATGCGTTGCACAATGCTACTTTTTGTTGTAGTTTTTAACTCATTTTTTTGCACACACGTATTTTCTTACTCTGGTACTACAGAATCTGTCTTCAACTGAAATATATCTTTAACTGTATCAATCAGGTTCATGTCTTCTTCGTCAATTTCCAACTTCAGCGTGTCTATATCAAGTTGCTGTAGCTCCATACATCTGTATAACAAATAAAGGGAATTAAAAAAACAGAAGATATATCAGCATGCTACTTCTCTATCGTTCAGAATGCAATACTCACTCATCGTCGGCGGTATGTTCGTCACATGTCTCTTTAGAAAGCGATCCCTCGCTTGCGCTGTACAGAAAGAAAAAATGTTCCTACTTAATTTAAATAAAATAATTTGCAGCAAAATAGTTATTAATAACCTGGGGACCGAGTATACTATTTCATAAGAGCATTTCAATCGAAATCGTCGCTCAATAGAATACTACTACAATCGAAGAATTAAAATCTCCAGTAGAATTCTATTGGCCTGCCGATTGTAGCAAACAGGGTGAAATGGCTAGGCGGTAGGAACAGTTACACGGAAGAAAGCTGGGATTACTTTTGGGATTTTTTGGTGGGTAGTCACATTTTTTCTGGATTTGAGTAACTACCTAAGCTACTTCTCGCGCTGTTGTACGGTTTTGAACGCGCCTGGTAATGCGATGAGTTTGTCTACTTCGTCCGAGGGATCCTAATTAATTTCACTTTTATTTACCTGACATCGCCATCGCGTAGTTTCTTATTACGTTTTGCCCGTTTGTTTTTATGTTGCTGGTGATCTTGTGCACTTTCGCTTCGTTCCAAAATGGCGGTGACGGTCTCCTCGCTGACGCCCGTGGCTTCAGCGGTTCTCTTGAGCACGTTGGCCAGCGGGCTCAGGTCGCAACTGTGGCTGCTGCAGCCCTTCAACGTCTCGTACTCATTTTGCAAATAACGGTACACGTTGGCGATGATCACTGTATCCTGGCATAAAAGGAACAGCGTGATATGACAGAAGATTTACTTTGATCGATCTCTAATTCGGCGTACGTATTTAAATCAAATCGAAGACTTTTTGGGAAAAGATAAAATTAAAAATACTGTTAACCGGCGAGCGTGTCTGAAAACACTTATGAAAGTAGAAGCAGTGGAAAGCAATAGCCTCTGCCTATCCCGATGGGAGACAAGCTTGATGATATGTATATAAATATATATATATATATATATATATATATTGAATCTAAGAAGTAGGTACGAGACTGTACATAGTCTACTTAAGAAACAATGTTTGCAAAGCAATTAGTACGCTAACTAAATTTAAAGTGGAATAAGCGTAAAGAGGTGAAGTAATTCTTCAGTTTCTAGTAGGTCTCGGTAGTGTAATTGTTAACGCGTCTAGTGCATTAAACCAGAAAACGCTGGTTCGAGTCCAGCTCGAGACTGAATTATTTATCCATTTAAAATTTAATGTCTAACATTACCTCAGGCAGTCTTAGTTCCGATCCAGCGCCGAAAATTAGTTTTGTTTGATCTGGTAAATAAAGAGTTGGTACTGCGTTACTTTTTAACTTTTTGTTTTTGACGCCTGGCATAACGAAATGGCGAAGAAAATGTGCTTCACATACATGGTGGTTCTTAGGCGGTTTGCCAATTAGATCATCTCTGCATATTAAATGGAGCCACTGGGCACATCTAAAATAAATCAGTTATAATTTGCATCAGACGTGCATTACGCTCGTGTCTCACGGGAACAAGTTCCCGGGATATGAAGTGGGTAGTTGACCCACTGATTAACACATAGCCTACTTTTTATTCGGTACCTATAGGAAACGGGAAAACATACGCGAGTGTCCCCAAGTACCTTTACTGTTATATTAGTTGTGTAGTCGTTAAGCCAAGTTGAAGGCCTTATGGGCGGCTTGAAAAGTTTCTATAGCAGGTCGTTACAACCTGCGACTGTTCATTTCAACACGGTTCACCACCTGTTACGAGGGACGAAAATGCTAACTGTGAAATGTGGGCGTATTGTATGTATGCCTCTACCTCCCCTTCGAAGATAAATGCGTGAATGATAAATAAGTAAAACAACTGTTACCGAGTCAGCTAGTGAAGAAATGTATAATATTGCCCCCCAATCTGATTACAATATTTTTTTCAGTGCCAAGTAGATACCTTATTTAGTATCGGCTCTGTGCGAACTAGAATATAAAGGGTCTTCCAATAGGCACGTCTGAACTTTGGCAGTTGGTAGCGGCCATCTTGTTAAAGCTACATCTGTCAAATTGGTTGTAATTTATTCATTCTGTTTTGCCTAATCATCATGGATAGCTATAGCATTCAACAACACGTGCAAATTATAAAATTGTTTTATCAAAATGAGTGTTCTGTTAGGCCAACGCAACGCGCGCTTCGCCCATTTTACGTCGCCATAATCGTCCTACGAGAGGACTATTCGTCGTGTGGTGGATAAATGTGAGTCCACTGGTTCGGTAAATGATCGACCAACACCCGAACGTCAACGAAACGCAAGGTCTGCCGAAAACATCGCCGCTGTCCGTGAGAGTGTGCAGGAGAATTGGAGGCAGTCGATTTCGCGTCGCTCACAAGAACTCGGCCTTTCACAGACCACAACTTGGCGAATTTTGCGTCGTGACTTGGGCCTGCACCCGTATAAAATTCAACTCACCCATGGAATTGAAGGTAAACGACCATAGACAACGACGTGTGTTCGCTGAATGGGCACTGGAGCAGTTAATTAATTATCTTTAGCGATGAGGCGAATTTCCGGATGAATGGGTACGTAAACAAACAAAATTGTCGAATTTGGGACGATACCAATCCACATGAGATCCAAGAGCGTCCAATGCATCCCGAAAAATTTACAGTTTGGTGTGGGTTTTGGGCTGGCGACGTCGTCGGGCCATATTTCTTTGAGAACAACGTTGGCCAGGCCATCACTGTCAACGGCGAGCGCTATAGGTCGATGATTACCAACTTTTTTTGGCATGAACTGGATCATCTGAACATTAACCACATGTGGTTGAATATTCTGCATGAGAGATTTGAGGGCATGGTCATCTCACGTGGAGCTGATGTGAACTGGCCACCGAGATCGTGTGACTTAACCCCGCTAGACTTTTTCTTGTGGGGTTTTCTTAAGTCGCAGGTCTATGCGAATAAACCACAAACCACAGCGGCCCTCAAAGCCAACATAACCTATGCCATAGGTCATATTCAGCCTGATTTATGCGCAAAAGTCAAGGAAAATTGGATATCTCGCATGCGCTCCTCCCAGAGAAGCCGTGGCGGACATTTGAATGATGTGTTATATAATTTGTAATATGATATGTTATATTTTTATTTATTTTTTACCAGAGAGAGACAGCAAACTCGCGATCGGGGCAGTGTTCTGTAAGTGCCTGCTAGGCGTTCTTCGGGCGGGATTTACGATGCTTAAGTACCAGGAGCACACAAATGCAAGGTGATTGTTGTTGTGTCTCGTAGTTTCACTAGTAATCTCTTATTACCTTATGCACTCCTATGGAACCATGACTGACAGATATATCAAGCACAGCTTAAACCGCGCCTAACGGATTTGACTCAAATTTACCAAATAAATATGTACGTGAAGCGCTCGTAACTGCTAGTGTTCTGCACTTGTCCCCGAGTGCCACATGGCAGTCAATTTGAAGGTCTAAAACGTGGCTTGGAAAGTTTCAACTGCAGGTAGCTGCAACCTGTACAACCAACAATACCTACGTGGTACTAAGGACAACTGGGGATATTTGGGCTTGTAATATGCATCTGCCTAACACTTTGGAGAAAAGACGTTTCTATAAGTTTATATGTATTATAACGTAGGCAAAGGAAAGAAAACGTAAAGATCTAATGTACTCTGATACCTAATACCTAGACGTGCATGTATGAATGGATTATGGAATCTGCAGGAAGCGAAAAAAGTAATCATAGATCACAGAGCCTGGCGATCTGTCTTCCCTAACTGCCCCGTCAGGGATACAGCGTGAACATGACGTAGACATCCACTAAGACAATAATTTGAGGGAAAAATTACCACAAAAGTTATAAACGCTTGTCTCAAAATAATGTGGTTATATTTTTTATTTTAGCATTAATTCATTTAGCATAGCAATAGCACGTCGCATGCTAAGAGATATAAATTAAAACACTAATAAAATTAATAAAAAATAACATTAATTTCCATCACTACATCTCAACTTCAACTTTTAGTGCTTGTGGTCTTTTGGCGGGAAGAGAGACAAGTGCGGACGCTTGCTGTATATTATTTTTTTTCTTTGTCATTAAAGTTGTGTTAAAGTGCTATAGTGAACGACAATGATATATATGCGGTGAAATGATATTTTCTCTCTTATCGCGTAAAGTTCACTGAAAACCTCAGTATAAGAACCACCATTATACTAAGGGGAAAGGACTAGGACCTAAGACTGACGATTCTACATCGACAAAGACTGGACAGGACTAAATTAGAATATAAGATTAAAAAAATATGATATAAAAAATAAGATTTGTCTAAAAGGTCTTCGGAACCAGGCCATAAAATAATAATAAAAAAAATGACACAACCAAAAAACGATAGAGTCCATTTCACGAAAGAACCGTTTTCCCGCTTTCCCGCAGACGCAGCGCTGTATTCCCGCGACATAATGTTTCCACGGTTAAATATGGGAAAATCAGGGGAAATAATTTATAGTTAATTTACTTTTATTAACAAGGTACTCGAATAGTTAGAAAAGAAGAAAATTGTGTTTAATAGAATGTATTTTTAGTAAGAGACCTATTTGATGTCCATACTGCTAAGGTCAGATTAGTGAAAAATAAATCTTCCTGTAATTTCTAAAATATAAAATGGAGATGTTCGACCAACTTTAAATTAGAAAAATAAAATAACATTTAAAACTTCTATTCAAAGTTTTATTAAATAAATATGATCGGTCATACTATGATCACTGTCAGAAGAGTGAATAGAAACAGAATCATTGATTCTTCAAGAGATTCTGTTTCACTATCACTAGCCGTGGATATAATAAATCGATCCATTTCTTCATCCATAAGACCATGATCTTCCTCCAAATGCTGTACATGTTTACATTGAACTGCCCCCAATCTTCCGCTGTAACAGTCTCAAAAGCCTCTTCTGTTAGGCGTACAATTTCTTTTGGATCTTGGCCCACGTTTTTATCCGCTACCCGTCTCTTTACAAGGCTCCACATTTTTCGTTAGGATTGAGATGGCAGTGGTAAGGCGGCAATCTTAGCAATTCATGATTGTGAGATTTTAATAATGCATCTACGGCATATGTAGGTGGACCTATGTTTTGTTTAATTAATTCAAATAATACAGCTTTTGTCCAAGTATCTTCAAAATATACTCCCTTTTCTCGCAGCCATTCCTGCATGTCACGTTTAATACTTGACATTGTAGGTGCTTTATTTATTTGAGTACAGTGATACGGAGCGTTGTCCATTACCACAAGTGACCTTTCAGGTAGGTTAGGAATGACTTTTTCACTCATCCATTTCAAAAAAATTGTTGAGTTCATGTCATCGTGGTAATCTGAGGATTTGGATTGGGATTTGAACATTAACAATGCACCATTAACAAAACCTATTTCAGTTCCCGCATGAGCAATTATCCAACGACTCCGATTGACTCTGACACGAACATCCCAGGCTCCTCCTCACTTTGCCAGCAGCTTTTGGCATGATAAGTGTTGTGTATATAGGTCTCGTCTAAATATACTACAGGTTTTTTCTCCACATTGCGATTTCTTCGGATTCTCTACAAATATCTTGAACGCCATGCAGTAATATCATAACGTTCCATTAGTATATTTACGTTTCGATTGGCATCGCTTATGCTTGAAACCGATGCTATGCAATATACGGTGCAATGTTGTGATGCTTCCTTGATAATTTATGTCTTCTTTCAAAGCTGCACGTAATTTAGCCAATGTAGGTAATTCCTTCTTCACAACATAAAAACTGTGAATTTTTTGCCGTATAGCGCACAAATCAAATCCATCCAAGTCGAACTTTTTGGGATGCGGGCGACTCTTCTCTGCGGTGAGGATAACTTTAGAAGTACTCGCCGCTGTTGCGCCGTCTTTTGTAACTCTCGTTACAGTTTTCTCTGACACACCTGCAATAAAATGAAAAATTTAAAAAGAAAAATATTAAAATTCAAACAATGATGATTATTTTCGTAATTAATTACATTATTGTTGAATATAACTTTTCAAATTTTTGTTGTGTTGTGTTAATTCCTTTGCAAATTTTACTTAATAAAAATCGTGCATTAAAAAACTTAATTCCAATCTGTAAATCAATCGGGAAAAAATCTGTATATGGCAGCCCCAAAATTTACCTGTCATGGTGGTGACTCTTTTGCGAACATTGTTTATTGGTATTAAAACACCGCGATTCTTGTGTTCCGCTTCACAGAACTCCTTCACCTTTAATATCATTTTTCGACCTGCACTATTTACAACTTTTGGCATCGTAAATAAACCTTATAACGCACTAATCCAATAATAAACTCACAAAATATCTACCACAACAAATTGATGACATCGACAAACAACAACATGGCCGATCTTCCCATCTGTCAAATTTAGTTCCACAATTGTCCGCGGGACTTCCTTCGTGAAATGGACTTTACACATCTTCGGTTTATAGCTCCGTCTAGTATTATTATTAGTCTGAGAGGGCTTAGGAATGTGAGTTCTACGATCAGCCGTAACTTAAATATTAATATCTCAATTTCTTATGATCGTTTGTATAATATTAGCAATAAATCATTCTTACCTGTCTGGTTGAGTAGGAAGTTTAAAATACGAAAGGCCCGGTTTTGATCTAGCCTTGTTCAAACAACCATACACTGCGCAATACACTCCTGGCATATTATTTACAAAGATGGCGGACGTTCGTTGGCGCTAGATAAACACTGACACGTAATGTGAACACTGCGATGACGCGACAACACAGCCGCGACTGACCAAACTATAGAAAACTCCATGCGAACGAGGCGAACTTGAGAAACAGCTCACTCACACACACGCGGCATGCATCTACAGACCTAATAGCGTTAACACACGTTCAGATTTGGTCTGCCGGACCTCGACAGATCTGATCCGCCGAGTCCGCCGACCAAATCTGTGTCGCAACAGACGACCGGATCAGACCGCACCGGACGACCAGACGACCAGACAGGGTGTACAGATTAGGGGCTTTTTCCCTATTCTGGGGTAAAATTTTTTTTAAGGAACTTTTTTGGAAATGAAAGGTTTCTAAAAAAGTATATTATTTTATATGCTTTTAGTGAAAAGCTGCAAATTTGAATTACACACACACACATTTCAATTTTACTTATCTATGTAGATAACTGGTATGCATAGTATTCCTCTACATAGAGTAAATAAACACTACGTTATGTATTAACGTAGCTCTTTTTTCTTTCTGGCAAAAAAAAATATGAAAAGCAATTTTTGGGGAAAGGTAAAATCGGTACTGGGGACATTTTTGACAAAGTAACTAAGATGGCAACATTGGGAAAAAAATTATGAAAAAGTGTCTATTTGGAGAAAAATTAAATTAAATCTGGGGAAATTTACGACAAAGTAGCTAGAACGACAACATTGATCATATCCGATGCGGATCGAGGCGGACTCAATTAATAATAATTATGTCCGCCGGACTGCTCTACAGACGGTAAGATTTGGTCGGGCGGCCAATCAAATCCGCTGTCTGGTCGGATCAAATCCGGTCGTGTGTTAGGGCTTTAAAAGAGCTAACACATGACCGGATTTGGTCTGCCGGACCTCGACAGATTTGATCCGCCGAGTCTGCCGACCAAATCTGTTGTCGCAACAGACGACCAGATCAGACCGCACCGGACGACCAGACGACCAGACAAGGTGTTCAGATAAGGGGCTTTTTCCCTATTCTAGGGTAAAATTATTTTTTTAACGAACTTTTGTGGAAATGAAAAGTTTCTAATAAAGTATATTATTTTATATGCATTTAGTGAAAAGCTGCAAATTTGAAATAACACACACACACACATTTCAATTTTACTTATCTATGTAGATAACTGGTATGCATAGTATTCCTCTACATAGAGTAAATAAACACTACGTAATGTATTAACGTAGCTCTTTATTCTTTCTGGCAAAAAATGTATGAAAAATTTAATTTTTTGGGGAAAGGTAAAATCGGTATTGGGGACATTTAAATTTGGGGAAATTTACGACAAAGTAGCTAGAACGACAACATTGATCATATCCGATGTGGATAGAGGCGGACTCAATTGATAATAATTATGTCCGCCGGACTGCTTTACAGACGGTAAGATTTGGTCGGGTGGCAAATCAAATCCGCGGTCTGGTCGGATCGAATCCGGTCGTGTGTTAACCGTATAACATTGAAGTCAATCGGCGGGAAACTCCATACAAACGTGCGAAACGACTCACTCACACAGACGCACGCATCTACAGGCTGCCTAACATTGAAGTACATCGACAGTCTCGGTCACTGTCGGTTTTGATGCAGTGTGTAAATTACAAAGTGACCTTGAACTCCCGTCGCACCTATTCACCGTCGCAAACTCTACAATCCAACGAATATTATAAACGTGAAATTTTGTAAGTATGGATGTTTGTTACTCTTTCACGCAAAATATATACAGAATGGATTTTGATGAAACTTTACAATAATATATCTCACACATCAGGATAACACGTAGGCTACTTTTTATCCCGGGAACAAGTTCCTGTGGGAAACGGGAACGGGAAATCTTCACACACTTGCGGAGCCGCGGGCGTTTGCTAGTAACGCATAAAAATTTGCCCGATTTGTCGACATTTAAGACTACTGCTCCGCTCTCCAGGGTAGTAGCGTGATGATTATATAGCTTTCCTCGATAAATGGGCTATCCAACACAAAAAGATTTTTTAAATCCGACCAGTAGTTCAGTAGTACAAAAACCATACTAAAAATTGGAACAGTTAAAATTCGTACGAGAATCGTCTACACATAACCTTCAGAATTCCCCTTCTCGCATATCAAGGTCAATGACTCGACCCACCCATATTATTAGATATATAACATACCACTAGAGGGCGGGGCCTAAAACCCTGCGCCGTTCCATTCCATATTTTATTTTAGTCTCAAAACTAAAGTCGGTGTGAGAATAGGACGTGTCGTCGTCGAATAAAATATGCCATGGCTCATTAAAAAAAATCTTTTTCTGGTTCTCAGTTTGTTTCGGCTAATAGCTAAATACGGCTAACAGATTTTAACGGAACTTTCACTGGTAGATAGCTGATGTTAGAATGAGTAAATTAGGCCACATTTGATCCCCGTATTCCCACGGGAACAGACACTAAGTGAAACCGCGGGGTGTCTGCTTGTTTAGAATATAAATAAACTTAATTATCTACCTACATACTGTTTATGTTTCATTTATACATCTCTGCTCTTCCAGACCGAACTGTCAATTCTCGAAACACCTATGTTTGTGTACCCAGTGTACCAGAGTACGTGTGTAAGAAGTGAAACTTCTTTACGACATTTTTTTACAGATATAAAACTTCTCTTATACTTCGATAAAGAAGATTGACTTATGATAAAGAAGTTTCACTTCAATAAATGTACATTTAGGTAACTACTAATACTCACTCTTTAGGAGCTCCGTACATAGAAAGAAGAAAGCGAATGCCGTTAGTGACAATTTCTTGGGAAAACCACGTTAATAAAACGCGCTAAGTTCACTACCGTAAGGTGGTGTGGAAACTTGTGCATATTATATGACGATTACAACTTTTACAATTTTTTTAATCGTTATATCTCAAAAACGGTGGCTCGTAAGAAAAAAGTATTAAAACAATTTTTGTAGATAATTTTATGAACTACAATTTTGTCTAAAGTATTTTTATGATAAAACTTAGCGTTTTGCTGAAAATCGCGAAAAACTAATTTTTTTGACCTTGTCTTAAATAACTTTTTCTCATACATGGGACAGATGGGGAACTTTCAATTTTTTTTTAATCAAGTTATGATTCATCTTACTGATTTTCGTTAAAATAGAAGTGTCCCATGGAATAAGAAGACCGAATGCTTGACGTTGAAATATTAAGTAACGACTTGACTGATTAATTAATTTGTCAAAATAGGTTTATTACAGTTTTGTAATAGCTGTGCGATATAATCAGTGTCGATATCTCTTGTGACGGAGCTGACATTCGGGCTGTTGCCGTTCTGGTATGCGTGCTATGCGTGTGTGTTTTACTTTTATCTTTGTCTATACTCCCCATGAATGAACCATCCTAGCACCAGTGTTCCCAACTTAGGGGGTTTTCCGCAAATTTAGTGGGTAAATGAGTAGGATGGGGCTTCTCAAGGGGTGTTATATTTTTAGGGGTATTTTTGGGGATTTCTTATTTAATAATATCTATTTTGTATATTTATATTATAAAAAACATTTTAATCTAACCAAAATAGTGTAAAAGTATTGGTCCACAATCTATTTTTTTGTCGAATGCCTCGCGGTAGGAATTTGCTTACCTTCTGGGTTATGTCCCAAAACACAAACTGTTGATAGACAACTGTGGAATACTTACAGAGATTACTCTAATGCTTAAATTCATCAACAATACATGCAAAACGATACTCTAGTTAACAACGGAAACTCTGTACTGACCAACATAAAAGCACTCGTAACCTCGCCAACCCAGCGTCCTGCAAACGATCACTGCGTCAAGCAACACTCACTACGGCTGATCCTCAGATGGGTGACCACTATGTGGCACTTCCATTCACGAGCGATTCCGGGTTTCGGAAGGCACGTTAATCCGTTAGTCTCAGTTGCTTGTCACGGAAATGAAGATGCTCGGGTGGACATGTAGACTCACGCGAATAGACCGCGTGATAAACTCTCGCATTCGTGACAGCAGACAAGTTGCAGGAGTGTTGTCTCGCTGGTATGGTCATGACTTGCAGCAACTGCCGGGCTACGTAGGAAACAAAAGTCTAGCCATGTCGGCCCCGCCAGGTTCCGGTATGAGGGGAAGATCTAAGAAGTGCTGGTTTGACGTAGCAAGTGTTGACATGCAAAGAAAAATGGAAAAAAAGGTAGGAAAAGCAGGAAAGAGGACCCCGGGCGTCACGAGACGCTACTAGGACAGACGTTTGGATGCTGATGATGTCGTCTTTATCCTCGAAAAGGTGGCAGAGGCATATTGTACGCCCATATTTCACGGTGTGCCTTTTTGTCCCACGTATTTAATAAGTGGTGAGTCCATCGCTCTGTTGAAATAGACCGACTCATGTTGTGGGTAACATAACATACTTTCACGCCTTTATCCCCGAAGGCGTAGGCAGAGGCGTACTATACGCCCACGTTTCACCGTATGCTATGCTTTTTTGTCCCACGTAAAAGGTGGTGAGCCTATTGCCGTGTTGAAATGGACAGGTGCAGGTTGGGGCGAACTGCTGTTGAAATTTTTCAAGCCGCCCATAAGGCATTCAACTGGCTTAACGACTGCCATGTTACTGGCAACCGGGACCAACGGCTTAACGTGCCTTCCGAAGCACGGAAACGCTCGCAAATATAAATGCCACAAAGTGGTCACCCATCCGAGGGCCAGCCATAGTGAAAGTTGCGTAACGCAGTGATCGTTGACAGAACACTACGTCCGCGGGGCCACGAGCGGATACTTGCTGTTAATATTTTTAAGCCGTCTATAATGCCGTCCACTTACTACCGTGTGACTGGCAACCTCCAGCAACGGCCTAATGTGCCACCGAAGCATGAAAATACTCGCAAATGTAAATACCTCAAAGCGGTCACCCATCCGTTCCCAGTCATAGAAAAACTTGCTTAACACAGTAATCGTTCATAGCACACTGAGCTTGTGGGGCCACGGGTTTTACAAAACCTTTATATTTTATATTCGTAATAACATTATTTTTAGGGGGATTTTCAAGTAATTGTAGCAGTTTTAGGGGTTTTTAACTTAGCTTTAGGGGTAAATATTTGGAGAGATGGTAACACTGCCTAGCACATCTGCCTAGCTGATGTAAGTTTGACAACGTCGCACACCGAGCATGTGATTCACACTGTTTTTTGCGACGTTGTCAAACTTAATTTTCATTGTCTCGTCTCGGTGTGTGTCATGCTCATGCCAGAGGTGATCGATCCACCTACCGAGATCAAAATATTGCGCTATCGTGTTGTTATCACTTGATTCAAATTATTATTATAGTTATATTTAAAAATTGTTGTACATGTTATTATAAACGTGAATTATGGCGTGTGTAGCTTTATTTTGTTCATCAAGATCAAATAAAAGAGATTTGGGAAACCCAGAATTGGCATTTCATTCGTAAGTTATCATCGTATATTTTACCGCTATTTCAAAATTCATAAAATATACACATTACAAAAAAAAGGTTGCCTGTAACAGATTGCCTGTAACAGATTGCTCTTTAGCGATAAGGCCTCATAAAGAGATTACAGTTTCATAAATGTTCAAAGGGCTTGTACATTTATGAAACAGTAATCTCTTTATGTGAGTGTTTTATATTTGTGTGCAATAAAGTTTATTCTATTCTATTACAGAATAATATATTTTGCATATGGTTGTGCAATTTGCTGGAACATCAAGTTTAAATCTATACTTCTATCCTAATATTATAAAGCTGAAGAGTTTGTTTGTTTGTTTGGTTGGTTGAACGCGCTAATCTTAGGAAATGCTGGTCGGATTCAATAAAAATATTTTTTGTGTTGGATAGCCCATTTATCAAGGAAGGCTACAGGCTATATACCATCGCGCTACTACCCCGGAGAGCGGAGCAGTAATCATAAATGTCGAAAAATTGGGGAAATTTTTAAGCATTTTTGTAGAATTAATAAGCAACGGGATTAAATAGGTGCCACGGGAGTTCAAAGTATGTCACGGCGAAACCGGGGGTTCACTTAGTAATAATAAAATTAACCAATGAATTAAGTCTTGTTGTCACACACAATCTGTCATTCATCTCGATATTATAGGTATACCCAATGTTCTAGTTTCCCTAAATGGCCTGGAGTCAGAAACGCCTGGATCAAGGCTATAAGGCGAGAAAACTGGAAGCCTTCTAGACATTCTAAATTATGCTCAAAACATTTTGAACCAGCATGTTATATCCCTGGTTTAAAAATAAAGAAACTTAAGTCGGATGCAGTGCCTACTATATTTAAGGGATACCCTAAACGCTATCAACCAGTAAGTACATACCTACTCGGTCCATTTGTAAGTGTAAGTAAATCATAAATGATTAAATCATTTATTTGCTCACAAAGAATAAGGTTTAAAAAACCATTTGGTATTAATCAGTTGTTTGCATCCTCAGAAATTATTACACAAATAATTCAATTTAATGTAAATTAATAAAAGAAACAATAATATTAATGCAAATATTGCTGTCAGAATATTAATATTTTCTGGCAAAATTTTATTAACATTTAAATCACTATTCTAAATATTCTTGGATACTATAGACACTCCTTGGTCCGTGTTACAAGACGGGTCCTGCGAGTGCCCGAAACTGAATCATCGGAGACAGATACGCGCACAGTCCTAGACTGCACGGCAGCAACAGCAGACGCGCCGCACTCACGTCCGCGCTAAGGCGGTACGCAAGATACGACGTTGACTTGCGTCGGGCCGATTAGTGTATTATCTATGACTATAGAAACACTTTTCCTTTAACTAATAAATAATGTCTTTGTTGTTCTCATTATACCTACATATACATAATATGTACGTAACTGGTTTTTTTTAAACACTAGCGAATTGTGAGGAGTAGATAGCTAAGGTCATACCAACAACGCATGTTCCTCTTTTGACAATTTGTTACGAAGCCAGTACTTTCATACATTGAGCTGTGTCATGGGATGGATACTCGCTGTTGGACTCGCCTCAACAAACTCTTGGGTCTCTTCTCCGTTACGTACGCCATGCCTCAATGTACAAAGGACGCGCGCTGTTGAAAAAGGTCAAGGTCAAAGAAGCTTGCGCGGGCCCACCCCCGTCCCCTCTGATTTCCACGAGTTGCGTAGTACTAGGCGCAGCCGAAAGACATACAGTCGGTCGACGAAGCTGTCTAGTAGACAGAGCAATCGTGCGGGGGACAAGGGACGAGACGGGGGAGGGCTTGTCCCAACCTGCGAACAAAATTTTGTTCGTAGCGTAATTTTGTGTTCATTTTGCTATCCAAAATGGCCGCCGTGCCGTGATCATAAAATTTCATGTTGGGTGTAAGGGGTTTTTTGGTATGCTGAGTATGAATTTCGTGTTTATTTTGCAATCCAATATGGCCGCCGCGCCGTGGTCATACATGTTGGGTATCGTAAGAAATTTTATGACAACGGCAACGGCAACGACAATTTTACGGCTCGACGGCCATATTGGATACTAGAAACCTGTCTAAATTTTGTGTGACGTTAAATTTGTATCTGACATCAGTAAAATTCATTTTATGTGATAAAATTCAACAAAAAGTGAAAAATGTACATAGACAGTTCAATCACTAAGTTAGTCGGCATCTAAATACATGTTTTGTTGAATTTTATCACATAAAAATATTTTTGTGATGTCAGATACAAATTTAGTGCTGTTTATAATATCACCAAGTTTAGTTCGACGTAATAACAGAATAGCATTTGGCAATCTCTTAATAAAAATAAGAAAATATTAGAGAAATTTAGTTTAGTGGTTCAACAACAGAATTAGCACCAGTGTTATACAAATGACCTTGTACCTATATTATACAGTTACACCAATGAGTGAGAAAGCTAATACGGAACAAATGATATAGAAAGAGAAAGCTATCTATGAAGAGTTGCGCTTGAAATACGTCACTGTATCATAGAAGAAAATAATACTAACAGGGCATAAATAAAACAAAGAAATTGTTCACAATTATAGGTCGCGCGGCGAATGATGAGCTCTGACAAAAATTTGTGGGGATAGTTTGCGCATGTATAATCGCGCACAATATATTTACACAAAGAATCAAGTTTAATACGACTCTACTTTGAACCATTAAACATTTTTTTTTATAACTTAGGTAGGTGGGTACGTAAGTAGGTTTATATTATTTACAACAAGTGAGTTCAAAGTGTTTTGCGTTAAAATATTAAACCATGATAGATATTTCATTTATTTTTCAGAGATCGTATTAAAAAAAAAAAAAAATTATGTAATATTTTAATGTAGAAATAGTTATAAAATGTGTGTGACACTGACAATACTTATTTAAAGTAAAAGAAATGGAAGAAGTCTCTGCTTACCCCGGTGAATGTTAGGCGTGATTTTAATTTTTTTATGTATTAAACAAATGAAATTGTCGAAAATTTATAACTAAACTAACTATCTTCACGCTGTATCCCTGACGGGGTAGTCAGAGAGTGTCCTCTCTGACTACCCCGTCAGGGAAACAGCGTGCCAGGCTTCGTGATCCATGCATACCTACTGATTTCGCTTCCTTAAGATTTATCAACTGCTTCATACACGCACGTCTGGGCATCCGAGTACTTTAGACATTTCCGTTTTTGAGCAATCTGCTCACGTGATCTTCATATGCAAATCTCGACCTACCCTGATTCCTTCTACCCTCTACTTTCGCACAATATATATTCTTCGCCAATCGTTCCCCACTCCTTCGTTGGACGTGTCCAAACCAACGAACACACTCTTTTCCAGCTTAACGCTGACACTTTCATTCAAACCTGCCATATTGCGTATCACTTCGTTACGTATTAGGTCGGCCAAAGTTACGCCACACAATTTTCGAAGTGATCGCATCTCCACAGCATGTAATTTACTTTCATGCATCTGCTGACATACCCAGGTTTCGCTACCGTAAAGCAACATTGGCACTATCACTGCGTTATATAATTATAATTGGTATAAATATTTGATCAAACCATATACATAATAAACCCTTTTTTCTTTATTGTACAGATTGGACAGACAATTTTCTCGGGGCATCAAAGCCTCAATATGCTATTAAAAGATTTGTCAAAAAGAGTAGAATATTTTATGTGCGTGACAGTACCGAGACTAATGACAACACGTGCCGACGTATCGCGCAGTAGTGTGCAGCTGTGCCCTAATGTGCGTGTAGGATTTCGACCACTCCTGCGACCACGCTCCTACACTCCCGCCCTTCACCCCTGTCACCCCGCCAATTAGACCCAATTTATGAGTTCTGCGCATTCCCCTTCCACTTTCTTACAGAGCTCATCATTCGCCGCGCGACCTATACTGATTATTTTTCATCAATGCAAAATAAGAACTATGACTATTAATCAAACAATAATTATCTATATAATATTATGTACAAAACTAAAGTATTTTGTTATTTACCCGCGAATAAGTTAAAATATTCTACTGGCATACAATTGCCTGTAAAGGAAGAACGTAATTCCAGGTGGTTAAACATTTTTTTATATATGCCCTTGAACTGAATAGTCATTGGATTATTGTTATAACCTCCGTGTCGGCGAATATCTCCGAACAATATTTCAATGTGATCTTGGCATAACCTGTACGTGGCAATGTACTTTAATCTGTTCTCATTTTGAACAAGAGACGTGTATAAATATTTAATCTTTCTATACAAATCCAAAATCCTAAATAGCCTGTTTTAGATTTGCACGAGCCTCTTTCTAGTGATTTTCATAAATACTAATTATTCATAAATACATAATGGCTACGGTGTGAAATTCTATTTTTATTGTAAATACGCAGCTCCAGTATTTTTTTTTACCCTTTCTAAAAACGTAAATATTTCTTCAGCATTACTTGGACCAACTGGCTTTTTAAAACCAAAATTGACACGAGCTCCTGAATTAAAAATGTCGAAAAGATCGTTAAATAACGTAATGAACTCTATGGTGGGATCAGCATCTTTGAATTTGGATGAATTTATTGTATCTTTGCAAAGTTGTAAAGTTTTTGCTTAAAAGCTGTGTAGCTAACTCTACTTTCATTATTTCGTTACGAAATTTAAGTGTCGTTGCGTTAGTTTGTTCGCGAAATTCAAACCTTGATGTCTTTGCAGTGTGTAAATTTTATGTACTTACGTGTGGTATGTAACTCCTTAATCTTTTTTATCTTTGAGCCATAATTTTTACACTTCCTAAATACGCAAGAGGGCATTTTAGTATTCAATAAGCCTAATTGTAATACACGCGCTCTTACCCGTAGCTCTAAAGTGACTAATGCCCGTTTTCACCATCAACCCGTAACTTTTAGGTGTCACTTATCATATTTTAGGTGACACTTAACACACATTTCGTTTTCACCATCACTTAGGGGACACCTAAACTCTTAAGGGACTCCTTTAAGATAGGGACCCAATTCCCGGTCCCCTAAATGTTAAGTGACAGTTATAAACTATAAAGAAGCTGATTGTAAGCTACAATGGATACCGAATTAAATGATTTTTTTGAAGTTTTTGACGCAATAGAGACAGTGGAAACCTTTTAAACACTAGTTTATTAAATCAACCACATATTTATCGTGAAAGACATGATTATTTCACTAAATATGACGACATAGATTTTTTCATGAGGTAAAGGTTATCCAAGGTATAGGTTAGGTTTTATTAGATAAAATAGAACATCACTTGGAATATCCAAATAATAGGTGAGTATAGTATACCTAAGACTTTGGTAATTTGTAGCATAACTACCAATTATTAAAACTTAGATAGGTACTTCATTCTTATTAATATTGAATAAAATATTGGTAAAATTTAGACTGCAAGAACTCGTCCTAGGGTGAAGGCCTCCTCAAAAAAGCCCACTTCTCTCTGTCTTTGGTAACTCGCATCGAACTACTATAAATGGTAGATACAATTTTAATAGTGTACGTTATGTAGGTACATAAAATAAAAATAAATATCCATCACGCCTTATCCCCGAAGGGGTGGCAGAGGCATATTATATGCCCACTTTTCACCGTGTGGATTCCTGTATGTAATTATAGGTATGTAATTGACCACTATCTTATTTTGTTTAAAGAAATAAATTTGTGTCCCCAATAGGTCAACTGTTTTGTGCGTTAAGATTTTATGCCGCAGGTAACCACTTAATGGCTGTGGCAAATATGGGTGGCATCAGTGTTGCGACATGTAACAGGATCATAAAAAGAGTTTCTGAAGCCATTGTTACTTTACTGACAAGAATTTATTAAGCTTCCTAACACACATGCCGAACAAAACTATGTGAAAGTAAAGTTTTTTATAATTGCTCGCTTCCCAAATGTCATAGGTTGTATAGACTCTATCCATCGGTCTTCTTATTTAAAATAGTATCCTTGTAGGTTAGTAATTTTTTTATTAATTTGTCCTTTTCTTCGAGAGAAATAATGTTCCTCTTTTAGGTTTCCCAGCCATTTTAGTTTGTATAATATTTGATGAAGAAAGAAACACAAATCGAATGTAAGATGTAAGCTAGCAAGATCAAAGTAAAAAGTAACCTTAAAGTAGCATCAAAATCTTAATAATATTATAAATGTGAAAGTTTTTATGGATGTTTGTTACTCTTTCACGTAATAACTACTGAATGGATTTAAATGAAACTTTACAATAATATAGCTTACACATCAGAATAGGCTACTTTTTATCCCGGGAACAAGTTCCTGTGGGTAACGGGAACGGGAAAATTTATCTACGCGGGCGAAGCCACGGGTGTCAACTAGTAAGTAATAACCTAACAAACCCTGTTCTGCCTGTCACTACCATGTAATATCAGATGCTTTTTTTTTGGCAAAGGAATCAAAGACCACTGACTGACCACTCTTTTATAAAATTTACATTATTAGCCGTTAAAATAAAGATTAGAATTTTGTTATCAACAAACTATGACATAATTTTAGTATTATTTCACTTAATTTCATGAAATGCAGAAATTATTCATCAAAATACTTTTTGTGGTAAATACCGATGACGAAACGACACTAGCAACAATAAAGAAACGTCACCTAACAAAGTAGTCCTTAACAAAGGGTACCTTAACACGGTGAAAACGAACTTAGGTAAACGGTCGGTTTAGGGAATCACTTAACTTAGGGGATACTTATTTAGGGAATGGTTTAGGGATTGATGGTGAAAACGGGCATAAATCAAATTAGACCAATTGGGTTAATTTTATTGCCTCAGTTGCGCACCAGTTCGATATCTACCTCTTTTTATAAACAATATCATTGGTCATGTTGGTTTGATTCGGAACTCCTGTATTGCCGACTCGTTTCTTTACTATAAAAAATCCTTGGACGAACTACCAATTGACGGAGCCACGCAGTCCGTTTCATTCTCACGAGAAAGAAAAGCAAATACGAGCAACACTAAGGAAAGAAGAGGATAGAGTATCATTGTTGCCGACTGGCTGCGTGTCGGTTTGCGCGGTTTCTTGAAGGCCAGCAATAAGAACTAGCAAAACAATTTTGACGTTTCGAAATTATTATTCTCCATGGCCATCCCATTTCGGAAAAATATTGTATTTTTACTATTTATACCTTAAACATTGTGTATAGTGTGAAAACAATTAAGCCGTAATATGGTTTCTTGTAGTGTGATCCAATGTAAAAGTAATAGTGAGCGTAAGATTCCTGGAATTTCTTTTCATATGTAAGTTACACTGATAGGTATGCTAACAGGCATCTTTATACTATATTACACTTTTGTGCGGGGTTTTAAACGTAAATATAATGTTTATTATAAGAATTATCGCTTTATAACTTCTTTTCGATATTGCTAGTATCTCGTACCAAATCTCCCCATTCTTTTTCTAATTTGTTAGAATTTTGATATTTATTTAGTAATAAACTGAAAAATCCATACTAATATATAAAGCTGAAGAGTTTGTATGTTTGTTTCTTTGTGTGTTTGGTTGAAGGTGTTAATCTCAGGAACTACTGGCCCGAATTGAAAAAAATTATAGAGGAAGGCTATAATCTATATATCATCACGCTACTACCTAGGAGAGCGCAGAAGTAATAAAAAATGTCAACAAATAGGGCAAAATTTCGTACATTTTTGTAAAAGTAATAGCGACGGGATCAAATAGACTTTTATAAAAAGGAATGTCTATTAATAATTAATGTTTTTTATGATATCGAAGGGAATTGACAAATAAGACAATAAGCGCATGTACAAAGCGTTTTGTGAAACATAAAATGTTTATGTAAATATTTACATACTTATTTATTATAATAGCGACACATTATCAATGAAATCCTTTGTTTGTCGTGACTATAAACCACTGATACCACACATTTTCTTGTCGCGATTTTCGAAGCCATTTCAGTTTCAAACCTTGAATTTCAGTTTCAAACCATTTGATGGTTTATTCTGTGTCTGGGTGTTATTTATCTATAATATGTATGTATTTAGAAATATATAAGTATGTTTATCAGTTATCTAGATCTCATAACGCAAAGCTAATATAAGCTTACTTTGGGCTAGATGGCGCTGTGTGAAAAAGTGTCCCACAATATTTATATTTAATTGAACAATTGAATAATCCTTTTCTTTTTGAAAATCATTAATATTTTCGAATGACCTATGCCTAATTCCTTTGCGTGAGATACGGATTCTCCATTTCGTAATCTGCACTTTATTGCACCTTTCTACTCAATCGTAATGCTTTATTACGGCGTTGAGATGTCATTTTTTCACAGGATAGCACTACGTAAGTACAACGAGTGGCGTGTCTTTTGAGTGTCAATTACTCCCTGAATAAAGTTACTTATTCAAAACAAAAGCGAGGCACGTGCTGAAGAACGTCCGTATCAACGAATCGAAGGCGTAAAGAATCATGTATTCATGTCGGTCATTATAACCGGATATGGGTACCTAATATTTATTAAAATGGGTCACAATAAGGGACAGTAAGCAAACAGACTGTTTTAAAACAAAAAAAAATATGAATACCAAACTTATTTGTGTAATGTTGTCATAATATGCGGTTGGTCAATATAGTCGGAGGCATAATAACGGATTCTACTGTATCAATATGGTTTACACTAACTAGTAGTGATGGAAATTAATGCTATTATTTGATCATTTCATTAGCGTGCTAATTTTTATCTCTTAGCATGCGACATACTATTGCTATGCTAATATGAACATCAATGAAGTAAACATCAATTTGCTAGGTCCGTTCCTGAGAAAATCGATGATGACACATGGATAGTCAGACGAACTGACGTCCAGACGGACATTATGAAAAAAAATAAGGATTGCACTTTGCAAATTTATTAATAATTACCAAAAAACGTAAATTTACCGGGATCGACGTTAATGATGATGATGATGATGAAAAAAAATTCTACACCGAAAGACTTTTAATTGATTACACAATATTTTTTAATAAGACCTGAAGATGACCGGGATTAACGTTAGATGATAATGATGATGATTCTATTATTTAGTAGCAAGATATTGAATCTACAAATTAACTATCAAGAATAAATATTTTTCTAGACGCGTTCGCGGTCTATGTAGGTACATGCATATGCCTAACGGTGTCGTGGGTCCAGATATTTATCTAATCTAAAAATAAGCGTACCGGTCTAAAAGAAGTTTTCAATTCAATAAAAATAAAAAAAAACTTTAGTTCCGTTGTTTTCCTTTCGAGAGACGGAACCCAAAAATACATTTTGTATTACATTATTTATTCCACAATAAAGTACAATCACACGATTTTAGTGTTTATATATTCAAAATAAAAGAATAATACATAAAAACCAAAGTATCTACAACTCGTAAAAAGTACGTACGAATTTCGACTTCTTACTCAACTCAATGGCATTCACAGAATGTCAAAAAAATATTTTACTAAAATGGAATAAATAACCCCAAACACAAGCATTTAATAGTTAAAAATAATGGGCTAAATATCAACCATGCACTTTTTCATTCACACACTTCGTATTTCGCAATAGCACAATGACACGATCCATTCATGAATTAGACGTGAAAATTCATTTTAGCAATCGCAGCGACGCATCATTCACATCTCGCCTGCCTAATGATTTAGTCTTTGCAGCGACGCAGCGTTCACAGCTCGCCTGCGATATGAATTTGTCGTGAATTATAATTATGAGTTTTGGCAATTTAATTTAGCATTCACAACTCGCCACTCAGTAGCGGCGCGAACGTCGATGCGCTTAGTCATGTATTGGAGGGAGATTGTGGGTTCGTGACGAATTGACAATTATTGCGTAATCGATGTCTCTTAGCATTAATTAATTTTAACAAGTACTGATCATTAAATTAATACGAATGGAGTCTTAGCAATTAAATATGATTGCTAACGCTAATATTTCCTACACTACTAACTAGACTGATTACCAAAAAATTTCGTTGAGCTAAAATGACATCTATTTTCTTATCTTAGGGTAGCTATTTCCTTATATGCGGTAGCTAGCTAAAAACGGTCCTGGCGAGAGAGCTACGAAAGGTGCTGTGTCCTTGTCTAACGAGCTGCCGTCTCAAATAATCATTGGATTTGGTAGAAATGGTAGAATATTTTATATGTTTCTTTTTATACGATTTATTGAAATTAATTATTCATAAACTTTGGAACTTATCTAAATATTTCTAAAGAACTTCATAGTATTAAAAAAATACTCATTCATACTTAGTAAGAGTAGTACTGAAATGTTTGAGTTTGGTAATACTAAATGCAAGATCCGCCTGGACGCGCCATCTTGCTTAAAGTGTAGGGTCACCATAAATTTTATTGATCAAATATTTTTACAATCTCATAATAGTAGGTAGGTATCGATTGTTTTAAATTGAAGATGTACCGTTATAAGGTCATTGTATGCTCGTGCTTCGATTTGCGATTGTGTAAATTTTCAGATTAAACCTATTAGATTTTCATGAAATATGGTTAAGGTGCAGAATGACTCTTATAACGGTAGCAGCTTTTCTTTCCACGGGTAAGTAACAGCATCAACCATATTTTTATTAAGTAACATAGTATTTTGTTAATTAAATATTTTTTCAATTTCTTAGTATTAGGTAGGTAGATACGCAGCATCTGTTTAAATTGGAGATGTGTGAAAAGGGGCAAAACCTAACATTTAGATTTTTGGAACGAACTTGAAAGCGGCTCACGGATGGTGCCATTTAGTAGAAATCGTCGTAGTAATGAAATGACATAATCAATGTGTGTACCTATGCGTGTGTGTATCGAACCTACAAATGAGCACATGAAATTGTGAGTGGGTGCACAACTCTTTGTCTCAACACGCGTATTTTTTTTAGAATTTTTATTTTGTAACGTATATACCTCGTTTCTGACAGAGGTCCCCGACTGTATAATATTTTTTATATATTCTATTTAATATTTTTTCTTACAATAAATTCAGTAGGTTCGAACAATCGTTCAAGGAATTTGTCCTGTGTTCTAATTGGTCATGGTCACTTATTTAGAAAGAGACACCGCCACTGCTGAGAGCCATCTCACGCGGATCGATTATTTCGCAGTAGTGCACAGTCTAGTCTTGTGGTTGAGATACGGCCCTGAATAAAAAGCCTTGTGTCTATGTGTGTGTAAAGGCTAGATACTCTATTATTCATAAACTTTGGCTCTGGTTTGATTACTGTATTATTTGTCGGTGACTCCTCTGTGTATAAGTACCTTATGAGAAATTTAGCAAATAATTGCTTTAAAAATGTATCAATATACTGAGTGGAGTCCATTGCATCAATGTTTAAAAATAGTTGTAACACTGTTCATTGGTATCGAATTGTTCATTAGCTCGATAGATGGCTCTGGTCATAATCTTAAAGTGACGATATAAATATGGTGGAGAATTTCAACTTGATTCGATACGGTTCGGGTAGTTCAGGTGGCTAGAACATTGCCCTGGTTAGGCAAAGGTCACAGGTTCAATCCCTCTCTCGAATCAAATTGTCTTTTTCCACTTTATTAAAAATTTATGAGAAATTTAGCATATAAATGCTTTAAAAATTTATCAATATACTGAGTGGAGTCCATTGCATCAATGTTTAAAAATAGTTGTAACACTGTTCATTGGTATCGAGTTGTTCATTAGCTCGATAGATGGCTCTGGTCATACTCTTAAAATGACGATATAAACATGGTGGAGAATTTAAACTTGATTCGATACGGTTCGGGTAGTTCAGGTGGCTAGAACATTGCCCTGGTTAGGCAAAGGTCACAGGTTCAATCCCTGTCTCGAATCAAATTGTCTTTTTCCACTTTATTAAAAATTTAATATCCTATTTTTAATATCCATCACGCCTTATCCCCGAAGGGGTGGCAGAGGCATATTATATGCCCACTTTTCACCGTGTGGATTCCTGTCCCACGTAATAGGTGGTGAGCCCATTGCCGTGTTGAAATAGACAGACACAGGCTGTGGCCACCTGCTGTTGAAATTTTTTAAGCCGCCTATAAGGCCTTCAACCAGGCTTAACGACTGCCATTTTACTGGCAACCGGGACCAACGGCTTAACGTGCCTTCCGAAGCACGGAAACGCTCGCAAATGTAAATGCCACAAAGTGGTCACCCATCCGACGACCAGCCATAGTGAAAGTTACGCAACTTTCACTATGGCTGGTCGTCTACCGAACCTTTGTGATCGTTTACCGAACACTGAGACCGCGGGGCCACGAGCGCTTCTCCTTATTAAAAATTTATGAGAAATTTAGCAAATAATTGCTTTAAAAATTTATCAATACTTTTTTCTTATACAATATCAAGTGCACAATTTCTTTTTTTCTTATAGTGTAACTAGAAGGTGGGTATATATATAAAAATAGTACCGATAGTGCGCCTCCATGCCCTACTACCGTGACTTGCATTAGTATTTATTTTATATACAGCCTACTCCAATTAAGCATAATTTCGACTTTTAAGAATTAAGAAAGAATTTTTTTAATTTTATTCTATAATTTCTTTTTGTCATTGAATTCTTTAATGATTTAGGTAGTTGATTTATTAAATAAGGTATCATGTATTTTAATGTTCTTTTTCCGTAAAGATCACTATATCCAGGAAGTAACAATGTTTTATTAGCGACACTGCGGGTTGTTATACAATTATCATCCGATGTTTTTGTATTTTTTAGAACATCGTTAAAGTATTCCTCAGTTAATAATGCTAATTGAATTTTTTTATGTATGGGAATAATATTGCAGAAACTGAATAGTTGGTGGTAATTATTATTGTAAGAATTCTTAATATTATTTGGAACGATTTGTTTAAATATCTCGCCTGAAGTGCATAAATTTGGTCAAAATGGGTTTTGTATGTCCGTCCGTAACTTGAGAGTCCGTATGAAATAATTGTTTCGACAAGCGATTTATATAGTATCAGGAGTGTTTTAAGGTATTTTATGTTTTATTATGGGGAATTTTACTAATATCAACCTTAATTTGACACACACTCCGTTTATGTGTTCTCTCCAATTCATTCGGCTATCGATAATTAACCCAAAATATTTTTGTTTTTCCACTACTTCTATGGTGTCACAGTCACAAGGATTTTGTGTTAATCTGTTATTATTGTGAAGACATTCATGACTGTGAGTTATAAGCTTAGGTGTAATTTTTTTTCTATTTTGGCTAGAGCTTATATACATTATTTTTGTCTTGTTTACATTTAATACTAGACCAGCGTCATGTGACCATTTAGACAAAATATCAAAGTCGTTTTGGAGCTTGGTTAGAGTTTCAGCGATGTCATGGCTAGCCGAAATTAAACACGTATCGTCCGCTACTTGATACATTTCGCAATTTTGACGTGACAACGTCTTATAATTCGATAGAGCCGGCTGCACGCACGAAAAAACATGACTCATGCAGCGTTACCTCGCTCTGAGGCGAACCATGTAAGGTTTGAAGTGCAAGCGAGAGCGCGGAACGAGCGACAAAGAAGCACAATCGGCCTTTGCGTTCAGCAGCGTTCGACATCCGTCTCTCTCCTACTTGAGTGAGCGATGCGTCTGCGTGGACAGCTGCTAAACTATAGTACATTTACATGTTTTGATCGAGTATCAAGTGCAGTGAAAAGTGAATGTGGTGTCTATTGTTTATAATTACAGCGATAAAGGTAATGATTCTTTCGATATTAATTATATATTCAGTGATATATTGTCGAATATTCGTGTTCGTTGTCACGTTCAACTATCGTCAGTAAACCGACTTTACAGATAACCAATTTTTTAAGTATATTTTCAAGGCTATTGACATAGGTAAGATAGTGAACTGGTCCTAGTACCGAACCTTGGGCCGTACCCTCCGTTACAGACACAGTGTCACTCAGCATGTTATCGCCTTTAACCATAAACTTTCTATCTTTAGGATAATCTTCACACCACCTTCACCCATAATATGCCTCTGCCACCCCTTCGGGGATAAGGCGTGATGGATATTTATTTTATTTACCACCTCAAAAGTTTGCCTCTTATACCACTATCAGAAAGACAATCGACTAGTCTGTTATGTTTAAGGGTGTCGAAAGCCTTGCTATAATCTATGAAGACTACTAGAACGTGATGTTTTTGGTCTAAATGATTATATATAATATGTGTAAAAACTGTTAGCAGTTGCGTAGTGCTTTTTCGTGGTTGGAAGCCATATTGTTTCTTAGATAGTAACTTATTTTTATCGTAAAAATCGTGTATTTGTTTACAGATGTATTTTTCTATTATTTTGTCAATGGTTGATAATATTGTTATGGGCCTGTAATTTTCATACTCTAATCGACTACCTTTTTTTGAATCGGTCTTATAATGCGTTTTCAATAACGAAGGATATTTGCCACTTTCTATAGATAGGTTAATCAGATTACAAATAACTGAAATTATCTTGCCGCTTATTAGTTTTATGTCAATGGCCCTTATGCCATCCACGCCAGGAGCTTTGTTTTTATTTAATGACATAATAATTTTTTTAATGGAGTTTGGGTCAGCAGATTTAAAACGCATTGATACATTAGCGGTAGTTCTATAATCTGATTGTTTAAGCAACGGTTTTGTACATTTTGGTATTATTTCTTTTACGCTTTTAGCAAATGTTTGTGCAAAGTTATTAGCAATGAGTTTACGGTTAATGTTTTGGAATGCATTTATTACTATTTCATCGATTAAATATTTAAACCGTCTTGTCAAACTATTCAAAATTTTCCAAAGGTTCTTTGAATTATGTTTGCTGTTAATAATTTCAGATTTAATACTTTCATTTTTTACTTTTTGTATTAATTTATTTGTAAAATTTCTTGCTTTTTTGTAGTTTATTTTTAGCATTAAGTTATACGGTTGTTTAATCCATTATTTATATAGTTTATCTCGGTTTTCACAAGCTCTAATATTTTTTTTTATTAACCCAGGCATTCTTATAACGATTAGATGTATTTTTAATTCTGATTTTATATTTCGATTGCTCATAACACTGTTTAAATCTTGTGAATATATAGTTCTATAAGGAAATGGGGCATTTCATTTTATTGGCCTCATCCCAGCACATTTCATTCAATAGGTTAGCATTTTGTTTGTTATTGATGCATGTTTTGTATTTGGTAACATACTGTATCTGTGTACCAACGCAAGCAAATATAACTGCACGATGATCGGCCAGTGTGGTCCCGAGTGCCGCAGTATACAGATCTTGTGTGCGGGATCTGGCATAGACGTGGTCAATACAAGTTTTACTTAGTATTCCATTCGATTTTTTTTAATTCTGATGTATTCTGTGATCCCGCACAGAAGTCCTGCATCACTTAGAATGTTAATATATTTATGTGTTACAGGTTTATTTAATTTTAACTTCCATATTAGTATCACCTATCAAAAACAAGTCAGTAGTTTTAGAAAATTGCTTGAGTTCATTAATGAATAGATTTTTGTTAGTTCTTGGCGGACAGTATGTAGCACACAGGCCCGCGGAATAGTTTGAATTGGCGGTGATTGTGCATATTATGCTTTCAAAGTGATTAGTTTTGAAGTTTTTTACGCTACATCTATATTTATTGTTTACATATAAAATAATACCACCGCCTTTTCTTAACTTTCTTAAGGCCGTATGCATACGATAGCCATGTATTTGATAAAGGCAGCTGATACCATCAGATATATTAACTATAACATCAATTATTTGATTGGATATCTGGATGTATTGTTCAAGTGCAGAAAAGTTTTTAATTGGGGACCCGATATTAATGTGTAGGCATATTAAGTTTTTAGTACTCTTAGGTAAATGAGAAAGGAAATCATTAATATTTATACAATCTGAGATCTCAGTAATATCATTATCGCTGCTGTCCATATTAAATTAGTGCAAGTATTAAAGTGAGTAATAACAGAACAATTATTAATTAGCTAAAGAACGAACTTGGTCTAATGATCTTACGATAATGGTTATTCCACCATCTTCTTTTCGAGCCCTGATGATGCCTCTCTTAAACCACACATATTTGAAATTTTGGTTTACTTTTAGCTCATGTTTTGCGTTCCAGAAAAGTTGGTTATTCAGCTTCGTCATTGCTTCTCCAACGAATACTGTGCTTCTGTTGTTTTTGTCTGTTGGATGAATATCTGTTACAGTTGTTTTAGTAGATTTAGCGGCAGAGATCCACTTTTCTTTCACTTGTTCATCCTTCAATTCCACTAATATGTTCGCAGGCTAATATTTCCTTGTAAATATTTTTTTTGTACTTATGATTTCTTCCTTTGATTGATTTAATCGTTTAGCAATATTTTCTACCAACAATTGAACTTCATCATTGCTTTGTGAAGGTAAATTAGCGACTTCTACGTATTTTGCAAGTTTTTTCTGATCTACCTCTTGAAGACGTTGTTCTAAGGCGCCGATTCTAGTTTAAAGGTTCTTGTTCTTATTGGTTAGCTCTGTATTTTTCGTTCAAGTACCTTAAATGTCTTCCTAAATGCTTCCATGCACTCCATCACTTCATCCAGTTTAGCACTATTGAATTGCAGTGAATCGTTTAACTGCGTTAATTCTCTCTATATTGCCCGTTCCATTTCTTTAGTTATGTTACTGAGCAACTTTATGGCGTTGATTTGTACAGCTTCGTCTTCATCCTCCTCTTCTGGTACAATTATCGACGCCCCGCGTCGAGGTGTTTCTTGCTGACATTCAGGGCATATCCACTCCAAACTGGTTGCAGCTTTTAGAGCTGCAATCTGTTAATTTGTTAAACCCGTGCACTTGGTATTAAGATGCACAATCTTTTCACACTTACTACATTCTAGCCCTGGTGAATTTTTAGAGATATTTTTGTTACAGTTCTCACATTTAGACACAGATTGCATTTTGTAGGTATTTGTAATTAATTCTTAAATCGTGCGTTGCGTATCGTTTCACTATGACGACTGACTTTGACTTTATACCTAATATTAGTAAAGATTTGACTTGCGGAGTTTTAAAAATTTTTTTTTGTGATAAATAATGTTTTATTATAAGAATTATAGCTTTATAACTTCTTTTTGATATTGGTAGTACCTCATAGCAAATCTTCCGACTTTTTTCTAATTTGTTAGAATGTTTCTGTTTATTTAGTAATAAACTGAAAAATAGATAAATTGCTAAAACTAAGTAGCAATCTTCACGCTGTATCATACATAGGGTAGTCAGAAAGGACAGACTGCTATAAGAATTATAAGAGAAATAAACATGCCAATTTAATATTACCAATAAAGTCTGTCGCTGCTTCATGCATGATAATTGCTTACAGTTTCCCAACTAAGACAAAATTGCGTGCCATTTGGATAGCTGCCACTGGTCGTAGTGGATGGGAACCAACGAAGAATTCCAAAATATGTAGCGAACATTTCGACACATCTTTTTTAATAAAAAAGATAAGCAAGTCGTGCATAGACTCGGACGCTGTTCCAACCAAGGTAATTATTTTTTTATTACTACCTAGATAGATATACTTCCACGATAGACAACCCATAATAATACTCATTTTAGCCATAGTCACTAAAATTGCTCTTCTTATGCGTTGTGTGGAGAATGTCCCCAATAATTTACATATTTATATCTTACCTACTCCACGCGTTAATTGCGATGGAAGTATTTGTAAGTTGCAGCATTTGTTTCAGTTCATAAAGGGAAGTTTATGTGCCTTCAGAAGACATGAGGATTATTTGCCATCAACTTCTAGCATAGACGATAATAGAGATTTCAATATTTCTGAAGACACTGTGCATGTACGTCTTAATCCTTTTTAACATTTATTTAATATTTATTTACGGGCAAACTGGTAGGGGTCGACCTCGGCGTACGTATGTCAATCAAATCGACGATCTTTTGGAAAAAGGCCAAGTCAAGAGTACCCTTAACCGGCGAGCGTTTATGAAAACACTCATGAAAGTTGAAGAAGCGATAGCTGTATGTCAGGATCGTAGCAAGTGGAAAGCCATAGTCTCTGCCTACCCCGATGGGAAACAGGCGTGATAATATGTATGTATGTATTTCTTTACTGAATATATATCTTTGGTGTATGCAGCCTTATCAAGACCTTTCAGGCCATTATTTTTATTTTGCTTTTTTATTTTAATACCACGCGGTGTTCTTATCTGCCTATGGCAGGGAATCCCGGGTAAGCCCTCGAAAGGATAAGCCCAATTTGTGTTTTATCCTGCTTATTGTTAAAATTAAATATCGCGGGTTTCCCCGGTTTCCTGTAACACAATTTTGATTCTTTAAAAAAAATCATTATCACAAAAAATATTAACACAACTTGGCTTTTAAGAATAACTTGTATACGAGCTTTTTATGACAGTGTGGGAAACGGGTAATCGAAAGCTTTACCATGCGGGCGAAGCGGGCATCAGTTAGTTTATAAATATGCGAGTTTAGAGCCCATAGCACAAGCATAGATTAGCTAAATTTGGGCTTATAAAGGGTGTCGTGCAATATTATATTATACAAGGAACAGTGCGCAGGTACTCAGATTTTTTTATACTACAACTTAGTGATGGTTATTAATGCTATTTTTTATTAATTTCATTAGCTTGCTAATTATTCTCTCTTAGCACACGACGTACTATTGCAATGCTAAATGCTAATATGAACATCGTTGAAGTAAACATCAACATGTCCTCCCGTTCCTGAGAAAATCGATGATGACACATGGATAGACAGACGGACTGACGTCCAGGCGGACATAATAAAAAAAAAATAAGGGTTGCACTGCAAATTTATTAATAATTTATTTATCTATCCTCGTTCGCGGATTTCACTTCAAAAATTGACCAGGATCGACGTTAATGATGATGACGATGAAAAAAAATTCTACACCGAAAGAGTCTTAATTGATTACACAATATTATTTAATAAGACCGGGATTAACGTTAGATGATAATGATGATGATTCTATTATTTAGCAGCAAATATTGAATCTAAGTACCAATTAACTATCAAGACTAAAATATTTATCTAGACGCGTTCGCTGTCTTCTATATGTACATGCATATGCCTAACGGTGTCGCGGGTCCAGAGATTTATCTCATCTAAAAATATGCGTACCGCTCTAAAAGAAGTTTTCAATTCAATCAAAATAAAAAATCTTTATTTCCGTTGTTTTCCTTTCGAGAGACGGAATCCATAAAATACATTTTGTATTTCATTATTTATTCCACAATAAATAAAGTACAGGCTTATATATTCACAATAATAGAATAATACAAAATAACCAAAGTATCTACAACTCGTAAAAAGTACGTACGAATTTCGACTTCTTATTCAACGCAATCGCTTTCACAGATTGTCAAAAAAAATTCACTAAAATAGAATAAATAACCCCAAACACAAGCATTTAATAGTTAAAAATAATGGGCTGAATATCAACCATGCACTTTTTCATTCACACACTCCGTATTTCGCAATAGCACAATGACACGATCCATTCATGAATGAATCGTGAAAATTAATTTTAGCAATCGCAGCGACGCATCATTCGCAGCTCGCCTGCCTCATGATTTAGTCGTCGCAGCGGCGCAGCGTTCACAGCTAACATGCGATATGAATTTGTCGTGAATTATAATTATGAGTTTTGGCAATTTAATTTAGCATTCGCAACTCGGCACTCAGTAGCGGCGCGAACGTCGATGCGCTTAGTCATGTATTGGAGGGAGATTGTGGCTTCGTGACGAATTGACAATTGTTACGTAATCGAAGTCTCAGCAATAATTAATTTTAGCAAGCACTGTTCATTAAATTAATGCGAATGGAGTCTTAGCAATTAAATATGATTGCTAACGCTAATATTTTCTACACTACTACAACTTATAGGGTAAATATGGCTATAACACTGCTTGTCTCTTTCTGCCGCATGCAGTGTCTATATAAACCTTCTCTAACATAACTCCGGCGCGCGCTGCGTACCTACTTTGTGACTACAGTGACGACACACTCACTCTTTTCTGTCTGAGCCTATATGCATCTCGTTCACTCTTAGAACTTTATTACCACATCAAATATATTGGATTCTTTTTACCGAGTGTTTTTTTTTTGTTTGCCACAAAATTGTTTGTGCACGGCAGTCGTGACGTTTCGCAGTTCTTTATAAAATAAATGTTATTTGGTCATGGTCATTTGTAAGTCCGATTATGTAACTGTTTTAACCAATATTTTCGTAAAGTTATTAGCCGAGTTACGTGTTAATATGGTTTGTTGCATGGTTAAAAGCTGTAAAAGCCATAGTGAGCGGAAAGAAGACAACATAACCTTTCACACGTAAGTGCCTCATTACATTATCTACGTACCTATGTTCTATGAAAATTCTGATAAAAATATGAATAAAATAAATTAATAATAAAATATATAATAACAGATATATATATATATATGTTATTATATATTTTATTAGTCATTTATTTTATTCATAATTTCATCAGATTTTTTTTTTTCATTTCACATTCAACAGAATTTTCTCGCAGTGATTTAACCTCAGGCCTACCCTGCGAGCCGGTTTTAAGGTGAGGCGAAACACTGTGGGGTTTAGTGGGTAGGACGGCCCCTCTCTCACGGGCCGGGAGCCTCACACACCGTCCCTGTTGCCCCCGCAGCAGGGATGATGGTGCGTAAAGGCATTGCCCGCGAAAACAAATAAATAATATATATATATATTAAATATATAATAACAGACATAAAGAAAACAGAAAGCGAATCAATAATAACATGATACAAAAATAAAACATTGGGCTACTGAGACTTAATGCTTTAATGATATATATAATAATAAATAATGTTATAATGCATCTTATAGTCATAGTTACTTTTTCTTTTGCTTAATAAAATACCCCTTATCTTTTTTTTTTCTTTTTTAATAATGTTTTTGGCATGGCTACTTCGGCCTTTGCCCCTTACCTTAGTCAAACTGGTCTTGGGTTTGGAAACGTAGCACACATAGCAGAAATGTGGCGTTATTAGAGTTTTTCGGCGCAAATGTCATCGATATTCATAGAACTCCAATATCAATGACATTTGCGCAGTAGCGGATTTGGATCCGAGATTTGTGAATTGCATAGCTGAGCTGATGACGCTGTTTTTTTATTTATAACAAATCATGTTCGTTGTTTTTTTGAGTTTTATTCTATTTTCGACCTCTGGGCGACGACTATTTTAAATAAATATGTTTATATTTAAAACAATCTGTTTTATTTTTATTCTAGCTTCCCAAAAGATCGCGATTTACGTAAATTGTGGATCCTATCAACTGGTCGCTCGAATTGGGCACCCAAAAATTATGACCGTGTTTGTTGTAAACACTTTGTTAAAAACTGTTTGCGGAGGACCCCCTATAAGGTTTACCTACGTGCATTCTCAGTTCCAACGGAAAATGTACCTAAACTTGTAAGTAATCTACCTAAATATTATATTAAAAGGCAAAATCCTACCTAAATATTATATTAAAAGGCAAAACCACTCATTGACTCATTCATCACGAAATCTCTGTAACTACCAGACGGAGCAATGAAGCTCAAAATTCGCATGGGGTAACTTTTAACACGTAGTACTCCCCTAAGAAAGGATTTTGCTAAATAAGGAAGTAAATTAGGGATAAACGTTTGTATGGAAGTTAAGTTAGAACGTCATTTCAAAGTTAGAAACATGAATTTATGCAACTACAACTGTTTCTAGTTACAAAGAAATGGGCACGTGTATGACGGTTTCGCAACCTTTTACCTCTAAGGGAGTAAAACAGAGGCTGTAAGTTTTTATGATAATTCTTCATTTTTAAACATACTAACCCCAAATGTCGTATACCTGCTTCTGTTTAAAAATAGAAAATAACGTGTACAGAATTTTTCAATAACTTTAAGTCTACCTTTAAGGGTGTAAATTTGTTTTAAAAGTTTGTATTAAAGAAAATATTTGAAAACTAATAAGGGGCATGGGTTGGAGATGTGGAATGCAACGGAAGTTCGGAGTACGTCACGGGCAAATCTGGGGATAAATATTAATATAGAAAAAAAAGTCCTGGCTTACTGATGATCATCAATGCCCAGCCTTAGGCTAGCCTAAATACTTAGACAAGGGAAAAGGTACATAAAATAACCTAAAATACATAAAAACCTAAACTTACAATCTTTTGGAGTTGAAGTCAAGGAGAACTCAAATACAAGCAATGTTCTTACATTATGTTACCATAACAGGTACGACTGTTTTGACATTGTCAATGAAATCAGCTACTTAGACCACACACACAAACTGTCATACAACCCCACTGTTCATCCAAACGCCGCGCACTAACGCTGGATTGCGCGTATCTTTTTGTCGTTTACTTGATAATTTTTTATAACAGTAACTTTTGCCAATAAGTAAGATATATGCAAATAACGAGTATAGTAATAAGTAGAAGGTTGGTGATCGAGTGAAATGATGTAACCGTTTAGTACTGGGGTCTCTGGGGTTTGGACACGTCCAACGAATGAGTGAGGAACGATTGACGAAGAATATATATTGTTCAAAAGTAGAGGGTAGAAGGAGTCAGGGAAGGCCGAGACTTACATATGAAGACCACGTGAGCAGATTGCTCAAAAACGGAAAGGTCAAAAGTACTCGGATACACAGACGTGCGTGTATGAAGCGATTGATGAATCTCAAAGAGGCGAAAGAAGTATGCATGGATCGCGAAGCCTGGCGATCTGTCCTCTCTGACTACCCCGTCAGGGATACAGCGTGAAGATAGTTAGTTAGTTAGTTAGTTACTGGGGTCTCTCGATCGCTAATCTAACAGGATTGTAATTAATTAATTCGTCTATTAGTTGTATTACTAACCTTTAAGAATATTATGTATTTATTATTCTTGTAATAAGCGTCGTGGATCACAATTATTACTATGTTAAAACTTAACTACTTTAAGCATTTACTATTGTGATGTTATTTGTTTATCCAATAAAGACTAAAAAAATACATTTTCAATAATAACACTTGTACTATTCCACAATATTTACTTGATAAACCTTACCGGTTTCGCCTCACGGCATTCTCAAGTAAATATTAATATTTATCAAGTAAATATTGTGGAATAGTACAAGTGTTATTATTGAAAATGTGTAGCAAGTTCCACCAAGTGCCATCAATAAACAGTATAAATTATCTAAAAAAATACAGTTTTAACAAATACCTCCGCATTTTATAAAATCGGAATTTTAGCAACCGTGTTACTCAACGGGAAAAATAAGTGTCATTGAGTCACAGTGTAACTCTGAGGGAATATTTTTCCCCATTTAGTCACAGTGTTACACATTGTTGTTAATGGTGAGACTTATTGGGAAAAAAATGTCCCATTGTGTTACACGCGTTACTCAAAGGGAATATTATTACCATTGAGTTACACTATTACTCAACTGGGTGTAACTCAACGGGAATAAACAATCTATATGGGCTTTCGGTTAGAAATTAAGAACGATGTGTTTCTGAACTTTCTGAAATTGTACACTTAAAGGTGTAAAATACAGGATGAGAGTTACAAAAAAACAGTAAAAGGTCGAAATTCAGTACATGGGAGATATTTTGAAAAATATATAAGTAATTAAATTAAAATAAAATAAATGTTTAAGGTGGGCTTCCAAACAACAGACATGATATTTTGCCGTCTTCATAGATAATGGTACGGAACAGTTCGTGCACGAGTCAGACTCTCACTTGGCCGGTGTTCTACATATTTGTAGTCATCAAAGTTTACAAAACTCAAGACTGACTACAGAACAATTAGGTACCTATCTTACTTTCAGAACCCATCTGTGTGTGATGATGGTACACTTACCGGCGCTCTTCAAGGAGACATTCCCATCGCCAGCACTAGCACAACTAGGCGAGAGAGAACAAAGTTTAAACAAACTAAAGAAATGGACTATGCGATAAATTCTGTAAGTTTCTGTAATTTCATATCAAATAAATCTACAAAAAAATACGAGAAAAACGGTGTTTTTACTTTTTTATATTTCAAAAGATGGCTCAATGTTTACGATCAAAGTGCGTATAAAACGCAGGTGACCGCATACGTCACAACCCTGCTCATCGAACAGTCGCGCTCTCGTTCGTACCCGAACGCCGCGCCACGCCTTGTCGCTGTCTGTATGAGGCTGTGACGTCATAATAAGCGCGCCTAATCTCGAAAATTCAAAAACGATTACGGCAGATATCTATTGTCAGCAACTGCAAACCATAAAGGAAGCACTAGCTGCTAAACGGCTGAGATTGGTCAATCGCTCTAGGCCACTGCTGCTTCACGACAACGCAAGACACACACACACACACACACACACACACTGCACAACAAACAACCACTAAGTTAGGCTACAATACAATACCAATACCATTTTATCCGAAATTTGGACAACTTTTTACAAGGAATAAAATTCAAGTCCGATGCGGCAGTCCAAACCGCCTTCAAAGAGTTTATTGATTCTCGCCACTATGATTTTTTAGTAAGGAAATCCATGAACTACGTATGAGATGGCAAAAGTGCATAGATAATAACGGTGCATACTTTGATTAAGGAAATATATTTGACAAAAAAAAAATTACTTTATATTCCTCCCGTACAAAACGCCAATTTCATATGTAGGACCTAATATTTTGATCGCGTATAAGTAAAGAAATACTTTAAATGTTGTATTCTAATTAGTTTATCGAATTATTAAACTGCTAGAAAGTATTCTTACATCTCTGTAAGTCTTATAACTAGTTTATAAAACACAGAATGTTTTAACTCTATGGGTGCCATTTCGGAGGAGTATGGCAACAAACACTGACACGAGAATTTTGTATAAGAAGATTTAGCTTGCCAAAAGGCCATGGCGACATCTGATCTAATTAATTAAGGCCACCATCGCCATCCACAAGACTATCCATATTATTTCTTTTTCTGTCCATCCCAAGGTTGTCTGGAAGAAATTGCTTTTTAGCGATAAGGCCGACCTTTGTGCAATACCTTGAAAAAAATATTGTAAGTTGATTTAACTTGGTGTACAAATAAAGTTGTACTATTCTATAGACATTCTTATAATGTATTTTATTATTCATTGTCATTCTTCCGTACTTCGGAAGGCACGTTAAGCGGTTGGTCCCGGTTGCTAGTAAAATGGCAGTCGTTAAGACTGGTTGAAGGTCTTATGGGCGACTTGAAAAATTTCAACAGCAGGTCACCGCAGCCTGCTCGTGTCCATTTCAACACAGCAATGGATTCACCACGTGTTACGTGGGACAAAAACGCAGTCAATGAAATGTAGGCGTAAAGTATGCATCTGCCTACCTCTTCAGGAATAAAGGCGTGACAATATGTTATGTTATTCTAGAGACAGTGGTGCTCAAGTGGGCGATGACCCGTGACCCGATGATATACATCTTCGCGTTCCTCTTGAAAAACTCGGGGCTGTAAATTTGCTTTGAAAAAGATGAATTTTATGGGCCTTATTAAACTTTTTGTTTTCAGGAAAGTCATGGCTCCTCGAGACAGCCAGGGCCGACCCACAGTAAACCTCCAGTTCGTTTGCCCGAGGTAATTGAGTGAGACCATTTAAACCAAAGTAAGCTAATATAAGCTAATGGTATGAGATGTAGACGACCGATAAACATATTTATATATTTTTAAATACATAGGTTCATATTATAGACAGGTAACATTCAAACTCTGAAATAAATTGATAATAAAAGCCTTAATGATACATTTGTCTTTATAATCAACTATCGTATTGTACCTGTTTACTACAGGAATGTGTTTCTGGAATAATATGTAGTTTTATAACATTCGGAAAAATACACCTTTGTGACATGAAAGAATTTTCAAAATCGCTTTTATAGAACCAGAGATAACATCTTATTACCTCACAAACTCGCAACATCACAAACTTTTACGTATATAAATAAAAACTCCATCTGATTCCACACTAAGCAGAGCTTGTACTATGGTAACCAGATAACTGATAAACATACTTAAAACATACAATAGATTAATAACACCCAGACACATAATAAACCATCGTGCTCATCACACAAAGTTTTATCCTGGGTGGGAATCGAACCCGACGTCTTGCGTAGCAGTCGAATACTCTCCCACCTCCCACCACGTCTTCATAATATTAGTAGAAATAAAATCCCATTCCATTTTCCCACAAGAACATATTCCCGGGAAAAAAAATAAAGTTTTTTTTTGTACAGGCTAATGAGATTATCGCCAAAGTGTACCTTTATTTACAAAATGAATACGAGGCCTTGAAGAGCTACAACAGCAGCGACCTCAGTCCCCTGGCCAACATCCTCAGACGGACAGCCGAAGCCACCGGCGTCCCCCAACAGACAGTCAAGACAATACTAAACAACAGAAAACGTTCAGCAGACCCTGAACACGTGACGTCACACAAAAGACTCAAGCCGTACGTCTCGCGTGACGATGTCAGGTATGTGGACCAAGTCTCTTCTTTTCATCTTATAGTATAGTCCCTGTTGCTTCAAACCCCACAAAGTCAAACTTCAAAGCGCTTTTAATTAAACCTTAGCAATTTTTTACTATTAATTTAAGAAGCGCTTGTGGCCCAGCTGACTCAGGGTCGTATTACAGAAACTAACTCAAGTCACACATAAACGGAATTTAGCAGATTGACACTTGAGTGCTAAATCTAGACATAAGCATGTGGTTTATTATAGAACTATCCCCATGCTCAGATCGCCGAAAAGTAACCTTGAGTAAATATCCAAATCTCCAATCGCCAGAATACGCATTGGAATGTTGCAAGCCTAAAAACAGTCTGTTTTCTATTACATTTTTATTCCTTACATATTTTGTTTTCATTCCACGCAGCTTACTTTTTGATATTTATGTTTCAAAAGCTTATTTTTGATTTACTTTATTCATTGAAATGGTTTAATAACCTCTGTGATTGCTTTAAAGTATCCTTACTTCAAAATACTAAACAAAAAACTGCTGTAGAGGAAGTCCCGGACTCATAAAATGAACCTTTTCTCTGCGTTAAATGGATCGCGAGTTTAATAAACTTTGCTTGACTGACATTTGATATTATGGTGCCAGTGTTATGTTTACATTGTAAATTAATTGAAATTCTTCTAATTCTGTACATATCTGAAAAAAGAAGAATTTTACGATCGTCCAAAGGAATCTATTACTAGAAATATTGAAATCTTTCAAGAATATTAGGTATACAAAATACAAAACGATGCCATACAACATCTTGGGCCAATATTTCAGAAAAGTATATTTACTACAAAAACTATCGAAACAGTAAGTGTTGGATGTTTATGGTCTTATATATTTGTGCAGATATACACCATCTAGTAATTCATGATAACTGTTTAATAAGATTCATTCTATTTTTATTCTAGGCATCCGGAGAGCAGTTTCAGATCAGCAGAGCAGCAAGACAGCGTGATGAACTTACGTGTGAAAGGCAGTACCATATAGCCACTGTCTGTGGAGGTCTTTATCCTGATGCCGATATGGATCCAGATATCTAATGTAACATATGCACTGAATTTAAATACCAGAGACTATTGACACATACCGGGTAATTACCTATTATTTGTTGAAAATATTATAGAGTTTTGTACACTTTGTAACATTGGTTGCATAGGGTTCGGGGCTCTGTCATAAACAACCTTGAGAGGATAGAAAGATAGAGCTTAAAGTTACATGTAGAACAGAAGCTTTAACACCGTGAATCAAAGTTGTATGTAGGTAATGAGTTTATAAATAAACATTGTAGAACACTTTTCACACAGCGCCATCTAACCCTTTAAGCTTGGGTTATGGGAACTACTCACCTGATAAACATACTTATGTATATTTAAATATATACATTGTTATAGAGCAAACACCCAAACTTCTAAACAAATATTTGGGGATCTCACAAATATTTATTCCAATCTGGGACCCTTACATGAGTAGCAGTCACATACGCTATCACCTACACCACCGAGCCAGTAAGATACCTGAAGATTTTTTTTTGTTACAGTGATATTATAAGCTGAAACAGATACTGTGGAAATAATAGTATCTCAGAGAACAGAAGTTGAAACTCTTGTCCTTTTGTTATTAATGAGATAGTCGACTGTGACACAAGCGTCCAAAAACTTGCCGAGCCTGTCGTGCACAATATTCACCACAAGAAAGTACCAAAGAATCTGTCATCAAATCATTATCTTAAGAAATAATAATAATAATGATTAATTATTTTTAGGTTCTTTATTTAAATAAAATAAAATAAAATATAATTGTATTGTTTAATATGAATATTTAATTAATATAGTATAAAAAAATCATTAAAATAAATATTTTATCTATTGATGATGGTTGTTATAAGTTGTAGTGTACACACCTCTCATTCAAATAAATGTTATTACAGTGATAAAGATAACTCGGTTCAAGATGGGGCTTGAACGAGTGACAATGAAAATATAGTAAATAATTTCAACTTATTTTGGTATGGTTATGATACCTCAGTGGCATAGAACATTGCCCTGGTTAGACATAGGTTACGGGTCAAACCCCATCCTAAACCAAGTCATGTTTTTCACGTTAATAAAAATTATATGAAAGTCAGCATCAACAAATCGCTTTGAAAATTTATCCAAACCTCTCCTTTATCTATTCCTATTCCTCCTACATATTGAATGATCATGTTCTTATTATATGGAGTACTCTCTTAGGGGGTAAAGTGTATTGGAAGTCAATAGGGATATTAATATAATAGGCACAATAGTGCAGTACAGCACAAGCTACAGTACTATCCTGAAAGGATGCTGTGGCATAAAAAGGATGTCCACGCTGGTATTGGTTTAACAAATGTTCCATCATTTAAGGTATTATCTTGTGTTTAATGTTATGTGTTTTATGGTACATAGCTACACTACTCGTAAGCGACATTGACTCTACAACACAACCATAATAATGACATTATTTTTTAATATCCACATATCTCATTATTATCATAGGTATTATTTTATTATCACATTTCTATTAAAAGTGTGGTAGTTGAAATAAAAGAATGAAGCAATACGATCCACACTGCCACACAATACAAGATCACACTGTCTTCGGTATTAATATAATACTGAATTAATATCTTTGTAAAGTAATTGTTATTGATTGGTACGGGTCTGCTGTTTGGTAGAATGTGCTGGCACTGAAATAGGGGCGTAAATATGGCTCTGCCACCCTTTCGGGGATAAACACGTGAATGATAAGTAAGTAATAGTCTATTTATCTTCAAAAATATCAATTTTAGAAAGATAAAGGAGGCCATCTTTTATTTTTGTTAACTAAAATCTCTGCTTGAGCGTGGTGTCGACTAAACTTACGAAAACTGCTCGCAAATCTCGAATCAAGTAGCGAGTCTGAGCTGAATATGGTTTAAAAATAAAGGATTACTGAAATGACACTTGAGCACTGTTCTATAATATGAATCAAACGTCATTTCACTGTGACAGCTCTCAGGTGATTCTAGATTGACGTTTCACGAATCGAGTAAGGTTCTATAATAAAAGCTCAGCTTAAAACTAGTTCTAAGTAATACTTGAGGCTTGAGTAAGTCTCTATAATACGACCCTTCGGGTCGTATTACAGAAACTAACTCAAGTCACACAAACGGAATTTAGCAGATTGACACTTGAGTGCTAAATCTAGACATAAGCATGTGGTTTATTATAGAACTATCCCCATGCTCAGATCGGTGAAAAGTAACCTTGAGTAAATATCCAAATCTCCAATCGCCAGAATACGCATTGGAATGTTGCAAGCCTAAAAACAGTCTGTTTTCTATTACATTTTTATTCCTTACATATTTTGTTTTCATTCCACGCAGCTTACTTTTTGATATTTATGTTTCAAAAGCTTATTTTTTATTTACTTTTTTCATTGAAATGATTTAATCACCTCTGTGATTGCTTTAAAGTATCCTTACTTCAAAATACTAAACAAAAAACTGCTGTAGAGGAAGTCCCGGACTCATAAAATGAACCTTTTCTCTGCGTTAAATGGATCGCGAGTTTAATAAACTTTGCTTGACTGACATTTGATATTATGGTGCCAGTGTTATGTTTACATTGTAAATTAATTGAAATTCTTCTAATTCTGTACATATCTGAAAAAAGAAGAATTTTACGATCGTCCAAAGGAATCTATTACTAGAAATATTGAAATCTTTCAAGAATATTAGGTATACAAAATAAAAAACGATGCCATACAACGTCTTGGGCCAATATTTCAGAAAAGTATATTTTTGCTACAAAAACTATCGAAACAGTAAGTGTTGGAGGTTTATGGTCTTATATATTTGTGCAGATATACACCATCTAGTAATTCATGATAACTGTTTAATAAGATTCATTGTATTTTTGTTCTAGGCATCCGGATAGCAGAGTTGAGCCGCTTTGTGGTAAAATTTCAGAGCAAGACAGCGTGATGAACTTACGTGTGAAAGGCAGTACCATATAGCCACTGTCTGTGGAGGTCTTTATCCTGATGCCGATATGGATCCAGATATCTAATGTAACATATGCACTGAATTTAAATACCAGAGACTATTGACGCATACCGGGTAATTACCTATTATTTGTTGAAAATATTATAGAGTTTTGTACACTTTGTAACATTGGTTGCATAGGGTTCGGGGCTCTGTCATAAACAACCTTGAGAGGATAGAAAGATAGAGCTTAAAGTCACATGTAGAACAGAAGCTTTAACACCGTGAATCAAAGTTGTATGTAGGTAATGAGTTTATAAATAAACATTGTAGGACACTTTTCACACAACGCCATCTAACCCTTTAAGCTTGGGTTATGGGAACTACTCACCTGATAAACATACTTATGTATATCTAAATATATACATTGTTATGGAGCAAACACCCAAACTTCTAAACAAACATTTGGGGATCTCACAAATATTTATTCCAATCTGGGACCTTCACATGAGTAGCAGTCACATACACTATCACCTACACCACCGAGCCAGTAAGATACCTGAAGATTTTTTTTTGTTACAGTGATATTGTAAGCTGAAACAGATACTGTGGAAATAATAGTATCTCAGAGAACAGAAGTTGAAACTCTTGTCCTTTTGTTATTAATGAGATAGTCGACTGTGACACAAGCGTCCAAAAACTGGCCGCGCCTGTCATGCACAATATTCACCACAAGAAAGTACCAAAGTATCTGTCATCAAATCATTATCTTAAGGAGTAATAATAATAATGATTAATTATTTTTAGGTTCTTTATTTAAATAAAATAAAATGTAATTGTATTGTTTAATATGAATATTTAATTAATATAGTATAAAAAAATCATTAAAATAAATATTTTATCTATTGGTGATCATTTAGATGATGGTTGTTATAAGTTGTAGTGTACACACCTCTCATTCAAATAAATGTTATTACAGTGATAAAGATAACTCGGTTCAAGATGGGGCTTGAACGAGTGACAATGAAAATATAGTAAATAATTTCAACTTATTTTGGTATGGTTATGATACCTCAGTGGCATAGAACATTGCCCTGGTTAGACATAGGTTACGGGTCAAACCCCATCCTAAACCAAGTCATGTTTTTCACTTTAATAAAAATTATATGAAAGTCAGCATCTACAAATCGCTTTGAAAATGTATCCAAACCTCTCCTTTATCTATTCCTATTCCTCCTACATATTGAATGATCATGTTCTTATTATATGGAGTACTCTCTTAGGGGGTAAAGTGTATTGGAAGTCAATAGGGATATTAATATAATAGGCACAATAGTGCAGTACAGCTCAAGCTACAGTACTATCCTGAAAGGATGCTGTGGCATAAAAAGGATGTCCACGCTGGTATTGCTTTCACAAATGTTCCGTCAATTAAGGTATTATCTTGTGTTTAATGTTATGTGTTTGATGGTACATAGCTACACTACTCGTAAGCGACATTGACTCTACAACACAACCATAATAATGACATTATTTTTTAATATCCACATATCTCATTATTATCATAGGTATTATTTTATTATCACATTTCTATTAAAAGTGTGGTAGTTGAAATAAAAGAATGAAGCAATACGATCTACACTGCCACACAATACAAGATCACACTGTCTTAAATAAAAATAAATAAATATCCATCACGCTTTATCCCCGAAGGGGTGGCAGAGGCATATTATATGCCCACTTTTCACCGTATGGATTCCTGTCCCACGTAATAGGTGCGTCTGTCTATTTCAACACGGCAATGGGCTCACTGTCTTCGGTATTAATATAATACTGAATTAATATCTTTGTAAAGTAATTGTTATTGATTGGTACGGGTCTGCTGTTTGGTAGAATGTGCTGGCACTGAAATAGGGGCGTAAATAAAGCCATCGCAAAGTAATAGTCTATTTATCTTCAAAAATATCAATTTTAGAAAGATAAAGGAGGCCATCTTTTATTTTTGTTAACTAAAATCTCTGCTTGAGCGTGGTGTCGACTAAACTTACGAAAACTGCTCGCAAATCTCGAATCAAGTAGCGAATCTGAGCTGAATATGGTTTAAAAATAAAGGATTACTGAAATGACACTTGAGCACTGTTCTATAATATGAATCAAACGTCATTTCACTGTGACAGCTCTCAGGTGATTCTAGATTGACGTTTCACGAATCGAGTAAGGTTCTATAATAAAAGCTCAGCTTAAAACTAGTTCTAAGTAATACTTGAGGCTTGAGTAAGGTTCTATAATACGACCCTCAGTGTTCTGTAAGCGATCACTGCGGTAAGTAACATTTGCTATGTGTGGTCCTTGGATGGGTGACTTTGTGGAATTTACATTTGCGAGCGTTTCCGTTCTTCGGAAGGCACGTTAAGCCGTTGGTCTCGGTTGCCAGGAAAATGGCAGTCGTTAAGCCTAAATAAAATAAATAAATAAGAATTATTTTATTACCTGATAGTAAATACAATATTGTGCTTTTACCACCACAGGAGGACCACAGATCTGAAGGCATGTTTTCTACGTGCTGATTGAACGCTATCACTGCCTCTTCGGAGTTAGTAAAAGTGAAACCTCTCATCAAATCTTTGATTTTGGGGAAAAAACTGAAATCACAGGGTGCTAGGTCGAGGCTATGCGCAGGATGGGTGACGAGTTGTACTTTTTCGGAAGCTAAAAATGACTGTTTTGTTGGCCGTGTGTGAAGAAGCGTTGCCATTATGTAGGAAAACGCGGCTTTTTGGTCGTCGTTCGCGAGCTTTTTCTAACACCCTGGGTAAACAAATGGTAGAACACTACTCGGCATTAACACTCTTTTGATCTTCAACTGGAATTGTACAGATGGGACCCGAAGCTGAGAAAAAAATCATTTTTTTACCAACGTTTCTCGCCTGCCTCACTTTTGTTGGCCTGTTCTCATTTTCGAACACCCATTTACAAGATTGCTGTTTTTTTTCGGGTTCAAAACTACATATCCACGTTTCATCTCCTGTAACAATGTCATAAACAGCATTAGCATGTCCGTGGTCGTACTTCAGTAGCATCTGTGAGCACCATTCCACGCGAGTCCGCTTCTGCTCCGCTGTCAGTTCGTGAGGGATCCAACGACAACAAAGTATCCGAAACTTTTAATTCTTCGTGTAAAATTTTCTGAATTTGTCTCATACCAATCCCCTTTAGTCCTCGAATTGTCTCATAGGTAATCCGCGGGTTTTCTTCAATTAGCCGCTTAACAGTAGCCATTATTTTCGTTGACGGCAGTTGAAGGCCGCCCTTCACGAAATTCGTCATGTGTAGAAACTCGACCTCTCTCAAGTTCAGAAAACCATCGCCTCACGGTGCTCAAACAAGGTGCTTCTCTCCGAAAAGCATTTAGAAGACGAGCGGCACAGTCTTGCGGAGGGAGAGAACTTTTAAAATAATAAAAATTCATCGCTCTAAAATCTTTTCTCCTTAGTTCCGTTTTCGTTGCGTACGAAGAACTTCGATGTGTGATAAAAAACAATTGACAAATGATTTCCCGCCAATTGTTTTTTTGATTAGATTGCAACTTTTCAAAAAAATTACTTTCGAAATACAAATAGTACTAGCTAGAAGTGCAAAGCTTTTGGTGTGACCCATGTATAAGTATATCTCATACAACTAAGCATGTCAGGGGGCGTCGCCGTTTATTCAAACAATTACACTAATTACTAGATACAGTTAAACAGTAGGCAACTGACAGGTCGCGTATGCGATTATCACATACGGGGCAGCGAACAACCATCCTTGCTCTGTGGCATTAACCTACATTAGCATAACATCACTTGTCGTAGAATCACGTCTATATCCCGCCGGGGTAGCAAGAATGAAAAAAAAACATAGTCACTATATAGAGGTTCCTACTTACGTTTGAAAACATTTCTTAGCCTTTATTTTGTGTTGAACTAATAAACGGCATGTATTAAGTATGTTCATGGCATTAGTAAATGATATGTGATACCACAGAGTATATGACTATATATATAGATGTGATATCTATTGGCATGCTTATTTGTTACCGTGGCCCCGCAGACTCAGTGTTCTGTAAACGATCACTAAGTTACGCAACTTTCACTATGGCTGGTCCTCGGATGGGTGATCACTTGGCATTTACATTTCGAGCGTTTCCTTGCTTCGGACGGCACGTTAAGCCGTTGGTCCCGGTTGCCAGTAACATGGCAGTCGTTAAGTCAAGTTGAAGGCCTTATGGGCGTGAAAAATGCGACTATTTCAACACGGCAATGAGCTCACCACCTAGTACGTGGGACAGGAATACACATGGTGAAAAGTGGGCAAATAATATGCCTCTGCCACCCCTTCGGAGATAAGGCGTGATAGATAAATAAATAAATTGTTATCGTCTCAACAGTCCCATCAAGGATGACTGGAGTTGTGAGAGCGCAATCGAAGATGGACTTGCAATGGATATTCAACTCGCAGACGACAGCGGGTGAGTTGGAACAGACATTGCGGGACGAAAGGGGTTTCATTTACAGAGAGCTTGAACTAATTTGTTTGTTTGGTTGAATAAGGAACTAATGGTCGGATTTGAAAAAAACATTTTTGTGTTAGATAGCCCATTTATCGAGGAAGGATATAGGCTATATATCATTACGCTACTACACTGGGAAGCAGAGCAGTAGTCATAAATGTTGACAAATCCGGCAAATTTTTATGCATTATTCTAGAATTTATAAGCGATGGGATTAAATAGGTGCGACAGGAGGTCGAAATATTCCACGGATGGAGCTAGATGACCCCCACGTCTTCTAGTTTTTAATAAAGTGATAAAGACAATTCGATTCGAGCCGGGGATTAAACCCGATTAAAACCTTAGATTATATAAACACCCAAATACCGCGTCCAGTACAACGCGTGCCGTCAATGTTGCTGCCACTTTTTTAGCTATGTGTGAGTAAGCCGCGCGCGGCGCGAGTATATTACGTACTACGCGTTTGTGTGCGTAGTGCAAAAGAAAGCGTGTAAAAACATTTACCCCAAATATTGGGAGATTTAGCTTATATATGAGAGATATTATAGTTTCCAAGATATCACGATTTTAGTTAATTTGGTCATTCATCAGCGTGAACGCTTATGGACGTTGGAGTGGATAGGTGACAGTTTAAAAATTGTTTATTTCAATGGTATTGAATTAAATGGTTCGTTTGAAGTTTGTATAGTTTATAGTAATATGTACAGGGGGGTTTTTCAACTCGCAATATAATAATTATACCTTTGTAGGAACGGCACCTGATCTTATTCTATTAAGTATCTTCGAGATGAAATTGAACTGAACAAATACATGTTCTTGCTGTGGGTTTCCACCAACTTTCATTTCTTGATTTTCTTATAATTTTTGTCCAACGATTTAACATTTTTGGATTGACTGGAAATCTACAGATATAATCACGTTTGTTATTGACTGCCTCGGTGGTGCAGGGGTAGTGAATGCGACTGCCGCGCTGAGGTCCCGGGTTCGATTCCCTGGTCGGAACAAATATTTGTGTGATTTACAAATATTTTCTTCGATGTTTGGGTGTTGTCTATGTATAATATGTATATATTTAGAAAGATTTAAGTATGTCTATAGTAGTTACCATAAGCTTATATTAGATAACGATGGGTACTGTGTAAAAAAAAATTCCCACTATCATCGCTATGAAAATAATGTTCTCGCAGTGATATAATAAACTGATCAACATTATTCCAGAAAACAACTGGATTTCACACGAGCGGAGCTGTAGGCGTCTTTTATTTCTACTGATATTATAATATTTAAGTTTGTGAAGATGTTTGTCACTCAAGCACGCTTTAACCGATTTAAATTAAAAAAACGGCATATAGCTAAAACATTGACTGGATTAACATACATATAGTACTTCCAATTCCGAAAAAAAAAACATCTTATTCTCATGGGAAGCACTTTTTGTGTAATGACTAAATTTCATGCGAGTGGAGCCGCGGGCAGTATCTTATATCGGGGTAGTATCTTATATTAAAAAAAACTTTTGACTTGTTGTTGGTACTTGATTCTTATAATATCGCTGCTAGAATGAGACGTCTTCTAAGTGTTACGCCGCTTTTATAACATCGATGGCTCATGGCCTGTTTTACCTAGCCACTTAATAATAAATAAACTTAAATAACGCAAATAAAGTAATCTAAAAAATAAATAAACTAACTACTAAATTTATTATAGAAATATATAGTGAAATTAAATACTTACTTGTGGAATGTGATGTCACTATTAATATCTTTTTTTGTATCATAGTTTTTACAAAAATTTGCACCGCACTAGTCGGTATTTTGGAAATATTGTCTCGCAGCTCGGAAGATGTGCACTCGCTGTGACGCAATACGGTCACTGACGGGCGGATCGACTGACTTACCCGAAGTAGTGCCTATTTTTTGGCAGCATTTTCGTCGCGCGCATTAGTAATCTGGGTGTTTATATAATCTAAGCCCTTGACCTTTGCCTAACCATGTTCTAGCCATTAAACTACCCGAACCGTTTGAAATTCTTCACTATATTTTAATCGTCATTTAAGAGTATGACCAGAGCCATCTATCGAGCTACTCAACAACTCGATACCAATGAACAGCGTTACAACCATTTTGAAACATTGTTGCGATAGACTCTACTCCATCTATGGATAAATTTTTAAAGCAATTATTATGCTAAATTTTTCATAAATGTTTAATAAAGTGACAAAAGACAATTCGATACGACACGGGGATTGAACCCGTGACCTTTGCCTAACCAGGGCAATGTTCTAGCCACTTAACTACCCGAACCGTAAAATAAGTTTATTAAAAATTTCTATTTCTATGAGAAATTTGGCATAATAATTGCTTTAAAAATGTATCTACCTGTTACTGGTTTCAGAGAAGCTGAAGACTCGAAAGAAGTAATAGAAACGTTGAAACTGGAATTTGAGGAGGAACACGAAGAGTACGGCGAGGATGTTAGAACAAAGCGAAATATCGTCCAGCTTCCGATACTTTAGTGAGTGTTTGTGTAACAATGTTCAGTGACCAGCTTCGATCGCCTTGATCACCCCTGTCACCTCTTTATCCCCTGAGGGGTGACAGAGGCTCACATTTTTGTCTAACATAACAGGTGGTGAACCCATTGCAGTGTTGAAAATAGACAAGCGCAGGTTGTGGCGACCTCACACGACAAAAACGCGCTGAAAGTAGTTGGGTCTTTATGTCGTGGTGCACTAAAATGACCGTGCCATAGGTTTCAACTTTATCCAGTAGCGGGGGCTCGTAATGAACTCTCACTTTAAACAGCCCCACAGATATTGGGCTTGGCGAAGCCCCGACAAGGTCACAAGGAACGAAATAGACGTCTTCATAACGGACAGTAAGTGTAAATTGGTTCTGTGATAAATAGATCTCATACCGGATATGATCACCGACTTTTTTTTCTTATACCACCGAGGTGGCAGACAAGTGTACGCATCAAGCAAGCATCTCTAAATTTAAACGTCCGCCCCGAAAGAGCCCACGTGATAAACCTTCTTTCTGACCAACTGCGCTCCAAATAGACTTGGGTTCCGACAAGTTCCAATTGGAAGTTCAATATCGGCCCAAGCTGCTACATTACCCCCTGGTGTCCCCCGAGCGTTCCTCAGACCGTTTGTATACAGTTGCAGACGCGGCCCCTCCCCTACACTCGCGCGCGTCAAGTTCGAGCCGCTCGACGAATGGCCCCATTCGCTCCACCGGTAAGTACCTGCATGTCACGTCGTTCATTGTATTACTTTCGATAGTTTACTTGGAGTTTTGAGTGGCATTTCGTCTCGCATCCGCGGCAGCCTTCACGTCCGCGACATTGCAGACAAATTGCAAAAATGTCGCCTTCGTCACAAATGTCTGGCCATGTCAGCTCCGCCGGGTCCCGGTAAGAGGGGAAGACCCAAGAAGTGCTTGACGTCGTAAGGGATGACCTGCGTGCCAATGGTCTCACTACAGAGGATGCCGATGACCGTGCGAAGTGGAGGAGAAAATGTAGGAAAGCGGATCCCGGGCGTCGCGAGACGCAACTGGGACTGACGCTCGAATGATGATGATGATGACTTACTGCGCAAACTACTGCAAACTTCAGTAAAGCTTCCAACACTACTAAAGCGAGACTTTGATTTATGACTATATTTGACTATGACGTATACGATTAAGAAGAAATCTAAATTAATATTATAAAGCTAATCTCAGAAACTACTGATCCGAAATGAATTATCATTCGCTATCCAGAGCTTAGAGCAGTAATCATAAATATCGGTTCAAAGTACGCGGATGAAGCCGCGGGATACAGTTGGCCATGTATCGTATATCTTAATAATATTATAAACGTGAAAGTTTGTGTGGATTTTAATGAACCTTTACAATGAACAAGTTCCCGTGGGAAACGGGAACGGAAAACTTCTCTATGCGGGCGAAGCCGCGCGCGTCATCTAGTAAATATTATAAAGCTAATTTCAGAAACTACTGATCCAAAATGAATATCATTACGCTACCCAGAATTTAGACCGTATTCATAAATATGTGCCACGTCGGTTCAAAGTATGTCGCGGACGAAGCCGCGGGATTCAGCTAGCTATGTATCGTATATACTTTCATATGTATTTAGGCAAAAGCTGTTAATTTGGAATTACGTATAATTTAATTTTATTTATTTGTATAGATTTGATAGGATTGATCACTGGTAGCCATTATTTACTGTATATCTTTATTGTTCGTCAGGGCGGGACCATCTCTCCATTCGAACTTATCACCTGCAGCTCAAGTCAAGTTGGAAGAACCTTCAGAAGGCGACGATCCATTGCTGTAAGTATACCTGACTTAGAAGAATTATTCAGATCCTATAAAAGTGGTATGAGACACACTTGGGTGATCAACTGGTAAGCTAGTGTATCGAACGTGGGCTTCTTATGAGCCTCCTAAATGAGTATAGTGGGCGAGTTAATATTGGTATCAGTGTCTTAGTGCTTTGCTACTAGTAATATGATAAAAGTGAAAGTTATTACTTCTTAACGCTCAAAAGCCTGGACAAATAGCTGACACTCTGAATTAACACAGGCTATTTTTTATCTCGGGAACAGTTTAATGTGGAAGGCGGGTTCAGGGAAAGCTTACGCGGGTTGCGTAAGCGGGTTGAGTAAAACCTAAGTTGCACCAAGGTTCTTACGATATTAAAAACAAAAAATAGATATGAGAGTGCCTTCGTCTTACGGTTATTATCAGAAACAGAACTTAGCCGAAAATGGGCGGAAAGGACCCCATTCTTCAACCAAACAAATAAACTGTAGCTGTATATGTTAGTATATATTTTTTTTTGTAATTATTTTATGGTTTGGTTACTAAGATATTTTTATTACTAAAGTTATGGAGCGTCAAGTTCATAACCAAGCTCCTTTTTTAATAAAAATAATCTCCTAAACAGTTACCAATCAGACTTCCGCCCTGGGCACAGTACTACGACAGCCCTTATCAATGTCACAGATGATATAAGAATGGGTATGGAGAATAGAAAACTTACGGTGCTTTCTCTGCTGGATTTCAGCAATGCTTTTAATACCGTGGATTTCGATGTATTGCTGGCCATCCTCCGCTCTCTTAATATATCTCCAACAGTGATTACATGGTTTCGCAGTTACCTGTCTGGCCGCCGACAACGTATTCGAATAGAGGATACTATGTCTTCTTGAAGTAATATATCAGCTGGGGTACCACAGGGTGGCGTTTTATTTCCTTTACCATTCGCAGTATTTATTAACCTCATCTCCTCTAAACTTCTTTCATCCTACCACCTTTATGCAGATGATTTACAAATTTACACACACTCCACTTGCCCAGCTTTCTGAGACTATTAATTTAATAAATAGACACGCCTATCTTAAAGAACGTTTCGAGTTCTTAGGTGATACGCATTCGAGATTCCTAAGGTCATCGGAGAACTTGCGCCTTAAAATGCCAATGCATTCCACAAGATTTTTGGATAAATCTTTATCAATACAGGCTATTCGCTTATGGAATGCTTTGCCTGTAACTATACGACGTGCACAGTCTCTTAGCAACTTCAAGAAATTGGTTACCAATTACTATTTATCAATGTAACTCCGCTAACACTTCCTACTTTACTCACTTAGCAGTATGAGACGTTGGTCTGTAAGTTTATCTTAGCTATTTATTTATTAGCTAGAAGCTAAATTTTGATACCTATGTTTACGTATTAAGAATTAATTTTAGTCGTGTGTTCTTATGTCTTGTAAATTCTGTGCACCAATGGACTACCTATGGACACAAATTCATTGACCCCTTATCCATATTAGGTTGTCTGGAAGAAATCGCGCTTTGCGATAAGACCGCCGATTGTACCCTGTAATTTGTAGTACTTAATATAATATCATTGTAATATTGTACTTTACTTTTAAGTTTATGGTGTACAATAAAGAGTATTCTATTCTATTCTAAGACCTTTTAGCCATATCTTAATTCATATTTCTCAATCTTCTTTCTTAATATCTAAAATTCAAGTCCAATCTTAAGTCAGGGTCAGTCTCACCCCAGTATAATGGTGGTTGTTATACTGAGGTTTTCAGTGGATTTACGCGGCAAAATAGAAAATTGCATTGCATATACCTAGTCAGGTCATACATTCTGTCACATGTTTAATATAAAATAATTGCAACAAGTTTATTCATTATGTAACCATTTATATACCAAAATGAACTTAACAAAACATAGATTCTTATGACAATAAAGTTTATTCAAAATGACCTCCGTGATTTTGAATACAGGCCTTCAATCTGCGCGGCCAGTCGTCTATCGCAGCACGAACGAGGTCCATGTCAATATCAGCGGCTGCCTTAATCAAGGATGTCTTGAGTGACTCCAAATTGGGATGAGGCTTTGAGCACGCCTTTTCCTCCAAGTGTTGCCATATCTTGTAATCTAACAGACTCAAATCTGGACTGGAGGAGGGCCAGTCTTCGTGCCGGATGAAGTCGATTTCACGCGCCGCCAGCCAGTCTTGTGTGCTCTTCGCTCTATGAGCTGGCGCCGAATCTTGTTGAAATACCCAGTGCCTGTTATTGAACATGGTATGAGAAACAGGTTCCACAAGGTTTGTCAGGACTGTATTTTGATACACAACTGCAATCGTTGTTACACCTTTCTCACAAAAATGTACCTCTGTTAAGCCCCAATAAGAAACTCCCAACCATACCATGAGCGAGGGTGGAAAATGACCTCGTTGGACACGCGGAATACGGTTGCTCGCTTCTTCACTACTGTGTGCGTACACCTTATCATTTTGTTTGTTGTAGCTCTCTTCTACGGTAAAATTTTTTTTCTGCTTACGTTTGGGATTTCTTTGAATTCGCGCCTTCACAGCTTTTTATCACTGCTGGAGTCCTAACAGACCGAGGGCGACCACTTCTTGATCTGTCATCTACACTAGAGTCTTTATTGTATCGTTTGATGGTACGATAAACGAATCTTTTGGTTATATTCTAAATTTTCAGTATGTCAAAAATTTGAATTGGCGCGTAACCGCAACGATGCAACGCAATAACTGTAACACGGTCTTCTTTAAGCGTCCACTCCATATTTAAAAATGCGTAAAATTCTAAAAAGTAAACATTTTTATTTTCATGAACAATTCGAAATTCGAATTCAATAAACTTTTTTGTGGCCAGCATTCTAAAAGATAAGTTTTTACTGTGGGACAATACTTATGACCTGACTAGGTATATCATTGTCTATCACTATAGCACGTTAACACAACTTTTTATGTTCAAGAAACCACCACTCCTGCACATAAAACAAGATAAATGTACTAGTTTTAGAAAATAATATAGAGGAAGTCGACAAGTGCGGACGCTTGGTCCGCACTTGTCGACTTCCCCGCGTAAACGCCCTATAGATATAACGGAGGACCGGCGTGGTTATTATCTTCGGAATCAGCTTCTCTGTCGTTCATTGTTCGTAAACAAGAAATAACACCACTAACAAACAGTAACTGTATCGTTTATTGATCTGACAAATTATTAAAACAAATAATCAGTTGATGCATTCGATTCAAAGAGATTAATATTACACATATTGCTAGCGCGACGACATAAAATCAAGTGCACGATAACGAGTGACGTTTGACGTTTATAATAAATCAAAATGACATTAGCATAACGCTTGGCCGATACTTTTTGGTAAACAATCGATTTAATACACAATCAACTAATTTATACTGCGACATTAATATGTGCTGTGTTGTGCAGTATTACGGCGAGTGTTCAAGCGAGTGACGTCAAGAGCGAGCCGCCCCCGCCCACTGAGGCGCACTTGACACGACTCCAACAATAATAGCTGCCTTTAGTTTACTTTACTTGTTATTGACTTTGTACAATCCTATTAATATAAATTTGAAAGTATGAAGTTGTTTGTTACTCAATCTTCTTCGAACCCCTTAACCTCCTGCCGCGGTACTACGAGGCATTCAAAATATTTGACTCAAATATAACGAAGTTTAAGCGTGAGGTCAGGCATATCATGTCTAATAACCGTTGAAAAACTATTTTTTAAGTCAAATTGTTGATTCCCACAATAAAAAAGTAAATAGTAGATACCTTATTGTTATCACTTAAAATTATCACTAACTTCCATACTGCCAGATGTTTTGGCCTATTGCAACATTTCTTTCGAATTTTAATGGCTCTTTTCCTCATTTAATGCATGCTGTGTTCACATGTTTAGGAACCTAGTTTAATTCAAAACTGTATTTTAATACATTTAAGATTTCTATGTGCTATGTTCTGTTTCGTGAACAATAAATAAATTAAAAAAAAAACAATTTGGTGATTAGATAGCCACTTTTGAAGGTGTAGGTCAATGGTTCGTGCGTTCTCCTTTATCAACAATAATTAAAACGAGAGAGATTCCAGTTGCCAGTTCCAAGGGCAGCTTGCCCTTCATGTAGAAGAATCTGGCAAGAAACTCCATGGATGCTCTTTTAAATATACATTTTATAATATATATATATAAAGATATATAAATGGTTACATAATGAATAAACTTGTTTCAATTATTTTATATATAAAGAGCATCCATAAGGTTTCTGACTTGCATTAAATAACTTACATTGTTCTTTGAAGTTACTTGAGAGTTATCTTACCTTAGTGTATTCCCAGTTACTTTCATACCCTGCCGGATTTGGAGCCGGCGGCGTTCGCTTTTATTTGTGACTTATTTTTTTAAAACAACTTCTCAACTATACCTAATAAGTAATAAAGAAATATTTACAGATTAGAAAGGGTGGGGTGACCAAGTACAAGACTGTCGAAACCATGTCTAGGTGTCGAAGAATTCCTCCCCACCGAAGTCAACTGAGAACATTAGTTCCCATAAGGCTATCCGCATTGCCACGTTGGATGGCAATGCTTATTCTCTGAGCGAGAAGGAGGACTAAATTTTAGACTTTAATTTTCGACTTTGGTCAGACAGATCGTGAGACTTACCAACCCCGGTGCCTTCGTGGTTGCCTCGACCGATAGTCAGCAGGTGCACCGCTATATGGTGAGATCGCTTGGGCTTTAGTGGGGCCCCAGAAACCCATAGGATACCATAGGTACATACTGTAATACGGCATTAACACCCAAGGAACACCGTAACTATTTTCAGAAAAGAATAGTAAACTTATGTTGAACTTATAAATAATAAATAAATATCCATCACGCCTTATCCCCGAAGGGGTGGCAGAGGCATATAATATGCCCACTTTTCACCGTGTGGATTTACCTGTCCCACGTAATAGGTGGTGAGCCCATTGCCGTGTTGAAATAGACAGACGCAGGTTGTGGCTACCTGTGGTTGAAATTTTTCATGCCGCCCATAAGGCATTCAACCAGGCTTAACGACTGCCATTTTACTGGCAACCGGGACCAACGGCTTAACGTGCCTTCCGAAGCACGGAACGAATGTTGAACTTAAGGTCCATATAACGTTTGGCGTCAGGAAAATATACTCAGGGCCCATTTCCTTCGTGACGATGACGTGCCTTTCGTTCTTCATAAAGCACGTCAAACCGTTGTTGGCCACCGATGCCAGTAATAAGATAGTCGTTAAGCCAAATCGAAGGGCTTGAAAATTTTCAAAAGCATGTAGCCATAACAGAGTGTGGAAATCCCCACGGCTATGTCGGACTTGAATCGACTATCTCTAGTGCCGGAAGCCCCTGGTCACTTGTCGCAACGAGGTCCCAGGTTCGATTCCCGATGTTTGTTTCAGAATTGGGTGTTTCCTATGTATAATATGTATTTAGAGTTATATGTTTATCAGTTGTTTAGGTCCTATATCACAAGTTTATATTAGCCTACGACAGCAAGACAGCGTTGTGTAAAAAAATGTCCCACAATATTATATTTCTTTTCTAAGCTCAAAGGATAAAACCGATAAAACAATTGTATTTATTTTTTCTTTATTTCATCACAGTTTAGAAATCTACAGGTACAATCTGCCGGTGTTATGTGGAGTATAAAGGTTCAGTGAAGCAAAGGTTCACTTGTAACGTCAGTGCGTGTCGGGTCACTGATCTCGGGGTACACACAAGGCTCCACACTGCAACAGACGTTAACTTAGAGCATTAGTTTAAGGTATTTGTGTAAAATAAACCTACAAGGAATAGAAAAAAATAAGTCCTAGCTGCAACAGGAACCAGCTGAAAATCAATAAAAATAGAACTAAAATAGACATACTTTTACAGGGAAGGTAAGCTGAGGTGGTAATAATGGTTGCAGTATTTTGCTCTTTACACACAAACTTCACATATACCCCCAAAACATATCTTCTAACTTGTACTTCTATTACTCCTTATTACCTACCGATTTGTATGTCTGTTAACTACTGTGGACTGTCGCCGTCTGGAGGTTCTTCCTGTTGTGTTGAAGATGTTAAACTCGAGTAAAAAGTTGATCCCGTCCTGAGGAACGATAAAATTATTTACGTGAAAATCTATACAATAGTTTATAATTTCATATCTGCGTGATAACAAACAAGTGGGATCTTTTTCTCTCTCTGTCCCTTTCTATTTCCTTTTTCCTTGTTTTATCTCCCTCCCCTCTTTATCTACCGCATTCTTTATCTGTCTATGTTCTTCTTTTTATACCTACCTCGCTCTCACTTCTTCAATCTCTCACTTTTTTTTAATCACACAAACACAAGTGTCGATTAGTTTTGTGTACTCACTGGTAGGTAGCCGGTAACTCCTCATCAGGGGGCTCTAATTTTACCTCAGCATGTGTCGGAGACACAGAAAAACTGGAAAAATACTGGACAGGAGTGGTGAAGGCGCTGGTAGAGAAAGAAAACGAAAAATTATTACTACCAAAGTTATTTCAATTAATTCTATAGTGTGAAGTGTAACTGTACTCAATACCTTAATACCCAGCACTATACCAAATTAAGAATCATTCATCTTAAGTGATTTCTCAGATGCTTCCAAGTTGTACCTGTATTTGGAGCCTGAATTCCACTTAATATATAATAATTTGGTAGCTATCGTTAGGCTTTTACACACTAGCTATATTAGCTCAATTTGTGTTAGATGGAGCTGTGTTAAACATGTTACACAACATTATATTATCACTCACTCGTGTGACGAAGGCAAAAGGCGGTCTCCCCTTATAAGTTCCTTCACGGCCTCGCTGTGGTCCTCGTGTTCCTCCTCTAATTCTACTTTCAACGTTTCTATTAGAGGGTCCACTTGTTCTGTTTGCCTGAAAATTCAATAATTTAAAGTCGAGAAATTTTTAGTCTCAAGCTGGACTCTAACTAGCGTCTTCTCACTTACTGGGTGAGAAACTTATCCAACTAAGCTACCGACTGGAAACTGACGAATTAATTCACCTCTTCCGTCTTAAGGCTACGTAAGGCACCATCTACCGGCACTTAGCAAAGTTACACGGTACGAATGTATCCAATGGGAAAGAAAACTGTCAGATAGTTCATTGTAGAGGGCGCCATATGTTTGTTACAAAGCAACTGTCAATATTCATACTATTTCGTTCAAAATACGCTTTTTTAATTATTTATTGAAGAATTGTTGTGTGGCTTTTAAATGTGGCTCTTATTTCTTTAATTCCTCATTAAATTCATCCACTCGCCAGGTAGAGTACATGTTGTAATGCTTTATTCCACCTCAAAACATAAAACTTAGAGGAAAAATAAAACGCAAGACGAAGCAGACTATAGGTTTTACTATAAAACATAACGTTTTCTGTGTAACGAACACACGGCGCCCTCTACATTAAAGTTTTGCGTTTTCTTCCCCATTGCGTCTATACAATCATTCGATTTGTGATGACATCTGCCTAAAGATTAGAAACAACTTTGAAAAGTAATTATCATGCATGTATGCTAGTAAAAATAGCTAGCTCTAAATTATCATGCATGTATGCAAGTATGCTAACTATAAACTAGCTGACTCCGGCGGCTACGCCTGTGACCTACTTCGGGCCCCGCGGCATCCATTTAATCCCGTCATTTATTAATTTAACAATATCTCCTGTATAAATATTTGCACGATTCTTGATATTTATATGGTTACCACTCCGCTATCCCGGGTAGTAGTGTAATAATATATAGTCTAATATAAAGTCCCTGTAAACGCCTTCCTCGATAAAAGGGCTAGCCTATCCAACACAAAAAAAAATCCAAATCGGACTAATACCTAGATCCTGAAACTAGCGCGTTTAACCAAACCAAGGAACAAACTCTTCAGCTTCATTTATTAGTAAGTATACATATATAGTGGAAAAATTAACCTCGAGCTGGACTCGAACCAGTGTCTTCTCACTTGCCGTGAGATAAGATGTAAGTCGCTCGCTGTATAAAGAAGTCAGTCGCACTCACCCACTGTCGTCCACTCGGTGATCATCTCCTGCGCGTTGAACTTCCTCCGGCGCTTCACTATCTGTGTTGTCCTCGATCGGTCTGTTCAAACAAAAAATCAAATAATAATAAAAATATAGTTTAATAATATAGTTTATTTCTCAAAAAAGTGGTATAAAAATTGCTTAATATAAAACTAGAATAGATAACTCAAAATAAGCATGCAATAGCTTCCGTTGCCAAACTAGGTAAAAAAAAAAACCTGTGTTTCGGCACACGGCGCCATTCCCCTCGGGAGTTTAACATTTCTAGTATAAATAAACAGAGATTCATTTCTATTATGGCTGTTTAACTAATAACTATCTTATATAATTGTATGGCTATTTAACTAAATCAAAATAAGTGGTGTGTTGTGTATGTGTGGGGGCGTGCCCGCGCGCCGCGCGCGCGCGCGCGCGTGTGTGTGTGTGTGTGTTTGAGTGTGCGTGTGTGTGTGCGTGTGTGTGTGTGTGTGTGTGTGTGTGTGTGTGTGATTGTGTGTGTGTGTGAGTGTGTGTGTTTTATTAAACCTAAGATATCACCGCTAAAATTTCCTCAGTTTCATTGTATCCCAAAGTTCGAAGCCAATCAATAACTTTATATTTGCATTGCATTCTATTGAGAGGATAAATAACGATTATTTTATTTATCTTATTATATACGTATGGACCTAATGTACAATAAAATTTTCGTATAAACGAGGTGCGAGATATCCATTTGGTTTCACACACCCGGTTTCTTCTGCGAACAATATCCTTAGTAGGTTTATAATATACAGCATTGTGTTGTTTCATTATTATACCCAATAAGAACAATTGTCTGACAGTGAGCACCTTCCACTGCTCATAGAGTAAAGCCGTAGGAAACAGGAAAGAACGGAAAGCGCTGACCTTAAGAATTGTCCTCTGGGCAATTTCTAAACGTTTAATGGTGGTAGCTGGAGCTCCACCCCAAACAGTAATGCTGTAGGTAATCAAAGACTAGCAAAACGCCAAATAAATCTGCTTCACTAATTCAAAGTTCGCAACTCGTCTAACAGTCTTGAACACTATAATAAGTTTGCGAATCCTACCAGACAATAGCTCAATGTGCTTGGCAAAGTTCAAATGACAGTCAACAGTAATACCCAGATACTTAATATATTCGGTGGACTCTAAAAACGGGCAGGAGCAATAATCAATATTAGTGCATTGAGTGTTGTGGACTTTCAAGTAATGGCCTTCAGGTACTGCACCTAATTTAGTTATGCAGAAAGTCATATACCTCGATTTGTCTGTATTTAGTGTTAAAATATTGTAGTTTAACCACTTAGAGACATTACAAAGTGCAGTCCGAGCCGATTCAAAAGTATTCTTCCAGGAATTACCAGAAACCAAAAGTACGGTGTCATCCGCATAAGATACTATTCTGCCATTGAGAGGTTTGATCTGGCACAATTCATTGATATAAATCAAGAACAAAGTAGGCCCTAGGACACCACCTTGTGGTACCCCAAACGTAACCGGTAAACCAGTGCTCATGAAATCTTCAATAACTGTGGTCTGGAAACGATCAGAGAGATAACTAGAGAACAAATTCAATTGTTTTCCCCTTATACCGATCGCTTCCAACTTGCGCAAAAGTTTAAATACAGAGACCGTATCAAAGGCCTTAGCCAAGTCTAGGAAGATTGCCAGGCATTTCTTTCTAAGATCCAGACTGGTCGCAATATAATCAGTCACTGCATGTACTGCATCTGACGTTGACCTAGCTTGTCGAAATCCATACTGGTTTTCAGAAAGTAATTTATATGATTCCATGAGTCTGATATTAATTAACCTTTCTAAAATTTTGGAAATTGCTGGTAGTAATGAGATTGGCCTATAATTGGAGATAAGGTCTCTGTCACCACCCTTGTAAATGGGAATCACCACGGATCTCTTTAGAGCAGCTGGAAAGACTCCCTTCTCAAAACAAAGATTAAATAAAAAGGTCAAAGGAGCCGCTAGGTAGTATTTATAACGCTTGAGAATTCCGTTTAAAATTTTATCCCAACCGATAGCAGAGTCGTTTTTGAGACTAGAAATTTGATTAAGCACCTCATTTTGATCGGCAGTAATTAATACGAAAGAAGTCAAAGTACCACCATTTTCACCCAAATCTACTTTATGTTGTTGAATTATCAACATTTTTTCAGCTAATGTCTTACTAACATTGGCAAAATAGTGATTCACTTCATTTACTGACTCCTGTGGGGTAGAAGCTAACCTCAATAATCTTTTTGCTGAAGGCTTTGACTTAGTGGTATTAGTGATAGTTTTAATTGTTTGCCATAGTTTTTTACTGTCATTACCCGCGTCCGATAACTGTTGCATCTCAAACGCCCTACGAGCTTTTTTCAGCAACAAGTTACAAAAAATTCTGTAACGGGTATACGTAGTTTTAAGTATTGCATTGTCAGGAGTTTTTTTAAACTTAACATGCAATCTGTCTCTGTTTCGCATGCAGCGAAGGAGACCTGGAGTAATCAGTAATCAGACTATTTAGGTGTAAGAGTCCTCGTCAAGACCCACGGGGGCCAAGCGACCTTACCTGCTAGCGGCGCACCTGCTGATCTACGGATGAGGTAATGACGCAGGCGCTCTTACGGGGTTACACAGAACGATAGCTGTTTGTTACATCCAAATAAAAGTGAATCCTACGCTTCAACTCCGGGTGAGCGGTGAGCAGCGTTACCGAGTGACAACGGCGAGACAAGATCAATACATTGTCACTACTAGCTTACGAAATCGACGCCTTAACTCTGTTCAGATACAAGAACAGCTCAGGGACTTTCACGGAGTGGCTGTAAGTGCTCGGACCGTTAGAAGGCGACTCAATGAACGTGGTTTAAACCCCATAAGCCAGCCATGGCCAAAATGCCCAAATTGACACGAGCACACCGAATAGCCCGTCTAGAGTTTGCGCGCGAACATCTAAATTGGACTCTACATCAATGGAGCCAGGTTCTCTTCACAGATGAGTCCAAGATAATGCTATACAGTAATGACGGAAGGAGTAAGGTGTACCGAAGACAGAACGAGCGTTTCGCGCAATGCTGTATTGACGAGAAAGTGAGTTATGGTGGAGGATCATGGACAGTCTGAGGAGGAATCTCTATGGAAGGCAAAACTGAGCTAGAGGTAGTGACGGGACCACGACTGCCGCCCCTAGATGGCAATAGATACATTCGCCAATGTTTTGAGAACCACGTGATGCCATATGCTGGATTTATTGGTCAAGACTTCGTTTTAATGCATGATAATGCAAGGACCGATACTGCGGGAATCATCAGGGAGTACTTAAATGACATTGCTATCACTATTATGAGATGGCCAGCGCGAAGTCCTGATATGAATCCTATAGAGCATCTATGGGATGAGCTGAAGAGGCGTGTTCGAGCTCATCATCCTGCTCCGCAAACCATGCAGGAGCTCAAAAATGTAATTTTGGAAGAATGGGAGGACATTCCTCAACATGTCATAACGACATTGATTAATTCTATGCCAAACCGTATAAGAGCTGTCATAAATGCAATGGGAGGCAATACAAGTTTCTAAATAAACATTTCTTTTTATGTAAAACATGTCCTTATTTAAAAATCGATTACATTTTTTTCCTTAAAAAAAGCAAATATTGTTTCAACGTAACTCGACTTTTTTAATAAACTCTAGTTCAAATTTAGAACAGTGGCACTCTAAATGAATGATGAGTATACCAGCTCCAAAACTGCATCAAAACATTTTCCTTCTACATACATCTTTTAAAAGTTACAGTACTCCAAACCAAAAAAATCAAGTTGGCTCGATTTACGTGTCCGGGAGTGTATAATATTCTTTGTCAATCGTTCCTCACTAATTCGTTGGACGTGCCCAGACCAACGGAGCACCCCTTTTTTCAGCTTAATGTTTACCTACACTTTCATTCAAACCTGATATATTGCGTATCAATTCGTAGCGTATTCAGTAGGTCAAGAAATTAAATATTGTTTAAACTCTTTACAGAATTAAGAGTGTAGTTTAAATATAGTGTGACTCTATTTCTACATACCTGACATCGCCGCCATCAATGTAATTAGAGACTTTGGACCTTTTTGTTGGAACAGCATCAGGCTTAGACTCTTGTGATCTTTTTCTCCTCTTTAAAATCTTCAGGACAGTCGCCTCGCAGACGCCGGTAGCTGCAGAAGTTCGCTTGAAGATGTCGGCCAGGGGACTGAGGTCGCAACTATTACCGATGGCAGACTTCAAGGTGATAAATTCATTTCGAAGATAGTGGTAGACACTAGCGATGATATCACTGGCCTGTGCACACGCAATGAGTTCATGTTTAGAGTAACGAAAGCTGCTAAATATATGTTTAGCATCTATAGCTATGGCTGGTGTTCAGATGGGTGACCGCATTGTGGTATTTCCATTTACCAACGTTTCCGCACTTAGGAACAAGTATATGGTCCAACTGATGGAAAGTTGTCACCGTAGCCTATTTGTCAACGTTTGCAACACCAGAAATGTGGCACTCGCACTGCCGACTCTGTAAAAACCTTCTAAGCCACCCGTTGAAGAACTCGCATACTGTAGACATCTTGAAAATCCCAGACTGGGAGTTCATTCCACTGTCTGCTCATAACGAGTTAGAAAACGGGCGGCTTAAAAAATTTCGACAGCAGGTAGTCACAACCTGCGCCAGCCCATTGGACATGACAATGAACTCACCACCTGTTATGTGATAAAAAAATGCATACAAGGAAATGTGGGCGTATAGTAGGTATGCCTCTGTCTTCCCTTTCGGGGATAAAGTTCTAACTACACTTCCGGACACATAAATCGAGCTACCTTGATTTTTTTGGTTTGGAGTACTGTAACTTATAATAAAAGATGTATGTAGAAGGAAAATGTTTTGATGCAGTTTTGGAGCTGGTATACTCATCATTCATTTAGAGTGCCACTGTTCTAAATTTGAACTACAGTTTATTAAAAAAATCGAGTTACGTGGAAACAAGTCCAGATTTGCTTTTTTTCAAAAAAAAAAATCGTATAGATTTTTAAATAAAGACATGTTTTACATGAAAAGAAATGTTTATTTAGTAACTTGTATTGCCTACCAGTGCATTTATGACAGCTTTCATACGGTTTGGCATAGGATTAATCAATGTCGTTATGACATGTTGAGGAATGTCCTCCCATTCTTCCAAAATTACATTTTTGAGCTCCTGCATGGTTTGCGGGGCAGGATGATGAGCTCGAACACGCCTCTTCAGCTCATCCCATAGATGCTCTATAGGATTCATATCAGGACTTCGCGCTGGCCATCCCATAACAGTGATACCAATGTCATTTAAGTACTCCCTGACGATTCCCGCAGTACGGGCCCTTGCATTATCATGCATTAAAACGAAATTTTGGCCAATAAATCCAGCATATGGCATCACGTGGTTCTCTAAACATTGGCGAATGTATCTATTGCCATCTAGGGGCGGCAGTCGTGGTCCCGTCACTACCTCTAGCTCAGTTTTGCCTTCCATAGAGATTCCTCCCCAGACTGTCCATGATCCTCCACCATAACTCACTTTCTCGTCAATACAGCATTGCGCGAAACGCTCGTTCTGTCTTCGATACACCTTACTCCTTCCGTCATTACTGTATAGCATTAGAAGAGAACCTGGCTCCATTGATGTCGAGTCCAATTTAGATGTTCGCGCGCAAACTCTAGACGGGCTATTTGGTGTGCTCGTGTCAATTTGGGTCCATTGGCTGACTTATGGGGCTTAAAACCACGTTCATTGTGTCGCCTTCTAACGGTCCGAGCACTTACAGCCACTCCGTGAAAGTCCCTGAGCTGTTCTTGTATCTGAACAGAGTTAAGGCGTCGATTTCGTAAGCGAGTAATGACAATGTATTGATCTTGTCTTGCCGTTGTCACTCGGTAACGAGGTCCTCAATTCACCGAACGAAGCCACCAGTCTCCAGGTATCGGTGGTACACTCTTTGAACAGCGGAACGACTTATGTGAAGTTGTGAACTCACATCTCGCTGACTTAGCCCAGATTGAAGAAGTGCTACAGCTTGCGCGGCTACTTCAGGTGAAGTATCCATAATTTTATAGCCAAAAATGGTTCAAATTATAGAAAAATAACTAAACTAAACTTTGGTTAACAACAATTGCGAAAATTCAAACCAAATCGACATTAAATTGCTTCAAAAGCAACTTTGAACAGTCATTATTTTTTTCAAATCGGTGACCAAGCTCGGCTTTTGTTCTTTATTTTAAATTCTAAAATTCTAATTTGAAATAATACATACGGGAAAGACGATGAAATATGCCTAAAAAATGCACAAAAACTTTTTTGTTATATTGTATAGTTTTTGTGTATTGGGTTTTTAGGCCCGGGAATGTAAGGTGGCTCGATTCAAGAGTCCGGGAGTGTATATGTATGTATTTTTACTTTATGGTGAATCCAGAAGAGTCTTGATTGTCAAAACAATTTGAAGCTTTGAACTAACAAGTTAAACATCGGTATTCAACATAACCTCACCTCTGGCAAAAAGAGTGGTACTTCGTTCTGTGGCGTCTCCGTTTCTGTCGCCGAGGAGCTGCATGAGGAGTCACTGTCCTAGAGAACAAGCAATGTTATCGATGTTAAGAATCTACTATCCTGTTTAATCTAGCGCCCCGACCAGGTTGAGCTCCCTTGTTCCTACCATGTAGACAGTAGATGTAATCCAAATTATATTATGACCTTCACCGTCCTTGGTGGGATCACTCAAAGGTGATCGCAGTTGGAACGCTGTAGAAAACCATGTAGCAATTGCTCTAACATTTAAGTCATAATCTACGATTATTTAATAACTAGTAAGCTATGTGTTATTCTGATGTATAAGCTATATTATTGTAGTTTCATTAAAATCTATTCAGTAGTTTTACGTGAAAGAGTAACAAACGTCCATAGAAACTTTCGTATTTTTACTAGTTGACGCCCGCAGTTTAGCCCGCGTAGATAAGTTTTCCGTTCCCGTTTCCCACAGGAACTTGTTCCCGAAATAAAAAGTTGCCTATGTGTTATTCTGATGTATAAGCTATATTATTGTAAAGGTTTATTAAAATCCATTCAGTAGTTTTTACGTGAAAGAGTAACAAACATCCATACAAACTTTCGCATTTATAATATAATTAAGATTAAGATAGAGTTTTTCTTAAATTGTAATTCATATCACTTACCCGATTATGTATAAACAATTTAGGCAACACTCCCGGTCGTAATTTTTTTAACCCCTTTTTGGTTTTGTAGAAATCACTGTCATCAAAATGATACGAGCATATTTTGGAGTATTTTGTTGGAATCCAATTATTGGGTCTGTTTATGATATTTACCCACGCATTTCTAGTTCCTGGATTAATGGGTAATCTAAAATGGTACAGGAAAATGTTATATGTTGTAACAAAATAAAAAGAATATTATGTACTACTAGGTGACCCCCCACGGCTTCACCCGTGACGTACTTCGAACTCCTGTCGCACCTATTTAATACCGTCGCTTATAATTCTACAATAATGCATTGATAATTGCCCAATTTGACGACGTTTATGATTACTGCTCCGCTCTCCAGTGTAGTAGCGTGATGGTATATAGCCTATAGCCTTCCTCGATAAATGGGCTATTCAATACAAAAAGAGTTTTTCAAATCCGACCGAGTAGTTCCTGAGATATTATATATTTATTAAAAAAAAATTAAATATGGATTAGACATTCTATGAAAATCCAACTATTGTTCCCGCTAGTATATTGTAGGTACAATGTTTTGTCAAAAAATAAATGTTGGGTTATTCGCCGGTAGATGGCGTTATTCTTATTTTTAATTTCATCATATCATGTGAATACTCTGCAGACTTACAAAATAAATGTCGTTTTGGGCAGGAATATGAACAAGCATTATAATATTAATATGGCGTATTTATAAAAGTATGCATAGAGTGTTATTTTCTCTGTTTTCTTCAATGTGTGCATTTCAAAAGTTATTTGCATCTATTGTCCCATAGATGGTTCTATTAAATTACATTTTTGATTAAAATCCGTGAAAAATCTTAATCTTAATAAAAATGTAAATGCGAAAGTTTGTATGAAGTTTGTTACTCTTTCACGTAAAAACTACAGAATGGTATTTAATGAAACTTTACAATAATATAGCTTATACATCAGAATAACACATAGGCTACTTTTAATCCCGGGAACAAGTTCATGTGGGAAACGGGACCAGGAAAACTTCACTACGCGTGCGGAGCGAGAAGCCGCGGGCGTCAACTAGTATTTTATAAATTGTATTAATTAAGTAAAAATACTTACAAATGAAATGTTATACCATCACTATGTTTAAAATGAGTTCCTGAATCGTTTTTGCATCCAGGGATAACACACTTCATGGTGAAAACCGTCAATAGCTATAGAATTTATGGAAAAAATGTCAAGCACAACCCAGCACAGCAACTATTTACATGAAACTGTGGCGTGCGTGTGGCAGTGGCTCCACCCACTCTGTGACGTAACAACTCACTTGGTGGCACGCATAGATAATAAACGTACTACATAGGTACACGTGGTGGCTCGCAACTCAGTTGCCCTAGCAGTGTTATTTCTCCGCTGTTATTCTCTTCTGGCGATGGCGACAACTAAAACCGTCTCGAATCGGTCTAGACGTTTCTAGTTGTCGCCATTTTTGTCGACTTCAAAGGCGTAACGCTACTGGTAGGTTTTCTCTCTTTATATTGTGGTAATAACATCTTTTTTTGCGGTTAATTGAGCACGGAGTATAGAATCGAATAGAATAAACTTTATTTGTACACCAAGTTAAAGTAAATTTACATTAAATTTCATATAATATTGTACAAAGGGCGGCCTTATCGCTAAACAGCAATTTCTTCCAGGCAACCTTAGGATGGATTGAAGTCATTTTATTTAGAGTGATTATTACAACCGAAATAGGTTTACGTAATTATTTCAAGAGAAAACACATACCTACGTCTACACAGCTCTCGCTTCTGGTCGGTAGTTACTGTTTCCTGTATATTATGAACTAGTTGACGCCCGCGGCTCCGCACGCGTGGTGAAGTTTTCCCGTTCCCGTTTCCCACAGGAACTTGTTCCCGGGATAAAAAGTAGCCTATATGTTATTCTGATGTGTAAGCAATATTATTGTAAAGTTTCATCAAAATCCATTCAGTAGATTTTGCGTGAAAGAGTATCAAACATCCATACTTACAAACTTTCGCGTTTTGTAATATTATGTACGATAGTCTATGGGTACTGCAGGCCTAAAAAGGGAACATTGTATGTTTCATCTATTATCTGATTCATTTGCAGATTTGTAGAAGAAATGCTTAATAGAAATTAAAATGGTTACATTAAAAGATGAATCATCTACAAATTCATTTCATATCCCATTCATATTTGATATAGATGTTGCTACACAGAAAAAATAAAGAGTCACACCGAAACCTAATTATACGGTTATTGTTTAAACAAGTATTTTACCTATTTACCACAATGTGAAATGGTATTTATTATGTTCCATTTAACAATAGTTCGTTATTCCTATCTAATAAATATTGTGGCGACCAGCGCCACCTAGCATAAAGCTATCGAACTACATCGATACTAAGAATCCTACATCGCGCTATGAGAGTTCTCACGCTGAAGAATGATATATACAACAGCCCAACATCAACCGTTGGGCCTCGGCCCGCCAGGCGTGATCACCTTGCCTGGTCGGAGGATCCTCCCTTTGTGTCGGAGGAACATCTCCACCCGTTCCTCCACAGTGGTGACCCCGACGTGATTGGAAGCAGCCTTCACGGAGCAGATCAACAACATCATCGCCACCATAGCAACACTCCAGTATGACGGTAATTAAGTCTCAGCCAGTCAGCATCTCCGGCCTCATCAGGGATACCACTAGCTAGAAGCGACCGTTCCAGCCTGGTTACCTCCTCGGCCACACCAGCGTCTAGGCACAGCACACTGCAACTACGATCAATGTAAGAAGAGCACATCTCTCCCGTCTACGCAGCAGCCAGCCACTACGCAGCAACCACCCCGACTCACTGGGGTTACCTCACCGCGCACCGCAGCACTGCACTCAGCCCCGACTCACTGAGACTAGCAGCATTCGATTCCGACTCACTGGATTCAGCGGCATACGATTCCGACTCACTGGGATCAGCGGCATACAGTTCCGACTCATTGGGACTACACAATCTGGCACTGGCGCAAATCACAACAGACGAAGACACCAGACTCATACTGACAATCGACCTCCGGTCCCGGAGGGGAGTGGTGTGGCGACCAGCGCCACCTAGCGTAAAACTATCGAACCACATCGATACTAAGAATCCTACATCGCGCTATGAGAGTTCTCACGCTGAAGCATGATATATACAACAGCCCAACATCAACCGTTGGGCCGCGGCCCGCCAGGCGTGATCACCTTGCCTGGTCGGAGGATCCTCCCTTTGTGTCGGAGGAACAACTCCACCCGTTCCTCCACAATATAAAATAAATAGAAAGCGAAGTAAAAATCTATATGTATTTTATTTTTAGTGTTGCTGTCACTGTCAAGTGAATTTATTTATTTATTTGTGTAAACATTGTAGCTATGATGTTTCTACAGACATTTGGCGGGAACAGTGACAAGTGCGGACGCTTGCTTTATATTATTTTCTAAAACTAGTGCATTTATCTTGTTTTATGTGCGGGAGTGGTGCTTTCTTGGACATAAAAGTTGTGTTAACGTGCTATAGTGAAAGACAATGATATATATGCAGTGAAATGCTATTTTCTCTCTTGCCGCGAAACGTCCACTGACAATCTTAGTATAAGAATCATCATTATACTGAGGGCAAGGACCAGGACGTAGGCTTAGGACACGACATCGACTGGACAGGACTAATTAGAAGATAAGATTGAAGAAATATGATGAAAAAAATAAGATTTGGCTAAAAGGTCTTAGAAACCAGGCCATTAAATAATTATTAAAAAAAAAAGATGTTTCTACAGAAAGATTTAAATATTTAGAATGAGTTGAGTTGAATTTAGGAACTTGCTTATTACGACATAAGATTATATTAACTTACTGTGAAGTACTAAAGATTTATTAATAGGTGGTTTCAAGTGACCTAGTTTTAAAAGTTCATTTGTTAAAATCTTTTGTTTCCCATGACTATAATTATAGTAGTTTATGATACTGTTTCATAATAAGGGTTCTTATAACACGAGTATGTTTTAAAAAAACGAGCCGTAGGCGAGTTTTTTTTAGTATCACACGAGTGTTATAAGACCAAGTTATGTACAGTATCATACACTACTTTATCTACTCTCATACTATAATACGTAAAACAATATTGCAAATAAAATGATATATAACAACAAATTTATTTTTAAATGTCAAATGTTTGCGCCTTAATATGAGAGATGTAAATGCATTAGAGTGTCGTATCTGCGTGTTATTGTGTGACGGAGGCGAGCGGGCGCGCGGGGTGTCGGAGGCGGGCAGGGCGGCAGTAAGCGTCGCTCTACCGCCTTGGTCCAGCTGGAGGTTGTATAGGTGTATCGTTATGATTAAAAAGTTATATTATGATACAGGTGTCTATACAAGACCTGTATCGTAATTAAACTTTTTTTTTTATTATTTTTGGCATGTACGTAATGTTTGTCATAAGAATTTTGTTACCAGTTTTATAATCTTTGTATTATAGTATCAGAGTAGATAAAGAATATAATAACACTATAGTGGAGAATATTCTCTGAAGAAGAAGATCAAAGAGTTGCAGTAGATGTAGAACAAGCTCGGACCTCTTAGATAGTATAGCTCGGACATGGTAATTCGCTAGGCCAAAATTTGGAATGGCTAGCCAAAAGATTCATAAACATGTATCGAAATTGGAATCAATAAAAGGTAAATAAATCTAATGTATCAATTTTTTATTACAAAATTTAGGGGTATCAGGTTGAGTGCGCAGTATTGGAGTCATTAAACTTGAGTTTCGGGGACAGCCTGAATCAATGGAAAATTTCATAAAATGATTTAGAACTTTGAAAAACAAAAATTTTGTCCTTACTAAATATAAATGCACTTCTAATAACCAAAATGTTTTATTTTCAGATTCAAGACAATTTATACATAAGAAGAATAATTAGTTCCTTTTTGGCTTGAAGAAAGCTTGAAATGATGCAAGAGCTGTTTACTAGTTTCTAATATTTTTTTATCTCTTTACAAATCTATTTTCACCTTTACCATTATCATCATCTGAGTGTTGACCAAAGTTGTATCAAAAGCTTATTACATTGCAGTCTGAGGATTACTGATTTTGTTACTTCAAATGGAATTATCATACCATTACCACTGCGGGAGCGAACGATCTCTGCTGTCTCAATCTAAGAAAGAATGCATCCTCTGTTGATTGGCAGATACATCAGCAGGCAGATAGGATTGGCTTGGGCTTTAAATTTTGGAGGGCCTTTTGTGTTGAAATGCTACAATATCTTGAATATGCCTTTAATCTTTCCAATATGCGTAGCGTTAATAAGCCACTTGCTTTGACATAATAATTCTACTTGTAATTTATGCAATTATAGAATGAAACCCAAACCTAAGCTGGTCCTAGCAGCCAATAAAGGAGGACCTAAAGTTCTAAGCTCAGTTTGAGTTTGAAAGTAACTGGGAATATGCAAAAATGAAGAAGACCAGTTTCCGTTCTGATACCTTTCCTCATACTCGAATGGCCTGACAGTGACTAAGTGTTCCATGAATACAACCTATATAAGGCTCTTATTCAATAAAGATTAAAGTAAACAAACCAATAAACTCAGGGTCACGCATCTTAAAAGCCAACTCTAAAGTTTCTTAGCTCTACAATACGTCTTCTATCCATACAAGTTTCTTCAAGACTAGCATGCTCTAAAAAGTTTCTTTACTGTCCCAAGTCTGCCATTGCCCCAAAAATGTATAAATTTAACAGTGTTAGCTATTAAAATTCAATAACGACAGTGAAATTACTAAATATGAACGTAAAATGTTAATCACCTAGTAACATCTAAAATTTCACCAATTTGACATTAATGATGATTCACATTTAATGATCAAAATATGAAACATACAATGTTGCCTTTTTAGGCCCCCCTGATCATTGTGGTAGGAATAAAATAAGGGGTGAGCATATTATTCTATAAATGAACTATCGGTTATACAAATATGATCTAAATCGACATTGTACTCATAAACGTATAGCTATCTTGCTTTAACTTAGTTGTAATACCCCATGTAAAAAGAGACAACAATATATTTATTTGACTTAGTTTTGGCAACATAAAAATGTGACGTCATAGCAATGGAGGATCGTGGCCGTTCGTTTCGTTAGATTTTTATTTTTAGATATCTTCGCCCCTCTTGGGCAGGCAAAGGAAACTTAGTCCATACAGCCTAGTCTTCAGTATTTATTTTTCTTGTTATTATGTTTTAGTCCTGTCTAGTCGTTTGTCGATGTCAAGTCCTCAGTCCTAGGTCCTAGTCCGTGCCCCAATAAGGCAGTGGATCCCTTATTGCGACTATCTATGGAAATTTGGCACTAACACAAACAACACCGTTATTCTTTGCAATATATCACTTTCGTTCACTATTGCACTTTTCCGAACTCTTTATGTATAATATTCCACCATTATTAAACACAAAAACACGAATTTTACACTAGTTTTTGAAAATAATATACAACAAACGTGCGTCACCGCTCGCGTTGGCGCCAAACCTCCTCGTTTCGTTTGAGTTTCTCACCGTAAACTGTCAAAGTGAGTATTTAGAGCTGCACTTCAAATCATTATCCATATCGATTTTTCAAGTGTGAATTGCAGTGTTATAATTTTAAACCGGGCTTTTTTTTATTTTAGGTCACTTAAAAATTACAGTAAAAGAAACACGTGACTGGAAACAATAGGAATGGGGAAGTTTAAAACTCATAAAATCAATTTTATTTGCTCTCTTCATTTGATGAATCGTGTTATAATCGTACTCTAAATTTTACGACAATACGAGACGATACTGTACCATCTCGAACATTTTAGTAAGTATTTTACTTAACTGCTTCGCCCATGTAGATTTATAGACTTTGTCCCTTTAATTGTTCCAAAGGGATTGAAACTTCGGTTTGCTATTTAGGATTGATTTTAAAGAGAAATTTTGCATTACTGTAGGTGAAAAGGCTAAAAATAGCTTTTATGCGTTGTCAAGAATATCTACTGCTCGCGTCGCGTCGCTTACAGGGCCGCTTATCTAGGCTGTATGTCTTACAGGGCGCCGGAATGGGCCGATAAGGCTACTATTGGGGCTGCACGGTTAAAGTTGCTGCAAAGTAAATGCCTTGCCTTAATATTTTTATGCAAGGCCTACAGGACGGTTAGTACGGAGGCTCTGCCGATGATGGCAGGTGTCCTCCCGGTTGGTTGTCCCCCTATAGAAGACCAACCTGGTTCTCTGGTCATTCATATCCGTGAAAGATCACCAAGAGGTTCCCTGTTTTAATCGGTTCAAGTTAGGTCTGGTGTTGTTAGGGAAAAAGTAATAAAATCGCACACAAATTTCATATATCGACTTTTAATACCTACTTGGTTAATGCCCGTTGTTTCCTCGGCGTGGTGAAGTTTCCCGTAACCGCTTCTTACGGGTGCTTGTTTCCGGGATAAACAGTAGTAGTACCCTATGAGTGTATCCAGAGTGTGCAATCTGTATGCCAAGTTTCAGTCCAATTGATTGGAGCGTGATTGAGTATCAAACATCACATTTCCTCAAACTTTCTCTCAAACGAACATTTTGTTTAAGTTGAATTCTCTATTCATCGTTGTGTTTTCTCAGTTGCTTCCAAACCCTAACTATATTTGGAGTCTGACCTCCAGGAGCAGCTATTGGTTGGCTTTTGATTTTCGGCATTGTTAGGACAGCAATGCCGACTGACAGCAATTCTGGGCAATTCAACTTTAGGCGTCTGCGTCGTTGCTTATAGTCTGTTAGTCAGCCGGTGCACCGCTAGATGGTGATGTTGCTTGGGCCGCTTACACCGCTTATAACTGTACCCATCTGGTAAAGGGGTGCCCTTTCGATCGCATATTTTTTTTCAGCATAATGTAGTTTGGCATAACAGTTTTAGCATAAAGTTTTCTCGCATAAATTATGATAAGCAATGTGTTATAAACGCATAATGGTTTTATAGGCATAACATTAACTTATTCTAATTTTTTTATCATAATTTTAATCAGCATAAATGTAAAGAGTATAATTGTTATACGCCTAAAGATAATTTATCATAAAATACAAAACGCATAATGGAGGTATGGATAACCGTTTAAATAATATATGAATAATAATTTGACTAAGAATATTTAAAAAATGATAAGACACCATTGTAAATAATCATCTCGCTCATAGCCAAGTTTTTAAGCTGTCACATATAAAACGATATTTTAAGTGTTATTTTTTTAGTCTAGTCTTGAGCAAAGTTGTAAATAGGTACGACGACGAGCGAAGCGAGGAGGAGTGTTAGGTCCCTTGCGACCACAACACGCGAGCCGAGCGAGTGAAGCGAGCCGAGCGAGTGAAGCGAGCGGGCCGCGGCATCGACCGGCGATGCGCCAGAATAGAATCGTTCGTTTTAATCTACCTACTTTCTTTTTGTATTTTATTTATATATTCTATATATAAGAGTTGAAATTTTGAACTTCAATATAGTGACTATCGACATTTTTAATCAGTGGGCATTTCAATCTTAGACAGTTCAAGTTCAGATATAAAAATAATAATATGTACCTACTCGTTAACATTATGGTATTCTATATGTATGGTTTGTAATCTTTATGCGAGAGTGAGTGAGATGCCAATAAATGTTATGATTAGTAATCGTTATTGTAAAAAACATTATGCGTAAACATTTTATACGGGTATATCATTATTATAAAAAAGTTATGGGAAAATAAAGTATGCCTAATGATTTATTCTGTTTAAACGTTATGCGAAACGAAGAGTATGCCAAAAAACGTTATGCAGTTTTTAGTTATGCCTCTAAAATTTATGCAACCGAATACGGACCCCTGGTAAAGATGCAAATGGAATGAAATAAAAAAGAAATGTAAAATAAATCATATTTATTTATTATTGTACAAATGTAACTTGTAACCACGGAACAGAATTTCTGTTCCGTGCTTGTAACGGTTAGGAATTAATCTGTTGATCCTGTGTGGCAGGGTACAGGTTCAGGGCCCGGGCGGTTCACTCTTGACGTCAGCATCTGTCGGTTCACTCATCGAGACGTCCACACTTGGCGTTGCACTGCAATAAATAAAATAGTAATATTATTTTTATTTACGAATTAAAACTTATGCTATGATAAACATACTTGTATATTACTAACTACATACATATTATACACAGAAATCACCTAAACTCCGAAAGAAACATTTGCAATACATTTTAGGGTTCCGTACCCAATGGGTACAATGAGACCCTTTAACAAAAGTCCGCTGTCCGTCCGTCTGTCACCAGGCGAAGGTCTCATGAACCGTTAGTATTAGACAGTTGAAATTTTCACAGATGATGTATTTCTGTTGCCGATATATGAACAAATACTAAAAATAAATTAAAATTTTACACACATATACTTATGTGTAAAATTTACATCTCCCATAGCTCCCATACAACAGATATGACTTTATAATTTTTAATTAAATAATAATGGTACGGAACTCTTTATGCCCGAGTCCGACTCGCACTTGGTTGGTTTGTTTTTACCACTGAGGTGGCAGACAAGCCCACCTGATGTTTACTTTAGCCTATGGATGTTTGCAACACCAGCAGCTATGTTTTGACTTTTGATTTTCAGCATAGTTGGGAGTGCCGTGTGACCTCCCGACCCCGTACGGGCGCCTGCGTCATTGCCTTGTGCGATAGAAGGGATATGATATGGGACTGGGATAGAAGGCTGATTAGATAGATGAGACTCACCGGTCGGTAGACTGCTCGTCGGGCGGCTCCACCTTCACCTGCACGAGTGTTGAAGGCGCGGCAGGGGGGGCGCTGCGGGGTATAATAGTACAGTGAATGTGAAAAGGTATTCAACTATTAATATGGGCGTTTCCCTCATAAATAATTATTATGCGACATATCTTTTTACACAACGCCATCTAACCCTAATTTAGTCAAAGCGGCTGCAAGGGTAGCAGGAACAGTGTGTGGTACTCCCGGTCCTTGAGGGCCGTCCTACCCACTAAACTCCGCGGTGTTCCGTCTTTTTCCTAACCTGGTCGCAGGATAGGCCTGAGGGCTATTCACTGCGGCCCGGCTCAGAGAATTCTCCAATATGAGTCTCTCCGCGGGGGGCTAAATGTGTTGCCCTCCACAATCTCCCGGAGGAAATTAGCCTATGCCCCGCTTCGAGCCAGGTGCCAGCAACAGAAGGCCAATGTGAGCGATATCCCCCGACTTTCCGCCCACGGCCGTCAACTACTACGGCGGCCTATCATTGTCGGCTGCCGGCCATGGCTCGTACCACAACCCGCAGCGACAGACCCAGACCAACGCTGCCCGTGACGGCACCTCGTACACACGCACACACAGCGAGCGTGTGCTCAGTAGTGTCCACAGCGCCGCTAGCGCAGTGACGGTACACGGAGTCCGACTCTATACCCGCCGCTCACACAGGTATCTGCAGTAGGATGGGCCGGACGCCCTCCACGAGCCGAATGCTCGCAAGGCTACCCAGTCTTTCGGTCTACTTCTGGCAAAGATCATCGCGAGCCGCCTGCCTCCAGCGATCTATCTCCTCCGGAAGCGGCCGACTCCAGCCTCGAGATCCCTGCAGTACACCCGCGCCGCCCTCTGCGCTCTCCGCAGCAGCGCTACGTTGGTAGCGCAGAGGGACTCCGCCCTAATAGGCGCTCCATGAAGTGCCTTAACTTTATTTAACTTAATTTAGGTTTATAATAGTTTTCAAATAACTCTATATTGAACCGTGCGGAGCTTAGTCCTATAGGTACTAGTAGAGTACTAGTAGAGATAGGTATGGACAAAAAACCTGACGGCGGACAACGTGTATATTTGACATACCCCGTTGAAGACGACGGCTGTCAGGGTGATTAGAGGGAACGGCACGATCTCCGTGGAGGCGACATGACTCTTAGCCCAGACCCCTCCATGGGACCTGGAAGCGAGGGCTCTTCGTCCAAGGTGAAAGCTATATATTATAGCGTGTAGAACGTACAAACATAGAAAATCACAAACTTTTCGTGCAGATTCATTTGTAAGTTCGGAAACAAGCACTCACTTATGTAACCGAGGCAGAACCGGATTTCGCCTTATGACATCCTTCACGGCTTCACTGTGTTCATCATGTTCTTCCATAAGTTCTACTTTCAATGTTTCTATTAGAGGATCCACTTGCTCTGTTTGTCTGAAAACAATAATGTTGAAGTCAAGTTGGGTGTAGCCCACCCAGATCACCGGGACGCAAGTGGCCTCACCAGCTAGCGGTACACCTGCTCACTAACGGACGCTCAGGCGCTTTGAAAGGTTGGGAGATCAGACGGCAGTCGCCCCAAACAATGCTGATAACAAAACGTCAATCGATAGTTACTCCTAGAAGTCAAATAAAAGTGAACCCCAGGCTCCTAATCCAGGTCGCATTTGATAATACCTAGGAATGCGTTGTTCTCTTTAGATGTATGGCAGAAGAGAAGGCACGCTGAGTCTTATGTATTACTTGCAGCATCTTACTTCATACATTAAGTATACAAAACTGATGTAATTACTGGCGAGAGTAAGAGTGGCCGTGACTTTAAATGCCAGGGCCCTTTCTTACAGGTTCTACCTATTACGTCGCGCATTTGGCAGTAAATTTAATTGTAGACGTCTCGATGTTCATAAGTGTTACGTTGTAACATATATGATTTAAGATATTGTGATTATCTATTTATTTAAGTAGTACGGCTCTCACCCGCCTTCGTCGTCTTCTGTGCTGTTGTCATCTTGGAGTGGATTCCCGTCTGCGCTTTCACTGCTTGAGTCTTCTTCGACAGGACTGTTCAAATAACATATATCTAAATAATAAGGCATCTAGCGAAGCCTCTGTACCACTTTGGACAGCTGATCATAAAATTTGACACAGTTAAAGTTTTTATGGACCAGTGCAAGCATTAACATACAGATGGTTTCTCAGAATGTTCAGAGAAAGGCAACTTGAAAAATGTTTTTACTCAATAAAGGACTTCCTGACAAAGTTTTGTAAAAATCACATTTAAGTTAGTATTTTATCAACCGTAGTGTATTAGTTTCATGCCTCGGTGGCGCGGTGGTAGTGGTAATTTATTTAATAACTCAAAATATATGTTTTTAGGCTGAACATGGTGTACTTAATCGTAAGACATTATTTTGTATCAATTTTCTAGCAAATAAATCTATTGAATTTAATTTAAGTTCATTTTTTTGGGCAGAAATCATAGGTACTAAGCGTGTTATGAACTGTCGGGCCAAATGTCAATAACATAATGAATATGCAGCGTTGATTGAACATAACCAAATGCAGTTGCAGTACTTCCGTGATTTTTTTTCTATAAAAGTGTTTACTGCTATAAAATAAATACTATGCAATAAGATACGACATCGATATATTAATTTTATTGTTACGCCCATCACTAATCAGCTCCTCGGTAAACGCAAGCGAGATAGACATAGGGAAATATCACAGAGCAAGGAATGTTGCTGGCTCCCTTTCGTCGTGTTGTGATAAAAATAATTAAAATACCGCGTGCCAAGTTTACGACAGCTGTAGACAATAATAAAATACGAGGCTGTGGGAGATTTGGCGGGAAGAGTGACAAGTGCGGACGCTTGCTTTATATTATTTTCTAAAACTAGTGCATTTATCTTGTTTTATGTGCGGGAGTGGTGGTTTCTTGGACATAAAAGTTGAGTTAACGTGCTATAGTGAAAGACAATGATATATATGCAGTGAAATGCTATTTTCTCTCTTGCCGCGAAACGTCCACTGACAACCTTAGTATAAGAATCACCATTATACTGAGGGCAAAGACCACGACGGACAATAAGGACACGACATCGACAGGACAGGACTAATTAGAAGATAAGATTGAAGAAATATGATATAAAAAATAAGATTTGGCTAAAAGGTCTTAGAAACCAAGCCATTAAATAATTATTATAAATAATATATAAATATACGAGGCCTGTCAGTTGCCTACTATTTAATCTGTACTTTATTTGAGTCATTTGCCACATTTGACAAGTGTCACTTTCAGCTTTATAGTGAGGTGCCGTGATTAAGAATATAATTAATGTGAATGATTCATTCACAGTAATTACGCTACGGATACGGTCTTCAAACATAATATGAATCGAATCAGTTACTTTGTAAAAGTACTTACAGATAGGTACTGTAATTTTATTCTAAATATCATCAGTCGAATCCCAGTCCCATTATTATTAGACATGTTCTTTAAGGAAAAACCTGATAAATATTAAAATTACAACGAGAGTATTGTTATCTTCATCACTGCACTCCGAAATATTATTAATATATTTTTAAAAATTCTGTCTATATTTGCATCTCATTGCATTATTTTGTCATTTTTTTTATTTTGACTATTTGACACCCGCGAATTCACCCGCGTAGAGAAGTTTTTCCGTTCCTGTTCCCAAAGGAACTTATTCCCGGTATAAAAAGTAGCCTATGTGTTATTCTGATGTATAAGCTATATTATTGTAAAGTTTCATTAAAATCCATTCAGTAGATTTACGAGAAAGAGTAACAAACATCCATACATACAAACTTACTCGTTTATAATTTTAGTAGGATATACTTAACATTAATTTTAAATGTAATACTTGTCATTTTCATCGAATACTCTATGACCGAATTAAAATCAGCAAACCAAAATATGTTGCTAAGCGCACAACCTATAGAAGGCTTGACCAAATCGAGTAATTTTTTCATGTATTCCTAGAAGTCTAAGGTTTTTATAGATAGAGAAATTGGAATATTGCAACGGGAACGGGATCGCTTCCTTATGCGGGTGAAGTCAAATACATTAGAATGATGAAATTATGAAGTTAAGTATGATTAAACATTTTTTTTTACAAGTAAGGCAGATTGTCCACGCATGCGTCATTTGTAAGATGCATGCAACCTACAAATGACGCTTCGGCCAACATTGCAGTCGTTAAGCCAAGTTGAGAAACTTAAGGGCGGTTTGGAAAAGTTCAAAAGTAATACATACCTATTATAAACCTCATCAATTACATTATTAGAAACTTTTGGTCGTTTTTCTGGAGTAGCCTCATGCGTAGAGCCTTGTGATAGTTTTCTTTTCCTTAACACTCTGATAACAGTCTGTTGAGCAACGCCAGTTGCTTGAGCAGTTCGCTGAAGGATATCAGTCAGGGGCCGAAGGTCGCAACTGTCACCGAGGTAGCTCTTCAAGGTCTCGTACTCATTTTTCAGATAAGCGTACACATTAGCGATGATATCAGATGCCTGCAGAAAATAAATTCCCGATTTAATTTGCTTTAACTAACATAAATGGTTTTAAAGCTGGCAGCTATTTCTTTGTATACATTTTTAATAATAATTATTATAATAATATTACTTTATTAAAAATTTATGAGAAATTTACCAAAATAATTGCTTAAAAAATTTGTCCATAGACTGAGTGGAGTCCATTGCATCAATGTTTAAAAATGGTTGTAACACTGTTCATTGGTATCGAGTTGTTCATTAGCTCGATAGATAGGTCTGGTCATACTCGTAAAATGTCGGTTAAAATATGGTGGAGAATTTCAACTTGATTCGATACGGTTCGGGTAGTTCAGGTGGCTAAAACATTGCCCTGGTTAGGCAAAGGTCACGGGTTCAATCCCCGTCTCGAATCAAATTGTCATTTTCAACTTTATTAAAAATTGATGAGAATTTTAGCAAAATAATTGCTTTAAAAATTTATCCATATTTCTTTATAACTTTACCTTTGGCAACTGGAGCGGTGACTCATTCTGTGTCTGTTCTGGGCGTGTTGCTGTAGAGCTACATGAAGAGTCATTTACCTAGAGAACAAAACAAAAAAAACATATATACATGCACTGCAGAGAGCTAACAGTTAGATGGGTATGACAGATTTGTACGGACTAGAAACATGCAGTGTTTGTCGGATATAGTGCTATTTGACAGATAACTTACACAGATAACTAAAAAGCGGGATCGGGTCTAGGACGATTTAACCACTGGACACGAAATTTATTCGATAAAGAATGAAATCATACGAGTATAATAGGCAAAATAATAATGTTTAAATTTTATACTTACATACGTAAGCACCGGTAAGTACAAAGTTGGTACGGCATCTTTATGCAGTTTTTTTTGTGTATTGCAATTTTTATTAAAATATTTCTGTTCAAAGTGTAAACTACATATTTGACTGTATTTTCTTGGAATCCACGAATCCTCTCTACGAACCGCAGTTACCCACTTTCTCTTTCTAGTAGGGTCTTGTGGAAATCTATATTACAAGAAAATATATTCAAAACAAAAAAAATCTGTATCTAAAAATACATAAAATATGACATGTATTTAAAATTTCAATAATTTTATTTATTATTATTTAGTTTTTTAAATAGTGTACAGAAATCACCCTATTAGATACATAATTTTTACAAAATCTCTTCAATAATTATTTATTATAACGTTAATGATTCATTCGTTTTTATCGATACCTATTATCGAAAAAGTTAAGACCTAGACCTAGAATAGGCAATACGACTTTGACACAATATTATTCGACTAATTTGGGATGGTTATTCTTGTTTATAGAGAATAAAAGTATATTGAATATAGCCAGATTAAATTGTTAGTATTTTACAATGATATTTGGTAAAAATATTTTTGTTAATAAATAAAATTGATCTTACGGGTGAAAAGAAACATTTTTCTGTTTTACCGCTATAACTTTTACACCATTTCACAGCACATTTCGTAATTTTTTCTTTGTAAGCGTGTACGATAGACTGAGGCACACATCGACGCAGGCAAAAGTTTATATGTCGTATCAAGAGGGGTATTGGCACTATTGGCGCGAAGTGGTTAAATCGTCCTTAGATCGGGCGCACTGAACACCAAGCGACGCCCGACGCGTCGCAAAGACTAGACTAAAGACTACGTGGTGCGTAGTCTTTAGATTATTTTGTATTATTTATATGTGTTAGTGCGTAGTACGAACTCACACATTATATAAATAATACCTAAATACGGTTAGATAGTTATCTATATAAGTAGGTTGTAGGTACTATTTCTGTTCAACGTGATTTTTAATGGCTTCGCTTGAAGTGATGTCTGTTGCATTTATTACAAACCTCAGTGGCTTTTCAAATGCACTTTAATTAATAATTGTAATTCTTTTTTGTAAATGATAAATAAAAAATTAAAATAAAATCTACAAAATTACACATTAATTAACACAGAGAAAGCCGCTTAGCATGTCGCTGTAGGTGACAGTGACAGCGTTACGTGCTTAGATTAAAACAAAAAAAGGGTGTTACACCGTCTCATTCTCTGAAATAAATCTACAGCCTCTGCTTTAAAAGAAAGCTCTGTGAATTGATCTTCTGGGACATTAATTTTCTTTTTAATCTACTGAGTGTTGCTGTAGGCTTTTACATTTTTGGTGTAATCTTTTATATTTTCTCTTAAAATTTTGTTTTCTTGTATTAGTTTTCGCTTTTTCACAGTCACATCACTTAATTTTCGTTTCAAGAAAGCTTTTCTCGAAATAGATTCCAAATCGGAAATGCAAACATTGTTCAATGAATTAGGTGAATCTGATTTCGAATAATTAGCTATTTCCATGGCGGCCTGAAATATGCATTAAGAAACGTATTTTACATTTTAATGGCTATATTATTCTCAAGTGTTTAAAAAAATAGATGTGGTGTCGTGGGACACCAGGTAGGAACGAAGTTCGAACTTTCGAAAAAACTAATGTAGAAAGAAAAAAAAAACAACCTCTCCCTCACCCTCACCCCCCCCCCCCCCCTCACTGAAAGAGGGAGAAAGAGAAAGGTATTATACACTACTCGCTTGTGTATACGACTTTCGCGCCTGCGCACGTCTCATTTAAGGTTTTATTCCACGGAATTTTTCTTACGGTTTTACTATCACTTTTTATTTCAGTTCGGTCGCGCAGCAAAATCCCTATCTCCTCCAAGCCTGCCGTAAGGAACTTCGTTCCAAAAAATTGCATTTTAATACATACTTGAAAGAATGGCACAGCGCTTTTTGTTATTTTTCTGTAGCCTTTATTGGTCGTATTCATATCTTCTGATTTAAAATGTACCGAACATATACGACTACTATTAGTTGGTATCCAATCTGGCTCTTGTCTTTGCTTTTTAAGCACTAGTAGCCATTTATGTTTCAAAACTTCGTCTTTTGGAAATCTATAAGTCACAAATTAAAAGTAATTATTTAATAACATTGAATACAATATTATAAACCAGTCATATGAAGTCTAAACAAAAATAACCTTGTAAAAAGTGCCAGTCAATGCCTAAAGGGAGCTCCTCCTAAATTACACACTATGTCTACACTCCGTTCATTTTTAGGTGCTTTAAAAAAAGGTAAACATTTCAAAAATACGTTCTTTCATAGAACAATTTTTGTCGTCCCTGTTCTTCTCTTATAGTAAAATGTCACTTAAAAATACCTAATTAGTCACAGATTGAAAACCCAAGGTAACAAATTTTATCCGTGTTCCTTTACTAAAATGGTATTTAATTAAGTATTTATTAGAATAAACAATAAAAGGCTTTGAGAGTAAACCTCTGCAAAACTAAATGTACCTTTATCATTGTGACCTAATTTTATTTATATATTTAATAGATGCATAAGCACACAAAAAAACCACTACAAAACAAAAAATTACGTGATAAATATTTTTTTGTTGACTCTACCCATGCAGCAGCGCAACGTACAGCGTGGTAGCCAATGTTTACGCATGTGCTTTTTCTCTATCACACAAACGACTGTATTGTATTCTTATCCTTCTCTTGATAAAAAATGGCGAACTACATTCAAAACATACAATGATTTTATGAATGAAATGTTTTAGTGTACTTACGAATGAAAAGTGATGCCGTGGAATTTGTTTTTGGTTCTGGAACTATTTGTGCACTTTTTAAAAGCACACGAAGGCATTGTTTTGTCTTTATTATATTACAAATCCGCGATATTGTTTTTCAAGGGCAATGTGTTTACAGTTCGCTCGGCAAATGACGACTAAAGTGAAATTGTGTTGTGTCCATGAGCCTAATTTTAGCGGCGCACTCACGAGACGCTAGTGCCGTATCTTCCCTTTATTGTTTTAATCTAAGGTTACGTGGCATCAATATTTATAATCTATCGATATTTTATGTTCTCACTAAATTACATGTAAATAAAATAGATATTTTAAGAAATAAATTTATTAAATTCATGTAATTGTAAAGTATTGTTTTTAGTACAATATAAATTATTAGTAGGTACTTGTCGTTTCGAAAATTTGGGCACAGCATTTTTTGGTTAATAAATAATAAATATCCATCACGCCTTATCCCCGAAGGGGTGGCAGAGGCATATTATATGCCCACTTTTCACCGTGTGGATTCCTGTCCCACGTAATAGGTGGTGAGCCCATTGTCGTGTTGAAATAGACAGACGCAGGTTGTGGCTACCTGCTGTTGAAATTTTCAAGCCGCCCATAAGGCCTTCAACCAGGCTTAACGGCTGCCATTTTACTGGCAACCGAGACCAACGGCTTAACGTGCCTTCCGAAGCACGGAAACGCTCGCAAATGTAAATGCCACAAAGTGGTCACCCATCCGAGGACCAGCCATAGTGAAAGTTGCGTAACTCAGTGATCGTTTACAGAACACTGAGACCGCGGGGCCACGAGCGCTTCGCTTTTGGTTAGGTAATACAATCTAATACATTCTTAGGCCCGTATTAATGAACGGATCTCAAATTCACTCTCAAGTCGTTCTCAGCTGATACACAGTCAAGTTTTGGTTCGCATCTTAAATTCGTGGCTAAATAATAAACACATATCAGCCACATCTCAAATGATATTGCTCTCAAGAGCAGTGACTCAATTTACGTCATTTGAGCTTGCATTTGAATGACTTGAGAGCTACATCTCGAGCTTGGTTACGTCACGTTTTGTTATTACATAATATAAATGTATAATTAACAAAATGTACCTCATACTATAATGATGTTTAGTATGATCATGATTAGAATATTTATTATTATTATGTTAAAATCTCTTTGACATGCTGCCAATGAATATAGTAGGTATATCAAAAGGTAAATTTTAAGACGCACCGTGCGAGCTAGTAAGGTATATCAAAAGGTTTAAATCTTACTAATATTATAAAAGCGAAAGTATATTTGGATGTATGTATGGATTGATGGATGGATGTTTGTTACTCTTTCACGCTCTAACCCCTGAAGCAATTTGGTTGAAATTTGGACATATGCTACTTTTTATCCGGGAAACGAGTTCCTGTAGGAACCGGGAACGGGAAAACATTACCACGCAGGCGGAGCCGCAGGCTTTAACTATTTATGTAACACTAGCAAAAATTACCGCAGCTCCGCCCGCACCCACGGTGGATTGATCCCGTAATAAAAAAATAATATTAAAAAGTAAAATAAAATAAAAATAAAAAAAGTAATTTTTATTTTATTCACACACAATTCACAAACTGTACCTGACATTTACTTACAAATGTGGGCGTATAGTATGCCACTGGATACCCCTTCGGGGATAAAGGCGTGACGATATGTTTGTATGTATGTATGTAAAATATTATCATAATAGTCTCCATACATATAGCATCGTAAAATCATATTGATCAATAATATTTTGACACTCCATAATTCCCAGTAAGTAGTAGTTTCACGCACTTAAGTCACGAATGGTCTGCACTCACAAAACTCGATCTCAATGGAGATCTCAAGATCGCTCTTGAGATCTCAGTGTTGTTTATTAATTAGCGACATCTTGAGTGATAGCTTGCACTTAAGTTATAGCTCAAGTTTTGTTTATTGTATAGTACAGCATCTCAAATACGAACTTAAGAACTTACTCAAGGCTGAGAGCGATTTATTAATACGGGCCTTAGTTACTTTTCCGGCTTTACAGCTTTTATTGTATTAAAAATATATGATTATCCATTGGGGACTGATCATATTGATGAAAATCTTAGTTCCTAAAATGATTGATACCTATGAAACGTGGCATTACCTAATTGGTTACGGTGAGTTTTTATATTTTTCGTCGAAACATATTTTAACATTGTTCTCTTTGCGAGATATATTTTTTATTGGTGCAATAAAGTTTATTGTATTCTATTTTATTTTGAATCAGAAAGGAGAATGTTATGACTGTCTTCATATGCTAACAAATAATAACAACGTCTCTGGGTGGATAAATTAGCCACCCTTATCTTTACTTACATAGCATTCACAACTTTATTCCCGAAGGGGTGGTAGAGACATATATACATAAAAAGCTCAAACATTTATTTTTATTTTTATACTTTCATTGAGCATAGACCACACATCCAGCAATGTACCTACGTATGAGTGCTGTTAGTATTCTGATAAATCTTCAAGGAAAATATCAATTTCTACCTCGAATACTGCCATTTTATTTACAAAGTTAGCGTCATCATTGTCTTCAACATTTGTACGTAACCTGGAGTCAATCGCTGCATTAATGTTTGTTTAAAAAGGCAAAAAAGAGACGCTGCGTCTAGTGTCTTTAGTGTACTAAACTTACAATGACTTCAGTTGCCGTCACGGGCGTAGCCAAGGAGGGGGGGGGGGTTATGGGGTTCAAACCCCACCCCGTCCCCCCCAATTTTAACAAGATTAACAATCATCATCTTTCCAGCGTCTGTCTGAGTTGTGTTCACGGCGCTCGGAGTCTGCTTTGCTTCTTCACTTCCTTCACTTCGCACGGTCATCGGTATCACTAGCAGCAAGACTGGGAACGCGAGAGTTCCTCTACACAACCACCGCAGTATTTTCATTGCTTCGATACACAGCACCTGCTTGTTGTTGACCAAATGTGTTTTAGACCTGTCCCTTCTGACAGGCATTTTTGGGTCACAAATTACACCAGGCATCTCCCGCAGCTCGACGTATGCAGCAGCAATGTGTGTCTTGACGTATGCTTCATCATTCAGGCCCTTTCTATTTAGAGATCCTCGATCAAGTCTTTGATTTCTTTCGGTATTAAACCTGTTTATCACACAAACATCTCTAAATATACACTTAGGCCGAGATTAATAGACAGAACTTTACTTCGCATCAAAGTAGACTTCGCAAAGCTTACTTTCACATCTCAAAGTATTCTTTGGCGGAATTCAATTTCATAGTCGTTGCTCTGACTTTACTAAGCAAAGTGCTGCTTTATGGTGCTAAGCTGAGTAAAACCAAAGCAAACTATGAAAGTGATATGTTACTCGCAAAGTTTAAATTAAAAAGTAAATTAGTTCCTAGTGATTCAATTTTTGTTAAAAAATAATATACGAAATACAGTAGCACATAAAATGCTTGAAAATGCATAGTTACGAGTATGATATTTTAATGCAATAATAAACAATGTAGGTACCATTGGTAACTTTATTTAAAAATTATCTATCTTTATTTTTTCTTTATGGGTTTAAGGGGCCAATGATGATCAGAGGCACCCTTGCGGGGTTAGGAGGACAGAAGGCTGTCTCTCCCAACTGAAGAAAATAAAAAGTTAAGCTAAAGCTGCTCCTAGCAGCCAACAAAGACGGACTCCAGGCTCCAAATTCAAGTAGGGTGGGGTAGTAACTGGAAATACACAAAGATATATTTCTTACAATTCGTCTGTAAATAATTTAATGTACGTCAACAACATTATAAAATAATAACAATGGGCGCAGGGGTCTTTCACACAGACAATAGTCAGGTAAAAAAAGGTGCAGTTAAAAAAAGCAGAAAAATATCGAAATCCGTTATGAAGAAGTCTTTTCTAGTTCCTTGTGACCTTGTCGAGGCTTCTCCAAGTCCATTTTCTGTGGAGCTTTTTTTTTAAAGTAAGTATTCCTTACAAAAGCCTTTGCGACACGAAAATGATAATAGGCTCTGTGCACCACGCCATAAAGACCGATGTCACCGCATTGTTATAGTCCCACTTTGGCAGTAAAGTACCATCATAGCAACATTGTAGTGAGCCTTAGTAGTACCGTATAATGCAGATGAGGCCGTGTATGAGGACATAGCGACTATGTCCTCATGCACGGCCTCAACTACCTAGTGCTTCCTGAGGTCGGGACCTACGCTGGTATTCACAGGGATAGTGAGCTTCAGTATTGAGTATGCTTCCTGAGCTGACAAATTGCTACCTCCACAACGCTGCTAACGAGTCATTCATCATAAAAACGATACCGTCCTCGGAGGAATGCTTTCCGTCACCTTTCCGAAAGTCCCATTCTTCGGAGCTTGCATAAACTCAATATGGGCATTATGCGACCCAGTTCTACCGCAAGTCCTGCAAGGAGCATGTCCAGCCATAGGGTATTTCCATACGTTGCCAGAGTCAATCGTGTATGGTAGCCTTCTGTAGCCCGCGGCCCGCTACCGTAATCGAGAAAAGTGGAAGTGCCTTCATATTGGGAGGGTTGATTGGGAGGTGACGCTGACTTGGATCCCGAAGATGTAAGTAGGGCCCTATAGCATTTAAAATCTACTTTAGAATGCTTAAATTATTGGCAATGTATAAAAAGTTACACAATATTACAAGTATAGAGTCACAATCATAAACAGACAACACTCAAAAATTGTCCGAGCGCCGTTCTACATACCTATACATTTAATATAACAAAGTTCAAAATGACATTTGCTCGAATTTAGGCGTTAGGCCGATTGCATGATGTTCAAAATCGCTCGTATGCAATGCCATCATCGTTCACTATGGGCTTGCGTACGAATAGGGAACAAGTCAGCAGTGGAGACGTTATTACTCAATTTTTTTTTTATGTCAAATTAGGCAAGCGCTTGACCACAAGTTGCCTGATGGTAAGCAATGCAGTGTTCCTAGATGGAGTGCACTTGCCCAGAAGGAGTGTATGTAAATGTAAAGAGTAATATTTAACAAAATTAGACTGTATAAAAGAGTGAGTTAAAATATACCTAGAAGAACTCCGAAACTACCATCTGATTTCAAAAAAGGTTTCAGTATTTTTATTTCATCTACCTATCATATTATTGCACTAGTAAATTAAGTAAGTAGTGGTAAATTCATTTAAAAGGATAAATTCTTACTTGTAAAGTAGGTTTTGCATTTTTGTTAAGCCTGCTAAAACCTTTCGTTGTTGTATAAATGTCTGAAGGAGGAAAGTGATTGGAGCATACAACCGTCCCTTTATATGGCTTGAAGTTTAATTCATTTCGGGCTTTTGCTATAATAACTGTCCATTCTGAGCATCTTATGGGGTTTCGAGGAAAACTAAAAACAAAAATATTGTACTTAATTATTTATACCTTAAAATAGTAAACGCAATCGACCTATTTTTAGTACGAAAAAATAAAAAATAAAACATTCAGCAACATGGTAATACCACAGTATAAAGAGTAAACCTATCAGTAGCGTTACGCCTTTGAAGTTGACAAAAATGCCGACAACGTCTAGACAGTGATCCTTGTAGGGTTGTCACAAGTATACAAGGCTGATGTTATTTATTAACTCGTACTCGCAATCAACTATCAACATTATAATATAATATCTTAATCTTAATAATATTATAAATGTGAAAGTTTGTAGAGATGTTTGTTACTCTTTCACGTAAAAACTACTGAATAGATTTTAATGAAACTTTACAATAATATAGCTTATACATCGGAATAACACATATACTTTTATCCCAGGAACAAGTTCTTATGGGAAACGGGAACGGAAAAATTTCTCTACGCGGGCGAAGCCGCGGGCGTCAACTAGTATGTATATATAATAAATCCATAATATAAATACCGGTTTAAAAAAAAGGATCTGAGATTTCATCAATTGCCGCACACGGAAGTAAATAAGGTTCATTTCATGTCGAATCGATAGTTTTTTTTTGAGAAAGCGTTTACGAAATGGCTGCCGCGTAGTAGATATAAAATTATGGGGTTTTTAAACAATCAATATGGCCGCCGAACTATTCTTAAAAAATGTCATGTTGGGTATCGTATAAAGGGTTTTTTGGTATGCTGAGTATGAATTTCGTGTTAATTTTGCAATCCAATATGGCCGCCGCGCCGTGGTCATAAAATTTCATGTTGGGTATCATATAAGGGATTTTTTGGTACGCATAGTACGAATTTAGTATTAATTTTGCAAAATTTGTATTTAGAATATTAAAAACCCCATGAATTAAAGAAATCTATACAAAAATTCAAAAATCATAGCAAGCGGTCGTGAATGCGTCAGCCCTGAAAGACTGTCCCGAGCTACTAACAATATTTTGTTCGCAGCTCGGGACAAACCCTCCCGCGTCTCGTCCCTTGTCCCCCGCACGATTGCTCTGTCTAGACAGCTTCGTCGACCGACTGTATGTCTTTCGGCTGTGGTAATACATAACTATAAATATTTAGTTCATAAACTCAAAAAATATTTAGTGTCAATCCGCTCCATAGCTTTCCGTTAGAACACAATTTGCAAGTCACTCTCGGACGCGACACTAATTGTTTCTCTTTTACTCTTGCATATTTATCTAAAGTGTGAAAGAGATACACTTTAGACGCGATGCGCGGTCGGGCGGTCAGCATTTTATAATGATTTTTTTAAAGAAAATGATTTTTATGAAATTTAAATGTAAACACGCACTGTGCACACACGCAAATTCGTTTTGATACTTACCTAAAATATGAGACACCATCCTTTTTTGTCACGTATCTGCTGTTATTTGGGCAGGAAACAACCGAACACTTTGGCATCACGGACGTTGTACGAGGATTGCGGTCGCCTTACAACTAAATAAAAACTCTGCACTTCGCAGCGTGCGCCGAGTTTCGGCGCGGACATTTTATTTGTCTGATTGTGACTCTATAGTATTGTAACTCAATGATAATATTGAAAGGATTGACCAGACTCTCTCAACCGTATCGACAACATTGGCGCCGCTGTACATGCTGCTGATAATTGTACCAGAACAATTCGCAGACCCAAAATATACATTCGAAACGTATACAACCAGGATCCATTGCAGTTTTATGACGAGGTTGATTTTAGAATGAGGTTTCGATTTACCAAAAATACCGTTACAACTTTTATTTTCCCATTAATTGAACGGCATCTCCAGCATTCTGCAAGCAGTAGTAACGGGATTGCCTCTGACGCCTCAAACAAAACTACTGATAGCGTTGAGATTCTACGCCACGGGCAGCTTTCAAGTAAGTTACTAATATAAAAATTATTCACCCACACTATAATCTTGTTGTTTTAACTAGTAACAGTAAAATTAAATAGAAAGAATGCATTTGAGTTTTTCATGTGACAATGCTTATTGAAACAACAATAACTTACCATTTTTTTCTTTTGTTAACATAAATAAAAGTAAACTATAAAGTAATAGATATACCTCTGAATGTGTATTCATGTGGCTGTTTTTCAGACAGTTTGTGGTGATATATTTAACATATCACAGCCTACAGTATGTCGTGTTGTAGCAGAGGTATCCACAGCATTGGCTAGATTGCTGCCTACATTTATAAATTTTGCTTTCGGACAGCAGTTGCAACTGATGAAAATAAAATTTGAAGAATTTGGAAGAAATGGTAATCGGCATGGACTAAACAATATTGTTGGAGCAATAGACTGCACCCATATCAAAATTAATAGACCACAGAATATAAATCACTCTGAAGCATATAGAAATAGAAAAGGTATATTTTCTATCAACACTCAAGTAATAGTTGGCCCTAATATGGAAATATTAGACATAGTTGCAAGATGGCCTGGGAGCTTACATGACAGCAGAATATTTAGAAACTCAGAGTCTATTTGCGTTTTATTAGGCATGATTTAGAAGGTATTCTGGTAGGTGATAGTGGTTATCCTTCTCTGCCATTCATGTTGACCCCTCTTTTACAACCAGCGACTAGAGCTGAGAACAATTATAATTATGCTCAAATAAGGACAAGAAATGTGGTAGAGCGATTTTTTGGTGTTTGGAAGCGTAAGTTTCCATGTCTTCAATTAGGACTGCGTACTAAATTAAGGACAACATCTAATATAATTATAGCATGTGCTGTGGTTACACAATATTGGAATAGAATATGGTGATGAATTTCCAATGGAATCCATCCGTGAAATTCAAGGTCCACAAGGTGAGGTAAGGTCTCACATTCCATCTTCTGCAGAGGGCCTTGCCATGAGACAAGCAGTTATAGCACAATTTAATTAATAATTTACATTAATATTTGTATGTAATGACTGGCTGTTGGTGTATTGGGCAAGCAAACCACATGCATTTGCTTGTTAAAAAGTAAGGCATTGGCATAACTGTCCACGAAGAAACTGGGAGGCGTTATGGCAGTGACTTGTGACAATAAAACAAATGTAAGTGGACTAGGAGCTCTATGTACGTTTCTTTTAATAATAACTATACTAAACCAAAATGTTGTATTATTATGATATAGAAAATCTATGAAAAGGGTGTTATGGCTTTATAAACACCAAGATCTCTGGGACACAAGCAACCTTTCCTGCTAATGGTGCACCAGCAGTCAGATTAGGCAATGGCTAATAATACTGCTTCACAGGCATGGGAGGCCAGATTGCATTTGCTCCCAACAATGCTGAAAATCAAAAGCCTAATTCTTGTGGGCCTGTTCATTGTTCTATTAACAATCACTGCACTAAGCAAAAGCAATATCACTATTGCTGGTTACGGTTGGGTGACCACTTTGTGGTATTTCCTTTTAAGAGAGCACACTTCGGAAAGTATTTAAGCCATTGGTCCTCGTTGCCAGTAACACAGCAGTTGTTAAGCCAAGTTAAAGGCCATATGGGCAGATTGAAATATTTCAACAGTAGGTAGCCACAACCTGCATCTATTTCAACTCAGGAATGGGCTCACCGCCTATTACGTGGGGCAATAAGTTCCATGTATAGGTATATTAGGTTTACATGTATATATCTATTATTAGGATTTAGTTTCTACACTAGGGCAAACAAAATAATGAATGTTAAATATTTTCTCACTTATTTAATTCTTTTAATACAATTTCTTTTTTAATATTTAAAATTTCCATTTCAATTTTGTTTTTCTAACATTAACTTCTTCTCCAAAGCAAACCTCTCTTTTGTATTTTTTAATTCTTCTAAATAAATTTTCTTTTTAATCTCATCAATTGAGTCTTCCTTCTCACAACTTTTTCATTTCCTCTGTGTATTTCATTTTTTATGCTGGTTGGTGCTGGCGCTGTCACGGATATTGGTGCAGAGGATGGTGTGAGTGTGCAGGTAATTGGGATGGAGGAGGGTGTATATGTGGATGTAACAGGGATGGAGGAGGTAAATGGAGGTGTGTAAATAGATGTTGAGTCAGAGGTGGAAATGGATATAACAGGGATAGAAGAGGCTTGGGATTCTTCAAGTGTTTCAATGCTCTTTTTGTGAAGCCATGATTGGGAGTCATCATCTGCCTCTTCCTCTCTGTCACCTGAATCTGAAAATAGTTTTACAAATTATTGTTTTTGTTTGATTGTTATTAAAATCCTAGAAGGTTTTGGAAGTAATTGGGGATACACTACGATGAATTAAGATATTGTTATTCCAGCAACAGACATATTTAGCTGACATAGGCCATCAAATAGGGCTTGGGCTACTTTCTATCACAATAATGGAACCCTGTTGGTAGCATCACAGAACCAGAACTATATAACAGTGCTATCTAATCACAAATCATGTTATAATATTATAATTAAAATCATGAAAGTGCTTGCAGCCCTGCTAATTCAGTGTTCCGTAAACTGCACTGCTTTAAGCCAACTTTCACTATGGCTAGTCCTTGGATATGTTACAGCTTTGTGTCTATTCACAAATATTTTCCTGCTTCGGAAAGCATGTTATACCTTTGGTACCAATTGCCAGTACATGGCAGTCATCAAAACAAGATAAACAGCCTTACAGGCAGCTTGAAAAATTTTAATATGTCTCTACATTTCTATATATAAACATGGCTCACCATCTAATACATGGGAAAATTTTGTAGGACGGTAAAATGTGATACTAAGGTATGTCTCTTCCACCTTTTCAGGGTTCTCTAAATTGTGAATGGTAAGTAAATTCATGAACTTATTGCATTGGACGGCAGTAAACAAATATTTCATTGTCATTTGTACTTACATAAAATATCACTGTCTATTTCAATAGCTATTGATGGCAAGTTGTTTGGTATAACTGCTAATACTTGATTTTCAAGTGGACCCATTTCTGGCAGAGGTGGACCACCTCCTGTCTTTTTTCTTTGTGCCTCCACAGTTTTGGCATCTCAGGCTTTGGCCTTTAAATTTTGCCACATCTTTAGTTGCTTAGAGGTCGTCTGAAATGAAAGAAAATCATGTAGTTACATTGCAATTTACTGGCAATTAAGGAAGAGTAGAAAACAATTTATACTTGTGTATGAAATATATACTATAAATTACAAGAATGTGCACTGTATCTATATGATATTAATGTACAATTCCAATAATAAGGGATCGTAAAACGCATGTATTATTTATGAGTAGCCTTATAGGTTATTAAAGCTAAATGTACTTACGATCTGGGAAGGGCTGTTATTAATTTAGTCAAATTCTCCCAAGCCTCCTGCTTCTTACGCAGAATAACAGCATCAGTTCGTCTGTTATCTAACTCGAGTATTCGACTTTGTATCAACTGCAGGAGCAATTGTTTTTCGTACTCGGTATGGGGCTTCTTCTTATCCGTTTTAACATTTGCCGGGTCCATCATCGCAGGTAGTAGATTCAAGGGTCCGTAATACACGCAGGCGTCTTTCACAAAAGCAATAGTCTCGGGTACCGTTAAAAAAAGCAAAGTCGTCAAAAGGTAAAATACAAACGAAAGCGATCAACACAACACAACGAACGAGAAAAAAAAATGGCTGATGTCCAATACAATAGCTATTAAAAACACCACTCGGTCGGAAATGTCATTTGTAAGCACATAGCCCAACCAAATTGAATTGACCATTGTCAGATGAGGTTTGCGTGATCCGCAGGACTATTTAAATTAGGAGCATAACCATTCAAAGTTTACTTTGAGCTTAAAGTCATCAATATCGTGCACTAGTACTTTACTAAGCAAAGTAGGGTTTCGCAAAGTAAAGGCTGGCGTTTGACTCGACTATGAAACATTATTTTGGCTCAAAGTGCGACTTTGTTGCAAAGTAAAGGCTTAGTGCGATCTATGAATCTCGGCCTAAGACTATATGAATGTGCAGTAGAGTTGCGTAGCTCCTGAGCGAGTGATATAAAAGATCTAAATCATTAACGCAGTAACAATCGATCACTCGCTCACATAAGTAACGAATATATCAATAGCTCTTAAGCTCACCGCTTGCTTCTAGGTCAACGATGTTAAATGAATCACGAGCGAGTAAGACAAAACTACATATTAGAGTGAAGAAAAAGAGTGAGACAGGTAGGTGTGCTGCCTGACGAGGATAATAGCTCCTGCTAATTTCACATCGCTGTAACTTGATTGTCAAGAGAAAATATACACTATTTCTGAAGTCATAAAGTTTAATTTAACTAATGAATTATTCGAAAATAGACTTGAATTTCTTTTATTATAACACGTTATGATTTATGGTGCTAGAACAATACAATATTTTGTAATATTCTTTTTATTGGTAATTAGTTTTTAACATTGTAAAAATAAAAATATTAGTCATGTTATTGCTCATCAGAAATATCTCTAAGTTGACAGTCCTAAGCCTGTCAAGTATGAAGTAAAGGCAATTTAATACGTCTTTGCATTCGGATTTAATCAAGGATCAAAAATCCGTCTGAGCGATAGTTTTCAAGTGACCGAGATTTGAATGTGAGTTAGATGAATGATTTAGTATTGGGAGTGACTACTGAGCTAAGTGAGCTAAATGAGTGATATGTTTCTTTAGGTTGAAAAGATATGTACCAAACTTTTCAGTTTAGTGACACATATTGCACATCACTAATGTGCAGTACCAACGCTGAATAAGCAAGAGTACCTAAACGGTTGGTTGATAAGACAAATTCCGCTGAAAGGCGGCATTTCGGGCTAACAAAAGTGACTCACAGACAAGCGTGGATCAGCCGTTTTAACAAGACGTTTTAAGCCCGACGCTTGAATGGTTCGGTTTAAAAAAAATCTTCACACCTTTGCCGGTTAACGATTGATGTCCATTCTCCACATCGTATTGGGTCACGAGGAGTACTATAATATAAAAATAAATATGCATATACAACAATTCGTACGTTTCAATAGTCCTAGTGATACCATATAACAATACATATTGACACGCCTATATCCCCGAAGCGTTAGGCAGAGGCATATTAAACGCCCACATTTCACCGTATGCATTTTTGTCCCACGTAACAGGTGGTGAGCCCATTGCCGTGTTGTAATACCATATCACAATATATAACAATATTTCTTTATCCTACTAATATTATAAACGCAAACGTTTATAAGTATAGATGTTTGTACTCTTTCACGTGAAAAATACTGAGAAACAGCTGATACATCAAAATAACACATAGGCTACTTTTTATCCCGGGAACAAGTTCCTGTGGGAAACAGGAACGGGAAAACTTGTCTACGCGGGCGAAGCTGCGGGCGTCAACTAGTATTTTTATATAACATTTATTTATTTAAAAATGAAGTTAATACGTTATTATGATTAATATTATCTACTTACAATTAAGTAAGAAAAATTAATAAGTCTAAATAATTAAACACAAAACAATAAAAAAAAACAATTGTGGTATTATTCGAATAATATAAAAGAAAATTGTAATGTGCAACATTACATGCTACATTGAAAAAGATGTTATTGTAATTTTACGTTGATGTTCGATGTTATTATACTTGACCGTTGAGTAAAATTTTAAAACAAGAAACATTAAATCACCATATTCCGCCCGACATTTCGTCATATAAAAAATAAAAAACAAAACAATGATCTTTTTAACTTACCGGAAAACATTATTTTTTAAACAATTGGTCGGAAAATAAATTCTTGTTGTTCTGTTGACAGACCGTCATTGAATTACAATACTATAGAGTCACAATCATAAACAGACAACACTCAAAAAATGTCCGAGCGCCGTTCTACATACTTTTACATTTAATATAACAAAGTTCAAAATGACATTTGCTCGAATTTAGGCGTTAGGCCGATTGCATAATGTTCAAAATCGCTCGTATGCAATGTCAACATCATTCACTATAGGCTTGCGTACGAATAGAGAACAAGTCAGCAGTGGAGACGTTATTGATACTCAAATTATTATATTTTTTTATATCAAATTAGGCAAGCGCTTGACCATAAATTGCCTGATGGTAAGCAATGCAGTGTTCCTAGATGGAGTGCACTTGCCTAGAAGGAGTGTATAATGTAAAATGTAAAGAGTAATATATAACAAAATTAGACTGTATAAAAGAGTGAGTTAAAATATACCTAGAAGAACTCCGAAACTACCATCTGATTTCAAAAAAGGTTTCAGTATTTTTATTTCATCTACCTATCATATTATTGCACTAGTAAATTAAGTAAGTAGTGGTGAACTTCTTCGTCTTACTTGTAAAGTAGGTTTTGCATTTTTGTTAAGCCTGCTAAAACCTTTCGTTGTTGTATAAATGTCTGAAGGAGGAAAGTGATTGGAGCATACAACCGTCCCTTTATATGGCTTGAAGTTTAATTCATTTCGGGCTTTTGCTATAATAACTGTCCATTCTGAGCATCTTATGGGGTTTCGAGGAAAACTAAAAACAAAAATATTGTACTTAATTATTTATACCTTAAAATAGTAAAACGCAATCGACCTATTTTAGTACGAAAAACTAAAAAATAAAACATTCAGCAACATGATAATAACTACATAAGTATAAATATTTAGTTCATAAACTCAAAAAATATTTAGTATCAATCCGCTCCATAGCTTTCCGTTAGAACACAATTTGCAAGTCACTCTCGGACGCGACACTATTTGTTTCTCTTTTACTCTTGCATATTTATCTAAAGTGTGAAAGAGATACACTTCAGACGCGATGCGCGGTAGGGCGGTCAGCATTTTATTTTTGCTAAGAAAATGTTTTTTTTTTATTTAAATGTAAACACGCACTGTGGATACATAAATACGTAAATTCGTTTTGATACTCACCTAAAATATGAGACACCATCCTTTTTTGTCACGGATCTGCTGTTATTTGGGCAGGAAACAACCGAACACTTTGGCATCACGGACGTTGTACGAGGATTGCGGTCGCCTTACAACTAAACAAAAACTCTGCACTTCGCAGCGTGCGCCGTGTTTCGGCGCGGACATTTTATTTGTCTGATTGTGACTCTATAGTATGTATTGTAACTCAATGCAGACCGTACAATAAGTTTGACAATTTGTCCTTCCGAAAGTCAATCCGAACCGAAACAGTCCGAATCCGAAACATGGCATTGACTAGTGGTAGCCTTTCCATAAATGCCAAAAACTATTAGTTGAAGTTGAACTTACCGGAAGTACGAAATCCTATCCTTTTTCAAGGTTCTTGACGTATTATTTTTGTAAATGTTGAATGAACACTTCGACATTTCTAGCGTGCGTGTAATGACGCGGGCGACACAAGAATACTTGATTAAAAAGAGTGCATTTTTTATGCGGACGTTCTTGAGACGCTAATTGTGTATCTGAGGTATTTTGTTATATCAACGGTATATTGCAAAATAATAGCAATCGATAATATCGTTCGTCAAGCACTAGCGTTACCATAAAATAGTTTACATACCTGTGAACATGTTTTGCTGAAAAGTCTTAAACGGACTTTTGGCGCGTAAATGGACAATAACGCACGGTTGTCGTATATCATTTACCAAAATTAGTGTATAATTCGTGATTTTGTGTTTAATAATGGTAGAATATTAAACATAAATCACTGCCTTATTAGGGCAAGGACTCAGGGACTGGACTTGATATCGACAAAAGGGCCGCTATATTTGCGTACTTATTAGTGATGTAATTGTTAAATTTTGTTATTGTTCGAGAGTGATATTAAAAGATCGGAAGGCTTTAATGTCGAAAAATTTACGTAATATAATCGCATATATTTATAAGTAGGTTAATATTTAAAAAAAAAATTTTGAACCCATACATAGATAAATACTTTCTTAATCCGAATAATAGCGGTGATATGTCGAGATATTGTCAAATTGAAAATGATTTTGGTATTACGTTTGTGTGAGAAATTTGTTGTTCGCCGACTTCTTAAGTATGAAACTATAAGAATTATATTATATTATCTGTGATGAAACGTACAAAATATGACAATCAATAAACTAGAAGCTAGTTTTGTCCAAGCTCAATCAGCTAACTTTCCAAAAGTGCATTCTTACATAGTTTTTGAGTACTATATGATATACCTACTATTACTGTATGATTAGTAGATGAATATACATATTTGTAAATGTTTAATACATAAGTATGAATGGGCAGGAATGCCCATTAGTAATTTTGGATCTTGCGAAATAGCCATTAGCACGCCCTTTTAATATAAAATATATTTTTGTTCACCGTTTTGGTAACTCCCAAATCATTTGACACATTTTCACTTGCATTAACTCCAGAAGGAGTAATGTCAGTGGAGTTGCAGTTGCTGATCGTAAATCTAACGTGTGGATAGATATTTTACGAGATATATAGAGACAAATGCATGTGTTATAAATTATTATTTGTTTCCACATCACTAGCGTATTACTAGACTTATTACTCATTTTTAGCTTAATATTAACCTGCTCTACTGGTGTTGTTGGACTATTTTCATTATTATTTGATAAAACATCAATTTCTTCAGGTATGTTAAGGGGATCACTCTCTTGCATGATATTTAATTCTTGCTTCTCACACTCGATTTCTTCAATGGAATCTAACAACAAATCTTCGTGTACGACATCTTTACTTAAAACTCGTCGTTTCTTAAAACTTGTTGTCTTTTTGTTGATTTTCTGATTTTGAAAATTTTGACAATCAAATTTATGAGGCAAAATTCCCTTCTTCAGTTTAAGTCTTCCGCCAACCAACTTAAACTTTATGTAATTTTCCATATCATTTTCCACCTGAAATATAAAAATATACAAATATTAATTTAATTGCTTCTGAAAAATTATTCAAAGCTGAGGTAGATACACAAATGTACAGCAGTGAGGAACAGTCACATAACGGGAGAACCCAATTTTGACTACTACATTGCATGCGTTATTATTTTCTAAGAACACTACTTTTTAATTTTTTGAAATCCATCCATAAATGTCAAAGTTATTTAATATTTTATCGAGCCTTATTAATGAACGCGCGCCTCCCGGCCGTGGATACTGATGACGTCATTCGACACAGTCCGCGCGCGATCGCATTCGTCCAGTACGCATATTCTTGGTTAGTAGTGAACACTGTCAGTTTTTTTAAGTTTTGTGCATTGTCGGGTTATTGTTTCTGTGTTCTGTAATAATGAGCAACAAATTGGAAGATGGATTTAATATAGGACAGTCTGATAATCTACCTAAAGTAGATTATTTCATGGTTTTAGAATATTTAAATAATCATGTGATACTTCACATGATTATTGCCATACCAGCGCTGAAATCCGCGGTTGGAAGCTTCAAAGGTAAGTACGTACCTAATTCAATATGTCTTAGTTAGTTCAAGCATAATTCTTTACATGGCAGGTGCGATACATAATCCTACTATAGTGGAATCTCGGTAACTCGAATGTCAAGGGAAATGCAAATAGGGTAATGTAGTCTGTTCGCGTCCACAGTCCAGTTCGCGTCCAAAAAATGGGGAACTTCTCAAAAACAGTTGGAAATAACCATACGGAGTCACTTACAAAAATGAACGGTATTTCTATATACTACACCTAAAATCACTTATTTTTGTAAAGATTAATATACTTATCTCTGCTAAGTTGGTTGACGCAAATTGGTCCACAGGTGGTCGCAATCTGGATTTTATGGACGCAAAATGGGTAAATCATATGTTTTGGCTATTAGTCTATTTATTCATTAATATATCAAACGGTTTGTCCAAAACTATAATAAACTTAACAAGACTATAAACAGAATATGTGAAATCCATTTTTCATTCGAAATTACATCTCTAACATTTTTATTTTCTTGCTCAAACCTACCAACTCCACTAAGTGGACGCGAACAGGCGAAGTTAGATATATATAAGCTAACCTAGGTACCTAAACAGAATAACTCACTCCATCATAAAAAGCAGCTGGACTCGCTCTCGCTCGGCGAGCGTGAAGTACCGGCATTAGTTAAGTACCTCCATTCTTTTGTCCTCGTGAAGCGCTCGTGGCCCCGCGGTCTCAGTGTTCGGTAAACTATCACTGAGTTACGCAACTTTCAGTACGGCTGGTCGTCGGATGGGTGACCACTTTGTGACATTTACATTTGCGAGCGATTCCGTGCTTTGGAAGGCACGTTAAGCCGTTGGTCCCGGTTGCCAGTAAAATAGCCGTCGTTTAGCCTGGTTGAAGGCTTTATGGGCGACTTAAAAATTTCAACAGAAGGTAGCCACAACCTGCGTTTATCTATTTCAACACGGCAATGGGCTCACCACCTTTTACGTGGGACCGTAATCCACACGGTGAAAAGTGGGCATATAATATGCCTCTGCCACCACTTCGGGGATAAGGCGTGATGGATATTTTATTATATTATTCTTTCGTCCTACGGAGTTGGAGTTGATGTTTTTTTAAGCAGGCATGATTTATTGCGATTTAGTAAGTGTTGGTCTCAAGTTCACCTAAACACGGGAGTGCACCGTAGGTTTACTAACAGTAGCGGATACCTTCCATGTTTTTTTGTTTCGACGCACTGAAATGGTGCAGTTGCATCAGGTGATGTGGTATAGATTAAAGTTTAATGTCGTATGATTATTACAGGTCTGTACGAGAGTATTATGGCGACGATGCCGTAGGATACGTCCAAGTCCAAAAAAATGGAAATGTGTGCATAGTAAAGGCAAGAATAACACCGGAGCATAAAGTAAAAAGTAAAGGTTATAGCTGCACTCTCAAATGTGATGAAAATAATAAAACTATACTTGATGTTGCATGCCATGATTGTACTGCACAAAAAGTAGGTTGCAAACATAGTGTAGCTTTCCTTATGTGGATACACAGACGCAGTGAAGAACCGTCTCCTACTGAACAAAAATGTTACTGGGCCAAACCAAAGCTGGTCACAGTGGGCACAACCATAAAATTTATAAAAGCCAAAGATATCGGTTCCAGCGCTGCAGACATTCATGGTAAAGCTAATGTAAAAAGTGAACATTTTTTTAACGAACTGGTGCAAAACTTACAGTTAAATTTTATTAAGACTCAGCTAACAAGTTACGTTTCACAGAACCTGACTTTTACTTTGTTTGACCTTAAAAAATTATAATTGCATAGTTTGATAAATGATTATAAAAAAGAAGGTAAGGACAACAAAACAAACACCAGAAAAGTGTTCAAAAATAGAACAAGAAACTCTATCTCAAGCTCAGTCTCCTTTATGGCATGAGATGCGATATTGCAGAATAACCGCATCAAAAGTACACGACGCCGCCCATTGCAAAACCCCTTGATGGTTAATTAGTTGAGCAATTATTCGGTGCAACCATACCAGAAACTCCCGCAATGCGAAGAGGCAAAGTACTCGAACCTGATGTCAGAGCAGAAGTAGCGAAATTAAGAAAAACTAAGTTTAAGTAAGTTATCGAGAATGGTGGGCTCTTTTTGAAAAATGATTGGCCTATTTTAGGTCCATCGCCTGATGGCTTAACACAAGAATATGTTATAGAAATAAAATGTCCCATGACCACACTAGGCAAAGAAGGCTTTATTAAAACTAATCGTCTCACAAACAAATCGAAAGGTCAGATCCAGCTGCAAATGTTTTTTTTGCAACAAAATTAAAGGGCTTTTCTGTGTTACTGATGAAAATTTTGGAGCTTACAAATAGAAATATTTGAAGAAGATTTTGATGAAATCTACTGCAAAGATCTTTTGGAAAAGTCAACAAGTTTTTGGGAGCACTCAGTCTTTGCTAGATTGGTCAAAACTTGGGTATTTATAAGGATTTAAAATTAAACCATTGGCTTAAAACACTGTTTTATTTAAACTTGGTTTCTGAATAAGCACTCTTGAAGATTAATTACTCAACAAGCACATGTCACATGTCTAATATTCTAACATAATCAATGTCAACACATGCATGAGGTGCAATAATTTCAAACACCCTTAAACGCCCTATAGTTCTCTCGACGTGTACTCGAAAGGCTGCTATTCTTTTAGTTTCTTGAGCAACCTTAGGTATTGTTTCTTTAAAATTTCTGGCTACAGTAGATTCTGAAACTCCAAAGTGAACAGCAAGAACGGAATTCGGTTCTCGACATTTCAGTTTTTTCAAGCTCAGTAACACATCCATCAGGGGCCTCGAAATATTTTCACTCAAATAGTCTAAACAGAAATACACTTGCGATGGTAATCCGAGAAAAAGCTTTGGTTCTCCAGATATAGACATTAAAGTTCCTTTTTGCATGTGTTTCTTAAATAACTCAGTTTCTACTTGTCGTTTCATTTCAGAGGCGTCAGTATTTACACTGAATTCACTTAGACTGGCAGAAACAGATGAGGTATTAGAGTAAGATGTGAAGCTATCATGCACTGGGTACTGATGATGTTTTTTTTGTTTCACCTTTTTTATTTTAAGAGTTTGATCGGAGTCAGTATTTATGCCTTTGCTTCGAACTTTTGGCTTTATATTAACTTGCACTGCGAGTGATTTATATTTAGGATAATTTTGTAGATTTGCCGCATTATCTTCTTCAAGTGGGTTTATAACCTCTGTAACATTGGAATCAAAATCAATAGTTTCACACGCCACGAACTCTTCTCGTGTTATTAGGATTTCATGACCAACTTCCGGATGAAGCACTCTTTCAAAGTACTCTATCTGCTGTCTTTTTTTATATCCAGTCCGTTCTACTGTGGCATTTTCCTTTCTTTGGCAGTCAAATTTATGCGGCAGAACTCCTTTTTTTAGTCTTAGTTGACCACCCGTCAATCGGTACCTTATATAATTATCCATGTCATTTTCGACCGGTAAAAAGTAAAAACAGATAAAAAATTGTGTAATTTACTTCAAAATAATAATGTTACTTACTGAGAAAATCAGATCCAAAAGATACTAGAGCAAAGAAATAAAAAAAATCTAATCATTAGGGTTATTTGCGTCCACCACCCGGTTTGCGTCCGCTCCTCAATTACAGTGGGAAATAACCATACCGAATCAATAACAAAAATGAACAGAATTTCAATGAAATCTGAGATATGTGGTATGTATATGCATATAAATAAAATCTTTGTGAGCGTTACCACCATTGCGTAGAAAATATTCTAAAATCTTTTATGTATCATACAAGATTTTAGAATATTTTCTATGCATGCGGCAGTACGATATTTTGCAAAAAAATTAGTGAGCAGCAGCGCGTTTCACTGGAAGGTTTTAATGGCTTTATTTTAAATTCCGGTTAAATTATTGTTTTTAAATCTTTACTATTAACCAAATAATAAAGTAATGATGTTTGTGTTCAAATTTTATTTGATTGAACAGTTAAAATAACGCTCAACGCGAACTGCACCACTAAATTTATGCATAAGCCACATTGCATCCGCAATGGACGCATCTGGTCTATCTAATTCTAACTAGGATGGTTTTCATTATATGACAAATCAAGGCATACATTACTGGTTTTATATTGATTCCGTCAATATTTTGTAATGGCCTCTTTGCGACCACTACAACGATAAAATAAATAGATATAAATGTCGAAAATCATACTTGGACGCAAACTGTACCTATAGTTGAGACCTTAGAAAAGATTGAGTCCACATTTTAGTCACACACAAAAAGTGCCTTCTCCAGATCCACAAAAGCACAGATTTACTGTGATCTTGTGGATCTGTTCTACTCCTTCCGGGATCTGTAAGACATCGCAGCTTTTACGCTTAGTCCCTGTCAACAATAATCCCTAAAATCTCTAATTTTTTTAAAAGATTAATTCCCGTTTTCACCATCAATCCCTAAACCATTCCCTATATAGGTATCCCCTAAGCTAAGTGATCCCCTAAACCGACCGTTTACCTAAGTTCGTTTTCACCGTGTTAAGGTACCCTTTGTTAAGGACAACTTTGTTATGTGACGTTTCTTTATTGTTGCTGGTGTCGTTTCGTCGATTCGATTTGTGTTTCTTTCTTCATCAAATATTATACAAACTACAATGACTGAGAAACGTAAAAGAGGACAATTTTTTTCTCTCGAAAAAAAAAAGGACAAATTAATAAAGATTTTACTAACCTACAAGGATACTATTTTAAATAAGAAGACCGATGAATACAGTCTATACAACCTATGACATTTGGGAAGCGAGCAATTCTAAAAAACTTTTCTTTCACATAGTTTTGTTCTGCATGTGTGTTAGGAAGCTTAATAAATTCTTGTCGTAAAGTAACAATGGCTTCAGAAACTCTTTTTATGATCCTGCTACATGTCGCAACACTGATGCCACCCATATCTGCCACAGCCATTAACTGGTTACCTGTAGCATAAAATCTTAACAAAATAAGAAAGTGGTCAATAACATACCTATGTACATAACGTACACTATTAAAATTGTATCTTCCATTTAAAGTAGCTCGATGCGAGTTACCAATGACAGAGAGAAGTGGACTTTTTTGAGGAGGCCTTCACCCGAAGACGGGTTCTTGCAGTTTAAATTTTACCAATATTTTATTCAATATTAATGGGAATGAAGTATCCAAGTTTTAATAATTGGTAGTTATGCATAAAATGTAACCAATTTCCATAATATAGTTAGACAAATATTTAAAAAATATAACTAATATTTACAAATTACAAAATTCGTATCTATATTACAAGTGATGTTTTATTTTATCTAATAAAAATAACACACTCGCCTTGGATAACCACATGGAAAAATCTTTGTCGTCATATTTAGTGAAATAATCATGTCTTTCACGATAATTATGTGGCCGGTTTAATAAACTAGTGTTTAAAAAGGGTTTCCACTGTCTCTATTGCGTCGAAATCTTCGAAAAAGTCATTTAATTCGGTTTCCATTGTAGCTTACAATCAGCTTCTTTATATTTATAACTGTCACTTAACATTTAGGGGACCGGAAATTGTGTCCCTATCTTAAAGGAGTCCCTAGAAATTAGGTGTCCCCTAGTGACAGTGAAGTGACACCTAAAAGTCACGGGTTAAGGGGAAAACGGGCATAAGATACTTATTTCTTATATTTATCTCTTCAAAGTTGGTGGACGCGAACTGGTCTACAGGTCCAATCTGGATTTTATGAACGCAAAATGGGTAAATCATATGTTTTGGCTAGTCTATTTATTTATTAATATATCAAACGGTTTGTCTTAAACTGTATAGTAAATTTAACAAAACTATAAACAGAACATGTGAAATCCACGAAATATTCGTTCGATTCGTTTGATTTCGATTCGAAATTACTACTCTAACATTTTTATTTTCTTGCTCAAACCTACCAACTCCACTAAGTGGACGCGAACAGGCGAAGTTACCCTACCTATTGTTGATAGGTATTGGTTATCGTAGGTAAAATACGGTTGTCTCCCGGACTACTTATATCCCTACTTTGATGATTGTTAATTGTTATAAACCCACACGTTTATTTTAGGGCTGAGACAATATGACATAAAAGGATTAAGTTTCAGGTCTTTCTTCTATCTATCAATAAAATAGGTAATATTTCATAATACGAGGATAAGTATAAAACTTACGTTGAAATGATCTTCGCAACAGTAATGAGTACTTTTGCTTGATAAAGGATCTCTCTTCATAGCACACCACCACTTCTTTCTAGCTTTTAGGTCCGTTGGAACACGAAAAAATAGTTTGTCCGGCGTACTACTAGTTGTACTCTTGCACTTTGGCACGATACAATATTTGTAAGACATTTTTGGAGGCTATTGACGTCACCATACACAACAATAAATTTAGAACAAAGCGACTAGCCAGGACAAGCACAGCTACAAAACTGCGCGGGAACGGGATACGGAATTTACCTACAAAACTGTAGAGGACGCATGGCGGCAGCGCGGGGCGAGCCGGGTTTGTGTCGGATGACGTCACGCGCTCGCGGCTCGTGCTCTGGGCCGTTTTTTGAACTGCTGCAGTAAAATCGCTGTATCTTCGTCATTTCTTATCCGATTTGAATATTTTTTTCACAGTATGTCATGGTTTTATTACTGTTATCAAACTACATACTTAATAAAAAACGTGACTGATCCTCGTTGTGTAAACGATTTAAGCATATTATCATTTACTATTTGCTTCTTACCCAAGTACGTCTCTATTATACGTGGGTAACACTGAAAATGTTTAGAAAATAAAAAAGGGCTTAATCTAGAAAGTTGCTAATACTTTTATTGTTTTTCGAAGTAATCTCCGTTCCTCTCTACACATCGTCGCATTCGATGGAACCACTCAAAAAAGCTGTGAGCCCATTCTTCCTTAGGGAAAGCGTAGAAAGCGTACGAAAATGCCATAGAAGAGACCTTCTATGGCATTTTCGTACGCTTTCACCGCATCTTCAGGGCTCGTAAAGCGAATACCTCGAAGTTTATCTTTAGTTCTTGGGAATAAATGAAAGTCGCAGGGCGCCAGGTCGCGACTGTATGGCGGATGACTCAATATCTCGACACCTGCCATAGTCAAATATTATATATAACAGTCCGTTTTGCGGAGTGCGCTGAAGCATTGTCGTGGTGAAGAAGGATCCTGCTTCGAGGGCGCTGCTGTAGATTTTTTTCCAAGACAACAGGCAAAAGGCGATTGACATAATGAAAGTCATAATAAATCATTGACCGAAAATTTTCTCGCGTTAAGTTCATTTTCACGTTTAACAAGAGTTTTACATTTGCCGCCAATTCACAAAAACAAATGACAAATGAATGCAATATATTAAATTAGGTTACCAAAGAGTTCTATAATTGAAATACAAAAAAAGTTTTATTAGCAATATTTTTTTCTGGCCAGTTGTAAACATTTTTAGTGTTACCTATGTATCTTGTTTTGAACTTTGATTATTACACAGAAATAAGAACTCGTGATTAAATACACTGTCATCAAACAACAGTCCTCATCGACAGTACACTGCTAGATTTTTTTTTTGTATGGGCGTACCCATTCAGAGGGGGCAGCTGCCTCCCCCTGGATTCAATTTTATTTATTTGTATAGTAGATTCGAACGTAACTGTATAAATTAAAACAGATAGGCTCATCAGTCACGCCCCCAATACGGTGGTGGAGGCATATTATATACATTTTACTGTAAGCATTTTTCTCCCAGGTCGTGAACTCATTGCCGTGTTTAAATAGACAGACACAGTTTGTGACTACCTGCTGTTGATTTTTTAAATAAGACCTTCAACTAGGCTAACGACTGCCATGTTACTGCTTAACGGCTTAACGTATCTTCCGAAGCACGGAAACACGGAAATACCACAAAGCGGTCACCCATCCGTAACCAGCCATAGCGACAGTTGCTTAACGCAGTGATCGTTTTCAGAACACTGAGTTAGCGGGACTTCGAGCGCTTTATGTTCATCTTAGGAAAATAGGATTTGCCCCCCCCCCCCCCCCCCCCGGCCCAGAACCTGAATACGCCCATGATTGCTACAATATAAAATGATAGTAACATAGCAGTCTTCTTTGATTGCCTCGGTGGCGCAGTGGTAATGCACGCGACTGCCGCGACTCAGTTCCCGGGTTCGATTTCCGGGTCGGATCCAATATTTGTGTGACCGACAAATGTTAGTTTCGGAGTTTGGGTGTTTCCTATGTATAATATGTATGTATTTAGAAATATATAAGTATGTATATCAGATGTCTAGATCCCTCTGGGACATATTTCCGAGGAGTTACCCGGGGCGTCCGGCAATAGACAGTTAGGCGGGGACTGTGTGGTTTTAGCCGGTTCGAGTCCGGCATGACATCCGAGGGAATTTCCACACAATTAAAAAAAAAAATATCTAGATCCCATAACACAAGCTTATATTAGCTTACATTGGGCTAGACGGCGCTGTGTAAAAAAAATGTCCCACAATATTGATTATTTATTTAGTCATGAAGCCTAGACCTAAATGGGCGACATGAAAAAATTCAACAGGAGGTTGACACAAACTGCGCCTGTTCTTTTTGACACGGCAAATGAGTGAGGAAAGATTGACGAAGAATATATATTGTTCAAAAGTAGAGGGTAGAAGGAGTCAGGGTAGGCCGATACATGGGAAATATCCATACAGTGAAAAGTCGGCATATAATATGCCTCTGCCTACCTGTTCGGGAATAAAGGCGTGACGTATGTGTGTATATTTATGTAATTAGTCTAATACAAGGTATTACATAATTATATTAGGTAGAAACCAACTTATTTCCAAATCGAAACCTACATCGAAATGATCTTCACAGCAATATCTTGTAGCTTGGGTAGATTGTGGAGTTTTAGTATTTTTTTTTACAACGGAATACCACTTTTATCGAAAAAAAAATTTTTCTGGCATTTTAATTGTAGTATTTTTACATTCCGCCACTATCAATATTTATACATACTTAAAATTGGGATATAGACACAAATCGGACGCTTAAAGGCCATTACTTTGCCCGTTGACCTTGAAGATTTGATCCCTGTACTAGTATTTGTTTTTTGGCGCCCCCTACCGACCAACGACCGTACTACAAGAAAAACGAACTGAAGATTATACAGGAACACAATGTCGCAGAGTTGTCATCGTTTTTGCCTATTTCATTTGCTCTCTGAGAGGTCTAATAAATTTTGTTCGTCTGGTTTTTGTAGTCTTGTCTTTTTCTAGTCTATTATAGTTTATATTTTATATTTATTTGTCTACATCATAATTTATTTTTAACTACACGATGCAATATGCCTGCTTACATAGCTTTCATTCTAATAAATGATACATAATAAAGGTCTGATGATAACCAGGTAAGTGGATATTGGTTCTCAGTAACGGAAATAGTTAGGATGACCTAGCTTTCAAAATTTATCTAATTGAGCACTGGTGCCACTACATGGTACATTCTGAAGGTCTGATTATGACCAGGTAAGTGCTTATTGGTTCTCAGTAACAGAAATAGTAAGGATGACCTAGCTTTCAACATTTATCTAATTGAGCACTGGTGATACTACATGGTACATTCTGAAGGTCTGATGATGACCAGGTAAGTGCTTATTGGTTCTCAGTAACAGAAATAGTAAGGATGACCTAGCTTTCAACATTTATCTAATTGAGCACTGGTGATACTACATGGTACATTCTGAAGGTCTGATGATGACCAGGTAAGTGCTTATTGGTTCTCAGTAACAGAAATAGTAAGAATGACCTAGCTTTCAACATTTATCTAATTGAGCACTGGCGATACTACATGGTACATTCTGAAGGTTTGATGATGACTAGGTAAGTGGATATTGGTTCTCAGTAACAGAAATAGTAAGGATGACCTAGCTTTCAACATTTATCTAATTGAGCACTGGTGATACTACATGGTACATTCTGAAGGTCTGATGATGACCAGGTAAGTGGATATTGGTTCTCAGTAACAGAAATAGTAAGGATGACCTAGCTTTCAACATTTATCTAATTGAGCACTGGTGATACTACATGGTACATTCTGAAGCTCTGATGATGACCAGGTAAGAGGACATTGGTTCTCAGTAACGGAAATAGTAAGGATGAGCTAGCTTTCAACATTTATCTAATTGAGCACTAGTGCTACTACATGATACATTCTGAAGGTCTGATGATGACCAGGTAAGTGCTTATTGGTTGTCAGTAACGGAAATAGTTAGGATGACCTAGCTTTCAACATTTATCTAATTGAGCACTCGTGATACTACATGGTACACTCTGAAGGTCTGATGATGACCAGGTAAGTGGATATTGGGTCTCAGTAACGGAAATAATTAGGATGACCTAGCTTTCAACATTTATCTAATTGAGCACTGGTGATACTACATGGTACATTCTGAAGGTCTGATGATGACCAAGTAAGAGGATATTGGTTCTCAGTAACGGAAATAATTAGGATCACCTAGCTTTTAACATTTATCTAATTGAGCACTGGTGCCACTACATAGTACATTCTGAAGGTCTGATGATGACCAGGTAAGTGGATATTGGTTCTCAGTAACGGAAATAATTAGGACGACCTAGCTTTCAACACTTATCTAATTGAGCACTGGTGATACTACATGGTACATTCTGAAGGTCTGATGATGACCAGGTAATTGCTTATTAGTTCTCAGTAACAGAAATAGTAAGGATGACCTAGCTTTCAACATTTATCTAATTGAGCACAGGTGATACTACATGGTACATTCTGAAGGTTTGATGATGACTAGGTAAGTGGATATTGGTTCTCAGTAACGGAAATAGTGAGGATGACCTAGCTTTCAACATTTATCTAATTGAGCACTAGTGCTACTACATGATACATTCTGAAGGTCTGATGAAGACCAGGTAAGTGCTTATTGAATCTCAGTAACAGAAATAGTTAGGATTATTTTCAAAATAAACAATAAGCTATAAATAATCACCTTTATTTTCTTTATCACTGTCAAGCAATTATTACAATTGTATATATTTTTTTTTTAATAAATAAATATGGTGAAAATTTATTTTTAATAAATAAACATACTTATATATTTCTAAATACATACATATTATAGATAAATAACACCCAGACACAGAATAAATCATCGTGCTCATCACACAAAGTTTTATCCAGGGTGGGAATCGAACCTTCTTGCGTAGCAGTCGGATGCACTCCCACCGCGCCACAGAGGCAGTCAAATAATTATTAATTAATTAATTGTATTAATTAATTAAATATTAATTAATTGTATAATAATGACAAAATCTCAAACTCCTCCCGTTAAAAGTCACTGAAATTTAAATATCGTGAACAGGTCGGTTGGTCATTTATTGGGATAAGTGTTGGTGAAGGTGGTGCATGTAGGCTTTCTTCTTGAAGTACGCACATATTTTCGTCTTCTGTTTTTTGTAAGTTATGCCTATGCCTTTTTCCGGTCTTCCTTGTTCTTTATTGCCTGTAAAATATATGGCGGATTTCTAATTGCCATATTTCGACTGTGCCGCAGGTCCAAAAGTTCCGGCAAAATACTATTTAAATAAAATGTACATAATTTTATTTTCATTTTATGTTCAAAAAAATCATCGTCTCTAATTATGGTTTCTGTTTTCAGAGGCTTTGACTCATTAAACCATACTCCAAATAAACATTTTGCTTTCCGAGTCACAGGCAATTGCCCTTGAACTTGGTAATACCAATTGTGGGTTTTGCCTGCAAAATGCCCGAGTTATCTTTAACCCAAAAATTAACTTTTTTTTGAGCTATGGCTTCGTCTAGTCCTATCTTGTGCGCTGAGATGGGACATTTTACCTCTACTATCGCGTCTTCTCCAATAAGCCCATCTGGAGTAGCTCCTAAATAGGGAATTTCGGGATCTATATAAAGTCCGCATGGTCTAATTTCAACATCGTTTTGTATAGATAGCTGATCCAGCGCTTTTTTTTCGTGTTCTCTTCCATGCTGTATAGACGCAGCATCTATATTTATTTTGTAGAGCAGTTGTTTGACTAGGCTGGCGCAACTAGTATCAGGCCTCATTATAATAACTCTTCCAAAGTTTGAAGCCGTCAACAAGGAGCGCCGGAGTTCAAGCCATTCGCTTGACTCGCTCTGCAAAATTGTTTGTCTTTCAATATGTCTTCTTTCTTTCTCACTTTTATCCAAGATGGATAGAAAATTCTCCTTCATTTGTTCTAGCATCGCATCACTCACATCGGGCCTTATAGTTTGTTCTCCATAATCTTTATTTACGACACCGTGTGTTTGTCGTTTTTTGTAATATATATGTTTTAACAAATTTCTTTTTCTGCGATACTTGTTATCTAAGGTGCTCATTTTGCCCTTAGGACTTTGCCCGACAATTGTTTTATACAATATGGAAACAGGTATTCTTTTAGTATTAAAATTAACTGCAGGCGCTGAACATCGAGTTTGGTATCCACGCCTGCACGAATAATTCACTCTTTTACCTCCCACAACTTTGGCTACCACGCTATGAAAACTTTCCACGATGTTACTGTCAACGTCATGGACAAGACTTCTGGAATGCCCCGCAATTGTATTAATAAAAAAACAAAATTAGAGTAGTTCTTTTTGTAAGACCTCTTACTCCAGCATCCGTCTACAACCACATCTATAATAGGTATCCCATCTTTGCTGACGTTACCTTTTTATAAAGCAATTCTTTTTTCTTCTTCAGCAGCATCATTCATGGATTTGCTAAGTGCTTTGTCCCAGGCATTGGAAGCAATGTCGTGGCGTTTTTGCTATACAGGTTCAGACATCACGGGCAAGTCAAATGCTGATAACAGTTCCTCTAATTGCGAATACCCTATACTAACTGAAACGGCGCCTGCGACCGCTGCTGTATTAATATCTAAGTCGCCAGTGACATTACACAGAGAAAACTTCTCTTTACACATCAAACATTCTACTGTAAGCTTAGAAGCAAGTCCAACACGTTTCTGTCCTATAAGTTTCAAACTTTGTATACCACAGTTAAAAGCACCATGGCCGCCTATTTCTTGTATTTTATTGCCGCCTATTACTTGAAAAGAAGTAAACTATATCTATAATTCGTCTCCCAGATATATTTTTTGTTTCTGCTTGTGATTCTTGTTCTTATATAATCAAATCTGGTAAATCTTCTTCATCTTCTTCAACCTAAAACAAAAAAATTAACAATACAGTGTCAAATTAAATTAGCCAGGGAAACTATCGAACATATACCGCAGTGTAAGCAAACACAATAAGTTACCGGCATAATTTGCTCTGCCCCCTCATTAACTGCCATACTAGACAGATCGTGTGTATCTGTTAATGGCTGAAGTTCCTGATTTTGTGATTCGGAGTTTTGATGGTTTCTTAATTGCCTGAAAAATAATAACTTAAATGAGCTAAAGTAATATTTTTTGCTAATACAGTTTGGTGATAATAGCCATATTTACACCGCAAAAAACTAAAAGGTATTTTAACTAGGTTTTTTTTAAACAAGATTATTTTTCCGGTGACCTTAGTTTCCATGACCTCTTTCAAATGGATCCAAACACGCTGGTTCTACGTAGCGCCGTAACTGAGATCCTATACCCACCTTCGTAGTCCACCATCAGGTAGGTGACATCATCAGTCACCAAGGTCTCCATGAGACCTTTCAAATGAGTCATATCACGATGGTTCTACATAGTGCCATCACTGAGATCGTATACCCACCTTTGTAGTCCACCATCAGGTAGCTGACATCATTAGTCACCAAGGTCTCCATGAGACCTTTCGAATGAGGCTAAACACGCTGGTTCTACGTAGCACCGTCACTGAGATCATATACCCACTATCGTAGTCCATCATCAGGTAGGTGACATCATCAGTCATCAAGGTCTCCATGAGACCTTTCAAATGAGTACAATCACGATGGTTCTACGTAGTGCCGTCACTGAGATCCTATACCCACCTTCGTAATCCACCATCAGGTAGGTGACATTATTAGTCACCAAGGCCTCCATGAGACCTTTCGAATGAGTCCAAACACGCTGGTTCTACGTAGCGTCGGCACTGGGTTCGTATACCCACCTTCGTAGTCCACCATCAGGTAGGTGACATCATCAGTCACCAAGGTCTCCATCCTCCGTCATTCGAAATTCTCAAGATAGCTTAAAACGATAAAAAATAAACACAATAGAAATAATGTACTCAATAGGGTAGGTACTTACCAATAGTTTTGGAGAGCTCGGCCACGCTTCACCTTACTTTTATTCTTATATTTAGGCATAGTCAGGCTTACTCTATGATCGGTTGAAAAAACAAAACGAAATTACAAACTACTTTAAATATATTTACAAACTTAATTACTAATGCTGTTTTACGAAATTTGTTTTAAAATTACAAGTAACCAAACAACACACTATGCGCCTTATAGCTGCCGACGCCAACGGTGAATTAATGGCGGCGACCGTCACATTGACGTCACAGCAGCCACGTGCGCCACTCGATCGATGACCTTTGCTTAGAGCGTTAAAGGGGCCCATTCACTATCCTGAATGGCAGTCCACAGCATTGCACTGCTTGCGCACAAGTACTTTTCTTTCCACTCTGGTGTCGGTGCTGTGCACAAGAAAATAGCAAGTTTTTTTGTTGTTCGATGAAAATATTAATACTGGTCCAGTGCGAGTCCAACTCGTGCGTCGAGTTTTACGGACCTACCCGTTATACCACCATGTGAAGAATTGAATATATTGTTAGAAATAAAATGAAGTTTGCACTAGCAATACCGGAGACAGCGTATATAAAGAGAGTCACTTCTGCCTATTCTCTGTCGATTGTCGTAGCGTGCAGAAACTCGGCCGATTATTGTCACGTAGTTTGCAATGCAATTTTCAAATAGAAGTCTTAAAATTAGCAATCTACGTTATTATTTATACATACATACATACATATAGTCACGCCTGTCTCCCATCGGGGTAGGCAGAGACTATGGCTTTCCACTTGCTACGATCCTGGCATACAACTTTCGCTTCTTCCACTTTCATAAGTGTTTTCATACACACACGCCGGTTAAGGGTATTCTTGACCTGACCTTTTTCCAAAATGTCTACTATTTGATTGACATATGTACGTCGAGGTCGCCCCTTACCAGTTTGCCCATTCACTCTCTTCTGATAAATCTGTTTCGTTAGTCTACTTTCATCCATCCTTTCCACGTGTCCGAACCATCTAAGCATAGCTTTTTCTATCTTAGGCACTACTTTTTCTACCATACCGCAATGTTCCCTTATCACACTGTGCCTTTCTTTGTCCATCAATTTCACTCCAGCATTAATTTTACTTCTATGCTTCTTCTGCCACACCCAACTTTCACTGCCATACATGAGTGTAGGAACAAGTACTCCTCTATGCACAGCCAGTCTTGCCTTCTCAGACACGTTCTGACTGCTCATAAAGGCGTGCATGGCTCTATTCACTTGATTTCCAGCCAAAACTCTTCGTTCAATGTCACAATCACACTTTCCATCTCTCACAAATTTTGAACCTAAATATACAAATTCTTTCACCTGTTCCACTCGTTTTTCCTTTCCTTACTTTCCTCTCTTTCAAAAACCATTACTTTAGTCTTATTTACATTCACTTTCATTCCTTTGCTTTTTAGTGTATCATGTATAATGTTCACCATCAACTGCAACTCCTCCGCCGATGAAGCCAGTATTACCTGGTCATCAGCGTTATAGGAGGCATTTGACAGTCAGTTCATTCATTTTTAAACCATACGCACTCTCTTGCAGTTCTTTCAAACAACTGTCCATGTATAGGTTAAACAGCGCCGGTGACGCTACACAACCCTGTCTCACACCTTTTTCTAAAAAAATAAAAAAAATAAAAATTTCTTACACCTTTTTCAATATGAAAAAAGTCTGTGCAAGCTCCGTTGATCCTGACACAAGCACTGGAGCCATCATAGAGAGATTTCAGTGCTCGTATCAAGTGACTGCTTACTCCATACTTGGCCAGTGTTGTCCATAGTTCATGCCTCACCACTCGGTCATAGGTCTTTTCCAAGTCTACAAATATGCAATAGACCTTTTGACATTTTGCCAAAAATTTTTCGGCTATGCATCGTAAGGAAAAGACCTGATCCGTGCATCCTCTTCCTTTCATAAATCCTGCTTGTACATCCCACATTTTCCCTTCAGTTTCATTCATCACTCTTTTTATCAAAACTTTTGCATACAATTTGCCGACGATGCTGAGCAAGCTTATGCCGCGGTAGTTTTTGCACTCTTGCTGTGACCCTTTTCCTTTGTAAAGCTGCACGATGACAGCCTTGCACCAATCTCCTGGCACGCTGCCACTCCTCCAGCAAATATTAAAAAGGCGGTACAGCTGGCAAGCTACCACTCCATGTCCCGCTTTCAGCATCTCGACAGAAATCCTATCAAATCCAGCAGCCTTACCCAATTTCATACTACTCAATGCTTCCACAATTTCTTCCATACTTATGATGCTTTCATTGCTTAGTTCATTCCTTTCCCAAGAACTCGTTTGTGTTTCCATATCCTCTTTTTCATATAAGCTTTCAAAATAATCTTTCCATCTTTTTAGCACACATTCTTCTCCTTTTAGAAAACTGCCATCCTGGTTTCTGATATTACTGAGTTTTGATGATGTTTGTTGACCCCTCACAGATTTTATAGATTTCCAAAAGAATTTTATAGTCTGCTGGAAATTATCAGATAACCTACTATTAAATTTATCCCTATCATTCTCTTTCTCTCTTTGTATAACTTCTTTTGCAACTCTTTTATATTAATTCTTTGCCGTTTTTACATCCTCATCCGTTGCCCTCTGCATTCTTTGATTCACCTTTGAAGTCAGTCAGTCCAACCATGTCTTCTTCTTGTCGGACAATGCTTTCACGACTTCTGCACACATTCTCTTCACCTTCCATCCTTGGCTTCTTTTATTTACCCCACACACTTCCACCGCAACTTCCACTAGACCTTCCTTAAGCGTCTTCCATAATTCTTCAATCTCACATAGTTCATCTAAATTTTTAAATTTCTTGCTAAATTTACTCACGAATCCTTCTTTTATGCTCATCTCTTGCAAATTTTCGACTTTTATGCGCTCTAGTACACTTACAGGTTCACACACACGATGCCGCCACCGTTGAAACAGACCTCTTACTCGGCTGATAACCAAGAAGTGATCTGTATCAATCCCGGCACCGCGGTATGACCGGGTGTCTAAGACTTTCTTTCTTAGTCTTGCATCTACAATCACAAAATCAATCATACTTCTCTGGTTTCTCTCTTGTCTAGTATACAAATGAATCTGTTTATAGTAAAATACGGTGTTAGTTACCACAAGATTCCTCTCCAAACATACTTCAAGCAAACTCTCACCATTTTCATTCACCGGTTCGTCACCAAACTTGCCCAATACACTTTCATATCCATCACGCTTCACTCCAACCCAACCATTAAAATCACCTAACATTACAATTCTCTCGTTCCGTTTGCATTTACTCAGAATATCGCTCACACTCTCCCAAAATGCCTGTCTCTCACTTTGGTCTCTTGAAGATCGGCGCCACCGCGCATCTTGCGGAGCACAAACGCCCAAAACAAAGATGCGGGTAAGTCCAACCTTCAACCTCAACCAAAGGAGTCTTGGGCTCCCACATTCATAGTCAGTCACACATTCATTCATTCTCGCTGACAGTAGAACACCGACACCCTGGCTCGCTGTATTGGTTGTGGCTACACCTGACCAGTAGGCTGTATAGGGTTCAAGTGTAGTGGTGTTACATCCTTTCCTCTTTGTTTCATTCACACAAAACATCAAGTCGTCTTGCTCGCATCATCTCGCATACCTCATCAATTTTGTCTTTCATTCCTCCTCTAACATTCAATGTAGCAAAGTGGCTATCCCCAGCCCACTTTCCGCCTCGATGGGAGACGAGACGTGACAGGTTGCGATCCACATCGCCACCATTCCGGATTTTTAAATTTTTTTAATATCCATTGCGTTCCCACGAGTGGCAAGGGAAATTCAAAGTCCGCCTAGACAGAGCCCCGCTTGTCTAGGTAAGGCTAGCCTTATTCTGGGGTCGCCCGGTCCCAGGGCAGTCAGGCACGTTACGACTAGGCTCGCCCCTAGCCACGCAGCTCATCGGCACGGCAACCTTGGCTTGGCGGAAAAAGGATGGGAAGAGGATAAGGCAGGAAAAGGATTAGAGGGTAGGAAAAAGGATGAGATAGGAAAGGGGCTAGGATAGAGTAATTTTGTCTAAACCTTCTGTATTCCAAACCTAAAAAATATCCAGCAGCCAGGACAGTTGTTACACGCTTTTTTATATCTGCAGTCCGAGCAGTATTATTTATAAGAATATCACAATTCGAAACATTCAATATTACTCTTGATTCGATTCGCAATACGATTTGATTCGACTCGCAATGAATTTTTTTTACACAACGTCCTCTAGCCCAATTTAAGCTTATATTAGCTTAAATTGGCTTAGCAAAAGAATTTTTGCAAATAAAAACACCAAAGCTCGTAATCGCGTGAAGCTCGTAATTTTTGCTAATGAGTAACTCATGAAATAAAAACGAATTTAATGAATATTCTTTATATCTGATTACACTAAAGTGAAACGTGAAGTGTGTAGAATGGAAGAAGATTTTCTAAAAGGTCAGTCGGGCAATCTGCCAACATTGGATAGAACTTAAACATAACTGAAAACTTTAATTTAGTACCTATTACCTCTTTATCGAAATCAGCCTCAGAATCGGTAATGCCTGTTTCATCTAATACATTGTAGTAATCACTGAGAGTATTTGCTGATATCAAAGATTCTTCAAAACTGGAAGTCGATGAATTATTATGAAGCGGATTTTTTTTTGTGTTGTATTGTTTTTTATTCGGAGATGTCATACGAAAATGTTTAGTATAGGTCTCAGTACTTTTGATTGTTCCTTAAATTTACTTGCTGTTTGTGTGTTTTGTATTTAAAATATCTTTAGTGGTATTTCTTAGATTTTCATCTCTTGTCGCATCTTTTAAGGGGTCATTCCCAATATATTGGACTCGAGGAATGGAATTTGAACCTACAAAAAACATTTTATCAAAAAAAATTTTTATTCATTTGAAGAAGTTGTCAGTGTTTCAATATTAACTATTTTTAAAACAGAGCGCTTATGTTTTTCAACTGTTTGTTTGTGACGCGCAAACTTATGAGGCACTACGCCTTTCTTGAGTTTAAGTTTACCCCCAACTCCACACACAATTAGCGGAACATAAAAATAAATGCAGAAGTTGAAAGATTGTGATATGGGTGTGAATTTGGGTGACTTTAAAGTAAACTGTCTGCTGTACGCTGATGATGCAGTGCTCATGGCCTCATCAGAAGCCGACCTTCAGGCATTAGTCACTAATATGAAAGAGGAGTGTGAAAGTAAGGGTCTTCGCTTGAATGCAAGTAAAACTAAGGTTCTAGTATTTGAAAGAGATGACGTAAGAACCAAATGCGAGATTAGAGTAAACCAAGAACGGCTAGAGCAAGTGAATGAAATTGTGTATTTAGGGAGTATGTTTAGCGCGGATGGAAGATGTGATTCGGATGTAGAACGGCGAGTAGCTGCCGGTAACAAGGTTAACGGTGCTTTGTCCCAGTTAGTAAAACGACAAAGCATCGTAAAAGAAGCACGACTGGCGATTCATAACGCAGTGCTAGTGCCAACTTTGCTTTACGGTAGCGAAACCTGGGTATGTCAGCAGATGCATGAAAGTAAATTGAATGCAAATGAGATGCGATCACTTCAAAAATTGTTCGGCGTTACTTTGGCCGACCGAATACGTAACGAAGTGATACGCAATATGGCAGGTTTGAATGAAAGTGTCAGCATTAAGCTGGAAAAGGGAGTGCTCCGTTGGTTTGGACACGTCCAACGAATGAGTGAGGAACGATTGACGAAGAATATATATTGTGCGAAAGTAGAGGGTAGAAGAAGTCAGGGTAGGCCGAGACTTACATATGAAGACCACGTGAGCAGATTGCTCAAAAACCGAAAGGTCAAAAGGACTCGGATACCCAGACGTGCGTGTAGGAAGCGATTGATGAATCTTGAAGAAGCGAAAGAAGTATGCATGGATCGCGAAGACTGGCGATCTGTCCTCTCTGAGTACCCCGTAAGGGATACAGCGTGAAGATAGATAGATAGTTAGTTAAAAATAAAATAAATATCCATCACGCCTTATCCCCGAAGGGGTGGCAGAGGCATATTATATGCCCACTTTTCACCTAGTGGATTACTGTCAAAAAAAAAAAAAAAGTTAGTTAAAAAAATGCTAAATATTTTGATGTGTAAGTATTTTCAGTGATGAGTGTAGAATCCTTTTAAATCAAATTGATGGACGTCAAAGATTATGGAGACGTGAAGGGGAACGATACAATCAGTAAAATTTTGAAACTACGGTAGCATACGGTGGAGGGTCCACAATGGTTTCGGGGGGGGGGGGGGGGGGAATATGTTTGGGAGCTCGCACGGACTTAGTGGTGTTCGATAGAGGGAGTCTGACTGCTGATCGATACATAAGGGAGGTTCTTGAAGAAAACGTGGAACCTTTTGCCCTCTTTATCGGTGACGGCTTTGTGTTGATGCAAGATAATCGCAGTAATGGAGTGGCCAGCAAGGTCACCAGACATAAATCCGATTGAACATGTCTAGGACTTACTAAAACGTGGGGTGAAATCCAGAATACCCGCTCCTGTGACTTTGGATGAACTGCGAAATGCCATATTGGAGGAATGGCAGACACTTTCCCACGAAACGATAGACATGATTCTTAGCATGCCAAGAAGGGTAGAAACTTTGATACGGGCACGTGGAAAAAATAGTCGATACTGATTTATCCTTTATTTCAATGAAAAATAAAATGTATAATAGTTTTTTTAATTTTTTTAATTCACCATGAAAATTCAAGAATGTATTTTTTCCGTAATGTTTATTTTTCTCAATTAAATTGCACCAAATAAAGTACCTTTTAATATTAAAATATGGCATTTTATTTATGACAGCGAATGGCGTATATTGGTTTTTAAAATAAATATTTAGCATTTTTTTTATGTTCCACTAATTGTGCCGGTGTGTGTATTTTACACTTAAGATAGTTCCATGTCATTTTCCACCTAAAACAAAAAAAACGTTTAAAAATAATGTTTACCACTAAAACAAAGGAGTTTGATACGGGCGGAGAGTTTGATAGGTAAGAAAATGTTTTATTATTGTATTATCTTGCGGCCCGCCAATACAGTCGGTTTAGATGCACTACATTGCATTGCTTATTAAAAAAAAACCGTTTTAACGCTAGAGTGCCCTCGCGGTATATGCGCGGGAAATGCTCGAATGGCAGGCGCTTAGGTACTAAACATTATTTATAGGCCAATTATTTTTACCTTTTATTCCATTTTTTATACCAACAGAGATTACGAAAAAAATTGTTAGTTAACAATTGAATAACTTTATGAAAAATAGTAATTCAATTTTTTTTCTACGGGGATCGTTTCTTTCAAGTGTGAAGAAGATATTATTTTTATTTTTAAAATCACGTTTTATGTTATTAAAAAAAGATTTTATTTGTTGAACTCTCTTTAGTGGCGGTGCGCGCATGTCGTAACTGCATCGTGGAGCCCTATTTTCAACGACAAATTAAAATTATTAATAATAGAGATATAATTAAGCTTTAAGCTTTTTTTCAAAATTCCTTAAATATTAATATTTTACGAGTTATTAACGTAAAACTAAAATATATTTCTTTATCTTATTTTGTTAATAATAATTGTATTTTTTTACCTGCACCAAAATCCTTCTAAAACCTTTTTCTATAGGTGATTCCGAATCGAATGAGCTATCGCTCATAGTTTTAGGACCTTTATTTCAATTTTTCACGTTTTTGAGCTTATTGACTAGACTATTAAGTGCAAAAATTGTAGTATCTTATACACAATGGTTGTGTTAACGTGCTATTGTGACAGACAGTGATATATTGGAGTGAAATACTATTTTACATCACGCCGCGCAAATTCCACTGAAAAACTCAATAGGTCTTCTACCACGTTAATGAGACAAGGACACAGGACCTAGGACTGTATTCGACATCGACAAAGGACTGAAAAGCACTAAATTAAAAGAATTGGAAGATTTCAATACTAAAGACAAGGCTGTATGTAATATATTCCTTTGCGTGCCCAAGACAGGCAAAACTAAATAACCACAATCGACCTTGAGCTTGTCAACTCAAGTGAAGTTGGACTAATCTGTGGTTGGACTAGTCAACCAGCATTTCTGACATTTGGCGGGAAGTGACAAGTGCGGACGCTTGCTTTATATTATTTTCTAAAACTAGTGCATTTATCTTGTTTTATATTTTATAGTGGTGGTTTCTTCGACATAAAAGTTGTGTTAACGTGCTATAGTGAAAGACAATGATATATATGCAGTGAAATGCTATTTTCTCTCTTGCCGCGAAACGTCCACTGACAACCTTAGTATAAGAATCACCATTATACTGAGGGCAACGACCAGGACGTAGCCTGAGGACACGACATCGACTGGACAGGACTAATTAGAAGATAAGATTGAAGAAATATGATATAAAAAATAAGATTTGGCTGGTTACTAAGGTCTTAGTAACCAGGCCATTAAATAATTAATAAAAAAAAAACCAGCATTTCCATATTTTACTTGTTTATTAAAACCTTTGATAGCTCAGTTGGTAGAGCGAAGTACTGTAGATGTTACTTATTTATTATATTCTTTGAACACACGGTGAAATGTGCGCGTATAATATGCCTATGCCATCGCTTCGGGGATAAAAGCGTGATTAATAAACAAAAAGGATAAACCTATTATTATATTAACAAATACTTACATTGAAATGTTCTTCACAGCAATGTGCTGTGCTTTTTGGGCTCATTGAATCAACTCTTTTAACGGCCGTCAACCACTTTTTCCTAATGTTTGGGTCCAAAGGCACACAAAAAAAGAGTTTATCAGGTGTTTTAACCGTTGAATTGAAGCAGTAAGGCACAATGCAGTATTTCCTTACTTGACTTATTTCCATTTTTTATCACAGATAACTTTATTATTTTGAGTTATACTGCGCAACGTGCGTAGTGCGAACGAGAGCGAGAGCGCGACTGCCGATTCTGCCGAATCGGGCGAATGGGCAAGGCAGTGACGTCTTCGGCTAGGTAACGCACGCCCGCGGGCCGCGTCGTTAAAACCTTTGGGCCAGAAATACGCACTTTGAACGTAAATACTTCAGCCATTTTTTAAGATATGAAAAAAGTGAAGAAGTGAAGTGAAAGTGCAGGTACCTACCTAGTTGTTGTCGTATTATTTTTTTGAAGATTTATTTGGCATGAAAAGTAAAAAATGTTTGTCAGACCCATACGGGTGATGGTGATGTTCGATTTGACGCAGTAATAGATTTGAAAATGTGCTAAAATTCTTATACCTATTTAATAATTATCAAAAGACCTTGATATGCGAGAAGGATAATTCTGAAGGCCAATGTATGTTGTGTTCTCGATTCTCGTACCGAATTTCAACTGCTTATTTATGTTATGGGCATTTCACTGGCCTGTAGATGCGTGCGTTTGTGTGAGTGAGCCGATTCGCACGTTTGTATGGAGTTTCCTGTCGATGTCTTCAATGTGAGGCCTGTAGATGCGTGCCGCTTCTGTGTGAGTGAGCTGTTTCTCACATTCGCATGGAGTTTCCTATAGTTCGGTCAGTCGCGGTCATCGCGGTTGTGTTGTCGCGTCGTCGCAGTATTCACGTTTCGTGTCAGTGTTTATACGGTTAACACACGACCGGATTTGATCCGACCAGACCGCGGATTTGATTACAGCACTTGTGCGACATTGTTCTATTTGCTGATGATACGTCACTTATTTTTAAAGTTGATCGCACGCTTAGTAATTTTATAGGCGTAAATAGTTCACTTGCCCAAGTTGTAGATTGGTTTACGACCAATAATTTGCTACTAAACGCTAAGAAGACAAAATGTATCAGATTCAGCATGCCTAATGTCAGGAATTGCGGTACAAATATAACATTGAACAGTGATACCCTTAATCTTGTAGAATCAACTGTATTTTTGGGGATCACTTTAGATAGCAAACTGCAGTGGAATGCCCAAATAACGTGTCTTGCAGGTAAACTCAGCTCGGCAGCCTTTGCCGTTAGTAAAGTCAGGCAGCTTACTGATGTGGCAACTGCCAGGCTGGTATACTTTAGTTATTTTCATAGTGTCATGTCTTACGGCATTTTGCTGTGGGGCAAAGCAGCTGATCTACAAGTAATGTTTGTACTCCAGAAGAGAGCTATACGTGCAATATAAAAATTGAGTGCTAGAGTGTCTCTTAGAGAAAAATTTAAAGAAATTGGCATTTTAACGGTTGCATCACAGTATATATTTGCAAATATTATGTTAGTTAAACAGAACATACATTTATACAATAGACACAGTGACATACATTCGATAAATACTAGAAATAAGCATAAATTAATTGAAACGCATCATCGTTTACAAAAGGTTCACGACTCTTTTGCAGGAATTGGCGTACGACTATATAATAAAATTCCTTTAAACATTATGAACCTGCCGTTACATAAATTTAAGGCGGAAATTAAGACGCACCTCTTGAAAAGGGCCTATTACACAACTAATGATTATTTGAACGATAAAAATAAATGGAAATGAGTTGCTTGCTCTTCGCTTGAGCTATTTAGGATTCGAATGAATCTTGTGATATGCCTTGAATCTGCATATATATGTTGTATTTTTACATCTCTACATTATTAATAATTTGAAACGTCTGACAATTAAAGGTTTCTAAATTGACTGCGTTTAGTCCCGGTATACAATGTAATTTGAGTTTGTTATTGTGTGAGCACCATGTAGACTTATCTATTTCTTTGAAATTGACATGATAGTTGCTGTGCAGTTTTTGAGTATGTCATGCTCGCGTAAGTGTCCTGGCAGTGGTGGCGTATGTATCGGGTCGCCTTATTCCCTATAATACGGTTGAGTAGGGCGATAGCTGATATAATGCGTCATACCCGTGAACGGGTGCCGTCTGTTGGGACTGGTCAGCTCATAGCTGTTATGGCAATTCTTAAAATTAATCTTATTTATATTTAAGGTAAACTTAAGTTTAGTCGACTGTTCTCACATAAATCCAAAGGAACAATGTAAGTGTAATTTTAATGTTGTAAGCCATTCCTACATTTTAAAATGGCATCCATTGACTTTCTTGCCAGATTCTTCTTCTTCAAGAGTAGGCTGCCCTTAGAACCGGCAACTATAATCGCTCTAATTTTGATATGATTTAAACACAACATTGATTTTGTTTTTTTGTTTGTATATATTCATTACTATATAATTGGTCAAATATCATGTTAATCAAACTAATGTAATTACTGGCGTTTAGAAAAGAGTGGCCATGAGTTTTATTGCCAGGTTCTTCCTCAGGCTCTACCTATTGCTTTGCGAATCTGGCAGTAAATGTAAATGTAGAAGCAATATTCTTGACGTTCATAAGTGTTACTTTGTGACCTAAATGAATAAAGATTTATTATCATTATCATTTGCCGCCCGACCAAATCTTACCGTCTGGAAAGCAGTCCGGCGGACATAATTATTATCAATTGAGTCCGCCTCGATCCGCATCGGATATGATCAATGTTGTCGTTCTAGCTACTTATTTCCCCAGATTAAATTTAATTTTTCTCCAAATAGACACTTTTTCATAATTTTTTTCACAATGTTGCCATCTTAGTTAGTTTGTCAAAAATGTCCCCAGTACCGATTTTACCTTTCCCCAAAATAAAAACCTTTTCATACATTTTTTGCCAGAAAGCAAAAAGAGCTACGTTAATACATAACGTAGTGTTTATTTACTCTATGTAGAGGAATACTATGCATACCAGTTATCTACATAGATAAGTAAAATTGAAATGTGTGTGTGTAATTTCAAATTTGCAGCTTTTCACTAAATGCATATAAAATAATATACTTTATTAGAAACGTTTCATTTCCGCAAAAGTTCCTTAAAAAAAATAATTTTAACCTAGAATAGGGAAAAAGCCCCTAATCTGAACACCCTGTCTGGTCGTCTGGTCGTCCGGTGCGGTCTGATCCGGTCGTCTGTTGCGAAACAGATTTGGTCAGCAGACTCGGCGGATCAAATCTGTCGAGGTCCGGCAGACCAAATCCGGTCGTGTGTGATGAAAGGTTGTCGTCCAATTTCCGGGATAATGCCAAGCTCTTCTGGAAAGAGGTAGGCAAGACCCGGAGTTGTTCGGCAATCTGCAGTATGAATAAAGTGCTTAGTGTTAACAATGACGTCCTAACAGACCAAAGTGACGTCCTGCAGAGATGGAGTGAATATTATGGAAAGATGTATGCAAGAAAAGACAGAGATGCCACATCGGGAAGTGGAGCTCACTTCGATGCTCCGGATCCCGATGTCATTGAAGTCATTAGTATGAAAGAAATAGAACAAGCGATAAGAAGTATGAAATGTGGTAAGGCTGCGGGAAAAGACAGAGTTACTGCTGAGATGATCAAGTACGGTGGGTCGCGTGTCTGGGACACACTATGTCTGTTATGCAACTTGTGCTGGCGGACAGGTGAGGTCCCGGATGACTGGCGAGTAGCAGTTGTAGTACCTATTTACAAAGGGAAAGGCTCGCGCCTAAACTGCTCCAGCTACAGGGCGATCAGCTTGGTCAGCTTAGCTAGTAAGGTGTATGCAAAGGTTATAACGGCACGAATGCAAGAAAAGTCTGAAAGGTATTTATGGGAGGCTCATTGCGGATTCCGACGTGGAAGAGGTTGCATGGATCAAGTGTTTTCTCTCCGCATGGTCGCGGAAAAGTTTCTGGCTCTTAGCCAGAAGGTTTTCTGCGCTTTTGTGGATCTAGAGAAAGCATTTGATAACGTTGTGAGAGAAACGCTGTGGGACTTGCTGCCAGGATATGGTGTGGACGGCTCGCTACTGCGGGCAATACAGTCGCTTTATAGGGACTGTAAGGCTTGCGTGCGAGTAGGGGGGGATGTGTCACCTCTTTTTGATGTCTGTACAGGCGTCAAACAGGGATGTGTCATGTCCGCCTGGCTGTTCATAGTGTATCTGGACAGTTGCCTGCAGAAGTTGAAAGATTTTAATATGGGTGTGAATTTGGGTGACTTTACAGTAAACTGTCTGCTGTACGCTGATGATGCGGTGCTCATGGCCTCATCAGAAGCCGACCTACAGGCATTAGTCACTAATATGAAAGAGGGGTGTGAAAGTAAGGGTCTCCGCTTGAATGCAAGTAAAACTAAGGTTCTAGTATTTGAAAGAGGTGACGTAAGAACTAAATGCGAGATTAGGGTAAACCAGGAACGTCTAGAGCAAGTGAATGAAATTGTGTATTTAGGAAGTATGTTTAGCGCGGATGGAAGATGTGATTCGGATGTAGAACGGCGAGTAGCTGCCGGAAACAAAGTTAACGGTGCTTTGTTCCAGTTAGTAAAGCGACAAAGCATCGTAAAAGAAGCACGAATGGCGATTCATAACGCAGTGCTAGTGCCAACTTTGCTTTACGGTAGTGAAACCTGGGTATGTCAGCAGATGCATGAAAGTAAATTGAATGCTGTGGAGATGCGATCACTTCGAAAATTGTGCGGCGTTACCTTGGCCGACCGAATACGTAACGAAGTAATACGCAAAATGGCAGGTTTAAATGAAAGTGTCAGCGTTAAGCTGGAAAAGGGCGTGCTCCGTTGGTTTGGACACGTCCAACGAATGAGTGAGGAACGATTGACGAAAAATATATATTGTTTAAAAGTAGAGGGTGGAAGGAGTCAGGGAAGGCCGAGACTTACATATGAAGACCACGTGAGCAGATTGCTCAAAAACGGAAAGGTCAAAAGTACTCTGATACCCAGACGTACGTGTATGAAGCGATTGATGAATCTCGAAGAAGCGAAAGAAGTATGCATGGATCGCGAAGCCTGGCGATCTGTCCTCTCTGACTACCCCGTCAGGGATACAGCATGAAGATAGTTAGTTAGTTGGTGGCGCTTAGGCTATTCTAATGCAACAACTTCTGAAGTATTCGCTTTTTAACAACAAAAAGCCGAATGTAATCGAAATACTTGTTGATGAGTTACTTACAACTGAATAATATACACGCGGGCGAAACTTCTTGAACTGAATATCCTGTGCGAGACATTTCCTGAATTAATATATACCTACTTTATATCCCGGAAAAACATCTTTTCCCGCGAGAATACCTTTTTGTGTACTATACTTCATGGGAGCGGAGCCGCGGGCAACAACTTTTGGTTGGTAATGTTCCATCTATATGCTAATTTTCGTCAAAATGTGATTATATAACAAACTTCCAAATAATATAGAAATCTTTACAAACTTTCACATTGATAAATTTTAATGAAATTAGTTTGCTAAATTTCTCATAAATTTTTAATAAAGTGGAAAAAGACAATTCGGTTCGAGACAGGGATTGAACCTGTGACCTTTGCCTAACCAGGGTCATACTCTTAAAATGACGATTAAAAATATGGTGGAGAATTTAAACTTGATTCGATACGGTTCGGGTAGTTCAGGTGGCTCGAACATTGCCCTGGTTAGGCAAAGGTCACAGGTTCAAACTTTCACATGTTTAATATTAATAAGATTACATTCCCGTGGATATACCGGCAATCTTTCTTGGTGCTCATCTAACATAGGTACGTAAAGAATACGTTCACCAACTTTTAGGTTGTGTATGGTTTTACCCAAGTAGTTCCAATTCCCGAGGGATTACCGGGTATTTCTTTCTTGGTGCAGATTCGAAGTAGATACCTTAGAAATACTTTATCGAAATTTCAGGTTAGACTTAAAGTATACTATACTAAGTATAACAATCTGCCATAAAACTGTATATCCCTTTTATACTTCCTTAGGGGTATAATTTTGCCAAATCCCTTCTTAGGCGGTACGTAAGTACATGCTACTAACTTTGAAAATAACAATCTGCCATAAAACTGTATATCCCTTTTATACTTCCTTAGGGGTATAATTTTGCCAAATCCCTTCTTAGGCGGCATTTACTTGTTAATAGGAATCCACATGCGAAGTTTGGACTTCATAGCAACGTTAGCTGCATAGATTTCGCGATCAATGAGTCAGTACAAGTCCTGTTTTTTCCCCTTATAGTTAAAATTTTGTGAAATCACGATACACATGCACATTTATTTATAAACAGAAACAGGTGTTCATGTTACTAACTTTGGAAATGACAATCTTTCATACAACTGTTGTAGAATTTCGCAAAACCTTTCTTAGGTAGCATTTCGTGTTAAAAAGAGCCCCCATTCGCAGTTTGAGCTTCGTACCTTTTTAGTTTTATAGGTTTCGTACCTTTTTAGTTTTATAGGTTTCGTGATCAATGAGTCAGTTATAACAGCTCCTGTTTTACCTCCTTAAATACTTTTTGTTCTATGGAGGTGTTAATTAGAGTATGTGTAAATTTGAGATTCATGGGTCGGACAGAACAGTTATTAGTAGTCTAAACTATGAGGTGGATATTTAGACTGTGGTCTAAAGGGCGATTGTGAGATGGATATTTAGACTGTGGTCTGAAGGAAAATTGTGAGTGGGACATTTAGACGGTTGTCTAAAAGGCGAGGTGGCCATTGGGCGGTGGTGATATTTGTTGTTCAAAAGGCGAGGTGGCCATTTGAACTGTGTTGACAAAGTTGTCTAAAAGATGAGGTGGCCATATAGGTGATGTGGCGTGTACTGTCTAATGAGCGAGATGATTCATTATGACAGTTGTGACAGACAAATGATGTGTATTGTCTAATGAGCGATGTGATTCATTATGATAATATGACGGACCTAACAAGTCATGTGTATTGTCTAATGAGTGAAGTGATTCATTATGACAATGAAGACTGACAAACCTATGTATATTGTCTGATTGGTGAGGTGATTAATTATAACAATTGTGACTGACAAGTGGTGTAGATATTGTCTAATGAACGAGGGATTCATTACGACAATTATGACTGACAAATGGTGTAGATATTGTCTAATGAGGGAGTGATTCATTACAACAATTATGACTGACAAATAGTGTAGGTATTGTCTAATGAGCTAGTGTTTCATTATGACAATTATGACTGAGAAGTGTAACAGCTGTAATCCGTGTAACAGAGTGTTCTTCACAAACTGCCTAATTTTGCATTTCTTTGGTAAATAAATATTTGCTATCAGTTGTTATTGAACTATTTTAAATCATATGAACGGTATGCTTGTTTGTTACCTTAGATGTATAAAGAAAATTGGTAATGCCACTAAGCACGCACTGACTTTATTATCAGGAGTGGCCGAACGGTTATAAACGGGTTTTGTTTATGTTTATACCAAATTAGCTCATTTTGCATCACACGAGGACGTGTGAAAGGTCAGGACGGCCGTGTCGGATGAAGGGTTTAGTTGCTTAGGCAACACAATAATCTAGTAATGTGATTGGTCGAAAGCGTATTTGTACTAAAGTTAATAGTTTGTTTTAGATATCATAATATTCACAAGTAATATCTTGTTAAATCTTCATTTAATTAGAATTGATTTATCAACTACCAATATTGTATAAAATCCCTCTCTAAAATTAATGGCTTAAAAAGAACATGATGAGGAATGACACATGTAATATTCTTAATTAAGTTATAGCGGTTTCTTAATACTGAAAGGTCTATGTTAATTCCTAATTCTATTTAATTCGATTTATCACACATTTATATCGTGTAAATACTTTGTTTACTTTAAATAGTAGTATAACATGTCACGAGTTGAAGGCAATGTCTTGAGTGGAGTCGTGGCGCCACCTGTAATGAAATGGCGGGAATGCAACACGTTCGATGGGTCGATCGAAGTCATGTCGTAGTTAGGATGGCGGTAAAGCGGAGACGACGCGGATAGTGAGCTTGTGACATGTTGATATAGTGATAAAGTAATGGTGAAAGTTAAATCAGTACCACGAACCCACTGCTCGTGTATTGTTGCAGTTATTTATTAAATCGGTATCCTGTAAATTACATCTCGAAGATTAAAATAATGGAATGAAAGCGTAAGGTGTTTTGAGTTTCACGGGTAAACTCAAAACACCTTACGCCCACAAAACCTGATACCTTTGAAGAGGTTGTTGAATATCAGGTCATTCTCCGACATATAGATATGTTTAAGCCTATAAACAATATATATAAATGACCGAATGTTTTTTATTATTGTTATTGTTCTTAGTCTTTTATTGCTCAGTTGACCAACATGTCTACCTACTGTTGTGTATGACCACTTTCCCTCGACTACTTTCCCGTAATGAACACCATTGAATTGTGTTGTAAATTTACTATAAGCTGTGAACCACCTTTAAATAAATAAATAAATGATTTATGCATTTATGTGCGTCGTCATTTTGGTTTGAAACTTTTATTTTTTGTGGAAAACTATGCATGGATTGCTATATAGGTCTGACAAATATTTTTTACTTAAAATGCCAAATAAATACGCGAAAAACGGTGCTTTTACTTTTTTTATATTTCAAAAAATGGCTGAAATGTTTACGATCAAAGTTCGTATAACGCGGGTGACCGCATGATACGTCACAACCCTGCTCATTCAACAGTCGCGCTCTCGTTCGCACCCGAACGCCGCGTCGCAGTCTGTGCGAGGTTGTGACGTCATAATGGGCGCGTCTAATCTCGAAAATTCAAAAAAGAAACTTCTCGTCGTTATAACTTCGGAAATACTGCGTGTATTGAAGTGAATGAAAACTAATGTAATGTACAAGAGCTACGTTTCAATTTTAGCTGTATATTTGACAGTAATATTTTGACCCTTTTGTGTTCTCCATTATCCTATTTCCTTGAGGAGGTCGGAGAGGGATGGAAATTAAGGCCAGCTTCTATAAGAATATCGGGCGGTCATGGAGGCCGATATCCTTGGCCGAAGACAAGTCTGCGAATAGCTAAAACTACTTATCTGTATAAATAAATAACGAGTTTATACAAAATTATTGCTTTTTTTAGTTTAACAAAATGTAAAAGGCATTTTAGATCAAATTTGTTAATGCAATTAAAAAAATCATTAAACAGACATTTAACTTAGTAACGCTTGCAGGTTCTGCACTGCAGAGTTCGTTTCTTGCAACTCTATTTCTAAAGGATCTATTTTTGTATCTGTTCCTGTAGGACCTGGTCCTGTAGGATCTTTTCCTATAGGATCTGATCCTAGAGGATCTGCAATTGGTGGAGGTTGTAGTGTTGATGTCACTGCCCCGATGGACCTGAAAATATTATAATTACTAAATACATACAGATTATACATAAAAAACCTCGTGGCCCCGCTGACTCAGTGTTCTGTAAACAATCACTGCGTTTAGCAACATTCGCTAGAGGTGGTCCTTGGATGGGTGACCTCTTAGTGGACTTTACATTTGCGAGGGTTCCGTGCTTCGGAAGGCATGTTAAGCCGATGGTCCCGGTTGCCATTAACATGGAGTATGTATGTTCGGGATAGTACCTTGTTGATGTATAGCCTTCCTAGATAAATGGGCTATCCAAAACAAAAATAATTTTTCAATTCGGATCAGTAGTTCCTGAAATTAGCGAGTTTAAACAAATAAACTCTTCTGCTTTATATATTAGTACTAGATGACTCTCACACGGCTTCGCCCGTAGCATATTTCGAACTCCCATCGCACCTATTTAGTCCCGTCGCGAAAATTTTCCCGATTTGTCGTCATTTATGACTACTCCGCTTTCTAGGTAGTAGCGTGAAGATATATAGCCTATCTTTCAAGTTGGATCAAACTGTACACGGTGTGCAAATTTGATTAAAATCGGTTAAGTAGTTTAGGGAGTCCATCGCGGACAAACAACGTGACACGTAATTTATATATATTAAGATAGATAAAAGATGTGCTGGTTACTTACTCGGACACATCCATATCGACAGGTTCCAACTTCACATCAGGAGTCCATTGTTGGCTGTAACAAATTTCAATAAATAAATATTTTGAGAAATGTTATTTTCACAGCAGCGCTATCCCAGGGAAGAATTCTGTCAAATAGTTCATTGTAGACGGCGCCAAATGTTTGTTACAAAGCAACTGTCAATCTTCATACTATTTCCTTAGATATACCCGTTTTAAATTATTTATTAAAGAATGTGTCGCTGTGTGACTTAAAATGTGGTTCTTTTTTCCTTTTTTACTATTCCTCCTATATTTCAACGACTCGCCAGGTAGAATACATGTTGCAAAGCTTTTTCCACCACAAAAGAGAAACTTAGAGCAAAAACAAATCGCAAGACGAAGCAGATTGAAAGCTTTGCTATGGAATTTTACGTTTTCTGTGTAACAACGCCCAAGTTTTGCGTTTGTTTCCCCATTAGCACATAAATAATTGTTTGGAAATTGTATCAGAGACTTTAGCAATATCAAATAGGCTTCAATATTGCCACCGTGGTAGTTATTATTGTAAGTTATGCCTTAGAAAGGAATATACTGCAGAAACCCCTATACCAGTTTTTATAATACTAGCTCATCAATCAAGCCTTATCTCCGAAGCAGTGACAGAGGCATATTATACGCCTACATGCGACAGGAATACACACGGGAGACGTGTGTATTCCTGTCGCACGTAATAGATGGTAAGCCCATTGTCGGTTGTTGCTGCCTGCTGTAATTTTTTTTAAAGCTGACCTGTTATTCCTTTGCTTAGCCCGTTTAAAAAAAACCAACTCTTTAGCTTTATAATATTAGTATAGTTAATATCTCACCTTGTAGATGGCACTGCAACAGCTGTAACTGAAGGCGCCATCCCAAATTCAGTTAATGTAACGTCAGTCTCACAGAACTCTTCATCAATAATGTGATCTATTCCGAGGTCATTGTATCCATCATCAAAAAATTCTACTTTCAATGTTTCTATCACGGGTTCTATCACTGGAGTCACACCACTATTCCCACCGCTGCCAACACTATTTTCATTATTCACACCGCTGCCAACATTATTTTTATTATTCACACCACTGACATTATTTTCATTATTCACACTGCTAACAACATTATTTTTATTATTCACAAAACTGACAACATTATTATCACTGTTAACACTTTTTGGAACATTTTCGTTTTGACTGGCAGCTTTTTCTTTTGCTTCCCTCAACATTTTATTTCTTATATGTTGAGCTGTTCTTTTAGCAAGCAGTTCTTTCTGCTCTTTAAGCTGGAGTTCAGCTTCTTTTTGTAATCTCTCACGTTGTTCCTTCTGTTCTTTGAGAATTTTTTCCACTATCTTCTCTGTGAAGCCAGTGGCTATAGAAGTGCGCTTTAGGATGTTTGTTAGAGGACTCAGATCACATTTGTCACAGATTTGAGTCTTCAAGAACTCATACTCTCTCTCTAAATAATCGTAGACTCTTGTTACTACCTGATGGACCTGAGAAATGTAACTAATATTAGTATAGAAATATTATAAACTGGATTATATCCAAAAATAAAAATCCGCTGCAGGACATAGGCCTTCCCCAACCATTTCAAGAAGATGATAGGCTGATTTATCAAGTAAGGGGGGTGCACCATCAATATCTACGCAGCCCAAATAACCTCACCTGCTAGCGGTGCACCAGCTGACTAATGGACGAGCCAATGACACAGTCATCTTTATAGGTGGGAGGTCAGACAGCAGTCGCTCATTAAAATGTCGAAAAACAAAAGCCAAACGGTAGCTGCTCCTAGCAACCACAATATTTTGAAACATACAATTTACATAAAGTACAATATTTTGAAAGTTCTTTCCTGTCTATTTTTTTCTGGCTAATTATTGAGAACGCTGGACCTATTTAAATGAGACATTCACTGACAGATAGCTGAAGTCATAAGGAGTAAATCAGGGATATACGCGTATGAAACTGCAATGCGTTCGCTAGTTAATTAAAATGACTCACTCGATTTCGTTCAAACTCCACTGCCAGACTGGATTTCTCCTGCTGTTTCTTTGGAGCACCTGGCTGTAAATTAAAAAAAAAACAGCGAATATTACAATTTGCCTCTGCATCGGTTACTGGATTTTATCAATCACGCCTTATCCCCGAAGGCATTAAAATAATTTTAATTTTAAATTAAATATTTAATATCTAAAATTGTTCATTTACTATGACGTCATCAGTGGCATGCAATTGTAAGGCCATTGCCTCATTAATATACAAGTAGCCATCATAATTTGGCTAAAATATGAGGCATAAAGATTTAATGTAAGTTTGTTTAATTTTTACTCTAGATTTTTTGCATGACGAAAATTATTTTTTTTTTGACAGACAGACATGGTGGTAAGCCCACCATTTCTATCTGTCAAAAACAGATCTGTCATGACAGTTTATTATCTGTAAACGAAATAGAGATATTATTTCTTTATGTACTCACTAGTTGACGCCCTCGGCTTCGCCCGCGTAGAGAAGTTTTCCCGTTTCCCACGGGAACTTGTTCCCGGGATAAAAAGTAGCCTATGTGTTATTCTGATGTATAAGCTTGTAATGTATCATTTTTTACTTACTTTTTTAATTAAATCTTTCATTATTCATTCTCTCAAATTATTTGCATGGCTATTATTTGTAGCATTCCTAGGCCTTTATATTTCGAAAGTTTTTAATGTTTGTTTACCTTTTGTAATTTTTAATGTCAGTTAATGACAAGCCTAGATTTTATTTTTAATTTATTGCTAGAGCTGCCAGTAGGTTAGGTTGTATAGATATTAGACTTTCTTATAAATTATATTCTAAAATTCTAAAATATGTTTAGAATCTAATGTTTAAATTTTGAAATGCTCTGTACAAGAAGGAAGCCGGGGCCGTCAAATCAGTCTACTTTTGGTGCTCACCTTGAGAGGAGGTGCTGGGAAGAAGTGCTGAGTGTGAGGGTTGTGCTCTCCAGAAATAGTGAAGTGATGGTCTGCAGTGTTGTGTGTTCTTAACCGGCTCTGTGAAAGACGCCGACCGCTCGTCAGTTTCAGCCCTCTACCTGCCTGAGTTCGCGACCAGCTTCTCCGAGGTCGGTGACGTAGAGGCCTTGAGGGGATTTGAGGCCCCCTTCTCAGCGACGTAGAGGCCTACTCGAGGCCCCCTCTTCCTAACAACGTGGAGGCCTACTCGAGGCCCCATCTTAGCGGCTGTACTTGAAGAATCAAGACCTAAATTTACTCCCGGCTTTCCTTGGTTTTATTTTCTTAACATTTTTATATTATATTAAATCAACTTTACCTTTTCTTTTTTTTCTTTTACTTTTCCTTTTAAGCCAGGACTCCTCCAGTCCTGGTGACAGTTTCCTCCTAAACTTTACTTTTTCCCCTCCCGGAAAGTAGTAACGTTACAGTTTGGCGCCCAACTTCTTATTAACCCCCCCCTTTTTTAATTATTTTCAGGTTCTCTAAATTCTAAAACAAACTTGCTCAAGTTATTTTTATTTGGTAAGCTTATATTTTCATCACCTCATCCACCTCAACCTTTACAATACTTCTTTACACTCTACTTATACATCACTATACTGCATCCCACACACTTGCACACCACGGCGGTTACCCAATGGTAATTGTCATCCATTCTTCGCTTGCAAGTGTTTTTAAAACCATTCGTGGTCATTTACAAGTTGGGGTTTGGATTCTCTACGACGTACTAAGGACAATATCCTATAGTCGTTATCACCTAGGCACATTATAACACTCTACTAATACATCATTATACTGCATCCCACACACTTGCACACCTCTGCGGTTACCCTCTGGTAATCGTACCCAGTCTTCGCTAGTGAGTGTTCTTAAAACCATTCGTGGTCTCTTACTAGTTGGGGGCTAAGACACTTCACGACGGCTGCAGGACAATATCCTGTGGTTGTTTATACAAAACTTAACATAAATTAACACTTTAAACATTATTTCATTTAGTTTGATTTGTTACTACGACAACATTGTTACCATGGTAACATGTGGTAATAAACTTGTTTAATATTTTAAAATCTTTACAAAATTTATAAAATTTATCTAATCCTTCTGGGAGATTAGCACGTTGAACTTTTCGCTTATCATGCTTTGATTTTGATCTGAAACATAAGAGAAACTGTCACCACTTTTTTTCACTTTGGAGTGGCTTAAGAGGAAAATGGCACGTTTTATATTTTGTTGAAAGTGTCGTTTTATATGTGCTGTGTTTTTATATAAATTGTTTAATCTTATTTTTTTTTTAAACTTTAATGTTTCAACGGTTTTTTTTTTCCTTGATATCTCTAAAAATATTTTTTACTTATCATTTAACATTAAGTTCATTGTAAATACTTCACAAGGTTTACTTTCTCCAAACACTTTTGGCATTTTTCCTTTCTGTTTTTTCTTTTTTCTTCATAGAGCGGTACACAACTCTTAAAATAAGCCATTGTGTATCGTTTTTAATACTTCAACTTAGCTTCTTGAAAAGGCAATTTTGCTTTTAACCTTGACTACTTTTCTTAAGCTGGAAAGCTTTATTTTTAATACTTGAACTACTTGAAACTTGAAGGTTTTTCTTAAGCAATTATGCTTTTAACCTTGACTACTTTTCTTAAGCTGGAAAGTTTTATTTTTTAATACTTGAACTACTTGAAACTTGAAGGCTTTTCTTAAGCAATTATGCTTTCAAACCTTGACTGCTTTTCTTAAGCTGGGAAAGCTTTGTAAATATTTCTTTTAATTTTAACGGGTTTTAAAAAAGGTGCGGGTTACGACACCTAATTTAAATAAATAAGCCATCGTAATTAAAAAAAAAAAATGTTTTTTTCCTTGTGGAGTATGTGTCATAGAATGTGAACCATATCCCTTAAGTATGTTAGTGATGTATGATTGAGGGAGTATGAAATGTGGGTTGATGAAAGGTGTATGAAAGAGCAAGGTTTTTCTTTTACAACATCGAAATTTTCTCAGTTATTAATTTTCAGGGGTTATCGGGTAATGTAATTTTTATCTTTTGTAAAACTTTCTGTACCACTGTAAATAGTCATATAGGTTAATTTTAGCTGGTCAATGCCTTCTTTCTTATAAACAAAATTTTTTCATTACAATCAAAAATTTTCCGGGGTTGTCGGGGAAATGTAATGTATCATTTTTTACTTACTTTTTTAATTAAATCTTTCATTATTCATTCTCTCAAATTATTTGCATGGCTATTATTTGTAGCATTCCTAGGCCTTTATATTTCGAAAGTTTTTAATGTTTGTTTACCTTTTGTAATTTTTAATGTCAGTTAATGACAAGCCTAGATTTTATTTTTAATTTATTGCTAGAGCTGCCAGTAGGTTAGGTTGTATAGATATTAGACTTTCTTATAAATTATATTCTTAAATTCTAAAATATGTTTAGAATCTAATGTTTAAATTTTGAAATGCTCTGTACAAGAAGGAAGCCGGGGCCGTCAAATCAGTCTACTTTTGGTGCTCACCTTGAGAGGAGGTGCTGGGAATAAGTGCTGAGTGTGAGGGTTGTGCTCTCCAGAAATAGTGAAGTGATGGTCTGCAGTGTTGTGTGTTCTTAACCGGCTCTGTGAAAGACGCCGACCGCTCGTCAGTTTCAGCCCTCTACCTGCCTGAGTTCGCGACCAGCTTCTCCGAGGTCGGTGACGTAGAGGCCTTGAGGGGATTTGAGGCCCCCTTCTCAGCGACGTAGAGGCCTACTCGAGGCCCCCTCTTCCTAACAACGTGGAGGCCTACTCGAGGCCCCATCTTAGCGGCTGTACTTGAAGAATCAAGACCTAAATTTACTCCCGGCTTTCCTTGGTTTTATTTTCTTAACATTTTTATATTATATTAAATCAACTTTACCTTTTCTTTTTTTTCTTTTACTTTTCCTTTTAAGCCAGGACTCCTCCAGTCCTGGTGACAGTTTCCTCCTAAACTTTACTTTTTCCCCTCCCGGAAAGTAGTAACGTTAAGCTATATTATTGTAAAGTTTTATTAAAATCCATTTAGTGGTTTTTACGTAAAAGAGTAACAAACATCCATTCTTACAAACTTTCGCTTTTATAATATTAGTAGGATAAAGTTAAAATGACATAATTGGCATTTATACCTTTTTATACAATGGCTTTTTTAAATATTCCTAGTCCTTCTATTTCAGAAAGCCTACAATATCTGAAAAAACCGATTGAAATCATTAAAATAGTTCATGGTCCAGCAATCGTTAACTTATAAACCATTATGAAAGCAACCTATTAAATATTTTACTGTAAATATTACAAATTTTGTAATAAGACCATATTTGAGTTTGTTTATAGGGATTGGAAGACTTGGATATTTTTGTTACAAATTAAAATGTAATAATCAACTGGACACCCATCTGAATACCTTATTTTGAAGATTTAGTTTAGGCGGTAGACAATAATGTATAAAAATAGGTACCTATCCAAAAATTTTGTGATTAGTTGCTTTAATTCCTTTTCGTTAGAACATTTTGATCGCTGTAATTATCATAGATGCTAACTTTGATGAAGATTTATGAAATTCATCTCAGAGTATATGTATAATTTTGAATAATACATAGACATATTGTCACGCCTTTATCCCCGATGGGGTAGACAGAGGCATAATAAACGCCCACGTTTCACCGTATGAACTTTTGTCCCATGTAACAGGTGGTGAGCCCTTTGCAGTGTTGAAATGGACAGGCGCAGGTTGTGGCGACCTGCTGTTAAATTATTTCAAGGCCTTCAACTTGGCTAACGACTGCCATATTACTGGCAACCGGGACCAACGGCTTAACGTGCCTTCCGAAGCACGGAAACGCTCGCAAATGTAAATGCCACAAAGTGGACACCGATCCGAGGACCAGCCGTAGTAAAAGTTGCTTAACGCCGTGATCGTTTGAACACTGATTCCGCGGGACCACGATCGCTTTTTTTTATTAATTTTCAGTAATGTTACAACAAAGTTTTATATATTTTTTTATTTTAACGTTAATACAATTTTATGTTCATGGTCCAATTGTAACATTCAACCAATTGCACTACAGGTTTTCAGTAGAAAGCAGGTATCCTTTCATGATAAGCTATAAAAAATTCAGTTCCTTTTTAACAATATATTCTATAAACAATGAATAATGTTTGGATATCCCCAAATACATCATTGGTTTATTTAAAAATCATATGTAACATAATAATTCTGGTTTTCGAAACATTATTACTAAAATAACATACTGTTGATTCTTCTATTTCCGATTTAGAACCAGTTAAATAAGAAGTAGCCGCTGAAGATGGTTCTTGTGAAGAGAGCTCATCAACCGAAGCAACATTTATACTAGGGTTCTGACTTTCATAGCCAGAACACGTGGTTGCATTATTTATCTGAAAAATAAGTTAATCAACTATTATTACTATACTTTTGTATCGAAACGGGATTTCACGTGGCACTATACAAAAAGGTATACTAACCGTAGTGCCGCGCGAAATCCCGTTCGATACAAAAGTATGTGTTCAATGCGTGTTAGTTTAAAACATCATCATCCTCTTGCCTTTGTCCCAATTTACTTGGGGTCAGCGCAGTATGTCTTAATTCCATACTGCAAAATTTTATGGCTTGGTTTTTATGATCAGCCGCCTGCCTGACACCAACCCTCCTTGCGAATGCCATCATTTGGTGGTTTGCCCACCTCCACACAGGTGCCTTTCTTAGCCTTTCAGTACTCTGAACCTTTACAAGGGGCAGGTTGCTTTTTCACAGGGGGAGGTTCTTCTTTGGTATTAGTAGTTCTTGTCTATACAATGCGTTGATGCAATACAGCATATCCCTGTCGTGTGTTAGTTTAAAACAAATTTATATTATTACTTTATCAGTCTTGTAAACTAACAACCTCCATGAACAGAGGGTGGTCTTTTCATTGTCTTTACAGGCAGACCGAAGATAACATGACGTGATAATTACACACACACTTCAAGTCCCAAGAAGTGAAAAAACAATTGAACTCAGTACCACCGTGGTAGTAATATTCTGCCGGGAGTCCTGAAGTATTCTCCCAAAGAGTCTTCTTCTTCATTAAATGTATTCCCAGTTGCGTCTAATTTTTATCTGGATTTGAAGCCTGTTTTCAATTTTTATTATGCTGCTAGGATCAACTATCATTATGCTTTTGAATTTTGTCATCATTCATCCCATCACTATAAAGGTGCCATTGTCATGTCCATTAGTTAGTAGGTGCACCAATAGCAGTTAAGGTTGTATAGGCACCAGAGCTCTTGGTGGGGTTTCTTACACCAAAACCAGGGCCTCAAAACACTAACAACTACTTTTTAAACTTTAAACATTAATATTTATGATATTTCGGGTCTTATTCGTGACATATATTATTAAGTACAAAGCCTACCTTATTCCCGACATTTCGATCGGATTACACCAGCCGTGGTCACGGGTGAAGAGTGGATTAAACATTAATAGCAAAAGTTGCTGGAGTTATTTACAATGAAAAGAGTACCTCAGATTTTATTGGTAAAGTAGAAGTGGAGCATCTCATACTTATTACTTCAGATATAACAGGCACTATAAACTCTTCATGTTTTCTTTTTGATGGCTTACTAGCGCTTGTATGTTTTACCAGTAACTTTTTTAATTCTGATGAACTTTCACATGTATCTGCTGCAATATTGCGCAGTGTAGCCGTACGTTTCATTCTAGGTTCTTGATTGGTTAATTTACACTGGTAATAATTGATAAAATCTTCCCGAGGCTAAAATAAAAACAAATAATTTTTATTATAGTGGCAGGAGCTGTCATCGGCAGCTGTCGTGCATATCAAGCTATAATGTACAAACTATAGTGGCAGGTCATGATATAGTTTAATACAAACAGACAAAAAGAAACTTAAGAAATATTACCTCCAAATGGTCTTCACAACAAAACATTGTGTAAACCTTGTAATATTCCGTATTTACTTGTCGACACCATTTCTCTCGTAAATCTTCTCGAATTCGAACAAATATTTTATTTGGGCTATTTTTCGTGTTGTTCTTGCATGTAGGCACAAAGCACTCCCTATATTCCATTGTTTTCTTATGCACTCAATAAAACAAACAAAAACGAATTATTTTTGGCGATGTTACTCACAGAGAAAGTAATTTATTATATTTTTATAGATATTGATAGTGATTTGACGATTGAATTGAGGTTATGTTATTGTTAGTTGTTGTTGTTAATTGTCAGCCAAAGGAAACTCAGTCCAAACAGCCTTGTCTTTAGTATTTCATAATATTTAGAATTTGTCACGTCCAGTCCTTAATCGATGTAAAGTACAGTCCTTAGTACAGTGTCCTTGCCCCAGTACATCAGGGAACCCTTTACTAGGGCTATCTATCTGACTACCCCGTCAGGGATTCAGCGTGAAGATAGATGATAGATCTATGGATATTTGGCACTAATACAAAGAACACCGCAGTTCACTGCAACATATCACTTTCCATCAATCTTGCACATTTTCGAACACTTTACGTATAATCCACCATTATTAAACACAAAATAACAAATTCTACACTAGTTTCGGAAAATAATTTACGACGACCACGCTCAAGAATCGGCGCCAAAACTGTTTTTTTTTTATATTATTTTATGGCCTGGTTACTAAATCCTTTTAGCTTCCCTTATACCATTTTCCTTTTTTTATTTTGTTCGAAAAGGAACTGGCTTAGGTCAGAGACCATGCTGCCTAGTATTTAAATTTGCAAAGCCTTATATTCAAGTTTGTACATAAATAGGTATATTTCAAGACCTTTCTCTTTGCAAGTCATGTGTCTGGTCCCAGTAAAGAAGTGGAAAAATTACTATGCTTTCAGTGCAGATTTTGGAGAAAAACAACAAAAAAATCAATTCACGCATATTATGCGATAAGTGATATTATCACTTTCCGAAGCACATGCACATTTTCAGCCTCTATAAATGTTGAATTCTTACAGTGACGTCTAAGAAATCTACATTTTATATAAAAAATATACAACTAGTTTTAGAAAATAATATACCGCAAACGAACGACTTTTTGTGACCTAAAAATCTAGATATTTTGTGATATAATAATAATAATAATTTTAGTTTCAAATCATTGGATTCATTTTACATAGCAATTAAATAATAATAATTAAATTAAATAAAAATTTAAAATACTTACGCAATCAATTTAAATTCAATTCGATACAATTATAATATGAAGAAATTCAATACAATAAATTATAAAATTGATTTTCCCTTATATCATTTTTACTTTTACTTATGTAATTTACTAATACGCCTAATAATGGGACAGTCAATTACGGTCAGAAGGCTGTTGGTGCTGCTACACACTCTGCGTAGAAGGGACGCAGCACGTTTGCGTCTAATCGCTGCGAATCCATCGGTATGAGCTTCTGCAAACATGCCAGAGGCGCTACAGTAGCACGGCAACCCCAACAGAGCTCTGAACGCATTATTATACTGAACTTTAAGGGCATTGAGGGCCCCCTGCGTACAGTCCGTCCAAAGGCTACACGTGTAGAAAGTTTGGCAATAGGCTTTAAATAGCGTTATTTTAACAGCACCTGCACAGCGTGCAAACCTTCGGACCAACATTTGTACACAACATGTCAAGTCAAACAAGTCAAACCAGTCAAGGGGTTTATTGCCGTAATGCCAACGATTGACAATGTAGTATATTTTAGGCTAAGGCCTAACGATTTAATGCCATTGATGACGTCATATACAATGAACTATTTTCATTAAAATTAAATATCTATGATGAACATTACAAAAATAAATAAAATTGTTTCTTAAAACATAAATCATTATGCCCTTATCTCCGAAGGGGAGGCCGTATGCATTTTTGTCTTATTTAACGACTGCCATTTTATTGGTAACCGGGACCAACGGCTTAGCCTGCCTTCCGAAACACGGAAACGCTCGCCACAAAGTGGTCACCCATCCCAGTACCAGCTTCAGCGAAAGTTGCTTAACGCAGTCATCGTTTACAGAATACTGAGTTAGCGAGGCCACGAGCGCTTGAATGTTATTATTACATGCTATTTTTTATTATTTATCTAATTAATAAGCGAAAGGTGTTATATTGACAGGCTAAATTTAATAAGAAACAAATTTCCGTGCTTCGGAAGGCACGTTAAACCCTTGGTCCCGGTTGCCAGTAACATGGCAGTCGTTAAGACAAGTTAAAGGCCTTACAAATGCGGCTTGAAAATTTTCAACAGCAGGTAGCCACAACCTGCGTCTGTCTATTTAAACACGGCAATGGGCTCACCACCTATAACGTGGGACAGGAATACACATGGTGAAAAGTGGGCATACAATATGTAGGTCTCAGCCACCCCTTCGGGGATAAGGCGTGATAGATAAATAAATTAATAAATAACAATAGCTGAATTACCTGGTTTTTGGAACCCGGAGGGCGTCTACGTTTCTGTTCTTCCTTTACTCGACATGGTTGAGCTTCTCGAGGGTCAGTACTCTGAAAATAATATACAGATTTCCATTCTTGGCAGACTGATTTGCTTACGCTCGCACTTTCGCCGCACATTTTTTTCAAGGCTAAATCATATCGTTTCTTAAAATTCTCTAACCAGCCATTGCTGACTTTAAAATTTTTGATTTTCAGTGAATTAACGAACTCTTCAGCTTTTTCTTTCAGTATAGGTCCACTAACACAGATGTTTTTGTTTCGACACTGTTTGAACCACGTAAACAAACATTGTTCTAAATTAGGGAATTCGGAAATTTTTCGTCTTTTACATTGAAGACTTTCTCCTGATTCTTGTTTCTTCAAGATTTCAGCTTCTTTTTTAATGATGATTGATAATGTACTCTCATGTATCCCAAACAGAGCCGCAACTTTTTTCCTTTTCAATCAATTTTTCACTGCTTCTATAGCTTTTAATTTATCAGCGTATGTGAGCGTTGTTAATTTTCTTTTTGAACTCATTTTAAGCCAGTTTTATCACACAGTAGGTAAAGCGATGTTTCCAGGTCAATGATCAAAAACTTATGATCCAAGTAAGCCGTTGTCTTAAGGCTAACCGCCGCAAAGCTTTAAAGAATTTCAAAGAAGCAAACAATAGGTGATAATATGTATTGTTTACGTTAAGAATTTAACTAGTGAACACGTGCAAGCAATAAATACCGAAAACTTTTGTTATGCACACTCTTTCAAAATGACTCATTAGCAAACAATTTTATGTTATAGAGGTTGTGGAAACATTTCTTTAAGTTACTGAGGGCCAATACAGAGATTACTTATTTAAGTTATAGAAGTTGCGTATTTTAAGTTATAGAGATTTTAGGTTCTGATGGAAAGGGAACATTTTTTTTTTTGAAATTATAGAGGTTTTAAGTTACCGAGGTTTGAGTTATCGGGGTTTTACTGGTCTCAATTCGGGCTGGTTTTAGTATTGACATCAATGTACTATCAATACGCTTCTTGAGCTTACTCCTTCTGTATATTGTTACTAGCTGACCACTGCGGATCCACCCGTGAGGTACTTTTTGTGGCGCCCATTTAATCCCTTTGTTTAATAATTTCACGTTATTTTTTAAAATACTGTATGATAATTTGCCCGATTAGTTTTACATACATTATGATTGACTGCTGCCCTCTACTGCGTGACAATAATAGCCTATAAAAATGTACACCCATGACCCTTACAGTCGTAATGTGACGTGATAGACCTGTAGTAGCTACATTAGTACGAATAAACCTACAATTTAATTTTATTTTATTTGGGGATGAAGAGTAGAAGCGTGCACGTCGCCATCCCTGCCAGCTACGGCTGCAATTCTACTCCAACACGAGTGCCGCCAAGACGAATGATGCTAGGGCGTGCCCCCGAGGCGACGCGCACCAGGTCGTCCCCGCTGGTGCGAAAAGTGTGTGCCAGAGCGGCGTAGGGGACCGCCACCCTACACGCGCGGCCCGACACGGCGGGAAGTGGAGGATGGAGTGCAGGGTTCCAGCTGCGTAGAATGTTAGGGGAGTAATGACAGATAAGATGAATGAGTTGATGGATGTTATGAATGAGAGAAAGTTAGATGCAGTGTGCTTGACAGAGACCAAGCGCAAGGGCAGCGAAGTCTTGGAGCTCCCGGGTGGGATGCTCGCGCTTTGGTCTGGAGTACCAGAGAGCGAGCATGGCAGTCGGGGGGTTGGAATTTTGCTGTCCTCGCGATTGGCCTCCGGTATGTATGAGTACAAACTGGTAGGTCCTAGAATCCTCTGGATCCGTGTAAAACTTGGTTTGACGAAGATTTTCCTGGTAGCTGCTTACGCGCCAGTATCTTCGTCGAACGCGAGTGAGCTAGAGGACTTCTGGGAGAGTATGAGAGAAGCTCTAAATGTGATAGAAGGAAATGAAAGACTCATAGTATGTGGAGACTTGAATGGATGGGTGGGTACCGCTCGCGATGGTTTTGATTCGGTACTCGGGAAGTATGGGGATAAAAGGGTGAACGACGCTGGCAAGCTAATACTGGCATTTTGTAAGGAAAAGGATTTGTTTGTGGCGAACACAATGTTCAACCACAAACAAATTCAAATGTATACGAGGAGATGTAAGTCAAAGAGAAGCATGATAGATCTATAGACGGACACAAGGGTTTATCGAGGCGCTGAGCTGGGATCAGACCACTACCTAGTCATAATTAGGATTAGGGGTCTGTTCGCGGGTTGGCGTCATCGTACCGAGTGTCCTGAACCTGAGCCGACTTATAGCATCAAAAGGCTGGATCCATTAGGGATAAATATAATGAAAGGGTAGCCGAAAAGCTTGGCGACGTCAATGTAAGCAGTGAGAATGTGGAAAGTGTATGGCAGAACCTTAGGGACAGTATGATAAATGCCGCTGTGGAAGTGTGTGGAGAAACGAAAAGAGGCAGTAGTAATAAGCGTGATGCATGGTGGAATGAGGAAGTGAAAGAAGCAGTTCGAATGAAGAAGAAAGCATGGGTAGACTACTTAGCCTCGCGGAATGATTTTAATATGAAAAAGAGATACAAGCTGCAGAAAGTTAACACGAAGGCACTGATAGAAGAAGCTCGTGAAAGGTGCAGAATTAAAGCGGATGAAAGGTTGTCGTCCAATTTCCGGGATAATGCCAAGCTCTTCTGGAAAGAGGTAGGCAAGACCCGGAGTTGTTCGGCAATCTGCAGTATGAATAAAGTGCTTAGTGTTAACAATGACGTCCTAACAGACCAAAGTGACGTCCTGCAGAGATGGAGTGAATATTATGGAAAGATGTATGCAAGAAATGACAGAGATGCCACATCGGGAAGTGGAGCTCACTTCGATGCTCCGGATCCCGATGTCATTGAAGTCATTAGTATGAAAGAAATAGAACAAGCGATAAGAAGTATGAAATGTGGTAAGGCTGCGGGAAAAGACAGAGTTACTGCTGAGATGATCAAGTACGGTGGGTCGCATGTCTGGGACACACTATGTCTGTTATGCAACTTGTGCTGGCGGACGGGTGAGGCCCCAGATGACTGGCGAGTAGCAGTTGTAGTACCTATTTACAAAGGGAAAGGCTCGCGCCTAAACTGCTCCAGCTACAGGGCGATCAGCTTGGTCAGCTTAGCTAGTAAGGTGTATGCAAAGGTTATAACGGCACGAATGCAAGAAAAGTCTGAAAGGTATTTATGGGAGGCTCAATGCGGATTCCGACGTGGAAGAGGTTGCATGGATCAAGTGTTTTCTCTCCGCATGATCGCGGAAAAGTTTCTGGCTCTTAGCCAGAAGGTTTTCTGCGCTTTTGTGGATCTAGAGAAAGCATTTGATAACGTTTTGAGAGAAACTCTGTGGGACTTGCTGCCAGGATATGGTGTGGACGGCTCGCTGCTGCGGGCAATACAGTCGCTTTATAGGGACTGTAAGGCTTGCGTGCGAGTAGGGGGGGAAGTGTCACCTATTTTTGATGTCTGTAGAGGCGTCAAACAGGGTTGTGTCATGTCCGCCTGGCTGTTCATAGTGTATCTGGACAGTTGCCTGCAGAAGTTGAAAGATTTTAATATGGGTGTGAATTTGGGTGACTTTACAGTAAACTGTCTGCTGTACGCTGATGATGCGGTGCTCATGGCCTCATCAGAAGCCGACCTACAGGCATTAGTCACTAATATGAAAGAGGGGTGTGAAAGTAAGGGTCTCCGCTTGAATGCAATTAAAACTAAGGTTCTAGTATTTGAAAGAGGTGACGTAAGAACTAAATGCGAGATTAGGGTAAACCAGGAACGTCTAGAGCAAGTGAATGAAATTGTGTATTTAGGAAGTATGTTTAGCGCGGATGGAAGATGTGATTCGGATGTAGAACGGCGAGTAGCTGCCGGAAACAAAGGTAACGGTGCTTTGTCCCAGTTAGTAAAGCGACAAAGCATCGTAAAAGAAGCACGAATGGCGATTCACAACGCAGTGCTAGTGCCAACTTTGCTTTACGGTAGTGAAACCTGGGTATGTCAGCAGATGCATGAAAGTAAATTGGATGCTGTGGAGATGCGATCACTTCGAAAATTGTGCGGCGTTACCTTGGCCGACCGAATACGTAACGAAGTGATACGCAATATGGCAGGTTTGAATGAAAGTGTCAGCGTTAAGCTGGAAAAGGGCGTGCTCCGTTGGTTTGGACACGTCCAACGAATGAGTGAGGAACGATTGACGAAGAATATATATTGTTCAAAAGTAGAGGGTAGAAGGAGTCAGGGGAGGCCGAGACTTACATATGAAGACCACGTGAGCACATTGCTCAAGAACGGAAAGGTCAAAAGTACTCGGATACCCAGACGTGCGTGTATGAAGCGATTGATGAATCTCGAAGAAGCGAAAGAAGTATGCATGGATCGCAAAGCCTAGCGATCTGTCCTCTCTGACTACCCCGTCAGGGATACAGCGTGAAGATAGTTAGTTAGTTTAAATTTACGAACAAACGTTACAATGTCAGTTAAACAATTCAAATATTTAACTTTATAATACGATTCATGGGAGAGTAGAAATGAACACAATATTAGAATACAGCGTAACCGAGTTAATAGAAAAGATTAGAGACAAAGTAAGAAATAAAACATTTAACATAATAATTAGCACACGCGAGACAATTACTTTCGTTTATAAGGAACGATCTAGCGCGGAGTGTACGTATGGCGCAAGCAAACAATGCACTAACTGGCGGGAGTAGATGCAATACGAAGCAGAGTCAGCGCATCCCGAACATTTACGAATTTTACCAACGACGCCGGTGAATTTCTCCGTCAGCTCCACTACAGACCAATCGGAACTGCGCAGACTTTTGCCCAGTTCATTAGTCATTTCTTTATCTTCAACCTAGTGTATTCTCAGTTACAAACGCTACCTGGATTTGAATCCTGAGGGCTGTCAAAATGTTAGTAGACTATCAAAAATGCAACTGAATAGCGGCCATTGGCGCGGTACGTGTTAGTAAAATTATATCGGCCGACCGATATAAGTCTATTGGAGTACGATTGTAATAGTAATGATTGTAACTGTAATACTACGAAAAACTGTTATAATTGTACCGGTGGCTTTCTATTGAGCGACGATTTCGACACGATTGAAATAGCAGACTCCCCCCTGATTTTTTATTTATTTCGTACAGGTACGCTTACAGACTACAACCATTACATAAAATATAAACATATGAGACATGTACATGTTTGGTCTAGACAGTGATCCAAATATAGCAAAATATACATCATGGGATGTTCACTTTTAGATTTTCATCATTGTTAGGAGCGACGGCTGTTTGACCTCCCAGTCCCGTAGGATCACCATCATCGCTGCTTCCTTCGTTGATCAGCAGTTGCACCACGAGCAAATGAATTTGTATCTTGATGAGCCGTCTACAGTATGGGGTTCTTCAAAAGGGGTCTTAGAAGGTTTATAAAGGGTCGGCAGCGCGAGTGCTGCACCTCTGGTGTTGCAAACGTCCTTAGGCTACGGTGACCACTTTCCATCAGGTGGGCTGTACGCTTGTCTGCCACCTCGGTGGTTTAAAAATACCTATTACCCCCATGTAGTGGTAGGTACCATTTGTGTTAGTTAGTCATATCTTGGATGCGTAACAACTTACCTTTTTGGGTCTTCGACGTTTCATTTTCGACGGACGGTCACTTTCCACATCAGAAATCTTGTCGTTCTGCAATCGTAAATAGGTGACATGTGACAATACGAGTATAAAAATGTACACACACACTTTTTTTTTCATTAATCCAGAGTAGGTACTCAGGTAAGAAGTGAAATGTCTGTACATTTTTTTTTTCAGCTATGAAATTTCTCTCATACGTCGATAAAGTAGTTTCACTTCAAAACAACATGGCGCGCAACCGAAAAACGTGACGATTTTTTTTTTCAGCTGTAAAGTGTCTCTCATACGTCGATAATGTAGTTTCACTACAAAAAATGGAACCAGGAAACGCTCGTAAATGGTAATACATAGATACATATTGTCACGCCTTTATCCCCGAAGGGGTAGGCAGAGGCATACTATACGCCCACATTTCACCGTATGCACTTTTCGAAATGGTAATACTACAAATAAGTCACACCGATCACCTCCGTAGACAACCATAGCGAAAGTTGCTAAACGCACTGATCGTTTACAGAACACTGAGTTAGCGGGACCACGAGCGATTAACAAAGATATATAGATCAATCGCTTCATACATGCACGTCTGGGAATCCGAGTACTTTTGACTTTTCCGATTTTGAGCAATCTCCTCACGTGGTCTTCATATAAAAGCCTCGGCCTACCCTGACTTCTTCTACCCTCTACTTTCGCACAATATATACTCTTCGTTAAAAGTAATTACTTACAGGCAACCTTGGGAAAGACTACAATGATTTCACAATTGCGAGAAAAGGGTAGTTATCGGTTTTAAGAAAAACTGAGGAAAAAGTTTTACTGTTTAAGATTTATACAATATAAATAATATTGTGGGAAATTTCACACAGCGCCATCTAGCCCAAAGTAAGCTTATATAAGCTTGTAGAATGGGATCTAGACAACTGATAAACATACTTATATATTCTGAATACATACATATTATACATTAACATAGGGAACACCCAAACTCCGAAACAAACATTTGTGAATCACACAAATATTCCTCAAATAGACCTCAGTCGCGGCAGTCGCATACACTACCACTGCGCCACCGAGGCAGTCAAATATGATTATATGTTTCCGATCTTTTCCTATAATTATTGTTCTGTTACATACATACCTGTCTAGAAGGTTCCTCAGCCGCACCCTCCACCTCTACCTCATACTGGGATTCATCAATGACAAGGTCCCCCCCTAAGTCTGACGACACACTATTTGTATCTAGTGTATCGGCATAAGTTACGGTCCCTTCAAAGGATGTTCTTTTAATTTTTGGCTGTAAAAAAGAAAACATACTATTTACAAGTGAATACGTGTTGTAACGAGTAATATTCTTGAAACTTGAACGAACGTCGTCGTAGCTCTCTGAGTCTCAAGTTATACTAATCGGAGATAGCGGCAAAATGACCTCAAAATGGCGGCAACCTTCCGCCGAACATGATATGTCTCAGTCCTTACTCAGCGTAATAAGTTCAATGCTTTTTTATATGTCCAGTGATATAATTTAATATTGGAAGAATATTTATTTATTTGTACATACATACATATTGTCACGACTTATGGGCGGCAAAGGCATATTATACGCACACATTTTTTACCGTGTGTATTCTTGTCCCACGTAATTGGTGGTGAGCCCATTGTCGTGTTAAAATAGTCAGACGCAGGTTGTGACTACATGTTGCTAAAATTTTTAAATTTTTCAAGCCGCGTTTGAGGCCTTCAACTTGGCTTAACGACTGCCTTGTTACTGGCAACTGGGAAAAACGGCTTAACATTTCTTCCGAAGCACGGAAACGCTTGCAAATGTAAAAAGCACAAAGTGATCATCCATCCGTGTACAGCCATAGCGAAAGTTACTAAACACAGTGATCGTTTACAGAGCAGTGACTTCGCGAGGTCATAAGCGCTCAGGTAAGTAACTTAGGTCCATATTCCAGAACGTTTCTTAATACTCAATCAATGCTTGAGGCTAGATTTTGCCTTTCAAATCTACTCTCAAGTGCTTCTTGAGTATTGATAAACGTTCTGGAATACGGCCCTACGTCTAGTATGGCAAAGCTGTAACAATCACCTCTCAGAGGTAACAAATGACTTGTCTTTACGTATGTTTATGCTGTATCCCTGACTGGGTAGTCAAAGAGGTCAGATACATACTAATATATATTTCTAAATACATACATATTTAATATGATATTACACACCTAAACTTCAAAACAAACATTTGTGTGGATACATTTTTAATAAAGCTAAAATTTTGATTGAACCCGTGACCTTTGCCTAACCAGGGTAATGTTCTAGCCATCTGAACTACCCGAACCGTATCGAATCAAGTTGAAATTCTCCACCATATTTCAAACGTCATTTTAAGAAAATTACATTATTTAAAAAAAAAATATAAGAAAAATTTGTGTATCACAGAAATATTTGTTCGTTACGTCACCAAGACAATCTACTTACATTAAATGTAAAAACTACATAATATATTTGAATATGTAGGTACACACTTACTTTTTTCTCTTGCACAGGCGCTACAATAGGTTCTGGTCTGATCCTCAAAGTCCTTGACTCCAAACTACCCTAAAATAACATCCATAACTTAATAAAGGATGTGGTATTATAATAAATCTATCAAGTATACTAATTAAGCGGGTTCTAAACAACCACCAGAGGCCGATTCATCTTTTTCAACCTTTAATAGCCACCAACTGCTGTCGTTGACAAAGTTACAAATCAGGGGGCCGAGTCTACTATTGACAAGCCGTAGAATAGAACCAGAATCGCCTGATTTTAGCTGTCTTTCAAAAATGTCACTGACTAGCGGCCACTGGCGCGGTACGTGTTAATAGAATTCTGTCGGCCGACCGATAAAGTCTATTGGAGTACGATTGTAGTAGTAGACTACTAAAAAATGTCAAAATTGTACCAATGGCTTTCTATTGAACGACGATTTCGGATCTTTATCGTCACAATTGAAATAGCAGCCTCTGCCCCTGGGGTGGTTATTGGAGACCTTTTAGAAGCCGCTTTATGAAGGGGGTTTAGCTTCGAGATCTCCTTTTCTTCGTCATGACTTCTTCCATTAGACCGTTACGTACGCTACATGTAAGTAAGGGTGAGTAATTTGCCCACGTAAGTAGTATTGAAAATCTTTACTAATATTATAAATGTGAGTGTACGTTTATTTGTTACGCTTTCACGCGAAAACTACTTTACCGATCCTCATGAAACACATACACATATTCTTAGAAGTATTAGAAGTAACATTGGACACTATTTATTGAAATTTTTTTTAAGCTATTGCATAGCTTTTATCGCGGGCTTTGAGTGGGCTTTAATCAAGAAATTACGTAAGGAAAAAACTTAAGATCCGAGGTCACACGAAGTTCACCGAGCACGGCCGAGCGTTGGCTTAACGTGTATGTACATATTATATGGTACGATTGTACGAAGCTCGCACGGTGAGTGTGAGGATAAGAGTGAGGGTGGGGTGAGGGTGAGGGTGCGGGTGAGGGTGAGGGTGAGGGGTTTCTTTTTATTGTAACTTAAATTAATATCAAAGAAAAACAAAGTATGCTATGCAATAGCTTTACCGCGGCAGTCTCAGAGTGCCACATGTCTTTTTTTCTTCAGAAAGTTAGTTGTCGGTTTCTCTTATGTGGCGCTAACGAAGTCGCGTAGGTCAGCCAGTCTATATAAATAAAAATGAATCGCAAAATATGTTGCTAAGCGCAAAACTCGAAGACAACTGGGCCAATTCGAGTAATTTTTATTAATTTATTCCTTGAACTCTAAGGAAGGTTTTTATAGAGAGAAAAATTGCAACAGGAACGGGAGAACTACATTACGCGAGCGGGGCCGCGGGCATCAACTCAATTATTATAAATCTTACCACCATATCCACGTTAAGCAGACCTAACTTCCTTTTTAATTTTTGTCTTTCCGCTTCCCGTTCTATCTGCAACAAATAATATTTATTTATTATTATTATCTACGAGTAATAAGAAAAAAAGAAAGAGGAGTGTGAAAGTAAGGGTCTTCGCTTGACTGCAAGTAAAACTGGGGTTCTGGTATTTGAAAGAGATGACGTAAGAACTGAGTGCGAGATTAGGGTAAACCAGGAACGTCTAGAGCAAGAAAATGAAATTGTGTATTTAGGGAGTGTTTAGCGCGAACGGAAGATGTGATTCTTATGTAGAACGGCGAGTAGCTGCCGGAAACAAGGTTAACGGTGCTTTGTCTCGATTAGTAAAGCGACAAAGTATCGTAAAAAAAGCATGACTTGCGATTCATAACGCAGTGCTAGTGCCAAAATTGCTTTATGGTAGCGAAACCTGGGTATGTCAGACGATGATTTGATTGAGGAGATTGATGAGAGATATAGGAGAACATGCTGTTCAAAATAATATCATAAAATTAATAATTTAAATACTTACGGAAATGCTTTTTCGCATTATATTTTTAACTTTTTATTACCTCTCGACGTTTCGGCTATATTGAAATAGCAGTACGAGTCTACTAAGTTAAAAATATTACGCGAAAAAGACCTAAATAACATAAAATGCCTAATATTATAAAGCTGAAGAGTCAGTTTGTATGGTTGAACGCGCAAATCTCAGGAACTACTGGACGTATTTGAAAACATATATTTGTCTTGGATTAATCTAGAAATGCTATAGGCTATATATCATCACGCCACTACCTGGACAGCGGAGCAGTAATAATAAATATCACATCGGGCTATTTTTTTACATTTTGGTAGAATTTATAAGCGACGGGATTAAATAGGTGCTGGCGGGAGTTCGAAGTATGTCACGAGCGAAGCCGTAGGAGTCACCTAATAACAAGACAGAGGCTAACTTACTTCTTGCAATTCTTCTTCGGTTAACTCCCGTGGTACTTCTTCAACGACAGGTATCCTCTCTTTAGTTCTGTAACAAATGAGTGAGGAACGATTGACGAAGAATATATATTGTGCGAAAGTAGAGGGTAGAAGGAGTCAGGGTAGGCCGAGACTTACTTATGAAGACAACGTGAGCCAATTGCTCAAAAACGGAAAAGTCAAAAGTACTCGAATACCCAAACGTGCATGTATGAAGCAATTAATTAATCTGCAGGAAGCGAAAGAACTATTCATGGATTGCGAAGCCTGGCCATCTGTCCTCTCTGACTACCCCGTAAGGGATACGTCGTGCCTGAAGATAGATAGATAGATAGTTCTGTAACAAAATGGAAGATTAGAATAATATATTTTGTGACATATATTCATTACCGGTTAAACGTGGTAAAGTTTTTTAGAGAGTGATTGAGTAAATTTCACATCTATACTAGCTATTACAAGTACTTTAATCTCGTGGCCCCGCGGACTCAGTGTTCTGTAAAAGATCACTGCGTTAAGCAACTCTGGCTATGGCTGGTCCTCGGATGGGTGACCACTTTTTGGAAATTACATTTGCGAGCGTTTTCGGAAGGCACGTTAAGCCGTTGGTCCCGGTTGCCAGTAAAATGACAGCCTTATGATGGGCGGCTTTAAATAATTTAACAGCAGGTCCCACAGCCTGTGCCTGTCCATTTCAGCACAGCAATGGGCTCACCTGTTACGTGGCACAAAAATGCATACGGTGAAATGTGGGCGTATAGTAAGTGTGCCGCTGCCTACCTCTTCGGGAATAAAGACAATATGTATGTTTGTATGTAAAAAACTAAGAGATTGTTTGTGTGGTTGGAGGACGCGTTAATCTCCGGAACCGAGCGATGGGCTATTTAACGAAAAAAATATTTTTGTGTTAAATAGCCCATTTATCGACGAAGGTTTATATATATCATCACGCTACAACCCTAGAGAGAGGAGCAGTAGTCATAAATGTCGACAAATCGGGCAAATTTTTATTCATTAATTGTACAATTTATAGGCGACAGGAATAGATAGGTGCGACGGGAGTTCGAAGTATGTCACGGGCGAAGCCGTTGGGGTCATCTAGTACATAAATAAAGCTGAAGAGTCAGTTTGTTTGGTTTAACGCGCTTATCTCGGGAACTACTGGTGCAAATTGTAGAATCCGTCTTGTGTATGATAGCTACATTTATCGAGGAAGGCATTTATAGTTATCATCACGCTATTATCCAGTAGAGCGGAGCAGTAAACGAAAAATTCAACAAATCTGGCATTGTCATACAATATTGTACCATAAAAAAACGACAGATTTATATGGGTAACCCAGGTTCGAGCGTAGTCGCGGGCATCAGATAGTTTATAATATTGGTAAGATTACTATTCAACGGCAGATTATCCGAGTCACGTAGGCAGGCACCAAAAGGCTCCTCAGCCAAGATAGATCGACTATGTATTTGCTTGATTGTTCGCGTTGGTGTCGGCTATACCGCGACCACAGGCCACAGTATATATTATTAACAGAAGCACAATCGAAGTGAATCTTCTCATCTCAAAATCAGAATTTTTATTTTTAGGTTTTTGATAAAGTATAACCATAGCTTTCAACTAATAATTATATCTACAGGTACCAAATAAATGGCTTGTACTCGTTAAGGTCATTTGTCATATAAAAACCCCTCTGCCGTGCCTTAGATATAAAAGCGAGGCGAATAAGTAAGTAATTGTCCATTATTTTTATTTATTCACGAATGATTAAAGTTTACATAAATAAAGGTAAAGGTATACTATATGCCTACATTTCATCGCATACATTTTATATTTTGTTCCACGTAACATGTGGGGAGACCCCATGTTCTTCAAAAAGGGTCTTAGAAGGTTTTAAAAGGGTCGGCAGCGCGAGTGCCGCAACTCTGGTGTTGCAAACGTCCATAGGCTACGGTGAGCACTTTCCATCAGGTGGGCTGTATACTTGTCTGCCAAGTGCTGCCTCAGTGGTATAAAAAAAAGAACAAATCACTCGCGGTTCGTCTCGTGGCTCGTGCGAAAGTGTAAAAGAGGTATAAAAGGTACAGAATATGACCACTCGAGTTAAAAAAAAAGACGTGTGGCACTCGGAGACTGCCGCGGTAAAGCTATTGCATAGCATACCTTTGTTTTTCTTTGATTTAAGTTACACTAAAAAAAAATCCGCGCGAGCTTCGTACAATCGTACCATATAATATATGTACATACACGTTAAGCCAACGCTCGGCCGTGCTCGGTGAACTTCGTGTGACCTCGGATCTTAGGTTTTTTTTCCTTACGGAATTTCTTGATTAAAGCCCACTCAAAGCCCGCGATAAAAACTATGCAAAAGCTTAAAAAACAAATTCAAAACAAATGAGTGTTCATATTGTGTACTAACCTTTGAGAATGCCGTGAGGCGAAACTGGTTAGATTTATGAAGTAAACGTTGTGGAACAGTACAAGTGGTGTTATTTAATATGTGTAGCAAGTGTTATCAAGTGTCATCAATGAACAGCATAAGTACATAGTATTAAAAACTTGATGACTATGTTGCTAGGACGATTTAACCAATGCACGCGCTATCTTACCGTTTGCGCCTATACCCGCTTGCCATTTGCTAAGTATTTTTAGCCAAGTCGCTGTTCGGCGGACTCAGTCTATCGTACATGTTTCAAGGGTAATTTATAAAGAAAAAATGACGAAATGTGCTGTGAAATGGTTGTTATGGACGCAACGACGATCGCAACAGAAATGATCCTGACGCGTGGTGATTGGCCGAGCGCGCACAATGGGCTCTCTGAGAGTCCCACTAGTTGCGAGCCGTCACCGAGCCCCACCGAACCTAGCGCGCTCTGATTGGCCGAGCGCGCACGAGAACTCTCTGTACGACCCGCTAGTTGCGAGCCGTGCGATTACATAAAAAGCGGCCGCTTAGCGGGTTACAGCGTACACCTGAACTATCTACGATCTTTAATTCAACCCAAAGCAGTCCACAACAATAGTGTAAAAGTTATAGCGATCGAACAACTAATTTTTCTTTTCACTCGTAAGTAAAATTTTATATTATTTACATAACTAATTTAACCAAAAAACATTAATTATTGAAACTTACCAACAACTGAATCGGCTTTTATTCAATATACTTTTATTCTCTATAAACATTATGTTATGTCTATAACATGAGTTACCATCTCAAATTAGCCGATATATTGTGTCAAATTCATATTGTATACCTACATTTTTCTATTTGCAGTTGTATTTTTATTGGTTGTTAGACAGTGACATGCAAGAGTAAGAAATAAATATGTTTGTAGTCCCCCCCCCCCCCCCGCACGAAAGTTGATTGAACGCAAGAGTACATTACGCGTCCATTGGTTAAATCGTCCTAGCTATTTTGCGCGTTACAAACCAATTCGCAAAACATCGTCAAAAATGCAGGCAGCTTACCGTTCTGTGCATAAACTTTGATTCGACTCAAAGATACCTTTCTCAGTACGGATTCTTGCTGCACTGCAAAAAATTAAGAATTTTATTTCAAATCGAATCCAAGAAGCATTTATACTCAGGTACCAGTACCACATACCAAAAAAAAAAATAAGGAACTTTCCTAATATGTATCATATTAGATATCTTCTAAGCAAAGAAATAAATAACTCATGGGAACATAAAGCATTTGATACATGGTCGATAACCAACGCTATATATCATCACGCCACTACCCAAGAGAGCGGAGCAGTAATCATTAATTTGACTGCCTCTGTGGCGCAGTGGGAGTGTATCCGACCGCTACGCAAGAGGTCGTGGGTTCTATACCCACCAAGGATAAAACTTTGTGTGATGAGCACGATGGTTTATTCTGTATCTGGGTGTTATTTATCTATAATATGTATGTATTTAAAAATATATAAGTATGTTTATCAGTTATCTGGTTAGCATAGTACAAGCTCTGCTTAGTTTGGAATCAGATGGCGTTGTATGAGTTGTCCCTTGTTATTTATTTATTTTTCTTTCGATAGAGGTGGTTTGGTCAGGAACCGATTCACCTTTAAATATTGGTCGCCAACTGAGGTGGCTGATCTCGGGGAATGCATTCTGAGTGTGATAATGGAGCTGAAAGACGGGTCATGGCGCTAAATTTAACAAATTCTAAGAGAGTAGAAGAGCTTTGGCAAGCTACATTTGCACCAGACTCAATCATGACAAGGTATTCTACTTTTTATATTAATTTACAGCTTAGATAGAGACGAAATAAGGTTAAAATAAAGAAGTTTATAAACTTCCTTATAATCTAACTAAACTAACTAACTATCTTTACGCTGTATTCCTGAAGGGGTTGTCTTTATAATCCATCACGCCTTATCCCCGAAGGGGTGGCAGAGGCATATTATATGCCCACTTTTCACCGTGTGGATTCCTGTCCCACGTAATAGGTGGTGAGCCCATTGCCGTGTTGAAATAGACAGACGCAGGCTGTGGCTACCTGCTGTTGAATTTTTTTAAGCCACCTATAAGGCCTTCAACCAGGCTTAACGACTGCCATTTTACTGGCAACCGGGACCAACGGCTTAACGTGCCTTCCGAAGCACGGAAACGCTCGCAAATGTAAATGCCACAAAGTGGTCACCCATCCGACGACCAGCCATAGTGAAAGATGCGTACCTCTGTGATCGTTTACCGAACACTGAGACCGCGGGGCCACGAGCGCTTCAGCTTCAGTCTTTATAATCAATGAGTTCTAACATCTTTCGAGATGACTGCGGTACTGACGATCTAGAACACATACTATACTGTCAGGGTACATCTTTGTCGATAGTGCAGCCTTCATGACCAAGGACATATGAATGTCAAAAGCTATGACATTTGGTTGATGCTGAATGTCGAATGGTTGGTTGCCGGCCTTGTATCAGCCGTTTAACGCAATGAAAACTTAGTTACAGAACGCGTGGCAAATGATGAGCTCTGACAAAAAATTGTGGGGATAGTTTGCGCATGTATAATCGCGCACAATATTATTACATAAAGTATCAAGTTTAATACGACTCTGCTTTAAACCTTTTTTTAATTTTATAACGTAGGTGGGTACGTAAGTAAGTATATATTATTTACAACAAGTGACTTCAAAGTGTTTTGCGTGAAATTATTAAACTATGATAGGTATTTAATTTAGTTTTCAGTGATCCTATTAAGAAAAACCATTTTTACTGTAATATTTTAGTGTAGAAATAGGCATATAATGTGTGTGACACTGACAACACTTATTAAAGTAAAAGAAGTGGTAGAAGTGTTTGCCTACTCGATCAAACAATTTACATAATATACCGTTTTAATTTCTGGTCTAGATTAGACAGACAATTTACTCGGGGCATCAACACCTCAATACGTAATTAAGAGTTTGCCAAAAAGAGTAGAATATTTCATGTGCGTGACAGTACCGAGACTAGTGACAACACATACCGACTAATCGCGTTGTAGTGTGCGACTGAGCACTAGTGTGCGTGTAGGATTTCGTCCACTCCTGGTCCACGCTCCTACACTCCCGCCCTTCAGCCCTGTCACCCCGCCAATTAGATCTAATTTGCGAGTTCTACGCATTCCCCTCCCACTTTCTTACAGAGCTCATCATTCGCCGCGGAACCTATACTTCCTAGGTGTAAAGGCTATGACGATAAATATAAAATCCAATGTAACTTACCAGTTCTTTCTGTTCTGTTTTTTTATCCACATCTTCGACTTTTTTTTCGTACGGCTTTTATTACCCATTCCGAATAAATATAGCGCGGGGAGCGCAGCGACAAAAACTGATATGGGTTCGACTTCAACGACGCGTGGCGCAGGAATGAGAGGGGAGCGCAACGCGCGCTAGTTCTCACAACCTTTTTTATGTTATTTATTTTAGAAAGAAACGAAACTATTAACCCCAGTGGAATGTTGCTCGTTCCTTCTCGCTCTCGCCTTAATATAGACGAAAGTATTAATAATACCAAGTGCCAAGTTTACGTCCTGCTAATCAGGCAAGTGTACGTCATGTCAAAATGCGTTTCACATCGATTCCTTACTCTGTCCTATTGACTATCAAATAACTATCCAAGGAAATGAACATAAAATACTATTATCTAACAGTAAATTCAATTTCTAAGTAGTTACAAGCCTTTATCAAAGAAAAAAACGAGAAAAACAAACTTGAAACTTTTTATGCTAAGTTTAGTTATGTTTAGTTAAGATTTTATGGTCAAGAAGCGCATTGCTATGGTCACGTCTTGCGGCAACCCGGCGGTTGCCTACGTAGGTAACAAATGTCTGGCCATATCAGCCCCGCCGGGTCCCGGTAAGAGGGGAAGACCCAAGAAGTGCTGGCTTGACGTCGTAAGGGATGACATGCGTGCCAATGGTCTCACTACAGGGGATGCCGATGACCGTGCGAAGTGGAGGAGAAAATGTAAGAAAGCGGAGTAGCTTGTGATTGTCTGCTGTTATTTATCAAACCACCCATAAGACCTTTGCCCAACTTTGCTTAGAATCAATTCAGTCTTTCTTTCTGTTAATCAGTCAATTTTATATATATGTATGTCAAATAAGACCACGTGAGCAGATTGCTCAAAAACGGAAAGGTCAAAAGTACTCGGATACCCAGACGTACGTGTATGAAGAGATTGATGAATCTCGAAGAAGCGAAAGAAGTATGCATGGATCGCGAAGCCTGGCGGTCTGTCCTCTCTGACTACCCCGTCTACAGCGTGAAGATAGTTAGTTTTTAGTTAGTTTTTAAATAACAACAAACATGATCATTAACAACATTACTCGACGTAAAGTACAGGTTGGCTTAGCATGACATGTCCAATCGTCCCAACGATATCTATACTAATATTATAAAGCTGAAGAATTTATTTGTTTTTTTTTGTTTGTTTGGTTGAACGCGCTAATCTCAGTAACTACTGGACGTGACGATAAATTTTTAAAGCAATTTAGAGATAATTATTTTGCTAAAATTCTCATAAATTTTTTAAAAGTGGAAAATACTAATCGATTCGAGACAGGGATTGAACCTGTGACCTTTGCCTAACCAGGGCAATGTTCTATCCACCTGAACTACCCGAACCGTATCGAATCAAGTTGAAATTCTCCATTATATTTTAGTCGTCATTTTAAGAGTATGACCAGAGTCATCTATCGAGCTAATGAACAACTCGATACCAATGAACAGTGTTACAAACATTTTTAAACATTGATGCAATGGACTCCACTCAGAATATTGATAAATTTTTAAAACAATTATTTTGATAATTACTGAACGTATTTGAAAAATTACTTTTGTGTTGAATAGCCCATTTATAGAGAAAAGCTATAGGTTGTATATCATTACGCTACTACCCTGAGGAGCGGAGCAGTAATCATAACTGTTGACAAATCGGGCAAGTTTTTGTGAGTCATTGTAGAATTTATAAGCGACGAGATTAAATAGGTGCGACGGAAGTTCAACGCATGTCACGGGCGAAGCCGTATGGGTCATAGAAGATATAGACTGAAAGAAGAAAAGCGCGCCTGGAGCAATGGGGGCTGAGTCTGCTATTTCAATCGTGTAGAAATAGAATCGAAATCGTCGCTCAATAGTAAGCCACCGGTACAATTTTGAGAGTTTTTCGTAGTCTACTATTACAATCGTACTCCAATAGACTTCTATCGGTCGGCTGATAGAATTCTACTAGCACGTACCGCGACAGTGGCCTCTAATCAGTTTCATTTTTGATAGTCTACTAACAATTTGACTACTAAAAACTGCGATTCTGGTACGTATTCTACGACTTGTCAATAGTAGACTCGGCGTCCTGGCCCCTAGCGTCCTGCCTGGCACGCAGACTCCGACCAAATGATATCCATCGTCCAAATATATGAGTTCAGACTGACAGAGCGGCAATCATATGAATGGCGACCAGACTGTTCAAAATTATCTTATTGTTTATCTGTCAAATATAATACGTGTGAATCAGTTATCTCCGATGGGGTGACAGGGGCATACTAAATGCCCACATTCCAGCGTAGGAATATTGTTACATGGAACTCGGCTTAACGACTGCCATACAACTGGCCACCGGGATCGTCGGCTTATTGTGTCTTGCGAAGCACGGAAACGCTTGTAAATAAAAACCATCCGAGGACCAGCATAAGGGCCGGTAAGCGAAGTCGCGTAGGCACCACAACGCTTCCTCAGCCCCCGCCAAGATAGATCGACGATGTACGAGTATTTTCTGCTGACACGCCACAGTAAAAATGATTGGCAGTAGCAATCGAAATGGAACATCTCTGTTATTGTGTTGGATTTTATTTTAGGTTTATGATATACTAGTTGACGCCCGCGGCTCCGCCCGCGTGATGAAGTTTTCCCGTTCCCGTTTTCTAAAGGAACTTGTTCCTGGGATAAAAAGTAGCCTATGTGTTATTTTGATAGATAAGCTATTCTATATAGAATATTTAGTTAAGGTAAAGTTTATTTGAATTCCATTCAGTAGTTTTACATGCAAGTAACAAACATCCATACTTACAAACTTTCGCGTTTATAATACACTCCCGGACACCTAAATCGAACCACCTTGATTTTTTTGGTTTGGAGTACTGTAACTTATAAAAGATGTATGTAGAAAGAAAATGTTTTGATGCAGTTTTGGAGCTGGCATACTCATCATTCATTTAGAGTGCCACTGTTCTAAATTTGAACTACAGTTTATTAAAAAAGTCGAGTTACGTTGAAACAATATTTGCTTTTTTCAAGGAAAAAAATGTAATCGATTTTTAAATAAAGACATGTTTTACATAAAAATAAATGTTTATTTAGAAACTTGTATTGCCTCCCATTGCATTTATGACAGCTCTTATACGGTTTGGCATAGAATTAATCAATGTCGTTATGACATGTTGAGGAATATCCTCCCATTCTTCCAAAATTACATTTTTGGGCTCCTGCATGGTTTGCGGGGCAGGATGATGAGCTCGAACACGCCGCTTCAGCTCATCCCATAGATGCTCTATAGGATTCATATCAGGACTTCGCGCTGGCCATCTCATAACAGTGATACCAATGTTATTTAAGTACTCCCTGACGATTCCCGCAGTATGGGCCCTTGCATTATCATGCATTAAAGCGAAATAAATCCAGCATATGGCATCACGTGGTTCTCTAAACATTGGCGAATGTGTCTATTGCCATCTAGGGGCGGCAGTCGTGGTCCCGTCACTACCTCTAGCTCAGTTTTGCCTTCCATAGAGGTTCCTCCCCAGACTGTCCATGATCCTCCACCATAACTCACTTTCTCGCCAATACAGCATTGCGCGAAACGCTCGTTCTGTCTTCGGTACACCTTACTCCTTCCGTCATTACCGTATAGCATTATCTTGGACTCATCTGTTTCATTGATGGCGAGTCCAATTTAGATGTTCGCGCGCAAACTCTAGACGGGCTATTCGGTGTGCTCGTGTCAATTTGGGTCCATTGCCTGGCTTATGGGGCTTTAAACCACGTTCACTGAGTCGCCTTCTAACGGTCCGAGCACTTACAGCCACTCCGTGAAAGTCCCTGAGCTGTTCTTGTATCTGAATAGAGTTAAGGCGTCGATTTCGTAAGCTAGTAGTGACAATGTATCGATCTTGTCTCGCCGTTGTCACTCGGTAACGAGGTCCTCCTGCTCGCCGAATAAAGCCGCCAGTCTCCAGGTATCGGTGGTACACTCTTTGAACAGCGGAACGACTTATGTGAAGTTGTGAACTCACATCTCGCTGACTTAGCCCAAATTGAAGAAGTGCTACAGCTTGCGCGGCTACTTCATGTGAAGTATCCATAATTTTATAGCCAAAAACGGTTCAAATTATAGAAAAATAACTAAACTAAACAAAGGTTAACAACAATTGCGAAAAGTCAAACCAAATCGACATTAAATTGCTTCAAAAGCAACTTTCAACAGTCATTATTTTTTTCAAATCCGTGACCAAGTTCGGCATTTGTTCTTTATTTTAAATTCTACAATTCAAATTTGGAATAGTACATACGGGAAAGACGATGAAATATGCCAGCAATAAAAATGCATAAAAACTTTTTTGGTATATTGTATATTTTTTGTGTATTGGGCTTTTAGGCCCGGGAGTGTAAGGTGGCTCGATTCAAGAGTCCGGGAGTGTATTAGTACGAGTTAACTAAGATATATCCTAAGATATATATATATAAGATATATAGACCATCCAAGCCATCCGCGAATGACACGGAGACCATCTTAGCTGAGATCAAAAGGCTGTCAACCCAATTCGAGGCTATACCAGCCCTGGTCGAAAGTGTGAGGGCAATTCAGGCGGAGTTAATGGAACTCAAAACCATACGAGTGGAAGTTTCGGACTTGAAGTCATCGGTGGAGTTTATGCACGGTACCATCGATGATTTAACATGCAGAGTGTCATCCTTGGAGCAAGATATTGAAGATTTGAAGGGCACCAAGGCGGACTTATTGGCGATTCGGGAGCGAATGGGTAGACTGGAGGATATGCAACGTACTGCTGAGCAAAATTCCCGAATGAACAATATTGAGATAAAAGGCGTACCATTATCTACGACTGAAAACCTTTTTAATTTGGTGGAGAAGATCGGAGACAAGATTGGGTGCAAAATTTCAAGAGAGCAGATCAATTATATTGCCAGGGTGCCGACGCGCAATGACAAACACAACAAAAATATAATATGTTCAGTGCACAATACCTACCGTAGGAACGAATTTGTGGCTGCTGCGAAGAAATACAAAGCCCTGAATGCGAGTGACCTTGCACTACAAGGTGCTAGCATTATATATATTAATGATCACTTGACATTAGAAAATAAGATACTCTTGAACAAAACGAAAGCCAGGGCTAAAGAAAGAGGTTGGGAATTTGTTTGGGTTCAGGGGTGCAAGTTGTGGGTGCGTAAAAATCATACCTCTCCAAAGCTGCAAATAAGAACAGAAAACGACTTAAAAAAGTATTTTGCATAATTTGGGTGGTGTGGAGTTCCGACTTGACAGTGTCTCGATGGGCCTATTTATGTTTGAGAACCACAGGTAAAATTATTGCTTGCAATCTAAACCAGTTATGTCAACTTCTTGTACTGTGCATCGGTATCGATAGTTCAGAGTTTATGTGCTATTTACATAATATGAGCTGTGCACTTGCTCACAGAGGCTTATTTTGCTTAGCCGACCAGGTAAATATATTTGTTAAAGGCGGTATATTTTGTTCAGGTAGACACTCTGTTTCTCTAAATCTTTTAATACCTTACATAAATAATATTAAACAAAGTACTAAGTATGATTTTACAGTTTCATCGCTATTATTGTTGAAACATTTTTTACTGCTATGTGTCGAATGTGCCCCAGATTTCTATTGTTCTAGAAAGAAATTATTATGTGTTTCCAATGGCGTCATTTAGTGTTTATTATCAGAATGCTAGAGGTCTTCGAACGAAAACAAGCACCTTTTACAGAAATATATGTTTAAATAACTACGATGTAATTTGCATTACGGGGACTTGGCTACTTGAAAGTATCTTAGACAGTGAGTTATTTGATAGCCGATACCTGGTTTTAAGACGGGATCGTGATTATGCAAGAACTTGCCAAACTAAGGGAGGAGGTGTGTTATTGGCAGTGAAACGGGAAATTAGTGTTAACCCCCACAGTGATTGGTGTTCGTCAGCGGAGGATCTTTGGATATCACTAACTCTGTGTCGCCGAAAGCCCCGCGTATCCCTCAGGATACACATATGTGTCGTTTATATTTGTAACCAGAACCTTGGTAACTCACTAGTGGCTCAATTAAATAGTTTTTCAAGTAAATTGATAGACATAGTCCCCAGTAGCCCAGAAGACACTTTTTTAATACTTGGGGATTTTAATCAACCCAATATCACTTGGTGTCCGCAGGGTGATAACTCCCTCAGTCCGGGAAACGTAGAGGGAGACCATCAATCCTGTCTCATTGACAATTTCAATATATGCAACTTATTGCAATATAATTCTTACGTAAATTATAAAGGTAGGTTACTAGATCTGGTATTGTGTAATAGTAATGTGTCTGTTATTCACTGTACTGACCCTCTGGTGCCAGAGGACCCCAACCACAAAGCGGTCTATGTTTTATTGGAGTTTGTGAAGATGCATAGCTTATCTCCTCGCCCTCATGTTCAATATATATACAGTGCAGCAGACTACGTCTCCATTAGGAGTGGGCTGGACAGCGTGGACTGGGTAGTTGAACTTAGTAGGGGGTCTATGGAGGATGCCGTGTCCTTTTTTTATAGTGTCATTCATAATTTAATTAATACTCATATACCTTCTAAAATCTCAAACGTACGTCACAAATATCCTGTTTGGTATAATAAGCCGTTGGTTAAAATTATTAAAGAAAAATCAAAATTTCACGCCAAATTTAAAAGATACGGTAATCTCTCTGACTTACAGTCCTTTACTATCTTACGTCAACGTGTTAAAGACTATGAAAAGAAATTATTTCACAACTACATTGCCAAAATTGAAAATGATATAAGTTGTAACCCTCGGGCATTTTGGACATACGTTAAATCAAAAAAAAAACATTCAAACTCCTATCCATCCACCTTTGAATATAAGCAGCAGGTTTCGAGTGACGGGGATGTTATATGTAATATGTTTGGTGACTGTTTTAAATCAAATTTCTTAGAACAGAATATACGCGGAGATACAACCTCGTCACTACATAGTATGGATATGGTGATGCCAGGGATACATAGGCAATCTGATTTGTTTGCATCAGATTTGGGCTCTGTGGATATATGTGGCGGAGAGGTTGAGAGACTATTAAAGCTGGTAGATGTGAGTAAATCTTCGGGGCCTGATAGTATCCCTCCAGTTCTTATATTAAACTGTGCAGAAAGTCTCGCTCTTCCTCTGTCTATATTGTTCCGCCGCTCTCTAACCACCGGGGTAGTGCCGGATGTTTGGAAATCGGCTTATGTGACACCCATTTTTAAGAAGGGATCTAGGCGTAATATTGAGAATTACAGGCCAATTTCAAAATTGTGTGTGTTTGCCAAAATAATAGAAAAAATAATATATAAACAGGTTTACTCGACTCTCAAACAATACTTCAACGAGCAACAGCATGGTTTCCTGAGAGGGCGGTCAACCACGACAAACCTAATTCTCTGCAGTGACTATTTATCTGACTGTATGTCACAAAAATCCCAAGTAGATGTAATATATACTGATTATAGTAAATGTTTCGATAAAATACATCATAAAACGCTTTTATATAAATTATCTCTCATGGGCATCCGAGGCGATCTATTTAGATGGTTTAAGTCTTATGTGGACAATAGGTGCCAAATTGTGGTCTTGAATGGTTACTCGTCTAGGGCGATCCGCATCCCTTCGGGTGTTCCTCAGGGATCCCTGTTAGGGCCCCTTTTGTTTAATATTTTCGTTAATGACATTGTTATTTGTTTTCAAAATTCAAAAATACTATTATATGCTGATGACATGAAAATTATGAAGCAAATAAACTCGGCTGCAGATGTTTTCTCATTGCAGGAAGATTTAAACCGCTTTCAATACTACTGTTACATCAATAAGTTAGATTTAAACGTAAGCAAGTGTCACATCTGCACTTTCACTCGTAAACTAAACCCTATCTTCTTTTGTTACAAGCTCTTAAATACACCGCTAACAAGAGTACAAACCGTGACTGATCTCGGGGTCATATTTGACTCTAAACTTATTTTCGACTCCCATATTGAAAACATCATCAATAAGGCTACAAAAGCATTGGGATTTGTTCTGAGAACCGCCACTGATTTCAAAAATATTAAAACGCTAAAAATACTATATTGCTGTTTCGTTCGAAGTCACCTAGAGTATGCTTCTCAGGTATGGAACCCCGTATATAATAAGTATGTTGACCGATTGGAGAGCATTCAACGGAAATTTCTGAGGTACATTCAATACCGCACATTTTGTTATCTGCCAGATTACCGAGAGCGCTGTAAAAAGTTTCATATTTTGCCACTTTCTGAGCGTAGAAAAATAGCCGACTTAACGTTCTTAATTAGGCTTTTTAATGGTACATTGGACATTTCAGAGTTAGTGGGTAAGGTGGGTTTCTGCGTTCCCGCGGTGTTCTGGCGTAAACCGAATCTATTATTTACTCCCACAGTGGGAACTACTTATAGACAAAACTCCTACTTGATTAGGGCTGGCCGTACATTTAATAAGGCGTGTCGGAGTACTGATCTTGACTTGTTCGTCACTAGCACTAGCAAACTTAAGAAACTCTTGTGCGAGTATTATTTCTCCATTAATGATTAGTGATTGACTTAGCACTATAATAATATTGTGGTAAGTTAATTATTCTTGTAACTTTTGTAAATTATGTGTGTAATGTTGTAATAAAAAAAAAAAACAATAATAAAAAAAAAACCATATCAATGTATCAGTGGAAACTTGTAATTGGCGTTCAGATTGTTAAATCTATATCTATTGTGACTACTAGCTGTAAGTTTTCCTAAAATTGAAAAATAAAATAAAATAAAAATAAAATAAAATATTAAATAACAAATTTAGGCTTTATGTACAAGTACCAAATAAAATGTCCCGTACTCATTATACTCATTTTTTTTAATAATATTAAAGTCAAAAAATCATAATGTTATGTTCCTGTCTTCGGTAGCTAGTCACCGTTGTACTTCAGAACATATCTCCCGTCCGCGCTAAACATTCTCCCTAAGTACACAATTTCATTAAATTGCTCTTAACGTTGCCGGTTTACCCAAATCTTACATATAGTTCTTACTTTTTAACCATTGAGTTACAATACTATAGAGTCACAATCAGACAAAATGTCCGCGCCGAAACTCGGCGCACGCTGCGAAGTGCGCAGAGTTTTTGTTTAGTTGAAAGGCGACCGCAATCCTCGTACAACGTCCGTGATGCCAAAGTGTTCGGTTGTTTCCTGCCCAAATAACAGCAGATACGTGACAAAAAAGGATGGTGTCTCATATTTAAGGTAAGTATCAAAACGAATTTACGTATGTATGTATCCACAGTGCGTGTTTACATTTAAATTTCAGAAGAAATCATTTTCTTAGCAAACATAAAATGCTGACCGCCCGACCGCGCATCGCGTCTAAAGTTTATCTCTTTCACACTTTAGATAAATATGCAAGAGTAAAAGTATGTTAGGAACCACGATAGCCACACTTTTGCACAACTATCCAGATACGAGTACACTATGAAAAGCCAGGCGGACATAACAAAACCCCGTTTGACGTTCGAACATAAGTCAAAAAGAGGCGCCAGGTGAACATCCCCCTTGGTCGCACGCAAGCTTTACAGTCCGTATAAAGAGACTGTATCGCCCGCCGCAGCTGGCCGTCCACACCTTATTCTGCCCGGATATGGTGTGGATGGCCAGCCAAGCCTCACGGACGAGTACCATAGAGTTTCTCTCACAACGTTATCAAATGCTTTCTCCAGATCCACTATAGCGCAAAAAAACCGCGTTATAATGTTGGGATTATTAATTAATTATTAGTTACATAAAATGTTATACATTGTTTAAGGCTACTAACATAAAGTAAAAATAAAATAAAAAGCGCTCGGTGCCCTACTAACTCGGTTTCTGTAAAAGATCACTAATTTAAGAAACTCTCTCGGATTTTGGATGGATGACCACTTTGTAGCATTTTCATTTACCAGCGCTTTCGTGCTTTGAAGGACACATTAAGCTGTTTGTCCCGGTTGATAGTAAATTGCAATCGACATTCGTTAAGTCAAGTGAATACCCTGTGAGCGACTTAAAAATTACAACAGCGAGTCGCTACGATCTGAGCCTGTCCATTTGAACACAGGCATTGGGCTCACCACAATATGCCTCTGCCACACCTTCGGGGATAAAGTCGTGGCTAATAAATTTATAAATATACTTAAATAAATAATACTGAAAGCATAAAACAAAGGTCTTGGATACAATTTTAATAATTTATGCGAAGCGATGCTTCAATATAACAACTGCACTGAATACTTCAGCCAGTGGCAGTAGGTATGTTTAAGCTTCAGAATCTATTGATCAAATTTGTTTAGAACCCAATTGAAAGTATACGCTACAATTTTTTTTTTTTATATTCATCAGCATTTAGCGGAAAAATAGGTAATCATACATTAAACGGCCTACTGGCTCAGTTGATAATATAAATGACTTCTAACCTGTCGGTACCGGGTTCGATTTTATACTACTTGCAGGTATAATTATAACTCTTCTGTGAAGTGTAGGTACTTTATTTTATATTAAAACTTATTTATCTATCACGCCTTATCCCCGAAAGGGTAGCAGGGGCATATTAGTATATGCCCACTTTTTCCCATGTGAATTCCTGTCCCACGAAATGGGTGGTGAGTCCATGGCCAGATACTCCCATATATATACACTATATAAAGCTCATGGGGATGAAGAGTGGAAGCGTGCACGTCGCCATCCCTGCCAGCTACGGCTGCAATTCTACTCCAACACGAGTGCCACCACCAGGACGAACAAAGTTAGGGCGTGCCCCCGAGGCGCACCAGTTCGTCCCCGCTGGTGCGAAAAGTGTGTGCCAGAGCGGCGTAGGGGACCGCCACCTTACACGCGCGGCCCGACACGGCGGGAAGTGGAGGACGGAGTGCAGGGTAGCTGCGTGGAATGTTAGGGGAGGAATGGCAGATAAGATGTATCTCGAAGAAGCGAAAGAAGTATGTATGTAATACCAAGCCTTAAAGGAAAGTTTAACACAGCGATCGCAGTGACTTCAGTTGTCGGTATATGTGGTAAATTCAGCCTTGGTACTGCCCATTCATATAGTCCACGTCTTTTGGCATATTTGGAAATTTATTCTTTCTAAAATATTGGGAACATATAGTGCTAGATTTTACCGGCAGCCAATCATCACTAAGTCCGCGGGTACACGAGCGCGTCAACTATGGACTCTAGCTGATTTAAATAAATAATAAAAGTTACTTACTTTTTAGAAACGCTACCCCCAAATGCATTGGACCTAAAACAAAGAAATAAAGAGTTTATACTCAACAGGTACATTACTTTTGCTAAAAAAAGAAGTTTTACCACCAAAGTGGCAGTAAGGCACTTGGCCCACCAGATCCTAAGTGGTCACCGTGGCCCGTGGCCTATTGACGTGGGCAACACAAGACCCTGACTACTTTTGAAACGCACTAAGGGATTCATCTGCAATCTTCTATAAACTTACGCCGTCTTATTACAAAAACTTAAGGGGCCGTTTCGAAGTCGCGTCGCGCGAAGTTTAGGTTTTTAGCGCTACTCACACAACGATCGAGGATCGTGCACCGCACACGCACACATGTACGTATGCACAGTGGTTCGACGGACTTTGACTTGCCAACTAAATTGTAACCTTGGATTTTGTTACCAAATATAAAAGTTGTTATGTTAACAATACATACTAACTGCTGCCCACGACTTTGTTTGAGTGGACAAGTTTATCCGTAAGAATCAGGTGGGAATATTTTCCTCGGTTAAGTGGTTAAATGTGGTACTTTTTTGCACATTTGATATCAGTCAAAGAAACTCCACAGGGATCGCATCTTTCTAAATAAGATAATTAAAATTACAAACAAGATTTAATTAACCTGTGAACATGACAGTTGCAAATATTATACAATTTCTATTTGACACCATAATGACGTACATTCCTGACCAGAGTTACGTGATAAAGGTAGGTATTCGAATGCTAAAAAAAACAGAAACCATAAAGTCAAAGTATTTATTTCTGTAAGATCATTATATTTATTCGCGACTTTTGCCCGCGACTTCGTACGCATGGGATTTAGAATCAAGTACCTACCTATTTTTTTTATTTTAACCTCACCAACCTGACCAACATCACTCATGTCAGGCTATAATAATAATATTCGTCGGATTTGGATTATGAAGTTTACTTACCGTTTGCGTTTTTTCCTCCAATGTACGCTTTTTTTAGACGCGAATTTACCTCCGTGCTTGTTACACGTAGTACTCATTTTGGCTCGCCCTGGTAGTTACGGTGCCCATTACACCCTGTATAGTCAGTTTAGCCTATCACAATAAGGTGTATTATTATTTTGTGGGAATTTTGTTACAACCTGTATAGTCAGTTGAGTCTATAACCATAATAATGCATTGTTATTATTTTATTTTGTAATATCCTGTATAGTAAAGTCGCTTACGTCTATAGTAATGTTTCATTTATCGTGAAATATCTGGTACGATAAATAAAATCATTTATCTCGGAAACGGTGGAAGGAGCGAAAAAATAACCAAATTTTTATCCCCTTTTAGAAAACCCTCAGCTTATATGCCAGACCACATAGAGTGACCTTAATTTGACCTTGACCTTCAAAAAAAATTACCCCAATTTTACAATATCGTATTAAGTACTATTAGGGAATTTTGTAACAAAAGGTAATACGGAATAATAGGTATAGTCTATCATATTATATTGCATTATTATTGGGTGATTTGTAACATCCTGTATAGTCAGCTGAGTCTATTATAATGATGTGCAATATAATTATCTGGGAATTTTGTTACAACCTGTAGAGTCAGTTGAGTTTATCTATTACAATAAGATGCATTATCATTGTTCGGGAATATTGTAATATCCTGTACAGTCGCTTACGTCTATCGTAATGTTTCATTTACTGACTGCTCCACTCTCCAGGTAGTAACATTAGTGCCAGAAGATAACACAGCACTGACTCGTGAGGGGCCTACCTTATTAGTCTTCAGTGTGTACATGCCTACTGACTGTGAGGATAATTTTCCGGAAATGTCACAATGTTTAGCCAATATAAGTGCTGTAATTGAGAGTTCTGATATTGAAAGTGTTTTTGTGCTTGGGGACTTTAATGCACACCCCGGGACGAGGTTTGCCAAAGAACTCACAGACTATTGCTCAGAGGAATTACTATCGTGTATAGATACTAAACTGCTAAATGTAAACACCTATACATTTGTAAGTGAAGTGACCGGGACGCCAAGGTGGCTTGATCACTGTCTTGTCTCAGCGGCGGCCGAGGCGTCAGTAAGTGATGTGCATGTATTGTATGATGCTTATGTGTCGGACCACTTGCCATTGGTAGTACAGGTAAGATTAAACAATATTATTTGTAAGAAATCTATTACGGAAACCGGGATTGATTATAATTTGAAATATAAGTGGGGTATTAGAAATCAGGCTCAATGTGATAAATACTTTGACATTTGCAATAAGAATTTTAATTTAATGATGGAAAATAATAATTATTTTAATGTATTGTGTAATAATGATTTATGTGATGATAATGAACATATTAAGTTGATTGACATGTTTTACTATAATATAATTACAACATTACAAACCGCTGCCGAGCGCACATATACCTGTAGAGAGGTCAGTAAACGTAAAATAGTAGGATGGAATTATCATGTAAGATGTTATCATGTATTGGCTAGGCAAGCTTTCTTGGAATGGAATATGTATGGTAGGCCGGACTCGGGACATTACTACGAGCATATGCGTGCGGCGCGCAGAGATTTTAAATCAGCTCTTAAGTATGTACAGACTAATCAGGAAAAAATCAAAATGGAGATACTGGCCCTAACCGCTTCTTCAAAAAAAATTAGTTGTTTTTGGAAAGAAGTGAAAAAACTTAACCTTAAGAAAAGCGCTCCAGTTAGTGTAGAAGGCGAAGCCGAGAGTAAAGTGATTGCTAATAAGTTCCGTTTACATTTTAATGTGCCCCAGACTGCGGTAAAGGGGGCGCTTTCTGAGGTGCCACAAAGTCGTGTATCCGGGGGGAGGTCTTTCGCGTCTCTTCTGAAGACATCGTGGATGTACTTAGAAGTATGCGGCATGGAAAATCTCCCGGCCACGATGGTTTAAGCATAGAACATCTTATGCAAGCGGGTCAGTGTATCACTGTTGTGTTAGCACAGTTTTTTAATCTCTGTGCGCGGCATCAGTATTTACCTACAGATCTTATCCGTACTCTTGTAGTACCTATACCAAAAAACAAGACGGGTGATGTCTCGAGCTTAACTAATTATAGACCCATATCACTCGCAACGATAGTAGCCAAGGTGCTTGAACGTCTGATACATAAAAAGTTAAGTCCAACCCTGAAGATAGATGACGGTCAGTTTGGTTTCCGCGCTGATCTGTCTACTGATATGGCTATTTTCTCCCTTAAACAGGTTGTGTCTCACTATGTCTCCCAGGATACAAGTGTTTACGCGTGTTTCCTGGACTTAAGTCACGCTTTTGACACGATCAACCATGACCTGCTCTGGGAGAAACTAGAGAACAGTGGAGTGCAGACTGACATTGTTGGGCTGCTTAAATATTGGTATTCTAATCAGTCAAACAATGTCAGGTGGGGGAATTCACTGTCAGACAGTTATAAACTGTCCTGTGGTGTCAGACAGGGGGGTTTGACCTCTCCTGACCTGTTTAACCTATATGTTAATGATCTAATCGAGGAACTGAGCGGGACATCGGTAGGGCTTAGGTTGGGGGATAGGTACATTAACAATTTAAGTTATGCCGATGATATGGTTCTGCTCAGCCCCTCGGTCAAAGGGTTGAGAAAGTTGTTAGGTATCAGCGAGAGATATGCCAGCGTGCATGATTTGATCTATAATGCCAAAAAGACTGAAATGATGGTATTCAGGTCGGGGAAGGGTCCACTCTGTATCCCACCGGTAAAAATCGGAGGACAAGTCGTCGCTATTGTTGAGAGGTTCAAGTACCTTGGTCATATATTAACGTCAGACATGAAAGATGATGCTGACATTGATCGCCAACGCAGGGCCCTCTCTGTCGTGGGCAATATGATAGTGAGGAGATTTTTAAAGCTGATGTGCAGAATAAAATTCACTTATTCAGAACGTACTGTCAGAATTTCTACACTTGTCAACTGTGGACGGGGTACACTAAGCGATCCTTGGATTGCATTCGTGTTCAGTATAATAATATGTACAGACAACTTATGGGTTTCTCACCATTTTGTAGCGCCTCAGGAATGTTTGAAGAGGCAATACTGAACACGTTTAATGCAATCCAAAGAAGTCGCATCGCTATGTTCATGGCCCGTGTTCGTGAGTGTAGTAATAGTATAGTCAAGGAACTAGCAGACAGGTTGTATAGTAGTTCAATGTGCAAGAAATGGTTAGAGATAGCGACCTAACCATGTTAAGACTGGTGGTGGGTAAGATTTTTAAGTTATTTATGTTCTTTATTATTATTTATTTTTAAATTAGTAAATTGATTTCTTATTATATTGTATTTTTTTTATGTGATTTAATTTAATTTAGTTTGAGATTGTTGGTGAGATATGGAATATTAATTCTGTAATAAACTGATATTATTATTATGTCTCTTCTTTTCTCAGGTATCTCCTTTTTTTTTTCTTGAAGATACCCGGGCTTTTGGTAAGCTTACATGGAGACATAGGTCCAACACGCAGAGGCCCTTTGAGAATTTTAATCTAATAGGGAATGGGACCCCCACTGCAGATAGTTCACGCCCGCCTTATGTAGAAGAACGGTAATGGATCACCTCCAATGGCAGTTAAACTATTGTGAAATGTGCTAACTATGAAATGGGCTATTGGGTTGGGTTTTAAATGGATTGGGTGATATGAACTATTGATTAAGACGGCGTCTGCCATTTTAATATATCATTATCAAAATGTTGGCAGACGGTGACTTGCCAACTCACTAGATGGGCCCCCTATACAAACGCCATAGGCGTGATAAGCCTATAAGGCGACAGAGGGCAACACCGGTGTGAGCGGCTTGGGGTGTCGAGCGGTGCGGCGCCGGTTTCACCTTCGCGGGACAGGCCCGGAGCGGGCTTCCCCGTAGTTATGCCCTTGAAAATGACACTTCCACCCCCGAGCATATAGCTCTGGCTCCCTCCCTCTGACCTGCCAATTAAGGCAAGCCAGAGTTGAGATTTGCTGCACTCCCGGGAGTAGCACTCTCACTGCTCTCCCGTTAGGCCATTAAATCCTAACCGGTGCAGAAGGGCAACAAAACTCTGAGGAATCGGGACCGATGTGTAGCCACAGCTCGCCACAAGCTGCCCTGCGGATGTGAGCTTTTCATTAACTTTCTAATACATTTTTTGTTGATATCAGAAAGTGGAAGACTCAAAAAGCAAATCTACTATGTCCTCATAGGGTTGCGTTAATCCTATAAAAGATAACGACTGTCCTCGAGGATTATTATTATTATTAGGTGATTTGTAACATCTTGTAATAGTCAGCTGAGTCTATTATAATACTGTTCAATATGATTTTCTGGGAATTTCGTCAAGACCGAACTGGTAACACTTGATAGGCTGTCAACTGTACAGTTTGCAGACACTTGATGGGCTGTCAACTGTACAGTCAGCAGCACATCTAGTGTAACAGTTACACTACGAAAACTGCCACTATTACGAATGCAATACAGGCGAGCTCAAGGTCGAACTGGTAACACTTGATGGGTTGTCGACTGTACAGTCAGCAGCACATCTTATAATGATTTTCCCGTGGGAATGAGATATTTTCCTGCGGTAAAAAGTAACCTATGTGTTATTCCAGGTTATGAACTATCTGTGTGCTAAATTTCACCCAAATCCGTTCACCCATTTAGGCGTGAAAGGGTAAAAAACATCCATAAATACAAACTTTCGCGTTTATAATATTAGTAAGGGCAAGAAACTCTTAGCGCTAAAAGACAATTATATAATAATATTACAATACACACAGTGCACTGAATTTGTGTAAGTACACGATTCGATCGCGATCTGTCGACGCGGCGCAATGCGGCGTGCTCTCTCTTTAAAGGCGCTCGGCCGACTGAAGACTGGAAACGTCCGCACTCGTATTTGAAGAAATCGCGCCGCCCGTAGTAATTTTGTATGAAGATTTTGAGCGAAAAAATTGGGCAAGTTTGTGATTTTTTTACACAAAATAAGAATATATTTATTATGAAATGAAGATTTCAAGATCTTGTTTATAGTTTTAACTTTATTATTCGATAAAATTCATTAAATAATTCTTGATACTTACGACTCAGTTATGGAAATACGGGAGTGCGATTTACACGTTTTTAGTGATTTTCAGTTTTTTTTTTACACTTATCCATATACATTATCTTCAATTCGAATGTTGGAAGACCAAGTAACATTCATTGGCTAGCTGTGTGATGTTTTTCAAGGTTGTGGAGCATCGCTTACTATATAATTCTATGGAAATCCCGATCCTCGATTGGCGAAGAGCGTCCTTAATATAAACCAGCTAGTTAGTCTTAACTTAGTACAACATCCAATTTTTATTAGATGTCGTAAATAGTTCAACATGAGAAAATGAAATATAACCTCAATATGAGAAACTATGACGTTTGACAGTTTAGTACCGAAGTTAAACTAGGCGTAGCACGAGACTATCTTTAGTACCATAGTTAGTCCGGGACTAAGCGTTAAACCTGTTTTTGTAATAAGGATTAAACCAGGTATTAACTCCAGTACTGTCTTTAAACTATGTTTTGTAATAAGATTAATTAGGGGATCAAGAGTAGAAGCGTGCACGTCGCCATCCCTGCCAGCTACGGCTGCAATTCTACTCCAACACGAGTGCCACCAGGGCGAATGATGCTAGGGCGTGCCCCCGAGGCGACGCGCACCAGTTCGTCCCTGCTGGTGCGAAAAGTGTGAGCCAGAGCGGCGTAGGGGACCGCCACCCTACACGCGCGGCTCGACACGGCGGGAAGTGGAGGATGGAGTGCAGGGTAGCTGCGTGGAATGTTAGGGGAGGAATGACAGATAAGATGAATGAGTTGATGGATGTTATGAATGAGAGAAAGTTAGATGCAGTGTGCTTGACAGAGACCAAGCGCAAGGGCAGCGAAGTTGAAGCTGAAGCCCGGGTGGGATGCTCGCGCTTTGGTCTGGAGTACCAGAGAGCGAGCATGGCAGTCGGGGGGTTGGAATTTTGCTGTCCTCGCGATTGGCCTCCGGTATGTATGAGTACAAACTGGTAGGTCCTAGAATCCTCTGGATCCGTGTAAAACTTGGTTTGACGAAGATTTTCCTGGTAGCTGCTTACGCGCCAGTATCTTCGTCGAACGCGAGTGAGCTAGAGGACTTCTGGGAGAGTATGAGTGAAGCTCTAAATGTGATAGAAGGAAATGAAAGACTTATGTGGAGACTTGAATGGATGGGTGGGTACCGCTCGCGATGGTTTTGAGTCGGTACTCGGGAGGCATGGGGATAAAAGGGTGAACGACGCTGGCAAGCTTATACTGGCATTTTGTAAGGAAAAGGATTTGTTTGTGGCGAACACAATGTTCAACCACAAACAAATTCATATGTATACGAGGAGATGTAAGTCAAAGAGAAGCATGATAGATCTATTCCTAATGGATAGTCGGCTCCGTAAACAGGTGATGAACACAAGGGTTTATCGAGGCGCTGAGCTGGGATCAGACCACTACCTAGTTATAACTAGGATTAGGGGTCTGTTCGCGGGTTGGCGTCATCGTACCGAGTGTCCTGAACCTGAGCCGACTTACAGCATCAAAAGCTGGAAGCTGCAGGATGCATCCATTAGGGATAAATATAATGAAAGGGTAGCCGAAAAGCTTGTCAATGTAAGTAGTGAGAATGTGGAAAGTGTATGGCAGAACCTTAGGGATAGTATGATAAATGCCGCTGTGGAAGTGTGTGGAGAAACGAAAAGAGGCAGTAGTAATAAGCGTGATGCATGGTGGAATGAGGAAGTGAAAGAAGCAGTTCGAATGAAGAAGAAAGCATGGCTAGACTACTTAGCCTCGCGGAATGATTTTAATATGAAAGAGAGATACAAGCTGCAGAAAGTTAACACGAAGGCACTAATAGAAGAAGCTCGTGAAAGGTGCAGAATGAAAGCGGATGAAAGGTTGTCGTCCAATTTCCGGGATAAAACCAAGCTCTTCTGGAAAGAGGTAGGCAAGACCCGGAGTTGTTCGGCAATCTGCAGTATGAATAAAGTTCAAAGCTCAGTGTTAACAATGACGTCCTAACAGACCAAACTGACGTCCTGCAGAGATGGAGTGAATATTATGGAAAGATGTATGCAAGAAAACACAGAGATGCCACATCGGGAAGTGGAGCTCACTTCGATGCTCCGGATCCCGATGTCATTGAAGTCATTAGTATGAAAGAAATGGAACAAGCGATAAGAAGTATGAAAAGTGGTAAAGCTGCGGGAATAGGCAGAGTTACTGCTGAGATGATCAAGTACGGTGGGTCGCGTGTCTGGGACACACTATGTCTGTTATGCAACTTGTGCTGGCGGACGGGTGAGGTCCCAGATGACTGGCGAGTAGCAGTTGTAGTACCTATTTACAAAGGGAAAGGCTCACGCCTAAACTGCTCCAGCTACAGGGCGATCAGCTTGGTCAGCTTAGCTAGTAAGGTGTATGCAAAGGTTATAACGGCAATGCAAGAAAAGTCTGAAAGGTATTTATGGGAGGCTCAATGCGGATTCCGACGTGGAAGAGGTTGCATGGATCAAGTGTTTTCTCTCCGCATGATCGCGGAAAAGTTTCTGGCTGTTAGCCAGAAGGTTTTCTGCGCTTTTGTGGATCTAGAGAAAGCATTTGATAACGTTGTGAGAGAAACGCCGTGGGACTTGCTGCCCGGATATGGCGTGGACGGCTCGCTACTGCGGGCAATACAGTCGCTTTATAGGGACTGTAAGGCTTGCGTGTGAGTAGTCCCCCCCTACTCACCTCTTTTTGATGTCAGTACAGGCGTCAAAAAGGGATGTGTCATGTCCGCCTGGCTGTTCATAGTGTATCTGGACAGTTGCCTGCAGAAGTTGAAAGATTTTAATATGGGTGTGAATTTGGGTGACTTTACAGTAAACTGTCTGCTGTACGCTGATGATGCGGTGCTCATGGCCTCATCAGAAGCGGACCTTCAGACATTAGTCATTAATATGAAAGATGAGTGTGAAAGTAAGGGTCTTCGCTTGAATGCAAGTAAAACTAAGGTTCTAGTATTTGAAAGAGGTGACGTAAGAACTAAATGCGAGATTAGGGTAAACCAGAAACGTCTAGAGCAAGTGAATGAAATTGTGTATTTAGGAAGTATGTATAGCGCGGATGGAAGATGTGATTCGGATGTAGAACGGCGAGTTGCTGCCGGAAACAAAGTTAACGGTGCTTTGTCCCAGTTAGTAAAGCGACAAAGCATCGTAAAAGAAGCACGAATGGCGATTCATAACGCAGTGCTAGTGCCAACTTTGCTTTACGGTAGTGAAACCTGGGTATGTCAGCAGATGCATGAAAGTAAATTGAATGCTGTGGAGATGCGATCACATCGAAAATTGTGCGGCGTTACCTTGGCCGACCGAATACGTAACGAAGTGATACGCAATATGGCAGTTTTGAATGAAAGTGTCAGCGTTAAGCTGGAAAAGGGCGTGCTCCGTTGGTTTGGACACGTCCAACGAATGAGTGAGGAACGATTGACGAAGAATATATATTGTTCAAAAGTAGAGGGTAGAAGGAGTCAGGGTAGGCCGAGACTTACATATGAAGACCACGTGAGCAGATTGCTCAAAAACGGAAAGGTCAAAAGTACTCGGATACCCAGACGTGCGTGTATGAAGCGATTGATGAATCTCGAAGAAGCGAAAGAAGTATGCATGGATCGCGAAGCCTGGCGATCTGTCCTCTCTGACTACCCCGTCAGGGATACAGCGTGCAGATAGTTAGTTAGTTAGTTTGTAATAAGACGGACGGTGTTTTTGGGATTTGAGCGAGGTAATCCCCTTAAATCCCCTCGCTTATAAATTCTACAATAATGCATAAAAAAATTGTCCGAATAGTCGACATTTATAATTACTGCTCCACTTTCCAAGATAGTAGCGTGATGATATAGGCCTATAGCCTTCCACGATAAATGGGCTATTCAACACAAAAAGAATTTTTCAAATCGGATCAGTAGTTCCTGAGATTAGCGCGTTCAACCAAACAAACTCTATATATTAAGTATAGATAGAAAAGTAAAGATTACTTTCGTCTCTATTTGGCGCTAGCGACAGAGAAGGAGCGACATTACTTGTACTGTGATACCAATGGGAACAAAATAATTTTAATGACATTAAATAATCCCTAGATGGCGTAATGGTATCAAATTCAAGATTACAATAAAAATCTTATTTAGCTGTTTAAAGTCCGGTAATTGATTTCTAAAATAAAAACCATATTATAATCTGTAATATTAACATATTAAGCTCGTTGGTAATACAATTAATGTAGATTTCGTGAATAATTGGTTCTCGATACTGTACGTTTATGATAATAGATGGCGACGTAATAAGTTGAACAGTTCTTCACCAACATTGGTCTCTCTATGCCAATAGTACCTGTAAAAAAAAGAGAGATAGAACGTGTGTGCCGCTCGCGGTTGTCACAACAGCGACGCTAGAATAATAAACTTTAATTCGGTTATTTGTTAAAATATTGTGATATCGACAAGGATTGCGCCGCAAAAATCAAGCACATGATAAATTCATCAAATTGTGTAACCGTGTGTGTGGTGGCTGATCGCGAGGAGTAGACATAGGATAAATACAATACTGTATCTGAATCTCAAGTTCGAAACCTAATTGTTTGGTTTTTGTTTTTGCATTTTAAAATCAATATTTTAATAACTATCATGAATACAAAACACCGAAAAAGTAATACTTTTTTTGATAAAAATTTACTAAATATAGTGTTTATTACATACCAGTTTGGCAAAGTTTCATTAAAAAAATGACTATCATTGCCTTTATGGCCCAAAATATTGTTTTTTTTTAATTTCAAAATTTAAACACTTTTTTTTACCAAAACGCGATGTAGCGTCTAAACTTTATCGTAATCAAGACAAATCCAGTGATCTCCGCCAAAGTATTAACGGCTATACAGCCCAGCGCGGACTGAGCGACGTTATGCCAATCATAATAATAAGGTGGAAAATAGAAGCGCGTAATAACTGTCAGTCTCTGTCGAACTGAAAATAAGGTTCAAAGTGGTCTAAACCGCCGGCACTACTCTTACGTCATAATATTATTAGCGCTGCATCGTATACGATACAGTGCGCTTTAAGGCCATTACTTTGCCCGTTGACCTTGAAGATTTGATCCCTGTACTAGTATTTGTTTTTTGGCGCTACCTACCGACCAACGACCGTACTACAAAAAAAACGATCTGAAGATTATACAAGAACACAGATGTGTCGCAGAGTTGTCATCGTTTTTGCCTATTTCATTTGCTCTCTGAGAGATCTAATAAATTTTGTTCCCCTGGTTTTTGTAGTCTTGTCTTTTTCTAGTCTATCAAAGTTTATTTTTTATATTTATTTGTCTACATCATAATTCATTTGTATCTACACCATGCAATATGCCTGCTGGCATAGCTTTCATTCTAATAAATGATACATAATGAAGGTCTGATTATGAAATTCTCAAGATAGCTTAAAACTATAAAAAATAAACACAATAGAAATAATGTACTCAATAGGGTAGGTACTTACCAATAGTTTTGGAGAGCTCGGCCACGCTTCACCTTACTTTTATTCTTATATTTAGGCATAGTCAGGCTTACTCTATGATCGGTTTAAAAAACAAAACGAAATTACAAACTACTTTAAATATATTTACAAACTTAATTACTAATGTTGTTTTACGAAATTATTATATTTGTACTATTTACAACAAGATTTCATTCATAAAACATTCAAAACGTGGACTTTTAGATTATATTTGGAAAAAATAACGTGCGTATAGTCCACCCGTCACAAGAGTCATCGAGACACTGAAGTAACGCGTCACAGGCCTTAGCGGGGGTGCTTCAAGCGGGGTGCTAGTGAGGTTTCAAGTTTTTATTCATAATTTAAAAATAAGAAAAAAAAACAATTCAAATTGTGAAATACGTTAGTACATACTTTTTGATACAAAATTCATTCCTAACTATTTAGCCGTTACAGAGAAAATTTACAATTTAGGTTGAAAAAGGACCTATTTAATAAGATTTTTTATCAAATTTTTGGGTAGTTTATTAAAATTTTAAACAATACAATGTATTTGTGATGACCTTAAATTTACCATATATTTTTTATAAGAGAAACGCACAAACGGAAATATGAATGAATGAAATATTATTAAACGCCAAAGTTTGTAAATATGTATATTTGTTACTTATCACGTAAAAACTACTGAATGGATTTTAAAGAAACTTAACAATAATATAGCTTATACATCAGAGTAACACATAGGCTACATTTTATCCCGTGAACAAGTTCATGTGGGAAACGTGAATGGGAAAACTTCTCTACACGGCTAAAGCCGCGGGCGTCCACTAGTACCCCCATCACTACATATTATAAAACAAAGTCGCTTTTCGCTGTCTGTCCCTATGTATGCTTAGATCTTTAAAACTGCAACGGATTACGATACGGTTTTTTAAATAGTTACGCGTCATTGTCATAGAAGGTTTTTATGTGTAATTTGTAAAGTTTTTGTATATATTTGCCAAATTATAACGATATTTGTTGGGGATGTCGGAAATAATAAGCCGTCTGGGAGCTTTCAACAAAAACACTGCGTAAACCCTTGGAGATATAACAAAATAATGTATGGTGCAATTGTGTATCTTATAAAGGTCTACAAAAAAGTCCGCGACGACACATACCTATCTCTTGAGAATATTATACTATATCCATTTTAATACTTAAAAAAAAAGTGGTAATTTGAAGGCTATTTACACAAATATGCTATTAATCCTTATCATTTTTACTACGTTAGTTGGCTTCAGCATTTCATGAAGATTATTTTGTCCCTTTATACCTCGCAAATTAAATGAATATATTACGTGTTATCGCAAATTCAAAATAAAGCGCAAAGAAATTAATTGCCAATTGTTATGCCAATCATAATAATAAGGTGGAAAATAGAAGCGCGTAATAACTGTCAGTCTCTGTCGAACTGAAAATAAGGTTCAAAGTGGTCTAAACCGCCGGCACTACTCTTACGTCATAATATTATTAGCGCTGCATCGTATACGATACAGTGCGCTTTAAGGCCATTACTTTGCCCGTTGACCTTGAAGATTTGATCCCTGTACTAGTATTTGTTTTTTGGCGCTACCTACCGACCAACGACCGTACTACAAAAAAAACGATCTGAAGATTATACAAGAACACAGATGTGTCGCAGAGTTGTCATCGTTTTTGCCTATTTCATTTGCTCTCTGAGAGATCTAATAAATTTTGTTCCCCTGGTTTTTGTAGTCTTGTCTTTTTCTAGTCTATCAAAGTTTATTTTTTATATTTATTTGTCTACATCATAATTCATTTGTATCTACACCATGCAATATGCCTGCTGGCATAGCTTTCATTCTAATAAATGATACATAATGAAGGTCTGATTATGAAATTCTCAAGATAGCTTAAAACTATAAAAAATAAACACAATAGAAATAATGTACTCAATAGGGTAGGTACTTACCAATAGTTTTGGAGAGCTCGGCCACGCTTCACCTTACTTTTATTCTTATATTTAGGCATAGTCAGGCTTACTCTATGATCGGTTTAAAAAACAAAACGAAATTACAAACTACTTTAAATATATTTACAAACTTAATTACTAATGTTGTTTTACGAAATTATTATATTTGTACTATTTACAACAAGATTTCATTCATAAAACATTCAAAACGTGGACTTTTAGATTATATTTGGAAAAAATAACGTGCGTATAGTCCACCCGTCACAAGAGTCATCGAGACACTGAAGTAACGCGTCACAGGCCTTAGCGGGGGTGCTTCAAGCGGGGTGCTAGTGAGGTTTCAAGTTTTTATTCATAATTTAAAAATAAGAAAAAAAAACAATTCAAATTGTGAAATACGTTAGTACAAAAAAGTGGTAATTTGAAGGCTATTTACACAAATATGCTATTAATCCTTATCATTTTTACTACGTTAGTTGGCTTCAGCATTTCATGAAGATTATTTTGTCCCTTTATACCTCGCAAATTAAATGAATATCTTACGTGTTATCGCAAATTCAAAATAAAGCGCAAAGAAATTAATTTAATTCGACCGAGCCGTGCGGGCGTAGTAGGTAGGTTCGACAGGGCCGTGCGGGCGCAGTAGGCAGGTACCTAGGTACTGGAGAGCGGAGAAGTAATCAATGAACTTGGAAAATGTTTATACATTATTGTGAATGTGAAATTATTAAACAACGGGATTAAATGGGTGCCACGGGGTTCGAAGTATGTCACGGGCGAAGCCGGGCGACCGACATCGCAAACATAATTTTTGCGGCATTCAGTCGTTGTCCAAAGTAGGATCGCCAAAACTGTGATATTTCGATTATAAATGCCCTCTTGCGTGTAAAAATAGATCGACTACACAGAAAAAAAATAGTGGTGTAACTTATTTTTTTTTATATTGTAGGACACTTTCGCACAGCGCCATCTAGCCCAAAGTAAGCTAATATCAGCTTGTGTTATGGGATCTAGATAACTGATAAACATACTTATATATTTCTAAATACATACATATTATAGGTAAATAACACCCAGACCATCGTCAGAATAAACCATCGTGCTCATCACACAAAGTTTTATCCTGGGAGGGAATCGAACCCACGACCTCTTGCGTAGCAGTCGGATGCACTTCCACCGCGCCACAGAGGCAGTCAGTATTATCATTATATGTACATGTATTAAACGATTAATGAAACTGCAGGTAGCGAAAGAAGTATGTATGGATCGCGAAGCCTGGCGATCTGCGCTCTCTGACTATCCCGTCAGGGATACGGCGTAAAGATCATCGGTAAGTATTTAAAATATTAATTATGTATGTAAAACATAAGTATAAAAGTATATCAGAGCTGGCAGCTACCTCGGACAATGAATTAGTCTAGCTATTCAAAGGGGGAACGCTGCCAGTATCTTCGGAACCTTGCCTAAAGGGACCTTTTTTAATAATATATTTTAGTTATGTATCATATTTTTAAGGTTATATTTAATGTTAACATTAAGTTAATTTATTTATGATATTATGATGGAAAGTATAAAATATAGCTGCTGTATAAATTGCGCGCGCATTTTAGCTCAACCTTATTTTTTTTAACGATTTTTCTAACGTATATTGAAATTATATATAACGTGTGTAATGAGAACTTGTGGGTTTTGGAAACCACATTTAATTAAATAAAAGTATAATTCAGATTATAACATTATTATTATTCGTAGGGGGTCAGGCGTCTGCCTGTTAATTAACGTTAACACCCAAATTCACCTTCAAATCTATACAAATATAATTACCTAGTAGACGCTCGCGACTCCGCACGCCTGGTGAAGTTTTCCCGTTTCCGTCTCCTACAGAAACTTGTTCCCGGGATAAAAAGTAGCTTAATATGTTATCCTGATGCGTAAGCTATATTATTGTAAAGTTTTATAAACATCCGTTCATTAGATTTTGCGACATCCATACTTACAAACTTTCGCGTTTATAATTTAGGTAGGAAGTAGAATATATTAATTCAATTTTTAAATCTTTACAGATACTACCACGTCATTATCTCTAGGTGGTTAGGCAAACGTGAATTAACACCCACATTCGTCAATAATGTTCTTTTATCTACTCTGATACTATAATACAAAGATTATAAAACTGATAACATAATTCTTATGACAAACATTACGTACAGGCCAAAAATAATAAAAAAAAAGTTTAATTACGATACAGGTCTTGTATGGACACCTGAATAATATAACTTTTTAATCATAACGATACACCTATACAACCTCCAGGTGGACCAAGGAGGAAGAACCTCTACTTAAAAAAAAAGGTTTCAATCATTGATTTCAATGAACGAGTCCGCGACGCAAGCGCGCATGCGCAATCAATGTTTGCGCCTTGGCGCCAACATTTGACATTTAAAAAATAAATTTGTTGTTATATTCATCATTTTATTTGCAATATTGTTTTACGTATGAGAGTAGATAAAGTAGTGTATGACACTGTACATAACTTGGTCTTATAACACTCGTGTGATACTATAAAAAAACTCATGTTATAAGAACCCTTATTATGCAACAGTATCATAAACTACTATTACTTTTCTACTAAGAGAAATATTTATATGCATTTTACGTACCCTATGAAGTAGGATGACTGTTTTATGTACCTAATATCACTAAGCGGCCACCCTACTAATGGCCGTTTTCAATATTCTATCTTCAGTTATTTTTTTTATTTTTAATAATTTAATGGCCTGGTTTCTAAGACCTTTTAGCCAAATCTTATTTTTTATATCATATTTCTTCAATCTTATCTTCTAATTAGTCCTGTCCAGTCGATGTCGTGTCTTCAGGCTACGTTCTGGTCCTTGCCCTCAGTATAATGGTGATTCTTATACTAAGGTTGTCGGTGGACGTTTCGCGGCAAGAGAGAAAATAGCATTTCACTGCATATATATCATTATAAAATAAAAATAAATAAAAATATCTTTATTTTGCATAGACCATTTTAACGGCGCTTACAAAATGTCATACACTATTTAAAATATTTAAAGCGACCACCGGTTCGGAACGCGGCCCACCTGAGAAGAACCGGCAAGAAACTTAGGAAGGCTTTTTTTTTGATGGCCTATTTACAATTTAATATTATTTCACTTTGCCAGCAGATCATTTCCAGGCGTCCCTGTCCTGCAAATAGTCTGTAACGGAGTAAAAACCTTTTTCACAAAGCTTGTTTTTAATAAACTTTTTAAATTTATTTAAAGGTAAATTTCTCAGGTCACAGGGAAGCTTGTTGTAAAAGCGTATACAGTTACCCTGGAAAGAATCGCCAATCTTATGTAGTCGACTGTGGTGGACTGAAAGATTATTTTTATTTCTAGTGTTTATATTATGTTTATCACAGAGTTTAGAAAACTGTGATAGATTTTTCTGGACATACATAAGATTGGCAAAAATGTATTGTGATGGTACGGTTAGAATATTCACTTCTTTGAATTTTTCTCGGAGAGAAACTCTGGGGCCCAAATTATAAATAGCGCGTACAGCCCGCTTTTGTAGAACAAAAATAATATTTAAATCTGCAGCACTCCCCCAAAGGAGAATACCGTAAGACATAATACTATGAAAATAGCTGAAGTAAACCATTCTAGCCGTATCCACATCTGTTAGAGTCCTGATCTTTTTTACAGCGTATGCAGCCGAACTTAATCTAGAGGCTGTCTTTTCTATGTGTGGGCCCCACTGCAAATTGGCATCAATAGTTATACCTAGGAACACAGTTGATTCTACAAACTCTAACACTTGTCCATTCAGTTGAACATTGGCCGCAACTTGTTTTACATTTGGTAGAGTAAATTTTATACATTTAGTTTTATTTTCATTAAGGCAAAGATTATTTGAGCTGATTGTCTTTCACTATAGCACGTTAACACAACTTTTATGTCCAAGAAACCACCACTCCCGCACATAAAACAAGATAAATGCACTAGTTTTAGAAAATAATATAAAGTAACCGTCCGCACTTGTCACTCTTCCCGCCAAATGTTCTCTTCAGTTAAATATAGATCGCTACCACAGATAAATAGTTGAATTTTTTTTAAATAATTATTATTGGCCTGGTTTCTAAGAACTTTTAGCCAAATCTTATTTGTTATATCATATTTCTTCAATCTTATCTTCTAATTAATCCTGTCCAGTCGATGTCGTGTCCTCAGGCTACGTCCTGGTCCTTGCCCTCAGTATAATGGTGATTCTTATACTAAGGTTGTCAGTGGACGTTTCGCGGCAAGAGAGAAAATAGCATTTCACTGCATATATATAATTGTCTTTCACTATAGCACGTTAACACAACTTTTATGTCCAAGAAACCACCACTCCCGCACATAAAACAAGATAAATGCACTAGTTTTAGAAAATAATATAAAGCAAGCGTCCGCACTTGTCACTCTTCCCGCCAAAATCCATCTTCAGTTAAATATAGATCGCTACCACAGATAAACAGTTGAATATTTACTTTTGTGACAGATAGTTCAATGTCGTAGGTAAATATTTCTTTCTATCTTTGGTTATTAAAACCGAAACTTTCGTCGATAGGTACCGATGGTAAGTATTTTGACATGATTTTACACAATAGTAAATGATAGATAGGTTATTGAGATCGGCAGTTAATGGTAACTGCACCCGTAGTAGTTTAACTTCGCTGACTAGTCTGGAAGTCTGGATTGATCTATAGTTTTCTCTATGTTTATTTATTGTAAATGAATTTTAATCTTATATTATTTAAAGATTTAAGATACATGTAACATTATTATTGCTTTTAACCTATATGGGCTACATAATAATCTAACTAACTAATTACCTTCACGCTGTATCCCTGACGGGGTAGTCAGAGAGGACAGATCGCCAGGCTTCGCGATCCATGCATGCATCTTTCGCTTCTTGAAGATTCATCAATCGCTTCATACACTCACGTCTGGGTATCCGAGTACTTTTGACTTTTTCGTTTTTGAGCAAACTAATCTGATCAAAAATATATCATTATGGGTACTTACTGCCCTGGTTTAAATCTTCCTTTATTATTTCTGTGTTTGTAATAATTTTCTTTCCGTTTTCCCATATCTACCTGAAATAAATAGACGTATATGTGTAAGTTGGACGTGTACCCTATTTTAATCTTATCTATTTTTTTTGACCAACTGCCCATGCTTTAACTCTATTAAACATTTCTTTTCTATGCAAGAAAATATTTTGCCATTATTAATGTAACAACAAAAAATATTGAGACTGCCCCGGTGGGGTAAGTGGTAGTGATAAAATATTCAGATACCCCGACATGCAGGTATGAAATGATTAATGAAATTGTTAGGTAGCGAACGAAGTATGCTGTATGGATCGCAATTTGGCGATTTGTGCCCTCTGACTATTCAAGCTAGTTAGGATGTTTGTTATTTTAAAATAAATTACCTTCTCGCTAAATGAGCCTTTGCTAAACGTTCTACGTTTTTCCTTTTCCTAGCTAAAAATAGTTTGGTTATATTCCCCATTTCGTCTAAATTTAAATTTATATGTAAAAGGATTTTTATCAATAAATTTTATAATACAATGCCAAACTTACCAAAGAAAGCACTAGATTGCTTGGTCGCGCTATAGGTAGGTACCTAGGTACCTACACTGTTTCCTTTGTACAGTGAGGGACCCAGTGACCCCTCCCTATGAGGCCTGCCGGTGTACTGATATTGATACGATTGCTTGCCTAGATTTTTATGGTGCAAAAGATTTTAAAAAATATAAAAAAATTGCAAAATTGTTGTAATTTTAAATGATATATTTAAAGAAAGCGATACTTAGTACATTTCAGTATGTGACTATTGCATACATTTAGGCAGTCGATGAAAAGGGAAACAAACTTCTTTGACAAATAGCACTCTTTTAAATTGTAGAATTACACTTACATTGTTCTTTTGCATTTATGTGATTTATTTGATAAATGTAGGCGAATTATACTATGCCTATGCCACCCCTTCGGGGATAAAAGCGTAACTGACTGATATGACGGGATAATTACCACATGTGTTATCGTTTCATATATTTCGGTACAGTCACAATCGACTTGATCACGTATAAACTCCTCCTTTTCTAAAAAAGCCCCTCTGTGATTATGGTGCTTGTAATAATGCCAAAATATAGAAAAAACGGAAACAGAATCATAATTCATTTATCATCACAGAGCAAGGAATATAAAGCAAATCGGCGTCAAAAATTGTTGGTCCATGGATGGCAAGATAATAGTCCTGACTCCGGACAAAAATCGCCGTCAAGTGATAAGTAAATCAGAGCTAGATGATTTAATTATTAAATATCCATCACAGACTTCGGCAACTCCTGATTCCATGCCATCCAAAGGTGAGACAGCTGTGAAGGTCGCAGCTCCGAGAATCGCACCCAAAATTGTTAAGGCTCGCCGTCGGGTTTGATTTTTGGCGTTTGTTTATACTGATGTTACGAGACCAAGTACTTCATAATATCTAATAGATGTACCCTGTTCTTTAGAATATGTTTTGCACTTTAAACAAACTAGGATCAAACTTGTTGCCGGTATCATCATTTTGTTTTTGTCACTGACTTAAGTGACAGCTAGACAGGACTAGTTTTTATTTATATCCATCTTGGACAGGCTAATGAAACTCAGTTAATACAGCCTTATCATTAGTACCTATAAGATTTTTCTGAGTATGGTTATGTCAAATCGTTTGTTATTGTCATTTCCGGATCTAAGTCCTGTATCCAGTAAAGCAATGGAACCTGTACTGAAGTTTTCTATTGTGATTTGGCGTTGGCATCATGAATAGTATTCGCAATAATACTATATTTATAACTTAATAATTTACTTGCAGTGTAACATTTTTTTTTTTTTCTCTTTTTGCATTTGTCTTGAACTACAGATCAGTCTTTTTTTTTTTTTTTTGTTATACTGTTAATGTAAGATCTCTTCCACTATACCTGCGAGCTGATGAGTTGTTTAAGATCGCAAAAACCTTATAAAAATAAAATATTTTTGTATACGTATTATATTTAGGTATATATTTATTTTTCACATATGCAAGATTTACACGATTATAACTCTAGCTTTTACTCTTGTTCATCTGAGTCTGACAGTTTCATTAGTTTGGATAGTGATACCCCAGCTTTAACACTGCATGACAAACTTTCCTGTACTTTTTCTGACTATCCTAAAAACCTCAATATTGTTCATATTAATGCTCAGAGTGTTCCTAGCCATTATTCAGACCTTCTGGCATCTTTTAGTGATCAGCATCTCGATGCTATACTAATCTCAGAATCTTTTCTCAAACCAAGTCTACCTTCTACTCAATACTCTCTTCCCGGATTTGTACTGATACGCAATGATAGAACTGGAAAAAGGTGTGGAGGTGTCGCTGTTTACTTACGAGCGAATATACCGTTCAAGATAATAAGCGCATCTCCTTCTCTTTATTCTTCCTCAGCTGAACATCTTTTCCTAGAAATTTCTGTTCTTCACTCTAAGGTACTTCTTGGTGTTCTTTATAGTCCAGACGAAAATATTAACTACTTTAGTTCTTTTGAAACTATCCTTAACGATACTTTCTGCTCCTCATATAGTCATGTAATAATTATGGGCGACTTCAACACATGTCTTTTAAGAGATGACTACCGCTCACATAAACTGTTATCCCTACTCTCCTCTTTCAATCTTCAGACTTTACCACTTTCTGCAACTCACCATTTTCCCAATTGTATTCCCACACTATTAGATCTGGTCATTGTTTCTTCTTCTTTTCATGTCGGTACACATGGTCAAATGACTGCACCGTTCTCTTATCATGATCTAATTTTTCTGTCTTATCGCATTCGCCCTCCTAAGCGTAGGCCACAGTTTCGATTTCTGAGAAATTTCAGGGGCATACATTTGGAGGACTTGCATCGTGATGTAGGGCTCATAGACTGGTCTTCAATATATAATACCGATGATGTCAATACTATGGTCAGTATATTCAACAGCAAGCTCATCGGCCTTTACGACTGTCATGCTCCCATCCGCAAAGTCAAAATTCGACATAATCCAGCGCCTTGGCTCACTATCAATATTCAAAATGTAATGGCTTGTAGGGATAAGGCGAAAAGCAGATACAAGCGCAACCCATCGGAATATAACCTGAATCGCTATAAAACCCTTCGGAATCGCTGCAGTAGAATGTGTAGAGATGCCAAAAGACGCCATTACCACGAAAATCTTGAAAATCGTACTGCTTCCGACATCTGGCGTTTTCTTAGATCTGTGGGAATTGGTAGATCCACTGACTGTGTGACACATTTCACAGACTTGTGTGCTTTAAATAAAAGCTTCTCACTCCCACCTCCTACATCACTAACATCAAGTGTTAAACAGAATACATTGCAGTCGCTTTTGAATTTATCGATACCACATATCCCTTCATTTAATTTTAGTCCTGTGTCGGAAGTTGACGTTAAGAATGCTTTACTTTCCATCTCCTCTACAGCTGTGGGCAATGACGGTATAAGCTCTAGGATGATTCTTCCTGTTCTTCCTGCTATCTTACATGTTCTTACATACATTTTTAATTACTCCTTTTACTCAGCTAATTTCCCAAATTCTTGGAAGTTGGCACATATTATTCCTCTTCCTAAAATTCCAAACCCTACTATGTTATCCCATTTCCGGCCTATATCTATCTTACCATTTCTCTCAAAAGTTCTAGAGCATATTGTTCACAGACAGCTGACCTGCTTTCTAACACGTCATAATTTACTTAGTAATTTTCAATCTGGATTTCGCCCAGGACATAGTACAAGTACAGCACTCCTTAAAGTTACTGATGATATTCGCTGGGCTATGGAGAATAAAGAGCTTACTCTTTTGATTCTATTAGACTTCAGCAATGCCTTTAATTGCGTAGATTTTGATATTCTTCTGGGTATTTTGAAATCCATCAACTTCTCTGCACCAACTATATCTTGGTTTGACTCATATCTTCGGGGACGCTCGCAATGTGTTAAGATTGATGATACTTCATCCGAGTGGTGTAGTCTCACAGCGGGCGTACCTCAGGGTGGCGTTCTTTCTCCTTTGTTTTTTTCTATTTTTATCAATACTCTCACTAAATTTATTTCTTCTCACTTCCATCTCTATGCAGACGACCTGCAGCTGTACCGTCATTTTGCGGCAACAGATATTAGGATAGCTATCGATGACATGAACCGCGATTTGGAGCGATTGAATAATTGGGCTAAGGCTTTTGGATTATTAGTTAACCCAACTAAGTCACAGGCTTTAATAATAGGGAGTAGACACTTTCGTGGAAGTATCATTAATTCGTCGGTTACTCCAGTGCTTCTTGATGGTATACAAATACCTATTGCTGATTCAGCAAAAAATTTAGGAATCTATATGGATTCCAATCTCTCTTGGCGTAAACAAATTGCTGAGGTCAGTAAGAAGGTGAACTTTGCATTTCATACACTGAGAACTCTTCAATGTTTCTTGCCCCTGAAAACTAAAATTTATTTGGCTCAATCGCTTATACAGCCCATCATTGATTATGCTGACGCTTGCTATCTGGATGCCACCGAGGAGCTCCTTGACAAACTTGAGAGATTGCAAAACCTAAGCATTCGTTTTATTTTTATTCTTAAAAAATATGATCATGTATCTCACTTTCGCAAAGAACTCAAGTGGCTCCCAATCCGCCTTCGCAGGAACACTCGGGTACTGTGCCTTTTATTCAACATTCTATACAATCCTTCCTCTCCATCTTACCTGCGGGAGCGATTTTCTTTCGCTCGTTGTCCGGATGAGCCCTGCAGGTCTCATCTACGTACCTTACTCAAATTTCAAAATCATAAAACTGACTTCTATTCCTACTCCTTTTCCGTCCATGCAGTAAGGCTCTGGAACTCACTTCCAGCTGTGATTAGAGACTGCAAATCCATCAACAGTTTTAAACACAAACTCAGACTCTATTATCTTTCCTTACCTTGCAGTTGACTCATTTATCTATTCTTGCTTTTGGCCATTTCCTTGTTTATATTTCTTTTTATATTCATATGTTTATTTATTTTAATGTTTATTTGATTATGTGATTATATATATATTTATATGTATATATGTATGTTTATGTATATGTTTGTGTATATATTTTTGTTTATGTATTCTATAATCTTGCAATAATATGTTCGTACGTATGTTATATGTTTGATGTCTCTATTGGCCTTCTTACGCAAGTTTTGTTTTGTTACCTACCTTTTGTTATTCTATTTCTACTTACAACTTTCTCTTCTCTTGGGTCTGTTGGAAGAGATTTCTATTTAGAAATAAGCAGACCCTTTGTACTTCTTTTCTTTTACTTTTTCACTGTGTTAGATTGTATGTACAATAAATGAATAAATAAAAGGAATTAATATCTGGAATATAATCAAGGATCTGACTGCCTCGGTGGTGCAGTGGTAGTGTTAGCGACTGTCGCGACTGAGGTCCCGGGTCGGCAAAAATTTGTGTGATCTACAAATGTTAGTTTCGGAGTTTGGGTGTTTGCTATGTATAATATGCTTGTATTTAGAAACATATAAGTATGTTTATCAGTCGATTTAGGATTTAGGTGTGATATACGATGCACAGTTGACGTTTGTAACTCATTTAGATTACATTATTAAAAATGCGTCTAGATTATCGGGTTTTGTATTAAGAAATTGTAAATCTTTGAGGAACATTAAAACTAAAATCTTACTATTTAATAACCTTGTTCGCAGTATACTAGAATACTGTAGTGTAGTCTGGCGGCCGCGCTTTGCCACTCACTCTTGCGCATTGAACGAATACAAAAACGCTTTGTTTGGCATTTAGCTTATTCGAATGGCGTGGCTAATAAAGCGCTAACACACGTTCAGATTTGGTCTGCCGGACCGCGACAGATCAAATCCGCCGACCAAATCTGTTGTCGCAACAGACGACCGGATCAGACCGCACCGGACGGCAGACGACCCGACAGGGTGTCCAGATTGGGGGCTTTTTTAAATATTCTGGGGTAAAATAAAAATTTTAGGGAACTTTTGGGGAAAGGATTAGGACTTTTATATGCATTTAGTGAAAAAGTGTTAATTTGAAATTACAAACTGACATTTCAATTTTATTTATCTGTGTAGATAACTGGATTGCGAAGAATTCCTTTCCATAAAGCAAATACGCTATATATTAACGAAAAAGTATATTTTTAGGCAAAGTAAAATCAGTTCTGGGGATATTTACGACGAACTAACTAAGGGCGGGTTGTTTCAACTCCACATAACGAATAACGAAAGACGTTAAAAATGGCGCTGACAATCGTTAAACATAAAAACAAGTTGTTTCACAAAATGTGAAGTTGACGTACGTAAAAAAATAACGATAACGGTAACAGATGGTTCGGTCATTGGTTAACGTTACTTCATTTGCAAAAACACCTAACAATTGAATTGAATCGTTACTTATTTCATTTGTGTAAAATAAAAGAATATGGATGCACTTTTGTTTTCAAACATTCGACACTTTGACGATAGCAGTTCGTCAGATGATAATGCAAACAGAGTAGAAAGGAAGAGAAAAATATTTAAAACACGTATTTACAACTTAAGCCTTTGGAGTGATCAGGAATTTATCGCAAGGTACCGTGTATCAAAGGAAGTAGCTCTACTATTAACACGCCAAATCGAAGAAGAATAAAAATTTGCTACAGAAAAGTAAGAATAATTCAATGTACATCCTACGGTAGTAATTCTCATTGCGTAGCTAATATAAATTATGTTATTCTTAATATTTCAGAAATTTTGCAGTAAAACCTATAGACCAGGTGCTTGCTTTGTATTTTTCAATCAAAGACTGAAAACGTGATTTCTCGTTTTTTGTAAAATTTACAGCCCTAATAATATCACGTTAGTCTAAAAAACTATAATAATTGCTGAGTAAATATATTCGTCAATTGATTAAAGATCGTCAATAAAATACTTACTTTGTTATAGACGTATCCATTTTTGTACAAAATATTTCTTACTTATATGAACTGACAGATAATTTACCACTATTAATGCAACAACGTGTTTATTTCCGATATTCATCAACTGTAAAATTCATTAACGTGTTTGGTTGTTTGTAACGTGTTTATTTTAGTTATTGACATATATGACACATAAATGACGTTAAATGTCAAATGTTGCCTTATTCAAAATGTCCCCCATCGAATTTTTTCACGAAAATATTGTCAATTCAACTGGCAACCCCATTAACTATGACAATCCATTTTTTATACGGTGAAACAACGCTTTCTAATTAACGTCCGTTAAGCATCCTTCGTGATCGTAACTTTTTAACGTACGTATGTTACGTTAACAAAGCTTTTGAAAAAACCGGCCCTAAGACTGCAACATTGGGAAAAAATGTGTAAAAAAGTGTCTTTTTGAGGAAAAATGAGAGAACGGCAACATTGATCCGGATTGATGCGGATCAAGGCAGACTCAGATAATAATAATTAAATATGTAAGGAACTTTTGGGGAAATAAAAAATTTCTAATAAAGTATATACTTTTATATGCATTTAGTAAAAAGCTGCTAAATTGAAATTACACACACACACACACACACACACACACACACACACACACAGACACACATTTCAATTTTATTTATCTATGTAGATAACTGGTATGCATAGTATTCCTCTCCATAGAGTAAATAAGGACTACGTTATGTATTAACGTAGCTCTTTTTTCTTTCTGGGGAAAAATGTACGAAAATGTAAATTTTCGGGAAAAGTAAAATCGGTTCTGGGGACATTTTTGACAAACTAACTATGATGGCAACATTGGGAAAGAATTATGAAAAAGTGTCTAATTGGAAAAAAATTAAATTAAATGTGGGAAAATTTATGTCAAAGTAGCTAGAACGGCAACATTGATCATATCCGATGCGGATCGAGGCGGACTCAATTAATAATAATTATGTCCGCCGGACTGCTGTACACACAGTAAGATTTGGTCGGGTGGCAAATCAAATCCGCGGTCTGGCCGGATCAAATCCGGTCGTGTGTTAGGGCTTTAAAGCGCTAACACACGTTCAGATTTGGTCTGCCGGACCTCGACAGATTTGATCCGCCGAGTCTGCCGACCAAATCTGTTGTCGCAACAGACGACCGGATCAGACCGCACCGGACGACCAGACGACCAGACAGGGTGTTCAGATTAGGGGCTTTTTCCCTATTCTAGGGTAAAATTTTTTTTAAGGAACTGTTGTGGAAATGAAAAGTTTCTAATAAAGTATATTATTTTATATGCATTTAGTGAAAAGCTGCAAATTTAAAATTACACACACACTCATTTCAATTTTACTTATCTATGTAGATAACTGGTATGCATAGTATTCCTCTACATAGAGTAAATAAACACTACGTTATGTATTAACGTAGCTCTTTTTTCTTTCTGGCAAAAAATTTATGAAAAAGTAATTTTTGGGGAAAGGTAAAATCGGTACTAAAGGTAAAAACGACAAAGTAGCTAGAACGGCAACATTGATCATATCCGATGCGGATCGAGGCGGACTCAATTAATAATAATTATGTCCGCCGGACAGCTGTACACACGGTAAGATTTGGTCGGGTGGCAAATCAAATCCGCGGTCTGGCCGGATCAAATCCGGACGTGTGTTAGGGCTTTAATAGCGTTAACACACGTTCAGATTTGGTCTGCCGGACCTCGACAGATCTGATCCGCCGAGTCCGCCGACCAAATCTGTTGTCGCAACAGACGACCGGATCAGACCGCACCGGACGACCAGACGACCAGACAGGGTGTACAGATTAGGGGCTTTTTCCCTATTCTGGGGTAAAATTTTTTTTTAAGGAACTTTTTTGGAAATGAAAGGTTTCTAAAAAAGTATATTATTTTATATGCTTTTAGTGAAAAGCTGCAAATTTGAATTACACACACACACATTTCAATTTTACTTATCTATGTAGATAACTGGTATGCATAGTATTCCTCTACATAGAGTAAATAAACACTACGTTATGTATTAACGTAGCTCTTTTTTCTTTCTGGCAAAAAAAATATGAAAAAGCAATTTTTGGGGAAAGGTAAAATCGGTACTGGGGACATTTTTGACAAAGTAACTAAGATGGCAACATTGGGAAAAAAATTATGAAAAAGTGTCTATTTGGAGAAAAATTAAATTAAATCTGGGGAAATTTACGACAAAGTAGCTAGAACGACAACATTGATCATATCCGATGCGGATCGAGGCGGACTCAATTAATAATAATTATGTCCGCCGGACAGCTGTACACACGGTAAGATTTGGTCGGGTGGCAAATCAAATCCGCGGTCTGGCCGGATCAAATCCGGTCGTGTGTTAGGGCTTTATTATAGCGTTAACACACGTTCAGATTTGGTCTGCCGGACCTCGACAGATCTGATCCGCCGAGTCCGCCGACCAAATCTGTTGTCGCAACAGACGACCGGATCAGACCGCACCGGACGACCAGACGACCAGACAGGGTGTTCAGATTAGGGGCTTTTTCCCTATTCTAGGGTAAATTTTTTTTTAAGGAACTTTTGTGGAAATGAATAGTTTCTAATAAAGTATATTATTTTATATGCATTTAGTGAAAAGCTGCAAATTTAAAATTACACACACACTCATTTCAATTTTACTTATCTATGTAGATAACTGGTATGCATAGTATTCCTCTACATAGAGTAAATAAACACTACGTTATGTATTAACGTAGCTCTTTTTTCTTTCTGGCAAAAAATGTATGAAAAAGTAATTTTTGGGGAAAGGTAAAATCGGTACTGTATCGGTAAGATGGCAACATTGGGAAAAAAATTATGAAAAGTGTCTTTAAATTAAATCTGGGGAAATTTACGACAAAGTAGCTAGAACGACAACATTGATCATATCCGATGCGGATCGAGGCGGACTCAATTAATAATAATTATGTCCGCCGGACAGCTGTACACACGGTAAGATTTGGTCGGGTGGCAAATCAAATCCGCGGTCTGGCCGGATCAAATCCGGACGTGTGTTAGGGCTTTAATAGCGTTAACACACGTTCAGATTTGGTCTGCCGGACCTCGACAGATCTGATCCGCCGAGTCCGCCGACCAAATCTGTTGTCGCAACAGACGACCGGATCAGACCGCACCGGACGACCAGACGACCAGACAGGGTGTACAGATTAGGTGCTTTTTCCCTATTCTGGGGTAAAATTTTTTTAAGGAACTTTTTTGGAAATGAAAGATTTCTAAAAAAGTATATTATTTTATATGCTTTTAGTGAAAAGCTGCAAATTTGAATTACACACACACACACATTTCAATTTTACTTATCTATGTAGATAACTGGTATGCATAGTATTCCTCTACATAGAGTAAATAAACACTACGTTATGTATTAACGTAGCTCTTTTTTCTTTCTGGCAAAAAAAATATGAAAAAGCAATTTTTGGGGAAAGGTAAAATCGGTACTGGGGACATTTTTGACAAAGTAACTAAGATGGCAACATTGGGAAAAAAATTATGAAAAAGTGTCTATTTGGAGAAAAATTAAATTAAATCTGGGGAAATTTACGACAAAGTAGCTAGAACGACAACATTGATCATATCCGATGCGGATCGAGGCGGACTCAATTAATAATAATTATGTCCGCCGGACTGCTCTACAGACGGTAAGATTTGGTCGGGCGGCCAATCAAATCCGCTGTCTGGTCGGATCAAATCCGGTCGTGTGTTAGGGCTTTAAGGCCCTTAGCGTTAACACACGTTCAGATTTGGTCTGCCGGACCTCGACAGATCTGATCCGCCGAGTCCGCCGACCAAATCTGTTGTCGCAACAGACGACCGGATCAGACCGCACCGGACGACCAGACGACCAGACAGGGTGTTCAGATTAGGGGCTTTTTCCCTATTCTAGGGTAAATTTTTTTTTAAGGAACTTTTGTGGAAATGAATAGTTTCTAATAAAGTATATTATTTTATATGCATTTAGTGAAAAGCTGCAAATTTAAAATTACACACACACTCATTTCAATTTTACTTATCTATGTAGATAACTGGTATGCATAGTATTCCTCTACATAGAGTAAATAAACACTACGTTATGTATTAACGTAGCTCTTTTTTCTTTCTGGCAAAAAAAATATGAAAAAGCAATTTTTGGGGAAAGGTAAAATCGGTACTGGGGACATTTTTGACAAAGTAACTAAGATGACAACATTGGGAAAAAAATTATGAAAAAGTGTCTATTTGGAGAAAAATTAAATTAAATCTGGGGAAATTTACGACAAAGTAGCTAGAACGACAACATTGATCATATCCGATGCGGATCGAGGCGGACTCAATTAATAATAATTATGTCCGCCGGACTGCTCTACAGACGGTAAGATTTGGTCGGGCGGCCAATCAAATCCGCTGTCTGGTCGGATCAAATCCGGTCGTGTGTTAGGGCTTATAGAGCTAACACACGAACGGATTTGGTCTGCCGGACCTCGACAGATTTGATCCGCCGCCGAGTCTGCCGACCAAATCTGTTGTCGCAACAGACGACCGGATCAAACCGCACTGGACGACCAGACGACCAGACAGGGTGTTCAGATTAGGGGCTTTTTCCCTATTCTAGGGTAAAATTATTTTTTTTAAGGAACTTTTGTGGAAATGCAATGTTTCTAATAAAGTATATTATTTTATATGCATTTAGTAAAAAGCTGCAAATTTGAAATTACACACACACACACACACACATTTCAATTTTACTTATCTATGTAGATAACTGGTATGCATAGTATTCCTCTACATATCGTAAATAAACACCACGTTATGTATTAAAGTAGCTCTTTTTTCCTTCTAGCAAAAAATGTATGAAAAAGTAATTTTTGGGGAAAGGTAAAATCGGTACTGGGGACATTTTTGACAAACTAACTAAGATGGCAACATTGGGACAAAAATTATGAAAAAGTGTCTATTTGGAGAAAAAATAAATTAAATCTGGGGAAATTTACGACAAAGTAGCTAGAACGACAACATTGATAATATCCGATGAGGATCGAGGCGGACTCAATTAATAATAATTATGTCCGCCGGACTGCTTTACAGACGGTAAAAGCCCTAACACACGACCGGATTTGATCCGACCAGACAGCGGATTTGATTGGCCGCCCGACCAAATCTTACCGTCTGTAGAGCAGTAATTCTTTAGTACATTTTTTGCCAGAAAGAAAAAAGAGCTACGTTAATATATGACGTAGTGTTTATTTACTCTATGTAGAGGAATACTATGCATACCAGTTATCTACATAGATAAGTAAAATTGAAATGTGTGTGTGTGTAATTTCAAATTTGCAGCTTTTCACTAAATGCATATAAAATAATATACTTTATTAGAAACTTATCATTTCCACAAAAGTTCCTTAAAAAAATAATTTTACCCTAGAATAGGGAAAAGCCCCTAATCTGAACACCCTGTCTGGTCGTCTGGTCGTCCGGTGCGGTCTGATCCGGCCGTCTGTTGCGACAACAGATTTGGTCGGCAGACTCGGCGGATCAAATCTGTCGAGGTCTGGCAGACCAAATTTGGTCGTGTGTTAAAGCCCTTAAAGCCCTAACACACGACCGGATTTGATCCGGCCAGACCGCGGATTTGATTTGCCACCCGACCAAATCTTACCGTGTGTACAGCTGTCCGGCGGACATAATTATTATTAATTGAGTCCGCCGCGATCCGCATCGGATATGATCAATGTTGTCGTTCTAGCTACTTTGTCGTAAATTTCCCCAGATTTAATTTAAAGACACTTTTCATAATTTTTTTCCCAATGTTGCCATCTTACCGATACAGTACCGATTTTACCTTTCCCCAAAAATTACTTTTTCATACATTTTTTGCCAGAAAGAAAAAAGAGCTACGTTAATACATAACGTAGTGTTTATTTACTCTATGTAGAGGAATACTATGCATACCAGTTATCTACATAGATAAGTAAAATTGAAATGAGTGTGTGTGTAATTTTAAATTTGCAGCTTTTCACTAAATGCATATAAAATAATATACTTTATTAGAAACTATTCATTTCCACAAAAGTTCCTTAAAAAAAATTTACCCTAGAATAGGGAAAAAGCCCCTAATCTGAACACCCTGTCTGGTCGTCCGGTCTGATCCGGTCGTCTGTTGCGACAACAGATTTGGTCGGCGGACTCGGCGGATCAGATCTGTCGAGGTCCGGCAGACCAAATCTGAACGTGTGTTAACGCTATTAAGAAAATATCTTCGTACAGAAATCGCCTCAAATATTTCCGCTTAATGTCTCTGACTAGTCGTAGACTTCTGAATGATGCTGTGTTTGCCAGCAAGGTCTTTGCGTCAAGGGTGGACTGTTCACAAGTTCTGGGTCTAATAAAGCTGCGAGTGCCAGCTAGTATCCCGCGTTACTCAATTACACCACTTGTACCACATCTAATCTAATGCAAACTGTTTTGGGTGCCAATTCGCCATGTTCGAGGCTGTGCAAGATAATTATTAGTTATAGTGATCAAATTGATTTTCACTTTGACTCTGTGGCAAAAATTAAGTCAATCGTTCTGGGCCTGATTTTGTAGAATGTATTATAGATTATATAGATGTAGATGTTATGTTTTGCATTTTATTTTAATAGCTTAAACTTACTACTTGTGACTTTGTTTTTTTTTTGAAGCGCTCGTGGCCCCGCGGTCTCAGTGTTCTGTAAACGATCACTGAGTTACGCAATTTACACTATGGCTGGTCCTCGGATGGGTGACCACTTTGTGGCATTTACATTTGCGAGCGTTTCTGTGCTTCGGAAGGCACGTTAAGCCGTTGGTCCTGGTTGCCAGTAAAATGGCATGGCTTAAAAAAAGGCTTGAAAAAGTTCAACAGCAGGTAGCCATAACCTGCGTCTGTCTATTTCAACACGGCAATGGGCTCACCACCTATTACGTGGGACAGGAATCCACACGGTGAAAAGTGGGTATATAATATGCCTCTGCCACCCCTTCGGGGATAAGGCGTGATGGATATTTATTTATTTTATTTTACTTGTGACTTTTAATTTGTGAGTGCGGTGTTTGCCTCTAAGTGATTGGAACATTGAGAATGTAATTCTAAATGAACTTAGTGTAAGTTTTGATGTTAACAATCGTTGGTAGACCTTAATTAAATTAAATAAATAAAGTCGTCTAGATACCAAAACACAAGCTTATATTAGCTTACTTAAGGCTAGACAGCGCTGTGTAAAAAAAATGCCCGACAATATTTAAACAAAAAAATATACGCTCCATTATACGCCTTATTTTTTGTATATGATACCACTAAGCGTGTTAGGGACATCACCCGTCACGATTGCACTAATTACTACAGGCAAATGGTAGGCATTTGACAGGCTGTGTATGAGATTTTCGCCTACCGCTGGACGTAAACTTGGCACGCGGTATTATTATTACTTTCGTGTTTATAAGAGGGCGAGAGAGTAGGAACGGTGTGGTTTAGTGGGTAAAATGGCCCCTAAAGACTCCCAGCCCTTTAGGGGTTATTTTACCCACTAAACCTCGCGATATTCCGCCTTCTTTCCAACTGGGTCATAGGATAAGCCTGAGAGCTTTTAAAGGCGACCGATGTGCTGCCCCCACTATCTTCCAGAGGAGTTTAGCCTGTGCTGGCTTCGAGCCGGCCTCGAACGTCCCTTTGAAAACAGAGGAGGTAAAGAGCGATCGAGCAGGCACTAGAAGGCACCTAGGAATATGGGGGGTGCCAGACGACTATTGTGAGCGGGGTACCCCGACCCTCCGCCCACAGCCGTAAGCTAGTTGGGGGTGCGCACAAATTCCGTGCGGCGTGCGTCCGGGGCTGAGTCTACTATTGACAGGCCGTAGAATCTCGTAGAATAGAACCAGAATCGCTCTTTTTAGCTGTCAAAATGTTAGTAGACTATCAAAAATGCAACTGTCTAGCGGCCACAGGCGTGGTACGTGTTAGTAGAATTCTATCGACTGACCGATAGAAGTCCATTGGAGTACGATTGTAATAATAGGCTACAAAAATCTGTCAAAATTGTACAGGCTTTCTATTGAGCGATGATTTTGATTCTATTTCAACACTATTGAAATAGCAGACTCCACCCTCTGCTCTCTATTGGACGCCTAAACCTCGCTGGCGTTTGAGACGACGGCGACCCAACATTGTCAGCTGCTGGTCATGGCTCGTAGCGACAGATTTACTCCAACGCTGCCTGTGAGAGCATTAGAGAGATGTCTCAAGTTGTACACATATACACACATCATGGGTGACACAAAAAGTTAAAAGTTAAGTTTTCATCATAGTGTTAATTTTCATCTTGCATGCCACCATCTAGGGGCACAGCTCATTAAAGATAATTTGGTAAAAAATAAAATCTGTCAACAATTTATTGGACTTTGAAACCGAGATTTGTTTTCTACAATAAAATAAAAAAAAGTGTTGATGTAGAGGAGTGCAGTACAAAAATAAATAATAATAACAAATACACTAGATCACCACTCAAGTTAGACAGAGATGGTAGTTACAGTATTCGAAATACAAAACTAGTATAAATGAAGAATTATGGCCAGCAAAATACTTGGTATTGGTAAACAATAATAAACAAACAACAATTATATGGTTTGCTCATGACTAAGAGCATTTATAAGCAACAACAAAAACTCCCTTGCAGAGGAGCAACTGCTGAATACTAGATGAGGTCAGAAGGCTGTCACTCCCAAACAATGCTGAAAAACAAAAGCCAAACAAGTCTGCCAAGTAAAAGTGAACCTCAAGCTCCAAATCTAGGTAGAGACTCCAGCAATTAAGAATACATTAAGAGGAAAAGAGACAAAGTCAATGCACTTATATGCATTGTTGTAACATTGTCGAATAGTATTAATAACACCATCAATAAACAAATATTTTGTAAAAAAATTGATAATTATTTATTTAGCCCTATGAAGTAGGTAATTTGCTTGACTAAGTGTCAGTTTCCAGAGTGACACAATATATCAGATACCAGCGGAGGCCTTCCACAATTTATATATCAATTGGATGAGATGATGACTTAAAAATTAATATTGTGTACAGTGTGATTCTTTAGACCTTTTTTTAACGTTTGGAAGTCCCCATGGAAGTCATACCCGACTAAAATGACTACACACCCCTGCCTATCTGTCTCGTGCCAGGCACCCTGGGTAACTCCTCAGAAGGATGTCCAGGAGTTCCTGAAAGTTAACTGTCTACAGGGACGAGATTTAATGTGATAGTAATTTTAAAACTTTATTTTAGTACTTTCAATTTTGTAAAGACTTTTGAACAGAATTTTAGGAATAGAATAGCTACGTATAAAATATGGGTTACTCGGAACTTAGTAGAAGTATTGTAAACAAAAAGTCGTTTTATCACACACTTGCCCACAACACACAGATTGGTCCATTCACAATAATAAAATAACTGAACCGATAGCAAAACGACAAATAGATAAAATTGTCGAGAAAAGCGCAGAAAATATGCTGTCTGCAAAACGTACCGGCTTTAATTTTATTTTGGTATTTTTCCCCATATTGGGCGGGCAAAGGAAACTTTGTCCATACAGCCTAGTCTTCGGTATTTATATTTTCTTAGTATCTAGTCCTGTCCAGTCTTTGTCGATGTCGAGTCCTCAGTCCTAGGTTCTTGTCCTTGCCCTCAGTATAATGGTGATTCTTATACTGAGGTTTTCGGTGGACTTTTCGCGTCAAGAGAGAAAATAGCATTTCACTGCATAGATATCATGTCTATCACTATAGCACGTTAACACAACTTTTACATACATACATATCGTCACGCCTGTCTCTCATTGGGGTAGGCAGAGACTATGGCTTTCCACTTGCTACGATCCTGGCATACAACTTTCACTTCTTCCACTTTCATAAGTGTTTTCATACACACACGCCGGTTAAGGGTACTCTTGACCTGACCTTTTTCCAAAATGTCCTCTATTTGATTGACATATGTACGTCGAGGTCGCCCCTTACCAGTTTGCCCATTCACTCTCTTCTGATAAATCTGTTTTGTTAGTCTACTTTTATCCATCCTCTCCACGTGTTCGAACCATCTAAGCATACCTTTTTCTGTCTTAGTCACTACTTCTTCTGCCATACCGCAATGTTCCCTTATCACACTGTTCCTTTCTTTGTCCATCAATTTCACTCCAGCTATACTCCGCAGACTTCTCATTTCCACTTCATTAATTTTACTTCTATGCTTCTTCTGCCACACCCAACTTTCACTGCCATACAAGAGTGTAGGAACAAGTACTACTCTATGCACAGCCAGTCCTGCCTTCTCAGACACGTTCTGACTGCTCATAAAGGCGTGCATGGCTCCATTCACTTGATTCCCAGCCAAAACTCTTCGTTCAATGTCACAATCACACTTTCCATCTCTCACAAATTTTGAACCTAAATATACAAATTCTTTCACCTGTTCCACTCGTTTTCCTTCCACAAAAATCGAGCAATATGTCATACTTTCCTCTCTTTCAAAAACCATTACTTTTGTCTTATTTACATTCACTTTCATTCCTTTGCTTTTTAGCGTATCATGCATAATGTTAACCATCATCTGCAACATCATCTGCACTCTCTTGCAGTTCTTTCAAACAACTGTCCATGTATAGGTTAAACAGCGCCGGTGACGCTACACAACCCTGTCTCACACCTTTTTCAATTTGAAAAAAGTCTGTGCAAGCTCCGTTGATCCTGACACAAGCACTGGAGCCCTCATAAAGAGATTTCAGTGCTCGTATCAAGTGACTGCTTACTCCATACTTGGCCAGTGTTGTTCATAGTTCATGCCACACCACTCGGTCATAGGCCTTTTCCAAGACTACAAATATGCAATAGACCTTTTGACATTTTGCCAAAAAAATTTCGACTATGCATCGTAAGGAAAAGACCTGATCCGTGCATCCTCTTCCTTCCATAAATCCTGCTTGTACATCCCACTTTTATGTACAAGAAACCACCACTGCCACACATAAAACAAGATAAATGCACTAGTTTTAGAAAATAATATACAGCAAGCGTCCGCACTTGTCAATCTCCCGCCAAAACTCGCACCGGCTTTAATTTTTTTTTTAGTTGTCTTCGCCCATCTTGGGCAGGCAAAGGAAACTTAGTCCATACAGCCTAGTCTTCAGTATTTTTTTTTTGTTATTATGTTTTAGTCCTGTCTAGTCGTTTGTCGATGTCAAGTCCTCAGTCCTAGGTCCTAGTCCGTGCCCCATTAAGGCAGTGGATCCCTTATTGCAGCTCTCTTTGGAAATTTGGCACTAACACAAACAACACCGCTATTCTTTGCAATATATCACTTTCGTTCACTAATGCACTTTTCCGAACTCTTTATGTATAATATTCCACCATTATTAAACACAAAAACACGAATTTTACACTAGTTTTTGAAAATAATATACAACAAACGTGCGTCACCGCTCGCGTTGGCGCCAAACCCGCACCGGCTTTCAATTTTACTTATTTTTGTTGTTGTTTTCGCCCATTGTAGGTAGGCAAAGGAAACTTAGACCATACAGCCTTATCTTTAATGTTTATATTTACTTATTATTTAATTTTAGTCATGTCTTGTCCTCTGTCGATGTCAAGTCTGCAGTCCTAGGTCCTGCCCTGCTATTATGTAACTTTGACAGTTCATGTCGCTTTGGTGTGTTCGAAAGCCACCACGCTTTGAAAGCCACTAGCAGGTTGCGTGAAATTGGTATTACGTATTACAATTCAAAGCGACTGAGGGAAAGTGGCTTTCAGCAAACTTCGATCATTTTATCGACATTACGCGACCATGTTAAATATACGTATTTAGCCGTTCCATTTGTAGAGTTCACAAACATTTTAACGTGAAGGGTTTACAGTTGATAGACACCGAGAATTTATGGAAAGGACATGACTAAATGATATAAAAAACTATTTTCACTTTGACGACTAAGTAATATGAAAATTTAAATATTGACGACAAGGCTGTATGGATCAACTTTCCTTTGCCTGCCCAAGATGGGCAAAGGCAATTAAAGTAATGCAAAAGACAGTATGTTTTGGGATTTGGCCCAAAGGTCTTAGCAACCAGGCCATATAATCCAAAAAGAAAAAAAGACAGCATGTTTGTTTGTTGGTTTCAGTTGGTTTGATGGACAACAGAAATATAAATAAAAGATTATTTAAATATTACTGTGTTTTGAAGTCAGTTTTCTGTGATTATTACAAAATCAAAAGTTAATTAGTTAAAGTGAGTGTTAGTATTTAGTGTTTGCGTGTATTAAGTAGCAAAGCCAACCGAAAACTAGCTCGGTGCTGCTGACCTGCATCCTCAATTTCAGATATATGAGCTTAAAATCTTCCTCTAATACAATTTCGAATTTTTGATCACACAGGACCTGAAGATGAAACGTTCCCAGAGCAAATCAAGTGAGTTATTTGCTGTAGTCGAAGACAACATTACACTAAAGTCCTAAAACAAAACAGTGTATAAAAATTAAGTATTATATCTCAAATACATTTATCTCAAAAGGGTTTAAATGGTTTTCAATAAACAGTCACATTTAAAATATTAAATCTATATGCTGGCAATGCTGTCTAACCTTATAATTCGATAACTTTTAAGTTTTCGCGTGATAGGTTATTGATTGCATTTTAAACAAGTAGTAGACAGGATCAAGCAAAATGTATACTTATTTTAATTTTGGTTGGAGCTGTCTAATAGTGTTGCCTGGTTGGGGTGGGGTAATGTTTGCATTTATTTCAAGTGTGCTTAATATTGCAATAAAAGAGCATACTTATTTTTTAAACATATTGTGTAGGATTTTTATAAATCCTTCAATTGCAACTATTAACCTATCATGATATGCATCCAATTATGACTGCAAGAAACTTTTTTATGTACTTGTGGCAATTCTGTTGCTCCGCCTATAACTCAGTGTGGATTTGGTAGGAGTTTAGCAAGGCGGTCACACAAGGAGAAATTACTTTCTGTTACATCATCATATCATATAACGAAAAAAATTAATAGGGCCCTAGAGTAAGGGTTAAGAGTTAGATTAAAATAATTACGGTTTGCACTCCGGGATTGCCGACAGTAGTGAAAACTTATTTTGGTGAGTTGCACATTTTTTAGATGAGTACTAGGGTTATGAATTGCATTTTCCTAAATAAATATCTGAAGTACATATCTAAACTCTGAAACAAACATGTACAGATCACACAAATGTTGTTCCATCTCGGGTATCAAACCCAAGACCTCATCACGGTGGTTGCACACACTCAACACTGTGCCACCAAGCGAATTGAGGTAATCGTAATTAACTTTATCATCATCATCCGAGCATCTGTCTCAATTGCGTCTCGCGACGCACGGGTTCGCTTCATACTTTTTCTTCTCCACTATGTACGGTCATCGGCATTCCCTGTAGTGAGACCATTGGCATGCATGTCATCCTTAAGATGTCAAGCCCTACTTGGGTTTTCCCCTCTCACCGGGACCCGGCAGGGCCGACATGGCCAAACATTTCTTATCCACGTAGCCCGGCTTGCCGTAAGATGTGACCATACCAGCGAAGGCGACACTCTTGCAGCTTATCTGCAATGTCACGGACACTAAGGGTGCCGCGGATGCGAGAGTTCCTCACACAGTCTATCCGCCTGACTCCACACATCCATCGCAGCATTTTCATTTTCGTGACACGCAGCACCTGCTTGTATCGTTCCAGTAGTGTCCATGTCTCACTGCCATGTAAAAGGACAGGCCTAATGATGGTTAATTAGTATAGATATAAGTTAATGGATTTTTCTTATATTTACTAATATTATGAAATTGAAGAGTTTGTTGTTTGGTTGACTTTGCCAGTCTCAGGAATTTCTGATTAACTCTAATTAATTCTTCATATGATAGATAGCCCATTTATCAGACAAGGTTATAGGGTATATAATTCAATGTTTTATTTTCAGAAGGTGCAAAAGATCAGAAAGATTTTGATGAAATAGTACACAGAATACACAAGAATGAACTGACAATCCATGAAGCAATGAAAAAATATAACATCAACCATACACCATTATATGAAAGGTTACAATACAATCGCAAGGAAATCCTAATATTTACCAAAGAACAGGAATTGTTTCTAAAAGACCACATCACACATTGTTGTAAACACCAACAATTTTCAAGCACAAGAGTAAGGAAAATGGCTTATGAATATGCAACAAAACTACCAGGCTGCCCTTATCCAAAGTCCTGGGACAATGAGAAGATGGCTTGTATTACCTGGTTCCTGAAGTTCAGGTGTCGTCACCCAGAATTAAAGAAAGTCTTAAAAAATAATCCTCAAACTACATGTATATGTATTATGGTAAGTAATTTTGAAATTCTTGTTATCAGAAGGGTGGGTAATTCATATTTGCGAGCGGTGCACCTGCTGACTTACGAACAAGGCCAGGTGGTTGGGAGGTCAGACATTAGTTGCTCCTAATAATGCTGAAAATTAGGCTCTAAATCTAGGTAGGGTTCAGAAGCTACCCTTTATTAGGTGGAATTTTTGATGAGCTAGATACTTGAAAATTCAACCAAGCACAAAAATGAATAACAATGAATGAAAATATGAAAAAAAAAGGAATACTAAGTCCATTATATAAAAACACAGTACATTATTTTTTTAAATTATTTTTAAGATAAAAATAATCCTCAATAATGTTTATCATTGTTATTTCAGGGTTGCCACATGGGGCCAGAAGGACGTAAAGAATTTGATCAATTAAAGGTAACTAAGACACACATTTCATCTCTGTACCCTTTATCCTGATTGTATGGTATGCTTTTGTCTTTAGGATTGACTACTTAAAAATATTCATCACGCCTTATCCCCGAAGGGGTGGCAGAGGCATATTATATGCCCACTTTTCACTGTGTGGATTCCTGTCCATCCGTCCCATTGCCATGTTGAAATAGACAGACACAGGTTGTGGCTACCTGCTGTTGAAATTTTTTAAGCCGCCTATACGGCCTTCAACCAGGCTTAACGACTGCCATTTTACTGGCAACCGGGACCAACGGCTTAACGTGCCTTCCGAAGCACGGAAACGCTCGCAAATGTAAATGCCACAAAGTGGTCACCCATCCGACGACCAGCCATAGTGAAAGTTGCGTACCTCAGTGATCGTTTACCGAACACTGAGACCGCGGGGCCACGAAGGCTATTTTGTTTTCGTTTGATTCTTGAAAGCCAGTTACTTGCTAACTACTTAACATTCCTTACTAACGGTACCTCCGTTAGAACTTCATTTATATACAGGAGTAGTTTTTACCCAATTTGACAAAATTGGGAGACGGCTGAGTTCAGCATTGGAGTGAAGAGCTGATTTTATTAATTGATGCCATACACAATTTACAGGCCAGTGTACTCGTCGCAAGAGTTTACCGTTATCTTGAAAAGGAATACAACTATATGAAAGATTGCAACGACTTAAGTTTACTCGTAAACATATCTAGACGGACAGCAGAGGCCACCGGAGTCTGTGAACAGACTATCTCTAGTGTCCTTGACGAGGAGAAACATAACTCAGATATGTTGGAACAGCATCTCCTGGCTCCGGAGAAGTGTAGATCGAATGGCATCATAAACAACAAATCGCAGAAAAAAAAAAACTGTAGTAACACAGATCACGATTACGCTGGAAAAGAAAGGTATGTATCTGTCTATATATCTTCACGCTGTATCCCTGACGAGTTAGTCAGATAGGCCACATTGCCAGGCTTCGCGATCAATGCATACTTCTTTCGCTGCAGATTCATTACATCATTGTTTCTTACATGCACGTCTCTTGGGGTCATCCAAGTGGGGCGGAAAGGCATACGGTGAAGTGTGGGCGTATGGTATGCCTCTGCCTACCCCTTCGGGGATAAAGGCGTGACAGTATGTATGTATGTATGTTAACAATATAACATTATGATGAATAGAAAAATTATAGCCTAAAAGTTAAAATAGTAAAAACAACAAAAGGTACCCAGAATTAGAAAATTCAGTTACATTATTTTGTTTTTGTTTCCCCGTACTTGGACGGTGTGCAACGTTTTAAAATAGTCGTGCAGTAATAACAATAATCAAGTCAAGATAAAAAATCCGAATCAAACTGTAATACATTTAAAAAAAATAGTTAATAAACAGTCCTTTATGTATTCTGTTAAACACATTTAGCTTAAAAATGCTGTTATTCAGTCATTTTTTTCTTGAAATGGTTCTAATTTATATCTTAGCAATTATTTTAAGATATACTATACTATCTTCACCCTGTATCCCTGACGGGGTAGTCAGAGTGGACAGATCGCCAGGCTTCGCGATCCATACATACTTCTGTCGCTTCTTGCAGATTCATCAATCCCTTCATACATGCACGTCTGGGTATCCAAGTACTTTAGACTTTTCCGTTTTTGAGCAATCGGCTCACGAGGTCTTCATATGTAAGTCTCGGCCTATCCTGACTCCTTATATGCTATACTTTCGCACAATATATTATCTTCGTTAAAAATAAATAAGTTGTTTTGGTATTTTCTGCAGAGGCAAAAAGAAGAGAAACGAGGTTGAAGAAGATACTACCAGTGGCAACTCCGACACAAAGTGAGTATGAACGTACTGACTTGTGCCCACACCGCCGTTATCTATACTAATACTACCTGACCCGCGAAACTTCGTTAGCGCCATCAAAAATGTAATAAATAAAGAACCGCTCAACCGATTTTGTACAAACTTCACATAAACCATCTACTAAATAGTCCGAACAAAGCCACATTTGGTTTGGATTGGTGAGCCCAGTTATAAAATTACAACGAAGAGTAGCATTGATTTTTATATATATTGATTGATTATAAAGAGGAATTTGTAAGTTTGTTTATAATGAATAGGATCAGAAACTACTGGGCCTATTTTAAAAAATATTTCACCATTAGGAAGCTACATTCTTCTTGAGTAATATAGGCTATATTGGATTATCAAAAAGTTTAGGGTTCCATTCGAAATCCCGAATAGGAAAACTTCACCACGCGGCATCAGCTAGTCCTTACATATTATAAAACAAAGTTGTCCAACACGTCTGTCTGTTCGCGATAAACTTAAAAAATACTTAACAAATTATCATTCGAATTTCAGCGTAGATAGAGTGATTCATGGTGAAGATATAGGTAGATTATTTGTCAAGGTTTCTTAATATAATAATTCTTCTTATAAGTAACGTAAATAGAAAATAATCCTACACGAAAAAAATCCTAAAACACAAAGTGACACAATTATGATGAGTATTTATTATTTCCATACAGTTCTAACATGGACAAAATGGCCGAAGTCAACGAACAACCCCGTGCTGCGATTCCTAGTAAAAACGTGAACGCCGATTTGGAGTGAGTATCTTAACATAATAAATTATTAAATAAGTACCTTTTAAGGCTTGGTATTCCTGCCGAGGCCACGATTTTGAGTTTTTTAAAACAATGCGAATCGTAGAAATTTTGATTCTGAAAAAAAAATATATAGTTACGGATTTAATCTAGTCAAAATGGCTTTCTGTTACAAAATCTAATAAATTTCACTTGATAGAAAAACATTCCAAAGTTGCCCCCTTTCGAAATGTTTTTTCAATGCCAAATCTAAACTACAGATAATTTTCATGAAATTTTTATACCCAACTATAGCTACTAAATATTTATAGACATAATGGCTTACTTTGACTATATACAGTGATTTTTATAGTACTAATGTTTAAATAATACCAGATTCGCGCCGCTGACGCCTGATCAGTCGCGCACTGGCGCTTACTGAGGTAGGACCTGTGTCAGGTTTTTTCGTTGCGCTCCCCTTGTTATTTCTTCGCAATGGCACAGTATATTTATCAGAGCAGTAAGCATTCCATCATCATCCGAGCGTCTGTCCCAGCTGCATCTCGCGACCCCCGGAGTTCGCTTTGTGTAGTGTATATGAGAGTTTTAATATAAAATGAGCTACGTACACTTCACAGAAGCGTTAGAATTAATTCTGTAAGTAGTATAAAATTGAACCCGGTACCCACAGGTTAGAAGCCAGTTATATAATGTATGTTTACCTATTTTTACGCTAACTATTGACGAATTTCAATTTTTTTATTGTGAAACGTATACTTTCAGTTTGGTTCTAAACAAATTTTATCAATAGATTCTGAAGCTTTAACATACCGACTGCCACTGGCTGAAGTAATCAGTGCAGTTGTTATATTTAAGCTTCGCTTCGCATAAATTATTTAAATTGTATCCAAGACCTTTGTTTTATTCTTGAAGTATAAATTCATTTAAGTATATTTATAAATTTATTAGCCACGAATTTATCCCCGAAGGTGTGGCAGAGGCATATTGTGGTAAGCCCAATGCCTGTGTTCAAATGGACAGGCTCAGATTGTGACGACTCGCTGTTGTAATTTTTAGGTCGCTGAAAGGGTATTCACTTGACTTAACGAGTGCCGATTGCAACGTTACTAGCAACCGGGACAAACAGCTTAACGTGTCCTTCGAAGGACGAATTGTAAATGAAAATGCTACAAAGCGGTCATCCATCCAAAGTCCGAGATAGATTTTTAAACCAGTGATCCTTTACAGAGAACTGAGTTAGTGGGGCTACCAGCGCTTTTATATTTATATTTTTACTTTATGTTAGTAGCCTTAAAAAATGTAAAACATTTCATGTAACTAATAATCCCAACATTTTAACCCGAAGGTTTTCTGCGCTTTAGTGGATCTGAAGAAAGCATTCGATAACGTTGTGAGAGAAACTCTGTGGTACTCCTCCGTGTGGCCTGGCTGGCCGTCCACACCATCTTCGGGCAGGATATGGTGTGGATGGCCAGCTGCTGCGGGCGATACAGTCACTTTATACGGACTGTAAAGCTTACGTGCTACCAAGGGGGATGTTTACTTGGCGCCTCTTTTTGACGTCTGTTCGGGCGTCAAACGGGGTTGTGTTATGTCCGTCTTGGTTGTGTTTTTCATAGTGTATCTAATAGTTGGCTGCAGAAGTTAAAAGATTATGATGTGTTGTAAATTGGAAACTTTACATTACATTGTCTGTGGTACGCTGATGATGCGGTAGTGATGGTCTCATCAGAAGTCGAGCTTTAGGCATTAGTCACTAATATGAAAGTAGAAGTCTCAGCTACATGTTAAACTAAGAATCGGGAATTTGAAAGAGAAAAAGTAGGAAATAATAGCAAGAATTGGTAAACCGGAAACGTTTAGAGCAATTAAATGAAGTTATATACTTAGGGAAAATGTTACGCGCGAACGGAAGATGTGTTTTGAAGTACAACGGTGACTAGCTGCCTGAGACAGGGACATAACATTATGATTTTTTTAATTATATTAATTAAAAATAAAGATGAGTATAATGAGTACGGGAAATTTTATTTATTACTTGTACATAAAGCATAATTTTTTTATTAAATATATCATCATTAACTCTTACTAATATTATAAACGCGTAAAAGTTTGTAAGTATGAATGTTTGATGATACTTACATATAAAAACTACTGAATAGAATTTAAATAAACTTTACAATAATATAGCTTATCTATCAGAATAACACATATGCTACTTTTTATCCCGGGAACAAGTTCCTTTAGATAACGGGAACGAGAAAATTTCATCACGCGGGCGGAGTCGCGGGCGTCAACTAGTATATCATAAACTTATAATAAAATCCAACACAATAACTGAGATTTTCCATTTCGATTGCTACTGCCAATCATTTCTACTGCGGCGTGCCAGCGGAAAATACATCGTCAATCTATCTTGGCGGGGACTGAGGAAGCGTTTTGGTGTCTACGCGACTTGGCCTACCTGCCCTTAAATTTGACTGCTGACCTCACGAACCTACAAAAAATCCGGATATAAAGTCACAAAATTATGACGAGTATATATTATTTCCGTACAGTTCTAACATGGACAAAGTGGCCGAAGTCAACGTACCACCCCGTATTGTGATTTCTAATAACATCGTGAGAGCCGATTTTAAGTGAATATCTTAAAATAATTTGTCAATTAAATACCTATTTAATTTGCATGCTGACCTCACATACCAAAATCTCAAACATCCGGATATAAAGTCACACAATTATGATGAGTATTTATTATGTCCTTACAGTTCTAACACGGAGAACAACGTTGAAGCCAAGAAACAACCAAGTATTGTGATTCCAAATATTATCGTGAGCGCCGATTTTAAGTGAGTATCTTAAAGTAATTATTTATTCAATTTACTATCTATTTTAGCATGCTAATACCAAAAAATCCGGACATAAAGTCTAACAATTATGACGAGTATATATTATTTTCGTACAGTTCTAACATGGACAAAGCGGCCGAAGTCAATGAACAATCCAGTATTGTGATTCCTAATGATATCGTGAATGCCGATTTAGAGTAAGTATTTAAAAAAAAAAAAAACTAACTATCTTCACGCTGTATCCCTGACGGGGTAGTCAGAGAGGACAGATCGCCAGGCTTCGCGATCCATGCATACTTCTTTCGCTTCTTCGAGATTCATCAATCGCTTCATACACGCACGTCTGGGTATCCGAGTACTTTTGACCTTTCCGTTTTTGAGCAATCTGCTCACGTGGTCGTCATATGTAAGCCTCGGCCTACCCTGACTCCTTCTACCCTCTACTTTTGAACAATATATATTCTTCGTCAATCGTTCCTCACTCATTCGTTGGACGTGTCCAAACCAACGGAGCACGCCCTTTTCCAGCTTAACGCTGACACTTTCATTCAAACCTGCCAAATTGCGTATCACTTCGTTACGTATTCGGCCAGCCAAGGTAACGCCGCACAACTTTCGAAGTGATCGCATCTCCACAGCATTCAATTTACTTTCATGCATCTGCTGACATACCCAGGTTTCACTACCGTAAAGCAAAGTTGGCACTAGCACTGCGTTATGAATCGCCAGTCGTGCTTCTTTAAGACTTAAATATTTAAATTTGAGTAAAAGCCGCGATAGTTTAAAAATATAATTTGAGTATTTTAACATAATAAATTATTCAATGTAAATACATATATTGAAGCGCTCGTGGTCCCGGGGACTCAGTGTTTTCTATACGATCACTGCGTTAAGCAACTTTCGCTATAACTGGTCCCGGATGGGTGACCAATTTATGGCATTTACATTTACGAGCGTTTCCGTGCTTCAGAAGGCACGTTAAACTGTTGGTCCCGGTTGTCAATAATATGGTAGTCGGTAAGTCAAGTTGAAGGCCTTATTTGCGGCTTGAAAATTTTGGGTTTAATCATGGGTTCACCACCACGTGGGACATAGACATGGTGAAAAGTGGGCACATAATATGCCTCTGCCACCCCTTCGGGGATAAGGCGTTACGATCTTATTCTTGAAGTGGTAGGGACAAGCATACTTATACGCTCATTTTTAATTCCATGCGTGACAGGTGGTGAACATATTCAGTGCTGAAGTGGGCAGGCAGTTTGTGACTACCAACTGTTGGATTTTCAAGCCTCGCATAAAGCCTTCAAGTCGACTTAACGACTGCCATGTTACTGGCAACTGGGACTAATGGCTAAACTTGCCGTTCGAAGTACGGAAACGCTTGTAAATCGAAATGCCACAAAGCGGTTTAAAAAGAGAATTATCAAATTTAATGCAATGGTTCTGAAGTTATGCTAGTACATACACTTCGAAGTTTCTCTTTTATCTAATACTAGCTGTCCCGCCCGGCTTCGCCCTTGACATACTTCGAAACCCATGGCACCCATTTAATCCCGTCGTTTATTAATTTCACAATAATGTATGAAGATTTTCCGAATTCGTTGATTACTTCTTCGCTCTCCAGTACCTACCTACGCCCGCACGGCCTGGTCGAAATATGTAAATATTATCTACATAAACTGTACTTAGTGATGAAATAATTTATTTTGATAAGGATTAATAGCATGAGTAAAATAAACGCGTTTAAATGTAGTCCAAAAAAAATTAATGATTTTTATATAATAAAATGGTTGTTGTGCCTCACTCGACATAGATAGGTATAGTGTGTCACGGACTTTTTTGTAGATATTTATAAGATCTACAATTAATTAGAACATTTTATGGATCTATCTTTTATAGTTTAGGCAGCGAACGCAAAATAAGTAACTTTTCTGGTTGATTTTTTACACCTTGTGTCCGAAAAACCCAAATATCTTACTGACCTCGATTTTTTTTTTTCAAATTAAAATATAGCCTATGTTACTCGTGGATAATTTAAAAACGGTCTAGTAGTTTTTCAACCTATTCATTACAAACAAATAAACAAAGTTTTCCTCTTTATAATATTAGTGTAGATATAAATTTCTCATGTCGCGGTGTTTGTAGTAAAACTTCTCCGAAATGGCTTGACCGATTTTCATGAAATTTTGTGTGCATATTGGGTAGGTCTGAGAATCGGCCAATATCTATATTCCACGCCAAATCTATTTTTTAATTTTGGATAATATTCATTTATTTTTATTTTTTTATTATGTGGCATTAAAAAATACATACCACCCAAAATTTTCACATTTTTACCACCCACCCCTATTTTTAAAAGCGTTATTAGTAATTTTTATTTTTATTATTTCTATCCAGTACTGGTATGGATCGGACAAAGGAAGTCACCAATTCTAATACGAACAATGCGGGTGAAGTTAGAGAAGAATCAATTACTACGAGTTTCAATCACAATCAGAGCACCGATTTTGAGTAAGTAATACATAATGTATTAAACCATTAATTTTTTTTCTTTTTTTTTTATCTCTGTGAAGTCCTGCAATCTATCTTTGCGACATTTAGCTGGATGTTCAGTATTTAACAAAGGTCGTTGATCGTAATATGTCCATTGACATATCCGTATTTATTTTCTCTCATTTTAGTCTTGAATAATGTCCTGTGGTATTTTCCTCTTTAAGCTTTTAAAAAAAACTTTGTTTTCCATTATGTTTGCAACAAGTTTGTTTGGATGGTTGGTCATTCTAGTTCTATAGGTCTTCATCATTCTGACAATTTCCTGCTTAACAGTAGGTACTTTTAGGTCGTGATAGAGTCTATCATTGCTTATGTACCAAGGTGCGTTTGCTATGCTTCTTAGCGTTATCAGTTGAATGCCATAAGACCAGACTGGTTTAATGGTGGCTTTGTATAGGAGTAGTTTATTTTCTAGAGATAGTTGGGACTTGGGACCAATAAGCCAGTATAATTTATATAATTTGTGTCCGAGGGCTTTGCGTTTTGTGAATATGCGTTTATTCCAAATGAGATTTTTATCGAGGTGGATACCCAAATACTTCACACCATCTGCCTGTGGTGTGATGATTCCGTTTAATTTTACTTCTGGGCATGTGTCGCGTCTAAGAGAAAATGTGACCTGGACAGATTTGGTCTCATTTGCCTGTATACGCCAGGTTTGTAGCCACTTTGATGTCATCTAGCCTTTCTGCAGCATTTTAGAGGCCTCTACTGGATTATCATGGGTGGCCAGTACAGCTGTATCGTCGGCAAATGTCCCAAGTATAGTGTTAGTGGTTAAAGGTAGGTCCGATGTGAAAATCAGAAATAGGAATGAACCCAAAACACTACCTTGTGGTACGCCGGCCTCGATTTGCTTAAGTTGCGTTGTCTCTTCATGTTTTACATAAAAATGGCGCCGTCTCAAGTAGGAGTCAATGAAATTAAAGAGGTTATTTGGCAGAGTATGCATTACCTTATATGACAGTCCTTCATGCCAGACACGGTCAAATGCTTGGGATATGTCAAGGAAGGCAGCCGAGCAGTATTGTTTTCGCTCGAAGGTCCAATTAATATGTTCCACTATTCAGTGAACTTGTTCAATTGTACTATGAGCTTTTCTAAAGCCAAATTGATGATCAGGGATGAGATTTGCTTTTGTAATAGCTGGCATTAGTCTTTTAATAATGAGTACTTCCAGAAGTTTTTAAGGTTATGGGTAGTAGACTTATTGGTCTGTATGAAGACACACTTTCCAGGTTTTTTCCAGGTTTAGGAATGAGAATGACCTCTGCCACTTTCCACTGTATTGGCATGAATCCTATCTGGAGGATTTGGTTAAAAAGTTGAGTCAAGAAGGTAGTACCGGTTGAGGGAAGCTCTTTTAGGACTTTAGCTGTTATGAGATCGTATCCGGGTGCTTTGTGTACTTTTAGGGCCCTAATGGCATTCTCTGTTTCACTTTTTGATATTTTTCTCACTGGTTCAGCAGTTTTTCTATTATCGGACAGTGCCTCAGAAACCGATGAGCCTGCGTCGGGGTTAGGCCTGAAGACATTTTCAAGATGGTGGGCAAACAGATCTACCTTTTCTGAATCACTACGAGCCCAGGTGTTGTCAGCATGCCGTAGTGGTGAGTTAAATGGTATGGGTTTGTTAAGTTTTTTCACAGCTTGCCATAGCGAATATTCCAAAGCCGCAGTAGAGTCGAGGTCCCGTAAATACTTCTCAAAGTTCGAGTTTTTGTAGTGACTAAGTGCATGTTTGAGGTCGGAGGCAAGTTTGTTGAACAGTGTTATAATTATTATTTGATGAAATAATTTAAAACTTAAAATACCCTGCATTTTATGTTATTCGGGTCTTTTTCGCGTAATTTTTTAACTTTTTCCTTACCTCTCGACGTTTCGGCTATATTGTTATAGCCGTGGTCACGAGTAGACCCGAAAAAGAACTCGAAAAAGACCCGAATTACATAAAATGCATAGTATAAGTCGTGTGAGATTAAAATCATTATTAAAATACCCTATACCAAAAATATAGTTAAGGGATAACCCTTAAAAAGTGCAATAAAACCTTAGACAAAGTACTTGTTAATTTTACTCTTTTTAGTGCTCCAGGAATGCAGGTACATTAATGCACTGTTAAACGCATACATGCCCGTATTTACAGTAACGTACGGAAATCTGTCCAATTTATTGACATTTATGCCGAAATGGAGGAAAGGAAATCTGGATACCATAAAAATCGGAAAATTAGAAAAAGTGGTATAGGTGTATATCCAACTATCGCCGCAGTATGATAGTTCAACGATTAAAACCTTCACTAGTCCTGGACGCGTACCATAGATATTATCCAGGGCTTGAGAAGGCTTTACATTTAATTTTTACATGAAAACGTTGCATTTTAAGCAAGCTTCGCGGTGGAGATCTATAAAACACAATCTGTCTGACGCGCCGTAATAATCTTGAGCACATGGAGCATGTCCCGAGGACACTCGAGTGTTCCTGCATGCCATATCTTCTGTTTTTACGATTTGTACTTCTGGCCAGGCGTCGTACTTCCAAATCATCTCATCCTCTCAACATAAACACAAAAACCGCAAACTGCCCGTTTTTTCTAGCAATTTTGCTGTTCCTGATCCAAGATCGCAGTCAGGGGTGATGGTACAAGGGTGCGAAGAATCCACGGTATACAGGAGTTTTATTTGATCGAAAACTATTGGCAATGCTGGAGATAAAACTGAAACAGTGGGGAAAACCCTACAAAAATTTGTTGTAGGTTTTACGCCGAATACAACCCGAGACACAAGCTTAGGTATTATCCTGCACACACATCTTCATCAGATCAGGGACTTCAGATATAGCAAGCTAATGCAACAAAACGGTGGACTAAAACACCATCGTCAAGTCTACGATTGATTAGAACCTGATCAGTAAGGCCTTAGCTAAACAGCTATGAAGATTCCGTCGTATGAAAACAGTAAAATCCTGATCTCGATGCAACCGAGGGTTTTACCAAGAACTGTCTCCATCATATTATGACCTGCGCTGCCGAGACGAGGATACTTGCAATGGGACTAGTCCGTATCCTTGAAGTTATGCAACGAGCTGTGGAGCGAACTATTCTTGGAGTTTTAATTGAGGGATAGATTTCCGAACTAGTCTATCAAAGTCTTCAGCTTTATAATATTAGAATAGATTCAATAGTCACAGAGAGATGCTTCTGTGACATCAAATAATCCGGTATCAATCTACACAAGCTTCACCGTTGGTCGTGTTTTTGTAACTAAAAATTGTGACTTGATGGAAGTGACAATGTCTAAACAAAAATATTCGAATATGCACGCCGATACCTCGCAGGTTTAATGTAAGCAAGTTATGGGCAGAAATTTGTTGAAGTATCATTTAAGAACCATTTTCAATCAAATATGCAGGGAACAATTAATAATCATGTCTACATAAGTAGTTTATCACTTGCTTACAGTGGAAGATATGTGACGACCACGCCGAAGAAACTATGGACCTCGATGTGGCAGATTAGGTAAGACAATGGTTGCTTCGAACTGTCGGAATATCTTTTCATCTATTCGGGTATGTTCGTTGAAATACACCACGCCATTCACAGCGTATTTTTATCCATTGAAGCGCTCGTGGCCCCGCGGTCTCAGTGTTCGGTAAACGATCACAGAGGTACGCAACTTTCACTATGGCTGGTCGTCGGATGGGTGACCACTTTGTGGCATTTACATTTGCGAGCGTTTCCGTGCTTCGGAAGGCATGTTAAGCCGTTGGTCCCGGTTGCCAGTAAAATGGCAGTCGTTAAGCCTGGTTGAAGGCCTAAAAGGCGGCTTAAAAAAAAATTTCAACAGCAGGTAGCCACAGCCTGCGTCTGTCTATTTCAACACGGCAAATGGTGAAAAGTGGGCATATAATATGCCTCTGCCACCCCTTCGGGGATAAGGCGTGATGGATATTTATTTATTTATTTATTTATTTTTATCCATCTGTCTCAGAAGGGTATTACGAGGGTGCCCTTTCGATCGCATAATTTTTTTCATCATAATGTAGTTTGGCGTAACAGTTTCAGCATAAGGTTTTCTCGCATAAATTATGATAAGCAGAGTGTTATAAACGCATAATGGTTTTATTGGCATAACATTAACATACTCTAATTTTTTATCAAAATTTTAATCAGCATAAATGTAAAGGGCATAAATATAATTGTTATACGCCTAAAGATAATTTATCATAAAATACATAACGCATAATGGAGCTATGGATAACCGTTTAAATCATAAATGAATAATAATTTGACTAAGAATATTTAAGAAATGATAAGACACCATTGTAAATAATCATCTCACTCATAGCCAAGTTTTTAAGCTGTCACATATAAAACGATATTTTAAGTGATATTTTTATTAGAATAGTCTTGACTAAACTAAAAACTAAACTATCTTCACGCTGTATCCCTGACGGGGTAGTCAGAGAGGACAGATCGCCAGGCTTCGCGATCCATGCATACTTCTTTCGCTTCTTCGAGATTCATCAATCGCTTCATACACGCACGTCTGGGTATCCGAGTACTTTTGACCTTTCCGTTTTTGAGCAATCTGCTCACGTGGTCTTCATATGTAAGTCTCGGCCTTCCCTGACTCCTTCTACCCTCTACTTTTGAACAATATATATTCTTCGTCAATCGTCTTCGTAAATAGTCTTGACCAAAGTCGTAAATAGGTACAACGACGAGCGAAGCGAGGAGGAGTGTTAGGTCACTTGTGACCACAACGCGCATGCCGAGCGAGCGAACCGAGCGGGCCGCGGCAGCGGCCAGCGATGCGCCAAAATAGAATCGCTCGTTTCAATCTACCTGCTTTCTTTTTGTATTTTATTTGTATTTTATTTAGACCACGTATCTGCTCACGTGGTCTAAAACGGAAAGGTGAAAAGTACTCGGATACCCAGACGTGCGTGTATGAAGCGATTGATGAATCTCGAAGAAGCGAAAGAAGTATGCATGGATCGCGAAGCCTGGCGATCTGTCCTCTCTGACTACCCCGTCAGGGATACAGCGTGAAGATAGTTAGTTAGTTTAGTTTTTTTTAGTTATATTCTGTATATAAGTGTTGAAATTTTGAACTTCAGTATAGTGACTATCGACATTTTTAATCAGTGGGCATTTCCATATTAGACAGTTCAAGCTTAGACATAAAAATATGTACTCGTTAACATTATGGTATTCTATATGTATGGCTTGTAATCTTTATGCGAGAGTGAGTGAGATGCCAATAAATATTATGATTAGTAATCATAAAAATAAATAAAGTTATTGAAATAATAAAAATAAAAAAAGTTATTATAAAAAAATTATGCTTAAACATTTTATGCGGGTATATCATTATTATAAAAAAGTTATGAGAAAATAAAGTATGCCTAATGATTTATTCTGTTTGAACGTTATGCGAAACGAAGAGTATGCCAAAAAACGTTATGCAGTTTTAAGTTATGCCTCTAAAATTTATGCAACCCAATACGGACTCGTACTTCGAATGTGTATGTATATTTGTATGTCAAATCCATTGTAAATTCCTGTATGAGTTATCATTAGATTCATATTATTTATCGGAGCACTCAAGACATACTCCATACTGTCACCCAATCCGTCTAGAGGTCATTCAGGGCGCTACCGCTCACCAATCGGCGAACGGTTAAATTGATACTCCGATCTCTTGAGGCGCCTGTTCTTTTGTCGGTTAGCATTTTTTTTTTCATTGTCATTAAAATGAAATCAAAAGAAAGCCAATTGCATGATATTCGGCTGCTGAAAATGCATTAATTTATTCCATTCCAATTTATTACAAAAAAAGAGACACGATAGAAAGAGAGAAATTTTGGACGTAAGTGGTTAGTATAAAGCGCCGTACTTTATATTGTTAGTTTAAGAGTCGCTATTCATAACAATAATTTCCTGGAGAGACACTTGTATCTGTACTATTTCTTTTTACTATACCTGGAGTTTCAAAGACTATGTTGTCAACATAAATGGGGTATACGACTTTTTAATTTTTTTTTGTTATCAAGCATGACAGCAAAAGGACATAGCTAGTTTGTGACAGATTTAAAAAAAATGTGATAATGTAGTATTTCAGTTAGGTGATTGGATTTTTAATATAGAACATGGTAACATATGGATTGCCATCCGATTTTTTTCCCGACAAAACAGAAAGGTGTTGCTAGTTTTTAAATAGATCTTTTCCCAAAATTCAAGAAATGCTGGACCATTATTTTGTAAGGGGTAAATTAATCTCTAGCGTTTCTTAAGTAATGTTGTTACAATAGGTACTTGCAGTAGTTTAAATCATTCCTTTTTATCGATCGTTTAGAGGGTAGAAGTATACTCTGGTGTTAGTTTTCAACAATTTACATCACAATTGAAGGACTTATCGATTAAATCAAGCTTGCATAAATAGTTATGTTTAAAAGTGTTTGTATAGAGTTTGATTGCAGTTCCCGACATTGGGACCGAAACGCTCAAGACTATGGCAGAAAATGAAATGCAAATGTTTGTAAAATTATAGGTAGAGGAGCAAATAGCTTATGTGACCATAAAATAACATGATTGAGGGCCTTTTCTAAACGTCAAACAAAAAAACACAGTACGGAACGTGACCGCCTATATCCCTGTAAAAATAAATATATTTTTTTTAAATATATACAGTCTAAAAATTTTAGTAGATCTAAATTTTTTTTAAATTAATTTGAATAATAACTTTCGTGAGCGTTGTTCATTAATACTCACTTTTTAAGCGGTTTTACTCACGTTAAGCGCTCGTGGCCCCGCGGACGTAGTGTTCTGTAAACGATCACTGCGTTAAGCAACTTTCACTATGGCTGGTCCTCGGATGGGTGACCACATTGTGGCATTTATATTTGCGAGTGTCTCCGTGCTTCGGAAGGCACGTTAAGCCGTTGGTGGCCCGGTTGCCACTAACAGGGCAGTCGTTGGGCCCAGTTAAAGGCCTTATGGGTGATTTGAAAATGTTTAACAGCAGGTCGCCACAACCTGCGCCTGTTCATTTCAACTTGGCAATGGGCTCACCACCTGTTACGTGAATATTTATTTTGAGAATTTATCGGTATTTATTTATATCGAATATGGCATGTTTTTAGAGTGACAGTGCATTCCGCTAATTTAAAATACACGAATTAAGGTCCTGGTTATTAGTAACAGCGTAATGTTCGCTTGTAACTTTAATAAACTTTCGAGTTGCATGGTATATATAAAAAAGGTATTGCTATTAAGGTTAGTGAAGTTTTGACGGGGTTACACCCTTCGTGGTTACAAGCAACCTCTTCTCAATCCTACTAATATTATAAATGCGAAAGATTGTAAGAATGGATATTTGTTACTCCTTCACGCAAAATCTACTTATTGGATTTTGATAAAACTTTACAATAATATAGCTTACACATCAGAATAACACATAGGCTACCTTTTTATCCAGGGAACAAGTTTCTATGGGAAACGAGAAAACTTCACCACGCGTGTGGACCTGCGGGCGTCAACTAGTATTTACATATATCGTTTGTTGCAGGCGGCTTCAACAACATGCCACCTCAATCGAAACCGTTAAAGTCGAAATTTTAGATGATGACACCGAGGAGTGAGTATTAATTGTAATTTTTGACAATATAACCCTACAAATATTATAATTGTGAAGGTTTGTAAGAATGAATATTTTAGAGGGTGAATATTTGTTGCTCTTTCACGCAAAACCTCACCATTGAAACGTCATTTGTCACACGTGACATTGTCAAACTTATTTAAGGGGTAGTGTGTACAACAACCGCACTAAGGTCTCGGGTCTGACCAGTGTTAGAACAAATACTTGTGGGATCCACAAATGTTTGTTTCAGAGTTTGGATGTTTACTATGTACAATATCTATATAAATGTATGTTTATCAGTTGCCTAGATCCCATACCACAAGCTTATATTGCTTGAAAATAAAATGAAAATGAAAAATATTCATGTAGGTAACAAAGTAACACATATGAACGTAAAGATTATTGCTTCTACATTTACTGCCAGATTCGCAAATCAATAGGTAGAGCCTGAGGAAGAACCTGGCAATAAAACTCATGGCCACTCTTTTCTAACCGCCAATAATTACATTAGTTTGATTTACATGATATTTGGCCAATTATATAGAAATGAATTTAAACAAAAAAAGAAAATCAATGTTGTGTTTAAAATCCCATCAAAATTAGAGTGATTCTAGTTGCCTGTTCTAAGGGAAGCCTACCCTTTAAGAAATAGAATCTGGCAAGAAAGTCTATGAATGCTCTTTTTAAATGTAGGTATGTCTTACAACATTAATATTACACTTACATTGTTTCTTTGGATTTATGCAATTATTATTATTATTTAAAGCAAAAACATTTATTATTTTATGTGAGATCGTGATTAAAATAATAATGTATTTGTTTCAGACAAGATGTACAGGAGGATGGACCAAGATTGAACGTAGATCCATTGTATATTGTAGAATGCAAGTAAGTTTTAAAAGAAAGAGTTATAAATCAGCTTCTAATGTTCCTTGATGAAATATCTGCTTCACGCTGTTTCCCTGGTGAGATAGTTAGAGATAACAGATTGACAGGCTTCGCATTCCTAGTATACTTACATTGCTCATCTGGAAGACTTCCGGAATGCACGTTAAGCCGTTGGTCCCGGTTGTCAGAACCATGGCAGTCTCTAAGCCAAGTTGAAGGCGTTATGGGCGGGTTGAAACATTTTAATAGTAGATCGCCGTTTATCAGGAGGCCAAGTCTACTAATTCAATCGCGTCAGAAAAGAATAGAAATCGTCGCTCAATAGAAAGCCACCGCTACAATTTAAACAGTTTTAGTCGTAGTCGTAATCTACTATTACAATCATACCTCAATAGAATTCTATCGGTCGGCCGATAGAATTCTACTAACACGCACCGCGCCAGTGGTCGCTTAATTTGTCTCTGTCTCCCCTTCGGGGATAAAGGTATACCTCCTTTATATAAAATAAACAAAATAACACAAAATAATAGGAGGCATATAGTACACCCACATTTGGCCATTTCTATTTTGCCCACGTACTAACTGCCTAATGCCGAGCGGGTATTTATATTAGTGCTGTATACTATGTACCTATGTTTTCCAAGCCTACCCTTTTTTTTGTCTAGTAGGATAATAATATTTCTATTTTTGTTACAGATTGGAACCAAACATTGAATCAAATGGCACTGATATTAAAAGTAGGATAATTTTCACGGATAATGAACACAACAGGTGAATTTAAAAATTGGTCTATATTTTTATTCACAGCGTAAAGAATCAATATTGTCTTTATGTCCTTGTCTTAAATTAATGTCTTTTGTCTTTAATTAATGTCTTTGTTGTTAATTAATGCCTGTCTTTAATTAATGTCTTTGTTGTTAATTACTGTCTTTGTCGTTAATTAATGTCGTTGTCGTTAATTAGTGTCTTTGTCGATAAATAATTGCTTTTGTCTTCAAATAATACCTTTTACTTTAATTAATGTCTTTGTTGTTAATTACTGTCTTTGTCGTTAATTAATGTCTTTGTCTTTAATTAATGTCTTTGTCTTTATTTAATGCCATTGTCTTTAATTAATGTCTTTTCTTTAATAAATGTATTTGTCTTTAATAAATGTCTTTGTCGTTAATTAATGTCTTTGTCTTTAATTAATGTCTTTATCTTAAGTTAATGTTGTCTTTAATTAGTGTTATTGTCTCTTTTCAGATTGCTGCCTCCAACGGATGCTGCGGATGAACTCTCAGATGATCCCATTGTAGCAAAACGGACAAAGTGAGTATTTTTTTAAAATAGGTTCTTCATTTTATTTTACTCTCTTTTCATCTTAGTAAATTCCTAGTGCCTTTGACCTCAAAAGGGTTGTTAGAAACATATTTGACGCCCACATTTCATACCGCTTCATTGAAGCTGGCTATGTCATTGCTGTTTACATATCTATTTTCCAAGACTACCAAATGTTTTGTCTAGTAGGATAATATATCAATTTTTTTCAGATTGGAACCAAACATTAAATCAAATGGCACTGATATTAAAAGTAGGATAATTTTCACGGATAATGAACCCAACAGGTGATTTTTATTTAAATTTCACGATTTTTATTCACAAGCCAAGGAATCAGTATTGTCTTTATGTCCTTGTCTTTAATTAATGTCTTTGTATTTAATTTATGTCGTTGTCTTTAATTAATGTCCTTGTCTTTATTTTGTCTTTTATTAATGTATTAGTCTTTTATTAATGTCTTTGTATTTAATTTATGTCTTTGTCTTTAATTAATATCTTTGTATTTAATTAATGTCTTTGTCTTTAATTAATGTCTTTATATATTTAATGTCTTTGTCTTTAATTAATGTTATTGTCTCTTTTCAGATTGCAACCTCCAGCGGATGCTGCGGATGAACTCTCAGATGATCCCATTGTAGCAAAACGGGCAAAGTGAGTATTTTTTTAAAATAGGTTCTTCATTTTATTTTACTCTCTTTTCATCTTAGTAAATTCCCAGTTGCTTCCAAACCCTACTTGAATTTGGAGCATGGCGTCTACTTTTATTTGACAGCTAGGGACAGACAGCTATCATTAGCTTTTCGGCATTGTTGTAAACGACTGACTGACTGACCTCCTAAACCTCAAAGGGTTAGTCAGCAGGTGCACCGCTAACAGGTGAAGTCGATTGGACCCCAAAAATATTATTTACTGTAAAAACCGTACGTAAAAACTGAATTTAAAACCATCGCAAACTATGAATAACGTCTCTTGTTCGCGATTCCATGGGGCCGAGTCTGCTATAAATATTATTGTAAAAAAAGCGTGGGGTGCATAGCGTCAACAGTTAAAAATATTTTATTGACACATATGACTAGAAGAATTACCATTTGGCACCCCACGCGTTTTTTTTTTATATTTGACACGTCAAAAGGGCGTCGCCCGCCTGATGGTAAGCAAAGACGACGACCCGGAATTTTGGGCCGCTATAAGATAGCGGCCCAACAGGGCTAGGATAGCGACCCTCAACTTGACGGCCCAGAAATATGCCTTTTCACGCTTCTCTTAAAGGACCCAGGATTGTAAGAGAAGGGAAACACGTGCGCCGGCAGATAGTTACATATTTTTATGGTACGACAAATGAAGGACCTACGGAATCTTTCCGTTCTGGGCAAGATGGTGTCCACAGTGTAAGGATGACATCTCTGCCCCGCCCGTGTTGTTCGGGAACTAAAGGGGGAGGGTGGGACTCGTTGGAAGAGCTCTTCAGAACACTCACCGTGGTAGATGCGGTAAAATGCAGCTAAGCTGGCGACCGTTCTGCGCATCTCCAACGGCTCAAGATTGCCAGTAACATCTGGACAGTCTATGATGCGGATGGCACGTCGCTGCAACGCGTCGAGAGCTTCAAGCAGGTATTTGGCGGAGCCATCTCAGAGATGTGAGCAGCATTCCACGCACGGACGAATCTGACACTTATATAATAAGCATCTCTGTTACGGCGTGAAAATCCGCGTTCAGGATTCCGAGCTTGCGAGAGGCCAAGCTGATGCACCCCTCGATATATTTTTTATTGTTGAGCTCTCGACGAACGTCCAACCCCAGAATGCTGAGGTAGTTTTGCAGCGATAGGGTTGTGCTCTGAAGAGTTGGAAGGGGAAGGAAAAGGGGATAATTTTGCAGTAAATGCACACGCCTGCGTTTTCCTGGCATTGAACTCGACCAGATTATCGAGACCCCACCGAGAGATGCGGTCCAGACTCCGATCGAGTTCCGCCACAACTTGTCCCCTCATAGTCTCATCATCCGTCCGCTTTACCGCCGGGTGACTAATATATCCCCCATGTAGTGTACTATCGTCGGCATAGCGATGTATATTGCCTAGGGACAACATATCATTGATATGCAAAAGAAAGAGAGTGGGCGACAAAACGGACCCCTGCGGCACGCCAGCATTTATCTGCAAGTAGTCGGAAGCCTGACCGTCGCATTGGACCCGAATACGGCGCTCATGCAGAAAGCTGGCGAGCCATGTGTAGTTGAGGTGGCAGGCCATATGCCGGAGGCTTGGAAAGAAGTGATGCGTGCCAGACTTTATCGAAAGCCTTGGCGATGTCCAGACCGGTCGGTCGATAGAATTCTACTAGCACGTACCGCGCCAGTGACGCTATTCAGTTGCATTTTTGCTAGTCTACTAACATTTTGACAGCTAAAAACAGCGATTCTGATTCTATTCTACTGCTTGTCAATAGTAGACTCGGCCCCCAGGACTATTGAAGGTTAAATCGTACTTGATTGATGAGCATGTTGCGGTGATACACGAGTGTCCCCGTTGCCATTTTTCTTGTTTTTACGAGTAGGGTACATTACACCCGGTTAGTAACTTACAATAAATAACGGATAAACAAACAGACATATATCTTTTTGGTTTTCTAATATTATTTGTTTTCAGAATAATGTCAGCTCAGAACGCGGACGATAAAATGTCGACTGATAGTGAACAAGCTGAATGTACTGAGTAAGTTAGTTTTGAGTATATATATAATATTAATATATAATAATAAATAAAGATGTATGGGCTGCTGCTTGAGGACACACACACCTTGTATATTTTCTTACAATGATAAGTCACAGATAGATAAATAAATGGTTTTTATTCACTAACTTGTAACTAATGCTAGGATGAGTGATAATGAGTATCGCTTATGAATGCTGATTGCGTACTGATCCTAATTAATGCTAAATTATATGAAATAATTGAAAAGTGCTGATGTATATAGCGCACCGCCGCGGTGTACGAATTATGGCTCGTACAGAAACATTATAAATATAATGTACATTTGTTAAACATAAGTAATCTGAAACGTCAGGCAACTAAGGGTATGAAGGATGGCCGTGTTTGGTCTCGGGAATAACTAATATATGTAATTTGAGTTTGTTATTGTGTGAGCACCGTGCACATAGCTTTTTATATTTTTGATATTGACATGATGGTTGCTGTGCAGTTTGAGTATGTCATACTCGCCTAAGTGTCCTGGCAGTGGTGGTGCATGTATCGGGTCGCCTTATTCCCTATAATACGGTTGAGTAGGGCGATGGCTGATATATGCGTCATAACCGTGAACGGGTGCCGTCTGTTGGGACTGGTCAGCTCATAGCTGTTATAGCAATTATTACAAATAATACTATTTATATTTAAGGCAAATTAAGTTTAGTCGACTGTTCTCACGTAACTCCAAAGGAACAATGTAAGTTTAATATTGTAAGCCTTTAAAATAGCAGCCATTGAGTTTCTTGCCGGAGTCTTCGTCATAAGGGTGGTCTGCCTTTAAAACTGGCAACTAGAAACGCTCTCATGTTGCTTTGATTATGTTTCTTTTGTATAGACTCATTACTATATAATTTGTTCAAATATCATGTAAATAAAACTAATGTAATGGCAGTTAGAAAAGAGTGGCCATGAGGTTTATTGCCAGGTTCTTCCCCAGGCTCTTCCTATTGCGTTGCGAATCTGGCAGTAAATGTAAATGTAGAAGCAATAATCACGTTTATAAGTGTTACTTTGTGACCTACGTGAATAAAGATTTTTCACTTTCACTTTCAGTACCTATAGACCAGTGTAGAAGCCAGAAAAATAGTCAAAAGTGAAAAAAAAATAGTACATTGAAACACATCTGAAAAGGAAGTGAATATTATAAAAATGAAAGGAAAAATAATTTCACAAAATTAGTTCATTTAAAAAATTAACACATAGCCTCAAAATAAAAGTTTAAAATTCAAAAAAACCTTTTTTTTATATTTATGTCTTACAATTTTTTTTCTGTTTTTCACTGAAATAAGAGATAACTTACCTTTTTATGTCCCAAATCTACTGTAATTTATTTGAATTAAAATATTTCTTTTTCACATTAATTTGACTGATATATCGAAAAAGAACCCTAATTTACAATCGAATATTCTCCCGTCAAAATATCAACTTTTTTCAAAAAGTGATATTTTGGTTGATATTTATTTTATTTTTAAACATTAGGTATTTATAATTTCATATAAAAATGTGACAACTGCAATTTTTTTCAATTAATAAATGGATTTATTTAATTCTAATTACATTTAGGTCATAGAATTCTCATCTTTATAAATGCGAAAGTTTGTATGGATGTTTGTTACTCTTTCACGTAAAAACTACTGAATAGATTTAAATAAAACTACAATAATATAACTTATACATCAGAATAACACATAGGCGACTTTTTATCCCGGTAACAAGTTCCTGTGGGAAACGGTAATGGGAAAACCTCTACGCGGGCGTGAACTAGTAATATATAAATATCAATGTAAATCGTACTATTGAATTCAAATACTTTATTCTAATTCCGTTATTCATTACATTATTTTTAATCTCACATACATACATATGGTCACGTCTTTATCCTCAAAGGGGTAGGCAAAGGCATACTATACGCCCACACTGTTTACATTTTTGTCCCCCGCACATCTCTCTTAAAGCAAAAATCTGTTGACTGCCGGCCTTGACTAGACGACAAAACCACGGACACCGATTAAAGAAAGGGAATTTTCATCACCGATAAATCCCTCGAACTGCCCTCACGGGTCTTGAACTAAAACACTTGTACTGTTCCACTTGTTATTATTTAAACCTGACCGGTTTCGCCTTACGGCATTTTCAAAGGTTAGCACATATTGTATGTATTTCGGATGTCATTGAGTACATGTATTCAATGACATATTTTTATTAGTTCAAGATGTTGTGGGCGTAGGTCATTTGTAATTAATTAATAATTGTTAATTTAGTTGTAAGCAAATTGTCTATTCCAAATTTTTATATATTTTATTAATAATTTGCATAATGTAACATATAGTATAGTGCCTATGTACCTATTTTTATTAAACTTAAAAACATTGCATTGTGACAAACAGACAGCGCAATATTTTGTTATTAGCGGGAGCCGTCTCATCATGTTGTCTAGTCGCTACGTCATAGAGCCGCACATACTCCGGCGCACGCTTCATAACGCTAAATAAAGGCAGTCCGGGCAGTCGTTAAATACTACTAGACGCGGAACGACGGCTGGTCGCTTGCGCAGTCGTATATCACGCCCGGCGTGCGAGTACCTAAATTCTATAAGTTTATATTGTGCTATTTTCTTGATGCGCTCGTGGCCCCGCGGTCTCAGTTTTCTGTAAACGATCTCTGAGTTACGCAACTTTCACTATGGCTGGTCCTCGGATGGGTGACCACTTTGTGGCATTTGCATTTGCGAGCGTTTCCGTGCTTCGGAAGGCACGTTAAGCTGTTGGTCCCGGTTGCCAGTAAAATGGCAGTCGTTAAGCCTGGTTGAATGCCTTATGGGCGGCTTGAAAAATTTCAACAGCAGGTAGCCACAACCTGCGTCTGTCTATTTCAACACGGCAATGGGCTCACCACCTATTACGTGAGACGGGTAAATCCACACGGTGAAAAGTGGGCATATAATATGCCTCTGCCACCCCTTCGGGGATAAGGCGTGATGGATATTTATTTTTATTTATTTTCTTATATCCTCTATCATCTTCGTATGTGTTATTCTTGTTTCTTATGCTTTCTGTCGTGTAAATACTTTGCCTTCATATTTCCAATAAACACTAAATCTATCGTTTCCGCATATACATTTTTTTTACTTATCTACACCTTCCCGACGAGGAAGAGTATTTGCTTGAGGCATCCTGCCTGCAGCATTATCTACTCCTTCAATGTGTAGGGATTTATCGGTGATGAAATTTCCTTTCATTAAAAAAATGTCTATGTCAATGACATTCTGTTTTTTTTTTCAGACCAGATGAACCAAAAGAAACGAAAAATAAAATTATTGAACCAAAGAGGTGAGTTATATTCTATTTTCTGTCAATTTTTTTTTAAAGCTACATAAATAATAAAATCTTTCATTATTAATTATCAATAAAATAATTCAATAGTAATAAATGGTAATTAAATGAAGCCAACCTCAACATATACGTACTTAATAATCTATAATAATATTATAAAGCTGAAGAGTTTGTTTGTTTGGTTGAACACGATAATCTCAGGAACTTCAGGTCGGATTTAAAAAAAAAACTTTTTGTATTAGCCCATTTATCGAGGAAGGCTACAGGCTATACCATCACGCTACTACCCTGGAGAGCGGAGCAGTAGTCATAAATGTTGACAAATCGGGCAAATTATAATGCATTATTGTAGAATTTCCATGCGACTTTGGTTGAACGCGCTAATCTCAGGAACTACAGGTCGGATTAAAAAACAAACTTTTTGTGTTAGCCCATTTATCGAGGAAGGCTACAGGCTATACCATCACGCTACTACCCTGGAGAGCGGAGCAGTAATCATAAATGTCGAGAAATCAGGCAAATTTTAATGCATTATTGTAGAATTTCTAAGCGACGGGAATAAATAGCTGCGACAGGAGTTTGAATTATGTCACAGGCGAAGCAGGGCGGGTCACCTAGTTAATAATAATTCAAGAGTATTAAGTGGGACTTAAATGAAGCGAACTTAAAAATAAAATATAAATAATCATCAATTATTTTATTATTGATTTTTTTTTAATAACTAAAATGATTGAATGTATTGATTGAACAATGTATGATGCTCGTCTAATCGATTTTTATATCCATCACGCCTTATCCCCGAAGGGGTGGCAGAGGCATATTGTATGCCCACTTTTCACCGTATGGATTCCTGTCCCACGTAATAGGTGGTGAGCCCATTGCCGTGTTGAAATAGACAGACGCAGGTTGTGGCTACCTGCTGTTGATTTTTTTCAAGCCGCCCATAAGGCCTTCAACCTGGCTTAACGACTGCCATTTTACTGGCAACCGGGACCAACGGCTTAACGTGCCTTCCGAAGCACGGAAACGCTCGCAAATGTAAATGCCACAAAGTGGTCACCCATCGGAGGACCAGCCATAGTGAAAGTTGCGTAACTCAGTGATCGTTTACAGAACACTGAGACCGCGGGGCCACGAGCGCTTCAAATCTTCTTCGCTTCTAATCGATAATTGTTAATTTAAAGTTACAATCAATACTTATTTACTAGTGGCGTGACTGATTTATGAGTCTTAACACACTAGGAGCATATGCCATTTTGTGGTAGTATATCTTTTTTTTTAAATATTGTAGGACATTTTTTTTACACAGCGCCGTCTAGCCCAAATAAGATAATATAAGCTTGTGTTATGGGATGAGCTAGACGACTGATAAACATACTTATATATTCCTAAATACATACATAGCAAACACCCAATTTCCGAAACAAACATTTGTGGATCACACATATGTTTCTTCCGACCCGGGAATCGAACCCAGGACCTCAGTCGCGGCAGTCGCATACACTACAAGTGCGCCACCGAGGATTTCATATTCTTATTGTTAGAATTTAATTATTTCATCGCTGGCAACATCAATATACATATTTCAAACGTAATTCATCACCAGTTACAGAGATCTGTGCGTGGTATCGAAAGGCAAAAACCGTCAGACTGCTATTGACACAATTATCGCCATGTTCCCGAGAAGAAAATCAACGCATAAAAAGTAAGTTATTACAATACATTTATTATTGTAGATTTTTTCGTTGCTCTGTCTAACCATTGACACTAAACGCTCTGACCAAGCACGTGTTTCTCTGGGAGGAGTTGTAAGAACCCTTTGGTCTCAAAAACCTCCAAGTTGCAATATAACTACATCTCAAAACGTTTGAGTTGCAAAATAATCAAGTCTCAAAATACACAGCTGCACCGAATTAGATAATCCTTTTTTGTTTTTATATAATGACGCCTGCGAGGTATAGTTTTTCCGTATCTGTTTACCACAGGAACTTGTCCCCGAGAAAAAAGCTACCCTATGAGTTAAACCAGGGTATAAGCTACCTTCCAACCAAATTTTATCCTAATTGGTTCAGCCGTTTGAACGTGAAGAACAACAAAAATACAATTTTTTTTTGTATTTATAATAATATTCTGATAGATTACATCTATTGAGTTTTAAATTAAAATATACATATTTCTTGTAGATTACTATACAGGAAGGTCTCTAGCTTTGTTGATGTACTTCGAAGAAAAAAGAAAAAGTATCACTGTAATGAAAAACGATTTTTAAAACTTCACAAAGAATGGCTCAATACGGAGATCGATTGGTTCGATGAAGAAAATAATCGATCATCGATGCGTTTTAAGGAATGTGAGCAAACGAGTAAAGCAGAAAAAAAGGAAAGCAATAATTGGAATTTGGGGCTTTCTCAACCGGAGAATCGAAGCTATGTACTCATGTATGTATGTTATGTAAGCATTTTTAGCACAAAAAGTGACAAACTTATTGTGATTTATAATGTTTATCAATCACGCGTTATCTCCGAAGGGGTGGCAGAGGCATATTATAAAGTGGAATTCCTAGCGGGAGGTCACGGCAGTCTAAATTTTAAATTTCGTTTTGTGTGGTATTCAATTCGTGACGTTGCGTGGTGAAGTCGCGATTATTGAATAACTTGTTTATTTTCAATTTTATACGAATATAGCTTTTATTGTAGAAAGGTAAAAAATATAAAAAATTATATTCGAAAAGAAATGCAATATAATATGCCTCTGCCACCCCTTCGGGGATAAGGCGTGATAGATAAATAAATAAATAAACGAAAACTTCAATTGGGGATGGACGAAGACTAAAAATCGAATTTAAAACTTTCAATTGAATGACTTGTTCTGTATTTTACGAGTTACGCGAATGTGTTTTTGGTTGATAATTCATTAGACTTCTGAAATTTTTAATTATTGTATATACGTTCAAAACTTTAAAAAAAATATAATATCTCCTTTTCAAAACATCAAACTTACAAATCAATCAATTAATGACGCCTGTATCCCCGAAGCCGATATTATACGCCCACATTTCACCGTCAGCATTTTTGTCCCACGTAACAGATTGTGAACCCATTGCCGTGTTAAAATAGACGCGACCGCCCCCCCCCCCCCATTTTTTGTGTTGTCATTTTTTTATTTATGGTCTGGTTACAAAAACCTTTAAGCCAAATCTTATTTTTTATATCATATTTCTTCAATCTTATCTTCTAATTAGTTCTGTCCAGTCGTTGTCGATGTCGTGTCCTCAGTCCTAGGTCCTAGTCATTGCCCTCAGTATAATTGTGATTCTTGTACTGAGGTTTTCAGTGTACTTTTCGCGACAAGAGAGTAAATAGCAGTTCACTGCATATATATCATTGTCTTTCACTATAGCACGTTAACACAACTTTTATGTCCAAGAAACACCACTCCCGCACATAAAACAAGATAAATAAACTAGTTTTAGAAAATAATTTACAGCAAGCGTCCTCACTTGACACTGTTCCCGCCAAAAGTCCTCTGTGTTGTCAACTTTAGGAATGTTGCCAGTTTTAATTTTAAATTGCTACCGTAAAAATAGCTAATGTTGTTAATAAAATTAAGGCAAATTATTGAAACCTTTCATATCATTCATTTTTTTTTCATCTATGCAGGCTTAGCCCCACTATAAAAGAGGCGACGTTACAAATAGCTACTTATATAAAGAAAGTGGAACCGACTGATGATATATCACAGTAAGTATATGTACAAGTTCTAAAGAAAAGTGTAAGACTTATGTACGCAAGTTAGAAGTTAAACTTCTTTAGTCTAATAAGATTTCATTACATATACCACAACTCTTTGTTTGTAACAGAAATAATAAATTAGTGAGAAAAAAAAAACATTAAAAGAATGAAAACTACTTCGAATTATAAGTTGTCATGGAAACACTTATCAGCTAACTTCAGGGTGTTTATAAGTTGGCATGGAAACACTATCAGCTAACTTCAGGGTGTTTATAAGTTGACATGGAAACACTTATCAGCTAACTTCATGGTGTCGGTTTTTCGTGACAGTCTGCGCGCCTATCGTAAAAATTCACTTTCATCATTTTTTCCTAACGCGCCAAAAGTATAACTTCAAAAACTGGATACCACCTTTAAACCCATTTGTTGAACCGTTATCTTCATTTTAAGTGTCTTCCCAGCCACTTCTAAATCCTACCTGAGTTTAGAGCCTGGGGTCAATCCTTACTTGGCCTTAGCTTTTCGGCATTGTTGGGAGCACAGATGTACAAGAGTAAGCAGACCAAACATATTCCTTTGCTTATGAAGCAATACTTCATCCTTTTCTCTCTTGCCATTTGTTGTATAACGCTATCTTTGTTATTCCTGTGTAGCTACATCTAACTCACACTTTGACAGCGAACAGCGCGTAGCCAATTTTTATACTACAACTAAGCTACAAACTTGTAATAAAAACCGCCGCTGTCATGTTTAAATCAAAGATTTTCATGTGTCAAAGTGAAAATATTACATAAAATTATTGTAAAATGTTTTAAAAGTAGACAAAAATATACAAAAACGTGTTGTGCATAGAGTGGTGAAGTTTCAATACCAAGAAATCACCAGAAATAACTAAGGTCCGTATTCCAGAACGTTTCTCAATACTCAATCAACGCTTGAGGCTAGATTTTGCCTTATAAAACCTACTCTCAAGCGTCGATTGAGTATTGAGAAACGTTCTGGAATACGGCCCTAAGTTAAGCTACCTGTCTAGGTGTGTGTAATACGCTAAACTATTTTTCGCTAACGTTGGGTCTGCTTACAATCTTATATGTCTGTGGTTGGGAGGGACTGCCGTTTGACCTCCCAAACTGTAAGGGCCTACTAACTACCTAGGCACCTACTAACTGGCGAGGCAACTAGCAGGCGGTTAGTTGCCTCGCCAGTTAGTAAGTGTACAGTTCCGCTAGCAGGTGAGGTCTTGAACCCCGGAGACCTTACAGCCTCACACTTTGCTTATATATTTGTTTTTATTTTTTTTATTCAGCACATCTTTGGGAATTTTTTTTCGAAGTGAAAACTCATTTTGGCGAACCGCACACCGATTTTTCCGTAGGTAGTAAGTTAGGTTGATCGCTCTGAGGTGAAAGGCTCGATCGAGTGAACTCGGGAACGCCGAGTGTACCCGAGCGAGAAAGATACAGTCAGTTGCTCTTCGCTGTTGTGTCGCTGTGTTTAATATATTCTATTCATACGTAATAACTGATTGCGATTGCTACTGAAGTTTTCACTTCTGCCGTGCCGTCTTAAGCTCACACTCTTTATTGTTGTTTTTACACAGCGCCGTCTTGCCCAAAGTAAGCTAATATAAGCTTGTGTTATAGGATCTGAACGACTGATAAACATACTTATATATTTCTAAATACATACATATATACATAGGAAACACCCAAACTCCGAAATAAACATTTTTGATAACACAAATATTTTTTTCGACACGGGAATCGAACCCTGGACCTCAGACTTTGGTCATCTAATAAATGACTTGCACTGACCGGTGTGGCTGCCTTACAAATATCTTCAAATCCTTTACGCCAGTAATTTTGACTTGTTTTGTAAAGATATTTTTAAATTCCTTCCCTAGAACAAATTACAAATTCTTTGTTTTTTTTTGAAATATATAAGTATGTTTATCAGTTATCTGGTTACCATAGTACAAGCTCTGCTTAGTTTGGAATCAGATGGCGTTGTGTGAGTTGTCCTAACGATATTTATTTATTTATTTTTTCAGGCGAGGGAATTCGCGGTCACAGCTAGATTATTTTGATAAATAATAAAATAAATATCCATCACGCCTTATCCCCGAAGGGGTGGCAGAGGCATATTATATGCCCACTTTTCACCGTGTGGATTCCTGTCCCACGTAATAGGTGGTGAGCCCATTGCCGTGTTGAAATAGACAGACGCAGGTTGTGGCTACCTGCTGTTGAAATTTTTTAAGCCGCCTATAAGGCTTTCAACCAGGCTTAACGACTGCCATTTTACTGGCAACCGGGACCAACGGCTTAACGTGCCTTCCGAAGCACGGAAACGCTCGCAAATGTAAATGCCATAAAGTGGTCACCCATCCGACGACCAGCCATAGTGAAAGTTGCGTACCTCAGTGATCGTTTACCGAACACTGAGACCGCGGTATTATTTTGATAATTTGTGTTTGTCTGTTGTAGGGTCCCCACCCGCGACGGTGTACCAAAGAAGCTCCCTGATCTCTTAAAGATCAACGCGCTGCGGCGGAAATACTAATTTGTAAGTGTTTAAGTTTGTTGTAGCCGAGGTACTATATATATAATTTTAACTTTCTTGAGGAGACCGTATGTTATTAATTATTATAATTATTCAAGGATCTCATGTCTTCTGGGCGTCTATGCCATTTATTTATCTATCACGCCTTATTCCTGAAAGGGTGGCAGAGGCATATCTTAATCTTAAATATATTATAAATGCGAAATTTTGTATGGATGTTTGTTACTCTTTCACGTAAAAACTACTGAATGTATTTTAATGATACTTTACAATAATATAGCTTATACATAAAAATAACACATAGGCTACTTTTTATCCCGGGAACAAGTTCCTGTGGGAAACGGGAACGGGTAAACTTCTCTACGCGGGCGTCAACTAGTATAATATGCCCACTTTTCACCAAGTGTATTCTTGTCCCATGTAATAGGTAGTGAGCCCATTGCCGTGTTGAAATAGACAGACGCAGGTTGTGGCTACCTGTTGTTGAATAAATCAAGCCGCCCATAAGTCCTTTAACGTGACTTAACGACTACCAGGTTAAGACTAGCACGTTAAGCCGTTGGTCCCAACGGCTTAACGTGCTGATATTACCCGCTACAACGTCACAAACTTTACCGCTTCATATAATAGTATAGATAATCTTTTTTGTTCTTTCCAGAAACTACGCATTCAACACAGTTGTATAGATGCGAGAATTCGTTAAATTACATCATGAGCTACAATGTGATATTATATAAGTTTTATTAAATTAATATTTATTGTGTTGTCGTGTGTATGAACTATGTAACCGGCTCCGATTGCCACAAATCGTGACCGATTGATAATATTAATAATTATGAATTTAGGGTTACCAGTAACGATGCATTTATAATGAGCGACAATTGTAACCTAAGTAATCGATTTTGGGATCTTTTTTTTAAGTTTCTCGGCTTAAGGAGCACCAGAATAAAGTCATTTGAGTCTTTCTTGTTATGTAAATTTCTTTTTTACGTCAAAAGTATAAATCTTTAGCGGTACGTTCTTTTAGCGTAGTCGTATAGGTTTGTTGGAATTTGTATTCCAGTAAAGGCAATGGTAACTTTACTGCAGTCGACATAGGGCAACAGAAAATGTCGCGTTCCTCTATGTTATCCAATTTCTCAACACTTCTGCACGGTTTCGAAGCTTTTATGTTTAAAATTAAAACCATCATTTTTACACTTAAACCCTCGTTACACTAGTTAAAAATATAACTGAGTGTCGACCGCGTCCTTTGCTGTTCCCTCCAAAATTCCTAATAAGGGATCTAATTTCCTTGAAATGTTGGCAAAACGTTCTAAATGCAATAAGATTAAAAATCTCCACGTCTCTAAGCGGTTGCCCTTAGCTTGTCAGTCCTGTCTATTTTTTTATATTTAAACGTATCTGTTATAGTGCCAGGCTAGCTGTCACTAAATGGAACAACTTGAACTGTTGGGGACGACCAAGATGGATAATAAAACACAGCTTGTCACCTGATCTATAGTAATTTTTCAAAATTATTATTATGCACTAAATCTAAAAATACAAACTTTAAACATACAACAATATCGTGCTCTAATTCGTTGCTAACGCCATCTACCGAGACTCGAGTAAATCAATATTGATTGTTTGTACAATATTGTGCGATTGATAGTACAATATTGATTGTACTTAGATGTTCTGTTTGTTATGAACAGTATCTGTCTGCAGATCACTTTAAATTAAACGTTTTCGTACTGAAAATAAAGTTTAAAGTGATCTGATCGCCGGCGCTATGGCTGTGGTCATAGTAATACAATAATAATACCGATGGATCGCAGGCGCTCCATTGTGGAACAATATTTTTACTAAGTTCCGTCTAGTCCAAAGTAAGCTAATATAAGCTTGTGTTATGCGATCTAGACAACTGAAATACATACTTTTATAATTCTAAATACATACATATGAAACACCCAAACTCCGAAACAAACATTTGTAGATCCCATAAATATTATTTCCGACCCGGGAATCGAACCCGGGACCTGCACCTGCACTATCACTGCGCCACCGAGGCAGAAAAAAAGATTTTTTAATTTTTTTTTAAAGCCCTTTGTGGTTAAAAGTTTAAAAATCTCGTATACAAGACTAACTGTCCCGCGGCCCATGATCTCATTCGTACCTCTGTCGCACCCATTTAATTCCGTCGTTAATTACTTTTATAATATAGTATGAAAATTTTCCTGATTTCTTGACATTTATGATTACTGCTCCGCTCTCCTGGACAATAACGTAATGATATAAAGTCTATAGCCTTCCTCGATAAATGGGCTTTTTTTTTTTTCAATTCGAACCAGTAATTCCTGAAATTAGCATGTTCAACCACACAAACTCTTCACCTTTATAGTATTAGTATAGATTGCTCCAAATATAGCCAATGGGCCGAAAAAAGTTCCGAAACCCGTGGAAAGATAAACATACACCTACAACCTGCCAGCAGTAGATTAGCTAAGCTCATAACCAACAAGCTGCGTCATAGGAAGTCGCTGTTGGATTTGCTTCAAACAACTCCTGGGTCTCTTTACTACTACTTTCTCTACTGCATGCCTCGATGAACGATGGACGCGCGAAAATAGGTCAAGGTCAAAGGAACTTGCGCCGACCCAACATCATTCCCTGTGATTTTGCACGAGTTGCGTAGTATTATAATTTAAGCAATAAGTTAAAATTAATTACAATGTATCATAAAAATTGCGGTCGAGGACCCTCGTCAGAAACGAAGTTCCTTACGTTTAAAAAAAGAACATAATTATAAATAAATAGAGAATAAATTTAATTTAATTATTGTGAAAACATATAAATAAGAAAAATTCGTTGTGTTGAGGTTCATATCATAAAAACAGACAGAGGGAGAGAGAGAGAGAGTTGCGCATCCGGTTGCGCATTAACTTGCTCGTGTGCTCATTTGCTTGTAGTAGGCTCGATACACACACAGCATACGGCATTTCGTTACGTGACAATTTCTTCTAAATCGCACTACCCGTAAGCCGCGAAAAGGAACTTCGATCCAAAAATATATAAAAAAAAGTTGTAGATCAATTGTAATGTAAGGCAATCTGGCCCTAGCACTAATAAAGCCCATCACACACGTAGCTATAATATATATTACTGTAAAATATAACAAGCATATTAGGATATATTTTCTATACAAATATTCAAGTTACCGTACACGCAGCTAAATATACAATGCGTTAAGAAAACCTCTTTTGATCCGTGAAGGTATTGGTAGATGTGATTTTATTCGTGTAATCCTTTTTAGAAATTACCCCTATAAAATTGTCACGAATTTATCGCCGAAGGGGTAGGCAGAGGCATACTATACGCCCACATTTCACCGTATGCACTTTTGTCTCCCGTAATATGTGGTGAGTCCATTGCCGTGTTTGAAACAGCGCAGGTTGTGACGACCTGTTGTTGAAAATTTTCAAGCCGCCCATAATAAATAGAGAATTTTAAATTGATATTTTGGTTGAAGGCCTTAGCCTTCAACCGGGCTTAACGACTGCTATGTTACTGGCAACCGGGACCAACGGCTTTACGTGCCTTCCGAAGCACGCAAACGATGGCAAATACAAATGACACAAAGTGGTCACCCATCCGATCACCAACCAAGATAAGATAATAAGATAAGATACACCCGGATTTATACTATCGCATATTAATATATCTACAAACCCTAGGCCGACCATCAATGAATGAAGGTAAAATATATTTTATCTCCTGTGGTAGCTTACTATAATATATATTATAGCACGGCATATAAATATGTATTATATCTACGTGTGTGACGGGCTTATAGTACCTTTAAATGACCTTGTAACTTTATTTTTTCGAATAAAATTTGTGTGATTAGTCGCTCAGTCATTAATTGTTGAATTTTAGTTGTAAATAGTAAGTTTGTTTTTTTTTAGCTTACTTTAATTAATTAATATTGTAAATGAGTTTATTTTTATTTAAGAATAAAATCTAGAGAATTTTATTAGTTGTTTTATTTACTCCATAATATATTTGCGAGTTTCAGTATTTGATTGTACCCTACCAAACATTTTTGGGGCCCAGTCGACCTCACTTGCTAGTGGTGCACCAGCTGATTAACGGACAAGAAACCCGCCCTACAGGGTTGGAAGGTCAGACGGCTCTCAACACTGGCGAAAATGTAAAACCAAAAGTTGCTCCTAGCAGACTGCTTACACTGTTGATTGATGGCACTTGGTGGAACTACACATCTTGAACAAAAACACGTAATTGGCCACTTATTTTTATTTTGCGATTAGTCCTTACTTTTTAACACATCTTTTATTAGGTTCACCAGTATGTTTGTTTGTCTGTAACCGACTCTTTAGGGCTCGATTTTGCCTTACTTTGAACGGTCAGATTTAATTTAAACTTTGCACACTTATCAAACACCGATGACAATGCAATAATTCCGATTAATAATCCTATTATCCTGATTAAATTCGCCAGGATTCGTCAATTTCTTTCCGGATACTTTGAATGAGAGTAAGATAGTGCACGAACTACGCATGCGTGCAGTCCCAGAACATGTCATGTCAGACCAGTCATGCGCGCGCAGCAAAGCTTATATATTATTTATTATTGCACGTCTCATAAGCGAAGCGTTGAGGTGGGTACTACTGTCACTTCGCGCAAAACATGTGATTTTTTAAACTTAAAATGTCTCTTTTTATCATATATTGCACTTGTAAAATAATATACACACACACACACATATCAAGAAAAAACACTATTTTTAACACTCATGATATTTTTGATGCCATTTTTATTATTTAAACTAGTTAAAAAACTGTTTAAAAAAAGTTCCGTCTTGGACGTCCGTGTCAGTATGTGCGGATTATTTTTTTGTTATCACGATAACGACCGAAATACTTTACTAATCGAGACTTTTTTTTCTCTTACGCTTAAGTATAAATAGGAATAGAACCCTTTCAATTTTCACGGTCTGATTCGATGTGGTTTAATTGTTATTAAATAAACAAAAACAAAATATCGACTGTTCTTCATTGTTTTAGTATATCTATATATTTATTTTTTCTTATCTGCATATACTGTATTTTTCACTTTTCCTCAAACAACGCCACGGGAGATAAATGTATTACGTATTGAACAATATTTGATACCGACTGTCGATATTTTTTACATCTTTCTTATATATTAGTTAAATATTTTTTTGTTATCTTTACTGTATTTTTTTATAATATTTCCAAACTTTTTTAGTCTGGAAGCATTTGGGCATACAGATGAAGATTTATATACTCAAAATCCTCACGATTTTGAGAAAATAAAACTTCAATTCAATGAATGTCCCTTGAATATCAAAATTAAGTTGTTCTCAAATTATTTACCGCATAAAATACCTACTTATCTAAAAATAACCTAATATTCAATTATATCAGGAAGTTAGCTGAGATATGAACTGAGTTTTAAATGGGTTTTTGGTACATGGTTGCTTTGCTATCGACACGTGGCACTTACCCGTGGTACAACCAATTGGACATAGTAGTTGGACCAATCGGTCCGATTAACTGCATACCTATAAACGTAACAACAAAAATAAAATAAAAACATATTTATTTTGCATAGACCATTTTAACAGCGCCTACAAAATGTCATACACTAGAACTAAAGCAAAATTTAATAATTATAAAGTGACCACCGGTTCGGAACGCGGCCCACCCGAGAAGAACCGGCAAGAAACTTAAGAAGCTTTTTTTTAAAGGCCTATTTACAATTAAATATTATTTCACGATGCCAGCAGATCTTTTTCAGGCCCTGTCCTGCAAAGAGTCTCTGACTCTCTCTCTGACACTCTCACTTATCTGAGCTTAAGATGAATCCAAATCGTCAGTGAGTCATAGTCAACAACATCTTATCCAAACTAATATACCGTCAAAAGGTTATCGAAACGGTTTTTTACCGTATTAAAAACATGTTTTTAATTTTATGTAGCTATGTATACTTAGTACCTATGTACTGGTTACGTACCAGTTGCCTACTGCTTTATTTTTGTTGTTGTGTATTTTTTACTGTTAATATGTTTATTATTATAGTTCATGTGTATTTTAAAAGTTTGTATATTACCTCTAACAGTTCCATATATTTCTCTGCATTCAAGGTTGCCTGGAAGAGATGCTGCTGCTTTTAGCGATAAGGCCGCCTATTGTACATACATGACCTATACTATATATGCTCTTTTGTGGTGTACAATAAAGATGTTTTTTTATTATTATGTTAGGTATCTCAAACATGTTTGAATCATTTATGAACCTAAAAATATACAACAGTATCACAGTGTAGACATCTGGGCATCCCCCACGAGGGACTAGCCACCGGGCACTATTTTTGGAATAAATTCAAAACAATTTTGTAATATGTACCTAAATACAATTGACTACGTGAGCAGATTGCTCAAAAACGGAAAAGTCAAAAGTACCCGGTAAAATGTGTAAAATGGTGTAAAAGTTATAGCGGTCGAACAATTAATGTTTCTTTTCACTCGTAATTTTTTTTTATTTCATTCACATAACCATTTTTAACAAAAAACATTAATTATTGAAACATACTAACAACTTAATCGGCCCATATACTTTCATTCTCTATAAACATTATACAAAGAGTTACCATCTCAAATCAGCCGAATAATATTGTGTCAAATTCGTATTGCATACCTACATTTTTCTATTTGAAGTTGTAATTTTATTGGTTGTTAGACAGTGACAACACTTCATGCAAGTAAGAAAACAATATGTGTGTAGTTTCCCCGCCGCACGAAAGTTGGTTGAACGTAATTTCATACTTTATTGAGTGCATTACGTCCATTGGTTAAATCTTCCTAGATGCATTTTCACAAACGAATATGTTTGTCTCTTTTTGTTATAGCTTTTTTGGTTTTATCAATATTTCAATTTTAATTGGTACCTACTTATTTGGGGTTTTCCCGTTTCCTCAACAATAATCACCGCTACGATAACCCCTAAAGGTTACATAATACGTAAGATATTTTTGATATGAATTTGTTATTTATTTAATCATTCTGGCGAGAGTATTTGCAACAAAATGTACCGTATTATATTCGCCACGCTAGTTCTATCAGCAGTAGGTATAGATTGCAGATCATTTACGATATCTGGGCCTTCGTGGAAGAACGAGATTTCAGCTTGTGCGTCTGGAGGCGAACATCACCATTTATACACATTTTACTTAGGTACACTGACTTCTTATAATATAACTTATCAAGATATCAGTGTTGTAAGAACTACAGTCGAAGCTGAAGGTGATTTGAAATTGAAGACTGGCAAAGAAGGATGGGTGCCAAAAACGTCTTTACAGCTTTTACAACGGTCGGAGTCTCCAGAAGAATACAAACAATTCAGAGGCAGTTGGAAAATGGATTCTTATCGAGGATGGGGTTCGCAGTCTGTTGAAATGGTTATCACTGTGAAGTTTTATGACGATGAGAACATACACATGGATACATACGTGTATGCTGGATCATGGATGTCCGTTACTTGTTCCGAAACTCGAGCTTACGTTGAACGGATAAAGGTTAAAGTGTAATGTTTTTTTTTACATGTCTTTCAATTTTGCAAGGATTTCAAGAGTTTTTGAGAGGTATTTTGGCGCGTATCATTGTGCGCAGATGCCGTGTATTATTAACAATATATAGTGTATAATTTGTGTTTTTTTTTGTGTAAAAATAGTGGCCATTAAAGATCTAAACATGCATGAGAATGTAGAAGTTATAAATGTTCCAGTGTAACCTTTTTGTTTTACTCCATATATTTCAACTCGCTACCAGAGCGTACATACAACTTTTGTTGGCTTGACCTGACATTGGTAGACCCAAAGAGCCGATTGGTTAAACGCTCCTAAATGTAAATACTACAAAGCGGTCACCAGCCAGCCATAGCGTAAGTTGCTTAACGCAGTGATCGTTTATAGACCACTGACTTAGCTGGGCTACGAAAGCTTTAAAAAAAGGAAAGATTTTTCTGTTCTTGTGGCGATATACTACTGTGCCAATTTGGCACTCAGTGCGAGTTTGAAAAGGAAAGTTTAAAACAGTTATCTGGATGATAGATATTTATTCAGTTACAATGGTCACAATCAGGATTATTTCGCACTACCCCCATGGGAGTGTTTTTTTTTAGGAATTAACTGATAATTGGTGTGTTTCTGTAGCAGGATTGTACATTGTTCGAAGCTGTTCCAATCCTTATGGCGAATTAACGTTGATGAACACGTTCTCTTTCTAACCTTGTTACCTCATCTAAGTATTCCCTTGAGAATGTATTAATTTTAAGTTTCCGGATGTTTGGACCCAATCCTTCTCCATAAACTAGTTCTTTTAAACATAGAAAGTTGAAACGTTCTACCATTGCACGTGTATTAAGCATAGAAATTTGGAACATTCTGCCATTGCTGGTATTTTAATCATATTTTTAACCATATACAGTTGAAACGTTCTGCCATTGCACGTAATTTAACAAAACTTTTAACCACATAAAGTTGAAACGTTCTGCCATTGCACGTGTTTCAACGAAACATTTAACCATAGAAAGTTAAAACGTTCTGCCATTACACGTGTTTTAACCAAACCTTAAACCATATAAAGATGGAATATTCTGCCATTGCACGTGTTTTAACCAAACTTTAAACAATATAAACTTAGAACGCTATGCCATTCCACATGTTTCTCCTCTTCAAGTAGAGCGTGAAGAAGCACATCATTGAGCCGTCCGCTGCTATCAACTGTCTTGTGAACTTTATGAGTGGTCCTCAATTCGCTAATCGGCGAGTGAAATATTTGAAATAATCCTACTCCGGTGCTATAAATGCTTCATTATCATGAGCCCTCATGTGTTCTCTCAATGAATAACTCCTCGCATACGACTTACAACACACATTACAAGAATAAGGCTTAACCCCAGTATGTTTGAGCATGTGTTTCTTTAAAGCATGATTGGTAACAAACGCCATATCACATTCTAAACACTTTTTATTTTTATTGCCGTGCGTTTGCCTAATATGTGTTGCTAGATAATGTTTTATGTTATATTCGCGACTACAAATATGACATTTGAATTTATGTGTAATGTTATGTTTCTCAGACATGTGTTTCACTCTATCGTTATAGTGTTTCATTGGTTCAAAACATATTTGGCATTTGATAACACGTTTAGAATGAACGCTTTCTATGTGATTGGCTTTAGAAGTTTTAGTTTTTAATATTTTTCCACATTCTGCGCAAGGATATTCCCCATTTTCGTGGGTGCGTTTGTGGACTTTTAGCCGCTTTGAATTTATAAATGATTTCCCGCAAACATCGCATATACAGTTCGCGTAATGCTCATTTAAATGTGTAGTTAAACTTCTAAACACGTGGAATATTTGCCCACACAGATGACAGCAATACGGACTTTTATTAACTTTGTAATCAGCAATACATTCGCTGTATATAACCTTTTTATGCGTTTCGAAAAAATGGCGGCGCATCGAACTTACATCTGTCAAATTTAAATTACATTCGCGACATTCGAGATTTGAAATGTCTATTTGTAAGGAGCGAGGGTAGCGTTTTATATTTTTTAGTTCCTCATCTATGTTGGAATGAATTGTTATAGTGTGGGTCCTTAGAAGATTCAATTCCATGAAAGCCTGCTGGCAAAAGAAGCATTGAAACCAACTTTTGTGATGTCTGAAGGGGCATGCATTGGTGTCTCTAAGGACGATGCCACACGTGAGCATAATACGTTTTCTCTCCGATACTTGCTTTTCAACATGCTGTGACATCGGGTGGACGTAGCCTAAAACGTAAATTTATAAACTGTTAAAAATGTGGTACAATACAACAATAATATCTACTACACAACCCAACCCTGTAAAAGATATGGAATTCGTAACCAAATGAAGATTTTAAAAAGGTGGATTATAGCAGAAGTATTTCGTACATGGGACAACCAAGCGGAAGCGTGGGCTTTATAAATTGGCAGTGGCAAAAAACCTCGAGTTCAGTAGTACTCTCTGGATAGAGCTTCATCAACCCAAAGTTCTCTGTACCCCCAGCTACTACTATTTATATACCTATTCTGTGTGAAGTCATTTCAATTAAAAAGCACAAGAATTTCAATAGACGAATGATTCAAGCTACCCAACAAAACCGTGTCGCTCATTTTCCTTGTAATATTAATGTAGGGTAGATACACAAGAACTCACTGCAAAACTCTTGAAGCTCGCAACAGTGTACTCGCGAAGGGGCGGTTAATAAAAGGCGAAAAAATTCGAAATTATTTTGAAAAGTAACTTGCGTTCTCCTTTGCTGGGGTAGATGCTTCATCACTTTGACTGCTTCTGTGGCGCGGTGGGAGTGCATCCGACTGCTACGCAAGAGGTCGTGGGTTCGCTTCCCACCCAGGATAAAACTTTGTGTGATGAGCGCGATGGTTTATTCTGTGTCTGGGTGTTATTTATCTATAATATGTATGTATTTAGAAATATATAAGTATTTTTATCAGTTATCTAGATCCCATAACACAAGCTAATATTAGCTTACTTTGGGCTAGATGGCGCTGTGTGAAAAGTGTCCCACAATATTTTATTTATTTATTTTTATTTTTACTTTGCTGACGAACTACGCTCGATACTGATGAAATATAGTCTCCTCATCAATAGCTTAGCTATCAAAGCATCACAGTAAGGGAGAAGACGCGATTAGAAACTCGTTCGAAAATGCCACATTAAAATTAGCTAATTGTATGTACTTACTTGTTTTACGTTTCAAATTTGCATTGGCAACACTATCATTTTCGTTATTGTCACCTTTAGACTCCTCATCAATACAGTCAATCTTTGATTCGTTATTCTTTCCAGATATTTCTGATATTAGAGTATCACTATCCAGATCTTCCTTCGTACATGTTTCTAGAATCTTTTTCTTAGATTTTATAGCTCGTTTTGATATTCGATTTATTACCGGTGGTTTTGTTGTATCTGTCAGAGCTAAGACGTCTACAGTTCCAGCTGAAATGAATACATACATACAATTCTGTGTTAGTTTTTTCTTTTTTTATATACCACAAGCATACGGCCCACCTGATGGAAAGTGGTCACCGTAGCCTATGGACGTTTGCAACACCCGAGGTGCGGCACTCGCGCTGCCGACCCTTTAATAACCTTTTAAGACACCTTTTGAAGAACCCCATACTATAGATGTTCGGGAAAACCCAGGCAGATAGTTCACTCCACAGTCTAAGCGTACGCGGAATAAAGCCCCTATAGGACGTAACTGTGTGCGAGCGCTCCGGACGCAAAGTGTGAGGGTGAACATCCTGTTTACGGCAAGCGGTGCGATGATAGAAGGTAGCCGTTAATTTTATTAAAGAATGTGAAAGTTGAATCAACATATTCAACTTTCACATTCTTCAATAAAATTAACGGCTACCTTCCTTAGAAGATCCGAAGGGGTTCTACAGAGATCTTCGGGCCAACAGTCTCACCTCTAAGTGGTGCACCTGCTGATTAACAGACAAGGTCATGGCCCAAGAAGGAAAAAAATTCAAACAAAGCCCAACAACAACAACCAATCCGACATCCCGCGCGTCTTACGGTAAACAAACTAACAAAATGTAGTTTGGATATTTCTAATAGAATATTATTTGTATGTAAGTAAAAATATGTTTAAAAATTGTCAAGATTCTATAAGTTAGTTTTTAACCAATTTGAAGCCAATATGGGCTTGAAAAATTTCAACAGTAGATCACCACAACCTGCGTCAGTCTATTTCAACACGGCAATGGACTCACCATCTATTACGCGGTACTGGAATACACATGGTGAAAAGTAGGCGTATAATATGCAACTGGCGCCTCTTCGGGGATAAGGCTGATTTGCTAGCAGTGAACGTTGACAAACATTGAAAAAAGTTATAATCTTACCGTCCGTATTATTATATTCATCACTGTCCGGGTCTGTCTTGACTACACCTGTGGATAATAATTGTTCATTAGTAAAAGTCCATCATCATTATCATCCGAGCGTCTGTCCCAGTTGCGTCTCGCGACGCCCGGGGTCCGCTTTCCTACATTTTCTCCTCCACTTCGCACGGTCGTCGGCATCTCTTGTAGTAAGACCATTGGCACGCATGTCATCCCTTACGACGTCAAGCCAGCACTTCTTGGGCCTTCCCCTCTTACCGGGATTCGGCGGGGCTGACATGGCCAGACATTTGTTTCCCACGTAGCCGGGCGGTTGCCGCAAGACGAGACCATACCAACAAACGCGACACTCTTGCAACTTATCTACAATGTCGCGGATGCGAGAGTTCCTCACGCGGTCCATCCTGTCCCTGCAACCAGATCGGCATTTTAGGGTCACAAATCAAAATTTTTGGATACCGGTCATCTCCCGCCATTGGCCCACGCGGCAGCAATGCCTGACTTGACATCGGAATTGATGTCACTGGACGTGTGAAATATAGGTCCCAGGTATTTAACCTGGTCCGTGCGCTCGACCACATCACCGCCTATGCGGACGGATGTGGGATCTGTCGAATTTAGTGCCTAGTTCTGTGTCTTCACCACATTTAGTTTCAGACCGCCGTTCTCAAGCGTCTCCTTCCACGTCTTCACACGTCGCTCCAATCTGCCCCTATCCGCGTCTGCCAGCGCAATATCGTCAGCATACATGAGCAACCATGGAGGCTGCTCATGTGAGTCCCTGATGCTGTCCGACAATTCGTCTAATATCACACTGAACAGAAGCATACTAAGGACCCTGGTGTACCCCGACGGTGATGAGGAAGAGTTGCGTGTCGCCAACAGCAGTCCGAACCTCGGAATCGGAGTCGCGGTACATGTTCCGGTTAGTGTCAATATAAACCTCTGTAACCCCTTTGGACCAAAGTGCCTACTAAATCATCGCTCGAATAACACAGTCGAGAGCCTTCAGCATGTCTAGGAACAGACAGTGCAGTGACGTCTTCTTCGTCCTGTATTTCTCCGCGACAACCCTCAGAGTAAAACAGAGACCGTGGTCCTATGACCAGGGCGAAATCAGCGGATCCGGGAGTCAATAATCCTCTCGAAGATCTTCATGGTGTGGGACATAACCTTTATACCGCGGTAGCTCCCGCACTCCTGCACTGACTCCTTACCTCTGAAGACTGGAGTTATAATACTCAGCCTCCATTAGTTTGAGATCTGCCCGCTGAGGAGTATGCGGTTGAAAAGTTTACTAAGATGCCCGCGACGACCCATCGCCTTCCAGACTTCGATGGGGACTGGCGTTACCGGTGGCACTAGTCCCTGATTCGGAGGGATGTCCGGAGGTTGCACCTCTTTATGCTACTTATTTAGCAGCTCGTGGAAGTACGAGCGCAAACTCTCCTCGCCGCGAGGTCTTCGCATAGCAGGGTGCCTACAGGATGTTTTACACAGCAGCACTTGGAAATATCCTGTACCGCTTTGACCCTGGAGCGCGCCAACTTATAGATAAGCTTATGCCCGTCAGACGATTCCAACTTCTCATATAGAGGTTGTAAGTGGTCACGTCTGGCCCTGGCTACAGCTCTTTTAGTGGCCGCAGGCCTGTCTGCTTCGCGGTCTTAAGGAGATCCTGACCCTTGCCACTTTTTAAAGAGGGCTTTCTTCTCCCTTGTCTCCCTCTGGACTGTGTCGTTCCACCATCAAGTTTCCTTGTCACATTTGCGTCCACCGTTAGACTCACCCAGCACCACCTTCGCCGCTCCAAAGGTAGCCGCCTGAATCCTGTCCCAGTAATCTTGAACTAGTTGGGCTTCAGTGTCGATGCACTTGTCATCGACAGCTGAGGCGAACTCTTGGGACCTAGCTTCATCAAGCAGCCACCATCTGATACAACGCTGGCACCGCTCGATGCGTTTGCCTTTGGGCTTTACACAGAAGTCCATGATAAAGAGACGGTGTTGTGCAGTGAGACTTTGGGATCTAGACAACTCACATCATTATATACACACAGAGAGAGAACAAGTCTTTATGCTCAATTACAAAGAGATTTGTCCTGGGTGTAAATTAAAACTACAATGGCCACAATTACCGATTTCGTAGTTAGGTGCTAAATAAATTAATAGATCAAAGGCCATTAGAAACAATTTTGAAAAGCAATTAGTATGCTATTTCCTAAATTTAAAATGGAAAAGTATTAGTGGCGAAAGACTTAATATGGAAAGAGGTGGATTGATTCGTCAGTTTCGAGTCTTGGTGGTGTAATTGGAAACCCGTATGGTGTGTTAAACCAGAAGACGCTGGTACGAGTCCAGCTCAAGTCTGAAATTTTTTTCCACATTCAATTTAAATTTTAGATCAATGACCAGTTTAAAGATCTAACCCTATGAGAGGTACAAGATCATATTAACTTCTTAAGTTACTTACATATTAAAACTGTTTAAAATGGTACATAGTAAAATACTTTTAATAAATTGATTGTGGTTGGTTTTATTTAATTTTATAAAGGAAATAACATGGCCCGATTAAGAAGACCTCAGAAACACTGGGCAGATGACATTGTCCATGTTGCTGGGAAAGAATGGATGATTAAGAGTCCGGACAGAGAAGATTGGAAAAGGCTAGAGGAGGCCTATAATCAAAAATGGGTTCCATACCTGGAAAAATAAAATAAATGACTAATTTTATTAACAAATTTTATTAAATATTAGATTATTATTACTGTATTGTACTACTAACCATACTAATATTAAGTGGTCATGTCATGTAAAATGGTATGGAATTTAATAAAGGCTTTATTATTTATTTATTTATTATTATTTAAGAGTGGCTATGCCTATGCTATTCAAATGTCCCAAAACAAAACATATTAAATCTTAAAAGAGGGACACAAAAACTTTTACATTTATAATATTAAAATGGATGTGGGAATATTTTACTTCTTATCCCAAGCTTGAGGTTAAAAAACAGATTGAGCGGAGAGAGTGGGAGGAGTATCGCAGGGTTGATTTTCTGGCACCTTACAATGCTCCCAAAAACACTTGTTACTGCACTCCACCTGTGCTGTGAGTGTGAGGTATTTCACACAATAAGATATATCTAAAGGCCCAAAGGGACACTGTTTAGGTTGATGAAAGTGATACACATGTGATGTGACATAAATTATAGGCAAACACAAAGGAGAGGGCCATGGTGTTATAGCAAAGTCCCAATAAATAAGATAAGTTAAGAAGAGCACTAGCAAAGGATTGTCTTGTTTAGGGACTTTGCTAGGATCTTCGGTCTGTTCTATTTTAGTATGAAGTCATATACTTACATAACTTAGACTCATAATATGTGACAAATTGTTGGTCCGCCAGTAGCACTTGCTTCCGGAAATTGTTAGCATCTCTCAGGTGGCTCGCACAAAGTGTACACATCATTCTAGGACCAGTCTGGAGTAGATAGGACAGCTGAGGACAATATATATTTTATATACTACTCGGGACTTCAAGCTAAACAATTTTGTACTTGCATATGAATGAGTATAAATTGTGAAAGTTAAAAATAACATAAGGACAATGTAGTTAAATGTAATCCATTAAAAGAAGGATTTAGTTTATAATAAGAAGAATGTACTATCAAGAACATAGTAGCTTGGTCATCAAATTACTTTACACTTAATATACCACTCTGGATCATTTGGTCTGAATTATCAAGAGTGGCAATTAAGCAATTGCTATTAAGAAAGACAAATACGCCTAATATCTCGCCACCTTTGCACTGAGAATTATGCAGGACAGGATTAAACAATTTGACATGAATTATGATTGATATACTCATCTTGGAAATATTTCCATTTGCTTAAAACCCTACTACATTATATTGGCTTTTAAGAGCAGCTATTGTTTGACATTTTGGCTGCCGCATTCTTGGGAGTGACTGTCATTTGAATGAGGTCACTAGGAACCCAGAGATCCTAGTGGGTTCCCGATAGTTATCCCCGATATAGTTAAAAAATAGTTTGAGCTTTACTGTTTTATTGCAGTCTATCTTTGACTAGTCACTGTGAACTTAACTACCTACTACATTTTGGGGGCGAACCTGGTTGGTAGGAGACTTGTTATCGTTGCAGTCATTCTCATTCAAGCGTTATTTCCGGTTGCATTCGAAGCCCCTTAAGTGAGATAGGTGGAAAAAGAGGATTTTACAACTGTGTATAGAGCTTTTAAAGTAAGACAATACTTACTGTGATTCCGTAACATTCCTGTAACATGTCAGAATACACCTCTTTCTCACCAATATCAGTCAGGTAAGTGCTGGTTATATTCCATGTTCCACTACCCGACAAGCAGCACCGGCAAACATCGGGCTGCGATAGCCAACTCGCGGCGTAATTTGGATCCATCATTGTTTCATGAGAACGAATTTAATATTCGTTAATTATATACCAGTTAATGTAATAAATTATTATAATTTTCGTTCGCCATTTGTTGTTTTTGTTTTGAAGATAGATGTTGTTATTCGTCTTAGCTGGTCTTCGCCCATCTTGGGCAGCCAGAAGAAACTCAGTCCATACAGCCTTGTCACAATATTAAAATCTTGGTATTTGGTCATGTCCTTAGACCGGCGTTTTTGTAAAAGATGGATAAACTACCCGGGAAAATTATAAGAGCGGACGCATGCTGTATATTATTTTCTAAAACTAGTGCATTTATCTTGTTTTATGGGCTGAAGTTGTGGTTTCTTGGCCATAAAGTACCTAATGTTAACGTGTTATAGTGAAGGACAATGATATATATATATTCGCTTTTCACTACATATAGTGAAATGCGATTTTCTATCTTGCCGTGTAAAATCCACTGAAAACCTGAGTAAAAGAGTATAACTACCACTATTATATTGGGGTGAAAATTAACTTGACTTAAAACTAGACTCGACTATGACGTAGAGAAGTAAACGAGTAGTCAATAACAACAATGAGGGGTCTTAGCGCAGTCTTACGCAACGTGGCAGGTTTGAATGAAAGTGTCAGCGTTAAGCTGAAAAAGGGCGTGCTCCGTTGGTTTTTTTTTATGAATCATGAAATATGAATTAAATCAAATTTGGAAAAAAAAACTGTCCACTGAAATCTGATATGTCCTCTCTGACCACCCCGTCAGGGATACAGCGTGAAGATTGTTAGTTAGTAGTAAAATTTGTCTAATGTAAAAGATCTTAATAGCCAGGTCATAAAATAAATTCAAAACAAAACCAACAATGAGGCTGACTGAAACGGTGACTTTTGGCGCGAACATTAGCAATGACGCACGTTTGTCGTATATTAGGTGCGCCCATTGCCGTGTTGAAATAGACAGACGCAGGTTGTGGCTACCTGCTGTTGAAATTTTTAAGCCGCCCATAAGGCCTTCAACCAGGCTTAACGACTGCCATTTTACTGGCAACCGGGACCAACGGCTTAACGTGCCTTCCGAAGCACGGAAACGCTCGCAAATGTAAATGCCACAAAGTGGTCACCCATCCGAGTACCAGCCATAGTGAAAGTTGCGTAACTCAGTGATCGTTTACAGAACTGAATAGAGTTCTGAAAAGTGCATTAGTAAAGTGATATATTACAATGAATAGCGGTGTTGTTTGTGTTAGTGCCAAATTTCCATAGATCTGCAATAAGGGATCCACTGCTTTATTGGAGCAAGGAACAGTACCTAGGACTGAGGACTTGACTAAATACTAAGAAAATATAAATACTGACGACCAGGCTGTATGGACCAAGTTTTCTTTGCCTGCCCAAAATGGACGAAAACAACGAACAAAATCAACAAATGATTGAATCAGCTGACTGACAGAATTCAAAAACTAGAACTGGTCGGCGTCTGCGATATTTTATGTTTGTTTGTAGTAGTCCTCTCTGAATTCTGATTTCTGTACAATTCCACTCACAACAGAGCTATGGCTTTACGAAATGTTGAGATAAAGGCTAAAATCACCGACTACAATAAGATTTGCAAAATAGCTGAAGAATTGAGCGGGAAGCCGGCAACTTTGATCAAACAGGACGATACCTTTTACAATGTAAGAGACGGTCGATTAAAACTCAGGACATACGAAAACTCTACGGCAACTCTTGTCCGCTATGATCGGGCAGACGAAGGTGGACCGAAGCTTAGTAATTATGAACTACTAGGATTAGATAGTGATAATGCTAAATTACTAGATACCATGTTAAAAAAGTGTTTAGGTATTCGAGGAAGAGTTGTAAAAGAACGGTAAGTAGTTACTATAATAGGAAAACAGTTAAGAAGCAAGCAAAAGTTTTATTAAAAATATTATAGTGCAATTCTGCACACAAGTGTCAAAAGTTGGGCAAATTTAGTATTTGAACATAATAATAATATATCATTGGGACAACTCACACAACACCATCTGATTCCAATCTAAGCAGAGCTAGTACTGTGGTAACCAGATAACTGATAAACATACTTATATATTCCTAAATACATACATATTATAGATATATAACACTCAGACACAATAAACCATCATGCTCATTATACAAAGTTTCATCCTGGGTGGGAATCGAACCCACGTAGCAGTTGGATACACTCCCACCGCACCACAGAGGCAGTCAATTGACCATTGCATTGCTTTTTTTTTCTCTTTTCAGAAAGCTATACATGGTAGATCAGACTAGAATACACATAGATACTGTACAGGACCTCGGTCACTATATGGAACTGGAAGTTGTATTAAAACCAGATCAAATGCTAGAGGATGGCCAGAAAATTGCCCAGGACCTGCAAGCAAAACTTGGAGTCAGAAATGAGGATCTAATTAAGTGCGCCTATGTAGATTTATTGGATGTAGTTTAAAATAAGAATACTATCATATTTGTTTATTTATTTATTTTAAAAACTAATTTATTGACATTGAGAGACAATTTTTTAGCAGTAAAAAAATTTAATTGTCACGTTTTCGGTTACGCGCCATGTTGTTCTGAAGCGAAACTTCTTTATCATATGTGAAACTTCTTTAACAACGTATGAGAGAAATTTTATAACTGTAAATAAATGTTAAGAAGTTTCACTTCTTACCTGTGTACTCTGGTACACACACATATTTTTGAAGTGAAACTTCTTTGTTCTTGAGAGAAATTTTATAGCTGTAAAAAAATACTTATTTACGTAACGCCCGATTCAATCTATACTTCTATACTAATATTATAAAACTGAAGAGTTTGATTGTTTGGTTGAACTCACTAATCTCAGGAACTACTGGTCAGATTTGAAAATATATTTTTGTATTAGATAGCCCATTTATCGAGGAAGGCTATAGGCTATATATCATTATAAGCGACAAGATTAAATAGGTGCGATGGGAGGTCGAAATATTCCAAGGGCGAAGCTATTTAGTTATGAAACTTTTTTATCGATGTATGAGAGAAATTTTATAGCTGTAAAAAAATGTAATGAAGTTTCACTTCTTACCTGTGTACTCTGGCACACACACACATTTGTTTTTATTATAATTAGCTGATGCCCGCACCTTCGCCTGCCTGGTGAAATTTTCAAGTTAAGATTTTTTACGGAACCCTAATTGCCTATGTTACTCATGAAATGTAGCTTTATAATAAAGAAAAAATTTTTTTACAGCTTGAAATTGCACTTCACGAAACTTAATTTTTGTGGTTAGAATGAATAAACAAACCAATTTTGTAAGTTTCTTTTTTTATACAGCACCATAACCCAAACTAAACTAATATAAGCTTGTGACATGCATATAAACAAGCCCCGATGGGGGTAGACAGAGGCATACTATACGCCCACATTTCACCTTATGCAATTTAGTCCCACGTAACAGTTGGTGAGCCTATTGCCGTATTGAAACAGACAAGCGCAGGATTTGGCAACCTTCTGTTGAAATTTTTCAAGCCGCCCATAAGGTCTACAACTAGGCTTAACAACTGCCATGTTACTGGCAACCGGGACGGGGGACCAACAGACAACGTGTCTTCCGAAGCATGGATGTACTCACGAAGGTCAAGCTGCCTAGAGGTTACATATGTATACACATCACAAGAATAAGTACACAAAGTATACAACACACACAGTAAGACAAAACTGAAATAGAATAAACGGTACCGTTATTGTGATACTAGGATAACAACGCATTTGACTCGACATCATACGACAATTTAAAAAGTGGAATATTGCGAAAATAACATTTAATACAAAATAAATATAGTTTTTAAAATGAATAAATATTGAGAGACATCTAAAATAAATAAATATCGAGAAACACTTTTTACACAGGGCCTTCTAGCTCAAACCAAGCTATAAGCTTGTATTATGGTATCTAGACAACTGATATACGTAGTATACATATCAGTTGTCAAGTATGTATCCCATAATTTACATAGGAAACACCCAAACTCCGAATCTTAATATTTTTAGATCACACAAATATTTGTTCCAACCCGGGAATCGAACCCGAAACCTCAGTGGGGAAGTCGCATACACTACCACTACGCCATAGTGTTCGTAGATAAAAGAAAATAACGTCTGATTTACTCCTAAGATAAAGAATAATTAGTATATTCTTAAAAGTTGTATATTGTTCATCGTAGCCAATCGTATCACGTAGCCGTCGTACGACCACACCAGGCTTTATTGGCAATTCAATCTTATTATAGAGAGATCATTCTTCTTCATTGTTTTAATGACCCGTCGTTTACCGACGATTCCGCCAACGTCAAGGTTGTACGTAGTACACGTATTCTAATCTATGGTCAAGGTGGAGAGTAGATTTAATAGATTGAGATCTAGTTGCGAGATACTTGCTTGGTAATTTAGACGACAGAGGACGACACAAGTGGTGGTACGTACGTAGTACGTATTCTAATCTATGCAAGTGTTAATCTTTGTTAGTACCCATCAGAGACTGATCAAGAGTTCCGACCGCCCTAGGCTAATTGTAAGGTCGCTCCTCGTTAGTCTAAAAAGTAGTTAGTTAGTTTTTTTTATATGACCTCCTCCCACCTGATGTGACGCGGTGAAGGAGGTGTGCAGTGATGTGACGACCACTGTCCTACCTGCCCGCCACTTGCCGGCAAAAAGATAGAAGAAACACGTGCGCAGGTAGAGAATTCAAAAGAATTTCGCGAAAATTGTAAGTACCAGAATTCACCTTCATTTTCAACATTTTTTGTTTCGGTATTTTCTCTTTACTTGTCCTATAAGACCATGCTTTTAACTAAAATTAACAATTCTAGGTCAACCGGAAGTACCCTTTAGATTTTGAGTAAAAAACTTAATGGTAGTTAACCGTTAACCTAGAATCACGAAGGCGAAAAGCTAGGTCTTACAGTAGAAATAAAGGAAAAGTTCAAAAAATACAAATAGTTGAAAATTAAGGCGTGTTTCAATATACAACCACCTGAGGGATCCCGTCTTATTGTTAGAGATGTACGCATCGCAGTCGGGCCCTCCATGAAGTACTTGGGGCTTTGGCTCGATATCCGGCGGAACTTTGGTGCGCATTTCCGAAAACCCAAGCTCAAGCGGGTGGCATTACCGCTCTCACGACTACTGCCTAACTTGAGGGGACCCGACAAGTCTTGCTGCTGTAAGTCGTAATCGTGCAGTCTATGTCTCTACGCGGGGATCGTGCGGTCTATGGCTTTACGTCTTGGGCCTTGGTACGGGCAGGGAATTTAACGGCCAGTAATGAAGCAACATTAAGACGTCCATTGCGTCTGCTGACCGTTAGGATTATAAGAGGATACTGCAGTCTCTTTTGAAGCTGCAAGTCTCTTAGCTGGTACTCCTCCATAGAGCCTGGAGGCGAGAGCTCTTGCATTACTCTACCCGTGGTGTTAAAGAAGCGATGGAGCGGGATTAGGATTCTACTCCATGAGAAATCGAGGAACAGCTATCCCAGTTCCACCAGGTGGTCGTGAAAGAGCTACTCGGGAGGCCAACTGCTGGGCGACATAGTTGAGGCGCTAAGACCTTTAATGAAGGATTGGCTAGAGAGGCGCCGCGGTTACCTTTCCTACCGGCTGACGCAGGTGCTCACCGGGCACGGTTGCTTTGGTGTGTCCCTGCATCGTATACGGCGGGAGCCAACGCCTGAGTGCCACCACTGTTCAGGCTGTTCAGAGGATACAGTGCTCCTTCCACGCTGGCAAATTGCCCTGAATGGATGACGCAGCGGCGTGGCCTCTTTGTGGCCATAGGAGTGGGAAATGTAACGCTGCATACCATGGTTCTGGCTATGTTAAGCAGTAACAGGGCATGGAACACTGTCGCCTTGTTTTGTAGGGAGGTGAAGTGCGCAATGGAGGCGGCGGAGAAGGAACGTGTGAGGAATAATATTCTCCCGTGCCGCAGAAGACGCACAGGCGCAAAAGACGCTTCCTCCGTCCCAGAGCTATTTCCGTCCTCCATAAGTGTTAGCCTGAGGGCGACAGTCCGAGCTAGCTGTCGTCCTTACAGAGGTAGGCTCAAGGTGGAGACGCAACTTGCTCTCGCGCGCGCCTCTTTTTTAGTATTTTCGTCCTCTTACAGTGGGTTTGGTAGACTGCTCGAAGACGATGGTCGGGGAGGTCAGTGACCGGGGATGGTCAGGAGTATCTGGGATTTCCTTTCGAGGGTATACCGGATTCTCTGGCTAAATACAGCCAGGAAGGAACAAAAAAGGCGAACGCGGGGGATGTTATCCGTTCGTCGTAGTTCACATGTAAATGTGTTTATGCTCTTATGATTATGCTGTATACGTGTATATTAACAAAAATTGTTAAGCCCTTTCGTGTCAATGAAATGTGTGTTAACTAACACGAAAACACGTTGCACCAGATGTGCCCTTACGCGCGCTTTTATAATAACTACTAATTATAGTATATTGTTATAATCAGGGAGTCCTAAGCTTTTTCAGTTCACAGCGCATTTAATTTTATTTGTTTCGGTCTAGTTCAAAAATGTAGTATAGATGCAATGATGCTACATTAATAGTGCATGTGTAGTCACGATTCGCGCGCCCCCCTGTTCCTCGCGCCCTAGGCTGTAGCCTAATTAGCCTAAGGCCCTGGTACACATACATACCATACATGGATCACATACATACATACATATTGTCACGCCTTTATCCCCGAAGGGGTAGGCAGAGGCATATTAAACACCCACATTTCACCGTATGCATTTTTGTCCCACGCAACAGGACCCCATTGTGTTGAAATGGACAGGCGCAAGATACATGTAGAAAATGAGGATATAATCATATAACCACTGCTAGGATATAAATATAAAAAACATGGTGCGATAGTTGTGTGTATTTTATTAATGGAATGTTAAGACAGAAGGAAAGTGAGAGGGGGAGTAAAGGAAGCAAGAAAGAGATCATTGCTTTCACCGTATTCAAAAATTTAAAAGTGTTTAATGTCAGTTATGTCATTGTCAATTTGTCAGATTATTATTTATAAAAATATTGAGCAATAGAAAAAAAAGCGCGGGAAACGGCAAACTAGGCGGGCAACTGTTTTTTAGTTTTTTATTATTTATTAATTATTCAACTAAACTTTATGGATCAAATAGGTTTAATAGTGTAAATATATTAATTTATTAATGTAAATAGAATAGTTCCTGTATAGTAGGTAAGTTTTTTGTGTATTTATACTATAGTAGTACATGGGTGATCCAGAAGACCCTGGGGGGACAATTGTCCCCCCAGTGTATAATACTGTTACGATAGATGGATCAGGAATGGATACAGGAGGATCTAATAGACACAGATGGCTCCGAGACCAACTCTCGGTCCCATAAGCGAAAGAGAGCATCGGTTTCGTCCAAGATTTGCAAGCACTGCAATAAAAAACGCAGATATCACCACAAATCTTCTACTAATACAGAGATTGATTGCCAATGTAAACTTCCTTCATCTCCCAATGAAAACTGTTCCATTCATCCTGTGGGATTAAGATTTTTTCTTAAAAAAAAAACTCATTCAAGAACATTGTCAATGGCCGTCTTAAAAAAATAGGGCGCAACCGTATTTCTTTATCTTTTTCGTCACATGAAAGTGCTAACAATTTTGTAGATGATGATGCAATAAAATCTAATAATTACAAAGCTTTTATTCCTTCTGTCAATGTTACACGCATGGGTATAGTGAGAGGTGTTTCTACTGACTGGAGCGATGAGGATATTCTAAGTAATATATCAGTTCCCATAGGTTGCGGCCAAATTATAAAAATAAGGAGGCTAAAAAGAAAAGTAATTAGCAATGAAAAGTCAGAGTTTGTTCCTATAGAAACTGTAGTCCTAATATTTGATGGGCAAGTTCTACCCAAACGTATTTTTATGTGTTATAACTCACTTCCTGTTGATTTATACATTTATCCCACAATACAATGCTTTAACTGCTGCCGATATGGACATATTCGCAGCCAATGCAGATCATCTCCAAGATGTTTTAAATGTGGTCTAGGCCATACTGGGGAGACATGCAAAGTTGAGGATTTAAGTGCTGTCTCTGTACAGGTTCTCATCTTGCAACTAATAAAATATGTCCTGAATTATCTAGGCAAAAGGCGATTAAGGAATCAATGGCCCAGGTTCTCATCTTGCAACTAATAAAATATGTCCTGAATTATCTAGGCAAAAGGCGGTTAAGGAATCAATGGCCAAAAGTTGTATTTCTTATGCTGAAGCCTTGAAGTTACACCCTCCTGTTAGCAAACCTTATTCTGATACTCTCATGTCTGCTCCTCAACATAGGTCAATACAAAATATTCCAGATCATACTCATCATAATAACTCATACAAGAAAACAGTATTCTTGAAACAGAAGCAACCTCAAAAATCTGAAAGATATGGATATGATCAATTAGCCCATTCTAACTTAACAAAAGATTATACAATTCCTTTACCCTCTATTAGCACTCTCAATAACTGTAATAATGATTCTCTATCTGAAATCAATTTTCTATTGAACATTCAACAATTAATTTTAACTCTTATCAATTCTTTACAACAATGTAATATGTTTAAATTACTGCCTAACGCTGCTATACTATCAGATACAGAAGTAAATAACATAGTTAATAATGGATCAGTTCTCCCTAATGCTGCACCATAAGCCGCAGAAAAAGTTAACCAATTTACTTGATTAATAAATATGAACCATCTTTAATAGCTATACAAGAAACCTGGTTTAAGCCAGAACATAATTTTAAACTTTCAGGCATCTCTTGCTTGAGAGAAGATAGAAGTGATGATGGCTATGGTGAAGTTGCTTTGCTTGTGAAAAATTCTCTTCTTTTTTCTCATGTAGAGCTACCTAGCCATGGTACCGGCTTCTCGATAATATCTGTAAAAATAAATAACATATGCTTTGTTTCCTTTTACATTCCTCACCTATCATCTGATATTTATGATGAAGTAAATAATATGTTTTCTACACTACCAAAGCCTCTAGTGATAATGGGTGACTTTAATGCACAACATCGATGTTGGGGAAGTGACAGTTGTAGTGTGACACAGTTACAGTGACATTTGCGAATGTGGTTCAGATATAGGCGACTTAAACCATATTTTTTTCGCTTGCCCTCTATATAACCATGCAGAATTTTTCGAATCCTTAATATCCCTCCATGTTCACTGATTCAACACTCATTCAAAATGTTCATTGAACTTCAACACCCTATTACATAAACTTGATATTTATAAAACCATATCTTTATTTATAACTGTTAATCATTTAAAAATCTAAATATTACTTTAAGAATGTATTGTTTCAAACCAATTTGATCCTTTCCCGAAATTCCGTAATCCTTTCCATATATTAACCGTTTCCTAACCTTTTACTGCGTCGTGACTAAGTCCAAGCCGGAAATCGCCAAAACAAAACATAAAAAGAGCAATAATTGTATCTTACTTGTGCCATAACATAAATAGAATAGCATAGAATAATTGTATCTAATAATATAATATGATGCCAACTTAGTTTAGGAAAAGTTATGGAAACCGATTACCAAAATGAGACGCCCTACGGACAATGCCGCTGTTGTTTAGCTAGAGGTTATCACCGAGATTTATCGAGAGAATACTTCTTTAATGAAATCTTTAATTTAGTGGTATGTTATAGTTTAAAACTATGATTCCGAAGTCAATTTTATTCTTCTGCCCTTAAGATTTTCATCATTTCATCCCTTAAATCCAATTGTTGTATTTTTAGCTATCAAATAATTCTCAACTATGAACACTAATATGCTCAACATGTATTCATCGTCTCCGCGATGCCACGAGCTTTCGGATGATGGTGGTTAGCACTGAGAAACAGCTATTGGTTGCTGTAAAACCAGAGGACATTAAGACTACTGAGTTTATTGATGGTATGGATTAAATTTACTCTCATTGCATGAAATCACATTTAAATTGGATTTGCAAATTATAATCATTAATAAAGATTTTCAGAGTATAGGATAATGTTGAATTGTGGGACTAAATAAAACTGGTAAAACGTATACACATTGTATGCCTCTGATGAACCATTGGGGTAAAAAAGTGTGATTATATTCTACATACATATTATCAGCCCTTATCACACTGTTCCTTTCTTTATCTATCAACTTCACTCCAGTTATACTTCGCAGACTTCTCATTTCTATTGCATTAATTTTACTTTTATGCATTTCCTACCATACTAAACTTTCACTGCAATACATAAGTGTGGGGACCAGCACTCTATGTACAGCCAGTCTTGCCTTCTTAAGACACATTCTGACTGCTTAGGTGTACATGGCTCCATTCAAAAGTGAAACAATATTTCGACAATATTATGCAAGTAATTAAATAGGCTTAACACATCCACCAATTATTCTGTTTTTGATAGTTACTTTAATCGGTCGCTTTGTCAAAGAAGCACTGCTTAAATCATGTGTAATAATTTTTCACATAATCGTACAATTTACTCACAAACAAAGTATCTACTGTATTCATACGACTCCTGAGTAGGCAAGATTACATTCTGCTTACAGCCGGCGCGCGGCACGGTGGCGTTGGGCTCGACGCGTGACGTATATGTGCTAGTTGTTTGTTAAGTTTGCTGAAGGACTCATAGATGGCAGGGGCACAATACACACATATGATAATTTTATTGCGTATTTATTATTATACAACTTGTTGTTTTTAAATAATAGATTTAGATTTTATAGATTGGGCTAGGGTATGCAGTGCTTATTTGCATGTATGAAGCGCACGCGCCTGGGGACAAAGCACCGTTAACTTTGTTTCCGGTAGCTACTCGCCGTTCTACATCCGAATACATACTCCCTACATACACAATTTCATTCAAAGTTCAACCAAAGGCTCCAAATTCAGGTTGGAAATAGATGTTACTGCTTTTATCAGACCCCAATACCCCAACCAACGTTTTCGGAATTGTCTTTTGAGACTGATGCCTTTTATGTATTCATCAACCCTGTCTGAACATACAAAGTTATTAAATCTGTAAAGTATTATAAAAATATATGTCTTTTGGAAGTAAGTCATGGACATAGACATATTGTCACGCCTTTATGCCGGGTAGGCAGAGGCATACTATACGCCCACATTTCACCGTATGCACTTTTGTCTCACGTACCTGCTATTGAATTTTTTTATGCCATAAGCTCATAAGACCTTCAACTATGCTAACGACTGCCATGTTACTGGCAAACGGGACCAACGGCTTAACGTGGCTTCCGAAGTATGGAAACGTTCGCAAATGTAAATGCCACAAAGTGGTCACCCATCCAAGGACCAGCCATAGTGAAAGTTGCTTAACGCAGTGATCGTTTACAGAACACTGAGTCCGCGGGGCCACTAGCGCTTCTCGTAGCGAGCGGAATTAAATCAAATGTGATCAATACCTTTAAAAGCTTCAAGTTTCTTGCAATAATTAGGCAGGGAGGCTCTGTTAGGGTGAGGACACAGGCGCTGAATCTGGACAGCAGTGCCAACTCGCCTTCTACCATATCTGCAGCTTCTGTCTGATTGTCCAGCAACATATCTGTCAATTCTACTGACGAAGATGGAGTGGATGGGAATCAGGGGTGTTCCGCTGAATCTCTTCAGAGACTATCTGAGTGGGCGTACCCAAAGAGTTAAAATAGTCGAATACCTGAGTGATGAGCAAACCCTTACATACGGCACATCACAGGGTAGCGTCTTCGGACCGACCTTATTTCTCATCTATATGAATGACCTGGGTATGCTCAAACTTCCTCAAGGCAGAATAATCAGTTTTGCCGATGATACTGTGTTACTATTTAACGAAATGACATGGGAAGAAGTCTATCGGCGCACACAATTGGGGTTTAATATGGTCTCTGACTGGTTGCGGGGTAACCTATTGACACTAAATACTGACAAAACAAATTACATGACTTTTTCCATTAAAAAAAGAAAAACCAATAAAATAGAAACAACATCTATTTACACTAGTATAGCTCATTCTTGTACGCAATCACCTGTGCATCTCTGTTCCTGCAAACCGCTCACCAGAACCGAGAAAGTGAAGTATCTTGGGGTTATTATTGACGAAAACCTAAGATTTCAAGAACATATACACACCCTCAATAATAGATTACGTAAGATGATATTTATCTTTAAAACTCTAAGACACGTAATCAGTAGGGATATTATAAGGTCGGTCTATTATGCCCTTGTACAGTCGGCTACTGTATTGTCTCATGGGGTGGGGCACATAAGACCACATTGTTGGAATTAGAAAGAACGCAACGTGCTATCCTTAAAGCGTTCCGGCCGTATAGGTACCCTACTAAACAGCTGTATGAGGAGTGTGAGGTGCTGACTGTGCGTCAATTCTTCATACTACACACCCTACTAAAACAACATTCGTTGTTGGAATTTGACCCCAGTCTACCCAGCGAAAAAAGGCGTTTCAATCCCATAGAGTATCAACTCACGAGTTGCAAAACTAGTTTTGCACAACGTTTCTTTGATCATTTGGGCGGATATCTCTATAACAAAATAAACAAAGAGCTACAAATTTATAAACAGACTAGAATTAAATGTAAAAAGCCGTTAAGCTAGAAAAACTAAGTTATGCTGACACCGAACACCTTATTACTCACCTGGCTTAAATATAAATTAATTAAGGATACACATCCACACAAAAACACTTACACAGACAAACTTACACACGTGCGCCCTCACACACACACAGACATACACACGTATTTTATTTAAATTGCCTTTCTTTTCAAAAGAAAATAATATTTAAAAAAAAATATTTTACTTTTTAAGTTTATTTTCAATGTTTCTATTTAAAATATGTAATAACCTTCTCACTACATTGTAGTTTGTAAAATTGGTACTAAATGGAATATTTTTTAACATGAAAGAGGTGGGACCTGGTGACCTGAAACACAGGCCTCTGGCCTAGCTTAGGCATCAATCTCCTGCAATATGTAAAGATAAAACTAAAATGGAAAAATTATATTATATTAGTATAAATAAAAAATAAAAAATTATAGACATTTCAGCTGAGAAATTTGTTAATTACACATACAAAGAAAGAAAAAAAGTGGCACACATTACACGCCTAATTGCATATTCAAGTTTATTTTCTGTACTAATATTATAAAGAGGAAAGATTTGTAAGACTTTTTTTGTAATGAATAGGCTCAGAAACTACTGCGAAAAACTTTAAACATTATTTCACCCTTAGAATGTGTAGTAGGTTAGTATTGAAACATCTGACCAGTAGTTTCTGAGATTACCGCGTTCAACTACACAAACAAACAAATTCTTCTGCTTTATATATTACTAGAGAAGTATAGATTAAAATATTAGAGTTATCTAGCAATTGCTTTAGAATTGCTCTCAAACAAACAAATTGACAACTCAGTTCTTAAATGAAAAGAGATATAAGCGCAACACACACAAAGAAAAAACATTCATCATCATCATCCGATCGTCTGTCCCAGTTGAGACTCGCGACGCCCGGGGTACGCTAAAGAAAAAACATTCAATCTACTTAAAAACCTGAAAGTTGCTTGAAGGTGCTGTGTTTTTGGGCAGTTTTGCTCGATTCCGTCTAACCATTTAAATCCAAACATTTAGTACTCACTTACCGCTGAAAACGTCTGAAGAATTATCTCCATAGTGATGCGCTACACTTTTCTGATCCCTGACTATCCAGATGTTCGACTTCTACATTCACATTGACTTTGTTCTCTATAATATGGGAATCTTCTAGAACTATAAAAGAATAGTACATTAATTGTAATTAATTTACAAAATTAAAAATTATTAAGCTATTGCATAGTTTTTATCGCGGGCTTTGAGAGGGCTTTAATCAAGAAATTCCGTAAGGAAAAAAACCTAAGACGAAGGTCGAGAGGTCACACGAAGTTCACCGAGCACGGTCGAGCGTTGCCTTAACGTGTATGTACATATATTATATGGTACGATCGTACGAAGCTCGCACGGATCGAGACGTGATGATAGTGAGTGTGAGTGTGAGGATGAGGGTGACCGTGAGAGTGAGGGTGGGGGTGGGGTGAGAGTGAGAGGGTGGGGTGAGAGTGAGAAGGTGGGGTGAGAGTGAGAGGGTGGGGTGAGAGTGTGAGGTGAGAGTGAGAGTGTTTATTTTTGTTATTTTTTTAGTGTTACTTGAATTAATATCAAAAACAAAGGTATGCTATGCAATAGCTTTACCGCGGCAGTCTCCGAGTGCCACACGTCTTTTTTTTTATACTTATATACTTACTTACTTACTTTAATTTTTAGTTCTAATAAATTATTGCTTTATTTTTTTCTCAAAATGTAAGATCTAGGTTAAATACATAAATATAAAAGGAGAAAGAGTAGAACAAGTGAAAAAGTTTGTATAATCAGGTACAAAATTTGTGAGAGATGGAAAGTGTTACTATGACATTGAGCGATGAATTTTGGCAGGAAATTAAGTAAATGGGGCCATGTACACCTAAGCAGTCAGAATGTGTCTAAGAAGGCAAGACTGGCTGTACATAGAGTGCTAGTCCCCACACTAATGTATTTCAGTGAAAGTTTAGTATGGTAGGAAATGCATAAAAGTAAAATTAATGCAATAGAAATGAGAAGTCTGCGAAGTATAGCTGGAGTGAAGTTGATAGATAAAGAAAGGAACAGTATGATAAGGGCTGATAATATGTATGTAGATCAATATAACCACACTTTTTTCCCCCAATGGTTCATCAGAGGCATTCATTGTGTAAACGTTTTACCAGTTTTATTTAGTCCCACAATTCAACATTATCCTATACTCTGAAAAACTTTATTAATGATTATAATTAGCAAATCCAATTTAAATGTGATTTCATGCAATGAGAGTAAATTTAATCCAAACCATCAATAAACTCAGTAGTCTTAATGTCCACTGGTTTTACAGCATCCAATAGCTGTTTCTCAGTGCTAACCACCATCATCCGAAAGCTCGTGGCATCCCGGAGACGATGAATACATGTTGAGCATATTAGTGTTGATAGTTGTGAACTATTTGATAGTTAAAAATACAACAATTGGATTTAAGAGATGAAATGATGAAAATCTAAAGGGCAGAAGAATAAACTTGACTTACGAATCATAGTTTAAAACTATAACATACCACTAAATTAAAGATTTCAGCGAAACTTTCGCAATATACTTCTCTTATGCCATTAAAGAAGTATTCTCTCTATAAATCTCGGTGATAACCTCTAGCTACACAACAGCGGCATTGTTAGTAGGACGTCTCATTTTGGTAATCGGTTTACATAACTTTTCCTAAACTAAGTTGGCATCGTATTATATTATTAGATACAATTATTCTATGCTATTCTATTTATGTTATGGCAAAAAAAAAGATACAATTATTGCTCATTCAATAAATTTTTTTGGGTATAGCACTCGTCGAACGAACTCAACGATTCAGCCAAAAACAGACATGCGATGGAGATTATTTGTAAATGTGAAATTGTAGGAATAACAATTTAGCGGTTTTGGTTTTGGTCCATATGTGAAAAATTCTTGAATGAACATAATAAGAAAAAAAAAAGCACTAATATAAATAAATATCTGCTGTATCCCTGACGGGGTAGTCAGAGAGGACAGATCGCCAGGCTTCGCGATCCATGCATACTTCTTTCGCTTCTTCGAGATTCATCAATCGCTTCATACACGCACGTCTGGGTATCCGAGTACTTTTGACCTTTCCGTTTTTGAGCAATCTGCTCACGTGGTCTTCATATGAAAGTCTCGGCCTTCCCTGACTCCTTCTACCCTCTACTTTTGAACAATATATATTCTTCGTCAATCGTTCCTCACTCATTCGTTGGACGTGTCCAAACCAACGGAGCACGCCCTTTTCAAGCTTAACGCTGACACTTTCATTCAAACCTGCCATATTGCGTATCTCTTCGTTACGTATTCGGTCGGCCAAGGTAACGCCGCACAATTTTCGAAGTGATCGCATCTCCACAGCATTCAATTTACTTTCATGCATCTGCTGACATACCCAGGTTTCACTACCGTAAAGCAAAGTTGGCACTAGCACTGCGTTATGAATCGCCATTCGTGCTTCTTTTACGATGCTTTGTCGCTTTACTAACTGGGACAAAGCACCGTTAACTTTGTTTCCGGCAGCTACTCGCCGTTCTACATCCGAATCACATCTTCCATCCGCGCTAAGCATACTTCCTAAATACACAATTTCATTCACTTGCTCTAGACGTTACTGGTTTACTCTAATCTCGCATTTAGTTCTTACGTCACCTCTTTCAAATACTAGAACCTTAGTTTTACTTGCATTCAAGCGGAGACCCTTAATTTCACACCCCTCTTTCATATTAGTGACTAATGCCTGTAGGTCGGCTTCTGATGAGGCCATGAGCACCGCATCATCAGCGTACAGCAGACAGTTTACTGTAAAGTCACCCAAATTCACACCCATATTAAAATCTTTCAACTTCTGTAGGCAGCTGTCCAGATACACTATGAACAGCCAGGCGGACATGACACATCCCTGTTTGACGCCTGTACAGACATCAAAAAGAGGTGACACATCCCCCCCTACTCGCACGCAAGCCTTACAGTCCCTATAAAGCGACTGTATTGCCCGCAGTAGCGAGCCGTCCACACCATATCCTGGCAGCAAGTCCCACAGCGTTTCTCTCACAACGTTATCAAATGCTTTCTCTAGATCCACAAAAGCGCAGAAAACCTTCTGGCTAAGAGCCAGAAACTTTTCCGCGATCATGCGGAGAGAAAACACTTGATCCATGCAACCTCTTCCACGTCGGAATCCGCATTGAGCCTCCCATAAATACCTTTCAGACTTTTCTTGCATTCGTGCCGTTATAACCTTTGCATACACCTTACTAGCTAAGCTGACCAAGCTGATCGCCCTGTAGCTGGAGCAGTTTAGGCGCGAGCCTTTCCCTTTGTAAATAGGTACTACAACTGCTACTCGCCAGTCATCTGGGACCTCACCCGTCCGCCAGCACAAGTTGCATAACAGACATAGTGTGTCCCAGACACGCGACCCACCGTACTTGATCATCTCAGCAGTAACTCTGTCTTTTCCCGCAGCCTTACCACATTTCATACTTCTTATCGCTTGTTCTATTTCTTTCATACTAATGACTTCAATGACATCGGGATCCGGAGCATCGAAGTGAGCTCCACTTCCCGACGTGGCATCTCTGTCTTTTCTTGCATACATCTTTCCATAATATTCACTCCATCTCTGCAGGACGTCACTTTGGTCTGTTAGGACGTCATTGTTAACACTAAGCACTTTATTCATACTGCAGATTGCCGAACAACTCCGGGTCTTGCCTACCTCTTTCCAGAAGAGCTTGGCATTATCCCGGAAATTGGACGACAACCTTTCATCCGCTTTCATTCTGCACCTTTCACGAGCTTCTTCTATCAGTGCCTTCGTGTTAACTTTCTGCAGCTTGTATCTCTCTTTCATATTAAAATCATTCCGCGAGGCTAAGTAGTCTAGCCATGCTTTCTTCTTCATTCGAACTGCTTCTTTCACTTCCTCATTCCACCATGCATCACGCTTATTACTACTGCCTCTTTTCGTTTCTCCACACACTTCCACAGCGGCATTTATCATACTGTCCCTAAGGTTCTGCCATACACTTTCCACATTCTCACTGCTTACATTGACGTCGCCAAGCTTTTCGGCTACTCTTTCATTATATTTATCCCTAATGGATGCATCCTGCAGCTTCCAGCTTTTGATGCTATAAGTCGGCTCAGGTTCAGAACACTCGGTACGATGACGCCAACCCGCGAACAGACCCCTAATCCTAGTTATGACTAGGTAGTGGTCTGATCCCAGCTCAGCGCCTCGATAAACCCTTGTGTCCATCACCTGTTTACGGAGCCGACTATCCATTAGGAATAGATCTATCATGCTTCTCTTTGACTTACATCTCCTCGTATACATATGAATTTGTTTGTGGTTGAACATCGTGTTCGCCACAAACAAATCCTTTTCCTTACAAAATGCCAGTATTAGCTTGCCAGCGTCGTTCACCCTTTTATCCCCATACTTCCCGAGTACCGACTCAAAACCATCGCGAGCGGTACCCACCCATCCATTCAAGTCTCCACATACTATAAGTCTTTCATTTCCTTCTATCACATTTAGAGCTTCTCTCATACTCTCCCAGAAGTCCTCTAGCTCACTCGCGTTCGATGAAGATACTGGCGCGTAAGCAGCTACCAGGAAAATCTTCGTCAAACCAAGTTTTACACGGATCCAGAGGATTCTAGGACCTACCAGTTTGTACTCATACATACCGGAGGCCAATCGCGAGGACAGCAAAATTCCAACCCCCCGACTGCCATGCTCGCTCTCTGGTACTCCAGACCAAAGCGCGAGCATCCCACCCGGGAGCTCCAAGACTTCGCTGCCCTTGCGCTTGGTCTCTGTCAAGCACACTGCATCTAACTTTCTCTCATTCATAACATCCATCAACTCATTCATCTTATCCGTCATTCCTCCCCTAACATTCCACGCAGCTAACCTGCACTCCATCCTCCACTTCCCGCCGTGTCGGGCCGCGCGTGTCGGGTGGCGGTCCCCTACGCCGCTCTGGCACACACTTTTCGCACCAGCGGGGACGAACTGGTGCGCGTCGCCTCGGGGGCACGCCCTAGCATCATTCGCCCTGGTGGCACTCGTGTTGGAGTAGAATTGCAGCCGTAGCTGGCAGGGATGGCGACGTGCACGCTTCTACTCTTCATAATAATAATTTTAAAATAAGGAGAAGGATCAGAGTCTGGTGGAGTTACACTGAATGAAGGAAATTAAAAGTTTAAACAATTCAGGGGAAGAATAGGTTAGTAAGGAGGAGAAGTTAATGGGTAAAGGGATATCAAGTTCATTTAAGCAGGAATTTAAGTTGGGAAATACATTATTTCTAGGGCAACTAAAAAAAATGTGGTCTAATGAACCTTCGTCCAAGCCACATTCACACAATGAAGAGTCACGAACGCGTATTTTATGAAGACTGGTGTGCAGCAAAAACCTAACCGCAATCTACAGATTACCGATATGATGCTTTTTGAAACTTTTTTAAAACGTTAAAACCATGGTTTTAAAATGACTTCGGGCTGAATGGCATGGAAATGTTTCCCTTTCCTTCTGCTACTAATATTCCAGTGGGCCTGCCATGAGGACTGGAGATCCCCTTGGGGAAGGCTTAGCAAGTCATATCCTTGGTATGCAAGGTGTTTGAGGTCTGATGTTGACGACACTATAGCACTTTTGGCAAGAGTGTCTGCACACTCGTTGCCCTTAATACCACAGTGACCAGGAATCCAAACTAACTGGACTGTCTTTAGCTTGTTGGCACAGGAAAAAAGTACTTGTTTTATCTCCAAGATGAAAGCACTATGGAGTTTACTCTTAAGTGGGTTCTGTTCAAGAGCCTGAAGACAGCTTAGAGAGTCAGTGAAAATAACAGCATTGCTGATATCATGGGACTCTAAAAAGAGGCATGCTTCCAAATCTTCTGTATTCACAGGAGAATGCGTTCTCCTGTGAATACAGAAGATTCCTTGGGGCACCTGAATTGCAGAACGATTTTTGAGTTCTGGTAATAGACAGCAGCTCCTGTATAACTATCATTATTCAGTTTTGAGGCATCTGTGAAGAACCGTTGGTAACCACACCAACGGTTATTTAGTAATACTTTGAAGACAGAATTCGCCGAGGGGGTATTTTTGTATATTCCAGCGTCCAGACATATATCAGGTTTAAAATACAACACATCAAAGTCATGTCTGAACACTGGCAGTCTCTTAGATTTAATTATGGGGTGCTCTAATGTTTGGAAGGAACGAAAGGTCTTAATAATAAGTGGTATGTCTTTACGCAGCCAAAAGCTGGAGTTATAGCATAACTCACTCAATAGACTTAATTTTGGAAGAAGAGGATGGAAAGATTTACTAATTAAACGATATATAAATCGTGAGGCTAAGCATTGGCGTCTTAAGGTTAAAGGAGGTTCGGCGCATTCGACCTGCAAAGCATTGACCGGAGTGGATTTCATACAGCCTGCGATGAACCTTAGGCAGCTAGCCTGGGTCCTATCTAGTCTTGCTAGCGCCCCTTTATTACATGGACTGAGCAGAAAAGAACCATAGTCCATGATGATGCGAACTAGTGCATTATAAACTAACTTCATGGTGTATGGATGCGCACCCCACCAAACACCAGAGAGAGCTTTCAGAATTGGAATAATTCTCTCACACCGCTTCACCTGATAGTTTATATGTGTTAGGCCAGACAGTTTAGCATCCAGATGGATGGCAGAACAGTGGCGTTTGGAATTATTTAATTATTGCTCATTATTTTTATAAATATTAATCTGACAAATTGACAATGACATAACTGACATTATACACTTTTAAATTATCGAACACGGTGAAAGCAATGATCTTTTTCTTGCTTCCTTACCTCCCCCTCTCACTGTCCTTCTGTCTTAACATTCCATTAATATAAAGTACACACAACTATCGCACCATGTTTCTTATATTTATACCCTAGCAGTGGTTATATGATTATATCCTCATTTTCTACATGTATCTTGCGCCTGTCCATTTTAACACGGCAATGGGCTCACCACCTGTTGCGTGGGACAAAAATGCATACGGTGAAATGTGGGTGTTTGATATCCCTCTGCCTACCCCTTCGGGAATAAAGGCGTGACGTACGTGATCCATGTATGGTATGTATGGGTACCGGGGCCTTAGGCTAATTAGGCTGCAGCCTAGGGCGCGGGGAACAGGGGGGCGCGCGAATCGTGGCTACACATGCACTATTAATGTAGCATCATTGCATCTATACTACATATTTGAACTAGACCGAAACAAATAAAATTACATGCGCTGTTAACTGAAAAAGCTTAGGACTCCCTGATTATAACAATAAACTATAATGTGCAAGGTGTTTTCGTGTTAGTTAACACACTAACACATTTCATTGACACGAAAGGGGCGAGGCTTAACAGTTTTTGTTAATTTGCACGTATACAGCATAAACACGTTTACATGTGAACTACGACGGTAGTTATTATAAAAGCGCGCGTAAGGGCACATCTGGTGCAGCGTGTTTTCGTGTTAGTTAACACACATTTCATTGACACGAAAGGGCTTAACAATTTTTGTTAATATACACGTATACAGCATAAACATAAGAGCATAAACACATTTACATGTGAACTACGACGAACGGATAACATACCCCGCGTTCGCCTTTTTTGTTCCTTCCTGGCTGTATTTAGCCAGAGGATCCGGTGTACCCTCGAAAAGAAATCCCAGATACTCCTGACCATCGCCGGTCACTGACCTCCCCGACCATCGTCTTCGAGCAGTCTACCAAACGCACTGTAAGGAGGACCAAAATACTAAAAAAGAGGCGCGCGCGCGAGAGCAAGTTTCGTCTCCACCTTGAGCCTACCTCTGTAAGGACGACAGCTAGCTCGGAGTGTCGCCCTCAGGCTAACGCTTATGGGGGACGGAAATTGCTCTGGGACGGAGGAAGCGTCTTCTGCGCCTGTGCGTCTTCTGCGGCACGGGATAAAACTATTCCTCTCCCATTCCTTCTCCGCCGCCTCCATTGCGCACGTCACCTCCCAACAAAACAAGGCGACAGTTTTCCATGCCCTGTTACTGCTTAACATAGCCAGAACCATGGTCTGCAGCGTTACGTCGTGCGTCCGTATACGATGCAGGGACACACCGAAGCAACAAGCAAAAAGTTGTGCAGATCAGCTAGTTGAAATATGCAACTTGAGTATGTCTTTTCGTTTAAGCCTTTTTGCATAGCTCTGACATGTTAACCTGGCAGCAAGTGCATTGGGGTGGTTTTCCAAACGTTTCTGGTACTTAAGGGCAGCCATCTAGTTTTCTTCCTTTACAGTATGGAGGGTAGAGGTAAGGAGGACTATCTCTGTGTATGAAAAAGTGTCCGTCGAAATGCGTAAAATTAGGGTGGCGCTACAATCGCATCAGTGTAAATTTTAAAAACCACGCCAAAAGTTATTAGAGTAAGATAGAAAAATAAACAAGGAAAGAACAACTTCCGCTTCGTTTCGGCGCACTTTTTTGAAATAAGCATAAAGTAAGAAACAATGGTATATAATTAAAGTATTGTGTATTATTTTTCAAGGCTTATTTAGTCAATATTAAATAAATTTATTTACTCAGCACACTTCAATCTGTCTACAACTGCTACATTCATACCGTACACTGCTGCTACATTCATACCGTACACTGCTGCTACGCCAGCGCCATTCTGGAAGGTTTTTGAACTGTTACTTACAGCTTACAGCTGGACACTTTTTCAACTTGTCCCCCATATAAGATAGTCCTCCTTACCTCTACCCTCCATACTTTACAGCAGTTATCTGGAGGTTTGTGTGGATCTCGTTGACATGTCGCCTTGACGGAGATAGTGCGGTACCCTTTTGTCACTGTGACAGCCAACGCCATCAGCAGTCCATGTAATATAGCCACATTGCGGGCAGTTCATCGCCCATATGAAGGGCCATGCCGAGGTACAGTTCCCTAAAGGAAGCTTTGGATCTCCTTATATTTGGGCAACAATCATGAAAGCGCGGCTGTTGCCTCCCCCAGTTTTGGGACCAAGCTTCGAAAATGGAGTCAGAAGTTTCATCGGTTATCGAGTAAGAGCCCCAGATACTTACTCGAGCTATGCTCATCGATGCTAGCGCTCCCCACTGTTATACTGAGTCCCGGGGTGTTGTTTCCGAGGCCCGTGAAGCCTCGGATTTTTGCAGAGCAATCTCCGGCCTTTAGGGCTGCGTGTCGGTTTGTTCCTTGCGCCGTAACGAGGGTATGGTCGGCGTAGCACATCATGCTGAAAACTTCGAGCAGCAGACCGCGCAGCACTCCATCGTAGGTAATGTTTCATAGCAGTGGCCCTAGGACTGAACCTTGCAAAACACCGCACGATACCCTTGCCAACTCAGGTACGCTATAGCCCTCTCGGATAGCCAAGCCACGACAGAGGCACTCTGTGACAAATGAGCACCTCCCTATGCTGTTACGCTCAAAAAGCTTACACTCCTCATCGAGCAATACGATCGGCCGGCCGTGCCGCCTTCGGATTAAGATCAGTTTCCGCATTCCATTAAACTAAACACTTAAACTAAAAATTACATCTCAGTGGCGATGGCATTTGTGGACACTTTAAGGTCCTACAATGATTATAACAATAACGGCTAAAATATTAATTTAATTTTACAAAAAACTTTATGATTACGAGATGTACCCTATAGTTTAGAGATAAATACATTGAAGTGATCGTGAAAGACGTCAAGGTCATTATTTTTGCGTACACTCATTGTAGTTGGAGCATATTCGTGCCAAAGGAGACTGCAGGCCAAGATTTGTTCTACTTGATGGTATGTGAAGGGGTTTGGAAATCGAGTGCCTGGGATAACTATGAGGTACAGATAGTGAAACGTTTTCAAGCATTTCGATGGAATTGACACGTCCGTTTACAATTTTATGTAGAAAACAGAGGTCTAACATTTCTCTTCGATCACGTAAGCTCTGCATATGGAAGTGCAGTAGACGACGCTCATAGGAATTTCCGTGAGAAAAATTTGCCGCGTGAAAAGCTATGTACCTGGAGAAGGCTCTTTGTATGCTCTCAACGCGTTGTGAGTAAACACTATAGAAAGGGCTCCATACAACACAAGCAAATTCGAGGCGACTACGTACCAGGGAATTAAATAGACTAATTTTAGTATTTTGTTGGGTAAATCCAATCGAATTTCTTTTTATAAACCCCAGCATTTGCGCGGCTTTTTTTACTGTAGCGTCAATGGGAATTTGAAACTTTAACTCGCTATCCAGCGTTTACACCTAGATCACGAATTTCATGGACCTCTACTAATTTCTTGCCCCTATCTCGTACTAACGGAAAGGTCAAAAGTACTCGGATACCCAGACGTGCGTGTATGAAGCGATTGATGAATCTCGAAGAAGCGAAAGAAGTATGCATGGATCGCGAAGCCTGGCGATCTGTCCTCTCTGACTACCCCGTCAGGGATACAGCGTGAAGATAGTTAGTTATCTCGTACTTAGTGACAAGTGGTTTTTTCCTTTCTACAGTATTTTATGAAAAAAACATTTATCTATGTTGAGTGTCATTCGATTTATGTTACACCACACAAGAATATTATTAAGATCGTTTTGGTGCAGCGAGACATCGTTGGAATTAGAATAGTTGGAATTGGTTATTATTCTACAAATCTTTAAATCGTCTGCATACATCCATATTCGAGTGAACAATGTGGTTCGTCATGTTATAAGAATTCATTTCGCTTTGGAAACGGATTCCGACAGCCGGCACAGACATTAGCAGGCGCCATGGTAAACAAAGACGATTCCAACACACAACACTTCGCTGCCACATGCAAAAGTTCGCGACCACAAGGGCTCAAGCGCCGTGCATACTCGTACAGCGGCGCTTACGCGTTTAAACAATAACACTTGCACTACCCGTGAGCCCTGTTGTTTTTTTGGTTGCACTTTACTTGTGTATATTATTTACTTATTTTAATCACGTAGTCACTTAGTTCGTATTTGGGAGAACACGAGAGTATTTAATTTATATACTATTCGCCACTTGAACTATGTTTTTTAGAATATAAATAACACAGCTAGTTACAATAGCAGGTACCACCACACGCGTACGCATAAGTTCTTTATCGTATAAGTTTAATATAAACCTACAATATACTTACTTACAATCTAACTTTTCTATTTACATAATGTACATATTTCCAATGATATATTTTCATATTTATGTTATATATATACATGCTTCGGAAGGCACGTTAAGCCGTTGGTCCCGGTTGCCAGAAAATGGCAGTCGTTAAGCCTGGTTGAAGGCCTTATGGGCGGCTTAAAAATTTCAACAGCAGGTAGCCACAACCTGTGTTTGTCTATTTCAACACGGCAATGGGCTCACCACCTATTACGTGGGACAGGAATCCACACGGTGAAAAGTGGGCATATAATATGCCTCTGCCACCCCTTCGGGGATAAGGCGTGATGGATATTTATTTTATTTATATACATTTCTATCATATTTATAATTACCAATTCGAATATCGGTTCGTCTAGTAATTCTGGTTTCGGCAATACCAATTTCGATATTTTATCGACAATGCCCTCGCACTAGTGTGTAACGGGACTTATGGCCGGCGCACGCGCAGCTTGCTAGAACAGTCGATTTATAACATTGACGCGGAGCGCATGCTACTCAGCCTGATATCTTTTAATGCGCGTATTGTTTACGCTTGATCTACTGTGCTATTTCACAAGTCTATCCTATTCTTCTTTTTCTACTACTGCTTGAAGTCTGTGACCTATACTGTTTAAAGACATATATCTATTGCTGTATACTGTGCCTTTAGAATTACGTGTTTGGAACATCAATATACAAATCAATGGTAAGTTGCATTTTGTTATTATTTACTCCTGGCCATACGCTCAACTCATAGACAGGTGGTATATACCTTCCAACTTACTACACTCGTAAGTTGATAAAATTTCAATTTTCTTCATAAATGCGGTCCAGTCTGCTATTCCAATCGTGTCGAAATAGAAACGCAATCTTCGCTCAATAGAAAGTCACCGGTACAATTTTGACAGTTTTTCGTAGTCTTTTATTACAATCGTACTCCAATAGAATTCTATCGGTCTGGCCGAAAGAATTCTGCTAGCACGTACCGCACCAGTGGCCGCTTAATCAATAAAATTTTCTCTTTTTTTAGCTATAGCGCCAAGTTTATGGAGAGATGCATTTTGTAAATCAACGTTAGCAGTTGAGTTTGGATCACGTAGACATAAGTCATAAGGATCTATTTCATACAATATATCAACCGCTTTTATATCTTTGTCTATTTGTTCTTCATCGTTTTCTCGGCACAACTGTCTACAAATTTTTAAAGTTTTCTCTATGTCCAAATTTGATTCAAATTCTTTCCTACGTTCTAATATCGTATCTTTGTTATCCTCGTATATTTGAATGAACTTATTTTCTGCAATAACATCATTTTTTTCACTTTGAAAAGGAACATGCAACAGAACCATCTCACGCCTATAATCATTGTAATTGTCAACCATATCGTAATTCATGTATCTTATTATTCTTGCAGTATCTCTTTTAGTGTAAGTCCCCTTTTTATTAAGGTAATAATTTGCAACAAATTGTGCTAACGTAACATCGCGGAGTTCTTCAGGTCTTTTCTCGTACTTATCGAACCAATTCTCTTTCGTACAAACATCATCTAAAGCTTCAAGTTCCTTCATAGATTTTCTAATTCTTGCGCGTTCAGTAGGTAATACCGTTGGAATGTAGACTGTCACCACCGATGACTTAGCCATGGGTTCTCTTAATAAATACCAAGCAGCTTCTTGTGCCGACATTTCAACAGACTGAAGTATGTCAATACTCATTTTTTTCGTAATATCGACAATGTCGAATTCTGGATGCTCGTCCATTATGTCAATTATTTGGCTTTGCAAATTACTAATCCCTCTATTATGCTTATTGACATATTCAACAACATATGTTGCACAAGCATATTCATCTAGTATAATCTGAAAATCCATGTTCGATTTGAAATGATGTAATACGAATGGATTGAAAGCGTTGTGCCATTTTTCTGCTGGTGTCCTTTTATAGAATAATTTTGGTCTATTAATACCAGCACGAATAATATTGTAGTAATGATCATCAGAAATAATATTATTATGCGAGTAAAATTCATCAAAATTCGTGTAGTCAAAATTTTCGAGATTATTTCTTATAAATTGAAATAGTTTCTTATATTCTTTGAAAAGTGCTTCTGAGTAATCGGGATCAGTGTCTTTCATAGGTATCAAATTAATAGTATTTTTTGTTGGCATAAATGGTGCACCAAATCTACATTCTTGCTTTTTATTAGGATTCATTTTTTTATAACACGTGAAGGTATGTTTGTGTGTTACTAGTTTTATATTTCCAGACGCCTCTGACGCTGACACAGAAACTAATTCGTCGATAAATTTAATTACTTCAAGATCATTGCTTGATAAATTTTCAGGAACATTTTCCAACCAAAGAAGAATATGAGCATGTGGCCTACCATGATGTTGAAATTCTATTCTTTTGAAATAATGTACTACTCTATATTTTCCGAATGGACTTCTTTTCTTTGATTGCAAAACTTTTAACAGACAATTTACCATTTTATTAAAATAAATAGCACAAGTTACGGCATCTTCATTCACAAGTTGAGCTTTATGCACATAACTCATTTCTGCTAAAAACTCATCTGAAATTTCCACTCCCTCGTTTTTTAATTTATACAATAATTTCAACAAATTTTCCCAGCCAGTTTCATTGGCGCTAAGAGTCATAAAAGCAGTTGGTGGCCCTAATTGCCTGATCATTGCAAAAAGATCTTTTTTGTGATCTGACCAAAACCAAGCAGAATTTGGTATGAAGCGAAGAAATGCGAGATTTGTTTCTAAACAATTATTTATATATTCTTCAGATTGAATGGTCTCTTTCGTAATTGAAGTACCTTGTCCAACATGCTTAAACGCAACGTTGACACATCCACTAACTCGCAACCTCATGATTTTAGCAGCAATGTATAATAGGTGTTGTGGGTCAGTAGCACGCCTATCAGTACGCCGAAGTTCGCTGGTAGCTTGCATGAATGGAGTAACGGTAACACCATCTCTATATGTTCGAAATTGACCGCCGTAGATTGTCGGAAAAGATAGTTCTTCCGCATGTTCATCCATTAAAATACTGACTGGCCTCTTATATTCACCGGGTGCTAGACTCAAAAAATAATCATCATTCCACAAAAGAGTTTGTTGCTGCGCAACTAAATTGTCTTCAATTGGTACGTGTTCACTTATTTCATCCATATTCAATTGCGAAGTACTTTCATTGCCGGTAAAAAAAGATTCATCGATTTTAATGTCATGATAAATATAAAGAGGCGTAGATACTAAATACGACAACCACTTTTTAATATGGCTCTTATTAATAAGCCCGTGGACATAACTAGTTTTGTGAATCAACTTCTTTTTCAAATGCACATAAAAGCAATGGTCATCTTGAAAGTTTCTTGGCAATTGTTTCACCATTGTATTAACTTCGACAGGAACATTAATTATCTGGCCATAAATACCGTTTTGACCATTAACGTGTCTCAGTCTACGAATTTGCATGAACGGTATTCTCGGTGAAATCAATCGTTGCTCGATAAGGTTTAACGTTGGTAAATGTGATGGAATTTTCGGATATTCAAAACCATTGTAGGTTGACATGAGCGGAATTCTTTCTTTTTCCAAAGATGTATAACACGTCGAGCAGACTTGAACAATTTCACCAGGTGTGTAATTCTAAAAAAAATCAAATTCCTATTATCAAGATATAGAAAGAATAATATAAAGTGAATATTTTAAAAAAAGAACTATATAATTAAGACTAGCATTTGCCCGCGGCTACGCTCGCGTGGTTTATTGTATGTGAATAACATTAAGTTCAAAACTTGTAAAAAAAAACATTTATACTCATTTCCCGTGGCAATATGGTGGACGATTCTAAAAGTTTCTAATACACGCCGCGCGCGCGTCCCGACGAGTTAGTACAGGGTTTCGTTTACAGTTTACCTTTTTTTAGCCATGTTAGGTGCACTACTTTCAGATAGGGCCTTCATGCACCCGAATGTTCCTTTTCTTGTATTAGACCTAACTTCGAATCCTAAAGCTAAAGCTCTTTGGTTCAAGTTATGCGTTTTCGGTTTTAGAGTGGTTTGTCGAATATTTTGAGAGTAGAGCTTCGTTGTTCACTGACTGATCTCAGCTCTTCCTAGAGATGATTGATGGCCATTTTCAGATTTGAAACATTTTGCTCGCTGATCACTGATCAAGATTTCTCTCAAAAAGGAGTGAATAACTCTTTGAGAATTGAGCATTTCTGCGCTCTAACATTTAGCCCAATATCTATCAAATATGGTGTAAGAACTTTCTAAGATGGCAGCCCTTCTTAACGTTGTGACAGGATTTCATTTCTATTGTTTAGTTTCTTTCATATTCTTAGTAATAATAAATAATAGTTACTACCCCCAATAATAAATAGAAAGTAAAACAGAATTTACCAAAAAATAATTAAGGCTGTGTAAAGCTCTAAATGTAAATGAGATAGGAATCGGGAAACCTCCACGTTACTTACCCCTTACGGACTTACTGGCGGTCAGCGGAAGCAGGAGTGCTGATGCACCCTGGAGAGATGGTTAACAGGTATAGAGCTTAACGCTGCCCCTACAAGTCGTTGTACGAATTCCCGGCAGCTGACCCCATTGCAAGAGAACATTGTGGTTGCAGACCTGCAAGGCTTGCGGCATTGCTGTACTCCCAGGCTGACCGGTAGAAGTGAAATACCAAAAGTGTGTTCGCAGCAACGTTGGTTTGGATGTACCAAATCCATCGATTTTGGTCGCAATGCCCCCTTTCGCTGTCGAGGTGATGGCAGCGAGGAGAAAAATATAACGCCGTTTAGTTTGAAGGCACCACCTCGCGGCTGTCATGCGCGACCACGACTGGAGTAGCCGATAGTACCCCGTCCACCAATTGTCATATGGTGCCCCGTGTTACCGCTTTTCACCCCCTTAGAACGTAGTGACTTAAGTCCTGCGTTTCGATAGTGGTGAGGCGGAACAATGTGGTAGTTTAGTGGTTTGTACACTCTGTAGGACTGGGGGTTCTCCACAAAGCCACTCTGTTGCTCCCAGCAAGTTAGACATCACCATCATCCGAGCGTCTGTTGCAGTTGCACCTCGCGACGTCCGAGGTCCGCTTTCCTACTTTTTGTCCTCCACTTTGCACGGTCGTCGGCATCCCCTGTAGTGAGACCATTGTCACGCATGTCATCCTTTACGACGTCAAGCCCGCACTTCTTGGGTCTTCCACTCTTACTGGGACCCGGTGGGGCTGACATGGCCAGACATTTGTTGCCTACGGAGTCCGGCGGTTGCCGCAGGACGTGACCATACCAGCGAAGGCGACATACATGCCGCTTATCTGCAATGACACGGACGCAAAAACTGCCGCGGATGCGAGAGTTAAGGTTAGTGAAGTGCCTTAATGCATTCCAACACGTACAAAAATCAAGCTTCTAAAATCTGATTTTTTACCTAACAGAATTTAAGCAAATAAGTATCAGAAGATAAATCAATGACAATAAAACGATATTTCTAAGCTCAATCTCTATCAATCACGCTTCACTAATATTAAACCCTCACGGAAGATCCTTACGGTCTTTGCTTAAATGAAAGTAAAACTAAGGTTCTAGTATTTGAAAGAAATGACGTAAGAACTAACTGTAAGATTTGGGTAAAACAGGAACGTCTAAAACAAGTGATAATAATCGTGTATTTAGGGAGTATGTTTAGCGCAGACGGAATATGTGATTCTGATTTAGAACGGCGAGTAGCTGCCGGAAATAAAGTTAACGGTGCTTTGTTGCAATTACTAAAACGACAAAGCACCGTAAAAGAAGCACGTTACGGAAGTAAAACCTGGGTATATCAGCAGATGCATGAAAGGAAATTGAATGCTGTAGATATGAGATCACTTAGAAAATTGTGCGACGTAACTTTGGCAAACCAAATACATAACGAAGTGATACGCAATATGGCAGGTTTGACTGAAAGTGTCAGCGATAAGCTAGAAAAGGGAGTGCTTCGTTGGTTTGGACACGACCACGGAATGAGTGAGGAACGATTGACGAAGATTGTGCGAAAGTAGAAGATAGAAGGAGTCAGTGTAGACCGAGACTTACATATGAAGATCAAGTGAGCAGATTGAGCAATCTTCAAAATAAACTGAAAAATCTAAAGTGGATACCCAGACGTGTATGAAGCGATTGATGAATCTGCAAGAAGTGAAAGAAGTATGCAAGGAGGAAACCTGGAGATGTATCCTCTCTGACTACCTCGTCAGCGACACAGCGTGAAAATAGTTAATTAGTTAGTTTTTTATCAATGACGCCTTTATTTCCGAAGTTCTAGGCAGAGGTATCCCTACGCCCACATTCCATTGTATGAATTTTTGTCCTACGTAGCAGGTTGTGAGCCCATTGCCGTGTTGAAATGAATAGACGCAGGCTGTGGCTACCTGCTGTTGATATTTTTCAAAGGCCTTTAACTTGGCTTAACCTCTACCATAATATGTTACTGGCAACCGGGACTAACGGCTTTACATGCCTTCCGAAGCACGGTAACGCTCGTAAATGGAAATTATGTAAATGGAAAATAGTTGTCACTAATTTATAACCAAACGGGCCATAGCAAAAATTGCTTAACGCAGTGATTGTTACGATGTTTAAACCAAACTAAAAAATAAATTTGAAGCATTTGCGTTTCTCTGTAATTTATCATAATAGATACATTCATTACTGTTTATTCAAGGGGTATAAACCATAAGATAGTAACTATAGTTTGAAATCTGTTGTATAGGTACTTATTGGCCTCGTCATTGGGACACAAAATTGTATGTATAATTTTAAAGAGTATGTATCCGCTGGTTTTAATTCCTTCGGTAAGAACATAGCAATTGCCTGTGGCCTACCGACCTCCTGAGCTTTCCTGGGCACCTCTACCAGTTAGCAGGTGCTGTGAAGCCATCTTGAACCAAGTGAATGTCCCTTTTTTGCAAATATATTACAGAAATTGTAGTTAAAAACTGCGGATTCCGCAAAGTCGTCACCCTTCCAAAACCCTTTCAAAGTCTACCATGCTTACATTACTTTATGTCACTGATCTTTAAACTAAAAACTTCTGAACTAAAAGCAAAATGTCCGCTGAAATGTGTTTCACTTTCTCTCAAAGTGCTTTAAAGTTGATACCTTAGTTTTTATTTCGATGTGCTTAAGTGACCCATCTAAAAGTAGACCGCGCCTTGTGTGTTTACCTTCTCTGATCCTTTTCCTATTAGAGACTGTATCTAAAATAAAAGTGTTTGCTGACGTGATGCACCTACTTTTGAAATGGTTACCCATCCTAAATTAGACCGCACTTAGTTAGCTTAATTTAACTCATCTTGTAGTCATCAGTGAAGACAACTCGATACAATGTGCATCACTGAAAATCAGTGGGCATATGAAAAATGGTGTTTTAATTAAAACCTAACTAACAAACCAAAATACTTTGCCCTGTCCTATGTTTAGCTCGTCTAGTAAGAAGTAGTTCAAGCTGTACTTCTGCTGGATCGATTTCGATGAAATATAGCGCAGTATTTAGGCTGGAAAATTAACCACAATATTCTATTAGCAGAGTTGTGATCAACCGTCCGGATTTTGCTCCAACCCCGAACAAACAAACAAACAAACAGACACGAAGAAAAACATTCACAGATTCAGACTCAGAATCCCTTAAATAGTCGATTACAATATTTATTTTTAATTTATGTTTAATGTACGTCACGGCTAATTTTACAATTTTATAATAGTATAGATAGATTACCTGCAGTATTGTTTTCAAAATACTCTCATGTTTACTGGTCGACATTTTCAAGTCTCTTTTCCACCACAGTCTGTCGCAAATAATACAAGAATGACCAAATGAATTACTCGTAAAGTCTTTATAAAAGTCAATATGACTTGTACTGTGTTTACGATAATTTGTGTAAACTGGAATAGTACCATCAACAATAAAATCCATAATATTTTCACCAATGCGATCTTCTCTATCAATCTTTATTTCATTATCATGATTGTTCTGGTTATCTTCGGTAGGATATTCATCATAATTGTCATCATCATCAATGTCATCAAATGGTGGATTATTGGCATTAACATGGGCTTTATTTTGGGTAGCGTCTTGTGTTGTCTCCAATAAATCTGATACTTCATAAAAAGGTGTGAAATGCTGTTCACGAAGATGAAGATGAATCCAGTTTTGTTTATCATTCGCTTTAAAATGACAAAAGATAGTGTCTTGATTCTTTGTAGTTATGTTGTAAAAACAATAATGTACACAAACATTTTGATTGTACATTTTTGAAAATAAGTACAAACAATCCAAATCTCCGTAATCGTTAGTGCTTGATAGAATGTTATATGCTTCTTGCGGATTGTGGCAGAAGTTTAAATAGGGTGAATCGCGTAACTGATTTCTCAAGTCACAAGTCTGAATTTGAAGTTGCAAAACACTTATGAGCGAGTGGAATAGACAATTACCATCGCCAGGAATTCCTGTGTTCCTGTGTAGAATAACTTTGGGATTAATGCATTCATTACGCTGTTCATAAATTTTAAGTTGTTGGCTGTGAAATTTATTTACTTGTAGCGTTGCATTTTCTATATTTTTAACAGCCCTACATTGCACGACATTCTCTTCATTACTGTTTAATTTTTGTCTTTTCCTGTGAAAAAAATTACGAAATCGTAAAGTTAAATAATATTGAGGCATATATTACAATTTGTTATTAAATATTATTGAATCAAATTACATTTCTACATAAGATTTTTCTGCTTTACGTTGACGAAATTTCCTTTGACGTTCAGCATTAGATTTTGGTACTGTTTCTTTTTTTTTCCTTTCTTTTTTCTTCAAATCTTTCTGACGATGATAATATGCCCTTTGATATTCACGATTTCTTTTTCTTTTTAGCTCTTTAAGTTTTTCTTCTCTATAAAACGTAAATAGCTAGGTTTTATAATTAGGTATAAATACTGTAAATACACAACAAATAATTATTAAAAAAAAATTGAACAAAAAGAACGATATTAAGAGTTTGATCATCGAATTTCGCGCGATGTACATTTATATAGATATTTCATATATACTTTCTCTGCGCAGCATTAATGTGTATTACCTATAAACAAAAGACATAGGTACTAAATGGTACACGTGCTTGGTTTAATGGTTTCTATTATTATATGTTAAGATCAAAGATCGAAAACGCTCAGTGAGCGGAAAAATAGCTCACAACGCCTTGGTCATAGTAAAACATCCACATGGCGAAATTCGTGTTATGGCTCTAATGAAAACGCGCATGTCGCGTTGTGGCAATCACAGAAAGACCAAATAGCGAAATTCGTGCCGTGGCTGACATGCTATTCGATCTCAACGCGTTGTGTGCATCTCTAGGTTAGGTTATGTTAGAACAGTGACCATTAATCCGCGACGGCGAGCCGGCGTAGCGGCCGCCGAACGCCACGTCCACCAATTGTTCAACAATTCGCTATTTGCTCTTTCTGTGAGCCATAACAAGAATTTCGGCCAGTGGATATTTTACTATGACTACAACGCGTTGTGACCTATTTTTCCGCTCACGTGAGCGTTTTTGATCTTTGAGCGTAACATATACATAATGAAGAATGAATAATATATATACATACATTTTGAGAATTTAAACTAAATGTGTGTGTGTGTGTGGGTGTGTGGGTGTGTGTGTGTGTGTGTGTGTGTGTGTGTGTGTGTGTGTGTTTGTCTGTATAAAAGAGGGCTACTTTTAAGATCGCTCATTTCAATATCAAAGTTTTGGTTATTTTTATAGCAGTATTATATATATATATTCAAAAAATAAAATGTATGCATATAGAGTACTCACTCATTTTCTTCCCCTATTTTTTCATCACTTTCTTCATTAATAAATGCACTTTGTTTATTCATATTTAAAACACTTTTTACACAAATTTTACACGTACAGCTATTCACCAGCAATTGCTATTCACTGTTGTACATAGGTATACCTATGTATACATGAACACCCACATGTATACTTACGGGGTGCACATGCGGTGAGTGTGGGCAATAAAATATAATTTATTTATAAAATATTATTTATACAGCTCGTCTCGATCCGTGCGAGCTTCGTACAGTCGTAACACACGTTAAGCGAACGCTCGGTGAAGCTCGTGTGAGCTCGGGTGTTAGGTTTTATTTCGTTACGTAATTTATTGATTCGGTCGCCGAGCTCGAAGACCGCCGTAGAAGCTATGCAGTAGCTTAAAAAAATTGGAATTGATTGGAAAAAGTATTACTCACGTAATAATATCATGTTCAAACACTTCACACTTCATAACTGGTTCTTCTGTGGACTCTTCACTATTACTTGCTTCTTCTCTGCAATAGAGATAATTCATTAGCAATTAGAGTAAGCTTCGGTGCCACTGAAGGACTCCTGCAAGTATTACACCTGCCGACTAACGCACGAGCTAATGACGAGGAACAGGAAACACTCCAAACAAAACCCTTTACCAATCCATCTGGCCAGCATAGCGCAGTTAAGACAATCACCTTTCAAAATGGTTGGAAGAGGGTAGGTTACGGAGCGAGGTAACAGAATACTGTGACGATATTACAGAATACTGTGACGAGGTTACAAAAGATACCGAGGTTTTTAAACAATAGACAAATCAGTAGCTTTAGGGTTTGCACTCTGTAATATTATTAATAGTTAATAATGGGGATGATGACTACAAGGTCCCTGTATATAAAATAAATGAATTGATAAACAGCCAATGTAGGTTAAATTACCTTAACAAAACATCTAATCATGAAAGGAAAACTTACATTGTCTCATTACGGAGACTTAAACTAACAAACAAACAAAAGTTATAACCCGGTTTAGGCGCCAGGAGGATAAGTCCTACCAACTTTATACACACGGATATCGGCGATAGAGATTGAGCTTTTAATCATAAGAGCAGGAACCAAAAATAATAGAATACATCTCTAGAAGAAAGTTTCTATATTCTTATAGGCGAATTGATTGAATATACATTATATACGTTATCACTATTGGTATAACCTATTCAAGTGATTTAGTAAGCTAAAGATTAATTATTCACAGGGTTGAGGCGTGAAATTTAGAATCGTGAGATCCAGCATAATGCCAGATTATGAGTCAAAATTTATATCGTAACATGATTCAAAACATGAGCCAAATCATTGAGTCGTAAATCGCTGAGTCTAATCATGGAGCTAATCATGGAGTCGTATCATGGAGTCGTGCATCATTACTAGATTAATCCACACAAAAACAATTTGAATTAGGTACCTGAGGGGTGACTACATTACCACGGGATTTGAAATCACATCTGCAGACCGCGACAGGTGCCGTCTCCACGAGAATGACGAGCCCGTAACCACAGGTCTCAAAGGATTCACCAGATGGAATCCCTTTGTGTCGGAGGAACATCTCCACCCGTTCTCAACGTGCCATTTTATGGCAAATTTTATCAAACAATAAAATTAATTAAAAAAATAAGTGCTTTTTCAGCTGCAAAGAAAAGAATTAGGGACTTTTGGCGCCAACGGGAGCGGTGACGCACGTTTGTCGTATATTATTTTCAAAAACTAGTGTAAAATTCGTGTTTTTGTTGCAATATATCACGAAAGTGATATATTGCAAAGAATAGCGGTGTTGTTTGTGTTAGTGCCAAATTTCCATAGATAGTCGCAATAAGGGATCCACTGCCTTATTGGGGCACGGACTAGGACCTAGAACTGAGGACTTGACATCGACAAACGACTAGACAGGATTAAAACAAAATAACAAGAAAATAATAAATACTGAAGACTAGGCTGTATGGACTAAGTCCAAGATGGGCGAAGACAACTTAAAAAAAAAAAAAGAATTAGTTCCATTAGATTTAGAAAAACAATTGGAGATTTGTTGATTCGAACACATAAAGAGAACTTACCACTTTTTTAAAGAAAAACCAATAAATCTTGAAGGGCAGGCAAATATTACATTAAAGCCGCTCTAAGCACCGTAATAAGCTGTAAACAAGCGAATAATCTTTCGTTAACACACCATGTCATCGAGGTTAGAAACGTGGTTTCAAAAATCCAAAGTTCTTACCGAAATACAGGTTAATTAAGCATGTTCCTTTAATAGGGATCTTCATGCACGTTCTTTTATAACATTATTGTACAAGATTTCTTCTAAATAAAGAAGTTTCAAAAAAATATATTTATAAGGCGAACTTCATGTTCTAATCTAGAAAGACGAATGAATCCAATTTTTAAATACTTTTTCGTTGGTATGGCTCCAAGACATTGACCAATTGACAAAACTATTTTATTTCATTCGTTCTAAGAACAGGTTTAGACATTCAAAACATTCTGCTTACTCAAAACGTTAATTATATAAATTCGATGACAAGTAGTGAGAAAGAGTCAACAATCTACTCTTCTCTCTCTCTAAATCCCAAGACTAACAATGACATTCTAATGTGACGTTTTACAACGTTACAACTCAGCAACACATTTAGCAATTAATTTTATTAAGTAGATACAGAGGGACTGGGGTGTTACACGCTCACCGAGATCTTCAAGATCAGATTCTTCTTTAAGAGAGGATCCAAAGGAATTTTCAATAATACTATTCCTTTATGTTTTTTGTATCACTTTAACTATATACTATTATATTATGTATGGGTATTTTTTACTCACCGAGATTTATCTTCTAATGTCTCATTCTTTATTATAACTTCTGTGGTCCACTCTACTCTCTCCATGTCTTTTTCACTGTGAAGATGAAGAGTGCATTCTAATTAATAGTTCTGTATTTGAGCTCATTGACGATCTCCCACAAAGATTGCTATAGCTTTCAGTCATTAGACCTGGTCAAGGTACCAGTTATCATATAGGTTCTAGTTAGGCTATTGTATTTCACTCTTCTAACCTTAAAAAAAGTTGAATTTAAAATACTAGACTTACCTTTTAAAGTAACATAGGCCAACCTAATATAACAAAGTGATACGCAATATGGCAGGTTTGAATAAAGGGTCAGTGTTAAACTGGAAGGGGGCTCTGTTGGTTTGGACACATCCAAAGAATGGGTGAGGAATCTGAAAAAGCTATTAATGAAGCTGCAAGAAGCGAAAAAAGTATGTATCGCTCGCGAAGCCTTGCTATCTGTCCTCTCTGGCTATAGTGTGAAGATAGTTAGTTTTTAGTTAGTTATAAAAAACCGCAAATAGCAAAAGCGTAGGAGCTAAGGAAACAGTATAAAATGTAGAAGTTTCATTAGGATCTTTTGTGGCAAATTTTTTGACTTTTGTCATTCACTAAACATATTGTTGTCCAAATGTTAGAAAATTCAAGCATATTGTTTTCGAAAACGCTTCGACAGTGTAAATTAGTTGCTTTGTTAAAAATATTTAGACTCTACTTGGGTCAATTTGAGTTAAGATTTGGCTAATATTAATACTCAAGAAACACTTGAGAGTAGTAGGTAGTAGTAGCCAATAACTACGAGTAGCCTTAAGTGTTTCTTGAGTATTGAGAAACATTCTGTAATACGACGGCCCACAAAATTTTACCTCAAGTTGCTTGGGTTGAAGAGTCTCATGAGGTACTCTATTAATTAGTTATGAGGATCTAGTAAATATTTTGTGTATCCGACATTCAACAGAACAGAGAAGAGATATTTTAAACATCATTTTGCTACAAATTGTGTACTTTGAGAACAATAAAGATTATTATTATTAACTTATTAAATGAGAGTGATTTACTGGTCTTGGTTCTAAGCCGTCAGCGACAAAAACTGACCATGAGTTCACAGCATTCACACTATTTTGATAGCTTCATACAGTCGTACCACACCTTAAGCGAATGCTCGGCCGAACTCGGTGAAGCTCGTGTGAGTTCGGGTGTTAGGTTTTATTTCGTTACGGAATTTCTTGATTCGGTCGCCGCACTCAAAGCCCGCGATAAAAGCTATGCAGTAGTTTAAAAAAACTGGAATTGATTGGAAAAAGTATTACTCACGTAATAATATCATGTTCAAACACTTCACACTTCATAACCGGTACTTCTGTGGACTCTTCACTATCACTTGCTTCTCTGTAATAGAGATAATTCATTAGCAATTAGAGTAAGCTTCGGTGCCGGTGAAGGACTCCTGCAAGTATTACACCTGCCGACTAACGCACAAGCTAATGACTAGGAACAGGAAACACTCCAAACAAAACCCTATTCCAATCCATCTGGCCAGCATAGCGCAGTTAAGGCAACCACCTTCCAAAATGGTTGGAAGAGGGTAGGTTACGGAGCGAGGTAACAGAATACTGTGACGATATTACAGAATACTGTGATGAGGTTACAAAAGATACCGAGGCTTTTAAAAAATAGACAAATCAGTAGCTTTAGGGTAGAAATTAATTTTATTAAGTAGATACAGAGGGACTGGAGTGTTAGACGCTCACCGAGATCTTCAAGATCAGATTCTTCTTTAAGAGTGGATCCAAAGGAATTTTCGATAATGCTTTTCCTTTATGTTTTTTGTATCACTTTAACTATATACTATAATATTATGTATGGGTATTTTTTACTCACCGAGATTTATCTTCTAATGGCTCATTCTTTATTATAACTTCTGTGGTCCACTCTACTCTCTCCATCTCTTTTTTACTGTGAAGATGAAGAGTGAATTCTAATTAATAGTTCTGTAATTGAGCTCATTGACGATCTCCCACAAAGATTGCTATAGCTTTCAGTCATTAGACCTGGTCAAGGTACCAGTTATCCTATGGGTTCTAGTTAGGCTATTGTATTTCACTCTTTTAACCTTAAAAAAAGTTGAATTTAAAGTACTAGACTTACCTTTTAAAGTAACATAGGCCAACCTAATATATCAAAGTTATCCGCAATATGGCAGGTTTGAATAAAGGGTCAGTGTTAAACTGGAAGAGGGCTCTGTTGGTTTGGACACATCAAAAGAATGGGTGAGGAATCTGAAAAAGCTATTAATGAAGCTGCAAGAAGCGAAAAAAGTATGTGTGGATCGCGAAGCCTTGCTATCTGTCCTCTCTGGCTAGAGTGTGAAGATAGTTAGTTTTAGTTAGTTATAAAAAACCGCAAATAGCAAAAGCGTAGGAGCTAAGGAAACAGTATAAAATGTAGAAGTTTCATTAGGATCTATAGTGGCAAATTTTTTGACTTTTGTCATTCACTAAATTTATTGTTGTCCAAATGTTAGAAAATTCAAGCATATTGTTTTCAAAAACGCTTCGACAGTGTAAATTAGTTGCTTTGTTAAATATTTAGACTCTACTTGGGTCAATTTGAGTTAAGATTTGGCTAATATTAACACTCAAGAAACATTTGAGAGTAGTAGGCGATAACTAGCCTTAGGTGTTTCTTGAGTATTGAGAAACATTCTGTAATACGGCCCACAAAATTTTAACTCAAGTTGCTTGGTATGAAGAGTCTCATGAGGTACTCGATATCCGACATCAAACAGAACAGAGAAGAGATATTTTAAACATCATTTTGCTACAAATTGTATACTTTGAGAACAATAAAGATTATTATTATTAACTTATTAAATGAGAGTGATTTACTGGTCTTGGTTCTAAGCCGTCCGCGACAAAAACTGACCATGAGTTCACAGCATTCACACTATTTTGATCTATACGATAAGATATGATACAGCTGAGTTTTGTAGATACTCACCGAATTTTCAAGTGACTTTTTTTATCTTACAACCACAACCTATTTTTTAACCAAAACAAAGGTGTTCACGAACTAAACAAATACAATAAAAGTGAAACAGATTTCACTGAATATAAATTAGAAAAATTGTAAACGGTAATACGGTAAAATATTAGGTTTCAAACTTTTGAGCTTTTGACTTCGAATTGAGCACGCATCACTCGACCGACACATCGGCATCACAGCAAGCAATAAGTAAATAAAAAACTAACGATGACACTGGGCGCGTTCCACTAAAGGCGTGGCTCGTAGTCCCGCGGTCTCAGTGTTCTTTATACGATCAATGAGTTACGCAACTTTCACTATGGCTGGTCCTCGGATGGGTGACCACTTTGTGGCATTTACAATTGCGAGCGTTTCCGTGCTTCGGAAGGCACGTTAAGCCGTTGGTCCCGGTTGCCAGTAAAATGGCAGTCGTTAAGCCTGGTTGAATGCCTTAAGGGCGACATGAAAAACTTCAACAGCAGGTAGCCACAACCTGCATCTGTCTATTTCAACACGGCAATGGGCGCACCACGTGGGACAGAAATCCACACGGTGAAAAGTGGGCATATAATATGCCTCTGCCACACCTTCGGGGATAAGGCGTGTTGAAAGGCCCGCAACGATCGTAATAGGGCTAACACACGACCGGATTTGATTCGACCAGACACCCGACCAAATCTTACCCTCTGTAGAGCAGTCCGGCGGACATAATTATTATTAATTGAGTCCGCCTCGATCCGCATCGGATATGATCAATGTTGCCGTTCTAGCTACTTTGTCCTAAATTTCCCCAGATTTAATTATTTTTGCTCCAAAAAGACACTTTTACATTTTTACCCAATGTTGCAGTCTTAGTTTTACTTTGCCCAAAAATATAATTTTTCATACATTATTCCCCAAAAAAGAAAAAGAACTACTTTAATACATAACGTAGGGTTTATTTATTTAATATTTTTATTTATCTATCACGCCTTATCCCGAAGGGGTGACAGAGACATATTATATGCCCACTTTTCACCACGTGTATTCCTGTCCCTATTATGTGGGACAGGTGGTGTTGAGCCCATTGCCGTGTTTGAAATAGACAGACGCAGGTTGTGGCTACCTGCTATTGAAATTGACCAAGCCACCCATAAGGCCTTCAACTTGACTTAACGACTGCCATGTTACTGGCAACCGGGATCAACAACTTAACGTGCCTTCCAAAGCACGGAAACGCTCGTAAAAATAAATGCCACAAACTGGTCACCCATCCGTGGCCAGCCATAGCGAAAGTTGCTTAACGCTGTGATTGTTTACAGAACACTGAGTCCGGGGGACCACCAGCGTTTCATAGCTATTGTTTATTTGCTCTATGGAAAGGAATACTATGCAATCCAGTTATCTACACAGATAAATAAAATTGAAATGTCTGTTTGTAATTTCCAATTAACAGCTTTTCACTTAATGCATATGAAAGTATATACCTTATTATACACTTTTCATTTACTCAAAAGTTCCCCAAAATTTAAATTTTACCTGTCCAATTTATTTATTTTTTTGTTTTTTTTTTTCCGATCGTCTGCCGTCCGGTGCGGTCTGATCCGGTCGTCTGTTGCGACACCAGATTTGGTCGGCGGACTCGGCGGATTTGATCCGTCGAGGTCCGGCAGACCAAATCTGAAAGTGTAATAGCGTTATTAGCGCTCCATTATAGGGCTAACAGACGACTGATTTGCCACCCGACCAAATCTTTCCGTGTTGTAAACCTTTAGGTTGTACAGGACCCTACGGGAGATAAATGAAAGTAGTAGTAGTTAGAAAATAGTATATTTCCCGTTAGGGCCAAAAGAAGTCTAGTCAGGGTCGCGGGTGTTGAATATAGGTAGGCAACCGTAAGGTGGACTCTGCCGCGAGAGGCCGCGGAATCTGGACTAATCGGAGGGAGGGCCAGGTGATCTTCCACAGGTCGGATCTTGTTCCTCTCGCAGTCGTAGTAGGTTCTCCGGCTTGGCGACGGCTTCCACTCCCGGTCTAGGCGCGACCAGAAGGAGCCTCGGAGCAGCTCTCAGCCAACAGATAGTAGGTAGTAGTGGTGGAACCGTAAAGGTTCAACCGTAACAAAGGACCCTGGAAGACAGAAGCCTGGGGTAAGAACCTCAGCCGGAAACCTAAAAGGCTTCCAGCCTCTCCTCAGGCCCAGGTTGGCTGGAGTGCCGGGAAGTTTTACATATAGGTTGTAGGTGGTAGGTACATAAAATAAAATTTTGTAAGGGTTGGTTGGCACACTTGTGAAAATTTAGGCTTTATACATATTCCTACCCACTTATAGCTATGGCTGAAAATTAGCGATTGTAATAGATTTAGCAATGATAAAAATAGCTATTAATTGCGGTAATACGTACGCTGAAAAGGAAATAGGTAAGAACACTATAGATAGAATTAGATTTAAACACTCCTTCCTGCGGGAAACAAAAGTTAATGAGGGTGATTGAATATAATTAGAAACTTACCGGGATATTCCGGGTCCAATATTTAAACAAATATTTTATGAATTTATATAGTTTTAGGAAAGTACTTTTGTGTGGTAGTACACAGTAGCGTAATAGACAAATCTAGGTTGTTCTCGAAACTTCCTGTCAACTGCTTATATAGGGCCCAGGGGTGGATCGAGGCGCGGGAGACGGGAACTCGAACTCCCCTTATACGGAGTAACTTTAATGCCGTATGCGTCCGATAGATGACGTTAGTTGTATGATGGCGCGGCATGGACACGCATCATTACAGTGTTTACAGCAGTCCGGCGGACATAATTATTATTTTCGCGGTTTATACTCAAATTTTATATACTACTCGGGACTTCACGCGAAACAATTTTGTACTTACATTCACCGACGTTTCGAGCGCGTTGCAGCGCCCGTGGTCGCGGCTGGACTGTAAGTGCAAAATTGTTTCGCGTTAAGTCTCGAGTAGTATATAAAATACAATTATTATTAATTGAGTCCGCTTCGATCCGCATCGGATATGATCAATGTTGCCGTTCTAGCTACTTCGACGTAAATTTTCCCATATTAATTTTTTTTTTCCAATAAGATACTTTTTCATAATTTTTTCCCCAATGTTGCCATCATAGTTAGTTTGTCAAAAAAGTCCCCAGAACCGATTTTAGAAGAAAAAAGAGCTACGTTAATACAAATACCAGTTATCTACACAAATAAATAAAATTGAAATGCGCGTGTGTGTGTGTAATTTCAATTTAGCAGATTTTTTTTTTAAAGAATATCCTTTATTATAAACTTTTCATTTCCCTAAAAGTTCCTTACATAATTAATTATTATTATCTGAGTCTGCCTCGATCCGCATCAATCCGGATCAATATTGCCGTTATAGCTACTTTGTCGTAAATTTCCCCAGATCTAATTTATTTTTTCCTCAAAAAGACACTTTTTTATACATTTTTTCCTAATGTTGCCATCTTAGTTAGTTTGTCAAAAATGTCCCCAGTACCGATTTTACCTTTCCCCAAAAAAATACTTTTTCATACATTTAGATAGATAACGTAGTGTTTATTTACTCTATGTAGAGGAATACTATGCATACCAGTTATCTACATGGATAAATAAAATTGAAATGTGTGTGTGTGTGTGTGTTATTTCAAATTTGCAGCTTTTCACTAAATGCATATAAATGTTTATACTTTATTAGAAACTTTTCATTTTCCCAAAAGTTCCTTACATAATTAATTATTATTATCTGAGTCTGCCTCGATCCGCATCAATCCGGATTAATGTTGCCGTTTCAGCTACTTTGTCGTAAATTTCCCCTGATCTAATTTAATTTTAGGCCCCGCAGTCTTAGTGTTCTGTAAATGATCACTGAGTTACGCTGGTCCTCGGATGGGTGACCACTTTGTGGCATTTACATCTGCGAGCGTTTCCGTGTTCCGTGTTTCGGAAGGCACGTTAAGCCGTTGGTCCCGTTTGCCAGTAAAATGGCAGTCGTTAAGCCTGTTTGAATGCCTTATGGGCGGCTCGAAATATTTCAACAGCAGGTAGCCACAACCTGCGTCTGTCTATTTCAACACGGCAATGGGCTCACCACCTATTACGTGGGACCGGAATCCACACTGTGAAATGTGGGCATATAATATGCTTCTGCCACCCCTTCGGGGATAAGGCGTGATGGATATTTATTTTTTATTTTTTTATTTAATTTTTCTTCAAAAAGACAAATTTTTTTATACTTTTTTTCCCAATGTTTCAGTCTTAGTTAGTTCGTCGTAAATATTCCCAGAACTGATTTTAATTTGCTTAAAAATAAACTTTTTCGTACATTTTTCCTCATAAAGGAAAAAGAACTACTTTAATAATAATAAAACCCTCGAGGACAGTCGTTATCTTTTATAGGATTAACGCAACCCTATGAGGGCATAGTAGATTCGATTTTTGCGTTAACTACTTTCCGATACCAACAAAAAAATGTATCGGTAAGTGCTAGGCAGCTTGTGGCGAGCTGAATGTGCGTGGCTACACATCGGTCCCGATTCCTCAGAGTTTTGTTGCTCTTCTGCACCGGTTAGGATTTAATGGCCTAACGGGAGAGCAGTGAGAGTGCTACTCCCGGGAGTGCAGCAAATCTCAACTCTGGCTTGTCTTAATTGGCCGGCCAGAGCTATATGCTCGGGGGTGGAAGTGTCATTTTCAAGGGCATAACTACGGGGAAGCCCGCTCCGGGCCTGTCCCGCGAAGGTGAAACCGGCGCCGCACCGCTCGACACTCCAAGCCGCTCACACCAGTGTTGCCCTCTGTCGCCTTACAGGCTATTCATGCCTATGGCGATTGTATAGGGGGCCCATCTAGTGAGTTGGCAAGTCACCGTCTGCCAGTTTTTGATAATAATATATTAAAATGGCAGACGCCGTCTTCAACCATAGTTTTAGTTACATACTCCATTTAACCTTCAACTCAATAGCCCATTTAGTAGTTAGCATATTGTACAATAGTTTAACTCCCATTGGAGGTTGTCCATTACCGTTCTTCTACATAAGGCGGGCGGACTATCTGCAGTGGGGTTCCCATTCCCTATTAGATTAAAATTCTCAAAGGGCCTCTGCGTGTTGGACCTATGTCCCCATGTAAGCCTACCAAAAGTTCGGGTATCTTCATGAGAAAAAAAAGAAGATACTCGTGTAAAAAGAAGAAACATAATAATAATAATAATCTTTTATAGGATTAAAGTACTCGGATACCCAGACGTGCGTGTATAAAGCGATTGATGAATCTCGAAGAAGCGAAAGAAGTATGCATGGATCGCGAAGCCTGGCGATCTGTCCTCTCTGACTACCCCGTTAGGGATACAGCGTGAAGATAGTTAAGTTAAGTTAAGTTTTTTTTAAGCCTGCCAAAAGACCGGGTATCTTCATAAGAAAAAAAATAGAAGATACCCGTGAAGAAGAGACAATAATAATAATAATAAATAAACCCCTCGAGGACAGTCGTTATCTTTTATAGGATTAACGCAACCCTATGAGGGCATAGTAGATTCGCTTTTTGAGTTAACTACTTTCTGATACCAACAGAAAAATGTATTAGTAAGTTATTGAAAAGCTTACATCCGCAGGGCAGCTTGTGGCGAGCTGAATGTGCGTGGCTACACATCGGTCCCGATTCCTCAGAGTTTTGTTGCCCTTCTGCACCGGTTAGGATTTAATGGCCTAACGGGAGAGCAGTGAGAGTGCTACTCCCGGGAGTGCAGCAAATCTCAACTCTGGGTTGCCTTAATTGGCCGGTCAGAGGGAGGGAGCCAGAGCTATATGCTCGAGGGTGGAAGTGTCATTTTCAAGGGCATAACTACGGGGAAGCCCGCTCCAGGCCCGTCCCGCGAAGTTGAAGCTGGCGCCGCACCGCTCGACACCCCAAGCCGCTCACACCAGTGTTGCCCTCTGTCGCCTTACAGGCTTATCATGCCTATGGCGATTGTATAGGGGGCCCATCTAGTGAGTTGGCAAGTCATCATCTGCCAGTATTTTGATAATAATATATTAAAATGGCAGACGCCGTCTTCAACCATAGTTTTAGTTACGTACTCCATTTAACCTTCAACTCAATAGCCTATTTAGTAGTTATCATATTGTACAATAGTTTTACTCCCATTGGAGGTGGTCCATTACCGTTCTTCTACATAAGGCGGGCGTGGACTATCTGCAGTGGGGGTCCCATTCCCTATTAGATTAAAATTCTCAAAGGGCCTCTGCGTGTTGGACCTATGTCCCCATGTAAGCCTACCAAAAGTCCGGGTATCTTCATGAGAAAAAAAGAAGATACCCGTGTAAAAAGAAGAGACATAATAATAATTTATTTATTTCAGGTACATACAACCCATAGTATTAACACAAAAATCAATACAAATAATAAAAAACTATTATAAATTATCAGCACTAAAATTCTATAAAGACACAGATAAATTAAATAATTTAAAACAAAATTAAAAATGCAATTAAAATTAAAATTTTCTTATTCAGAACACATTCATATTTGTTAGCATTTCTTATCTTTATGTTAGTAATAATGATTATTTATTATTAAATACACAAAGTCCTAGATGAATTTTATTCCAATGTTGAAATATATATATAGATACATATAGATAATACTTCGCAATCCAGTTATCTACACAGATAAATAAAATTGAAATATCAGTTTGTAATTTCAAATAAACACTTTTTCACTAAATGCATATAAAAGTATGTACCTAATTACGTAATTTTCATTTTCCCAAAAGTTAACTAAAATTTTCATTTTACCCCAGAATAGGGAAAAAGCCTCCAATCTGGCTGCCAGCTAAAATAACCTTTGGATTTGGTAGAAAAGGTAGAAAATTTTATATATTTCTTTTTTTATGAGTTAGTAAAATTAATTATCCATAAACTTTGGAACTTATCTAAATATTTCTACAGTTCCTATAATTATTAATAAGAACTTCATAGTATTAAAAAAATACTCATTAATACGTAGTAAGAGTAGTACTTAAATGTTTGAGTTTGGTAATACTAAATGCAAGATCCGCCTGGACCCGCCATCTTGCTTAAAGTGTAGTGTCACCATAAATTTTATTGATCAAATATTTTTACAATCTCATAATAGTAGGTACTTATGTATCGATTGTTTTAAATTGGAGATGTACCGTTATAAGGTCATTGTATGCTCGTGCTTCGATTTGCGATTGTGTAAATTTTCATATTAAACCTGTTAGATTTTCATGAAATATGCTTAATTCATGTTGTGGGACAAGGTGCAAAAATGACTCTTATAGCGGTAGAAGCTTTTCTTTCCACGGGTAAGCAACAACATAGTAACAGCACCAACCATATTTTTTTAAACAACATAGTATTTTGTTAATTAAAGATTTTTTCAATCTCTTAATATAAAGTAGGTAGATACGCAGCATCTGTGTAAATTGGAGATGTGTGAAAAGGAGCAAAAGCTAACATTTAGATTTTTGGAACGAACTTGAAAGCAGCTCACGGATGGTGCCATTTAGTAGAAATCATCGTATTAATGAAATAACATTACCCATGTGTGTTCATCTTAGACAAACAGAGAGATAGTCTCTCTCTCTCTTTGACTCAATACACGTATTTTTTGCAATTATATTTTTTTTGTAACGTATCGTTTCTGACGGGGGTCCCCGACTGTATAATATTTTCATATTATATAAATTATTTATAATATTTTTTACTTCTACTTGAAGCGCTCGTGGCCCTGCGGACGTAGTGTTCTGTAAACGATCACTGCGTTAAGCAACTTTCACTATGGCTGGTCCTCGGATAGGTGACCACTTTGTGGCATTTATATTTGCGAGCGTTTCCATGCTTCGGAAGGCACGTTAAGCCGTTGGTCCTGGTTGCCAGTAACATGGCAGTCGTTAAGCCAGTTGAACGCCTTATGGGCGGCTTGAATAATTTCAACAGCAGGTCGCCACAACCTGCCCCTGTCCATTTCAACACGGCAATGGGCTAACCACCTGTTACGTGGGACAAGAAAAGCAAAAGCATACGGTGAAACGTGGGCTTATAGTACGCCTCTGCCTACCCCTTCGGGGATAAAGGCGTCACTAATTTCGAACTCGATCGTGTGCCCATAGTCGCGATGTCAACTACGTTAAAGTGTGCGTCGTGTAATATAGTAATTTGTGAACTTGTTGCTTTCATACAAAATAAGCAAGATGTGATGGATGAAAAGTCCTTAGTCACTCTGTGTGTGTCTAGTTTTTCGGAGGAAGACATTGAGTCCGCGAAAACTTTGCTGTTTTCTGCGATATCACAAAGAAAAATTGCAAGAAAAAAGTCAAAAAAGTCCTTTAGAAATCTACATGATGTTATAGCTGTGTTTAAGGAGTCGAACATTTATACGAGCATATTTCGCATTGAAAATCACGCTCTTCTAAATGGTCTCGTTTCATATGCCTTGATAAAGTGTACCGTCTATCAAAACTTTTATCGCAAACATTGCATTTGTATCTTAAAGGCGCCAAACCGTGGATTTGAACCATATGTTTCTGCCTACTAAAGTACTCTCCAAATCGTTCCGGACATTTAGTACATTTGAATCGCTTGATTAACTTATGAACTGTGTTGACATGATTTTTATGTTTCTGATTTGTAGTGAAAATTTTGCCGCAGATCTCACAAGGGTGGGTCCCACCTGTATGCATGCTTTTAACATGTACTTTTAGTCTGTATCTTGTAATAAAACCTGTCCCACAATCTTTGCAGACATAGTTTCTAAAATGGACATTCATATGACGTTCAATGGCGCCAAAAGTCTCATAGACACACCCACACATTTGACATTCGTAAGTACTAGTGTCAAACAGTTTAAAAGGTATAATTCTGTCCACGGGCGTAGTCAAAGGGGGGGGGGGGGGGTTTAGGGGAATGTGTCTTGACGTTACAATCAATGTCACTGGACGTAATTTAGATCCCAGGTATTTAACCAAGTAGCTACTGGCCCACAATAAATAACCATGGAGTCTGCTCATGTGACTACCTAAAACTGAACTGAAAAAAAAACGGACTAAAGATCAATTGGGTACAGCAGCAGATCGAAACGATTTTAAAGTTTCGAGTAAAACTTTTCAGACCCCAAATCTATTTGGAGTGCGGTAGGTCAGAAAGTATCCTATATAGCTATGATGAAGCGTGCACTTTTGATGGGAAATTAAAATTTAGATATGCTCGGTCAAGTCGTTGATCATTTACGGTATTAAACCTCTTTATCACGCAAACATCTCTATATACACTTACTGTCCAATATGAAGAAGTCACTCTCGTTCCTAATAATGGACTTGGCAAAGCCCCGAAGAGCTTACAAGACCTTGTCGGGGCTTCGCCTAGTTCATTTTCTGTGGGGCTTTTTATTAAAGTAAAAAATCAATAAGAAGAGCCTCTGCGACTCGAGACCGTTAATAAGCTCTTTAAAGACGCCATGACATAAAGATCCATGTTACCTCATTTTTTTAGTCCCACTTTGGCGGTAAATACCCCCATTACAACGTTGTAGTCAATCTTAGTAGTACCGTATAATGCTGCCGCTATGTCCTCATACACGGTCTCAAATGCCTCGTCAGTGATTCCCGAGGTTGGAGCTTACATTGGAGGTGTACAGGAATACCTATTGATGCGCTTCAGTTGTGTGCTTTTCTAACCGACACACTGCTGCTTCCACAACGCTGCTAACAAGGTCATTCATCACCAGTACTTTCTTCACTTTGGAGTTGGATAATAGAGTCGGTGGCTATGGTGCTCAACCGTACTTTCGTATTTAGTTTAGTGTTGGTAGAGTCGGATGTTTTTCTGAACTCATGGAATGTGAATGTTCTGGTTTGTGTTATAGATTTTTATTGGAACTATACTTATGGTTAGTTGGTTATTTATTCTTGTTACAGAATTTTGTTTTTGGGATTTTGGTTTTCTTTCATTGGAATTATTTCCATTTCTTTCGTAGAGCTGAATTTTTTGAAAAAGAAAGTTCCTTTATTTTATTGCTGGTTGGGGTGTGATGTAACGTTGTAAAACGTCACATTGGAACATTATTGTTAGTCTTGGGATTTAGAGAGAGAAAAGAGTAGATTGTTGACTCTTTCTCCCTACTTGTTATCGAATTTAAATAATTTACGTTTTGAGTAGGCAGATTGTTTTTGAATGTCTTAGCCTGTTCTTAGAACGAATGAAATAAAATGGTCTTGTCAATTGCTTTTGACAGTGGTGACGGAACGTCATTCGCCTAGCTACAGATCGACAAAAAAGATGTCGTCGATTTTTTAAACTTCGCTAAAAAGAAGTACTCTTTTATAAATTGTATATGGAAGTTCACGCCTGTGACTTCTTATCAATGGTTGTATCAAAGTAACTATGTATTTCGCTAATTACGAAGTTTACTCTTCAAGATTAATTAGTTTTCCTTAGAAAAGTGCTGAAAATGCACTTTTTTTATATATTAATTCTATTGTTGGATAAAATTTGCCATGGATGCTGACCATGTGGTTACGGGCTCGCCATTCTAGTGGAGACGACACCTGTCGCGGTCTGCAGATGTGATTTCGAATCCTGTGGTAATGTAATCACCCTTCAGGTACCTAGTTTAAATTGTTTTTGTGTAGATTAATCTAGTAGTGATGCACGACTCAATGAACAGGCCCAAAGACTCATGATTAGGCCCAAGTAACGACATAATGATTTGGCTCATGTTTGGAATCATGTTACGATATATATTTTGACTTATAAGCTGGCATTATGCTGGGTATTCTAAATTTTACGCCTCAACCCTGAGAATAGTTAATCTTTAGCTTACTAAAACACTGGAATAAATTATACCAATAGTGATAATGTTTATAATGTATATTCAATCAATTCGCCTATAAAAATATAGAAACTTTCTTCTAGAGATGTATTCTATTATTTTTGGTTCCTGCTCTTATGATTAGAGGCTCAATCTCTATCGCTGATATCCGTGTGCATAAAGTTGGTAGGACTTATCCTCCTGGCGCCTGAAACGAGTTATATCTTTTGTTTGTTAGTTGGTTAGTTCAGGTCTCATCGCCATTATTAAGAAACCCTTATTCAAATATTACAGCAGATCAGTTAGTTGAAATATGCAACTTGAGTATGTCCTTTCGTTTAAGCCTTTTTGCTTAGTTCTGACATGTTAACCTGGCAGCAAGTGCATTGGGGTGGTTTTCCAAATGTTTCTGGTACTTAAGGGCTGTCATCTAGATTTCTTCCTTTACAGCAGTTATCTGGAGGTTTGTGTGGATCTCGTTGACATGTCGCCTTGACGGAGATAGTGCGGTACCCTTTTGTCACTGTGACAGCCAACGCCTTTAGCAGTCCATGTAATATAGCTACATTGCGGGCAGTTTAAAGTGAACGTAGAATAAACTGTCATTGGTGATACTAAAAACTTCATAAAAACTAACAAATATTGTGAAATAAACCTAAACAGTAGAATCTCATATTGTTGGAATACAGAACTCTAGTGTGTAAAAATTTGGAACATATAATTTGAGAGGTACATGATATCAAAATCCCTACCATACAAACATAACACATCACATATCGGAATAGGTAATATTGTACATAAATACATAAATATAATATCGAATTTCAATATATATAGAAATCAAAATATATTAGGTTTGTTGGAAACAGCATACATACACTCAGATTTTATACCTATAATCTAAGCTTACCCTATATATTTTTTATTTAATATCTTGTTAACAGTGTATTCTGATTTTTTATTTTTTACACATTTCTTACTTATATTTATTATTAGGAATTAAAATGATGACCCGTAGTGCAGTGTCCCGTGACTTGCAACATAAGGTCAACCTTACTATAATGGAACTGGAGATTTGCAAAAATCTTAACAAACAGTTGGTAGAGGAACAGGATGATAGTGAAAAAGAAATATTAAATATAATTGAGAAAAACACCCAACTCAAACAAGAGTTGGCTGAGCTACATACACAGGTCATGGAGCTCACACTTCAGCGGGATCACCTTCAGTCATGACCTTCAGTCAACAGTGATGGGTCTAGAAGAATGCAGTGACACCCATGAACGTGCTCTGAAACGTATTAGCGTTCTAGAGTGCGAGCTGAGTGATGCTCATAACTCGATCACTCTTAGGGAAAATCTGGAATCAGTTTATCAGGCTGCCCCTTCCAACAGTCTTTATAATGAGCTTGTGTTTGGAAGATCAGAGCAAGATCTAAATTGTCTTAATGACCCCGTCACCTCGCACCTGATAGACAACTCGGCATTGAATATTTCTATTACAGCAATAGCCAAAACTGGTGAACAGTTGTTATCAACTAACACCAACACATCAGTAAGATTAGTAAATAGTAGCAGGAATAAATTAAAATAATACATAAAACTCAATAAATTTATTTCCAAATCACAAAAAGACATTAAAAAGCTTAGAATAGGAACAAACAAATATCTTAGGACTTGTAAATCAAATATACAATTAAAAAAGCTAATAGAAACAAGTAAAAAACAGTTAAACAGCCAAACAGAGCAATATGAAATGGATATACATCAATTACAGACAGAAATTATGTGTTTAAATGATTCCTTAGAGTCAATAACTTTAAAATACAAAACATCACAGAAAGAAATTGGGGAGTACATTGAGGCATTGAATAGCTTGGTGGAGTCTTGTCACAGCAATGAACAAAGGTTCTATTCACTTGGAAAATTATATAATCAAACACCTGACTGTGAAAAATCCATACCATGTTCTTCCTTATCAATAACATCCCAGGCCGAGTCAACTTCTTCAATGGTTGACTCTGTAGGCAGTATATGTGACAATATTGTTAACACAAATAACACTTGCTGTAATAGCCCTGTAACAAAAATTACACAACCTTTAAACGTTGGAAAGACTGTTGTTTATTGTGATGAAATAGGCAACAGTTTAGGTTATCATTTAGTTCAATATCTGGGTAACTCGGTCATGACCCTTTCATTTCCAATTTTACACTGCCATATAGCAAATATTTTACACAAATTGAAAGCAAAATTAGATACAATATGAATAGAAAGTTACATACCTTGAACAGCTGACTTGTGGGGTATTTCTGTAAAATTGATACAGTCTATTATTGTTAATATATCACCACATCTAGCTGAAATATTTAATAAGTGTGTTGATAAAGGAGTGTTTCCGGTTTAAATGAAACACAGTAAAGTAATACCTCTATTTAAATCTGGATCCAAAACCGACCCTGGTAATTTCAGACCAATTTCAATATTACCTGCCATTAACAAAATTTTTGAAAATATTATATTGCAACAATTACAAGCTCATTTTAATTCAAATATGCTATTACATAAAGAGCAGTATGGGTTCACAAGGGGCCGTTCTACCATTGTGTGATGTGAACTTGGGTTCACAAGTGTAACACTTCTAAATCATATATATAGCGCCTGGGAGAATAGACAAGATGCTATTGGTGTATTCTGTGATCTCTCCAAAGCATTTGATTGCGTTGACCATAAAACGCTATTGCAAAAACTATTTTATTATGGTATCAAACATTCTGCACTGGACCTTGTTGCCTCCTACCTAAACGCTCGAATACAACATGTTGATGTCAATGGAATTAGCTCCTCTGGAGCATCTGTAACTATGGGCGTACCGCAGGGATCAATTCTAGGTCCGTTTCTATTTTTAATTTATACTAACGATCTGCCATTCTATATACAGAACTTGTGCGACATTGTTCTATTTGCTGATGATACGTCACTTATTTTTAAAGTTGATCACACGCTTACTGATTTTAACGGCGTAAATAGTTCACTTGCCCAAGTTGTAGATTGGTTTACGACCAATAATTTGCTACTAAACGTTAAGAAGACAAAATGTATCAGATTCAGCATGCCTAATATCAGGAATTGCGGTACAAATATAACATTGAACGGTGATACCCTTAATCTTGTAGAATCAACTGTATTTTTGGGGATCACTTTAGATAGCTAATAATAGATAGATAAACTGCAGTGGAATGCCCAAATAAAGTGTCTTGCAGGTAAACTCAGCTCGGCAGCCTTTGCCCATAGGAAAAGTCAGGCAGCTCACTGATGTGGAAACTGCCAGGCTAGTATACTTTAGTTATTTTCATAGTGTCATGTCTTACGGCATTTTGCTGTGGGGCAAAGCTGATATACAAGTAATCCAGAAGAGAGCTATACGTGCAATATATAAATTGAGTGCTCGAGTGTCTCTTAGAGAGAAATTTAAAGAAATTGGCATTTTAACGGTTGCATCACAGTATATATTTGCAAATATCATGTTAGTTAAACAGAACATACATTTATACAATAGACACAGTGACATACATTCGATAAATACTAGAAATAAGCATAAATTAATTGGAACGCATCATCGTTTACAAAAGGTTCATGACTCTTTTGCAGGAATTGGCGTACGCCTATATAATAAAATTTATTTAGACATTATGAACCTGCCGTTACATAAATTTAAGGCGGAAATTAAGACGCACCTCTTGAAAAGGGCTTATTACAGAATTAATGATTATTTAAATGATAAAATTAAATGGAAATGAGTCGCTTGCACTTCGCTCGAGCTGTTTAGGAATGAATCTTGTGTTATTTTGTACTTGTCTTGAAGCTGCATATATGTTGTATTTTTACATTTCTACATTGTGAATAATTTGAAACGTCAGACAACTAAAGGTTTCTAAATTGGATGCGTTTAGTTCCGGTAATAACTAATATACAAATATGTAATTTGAGTTTGTTATTGTGTAAGCACCAAGTAGACTTATTTATTATTTTGAAATTGACATGATAGTTGCTGTGCAGTTTTTGGGTATGTCATGCTCGCCTAAGTGTCCTGGCAGTGGTGGCTTATTTATCGGGTCGCCTTATTCCCTATAATACGGTTGAGTAGGGCGATGGCTGATATATACGTCATACCCGTGAACGGGTGCCGTCTGTTGGGACTGGTCAGCTCATAGCTGTTATAGCAATTATTACAAATAATATTATTTAAATTTAAGGCAAACTAAGTTTAGTCGACTGTTCTCACATATATCTAAAGGAACAATGTAAGTGTAATTTTAATGTTGTAAGCCACACATAAATTTTAAAAGAGCATCCATTACTTTCTTGCTAGATTCTTCTTAAAGTGTAAACTGCCCTTAGAACTGGCAACAAGAATAGCTCTAATTTTCATATGATTTTAAACATAACATTGATTTTGTTTTTGTTTTGTATAAATTCATTACTATATTATGGGTCAAACGTCATGTCATCATCAAACTAATGTAATTATTGGCATATAAAAAAGAGTGGCCATGAGTTTTATTGCCAGGTTCTTCCTCAGGCTCTACCTATTGCTTTGCGAATCTGGCAGTAAATGTAAATGTAGAAGCAAAAATCTTGACGTTCATAAGTGTTACTTTGTGACCTACATGAATAAAGATATTTCATTTCATTTCATTTCGTACAGTTTCCTAAAGGAAGCGTTGAATCTCCTTATATTTGGGCAACAATCGTGAAAGCGCGGCTGTTGCCTCCCCCAGTGTTGGGACCAAACTTCGAAAATGGAGTCAGAAGTTCGATCGGTTATCGAGTAAGAGCCCCAGATACTTACTCGAGCTATGCTCATCGATGCTAGCGCTCCCCACTGTTATACTGAGTCCCGGGGTGGCGCTTTTCGAGGCCCATGAAGCCTCGGATTTTTGCAGAGCAATCTCCTACCGGGGCCTTTAGGGCTGCGTGTCGGTGCGTTGTTCCTTGCGCCGTAACGAGGGTATGGTCGGCGTAGCACATCATGCTGAAAACTTCGAGCAACAGACCGCGCAGCACTCCATCGTAGGCAATGTTTTACGCTCAAGAAGCTTACACTCCTCATCGAGCAATACGATCAGCCGGACGTGCCGCCTTCGGATCAAAATCAGTTTCCGCATTCCAGGGAAACTGGCTATAATAAACTACGAAACAAAACTTTGTGGATCACATAAACATTTGCTCCAACCCGAGACCTCAGCAAAAGTCATAACTACTCGGATACCCAGACGTGCGTGTATGAAGCGATTGATAAATCTTCAAGAAGCGAAAGCATAGATCGCGAAGCCTGGCGATCTGTCCTCTCTGACTACCCCGTCAGGAATATGAGCTGCAGACCCTGAGGTCTCACTGTATCACGCCGTAGCTTTCTACGGCATCGCATACACTACCACTGCGCCACAGAGACAGAATGATAAGATGTAAGTATATCAGCAGGTATCAGTAAGTATCCTGGTCACTGGTGTTCCTAGCATACATACTATCACACCTGTCTCCCATCGGGATAGGCAGAGACATGGTTTTCCACTTGCTATGCTCAAGACATACAACTTTCGCTTCTTCTACTTTCATGAGTGTTTACATACATGTGCGCCGGTTAAGGGTACTCTTAACCTAGTTCTACTGGTAATCTGCTCCAAGCAGCCAAATAAAAGTTCTAACTAACAATCTTCACGCTGTATCTCTGACGGAGTAGTCGGAGAGGACAGATAGCCTGACTTCGCGATCCATGCATACTTCTTTCGCTTCTTGAAGAAAAGGCCAAAGTTACGCCGCACGATTTTCGAAGTGATCGCATCTCCACAGCATTCAATTTACTTACATACATCCGCTGACAGGGCCCGCCCAGGTTTCGCTACCGTAAAGCAGCGTTGGCACTAGCACTGCGTTATGAATCGCGAGTCGTGCTTATTTTACGATGCTTTGTCGCTTTACTAATTGGGACAAAGCACCGTTAACTTTGTTTCCGGTAGCTACTCGCCGTTCTACATCCGAATACATACTCCCTACATACACAATTTCAACCAAAGGCTTCATTTCAAAATTCAGGTTGGAAATAGATGTTACTGCTTTTATCAGACCCCAATACCCCAACCAACGTTTTCGGAATTGTCTTTTGAGACTGATGCCTTTTATGTATTCATCAACACTGTCTGAACATAAAAAGTTATTAAATCTGTAAAGTATTATACAAAAATATATGTCTTTTGGAAGTATGTCATGGACATAGACATATTGTCACGCCTTTATCCCTGAAGGGGTAGGCAGAGGCATATTAAACACCCACATTTCACCGTATGCATTATTGTCCCACGTAACAGGTGGTGAGCTCATTGCCGTGTTGAAATGGACAGGCGCAAGATACATGGAGAAAATGAGGATATAATCATATAACCACTGCTAGGCTATAAATATAAGAAACATGGTGCGATAGTTGTGTGTATTTTATTAATGGAATGTTAAGACAGAAGGAAAGTGAGAGGGCGAGTTAAGGAAGCAAGAACGAGATCATTGCTTTCACAGTGTTCGAAAATTTAAAAGTGTAAAATGTCAGTTATGTCATTGTCAATTTGTCAGATTAATATTTATAAATATAATATTGTATCTTTCTTTTGCCATAACTTAAATAGAATAGCATGGAATTATTGTATCTAATAATATAATACGATGCCAACTTAGTTTAGGAAAAGTTATGGAAACCGATTACCAAAATGAGACGTCCTACGGACAATGCCGCTGTTGTTTAGCTAGAGGTTATCACCGAGATTTATCGAGAGAATACTTCTTTAATGGCATAAGAGAAGTATATTGCGAAAGTTTCGCTGAAATCTTAAATTTAGTGGTATGTTATAGTTTAAAACTATGATTCCGAAGTCAATTTTATTCTTCTGCCCTTAAGATTTTCATCATTTCATCCCTTAATTACAATTGTTGTATTTTTAGCTTTCAAATAATTCACAACTATCAACACTAATATGCTCAACATGTATTCATCGTCTCCGCGATGCCACGAGCTTTCGGATGATGGTGGTTAGCACTGAGAAACAGCTATTAGATGCTGTAAAACCAGAGGACATTAAGACTACTGAGTTTATTGATGGTATGGATTAAATTTACTCTCATTGCATGAAATCACATTTAAATGTTTATTGTGCTAAAAAAATTAATGAGTTCGAAAATTTCATGGAACAATACCGAACAAATTTTGATATCAAATATTTTTTTTTATTAAATAACCTTAAAATATAATAATTTAAAATATATTATTATAAGGAGTCCCTTTAGGCAAGGTTCCGAAGAAACTGGCAGCGTTCCCCCTTTGAATAGCTAAACTAATTCTTTGGCCGAGGTAGCTGCCAGCTCTTCGGTCTCCTGTAATGTCGACTAACCTTTTTGCTATTTCTTTAAAAAGCCTTGTAGCCCAAATTAATTATTTAAATTGGATTTGCAAATTATAATCATTATTAAAGTTTTTCAGAGTATAGGATAATGTTGAATTGTGGGACTAAATAAAACTGGTAAAACGTATACACATTGTATGCCTCTGATGAACCATTGGGGGTAAAAAGTGTGATTATATTGATCTACATACATATTATCAGCCCTTATCTCACTGTTCCTTTCTTTATCTATCAAGTTCACTCCAGCTATACTTTGCAGTCTTCTCATTTCTATAGCATTAATTTTACTTTTATGCATTTACTACCATACTTATGTATTGCAGTGAAAGTTTACTTTCACTGCAATACATAAGTGTGGGGACCAGCACTCTATGTACAGCCAGTCTTGCCTTCTTGGACACATTCTGACTGCTTAGGTGTACATGGCTCCATTCACTTAATTTCCTGCCAAAATTCATCGCCCAATGTCATAGTAACACTTTCCATCTCTCACAAATTTTGTACCTAATTATACAAACTTTTTCACTTGTTCTACTCTTTCTCCTTTTATATTTATGTATTTAACTTGAATCTTTCATTTTGAGAAAAAATTAAAGCAATTATTTATTAGTAACTAAAAATTAAAGTAAGTAAGTATATAAGTATAAATAATTTGTAATTTTGTAAATTAATTACAATTAAAAATTGATGAATCTTGACGAAGCCAAAGAAGTATGCATGGATCGCGAAGCCTGCCGATCTGTCCTCTCTGACTACCCGGTCAGGGATACAGCGTGATTATAGTTAGTTAGTTAATTTTTTAGTTAATTACAATTAATGTACTATTCTTTTATAGTTCTAGAAGATTCCCATATTATAGAGAACAAAGTCAATGTGAATGTAGAAGTCGAACATCTGGATAGTCAGGGATCAGAAGAGTGTAGCGCATCACTAGAAAATGGAGATAATTCTTCAGACGTTTTCAGCGGTAAGTGAGTACTAAATATTTTGATTTCAATGCTTAGATGGAATCGAGCAAACCTGCCCAAAAACACAGCACCTTCAAGCAACTTTCAGGTTTTTAAGTAGATTTAATGTTTTTTCTTTAGCGTACCCCTGGCGTCGCGAGTCGCAACTGGGACAGACGCTCGGATGATGATGATGAATGTTTTTTTTTTGTGTGTGTTGCTCTTATATCTCTTTTCCTTTAAGAACCAAGTTTTTAATTTTTTTGTTTGAGAGCAACAACAATTGCTTTAGACTTTAAAGCAATTGTTAGATAACTCTAATATTGTAATTTATACTTCTCTACTAATATATCGTACCGAGTACTAAACTCGACAGATCCCACATCCGGCGGTGATTTGGTCGAGCGCACTGACCAGGTTAAATACCTGGGATCTGTTTTTCACACGTCCAGTGACATCGATTGCGATGTCAAGTCACGCATTGCTGCCGCGTGGGCCAAATGGCGGGAGATGACCGGTGTCATTTGTGATCCTAAAATGCCGATCCGGTTGAAGGGACAGGTCTACAAAACCATTATTAGACCTGTCCTTTTACATGGCAGTGAGACGTGGCCGATATTGGAGCGACACAAGCAGGAGCTGCGTGTCACGGAAATGAAGATGCTGCGGTGGATGTGTGGAGTCACGCGGTTGGACCGCGTGAGGAACTCTCGCATCCGCGGCAGCCTTCACGTACGTGACATAGCAGACAAGTTGCAAGAGTGTCGCCTTCGTTGGTATGGTCACGTCTTGCGGCAACTGCCGGGCTACGTAGGTAACAAATGTCTGGCCATGTCAGCCCCGCCGGGTCCCGGTAAGAGGGGAAGACCCAAGAAGTGCTGGCTTGACGTCGTAAGGGATGACATGCGTGCCAATGGTCTCACTACAGGGGATGCCGACGACCGTGCGAAGTGGAGGAGAAAATGTAGGAAAGCGGACCCCGGGCGTCGCGAGACGCAACTGGGACAGACGCTCGGATGATGATGATGACTTCTCTACTAATATATAAAGCTGAAGAGTTTGTTTGTTTGTGTAGTTGAACGCGGTAATCTCAAAAACTACTGGTCAGATGTTTCAATACTAACCTACTACACTTTCTAAGGGTCTCAAATGGTCGATCGACTTCTAGTGAAAACGGTCGCGTCACAAACGCTCTTGCATAAGTCTGCGCTCGTGTATAAGTGCTGACGCAGTAACCTGTTCCGACGCGCTAGCCCTCGCGGCCGCCGCGATGACCTACATACAGTATAAGTGAATCATGCATATTTGTGCAAATTTTCGGTAAGTTACAGTAATTATAAAATAAATATAAAAAAAATATAAATAAAAAAGAAATTATGCATTATGGCTTCGCCGAATAAAGTTGTCCTCAAAACTGAACTCGAACATCAGTTGTACAGTCTAGCTAGTAAAAGTAAAAGACCTCAGTAGTCAGATAGAAGCTCTACACCAACAGCTGAATCTCATTCAGGAACAAAAGAATTTTACTCGGGAGAAGGAACATTCGACGAACGATAAACCTCAGCCTGCAGTCGAATTTAAGACTGACGAAGAGGATCTTGCCAGAGAAACAGAGTGGGTGCGACAGAAAAGCAGAAAAAAAGAAAGTTGAATAGTTCTCTATCCCACTATCGCAAGGAGTAAGCTCCATTGAATCTCAGGCTAGTACAAAAGCCGAGAAGATAAAAAAGCAACCCCCACCGCCCCCAGTCATTGTAGAAAACATCAAAAACTATCAGCAGTTTTACGACCTACTGTTGACTTGTTCAAATAAAGACTCCTTCATGGTCAAAATGATGAATAGGGATACCGTCAGTAGTAAGTAAATGCCAAAGAGGAGAACTCCTACAGAGCGATTACTAAATTATTGTTACAAAATAATTGTCAATGGCACTCGTGTGACAACAAACAAGATAGACCGATTAGGGTCATAGTCAAAAATCTACACTCATAGTGTTTGCCAAATAGAATAGTTGAAGAACTAAGTGATGACGGTTTTAAAATCCAAGAAGCAGTAAATAAATTAAGTTGGAGGACTAAGGTACCTTTAAATATGTTTCTGCTTTCCTTCCAAAACGATGAAGACATAAATAAGATCTATGGTATTAAGTCCATACTAGGTTGTAAGGTTGAAGTGGAGCCGTTAAAAACATCTATGCTAATACCACAGTGCAAAAGATGCCAAGCATATGGTCACACACAGAAATATTGCTCCAAGGAACCCAGATGTGTGAAGTGCATTGGTAAACACTTGACTAAAGACTGCACAAAATCTATAGCAGTAAAACCTAAATGTGTTCACTGTGGTGAACCACATCCAGCTAACTACAGGGGCTGCTTGGTAGACAAAGAACTGCAACAGTTAAAAAATAAAACTAAAAAAAAAGGTTACTACATCTACTATTCAGGCCCCTATTGCTAAGAACAATCTCCCTTTACGTTTTACACACCAAAGTGTATCAAATAATGTATCTTATGCACAAGTAACGAAAGCTATTCAACCAAATTCCCAGCCACAGGTACACGCTCCACAAGCCCTCAAGACAGGAGACTCCGATACAAATGAAAATATAAATAAAATTTTAAATATTTTAACTTCTTTTGAACAAAAGTTGAAAAACCTAGAAAGTAATACACAGCTACCTCATGTGATGCAAAAATGAAAGAAATAAAAATATATATACAATAGTGGATAATAAAAAGTAGTGGAAAAACCGAATATTCCCAATGCAAAGTCACTAAAAGTTTAAAAAAGCCTATTGTTCATGCTTCACCCATTAGACAAACAGATGGCAAATGGGCCATGAGCAATGAACAAAAAGCGACTATATTTGCAGAACATTTGGAACAAATTTTTCAAACAAGCGGGGAGGAAAGCCCTGAAAATATAGCAACTGATATAATTTACCACGACAACTTTAAAATCCAATTAGTTACTCCAAAGGAAGTCAAAAATATGATCTTTAACTTGGCTAAAAAGAAATCGTCTAAAAATATAGCAACTGATATAATTTACCACGACAACTTTGAAATCCAATTAGTTACTCCAAAGGAAGTCAAAAATATGATCTTTAACTTGGCTAAAAAGAAATCGCCTGGATACGATCTCAGCACTGGTGAACTCCTACAAAATCTACCACGTAAAGCCATTATAAAACTTACAACACTTATCAATGCCGCATTCCGATTGAAATACGTGCCCATTATTTGGAAAGTTGCTGAAGTAATAATGATCCCCAAACCCGGAAAATCCCCTCAAGAAGTAACATCATACAGACCAATATCACTTCTACCAATAATTTAAAATAATTTGAAAAACTACTTATAAGACGGTTAAAACCTATAATAGAAGACAGAAAATTGATTCCCAATTATCAATTCGGCTTCAGAGAAAAACACTCCACGATAGACCAAATACATAGAATTACCACCGTTATAGAAAAAGCCCTAGAAGAAAAGAAAGTTTGTTCTACAGTATTCCTGGATGCAGCACAGGCATTTGATAAGGTGTGGCATAAAGTTCTTATATATAAGTTAAAGAAAATGGTCCCAAAACAATTTGCAGATATCCTAGAATCCTACATAACTGAGCGAACATTTAGAGTCATACATGAAGATGCTTATTCTGATCTCAAGCAAATAAAAGCTGGAGTACTACAGGGAAGTGTCCTTGGCCCTGTACTGTACCTATTGCACACCTGTGATATCCCAGAAATAAAAAACAACGTTATTGCAACTTTCGCAGATGACACAGCCATAATGGCTACAGGTGTCACTCACAAAGACGCCGTAGAGAAAGTACAAAGTGCCATCAATTCCATCACCGATTGGACAAAAAAATGGCGAATTAAGCTAAATGAGTCCACATCGACTCATATAGACTTCACAAATCTAAGACCTAACTATACACCGGTATACATTAACGGTAGCATAATACCATATGAAAATACGGCAAAATACCTGGGTATGACGCTTGACGCAAAGCTTCGCTGGAAGGCTCATGTCAAAAAGAAACGCCAGGAGTTAGATCTACGCTACAAGAGTATGTACTGGCTAATTGGCAGACATTCATCATTGTCAGTGAACAACAAAGTTCTTTTATACAAAAAGTACTTATGCCTGTATGTCCATACGGTATTCAGCTTTGGGGTTGTACAAAACGCACTAATGTTGAAATTATACAAAGGTTCCAAAGTAAAGTACTTCGGAGTACTACACTAGAAACCGGGACTTTGGAGTGGACCTTGTTATTAAGGTTATGAAAAAATACGCCGTAGCTCACGAAAAAAGACTTCTTCAACATGTGAATGTCGAGGCTATCCAGCTCCTTGATACCACGGACACTGTAAGAAGACTAAAAAGGACTAAGCCTTTTGAGTTAGTTTAGTAAAAATAGTGTTACGGAGTGCAGTGAAGTGTCACCCCTGAAGAACACATGTCATGAACAAATGTGTATATTATAATAGAGACCATAAGAAAAGTGCCAATGGACACATTCTTTACTCAGTAAGTTTTTTTAGCAAGTTAAGTTAAATTTAAATTACTTATTAGCCTCAAGGATAGATTGTAATTGTTATGAGGTAACCAAACAGTTACATCATTAAAAAAAAATAACTTTCTAACGGTGAAAGAATTTTTAAAAATTTTTTCGCAGTAGTTACTGAGCATCATTACAAAAAATCTTACAAATCTTTCCTCTTTATAATATTAGTACAGAAAACAAACTTGAATATGCAATTATGCGTGTAATGTGTGCCACTTTTTTTCTTTCTTTGTATGTGTAATTAACAAGTTTCTCAGCTGAAATGTCTATAAATTGACAGATATGTTGCTGGACAATCAGACAGAAGCTGCAGATATGGTAGAAGGCGAGTTGGAACTGCTGTCCAGATTTCAGCGCCTGTGTCCTCTACCTAATAGAGCCTCCCTGCCTAATTATTGCCCAGAGTACTGCAAGAAACTTGAAGCTTTTAAAGGTATTGATCACATTTGATTAATTGGCCCCGCGGACTCAGTGTTCTGTAAACGATCACTGCGTTAAGCAACTTTCACTATGGCTGGTCCTTGGATGGGTGACCACTTTGTGGCATTTACATTTGCGAACGTTTCCATGCTTCGGAAGCCACGTTAAGCCGTTGGTCCCGTTTGCCAGTAACATGGCAGTCGTTAGCATAGTTGAAGGCCTTATGAGCTTATGGCTTAAAAAAATTCAATAGCATGTACGTGGGACAAAAGTGCATACGGTGAAATGTGGGCGTATAGTATGCCTCTGCCTACCACTAAAGGGATAAAGGCGTGACAATATGTCTATGTCCATGACTTACTTCCAAAAGACATAATATTTTTATAATACTTTACAGATTTAATAACTTTTTATGTTCAGACAGGGTTGATGAATACATAAAAGGCATCAGTCTCAAAAGACAATTCCGAAAACGTTTGTTGGGGTATTGGGGTCTGATAAAAGCAGTAACATCATTTCCTACCTGAATTTGGAGCCTTTGGTTGAACTTTGAATGAAATTGTGTATGTAGTGAGTATGTTTTCGGATGTAGAACGGCGAGTAGCTACCGGAAACAAAGTTAACGGTGCTTTGTCCCAATTAGTAAAGCGACAAAGCATCGTAAAATAAGCACGACTCGCGATTCATAACGCAGTGCTAGTGCCAACGTTGCTTTACGGTAGCGAAACCTGGGCGGGCCCTGTCAGCGGATGCATGTAAGTAAATTGAATGCTGTGGAGATGCGATCCCTTCGAAAATCGTGCGGCGTAACTTTGGCCTTTTCTTCAAGAAGCGAAAGAAGTATGCATGGATCGCGAAGCCAGGCGATCTGTCCTCTCTGACTACCCCGTCAGAGATACAGCGTGAAGATTGTTAGTTAGAACTTTTATTTGGCTGCTTGGAGCAGATTACCAGTAGTACTAGGTTAAGAGTACCCTTAACCGGCGCACATGTATGTAAACACTCATGAAAGTAGAAGAAGCGAAAGTTGTATGTTTTGACCATAGTAAGTGGAAAACCATGTCTCTGCCTATCCCAATGGGAGACAGGTGTGATAGTATGTATGCTAGGAACACCAGTGACCAGGATACTTACTGATACCTGCTGATATACTTACATCTTATCATTCTGTCTCTGTGGCGCAGTGGTAGTGTATGCGATGCCGTAGTAAGCTGTATTCCTGACGGGGTAGTCAGAGAGGACAGATCGCCAGGCTTTGCGATCCATGCTTTCGCTTCTTGAAGATTCATCAATCGCTTCATACACGAACGTCTGGGTATCCGAGTAGTTTTGACTTTTGCTGAGGTCTCGGGTTGGAGCAAATGTTTATGTGATCCACAAAGTTTTGTTTCGTAGTTTATTATAGCCAGTTTCCCTGGAATGCGGAAACTGATTTTGATCCGAAGGCGGCACGTCCGGCTGATCGTATTGCTCGATGAGGAGTGTAAGCTTTTTGAGCGTAAAACATTGTCTACGATGGAGTGCTGCGCGGTCTGTTGCTCGAAGTTTTCAGCATGATGTGCTACGCCGACCATACCCTCGTTACGGCGCAAGGAACAACGCACCGACACGCAGCCCTAAAGGCCCCGGTAGGAGATTGCTCTGCAAAAATCCGAGGCTTCACGGGCCTCGAAAAGCGCCACCCCGGGACTCAGTATAACAGTGGGGAGCGCTAGCATCGATGAGCATAGCTCGAGTATCTGGGGCTCTTACTCGATAACCGATGGAACTTCTGACTCCATTTTCGAAGCTTGGTCCCAAAACTGAGGGAGGCAACAGCCGCGCTTTCACGATTGTTGCCCAAATATAAGGAGATCCAACGCTTCCTTTAGGGAACTGTACCTCGGCATGGGCCTTCATATGGACGATGAACTGCCCGCAATGTGGCTATAATACATGGACTGCTGAAGGCGTTGGCTGTCAGTGACAAAAGGGTACCGCACTATCTCCGTCAAGGCGACATGTCAATGAGATCCACACAAACCTCCAGATAACTGCTGTAAAGGAAGAAATCTAGATGACTGCCCTTAAGTACCAGAAACGTTTGGAAAACCACCCCATTGCACTTGCTGCCAGGTTAACATGTCAGAACTATGCAAAAAGGCTTAAACAAAAGGACATACTCAAGTTGCATATTTCAACTAACTGATCTGTACAACGAAATGAGTTGATGTCTCCATGGGAGATACACTTTGTATGAAGTAATCAGCCATCAACAAATCTGCTTATAGTCAAGAGACTGATCGCAGATAAACACATAAAAAAGGGCGGCATGTCTCCTTGCCGAGATCCTTCTTTTGTACCTGGAAGCGAGGGCCCTTGCATTATTAATTAAATGGTGCAAGGAGACGCTTCAGCGCACAGGCTTGCGCTCCGAGAAATCGAGGCACAGCGGTCCACCGCCAATAACTTATCAATATAATAACAAACTCACCGGTATTTTTTTTTTAAAATAAGTAGGATTTGTGTCATGATAACTTATAATGGTACCTGTTTCTCTTTTCAGACATGAAAGTATTCCCAATCGAAATAGCCAGGATGATAAAATATGAAACCGATCACAGTGAAACCAAAAATGTTCGCGGCCAGTACATCACAGAAAAATTAGCTCACATTGAAAATATAACGACGATCCTCAAATACTCCAACGTTACGCCGTTCAGAAGCAAGAGTCGGCAAGGATTTCCCTGCTTCTACTGCAGAAATATCTTTGAAACGCTCAAGAAACTCCAGGAACATACTGCCCAGCACAAATCTTCAGAAATCCTCAAAGTCCTAAGGACATACGGGGCTGAGGCTTTAGCAGTATATGTGGACATAACAGAGCTTAAATGTAACATGTGTCATAAAGAGATGCCGAATCTAAATGAAGTGAAACAACATTTAATCAAAATACATAAAAAGAAAATGCATCTGGATTTTACAGACAGAATTATACCTTTTAAACTGTTTGACACTAGTACTTACGAATGTCAAATGTGTGGGTTTGTCTATGAGACTTTTGGCGCCATTGAACGTCATATGAATGTCCATTTTAGAAACTATGTCTGCAAAGATTGTGGGACAGGTTTTATTACACGATACAGACTAAAAGTACATGTTAAAAGCATGCATACAGGTGGGACCCACCCTTGTGAGATCTGCGGCAAAATATTCACTACAAATCAGAAACATAAAAATCATGTCAACACAGTTCATAAGTTAATCAAGCGATTCAAATGTACTAAATGTCCTGAACGATTTGGAGAGTACTTTAGTAGGCAGAAACATATGGTTCAAATCCACGGTTTGGCGCCTTTAAGATACAAATGCAATGTTTGCGATAAAAGTTTTGATAGACGGTACACTTTATCAAGGCATATGAAACGAGACCATTTAGAAGAGCGCGATTTTCAATGCGAAATATGCTCGTATAAATGTTTTACGAAGAATGAATTGAGAGTGCACATGGTCAAACATAACGGCGAGAGAATATACGAGTGTGCAGTATGCAAGAAGGCGTATGCCAGAAAGAAAACGTTGAAAGAACATATGCGTATTCATAATAATGACAGGAGATTCGCTTGTACAGTGTGTGGGCAAGCATTTGTGCAGAAGTGTAGTCTCAAAGGACATGTAAAGACTCATCATTTTGGTTTCAGAGTAAATTAAAAAAATATTTGAATTAAAAAAAAATTGCTTTTTTTCTCTACTTTTTGGAAGTTTTGCCTGTCCTGGTGAAAACCTGTTTGAATGCCACATCAATCAAATCGGCCTATCATCCTATCATGGTCATTTGCTGTAGGTATGTTGGCCTCTATCAATTATTTTGGCAGCGAGCTCAGGGAGTTTTAATAAACTGCCCGAATTAAAATAAATAAATATTGTGGGCGCTATCTAGCCCTAAACTAAGCTATAAGCTTGTGTTATGGAATCTAGAGTAGACAACTGATAAACATACTTATATATTTCTTAATACATACACAATATTCATAGGAAACAGCCAAATTCCAAACATTTGTGGACAGCACAAATAGGTATTTATTCCAACTCGGGAATCGATCCCAGAACCTCGGCTTGACATTTGTCGTATACACTGCCACTTACACCACCGAGTTAATATTACATTGTTATCGAGAGAAAGAAGTTGCTATTGCAAATATGAACCTTTTAATTATTCCCGGTCATACTTTCAAGATATTATTTAATTGCTATTTATACTTGTTAGGCAAGTGTCTGGTAGAAAGTTATTACGTAGCCTATAGACGTACAATATCACAGGTGTAACACTTTCGCTGCCGACCCTATTGCGACAGTCGATGCTGTAAATGTGATTTTGTCTTAGAGGAAGTACCAAGTACTTCGTTTAAGGATTTTATTTTATTCGTTGAAGGATATTAGCTCGAAAAAAGTAAGTTTTGTGGGTTTCTTTTTTTTGTTTTTTTTTGTTTTGGCGATGTCCGTCTTGGGCTTAGCCACGACACAGTAAAAGGTTAGGAAACGGTTAATATATGGAAAGGATTACGGAATTTCGGGAAAGGATCAAAATGGTTTGAAACAATACATTCTTAAAGTAATATTTAGATTTTTAAATGATTAACAGTTATAAATAAAGATATGGTTTTATAAATATTAATATCAAGTTTATGTAATAGGGTGTTAATACAAGATGGAAGAGGAACATGGAGGGATATTAAGGATTCGAAAAATTCTGCATGGTTATATAGAGGGCAAGCGAAAAAAATATGGTTTAAGTCGCCTATATCTGAACCACATTCACAAATGTCACTGTAACTATGTCACACTACAACTGTCACTTCCCCAACATCGATGTTGTGCATTAAAGTCACCCACATTATCACTAGAGGCTTTGGTAGTGTAGAAAACATATTATTTACTTCATCATAAATATCAGATGATGGGTGAGGAATGTAAACGGAAACAAAGCATATGTTATTTATTTTTACAGATATTATCGAGAAGCCGGTACCATGGCTAGGTAGCTCTACATGAGAAAAAAGAAGAGAATTTTTCACAAAAAAAGGAACTCTACCATAGCCATCACTTCTATCTTCTCTCAAACAAGAGATGCCTGAAAGTTTAAAATTATGTTCTAGCTTAAACCAGGTTTCTTGTATGGCTATTAAAGATGGTTCATATTTATTAATCAAGTAAATTAGTTCACTTTTTCTGCGGCTTATGCTGCAGCAGTTCCATTGCATTAGGGAGAACTGATCCATTATTAACTATGTTATTTACTTCTGTATCTGATAGTATAGCAGCGTTGGGCAGTAATTTAATCATATTACATTGTTGTAAAGAATTGATAAGAGTTAAAATTAATTGTTTAATGGGAATTTCAGATAGATAATCATTATTACAGTTACTGAGAGTGCCAATAGAGGGTAAAGGAATTGTATAATCTTTTGTTAAGTTAGAATGGGCTAATTGATCATATCCATATCTTTAAAATTTTTGAGGTTGCTTCGGTTTCAAGAATACTGTTTTCTTGTATGAGTTATTATGATGAGTATGATCTGAAATATTTTGTATTGACCTATGTTGAGGAGCAGACATGAGAGTATCAGAATAAGTGTAACGTTGTAAAACGTCACATTGAAGTAACATTGTTAGTCTTGAGATTTAGAGAGAGAGGAGAGTAGATTGTCGACTCTTTCTCCCTACTTGTCATCGAATTAATATAATTTGCGTTTTGAGTAGGCAGAATGCTTTGAATGTTTAGCCTGTTCTTAGAACGAATGAAATAGAATGGTCTTGGCAACTATGCCAACGAAAAAGTATTTTAAAAATTGGAACGTCATTCGCCTAGCTACAATCGACGGAAAAATATGTCGTCGTAAATATATTATTTAAACTTCGCTAAAAAGAAGTAATCTTTTATAAATTGTATATGGAAGTTCACGCCTGTGACTTCTTATCAATGTTTATATCAGGATGACTATGTATTTCGGTAAGATTTTTGGGTTTTTGGAACCACTTTTCTAGCCTTGGTGATTTTTAGTATTTTGACGAAAGATTATGCGTTTGTTTTCAGCTAATTACGAAGCTTGAAGAGGCGTTAATGGAATATTTGCCTGCTTTTCAAGATATATTGGGTTTTCTTTAAAAAAGTGGTAAGTTCTCTTTATGTATTCGAATCACGAACCAATATCCAATTGTTTTTCCAAATCGAATTGAACTAATTCTTTCTTTGCAGCTGAAATGGCACTTTTTTTTTTATATATTAATTCTATTGTTGGATAAAATTTGCCATGGATGCTGACCATGTGGTTACGGGCTCGTCATTCTAGTGGAGACGACACCTGTCGCGGTCTGCAGATGTGATTTCGAATCCCGTGGTAATGTAACCGCCTTCAGGTACTTAGTTTGAATTATTTTTGTGTAGATTAATCTAATAATGATGCACGACTCATGATTAGGCCCATGTAACGACTCAATGATCAGGCCCATGTAACGACTTAATGATTTGGCTCATGTTTTGAATCATGTTACGATATATATTTTGACTAATAAGCTGGCTTTATGCTGGATCTCACTATTCTAAATTTCACGCCTCAACCCTGTGATTAGTTAATCTTTAGCTTACTAAAACACTGGAATAAATTATACAAATAGTGATAATGTTTATAATGTATATTCAATCAATTCGCCTATAAAAATATAGAAACTTTCTTCTAGAGATGTATTCCATTATTTTTGGATTCCTGCTCTTATGATTAGAAGCTCAATCACTATCGCTGATATCCGTGTGCATAAAGTTGGTAGGACTTATCCTCCTGGCGCCTGAAACGAATTATAATTTTTGTTTGTTTGTTAGTTCATGTCCCCATAATAAGAGATCTATTATTATTGTTAGTTCCACGCCATTATTATTATTACATAAGGTTTACTAACAGGAGGGTGTAACTTCAAGGCTTCAGCATAAAAAATACAACTTTTGGCCATTGATTCCTTAATCCACTTTTGCCCAGAGAATTCAGGACATATTTTATTAGTTGCAAGATGAGAACCTGTACAGAGACAGCACTTAAACTCCTCAACTTTGCATGTCTCCCCAGTATGGCCTAGACCACATTTAAAACATCTTGGAGATGATCTGCATTGGCTGCGAATATGTCCATATCGGCAGCAGTTAAAGCATTGTATTGTGGGATAAATGTATAAATCAACAGGAAGTGAGTTATTACACATAAAAATACGTTTGGGTAGAACTTGCCCATCAAATGTTAGGGCTACAGTTTCTATAAGAACAAACTCTGACTTTTCATTGCTAATGAGTTTTCTTTTTAGCCTCCTTATTTTTATAATTTGGCCGCAACCTATGGGAACTGATATATTACTTAGAGTATCCTCATCGCTCCAGTCAGTAGGAACACCTCTCACTATACCCATGCGTGTAACATTGACAGATGGAATAAAAGCTTTGTAATTATTAGATTTTATTGCATCATCATCTACAAAATTGTTAGCACTTTCATGTGACGAAAAAGATAAAGAAATACGGTTGCGCCCTATTTTTTTAAGACTGCCATTGTCAATGTTCGTGAATGAGTTTTTTTTAAGGAAAAAGCCAAATGCCACAGGATGAATGGAACAGTTTTCATTGGGAGATGAAGGAAGTTTCTGAATATGAACTGCATATGGGGCAGCGCCAGATGAGTTGTAAACATTTCGGCCAATAGGAATACGCGATGAATTCTCGTTAGCATTAGTCTTGGTAGTTTGTGAGGTGACAATTTGTGAGGGTGATGCAGATACAGTAAAAGTGTTTGTTATTGATCTACATTGGCAATCAATCTCGGTATTAGAAGAAGATTTGTGGTGATATCTGCGTTTTTTATTGCAGTGCTTGCAAATCTTTGACGAAACCGATGCTCTCTTTCTCTCATGGGACCGAGAGTTGGTCTCGGAGCCATCTGTGTCTATTAACGATCCTTCTGTATCCATTCCTGATCCATCTATCGTAACAGTATTATACCCCCCAGGGTCTTCTGGATCACCCATGTACTACATAGGAACTATACTATTTACAATAATAAATTAATAGATTTACACTATTAAACCTATTTGATCCTTAAATTTTAAAATAAAAATAAATAAATATCTATCACGCCTTATCCCCGAAGGGGTGGCAGAGGCATATTAAATGCCCACTTTTCACTGTCCCACGTAATAGGTGGTGAGCCCATTGCCGTGTTGAAATAGACAGACGCAGGTTGTGGCTACCTGTTGTTGAAATTTTCAAGCCGCCCATAAGGCCTTCAACCAATTTTAGTTTAATAATTAATAAATAATAAAAATCTCAAAAATAGTCGCCCGCCTAGTTTGCCGTTTCCCGCGTTTTTCTTGATCGGGTTTCGTTTTTGCTGTCAAATTTGTCATTAGTATCTTTTTTTTGTTGTCTTCGCCCGTCTTGGGCAGGCAAAGGAAAATTAGTCCATACAGCCAGTCCATATAGTCTTCAGTATTTATTATTTTCTTGTCATTTTGTTTTAGTCCTGTCTAGTCGTTTGTCGATGTCTAGTCCTCAGTCCTAGGTACTAGTCCGTGCCCCAATAAGGCAGTGGATCCCTTATTGCGGCTATCTATGGAAATTTGGCACTAACACAAACAACACCGCTATTCTTTGCAATATATCACTTTCGTTCACTAATGCACTTTTCCGAACTCTTTATGTATAATATTCCACCATTATTAAACATAAAAACTCGAATTTTACACTAGTTTTTGAAAATAATATACGACAAACGTGCGTCACTGCTCATGTTGGCGCCAAAAGTCTCATTAGTATCAGTGTGATACTTGCGACAGTGGGCGCGTTCCACTTATCGCCCGCAACACCCACGACCGCGACCACTGGAATTGCCGTTCCACTAATGTAACAAAGTCCGCGGGCGTTGTGGGCGAAAGTTATAAGTGTAACGCACTTCGAGCGCGAAATCGATACTATTCTAAGGGATATTTATAGAGTGATAATGTCCCTTAAAAACACAAACAGTACAGGGTATGATGACATAAACACAAAAGTGGTTAAATTTATCGCATTAATAATTTCTCCAGTATTGAGTTACATTTTTAATATTTGCATGAGTGATGGTATTTTTCCTGACAAACTAAAAATCACCATAATAAAACCAATGTTTAAAAAAGGTGACAAAGAAAACATGACTAGTTACAGACCTTATAGCATTGGTACCAGTTTTCTCAAAAGTATTGGAAAAGGTAATATATAATAATATGAATAAATATTTTGAAAAAAAAATCGATTGTTTACAGAGTGTCAGAAAGGTTTTAGGAAAAATAAGTTATCAATATGGCGGTCTATGATTTCTTGAATATCGTTGCAGCTAGAATGGATAAAAAGCTACCAGTTCTTGCTCTATATATGGACATGTCAAAATATTATTAAATAAGCTCTACTTGTATGGAGTTAGAGGAAATGTAGCTAAACTTATAAAATCATATTTGTAAAATCGACTACAAGTAACATAAATCAATAGAATAATAAACAAAACCGAAGTAATATATAAATCGAGCCCAAGGACTGTTGTGTACGGGGTACCCCAGGGAAGTGTACTTGGACCTTTACTGTTTATTGTTTATATCAATGACTTTCCATATGCAACTACTTTTCCTATGATAATGTTTGCGGATGACAGTATAGTAATTTTTGACAGTGATGATAGGAGTGCATTGGAAGCTGATATCAATGAAAACATATATTGTTGGTCACATGGCTTGAGCATAATAACCTAAAAATTAACATTGATAAGACCTTAGACTAATAATGAAAAAACAAATATAATGAAGTTTGACAAAAAAATAGATTTTAGTATTAATTACAGAGATCAGATGATAAATGACACCAGCACAGCAAAGTTCCTTGGTCTGTATATTGACGACGCATTAAATTGGCACGAGCAAATTGACAAGGTGTGCAGCAGACTGACACAACATTCATATGCCCTATACACGCTTAGTAAAACCACTAATTAAATAACTTTACTTACCGCATATCATGGTCTTGTCTCATCAACATTAAGGTATGGTATAATATTTTGGGGCAATGCGACTGGAAGGGATAGGGTTTTCTTGGCTCAAAAGCGCTGCATTAGAGCAATTAGTAATTAACGTAGAACTGAAAGGAGTAAGCCGTATTTTAAAAGTTATAGAATACTAACTATGCCATCCTTGTACGTGTTTGAATGTTGCATGTTTGTTAGACACAATATTGATAAGTTTTCTCAAGTTAAGAGTGCACGAAGAGCTGACAAACTAAATTTAGTTCCTAGTAGGACTGAATTGTATCACAGTAGCGTATTTATAATGGCTCCAAAAATATATAATAAGCTGCCTAAATCTATCAGAGCAATGGATAATTATAATAATTATAAGAGGGCATTATTTTCATTTCTAGTGGAAAAAGTATATTATTCACTATCAGAGTTCTTCGATGATGTAAATTAGTCTTAGATATATGTAAATTGTGAAGAGGTGCTAATTTCCATAATATGGTCACATCTTTTATTTACTACGGATTTGGTTTAAATGAAAATATAGCGGGTCAGCTAGTTTATAATAAATAAATAGAATATTGGGATTCAAAAAGACCCCTCGAACTCAAAAAAAGTTCATTAAGAGGTTAGCTGAAGACATATATATTTAGTAATGTTATTCCATTGAGAAATATTATTTTATATGTAACGCATCCTCCACTGACAGTATCAGGTCCACTGCAACATCATTTTCTGGATCCAAAAATGTAATTTGTTTTGTAGCCATTGTTCTTATTTTGAATATTTCCGCTAAGTGTTGGTAAAAGCCCACTCGGACCCACCTATATTTTGTGGGCGCTGTGGGCGTCATGCGGTCGCAAACAGTGACGTAATATATGACGTCATACGATCGCCCGCAACGACCGCAAGCTTTATGTGGAACGACCAAAGACCTTATACCTTTAACTAGACTGTGCACTACTGCGAAATAATCGATCTGCGTGAGATGGCTCTCTGTAGTGGCGGTGTCTCTTTTTAAATAAGTGACCATGACCAATTAGAACACAGGACAAATTCCTTGAACGATTGTTCGAACCTACTGTAAGTACTAAGTATGTTATTGTATTTTTACTGTATTTTTATTGTAGTCTTGTAGTCTTGTGAAAAGAGAAGAATGTGTGTTAAAAAGATGGAAGCAATATTTTGAAAGCTTGTTTGAAAAAGAGGATATGCAAGTATAGACTAGTATCTGGGAAATGAACGAAATTGGTAAGGAAGAAGTCATAAATATGGAAGTGAAATAGTGGAAGCATTGAATAGCATGAAAGTGGGAAAAGCTGCGGGACTTGATAGGATCTCTGTCGAGATGCTGAAAGCGGGACAAGGCGTGGTAGCTTGCCAGCTGTACTGCCTTTTCAACCTTTGTTGGAGGAATGGCAGCGTACCAAGAGATTGGTGTAAGGCTGTCATCGTGCCGCTTTATAAGGGAAAAGGGTCACAGCAAGAGTGCAAAAACTACCGCGGCATAAGCTTGCTCAGCATCGTCGGCAAATTGTATGCAAAAATCTTGATAAAAAGAGTGATGAATGAAACTGAAGGAAAAATGTGGGATTTACAAGCAGGATTTATGAAAGGAAGAGGATGTACGGATCAGGTCTTTTCCTTACGATGCGTAGCTTTTGGCGAAAAGTCAAAAGGTCTATTGCGTATTTGTAGACTTGGAAAAGGCCTATGATAGAGTGGTGAGGAATAAACTGTGATCAATACTGGCCAGGCCCGGTAAACAGCCACTTGATACGAGCACTGAAATCTCTCTATGAGGGCACCAGTGCTTGTGTCAGAATCAACGGAGCATGCACAGACTTTTTTCACATTGAAAAAAGTGTGAGACAGGGTTGTGCAGCGTCGCCGTTGCTGTTTAACCTATACATGGACAGTTGCCTGAAATAACTGCAAGAGAGTACGTATGGTATAAAAATGGATGAACTGACCGTCAAGTGCCTCCTATACGCCGATGATCAGGTAATACTAGCATCATCGGCGGAGGAGTTGCAGTTGATGGTTAACATTATGTATGATGCGTTAAATAACAAAGGAATGAAAGTGAATGTAAATAAGTCGAAAGTAATGGTTTTTGAAAGAGAGGCAAGTATGACGGATTGCTCCATTGCTGTGGAAGGAGAAAGAGTAGAACAAGTAAAAGAGTTTGTATATCTAGGTACACAATTTGCGAGAGATGGAAAGTATGGTTAGGACATTGAGCGAAGAGTATTGGCAGGAAATAAAGTGAATGGAGCCATGTACGCCTTTATGAGCAGTCAGAACGTTTCGAAGCAGGCACGACTGGCTGTACATAGAGGTGTGCTGGTCCCCACACTTATGTATGGCAGTGAAAGTTGGGTATGGCAGAAAACGCATAAAAGTAAAATAAATGCAGTGGAAATGAGAAGTCTGCGAAGTATAGCTGGAGTGAAGTTGATGGATAAAGAAAGGAACAGCACGATAAGGTAACATTGCGGTATGACAGAAGATTTAGTGACTAAGATAGAAAAAGGGATGCTTAGATGGTTCGGACACGTGGAGAGGATGGATGAAAGTAGACTGACGAAGCAGATTTATGTGGCGAGAGTGAATGGGCAAACTGGTAGGGGTAGACCTCGGCGTACGTATGTCAATCAAATCGAAGACCTTTTGGAAAAAGGCCAGGTCAAGAGTACCCTTAACCGACGAGCGTGTACGAAAACACTTATGAAAGTAGAAGAAGCGAAAGTGGTATGTCAGGATCGTAGCAAGTGGAAAACCATAGTCTCTGCCTACCCCGATGGGAAACAGGCGTGATAATATATATGTATGTATTTTTACTTACAACAAGTAAGTAAAAATACAATAACATACTTTCACATACAAAATAACATAACATACTTTAACGCCTTTATCTCCGAAGGGGTAGGCAGAGGCGTACTATAAGCCCACGTTTCACCGTATGCTTTTGCTTTTTTTGTCCCACGTAACAGGTAATGGGCTCACCCATTGCCGTGTTGAATGGATAGGGGCAGGTTGTGGCGACCTGCTGTTGAAATTATTCAAGCCGCCCATAAGGCGTTCAACTGGCTTAACGACTGCCATGTTACTGGCAACCAGGACCAACGGCTTAACGTGCCTTCCGAAGCATGAAAACGCTCGCAAATATAAATGCCACAAAGTGGTCACCTATCCGAGGACCAGCCATAGTGAAAGTTGCTTAACGCAGTGATCGTTTACAGAACACTACGTCCGCGGGGCCACGAGCGCTTCAAGTAGAAGTAAAAAATATTAAAAAGAATATATATAGTACGAAAATATTATACAGTCGGGACCCCCGTCAGAAACGAGGCATATACGTTACAAAAAAATATAATTGCAAAAAATACGTGTATTGAGACAAAGAGAGAGTCTAAGATGAACACACATGGCTAATGTTATTTCATTAATACGACGATTTCTACTAAATTGCACCATCCGTGAGCTGCTTTCAAGTTCGTTCCAAAAATCTAAATGTTAGGTTTTGCCCCTTTTCACACATCTCCAATTTACACAGATGCTGCGTATCTACCTACTTTGTACTAAGATATTGAAAAAATCTTTAATCAACAAAATACTATGTTACTTAAAAATATGGTCGGTGCTGTTACTATGTTGTTGCTTACCCGTGGAAAGAAAAGCTGCTACCGTTATTAAGAGTCATTTTTGCACCTTGTCCCACAACTGGGATGATGAAGTGAATCACATTCGGGATTTAGGTGTGATATACGATGCACAGTTGACGTTTGTACCTCATTTAGATAACATTATTAAAAATGCGTCTAGATTATCGGGTTTTGTATTAAGAAATTGTAAATCTTTTAGGAACAATAAAACTAAAATCTTACTATTTAATAACCTTGTTCGCAGTATACTAGAATACTGTAGTGTAGTCTGGCGGCCGCACTATGCCACTCACTCATTGCGCATTGAACGAATACAAAAACGCTTTGTTTGGCATTTAGCTTATTCGAATGGCGTGGCTAAGAAAATGTCTTCGTACAGAAGTCGCATCAAATATTTCCGCTTAATGTCTCTGACTAATCGTAGACTTCTGGATGATGCTGTGTTTGCCAGCAAGGTCTTTGCGTCAAGGGTGGACTGTTCAGAAGTTCTGGGTCTAATAAAGCTGCGAGTGCCGGCTAGAATCCCGCGTTACTCAATTACACCACTTGTACCACCTCTAAGGCGAACTGTTTTGGGTGCCAATTCGCCATGTTCGAGGCTGTGCAAGATAATTAATAGTTATAGTGATCAAATTGATCTTCACTTTGACTCTGTGGCAAAGATTAAGTCAATCGTTCTGGGCCTGATTTTGAGTGAGTAGAATGTATTATAGATTACATAGATTATTTAAATATAGATGTTATGTTTTGCATTTTATTTTAATAGCTTAAGCTTACTACTTGTGACTTTTAATTTGTGAGTGCGGTGTTTGCCTCTAAGTGATTGGAACATTGAGAATGTAATTCTAAATGTACTTAGTGTAAGTTTTGATGTTAACAATCGTTGGTAGACCTTAATTAAATAAATAAAAATAAAATAAAAACATGAATTAACCATATTTCATGAAAATATAACAGGTTTAATATGAAAATTTACACAATCGCATATCGAAGCACGAGCATACAATGACCTTATAACGGTACATCTCCAATTTAAAACAATCGATACGTAAGTACCTACTATTATGAGATTATAAAAATATTTGATCAATAAAATGTATGGTGACCCTACACTTTAAGCAAGATGGCGGGTCCAGGCGGATCTTGCATTTAGTATTCCCAAACTCAAACATTTAAGTACTACTCTTACTACGTATTAATGAGTTTTTTTTTAATACTATGAAGTTCTTATTAATAATTATAGGAACTGTAGAAATATTTAGATAAGTTCCAAAGTTTATGAATAATTAATTTTACTAACTCATAAAAAAAATATATATAAAATTTTCTACCGTTTCTACCAAATCCAAAGGTTATTTTAGCTGGCAGCGCGTTAGACAAGGACACAGCACCTTTTGTAGCTCTCTCGCCAGGACCGTTTTTAGCTAGCTACCGCTTATAAGGAAATAGCTACCCTACTAGTAAGAAAATAGATGTCATTTTAGCTCAACTAAATTTTTTGGTAATCAGTCTAGTTATAAGTGTAAAGTCTTTGGGAACGACACATTGGGTGTTACGATCATTGCGGGCCTTTAGTGGAACGCGCCTAGTGTCATCGTTAGTTTTTTATTTATTTATTGCTTGATACAGCGAAAAGGGCGGGAAACTGAAAGTGAAAAGGCGTCTATTCCGGCTAGAGACACCGAAATTACAGGAGTCCTCACTTCGGTTCCTATTGATATGTCGAATAAGGAAATATGCTCATTGATTGGCAGTTCTAAAAATTGCCAAGAGTGAAAAAAGATGATGCAGTATCGTTTGTTCCCACACAGGCTGTTGCTGACACATTTGCTTTCACGGTCTTGCCCGAATATATCTATCTTGACTCCTGGCGTCATGATGTCAGTAAATATATTCCACCGGTAAAGCAGTGCCTCAATTGTTTACGTTATGGTCATATTGCCAAATACTGTCGTAATACTGTTGTTTGCTCCATTTGCTAACAAAATCATAGTTTTAAAGTATGCCAAACTAATACAACCGAAGCCAAATGTGTAAATTGTAGTGGCAACCATATTGCAATATCGTCAACATGTCCCATCAAAAACAAAAAATTGAAGAACTAAGATAAAAACAAGGAATACAACCTACTCAGAACTCCTCAACCCAAATGCCTTTCCAACTCTTTCAGCTCGGACTTTTGAGACCCAAATTAATAATTTAATTAAAAACGACAAATTCATAAATTATATAGTCGAATCCATCACTAAAATAATAAGCAATAAAGATGTACCAATTAATACAATATTTATTAAAGAGGTTCTTAAAACAACTTTAAGTAATAAAACTTCTTCTTTGTCATGATGGATTATAATCATTTAAATATTGTACAATGGAATGCCCAAAGTCTAAACAGCAATAAACATATTTTCACCAATTTCCTCTACACACACAATATTCATATTGCAATTATACGTGAAACTTGGTTTAAGCTAGGTCAGCAATTTAATATAAAAATTTACAATATTGAAAGAAATGACTGTGGTAATGACCACAATGGAGTTGTAGTAATAATTCATAAAAGCATATATTACACTTCAGTTAGCACTCATTTTGACAACATTTGTGTAAAAATAACTGTTAATAAAAAAGATATTAGTATAGTCAGTTTCTATAGCCCTTCTAACTGTAATCCACCTTTTAGCAAAGATAATTTTGACAAATTGGTCAAGTCAATCCCCAGTCCATTCATATTTGCTGGTGACTTCAACGCCCATCACATTTCTTGGGGCTGTGCTTACGACTCTTCACGAGGCCGAGATGTTATGGATGTTATTGATGATAATAATTGGATTTTTCTTAACACTGGTGAACCAACAACAGTAGGCTCTATTTCTTGGCATCCTAATGCATTGGATCTAACATTTGTTTCTTCATCATTAGCACTCAACTGTGAATGGGTTCTTCATGGTTTTCCTTTGGGTAGTAGTTATCACATTCCTGTAATCATAAAGCTTGTGGTTACCAAAATTCAGGAACAAGACACAAATACAAACTGTTCTAGTGCTAAACATTTGCCTCTTTATCCAAACTATAAATTGGTGGATTGGCGGGTGTATGGCACTAGCGTAGAGAAGTCGTTAGATTCTTTCATCATAGATTATGATTGTCCTCTTAATTCATATGCTCAATTTTGTTCAATATTACGCACAGCAGCGACACATTCTATTCGTGACTACAGTAGCCCTAGCTCATCAGTGACACATTGTACCAGTCATTCCTTCTCTTCACCTAACAGATATCGTACCCCACTTCCTTGGTGGAATCAAATATGTTCTGATGCTGTATCACACTTTAAGGCTGCATACATCAGGTTTAAGAATAATCCAACAAAAGAAACATACTTGGAATTTAAGAGGTTAAGAGCTGTTAAAAACTCACTCTAAAAATAGAGCGCCAAAAAAGTTGGTTAGATCTTTGCGTGCGTTTCAATAGATGCACACCATTAGCTACAATTTGGAAATTTATGCGCAAATACAAGAAAACATACAGTGCTATAAACCCCGAAAATGACACCTGGGTGTCCAATTTCTTGAACAAATACACACCAGACTTAGTTATAGGGTCCTGGTGGAAAACTGCAGCCGGGAGAAGAAAAATCTCATCATGGGCTGCGATGCCAATGCTCACCATGTAACATGGGGAAGCACGGACTGCAATGACAGAGGGGAGCTCCTACTGGATTATCTGGTAAGTTCATCCCTACAAATTATAAATACAGGTAACGAACCAACGTTTGTAACGAAAACACGGGCGGAGGTCATAGACATCACGCTAGCAACAAACCAGGCCAGTAAACGCATAGTGGACTGGCACGTGCCGGACATAATCTCCAGTTCGGACCACAGGTACATATGTTTCAGTTACAGGACGATGTACAAACAGGCAAAAGTCAAAAGGAGGAACCCTAGGAACACCAATTGGCCGGCCTTCAAGAGCAATTTGAAAGCCGAGCTAGGGGACCCCAAAGAGAACTTAAGTTCGACACTGGACATCGAGATGGTAGCGGAACATGTTACAAAAGCCGTTGTCAACTCGTGGTCTGAAAACTGCCCTGAAAAAGAGATCGGTGTTAAACAATCACCTTGGTGGAACACCGAGCTGACGAAACTACGGAAGGCTACAAGGGCAGCTTTCAATCGTGCAAAGAAATCGAACAACTTCGAGGACTATGAGAGGAAACTCACTGAGTATAACAAGGCCATACGGAAGGCAAAAAGGAAGGCATGGAGGGAACACTGCGCAAACATAAGCAGCATCCCGGAGAGCATGCGTCTCACCAAGGCAATGGCAATAACAAGGTCTAACCATTTAACTACGATTAAGGACTGTAATGGTAGATATACGGAAACTGGGAGTGAAACACTAAGAGTGATGCTCAGGACACACTTTCTAGATTCAATGGCAATAACCGCACAAGCAAATGAAATAGGCTTTAGTGGTGAAAAGAAAAGAAGATGTATCACAAAAGCAGACAGGGTGACCGCCAAGAAAGTAGTAGAACATAACGGGGTTAAATGGGCAATAAATAGCTTTCAACCATTTAAAGCGCCAGGACCCACAAAAAACCCACACTTATCTATACTAATATATTAAAGCTGAAGAGTTTGTTTGTTTGGTTGAACGCGCTAATCTCTGGGACTACAGGTTCGATTTGCATATTTCTTTTGTGTTGAATAGTCCATTTATCGAGGAAGGCTATATAGCATCACTCTACGACCAATAGGTGCGGAACAGCAATGATAAATGTGGCTAAATCGGGGACAAAATATTCCTTTTGATAGCTTCCGTTGCGAATGCTGCGTAAACGATTAAAGTTACGCAAAAACTATGTATTACATAATTATTCGCCTTTAAAAGTTCTAAAATAAAGTCCGCGACAGCATATGCCTATCTTTTAAGGTTAACCTATTATAATCATTTTAATGTGAAAAAAATTGGTCTTAAAATGACAAGTGAAAAGATGGCCGATGATTTGCGATTTACGCATGCGCGACGTCGCGACTAGCCAGTAGCGAGCGAGCTCTGCGAAGTCAGCGCGTCTCCTTGGTAACTATTTATAATTAGACGGCCTCTGTGGCGCGGTGGGAGTGCATCTGACTGCTACGCAAGAGGTCGTGGGTTCGATTCCCACCCAGGATAAAACTTAGTGTGATGAGCACGATCACGGGCGTACCCAGGGGGGGGGGCAGAGGATGGCAGCTGACCCCCCTGGATTCGGTTCAGGTCCTCTACTTTTGTCGATAAAACTAAAAAAAATAACTTCTAGATGTTCTTAAAAGATAGATGCGAAAGGCGCAGGAGCCTGTGTTGTGGTGTGATTAGGGCCTACCGTCTACGTCCAGCAGTGGACTGCCATAGGCTGATTTGATTGATTCATGGTCGTTTACATAAAAAATTGTTAGCGGTATATGTTATTCTGCCACGAACACGTCCTACTGATTACTGATTACTTTTAGTTATGATATAATCCCCAAGGATGTTGTGTGTGATGTATGTACGACGTTTAACGCCGGGCGCCCCGGGTAACTCTTCGGAAAGATGTCCCAGATTCTGTGGCAGACTTGGCTACCACCGTGGCCACGCCTGGTTTGATACTATCCCACTTGCTTAGAGGTTGATTTGGGTGTTATTCCGCTTGTTGAATCAGGAGGCGTGCGTGAATTTCTCACGTCAAGATGTCGTCTTGAGCCTGTTTCTGTAAGGACAGCGGAAAGCCTGTTCCTCATACTTTTAAAAGCAAATTATTAAAGAAATTCTCTCATCAGTCTCGCTTTTATCCCCAATGCAGTGCGGTTTTCATCTTTGATAACGACTGCCATGTTACTGGCAACCGGGACCAACAGCTTAACATACCTTCCGAAGCACGAAAATGCTTGTAAATGGAAATACCACTAAGCGGTCACCCATCCGTAACCAGTCATGGCGACGGTTGCTTAACGCAGTGATCGTTTACATAACTCTGAGTTAGCGGGGCTACGAGCGCTTTATGCTCTTAGGAAAATCGGATTTGCCCCCCCTAGCCCAGATCCTGGGTACGCCCATGAGCACGATGGTTTATTCTGTCTGGGTGTTATTTATCTATGATATGTATGTATTTAGAAATATATAAGTATGTTTATCAGTTATTCTGGTTACCAAAGTACAAGCTCTGCTTAGTGTGGAATCAGATGGCGTTGTGTGAGTTGTCCCAACAATATAAAAAATATAATAATATAAACTATACTATACTAATGTGTTTACTATTAACTAAACTAATGTGTGTTGGATAGCGCATTTATCGTGGAAGTCTATAGGCTATATCATCACGCTACTACCCTGAAGAGCAGGGTAGTAATCAACAAATCGGGCTAATATTCATACACAATTGTAAAAGTAGATAATAAACGACGGGATTAAATGGGAGCGACGGGATAAAGGCGTGACTGATATAAGGCTATCTCATCACGCTACTACCCTGAGGAGCGGAGCTGTAATCAACAAATCAGACAAATATTCATACATTATTGTAAAAGTAATAAACGACGGGATTGAATGGGAGTGACGGGAATAAAGGCATGACTGATAAACTAACGGGAGTTCGAAGTTTGTCACGGGCGAAGCCGCGCGGGTCAGCTAGTGTAGGTTATGTAGGGCGTGTATAGCCTTTGGCTACACACCAGAATGCTGGAGACGTGCAAAAGTCATATTTTTGCCGAAACCAGGCAAAGCGGACTATGGAGATCCAAAATCGTACAGACCGATTAGTCTAACATCGTTTTTCCTCAAAACACTAGAAAAGCTAGTTAATAAGCACATTAGAGGGAAAGCACTGAAGAAATATCCTGCAATATCCTGAAATATATGCATAATCCAAACATCATGCAAAAAGAGCTGGATACAGTCGAGGGATGGTGTGGACAAAACCACCTATCAATTAACCCCAAAAAAAAAACGGTGATAGTAAATTTCACGAAGAGGCGAACCCTAACAGGAATGGAGACGCTAAGGCTATATGACGAAGAGCTTTGCTTGTCCACGGAAGCGAAGTATCTAGGAGTTATCCTAGATAATAAGCTAACATGGAATCGACATGTGGAAACAGCAACCACCAAAGCAATGAGAGTCTTTGGTATGTGCCGTTCCACTTACAGTAAGACATGAAGACTACAACCAAAAGTGGTTCAATGGATTTACACAATGATGGTGCGGCCACTAATAACATACGGGAGTATAGTATGCTGGCCCAAGACTAAACAGGAGAGCTGGAGGCAAACCCTGTACAAGCTACAGCGGGCCTTCAAAAGCACTCCTACGGCGGCGATGGAGATACTTCTAAACCTTACTCCGCTGCACATCAGAGTGGAGCTGGAGGCAAGGAAAGCCGTTCACAGGTTCGGAGCTGAAGGCCGAAGCCGGAACTACGGGCATATGGCGCTTGAAGCAACACAGGAGCAAGGGGTTATGACTATGAGTCTAGATAGAATACAGACGGTCTGTAACTTTAAAAAGAACTATAGTGTGCACATCCCCACGAGAGAGGAGTGGAAGTGTGGAATGCGGACACAGGACAGAAATGTCCAGATATGGTTCACGGACGGATCCAAGATGGAAACCGGCTCAGGTGCAGGGGTTCACAGCGACAACTGCAACATTAGTCAAAGCATGGGCAAGTATGCAACTGTCTTCCAGGTTGAGACCTATGCTATACTGACATGCGTTCTAGAAATGTTAGATAGACGGGTCACTGATGAGACAGTCTATATTATGAGTGACAGCCAAGCTACACTCAAGGCGCTCACATCATGTGAAGTGAAATCCGGATTGATATTGCAGTGCATTGAAAGCCTAAATAGGCTGGAAAGACGCAATACAATCCAATTGGTCTGGGTGCCAGGACATAAGGGCATCAAGGGTAATGAGAGGGCGGACGCCCTCGCAAGGAAGGGCTCGGAGGAAGGGTTCATTGGACCGGAGCCGTTCGTCGGACTCGATTATGGAGTAATAAGACGAATACTAAAGGAGGCAGCCACTAAGGCACATGAAAACCAGTGGCAGTCGATAACAGGTCTAAGACACGCAAAGATGTTTCTGGGAAGCATCAGAGAGGGATGGTCCAAGAAACTGTGGACACATACCAGGGAGCAGCTGCGAAGAATCACCGGAGCGCTCACGGGGCATTACGCAACGAGGCAGCACCTCCACAGGATGAGGCTCACGGAAGACCCGACGTGCAGGGCCTGTGAGGACGCTAGCGAAACCATGCACCACCTGCTGTGCGAATGTGTGGCACTTGGTGCAAGAAGAATAAGTCTTCTGGGTCAAGCATACCCGACTCCGGAAGATTACAGGCACATCCTCCTAGGGAACATGTTGAGGTTCATAGAGGCGCTGCATAGGCGCTGGGGGGATGGGTGATGCGATGGGATGTGGAACAATAGTTCCGGAAGGGATGCAGTGCCACGGTATTTACCAACCCCGGAAAAGATAAGATAATAAGATAGTTATACCCGACTCCAAACACTATACAAATGACACAAATCCCAGTAATAATTTATTAGTGAAACAATTTATAACAAGTGAGTTAAAATCTGCTATCTCTTCCCGAAAAGATACAACTTATGGTCTCGATGGTATGCCATATACATTGTTCAAAAACCTCAGCAACAAAAGTGTAAATGTATTTCTTGCTTCCCTCTCGCTCTTGTTGAGCAAGCGGGTCTGTGCGATCGCACCGTAATTTTAATTTTTTTCTTTGGTTAAATTTGTATTCCCAACTCGTGAATTGGTTTATGTGATATTTTAGTGATTGTGTTTCGGTAACACGTAAGTGAAACTTGGTTTTATTGTCGTTAATCGCGTAAATATTGCTATTTATCAATCGGTAAGTTTTTTTGGATATTCATTCTAAAGTGTGGGTATCAGTGAATTAAGTTGCGCCGATAATTTTATTGTTTACACTTTATTTAGACACTTGTTTTTTTATTTGTGCTGTAAAATTAGTGTTAAAAAATAATGCCCTTCCGAGATGAACCTCCCGATAGAGGGGGAGGTAAACGCGTATGTGCTACTATAAGGTCGCCACCGGCAAAGCGACTTTTTAGTGAATGTCTCCGGTTTTCCAAACACCCGAAGATGTAAACAAACGGGTACAATCAGTTAAATTGGTCAATAGTGACTTGTCGGAATACCATAATCAAGGCGAATATTGCACGTTAGTCGAGCAGGCAAACCATTTATATTGCTACAATAAATAATATAATCAACGATCAGGGATCGCGAAACACTTTGTCTAATAATACATCTATCATGGATTTAAACCAGCATTTGACCGGCATTATTTCTATTCTGGCATTAAAATCGTCATGCAACGAAACTAAGGTGGCAAATATGGCCAAAGAACTGCAAGCACTTAAATGTCAGCAACCAAAAATGTCATATGCGGATAAACTAAGGTTACGTTTGCCAGCTAAATCGGCCCCGGCCCCAGCAGCAGTGAAGGCTCTTCCAGCCCGACCCTGTGTGGTGGCTAACCCCGCGCCTGATCGTTCAACCGACTTCACATCGGCGTCCGCGACTAAACAGGCACTTATGAAAGCTATCAAGCCCAGTGACGATGGCTTCCAAATTGTAGGCATTAAAAAAATCCGCGAAATCGGGTGTAGTACTTCGTGTTGCGAGCGAAAGCCAACTCAAGAAGTTGGAGTCAGTGGACGCATTCAAATCGGCGGGCTTGCGCTTAGAAAAACCCAAGCGTCGTAAACCGCGAATCCTAGTTAAAGATGTTCTTGGGTCTATGGAAGACCGTGACTTTATTAGAGCCTTATATCGCCAAAACATTAAGGACGAATTAAAAATTAGCGAGGAGGACTTTATTAAGAATTCCAAAATAGTTCGTAGGCGTCGTTTAGCTAACGGTCGTTCGTGAGTGGGTTTGGAGCTGGAGCCAGAGATCCGGAATCATTTGGTGGCCACGAAGGATAAATTATTTATTGATTGGGCCACTTGTAGATTTATCGATGACCTCGATCGGTAGTGCGTTGTATGAACTGTCAACAATACGGTCATGTTCACAAATTTTGTACCAGATGTGCTAATTGCGGCGAGGAACATGATACACGAGCATGTCCACATTAAGACAGTCCTGATTTTAAACCCATCTGTATAACCTGCAAAAGGTTTAAAAAGCCCCATGACCACCGTTGCGGCTCTCGGGAGTGTCATACCTATAAGCATAGGCTGCAGCAGCTCATTCTGAGCACATACTACCTAAAAATCTAATTATAGGACAGCTTAATTTACACAACGATAGGGCAGCCACGGCGGAACTGGACCGCCTAGTAATAGAGAACAAATTAGACATTGTCCTCTTACAGGAACAATATCAGAGCGCCCACCTGCGTAACAGAGTGGTACAATTACATGCCAAGGCACGAGCTGGGATTTATGTTTCTAGTACAAATTTTACTGTAACATGTTTGAGCAACCTAATGACATCTCATTGTGCTGTTGCTGAGGTTACTTCCTCGGCCTATAGGGTGTTTGTTGTGAGCTACTACTTTCAATATTCACATCATATCGATCCTCACTTACACCATCTTCGTCACGTCCTGCAATCTCTTGCGGGTCAAAGAATAATCATAGGCGCTGATGTCAATGCCTCTTCTACATTATGGTATGGCAAACTACGTGTATTCGTACGTGTCGTCGTCGTGTAGGGACCGGCGCTGTGCCGTCGAAGAATTCATTGCAGAAATGAATTTATCTATACACAATTGTCCCAATGCACCACCTACTTTTTGCGGCCCTATGGGTGAGTCTTCCATTGACGTGACGCTTTCACGCGGCGACGTCTCGATATCCGAATGGCGTGTCCTCCCGGATGCGTCCTGTAGTGACCATCGTCTAATCGTTTACAAGCTCTTACCCGGTGATGCACGAGAGGCGCAAAGTACTACTTGTAATTTCAAATATAAAAGTAGGGGCGCAAACTGGGAGCTCTTTGGTTCTCTGTTTGCGGCTCACGCTAAAGATTTTGGTCGTGGTAACCTGTCTGTCGAAGACAGTGCTTCGTTAATGTCAGAAACTTTTACCTACTGTGCCGACGTGGCCATTGGTCGTGGATCTATTAACAACACTCGGAGATGCGATTGGTGGAGTGATCGTTTAGCTGAGCTTCGAAGGCGTTTCCGGAGAGATCGTAGAAAATTAAATTATTTTAAAAAGCATAAATTTAGTGCCGGTAAGGAATACAATAGCGCTTTACTTGTTCTTAGAAATGCCAGGTCCCATTACAGGGCGGCTGTTGAAAAATCAAAGGGTTATTTGCTACGTAAACTAGTGCATGGGCTGGAAGCTGAGGGTCCGTGGTCGCCTATATACCATGAGTTTAGGGCTAACCGTTCTGTTGATCTTGCCTATGTACGTAATATCAAAATTAACAACTCGCATAATATAGGTCTGAAGGAAACCGCGCATTACCTCTTGGATTCTCTTATACCCGACGACTGCTCGGAGAACGATAGTGATTATCACCGACAGATAAGACAGTGGGCTCTTGAGCCACCATACTCACCCCAGTCAGACCTACCAACTTCTGATGAGTTCCTCGAAATTGTCAGGTCGTTGTCCATCGGTAAGGCGTCGGGTGACGATAAAATATCTAACAAAATGATAAAGGCCTCCTTTTGCAAGCTGCCGGGTGAAGTAATATTAAATGTTTTTAACCGGTGTTTACGAGGGAGTGTTCCCCCGTATTTGGCGATGTGGCTATATTCGGATTATTCGTAAAAAAGGCGACAAGCCGCCAAATGACCCTAAGTCGTACCGACCGATCACTTTTAGAGCATCTCATAGTACCCCGGCTCCTGCCGGGCGGTGTTAAGTTTCACGAAAATCAATTTGGATTTACAGTAGGAAAATCTACTATTGACGCAGCGATATCAGTGTGAAACACTGTCACTTCATCGGTTTCTCAATATGTGCTGGCCATCTTCCTAGATATTTCCGGGGCTTTCGATAACGCTTGGTGGCCAATGCTATTAATGAAATTAAAGTCTCGCAGTTGCTATAGAAATATTTACTCTCTTATTTATTCATATTTTTCACAAGGTACAACAACTTTAAAATTAGGTCATTATTCTGCTACCAAAACGTTAACAATAGGCTGTCCTCAGGGGTCTGTGCTAGGCCCACACTTGTGGAACTTAGGATTTGATGACTTTTTCAGTTTACTATTACCGGAGGGCTGTTCAATGACGGGATACGCCGATGACGGTATGTTGCTCGTTCAGTCGAATACTCGTGCGGGACTCGAGAGCTTGGCCCACACGTGTTTGCGCGTCGTTGCGGAGTGGGGCGTACGAAACAGGTTCTTTTTTGCACCCAACAAAACATTTCAGTTGTTGAAAGTACCACCGCGCATTAAATTCAATAACGTTTACATTAAAAATAAAACTTCGGTTTGCTATTTAGGATTGATTTTAGAGAGAAATTTTGCATTCGTTGATCACATAAAAACTGTAGGTGAAAAGGCTAAAAATAGTTTTTACGCGTTGTCGAGAATATCTACTGCTACATGGGGACTTTCGTTCAAAACACTGAAGGTCTTTTACGGGGCCACTTATCTAGGCTGTATGTGTTACGGGGCGCCGGTATGGGCAGATTGAAGCAGACAGAAGCATTGGCAGACAGAAGGTTACTATTGGTGCTGCACGTTTAAAGTTACTGCAAAGTCAACCCCTTGCGTTGATATTTTTATGCAAGGCCTACAGGACGGTTAGCACGGAGGCTCTGCCGGTGATGGCAGGGGTCCTCCCGGTTGATCTCGAAATTCAGAGACGCGCGGCTTTATACTATTCGGCTAAGGATGGCATGGATGATAGATTTTTGTTAGAAAGAGATCGCCATAGAATTGCCAGACTGTATCGTGATAATGTACGTCAAGAACTTTTAGACGAATGGCAGCTGCGTTGGAACACTTCCATCAAAGGGCGCCACCTCTACCAGTTTTTCCCAGACGTTCGTGAACGCCTGGGAATGTCCTGGCTGGAGGTTGATCACTATGTTGCTCAATTTCTCACGGGACATGGTAAATTTAGGAGCAAATTACATTCGTTTAAGCTGGTTGAGTCACCGTTCTGTCAGTGTTCAACTGCTGACGCCAAATATGATCAGACCGCCCATCATATACTTTGGGAGTGTAGCATTTGGCAAAATGAGCGATATAATATGCTTAATTGTTTACAAGTAACGTCGGGAGTAGTTTACTATGCGGATCTCGTGGTATCGAGGGTAAATTTTTCGTGCTTTTAAACGTTTCTGCCATACATATTACTGGAATCAAACATAGCTCACATAGGACCCTTAATATACTATTACCGTGGTGCTTCCCTATTTCTATAGGATTTACACCTAGTTGCTTTCCAGGTCTCCCGCTTTGCAAAGGAGGGAAGAGGCATTACGTTCTTTTCTTACTTCTTCACATTATCTTCTGATTAATTTCGTTGCGGGTTCCAAGACATGCTAACTTCTCCTGGGACATCACCGAGATGGAGCTCGGTGTAACTTTTCTGGTGTTTTGGTCATTGCTGTAGATCCTGGTTTACAGGAGTCACAGTAACAAAAATTGTGCCAGTATTGAAACCTGATAAATCTAAATTATGTCCCGATTCTTACCGCCCCATAGCTCTTACTTCCTGTGGAGGTAAACTATTTGAACAGTTACTCAAACAAAGATTAGAGTTTTATGTTGAAAAAAATATGCTTTTACCCTCTAACCAATTTGGTTTTCGGCGAAATCGGTCAGCCAGGGAAAGTATATGTCAGTTACAACTTGATATATAGAGCTCAATACTGGAAAACAAAAACTTAGTTGGAGTGTTCTTTGATATTGCAGGGGCATTTAACAGCATTAATATAGACATCCTATGCCTTGAGTTATCACAAATAGGGACTCCTGGCAAGTTATTAAGTTGGATAAGAAGTTTCTTATCCGATCGTAATGTGTTTGTAAAGTTTAACAGACATCTTTATGGTCCCAGGACTTCGTTGAGAGGAGTCTGTCAGGGTGGTATTTTATCACCTTTGCTGTTTATTTTGTATATACGTAGGTTAAATTTAATTTTAGGTCCAAATGTTAAAAATCTGCAGTTTGCAGATGATCTTGTTGTATATGCATCAGGGAGTAATGTACATACATACATATTGTCACGCCTTTATCCCCGAAGGGGTAGGCAGAGGCATAGTAAATTTCACCGTATGCATTTTCGTCCCACGTAACAGGTGGTGAGCCCATTGCCGTGTTGAAACGGACAGGCGCAGGCTGTCGTGACCTGCTGTTGAAATTTTTCAAGCCGCCTATAAGGCCTTCAACCCGGCCCATTGACTGCCATTTTATTAGCAACCGGGACCAACGGCTTAACGTGCCTTCCGAAGCACGGAACTAGGGTGGGTCTAAAGGCCGACTAAAGTTAATAAAATGTGTCTATTTTAGATGTTAAATTTGGAAGAAATTTTGTACCCGTTGCCTTTAACAAAAAGTAACAAAAATGCTATTATGTGCTAGACACTAATTAGCACGACCAATTAAAGTCCTGGTAGAATCGGACTCTATAAAAAACATATAATTAGTAAAGCAAGTAGAGCATGCAATATATTAAAATCGTTGACCGGCTGTTACTGGGGTGCTGATCCCAAAATTTTATTATTGTTGTATAAATCTTTGGTTCGTAGTCACTTCGAATATGGTTTCTTTTGTTTTGCTGTAGATGCTAAGATTGTAAAAAGTTTAGATATTGTGCAAAATAAGTGTTTGCGTATAATAACTGGGGCATTCAGAAGTACTCCTGTAAATGCATTGCAGATTGAATGTAATATCCCACCATTAAGTATTCGATTTAATTATTTAAAAGAAAGGTTTATACTAAAACTTTATGCTGTCTCTGGTAATAGCCTGCTGGCAAATTTGATCAGTTCTACTCCTTTGTCAGCTTTAAAACCACTATATTTGCTACAAGGTTTACAAAATACAAATAATTTTCTTAAAAGCATAAACATTTATCAATCTCAATATACTCTATCTTGCTATCAAGGAACATTTGATAGGAAGTTCCCAGCTATTGATATACATTTAAAGCAAAAAGTTGACCTCCCAACCAAAGAGGATGTATATGCCATGTTGGCAGAGTGGTCTGATCACAAATTTATATATACTGATGGCTCTAAAAATGACAAAGCAATCTCTTTTGCTCTATATGAGCCTACTTCAAATATAGGAATTGGTCAAATGATGCATAAAGCTGCAAGTGTCTTCACAGCTGAAGCTGTTGCAATATTCAGTGCTATGAAACACATTGTTAACATACATGGTTCAGAACATAGTAAGTGGGTAGTGGTTAGTGATAGCCTGGGTGTTTTGAAAAATTTGGCAAACAATAGACTTCATGCTAGCACTAATTATGTAATTCATTTAATAAAACAGCTATGGGTTGAATTATTGGAAATGAATATTGTGGTACGTCTAGTCTGGGTGCCTTCTGTAATAATAATAATGGTTAATTAATGGCGATGAAGACTACTAGGTCCCTGTATATAAAATAAATGAATTGATATACAGCAAATGTAGTTTAAATTACCTCAACAGTACATCTAATCATGAAAGGAAAACTTACATTGTCTCATTATGGAGATTTGAACTAACAAACAAACAAAAGAATAACTCGGTTCAGGTGCCAGGAGGATAAGTCCTACAAACTTTTTGAAGTGAAAACTTCTTTAGCGGCGTTGGGTATAAAATCTTAAACTCGCGTCAGGACACGTGTCCTGATCGAAAAAGCGTAAGATTTTATCATCATCATCTTTACGTCGATCCCGGTCAATTTTTGAAGGAAAAACTTCTTTTAGCGCGGTACGCATATTTTTAGATGAGATAAAATCTCTGGACTCGCTACCATAATCATCATCATCATCTAACGTTGATTCCGGTCATCTACAGGTCTTATTAAATAATGCTGTGTAATCAATTAGGACTCTTTCAGTGTAGATTTATTTTTCATCATCATCATCTTTACGTCGATCCCGGTCAATTTTTGAAGGAAAAACTTCTTTTAGCGCGGTACGCAATTTTTTAGATGAGATAAATTTGGACTCGCTACTCCCCGTTACGATACGCAGCTATAGTGTGTGCATATATGCATGTACCAACGCGACTAGATAAATAAATTATTAATAAATTAAGTTTTTTAAGTGAAAACGCCTCTTAGCGTGGTACACATATTTTTAGAGGAGATAAAATCTCTGGATTTGCGACTATAATCATCATCATCATCTAATGTTGAACCCGGTCATCTACAGGTCTTATTAAATAATATTGTGTAATCAATTAAGACTCTTTCAGAGTAGAATTTTTTTTTCATCATCATCATTAACGTCCATCCCGGTCAATTTTTGAAGTGAATATTCTTTTAGCGCGGTACGCTTGTTTTTAGATGAGATAAAATCTCTGGACTCGCGACCATTATCATCATCATCATCTAACGTTGATTCCGGTCATCTACAGGTCTTATTAAATAATGCTGTGTAATCAATTAGGAGTCTTTCAGTGTAGATTTATTTTTCATCATCATCATCATCATTAACGTCGATCCCGGTCAATTTTTGAAGGAAAAACTTCTTTTAGCGCGGTACGCAATTTTTTAGATGAGATAAATCTCTGGACTCGCTACACCCCGTTACGATACGCAGCTATAGTGTGTGCATATATGCATGTACCAACGCGTCTAGATAAATAAATTATTAATAAATTGAGTTTTCACTTCTGTCGGCACTCCCGGAGTGGTTAGGTTTTTTTTTTTCTTTCTTCTTGGACTTTCTCGATTAGAGGATTTTGCCAAACTCATGTCAAAATAGTAAAGTTAAGGAATCAAAATTGCGAAAATAAGGAATTCAGAAACATAGGAAATGAAATTATTATGGATGGGACATGAAATTATTGTTTATTTTGTAAGTAAATAAAAATATAAATAGTTATATATGATATAGACTAAACGAATATTTTACATAATATTGTTAGAAGATATAAATAGATTTATAAATATCACTATTATTGGATGCTAGTAAAATAGGGACAGATGTAGGCAGTGGTGTAGAGTTAGAAATTAAGGAAGTAAATAATACGGAATGATTATACCTGGGACAGGAAAGTATTATGTGGTTCATGTCACCCACTTCCCCGCATTCACATGTATCAGATGGAATGATATTTAATTTTGCTAGGTGGGAAGGGGTACATACATGACCTAGTCTCATTCGTATTAAGGTATAAAACCAGGGTTTATTCGGAATGGTCGGCTGTATTAAGAAGTAAAGTTTCCCTGTAGCCTGAGAACTAAACGACCATAACTTTTCCCAGGACTGCTTTAAATATAAAGCTGGCAAAGCTGCCAGATCGTGGTAATAATATTTGTACAGATAGATGTCACCAGACTCCACGGCATCATTTGCAAGGCTGTCGGCTCTAACATTGCCTGGAATTCCAGAGTGGCTTGGTATCCAGGCAAACGAAACATTTAATTTGTATGAATAGCATTTATAAATAAATATTCTGATTTCAATTATTAGAGGAAAAACAATTTTACTAGTAAAGGGAAATTTCTGTAAAGCCTGAAGGGCACTTTTAGCGTCCGAGAAAATGACTGTATTTTGAAGTTTCATTATAAATACATATTCAATCGCTTTTAACAATCCTAAACATTCTCCTGTAAACACAGATGATTCTGGTGGTAATTTAACTTTTTGAATAATATTGAATTTAGAGTGGTAGACCCTTACACCGACATGTCCTGATGTTTGGGATTTGGAAGCGCTGTGTAGATATGGTTCCAATTATTCCAATTATATTTTATGGCATTAGTGAAGGAGTATGGTGCTAAAGGATCAGATTTAAGAATACCTAAATCAAGTCTAATGTCTAGCGGAATAAGTAAGGAGCAGAATAAAGGGGATAAAAGGGTAAATTATGAGATTGAGCTTCAATTGAAGTATATTTTTGGAAGCTTTTAATAAGACATGGGTGATTTTTATGAGTCCAATAATTAGAAGTCTCAACCAGATTCTGGAGTAAGCGGAGTTTATAACGTAAAGGGTGATTTGAGAACTGAAGACAACGCGATAAAAATTTATCTGACAAATATTGGCGACGTAAGTGCAATGGGGGTTCACATAATTCAACCTGTAATGCGTTGTTTGGCGAGGACCTCATTGCCCCCGCTATTATCTTTAATACTTTCGATTGAACACGATCAAGACGTTTTAAAGCAGTAGCATTGCTAGGTTCTAGCAAAAATGAGCCATAGTCAAGTTGACTTCGAATGATAGCATTGTAGAGCAATTTCAATGAGTAAGGGTGAGCACCCCACCAAACGCCTGAGAGACATCTTAGAATATTAAGAGATTGAACTTTTTTTGATTAGACAAAAATTTAACATTTTTGTACAATGTAATTACAATGAGCAATACCAGAAGTTTAGAGTCTAAGATAATGCCTAGGAATTTAACACTATCTTGTGTTTTAATTAATTTATCTTCATAATAGACGTACATAGGAGGGGGAAGGCGTGTCCTTGAAAATAGCATAACTGAACAGATTATCAGGGGAGATTTCCAGACCATTAGAATCCATCCAACCCTTAAGAAGTTTAAGGGAATTGGATAGACAAATGCAGGCTTGACTGATAGAATGGTGTGGATAATATAAAAGCAAATCATCTGCATATTGAAGGACTTTAACGTTTGAATCTAGAGAGGGTTCCAAATCATGGGCATAAATATTATACAAAATAGTACTTAAAACCGATCCTTGGGGAAGACCCTTCTGAGCCACCCGCGGACCGGTCGAAGATCCTTCTAGATGAATATGTCTTTCTGTTAATGATCTCATAATAAAATTTGTAAGAAGGATAGAAACATTTAGAGCAATCAATTACGTATACAGTATAGGCAAAATAACGTTGTCATATGCCGTTGCAATATCTAGAAAAGCAGCGACCACATGTTCATTGGTAGAAAATGCCATTTGACTAGGTGTTCAGTGACTTTTATCAAAACTGAAGAAAGAGCTATAGGGCGATATGATGAAGCTGAGGATGAACTTTTGCCAGGTTTGAGGATTGGTAACACTAACTGTGATTTCCATAAGGGAGGAATCTCACCTGTTATCATGATAGAATTTACAATATTGAGGTAATACGAAAGATATTCTTCAGGAGCATGTGTTATAAATGAGTATGGAATACCGTCCAAGCCAGTAGCAGAATCTTTTAAATTAGTTAGTACGCCTTTGAGTTCAGAAAGTGAGAAAGGAGCATTGAGATCAGAAAGATTATTAGAAATTTCAGTAAGGTAAGGAAGTAAAAGTTTATCCGGGACTGTTGGAGGGGTCAGTATTTGTAAAAAGTCATTTTGTAATGAGATAGGCATTGATGTTGGAGTAATTTCCTTGAAAGCTGATCTGAATCTTCTAATGTTTTGCCAAACCATATGAGGTTTGGTATCAGGAGAGATAGTTGAGCAAAATGATTGCTAACTTTCGAACTTATTCTTTTTAAATAGTTTGCGTGTTTCAGTAATAACACTTGTTAATGCTTCAAAGTTTTGAGTTAAAGAGAATTGGGAGTAAACTAATTCTGCTTATTTCCTTTTCTTAATCATTTGGGAGCATTCTTTATCCCACCATGGAGGAGATGGAATAAAACCTTTAGCTCCAGTTTTTATGGGAAACACCTCATTTGATGTTTCTATGAATGTTTGAGAAAGAACATCGGCACATTCAGATGTATTATCTTGTGTTATTACTGGAAGGCGTGATATTTTATCTATCAAATTGGTTTTAAAGGTGCTCCGCTCCAATCAGCATCTTTTAATCTATACTTAAGACGAGGGATTGAATGAGAGGAATATATAGTCTTAAAAATAGGGAAATGTAGAATTATTGGAAAATGATCACTACCATGGGTAGAGGTGAGACAGGTCTATGTAATCCTGGAAGCCAAATTAGATGATAAATCAGGAGCACTTTCTCCTGTATTAGGGTTATTGCGACGTGTACAAGAACCTGTATTGAGTAAACAAAGATTGTGAGTATTTAGTAAATCTATGACTACATTTCCAAAGCGGTTTCTAGAACTACCCCAAGACGGATGATGGCAATTAAAATCCCCAAGTATTATAAAAGGTTTAGGAAGATTAGAAAAAATGTTACTTACTTCACTGAGTATCGAAGAAGAAGGATGAGGTATATAAATTGAGACGAAACAAATATTATTTAAAACGGCAGCAATCACAGAAAAATCATTAGAGTGAGAAGCAATTGGTACATGTGAAAATGATAAATTACGTTTAATGAGTATGGCAACACCGCCATACCCATCAAAACGATCCTCTCTGAGACTGACATAACCAGATAACCTAAAAAGTAAATCTGGTTTAAGCCAAGTCTCCTGGAGGCTAATAATGTATGGATTATATTTATTAATTAAATAGATGAGTTCAAATTTTTTAGAAGGGGCGCTACAACAATTCCATTGCAGTATTGTTTGATCCATAATTAGTGGGCAATTGGGGGTGCGATATATCATTATTTTCAGAAGCGGCGTTGGACGGTTGGATGTATTTAGATTGTGAAAGTGTTTTCATTAAAGCTAAAATTAATTCCTTAATGGAGGGGTTGGACAACTCCTCGTTACCCAAAGGCTTAAGGGCACAGCCGTTAGAAGGTGATGGCATATCATAAATTGTTGTTAGAGATCTATGTGCATCAACATCAAAACCTCTAGAAGAAATAACTCTAGGCTTTGGCCTTAGAAACACTGTTTTTTTATGTGTGTGTGTGTGTTCCTGGGTTTGTACTGAAGGTTTAGGGAGATACGATTTCATTTGGGACTGAGAATTAGAAGAGAGTACAGCATCAGCATATGATATTCTGGAGATTGGTGCATGTTGCTTTGAGGCCTCTGCATAAGAAATGGAGCTTTTAGCCATTGTTTCTTTTGTCTTTGAAATTCCAGACACTTTTTGCTTGTTGCCATATGAAGACCTCTGCATAGAATACATTGGATATTTTCCTCCTCTACATTACAACTATCACCAGGATGGTCCTGCCCACATTTAAAGCATCTAGGACGAGACCGGCATTGGGTTTTGACATGGCCAAAACGACAGCAGTGGAAACATTGTATTGTTGGATATATATATAAACTAACTGGTAGTGCATTGTAGCACATATATACATGTTTAGGCAAAACCTGGCCATCAAAAGTGATTACAACAGACTCAGTTGGTTTTATTTCTGAAGTATTATTAATGAATATTCTCCTATTTACCCTTCTTACTTGCAGGATCTTTCCGCAGCCATATGGAAGGTTAATGTTATTGAGAATGTCATTCTCAGTCCACTCACTTGGGATACCCCTCACAAAACCCATACGTGTCACTGAAAATGTGGGGATGAATGTTTTATAGTTACTATTTACTAGTATAGGTGAACCTAAGAATAAATTGGCATCTTGGTAAGTTTTGAACTCAATGGATAGTCTGTTCCTCCCTATCCGTTTCAGACTTCCATCAATGATGTTATTAAAAGGATGTTTTTTTTAAACATTTACCAAAAGTTACAGGATGAAGCGATACATTGTCATCAGGAGACAGTAACTTTTTCTGAATATGATGTAAGGTGAAATATCAGACTGTATAAACAACAGCCTTGCAATGGGATGAGTAGAAGTCTGATGATTAGTATTTGTGTTGTCAGATGGAACTTTATTTTCAATTTTCTGTATGTCTGGTGTATCTGAGTTGCAATGGCAGTCATTATGATCGGTGAATTTATAATTTTTTCGCCTCCTTTTATTACAATGCCTACAGACACCTCGACGAATGGCAATTTTCTTTCGCTTGATGGCACCAACACTGATGGCAGAACAATCAGTATCCATACTGCCATCAGTGTTGATGGCATTATTACTAATGGTAACAGTATATCCAATATCAGGGGCTGTTCCCCCTGGATCCTCAGGATCACCCATAATAAATAAAATAAAAACTTACCCCATACTCGGAGCTATGGAGCACAGATATATATAAATATAGCAATATATTACACTATACTACAATATATTTACAAGTATTAAGTATATTTACGAACTACAGTTAGAATATTTACATAAAAAATGACCAATCCACAAAAAATTACAATTAATTAAAAAACCGCGACCGCCAAATCCAAAGATTCCCGCCCTTTTTTTCGTCCTACCAACTTTATGCACACGGATATCGGCGATAGAGATTGGGCTTTTAATCATAAGAGCAGGAATCAAAAATAATAGAATACATCTCTAGAAGAAAGTTTCTATATTCTTATAGGCGAATTGATTAAATATACATTTTATACGTTATCACTATTGGTATAACCTATTCAAGTGATTTAGTAAGTTAAAGATTAACTATTCACAGGGTTGAGGCGTAAAATTTAGAATCATGAGATCCAGCATAATGCCAGCTTATAAGTCAAAATATATATCGTAACATGATTCAAAACATGAACCAAATCATTGAGTTGTAAATCGCTGAGTCTAATCATGGAGTCATTACATGGGCCTAATCATTAAGTCGTGCATCATTACTAGATTAATCTACACAAAAATAATTTAAATTAGGTACCTGAAGCGTGGTTCCATTACCACGGGATTCGAAATCACATCTGCAGAACGCGACAGGTGCCGTCTCCACGAGAATTACGAGCCCGTAACCACAGGATTCAAAGAATTCACCATTTACGGTAAATTTTATCCAACAATAGAATTAATATAAAAAAGAAAAAAAGTGCTTTTTCAGCTGCAAAGAAAACAATTAATTCCATTAGATTCGGAAAAACAATTGGAGATTTGTTCGTGATTCGAATACATAAAGAGAACTTACCACTTTTTTAAAGAAAAACCAATAAATCTTGAAGAGCAGGCAAATATTCCATTAACGCCGCTCTAAGCATCGTAATAAGCTGTAAACAAGCGAATAATCTTTCGTCAAAATACTAAAGATCACCAAGGTTAAAAACGTGGTTTCAAAAATCCAAAGTTCTTACCGAAATACATAGTTATTTTGTTATAAACATTTATAAGAATTCACAGGCGTGAACTTCCGTATACAATTTATAAAAGATTACTTCTTTTTAGCGAAGTTTAAAAAATATATTTACAATCGACATCTTTTTGTCGTCGATGTAGATAGGCAAATGCTTGTACCGTCACCACAGACAAAAGACAATTTTTTCTTTTTTTTTCTTTGCAATTCTACCCTATCACTAAGGAATACAGCCTTACAGAAATCGCAATTTGTTTAAAATCGATGACACACATTCTGAACATTGCAATACAGTTGAAAATAAAGGGACCTGGTTTGCTACGCTGAATGTTAAAATAAACTCTTCACCTTGGCTCTGCATGAGTCGTACTTTTGTTAATAGGAAATTTTACTCAACTATCTGTCGTCTGCGTTTCGGTCATTGTCACTTAAATTATCATCTACATAGACTTAACATGGCCAACTCACCTTATTGTGATTACTGTCGATCTGGGAAAGTTCAGTCATTGCAGCATCTATTCTTCGAGTGTTCGTCTTTTAGCATTCAGCGCCTTGTGCTGTCAGGCGAACTGCTAGACATCTATAAAAACCTGAGCGGGTCCCGCAATGCTTACAGGAGTTACTAATGAACCCCACGACATATGTATCTTTGTATAAATTTGTTTTAGAAACTGTTAGTATATTTAGTTTTAAGGCCCATTATATGAATGTAAATATGTACGTTAATCTGTTCAAGATAAAATACTTTATGTTTCAAAGCTACGATTACGATGTAAACATTGACGACACTGCTGTCAGTCAGCTGAGGCTGACGTCAACCAAGGACATTGATGTTTTAGAAACTGTTTTTGATTTTTAGTTTTAAGGCCCATTATATGAATGTAAATATGTACGTTAATCTGTTCAAGATAAAATACTTTATGTTTCAAAGCTACGATTACTATGTAAACATTGACGACACTGACAGTCAGCTGAGGCTGACGTCAACCAAGGACATTGACCTCTCTCAAACTCAATGAGGAAAATTAAGTATCTCCGAAATTCAATACTAGCCTTCCTAGTGAATGTGGATTATTATTTATTACAAACACGAATGACATTATAAAAATTCACGAAACTAAAGGGTAAAATACTAACTAAAGACAAGGCGGTATGGTCGAAAGACGTCTGCCCGTAATCAGGTGAATTAAAAAAAAAATATTTATTGCTTGTTGTGATGCCGGTGTGTCGGTCTCGGGTGAATTAAAAAAAAAAATATTTATTGCTTGTTGTGATGCCGGTGTGTTGGTCGAGTGATGCGTGCTCAATTCGAAGTCAAAAGCTCAAAAGTTTGAAACCTAATATTTTACCGTATTACCGTTTAAAATTTTTCTAATTTATATTCAGTGAAATCTGTTTCACTTTCATTGTAGTTGTTTAGTTCGTGAACACCTTTGTTTTGGTTAAAAAATAGGTTGTGGTTGTAAGATAAAAAAAGAGTCACTTGAAAATTCGGTGAGTATCTACAAAACTCAGCTGTATCATATCTTATCGTGTAGATCAAAATAGTGCGAATGCTGTGAACTCATGGTCAATTTTGTCGCGGACGACTTAGAACCAAGACCAGTAAATCACTCTCATTTAATAAGTTAATAATAATAATCTTTATTGTTCTCAAAGTATACAATTTGTAGCAAAATGATGTTTAAAATATCTCTTCTCTGTTCTGTTTGATTTCGGATACACAAAATATTTACTAGATCCTCATAACTAATTAATAGAGTACCTCATGAGACTCTTCAACCCAAGCAACTTGAGTTAAAATTTTGTGGGCCGTATTACAGAATGTTTCTCAATACTCAAGAAACACTTAAGGCTAGTTATCGCCTACTACTCTCAAATGTTTCTTGAGTATTAATATTAGCCAAATCTTAACTCAAATTGACCCAAGTAGAGTCTAAGGGCCGTATTCCAGAACGTTTGTCAATACTCAAGAAACACTTGAAAGTAGATTTTATAAGGCAAAATCTAGTCTCAAGCATTGTGTATTAAGAAACGTTCTGGAATATGGACCTAAATATTTAACAAAGCAACTAATTTACACTGTCGAAACGTTTTCGAAAACGATATGCTTGAATTTTCTAACATTTGGACAACAATATGTTTAGTGAATGAAACAAAAGTCAAAAAATTTGCCACTATAGATCCTAATGAAACTTCTACATTTTATACTGTTTCCTTAGCTCCTACGCTTTTGCTATTTGGGTTTTTTTATAACCAACTAATAACTAACTATCTTCACACTATAGCTAGAGAGGACAGATCGCAAGGTTTTGCGATCCATACATACTTTTTTCGCTTCTTGCAGCTTCATTAATAGCTTTTTCAGATTCCTCACCCATTCTTTGGACGTGTCCAAACCAACAGAGCCCTCTTCCAGTTTAACACTGACCCTTTATTCAAACCTGTCATATTGCGTATCACTTTGTTATATTAGGTTGGCCTATGTTACTTTAAAAGGTAAGTCTAGTATTTTAAATTCAACTTTTTTTAAGGTTAAAAGAGTGAAATACAATAGCCTAACTAGAACCCATATGATAACTGGTTGTAATAATAATATTTCAATTGTCTTATTATGGGGACATTACACAACTAACAAACAAACAAAAGTTTTAACTCGGTTCATGCGCCAGGAGGATAAGTCTTACCAACTTTATGCACACGGATATCGGCGATAGAGATTGAGTTTCTAATCATAAGAGTAGGAACCAAAAATAAAAGAATACATCTCTAGAAGAAAGTTTCTATATTTTTATAGGCGAATTGATTGAATATACATTATATACGTTATCACTATTGGTATAACCTATTCTAGTGATTTAGTAAGCTAAAGATTAACTATTCACAGGGTTGAGTTGAGTTGAATAGTGAGATCCAGCATAATACCAGCTCATGAGTCAAAATATATATCATAACATGATTCAAAACATGAGCCAAATCATTGAGGCGTAAATCGTTGAGTCTAATCATTGAGTCATTACATGGGCCTGATCATTGAGTCGTGCATCATTACTAGATTAATCTACACAAAAACTATTCAAACTAGGTACCTGAAGGTGTGGTTACATTACCACGGGATTCGAAATCACACCTGCAGACCGCGACAGGTGCTGTCTCCGCGGGAATGACGAGCCCGTAACCACATGGTCAGCATTTATTGCAAATTTCATCCAAGAATAAAGTTAATATAAAAAAAAGTGCTTTTCCAGCTGCAAAGAAAAGTATTACTTCCATTAGATTTGCAAAAACAATTTGAGATTTGTTCGTGATTTGAACACAAAGAGAACGTACCACTTTTTCAAAGAAAAACCAATAAATCTTGGAGAGCAGGCAAATATTCCATTAACGCCGCTCCAAGCTTCGTAATAAGCTGTAAACAAACGAATAATCTTTCGTCAAAATACTAAAGATCACCAAGGTTAGAAACGTGGTTCCAAAAATCCAAAGTTCTTACTTCTTAAAGACAAGGCGGTATGGTCGAAAGACGTCTGCCCGTAATCAGGTGAATTAAAAAAAAAAATATTTATTGCTTGTTGTGATGCCGGTGTGTCGGTCTCGGGTGAATTAAAAAAAATATATATTTATTGCTTGTTGTGATGCCGGTGTGTCGGTCGAGTGATGCGTGCTCAATTCGAAGTCAAAAGCTCAAAAGTTAGAAACCTAATATTTTACCATATTACCGTTTACAATTTTTCTAATTTATATTCAGTGAAATCTGTTACACTTTCATTGTAGTTGTTTAGTTCGTGAACACCTTTGTTTGTAGAAGAAAGTTTCTATATTTTTATAGGCGAATTGATTGAATATACATTATATACATTATCACTATTGGTATAACCTATTCTAGTGATTTAGTAAGCTAAAGATTCACTATTCACAGGGTTGAGGCGTTAAATTTAGAATAGTGAGATCCAGTATAATACCAGCTCATGAGTCAAAGTATATATCATAACATGATTCAAAACATGAGCCAAATCATTGAGGCGTAAATCGTTGAGTCTAATCATTGAGTCATTACATGGGCCTGATCATTGAGTCGTGCATCATTACTAGATTAATCTACACAAAAACTATTCAAACTAGGTACCTGAAGGTGTGGTTACATTACCACGGGATTCGAAATGACATCTGCAGACCGCGACAGGTGCTGTCTCCACGAGAATGACGAGCCCGTAACCACATGGTCAGCATTTATGGCAAATTTCATCCAAGAATAAAGTTAATATAAAAAAAGTGCTTTTCCAGCTGCAAAGAAAAGAATTAGTTCCATTAGATTTGCAAAAACAATTGGAGATTTGTTCGTGATTTGAACACATAAAGAGAACTTACCACTTTTTCAAAGAAAAACCAATAAATCTTGGAGAGCAGGCAAATATTCCATTAACGCCGCTCCAAGCTTCGTAATAAGCTGTAAACAAACGAATAATCTTTCGTCAAAATACTAAAGATCACCAAGGTTAGAAACGTGGTTCCAAAAATCCAAAGTTCTTACCGAAATACATAGTTATTTTGGTATAACCATTTATAAGAATTCACAGGCGTGAACTTCCATATACAATTTATAAAAGATTACTTCTTTTTAGCGAAGTTTAAAAAATATATTTACAATCGACATCTTTTTGACGTCAATGTAGCTAGACGAATGCTTGTTCCGTCACCGCAGACAAAAGACATTTTTTTATTTTTTTTTTATTTCCAAGTCTACCCTATGGCATGGAAACTAAGGCAGGCATACAGCCTTCTTAATCCTTAAGCCTTCTAAAGCCTCAGTAGATTTAATAGATTGCGGTCTAGTTGCGAGACACTTGCTTGGTAATTTAGACGTTTTGTATTCTGAAAGAGGACGACACAAGTGTTAATCTTTGTTAGTATCCATACATGGATGAAATGAGGATATTACCAGTGCCAGTGGTCATATAACGGAGTTACTATTCTGGGGCATTCAAAAAAAATGTGCTCAAGAGTACCTTCGTCCAGACCGCATTCGCATAGGGAATGATCCCGCACCCGAATTTTGGCCAAGAATACCGGGGTGCATACAAAACCGAGGCGAAGTCGAATAATAACAGAGGTAGCGTTTTTATTTATCTTTTTGTGGCTGAAGAACCATGGTTTTGAGGGGATAGTGGGTTGGATGGCCCCGTAAAGTTTTCCAGTGATTAAACGAGTGGATTGCCACAAATCATCCCATGTTTTAATTAGTAATGGTTTAGCTAAGGCATGAACATACTAGGAAAGGTGTAGTTATATATAGTGGAACCTGATTGAGCAGCAACCTTTGCACAAGAGTCCGCTGTTTCATTACCTGATATGCCAACATGACTGGGAATCCAAGCTAGCACTACCTCAATACCAGACAGGTAACATCTGAGTAATGTCGCTTTTATTTTGAGAGTGATTGGGAAGTTACTGCGTGATGGAAAGGGGTTTTCAGTAGGTCTAATAAGCAACTCATGGAGTCAGAGAGGATGAGAACTCTGTTTAATTTATGAGATTCTACATAGGATACTGCTTCTAAGAGGGCAATGGATTCACCGGTAAAGATTGAATTGAGGGAGGGACGTTTAAAATTAAGGATGATTCTAAATTTTGGTATCCAGACGGCTGATCCGACAGGGAAAGCTAATGATAATTTTGATGCATCAGTATATATAGTTATCCATTCTGTCTAGTCTTTGTCCAGGATATTAAGAAATTTTTCATTAGCTTCTAGGCAATGTTTGCTTATTCCAAAGTCCAGAATTACTGTTGGTTTAAATAACAGGGCTTGGAAGTCTGTGTTGAAAAGTGGGTTAAGGAGGGACTGAGTAACAGGTACAGGGAGGTTATTAAATTTCGCGAGAGAGTTCGAAAGAAGAGGAAGAGTTTTATGCCGCCAGTATGTTGAGGTGGGAATGAGATGAAACAGCTGATTCAAAATAGTGAGAAGTGGGTGAGAGCTAAGTTGGATAATATTGAAAAAGAATCTATCAGCTAGGAATTGTCTTCGTAGGTGAAAAGGAGGTTCAGAACACTACTTGAAGTGCATTAATGGGGGAACATTTCATGGCACCCGTTTTGATCCGCAGGCACTTAGACTGAATCTTGTCTAGTATAATAAGAGCAATTTTGTTGCAAGGTTCGAGAAGAAAGGCCCCATAATCAAGGTGGCTGCGGACTATAGCATTGTATAGAAGTTTTTGGCAGAAGGGGTGTGAACCCCATCGTACTCCAGACAGACATCGCAACACATTAACGCCTCTCTCACTCTTCTTTATGACGTGATTTAAGTCAGAGATCCCAGTTAGCCTGGAATCGAGGATTAAACCTAAAAATTTGACTTCAACATTTGGGATCAACTCATTTGCAACAGAGAGGGATATATCAGGTACCAAACGCTTGCGTGTAAAGATTACCGCAGAGCATTTGGGGACTGAGATGGAGAGGTTGTGGCCTAAAAGCCAATTATTTAGGTAATATAGGGCAGAGTTAAGACGGGAGGAGGCATCGGAGAAGGAGGAAGAGGAACTGTACAGAGCAATGTCATCTGCATACTGAAGGATTTTGCAGAATGAATTGACTGTTAGGTCTAGGGCGGAAGTATAGATGTTGTAGAGGATTGGACTAAGTACTGATCCTTGGGGAAAGCCCTTCCATACGACATGAGGAGGGAGGAGGTTGTTTTGGTACCTAATGGAGATGGTACGACACATGAGCATATTGAATATGGTATGTAACAGCCTCGCTGGGATACTCAGCTGGAGCATTTTCTGCCTGAGTAGAGGAAGATGGACATTATCATAGGCGTATTTTTAGATATTTCCGCCGCCTATGATAATGTTATCATAGGCGGCGGAAATATCTAAAAATACTCCTATAACATGCTCATTGCGGGAAAAGGCCAGCCTAATTTCAGATGTTAAGATGCTGAGACTATCCAGAGTGTCTGCTCCCTTTTTGAAACCATATTGGGTGTTGGCTAGCATTTGTCTAGATTCCAGGAACCACTCAAGTCTGTTTTTTATAAGTATTTCCATAATTTTGGCTACGACTGAGGATAGGGCTATTGGACGGTATGAGGAGGTTTTTTCGGGTCTTTGCCGGGTTTGAGGATTGGGATTACTATTTGGTTTTTCCAGGATTCAGGGATGTCTCCAGAATACAAAATTGAGTTTAGGATATTGAGAAGGAAAGTTTTACTAGTGATAGAAGATTTGCAGATAAAGGGATACCATCAATCCCAGGGGAGGAGTCATGGAGAGGATCGAGAGCACAAGATAGTTCAGTATAGGAAAAGGGGTTGTTCATGGCATCTTCAGAGGCATTTATATTGGGAGGGTTGAGTAGGGGAAAGCAGTCATATTCAGGGACATAAGGAGGGGCTAGGTTAGAGAGGAAGTCGGGAGGAATGAATAAGGATCATTACTTGTAGCATCGGGTTCTACAAAGGGACAAGGATTCACAGAATTTCTGCCAACCTAATGTTTTCTTTTTTGAAAGTAGCAGCAGAAGTTTTCTTATAGTTAATGTAGTCATCCATAGATAGGGAAGCTGCAAATTTATTTTCAGCTGCCTTACGTCTCCTGACGCTCTCAAAGCGTCAGCTGCCTTACGTCTCCTGACGCTCTCAAAGCATTCTGAATCCCACCAGGGGGAGGGAAGGAGTTAATAAACGAGAAGTTGTTTTTAGAGGAAAAGAGGAGTCAGCGGCAGATTTGACCGCTGAAATATAGAAGTCATATACGGAAATAGTGTTTTGAGAATGAACTAGTAAAGCAGCTAATTTTATGTCCAATTGGGTGGCATATTCCTCCCATTTAGTTTCTACAAGGCGGTATCTTAGAAGGGGTTCAAATGATTTGGGAGGGGGAATGGGTGATGGAGACTGAAAGTAAGTGATATTGATGGGAAAGTGATCAGTGCCATAACAGTTTGCAAGAGGAGTCCACGAAAGAAGGGAAGTTAGAGAAGAAGAGGAAAGGGTGAGATCTGGAACACTATTATTTTCAGCTGGTGACACTCTGCGGGTTGCAGAGCCATCATTCAAAATACATAAATTCAGATCATCATCAAGTAGAGATAGAGCTACTGAGTCAATAAAATGGCAGCCCCAAAGAGTGTGGTGGCAATTAAAATCACCTAACACAATTATAGGATGTAGAAGTAAGGAAAAAATAGATTTTAGTTCAGTGATGATGCTAAGATTAGGGTGAGCAATATAGAGAGAAATAAAGGATATATTGTAGGCTCTAATGGCCACAATATTAAGACCAGGATTGTGAACGGGTAATTAAATTTGAGAGAAGGTTATACTTCTGTTAACTAACAGAGCACAACCGCCCCAGCCAGTGTCTTCCACTCTGTCATCCCGGAAACATGCAAAATTAGAAATTCTAAATGTGTGTTCAGACTTTAAAAAGGTCTCTGAGATGGCACAGAAATGGCGTCGAATACTTCTACAATTCCATTGTAGGATCTGGAGAGCCATGAGAAATATTATTTTTAGAAATGACTTTTAATAGTTGTTCCACCAGAACAGAGACGTTCGTGCGGTAGGGCATCAGACATTTTAGATAGAATGTTGATTAAGGAGCATAAAAGGAGTTCAACAAGATTATCATTGGGTGTTACAAGAGGAGTAGTTTCAATAGGGGGAGAGAGGCAATGGCCATTAGGCAGAGATGATGTTGGGGTATATACGATGTTATTGTGGGCTTGGATATCATAAGTTTTACCAGGCACAGGTTTAGAACGAGGAGGAAGATAGACTGTCTTTTTATAGGATACAGGAGAAGTAGAATCAGTGAGCTGGGAATCAGAGAGGGTGAAGGCAGATAATTGAGATTCGGGTATTTGAGAGTGAGGGGAAACAGGCAATTGAGATTGGGGTATTTGAGAGTAAGAAAGGGATGCATTGGGTCTAGAAGCAGCTTCTGAATATAGTATTCTATAGCGTTGTGGGAACCTAGCTGAGCCTTGAGTGTAGCTGATGTTTTCTTGAGCCATAACTAGTTTAATAGATTTTTGTCTGTTGTGTTCAGGGCATTTAAAATCTGTTGCAGGGTGGTTACCCCTGCACAGCACACAAGTCACTTCTGTTTCTGGTACAGAGCAGGTGTCCCCTGGGTGAGGTTGAGTGCATTTGTAGCATTGTGGTTTTGACCTACATTGCTTTGCAAAATGGCCACAGCGGCAACTGTTGCGACATTGGATTGTAGGTAGTTGGTATAGAGAAACTGGGAGAGAAGCGTTAAAACAATACATTTTCTCGGGTAGTGAGTGTCCTAAAAATGTCAAAACAACAGAATTGGAGGGAATCCATATAGTTGTATTTTCTTTTTTAGATTTTACATTAAGGCGTCTTGCCCGAACTACATCTCCACAGTTATTTGGGATAGAAATACCCTCGACTAGTTCTTCGAGTGACCAGTCTGTGGGAATGTCTCTTACTACTCCCATTCGGAAAAGTTGAAAGCTGGGGATCTTTGCTATATAATTATTTTCTTTAAGCACATCTAAATTCACAAAATTGTTGGCAGTTTCGGCTGAATTAAAGGTAACGCTCATTTTGTTTCGGCCAATATTGTCGATGCTACCCTCTTTTATGTCACCTATTTTGTTTTTGTAAAGAAATTAGGCAAACTTTAAGGATTTTATAGAAAGACCAGACTTTGGGGTTGGTTCAATCCTAGATACATACACGGAAAATGGGCCATTATCTAAAGATGAATAAAACTGTTTGGAGTCAGAATCATAACCGGGTTTAATATAAATCGATTGAATGGATTCTGCTGGGGACCGAGTCTTTTTCCCTTCGGCATCCTTGGCCGGCTCAGAGACTGCAGGTCTTTTTAAACCTTTAAGTGGTTTGTCGGGAGGCAGATCACCGCCTCCATCAGGGGGTTTGTCCACGTTAATTTCTTACGAAATGAGCGTGGTTTACTTTGGGTAACTAACCTATAGAGCTAATCCACCACCAAAACAAACACAGACACTTATTTTCAGGGCACAAATATCGTAAATAATAAAAAACTTGAAGAAGACCACAATAACTCACAACTCTCAACCAAGCGCAGGACGAGAATCGCATACAGCCTTATAGAAATCGCAATTTGTTTAAAATCGATGACACACGGAGCGAAAGAGTCAACAATCTACTCACCTCTCTCTCTAAATCTCAAGACTAACAATGACATTCCAATGTGACGTTTTACAACGTTACATCACACTCCAACCAGCAATAAAAGAAAGGAACTTTCTTTTTCAAACAATAAAGCTCTAAGAAAGAAATGGAAATAATTCCAATAAAGGAAAACCAAAATCCCAAAAACAAAATTCTATAACAAGAATAAATAACCAACTAACCAAAAATATAGTTCCAATAAAAATCTATAACACAAACCAGAACATTCACATTCCACAAGTTCAGAAAAACATCTGACTCTACCAACACTAAACTAAATATGAAAGTACGGTTGAGCACCATAGCCACCGACTCTATCATCCAACTCTTTACAAATAAGAATATCAAAATTGATACAACAAAAAAACTTAAAGTAAAAGCATTGATGATGAAAAAAAATAGTGAAAGTACCAAAGAATAACAAATCCAACCAAGTTCTCAAACCAGGAGTTCAGTTAAGCTATCTAGCCACTGACTCTTTCATCCAATCTTATCCTTATATATACTGAAGATGCGGTTGAGCCCTATCGCCACCAACTTCTTTCACTTACAATCCCATATAAAAATCAAAATATTAGCAAACAAAATGAGCGCTGTAACCTGTAATCATTACAAAGTCAAACAGCAACTGTACAAAGTGTTGTGACAAACGAACAACTTCAATATCAAACAGCATCACCAACGTGGCTGTGACAAACAAAGACACAAAGTCAAACAGTAACTGCACATAGTACTGTGACAAGTAAAATATTCCAACAAAAAATATTGTGGAAAAATACACCAAGCAGATGTGATCGGCTCAACACCACCGAACTCCCGAGCACAAACGCTGTAACAAAACCAAACAGATGTGATCGGCTCAACACCACCGAACTTCCGAATACAAATGCTGTAACAAAACCAAACAGATGTGATCGGTTCAACACCACCGAACTTCCGAACACAAATGCTGTAACAAAACAATATGACATATGTGACCGGCACAACCCTACCGACTTTCCGAACACAAATGCATATATAAAGATGTGATCCTATAGTCAAAAGAGACAGATATCAGCATCAAAAGGTATTTCAAAAGTCGTATCTGGGTAACTTTGAATTACTTAACAAACAAACAAATTATTCCCAATATGCGTGGGTCAGCCCTACGACTTGGCCTCGGGATCAGAAGAACTGAGATACAGCTACTTCCACTAGCCCAGAAACGCAATATCAAAACTATTCTTAAGGATTCATCATCCCAATACAAGAATACAATATGTACAAAATAAAATTTAAGAGTAATAACCTAAACATACAAACAAAACTAGGAAAATTTCCTACAAAACAGAACAATATCATTCCATAATATAAGTGGAATAATAATGTTTTAATAACCAATAAAGGTTCCAGCAAACAAACAAAAAGATGAGATCTTTCGATGTGTATGACAGTTATTTGTGTGAAAAAGTTAGTGTTATTTACCAAAAGGCTAATTTTGATAATTATAAAAGGTAAATTGATAAATTTTTAATCAATTTGTTACATCCTTAAGTTCTATTTTTTAAAGATTCAGAACTTGATTCTAATAAAAAATTGTGAAGTAACCTAACATACATCCTCTTTCAAAACTACCGTTCCCTTCCATACATCAAACTAACATGGTAGAATCTTCCCAAACCAATACCAAAACCAAGACCAAAACCAAGACCGAAGTCTGTAATATTCAAAACAAAATAATTTAATATTTAATTATATCCTTAACATGGTAGCGACCTGTGGTACCTTTATTCAGGTCCTCCAGTAGGTAAACATTAGGTGAAACTTTAGAAACTACTTTACACTTAACGAACTTAGGTGCAAGTTTAGCAGAAAAATATGCTGGAGCATTAGACTGCACAAAGCTTCTTCTCCACTCAATATCATCAACACCAAAAGAAATGATTCGCCTCCCTACATTATAATAAATAGCATTTCGCTTATACACTTTCAACAAACAAGATTGTACTTTAACAAAGATTTCACTAAGTGAATTGAGTGAAGTTGCAAAAGAACTTCTATCTCCTACCTCTAGTTGATCTAAATTATCAATAGAGGTACTAACACGGTGCAAAGATGCATCAAAAATAAGTTCTCTACCGAACATTTAAAAGTTAGGAGTAAAATCTGTAGCAAGATTCACACTATTGTTCAAAGCTAGTTGAACATGAGATAAAATCTTCGACCACAATCTATGATCATCTTTAACACAACATGCTATACATGTCTCAATGGTTTTATTATATCTTTCAACTGGATTATTTTGAGGAGTATACAAGCAATTATAAAATATTTTATTTATATTATAACCATTAAGAAACGTAACAAACTGTCTAGCAGTAAATTGAGTTCCATTATCACAAACAAATATTTTTGGAGTTCCATACTTGAGGAAAATCACCTTCTCAAGAAGTTTACAAATTACATTAGTAGTAGCATTTATCATTGGGAATAACCCACAGTATTTAGTAAAAACATCTACAACAGAAAGTATATATCGATGACCAGAATAAGTTCTATTATTTATAAGAAATTCTAAGTAAGGTCTAGTATCTCTACTTTCAACAAACAAAATAGGAGCAGAATTTATATTTATAAAATAAACTTTTAAATAATTTAGCCAATGACTGCGTTCTCTTTCATTAGTTGCAGCATCAGGAGCATAACTAAATTTCTTTAACATCGAGTCACTATCAGTTCTTACACAAACCTGTGCTCGATGGGACCTAATCAGTTTTTTGAACTGTTATCATTATTACTCCTCCTTATCATCAAGCACTAATCTTCCGTTGTAATAACTGCACGCTCTTGTCCATAGTTGAAAAGTAAAAGATCAAAGAAATTCAAAAGCTAAAACAATTAATTGCCAAAATATCCAAAGGCAACCGAGACCGAATGGTAAGATGATAGTAATAGTCAGCAGTCAGCCATTATCATTCAAAAGCCAAAACAAATTCAAAGAAATCACTGAAAACTCAATTAAATCAATCACTGCTATAGTTAAGCACAACCAGGCCTTGACGCTCAGATGATGATTGTCAAAAAGCAAAATATTATCATCCAAACAAGTTTCAAAAGCTTCGAACACTCCGCTGTAAAGTTACACAAGTGTGATTGGAAAGATAATTTTAATTTTAATGGTTAAGTTCTATTTATATTAATATAACCTATTAATAGGCTGTAAAGCAATATGCTGTAAAAATATTAAACCATTAATGATGCATAGCTCGTACAAATAGTAAGGCTATATAATTAAATTTGTCACAAAATGCATTAATATGTAAACACAAATTATCATTTAAAACATTGTTATGTTATTTATAACAATGCACTCATATTTTTATATCATAAAAAGCAAATAATAGTTATGAAAGTCACATCAATATGTAGATACAACTAATATACAAACTAATTACTTTGTATTATTAAAAGTTAAGTTATAGGTTATTTTCAAGAAATCATAATTACTTCAGTTTAAGATTACTCCAGTTTTAGATATAGGAAATACTGTTCTACTGGTATATATATACCAGTAGAACAGTATTTCTTCATTTGTTGAGAATGTTTCAATAACAAAATAGTTTAATATACTCTAAGCAAAATATACAAATATATATTTCAGAGCAAAACAATGTAACAATAACAATACCACTATAAGATGCACGACTCACTCTCTACAAGCAAATGTATATTCAAATCAATCCTTCAAGTCTCTGTTCACACGCGCCAATTGTAATAATAATAATATTTCAATTGTCTTATTATGGGGACATGAACTAACAAACAAACAAAAGTTATAACTCGGTTCAGGCGCCAGGAGGATAAGTCCTACCAACTTTATGCTCACGGATATCGTCGATAGAGATTGAGTTTCTAATCATAAGAGCAGGAACCAAAAATAATAGAATACATCTCTAGAAGAAAGTTTCTATATTTTTATAGGCGAATTGATTGAATATACGTTATATACGTTATCACTATTGGTATAACCTATTCTAGTGATTTAGTAAGCTAAAGATTAACTTTTCACAGGGTTGAGGCGTGAAATTTAGAATAGTGAGATCCAGCATAATACCAGCTCATGAGTCAAAATATATATCATAACATGATTCAAAACATGAGCCAAATCATTGAGTCGTAAATCGTTGAGTCTAATCATTGAGTCATTACATGGGCCTGATCATTGAGTCGTGCATCATTACTAGATTAATCTACACAAAAACTATTCAAACTAGGTACCTGAAGGTGTGGTTACATTACCACGAAATCGAAACCACATCTGCAGACCGCGACAGGTGCTGTCTCCACGAGAATGACGAGCCCGTAACCACATGGTCAGCATTTATGGCAAATTTCATCCAAGAATAAAGTTAATATAAAAAAAAGTGCTTTTTCAGCTGCAAAGAAAAGAATTAGTTCCATTAGATTTGGAAAAACAATTGGAGATTTGTTCGTGATTTGAACACATAAAGAGAACTTACCACTTTTTCAAAGAAAAACCAATAAATCTTGGAGAGCAGGCAAATATTCCATTAACGCCGCTCCAAGCTTCGTAATAAGCTGTAAAAAAAACGAATAATCTTTCGTCAAAATACTAAAGATCACCAAGGTTAGAAACGTGGTTCCAAAAATCCAAAGTTCTTACCGAAATACATAGTTATTTTGTTATAACCATTTATAAGAATTCACAGGCGTGAACTTCAATATACAATTTATAAAAGATTACTTCTTTTTAGCGAAGTTTAAAAAATATATTTACAATCGACATCTTTTTGACGTCAATGTAGCTAGACGAATGCTTGTTCCGTCACCACAGACAAAAGACATTTTTTTCTTTTCTTTCGAAGTCTACCCTATGGCATGGAAACTAAGGCAGGCATACAGCCTTAAAGAAATCGCAATTTTTTTAAATCGATGACACACGGAGCGAAAGAGTCCACAATCTACTCACCTCTCTCTCTAAATCTCAAGACTAACAATGACATTCCACGTTTTACAACGTTACATGGTACCTTGACCAGGTTTAATGACTGAAAGCTATAGTAATCTTTGTGGGAGATCGTCAATGAGTTCAAATACAGAACTATTAATTAGAATTCACTCTTCATCTTCACAGTGAAAAAGAGATGGAGAGAGTAGAGTGGACCACAGAAGTTATAATAAAGAATGAGACATTAGAAGATAAATCTCGGTGAGTAAAAAATACCTATACATAATATTATAGTATATAGTTAAAGTGATACAAAAAACATAAAGGAAAAGCATTATTGAAAATTCCTTTGGATCCACTCTTAAAGAAGAATCTGATCTTGAAGATCTCGGTGAACGTCTAACACCCCAGTCCCGCTGTATCTACTTAATAAAATTAATTTCTACCCTAAAGCTACTGTTTTGTCTATTTTTTAAAAGCCTTGGTATCTTTTGTAACCTCGTCACAGTATTCTGTTACCTCGCTCCGTAACCTACCCTGTTCCAACCATTTTGGAAGGTGATTGCCTTAACTGCGCTATGCTGGCCAGATGGATTGGTAAAGGGTTTTGTTTGGAGTGTTTCCTGTTCCTCGTCATTAGCTCGTGCGTTAGTCGGCAGGTGTAATACTTGCAGGAGTCCTTCACCGGCACCGAAGCTTACTCTAATTGCTAATGAATTATCTCTATTGCAGAGAAGAAGCAAGTGAGAGTGAAGAGTCCACAGAAGTACCAGTTATGAAGTGTGAAGTGTTTGAACATGATATTATTACGTGAGTAATACTTTTTCCAATCAATTCAAATTTTTTTAAGCTACTGCATAGCTTTTTTTGCGGGCTTAGAGCGCGGCGACCGAATCAAGAAATTCCGTAACGAAATAAAACCTAACACCCGAGCTCACACGAGCTTCACCCAGCTCGGCCGAGCGTTCGCTTAACGTGTAGTACGACTGTATGAAGCTATCAAAATAGTGTGAATGCTGTGAACTCATGGTTAGTTTATGTCGCTGACGGCTTAGAACCAAGACCAGTAAATCAATCTCATTTAATTAGAATTCACTCTTCATCTTCACAGTGAAAAAGACATGGAGAGAGTAGAGTGGACCACAGAAGTTATAATAAAGAATGAGACATTAGAAGATAAATCTCGGTGAGTAAAAAATACCTATACATAATATTATAGTATATAGTTAGTGATACAAAAAACATAAAGGAAAAGCATTATTGAAAATTCCTTTGGATCCACTCTTAAAGAAGAATCTGATCTTGAAGATCTCGGTGAGCGTCTAACACTCCAGTCCCTCTGTATCTACTTAATAAAATTAATTTCTACCCTAAAGCTACTGATTTGTCTATTTTTTAAAAGCCTCGGTATTTTTTGTAACCTCGTCACAGTATTCTGTTACCTCGCTCCGTAACCTACCCTGTTCCAACCATTTTGGAAGGTGATTGCCTTAACTGCGCTATGCTGGCCAGATGGATTGGTAAAGGGTTTTGTTTGGAGTGTTTCCTGTTCCTCGTCATTAGCTCGTGCGTTAGTCGGCAGGTGTAATACTTGCAGGAGTCCTTCGGCGGCACCGAAGCTTACTCTAATTGCTAATGAATTATCTCTATTGCAGAGAAGAAGCAAGTAATAGTGAAGAGTCCACAGAAGAACCAGTTATGAAGTGTGAAGTGTTTGAACATGATATTATTACGTGAGTAATACTTTTTCCAATCAATTCCAATGTTTTTAAGCTACTGCATAGCTTTTATCGCGGGCTTTGTGCGCGGCGACCGAATCAAGAAATTCAGTAACGAATTAAAACCTAACACCCGAGCTCACACGAGCTTTACCGAGCTCGGCCGAGCGTTCGCTTAACGTGTGGTACGACTGTACGAAGCTCGCACGGATCGAGATGAGCTGTATAAATAATATTATATAAATATATTATATTTTATATTATTGCCACACTCACCGCATGTGCACCCCGTAAGTATACATGTGGGTGTTCATGTATACATAGGTATACCTATGTACAACAGTGAATAGCAATTGCTGGTGAATAGCTGTACGTGAAAAATTTGTGTAAAAAGTGTTTTAAATATGAATAAACAAAGTGCATTTATTAATGAAGAAAGTGATGAAAAAATAGGGGAAGAAAATGAGTGAGTACTCTATATGCATACATTTTATTTTTTTTGAACATATAAATAATACTGCTATAAAAATAACCAAAACTTTGATATTGAAATGAGCGATCTTAAAAGTAGCCCTCTTTTATACAGACAAACACACACACACATTTAGTTTAAATTCTCAAAATGTATGTATATATATTATTCATTCTAAATTATGTATATGTTACGCTCAAAGATAAAAACACTCAGTGAGCGGAAAAATAGCTCACAAGGCGTTGTGGTCATAGTAAAATATCCACATGGCGAAATTCTTGTTATGGCTCTAATAAAAACGCGCACGACGCGTTGTGGCAATCACAGAAAGACCAAATAGCGAATTGTTGAACAATTGGGGGTCGTGGCGTTCGGCGGCCGCTACCGCGTCCCGCTCGCCGCCGCCGTCGCCGTCGCGGGTTAATGGTCACTGTTCTAACATAACCTAACCTAGAGATGCACACAACGCGTTGAGATCGAATAGCATGTCAGCCACGGCACGAATTTCGCTATTTGGTCTTTCTGTGATTGCCACAACGCGACATGCGCGTTTTCATTAGAGCCATAACACGAATTTCGCCATGTGGATGTTTTACTGTGACCAAGGCGTTGTGAGCTATTTTTCCGCTCACTGAGCGTTTTCGATCTTTGAACTTAACATATAATAATAGAAACCATTAAACCAAGCACTTGTACTATTTAGTACCTATGTTTTTTGTTTATAGGTAATACACATTAATGCTGCGCAGAGAAAGTATATATGATATTATATCTATATAAATGTACATCGCGCGAAATTCGATGATCAAACTCTTAATATCGTTCTTTTTGTTCAATTTTTTTTTGAATAATTTTTTGGTGTGTATTTACAGTATTTATACCTACTTATTTATACCTAGCTATTTACGTTTTATAGAGAAGAAAAACTTAAAGAGCTAAAAAGAAAAAGAAATCGTGAATATCAAAGGGCATATTATCATCGTCAGAAAGATTTGAAGAAAAAAGAAAGGAAAAAAAAAGAAACAGTACCAAAATCTAATGCTGAACATCAAAGGAAATTTCGTCAACGTAAAGCAGAAAAAACTTACGTAGAAATGTAATTTTATTTAATAATATTTAATAACAAATTGTAATATTTGCCTCAATATTATTTAACTTTACGATTTCCTAATTTTTTTCACAGGATAAGACAAAAATTAAACAGTAATGAAGAGAATGTCGTGCAATGTAGGGCTGTTAAAAATATAGAAAATGCAACGCTACAAGTAAATAAATTTCACAGCCAACAACTTAAAATTTATGAACAGCGTAATGAATGCATCAATCCCAAAGTTATTCTACACAGGAACACAGGAATTCCTGGCGATGGTAATTGTCTATTCCACTCGCTCATAAGTGTTTTGCAACTTCAAATTCAGACTTGTGACTTGAGAAATCAGTTACGCCATTCACCCTATTTAAACTTCTGCCACAATCCGCAAGAAGCATATAACATTCTATCAAGCACTAACGATTACGGAGATTTGGATTGTTTGTACTTATTTTCAAAAATGTACAATCAAAATGTTTGTGTACATTATTGTTTTTACAACATAACTACAAAGAATCAAGACACTATCTTTTGTCATTTTAAAGCGAATGATAAACAAAACTGGATTCATCTTCATCTTCGTGAACAGCATTTCACACCTTTTTATGAAGTATCAGATTTATTGGAGACAACACAAGACGCTACCCAAAATAAAGCCCATGTTAATGCCAATAATCCACCATTTGATGACATTGATGATGATGACAATTATGATGAATATCCTACCGAAGATAACCAGAACAATCATGATAATGAAATAAAGATTGATAGAGAAGATCGAATTGGTGAAAATATTATGGATTTTATTGTTGATGGTACTATTCCAGTCTACACAGATTATCGTAAACACTGTACAAGTCATATTGACTTTTATAAAGACTTTACGAGTAATTCATTTGGTCATTCTTGTATTATTTGCGACAGACTGTGGTGGAAAAGAGACTTGAAAATGTCGACCAGTAAACATGAGAGTATTTTGAAAACAATACTGCAGGTAATCTATCTATACTATTATAAAATTGTAAAATTAGCCGTGACGTACATTAAACATAAATTAAAAATAAATATTGTAATCGACTATTTAAGGGATTCTGAGTCTGAATCTGTGAATTTTTTTCTTCGTGTCTGTTTGTTTGTTTGTTTGTTCGGGGTTAGAGCAAAATCCGGACGGTTGATCACAACTCTGCTAAAAGAATATTGTGGTTAATTTTCCAGCCTAAATACTGCGCTATATTTCATCGAAATCGATCCAGCAGAAGTGATAGTACAGCTTGAACTTCTTCTTACTAGACGAGCTATACATAGGACAGGTCAAAGTATTTTGGTTTTTTAGTTAGGTTTTAATTAATACACCATTTTTCATATGCCCACTGATTTTCAGTGATGCACATCGTATCGAGTTGTCTTCACTGATGACTACACGATGAGTTAAGTTAAGCTAACTAAGTGTGGTCTAATTTTGGATGGGTTACACATTTCAAAAGTAGGTGCATCACGTCAGCAAACACTTTTATTTTAGATACAGTCTCTAATAGGTAAAGGATCAGAGAAGGTAAATACACAAGGCGCGGTCTACTTTTAGATGGGTCAGTTGAGCACATCGAAATAAAAACTAAGGTATCAACTTTAAAGCACTTTGAGAGAAAGTGAAACACATTTCAGCGGACATTTTGCTTTTGGTTCAGAAGCTTTTAGTTTAAAAATCAGTGACATAAAGTAATGTAAGCATGGTAGACTTTGAAAGGGTTTTGGAAGGGTGACGACTTTGCGGAATCCGCAGTTTCTAACTACAATTTCTGTGATATTTTTGCAAAAAAGGGACATTCACTTGGTTCAAGCTGGCTTCACAGCACCTGCTAACTGAAAGAGGTGCCCAGGAAAGCTCAGGAGGTCGGTAGGCCAGAGGCAATTGCTATGTTCTATAAACCGAAGGAATTAAAACCAGCGGATAAATACTCTTTAAAATTATACATACAAATTTTTGTCCCAATGACGAGGCAAATAAGTACCTGTACAACAGTTTTCAGACTATAGTTACAATCTTATGGTTTATACCCCTTGAATAACCAGTAATGAATGTATCTATTACAATAGATTACAGAGAAACGCAAATGTTTCAAATTTATTTTGGAGTTTGGTTTAAACATCGTAACAATCACTGCGTTAAGCAACTTTTGCCATGGCTGGTTTGGTTATAAATTTGTGACAACTATTTTCCATTTACATAATTTCCATTTACGAGCGTTACCGTGCTTTGGAAGGCATGTTAAGCCGTTAGTCCCGGTTGCCAGTAACATATTATGGTAGCGGTTAAGCCAAGTTAAAGGCCTTTGAAAATTTTCAACAGCAGGTAGCCACAGCCTGCGTCTATTCATTTCAACACGGCAATGGGCTCACAACCTGCTACGTAGGACAAAAATTCATACAATGGAATGTGGGCGTAGAGATACCTCTGCCTAGAACTTCGGAAATAAAGGCGTCATTGATAAAAAACTAACTAATTAACTATTTTCACGCTATATCGCTGACGAGATAGTCAGAGAGGATACATCGCCAGGATTCCTCCTTGCATACTTCTTTCACTTCTTGCAGATTCATCAATCGCTTCATACACGTCTGGGTATCCACTTTAGATTTTTCAGTTTATTTTGAAGATTGCTCAATCTGCTCACTTGATCTTCATATGTAAGTCTCGGTCTACACTGACTCCTTCTGTCCTCTACATTCGCACAATCTTCGTCAATCGTTCCTCACTCATTCCGTGGTCGTGTCCAAACCAACGGAGCACTCGCTTTTCTAGCTTAACGCTGACACTTTCAGTCAAACCTGCCATATTGCGTATCACTTCGTTATGTATTTGGTTTGCCAAAGTTACGTCGCACAATTTTCTAAGTGATCTCATCCACAGCATTCAATTTCCTTTCATGCATCTGCTGATATACCCAGGTTTCACTTCCGTAACGTGCTTCTTTTACGATGCTTTGTCGTTTTAGTAATTGCAACAAAGCACCGTTAACTTTATTTCCGGCAGCTACTCGCCGTTCTAAATCAGAATCACATATTCCGTCTGCGCTAAACATACTCCCTAAATACACGATTATATTCACTTGTTTTAGACGTTCCTGGTTTACCCAAATCTTGCAGTTAGTTCTTACGTCATCTCTTTCAAATACTAGAACCTTAGTTTAATTTTCATTTAAGCAAAGACCGTAAGGATCTTCCGTGAGGGTTTAATATTAGTGAAGCGTGATTGATAAGCTTAGAAATATCGTTTTGTTGTCATTGATTTATCTTCTGATACTTATTTGCTTAAAATCTTTTAGGTAGAAGTTCAAATTTTAGAAGTTTGATTTTTGTACGTGTTGGAATGCATTAAGGCACTTCACTAACCTTAACTCTCGCATCCGCGGCAGATTTTGCGTCCGTGACATTGCAGATAAGCGGCAAGTATGTCGCATTCGCTGGTATGGTCACGTCCTGCGGCAATCGCCGGACTCCGTAATCAACAAATGTCTGGCCATGTCAGCCCCACCGGGTCCCAGTAAGAGTGGAAGACCCAAGAAGTGTGGGCTTGACGTCGTAAAGGATGACATGCGTAACAATGGTTTCACTACAGGGGATGCCGACGACCGTGCGAAGTGGAGGACAAAAAGTAGGAAAGCGGACCTCGGACGTTGCGAGGTGCAACTGCAACAGACGCTCGGATGATGGTGATGTCTAACTTGCTTCAGGGAGCAACAGAGTGGCTTTGTGGAGAACTCCCAGTCCTACAGAGTGTACAAACCACTAAACTACCACATTGTTCCGCCTCACCACTATCGAAACGCAGGACTTAAGTCACTACGTTCCAAGGGGTGAAAAGCGGTAACACGGGGCACCATATGACAATTGGTGGAAGGGGTACTATCGGCTACTCTAGTCGTGGTCGCGCATGACAGCCGCGAGGTGGTGCCTTCAAATTAAACGGCGTTATATTTTTTTCCTCGCTGCCATCACCTCGACAGCGAAAGAGGGCATTGCGACCAAACTCGATGGATTTGGTACATCCAAACCAACGATGCTGCGAACACACTTTTGGTATTTCACTTCTACCGGTCAGCCTGGGAGTACCGCAATGCCGCAAGCCTTGCAGGTCTGCAAAACCACAATGTTCTCTTGCAATGGGGTCAGCTGCCGGGAATTCGTACAACGACTTATAGGGGCAGCGTTAAGCTCTATACCATCTCTCCAGGGTGCATCAGCACTCCTGCTTCCGCTGACCGCCAGCAAGTCCGTAAGGGGTAAGTAACGTGGAGGTTTCCCGATTCCTATCTCATTTACATTTAGTATTTTCTGTTTTACTTATTATTTATTATTGGGGCTAGTAACTATTATTTATTATTACTAAGAGTATGAAAGAAACTAAACAATAGAAATGAAATCCTGTCACAACGAAAAGAAGGGCTGCCATCTTAGAAAGTTCTTACACCATATTTGATAGATATTGGGCTAAATGTTAGAGCGCAGAAATGCTCAATTCTCAAAGAGTTCATCACTCCTTTTTGAGAGACGTCTTGATCAGTGATCAGCGAGCGAAAAGTTTCAAATCTGATAATGGCCATCAATGATGATTGATGGCCATTTTCAGATTTTTTCTCAGAGATGTCTAGGAAGAGCTGAGATCAGTCAGCGAACAACGAAGCTCTACTCTCAAAATATTCGACAAACCACTCTAAAACCGAAAACGCATAACTTGAACCAAAGAGCTTTAGCTTTAGGATTCGAAGTTAGGTTTAATACAAGAAAAGGAACATTCGGGTGCATAAAGGCCCTATCTGAAAGTAGTGCACCTAACATGGCTAAAAAAAGGTAAACTCTAAACGAAACCCTGTACTAACTCGTCGGGACGCGCGCGCGGCGTGTAACAGAAACTTTAGAATCGTCCACCATATTGCCACAGGAAATGAGTATAAATGTTTTTTTTTACAAGTTTTGAACTTAATGTTATTCACATACAATAAACCACGCGAGCGTAGCCGCGGGCAAATGCTAGTCTTAATTATATAGTTCTTTTTTTTAATATTCACTTTAAATTTTTCTTTCTATATCATGATAATAGGAATTTGATTTTTTTTAGAATTACACACCTGGTGAAATTGTTCAAGTCTGCTCTACGTGTTATACATCTTTGGAAAAAGAAAGAATTCCGCTCATGTCAACCTACAATGGTTTAGAATATCCGAAAATTCCATCACATTTACCAACGTTAAACCTTATCGAGCAACGATTGATTTCACCGAGAATACCGTTCATGCAAATTCGTAGACTGCGACACGTTAATGGTCAAAACGGTATTTATGGCCAGATAATTAATGTTCCTGTCGAAGTTAATACAATGGTGAAACAATTGCCAAGAAACATTCAAGATGACCATTGCTTTTATGTGCATTTGAAAAAGAAGTTGATTCACAAAACTAGTTATGTCCACGGGCTTATTAATAAGAGCCATATTAAAAAGTGGTTGTCGTATTTAGTATCTACGCCTCTTTATATTTATCATGATATTAAAATCGATGAATCTTTTTTTACCGGCAATGAAAGTACTTCGCAATTGAATATGGATGAAATAAGTGAACACGTACCGATTGAAGACAATTTAGTTGTGCAGCAACAAACTCTTTTGTGGAATGACGATTATTTTTTGAGTCTAGCAACCGGTGAATATAACAGTATTTTAATGGATGAACATGCGGAAGAACTATCATTTCCGACAATCTACGGCGGTCAATTTCGAACATATAGAGATGGTGTTACCGTTACTCCATTCATGCAAGCTACCAGCGAACTTCGGCGTACTGATAGGCGTGCTACTGACCCACAACACCTATTATACATCGCTGCTAAAATCATGAGGTTGCGAGTTAGTGGATGTGTCAACGTTGCGTTTAAGCATGTTGGACAAGGTACTTCAATTACGAAAGAGACCATTCAATCTAAAGAATATATAAATAATTGTTTAGAAACAAATCTCGCATTTCTTCGCTGCATACCAAATTCTGCTTGGTTTTGGTCAGATCACAAAAAAGATCTTTTTGCAATGATCAGGCAATTAGGGCCACCAACTGCTTTTATGACTCTTAGCGCCAATGAAACTGGATGGGAAAATTTGTTGAAATTATTGTATAAATTAAAAAACGAGGGAGTGAAAACTTCAGATGAGTTTTTAGCAGAAATGAGTTATGTGCATAAAGCTCAACTTGTGAATGAAGATGCCGTAACTTGTGCTATTTATTTTAATAAAATGGTAAATTGTCTGTTAAAAGTTTTGCAATCAAAGAAAAGAAGTCCATTCGGAAAATATAGAGTAGTACATTATTTCAAAAGAATAGAATTTCAACATCATGGTAGGCCACATGCTCATATTCTTCTTTGGTTGGAAAATGTTCCTGAAAATTTATCAAGCAATGTTCCTGAAGTAATTAAATTTATCGACGAATTAGTTTCTGTGTCAGCGTCAGAGGCGTCTGGAAATATAAAACTAGTAACACACAAACATACATTCACGTGTTATAAAAAAAATAATCCTAATAAAAAGCAAGAATGTAGATTTGGTGCACCAAATATGCCAACAAAAAAAACTATTAATTTAATACCTATGAAAGACACTGATCCCGATTACTCAGAAGCACTTTTCAAAGAAAATAAGAAACGATTTCAATTTATAAGAAATAATCTCGAAAATATTGACTACACGAATTTTGATGAATTTTACTCGCATAATAATATTATTTCTGATGATCATTACTACAATATTATTCGTGCTGGTATTAATAGACCAAAATTATTCTATAAAAGGACACCAGCAGAAAAATGGCACAACTCTTTCAATCCATTCGTATTACATCATTTGAAATCGAACATGGATTTTCAGATTATACTAGATGAATATGCTTGTGCAACATATGTTGTTGAATATGTCAATAAGCACAATAGAGGGATTAGTAATTTGCAAAGACATATAATTGACATAATGGACAATCATCCAGAATTCGACATTGTCGATATTACGAAAAAAATGAGTATTGACATACTTCAGTCTGTTGAAATGTCGGCACAAGAAGCTGCTTGGTATTTATTAAGAGAACCTATGGCTAAGTCATCGGTGGCGACAGTCTACATTCCAACGGTATTTCCTACTGAACGCGCAAGAATTAGAAAATCTTTGAAGGAACTTGAAGCTTTAGATGATGTTTGTACGAAAGAGAATTGGTTCGATAAGTACGAGAAAAGACCTGAAGAACTCCGCGATGTTACGTTAGCACAATTTGTTGCAAATTATTACCTTAATAAAAAGGGGACTTACACTAAAAGAGATACTGCAAGAATAATAAGATACATGAATTACGATATGGTTGACAATTACAATGATTATAGGCGTGAGATGGTTCTGTTGCATGTTCCTTTTCAAAGTGAAAAAAATGATGTTATTGCAGAAAATAAGTTCATTCAAATATACGAGGATAACAAAGATACGATATTAGAACGTAGGAAAGAATTTGAATCAAATTTGGACATAGAGAAAACTTTAAAAATTTGTAGACAGTTGTGCCGAGAAAACGATGAAGAACAAATAGACAAAGATATATTAAAAGTGGTTGATATATTGTATGAAATAGATCCTTATGACTTATGTCTTCGTGATCCAAACTCAACTGCTAACGTTGATTTACAAAATGCATCTCTCCATAAACTTGGCGCTATAGCTAAAAAAAGAGAAAATTTTATTGATTAAGCGGCCACTGGTGCGGTACGTGCTAGCAGAATTCTTTCGGCCAGACCGATAGAATTCTATTGGAGTACGATTGTAATAAAAGACTACGAAAAACTGTCAAAATTGTACCGGTGACTTTCTATTGAGCGAAGATTGCGTTTCTATTTCGACACGATTGAAATAGCAGACCGGACCGCATTTATGAAGAAAATTGAAATTTTATCAACTTACGAGTGTAGTAAGTTGGAAGGTATATACCACCTGTCTATGAGTTGAGCGTATGGCCAGGAGTAAATAATAACAAAATGCAACTTACCATTGATTTGTATATTGATGTTCCAAACACGTAATTCTAAAGGCACAGTATACAGCAATAGATATATGTCTTTAAACACTATAGGTCACAGACTTCAAGCAGTAGTAGAAAAATAAGAATAGGATAGACTTGTGAAATAGCACAGTAGATCAAGCGTAAACAATACGCGCATTAAAAGATATCAGGCTGAGTAGCATGCGCTCCACGTCAATGTTATAAATCGACTGTTCTAGCAAGCTGCGCGTGCGCCGGCCGTAAGTCCCGTTACACACTAGTGCGAGGGCATTGTCGATAAAATATCGAAATTGGTATTGCCGAAACCAGAATTACTAGATGAACCGATATTCGAATTGGTAATTATAAATATGATAGAAATGTATATATATATATATATATATATATATATATATATATATATATATAACATAAATATGAAAATATATCATTGGAAATATGTAAATGGAAAAGTTAGATTGTAAGTAAGTATATTGTAGGTTTATACTAAACTTATGCGATAAAGAACTTATGCGTACGCGTGTGGTGGTACCTGCTATTGTAACTAGCTCCGTTGTTTATATTCTAAAAAACATAGTTCAAGTGGCGAATAGTATATAAATTAAATACTCCCGTGTTCTCCCAAATACGAACTAAGTGACTACGTGATTAAAATAAGTAAATAATATACACAAGTAAAGTGCAACCAAGAAAAACAACAGGGCTCACGGGTAGTGCAAGTGTTATTGTTTAAACGAGTAAGCGCTGCTGTACGAGGGCGGCACTGACAATTTCGGGAATCAAGGAAGTGACACAACATTACTATTTAAAAATGTATTTATTACTTTTCCAAGTATTCTCCGCGAAATTTGACACATTTTTCCATACGATGGAACCAATCATTGAAGCAACCATTCCATTCGGAAGTTGGGGTATCCAAAATGGCCGTTTGTAGGCAACAGCTTCTTCAGGTGATGAAAATCTCTGACCCCGCAATTTATTCTTTATTTTAGGGACAGTATAGAAATCATTAGGGCTTAGGTCGGGGCTGTACGGCGGATGGTCTAATCATTCTATGTTTTCTTGCTCTAAAAACTCTTTTGTTCTGTGCGAGGTGTGAGAACTCGCATTGTCGTGATGGAGGATGATGCGGCGGTTGCAGTTCTCTTTACGGAGTTCAGAAACGACCTGTGGCAAACAAATGCTAGCATACCATTCTGCATTAACCGTTCTTTGTCCCTCAAAAGGAATAGTCGCAACATGGCCGGTTTTGAAGACAAACGTGGCCACCATTTTTTTGCAACACTCCGTGAACGAACAATTTTTGTTGGCTTTAACTCATTTTCGAACACCCAAACTCGTGACTGGTTTTTTGTTTCGAGTTCGTACGCGTATATCCTGGATTCGTCACCTAATACGATGTTGTATACAGCATTTGAGGATCCTGCGTGGAATCTTTCGAGAGTTCTGACGCACCAAGTAACGTGAGCCGCTTTTTGCTCTTCACAGAGCGAATGCGGTATTTGACTCATGCCAATGTCTAAAGTTGCCTGAATTTCGCGGTATGTCTCATGTCGATCTTCCTCAATCAGCTTACGCACAGCATCAACGTTTTCTTGGGTGACTGCAGTTTTTGGACGACCTTGACGGGGATCATCACTGAGCTTGACACGTCCACGTTGAAATTCAGCAAACCAGCGATAAATTGTGGTTTTGGATGGGGCTTCATCACCAAATGCAGAAATCATCCGGTCAACACACTGTTTTTGTGTTAAATCACTTCTAAAGTCATAATAAATCATTGCTCTTGAATTTTCTCGAGTCAATTCCATTTTCTCAACGACTAAACAAGTTTGACAAAACCTTGTGACAATACCGAGAATTATTTTTTCGTTTCACTATCTGTACCTATTAGTTATCCCAGGCACCCGATTTCCAAACCCCTTCACATACCATCAAGTAGAACAAATCTTGGCCAGCAGTCTCCTTTGGCACGAATATGCTCTAACTACAATGAGTCTGTACGCAAAAATAATGACCTTGACATCTTTCACGACCACTTCAATGTATTTATCTCAACTAAAACTATCGGGTACATAATAATAAAGTTTTTTGTAAAATTAATAATTTTAAAATTAATTATTAATATTTTGAAAAAAATATTAATGTTTTAGCTGTTATTGTTATAATCATTGTAGGACCTTAAAGTGTCCACAAATGCCATCGCAACTTAGATGTAATTTTTTGTTGTAAGTGTTTAGTTTAAGAGTTGTATGTTTCTGGATCTTGCCTAGTATTTGTTATTTACCGCATGTATTTTATGAATGCTATGTACTTCATAAAAGTTATACACAGGCATGTGCGCTTCATACATGCAAATAAGCACTGCATACCCTAGCCCAATCTATATAATCTAAATCTATTATTTAAAAACAACAAGTTGTATAATAATAAATACGCAATAAAATTATCAGATGTGTGTATTGTGCCCCTGCCATCTATGATTCCTTCAGCGAACTTAACAAACAACTAGTACATATACGTCACGCGTTGAGCCCAACGCCACGGTGCCGCATGTCGGCTGTAAGCATAATGTAATCTTGCCTACTCGGGAGTCGTATGAATACAGTAGATACTTTATTTGTGTGCGTAAATTGTAAGATTGTGTGAGAAATTATTACACATGATTTAAGCAGTGCTTCTTTGGCAAAGCGACCGATTTAAGTAACTATCAAAAACAGAATAATTGGTGGATGTGTTAAGTGTGTTAAGGGCGCTCAACTTCCGATGAGTTATTAAAATGTATTCATGAAGCTTGGGAAGACAAGCACGATGCATTAGGTATATTTTGCGATCTATCAAAGGCTTTTGATTGCGTTCAACATGAAACGCTGTGCAAAAAATTACACCACTATGGAAAAAGAGGCAAAGCTCTCGACATTCTGTCTATATATTTGAACAATAGAATACAGAGGGTCGATATTAATGGTACACGTTCTGTAGGATCGATGGTTACAATGGGTGTGCCGCAAGGCTCGATACTTGGGCCATTATTGTTCCTCATTTATATTAATGATTTACCATTTTATGTAGGGGACAGGAATAGGATTGTTTTGATTGCAGATGACACCTCATTAATTTTTAAACTTAAAAGACAATTAGATAACTATGACGATGAAAACAATGCAATTGCAAGAGTAGTTCATTGGTTCAGCTCAAATAATCTTTGCCTTAATGAAAATAAAACTAAATGTATAAAATTTACTCTACCAAATGTAAAACAGGTTGCGGCCAATGTTCAACTGAATGGACAAGTGTTAGAGTTTGTAGAATCAACTGTATTCCTCGGTATAACTATTGATGCCAATTTGCAGTGGGGCCCACACATAGAAAAGACAGCCTCTAGATTAAGTTCGGCTGCATACGCTGTAAAAAAGATCAGGACTCTAACAGATGTGGATACGGCTAGAATGGTTTACTTCAGCTATTTTCATAGTATTATGTCTTACGGTATTCTCCTTTGGGGAGTGCTGCAGATTTAAATAGTATTTTTGTTCTACAAAAGCGGGCTGTACGCGCGATTTATAAATTGGGCCCCACAGATTCTCTCCGAGAAAAATTCAAAGAAGTAAATATTCTAACCGTACCATCACAATACATTTTTGCCAATCTTATGTATGTCCAGAAAAAACTATCACAGTTCTCTAAACTCAGTGATAAATATAATTTTAAACACTAGAAATAAAAATAATCTTTCAGTCCACCACAGTCGACTACATAAGATTGGCGATTCTTTCCAGGGTAACTGTATACGCTTTTACAACAAGCTTCCCTGTGACCTGAGAAATTTACCATCAAATATATTTAAAAAGTTTATTAAAAACAAGCTTTGTGAAAAAAGTTTTTCCTCCGTTACAGACTATTTGCAGGACAGGGACGCCTGGAAATGATCTGCTGGCAAACTGAAATAATATTAAATTGTAAATAGGCCATCAAAAAAAAAAGCCTTCTTAAGTTTCTTGCCGGTTCTTCTCAGGTGGGCCTCGTTCCGAACCGGTGGTCGCTTTAAATATTTTAAATAGTGTATGACATTTTGTAAGCGCCGTTAAAATGGTCTATGCAAAATAAAGATATTTTTATTTTATTTTATTAGTTTATTTTATTTACTTGCATAATATTGTCGTAATATTGTTTCACTTCACATATCTTTCGAGTGATTTTAAGCGCATCTAATTATTTTGTTAACTTACTAGAATTACTGTGAAATATTTAAAATTATAACTGTGAGATCTGTGTTGGTGAAGTGTGTTTAATAAATTAATCCAAAACTCGTGTTTGATAAAAAAAATGTTAAAGGCTTTACTTTAAAATAAATATTTTACGATTTGGATCTAAAGGGTACCACTAGGTACGTTATTTTAATAACAAGTATTAAGATAATTACGTAAATCTGACTGGCAAGCTGTGTACACAAATAAATTATTTTAGAAATTATATTAAACAAGATCAAATTAAGTTTGGACGTTTAACAGATTACGTGTATGTTACGTGTATATGTATAAGCCTCTACCACCCCTTCAGAGATAACTCATTAATGATAAGTATAAATAGATAAATATGTGTAGTTAGGTTTTTTTATTTTGAAATGTATATACGCTAGCTTATCTCATTGAGATCACTTTCTTGCAGGGTTTTCGGGTAAGTGCATACCCTATCCGAAATCCTTGTGCACGCCACTGGTTATACATATCAGAAAATATAACCCTTTATACAAAAATATGTAAGTGCTGTAATATGTATAATGTGGATGTACTTTATATAAATAAATAAATTATTAGTAACTAAAACTAACTAACTAACTATTTTCACGCTGTATCCCTGACGGGGTAGTCAGAGAGGACAGATCGCCAGGCTTCGCGATCCATGCATACTTCTTTCGCTTCTTCGAGATTCATCAATCGCTTCATACACGCACGTCTGGGTATCCGAGTACTTTTGACCTTTCCGTTTTTGAGCAATCTGCTCACGTGGTCTTCATATGTAAGTCTCGGCCTACCCTGACTCCTTCTACCCTCTACTTTTGAACAATATATATTCTTCGTCAATCATTCCTCACTCATTCGTTGGACGTGTCCAAACCAACGGAGCACGCCCTTTTCCAGCTTAACGCTGACACTTTCATTCAAACCTGCCAAATTGCGTATCACTTCGTTACGTATTCGGCCAGCCAAGGTAACGCCGCACAACTTTCGAAGTGATCGCATCTTCACAGCATTCAATTTACTTTCATGCATCTGCTGACATACCCAGGTTTCACTACCGTAAAGCAAAGTTGGCACTAGCACTGCATTATGAATCGCCAGTCGTGCTTCTTTTACGATGCTTTGTCGCTTTACTAACTGGGACAAAGCACCGTTAACTTTGTTTCCGGCAGCTACTCGCCGTTCCACATCCGAATCACATCTTCCATCCGCGCTAAACATACTTCCTAAATACACAATTTCATTCACTTGCTCTAGACGTTCCTGGTTTACCCTAATCTCGCATTTAGTTCTTACGTCACCTCTTTCAAATACTAGAACCTTAGTTTTACTTGCATTCAAGCGGAGACCCTTACTTTCACACCCCTCTTTCATATTAGTGACTAATGCCTGAAGGTCGGCTTCTGATGAGGCCATGAGCACCGCATCATCAGCGTACAGCAGACAGTTTACTGTAAAGTCACCCAAATTCACACCCATATTAAAATCTTTCAACTTCTGCAGGCAACTGTCCAGATACACTATGAACAGCCAGGCGGACATGACACATCCCTGTTTGACGCCTGTACAGACATCAAAAAGAGGTGACACATCCCCCCCTACTCGCACGCAAGCCTTACAGTCCCTATAAAGCGACTGTATTGCCCGCAGTAGCGAGCCGTCCACACCATATCCTGGCAGCAAGTCCCACAGCGTTTCTCTCACAACGTTATCAAATGCTTTCTCTAGATCCACAAAAGCGCAGAAAACCTTCTGGCTAAGAGCCAGAAACTTTTCCGCGGTCATGCGGAGAGAAAACACTTGATCCATGCAACCTCTTCCACGTCGGAATCCGCATTGAGCCTCCCATAAATACCTTTCAGACTTTTCTTGCATTCGTGCCGTTATAACCTTTGCATACACCTTACTAGCTAAGCTGACCAAGCTGATCGCCCTGTAGCTGGAGCAGTTTAGGCGCGAGCCTTTCCCTTTGTAAATAGGTACTACAACTGCTACTCGCCAGTCATCTGGGACCTCACCCGTCCGCCAGCACAAGTTGCATAACAGACATAGTGTGTCCCAGACACGCGACCCACCGTACTTGATCATCTCAGCAGTGACTCTGTCTTTTCCCGCAGCCTTACTACATTTCATACTTCTTATCGCTTGTTCTATTTCTTTCATACTAATGACTTCAATGACATCGGGATCCGGAGCATCGAAGTGAGCTCCCCTTCCCGATGTGGCATCTCTGTCTTTTCTTGCATACATCTTTCCATAATATTCACTCCATCTCTGCAGGACGTCACTTTGGTCTGTTAGGACGTCATTGTTAACACTAAGCACTTTATTCATACTGCAGATTGCCGAACAACTCCGGGTCTTGCCTACCTCTTTCCAGAAGAGCTTGGCATTATCCCGGAAATTGGACGACAACCTTTCATCCGCTTTCATTCTGCACCTTTCACGAGCTTCTTCTATAAGTGCCTTCGTGTTAACTTTCTGCAGCTTGTATCTCTCTTTCATATTAAAATCATTCCGCGAGGCTAAGTAGTCTAGCCATGCTTTCTTCTTCATTCGAACTGCTTCTTTCACTTCCTCATTCCACCATGCATCACGCTTATTACTACTGCCTCTTTTCGTTTCTCCACACACTTCCACAGCGGCATTTATCATACTATCCCTAAGGTTCTGCCATACACTTTCCACATTCTCACTGCTTACATTGACATCGCCAAGCTTTTCGGCTACCCTTTCATTATATTTATCCCTAATGGATGCATCCTGCAGCTTCCAGCTTTTGATGCTATAAGTCGGCTCAGGTTCAGGACACTCGGTACGATGAAAAAAAAAAAATAAATAAATTATTAGTAAGTATGTAAATATAAATTTAATGCGTGTAATATTCCGGGTAGGCTATAACAGTAAAGAGACAAACTAATGTTGCATTTTCACAAGTTTTGACAAAAATAGGTAATGAATATGAGTTGAGAGAGAGCTAGATGAGCATGAGTTTCAACTTATTGAATCGAGATTTTTCAAAAAAGAGGATGTTGCTACGTTATGTAACGAACTCCGTTTATTTTTCAAAAATGAAGATGTTGCCCCCTATAACAATTAGATTTTGAGCCAAAGTAAAGACAAAGTTCTTTCAACGTCAGACGTAGACGTCATTATTGGCGCTAAAAGTACTAAACAAGAAGCTAATTATAGACTTAAATTACATAAAAATGTGTTATTGCCACTGGAGGACTGCTTTATCACATTACTTTTGTTGTTGGAAAGCAATTTCTTATTACAACCAAAATCGATGTTACTGGTGGTTTATGCAATGGTGCTTTTGGGAAATTGGTATATCTAGAATTTGATGAAAGTGACACATTGATTAGAGTTTGGCTGGAATTTTATGGTTCAGATAAAGTGGGTAGAAAAAAAGTCAAAAAGCTGCCGCTGTAGCAGTGGAAAATCAGTGGCGTAGCTAGGTAACCAAGGACCCTGGGGCAAATTATAAAATAGGGCCCCCCACTGCAATCTAAACTGCTAAGCTACTTTATCATAAGCTCTTTTTCGTGCACTCATCATCATCCGAGCGTCAGTCCCAGTTCGTCCCGCGACGCCGGAGGTCCATTATCCTACATTTTCTCCTCCACTTTGCACGGTCGTCGGCATCCTCTGTAGTGAGACCATTGGCACGCATGTTATCCCTTACGACGTCAAGCCAGCACTTCTTGGGTCTTCTCCTCTTACCGGGACCCGGTTGGGCCAACATGGCCAGACATTTGTTTCCCCCGTAGCCCGATGGTTACCGCAAAACGTGACCATACCAGCGAACGCGACACTCTTGCAGCTTATCTGCAATGTCACGAACGTGTAGGCTTCCGCGTGACTCCATACATCCACCGCAGCCTCTTCATTACCGTGACACGCAGCTCCTGCTTGTTTCGCTCCAGGAGTGGCCACACCTCACTGTCATGTAAAAGGACAGGTTTAATTATGCTTTTATAGACCTGTCCCTTCAACCTGACCGGCATTTTTGGGTCAAAAATGACACCAGTCATCTCCTGCCACTTGGGCTACGCGGCAGCAATGCGTGTCTAGACGTCGCAATCGATGTCACTAGACGCGTGAAATATTGATCTCAGGTATTTATCCTAGTCCGTCCGCTCGACTAAATCATCGCCTATGCGGACGGATGCGGAGTCTGTAGAGTTTAATGCCAGGTACTCGGTTTTCGCCACGTTTAGTTTCAGACCGCCATTCTCAAGGGTCTGCTTCCACGCCTTCACACTTCGCACCAATCTGCTCCTGTCCGCGTCTGTCAGCGCGATATCAATAGCATACATTAGCAACCACGGATCAAATCACGGATGCTGTCTAACATCACGTCTAATATCACGCTAAACAAGAATGGACTAAGAACAGAACCCTGGTGTACCCTGACTGTGATGGGAAGGGTTTCGTGTCGCCTACAGCGGTCCGAACCTCGGAATCGAAATGTACCGACATGTCCCGGAAAATGTCAATATAAGCTGTTTACACTGTTGATTGATGGCACTTGGTGGAACTTGCTATACATCTTGAACTAAAACACTTGTACTGTTCCACTTATTTATTACTTAAACCTGACCTGTTTCGCCTCACGGCATTTTTAAAGGTAAAAATGATGTCAATATAAGCCCCTGGAACCCCTTTTGGATAGCAGTGCCTACCAGATCATCGCTCGAAGAACACAGTCGAAAGCCTTCTGCATGTCCAGGAATATACAGTGCAGAAGCGCTGCAACCCTTAGGGCAAAAACGAGGTCTGAGGTCCCATGACCAGGGCGAAACGTAAATTGACACTCCGAGAGAGTACACTGCTGCCGGATTTGGAAGTCAATAATCCTCGCAAAGATCTTCATGGTGTGGGACATAACCTTTATACCGCGGTAGCTGCTTGGTCAGTGCAGGAGTCTTCAATGATACGGACCGTTGAAGACTGGAGTAATAATACTCAGCCTCCATTGGTTTGTGATCTGCTCGCTAAGGAGTACGCGGTTAAAAAGGTTTACTAAGATGTCCTGAACCGGACCGGTTTCGCCTTACGGCATTTTCAAAGGTTAGCACATATTTAATGTATTTCGGATGTCATTGAATACAATATACCTATATAATATAAGATAAGATATACATAAGATAATATATGTATATAATATAAGGTAAGCACATATTTAATGTATTTCGGATGTCATTGAATACAATATATAATATATAATATTGACATCCGAAATACATTAAATATGTGCTAACCTTTGAAAATGCCGTAAGGCGAAACCGGTCAGGTTAAAATAATAAATAAGTGGAACAGTACAAGTGTCTTAGTTCAAGATGTGTAGCAAGTTCCACCAAGTGCCATCAATCAACAGTGTAAAGAGTTTACTAAGATGCCCACACCGCGAGGACCCATCGCCTTCCAAGCTTCGATGTGGACTCCATCGGGTCCGACAGCTTTCCGATTCTTCATTCGGCGAACAGCAGTCTTGATTTCTCCAGGCGTTATCCTTTTGTCCCTGATTTGGGGGAGGTACGGAGGCTGCACCTCTTTGTGCTGTTTATTAAGCAGCTAGAAATACGGGCGCCATCTCTCCTTTACCGCGATGTCTTCGCATAGCAGGTTTCCCCTCAGGATCTTTTACACAGCGACACTTGGAAATGTCCTGTGTTGCTTTGACCCTAGAGCGCGCCGACTCATAGATGAGCTTCTGCCCCTCAGACGATTCCAGCTTATCATACAGAGGTTGTAAGTGATCTCGTCTGGCTCTGGCTACAGCTCTCTTTGTGGCGCACTTAGCAGCCCTATACGCGTCGCGATCTTCGAGAGGTCCGGTCGCATGCCACTTTTTAAAGAGGGCTTTCTTCTCCTTAGTTTCCCTCTGGACTGTGTCGTTCCACCACCAAGTTTCCTTGTCACATTTGCGACCACCCTAAGACTCGCCGAGGACTGAGTTTGCCGCTACAAGGACAGCTGCCTGAATCCTATCCCAGTACTTTTGAATTGGTTCGCCTTCATCGTCACTGCACTTATCTCCGACAGCTGAGGTGAACCCCTGGGTTCTGGTTACATTGAGCACTATTGAGCAGCCACCATATTATGCGGCGCTGGCACCTCTCGACACATTTGGCTTTGTGCTTCACGCAGAAATCCATGACAAGGAGACTGTATTGTGCAGTAGACTCTCTCCGGGTATGACCTTGCAGTTGGCCACCTTGCCAACACCATGTCTTTTAGTGAGTAGGAAATAATAATCTGTTATCTGTTTGGTATTCTGTTATTATTAGCATTAAACGAGACAAATATTTGCACGCCGTGTATGGCAGAATGTGAAGAAACTGGATACTAATTAAGGGTTGAAAGTCTAAAGGTTCTAAGTGCCAAAAAATGAAAATTACGTTTTTTTACCGAAATACAGTAAAAGAGACAACTACTGACGACAGAATTACACTATTTAATAACTAATACCTCGACTACAATCTTTTTGTACATTTATATGTAAACTCTTATGTAGGTCGGCGACAACAACAGTATGATCGAAGCCTAACAATATCCGAATGGATATCTAAGTGCATATGTCTATTCAATTTTTACATACACACACACACACACACACACACACACACATCGTTAACGCGGGATGAGGACGTAGTGAGCGCTAACAATTACTCTAACGCATTCGCACACCCTTAGAGGGCCTAATTGCACGTATGTTAAATGGACGCTTCATCATCAGAACAAAATTGCAGCAGAATAACAAAACATAATGCCTAAACAGATTTTTTTTGTTATTCCGGTAAATAATAACAATGGAACTTAGACCCTTTAGCCTTTAAACCTTTCAAATATTGTAACACCACTTTGACCATATTCTGAAAAATAAATTATTTGAATTGAAAGTGAAAGTGAAAAAGCTTCATTCATGTAAGTCACAAAGTAACACTTATAAACGTCAAGATTATTGCTTCTACGTTTACATTTACTGCCAGATTCGCAACGCAATAGGTAGAGCCTGAGGAAGAACCTGGCAATAAAACTCATGGCCACTCTTTTCTAACTGCCAGTAATTACATTAGTTTTATTTACATGATATTTGAACAAATCATAAATTAATGAGTCTATACAAAACAAACAAAATCAAATCAAAAGGAGAGCGTTTCCAGTTGCCAGTTTTAAAGGCAGCCCACCCTTATGACGAAGACTCCGGCAAGAAACTCAATGGCTGCTATTTTAAAATGCAGGTATGGTTTACAATATTAAACTTACATTGTTCCTTCGGAGTTACGTGAGAACAGTCGACTAAACTTAATTTGCCTTACATATAAATAGTATTATTTGTAATAATTGCTATAACAGCTATGAACTGACCAGTCCCAACTGACGGCACCCGTTCACGGGTATGACGCATATATCAGCCATCGCCCTACTCAACCGTATTATAGGGAATAAGGCGACCCGATAGATGCACCACCACTGCCAGGACACTTAGGCGAGTATGACATACTCAAACCGCACAGCAACCATCATGTCAATATCAAAAATTATAAAAAGCCATGTGCACGGTGCTCACACAATAACAAACTTAAATTACATATAATTATATTAGTTATTACCGGGACCAAACACGGCCATCCTTCATACCCTTAGTTGTTTAATCTGTAACAGATTACTTATGTTGAACAAATGTACATTATATTTATAATGTTTCTTTATTAATATTATTTCTATTTGTATATTTATGTGTGTTGACTTAGAGCGACTTACTCCCATGCATTTTTATCATTTATATAGTCTGAAATTATATAATATGCCTTGTTACACAATTTGGCCTTGACTGTTGTCTTAAACATATTTATTGACAATATTCTAATTTCATCGGGAAGTTTGTTATAGAATCGTATACATTGCCCCATAAAAGAATTGCTGATTATTTCGAGACGCGTAGAATATAATACAAGACTATCTTTATCTCTAGTTTTTATATTATGTATATCCCTTTTCTTAAGAAATGTGTCTATGTTTTTATGCACATAAAGTAAATTCTTATATATATATATATATATATATATATATATATATATATATTGTGATATAACGGTAAGAATATTAATTTCTTTGAATCTTTCTCTTAGAGATACCCTGGGACCAAGCTAGTATATAGCTCTCACAGCTCTCTTCTGTAAAATAAAATATAATTTAATTTTATATTTTAATATGGCTGGTCCTAGGACGGGCGACTGCTTTGTGGAATTTCTATTTACGAGGGTTTCCGAGCTTCGTAAGACACGTAATGCCGACGGTCCCGATTGACAGTAACATGGCAGTCGTTAAGCCAAGTTGAAGTCTCTATGGGTGGTTTGAAAGATATCATCAGGAGGATGCCACAGCCTGCGCCTTTATTAGCTCACACACGTGGAACAAACATGCTTACGGTGCAATGTAGGCGAATAGTACCTTTTAGTGGCCCCTGCCACCGCTTCGGAAGTAAACTGGTGACTGATAAAAAAAATACTCTGTCATCCGTTGCGCCTCGCGGTCTTGTAAATAAAATATAAATATTGTGGGACTTAATTTTTTTACATAGCGCCGTTAGCCCAAAGTAATAACATAATATATCCATCACGCCTTATCCCCGAAGGGGTGGCAGAGGCATATTATATGCCCACTTTTCACCGTATGGATTCCTGTCCCACGTAATAGGTGGTGAGCCCATTGCCGTGTTGAAATAGAGGCAGGTTGTAGCTACCTGCTGTTGAAATATTCAAGCCGCCCATAAGGCCTTCAACCAGGCTTAACGACTGCCATTTTACTGGCAACCGGGACCAACGGCTTACCGTGCCTTCCGAAGCACGGAAACGCTCGCAAATATAAAATGCACAAAGTGGTCACCCATCCGAGGACCAGCCATAGTGAAAGTTGCGTAACTCAGTGATAGTTTACAGAACACTAAGGGCGGGTTGTTTCAACTCCACATAACGAATACGTAGACGTTAAAAATGGCGCTGACAATCGTTAAACATAAAAACAAGTTGTTTCACAAAATGTGAAGTTGACGTGCGTAAAAAAATAACGATGACGGTAACCGATGGTTCGGTCATTGGTTAACGTTACTTCATTTGCAAAAAACACCTAACAATTGAATTGAATCGTTACTTATTTCATTTGTGTAAAATAAAAGAATATGGATGCACTTTTGTTTACGCCTGTCTTTGACGATAGCAGTTCGTCAGATGATAATGCAAGGAGTAGAAAGGAAGAGAAAAATATTTAAAACACGTATTTACAACTTAAGCCTTTGGAGTGATCAGGAATTTGTCGCAAGGTACCGTGTATCAAATGAAGTAGCTCTACTATTAACACGCCAAATCGAAGAAGAATTAAAATTTGCTACAGAAAAGTAAGAATAATTCAATGTACATCCTACGGTAGTAATTCTCATTGCGTAGCTAATATAAATTATGTTATTCTTAATATTTCAGAAATTTTGCAGTAAATCCTATAGACCAGGTGCTTGCTTTGTATTTTTCAATCAAAGACTGAAAACGTGATTTCTCGTTTTTTGTAAAATTTACAGCCCTAATAATATCACGTTAGTCTAAAAAACTATAATAATTGCTAAATAAATATATTCGTCAATTGGTTAAAAATCGTCAATAAAATACTTACTTTGTTATAAACGTATCCATTTTTGTACAAAATATTTCTTACTTATATGAACTGACAGATAATTTACCACTATTAATGCAACAACGTGTTTGGTTTGGTTGTTTGTAACGTGTTTATTTTAGTTATTGACATATATGACACATAAATGACGTTAAATGTCAAATATTGCCTTATTCAAAATGTCTCCCATCGAATTTTTTCACGAAAATATTGTCAATTCAACTGGCAACCCCATTAACTATGACAATCCATTTTTTATACGGTGAAACAACGCTTTCTAATTAACGTACGTTAAACATCCTTCGTGATCGTAACTTTTTAACGTACGTTTGTTACGTAAACGAACCTTTTGAAACAACCGGCCCTAAGTCCGCGGGGCCACGAGCGCTTCTAAGCCCAAAGTAAGCTAAAATAATCTTGAGTTGTGAGCCCAAAGTAAGCTAAAATAATCTTGTATTGTGGGATCTAGACGACTGTTAAACATACTTATATATTTCTAAATACATACATAGTATACATAGAAAACACCCAAACTCGGAAACGAACATTTGTGGATCACATAAATATTTTTTCTAACCCGGGAATCGAACGCAGGACCTCAGTCGCGGCAGTCGCATACCCTACCACTGCGCCACCGAGGCAGTAGGTCTTGTAAATAAGTGATTTAATTTCAAAAGAAAGATACAAGAGAGGTAAAATTGAATGTTTTGGAATTTTAGATGTGACATTCAAGACACCATCGAGTTGCTGGATGATGACAATTGCCTAGAGACCCCGCAAGTCAAGCGAAAGCGCATGTCGCAGACGTAAGTAATTTTAATATGAATTTATTTTATTCTAAGTTGCATTACTTGACAAGCAATCTTCTATAAATGAGGTTTCTAAAGAAACGGAATGTATTTTGTTCTATTTTGGTGTAACCGAATAACACAACAGAACAAATGAAAAACGTTTGAAGGGCCAAAGAGCATCTTTAGTACTACACCTTTGTAGACATAAACATGACACAATACAATGGAGAACACAAAAGGGTCAAAATATTACTGTCAAATACAGCTAACATTGGAGCGTAGCTCATGTACTCGTACATTACATTAGTTTTTATTTCACTTCAATACATGCAGTAGTTATTTTCGAAGTTATAACGACGAGAAGTTTTAGTCCTTTTTTGAATTTCCGAGATTAGGCGCGCCCATTATGACGTCACAGACTGCGACAAGGCGCAGCGCGGCGTTCGTGTGCGAACGAGAGCGCGACTGTTGAATGATGGTTGTGACGTATGCGGTCACCTGCGTTGTACTCACTTTGATCGTAAATAATTCAGCCATATTTTGAAATATAAAATATGTAAAAACGTTTTTCTAGTATTTTATTTTTGATTTATTTGGCATATAAAGTAAAAATACGTTTGTCAAACCCATTTCAAGAATTCTTAGCCCGCTAACTAAATCTTCTGTAAACGATTACTACGTTACGCAACTTTCGCTATGGGTGCTCCTCGGATGGCTGAATGCTTTGCGGCATTACTGTTAAGAAGGCACGTTAAACCATTAGTCCCGGTTGCCATTAACATGGCAGCCGTTAAGCCATGTTGAAGACCTTCAGATTGAATTAGGCGATTTGAAAATTTCAGAAGCCGGTCACCACAACCTGCTCATTGCCGTTTCAACATGGCAATGACCTGTTACGTGGGATAAAATACTTACGGTGAAATGTGGGCATATAGTATGTGTACGGGACGACTTGAAGATCGCATAGTACAATGATACCTACGTATCTATAGACTAGTACGTACAGTACTTGTGGTTTCGATTTGTTTTGTTTACATGTTTTATTATATAGTCTTTTTGTTGATGTTATATTTTTTATAGATGTGTAATAACATAGTAAATAAGAAAATATATAGTTTATATACTTTTAATTAGATTTTAAGGTAGAAATCGACAAAAATGTGCCGCGGCTCTCGTTACGGTAAAGTTTCGAAGTAGCTTAGTAAAAATTTGTAAATATTGCGTAATTACTATTGGTTAAAATGTAGACATTCTGATTGGACTTGTATTTTTGTCCAATAATAAATAATGCGAAAATAGAAAAAATACACGACCCATTTTGGGTATCGACACAGTCAACCGGCAACAGTAACCAGGAACAGTCCTCAGGAACAGAACAGTCCACTACAGAAGAAATCCTCAAGAATCCGGATAAAATCCTGGACCAGAAGAATAGTTCTAGCAAGAATTCACTGTGGCAGATTGTGTGGCAAGAATAAACGGTCAAGCACGATCTGGCATTGCGGTTTTCATTTAGTACTTCACCAACCCCAGTCCCACCGAACACTACAGCGGGGTAAATAGTGCTCCTCACGGTGCCCTGCTGTACATTTTGGTCCTGGTCGAGCCGGATTGTGAAGTACTGAAGATTCCAAGATGCCAGTAACCAGATCGGAGGGAAGAAGCCGCAAGCACGTGGAACAGACGCCGTCATCCTCGGGGGACACTGCCGCTTCCTCGAGGACCGGTACAACCGGAGCAACAGTCACAGGGACCACCACCACGGGAGTCACAGAACAGACAAGATTATTAACCCCCATGGCATTGGAGTCCACATCAAGCCCGGTTGAAGCCATCACCACGCCGCCGCCATGCGTCGCTTCGGTCCTCACAGACGCCGCCACCGCCGCCACCCGGTCTGCCGCCACTGCCGCCGCCAGAACTATCGCCGCCGTCTCGACTGTCACCGACGCCGCCCTGCTCTCCGCCCATACAGAAGAACCAACTGCGGAAAGGAGGGTGCCGGCAACGTACAGAACAGAAGCACCATTATATATGGAACAGAATAAAGGAGCACCCGGTCTGCCGGGCCCAAGCAGACAACAGGACCACCTCGCCACCAGCCGAAAAGGGGGTAAGGGGGGGTCAACTCGCAGCAAGAACAAGACTTACAGAATTGCAAAAGCAAAAGAAGAGCTCCTGCGACTACAAGTTGAACTAGCAACAGCGCGGATAGCCACGATGGAAGCCGAGGACTCCGAGGAGGAAGAGGACAACGAGACCTCATCGAGCAGCAGAACAGAAGCCAACGAACGTGTCGACCACTGGTTGAAGACCCATGAACAACCACCCAAGCCTACGGTCACTAACGAAACGGACCACCCGGCCAAGACTCCCGTAGTCTCAAGACAAGACGCAGAGAAGCAAGAAGAGGAACCGTACTCACAGTCAAGGCATCCACCGACGGTTGCCCAGCCTGACTTCGCAGGACTAGCCGCAGCAATCACCAGCGCTGTCAAAGCCGCACAGTGCCCGAAGTTTATAGAGCTGTCCTTCTTCAGCGGGTCATATCAACCCTTCCGTGCCGCCTACTACGAGACGGAGCACATGTTCTCAGCGGTCGAGAATACCAACAGACTACGGAGAAACCTTAACGGGAAGGCAAAAGAAGCGGTCGAGGGCCTGCTTATCACCAGCGCTCACCCATCCGAAATAGTGAAAACCCTGGAGTCAAGATTTGGAAGACCAGAATCCATAGCAATAATGGAGATGGAAGCACTTCGAGGTCTACCACGATTAACAGAATCAGCACGTGACATCTGCATCTTCGCCACGAAGGTCTCCAACATAGTAGCAACATTGAAGACACTGGGCTGCATCAACTACATGTACAACCCGGAAGTCTCGAAGACCGTAGTCGACAAACTCACACCTACGCTGCGATACAGATTCTACGACTTCGCTACAACTCTGCCAAGGGACGAACCAGATTTAATGAAAATAGAAAAGTTCCTGAAGAAAGAAGCCGAGCTATGCGGACCGTATGCACTACCTGAACAGATAGTACCGCATACTCCACTACAGAAGAGGTCGCAGAAGATACACAATGTTACAGAAAAAACAGGTGATTCAAGATGTCCTGTATGCCAAGAAAAGGGACATGCCTCAACAGACTGCGAACAGTTCAAGTCCGCTGATGAAAACGGAAGATGGGATATAGCAAAGACCAAGCGTCTCTGCTTCCGGTGCCTTCATTACAGAAACAAGACGCATCACTGTCGAGTCAAGCCGTGTGGTGTCAACAGCTGCAAGCACTTTCATCACAAGATGCTGCACTACAACAGAACTACAGATAGGCCGACAATGAACAAACAGAATGAAGACACAACAGAAGCCATCAACTCAGCCTGGACTCATAGAAAGAAACAGTCATTTCTGAAGGTCATACCAATACAGATCGAAGGACCCAAAGAAACAGTCGACACCTTCGCCTTGTTGGACGATGGGTCAACAGTCACTTTGATAGACAGCAACATCGCCGACCGCATCGGAGCAAGAGGGCCTACGGAAACTCTCAAGATAGAAGCCATCAACGAGTTGAAGACAACAGAAACAGCCTCAAGAAGGGTCAACGTTCAACTTAGGGGCCGTAATGGATACGAAGAAAGAATACAAGCACGCACCATCACAAACTTACAAGTCTCGTCTCAGCAAGTTCCAGTGAGTCTGCTCAAAGGATGCCGACATTTAGAAGACATCAGAGGACAGCTCACTTATGAAGAAGTAAAACCGAGAGTGCTGATAGGTCAAGACAACTGGCATCTCCTACTGACATCGGAAACAAGGAAAGGTGGAAAGGACCAACCAGTGGCTTCACTCACACCACTGGGTTGGGTTCTGCACGGAACCTATAGTAACACCTTTGGGAGAACCATGAACGTCGTATCACACATCACAGAAAAAGCTGAAGACAGCCTTGAAGATTTAGTAAGACAGTACTTCGAGATGGACGCGCTGAGTCTGAACCCTAAGAAGCCCAAGTCAGATCCAGAAGTCAAGGCCCTGCAAATCCTAGAGAAGACCACGAAGAAAACAGAAACAGGCAAATATGAAACCGGTCTACTCTGGCGTAAGGAAGATATAAACTTTCCCGATAACTACGACAACTCGTTGAAGCGTCTCCTCAGTATAGAAAAGAAAATAGATAGAGAACCCGAGCTCAAGAGAAAATACACAGAACAGATGGAAGCTCTCATCTCTAAAGGATACGCTGAACTCGCTCCGAAGAATACAGTTCCTGGCAAGACATGGTACTTGCCTCACTTCGCCGTCGTGAACCCAATGAAACCGGACAAACTACGAGTAGTCCATGACGCTGCAGCCAAGACGAAGGGCGTATCTCTGAACGACATGCTGCTTAAAGGCCCAGACCTTCTACAGTCGGTACCCGGTGTCATCATGCGTTTTCGTCAACATCCGATCGCCGTGACATCAGACATCAAAGAAATGTTCATGCAAGTCAAGATACGAAAGGAAGACAGAGACACACTGCGGTACCTATGGCGCGGCAGCCGACGAGATAACCAACCACCAGATGAATACAGAATGACCTCATTGATCTTCGGCGCTTCAAGTTCTCCATCAACAGCGATTTACATCAAGAACCTGAACGCTAAAGAGTATGAGCACAGTCACCCTGAGGCAGCAGCAGCGATCATCGAAAAGCACTACGTCGACGACTACTTGGACAGCTTCAAGACGATACAGGACGCCACACGTATCACGACGGGCGTAAGAGAAGTACACACAAAGGCCGGCTTTGAGCTCAAACAGTGGAAGTCGAACTCAACGGCTCTGCTCGAAGAACTCGGCGAATGTCAACATACAGAAGATCTGGAACTTTACAAACCAGACGAAGCAACAGAAAGGGTGCTGGGTGTTATTTGGAAGCTCGATACAGATGAACTCAGTTTCAACCTCAGCCTCACCCGCATCCCATCGAAACTTCTCGAAGGAAAAATACCAACTAAACGAGAAGCTTTGAAGATAGTAATATCTTTATTTGACCCGCTTGGTCTTGCGTCACCCGTCACCATAAGAGCGAAACAACTGCTACAGGAAGTATGGCGCAGAGGGACAGCTTGGGACACCGAGATTGACAACGACTTAGCCGAAGAATGGAAAAATTGGATGGCTCACCTGAACAGTCTACGTAACGTTTCAATCCCACGACAGTATCTTAGCTACAGTGACACTACTTCGCTACAGCTTCACGTATTTACCGATGCCAGCGAGTCAGCATACTCCGCAGTCCTATTCTGGAGAACGGAGAATGCCAGCGGCGAAGTCAACCTGTCGCTAGTTATGGCCAAAGCGAAAGTAGCACCGTTGAAGTTAACATCGATCCCAAGACTAGAATTACAAGCAGCCGTTATGGGGACAAGACTTGCGGAAACAGTAATAGAAGAGCACGAGAGGAAGCCTGACTGCAAGGTGTTCTGGACAGACAGCAAAACAGTGCTCACCTGGATACGAACCGGTTCAAGGTCGTATAAACCCTACGTTGCTCATCGGCTAGCAGCTATAGAAGAGAGCTCCAAAGTCAACGAATGGCGCTGTGCCTACCAAGAAGAACGTGGCAGATGATGCAACTCGCGACGTCCCAGCTGATTTCGGAAAGAACCATCGCTGGTACAAGGGCCCCGACTTCCTCTACGAGACAGAAGATCTTTGGCCTACTGAACCACAGACAGCGGAGCAACAGATACCTACTGATGAAGAGAAAACTCATCACATCAAATTGAAGACAGAAAAGAAGCTCGCAAATAGCCTACCAGACGTCTCTCGTTTCTCAAACTGGGATAGACTTCGGTATACAACAGCAAGAGTCCTACAGTTCATTCGACTTTGCAGACCACATAAACAGGTAGTCTGCTACAAGAGGACCAAGAAAAATACAGAGGAGGATTCAACATGGAAGAAAACAGTCAAACCCTCCGTCACTCAGACTGAATGGAAGAAAACAGCGTCATCACAAAATAAACAGTTCCTCCGAACCTCCGCAGAAGACCTCAGATTGGCCGAAGAATTATTAATGCGTGCCTCACAAGAAGACTCTTTCGCCGTCGAAATAGAAAATCTTAAGAATGAAAAACCGATCGACAAGGAGAGTCGTCTTCGACAGTTGAGCGTCGTGTATGAAAGCGGAGTCATCAGATTGAGAAGCCGTATCCAAGCCGTTCAAGGCATCACAGAAGAACTTAAAAGCCCTATGATCCTTGACGGTGCACACCCAACAGTCAAACTCTGGGTACAGGCAGTACATCGTCAGCTACATCACTCTGGAGTCGAAGCAACAGTGAACGAGTGCAGACAGCAATATTGGGTGCTAAGAATAAGACCCATCACTCGCACTCTACTCCGGAGCTGCCTGTTCTGCCGAATGAAGACTCAAACACCGCCTCACCCGAGAACAGGAAACCTGCCGGCGTGTCGCCTAGCTCACCACAAGCGACCCTTCACATACACAGGGGTTGATTACTTTGGTCCTCTCACAGTGACCGTCGGAAGAAGTCACCAGAAGAGATACGTGTCAATATTCACTTGTCTCACCACCCGAGCCATACATTTGGAAGTCGCTGCCTCGCTCAACACGGACTCTGCAGTGATGGCCCTAAGAAGAATGATGGCACGCCGTGGTTGCCCTACAGAAATCTGGTCAGACAACGGCACCAACCTAAAGGGAGCGGACAAAGAAATTCGACGTGGCATCGACGAAGCAACGCAGGCAGAAGCAGCCAAGAAGACAATCTCATGGCGCTACATCCCCCCTGGAGCCCCATTTATATGGGGGGGCTTGGGAACGAATGGTCCGCTCAGTGAAGACGGCCTTAACAGCAACGTTACATGAACGCTTTCCTACAGAAGAAGTACTCGTCACGCTATTAACAGAAGTCGAGTACACAGTCAACAGTCGCCCACTGACACATGTATCAGTAAACGAAGAGGATCCAGAAGCCCTGACGCCCAATCACTTCCTACTGGGGGGCCAAGGGCGAGTACCGCAGCCTGGGTCATTTACCGATCAAGACACAGTATCAAGGTCAAGCTGGCGGGCTTCACAACGCCTAGCAGACCTCTTTTGGACACGTTGGTTACGAGAGTATCTCCCTGAGCTTCAACACCGGCGGGAGCCCCACGGACGAGGACAGCCAGTACAGAACAACGAACTCGTACAGATAGTCGACGCAAACCTTCCTCGCAACGTGTGGATACGAGGCCGAGTTATCGCCACGTACCCTGGACCGGACAACATCGTGCGGACAGTGGACATCGCGACCAAAGGAGGCGTCCTGCGGCGGCCGGTGAAGAAGCTGATAGTACTACCCGTGTCAACAGACGTCGCGCCCGTACTCGAAGATAATGCAACATAGTTGCACGGCGGGAGAGATGTACGGGACGACTTGAAGATCGCATAGTACAATGATACCTACGTATCTATAGACTAGTACGTACAGTACTTGTGGTTTCGATTTGTTTTGTTTACATGTTTTATTATATAGTCTTTTTGTTGATGTTATATTTTTTATAGATGTGTAATAACATAGTAAATAAGAAAATATATAGTTTATATACTTTTAATTAGATTTTAAGGTAGAAATCGACAAAAATGTGCCGCGGCTCTCGTTACGGTAAAGTTTCGAAGTAGCTTGGTAAAAATTTGTAAATATTGCGTAATTACTATTGGTTAAAATGTAGACATTCTGATTGGACTTGTATTTTTGTCCAATAATAAATAATGCGAAAATTGAATAAATACACGACCCATTTTGGGTATCGACACAGTCAACCGGCAACAGTAACCAGGAACAGTCCTCAGGAACAGAACAGTCCACTACAGAAGAAATCCTCAAGAATCCTGAAGAAATCCTGGACCAGAAGAATAGTTCTAGCAAGAATTCACTGTGGCAGATTGTGTGGCAAGAATAAACGGTCAAGCACGATCTGGCATTGCGGTTTTCATTTAGTACTTCACCAACCCCAGTACCACCGAACACTACAGCGGGGTAAATAGTGCTCCTCACGGTGCCCTGCTGTACAGTATGACTCTGCTGTCCCTTTAGGGATAAAGACGTGAACGATAAGTTAACTGGAAATGTATTGCACGGTGGAAGTGTATCCAACTGTTACGCAAAAGGTCGTGGGTTCGATTCCCACCCATGATAAAACTTTGTATACTGAGAGCGATGGTTTATTCTGTGTCTGCGTGTTATTTATCTATAATATGTTTGTATTTAGAAAAATATAAGTATGTTTATCAGTTATCTGGTCACCATAGTACAAGCTCTGCTTAGTTTGGAATTAGAAAGCGTTGTGTGAGTTGTCCCAACGATATTTATAATTTTGTATGTATATTTTTTTTTCCGAATTTCACAGGCTTATATATAATAAGCTTGTAAACATGGAATAATATTTAAATATGTTTTCTAGATCTGCCAAGGATTCCGTCCCATCACCACAGGTATCTTCAGTACCAAGACCGAAGGGATCCAATGAGACCAATGTTAAAGTAGTCAGTGAAGGTACACCTATAAAAACCAGGGCTGAAGCTCCATCCCCCTCCTCTGCTACTTCTGATCGCTCTCCAACAATGTAAGTAGCTTATGAACTCTTGCCTTATCGTAAAAACTCTTACATATGAAGACCATGTGAGCAGATTTTTAAAAAACTGAAAATTCTAAAGTACTCGCTCGGGTATACAGACGTGCATGTATGAAGCGATTAAATAATCTGCAGGAAGTGAAAGAAGTATGCATGGATCGCGAAGCCTGGCGTCTGTCCTCTCTGACTACCCCGTCAGGGATACATCGTGTAGTTAGTAAAAACTCTGTTATACACAACATGTCTACTTTTAATGATCGTCTTGATACACTTATTTCCTAAACAGCTAAACATATATGGCTTTATCATAATTTTAAATAAAATAAAATAAATATCCATCATGCCTTATCCCCGAAGGGGTGGCAGAGGCATATAATATGCCCACTTTTCACCGTGTGGATTTTACCTGTCCCACGTAATAGGTGGTGAGCCCATTGCCGTGTTGAAATAATAAATAATTAATAATAATTTTATCATAATTTTAATGTGGGTAAATTTTCTTGCCGTAACAGGATTTTAACTCGCGTTTTCTCCCTTGTTAGGGACGCTGCTTTGACAGCTAAGCTATCGAAAACAGACACACACTTACGTCCAACCACATTGCTTTACGTATGGGAGTGTGAATTGAATGCCGAATTACCCTCGTCCGATAAACTGTTTACTGAAAACACCCTTCGTTCGTAGTCGGATCTACATTTTGTTGTTCGCCAATGGACAGTTCGTCGCAAACACCCTTCGCCCGTCATCAGTTCGCCATATTACAGTTCAACGATGAACGGTTCGTCGAAAACACCCTTCGCCCGTCATCGGTTCGCCATATTACAGTTCACCGATGAACTGTTCGTCGAAAACACCCTTCGCCCGTCATCGGTTCGCCATACTACAGTTCACCGATGAACTGTTCGTCGAAAACACCCTTCGCCCGTCATCGGTTCGCCATACTACAGTTCACCGATGAACTGTTCGTCGAAAACACCCTTCGCCCGTCATCGGTTCGCCATACTACAGTTCACCGATGAACTGTTCGTCGTAATAAAATGTAGATCCGACTACGAACGAAGGGTGTTTTCAGTAAACAGTTTATCGGACGAGGGTAATTCGGCATTCAATTCTACACACCCACACGTAAAGCAATGTGGTTGGACGAAAGTGTGTGTCTGTTTTCGATAGCTTAGCTGTCAAAGCAGCGTCCCTAGCAAGGGAGAAAACGCGAGTTAAAATCCTGTTACAACAAGAAAATTTACCCACATTAAAATTATGATAAAATTATTATTAATTATTTCAACACGACAATAGGCTCACCACCTGGGACAAAAATGCATACCGGGAAATGTGGGCGCATAGTATGCCTCTGCCTACCCCTTCGGGGTTAAAGGCGTGACAATATGTATGTATGTATTCCATTAGGTACAAACCCTACTTACTAAGTGTGGCGCCTTTACAATCATTCACAAATTCATCAATTGTTATTTTTTCCAGACTTTTGAAATCAGCACCTGTAAAGACGCAAATTGCCTCACAAACACAGCAACAATCTCACCAATCCACTCAGAGCCAGCCTGATAAAGGCTTTGCGGTAACTTTTGGTAAGTACCAACTGAAATCGACTGTGATGGGGCGAAAGCTTAACTTCTGCGGGCAAATATAAATGCTTTAACTTTGCGTAAATTGGTAGACAATGGTGCTAATTCTGTTGTTGCACTAAAAGAATTTCTCAAAATTTTTAATTTTTGTTAAGAGATGACCAAATGCTATTCTGTTATTAAGTCGAACTAAAGTTGGTGATATCATAAATAGCACTTAATTTGTATCTGATGTCACTAAAATTCATTTAATGTGATAAAATTTAACAAGACGTGAAAAATGTACATAGACAGTTCAATGACCAAGTTAGTCAGCATGTAAATACATGTTTTGTTGAATTTAATCACATAAAAGGCATTTTAGTGATGTCAGATACAAATTTAGTGCTGTTTATAATATCACCAAGTTTAGTTCAACGTAATAACAGAATAGCATTTGGCAATCTCTTAATAAAAATAAGAAAATTTTAGAGAAATTTAGTTTAGTGGTTTCAACAACAGAATTAGCACCAATGTGATAGAAACTTGGCGAACGCTCATTCTAATCGATCATACGATAAAATCAGAATATTGCTTTTTGAAGTTATACTTTATGTGGCGCGTTAGGAAAAAAGTATGAGAGTAATTTTTACGATGCGCGCTCGCGTCACGAAGAACCGACACCTTGAAGTTAGTTGATAAGTGTTTCCATGAACACCCTAAAGTTAGGAGATAAGTGTTTCCATGACAACTTATAACTACATTCAAATTAGTTTTCATATTTTTGATGTTTTTTTCCTTACTAATTTTTCACCCCTGTTACAAACAAAAAAATTGTGGTATATGTAATGAAATCTTATTAGACTAACGCGTGTACATAAGTAAACACGCCCTTTTTTTTAAGAAACATTTAAACGACAATGTATGCGCGAAATTTTTATTGCAATTTTGTGAAGGACGTAAGTAAAACCTACCTGCCTATGGAGGTAAGTTGTACCTATGTTTTGTTGATATAAATATTATTATTAACTGCCGCCCGGCTTCGCCCGTGACACACTTCGAACCCCGTGGCACCCATTTAATCCCGTCGTTTATTAATTTCACAATAATGTATGAACATTTTCCAAACTAGTTGATTACTTCGCCGCTCTCGAATTATGGTTACACGAAATTAATTTCTTTGCACATTATTTCGATTTTGCTATATCTTTAGGCGCACGGTGTTTGTTAACGATCTCTCGGATGCTAGATCGCAACGATGTTCTTTAGGATGTTACAGTGTCGTAGTTCAACTTTAGGATATTCAGTGACATCGATTGCGATGTCAAGTCACGCATTGCTGCCGCGTGGGCCAAATGGCGGGAGATGACCGGTGTCATTTGTGACCCTAAAATGCCGATCCGGTTGAAGGGACAGGTCTACAAAACCATTATTAGACCTGTCCTTTTACATGGCAGTGAGACGTGGCCGATATTGGAGCGACACAAGCAGGAGCTGCGTGTCACGGAAATGAAGATGCTGCGGTGGATGTGTGGAGTCACGCGGATGGACCGCGTGAGGAACTCTTGCATCCGCGGCAGCCTACACATCCGTGACATTGTAGACAAGTTGCAAGAGTGTCGCCTTCGCTGGTATGGTCACGTCTTGCGGCAACCGCCGGGCTACGTAGGTAACAAATGTCTGGCCATGTCAGCCCCGCCGGGTCCCGGTAAGAGGGGAAGACCCAAGAAGTGCTGGCTTGACGTCGTAAGGGATGACATGCGTGCCAATGGTCTCACTACAGGGGATGCCGATGACCGTGCGAAGTGGAGGAGAAAATGTAGGAAAGCGGACCCCGGCGTTGCGAGACGCAACTGGGACAGACGCTCGGATGATGATGATGAGTGTCGTAGTTCAACAATGGAGAACACAAAAGCTAAAATTGGAGCGTAGCTCATGTACATTCGATTTTATTTCACTTCAATACATGCAGTATTTCCGAAGTTATAACGCCGCGAAGTTTTAGTCCTTTTTTGAATTTCCGAGATATAATCTCAATACAGACTGCGACAAGGGGCGACGCGGCGTTCGGGTGCGTGCGAAAGCGCGACTGTTGAATGACCAGGGTTGTGACGCGTTGTTGACCAGCGTTATTTATTGAAATATAAAGTAATAATACCGTTTTTTTTTTCGAATTTTTTGTACTTTTCTTTGGCATTTAAAGTAAAAATCGTTTGTCAGACCCATTAATAATCTTATTAAAATTAATGTAATGCATGATATTATATAGAAATTAAAAAAAAAATTATTAAAAAACGATTATACATTAAAATAATTAATTGTATTCACTTAGATACTTATACAATACTTATTGACTTACTTATACAATTAAATAATTATTGCTCAGTGGAATTTGCGCGGCAAGATATAAAACAGCATTTCAATGTCATATCTCACTCACTGTCTTTCACTATAGCACGTTTACACAAATTTTATGTCTAAGAAACTACCATTTTTACACATAAAACAAGGCTAATGCACTTAGAGTTTCTTATTGTTATCGTTCGTTTTTTATGCTGCTGCTCTTATACAACATAAGTTTAGCGTTTTTGACACAAAATTCCAAAATGATAAATGGTTTTAAGTGATTCCTTGAAAAAATTAACAATTTTGTCCATTTCATCTCTTCTTACGCCGTCCGGGTGCCCTTATTTCATGTGTAGAGTGCTACAGAGAATGTTTATACAACACTTGAAAGTAAGTGAATTTTTAAATAATCTAATTTATTGAACATGTACTAATAAAACAGCTACACGTATTTTTAAGTAATACATTGGTTTATACCATACTGAAGACATACAACAAAACCTTTGCAGAAATCGTCCATTGTGACTAGTGGTACACTGATAAAATAAGTGTATTGTAGATTATAATAATTTTATGTAAAGATATTTTTTGTTGTAGTGTCTCGAAATCCAGCTCCCTCAGCTAGCCAGCTTGATATGTTGGTTAGTATAATGAAAGCCAAGCCATGGCTAGCTAGAGGACATGCTCGGACAGCCAATGCCCGCGTACGCACTCGACAAGCGTGGAATGAGATAGCAACATCTCTAAACTGTGATGGGAGTGGATGCATTAAAACGTCAGACCAGTGGTGCAAGGTAGATTAATTCCATTTTTTTTTGTTAAGGAAACTTGGTCCATACAGCCTTGTCATCAGTATTTATAGTTACATATCATTTAGTCATGTCTAGTCCTTTGTCGATGTCAAGTCCTCAGTCCTAAGTAATGCAGTGGACCCTTTACTAGGGCTTTCTAAAGAGATTTGACACCAACACATAGAACACCGCTGTTCACTGCAACATTTCACTTTTCATAACTCATGCACATTTTCGAGCACTTTATGTATCATAATCCACCATTATTAAACACAAAAGGTTTTCAGTGGAATTTAAGCGGCAAGATAGAGAATAGCATTTCACTGCATATATATCATTGTCTTTCACTATAGCACGTTAACACAACTTTTCATATCCAAGAAACCACCACTACACAACAAAAAGGATACATGCATTACTTTTAGAAAATAATAATTACAGCAAGCGTCCGCGTTTGTCAATTTTCCCGCGTAGAAATCTAAAGTATGTTGTCTTCTTTTTAGTACTGGAAAGATAAAAAAGGTGCTGTAAAAAGTATAGTCAAATCAGTATGGCTAAGCGAAGAACTGGTGGCGAATTTGACAATTTACCAGAGCTCAATGACATCGAAATTAAAATTTTACATCTAATGGGGGGAGAAGTTTTTACCAGCGGTGACAAGCATTTGGATATAAATCCAGTCCAGGTATTATTTACAATATTATAATAGTCAAGTTACTTGATTTCAAATGTGTATAATGGTGTTAGATAGATAGATAATACTTTATTGTACACCATAACGTACAGTATATTTATGACTTACAACTATTGACGAGAGCACAATAGGCGATCTTTTCGCTGAAAGCGATCTGTTTCAGTTAGCCTTAGTAAGGAAAAGGGAAATATAACAAGGTTAGGTAATAGTTATGTTGTACACAATTTGTACAAATTTGAAATTACAAAATAAAAACAAAGGTATAAATATAAATACTTAATTAGAACTTCAGAAAGTGGTTTTTAACCATATTTATGAAGATGGTTAGGGATTTCGCACATCGAATATCCAATAGCAGCACATTCCACAATCGTATTGCCAAAACTGTGAAAGACTTGTCAAAAAATGTCGTGGAATGTGATGACATTTTTAGTGTTATATGTTTTTATATGATAAAGTGAGTGTGATATAAATTTTAGGACCAAGAGGCTATGAATAGGGTTGAGGAATTAGAAGAGTCACCGAGTATATTACAAGTAAGTTAAAAGTAATCTAATTACAAAGCAACAAGGTGTATGACTGCCTCTGTGGCGCGGTAGGAGTGTATCCGACTGCTACACAAGAGGTCGTGGGTTCGATTCCCACCCAGAATAAAACTTTGTGTGATGAGCACGATGGTTTATTCTGTGTCTAGGTGTTATTTATCTATAACTAGCTGACCCGGCGGACTTCCTACCGCCTTAAAATTAATACATTTTGTTTTTAGTTATTAGCTAAGTTGTAAAGCAGGAAAAGCAGCTTTTTTCTCTGCAACTCTGAGGAATTGTTTGATATGATGCCTATGGCTACTTCTTATCATCGCACCGCTCGCCATAGACAGGATGTTCACCCTTAGACTTTGCATCCGGAGCGCTCGCATACGATTAGGTCCGCTAGGGAGTTTCTTCCGCGTACGCTTAGATTGTTTAATGAGTTCCCGGTTTTCCCGAACATCTATGTTATGGGGTTCTTGAATCAGCTCCCGGTTTTCCCGAACATCTACAGTATGGGGTTTTCTACTGGGTCGGTAGGCTGAGTGCCGCACTTCTGGTATTGCAAACTTCCATAGCCTACGGTGACACTTTCCGTCAGGTGGGCCGTATGGTTGTCTGCCACCTCAATCAGTGTGAGTTCACATGAGTTCTTCAAAGGAGTCTTAGAAGATTTTTGTCGGGTCAGTACCGCGAGTGCCGCCCCTTCGATGTTACAAACGTCCATAGGCTACGGTAACCACTTTCGCTACCTCAGTGGTTAAAAAAATAACAGAATCCTTGTTATTTTTTTTTTGTACAGTTGGTATTAAAAAAATATGCCCGTTCTCTTTTACAGCACATTAGGTAACGTACCGAAAGCAGCGCCGTCAATCGGGTTCAATTGTATTTTAAAACAATCCAGTAATCTATTAAAATATACACACAAAATTTCATTTAAGTCGGTCTCGTTATATTGGAGTTTGGTGAGTACACACGTTTTCGGCAACCAACTGACACAATTTTTTTTATTTCTGAATCGATCGATTCCAAAGAGATCGGGACCTCATACTATAGCTATGAAACCAAGTGACTCTATTTTTAAATTTCTAAACAAAAAACAAAAGATTCTGAACGAACATCAAAATTTCACACGTAGGAATAGTTTGTATTGAAAAATGTAATAGTCATATTTCGTGTTTTCCTTTTCTTATTATGTATATTTCTAACCGTTTAAACCTACCCTGAACCTTTACCAACATTTCAAGACCAAAGTTAGCCAAATCGGTCCGGTCATATTCGAGTTTTAGCGAGACTAACGCAAATCAATTCATTTTGATATAAAAGAGAAGATATGTAAGTATTTAGAAATATATAAGTATGTTTATCAGTTATCTGGTTACCATGGTACAAGCTCTGCTTAGTTTGGAATCAGATGGCGTTGTGTGAGTTGTCCCAGCGATATTTATTTATTTATTTAAATTATAAAGTATAATTTTATTTTATTTGCTGAATATTATTCCTCCTACACAAGAGCAACAACTTGTAATACCAAGGGTGAGTGCTGCACATGTTTTATTATTAGTATTATACATACATACAAACATATTGTCACGCTTTTATCCCCGAAGGGGTAGGCAGAGGCATACTAAAAGCTGACATTATAAAGTCTTCATTCTTAAAACAACAATTGTTTTTAGGATCTGTCTAACATTGCTGTTGCCGTAGACACTGAAGAATCAGCTCCTCTCTTACATGATCACGCTACTGGTGAAAATTTGGTATGTGGATTATTATTAAAATCTTGTAATATTTAAAAGGAAAAGTCCTGACTCACTGGTGACTATCAACGCCCAGCTTGACACCATTGGACCAAGATACCTGAAATTTTGCACTGAGGTTTCTTTTATGATGTAGGAAAGGAATAAAACCGGGTTTTTGGAAATTCAACCCTTAAGGGGGTAAAATAGGGCTGAAAGTTTGTATAGAAATACGCCGTTTTTAAACTAATATTTAGATGAAATTCGGCATATAGATTGATCATTATCTTAATTAACACTTAGGGAATATTTTATACCGGGAAAATATCTTATTGCTACGGGAAACACTTCTTGTGTAATATCCAAATTTCACGCGAGCGGAGCGGCGGGCATCAGCTAGTATATACTAAAATTACGCATAGGTAAAGCCTGTGACGTTGTAGTGGGTAATCTCAGGATCTACTGAATCGATTTTGAAAATTCAGTAGTAGAATGTTCTATTAGCCTTGCCCGAGTGGTTTATGCTACCTTTATTCCAAAACAAGCTCCTATAAGAAAAGGGAACGGAAAACGTCCTATCTTAACGGCTATAGTTTATTATATACGCGATTATGACACGCCGCGGTTTCACCTGCGTAGTTTCCGTGGGAATAGTTGAACAAAATATTGCTTATGTCACTTGCTGATAATGTCTCTTTCTGCTGTTGAAGGAATTTTCAAAACAAGTTTAGTAGATCCAGAGATTACACCCTACAACGTTTATATTATTTTTAATATATTAGTATATATATTAACTATCTTAACGCTGTATCCCTGACGGGGTAGTCAGAAAGGACTGATCGCCCAGCCTCGCGATCCATTCATTCTTCTTTTGCTTCCTGTAGATTCATCAATCGCTTCATACACGCACGTCCGGGTATCTGAGTAATTTTGACTTTTCCGTTTTTGAGCAATCTGTTCACGTGGTCTTCATATGTAAGTCTCGGCCTACCCTGACTTCTACCCTCTACCTTCGTACAATATATATTCTTCGTCAATCATTCCTCACTCATTCGTTGGACGTGTCCAAACCAACGGACCACGCCCATTTTCAGCTTAAAGCTAACACTTTCATTCAAACCTGCCATATTGCGTATCACATCGTTACGTATTTGGTCGGCCAAGGTTACGCCGCACAATTAGTTAATTAGGGGGGGGGGGGGGTAGGGCAGAGGGGGCAGCTGCCCCCCCCACCTGGATTCAGTTCAAGTCCTCTAATTTTGTCGATAAAAGTAAATAAATTACTTCTTAAAAAGATTGATGCGAAAGGCGCAGGAGCGTGTGTTATGGTGTCATTAGGGCCTACCGTCTCTACTTCCAGCAGTGGACTGCCGTAGGCCGATTTGATTGATTCGTGGTCGTCTACATAAAAATTAGTTAGCGCTATTTGTTAGTCGCCACGAACACGTCCTAAACCGTTCTGCCGAAGGCCCTCAGAAATTACTTTTAAAATAGCATTTTTTACGTGTGGAGATCCCATAGATATCTTAACTTTTAGTTATGATATAATCCACAAGGATGTTGTGTGTATGTACGACGTTTAACGCCGGGCGCCCCGGGTAACTCCTCGGAAGAATGTCCCAGATTTTGTGGCAGACTTGGCTGCCATCGCGGCCTCGCCTGATGGTTTGAAGTTATCCCACTTGCTTAGAGGTTGATTTGGGTGTTATCCCGCTTGTTGAATCATGAGGCGTGAGTGTATTTCTCACGTCAAGACGTCTTGAGCCTGTTTCTGTAAGGACAGCGGGAAGTCTGTTCCTCATACTTTTAAAATCTAATTATTAAAGAAATTCTCTTATCAGTAACGCTTTTATCCCCTATGCGGTGATGGTGTTGAAAGAGACCGACGCCGAATTTTTTTTTTCATCTTGGCTAACTACTGTCATGTTACTGGCAACCGGGACCAACGGCTTAACATACCTTTCGAAGCACGAAAATGCTAGTAAATGCGACATAGCGACAGTTGCTTAACGCAGCGATCGTTTACAAAACACTGAGAGAAGCGCTCGTAGCCCCGCTAGGCTACGAGCGCTTTATGCTTTTAGGAAAATCAGATTCCCCCCCCCCCCTGGCCCAGATCCTGGGTACGCCCATGAGCATAGATATAAATGTATATAATGCACATTTGCAGGTTGCAAGTGAGGCAGCACCAGTGCCATCCAATTCACAGGAACAGCCACATGTTGATGTATCAAGAGGCAGTGAAAGTGAGGACATTTTAAGTGTTATTATTATTTATCAATCACGCCTTATCCCCAAAGAGGTGGCAGAGGCATGTTATATACCGTGTGTTTCCTGACCCACGTAATAGGTGGTGAGTCTATTGTCGTGTTGAAATAGACAGATGCAGGTTGTGGCTACCTGCTGTTGACATTTTGCAAGCCGCCCTTAAGGTCTTCAACTTGACTTAACGACTGCCATGCGCTTTAATCAATCAATTTAAAGTAATGTATAGTAATATTTTATAAATACACATAGTTGACGCCCGCGGCTCCGCACGCGTAGTGAAGTTATCCCATTTCCCACAGGAACTTGTTCCCGGAATAAATAGTAGCCTATGTGTTATTCTGATGTGTAAGCTATATTATTGTAAAGATTCATCAAAATCCATTCAGTAGCTTTTGAAGCGCTAGTAGCCCCGCTAATCAGAGTTCTTGAAACGATTACTGCGTTAAGCAACTTTCGCTATAGCTGATCCTTGGATGGATAACCACTTTGAGGAATTTATATTTGCGAGCGTTTCCGTGCTTCGGAAGGCACGTTAAGTCGTTGGTCCCGGTTGCCAGTAACATGGCAGTCGTTATGCCTGTTTGAAGGCCTTATGGGCGGCTTAAAAATTTCAACAGCGGGTCGCCACAACCTGCGTCTGTCTATGGGCTCACCGCCTGTTACGTGAGAGAAAAATAATATACGGTGAAATGTGGGTACATAGTATGTCTCTGCCTACCTGCCTACTGCATACATTATTCAATGAAAATATTATTTGCAGCACCAACGTTGAACACACAACCTCAGAGACGAACACCACGGAGTCGCCGACGACTATTGCATAGATGTCCGCCATCAAATCGCCGGGCAGAAATGTTCAGCCTCACAGAGCGTCTTATTGCCATAGAGGAAAGGCGAGTTGAGGCTGAAATTACAATTGCCCGAGCGCTTAACCTTTTAGCTGATAACCAAAAAAAATTAATAGATGTTTTAAATAACTTTTTAAATACATAAATAATTTAAACAGTTGTTTAGAACTTCTACTTATATTATTTTAATATTAGTGACGCAGTGGCCCCAAAAATGCCGGTCAGGTTGAAGGGACAGGTCTATAAAACTATCATTAGACCTGTCAGACCATAGCTGTGAGACGTGGCCAATATTAGAGCGACACAAGCAGGAGCTGCATGTCACGGAAATGAAGATGCTGCGGTGGATGTGTGAAGTCATGCACAGTACTCTTTTGACAGACTTTGCTCTTCTGACAGTGCTAAGGAATACCTTCTCATTCCTCCACCAGTGCTTGTTTGAGCTCGGGAAGCGTGATTGGTGTGGGGTTTTGACCTTTCACGCATCGCTGAAGCTCATCCCAAGCGTGCTCGATGGGGTTTAAATCAGGACTTCGCACTGGCTACTGCATGTGTTCGATACCGACCTCTTCAAGGTAGTCATGTACAATTCTGGCAGTATAGGGACGCGCATTATCATGCACTAATATGCCATGACGGTCCATCCTGGCCATGAAAGGTTCCACATGTTCTCTCTGTTCTCGGATCTCTTCCACGTACCTCTCTGCATTTAAAGTTCCATTTTGAATGAGTACCAGCTTAGTGCGGGACTCGGCAGAAATTCCAAACCTGTACGAAGGCTCCACCGTACGCCAGTTATTCTCCCACACACGCTTGATGGAAGCGCTCCCCTGGTCTTCTGTACACTAATTGCCTACCATCATGCTTATAAACCATGAATTTAGACTCGTCAACGTAACAGTACCCTAGACCAATCGTCTAGTGTCCAGTTTAGGTACTTGCCCACGTATCTTAGTCTTGCAATAAACTACCACCTTGCTTAAATTACCACCTCCAAAGCGAATAAAGTGATTTTTAGACCAACTGCAGTTTGAAAACAATTTCGGAGCATTGTAGCCACCATTTGTCTGTCTTCCCTGGCTGTTGTGCATCTTGACCTGCCATTTCCTGGTGTCTATGGTGTGATCCGGTCTCTTGGTACCGCAGGAGTACCCGCCGAACAGTCGACAAAGATACTCCAATGTTTCTGGTACGTTCCTCTAGCGTGACTGCAATAATTCACCTCACAGAATAATAATTATACACGTGGAAGACGTTCACGATAATTTTTTTTGTGACAGAATAGATATAAAACTACCTTATAAACGAAGAAGTGCTCGTGGCCCCTCGGACTCGGTGTTCTGTAAACAATTACTGCGTTAAGCAACTTTCACTAGGGCTGATCCTCGGATGGGTGACCACTTTGTGGCATTTATATTTGCGAGCGTTTCCGTGCTTGGGAAGGCACGTTAAGCCTTTAGTCCCGGTTGCCAGTAAAATAGCAGTCGTTAAGCCCAGTTGAAGGCCTTATGAGTGGCTTGAAAAATTTCAACAGCAGGTCGCCACAACCTGCGCCTGTCCATTTCAACACAGCAATGGGCTCACCACCTGTTACGTGGGACAAAAGTGCATTGGTGAAATGTGGGCGTATAGCATGCCTCTGCCCGCAGTGTGGTCTTCGGGGATAAAGGCGTAACAATATGTATGTATGTATGTATGTATGTAGAATAGAAATGGAAATCATCCATAATGACATGTAGCAAAAATATTGTTTTTCTAAAGAAGATTTTTTTACAACCAGTTAAAGTTAAATGTTATTTTAGAAACGCAACTAAAAAGTCTTTATTCTGTTTTTTATTTCATTGATCTAACTTGTACAGTTCTGAAGATATTTCGTTTTTTGGTGACTGACCCGATCTTTTTGGAACCGAGTGTAGTTTTTACACATATTGGTATTATTTATAAGAATATTGTGACTGATTGTACAAATAGGTTAAGAAAATTGTATTTGCGAAAATATAGTTAATAAACTTATTTAATTATATGTATAGATTATAATAGGAATAGTGTGTAAAATTTTGTTGGAATTTTTTATTGTTTTTTTTTCTTTACAACATTGTAAACCTCAATAAAATATGTATGTAATTGTACTCATCTTTTATTTATTTTTTATTAACCCAATAAACAGAACATAGTTTTACATAGGATACTGATAGGAGGTGTAAAGTGTTCCACAGTGGGTGGCCAAACTGCCTCGGTGACGCAGTGGTTGTGTATGCGACTGCCGTGACTGACGTCCCAGGTTCGATACTCGGGTCGGAAAAAATATTTGTGTGATCCATAAATGTTTGTTTCGGAGTATGGGTGTTGAAGTTTTCACTTCAAAATCCGCATCAAAATCTGTTGCTTAGTTTTAAAGATCTAAGCATACATACAGACAGACAGCAAATCGAGCTTTGTTTTATACTATGTAGTGATGATTAAAGCACCTACCAAGTAGAAACATTGCTTCGCCTGCATTGCTTAAGTGTTCTAAATGCGGCCTTATTGTGGAGTGAGTTATTTTTATTTTTACTAATATTATAAACGCGAAAGTTTGTAAGTATGGATGTTTGTTACTCTTTCACGTAAAAAACTACTGAATGGATTTTAGTGAAACTTTACAATAATATATCTTAAACGGATTTTTTTTTAAAGCAATTATTTTGCTAAGTTTCTCATATTATTTTAACAGTGGAAATAGACAATTCTATTCGAGCCGGGGATTGAACCCGTGACCTTTGCCTAACCAGGGCAATGTTCTAGCCGAACTACCCGAACCGTATCGAATCAAGTTGAAATTCTCCACCATATTTTAAACGTCATTTTAAGAGTATGACCAGAGCCATCTATCGAGCTAATGAACAACTCGATACCAAAGAACAGTGTTACAATTTTTTAACATTGATTGGGCACGGGAAGTTCCTTTGGGAAACGGGAATGGGAAAACTTCTTTGTGCGGGCGTCAACTAGTTAAAAATAAAGGTATCATGTGTTGCACCTCCATACATAACATCCACATGCAGGATATTTAGATCAGCATCATTAATATAAGAGATAATAATTTTTTTTTTTTTCTATAATTATTTAAAAACATTTTTTACTTGTTGACGCCTGCGGCTCCGCACGAGTGGTGAAGTTTTCCTGTTCCCGTTTCCCACAGGAACTTGTACCCGATTTAAAAAGTAGTCTATGTGTTATTCTGATGTGTAAGCTATATTCTTCAGTAGATTTTGCGTGAGAGAGTAACAAACATCCATTCTTACAAACTTTTGTATTTTTAATATAGTAGTAGGAACTATTACTAACAGTTCAAAACAATTGTTATTCACTAAGTACTATTTACTTAATACTACTTACAATAACTGCATTACTGGCATGTTAGCCTTTCCTACAATAATAACTCCGGGTATTTGGAACTTTTCATAGAATCTATACTAATGTTATAAAGCTAAAGATTTTATTTGGTTGAACGCACTAATCTCAGGAACTACAGGTCGGATTTGAAAAAGAAAATTGTGTTGATAGCCCATTTATCGGGGAAGGCTATAGGCTAAATATCATCACGCTACTACTCTGGAGAGCGGAGTAGTTGTAGTACCCATAAATGTCAACAAATCAGGAAAACTTTAATGCAATATTGTAGAATTTAAATGCGATGGGATTAAATAGGTGCGACTGGAGTTCGAACTATTTACGGGCGAAGCCATGGGGGTCATCTAGTCTAAAATAAAACAATAAAAAATAACCTACATAATATTCTGGTAACAGCATAACAGTATGTATGCCTATAACACTTAAACAACATAGAAGTTTCTTACCTCTCTTTGAAAAGTTTCCGTTCATTAAAGTTTTTATGGAACCTTAAATATATATTTATAATACCCGAATGGCTTCAATGACTGTCCGAATAGCACGGGAACCAGATGGCTGGGAGATATAATTAGATAAATTTTCTCCCAATACCTTCTGGTAGCTCCAATGGCCAGAAATGCAAGTGATAATAAAACTTAGTACCATCTGTAGTGCTATAGACATTATTCTATATTAATATCTTATATTGCCTGTAACAGACAAAACAGTAGCGGAACAAACAGTTGCACTCTCTCGCTCTCGTCCGCGCACGTTTCAAATCGCGGGAAGGAGACGGCGACAGAGACAAATAAATCGCCGTGGAAATTAGTTGCTCGTGCTCTTTGAACTTACATCATACAAAACTAAAGAATGCCGATATGCTACTTCACAGATGTGTCAACGTTGTATGCTTGGTTGTATGAATGTTTTGCGTTAGTGAATCGCATTCGCAGTACACCGAATTATCAGCGAATTTTTTTTCATTGCTTTGTGAGTCTTAACCATCCAGAGCGCCACCCAATTGTATACAATAAAAACCATTCAAATCGGTCCAGCCGTTTAGGAAGAGTTCAAACACATACACACTTACAGTATAATCTATACTAGTATTTTAAAGCTGAAAAGTTTGTTTGTTAGTTTGGTTGAACGCGCCAATCTTAGAATGTACTAGTTGAGAAAATCTTAATTGAGAAATTCTTTTTATGTTAAATATACCCTTAGATTATATAAACACCCAGATACCGCGTCCAGTACAACTCGTGTCGTCAAAGTTGCTGCCACTTTTTTTGCCATGTGTGTGTAAGCCACGCCCGGCGCGAGTATATTACGTACGCCGTGGCGTTTGTCACGTGTGCGCCAATGACCGTATGGTGCGTCACGTGTGCGCCAATGACCGTATTGCGTCGCGATGACTCAATACGGTCATTGGCGGGCGGATTGACCGACATACCAGAACTAGTGTATATTTTTTGACTGTATTTTCGTCGCGCGCATTAGTAATCTGGGTGTTTATATAATCTAAGAATATACCATTTATCAATAAAGGCTATAGGCTATACAAAATCACGCTACGATCCAAGAGAGCGGAGCAGTAATCATAAATATAAAGCTAAAGCTATCACGTTTTTGCAGTGCCTCGAACATGTTTGCAGTCGCAAACACAGACTGTTTTTACACAAGTATGCTTAAATGAGGAGCCTCTCTGGTAAGAAAAGTTCGATGTAGCTCCAACACCAATGATTTCTAGTAGACTGGATTGTCCTTACATCAGGCATTGCTGTCAAAAGCATGTCCCGCAATGCAGGATAAAAGGACAGTTATAGTAACTTGATTAATTTATAATTATTTAACCAGATGTTTTACATTTAATTTTGTCTATAATTTATACTATATTTTATTATCATTTCATAGTGTAAAATTATGTATAATATAAATTTATTTCTTGATTATATTAATGTGTGAATTTTTATTTTTATATTATGTTTTATATTAGAATCTGTATGTAGATTATTTTAATGTCAAATTAGCAATGTTATGGGTTTTGATCACCTGAAATAAATTGATATTATATTTTATTTTTAAATAACATCAAATCGTACATTTATAAATTATTGAAAAAATAATAAACGACACGATTAAATAGGTACATAAATAATATTATGGAACATTGTTTTTTACACAGCGCCGACTAGCCCAAATTAAGCTAATATAAGCTAAATTGGTGCCTCGAGTGTTAGAATATGTCACGGGCAAAGTCGCGGGCCTCAGCTATTAAACAATAAACATTAAACACATTCTACGTCATTCTGCCTGCTTTTATATCATTTCTTAAACCAACCACACTATAAACATGTAAGGCAGTCGTCTTGACCGTGTGCCGTGCATGCCTCGCAAAGCCTGTATCCGCCTTGAAGCATGCAATGTTTATATTTTTTTATTCAAAAGTGTTATAATCGTGTTATCTTTTTAGCAATGGAACCGAGGTCGCGAGCTAGTACGGAGCAATATGCAACTCTTGTAGCTTTTATGGAAAGGTTGGTATCGTCTTAATATCCGTTGTTAAATGTTTTATCAAAGTTTGTAAAGACTATGTGAACTTGACCTTTGTGTCCTTAACTTGACATTTGAATTTTGCGTATTTGTATGATCTTTGTATATATGCCCTTTGTCAATGTGACCTTTCTCTAATCAAGGCAATGCTCTAACGACTTCATACGGAACTCGACCTTTTTTTTTTTTATTAATGATACGGAATTTCTTTTGGTATGTTTCTGTAGTTCAGTGGCTGGAGTATTGCTCTATTTGGCAAAGGTCGCGTGTTTATGTCCTTTGACCTTGACCCGTGTGTGTCACGTATCGGCTGTGTAAAAACGTGACTTATTGGTTGCTGTATATTAATTCAAAGTCGCCGTGACTTTGAATTAATATACAGCAACCAATTTATCTTACTACCTGAGCAAAATTAAATGTGTACACTTTTCATACAGCACTACCTGAGTTTTTAGTTTATGCTATAGTATCTATACAACTTATAAACATACTCTTATTTTTCTAAATACACACATATTAAGTGTTCATAGGGAACACCTAAACTCCGAAATAAATATTTTTAGTTCGCATAAATATTTGTTTCGACCCGGGAATGGATCAAATGTATGCTTGTGTAATTGTAATGACTTTTAGGCATTAATTAGATAATGCCCTTTTTTTAAGTGTGGAAATACTCATGGATGAGTATTTCCACACTTAAAAATGGGCTATGCCTTACTCTTACCGACTAAAATCACACGTGTCCCTTCCATCTGTCTATGGCCAGGAGTCCCGGGTAAGCCCTCGTGGGGATAGCCCCAGGGGAATTAGCTAATTCCTGACTTTTCTTTCACAGTCACGGTGATCTCAGCAAGTCTCATCCAGGGCTTCAGGGTAGAATCACTAGCGACAAAAAGTGGAAAGAGCTGGCGAATTTGTTGAATTCGCTCCGCGGTGGTGTCAAGAAATCGCCTGATAAATGGAAAAAGGTAACTAAAAAAAGCAACCACGCTTTATCCCCGAAGGGTTGGCAGAGGTATATTATTAGTAGAATTATTAGTTACATTTTCATTTACTTTTTATATTATTTTTATTATAGAATAAAAATTAGTAATTATCACGTGAATCCCCAAGGCAGTGTTGCCATTTTGCTCTCGTTTTTGTTTATGTAGGGGTTTATTACGAAGTTCTCAAAGAACACAAATGTTTGGATTACGATTCAGATCTGCACCATGTAATTTCATATTGTGTATTGTAATAGTTGTAATCTGTATTGTGTTTAATAAAATAAAAAATAAATAAAAAATAAAATATATACGCCCACTTTACACCGGGGGCATTCCTGTCCCAAGTAATAGGTTCAACTTGGTTTAACGGCTGCCATGTTACTGGCAATCGGGACCAACGGCTTAAAGTGCCTTCCGAAGCACGGAATCGCTCGCAAATGTAAATGTTACAAAATAGGCACCCATCCCTTACCAGCCATAGCGAAAGTTGCTTAACGTAGCGATCGTTAAAATCCATGTTATCAGTAATACTGAATCCTGTTTCTTTGTTTGTTTGGTTGAATGCACTAATCACAGAAACTACTACTTCGATTAAAAAAAATTGTGTTGGATAGCCCATTTATTGAGGTTCAGGGCTCGATAAAAGGATCATCAACCGAGCCGACGAAAGTCTCCGTTTTAACTGTGGAGTTAAAACGGAGACTGGTACGGTAAAAATGCTATTGATGTCCGACCGTCCGTCCGTCCGTCCATTCAGTCTACAGGGCGCATTTTTTATTAGATCTACATGCAACTTGGCATGGACAATCCTTGATGTAACAACTTTTAGCGAGGAGGCTTTTCTGTCGAGGGGGAAATGGAGGCAGGGAAGGGGAAATGGTCCCGTAGTGGTTGACAAGAGCGCTCAAAATGAAAAAGAAATGTTGATTTTTTTTAATTGTTAAAGAAAAATGAAAAATTAGTCCGAAGTCTACGGTTCACAGAACCACTAGTATAGATATAAATATTATATATTTTAGGTTTGGGCGGATTGGAAAACAAAAACAAAGAAAAAGGCTCATTTGATTGGAACCCGTGACCCTGGTGATGGTCAACACTCCAGGCTATTCCTGAACACGTTAGAGGAAAGGGTTATCACTCTTATGAGAGCCTCTATGACTGGCGTCCTAAAGCGAGGACTTAGTGTTAGTATTAATTACATTTACTATGAGAAAAAGAGCAAGTAGAGGGTAGAAGGAGTCAGGGCAGGCTGAGACTTACATATGAACACCACGTGAGCAGATTGCTCAAAAACGGAAAGTGTCAAAAGTACTCGGATACCCAGACGTGCGTGTACGAAGCGATTGATGAATCTGCAAGAAACGAAAGGGGTATGCAATGATCGCGAGGCCTTGCGATCTATCCTCTCTGACTACCTCGTCCGGGATATAGCGTGACGATAGTTAGTTAGATACATGATAAAATATGTAACGAAGTGATATGAAATATGGCAGGCTTGAATGAAAGTGCTCTGTTGGTTATGACACGTTCGACGACTGGGTGTGGAATGATTGACGAAGAATATTTATTGTACGTAATTAGAGGGTAAACCGAGACATGTGCACGAAGACCACGTGTGCAGATTGCTCAAAAACGATAATTGTAAGAGCTTTTGGATTTTGGCGGGGAACAGCGAATGACGCTGTCGCCACTCTCCGTTATTAAATTTTCAAACTAGTTTATTTTCGGGTGTTTATGTGTAAAAATGATGGTACTCCACCTAGGACGGTTCAACCAATGGACGTGTAATGTACTCAATATAATATGAAAGCACGTCAACCAACTTTCGTGCCGGGGGGAAACTACACACATATTGTTTTCTTACTATTGCATGAAGTGTTGTCACTGTCTAACAACCAATGAAAATGTAGCTATGCAATACGAATTTGACACAATATTATTCGGCTGATTTGAGATGGTAACTCTTTGTATAATGTTAATAGAGAATGAAAGTATATTGAATATAGGCCGATTAAGACGACTTAGGCCCACTTGCGCGATCTTGGGTTAGCGTGTATAACTCGTAGGTACGGACTAACCCCGAGTTAAATCATTAATTTGTCTCGCATGACCCCGAGTTAGGGGTATACCTAGGGTTAAATCGCTAAAATTTTAACTTACCGATTTCTGAGGGTTAATTCGTCAAACGTTGAGTTAGCAGCTGACAGACAATGAAGTGGCACGTGACACGGACTCCTCAAAATGACACGCCGCGCACTCATAATACGATAAAAATAAAATGCACTCAGCTGTCATGTAACATTCATTCGTGTAAGAAAAGTCTATATGTGGAAAACTGTAGTGTAAAAGAGATAGACATACCTGTTTCATTCTTTGTCATGTTTCAATCATTAATGTTTGGTTGGATGACATAGAGTGACATAAAATACTGGGTTAGTTAACCCGATGATATTTTTCTATGGTGCAAGACATGATTAGGGTTAAAAAGTTATTTACTTAATTCCGAGTTATCTAACTCTATAATTATTTATTTAACCCCAGCATTCACGCAAGTGGGCCTTAGCTAAAAATGCTAAACAAATGGCAAGCGGGGTATAGGCGCAAACGGTAAGATTCATAAGTCAATTGGTTAAATCCTCCTAGTACTCCACATATAACTGCAGTAAAATTTACCATCATTTTACTGCAATAGAACTTTGAACAAATCTATACATGAATACGCTGTTATCAATAAGATTAATTGACTACCTTTGAATGAAAAAGATTCATTATCTACTTGAAATATATCACTTTAAAAGAAAAAAATTAAAACATAATGGAAGATCAATAAATTTTGTTGTTGGCAATCACGTCACCGTGCGTAGCCAGTCCAATTAAAAATTGAAAAAAAAAGCAGAGCTTTTCATTAAAAGGTTGTATTACTAACTGTATTATAATACTATTTCAGAAACCACCCCAACAGCCGGCCACGGATGTCGAAGAAAATTCTATTTTATTTGTAGAACTTCCCTATGATGATGGTAAGTGCCTTAAATGAAGAAGTATCCACAGAATCTAATAAATCCAATTGCAAAAATTTCTTAGTAAACTAGGAAATGGTCGCTAGTCTTCGATAAATCGCCCCTTTCTATGGTAGGATACGAAGCGACAAAGATAAAAAATAACGAGTGCAATAGGATAGACAAAAATATATCAGAATAATAACTTTCGTGAGCGTTGTTCATTATTATTAAGTAAACGGTTGTGTGAATGGCAGCACCAGCGCAGCTTCCGACTTGACGCTTCTCTTGAAAAAGGACCGAAACTAGTCGGGCGATCCCGAAATTTACACGTGAGTACAACCGTTTACTTAGTAATAACCAAAGCATATGTCTTTTTTTTTGAAATTATAAAGCATTTTATGATACCAATTTTAATAGTTTTCATCGTTAATTCATTAACAAATGCGGCATGAAGTCGTTGAGCCATTGCCTCCAAAAGTACTCAATAAATTGTGACACTATGCAATTTTTGTACTTTATTGCCGTTCCTCGCAAAGGCATTACTGCCGAATTGCTAAAGATTGCGTCATGTGAAATGTGTGTAGTTAAATAAGATAAATGTAATTTCTATTTTGAAATTTAGAAAGTCAAAAGTACTCGGATACCCAGACGTTCATGTATGTAGCGATTGATGAATCTACAGGAAGCGAAAGAAGTATGCATGGATCGCAAAGCCTGGTGATCTGTCCTCTAACTACCCCGTCAGGGATACAGCGTGAAGATAGTTATTTAAATGAAGTTTGTTCACATTTGCCTAAAATGTTAATAAGAATTCATTATTTTCCATTTCTAAGTCATAATTAGTGATCAGTAAGTTCCATATTGTAGCAGTGAATTAAAAATAACTAGTCCGCCATTTTAGGTATTCCACCGTTTTGGAGTTTTTGACACCCAAACTAAAAGTGTATACACTATTTAAACTCCATCGGTTAAAGATATCTGCTTCAAAGTCGAGTTGCATGATTTAAACATACAAACATAACATATATACATACTTTGCAAGTTAATAAAAAGCTTGTTAAAATTTCATTTAATTTTTTTTATTGCCCTGAGTCGTTTGCAACGCCATAGGTGCAGCACTCGTGCTGCCGACCCTTTAAAACCTTTCTAAGACCCCTTATTGTCGCACCTTTATCCCCGAAGGGGTAGGCAGAGGCATACTATACGCCCACATTTCACCGTATGCACTTTTGTCCCACGTAACAGGTGGTGAGCCCATTGCCGTGTTGAAATGGACAGGCGCAGGCTGTGGCGACCAACTTCATGCTGTAGACGTTCTTATTTCGAAATGAATGGACGCGTACGTTATTTCAAACTGAAATAAGTACACGCCCATTCATTTCGTTGTAGAATCGTATCCTCCCAATATAGACGCGTTCATAGAATGTTAAATATTTTTTTCAGCGTTGCCACCATCACCAATGGCGCCTTCAATACCATTAGAACCAATAGCACCAGTTTCTGAGTCAACACTTACATCAACTCCACGAACACAGAAGCAATTGTCGGAGACTCCACCACAAGTCTCCTCTCAACAACAAAATTCCTCTTCTTTACCACAATATTCCGCTCCCCCAAATCAGTCCACCAGTCCAACTCCTACCAGCAATACCAATAACATTTCAATAGAAACCTCTTCGGTTTATCATCGAAAACGAAGAAAACGAGGTCAAACTCCTTTCGATCGAGCTGCGAGCGAGTTTGTAGCTGTCGAGGAAGCTCGCTTGCGATTCGAGGAACTTAGAGAGGCAAATCTACACGAACGAGAGGTCGAAAGACTACAGCTCGAGGGAGAACGGCTCCGGCTCGAAGGACAAAGAATCGAGACAGTTAATGCCTTAACGAGTGTGTTGAGCCGTCTGGCCGATGTCGCTGAGCGATATTTACACACGTAAATATTATGACCGTTTTAATTAAATTATATAATAATTAATTAAGATTATAATTAAAAACCCCCAGCTTCGATCGTAACGATACCCGATTCTGTAAGGGTTTCATTTTTTCTTTTTGAAATTCATTCCATTTCATTCATTTCCATCAAAGATAAAAAAAAATATTCAACGCACAGAATTAACCTGTTAAAGTTTTATGATAGACGTGAAATGTGAATTTATCGCTAGTTGAGTTGTTGCATGTAATTTAGTAAATAGATTAATAATGATTGATGAATTAATAATTACAGTCCTTAAATCCTTATTAATGTATACTTTATGTAATTATGTCCAATATAGAATTTTCTATCAGGTACAGTGGTAAGGATATAGATATTCAGAGCTGTCCCATAAATATTCATATTTTTCAGAAACTAATAATAATAATATCCTTGGGACAGCTTACACAACGCCATCTGATTCCAAACTAAGCAGAGCTTATACTATGATAACCAGATAACTGATGAACATACCTATACATTTCTAAATACATACATATTATAGATAAATAACACCCAGACACAGAATAAACCATCATGCTCATCACACAAAGTTTTATCCTGGTTGGAAATCGAACCCACGACCTCTTGCGTAGCAGTCGGATGCACTCCCATCGCGCCACAGAGCATTTATTCTTTTATATTTTGTTTAGAATATTCGCTATGGTTATTAAATAAATGTAATTGTGTAACCATACAAAACTCATAAAAAAATAAACAGGAATTTTTGAAAAAAAAAAACTTCCTAAATTGCGGCAGGTCCCTGTATATTTTATATTGCGATGTTTTAATGTTTTATAGCAAAATTTAACAATATTATAATAAAAAATGCATTTCCTGTCGAAATTTGACCAATAGCAAGTGGGTATATTTGCTATTGATCAAATTTGTGTACCCGGCGATATAATATATATAATGCCTGCCTATCAAACTTAGAAATATATGTTATGCTCGAATTGCAGAGATTATATTAGTGTAGTAACATTTGTAGTACCTGGGACCAGCAAAACTATTGCCAATTTGTGTGTGCATAATTCACCTCTGCCTACCCCGTCGGGGATATAGACATGAATCGCGTGAATGTATGTATGTAACTGGGAAAGAGATATCCGCTGGTTTAAGTTTTCGTATAGCGTCATTTCTCTTTGTCGCACACTTCATATGTGTGTGCGACAAAGATGACGCTATACTAAACCGGTTAGTGTTAAAGTTTTCTGTGACAGAGATAACGCTATACCAAACCGAAACTAACGGATGTCTCTTTCTAAAGTCCGATGTGCATTATTTATAGTAGGGTGTTGTAGTTAAGTTTATAAAAATGTTGTACTCGTATCTATATTCTTTATTGCTCAATAAAGCTACATGAAGTCTACATAAAGGGTATTTTTTTATTATTAACTACCTCTGTACCTATTACTGCGTAATGAGTGTTAGATATCCTCTGTCGACCCCGTCTGGAATACAGCGTGAAGATAGTTTAATATATCAATACTCGGAATGTCATACTATTTGTACTATATTGAAGTTAGTATTTGAAACAATTTTGAAAATCAATTAGTATTCTAACTACCTATATGCTAAATTTAAATTGGATTTCTTTGTACAGTCTCGAGTTGGACTCGAACCAACGTCTTCTGGTTTAACGCACCAGACGCGGTACCAATTATACCATCCACCTCTTTTATATCTTGGCGATGTAAGTCGCCTTCTATACTTTATCATGTAAATAATACTATTGTAAGTAATTACTAGCAGTTAGAAACGAAAAGGGCCATGAGTTTTGTTGCCAAGTTCTTCCTCTGGCTCTACCTATTGCTTTGCGAATCTGGCAGTAAGTGTAGAAGCAGTAATCTTGACGTTTATAAGTGTTACTTTGTGACCTACATTGTAATGTAACATTTTTTACTTACTAAAAAATAGTAACGTTACAACATGAATAAAGTTTTTTCATTTTAATTTTTTTTCTTCAGGCATTTAGCTAAGTTACAATTTAACACTTGTACCGCAAGTGTAAAGAATTGCACCTATAATCATTCGATTTGTAATGACACCTGCCTAATTATTAGAAACTTTTTTGAAAAGCAATTATATGCCACCTACTAATAAACTAAATTTAAAAGTAACGTGAAATTTTTTTCAGTCTTTAGTTCGAGTTAAATTAGAAGACGCTGGTTCGAGTCCAGCTCGGGACTTAAAAAATTATCGAAGATAAATGGTCTGATAAGATTATGATATTTCGAGAATATGATGTTTTACAAATAAGCGCTCGTGGCCCCGCATACTCAGTGTTCTGTGAATGAACACTGCGTTAAGCAACTTTCGCTATGGCTGGTCACGGATGGGTGCCCACTTTGTGGCTACATACATTTACATACAGCTAGTTAAATTAGTTACGTTTGTAGTACAAAGTAGTAGTAGTAGTTACATTTGCTAGCGTTTTCGTGTTTCAGAAGGCACGTTAAGGCGTTTGGCCCGGTTACCAGTAACATGGCAGTCGTTAAGTCAAGTTGAAGGCCTTATGGGCGACTTGAAAAATTTCTACAGCAGATAGCCACAACCTGAGTCTGTCTATTTCAACACGGCAATGGCCTCACCACCTATAACGTGGGACAGGAATGTACACGGTGAAAAGTGGGCATATAATATACCTCTGCCACCCCTTAGGGGATAAGGCGTGATAGATAAATAAATAAATAAAAAACAAATATCGTGTTTTACGAATGTGGTGTTTTAAACATGTGGTCTTTTGAGAATATGATATCCAGCAACGGAGTCATTATAGTTCTACACATTGTACACAGTGTCTACCAGTTTAAATAGTCGTTTCGCTGCGGTTTCGTTAGCTAATTTCATTCTGGGCTTATGACATTTACGTAAGAGAAAACATACTTGTTTAGACTCGTTTGTCTGTCATTTTTATATACAGGTGCTATTATTTTCATAGGGAACGATGTATACTCTGACGAGAACTACAATGAGGATCTAGTGTCTCCGTTTACCTCAAGGGTGTATAGAAGTACCTTAGAGACTATGTTCAAAATTTTGGAGAAAGTCATAAATACCAGACTTGTATCATATTTAGAAGCTAACAAATTACTCTCGGCGAACCAGTTCGGTTTTCGAAGAAACTCTTTCACAGCTGATGCTGTTCACTGTCTCACTGATCACATTGCTACTCATCTGGACAAAAAACAGAGATGTGTTGCACTTTTCCTGGATCTCGCAAAGGCCTTTGACACGGTCCCTGCCTCAATTTTATTGTCTAGACTTGATCGTCTGGGGGTAAGAGGCGTTCAGCTAGACCTGTTTAGAAGTTATCTGACCGGCAGAGCTCAATGTGTTAAGGTTGGTTCCACCTTGAGTTCTGAATTACCTATTACATATGGAGTTCCTCAGGGCAGTATCCTCGGGCCAATATTGTTTCTGGTTTATATTAATGACCTCTGCGATCTTTCACTTGCCAATGGAAGAGTCGTTTCTTATGCAGATGACACGGCTTTAGTGTTTGTATCTGATACATGGCAGGAAGCTTTCCGTCTGACTCAGGATGGTTTTAATACTGCTAGAGCTTGGCTGGACTCCAACTTGCTTACACTTAACATTTCTAAAACTAGGTTGCTTAAGTTTGGCCTGCAAAATCCCATCCCTTTTACAGAGAATTTACAGGTACTAGCATACCAGGACTCAAGGGTCGATTCTTCTACCTATAATTCAACTACTTCCAATATTATTAAAGTGTCTTCCATTAAGTATCTTGGCATTGTACAGTAACCTTACCTTTTTTGAGCATATTGTTCACTTGTCTAACAGGATTCGCAAACTTGTACACATTTTCAAGTTACTGCGTAATTCTGCAAATGCCGAGGTGCTAAAGATGGTTTATCTTGCATTGTGCCAGTCCGTTCTGAACTACTGCATTGGTTCTTGGGGAGGTGCTGCTAAAACGCACTTATTAATTGTTGAGTGTGCGATAAGATGCATTCTCAAGGTGTGCTGTTACAAACCTCGCCTCTTCCCAACCACTAAACTCTATGAGTACTGTCAGGTCTTGACAGTGAGACAACTGTTTATATTGGCGACTGTTCAATTCAATTCAATTCTTATTATGGCTTTCTGTGCTCTTTGCAGCAACTTGCCAGTGTCCCGTAGCTAGAACTAGTAACGAAGGAGGCATACAGTGGCTCGGGATTTGACCGGTGGTCTTGGATATGAAGTTAACTCAGCCAGAATTACACATGAAAAAGTCAACACACACTTACAAATACAACAGATAATAAATATAAGCCAACACAAACAGATAATAAATATTAATTAATAAAGATTTAGGGCCGAACATTGCTAGGTATCAAAAAATAAGTAATGGGGAGCAAAGTATAAATTAGAAGCGCTCGTGGCCCCGCGGTCTCAGTGTTCTGTAAACGATCACTGAGTTACGCAACTTTCACTATGGCTGGTCCTCGGATGGGTGACCACTTTGTGGCATTTACATTTGCGAGCGTTTCCGTGCTTCGGAAGGCACGTTAAGCCGTTGGTCCCGGTTGCCAGTAAAATGGCAGTCGTTAAGCCTGGTTGAATGCCTTATGGGCGGCTTGAAAAATTTCAACAGCAGGTAGCCACAACCTGCGTCTGTCTATTTCAACACGGCAATGGGCTCACCACCTATTACGTGGGACAGAAAAATCCACACGGTGAAAAGTGGGCATATAATATGCCTCTGCCACCCCTTCGGGGATAAGGCGTGATGGATATTTATTTATTATTTTATTTAAGTATAAATTAAATTTTTAATTGATTAATTTCAATAACTTTACCCAGGGATTTTACAAAGGGAGTGAAAACTAAGGAAAGAGGCGACTGTTCTGGGGCAGCATTCTTTGACAGACTACGATGGTAACCAATCAAGACGTAATCACCTTGTGGTTGAGTCAAGACCAATTAATACATCTTTTATACGCAGATTTTTCTACTTCCTTGGTCCCTACTTGTATAATAGACTTAAAAGTTAAATCTTCACTCCCTCAACTTGTACAACTGCAAATTGAGAGTTAAAGCAAGGTTTCTCCAACTAAACTATTTGGAAACTGAGGATCTTATATCTGTACCGTCTTAATTTTCCACCTAATCTTAGGTCTATATGTATATAAAAAGAGACAGCTGCTCTTTTTCACTCACATACATACACACACACATACACACGCACACACACACACACACAAACACGCTTAGACGAAACAGAAGTGAGCAACTATGAAATATTGATAATTGAATTATAAGTTAATGTCAGTGGGGCCCTGGTGACCTGTAATTCAGGTTTCGCTACCTACCACAGGCACCAGTAATCCACGCTCTAACATTATTCATAGTATTTCATTGTTTTAGCTTATATGAAAAAAGTTATGTAATAAGCTATTACCTTATTACCTTATATCAATAAATCTTATTATTATTATTAGAGACGCCCATGGATGATGAAGTAACTGCCAAATCTACCCTTTCCACCCACTCTGCGCTAACCAATTGTAACGATGATCCCCAGGCAAAAGACCAGGCTTTTAGTACCTACGATTTTAATTGGAAAGAGTTTCCAGATCGTCCAATTGCACCTGAAGTAAGAAGGGAAAAGTTTAGCCAAACGAAAGTTGGTCCCACAACTTCGGATGTCGATCCGTATTATATATTCGTCGCTATATGGGATAGAGAATTCATGGAGTACATTGCTTATGAGACTAATAGGTACGCTCAACAGTTAGTGTACCATGTTCAATGAAAACACTCTTCAACCCAATAGCTGGATGGGTCAGTGAGAAGAGACCAACGCAGATGCATTATATGTATATTGCGGGCTAATTATTGCAATGGGAATCGTAGTTAAGTCAACATTTGATGAATACTGGAGTACCACCCCTGATGTGTTGCAAACTCCAGGTTTTAGCTCGCATATGTCATGCAACCGTTTTATATTGTGAAATAAAATGATTCATTTTAAAAACAATGAAGATATGACTAACTTAGAATTGAATGCTTCTAAGGCTACATTTTTTAAGATACAACCAGTGTTGGTTCATTTGAACGCGAAATTTCAAAGCTTATACGTTCCTAGACAGCATATTTCTCTGGACGAATCTCTACTCCATTGGAGAGACTGGTTAGACTATCAATTAAAGTACAGTAACGGTTCTAGGCCAAGGATTAAAACTTGTGAGATTTGTGAATCTCAAACCGGCTATCTCTGGCGGTTTCACATTCACTCTCATAAACAGAGATATGAAGATGAATCAACGCAGGAAATCGTTTTAAAACTCATTAATGGTCTGGAAAATAAAGGCTACACATTGTGGATAGATGATTTCTACAATTCACCAAGTCTTGCTCGACGCCTCAAGGCATTAGGTTTTGATTGCGCGGGTACTCTGCGCACCAATAAAAGAATATGTTCCGCAAAACCTACGCAGTCTCACCTCGGAGAAAATGCAATTTGGTGAAATGGTTGGTCTCACCTCAGGAGACATCGATGTTATAGTTTGGAGAAATATTAACAGGATAGCAACGATCTCTACATACCATGGCCCGGCAAAAATGAAACTCCGAGGGTCTACCAGACCTAACTTGATAATTGATTATTAAATGGCGATGGGTGGGCTGGATAAAGAGACAAGATGCCATGTATCCTATCGAACGGAAACATATCCAGATTTGGTACAGAAGGTTATTTTAGAAGACTTTTAAATAATGCTTCTTAATAATCTTACCGATGCAGTACCGATTTTACCTTTCCCCAAAAATTACTTTTTCATACATTTTTTGCCAGAAAGAAAAAAGAGCTACGTTAATACATAACGTAGTGTTTATTTACTCTATGTAGAGGAATACTATGCATACCAGTTATCTACATAGATAAGTAAAATTGAAATGAGTGTGTGTGTAATTTTAAATTTGCAGCTTTTCACTAAATGCATATAAAATAATATACTTTATTAGAAACTATTCATTTCCACAAAAATTCCTTAAAAAAAAATTTACCCTAGAATAGGGAAAAAGCCCCTAATCTGAACACCCTGTCTGGTCGTCTGGTCGTCCGGTGCGGTCTGATCCGGTCGTCTGTTGCGACAACAGATTTGGTCGGCGGACTCGGCGGATCAGATCTGTCGAGGTCCGGCAGACCAAATCTGAACGTGTGTTAACGCTATTAACGCTATTAAAGCCCTAACACACGACCGGATTTGATCCGGCCAGACCGCGGATTTGATTTGCCACCCGACCAAATCTTACCGTGTGTACAGCTGTCCGGCGGACATAATTATTATTAATTGAGTCCGCCTCGATCCGCATCGGATATGATCAATGTTGTCGTTCTAGCTACTTTGTCGTAAATTTCCCCAGATTTAATTTAAAGACACTTTTCATAATTTTTTTCCCAATGTTGCCATCTTACCGATACAGTACCGATTTTACCTTTCCCCAAAAATTACTTTTTCATACATTTTTTGCCAGAAAGAAAAAAGAGCTACGTTAATACATAACGTAGTGTTTATATACTCTATGTAGAGGAATACTATGCATACCAGTTATCTACATAGATAAGTAAAATTGAAATGAGTGTGTGTGTAATTTTAAATTTGCAGCTTTTCACTAAATGCATATAAAATAATATACTTTATTAGAAACTATTCATTTCCACAAAAGTTCCTTAAAAAAAAATTTACCCTAGAATAGGGAAAAAGCCCCTAATCTGAACACCCTGTCTGGTCGTCTGGTCGTCCGGTGCGGTCTGATCCGGTCGTCTGTTGCGACAACAGATTTGGTCGGCGGACTCGGCGGATCAGATCTGTCGAGGTCCGGCAGACCAAATCTGAACGTGTGTTAACGCTATTATGAATTAAGGCCGTACATACTAGGCGAAGACATAGACTTGTAGAAGAAAATTTCAGGTAGTTAGGTAATAAGTTAATAATAAATAAGTCTAAGTAGAAATCTACAGTAATATACCTTGATGAATAGTTTGTCTATTTGTTTGTATCTTTAGTTTCGAATTGAAAAAATCTTTTTTTGTTAGATAGCCCATTTATCGACGACGGCTTTATATCATCACGCTACTACACTGGAGAGCGGAGCAGTGTGCATAAATGTCAACAAATTGGGCAATTTTTTATGTATTATTGTAAAATTAACAAATGACGGGTTCTATGTATGTCACTGGCGAAGCCGCGGGGGACAGCTAGTATTTAATGAATGGCTGTATGGACCGAGTTTAATTGCCTACCTAAGATAAGGCCGAAGACGAAAAATAAATTGACTGACAGCTGAGGCTGACAGTCATGATATTATTTTGTTCAAAGAGTATAATAAGTAAAATTGAAATTGTTGTTTGACTGCTGCACTGTTGTGCTGCTATCATTTGCTGTTTGTTTATTTGGCTGCTGCTGCTATAATGTGCATTATTTTATTTTAATTCATTTTTTAAATCTTTATATAGAAGTTTCTGGCCCAATTTTTGAATGGAAAATTTCTTAATTTGTTGGTCTACCTCAAATCGGAGTCTGGAATATCAACAACTACAATATTGAAAATAATCTTGTTTACAAAAACTCGATGTAACTGTAGTCCCTTTTTTATTGTAAACTGGTAATTTCAATCTTTGCCGTGGCATCAGTATAAAGTAGATATTTGAGTTTCTCATAATTTGATATTTACAGGCATCGGGCATAAAGAAAAAACACTTTATTATCTTATAATGAAGTAGAACCTCCTGGTTTGTTGAAAAATGCGAGTGGTGTTCATAGATTAGTATATGTTCTACTAGGACAGTGGTGTGCCTCAGCTGGTATATTAATCAAACATTGACCCTAACGCTAAAGCTTTTCCTAAGGAATACAAAGGTATACAATGTAAGTAAACGGATGTTTATTGGTACCTAATTTAAAGGCTTAAGTTTGTGTCCAATGTTTATTTTAAAGACTAGAGGTCATTTTATTCAAGTATTTTTATGTAAGTCAATATGCTTCACTAAAAATATACCTATTTTAGAGTATGTCTTTAGACACAATTTTGATTTGTAAACCTTATTATAATTTGCATAGCAGTAATAGTCGTAAATTGTAAATAGTTGTAGGCAAGTACCTATGGAGCGACAAAAAATCTGATGAAAAGAAGTTTGTCTTTAGTCCCCAGCAAGATCTATAGGACCCAAGCAACCTCACTTGCTAAAAGTGCACCTGCTAATTAACAGACGAGATAATGACGCAGATCTTACAGAATTAGGAGGTCAGTAACAGTAACTGGGAAAACTATTAAGATGAAGAAGACACTTTGATCATTTTTGTTCTCAATTCCACTTTCAAAACCTAAATTTTATACAGAGATTGGAGAAGAATAGTCAATTTATAATGTTGCCAGAGTTTTATAATTTTACCTTTTGCATTGAGATTCAAACAGCAAATGTCTTGAATTTGAAGTAATTATTTTTTTTTAGAATGGTTCTATCTCAAGCTGCTGAAGAGAGACAACAGCGGATTCTCTTGAAAAGAGCATTAGCTAAGAGAGAGGCTGAAGAGCAACAGCGATTGGCAGAATCAGAAAAGCAACAGCGGCCAGCAGAATCAGAAGGCAACAGTAGTATTAGCAAAGAGCCACAGGTACATACATTCATTACCTGTACACAACTTTTAGGGCCTTATTCCAGAACTTTTCTCAATACTCAAGAAATGCTTGAGGCTAGTTTTTGTCTTATAAATACTACTCTCAAGTATTACTTGAGTATTGGGAAAAGTTCTGGAATACTGCCCTTAGACTTGTAAACCCTAAAGTTTGGATGGATAAGTCTTATATAACGGCTCAGTCTGTCTGTTTGTACACATGAATGTCTCAGGAACCATCAGAGAATAGAGACAAACGGTTTCATTTGATTCAGGACACCATGAACATGTGCATAGGATGCATAGATTTTGGAGTTTTTATGAATTCCAGTTTAACAACTGATTTCGGTTTAAAGTCTTCTGGTTCCTTCATTACGATAGTGAAAGCTGATATGCATTCTGTGTGAAAAATAAATACTTGACTCAACCATCAGACTCATTGAAGCGCTCGTGGCCTAGCGGTCTCAGTGTTCTGTAAACGATCACTGAGTTACGCAACTTTCACTATGGCTGGTCCTCGGATGGGTGACCACTTTGTGGCATTTACATTTGCGAGCGTTTCCGTGCTTCGGAAGGCACGTTAAGCCGTTGGTCCCGGTTGCCAGTAAAATGGCAGTCGTTAAGCCTGGTTGAAGGCCTTATGGGCGGCTTGAAAACTTCAGCAGCAGGTAGCCACAACTTGCGTCTGTCTATTTCAACACGGCAATGGGCTCACCACCTATTACGTGGGACAGGAATCCACACGGTGAAAAGTGGGCATATAATATGCCTCTGCCACCCCTTCGGGGATAAGGCGTGATGGATATTTATTTATTTTAACCATCAGACTCCAGGGATCAAGATCTTGATGGCCCAAGCGACATCACTTCCTAGGGTTACATGGCTAACAGAAGGTTAGGAAGACATATGGCAGTTGCTCCCTAATGCTGAAAATCAAAAGCCTAGGGATTTCCAAAGGAGCTCCAAATCCAGGCAAGGTTGCAACCAGGTATTCACTTAGATAAAAAAAGAGAGTAGTGTTATTTTGTGTTATCCTCAATTATTTTATTATGTATCACGCCTTATCCTCGAAGCGGTGGCAGAGGCAAATTATTATCATCATCATCATCCAAGCGTCTGTCCCAGTTGCGTCTTGCGACGCCCGGGGTCCGCTTTGATACATTTTCTCCTCCACTTCGCTCAGTCGTCGGCATCCCCTGAGAGACCATTGGCACGCATGTCATCCCTTACGACGTCAAGCCAGCACTTCTTGGGTCTTCCCCTCCTACCGGGGCCCGGCGGCGAGGCTGACATGGCCAGAATTTTTTTTCCCCACGTGCCGCAAGACGTGACCTTACCAATGATGAGGCAGATTATATCCCACTTTTCACCATGTATATTCCTGTCTCACGTAATAGGTGGTGAGCCCATTGCCGTGTTAAAATAGACAAACGCAGGTGTGATCCTGAATAAAGCATATTTATATAATATTCCAGGAACATGCCTCAGATGCAACAAGTTCTGATGAAGAGGTTCAACAACAAAAGCAGCCAAAGTTGGATTTACCAGATGTAAGAACCATTTTTTTTTATAACAGCTATTAAACTCACCTGCTGGTATACCTGCCGCCCAGCAGACACACATTTACTCCACTTCATAGGTGCATTATATAGAAATATTTTGCTTTGTCATGTTGCAAGGGTTTATATGCGTCCGTAGACGCCAAAATGTAATTGGTGCACCTGCTTGTTAATATATGAGTTCATGGCGAAGAGAATAGGGCAAGGTCCTAGTAAGGTCCTAAAAATAATATTTAGCAAGTGTCCACCCTTCTTAACATTCCTGCACAAACTCAAAGCGTTTTTTTATGTAAAATATGTGTCAACCTTCAAAAATTCAGTTAAAAGAAACCTGTCAGGTTAAAAAGTAAATTTTGCTGAATAGTACAAGTGTTTGTAACGTTGTAAAACGTCACATTGGAATGTCATTGTTAGTCTTGAGATTTAGAGAGAGAGGAGAGTAGATTGTTGACTCTTTCGCTCCGTGTGTCATCGATTTTAAACAAATTGCGATTTCTGTAAGGCTGTATGCCTTAGTTTCCATGCCATAGGGTAGACTTGGAAAGAAAAAACAAACAAAAAAATGTCTTTTTGTCTGTGGTGACGGAACAAGCGATTTCGACGACAAAAAGATGTCGATTATAAATATATTTTTTAAACTTCGCTAAAAAGAAGTAATCTTTTATAAATTGTATACGGAAGTTCACGCCTGTGAATTCTTATAAATGGTTATACCAAAATAACTATGTATTTCGGTAAGAACTTTTGGTTTTTGAAACCACGTTTCTAACCTTGGTGATCTTTAGTATTTTGACGAAAGATTATTCGCTTGTTTACAGCTTATTACGATGCTTAGAGCGGCGTTAATGGAATATTTGCCTGCTCTTCAAGATTTATTAGTTTTTCTTTAAAAAAGTGGTAAGTTCTCTTTATGTATTCGAATCACGAACAAATCTCCAATTGTTTTTCCAAACTTAATGGAACTAATTCTTTTCTTTGCAGCTGAAAAAGCACTTTTTTTATATTAATTCTATTGTTGGAGAAAATTTGCCGTAAATGCTGACCATCTGGTGAATTCTTTGAATTTGGCTCATGTTTTGAATCATGTTACGATATATTTTTTGACTCATAATCTGGCATTATGCTGGATCTCACGATTCTAAATTTCACGCCTCAACCCTGTGAATAGTTAATCTTTAGCTTACTAAATCACTTGAATAGGTTATACCAATAGTGATAACGTATAAAATGTATATTCAATCAATTCGCCTATAAGAATATAGAAACTTTCTTCTAGAGATATATTCTATTATTTTTGGTTCCTGCTCTTATGATTAGAAGCTCAATCTCTATCGCCGATATCCGTGTGCGTAAAGTTGGTAGGACTTATCCTCTTGGCGCCTGAACCGAGTTATAACTTTTGTTTGTTTGTTAATTCATGTCTCCGTAATGAGACAATGTAAGATTTCCTTTCATGATTAGATGTACTGTTAAGGTAATTTAAACTACATTGGCTGTGTATCAATTTATTTATTTTATACAGGGACCTAGTAGTCATCGCCATTAATTAACCATTATTAATATTACATGTTTTTATTCAAAATGTGTAGCAAGTTCCACCAAGGGCCAGAAGCGTTTTCTTGAGTGTCCGTAAAACATACTGTTATTTTTGAAGTGAAAACTTATTTTAGCGCTGTACGCATATATTTAGATGAGATAAATCTCTGGACTCGCCACACCGTTACTAGACGCATTTATAGTGTATGCATCTATCCATGTACAGATAGCAGACCGCAAACGCGTCTAGATAAATAAATTATTAATAAATTTAGTTTTCACTTCTGTCGGCACTCCCGGAATGCAACACGTAGATTTTATTTTTTTAAATACTCAGCTTTCAGTCGTCCATTCTTTTTTTATAGACCAAGACAATAGTCTCAAACGTTTTCCGATACCTGGGCCAAGAGTACAAGCACTTGCAGCTACTGAATGAAGATAATCCTAGCCTTCGACCGCTGGCTGCCATAAATCAACGGACTGCCAACGCTACCGGGCTATGTCGGAATACTGTGCGGAATATTGTGATGGAGGATAGGAAGAGGATAGCAGATGTGAGGCAGAGAGAGAGGGAAGCACAGAGGTATGTTTGCTTGTTATTGTTACATGAGATATTTTCAGTCATGTAGCAATTACTGGTAGATATGCAGGATATGCTCCAATGTACGCCCATTTTTTTACGTTTGGAAATGCCCTCGGATGACATGCCGGACCCGAACCGGCTAACACCACACAATCCCCGCCTAACAGTCTATTGCCGGTCGCCCCGGGTATCTCCTCGGAAAGATGTCCCAGAGCTCCCGGCAGACTTTGGCTACCACCGCGGCCTCACCTAGGGTTCGGGTGTTATCCCGCTTCTTTGGGGGGGTTGGTTCGGGTACTATCCCGCTTCTTGGGGCATGAGGCGTGCGTGACATTTTCACGTCATGCCGACGTCTTGGGCCTGCTTCTGTAAGGACGGCGAGTCCAAAGTACGCCTACATTTCACCTTATGCATTAGGCACGTAACAGGTGATGAGCCCATTGCCGTGTTGAAATGGACAGGCGCAGGCCGTGGCGACCTGCTTTTTCAAGCCCGCCCGTAAGGCCTAACGACTGTCATTTTACTGGCAACCGGGACGAACAACGGCTTAACGTGCCGACCGATGCACGGAAACGCTCGCAAATGTAAATTCCACAAAGTGTTCATCCATCCAAGGACCACCAATAGCGAATTTTGATTAACGCAGTGATCGTTTACAGAACACTGAGTTAGCGGGGTCACGTGCGCTTCCTGTAAAGACACGTCAAAATGGCGCCGGACAGAGTGTGCTTTTGATCCCCACTGCGAAGTTTGCTTAAATGACATACAGGGTATTCATGTAAAAACTGAATTTAAAACCTTTGCAATCCATGGATGATATCTATGGTACGTGATTTCAAATTTCTAGAATTGGTGAAGGTTTTAATCGTATTTGGTACTTGATTGTTGAGCATGTCGCGGCGACACGAGTGTTTCCGCACGCCATTTCTCTTGTTCTTTACTATTTATGTGGTAACAACTATAGATATCGTACGTTTACTATACAATCGTGTGTCGCCAAGTTTATCGACCTTTCGTGACGTGTGGACGCACTAGAAATCGCAATACAAAGACTGTTTATCGCAAGCTTTGCATTCCATTGCCAGTTTGGTTTGCAAACGATATCTTGAAAGCGTACAAAAATAGTAAGTGATATTGTTTATAGTGTTTTGTGACTGAGTGAATAACGTACATTGTAATCGAAATTAAAAACGCTTGTTCTACAAAGTGAGACAGCGCCGCGCGCTTATTTCATATCTCTTTAGTTAAGATACCTATGGTAACAACTCACCAGACTCCTCTTGCAGAACATACACGGTACATATCCATCATATCATCATCATCACGTCTGCTCCAATCGGAGTAGGCACTATGGATTTCTACTTACTACGATCCAGGCATACAACTTTCGCTCACTAACTTTCATAAGTGTTTTCATCAGAGGTGAGTCACTCTTTACTGAAACGACTCTGGGAGTCGTTTCTTTAAAGTGAGTCACTTATTTAAATCTTTTACACCGCTTGAAATGAATCTTTTGCTCTTTTGCTATTGAATCTCGGTTTTAATCGGCTCGAGGCGCTCGCTGACACGATTGAGTGAGATACACTGTTCGGAGCGCTTCGGGTCGCGGAGTCGCCGTCGCGTCGGAGAGCGCCGACTCCGTCTCTCTCACTGTTTCGCCACTAGTGGGTGATTGATAGAGACAGCAACACTAGCTCACCTATGCACGCATTAGGTTCGCGTTGTTATTATTTGTTTGTTTTAGTTAACCTTTGTTTGTGGAAGAAAACACCGGTTTGTTTACTTTGAGTCTGTGATTTTCAATTACATAAGTGTTACAATAAGTAAAGAACTAAAGACAGTTTAGTGAACGAGTAAGTCTGTCAGTCCTAAGCCTAAAGAAAGTATGAAGGAAAATCGATTTTTATGGTACACATTAGGCAAATGAAATTCAATTTAACAAAATACTAACATAATATATAACTAACTATCTTCACGCTGTATCCCTGACGGGGTAGTCAGAGAGGACAGATCGCCAGGCTTCGCGATCCATGCATACTTCTTTCGCTTCTTCGAGATTCATCAATCGCTTCATACACGCACGTCTGGGTATCCGAGTACTTTTGACCTTTCCGTTTTTGAGCAATCTGCTCACGTGGTCTTCATATGTAAGTCTCGGCCTACCCTGACTCCTTCTACCCTCTACTTTTGAATAATATATATTCTTCGTCAATCGTTCCTCACTCATTCGTTGGACGTGTCCAAACCAACGGAGCACGCCCTTTTCCAGCTTAACGCTGACACTTTCATTCAAACCTGCCATATTGCGTATCACTTCGTTACGTATTCGGTCGGCCAAAGTTACGCCGCACAATTTTCGAAGTGATCGCATCTCCACAGCATTCAATTTACTTTCATGCATCTGCTGACATACACAGGTTTCACTACCGTAAAGCAAAGTTGGCACTAGCACTGCGTTATGAATCGCCATTCGTGCTTCTTTTACGATGCTTTGTCGCTTTACTAACTGGGACAAAGCACCGTTAACTTTGTTTCCGGCAGCTACTCGCCGTTCTACATCCGAATCACATCTTCCATCCGCGCCAAACATACTTCCTAAATACACAATTACATTCACTTGCTCTAGACGTTTTACTTGCATTCAATACTTGCATTCAATTCAATTCTTCCCTTACTTTCACACTCCTCTTTCATATTAGTGACTAAAAAAACTAGTAGTAGTCTAGCCATGCTTTCTTCTTCATTCGAACTGCTTCTTTCACTTCCTCATTCCACCATGCATCACGCTTATTACTACTGCCTCTTTTCGTTTCTCCACACACTTCCACGGCGGCATTTATCATACTATACCTAAGGTTCTGCCATACACTTTCCACATTCTCACTACTTGCATTGACGTCGCCAAGCTTTTCGGCTACCCTTTCATTATATTTATCCCTAATGGATGCATCCTGCAGCTTCCAGCTTTTGATGCTATAAATCGGCTCAGGTTCAGGACACTCGGTACGATGACGCCAACCCGCGAACAGACCCCTAATCTTAGTTATGACTAGGTAGTGGTCTGATCCCAGCTCAGCGCCTCGATAAACCCTTGTGTCCATCACCTGTTTACGGAGCCGACTATCCATTAGGAATAGATCTATCATGCTTCTCTTTGACTTACATCTCCTCGTATACATATGAATTTGTTTGTGGTTGAACATTGTGTTCGCCACAAACAAATCCTTTTCCTTACAAAATGCCAGTATAAGCTTGCCAGCGTCGTTCACCCTTTTAATTCCCATACTTCCCGAGTACCGACTCAAAACCATCGCGAGCGGTACCCACCCATCCATTCAAGTCTCCACATACTATAAGTCTTTCATTTCCTTCTATCACATTTAGAGCTTCTCTCATACTCTCCCAGAAGTCCTCTAGCACACTCGCGTTCGACGAAGATACTGGCGCGTAAGCAGTTACCAGGAAAATCTTCGTCCAACCAAGTTTTAGACAGTTCCAGAGGATTCTAGGACCTACCAGTTTGTACTCATACATACCGGAGGCCAATCGCGAGGACAACAAAATTCCAACCCCCTGACTGCCATGCTCGCTCTCTGGTACTCCAGACCATAGCGCGAGCACCCCACCCGGGAGCTCCAAGACTTCGCTGCCCTTGCGCTTGGTCTCTGTCAAGCACACTACATCTAACTTTCTCTCATTCATAACATCCATCAACTCATTCATCTTATCTGCCATTCCTCCCCTAACATTCCACGCAGCTACCCTGCACTCCGTCCTCCACTTCCCGACGTGTCGGGCCGCGCGTGTAGGGTGCTCCCCTACGCCGCTCTGGCTCACACTTTTCGCACCAGCGGGGACGAACGCCCTAACATTGTTCGCCCTTGAGGTGCTCGTGTTGGAGTAGAATTGCAGCCGTAGCTGGCAGGGATGGCGACGTGCACGCTTCTACTCTTCATCCCCAACATAATATATACTTTACATAATTCTTCAAACAAAGGTCAATAAAAAGATTCATTTTAATTTATTTGCGCTAATAAATCGAGCTTAGATACAAGTTGAGTCACTGATACAAATGAAGCACTGAAGCACTTTACTGATTCGAATCTTTGAACTGATCCAGATACAAATGATCCATTCTCAACAAAGATACGTTTTTGCCACCGCTAGTTTTCATATCATACACGCTCGCCGGTAAAGGATACTCTTGACCTGGGGGCCGAGTCTGTTGTAGAATAGAACCTCAATCGCTGTTTTTAACTGTCAAAATGCTAGTATACTATCAAAAATGCAACTGACTAGCTACCACTGGCGCGGTACGTGTTAGTAGAATTCTATCGGCCGACTGATAGAAGTCTATTGGAGTACGATTGTATTAGTAGACTATGAAAAACTGTCAAAATTGTACCGATGACTTTCGATTCTATTTCGACACGATTGAATTAGCAGACTCGGCCCCTAGGCCTGTTTCAAAAAGATCTTCGATTTGATTACACACGTACGCCGAGGACGACTCCTTGCCTATTCATTCTCGCCACATAAGTCTATTTTCATTCATTCTCTCCACGTGTCCGAACCATCTAAGCATTCCTTTATCTATCTTAGTCATTATATCTTCTGTTATATTGCAATGTTCCCTTATATATACATCTTGAACTAAAACACTTGTACTATTCCACTTATTTATTACTTATTATATGTATTTCGGATGTCATTGAGTACAATATGATAGGTTACTACAACAATGGTTTAACTGAGGGTAAATAAGAAACTGATGATACCACTTAATAATTAAGTAGCAAGTTCCACCAAGTGCCATCAATCCCCAGTGTAAACACCCTTATATATAGTTTTTTTTTGCTACAGAACTAATGAGGACTCCTCATATGCTCAAAATCCGACTGAAGGGGCAAGCAATTCCGATGAGAGCTAGGAACCACATATCAAACTCCAGGTGCTGATATGCTAGTCTTAGATCCGAAGGTCTGGTAGGGCTTATTTAGGTACTTGGAATACATCTGTGGTGTAAACATTGTGACTGGTAATTCCGATGTCCTGGATTCGAATCTCAGGTCAGAACAAATATTTGTGATATTTTTTACATGTAATATATCTGTATGTATGAATTTTAGATGATTTAAACTTAATATGTAGGTATGAATTTAGATGTATATAAATATGTTATCGGAGCGTAAAGGTCTGGTTATTTTAATCATGGAACCCTGGATCCTACCTCTTGTATATACTAGCGATCGACCCTGGCTTTGAACGGATTAAATCCACGATTTTAAATAATAAAAAATAATGCCAGTAACCTGGCAGTTGTTAAGTCAAGTTGAAGGCCTTATGGGCGGCTTGAAAAATTTAAACAGCACTACCTACGTCTGTCTATTTCAACACGGCAATAGGCTCACCACCTATTACGTGGGACAGGAATATACATGGTGAAAAGTGAGCATATAATATGCCTCTGCCACCCCTTCGGGGATAAGGCGTGATGGATATTTATTTATTTTATAGGATTAATCTGCCGGAAGCGAAAGTCAAGATCACGAAGCCCGACGATCTGTCTTCTCTGACTACCCCGTCACGGATACAGCATACATATATTATAGTATATATCTTATAAGACCTTTGTTTAGCAATGAGCGTGTCATATACTACACATATAGTACACAGGATTCTCAAAAGAAACCACAACATTTTAAATAGAAAAACATATTTATTTACCTACTCTTCTTTTTCAGGTTTTTTGTACACGATTAGTGCTTCATAATCCATAGCGGGGTGATGCACTCGAATATGACTTTTTAAACTGCATTTCTGGACGAAGGCTTGAGAACACAAGCCACACTTCCATCGTCTATCATTGCGATGTATTTTCAAATGTTCATTTAAAGCTTTAGCGCGCGGGTACTTTTTATGACAGAAGTTACATTCAAATTTTTTTTCACCACTATGCACTAACGCATGTGAGGCTAAGGAATTTGGGGTTTTGAACATTTGACCGCAAACTGTACAACCGTGTTTACGTTCTTTTTCTCTCACAACTTTTAAATGTTCTACCCTCATATGATAATTTAAACTGTTCGGTCGAGTGTATTGTTTTGAACAAATTTTGCATGTTAAATTTAGCGGAGCGCGCTTATGTACTTCTTCCATGTGTGTTAATCTTAAATTGTATGTAGTGAATGTCAAATTACATATTACACACATATAAGATAATTTTTTGTGCTTAGACCTTATATGAGACTGCAGAGCGTAATATGAGGTACACATTTTATCACATATATTGCATTTTGCTTGTTCGTCTGTGTGAAACTGGATATGCGCTCTTAATCTCTGTGGTAATAGAAAACAGCGACCACAAATATCACAGATATGTTCTTTACTATGCGTATTCATATGATTGTTTAAAGTTTTAAAAAACAAAAACTCAGTCTTACAAACGTAACATTTAAATTTGCCGTCACACATTTCGTAAGGTAAAATGGACTCCGTTGGCTTCTGTTCCTCAAAAAATTTGACGTTATGACTTTCAGTCAAATGTGATACTAGATCTTCTAGGTTATCTAATGTATTTTTACACATTTTACATGTAATATCACTGCAATCAGCTCTTATCCTATCATGGGGCCTGTAAATACTTTTCATAATCATATGGATCGTCAAATTATCGTGTGATTGAATCGTATGCGTTCTCAATTCGTCGAAACCAACGTGCTGTTTACTGCAGTAAAGGCACATGAAATAACCTTTAGTACACTTAAAGGGCACTATTGTAGAATGTTCCAGTAATAAAGCAGCATTTTGTCTGGGTTTTATATAACTCGTATTGTGGAATACGATTTTTTTACATTTATTGTTGTCTTCATCGTTTTTTGGTTTCATAATTTTTTTTTCCATACCTGTAAAGATACACAGCGCTTTTAAATGGTACTAACACATCTACAACTACATAAACAGCAGGCACAAATTCCTTTATTTCTCATCCTCCCTTTTTGTGTTCCTCTTAGGCTTTGTAACCTTAGAACTTGTATTTGTTATCAGCTGTATTTTCTTGGAAAGCTATAATCAAATAGAATGGTCCGAGAATTGAACCTTGTGGAATACCTTTCCATATTAGCTTGTTTTGCAAGGTAGTATAGAAGTATTTGTATAGGGTAGCAGAGGTCTGGTGAGGTTTGTTAAACAAACCTATGGTGTTGCAAACGTCCTTAGGTTAAGCCGTGCTAGTCTTTGATAAAAGTTATCAGATTGGTCAAAGCCCTATTGAAAATATTTTTTATAAAGAAAATGGAAACTATAACTTTGAATCATGGTAATAGTTTTAATTACTGTCGTAAAGGTTCAACATGAGATGATAGGACCTAATCTAGTCGAAATTTGTTGGGATGGACATATGCGTGTGTAGGTCCAAGTGTTATGGGATGTTGTGCGTTTGTATTTTTTTTTATATTTGACTCGTCAAAATGGTGCCGCCCGCCTGATCAAAAGCAGAGACGACAATCCATGACTAAGGGCCGCTATCCCAGCCAGTAGGGCCCCGATAGCGACCCTCAGATTTACGGCCCAGAAATAAGCCTTTTCACGCTTCTCTTAAAGGACCCAGGATTGTAAGAGGAGGGAATCGCGTGCGCTGGCAAAGTTCCATGATTTTATGGTGCAAGACAAGAAAGACCTCGTGAATCTTTCGGTTCTAGGCACAATTTTGTCCACTTGGGGTGCGGGGGGACTTCACAAAAATTTACGAGGCGCAAGTGACCTCTCCTGCTAGAAGTGCACCTGCTGAGTAACAGGACGAGGCAACGATCAAGGATATCAGAGGTCAGTCGCTGCCAATAATGCCGAATATCAAAAGAAATCCTGATAGCTACTTCTAGCAGTCACATATAAGTGGACCCCGGAGTCCAAATACAGGATTAGGAAGCAACTGAATAGAAGAGTGCCACTGTCGACCAACTTAAGTGGTTGGGAGTTCAGGTAGCTCGCTAAAAAGCCAATTCATAACTGTACCAAGCAAACAATAACAGCTGACCCCAGGCTCCAAATAAGGCTAATCAAGGTAGAATTTGGAAGCAACTAGAAATATGCTAAATTAAGATATACAACTTACATACATTTTGTCATGCCTTTATCCCGGGATAAATATATGGGGTAAGCAGAGGCAGAGGTACCTAATGCTGTAGGTTGTGTAACGAAATGGTAAAAAAGGTAGCCCATTTCAATATTGAGTTTCGATATTTATTTAACCATACGTATTTTTAAGAGTCCAAGACTACCAGGACTTTAATTGGTCGTGCTAATTAGTGTCTAGCACATAAGACCTTTTAGCCTTTTTGTTACCACCTCAGTAAAAAGGCAACGGGTTCAAAATTTCTTCCAAATTTAATATCTAATATAGAATAGACACATTTTATTTAAATTTATTCGGCCCTTTAGACCCACCCCAGTTCCGTGCTTCGGAAGCCATTTAAGCCGTTGGTCCCGGTTGCTAGTGGAATGGCAGTCGTTAAGCCAAGTTGAAGGCCTTATTCAAATAAAAAAATTCAACAGCAGGTCGCCACAGCCTGCGCCTGTCCATTTCAACACGGCAATGGGCTCACCACCAGTTACGTGGGACAAAAATGCATACGGTGAAATGTGGGCGTTTATTATGCCTTTGCCTACCCCTTCGGGGATAAAGGCGTGACAATATGTATGTATGTATGTATTTTTATGAAGCGCGGAGTAGACTCATTCTGTTTTTGTATTTTATTTTCGCACTCACTTTGCATGACCAGGATATTTTTTGTGGCTCACTGGGGTACAATCGTGAACTTTAATTTGGGACCCACCTAGTTATAGAATATCCGATAGCAAACTGAAGACATTTATTGCACTGGAATAAACGATTATTGCTAATTGTTCCCGATTAATTTTCACTAAACTTGTCTCCTTTAACGTTGTCGTTTTCTCCAACCAGATTCTGATAAAATAATTCAGAAATAAATAACAGAAATTTTGAATAATTTCCTTTATTATCAGGTATTACATATATATTAAAGCTAGCTAACTAACCTAGTAGTTATTGCAGCCACAATATTTTACTAATCCAATGTAAACTTTATAAACAATATAAACTTTTTTTTCTTATTACATTTTCATTGTAACAATACAATTAACTCTTAACACAATTTAGACAGCAGTATCAATGACGTAGAAGGGGTGTAAGGGGCCCCACCAAGATCTTCGGGGCCCAAGTCAACCTCCCGTGCCAGTGCGTGCACCTGCTGATTAACGGACGAGGCTCTGGCGCTGGCTTTCCCCTCTGGGGTTGGGAGGTCTGAGGGCGTCGCTCCCATAAAAGCCACCCGCCGAAACAAATAATGAAAAGAAGTAAAAGGAATGCTGCTAGGGATAGGGCGCCGCCGCAAAACGGCGCGCAGGAGCCCCGCCCGACTCCTGTGGCAAGTGGGCTAGGGCTGCCGTGTGTCGGGCCAGCACGGCTAAAGAAGTTAGCCCCAACCCGAATCCGCTTCGCATCTTGGAACATTGGCACGCTGACTGGGCGTGCGGTAGAGTTGGCCGAAGTACTCTCCAGGCGGAGGGTGGACGTGGCGTTCCTGCAGGAGACTCGGTGGAAGGGCAACAGAGCCCGGCCTTTGCAGAAAGGCTACAAGCTGTACTACACGGGTGCGCCTGGTGGGGAGAACGGGGTGGCCGTGGTGCTCTCCGAAGGGCTGCAGAGCGGCATCTTGGAGGTGAAACGCTGTAGCGACCGGCTTATGATCGTGAGGGTGCTTATCGATGGGATTATTACCCACCTGATAAGTGCCTACGCGCCACAGGCCGGTTGTAGCGACGCCGATAAGATGTCGTTTTGGGGCCAACTCGAGGGAGTGCTTCGGAGCATTCCGTTGTCACAGGGAATCGTTTTGGGCGGCGACCTAAACGGTCATGTGGGTGAGAGGTGTGAGGAGTTTGAACGTGTTCATGGTGGTTTTGGATACGGCACCCGCAACACTGAAGGAGAAACTATCCTCAGAACGTGTGCGGCTGCCGATCTGGCCATTGTGAACACGTATTTCAAAAAGAAATCCGAACATCTCATCACCTACAAGAGCGGGAGGCGTACAACTCAGATCGATTTCCTACTCACTAGGCGACACAGCATCGGCAAGGTGGCCAACTGCAAGGTCATACCCGGTGAGAGTCTTACTGCACAACACCGTCTCCTTGTCATGGACCTCTGCGTGAAGCCTAAAGGCAAACGCATCGAGCGGTGCCAGCGCCGCATCAGATGGTGGCTGCTTGATGAAACTAGGTCCCAGGAGTTCGTCTCAGCTGTCGGTGACAAGTGCACCGACACTGAAGGCGAACCAGTTCAAGATTACTGGGACAAAGTTCAGGCGGCCATCCTTGGAGCGGCGAAGGTGGTGCTCGGTGAGTCTAAGGGTGGACGCAAATGTGACAAGGAAACTTGGTGGTGGAACGACGCAGTCCTGAGGGAGACCAGGGAGAAGAAAGCCCTCTTTAAAAAGTGGCAAGCGACCGGATCTTCCGAAGACCGCGACGCGTACAGGGCTGCCAAGCGCGCCACAAAGAGAGCTGTAGCCAGAGCCAGACGAGACCACTTACAACCTTTGTATGATAAGCTGGAATCGTCTGAGGGGCAGAAGCTCATCTATAAGCTGGCGCGCTCCAGGGTCAAAGCGGCACAGGATATATCCAAGTGTCGCTGTGTAAAAGACCCTGAGGGCAACCTGTTAAGCGAAGACCTCGCGGTAAAGGAGAGATGGCGCTCGTACTTCCACGAGCTGCTTAATAAGCAGCATAAAGAGGTGCAGCCTCCGGACCTCCCTCCGAATCAAGGACTAGTGCCACCGGTAACGCCTGGAGAAGTCCTGACTGCGCTTCGCCGCATGAAGAATCGGAAAGCTGTCGGACCCGATGGAGTCCCCATCGAAGCCTGGAAGGCGATGGGTCCTCGCGGTGTGGGCATCTTAGTAAACCTTTTTAACCGCATACTCCTCAGCGGGCAGATCCCAAACCAATGGAGACTAAGTATTATTACTCCAGTCTTCAAAGGTAAGGGGTCAGTGCAGGAGTGCGGGAGCTACCGCGGTATTAAGGTGATGTCCCACACCATGAAGATCTTCGAGAGGATTATAGACTCTCGGATCCGGCAGGAGTGTACTCTCTCGGAGTGTCAATATGGGTTTCGCCCTGGTCATGGGACCACGGACCCTGTTTTTGCCCTGAGGGTTGTCGCAGAGAAATACAGGTCGAAGAACACGCCTCTGCACTGTTTGTTCCTAGATATGCAGAAGGCCTTCGACTGTGTTCCTCGTGCGATGATCTGGTGGGCACTGCGGTCCAAAGGAGTTCCAGAGGTCTATATTGACACTATCCGGGACATGTACTGTGACTCCGACTCAATGGTTCGGACTGCCGTTGGCGACACGAAACCCTTCCCCATCACCGTCGGGGTACACCAGGGTTCTGTCCTTAGTCCGCTTCTGTTCAGTGTAATATTAGACGAATTGTCGGACAGCATCAGAAACCCGCATGAGCAGCCTCCATGGTTGCTCATGTATGCTGACGATATTGCGCTGGCAGACGCGGACAGGGGCAGATTGGTGCGACGTGTAAAGGCGTGGAAGGAGACGCTTGAGAACGGCGGTCTGAAACTAAATGTGGCGAAGACCGAGTACTTGGCACTAAACTCGACAGATCCCACATCCGTCCGCATAGGCGGTGATTTGGTCGAGCGCACGGACCAGGTTAAATACTTGGGATCTGTTTTTCACACGTCCAGTGACATCGATTGCGATGTCAAGTCACGCATTGCTGCCGCGTGGGCCAAATGGCGGGAGATGACCGGTGTCATTTGTGACCCTAAAATGCCGATCCGGTTGAAGGGACAGGTCTACAAAACCATTATTAGACCTGTCCTTTTACATGGCAGTGAGACGTGGCCGATATTGGAGCGACACAAGCAGGAGCTGCGTGTCACGGAAATGAAGATGCTGCGGTGGATGTGTGGAGTCACGCGGATGGACCGCGTGAGGAACTCTCGCATCCGCGGCAGCCTTCACGTCCGTGACATTGCAGACAAGTTGCAAGAGTGTCGCCTTCGTTGGTATGGTCACGTCTTGCGGCAACCGCCGGGCTACGTAGGTAACAAATGTCTGGCCATGTCAGCCCCGCCGGGTCCCGGTAAGAGGGGAAGACCCAAGAAGTGCTGGCTTGACGTCGTAAGGGATGACATGCGTGCCAATGGTCTCACCACAGGGGATGCCGACGACCGTGCGAAGTGGAGGAGAAAATGTAGGAAAGCGGACCCCGGGCGTCGCGAGACGCAACTGGGACAGACGCTCGGATGATGATGATATCAATGACGTAGAAAACAAATGGAACGACGAAATTGAATCGAAAATAAATTAAAAAAGATCACGTTTAAATAAATATTGTTGAGACAACTCACACAACGCCATCTGATTTCAAACTAAGCAGAGCTTGTACTATGGTAACCAGATAACTGATAAACATACTTATATATTTCTAAATACATACATATTATGGATAAATAACACCCAGATATAGAATAAACCATCGTGCTCGTCACACAAAGTTTTATACTGGGTAGGAATCGAACCCACGACCTCTTGCGTAGCAGTCGGATACAATCCCACCGCGCCACAGAAGCAGTTAGTTTATTTGAAACTACCCTCTGTTAAAGTAACTTTTTTTCAGGTCGCTTGCAATGCAATCCCATAGCGTGCAAGTGCCTTCTAACTGTTAAAGGGTGGACTTTAAACGTTTCTGCAAATATTTTCGTCGGCGTAGAGCCATCCAGTAAGTATTGACTTTGCATCATACGACACTGCTCTTCCGATATAGCGCGCGGGCGATGGTTATTTTGACGCAAGTCACTAAGATTTCCTTCGTCACTGAATCGCCGAACCCAACGGCGAACTGTGTTTCTAGTCACATTTAACTCTCGCGATATCTCGTGAATCCCTACTCCTTGATCGTATAACTCAATTATCTCATGTCTTAATTGCTCGCGAGTAGCTGCAAGCATATTTGTTATTATAACATTAAAAAAAACGAAACTATATTCCGCTGCGCGCTGTATCCCTGACGGGGTAGTCAGAGAGGACAGATCGCCAGGCTTCGCAAACCATGCATACTTCTTTCGCTTCTTCAAGATTCGTCAATCGTTTCATACACGCACGTATCCGAGTACTTTTGACCTTTCCGTTTTTGAGCAATCTGCTCACGTGGTCTTCATATGTAAGGCGGCCTACCCAGACATATAAATGAAATTATATAAAAAAAAATATATTTCATGAAAATGTCTCTTATACTTATCAATATATTTTTTCTTATTGGTAAATTATATTTAGTGAAAATGTCTTTTTAAACAGTAATCAATATTTTATTTTTGACTGACAATGACATGTATCTAATGACAGTAGAACTTTACGATTTAATTATGTTGTGAATCGACTAAAAATATTTCGAGGAAATGGGTCCTAAAATATAGTTCGCAATCGTACGAGGAAATCATTCACAATTTGTTATTTATTTCTGTAACACGAAGAACATCAAAATATGATATAGGCTACTTTTTATCCCGGGAAAAGTTCCTGAGGGATACGGAAACGGGAAATTTTCACCACGCCGGCAGAGCTGTAGGCATTAACTAATATGTATATATTTTGTATTTAAAAACTGACTAGTAACTAACTAACTAACTATGTAAGTCTCGGCCTATCCTGACTCCCTCTACTTTCGTAGAATATATATTCTTCGTCAATCGTTCCTCATTCATTCGTTGGAAGTGTCCAAGCCAAAGGACCATGCCCTTTTTCCGCTTAACGCTGACACTTTCATTCAAACCTGCCACATTGCATATCCCTTCGTTACGTATTCGGTCGGCCAAGGTTACGCCGCACAATTTTAGAAGTGATCGCATCTCCACAGCATTCAATTTACTTTCATGCCATGTCATCTACTGACATACCCAAGTTTCGCTACCGTAAAGCAACGTTGGCACTATCACTGCGTTATGAATCGCCAGTCGTGCTTTTTGTACGATGCTTTGTCGCTTTACTAATTCGGACAAAGCACTAGTAACTAGTATATTATTTATCACCACTTTCCATCAGGTGGGCCGTATGCTTGTCTACCTCAGTGGTATAAAAAAAATGCACTACCGGAGTGCCGACAGAAGTGAAAACTTATTTTGGCGCAATAGACATTTTTTAGATGGGTACTACAATTGTATTTTATTAATTATTTATTTAGACGCGTTCGCGGTCGGCTATATGTACATGCATATATGCACACACTATAGCTGCGTCTCGCAATGGTGTCGCGAGTCCTTTTATCTCATCTAAAAATATGCGTACCACGCTGAAAGCTGTTTTCATTTCAAAAAAAAGCATGTAAATATTTATTTTATTATTATTGTAATTTTATCTTAATGTAACAAAGGTTAGGTAAGGTTAACTTACGTTTTACAATTTTCTTATTCTCCTTTGGTGGTCTTTTTCGCTTAGCTTTTACGTTTCCAGGACCTGAAATATAATTTACATAGCTTTTAGCATTCTGCACTGAGGTCTCGAGTCCCGCAACAAATATTTGTATGATGTGCAAATGTTTGTTTCGGAGTTTGGGTGTTTTCTATGTACGTGGATATTTTTTTAAAGCAATTAGTATGCTAACTTTCACATATATTTTTATATTTAAGTTTAAAAATACAACTTACATGTATCAACACTATCTGCCAAAACATCAGACTGCTGTTCAAAATCTATTGGAACTGTTGAATCTGCACCTAAAAAGTACAAAAGGATATAATATAAAAAATGTGCGGTCGGGGGACCCCCGCCATCCAGTTGCGAAGTTCAGAAGTGTCACTCCCAACAAAAGTCAGTTTTAGGTATGAAAACATACCTAGACTGCCTGCATGCTAAATTGAAACTTATAACTGCGCGCGAATGTTGAGTTTTCTTTGCGCGCCAGAGTTTTAAGACGCTCGGTGCGAAGTCCGCGCGGGGTTGTCACTTGTTTTTGTACCAGTTGATTTATTTAGAGCCCTCGTGTCGTGCGAGCCGCGCGGCAGCGGCAGCCCTCTGCCATTAGCCGCTCCGAGCGGTGCGCTGCCCGAATATACCTAAACTGCGGAGTGACACCCCCTCTGCTGTAAGGCCGTGGCGGGTTGACAGGTTGTTAGATTTACTCCTTCCCCGCGCACGAATCCCGTGCTCATCAATAGCTGCGAGTTATTTGATCCAACGCCGTTTAGTGTAGTGCCGGCGAATATAATTCCGGTGAGTTATTTCGATTTTAAATTGCGACGCTGTCTCTTAGGCCCGACGTCGGTACTAACGTTAGTTTTTTGTTTGAGCAACCATCAAATAAAAGTGCTTAATTCCAGAAACCTGCTAATCAAATGTCGCCTGGATTTGGACCGGACTGGGGTCCACTTTTATTACTGCTCGGAGCAGTTATCAATTAGCTATGTTTAAGACAACAGTCAAGCCCAAATTATGTAACAAGGCATAATATAAAATTTCAGATTATATACAAATAGAAAAAAATAAAAAAATAAAGAACATAGTGAACATAATGTAATAGACAATACATACTGTATAAAATAAACAAAAAAACATTTTCTCTTTAATTATGTAAACGAAAACTAATGTAATTGCTGGCGAATAAAAAAGTGGCCATGAGTTTTATTGCCAGGTTCTTCCTCAGGCTCTACCTATTGCTTTGCGAATCTGGCAGTAAATGTAGAAGCAATAATCTAGACATTCATAAGTGTTACTTTGTGACCTATATGAATTAAGATATTTTCATTTTTTCTATTGATTTTCGACATAGGTGCAAATTACCTAACTCCGCCTGTGTTATTGCGTCGTCAGTTAGACAGCAGGTGCACCGCTAGGTCGCTGAGCCCTAGAGATATTGGTGGGACCCCTTACACCTGTGTATCATCTCTACTAACCTGTATCATTATCTTCCAAATCCCCACTCTCTTCTTTGACAATAATAACTTCAATATCTGAAATAGGAGTAAATCCGTTTTTAAAAACTGACTTATTCAGTTATGCTAAAATTTTCATATAGTAGCAAATTACAACTCAGTTGGTTGAACATAATATCTGCCTCAAAAATAAGTTGCAAGATTCCACACAAACATACATACTTGCTTTGTAAGTTAGTAAAATGCATGTCTATATAAAGTATTGAAACAATTTTTTAATCAGTGCACTTTATGCAAGTGTAACACTTTTCTTCGTTCTATGGTGACCAGCACCTATCAGAGAATGGTAGACCTGCATCCAGTGATACAGTTCGCTGGTATGGTCACGTCTTGCGGCAACCATAGGTGGGAAACAAATGTCTGGCCATGTCGGCGCCGCCGGGTCCCGGTAAGAGGGGAAGACCCAAGAAGTGCTGGCTTGACGTCATAGGGGATGACATGATTGTCAATGGTCTCACTACAATGCCGACGACCGTGCAAAGTAGAGAAGAAAATGTAGGAAAGCGGACCCCGGGCGTCGCGAGACGCAACTGGGACAGACCCTCGGATGATGCATCCAGTGATACAGTTAGCCTTCATTTGTGTGTGAAGAGTAATATGATTGAAATCGGCATAGGATTTCATATGCATTTGAATACAAACCTTTTTCACCACTCGTAAGCTTCTCCTGCAATTTCACTTGGCTCTCTAGCACACGTTGTTTAAACTGCACAGCATTGCGTAAATGAGTTATGCATACTTCACATATCTGATTGTTTGACACCGTATTTTGTTGCAACTGAAAATACGTAAAAATACATTTGCCACAACTTTGTGAGTGATACCTGTATGGCCTGTAGAACTAATATTGCTAACGCCTGCGTTTTGCAACTGAAAATACGTAAAAATACATTTGCCACAACTTTGTGAGTGATACCTGTATGGCCTGTAGAACTAATATTGCTAACGCCTGCGTTTTGCAACTGAAAATACGTAAAAATACATTTGCCACAACTTTGTGAGTGATACCTGTATGGCCTGTAGTTTTGCAACTGAAAATACGTAAAAATACATTTGCCACAACTTTGTGAGTGATACCTGTATGGCCTGTAGAACTAATATTACTAACGCCTGCGTTTTAGTACTGTGACAAGTCTGAGTTATGGCACTTAGCAAGAGTGGCGTGCACAAGGATTTCGGATAGGATAGCATGCCCTAACTACCCGAAATCCCCGCAAGAAATGAAGCGCTTGTGGCCGCGCTGACTCAGTGTTCTGTAAACGATCACTGCGTTAAGCAAGTGTGCACTTTGTGTCATTTATATTTGCGAGTGTTTCCGTGCTTTGGAAGGCATTTTAAACCGTTAGTTGGCTTAACGACTGTTATGTTACTGGCAACCGGGACCAGTAACATGGCAGTCGTTAAGCCAAGTATGAAGGCCTTGTGGGCGACTTTTAAATTTCAATAGCAGGTAGCCATAACCTGCGTCTCTCTATTTCATCACGGCAATGGTATCACCATCTATTACGTGATACAGGAGTACATACGGTGTAAATTGGGCGTATAATATGCCTCTGCCTGCCTTCGGGGATAAGGCGTGATTGATAAACATAAATGTGAAAGTTTGGATGGATAGATGTTTATTGTGTAAAAACAGCAACAGATTGCATTGAAACTTGGTATGTAGATAGCTAGAGACCTGGATTAACATATCTACTTATTATCCTGATGTAGCCACGTTAACAGGAACGACGTGAGACAAACCGCGGGCGCTGCTAACTGTAATGGTGCTAACTGGTAATATTTTTAAAATAACTAACTCACAATACTTAAAAAACATTTCGTTTCCGAAACTCTTTCAAAAGACTTGGAAAGAATGGGATTAAGTACACGTGCTGAACACCAAAAATACGTCGCGAGTAAGCATTTTTGTCTTATTATGCTTTGAACTCCATTAACCTTAAAACTGACGCCTCATCGTAAGTTTCAGCAACTACTTTATTTAGGCAATTAAATTCCTCTAAAAGTTGATAATAATCGAGCTTAAAGTGACAGCTCTCCGATCAGAACTAACATAGAGCTATTATTTCTGAGTTTGAACAAGAACTAACTGTTTGCAACCGCTGACATCTGGAGCTTCGTCAACAATAACAGCAACAAAATCAGATTGTGTTTTCTTTTTTTATCTCATTATACATTACAGACGCGACGTTAGAAATCAGATCATTTTGAGTTCTATTCGACAACCCCGTAAATGAGCTATCGGATGTCGATTGTAAATGAGTTTCTAAATTACACCGTCATATTTAGCTAACAGATCTACAAGTTCCAATAAATTACTTGCTTGCTTGCTTACGCGCCAGTATCTTCGTCGAACGCGAGTGAGCTAGAGGACTTCTGGGAGAGTATGAGAGAAGCTCTAAATGTGATAGAAGGAAATGAAAAACTTATAGTATGTGGAGACTTGAATGGATGGGTGGGTACCGCTCGCGATGGTTTTGAGTCGGTACTCGGGAAGTATGGGGATTAAAGGGTGAATGACGCTGGCAAGCTTATACTGGCATTTTTGTAAGGAAAAGGATTTGTTTGTGGCGAACACAATGTTCAACCACAAACAAATTCATATGTATACGAGGAGATGTAAGTCAAAGAGAAGCATGATAGATCTATTCCTAATGGATAGTCGGCTCCGTAAACAGGTGATGGACATAAGGGTTTATCGAGCCGCTGAACTAGGATCAGACCACTACCTAGTTATAACTAGGATAAGGGGTCTGTTCGCGGGTTGGCGTTATCGCACTGAGTGTCCTGAACCTGAGCCGACTCATAGCATCAAAAGCTGGAAGCTGCAGGATGCATCCATTAGGGATAAATATAAAGAAAGGGTAGCCGAAAAGCTTGGCGACGTCAATGTTAGTAGTGAGAATGTGGAAAGTGTATGGCAGAACCTTAGGGATAGTATGGTAAATGCCGCTGTGGAAGTGTGTGGAGAAACGAGAAAAGGCAGTAGTAATAAGCGCGACGCATGGTGGAATGAGGAAGTGAAAGAAGCAGTTCGAATGAAGAAGAAAGCATGGTTAGACTACTTAGCCTCGCGGAATGATTTTAATATGAAAGAGAGATACAAGCTGCAAAAATTTAACACGAAGGCACTGATAGAAGAAGCTCGTGAAAAGTGCAGAATGAAAACGGATGAAAGGTTGTCGTCCAATTTGCGGGATAATGCCAGGCTCTTCTGGAAAGAGGTAGGCAAGACCCGGAGTTGTTCGGTATGCGGTATGAATAAAGTGCTTAGTGTTAACAATGACGTCCTAACAGACCAAACTGACGTCCTGCAGAGATGGCGTGAATATTATGGAAAGATGTATGCAAGAAAAGTCAGAGATGCCACATCGGGAAGTGGAGCTCACTTCGATGCTCCGGATCCCGATGTCATTGAAGTCATTAGTATGAAAGAAATAGAACAAGCGATAAGAGGTATGAAATGTGGTAAGGCTGAGGGAAAAGACAGAGTTAATGCTGAGATGATCAAGTACGGTGGGTCGCGCGTCTGGGACACTGTCTGTTATGCAACTTGTGCTGGCCGGTGAGGTCCCAGATGACTGGCGAATAGCAGTTGTAGTACCTATCTACAAAGGGAAAGGCTCGCGCCTAAACTGCTCCAGCTAAAGGGCGATCAGCTTGGTCAGCTTAGCTAGTAAGGTGTATGCAAAGGTTATAACGGCACGAATGCAAGAAAAGTCTGAAATGTATTTATGGGAGGCTCAATGCGGATTCCGACGTGGAAGAGGTTGCATGGATTAAGTGTTTTCTCTCCGCATGATCGCGGAGAAGTTTCTGGCTATTAGCCAGAGGGTTTTCTGCGCTTTTGTGGATCTGGAGAAAGCATTTGATAACGTTGTGAGGTAAACTCTGTGGGATTTGCTGCCCGGATATGGTGTGGACGGCTCGCTGCTGCGGGCAATACAGTCGCTTTATAAGGACTGTAAGGCGTGCGTGCGAGTAGGGGGGGATGTGTCACCTCTTTTTGATGTCTGTACAGGCGTCAAACAGGGTTGTGTCATGTCCGCCTGGCTGTTCATAGTGTATCTGGACAGTCGCCTGCAGAAGTTGAAAGATTGTGATATGGGTGTGAATTTGGGTGACTTTTCAGTAAACTGTCTGCTGTACGCTGATGATGCGGTGCTCATGGCCTCATCAGAAGCCGACCTTCAGGCATTAGTCCCTAATATGAAAGAGATGTGTGAAAGGGTCTTCGCTTGAATGCAAGTAAAACTAAGGTTCTAGTATTTGAAAGAGGTGACGTAAGAACTAAATGCGAGATTAGGGTAAACCAGGAACGTCTAGAGGAAGTGAATGAAATTGTGTATTTAGGGAGTATGTTTAGCGCGGATGGAAAATGTGATTCGGATGTAGAACGGCGAGTAGTTGCCGGAAACAGAGTTAACGGTGCTATGTCCCAATTAGTAAAGCGACAAAGCATCGTAGAAGAAGCACGACTGGCGATTCATAACGCAGTGCTAGTGCCAACTTTGCTTTACGGTAGCGAAACTGGGTATGTCAGCAGATGCATGAAAGTAAATTGAATGCTGTGGAGATGCGATCACTTCGAAAATTGTGCGGCGTTACCTTGGCCGACCGAATACGTAACGAAGTGATACGCAATATGGCAGGTTTGAATGAAAGTGTCAGCGTTAAGCTGGAAAAGGGCTTGCTCTGTTGGTTTGGACACGTCCAACGAATGAGTGAGGAACGATTCATCATCATCATCATCCGAGCGTCTGTCCCAGTTGCGTCTCGCGACGCCCGGGGTCCGCTTTCCTACATTTTCTCCTCCACTTCGCACGGTCGTCGGCATCCCCTGTAGTGAGACCATTGGCACGCATGTCATCCCTTACGACGTCAAGCCAGCACTTCTTGGGTCTTCCCCTCTTACCGGGACCCGGCGGGGCTGACATGGCCAGACATTTGTTACCTACGTAGCCCGGCGGTTGCCGCAAGACGTGACCATACCAACGAAGGCGACACTCTTGCAACTTGTCTGCAATGTCACGGACGTGAAGGCTGCCGCGGATGCGAGAGTTCCTCACGCGGTCCATCCGCGTGACTCCACACATCCACCGCAGCATCTTCATTTCCGTGACACGCAGCTCCTGCTTGTGTCGCTCCAATATCGGCCACGTCTCACTGCCATGTAAAAGGACAGGTCTAATAATAGTTTTGTAGACCTGTCCCTTCAACCGTATCGGCATTTTAGGGTCACAAATGACACCGGTCATCTCCCGCCATTTGGCCCACGCGGCAGCAATGCGTGACTTGACATCGCAATCGATGTCACTGGACGTGTGAAAAACAGGTCCCAATATATATTTTTATATTTAGTTTCAGACCGCCGTTCTCAAGCGTCTCCTTCCACGCCTTTACACGTCGCACCAATCTGCACCTGTCCGCGTCTGCCAGCGCAATATCGTCAGCATACATGAGCAACCATGGAGGCTGCTCATGCGGCTTTCTGATGCTGTCCGACAATTCGTCTAATATTACACTGAACAGAAGCGGACTAAGGACAGAACCCTGCTGTACCCAGACGGTGATGGGGAAGGGTTTCGTGTCGCCAACAGCAGTCCGAACCATTGAATCGGAGTCACAGTACATGTCCCGGATAGTGTCAATATAGACCTCTGGAACCCCTTTGGACCGCAGTGCCCACCAGATCATCGCACGAGGAACACAGTCGAAGGGTTTCTGCATATCTAGAAACAAACAGTGCAGAGGCGTGTTCTTCGACCTGTATTTCTCTGCGACAACCCTCAGGGCAAAAACAGGGTCCGTGGTCCCATGACCAGGGCGAAACCCATATTGACACTCCGAGAGAGTACACTCCTGCCGGATCCGAGACTCTATAATCCTCTCGAAGATCTTCATGGTGTGGGACATCACCTTAATACCGCGGTAGCTCCCGCACTCCTGCACTGACCCCTTACCTTTGAAGACTGGAGTAATAATACTAAGTCTCCATTGGTTTGGGATCTGCCCGCTGAGGAGTATGCGGTTAAAAAGGTTTACTAAGATGCCCACACCGCGAGGACCCATCGAGTGAGGAACGATTGACGAAGAATATATATTGTGCGAAAGTAGAGGGTAGAAGAGGTCAGGGTAGGCCGAGACTTACATATGAAGACCACGTGAGCAGATTGCTCAAAAACAGAAAGGTCAAAAGTACTGGGATACCCAGACGTGCATGTATGAAGCGATTGATGAATCTCGAAGAAACGAAATGGATCGCGAAGCCTGGCGATCTGTCCTCTGTGACTACTCCGTCAGGGATCCAGCGTGAAGATAGTTAAGGTAAGTTATTATTTTTATCTTGTTTTGAAAATAATATACAAGGAAAACAAAATAATTTATTTGTGTGTACACAGTCCTCTAGCCAGTTATAATTATCTATAATTATCATAATACTTTTTATTAAAATAACATATGCTGTTACCTTTTTTTTTTAATTAGTTTCAAATTGCGAACAGAACGGCCTCTGACAATAATATTGTTTTAATCATCAAACGACATCATCGAGAAAACACGAGTTTTTAATTTATTTAAACACACATCACCAGCACAGATCTCACAGGTATAATTTTCCATAATTCACAGTAATTCTAGTAAACTAAGGAATTAATTATTAATTAGATATCAAATACGGCGCTTAAAGTCACTCGACAGCTCTTTGTAGTAAAACAATATTTTAATTACAAATGGCGTTTACATATTATACTCGTACTACCTAAAAAAATAGATCTATATTCGATACAACTATTCTATTTTTGACAACTACTTAAATATGTCGCTTTATACTCAGAGGCAGTGCTTCCTCCGCGACTCATAATTTTGTACACAATCATACAATTTACACACACATACAAATGATTTGCACTATAGAAATATGATTACAAAAAGCAAACATCAGCTTTGTATGAATCTGCGCACAGCGCTGCTATTCGCGGTCGCGATATGATACGTTGATAAGGCACTGATACATACTGCTAGGTGTTAGGTTAGTAGTTCCCTCAAATACTAATAGATGGCACTATCACATATTTTATTGTATAGGGAATTAATCATTTATACAACTTGTAGTATTGGGATTGGGCTAGGGTATGCAGTGCTTATTTGCTTGTATGGACCGCACGCGCCTGCTTGGCAGGGGTAAGACTCAATCGAAGAACTTATCTGGGTGCTTTTTTACTTTGGCTAAACAAATGAGATTGTCTACTACATAGTTCTCCTAGGGACAGCGGAAGATGGTGTGGTATTGTAAAAATTCCATGTTGAAATTGGTCTATGACAGTATATTCTTTTGAAACTTACATTCAAATTGAAGCACTCCATCAGCATCTGACCGTACACCTCACTTTGTCCCATCCACTCATATTCTGACCAGAGATTTTTAAGACTCTGCAGCTCAAAGCAGCAGCAACATAAACCATTTGACAATAACTGGGAGCCGTTCCCTGTAGTCACGGACACTGCTGTTTCAGTTTCCATGGTCTAGGTTTAACTTACTATTCTGAAATGAAATAAAGAGCATTACATGAAAAAGTTCCTCAAAGCTTTGCAAGTCTACAGTCAGTAAAATACTGCCAAAGAGGCTTTAGTGGCCATCTCTATATGCAAGAGAATTCATATTTTTTATAAGTTCTGAGGGCTTGTTTATCTGTAATTAGTTAATGCAATAATCTGTAAATAATTTTAATATCACCACAATTGTCTTGCATGTTGTGAATGTCCCATAGTTTTAAAGAGGACACTTTATGTATCCTACTTGGTGTTGAGACTCTGGGCTCGGACTTTGAAGGAAAAAACTCTTCAACACCTAGATAGGGCCATGTCAGACTTGTAATAAATAATTTATTTAGACTTATTTTTCCTACATCTTATAATGACAAATTTACAGGTAGAAAAGTTAATTTTTATCTGTTAATATGTCGATACATAAAACCTCAATTCTCATTCAGAACATCAGTCATTGGTGAATTAAATTCATAATGATTTTCTGATATGTGTTATCAACCTGTGTTCAGATGTACTTGTTAGGGAACAGGAACAATATTTCCACGACAAACCTTATTCATAACTAAATAATGCCCATGGTTTCCACAGTTGAAAGCAATAATTGATATGTTTATGAATACCTATTGTACATACAACTTTGTTATAAATTTTATTTTTAACACTTACCAAACGTCGGTATTATTGTGCACATCATGTTATTGTGAAAATAAAATAATTACTTACCGGGTAATACAGAGCGGATCCATCGTCGGTTAGATTCGCGAGATAGTCCGCGCGAAGTTTCTTTTTTAAAAAAGCAATAATAAATATTGATCTATTTATATGTCGACAGCGTATACAAATGTACTTTGTGTGTTGACTATAAAAGGGAAAAACAACCCTTACTATTTCTTATTGGCCTACCTACTCTAAATTTTCCATACATATTTCCCGGATTCCTATATTTTTTTTTGTTGTCTTCGCCCATTTTCGCAGGCAAAGGAAACTGAGTCCATACAGCCTAGTCTTCAGTATTTATTTTCTTATAATTTTGTATTAGTCCTGTCTAGTCGTTTGTCGATGTCAAGTCCTCAGTCCTAGGTCCTAGTCCGTACCCCAATAAGGCAGTGGATCCCTTATTGCGGCTATATATGGAAATTTGGCACTAACACAAACAACACCGCTATTCTTTGCAATATATCACTTTCGTTCACTAATGCACTTTTCCGAACTCTTTATGTATAATATTCCACCATTATTAAACACAAAAACACGAATTTTACACTAGTTTTTGAAAATAATATACGACAAACGTGCGTCACCGCTCGCGTTGGCGCCAAAAGACTCCTATTTTATTATAAATGTCCATAAACGAAGTTTACTAAACTTCATTCTTGTCAACATGTCAAGTCTGTCATATCATATACTGCGTTAACACCATTAGTTTACACTCTCGCGTGAGCTACGAGACGAGCCGCGACAAGCTAGTGTAAATGTGCACTCGTGGCTGGGCGCGGTGCTCACACACGCGCTGCTTGCCGTTTCGCTGTTTGCGTTTCATTAAATTACAAACATCAGACCGTGCCGGTTGTTTGTATTGTGCATTGTTAAATTGTTTTAAGTGCAGAATGTCTCGATGGCGAAAGTGGTAGTGTATGCGGTAATGCCGCGGTGAAGTCTCGGATTCGATTCCTGGGTTGAAACAAATATTTGAGTGACCCGCTAATGCTTGTTTCAGGGTTTGGGTGTTACCTATGTATAAAACTTAAATATGTATAAAGAAATTTACAGGTATGTTTATCAGTTGTCTAGTAACAAGTGTATATTAGTTTACTTTAGGCTAGACGGCGCTGTGTAAAAAAGGCAACATTAGGGTTTATTGAACTGTTTCAAGAGTATTTAATAGTATAGAATCCGAAGCACAAATATAACAAAAATAATAAAAAGATAACGATTGACGGTTTTGTAAATTACTTGCGTAGTAGTAGTAGTAAAAGCTCACAAAACTTAAAGAGTCGATGCTGTTAATAATATATCGGACCGACACCGCCATCGTTAAAAGGTCACTAACAAATGAGCTCGCCGCGAGTGTGTAAACATTGTAATGTATCATTTTTTACTTACTTTTTTAATTAAATCTTTCATTATTCATTCTCTCAAATTATTTGCATGGCTATTATTTGTAGCATTCCTAAGCCTTTATATTTCGAAAGTTTTTAATGTTTGTTTACCTTTTGTAATTTTTAATGTCAGTTAATGACAAGCCTAGATTTTATTTTTAATTTATTGCTAGAGCTGCCAGTAGGTTAGGTTGTATAGATATTAGACCTTATTATAAATTTATATTCATAAAAATATGTCTAGAATATTATTGTTTAAATTTTGAAATGCTCTGTAAAACAAGGAAGCCGGGGCCGTCAAATCAGTCTACTTTTGGTGCTCACCTTGAGAGGAGGTGCTGGGAATAAGTGCTGAGTGTGAGGGTTGTGCTCTCCAGAAATAGTGAAGTGATGGTCTGCAGTGTTGTGTGTTCTTAACCGGCTCTGTGAAAGACGCCGACCGCTCGTCAGTTTCAGCCCTCTACCTGCCTGAGTTCGCGACCAGCTTCTCCGAGGTCGGTGACGTAGAGGCCTTGAGGGGATTTGAGGCCCCCTTCTCAGCGACGTAGAGGCCTACTCGAGGCCCCCTCTTCCTAACAACGTGGAGGCCTACTCGAGGCCCCATCTTAGCGGCTGTACTTGAAGAATCAAGACCTAAATTTACTCCCGGCTTTCCTTGGTTTTATTTTCTTAACATTTTTATATTATATTAAATCAACTTTACCTTTTCTTCTTTTTCTTTTACTTTTCCTTTTAAGCCAGGACTCCTCCAGTCCTGGTGACAGTTTCCTCCTAAACTTTACTTTTTCCCCTCCCGGAAAGTAGTAACGTTACAACATGAGCTCGTGTCGTGGTCGACTCGCGCGAGCCAGGAGCCGAGCCACGAGTGTGAACGCAGTATTACAATTTTCAGACTGACAGTATTGAGTTGGTATGGTCACGTCTTGCGGCAACCGCCGGGCTACGTAGGTAACAAATGTCTGGCCATGTCAGCCCCGCCGGGTCCCGGTAAGAGGGGAAGACCCAAGAAGTGCTGGCTTGACGTCGTAAGGGATGACATGCGTGCCAATGGTCTCACTACAGGGGATGCCGACGACCGTGCGAATTGGAGGAGAAAATGTAGGAAAGCGGACCCTGGGCGTCGCGAGACGCAACTGGGACAGACGCTCGGATGATGATGATAGCTCTATCTATCACATAAAGATCAGTAAAGTGTAAAGAACACATGTCTTAGGATTAGACTAAACCTAAAAGAGATTGTAATACTACGCATAGTGGTTTTCGAGTGTTCACGTAATATTATAAATTTAGCTCATCTTCCGACGTTTCCGTTATATTGCAATAGATGGTTCGCTTAGTTTGTCCGATGCTTTGATTTGTTGATACGAGCTTCCACAACTGCAGTTTGAAGAACTATATTATCCAAAGATAGTGAAGTCTGCGAAACTTCATCATGCACCGCAGTCGTATGAGTATGTAAAAAGTATGTGAAATAAAATACGTTTATGACATCGTTAAAGGACCGTCCATGACGAATATTAAAGAAAAGGTTTTATGGTCAGAATTGCCTTTGCCTGCACGAGATCGGCAAAGACAAATAACGACAACAACCAATAATAAATATGGCGCTCAAGTCAAGCTACTTGTGTTGGGCTTAAAAATAAAGTTAATTTTCATGTGCGTGTAATGCAGGCAAATAAGTTTCATTTAATTTAACTGTATAACAGGAAACCTAGCTGTGTAATTAGCTATTTAAGATGTCAATTGAAAGTTGGGCTCTTGAGAAAAATTTGTGTCGGTGTTGTCATTCTCAGGGAGATTTTAAAAATTTATCCGAGCCTTACTTGGAGTTTGGACAGGAAGAAATTTATGTAGATATGATAAAAAACTGTTTCTTTATTGATGTAAGTGTATTTAGAGTTCAATAGTTTGTAATTAAAATGCAGTTGAGCTGGTCAGATCGTTGCCCCCTGTTAGGCAAAGAGCGATTGCCATACTGAATCAAGCTGCCCTTTTTAGGGTTCCGTAGCCAAATGTCAAAAAACGGAACCCTTATGGATTCGCCATGTCTGTCTGTCCGTCCTTATGTCACATCCACTTTTTTCCGAAACTATAAGAACTATACTATTGAAACTTGGTAAGTAGATGTATTCTGTAAACAGAATTAAGATTTCCACACGTAAATGGTGTAAAACATTTTTAGGGTTTCTTAATACTTAGAACTGAAAAACTCAAAAATTTTTTTTCATCTAACCCATACTTGGGGTATCTATGGATAGGTCTTCAAAAATTATATTGAGGTTTCTAAAATGAATACTTTGCGCGAGAGATACTTCCAAAGTGGTAAAATGTGTAGTAACTTCTAAAATTGGTTTCAACGAGATCTAGTAAGTAGTTTTTTTTTAATATATCATAAATCGTAAACCGCAATTTACCTTTGATTCAATTACTTGCTGCTATGTAACCCTTCATGGGCGAGTCCTACTCGCACTTGGCCGCTTTTTAGTAATTTAAATGACAAATTACCAACAATCTATGAGAGTTTTGCTCGCGTTTAATGGTGATAAGTAGCTTATTTAAGCTATATCTGTGACAAGTTTCATCAAAATGGTCTGGCTCTTACTACATCTTAGTGTATTCCTAGTTGCTTTCAAGCTCTACCTGAATTTGGAGACAGGGGTCCACTTCTATTTGACTGCCAGGAGCGCCTGTGACGTACTTCAAACTCTTGTTGCACCTATTTATTCCCACTGCTTATAAATTCTACCATAATGCATAAAAAAATGCCCGATTTGTCGACATTTATGATTACTGCTCCGTGCTCCTATAGCCTTCTTCGATAAATAGGCTATCCAACACAAAAAGAATTTACCAAATTTGAGCAGTAGATCCTGAGATTAGCGCGTTCAACCAAACAAACTCTTTAGCTTTATATATTATAAAAGATAATAGATATAGTATGCATCTTTTTTGAGCATCTATGGGATATTACTTTATGATAACATTATTTTATTTTTCAGGTAGTTCCAGTACCAGGTTCCCTCTGTGAAATGACTTACACAATTTGTAATGCTTGTATTATAAGCTTACGTGATGCAACCAAATTCAGAAAGCAAGTTGCAGATTGTGAAGAAAAGTTTCAAGAGCTATGGAGCAAGAACGCTATTAAAGGTATATTTGACACTGACAAGTTAATTAAGTAGCTGAAGTCCTCAGCTTTGCCCATGGCATATTGTGAATCACCCTGTTAACCCCTGTTAACCATTTACTCCCATTCATATTACATATTTTTCTAATGTCTAATTCTTGATTCAATGCGGTTCGGGTAGTTCAGTGGCTAGTACAGTGCCCTGGTTAGATTTATGTCCTGGGTTCAATCCCCGTCTCGAAACAAATTGTCTTTTTTCACTTTATTAAAAATTTATTTTTCTAAAGTGTATAAACTACGGTATTACACTTGGTGAGACGGGCGTGTGAAGTATGTCACGGGCGAAGCTGTGGTGTCAGGTAGTATGTGAAACTTAGTTATAGAAATAAATAAATTGAATTAATTTTTTTTTTTTTTTGTGGATAGTTATCTTGCGATCAGTTTGATAACCATTAGCAGATTTGTTGAAGGATAGTAATGGCAGGTGAGGTTCATTCTTCCAGTGAAGACTCTACCCTGTTTGGTACACATTTACTTTGTCACGGCAAAGTCCCATATGTAAAACGTCACATTGAAGTTTCATTGTTAGTCTTGAGATTTAGAGAGAGAGGAGAGTAGATTGTTGACCCTTTCTCGCTACTTGTCATCGAATTTATATAATTTACGTTTGGGTAGGCAGAATGTTTTTGAATGTCTCCGCCTGTTCTTGGAATGAACGAATTAAAAAAGTTCTGTCAATTGGTCAATGTCTTTTGACAGTGGTGACGGAACGACATTCGCCTTTCTACATCGACGAAGAAATTATGTCATCGTAAATATATTTTTTAAACTTCACTAAAAGGAAGTAATCTTTTATAAATTGTATATGGAAGTTCACGCCTGTGACTTCTTATTAAGGGTTGTATCAGGATGGCTATGTATTTCGGTAAGATCTTTGGATTCTTGGAAACACGTTCATAACCTTTTTTGACAAGGTAGAATTTTGACGACAAATTATGCGTTGTTTACAGCTGATTACGAAGTTTGCGAGGCTTGAAGAGGCGTTAAAGGAATATTTGCCTGCTCTTCAAGATTAATTAGTATTCCCCATAAAAAGTGGTAAGTTCTCTTTATGTGTTCAAATCACGAACAAATCTCAAATTGTTTTTCCAAATCTAATGGAACTAATTTCTTTTCTTTGCAACTGAAAAGGCACTTTTTTTTTATATATTAACTTCATTCTTGGATGAAGTTTGCCGTAAATGCTGACCATGTGGTTACGGGCTCGCCATTCTAGTGGAGACGACACCTGTCGCGGTCTGCAGAAGTGATTCCGAATCCCGTGGTTAAGTAACCGCCTTCAGGTATTTAGTTTGAATTGTTTTTGTGTAGATTAATCTAATAATGATGCACGACTCAATGAACAGGCCCAAAGACTCATGATTAGGCCCAAGTAACGACTCAATGAACAGGCCCAAATTCTCATGATTAGGCCCAAGTAACGACTTAATGATTTGGCTCATGTTTTGAATCATGTTACGATAAATATATTTTGACTTATAAGCTGGCATTATGCTGGGAACTCTAAATTTCACGCCTCAACCCTGTGAACTTAGCTTACTAAATCACTTGAATAGGTTATACCATTAGTGATAATGTTTAAAGTGTATATTCAATCAATTCGCCTATAAAAATATAGAAACTTTCTTCTGGAGATGTATTCTATTATTTTTGGTTCCTGCTCTTATGATTAAAGGCTCAATCTCCATCGCTGATATCCGTGTGCATAAAGTTGGTAGGACTTATCCTCCTGGCGCCTGAAACAAGTTATATATTGTGTTTGTTAGTTGGTTTGTTAGTTCATGTCTCCATAATTAGAGATCTATTATTATTTTTGGTTCCTCGCCAAAATAAAACAATTGTAACATTTATATTGATTTATTATTACAATTGGCACCCTTTAGGGACATAGTAATTCAATCTCATCGCCCATTATTGTTATAACATAGTTAAAACATTACACATATATGACAACGCTTGAGCCTTTTCTGCTCAGGTGGTTTGCTTAGAGCTGAGGCTAAGCTGTTCTCATGTGCCTGAACTCGCTGAGCCCCACAGTCCAACACCGTACGCCCAAATAGGCTTCAATACTGCCTTATATATGAGTAATTTGTTTTCAAGGGACACTCACTATATTCCTCCCAAGAGCCATTTAAATTTCCGGAGTTGGAGGTTAAGTTCGTCACGCTTTTTCACTATGTGATATCTCCATGTCTGTTTCCTGTCCAGATGTATACCTAGGTATTTTGATGTCGTAGCATGTGGAAGTGGGTCTGTCCCTAGTGTAACAGGCGGACAATCCCTTTTTTCTCAATGAGAACGTCACATGTGTCGATTTGTTGGCACTAGCTTTTATTTTCCATGTTTTCATCTACATATCTACCTTAGTAAGATGTTTCTGTAGTGTTGTTGAGGCTCTAAGGGGATCCCTGTCATTACATAAGGCAGCTGTGTCATCAGCAAAAGTGGCAGAGAGTACCCCTTCTGTGGTCGGTAGATCAGACGTGTATATTAGGTAGAGAGTTGGTCCCAGGACTGAACCTTGGGGTACTCCAGCCTTAATATCGTAGAATTTAGAGTATGAATCGTTTGATTTCACTCTAAAGAATTGTTTTCTATGTATGACTTCAGCAGGCCATACATGTTATGTGGCAGAAGCCTTTTTATCTTATACAACAAGCCCTGATGCCAGACCCTGTCGAATGCCTGTTGGAAATCTAGGAATACAGCCGAGCAATATTCTTTACTTTCGAGTGCTTTCGTATTTTTTTATACTCTATGAACTTGTTCTACAGTTGAGTGTCCCACTCTGAACCCAAACTGATGTTGTGGTATAATGTTGCCGTCCCTGAGTAAAGTGTTCAGTCGACGTGAGACAACTTTCTCAAAAACCTTTGACATTACAGCCAGGATTTCGGCCATTATCAAACAATATCCAGGGGATTTGTTCAGTTCCAGGCTTCGTATAATTTTCCAAATCTCGGATGGCGAACAGCACAGCAAAGGCACACTAAGTTGTAAATCCGTCTCTAGATAACTACGAACTTCGGTTTCATTGTGTGTGTCTCCATCGTTAGGAGTAAATACCTTGGCCAGAAAGGATCCAAAGGCTTGAACACGTTCTTCGTCTGTTCTAGCCCATTTGTGATTGTCTAGTTTTAGAGGGTGCTGTGGTGTTGGTGGCGCATTTTTGCTGAATTTTACAGTGTTCCAGAGGGAGTATTCATTCTTGGCTGTTGTATTAAGATTCTCCAACCGATGATTCAGGGTTTCATTTTCTATCTTTTTTATGTATAGTTTCAGATCTGCTGCAGCTTTATTAAAGTCTCGTTTATCAGAGGGATGACGACTGTTATGCCACACTCTTCTAAGTCTTCTCTTTTCTAGAACCATTAGTCTAATTTTATTGGGGATATATTTCCTTGTTGGTTTTCCAGGTGTTGGTGTACACAGCCATGCTGCAGATTGAATGATTAGTAAGACTAAAAGCAGCCTCATCAATATCCTCGTCTGAGAGGAGAAACCCTTATAAACAAAGAAGTCTAATAAATCTGGACGTTTATTACAGTTTGTTGGCCAGGATGTGGGTTTTCCTGTACTCAAAAAGTAGAGTTTGTTTTTGTCTAGACTCTTTTTCAGTTCTTTGCCTCTGGGTGATATCAGTCGTGAGCCCCAGCAGTCGTGTTTAGCGTTCCAGTCCCCTCCACAGATAAATCTCTGACCGAGTGTCCTGAAGAAGCTCGTAAAATTATCTTCTTTTGGGATGTGTTTCTGTGGGCAGTATACGGCGGACAGAGTGAGTGAGCCTAGATTGTCTTGTACCCTTACTGTGGTAGCCTGTAGTTGTATTGTGTTATATTCCTTTAGCATCTCATGTTTGATGTGTTTCTTTATGATAATAGCTGTCCCAGCATGTGCGGTACCATCAGGGTAGGGTGTCGAATATATGCAATAGTTCTTTAGTATGCATAACTGGTTGGGTTTTAAATGTGCTTCAGAGACTAGAAGTACATCAATGTCATGTTGTGTAAGGAATATCTGCACTTCATGTTTATGCTTTAATAGTCCATTTGTGTTCCATGTGGCCACTTTGAGTGTGAACATTTTATCGAACAAGTTTGTTTATGATTGTTGTGAGTAGGTTCATCATTGTCGACATTTGATCAAGTAGTTTGTCTAGCTTCTCAGCTTGTTGTGTGAGTAGTTTTTCTAGTTTGGGTTGGGTACTAGCAATCTCTGCATATGTTGGTCTGTCTCTATCATTAGTTGGCTGATTCCCAAGTACTTGCGAAGTCTGGACTTTTTCAGCAGGGTGTTTTGGTTGCGATAAAACTTTTGCTGTACTTTTATTGCTAGTTTTCCTTAGTAAGATTTCTCTGTACACTGTGCACCCTTTATAATTTGCAGGATGTGAACCTTCGCATAAAGCGCATCTAGCCGGTGTGTTACGTTCTTTTTTAGGGCAGTCTGACGTTTTGTGTGCTTCTGCGCATTTCACACATCGATACGGCCTCATACAGTAGTTTTTTGAGTGTCCGTATAGTTGACATCGTTGACACTGTGGTATGGAGTATGACATGTTGAGGAATGTCCTCCCATTCTTCCAAAATTACATTTTTGAGCTCCTGCATGGTTTGCGGGGCAGGATGATGAATGGAGCTGGAACACGCCTCTTCAGCTCATCCCATAGATGCTCTTCCTTCTTTTCGGTTCTTCTATAATTACAGATTGATGGTATATAAATTTTATAGTTTTTACTGTTTTGTTATTTGGATTAGGGACTAAATTAACAAAAAATGTAGAAGTTGGCTTCTTATCAGGTCCAAATTTTACGTTAATGATTTCTCCATATACTTTATTTTCAGTTTTCTCAATCTACTATTGCACTGTGTGGAGTTGTGTGATGAAGGCTTTTTATCACTATTCGATAACATCTTTGATCTTTTCTATTAAATGTATGACCTATGAGACCTTTTTCTCGGACCAGGCTTATAATTTTCTTGTAAACTTCAATATCGGAACTGTTGATTCTTAGTTGGTTTCGGTTCACAATCTTGAACGTAAAATCCTATTTATTGGTAACTGTGTTTAATAGACCTGATAATTTGTTAACGTCTTCAATCCCATATAAAATAATAGGTGGTGGTTTGTTTGGGCGCTTTTCTTTGGTTTCAATTTCATCCTCAGTGAGATCTATTTGTAGACCACTGAACTTGTTTGAAGTTTTGACCGCCTCTGGCGAGGGTGATTGTGATAGTTTCTTACGCTTACGTACGGGTACTCTTTGCCATTCGGGAGGGCAGGTTGTTTTAGATGCACCAGCTGACACCAACAATGTGTTTGGAGGATCAAGTTGTTGTGTACTGGTGAACTGCAACGTTGCCGTGCTTGGCGTGGATATTGCAGGTTTACTACCTAGGGCATCTAGGTCTAGATACAAACAAGCTAGGATGGAAAGCTTGCTGAACATACTTTTTGCTTCCAGAAACATTAACTGTCATGAAAGCCTGGTCGCCTACTTCCATGGAGTCTTCGGTAACTAATTTCTCACTCTCCAGCCCGGGAACCAAAGAGCGCCGGGTGTTAGCCGGATCGCATGACAAAATCGCACTCTCATTAGACTTTTACATATGAAAAGTGGGGTTTGGGAAGTAATCTCAAAGCACTTTCCCAAGGTACTCTGGCCACTCTTTAAGAGGTTATTTAATTTCTCTTGGCCTGTGGAGACCATTGATCGGGTTACTTGACCGCCGCCCGTGATTCGGCGTTGTTGCTCGTTTTGGGTGGGCCTAGGAAAAGGTGGTAATCCTACGGACGCGAGCAACCCCATCCCCCTAAAAAATTGAATTAAATAAAAGAAAGATTATATATTATATGTGTTATATGTTACTATAATATTATTAACTATAAGTGTATTTTTATTTGCAGTTGAGGAACCAGTTATAGACTTAACACTCAAGGAAGAAGTACCAGAGTCAGGTCCTGAAGGTTAGTAATAGTTTTCACTACATATAGCACACAATCATTATGGTGTAAGTGGCTCGACCAAGATGTTTGGAGCCCTAGCAACCACACCTGCTAGAGGCACAATATTTTTTGTTGTATAAATTCATTACTGTATAATTAGTCAAATATAATAATGTAATTACTGGCAGTGAGAAAAGAGTGGCCACGAGTTTTATTGCCAGGTTCTTCCTCTGGCTCTACCTATTGCTTTGTGAATCTGGCAGTAAATGTAAATGTAGAAGCAGTAATCTTGACGTTCATAAGTGTTACTTTGTCACAAACTACATGAATAAAGATTTTTGATTTTCAAATACATACATATTGTCACGCCTCTATACCCGAAGGGAAGGGGCAGAGGCATACTATACGCCCACATATCACTGTACGCATCCTTGTCCCACGCAACCGGTGGTGAGCCCATTGCCGCGTTGAAATTGACAGGTGCAGGCTGTGGCGACCTGCTGTTGAAATTTTTTAAGCCGCCCATAAGGCCTTCATCCAGCCAGGCTTAACGACTGCCATTTTACTGGCAACCGGGACCAACGGCTTAACGTGCCTTCCGAAGCACGGAAATTTTGATTCAATAAAATGTGTCAAGTTTATGTGTTAAATTTGGAAAAATAATTGAACCCGTTGTCTTTTTAGTGAGGTGGTAGCAAAAAGGCTAAAAGGTCTTATGTACTAGACACCTATTAGCACGACCAATTAAAGACCTAAAAGACTCGGAGCGATTTACAAAAAAAAATATAAAATATATAATAGGTACTTTTTTTGTATCCTGCTCATTACAGCAATCTGTCTAGGATGTTTAGCTGCCTATTTGTTCGAACCTTGTCTGATTTTGTTTTGTTTGGACCAGGGGAGACGTCTAATGACTACTTTCACCATTACCTGGAGAATCGGCTTTTAAGATTGGGAACACGGTTTCTTCTCAATAAGAGTAAACTAAAAAAAACTCACAACAAAGTCAAGTTTAATTATAAAAAATTGCCGACTCTTACAAAAAACTTATTGTGTGACACAGGTGTTCAAATTCCATTAGGCGCCACTGACTCGAGAGTAGTCTGCCGGTGATGTCACAGGATTGTCGCTCGCTGATATAAAATAAATATTATTAAAATGAACTTATCTTAAGTAAAACACTTAAACACGCCTTCCACTAGGATTCCCCGATTTCCATCCCCCAGGGGATTGAAAAGCACTTGCTGTTCCATTACTATCCCCTAAAAAAGGTTTAATAAACAATACTAATATTATTACACTAGGTGACCCACCCCCCATGGCTTCGCCCGTGACATACATGCATAAAATTTGTCCGATTTGTCGACATTTATGACTACTGCTCTGCTCTGCTCTCCAGCATGATGATATATAGCCCTACCTCGATAAATGGGCTATCTAACACAAAAAGAATTTTTGAAATCCGACCAGAAGATTCTGAGATTAGCGTCTTCAACCAAACAAACAAACAACTCAGCTTTATAATATTTATTATTATTATTTCATACATATGGATCCCCTTTTAGTAAAATGATTAACGTAAAAATCTTTTACCTATGCTATATGTCTATCTATCTATTATTCAGAACATGTGTTTAATAGGTTTTAAGAAGCCGGCGATTAACTAATTTCCCATACAAACGTAATACCAAAATCATTTTCAATTTGAGAATATCTCGACATATCATCGCTGTTATTCTGATTAAGAAAGTATTTATTTATGTTTCGGTTCAAAATTTTTCTTAAAAATATTTATCTGCTTCAAAATAAATGCGATTATATTTCGTACATTTTTCGACATTAACGAGATATTTTCCGCCTATTTGTTTTATATTAAAAACGCAATTAATCATTGTGTAATTTTAACAGAAATACAGCCTATATTGTCTAGTTACACAATGTCTTAAAGAAAATCAAAATATAATCAAGTTTCAATCATCATTATTGGTATTCGCAAATGCACACAAATTTATACTAATTTCGAACAGCCATCTTGCTGTTCTACTCGCACGGGACGGTGGCGCGGGGCGAGCGACTGAGATAGCGATATGTCCGAGGAACGGCGGCGTTCTTCGCAAATCGAATTTGAACGGCCACTCCGCCGGACTCTTAGGGCCGTGTTCCAGAACGTTGTGTCATTCCACAATTCAGGTATGATAGTACAGTGCGCCCTCTCAATAAGCGCCAAGTAATAAATAATCGCCACTCGACCGGCACTCTAGTCGCCTCGCACGATATTAAGGTCCGTATTCCAGAACGTTTCTCAATACTCAATCGACGCTTGAGAGTAGATTTTATAAGGCAAAATCTAGCCTCAAGCGTCGATTGAGAGGGCGCACCGTTCTATCATACCTGAATTGTGGAATGACACCCTCCTGTTAGCGGAGTACCTGCTGACCAACAGAAGAGGCATCGTCCCAGATTACGGGGTATGATGGGTATATGGCAGTAAAAACAGAGCCCAGACTTTAAATCTAGGTAAGGTTTGGAAGCAACTAATAATGATGTGAAATGTGGGCGTATAATATGCCTCTGCCTTCCCTTCGGGGAGCATAAGGGGAACTCTGTCTTTAAAAAACATAACATTATGTTTCTTTTCAGATAATATTTCACTGGGTGGTAACGATTCTGATGAGTTGTCCGATTTCAATTTTGAAGGTATGTGTTATGCCATTCGATAATTTGTTAGTACTTATATTATTATTGCTGCGTTAAGCAACCTTCGCTATGGCTCGTCCTCGGATGGGTGACCACTTTGTGGCATTAATCCAGCTTACGGGTAGTGCTATATCGTTACGTAACGATATGCTGTATGCTGTGTGAGTATCGAGACTACTACAAGCAAATGAGCACACGAGTGAGAGACGGCTTCGCAACTTTCACTCTCTGTACCTGGCTCTTTATTATATAACCTCAACACACGTTTCTTTTTAATCGTAACAAACTTCGTTCCGTACAGGGTTTTCCCGACCGTACATTTTTTCATTTGTATTTCCAAACAAACAATATCGTTGGGACAACTCACACAACGCCATCTGATTCCAAACTAAGCAGAGCTTGTGCTATGGTACCCAGATAACTGATAAACATACTTATATATTTCTAAATACATACATATTATAGATAAATAACACCCAGACACAGAATAAACCATCGTGCTCATAACACAAAGTTTTATCCTGGGTGGGAATCGAACCCACGACCTCTTGCGTAGCAGTCGGATACACTCCCACCGCGCCACTTATCCGCTTAATGTATGAAATGATTACAAGGTAAGTCGATAGTCGTGCCTAGAATTAACAGTTCTTCGTGACCACAAAAAGTCATAAAATTAAACAATATTGTCCACAGTTATATCGCGCTCTAATCTACGATTTAAGTTATGAAGGCGTCTAAATTCAAAACTTAAGTTTTACGCTGCAATAAACAGAGCATCACAGTTCCTCGCTAAACGGCTGATAACGCCCTAAGGTCATCAGATACCAACCGGTCGCAATAAAAGACCCCATAGGCCAAATGTCACGGCTTCACACTTACACCCATATTCCAAGACGTTTCCTCGAACGTTCCTCGACTCTAACTCGTTCGAGGTGACCTTAAGGAATATCTGAAGGAATCCTCGAAACTATTATTCTCAGTCGATAGTTCTTGTCTTGAGGATTCCTAAATAAATTCGAGTTGAATGAGCAGTGAAATAGGTCCTTTATTGTTGTAATATTGTTTGTTATCATGGGCAACAACTTAATTAAAATTTGTTAAAATAGTTAATTCATTGAATAATTCACGCAGTACTGGCTATGATGACATTACCACTCATATAATAAAATCTGTGTCCACTATTATTGCACCAATAATTAGTTACATTATTAACTCATGCATCGAGTCTGGTGTGTTTCCGGAGAGAATAAAACTCAGTAATCAAACCTTTACATAAAAAGGGTACTAAAGATAGTCTTAATAATTACAGACCAAAAACTATGTTGCCAATTTTTTCAAAAATGTTTATAAATGTTATATACAATTTGCTATATTCTTATTTTGAGCAAAATATTTTTTTTGCAAACGAACAGAATGGTTTTAGACAACTTAAAACGATTAATATGGCTATGTATAACTTTAATGAAACCATTATTACAAATATAGATTGTAGCAACCCTGTTGCAGGCATATTACACTTATAAATATAAGTGTCTCACAATATATGTATAACTTTAATGAAACCATTATTACAAATATAGATTGTAGGAACCCTGTTGCAGCCATGTTTATAGATGTGACCCGCGCATTTGATTATGTAGACCATAAGAGGCTCCTAAATAAATTAGAAAGATGGAATCAGAGGTAAAGCTTATGAATTCATGAAATCATACTTATCAAATAGAAAACAAGTCACATCTATAAGTGAGGTTTGTACTAATTCAAAAGTAGAGAAATATTACGCATCCGACCAAAGGATGAGCAAGTACGGCGTGCCCCAGGGAAGTATTTTGTTGAATTAAATAAGCTTTTAAAAAGTTTAACCAGGTGACAGCATTGTCTATGACTCTCCACATTATTATTATTACTGTTTGTACATCGTGTTCTTGCTGTGCAATTGAAGAATAAAAGTTTTCATATTCAATTAATTACCATCTTTTAATTGATAAAAACACCCATAATCCATTAGGTTATGGGCCCAGGTAGACTCTGTAATTGAAATCTCAAAGAAAACAGCAAAAGAAAAGTTACAATCGTTGTTAGAACAAATTGACAAGATAACCTCAAAATGGATTCCCGCGCGACAATGAATTTAGACAAATTCGATGGACAGAACTTCAGGCAATGGAAATTTCAGATAAAGTGTGCACTAAAAGCAAAAGGGATCGACATTTCAGTGCCTAGACCATCGGTAAACAGTGTTGAGTGGACGAAAAATGACGGCATGGCAATGTATATTATGACCTCTTCGATGGATTACAAACAAATTACCTTGATAGAGAACTGTGAAACTGCCATGGAAATCATGTCAAAACTAGAATCAATATATGAACAGAAGAGTGAACTATGTAAAATGTTAGTTCATGAGAGATTCTATCAATACAAAATGTCCACAAGTGACAGTGTCGCTCAGCACATTTCTAAAGTCGAATCTTTAGCCAAGCAGTTAAAAGAAAGTGGAGAAAACATCAGTGAAATGGCTGTGATAACAAAAATACTTGGAACATTGCCTCCCAAGTACAGATCACTCCGTCAAGCCTGGATGTCATTGGATCCAGCGAATCAGACTCTTGTCAATTTAACTGCTCGTTTATTAGACGAAGAAGCCAGCTTGCAGTGTGAAGACGAGCAGGAAACGGCTCTCCTTGTGGCTAACAAAAGTTGGAAGAATAACCCAAAACAAAATGATCAGAATAAAGGTGCTGGTGGTTCAAATCAAAATAAACCCACCAATCACAGGTTCGAGTGTTATAATTGTGGAAGGCGAGGACATTTTGCTCGAGAATGTCGTGCTCCAAAAAAATCCAAGCCCAGAAAACCTCAACAGGAAGGTGCAGATTTATTAGCGTTCAATATAGAGACCAGTTTTAATACAACTGAAGAGAATGCTTGGATTTTAGACAGCGGTGCCTCTGCACATATGACATACAGAAAGGAGTTCTTTTTAAATCTTTTTGAATGCAGCCAGAAATCATTGACATTAGGAAACAAACAATCAGTTGAAGTGGCCGGCATCGGCAAAGTGTTAATAAAGAGATATGTCAATGGACAGTGGGAGGATAGTGAGCTGCAAAATGTGTTATATGTTCCGAATTTAAGAAGGAATTTATTTTCAGAAGGCGTGATAATGCATCAATCCTATACAATTATAAAGAAAGATTCTAGTGCACTAATTTATAAAGGTAATGATTTGGTAATGTATGCAAGAATAACAGAAAACAACTTGTATGAATTAAAGATAAAAGCAGTGGTCGCAAACACCTGTAACTTAGTCCAAAGTAATCAAAATAATATTAAAATATGGCATGAAAGACTGGGACATCTTAACCTAAAACAAATCAAGAATATGAACGCTAACAATGTGGTAGAAGGTTTGACACTAAGTGACAGTGATCAAACTGACTTTGTGTGTGAAGCGTGTGCCTATGGGAAACAATGCAGATTTTCATTTCACAAGTCTGTACGTGGAGAACTACAGCCAGGTGATCTGGTGTATAGTGACATCTGTGGCCCTATGAGTCATATATCTATCCAAGGTATGAGATATTTTGCTCTATTCAAAGACGCTGCTACAAGTTACAGACATGTATATTTTATCAAACAGAAAAGTGATGTGATGGAAGTATTTAAGAAATACAATGCTATGATCAAAAATAAGTATATGCACAGTGTAAGGATATTGCATACTGATAATGGAAGGGAGTATGTCAACAAATCTTTCGAGGACTACCTGAACAAAGAAGGTATAGTACATGAACGTACTGCACCTTATACGCCTGAACAAAATGGGCGTGTAGAGAGAGAAAACCGCACGATTGTGGAGAGTGCACGCTCAATGTTGTATGCTAGGGATGTACCACTGGATCTATGGGCAGAGGCTATCAATTGTGCAGTATACTTACTAAACAGGACTTCCTCCAGCCAGACTCCTCAGAAAACACCATTTGAACTATGGAATGGCATCAAACCTCACTTAGGCCATGTCAAGATATTTGGAAGCATAGGGTATGTACACATTCCTGATCAACTTAGAACTAAACTTGAAAAGAAGAGTGAGAAAATGATATTAGTTGGGTATGATAACAACAATTATAGGATGTTCAGTCTAGAAACCAAAAGGGTGAAAATATCAAGAAATGTCATCTTTGATGAACAGCATGTTCCAGAGATAAGGAAAAATATTACACAAATATGTTTGGATGATGAAGAGAGAGTAGAGCAAGAAAATGAGACGCAAGGAACTAATGCAGAGGATACTCTCATAGAATCTACATCATCAGAGAACGAAGCCAGCTTGCTGAGTTGTAATAGTGATGACCCGACATATGAACCCTCTCAAGAGATAGATGATGACACAATCCAGAGCAATATAAATTTGAGACCAAGACAAAATAGGATCTTTGAAGCTAACCTAGTAGAATTCTCAGTGCCACAAACATATAATGAAGCAATGAAGAGTCCACAAAGAGATGACTGGTTGCGAGCTATAGATGAAGAATTGCTTGCACATAAAGAGAATAATACTTGGACTTCAGTTGAAAGGTCTAGTCAACGTACTCTTACTACAAAGTGGGTGTTCAATATCAAGAGGGATGAGAATAACCAGGTTAAGCGGTTTAAAGCTCGTTTGTGTGCACGTGGTTTTAGTCAAATTAAAGATATAGATTACCAAGAAATATTCTCTCCAACAACGAGATATGACTCTATCAGAATTATCCTTTCTATTGCAGCTAGGTATGATTTAGAAATTTAACAATTTGATGTAAAAACTGCCTTTTTGAATGGGTATTTAGATGAGGACATTTTTATAGAAATACCAGAGGGTGTGTCACTTAAAAATGATTGTGTTTTAAAACTTAATCTTTGTATGGTCTTAAGCAGGCATCTCGTTGTTGGAATAGAAGATTTACTGAGTTCTTGGTAAAATATGGTTTTAAACAATCTCAGGCTGACAATTGTGTTTATATAGGTATATTTGATGGGGTAAAAGTATTTATAATAATTTATGTTGATGATGGGCTTATAGTCTCTTCCAGTTCCTCAATGATTAAAAAAATTATAGAATATTTAAAACAAGCATTTAAAATTAAAGAACTAAATTTGAAATATTTTGTGGGGATAGAAATAATAAAAAGAAATAATTGTATCTGTATTCATCAAAGAGACTATATAGAACAAATTATAGAGAAATTTTGTATGAGTGATTCAAATTCTGCTAGTACTCCAGCAGATGCTAATGTAGTTATTACAAAGAAATTGGATGAAAGTATTGTTAACTTTCCTTACAGAGAAGCTATAGGCTCCTTGTTATTTTTGAGCTCTGTCTCAAGACCTGACATTTCATTTTCTGTCAATGTCTTGAGTAGATATGTTAATAATCCAAGTCAGCAACATGTGAATGCTGTAAAACGTGTTATTAGATACCTAATAAATACTAAAGATTTGTGTATAAAGTATGGAGAAAGCAGTGATCTCACTGACTATTCAGACTCAGATTTTGCAGGCGATGTGGACACGCGTAAGTCGACTACAGGGTACATTTTCAATATGAATGGAGGACCTATAACATGGTGTAGTCAGAAGCAGAAGACTACTGCTCTCTCCACTACTGAGGCTGAGTTTGTATCAGCTTGTGAAGCTGCAAAAGAGATATTATGGTTACAGCAACTATTGTCAGATTTAGGTGAAAGTATTAAATGTGTTCAATTATATATTGATAATCAGAGCGCCATTAAATTAATTAGCAATCCTGTTTATCATAAAAAAAACTAAGCACATAGATGTGAAGTACAATTTTGTAAGGGAAAAGGTTGAGTTAGGTATAATTAAATTAAATTATATTCCTAGTAACAGTCAATTAGCAGACATGTTAACAAAAGCGTTACCAGTTCAATCTTTTGTCTACTTAAGAGATAAAATTTTTTATAACTTATGTGATTAAATTTCAAAGGGAGATATATGGTTAAACTTTTAGTGGGAGTGTTGAATTAAATAAGCTTTTAAAAAGTTTAACCAGGTGACAGCATTGTCTATGACTCTCCACATTATTATTATTACTGTTTGTACATCGTGTTCTTGCTGTGCAATTGAAGAATAAAAGTTTTCATATTCAATTAATTAACATCTTTTAATTGATAAAAACACCCATAATCCATTATATTTTGGGGCCATTACTATTTCTTGTCTATATTAACGACATGCCTAGAGTTACACAACACCCAATGGGTTTATTTGCAGATGATTGCACTGTACTCTTTAGCGCCAAAAATAATATTTTAGTACTGGATACAGAGATAAATGAATGCTTGGTGAAATTGGTTCATTGGTTAGAGGCAAATAATTTAAAGCTAAATTTTGATAAGAAAAAATAATGACTTTTGAACAAAGAACTAATTATGAAAGGCCTGTGGTAAGATATGGTGGGAGAAAAATCGAAGAAACAGACTACAGTTTTCTTGGGCATAGGAATAGATAGGGATATGTCTTGGCAAACACAAACCATTAGGTTAAGCAAACGACTAAATCAATGTTCCTATGCGCTGTTCAATCTAGCGAAAAATTTGACACGTTAATGAGGAAACTGCCCTTACGGCGTATCATGCTTCTGTCACATCCGTACTGCGATATGGCGTGATTTATTGGGGTACTAATATGAGAACCATATTCAGGGCTCAAAAAAGGTGTGTGCGGGCAATATGCGTTATAAAAATAACAGATAGCTGTAGACCATATTTTTTGAGACTTTGCATATTGACACTACCTTGTTAATACACATTTGAGATGATTATGTTCATAAAAAATAATTTTGACTTATTTGACACATGGTGTTGAGTCGAGTCAAAGAACGTTCGAGAAAACGTCTTAGAATATGGATGTTAATCTAAGACGCATTTTTTTCGGCTTGATAGTTTCGAGTTAAATTTATGTAGAGATAAAGTTTTTAATTTATATACAGCCATGTTTATCAGTTATCTAAATCTCATAGGACAAGCTTATATAGGTAACTGTATACGCTTTTACAACAAGCTTCTCTGTGACCTGAGATTTACCGTTAAATAAATTCAAAAAGTAAATTAAAAAATAGCTTTGTAAAAAAAGATTATTACGCTTTTAATGACTATTTCCAGGACAGGGACGCCTGGAAGTGAACTGCTTGCAAAGTGAAATAATTTAAATAATGAATAGGCCATCAAAAAAAAAGCGTTTCTAAGTTTCTTGCCGGTTCTTCTCAGGTGGGCCGCGTTCCGAACCGGTGGTCACTTTAAATATTTTAAATTTATCTTAGTTTCTTTAAGTGTATGACATTATGTAAGCGCCGTTGAAATGGTCTATACAAAATAAAGACATTTAATTTTTTTAAATGATTTAGGGAAGATGGCACTATGTAAAAAAAAATACTACTTATATTCAATATTTTTTTTTGTTTTAGATGACAAGTTTATATCAGAAGAACCAACGCAAAAGAAATCCAAAAAGGTCCCAATCAAACCCACAAAAGCGAAACCAAGGCCAAAAGGACAAAGCAGGAGCAGATCGAAGAAGACAAAAAAGGACCCACCACCAGAAGAAGAAGAAGGGGAAGGCGCAGAAGATGGAAAAACAAAAGGTAAGCGTTAGAATTAATAGTTAAATGTATTCAGTCTGTTATCAAATAACAGTAATTTAAAAAAATAAAGGTTTTTAGTATATATTGATGTCCATTTAAATATTTTAAACTACACACATATTGTCACGTTTTTTTACCCCGAAGGGGGGTTGGCAGAGGCATATAATACATGTTTGCAATGCAGTTTTGTACCACCACGTAACAGGTGGTGAGCTCATTGCCGTGTTAAAATAGACTAGCGCAGGATGCGGCGACCTGCTGTCGAAATCTTTCAAGCCGCCCATAAGGCCTTAACGTACCTCCCGAAGCACGGATACACCCTTCGGAAGCACCCATCCGTAACCAGCCATAGCGAAAATTGCATGACGCAGTGATCGTTTACAGAACACTGCGTTAGCGGGGCCACGAGCGCTTCGCTCTTGAACTGCGTAATACAAACAAATACTTTAATATTTTATTATCTATAGCTGTAATGTTATTTCCTGGATATTCAGTTTAAGACTGGAGTCAGAGAAATCTATTATAAAAAAAAAAAAAAAAAAAATCTTTATTTTGCATAGACCATTTTAACGGCGCTTACAAAATGTCATACACTATTTAAAATATTTAAAGCGACCACCGGTTCGGAACGCGGCCCACCTGAGAAGAACCGGCAAGAAACTTAGGAAGGCTTTTTTTTTGATGGCCTATTATTATGTCTCTTAAGAAATATAATTTAATAAGTACATTAAACGTTATTAAACCTCCGATTGCAATTTACATTCAATTACGTAAACTCAAATTACGCGAAGCCATATTACGCGATTGTTGTCTGAACTGAAATGACGCAAGTGACTTCTGAACTGAAATTACGCGAGTGACATAGCAATCAAAATAAGCGGTTGACGTTTGAACCGAATTTACGCGAATCAGTCCGTGAAATTATCCTCGTTTGATTTCAGTTCAAAGGTGATAGTAATCACAAATAGTCACAATATTTTTTTTTATCAGAATTATAAACCATGTTTGTGCAAGCGATTAGGAGTCTTATTCCTTGTCGTACCATAACAACTTGATTCATATTTATACTATATATTTTGCGAAGACCACGTGAGCAAATTGCTCAAAAACAGAAAGCGATTAAGAAGTATTCATTGATCGGGAATCATGGCGATCAGTCCTATCTAACTACCCCGTCAGGAATACAGCGTAAAGATAGTTATGATGCTAAGAATATGCGTAATTTTCTTTTTAATGTCCTACATTATAGGTATGGCATAAGATGGTACTTAATGCTTACTACTACACATTAAGTTGAATACTGAGGCAGACTACGCTAGAGGATATAAAATTATAAATAAATAATAAATATCCATCACGCCTTATCCCCGAAGGGGTGGCAGAGGCATATTATTTGCCCACTTTTCACCGTGTGGATTCCTGTACCACGTAATAGGTGGTGAGCCCATTGCCGTGTTGAAATGTACAGACGCAGGTTGTGGGTACCTGCTGTTGAATTTTTTCAAGCCGCCCATAAGGCTTTCAACCAGGCTTAACGACTGCCATTTTACTGGCAACCGGGACCAACGGCTTAACGTGCCTTCCGAAGCACGGAAACGCTCGCAAATGTAAATGCCACAAAGTGGTCACCCATCCGAGGACCAGCCATAGTGAAAGTTGCGTAACTCAGTGATCGTTTACAGAACACTGAGACCGCGAGGCCACGAGGATATAAAATTAAACAAAAATAGCTGATACCTCTGAGATCTTCACCCGCGTCATAAAGTTTTCACGTGTAAAACTTTCCCACAGGTTTTAGTAAACTATTATTATACTAAATAACAATTAATTTAATATAAACAAAAGATTTTATAATCACAACAACATAAAAAATGACTGAAAATGACCGCCGTCAATGTTTATATTGTGTTTACTTTTAATTTTGACATTGACACATGTAGATATTAAGCCTCTGATACACGGTCGCATTAACGACGATTCTACAGGTATGGAATTCATTCATTGAAACCATAGACAACACAGTTTAAAAGATTTTGGAATTATGACAGTCAGCAAAAAAAAAATAAGGTTCTGCCCTGGAAGCCTGAACGGTTGAGTGGTTAAAAGATAGACATATGCCAACAGGACCTATTTGTAGACCTTTAAAAAAGAAATAATATCGCTGTATATTGTTTTGCTATATCTTTCAGGGTTTAGGCAGCGTTTCCAATGAAAGCTCTCTGTCGGCTTCACTTATTCCTATATTTTGAATAATTATTGTCTTATTCAAGCAATTTACATAAAAACATTGACAAATTATATACCTAAAATTTCCTCAAGGATCACCTTATCTATTGGTGAAACTAGCGCTTGCGACTTATCGAAAAGTAGTAGTGACGCGACCCGTAGAGTACTTTTTGGATGCCAAGCCTTACCCTCCAAATGACTACGGTACTAGACCTAACTAGAGATGTCAAAAATACCGATACTATCCGATACTGGAATTGTGTTACGGTAAATGTGGTTTTCTTAGCACAGTTATGCACAAATTTGTATCTTGGTAGAGTAACAGAAAACGAGATACAGAGGGAGCCAAAATGAATCATGAAACATATATTTCTCTCTATGGTTTACATGGAAGCACGCAATGTAGAAATTGAAGCAAGTAAGGTAGAAAAGGCTACCAGATCAAATTCAGGAGCATGAAATCAACATTTAAGAAGTAAATGAACAACTATGTTTTTTGTCTGCAGACAAATCGCGACCATTCCATCTTAAGGACGAAGATTATAAAATTGAAGGCGGAACATTCGCTTGCACGAGATGTGAAAAAAAATTCAACAAAATATACTATATAAGAGACCACGTCAAGACAAAACATTACAAATTACCAAAGTTTTTGTGCTCATATTGTAAAAAAGAATTTATGACCTCAGTACCGCTAATTTTACACAAACTAGAAGATCATAATATTGACGAAAGATTCAAATGTAATGCGTGTAAAGGAATATTCAATAAAAGGCAACTAAGAAGACATATTAACAATTTCCATATGCTTGGCGAAAAGCATTTTTGTGAATTTTGTGAATACGAATCATTTAGTGTATCATCATGTATAAACATAAGTTCAGACACAAAAAAACTAAAGATTATCATTGTAAATTCTGTCAAAAAGCATTTGTAAGAAAATCTACGTTAACTTTACACGGAATGATACACACAGATGATAGGAAAAAAGTGTGCAATCAGTGCGGGCAAGCGTTTGTGCAAAAAGCAAGTTTGAATTATCATATGACTAAATATCATCCTGACGTTAATTTCTAGAACAATCTTACCTGCATTTTGGCTCACATTTTACATGAAGCACTAATAATTTAATATTAACAAGATTAATCATTTTATCTTACCGCTATCAATATACGCGTTCTCGTAGAAGATACTTGTAATGAGTGCGGATAATGCGTTTGTGCAAAAAGCGAGTTTGAATTATCATATGACTAAATATCATCCTGACATTAATATCTAGAGCAATATTAACCTACTTTTCGGGTCAAATTTTATATGAAGCACTGTAATAATTTGATATTACCAAGCAACGTCTTTTTATCTTACCGTTAACAATATACGCTATCTCGTAGAAGATAAGTGTAGTGAGTGTGGATAAGCTTTTGTGTAAAAAGCGAGTGTGCATTATCATATGACTAAATATCATCCTGGCGTTAATTTCTAGAACAATCTTACCCGCTTTTCGAAGCACTGTAATAATTTCAAATTACCAAGCAACGTCTTTTTATCTTACCGTATTAATATACGCGATCTCGTAGAAGATAAGTGCATTGAGAGCGTTTGTGCAATAAGCAAGTTTATATTGATATTTAGGCATATAATTATTATCATATGCCTAAATATCATGATTAATTTATAGAACAACCTTCACACCTGTATTTCAACTATTAAAATTTATTACCAAACCTACCTTTGTATTATAATACTAAGTTGGCAGACAAGCAGCCTGCCTGGTCAAAATGGCAAATGGACGTTTGCAACACTCGCGCTGACTGACCCCTATTACCGTCTTTATACCGACAGGCGCACAGCCTGCGCTAGCTTTTGTGAATTTCTTCAAGCCTCTCAAAAGGCTTAAGAGTCCGGCGGAGGGGCCGTTCAAATTCAGTTCGCGGAGAACGCCACCGTTCCTCGGACATATCGCTATCTCTGTCGCTCGCCCCGCGCCACCCTCCCGTGCGAGTAGAACAGCAAGGTTCGAAATTAGTAGAAATTTATATGCATTCGCGAATACCATATATGATGAATGAAACTTGATTATATTTTGATTTTCTTTAAGACTTTGTGTAACTAGACAATATAAGCTGTGTTTCTGTTAAAATTACATAATGATTAATTACGTTTTTAATATAAAACAAATAAGCGAAAAATATCTCGTTAATGTCGAAAAATGTACGAAATATAATCGCATATATTTTTAAGCAGGTAAATATTTTTAGAAAAAATTTTGAACCGATACGTAGATAAATACTTTCTTAATCCGAATAACAGCGATGATATGTCGAGATTTTCTCAAATTGAGAAAGATTTTGGTATTACGTTTGTATGGGAAATTAGTTGTTCGCCGACTTCTTAACCTTACCTCAACGACTACCATATTACTGGGAACCGGGGTCGACGTCGTATTTAGCGTGCCTTGCGAAGAGCAGCAATGTTCGTGAACGGAAATAGTGTGTAAAATTTTATTACAAAGCGCCATCTAGCCCAAATTAAGCTTATATAAGATTGTGGTATGAGATCTAGACAACTGATAACCATAATTTTATATTTCTAAAATATCTACAAAGTATACACAATAAGCACTCAAATTCCGCAACAAACATTTGCTGACCATACCAATATTTTTTCCTGCCCAGGATTCGAGCCCGATACCTTAACGTGGCACTGTCACTTACGCCACTGAGACAGTCATTAATAAATATATACATTGAAAATACAATGAAAAGTAAATGAATATCAGCAAAAACTAAATTAATATAAAAAGAAAATTAAGGACAGTATAAAAATGCCAACCAGAAATTTTCGGGGCCTACATCTATTATGTAGTTAGTAACCTTAAAGGACAGTGACCAATCTCTATGGGGTTTTGTGGTCAGGTAGTTTAAAAAATAAATAAAATGAAATGGCAGGTTTTGTTCTCAATTTAATTTTCAAATGTGATCATTACCATCTTCATATGTTAGTGAAACAATGTCTAGGATTGAGCTGGAGGAGTAATATTTTCACCATACCTTGCCCAACTTAAGTACCACATCACAAACATGATAGTAGCTAACAACCAATAGGTGTTTGGCCGACAATGCTGTAACAATAATAATGTTTTATGTGTATGTCTAGGTTGCCAATGGTATTTTCATATATATACACTTATATATAAGCAAAAAAGACATATTTTGTTTGCTATATTATTATCTTAATAATCTGCAGTTGACGGCTAAAAGGAATCATGCCCAAAATGTTGCTAGTTCCATCTGTGCACATTTCAACAATAAATATGTATAATTATTTCTTGTGTGTTACCATATTATGATCCTGGTTGCTTTATTTAGTATAACTTCGCCTTTAAAATACTACATCAATATTATGTAGAAAATAAAAAAAAGCATTCTTTTTTGTATAAGGAAATTATAAATAGAATTGGCAAATCAGATATTGCTGTAGTATATATCATATATACTTTGTTTATATATGTACTTTGAGTCACCTAGAAACTTAATATCTCTCTTCATAGTTACAGTTCAGGAGAAAAAACAATGTAATAGATTATCAGCGGCTCTCTTCAAATCTGGCAAAGATGGTTCCTTCTGGGTTCTGTTATTTGACTTGAAAGTTATTATGTCCTTACAGTCCAAGTAACTTGCCCATTGGGCAAATCCGACAAGTATAACAGGTTCTGTCAGATGCTCTTAACTGAAACAAAAAGGCAATGAAAAGTACTTGAATAGGTATATGTAACAAACCTGTTAGTAAATGTTGATGTAAGAGGCTCCTAAATAATCTATGGCAACAAGCCATATCACCTGCAGGTAATGCAGCTACTGGCTAGCCCACTGAACCAATTAAAAACAATTCTTTTAACATTTGAAAGCTATGTTGTGTGAAAGTAATACAGTAGTAATTATAAATGTTAAAAAGGGGGCAGAGTTTAATACAATTATATAATATTCAATAAATTATTATAAATGGGAAGTCAGGAGTGAGGCACAGCTTGTCTATGTATGTTGATCACTTTAATAATACATAATAAAGTTAATCCTTCAAAATCAATAAAAATCAAAAGGAAAACATGTACCTCAAGTGAGATAATCTATATACTTTTCATTGTTTATCTACACACTATATCCGCCAGTTATGTTATTGTTTTTGCGACAATGTATTTTCGTATTCTGCAGATTCATTAGTCGTCTCATACATGTGCATCTGGGTCTTAAAAGTACTAAAAGTAAGTAAGCGACCATTTAAGACAACCTACTTTAAATTTAAAAAAACTTACTACTCAGGGTACAATCCACTGAAGAATTACATGCCGCACTTCCATCAGGTGAAGAATTATGACGACTTCTGTGTGTAATACCATTACCACAATAGATTCAACAAACAAAAAATGCCATCGTCTTTATTACAGGACCCAAAAAGCCATGGTGAACACCATGGCATGGCGAGAAGTTGAATTAGTTATTATGATACAAAACACTCGATAAATAGAAACGCGAACTATATAATTATATAGTAGAAAATATAATTTTAATAATACTTTGTGTTGTTTATTTGTGTACTTTCGTCATTCAAAGTGTTTGGACTTCGATGACAGGTTAATCAGTGTTGCTAGAACATGAAAACTAAAATACCCAATACGTTTTATCTTTTAAAAAATATTCATTTATTTAAACATATTTAGTATTTATGGCATAGAAGTATTTTAAATAAAATAATAAATAAATATCCATCACGCCTTATCCCCGAAGGGGTGGCAGAGGCATATTATATGCCCACTTTTCACCGTGTGGATTCCTTTCCCACGTAATAGGTGGTAAGCCCATTGCCGTGTTGAAATAGACAGACGCAGGCTGTGGCAACCTGCTGTTGAAATTTTTCAAGCCGACCGTAAGGCATTCAACCAGGCTTAACGACTGCCATTTTACTGGCAACCGGGACCAACGGCTTAACGTGCCTTCCGAAGCACGGAAACGCTCGCAAATGTAAATGCCACAAAGTGGTCACCCATCCGAGGACCAGCCATACCACCACCAGCGCGGCGGCGTGGGAGAGGCCGGCCACCGACACGCTTGGGGTCCCGAGGCCTATCGGTTTCGAATAGGGCTCCCGCTACCGGTGCACCGCATGCGATGGACTCATTCAATGAATGAAAACGTCATGCTGGCATATTTTGTGACTACAGAGGGGGGAACCAACCTCACGGCGTACCGAGATCGTATGTTCCTTATGTTTCAGGATCTTAAACCAGGTGTCAACGTTACGGCACAGCGTCTATCGGATCAAGTGCGTGCTATCCAACGTTGTCATTTGTTGGATAGTACTGCACTTGAGAGGCTACTCTCTGACTTACGGCAAAGAAATGCTATTTCTCCCGCATCACAACCCATAGGGGAATCAAGACCATTACCTCTCACACCTAACGATGTTGGGATGGATATGCGTGCCTTTAACCGTGAGTACTCAGTGCAATGAACAGATAAGGAGTGCTTTGGAATGTGCGGTACGGGAATATTTTGATGTTGATTTAGATTTAAGACCGCGTCTTCCACGTTTGCCAATGCATAAACGCAATATGGCGCTGGTGTGTGCCCTGGATTCACTATTACCTAGTTATTTAGATAATAGTGAAAATCTCAGTGATACGCACTCAATTTTGTATTGGGCAGCTGTTGCAGCATGTCGAGTAGCTGGTGTTAAGTTCCCAGGCTACAAAACCACTACTCGACCAATTCCTGCTGCACCACTATGGCAGTGCAGGATTGAACGGCGAATTACTGAGACCAGGGTACTCATTGGCAAGCTTAGCTGCTTTAGGTCGGGCAATATTCGCCCGAGAGTTATGCGTTTTGTAACTCGGGCTTTTGCAGGAACTGGAATAAGTGATTACGCAAACCGAGTTACAGAACGCATTGACTTCCTAAAGCAGAAAGTTTATGCATGGGCAAACCGCATTAGACGATACAAAACTAGAACAGATAGATATGTCCTGAATCGCACATTTCAAAAAGATGAGCGGCGTGTTTATAAAAATTGGGAGCAACCAGATGCAGTGGGTGACACGCCTTTACCAGATAATGAGGCTACGAATTCATTTTGGCGTAGTATTTGGTCAGTGCCTGTCACCCATACAGAGGGTGAATGGATGAGAGGTGTCAAGCGAATGTGTGACTCCATTCATCCAATGGAGACACCATCAATAACATCTGATGATGTTTCAAATGCAGTCCGTCAACTTTCTAACTGGAAAGCTGCAGGACCGGACGGACTGCACAATTTTTGGCTAAAGTGGCTCCGGAGTTCACACAGTCATTTGGCACCTCAATTTCAATCATCCTTAGAATCTGGGTTGCTTCCAAGTTTTATGACCACTGGAGTAACCCACCTGCTTTATAAGTCAGGTAGTACCACGGACCCCAAAAATTATAGACCTATAACGTGTCTTCCAACGTTATATAAACTACTTACATCTATTCTGAGAGTAAAAATTAATTCTCATGTTACTGAAAATTCAATCTTATCAGGCTCTCAGAATGGATGTAGGACTGGGGCCCGTGGTACTAAAGAGCTCCTTATTATTGATACGACCATTAGCCAACAGGTTCGTCGTAAACGAAGGGATTTGGCGACATCTTGGATAGACTATAAGAAGGCTTATGACTCGGTGCCTCATTCATGGCTCATGAGGGTGCTGGAGTTCTATAAGATTGATGCAACTCTATGCACCTTCTTGGAGACATGTATGGGGCAATGGAGTACGGTCCTTCGCTATCCGGGATGTCGAGAAATTCTTAGTGACGATGAACCTATAAAGATAAAGAGGGGTATTTTCCAGGGTGACAGTTTGAGTCCTTTGTGGTTTTGTCTAGCACTTAACCCTCTCAGTACTATATTAGAGGGTTTAGGACTGGGCTATCATTTGCAGAGAAGTGGTCAAGTTATATCCCACCTCTTTTACATGGATGATTTGAAACTCTTTGCCTCCAACGATATCCAATTGAAAGATTTACTAAAGGCAACGGAAAACTTTAGTAATTCTATCAAGATGGAGTTTGGTGTAGACAAATGTGCAACCATGCATTTTAAAAGAGGTAAGATTGTGGAATCTGAAGGCATGGAACTTTCAGATTCCACAAAACTTAGATCCCTTTCTGCAAATGAAACCTACAAATATTTGGGTATGACACAGGCATTAGGAATTGATGACAAGGGTATGAAACAATCGTTAATGGAGCGTTTCATGGGCCGCCTGAAAAAGGTACTGCAAAGTCTTTTATCAGGCGGAAACAAGGTGCGCGCTTACAACGATTGGGTCATACCATTGTTAACCTACTCCTTTGGCATACACAGATGGACTCAAACAGAGCTGGACACCCTGGATAGAAAAGTTCGTACTCTGTTAACTGCATACCGAATACATCACCCACGTTCGTCTGTCATGAGGTTGTATATCCCGTGGAAGTTTGGGGGTCGAGGCTTCTTAAATGTTAAGACTCTCCGCAACCTTAGAGAATATTTTCTGTCAGCGGACGTTAGTATGCATCGGGATGTAGTAGCAGTAGACAATGGACTTACCCCGCTTAATCTGGCTAAAAAGAACTGGTGCAAACCTGTGATACTCACTACTGATGATCGCAAGGAGATATGGAGGAGCAAGGAGCTGCATGGACGATTTTTCCGGGCCCTATATGGGTCCGACGTAGATTTAACAGCATCTGTTTCCTGGCTACGGTTTGGTGACCACTTTGGAGAAACTTTGGTTTTGTATGTGCAATTACAGACGAAGTAGTAATGACGAATAACTATCGGAAGTATATTCTGAAGGATGGGACGATTGACATTTGTCGGGCATGTCATCGTCCGGGAAAATCTATTAGACATATTATTTCTGGTTGTTCTCGTCTTGCTAACGGGGAGTATTTGCATAGACACAATCAAGTAGCCAGGATTGTCCATCAGCAACTAGCTCTTAAATATAAACTTGTGGAATTGGAGGTGCCCTATTACAGGTATGTATCCGACGCAGTTCTTGAGAATGGTCGTATCACTTTGTACTGGGATCGATCTATCATTACTGACAGGACTATTGTGGCCAATAAACCTGATATAGTAGTGATAGATCGATTAGAGCGTCGCGCAATGATTGTTGATATTACCATTCCACATGACGAAAATCTCGTGAAAGCAGAAAAAGAGAAACAATTAAAATATTTGGACTTGGCTCACGAGGTTGTCGACATGTGGGATGTGGATTCGGCAATCATTGTCCCGATAGTCGTTGATTGCCAAGAGCCTCGATCAACATCTTACGAGGCTCGCGTTAGACAGCTGGGTCAAGGGCTTGATGCAGAAAGAAGTTCTCCTCGATACGGCACGCATTGTGAGGAGGTTCCTGTCTCTGGAACCATAACCACCGGTAGCTTGGTCCCTGTACCCGATACCGGTGGTAAACTATTTTTTTTTATATTTTTAAATATATTTGTTTTTATAGATATATTTAAAAATGTAATTTATATGTTTGTATTGTAAATAAAGAGAATAATAATAATAATAATACCCCTCGAGGATAGTCGTTAACTTTTATAGGATTAACGCAACCCTATGAGGGCATAGTAGATTCGCTTTTTGATTTATCTACTTTCTGATACCAACAAAAAATGTATCAGTAAGTTATTGTAAAGCTCACATCCGCAGAGCAGCTTGTGGCGAGCTGAATGTGCGTGGCTACACATCGGTCCCGATTCCTCAGAGCATAACTACGGGGAAGCCCGCTCTGGGCCTGTCCCGCGAAGGTGAAACCGGCGCCGCACCGCTCGACACCCCAAACCGCTCACACCGGTGTTGCCCCCTGTCGCCTTACAGGCTTGTCATGCCTATGGTGATTGCATAGGGGGCCCATCTAGTGAGTTCGCCCACGTCTGCCGCGTTTGCCTACGCATAAAAAGAACATAGCGCTAGTATGTGCCCTGGACTCGGTTTTATCAAGTTATTTTGCCACTTGTGTAGATATAAGTGATGCGCACTCAATTCTGTATTGTGCGGCTGTTACGGTTTGTCGGGTAGCTGGTGTAAAATTAACACAATTTGAATCAGAAAGTCGACCAAAATCTGTACCAGCCTGGCAATGCAGAATTGAGCGACGTATCGCCGAGACTAGGGTGCTCATTGGCAAGCTGTGTTGCTTCAGGGCGGATAATACACGCCCGAGAGTAATGCGTTTTGTGACCCGGGCGTTCGCGGGGACTTATATTAGTCCTTGCGAATATTCTTTACGGGTCACAGAACGTATTGACCACCTGAAGCAGAAAGTTTTTGCGTGGGCAAATCGTATACGACGATATAGGAAGAGAGTAGATCGCTATGCTCAAAATCATTCGTTCCGAAAAAACGAGAGGTGGGTGTATAGAGGATGGGAGCAGCCTGATTCTCATGTGACGGACATGTGCATATCCGATGCTGAAGCCACAATTTCATTTTGGCGAGGTATTTGGTCGGCGCTTGTTAGTCATACTGAGGATGAATGGATGCAGGATGTCGGATTGTCATGTGAGTCCATTCCAACTATGGAACCAATAATAATAACGTCGGATGATGTAGCCAGTGCAGTTTGTTCGTTACCCAATTGGAAGTCACCTGGGCCGGACGGACTGCACAATTTTTGGCTCAAATGATTCCATACCTCACATGATTGTTTGGCATCTTGCTTTCAAACATCACTCGAGTCTGGGTTGCTTCCATCTTTTATGACCTTAGGCATCACCCACCTTCTCTATAAATCAGGTAGTACCACGGACCCTAAAAATTATAGACCGATAACTTGTTTACCTACGGTCTATAAGCTTCTTACATCTATTTTGAGTAAAATTAACAACTCATATTGAAAATAATTCCATAATGTCCAACTCTCAAAATGGATGTAGAAGCAGGTCACGTGGTACTAAAGAACTCCTTATTCTTGACATGGCCATTAATCAGCAGGTCCGCCGTAACCGGAGAAGTCTGGCGACATGCTGGATTGATTACAAGAAAGCCTATGACTCTGTGCCTCATTCATGGTTGTTGAGGGTGCTAGAGTTGTATAAAGTTGATACAACTCTGTGCACCTTCTTGAAGGCATGTATGGGGCAATGGAGAACGGCTCTTGTTTATCCAGGATGTCGTCAAATTCTTGGGAATGGTGAATCTGTCAAGATCGAGAGGGGTATATTTCAGGGTGACAGTTTGAGTCCCTTATGGTTTTGTCTAGCACTGAATCCTCTCAGTACTTTACTGGAGGATTCAGGGCTAGGCTATCAGTTTCGGAGAGGAGGTCAAGTTGTGTCACACCTTCTTTACATGGATGACTAGAAATTATTTGCCTCCACTGAATCCCATTTGACTGAGTTACTAAAGGTAACAGAAAATTTTAGTAATTCAATCAAAATGGAGTTTGGTGTAGATAAGTGTGCTGTCATGCATGTTAAGAAGGGGCGGATTGTGGAATCTGAAGGAGTTAATCTTTCAGACTTCACAAATTTAGGTGCCTTTCCGCGACTGAAACCTATAAATATCTTGGTATGTCGCAAGCATTGTGTATTATTACTGAGACTGACATGAAACGAACGTTACAAGATTGTTTCTTGGGTCGCCTGAAAAAAGTACTAAAAAGTCTTTTATCAGGGCAACAAGGTGCGCGCCATAAGCGGGTGGGCCATGCCAGTCTTAGTATACTCCTTCGGCATACTTTCATGGACTCATACTGAAAAAAAAACTGTTAGACACCCTGGATAGGAAAGTCCGTTCATTGTTAACCGCATATCGGATGCATCACCCACGTTCGTCTGTAATGAGGCTGTATATCCCACGGAAGTGTGGAGGTCGCGGCTTTTTAAACGCCAAGACTTTGCATAACCGTGAGATATGCAACCTTAGAGAATATTTTCTTCATACTAACGTGGGTGTGCATAGAAATGTGGTAGCAGTAGATAACGGACTGACCCCACTCGTACTTGCCAAAGAGAACTGGCGCAAACCAGTAATACTAAGTACTGACGATCGCAAGAAGATATGGCAGAGTAAAGCTGCATGGACGATTTTATCGGGCCTTACATGGGCCCGATGTAGATTTATTAGCATCTGTATCCTGGCTACGTTTCGGTGATCTATTTGGAGAAACGGAGGGTTTTGTCTGTGCAATTACAGACGAAGATGTTATGACGAATAACTATCGGAAGTATATTCTGAGAGATGGTACGGTTGACATATGTCGGGCATGCCACCTACCTGGTGAATCTCTTAGACATATAATTTCTGGTTGTTCTCGTCTTGCCAACGGCGAGTATTTGCATAGGCACAACCAAGTGGCCAGGATTGTACTTCAGCAACTTGCACTAAAATATAATCTTGTCGATTCAGAGGTACCGTATCATAGTTATGCGCCCGACCCAGTTCTAGAAAATGGTCGCGTCACTTTGTACTGGGACCGATCCATTATCACTGACAGAACTATTGTAGCCAATAAGCCTGATATAGTGGTAATAGATCGGTCAGAGCGCCTTGTATTAATCGTTGAAATAACCATACCACATGACGAGAATCTTGTAAAAGCAGAAAAGGACAAACAAATAAAATATTTGGACCTTGCTCACGACGTTGTCGACATGTGGGATGTGGATTCAGCGATTATTGGTCCGATAGTTGTATCAACACATGGTCTGATCGCCAAGAGCGAGACCAACATCTCAAGAGGCTCGCGTTAGGCAGTTGGGTCAAGGGCTTGATGCAAAAGGCGGTTCTTCTGAGCACGGCACGTATTGTGCGGAAATTTCTGTCTCTGCAGTCCTGACCACCAGTAGCTTGGTCCCTGTACCCGATGCCGTTGGGATACTATTTTTTATATTTTTAAATAGATTTGTTTTATATAGTGTATTTAAAAATGTAATTTATATGTGTAATAATATATCTTTATTCATTTGTAATAATAAATCTTTATTCATTTAGGTCACAAAGTAACACTTATGAACGTCTAGAATAATGCTTCTACATTTACATTTACTGCCAGATTCGCAAAGCAATAGGTAGAGCCTGAGGAAGAACCTGGCAATAAAACTCATGGCCACTCTTTTCTAAACGCCAGTAAAAACATTAGTTTGATTAACATGATATTTGACCAATTATATAGTAATGAATTTATACAAACAAAAAAAAATCTATGTTGTGTTTAAAATCATATCAAAATTAGAGCGATTATAGTTGCCGATTCTAAGGGCAGCCTACCCTTGAAGAAGAAGAATCTGGCAACAAAGTCAATGGATGCCATTTTAAAATGTAAGAATGGCTTACAATTTTAAAATTACACTTACATTGTTCCTTTGGATTTATGTGAGAACAGTCGACTAAACTTAAGTTTACCTTAAATATAAATAAGATTATTTGTAATAATTGCTATAACAGCTATGACCTGACCAGTCCCAACAGACGGCACCCGTTCACGGGTATGACGCATTATATCAGCCATCCCTACTCAATCGTATTATAGGGAATAAGGCGACCCGATGCATACGCCACCACTGCCAGGACACTTAGGCGAGCATGACATACTCAAAAACTGCACAGCAACTATCATGCCAATTTCAAACACATGTCAGTCTCTGCCTACCCTGATGGGAGACAGGCGTGAAGATATGTATGTATGTACGTATGTCAATTTTTTAAAACGAAATACTAATGAATTTTTTTTATTTTTTACTGAATGAGTATTTAATACAAGGCGACATTATTGTTTACTGAATGAGTAATAATAATTTTTCAATAAAACGTCCATAAATCAATTTAGTAACACCTATAAACTAAAATAATTAAATTACATAATTGTACGGCCAGCGCTAGTCTTGAGTTTCAGACCGCGCTATTGCTAATTTAAAATTAATTTAAAAAGTTACTTTGCCTCACGCTCGCAGCAAAAGTAGCTTTTCCTTCGAGATTTCACGAAACAAAAGTGCCCTTTTGCTGCTGGAGAGGTGAAAAGATATTTTCATATAATGTCAAGGCTATGAATTGATTCCAGTATCCACGCATATACCTTGCATGGGTTTAGTGGAGAGTTTAAATGAATTGTATGGAATAAAATCCTTAAAATTATTTACATATTTCGCCGTGAACTTTTTTGTAGACCTATAAAAAGGAATAAATAAATAATAAGCAGGCTTTTCAATCCCGCTCCGACATTTGGAACAAATTATGGTAATATTTAAAACTAATTTTTATTCATATTTAACACAATTATTTAAATCAAATCAACACAATTATTTAAATTCTTGCATTACTTATGTCTCACTGAACACTTTTTAAAGGAGGATCAATTCATAATTATAAATTAGTTGCTCATAATTGTAGAATCAATAAAAAGAGGGGAGGCTCTTTAATCCTGGCTCGCAATGATAGGACATGTGAACAACTTGGCATTTGCAAGGGGTTATATAGACGAGATGCCTTCGAGATATGTGGTGTTAAAGATTTGCAGTCAGGAGTGTGTATTTTATGTTGCTATCGTAGTCCTTATAGAAATAATGAAGAACTTTTCATGAACAAGCTTGAGGAATTGCTGGGACACCTTTTTGATAGAAAAAGCATAGTTTGTGGGGACTTCAATATCGACCTTCTAGAGGATTCAGATAAAAGGACCCGTTTCATTAATGTACTGACTTGTTACAGTTTTAAACCATTAGTTAATACCATAACCTTTATACGCAACAACATACAATCATGTTTAGATAATTTTTTGACAAATCTTGACGAAGTTAATATCCTAAAATGCTCTGTTGACCACAACGGATTTGCGGACGGACATGCGGCCCTAATTTGCAATGCAATACATAATAGAAATATAATAAATCACGAGAATAATACATATAAGATTGTTCATAAAAGACTGTTCAACTTTAAAAATAAGACAATATTTAGGGAAAAAATACAAGCACTTAACTAGAATGATATGGGTCTAAACACTTTTATTTCAAAATTTAATGAAGTTTTTCAAGACAGTTTTAAAAAAGTAAAAAATAAAGGTATATTTGAAGCATGAGTCTGGTTTGAAATGGGTCTCAAAGGGAGTCAAGACTTCGAGTAAAATGAAACGTTTTATGTGCGTGAAGGGAAATATTCATACTTCATTGGCAGGAAAAAATATATTAATATATATAGAAGGGTCATTAGAAGTGCGAAAAAATTGGCAGTACAAAGGGCCTTGGCGAAATCTAAGAACATTTGTAAAGATATTTGGCAAATAGTTAACAAACACAGAAATAAAAAGACAAAGACCAAACAAAATTACGCTCTTATTAAGGGAGAGTCAATAACTTCGAATCCTGCTGAAATTGTAGATATATTTGTTACGGCTTTTGATAGTGGCTGCAGTACGATTTTTTATAACTACAAGTCAGCCTTAGAAAGTCTCAAACAAAATACAGAAAGAGTTGAACAAGAAATGGTAATTGACATGGTTACTCCGAGAGAAGTTTTCGACACAGTCAGAAAGATGAAAAGCAAGTTATCCTGCGGGTATGATGATGTCCCAGTTACTGTAATTAGGGACAATATAGATATCTTGTCTGAACCATTGAGTTACTTTTACAATCTGTGTATAGATATGTGTATTTTCCCAGATCAGTTAAAGGTTGCCAAGGTGGTACCGATCCATAAGAAGGGTTCGAAGCAAGATCCCAAGATGTATAGACCCATATCATTACTACCCACAAAATATAAAATATTTGAAATGTTACTTAAAAGCAGATTATTGAGGCATTTAAATTTACATAATGTTATAAATCCAAGACAGTTTGCTTATCAAAAAAATGTAGGTACGAAAGATGCTATTGACAATTTAATAGAATAAGTAATTGCTAAACTGAATGACAAGCAGAAGGTAGCGGAAATATATTTCTCGACATGAGTTCAGCTTTTGATGCTGTCAAACATGACATTTTAATAGAAAAACTCGATCACTATGGAGTGAGAGGTCCAGTTAAGTAACAAGTATATGTTTGTAGCTATCGATGTGGATAGGTTAGAGAATTTCGGATCTGTGCATAAAAACACGTGCAGACGTATAAATCAAGACTCTTGAAAATTAAATCAGGGGTTCCTCAAGGTTCTACACTAGGCTCTCTTATTTTTTTTGGTTTATTTTAATGACTTGATTGTATTGTTGACTTGTATTGTGAACAAATCTCACGGGTGTACAGATTTCACTGTTTTTGCTGATGATACTAACGTTATTGTGTCTGCGGATAATATAATAAGTTTGAAACAGCGAGTAAATGTAGCCTTAGAATATCTCAATGAGTGGTTTACACAAAACTTCTTGAAAACCAATACAATACAAACTTTAAGTTTTTAATATATTATTTAAGGCAACTAGTAATACTTCAACTAGTAATAATGGTGACAGACTGTACGCAGTTGATGATGTTAAATTTTTGGGAGTTTATCTAGACTGTTTTTTGAATTGGAAGCGAGAATTGGCGCAAATTGAATCTAGTCTTAACTCAGCATGTTATGTGCTCAGAAACTTAAGAGATGTAGTGACCATAAGTCAGCTTAGGATGGTGTACTTTGCCTTGATAGAATCCAAGCTGAGGTACAGCATTCAATTCTGGGGTGGTAGCTATGACTACAACATTGAAAAAGCTTTTATTGCCCAAAAGAGAGCAATTCGAATAATGATGCGTATAAGCCAGCAAGTTTCCTGTAAGGCGTAGTTTAAAGAATTGAACATTCTTACAGTACCAAGTCTGTATATTATGGTTGTACTTACTTATCTGGCAAAAAACATATACAAATTTGAGTCTCAAGAGCAGAGATCAAAGCGTGAGAGTACAAGGCGAAAGGACATACCATCCACTATTTTGCCTAGCCTTAATGTGGTCAAGCATAGCTTTTTGTACAGTGCTGTAAAACTTTTTAACTGTCTTCCTGCTGACATTAAAAATGCTATTTATACAAAGGAGTTTGAACCGATACTCAGAGATTTTCTCAGAATCAACTGTTTTTATTCTATTACTGACTATATAAATTTGACATAGGGACAGAATTTATATAATGATTTTTTATTTATTTATAATCTCTTGTTCAAATTGATTTGTTTTTGATATGATTTTACTTTTCCAATTGTGAGAAACTTTTAGGCTAAGATTTATATTTAAAATGATTTTTTATTTATTTATAATCTCTAGTTCAAATTAATTTGTTTTTGATATGATTTTATTTTTCCAATTGTGAGTAACTTTTAGGCTAAAGTTTTTCTATTCAACACAATGTAATATTGTTATAGAATAAAGAAATACAATACAATACAATCCTTCCTCATGTATAACTCTATATATTGGTCAAACTAGCATGATAATAATTTTGTAGTTTTTAAGTTATCGCGAACAGATAAATGACGTCAATTTCTTTCTATTCTTGTTTGAGACTTTTAGTCATAGAGTGACAATGCAGAGTGGAAGCTCACTAATAAACTTTGGAATTGTTCAAAATACTACCAGACCAAGCTCAGAAGCAAGAAGCCCACACATAAGAAGTCTATGAACAACTTTGTTTTTTTTTGTCTGCAGACGAACCGCAGCCGAAATTCAGTCTCAAGGACGGAGATTATACAGTTGAAGGCCCAAAATTCGCTTGCACAAGATGTGGAAACAAATATACGAACAAATACTATTTAAAAATACACGTGATGAGAAAACATGTTAAAATACCAAAGTTCCATTGCTCGCATTGTAATAAAGAATTCATGACCCTCGTACCGCTGGTTTTACATAAATTAGAAGAACACAATATAGACGAAAGGATCATATGTAAAGCGTGTGAAGCAATATTCACTACTAAAAAGGCACTAAGATCTCATTGTAACGATTTCCATAAACTCGGTAAAAAACAGTCGTGTGAGTTATGTGAATATGAGACGTTTAGTTGTTCAGCGATGCAAAAACACAAGTTCAAACACAAAACATCAAAAGATTTTAAATGTAAATACTGTCAAAAAGCATTTTTAAGAAAAACTACGCTTAGTTTTCACGAAAGAATACATACTGGCGATAAAAGAAAACAGTGCAAGGAGTGTGGACAAGCGTTTGTGCAAAAAGCGAGTTTAAATTATCATATGACTAAATATCATCCTCATGTAAATTTCTAGAACAGTCTTCGTGTCTTTTCTGTGACGGAATATAAAAAATAAAAATAAATAAATAAATAAATATCCATCACGCCTTATCCCCGAAGGGGTGGCAGAGGCATATTATATGCCCACTTTTCACCGTGTGGATTCCTGTCCCACGTAATAGGTGGTGAGCCCATTGCCGTGTTGAAATAGACAGACGCAGGTTGTGGCTACCTACTGTTGAATTTTTTAAGCCGCCCATAAGGCCTTCAACCAGGCTTAACGACTGCCATTTTACTGGCAACCGGGACCAACGGCTTAACGTGCCTTCCGAAGCACGAAAAACGCTCGCAACTGTAAATGCCACAAAGTGGTCACCCATCCGAGGACCAGCCATAGTGAAAGTTGCGTAACTCAGTGATCGTTTACAGAACACGGAGACCGCGGGGCCACGAGCGCTTCAAAAAATTAAAAAAAAAAATCGCATTATTAGTTTAAACCAGTGAGAGTGAATGGGCAAACTGGTAGGGGTCGACCTTGGCGTACGTATGTCAATCAAATGGAAGACCTTTTGGAAAAAGGCCAGGTCAAGAGTACTCTTAACCAGCGAGTGTGTATGAAAACACTCATGAAAGTAGAAGAAGCGGAAGTGGTATATCCGGATCGTAGCAAGTGGAAAACCATAGTCTCTGCCTACCCCGATGGGAACCAGGCGTGATAATATGTATGTACCAGTGAGGTGGCAGACAGTATACGGCCCCCACCTGATCGTAACCTATCATGATATAGAATACCAGAGGTGCACTACAGTACGCGGTTCTTCTAAAGGGGTCTCTAGTAGGTACTGTAAACGAACGGATAAACTGTGGCAGAGAGTAAGGCAGCGAGTTCATTTCATAATATGCTTCGATAACTGTTTTGTTTATGATGATGTAATGCCAACTAGCCTTAAGCTCAGTTCACACAGATCTGTTATTGTCAGTTGTGTTAGCAGTGATTGGATGTGTTGCTACCTATTCTATTGACTATTTTATATTAATTGTAATTATAAATAATAATAATAAATATTGTGGGACATTTAACTTGTCATATTTGCAAACATCAGACGTTTAGTACAAACGCGATCTATAAACATATGTAAAATTACAAAAAAATCTACATCTTTGTAGATTCTATCCATTCCACGAAATAATACATAAGATAATAAAAGTGTATAACGACCTGGGGGCAAGCTATATCGTAGAGAAGCGAGTTTAAATTAACATAAATATATTCCAGAACTTCAAATTTAGGACATATTTATATACTTACCTGTATTTTTTACTACATTTTTGTGCCACAATAAAAAATACTAAATAACCAACATACGTCTATTTTTCCATACCTACGTCTTTTTTCCGTCCTTTACCAACATTCATCTTTTTTCCTTGCTTTACCAACATGCGTCTTTTTATTAGAGTCTAATAATCATTTGTGATTCATTCATATCCGCAAGCGATAGAATCCTACGTATGATTTTATTTCGTAACACATGTTTTCGAACCATTTCGAATTTGTATGAAAGAGCGATAGCCAGCGAGGGAGAGAAAGAGTCATGAAGAAAACTGCATCCTCCATTTTTTACTCATACGGTATTATAAAAGTATGTAGATGAATTAAAGCACTATTGCGCCATGGAAACAAATGAGCAGCTTTTATACACAAAGTTTGAACCCAAAACGGCAATGTTTATTTGTACTTTCATACCTCAGAGAAAGAAGATTACATTTAAATGTATGAACATGTTTGTTTTTTTTTTCTAGAACTATTTTTAAATTATTTTAAGAATTAATTTCTAGAACAATCTTACCTGCAGCTCACATTTTATATGAAACACTGTTATTACAGTGATACGATATTACCAAGATACGTGTGTTCGTCTTACCGTTACCAATATACGCGATCTCGTAGAAGATAAGTGTAATGAGTGCGGATAAGCGTTTGTGCAAAAAGCGAGTTTGAATTATCATATGACTAAATATCATCTTGACGTTAATTTCAAGAAAAATCTTACCTGCTTTTCGGGTCACATTTTATATGAACTACCAGTAATAATTTGATATTACCAAGCAACGTCTTTTTATCTTACTGTTATCAATATACGCGATCTCGTAGAAGATAAGTGTAGTGAGTGCGGATAAGCGTTTGTGCAAAAAGCGAGTTTGAATTATCATATGACTAAATATCATAACATACTTTCACGCCTTTATCCTCGAAGAGATGCAGATGCAGAGGCGTACTATACGCCTCCTTTTCACCGTATGCTTTGCTTTTTGTCTGCTGTTAAATAATTTTCATGCCGCTTATAAAGCCTTAAACTGGATTTTATGACTGCCATTTTACTGGTAACCGGTACCAACGGCTAAACGTGCAAATTGGTCACCCATCCAATGACCGGCTATAGTGAAAGTTGCTTAACGCAGTGATTGTTTACAGAACACTGAGTCATCGAGGCCACGAGCTCTTCATTTCTTAGGTTTATGATCATAAAATAATAAATAGTACTACCATGTAATTACCTACCATAAAACTTATACCAAGTTCAGGCAGAAATTACCGTAGTACTATACCACCGTACCCGTTTTCCACGGAGAAGTATACTATCAGTCACGCCTTTATCTCCGAACAGGTGGCAGAGGCATTGGTAAAAAATATTCGTGTCAGTTTAGTGAATACGAGACGTTTAGTTATTCAGCGCTGCGCAAACACATGTTCAAACACAAAACATCGAAAGATTTTAATAATAATAATCGTGACGTTCATAAGTGCTTATTTGTGACCTTCATGAATAAAGATATTTTCATATAATGTCAAGGCTATGAATTGATCCCAGTAACCACGAATAAACCTTGCATGGTTTAAGTTGAGAGTTCGAAATTAATTGTATGAAATGAATTGCATAGAATAATAAATAAAAAGCCATCCTTAAAAAAAATTACATATTTCGACGTGGACTTTTTTGTAGACCTATAGAAAGGAATAAATATAAAATAAGCAGGATTTTCAATTAAGCTCCGATATTTTGAACTAATTATCGTCATATTTAACACAATTATTTATATCCTTCCTCATGATAAACTATTTATTGGTCAAACTTGCATGATAACAATTTTGTAGTTTTAAGTTATCGCGAACAGATAAATGACATCATTTAATCTCGATCTAGGACGATTTAACCAATGGACGCGCTATCTTACCGTTTGCGCCTATACCCCGCTTGCCAATTGCTAAACATTTTTAGCTAAGTCGCTGCTCCGCGGACTCAGTCTATCGTACACGGTTGGAGGGTAATTTATAAAAAAAAAATGATGAAATGTGCTGTAAAATGGTGTAAAAGTTATAGCAGTAGAACAATTAATGTTTCTTTTCACTCGTAAGTAAAATTTTATTTCATTCACATAACTATTTTTAACAAAAACCATTAATTATTGAAACAAACCAAAAACTTAATCGGCCTATATTTAATATACTTTCATTCTCTATAAACATTATACAAAGAGCCACTATCTCTAATTAGCCGAATAATATTGTGTGAAATTCGTATTGCATACCTGCATTTTAGACAGTGACAACACTTTATGCAAGAGTAAGAAAACAATATGTGTAGTTTCTCCCCTCCCGCACGAAAGTTGGTTTATATATATTTTTATTACGCGACCATTGGTTAAATCGTCCTAGCTCTCGATTCTTGTTTGAGACTTTAAAGTCATAGAGTGACAATGCGGAGTGGAAGCCCACTAATAAACTTTGGAATTGTTCAAAATACTACCAGACCAAGCTCAGAAGCAAGAAGCCCACACATAAGAAGTATATGAACAATTTTTTTTTTTTTTGTCTGCAGACGAACCGCAGCCGAAATTTATTCTCAAGGACGGAGATTATACAGTTGACGGCGCAAAATTCGCTTGCACAAGATGTGGAAACAAATATACGACAAAATACTATCTAAGAATACACGTGATGAGAAAACATATTAAAATACCAAAGTTCCATTGCTCGCATTGTAATAAAGAATTCATGACCCTCGTACCTCTGGTTTTACACAAATTAGAAGAACACAATGTAGATGAAAGGATCATATGTAAAGCGTGTGAAGCAATATTCACTACTAAAAAGGCACTAAGATATCATTGTAACTATTTCCATAAACTCGGTAAAAAACAGTCGTGTGAGTTATGTGAATATGAGACGTTTAGTTATTCAGCGTTGCAAAAACACAAGTTCAAACACAAAACATCAAAAGATTTTAAATGTAAATACTGTCAAAAAGCATTTTTAAGAAAAACTACGCTTAGTTTTCACGAAAGAATACATACTGGCGATAAAAGAAAACAGTGCAAGGAGTGCGGACAAGCGTTTGTGCAAAAAGCGAGTTTAAATTATCATATGACTAAATATCATCCTCAAGTTAATTTCTAGAACAGTCTTCGTGTCTTTTCTGTGACGGAATATAAAAAATAGCATTATTAGTTTAAACCAGTGAGAGTGAATGGGCAAACTGGTAGGGGTCGACCTTGGCGTACGTATGTCAATCAAATCGAAGACCTTTTGGAAAAAGGCCAGGTCAAGAGTACTCTTAACCGGCGAGTGTGTATGAAAACATTCATGAAAGTAGAAGAAGCGGAAGTGGTATGTCTGGAATGTAGCAAGTGGAAAACCATAGTCTCAGTGATTGGATGTGTTGCTACCTATTCTATTGACTATATTATATTAATTGTAATTATAAATAAGAATAATAAACATTGTGGGACATTTAACTTGTCATATATGCAAATATCAGGCGTTTAGTACAAACGCGATCTATAAACATATGTAAAATTACAAAAAAAATCAACACCTTTGTAGATTCTATCCATTCCACGAAAGAATACATAAGATGATAAAAGTGTATAACGACTTGGGGCAAGCTATATCGTAGAGAAGCTAGTTTAAATTAACATAAATATAATCCAGAACTTCAAATTTAGACAAATTTATCTACTTACCTTTATTTTTTACTACATTTTTATGCCACAATAAAAAATACAAAATTACCAACACACGACTTTTTTCCTTACCATACCAACATACATTTCGTACTTATACTATTTCGGTTATTTTTTTTCTTGTTTAAATCCTCATATGTTATGCCGGATTCCTACCGACTCAAACCACACGTTACCCTTCCATCTGTCTATGTCCAGGAGTCCCAGGTGAGCCCTCGGAAGGATAGCCCCAGGGCTCCCATCAGATTTTGTCCGCTACCGCAGGCTCGTTCAGGGGGGTTCGGGTGTGTATCCTGCCTTTTTGGAGTGTTAGCTCGCTTGTTTGGGGGGTTCAGGTGATATACCACTTCCTTGAGGGAGCGAACTACGTGCGTGTAACCCCCACGCTACGCCACCTTCCAAGGTCTGCTTCTGTAAGAACTGCGAGCAGCCCGCCCACTATACTCAGGCCCCCGGTCACGGATGCCGGAAGACTTGGGCGGAGAAAAGTCTGCAGCGCCCTCGCCGCAGAATGCGGAACTCGGGAAAAAGAGTTCTTTCTCGCTCTCTTTTTTTTGTAATTATTTATGGCATGGTTACTAAGAATTTTTAGCCAAATCTTAGTTTTTATATCATATTTCTTCAATCTTAGCTTTTAATTTAGTCCTGTCCAGTCCTTTGTCGATGTCAAGTCCTGTCATAGGTCATGTGTCCTTGCGTAGCATTAACATGGTAGAGCGTTAATGAGGTTTCAGTGGAATTTGCACGACTCGTTGTGAAATAGCTTTTCACTGTCTTTCACTATAGTACGTTTACACTACTTTTATGTCTAAGAAACTACCATTTTTACACATAAAACAAGGTTAATGCTCTAGTTTTGGAAAATAATATACAGCAAGCGGCCGCCATTTATCAAGATCCCGCGCAAATCCCTTTCTCGCTCTCTACTATTTCGGTTACCGTAACTCAGTCAATATTACCTATTTTCTTGTAATCAGTATTGCCAGTAATAAAATAGTCGTCTGTAATGTAACAAGTCCTCGTGTTCCTTCTGCCTGTATAACTTGCCATCGGTAGATTTAATGAGATACAATCCCCAGTAGAGTTCATTAGATGTTAATTATCACCTTCGCCCTTTGTGGCGCGGTGGGAGTGTATCCAACTTCTACGCAAGAGGTTAGATTCCCACCTTAGGTAAAACCCTGTGTTATGATCACGATGGTTTATTCTGTGTCTGGCTGTTATTTATCTATAATATGTATACATACATTATTTAGAAATATATACGTATTGGTTGTTTCTTCGGTTACTATAGTACAAGCTATGCTTAGTTTGGAATCAGATGGCGTTGTGTGAGTTGTCCCAACGATATTTATTTATTTAGGTATATTTATTTGTGATTAATTCATATCCGCAAGCGATAGAATCCTACGTATGATTTTATTTCGTAACACGTGTTTTCGAACCATTTCGAATTTGTATGAAAGAGCGATAGCCAGCGAGGGAGAGGAAGAGTCACGAAGAAAACTACATCCTCCATTTTTAGTCATACGGTATTATAAAGTATAAAGATAGATTTAAGCACTATTGCGCCATGGACACGAATGAGCACCTTATACACAAAGTTTGAACCCAAAACGGCAATAAAGAACAAAAATGTTTATTTGTACTTTCACACCACAGAGAAAGAAGATTACATTTCAATGTATGAACAAGTTTGTTTTTTTTTTGTCTGCAGACAATCTGCCGCCGAAATTCTACCTCAAGGACGGAGATTATACAGTTGATGGTGCTATATTCTCTTGCACGAGATGTGAAAAGAAATACGACAAATATTTCTCTCTGCGATACCACGTGAAGACGAAACACTATAAAATACCAAAGTTCCTGTGTCCGTACTGTAAAAAGGCATTCATGACTCCCGCACCGCTGACCATCCACAAGCTACAAGAACATAACATTGACGACAGATTCAAATGCAACGCGTGTAAAGGAACGTTCAATACGAAACTGCAGCTAAAAAAACACATCAACAATTTCCATATGCTCGGCGAAAGATATTCCTGTGAGTTTTGTGAATACGAGTCGTTTAGTTTCGAAGCGATGTACAAGCACAAATTTAGACACAAAACTTCAAAAGATCATGAGTGTAGGTTCTGTAGAAAAGCATTTGTGAGGAAAACTACGTTGGCTTTACATGAAAGGATACATACAGGAGATAGAAGAAAAGTGTGCAGTGTGTGTGGACAAGCGTTTGTGCAAAAAGCGAGCTTAAATTATCATATGACTAAATATCATCCTGAAGTTAATTTCTAGAACAATCCTCTTAGAAGCTTTGACTTTTCTTTATTTAGCACCGACATCATAACGGTTTGGCTACTATTATATATATTTCTCCATATGTCTCACTACAGGGAATGCCGGCGACCGTGCGAAATGAAGGAGAAAATGTAGGAAAGCGGACCCCGAGTGTCGCGAGACGCAACTGGGACAGACGCTCGGATGATGATATATTGGTTGATGGTTGGATGATACATTGGTACAGAAACAAATCAACTAGAGGAAATATCAAACTTGAAATATTTTATCAAAATGTATGTGGTCTGATACGATTGACGAAGAATACCTATATATTAAACGAATGTAGAGGGTAGAAGGAGTCAGGGTAGGCCGAGACACATACACTTACATATGAAGACCACGTGAGCAGATTGCTCGAAAACGGAAAAGTCAAAAGTACTCGTATACCCAGACGTGCATGTTTGAAGCGATTGATGAATTTGAAGAAGCGAAAGAAGTATAAATGGATCGCGAAGCCTGGCGATCTGTCCTCTCTGACTACCCCGTCAGGGATACAGCGTGAAGATAGTATAGTATAGTATCTATATTAGGCGTGAAGAATAGAAAAAATCTAAAATAAATTCTGGCGAATCCCTCTTACCGACATCATTTTCTTCCATATTATTCCTATGTATTTCTCCCGTATAAGTGAGAGGCTTGCCTTTTTTATTATTTATTTATTTATCTATCACGCCTTATCCCCGAAGGGGTGGCAGAGGCATATTATATGCCCACTTTTCACCATGTGTATTCCTGTCTCACGTAATAGGTGGAACAGGCCATTGCCGTGTTGAAATAGACAGACACAGGTTGTGGCTACCTGCTGTTGAAATTGTTCAAGCCGCGCATAAGGCCTTCAGCTTTGGATATTTTTTTAAGGTCCATTGCATCAAAGTTTAAAAGCCGTTTTAAAATTTTGGGCTCTTAAATGACGATTAAAATATAGTAAAGAATTTCAACTTGTTTCGGTACGGTTTGGGTAGTTCAGTGGCTAGAACATGGTTGGGCAAAGGTCATTGGTTCAATCCCCGTCTCGAACCAAAATGTCTTATTTCACTTTAATAAAAATGTATGTGTAATTCTTTTCTATCTACCCCTTCAGAGTTATAGGCGTATTTGTTATGAACCTATGTTAACTATACCTACCTTTATAAGATTGTATGTAGCAGAATACATATCGCGTACATTATTTTTAATATTGACTTCATGATATTCAATTATGTTATAGTATAGTTAATAATTATAATCGTTTGAAAATAAACTACTTTTTACCAATGTCGTTCATTTTGTGTATTATTTTTATTTATTTAACAACCACGTGAGCAGATTGCTCAAAAACGGAAAAGTTAAAAGTACTTAGATACCCAGACGTGCGTGTATGAAGCGATCAATAAATCTACAGAAAGCGAAAGAAGTATGCATGGATCGCGATACCTGGCGATCTGTCCTTTCTGACTACCCCGTCAGGTATACAGCGTAAAGATAGTTTAGTTATTTTTTAATAAAACAGAAAAGAATGTCGTCATGAGTTTATCAAATTAATTTATATTTAATTTGTGGCTAAATCCCGATTGCCATTTAGACTTTTTAATGAGAGTGGTAGAACCATTTTCATTACTGTGACTCCTGCAAAATAGGATCTACAGGAATTGATTGCATTTGACAAGCTAAGCCAAGTGGAGCAAATCAAAATTCACCTGTCTATACTAATAAATAAATATGGTGGGCCATTTTTTTACTCAGCGCCATCTAGCCATCTAGTCTATACGACCGATAAACATACTTCTATATTTCTAAATACATACATATTATAGATAGAAAACCAGGCTTAACGACTGCCATTTTACCGGCAGTTGACCAACAGCTTAACGTGCCTTCCGAAGCACGGAATCGCTCGCAAATATAAATGCCACAAAGTGATCACCCATCCGAGGACCAGCCATAGTGAAAGTTGCGTAATTCAGTGATCGTTTACAGAAAACTGAGACCGCGGGGCCACGAGCATAGATATAGTAAAACAGTAGAAATAAGAGAAAGGAGGAATATTGGAACGAAGTTCCTTATCGCGCGTTGTGAAAGGGGGCTAGACGGAAAAAATTCTTACGAAAAGTTGTCACGACACTTTTTGCTATTTGCTTTTTTTAATTTATATTTTTATTAATTATTTATTAATACATTAACATCATCTTTTTAAATTCTTACGAAAACTTGTCACGACACTTTTTGCTTTTTTTATTTTATATTTTTATTAATTATTTATTAATACATTACCATCATCTTTTTACATCTGTTGTTAGTTACATATTATATTATGTATAAAAAAAAATTATAAAAAAATATTATTATAACTTAAAAAAAATGAAATTTTATTACAATTCCTTCACTAATTAATCGAAAGGAACTTCGTTCCATCCGGGTGTCCCTTGACACCTCTCAAGTTGTTATATAATGTCGCCACGATATACTCAACGTGCTCAAGATTATTTGCCAACGGCGCATCAGACAAAGAGTGTTCTTTTGATCCCCACCACAAGTTGTCTTAAAATACAGCATTTCACGTAAAAACTGGATTTTAAACTTTCGAAAGCCATTTATCTATGGTTTGCTATTCCTGGGGTCTGCTATTGACAAGCCGTAGAATAGAACCAGAATCGCTGTTTCTACCTATAGAAGTCTATTGGAGTACGATTGTAATAGTAGACAATGAAAAACTGACAAAATTATACCGGTGGCTTTCTATTGAGCGACTATTTCGATTTTAGTAGCAGACTCGGCCGCATAACCAGTGAGAGTTTTAATCGTAGGTACTCGATTTTTGAGCATATCTCGGCGACACACAACTGTTCCCGAATGCTATTTATTCTTTATGTGCTGGAGCAATCTGGATAAACTTTAGTGTGAAGTTAGCTGATGCCCTGGATTAATACATAGGCTACTTTCTATCCCGAGAACTGGTTTCTGAGGGAAACGTGTATTGGAAAACTGCGGATTTTGGTATCATCTAAAAATAAATGTTGTTCATCGAAATATTTTCCTCGAATATGAGTGTGATCAGCTTATTCACATTACCAAAGTCAATTACTATATTTATATCTCACTCTGCTTACCTTCTAAAGTGTGAAAAGTACGGCTATTTTTTTACCTTGTAGCGTGAGTGATTTTTTTATATCTTACTCTTCTAAATCTGTGACTCAACGTGACTTTCGCTCTTCAGACTACTACTTATATTACTAATTTTCGTCACGAGCAGTGCGCACAATGGTTTATCCAAACTATTTAAATAATTGGTGTAACTGTCACTTGCGACCAGGGTTGCCAGGTGGTCCAGATAAAAACCGAATATTTCCTACCAAAGAGGGACCCTTGATTTTTTATGGTAATTTTTCTCAGAAATTGAAAGGAGAATTTTTGTGTAAATTTATCGAAGTGCAGAAAATCACCTATCTGAGATTTTCTGAAACAATATAAGCTTGCCCTGCTTGAGACTCTTCGATACGGATTTAACTTCAACACCGCCGATGAGTTATTAAATTTCAATCGTAGTTTGTTGATTTATAATAAATTATGGAAGAATATGACATTAATATCAAATCAAATCAGTATATCTTTGTCTGCAGACCTCCAGAGGAAATTTCGTTTGAGCTTCGACGACTACTTTCAGCGGGATGGCAAATACTGGTGCAAGCGTTGTCACAAAAAATACGACAGTAGAGGCATTCTCTCAAGACACGTGAAAGTTAAACATTACTATTTTCCGCTATTCAAATGTGGGCACTGCGATAAAAGATTCCAGTCATCCGTCCATGTAACTTTGCACAAGCTAGAAGAGCATAACAGGGATGATCGACACAGGTGTACAGCGTGTACGAGAATCTTCAACACAAAAAGGCAGTTAGGAATACATATACGAGATTTCCACATGGTGGGCACAAAACATTCTTGTGATATTTGTGACTATACGTGTTACAGCTTGACAGTTCTGCGCAGGCACAAGGTCAAGCACAAAACGACTAGAGATTTCAAATGCACTTATTGCAAGAAATCTTTTATGAGAAAGACAACGCTTAAGCTTCACGAACGAATCCATACGGGTGATAGAAGAAAAGTGTGCAATGAGTGTGGTCAAGCTTTTGTGCAAAAAGCCAGTTTAAATTATCATATGACTAAATATCATCCTGCAGTTCATTTTTAGAAGCTTTGAAAAGTCGATTTTAAAATACATACATACATATTATCACGCCTGCTTCCCATCGGGTTAGGCAGAGAGACTATGGTTTTCCACATGCTACGATCCTGACATACCACTTTCGCTTCTACTTTCATATTCATACACGCTCGCCGGTTAAGGTTGCTATTTTCAAGCGCACGAACTGATCGATGGGCGCGGCTAAAATTACTGCTATCTCACTTGACGCAGTATTTTGAAATAAGTGGAACAGTACAAGTGTTTTTGTTCAAAATGTGTTAGCAAGTTCCACCAAGTGCCAGCAATCAACAGTATTTATAAATATAAATACTGTTGATTGCCGGGGCGGGCCGCTAGGGCTCGCCCCGGCTTCGTACGGGTGGCAAAAATGTTTTCGTGGAGATAGCTATATAGCTAACTAGCTGTGCCCCCGGCTTCGCTCGTAAAATTCTTTGAACACCCTTTGCACCTCATACATTTGACCAATGCCCCTTATAAATATAAAAATACTGTTATATAAACTTGATCTCCTTTTTTAAACCTTTAAGGGTAGAATTTTGGAAAATCCTGAAACCGTATTTATTTATTATTAATCAATAACTAAAACTAAACTATCTTCACGCTGTATCCCTGACGGGGTAGTCAGAGAGGACAGATCGCTAGGCTTCGCGATCCATGCATACTTATTTCGCTTTTTCAAGATTCATCAATCGCTTCATACACGCACGTCTGGGTATCCGAGTACTTTTGACTTCTCCGTTTTTGAGCAATCTGCCCACGTGGTCGTCCAAACCAACGGAGCACGCCCTTTTCCAGTTTAACGCTGACACTTTCATTCAAACCTGCCATTTTGCATATCACTTCGTTACGTATTCGGTCGGACAAGGTTAAGCCGCACAATTTTCAAAGAGATCCCATCTCCACAGCATTCAATTTGCTTTCATGCATCTGCTGACATACCCAGGTTTCGCTACCGTAAAGCAAAGTTGGCACTAGCACTGCGTTATGAATCGCCAGTCGTGCTTCTTTTACGATGATTTGTCGCTTTACTAATTGGGACAAAGCACCGTTAACTTTGTTTCCGGCAGCTACTATCCGTTCTACATCTGAATCACATCTTCCATCCGCGCTAAACATACTCCCTAAATACTCAATTTCATTCACTTGCTCTAGAGAGACGTTCCTGATGGTTTACCCTAATTTCGCATTTAGTTCTTACATCATCTCTTTGAAATACTAGAACCTTAGTTTTACTTGCATTCAAGCGAAGACCCTTTCACACTCCTCTTTCATATTAGTGACTAATGCCTGAAGGTCAGCTTCTGATGAGGCCATGAGCACAAGTGAAGCCATCCAGCCAGCCAGCCAAGCCCATAGTGAATGATGATGACATTGCATACGAGCGATTTTGAACATTATGCAATCGGCCTAACGCCTAAATTCGAGCAAATGTCATTTTCAACTTTGTTATATTAAATGTATAGGTATGTAGAACGGCGCCCGGACATTTTTTGAGTGTTATCTGTTTATGATTGTGACTCTATAGTATTGTAACTCAATGGTTGTCTGTTTATGATTGTGACTCTATAGTATTGTAACTAAATGCCTGCAGCGTACAAACAATCTCATGAAATTACTAACAGCAACCTTGTCTTCTTGTAACTTATATTCAATTCTTTGGCGCTTATATTTTGGCGGCACCATTATTGAAACAATAAAAATTACTAGCCTATCGTTTTATCTGCAATATTTAACATAAATTTGTTTGAAAAGCTCATTTATTTACGCGCTCACAATATTTAAAAAAGTAAATGACAACAAATTTGACAACTATGACATGAACGGTGATTGATTTTCAACACTTAGCACGGGGTTTTTTTATTAAAAGTCATGTCTTTTCCATCAATTGGCAACATTTTATATTATAAAGCTATTTTAGTTATCAGAGGTTTAAGGGCTCATTATGAATAAAGAATTTTATACAAGGTTTATTAGGCTTAAAATACGTAGAAGGTTTATGACCTCGATAATCGTTTTATTATGAATAAGACCGTAAGAGTATACTCGTACAACTGCCGCGCTGAGATCGTTCAATTCCTGTCACAACCACAGATTTAGAAGAGTAAGCAGATCAAACATATTCCTTTGTTTATGGTGTAATACTTCATCCTTTTCTCTCTTTATATTTGTTAAAATAAATATCCATCACGCCTTATCCCCGAAGGGGTGGCAGAGGCATATTATATGCCCACTTTTCACCGTGTGGATTCCTGTCCCACGTAATAGGTGGTGAGCCCATTGCCGTGTTGAAAGAGACAGACGCAGGTTGTGGCTACCTGCTGTTGAAATTTTTTAAGCCGCCTATAAGGCCTTCAACCAGGCTTAACGACTGCCATTTTACTGGCAACCGGGACCAACGGCTTAACGTGCCTTCCGAAGCACGGAAACGCTCGCAAATTTAAATGCCACAAAGTGGTCACCCATCCGACATCATATATACATCATCACATCCATCTTTATATTTCTTGTATAACGCTATCTTCTTTTGTCATGTGTAGCGACATGTAACTCACACATAGACAGCGAACAGCGCGTAGCCCACAGATATAGAAGAGTAAGCAGATCAAACGTTTGAGAAAAATAGCGTAGCCTATTTCACACATATAAACAGGTAGCTTAATCCAGGGTTTCATTCAGCTATCATATCACATCATTTTAATATTTATCATAATTTATTCAAAAATGGTGATTCTTCCAGACGAACACTTGGAAAGTTGTTAATATATGGTTCATAGCATCTGTTCCATAAGCCGTTTGGTCACTATCGTCAACTTTATCTAAGATTTTTGTTAATTTACATACATTTTGTACTGTTACGGCCAGTGGCGTAACTATACCATCTGAGGCCCGTGGCATAATTTTTAGATGGGGGCCCTCCCAGTTATATTGTCTCATTGTAATTTATTTTTAATGAGCCCCAAGTAGTTACCGAACACTATTAGTAAAAAGAATGATGAAGCGCTCGTGGCCTGCTATCTCAGTGTTCTGTAAACGATCATTGAGTTAAGTAACTTTCGCTAGGGCTGGTCATTCGATGGGTGACCGCTTTGTTGTATTTCTATTTACGAGCGTTTTCTTAACATGGCAGTCGTTAAGGCAGGTCTCTACAACCAGTACCTCTCCAATCAGTACAGTAATAGTCTCACCATTTCTTAAGTGTGACAAATGCTTTCGGTGAAATGTGGGCGTATATGTATATGCCTCTGCCACCCCTTCGGGAATAAAGGCGTGACTGATTAAAATTAGGAATCTTAAATTTTATGACGTGCACATTTCCTGAAGTATGTACCTACTGCCAAGCCTCCATAAGTTGAAGCGTCTGGATCCGTCATTGGCTTAACTTGCGTAGGCTTGCGAGTGCTTGTCGCCGATCCGATCCAGTTCCGTTTTTTTTATGCACATATCAAAGAAAGCTTGTGGCAAGCGTTTGCACATTTCACCGTGTGCATTTTTATTTCACGGAACAGGTGGTATTAAGTTCATCAAAATGTTGAAATGGACAATCGCAGGTTGTGGCGGCCTACAGTTGAAATTTTTTCAATAGTTGTTTAGAGACTGTCATGATATTGGAAACTGGGACCAATAGTCTAACTTGCTAAGCACGGAAACGCTTGCAAATGATACTACCACAAAGTGGTCACCCATCCGAGGACAAGCCATAGCATAAAGTGCTTATTGCAATGATAGTTTATAGAACACTGAGTTAGGGGGGCCACGAGGGCATCAATTAATAAATCAGCAAGTCCTTTAATATAAGACTTCAATTTCTACTCTGAAAGTGGACCGATAACTGAGAATTTCAAGGTAATGGACCATTTTACTGCTATACGATTTGCTTCCATTTTTCAATTCAAAAATTCATGTCAATGCTTTCTTTGCCCTGGCGCGCCGGCAGTGCCATAAAAGTATTTTATTGGGTGTTTCTTAGACAATAAGGAATAAGGGAATTCCCCGATCGTCATCGCCACTAGCTTGCCTGTGCTACCAATGTATCGCGACAAAAAATTAAGCAACCACCAATGGATACATTCTGAAATTGATCGTCATTTTTGTTAAAATCTTATAGACAAGTCAATTATGATTCCTCAAATAAAAAAAAATATAAATATTATCTATACATATCAACTTAACTTAATATTAACATTAAATATAACCTTAAAAATAATATATATTTTTAAAAGAGGTCCCTTTAGGCAAGGTTCCGAAGATACTGGCAGCGTTCCCCCTTTTAATAGCTAGACTCGAGGTAGCTGCCAGCTCTTCGGTCTCCTGTGATGTTGACTAACCTTTTCGCTATTTCCTTAAAAAGCCTTATAGCGCCAGGACCCCACGGACCAAGAGTCTCGACACCGAATGGACAAAATCATATTCGGAGCCTAGACCCCTGTATTTGCATGCCTTAGCTTTTTCAGCCGCTTCACAAGCCGCACCAGCTCTGTAGTTCGTTTCATGTAGATGGGAAGGGGCCAGCGTGTCTGAACAGGTTGCATCCCAAACCAGCACCCGGCCCAACTTCCATGAAATCAAACTCATACCGTCCGGTCTCTTGCCATCGTCTCTTGCAATACTAGTCGGGTCAAGTAGATTTGGCAAGTTGATGGTGGTAAGGGACCGGCGTATGATAGCGTTAAGTGCGGCATGTCTCGAGAAGCGGCCCGCACTTTTTTGATGTCCTAATTTGTCGACATCACTGCCACAGGGACATTTATGAGGAGCGCAGACCGGAACCCCAAGCCGTAGACAAATCTTATTAGATTGGATTTGTATGTTTTGATCCTTAGTTGCGTGTCGCTTTTATGTTAAGTAATTGAAAAATTTTTAACTATTTTTTTTTTTAATGTTAGTTTATTTCTGCACTTTCAGCCGCTTGGGCCGGGGCCCTCTCAGGTCGGGGGCCCGTGGCATTTTGCCAGCCCTGCCACCTTATAGTTACGCCACTGGTTACGGCATGTCAAGTACACAGGGACAAATTCTGTTCAGCAAATTGTTTGAAATGACAATATCCAAAGTCAAACTAAATGTAGTGCCCGATTTAATTAATTATGTTAATATTGTTTTAGGTTTCCTAAGGATACCATTAAACAAGATGTTTGGTTAATAAACATAAATTATGATTGATATTAAAATGATGTGATATGATAGCTGAATGCGACCCTGGATTAAGCTACCTGTTTATATGTGTGAAATAGGCTACGCTATTTTTCTCTAACGTTTGATCTGCTTACTCTTCTATATCTGTGGTCACAACAAATATTAGTGTTATCTAAAATGTTTTATCGGAGTTATATGAGTGAGTATCTGTATCCCTTAGTTTAGTTATTTTAGGTTTTTTGGTGCCGACATTTTATTGGAGACTGAGATGCAGCTTCGCCCTCTGGGTATTTTTTTTAAAGTAGCCTGTTTTACTAGTAATACCTCCAAGAATATGTTTAGAAAGTTTCATGATGATCGGTTAAATAATTTTCGCGTGAAAGCGTAACTAAGAAACTTACATTCACGTTTATAATACTGTATTAGTAAGGATATTTATTATGTTGAGTTAAACAACACTTCTAAGTTCTACCTCACTATTATATCCTTGCTTTTTAAATCAGGTGAATAGAAAATTTGATTTGGACTCGATGTCAGCCGTAGACAGAGAAAGGAGGGAAGAGGCGTTACGTTCTTTTTCCAACTGTCTCGAATTATCTTCTGATTAATTTCGTTGCGGGTGCCAAGACATTATAACTTCTCCGATGACTTTACCGAAATCGAGCTCGGTGTAACTTTTCTGACCTTAGTCATTGCTTTAGATCCTGGTTTACAGAATCCCTAAAAATAGTAGTTTTTTTAATTCAAGATGTTGCTACATATTAAATTCCACAAAGTGCCATTAATCAACAGTATAAACAGCATAAAGACGGGGAATTTAATAATCCTTATAAAGGATCATAAATACGGAAGGAATATGAGAAATTTCGTCTGAAATTTTCCCCATTTTACACTCGTCAAAGTTTTATTCTTTTACTTGTTTCAGGGCATGACAGAAAAGACATCCCATACTATAAGGCCGAACAAGGAGAGGACGGATCTCGCAACTATAACTGCTGTTATTGTCCAAAAGTTTATAAATCCTTCGCCGGTATTCGCGAGCACTACCTTCATGTTCATTTAAAAAGACCGTATCTCCGGCCTTGTTACATTTGCAAAAAGCAAGTCTCATCACATCAAAAGGCTTTCCATCTCGAGAAAGAGCATGGCATACCTGCGCCGACTTGCAGAGCTTGCGGCAAAAAGTTTGCCCAACCGCATAAAGTGATAGTTCATCAAAAAAGGTACCACATGGGCGAGAAATTGTTTGCTTGCAATGTCTGCAACATGAAGTTTGGATCGCGATGGCATATGACGCAGCATTCTCTCACACATTCAGAAACTAAGAAGCATAAGTGTGAACTCTGCGACAAGTCTTTTCGGTGGAAGAATAATTTAAAGACTCATATATTGATACATCTAGACGACAGAAAACATGTTTGTTCGATATGCAATGCAGCGTTTGTTCAACTTACAAGTTTAAAATATCATATTAGTAAAAAGCACACAGAAATGGTATAATAAATGTGTTAAAATCGACTATTTGCTTTACTTCTTTTTCATTACGTATAAGGCCCCGTTGGCGTAAAGCCGAAAGCTAGAACAATATCCTTCTACCCGCAACATTCTTGAAACTATAAGGCAGTCACGTCTAGTTTCATTACTTTTTATTGTTTCAGTTTACATTAAAAACCCCGTGACGCGCTACACTTTCCATCGAGCTGAGGACGGATCTCATATCTATACGTGCGGTTGTGGCAAAAGTTTCAACACTTCAACCGGCATTCGTCAACACTATAGACATGTCCATTTACATAAACGACCAAAGCTGAGATCTTGCCATCTCTGCGAAATCCGTGTGCCAGCCCACCAAAGAGCGCTCCATCTCGACAAAGAACACGGCATTCCTCCACCAACTTGCGGAGCGTGTGGCAAAAAGTTTGCATACCCTTTCCTAGTGTTACGTCACCAAAAAAGATACCACATGGGGGAGAAATCATTCAGCTGTGAAATATGCGACATGACATTTGGCTCGAAAGAAAGTTTGAAACGGCATTCTGTAAAACATTCAGGAGTTAAGGAATATAAGTGTGAATTCTGTGACAAAACATTTGCGTGGAAGAAGAATTTGAAGACTCATGTCATGATGCATTTGGACATAAGAAAGCATGTGTGTTCGATTTGTAGAGCAGCGTTTGTTCAACAATCAAGTTTAAAGTATCATATCGCCAAGAGACATCCAGATATGGTTTAGTAAACATATTATCAAAAATAGTCGTTTTTTTTTACCCGCCTTTTATTAGTTACTAGCTGATGCCTGCCGCTTCGCCTGCGTGGTAAATTTTTCCTATTCGAGATTTTGTGCGGAACCCTAAAGTTTTTAAAAATTCAATTTAGCCTATGATACACATGAAGGATGTAGCTTTCTAATGGTAAAGAAATTTGTAAGCTTTCGTTTCTGACAACTGGGCCGATTTTACAAATTTCTATTCATACAAACATAAAAAAACATACAAACTTACAAATCTTTCCTCTTTATAATATTAGTATAGATGGTGATGCCCTATGATGAACTATGACCATGTTCAATAGCTACTATCTATCATTGCACCGCTTGCTATAGACAGGATGTTCACCCTCACACTGCCTCCGAAGCACTCGTATACGATTAGGTCCCACATGGGCTTTATTCCGCGTACGCTTAGATGGTGGAATGAGCCACTTGCCTTGGTTTTCCCGACCGTCTACAGTATGGGGTTCTTCAAGAGGGGTCTTAGAATGTTTTTACGGGGTCGGCAGCGCGACTGCCGCACCTCTGGTGTTGCAAACGTCCATAGGTTATGGTGACCACTTTCTGCCAGGTGAATGGTATGCTTGTCTGCCACCTCAGTGGTATAGAAAAATAAATGTTCTGAAATGGAGGACGCTTTTATAAGCCCCGCTTTGATGAAAATTACGTGCTCTGGTAATGAGATTCAAGCCTCTATGGTACAGCATAGAAGATTTGTGTGGACTAATGTTCTGTAAACGATCACTGCCTTAAAAACCTTGGTCTGCTGGTCAGCTGGTCACGGATGGGTGACCACTTTGTGGCATTTACATTTGTGAGCGCTTCCGTGCTTCGGAAGGTACGTTAAGCCGTTGGTCCCGGTTGCCAATAACATGGCAGTCGTAAAGTTGAAGGCCTTTAAGGCGGCTTAAAAAATTTCAACTGCGGGTCGCCTGCATCTGTCGATATTGACGGTGTGAGAGACTGAAAAAAAATTATGGCGTTATGGCGGCTTGAAAAATTTCAACAGCAAGTCGCAGGCACAGCCTGCGCCTGTCCATTTTCAACACGGCAATGGGCTCACTACCTATTACGTGGGATAGGAATACACATTGTGAAAAGTGGGCATATCATATGCCTCTGCCACCCCTCGGCGTGATAGATAAATAAATGTATTGATCAACTACAATCAGTATATCTTCATCTAAAATGTATTTCCAGTTACTTCCAAACTCTACCTGCATTTGGAGTCTGGGATCCACTTTTATTTGGATACTAAGAGCAGCTATCGTTCGATTTTTTAAAAATGATGTTATGGCCCGGTTACTAAGACCTTTTAGCCATATCTTAATTCATCTTTCTTCAATCTTCCGTTTTAATATCTAAAATGTCCCAGTCCTCTACGTCTTAGTCAATTGTAGTCTTAAGTCAAGGTCAGTCTCACAACAGTATAATGGTGGTTGTTATACTGAGGTTTTCAGTGGACTTACGCGGAAAAATAGTAAAAATTGTATTTTATTGCATATATCACGTTAACACAACTTTTATGTCCAAGAAATCTCCACTCCCGTACATAAAACAAGATAAATGCACTAGTTTTAGAAAATAATATACGGCAAGCGTCCGTACTTGCCGAGTTTTCCGCGTAAACCCGTTTGACTTTTAATTTTCGGCATAGTTGGGACCGAGTGCCGTCTAACCTCCTGGAAATGAATGCACTTGGTCGCTTTCCGTTAGGCACTGAGCTCGCGGCACACTTAGAGCGGCCGTATTGTATCTATACATACATACATATTGTCACACCTTTATCCCCGAAGGGGCAGGCAGAGGCATACTATACGCCCACATTTCACCGTAAACATTTTGTTCCACGTGAGCCCATTGCCGCGTTTAAAATAGACACATTTACTCTTGACTATTTTCCAACAAGAAAACTGACTCTGACTTTTTTAACTGGCTCTATTTTGTCTATTTTCAACAGATTTATATTTTTACACGGCCATCTAGCCCGAAGTAAGCTAATAGCTAATAGAAGCTTGTGGTATGGAATCTAGTTAACTGATACAAATAATTATATATTTCTAAATACATACATACTTATTATACGTAGGAAAAACCCAAACCCCTTCATAACGCATAAAATCATATTTTACGTAAACAGTGTAAGAGTGATTTATTGAGCCCTGAGTGCTTTTTTGAGTACTAAACTAAAATTTCCTTTTTAAATTGATATATGTAGACACTTATGACTTTATCAACCACCCATCCACAACCTTCTTGATTGCAGGTCCCCCACAAGTTGATGACTACATAGCAGAGACGAAAAGTATGATAGACAAAAAAATATCCGTGTAAAGCCTGTGACATCGCGTACAGAAGACTATCTGATCTTCGTTATCATATTCGCAGAACGCACCTCAAAAAGAAATTTATTCAATGCAAACTTTGTCCTGAAAGCTTCATGTACCACACTCAGCGTAAACAACACATGACGGCCGCACACTCTTCCATAAAATTTGATAAATTTATGTGTGACGATTGCAATCGACAATTTAACAGGAAGAACACATTAGCCGAGCACATGTTGGACGTCCATATTGAAAAGAAATGTCAGCACTGCCAATTAAAATTCGCGCGAAAAAAAAATGTTTTTCACATGAACGAGGCACATGGTATACCTATGCCAACTTGTGGGATCTGTGGGCTACGAACATTAATGGATAGTGCTTTAATACGTCATCAGAGAAATGTGCATTTAAACGAAAAGACTAAAGCGTGTAAAGTGTGCAAAAAAATGTTTCACTCGCAATCAAATTTACGTGACCACATGATCACCCATGACCAAAAAAGGATTTTTAAATGCGATGTCTGTCACAAGGATTTCGCTAGGAAGGAGTGTTTTAAGTCTCATTACAGAATACACACTGGTGAGAGGCCCTTTTCGTGCAATGTTTGTGCTGCTTCTTTCGGTCAGCGCGCGAGTTTAAGGTTCCATATCAAAAGTCGTCATCAAAATGTTATGGTGACAGCTAAGTCGTAATTTGAAATGTTATGCATAGAGCAGATGCTATTTAAAATATGAGAACCGAAATAATATAACATATACAATATAACAGCGCAACAGAAGTGTTTGCACTCACTGCTGCTCCGTGTACGGAACCCCAGAAGTCTTTTGAATACAATATTGGAAGAATTGACTGTCCTATAATAAATGAGGCATTGAAACAACAGCGAACCTACATAAACATAATATATGATGGTTAATACAAACACAAGAAAACAAACAGCTATAAATTTATTAATGTAATTAATTTTAACAACAACAACATAACAACATATTGTCACGCCTTTATCCCCGAAAGGGTAGGCAGAGGCATATTTAACGCCCACGTTTCACCGTATGCATTTCTATCCCACGTAACAGGTGGTGAGCCCATTGCCGTGTTGAAATGGAAAGGCGCAGGCCGCATAAATTAATAAAGCTGCTGTAATAAATTTGCTGTAATTAATTTTAAATAATAATATATTTGGGTATCATAATAACTAACTATTTCTCAATATTGTTAATATAATTAATTATGTTAAGGGAAGGAGTGAAACAATCCCAATAAAAGTATTATTAATTACTTACAGGTTTTCTGTGCTTTTGTGGATCTAGATCATTTGACAACGTTGTGAGAGAAACGCTGTGGGACTTGCTGCCAGGATATGGTGTGGACGGCTCGCTACTGCGGGCAATACAGTCGCTTTATAGGGACTGTAAGGCTTGCGTGCGAGTAGGGGGGGATGTGTCACCTCTTTTTGATGTCTGTACAGGCGTCAAACAGGGATTGTGTCATGTCCGCCTGGCTGTTCATAGTGTATCTGGACAGTTGCCTGCAGAAGTTGAAAGATTGTGATATGGGTAAGAATTTGGGTGACTTTGGGTGCGAGAGTTCCTCACGCGGTCCATCCGCGTGACTCCACACATCCACCGCAGCATCTTCATGTCCGTGACACGCAGCTCCTGCTTGTGTCGCTCTAATATTGGCCACGTCTCACTGCCATGTAAAAGGACAGGTCTAATTATGGTTTTCTAGACCTGCACCTTCAACCGGATCGGCATACGTCAAAAAATTTCAAACGTCGAAACAAGAGACAAAAAACCTTTCACCAGTAAATTTACGTCCACGTTTTCAAGTCGTATGAAAGAGAATTGGGGACATGATATTGAACCTGGTCCGTGTGCTCGACCAAATTTACCGCCTATGCGGACGGATGTGGGATCTGTAGAGTTTAGTGCCAAGTACTCGGTCTTCACCACATTTAGTTTCAGACCGCCGTTCTTAAGCGTCTCCTTCCACGCCTTCACACGTCGCACCAATCTGCCCCTGTCCGTTTCGTCAGCGCAATATCGTCAGCATACATGAGCAACCATGGAGGCTGGTCATGCGAGTTCCTGATGCTGTCCGACAATTCGTCTAATATCACACTGAACAGAAGCTGACTAAGGACCGAACCCTGGTGTACCCCGACAGTGATGGGGAAGGGTTTCGTGCCGCCAACAGCAGCCCGAACCATGGAACGGGAGTCGCGGCACATGTCCCGGATAGTGTCAATATAGACCTCTGAAACCCCTTGGGACCGCAGTGCCCACCAGATCATCGCTCGAGGAACACAGTCGAAGGCCTTCTGCATGTCTAGGAATATACAGTGCAGGGGCGTGTTCTTTGTCCTGTATTTCTCCGCGACAACACTCAGGGCAAAAACAGGGTCCGTGGCCAGGACGAAACCCATATTGACCTTTCGAGAGGGTACACTATCCGGGAGTCTACAATCCTCTCGAAGATCTTCATGGTGTGGGACATAACCTTTATACCGCGGTATCTCCTGCACTCCTGCACTAACCTCTTACGTTTGAAAAATAAGAGTAATAATATTCAGCCTCCATTGGTTTGGGTTCTGCCCGCTGAGGACTACGTGGTTAAAAAGGTTTACTAAGATGCACACACCGCGAGGACCCATCGCCTTCTAGACCTTGATGGGGATTCCATCGGCTTCGACAGCTTTCCGATTCATCATGCGGCGAAGAGCAATCTGGACTTCTGCAGGCGTTACCGGTGGCACTAGTCCCTGATTCGGAGGGAGGTCCGGAGGCTGCACCTCTTTATGCTGCTTATTCAGCAGTTCATGGAAGTACGAGCGCCATCTCTCCTTCACCGCAAGGTCTTCAGAATCTTTTACACAGCGGTACTTGGAAATATCCTGTACCGCTTTGATACTGAAGCCGCCACCTTATAGATAAACTTATGCCCCTCATACTATTCCAACTTCTCAAGAGGTTGTAAGTGGTCACGTCTCGCCCTGGCTACAGCTCTCTTAGTGGCGCGCTTGGCAGACCTGTATGCGTCGCGATCTTCAGGAGATCTTGACGCTTGCCACTTTTCAAAGAGGGATTTCTTCTCCCTAGTCTCCCTCTGGACTGTGTCGTTCCACCACCAGGTTTCCTTGTCACATTTGCGTCCACCCTTAGACTCACCGAGCACCGCACCACCTTTGCCGCTCCAAGGAATTCTGAATTCTGTCACAGTAATCTTGAGCTGGTTCGCCTTCAGTGTCGATGCACTTGTCACCGACAGCTGAAACAAATTACTAAAACCTACTTTCATCAAGCAACTACCATCTGGTGCGGCGCTGACACCGCTCGATGCGTTTGCATTTGGGCTTCACGCAGAGGTCCATGACAAGGAGACGGTGTAGTGTAGTGAGACTCTCTCCGGGTACCCAACTAACATTAGGCGCTACTATAAGAGTTAGAACAGATATATAAAAGAGCTAAAGAGATCCTAAGGTCATCAATAAGTGCTATAACATAGGAGTTATAGCAATCTATAACTCTACTAAACCCCCGGGATTGGGCACATATTCTTATGATCTTAGGTTCCACTATGGCAATGTAGTGGAGTTATAGAATGAATTTAAGAGATAAATTTTTAAAGCATTTATTATAAATTTAGTATGAATTTAAGAGGTATAGAAGAGCAATTGTGGAGTAACAGTAGCGCTAACTGAGACCTAAAGCGCTGTAAGAGTAATATTTTGGTGATCATTAACTCCTTAAGCGGTATGGTAGAGCTACGTGCAGCTTACTAAGCGTTTGAGCGTTATAAAGAGAGCAAATTAATGAATATAAACTCCGGGAGGGGTATTTAATTTCGTAAACACAACGTTTTACACTATGTTTATTTGATCCCTTTGAAAAGGGAATATCTTTCTTAATTAATTTAACAAATTATAATAAAAAAACTAAGGAAAAATATATCCTTAGACGCTGTAATTTCCTATTGTAGATCCATACTGCAACTCAAGGCGTTACAATTTACCTTATTACTACCCTCTAACCGCTAAAACCGTAAGCAAGTTACATCATAGTTTTTACGCGGTGTCCGACCACAGCGTCAAAAACAACAAATGTCACGTCGAACTTAGTGGAGGGCAGAGACTGAATGGTTGATACTTATTTTATTTGCGCCCGGGCTTGCTCTCGCTGTGTAGGTACAAAATAGCTAATTAGTATCACATGCAAAGTTTAGACAATTGACGAGTCGTTTATAAACGTAAGGAGTTTATGCTGGAAATAAAGTCAAACTTCCATTAAAAAAATAACATTCCATTGCTACAAATATTCAAAGGCTTTAACTGGCAGTATGTTACAGTATGTAATTTTGTAGACAGAAATATGTAGGTATTTAATTCCAAATCTTTTCAATTTTGGCAAATCAAACAATAAAAATAATTTAGCACTCGTGCAACTAGGAGATACCTAAGTGTAAAAGTCGTGCGTAGGCTAGATAATGGTTTTGAAAAATTACTACGGATCTCCAAATTCATGGGTCCACCATTTTTAGATTATGAAGTTAATAAAAAACAGTGAAACGGACTAAAAAGGTAACATAATACAATGAAGGTATTTATTTTTATAGCATTCTAATACCAGGGTCACGAATCTTTAAGTCAATAGGCAAAGTTTTGTTACAAATTTACTAAAAATAATGTTTTGCTCCATGTGAAGCAAAATATTTTTTAGATAAATACACCGCAAAGAGTAGGCGCTTCAATTATTTGCTAATAATATATACACATATTCACAGTTTACTTACCTTCGCAATGAAAATTCCGCTTCATTTTGCACTAAAAATCAGTTAAAAGTTTTGCACTCAACTTCGCCATTTTATTTTCGTAAACACAACGTTTTACGCTATGTTTATTTGATCCCTTTGAAAGGGGAATATCTTTCTTAATTCATTTAACAAATTATAATAAAAAACTAAGGAAAAATATATCCTTAGGCGCTGTAATTACCTATTGTAGATACATACTGCAACTCAAGGCGTTACAATTTACCTTATTACCACCCTCTAACCGCTAAAACCGTAAGCAAGTTACATCATAGATCTACTATACCCCTCCCGGAGTTTATATTCATTAATTTACTCTCTTTATAACGCTCAAAGAGTCCGTAAGCTGCACGTAGCTCTACCATATCGCTTAAGGAGTTAATGGTCACCAAAATACTACTCTTACAGCACTTTAGGTCTCAGTTAGCGCTACTGTTCCTCCACAATTGCTCTTCAAATTCATTCTATAATTCCACGACATTACCATAGTGGAACCTAAGATCATAAGGATTTGTGCCCAATCCGGGGGTATAGTAGAGTTATAGCTTGCTATAACTCCTATGTGATAGCACTTATTGATGACCTTAGGATCTCTTTAGCTCTTTTATATATCTGTTCTAACTCATACAGTAGCGCCTAATGTTAGTTGGGAGTAGCGTAACTTAGGCCACGAGCGCTTAATAATACACTAAATAATATCGTAAATAAATTGTAATAGGGTTGCTAAAATAAATAGGAGTACAAGACGACATAAACGCTACTAAATTTTATTTGATTCTGTTACAATTATATTTCAATTTCAGAATGCCGTTCAAAATAATGAGAACATTAGAGAAAGGACAATACAGCCACTGCATTGCACGCGGATATTAATTAATCGTGATGTAATAATTTTGTTTGTAAATCGATTGTGGAGCGTACAAATGATCTAACTTATATTAACACATAATGCTCGCACTGACCTAGTGTATTATTTATGCCAAAATTCACTATCGCCACCTAGTATTTGTATTAAAATATTTTTTTGATGTTTGTAAAATAGTTCGAGGATCTTTTTTTTAGAATCCAAATCTCATTATCATCAGATCATTTAAGATCAACATCAGATCTTTTATAGCAGTTTGTTTAATATTCTTAATAGCTCATGTCCTCAAATTTTCACTAAAAAGAAAGATTCTTAATATAGTCACTGGTATTATTCACATCATCACTACTCAATGAGTAATAACTGTCTCCTTCAAAAATATCAAGACTTGCAGTTGCGATTTCATTCCATTACATACGGAACCATCATCATAGAAAATTTTGAAAGAAGCACTGTTGCGGCGCCATTTTATTTACATGACCAATTACTAAGGTGGTAACGAACTAAATAATTCAACCTTAAATAATATAGAGGCTATACTTGACACTATACGTTCTATTTATAGGGAGAAATATCCCTACTATTCAGCCCTAAACTGTACAAGGGACCTTTGTATCTCTTTAAGAGTTAAGTGTTGTAAAAGATTTATAAAACACCATTGTAGAGCTAGTAGCGTTGATTGCTCCTATTGTGCAACTATCAGTGCCCTAAAAGAGTTTATGGTAGCTTGCTTAGAACTTTAGAAGTCAAAAATAAATGTTAATTTCTAATATAGATCTTATAGTAATAAGATTCACTCAAAGCTATAACACAGAAGCTTTGGTCTGATTTGTAGGGATAATAATCGCTGCACTACGCGTTTAACCTACACAAATTGCTCTTATAAACTTGCTTTGTCACTGTAAGCGTAATATTTTATCACTAACTCTTTTTTGCCGTCGCAAGCTATAATTGCAGCTACTACTCTACCTTCATAACACTTAAGGTTATATGGTAAGCTCTATTTGCAGCCAAATTGTTTATTGGGTAAGACCTTGCAGTTTACACCAGTTTAGGCCACCTTACCGATGCTGTGTCGCCTAGTGAGTAGGAAATCAATCTGAGTTGCGCACCTCCCGCTCTTATGGGAGTGTGTATGGATTGTACTATCTGACATATTAAATGAATTGAATTGAAAAAATAAAACTCAATCAGTTAGTTCTTTTGATTTTACTATGTTATTTTATACAAAACATTTTTATTAAAAAATACTACATGCTACCATCCACGCACTACACTTCTTCCCCATGCTTCGAACGCATATGACTTCTCCAACTACATTTTTGCACAAAAGCTTGTCCACAATGTGAACAGGCAAATCTTCTATCGTTCGCGTGAATTCTCATATGTTCCCTCAGTGTATTTTTAAGAGCATACGCTTTGCTACACACATCACATTCAAATTGTCGCACTCCTGAATGTTTAGTCATGTGTTTTTGAAGGCTGCTTTTGCGAAAAAACTTCATATCACATTCGCTACAATTATGCTTTCGCTCCATTAGATGATCTTTCTTCGTGTGTTGCGATAAGAATCTCTGATTATTAAAAGTTCTATCACATGCTGAACATTTTAAAACAACTGGAGGTGCTCCATGTTCTTTGACCATATGCGAAACTTTTTTCCAATAATCAACGAATCTCTCCGGACAAAACTTACACTTATTTCTCGCACTTAAACCTAGATGAGTTCTTTTTTGATGCTCTCGTCTTTTATTCTGATTACTAAAAGTTTTATCGCACTGGTCACATTTGAATTCCCCACTATCGTGGCGTTTTACGTGCACCGTTCTTAGTCTATCAGTAACAAACCCGGCGCCACATATTTCACAAATGTAATTTCTATAATGAGTATTCATATGTTCCTGTAGAAGCTTGAACGTGACAAATTCTGCTTTACATATAGCACATTTTAGTTCAGGTGTATCAAATTTGAAGGGCACTATATGGTTTGTAGCTTCTAAGAACATCGGTTTTTTGTGTTCATTTTTTAAATGTAATATAAAATCGTCGAGATTTTCAATATCTTTGTCGCAGAGAGCGCAATTAAGGGACGTTATATCAAGTTTAATGACGAAATCTAGCAATTTCGCTGACATACCTTTTATTAATTGGTCATTATTGTGCTCTTCGAGAAAATGTTTCTTCAGATTATTGGGCTCTGGAAACTTTTTAGAACAAAATGTGCAGCCATATCCTATGCTATTCTTACAGCGAATTGGGTTAGCATTAGAATTTAACAAAATGAGTTTTAAGTTCAACCTACTTTTGAGCGTTTCTCGAGGACCTTTGACAGCAATATTGTTATCTGTTGATCTTTTTGACGTGAACTTCAGTTCGACCGCTGGTTTTGTGGACCTATCTATTTGTATTGTTCTGGTTACCCGTCCGGAACCTACAAAGAGAAAAAGTTGATTATTGTTTCGTAGTCTATGGCGACTTATGTAGATACATGCAAGAGTCAATTGGGGACACGTATGGAATTGCATGGTTGAAGTTGAGTTGAGCGTATTCACCAGCATTTGCGTTCATTCTATGGAGATTGTGCTCACATTTCGCGTTCCTCTCATTGAGTAGCAAGGCAGCGAATATGATTTTTTTATGATACAGTGCTTTTATGGCAGTTATAAGTCTAAAAAGTACTGTATCATCAAAAAGTCATATTCACTTCGCAAAGGCATTAAGTATGTGTTACTTAATTAAATGAATAATGACGATTTGTCTTTAATAACACATAAAATGCATGACAAATCGTGATTAGAATAAAAAAGTTGTGGATTAAAAAGTTTGATAACAATAAAGAACCAGCTACTTATAGTATACTTTTAGTATATAAGTATACTTCATTCATTTTGCGCACTGTACTAACTATAAGTTTTAATAATATTTTTTCAGTTAAAAATGTCTTTCTCCATGGTCGCAAAGTAACATAAACGTCAAATTTTTTGCTTCTACATTATTTCATTAACAAGCTTTTTCATTTCACCAACAAAATCATCAAATTGCAAGCATTTCGATAAGCTAAAGCCTTCGAAACTATTCCTATAAACTGCTCTTAAAGACAAGCAGTTGAGTTTCAAATTCTGCGGTGGGTACACAATTCTCTCTTTCTAGGAGTTTAGTTAAATGTTGATAATAGTGTGTTCATATTGGTTGCTTCGTCGCCTCGATCAACTTCATAACAGCAACGGAGTGCCACAAGGTAGTGTTACCGGTCCAAAATTATTCCTAATTAATAAAAGGACCTTTCAAACCTCGATGATCTTCATAACAGCAACGGAGTGCCACAAGGTAGTGTTATCGGTCCAAATCTATTCCAAATTAAAATAAACGAACTCTACGCATTTCTGTACCTAATATTCCGCGTACAGTCTTTGCTTTATCAGTACTAAACAAATTTCTGCGCAGAGTTACTAAACGGTTGATCACTTATCTATTTCTTACCTACCGGAGGTTATTGTTTAAGAAGCAGATGTCATGCTACGTCGCTAGTTACTGTCTTAAGTGAGAACAACTGTTTAGTTTCACAATTATTTTCAGCAACTATCACAAAGCTGTAATTTGAAACTACCTGCCTGCTACAATGCCACACACACAATATATGACCATGACGAGAAGCAAAATGTGAACGAGAACGTGGCCAAACGATGTCTCTGCCTTTTTTTCTTGCAATTTGGTACACTATTAATCGAGTGTAGGCGTCAGAGGTTCTTTACTTACCCATTCAATAATCAAAGTATTCAGCGACGTATTGAGTACCGCTTTCAAACAATAAAGTTGCATAAATTAAAACAAAATACAAACAAACAAATCTTTTATTATTATTTATCTTAAGATAAAGGTGTTTGCACTATTTAGTAAGTTTATTTATTAGCTGTGTGCTTCGCCATTAGATGATAAATCTTAGTATGCACCGACAACGATCTCTGGTTGCTAAAAGTTTTATCACAAGCTTGACAATGGAGTATTACAGGCTTAGCACCGTGTACTTTGACTTCGTGCTTATTTTTCTTGGTATAATCCGAAAATTTTTCACCACAATATCCACATTTACTTCTCAAGGAAAAGATGACATGGATGGATCTTTCGTGATCTCTCTTTTTAATATGAGTGTTAAATATTTTTGGACAAAAAGAACATTGAAATGTCCCTGTCTTGTGTCTCACAGCGTGACTCGCTAAAATTTTTCTATTAACAAACCCTCCATCGCACACATCACAGATATAGTTCCTAAAATGTGTATTCATGTGCTCTAAAAGCACTTTGTAATTGTTATAATCCGTTTTACAAACGACACATTGGAAAATATTTTCTGCATCAAATTTAAAAGGTATAATATGACTTTTAATATTTTCATAAAACTGCTTCTCGTGAATTGATTTCAAATGACCTATCAGGTCATTTAAACAGTCCATATTCTGTTGACATAAGGTACATTTTAAATTTGTGATGTCCAATTTAACGATAAAACGAACAAGAGAAATGTTTTCCATGAAATTGCTTTTTTTGTCTTTGTGGTCACTAAGCGTGTGGTTCTTTAAACTCTCTGGCGCTGCAAACTGTTTGGGGCAAAAACAACATCCATATCCGATTCCACCGTATTTTCCAATAGGCGTTGCGTTAGAATTACATAAAATCGTTCTTATGTTAGATTGGTGACGGTTTACTTCACTGTTGACTATCCATTTTCTAGGCTTTGTCGATTGCTCCATAGGTTTAATCTTTATAATCTTAATTTTCTTATTTATTTCATTCGGTTGTAGCTTATTCGGCTTAATTTTTATTAGCTTCAATTTTCTTTTTGGGCTTTCAGATTCTTTTTTTGTGGCTTTCGTTTCATTTTGAGGTGAAATATTTATTATTTTTAATTTCTTCGGCGTACCTTTCCGTTGTGGTTCCATTTTGATTTCTATGTGCCTTTTCTTCACACTCAGAGGTTGAATTGATAGAACGTCTGCCTTTTGTGCTTTGGTGATATCTATAAATAAAAACAAAATATGTTGCTTATTTTTTCTTGTACATTGGATTTGCTGATTTTTGTATCGTGGCATTCTAGCTGTCAGCCATTTTGATTTATGTATGTATAAATTGAGTAGTTATTTCAGCAGGTCCTAATATACCTACACAACGGTCAAAAATTGTTCCCGCGAGCATTCGAAAGCTTTTATAAAAAATAATAACAACATGAAACCTGACACCAGATTACTAAACTGTTTTTCACCAGATGCCAAAATCATCGATTATGGATGCATTGAGCTTTGTTAATAGACCTTGCTTGTTTATCGATAATAAACCACACACTAGATGAGATGATGAATTTAACATCAACATGGTTAAATTTGCTCACTTTCTTTGATTCGATTTTACTCTTTGATTTAGTAATTTGAAAAGTAAAAATAGGTAAAGTAAAGTAAAGTAAATAAAAGAAAATTCATATCTGCATTGAGTAGGTATTGTCTAGTATTAGTTCACCACAGTCGACTACATAAGATTGGCGATTCTTTTCAGGGTAACTGTATACGTTTTTACAACAAGCTGTCCTGTGACCTGAGAAAGTTAACTTTAAATAAATTTAAAAAGTATATTAAAAGAAAGCTTTGTGAAAAAGGTTATTACTCTATTAAAGACTATTTACAGGACAGGGATGGCTGAAAATGATCTGCTGGCAAATGAAATATTATAGTCATGGGCGTACCCCACCAGGGAGGGGCAGCTGCCCTCCCCTGGCTTTGGTTTCGTCCCCTATTTTTGTCGATAATGGTACAAGAATAACTTTTTGCCATGTGCAATACCCTATACATCTTTTAAAAATCGTTAGGCACGCCCCTTTTAACTGTTTGTTACCAGCGTTAAGTCGGACTTGAAACGACTAAAAAACTCACGATCTCTACCTATCAGTTTAACACCAGGTGCCCCCAGTAACTCCTCGCAAATCCTCCCTGGGTTCCCGGTAGAGTTTGGCTACAGTCGTAGCCTCTCTTAATGGTTTAGGCGTTATCCAGTTTCTTTGGAGTTTAGTTTAGATCCCGCTTTTTGAGGCGGTGAGGCGAGCGTGAAATTTTAAGGTCAAGCCGCCGTCTTGGACCTGCTTCTGTAAAAATAGCGAGTCATCCAGCGTACTAAACATAGCTATTTAAGAAATTATAATAAAAAATACCTGTTTTAATTTATATGTATTTCTTATTTACTAGTGGACGCACAGCGGTTTAAACTAAAAAACTGGATAAAAGTAGCCTAAGTTACTTTTTCTACATATTATAAGTGAAAGTCCCGTTAAAATCGGTTCAGTTGTGTCTGAGATTAGCCGGAACAGACAGAAAGAGAAACATTTAAAAAATAGTTTTTTTGGTATGTAAATAACGTATTTGATTTATCAAAATTTGAATACAAGCAAGATGCATTATGTACGAGTATATTCTGCGATCTATCCAAAGCTTTTGATTGCGTTTAGCATGAAACGCTGTGCAGAAAATTACATCACTATGGAATAAGACGCAAAGCTCTCGACCACTGTCTTAACATTTCTTCTTGTTAATTGAAAAAAAAGTTGTGTGTAAAGGTTATTACGCTATTAAAGACTATTTACAGGACAAGGACGTCTAGAAATGATCTGCTGGCAAAGTGAAATAATATTAAATTGTAAATAGGCCATCAAAAAAAAGCATTCCTAAGTTTCTTGCCTGTTCTTATCAGGTGGGCCGCGTTTCGAACCGGTGGTCTCTCTAAAAATATTAAATTTATCTATAATATTAGTGTATGACATTTTGTAAGCTCCATTTAAATTGTCTATGCAAAATAAAGACTTTTTTTCTGTAGTGAAAATCTATTAATTTAGAATTACAAACAGTCCTTTTAATTTTATTTATCTATACATATCTATAGATTTAAAATTTACCAAATAAAAAATATATAAATTATAAAATAAATTAAATTTAAAAATATAAGAATAATAAATTTTGTGAGCGTTGTTCATTATTACTAAGTAAACGGTTGTACTCATGTGTATATTTCGGGATCGCCCGACTAGTTTCGGACCTAACGGAGGTCCTTTTTCAAGAGAAACGTCAAGCCACGTCGGAAGCTGCGCTGGCTGAGTACCAGCGCAGCTTCCGACATGGCTTAACGCTTGAATTTAAAAATATACTTGTATTTTAAGGATCAACCCTTAAAAATTAGGTACTTTTGAACCCAAACACTATGTCTGCTTTGAATTTTCGAAGAGTCGGGTTCTCTGGACATCATTTTCATTGCAGTATTAGGTCAAAGTTCTCAATTAATTATCATTTAACGATTATACTGGTACGCGTTAAGCACTTAACAGAGAAATCATACGCCAAAAATGCCTTACACTATTATAAAAAAAAAGCTGATACTCTTACACAGCTGGACCGATATTAACCAAAAATAGCTAAGCCAAGAAACAGGCTATCAAATGAAAAAAAACGCATTGAAATCGGTCCGTCCGTTTGAGAGCTACAATGCCACAGGCAGACACACTCACACCCCCGAAATCTACGTCTAACTTATAATTTTTGCGTCGCGTGGGGGGTTAAAACAGGTAACTTTACAGAAAACCTGAGATGAGCCCCCCCCCCTGGCCCAGATCCTGGGTACGCCCATGATTATAGTCATAAAATATATAATTAAATATTTAATTATAAAAAAGGCCTTAAAAAAAACCTTCTTAAGTTTCTTGCCGGTTCTTCTCAGGTGGCCGCGTTCCGAACCGGTGGTCACTTTAAACATATTAAATTTTTATTTAGTTCTAGTGTATGACATTTTGTAAGCGCCGTTGAAATGGTCTATGCAAAATAAAAACTTTTGTTATATTAATTTGAGTCCGTGATGGATACTACAGAAACTATCTTGCAGTTTCACGAAACGGTTCCGTGATTTGAAGTCTTTGTGGCGCCGCTAATTGAGTGTTCTGTAAACTATCACTGCGTTAAGAAAATTTATTAGCTATGGATGGTCACGGATGGGTGACCGCTTTGTGGCATATACAGTTACGAGCGTTTCCGTGCTTCGAAGCTTAAGTCGTTGGTCCCGGTTGCCAGTAAAATGGAAGTCTTAACCAAATTAAAGGTAAGACCTTTAATTTTGAGGAAGGTTATTAGCTTAAAAATTACATTAGCAGGTCGTCATAACCTTCGCTTGTCTATTTCAACACGGCGATGGCTCACCACCTGTTACGTATCCCACGTAATAGGTAGTGAGCCCATTGCTGTGTTTGCGCTGAAAAATGGACGTATGATATGCCTCTGTCACCCCTTCCGGGATAAAGACGTGTTTGATAAACGTAGCGTTGTTTTATAACTAACTAGCTGACCCGCGCAACTTCGTTAGCGCCACCAATTCTTTTCTATCTCTCGTAAATGAACCGCTCGACCGATTTTGTGCAAACTTGACATAAACCATCTTCTAAATAGTCCGAACAAAGCCTAAACATTTGGTTTGGAGGTGAGCCCGTTCTTGAGTTTTATAATTACAACTAAAAGTGGCATTGATTTTTATATTTATTGATTTATTTTATAAAATTTCACATCACAGATTTTTTCTCGTAATATAATTTCATGGAATAATCAAGACGGAGTGTATTTACTTTGAAGAAATTCAAGTTTTAGTTTTAAAATATAATTTATGGTTAGAACATCATATCATACAATAACATTGGACATTATTCACTACTAGTTGACGCCCGCATCTTCGTTCGCATAGAGAAGTTTTCACGTTCCCGTTTCGCACAGAAACCTGGTACCGGGATAAAAAGTTGCCTATGTGTTATTCTGATGTATAAGCTGCAGAGTTTGTTTGTTTGTTTGGTAGGTTGAACGCGCTAATCTCGGGAACTACTGATCCGAATCCGAATAGAAAAATTCTTTGTGTTAGAGCCCGTTAAGAGTGGAATGCAATAGGCTATATATCATCACGGTACTACTCTAGAGAGCGGAGCAGTAACCATAAATATCAGCAAATCAGGCCAATTTTCATACGATATTGTTAAAGTAATGAACGATGAGATTAAATGGGTGCGACGGGGGTTCAAAATATGTGCTATGAGAATTGTCAACGATCCTCTACTAGCAGGCGGTGTCCCCCCCTTCGCGACAGGAGAGACGCGTGTTCTATCGGCTGTACAAAGGTCTGTGCTCTGCGGAGTTGTTTGATATGATGCCCACGGCTAACTTCTATCATCGCACCGCTCGCCGTAGACAGGATGTTCACCCTCACACTTTGCGTCCAGAGCCCTTGCACACGGTTAGGTTCGATAGAGGCTTTATTCCGCGTTCGCTTAGATCGTCTACAGTATGGGTACTTCAAAAGGGGTTTTAGAAGGTTTATAAGGGTCGGCAGCGCGAGTGCTGCACCTCTAGTGTTGCAAACGTCCATAAGCTACAGTGCCCACTTTCCAAAAAAAAAGTCACAGCCCTACTCATTCAACAGACGCGCTCTCGTTCGCACCCGAACGACGCGCCGCGCCTTGTCGAAGTCTGTGCGAGGCTGTTACGTTATAATGAGCGCGCCTAATCTCGGAAATTCAAAAAAGGACTAAAATTTCTTGTCGTTATAACTTCGGAAATACTGCATGTATTGAAGTTAAATAAAAACTAATGTAATGTTACGCTCCAATTTTAACTGTATTTGACAGTAATATTTTAACCCTTTTGTGTTCTCCATTCGTCAAGTTTAATTAGGTATCTACTATCTAGTAGTCTATTATTAAGGACACCGTGTGGTTTTAGTCGGTGGGAAACCAGCATAGCATCTATGAGGATTTTCACATGAAAAAGGTATTTATTATTCCGTGTATGATAGCCACAATAGGTTGTTCTGAAACCCGTATAATATTGGTAAGTTTAATAAAATATGGTACAATGAAACACCAATTATTACTTACTTTTTTATAATTTGATCAAATATTTTACAAATGGTACTAGACTAATAATTAAAGCACATTAAAATAATCGCGATAATAAGTTTGCAAGACACGATGAGTTACCACGCAATGCCAGGATCGTATCTATATATAAAAATTAATCCTTATTTCCCTTGGTCACGCCATCACACGTGAACGGCTGGACCGATTTGAAAAATTCTTTTTGTATTGGATAGCCCATTTATTGAGTAAGGTTCTAAGCTATAAATCATCACGTCACTACACAGGAGTGCGGAGCAGTAATCATAAATGTTAACAAATCGGGGAATCTTTCATACATTTTTGGAAAAGTAATAAGCGACGGGATTAAATGGGTGCCACGGGGTTGGAAGTATGTCACGGACGAAGCCGGGCAGGTCAGCTAGCTTATTTATAAAAACGAGACGAAAAAATACAAAATTTTTAGAACTAAGTAAATAAGTATGTGGAGTGTTTGGCGGAAACGAAAGAGACGCGGACGATATTCCAATGTGAAATTATGAAACAGGGAACAGAGGTAGCTTTATTGGAGTAGAACTTGTTAGAAACCTATACAAGAATACGCAGCTAGCCTCTTATAAATGAAGATTTATTTTTTGACTTAAGACTAAAAATATATATTTTTGAAGACAAGAAATATAAGGTAGTTATAGTAAATTTTGATGTTGGCAATCGCGTTATCGTGTGTGACATTGCAGATAAGCTGCAAAAGTGTCGCCTTCGCTAGTATGGTCACGTCTTGCGGCAACCGCCCGGCTACGTGGGAAACAAATGTCTGGCCATGTCGGCCCCGCCGGGTCCCGGTAAGAGGGGAAGACCCAAGAAGTGCTGGCTTGACGTCGTAAGGGATGACATGCGTGCCAATGGTCTCACTACAGGGGATGCCGACGACCGTATGAAGTGGAGGAGAAAATGTAGGAAAGCGGAATCCGGGCGTCGCGAGACGCAACTGGTACAGACGCTCGGATAATGATGAATCGCGTCATCGTGTGTAGCCAGAATTAAAAATAAAAAGTAGAATGTAAAATTTTATGGTCATGGTAGTTGCCCACATAAATTCTGTAGATTCAAAGCGATTCCTTTTGACGTGAAGAAAACAATTTAAACTTTATGTACTGTCTTCTTATGTTCCAACATTTTACTGCGAATCACGAAAGCAGAGTCGCAGAACCCACATATGTAGTTCCTGTAGTGTTGCCTCATATGATCTTGGATATCCAAATACTCTCCAATGTCAAGATCGCAGACTCCACATAAGATTTTTCCATCTTCACATTTAAAAGGAACAATTTGAATTTTTATCCTTTTATGAATAACCTTATCATGTACATTCTTTAAGTGATCCATAACATCTTCTAATCCTGCAATATTCTCAACGCAAATTTTGCATTTTAGGTCTGTAATATCAAGATACACAATATGTCGGGACAATGATCTAGCATTGAAGAATACTGCTTTATCATTTTGATGGCTTTGAACGGTATGTAGTTTTAAATCTTCTGGGCTTTGGAACTGGTTCAAGCAGTAACAACAAGCAAACTTGGTACCAACTCGACAACGCATTGGAGTTGCATTCGAGAATTCCAAAATAGTTCTTATGTTATGAAATTGCCAGTCTAATTCTGACGATCGCTTCTCCTGCGCGATTCTTTGTTGTTGCTTTCTGACCCACGGAATCGCAGTCTTGCCAACCGGTCGAATAGAGATGAACGATGCGAAGTTTATTTTCTTATCCAATGTCAGTTTCTTCTCTTCTACGTCATCGCTTACAATTGTTGAACGTTCCCAAGGTTCATCATTTCTTGAGCAGATATCTGCAAATTACATTATTTTCTTTTAGATTATGCCGATGGAATACTTAGTTTAAGTACTTTCAACTTTATACCTAGGTATGCTCATAACTTTTGTTAAAATTTTTATGTGGTATACTTTACAAAGTATAATAATTGTTGTATAGTGCTGGCAACACTCTTTTGTTCCTCTTCCGGAATAACACTGTGTCGGTCATGTTTCAATAAGAATGTTCGTAATAGAATAACATTCATATCTGTGTGAAATCGCCTTCTATAAATCAATTAATAAGATTGTAATTTCAATAAATAAAGTTAGGGTTATATTCGGCAAACAAGGGGGGGGGGGGGGGCAGTTGCCCCCTGGCTTTGGTTTCGTCTGCTACTTTTATCGATATTAGTACAAAAATAACTTTTTGCCATGTGCAATACCCTATACATCTTTTAAAAATCGTGAGGCACGCCTTTTAACTGTTTGTTAGCAGCGTTAAGCCGGACTTGACCGACTATAAAACTCACGCTCTCTACCTATCAGTTTAATACCGGTCGCCCCCAGTAACTCCTCGCAAATCCTCCCTAGGTTCTCGGTAGAGTTTGGCTACCATCGCAGCCTCTCTTAATGGTTTGAGTGTTATCCAGCTTCTTTGGGGTTTAGTTTGGATCCCGCTTTTTGGGAAGGTGAGGCGAGCGTGAAATTTTAAGGTCAAGCCGCCGTCTTGGACCTGCGTAAAAACAGCGTACTAAACATAATTATTTAAGAAATTATATAAAAAATACCTGTTTCAATTTATAGGTATTTCTTATTTACTAGTGGACGCACAGCGGCTTAAACTAAAGAACTGGATAAAAGAAGCCTAGGTTACTTCTTCAACATATTATAAGAGTGCCAGTGAAAGTCCCGTTAAAATCGGTTCAGTTGTGTCAGAGATTAGCCGGAATATACAGACAAACATTTCAAAAATAGTTTTTTTGTTATGTAAATAACGTATTTGATTTATCAAAATCTGAAGACAAACAAGATGCATTAGGTGTATTCTGCGATCTATCCAAAGCTTTTGATTGCGTTCAGCATGAATCGCTGTGCAGAAAATTACATCTCTATGGAATAAGATGCAAAGCTCATGACCTTCTTCGTCTTCAAATTTCATCTTCTGTTATTTAAGTGAAGCGCTCGTGGCCCCGCGGCCTCAGTGTTCTGTAAACGATCACTGAGTTACGCAACTTCACTATGGCCGGTCCTCGGATAGGTGACCACTTTGTGGCATTTACATTTGCGAGCGTTTCCGTGCTTCGGAAGGCACGTTAAGCCGTTGGTCCCGGTTGCCAGTAAAATGGCAGCCGTTGTCTGGTTGAAGACCTTATGCGGCTTAGAACGCGGTAGGCGGCTTGAAAAAGTTCAACAGCAGGTAGCCACAACCTGCGTCTGTCTATTTCAACGCGGCAATGGGCTCACCACCTATTACGTGGGACAGGAATCCACACGGTGAAAAGTGGGCATATAATATGCCTCTGCCACCCCTTCGGTGATAAGGCGTGATGGATCTTCTGTTATTAAAAAAAAGTTTTTTGAAAGAGGTTATTACGCTGTAAGACTATTTGCAGGACAAGGATGCCTGGAAATTATCTGCTGGCAAAGTGAAATAATATTAAATTGTAAATAGGCCATCGAAAAAAGCATTCCTAAGTTTCTTGCCGGTTCTTCTCAGGTGGGCCGCGTTCCGAACCGGTGGTCACTCTAAAAATATTAAATGTATGTATACTAATATTATAAAGCTGAAGAGTTTGTTTGTTTGTTTGTTCGGTTGAACGCGCTAATCTCAGGAACTACTGATGATTTGATGATTTATCGAGGAAGGCTATAGGCTATCATTACGCTACTACACTGGGGAACAGAGCAGTAGTCATAAATGTCAACAAATCGGGCAAATTTTTATGCATCGTTGTATAATGTATTAGCGACGGGATTAAATAGGTGTGACGGTAGGTCGAAATATTCCACGGGCAAAGCTGTGGGGGTCATCTAGTCTTTAATACTAGTGTATAACATTTTGTAAGTGTCGTTAAAATGGTCTATGCAAAATAAAGACATTTTTCTATAGTGAAAATCTGTTAATTTTGGAATTACAAACAGACATTTCAATTTTATTTATCTATATATATATATTTGAAATATGCCAAATAAAAAAAAATTAAATTACAAAATTACTTAAATTTTAACCCAGAAAAAAATAATTTCAAAATATACTTGTATTTTAAGGAACAACCTTTAAAAAGTAGGTACCTACTATTGAACCCAAACACCATGTCTGCTGGGAATTTTCGAAGAGCCGGGTTCTCTAGAGATCATTTCATTGCAGGTCAAAGTTCTCAATTAATTGTCATGGTCCGCGTTAAGCACATAACAGAGTAATCATACGCCAAAAATGCCTTACATTAATATGAAAAAAAAGCTGATACTCTTACACAGCTGGACCGATATTAAACAAAAATTGCTAAGAACCAACACAAAGAAACGGGCTTTCAAATGAAAAAAAAAACCGCATTGAAATAGGTCCGTCCGTTTAAGAGCTATGATGCCACAGACACACAGTCACACACCGAAATCTACGTCTAACTTATAACACCCCGCTTTTAAAAACAGGTAACATTGTATAAAATCTGCCCCCTAGGATCCTGGGTACGCCCATGCGTACCCCATCTGTTTTCATCATAATAGTTTTACCAAGATCTAGTAAAATATTATTCCCATAATATGCGATTTTTTCAATAAAAGGCAAAGGAAGTTGAGGGCGGCTTTGGCGGCTCAAAAAATTTCAACAGCAGGTAACCACAACATGCGTCTGTATATTTCAACACAGCAATGGGCTCACCACCTATTACGTGGGACAGAAATACACATGGTGAGAAGTGGGCATACAATATGTATGCCTCTGCCACCGCTTCGGGGATAAGGCGTAATAGATAAATAAATTTTTAATATTCAAGAATAGCCTCATTGGTAGAGGTTTTTTTTTTGTTCGTAGATACTACTAGGCCAGTGATGCACAGAAGATATACTTTTATCATTTATCAGTTATGCTAAAGAAATCCTCAAATTCCTAAACCTCATAGGAATCAGCATAAAAATGATATTTAGGCTACAGGAATTTCTAGTATGCACGGCCTTTTACCATAATAATAATAATAAGCACAGAGCAGCTTGTGGCGAGCTGAATGTGCGTGGCTACACAGCGGTCCCGATTCCTCAAAGTTTTGTTGCCCTTCTGCACCGGTTAGCATTTAATGGGCTACTCCTCCTGGAAGCGCAACAAATCTCAACTCTGGCTTGCCTTAACTGGCTGGTCAGAGGGAGGGAGCCAGAACTATATGCTCGGAGGTGGAAGTGTAATTTTCAAGGGCATAACTAAGGGCAAGCCCGCGCCGGGTCTGACCAGCGATGGTGAAACCGGCGCCGCATAGCTAGATACCCCTAGCCGCTCACACCGGTGATGCCCTCTGTCGCCTTACAGGCTTATCATGCCTATTGGCGATTGTATAAGGGGTCCATCTAGTGAGTTGGCAAGTCACCGTCTGCCAAATTTTAATCATAATATATTAAAATGGCAGATGCCGTCTTCATCCATAGTTTTAGTTACCTAATTTATTTAACCCCTTACCCAACAGCCCATTTCGTAGTAATACTACTAAAACGACAAGTCTATCTTGTTTACTTTAAATAAACATGTGTGTAAAGGGCAACACCATAATCTCCGGGGTCCAAGTGACCTCACCGAAGTGGTTATATTTTAACTTCTAATATTTGATATTTAGGCAGAGTGGCATGAAAATTGTCCCTATCAATCCTGTATCTCTCGCGCTGAACAATGATGTAAACAATAGTCCAACATAGGCCGCAGCCCGCCAGGAGTGACCACCTCAATTGTGCGGAGGATCTTGTCTATATATCGGAGGAATAACCTAATTCGGTCCTTCACAAAATACAACACAGCCACAGCCTGCGCCTGTCCATTTCAACACGGCAATGGGCTGACTACCTGTTACGTGGGACAAAAACGCATATAAAAATAAAAATATCTTTATTTTGCATAGACTTTTTTAACGGCGCTTACAAAATGTCATACACTATTTAAAATATTAAAAGTGACCACCGGTTCGGAACGCGGCCCACCTGAGAAGAACCGGCAAGAAACTTAGGAAGGCTTTTTTTTGATGGCCTATTTACAATTTAATATTATTTCACTTTGTCAGCATACAGTGAAATGTGGGCGTTTAATATGCGTTTGCCTACCCCTTCGGGGATAAAGGCGTTACAATATGTATATATGTACAAAATACAACGTTTAATAAAAAACAGACGAAAAGAAAAAACAAGACAGTTATCAACTATTTATTTGCTTACAACAAACATCATAACAAAATTGTGCCGGATAGGTGACAAAGATATTGCCGAACAAACGTCGTATCTCTCTCAAACTAAGCAAAACTTTGTTTAATCTCCATGCTTGGCTCTAATGTGATTCTTTAGCGTACTGCGCTGAACAAATGCCAGTCCACAAATATTACAGGCAAACTTTCTGTCATCCGCATGTGACCGCAAATGCTGACGCAATGTCTTTGTACTGGCATAATGCTTCGTACATACGTGACATTGGAACTGCTTGAGTCCAGTATGCACTCTCATGTGCGCTTCCAAATAATGTTTCAAGAAGAACTGCATATTACATATACTGCAGACATGTTCTCTTTCCATCAAATGATCCTTTTTGACATGTCTTGCTAACGCCCTCCTGTTAGTAAATGTTCGCTCGCAAGCAGTACATTTCAAAGCGATGGGTGGTGCACCGTGCTTTTCCACCATGTGATGCATCTTTGTCCAGTAATCTTCAAACTTTTCATCACAGTGGTTGCATTTATTTCTCTTCCTTAAACCCAAATGCATCCTCTGTTCGTGTTCTCTCCTTTTCGAATCACACGCAAAAGATTTCTCACAATGACTGCATTTTGATTCTTCTTGCCCATGTCTACTTTTATGTCGAACTAATAATCGTTTAGTTATAAACCCGGAACAACATACGTTACAAATAAAATTACTATAATGCTTATGCATGTGTTCTTGTAATATCTTAAATGTTGAATATTTTGCATCGCATATAGCGCAGCGGAAGTCTTCAGTTTCGAATTTAAACGGTATAATATCGGTTGTTTCTATGTTTATTCGTTTGTCATGTTGCTCATTTAAGTGCATGAGAAGATCCTCGAGTTTTGTGCATTTCTTATCGCAAATTTTACATTTTAACCCAGTAACATCAACTTTGATTATATATTGGAAGGGTTTTGGCATTTGAAGAGCTTCTATATTTGAATGTTCTTCGAGAGAATGAACTTTTAATTTACTTGGCACTATAAACTTTTTAGGACAGAAGTTACAAATGTAGCCAACACTGTCTTTATTTCTTATTAAATTTGCGTTAGAATATTGTAGAATAATTTTTAAGGTCTCCGAAGTCTTTTTAGATTTTTTTATAGGATGTTTGAGTGTTTTTGGTTTCGTTTCCGGTTCTTCGATAGTAGTGAACACATCTTCATCATTGCGTGGTACACCTACAAAAAAATAAACACTGTAAATTTTTTTTAATAGTTGCCATCTTAATTTCTGTGTTGGTTCTCTTGTAACTACTTTATTTAGAAGAGTAAACAATTCTAGTTTAAATGTTCTTATCATTTACAGGAGAGAACAGATTATAACATCATTGTTCACATTTGTGGTGATAATTAAATATCAGAGTACGTACTACACTTCCTCTCCATGTTTCGAACGCATGTGATTTTTCAAACTATATTTTTGCACAAATTCTCGTCCACAATGTGTGCAACTAAATCTTCTAGTAGCCGCGTGAGTTTTCATATGATCCCTCAGTGTATTTCTACGCGCATACGCTTTGGGACAGAGTTCGCATTTAAATTGTTTTAGTCCGGTATGTTTGGCTATGTGTGTTACTAAGCTACTCTTCCAAAATAACTTCATATCGCATTCGCTACAATTATGTTTTCGCTCCAAAAGATGATCTTTTTTAGTGTGACTCGACAGCGCTCTTTGATTATCAAAAGTTCGATCACACGCTGTACATTGCAGAACAATGGGTGGTACACCATGCTTTTTAACCATATGAGCAATTTTTTTGTAATAATCATCGAATTGTTCTGGGCAATATTTACACTTGTTTCTTGCATTTAAACCAAGATGAGCTCTTTTTATATGGTAGCGTCTATATAGTTTATTGTTAAAGGTTTTGCCACACTGATCACATTTGAATTCGCCACTGCCATGACGCTTTACATGACATTTTTTAAGTCTATCCGTAACAAAGCCTGCTCCACATATTTTACACGTGTAATTTCCATAGTGTACATTCATATGTTCCTGTAATACTTTAAATGTACGAAAAAGTGTGTCACATAAGGCACATTTTAGCTCTGGTGTATCGAATTTGAAAGGAACGATGTGATGTTTAGCGTTCAAATACATCTGTTTCTTGTGTACATTACTTAAGTGAGACATAAAATCTTCTAGTTTTTTAATATCAGTATCACAAAGAGCGCAATTTAAGTAAGTTATGTCAAGCTTAATGACATCTTCTAACAATTTTGCAGACATGCATCTAATCAGTTTATCATCATTGTGTTCTTCAAGGAAATGCTTTTTAAGGTTTTTGGGATCTGGAAACTTTTTGGGACATATTGTGCATCCGTATCCTATGCTATCCTTACAGCGTATTGGGTTGGCATTAGAATTGAGCAGGATGTGCGTTAAGTTCATCGTGTTCTTGTCCATTTCTAAAACGGGACCTTTGATTGAACTATCGCCACCCGTGGATTTTTTTGACAAAATCTTCCTTTCCTCAGTATGTTTTGGGGACTTAAGAAGTTCGACAGTGGATTTTATGGATTTTTGAATTCGGACTACTTTAGTTTCCCGTCCAGAACCTACAAATAGAAATCTTGTATTATTGTCAAGGTAATTACATACTTATGATAAAATAGGAATAACTACCATAGAGTAATGTGATTGGACGATAGCGTCTTACAAACTGATCTATAGAATGATAGATATCTTTTTAAAAACAAGTTTTTACTTAAATGCGCTAAAAACAAATTGATACTGTCTTATATGTCTGTGTTGATACCCCACATTGTAGAAAGAGTAAAAATCTTAGTCTGCTGTTCGCCATCATAAGTTGACATTTTTACGAGGTATTCTCATACCCCATTTACACTCTTGCGCGAGCCACGCGACGAGCTGCGAGACGAGCCGCGAGTGTAAAAGCAGTATTATGGTACATTATTGGCTATTCGTATGGTACATTTGAGCTCACGGCTCGTCTCGTGGCTTGCGTAAGAGTGTAAATGGGGTATCAGCAAGCCCTTTGCTTTGACAACCATACTGTTGGAGTATCAGTGAATATGCCAAAAATAACTAGTCCACCATCTTGGATGTTCCGCCATTTCACATCACACATAATTTATGTTAATAATTTACATAATTTAATAATTTACCATGCGTTGTCATCCAGCCTAAACGTGTGTACAACTTTTCAGCTCAGTTGACTATATCTGTCTCAAAATGAGTTACAAGATACCACGCAAGTAAACATACATTACAAGCTAATGAAAAGCTTATAAAAATATGTAATACCTGCACGAGATTTTTGTTTTTAAGTGGTCTAAAACAGGAATGTTTTTACAATATTTATTTATTGAACACATCATCAATAACAAAATCCACGTCTCTTTCAACATTCTTTAGACAATTATTTTTCTACCCAATCTCCAGCGGCGTAGATGGCAAGCCAAATGTAACCCTCTCAATTCATGGTATACCAATACATGAAGTTTTAGTATTTCTTGACGTGAGAGGTTTATTTGCACTAATCTCAGAAACTACGGGGTCTAATTGACATGAAGTATTTGTTTAGTTTGATATGAAAGGGTTGCTATCAGCGGCCATTTATCAATTCAATTGTGGCAGGACAAAAATATGTATAAACTTTTTAATGTAGCAAATAATACTCAAAACGCGTATTATGACTGTAGTAGCCATAATATTTAAAAATCCTAAGTACTCCAACCTCCAATGTCCTTCCTCGTAAATGTAATTTCCAAAAACGGTAACTCTACTTTTTAAACTATAGAAAACAACGCTCATACCGCGTTTCCAACCGTATTTTACACTGATTTCTTAACGTTTAGAAATTTCAGCCTATTTCTACCCCTTAGAGACGGTATTTCTAAAAACGTTGATCCTTTTTCAGATTGTAGCTAACAACGTTCACTCCACGTTTTATGACCCTAACTGTTTATAAAATCACTAAAAACTTTTACTTTTGTACGGCTCTGTAAGTTATTTTTAAACTTTCGCGGTTTATACTCATATTTTTATTTTTTTAAACTTCTCTGGACTTCACGCGAAGCAATTTTGTAAACGTCGGCGTCGGTGAATGTAAGTACAAAATGGTTTTGCGTGAAGTTCCGAGTGGTATATAAAATACTCTATAAATTTCTAGGTGAAATGGTTTCGGCTGGGCGATGATAGATGAGTAAGTGAAACCGGATAAAATTATTAATATGATGCTAAAAATAAAGTAAGAAATCAAGATTTCTTCTATATATCCGTTTGGTATATTTGACATTTTATACGATTTCTCCATGTTTAGACTTCATGTGACCTTTCCAACTACACTTCTGCACAAAACTCTGTCCGCAATGTTCACATTTAAATTTCCTAATATCATTATGTATTTTCAAATGCTCTCTCAAACCCTTCTTTCTACCAAAAGCTTTTGAACAAACATTGCATGAGTAAGCCTTGATTCCAGTATGCTTTACCATGTGTTCCGTTAACTCTTTAGATGAGTAAAATCTCATATCACATTCTGAACACTTGAGTGGTTTTTGCATTAGATGAACTCTTTTTATGTGAACATAAAGTTTATTTCTGTCAGGGAAAACTTTACAGCATGATTGACATTTTGGTGTCGGTATATTAACTCCATGCAATGCTACCAAGTGCGCTTCTTTTTTTCTGAAGTCTCTAAAAGTTTCATTGCAGTACCCGCACTTTAGGCGAAAAGGCTGATCTCTATGTTTTGCCCTTTCATGAAGCCTCCTCTTGTTTAGCGAGTTTAATATTTCTGGACAATATTCACATTTGTACGTCTTATTCTCGTGAACAAGTTTGTGGGCTGAGAAGCTAACGTAATTAAAGAAGCCTAAACCGCAAGTATCGCAGATATAATTTCTGTAATGTTTATGCATGTGTTCCTGTAGCATCTTGAATTTACTAAACGAGTTTGAGCATATACAGCACTGGAGCGTTTCGTTGTGGAACTTGAAAGGTATAATATGATTCTTAATGTCAGAACATATTATTTTCTTGTGTTCAGTCTTAAGATGTTCCAGCATTTGCTCAATAGTATCGATATTTTGCTCACAAATCTTGCATTGCAATGAAGTGATATCCAATTTAACAAAATATCGATCCATACTCAATCTATGAAAAATATAACACTTAGAAATATCTTTATGAACTGTTAATGAATGATGTTTCAAATCTGCTGGGTTTATGTATTGCTCATCGCAGTACGAACATACGTAGCCAGTATCTCCACAACGTCTAATAGGCGTAGCATTTGACCAAAGCATAACCTCTCTGCTATTATTACGATGTTTACTCAAATCAGTATATTTACGATACGGTTCAAGTTTAATTGATAGTCCTCCCTTTTTTCTTGTATTAGTGGATCGATTTGTTTCGGATGTGTTTACCTTTTCCGCTGACGGACCTATAATGAAAAAGGTTACTGTTGAACGCAAGATGGTCAATTTAAATGAGAACGACTAAAATATAACACGGCTAGAAGCGTGATTTAAAATAAGAGAAGACAAATCAAGCTCAAATAACTAAAATTCGTATTTGATACAATATTTTTAACGAAGTAACGAGCACATAATAACATTCTCGTTATGAAGTACATCCGTTTTTTTTTAAAAATTTTTTTTTTAAACACATTATCTGAGTAACCAATATTATGTCATTTCGTGCCCATGACATGACAACTTTATAATACTACCAGTTGACCCACCCGGCTTGACGGTGACATACTTCTAGCCCCGTGGCACCCATTTTTCACAATAATGTATGAACATTTTCTAAATTAGTTGATAGCGTCTCCACTCTCCAGTACGCCCGCAGCCCGCACCGCTCACACAGCCCGGTCGAATTATGGTTACACGAAATTAATTTCTTTGAGCATTATTTTGAATTTGTTATATCTCCTAAGATATTCATTCTTTTCTCTGACTACCCCGTCAGGGATATAGCGTGAAGGCAGTTACTTAGTTTTTTAGTTGTAGTCGACAAAATATTTTTCATTAAATGCTGAAGCCAACTAAAGTATTAAAAATGATAAGGTTTAAAACGTATTTTTGTGAATAGCCTTCACATTACCGCTTTATAATTGCTGGTTTTTTTAAGTATTAAAATGGATATAGTAAGTTATCCCTAAGAGATATACATATACCGTGACTGACTTTTTTGTAGACCTATATTAGATATACAATTACACTTTATTTTGTTATATGTCAAAGGGTTTTCGTTGAAAACTCCCAGACTGCTTATTTTTTCGATACGATAATATAGTTATAATTTAGTCAATGTATACAAAAAACTTAACAAATTATACATAAAAACCTTCCTTATGCATCAGTCTATCTATTAAAAAACCACATCGATATTCATTGCGTAGTTTTAAAGATCTAAGCATACATAGAGAAAGACGGCGGGAAGCGACTTTGTTTTATAATATGTAGCGATGTGTCTGGACACAGCTAAGAAGTAAAAAAGACCGTGGGCCGCGTGGTACAATCGATGTGACCAGATAAGACCACGGCCATAGCAGCATGTCAACGTTGAACGAAACGTATTAAGTAATAAAAAAAAACAAGTGTTTAATAAGATATTTATTATTGTAACACAGATAAATGAAAAAGTCTAATCAAAAATTACAATGCAATTTAAGTTTAAGTCAGCTAAGTTAGTTATACTTAGTAGGTATATCGGCAGCGCTGAGAAATAGCTAAGCGTTTTTGCGTTATTAACCGACAATGTATTGTCTTTCTGGATTGCTTAAAGTGCTGGAGTAATCTTTAGTTGTACTATAAAATGTAGATCTTCTCTATAGCCATGTTCCTCTTATTGTAGTATTAACATCATTCTTTGATATTAATGGATTTTTACAATATTTGCTTCCTGCCTGATTTCCTGCTAAAGACCAATGTCTTTATAGGCCTGTTTATAATGGCGACTGCTATAGATAGAGACTCTCACGAGAAAATGCCGTGAAACTAAAGCGCTCTTTCTTACTAAAAGTAATGTATCAGGTGACTAAATGAATTACTAAAACACAGTAGCTTAATAGAAAAAAAAAACAAACAGTGTTACTGGAAAACGTAAGAAAAAACCGAATTGAGATGATTATATAACCACCTGTAGAAAAGCAAACTTTATACGGTTTCTCCATGTTTAGACTTCATATGACCTCTCCAACTGCACTTCTGAACAAAACTCTGTTCACAATATTCACATTTGAACTTCCTGATATCAAAATGTATCTTCAAATGCTCATTCAGACGCTTCTGCATACCAAACGCTTTTGGACAAATATGGCATGAATAAGGCTTTATTTCAGTGTGCTTGATCATATGATTTTTTAACTGATTCGATGAGAAAAAGCTCATATCGCATTCTGAACACTTTCGAGTTTTTTCCATAAGATGAACTCTCTTAATATGCTCACGAAGGACGTTTCTAGTGATGAAAACTTTATCGCACGATTGACATTTCGGTGTAGGCACTTTCAAACCATGCAATGCTACTAAATGAGCTTCTTTTTTTCTGAAGTCATTGAAAGTTTCATCGCAGTATCCGCACTTCAGGCGAAACGGTTGATCTCGATGTTTCGCCCTTTCGTGAAGCCTTCTCTTGTTTCGCGAGTTAAGAATTAGGGGACAGTATTCGCATGGGTAAGTCTTATCCTCGTGAAGATGTCTGTGGGCTGAACAGCTAACATGATTAACGAAACCTAAATCGCATATATCGCAGATGTAATTTCTGTAATGTTTATGCATGTGCTCCTGTAGCACTTTGAATTTACTAAACGAGTTCGTGCATATACAACACTGTAAAGTTTCTGTGTCGAACTTGAAAGGTATAATGTGATTTTTAATGTCAGTATAAATATTTTTACTATGCTCGGTCTTCAGGTGTTCTAGCAATTGCTCTATGGTGTCAATGTCTTCCTCACAAATGTTGCATTGCAGTGAGGTAATGTCTAATTTAACAAAATATTTGACCATTGATAATTTCTTTATAAAGTAAGCTTCCGAAATGTCGTGATGAACTGTCAGTGCGTGTTGTTTTAAATCTGCTGGATCTTGGTACTGTTCATCGCAGTATGCACATACATAACCCATTTCGACACAACTTCTGATAGGCGTGGCGTTTGACCAAAGCAAAACTTCTGTGATATTAGAACGATGTTTTTCTATATCAGGTTTTAGAGATATTCCTCTTCGGTTTCTTGTGTTTTCCTCTTTGTCTGAGGTTTTATTTGTTTCTTTTTGGATTACATGATCCGCTGGAGCACCTATAACGTAAAAAAGTTACTGTTGAACGTAAAATGATCTAAATTAATAGAACAAGTACATACGAACGTTCTATAAACTCTCATGTAGTAAGAAAAATCACAATTCATAAACTCAAACCATTTATCAGATTCTTCTATTCTAATTGGTAGGATTTCTTCTTTCAGAATATAATCTGGTATAAGTTTGATCCCGAATATATACATACATACATATTGTCACGCCTTTATCCCCGAAGGGGTAGGCAGAAGCAAATTAAACGCCCACATTTCACCTTATGCATTTTTGTCCCACGTAACAGGTGGTGAGCCCATTGCCGTGTTGAAATGGACAGGCGCAGGCTGCGGCGACCTGCTGTTGAAATTTTTTAAGCCGCCCATTTGGCCTTCAACTTGGCTTAACGACTGCCATTTTATTGGCAACCGGGACCAACGGCTTAACGTGCCTTTCGAAGCACGGAACTTGGGTGGGTCTAAAGGGCCGAATAAATTTAATAAAATGTGTCTAATTTAGATATTAAATTTGGAAGAAATTTTGAACCCGTTGCCTTTTTATATATGCCTTATGTGCTTGACACTAATTAGCACGACCAATTAAGGTCCTGGTAGTCTCGGACGAATATATACCAGAATATAATCTGGTATACCATTGACACTTCAAAAAGAACTAAAATAAGCGAGCTATTGAATCGGCCTCTTTAACCATGCCTTTATAAAAGCTATTGATTTGCAACTGTGCAAATCTTGCAGAGAAGCCCCTACTAAACAGTAGATCTCCCATTGCAGATAGCAATCACTTGCAAGATCAGAAAAGAACGTAGCTTTTTCCATGCAATATCGACGAGTATTACAGCTGTATAATTTACTACTAGGCTGTAAACGACATGAAAATGAGTTATCTATTCAAATCATATAAGTTCTAGTAAGAGCAACGTAGAAGTCATTCCAGTTAACTCAAAAAACATTATACATGAAAGGAAAATACCTAAAAAAGCTGAGATTGTTGAGGAGTATACAGTACCACACATAAAACAAAATTGAAGAAAGAGAATTGAGTGGAGGCATTTCTTAAGCTTTCGATCTTATTGGGTGTACAGCCGCGAGCACGGGCCCTGCAACGCGTTCGAAATGTCGGTGAATGTAAGTAGATATTTTTTTCGCGTGAAGTACCGAGTAGTATATAAAAGAAATTGAAGAAGATAAATACTCGTATTCATTTAAAAATTTTGATAAATAAATTAAAAAGAAAATTTAATTTATTCAATAGTTTAATACACTTGAGCTACAACCTACAATAACATTTCAAACTATTTCTCCATGTTTGGATCGCATATGCGCTCTCCAACTACACTTTTGGACAAACGATTGCCCACAATGTTCACATTTAAACCTTCTATCATCGTTATGTATTTTCATATGTTCTCTTAAAGAGTTTGACCTTCCGAATGATTTCAAGCAAACAGCACATTTAAACGATCTAGTTCCCGTATGTTTGACCATATGATTACTAAGCTCTGTGGTCATAAAGAAACTCATGTCGCATTCTGGACACTTGTGAGGTCTTTCCAGTAAGTGATTACGTCTCACATGATTATTAAGCGTTTTGGTATTGTTGAAAACTTTGTCACACGCTTGGCATTTGTGTGCCTGTCCATGCTCTAAAGCTAAATGAGCTTCTTTCTTTCTATACTCATTGAAGGTCATATTGCAGTGTCCGCATTTAAACTTCAATAATTTAAATCCATGTTTTCTTTCATGTAATCTTCTCTTGTTCTTTGTGTTGAATACTTGCGGGCAATGCTCACATTTAAAAACTCCGTAATCATGCAGGTGCATATGATTTGTCAGATTCACAACATTAACGAATCCCACGTCGCAGATATCGCAAATATAATTTCTATAATGTGTATTCATATGTTCCAGTAGCATCTTGAATTTACTAAATATATTGTTACAAATGCAGCATTGCAGTGATTCAGTAACAAATTTGAATGGGATGATATGGTTTTTAATATCAGTATAGATAGTTTTTTGATGATCAGCACTCAGATGTTCTAACAGTTTTTCAATAGTATCAATATTTTTATGGCAGATTTTGCATTGCAGCGCAGTAATATCTAATTTGACCACAAAACGGTCTTTACCCAATTTTGTAATGAAAAATGCTTCTCGGATATCAGGGTGACAGTCCAAAGTATGTTTCTTTAATTCAGCTGGCTCTAGGTATTGATCATCGCAGTAACAGCAGATGTAGCCCATGTCTCCGAATCGTCTTATAGGTGTAGCATTAGACCAAAGCATAACTTCTTTTATGTTTGCACGATGTTTAGAAAGCTCCTTAGTTGTCAGTGCCATGAGTGATGTTTGTCTGCCCTTTCGGCTAACGTTATTGTGTTCAGATTCATCCGCTATATTTCTTTTATTCTTCACTTTGACAGTTCCTACAGGGCGACCTACAAATAAAATAGTAATTTTATTCTTCTCGTTTGATTATTTTTTTTATGGCATTCAAGAGTAATTTATTGATATGGAAATGTTAGTTTATTTTATTTTGGAAATGTTTTTGTAGTTATTGGGATATAAGCAGGAAAGCGACAGATAAGACATTACATATATCCAGGAAACGGATATATGTAATGTCTTATCTGTCGCTTTCCTGCTTATATGCAATGCAATAGCAGAACAATGAAAAGAGCTGTAAATAGTTTTCAGATCAGAGATAGTTGGTTTAAAACCTAGAAACCTTAAACTAGCCTGCGTGCTTAGTTTAAGAACTAAAATATTTGACTTGAAGCGGAGTAATCACAAGTAAAAGTGCAGCGCTGTAAACTAAGGTCAACCTTTTCAATGTCCACGATATCCTAACACATATAATTAAACATCCGCACTTATATCTTGAAGTATAAGTAGTTGACGACGTCAGACGCTCGGATGATAATGACTTCTAACGGCAAATTGGAGACGGACCTGATCGGGAACAGTCACTTAGGTCCGTATTTCAGAACGTTTCTCAATACTCTATCGACGCTTGCGAGTAGATTTTATAAGACAAAATCTAGCCTCAAGTGTTGATTGAGTATTGAGAAACTTTCTGAAAACGGACCTTAGAAGGTGAGCGCATATTGACGCGTGTTCTCACTCACTCTCAGCGTCTCTTGTGAGTACTACAGCCGCCACCGCGAATGATGGGTTAAATTAAAAATAAATATGAGTCGGTACGCCGTTCATAGAGTACTCTCTCATATGAACCGTTCACGCTTCGTGTACGTCTAATTAATCAAAGTGCACGTTGCAGATGAAAGCACGGGCCACGAGCTGTGACGAGTTACATATTGGGACTAATCTCACCCGTATTCCCATTACTGAGACTCCTGTAAACCAGGATCTACAGCAATGGCCAAGACCAGAAAAGATAAACCGAGCTCGAACTCGGCAAGTCCCAGAACAAGTTAGTTTCCTGGAATCCAAATTGAAATTAAACAGAAGATTAAATTAGGAATTAAAAAGAAAGTTCATTTTCCGTCCTTTGCAAAACGAGAGTCATCACGGATGGGTCCTATGTGAGCTATGTTTGATTCCAGTTATAATATGTGTGACAGAAACGCTAAACATAACGAAAATTCACCCTAGATGATACAAGATCTACATAGTAAACTTGTAAACTGCTGATTATATTATACCTCTCCTTTCGCCAATATTAAACTCCCAGAGTGTGTGTGACGGGTTACCTACACTTCTGAAACACATTTCGCACTGTTCCGCTCACACCCACTCTCAGCCCAAGGTATGAAGCGTAGGATCTAACTAACATCTCTCAGACTAATCCTTGAGATAACGGCAAGAGTTCAAAAGAAAATGTGCGGTCGGGGGACACCCGTCAGGAACAAAGTTCCTTACTTTAAAAAAAAATCAAAAATTACGTGTGTTGAATTAATACGATAAAAAAAGATAGAATTTTTAATAAAGTGGAAAAGGACAATTCGATTCGAGACAGGGATTGAACCTGTGACCTTTGCCTAACCAGGGCAATGTTCTAGCCACCTGAACTACCCGAACCGTATCGAATCATGTTGAAATTCTCCGCCATATTAGATGGTCATACTCTTTAAATGACGGTAAAATATGGTGGAGAATTTCAACTTGATTGGCTCTCGAGCGCCCGTCTGAAAGCAGAGGAGGTAGAGAGCGGCCGGTACGGGCGTGCGCTAAGGGGGGGCACCCCCTGGAACACAGAGGGTGCCCGTCGCCATGTGGCCAGTTGGGCGGGGTCCCCCGACCATTCGCCCATGGCCAGACACTATTCGGGGGCGCGCATGTATTCAGCACGTCGTCGCCCCCGAACACGACGGCTGGGCGGGAGCGTCTGTCCCGTACGCTCCCGCACCAGAAATTCCCCACGTTTAGCCGCCATCACCTCGCTAGCAAACGAGGCGACGGCGGCCCCACACTGTTGGCTGTCGACCATGGCTCGTACCACTGCCGGCAGCGATAAATCAACACCAATGAGGCCCGTGAGGGCGATACGCGGCCCGTCCCACGGCAAATGTGTGCTCCGCCGTGTCCACGACGCCATCTGGGCAGTGACGACACACGGGGTCCGGCTCCACCCCCGCCACAGGTACTTGGCGAATACGCCATGCCCTGTGAGAAGCTGACTGAGGTAAAACTTCGGCGCTCCGTGTGCCCTCTGGGAGCCCTTTCGATCGCATAATCTTTTTCAGCATAATGATGTTTGGCATAACAGTTTCAGCATAAAGTTTAAACGAATAATGGTTTTATTGGCATAACTTTAACTTACTCTAATTTTTTTATCATAATTTTAATCAGCATACATGTAAAGGGTATAAATGTTATAAGCCTAAAGATAATTTATCATAAAATACAAAACGCATAATGGAGATATGCATAACCGTTGAAAATCTTATATGAATAATAAATTTGAGTAAGAATATTTAAGAAATGAAAAGACACTATTGTAAATAATAATCTCACTCATAGCCAAGTTTGTAAGCTAGGCTACAATGAAATGACATTTTAAGTGTTATTAATTTTAGACTAGTCTTGAGCAAATTCGTAAATAGGTACGACGACGAGCGAAGCGAGGAGGAGTGTTAGGTCACTTGCGACCACAACGCGCGAGCCGAGCGAGCGAAGCGAGCGTGCCGCGGCAGCGGCCGGAGATGCACCAGAACTTTATCGCTCGTTTTAATCTACCTACTTCTTGTATTTTATTTATATATTGTATATTTAAGTGTTGACATTTTCAGTATACAACTTCAGTTTAGTGACTATCGACATTTTTAATCAGTGGTTATTTCAATCTTAGACAGTTCAAGCTTAGATATAAAAATAAAAATATGTACTCGTTAACATTATGGTATTCTATATGTATGACTTGTATGTATCTTTATGCGAGAGTGAGTGAGATGCCAATAAATGTTATGATTAGTAATCGTTATGGTAAAAAAATTATGCGTAAACATTTTATGTTATTTCAAAGAAGTTATGGGAAAATAAAGTATGCCTAATGATTTATTCTGTTTGAACGTTATGCGAAACGAAAAGTAAGCCAAAAAACGTTATGCAGTTTTAAGTTATGCCTCTTAAATTTATGCAACCCAATACGGACCCGTGCCCTCTCCACCCAAGTACGTAGGACTGGCCGGACAGCCCTCACGAATCGAGGGACCTACCAATATAACGGCCCACTTCGGAAAGAGATCGTCGCGAGCCAACTGTCTCCAGCGGTCGATCTCGTCCGGAAGCGGCCGTCCAGAACTACCAATAGTACCTGTTTATAGGTCAATAAGAAAACTACCGTCACATATAAACAATATTATAATAATGAAACTTAAGATCGAGGTGATTTTCATAAATAGATAATGAGAATCAAAATTTTTCGTCATACTATTTCTCCATGTTTAGACTTCATGTGACCCCTCCGGCTGCACTTTTGTACAAACGATTGCCCACATACCTCACATTTAAATCTTCGAATGTCATTATGTATTTTCATGTGCTCTTTCAAAGTCTTTGCTCTGCTAAAGCTCTTTGAACAAACTGAGCATTTAAAATTCTTCTGTCCTATATGATTCACCATATGATCCTTCATTTCAGAAGCAGAAAAGAAACTCATGATGCATTCAGAGCAGACGATTCGTCTCTCCATCAAATGATCTCTCTTAACGTGAACTGTTAAAGCCCTTCTGGTTTTATATACCTTATCACATGCATGACATTTTAATGCCAGTAATATCAATCCATGCATTGCTACTAAATGTGCCTCTTTCAATCTATATTCATTAAAGCTTTCATTGCAATACCCACACCTGTGTAAATTTAGCATTGGCGTGTGCTTGAGTCTTTCGTGCGAATTCTTTTTAGCTTTCGTATCAAATACTTGTAGACAATAATCACATTTAAAGGAACCAGTATTGTGTGTCAACAAATGGTATCGGAAACTGCGGATTGAAGTATAGCCCGCGTCACAATACTGACAAATATAGTTCCTGTAGTGTATATTCATATGTTCAACTAGCAGCTTAAATTTTCTAAACGTGCTCGTGCATATACAGCATTGTAGCGAATCAGTGTCGAACTTTAAAGGTGTAATGTGATTCTTCATGTCACTGTAAAACGTTTTCTGATGATCTAACTTTAAATGATTCATCAGTAGTTCTAAACCAACAAACTTTTGCAAACAAATTTTGCATTGGAGTGACGTAATATCGAGTCTTATCACTAACGAGTCTAAGCCTAATTTGATGAAAAATGCTTTTCGGATATCTCGATAGGTTTCTAAAGTGTGACTTTTTAAATCTGCCTGATTTACAAAATGATCTTCGCAATAGCAGCACATGTAGCCCAAGTCTCCGTAGCGTCTAATAGGTGTAGCGTTAGACCACAGCATCACCTCCTTTATATTTATTCTATGTTTATGTATATCATCTTTGTGTACTAGTGTGGGTAGATTTCCCTTGAGTTTCAGACCGTTTCTCGGTTTCGAATCATCTTGTTGGTTTTCTTTTTTAGCAATTTTTTTGGTTTCCGCAGTGGGACCTATAAATAAAAGTATAAAGAAGGTAGCACGTCGTAAAGTCGTAATTACGTGATTTTTTTATTAGTAGTATTTGATACAAAGCTTTCTCAGAATGAGGATAGTAAATGCTAAAAGTGCCTGTTACACACTAGAGGTGTATCATATTATAAAGTTTGAAAAATTAAGATCAAAAAAGGGTCAATATATTACTGTGAAATACAGCTAAAATTGGAGCGTAGCTCAAGTACATTACATTAGATTTTATTTCACTTCAATACATGCAGTATTTTCCGAAGTTATAATGACGAGAACTTTTAGACCTTTTTTGAATTTCCGAGATTAGGCGCGCCCATTATGACGTTACAGTCTCGCATAGACGCGGCGCGGCGTTCGGGTGCTAATGAAAGCGCGACTGTCGAATGAGCAGGATTGCGACGTATACGTTCACTCGCGTTATACGCAATAGGGTCGTAAATATTTCAGCCATTTTTTGAAATATAATAATGTAAAAACACCGTTTCTCGTATTTTTTTTGTAGATTTATTTTGCATTTAAAGTAAAAAAAAAATTTCGTACCCATTATTTAATAAATATGTTCTCATATAATAAATGTAACATGTATATTATAAATGTAAAGATGCATTATTATAAAATAAAGTATTATTAAAATAATTAAAATATAAAAAGTCCATTACTTACCAGAAATTGATCTTTATGAATAACACTATCGAATGGTGTAATAATACAGCCTGTGTTTTTTTTTTCAAAACCATTGGGATCGATTTCTGGCTAGGATTATTGATTTTTTTAAAATCCAAAATGCAGTTTTTATTTTCTACAAAATCGGGCACGCGACTCCTTTAAGCATTTTTCGATATTTCTTATAGTTTAGGATTTGGCCTTGAAGGCCCACTTGAAAAATTCACCTGTATAGTTCTCCAAATGAGGCCCTGCACCTGTTCGAAGCTCTTGGCAACATTCAATTACTAAGGGCCAATACCGCAGCCTGTAAGACTCTCAAGCATACGAATAAAAAAAAATATAAAAATGTCTTTATTTTGCATAGACCATTTTAACGGCGCTTACAAAATGCCATACACTAGAACTAAATTAATAATAAAATAAATTCCATTCACCATACAACGGAAATACCCTTTTTTCGTAAATAACAGCATTGCTTCAAGTACATTATCTTTGTTACACCAAAACACAGTTGGTGCCATTAATAAAATTCCAGATCTTGAATTGGCCTTATATGATATACAGAATTCTAATACAAACATCGATGTTGTTTGTCTGACTGAGCATTTTATACGCAAAGACCAAGAAAACTATATGCAACTAAACGGATTTAAGCTAGCCGCTATTAATTCACGGAAAAAACGTAAAAATAAAAAATGTCGCGGTGGCACTTGTATTCTGGTTAAATATAAATTTGAATGTATTGAATTAACCAAAATAAAAAACATGTGTATAGAAAAGGAATTCGAGGTTTGTGGTACTGAGATAAAAAAACATATAATAATAATATTTTGCTTGTATAGGACTCCAAATTCAATTGTAAATGTTTTCTTAGAGAATCTTAATAAAATGTTAGGACAATATGAGCACACGAAAAGAAAAATTATATTAGCCGGAGATTTCAATATGAATATATTAGATAAAGATAAAACTACCTCAAACTTTTGATGAAATTTTATTTAGGCATGGATTACAGTGTCACATGCATGTACCTACAAGGCTCCACAGATGCATTGACAATATAATTAGCAATATAACACACGCAATAAGTAAAACTCCCAATTTTTGTCTATCCGACCACAACACTGCCCAAGTTTTGGAGTTTGAATGTGGTAGCAAGGTAAAAATATAGTGGGATACTATTATGAAACTAAAACTGATTACAAAATAAAATAAAAAATAAAAATATCTTTATTTTGAATAGACCATTTTAACGGCGCTTACAAAATGTCATACACTTTTTAAAATATTTAAAGCGACCACCGGTTCGGAACGCGGCCCAACTGAGAAGAACCGGCAAGAAACTTAGGAAGGCTTTTTTTTTTGATGGCCTATTTACAATTTAATATTATTTCACTTTGCCAGCAGATCATTTCCAGGCGTCCCTGTCCTGCAAATAGTCTGTAACGGAGTAAAAACCTTTTTCACAAAGCTTGTTTTTAATAATGTTTTTAAATTTATTTAAAGGTAAATTTCTCAGGTCAGTTACCCTGGAAAGAATCGCCAATCTTATGTAGTCGACTGTGGTGGACTGAAAGATTATTTTTATTTCTAGTGTTTATATTATGTTTATCACAGAGTTTAGAAAACGGTGATAGATTTTTCTGGACATACATAAGATTGGCAAAAATGTATTGTGATGGTACGGTTAGAATATTTACTTCTTTGAATTTTTCTCGGAGAGAAACTCTGGGGCCCAAATTATAAATAGCGCGTACAGCCCGCTTTTGTAGAACAAAAATAATATTTAAATCTGCAGCACTCCCCCAAAGGAGAATACCGTAAGACATAATACTATGAAAATAGCTGAAGTAAACCATTCTACATACAGTAGGGTAAACATAAATAAATATTTGGAATGTATCAGTGGTCTTTTTCAGAAGTTTATGAAATATCTGAGGTTAACCATTATATTATATTTATTGATTTTAGTGCCTCCTATATGTAATAATATGCCTCTGCCACCCCTTCGGGGATAAGGCGTGGTGGATATTTATTTATTTGTATTTTTCTATATGTAATATATGTTTCATATCATTAAATATATATATATGTATTTAATTATGTGTATAAATATTGGTAACCTAAAGAATAATAAAAATTAGCATACATTCATTTGCATATTTTTTTTTTACTTAATTATGTAATTATCCTTATAATTATATAATACTAGCTGTCCCGCCCGGCTTCGCCCGTGACTTACTTCGAACCCCGTGGCACCCATTTAATCCCGTCGTTTACTAATTTCACAATAATGTATGAACATTTTCCAAATTACTGGATTACCTACTCCTCCCTCTCAAATACCTACCTACGATCGCACTGCCCAGTCGAATTTGGTTACACGAAATTAATTTCTTTGGATATTTTTTTTTGTTTTGACATATCTCCAAAGATATTCATTTAATTTGAAAGGTGTAAAGGGCCAAAATAATCTTCATAAAATGCTGAAGCCAACTAACATATTAAAAATGATAAGGACTAATATAATAATATATTTGTGTAAATAGCCTTCAAACTACTGCTTTATAATTGCTGTTTTTTTTTTAAGTATATTAATGGATATAGTATGTTATCCTTAAGATATAGACATATACCGTCGCGGACTTTTTTGTAGACCTATATTAGATACACAATTCCACAATACATTATTTTGTTATATCTCAAAGGGTTTAGGCAGCGTTTTCATTAAAAGCTCCCAGACGGCTCATTTTTTCCTTCGCCCCCATCATATATCATTATAATTAAGTTAATGTATGCAAAAACTTAACAAATTATACATAAAACCTTCTATGAGAATCACTCCAACTATTAAAAAAAACTGCATCGAAATTCATTGCGTAGTTTTAAAGATCTAAGCATACACAGGGACAGACAGCGAAAAACGACTTTGTTTTATATGTAGTGATAATTATAAGAAACATGGATATAAGTATGATGTCAATTACATAATAATACATTTATAGTTATGTAATTGATATTATCATAGCTATAAATAATTTCTATTTGTGTATATAACAAGAAAGATTTACTTTGATCAATTAATAAATCAGTCAATTGATGACTTAAAATAAACATCATACTGTATTGATAACGTGTTTGTCGCATCTTATTGTTCGCAAAACCTGTTTGCGGCCGGTAGGGTGGCGAAGACTTTGTTGTTTAGTATCAGTAATCTACCTGTTTGTAGTTGTGAATCTAATATTTTATAGTATCTATATTTTTTTGTTTGTGAGTAGGTTCCTAGAATGGTTAGTACATACCCAAACATTCTGGGAACCTAGTTACAAGTTTGAGAATGTACCTACCTAATAAATATGTCGATGAACATTGATGCACGGAAAAACTCGCAAGAGTTTATGTGGCATCATATCTCTGAATTATTGTATTTTTAAGTTGTATATAAATAAATTAAAATAAAATTAAACGGTGTTTTTGATAAGTTATGTTTTCCTACAGTCAGAGTAAAAAAGAAATACAAAACTTCTAAATTAAAGTGGATAACCAAGGGTCTTGGAGTTAGTTGTAGGAATAAAAGGACGTTGCGGTTTAAATATTATAATAATAAAACTCTCGAAAATAAATTGGCATTTAAAAAATATTCCTAATGTTGCGCAAGTGTATAAATAGCCTGCAATCAAACAATAATCAAAAGCATATTGCCTGTTCTAATAACAAATGTAAAGCAACTTGGGAAATAGTACGGCGCAACATGGGCAATGAACCAAAACGAAATTATAGTGACAAACTTACTGACAAAAACATTGATAAAACGTCTGGACGTGAGATAGCAAATATATTTAATGATTTATTTATTGACATTTTTGACAGTAATAAAAATCTTAATATTGACCATAGAGTTGCCAATAAAAATTACATAAATTACAATAATCATAGCATGTTTCTGGAACCTACGAACCCAATAGAAATACTTAGTTACTTCACTTAAAAATACCCCATCCCCAGGCTTTGACAATCTAACAACGGATATTATTAAGCGTACATCTGTATTGAATGCCGAGCCTTTGTCTCATATTATAAATCTATCATTAGAGCAAGGCTGCTTTCCTAATAGTTTAAAACTGTCTGTAATAAAACCATTGTTTAAAAGGGGTTCTAGAACAGATAAAAATAATTATAGGCCGATAGCATTAGTTCCTATCATTTCTAAGATTTTCGAAAAGGTTATTTATAGACGAATCCTACATCCTACGAAATTCTTTTCGGATGAAAAAAATTTTACCGTAGAAGAGAGCTACAACAAACAAAATGATAAGGTGTACGCACACAGTAGTGAAGAAGCGAGCAACCGCATTCCGCGTGTCCAACGAAATCATTTTCCACCCTCGCTCATGGTATGGTTGGGAGTTTCTTATTGGGGCTTAACAAAATATACCTCATTTTGTGAGAAAGGTGTAAAAACGAATGCAAAAATGCGAAAAAGTGTATCAAAATACAGTCCTGACGAACCTTGTGGAACCTGTTTCTCATACCATGTTCAATAACAGGCACTGGGTATTCTAACAAGATTCGGCGCCAGCTCATAGAGCGAAGAGCACACAAGACTGGCTGGCGGCGCGTGAAATCGACTTCATCCGGCACGAAGACTGGCCCTCCTCCAGCCCAGATTTGAGTCCGTTAGATTACAAGATATGGCAACACTTGGAAGAAAAGGCGTGCTCAAAGCCTCATCCCAATTTGGAGTCACTCAACACATCCTTGATTAAGGCAGCCGCCGATATTGACATGGACCTCGTTCGTGCTGCGATAGACGACTGGCCGCGCAGATTGAAGGCCTGTATTCAAAATCACGGAGGTCATTTTGAATAAACTTTATTGTCATAAGAATCTATGTTTTGTTACATTCATTTTGGTATATAAATGGTTATATAATGAATAAACTTGTTTCAATTATTTTATATTAAACACGTGACAGAATTTATGACCTGACTAGGTATTAGCCAAAGAACAATTCGGATTTAGAAAAGGCAAATCAACTCAACTTGCCACTTTTCATCTTGTTAAACTTATTATAAGCAATATTAATAAGAAATGACTTTTGAATGTAATTTTCTTGGATTTAAGTAAGGCATTTGATTACGTGAATCATAATAGACTTATTGATAAGTTGGAAAGGTATGGTATAAGAGGAGTAACACTTAAATGGTTCCGATCTTATTTAGGTAATAGAAGATAAATAACTCGCATGACCAAGTTTAATGATAATACGAACTATATAGAAAGTACTGATTCTGAGATTAAATATTTTTATTGCGTCCCTTGCTCTTTCTTATTTACATAAACGACCTTCCTCAAGACATACATGGCCACGATTGCGTTTTATTTGCGGACGATACTACAGTGGTTATGAATTGGGAAAACGATGACGCCTATGAGATAGAAATCAACAAAACACTATCTAATATCATACAATGGTTAGAAATTAATGCTTTAAAAATAAATATAGAAAAAACAAAAATTATCCAATTTCGGTTAGTTAAAACCAAATTCAATAACCTTTATATAAACTTCAACAACAAACAGATAGAAAATGTTCATTGTAGTAAATTCGTAGGTATCATGATTGATGATCACCTTACATGGAAAGATCACGTCGATAGTGTTTACAACAAAATAATTAAATTTGTCTTCGCATTAAAGAAAATTAGATTAGTAGCTTCTAGCAAACGGCTCTAATGGTGTACCATGCATATGTGTGCTTTGGTATATTAGTAGCGAGCCCCAGGCTACTCATCTAATGTGATGCGAGTATTCTTGGCTCAAAAGCAATGTATTCGTGCTTTATTTCATATGGAATGGAATGAGTCGTGTAAACCTGTCTTTAAATCTCAAAATTTATTAACTGTACCGTGTGTACGAATTGGCAAAGTTCGTCAAATATAATATTAGTTTGTTCAAAAAAAAAGACAAACAAAACAAACGAAAAGTGACTCATATGGACTTGGAATTTCCGGTGCCTCGACTTGAAATGTTTAGAGTAAGCTGTGTTTACATGGCACCGCTAATCTATAATGCTTTACCTAAATTCATAACAGATCAGCCGTTCCATAAATTCTGTATCGCTTTGCAAAATTGGTTAGTTCAAGAAAGTTTCTATAGTGTAAACGAATTTTTACAAAAATATTCGCGTTCGTATCATTTCAGGAATGCATTGGGACTTGAAATATAAATTGACTAGGTTTTAATTGTTTCTTTTATTTTTAATTTTTTTAATCTTGTTACATAAGTTTTAAATTGAGATGGACTATTCTATATTTTTTTTATCAATCAATTCTGTCAATCTATTTTTATTAGTTGTTTAAGTTTATATCAATGATTAATTGTTAAGCACCTTCGTTTAACCTTGACATAGTGAATTAATTCTTATAATGATATTTTTTTAGCATGTGTTACGCTTTTATAAATTAAAAAATATTTGTTAAATATTGAGCCAGTTATAGACTAAATAAGTTAATAGATATAAGTTAAACATTTGCATGCTATGGAGATATGGCAAAATGTGTAAGCCCCAGATAACTCATTAACATCTATGTTCCACCACATTTTATGCAAATAAAAATATTATTATTATTATTATTATAAAGATAAATTTAATATATTAAAAGTGACCACCGGTTCGGAACGCGGTCCACCTGAGAAGAACCAGCAAGAAACTTAAGAAGGCTTTTTTTTTGATGGCCTATTATTAATATAATATTAATTGTATTCATATTATTTCACGAAGCCAGCTGATCATTTTCAAGCGTCCCTGTCCTGTAAATAGTCTTTAACCGTGTAATAGCCTTTCACAAAGCTTTTTTCTTAAATTAACCGTTTTAATTTATTGAATGGCAAATCTTTAAGGTCACGGGTAAGCTTGTTATAAAAGCGTATACAGTTGCCATGGAAAGAATAGCTAATCTTATGTAGTCGACTTTGGTGGACTGATAGATTTTCTTATATCTAGTGTTTATATTATGTTTATACTGTGATAGATTTTTCTGAACATACATAAGATTGGCAAAAATGTATTGTGATGTTACGGTTAGAATATTTATTTCTTTTGATTTTTCTTGGGGAGGACTCTGGGGCATAAATTGATGGATCATGGATCCTACAGAACGTGTACCATTAATATCGACTCTCTGTATTCTATTGTTCAAATATGAAGACAGAACGTCGATATTCCCCTTCACGCTTCTACGGGCGAACATAGGAAAAAATAAAGCAGCGCACGCCGTCTGGGATATTAAAACTGTATTACAACCAAACACTTAAGCTTACAATTAAAGCTGCGCGCAAATTTGTGGCAGAATTTTATGAAGCCTTTTTGAAAAGTTGGTTTAGAAATTGTACTGGCACATAAATAATTTTATTGATAGAAGCTAACAAGACTGGATTAATTTTACTTTAGATTATAGTAGTTTATGATACTGTTGCATAATAAGGGTTCTTATAACATGAGTTTTTTTATAGTATCACACGAGTGTTATAAGACCAAGTTATGTACAGTGTCATACACTACTTTATCTACTCTCATACTATAATACGTAAAACAATATTGCAAATAAAATGATGAATATAACAACAAATTTATTTTTTAAATGTCTAATGTTGGCACCATGGTGCAAACCACTGCGTCGCGGACTCGTTCATTGAAACCAATGAATGAAACTTTTTTTTTAAGTAGAGATTCTACCTCCTTGGTCCAGCTGGAGGTTGTATAGGTGTATCGTTATGATTAAATATAGACCTGTATCGTAATTAAACTTTTTTTTATAATTTTTGGCCTGTACGTAATGTTTGTCGTAAGAAATTTGTTATCAGTTTTATAATCTTTGTATTATAGTATCAGAGTAGATAAAATAATATTGAAAAAAAAGGAATCTATTCACACAATTTCTTTATGCTTAGTCCGCATATGGCCCCTCCAGCTACATTTCTGTACAAAGGATCGGCCACAGTGCTCGCATTTAAACCTATCGGTTTTATGTATGCGCATATGCGTATTCAGTGTCTTTTTACGCCCGTAAGACTTGAGACAAATACTACATTGATACTCTCTAGAACCAGTGTGCTTTACCATATGATTATTTAGACCAGTTGATGAAAAGAACTTCATATCACACTGAGAGCACTTGTGCGGCCGTTCCATTAAATGGTCCCTTCTAACGTGAACACTGAGCAATTTTCTGCTGCTAAATGTCTTGTCACATGCTTTACACTTAGAAGATGACGACTTAATCCCGTGAACCGATTCCAAATGAGCTTCTCTTTTAGAATAATCCTTGAATATTTCTGTACAATAAGCACATTTATTCACCATATATGAATGTGTGTGAACAGTTCTCTCGTGAAGTCTTTTTTTCACCTGGGTACTGTATACTTTGGAACAATGATCGCAAGCGAATTCGCCAGCTCTGTGGTTCTCGGAGTGCTGCGTTAAAGCATTACGGTTTACGAATCCAGAATCACAAACGGTGCAGATGAAATTTCTGTAGTGGCTATGCATATGTGTAACTAATCTTCTGAATTTATCAAAGGAGTTAGAACAGATTGAACACCTAAGTATATTGTCGTTGAATTTGAATGGTAAGATATGGTTTTTAATGTTCGTGAATATGCATTTGTCGTGTAAGTTTTTTAAATGTAATAGAAAATTTTCTAATGTGTCCATTTCTTCTTTACACAGTTTGCAAGACAGCGCTGTTATGTCTAGTTTAATAACATATTCAGACATATTCATGTTTTTTATAAAATTTGCTTCAGATAAGTCGTTACCGTGATTTTCAATAGTGTGTCTTTTTAAATCTCCAGGATTTGTGTACTGGTCGTTACAGAAACAACATGTATACCCAATTCCACCAAAACGTCGTACCGGTGTAGCGTTAGAGTTCAGGAGTATTTCTTTTATATTCGCCCGATGTTTGACTAATTCAGTACGTGGAGTTATTTTATTTAAAACACACTCCGTGATGTCTTCTTCGTTGTTTTTGCTTGTCTCATTCTGTTTTGGTATAACACTTTTTTGTTGACTACCTATAAAGAAAAGGATTAATTTATTTTCAATCATTTTAGTTATAAGTCGGACTACACCAAGTGAGAGATTTCAACATATTATAACATTAAAACCAGCTGAATCTGGGAACGGCCTACTGCGTAATAAAAAAACTAAGAAGAACACTCTGGATTAAACTGATTAATTATTATCTGTGCTAAAATACTATATTTGTTGACCCGTTTTCGAGATACGCCGCCAATCCCGTACCGTACATACTCATGGACAGAAGTATAACGTCCTTAAAAAGTGAGATATTTAGCTTTCAGTGTTGGAGTCAACATTTGCTTGACGCAAGGCAATTGAAACCCAGACTCAAAGACAGGATAATCTCGACTTTGCAATGAACTACAAGTACACCCACCGTGTACTATCGTTTATAACAACTGCAGTTAAGAAGTTCATCTGCCACACAAACACACAAACCATACTAATACCAGCGTTGAAGAGATCAGCGTATTCGAAATCAGTCGAGACGTCATAAAAAAAGACAACACTACGAGCACAGTATTTATTGATAACGTTGACTTAAGTGACATACACGAATTTGATATCATTTACAAAATCAAGATACGATCTTTCCGTGTCTATTCTTCATATGCAATTTCCAGCTACATTTCTGTACAAACGCTTGTCCGCAGTGCTCACAAGCAAAGCGCCTATCATCATAATGAATTCTCATATGCTGTGTCAATGTCGTCTTCCTTCCATAACATTTCAGACATATTTCGCACTGAAATTGTTTAACTCCAGAATGTTTGACCATGTGTCGAGTAAGATCATGCATTCGATAAAATTTCATTTCACACAGCGGACAGTTGTGTAATCTTTCTAGTAAATGATCCTTTTTGATATGGCTCCTTAGTGATTTCGGAGTAGAAAATACTTTATCACAAGCATTACATTTAAATTCATCATTATGAACGCCATGTTCTTCGGCTAAATGCCGTTCTTTCATGTAGTGCGCTGAAAATTCTTCTTTACAATATCCGCATCTATGTATCACAGATCCATGTTTATGTGTGAATCTTACGTGCGTATTTATCTTTGTAATCGTATCAAAGATTTTCGGGCAGAAAGAACAAGGAAAATTGCCTTTAACATGTGTACGAGCATGGCTAGATAAACCACCTTCGTAGATGAACCCAGCATCGCATACTTTGCAAATATAGTTCCTGTAATGTTTGTGCATATGCTCTTGCAAGATTTTGAACCTTTCAAACGTATTAGGGCATAAACAGCAAGTTAACTGCTCTGTATCGAACTTATAAGGGACGATGTGGTTTTTTATATCTCTATATATAAATTTATTATGACGCTCTTCAAGATGCATCATCAAATCTTCTAACGAATCTATTTCGGAATCGCAGAGTGTGCAAATTAATCCTGTAATGTCTAGTCTGATTATGTATCTAAAAAGACTTTTTCTGTCTCTCTGCCTGCCAGATATTTTAAAATCAGTTTGACCTTCGTGTTCTTCTAAAGTATGACTTTTTAGGTCTTCAGCTTCTGGAAACTGTTCGAGACAAAAACTGCACATATAGCCGATACCTCCCTGTTTTAATATCGTCGTCGCGTTCGAGTTCATTAAAATTTCTTTCAAATTGTGCAAGTGTTTTCCGAAATCTATCTTGCTTGTCTTTTTGACTATATGTGGTTCATCACAATCTTTTCTTCCACCGGTGTTCAATCTCCCACTGATACCTATAAAAAAATAGATAAGTTCAGACTGGTCGCCATTTTTCCGTCATTAAAAAGTTGCTTGAACATGTGAGCTAAATAAATAAAGATTATTTTGATTTTGTTTCTTTTCTTATTTGCTTTAGCAAGTAGTAATCTAAGCTTATATTATTTATTTATAATATGTGCACTTCTACATTACATAGTACTTTTAGTCGTAACCTTTATTTTTCAGTAAGTAATGTTTTGTATTTCAGATCAATTTAAACGATATCTCTTGAGTCTGCGTTTATTTCCCACTAGATGACCCCCACAGCTTCGCTCGTGGAATATTTCGACCTCCCGTCGCACCTATTTAATCCCGTCCCTTATAAATTCTACAATGATGCATAAAAATTTGCCCGATTAGTCGTCATTTATGACTACTGCTCTGCTCCCTAGAGTAGTAGCGTAATGATATATAGCCAATAGCCGTCCTCGATAAATGGGCTATCGAGCACAAAAAGAATTTTTCAAATCCGACCAGTAGGTCCTGAGATTAGCGCGTTCAACCAAACAAACAAACAAACTCTTCAGCTTTATAATATTAGTATAGATAAGTGTTTCTATTTCGACGATTCTTAACAGAACAATTATTAGGTGAGTATTCGAACTATCTTCACGCTATATCCCAGACGGGTAAGTCAGAGTTGTAGGCTAGTAGTCCGTTTTAAATTAAAGCAAAACTATGTGATCTTTGTCATGAATTCCCAATCCCTAGGTCAAGGGGAGTTAGAAAATCCGAGAAAAAAATAGTGTATTAAATGTATTGTATTGTAATATTTTTACAGGTGTTCCACAGGGATCGATATTAGGGCCTATTTTCTTTTTATTACTTGATAATGATTTGCTGTATTTTATTGATAATCATGTTCATAAACACACGCAGTGATTTGCTGATGGGACATATGAAATTGTATCGGTAGAGTAGGTAAAGTATTTGTCTTTCCTTAGCCAGCACGTCAATTAACCAAATCAGCTGAATAACTGGTTTACTGTAAATGGATTATTTGGCCGACAGAATAAGTAACGAAGTGATACGCAATATGGCAGGTTTGAAGTGTCAGCGTTAAGCTGAATAAGGGCATGCTCCGTTGGTTTAGACACGTCCTATGAATGAGTGAGGAACGATTGACGAAGAATATATATTGTGCGAAAGTAGAGGATAAGAGTCAGGGTAGACCGAGGCTTACATATGATTTGTATGATTCTCTGATACGCAGACGTGCATGTATGAAGCGATTGATGTTTCTACAGAAGACGAAAGCAGTGTGCATGTCTCGCGAAGCCCGGGGATCTGCCCTCTGACTACTCCGTCAGGTATAGTTAGTTTAGGATTATTTGTGAATTCCAATAAGACAAACATGTTATTCCAGTCCACGGTTCGAGCAGGGGATCAGATATTACAACATTATAACACACTTTGGTTGAGGTTATTAGAGAGGTCACAACGAGTATTTGTTTTTCATTGTTCAGATTTTTATCGTATTATAAAGACTATATGCCAGTATTTGCAAAGTATAATGAAGTTATAACGAATGGGATGGCCATGGGAGCCACATTTGTGAAGGCAATTCAAAGACTTACACAGTCAGATTATTTTATTTATTAATTAATTTAACATTTATGTACTTACATATAGAGCTTAGACAATGACATTACACGTATTAAGAGTATAAGAGAACAACATCAAATCAAACGTCAGTTTTAACAAATAAATAAAATAATAACTTTTTTTTGACTGGTAGAAAATGCCTAAAGCATTAAGTCCGCCTTGTACTCTGTACTATAGTTTGAAATAAATAAAAAAGAACTGCTCTTGCACATAGTCGCTCAAAGTTTTCATTTTGCGGTAACTCCAATGATTTAATTTGAAATAATGGTAGTATCGAGGGCAATGTGCATGATATCACTGTGGTGCCAGACAAGCATACTATGCACGTTTGCAACACCAGAGGAGCTGCATTTGCACAGCAGACCGTTCAAAAACCTTCTAAGACCAGTTTTGAAGAACCCCATACTATAGACGCTCGTGACAACTCAAGCAGGAAGTTCGTTCCACAATATCAGCGAACGACGAAGAAAGGACGTTACCGTATGTGAAATTGTTCTTTTAAGAGACTCAATGGTGCTAATTCTGTTGTCGAGACCACAAAACTAAGATTTACCTAAAATTTTCAAATTTTTATTAAGAGATTGCCAAATGCTTTTCTGTTATTAAGTCGAACTAAAGTTGGTGATATCATAAATAGCACTTAATTTGTATCTGATACCACTAAAATTCATTTTATGTGATAAAATTGAACAAGACGTGAAAAATGTACGTAGACAGTCAAATGTAAATACATGCCGATTAATTTGGTGACTGAACTGCCTATGTACAATTTTCACGTTACAACGTTTTACACGTTTTCACATTTCAAACGGTTACTAAAATTAATAAACGTCATACTAAATTTTTTTATGAAAATGAAAGGTCTATTTTTTTAATTAAATTAAATTTGTATCTGACATCACTAAAATTCATTTTTAGTGATAAAATTGATCAAAAAGTGAAAAATGTACACAACAGTTCAATTACTAAGTTAGTCGGCATCCGATAATTCTATTTCGTATACGATCCTAGAGATTTGATTCCCATAGTTAAAATATTATTTTAACAAAAGTATTGATCGCATAATTTACAATCATTTTTTTTTTACAATAATATTAATTTTTATTGATGGCATTTGGTGGAACTGGCTACACATCTTGAATGATAACACTCGTCACTTAATAAATGAAATACGAATAAATTGTATAATGATGTTGAAACTGTGTCAAAATCTCTAGCATTGTTTAGAGGTATTCGGGGTCAGTAAAATAGAAAAGGTTCATTTTATACGAAAGATTTTAAGATAACTTTGTCATTGTATTGATTCTAGATAATTGAAATCACGAGCTCTCCATGTTTATTCTTCATATGTGATTTCCAGCTACACTTTTGTACAAACGCTTGTCCACAGTACTCACAAGCAAAACGTCTATCATCATAATGAATTCTCATATGCTGTGTCAATGTCGTCTTCCTTCCATAAAACTTCTGGCATACATCACACTGAAACTGTTTAATTCCAGTGTGTTTCAGCATGTGTTGGGCAAGATCGTACATTCGATAAAATTTCATTTCACACAGCGTACAATTATGAAATCTTTCTAATAAATGATACTTCTTTATATGTCCCTTTAACCTTCTAGCGTTAGGAAATGTATTCTCACAAGCGTTACATTTAAATTGATCATTACTAACGCCGTGTACTTTGGCTAAATGGTGTTCTTTCAAATAATGTGCTTCAAATTCTTCGTTACAATATCCGCATCGATGTACAACAGTTCCTTGTTTATGCGTGAATCTTAAATGAGACTTTTTCTTTGAATACGTATCAAAAACCTTTGAGCAGAGAGAGCAAGGAAAGATACCTTTAACATGTGTACGAGCATGGCTAGATAAACCACCTTCGTAGATGAACCCATCATCGCATACTTTGCAAATATAGTTCCTGTAATGTTTGTGCATATGCTCTTGCAAGATTTTGAACCTTTCAAACGTATTAGGGCATAAACAGCAAGTTAACTGCTCTGTATCGAACTTATAAGGGACGATGTGGTTTTTTATATCTCTATATATAAATTTATTATGACGCTCTTCAAGATGCATCATCAAATCTTCTAACGAATCTATTTCGGAATCGCAGAGTGTGCAAATTAATCCTGTAATGTCTAGTCTGATTATGTATCTAAAAAGACTTTTTCTGTCTATCTGCCTGCCGGATATTTTAAAATCAGTTTGACCTTCGTGTTCTTCTAAAGTATGACTTTTTAGTTCTCCGGGTTCTGGAAACTGTTCGAGACAAAAACTGCACATATAGCCGATACCTCCCTGTTTTAATATCGTCGTCGCGTTCGAATTCATTAAAATTTCTTTCAAATTGTGCAAGTGTTTACCAAAATCTATCTTGCTAGTTTTTTTAACTTTATGTGGTTCATCATATTCGTATCTCGTACTGACGTTCAATCTCCCACAGATACCTTTAAAAAAAATAAAGAAGTTCAGACGAGTCATGATTTTAGCTGGTTATTTCCGTGGCATTTGAAATGAGGGTATAACTAAAAAGTTGATGTGCATATTAGAAGTTGCTTCAATATTATACTATAAATAAGAGTGTGGTTAGGTTGAGTTCATTGGCAAGAATTCAAATGAATAGTATCATTACGTTACGATGACCGTAAAAATTAGTTACCTAACGATGTCAGGTGACCACTGACAAAATTTATACGGGTAACTTTTATCATGGGGGCAATGTTTTAAGCATGTCAGCTTTAACAATCAACGTAAGAAATAAAATAACTTTAAGTAATGGTCTAGTCGCAACTGTCGCAGGTAGAGAAAAAGAACTTCTTACTCATCAAAAGGACGTTCTGAAATAGAGTTCCCTTCAACACGAGGGAATGTCAATCGCTAGTGTAGGAAATATTAGCGTTAGCAATCATATTTAATTGCTAAGACTCCATTCGCATTAATTTAATGAACAGTACTTGCTAAAATTAATTATTGCTGAGACATCGATTACGTAACAATTGTCAATTCGTCACGAACCCACAATCTCCCTCCAATACATGACTAAGCGCATCGACGTTCGCGCCGCTACTGAGTGGCGAGTTGCGAATGCTAAATTAAATTGCCAAAACTCATAATTATAATTCACGACAAACTCATGCGTCGCTGCGATTGCTAAAATTCATTTTCACGTCTAATTCATGAATGGATCGTGTCATTGTGTGCGAAATACGGAGTATTTGAATGAAAAAGTGCATGGTTGATATTCAGCCCATTATTTTTACCTATTAAATGCTTGTGTTTGGGGTTATTTATTCCATTTTAGTATAATTTTTTTTGACAATCTGTAAAAGCGATTGAGTTGAGTAAGAAGTCGAAATTCGTACGTACTTTTTACGAGTTGTAGATACTTTGGATTTTTTTTGGTATTATTCTTTTATTGTGAATATATAAACCCTAAAATCGTGTGATTGTACTTTATTGTGGAATAATTAATGTAATACAAAATGTATTTGTTGGGTTCCGTCTCTCGAAAGGAAAACGACGGAACTAAAGTTATATTTTTTTTATTGAATGAAAACGTCTTTTAGAGCGGTACGCATATTTTTAGATGAGATAAATCTCTGGACCCGCGACACCGTTATGCATATGCATGTACATGCATATGCATAACGGTGCTATATGTACATATAGCAGACTAGATAAATATTTTGTCTTGATAGTTAATTGGTACCTAGATTAAATATCTTGCTACTAAATAATAGAATCATCATCATTATCATCTAACGTTAATCCCGGTCAACAGGTCTTATTAAATAATGTTGTGTAATCAATTAAAAATTTTTCGGTGTAGAATTTTTTTTTCATTATCATCATCACCATTAACGTCGATCCCGGTCAATTTTTGAAGAGAAATCCGCGAACGAGGTTAGATAAATAAATTATTAATAACTTTGCAGAGTGCAACCCTTAATTTTTTTTATTATGTCCGTCTGGACGTCAGTCCGTCTGTCTATCCATGTGTCATCATCGATTTTCTCAGGAACGGGAGGATCTAGCATGTTGATGTTTACTTCATTGATGTTCATATTATCATTTAGCATAGCATTAGAACGTCACAAGCTAAAAGATAAAAATTAGCACGCTATTGAAATTAATAAAAAATAGCATTAATTTCCATCACTATCGCTATTTGAATGTAGGTGGGCAGCGGTCATTAAAATCCTCCTTTACTGACTTCTTCTTCTGCGTATCAATGGCAATAAATTAAATGTGTGCAGCCCAGAACTCAGCGACATGGACGGCTCTTTTAGTGGCACCGATTAGATCTTCCACGGTGCAGGTGCTAGGACACAGTGAACACGAAAGTCGTGGTTCATTGTTTGTAGGGCTTGCCGACTGATGCCATAGAACTCCTACCTCGAGATCTCAATACTGAAATAATATGATTTATTTATTAAGACTACAACACTAACAAAGACTAGACAAGATCATGACATAATGCTAATTCACTATTTTTTTTAAATAATGTATTTAATCAAAAAAACATCAACATTATAAATTTTATAATTATGAAGGAGAATGCCAATCTCCTCTACAATGTTGGGCCCAAAAAATGATAGACGAGTACAGAATCAAAACTAGTGTCATATTAGTTAGGGAAAAATGAGATTCCAATTGCCAAAGTTTTAGTTTTATTGACAATGGCATTCTCAAGAAATATGACCCCGAACGTTAGAGTGAACCGACAAAACAGTGTTTTTGGTCCCCACATTTGTCACTGAATGAATGATGAATTAATGAAATATCTTTATTCATGTAGGTCACAAAGTAACACTTATGAACGTCAAGATTATTGCTTCTACATTTACATTTACTGCCAGATTCGCAAAGCAATAGGTAGAGCCTGAGGAAGAACCTGGCAATAAAACTCATGGTCACTCTTTTTTAACCGCCAGTAATTACATTAGTTTGATGATGACATGATGTTTGACCAATAATATAGTAATGAATTTATACAAAACAAAATCAATGTTATGTTTAAAATCATATCAAAATTAGAGTTATTCTAGTTGTCAGTTCTAAGGGCAGCCTACACTTTAAGAAGAATCTAGCAAGAAAGTCAATAGATGCTCTTTTAAAATGTAGGTGTGGCTTACAACATTAAAATTACACTTACATTGTTCCTTTGGATTTATGTGAGAACAGTCGCCTAAACTTAGTTTGCCTTAAATTTAAATAATATTATTTGTAATAATTGCTATTACAGCTATGAGCTGACCAGTCCCAACACACGGCACCCGTTCACGGGTATAACGTATATACATGGGCGTACCCAGGGGAGGGCAGAGGGGGGCAGCTGAAGGCTTCGGTTCGTGTACACTACTTTTGTCAATAAAAGTAAAAAAAAATAACTCGTAGATGTAGTATAGTATTATAGATTATGGTCGTATAAGATAGATGCGAAAGGAGCAGGACCTTGTATTGCGGCGTGAATTGGGAGAGGCCTATGTCCAGCAGTGGACTGCCATAGGCGGATTTTATTGATTTATGGTCGTCTACATTAAAATTTGTTAGCACTATATGTTATTCTGCCACGAATACATCATAAACCGTTGAGTCGAAGGCCCAGAAGTTACTTTCTAAATAGCATTTTTACGTGAGTAAATCCCAAAGGTATCTTAACTTTTAGTTATGATATAATATCCAAGGATATTCTGCCCGACTGTACGACGTTTAACGCCGGGCGCCCCGGGCAACTCGTCGGAAGGATGTATGTCCCAGATTTTGTGGCTGACTTGGCTACCACCGTGGCCTCGCCTGATGGTTTGGTGTTATCCCGCTTGCTAGGTTGTTGGGTATTATCCCGCTTGTTAAATCTCTTTTTAAGGCGTGCGTGAATTTCTCACGTCAAGGCGTCATCTTAAGCCTGTTTCTGTAAGGACAGCGGGGAGCCCGGCCACCGTTCTTTTAAAATAGCTAATCATTAAAGAAATTATACAAAACAATTTCCTATTTTAATTTATGCTAATAATAGAATAGGGGGATAAAATGTAGACTAAGTTTCTACTTATAACATTCACCTGTCAATGTAAGTTCCTTTAAAATTGGTCGGGCCGGTTCAGATGTTAGCCGAAACAATCAGACAGAAAAAATATAATAGATTTTTTTACTGTAAAGTATTTCAGATTTTAACCTAACTGTATAAATTAAAATGGGAAGTTTTAGGCTCATCAGTCACATATTTCACGCACGCGAAGCACGAAAACGCTCGTAAATGGAAACACCATGCACAAAGACAGCTTTATGCTCTTAGGAAAATCTGATTTACCCCCCCCCCCCCCCTGGCCAAGAACCTGGTTACGCCCATGCGTATATATCAGCCATCGCCCTACTCAACCGTATTATAGGGAATAAGGCGACCCGATACATACGCCACCACTGCCAGGACACTTAGGCGAGCATGACATACCCAAAAACTGCACAGCAACTATCATGTCAATTTCAAAATAATAAATAAGCCTACTTGGTGCTCCCACAATAACAAATTCAAATTACATATTTGTATATTAGTTATTACCGGAAATAAACGCAGCCAATTTAGAAGCCTTTAGTTGTCTAACGTTTCAAATTATTCACAATGTAGAAATGTAAAAATACAACATATACATATGCAGATTCAAGACAAGTACAAAATAACACAAGATTCATTCGAATCCTAAATAGCTCGAGCGAAGAGCAAGCAACTCATTTCCATTTATTTTTATCATGTAAATAATCATTAATTCTGTAATATAATCCTTTTCAAGAGGTGCGTCCTAATTTCCGCCTTATATTTATGTAACGGCAGGTTCATAATGTCTAAAGGAATTATATTATATAGGCGTACGCCAATTCCTGCAAAAGAGTCATGAACCTTTTGTAAACGATGATGCGTTTCAATTAATTTATGCTTATTTCTAGTGTTTATCGAATGTATGTCACTGTGTCTATCGTATAAATGTATGTTCTGTTTAACTAACATGATATTTGCAAATATATACTGTGATGCAACCGTTAAAATGCCAATTTCTTTAAATTTATCTCTAAGAGACACTCTAGCACTCAATTTATATACTGCACGTATAGCTCTCTTCTGGAGTGCAAAAATTACTTGTATATCAGCCCCACAGCAAAATGCCGTAAGACATGACACTGTGAAAATAACTAAAGTATACTAGCCTGGCAGTTTCTACATCAGTGAGCTGCCTGACTTTTCCCACGGCAAAGGTTGCCGAGCTGAGTTTACCTGCAAGACACGTTATTTGGGCGTTTCACTGCAATTTGCTATCTAAAGTGATCCCCAAAAATACAGTTAATTCTACAAGATTAAGGGTCACCGTTCAATGTTATATTTGTACCGCAATTCCTGACATTAGGCATTCTGAATCTGATACATTTTGTCTTCTTAGCGTTTAGTAGCAAATTATTGGTCGAAAACCAATCTACAACTTGGGCAAGTGAACTATTTACGCCGTTGAAGTCAGTAAGCGAAAGCCGTTGAAATAAGTAAGAACTGAAATCGTGGTTATCGTTATACAGAGTCGACGCAGTAGCGACCTGTCACGCCTTTATAGTCCATTGGAATTTTACATTTTTTAAGCCTTACATTGCGTCTTTTAGATTTTTATTTTTTTGATGTGTAGGGGGGTCAGTGTAAAGCTACAACCAAGTTTGTGGGGTCACCACCCTTGTCCCACGGCCGCCATCTTGAAAATAAGAGTTGAAATGGTTTTTACGATATATCTCTTAAACGATTTTATAGATAAAAAAAATTGTTATCATTTTTGTTGCAAATTTAATTCTCTACAACTTTGGTCCGTAACTTTTTGTCGTAGAAATATAAATAAAAAGTTATAAGCGAAAATGTTCAGAAATTCGAGAAAAAAAAAAATTTACACATCAAAAAAAATGGCGACCTCTAAAAAACGCAACCCCAATTGTAACTCTTCAATGGAATATTATGTTTATTGAGCATAACGTGTATATTTTAGTACAGTAGGGCCTTGGTGAGCGTTCTTAATAAAAATATTCATACGAGACGAAATGCGTTTATTATAGACTGACCTAATTATTACAAAGTAATGTCTGACATAATACAGACCACAGACCTCCGATACAGACTTACAAAACCATAGACAATTAGGCTTAGACAAACCCATAGATATTACAACATGCCCCTTTTTGAGACATTGACATAAACGATGACATAACGTTTACAAAGTGATTTGGTCATGACCACTTATGTGGGCGTGGCTTCGAATCCCACTTCTGACACCATGTATATTTTAGTACAGTAGGGCCTTGGTGAGCGTTCTTAATAAAAATATTCATACGAGACGAAATGCGTTTATTATAGACTGACCTAATTATTACAAAGTAATGTCTGACATAATACAGACCACAGACCTCCGATACAGACTTACAAAACCATAGACAATTAGGCTTAGACAAACCCATAGATATTACAACATAACGAACGTGGTTATTTACAGAGATCATAATATTTGACAATTTTGACATTTGAACTTAAAATTGTTTGATATAAACCACCGGGTGCCCTTTCGATCGCATAATTTTTTTCAGCATAATGTAGTTTGGCATAACAGTTTCAGCATAAAGTTTTCTTGCATAAATTATGATAAGCAGAGTGTTATAAACGCATAATGGTTTTATTGGCATAACATTAACTTACACTAATTTTTTATAATAATTTTAATCAGCATAAATGTAAAGGGTATAATTGTTATACGCCTAAAGATAATTTATCATAAAATACAAAACGCATAATGGAGATATGGTCCCAGTAAGAGGGGAAGACCCAAGAAGTGCAGTCTTGACGTCGTAAGGGATGACATGCGTGCCAATGGTCTCACTACAGGGGATGCCGAAGACCGTGCGAAGTGGAGGAGAAAATGTAGGAAAGCGGACCCCGGGAGTCGCGAGACGCAACTGGGACAGACGCTCGGATGATGATGATGATGATAATGGAGGTATGGATAACCGTTTAAATCATAAATGAATAATAATTTGACTAAGAATATTTAAGAAATGATAAGACACCATTGTCAATAATCATCTTACTCATAGCAAAGTTTTTAAGCTGTGACATATAAAACGATACTTTAAGTGTTTTTTTAGACTAGTCTTTAGCAAAGTCGTAAATAGGTATGACGACGAGCGAAGCGAGGAGTGTTAGGTCAATTGTGACCACAACGCCAGAATAGAATCGCTCTTTTTTATCTACCTACTTTCTTTTTGTATTTTATTTATATATTCTATTTCTATATGTCTGGCTTGTAATCTTTATGCGAGAGTGAGTGAGTTGCCAATAAATGTTATGATTAGTAATCGTTATTGTAAAAAAAAAATGCGTAAACATTTTATGCGGGTATATCATTATTATAAAAAAGTTATGGAAAAATAAAGTATGCCTAATGATTAATTCTGTTTGAACGTTATGCGAAACGAAGAGTATGCCACAAAACGTTTTGCAGTTTTAAGTTATGCCTCTAAAATTTATGCAACCCAATACGGACCCTAAACCACCCTGGACCTCACCTCTTTGTATAACAGTATAGTTTTATATGACCAAATTATTGATTTTATAGTATATATTTATTTATCTATCACGCCTAATCCCCAAAGGGGTGGCGCAGAGGCATACATTATGCCCACTTTACACCATAAGTATTTCTGTCCCTCGTAATAGGTGGTGAGCCCATTGCCGTGTTGAAATAGACAGACGAAGCTTGTGGCTACCTGGTGTTGAAATTTTCAAGCCGCCCATAAGGCCTTTAAACAGGCTTAACGACTGCCATTTTACTGGCAACCGCTTTACTGCCATTATAAAATGATAGGTTATAATAATAGGTTTTGTATTTCTAAACAAATATATCTTTGGGTTTTCGTATACTCCTCATCATTGGGTTCGATTCCCGGGTCGCAAAAATTTTTTGTGGTCCATAAATGTTGATATTGGAGTTTGGGTGTGGAAACTCCGAAATCAACATTTACAATACATACATTATTCTACATATTCCTATGTAGAATAATGTATGTATATCAGTTGTCAAGTTGTACAAGCATTATAGCTAATTTTGGGCTAGATGACGCTGTGTAAAGAGAGTTCCACAATTTACATTTATTTATATTTTATACGTACATCCATATTTATTAGTCACGAGTTCAAAATGTAAAAGAACTTTTTCTTTGCAGAAGAATGAGTAGGACGTATGATCTGCTTGAAATAAAAACTAAAATACGTGCTCTATAACATGGTTTTGGATAAACGGACAGATTAACATAACTATATGATACTATATTTTCATTCACGATATAGTATCGCCGTGTATCTTCTTCATATGTGATTTCCAGCTACATTTCTGTATAAACTTGTGTCCGCAACGATCACAGGCAAAGCGCTTATCGTTACAATGAATCCTCATGTGGTTTCGCAATGTGTACTTCCTTCCATAAAATTTCTTGCATTCATCACACTGATATTTTTTGTATCCAGTATGTTTGAGCATATGTTGTGTGAGTTCTCGCTTTCGGTAAAACTTCATTTCACAGATCGTACAATTGTGATTTCTTTCTAACAAATGATCCTTCTTCACGTGAACCCTTAACGATTTGGCGGTAGAAAAGGTTTTATTACAAGCTTTACATTTAAATTTATCATTATCAACGCCGTGTACTCTGGCTAAATGTCGTTCTTTCATATAATGTGCTTTGAATTCAGCTTTACAATGTCCGCATCGATATACCACGGTACCAGGATTATGTGTGTATTTTAAATGTGTATTCAACTTTGTAGCTGTATCAAATACTTTCGGGCAAGATGAACAAGAAAAAGTACCTTTGTCATGTGTACGGAGATGCCTACGTAAACCACCGTAGTAGATAAACCCAGCATCACATACTTCGCAAATATAGTTCCTGTAATGATTGCGCATATGTTCCTGCAAGATTTTAAATTTTTCAAACGTACTGGGACATAAGCAGCAAGTTAATTGTTCCGTTTCGAACTTATAAGGGATTATGTTGTTTTTTATATCATAATACATGACTTTATCATGATGCACTTCAAGATGCGCCATCAAATCCTCTAAAATATCTATATCGGAACCACAGAGTGTGCAACATAATCCCGTAATGTCGAGTTTGATTACGTAGCTAGTAAGACTTCTCCTGTTCTTTGGCCTGCCGGATAATTTAAAATCAGTTTGACTACTGTGTACTGCTAAAGTATGACGTTTTAAGTCTCCGGCTTCCGGAAACTGTTCGAGACAAAAACTGCACATATAACCGATGCCTCCCTGCTTTAAAATTGCAGTCGCGTTAGAATTTATTAAAATTTCTTTCAAATTGTGCAAGTGTTTTTCATAGTCTGTCTTGTTGATTTTTTTGAAGTTATGTGGATCGTCACAATCTTTTCTTGTACCGATGTTCGATCTCCCATGGACACCTATAAAAAGATAGATAAGTTCAGACTTGTCGTGGTTGCTTCTATACGTATGAGCAACCGAAGGAACTCGTAGAAATAAAAATTGGTAAGTAATTCGATTACATCTTATATGTCAGTAAAAAAAAAAGTATATGATCAACAAAATCAGCAGCTATATCACAACGTACGGATTCAAAAATAGGATGTCATACCATTTTTTTACAGAAAAAGGGAACTATATTCAAGCAAGGACGTTAATGATACAACTACATTCGATTTTCGATCTCTCCGTGTCTCTTCATATGGGATTTCCAGCTAAATTTCTGTACAAACGCTTGTCCACAGTGCTCACAAGCATATCATAATAATGAACTCATATGATGTCTCAATGTCGTCTTCCTTGCATACAGTTGTGATATCTCTCCAATAAATAATCATTCTTCACGTGTATTTTTCAATTTATGGGGGTAGACAACGATTTATCACAAAGGCGTTACATTTAAAATCATTATTCCGAACATCATACACTTTTGCAAAATGCTGTTCTCTCTCTGAATCCTTCATTACAATATCCGCATCGATTAAACACATTCCGATCTGAGTGTTCGTACCTTACACGTATTCTTTTCTTTGCAACGGTTTCAAACACTTTTAGGCAGTAAGTGCAAATGTTCCTTACGCATGTATGCCTGCGTGATTAAATAAATTAGCCTGAGTTATAAATCCAGCATCACATACTTTGCAAATATAATTCCTGTAATGCATGTGCATATGTTATGGATGTGGATGGGTGACCACTTTGTGGCATTTACATTTGCCAGCGTTTCCGTGCTTCGGAAGGCACGTTAAGCCGTTGGTCCCGGTTCCAGTAAAATGGCAGTCGTTAAGCCTGGTTGAAGGCCTTATGGGCGGCTTAAAAAATTTCAACAGCAGGTAGCCACAACCTGTGTCTGTCTACTTCAACACGGCAATGGGCTCACCACCTATTACGTGAGACAGGAATCCACACGGTGAAAAGTGGGCATATAATATGCCTCTGCCACCCCTTCGGGGATAAGGCGTGATGGATATTTATTTCATGTGCATATGTTCTTGCAAAATTTTAAATTTAACAAACGTATTAGAAAAAGGCAGCAAGATAACTGATCGGTATCGAGCTTAAAAGGTATTATATGGTTATTAACATCTTTATGTATAATATTATCGTGTCAATCATTAAGATGTGCCATCAGATCTTCTAAAGAATCTATATTGGAAGTGCAGTGTGCAATTTAATCCTGTAGTTGACCAGTTCAACTTTACTTTGTAATCTCTAGCAAATCGAATTTGTTGTATTTGAGATCATATGGATTGCATACGTATATCGAGGGTTGCGAACGGTCATAGAACGCCGTCGACCCGTTGCAATGAGTATACTAGACCGTAGTCATGTTACTGACTGCCTTGTTGGTGTAAATGGTATTGTATGCGACTGATACGCCGTGGTCCCGAGTTCGAAACAAATATTTGAGTCATCAGCAAATGTTTGTTTCAGAGTTTGGGTGTTTCTTATTTTAAATAATTGTACTCGTATGTAGAAATATAAATTATGTTTATCAGTTGCTTCGCCTCCCACAAACAAATATTAGTTTACATTGAGTTAGACGGCGTTATGTAAAAAAACACACGTGTGTCCCACAGTATTTATTTATAGCATAAAGTCAAGCTAGCGTCAAAAGTTCGGAGTGCTCAAAAGGCGCGGCAATACTTAACTGCGGAGCAAACAGTGATACGCTTCTTTATAAGTCGCAGTCACTTTAGGGCTGGTGCATCTGAATACCAGGTTCGATCTCTCAACTCTGTAGAAATGATCTCTGAGGTTTATCAACGAACTTGCCACCTCAGTGGTATAAAAAAATAACAGTTTTGATATCTATCGTAGAATAATATCTATGCTAATATTATAAAGCTGAAGAGTTTGTTTGTTTGGTTGAACGCGCTATTTCAGGAACTTTTAGTTCGATATGAAAATGTATTTTTGTGTTGAAGTCTATTTATTGAGGAAGGCTATATGCTATAACGTGATGCTATATATAGCATCACGCTACAACTAATAGGTGCGGAACAGCAATGAAAAATGTGGCAAAATAAAAATAAACTATTTGAAAGCTTCCGTTACAAACGCTGCTTAAACTATAAAGTTGAGCAAAAATTATGTATTACACAATTGGTCCCCTTTAAAAGTTCTTAAATAAAGTCCGCGACAGCACATTTCTATCTTTTAAGGTTAATTGAAAGTAAATTGAATGCTGTGGAGATGCGATCACTTCGAAAATTGTGCGGCGTTACCTTGGCCGACCGAATACGTAACGAAGTGATACGCAATATGGCAGGTTTGAATGAAAGTGTCAGCGTTAAGCTGGAAAAGGGCGTGCTCCGTTGGTTTGGACACGTCCAACGAATGAGTGAGGAACGATTGACGAAGAATATAGTATACTATATCAAAAGTAGAGGGTAGAAGAAGTCAGGGAAGGCCGAGACTTACATATGAAGACCACGTGAGCAGATTGCTCAAAAACGGAAAGGTCAAAAGTACTCGGATACCCAGACGTGCGTGTATGAAGCGATTGATGAATCTCGAAGAAGCGAAAGAAGTATGCATGGATCGCGAAGCCTGGCGATCTATCCTCTCTGACTACCCCGTCAGGGATACAGCGTGAAGATAGTTAGTTAGTTAGTTAATTCAATAAAATCATTTTACTGTAATCAAATTTGTTCTGGCATAACGCGTTCAGGCATTACGGCGGAAGATCAGCGGAGAGCGCATGCGCGTAGTTGCCACTTGCTTATCGCTAATCGCTCAGACAGACGCGTGATCGGCTCATTACAGAAAGGTTATGTGTGTGTTCTGGGACCTACTTTGCTTCAATTATGTTTTGCGATATCTTATAGTATGGTATAGTACACACATCAACACGGTCTAGGGATATTTTTAAAAAAGCTAATTACTATCAATGTGTTAATTATTTATATGACATGTATATATTTAAAAGATACGTTATTTAATATTCTACCATTTTTTAATAATGGTTAAGGTACTTCGATTAAAATTTCAGGATTTTATGGAAAAAAATGAAGCATAGACGGAAACCGTACATGAATTAACTTTTAATTTATGAGTAAAAACTGAAAAAAAATAGAAAAATCATTTAATTTGTGTTTATAAACTTGAAGTTAGTAGTCTGAGAAAGCGCCCATGATGTTCATAACACATCGGCAACGATTCGGCATGCTCAGAACAAGGTTGTCAATGTCTTGCTGCGGAATATTGTCCCATGTCCTTCTGAGGTGCGCAAAAAGTTGATCTTCTGTAGCCAGATTTTCAGGAACTTCCTTCAGAGCTCTTCTTTGCAGCATATCCCACGCATGCTCAATGGGATTTAGATCTGGCGATTGAGCAGGCCAGTCTAAGGCCCTAACATTGTGTGTATGTAACCAAGCTGCTACCGTTCTCGCCGTGTGTGCCCGGGCATTGTCGTGCATGAGCAGGAAATCTTGCCCCATTTGTGTTCTGTGGGGCAAGATTACGGGCCCCAGCATCTGTTGGACGTATCGTTCTGCCGTCATATTGCCCCGCACCCAAACGAGATCCGTCCGTCCTCCAAGACGAATTCCTGCCCAAACCATAATTGTTCCTCCTTGGTATGGGTGAACTTCCTGAGGGTTCTGAAGACGGCTCCATCGTCCAGGAACTCGCCAAACACGCGTCCTTCGTGAATCTGGATGGAAGCCGAACCTGGATTCGTCCGTGAACAGCACATTGGACCATTGCTCACGGCCCCAGTCCACGTGGTCCCGAACCCATTCTAATCGTCGTCCACGATTGCCTCTCCGTAAAGGTGGGACCCGGAGTGGTCTACGAGAGCGTAGATTGCTTTCATGCAGTCGCCTTCTTACAGTTTGGTCACTCACAAGCACTTGGTGTTCCACTCGCAGCCTTTGGACCAATTGAGTCGCCGTTGCATTTGGTTGAGCTCGCGCAGTAATTTGCAAAAATCGGTCTTGTCTGGGGGTAGTGATGCGACTTGGCCCCCGGTGCCTCTCCGCTACTTCACCTGTGGGACGATAGCGTGTCCACAATCTTGAAATTACATTTTGGTGGGTCCCTATGGCCTCAGCAACATTACGCTGAACAGACCCAGCTTCCAGCATTCCCACAGCTCGTAACATCTCCGCCCTCGTCAAATGTTGGCGTTGCATGGCTACAATACCTCAATTTTAACTTTATCTTTCGTTTAAAAATGAAAAAAAAACTGTAACTAAACGTAATTCGTATTGTTTTCTAAATTTCGCACAAATGAAAATTCCCTCTCCTACACATCAAGACATTTTTATGCCACCGAAACAAAAGAATTTTCAAAAATTTGAATTTGGAATAGTCTGAGATAAATTACAAACAAATCGGTGTATAAAAGATCCCAATGCGGCCAGTACTTTTCGAGTTATTTAATTGAGTATGAAATATCCCTATACCGTGTTGATGTGTGTATATAGAAGGCTATATATTATCACGCAGCAGCACGCATCAACAGTAATCTTAAATTTGACTGCCTCTGTGGCGCGGTGGCAGTGGCGTGCACAAGGATTTCGGATAGGGTATGCACTTACCCGAAAACCCTGCAAGAAAGTGATCTCAATAAGATAAGCTAGCGTATATACATATCAAAATAAAAAAAACCAAACTACAAATATTTATCTATTTATATATACACGTAACAGGTGGTGAGTCTATTGCCGTGTTGAAATGGACAGGCGCAGGTTGTGGCGACCTGCTATTGAAATTATTCAATCCTTGGCTTCTAACTTGGCGTAACGTCTGCCATACTAGTAACACGTTCTAGTAGTAGGAATTCTAGTACAAACGGTGACTTTTTGTATGATTTAAAGTTTTGTAATTATTTCTATTTCTATGTAATTTTATGTTGTCAAACCAATATTTTGTTATTTTAGTTGATAATTTGAATTACTATTTTTTTAATTTTACGTAATTTATTATTTCCTAAAATACTGAATTTTCTAAATACTTTCCTGTACTTAAATAAAAACTAAGCAGAAAATTTTAAGAGAAAAATCAAGAAAACCTACCTCTGACAATAATATTGTATTTTTCATCAAACGACAACGTCGAGAAAACATGAGTTTTTAATTTATTTAAACACACATCACCAGCACAGATGTCACAGCTATAATTTTCCATAATTGATCTCACAGCTATAATTTTCCATAATTCAGAGTAATTCTAGTAAACTAAGTAATTAATTAGATATCAAACACGGCGCTTAAATTCACTCGACAGCTCTTTGTAGTGAAACCATATTTTAATTACAAATGGCGTATTCATATTATACTACCTAAAAGAATAGATCTATTTTCGAAACAACTATTCTATTTTTGACAACTACTTAAATATGTCGCTTTACACTCAGAGGCAGTGCTTCCTCCGCGACTCATAATTTCGTACACAATCGTACAATTGACACACACATACAAATGATTTGCACTATAGAAATATGATTACAAAAAGCAAACATCAGCTTTGTATGAAACCGCGCGCAGCGCTGCTAGTCGCAGTCGCGATACGATACGCTGATAAGCCACTGATACATACTGCTAGGTGTTAGATTAGTAGTTCCCTCAAATACTAATAGATGGCACTATCACATATTTTATTGTATAGGGAATTATTTATTTATACAACTTGTAGTATTGGGATTGTGGGCTAGGGTATGCAGTGCTTATTTGCTTCTATGGCCCGCACGCGCCTGCGCGGTGAGAGTGCATCCGACTGCTACGCAAGAGGTCGTGGGTTCGATTCCCACCCAGGATAAAACTTTGTGTGATGAGCACGATGGTTTATTCTGTGTCTGGGTGTTATTTATCTATAATATGTATGTATTTAGAAATATATAAGTATGTTTATCAGTTATCTAGATCCCATAACACAAGCTAATATTAGCTTACTTTGGGCTAGATGGCGCTGTGTGAAAAGTGTCCCACAATATATTTATTTATTATTTAATCATAAATGTCAACAAATCGGGCAATTTTTCATACATTATTGTAAAAGTACATAAATAAACGACGGGATTAAATAGGTGCGACGGGGATAAAGGTGTGACGTGGAGTTCGAAGTATGTCACGGGCGAAGCCACGCGGGTCAGCTTGTTTAATAGATACATAAAGATTAGGTCGTGCGAAGTGACAAGCATGGCAGTCACAGTTAAATTGACAAAATCTTCAATATTTTTATTAATTTTTAATGAAGAAGGCTTACGAACTAAAATACATATAGTATGTTTAGATATGGTAAGACTTAGTTGTGTTTTAGCTGATATTCGACGAAACAAGTGAATTCTCTAATTTTTTAACACATCTGTAGGTTTCTGCAAATTAACAATATTCTATTCTATCTTAATATATATAAATTACGTGTCACGTTGTTTGTCCGCGATGGACTCCTAAACTACTTAACCGATTTCAATCAAATTTGCACACCGTTTGCAGTTTGATCCAACTTGAAAGATAGGCTATATATCATCACGCTACTACCCTGGAGAGCGGAGCAGTAGTCATAAATGTCGACAAATCGGGCAAATTTGTAGAATTTATAAGCGACGGGATTAAATAGATGCGTCGGGGGTTCGAACTATATGGCATAGTTGTGTGTTATGTGTTGTGTTATGTGTTGTGTTATGTGGGCGAAGCCGGGGTCATCTAGTTATTTATAAAATGTGTTAACAAATGCTTTTAGAAAAAAACTAAATTTCGTAGTATTTTAGCCTATCAAGTTAAGTGATTCTTTATTAATACTAACAAAATATTACAATTTGTATTTTTCAAGTATTGAAATCACTGTCCTATAATAAATATTATTTAGTTTTCATCAAAAACCAATTCGAATCCACCATACATTATATGCATGACGAACACGCATTCGACGTTCTTTATGATTCAGTCTTCTACGCTTGGTGCAGTCTCAAATACTATTGAATCACTTTTACACACTACTTTCATCATTAACGAATCTCCTATTCTACTAAGCGTCCGTCCGGGTTTAGGTCTATCATCCCCAATTTAGCTTTAAAGTTGAGAGATATCGAGTCCATGTTTGTTCTTCATATGACTTTTCCAGCTACACTTTTGGACAAACGTTTGTCCACAATCACTACACTTGAATCGTCTATCATCATTATGTATTCTCATATGTTCTGTCAATGTAAACTTTCTGCCATAAGATTTTAAACAGATATCACATTGAAACTCCTTCACGCCAGAATGTTTTAAAGTATGCTTTTGTAATTCATATCCAGTAAAGAATTTCATATCGCACTCAGTACACAAGAATCTTTTTACTTTGAGATGCTGCCGCCTTGTGTGAAGGGTCATCGAACATTTTGTGGCAAAACTTTTATCGCACATTCGACATTTAATAAAATGTTCTTTTATTCCATGAATTTTGGTTACATGAGCATTCCTTTTTTTAATATCTGTGAACTTTTGAATGCAATGAGCACATTTATATGATTCATGTTTTGGTCTATGTACGTGTGTTAAATGACTGTTCTTTTTGCTAAGTGTATTGAATATTTTCTGACAAACATCACATTTAAACGTGCCCAGTTTGTGTATCTTCGCGTGACAGATCAACGAGTTTTTTGTCACAAAGCCCTGTCCGCACATTTCACAAACGTAATTACTATAATGCGTGTGCATATGTTCAACCAATACTTTAAAGCCATCGAATATAATTGAACACATGCAGCATTGTAGAGTCGAATCGTCAAACTTAAATGGTATAATTAAATTCATGTGATTTGTGTAAATTGTCTTTTTATGCTCGTTTTTCAGATGTTGTAGTAAATTTTCTAAGGTATCAATACCTTTGTTACATATATTACACATTAACGCAGTGATATCCAGTTTCACGGAATACTGTCTGCTGGCTTGTCTTACTTTTGGTATTTTAATACTGTCGTGTGATTCAAAACAATGTTTCTTTAACGTAGCCGGATCACGGAACGGCTCGTTACAGAAGTAGCAAAGATATCCGGCATCAACTTTTCCAAGTATTGGCGTGGCATTTGTGTACATGAGAATTTGCGCCAGGTTATTCTGATTTTTCTCAATTTCCTCTCTAATATCAGACTTGTATGGCATACCATTATGACTTCTAGTAGAAGTATCTGACTCAATATTGACGATTTTGTCCTCTTCACCTATAAAGAAAATGATGCTGGTTATTCCTAGTTCCATTTAAACTCTATGTGAGATAATATTAAGGGTTTCGGAAACTGCAATTGCTATTGATATCATCTAAATTTCCAATGTGAATTTTCCAATATGTTTAAATGTTTCCTAATGGGCGTTACATTCGCCATTTTAATGACGACGTCGAAATCCGCATGTCCAACAAGGTTAAATAAATTCATAACATTTCCCATTTTATATATAAGTATGTTTATAAGATGTTAAAACCTTCGAAGGGTGTGTTTATGAAAATTAATAGATAACTCTTTAGAAACAAATACTTTATTTTCATATATTAACTTAATAACATTTACTATATTATAGTGTGAGCGTATGACTATGTCTGCCCTTTAAGGGAAGAGGCAAGATTAGTTTTACATATATGTACATTAATTTAAAGATGATTGATTTGAGACGATGGACTCTCGCACAAAAAATAAATCTCAAATTAGCTCTCCATGTCTGTTCTTCATATGACCCTTCCAGCTACATTTCTGAACGAACGCTTGCCCGCAATGTTCACATTTAAATCGTCTATCGTCATTGTGTATCCTCATGTGTTCTTTTAAAGTTTTTTTCCTTCCATAAGCCTTCAGACATACATCACATTTAAACTCTTTCAAGCCTGTATGTTTGACCATGTGCAATTTCAGTTCACTGGACGCAAAAAAGTCCATTTCACATTGCGTGCATTTGAATCGTCTTTCCATCAAATGATCCCGTTTTGTATGTATAGTGAGCGCGCTTTTACTATCAAAACTCTTGTCACAAGCGTGACATTTGACAGTTTTTAAATGTACACCATGAGCATTCACCAAATGCTGATTTCTCTTTTTGTAATTAGTAAATTTTAAATTGCAATACCCGCATTTGCTGAGTAAATTCGCGTGTATATGAACTGCTTTCTCGTGGCTTTTCTTTTTTCTATGAGTATCGAATACTTTTGAGCAAATGTTACATTTGAACGTACCAATTTTATGTGCTTCTGTGTGTGCAGCTAATATATGTCGGTTAATAAAACCAGCGTCACAGAACTCGCACACAAAATTTCTAAAATGAACATTCATGTGTTGTTGTAGATTTTTGAAACCATTGAATACGTTCGAGCAAAACATGCACGTCAGAGCATCATTTTCGAATTTAAAAGGCATTATGTGGCTTTTGATATCCGTATGAATTGGTTTTCCGTGTACAACACGGAGATGGGCTGTAAAAGTATCCAAATTATCAAAATTGGTAACACATATGTAACAGCGAAGATTTGTTATGTCAAGTTTAACTAAATATGAGAACATCATTTTTCCAGCCATGAATTTTAATTTAGTCTTATCGTCGTGTGCTTCGATTGTGTGGTTTTTCAGATCTGCCGGATCTGGGTACTCGTCCGCGCAAAAACTGCATGCGTAACCGATGCCTCCCTTACATCTAATGGGAGTGGCGTTTGAATATTGAAGTATAATTCTTACGTTATTGCGGTGTTTTTCCAACTCATAAATCCTCGGTTTTATTTCACTATCCGTTTCAATGGCGTTACGTCGAACACCTACAAAGAAAAGTAAATAGTTATTTTTTGATATCTTTTTTATTTGATATATCTTTTTTTATGTTACGTCTTGCTTTTTACTTTTATCAATATTTTGTTGAGAATAAATTTGATGATAACAAGTAAGGTGTAATCGAGGTAACGCAATCGAATTGAAAACCGTTTGAAGAAGCAGAGTGATGTAAGCGCACATATGTTTTCACACCTATTTGTAGTGTTACTAAAATAGTAGAAACTATTTAAAATTATAACAACAACCCGCTGGGCGCTTGCGCATATTTGCCAGTTAAATATTACAAACTTTGTGGAACGAAAGAAAAGCTGGTGTTAAGTCTTAATTTTATTAAAAGCAAGCATAACCCTCACACAATACACATAACCCTCGTTTGACGAAATTATATAGACTCGACCACTCTTACAGAATAACTGAACAGCAATTTTATAGATATTAAACAATACAATAAATATAATTACATTGTGTTAACAATTTGACTCCACGAATCTTAATGACTTCCTTCGCTCACAGACTTTTCTGTATGAAAAATAATAAGGCTTTACACAAGCTCGCCATGCTTCGAACGCATATGACCCTTCCAACTGCACTTTTGTACAAAAGCCTGCTCACAAAGTTCACACTTAAACCTCCTATCGTCTGCATGAATACGCAGATGCTCTTTCAGTGTATGCTTCCTAGCAAACGCCTTTAAACACACTTCACACTTGTGTCGCTTAACTCCAGTGTGTTTTATGTTGTGTTTGCTGAGCTCTCTACTTCCAAAAAACTTCATGTCACAATGTTCACATTCAAACCTCCTTTCAAGTAAGTGGTCTCGCTTAGTGTGTCGCGTTAGTTTATCGCGTCTTGTGAAAGTTTTATCACAAGCTTTACATTTCAACACTAAAGGTTCTACACCGTGGGCTTCTACCATGTGTTCATTTTTCTTCATATAATTTAAAAATTTTTGTTTGCAATAAGGACATGCATTTCTTCTGGGATCGCCTATGTGGACAAATTTCTCGTGATTTGCTTTCTTCCTCATCGTATCGAAAACTTTTACACAGAAACTACAGTTAAACTCGCCCTGTTTGTGCCTAGACATGTGTATTTTAAGCGTTTTCATGTTTACATGTGAGGAACTGCAGACATCGCAATTATAATTTGCGTAATGTAGATTCATATGTTCCTGAATTAACTTAAATCGTTCAAAATGTTTAGAACAAACTACACAAGTGAAGCCTTCGCCTTCAAATTTGTAAGGTACAATATGACTTTTTATATCTACATGAAATGTCTTGCCATGCATAGTTTGTAGATGTTCTGTTAACTTGTCTAAATCTTCAATAACATCATAGCAAATTTCGCATCTTAAATTGGTGATGTCTAATTTTACAATAAATTCAGATAATGGACATCGTTGCATGAATCTTGCTTTCGATTGTTCATCGTGATCGTCAATTGTGTGTTCCTTTAAATCGTTAGGTTCGGAGTATTGTTCAGAGCAAAAACAGCATGTATAGCCTACGCCGGTGTAACTTCTAATCGGTGTAGCATTTGAACATAATAGAATTGTCCTTATATTGTGTAAATGTTTAGTTATCTCTTTGGGAAAATTTGTCTCAGCTGCGACTAAATCATCCAATACTTTTATTTCACATAGATTCTTTGAAATATTAACACTCCAGTCGCGTTTCTTATCAGTTTTTCTAACGGATGTCGGCTTTTTTAGTAAATTCAACAGTTTACTTACTTCCGGATCAATTTTAATGTCTGTATTGCAGCCGACACCTACAAAGAAAATTACTAGATTAAAATTAATTAATTAATTTTCTTATAAAGTTATTCGATCTAACGGGTAAATGTAGGTTTAGTAGTACGAAATTCCTAATTTCTTACTTTTCTCTCTGTATTTTAGCTTTTGTAATTAATTTATTGCTATTGATGTGTAACATCTTTCCTCTTGGTTGAAAAACGAACAGACATGCGTTACAGGAAACCGATGTGAAACCTATTTGATTTGTGCAATAAGCGCGCTTGTTGGCGGAGAGATGGCTGTAGGATTATGGGAACTCATTTTAAATCAAATTTTCTTATATTTTCATGCTTATAGTATATTCGAACAATAATATGGCGAATAAATTCACTTCCCATATATTTCATCTCATTTCCATAGTAGGACAACATGGCAGACATTACACATCATATGATACTGTAAAGATAGCTCTTATAAAGAGATACAATCTCTTTCTCTATAGATGGAATTGATACAGAATCTTGTCTAATTAATCGTTTTTCCTATGCACATATCCCAAATAGCTTGTTGTACAAATTTTTTCCAGAAATATGTTTTTAACTCGTTATAAAAAAACGCTCGCGGCTCCACCCGCGTGAAATTTGGTTATACAGTAAATACTGTTTTGACAGGATCAAGGCATACTGTATAGCATTTTCCAGGATCCTCGTATAAAAAAATGACAATTCAACACATCCTTGTTGAAGCACGGAAAAATTTAAGAATATTGAATCACGTTCATTTTATTAACAGTGATCTTTAATAATGGCGTAAGGCGAAATCGATTAGGTTGTGTTAAATAAATAAAATATATGTAAGCTTAATAACTAGTGATTTTAGTTTTTGTTGTATACAACGAGTTCTACCGAATGTTTATAAATGGAGAGTTAATAGTGTATAGCTTGCAATACAATATACCTACAATGTAATGTTAAGGCAAGCACACTCTGTCGGGAACCCTGGGACATCCTTCCGAGGAGTTACCCGCTGTGTCCGGCGATAGACAGACAGGTAGGGACCGTGTGGTTTTAGTCGGTTCGAGTCCGGCATGACATCCGAGGGGATTACCACACCAAAAAAAAGGCAGGTTAATGCAAGACACACTATGAATTAGTGGTCTTCATGTGAAGTTGTGTTCACGTGATGTTACCTCATATCTCAAAAACGGGTTAACAGGTTATACTGAGGTGTTCTCTTAGGTCTTTTTTTTTTCATTCATTTATTCTTTTGAACGGCAGCGGCTGGAGACTGTTCTCAGATTCAGCTTGTTAACTTATCTCGATCTATTAAAATTGTTGCACAACTAAAACGGGACCAAATACTATAATATAATATACTATATTTTAAGGATTGTTTAAATAAAATTTCAAAAATACATCATCATAAATATAATAAGTATGGATTACAATAATCACCAAACATACAAAAAAAAATGCGTGTTTACACAGTCAGGTCGGACTAAAATGCGTAAGAGCCTGACTGTAAATTATAATGTCTGAGACACATTTGTAAAAGAAATGTTGACACTTTTTCTTCACTGGTAATTGGTTACGAAGCACTTTTTAAACTTATAAATTTAAATAATAAATTATTTTGTCCCAAATTTAATAAATTATTATATTACATGGTTATTTTATTATTTGCATTGTATATGTATTATGCATAGATAGATTATTCTTTTTCTTCACAGGTAATTGATTACGAATTACTTTTAAAATTTACAACTAACTAAAAACTAACTATCTTCACGCTGTATCCCTGTCGGGGTAGTCAGAGAGGACAGATCGCCAGGTTTCGCGATCCATGCATACCTCTTTCGCTTCTTCAAGATTCATCGATCGCTTCATAGAACGCCCGCCTGGGTATCCGAGTACTTTTGACTTTTCCGTTTTTGAGCAATCTGCTCACGTGGTCTTCATATGTAAGTCTCGGCCTACCCTGGCTCCTCCTACCCTCTACTTTCGCACAATATATATATTCTTCGTCAATCGTTCATCACTCATACTTTGGACGTGCCCAAACCAACGGAGCACGCCCTTTTCCAGCTTAACGCTTACACTTTAATTCAAACCTGTCATATTGCGTATCACTTCGTTACGTATTCGATCGTCCAAAGTTACGCCGCACAAAAAACAATAAACATATTTATTTTTTAAATATATAAATTTAAATAATAATTAATTTAGTCCCAAAGGACAGTGACCGAATCTGGCCTGAGCGCGGACAGCAGCTTTGGAAAGTTATAAAACTTGTAATAATTTTTATTTATTATACAATAAATATTAATGACAATTTGGTTGTAGCCACTTAACTGATATTCAAAACGAATTTAAAAAATATTTGTCTTGGCTTACAAACGGATATTTGTTTTTGTCACCCCTGTGTTGCATAAAATAAAAGTAATGACAAGAGTAGGGAGAAATAAGTCGAAACTCCTTCGTTATTAGTCACTAATATTTCATTTAATAACTGAAACTGTGCTAAATGTTATGTGTAATTATTTTATTGTTATTTTAAAATACTTCTATATTTTTTTAAATACTAAATATGTTTAAATGAATGCATATTTTTATAAAAGATAAAACGTATTGGGTATTTTTGTTTTCATCTTCTAGCAACACTGATTAAACCTGTCATCGAAGTCGAACTACTTTTAACACAAATAAACAAAACAACACAAGTGTCTTATTTAAATTATATTTTCAACTATATAATTATATAGTTCGCGTTTGTATTTATCGAGTGTTTTGTATCATAATTCAATTTCTCACGACCACCATGGCTGTTTGGGTCCTGTAATAAAGACAATGGCATTTTTTTGTTTGTTGAATCTGTTGTGGTAATGGTATTACACACAGAAGTCGTCATAACTCTTGACCTGACGGAAGTGCCGCATGTAATTCTTCAGTGGATTGTACCCTAAGCAGTAAATTTTTTTTTTAATTTCAACTATGTTGTTATAAATGGTCGCTTACTTACTTTTAGTACTTGGATACCCAAATGTACATGTATGAGACGACTAATAAATCTGTAAAAATATTGTCTAAAAACCTGGCGGATCGAGTGTGTAGATAAACAATGAAAAGTATTATCTCACTTGAGGTACTTTTATCCTTTTGATTTTTATTGATTTTGAAGGAATTACTATATTATGTATTATTAAAGTGACCAATATACAATGAAATATACATAGACTAGCTATGCCTCACTCCTGACTTCCCATTTATAATAATTTATTGAATATAATGTATTCAGCATATTAATGTTTTAAACTCTGCCTGATTTTTGATATTTATAATTACTACTGTATTACTTTTACACAACATAACTAACTAACTAACTATCTTCACGCTGTATCCCTGACGGGGTAGTCAGAGAGGACAGATCGCCAGGCTTCGCGATCCATGCATAGTTCTTTCGCTTCTTCGAGATTCATCAATCGCTTCATACACGCACGTCTGGGTATCCGAGTACTTTTGACCTTTCCGTTTTTGAGCAATCTGCTCACGTGGTTTTCATATGTAAGTCTCGGCCTTCCCTGACTCCTTCTACCCTCTACTTTTGAACAATATATTTTCTTCGTCAATCGTTCCTCACTCATTCGTTGGACGTGTCCAAACCAACGGAGCACGCCCTTTTCCAGCTTAACGCTGACACTTTCATTCAAACATATCTTTCACTTTCATTTACACAACATATCTTTCAAATGTTAAAATAATTGTTTTTAATCAGTTCAGTGGGCTAGCCAGTAGCTGCATTACCTGCAGGTGATATGGACCTAGATTATTTTGGGAGTCCCTTAAATCAACTTTTACCAACAGGTTTGTTACATATACCTATTTAAGTACTTTTCATTGCCTTTTTTGTTTCAGTTAAGAGCATCTCATAGAACCTGTCATTCTCGTTGGAATTGCCCTATGGGCAAGTTAAGTCAAATAACAGAACCCAGAACGAACCATCTTTTTGCCAGATTTGAAGAGAGCCGCTGATACTCTATTACATTGTTTTTTATCCTAAACTGTAACTATGAAGAGAGATATTAAGTTTCTAGGTGACTCAGAGTACATATATATATATATAAAAACAAAGTATATACTCGTATGATATATTACAGCAATGTCTGATTTGCCAATTCCATTTATAATTTCCTTATACTTGGCGACAAAAAATAATGCTTTTATTTTCTATTTAATATTGATGTAGTATTTTAAAGGCTAAGTTATACTAAATAAAACAAACAGAATCATAATATGGTAAACACATAAGAAATAATGGTACATATTTATTGTGAAATGTGCACAGATAGAACTAGCAACATTTTGGGCATGATTCCTTTTAGCCGTCAACTGTAGATTATTAAGAGCTAAAATACAAAGCAAACAAAATATGTTTTTTTGTTTATATATGCCATATAAGCACAAAAAAAAACATGTTTTGTTTATATATAAAAATAACATTGGCAACCTAGACACCAAAAAACATTATTATTGTTACAGCATTGTCGGCCAATCACCTATTGGTTGTTTGCTCATATCATGTTTGTGATGTGGTACTTAAGTTGGGCAAGGTATGGTGAAAATATTACTCCTCCAGCTTAATCCTAGACATTGTTTTACAACATATGAAGATGATAATGATCACATTTGAAAATTAAATTCAGAATAAAACCTGCAGGTAATTTTATTTTTATTTATTTTTTAAACTTCTTGGCTACAACAAAATCTATATCATGGGTTTCTACATAGTCTTAGCTATGTAATAGCAGTATTTTTAAGGCGCTACAAAATTGTCCGCATCGAGGCCAAAACCCCATAGAGAGTGGTCACTGTCCTTTAAATTATTAAGTAACAAGGTTTTTTTTATTATTTGCATTGTATATGTATTATGCATAGATATATTATTCTTTTTCTTGACAGGTAATTGATAACAAATTACTTTTTAAACTTATAAATTTAAGTAATAAATAATTGTGTCCCAAATTTTATAAATTATTATAAAGTTACATGGTTCTTTTATTATTTGTATTATATACATGTATTATGCATAGTGACTTTTTTTATGAATATGTAAATAATCACTTTTAAAAATCGCGCTTTGATCAGCGTCATTGCAGTGATTTGCTCAAATTCAGTTTGAGTGTATAATTCTGCAATGATGCGATATCAAATATCTATTACTTGATTTACTTGTCGAATCAATTATTGGCGATTTCAGAAAATGCTAGAATACACTTATACATTTTTGACGCTCTCCAGAGTATCCTATAGAAATATAATTATTTTGTCGTGTTTGGCACAGCCATATTTGGTACCAACGTATTTTTAGATATCCCGTGATTCTTCTTCATATGCTTTCTTTTACTGTTCTGTGTCGCATACGCTTTGCCGCAAACTTCACACTTGAACTTCCTTTCGTTTGTGTGAGTTGCCATGTAATGCCCCAACATGTGCCGTTTGATAAAAAAACCCATACTACAAACAGTACACTCATAAGGACGTTCCTTTAAATGCACACTGCGCATGTGCAGCATCAAGTTTGATTTTAAATTAAACTTTTTGTCACACAAATCGCATTTGATACCTTCAGCATTATGTACTTGCATCATATGCCTCGTCTTCTGGTAATAATTTTTGAATCTCGCTTTACAAATCTGACATACACTATCACCAGCGATACCCTTATGTTCCGTGTTAACATGAGCTTTCTTTTTGGATTCTGCAGCGAATACTTGGTCACAATGCCGACAAGGGTAACTAGATTTCTTTTTCCCGTGAGTGGTTTCGTGCCTATTCAAACGGAACGAGTTTACAAATCCAGCTCCGCATATGGTGCAGATGAAGTTCCTGTAATGTATATTCATGTGCTGCATTAACAGTTTCATGTTATGGAAAACTTCATTACAAAGGCAGCAATTGATTTGCTGTTCGTTGGTTAACTTAAATGGTTGGAAGTAATCAGTGACTCCGAGGTAGTATTTCTTTTCGTGGACGGACACTAAATGTTCTGTTAAAGTTTGTAGGGACTCCATAGGTCTATCGCAGAGAGTGCATTTTAAGTCAACAATATCCAGAAAGGCGACAAAACTTGCCATTCCAGAACCTGCTTTGTATGAAGGTTTTTCTTTGGCGTGGTCGTTATGTGTGTGGGCTCTCAAAATTTCCGGATTTGGATACGTTTTGAAGCAATATGCACACGTATACCCTGCATCGTTCCTGTCCTTGAATGGAGTGACATTCGAGCAATTGAGCAATGTGGTCAGATTATGCCACTGTTTCTTCATTTCTGGCAGATGTTTTTCGCGATATATTAATCTATTTAATGGTTCTTCGTCCTCCTTAACAGCGCGTTTGCGTTGTTTTTTTGTAGCTCCGGTAGCTCCTATAAAAGAAAAATAACTTTGACACCCGGTTCAGTCTTCATATGTATACAAATACTGGCTACGATGTTTAAGTAAAAATATAAGCATCCTTTAAAAAATGTATGTCTAATGACGTGTATAGTACACATCAATACGCAAAAACTTCATGTTATAGTTAGTTTTCTTCATGCCTCATTGGTTGGTAACACTTCCAGCTTCAGCAATAACTTAACAGATATCGTTTTATCCGTTTTATATTTCATAACTTTCGCCTCTTAGTATATTTGGCAAACTCTCTCGAAGCTTATCCACGGTATAGTTGGGAGCCCTGGGGCTATTCTCCCGAGGGCTTAGCCGGGACTCCTGGCCGTAGACAAATGGAAGGGCACCGTGTGGTTTTAGTCGGTAAGAGTCCGGCATAGCATCGATGAGGACTTCCACAAGTAAAAAAAAAATTAACGGTACAGTTTTAATATTTCCTAATGTAAATTTGCGACTCCAGTTGATATAAATTAGGAGGTTTATAGATCTTTTCTAATACTATTTAAATATGAGACTTTAGATAGATTATATTGGTTGACACATAATACTTAGGAAAATAACGAATATTAAAGAAAATCTTACGCTAATACCGTTGTAATTACAAAACCAAATTGTAGGGTGCACGGGACGCAATATGACGTACGTACCTGCTTTTCAAGAGACTATCGCCGTCTCTTATAACAGAAAAAAAACTTGTATATACTATTTCAAAGGCGCTTACAAAATGTCATAATATATTAAAACTACTAATAATAATTAATCAATGGCAATCCTCTAACGTCACAGGGAAGCTTGTTGTAAAAGCGTATACGTTAGATTTATAGTAGGTATATCACCTATTATTTCCATATTACTCTAAGGTCCGTATTCCAGAACATTTCTCAATACTCAATTAACGCTTGAGGCTAGAGTTTGCCTTATAAAATCTACTCACAAGCGTCGATTGAGTATTGAGTAGGTATATCACCTATTATTTCCATATTACTCTAAGATCCGTATTCCAGAACGTTTCTCAATACTCAATCAACGCTTGAGGCTAGAGTTTACCTTATAAAATCTACTCTCAAGCGTCGATTAAGTTTTGAGAAACGTTCTGGAATACGGCCCTTAGTTTTAAATTGTGAATCAGAACACTAATATCAGTCAGGATATAAGTGTTCTGTTTTTAGATGGACAACAACACGGTTCGATTCACATTGTGAAAGTCAAGGTGGTATGGTGGTAGCCCCTTCCCTAATGGTTTATTAATACGGCAGCGATTCAATACTTTCGTCCAAACGAAAAAAAAATCAATTTCAAATATAATATTCGTTTATTCTAACACTTCTTCTATATCTCCGTACATAGCAAATATTGCAATATAATATAATTATATACATTAAATTGTATTATGATATAGTCTACAGGCGCATGAAATAAATTGACCTAGCCTTGGTGTCGTTTAGAAGGCTTCTACTTTATTGAAGAATAAGCTGTCGGCCCAATGTCAGTAATTATAGAGCATTACAGGGCGCCAAGTTAGAAGAGAATAGAAATCGTCACTCAATAGAGCCGACAGAAAAAAAAAGTCAGTTTTCGTAGTCTATTACAATTGCGCTCGAATATAATTCTATCCGGAGAATGCCGGAGAAGGAAACTAAACCCTGGCCCGTACCAACCCGTCTGGTCAGCGTGTTAGAGTAATCACTCTCTCAAAATGATTAAGAGAGTCAGCAGGGGACGTTGATTTTGACAGGGTAGTGATTTTGGTCATACTTGCCTACATTGTTTTTTGTTCATTGTGTTTATCCATCACGCCTTATCCCCGAAGGGGTAGCTGAGGCATTTACTTTTCACTATTTGTATTCCTGTCCCACGTAATAGGTGGTGAGCCCATTGCAGTGTTGAAATAGACAGACGCAGGTTGTGGCTACCTGCTGTTGAAATTTTTCAAGCCGCCTTATAATAAGGCCTTCAACCAGGCTTAACGACTGCCATTTTACTGGAAACCGGGACCGAAGCACGGAAACGCTCTCAAATGTAAATGCCACAAAATGGTCACCCATCCGAAGACCAGCCATAGTGAAAGTTGCGTAACTCAGTGATCGTTTACAGAACACTGATACCGCGGGGCCACGAGCGCTTTTTTTGTATTTGATAAGTCAAAATGGCGCCGCCCGCCTGATGGAACGCTATACTAACCACTATCATAGCGATAACTTAGGTTGAAGACCCAGAAATATGCTTTTCAAATGGAATTTCAGTTGAGTACATGTGTGAATGACCGCTCAATAGTGATGTCATGGACCTGAAAGTTATTGATTAATGTAGTAAAAGCCTTCTAGAGGTCGTTCATGCTGTGATATACCATTTCAAGTTAATTTAGTTCACATGTTTTGAAAAAATATCTTTGTAGTTATAAAAGGCATCGAGTTCTTATTCAATTGTTACTGACAGTTAGGTTTCCTTTTCTTAAATATGTAATGGATGATGGATGAAATAGCAAGGTATGAAGACATACTTACTTTCAAGGTTTATAATATTATTTTGTTCAGTTTGATTAAGGATTTCAATAAAATAACACGTGTATGTTATTTTTATGGCTCTTTTAATATTAAAACACTTTAAGCGCACTGTCACTCGTCAATGTCAGTGAAGTTCAGTGCGTATAGCGTCGTACAAAATGTATGCAGCAATATATTTTTTTACAGACACTGATGTATACGTTACTGATCGGTACGTGTCGGCACTGTGCCGGCACTATTGTGTGCGGATAGGCCATTATTAATGTAAAAATATTCCAATTCTAAAAATAAAAAATACGAAAGTAATGTACGATCACGAAATTTAATTAGATATCTAAGGTGGCATATAGCAAGCGAAAGACATTAGAGTTAATATTGTTTATAATAATATATCTTGGAGCAATCGCTCAAAGCAGGATAACGCCCAAACCCTGAAACGAGTCTGTGGTGGTGCCAAACACGGTGGGGAACCTCACATCCTTCCGAATGTTACATTACTAGTTACGGTTGCTTGTCAATGTGTCACATCTCTAGACCTCTCTTACTTCCTGCCAATGGCGCGAGCCTGATGTGCTCCGTCTGAATATAATTGTGAACTGTGATTGTACAACAAATAAATGGAATCTACTGAAGACTGAGTATCATTTACCAACACACAACACCGAAGAGATACCCAGGACTCCCGGTGATAGGCATTTTGATAGGGATTGGTAAAGGATGGTTTTAGTTGGATTTCCATCCCTAAAAATTGGGCAACCACTTAATGACGTTGTGTTCATCCTTATTGCATTTGTAAATTTATTAACCACGTTTCGAAGAAATGGATCCCAAATTAAAGTACGTGATCGTACAATAATCTACAGCAATCGAGAGGACCAGTGTGTATTATAGCAACTTCTATATTTTTAAAATGCTTCACGTAAGCAAATAAAATAATTACACAATTCAATTTCTAATATTCTAAATTTTCCTAATATATATAATAAATATATATATTATAAAATATATATAATATATATAAAAACGCTTAAATAAAAATGTAACTCTTAAAATGGATATCAGTCCAAATATACAGCACATGAATATGTAAAATTTTCAATAAAAATTATACATGAATACCAATTCATTATAGCCAAAATATACTAGTAGACTAGTAAATTTGGATTTCTTCAGAGATGTCAAATTTATAAAAACGACACAGATTTATGAGTATCAAAAAGACAGGCTGGTTACAATCACCCTTAAAACTACAGCGGGCAAAGGAGATAAGTATACAGGGTCTAAAGGATTCCTTTTTTTACAGAAAATCCTGTACAAATTTCAGAGGTTAGTATAGTTACACAGTTGTACTCGATCAATAACCATAGCAAATGTCATGAAAATATAGAAAAGATTTTCTGAAATAATTCAGTCTCCTGTCCTGTAAATTTGACTGCTTAGTCCAATGTACATAACATACCCCAGATCTGATCGAAAAGAATTGTCAAAAGGCGAAAGTAATTCATATGTCAAAGACGCAATCGAATTATCTCTGCTTTTATACATTTAGACCGTGGATTTTTCATTTAAATGTTACAAAAAAAAATTATTAAAAAGTTACAAATTTTTCTCCCTCATGTAAAACTGCGTGAAAAACATAGAGTACAATGGAACGACTAGTATTTTAGCATTAGCTATCTATAATAGCTGCTTTTCGTATTTTTTTTTTGGACTAACTGTCACTTTGTAGAGTTGCAACAACATTAGTAGCTGTTCTCGATAGTTTTTTTAGCTCACCATTGATTATACAGTCAAATGGACAAACCGATTGTTCCATTTCGATGGTTAAAAAGCAGGGGGCCGACAATCGTACTCCAATAGACTTCTATCGATCGGCCGATAGAATTCTACTAACACGTACCGCGCCTGTGGCCGCTAGTCAGTTGCATTTTTGATAGTCTTCTAACATTTTGACAGCTAAAAACGGCGATTCTGGTTCTATTATACGGCTTGTCAATAGTAGACTCGGCCCCCAGTTATGTGACATTTTTTTCTAACTCACCCAGATGCAGAATTTTTTTCTCTATCTTTCAGTCTGGGTCTTAATTTTCTACGATTATTACTTACTAAGACCATCTCTGTACAGCTAAGTACATCATTTTCTACATTTTCAAAATGATAAAAACGGTAAACTCACATTAAAATACAATCATCATCCTCTTGCCCTTGTCCCAATTTACTTGGGGTCGGCGCAGTATGTCTTCCTCTTCCATTCATTAAAATACAATACCAATACGATACCCAGACGTGCATGTATGCAGCGATTAATGAATCTGCAGGAAGCGAAAGAAGTATGCATGGATCGCGATGCCTGGCGATCTGTCCTCTCTGACTACCCCGTTAGGGATACAACGTGAAGATAGATAAAATACTAAAATCATGTATTCCAACTAACGGCCTTATAGTAATCGGACGGCAGATATTTAACGAAAATACATTCCTGGTACTTGTTGAGGATAAGATGCAATAACTAGGGCTTTGAGTAACCTCTTGGTCACTATCATGGGCCTTAGATCAAGGAATAGTATGGAGATGCCCCATAGACTTGAGATTAGGGCAGTGAATATTGTCATCTTTGTCTGATAAATCTCTGGCTTTGGCTAAAAACAAACTATTTGTCGGTTCGTTCGGCTTTTGTTTTGTAACGTCACTAGTGATAGGTTTTTTTGAAGGAATCTTCTTTTTCGACGATGAGAGAAATTCTTTAGCTGTAAAAAAAAATATCGTCACGTTTTTCGGTTACGGGCCATGTTGTTTTGAAGTGAAACTTCTTTATCGACGTATGAGAAAAAAATTATAGCTGTAAAAAAATGACGTAAAGAAGCATCACTTCTTACCTGTGCATTCTGGTACACACACACACACACGTTTTTTTGTTTTCTAATAAATAAGATCTCTCACAAAGCTAACGAGTGGGTTTACGATAGTGTATAGTAAAGATACATAATTTTACTCTTTTCAATTTGAATGTAGAAAAATAATCGTTATCCAATTGATCGATACTATACTGTATCGGTACCATACTGGTCCTTGCCTATCATAAGTCAATAGCAGACTTATTGCTATTTTCTCTTATACCAAATTGTTCAGCTCAGTGGGGTGGTAAGTTTGAGGTTTAATAATGATCAATGTACATAGTTGGATTCCAGCCAATCAAATTTAAATATTGCACTTATTCTCAAATGTACATAATTTTATAACAAAAAATCTTCGTTGTTATTTCAAGACCGAATATTCTTAGGAACAATTTTTGTGCAATTTGAGTACAACTCAAACCAAAATTTATCGATAATTTTGAGGCCAGTCAAAATTTTCCGTTTTAAAGAAGACAGGGCTAGAGAAAAGGCTGTTCTATCTCCTTTTCGGCCTCGGCTTTCCTCTTATTTTCGGCAGCAATCTCTTTCAAAGTCAATTCTCTATTGTCTATTAAGTGCTTAACATCATCGAATTCCTTGAAAATGTCCAAATCATCTTGATGAAGACGCACATGACTCTTTAAGCTGCATTTCTGCATAAAGGTCTTTTTACAAATTTCGCACTGGAATCTCTTATCATCCTCATGGCTTTTCATATGTTCTTTCAACGTACGCGCTCTTGTAAATGATTTGCCACACACATTACAAGCAAAAACTTCTCCACCAGAATGTCTTGATAGGTGGTCTACTAAACCTCTTTTTGAAAAGAATTTAGCGTTGCATTTGTCGCAGAGGTAGCTCCTTTGCTGCAAATGATGGTGCTTGATATGCCGGTTCAGTTCAAACTTCTTTTTATAAGTCTTATTGCAAGCGTTGCAGGGATATACGACTGGGGCTTGATTGTGTTCTTTTACGAGATGTTCGCTCCTGTCGTAATAGCTGACGAATATTTCTGGACAATGTGGACATTTATTTCGTAGCCAACCCCCTGTGTGGACGCCTTTCTCGTGATTGCGTTTTTTAGTTAACGATGTATAAGATTTATCACAATAATCGCAAGGAAATATACCCTGAGCGTGTGTCTTTCCGTGTTTCCTCAATGCTGCTATAGTAATGTATCCTGCGCCGCATTTTCTGCAGCAATAGTTGCTGTAGTGACTGCTCATGTGATGGTAAAGATTTTTGAAAGATATGTGTACTACGGAACAAACGACGCATGTAAAATTATGACCGTCTTCTAACCGAAACGGGAGTATAATGTCTTTTATATGCTTATATATAGTTTTATTATGGACAGAAACTAAATGATCCTTGAGATATGTAAGGTCTCTCATTTCTAAATTGCAAACAGTACAACGTAGATTGGTGATGTCTACTTTGATGGGATTGTAACTAAGTTTATAGTCTATGATGGTGTTGATTTTGGCTTTTTCTGATTGTTGGGCTGTATGCGCTCGAAGTTCGTCTATATTAGGGAAGTATTTAGCGCAGTAAAGGCACGAGAAGCCTCTGATAGTCTTGTCCCTGAAAGGGCTCGCGTTGGAGTACTGTAGTATGGCGGTAAGGTTGACCCTGTGCTCTACGCGTTCCGGCGTCGCGCTATCATCAGATTTCTTTTTCCTTTTCTTGCGTTTGGGCGCGACCTCGTCAGTTCCTACAACAAACGAGCACATCTCATTATCTTCCATTGATTTCTTCTTATTATTATTCTTCAGGTAACTGGCTATTGATTTTAGGATCTGAACGGATTGTTCATAATTTTTTACCAACTAACGTTGCATTTCTCTATTCTGTTTTGAGAGTTTTAAAGGAATGAAACTGGAAATGAATTAATGACAATAATATAAGCCTAAGCACTTTTATTTATTTATTTATGAATATTCTATAACCATAATTTATAATTCTTATTCACAATTGTTTTCTTCATTGAACCAGTTCTTGACATTGAATTGTGGGTATCTTCTGTTTTCTCGACAGGTATTTCTTCTTAAAATAATACCGCGAGGGTGCAATGGTTGTTCAGATTGAAATAAAGTTTGCTGTAGAGTTCGATTGTTTTCGGACTGCCTTCATGGCAGTCGATGTTTAAGATATTATTTTACCCCAAGCGAGTGTTTAAATCGAGTATTTCAGTATTTAACCAAATTTGGTGGCAGCAGAAGGTGGCGATGAGCGATGATGGAGTACTCCCTAAACCATCAGTTGATCAGGCACCCACCCGCACAATGAACTCAGAGAAGGCTCTTCTTTTCAATGGTGATTTATAAAAAAATACGTAGTACGAATCTTCAACTTCAACTTTTAGTGCTCGTGGCATTTGTTGATAGGCTTCCACTAGTCACCCAAAGTCATGTTTCGGACTGTTTCGGTTCGGATTAGGTTTCGGAAGGACATTTGAATATGTTAATATGAATAATAATAATGCAAGAACGATGGCAGAACGTAATTATGACATCATAACGTAAACGTCACTAATGTATAGCGTGATTGTATGGTGGGGTATCACAATATTATACCGGATACTACACAGATCTATGCTTGAACCAAAATTCTTACTTAAACATTTGAAGTTTTATTCCATTTAATCAAAGATTTATTGCGTTAAGTGAAGGCTGTGTATTTTTTTTATTTAAGCCGATTGGCATCTTTCGGAGATTGTCACAATCGTTCGGTCTTGTGACGCTCGTATTGAGCTCGCGAATTTTATTATAACGTCTGTCCACCGTACGAGTGGATTACCGAGACGTATTTTTTAAAATTTGGGTGTTACAATAATTGTCTATGGCATTCATACGAACACAAAGAACATACATACATTTTGTCACGCCTTTATCCCCGAAGGGGTAGACACAGGCATACTATACGCCCACATTTCACCGTATGCATTTTTGTCCCACGTAACAGGTGGTAAGCCCATTGCCGAACAAAATAAAGATCGACCTAAACGGTAGTTACTAAGAAACTGCAGCACTCTTGCGAACCAAGGACCTCCAACTTGAGGGGTATAAAATAGAGGCTGCAGTGAACAAACTTAGTTGGAAGAACAAGGAGCCACTGAACTTATTCTTGCTCAGGTTCAAAAAGAACGATGATATTCAAAATATCTACAAAATTAAAACATCATTTCATTTTTAACATTATTTCATAATATCTTTAAAATTAAAATTTGAGTTCATTTCTGTTGAACAGAGTATAATTAAAATTCACTTCAATTTGAGATTACACGTTATTGTAATTCGTGATACAAATTCAATCAATTCTTAATTACAACATGAAAAGCTTAATAATAGTGTGTCTTAAAGTGGTATAACCTAAGACCAAATGTGTGACTCCATTCGATTGTACAATTAAAATAAGTCATGCACATTTTGGTAATAACGTCTAATGACGTAGAATAGTAAACAAATATATCAAAATAATTATATTGTCCAACTGATGCAATATTACTGCAAATCAGAAAGGGACCATTCATGCAATTAAAATTATTTTAAATTTTTCTTTGGAACTGATAACTACATTAAAAAAAATTAAAAATTAAATATCCTTCACGCCTTATTCCCGAAGGGGTGGCAGAGGCATATTTGATGCACATTTTTTACCGTGTGGATTCCTGTCCCACGTAATAGGTGGTGAGCCCATTGCCGTGTTGAAATAGACAGACGCAGGTTGTGGCTACCTGCTGTTGAAATTTTTCAAGCCGATAATTTCATTAATAGTTTATTTATGAAATTTTTTCAAGCACAGTAAATTATTAAAATTTGTGGATACATAAACCTCTTTACAATGTAACACCGAAGATGTGAGCATCCTTCTAAAAACTGCGTTAACACTATTAAATGCCTGAAGCTCGGACCTTTACGGTTATCCTTGGAGTAAACGATATTTGACCGTTCCTTTCAATCCACTCATAGGCTCCGGAGTTGCAGCTTCACATTGAAGCTCCACTCCATCCCCAGATGTGCAAGCTTACAGGTGACGTTGGATTAAGGTATAAGGGTCCCTATTTTCATAATAAAATTAATTGTGGAAAATATTAGCAATGTGGCTCACGTTTAGGTTAAATTAAGTAAAAATAGCCCGTGCAAGCACGAAAGGGTTAAAAGATAATATTCTGTTCCGCAGCTTCAACATTAACATTGAAGCTCCGACATGCCAACATATGTGCAAGCTTACAGGTGATGTTGGATTGAGCAATGAAGGTCCCCATTTTAATAGTAAAATTCTTTGTAGAAAATAGGCTCACGTTTAGGTTAAGTAAAATTAGCTCGTGCAAGCACGGAAGGGTTTAATAAATAATATTCTGTTCGAAGACTTCAAATAATTCCGTTGCGAAATCAATTCTAGTTAACTGGTTTTTGTCTATAGGAGTACATTGATTTGGTTAAGTAAATATTAAAAATTGCACAAATAGACAATATTGCAAAGTTAATAGCGCTTGTAATTACATTAACATAATGGTGTATTTATATCCAAGTATTCTGCCTGAGAGGTCTAACATCACTTACCTTCAATATTACTACTATTATAACGGCTTCATAAAAGGGATTGTCAGTACTTTTAGCAGGTCAATTTTAGATCTACTATAAAACTAAATAAACTTAATTAGCGGGCTCCTAAGTAGTCTTTGATAGTAATCGAAATTCAAATGAAATGATTAGGTACTTTGAGGCCAAGATATAAAATAAATAAATATTGTGCGACACTTTTTCACACAGCGCCATCTAGCCCAAACTAAGCTTTAAGTTAGTGGTATGGGATCCAGACAACAGAAAAACATATTTATTTCTAAAATCCATACATATTATACATAGGAAACACCCAAACTCCGAAACAATCATTTGTGGATCACACAAATATTTGTTCCGACCAGGGAATCAAACCCGGGACCTCAGCGTGGCAGTCAGGCATACGCTACCACTTACGCCACCGAGGCATTCACTAGTCCAAGACAACCTCACATGTCAACTAACTACACCAAGTGATCGATGGGAGCGACCCTATCGATGAGACCGCAGCAACTGCTAAATACGTTAAACCACTCCTTGTTCAAGAAAACTGAAAAATAGTTTGATTTTTTTCTCTCCTGTCTTCCTTTAATGACGCAAAGTAAGATGTGGTCCAGATTAGCCCTGTAGCAGTCCTCATTCGAATACTTTTATCACCTTCTACAATTTTATAAATCCTCTCAGGATATGAACCTTGGATATGTCCGCATATAACTTTGCAATATTGTAATACTTATAAACTACACAATAATAATGTCAAAAACGATAAAGTAGAAAAGCTGCTGATAGAACATGACCAAGATTGTGTCTAATGCACGGTAAAATTCGAAAAGTATTTGTTCATCTTTATATACGTCAGTATTATACGAATAAATGAAATGGTGCGCGGTGCGCCCTAAACTAAAATACGGTGTTTTGGTAGTGCGTTCGGAGAAGCAATTTTACAACATTTGCCTGATGAGCAGCGTTATTTGTGACGGCGCCTGAAGCGAAATTTCTGTTCATCACAACCAATTTATGGTCTCGCGGTTCCGAAAAAAGGTCTTTTTCATCTAGGTAAATAAGACTTGATAATCTCGTGTCGAGGTATAGAGATTAAGCACTGACCTCAACCTTACTCCCTATCCCACTCTCAGGTAAAAGCCTACAGTCTAAACACCAAGTAAAATATCATGAACTACAATCATTCAGATCGATTTAGCACACACACACACACACATGTACAGCTTATAACTTATAGCCAACTTTCTTGAATAACATATGCAGACCACCGCATATGCGTGAGAACGCATGGTATGTGGAATCAAAATAGGAAAAGTAAGAAATTGCACATCACCCGACTAACATCTCACTACCATACACTCTTGCTGTTCTAGGTCAAACTGAGAATGCACTAGAGTAAAAGTAGGCAGGAATAGCTAGGATGAACCAAAAACTCATCTGTCCGGATGTGTCCGATCATCTTCCGTCTCTGCCCACATTATATCGCATATAGTAACAATTGACAATAAAGCCTCTGTGTTTCAACCGGATAGGTTGTCAACACCATAAATTATTGATTTTACTTTTTATAGAATGGTATGTGTGATCCTATCCTACTCCCACCCATCTACGATTTATCAGCAGCTTTTCTAGCGATATCTAAGGTGATACGTTAGCATTGTGTGGAAGAACCTTATATGTCTTAAGTTAACAAAAAAAAATGTAACATTAGATTGGTTACTACGACAATATATTAGGAAGTATTAGGGTGTACCATTATAATGTTGGGTTTGTCGAAATTTGTCACCTACACCACCCCCAAATGGCCTGTTTCTTTTTAGACAAATTTGTGACCAGAAGCGAGGTTTACTAATCCAGTGTTGCAAAAGTCCATTGGCTACTTTCCAACAGGTGGATCACTGGACTTGGAATTATATAGAAAGACATTTTGATATTTTCAATGCTGTTCAGTTTACTTATGTAAAACTTTTTAAAACATTTTTCGTATTGAGCCATTCTTCATCTTGTATTTAGTTTTGAATTTCTATTTGTATGTATTTTTTTAAATAGTGTTCTAATACAATCTTCAATGTTGTCTGATTCAGTACAGTCTCATGTTCATTTTGATTCTATTAATTGTTCAGCGTCATACTTTTCCGCAATGTTGGATGCTTTATCATATCTCCAATGTAGTCCTACATTAGCCAGATATTGTCTTGGTTTAATTTACACATCATGACTGTGTTGTTTGCTGTCAAGCAGTATCTTAATTATAATTTTACAGAATAGTTAAGTCCTTAATTGTGTTGTAGTTGCTTTTTACATGAATTCATCAATACAATACATCACTTTGTTCAGTTTTTATATCATCAGTCTTCATTGTGTGACAATTATTCCCATTCTTCCTTTGATTATATTGCACCTAAAAATCTTTTCACACAAAAATCTAGCCCTATCATATGTTACTAAAGCATCTGTTTGGAACAAAAATGTTGCAACACTCAATTCGACAAAAGCTCTTAGGTCTTGGGAAACTGCTAGCAACTGACTTTTCAGGCACGCTCCCAAACTGTGAAGACATTTTTGGTCCGTACAGAGAGATGGGTTCTATTTTTCCGTATATATTGAGCGGCCTATAATAAATGGTACACCCTTCTCTCAATAAAGGCATGTCCACACAAAGCTAAAATCATCATAGTGATTATTAGTACTTACGTTTAGATGACGACTCGCCGCTATTGGCTTTAGCTTTCTTTGCCCGAGACGCGGTAGCTTTAGTTGCTGCTGCACGTTTCTTGGGTTTTGGTTCCTCACTTTCTGTCTTTATTGGTACTTCAAATTCTGGGGAAAAATTGTAAGATATTGTGTTAATTATGATGAAACGCCTAGTAGGATTTATGTAACTTATTAGCATGTAAGGTGTTGCCAAGTTATAGGCATAATCACAGACGCCTATGCTCGGCAATGGGCTCACCACCTATAACGTGGGACAGGAATACACATGGTGAAAAGTGGTCATATAATATCTCTGCAACCCCTTCGGGGAAAAGGCGTGATAGATAAATAAAAATGCTCCATTATGTTAGTCAGTCCAATCCATGTTCAAAGATTACATCACCCAGGGAAGAACTCGAATAAATGTGCAAGGCGGTGTCATAACTTCACTCTGAATCATACGATTATAATAACTAACTAACTAACTAACTATCTTCACGCTGTATCCCTGACGGGGTAGTCAGAGAGGACAGATCGCCAGGCTTCGCGATCCATGCATACTTCTTTCGCTTCTTCGAGATTCATCAATCGCTTCATACACGCACGTCTGGGTATCCGAGTACTTTTGACCTTTCCGTTTTTGAGCAATCTGCTCACGTGGTCTTCATATCTTCGGTCTCGGCCTTCCCTGACTCCTTCTACCCTCTACTTTTGAACAATATATATTCTTCGTCAATCGTTCCTCACTCATTCGTTGGACGTGTCCAAACCAACGGAGCACGCCCTTTTCCAGCTTAACGCTGACACTTTCATTCAAACCTGCCATATTGCGTATCACTTCGTTACGTATTCGGTCGGCCAAGGTAACGCCGCACAATTTTCGAAGTGATCGCATCTCCACAGCATTCAATTTACTTTCATGCATCTGCTGACATACCCAGGTTTCACTAACGTAAAGCAAAGTTGGCACTAGCACTGCGTTATGAATCGCCAGTCGTGCTTCTTTTACGATGCTTTGTCGCTTTACTAACTGGGACAAAGCACCGTTAACTTTGTTTCCGGCAGCTACTCGCCGTTCTACATCCGAATCACATCTTCCATCCGCGCTAAACATACTTCCAAAATACACAATTTCATTCACTTGCTCTAGACGTTCCTGGTTTACCCTAATCTCGCATTTAGTTCTTACGTCACCTCTTTCAAATACTAGAACCTTAGTTTTACTTGCATTCAAGCGGAGACCCTTACTTTCACACCCCTCTTTCATATTAGTGACTAATGCCTGTAGGTCGGCTTCTGATGAGGCCATGAGCACCGCATCATCAGCGTACAGCAGACAGTTTACTGTAAAGTCACCCAAATTCACACCCATATTAAAATCTTTCAACTTCTGCAGGCAACTGTCCAGATACACTATGAACAGCCAGGCGGACATGACACATGCTTGTTTGACGCCTGTACAGACATCAAAAAGAGGTGACACATCCCCCCCTACTCGCACGCAAGCCTTACAGTCCCTATAAAGCGACTGTATTGCCCGCTGTAGCGAGCCGTCCACACCATATCCTGGCAGCAAGTCCCACAGCGTTTCTCTCACAACGTTATCAAATGCTTTCTCTAGATCCACAAAAGCGCAGAAAACCTTCTGGCTAAGAGCCAGAAACTTTTCCGCGATCATGCGGAGAGAAAACACTTGATCCATGCAACCTCTTCCACGTCGGAATCCGCATTGAGCCTCCCATAAATACCTTTCAGACTTTTCTTGCATTCGTGCCGTTATAACTTTTGCATACACCTTAATAGGCTGACCAAACTGATACGATTATAATAATTATACTAAACAAATGGTAGGTAACTGACAGGCCGCGTATGCTATTTTCTCCTAGAGCCTGACGTAAATTTCATTTAACTAATTGAATCGGGCGTTACATGGCGGAAATCCATCGCAGAACGATAGTAAAGGAGGGGAGGAGGATCCCACCCACACACCCTCTATACGTCAATGAAAATTATTTTTTAAAGAATTTTGGGATCTATAGGTTGAATAAATATAATTTTCTTTAAGTACCCTCGCCACACGCTGTGTAATATGGCCAAAATAGCGTAGACTCGAAGTTAAGTTTTTGCAGATGGTGGGTCCTCCTCCCCTCCTTTACTATTGTTCTACGAGCAACATTATTTACTGTGCATGTCGACAGAATCGTAACTAGAATGAAACAATAAAATGTATGTGAAAGTTAGCAAACTAATTGCTTTTAAATTTATCCATTGATTGTGTGGAGTCCACCGCACCAATTTTAAAAAATGGTTGTAACACTGTTCATTGGTATCAGAGTTGATAAATAGCTTGATAGATGGCTCTGGTCATACTCTTAAATGACGATTAAAATTTAGTGAAGAATTTCAACTTGTTTCGGGACGATTCGGGTAGTTTAGTTGCTAGAACATTGCCCTGGTTAGGCAAATGTCACGGGTTCAATCCCAGTCTCAAACCAAGTTGTCTTATTTCACTTTACTAAAATTTTTAATAAAACAAGTCTTGTCCCTGCAAAATCAAAGGAACTTGAAGTACTGACAAGTTTACAACACATGCTTGTCTTCTTTTACATGAATAGGCACACGTGACTACACCCTCAAATTTGAGTCATTATTAATGACTTGGCTGTGTACGTAGCTCAGAAAGACTTTTCTTAAAGCGAGTAGCGTGATTTACCAAAGAAACAACAATTAAAAACTATAGTATCAATAATAATGAATTTATAATAACCTGAACATTCCTCCTCCATTGATAAGTTGTTGTCAACATCAGACTCTAGATATTCCTCTTCCATTGGGAGTTCCACCTTCACTATACTGGCTGAGAAACGACAAATATTTATTGATTATCTTTACTTAATATAGAAACTCTTTCTTCTGAATGCTCTTTCCAGGAACCTTTAGATATCTCCTTAATATTTCTGACTCAGATTCTCATGCGATTTCCACCATCATACAGAGAATTGTGTGATATTTTCGTACCAGCAAGAGAGACCTGCAGGCCTATTCCCTAACTTTTTTGGCAGTTGAAAGTGGTGATCACCGAATTATTTACATATCCTTTACTACTTTACCATAACGCTATTGTGACACATGTCCTGTGAAAACAGCATTGGATAAGTAAATAGTTCGGTGATCATCACTTTCAACTGTCAAAAAAAGGTAGGGAATAGGACTGCTGCTCATAGGCTGATTTGATTGATTCTTGTACATTAGTTGAACAGGGGTGAAAAGGGCCCCACCCAAACTCCAGGACTCAAGCGACCTCACCAGCAAACGCCAAACGGTGCACCTGCTGACTCACGCACGAGGCAACGACGCAGGCGCCCTTACGGAGTTGGAAAGACAGATGGCAGTTGCTTCTTTAATGGAGAACACAAAAGGGTCAAAATATTACTGTCTAATACAGCTAAAATTGGAGCGTAACTCATGTACATTACATTAGTTTTTATTTCACTTCAATACGTGCAGTATTTCCGAAGTTATAAAGACAAGAAGTTTTAGTCCTTTTTTGAATTTCCGAAATTAGGCGCGCCCATTATGACGTCAGCCTCGCACAAACTGCGACAAGGCGCGGAGCGGCGTTCGGGTGCGAACGAGAGTGCGACTGTTGAATGAGCAAGGTTGTGACCTATGCGGTTACCCGCGTTATACGCACTTTGATCGTAAATATTTCAGTCATCTTTTGAAATATAAAAAAAGTAAAAACTTTATTTGGCATTTAAATTATAAATCGTTTGTCAGACTCATTGCATATTATTCGTATTATTGTGACGGGGCTATTTATATTTTTTTTTACTGCATCGAGTCTTTGTGCTCAATGAAAAACAAGAAAGAAGCGCTCGTGGCCCCGCTAACTCAGTGTTCTGTTAACGATCACAGCGTTAAGTAAGTTAAGATATGGCTGGTCTTCGGATGGGTGACCGATTTGTGGCATTTACATTAGCGAGCGTTTTCGTACTTCGGAAGGCAAGTTAAGCTGTTGGTCCCAATTGCTATGTAACATGGCAGTCGTTAAGCTAAGTTGAAAGCCTTGAAAAATTTCAACAGCAGGTCGCCACATCCTGCGCTTGTCTATTTCAACACGGCAATGGGCTCACCACCCGTTACGAGGGACAAAACTGCATACAGTGAAATGTGGGCGTATATCGAGGATAAAGGTGTGACAATATACAATGTATGTGCAACTTACGTTTAAAAAGTTTGTTGTTAGCATGTTTCTTAAACTGCTCCTCGGTGTGCAGAACTTGCTTCTTGAAGTTCGCTGCGTTGCGAAGTTGAGTGATGCAGACCTCGCATATACCGCCATCCTCGCAGTTATCCGATGTGCTCAACTGATGAGAGACATTTTTTAGTAATAACTTTATTGTGGAAAGAATATTCCAGGATCTTCGCAGACTAAACCAAACATACGCCTAAACCGATACTAATCCTGGTTGAAGTTTTGACGCAAATGCCTATTTCATTATTATTATGGATTTCATATTTCAGAGTTCCCTAGTCAGCTTACCAACAGTAATGTTCTTGTGTAAATGTCTGGCCATGACAGCCCCGCCGGGTCCCGGTAAGAGGGTACCTAAGACCCAAGAAGTGCTGGCTTGACGTCGTAAGGGATGACATGCGTGCCAATGGTCTCACTACAGCGGATGCCGACGACCGTGCGAAGTGGAGGAGCAAAAGTAGGAAAGCGGACTACGGGCGTCGCGAGACGCAACTGGGACAGACGCTCGGATGATGATGATGAATTTCGACTATTATTCGTCCGTTCAACCGCATTTTTAATTCCGCAACTATGCACAGGTATTTGAGCTTAGTGGCATTGTTTTAGATATGCGTAAAACAGGTATTTTAGAAGTAATGGGAGGCGGAGCACTCCTTCGCCTTACAGAAAATGAACTACATTCTGGATATTGTAGAATAAACACAGTTTTCCATGAGTATGGCCCTAAGATGAAGGTTTGCGTTAGCTGTCGCCCTAGCGGAGGGTCAAATCAAACTTTTTTTTTAATACTGTATTGGGGAGCACCTCTCTAAAGAGGATGAACCATTGAGGGCTAAGGCTCGTAAAGACGCTGGGTAATTCTATTCAATAGTATACCAGGCATTTATTTACTTAAGAAACAATTTTAATAAGGAATTATGTATGCTAAATATACTGTAAATTTAAATTAGGTTAAAAATAGTACACAGGTAAGAAGTGAAACTTCTATACGACATTTTTTTTCAGCTATAAAATTTCTCTAATACGTCGATAAAGAAGTTTCGCTACCAAAATATATTAAAACATTTTAAATTGATTTACTTAATACAAGGAATTCTATTGTATACCAGGTTTGATAGATACAACTGATTGAAAGAAGTCAATCAACAATAATCAATTGGAGTGCACTCTTTGAATCAGACCCAAAAGTAATGTCAACTTTTATTTCTACAATAAAGCATTAAAATTTGCTAAATTTGTCGACATTTATGCTTACTGCTCCTAAACTAATGTCTAACAGTTTTTCGTCAATGGAAAAGCTGTTAAAAATATCAACCTAATAAATTTAACGTCAATATTCTCCTTTGCACATTAATATTTTGAACAAAAACTGCACTTATTGTTTACATATTACAAAATATAAGTTTTCAAATATTAATCATTACATATTATAAGTCGCTTTCGCTGTCTGTCCCTATGTAAGCTTCTAAGCTTACATAGGGACAGACATTACATAGGTAGTTTTACAGATCTATCTGTAAAACTACGCGACGAATTACGATACGGTTATTTTAATAGTTTTAGTGATTCATAAGGAAGGTTTTTATGTATAATTTGTTAACCTTTTGTATACATTGACTAAATTATAACGATATTTGTTGCGAAAGTCGGAAAAAAATCTGCCGTCTGGGAGTTTTCAACGAAAACGCTGCCTAAACCCTTTGAGATATAACAAAATAATGTATGGTGCCATTGTGTATCTAATTTAGGTCTACAAAAAAGTTCGCGACGGTATATGTCTATCTTTTAATAATAACTTACTATATCCAGTTTAATCACGGAGGACAGAAAGAACGGAGATGTTGCAAGCAAATTTCTCTTAAGTAAAACGCGTGCGTGCGGGTGGAAAATGGGGCCGCGGGGGGAAAAGGGGCGGTTAACCCCGGCTTTAACTCGTCCCTAATTGTAAATCCATCTAGGGACATAATCGTGCAACACATATCAAACTGAAGATCCAATGAACATTTTAGTTTGTCTACTCGCAACAATGGCGCTACCTACTTTTCTAGAACATTCTATACTCTGGGTCTGTTTATGATATTTACCCATGCATTTCTATTTTTTTAATATTATATTTTGTCACTTAGCAACAAAATAAAGTTAAATATTATGGACCTCTATGAAACTTCAAAAAATGTTCCCGCTAGAATAATGTACAAAGTGTTATCAATAAAATTGTTGGTCTATGCGCCGGGAGATGGTGTTATTCTTATTAAAAATTTCGTCATATCATGTAAATACGCTGCAGACTTAAAAAATAATTGTCGTTTTGGGCAGAAATATAAACAAGCATTATAATGTGGCGTATTTACAAAAGTTTACATTGAGTATTAGTTTTTCTATTTTTTCTTCAATAGGTGCATGTCAAAAGTTACTTGCATCTTTTGTCTTATAATTTCCATTTTTGAGGAAGATCCGAGAAAAATATTTTACAAATTGTTTTTATTAAGTAAAAATACTTATAAATGAAATCTTATACCGTCACTATGTGTAAAATAAGTTTCTGAATCGTTTTTGCATCCAAGAATAGCACACTTCATGGTGAAAACCGTCAATAACTATAGAATTTAGCGAAAATAAATTACAGACTCTCAACCGAGCACAGCAACGATTTACATGAAACTGTGGTATTGGCTCCGGCCACTCTGTGACGTAACAACTCACTTGGTGGCACACAACTCAGTTGCCCTTGCGACATCTCCGCTTTTATTCTCTACTCCGTGATTTTAATACTTTAAAAAACCATCAATAATAAAGAGCTAATTTAAGAAAAACACAAATATTTTTTGACTGAATCCGATGAAAGTCTCCGTTTTAAGTCCACTGGTACGGGAAAATGCTATCAATTTCCGACCGTTGGTCCATCAATTTAGTCTACAGGTCGCATTTTTCATCGGATTTGCATGCAACTTGGCATGGACAATCCTTGATATAGCCAAAAACTTTCAGCGAGAGGGTTTTTCGATCGGGGGGGGGGGGGGTTTGGGAGGGGGTGTTGGGGGGGGGGCGGCAGGGGGGATGGAGGCAGGGGAGGGGCATTTAGCCTTTTTCCTCAATTTACTCTGAAGTCTACGGTTCACAGAACCACTAGTACTACGTTAGTTGGCTCCAGCATTTCATGAAAATTATTTTGTTACACCTTGCAAATTAAGTGAATATCTTACGAGGTATAGCAAATACAAAATAATGCGCAAAGAAATTAATTTCGTGTAACCAAATTCTACCGGGCCGTGTTGGCGTAGGTACTGGAGAGCGGAGAAGTAATCAACGAATTCGGAAAATGTTCATACTTCCACGGGATTCGAAGTATGTCACGGACGTAGCCGGGCGGGACGGCTAGTAATTTATATTATTTAATCATCAAAACGGCATTCGCACGAATTTTCGATCAAAAACGATGCCATAATATTGATACAATTAAGTGTAATGAACCTGTTAACATAGTGCATGATCATTTCGCCATAGAAAACCTGTTAACAAATTAAACGGTTTTTTTACCTGTTGGCCATAGACTAAAAACTGCTAATTTTAATTAATTGAAAAAAACATCAATGACACGTCTCTATTATAAACCTTATTGAATTGCAGTGATAATGAATCGCAAAGCCTGACAATTTGTTCTCTCGGACTATCTCGTCAGGGATACAGTATGAAAATAGATTGATAGTGATAATGCAATAATAATATAATAATAAAAGACTCAATTCTACAGTAAAGAACTCAACAACAGAAAGCATATGTTCTCCTCACTGATGGTGGTCATCTAAGCCTGATGTGACAAACTTAAATATACCCACACTACGGACAACATAAGAAAAGATTCCTAAGGCCTCTTTTGAAGATCCCCTATACATTAGATATTTGGGAAAAACTATCCTCATTCATAACTAAACCAAAGAATGAGAGAAAATAAAAGACGGCTGTTGATATTATCTTGATAGGCAAAAGAAAAGACCAAGGTGTTATGGGTTTATGTCTCTGGGTACAGCATGAACTTACTGACTCCTGCTTGTATATGTAGGATTAAATTCACGTCCATACATCCATAGTCTGCCACCTCAGTGAATTAAAAAAAAACTGGCAATTAGTAGATGTACTACCTTTACAGAAAAAAATCTATACATATAATTATATACTTGTGCATGTATCTGTCGATGTGCATGAATTTTATTTGCTGGAAAAGGTAGTTTATGTGAAAAATTTATTGAAATCATCTTGCATTGTACCACTGTCATAATTTCCATAAGTGTAGTCACCAATCACGTGATTATGGCATCTAATACTACCAATGTTAGTTGATATTTGGCCAACATTGAAATATTAAAGCAGTTGTGAGCACAGCAAGCAGCTAGATTGAAATCTAGTCTAATCTAAGCCTCTGTGGCGTAGTGGAAGTGCATCCGACTGCTATGCAAGTGGTTGTGGGTTCGATTCGATAGAAATATATAAGTATGTTTATCAGTTTAAAAACTTTCAGGTTTCAAACCTTTTTAACCGCATACTCCTCAGCGGGCAGATCCCAAACCAATGGAGACTGAGTATTATTACTCCAGTCTTCAAAGGTAAGGGGTCAGTGCAGGAGTGCGGGAGCTACCGCGGTATTAAGGTGATGTCCCACACCATGAAGATCTTCGAGAGGATTATAGACTCTCGGATCCGGCAGGAGTGTACTCTCTCGGAGTGTCGATATGGGTTTCGCCCTGGTTATGGGACCACGGACCCTGTTTTTGCCCCGAGGGTTGTCGCAGAGAAATACAGGTCAAAGAACACGCCTCTGCACTGTTTGTTTCTAGACATGCAGAAGGCCTTTGACTGTGTTCCTCGTGCGATGATCTGGTGGGCACTGCGGTCCAAAGGGGTTCCAGAGGTCTATATTGACACTATCCGGGACATGTACTGTGACTCCGATTCAATGGTTCGGACTGCTGTTGGCGACATGAAACCCTTCCCCATCACCGTCGGGGTACACCAGGGTTCGGTCCTTAGTCCGCTTCTGTTCAGTGTAATATTAGACGAATTGTCTCCATGGTTGCTCATGTATGCTGACGATATTGCGCTGGCAGACGCGGACAGGGGCAGATTGGTGCGACGTGTAAAGGCGTGGAAGGAGACGCTTGAGAACGGCGGTCTGAAACTAAATGTAGCAAAGACCGAGTACTTGACACTAAACTCGACAGATCCCACATCCGTCCGCATAGGCGGTGATTTGGTCGAGCGCACGGACCAGGTTAAATACCTGGGATGTGTTTTTCACACGTCAAGTGACATCGATTGCGATGTCAAGACACGCATTGCTGCCGCGTGGGTCAAATGGCGGGAGATGACCGGTGTCATTTGTGACCCTAAAATGCCGATCCGGTTGAAGGGACAGGTCTACAAAACCATTATTAGACCTGTCCTTTTACATGGCAGTGAGACGTGGCCGATATTGGAGCGACACAAGCAGGAGCTGCGTGTCACGGAAATGAAGATGCTGCGGTGGATGTGTGGGGTCACCGGTCAGATGGACCGCGTGAGAAACTCTCGCAGCCGCGGCAGCCTTCACGTCCGTGACATTGCAAATAAGTTGCAAGAGTGTCGCCTTCGTTGGTATGGTCACGTCTTGCGGCAACCGCCGGGCTACGTAGGTAACAAATGTCTGGCCATGTCAGCCCCGTCGGGTCCCGGTAAGAGGGGAAGACCCAAGAAGTGCTGGCTTGACGTCGTAAGGTATGACATGCGTGCCAATGGTCTCACTACAGGGGATGCCGACGACCGTGCGAAGTGGAGGAGAAAATGTAGGAAAGCGGACCCCGGGCGTCGCGAGACGCAACTGGGACAGACGCTCGGATGATCATGATGATGATAATGGAGGTATGGATAACCGTTTAAATCATAAATGAATAATAATTTGACTAAGAATATTTAAGAAATGATAAGACACCATTGTAAATAATCATCTTACTCATAGCAAAGTTTTTAAGCTGTGACATATAAAACGATACTTTGTTTTAGCCAAATGATGGTTAAATTAACTTTAAAAACAAATATATAAAATATCAATTACAATACGATTTAATTAATTATAAAAAAAAGTGTGCAAAAAAATGATAATTTTAGTATGTCACACCTAATGTGTAAATTTTAAGAAAAGAAATTTTCCCTGTAGATTTCAGCTATTTGTTTTGGTGTATTCTTAAAGCTTGTAATGTCTATTTTAATTTAAACTCTAAATATATTATAATTACATTAAATTAGAATCAAATTCTTGTGGAATATCATCAACCAACATTTAGGTACACATGGACATTCCACTTTAGTCACGGATCTTACCTGCCGGTCCTACCTGCTTCCAAAGTTAGAAACTACCCAAACATCTTTATTTTTACATCCAGGCAACATTACCTGTCGAAAACAACCATTCTATTTCATAAGTCTACTGTCAGTTGTGTAGAATCTGTGACGACGAAACACGTTTCATCAGGAAGCTAAATAAGATATCCAGTTTAGTTACGAATTTTACGTCAAATTGGTAAGTTACTTTATAAATATTGTATTATTAATTAAAGCTTACTTTATTTGAATATGCAATAAAGCAATGTGATGTTATTTTTAAGTGCAAATAATGTTGTTGTTAAGCAAATTTGTAGGACAAAACACGATTCGTCACGTCCATTTAGTTACGTGACATATTAGCTTAGTTCATAATTTAATTTACCCATCTTTGATAAATAATAAAATGTTTTGACAAATGTGATGTGTGTACTTAATTGTAATTTTTTTTCTATTTGTTTTAAGGAACAAAATATAAATATTGTCCTATTGTATTAAACGAGCAATTCTTATACGTGGTATTTTATAAACATCGAAAACGTCTCTAACGATTTTGATGAAACTTTCAGAATAAATAATTTCGGGCTAAAAAAATAAGGCTAGAAAATTCGAATTATGACAATTTTAAATTAAGGTAAAAAAAGTTTGATCTTATCTATTTGCAGTTTGGCATACATGTATTAATCTAATTAGTTACTAATATGCCTGAACCGATGTTGGTCCCAAATGGTTACCAGGAGTTCTCCGTTTCTGGTTCACGTAAACCCATCGTGTATGGGCTCTTTAGATTTGTCTCAATGAGCACTTTCATGACAAATGATATTCAGGGTTTAATGTTGGTTCTCCAATACTGGTTCATTTAAATGCACCGAGTTTCAGCTCGTTATTATGTAGGTTAATAAATGGCGTTCCTATTTTGTTCTACATATGGTTCAATTCAGCCGTATGTTGAAAAAACCGGTATTTTCAAAATTTTGCTAGAAAAAAAAAACATGTAAATTTTAATGCAGTTAATCTTAACCTGTTAAGATGAATTAATGCTTTGGTGTTTTTTATGTAACTTCTATAATGCTATATTATAGTACATACGGCTATAAGGCGCGAAAAATATTCTGTTAAGAATTAATGCTTTGGTGTTATTTTATGTAACTTCTATAATGCTATATTATAGTACATACGGCTATAAGGCGCGAAAAATATTCTGTTAAGAATCTTCCAAACTAAATTCACACAATTTGTGTGTGACATTCTGCTTGCCGCCTTGTGGTTTATTATACCATGGAGCTTCATGTTTCAGATTAATTATTATTACTGTTATTTTTTTTATTTTCAGTGATGTATTTTTTATATTTCCAGTGATGGTTCTAAAAGCGGCTGAGCGTGCTAAACGCTATAGGGATAAATAAAAATTAAGTCCAGAAAAATATGAAGAACAAAGAAAAAAACAAATTGCAAGAGTGAAGAAAGGACAAAAGAAAATAAGAGAATTAAGTGAAACCAAAAAGGATGAAACAAGAAAAATCTGGCGACTACAGAAAAAGAGGCAAAGAGAAGCCAAGAAACAACGTGAACAAGAATAAATTGCTGCAACACCTCAAAAAACAGCTTCTAGATCCGTCGACTTCTACAAAAAGAAATATGTAAACTTAATAAGAAACTATAATTTAGCAATTAAGCATTTAAGCAAAGCAAAAAAAAATCAATCAGCGTCTACGTAAAATTTTAAGTCGAACAAAAAAGACACAAGAAACAGAAAATAGAGAAAATTATCTTGAAATTGACAAGTTAAAAGCACGGCACGAAGTTCTGGAAATAGCTTTAACACAAAAATACAAAGACTGTAAAACGAATGAACAAAAAAGAGTATTGCGTTCTATTAGCAAATCCAACAATATTGCATTATCAAAAGAAGGCGTGACAAAAATTATATCAGAAACTTTAGGTCTAAAATGTTCCAGGATACGATTTAGCCAAACCAAGAGATTCCTAAGCAAAAACATAAAATAAATGTTAGAGGCACTTTACAGTCGAGACGAAATAAGCAGAGCGACGGCCGGAAAGCGCGAGACTACAACAAAACAGAAGAAAAAGATGCAAATAAGGTATCTTACTGATACTTTATACCTTTACCAAATATATAAAGAAGAAGGAGGAATATACAGTTTTTCTACATTTTGCAAATATAAACCTTTTTATATCCTGTCGCCGACCAATGCCTCTCGTGATACATGCCTCTGTGTTAAACATAGTAATTTTGATTTTGTGGTATCAGCTATTAAAAAGCACACTATTTCCGTACTGCAAAATAAATTTGGAAAAGATCTTTTAAAACTAGTGTCATGTGACATAAATTCAAAAAGTTGTATGTACAACGCGTGCGATTCATGCCGGTATAAATCCATAAATTTTACAGCTGATATAAATACTGTTGTTGAATGGTGCCAGTGGGAACGCTCAAAAAAGTCGTACAAGAAAAATATCAAGGATATGATAGCCAATATAACAAAAAAAGAAAAAAAAAGTTGGCACAATTCAAGAACTAATAGATGAGTTTCAAAAACAATTGCCTTTATATCAAAAACACTTCCACAAAATCCAGGAGCAGCAACGTCAATACAGAAAGTGTATTGAAAATTTAAAGCCCAATGAATGTGTCATATTGGTTGACTTTTCGGAAAACTACGACTGCAAGTTGGCACAAGAGATTCAGTCGCTTCATTTCGGCGGGTCTAAAAATTCGATTACTCTGCATACCGGCATAATTTTCTTACAAACACAGTGTCAATTATTTGTAAGTTTATCAGATAGCAACTGTCATGAACCTCATGTCATTTGGGCACACCTTATTCCAATTATCAAGTTAGCGAAGCAAATGTGCGAAAATTTATTCGTAATTCACTTTTTCTCGGATGGTCCAAGCAGCCAATACAGACAAACTGCGACGCCTGCAACATAGCTCCAAATACACTAAACTCTTATACTGACTTTCTTTGTCAAGACTCAGACCTTCCTAGTATAATATTCGCTAACATTATTGAAAATACTGCTCAAAATAATATATACCATATCTGCATAACTGAAAAGACAATGGACACTACTGAAGCTCCAAGAAAATTTGATCAGACCCTCCTGAACCACGTTAAAACTTCCCGAGAAGCTAAACCATTGTTATGTGAAAGACATTGTAATTTGCAAGTAACTGCAGGAAAATTAGATTCAGATGAAGAAGTATTAGAGCCTAAAAAAACAGTGAGTAAAAAAAAACCAAGTTAAACGTTCCGACAAATCGTCAAATGTCACACTTTTATCGGACTTAAAATGCAATAAAAAAAATTGTATTTACAAATGTATAAAAGACGTATCACCAAAGTCAAAAACACAAAATTCAAAGGTAACTATTCTATCAGATGTCAAATTAACTTTACAGAATTCACCATTTTATAAAAAAAATAAATAAATATCCATCACGCCTTATCCCCGAAGGGGTGGCAGAGGCATATTATATGCCCACTTTTCACCGTGTGGATTCCTGTCCCACCATTTTATGGTCTAAAAAATATGGATATATTGAATCTACTTGAAATAAACCAAAATTGCGACATATCATATGAGAGAAATTATAGTGAGCCACCAAAACAAGTCGTTACAAATGAAAAAGTATACGGCACTTTAAGTAGTAGCGAAGACGAAAAGTAAAATACGTGTTCTAATAAAATGATTACATTATTATTATTAAAGCAAAAGATCTCACCTGTGTTCAGTCTATTAAGAAGAAGCAGTCTATGGAGAAAAGCGTTGTTTTCAATTACCTACTTTTAATTAGGTACCGACTTTGAAACATTGTTAACCCTGGATCACTAACCATTCGTCTATTAGACTACGCGCACCCCGCGCTTACGCAGTATAGGTAGGTTCCCCTTGCCCGCCGCCCCGCATACTTCTAGTAGCTTCCTGAAGGCCAATTCTCCTAATTAATAAACATCACAGAATGAGCTGTTATTGAATCTATACTGAATTATGAAGTGAGTGAAATTCGGTATTCTCCTAACCAAAATTACAATGGCATGTTGGTTAGGTTTTAGTTAAATGATAGGTATGATTTCAGTTCAGACTCGTGTCAATCTCGCGATAAAAACATCATGTTACAGTATAAAACAGACAGTGCACCCATCACCCCTAGATGAACTACACTTTTTTTTCAAGTGAAAATCTCTGGATTTGCGACTATAATCATCATCGTCATCTAATGTTGATCCCGGTCATCTACAGGTCTTATTAAATAATATTGTGTAATCAATTAAGACTCTTTCAGAGTAGAATTTTTTTTTATCATCATCATTAACGTCCATCCCGGTCAATTTTTGAAGTGAATATTCTTTTAGCGCGGTACGCATATTTTTAGATGAGATAAAATCTCTGGACTCGCGACCATAATTATCATCATCATCTAACGTTGATTCCGGTCATCTACAGGTCTTATTAAATAATGCTGTGTAATCAATTAGGACTCTTTCAGTGTAGATTTATTTTACATCATCATCATCATTAACGTCGATCCCGGTCAATTTTTAAAGGAAAAACTTCTTTTAGCGCGGTACGCAATTTTTTAGATGAGATAAATCTATGGACTCGCTACACCCCGTTACGATACGCAGCTATAGTGTGTGCATATATGCATGTACCAACGCGTCTAGATAAATAAATTATTAATAAATTGAGTTTTCACTTCTGTCGGCACTCCTGGAGTGCAACCCGTATTTTTTTTGTAATTTTTCAATTGCAGTTGAGCGTTAATGAGGCTTTTTTCAGTGGAATTTGCGCGGCAAGATCAAAAATATCATTTCACTGCAAATCCCTGTCTTGCACTATAGCACGTTTACACAACTTTTATGTCTAAAAAACTACCATTTTTAAACATAAAACAAGGTAATGTACTAATTTCTGAAAATAATATACTGCAAACGGCTGCTATCCGAGAACATCCCGCGCTAATTCCCTGTATACTTCAGCTAAGCATCACACAGAGACAATTAATATAGAATTTCATTGCCACCGTCGTAAATATCCGCTCATATTTAACACAGATCGCGTTTTAACCGAACAAAAACAGGTTCTCAGCAGTATTCCGTCGATCTAGTGTTGATATACATTCAAACTCATATAAATGTCAAATTTGACACATAAATTATGACGAGATACCAAATACATTTCATTCAAAATTAAGTCTCAAAGAATAAGACTAGCAGAATACTGATTTTGTCATTTTTAACTTTCAATCTCAATTCGATTTAATCAACTTACAATTAATGTTAGATGCATAAAACTTTGTTACGAGAATACCTTTTTTAAGATTTAGGAGTCTGAGCTTAGATCGGAACTTAACTTTAACCGTGCTTTTATTACGAGAATTGACCTTCTGATTCGTGTCATTTGTGAGCCGCATGCGCTTGTGGCGAATGTACGCGACCTACATTGGGAGTTATTTTATTGGGTTACCGTCGTCCACCAGACGAAAGGTTAGTGAATACGTACGAGTTTTTTTTCAAAGATTCGTATATTTATTTTTGATATATTTTTAGATCTGATTATCTTTATTGATATATTGTTTTATATTTTATATCTATTTATTATAATTACAAATTTTATAAGACACATATATATATATATATATATATATATATATATATATATATATATAACTTAGTTGTTTTTTTTTATTTTGATCGACTTTTTGTGTGTTCCAGTAATTTTGAAATATAATTATGTTATTGTTTTCATTTTTAGATGGATCTAAGAAACCATGAAGAGAAGATAGCACAATGGCTTGCAAGTTCAGATTCTGATGCGACGCCAGACGAGCCTCCTCAAGACTCAGATTCCGAACCAGAGGATAATTGTGAGTCGGATGTTCATATCGACACAGAAGACAGCGAGTATGAGGATTCCATCTCTTCTGATGAAGATATTTTTATTTCACGTCGCGGCCGTGTTCGAAGGTATATTCTAGATTCAGACGATGATACTTCTACCACAAATCAGGTGGTTTTTGAGCAGCAACAACCACAACAACAGCAGGCGAATTCAACTGTCCTACAGCCTCGTAGGAATTTTATGTATGGTAAGGACAAGTTTAAATGGTCTACTACCCCCCATGATGCACGTGTACGATCAAGAGCACGTAACATATTACATATTGTACCTGGTCCTACCGGTATTGCAAAGGAAACTTTTCAACCTAAAGCTTTATTCCATCTTTTTTTCACTGAAGAAATTATCAATAGCATAGTCCAGTTTACAAATATTGAGATTGGCATCCGAAGCAGCAAGTACAAAGAGGCAAAATACACTACAGCACAAACGACTGCTAATGAAATAAAAGCATTGATAGGTCTGCTAATTCATTCTGCGGCGCTTAAAAATAATCATTTACCCACAAGAAAGTTATTCAACACAAGAAAATGCGCTTCTTTATATAAAGCTTGTATGAGTGCTGATAGGTTTGACTTTCTATTGAGGTGTCTAAGATTTGATGACCGAAATACACGCATAGAAAGAAGGGAAATAGATAAATTGGCCCCCATTAGAGAAATATGGGATAAATTCAATGATAACAATAAAGCAAACAATGGTATAAACCAAGTTCTTACGTTACAGTAGACGAACAGCTTCTTGGATTGGATTTAAATTATATAATTTTGGTGATGGATTGTCGTAATATTTTTTAACCAATTTAAAAACGTAAGATCTTGGATTTTTATAACCATTTTAACCGACTTCGGAAAATGAGGTTCTCTCTTTGACACGTATTTGTATGTATGTTCGTGTTATTTACAAAAACTACTAATCGTATTTGGTTGGGGTTTTTACTATTAGATTGAATATTTATTTAACATTTATTTATATTTCTAAGCTATAAAAACAAACTTTAAAGAACTTCAAAGTTTGTTTTTTATAGTTTTTATTTATTTGTGTATTTCTTAGTTGCAATTTTTTATGTGTGTTTTTAGTGAGATAAGACGTCCCTCGCACGCGTGGCGGTCTACGTCGCGGTAGAGGCGTACTTGTGCAAGGTGGAGGTGGACAAGTTGCAGGTGCACAGGCACCGTTGGTGGAGGGACCAAATGCCGGGTTGCACCGCAGGGGACGTGGCAGAGGACGTAGCAGGAAGCGTTCGGTAATAGCCGAACCGAGCGCCCGGGGCCTCGCTCTACTGACGAGTAAGCTTTTTTTTTATTAACACTTTGTTTTTAATAATTATTTTTCAGCACTGATGAATAAATACTTTTTAGAACTAAAGTAGCAAACAATCATGATCCACCTGATGGTAAGCGATGTTTTTTTATGTATTTTAAATTGAATTCAGACACGAAGATGGTTGAAGACTTTGATACAGACTTATTTTTGAACTTTTTTACTAATATAGATAATCCTACTAATATTATAAACGAGAAAGTTTGTAAGTATGGATGTTTGTTACTCTTTCACGCAAAATCTACGGAATGGATTTTTATGATACTATACAATAGCTTATACATCAGAATAACACATAGGCTACTTTTTATCCCGGGAACAAGTTCCTGTGGGAAACGGGAACGAGAAAACTAGACAAGTACAAATCTGTTCTTAAAAAGGATGCCGAATAATTGATAACTTTTTTTTTCAGTCGGTTAAAAATAAAACTAAAAAAAACTTAGCTATTTTAAAATTAATTCATATTTAGTTTGTATTAGTTTTATTTTATTACGTAATTATTTATTAATTCTCATGTTCCTATTTGCTTTTAAGTGTAACTGTATTGGTTGTATGGTCTTATCCATACCACAGCCGAAAGACATACAGTCGGTCGACGAAGCTGTCTAGACAGAGCAATCGTGCGGGGGACAAGGGACGAGACGCAGGAGGGTTTGTCCCGAGCTGCGAACAAAATATTGTTAGAGGCTCGGGACAGTCTTTCAGGGCTGACGCATTCACGACTGTTTGCTATGATTTTTGAATTTATGTATAGATTTCTTTAATTCATGGGGTTTTTAATATTCTAAATACAAATTTCGTGTTGATTTTGCAATCCAATATGGCCGCCGCGCCATGGATATAAAATTTCATGTTGGGTATCGTATAAGGGGTTTTTTAGTATGCTAAGTACGAATTTCGTGTTAATTTTGCAATCCAATATGGCCGCCGAGCCGTAGTTATAAAATTTCATGTTGAGTATCATATAAGGGGTTTTTTGGTATGCAGAGTACGAATTTAGTGTTAATTTTGCAATCCAACATGGCCGCCGCGCCGTGACTTTAAAATTTCATGCTGGGTATCGTATAAGGGGTTTTTTGGTATGCTGAGTACGAATTTCGTGTTAATATTGCAATCCAATATGGCCGCCGCACCGTGGTTTTAAAATTTCATGTTGGGTATCATATAAGGGGTTTTTTGGTATGCTGAGTACGAATTTAGTGTTAATTTTGCAATCCAATATGGCCACCGCGCCGTGGTTTTAAAATTTCATGCTGGGTATCGTGTATAAGGGGTTTTTTGGTATACTGAGAACGAATTACATGTTAATTTTGCAATCCAATATGGCCGCCGCGCCGTGGATATAAAGTTTCATGTTGGGTATCGTATAAGGGGTTTTTTTGGTATGCTGAGTACGAATTTCGTGTTAATTTTGCAATCCAGTATGACCGCCGCGCCAACTGTTATAAATTTCATGTTGGGTATCGCATAAGATAATTATGGTATGCGGAGCCACACATGTGGGATTATAACTATACTCTATACTATGTTATCCTGTGTTCAAGTTTTTCGTCATAATTAATATTTAAACTTGTTCAAAGCGTAACCAATATTTTTTAGTTGAAAGCAACATTAGCATTAAGTCCAGTTAGTCAAAAACCGAAAATATTTATCATTAACTCATTTACTACTAACAATATACCTAATATACCCGACGAACTTCGAATCTCCATAGAATTTGGTTTTTTTTTCTAAGAGTGCTCATCGGGGCGGAGATAAATTGAACAAATTAATAATAATAATAATACCCTCGAGGACAGTCGTTATCTTTTATAGGATTAACGCAACCCTATGAGAGCATAGTAGATTCGCTTTTTGAGTCATCCACTTTCTGATTTCAACAGAAAAATGTATCAGAAAGTTATTAAAAAGCTCACATCCGCAGGGCAGCTTGTGGCGGGCTGAAAGTGTGTGGCTACACATCGGTCCCGATTTCTCAGAGTTTTGTTGCTCTTCTGCACCGGTTAGGATTTAATGGCCTAACGGGAGAGCAGTGAGAGTGCTACTCCCGGGAGTGCAGCAAATCTCAACTCTGGCTTGCCTTAATTGGGCGGTCAGAGTTAGGGAGCCAGAGCTATATGCTCGGGGGTGGAAGTGTAATTTTCAAGGGCATAACTACGGGGAAGCCCGCTCCGGGCCTGGCCCGCGAAGGTGAAACCGGCGGCGCACCGCTCGACACCCCGAGCCGCTCACACCGGTGTTGCCCTCTGTCGCCTTACAGGCTTATCATGCCTACGGTGATTGTATAGGGGGCCCATCTAGTGAGTTGGCAAGTCACCGTCTGCCAGTATTTTGATTATAATATATTAAAATGGCAGACGCCGTCTTCATCCATAGTTCTAATCACTCAGTTCATTTAACCTCCAACTTAATAGCCCAATAGTAGTTAGCATATTGTACAATAGTTTAACTCCCATTGGAGATGGTCCATTATCGTTCTTCTACATAAGGCGGACGTGGATTGTCTGCAGTGGGAGTCCCATTCCCTGTTACATTAAAATTCTCAAAAGGCCTCTGCGTGTTGGACCTCTATGTCCCATCCCAAAAGACCGGGTATCTTCGTAAGAAAAAAAAAAGAAGATACCCGTGAAGAAGAAACAAATAATAATAATAATATACCCCTCGAGGACAGTTGTAATCTTTTATAGGATTAACGCAACCTTATGAGGGTAAAGTAGATTCGCTTTTTGAGTCATCCACTATCTGATATCAACAAAAAAATGTATCAGAAAGTTATTGAAAAGCTCACATCCGCAGGGCAGCTTGTGGCGAGCTGAATGTGCATTGCTACACATCGGTCCCGATTCCTCAGAGTTTTGTTGCCCTTCTGTTTCCGGTTAGCATTTAATGGGCTAACGGGTGAGCAGTGAGAGTGCTACTTTGGCTTGCCTTAATTGGCCGGTCAGAGGGAGGGAGCCAGAGCTATATGCTCGGGGGTGGAAGTGTCATTTTCAAGGGCATAACTACGGGGAAGCCCGCTCCGGGTCTGACCCGCGATGGTAAAACCGGCGCCGCACCGCTCGACACCCCAAGCCGCTCACATCGGTGTCTGTCGCCTTACAGGCTTATCATGCCTATGGCGATTGTATAGGGGACCCATCCAGTGAGTTGGGGGCCCCATTTCCTTTTAGATTAAAATTCTCAAAGGGCCTCTGCGTGTTAGACCAGTATGTCCCCATGTACGCCTACCAATAACCTGGGTATCTTCATAAAAAAAAAGAAGATACCCGTGAAAAGAAGAAACATAATAGTATGAGATCAGCTCACCCTTGTTTGAATTCCCAGTTCCTATCCCCAGCTTCCAATTCCCATTTCTCATCCCTAGTTCTCATCGTCAATTCCCAGTCCTGGTTCATGCTCCCATTCCCTTGATTTTTTTTATAACGACACGGTGGCCATTATGGATTGCGAAATTAACACGAAATTCGTGCTTAGCATACCAAAAAACCCCTTATACGATACCCAACATGAAATTTTATAACCACGGCGCGGCCGCCATATTGGATTGCAAAATTAATACTAAATTCGTACTCAGCATACCAAAAACCCCTTATTCGATACCCAACATGAAATTTGAAAACTACGACGCGGCGGCCATATTGGATTGCAAAATTAACACGAAATTCGTACTCAGCATACCAAAAAAGCCTTTATACGATACCCAACATGAAATTTTATAAGAATAGTTCGGCGGCCATATTGATTGCTAGAAACCCTATAATTTTATATCTACTTCGCGGCAGCCATTTTGTAAACACTTTCTCATAAAAAAAACTATCGATTTGACATGAAATGAACCTTATTTACTTCCGTGTGCGGCAATTGATGAAATCTCAGATCCTTTTTTTTAAACCGGTATTTATATTATTGATTTATTATATATACATACTAGTTGACGCCCGCGGCTTCGCCCGTGTAGAGAAGTTTTCCCGTTCCCGTTTCCCATAAGAACTTGTTCCCGGGATAAAAAGTATATGTGTTATTCCGATGTATAAGCTATATTATTGTAAAGTTTCATTAAAATCTATTCAGTAGTTTTTACGTGAAAGAGTAACAAACATCTCTACAAACTTTCACATTTATAATATTATTAAGATTAAGATATTATATTACAATGTTGATAGTTGATTGCGAGTACGAGTTAATAAATAAAAATTAAAAAAACATCAGCGTTGTATACTTGTGACAACCCTACAAGCATCACTGTCTAGACGTTGTCGGCATTTTTGTCAACTTTAAAGGCGTAACGCTACTGATAGGTTTACTCTTTATACTGTGTCCATACTATGATAGACGTGCCCCAGGGTGCTGTTAGTCAAAATTGTAAAAGTTTGTTTTAGTTTTTTGAAGTATTTTTGTATGGAAGTTAGCATTTTTAATAAGTTTATCGCTTTCTAAACTTAATCAAGTTGTAGAATTTTACTTTGTATTAAAAATAAATGCATCAGAACTTACCCTGTCATCAAAAGTTTGAGAGGTGTTTTTTGACTGTATTTTGCAGTGCTTAATTTATTGTACGATTTCTAATAAACTACACACTTGCAGCACTTGAAACTGTGTATGTGATAAGTTAATGAAACTTACGAAGTGTAAACTTAGCTATTTAAACCACTTGATCTATAGGGTTTTCGGAATTTAAGTATGAAGTTACCCTTCACTTTTTCTACTGCGACCTTTTTTTGTCGAGATGTCCGTTTTTGTAATGCTTGTAGCATATAAAAAATGTATGGCAATGTATGTGTTTTTTTGTAAACATTAGAAAATAAGGTTTAATCTATTAAAACATATACACACTTTTAAAAAATATGTTTCAAATACCATCAGTTTTAATTGTTTCAAATACCATCAGAACTGGAAGAAAGCCTACCAATAGAAGAGATTTTGCCGAGAAAATGGCTGACGAACTAACCGAGCCATGGTTGCGTGAGAGATTGGGCTGTTACATTGCACCGTAATTTAAAACAAATTATTGCAGATATTCTAGAAATTGATACTCCACAGGAAGCACCAATTCAAGAAACTTCAAATAATAGAAAAATATGTAGCTTTTGCCCCGCAAAAAAACGTCGCATGACGAGATATTTCTGTAGAGGTTGTAAAAGAGCCATTTGCGGGGACACATTACACTATAGCCATGTGTAATTCCTGCATTGATTAATTATTTTCATTATTTCAATTTATGTACCTGTTAATTAAAGATATAATAATGTCAAACTTTGTTTCTTTTTTCTAAACATAAATGTATATATAAAATAAACCAAATTTATTCCGTAGTCCTAGAGACGAATGGTTAGTGACGATGTTACTCTAAAATAAGGTTAGTGAGCTAGGGTTAATTTAGTTATTGACATAGGTTTAAAATCATTATGTTTGTCATTTTTTTATTCTAATAATTTTATTTTGTGAGCGTTTTATACTCATAAGTACAAATTGTTACCTAGGCATCTGTTGGTTTTTGAAATCATAAAATATATTCAAATTGCTTTTCATGTTGATTTATAAAGTCTGTAATCTTACCAAAGATATATAGTAACTAATTAAAATTAATACCATAACCATTTTTCTATTTGTAATAAAAAAAATAGGTACATAATATCCACATTTATTTTCATTATTAAGTGTTATTATTTTGTCAAGAATTATTCTATTTTTACATAAGTACAAATTATTACCTAACTACGTACTGAATGAAACCAAATAAGACTTGATTGAATTTAAAAATATAAATTGTTTTATTTCCCTAGCCCGCCTAACGTTGCTTATGTTCTAAATAAAACAATTACTTTTAGACTATATGACTTAAGTAGCTATAGAACTAATTAACTACAACCCAATCTGTTTATTTGGAAGCACATTTTAATGCAATATTATAGGTTTATTTCAACACCTTTTGGCATAGTTATGAACGCTGCCTAAGTATCTATTTAGTCACGATAGTATTTCCTATTTAGTTACAGTCACAATTTTTTGTCCTACCATCGTTGTCTAATATGATGGAATATATTATTATACTGTACTTTACTTTCATAAAATAATTATATCACCAGCATGCTTACATCCCATGCAAGTTTGGTTTCATTAAAAAACTTTTGCAGCAGCTAAAAAATGAATAAAAGTGGTCATTTTCATTCAAAATGTCACGAAATGGTTTTAGCATATTGAATATAACAACACTAGATGACCCCCACAGCTTCCCCCGTGGTATATTTCGACCTCCGGTCGCACCTATTGAATCCTGTCGCTTATAAATTCTACAATGATGCATAAAACTTTGACTGATTTGTCGACATTTATGACTACTGCTCTGCTCCCCAGTGTAGTAGCGTAATGATATATAGCCTATAGCCTTCCTCGATAAATGGGCTATTTAACACAAAAAGAATTTTTCTAATCCGACCAGTAGTTCCTGAGATAAGCATTCAACCAAACAAACAAACAAACTCTTCAGCTTTATAATATTAGTATAGATTAGTATAGTAATGTTGCAAAAGGTAAGTTTATTATTTTTTATAGGTTGAATAACATATTATGTTCATACAGGGAGCGTAAACTAAAATTTAAAAAGACTTATCATTCCAGAAAAAAGGACACAGTTTAGCCATAGTCCCTAATAAAAATGGCAATATCTAGTAGAGAAAACATTTTCCAAAGTAAAGTAAAGTTTTGTTCTAGAATTTTAAGATACAGTGCGTCGAATAATAATATAATCTGAAAAAATAATTTTAAAAAATATCCGCGTTGTCCACATAGTCACGGTGCAAATTTTCACGGAAGGACTCTTTTACGTTTCAAACTTAAAGGGCAATCTTTGATCGGCCAATAGATTTTTCAAGATTTTGGACACACGACTCTCGTCCAAACCACTCTCATACATGGCTTGAATAGCAGATGCAACACTAGCAAGGAGGGTAATCTCCACAAAAAATAAGTTACACCGGCTTACAGTTGACAGAGGTGGCGGCATCAAATCCCTTAAATGGAGTATAAAACTCAAGTCAAAGGCACTGTTTGTAAGAATATAAGGTAACTGAAGCAGAATAACGCATATGCAAAGATACGCTAGACAAATAGTTATGTATTATTTTTATGCAGTCTAACAACGATCGTACACCGCCTAAAAAAGCTGAAGATATTCACTGAAATATAATCAAGTAGGTAATGAATTTGTTTACTTTAGGTAAGTTTTTAATACTTACATTTATATCGAAACATTCCCGCAACATGTCCGCGTAGACTTCTTCTTCGCCCATCCATGTATATGTAGTTTTGACATCTTTAAAAACCCCTTCTGACGCACAACACCTGCACATAGCGTTCATTATTGCAGCCTCCATTATGTCCAGATCAGTCCAGCTGCAAAACTATCGCATTTACACTAAAAATAAATCTACAAATTGGGATAAAAAGGACGCTACCAATCGGTAGCTCCGCCATTTTCTTTCTATTTTTTTAAATTTTAATAATTATTTTATGGCCTGCTTCAGAAGACTTATTAGAAAAATTTCATTTTGTATATCTTGTTTCTTCAATCTAATCTTCTAATTTAGTCCTGACCAGTCTTTGTCGATGTCAAGTGCTCAGTCCTAAGGTCCTGGTCCTTGCCCTCAATATAATAGTGGTTCTTATACTGATGTTTTCAGTGGACTTTAGGCTATATATCCGCTGGAGAATGGAGCAGTAGTCGTAAATGTCGAGAAATCGGGTCAATTATTATGCATTTTTTGTGATATTTATCGCATATCGCCTGAATTTTGTAGAAATAGGATATAATGAAAAATACAACATTTTCTACCCTTTCTACCAAATCCAATGATGAGTTGAGCTGGCAGCATTAAAATAAATAAATATTTGAGATAAGAAAGAAGACGAGGAATATAAAATAACAAACTGAGAATACTAAAATGTTTCGGGAACCAGGCCTTAAAACAATTACAAAAAAATAATGTGGATGTCAATATTGTCAAGTCATTACTGTCATTTACATTCGAAAAGTCCATGTCACTGTCAAAATAATTGTTTTTCTCAATTATAAAATTGCAAATTTCTCAGATTTTTCTAATTCATGGGGGAAAAATAATATTTTGATAACCTATAAGTGGTTTAAATTGTTGCAATAATGTTCAACGGAGCTACTTGCTGCTGCTGCCTTGTTCGACCTCCAGACAAGCATTTAAAATCGACGTATACCAGACTTGGAAAATCTGAAGTTTATGCAGATATGTTGAGGGAATGCTTTGAAATACAAGTAATTAAACCTTTATATGTTTTTATGTATACAAGTTAATAGCAGGTGATTTAAGTCTGCGTACACTCAAGTATAGCCTTCGTTGCGGGAATAATTGTATCACACTTTTCATTACTATGATGTGCAAGTTCTTCTTAACTTATTTACCCTTCAGGAGTCTTCTGTTTCTTCTAATGCTTACTCAAATCCTCATAACATTTTATAAAGGAGTAGAAATGTTATATTTTTAGTTATAAGTACTAGAATATTATCTATACCGATATTATAAAGAGGTTTTGATGTTGTGAGGTTGAGGAGTTAAGCACTGGAGCTCATGAACCGGTATAGGAAAATCTTTCTCAGTTAGAAAGGTGTTTATCCCTGAGTGTCATAAGCTATTATAATCCTAAGTAGCCATACATTATTATGTAGTAAGTAGTAGTAGGTATTAGCTACTTGATAAAGACATCCATAGGCTTTCCATTAGGTGGGCCGTATGCTTATCTGTGATAAAAATAAACGAATTATCCAGGGACATTTGGCGGGAAGAGTGACAAGTGCGGACGCTTGCTTTATATTATTTTCTAAAACTAGTGCTTTCTTGGACATAAAAGATGTGTTAACGTGCTATAGTGAAAGACAATGATACATATGCAGAGAAATGCTATTTTCTCTCTTGTCGCGAAACATCCACTGACAACCTTAGTATAAGAATCAACTGAGGGCAAGGACCAGGGCGTAGCCTGAGGACGCGACATCGACTGGACAGGACTAATTAGAAGATAAGATTGAAGAAATAGGATATAAAAAATAAGATTTGGCTAAAAGGTCTTAGAATCCAGGCCATTAAATAATTATTAAAAAAATGGGGATGAAGAGTAGAAGCGTGCACGTCGCCATCCCTGCCAGCTACGGCTGCAATTCTACTCCAACACGAGTGCCACCAGGGCGATTACTGCTAGGGCGTGCCCCCGAGGCGACGCGCACCAGTTCGTCCCCGCTGGTGCGAAAAGTGTGAGCCAGAGCGGCGTAGGGGACCGCCACCCTACACGCGCGGCCCGACACGGCGGGAAGTGGAGGATGGAGTGCAGGGTAGCTGCGTGGAATGTTAGGGGAGGAATGACAGATAAGATGAATGAGTTGATGGATGTTATGAATGAGAGAAAGTTAGATGCAGTGTGCTTGACAGAGACCAATCGCAAGGGCAGCGAAGTCTTGGAGCTCCCGGGTGGGATGCTCGCGCTTTGGTCTGGAGTACCAGAGAGCGAGCATGGCAGTCGGGGGGTTGGAATTTTGCTGTCCTCGCGATTGGCCTCCGGTATGTATGAGTACAAACTGATAGGTCCTAGAATCCTCTGGATCCGTGTAAAACTTGGTTTGACGAAGATTTTCCTGGTAGCTGCTTACGCGCCAGTATCTTCGTCGAACGCGAGTGAGCTAGAGGACTTCTGGGAGAGTATGAGAGAAGCTCTAAATGTGATAGAAGGAAATGAAAGACTTATAGTATGTGGAGACTTGAATGGATGGGTGGGTACCGCTCGCGATGGTTTTGAGTCGGTACTCGGGAAGTATGGGGATAAAAGGGTGAACGACGCTGGCAAGCTAATACTGGCATTTTGTAAGGAAAAGGATTTGTTTGTGGCGAACACAATGTTCAACCACAAACAAATTCATATGTATACGAGGAGATGTAAGTCAAAGAGAAGCATGATAGATCTATTCCTAATGGATAGTCGGCTCCGTAAACAGGTGATGGACACAAGGGTTTATCGAGGCGCTGAGCTGGGATCAGACCACTACCTAGTCATAACTAGGATTAGGGGTCTGTTCGCGGGTTGGCGTCATCGTACCGAGTGTCCTGAACCTGAGCCGACTTATAGCATCAAAAGCTGGAAGCTGCAGGATGCATCCATTAGGGATAAATATAATGAAAGGGTAGCCGAAAAGCTTGGCGATGTCAATGTAAGCAGTGAGAATGTGGAAAGTGTATGGCAGAACCTTAGGGATAGTATGATAAATGCCGCTGTGGAAGTGTGTGGAGAAACGAAAAGAGGCAGTAGTAATAAGCGTGATGCATGGTGGAATGAGGAAGTGAAAGAAGCAGTTCGAATGAAGAAGAAAGCATGGCTAGACTACTTAGCCTCGCGGAATGATTTTAATATGAAAGAGAGATACAAGCTGCAGAAAGTTAACACGAAGGCACTTATAGAAGAAGCTCGTGGAAGGTGCAGAATGAAAGTGGATGAAAGGTTGTCGTCCAATTTCCGGGATAATGCCAAGCTCTTCTGGAAAGAGGTAGGCAAGACCCGGAGTTGTTCGGCAATCTGCAGTATGAATAAAGTGCTTAGTGTTAACAATGACGTCCTAACAGACCAAAGTGACGTCCTGCAGAGATGGAGTGAATATTATGGAAAGATGTATGCAAGAAAAGACAGAGATGCCACATCGGGAAGGTGAGCTCACTTCGATGCTCCGGATCCCGATGTCATTGAAGTCATTAGTATGAAAGAAATAGAACAAGCGATAAGAAGTATGAAATGTGGTAAGGCTGCGGGAAAAGACAGAGTCACTGCTGAGATGATCAAGTACGGTGGGTCGCGTGTCTGGGACACACTATGTCTGTTATGCAACTTGTGCTGGCGGACGGGTGAGGTCCCAGATGACTGGCGAGTAGCAGTTGTAGTACCTATTTACAAAGGGAAAGGCTCGCGCCTAAACTGCTCCAGCTACAGGGCGATCAGCTTGGTCAGCTTAGCTAGTAAGGTGTATGCAAAGGTTATAACGGCACGAATGCAAGAAAAGTCTGAAAGGTATTTATGGGAGGCTCAATGCGGATTCCGACGTGGAAGAGGTTGCATGGATCAAGTGTTTTCTCTCCGCATGATCGCGGAAAAGTTTCTGGCTCTTAGCCAGAAGGTTTTCTGCGCTTTTGTGGATCTAGAGAAAGCATTTGATAACGTTGTGAGAGAAACGCTGTGGGACTTGCTGCCAGGATATGGTGTGGACGGCTCGCTACTGCGGGCAATACAGTCGCTTTATAGGGACTGTAAGGCTTGCGTGCGAGTAGGGGGGGATGTGTCACCTCTTTTTGATGTCTGTACAGGCGTCAAACAGGGATGTGTCATGTCCGCCTGGCTGTTCATAGTGTATCTGGACAGTTGCCTGCAGAAGTTGAAAGATTTTAATATGGGTGTGAATTTGGGTGACTTTACAGTAAACTGTCTGCTGTACGCTGATGATGCGGTGCTCATGGCCTCATCAGAAGCCGACCTTCAGGCATTAGTCACTAATATGAAAGAGGGGTGTGAAAGTAAGGGTCTCCGCTTGAATGCAAGTAAAACTAAGGTTCTAGTATTTGAAAGAGGTGACGTAAGAACTAAATGCGAGATTAGGGTAAACCAGGAACGTCTAGAGCAAGTGAATGAAATTGTGTATTTAGGAAGTATGTTTAGCGCGGATGGAAGATGTGATTCGGATGTGGAACGGCGAGTAGCTGCCGGAAACAAAGTTAACGGTGCTTTGTCCCAGTTAGTAAAGCGACAAAGCATCGTAAAAGAAGCACGACTGGCGATTCATAACGCAGTGCTAGTGCCAACTTTGCTTTACGGTAGTGAAACCTGGGTATGTCAGCAGATGCATGAAAGTAAATTGAATGCTGTGGAGATGCGATCACTTCGAAAGTTGTGCGGCGTTACCTTGGCTGGCCGAATACGTAACGAAGTGATACGCAATTTGGCAGGTTTGAATGAAAGTGTCAGCGTTAAGCTGGAAAAGGGCGTGCTCCGTTGGTTTGGACACGTCCAACGAATGAGTGAGGAACGATTGACGAAGAATATATATTGTTCAAAAGTAGAGGGTAGAAGGAGTCAGGGTAGGCCGAGACTTACATATGAAGACCACGTGAGCAGATTGCTCAAAAACGGAAAGGTCAAAAGTACTCGGATACCCAGACGTGCGTGTATGAAGCGATTGATGAATCTCGAAGAAGCGAAAGAAGTATGCATGGATCGCGAAGCCTGGCGATCTGTCCTCTCTGACTACCCCGTCAGGGATACAGCGTGAAGATAGTTAGTTAGTTAGTTAGTTAACTTTGCCTAAACAAAAATAAAGAACAATTAATTTTTAGAGTATTATTTAATTTTATGCTAATGAAATCCTTGTAAACAAACTATTAAAAAATTTAAAACATTTCAGAAATATTAAATGTAATGAATAGGTATAATAAAAATATTTAAATTATTTTCTTAGAATTTTCAAAATGTAAAATAATTAATAAGGGTTTTGGTCAGTCCCCATTGAAAAATCCCGACAATACAAAGTTAGTGTTTATATTCTGAGACAGTGTAGACAAAGTGAGATGTTGAATAAATACAGGAATACTGTGAAACATCATACTTTTATGTGTGGGTGCCGGGTGAGTGTAGTGCCTGGTTGCCAAGGGGTTCACAGTATGTCAGGGACGAAGCCGCAGTGCTCAGCTAGTCACTTAATATAAACAGATTTTACATACATAATGTCATGCCTTTATCCCCCAAGGGGTAGGCAGAGGCATATTAAACGCCCACATTTCACCGTATGCATTTTTGCAACTGGTAGTGAGCCCATTGCCGTGTAAACAATTTTTGTAATGTGTTATTACAGATACCTGAAGACTCTATGGATGAGGATACTGGTATTTGTGAAATCTGCATCATGCGGCTTCGCGATGCAAGTGACTTCAAGAAACAAGTGCAGCAGTGTCAGATAGACTTGCAAACTAAACTCATGACAGTAAAAGGTAAACAAATCATTGCAATTAGCTAAGTAAATTTAATTACTTGGTTATAGGGATTATTTATAATATGTATGTATTTAGAAATATATTAGTACTAGTTGACGCCCGCGGCTTCGCCCGCGTAGAGAAGTTTTCCCGTTCCTGTTTCCCACAGGAACTTGTTCCTGGTATAAAAAGTAGCCTATGTGTTATTCTGATGTATAAGCTATATTATTGTAAACTTTCATTCAAATCTATTAAGTAGTTTTTATTTGAAGCGCTCGTGGCCCCGCGGTCTCAGTGTTCGGTAAACAATCACTGAGGTACGCAACTTTCACTATGGCTGGCCGTCGGATGGGTGACCACTTTGTGGCATTTACATTTGCGAGCGTTTCCGTGCTTCGGAAGGCACGTTAAGCCGTTGGGCCCGGTTGCCAGTAAAATGGCAGTAGTTAAGCCTGGTTGAAAGCCCTTAAGCGGCTTAAAAAATTTCAACAGCAGGTAGCCACAACCTGCGTCTGTCTATTTCAACACGGCAATGGGCTCACCACCTATTACGTGGGACAGGAATCCACACGGTGAAAAGTGGGCATATAATATGCCTCTGCCACCCCTTTTGGGGATAAGGCGTGATGGATATTTATTTTATTTAGTTTTTACGTGAAAGAGTAACAAACATCCATACAAACTTTCGCATTTATAATATTATTAATATATTTATCAGTTATCTGGTTACCATAATACAAGCACTTAGTTTTTACTTGCTTAGTTTGCAATCAGATTGCGTTGTGTGAGTTGTCCCAACAATATTTATTTATTTATATTTATTAATTCTTTTATTATTTATCTATACTATGTATGTAATTAGAAATATGTAAGTATGTTTATCAGTTATCTAGATCCCATAACACAAGCTAATATTAGCCTTCTTTGGGCTAGATGGTGCTGTGTGAAAAAGTGACCCACAATATTTATTTATTTATTTAAAATAATTTTCGCTATGGCACTTTGTGTCATTTACATTTGCGAGTGTTTCCGCGCTTCAGAAGCCGTTGGTCCCGGTTTCAAGTAACATGGCAGTCATTAAGTCAAGTTGAAGGCCTTATGAACGCCTTGAAAAATTTTAACAGCAGGGCTTTCGATCATACGACTTGAAAGCGTAGACCAAAAATTTACTGGTAAAATGCCTTTTGTCCCGTGTTTCGTTGTTTCTAAATACGAAACAAATGACTTATCACCAGAAAATTTCTGTCTACGCTTTCATGTCGTATGGTTGAGAATTGAGACCCCAGGTAGCCACAACCTGCGTCTGTCCATTTCAACCTGGCAATGGGCTCACCGCCTATTACGTGGGACAGGAATCACGGTGAAAAGTCGGCATATAAAATGCCTCTTCCAACCCCTCGACGATAAGGCGTGATAGATTAAAACAAATTTAATGGTAAATGACTTTTAAAATTGCATTTTTTGAGGTATCAGTACATTTCATGTAACCCTGCAGAATTTAAAGGATCTGTCAAAATATAAAAATAAATATCCATCACGCCTTATCCCCGAAGGGGTGGCAGAGGCATATTATATGCCCACTTTTCACCGTGATTCCTGTCCCACGTAATAGGCGGTGAGCCCATTGCCAGGTTGAAATGGACAGACGCAGGTTGTGGCTACCTGCTGTTGAAATTTTTCAAGCCGCCCATAAGGCCTTCAACCAGGATTAACGACTGCCATTTTACTGGAAACCGGGACCAACGGCTTAACGTGTCTTCCGAAGCACGGAAACGCTCGCAAATGTAAATGTAAATGCCACAAAGTGGTCACCCATCCGAGGACCAGCCATAGTAAATGTTGCTTAACTCAGTGATCGTTTACAGAACAGGTCGCCACAGCTTGCGTCTGTCCATTTCAACACGGCAATGGGCTTACGTGGGACAAAAATGCATACGGTGAAATGTGGGCGTATAGTATGCCTCTGCCTACCCCTTCCGGGATAAAATCGTGACAATATGTTTATATGTATGTACTAATTTACTGGCCTTCCACTTTTTTCGCCTGTCTAGTTATTTGTTACACTCACCATGTGTTTCAGACGAATCTCACTCACAGGTGAAGGACGAACCCGCAGACTTGGATGATGAAAATGGCATATATTTTTTAGGTAGGTATATATTTTTTATTTGCTTTACATTATAAATAGTTTAAATGAATCTTCCTTCTTCCCAATGGGAAAGAAAACGCATAATTTTATGTAGAGAGCGCTGTCTGTTTGTTACACAGAAAATGTTAAGTTTCATAGCAAATTTCGTTTTTTGTGATGGTGAAAAACTTTACTACATATTCTACCTGGCGAGTCGCTGAAATAAAGGAGGAATTAAAATAAGAGAACAGAGCCACACAGCGACCCATTATTCATTAAATAATTAAAATTGCGTATTTTGAAATACGAATATTATGAATACGAAATAGTATGAAGATTGACAGTTGCTTTGTAACCAACATTTGGCGCCCTCTACAATGAACTATTTGACAGTTTTCTCCCGCATTGTTTCTTATCCTACCTGTATTTAGAACCTGCGGTCCACTTTTATCTACACTAATATTATAAAGAGGAAAACTTTGTTTGTATGTTTGTTTGTTTATAATGAATAGGCTCAAAAAGTACAGGACCGATTTTAAAAATTCTTTCACCATTTGTAAGCTACATTATCCACGAGTAACATAGGCTATATTTTATTTAGGAAAAAAATAGGGTTCCGTAAGATATTTGGGTTTTTCGTAAGGTATTTCGACACAGCATCGGCAATGTGGCCAACTGCAAGGTCATACCCGGAGTGAGTCTTACTGCACAACACCGTCTGCTTGTCATGGACCTCTGCGTGAAGCCTAAAGGCAAACGCATCGAGCGGTGCCAGCGCCGCATCAGATGGTGGCTGCTTGATGAAACTAGGTCCCAGGAGTTCGTCTCAGCTGTCGGTGACAAGTGCACCGACACTGAAGGCGAACCAGTTCAAGATTACTGGGACAAAGTTCAGGCGGCCATCCTTGGAGCGGCGAAGGTGGTGCTCGGTGAGTCTAAGGGTGGACGCAAATGTGACAAGGAAACTTGGTGGTGGAACTACACAGTCCTGAGGGAGACCAGGGAGAAGAAAGCCCTCTTTAAAAAGTGGCAAGCGACCGGATGTCCCGAAGACCGCGACGCGTACAGGTCTGCCAAGCGCGCCACAAAGAGAGCTGTAGCCAGAGCCAGACGAGACCACTTACAACCTTTGTATGATATGCTGGAGTCGTCTGAGGGGCAGAAGCTCATCTATAAGCTGGCGCGCTTCAGGGTCAAAGCGACACAGGATATATCCAAGTGTCGCTGTGTAAAAGACCCTGAGGGCAACCTGTTAAGCGAAGACCTCGCGGTAAAGGAGAGATGGCGCTCGTACTTCCACGAGCTGTTTAATAAACAGCATAAAGAGGTGCAGCCTCCGGACCTCCCTCCGAATCAGGGTCTAGTACCACCGGTAACGCCTGGAGAATTCCTGACTGCGCTTCGCCACATGAAGAATCGAAAAGCTGTCGGACCCGATGGAGTCCCCATCGAAGCCTGGAAGGCGATGGGTCCTCGCGGTGTGGGCATCTTAGTAAACCTTTTTAACCGCATACTCCTCAGCGGGCAGATCCCAAACCAATGGAGACTGAGTATTATTACTCCAGTCTTCAAAGGTAAGGGGTCAGTGCAGGAGTGCGGGAGCTACCGCGGTATAAAGGTGATGTCCCACACCATGAAGATCTTCGAGAGGATTATAGACTCTCGGATCCGGCAGGAGTGTACTCTCTCGGAGTGTCAATATGGGTTTCGCCCTGGTCATGGGACCACGGACCCTGTTTTTGCCCTGAGGGTTGTCGCAGAGAAATACAGGTCGAAGAACACGCCTTTGCACTGTTTGTTTCTAGACATGCAGAAGGCCTTCGACTGTGTTCCTCGTGCGATGATCTGGTGGGTACTGCGGTCCAAAGGGGTTCCAGAGGTCTATATTGACACTATCCGGGACATGCACTGTGACTCCAATTCAATGGTTCGACGACACGAAACCCTTCCCCATCACCGTCGGGGTACACCAGGGTTCTGTCCTTAGTCCGCTTCTGTTCAGTGTAATATTAGACGAATTGTCGGACAGCATCAGAAACCCGCATGAGCAGCCTCCATGGTTGCTCATGTATGCTGACAATATTGCGCTGGCAGACGCGGACAGGGGCAGATTGGTGCGACGTGTAAAGGCGTGGAAGGAGACGCTTGAGAACGGCGGTCTGAAACTAAATGTGGCGAAGACCGAGTACTTGGCACTAAACTCGACAGATCCCACATCCGTCCGCATAAGCGGTGATTTGGTCGAGCGCACGGACCAGGTTAAATACCTGGGATCTGTTTTTCACACGTCCAGTGACATCGATTGCGATGTCAAGTAACGCATTGCTGCCGCGTGGGCCAAATGGCGGGAGATGACCGGTGTCATTTGTGATCCTAAAATGCCGATCCGGTTGAAGGAACAGGTCTACAAAACCATTATTAGACCTGTCCTTTTACATGGCAGTGAGACGTGGCCTATATTGGAGCGACACAAGCAGGAGCTGCGTGTCACGGAAATGAAGATGCTGCGGTGGATGTGTGGAGTCACACGGATGGACCGCGTGAGGAACTCTCGCATCCGCGGCAGCCTTCACGTCCGTGACATTGCAGACAAGTTGCAAGAGTGTCGCCTTCGTTGGTATGGTCACGTCTTGCGGCAACCGCCGGGCTACGTAGGTAACAAATGTCTGGCCATGTCAGCCCCGCCGGGTCCCGGTAAGAGTGGAAGACCCAAGAAGTGCTGGCTTGACGTCGTAAGGGATGACATGCGTGCCAATGGTCTCACTACAGGGGATGCCGACGACCGTGCGAAGTGGAGGAGAAAATGTAGGAAAGCGGACCCCGGACGTCGCGAGACGCAACTGGGACAGACGCTCGGATGATGATGATGAAGATTTGGGTTTTTCGGACACAAGGTGTAAAAAATCAACCATAAAAGTTACTTATTTTGCGTATGCTGCCTATACTATAAAAGATAGATCCAATAAATGTTCTAATTAATTGTAAATCTTATAAATATCTACAAAAAAGTCCGCGACACACTATACCTATCTATGTCGAGTGAGGCACAACAACCATTTTTTTTAATAAATAATGCTGAAGAGTTTGTTTGTTTGTTTGGTATTATGTCACGGGCGAAGCCGTGGAGGTCAACTTGTTTCTTATATATGTCCTTTGAGCCCCAGATATCATGATGGGGCCAATACATAGATACATGGCTAAATCAGACACCAGCTCCTCACAAAGAGGGAAAAAAGAAGTGTACCATAAATAATGAGCATTTCTCATTGGTCTTGTTGTTGGTTTTTCTTAAAAGTTTCTTGTAATGTAATGTAAAGATGGTTTTATTTTGTGTGCTGTTTTTCTTTTTGTGAGGAGAAATGAATAAATATATCATTATATTTGTCTCTTCTTGGCTATCTTCTTTTTTTTTTCTTTTGTTAGGCTTACATGGGGACATAGTGGTCCAACACGCATAGGCCCTTTGTTAATTTTAATGTAACAGGGAATGGGACCTCCACTGCAGACAATCCACATCCGCCTTATGTAGAAGAATAGTAATGGACCAACTCTAATGGGAGTTAAACTATTGTACAATATGCTAACTACTATTGGGCTATTGAGTTGGAGGTTAAATGTACTGGGTGACTTGAACTACGGATGAAAACTGCGTCTGCCATTTTAATATTATATCATCAAAATACTGGCAGACGGTGACTTGCCAACTCACTAGATTATTAGTTTTATTATACACAAATGTTTAAACTAAACCTAATGAATATTTTTCTAAACAGAGATCAAAGATGAAGTATCAGACTTCGAAGAAGACAATGATGACAAGAGCTTGGCAGAGATATTGGGTTACAATAATGTTACTATGAAGAAGTATTCTTCTAGCAAGCGCAGCAAAAAGAGACGGCTGGATAAAAGTGGTTAGTGAAATTATTTTTTAAATGTTTAATAGTTATGTGTGTGTTGAGTTTAGTGTTATAAATCACACCAGATTTATAACAAACTTTTATTAGTAATGTTAAGTTTTACTTAAACATTAATAATTTTAATGTTAAATTAGTAAAATTAAAGTAAATGTGTTAGTAGTAATGTTATTATTAATATTATAAACGCAAAAGTTTGTACGAATGTGTAGATGTATGTTTGTTACTCTTGTACGCAATAACTTCTGAAAACATTTTGATAAAACTTTACAATATTATAGTTTACACAACAGAATAACACATAGGCACTATTTATTTCGGGAACAAGTTCCGATGATTAAGAATAGGCGAGTGTTTTTATAGCACTATGTGAGGGTTTTTGTTCTCTTGTGAAAATAACATGTTTGTGTTATGATGTTATTGGTGGCATATTACTTAAGTTAAAAAATAAAAAAATTGATTGATTTTTAATTCTGTTTCCTTCCAAGTGTGTTGAAAATACAGTCACATGCGTATATTAGTGAAACTCACTCCGCTTTATTACTGAAAAATCGCCTCGTGCGTTATAACCACCGTAATGAAAAAAGGCCAGGTCAAGAGTACACTTAACCGGCGGGTGTGTATGAAAACACTTATGAAAGTAGGAGAAGCGAAAGTGTGTCTATCGTATAAATGTATGTTCTGTTAAACTAACATGATATTTGCAAATATAAACTGTGATGCAACCGTTAAAATGCCAATTTCTTTAAATTTCGCTCTAAGAGATACTCTAGCACTCAATTTATATATTGCATGTATAGCTCTCTTCTGGAGTACAAAAATTACTTGTATATCAGCTGCTTTGCCTCACATCAAAATGCCGTAAGACATGACACTATGAAAATAACTAAAGTATACTAGCCTGGCAGTTTCTACATCAGTGGGCTGCCTGACTTTTCCCACGGCAAAGGCTGCCGAGCTGAGTTTACCTGCAAGACACGTTATTTGGGCGTTCCACTGCAGTTTGCTATCTAAAGTGGTCCCCAAAAATACAGTTGATTCTACAAGATTAAGGGTATCCGTTCCATGTTCAATGTTATATTTGTACCGCAATTCCTGACATTAGGCATGCTAATTCTGATACATTTGTCTTCTTAGCGTTTAGTAGCAAATTATTGGTCGTAAACCAATCTACAACTTGGGCAAGTGAACTATTTACGCCGTTAAAATCAGTAAGCGTGCGATCAACTTTAAAAATAAGTGACGTATCATCCGCAAATAGAACAATGTCGCACAAGTTCTGTATATAGAATGGCAGATCGTTAATATAAATTAAAAATAGAAACGGACCTAGAATTGATCCCTGCGGTACGCCCATAGCGACAGATGCTCCAGAGGAGCTAATTCCATTGACATCAACAAGTTGTATTCGATCGTTTAGGTAGGAGGCAACAAGGTCCAGTGCAGAGTCTTTGATGCCATAATAAAATAGTTTTCGCAATAGTGTTTTATGGTCAACGCAATCAAATGCTTTGGAGAGATCGCAGAAAACACCAATAGCATCTTGTCTATTCTCCTAACTAATTTAAAGACAATTGTAACGTTATACAACGCATTGGTTAGGAGTCAGCTAGAAAGTAACGCAGTCATCTGGGCTCCACATGAAGCTAAATATAGCCTCATGTTGGAGCGAGTACAAAATAATTTTTTTAGATATTTGTATATGAGATACTATGGCGTGTATCCTTTTTATCCATTAATGTACCCCACTTTGTTTATCCTGGGTATGGTAGGCTACAATGAACTAAAGGTCAGGAGGGAACTCACACTCGTCTCCTACATACTAAGAATACTTAGAGGGCGGCTACATAATGCGGATATACTAGCACAGGTGAGTATATGTGTACCGGATAGATACGTCTGGCGACGGCGGCGGCCACCGCTTTTGGCTGTGCCGCGCGCGTGCACCATCCTGCTGAGTGAGGCACCTCTGTCGCGCACTCTCAACCTTATAGCGGATTGCATAGACTTGTTTGATTGCACGCTGAGTGAATTCATAAAAATAGCTTTAAGAGTAATTAGTTATACTCGTAGGTAACATTAACATTATTTATCTTGTTTTTATATTGTATTGTATTATAGGTTACATATAAACTAGGCCGATCGGATTATTCTATCGCATTAGGTTGAAAACCTGTAAAGATAGCATGTATTTAAATAAATAAATAAATAAAATGTAATGTACTATATCATAATTTTTCTATTATTATTTTTCTAATAGAAGGGTCATTAGCCTGTTAAATAGAAAAAAAAATATCTAGGGGTGTTTACCCTTTCTGTGCCAAGCTGACCAGAAGGGTTAGTACAGGGTATTGTTCTACCTAGTAAAATATATACTAGCAGTACCCCTCAGCTTCGTCCGTGATATACACATCGAACCCTTGAGGCATCAATTGAATCCATACATCCCATAGTTTATTAGTTTTACAATATAGTATGGAAATTTGCCCGATTTGTTGATATTTATGATAAATCATATTCTGATGCATAAGCTATATTACTGTTAAGTTTAATTAAAATCCATTCAGTATTTTTTGCGTAAAAGAGTAACAAACATCCATTCAAACTTGTGAATAGTTTGAATGGATGTTTATTAATAGTAGTTGTGAATAGTAGTTACAATATTATAAATGTGAATTTATAATATTGTTGTAGGTTAGCCTACCTCGTTTATTCTGAAATTAGCTCTTCGAACAAACAAACTCTTTAGCTTCATAATATTAGTATAGATTATCAAAATTCACAGATCACAAATCAAAGAAAACACACTCTCGTCCTATGAAGATCTCCCTGCGCACACTCACACATATGAACGAACTGTTGAATCCATCGAAAGCAGCGCCATCTAGTTTGATCAGCGACAACACTAAGTACAAGATTAATATAGAGAATTTGATCAAATACTCAAACTGCACTCCATTTTTGAACAAGACCCTTTCAGGTAATTATTACAGTTATCTTTTTCTATAGAAACTTTGACTGCCTCGGTGGCGCAGTGGTAGTGCGTGCGACTGCCGCGGCTGTGGTCCCGGGTTTGATTCACGGGCCGGGAAGAATATTTGTGTGATCTATAATGTTTGTTTCGGAGTTTGGGTGTTTCCTATGTATGATATGTATGTAATTAGTAATTTTTATGCGGTCGGATCGTTCGCTCGGCGGTGCCGGCGTCCCAACAAGAAAATAATAATGTAATTAGTAATATTAGTCTAGATCCCATAAAACAAGCTTATATTAGCTTACTTTGGGCTAGACGGCGCTGTGTAAAAAAAGTCCAACTATATTATAGTAACAGCTCCCAATGTTTAAGGGCCCCCGGGACCCAAGCGACCTCACCTTCTGACTTAAAACGAGGCAACAGGGTTAGGAGGTCTGACGGAAATTATTTCCAACAATGGCGAAAGCGTAGGTCCCGTTTGCCAGTAACATAGCAGTCGTTGAGCCAAGTTGAAGGCCTTATAGGCGGCTAGAAAAATTTTAACAGCAGGTCTCCACAATGTGCGTTTGTCTATTAACACTGCAATAGGCTCACCATCTATTACGTGGGGCAGAAATCACATGGTGAAATGTGGGCGTATAATATGCCGCTGCCACGCCTCTGGGGATAAGGCGTGATTTTTTTGAGCCATACATGACAACTTAAATGAAAATACCGAGATAACAAACAAACCATAGTGGTATGTTTTCTTTATGTTGTAATTATTTTATGGCCTGGTTATTAAGACTTTTTAGATATTTTTTATTGTTTCCTATTTCTTCAATCTTCTTATTGTATGAGGATGGAGGCTTGTTATTAGCAACATGTTTTTACTACAGTTAATTACACTAAATGTATTATTAGTCTGTAAGCCTTCTTCAATAGTTAAAATATAAATAAAAGAAAATGAAAATAAATATATATTTATTGTTATTTTTCTTTTAACTTTTAACTCCAGCTTAAAGGTCGACCTAGACCTTAATATTGCAACCAGGCTCATGAAAGATGGAGATACAATAATATTTGACATATTTTCCAGGTATTATATGCGCCTACTGCAAAGAAACTTACACGGATTTACAACTCCTCCGCGAACACATCGCATCGAGTCATAGCAACGACCAATTAATCGACACCAGACGTATCGATAAAAATAATATCTCGATGAAAATCGATATAACCAATCTCACATGCAAACTGTGTCACGTGAGCTACGACGTCATAGACAATTTAAAAAAACACCTAATCAAAGACCACGAAATAAAATTTTATCCGGACGTGAAGGACTATGTTTTAGAATTCAAACTGACAGATGGTGAAAAATTGGACTGTGCTCTGTGTAATTCAACATTTGAAACGTTTAAAATGTTACTACAACATATGAATCGACATTATAGGAATTATGTGTGTGAAATATGTGATTTAGGATTTATAAATAAGCATAAATTAAGAAACCATACCCGTACACATGATATTGGAACGTTTAATTGTACATTCTGTGATAAAGTTTTCAGTACACGAGTCCGGAAACTTTGTCATGAGAAATATACACACAACTCTGGAGCTAGATATACAACAAATTGCCCACATTGTGATGAATCCTTTACCAGCTATTATCAAAGAAATAGACACATGTCTGCTACTCATAACGCAGCCGCTGCAACATACAAATGTAATATCTGCGACAAATCTTTTATATTAAAATCAAAACTGACCTCTCACATCAAAAAAGTTCATCTAATGGAACGTAATCACATCTGTTCTGAATGCGGACAAGGATTTTTTATAAAACAATCTTTGGATGAACATATGATTAAACATAACGGAGAAAGAATATTTAAATGTACCGTTTGTAATAAAGCATATGCAAGAAAAAAAACTTTAAGGGAACATATGAGGATTCATAACAATGATAGAAGGTTTAAATGCGGGTTATGTTTGCTAGCGTTCGTTCAAAAATGTAGTTTAAAATCGCATATGCTGTCAAATCATGGGGTTACATTGACGGAGTATGAGAGCGCTAAACCCGAGGCTGTGAGTCCCTAGTATTGAGGCAAAATAAGCGTAATACCACAGAATAAGTAATAGTACTACGTACAGAAGCGTCACTCCCTAACAAAAGTCAGTTTTAGGTATGAAAACATACCTAGACTCGCCGCTTGCAAGCTACATTGGAACTTATTACTGCTCGCGAACGTTGACTTGAGAAGTTTTGTACCTAGTTGATTTATTTAGAGCGCTCGTGTCGTGGTGGTCGCGCGGTAGCGGCAGCCCACTGCCATTAGCCGCTCCGAGCGGTGCGCTGCCCGACCTAAACTGCGGAGTGACATCCCCCCTGGTAATACTAACTTTATGACTATCGAGTTATCATACTTCAAAATATTTATACCAATCCTATTTGTTGAATTTTCAGTCGTTTTAAGAAAAAAATTGAATTCTGTATCAATAATAGAATCGATTAATTAATATTAATTGGAAAAAAATATGTAGCGATACTAGTTAAAACTTTAAAATTCATTTAGTTTTACAACCGAGATAATATTTTATACATTAATATGTAGGATAACCGGCCAAGATCAAGTTCTTTTAGCGGAACAACTAACCAAGACCAAGGGAACATTGAGCTAGAAGATAAAAAGATAAAGACTCCGAAGAACAGCAGTTTACAGAAGTACACTATGGCAAGCGGCAAAGATCCAGTCCAGATGCAGTAATGCGTAGCCAAAAGCAATCAAAATTAAATTACTGGCTTGCAGCATCAGCTGTACCATGGTACATGCAACAGCTTCTCAGGGCTCGAAGACACAGAGGAAACAGATAAACCTGAAATACAAACACAGAAACCAATAAGACCCCCTCCACTGTTTATTGACGGCGTCAAAAATATCCAACCTCTACTGAAATTATTAGAAGTAGCAAAAGGAGAGTATGAAATTAAGGTATTACGAGGCGACAGATTTAAAGTACAATCGAAATCAACCCAATCATACTCCACTATTTACAAAGAACTGAAGGCAAAAGACACAGAATTCTTCAGCTACCTTCCTAAACAAGATCGAAGCTTTAGAGTGGTGCTTAAAAACCTACACACATCTACAGATAGAGAGGAAATTAAAATAGCTATTGAGGAGCTTGACCATAAAGTAACAAATGTCTGGAACATCCAAAACTCAAGAACAAAACAGGCGCTACCAATGTGGAACATCGAACTAGAACCTCGTGAAAATAATAAATAAAATAAAATAAATATCCATCACGCCTTATCCCCGAAGGGGTGGCAGAGGCATATTATATGCCCACTTTTCACCGTGTGGATTCCTGTCCCACGTAACAGGTGGTGAGCCCATTGCCGTGTTGAAATAGACAGACGCAGGTTGTGGCTACCTGCTGTTGAAATTTTTTAAGCCGCCTATAAGGCCTTCAACCAGGCTTAACGACTGCCATTTTACTGGCAACCGGGACCAACGGCTTAACGTGCCTTCCGAAGCACGGAAACGCTCGCAAATGTAAATGCCACAAAGTGGTCACCCATCCGACGACCAGCCATAGTGAAAGTTGCGTACCTCAGTGATCGTTTACCGAACACTGAGACCGCGGGGCCACGAGCGCTTCAGTGAAAATAATAAAGACATATATATAGCGTAAAATCTCTATTACACTGCCGCATATTGTTTGAAGCACCCAGACCAAAGCGATCAATCCCACAATGCACTAATTGTCAAGACTATAATCACACACAAAAGTATTGCAATAAAAAACCCAGATGCATCAAATGTACAGGTTCGCATCACACCTCAGCTTGCCCACGGAGAGAAAGATCAAACCAGGGTAAATGCGTCCTTTGCGAGGGAAATCACCCAGCTAACTACAAAGGCTGCATAGTCTACAAAGAGCTTCTGAAAGTCCGATATCCTCCTCCAATCACTAAACAAAGAACAAAACCTGGATACACGAGAAAAGAACAAGAACCTACAAATAACGCAAGTAATTACGGAAAATCGTATGCCTCGGTCACAAAAGAGCTCCCCAAACAACCCACGACGCAAACACCCAACGTTGAAGGTGAACACCAAAAAACTAATGAACTCAAAGCCATCAGGGAAACACTTACTGCCCTAATGAACCAAATGTTAATTATGACCCAAACGTTAACCTATCTAATTTCAAAAATGTCATCACATTCACAGCACTAAAACTGTGCGTATGGAACGCCAATGGCTTGTCAAATCACTCGGAAGAGTTAAAAATATTCATAAAAATCCACCAAAGAGATGTTTTACTAATCTCAGAAACCCACTTTACGTCTAAAAGCTACTTCAGGATACCAGGTTACAATATGTACCACACTAACCATCCAGACAACAAAGCACATGGAGGATCGGCCGTTCTCATCAGGTCAAACATCAAGCACCACGTACTACAAAATTACTGTAAAAACTACATCCAAGCAACAAACATCGTAATAACAGATTGGATCAGTGACATTACAGTATCAGCCCTCTACTGTCCACCGAGATTTGCTATTAAGGAAACAGAGTTTAATGACTATTTTCAATCCCTCGGAGGCAGATTTATTGCAGGAGGTGACTATAATGCCAAGCATACGTTTTGGGGTTCGAGACTTGTCCTACCCAGAGGGCGAGAACTTCTTAAAAGCATCCAAGCAGAAAACATGATATCGTGATATCGTCTGGTGAACCGAATTATCGGCCAACAGACAATAGAAAAATCCCAGATGTTATCGATTTTTGTGTCAGCAAAGGAATCGCAAAATCTAACGTATCGTGCCGGAGCTGCTGGGATCTATCCTCAGACCACTCTCCAATCATTGTAGAACTACACACTACCGCCCAAGAAAGCGTCAAAAAATGCGTTCTACATACCAAAAGAACTAATTGGGCTCTATTTCGAGAGTTTATAGATAAAGCATTCGAGGTACCTGTTAGTCTAAAATCTAATGACGAAATAACAGAAGCGGTCCTATACTTCAATAAAAAGGTGCAAGATGCAGCCTGGTGTTCAACCCCACCGGTACCACATAGAAGTATAGACAACTATGTAGCGAAACACATAGTAGACAAAGTAACCCAAAAAAGGAATATACGGAAACACTGGCAACAAACCAGAGACCCTATGACCAAAAAACGGCTCAATCACGTCACCAGACAGTTGAAGCACACTCTAGACAAGGACCGTAATGACGGATTTCACAGTTATATCACTGGCCTGGATGCTACTGCTTCCTCAGATTATTCCTTATGGAAAACCACCAGAAAACTAAAACGGCCTATTAGTGTATCTCCCCCCTTAAGAAAGTCTGACGGTATATGGGCACGGACAGACCAAGAGAAAGCCGAAAAGTTCTCGGAACATCTTTCAAACGTCTTTATTCCTCACCCATATGAAGGCTCTCCAGAAGATGCAGCAGAAATTACTGCCCATTTACACACCTCTTCAAACATGGAGGAAGTGCCCTTTAAATTTACAAAGGCTGAAGTTGTCCGAATTATGAAAAAATCGGACCCAAAAAAATCACCAGGATACGACCTTATAACGAATCGTATATATACTACAAGAACTACCAGAATCTGGCATAACTTTCCTGCCGTCACTTTTCAACACCATGACCAGTCTGCAGTTTTTTTCCCCCGGAGTGGAAAGTCGCACAAATTATAATGCTGCTGAAACCAGATAAACAACCTGAAGAAGCAAAATCATATAGGCCCATAAGCCTGCTGCCTATTCCATCCAAAATTTACGAAACTCTACTGCTGCAACGAATCCTACCTATACTCAAAGAAAAAGAGTTAATCCCTGAACACCAGTTTGGGTTCCGCAGTAAACATGCCACTATCGACTAAGTGCACAGACTAACTAAAAGGATCATGGAATCACTGGAGGCAAAATATTACTGTGCTAGTGCATTCCTGGACATATCCCAAGCGTTCGACCGCGTGTGGCATGAAGGATTGCTTTTTATATTAAAAATTGCTCTGCCGGACTGCCTGTAAGGAATACTGAAATCATTTCTACGGCAGCGCCATTTCATAGTACAGAATGGGGAAGCACTGTCAGAACTGCGTCCAATAAAAGCAGGAGTTCCACAGGGTAGCGTACTGGGCCCCGTGCTCTACTTAACTCACTGCAGATTTGCCGACATCTGAATCCTTAACTACTGGAACTTTTGCTGACGATACTGCCATACTAGCTGCGCATAGTGACCCAGAAATAGCCTCACAAACGCTCCAAAAAGGGCTAAATAGCATATCCAACTGGCTCAAAAAGTGGCGGATAAAAGCGAACGAAACAAAATCTGTCAATGTAACGTTTACTTTAAGAAGAGGATCTTGTCCTCCAGTTAAATTAAATAATATTGAAGTTCCTCAGGCAGATCATGTGAAATATCTTGGATTGCACTTAGACAAAAGACTAACCTGGCAAAAACATATTTTTACTAAGAGGAAGCAACTTGGTATCCAAACACGAAAAGTTTACTGGCTTATTGGGCGAAAATCTCAACTTTCACTTGAGAACAAAATACTCCTGTACAAGGCAATACTAAAGCCCGTCTGGACGTATGGGATCCAATTATGGGGCACCGCATCTAACTCAAACATTGAAATCCTACAAAGGTTTCAAAATAAATGCCTGCGTATGATAACCAGTGCACCCTGGTTTGTTCCTAACGAACTACTACATCGGGATCTAAGAATACCCACTGTAAAGCAAGAAATTGTCCGCCATACTGAGTCCTATAAAGAACGCATAAAAAAACATCCAAATGCTCTAGCTCGGCCATTAATGGAGAACCACTTCAAAGCGCGACGATTAAAGCGTAAAATACCACAAGATAATGCAGCCCAATTACAGTAAAACATACTGTCTAAACAATGAGGTTGTGACACAGGTCGCAAACTGAGAGCGCCAGCAATAGCACCAACCAACATGCTGCTGAATGTCCCACGAAGGAGACAGATTGTAGTAATGTAGGATTGTAGATATATTAATTATCCTGCATTTAGTGCTTTAGCCTACTGCAAACGTTTTACACTTTTGCAGTAGGCTAGGTCACATGTGCCCTTTCGCGCTAACTGTACAAGAACCATTTGCTTCACAAAATATATCCCGACTTGTTGGCTTGTATAAGAACTTTCTTTAGCTTTATTACTACTTAAACGGTTTACTCACATGTTAATTTGAGAATAGCTCTATAGCTACGTAAGATGACGCTCTTTTTGAAAAAGGACCTTCGTAAGGTTGATTCTAGTCAGGTTATCCCAAAATATACAAGTGGGTTAATCTGTTTAGGTAACAACAAACAATACCGACTGGGTGCTGTCCGAAAACGATAATAAAAATCTATTTATCTATCTTCCTTCACGCCGTATCCCTGACGGGTCCCAGTCAGAGGTTACTTCTTTCGCTTCCTGCAGATTCATTAAACGTTTCATACATTGCCTGTCTGGGTATCAGAGTACTTTTGACCATTTCTTTTTTGAGCAAAAGTCAGGTCTACTTTGTCTTGTTCTATCCTTCTACCCTCTACTTTCGCACAATAAATATTATTCGTCAACCAAATAGGATTCAGCTCCGATCGGAATTTAAAATAATATCTATCCCTACACGTTTCTAAATACGAGACAAATTACATTTATATCAAGTCGTATAAAATTCGTAATTTAGTGCAATATATGCATATATAAACATGTCCTTGTTGATTCATAAACGCACAGGTGAAAACGCTGAACAGAATTTGGCAAATATTTGAACATATAATGTAGATTTGCTATGATAGGGTTTTTGGAATTGAAAAATTATTTATCGTCATTTATTTAGAGCTTCGCGTGAAGGGAAATTTAGCCATATTTAGGGCATTTAGTTGCTTGTTCTTCCATTGTATATAGACAATATAATTGTGGTACAATTTGTTAATTTATTTTTGTTATTCAATAAACGTTTTGGTTAATGTGTATCTGTTTTAAATTGATACCCTTTAGCTTTACCTTTGAAGTATGCATGGATCGCGAAGCCTGGCGACGTGTTCTCTCTGACTACCCCGTCAGGGATACAGCGTGAAAATTGTTTGTTTTTTTAGTTTTACCTTTGCAGTTAACCTCTCATTAGTGCCAAATCCTTATTTACCATAAAGTATGGTGCTTATAAATCGAAGTGTTGTGCAGAGTAAGAACCAAAGTCTGGTCAGAGCGCTTCCGAGAAATGAAATCCAATAAATAAGGTTGAATTCCGATTTATTTGTATTAACAAATAAATTCGGTGAAATGTGGGCGTTTAATATGCCTCTGTCTACCCCTTCGGGGATAAAGGCGTGACAATATGTATGTATGTAACAAATCTAGTGGTACTTGAAGTACAATTATATACAAGGATCAAGATATTTACAATAGATACTTCTAATCTAAATATAAAAAAATGGCTAAGCAAAGCGTTAATCGTGCACACAACATGGTAACCAAGAAAGGAAGATTTTTTTATTATTTTATGGCCTGGTTACAAAGCCCTTATAGCCAAATGTTATTTTTTATTGAGCGAAGTCAAGCTCCAATGGAGCGACTTCAATGGCGTTTGTAACACCGGGCAGAACTTCGCCATTTCTTATCCGTTTTCGGAACTTTTTTCTGCTACGGAAATCTACTCAAATTATGCAGGCCGTGACGAAGCCCGAATTTCAAAATTCGATCTAATAAAAAAGTTATCCGCAAAAATCATGTTGTCTATGGGAAAATACTTAGTTTGATTTAAAGCTTCGCTCAAATTTATGCTGCTAGCATAGGTTACACACCTTTGCGACTGCTGCTACCTAGTATCATATTTCTTCAATCTTATCTTCTAATTTAGTCCTGTCCAGTCTTCGTCGATGTCGAGTCCTCAGTCCTAGGTCCGGTCCTTGCCCTCAGTATAATGGTGGAAGAAAGGAAGAGAATGAAAGAACAATACTGTTGGGACACTACATGCATCCTATAGTAGTGTTGACCGATGTAGAGCATACCGGTTATATTTCCGACACGAAGCACCCCGAGCCCCACTAACTCAGTGTTCTGTAAACGATAACTGCGTTACCCTGTGATGGAAGACAGCTTTGTGGCATATCTATGTGCGAACATTTCCGAGTTTCGGATGGCACGTTAAGCCGTTGGTCCCGGCTACCAGTAAGATTAGTCATTGAGCCTATTGAAGACCTTTTGGGCGGCTTGAAAGATTTCAACATCAGGCATCCATTCATCCATGTATTCCATCCTGTTCATTTCAACACGGCAATGGACTCACCAACTGTTACATGAGACAAAACACAATTTTTTGAAGTGATAATACGTACTTAGTACGCATATTTTTAGATGAGATTAAATCTCTGGACCGTAACCGAGACCGTATATAAAGTTTTGCAGTATTAGATTGATAATTTCGAACTCAGTTATCAACCTTCGATAGCTCAGTTGGTAGAGCGGTGGACTGTGGATGGTTATAAATTGGAATCCATAGGTCGTTGGTTCAGATCCGGCTCGAAGTAACTCTTTGAAATTCTGTCGGTTTTCTTTTTGTCTTTTTCATAAACTAATTAGGTGTCAAAACTGTAACATTTCATCATCATCATCATCATTAACGACGATCCCGGTCAATTTTTAAGGGAAATCTGTGAACGCGTCTAGATAAATAAATAATTAATAAATTTAGTTTTCACTTCTGTCGGCACTCCCCGAGTGCAAAGCGTAATGTTTTTTTAATTTATTTAAGTCTACCAACGATTGATAAATGGTGCAATGTGGGCGTATAGTGTCTCTGAAACACATTTGTTTCACACAAATTTTTGTTATCTGGGATACGACGGAGAGCTATATTACACTACCACTTACGCTATCAAGGCAGCTAAAGAAGTTGTAAGGAGCTCTTCAGAAGTTCAGAAGCCGTAGTAAACACAATAATAATGCAGCCAAGAATGATATTGTCCTACACTGGGCCAGCGGCTCAATGCTTCTTGTTACTTATTTGGTGCTCAGATAATTATTATTAACTAGTTGTCGCCCGCGGCTCCACACGCGTGGTGAAGTATTCCCGTTTCCCACTGGAATTTGTTCCCGGGATAAAAAGTAGCCTATATGTTATTCTGATGTGTAAGCTATATTGTTGTAAAGTTTCATCAAAATCCACTCAGTAGATTTTGCGTGAAAGAGTTACAAATATCCATACTTACAAACTTTCGCGTTTATAATATTAGTAGGATATCGTAAGAAAATTAAAGGCTAAATCCATTATACTCTTTTGGGGAATTGAAAAGGAGCTGGTTATAAAAAAAACAATACATTATTGTCTTTTGTTATTATTTTAAATAACTTTTTACTAAGCTTTTTTTTAAAATATGACTATAATATAATATTATAACTATTCTATACTACATATAATTTATTATAATTTTTAAAATAAATACAATTGATGTATACAAAAATTAACAAATTATAAAATATCATTAATAAATTATGGTTCCGATATAATATTTATAACTTAAAATTCTAATTATCAGCAAATAATACTATTAATTGAAAAATGTAGTCACAGGGCAATAGGAAAAAGGCGTGACATTATTCAAATCAATGATGATACAATAGGGCCCGGTTTAGAATGATTTAAGCAATGGAGGCGTAATGTACTCAATAAAGTATGAAATCACGTTCAACCAACTTTCGTGCGGTGGGGAAACTACACACATATTGTTTTCTTACTCTTGCATGAAGTGTTGTCAGTGTCTAACAACCAATAAAAATACAACTACAAATAGAAAATTTTTGGTATGCAATACAAATTTGACACAATATTATTGGCTAATTAGAGTAGGTAACTCTTTTTATAATGTTTATAGAGAATGAAAGTATATTGAATATAGGCCGATTAAGTTGTTGGTATGTTTCAATAATAAATGGTTTTTGTTAAAAATAGTTATGTAAATGAAATAATGTTTTACTTACGAGTCAAAACAAACATTAATTGTTCGACCGTTATAACTTTTACACCATTTAACAGCACATTTCGTCATTTTTTTTTATAAATTACCCTCCGAACGTACGATAGACTGAGTCCGAGGAACAGGAACTTAGCTAAAAATGCTTAGCAAATGGCAAGAGCGCAAACGGTAAGATGGCGCGTCCATTGGTTAAATCGTCCTAGAGCCCGGTCCGTACCTGTATGGGGTGAGGCCCTACGTCAAAATCCATACATATACTTTACAGGCGTTAACTGACAATTTCATTTGTAAATAAAGCAACCTTTATTTAGCTCATACTTTTAGCCAGCACCATCTATCGAAGAACTTTTGAACTACTACGATACTACAAAACCTGCATCGTGCTGTAAGAGTTCTCGCGCTGAAGAAAAATATACAAAACACTGTGCTATGTATATTTACCTTATGTAGTTGGAGGATCCTGCCTTAATCTCAATATCTTCACTGTCCATATTGTTCCTTTATGACTGTGTTTGAAGTTATATCTGATGCCGCCATGCTGATACCGTGGTTGGACAACAAATGACTTTTTAAACTGCACTTTTGAACAAATGCCATATTGCACACATCACACTTAAAACGCCTATCATTATTATGTATTCGCATGTGTTCTGTTAATGTGTATTTTCTAGCATAAGATTTGTGGCACACTTCACAAGCATATATTTTTTCTCCTGTATGCTTCACCATATGTGCTTTTAAAGCTTTTTTACTGAAAAACCGATAACCACACTCGTTGCACTGACAGTTACGTTCCATTAAATGACACTTTTTTATATGATACATTAGCAAACTTTTTAAAATATAACCTTTATTACACACGTTACACTTGTATTGAGCTTCAGAATTGTGCACTTTCACTAAATGTTGATTCCGTTGATAATAACTCCGGAACGGTTCGTTACAATATGGACAGTTAGATATGTTTCTTGCACCAAAATGTTTCATTTTCTCATGATAATGCTTTTTTACTTTGCTTGCAAAGACTTTTTCACAGTGTTCACACTTAAATGAGCCTTCTTGATGTGTTGATTGATGAGCGGTCAACGATCTCTTTGTAGCGAATGTTGATTCACATTTATTGCAAGTGTAGTTGCTGTAATGTAGATTCATATGTTGTTTCAGCATCTTAAATGTTTCATAAGTTGATGGGCACATAGCACAATCGTAGACTTCACCTTTTTTAAGCTTGTACTGTAAAATATGGTCTTTGATGTCATTGTGAATTATTTTATTATGAATTTTAACTAAATGTTCTTTTAAACTGGATAGATTATTCACTTTTTCGTCACATAACGTACAATACAAATCAGAAATATCTAGTTTTACGTTGTATTCAGTCATAACAAAGCTTGATTTGATGTCAAGTCTCTCCAATTTGTGAATGGTTTCAGTGTGATGTCTCAAATCAGCTGGATCTGGGTATGAGGATTTGCAGTACCCACAAATAAAACCCAGCAGAGATTTATTTTTAAAAGGTGTTGCGTTGGAATATTTGAGTATTGTGTGTAAATTTTCCTTATGTTTGTATTTATCGCTACAATTTTTTGTCCAAACTAGATTAACTTTATTCTCATTAAATGGATTTTTGGAGATTTTTATTTTTCTTACTGTTTTAATTTCTTTACGCTGCTTTTTGGGTTTCAAGTTTGGCAGTTCTGTTGTATCTGAAATAAATAAAATGTTTTTTATCACATATGATGTAAGTATGTACTACCTAGTACATTAACGGACCTTGGGCGTTATCAGGGCCTGATGAAAATCTTAATAATATTATAAATGCGATAGTTTGTATGGATGTTTTGTTACTCTTTCATGTAGAAACTGCTGAATAGATTTCAATGAAACTTTACAATAATATATATACATCAGAATATCACATAGGCTACTTTTAATACCGGGAAAAAGTCCCTGTGGGAAACGTCGTCTATACTAGCGGCACGCTATGATGGCCGTTTTGACGTTTGTCCTTTCATGGCTACGTATTAATTTTAATTACATTAAATTTGTAGAAATATGTGAATAGTCGTCCACATTAGAGGGTATTTATACTACTGTAGAAAACAGAGTACTTATGTAAAACAAGTACAATATTATTATTTGTTTCTTCTTCACGGGTATCTTCTTTTTTTTTTTACAAAGATACCCGGTCTTTTGGGAGGCTTACATGGGGACATAGAGGTCCAACACGCAGAGGCCTTTTGAGAATTTTAATGTAACAGGGAATGGGACTGCAGACAATCCACGTCCGCCTTATGTAGAAGAACGGTAATGGACCATCTCTAATGGGAGTTAAACTATTGTACAATATGCTAACTACTATTGGGCTATTGAGTTGGAGGTTAAATGAACTGAGTGATTAGAACTATGGATGAAGACGGCGTCTGCCATTTTAATATATTATAATCAAAATACTGGCAGACGGTGACTTGCCAACTCACTAGATGGGCCCCCTATACAATCACCGTAGGCATGATAAGCCTGTAAGGCGACAGAGGGCAACACCGGTGTGAGCGGCTTGGGGTGTCGAGCGGTGCGGCGCCGGTTTCACCTTCGCGGGCCAGGCCCGGAGCGGGCTTCCCCGTAGTTATGCCCTTGAAAATGACACTTCCACCCCCGAGCATATAGCTCTGACTCCCTCCCTCTGACCGGCCAATTAAGGCAAGCCAGAGTTGAGATTTGCTGCACTCCCGGGAGTAGCACTCTCACTGCTCTCCCGTTGGGCCATTAAATCCTAACCGGTGCAGTTTGAGCGAAGTGGGCGGCAAAAGATGCGGTCGGATCGTTCGCTCGGCGGTGCCGGCGTCCCCAACAAGAAAATAAAAACCGGTGCAGAAGAGCAACAAAACTCTGAGGAATCGGGACCGATGTGTAGCCACACACATTCAGCTCGCCACAAGCTGCCCTGCGGATGTGAGCTTTTTAATAACTTTCTGATACATTTTTTTGTTGATATCAGAAAGTGGATGACTCAAAAAGCGAATCTACTATGCCCTCATAGGTTATATTATTATTTATTATTAACATTTTTGGAACATACATAATATCCTCACTATTGTAATATGTCAAAACGGCCATCATAGCGTGCCGCTAGTATAGTGCAGAGCAGTGCACCATTGCAAATGGACGTTTAAAATAGAGACGTTATAGTAGATCTCGCGAAAACCTTCAAAGTCCTTATTGAAGGCATCTCATACATTCCACATTAGTTAATAAATAATGCACTACTTACTAATAGATGTTGCAAGTCGGGATACCAAAGTCTTAATCTTATCAGTTCTCCATGAAGTATCAACATTATTCGTCTTCTTTTTGGAACCCTTCCTGTTACTTCTAGTTTCTACTTTTTTTTTCATAGCAGACTCCTTGTCTTCTGTCTTGATCTTTGCTGCGGCTATTTCACGAGCTGAAAAAAAAAACTTGGTATATAATTGTCGATAATCCGGTAACCGAGTGACACAACCTGCTAGCTGTGCATCTGCTGATTAATAGACAAAGCATCGACGCAGACGCGTCTCCGGATTTGGGAGGTCGGACGGCAATCGCTTTCAATAATGCTGAAAATCAAAAGTCTAACTGTAGCAGCTCCTAGCAGCCAAAAATTGGACCCCAGGCTCTACCTTAGATAGGGTTGAAAAATCAACTTGATAAGACCCACGAATTCCTGTTTACTGACGAAACCTTATGCAATTTACCTATTACATACATATTGTTACGCCTTTATCCCCGAAAGGGTAGGCAGAGGCATAATATACGCCCACATTTCACCGTATACATTTTTGGCCCGCGTAACAGGTGGTGAGCCTATTGCCGTGTTGAAATGGACAGTGACCTGCTGTTGAAACTTTTCAAGCCGCCCATAGGGCATATTACATACTGCTTAAAAATTTTAATTATACCTTATCCAGTGGTAACGGTTGCCATTAAAATTGCAGTCGTTTAGCCCAGTTGAAAGTCTTACGGGCGGGTTGAAAATTTTAAAAGCCTCCTCCTGGCCATTTCAACACGGCAATGGGCTTCACCACCTGTTATGTGGAACAAAAATGCATATGGTGAAATGCCTACCCCTTCAGGGATAAAGGCGTTACAATATGTATGTATGTAAAAAAGGGACGTTGTTTACTTTTCTAATGTGTTATAGATCAAAAACCATTTCGTTATTTGTGATCACTATTTATGACTTAGAAATGAAAAATAATACATACATTACACCGTATGCATTTTTGTCCCACGTAACAGGTGGTGAGCCCATTGCAGTACCCGCATTTATATAATGTGCCGGTAAAATAGATCGACACGAGACGGAACTGAATGCAAAATATTAGTAGAATTGGGCTTCAGATATAACGTCTCTGTTTTAAACGTCTATCTATATCTATAAAATAGTAAACAATATCGATCAGATGGATCGTAAGCTTGTATGCCTCATAATTCATATTAAAAATGTGTTGTACTGTAAGTTTATACATTATTATAACGACATACGAGATGCATATAGTATTAAAAATTTTAATTATACCTTATCCAGTGGTAACGGTTGCCATTAAAATTGCAGTCGTTTAGCCCAGTTGAAAGTCTTATGGGCGGGTTGAAAATTTCAACAGCCTCCTCCTGGCCATTTCAACACGGCAATGGGCTTCACCACCTGTTACGTGGAACAAAAATGCATATGGTGAAATGCCTACCCCTTCAGGGATAAAGGCGTTACAATATGTATGTATGTAAAAAAGGGACGTTGTTTACTTTTCTAATGTGTTATAGATCAAAAACCATTTCGTTATTTGTGATCACTATTTATGACTTAGAAATGAATAATAATACATACATTACACCGTATGCATTTTTGTCCCACGTAACAGGTGGTGAGCCCATTGCAGTACCCGCATTTATATAATGTGCCGGTAAAATAGATCGACACGAGACGGAACTGAATGCAAAATATTAGTAGAATTGGGCTTCAGATATAACGTCTCTGTTTTAAACGTCTATCTATATGTATAAAATAGTAAACAATATCGATCAGATGGATCGTAAGCTTGTATGCCTCATAATTCATATTAAAAATGTGTTGTACTGTAAGTTTATACATTATTATAACGACATACGAGATGCATATAGTATGTCCTGACTTTTAAAAAGGCCGAAATGCGAAACATGTCACGGGTGTGTGTGTGTGTGTGTGTGTGTGTGCAGATATATACGATATACTTATTTATACGAATTCAGTGACTCCCTGTAGCATAAATAAAATATGATTCTCTATTATTTACATTATAAAAACAAAGTCATTTATAACTCAAGAACCTTTTTATTTTCATTGGATGGATGTTATCAGAACTAAATTTATTGAAACTTAATACATGCCGTTCGGAACACCTACCTGCATCAGCTAAAAAATAATCATCAGAATCATCACTGTTGTCCGCTGGCTCTTGTTTCACAATCAATGGTATTTTTTCTGTAAATATAATACAAAGATTAGCTATTATTATTAAATCTAATCTATCAGTGAAATGTGGCCGTATAGTATGCAACTGCCTACCTCTTCGGGGATAAAGGCGTGACAATATAATGAAATACTGGTTCTGTGTCCTGCTTATGTGACTGGCACCAGTTCAAGGCAGTTTTTTTTTAATCTTAGTGTATTCCCAGTTGATTTCAAACCTTTTAATTTCTTATGATATATGCACTTCTATAATTACGATTATCCCTCACCTTTCTCATCAGCTATGTCTTTTATTTTCTTGATAAATTCTTTCTCAGTAACGAGTACTTGCTGCTTGAAATTCAGTGACCTACGAAGACTCACGATGCATTCATCACATATGCCGCTTAAGCCGGCATCTGATGGTGATAGCTGTAAAGGGCGACAAATAACTATATTTGGGTCCTTAATGCACAGCAGAATCTGGCTCAAATCTATATCTATACAGAAAAGTAAAATAGAAGTGTTTATAATTCCAAATTAAGAGCTTTTCATGAAATGCATTTAAAAGTACATATACAGGTGATTTTTTCAAGTGGGCCTTCAGGGCCAAATCCTAAACTATAAGGTATATCGAAAATTATTGAGCCTGTTTTTGATGAAAATAAAAACTACATAATTGGATTCTTGAAAAATCAATATACCCAACCAAGAATCGAAACTAATGACTTTGAAATAAAAAAACATAGCCTGTATTATTACACCATTTGATAGTGTTGTTAATAAGTGTTGTGATTATTTTAAAACTATACATTTTATTAGTGATAAATCATATTATTTAAATTTGTTAATTGTCAACATTACCTCCTAATAAATAAAACAAGCTTGTATAACGTTACTTGATATCTTTGAAATAGTGGATAGATCAATTTTGTAAGAATATTTAAAATAAGGTGGTAGGAGGTATATGACGAATTTTATAAAAAGTAAAGATTAAGAAGGGGGAAGAAAAGAAGGGGGGTTCAGTTCTTTCTTAGTTGTGCTACTGTAAAGTGCTAATAAGTATAAGTGATATAAAATTAATTAATAGTGAAATTGTGAAGTCTAATACAGTTGTTAAAATAAATAGTGTATATTTATTATTCTAGTGTTTTATTGCATAAGGATTGATTTCTGGGAAACTAGGCCCGCAGGGCTGCTTGTGGCGAGCTGAATACTCGTGGCTACACATCAGTCCCGATTCCTCTGTTTTGTTGCCCTTCAAGTGCAACAAATCTTAACTCTGGCTTGCCTTAATTGGCTAGTCAGAGGGAGGGAGCCAGAGCTATATGCTCGGGGTGGAAGTGTCATTTTTAAGGGCATAACTACGGAGAAGCCTGCTCCGGCTTTAACCCGTGGTGGTGAAACCGGCGCCGCAAAGCTCGACACCCCTAGCTGCTCACACCGGTGTTGCCCTTTCATCTAACTTTCAACCTAATAGCCCATTTCATAGTTAGCACAATTTACTATACTTTAACTCCCATTGGTGGTGGTCCATTATCATACTTCTTTTCTGTTAGATTAAAATTCTCATAGGGCTTCTGCGTGTTGGACCAGTATGTCCCCATGTAAGCCTACCAAAAGCCCAGGTATCTTCATAAGAAAAAAAAGAAGATAACTGTGTAAAGTGTGTGTACCAGTGTAAATAATAATAAAAATCATTTTAATTTCTCACCACAGTTTAGATACATATTTAATTTTTATTTTGGGAGATTAATACCTAAACTAGGAGAAGTCCTGTATTTCAGGCACCAGTACACCAGTATATTATATCCACATTGTCTTCTCATGGGAACTATGCGGGTAAAACCTCAGGGCTTCCGCTTTACTTACTCAACTGTAACTAGTCAGTTACAGTTAAGTAAATAAAATATATGCTGTATCCCTGACGGGGTACGTCAGACATTACACATCACCAGATGTTAGGATACATGCAAACATACAATACACAATATACCACTGAGCCAGGCACATAAATTTTATTAGAGAAGTTTGCAAGACTAGAGCCATGGCATGACAGTTTTGTTTTTTTAACACTAGCATGTTAGTGTGTTAGCTAGTACCTGGCTTTCGATGTACAGAAATTTAATAGGTTTTGATGGTGCTCATAAAAGAGGTAGGAAGTTAGTATTCTCTGCCAATGAAACCAAAACTATAATATTATTTATTTCTGAATGTCTTTTTTATTTTGTTCAAGTTTTGGTACGATTACTAGTTTAATTCCATATTTAAACTGCTAAAACATGTTCAAATTTGGTATGACAGACCATGTCCAATGTGTGAAAATGTCTGCCAGACTGCTCAACAGACAGTAAGATTTGGTCTTAGATGCCAATCTAAGGGACTATTAGTCTGTCTGGTCTGGATTCCTGGGCATAGTGGAATTGTTGGCAATACAATGGTTGACTCATTGGCCAAAGATGCTATTACTAATGGCTCTCTTGAACAATACAGAGCCTATCCTCAAGATCTTACCTCTCTCTCTAAATCCAGTCTATTTTCAAAATGGATGGACCTCTGGACTATATCCAGTAAAGTTAAGGGCTTACATTATGCTTCCCTTCAGGGTGATATCCCAGCTAAGCCTTGGTTTTTTAAATTTCGAGAAGCTAGCAAGAGAGCAACATCAATTATTTGTCGTTTGCGGTTAGGTCATGTTTGCACTAACGTTTTTTTAACAAAAATAAGGATTAGGGATAATTCTTTGTGTGAATGCGGTTTGGACGAACATACTACAAACCATATCTTCTTTGAGTGCCTGAGAAGGAGTGGATCCTTATATGACTCTCTGCCTATAGAACATTTCCCCCGTCCTATTAATTTTAACTCCCTCCTGACCTATGTTGATTCTCCTCATATATACCTTATATGTGACTACATTGATTCCAATAATATAAAGCTCTAGAACATTGTGTGTTTGCTCTAAATAACTAACATAACTCGTGTGCTTTAATGTTGTCTTTTTTTTTTCTTGTTACATGTACTTCAACACAAAACTTGACTGTTGAACATTTCGGCCTTCGTTACCAAAATTTTTATCATTTACCTTGTACACTCACAAAACTTGGATCGTACCTAAGTGTGGACCGACTTACTAAACCCCTACCAAATCCACACTGAGTTATTGGCGGAGCAATAGTATCGCCACAAGAACAAAAAAAAAAAAAAAAAAAGATTTGGTCTGGAGGCAAACCAAATCCGTGGTCGGGATGTACCAAATCCGATTGTATGTTAGGGCTATTATTGCTTTAATGAAATTTTGGGTTTAATTGCCACTGAGGTGGCATACAAGCATACAGTTTAACTGATGCAAAGTGGTCACTGTAGCCTATGGACGTTTGCAATTGCAACATCAGAGTGCGGCACTCGCTCTGCCGACCCTGTAATTACCTTCTAAGATCCCGTTTGAAGAACCTTCTACTGTAGACTTTCAGGAAAACCCTTAGACATTAGACGTGTTTGTACTTACAACGATATTGAAGCATTCTGTCAGCATATCCGCGTACATTTCGAATTTATCGAAATACTTGTATTTAGTGTATAAATTTTTGTGGAGGCCTCGTTCGGCGCAACAGCGGCACATAATATGAAGTTCTTCCATGTTATTTTAATGTTATACACTTTTCAAGCACTAATTTTATAGGTCTCTCATTTGACTATATATATATTATTTATATATATATATTTGTTCTATTGGTAGGTAATACAATTAGCAATTGATCTGTTCACTTTCTGTCCAAACGAAATAAATAAAATATAACAAGATAGCTCAAAATAGCCACCAAACTCCAAATTCTCAAAATAGTTTTATTGTTGTTGCTGTTATTTGTCTTCGCCCATCTTTTTTAGGCAAAGGAAACTCAGGCCATACTGCACCTAAGTTGCCCGACAATTTATTTGTCTCTGTCGCCGTCTCTTTCCGGTGATTTGAAAGGTGCGCGCTAAGATAAAGACCAGTCCATAAGTCTTTGTAGCATCCTTCAGATAGACAGCACCGGAACAGCCCCGGGCTTTCCTTCACTACAATGTCCTCGAATTCTATTATCGAAACGCTAACCTAACTAATTTACACAAGCAACACGGGTAAAATGTATGTATGAGCTTAGAAATAATGCTTATTTATTAATTATCGAATTATGTCTACGACAATTGCTAACATTTTTGTTTCCGCTACTATTTTGTCTGTTACACTCTCTAGCTCTCGTGCGCGCACTGTGGTGTGTATTCTCTACTCATCTGCTTCTAAAACTTTACTTCATTAACTTGACATAATACAAAATAGAGCTTTACGTATCATCTACGTATCATCCTGGAGCTATGATGTCATCACCCATAAACTCTTTAGAAGTTGAGGCTGGTGTAACTCTAATTGTAAGGAGAAGCTATCTTACTGATAAATTTTGCTTAAATTTAATTAGTCGCGATAATGTGCTATCTGTCCGATTTCTGGAACATTTTTCTGTACCGGAGTATAATGATAAACCTCTTACTGTTTTCACTTCTATCGTTGACTCTGTCACGTATTTGAATTTTAAATTTCAAGATGTGGTTTATTGAAATAAGTTGTTTTTCTTATAGTTACGAATCAATGTTGATGCACATTCCAGTTCCAATAAATAAATTTAACTGTAAATATGATTTTTATGAGTTTATGGAGGAAAAAGTAGATTTTATTCAAATTTATACTGATGGCTCCAAAACTAACCATCGGACAAGCTTTGCCTTTTATGATACTTCTAACAAAACTGGCAAAGTATTTTCTTGCTGTAGTTAATTACTTTTCTATTTATTCTGCAGAAATATTGGCAATGGTTTACGCTTTGCAGTAGGTATGTTATTAATATTCGCAAAAATAATGTCTACTCAAAAGTAATTATCTTATCAGACTCACTGACCGTACTATCGACTTTGGAGAAGAAATCTATAAGCAATAGTTGTAACTACTTGATTTATTTGTGTAATTGCAGTGATATTTTGGTAGAGTTTTGTTGGGTACCCGGGCATTCAGGCATTTTTGGCAATGAATTAGTTGACATTCTTGCCAAATCTGCCTCTGATATAACTAACGTGGAATACAGAGTACCTCATCTAGTTTTACTCAACATTTTAAAGGATTATCAAAACAAGCGTTGATTAAGTTATTGAACTCCTCCCGTCTTAGCAAAGGAAAATGGCTTACCAAAATTATCCCTGTTGCCAGTACTATCGCTTGGTTTGAAAAACTCCCTACCTATCCAGGCAGAGAATTTATTAATAGTTTATCTAGATTGAGAATTGGACATTGTAAATTTCCTTCACATTTGTACAGACTTAAACTTAATAATAATTCTAAATGTAAATACTGTTCTGCAAATTTTTGTGATTTAGATAATTTATTTTTAGAGTGTAAATATTTTAATATTCAACGTTTACTTTTAATTAGCCTAGCAAAAGATATTTTAGATGTAAATGATTCTTTTCCTCTAAATGTGCAAGAATTTTTAAAATACCCTCAATTGTATACACCTCTGTATAATTATTATATTAGCACATTCGGACCAATTGAATACCTGGTTAGGCAAAGGTCACAGGTTCAATCCCTGTCTCGAATCGAATTGTCTTTTTCCACTTTATTAAAAATTGATGAGCAATTTAATACGCTCAAGGTTTTGCTTTTACAATATTTGTAACTCTAGCTTTAATATAATATAATTAAAAAAAAGGTAAATAATTGCACTGTATAGATTTTATTTAGGTTTAAACTTTGTTTTTTGTAAATTGTATGACTAATAACTTCTTAAGCTGATGGCTTAAAAGCCAAAGCTTCCAATAAAGAAAAAAATGTGCAAATAAAATAAGAAAAAAAATTCAAGATTCAAACTCGGGAAGCAGTCTGCAACCATCTTAATCAGAATGAGACTTGGTCACGTATGTACCCCTTCCCACCTAGCCAAATTAAATATTGCTCAAACTGATAGATGTGAATGCGGGGAAGTGGGTGACATCAATCATATAATACTTTCCTGTCCCAAGTATGATCATTCTTTATTATTTTCTTAATTTCAACCTCTATCCCACTGCCTACATCTGTTCCTATTTTACTAGCATCAAATAATAGTGACTTTTATAAATCTATTTCTAACAATATTAAAATGTAAAATATTCGTTTAGTCTATTTCATATATAACTATTTATATATTGATTTACTAACAAAATAAACAATAATTCCATGTCTCATCCATAATAATTTCATTTCCTACGTTTCTGAATTCCTTTTTCCAATTTTGATTCCTGAACTTTACTATTTTAACATGAGTTTAGCAAAATACTCTAATCGAGAAACCCCAAGAAGGAAAAAAAAAAGAAATAAAAAAATAAACAGCTCAAAATAAAATGGCGGACGTAGAAGCTTGTGGGCAATTGTCGTAGGCATAATTCGATAATGAATAAATAAGCATTATTTCTAAGCTCATACATACATTTTACCCGTGTTGCTTGTGTAAATATGTTAAGTTAGCGTTTCGATAATGGAATTCGAGGACATTGTGGTGAAGGAAAGCCCGGGGCTGTGCCGGTGCTGTCTATCTGAAGGATGCTACAAAGACTTAGGGACTGAGTACTCTTGGATGAATGAGACTGAGGTGTATGCAGATATGTTATTAGAATGTTTTGATATCAGCGTAAGTATTCTCACAAGTCTAATAAGTTTTGATTCTAATTTCATTTGCGTTAGCAATTTTGCGAATCACATCTTTGAATCTCGAAGATTTACTAAATTCGAAGTGTTTACAGTCCACTTTATAATGAAATGTTAATCCCGGCTGCGTTCGTAGCCCTTTGGAGGCCGGCTTAGTTTGTATTCCACATAATATTCTATTTGAATTTGGCTTTCTAGACTGCAGCCTGACGCCCAAAGTCTTGCAAAGAAAGTCTTTTTCCAACTCCCTCAAATTATCTTCTGATATATAAGGAAAAAAAAATTGGTCTGTTCTGGTTAATCTCTGAAATGACTGGAAATATAGAGATTTCACTGGCAGATAGCTGATGTTAGGAGTAACTTAGGCAACATTTTATCTCCATATTCCTAAGGGAAACTAGTTTATTATTAGATAAATTTTTTGACTAATAGATGATGGTATAAGCACCAAAAAAAAGCTGGAATGTCACATGATAACTATTTCCAACAATGCTGAAAAAGTCTTAAAATATTAATGCTACCCTTGGGAATTTTCAATTTCAATTTATTTATTGTTTGTTACAGGTTTGTTATATTAATGTAATAAATTTAATACAAATGTCCTTCTGTAACATGCCTTACAGGCATACAATAATATTTTTTTTTAATAATAATAAAGATTTTAAAAAATATGAATGTCAGTATTAAGTCTAAGAAAATCTTACACTACCATTATATTAATTTAGTCACTTGTCATAAATAATAAGTCAGTACACAATGTCAAATATTCTTATCATAAATGTATTTATCAATTGAATAATATGTCTTATTAATTAAAAATGTTTGTAGTCTGTCTTTAAATATACTCATGCATTCAGATAATTTAATATAGTCAGGTAACTTATTATTAACTCACTATGGCTGGTCCTCGGATGGGTGACCACTTTGTGGCATTTACATTTGCGAGCGTTTCCGTGCTTCGGAAGGCACGTTAAGCCGTTGGTCCCGGTTGTCAGTAAAATGGCAGTTGTTAAGCCTGGTTGAATGCTTTATGGGCGGCTTGAAAAATTTCTACAGCAGGTAGTCACATCCTGCGTCTGTCTATTTCAACACGGCGATGGGCTCACCACCTATTACGTGGGACAGGAATTCACACGGTGAAAAGTGGGCATATAATATGCCTCTGCCATCCCCTTCGGGGATAAGGCGTGATGGATATATTTATTCATTTTTTTTATTATTTTATTTGCAACTTTTCTTAGCATATATAGGGTATAAGAGTATGAGGTTAACTTGCTACAAATTTGATCGACATGGGTTATCCAATTTAAATCTGAATCAATATAAACACTGAGAACTGTCATCAGGGAAGAGTATCATATTTTGGTTGATAGCTTTTGGGAGGTCATTTATATATACTAAAAATGCCCAAGGATGCTGCCTGTGGAACGCCATAATTAACAATTTTTTGTTCTGAGATATAATTTTCTTCACATTTAGATTTTATATTAATATTTTTAATGGCAGTCACTTGTAGCCAACCACTGACGTAAGATTTTAGTAATGCTAGTGAATTTGCTCTCACTCCATACCTGTCTAATTTTAATAATAAGATTTTGTGATCCACGTCGTCAAAGAAAGGCCTTGGTTATATCCATAAATAGTGACACAATACTTTTTTTTTGGTCTAATCCTGTCATTACTTGATGTAAATAATGGAAGAGTGCAGTGCCAGTAGATTTTCCCTGTCGAAAACCAAATTGTTCTTCTGTAAATATATTGTTCACTTCAAAATAATTATATATATTGTTATAAATGACCCTTTCAAATATTTCCGCTAAAATGGAAATTAATGCTATTGGCCTGTATGACTTTACACTTAGTTCCTCTTCATTCTTTTTTGAGCACTGGATTTATAACAGTCAGTTTTAATTTTCTTGGGAAAACTCCATGCTCTATGCATAAATTAATCATATGACTAAGTACGGGTGCTATATATTGATTTATTAATTTAATTATTTTAGTATGTATGTCATCATATCCCGTGCTGATACAGTTATTGAGTTTTATTATGATATTATGAATGTCAATTGGGTCAGTAGTAGGTAGTGAGTTACATATATTATGCACTATATTTTTATAAGAATTAATATTTTTTTTTGTATTCTACTTTATGTCATCGATAAAAAAAATATTTAATATTTCAGCAATAATATTCGGTTCAATAATAACGTGGTCATTATGTTTAATTTGACGCTCAGATGATGATGGGATCTTTTAGTATTGCACCTTTATAGTTATTTATGATTTGCCACTTTAGCCTTACTTTTGTTTTTTGCTGAATTAATGTGGTAAATATTATGTGTTTTCTGTGTTTTGTTTATTATATTTTTTAGTCTTTTTGTGTATTTCACATATTTTGTTTTGTTTTCTAGAGTTGGTGAGAGTCTGTATTTCCATAACATATGACGTTTACTTTTAGACATACATATTGTCACGCCTTTATCCCCGAAGGGGTAGGCAGAGGCATATTAAACGCCCACATTTCACCGTACGCATTTTTGTCCCACGTAACAGGTGGTGAGCCCATTGCCGTGTTGAAATGGACAGGTACAGGCTGCGGCGACCTGCTGTTGAAAATTTTAAGCCGCCCATAAGGCCTTCAACTTGGCTTAACGACCGCCATTTTATTGGCAACCGGGACCAACGGCTTAACGTGCCTTCCGAAGCACGGAACTGGGGTGGGTCTAAAGGTCTGAATAAATTAAAATACGATGTGTCTATTTTACATGTTAAATTTGGAAGAAATTTTGAGCCCGTTGCCTTTTTAGTGATGTGGTTAATTAGCACGACCAATTAAAGTCCTGGTAGTCTCGGACTTTCTTTTAGAACACAGTTTTAATCCTCTACTAATCCATTTCGACTTTTTTACAACACTGATTCTAATTTTTTTCATTGGAAAACTCAAGTCATAGAATAATTTAAACAGTTCAAAAAAGTTATTTTATGCTTCGTCTGGGTCAATACATGTAAAGCACTCTGAAAATGTAAGACTTTTGATACACTCTATGAATTTTATAGTGTTGTCTTTGCTATAGTCCCTTGTCATCTTAAACCAGTGCTTTGTATTAATGTTTCTTTGTATAGGCCAAGATAATAGCTGGGCAGTATGATCAGAGAGCAACAAATCAATAACACATGATCTAGACCCCCTGATATTATGGGCTATGTTGTCAATGCATGTCATTGAACTTAGCCTTGTTAGTTGTTTTATAGCTAATTTTAATTATATGATTTTAATAACTGTTCAAACTGTCTTGAAGTATTAGAAGTACTGATTCTGTTTATGTTAAAATCCCCACAAGTAATGATTTTTTTGTTTCTATATCCTATTTTCTGTAATAATAACTCCAAACGCTCAAAAAATAAGTCAATATTTGCTTTTATGTTTCGAGGTGATCTGTAAATGCATACAATAATAATGTTATAATCTAACAATTCAATAACACAGCATTCAAAAATATTGACGATACTCAGTGTTTCTGATATATTTTTTAATTGAAAGGTTGACTTTACCAGTATACAAGACCCTCCGTGGTGGTTCTTTCGAGTATAATAAGCGCCTAGCACAAAATTAGGAAACCTTAATAATTTGGTGTCAATTTGAATCATGTTGTGTTCTGTTATGCAAAGTATATCGATGGGACAGTCACTTTCATTATTACCCAATGAGTGCAGATGTAAAACAAACGGAATATTGAGTCATTCATCAAATCAGACCCTGTGCTGGAAAGTGGATGTTTTTAATAGCATGACCATTGGATTTTATAAGCAATAGAATGAGAAGAAAAAAAAATGTGTAATGAATCCCTGTTCTGATTATTGGAGTTCTCTGTGTTTTTCAGGGTAGGAGTTTTTTTTAATATTTGACGCGTCAAAATGGCTTCGCCCGCCTGATGGTAAGCAAAGACGACGACCTGTGATTTTGTGCCGCTATCTTAACCCACAGGGCTAGGATAGCGACCCTCAACTAGACGGCCCAGAAATATGCCTTTTCACGCTTCTCTTAAAGGACCCAGGATTGTAAGAGGAGGGAAAGGGTAGGCCGAGACTTACATATGAAGACCACGTGAGCAGATTGCTCAAAAACGGAAAGGTCAAAAGTACTCGGATACCCAGACGTGCGTGTATGAAGCGATTGATAAATCTTGAAGAAGCGAAAGATAAAGAAGTATGCATCGAGCGCGAAGCCTTGCGATCTGTCCTCTCTGACTACCCTGTCAGGGATACAGCGTGAAGATAGTTTAGTTTTTATTTGTTTGGTTTTGGAAAAGAGATGCATGCCCCAGGGGAGTGTGGCATTCTACTCGATTTGATAAATCTGCTTTTAATAAAGCTTGTAAGGAACTGAAGTCCTACTTAGCACAAATAGAGAATCACGTTATTCAGATATTATTACTTATCCATTAAATTACAGACAAGAATTTTTTGATTGTCATCAGATTACTCAACACAATGATGGTCCTAATGGACCCAACCGCCTTATCTGCGAAGTATGCATCACTCGTTTGCGGGATGCTTGTAATTTCAAGAAGCAAGTGCTTGACTCTGAAAAGAAATTCATTGATATGGTCGGTCGTGGAGAGTTTAGGCCTAAGAGTAAGTAAATAAATGATAAATAAATAAAAAAATATTGTTGGGACAACTCACAGAACGCCATCTGATTCCACACTAAGCAGAGCTTGTACTATGGTAACCAGATAACTGATAAACATACTTATATATTTCTAAATACATACATATTATAGATAAATAACACCCAGACAGTATAAACCATCGTGAGCATCAGACAAAGTTTTATCCTGGGTGGGAATCGAACCCACGAGCCATAGCCAGCCTCTTGCGTAGCAGTCGGATGCACTTCCACCGCGCCACAGAGGCGGTCAAATAAATAATATGTCTAACAATCGTCTAACTGTTGTATGTAAGGACAAACATACAATAAGAATAGTCCACAAAAACAATATTTTGTTTCTCATTCTCTTCAACTGATATACATAGTTTGAAAATTCTAAAACAAACATTATTTTAATGTTGATCAGTTTGAAAAAAAATGTTAATGAGTATGTGACTTTAGAGGAGTCATCTGAAAATCGGCGCTGTCTAGCTTGTTAGTGAAGCTTAAGCTGAGATGATGTTCTTTTCGAGTGTGCACATTTTTTTTGTAAGCTGTATTATTTTTATTAGCCTGTCTGTACTTTGAATTTGTGCGTGACAATTAAATATCTCATATTTATTCATTAATTTACCCAGTGACCTTTTTTCTTATCTTTAAAAGTAAATAATTGTGATTGCCAAGCATCATGATGAATAGTTGCCAGGAATTTGGTCGCTACAATAGATTTGTGACTTCATAAATATCTTTGCAGTGGTCATTTACCAAACACAATTGAAATGTGAAGAGCCAGCTGCTGTTGAAGCAACTGAAGTAGAGTATCTGGACGATGCTATGGAATTTGGAGAAGGTGAGGACAATAATTTCTTTTTTATTTGATTTGAATTTGTGGTCAGTGTAGAGACTTCTATTTCATTTTCAAAATTAAATTGGTGGACATTTGGCTTTATATGAGCATTTTAGCTCTGGGCCATGCAACATGCTACCGAGGGAAGCAATTATGTTCCAAAACTTTATTTTTACTCTTTGAGCTCAGAGACTAGGCTGTACCTAAGTAACTCCTTCTAACGCCACTGCTGACTGTAGGTAGCAGTACTTGTGGTATGTGTCAATACACGCCTTCCATTTTATTCAATTTCAACAAACAATCCATCACGCCTTATCCCCGAAGGGGTGGCAGAGGCATATTATATGCCCACTTTTCACCGTGTGGATTCCTGAACCACGTAATAGGTGGTGAGCCCATTGCCGTGTTTAAATAGACAGACGCAGGTTGTGGCGACCTGCTGTTGAAGGTTTTCAAACCGCCCATAAGGCCTTCAACCAGGCTTAACGACTGCCATTTTACTGGCAACCGGGACCAACGGTTTAACGTGCCTTCCGAAGCACGGAAACGCTCGCAAATATAAATGCCACAAAGTGGTCACCCATCCAAGGACCAGCCATAGTGAAAGTTGCGTAACTCAGTGATCGTTTACAGAACACTGAGAACGCTCCAGAGCATGTATTTCCCCTCCACTTGCAACCCTGATTCTTCATACCCTGGTTCTTTATCATGGGGCTGTTAACTTAAAGCGCCAATAATCTTTGATGACATAAATATCTTTCCATCATGTTTGTTTTGTTGGCTTGTTGAGTTACATGTGCCTTACACTCTTCTCTGGTTTTTTTCAGATACCGATGACATAAGAGACGAATCAGGTCCCTCTGTCTCAGAAATCACTGTCAGCTCATTACCTATCAAAGGCAAGCGAGGTAGACCAAGGAAGACAGATGTCACAGTTGTGAAGAAAGCTAAAATCCCTAAAGTTGAGGACAAACCCAAGAGCTCTAAATCCGTCGTTAAAGGTAGGTGTCGCTTTTTTTAAAGTTTCTGGTGGTAGGTGTCGTGAATTTTTGATTTAATTCTGCTCAGAGAGATAGTTAAGGATTACTTAAGCTGTTGGGTTTAGATACAGTCAGCCAAAACTGAGCTGACCTCAGACACGAACAAATGAAGCTGAACTGTTTCGCCCGTTACTTCAAACCCCTTTCACACTCATTCAATCCCATCGTTTATTACTTTACAATGAATTAAATTTTGCCTCATTTCTTGACATTTATGCCTACTCTCTCTCTCTCCAAGATAATCCAAGGCAAAGTCTTCTTCGATAGTTGCGCTATCCAATTCAAAAATATTTTTTCGAATCGAATCAGTATTTCCTGAGATTCTCACGTACAACCAAACAACTTAAACTTTAACTTTTAGTTTGTAGCATTTGTGGAAAAGGTACCACTAGTCCGCCAATGTCAAGTTTAGGAAGGACGAACTGTCAAACGACTCTTCAGCTTTATATATTAGTTATAAAATATGTATCAATGTCATGTGTTAAATTTCAATTGTAACAGTTGACAACAAGTTCATTTTTATATGGCTTAGCACCTGTGGGTAGACGGCAGTCGATTCTAACACAGGTGATAAATATCCTAATCACAGTGCACTCTAGCGCACACAATGGACCTCTGTCTTTTTTGCTTGAGTAATTTATATTTCTTTTTTCGAGAACTTTTTCCAACTGATGACATCTATCGTTTTTCTGTTTTAATGGCAATGAGAAAGATCACGACACATATCGCCAATTTTATGGTTGTTTTTCTTTTTGACTCTGACATACGGGTAATTTATTTTTGTCATCATTTTTAAAATATTACAGTACAATTGTACCTATGACTCCTAAATTTACATAAATAAATAAATAAAAAAGTAATGCTTATTCTATTTAAAATAGTGTGTCAGAAAGAAATTCAACATTGAGATATTTTTGGTGTTTTAAATATTTTTTAAGAATTTTTTTACACTACAAAATTAAACTTTACAAAACAAACCTGTCTATACATATATGGGTATACCTAATTGATTTTGATTCAAATTACTATAAACATCCGTGTAAGTTAAGCTAAATTAAAACGGATACCATACAGAAGCGCTCGTGGCCCCGCGGACGCAGTGTTCTGTAAACGATCACTGAGTTACACAACTTTCACTATGGCTGGTCCTCGGATGGGTGACCACTTTGTGGCATTTACATTTGCGAGCGTTTCCGTGCTTCGGAAGGCACGCTAAGCCGTTGGTCCCGGTTGCCAGTAATATGGCAGTCGTTAAGTCAAGTTGAAGGCCTTATAGGCGGCTTGAAATATTTCAACAGCAGGTAGCCACAACCTGCGTCTGTCTATTTCAACACGGCATTGGTCTCACCACCTATTACGTGGGATAGGAATACACATGGTAAAAGTGGGCATACAATAATATATGCCTCTGCTACCCCTTCACATAAGGCGTGATATATAAATAAATAAAGTTAAAACTATGAAATGCTTTCTCAATGGCATAAACTAGTAAAATTACGCAGGTTCGAATTTCGTTCGAGTCTGTGTTTTTTTTTCAACATTTAATTCAACAATAAATGACATAAATAATTTTCAATAGTTTTTACTTTGTCCCCCTTGTTTTTTGACTGTATTTGGTTACATTTAATACTTTCGAAACTTAATGCAAATTAAGGAATATCGTGTTTCTTACTGCGGTTGTGAATAGCCAAATTCTTGGCGTTAAACAACATGTACTGCTACTTGATATATTTTTGGTGTTCCATCATATATACATCATATTTACATAATTCTATTTTTTATTAAAACAAAACTGCTGTATCTCTCTACCCATTGAGCCACGGTCTCTATTAACTTCTAGCACCATTAAGCATACGCGCATCGACATGCCACGTTGAGATATATGTTAGCAATTTCTAAGCGAGCAGGTAGATTATATGCACTATCCGGAGCGCTCGCACACTGTTATGTCCGATAGGCATTAGGCTGTTTCGCTGGTAGTAAGTTCAGTTTGTTTTTTTTATGATTTGGAGTGATGTCAGTCACTATGCTATTAAAATAACCTATAAAATACTACACAAATATTAGGAAAGGGAACTCCAGGTTCTGAAGCGATATCTTCGAATGCATCCGGGACTAACATTAGGATGACTACATCTTTTGTCAGATAGCTCTTAAGCAGCCTACATGGCTTCTCATATATGCTAGTGATATCGCCTGGGTGGAGACAAGGAAAGTGGGTGTAATTTGTGAATGTTTGGAGGGAATTTTAGAGGATGGTAGCCTGATATTTGCTAATTAAATGCAACTTATGAACCTAAATAACTCCTCAGTAGGGTATATTTTTATTGATGTCTGTACTAGTGACTCTGTCCGTAATGCAGCGTGAGTTTGGAGGTGAGCTTGGCTCCTTTAGGCTCCTTGGGCTCCTGAGATCTTGATGGAGCCTCTGTACGCTTTATTATTTCAGAGGTCGAAATTTATAAATTAATTATTATTGCACAATAATAAAGATGTCACTGCACTGGATTTTCACCTACCTGTTAATGTTAATGAAAAAGAAATATTGTTTTAAAAAAATATTTTTCGAACGGCTCGGCTTAAATATTTTGTCCGGGAGGCAGAACATTCTGAAAATTTTGGCAACCGATGCATCTTCTGCGACGACTGCGATACGGGAGCGGAAGTGTCTCCACATCCTCCGCCATTTTCAGGCCTTATAAAAATACCGACCTGCTCCGGATACGCATGTAATATGGTGTTAGTGTGTAATAACTATTAATATGAAAGTTTTAAACTACAGAATGTCTTTATATACAATGTTTACTGCAGTTTTCTACAGTATATACATATTTTTTTAGAAGTTACTTTGAAAGCGCAACAACAACTGACCATGTGAAAAACAACGTCTTTTTAACTTCATTGCCCACCAAAGACTAAACTAAACTATATAATAATACAAGTTGTTCTCGAAAGTAGTCACAAACCGCCTCACGAAGCTCGATGAGTTTCAGCCAACCCAGTAAGCCACATTCATAATATACTGCAGACTGTTCAGAAAACATAGAGTACAATCAGCTGTTGTGGATGGGCTTTGTGGACTATAAAATATCTATTTTATGTATACCTGGGCAGTTCTTGCAGCGAACAATTATGGCGCCGCTTGGAAAGCAAAATTGGGATAGGCCTACGTCCAGTAGAGGACTTATATGTGTAAATCCTATCTAAGGCCTTATCCCTGAAGGGGTAGTCAGAGGGTACAGATCTCCACGCTTCGTGATCCATGCATACTTATTTCGCTTCCTGCAGATTCATTAATCGTTTCATACATGCACGTCTGGGTATCTGAGTACTCTTGACTTTTCCGTTTTTGAGGAATTGCTCATGTGGTCATGGTATGTAAGTCTCGGCCTACCCTGATTCCTTCTACCCTCTACTTTCGCACAATAAATATTCTTCGTCAATCGTTCCTCACTTATTTGTTGGACGTGTAAATGCTTTTCCTTTTATATAGATCATCCACGGATTATTATTTCATGAAAACAAAAGCGTCAAATTTGTTTTTACTTTACTATTATTATATATCAAATCGATTTTGTTAAAACAGGCCGGAAACTAGCTTACCTACCCTGTGTTTACTTACATATAGGTAATGATGAACTACATATAGGTGACAATGCACCTTTATAATACATAACTTTGACATTGAATCAACTAATATGTCATACGTATTGATTTGTGTTGCTCAGTGAGCAGGGGTAAACGCAAAAAGTAAAATTATAAAAATGTGATAATTTATTCTGTGACCAAAATACGCCTTTTCCATTGAGGAAATTCTATTTTACTAAACGCAGGCATACCATGTATTAAAGAAGAAAGAAAGTGCAGAGATTTATAGAATATTTCAATTTTAGGTGCGAAAGCCGAGGCCGCGAGTAAGTCCTCGATGACGTCAACAAAACGCAACCAACTTATGAAGAAAAATGCTATAATCATTCTAGAAAATTCTACAGCACTACCGTTCAAATGGCATAGACAGAATTATCTCTGTTTCTATTGTCATCTCACTTTTAAAGACACTGAGCTACTTAAAGAGCACACAAGAAATGAACACCAAAAATCTAATATTAAAGCAGCCGTTTCTTATTTACGAAGGGACGAAAAAGTCAAAGTAGATGTATCCGCTGTAGAGTGCCGAACTTGTGCTCATAAATTTGAGAATTTAAATGAGCTTATAGATCATTTGAAAAGCTCTCATACCAAAATCTTTGCAGAGGAACACGGATACGGGTTGATACCATATATGTTGCATAATAACTCGTTTCACTGCGCTATTTGCAAGGAAGAATTTCAGTATTTTATAAAGCTAAATCAACACATGAACGAACATTACGGAAGCTACATTTGTGAATCCTGTGGAAAATCGTTTTTAAGTCAAGATCGATTAAGATGCCACTCTTTAACACACGGATCTGGATTCCGTTGCAACATATGCCTTGAGACTTTCGACTCGTTGACGCAAAAAAATAATCACGAATCTAAAATCCACAATAGAGAAAAAATCCTCAAATGCTTCTATTGCTCAGAAACATTTCCAAATTATAGTCTAAGAAAAACACATCATAAATTAATACACGATATCAAAACTCCAGATTACAATTGCCCAGTTTGCGGGAAAACATTTCAAATAATGAGTAAAATGAAGGTACATTTAAAAGAAGTACACGTCAGAGAAAAAAACTTTGCTTGCACAATGTGCGATCAAAAATTCTTTTCCCGAACCCACGTTCAAAAGCACATGGTCAAACATTACGGAGAGAGAGTACATCATTGCGAGATTTGTAATAAATCGTATGCTAGGAAGCAGACTTTAAGAGACCATATGCGAATACATAATAATGATAAAAGATATGTATGTACGGTGTGCAGTCAAGGTTTTGTACAGAATAACAGTATGAGACTTCATATGAAGGTGCACCATCCAGACTCTGTAAATACTTGAGGATTTAAGAATTCGTATTCGATGAACGAAACAGTGCAACTGTTAATAAAAACGTGCATGGTTGGGGTAAATGGTGAGAAATCGTATTAATCGTGGAAAAAGTGGATTGAAACATTGATCTTTACTAAGAATGAAGTAAAAACTGAATACCATTTGCTGTCTTTTGATATTTTTTTACGATAATGTAAATGGTATAAGAACTGCTGTCGGAGACGCCTTGATAAGACAATTTCTACTTTTCGGACGGGGCTAGTAGTCGAAAACCATAAGGCGTCACATAATAAAATGTAGGGATATTATAATCATCTATAATATGGCTAGATTATATATATTAGGCAACTAAAACCCATACGACACGAATGAAATTGTCGTAAATTCTAATTTCGTTGAAAGTAAATTTGTTATACCTAGTGTTTGTTTTATTAACTCTTTGCTCGACCATCTATGCGGTTCATGTTAAGATATTAACTAGCTCATGCAATCATGGTCACTTTAAATATTTTAAATAGTTTATGACATTATGTAAGCGCCGTTAAAATGGTCTATGTAAAAAAGAGTTTTTTTTATCGGTTTCGGGTATCGCAATGCCAATGATCACTATATGGACAGAAAAGCATGTAATTTCGTATTGTTTGTATCTTAATACATGTCGATACTCCGTGATTGTACATGTTGTAGCCAGGCCCACTCGTCACAAACTTATGATGAACAAACTTTTGCTAATACAAAATTAGTTCAGCAAAAACAAAGATCCGTCAAGCAAATCCTATCCTTGTGAATGGTGGAGAAATGTTGGCGACGACATTTTGACTCAAAGTACATATATAAAAAAAAGACTGTCGCGCCTACTAAAAATTTGACGTCCACACTTCACATTAGCAGAAGCATGCCGTGTTATTAGAGTACTTTGACAACTTTAAATGTACCCTACACAATTTTATTAAAAAAACTTTTTATTATTTGAATAAATTTGTAGTTTGCTTTTAGAGAATTTTGTTTGATAATATCGTGGGTACATTTACAGTAGTTCAATCTCTTTTCAGATCTTAAACCGAGGAAATACAAAGGCTGCGAATCGTCCTCTATGCGCAGACGCCGAAATCTACAAATTTTATTCAACAATACCTCGATAATACCTTTTAAATGGCGAGGAAAATACTTATGCTTTTACTGTAGTAAAAATATAGCTGAATATTCAGAATTAAGAAAGCACACTAAATCGCACGGAAATTGTTCTACTCGTGATCATTCTTTGAAAGTTTTGAAGGGCGGTCAGAATATGGAGATCAAAATCGATGTCTCTGATGTAGCTTGTGAAATTTGTTCAGAGTCATTGTCCTCTTTCGATGAAATCATTAACCATTTATATTATAAACACAAACTAGAATATGACAAATCTGTAGATATGGCCATTGAAGAGTATAGACTCGTTGATCTCAATTGTATAGCTTGCGAAGAAAAGTTTACATATTTTGGATATCTAGTTTCTCACGTAAATACGATTCATCCTAAAAACTGCCTAGTTTGCGACAAATGTAATCAAAAATTCAATAAAAAGCGTGATCTATTTTCTCATATGAAAAATTATCACCGAGAAGGTGGTTATCAATGTGAATTGTGTCCACAAGTTTTTAGTTCCCTAAATATATTAAGAAAGCACAGAACTAACAGGCACATGACTAGATGTAATATTTGTCACTTAAAACTACCCTCTGCTGCTTTGAGACAAAAGCATATAGATTTAGAACATCCTGACGATGGTTCTCTTCAATGTGACAATTGTTTCAAAGAATTTCATACAAAGCAAGGTCTTAGGATGCATAACAGAAAATGCAAAGGGGATGATTTATTTAAATTTACCGTAAAAAAAGAAGAATATGTTGCCATGGATTTAGATCAAAATTACGAAGACCAAGTAAAAAGGCCAAGCGTCAAACAAATTCGTGAAAACATAGTAATTGTTATCAATATGTCTACTGCAATACCTTTTAACTTTTATAAAAATAAATTTAATTGCTTTTACTGCTCAAAAGACTTCCAAGATTCTGATTTAATGCGCGAACACACTGTTTTGGAACATCCTGTGTGCGATGTGAAAGAGAAATGTATTCGGAAATGTCGTGAATCGGTTGCTTGTGTAAAAATTGATGTTTCATCTTTAGCTTGCAAAGTATGCTTTGAATCGATGAGTGATTTAGACAGTCTACTAGATCACTTGATAGCCAAACACGATGCCAAGTATGATAAGTCCATAACAACGTGTTTGCAACCATATAGACTGATCAAAGACCACATGGTATGCCCAAACTGTCCAGGAGAAGTTTTCAGATTTTTCGGCACATTGCTCAAACACATGAATATTAAACATACGAACAATAACATAATTTGTGTGTATTGTGGTCAAACTTTCCGCCGTGATCAAAATCTTCGCGTACACGTCTGGAGACACCATCGCGATGGTAGATTTAAATGCAATATTTGCGGTGCTGAATGCAATATTCCTTCCAGATTGTACATGCACATGGCTAGAGCTCACGGTGTTAAAGCGGCAAAATGTCCAAAATGCCCTGAAAGCTTTGCTACTCAGTATTTGCGGCAGAAACATTTAATAGAAGCTCATGATAGCGGACACAAATGTTCTTACTGTGGCAAACTTTTTACTCGAAATTCGTTTATGAGAGATCACGTACGAAGAACACACCTCAAGGAGAAGAATGTCGAATGTTCGATCTGTAATATGAAGTTCTTTAACAATATTCTTTTGAGGAGGCACATGGTTAAACATAGCGGAGAAAAGAATTTTCATTGCGATATCTGCGGTGAAAGATTCTTTTGGAGAAAAAGCTTGAGGACACATATGGCTAGGCATAATAAGCATTTGAACGATATACAGATTTAGTTTTATAAAGCAGTTTAACGCCACTTTACTAATATGGCAGAACGATCGTGGTGGACTAGTGTTGTGATATTTAGAATCCTAAGTTTTGCTTGCAGTTTCCCTCGCGTTAACATAGATTTCTCGGGGAACAATTCCGCGATCCTTTTTAACACGCTTTTATTAGTTTCACCTGTATGTATGTTTGTCTGTAACCGACTCTATTGGGTTCGATTTTGTTTAATAGCGAAATTCATCGGATTTTTTTTAGGTTTCTTAGATTTCTGTTTTTTAGATTTCTTACAGGCTATTACTGATTGGGTTTAAAGTAGTTTATTATGACTGTCTAATTTTGACAATTACTTTTAACTTCAATTTGTTCTTTGTATGGATGGCAATGCATACATATTTTGAGAAAAATTACTTGATTGACCAGAATGTTGTCAATTAGACAAATTTGCTCCTTTATTTGCCCGTTCTAAAAACTCCGAAATCTGCGACTGCAACATCTGTAAACCTGGTTGTTGCTTTTAAAATACAATAAAGAACGTTTCTTTTCAGATTCGGAAAAAGAACCATCAAAGAAAAGTGCTAATTTTCTAAGGAGGAGAAACCTGATCATTTTATTCAACAACACCACATTGATACCATTTAAATGGCGAGGCAAATACATGTGCTTCTATTGTGGTGATGATGTTGACAGTTATGATCTTCTCCGAAAGCACACAGACAGCCATGGACTCTGCTCCGACAAAGATCGAGCGATAAAACTCGTAAAATCGGCAGATTCCGAAACAAAGATTGATGTTTCTTCCATAACTTGCAAAATATGCTCTCAGGCTTTCGTCCATCTGGATGTGATTATAAATCACTTGATTTCTGCTCACGATTTACCTTATAGTACACACACTCAATTAATGTTAACTTCTTATAGACTTTTCGATTTACAATGCCTACTTTGTGATCAAAGTTTTGAATATTTTCCAAAACTGGTATCTCACATAAACACTTGTCATCCGAACGATTGTTTCTCATGCACGGAATGCATCCAGTTATTCAATAAAAAACGAGATTTAAGTTCTCATATGAGGAATTATCATAGAAAACAATACAAGTGTATGAGATGCACCGAAACCTTCGCTACTAATGTGGCTTTGAGATTTCATAGGTTGCATTCTCATCCATCCAGTTGTAATATTTGCTACCAAACATTTTCCTCTGATATAAAACGACTCAAACATATGAAAAATGAACACACGACTGATCAAGTCCAGTGCGGGTTTTGTCAAAAAGTTTTATCAACCAAACAAGCCGTTTTGCGTCACGCTTCCAGATGCATCGCAAAAAAGGATCCTACTCCTGAAACTATCATAATAGATGATGACGACAAAAAAATTGCTACTAAAGATCTGCGAAACAGCATTGCTGCTATTATTAACATGTCCACTGCAATACCTTTTAAATTTTTCATGAGTAAATTTAGATGCTTCTATTGCTCTGAAGACTTTTCCACTTGTCACAATTTGAAAGAACATACAGTCATCAACCATCCCCAATGCGATGTAACCGATAAGTGTATGAAACTCCGCAACAGATATGACGGCAATAAAATTAAAATCGACACGACTTCGTTGTCTTGCAAATTGTGCCACGAACCATTGGAAAATTTGAGTAATTTGGTTGATCATTTGACAGCTGAACATAAAGTGCGATGCAATACGTCCGTTGAAAATCACATACAGTCTTTCAAATTAATCAGTAATAACTATCCATGTCCTTTGTGCGACGAAGTTTATAGATATTTCGGCTTGCTTCTCAAACATGTTAGTAAAAGCCACACTGGAAATAAATACATTTGCGTGTTCTGCGGTCAGCCGTTCAGGACCGACCCTAATCTTCGCGCACACGTTATGAGACACCACAGGGTATCCACAAATCGCTACGAATGCAACAGTTGTGATTTAATTTTCACATCGTACGGTAATTTAAAGATCCATTTGGGGAGAGATCACGGTGTAAAAATGTTCAAATGTCTTGAATGCCCAGACACATTTACTACGCAATATTGGATGCAACGTCACATGCTTCTTGTCCACGGCGAAGGGCATAAATGCTCTTATTGTGACAAGGCGTTCATCAAGTATTCTTTTATGGTAAATCATGTTAGAAGGCTGCATCTTAAAGAGAAAAATGTTAAATGCAAGATATGTTCCGAAAGCTTTTTCGATCGACAGAGGTTGAAGATGCATATGGTAAAACACGTTGGAGAAAGGAATTTTCATTGCGATATTTGCTCGAAAAAGTTTTTATGGAAACGAAACCTTAGAGCCCATATCGCTTCACATGTCAGAGGCGGAAGCACACAAGCAGGCATCACTTAACAAATTATAAAATTATATTCTTATACATTCATTTTTTATTCTGCAGCTCGTTTCCTTTCGAAGTTTTGAAAATTTTGGGAAGAAAATTATCAAATTTCTACTAATGACTTCTTATGCAAAAAAACCTTTTACTTGAACAAAATTGCAACCACTGATGATAACAGTATTAGCATATATTTTATCTGAGAAAGACATACTAACTATGATAGTAACATAATAACAATACAATTTATAGAGGTACATTCATACAGTGAGGAAAATTTCTTTTCAGATGATTTGCCAGTCCCGAACGGAGGGTGTACCTCTGAAAGGAGGCGAAATCTCAAAATACTTTTTGACCACACCTCCGTAATACCTTTCAAATGGCGTGCCAAATACTTCTGCTTCTATTGTGGCAAGAACTACACAGAATACACAGAATTTAAAAAGCATACAAAATCTCACGGTTTATGTAACACCCAAGATTACTCGCTAAAGACAATTAAAGGCAACGATATCGAAATAAAAATCGATGTTTCGGAAATTGTTTGTGAAATCTGTAGCGAAGATTTCAATAATATTGCAGAAATTATCGATCATTTGATTGGTAAACATCAACTGGAATACAACAAAAGCATCGATATGCCCTTCCTAGAGTATCGTTTAGTCGATTTTAGATGTCTTCATTGCGAAGAGAGATTCTCTTACTTCGGTTATTTAATAACGCACGTCAACAATAGCCATCCACGAAATTGCTTCATTTGTAACGATTGTAAGGCACGTTTTAATAAAAAGAGGGATTTAACTATTCATATTCGGAATTACCACCGAGTTGGAGGATATCCCTGTGATATGTGCTTACAAATTTGCGACAGCCACCCATCTCTGAGAAGGCATCAGAATAGTACGCACTTCAGAAAGTGCAATAGTTGTGGAAAAAAATTTGCATCCTTATCTCTTTTCCAAAAACATTTGAAGGCAGAACATCCTCATGATGATGATAGCATAAAGTGCAGCTACTGCTCAAAAGAGTTCCATTCGCCCATAGGTTTAAGACAGCATAAAAGCAAATGTAAAGTTAAAATGATGACGCAAGTCGAATCAGACTCTATTATAGAAGATAATTTAGAACCTCGTAAAAAACGGAATATTTTACAAATCCGCCAGAATATCCAGTGTGTTCTTAACATGTCTACCGCAGTTCCTTTCAAATTCTTTTCCAAATACTCCTGCTTTTATTGTTCAAAAAAATTCTCTGATTACGATGATCTACGGCTGCATACGAGCGCGGAACATCCCATATGCGATTTGAAACAAAAATGTATGAAGAAATGCAAAGGTCAAAGAATAAGTGTTAAAATTGATATTTCAACTTTAGCTTGTAAGGTCTGCGGTCTTCCGATGGCAGATTTGGAAATATTAATCACCCATTTAATAGACGAACATCAAGCGAATTACGATAAATCTATCACTGGATGTCTAGATCCTTTTAGAATTACAAAAGACAATATACCTTGTCCTTTATGCCCGGATAAAGTGTTTCGTTACTTCGGAATCTTGTTACGTCATATAAACTCAGAGCACAGCAACAATAATAGAATTTGCGACTTTTGCGGGAAAAGTTTCCGAGGCGCAGCTAACCTTAACGTCCATATAACGTATTGTCATACAGGTTCGTGTGAGTGCGATGTCTGCGGAAGTAAATTTAAAAACCAGTGGTGTTTAGCTAGACATAGGGCCAGTTCTCATAACGCGAAGGACTATAAATGTCCAAAATGTCCAGAAACATTCAACTCGCAGTATCACAAACAGAAGCATTTGATTAAAATGCATAACATTGGTCATAAATGTGATTTCTGTGATAAAATGTTTACTAGAAACTCTTTTATGAAGGATCATATCAGAAGGACTCATTTGAGGGAGAAAAATGTACCCTGTTCTGTTTGTAACGAGAAATTCTTTGATAACTACCTTCTAAGATTGCATATGGTAAAGCATGAGCGAGATAGAAAGTTTTCCTGTAATGTTTGTAGCAAAGCTTTCTTGAGGCGAAGTAATTTGGCTACGCACATGGAAATGCACAAGAAGTATGGACAAGTATAGTAGCAAGTATGAAGGGTTATCTATTTTTTTTAAACTAGTATTTGAATTTTGCGCAATATGTTTCCTCCTCCACTTGTTTTGCTATATTGCCCCCATACTGCTCAGTCAATGACAGTTCGACTAAAGTTATTATTGTAATTTGAAGCGCTCGTTGCGCCGATATTTGTTTTTTGTAACCCGATCAAGGGTGATGCCTCTGGTTTTCCAAACGTCTAAGGGCTACAGTAACCACATTCGATCAAATCGTTTTTGATGCAATTGATTACTTTCGCTACATAAACGAGATTATTATAGTTAGAAAGTAAGATTGATGATAATTGATTTCAGTCTCATAACGTACAAAATAGCAAAAAAAAACTCTAAAACAACAACTTATACTACTACTAACGTATACTACTACCTAGTGTAGTTAGCTAAGATCAAAACCAACGTTTGTTCTACGACTTTTGAAAATTCATTACGAAATGAAGTACTGTCATATTAAACCGTCGAGTGCGCAAATATTTGCACCGACGCAGTAAAAAGTACGAGTATTACTCTCAAATCATTCCAATAAAATAACTTTTTATGTAACTTAATTTAAAATATAAGCATAGTATTGATCTCTTTTAATTTTGTATGCGATAGAGCAGGTCTTAACGTTAACATTTAGAGTCACCGCACACTGAATTCTTTTAGTATCCGCAACCGGTGATTTTGAGAATGTATCGGTGCTGCTTCGCTTTTGACTCTCTGGCATCCGGGCGCAGCATCTTGGTGACTGCTCGGATTCTTGATTTGAAAAGTGTTTCAGTCGCCGCTTCTAGCATTTTAAGTGTGCGTGGGGAGCGTTCGGTCGCTGCATTTAGCTGGTTGCGGACACTAAAAGAAGCTAGTCTGCGGAGGTTCTTATTGTAATGAATTCTATTATGTATCTGTACCTTTGTTTGTGTAATTGTGTCTTTTTTGTATTGTGTAGAATTATATACTTAATTGTAAGCTGTATTGATCCGTTGTAAGATATGTCTTAACTAATTGAATCGGGCGTTACATGACGGAAATCCATCGTAGAACGATAATAAAGGAGGGGAGGAGGATCCCACATTTGCTTTCAAGCAGTCTTGAAGATGCCTCGTGTGTAGGCGTGTGTAGGCGAAACACGTGCCGACTTGTCTATTAAGTGTCACCTTGTAAAGCTGAGTATAGCAATAAAATTTTGACAACCTGGAGGGTAGGATTTCCTTTTACCTGTCCTACATCCTTTCCTTGAGGAGTTCGTTTCGTCATTCCTCTGTTACTATTAGTAGAGGTTAACCTTGACCGTTGTGCGTTAGGATTGACGAAACGAGAGTATGTGGTGGGATCCTCCTCCCCTCCTTTATTATCGTTCTAAGATATATCTTATCCGGCTTAGCATGATCCCACTAGCTTCCAAAATCTGCCTGGAATTGGAACCTAGGGTACACTTTTATAGACGCTAGAAGCGGATATGAATTAGCTTTTTATTGTGGCTTTATTGGAAGCGACTGCCGTCTGACCATATCTCGTAAGGCCTTCTGTGCTAAACTTTGTTTATCATACATTTAAACGGGAAAAATCTTCAGTCTCGAATTGGACTCGAATTAACGTCTTTTCATTTGCCGCTTGAGACAGCCTCAAGACTGAAAATTATTCCACTTCAAATCTATGGTACCTATTGCTGTGACCATGGCAGTACAAACCTGGTCGAAACCCCAGGCAACAAAAATGGTTTGCAACATAACAGCGCTTAACGCTGTAAAATAAATATAAGTAGGCACAACGCTCAAAGGAATTAGTCATGCAGGCCGGATTTCTATTATGTTACCAAACTTATTAATCCAATTTATTCTCTCCTAATAATAATTGTTTTGATCATCACACAGCCATGAAAATTGGTCCCAACCGTTCTAGGGTATAAGTGTTGTAACAAAATCGACTTTGTTTTATATGTTAAGATCATGAGTTGTAACACATAATATTATAATTAAGCAAGCGATGTATTTGTATTTAAATATTTATTTTATTTTAATACTCTAAAACTATAATCTAGAAATGGAAATATAGTCATTAGTATTTCAAAGCAGAGTTTTAGTTTATTCGTTTCCCCTTTAATTTCACATAACTATTTGAATCGGGCGTTACATGGCGGAATTCCATCGTAGAACGATAATAAAGGAGGGAGGAGGAGCCCACCACAAACACATTGTTTCGTCAATCCTAACGTACAACGGTCTAGAATAACCTCTACTAATTGTAACGGAGGAATGACGAAAGGTACAAAAAAAAAAGGTTACTAATCCACCTAGAAATGACAAAGAACAATTCAAACTCTTCTTAATAATAACCTAATTGAAACTGTTTCAATTTGAAAAGTACCTCCGTAAGGTCCGAAACTAGTCGGGCGATCCCTCCATCCATCGAGCGACTAATCTCGCGACGCCCGGTGTCCACTTTCTTACTTTTTCTCCTCCACTTCGCACGGCCGTCAGCATGCCCTGTAGTGAGACCATTGGCACGCATCTCATCCTTTACGACGTTAAACTAGGTGTGCGTTTCGATTGCTCTGCCACGGTGTCCAATCAAAAAAAGCACTCCGTCAAAAAATTTTCGAAATTTGTCAAAACCGAATGCAACTAACCAAAAATTTGTCAAAGTAGAAATAAAGAAGATATTAGGGTTTAAAGTTGGCCACGCGAACGAAACGTGGAGGATTGCGCGGCCACGGAGATCTTAGCAACTACATGGGTTAGAGATCTAATTCTTTATGTCAATTAAAGATTGACTTTGTCAAAAATTGTCGAAAAAGAAGTATAAGCTCTAGAGCAATATTTAACGAAATATTCGCCTTTGAAGTTATGGCCGCGCAATCCTCCACATGTTGATTCTTAAATATTGATTATTTCTTTACGATTTTATAAAGTAAAATTAACACAAGAAGAAGGGTCTTAATTTGTCGAAACTAATGAAAGCAATAAATACTACTAAAGTTTAGTTAAACAGGAGATATCGGTCCAAAACAAAAAGTCCGTGGCCGCGCGAACGAAACGCTACTTTGTAGGCTCATATCTCACTTCTTGGGTCTTCCTCTCCTACCGGCGCCCGGCGGGGCCGACATGGCCAGAAATTTGTTTTCCGCGTAGCCAGCGGCAGACCAGCTACGGCGACACTGTTGCAGCTTATCTGCAATATCACAAACGCGAAGGCTGCCATGGATGAGAAATATCCTCACACGGTCCATCCGCGTGCCTCCACACATTCACCGCAGAACAAAGCTCACGAAAGTTATTATTCTAATATAAAATATTCGTTTAACGTTCCAATAAAAATCCAATACCCTTTTTAAACATTCTGTAGGCGCTTGGGTAACCAATATCTGATGACTTGGTGTATATTAACAATTTTCTCCATCTAGACCCCATCGTAGTTGCCGAAAATAATATAGCAAAAGAATTCATGATTGACGACTAGTAACCGGATTAGTTGGGGATTTGAATGATTTAGAAAGTAATATAGTTGGGAAAGTTGACCAGATACAAAAGTGGACGAATTACGAAATTAATTGAGTTTGAAGGTTTAGTTTAGTAATTCCTTTGAAATTAATCGCTTTGGAGAGGATGGAAGTGTAGTTACTTTCTTTTCCACTTTCTCAATATATCGTCTAAATTATTTAGATGCTGGTTCCAACTCTCTAATGGACTTTGTCGTGTTGAAGCTTGGTGTAACTTTTCCAGTCTTAATCATTGCTGTAGATTCTGATGTACAGGATCGCGGGTGGAAAAAAATCATCTGAAAGGGTTTATATTATTATCATGGCTTGCACAACATAATAAGTACTTACTAATATACCTTTATTTTCTATCGTATAATTAGACTAAAAAATGAAAGTTAATAAACCGCATTAAAAAAGGATTGTTTCATTTCAATTGTGAAGTATTTTTTAAGACTGTCACTTCTATTGAATCTGAAAGAAACGACAGTTACAAACTTTTCCAGTCATTTGTCGATTTTGGAAGTACCCTCAAATAAAGGTAAAGAAATAGAAAAGTAAAGCTGAAAATTTCTTTTCAGGTTCAATATTCCGTACAGTGGAGGACAAAAGTAAGAAAGCGGATGTTGCCAGCAAACTATTTTTAAAGAGACGCAATGTCGAATATGTTTTGCAATATAGCAATGTTACTCCCTTTATGTGGCATAAAGGCAAGTACAAATGCTTTTATTGCAACGAAACAACCAAAGACCCGGCATTGCTACGAGAACATACCGTAGATTTTCACCAACTTGAAAATCTAGAACTTGTAATTTTTGACAGAACAAAGAATAATCGAAACAAAGATGCCGCAGTCAAAATTGATGTCACTGGTATATCTTGCAAGCTTTGTCCTCATTCTGTAACGAATTTAGAAGAACTAATACATCATTTGATAATCGCACACGATGCTGAATATGACGTCAGTGTGCCCAATTGCTTACTACCCTTCAAACTGGACAAAGATCAACCTACATGTCCTACATGTGATATGAAATTTGCTTTCTTTGAATATCTGCTCAGACACGCCAATAAGCATCACTTATCTCATCAATATATTTGTGATGTATGTGGCACCAGTTTTCAAGGCGAAAATCATCTTAAAATGCACTATAGATATTATCATAGAGAAGGCGGATACACATGTGAATACTGTGGAATTAATCTTGCAACGTTGTCAAAGAAAATTCTACACGAGAAGAATGTGCATTTAGTAAATCTTTCAGAGTGTCCATATTGCCCAGAAACTTTCAAAAGCCCATACATTAAAAAACTACATTTAGCAAATGTACACAGCGTAGAGGAACTTAAAATAAAATGTCCTTATTGCCCAAAAGTGTATCCACAGGAGTCTATTATGTCAAGGCATATGAGAAGGGTGCATTTGAGAGAAAAGAACGTAGAATGCGAAGTATGTGGCGATAAGTTTTTTAGTCGATACGATGTAAAATTGCATATGGTTAAACATAACGCAGACAAGGGCAAGAAATTTGTTTGTTCCGTGTGCGGTAACAAATTTTCAAAGCGTAGTAATATGAACTCCCATATGCTAGTACATACTAGAGATAAAAATAATGTTTGTAAAGTTTGTAATGAAGCATTTGCTACTCAAAGCAATCTTAAAATGCATGTTAGAAATGTACATAATCGTTTCGATGAAACAACCATTATAGACGAAATTGACGAAAGTGATATTGTAAATATCAATATAATTAGAGACGACTTTGAAGGAGACGTTGCTGGAGATTTTATTCAATGATCGGAGGAGCAATTTTTTCCGACTATAGGATCTAGGGAAGGTTGTTCCAAGACTGTCGTTAAAAACTCCTGTTTATGCGGCAAGGATCGTAGTTCTAGAAATCATGATATTGAAGACAGTCATGCAATAATGGACCTTATGCCCCGGGCTAAAAATGGCCGCTTGATTAAGAAAGGCGTGGTCGAAACATACATCTACGAGTACTAACTACTAGCAATTAAATTTGTTTGTTGAGAGAAAATAGTCTGGTCAAAGTAAGAAATTTAATGCAAAACAACTTCCATCTGAACGAATTTGATTAAAGAATTACAACATAAGGAAGAATGTTTAATCGAAGAAAGTTATTTCGTTGAACATAATATATTAGACCAGGAAGCAACGGTAATTGAAGAAGGGGGTGCAGTCGAAGGAACTCCAGTTTAAAAATATTATCCAAATCAACCATTGTGGTTGAAGATTGCTCTTCAATACCGATAACCAGTGAAGTTTTATGTATTGTGTTGAACGCAACTAATAGCAGTTCTATTTTTATACATGAGTAAGTAAGGAATGAGGAGTTGCCACGTTCACGTGAAGTATGTCCTGAAGATGCACCAGGCGATTATAAACGCTACAAATACCTCCAGAAATAATTTAAAAACATTGATACTTCAGTAATAGTGAGATGACTGATGTCAATTGAAACCACAAAGCTATAATGCATATCATCCAAAAGATTCAGGTCCGTAAAACTAGCCAGTAATGTTCTTTTCTTGAACGCTAGTGTTATGAAGATAAGCTAAAAGAATATGCTGCGATAGATGTACTAAATGACTGATAGAATCGTTTGAGAAACTTTTGCTCGTGTCGCAACAAGATGTCTTACGGAAGAAGTTACGATTTGACAGCGTGGAGGGATGTCAATATGTGTACCAAAGTTGCACTGTTGCGAATGTAAAAAGCTTGCAGGCTGGATAGATAACCGTAGTAGCTAAAATTATGATTTATATTCACAAATTATGCTGCCTTTAAATGTTCTTTTCTTAGCAACGATTACATAATAACAAAGACTCAACATATAAATTTAATTTTGAGTTAAAATATATTTGCTATGCTTATCGTTCACGCCTTTTATCTTCGGAAGTACCCCTTGGGGATAAAAAGCGTGAGGGTAGCGGCAGAGGCATCTTTATATGTAAGTATAGCTTCTCTTGTCCCTGAAATCTGTATTTAAGTCGACGATCTTGTCTATAATTATCCAACTAATATTATAGTACTGCTAGATTACCTACATTAAATGTAATCTGCACAAATTTTGAGCTTCGGGAAATATCAGAAACGATCGCTTCTCATCCGTAATTTCAACCTTATTTCAATGTAGTTGTCTTTTAATTTCTAAGAACAGCAATCAGCCGGTTCACGAATTGGTCTGGTTGTACTGATTTAGGTTTATACGTGTATAAATACGTATTAAATACTTAATACATACTTTATTGTTTGTCCTGCCCTGGCAATATCTATTCGAACGACAACTTGACAGATATGAAATTATTAGTTGTTAGAGATGACAGCCAAAGTCTTTGACCAAACGATATCGTACCCTATCTTGAAATTGAATCGCCCGTAAACACTTCACTAAATAAAAACTGGGACTTCCCACAAATACTATTGTCACTATTGGGGACTAATCAAAAATGATATTTATACACTATCAACAAAAATATCAATGACAATAATGAATATATATGTATATGACAAAAGTACTGATTTATGAGGTTTTCTGATACAGATGAATGAGCTCATTCATCTGTACCAGAAAACCGCATAAATCAGTATCTTGTAAAATTATGAGAATCAAGCTATATATTCCCTGGCTTACATTTTCGTGAGCATTACCAAATATGAAGGATCTTGATACTGATGTCTTCTAGCATAACAAAACGTATTAATAGGATCCTCCTCGTCGAGATTTTTTAATGAGAAGGGCCTTAATCGACTCGTCTCTTTACAGGACGTAAGGCCAGAAAAGAAGAAACATACCTCGAACGCCTTGCTAAAATCCGGAAAAATGTACTGTTAATTCTACAGTACGGTAATGTCGTGCCTTTCACATGGCACACGAAAGGCTACAAGTGCTTCTATTGTCTAAAACCCATGAGAGACTGCGAGCTTCTGAAGGAGCATACTCTGAAACATTCCGTAGATTTAGACGTATTTATTCCCAAAAGAATTGTCTCTAAAGATATTCCTATTAAAATTGATATCTCGGAAATTAGCTGTAAGATTTGCCCAGGCGCTAAGCTTAAAGATCTAGAGGAACTGATTGCCCATATACTGTTTGTTCATAAAGAAAAATATGAAACTAATGTTGGAGTTTGCGTGTTTCCTTTTGTTTTGGCCAAAGATTTGATGAATTGTGCCCTCTGTGAAAATCAATATGACAATTTTACTTCCATGATTGGACATATGCACAAAGACCACGTGAGTCATTCGTGCGTCTGCCAAATTTGCGGTCTGAGTTTCATGAGTCAAATTCGTTTGAAAAGGCATATCAGTAACAGTCACGTTGGATTCAGATGTACCGCCTGCGGTAAAATATTTACCGCATCACATCGCTTAGAGAAACACAAGCAACAATTTCATGGATTGTCGAAATCTCACGAGTGCAATTTGTGCAGTGCGAAATTTGACAACCCGTATCAAATGAAAGTACATCTAGGTAAAATGCACAACGTGGAAAAATATAGGATTAAATGTGAACACTGTTCGAAGATTTGCACGACAAAAGGGGCAATGTTACTGCACGTTCAATCTCAACATTCAGACTTAAAATACGAATGTGATTTATGCGAGTACAAAGCGGCAATTAAATGGCTGATAACGTTGCACAAGAGGAAGCATTTCGGAGAAAGGGACTATGTGTGTAGTATTTGTGAGAGACTGTTTCGTAGATCGAGTAATCTCAGAGCCCACATGAAGGTACATTCCGGAGTCTCTGGCAGAGTATGCAGAATATGCAGACAAGGCTTTACCGATTTCGAAAGTTTGAAGCGTCATGAAGCCGTCATTCATAATAAAGAGGGTGTTTAACGCTAATAAGATTAATCTTTGTTTTTGTACGATTCCCAGTCGATACAAACTTCTAATACCAAACGACCAGTAGAGATGTCATATTGAAACCCAGGAATCAGTATTGCACACTACCCACAAAATACAACAAAACAGCTTACAACTAAGTATTCAACGATCAACTGTACTTTTTAATTAGCTCAAACAAAACAGTTGTTCCATTGCTTAATCAAGAAATGATCGGTGTGGTTTTAATTTTTTATCCATTTCTTTTTCTATCCAGCTGATAATGTGTGGATCAGGATACATTGTCCTACAGTTTTGAAATATAAATTAAAATGTTGAGCGATAGGTCAGGTATTTTTTATGTGATCGACCAAAGGAAGCTATGACGAGAGCTAAACAGCTCCAAGGGCATAGCTGTTATCATAGCTTTTATAGAAAATGGAATACCAAACAAAGATGATAGAATAAATGTGGGCGTGTAATGTGCCCTGCCACACCTTCGAGGATAAAGACGTGACTAAAAGATCAAAGTACCCTACAATACCCGAGTGTTTAATAAAATACTTAGTATAAGCGAAAGCATTGTGAATAGTGGAACGATGTAAACCCGAAGACACCAAAGGTGAAGGTGCCTATTGACATTTACTACTGGTCGCAAGCCATCCCCAAAGATCACCGCAACATTATCCACCGTCCAGTGAGCTCCAGCAACCTTTGTTACGTCGGCAGTTAGATAGAAAACTGAAAATAAACAAAGTTCTAAAGTTCGGAAGACGAGCTAATATGCCTCTGATTGCGTTGCATATAAGAAGCTTCATTGAATGCAGAAAACATCTATATAATGAAGTGTAAAAAATACGGAATTATTATTGATGGGTTTATAATAATCAAATGAACCTACTCTGTAACGCAGCAGCATTCGTTTCTTCCAATACTTTAACCTGTTCCTGGCAAAAATATTAGCACACTGTACTCTTGGATATTGTATTATTCAACTCTTGTTAATAATCCTACTAATATTATAAGCGCGAAAGTTTGTAGGTATGGATGTTTGTTACTCTTTCACGCAAAATCTAGTGAATGGATTATGATTAAAATTTACAATAATATAGGTTACACATCAGAATAACACATAGGCTACTTTTTATCCCGGGAACAAGTTCCTGTGGAGAACGCGAACGGGAAAACTTCACCACGGGTGCGGAGCCCCGGGTGTCAACTAGTAACTCCATTAAAATAACTACAAATTGTACTATCGTCAAAAACATTCAGATTTATATATTAATTTTGTTGGTTTTACGTCAATACAAAACGTTCAGTTAATTATGTTTGTTTTAATTGCATGGCGTGTTCTGGCTACCTCTAGAGTAAACAAGTACCTGAAATGGTCTCTAAAAGCACCTGTTTTCCTTGCAGGAGAACCTAGAGGTCGCCAGAAACCGAAGGCATCCCGATCCCGCGTATCTACAGAAGACGATTTTATAGATCACGTCCAATCAACTAGCAAAACCACATTGACACCAAAAGAAAAACGCAATATTATGAGAAATAATGTGGTACAAGTACTCATAAAATCGTCTGTTATGCCATTTAGATGGTTAAAAAGTTCGTACAGATGTTTTTACTGTTATGATATCTTCCAAGAAGTGTCTGAATTGAAGAAGCATCAAGAAGTTCACACAGGAGACCAAGTAAAGACACAAGCTATGAGCAATTATTGGGAGCCTCTTGTTTATGTAGATATATCTAACTTATCGTGCAAATTATGCCCACAGAAAATCACAGATCTTTACGATCTAATTGATCATTTGGTTGCAAGACATGAAGTAGCTTATAATAAAGATGTAGGAATTTGTATGGTAGCATTCAAATTGGATAATTTTAACGTGAGTTGTCTCGCTTGTGGTGCAAGTTTTTATACATTCGGACCTCTACTGCACCATACCAATAAAGATCACAAAGGTACTTCAGTAATTCTATGCGAAATATGCGGACAACATTTTAAACATGCAAATTTATTGCGCCTTCATGTAAAATCAGTTCATGATAATATCGGCGTGCTATGTCCCGATTGTGGCGAAAAGTTCGAAACAAGGTCAAAGTTAAAAACGCATCAGAAAAACCAACATGATTTGGACAAAAAGTATAAATGCTTGGACTGCCCTCAGACCTTTCAAAGTCATTACAGACGATCACGACACATGGCCACCGAACACAAAAATCGTCGAGAAATCAAATGCTTGCACTGTCCAAAAACTTTCGTTTTTCGTAGTATGATGATGACGCATTTAAGAGACACGCATTTGAAAGTACGGAATCATATTTGTGGTATCTGTGGGTGGAAGGCTTTTAACAGCACTCGACTAAAAAATCACATGTACAAACACAGTGGCGAAAAGAATTTTAAATGCGAGGCTTGTGATAAAGCTTTTACTACAAAAAAGATAATGAGAGCCCATTTTGCTAGAATGCATAAGATTCCTATCCAACAAGCACCTGTTATGCAATACAACAATCCTTACGTTACACAATAGTTTTATTTTTTTTAAATAATGGCAGTCTATTATCATAATACTTGTACATCATAGTACGAAATTAATACACATATCTGTATTTACCTTGATATAGTATAAAAATATATACCAGAAACGCGCTCTGGCTTTGCACATGTGCTGGTATATTATACACTCATAATATAAGCATATTCAATTCAATGTTTCTTGAATGGCAAACGGTATTGGTAGTGATGTCCACCGACGACTACTGCCAATATCGTGTATGTATAGTAATTTTAATATTTTTAATAATTGACTTTAGTGAAAACCAGTGAGAAACCTAAAAATAGCTAACTCTTGTCGCATGTCCTTACCTACTGACATAAATGTCTCTGCCTTTGTCAACGGATTTAAAAAAACACGCTTCGGTACGCTATATTCATTACATGCACGTGGGCATCTTTACATACAGATGCCTTGTGATTTTATATACATAGAACCATATGAAAATTCGTTCAGACAACCATTAACATCGACGTCCTTTGTTTTGATATGGTCCTATACCGGTGCCGCCACTCGTGGCAATTCAGCTATTGTCTAACGTGCAATGGAGCTTTTCGTGTGTATACTCTATATTAAGCACCGTTAACAATTTTGTACTGTCTCGTTGTGTATCTTGATCGTGTTAGTAAAATATCACTGAAAGATCATCGACACGAGTTTTCGCGCTTATACCTCAGTTGACAGATGACATTGACAGCACCTAACCATAGTCAAGTGGGGAATGCAATCGAGGTAGGAAAAATGTAACGTCAATGTACAAAAATTCAAAAAAATATCTATTTATATTTTTAAAAAGATATCCGTAATCACTCTGCTTTATAATAATTTAAGATATCCGGGGCGCCAGACGGATAGGTAGAGACAGTTTGTGTGGCTTTAGTCGCTTTGAGTCCGGCAATACATTGGTGGGAAATTCTACACGATAAAAAAGGATCTTATTCGATCCATCTTAATGTAAGCACAGCACAGTCTATCTGAAGTATAATGTGGTCTATGAATCTCATTGTGAATAGATATAACTTTACATACATAAAATCACGTCTGTATCCGTAAAGGGTAGGCAGAGGGAGGGTAGTTACACATCCACATTTACCAGTAGTTTTGTTGTTCCCACGTAATAAAGGCGAAAATCTGTAAAAACATTCTGTAACCTGAACCAAAATTCCAACAGGCAATACGGATGTTACTCATTCAGAAATACAATCCCTGTAACAAATATATACTTAACTTCAAATGTTTTAAATATAAGCATAGATAATATAATGAAGTACCTACCTAATGTGACATGAAACGTTTAGTGAAATATAACATTTTTTATGTAATAAACGATATTATTTTTATTTACTTTTCAAACGCTTCACACAAAAACGTATTTGACTAATAATTAAATACGCCCGCGGCTGCGCACGCGTGGTGAAGTTTTCCCGTTCCCGTTTTTCATTCCTTGAGATGTCTCTGTCATACAATTATTGAAATCAGCCTAATGTAGTTCTCTATTCTATTGTAAGCCTCTCTCAATCATTTATGATAGGTAATTGGACTACTGTACCCCATTGACCAAATGGGTTGGTTGAGCTCAGATTGAGGCTAACTTTTGGTAACCCTTACAGCTAATTATCTCTGGGTTTGACTCATTTAACCTACAGAGTTAAAATTTTCATCAGAAAAGTTTATGAATTTTTTTTCGCATTTTCAGACGCGATGGGCAGCTATGACTTCAACTCGAAAACAGACAGTAAAATAATAAAATCTCACTTAATAACACTACTCCAACAAACAAGCGCAGTACCCTTTAAGATACTGAAAAACGATTACAAATGCTTCTACTGTGATAGCGCTTTCTCTTTTCCTTCCAAACTAAGAGAACATAACAGTCGAGCCCACGAATTCATGAACTTTGATGAAAATCTAACAATTTGGTCAGATTTTAATTTGCAATCCAACTTATTGTTGGATATCGCAAATTTAAATTGCAAAGTCTGCAATGTTACACTTACCAATACAAACGATTTGAAAATACACTATAACGAAAATCACCATCAAATTTTCCCTAAAGATCTATTCGACAATGTCATATGTTTTAAATTAGACGATAGTTTTATAAAATGTTATATGTGTACTCAAAACTTTAACGGATTATGTGATCTATTAAAACACGTAGAATCGCATGAACACCTTAGTTGCGAAAACTGCAGTGAAGTCTTTAAAGATAAGAATGACTATATTGAACACGAAAATACGCATTGCAAACCGTGCAGACTTTGCAATCTCAAATTCCAGTCAAAGTCGCAAAGAGACTTACACGTGAGGGATGTGCACTGTCAAAGTTTTAGATGCGATTTTTGTTCATTACCGATCAAGTCTAAACAAACTCTAGCACGACATATACGCAATATTCACTACAAAGAGAAAAATCAAGCTTGCGACATCTGCGGGAAGACATTTTTCGACACTCATTATCTTAATTTACACAAAGTAAGCCATCAAAACACAAAACCATTTGAATGCGAAATTTGCAAGAAGAAATTCCCCAGAAAGGAATCGTTGAACTGGCATAAACGAATTCACAATAACGATAGAAGATATTTATGTAAAATTTGTGGTAAATCTTTTGTCCAATGGACCACTTTGAATATGCATAAGGCTGTGCATAGTCAAGAGAGAAAATATAAGTGTGCTTTTTGCAACAATACATATAAAGATAAAAATACATTGGTTTCGCATATCAAAAAAAATCATCAAGCTATTTCAGATGAAAAGAAAAGTGAAAAATGCTGAAAGGTTGTGCGTTCGATCTATATTTTTACTTCCACTTGAGTATAGGACTTGTGGGTCGCGCGTCTGGGACTACGTCTGTTATGCAACTTTTGCTGGCGGACGGGTGAGGTCCCCTTTTGCTGGCGAATAGCATTTGTAGTATCTATTTACAAAGGGAAAGGCTCGCGCCTAAACTGCTCCAGGTTCAGGGCGATCTGCTTGGTCAGCTTAGCTAATAAGGTGTATGCAAAGATTATAACGGCAAGAGTGCAATTAAGTGTGATAGGTATTTGTGGGAGGCTCCATGCGAAATCCGACGTGGAAGAGGTTGCATGGACCATGTGTTTTCTCTTCGCCTGGCTGTTTATAGTGTATGTGGACTGTTTCCTGCAGAAGTTGAGAGATAGTAAAATGGATATGAATTTTGGTGACTTAACAGTTAATTGTCTGATGTACGCTGATAATGCGGTTGTCATTGTCTTATCAGAAGCCGATCTTCAGGCATTAGTGACTAACATTAATAGGAGTGTGAAAGTAAGGGTCTTCGCTTGAATGCAAGTAAAATTAAGGTTTTAGTATTTGAAAGAGATGACGTAAGAACTAAGTGCGAGATTTGGGTAAACCAAGAACGTCTAGAGCAATTGAATGAAATTGTGTATTTAGTGAGTATGTTTAGCGCGTTGTGTTTTGTGATTCGGATGTAGAACGGCGAGTAGCTGCCGAAAACAAAGTTAACGGTGCTTTGCCCCATTTAGTAAAGCGACTAAAAGAAGCACGACTCGCTATTCATAACGTAGTGCTAGTGCCAACGTTGCTTTACGGTAGCGAAACCTCAGTATGTCAGCAGATGCATGAAAGTAAATAGAATACTGTGGATATGCGAGCACTTCGAAAATTGTGCGGTATAATTTTGGCAGACCGAAGCATGGCGATCTGTCCTCTCGAACTACACGTCAGGGATACAGCGCTAAGATAGTTAAGAGATTTATCTATTTAAAAAAAACACATCGAAATACGTTGCGTAGTTTTAAAGATCTAAGCACACATAGGGAGCGACAGCGGGAAGCGACTTTGTTTAATAATATGTAGTGATATGTAGTGATTATGCTAACTCTAGTATGTGTTTAAATAAACGTTTTTGATTGACCTAATTCTAGTAATTTACCTTCAACTTTGACCTATACTGCAGCTTCTATAGATAGTATTTCTTTGTAGAAACATTCTCTAAGGAATCATTTTTGGAATGGCTATGTAAGCAGTACAGCTAACTTGCTGGCTTGCCATCTTGACGTCAAGTGAAATAAGTTCACGAATAATTGCGGATGGATTTCTCGCGAGTGTATTTGTACTTAATATCGGGAAGGTTAGTTCTATTAATTAAATTCCCTATTAGGTGGAAAGTTCTGCAAAGTATTTTGGGATGGCTAAATAAGCAGTAGGTACAGCTAACTGCTATCTTGCTATCTTGATGTCAACTGAAATACGTTCACGAATAATTGCGAATTGATTTCTCACGAGTGTATTTGTTCTTGATATCAGGAAGGTTTGTTAAATTAATTAAATTCCCTATTAGGTGGAAATTTTCGCAAAATGTTTAATGATGGCTAAATAAGCAGTAGGTACAGCTAACTGCTATCTTGCCATCTTGATGTCAAGTGAAATACGTTAACGAATAATTGCGGATTTATTTCTCGCGAGTGTATATATACTTAATATCGGGAAGGTTAGTTCAATTAATTAAATTCCCTATTAGGTGGACATTTTCACAATATATTAGGAATCTGATTGACGATACAGATTGGTACAGGGTATTTTCACTGTATACATGACCTCGTCCTTTAGTCAGTTTGTGCGCCATTTGCAGGTGACGCTGGCTTGGTTCCGAACATATCGATATGGTCCCATTTATCTGAACAATCTGTAAAAAATATCGCAAATATCTTCAGAACTATATGCTAACGTAGTGAATCGAACACAGTTTTGAGATAAAATCTTAATAAATATCCATCACGCCTTATCCCCGAAGGGGTGGCAGAGGCATATTATATGCCCACTTTTCACCGTGTGGATTCCTGTCCCACGTAATAGGTGGTGAGCCCATTGCCGTGTTGAAATAGACAGACGCAGGTTGTGGCTACCTGCTGTTGAAATTTTCAAGTCGCGATAAGGCCTTCAACCAGGCTTAACGACTGCCATTTTACTGGCTACCGGGACCAACGGCTTAACGTGCCTTCCGAAGCACGGAAATGCTCGCAAATGTAATGCCACAAAGTGGTCACCCATCCGAGGACCAGCCATAGTGAAAGTTGCGTAACTCAGTGATCGTTTACAGAACACTGAGACCGCGAGGCCACGAGCGCTTCTGATAACTGAACAAGAATTCTGAACAAGATAAAATCTTAGTGCTTGAAATTCTCTAATGGTTTTAAGATATATGTCTAATTTCTGTCTCATACCTACCCTACCTACAACCCGGATTTCGGCATTGTTGACAAAAATGTTGATATCGTGATTATAGCCTCAGGATTGTAGACACATGTATATAAATATATTCTTCGTCAATCCAAATTCCAAACGATTGAAACAATAGACTCGGATTTCTTGCCGTCCGAAAGCGTGCATATCCCATCCGTTGACGATCTCGGTCTACCCTGACGCCTTATACCCTCTATTTTACACACTAAATATATTCGGTAATCGTTTCTCCCTCATTCGTTGGACGTGCCCAAACCAAAATTTATTGAAATATACTGTTTATTAGGAATGAATGATAGTGAAAAATGACGAAATGGAGCTGGTATCCAGTTCGTCCTCTCAGTTTCGTTAAAAAATAATTTACCGTCGTCCGTTCATTTCCGCCAAATCCTATAAGTATTAATAACCTGATTTTATTCGACCAAAGCTTGATTTGGGTGCAGTTTTCACTTCTCTTCTTATTATCATAGTGTACCCATTTCGTTCCAATCCTACGCGGATTTGGAATTATTTGACTATTATTTAGCTTTACACCCAAACATGTAACCCATACATGTTTGGGTGTAGATTTCTGACCTTTAATAAGGCGAGGTAGGTCAAATATTGGAAAACAAATAAGTCAACACAGATTTATTTGTGATTTCTTCCCCGGGCTTTCACTAATAACTTGAACCCAGGCTTATTAATAGTATCATTGGAATATTCGGAACTAGATTTTTCTAAACAATTATCAGGACAAAGTTGTATGCATTTTGAAGAACCGTAGCGAATTGTGAAAATTCTTTGTATAAATACGGCTGGTATAACATGCACATTATTATAGATAATGTATAAGACTAACAAAATGTCTATGTTAATGAACTTCACAACTTAATGTATAAGTTTTATTCTAAACACTATTGTAAAATTCACCGTTTACGGAGTTGATAATACGATTTCAAGCAAATACATAGAAATTGTTTCTCGATTTCAGACGAAAAAAAGAAGAAACGAAATATTACAGACAAAAGTGAAAGTCGAAGTCGAGTCGAAGATATATCGGTATCTAAAGAAAATATTGAAAAAGAAACTGAACTAGATGTAGATGTCAAAAGTTCATTTAATGCAGGTAAAGTAACAAAAAAGAAGAAGAAAGTTATTGAAAAACCAAAAAAGAAAACAAGCATTGAACTAGAAATCAAAAAGGAAACGCGTAATCTAATAAAAGTAATTATAGAAACTTCAACTGCAATGCCATTCAGAAAGAATGGCAACACATATAGATGCTTTTATTGTGAAACAAATTTTTATTACGCATCTGAACTGAAAACTCACACTGTCGAGGACCATAAAAATGAATCTAAAAGACAATTGACACAGGCCATTAATAGAAATATTGTCCAAAAGAATCTTATAGTGAAATTAGACGTGACTGATCTTACTTGCAAAGTATGTTCCGAATCTTTCAACAATCTTAAAGACCTCGTATTCCATTTTAGGAAACACGATAAAGTAGTAACTGATAATCTTGAAAATATGTTATGTTTGAAACTATCAGACACTGAGTTCAAATGTTTGTATTGTGGCGAAGAATTCGACTATTTTAAGACCCTTTACATACATTTACATCGAGAACACGTTAAAAGACGTCTGATATGTGAAATTTGCGGATTAAATTTCACGACAACTCAAGGATTAAACAATCATACCGCGTATGTTCATAATCAAGGTAGTTTCGTTTGCCCAGATTGTGGCAAAAAATTTGCCGCGCAGCATCTTAGAAGCGCCCATATAAGACGTTCTCATGATCCTTATAATACAAAATGCTATGTCTGTGACGCTAACTTCAAGAGTGTGACTCAAAAAGAGACTCATCTAGCTAAAGATCATAATATTTGGATTTCAAAGGAATTCAAATGTGATCAGTGCTCAAAAAGCTTTAAATACAATCATATGTTGGTGACACACGTCAAACGAGTTCATTTAAAAGAAAAGAATTTTACGTGCAATTATTGTGGGGATAAATTCTTTGAGAAGAAACTGTTAGAGCTGCATCAGATAAAACACAGCAATGCCAAGCCGTATGAATGTCCAACTTGCTACAAGAAGTTTCCAAGAAAAAATGCTTTGTACAGACATGAGAAATTACATTTAACTCCCCGGAAATTAAAAGTGAAACGTTTAAAACGGAAGATTTTTGAACAGTCACCAACAACACATCCTTCTGTTATTAGGTACAAATTCATGGTATTTGTTGCATTTATCTCGTGTAAACGAAGTTAATCTCGTGTATATGTTACTAGGTAGCATTGATTTAGGTTTTCTCTGTAGACTATGAAATGAATATTTCTTTTACCAACCTTATTGCTTCTCAGGCAGTCTACTGTAATGTCTTGAAAAATAACAAATGAAAATGAAAGTAGATATTCTATTCGACAATTCCATTAACAATAAGTTTTAAACAATCTTACTTGTACCAAGTAGACTGTTTTAGTCACTTGTAAATTTCGGGATCGTCCGACTAGTTTCGGACCTAACGGAGTTCATTTTCAATAGATCGATTTTCAAAAGAAATTGAGGGTCGCTATCAGAGTCCTGTTGGTTGAGATAGCGGCCCTCAATCACGGGTCGTTGTCTTTGTTGACCATCAGGCGGACGACGCCATTTTGACGTGGCAAATAAAAAAAATCAGCGGTGGAAAAAAAAAGATCGAGCACGCCAGCCTGACGGACACGACTCATTATATAAGGTTCGATAAGGCCTCTGTACTGGCGACAAAGTTAAAGTACGCGAGGCTATCGAAACTAGCCGTCGTCTGAGCTTCAACAGGGATTCGGGTTGGATATTGCCCCCTGCCTATCAGACCTACGGTATCAGACCGGCTCTGAAACTTGCTTCCCATAATAAGACTTGGAATGTGATAATACCAGTTAAGTGTGTGCGATTCCACCAACTGCGCGCTAGTAAACAACACAGGAAGTATTACATCTACGACTCGGGACAAGGCACTGCACCAAACCCTACACTGTCACAGCGTGTTCTTCGCCAATGAGTCGCTGGCAAGACAGTATCAGCGCAGCTTCCGACGTGGCTTGACGCTCCTCTTGAAAAAAGACCTTCGTTAGGTCCGAAAGTAGTCGGCCGATCCCGAAATTTACACGTGATTAAAAATTCCTCTCGAAAGTTATTATTCTAATATTATTTGTGTCTTTTAACACACCGGGTGCTCTAGAATCAAATTTAAGTTCTGAAGATGAAAAATATCATTGATTTCTCTTGACAAGCAAAATCATAGACAAAAGTAACAAGTCATATATAATTAGAAATTTAATTACCTATAGTTACTGTGCTACCAATATTTTGTACTTTCCGCGATACTAACCACATTAGGCATTAATAAAACAACCCAAAAGCAGTCTTTTTTTTCTCGCTTTCAGACGTGCACCAGAAAGAGGACACTACACGGAAAATTATCAAACAGATCAACCTTCTATTATCCAGTATTCTAGAAAATACACCAGCTCTACCGTTCAGGATGAGGGACAGAACTATCAAATGTTATACTAGTGTCTTGTGCATCAGAATTAAAAGCACATTTCACAGATAAAGATCCTAACGAAGAAATAGCAATGGGCGATAAAAACGTTACAAAAAGATTCTATAGATTTATTAAAAATAGATTTAAAATCATATGTGTAAAATATGCTCAGAAAATATTGGAAGGCTGCAAAGCTGTTTATCTCCGTAATCGTGATACTCTAAGTAAAGACTTTGATAATGTGGTTTGTGTAAAAATACTAAGGTAGTTTATTATTTAGAATATTTAGCAGCTCATTACGCGCCGTAAGTTGTGAATATAAAAGACATTAGGTACCTATATCCTATATTAAGCAGTTATGACATTAAGTTACACCGTTAAGCTGGAAAACGGCGTGCTCCGTTGGTTTGGCCACGTCCAATATATTAGTGACGAACGATTGACAAAGTAGAGGGTAAAAGTAGTCAGGGTGGGCCGAGACTTACATATATGAAGACCAAGTAAGCAGATTGCTCAAAAACGGAAAGGTCAAAAGTAATCGGATAGCCAGACGTGCGTGTATGAAGCGATTAATGAATCTGCAGGAAGCTAATGAAGAATGCATGGATCGCGAAGCCTGGCGATCTGTCCCCTCTGACTACCTCGTGAGAATTCAGCGTAAAGATATTCAAGTAATTCCTATCATTAAATAATTTTATGGAAGATCAGAAAATAAGTACCTAATTATTTTGTTACATAAGTTGATAAAATTCATTAATATTACACCGATCGTAACTATTACTTTGGAATATTGACATTATTTATGGAATGTTTAATTAATGTTTTTATGGATAAATATGATCAAGTAATTTAGACAGTTCTTTTTAAATAATCCGGTTTAAAGTCCCGTACTCCACACCACTAGCCCCTCCTATTTAGTAAAGTTTCTGACGAAATAATACCTGATCTGAAACTAGAATTTTAATCTATCATGATCATGCACATAAGTAAAATATTGTTTTTCGGGATATTTACCATGTATACTTTTAGTGACAATATTTCAACCGCAGTGGCTCCAGTTACTCCGTGATCATGGCGCTTGCAACAGTGCCGAAATATCGAATGCTCGCGCGTGAAAGTGTACATGGTAAATATCCCGAAAATCAATATTTTACTAAACTGATACGTTTCTATAACACGATTCAAGGATCCTTACGACAATTCATCTACAACCGATAGATTTTCAGTTGAATGTGCGTCGGAATCTTGATGAATATTTATATCCTTATAATATTATAAACGCGGAAGTTTGTAAGTATGGATGGTTAGATTTGGCGTGAAAGTTACTCTTTCACGCAAAATCTACTGAATGGATTTTGATGAAACTTTACAATAATATCACACATTAGAATAACACATAGGCCACTTTTTATCCCGGTAACAAGTTCCTGTGGGAAACTGGAACGAGAAAAATTAATCACGCGTGTGGAGCCGCGGGCGTCAACCAGTCGTTAATAAAAAAAGATATAATATTATAAATTAAGATTTAGATATAATTGAAGTCACCGTTCTCACTGCGTATTAATAAAAATATCTAAGTATATCGTGCTATTTTAAAGTATTGTGAAATATTAGGTATATTGCGTTAATTATGAAAAGCGTGTCGTCTCACTTCCTGGAAAAAAAGATCTTCCTTTTTTTTTCTCCTGACGACATTCTACTTTATAAAATTAGTGTTTTCACGTCGTCGTTTTGTAAGGATATCGAAATGCCATCTCACACAGTATTGTCTAAAGACCCATCTTTATTGAAACCAACCTAAAATGTATCTAGAAATCCACCTAAAGAACACCTTACTGTTAATTTGGAATGTGTGAAAAGGCATTAACGGTATCCTTTCTTATTACAGAACTACCGTTGGAGGAAAAAATGCAGGAAATACGGCAAAAAGAAGATCTGGTTACATTTATGACGTTTATCATACAAAGTTCCACAATGATGCCCTTTAGATGGCACAAAAGTAAATATATGTGCTTTTACTGCTGTTCTTTATTCGTGGAGAGTTCCAAACTCCAGCAACACACCGATCTGGAGCATCAGGAAATACAATTGGAGGACATTACAATTCAGACTCAAAATAAAAGAGGGAAAATTAAGATTGAAGTCTCTGACATTTGTTGTTTTCTATGCGAAACTAAATGCCACAATCTTCTAGAATATTTTAATCATTTACGTGTCGTTCATGAAATATTTCTTGACAAGGATATTCTAAAATCTTTCGAATGCTTCCATTTAGGGGATAATGGAATGTCGTGTTTGGATTGTGACCAGAAATTTCGTTTCTTTGGACCATTACTTAGCCACAGGCATAAGTATCATACGGAAGAATTCCTATGTGAAATATGTGGCGAACGTTTTGCTGATAAACACAACGTTGAAATCCACGTTCGGCAAATACACGGTGTCAAATCCTGTAAATATTGTAACTTGACTTTTCCGACGCAATACTCTTTATTAAACCATGTTGAAAATATCCATCGCACCGATAAACTAAAGTGTCCATTATGTCCTGCCATTTTGGGGAATAGATACCAAAAGAAAAGACACGTGGCTTTAGTCCACGACTGTAAAAATGAACAAATTGTGTGTGAGCTATGCTCAAAGGTATTCACAAGGCATGATAAATACGTTCAACATAAAGCAAACGTTCATTTCAAGGAAAGGAATTGCACTTGTGAAATTTGTGGACACAAATCTTTTAATATTGATGCTCTGAAACGGCATATGGTCTGTCATGATGACGCCAGACCATTTGTTTGCGAGGTCTGTGATAAATCCTTTCAGAGGAAGAAGACTCTGCTCAGACATATGAAAACACATTTGATTGATTAAGTTCTTATAAATACGGTTGAATGCAAATAAAATGTTTAATTGTATTGCGACATTTTGATTATCCTTTTCTCATATTGGCGTTTACCTAGTTGCTTCCTAACTAATTTTAGAGGCTGGAGTTAGCTTTTGTTGACTGTTAGAGGCAGCTATGATTTGACTTTGTATTTTCGGAATTGTTGGGAGCCATTACACTCTGACCACCTAACCCCATAAACTGCCTTTGATAAACAGGTGCATCACTTACAGGAGAGGTTGGATTGAGCCCCAGAATCATCGTGGTGGCCCAGTCCTTCTTTAGCTACTTATACATACTTATTGGCCTGGCATCGACATTGAGAGTTGGATAGAAAAAATCTCATTCAAATACAATGAAGAAAGTGGTCCGAGGATACGCCCCTGCGAAACTCCAAATTGTAATTTTTTTTTGCAACTTAACTAACTATAAATAGTCTATATATAATAGAACTAATATATAAATGCGAGTCACGCCGCGTACGCCAAGATCCTCAAACTTCACTAGTTTGGGGACGGAAACGGTATCAAATGCAAAAGGAGATTCAAGTGTTTTTAATTTTTATTTCTCCAAAGTCGCTTAAGATGAAACAGTGGATTAACTATGACCAATCGTCTCATGAAACCCATTTGTGCCAAACTTCTTGCTATTTAACTACTTATACCTTATTTGGTATTAAAAAAAATATTTTTTACTAGGCATCACAGGAATCTGATCTTTATCGTAACAATTTGGGAGTTTAAGTGCAGGCAAATTAAAATAATAGGTAGACAGTATCATTACAAGGGCGTAGACAACTGTCGACAGTAGATGCCGCAACTAAAGGCTGTTGGCCTCAGCGGTTCTACTACTTGACTGCGTTTTTATGATTTACATTCAATCAATGTGGCAACTGCAAGATGCTGCAGGCCGAGTCTACTATTGACAAGCCGTAGAATGGAACTAGTATCGCTGTTTTTAGAGGTCAAAATGTTAGTAGACTATCAAAAATGCAACTGAACTGTACAACTGTAGAATTCTATCGGCTGACCGATAGAAGTCTATTGGAGTACGATTGTAATAGTAGACTACGAAAAACTGTCAAAATTGTACCGTTGGCTTTCTATTCAGCGACGATTTCGATTCTATATCGACACGATATACGCATGACGCGATCGACATTTCTTTAAAAAAGAGTATCTTCGACATTTAAGTGAATCAATAAATCAACCTTATGACCATTAGATTCGCCATGAATGACTTAGACAACCAAAATTATAGGAATAATTAACTTTTTTTTTATTTATTGTTCAAAACATTACAATTACACATTATAAGTTCTACTCGCTTAAACCTTCTAGATTTATGTACGAGTGGCAGTTGGCATAATTCTGTTGCACAGTCAAATGAAATAAAATTAGTACATACCTAGTACTTAAAGAATACATTTTTTATATGGTCTTTTTATGTCGGAATCATATCGACAGCAACTTCTAACTACACATGGCCACGACTAGCAGTCGTTACGTTACAGTTACAACGTGTACTGTACTTACTTACTTTTTTTTTCTTTCATGAATATGTTTTATTATTTACTAGTTAACGCACGCGGCTCCGCACGTGTGGTGAAGTTTTCCCGTCCCATTTCCCACAGGAACTTATTCCCGGGATAAATAGTAGCCTATGTGTTATTCTGATGTGTAAGCTGTAGATATTGCGTAAAAGAGTAACAAACATCCATTCTTACAAACTTTCGCGTTTATAGTATTAGTAGGATAACAGCATTATAGATAAGATTGTACGTGCGAGTAAAAATAATAACAAATTGGTAAAAAAAAATAAAAAAATAAATCATCACGCCTTATCCCCGAAGGGGTGGCATAGGCATATTATATGCCCACTTTTCACCGTATGGATTCCTGTCCCACGTAATAGGTGGTGAGCCCATTGCCGTGTTGAAATAGACAGACGCAGGTTGTGGCTACCTGCTGTTGAAATTTTTCAAGCCGCCCATAAGGCCTTCAACCAGGCTTAACGATTAACAAGATTGGTGCTTTTATCAACTGTTTTTATATAAGCTGAAAGTTACTTGTTCAATACATTTTTTCTTGAACTTAATATTTATTAAACTGTTAAACATTAGCTACCACTAATGGCACTAACATTCCACTGTTTATACTGTTGATTGATGGCACTTGGTGAAAATTGCTACTCATTTTGAACAAAAACGCTTGTACTTTTCCACAATTTTTTTTTTTAAATGAAATCATTCACGTTAAAAAGTACATTTTGTGGAAAAGTACAAGTGTTTTTATTCCAAAAATCACTACGCTTCTCATATAAAAAACGTACTGAGTCCTTAGTGCAAGTTTCAGCAAAATCCCGCTCAAAGCAATCTATGTTTGAGACCAAAAACACTACCTTGTAACCTGTCCCGATCCTCATTCCTGTTCTTGTTCTTTTCAGAACAAACTGATGAGGCTACGCCAACGTCTTTATCATCACCCAAACATATCTCTCCGAAATGGACAAAAGTCAGGAGGTTAATTGAAATACTTCTGACACATTCCACTATCATGCCATTTAGATGGTATCGTAACAGCAAATATATGTGTTACTATTGCGATGGCATGTTCTCTGACGCATCAACATTCAAACTACATTAACAATCACACCGAGACCAGAATGATAGCATCACTAGATCATTGAGTTACAGTGCTAAAGTCAAGTGGGATGTATCAGAAATTTCGTGCAAGAAATGCTCAGTCAAGCTTAAATCTTTTGATGTGTTCATAAACCACTTTTCGAAGGAACACAAGTTGAAAATCGATAAAGACTTATTCCAGATACAGTGCTTCATCTTCTGTTTGTCAGACAACGGAATGCGTTGCATTGATTGCGGCGAATATTTTAAATTCTTTGCATCTTTATTTCGTCATGTCAGAGAATACCACAACAAATCTGTGCATTACACTTGTGACTGTTGCGGCAAAAGCTTTGCATACAAGTATGCATTAAAAGCCCATGTGGAGAATGTCCGTTTACATTTACCAAGAAAGTGCAACTATTGCTCCAAGACGTTTTCGTCGCGAGATATGATGAAGCATTGCGAAGAAATTCATAAAACGGTAAAATTTAAAGTGCCCAGAAGTTTTAACAAGTAAATATTTCCGAAAATGGCACTTGATGCGCGTACATGATATTAAAAAAAGACTTACGACTGACTACTTATGCAATAGATTGTTCTCGGAGAAAAGCATTTTGCTAAGACATAAGTCTATGCTATGATCCATCGAAAAGAAAGATTAGCTGCTTGCGATGTATGTGGCTGAAAGATTTTCGATAAATATGCGTTAAAACGCCACATGATATGTCACGACGAGACTAAAGGCAGACCGTTTAAATGCAAGGAATGTAACAAAAGTTATCCCCGACATAAAAGTTTGCGCGCACACGTAAGAACTAAACACTTTGTAAAGATCTAATTCAAATAGGTACACGACTTTGAAATCTGGAAGGTACTGCATACAAGAAGTGGGGCATAAGAAAACGCTATAGCGAGATTTGAAACTTGTATCGCGAGACTTCGATGGTCATTAAGGATTGGCGGGCCTGAACTTAGTCAACCAAACGCAAGGCAAGGCGCAATCGAGGAGGAATGAAAGGTCGCCTCACGTGTGTGCTCCTCAAGTAGAGTGCTTTGGAAAATGCACAGCGTTAATATTGTCAGACTTGTACTCGTAACTGCCATAAGAGCTTCTAGAAGTTGCACGTTGACTATCGCCGTGAAAAAGTATTGTTCAATTGAATCGATGGAATAATTAGTTTCACTATCCACTGCGTCGAGGTTGTATCTGCTTGTAGCAGTCTTGTTAAAAACTATGAAACTGTCGATAGAGCGGTAGCGTACTGTACGTGTCCCAGCAATCAGGCTTCATACCTGCTGTACAACATACGAGTATCGTCGCAAGTGTATGCAAATGTTGCAATTTTGAAAATTTATTCTTTGTAATCACGTACATTGAGAATACAGTTTATATATCCACTACATGGAATTTGGCCTTTTTCTGATATACAGTAAACTATTAAACAATATTTATGGTGGGAACTTGAATAGGAGCAGCAAGACGTCTTCATAACTATATAACTTTCTAACTGAAATTACATCTACTTAGGTAATCTAGCATGTTTCTATCAAAATAAATACATTTAAAATAAAATATCAAATCTGTTATTTAATACGTCACTAACCGTTGCCGGCGCATAGGTTCCTGTGATACCTACTGGCAGTTTTATCTCACTGGATTGCCATCCTTCGCACCAGTTATGATATCTATGTTCACACCAGAACGCCCACCCGCCTTATCCTTAATTCGGCGCTCAAGCTCCGAAATGAAGGTCTTAGTCTCGACAGCCTAAGATAACCCAATGAGCACAAAATAGTTACGTCCGTTGCTACTAAAGGTTACATTTTCAAGACCTAAAAATTTTTAACATCAACTCTGACCTTTATTTTCGCATTCGCAATCCGCATCCGGAGATTTTAAAACTGTATCGATGTATTTTACTTCAAAAAGCGACTAAATCGCCTACGGTAGGTACTAGACTGTGGACCTAAATAATAGGTACACTGCACGTCTTTTTTTGTATTCGTGTGGAAATCCTTATGGACGCCATGCCAGACTCCTACCGACTAAAACCACACGGTGTCCTCCGATTTGCCTACGTCCGGAAGTCCCGGATGAGCCCTCAGAAAGATAATTCCAGCGCTCCCGATGGATTTTACCTCGGGTTAGGATGTTATTCCGCTTCTTTGGGAGGTTTGAGTGTTATCCCACTTGGTTGGGGGTAAATAACCCTGCGTGGAACTATCATGCTACGCCACCGTCTAGCGCCTGCTTCTGTAAGACAAATATTCAAGGTGATATCCAAAGATTGAAGAACGCTATGACAGCTGGAACTAGTTCAATAATATGCTTCTTCACGGTACACTTGAAGGACCCCGAGCATGTAGGTAAGGAGAGGAAAACACGTACCCTGCTCCAATGTTTATGACACGGCAGAGAAATGACTTGTAGGGTACTTGGGATGAATATTTCATTAGATACTTCAATACAAAAATCGAGGCATTATAATATACTATACATTTCGGCGATTCAATTTTATGTACTTACTATCGTGCGATGTATCTGAAACACATAGGATTCTTATATAAGTACTATAAGACATTTAGAACGGCAGTCGCATATACTTACCACTGCACCAGCTAAACAATCGATATTAGGTTAATTGTTGTACGTTCGAATCCTGGGAATACTTGTTTCGGAGCTGATGATAGATGGTTTCTATGTATGAAGGTATATAAAAAAAACTTATATTAGTTTCATTTGGTTTAGATAGCGGTGTATGAGAATGTCCCAAAATATTAATATTATGTTGTTACAGATTATAAAACTTTAACAGCTGAAGAAAGGTACGCGGCAAAGCAAGTGAAGGATGATCTCACAAGACTCATCACCGTCGTATTGGAGAACTCCAACATTATGCCGTTTCGGTGGGCAGCAAATAAGTACATGTGTTTCTTTTGTTGCTGCACTTTTGTTGATAGCGCGCAGCTCAAACTACACACCAAAGAAGAACACACAAACGCGAAGTTAAGAAGAGTTTTGAGAACATTACTCGGCAGCAGTCGTGTCAAATTGGATACTTCTCAGATCACCTGCAAAAGATGTCTGATACAGTTTGATAATTTCGAAAACTTTCTGAGTCACATTTACGAAACGCACGATATGAAATTCAATAAAGAAATTGCGAGAAGTCTTTTTACTTTTAATTTATCGGACGATGGAATGTCTTGTCATGAATGTGGACAGGAATTCAGGTTCTTTGGGCCGTTATTGAAGCACGCGCACAAGTTTCATAATAAACATAAGACGTTTCTTTGTGAAATATGCGGCCAGGGCTTCGTCGCAAAAGCCAATGTGGATAGCCACATCAAGAATGTTCATAGCTTAGCTGATCGTCATTGTCAGAAATGTGATAAAGTCTTTAGGAACCCTTATGCGTTTCAGATGCATCGAGAAAAAGTACATAAGATTGGATCGCTGAAATGTCCAAAATGCCCCGAAGTTTTTGGATCAAAGTATTTAAAAAAACGTCATTTAGCGTTAGTGCATGATGTTGAAAAATTCCAATTCAGCTGTGATGAATGTGATCGCGTATACACAATGAAAAGTAGACTGGTTCAACATAAATTAAGGACTCATTTGAAGCAAAAGACAGTTTCTTGCGAGATATGTGGCTTTAAAGTATTCAATAACGATCTTCTGAAGCGGCACATGGTTCGCCACGACGATTCCAGGCCATTCCAGTGTGAATATTGTAAGAAAAGTTTTCAGAGGAAAAAGACTTTGGATGTCCATACAAGAATACACACTAACGACAGGAGATATGCTTGCAAAGAGTGTGGGAAAGCGTTTGTCCAAGTCACCAGCTATAAGCTGCATATGCGAGTGCATCATAATGGGAATGAGGGCTCGTCCTGGCATTGAATTAGTAAGTACACTACTATTCCGGACTATTTTTTAAAAGTGTTCTGCTGTGTCTAAGACTTGTATAAACGGGGTTTTCTCAAACATGATTTATTAATAAAACAAATGAGTTAAAGTCGACAATTTGGTATCCATGTAAGTATTTTAATGCGGTAGTTATAATGATAATTTTTTAAATTGTAAATTGATGGTTACTTTCTGGCATATAATAAGTAGGTAATAGGTACTGAAACTAAAAGTATTATTCCAAGCGATTTAATAGGTACCAAAAAGTTTTAGTAAAAATGTTATTTTATTAAGTGTACACATATGTGAGAAAAGGTACTTATTTATTTATATATATATATGTACTCTTTATTGTATTCCAGGAAATATATTTGTACAAAAAATATAAATTTTAAGTTTTCTTTGATAGGTCGTAGCATTGTAGAAATATAAGAATAATGTATTGCTCAGTTTGCAAGTTGTTTTATTCATACCAATTTTCAACCTCTCAAACCTGAACCCCCCAAAAAAGCTAGATAACACACTATTTATACATAGAAAGATTTACCAAATTAACAAATACAGAGATGATAAATTTTAAAATTGATGTTTGCGGCTTTTCCTAAGACTAAAATCTTTAATTAAAGCACAATAATCCAACGAATGAGCTACATCATTTTCGATTGAAAGAATAGCAAGGGTTGAAAGCCGATCTTGTGTCATCGAATTCCTCAAATATGTTTTAATAATTTTAAGCCTCGAAAAACTCTTTTTATATTATACATGAAACCAAATATGCTCTCATGATGTTTAAGTGTCTCAAACCTAGGATGGCAGCTTGCGCGCACATTGTCGACAATGACATAAAAATAGTTTATTTTGAAAATCTCATCCGCATTCAATTCATGACCTTCATCTTCTCCATCATAATCAAAATGCCTTTTTTTACGTCGTCTTCTGTCTTCTTTGAACTGCCTGTCAATGTCATTTTCCTCGGCTATTTCTCTCGCTGTTACAAGGGATGCCTGGAAACCATTTTCTCGATAATTATCGAGCAAATTTGTGAATGCGCCTAGGTGTTGTATAGCCACATCTAAGTGCATGTTTTGACTTTGCCACATTTTGCTTATAACATTTATCTTTGTAAGAATGTCACACCATATGACAAGTGAAACTACAAATTCGTAGGTAGTTATTTCCTTCTCTATAGAATGGCATTCACTGACCAATGAGGGTTTTTTGAAATGTTCCCCGTGAGATGGCAGCGCTGTAACGTCAGGTCCAACTACCTGTCAAAACACATACACGATTTATATTTTCGATCATTTTTTTGGTTTATTTATTCTTAAAAACGTTACAAACGGAATATTGTTTTCCAAAATGCCACAGTGTTGTGCAGTGCCTATGTGTGCAAATAAAAAAGGAGGCCTCTCTTTTTGAGCTCAATCTTCAGTTCGGCAACCTTTCTTTGGCCGTAATTCATAATAAAATCAATAACACTTCCAAATACATAAAATTTTACTAAAATAATAATACGTTCGGTAAGATTCTGTGCTATCTGACAGCTGTTTGGACCTGACGCATACGAAGCGCCGCCTGGCGGCAGAAAAAGTATCGAAAACCCTCATTGACAATCTGTTGTATTTTCTGCTAAATCCTTTAAAGCATCACATATATCGCTTAGTTGGTATTTAACGGCCTTCACCGATGCTACCCTGCACTCCCATCTAGTTTCAGAAAGTGGTTTCAGCGATAACGATTTTACATGAGCATTTAAAATAGCCCACCTCTGACTTGAGCCGGCAAACAGGGACAGGTGTACTTTGCTGAACGAACAAACAGACTTCCACACTTCGGTTTTGCTTAGTTTATTCAAAAATAGACAAAACAACTAGAAGTCTACATCGCGCTATCGAACTACAAAAGGTTGAGGTGAACGTGTAAGTACTTTTGCTACCAAACAGTCTTGATAATGCCTCGTGTGTAGGCGAAACACGTGTCGACATCGTACGACATTCTAAAAAAGCGGAATATTGCAAAAATAACATAAATAATTATAGTTTTTTTTTTTAAATGGATTTCCGCCAGATTTAATTAGTTATTTACAACCTTTGTAGCAAACCAAAAAAAGATTTTGCTTGGACACAAGACGATGCTGCATCTCCTAGGATGAGATTCCAGCTATGACTCCCATATGGTAAAAAATAAGCAAGTGGATTAATTTCAAGAATACGTTTTTGGACACCACTTTTTTCACCACGCATATTATAATATCCTTGGCCTCTGCAGTTTTGCAATGATATACCTAACTGTTCTAATTCTGTGATTATATAATTAGTCAAACTCTCAGCTGTGGTTTTTTCGACGGCTAAGAAACCAATAAAATGTTCTTCAATTTCAGCTGTTTTGTATTAAAAAATCTTATAATAATTGAAAGTTGCTCAACACGAGAAACGTCGCGAGTACAATCAAGAATAATCGAGTAATATTAATTTTTTATTATTTTTTCAACAATTTGAGTCTTTACGTGACTTGCAATTAATTGTATGAGCTCATTTTGAATATTTTTTCCGATGTAGTGGTCATTAATCGTCTTATCCATTACTTGTTTTAGGTGAAGTCTCAGCACAGGATCAAATCGGGCTATTAACTTTACTAAATCTATAAAGTTGCCGCTTGTCTCACTCGAATCTGAGTCAGATGTTAACTTCTCTCTATGACTTCTGAAGGCCAAAATGTGAGATGCTAAAAAATTTACAATTGCTAGCAATCGTTCTAAAATATCTCTCCAACGTTGCCTTTCTTGTTCAATTTGTGACTGGGCCAAGGAGTCAATAGTGGAACAGCATTTTAAACCATTTTCTAAATTAATCCATTTCAACATACAATATTTGTGCTGTCGAGTAGATTCGTGAGATTTTAGGTAATCACCCAAATGTTTCCAATCACACACTCCTTAACTTGATCCAATCTTTGTATTTTCTAGCCCGAATATTCGACACGGAAAGCAGTAAACGGCATCCTTTGTTTGTGAATAAATCATCCAGCGCCCGTCAAGCTTTTCACCGTTAATTAATATCTTATTATAATGATATTCGCTGAATCGTCGTCCATTATCATTTACGGGAAATAAATCAACATTAACCCGGATTGGACCTTTTAATACAATCTCAGTTCGGTCTACATCAGTAATTGTTATGGGCCACAAACCGGGGTCATTTTGAGGATTCAGATTTTCCATTCCAGCAATCATGAATGTAGACATAGACTCGGGCTCAGATTCGTGTTCTTGACTGGATAGCGTTGACGGCGGCACCGGTGACCTAAGAGACAATGATGTAGTTAATTCATCATCATCCTGGCTGTTTTTACTTGATGACGGCGGCGGCTCCTATGATGTGGAAGGAATGTTTTCACTTGCATCAGAATTAGAGTCACTTTCAGTCAATAAATGTTTTGTAGAGGTTTCTTGATCATCACTTTTTATATATTTATATAAAGATCCCCGTAGATTTTCTTGTACCTGCTTTCTTTTGATAGCTCGTTTCCTTTTTGAACTACCTGACTCAAATTTTCTACCGGCATCACGATCACGCGAACTCATTTCGTAAATCTTGTTTTGTTTCGCTAAGTCGGAAATAATGTTTAAGTATCACATAGTTTTTACAGCTTACTCAATACTTGAAATACTGTAATTTACACTTTTCCAGCTCACTCAATATTTTAAATACTATAAGAACGTAATAATATTACGAAATTAATATGTACGATGCGTACCTAATGACTTTTTAACTCTTATTGAAAGCAAAATATTTCCACGATGACAAAAGTTGACGAACGAAATAAAACACGGGGATTCCCCGAGCGATAGAAGAGGCTACATCTAGCGGAAGATTCCATACAATCGGCCCCCGACTCCCCGGCGGGGACAATATTTCCCCCGCCACGCTCCGCGCCGCGCACGTGACAACCGGTGGTGGACAAGCACACATGTGCACACATGTGCAATTGAATGCGATACAAGCAATACAGAAAGACTGAAGACGAAGCTCTCTTACTATAGTGGCTGATTTTTTATTGAATCGAACCTCCTAGCTCGTAACAATAATTAAGGATCAAAATCAAAAGTTTTAAATTAAAAAATCTATATTTTTTAAAATTTGCTTGGGTGGGTTGTTGCGCGAGGCCCCTGCAAGAGCGAGGCCCCGGGCGATTGCCCTGTTCGCCACCCCCTAAGGCCACCGCTGTGTCTCTCATGCCAACCCTCACATCTATTCTTTTTAGGGATGTCCCTAACATTTTAATTAAAAAAAAACACTACATAAATGTAATTAAAATTTCAAACGTTTTATTAACAATTTTCTTAGATTCTAAATTATATTACAATAAATTAGGTAAGCATATTTACAATAATGGTGCTAATTCTGTTGTTGAGATCACTAAACTAAATTTCTCTAAAATTTTCTAATTTTGTTAAGAGATTGCCAAATGCTTTTCTGTTATTAAGTCAACCTAAAATTGGTGATATCATAAATAGCACTTAATTTGTATCTGATGTCACAAAAATTCATTTTATGTGATAAAATTGAACAAGACGTGAAAAATGTACATAGACAGTCGAATGTAAATACATGCCGACTTGGTGATTGAACTGCCTATGTACATTTTTCACGTTACAACGTTTTATAAGATTTCACGTTTCAAACGGTTACTAAAATTAATAAACGTCCCACTAAAATTAATCTTTTCACTAAAATTAGACGTCATCTAAATAGGTGACGTCTAATTTTAGTGAAAACGTCACCTAAATAGGTGACGTCTAATTTTAGTGAAAACGTCAAAATTTTGTGTGACGTTAAATTTGTATCTGACATCACTACAATTAATTTTATGTGATAAAATTCAACAAAAAGTGAAAAATGTACATAGACAGTTCAATCACTAAGTTAGTCGGCATGTAAATACATGTTTTGTTGAATTTTACCACATAAAAGTAATTTTAGTGATGTCAGATACAAATTTAGTGCTGTTTATAATATCACCAAGTTTAGTTCAACGTAATAACAGAGTAGCATTTGGCAATCTTTTAATAAAAATAGGAAAATTTTAGAGAATTTTAGTTTAGTGGTTTCAACAACAGAATTAGCAGCAGTCTTAATATAAATATAGAAAAGGACTAAGAAGGTATTCCCGCGAAACGATTGATTTATGTTACTAAGCACAACAAGGAATAAATGTCACTCGCGGACTCTCTACTCGAGATATTTTTTGTAATTATTTTATGGCCTGGTTACTAAGACCTTTTACACAGATCCTTATTCATATTTCTTTCTTTAAAATGTCCCCGTCCTCTACGTCATAAGTCAAGGTCAGTCTCACCTCAGTATAATGGTGGTTGTTATACTGAGGTTTTCAGTGGATTTTACGCGGCAAGGTAGAAATTAGCATTTCACTGCATATATATCACTGTCTTTCACTATAGCACGTTTACACAACATAAAACAAGATAAATGCACTAGTTTTAGAAAATAATATACAGCAAGCGTCCGGACTTGTCAATGTTCCCGCGTAAAGTCCTCTCTACTAGAGACGTCTCACTAAGGGCGCGTTCCACTTATCGCCCGCATCCGCTGAAATTTCCGTTCCACTAACATAAATGGGGCGTTGTGGTCGAAATTTATAAGTGGAACGCACAGTGAGCGCTGTAAGCCCACTTGGACCCACATATATTTTGGAGACGTCATGCGGTCGCGAACAGTGACGTCATGTATGACGTCATACCATCGCTCGCAAAGGTCACGAGCCTTAGGTGGAACGATACATTGGGTGTTAAGATCGTTGTGGGCGTTTAGTAGAACGTAGTTACGATGGTATTTTACATTTGTAATAATAAATTTAATATACGTATTGAATGCGACTGCCGCGTTAAGTCCTGGGTTCGTTTCCCGGGTCGGATCAAACATTTGTGTGATTCACAAATGTTGGTTTCGGAGTTTGGGTGTTTCCTATGTATGTATTTATAAATATCTATATATATAAAAGAAAGTCGTGTTAGTTACACTATTTATAACTTTATAACTCAACAACGGCTGTACCGATTTGGTGGGGAGGTAGCTTAGAGCCAGGAGACGGGCATAGGCTACTTTTTATCCCGGGAACAAGTTCCTGTAGGAAACGAGAAAACTTCTCTACCCGGGCAAAGCCGTTTGAAATTAATAAACGACGGGTGCCACGGGGTTTGAATAATGTCACGGGCGAAGCCGAGCGGGACAGCTAGTATAAGTATGTATATCAGTTGTCTAGGTCCCAAAGTACAATTTTATATAGCTTAGTTTGGGCTCTATGGTGCTGTGTAAAAAGCGTCCTACAATATTTACTTTATTTATCTATTCGCCTTATCTCCGAAGGGGTGGCAGAGGATACATATTGTATGCCCACTTTTCACCATGTGTATTTCTGTCCCACGTAATAGGTGGTGAGCCCATTGCCGTGTTGAAATAGATAGACGCAGGTTGTGGCTACCTACTGTTGAAATTTTTCAAGTCGCCCATAAGGCCTTCAACTTGACTTAACGACTGCCATATCGCTGGCAACCGGGACCAACGGCTTAACGTGCCTACCGAAGCACGAAAACGCTCGCAAATATAAATGCCACAAAGTGGTCACGATCCGAGGACCAGCCATACTGAAAGTTGTGTAACTCAGTGATCGTTTACAGACCACTGAGACCGCAGGGCCAAGAGCGCTTCATACAATATTTACTTAATTTTATTTATTTAGTCTTTACAGATCACTTGACAACCCTATGAGTTTGCTCAAAGGCTAACAGGGGTGACACGCGCTTTAAGTACGATGTACGTAATTCTTTTCTATATTTATGATCTTATATTGCTTCAACTTTAGGCGAATTATAGAAGCACGCTTCAAACTTCGGGTTAAGAAGCTTTTTAAACAATTTTGATAGAAGCTTATTTTGAACAAAGTAGACATGAGTACTGTCAAAATCCTGTTAGGCCCATTCTCACAGTAGTGGAGACAAAAGGATTCGAAAATCCCGTTGGACCCATCAATGGAACTTTCCAATGGAACCAAAAATCAACGGTCCATGGCCGAGTCTACTGTTGACAAGCCATAGAATAGAACCAGAATCGCTGTTTTTAGTTGTCAAAATGTTAGTAGACTATCAAAAATATGGCCACTACGTGCTAGTAGAATTCTATCGGCCGACCGATAAAAGTCTATTGGAGTACGATTGTAATAGTAGACTACGAAAAACTGTCCAAATTATACCAGTGGCGTCTATTAAGCGACGATTACGATTCTTTTCGGACGCGATTGAAATAGTAGACTTTACCCCCGGCCGGCTGTTCGGCACCCCGTCATCGTGGCCTTCTCTCGCCAGAACGCGCCTGCGCCCTGTCCTTTTTGTATGTTTTACCATTTTACCATAAGACGCAGGCAGACGCGAGACCGTCGTATCCGCCCCCTGTCTTTTCTATGGGCTTTGTGTCGCGACGTTTGTTTACATATTGTATGAAACAGACGCGGAAGAGACTGCGGCACGTATGCGTCCTTTTTTAATATATGTACATGGCAACACCGCGATATTTTAGAACGAATTTATCATTCTATATCACACATAAGTTGTAACCATAAAAATTGTTAAAATGGGAGAATTGGCATGCGGGGACATTGGAGTGTAGTCGCGGCATGCTCAACGTGCTCAAGATTATTCGCAAACGGCGCATTGGACAAAGCGTGTTTAAGATCCCCACCGCAAAGTTTGCTTAAAATACAACATTTTCATGTAAAAACTGAATTTAACTGATAATATATCAATACCATTGATATATTATCAGCGATTCCAGGGGGGCGAGTCTACTATTTTCCAATAGAAAGTCGTTCTAGTTCTATTCTACAGCGGTTCTATTGCTATGTTTAGACACATAGCAATAGAACCGCTAGCTAGGTAGTCTACTAAAACTTATTATATATTTCACAATCACACTTCTCAAGTTGTAGAATAGTGACAAAATAGCTGTTTTAAGCTATCAATATATACAATAATAGTGATGGTAGTAATATAGACTACCAAAAATGCAAATTAAGAGAATAAAATGCGTTAATAAAATTCTATCGGCCGGCCGATAGAATTCTATTGAAGCGCAATTGTAATAGTAGACTCTCTATTGAGCGACGATTTCTATTCTCTTCTGACGGGATTGAATTAGTGGACTAGCATGTCGCGGCGATACACGAATGCTCTCGCATGCCATTTCTCCTGTTTTACGATTTCTATGGTTGTAACACTTAAACTATTGAGCTATTAACACTGAAAAACTATAGGTATTTCCGCTCAAAACGCTTTTTTATTCCTCTGTGGTAGAATAGAATCCTTTGCGTAACTAAAGAAGGACAGAAGACTGTACTTCTTTGATGTTCTGGATAAGTAGTCTGTGAGAACATTGTTGTCACCTGAAACGAAATATATATATATTTATACCAAAGAGTAAAACTAAGGTTCTATTTGAAAGAGATGGCGTAAGAACTAAATGCGAAATTAGGGTAAACCAGGATCGCCTAGAGCAAGTGAATGAAATTGTGTATTAGGGAGTATGTCTAGCGCGGACGGAAGATGTGATTCGGATGTAGAACGGCGAGTAGCTGCCGCAAACAAAGTTAACGGTGCTTTGTCCCAATTAGTAAAGCGGTAAAGTATCGTAAAAGAAGCACGACTCGCGATTCATAACGTAGTGCTAGTGCCAACTTTGCTTTACGCTAGCGAAACCTGGGTATGTCAGCAGAAGCGTGAAAGTAAATTGAATGCTGTGGAAATGCGATAACTTCGAAAATTGTGCGGCGTAACTTTGGCCGACGGAATACGTAACGAAGTGATACGCAATATGGCAGGTTTAAATGAAAGTGTCAGCGTTAAGCTGGAAAAGGGCGCACTCCGTTGGATTGGACACGTCCAACGAATGAGTGAGGAACGATTGACGAAGAATATAATATTGTGCGAGAGTAGAGGGTAGAAGAAGTCAGGGTAGGCCGAGACTTACAATATGAAGACCACGTGAGCAGATTGCTCAAAAATGGAAAGGTCAAAAGTACTCGGATCGCGAAGCCTTGCTATCGGTCCTCTCTGACTACTCCGTCAGGGATACAGCGTGAAGATAGATAGATAGATCAAATGTCCTCCTGTGTTTATTGAAAGATGATTAGCAAACTTACCCATTAATGGTTGTTTCTCACCAGTTGTCGGCAACACGTAATCGTTCGCCGATAAGGAAACGAACAACGCGAATGGCACTACCCATAGACACAGAGTGAAGTAGGCCAGTACCTGGAATTATAATATACATTTTTAAGCTATTGCATAGTATTTATCGCGGGCTTTGAGTGGGCATTAATCAAGAAATTCCGTAAGGAAAAAACCTAAGATCCGAGGTCACACGAAGTTCACCGAGCACGGCCGAGCGTTGGCTATTGCATAGTTTTTATCGCGGGCTTTGAGTGGGCTTTAATCAAGAAATTCCGTAAGGAAAAAAAACCTAAGATCCGAGGTCACACGAAGTTCACCGAGCAAGCCGAGCGTTGGCTTAACGTGTATGTACATATATTATATGGTACGATTGTACGAAGCTCGCACGGATCGAGACGTGATGATAGTGAGTGTGGGTGTGAGGGTGACTGTGAGAGTGGGGTGAGGGTGAGAGTGAGGGTGAGAGTGAGTGTGAGAGTGAGAGCTGTGTGAGGAGTGAGGGTTTTTTTTTAGTTTAACTTAAATTAATATCTAAGAAAAACAAAGGTATGCTATGCAATAGTTTTACCGCGGCAGTCTCCGAGTGCCACACGTCTTTTTATTATTTTATCTGAGTTTCGTAAGTCAAAAAATTGGTGGCGCAGTGATAGTGTACTGCTGCGCTGAGGTCCCGGGTTCGATTCTCGGGTCGGAACAAATATTTGTGTGATCCTTAGACGTTTGTTTCGGAGTTTGGGTGTTTCTTATTTATAGATATGTATTTATTTGCCTTTTGTATGCCGTTGGTCCCGGTTGCCAGTAAAATGGCAGTCGTTAAGCCTGGTTGAAAAATTTCAACAGCAGGTCGCCACAGCCTGCGCCTGTCCATTTCAACACGGCAATGGGCTCACCACCTGTTACGTGGTACAAAAAAAGTATGCGTCTACCTACTCCTTCGGAGATAAAGGCGTGACAATATGTATGTATGTATTTAAAAATATATAGTTATCTTAATCAGTCGTCTAGACTCCATAACACAAGCTTATATTTATGAGCTTACTTTGGGCTAGACGGCCGTCACCCATCCGAGGAAGTTGCTTAACGCAGTGATCGTTTACAGAAGAAGAATAGTTAGCTGGGCTACGAGCGCTTCTTAAAATTTTTACTAAATTTGTAAGAGGTTAAAGTTATAGTTCCGTGAGGTTAAATATATTACCGGAAAGTCCCGGTTGCTTAGGTTGGGACAAATAATCAATATCATTGTACGCACCTCTGAAAAAGTATAAAACATTGTACCGAAGAACTTGAACGCCATATAGTGATGTGTTACCAGCGTCACAATGGCCGCTAGAAAAGTGACACTAGTCACCCTAACCACGGGAAAGTCCCTTAGTAAGATGCCGTGGAGCACTTGCTGCATAAGTCCCATAGCATTCATATATAAAGGGAAGTCTTCGAATATTAATAGGCCGACGTGGATAGATGCTGTTGCCTGTTATAGAAACGAAAATGTTTTAGTTGTAAGTTTAGAGCATCGTCTGGAATTTACGCGGGATCTTGGTATATTGCGGTCGCTTGCTGTATATTATTTTCCAAAACTAGTACATTAACCTTGTTTTAGGTGTAAAAATTGTAGTTTCTTAGACATAAAAGTTGTGTAATCATGCCATAGTGAAATACAGAGATATGTTGCAGTGAAAAGCTATTTTACAACTTGTCGTGCAAATTCCATTGAAAGCCGTAATTACGTTCTACCACGTTAATGCGGCAAGGACACAGGACCTATGACTGGACTTGACATCGACAAATGACTGGACAGGACTAAATTAAAAGATAAGATTAAAGAAATATGATATAAAAAATAAGATTTGGCTAAAAGGTCTTCAGAATCAGGCCATAAAATATTTACAAAAAAAAGAGCATCGTCTCTGGCTTCATCATCTGAGCGTTAGATCCCTCCGTGACCCTTGCTACAGAACCCAGAATCCGTTTTGGGTCATATTTTTTGTTATAACAAACATACGGAGCTACAGACTATTTTCATATTGAAAAAGGTGTGAGACAGGGTTGTGTAGCGTCGCTGTCGTTGCTGTTAACCTAAACATGGACAGCTGCCTGAAAGAACTGCAAGAGAATACGTATGGTATAAAAATGGATGAACTGACCATCAAGTGCCTCCTATACGCCGATGATCAGGTAATACTAGCATCATCGGCGGGGGAGTTGCAGTTGATGGTTAACATTATGTATGATGCGTTAAAAATCAAAGGAATGAAAGTGAATGTAAACAAGTCGAAAGTAATGGTTTTTGAAAGAGAGACAAGTATGACGGATTGCTCAATTCTTGTGGAAGGAGAAAGAGTAGAACAAGTGAAAGAGTTTGTATATCTGGGTACAAAATTTACGAGGGATGGAAAGTGTGACTATGACATTGAGTGAAGAGTTTTGGCAGGAAATAAAGTGAATGGGGCCATGTACACCTTTATGAGCAGTCAGAACGTGTCTAAGAAGGCAAGACTGGCTGTACATATGGGAGTGCTGGTCCCCACACTTATATATGGCAGTGAAAGTTGGGTATGGCAGAAGACGCATAAAAGTAAAATAAATGCCGCGGAAATGAGAAGTCTACGAAGTATAGCTGGAGTGAAGTTGATGGATAAAGAAAGGAACAGCGTGATAAGAGAACATTGCGGTATGACAGAAGATGTAGTGACTAAGATAGAAAAAGGGATGCTTAGATGGTTCGAACACGTGGAGAGGATGGAGGAAAATAGACTGACGAAGCAGATATATGTGGCAAGAGTGAATGGGCAAACTGGTAGGGGTCGACCTCGGCGTACGTATGTCAATCAAATCGACGATCTTTTAGAAAAAGGCCAGGTCAAGAGTACCCTTAACCGGCGAGCGTGTATGAAAGCACTCATGAAAGTAGAAGAAGCGAAAGCTGTATGTCAGGATCGTAGCAAGTGGAAAGTCATAGTCTCTGCCTACCGCGATGGGAAACAGGCGTGATAGTATGTATGGATGTATGTAACAAACATATATGATTTTGTGTTAAAATATACTTACAATAACCATCCAACTAATGATATATTTGGCCATCACAGTGTATTCTTCAACTATTTCCGCGAGATAATATAGACCAGCCGCTGGAAGCATTAAATCTTAATAATATTATAAATGCGAAAGTTTGTGTGGATGTTTGTTACTCTTTCACGTAAAAACTACTGAATAGATTTTAATGAAACTTTATAATAATATAATAGTTTATACATCAGAATAACACATAGCTACTTATTATTCCGGGAACAAATTCCTGTGGGAATCGGGAAAGGGAAAACTTCTCTACGCGGGCGAAGCCTCGGGTGTCAACTAGTATATAATAAATTGCTGTCTTCATAGAATACAATTTTAGTTCCCATAAAACATTCTCTCCCCTGGGGTCCAAGGTCTGCTTTATTTCATGTTAACGAAGTATGGAAATTTTCTCTCAGTCTTGGAACTTTCAGGAGAATGTTGGTGATAAAATCGCCTTTGCTTGGGTATTTTTTTCATCACCTTGGGTTAAATATTTAAAAAGTTATCATATTTCATACATAACGAAGTGATACACAATATGGCAGATTTGTACAAAAGTGTCAAAGTTGAGCCGGAAAAGGACGTGCTCCATTGGTTTTGACACATTCAATGAATGAGTGAGGAACGATCGACGAAGAATATATATTGTGCAAAAGTAGAGGGCAGAAGGAGTCAGGGTAGACCGAGACTTACATATGAAGACCACGTGAGCAGATTGCTCAAAAACTGAAAAGTCAAAAGTACTCGGATATGCAGACATGCATGTATGAAGCGATTAATGAATCTACACAAAGTGGAAGAAGTATGCATGGATCGCGAAGACTTGTGATCCATCCTCTCTGACTACCCTGTCAGGGATACTGCATGAGGGTAGTTAAGTTATATTTCATACTTATCATATCATTATTTTGCTAACTGCCCAGCATTCTGATGGAGACATGCTCAGTATTTTCAATATGCTTTTTGCCTTTTGCATGCATTTCTGGATATGTTAATGTTTTGTCTTCATAATAATCTTCTAAGAATATTTTCAAAACATAATTTCCAGCAGATCATCACCTCATCTATTAGACAACAGGTGCACCAAGCAGGTGAGGCTCCACCTAAACCTATATAGAATACTGTCATGATATCAGAGCTACATTATCTAGACGTACCTAACATAGATTATAGTTTATTTCAATAAATAGGTAAGTTTTAATAGAAGACCATTAAAATTAATGCAAACTAAGGCACTCAGTTGAAAAATGTGGACAAGGGTATATGAATAGTTAAACAATATAACAAGACTTATTTAAGTATACTCAAATAATAAGACATAAACACTAATTTATAAGTACAATAAAAGATAGTGCGTCGCTGATCAAACCACCTAAATAAAATTAATAACATTGACACCAAGTAAATGTTATGATGATTTTTACATTTTAACGGTACAACTATAGATTATCAGTGATATATTAGCCGATCCTATGCTTTTTTTAAGTCATCATTAGCTTATAGTAGTTTATTACGAAGTCAGTGCGATCTATATTATTCAATGGTCTAAAAGCTGAATAACGCTTACCTACGGCCAGTGTAACAAACACAGCCTGTACAACTAATGATAAGATACTTAGTAAATATAGAAATAACATTTTTTCTTCGTTATTCGATTTGTTTTGAAAATTTTAGGAGGTTATCGTGTTGTCAATTATTTTGACCGTAAACGAATTGTCAAAGTTGTCAAATTATTTTTTTTTATAATTATTTTATGGCCTGGTTCATAAGACCATTTAGCTAAATCTTATTTATTTCGTATTTCTTCAATCTAATTATCTAAAATGTCCCCGTCCTCTACGATTTAGTCAAGTATAGTCTTAAGTCAGTCAACATTGTAGTAGCGTTAGTGCGGCCTTCAGTGGAATTTGCGCGGCAGGATGTTAAATAGCATTTTACTGAAATACATATATTACTGTCTTTCACTATAGCACGTTTACACAACTTTTATGTCTAAGAAACTACCATTTTTACAAATAAAACAAGGTAATTGCACTAGTTTTGGAAAATAATACCAACTGGGAAAACACTTGATAAAGAAGAAGAAGACAATGGCTCTTAACAGGACAGAAGGTAAGATAGGGATGAAACGGCATCGTCAAGGAAATCTAGCAACACAATTTCGTAAGTAAAATAAAAAGTAAAAATAAAACAATCGAATTACAAAAATATTCAATTTTATTTATTTATTCTTATCGATAAAAATGTATTAATAGTTAAAACTTAATGTTAAAGGGACTCTAATGTTTGAATGAAGTTTCAAACTACGTTGACTAGTGTTTCAGCGTAGATGACACCGTGTTTGTTCTCAGCTCTGCAACCATAATAACCAGTTGCGTCTTTCTTTATTTTGGCGATAGACATAACGCCATCTTTGTATTGCTGGTTGTCGAGTGGCTTGCCGTTGTACGTCCAACTGATCTTTGGTTCAGGAAGCCCCGAAACTTTACAAGGTACTTCTATATCATGGGATTCTTTGACGTCTATTTGTTTTTCAAGTTTTTCGGTGAATTTTGGAGCGCCTGTAAAAAATATCATATTTTCTAAATTTGTCTATTCCATTGTTTGGAGTTTAAATTAATAAGGCACATTAATGAATGAATGAGGAATGATTGACGAAGAATATATATTGTGCGAAAGTAGAAGTAGTCAGGGTAGGCCGAGACTTACATATGAAGACCACGTGAGCAGATTGCTCAAAAACGGAAAAGTCAAAAGTGCTCGAATACCCAGACGTGCGTGTATGAAGCGATTGATGAATCTTTAAGAAGCGGAAGAAGTGTGGACGGATCGCGAAGCCTGGCGATCTGCTCTCTCTGATTACCCCGTCAGGGATACAGCGTGAAGATGGTTAGTTAGTTAGTTAGTTAGTTAGATTAATAAGAACCTACAGTTAGGTATATTGAGAGTCCTCACAAATATGGTCGGGTCCTAAGCCACTTCCCCAACAAGTGGTGCACCTGCTAACTTATGGATCAGGGAACGATCCAGGCGCAGTTTTATAGGGTTACGAGGATGGATGGCAGTCACTTCCAACAGTGCCGAAAATCGAAAGCCAAAAGGAAACTGCTCCTAGCAGCCAAATAAAACTGGACCCTTGGCTCCAAATTCAGGGATGAAGAAGAATTAAGGAAGTGTAAAAACCTGCATGAGATGTTTGAACTCTTTTTGCAGTGAAACTTCTTTATCGACGTTGAGAGAAATTGTATAGCTGTAAAAATATAGTCACGTTTTTCGGTTACGTGCCATGTTGTTTTAAAGTGAAATTCCATTATCATAATAACCTAACACTTCTTTATCGACTTAGGAGACAAATATAAAAATGTCGTAAAGAAGTTTGATTTCTTACCGGTGTAAGTAAGTAAGTAGGTAAGTAAGTAAAACTTTATTGTACACCAATATGAAACAAATGACACAAATATAAATTGCATGAAATTGTACAAATGGCGGCCTTATCGCTAAGAGCAATTTCTTACAGGCAACCTTTGAATGGACAAAAATGATTTCCAAAAATGTGAGTAATGGGCAGTTATTGGTGTAAAATTTAAACAAAATAGTTGTTAAAAAACAACGAGTATAAAATGAGAGGATAGTTTCACAGTCATAGATTACGCTAGCCTAAAGTATATAAACAAATATATACATATATATTCTATCCATATATTACATATGCTTAAATAAATAAAAATAAAAATACATAAATAAAAAATCTACTATAGACAAATGCATAAACAGAGACATACATATATATGATAAATAAATAAATAATAATACTACACACTAATAATTTAAGTAATGTGCTTTGACCATACCCTTGAAGACATGCAGTGATTGGGCACGCCTAATGGACACCGGTAAAGCATTCCACAATCGCACTGCTTGCACAGTGAAGGACTTGTCATAGAACTTAGTTGAATGTTCTGGGACAGTTAATTCCAAGGACTCCGATGATCTCAAGGATCTAGAATGTGTGTCATTAAGGAACATAAACCGTTCTTTTAAATAAGTAGGGGTACAGGGATTAAACAAAACGCTATAAAGAAGCGATAGAATGTGAGCATTCCGGCGAAGGCGAATAGGGAGCCAATTGAGCTTACTGCGATATTCAGATACATGATCATATTTGCGTAAACCAAATATAAATCTAATACATAAATTTTGGAGGCGCTCAAGTTTATCAAGTTGCTCCTCAGTGACATCGAGATAGCTAACGTCAGCATAGTCGAGTATAGGAAGAAGAATAGATTGTGCAAGCGCAATTTTGGTGGCAGTTGGTAGAAAATTTCGCAATCTACGCAAGGATCCCACTGCTGCAAACATTTTGCGACTAATTTCACGCATTTGAGGAGCCCAGGATAATGTATTATCAATTAATACACCCAGATTTTTGACACTGGTACTTATTGATAGTGTAATGTCTCGGAATATTATATTAGGAAGTTGCATCCAGTCAATTTGAGATACCATCCGGGGGCTGCCAACAACAGTGACTTGAGTTTTAGATGGATTGACGTGAAGCCCATATAGTTTACACCATTTACATATTTGTGACAAGTCTTCATTGATGATTAAAATAGCCTCACTCAGTTCATGTACTGGAGCCTGCATGTATATTTGGAGATCATCTGCATAGAGGTGGTAGGATGAAAGTAAAGATTTGGAGATGGAATTTATAAATACAGCAAAAAGTAACGGAGATAAAACGCCACCCTGAGGCACGCCGACAGATATGCTACTCCAAGAAGAGAAAGATTCATCGTAACGTATACGCTGGCGACGCCCAAACAGGTAACTTTGAAACCAATCAATCGCTGTTGGAGATATGTTAAGAGAGCGCAATATTCCCAATAGGATATGGAAATCCACCGTGTTAAAAGCGTTGCTGAAGTCCAGCAACGTTAGTACAGTAAGATTACCATTCTCCATTCCAAGCCTAATGTCGTCCGTAACATTGATCAAAGCACTAACAGTGCTATGGCCTGGTCGAAAGCCTGATTGATAAGGATCAAGGAGTAGGTTTTTATTGAGGAATGAATTAAACTGACCATGAACGAGACGTTCTAAAACTTTAGACAGGAAAGGTAAAATGGATATTGGACGATAATCAGAAAAGGAAGTTGGGTTATTTTTTTTAGGTAGTGGGATAATATTAGCCTCCTTCCAGGCACTGGGAAACACACCACAAGTAAGCGAGTGATTTAATATATGGCATATTACAGGAAGGATCTCATCTAGGATAGGATGAATCATATTACGACTTAAACAGTCACTGCCAAGGGCATTGGAATGTATAGACATAATACACCTCTTAACATCACAAGCAGACAGTTGATTGAAGAGAAACGGTGGATATGAAGGAGTTGGAAGTGATGAAAGATAATGTAAACTGTTAGTTTTACTAGTCTGATCCAAATTGGATGATGAAGAAAAATGTTGATTTAATGACTCAATGTCAATTTTCTTAGGCATATTATGTCCCAAGTTAGACTTACCAACCCCCAATGATTTAAGAAATTTCCATACTTTTGATGAGTCGCCGTTCTCGACTGAGTCATAAATATATTGGCGTTGAGCTTTCCTACACACCTTGCTGCAGAGATTTCGTATAGCAATATAATTTTCGTGGTTACTAGGAGTAGGCCGGGACTTAAATTTTGACTTTGCTGCAGCTTTCTTACATATAAGTCTTTTTATATCAGCTGTGAGCCAGGGCGCAGGCAGGTGCCGAATTTTTACCGCATGGATTGGTGCATGTACTCTGGTACACACACATTTTTTTTCCTTCTATTCTGTTCGTTTTATTTCTATACTATTAATCTCATCTTTGTCTCAAGCCCCTTTAAGAGTTTGGGATTACAGAAGGCAGTTGTTTTTAACAGTGCTAAAAATATCTTATAGCAGTCAATACAGACTTGTGTTACCAAACCCATGTAGAGTTTGAAAGCATCTAGGATGACATAAAATGAAGAATAAAATCGTGAAACCGACGTAGACAATTTTTTTTACCTAATCCAAATTTATCATCGACATGACACGACGATTGACGTAAATTTTGAGGGTTAGTCGAAAATAAAATCAAATCTACTAAGTATGTTGAAGGTGTAGGCAGAGGCTATTATTCGCCCACATTTTACCATTTGTATTTTGTTCCACGTAATAGTTGGAGAGCTTATTGTCGGATTGGAACGGACAGGCGCTGGTTGTGGCTAATTGTGACCAACCCGTTTAAAGGCAACGTGAGTCGCCATCTACCGGCACTTAGCAAAGTTAAACGATACCTATGCACCTATAATCATTCTATATATGTTTAGATACCTGCCTAAACATAAACAATTTTATAAAGCAGTTAATATACTCGCTTAGGATATTGCGAGTATATTAACTGCTTTTGGTTTCGTTTATGGTATAAATGATTCGAGCCTAGCTCGAAACTTTAATATTTAAACACTATAGATTTAATATTGGAAGAGGTGTATATACTTACTGATAACAGTTAATTTCATGGTGTGCTCCTGTGTCTTGCCGACCTCATTGTTCACTTCACATTTATAAGTACCCTGGTCTTCAAGAAGAGTGTCCTTGATGAGTAGCCGCTTACCGCTGGTACGGTTATACTGGGTAACCCTGTCTCCGGGCTGGCTTTTAATTTCTTTACCGTCTTTGAACCAAGTGGGGTATCCAAGTGGTCTATGGAAAACAAGATCTATCTTTAGGTAGGCTGTATTTTGTATAAACTTATATTAATCTGAAGTTTCTCTGTTTAAACTATTTATACCTACTGTTGATTGACTCTGTGGCGCTTTGGGAGTGTATCCGACTGCTACGCAAGAGGTCGTGGGTTCGATTTCCACACAGGATAAAACTTTGTGTGATGAGCCCGATGGCCTATTCTGTGTCTAGGTGTTATTTATCTATAATATGTATGTATTTAGAAATATATAAGAATGATTATCATTTATCTGGTTACCATAGTACAAGCTCCGCTTAATTTGGAATTAGATGGCGTTGTGTGAGTTCTCCCAACGATATTATTTATTATTATTAATTGATGGCACTTGGTGAAAATTGCTAAACACTTTGAATAAAAACACTTGTACTTGTACAGTACACCCCAAATTTAAATTTTAACCTGACCGGTTTCAAGGGTTTCACCTTACGGCATATTTTATGTATTTATGTATCATTCAAAGGTTGACACATATTTTATGTATTTCCCAGATGTTATTCAATACAATATACTGGGTTTGTTATTTTGCCATCAGTTGATTAACACACAGTTAATTCAAAATTTCTTTGTTTGTTTGAATTAACGCGCTAATCTTAGGAATTACTACTAGTTTAAAGATACTAATAATTATTTTAGTGTTGGATAGCCCATTTATCGGTGAAAGCTATCTATATATCATCATTAATAATATTGTAGAAGTAATAAACGACGGGATTCGAAGTGGGAATGTCACGGCACGGGTGAAGCCGCGAGGCCCACCTAGTCTTCTATACTTTAAAATTATAATGCTGAAGTTTCTTTGATAGGTTTCCCTAATCAACGGAACTACCATTCGAATTGAAAATCCTTTTATGTGTAGGATAGCACAGTTATCGAAAAATGTATTTAGTGAAAGACTTAATTTGAAATTACAATCAGACATGTATATTTGATTTATCTATATAGATATAGATTTGAACCAACCGGTGCTAATAAAACCAATCAATCTTTTTGGTCAGTTGATCGCAAAGACCATTGCGATCAATTTTACGACAATCCTGACATAAAAATTCACTCACAATTGACATTTGTTTTTTTATTTTCATCTGTTGACGTCCACAGTCCTTTAAGCAGCCGATTATAAACGCTTGTAAAACAGTTTATGAAATTACAATAATTATAACATGTTTTTTTCCCGAATGATAGAGTCATACTATACGACCATATTTCATTAGTTGTATCTGGTCCTACGTAATAGCTTATTCCGCGCTAAACTAAACAGAGGCTGTTGTGACTAAATGCTATTAAAATGTTTAATGCTTCATTCAGGAATAGCACACGGAACCAAACTTATTGTGTCTTCCGAAGCATTGAATATCACGCAATAATGCAATTGAATTTTGAAGAAATTGATATTTTAATTTATCTGTCATGAAAGTGTGTTATTGTGTTGCAATTATGTTGTGCCTGATTTCATCAAGTTTCCTGACGGTGTTTGTGAAATGTATGTGTTTAATTACTATAGTTATTACTGTCGTTTGTGTTAGTATTGTAGTTGTAAGAATATTGAATGAAGATATATTTTCTTAAATGTTTTTTAATTTATTGTATTGTGGACGCTAATTTTCTAACGTAACGTGCCAGAATAACATGCTAACGTCGCTGCAACCATTTTAGGGTCTCTTTGCTAACAAAACTGTTAAGCCACGCTTAACGTGTTAGCTAACACGAAAATACGTTGCAGTGGACCCGGCTTAAGCTGTGCATTCATCAGCACTGATGCAGTTTTTGATTTTATTTAACGGGAGGTGTCAAAGCAATAGTATGAAAATCAGAATAGGTACGTATTAGTAAAGATTTGTTTGGTTCGTTGAACGCGATATTCTCAGGAACTAATAGCTTGAATTGAAAAAAAAATTTTGTGTGTAAAATTTTTGTGTTGGATAGCCCATTTATCAAGGAAGGTACTACAGGTAATAGGTAAAAGGTAAAGGTGATGATAATATATCATCACGCTACTACTCAGGAGTGCGGAGCAGTAATTATAAATGTTAACGGGCATATTTTCATAGATCATTGTAAAATTGATAAGGTACCCGTCGGGTTACTCCTGTTGTTTATCGATTTATTTATTCGTTGTTCGAAATATGTCACAGGCAAAGCCATAGGATCACACCCGAACCCCCTTAAACAAGCCTGCGGTTACGGGCAAAGTCTGTCGGGAGCCCTAGGTCTATCCTTCCGAGAGCTCACTTGCTACTCCTGGCCATAGACAGAGGGTAGGGAAATGTGTGGAAAAAGAAGAGGGTCATTTAGTAAAATAATACTTATACTTACGTGCCACCGTAGATACAGTAAATCATAGTCACATCTCCAGCTTTAGCCATCATATCGCTGCTGACATACTGAGGTACTAATTCGCCATTAATAGGTTCGCTGTTTTCAACCAAGCTCTTCAAATAATGCTCAGCTAATATCATGTCGCCAGTTACAGCAGGAGTTTGTGCCACACAGATGTATTTGAAATTTGGACTGGCATCCTCGGCAGTAACGCTCGAAAACCATAATGTACCGTCAGGAGATACTGTAATCCTTCGATCCAAAATACTCTCGATGATACTAGGATCTGAAAGCAGCTGTGTTTTCCAAACTATTGTAGGTTTTGGATAAGATTCCGGTATATTACACTCCAATTTGTAAGGTTTTCCAGAAACAGGCGTGTGTTCCTTCGTTTCAACTTTGGGGGCGTTTAAAAACGCTTTTTTCAATGATATTGGTCGAGTACTGGCTGTGCCTGTAGAAGTTTTGGCGAAACACTGGTATATACCTTCGTCTTGAGGCTTTGGATTAAAGAATAGAAGGCTGCCATCTCCAGGCCGTTCGACAATATGACCAGCTGTTTTCCAATCGAATGTTACGCCGTTCTTTTGCCACGAATATCTGTAAGTATAATAAGCCTTGAGTATTGAATGTAAAGAGACCTAACATTTAGTTGTTGGTAATTTTAATTGTTACTAATCCTTCTAATATCATCAACGCGAAAGTTTGTAAGTATGGATGTTTGTTACTCTTTCACGCAAAATCTACTGAATGGATTTTGATGAAACTTCACAATAATATAGCTTACACATCAGAATAACACATAGGCTACTTTTTATACCGGGAACAAGTTCCTGTGGTAAACGGGAACGAGAAAACTTCACCACGCGTGCGGAGCATCAACTAGTATTACAAATGCGAAAGTAAGTCTGTCTGCTTATTCACTTTCATGTCTAAGCTAGTAAACCAAGCTTGAAGGGGTTGAAATTGGGGATGAGATAATTTTTTTAGTAATTTCGTCATTGTCCTAAATAAAAATCGTAAAAAAATGTATTATATTATTCTTTAACATATAAAATGCTCCCCAAAGTAGGTAACTACTTATTCCACGCGGAAAAGTCGCCGGTATGTTCCGAATATTCATATGCCAAACTATGCCAAACATATATTATCTCCGTACGCGAGATTATTTATCTTTGTATATCTAACTAGTTGATGCCCGCGGCTCCGCCCGCGTAATTAAGTTTTCCGTTACCATTGCAATTTTTCAAATTTTTCTTTCCATAAAAACCTTCCTTAGAGTTCAAGAAAGAAATAAATAAAGCAATTATGCTAATTGGTCCAGCCGTCTTTGAGTTTTGCGCTTAGCAATTTATTTTGCTATTCATTTTTATTAAAGTATATGTATTTCATTAGAATAGCCAGTTTTATTTTGATTCCACGTTTTTCAAGTGTTTAAAAACATGTTCAAAGATCACTATCTTGCTAATGTTAAATTAAGCGATGCACGCTTGATTAATTTAACATTGCTAATGTTTAATTAATCAAGCGTGTTAAAAAACATACTGGACATTCTTCTCAGCATTTTCAGTGGCACATTCCAGAAGTACTGTTGAGGCGTCATCAGCTCTGAAGAGCACCTCAGCTGGCTGGTCTTTCAAGACTGGCAGAGCCTTGTTTTGTGTAGGAAGAGAGGCGCCTGAGCATTTGAAAAAAAAAATGGGATATTCTCACACAACACCCTCTAGCCCAAATTAAGCTAATATATGCTTGTGTTATGGGATCTAGACAACTGATAAACATACTTATATATTTCTAAATACATACATATCATACACAGGAAACACAAGACCGAAAACTTGGCACTAAACTCTACAGATCCCACAGCCGTACGCATACACCAGATTAAATACCTGGGAACTGTATTTCACACGTCCAGTGACATCGATTGCGATGTCAAATCACCCATTGCGGCCGCGTGGGCCAAGTAGCGGGAGATGACTGGTGTCTTTGTCAAATATGATCAGACCGCCCATCATTTACTTTGGGAGTGTAGCATTTGGCAAAACGAGCGATATAATATGCTTAATTGTTTACAAGTAACATCGGGAGTAGTTTACTATGCGGATCTCGTGGCATCGAGGGTGAATTTTCGTGCTTTTAAACGTTTCTTCCATACATATTACTGGAATCAAACATAGCTCACATAGGACCCATACTACATATATGTACTGTGCTTCCCTATTTCTATAGGATTTACACCTAGTTGCTTTCCAGGTCTCCCGCTTTTCAAAGTAGGGAAGAGGCATTACGTTATTTTCCTACTTCCTCACATTATCTTCAGATTAATTTCGTTGCGGGTTCCAAGACATGCTAACTTCTCCTGGGACTTCACCGAGATAGAGTTCGGTGTAACTTTTCTGGTGTTTTGGTCATTGCTGTAGATCCTGGTTTACAGGAGTCACAGTAATGGGAATGCGGGTGGGATTAGTCCCAATTAAAAAATGGTGTCTTTTGTGACCCAAAAATGCCGATCCGGTTGAAGGGACAGGCAAATAAAATCTTAATTAGACCGCCACGTCTTACTGCCATGTAATGGGACTTACCTGGCAGTAAGACGTGGTGGACACAATTGGAGCGATACAAGCTGGAGCTACAAGTCACAGAAATGAATATGCTGTGGTGGATGTGTGGAGTCACGCGGATGGACCGCGTGAGGAACTCTCGCATCCGCGGCAGCTTTCACGTTCGTGACATTACAGTAAGTTTCAAGAGTGTGGTCTTCGCGGGTATGGTCATGTCCTGCGGCAACCGCCGGGCTACGTAGGAAACAAATGTCTGGCCATGTCTGCCGTGCCGGGTCCCGGTAAGGACCAAGAAGTGCTGGCTTGACGTCGTAAGCGATGACGTGCATACCAATGGTCTCACAGGGCATGCTGACGACCGTGCGAAATGAAGGAGAAAATGTAGGAAAGCGAACTGGGGTAGACGCTCGAATAATACCCAAACTCCGAAACCAACATTTTCGGATTAGATAATAAAAATATTTGTTCCGGCTCAGGATTGGAACGAAAGACTTCAGGGCGCCAGTCGCATACACTACTTCATTGCCACTGAGGCACTCAAAGTAGATAGTTGACCTATACTGTGCAATCAGTTGTATTTATACTTAATAGGTCCTTACATACATACATATAGCCACGCCTTTATCCCCGAATGGTTAGACAGAGGAATATTATCTATCACGCCTTATTCCTGAAGGTTTGGTTTATTCCGGTCCCACGTAATTGGTGGTGATTGAAATAGACAGACGCAGGTTGTGGCTACTTGCTGTTGAAATTTTTTTATAAGGCCTTCAACTTGACTTAATGACTGCCATGTTATTAGCAACCGGGACCAACGGCTTAATGTACCTTCCGAAGCACGGAAACGCTCGCAAATGGAAATGCCACAAAGTGGTCACCCATCCGAGGACCAGCCATAGTGAAAGTTGCGTAACTCTGTGATCGTTTAAAGAACACCGAGTTCGCGGGGCCACGAGCGCTTCTAGGCTTCAGAGGAATATTATACGGCTAGATTTCACTATTACGTTTTATTTCAAGATAAGAGATGAGATCATTGCCGAGTTGAAATAGACAGGCGCAGATTGTTTCGACATACGGCCTTCGCCTTCAACTTGACTTAACGACTGCCATGCTACTGGTATCCGAGAGCAACGGCTTAACATACCTTCCGAAGCACTGAAACGCTTGTAAACGGAAATCGTACAAAGATACTAAATTGATTGTTTACAGAACACTGAGTTAGCGGGGCTACGATAGGTTCTGCTACAAATAGGTGTACAATTCACCTTTACCTATCCCCGAAGTCTATATAGGTGTGATGGTAAGAATTTATGGATTAGAAAAAAATAAAATCAACTTACATAATACTATGCACGCAGCTAAGACGATACAACTCTTCGTAATATACATTTCTCACCTGTAATGAAATAGGTACTACATATTATTATGTAACAAAAATGGACTTAAATCAATGAAGGCAGCACTATGTTGTTCGTTGCCACCTACCTATTACAAGGCATCGATTTTTTTCGACAAAATAATCAAATTAATATTAATTTTAATAGTTTTATAGAAAATATTGGCTCAAACTACCCCGCCAGCGTGAAGATAGTAGTAGCAGTACTTTCAAATTGTAGATAATGGATAATTGTACACTTGTTAAAATGTGTTTTTAATCAAATACCATTTCCAAAAATTAATTTAAAATTAATTTTCCCACCACCCGCCCCCTTCTTTTTGTATTGTTTTCTGTAAATATGTTAAATTTTAATTTGTTAATAACCATGTAATTATTATTTCATTGTTTTTTCCAAAAGTAGTGTAACTGATCACTTCATTCACTATTGACTTATGAAGGATTATTTGTAAGATTTTCAGACTATACGTTAGTTAACCATCAAATGAAAATAAACACAACGTCAAATTATTTATTGGTAATTTTTCAGACTAAAGTCCAACGATTTCATGCCACTGATGACGTCATTGTGAATAAACTATTTATAATTATTATAAAATTTTAACATTTAATAAAAAAAATGATATGATGAATATGGCAATAATATTTAATTTTTTCTTTGAATGCTCTATATTTCAAAATCTATCTTTAATATGGTAGGGATATTTTATAAAGTGTTAAGATATCCTAACAATGGGCCATAGTCCAATTCAGCTTTGACTGGCAGCTGGTACTCCTATTAAAAAAAGGGTATTTGCGTGAGAACTTGGTCAATGGCCGACGCCTGCTGTATTTTATTTTCGAAAACTAGTGTCCTTTTGCATGGGCGTACCCAGGATCTGGGCCAGAGGGGGGGGGGGGGGGGAACTGATTTTTTATAAAGTTACCTGTATTAAGCCCCGACGCAAAAAGAAAAAAAAATAATTTAATTTATTTTGAATTTTTCTTTTTTTGGCGAAGTTTAAATCTATATGTATCTATAGATAAAAAAATTGAAATGTCTGTTTGTAATTCCAAATTACCAGATTTTCACTACAGAAAAATGTCTTTATTTTGCATAGACCATTTTAACGGCGCTTACAAAATGTCATACACAAGTATTAAAGATAAATTTAATATTTTTAGAGTGACCACCCGGTTCGGAACGCGGCCCACCTGAGAAGAACCAGCACGAAACATAGGAATGCTTTTTTTGATGGCCTATTTACAATTTAATATTATTTCACTTTGCAAGCAGATAATTTCCAGGCGTCCTTGTCCTGCAAATAGGGTAATAACCTTTTTCACAAAACTTTTTTTTAATTAACAGAAGAAGAAATTTGAAGACAGAAAGTCGAGAGCTTGACGTCTTATTCCATAGTGATATAATTTTCTGCACACCGTTTCATGCTGAACAAAGAAACACCTAATGTATCTTGCTTCAGATTTTGATAAATCAAATACGTTATTTACATAACAAAAAAAACTGTGTGTTTCTCTGTCTGTATGTTCCGGCTAACCGCTAGCCTCACCGCCCCAAAAAGCGGGATCCAAACTAAACTCAAAAAAGCTGGATAAGGCCTAAACCATTAAGAGAGGCCGCGATGTTAGCGAAACTCTACCGGGAATCCAGGGCGGATTTGCGAGGCGTTACTGGGGGCGCCCGGTGTTAAACTGATAGGTAGAGATCGTGAGTTTTTTAGTCGTTTCAAGTCCGGCTTAACGCTGCTGACAAACAGTTAAAAGGGCCGTGCCTCACGATTTTTAAAAGATGTATAGGGTATTGCAAATGGCAAAAAGTTATTTTTGAACTGTTATCGACAAAAGTAGGAGACGAAACCAAAGCCAGGGGGGGCAGCTGCCCCTCCCTGCTGGGAACGCCCATGTCCTTTTGTATGTGTAAAAATGGTAGTTTCGTAGACATAAAAGTTGTGTAAACGTACTCTAGTGAGAGTCAGTGATAATATATCACTAGATGTAAGATGTGAAATAGCATTACAATGCAATATTGCAGTGACATGCTATTTTACATCTTGCCGCGCAAATTCCACTGAAAGTCTCAATAACGCTTCTACCACGCTAATGAAACAAGGACACAGGACCTAGGACTGGACTAGACATCGACAATGGACTAGACAGGAATAAATTAAAACATAAGATTGAAGAAAAAAAAATAGATTTACGTAAGATTTGGCTAAAAGGTCTTAGTAACCAGACCATAAAATAATTACAAAAAAAAGACTAAACCTTTTAAAAAAAATAACAAAAAAAAATGGCGGAGTTCTGAGGCAAATATAATAAAAATAAACTAAATTTCGAGCGAATCTTTCGACCTCTTTTTAAAGTCGTACTTTAAAAAAGTACTACACAGCTGTTCGAAATTTCGAAATAATATAAAGTGTGACCAAGCAATACACACCTATCTTGTCAACTCTCTGGCGGGAAACTGCATTCAAACATGGCGGCGACTTCATATTTATATCGTCCAGTATCAGTGAAATGATTCATCTTTATTGTGATATGTATTTGAGCAGGTACTAAACCTCACGCAGTAAGGTGTTAAACATACTTAATAATACGGAGACCAGTCATACCTCATACGCGACTTGCAAGCATAATATTTATTCATACTTATTGTAGTAAAACTGCGTACTGTCACCGGAGGATGAACAAAACTAAAGAATGCCTACCAAATTTTATGCTTTACAGGTTCGATTCCCGGATCCGAACAAATATTTGTGTAATGAGCAAATGTTTATTTTGTAGTTTGGATGTTTCCTATGTTAAATATGCATGTACTTAGAAATATAAAAGTTGTCTAGATCTCATACCACCAGCTTATATTAGCTTACTTTGGGCTAGATGGCACTGTACTGAAAATATCTTATGGTTTTCAATGTTTTTTAATTACAAAAAAGTATAGTAACTACTTATTATAAAAACGTCATTACTCGCATACATTTTCTATAGAACCTGCCTATTGAGATTTCTTTCTCTTAACCATGACCGCGAATGTTTGTCAGCTGGTGGTAATTCAGGTTGAATCCCGAAGATCATTGTAGAACTATTAACTAATGATATACCTACTGTAGATAGCGAAATCTTATTTCTCTCGTATTTTTACGACTGAAACGTTTTGAAGATATACTCCTTTTTGCGCGTTAGGGAAAAACAATGAGTACATTTTTACGATGCGCGCACAGACCGTCACGAAAAGTGTTTCCATGACAATTTATAAACAACCTGAAGTTAGCTGATAAGGGTTTCCATGAAAATTATAAGTACCCTGAAGTTAGCTCATAAGTATTTCCATGACATTCAAAGTAGTTTTCCCAGTTTTCCTTCTAATGATGTTTTTTTTTCTTACTAATTTATCATTCCTGTTACAAACAAAGAGTTGTGGTATATGTGATGAATTCTTATTAGACTAAAGCAGTATAACTTCTAACGCGTGTACATAAGTACACGCACACTTTTATGCTGACGCGGGAAATGCGTTTACGCGCCGTAATTTCTTCCGCAGGGACAGCCGGAACAGTGTGTGGGACTAGTGAAGTTTGGGGGCCTTCATACCCACTAAACCCCGCGGTGTTCCGCCTTCTTCCTAACCGAGTTGCATGATAGGCCTAAGGGATATTCATCGCAAACCGACTAAGGGAATGCCCCAATATAAGGCTCTCGTCGGGGGGCTAGATGTGGCTGCCTCCCACGATCTTCAGAAGAGAGACCGGAGATATTGGCCCCTTGGCCCCTTACACCCATAACACACAATATTGTTGTTATTCTGTCTCACATAGATATAAAATGTTCATCAATCTGCCGCCATTTAGGACCCATAGACAATGGAAGTTCTGGCGGAAGTGAAAAAAGATGCAGACTTCGATGTACTTATTTTTTTTTAAACTCGTGTTGTTCGACAGTGTGCTCTAGTGTAAGTGCGAAGCACAGATATAGAAGAGTAAGCAGATCAAACATTTGCGAAAAATAGCGTAGCCTATTTCACACACATAAACAGGTAGCTTAATCCAGGGTCTTATTCAGCAATCATATCATGTCATTTTAATATCTTTCAAAATTAATGTTTATTAACCAAACATCTTGTTTAATGGTATCCTTAGGAAACCTAAAACCATATTAACATAATTAATTGAATCGGGCACTACATTTAGCTTGACTTTGGATATTGAAATTGCAAACAATTTGCTGAACTGAATTCGTTCCCATGCCGTAACAGTACAAAATGTATGTAAATTAACAAAAATCTTAGATATAGATGACGATAGCGACCAAACGGTTTATGGAACAGATGCTATGAACCATATATTAACAACTTTTCAAGTGTTCGTCTAGAAGAATCACCATTTTTGAATAAAAATCTTAGAATAATAACACGTAGTCGTAACTAAAACATCAATTACCTGTGAAAAGTTATTCCTAGTGATTTCTTGTGACTGGAGCTATCACAACATTTTACACAACACTTCACCATGTTTTTTATACTTTTATAACCTTTATTAAAATATATATACACAATATTTTCCCTTCGGCACAAAACACTATCAATTCCTGATTCAAAAATGGCGGCAATAGTTGAAATTATGTAGAAAATTAGGCTACGCGCTGTTCTCTGCCTATGTGTGAGTTACATGTCGCTACACATGACAAAAAAAGATAGCGTTATACAAGAAATAAAAAGAGTGAAAAGGATGAAGTATTACTCCATAAACAAAGGAATATGTTTGATCTGCTTACTCTTCTAAATCTGTGGTGCGAAGTCATTTCTCTCATCGCTTTACTGGAGTACCTAAATCTTTATCAAATCTGGATATGAATGACGCTGCTATTATACACTACCGGCCTTAATAAATGAAGAAGATTCATATTTTGGTAAATTAAAGATCAAAAAATGAAATACAAACAAAAATACCAAATTATTTGGCACTGGTTAAATCTTATGTCCGATTTGGCTGAAAATTGGTGGGGAGGTAGCTTACAGCCAGGAGACGGATATAGGCTACTTTTTATACCGGGAACAAGTTCCTGTGGGAAACGGGAACGGGAAAACTTATCTACGCAAGCGAAGCCGCGGGCGTCAACTAGTGCTAAATGAAATTGCTTGCTTCGAATTTATTGCGGCGACTTATAAATTGGCGCACGGTTACTATACTCGGATATCAGGGGTCTGTTATTTTCCAAAATTAGTGTAAAATTCGTTTTTTTAATGTTGAATTGAAAATATTATACTTCACTTTACTTGGTCGAGGTTAGGCTGTACTTTTTTTAGATCTGTGAATGCGATCTCGTTAAAGTATATAAGGTATCTCGACTTGTACCCTGCTTTGTAAACAGACTGGCCGCTTGATAAGGCAAGATGGTCAAAACAAAACTGATTCCAACAAAGGGTTCACGACAGTTCAAGGCTAACGAACGTGTGGCGTTCAGAAATTTAGATGTAAACAGAGTGAGTGCCTTGTGGCAAGCTGGTGACCTCTTATCATTGCTTTTGATAATAATTATAAAACCCAAACAACGAGTCTAGTCTGACATGTCTGTGACGTCAAGGGTTCGGCTGGGGGTGAATTTAAGGTGACTTATGCACAGAGATGAAGGAAAGATGCATTTGTTTACAAGAACATAAGCATTTATGGTGCTAATTAATCATTTTGGGAAGGAAAATGAAAAGATTTAGAATTTTACTAAGTTGTTGAGTGGTTAAAACTTAAACCGTTCCACACTTGTAGAAATGATTTAAGTTATGAAAATGGCTGTTTATTGCGAGCACAAATTAGTAATTCCACGTTATTTTAGGGACTCGTAATAGAAGAACCCATCGGCGAGATGTTGAGACGCGTCCCAAAGTTAAGTGGGAGACATCACCTGATGAGCTGCTACAGCAGAAGAAAGCCCTTTATTTATGGCGCTGCGGAAGACGTAAGGTAGCGGGGTAAGGCACCGCTCCTGGCTAGGCTAAGCCGCAGGTAGTCATGACGTCACATGTTCTCATTTCTTGAAGTTAAACTTCTTTTGGTTTCAGAGAAGACTGGCATGCTTCTTTCTCTCTTTTTGTGTTAGATGTTTTATATAGTGGCTACGCCTATTTCCAGTAAATATATCAGAAGAGGTTCATTACGCGCGTGCCCATAAAATTGCAACCGAACAACACTATAAAACTCTGTAGTTGGAGGGACCTAGGCCAATATATAATTTTGATAGGGTTTACGTTTACGTACCACACTGACCAGACGAGTTGGTGCAGAGTTTTTGACTTCTAAACCCGTGTACCTCATTTACACTCTCGCGCGAGCCACGAGGCGAGCTGCGAGACGAGCCGCGAACCACGAGTGTAAACACAGTATTATGGTACAACTTTTTCGAGCTTGCGACTTGTTCCGCAGCTCGTCTCGTGGCTCGTGCGAGAGTGTAAATGGTATAAAGTTTAGAAAAGTCTTATAAAATGGCTCTGTCCATATTTCCGTCTATACACATCTATTCTCAGGAACCATAAGAGACAGAGACAAACTGTTTGCGGCATTCGATTCAGGACACCATGAACACGTGCATAGGCGATGTTGAAGTTTCTACCACTTGCGGGGGTGAAACTGGTTTCGGTTTAGAAGTAGACGGATTCCTTCGCTACGATAGTGAAGGGCGCGTTACATGTTGTAGATTTCCTTTTTTTTCTGTTTGCCTCGTCCATTAGTCAGCAGGCCAACACAATTTTACTTGTTATAAATAAATAAATAGCGTTGGGAAAATTCATACACCGCCATCTGATTCCAAACTAAGCAGAGTTTGTTCTATGGTAACCATAAAACTGATAAACATACTTGTATATTTCTAAATACATACATATTATAGACAAATAACACCCAGACACAGAATAAACCATCGTGCTCATCACACATAGTTTTATTCTGGGTGGGAATCGAACCCAAGACCGCTTGCGTAAAAATCGGATAATCACTCCTACCGCGCCACAGAAGGAACCAGAGTCAGAGTAAGGCAGGCTTGGGCAACGGTGATGTCGGTAAGACTTTATGCACGCGAACCTTTGCCAAGTTCTCTTTATACTTAACTTCGGACGAAGAAAAGAGCTCAGCGTGATATAGAAAAGGTTAGATGGTTTGGACATGTTGAAAGGATGGATGAAAATAGACTATCGGAATAGATTTATTCAGCAAAAGTTAATAGGCGAACTGAACTCTCAATCAAATCGAAGTCCTTATTAGAAAAGGCCAGGTCAAGAGTATCTTCACCGGCAAAAATATATGAAAACACTTATGAAGAGAACCTTGTTTGCCAAGACAAGTTTTGCAAGCGGAAAGAGACTATACATTTATAGTATGTATAAATCTATAGTATTTCTAAATAAAAAAAATATAAGATTCCTTGCGATGTGAAAGGATGACAAACAAACGGACGCACTTCCCGTGTTAAAAGTATAAATATTAATATACAGCGGTTCTTTCCCTCTACCCACCCGGGTCGGTATTGATGCATATAAATTTACATACCTTACATTATGAAACCCTATTTTTATGACAAAGATTAACACAACTGTTTACCATAGAGTTTAACGAGACCATTATGTATACATAACTATGCAACTTTGGTATGTCATACATATCTGCAGATAGCGGGGCATCACCGCATCCTCAACAGCCTATAAGGGAATAGGTAGGCACTAGTTTTATTAAGGTAAGTACAATGCATTGTTATACACCAACATACATTATTGTAAATGTATAAGCGACGGAATTAAATGGATGCGACTGGGGTTCGGAGTATGTCAAGGGCGAAGCCGAGAGGGTAAACTAGTTTTATTATAGGACTAGATGACCCCCACAGCTTCGCCCGTGGAATATTTCGACCTCCCGTCGCACCTATTTAATCCGGTCGCTTATAAATTCTATAATGATGCATAAAAATTTGCCCGATTTGTCGACATTTATGACTACTGCTTTGCTCCCCAGTGTAGTAGCGTAATGATATATAGCCTATAGCCTTCCTCGATAAATGGGCTATCTAACACAAAAAGATTTTTTTAAAACCGGCCCGTAGTTCCTGAGATTAGCGCGTTCAACCAAACAAACAAACAAACTCTTCAGCTTTATAATATTAATATAGATAGATAAATTATTTTTTTTGCCTTTTGTGCCGTATTTGACTACACAACACATAAATAGATAAGTACGGACACAGATAATCCTACTATATTATAAACGTGAAAGTTAGTAAGTATGGATGTTTGTTACTCTTTCACGCAAAATCTACTAAATAGATTTTGATGAAACTTTACAATAATATAGCTTACACGTCAGAATAACACATAGACTACTTTTATCCCGGGAGCAAGTTCCTGTGGGAAATGAGAACGGGAAAATTCAACACGCCTTCGGAGCCGCGGACTAGTACATTATAATTCTTATGTAGGTACTGATATCTCAGGAACTACTGTTCGGATTTGAAAAAATATTTTTGTGTTAGATAGCCTATTTATCGAGGAAGGCTATATATCATCACGCTACTTCCCTGAAATGCGGAGCAGTAGTCATAAATGTCGATAAATCGGGCAAATTTTAGTGCAATATTGTAGAATTTATAAACGATGAGATTAAATAAGTGCGACGGGAGTTCGTAAGTCACGGGCGAAGTCGTGGAGGTCACAGCGTATAAAATAATTCTTATGTAGGTACTGATAATATTCAAGGGTTTATCAAGAAATTTCCTGATACGATTAGTAATTAATAAAATTTTCCTGCATTAAGGAAAATATCTGCATAAATACTGCACTTTAATATGTAATTTACTGCATAATACTGGAATAGGGGAATTACAGGACTGTAAAAATATCCCTCGGTAGCGTAAGTGGTAGTTATGCGACTAGCACGCTGAGGTCCCGGGTTCGTTTTCTGGGTCGAAACAAATATTTGTGTGATCTGCAAATGTTTTTTTCGGAGTTAGAGCGTTTAGCTAGGCTAAAATTTAGGTATGTGTTTAGAAATGTAAAAGTATGCTTATCAGTTAACTAGATCTCATACCACAATCTAATATTAGCTTACTTTGGGCTGGATCGCGCTGATATTCACATCACGCCTTTATCCCCGAACAAACCTACATCCATGCATTATTACAAACTTTCACGTTTATAATATACTAGCTGACCCGCCCGGCTTCGCCCGTGACATACTTCGAACCCCGTCGCACCAATTTAATCCCGTCGCTTATAAATTCTACAATGATGCATAAAAATTTGCCCGATTTGTCAACATTTATTACTACTGCTCTGCTCCTTAGCCTTCCTCGATAAATGTCTAACACAAAAAGATTTTTTCAAATCCGGCCAGTAGTTCCTGAGATTAGCGCGTTCAACAAAACAAACACTCTTCAGTTTTATAATATTATAATATAAAAATATGGTCATCCAGTAATATCATCATTACATATTATCGTTTTTCGCTGTCTGTTCCTATGTATGCTTAGATCTTTAAAACTACGCAATGAATTTAGATGCAGTTTTTTTAATAGTTGGAGTGATTCTCATAGAAGGTTTTTATGTATAATTTGTTAAGTTTTTGCATTCATTAACTTAATTATAACGATATATGTTGGGGGCGTCGGAAAAAATGAGCCGTCTGGGAGCTTTTAACGAAAACGCTGCCTAAACCCTTTGAGATATAACAAAATAATGTAGGTATTGTGGAATTGTGTATCTAATATAGGTCTACAAAAAAGTCCGCGATGGTATATCTCTTAAGGATAACATACTATATCCATTTTTATACTTTAAAAACAGCAATTATAAAGCAGTAGTTTGAAGGCTATTTACACAAATATATTATTAGTCCTTATCATTTTTAATATGCTAGTTGGCTTCAGCATATTATGAAGATTTTTTTAAGCCCTTTACACCTGACAAATTAAATGAATATCTTTGGAGATATGTCAAAATAAAACAAAAATGTAAAAGAAATTAATCTCGTGTAACCAAATTCAACCGGGCCGTGCGAGCGTAGGTACTTGAGAGCGGAGGAGTAGGTAATCAAGTAATTTGGAAAATATTCATACATTATTGTGAAATAAGTAAACGACGGGATTAAATGGGTGCCACGGGGTTCGAAGTATGTCACGGGCGAAGCCGGGCGGGACAGCTAGTTATATATAAAGCTGAGTACTGATTTTGTTTGTTTGTTTGGTTGAACGCGCTAATCTCTGGAACTACTGGTCAGATTTTTTTTTTCGTGTTGGATAGCTCATTTATCGAGGAAGACTATAGGCTATTTATCTTACGCTACTACCTTGGGGCGTAGAGCAGTAATCACATCAAAAATGTCGTCAAGTCGAGCAAATTTTTAGGTATTATTGTAGAAAGAAGCGCTCGTGGCCCCGCGGTCTCAGTGTTCTGTAAACGATCACTGAGTTACGCAACTTTCACTATGGTTGGTCCTCGGATGGGTGACCACTTTGTGGCATTTACATTTGCGAGCGTTTCCGTGCTTCGGAAGGCACGTTAAGCCGTTGGTCCCGGTTGCCAGTAAAATGGCAGTCGTTAAGCCTGGTTGAATGCCTTATGGGCGGCTTGAAAAATTTCAACAGCAGGTAGCCACAACCTGCGTCTGTCTATTTCAACACGGCAATGGGCTCACCACCTATTACGTGGGACAGGAAAATCCAATCGGTGAAAAGTGGGCATATAATATACCTCTGCCACCCCTTCGGGGATAAGGCGTGATGGATATTTATTATTGTAGAATTTTTAAGCGAAGGGATTGAATAGGTGCGACGGAAGTTCGAAGTACGCCATGGGCGAAGCTGTGGGGGATCATCTGGTAATAAATAAATACAATAATAATAAATAATTATTGTGGGACATATTTTTTCACACAGCGCCGTCTAGCCCAAAGTAAGCTAATATAAGCTTGTGTATAGACAACTGATATACATACTTATATATTTCTAAATACATATACAGGGTCATTTGTAAAACACCAGCAACCTGCTAGGAGTAAATGGCCAAGGTCATAACCAACGACGTTTCTTCTACCACTGCAGGCAATTCGTTACACAGCGAGTACTATCGTACATTGAAACTTCGAGATTCGTCATAGGTTTTCGCTCTTGGACTCGCTTGAAAGAACTCCTCATCGGGTCTCTTTTTCGTCACGTACTGCATGCTTCGATGAACGATTGATGTGAGCGCATCAAAGCGCTCAAAAAGGTCAAGGTCAAAGAAGTTATGACCGGTCCACCCCCATCCCCTGGGATTTTCACAAGTGGTGTATTACTGTAATTCAATCAGTACAATAAATCAAAGTATAAAAAAAAACCTAACAAATAAAAAAAAAAATAACATCATCATATATATATATATATATATATATATCATCATCTTACATCTTAGACAGAGTACGACTCACATATTTAGCGCATGCTGGGGGCGCAAGAAGCCATTCTGAAGTTTGACAGGAGCCTTATGTCATTTTATTTTTAGTGTTCTTTGTGATTGTGGTGTATTTTTTTTGCTAATTTAAGTATTTTTATTTAGTGTACGTTGTATATACCTACTCGGATGAACTCATGCATTGTCTGTGACAAAACCTTTTCTTCGCTCAGAGGCTTACATATCCACCAGTCACGTACTCATCAGGTTCGTATATTACATTCACAATCCATTTCATCTTCAAACACAGGCTTTGTATCGCAACAACCAACTGTATCACATTATCCTATTACCTTACACACTCTCCTCAGTCAGCTTAAACAGTCTACCCCATTAATAAAAAGGATACCGCGTGGAGCTAGATGTTCGGTTGCTGAGGCTTTAACCAACACAATCTCCAAATGTATTAAATTTAATGATACTCCATCCTGGCATAATTTGCTCACTTTCTCATACTCAAATCTACATGTGGTAAATGATTCCACCAATAACATTTCATTAACGCAAAAAATTAAAAATAATGTTGCAAATAATCCTTTGCTCTCTTCCGCTCCAGCTCCCAAATCACGAGGACAACTTTTTAACATTACACGAAAAATTGAAAAGAAAATTTACGATGGCGATCTCAAAGGTGCTACGCGGCTTTTATTCTGTAATGATACATTAGCACCTGATACACCGGAGACCATAGCTGCACTGAGGTCCAAGCATCCACCAGGCCCTTCCACTCCACTTTTTGTTGACCCACCTTCTGATCCTCAGACTTGTATCCAGGCTTCGCAAAAAGACATTGTAGCAGCTCTTGCATCATTTCCTAAAGGGTCTGCTTCCGGTTTAGATGGCATCTCTCCGCAGCACCTTATAGAACTTACATGCCATGGCACTGGTATTGCTGGCGAACGTCTCGTTGTTGCCCTCACTAAATTGGTAAACCTTATGCTGCTGGGAGATGTCTGTCAAGACGTAACTGCTGTCTTATATGGAGCCAATCTAATAGCCCTCACAAAAAAAGATGGTGGTGTGCGCCCTATAGCGGTGGGTTCTACCTTTCGTCGTTTAGCTGCCAAAGTTTGTGTCCGACTATCTCGCTCCAAGTTGCAGACCCTCTTTGAACCCGTTCAGGTTGGCTTTGGCACCCGCGGAGGCTGTGAAGCGGCAGTTCATGCTGTTCGCACCTTTGCACAGACCGATGAATGCGAGGTTCTTTTAAAATTAGACGTTAAAAATGCCTTTAATTCGGTTAATCGGGACGCCTTGCTAAATAAAATTAATTTATATGTTCCTGAAATCTATAATTTCTTACTTCAGTGTTACCACTGCCCTTCTAAATTAATTCACAAGAGTAACGAAATCCTTTCAGCCGTGGGTTGTCAGCAAGGTGATCCCCTTGGTCCAGCTATATTTAGTTTGGTTATAAATTCTATAATTCATAATTTAAATTCAAAATTAAATATTTGGTATCTCGATGATGGGACCTTAGGTGGTGATTCACAGACTGTTCTTGCAGATTTAACTTTAATAATAGACAAATTTAACACTATTGGTTTGCATTTAAATTTTAATAAATGTGAATTATTTATTTCAGACAAAATCAACACATCCTTAGTTTCTCAAATTCATCAAAATTTTAACCAAGTTTGCCCAAATATTAAACTCTTATCTAAGAACAGCCTATATCTCCTGGGATCTCCCATTTTCGATGACGCCATTCCTCATCTCTTCGGAGAGTTGGTAACAAAATTCAATCAATATTCAGACCGCATTGTCAAAATTACTAGTCACTGCGCTTTGTTTATCCTTAAATTCTGCTTATTTGTGCCCAAATTTACTTACTTGCTCCGTTGCTGCCCTATTTGGAAATTTCCTAATCTGATGTTACCCATTGAAAATGTTTTAAAATCCCAAATTGAAACTATTCTGAATATTCATCTCAATGAGCAAGCATGGTCCCAAGCTTCCTTACCTATAAGGTTCGGTGGTTTGGGGACCCGAAAAATTTCTAGTATAGCTTTACCAGCATTCCTGTCTTCGATTTTCAGCACTCGTGACCTCATAGGTAAAGTCTTAAAGGCTCCTACAGCCTCAAACTGTAAGATTGCGAGTCTGGACGAAGCTTTGAATGCTTGGCTAGCTAAACCAAGTCCAAATTTACCCCCGACGCTCAAAAAGCAAAGGGCCTGGGACACAATAGCTTCTTCTACTTTTCTCAATACTCTTATTGAAAACTCTTCCGGTACTAATCGATCAAGGCTTTTAGCTGTATCTCGATCAGAGTCTGGGCAATGGCTTCACGCCTTTCCTTCTCCGAACACTGGCACCTTCATTGATCCCACTACACTCCGCATAGCAGTTTGTCTCCGGTTGGTTGCTGATGTGTGCATTGAACACTCTTGTGTATCGTGCGGAGCTTATGTGAGCCACCTTGGACATCATGGGCTTGCCTGTTCTTTTGCCGCTGGCCGTCACTCCCGTCACGCTGCACTAAATGATATCCTGAGACGAGCCCTTGTCAGTATAAATGTCCCCGCGGTCTTAGAACCGCAAATTATACGAGATGATGGTAAGCGGCCCGACGGGATGTCTTTAGTACCCTGGAGAATGGGACGTGCACTAGTATGGGATGCCACTTGCACCGATACTCTTGCAACGTCCTATCCCCCGGCTACTAGCAAAAAAGCAAGCGCTGCGGCAAATCTTCGCGAGCGGCTGAAGGTTGGCAAGTACAGTTGTCTCGGTACCCAATATGAATTCATTCCATTTGGTGTCGAGACACTAGGTCCATGGGGTCGCGGCGCACATGGTCTTTTTACGGCTTTAAGTAAGCGTCTGAGGGAAGAAACTGGCGATCCTCGTGCAGGTAGTTTTCTCGCGCAAAGGCTTTCCATAGCTATTCAGCGTGGGAATGCTGCCTGCATCATGGGTACCCTACCGAGGGGACCCAGTCTAAATTTTAATTTTCTTTTACCTACTCGTATTTGTACGGAACCCTTAGTGTCGCGATTCCAACTCATACTTGAACGGTTTTTATATTTTATTTTTTGTTAGATTGCGTAACACTTTGATTGGTATGTGTCATATAATAAATAATAGTTCAAGTTGCAACTATTTCTCTTAGCGTATATTAATTTACATCAATAGTATCTACTTTTAGGTGCCCATACTTATTTAATTATTTAATTTAGATGTCTGATAGCGATGGAAAAAATAAACTTTCTGGAGCACAGAGTCGAAAAAGAAAGCTGGAGAAGGAAGAATCTCTGAAAAAGAATACAAGTTCTATTGAAAGGTTTATTGTTCGACCCGGTCCATCTTCGGACAAACACCTGGAGACAGAGACATATGAGAACCAAGATAATTGTACAGCAGAACTCGTCCCTTCAACGCCACTGCCACTGCCGTCTATATCATCGGTAGTCAAAGAAGACGCAGAACCTCCTTGTACCGAAGCATCTCTGAAGAATATACTTCGAGAAGATGTAATGAATGATGTCACGTTATGGCCACAGGTGTTATTTTAAAAGAAAAGTCGGTAGATTTCTTGAACCAAAAAGAAATTGAACGGGAAAAAACGTTGGATTGCAGTACTCGAACGAATTCATTTTTTAGTCAGGCAATGTCTTGCTTTTCGGGGAAGCTCTGAAACAATTTTCGACTCTGATAATGGTAACTTTTTAAACCTCTAATTTTGATAATGTGCTTGCTGAACACATTGCCCATATTCAAAAATCTGAGTCACGCCTGACTCATTATCTTGGCCATAATATTTAGGATAAACTAATATAATTATTAGAAGAAAGAATAAAAAAAAACGATTGTTTTGGAATTGAAACAGTCCAAATATTTTTCAATTATTTTAGATTGCACTCAAGATGTTGCACACGAAAAACAAATATCAGTTGTCGTACGGTACGTCCTTTTTAATGCAAGCAACAACAAGGCTGAAGTAAAAGAACACTTTTTGGGTTTTTTTCCTATTACAGACAATACTGGCCTGGGTTTAACTAAATTTTTGTTAGATTTTTTAATCTCAAACGAAATTGACATACAAGATATGCGTGGTCAATGTCACAATAATGGTGCAAACATGAAAGGGAAAAATGTAGGTCTTTAAAAACGAATTTTAGATATGAGCCCGCGCGCATTTTATGTACCATGTGCTTCACACAGCCCAAATTTGGTAGTTAATGACGCTGCTAAAAGTTCATTAGAAATAGTAAATTTCTTTTCAATTGTGCAAGAAATTTATGTTTTTTTTCTGCGTCAACAGCACGGTGGCAAATACTTCCTAAAGAAGTGCCAAAGTCAAAGTTAAAAAGTTAAGTTTAAAACCACTCTCAAATACTCGATGGGAGATCAAGGTTAAAGCAGTAAAAGCTCTACGTTTTGAACTGGGAAAAGTGTATGATACCTTGTTTACCATATATTCCGATAGGAGCAAAGATGCGGAGTCAAGAAATATGGCAAATTCATTACTGGGACAAATTAAGTCGTTTAAATTCATCTGCTCTCTGTTTATTTGGTTTGAAATTTTAAGCAAGATAAATATAGTTAGCAAGGCGCTTCAAAAGTCAGAGGTTGTATTGTCAGAAGCGGTGAAATTGATTGATAATGCAATAATAGGTTTGTCTGAATTCCGTAATGATTCCGCTTTTGAAAAGCTCCTTAACGGCGCGAAAACTGTAGCGGAAGAAGTCTATCATAGTCGGCAATAGCAGAATTTCCCACACCTCGCGCTCGTGAAAGGGTTTTTAATTATGAGGCGCAGGATGAACCGATCACAGACGCGAAAACACATTTTTTTACTGCTATTTATTAGACACCGCAATTACTAAATTCGACGAACGGTTCGTCTTTTTAAAATATTCAAACTTTTTAATTAAATAATTAAATTCTACAATTTATTTTTAAGACAGCTTATAATTCATCCAAGCTTTCATACAATAAACTGTCATCAATTAAATGAATATTGATTATGCTACCTTTGTACAGTTCGAACAACAGGTTCGAACTTCTCAATCAAAATAATGTAGCTTTTTTCATTTCTTTAAAAATTGACACACTGGAAAGATTTGGACTCGGATACAAAAAAAAGCACATTGTTCTAATTTAGAAAATAAACTTTGCCAAGCTGGCTCTTCAGATGTGGAAAACTTCGAGCTCTTTGATGAAATCGAATTATTACCGATGTTTATTGATGATTCCACTACGCCGTTGGATATTTTAAATTAGTTATTTACGAATAAATTAAATTTCAGTATACCCAAATCTGTCCACAGCACTGAGGATTTACCTGACACTTCCAGTCACGATAGCACACAGCGAAAGGTAATTTTCTAAACTAAAAATAATTAAAAACTATCTAAGATCAACATTGTCGCAAAGTAGATTGACAAATTTATCGTTATACGTATTAAATTGAAGTCAGTGACATTGTTAAAGATTTCGGTAATGCAAAAGCACGAAAAGTATTTATTTTGTAAAATCATTTGTGTGTGTGTGTATATTTGTGTGTACGATCGTCCTATAAGATATTATAGTTTTAAATTAAAAGAACTACAAAGTTGTGATTTTTTATTGTTGTAATTTGCACCCAAATTTATTTATTTTTTTTATTTTGCATATTTTTGCGATTGATGAATCTCGAAGAAGCGAAAGAAGTATGCATGGATCGCGAAGCCTGGCGATCTGTCCTCTCTGACTACCCCGTCAGGGATACAGCGTAAAGATAGTTAGTTAGTTTTAGTTAGTAATTTGCACCCGAATTTTTGATGACAATATAGCTGTAATTATTCCATTTTGACCCCGCTCTTACTAGGGGGCGCCAGGGTACTGGTGGCACACTGGCGCCACAAGGGCTAGAGCCGCCTATGGGCGCGGCAGTCGCATACACTACCACTGCGCCAACGTAGCGGTAATATATAAAGCTGAAGAGTTTGTTTGATTGAACGCGCTAATCTCAGGAACTTCTGGACGGATTAGAAAAAGTATGTTTGTGTTGGATAACCCATTAATCGAGAAAGGCTTATTTATCATTACCCTACTACCCTGGGGAGGGGAGCAGTAATCATAAATGTCGACATATCGGGCAAATTTTTATTCATTATTGTTGAATTTATAAGCGACGGGATTAAATAGGCGAAGCCGTGGTCACCTAGTTCTAGTATATTCACAGTTGCCTCCAAACCATAGAAATCGCAAAAAAAAACAGGAAAATAGCATGCGCGATCTCGCGACTCTTGTGTCTCCGCGACATGCACAACAATCATATAAGATTATAACTAGTCCAGGGGGCCGTACAATTTAGACAGTTTCCATACTTAACTAATTAACTATATCCCTAACTAGCTGTATCCCTGACGGGGTAGTCAGAGAGGACAGAGGCTACGCGATCCATGCATACTTCTTTCGCTTCTTGTAGATTCATCAATCGCTTCATACACGCACGTCTGGGTATCCAAGTACTTTTGCGTATTGCGTATCACTTCGTTACATAAAGTAACTTAAAGCTGTTATAATATAATTTCCTGAGGAATTGGGTATCCTGCAGACTACTTGATGCAGCAGTAAGTTCCAGGTTACCATATTGTGGAATTACCATCAAAGTAACAGATTGGATGTGTCCCCATCGATACCTCTGCATAGTGATCGATCATAGTGCACCTGTTGATCAACGAAATAGACAAGTGTGTAGGTACTCAATGTTCCAGGAGGTACAATATTTCGGACCAATCAAGGGAAAGCCGCCACGTAACTATTGGATTATTTTCGGGATTTAGCGGCTGCAGGCCGGGCTTTTGATAATAAGCATATTTCTGGGCTGTCGACCTAAGAGAGTCCATCTAGTTCTGCTGGCCAGGAAAATGATAATTAAAAAAAAACAAGCTAGCCCTACATACACCATCATCCGAACATCTGTCCCAGTTGCGTCTCGTCGCGACGCCCGGGGTCCACTTTCCCCACATTTTCTTCTCCACTTCGCACGGTCGTTAGCATCCCATGTAGTGAGACCATTGGCACGCATGTCATCCCTTACGACGTCAAGCCAGCACTTCTTGGGTCTTCCCCTCTTTCGGAGACCCACGTATATTCACACGTAGCCCGGTGGTAGCCGCAAGGCGTGACCATACCAGCGAAGGCGACACTCTTGCAGCTTACCTTACAGTAGACGCGTATAGTGTGTACCTACATCTGATATGTGATATATATATATACACACAGATATATATGTAACGCGCTTATTGGTCAGTGAAATTGCGCGCGCTTCAGCATTTAAAATATTTCCGCCCTTTTTCCAAATTCACTCCCACTAAAAATATTTAGCAACCGAGAGGAAAGATTACATATAAAAAAAAACAAATATTTAAAAATTAATATTTTATTAAATCTCTTAAACTCAAAATTATACTCTATTAAACTTAAATAGATTTTTAAACTACGTTGACTAGTGTTTCAGCGTAGATGACACCGTGTTTGTTCTCAGCTCTGCAACCATAATAACCAGTTGCGTCTTTCTTTATTTTGGCGATAGACATAACGCCATCTTTGTAATGCTGGTTGTCGAGTGGCTTGCCGTTGTACGTCCAGTTAACCGTTGGTTCAGGGATCCCGGTAACTTTGCACGGTATTTCGATGTCTTGGGATTCTTTGACGTCTAATTGATTTTCGAGTTTGTCGACGAATTTTGGTAAGCCTGTGAAACACAGATAAGATTATAACTGATAATTCGATACGAACAACATGCAATTACTTCTTACACACTTAAACTTAGGTCACATCTATGCTAATATTATAAAGCCGAAGAGTTTGTTTGTTTGTTTGGTTGAACGCGCTAATCTCAGGTCGCATTTGAAGATTATTTTTGTGTTAGAGGCTATAGGCTGTATATTATTACGCTACTACACTGAGGAGCAGAGCAGTAGTCATAAATGTCGACAAATCGGGCAAATTTTTGTGCATCATTGTAGAATTTATAAGCGACGGGATTAAATTGGTGAGACGAGAGTTCGAAATATTCCACGGGCGAAGCTGTAGGGGTCATCTAGTAGTAATATAGAGATATACCATGTGGGTTATGTCGTTATATTACCATGTTTGTGTCGCCGCGACATGATCAACAATGAAGTACGTGTCAAATACGATTAAAACCTTTACTAATCCTGGATTCGCATACCATTGGTACTTGGTGCACTTGCCGTCCCTGGTAAACCTAAATGGAGCGAAGTGTTTTGCGGTCACCCACCAAACACTAAGTAACGCATATCTATTTCCTTTCGGTAATTATTCCTCCATGGTATGTCCGAATGTCGATTTAATTTTTTCTAAACCATCTATGGCTAGATGTCGTATTATGGGTCAAATTTGATCAAAATGTGTTGAGTGGTTTAGGAGGAGTTCGAGAACTAAGCGAAAATCCGAATCGGGGAAGATTGAAGCTACGATCATTACGTTCGCTTCGCTCAAATTATGACTTACGAAGGTTCTAAATTCAGCTTTTACATGATAACGCCGTATTAAGCAAACTTAAGGAATGAGGATTAAAAGAACACTCTTTGTCCGACGCACCACTTGCGAATATTTTTGAGCATGTTGTGCATGTCGCGGCATCACACAAAAGTTTTCGCATGTCACTTCTCCTATTATTACGATTGCTATGAAATGCTAATCTCACAGTCCACAAATCTATATATAGACAGAGGCCAAATGTTCATTCTGATATTCCACTTGAAGAACCCGGTAAGAGAGAAACGTGTGCGCTGAAAGAGTGTTGACTGAACTGAAGGAGCGTTCCTCTTTCAGTTTCAATTTTTCGACAGAGAAACGATATTTTGAGTAGATAAGTACTTACTGTAAACGACTAACTCTACGTTATGCACCTGCTTCTTGCCAACGCCGTTATTGACTTCACACCTGTATTCGCCCTGGTCTTCCAGACGAGTTTCCTTGATGAGCAGCCTCTTGCCGCTGGTGCGATTGTGGTCGGTTACCCGGTCTCCGGGCTTGGCCTCAATAAGCTTGCCGTCTTTGTACCAGTTGGGGAATCCAAGAGGGCTGTAAGGAACAGAATACATTGTTGAATTAGAGAAAATTGTCTGAAGGATTTAATAAACTGAAAAACTATTAAAAAAATTGCAAATTTGCTATATTTTCAAAGCTAAGCAAAGAATTGTTGAAGCAATTCCTAAATGTCTTCATTTGGTAAAGTCCCCTAAAGTTTGGCAGAAATGCATAGCCTCTCCGGAAAAGATTAAGAAGATTTTCATACATCATAACTGATGTATGAAAATCTTTACAGCGATTACAAAGCGGTTGATTGATTTTTGAATTTTGGGCTCACCACCTGTTACGTAGGACAAAAATGCATACGGTGAAATGTGGGCGTGGCGTGGGGTGAAATGTGGGCGGATAAATGTATGACTGATTAATAACGCTCAATCTTGTTATTTAAGTTTCTAGAAAGTTAATTTAATAAAAAAAGTCAACAAGTTAATTTAATCAAAAAAATTATATTTAAATAATTATAAATTAACTTTGAAAAGGTGGCACAGGCATGCTATAAGCCCATACATTTTTGTCCACGTAACAGGTGGTGAGGCCATTTCCGTGTTGAATGAAATGCACAGTTTGTGGTTACCTGCTGTAGATTTTTTTTAAGCGGGTTTCAACTTGACTTAATGACTGCCATTTTACTGTTCCAAGATAAGCTAACTTCTCGTGGGACTTCACCGAGTACGAGTACGGTGTAAGTTTTGTGGTCTTGGTCATTGATGTAGATCCTGGTTCACAGGAGTCACAGTAATGGGAATGAGGGGACATCTTTCCGAGGAGTTACCCGGGGCGTCCGGCAATAGACAGTTAGGCGGGGACTGTGTGGTTTTAGCCGGTTCGAGTCCGGCATGACATCCGAGGGGATATCCACACGTTAAAAAAAAAAAGTAATGGGAATGAGGGTGGCATTCGTTCCATGCCATTTTACTGACAACCAGGACCGGGAAACCGGGAGTAATCAACAATCTGAAAAGATGGTTCTTTAAGTAGCTGATCAAGATGGAAAATAATACTCACGTGCCTCCGTAGATGCAGTAAATCATGGTAACGTTGCCAATTTGGACAAACATGACTTCATCGCTGAGATACTGTGGTACTAATTCTCCATTGTTTTCCTCTTTGTTCTCGACCAGACTCTTCAAGAAATGTTCAGCCAAGATAACTTCTCCATTAACAGCAGGAGTTTGAGCAACACAGATATACTTGAAGCTCGGGCTGACGTCACTTTCAGTCACATTTGAAAACCAGAGCGTACCGTCAGGAGATAGAGTAAGTCTTCTGCTTAAAACATTTTCAACAATACTGGGATCTGAGCGCAATTGCGTCTTCCATACTATTGTTGGTTTTGGATAAGATTCTGGTATTTCACACTCCAATTTGTAAGGTTTGCCGAAAACTGGTGTGTGTTCCTTCGTTTCAATTTTGGGGGCGTTCAAATATGTCTTCTTTAATGATATAGGGCGGGTGCTGGCTGTGCCTACAGAGGTTTTGGCGAAACATTGGTAGGTCCCTTCGTCTTGGGGCTGTGGGTTGAAGAACATTATACTGCCTTCTCTTGGACGTTGACCAATGTGTCCAACTGCTTTCCAATCGAAGGGTGCGCCATTCTTGTACCAGGAGTATCTGAAAATAAATGTTGACTGTGAAAATTGGCATACTTCTTCAAGAGGAGTGGTCAGCCTCAGTGATGGCACAACCTCAGGCGTAGTTTAACTTATGAAGAAGAAGCAGGACCTACTTTAGTTCCGAAACGTAAGTACAAAAGCAGGTAGACTCTGTCCTTATCCGTTTCAACATGGTAATATGGTAAGCAGCGCGAGTGTAATACCTCTTGCAAACGTTATTATAATAACCACTTTTGATCAGCTGGGCCATATACTTTGCCATCTCAATAGTAAATCTCATCTCATATCTGTCGACGTGTCCAAATTAGAGCACGCCCTTTTCCTGCTTAACACTGCCACTTTCGTTCAAACCAGCCATATTGCGTATCAGTCGTTTACAAATGTATTATATCTATGTATTATATTTATGTATGTATCTGACTGCCTCTGTGGTGCGGTGGGAGTGCATCCGACTGCTACGCAAGAGGTAGCGGGTTCGATTCCCACCCAGAATGAAACTTTGTGTGATGAGCACGATGGTTTATTCTGTGTCTGGGTGTTATTTATCTATAATATGTCTGTATTTAGAAATACATAAGTATGTTTATCAGTTAGCTGGTTACCATAGTACAAGCTCTGCTTATTTTGGAATCAGATAGCGTAGTGTGAGTTGTCCCAACGATATTTATTTTATTTATTTATCTAATCTGAAGTTCGTCAAATTCCTCAGCTTATTGACAATAACTGAAGCAAATAGATACGCTTCAGGTATTTTTAAGAAAAATTACAAAAGTATTCAACTAATAAATTCAACGAGTGTCGCGCGGTAGTAAATAATGTTAGCGATTATCATTGGAATTTGTGAGTAAACGTAAATTTTCATGACATTCTACCTATTAAAGTATATTTTCCTTTAAAGTATTAAGGTATATAATGATAAAATAAAGTAAGGTGATCCCCACGGCTTCGCCCGTGACACACTTCGATCTCCCGTAGCACCTATTTAATCCCGTCGTACCTATTTTATTCCGTTGTGCCTAGTTGCTTAACGCAGTGATTGTTTACAGAACACTGAGTCCGCGGGACCACGAGCGCTTCTCTATAAATGGACTATCCAAAATAAATAATCAATTTAAACCAGTACTTCCTGAGATTAGCCCGTTCAACCAAACAAGCAAATGAACACTTCAGCTATAAATAGGTATTACTATAGATACATCAGAATAAGATATTTATCCCGACAAAAAGTATGGGAAACGGGTTCAGGTATACCAGAACCCGTTTCCCATACTTTACATCCTCAGTATACTGAGGGACATTTTTTTTCCAGCGACGATTAACCCAAAGTAAACTAATATAAACTTGTGTTATGGGATCTAGACAACTTAACATACTTATATATTTCTAAATACATACATATTATGCATACACAACACCTAAACTCTGAAACAAACATTTGTGGATCACACAAATATTTTTTCCGACCCGGTAATCATCGCAATCGCATTCACTGCCAATGCGCCACAGAGATATACAAACATACAAACATATTGTCACGCCTTTATCCCCGAAGGGGTAGGCGGCATACTAGACGCCCACATTTCACTGTATGTATTTTTGTCCCACGTAACAGGTGGTGAGCATTGCCGCGTTGATATGAACAGGCGCAGGCTGTGGCGACCTGCTGTTGAAATTTTTCAAGCCGCCCATAAGGCCTTGAACCAGGCTTAACGACTGCGATTTCACTGGCAACCGGGACCAACGGCTTAACGTAACGAAGCACGCAAACCATTGCAATTGTAAATTCCTCAAAGTCACCCATCCTAGGACCACCTATAGCAAATGTTTCTTAACGCAGTGATCGTTTACACAACACTGAGTCAGCGAGGCCATGAGCGCTCTATAGGAGTATTTTATCGGGGCTGCGGTATTAAGATGATAAATTAAGTAGGTACTTACTCAACATCACGGTCGCTGTTTTGAATGGCACACTCTAATAGTGCCGTGGAGTAGTTGTCAGCTCTGAAGAGCACCTCGGCTGGCTGATCTTTCAAGACTGGTAGAGCCTTGTTTTGTGTAGGGAGAGAAGCGCCTGTGTACATGAAGAAACATAGTTAAGGCTTGGTATTCCTGTTTACACTGTTGATTGATGGCACCGGGTGGAATTTGCTACACATCTTGCACTAAAACACTTGTACAGTTCCACTTATTTATTACTTAAACCTGACCGGTTTCGCCTTACGGCATTTTCAAAGGTTAGCACATATTGTATGTATTTCGGATGTCATTGAGTACAATAACAATTTTTGTAATTTTATAAAATTAATAAATAAAAATTTTATTAAGAAAAAAATTAATAATAAAATTTTTTGAGTACAATTGTATAAAATCTATACTAATATTATAAAGCTGAAGAGTTTGTTTGTTTGTTTGTTTGGTTGAACGCGCTAATCTCAGGAACTAGTAGTCGGATTTGAAAAAATATTTTTGTGTTAGATAGCCTCTATTTATCAATATATCATTACGCTACTACACCGGGGAACAGAGCAGTAGTCATAAATGTCGACAAATCGGGGATATTTTTATGCATCATTGTAGAATTTATAAACGATGGGGTTAAATAGGTGCGACGGGAGGACGAAATATTCCACGGGCGAAGCTGTGGGGGTCATCTAGTAAATAATAAAATAAGTGTTTTAGTTCAAGTTGGTACTCCTGTCGACGCCACGCTTTTGAGTTTTTAAAACAATCTGAATCGTAGAAAAAAGGGTTTTTGAATCTGAAATAGAGATATATAATAGGATATTCAGGATCTAGGCTAGTCAAAGTCGCATTCAGTTACAAAATTATTTCTCAGTAAAAATATTATTTTTCTTTTTTTTTTTCAAAAATTTAATGAACTTCACTTGATAGAAAAACTCGGACTACCCGCCCTTAACTTTCAATAAAGATAACGACTGTCAAATTGTATACTTGAGAGAAGATTCGGATTTGAACATCAATCTAAAATCACTTGAATTTATGTAATCTCAAATGACGTTCCATAAACCAAAATCTCTTCTTGAAAACAGTTTTAAGGCTAGATTCATGACTGAGAACATCTTTCAAAATACTGGCCTTAGGTCCGTATTCCAAAACGTTTCTCAGTACTCAATCGACGCTTGAGAGTAGATTATAATTAGTGGGGCTACGAGCTCTCAATTTTGTATAAGTATTGTGCAAAGTTCTTACATATTACTAAACATGCCGCTAAGACGATACTACTCTTCAGGAATTCCATTTTTGTAGGTACTGAAACAAAAAAAAGAAGGATTTGAGTATTAACGATATAAAAAATAATTACAGCTTAAAAAAAAACAATTCTTTAAATGCGCTGAAAAAGAATAATTCAAGCTTCAAGTCCTTTCATTTTTTAGGTACGAATACCGTATTACCGTATCACTAAAACATACTGTCTAAATGCAATATGGCGGACTAGTAAAGTTATTTTATGCTTTCTTATACCTCATTTACACTCTCGCACGAGCCGCGAGCACGAAAAAATGTACCATAATACTGCGTTTACACTCGCGGCTCACGTTTCGTCTCGTGGCTCGTGCGAGAGTGTAAATGAGGTATAAGAAAGCATAAAATAACTTTAGTAGTCCGCCATATTGCATTTAGACAGCATGTTTTAGTGACATCACTTTATATTTGGAATTATTCTCAGCAAGCCCTTTCCTTTGATATTGTAGTGCACTAATAATAACTTGGAAAGTGCCAGATACGATTTAACAAACGATTAACGAAGCTGTATGTAACGAAAGAAGAATTATCCTCTGTTACCGCCCCGTCAGGGATACAGCGTGAAGATATGTAATTACGGGTACTATATAATATTTACAATGCTTATGATTGAAAACTATATTAGCTCCAAATCTCTCAAAGTTTTACGATATTCGACCCAAATTAAAGTTCATGACCCTTCATGCCATAATTTTAATATGCAATAAACTAGAAAAAAAAAACAAAAAAAATTATTTAAAAAAGAACGCACCTATTTAATCACGCGTTTGGCGGGAAACTGCATTAACTATGTTTGCAGCGCGGTATTTATACATATGTACAGGCGCGTACAGGCGATGATTCACTTTTGTTATGGTAATGTACAACAACGGTACAAAACTTCTGATCATAATAAGACGGTCTATTTAATAAGTAGCAACTGCAATTCATAATATTACTGTTTATATATTATTTTTAACCCCCGACCGAAAACTACTTATTTTTTACTTTATTACCTACTAGATGACCCCCACATTTTCGCCCGTGGAATATTACGACCTCCCGTCTCACCTATTGAATCCCGTCGCTTATAAATTCTACAATGATGCATAACAATTTGCCCGATTTGTCGACATTTATGACTACTGCTCTGCTCCGCAGTGTAGTAGCGTAATGATATATAGCCTATAGCCTTCCTTGATAAATGGGCTATCTACTTAACACAAAAATAATTTTTCGAGATTAGCGCGTTCAGCTTATAATATTAATCTATATGACAACTGCCTTGCTCTCCAGACTCCAAGGTAGTAGCTTGATGATTTATATAACCTTTTGCCATCCTCGATAAATAGGCAAAATAATACAAAAAGAAGCATAAATAAAATAACACAAATAACAAAAAAATACAGTAAATTAAAATAAGGTAAATTTGTAAAAAAAAAGTTTAAAAAATATTTTTCTATTAAGCTAGCAAACCGTAGCTGGTTGTAGATATTTTATATTGTATAATGACCCTGCATATAATGTAAATTACATTATAATAAGTACCAAAGTTGATAATTCTGTATTACACTAGCTAATGCCCTCAGCTTTACCCGCGTGGTGAAGTGTTCCTATACCCTTTTCCCACAGATATTTATGACAGTAAGCAGACCCAACGTTAGCGAAAAATAGCGTAGCCTATTACACACACATAGACAGGTAGCTTAGCTTAGTTATTTCTGGTGATTTCTTAATAATGAAACTTCATCAAAGGTGTTGTGCATACACCTTTTTGTATTTTTTTGTCTAATATTGTAACATTTTATAATAATTTTATGTAATATTTTCACATCGACACATAAATCTTTGATTTAAAGATGACAGCGGCGGTTGTCATTACAAGTTTGTTGCTTATAGTAGGTAGCAGAAAAATTGGCTACGCGCTGTTCGCTGTCAAAGTGTGATAATTATTTTATTAAATAACATGATAATTATTTTGATTTCTCATATCCAATCTGTGAACAGCTGCTTTTACCTGTCTTGGCATTACCTATAGGAGCCTCAGGCATTAAGTTCATCTCTTCACTTTTCTGGGCAAAATAAACGATTAAAAGTTTTTTTTAATAACGTTTATGGCATGGTTACTTCGGCCTTGGGGCATGATAAAAAAAAAGTATTTTCAATAAATAAAAAAGATAGTAATGTCATCCTGTCTTTTAAGCCCAATAAAGGCAAGATGTGTAGTGAACCTTCAATTTGATAAACGGTCAGTGTCTCAGTACACACGGTCAACTGCGAAAACAAGTTCTGTTCAAAAACAATGTCAAATGTGATCAGGTTGTCAAATGACCTTCTAATCTGTACTAATATTATAAAGCTGAAAAGTTTGTTTGTTTGGTTGAACGCGCTAATCTCAGGAACGGGAAGGGAACTTTTGAAAAAATATTTTTGTGTTAGATAGCCCATTTATCTACATTATAGTTTACTATGCGGGTCGCGTGGCATCGAGGGTGAATTTTTGTGTTTTAAACGTTTCTGTCATATATATTACTAGAATCAAACATAGCTCACATAGGACCCGCGTAATATACTAACGTAGTGCTTCCCTTTTTCTCTAGGATATACACCTAGTTGCCTTCCGCTTTGCAAAGGAGGGAAGAGGCGTTAACTTCTTTTTCCAACTCCTCACCTAGTTACTAATTTGTAGGAAAAAAAATTGTATTTCTTCGTTTAGGATTACACTATTTACTTGGTCAAAAGAGGGCGTATAATGTACCTCTTTCACCACTTCGGAGATAAGGCGTCATTGATAAAAAAAGAAAATTAAGTACATAATTTTTTTTTCCAATTTAAATTTTGTTTGTTAGTTGTGATTGCAGTGGTGCACCTCGGTGACGCAGTGGTAGTATATGCGCCTAAGGTCCCGGGTTCGATTACCGGAAAAATATTTGTGTGACCTACAAATATTTGTTACTGAGTTTTACTTTTTCCTATAAATGTATTTAGAAATATATAGAAGCACTCGTGGCCCCGCGGTCTCAGTGTTCTGTAAACGTCTACTTTTTTATTATTATTCATCTATCACGCCTTATCCCCGAAGAGATGGCAGAGGCATAAATATTGTATGCCCACTTTTCACCATGTGTATTCCTGTCCCTCGTAATAGGTGGGGAGCCCATTGCCGTGTTGAAATAGACAGACGCAGGTTGTGGCTGTTGCTGTTGAAATTTTTCAAGTCGCCCATAAGGCCTTCAACTTGACTTAACGACTGCCATGTTACTGGCAACCGGGACCAACGGCTTAACGTGCCTTCCGCAGCACGGAATCGCTCGCAAATGTAAATGCCACAAAGTGGTCACCCATCCGAGGACCAGCCATAGTGAAAGTTGCGTTACTCAGTTTACAGAACACTGAGTCCGCGGGGCCACGAGCGCTTCTAATCGTTATTTATCTAACTAGCAGAAAGTGATAAATAGGAACTCAACCGAGCATGCAATCGTCTTGCAATGTTATTATTTAATGTAAATTAAGAGCTGGGATTTCACCGCGCGACAATATGGCTACAAGGAAAATTAGTAAATTTTCCTTTGTCTTGGAGATTATGACTCTTTATGTACTATTCCTCGTACTTATTAAAAAAAACGGACAAGTGCGAGCCTCGCCCATAGAGGACTCCGTAGAAAATTGTTGGTACATCACTACATATTATAAAACTAAGTCCTCACTCCTCCGCCACGTAAATGTCTGTCTGTTCTCGATAAACTTAAAGACTACGGCACTGACTTTCATGCTGTTTTCTTCAATAGATTGAGTAGTCATCGAGGAATGTTTCAGTACATATTTTTTACAATTTTCGTATACCATTGCTTACACTGTTGATTGATGGCACTTGGTGGAACCCTTGCTAGATATCTTAAACTGTAACACTTGAACAAAAATACCTATACTGTTCCACTTATTTAAATAAGTGGAATAGTACAAGTGTTTAGGTTCAATAAAATAGTTTTGTATACATTGCCTAAAATATAAAGACTTACAATTTCACTGGGGAAAACGGGTACGGGAACAAAACTCAACAAGACCGAAGCTAATTTTGTTATAAAAAAACTAGTTGTGTCCCCAGGTGAATATTGATTTCCTTGAGAGTGTAAAAAAATACGTTTTTTGCGTCACAAACGGCCATAACTTCTTATTTACATAAAGTTTTTTTCACAGCTTCTTTCAGGATCGTAGATTTGAGTATATAGTTTTAATTTTAACTCGATATCTTCGTTCTCTAGATAAAGGAGCTTGACAGACAGACGAACAGGGGGCCAAGTCTACTAATTCAATCGCATCAGAACTAGAAAGGCTTTCTATTGGAAAATAGTAGACTCGGCCCCCAGAAATACAACAAAGTCATCCTAAAAAGGTTCATTTTTTTTCCTTTTGATGTACAGAACCCTAAAACCACTTGTTATGCTATGCGTCAGGAATTAAGACTCAACGGAGGCACCTAAATGGATTAATTAAATAAGTGCTTCTATATTAACTACTTACCTACATACTTTATACACACACGTCTGGATATCCAAGTACTTTGGACTTTTCCGTTTTTGAGCAATCTGGGGGCCGAGTCTAGTGACAAGCTAGACGTATAATAGAACCAGAATCGCTGTTTTTATCTGTCAAAATATTAGTAGACTATCAAAAATGTCCCTGACTAGCGGCCACTGGCGCGGTACGTGTTAGTAGAATTCTATCGGACGACCGTTAAAGTCTATTGAAGTACGATTGTAATAGTAGAATACGAAAAACTGTCAAAAATGTACCGGTGGCTTTCTATTGAGCGACGATTTCGGATCTTTTTCGACACGATTGAAATAGCAGACTCGGCCCCCAGCCCACGTGGTCTTCATTTGCAAGTCTTGGCCTACCCTACCCTACTCCTTCTACCCTCTACTTTCGCACAATATATATTCTTCGTCAATACTCCGTCCTCCACTTCCGCCATGTCGGGCGATGTATGAAGCGATTGATGAATCCTGAAAGTCTGGCTTAGATTTGCCGACCTAGACCCGGAACTGCTTTCGACTTTATTGGGAGTTATCGCTTTAAATCATTTTATAAATGTTCGATGTCTCAGGACATGTACAAGAACTTCAAAAATCTCTTTGTTTAACCGAAATACTCCATGTCTCAAATTTCTTCTAAGTATTTTATCCATAAACAAATAAATATCCATCACGCCTTATCCCCGAAGGGGTGGCAGAGGCTTATTATATGCCCACTTTTCACCGTGTGGATTCCTGTCCCACGTAATAGGTGGTGAGCCCATTGCCGTGTTGAAATAGACAGACGCAGGTTGTGGCTACCTGCTGTTGAAATTTTTTAAGCCGCCCATAAGGCCTTCAACTAGGCTTAACGACTGCCATTTTACTGGCAACCGGGACCAACGGCTTAACGTGCCTTCCGAAGCACGGAAACGCTCGCAAATGTAAATGCTACAAAGTGGTCACCCATCCGAGTACCAGCCATAGTGAAAGTTGCGTAATTATATCCATGCATTGATTATTATTATCTTCTAGTAGGGGACGCCGGCACCGCCGAGCGATCGATCCCACCGCGTATTCTGCCGCCTACTTCGCTCATTTCCCCAGACCTCCTCCTGGCGGATGGGTTTGGGTATCTCATTATGGCGCCCCGTTGAATCTTTTTATTTCTTTGCAGAATCGTACTGTCTGATCCACCTTCAGATACTTCAGGTCCACTTCTTTGAGTTTGTCCGTTCCCATAACTTCCCACCTGATTAAAGAATACATAGGGCACTCAGCTAGTAGGTGGAAGCTGGTCTCCTCTTCCTCCATGCATTCCGGGCATTTTGGGTCATCCATTACTCCTATCACTGTCAAGTGCCTATTCAGGCGACAGTGTCCTGTGATCATCTCTATGACCAGCCTCACGTTTCCTCTGGTTAGTTTGACCAGTTGGCTAGTTATTTTTGCATCCATTCCTTTGATAAAGATCTTCGACTGTCTCATGCCTGTCGAGTCCTCCATCTAAGGAGGATAGTGGTAGAAACCAATTTCTACCACTATCCTCCTGCTGATTACTCCCTTAGTGATTTTGTGAGCAATCGGCAGGCATGGCTCTGGTCCCACCAAGCTTTCGTCAGCTCCATCCCAGAATAGTTCATCCGCTAGTTCGTTGCCCGGGATTCCTTCATGTCCAGGTACCCATGCAACATTTACTTTTATTTTTCTTGCCAGCCTGTCAAGTGACTTTTTACAATCTTTAACCATTGCTGACGTTGTCTCCTCCTTATTTAGGCACTGAAAAGTGCTGCTAGACTGTCGCTATATATAGTTGCCTTTCTTGTTTCGATTTTGTTATGGATAATTTGCGCACATTCTGTTATGGCGCAAATTTCCGTCTGAAAGACACTAGCGAACTTACCTAATCTTATGGACCTGTTAATCTCCGTTCTGTTTTCGCATTTTATATACATTCCAGCACCGGAGAGCTTCGTCGATTCCTTCCTGGAACCGTCTGTATAGCAGATAGTACCTTCATCATTGTCTATCCGCCAGTTTTCTCTTTGACCTCATCATCATCCGAGCGTCTGTCCCAGTTGCGTCTCTCGACGCCCGGGGTCCGCTTTCCTACATTTTCTCCTCCACTTCGCACGGTCGTCGGCATCCCCTGTAGTGAGACCATTGGCACGCATGTCATCCCTTACGACGTCAAGCCAGCACTTCTTGGGTCTTCCCCTCTTACCGGGACCCGGCGGGGCTGACATGGCCAGACATTTGTTACCTACGTAGCCGCAAGACGTGACCATACCAACGAAGGCGACACTCTTGCAACTTGTCTGCAATGTCACGGACGTGAAGGCTGCCGCGGATGCGAGAGTTCCTCACGCGGTCCATCCGCGTGACTCCACACATCCACCGCAGCATCTTCATTTCCGTGACACGCAGCTCCTGCTTGTGTCGCTCCAATATCGGCCACGTCTCACTGCCATGTAAAAGGACAGGTCTAATAATGGTTTTGTAGACCTGTCCCTTCAACCGGATCGGCATTTTAGGGTCACAAATGACACCGGTCATCTCCCGCCATTTGGCCCACGCGGCAGCAATGCGTGACTTGACATCGCAATCGATGTCACTGGACGTGTGAAAAACAGATCCCAGGTATTTAACCTGGTCCGTACGCTCGACCAAATCACCGCCTATGCGGACGGATGTGGGATCTGTCGAGTTTAGTGCCAAGTACTCGGTCTTCGCCACATTTAGTTTCAGACCGCCGTTCTCAAGCGACTCCTTCCACGCCTTTACACGTCGCACCAATCTGCCCCTGTCCGCGTCTGCCAGCGCAATATCGTCAGCATACATGAGCAACCATGGAGGCTGCTCATGCGGGTTTCTGATGCTGTCCGACAATTCGTCTAATATTACACTGAACAGAAGCGGACTAAGGACAGAACCCTGGTGTACCCCGACGGTGATGGGGAAGGGTTTCGTGTCGCCAACAGCAGTCCGAACCATTGAATCGGAGTCACAGTACATGTCCCGGATAGTGTCAATATAGACCTCTGGAACACCTTTGGACCGCAGCTTTCTCTTTGACCTATATGTATTCTATACTTTTTGTCAAAGATCCTCTCCTTTTTAAATAGGTCCTTATTGAAGAGTATCATTGACATTTTTTCTTCATAGCCTTTGCTGATACTTGCGTGTCCACTTTCCCCTGAGTATCCTGTCCATAGGCCCAGGCTTTTCAGTTTAAACCTTTGTTCTACTGCTTTCTTTTTAATTTGCATTTTTTTTTTTTTCATTTCTTTTTTTTTTTTGCAGCAGATGCATGAAAGTAAATTGAATGCTGTGGAGATGCGATCACTTCGAAAGTTGTGCGGCGTTACCTTGGCTGGCCGAATACGTAACGAAGTGATACGCAATTTGGCAGGTTTGAATGAAAGTGTCAGCGTTAAGCTGGAAAAGGGCGTGCTCCGTTGGTTTGGACACGTCCAACGAATGAGTGAGGAACGATTGACGAAGAATATATATTGTTCAAAAGTAGAGGGTAGAAGGAGTCAGGGTAGGCCGAGACTTACATATGAAGACCACGTGAGCAGATTGCTCAAAAACGGAAAGGTCAAAAGTACTCGGATACCCAGACGTGCGTGTATGAAGCGATTGATGAATCTCGAAGAAGCGAAAGAAGTATGCATGGATCGCGAAGCCTAGCGATCTGTCCTCTCTGACTACCCCGTCAGGGATACAGCGTGAAGATAGTTAGTTAGTTTCTTTTTAATGTCAAAATCCAGGGGGTGGAGTCCCAGTACGATCTAAAGCGCGGCTGTTGGAGTTGTCCGCATCGCGCCTGTCGTCAACAGGGCCGCCAGCCTCTGTACCTTATCTAGTTGTATCTTATTTGTCTTAGTGATGGCCTTGTGCCACCAAACTAAGGCTCCATGTAGAATCCTGGGTAGGATAATGATCCATGCATTGAACGTATACATTTCTTTTTATATATATATATATCGTATACGTTTAGTAGTTCCTGAGATTAGGGGTTAGTCCATCTAGTTCTACTGTTAGTTCTACGATAGAACAAAATGGACAAAAAATCCAGATTGTTCTACTGCTCACTACGATAGAACTAAATCGACATATTTAATCCAGACTGTTCTACTGTTCCACTGCAATAGAACAAAATGGGTATTTTCATCCAGACTTCTACTACTTAATGTAATAGAACAAAATGGACATAAAATATCTATTTAGTTCTATTAATCTTAATATATAAAAGGCGAAGTCCTGACTCACTGGTGACAATCAACGCCCAGTATATACCCTTGGACTTAGAGCATATATTTTTTTCAGCATAATGTAGTTTGGCATAACAGTTTCAGCATAAGGTTTTCTCGCATAAATTATAAACGCATAATGGTTTTATAGGCATAACATTAACTTACTCTATTTCCATGTCAGCATCATCCTTCAGGGCCGATGATGCTGACATGGAATGGGAGCGAAGGGCGCTGTCGGTCAGAGCGAACATGGTGATACGCAGGTTTGCTAGGTGCTCAACGGAGGTTAAATTAACTCTTTTTAGAGCATACTGCACCACTCTATATCTATATACCATGTTTTAATCTACCTACTTTCCTTTTGTATTTTATTTATATATTCTATATACTTATAAGTGTTGAAATTTTGAACTTCAGTATAGTGACTATCGACATTTTTAATCAGTGGGACATTTTCAATCATTTCAATCTTAGACAGTTCAAGCTTAGATATAAAAATAAAAATATGTACTCGTTAACATTATGGTATTCTATATGTATGGCTTGTAATCTTTATGCGAGAGTAAGTGATATGCCAATAAATGTTATGATTAGTAATCGATATTGTAAAAAAAAATATGCGTAAACATTTTATGCGGGTATATTATAAAAAAGTTATGGGAAAATAAAGTATGCCTAATGATTTATTCTGTTTGAACGTTATGCGAAACGAAGAGTATGCCAAAAAACGTTATGCAGTTTTAAGTTATGCCTCTAAAATTTATGCAACCCAATACGGACCCGGACTTAGATACCTGAATACCTGATCCCGGCTTTGTTTACGTGAAATCTGGTTGTTACATTAAAAGTATTTTCCGTAGGAATAAAATAATTTCCCGGTATAAAACAATTCCTAATATTATCCCTTATATTATCCCTAGGATTAACACATCCAGAAAATGTTCTATCCATATTCCAAATTTCAGCTAGACACTTAGACCATGCAAGACATGATTAAGTATATATATCATTGTATGTATTTATTGGTATTTATGTAATTTTTATTAAAAACACTGTGTGTTTATAATAAATATATCATTCATTCATTTATTTAAGAAACAAACATATAAAAATCTTCACAAACTGTCATATTTATAATTGAGTAGAAAGCATTCTCGTGGAAACACCGGGAATTCCTTGCTTATTGCTTATCTAAGGTACCTAAAGAATACATTCACCAAATTTCAAGCGCCTATGTTGAATAGCTTAGGCTATTTTGTGGTTTTAGTCACTTAGTTCCCGTTTTTCATTAATTAAATTTTACATTTCTTTGTTTAATAGTTTAGGCTATTTGTGGTTTATTGACGTCATTATCGTTCCCATGAGAATACAGAAATAAAATATAGCATATGACACTCACTGATAATTTAGCTTTCTATTGGTGAAAGTATCTTCAAAATCGGTTCAGTAGATTCTTAGATTACCCCCTACAACGTCACAAACTCACAACATCACTTGCAAACACGCCAAGTATATTGAGATGTCTCTAATCTCATTTATAAACTATAAAATACACTATACTAATATTTATATGTTTATTAGAAATTAGTTGTTATAGTTTAGTATATACCTAAATTTGTCAAGATTTGGTTAAAATATAAATATACAAATTTTTATACATATTTGTTTAAAAATGGCGGATTTTCATACAAACTTTCAACACCTATATAGGGGATCAATTTCAAAAAATCCGGCCTTATTCTTTGTCTACATTATAAAAGAAACCTCAGTGCAAAATTTCAGGTATCTAGGTCTAAGGGTATGAGCTGGGCGTTGATTGTCACCATTGAGTCAGGACTTTGCCTTTTATATATTAAGATTAATAGAACTAAATAGATGTTTTATGTCCATTTTGTTCTATTACATTAAGCAGTAGAACATTCTGGATGAGAATGCCCATTTTGTTCTATCGCAGTGGAGCAGTAAAACAGTCTGGATTAAATATGTCCATTTAGTTCTATCGTAGTGAACAGTAGAACAATCTGGACATTTTTCGTCCATTTAGTTCTATCGCAGTGAGCAGTAAAACAATCTGGATTTTTTTTGTCCATTTTGTTCTTCTAGATCTTCGAATCTTAGAACTAACAGTAGAACTAGATGGACTAACCCGATATTAGCACGTTCAATGAAACAAACAAACAAACAAACTCTTCAGCTTTATAATATTAGTATAGATTGGATACTGTACGTTGATACAATCACATAGTACTAAACATAAAACACATAGTTAAAATTATTATAACTATTACATTTCAGTTCCGTTTCAAGGATAATAGATGTAGATTTTTCGTCCGATTTTTTGTCCTGCTCTTCAAAATCTTCAGTTCCTGCCTTTTTAGTTTTGATAGGTTTCTCTTCTACTATTTTGGACCTCTTAACATCTTCATCCACAGTTAATAAAAAATATCTAGCTTTATTTAAAATACTTTCTTGTTGTCGCGCGGCATCGCTCATAGAGGTCGAATTATTTACAGAAGATTCCGAATTGGGGAAGCGCAAATTATTTTTTGAATCTGTGGAATATCTATCAATTTCGTAAAAAACCGACACCATTGTTGGAAGTAGAAGCTGTTCTAAATTTAAAGTTGGTATTTGGTTCGCCAAATTTAATCGAATATTTTTTACGCAAAGAGTTTTGTTCACTTTTGGCACAACCTTCACGGGTTGAGAAGTTTTTTTGGCTGGGATTACTGGTATATTTGGTGCTGCATTTATTTCTGAATTATTATCACTTCTCCTTTTGTCAATGTAGGGTTTGTCAATAAATTTCGGCTTAGTCCATTCGGTCTTGTAGAAAGTTCTGCTCAGTACCGGCGAGTCTTCATTATGAACTGTGAAATAAAAAAATACCAAAAAAATTAAGGTAATAATTTTATAAAGTCCCAAAAATATTACAAAGAAATGCAGATTTAAGTTAACTCTGAAATTTATAGCAAGCGCAATTGATCAGTTTATTAAACAACATAACTGATAAAACTACTAGAAAACATGTTTGAAAAGAAATACGCTAAGGGTCAGACACACTTAATACATAAAATAAATAAATATAAATATTGTGGGACATTCTTTTTACACAGCGGCGTCTAGCCCAATGTAAGCTAATATAAGCTTGTGTTATGGGATCTAGACGACTGAAAAACATACTCTCACATATAATTCTAAATACATAAATATTTTACATAGGAAACACCCAAAATCCGAAACCAACATTTGTGGATCACACAAATATTTCTTCCAACCCGGGAACCAGTCCGTCGCGGCAGTCGCATACACTACCACTGCGCCACCAAGGCAGAGATACATATACCTATTAAACTGGCAACATCCCTCTTTCTGCGTCGGGGGTTAACAGTCAGTTGTCAGTTAGGTCCGAGACTACCAGGACTTTAATTGGTCATGCTAATTAGTGTCTAGCACATAAGACCTTCTAGCCTTTTTGTTACCATCTCACTAAAAAGGCAACGGGTTCAAAATTTCTTCGAAATTTAACATCTAAAATTAACACATTTTATTATTTTATTAAATTTATATAGCCCTTTAGACCCACCCCAGTTCCGTGCTTCGGAAGGCACGTTAAGCCGTTGGTCCCGGTTGCCAATAAAATGGCAGCCGTTAAGCCAAGTTGAAGGCCTTATGGGCGGTTTTAAAAATTTCTACAGCAGTTCGCCGCAGCCTACGCCTGTCCATTTCAACACGGCAATGGGCTCACCACTTGTTACGTGGGACGAAAATGCATACGGTGAAAAGTGGGCGTTTAATATGCCTCTGCCTACCCCTTCGGGGATAAAGGCGTGACAATATGTATGTATGTATGTATGTGTGTCAGTTAGGTACCTACTTAATATTACTATAAGTATTTATTACTATAATATTACTTAATATTACTATAGGGCAAAGTAAAGTGACGGCATTAGTTCATAGCCTTAAAAATTTACTTATTAAAAATTTCAACAGCAGATCACTATCTGCGCCTGTCCATTTCAACACAGCAATAGGCTTACAGAATATGGGCGTATAGTATTCCTCTGCCTACTCCTTCGGGGATAGAGACGTGACTAGGGTTGCCATATTTAGTGACTCTAGCTGGTTAGACACATTACAAAGTATGTGACTGTATAATCATTATCATTAGAACCTTACTGTTCATAATGAATATAAATGCATTGAGAAGGAAAATGCCTATTAAAAATAAAAAGTTTTTCAATGCGGGTTTTCATAGAGTGACAAATTCACAACCATTTTCCTGCTCTAGGCGTTTGCATTTTAAGACTGACACACGTCCCCGCGTGATACAAATTCTATCAGTTTTCCAAAACATCCATTGACAAACAAAAAAAATCTGTTTGATCAGTTAATTTCTGAAAGGGCAGGACCGAATTTAACGTGACTTTCACTGGCAGATAGCTGATGTCATCAGGAGTAACTTATGCTACATTTTGCCCCGTACTCCCACGGAAACGGATATTACGCGAGTAAAACCGCAATGATATCATTTTGTAAAACTAAATACGAGAAACACTGCTCTCTCGTAGTCCCATTAATAAGAACAAAACGCTGGCACCACGAGAGAAAACTACGGGCAATCAGCATTTATTAAGAACAAAAAAACCCCGTTATTTTTCGAGGTCCCAGCGTTTAAATAGGTACAAAGTATTCTTCAACTCTTTATCACGTGAAAACCCTCTCGGATAGGTACATGGTTCCCAAGAGTATTCATAGAGCAGCAGCCTTTCTGATACCCACTGTTGTGGGTTATGCCACACGACATTGGGACCGTAAAATATTCGGTTCTTTCTGGAATAATGTAGCCCGGAATACCACGGATCCTTAACGACGTTCCCATGGCAACCCCAGAGGTATCTTTCGGGGGTAACATGAGTCTGGAATGTTTTCATCGCCGTACTTATATAAACCTGATTTTCGTTTGTTTCTCATCAAGATAGCTAGTAGGTTATGACCCTTATTCACCTTAGGGCAGATTCGATTGGAAGGTCGCCTGGCACAGGGGCAGAAGATCGATTGTATGAGACTATTGGCCCAATTTTTTCAACCAGTTTTGGTAATGGTTGTTCACGTCCGTGTGAGGAGCGGGCTTAGAACAAGTCCTGTGAGACGAATGACGCGCCGCCGCCGACGATGGAGCGGATCGACAGATCGACTCTGCCACTTGCGTCCCGATAGCCATGCTCGCTAGGTGCGCGCACGTCGCGTCGCCTTAAATTGTCGGGTTACGAACTGTATCTAATCGCATAATGTTTTATTAATACATTTTATTTGTCACAGCACAAAACCTGTTTTTTATGTCCTCGCCGACAATGGCCATTCTGAGATGTTGGTCCTATTCGAAAGTGGCTATTTTAGGAATTGGACATTATGGTACTCAACTGACAATTGAGAAGCGCTCGTGGCCCCGCTAAATCAGTATTCTGTAAACGATCACTGCGTTAAGCAACTTTCGCTATACGTAGGTGGTCCTTGGATGGGTGACCACTTTGTAGCATTTACATTTGCGAGCGTTTCCGTGCTTCGGAAGGCACGTTAAGCCATTGGTCCCGGTTGCGAGTAACATGGCAGTCGTTAAGCCTGGTTGAAGGCCTTATGGGCGGCTTGAAAAGTTTTAACAGCAGGTCGCCACAGCCTGCGCCTGTCCATTTCAACATGACAATGGGCTCACCACATGGGACAAGACATACGGTGAAATATGAGCGTATGGTATGCCTCTGTCTACCACTCCGAGGATAAAGGCGTGGCAGTATGTATTTAACTGACAATTGCTATAAAAAAAATGACAGGCGTATAAAAATTATGACGTTAATTTCTCTTCGCATATTATTTAGACTAGATGACCCACACAGCTTCGCCCGTTGCATAGTTTGATCTTCCATCGCACCTATTTAATCCAGTCACCTATAAATTCTACTCTAATCCATAAAAAATTGCCCGATTTGTCGACATTTATGATTACTGCTCCGCTTTCCAGGGTAGTAGCGTGATGATTTATAGCCTATAAGCCTACCTCGATAAATGGTCAATCCGACCAACAGTTCCCGAGATTAGCTCGTAATACCAAACAAACAAACCCTTCAGCTTTATAATATTAAGTATAGATTACATATTTGAGAAATACGTTGTACTCGTATGTTACGTTGGAAAATATTAAGAAATCTATATAACATTCAATATCTACATACCCCCGCCATTCACCCGGAAAACCATAAGAATTCTATATAACATTCAATATCAACGTACCCTCGCCATTCAGGAGTTGGAAAGCAGTTTAATTTATTATTCCTGTTCCGTGGAGGTAATTTGTACTTAACTATAGATGCGCTCTGATACGTTGCTGAAACCTTGCCACCATATGCAACAGATTCATTTCTGCAACAATACTCCTGCGATTCTGTCTCTTATCCTTAGCAGGCAGAGGGGCCAAACTACTCACTGAATCTACAATGTTCCGCTTCAAAACTACCTATGAGGTTAAGTCACGGACTTGGCAAAGTTGCGCCACGTACTAGGACTCTCCTCTCTTCAGACTAAAGTCTTCTGGCTATTACGACACTCCACATCATAAGACAGGGCAACGTCGACAATACGGTACGCTCATGCCGCCCTCTGCACAAGCACCCGCTGCTGAGGCAGAAGTAGCAGGTAGGTGTATACTGAATACAATATTTTGTGTCAGATAGCACGAGTTTGTGTAAAAAAAAACAATAAGTACTTATGATGGATTTATGTTTTATTTTCGCTGATTATCAGTAACTATTGAAATCATTTAAAATTTTCCAACATCAATAACTTGATGGTCGCCTAAAGAAACTGGATAGCAATCAAGTAACGAGAAAGTTCTCCTTGGAAAGGTTGGAAAAGATTCACAAGGTTTTAATCCGCATGGTCGATCTTCTACACATTGTGGCGGGGGAATCTTGCAACCATCTTTAGGACATTGCAACTTCTGTCGTACTTGCTTCTTGGGATACGGCCACGACGGAATTGGTGACCATGGCTCGTAATCTTTGGATCTAAATATTTTCGCTAAATGACTAGTTTTTGCCAGAGCTGCGGCTTCCAAAATCTCTGCTTTTGTGCGTTTAAATGACGATTCTAATTCATTACCTAAATATTGCAATTGAAGAATAAATTCTTCTGTTAAATCTGTTCTCATATCTTCTTCTACAAATGTAAAGTTGATAGTTTCTGAGTTATAGCTGGCAGCAAGGCCGTCAGACTCGTTATGTGCAGCGAGAGGTCCAGATTGGTCGAGCCCGAGTTTATCGACGTCACAGCCACAGCATTTCACGGACTTCGGATTATCAGGTCTCCTTTTAGGAACGCAAATTCTTGGTATAGGTTTTAGTGTGGGATAAGATGGCATTTTAAACTCATTTGAAGGTGTTTGCATGGGTCTGGCTAGTGGGGGAATAGTCTTCCTACTCTTTGAAAGAACTACAGCTTCGTGACAGTCTACCAGACGGTTTCTTTCTCTGACTAGTCTCATCAGCTCTGAAAGCTTAACTCTGTCAGTTACCTCTGGCAAGGGCTTAACTGAAGGCAAATCCTCAGTCATTGGTACAGAAGGATTTATAGCAGATGCTTGATGAGCCCAACCATCTATTTTGCTATCAAAGGCCTTGGGAGTTTCTTGCTCATACTTATATTCGTTACCTGATGTCGTAATTTGAACGTCTTTTATATCTACTTGTTGCTTTTCAATAATTGGACCTTTCATTCCATATAAATTTTTAAAGGATTTTTCTATGATTGAAGCGGTAGCTGGAGTGACGCAAGGGGTGATTGGTTTATAATTAGTCTCTGTAGATGTGGTTGATGATGTAATAATTTTCGGAGTACTCGATACATGTTTATTGTAATCAAGATACATTGCATCAGCTTGTTCTGCTTCTTCATTTGCATCCCATTTTTGTCCTTGGGATGTCTGTGCAGGATATGTGGTAAGCTTATTTAGAAGCATATACATATCAAATCCTAACTGCTCACTCGTGTCGCGTAATTTCTCGCTACTATATTGCAACTTTTCACTGGTGGTATATAAATTTCCACTTGCAGCGTGTAACTTGTCGCTGGAATCTAATAAATGATCACTGGTCGCTTGTAATTGTTCGGTTGTAGCTTGCAGTTGTTCACTTGTAGTCTGTAGGTATTCACATGTAGCCTGGAGCTGTACGCTTGCCGCTTGTAACTGTTCGCTCGTAAGCTGTAATTGTTCATTTGTAGATTCGATAGCAGAAGGCTCGGTTCTACTGCTATCTTTAATATGACTTACAGTGAATTTAGGATCCTCTTTGTAACCTAACGAATTTTCACTTCTAGGTAACTCTAAAGAGCTCTTAATAACAGAATCTAAGTAATTTCTTTCCTTAGAGAGTTCTTTCATTGCACTGTTACACATTACTGCAGAATTCGTAAAATTGTAAGCTTCAATGGCCTCAGACTTTTTAGTCACCACAAGATTAGTTTTTGAACAGTTTTCAGTTCTTCTAGTCGAAGCGTCACTTTCACCATCTTCTAAAAGTGGATTTTGTTTTATATTTTCATCTTTGAGAGAAATTTGGTGTTCTAACATGATCTCTGTTCCGTCAATACGGTTTTTATCATTAGTGGAAGTAAGTGGTTTTGGAGAAATAGAACACGTTTCATTGCAAGTTAAGACATGTTTAGGGTCTAGCTGATGTTTCTGCCAAAGTGAATCTGAAAACCTATGATTATTTTCTTGTTCAGATGTTCCACTACTTTTGGGCCAAGACTGCCAATTATTATTAGAACGCCAATATAACCACCCACTTTTATTTTCATGGTTCTCATTGTATACGTCAGATTCATGCGAAGGCTCCAGATCTGGCTGCGGTATCTTTTTTATATCTTCAGTCACTTTTGTTCTATTTATATCGAGATCAAGTTTTAACGTGTTTGTCTCATCTTTTTTTAATTCTATGAGATTGTTGGGCTTGTTCAACGCCCCAGAGTTGGAATCCAACGCTTTATTATCTACCTCATTTTCTATTTGTTGATCGATTGCTTTTGATTTACTTGAAGTATCCGCTTGGATGTCATCCATCTTTAATCCGTAGGTGGATCGTTGCACTGTTAATGGAATTCCGAGTTTCTCCATTTCTTTTAGTAATATTTCATCAATTTGATTATTGGGAGACGTAAGACAACGCTTTGCGACCTCATCTAAACTGTTTAATTTTGTCTCTTTCTCCACGTATCCCAATACTTTAGGTGTAACTTGAACACCTTCTATTTTAGATTTTTCGGCTTCAACTAACGGGGTCTCTTTTATGTGTTCTAATTTTTGAGTTAGTTTCTCATCATCTTGTTTTGTTGTGTTGGTTTTAATTAGAAGCATTTTGCGATCTTCTTCCTTAGCATCATTGATGTCATTCTTAAAAATATCGTCATTGAATATGTCCTGATCGAATATATCGTCCATTGAATCCGACTTATTTTCTGCCTGGCGAGGTTTTTCATACATTTTTTCCACTTCTTTTGGAGAAAATTTCATTTGCCTCATCCCCGTACAACTGTCACCAGACGTATCCTTAAGTGTAAGTTCACGCGCTTTAAGAGCTTTATATGTATTTAATGTATCTGAATCAATACTTAAAGTAGGTTCACAATAGACAGAATTTTCTCCAACAGCTGTTTCATATACATCTTTCCAATATTCGTCCACTTTTTGATCTTTTAACTCTTTCTCTGATAATATATTTTTATTGGTATAACCACTACCTAATTGATATTCTTCAGGGTCAACATCATAGAGGTTGTTGTACATCCGGTGAGTATCTAAGTCCAATTCAGGAGATTTCCCTCTTTCATTCATTAAAATTACTTCATGACATAGGACGGATCGGTAATTGTCTTTAGTCATAATAATTGGGTCATTATCAACGTTTTGTTTCTTCTTTTCTGAAAATTCTTTTACATCGTCCTTTTTCTTGAGATCGTTAAATAGTCCACCATGAATTCTACTGTCAGTAACAATCTTGTCTGAGCCAGAGTTATCAGTCATATTAACCTGGGCTATGTTTGCAAGTACTTTAGTTTTTAGGTCATTGTCTCTTTGGCTAGGGACTACTTCTTCACCGAATATTTCCGCTATTATTTTGTTACATTCATCACAACGGCATGCTGACTGCGTCTTGTACAATCTTGGAGCACCATGTTTGGTACCTTTAGCCAGTATATCATGAGACAAGTAATCGTCGAAACCGTCTTGCTCATGGCGGACATTGTCAATATCATACTTTGCTCTCTTTTGGTGTTCTTCGTAGAGGCTGTCAGTGGATTTCGTTCTAATCAGTGATGGCGTTTGTGCAGTGGGCGTCACTGAAAAATAGCGAATAAAGCCGATGAGTTAATGTCACATGCTTATTATAAATAATAAATAAAACATTTCGTAGTTTAGCCTCGTGGGCTTTTTCCACCATATTCAGAATGTGATCGTTTCGTATTGTTATCATAATCTCAACTGATTTAACGCCCACTGCACAAGGCATTCCTCTTGCGTCTGGTCTTGTACCATCCACATCGAGCAGACTCCGGTAACCTTTATTAGGTTATTTGACCATCTTGCGAGAAGCGTCCAGAAACATTGGCCGCTAGTCGTTAGCTAGGACTAATGGAACCTGCCGGGGATTAGGGGTTCTTGTCTTCACATACTTAATTTGAGGGGGTTTTGGTCTTAATATATTTACTAACCACGTTGGTCAGTTGTATACATTTTCTAATTCCATAAAAATGCTACTGACCCTAAATACCTATACATTTCAAACAAACCGTGTAACATTTCGAGGGAAATTACTTTAAAATACGTAAGTACACTGTAAAAATAATATGTGGGTATTTTAATAATAACTGAATTAAAATATTGATTGTTTACACTGGTGATTGATGGCACTTGGTGGAACTTGCTACACATCTTGAACTAAAACACTTGTGCTGTTCCACTTAATTATTACTTAAATCTGACCGGTTTCGCCTTACGGCATTTTCAAAGGTTAGCACCTTAGATTATATAAACACTCATATAACGCGTCCAGTACAACGCGTGTCGTCAAAGTTGCTGACACTTTTTTAACCATGTGTGGGAAAGCCACGCCCGGCGCGAGTATATTACGTACGCCGTTGCGTTTGTGTGCGTCACGTGTGCGCCAATGACTGTATGGTGCGTCACGTGTGCGCCAATGACCGTATTGCGTCGCGATGACTCAATACGGTCATTAGCGGGCGGATTGACCGACATACCCGAACTAGTGTATATTTTTTGGCTGCATTTTCGTCGCGCGCATTAGTAATTTGGGTGTTTAGGTATATAATCTAAGGTTAGCACATATTATTTGTATTTCGGATGTCATTGAGTAAAATATGCGATCATTTCTTCTCAATGACATCCGAAATACAAATAATATGTGCTAACCTTTGAAAATGCCGTAAGGCGAAACCGGTCAGGTTTAAGTAATAAATAAGTGGAACAGTACAAGTGTTTTAGTTCAAGATGTAAAATATTGATGGCTGCTATTGTTACGGCATAACCTAATTAGTCTAGTTGGCGCACTGTGCCCTGCTTGGGCAACGATATCAAAATGAGGTCAGTTCTAAAAAAGAAAAGGCAAAAAAGTCAGCTGCTTTAGCACCTTGAACGTTTGAGTGGTTAGTCCCCTATCATATATTACACTAGGTGAACTCCACTGCTTAGCCCGTGACATACTTCGAACCCACGTCGCTTTATAAATTCTACAATAATACATCAAACTTTGCCCGATTTGTCGTCATTTATGATTACTGCTCCGCTCTCCGGGGTAGTAGCGTGATGATATATAGCCTATAGCCTTCTTCGATAAATGGAAATTTTTCAAATCCGACCCGTAGTTCCCGATATTAACACTTAAAACCAAACAAACAAACTTCAGATTTATATGTATATTAGTATAGAAGTAATGTGCGATCCATTCTTTCGCTTCCTGCAGATTCATTATTCGTTTCATACATGCACTGCCTGGGTAGCCGAGTATTCTTTTTTTTTTTGCATTATTTTCATTATGCATCTATCCTCTTACTAAAAGCACCTACCAGTTAGTCACAACTTGTCTCTATTTATTTAAATAGGGCAGTAAGCTCCCCACCCATTGCGTGGGACATAATATACTTAATGGTGAAATGTGGTTGGTTGACACATTCTACTATTGAACTGTTTGCTTTTTTTTATGGTTCTGCAGTCCACACGGAATGCAATTTTTTTCACACCTAAGGACTTATCTAAGGTATCTAATAAAATTTTAAATCTTTGGTGCCAATTAAAAAGAAAGTTAAAACTTACGTATTTGGAATTTTCCTGGTGGATAAAGTAGATCACCGCGCAAAAGGCGCGGCGAAAATGTAATTGCCCACACCCTTTTGATCTTTGAAATGGTGGTTCTTATCATGATGGTGAAAATAATACACTTAATTTAGTGTCCAATGATAATCAGCGAAAATAATTTTACATTTTTCCAAAAACATCGGTTCTCTCACAACAGAGAAAATTTTGACAAACTCACTTTTGTTCATGTTTATTTTTTTAGAACTTGAAATTTGTATTCTGAGTTGATACTGCCAGTATTCTTCTAGTTGAGGTGTAATCTTTGTTCGCCTATTGCAGTTCTTTGAATTCTTTTCAAACCGCATCGGCTGTCTTTATGACGATATGCAGTGCACCATAGATTACTCTTTGAAAGGTCTTTATTTATTTGATTCATTTGATTCCTAAGATAAGGAATAGTTTATTCGAATTCCTGTTTTCTTCTTTGCTTTCTGCCATTTATAGTTTTCTTAATTAAAGGGTACCTACTGTGTAGATTTTTACATTGATAATACCAATACCTACTTACATATAATGCCTTTGATCCCCAAGGGGTAGGCAGAGGCATATTATATACTTTATACCCTTTGCAAATGCATTCGGTTTACTGGCAAAACAATGGCAATGGTCTCACCCCATATGGTCCACGTGGTGAGACTGGTGAGCCCACTTCGTATTTTAAGGGAAATGTGAACAACCTTTATTTAACCTTAAAATGACGTCATCTTTGCCTAGGAACGGTAATAAAGCACATCAAGTAGGTACATTATCAAATAATTATTGATTGATTATTTTTTATGGTTAAGATTTCAGACAAAGATTTCATGTTTCATGCCATTGTTGACGTCATTGAGAATTAATTACTATGCGGGCAACGAGGGCATTGTTTTTAAAATAATTGTTGTAATTAAAACCATGTCACAACCTATTTGCTATTTGATTTTCATTTCGAAGGTGGGTTTCGAGGCAACCAAAGCTTGAGCGTTCGACAAACGACACAGAATGGCTACTTCGCTATCCTACTATTTGGGTCGAAGCCTAACCCTGAACCACTGACCATTGAAGATCAGAGATGTAGATTTTCCTGTATTCAGTTTCTTGAGTTCATTATTAATTATTTTATTTATTATTATTGGCTGTTTTTTCATTAGCGAGTTCGTAAGTTATTTCTGAACGTAATTGTATCGTTACTGTAGATAGTGTCTACGCCTCTTACTGAACGAACATCACGTTTCATTATATTCAAAGTCAAACATATAGGTAATAATCTTTTGAAAATGTTGCATGCTTTTTCTGAAGAAGTACAAATAGTTTCTATTGTAATTAGATAAACCAACAAATTAGAAGTAAAGTTCAAAATTTTGTAATGTTCATAGATCTAATATCAAAGTATATTAAAAAATTATAACTTGAATAGATTTTTGTGATGCAGCCGCTGGCGCTGCAACAAAGTGAATTTTTAAACGAAGTAACGAAACGTCATTGCAAATGCAAGAAAATAACAAAGATGGCGGAAGAACAGGTGAGAACCAAAATATTATGATTTATAAATAATTTTTAATGAATTTACTATGTTTAAATGACTGGGCTGTACTCAATAAGCTTTAAAATAGTTATCGTCATTGCATTTTTAAGTTGCCACTCTGTATTAACTTGATTTTGTATAACATAATGTAATGTTTGGGCCGCCAAGTGATATTTTCAGTGATAATTTAATTTATTTAACATTATTTTGAATATTATCAATTATAAAAGTGCCCTTTGACTATGTAGAGACACAATTTACAGATATTTTGTCGGCGCTTTGGTTATAAAATGATGTTTACAAAGCTATCCTTGAAGTGTAATCAAAGTTCTATGTAATTGGTCGTATTATGACCCCCAGTGCGTCATTGCTATATTACTGTATCGTCTATTCCTTTGCTTAATTTTGGTAAATGAACTATAGCAAAATTACCCTGGTATCTTATAGGGTTCTATCCAAGAATATAAATCATAACTTTGTTCACTAAATTCAGAAAGCTATTTAAAAAAATATCAAATTTTACTGCTCTCCCAAATGATAAGAATCCTAATTTAAAATTGAGAACTGGTACACTACATTATTCTTACATTGAGGCATGATTTAAAGATTTTTTTTATTGTGTAACAGAGAAAGTAGTACAGTACACATTTTTTTTACATTTGACCTACTCTTTAACAATAAAAAGCTAGAAGTTCAAGCAATATTTTTCAACAAATCATTTCATAATAATTAGAGTTACAAGTATAAATTATTTTAGACCTTTTTACAGAATATATGGACAGAATATTCTATAAAATCTTACTTAATTAGTACTTATTTGTATAAAGTACTAAAAAGGCCTTCCTACTTTTTCTTCTCCACTTTGCATGGTCATCTGCATTCCCTATAGTGAGACCACTGGCACCCATGTCATCCCTTACAACATGACTTATCACCAAAATACAACTGATTAATAACATAAGTTTTAGCTAACACTCTACCACCAAAATTTCCAACAACTGAATTATGATATACTAATATTACCCATCTTTTAAACAATGTCCTGCCCGAAAGTTAATTGCAGCGAGCCTTACAAGACCTAATTGTTAACTTAAACTGCTGGGCCATTTTCAAACTGTTTTTTACTAAAACCGCCTCAGGCATTTCGCAGATCGAAGAGGATTTCATTACATGATCAAGCCCCACTTCATATCTACCAACATGCAATCGCCCTCATTTAGACCATAGCAGTTATAATAATCACATTTTTTTTATGTGTTAGACATGTCGTCCTATTCGTGAGCTGTTTCTTTTGTAACTTAGAGGTTATCCCAGCTTTAATATCTTTTTTACCAATTTGTGTTTATGGGATTACTCAGACTCTGGGCTAGTCTGTTCGGTAGAGGGACTTGGAAAATATTTGAGAAATATTTAGTAACATGCCAAAGAATACAATGACACATGGACAGCATTTATTTTGACCTTGAGAAATTAAATGTCCGTTTTGCCAAATCACTTTTTCGTAATTAGGGATGCAAAAAAAGAAATTTAGGCCCAGCTAAATCATTCTGTAAAATAATCACTTAAGACAAGTTGAAATTCAAAAAGCGAGTTCCATATTGTGATTTCAATATGTCTAGACGCACATCTAAATCCATTGGCAAGGTGTTGAATGAACAGCAATTTCAAATCCACTAGATTGAATAGGAATACCCCTAAAGACCAAAAAGAAATGTGTTTGTACCAAAGTACACAGGTAGAAGTGAAACTTCTTTACAATTTTTTTACAGCTATAAAATTTCTCTCACAGTCGATAAAGAAGTTTCACTTCAATAAAATGAAAAGAAACATAAAATGTGGCAAGTGTTACTGGACTATGTGCCTTTCATGTCCTGTACTAAATATTTAGTATCACAATTTCAAATCATTTTTAGATTTGATAGGAAACAGATGGCAATGAAAATTACAAAAAAATGTTTCAATACTACAAAAAGCTCACCATCACTGTCATCACTATATATCTTACCTCCCCTTTCTCCTGCTATCTATGGCGTTTCTTTCCAATTTACTTTTACATCATGTGTCATTAGTAATGGCCTCAACTGCAGTTATACCACCCAAATCAGCCTGGGTGTTGGTAGAAGGCGACCCTACGGTAACCGGGACTAACGTGTGGATAATAATAATTTTAACCATAATAAACAACATTGGAATATTATTAATATCTTTACTACTTAAAATGTACTTAACAATGGTAAATAATATGCTAAATTACATTTTAATGTGTATCAAAAACGGGTTAGTTATATTTCTACTTAGACACAAAGTCATCTAAGTCTTAAAGCAAGCAGATTATATATTAATAGCTAACCCCCGCGGCTTTGCCCGTGCCATACTTCGAAGCCCGTCGCACCTATTTAATCCCGTCGCTTATTATTATTACTTTTACAAAAATGTATGAAAATTTGCCCGATTTGCGTAACGATATATATTGTATGTATTGTAGTAGTGTGACGATATATATTGTATGTATTGTAGTAGTGTGACGATATATATTGTATGTATTGTAGTAGTGTGACGATACATATTGTATGTATTGTAGTAGCGTGACGATATATATTATATTTTAGAAAAAGATATATAGGTACTGCAGCAAAATCCTACAATTCAAACGTACGCAGAAACCGGCATCAACTAATTTTATTATAATTATAGATAGATGCCAATTTTTTTTATTATAAATATAAATGCCAAGTTGGAGGCCCTATGGGCGGCTTAAAAAATTTCAACAGCAGGTCGATGCAGCCGGCGCCTGTCCATTTCAACACGTCAATGGGCTCACCACCTGTTACGTGGGACAGAAATGCATACGGTGAAACGTGGGCGTTAAATATGCCTCTGCCTACCCCTTCGGGAATAAAGGCGTGACAATATGTATGTATGTATGTATGTAGATATAGATAGATAGAAATATAGATATAGATATCTTTATCTAAGCATCATCTATACTAATATATAAAGCTGAAGAGTTTGTTTGTTTAATTAAACGCACTAATCTCAGAAACTATGAGTCCGAATTGAAAAATTCTTAATGAGTTGGATAGCCTATTTATCGAGGAAGGCTATATATTTTTCTATCACGCTACTACCCAGGAGAGCGGAGCATTAATCATAATTTTGAATATTTACTATATCTTTTAATTATATAGTAAATATATAATTTAAAAATAAAAAAATTAGCATCACCTGGTAGTCTCAGACTATAATTGTCTGAGACTACCAGGACTTTTATTGGTGGTGCCAATTAGTGACTAGCACATTACACCTTTTAGCCTTTTTGTTACCACCTCACTAAAAAGGCAACGGGTTCAAAATTTCTTCCAAATTTAACATCTAAAATTGACGCATTTTATTAAATTTATTCGACCCTTTAGACCCACCCCAGTTCTGTGCTTCGGAAGGCACGTTAAGCCGTTGGTCCCGGTTGCCAATAAAATGGCAGTCGTTAAGCCGGGTTGAAGGCCTTATGGGCGGCTTAAAAAATTTCAACAGCAGGTCGCCACAGCCTGCGCCTGTTCATCTCTACACGACAAAGGGCTCACCACCTATTACGTGGGACCATAATGCATACGGTGAAATGTGGGCGTTTAATATGCCTCTGCCTAATCTTCGGGGATAGAGGCGTGACAATATGTATGTATGTATGTATTTTTAAATTACGGCCCTTAATCTTCTAGGGCCTTATTACATAAAGTCACGCAGTGCACTCTGTACCCAAATGGGTACATAGTCTATTGCGTTGCAGTTAAGGGAATATGCAAACAAGTGATAGTAACTTGGACTCAAGCAGAAGTACTTACACGCTTATCTCAGACCGCGATATGTCCTCACAAAAAAACAGGCGCGATACTATAATTATACAGTGGAATTTTTTCACCTCGAGCTGGACTCGAATCAGCAGTTTCTTGCCGGGTGAACTGCTTAACCAACTAAGCTTCCGAGCACGCTCGAAATTGATGAATTTTTCCACCTCTTAAAGCGACGTCAAATTTATAATATACCTAGGTCCTAGGCGTAATATTTCTCCAATGCAATCAAATGCTACTTTTCAAACGACTGCAGATTAGCTATGACTTTTCTCTCATGCAAGCATTCATCTTCCTTTCGTCATTCTTCTCCAGATAACTTCAAGCCTCGTTATTTTCTTCGTCTCATCGCTGTTTATTACCAGTTGCTTGTTTTGGCAGCAGCTATCATTTGGCTTCTCAATTTCGGCATTGTTTTGTTAGGTCGCCAGAATACTTGAATTGTCGATGAATCATCAGATGCACCGCTATCAGCTCTCGAAGATTTTAATTAATCAATCAGAACTAACCCACGGAACGATTTTAGAGATCGTTTCTCTGTCGAACCATAGTAACCTGGAACGCTCTGACAGCGCAGGTGGTTCCTTCCTCTTACAATCCCGGTTCTTCAAGCGTAGCGTGAATAGGCACATCATTGGGCCGCCAACTTGAGGGACGCTGTCAGTAGTCATGTAGATTAAGAGAGTGCCCCTCAATTTGCTAGATGTCGTCATGGCTTTCCATCAGGCGGACGGCGTCATTTTGGCGAGCTAAATATAAAAAACTTACTAACGTAGCAGAGCCTTCCTCACCCAGTTGCTACTTGCTACTTACTAGGTTGCCGGTTCGTCCTTGCGAGTCGCGGTCTTTACTTCACAACTTGTTTGCTATTGGCCATCGATGCTCGGATAGATATAGCCAGCTAACGGCCACTTTATCATGCTTGCACTGCAAGCTATGTGGGTTCTCTGATGTATAACTTTGGTTCATAGTTCATGCTTCAAAGAGACCAGAGATTAGCACCACACACTTCTCGGCACTGTATGGTAGACGGTCATACATTATTTATCTATCACGCCTTATCCCCGAAGGGGTGGCAGAGGCATATTATTTGCCCACTTTTCACCATGTGTATTCCCGTCCCACGTTATAAGTGGTGAGTCCATTGCCGTGTTGAAATAGACAGACGCAGGTTATGGCTACCTGCTGTTGTAATTTTTCAAGCTCAAATTTTTCGCCTGTAAGGCATTCAACTTGACTTAACGACCGCCATGTTTCTGGCAACCGGAACCAACGGCTTAACATTCCTTCCGAAGCACAGAAACGCTCGCAAATGTAAATGCCACAAAGTGGTCACCCATCCGTGACCATTCATAGCGAAAGTTTCTTAACGCAGTGATCGTTTACAGAACACTGAGTCCGCGGGTAGGTAGGTAGGTCATACATCTACCATTTATACAACACACGGGTGGTCTTTAAGAAAACTTGATGTATTTTGCTGCCCAACCGAATTCATTTGGCGATTTCTTTGGTCTAGCTCTTGTTGCCAAGCTTGATAACCTGTCCAAGTTAGGCATATTCTTAAACAACTTCAAACATCAATCCTTTAATGTAGATCGGTCCCGGCGTGACATATATGATTGCATCATGGGCAAATAATAACATACCGCTGTATTTTGGTGATAACTATACAGAAAGCAGCTAATTAATGACGTCATCCAATGATAAAATTAATTAACGGACGTATTATAGGTAACCTATTTTTACAATGCTCTAAAGTAAATAAAAAAAATTATCTACCGTCACGTGCAGGATTTATCTTCATAGTAAATTTATTATCAACTAGCGGATGCGCCGCGGTTTTGTCCGCGTAGTGGTTGTTCCTGTATGAATACAGGTATAAAATGTAGCCTAAGTTACTCCTCATAACATAGGCTATCTGCCAGTGATAGTCCCGTTAAAATCGCTTCAGCCATTTCAAAGATTAGCCAGGCCAAACAGACAGAAAATGTTTATTTTTATTTAAGTTCGAAATTGTACTTTCATATACATTTTTTTAGAAGCGCTTGTGGCGCCGCGGACTCTCTGTAAACGATCACTGCGTTAAGCAACTTTCACTATGGCTGGTCCTCGGATGGGTGACCACTTTGTGGCATTTACATTTGCGAGCGTTTCCGTGCTTCGGAAGGCACGTTAAGCCGTTGGTTCCGGTTACCAGTAAAATGGCAGTCGTTAGGCCCAGTTGAAGGTCTTATGGGCGGCTTGCAAATTTTCAACAGCAGGTCGCCACAACCTGCGCCTGTCCATTTTAATACGGCAATGGGTTCACCACCTGTTACGTGGGACAAAAGTGCATGCGGTGAATTGTGGGCGTATAGTATGCCACTGCATACCCCTTCGGGGATAAAGCCGTGATAATATGTATGTAGGTATGTCTATACATTTTTTCATATACGTTTAGTGAAATGCAATTAATTTGCGAGCAATCAACAGACGGACGGACAGCGGACCCTTAGTAATAGTGTCCCGTTTTACCCTTTGGGTATGAAACCCTAAATAAAGAGAAGAAAACAGTAGAAATAAAAGAAACGAAGAAGAGTTGGTATTTTTCATAAGTGGTTATAGTGTTCTTTAAAAGGGGTTCTATAAGGTTGGTTTTCGCTTGGTAGGCAGCGCAAGTACCGCACCTTTGGTATTGCAAACGTCCATAGACTACGGTGACAACTTTCCATCAGGTGGGCCGTATGCTTGTCTACCACCTCAGTGGTATAAACAATAATTAATTATAAAATAATAACAAAATAATTACATTGTAGACCATCATTTTGTTTCAGGAGGTGATACAAATTGAGCTACTATGCAAACAGCTGTACGAGTCCCAAGACCCTGCCATCAGGGAGCAAGCAGAAAAGGCGGTGGTTGCTTTCCAGGTAGCAAAATCCATTCAATAAACTTTAATGATTTAATTTTCATGAAAGGAGCCTTTGCTAGCAAGGGCATCAGTTTTCTCCTTGTATTTGAATACATTGTTCTTTTTGTCATTAACACTTAGTATTAATTGACATTGTAATTACGTCGCCTTAAGACGGAAAGAGGTGAATTAATTCGCCAGTTTCGAGTAGCTCTCGATGGTGTAGTTGGTAACGCGTTTTGTGCGTTATACGGGAAGACGCTGGTTAGAGTCTAGCCTTTCAAAAATTTTCCTTTTTAAATTTACATTGTTTGTGCTCATTTTTCAGGAATCCCCAGATACCCTCAGCAAGTGCCAGGCGTTACTGGAGCGAGCTGAATCCAGTTATGCACAACTCCTGGCGGCGACCACGCTTACCAAGCTTACTGGAAGGTAATTATAGTCGAACTACGTGTTCTATACATGCATATAGGTACTTGCACCATGTAGGTGGCGCAGTGGTAGTTTATGCGACTGCCGCTACTGAGGTCCAGGGTTGGAAAAAATATTTGTGTGATCCACAAACGTTTGTTTCGGAGTTTGGGTGTTTCTTATGTATAATATGTATGTATTTAGAAATATATAAGTATGTTTATCAGTTGTCTAGGTTCCATGCCACTAGCTTATATTAACTTACTTTAGGCTAAATGGCGTTGTGTGAAAAGTTTAAAATATTTTTATTTTATTTTATATAATATGTGCATTATAAAAACATTGATCTCTCTGCTGGCTCACGTGTTTTCCTCCTCTTACAATCCTGGGTCCTTTAAGAGAAGTCTGAAATGGCATATTTCTGGGCCGTCAACCTGAGGATCGCTATCAAAGTCCTGCGGTCTGGGATAGCGGCCCTCAATCATGGGTCGTCGTCTTTGCTTTCCATTAGGCGGCCGACGCCATTTGACGTGTTAATATAAAGAACGTAAGTAAAGAAGAAAAGTCGAAAATGTATAATTTCTGCCCCGCCCGTATTCTTCGAGAACGGAAAGATGAGGGTGGGACCAAGTGGAAGAATTCTTCAGTACACTCACCGTGGTAGATACGGTAAAATGCAGATAAACTGGGTTTTATAGACTGCCTCTCTGGCGCGGTGGGAGTGTTTCCGACTGCTACGCAAGAGGTTGTGGGTTCGATTCCCATCCAGGATTAAACTTTGTGTGATGACCACTATGGTTTATTCTGTGTCTGGGTGTTATTTTATCTATAATATGTATGTATTTAGAAATATATAAGTATGTTTATCAGTTATCTGGTTACCATGGTATAAGCTTTGCTTAGTTTGGAATCAGATGGCGTTGTGTGAATTGTCCCAACGATATTTATTTATTTATAGCCAATTCATTGCATAGGAACATAAAAAGTCCAATTATAACCCAAGTATCTCTTGGTTCATGTTTGGAGTTCAGCGGCTGCAAGCCGAAGTGCTACTAGTTATGCCTTAGATGTGGAAAATATTTAGGGATTTTTAGTATCTATATTATAAAGCCGAAGAGTTTGTTTGTTTGAAGAATACGCGCTAATCTAAGGAACAACTGGTCGGATTTGAAAAAATATTTTTGTGTTTTAGATGGCCCATTTATCGAGGAAGGCTATAGGCTATGTATCAGCACGCTAATACCCTGGAGAGCGGAGCAGTAGCCATAAATGTCGACGAATGGGGCATTTTTTTTACAATATTGGAGAATTTATAAGCGACGGGATTAAATAGGTGCGACGGGAGGGGAGGAGACGGGGAACAATATTCTTAAGTTCATATGACGTCATCGTTGGCATTACGACAGTAACGCCTTTGCCCATGTACTGAATTAAAGCACTATAATATTTGTTATCTGTTCACAGATCCACATTGACCCTGTCCATTCAACAGCGTTTAGACATACGGAACTATGTGCTAAACTACCTCGCTACACGACCGAAGCTGGCCTACTTTGTAGTACAGGTAAGATACACCCCGCTGCCTATAAAGCCTTCAACTTGACTTAACGATTACCATGTTACTGGAACGAATGAATAAGGAACGATTGACGAAGAATATATATTGTGCGAAAGTAGAGGGTAGAAGGAGTCAGGGTAGGCCGAGACTTACATATGAAGACCACGTGAGCAGATTGATCAAAAACGGAAAGTCAAAAGTACTCGGATACCCAGACGTGCATGTACGAAGCGATTATTGAATCTGCAGGAAGCGAAAAAAGTATGCATGGGTCGCGAAGCCTGGCGATCTATCCTCTGACTACCCCGTCAGGTTGAACATAGTTTGTAATCGTTAAAAGAACCTCTTCTTCTTTTAGTGTTTTCACAGTTTTTTCCAAACTCTACCTGGATTTAGATCCTGGGTTCCACTTATATTTCGAGCTGCTATCGTTAAGCTTTAATTAATGGCATTTCCGAGAGCTACTGCCGTCTGACCTTCCAACCCCATATGTATGGATGCCTGCGTCGTTGCTCAGCAGGTGCACCAGTAACTGGCGAGGTTGCTTGGACCCTGGGGATCTTAATGGGACCTCTTAAATCCGAAGAGGAGATCTCCTCTTCAGTATGACCATCCAAACTACAATAAGCCATAATTTGACTACCTCTGTGGCGCGGTCGGAGCGTACCCGACTGCTACGCATGAGGTCGTGGGTTTGATTCCCACCCAGGATAAAACTTTTTGTGATGCGCACGATGGTTTATTCCGTGTCTGGGTGTTATTTATCCATAATATTTATGTATTTAGAAATATATAAGTATGTTTATCAGTTATCTGGTTACCATAGTACAAGCTATGCTTAGTTTGGAATCAGATGGCGTTGTGTGAGTTGTCCCAACGATATTTATTACTTTGTTTGGGTAACTGGCCGTAAGAGTAGTGAAGATATATTGCCTCTTTCATTCTCAGAGTACACCGCATGGAGATTCCCAATCATAAAAAAAAACTAACTAACTAACTCTCTTCACGCTGTACTGACGGGGTAGTCAGAGAGAACAGATCGCCAGGCTTCGCGATCCATACATACTTCTTTCGCTTCTTCGAGATTCATCAATCGCTTCGTACATGCACGTCTGGGTATCCGAGTTTGACCTTCCGACTTTTGTCCTTTCCGTTTTTGAGCAATCTGCTCACGTGGTCTTCATATGTAAGTCTCGGCCTACCCTGACTCCTTCTCCTTTTTTCCAATCATATACCCTGTTAACTTTTCTAACTCCTTCAAATTATCTTCTGGTAAATTTCGTTGCGGGTTCCAAGACATTTTAACTTCTGGGACTTCACTGAGATCAAGCTCGGTGTAACTTTTCTGGTCTTGGTCATTGCTGTAGATCCTGGTTTACAGAAGCCACAGAAATGCGGGTGGGATTAGTCCTAATAAAAAAAATACCTTGTTAAGTCAATTTTTTTATACCACTGAGGTGGCAGACAAGCCTACGGCCTTGGGATGATCCCGGAGCTTTAGGATTATTTTAATGTAATTCATGTATCTTTATCCATTTTGGTTGATTATATCTATCTTCAAGCTGCATCCCTGACGCGGTAGTTAGAGAGGCTTTGCCATAGATATGTTAACTAAAGAGATATGGCGAACGCATCGATTACTATGCAAACCTGTGTCGCCAAGTTTATCGACCTTTCGCGACGTGTGGAAGCACTAGACATCGCAATAAAAACACTGTTTATCGCAAGCTTTGCATTCCATTGCGTGTTTGATTGGCAAAGGATATCTTGAAGCGCTCGTGGCCCCGCGGACTCAGTGTTCTGTAAACGATCACTGAGTTACGCAACTTTCACTTTGGCTGGTCCTCGGATGGGTGACCACTTTGTGGCATTAACATTTGGTACCGGTTGCCAGTGACATGGCTTGAAAATTTTCAACAGTAGGTAGCCACAACCTACGTCTGTCTATTTTAACACGGCAATGGGCTCACCACCTATTACATGGTACAGGAATACACATGGTGAAAAGTGGGCATACAATATGTATGCCTCTGCCACCCCTTCGGGGATAAGGCGTGATAGGATATCTTGAAAGCATTAAAAAAAAGTAAGTGATATTGTTTATAGTGTCATGCGATTGAGTGAATATTTTTCGAAATTAATAACGCTTGTTCTACAAAGGGAGACAGCGACAGATGCATATCTCTTTAGTTAAGATTACTGTGGGCTTTGCAATCTATACGAGCATTCTTAAGCTTCCCTTTTTTTAAAGTTTGATACATCAAAATTGCACCGCCCGCCTGGTGTATAATAGAGACGACGATCCGAGACTGAGGGCCGCTATCCCAGCCGGTAGGGCCCCGATAGCGACCCTCAGGTTCACGGCCCAGAAATAGGCCTTTTCACGCTTAAAGATTCTTTAATAGTTTTATACATGCACGTCTAATTATCAGAGTACTTTAAACCTTTCTGTGCTTGAGCAATCCGCTCACGTGATCTGACTCCATCCACCCTCTACTTTCGCACAATAAATATACATACATACATATTATCACGCCTGTTTCCCACCGGGGTAGGCAGAGACTATGGTTTTCAACTTGTTACGATCTTGACATACCACTTTCGCTTCTTCTACTTTCATGAGTATTTTCATACACGCTCGCCGGTTAAGGGTACTCTTGACTTGGCCTTTTTCTAAAAGGTCTTCGATTTGGTTGACATACGTACGCCGAGGTCGACCCTTACCAGTTTGCCCATTTACTCTCACCGCATAAATCTGCTTGGCAGTCTATTTTTCTTCACATGTCCGAACCATCTAAGCATCCCTTTTTCTATCTTAGTCACTACATCTTTTGTCATACCACAACGTTTCCTAATCGCGCTGTTCCTTTCTTTATCCATCAACTTCACTCCAGCTATACTTGTTTATTACTCATTCGTTGGACGTGTCCAAACCTATGGAGCACGTGCTTTTCCAACTTAATGCTGATACTTTCATTCAAACCTGCCCGTAGTTCGATTACCTTTCGGTAAACTTATGTAAGTCTTGGTCTACCCTCTACTCGCACAATATTATATTCTTTGTCAAACTTCGCTTTGTTCAAACTCGTGGCCTCGCGGTCTCAGTGTTCTGTAAACGATCACTGAGTTACGCAACTTTCACTATGGCTGGTCCTCGAATGGGTGACCACTTTGTGGCATTTACATTTGCGAGCGTTTCCGTGCTTCGGAAGGCACGTTAAGCCGTTGGTCCCGGTTGCCAGTAAAGTGGCAGTCGTTAAGCCTGGTTGAAGGCCTTATGGGCGGCTTGAAAATTTCAACAGCAGGTAGCCACAACCTGCGTCTGTCTATTTCAACACGGCAATGGGCTCACCACCTATTACGTGGGACAGGAATCCACACGGTGAAAAGTGGGCATATAATATACCTCTGCCACCCCTTCGGGGATAAGGCGTGATGATTGATTTTATGATTTATTTTATAAACTTTTTCAGGCTCTGATAGCGCTCTTCGCTCGCATCACAAAGCTGAACTGGTTCGACATGATCAAAGAACAGTTCGTGTTTCAAAACGTTATCAATGACGTCTCCAATTTCCTCAGGGTGAGTAAAATAAATCTATCCTTTTAACTTGCTTTATTATGTTGCAATCTATATGTATATAAAAGCAGACAAACTGACTTATTGATCAACGCACAGCTGAAACAGTTGGGTCTAAAATTATGCCAATTTAGAATATAGTTCGCCTACTAATAGCTTTCAATATGGAGAACACAAAAAGGTCAAAATATAACTGTCAAATACGGCCTAAATTGGAGCGTAGCTCATGTGCATTACATTAGGTTTTACATTAGTATTTCCGAGGTTATAACGACGAGCAGTTTTAATTCTTTTTTGAATTTCCGAGATTAGGCGCGCCTATTATGACGTCACAGCCTCGCACAGTCTGCGACAAGGCGTGGCGCGGCGTTCGGGTGCGAATGAGTAAGGTTTTGACGTATGCGGTCACCCACGTTATACGCACTTTGATCGAAAATATTTCAGCCATTTTTTGAAATATATAAAAGTAATAACACCGTTTTTCTCGTATTTTTTTGTTGATTTATTTGTCATTTAAAGTAAAAAACTTTTCAGACCCATTGTTTCTAATAATTTCTTAAGTTTGATGTAAATTTGTCACGCGGTAATATTACTACCATTTTGTGTTTAACACCAATATACCTAAAGGCTAATCAAATATATTTCTGCCTATTCCTCAGAGTCAAGAATTGTGCACAGTCGGGGTACAGTTACTGTCACATTTGGTGATGGAGATGAATCAGGTGTCAGATTCAGATGCGAATAGGTCACTTGTCAGACATAGGAAGATTGCTTCCTCGTTCAGGTATGACTCTTCATATTGTTTATGCTCTGAGTGACAAATCAAATTTTGAGAAATTTTGCGCGGTAATTTCTTGGTTGACGCTTGTTGTATATTATTTTCCAGAACTAGTGCAATAACCTTGTTTTATGTGTAATTATTAAACATAAAAGTTCTGGAAAGGAGCTACAGTGGAAGATAGTGATATATCGCAGTGAAAAGCTATTTTACATTATACCGCGCAAACTCCACTGAAAGCTTCCGTAACGCTACTACCACTTTAATGGGTTAGACTTTGAATTAAGACTATACTTGACTAAGACATAAAAGACAAAGACATTAAATAGGCAATAAGAAGACTAAGGAAGATATAAAATAAATAAGATTTGGCTAAAAGGTCTTAGTAATCAGACCATAACATAATACAAATTTTGTGAGAAACAATATAAAATTATGTGTACCCACCAAGGACTCTGAGATTCTGCTCGGGAAAATTGACAAGTGCAGACGCTTGCTGTATATTATTTTCTAAAACTAGTGCATTTATCTTGTTTTTTTTTTTTTTTTTTTTTTTTTTTTTTGTGTTTTTTTGAGTTGTGCGGGAGTGGTGGTTTCTTAGACATAAAAGGATTGTTACTATTTAATGTGTACAAAATGTATAAATAAATAAATAAATAAAAGTTGTGTTAACTTGCTATAGTGAAAGACAATGATATGCAGTCAAATGCTATTTTATATCTAGCCGCGTAAAAATCCACTGTAAACCTCAGTATAACAACTACCATTATACTGAGGTGTGACTGACCTTGACTTAAGACTAGACTTGACTAAGACGTAGATGACGTGGGCCGTATGCTTGTCTGCCACTTCAGTGGTATAAAAAAAATAACTAGAAGAAAAGTAAACTACCCACTTATTACAAAAAAAAACTGTAAACGTCAAACTACCAACTTCCTCAATAACAGTGTTGCCGTGTGCATTTTGGCCCGAACAGATACCGAATTCAAAATCTTTCGCTCCATGACGACTATAATTTCTACAAGTATTATATGCTATGTATACGTCTTCATCGTTCGTCGCCTTCTTTTCCGTGCTTCGGAAGGCACGTTAAACCGTTGGTCCCGGTTGCCAGTATCATGGCAGTCGTTAAGTCAAGTTGAAGGCCTAATGGGCGGCTTGAAAAATTTCAACAGCAGGTAGCCACAACCTGGGTCTGTCTATTTCAACACGGCAATGGGCTCACCACCTATTACGTGGGACAGGAATACATACAGAGAAATGTGGGCATAAAGTATGCCTCTGCCATCCCTTTGGGGATAAGACATAATAGAAAAATAGTTAAATAAATAATACGTCTTCAGGGATTGCCAACTATTCGAAATATTCCGCCTGTCGTGTTCCCTGCTGGAGAGCATGCAGGGTAAGGCAGCGTTGAGGGACGAGAGCCAACACGCGCTCCTGGCCGCGCTTCTTCGCCTGGCGCTCAACTGTCTGACCTTTGACTTCATTGGAACCACCGGGGACGAGTCCAGCGATGATCTTTGTACTGTGCAGGTAATATACCGTCTTTCTACTTTTAGGCTCTTGTTCGTAGTATTTTTTTTATTTATTTCAGAATACATAATAAATAAATTAATTAATATTGTGGGACATTTTTGTTACACAGCTTAATGTAACCCAAAATAAGCTTTTGGTATGGGATCTAGACAACTGTTATAGATACTTATATATTTCTAAATACATACATATTAAACATAGGAAACATCCAAAGTCAGAAAGAAAAAAAGTGTGGTTCACACAATTAATTTTTCCCGGCCGAACACGATAAACGTGCTTCGAACCCCGTTGCACCTATTTAATCCAGTTGTTTAATAATATTACAATAATGTATTAAATATTTCCCGATTTGTTGACATTTATGATAACGGTTTTGCTCACCGGGGTAGTAGAGCTCGACAAATGGGTTATCCAATGCGAAAAGAATTATTGAATTCCAACCAGTAGTTCCTGAGATTGAGCGCGTTTAATCCAACAAACTCTTCAGCATTATTATATACTAGTTCATGCCCAGCTCCGCCCGCATAATAATGCTATCCCTGCCCCCGTTCTCACAAGAACTTGTTCCCGGGCCAATAAGTAGCCTATGTCCTTTCTAGGCTAGGACGATTTAACCAATGGACGCACTATCTTACCGTTTGCGCCTATACCCCGCTTGCCATTTGCTAAGCATTTTTAGCTAAGTCGCTGTTCCGCGGACTCAGTCTATCGTACACGTTTGGAGGGTAATTTATAAAGAAAAAATGAGAAAATGTGCTGTGAAATGGTGTAAAAGTTATAGTGGTCGAACAATTAATGTTTCTTTTCACTAGTAAGTAAAATTTTATTTCATTCACATAACTATTTTTAACAAAAACAATTAATTATTGAAACATACCAACAACTTAATCGGCCTATATTCAATATACTTTCGTTCTCTATAAACATTATACAAAGAGTTACCATCTCAAATTAGCCGAATAATATTGTGTCAAATTCGTATTGCGTAGCTACATTTTCTATTTGTAGTTATTTTTTCATTGGTTGTTAGACAGTGACAACACTTCAAGCAAGTGTAAGAAAACAATATGTGTGTAGTTTCCTCCTCGCACGAAAGTTGGTTGAACGTGATTTCATACTTTATTGAGTACATTAGGCGTCCATTGGTTAAATCGTCCTAGTTTCTAGGGTGTATCTTTGTACCAAATTTCATTCAAATTTGTTTTTTTATACCACTGAGATGGCAAACAAGCATACCTATTGGAAAGCGGTCACCATAGCCTATGAACGTTTGCGGACACACACACAGACATAACCGTTCTGTAGTTTTGGCGAGAAAGCGCGACAGACAGACAGAGTTACTTTCATATTTATAACATTAGTAAGGATTATGGCTTGTCCTCGGATGAGTGACCACTTTGTGGCCTTTACATTTGCGAGCTATTTCGTGCTTTGGAAGGCATGTTAAGCCGTTGGTCCCGGTTGCCAGTAACATGGCAGTCGTTAAGTCAAGTTGAAGGCCTTATGGGCAGCTTGAAAAATTTCAACAGCAGGACGCCACAATCTGCGTCTGTCTATTTCAACACGGCAATGGGCTCACCACCATCACCTGGGACAGGAATACACATGGTGAAAAGTGGGCATACAATATGTATGCCTCTGCCACCCCTTCGGGGATAAGGCGTGATAGATAAATAATAGTAAGGATTATGCAGAAAAAATGTTAAGAAACAATTTCTTTTATAATTTCTAGATACCCACATCATGGCGTCCAACATTCCTGGAGTCCAACACCCTGGACTTGTTCTTCGAACTTTACCACGTGTTGGGAGGTGCATTGGCCAGCCTAGCACTCTCCTGTCTAGTACAACTGGCTTCTGTTAGAAGATCCTTATTCAATAGCACCGAACGAGCTAAGTTCTTGAACAAACTGTCCGCTGGGGTGCTCAGAATATTGGACAATACTCAGGTAAAGTTTATTTTTTTGCAACCAGTAATTTTTCTTTTCAAACTTTAAGCATATGTGTTGAGTGATTCGTTGTCATGTAGTGTGTCTCCCAGTAGAGGCATTTATTCCATAGGTTACAGCTCAGACAATCGTGAGATTTAGGCCCAATATGTCCTTTTTCTACGTCCTTTTGCACGGCAATGGGCTTACCACCTGTTACGTGGGACAAAAATGCATGCGGTGAAATGTGGGCGTTTAATATGCCTTTGCCTACCACTTCGGGGATAAAGGCGTGACAATATGTATGTATGTATATCCTTTTTCTTAAGGCGCTTGACATTGTTTGGTTCAATGAGTTAAACTGCAAGTGAATTTCGATGTTTACTCAGTCGAATCTGATATATTTTGGATGTTGTCAAGATTTCTTCTTTGACCGTATTCATCTTAAGGTTCTGATGAATTTCACTATTTGTAACAAGCCACGGCACTTGGGCTATTGATCTGACAAGTAAAGTAAAGTATATAGTTTATTTTTTACTAGCAGTTTCCTCCGCATAGTGTCCTTTCCCATGGGAATGCGAGAATAAAACAGTCTTAAGTTTATAACACCAACTATCTGCCAGTAAGATTTCCGTTATAATAGGTCCAGCCATTTCAGAGATTAGCTGGAACAAGCAGATAGACAGACAGGGAAAAATGTATTTTTTCAAGTGTATACTTAATATACTATTATGTGTATTTAGTAAAATGCTGTTAGTATTAGAAACAAACATTTCAATTTTATTTGTCTCTGGTGAAATTTTGTAATTGACTTTAATAACTTCCCGATGAGCTATACTCTTCAAATTTGGACCATAGCTCAGAAATGAATGACAAAGCATAATGAAAGTAAAAAAAATAGGAAGTATTTTATATCCATCACGCCTTATCCCCGAAGGGGTGGCAGAGGCATATTATATGCCTACTTTTCACCGTGTGGATTCCTGTCCCACGTAATAGGTGGTGAGCCCCTTGCCGTGTTGAAATAGACAGACGCAGGTTGTGGCTACCTGCTGTTGAAATTTTCAAGCCGCCCATAAGGCCTTCAACCAGGCTTAACGACTGCTATGCTAGTTACTGGCAACCGGGACCAACGGCTTAACGTGTTTTCCGAAGCACGGAAACGCTTGCAAATGTAAATACCACAAAGTATTTTGTAGTCCATTGTAAAAATATGGAAAGTTGAGAGGGAGATATATGTACGTGTTAGTTAGAAAGATGTTGGGGCAAGAGAGCTGCGAGCACACATTTTCTTTCTCTCTTTGTCTCATAGCCAGTAGAAGGAGCTATAGAAGTTTTACTTCAGTCGTGTGATCTAGGGTACACTCGCTGGTGAATGCGTTACGAAAAGTATGATCGAGCGAGACGAAAGTTGAGAGGGAGATATAAGTAAGTGTTAGTTAGGGCGGCAAGATATGCGATCAGATCGTTCACCCAACGGTGCCGGCGTCCCCAACAAGAAAATAATACTTAGACAGAGAGAGCACAGATTTAGAAGAGTAAGCAGATCAAACATATTCCTTTGTTAATAGTGTAATACTTCATCCTTTTCACTCTTTATATTTGTTGTATAACGCTATCTTCTTTTGTCATGTGTAGCGACTTGTAACTCACACATAGACAGCGAACAGCGCGTAGCCTAATATTCTACATAATTTCAACTATTGCCGCCATTTTTGAATCAGGAATTTGTTAGTGTTTTGTGCCGAAGGGAAAATATTATGTATATATATTTAAATAAAGGTTATAAAAGTTGAAGCGCTCGTGGCCCCGCGGTCTCCGTGTTCTGTAAACGATCACTGAGTTACGCAACTTTCACTATGGCTGGTCCTCGGATGGGTGACCACTTTGTGGCATTTACATTTGCGAGCGTTTCCGTGCTTCGGAAGGCACGTTAAGCCGTTGGTCCCGGTTGCCAGTAAAATGGCAGTCGTTAAGCCTGGTTGTAGGCCTTATGGGCGGCTTGAAAAAGTTCAACAGCAGGTAGCCACAACCTGCGTCTGTCTATTTCAACACGGCAATGGGCTCACCACCTATTACGTGAGACAGGAATCCCCACGGTGAAAAGTGGGCATATAATATGCCTCTGCCACCCCTTCAGGGATAAGGCGTGATGGATATTTATAAAAGTATAAAAAACATGGTGCCGGCGTCCCCAACAAGAAAATAATACTTAGACAGAGAGAGTACTTACTAGCTACAGTACTTGCCCCTCCAGTACTGTACTTTTCGTACAGTACTGGAGGGGCAAGACAGGTGCGAGCACACATTGTTTTTTTCTCTTTCTCTCATAGCCAGTAGAATGAGCTATTGAAGTTTTACTTCAGTCGTGTTATCCATAGTACACCCGATTTTTACACTTCTATACCCTAAAGCTTAGAAAAGTCTTATAAAACGGCTCAGTCTCTCCGTCCGTTTGTACGCATCTCTTTCTCAGGAACTATAAGAGATAGATTCAAACGGTTTAGGGCATTCGATTCAGGACAGCACGAATACGTGCATAGGCGATGTTGAAGTTTTTAACACTTGCGGGTTTGAAACTGGTTTCGGTTCAGACGTCGTCTGATTCTTTCGCCACAATAGTAAAGAATTGTCTATACTCTATATTAATATATAAAGCTGAAGAGTTTGTTTGTTTGTATGTTTGTTTGGTTGAAAAAAACTACTGGGCCGAATTGAAAAAAATATTTTTGTGTTGGATAGTCCATTTATAGAGGAAGGCCAGAGGCTATATAACATCACGCTACTACCCAGGAGAGCAGAGCAGTAATCATAAATGTCAACAAATCGGACAAATTTTCAAATTTTTTTGTAAAAGTAATAAGCTACGGGGTTAAATGAATGCGACTGGAATGGATAGTATGTCACGGGTGAAGCCGCGGGGGTAAGCTAGTTTTAAATATAATCTTGTTAATTCCAGGGCTTATCAGACCCAACGAACTATCACGAGTTCTGCCGTCTCCTCGCCCGGCTCAAGTCCAACTATCAGTTGGGCGAGCTGGTGATCGTGGAGAACTACCCTCGACTCATTGAGCTCATCGCCAAGTTCACTGTGCAGAGTCTACAGGTAAACTAACTAACTAACATTGACTACCACTGTGGCGCACTGGTAGCTCAGAATCTATACTAATATTATAAAGCTGAAGAGTTGAACGTGTTGAACGCGCTAATCTTAATAAACCGAAACTGCGAAGTGACACCCCCTGGTGGTAGTGTATGCGACTGCCACGCTTGGGGTTCAATTCCCGGGTCGGAACAAATATTTGTATGATCCACAAATGTTTGTTTCGGAGTTTAGGTGTTTTCTATGTATAATATGTATGTATTTAGAAATATATAAGTATGTTTATTAGTCGTCTAGATCCCATAACACAAACTTATATTAGCTTACTTTGGGCTAGACGGCGCTGTCTGAAACGTGTCCCACAATATAAAAAAAATCCTATCTTTATGCTGTATCCCTGACGGGGTAGTTAGAGAGGACAAATTGCCAGGCTTCGCGATCCATGCATACTTCTTTCGCTTCCTGCAGATTCATTAGCCGCTTCATACACGCACGTCTGGGTATCCGAGTACTTTTGAGTTTTCCGTTTTTGAGCAATCTGCTCACGTGGTCTTCATATGTAAGTATCGGCCTACCCTGACTCCTTCTAACCTCTACTTTCGTACAATATATATTCTTGGTCAATCGTTCCTCACTCAATCGTTTGACGTGTCCAAACCAATGTAGCACGCCCTTTTCCAGCTTAACGCCGATACAGTCTACAGGTCAGTATCTATATACGTGAAGTAAATGAAGGAAAACTTTGTACCCCTTTTTAGGGTTCCGTACTACAAAAGAAACAACAGAACTCTTTTAGGATTACTGAAAATCAGCGCTTTGGTCATACCCAGCATCGTGCTGAGCCGAGGCCTTTTATGCTTCTTTATATATTTAACGGTTTTTTTTTGTATTTATGTAGAGTGCCTAATGAATTTGTTTTTTTCTTTCTTTCTACTTTGGTATCCGTCCATCTGTCTGTCAAGACACTTTTATCTCAGGAACGCGTGAAGGTATTCAGTTATAATTAAAGCTGTATCTGTATACTCAAGTCTACGGTCCCTTGAAGCTGTGAAAATATCAAACTTCCCCTGTCCGTCCATCCGTCTGTCAATAATTTAACATTAAAGATTACTGCTCCGCTCCCGTAGATAGTACCGTTATTGGAGCGATGCGAACGAAGTGAGCGTAGCTCCATTCATCCCCGATTTGGATTTTCGCTTTGTCTTCGAACTCCTCCCAAACCATTTGATCAAATTTGACCCATAATACGACATCTAGCTGTAGATGGTATAGAAAAAATAAATCGAAAATCAGACGTACCATAGAGGAATAATCACCGAAATGAAAGAAACTAGACAACCACAAAACAACTCGAAAATGTACTTCATCCATATGGTCCAAACGCTTTGCTCCATTTAGACTTACCGGGGACGGCAAGTCCACCTAGTGATATATTAGCTCATAGCCGTCCTCAATAAATGGGCTTTCTGAGTTTTACGCGTTCAAACAAACATTCAAAGATTGACTGTACACAGAAGAGTGCTTGTCCCTACGCTTATGTATGGCAGTGAAAGCTGGGTATGGCTGAAGAAGCAAAGAAGTAGAATAAATGCAGTGGAAATAAGAAGTCTACGAGGTTTAACTGGAGTGAATGGATGGATAAAGAAAGAAACAGAGTGATAAGGGAACAGTGCGGTATGACAGAAGATGTAGTGACTAAGATAGAAAAGGTATGCTTAGATGGTTCGGACACGTGTAGAGGATGGATGAAAATAGACTGACGAAGCAGATTCACGTAGCGAGAATGAATGGGCAAACTGGTAGGGGTCGACCTCGCCGTACTTATGTCAATCACATCGATGACCTTTTTTTGGAAAAAGGCCAGGTCAAGAGTACCCTTAACTTACGAAAACACTTATGAAAGTAGGAGAAGCGAAAGTTGTATGCCAGGATCGTAGCAAGTGGAAATCCATAGTTTCTGCCTAGCCCAATGGTAAACAGGCGTGATGATATGTATGTATATATATAAATATCGTTGGGACAACTCACACAACGCCATCTGATTCCAAACTAAGCAGAGCTTGTACTATGGTAACCAGATAACTGATAAACATACTTATATATTTCTAAATACATATAGATAAATAACACCCAGACACAGAATAAACCATCGTGCTCATCTCACAAAGTTTTATCCTGGATGGGAATCGAACCCACGTACCACCCTCTTACGTAGTAGTCGGATACACTCCCACCGCGCCACAGAGGCAGTCATGTTATGGACTTTTGGCGGAAAGAGTGTGCGGACGCTTGCTGTATATTATTTTCTAAAACTAGTGCATTTATCTTGTTTTATGTGCGGAGTGGTGGTTTCTTGGACATAAAAGTTGTGTTAACGTGCTATAGTGAAAGACAATGATACATATGCAGGAAAATGCTATTTTCTCCTTTGCTGCGAAAAGTCCACTGAAAAACTCAGTATAAGAACCACCGTTATACTGAGGGCAAGGACCCTGGACCTAGGACTGAGGACACGACATCGACAAAGGCTTAACAGTTCTAATTAGAAGATAAGATTGTAGAAATATTATTTAAAAATAAAATTTAGCTAAAAGGTCTTTGTTACCAGGCCATAAAATAATTAATAAAATAAAAAGTCATGTTATGTATGTAAACAAACTCTTCAACTGTATTTTTATTTTCAGATGTGGCAATTCGCACCGAATTCGGTGCACTATCTCCTCTCGTTGTGGCAACGAATGGTGGTATCGGCCCCTTACGTGAAGGCCAGTGAACCACATCTATTAGAATCTTATGCACCAGGCGTCACAGCAGCCTATATTGGGTCTAGACTTGACTCCGTGCAAATCGTTATCGCGTGAGTATCACAAATTTACTTATCATTCAAGCCTTTATTCCCGAAAGAGTGTCAGAGGCATATTATACAGGGTAACAGGAAATTAGTAGCGGATCCGCTAATATGGGACAATTTCAGCCGATTTTATTAGGAGACCTACCGTCCTATAGTTAATCCTTTCCAAGATATTCATGCATTATGTCATCAGGCAGTCGACGATTTGGGAACATTTCGGTATATTCACAACGAGCTTTTTCAGCGTTCCCTCTGGCAGCTCCGTAATAAAAAGGAATATGGGCGTATTCTTCGTTACTAACCAGTGTTCTTCTTTCTGTATCAGCCATTGTAAGTCAGATTATAACCAGACAATCAATAGCACGGCAGATAAACAGTAAAAAAAAAATTTTTTTTGACAGTTTTTTGGCGTCGTCTAGCCCAAAGTAAGCTAATATAAGCTTGTGTTATGGGATCTAGACACTTGTATGTATGGAGGTCAGTGGATCTAGACGACTGATAAACATACTTATATATTTCTAAATACATATTATACAAAGGAAACACCCAAACTCCGAAACAAACATTTGTGGATCACACAAATATTTTTTCTGACCCGGGATTCGAACCCTGGACCTCAATCGCGGCAGTCGCATACACTACCACTGCGCCAGCGAGGCTGTGAAAGCTGGGTAATCGTAAGGAATCACAGAAAACAAAAGAGCCCAAAAACAAAGGTGCCCTTTGTTTTTGGACTCTACTGTCTATGAATATTTCATCAGCATTTGATCCCAGACTGGTGAAACTATTCCACATCTTCCTCTCGCCCTTTTCATTTTTTTTTTCACATTTTTATGTATTGTCATCCATTTATGAGCAATGGTTCAAATTTCAAGTAATCCTAATTGATAAAAATTTCAAGTTTTCTCCACTCTCCTGGGTAATAGCGTGATGATATATAGCCTATAGCCTTCCTCGATACATGGGCTATCCAACACAAAAATTAAATTCAATTCGTACCAGTAGTTTCAGACATATGCCCATTCAACCAAACAAAAGTTGCAGTTTCATTAATCGCTTCATACACTCACGTCTGGGTATACGAGTACTTTTGACGTTTCCTTTTTTGAACAATCTGCTCACGTGGTCTTCATATGTAAGTCTCGGCCTACCCTGACTCCTTCTAATTCAAGCATACAAACAAACAAACAAAATCTTCAGCTATTAGTAAAGATTATTCAATAAATCCATCAGGGAGAGCCTCGAAGACCCATTGGAGGACGTTGGAACAGTTCAGCAGCAGCTGGAACAACTATCTGTGATCGGCCGCTGTGAATACGGCGAGACTTGTGCTCTCCTAGTGGGACACTTCGACCGAGCAGCCGCTGCATACAGCGTGGAGACGCAGCATCAGCAGATATTGGTGTTGCAGGGTAAGTGGGGTGGATAGGGGCTATGAAGCATCTTAATCTAAATGTATAAAAATGAATCCCTGTTTCCCTTGGTCACGCCACCAGGCGTGAACGGATAGACCGATTTGAAAAAAAAATTGTATTGGTTTGCCCGTTTATTGAGGGAGGTTCTAAACTATATATCAGTACGTAATAAGCGACGGGATTAAATGGGTGCCACGGGGTCGGAAGTATGTCACGGACGAAGTCGGGCAGGTCAGCTAGTATTTTTCTAACGAAATAGTATGAAGATTGACAGTTGCTTTGTTACAAACATTTGGCGCCCTCTACAATGAACTATTAAACAGTTTTCTTCCCCATTACAAATAATCCTTCATTATTTTCCATTTTTCAGTCATATGTGTAGTTGTAATCAGTAAAACTGTTGTTCGAAATGGTTTTTAATTAATAGATAATTTTAAAAACGTGAGCGAGTGAGTGTGTGAGCGAGAACGAGAGAGTTTCTTTTTCGTAGCGAAAGAATCAGACGATTTCTAAATCGAAACCAGTTTCAAACCGCAAGTGACACAAACTTCTAAAACACCTATGCACGTAGTGTCCTAAACGAATGCCGCAAACCTTTTATCTATCTCTTATGGCTCCTGACGTTCGGAGCTACGGACGGAGCTGTTTTATAAAGCTGCGTACAGACAGTTCGTCTCGCCCACAGTGAGCATTCGCGTCATACGATCGTTGCGAACGCCGCCTCAGTACAAGCCGTGAGCTCCGTGTGGACGGACAGGTGTTGTTTGCGTTTCATCCTACTAGGACCAGCCATAGCGAATGTTGCTTAACACAGTGATCTTTAACAGAACACTGAGTTAGCGGGGCCACTAGCGCTTGGGCTACCACCGTGGGACAAAAATGCACACGGTTAAATGTAATGTATATAGTGTAATATAATATGCCTCTGCTACCCCTTCAGGGTAAAATGCGTGACTGAATAAATATTTCGGTTCTGCATATCTTGTTTCCGTTTTTTTAATATTGAATGTATCACTATTGTGACGTAGGATGGGTAGGCTGGGGGTGAAGTTAGGGCGACTTTTTTTTAATAATTATTTAATGGCCTGGTTTCTAAGACCTTTTAGCCAAATCTTATTTTTTATATTATATTTCTTCAATCTTATCTTCTAATTAGTCCTGTCCAGTCGATGTCGTGTCCTCATGGTCCGTCCTGGTCCTTGCCCTCAGTATAATGGTGATTCTTATACTAAGGTTGTCAGTGGACGTTTCGCGGCAAGAGAGAAAATAGCATTTCCCTGCATATATATCATTGTCTTTCACTATAGCACGTTAACACAACTTTTATGTCTAAGAAACCACCACTCCCGCACATAAAACAATATAAATGCACTAGTTTTAGAAAATAATTTATAGCAAGCGTCCGCACTTGTCACTCTTCCCGCCAAATGTCCCCCTAGGGCGACTTTTGCACAGAGATGTAAGAAAGATGCATTTGCAAGTACATGAGCATATATTCGGCTAATTAAGCGTAGTACAAAGCAATAAGAAAAGATTTAGAATGAACGTTTTAGATAAGCTAGGGTGATAGAACAAGAGGGGTGGGTTCGGTAGACGAGATCTTTGAGACGTGTCCCGAGATAAAGTGGGAGACTGTTCGGAATACGGACCTAAAAGAGAATGTTTATAATTTTGTTTGTTCCAGGTCAACTAACATGGTTGGTGTACATAATCGGAGCGGCGATAGGCGGGCGTGCTTCAGTCAACATGTGCGACGAGAACGACGCCATGGATGGAGAGCTTGTATGCAGAGTACTGCAGCTTATGAATCTTACAGACTCTAGATTAACTAACGTGAGTTCTTTACCTTTAGGAAGCGCTCGTGGCCCCGCGGACTCAGTGTTCTGACTTTGCGCGGGAACAGTGACAAGTGCAGACGCTTGCTGTATATTATTTTCTAAACCTAGTACATTTATCTTGTTTTATGTGCGGGAGTGGTGGTTTCTTGGACATCGTGCTGTAGTGAAAGATAATGACATATATGCAGTGAGATGCTATTTTCTCTCTGGCCGCGTAAAGCCCACTGAAAATCTCAGAATAAGAACCACCATTATACTGAGGGCAAGGACCAGGACCTAGGACTGAGGACTCGACATCAACAAAGACTAGACAGGACTAAATTAGATGATAAGATTGAAGAAATGTGATATAAAAAATAAGATTTGGCTAAAAGGTCTTCATAACCAAAAAAAAAAAACTCAGTGTTCTGTTAACCGATCACTGAGTTACGCAACTTTCACTATGGCTGGTCCTCGGATGGGTAACCATTTTGTGGCATTTTCATTTGCGAGCGTTTCCGAAGGCACGTTAAGCCGTTGGTCCCGGTTGCCAGTAACATGGCAGTCGTTAACTTGATGCGTGACTACATCTATTTATGTGTACTTATAGGGAGGCTGTGATAAACTAGAGCTTGCCATGATGTCGTTCTTCGAGCAATTTCGTAAGATCTACGTTGGAGACCAAGTGCAGAAGAACAGCAAGGTGTACAGAAGATTGAACGAGGTGCTCGGCTTGGCAGATGAAAGTCAACTGCTCAGTGTACTTATAAGGAAAATGTAAGTCCTTCACACTTTTATTAGCATTTCTGTAGTGTATTTCACTTAAGCCGTTGGTCCCGGTTGCCGGTAAATTGATAGTCGTTGATTCTAGTTAAAATCCTTATTAATATTAATATCGGCTTAAAAACGTGAGCGTATAGTTTAGTTTAGTTTAGGATAATGACGCAACTGATAGTAAGATAAGTATGGAAGTAAGGCAATCAGTAGCAGTTCTTACTAACTGGGATACATTTGAACCATATAGTTGAGTATATTATATATACAACCGCGGCTTCGCCCGTAACATATTGTGAACCCCTCGCATCCATCGCTTTTACTTTTACAGAAATGTATGAAAATTTGTCCGATTTCTTGACATTTATGATTACTGCTCCGCTCTCCTGTGTAGTAACGTGATAATTTATAGTCTATAGTCTATATATGGAAAAATGGACTATCTAACTCGAAAAGATTTTTTAATCCGACCGAGTAGTTCCTGAGATTAGCGCAGTTCAACCAAACAGTACAAACAAACTCTTCAACTTTATAATATTAGTATAGTATAAAGAGGAAAGATTTGTAAGCTTTTTTGTAATGAATAGGCTCAAAAATTACTGGGCCGATTGTAAAATTTTTGTCGCTATTAGAAAGCTACATTCTTCGTGAGTATCATAGGCGATATTGAATTTTCAAAAAGTTTCGGGTTCCGTACGTAATCTTGATCAGGAAAATCACCACGCGGGCAAGATTCAAGGAACCCACGTCCCTAAGCGACCTCACCTGTGCGGCGGTGCACCTGCTGACTAACCGTCAAAGCAACGATTTCGGCGGCCTTGTGGGGTTGAGAGGACCGACTACAGTCATTCCTAAAAAAGGAGAAATTTAAAATCCCATAAATATATGATAGCTGTTTGGAGCAACCAAATTGTAGTGGTCCCCAGAATCCAGTTAGAGATTGAACTGCCTTGGAAAGAAATAGTGGTTACTTGGTGGTAAGTAATAGTTTATGCGATTTCTGAGGTCCTTAGTTTAAATCCTGGGTCGAAACTACAGACGTACAAGAGTAAGTAGACCATACATATTCCTTTGCTTATAGAGCAATACTTCATCCTTTTCACTCTTGCCATTTGTTGTATAAAGCTATCTTTGTTATTCCTGTGTAGCTACATCTAACTCACACTTTGACAGCGAACAGCGCGTAGCCAATTTTTTACTACCAAGCTACAAACTTAACAAAGATTTATATGTCGAAGTGAAAATATCACATAAAATTATTGTAAAATGTTTAAAAAGTAGACAAAAAATATACAAAAAGATGTTGTGAACAGAGTGATGAAGTTTAATATGATACTGTGATGAACTAAGCTACGCTACCTGCCTATGTGTGTGTAATAGGCTACACTATTTTTCGCTAACGTCGGGTCTGCTTACTGTCTTATATGTCTGTGATCGAAACAAATAATTGTGTAATCCGCAATTTCAGTCCACCACAGTCGACTACATAAGATTGGCGATTCTTTCCAGGGTAACTGTATACGCTTTTACAACAAGCTTCCCTGTGACCTGAGAAATTTACCTTTAAATAAATTTAAAAAGTTTATTAGAAACAAGCTTTGTGAAAAAGGTTTTTGCTCCGTTACAGACTATTTGCAGGACAGGGACGCCTGGAAATGATCTGCTGGCAAAGTGAAATAATATTAAATTGTAAATAGGCCATCAAAAAAAATGCCTTCCTAAGTTTCTTGCCGGTTCTTCTCAGGTGGGCCGCGTTCCGAACCGGTGGTCGCTTTAAATATTTTAAATAGTGTATGACATTTTGTAAGCGCCGTTAAAATCGTCTATGCAAAATAAAGATTTTTTTATTGTTTGTTTCATAGCTCTCTATTATAAAATATATGTACTTAGAAATATATAAGTATGTTTATCAGTTATCTAGATCCCATAACAAAAGCTTCAATAAGCTAATTTGTACTCCACTGCGTTGTGTGGCAATATCTCGAAAAATCAAAACTCTAAGATAAAAAAAATATCCTCATAATTATTTTTTTCCAGAATTACAAACCTGAAATACTGGGGCCGGTCAGAACCGATAATCTCCAAGACCTTAGGTCTACTCAGTGATCTCAGCGGTGGATACTCGTGTGTCCGGAAACTGGTTAAGTTGGACGAGGTGCAGTTTATGTTGACACATCATACGGTGAGTAAAATAAAATAACAATCATAATAGTTGAGGGCTACGTTGAAGGTAGAAGGAGTCACACACAGACACATACACACAAGGGTCTCACTCTAGGACGATTAACCAATGGACGCGTAATGTACTCAATAAAGTATGAAATCACCTTCAACCAACTTTCGTGCGAGGGGGAAACTACACACATATTGTTTTCTTACTCTTGCATGAAGTGTTGTCACTGTCTAACAACCAATAAAAATGTAGGTATGCAATACGAATTTGACACAATATTATTCGGCTAATTTGAGATGGTAACTCTTTGTATAATGTTTATAGAGACTGCGACACAGCGACTTAGCTAAAAATGCTTAGCAAATGGCAAGCGGGGTATAGGCGCAAACAGTAAGATAGCGCGTCCATTGGTTAAATCGGCCTAGGTCTCACTACAGGGTATGCCGACGACCGTGCGAAGTCGAGGAAAAAATGTAGGAAAGCGAACCCTGGGCGTCGCGACGCACTACTGGGACAGACGCTCGGATGATGATGAGGGTAGAAGGAGTCAGGATAGATCGATACTTGCATACGAAGACCATGTTGAGCAGATTGCCCAGAAACGGAAAGGTCTAAAGTACTCAGATTTGTATGTATGAAGCGATTAATGAATCTACAGGAAGCGAAAGAAGAATGCAAGGATCACGAAGACCGGCTATCGGTCATGTCTGACTACCCCGTCAGGGATACAGCGTGATTTATTGTGGCCTGGCTACAAAAATCTTTTAGCCACATCATATTTATTTCATAATTCTTCTTAGTCTTTTTATTACTTAAAATATTCGGTTTCAACGTCTTAGTTAAGTATAGTCTGGAGTCAAAGTCAGTCTTGCCACTGTAAAGTGATGGAAGCATTACTGTAATTTCAAGTGGAATATGGCGATATATCCCTATCTTTCACTATATCATGTTAACACAACCTTTATATCTAACAATCTTCGATTCTTACACATAAAACAAGATTAATGCAATAGTTTTAGAAAATAATATGCAGCAAGCGTCCGTTATCCACCGAATTCCCGCGCAAACGATACAGCGTGAAGATGGTTAAAGGTTACCAAAGTTATTAATAGTACATTATTGCTACGGCCGGGAAATAGGCAATGGAGAACACAGCTACAATTGGAGCATAGCTCATGTACATTAGATTTCACTTCAATACATGTAGTATTTCCGAAGTTATAACGACGAGAAATTATAGCATTTTTTTGAATTTCCGAGATTAGGCGCGCTCTTTATGACATCACAACGTAGCACAGACAGCGACAAGGCGCGGCGCGGCCTACGGGTGCGAGCGAGGGCGCGACTGTTGAATGAGCAGCGTTGTGACGTATGCGGTCACCCGCGTTAAACGCACTTTGATCCTAAATATTTCAGTGATTTTTTGAAATATAAAAAGAGTGTAGAGTATATTTATTTGGCATTTAAAGTAAAAAACGTTTGTCAGACCTATTGCTGGTCGAGTATTTTAATTTATATTAAAAGTTACGTTATATGGCTATATTGGGCAATTACCTACAAGAAGTAAATATTTTTGATTTCCCTTCAGTGTAAAAAAGTCGCGCTGAATTTTAGGGTTCGATTTTCGGATCAGAACAAAATTTTTGTGTGATCCATAAAAGTTTGTTTCGCAGTTTGGGTGTTTCCTATGTATAATATATGTATGTATTTAGAAATTTATTAAGTTTCTATATCAGTTGTCTAGGTCCCATAGCACAAGCTTATAGCTTAGTTTGGGCTAGATTGTGGTGTGTGAAACAAGATAAATGCACTTATTTTAGAAAATAATATACTTACAGTAAGCATCCGCTGAAGAAGAATGATAAAAGAAATCCAACCAAAGAGTATCTAATAACCCCAGCGCGCCGTTTCATACAACATTGCTGGAGCGTTGTAATGTTCCAAATTCAAAAAACGCTCCAGCAATTAATTTCATTTTATTAGTCCGTAAACGAAATACTTCGCGTATTATTTTTTTGAAATAATGACGGTATTTCCATGCATGTTTGTGAAAAAAAAATATGGTGGGACATTTTTTTTTCTTTTTTTACACAATGCCGTCTAGCCCAAAGTAAGCTAATATAAGCTTCTGTTATGGGATCTATACGACGGATAAACATACTTATATATTTCTAAATATATACATAGAAGCGCTCGTGGCCCCGCGGTCTCAGTGTTCTGTAAACGATCACTGAGTTACGCAACTTTCACTATGGCTGGTCCTCGGATGGGTGACCATTTTGTGGCATTTACATTTGCGAGCGTTTCCGTGCTTCGGAAGGCACGGTAAGCCGTTGGTCCCGGTTGCCAGTAACATGGCAGTCGTTAAGCCTGGTTGAAGGCCTTATGGGGCGGCTTGAAAATTTCAACAGCAGGTAGCCACAACCTGCGTCTGTCTATTTCAACACGGCAATGGGCTCACCACCTATTACGTGGGACAGGAATCCACACGGTGAAAAGTGGGCATATAGTATGCCTCTGCCACCCCTTCGGGGATAAGGCGTGATGGATATTTATTTATTTATTTTAGATATTATACATAGGAAACACCCAAACTCATTTGTGGATCACACAAATATTTTTTCCGACCCGGGAATCGAACCCTGGACCTCAGTCGCATACACTACCACTGCAAGATCCAAGAAGTGCTGGCTTGACGTCGTTAGTTTCACTACAGGGGATGCCGATGACCGTGCGAAGTGGAGGAGAAGAAGTAGGAAAGCGGATCCGGTGACGCTCGGATGATGATGATGAGCTGAGACTCAATTTATGTATCTCTTCCAGGCGGAGCACTTCCCGTTTTTGGGTATATCTGGCGTGAGTGTAGCTGAGATGAGGTGCCGTAGTATGCTTTACACCGCGCTCGGACGTCTTCTGATGGTGGAGCTCGGAGAAGACGAGGACCGGTTCCAACAGTTCATGATGCCGCTAACTGGTGAGTGTATAGGTTTTTAGTTCCTATTAATATTTTTTTAAAGGGTTCGTGTCACCGCTAACAAGATAAATGCTCTAGTTTCAGAAAATAATATATAGCAAGCGTCTGGACTTGTCAATTTTCCCGCGTGTCCACTTTCAAAAGATATATTCCTTAAAACTCACTAGAGTTTAAAGCTGCTGCAAGATTTCGGGTCTCCGCTGTAACACTTGTATGAACATGTTGCTGGAGATTTGGCGGGAAGAGTGACAAGTGCGGACGCTTGCTTTATATTATTTTCTAAAACTAGTGCATTTATCTTGTTTTATGTGCGGGAGTGGTGATTTCTTGGACATTAAAGTTGTGTTAACGTGCTATAGTGAAAGACAATGATATATATGCAGTGAAATGCTATTTTCTCTCTTGCCGCGAAACGTCCACTGACAACCTTAGTATAAGAATCACCATTATACTGAGGGCAAGGACCAGGACGGACAATGAGGACACGACATCGACTGGACAGGACTAATTAGAAGTTAAGATTGAAGAAATATGATATAAAAAATAAGATTTGGTTAAAAGGTCTTAGAAACCAGGCCATTTAATAAATATTAAAAAAAAAAAAAGAACATGTTGCTTGTCTTCGGCGGCCTTTGACGCGGATTCGGCACTTTATTACTACCTACACGTAGAAGATAAAAAAAAACATTAAACGTTTTAATTTCTGCACTCGTGGCCCCGCTACTCAGTGTTCTGCTAATGATCACTGCGTTTAGCAACTTTCGCTATACCTGGTCCTTGAATGGGTGACCACTTTGTGGCATTTACATTTGCGTGCGTTTCCATGCTTTGGAAGGCACGGTAAGCCGTTGATACTGGTTGCCAGTAAACAGGTTGGCAGTCGTTAAGCCTGGTTGAAGGCCTAATAAGGCGACTTGAAAAATTTCAACAGCAGTTCGCCACAGCCTGCACCTGTACATTTCAACACGACAATGGGCTCACTTCGGGGATAGAGGCGTGAAAATATGTATGTATGTTAAATTTAGCTCACTGAAATGACACCGCCCGCCTGATGAAAAGCCATGGCGACATTTAGCGAATTGAGGGCCTCTGTCACGGTCTACAAAATTATTTGACCATGTCCCTCAAGTTGACGTCCCCTCTTCATGCTGGACTTGAAGATCCCGGGGTTGTATTCTATAGAAACTACATGCTTAGCAACAAGAGAGAGATTTGTTGCAGAGCAACCCAAGTTTCTCTGGAGAAATGACCTCTTGAATCACTTGGTTCTGGCGTAGATTCTCCATCGTATGAGAAGTGGCATCTCTGCCCGGCAGAGATGTTATTCGGTAAAAATACCACACACTCACACACACACGTTATCTTTATGTATATAATTCTACTGTACGTGTGTAGGTCTACTGAACTCCTCCTAAACGGCTAGACCGATATGAATATTTTTTTGTATGCGTTTGCTTGGCGCCCTGGATGATTTAAATTCACAAATCAAAGAAAAAATAAAATGCGCCTCTCGGGTCAGATAGTAATTCCATAAATTCCTTTTATGTGATAAAATTAACAAAACATGTATTTAGTGCCGACTAACTTAGTGATTGAACTGTCTATGTACATTTCAAACTTTTTGTTGAATTTTATCACATAAAATGAATTTTAGTGACATCAGATACAAATTAAGTGCTATTTATGATATCACCAACTTTAGTTCGACTTAATAACAGAATAGCATTTGGCAATCTCTTAATAAAAATTAGAAAATTTTAGAGAAATTTAGTTTAGTGATCACAACAACAGAATTAGCACCATTGTTAACATTTTAATTGTTTATGGTGAGAAATAAAAATACATCTTATTATTAGATTAGGTTGGGTAAATTTAATATTTTTTTTATAATTTTAGGTCAAATTCAAATGATTCATAACTATGGCCGTGCCGTTTTGTAAATAATAGGTATATTTATTTATTTATCTTACATTATCTTTTGTTACAGCGGCTTTCGAAAGCATAATAGGTCTTCTCAGCGGGCCAGATTCCGCCGTTGTTGGCTCGGAGAACGCCAAAAGGACTCTCATGGGACTGGCGAGAGACCTTCGGGGGTTGGCTTTTGCCTTCAACACGAAGACTATGTACATGATGCTGTTTGATTGGATGTGAGTATATATACTACTCGTTGAAGTTTTCCCGCACCTGTTACCCACAGAAACTCGTGACAAACGTACTGTTTAATTTTTAAAGAAATGCCACAACCGTTCTCCCATTTCAGTGCTAATCGTATCGTAAGATGTTTAACGGAGAGATGTTTTACAGATCACTTCGCTAGCGGGGCTGCGAGCAATCTTAATATCATCTTTAATATTTGACTGCCTCGGTGGAGCAGCATACACTGCTCACTACCGCACTGAGGTCCCGGGTTCGATTCCTAGGTCGAAACAAATGTTTGTGTGATCCACAAATGTTGGTTTTGGAGCTTTGGTATTTCTTATGTATAATTTTGCCCGCGTGGTGAAGTTTTCCTATTCGAGATTTCGAGAAGAAACCCTTATTTAAAAAAAAAACTGATATAGCCTATGTTACCCACGAAGAATGTAGCTTTCCTATGGTGAAAGAATTTTTAATATCGGTCTTGTACTTTTTGAGGCAATTCGTTACAAACATACTTACATACAAATCTTTCCTCTTTATAATATTAGAATAGATATGTATTTAGAAATATATAAGTATGTATACAGTTGTCAAGATCCCATAGTACAAGATTATAACTTAGTTTGGGCTAGATGGGGCTGTGTAAAAATGTGTCCCATAATATTAATTTTGATTTATTTATTTTCCAAAGCTTAAAACTATCATTACAGAATTTTTTTTTGTTCCCTCATACGACAGTGCAGCAAATCTTAATAATATTATAAATGTGAAAGTTTGTTACTCTTTCACGTAGAAACTACTGAACGAATTTTAATGAAACTTTACAACAATGTAGCTTATACATCAGAATAACACATACGCTACTTTTTATCCCGGTAACAAGTTCCTGTGGGAAACGACAACGGGAAATAAGCGGGTGAAACTGCCTCTGTGGCGCGGTGGGAGTGTATCCGACTGCTACGCAAAAGGTCGTGGGTTCGATTCCCACTCAGGATAAAACTTTGTGTGATGAGCACGATGGTTTATTCTGTGTCTGGGTGTTATTTATCTATAATATGTATATATTTAGAAATATATAAGTATGTTTATCAGTTATCTGAAGGTCAATTCTCCTAATTCATAAGCATCACAGAGTAAACTTTTATTGAATCTAAACTGAATTATTATGTGAGTGAAAATCGGTATTCTCCTAACCAAAATTACCATAGCATGTTGGTTAGGTTTTAGTTAAATGATAGGTATGATTTCAGTTCAGACTCGTGTCAATCTCGCGAGAAAAACATCATGTTAAAGTATAAAACACACAGTGCACCCATCACCCCTTACATGAAGTATACTTTTTTTTGAAGTGAAAACTTCTTTTAGCGCGGTACGCATATTTTTAGAGATAAAATCTCTGGACTCGCGACTATAATCATCATCATCATGTAACGTTGATCCCGGTCATCTACAGGTCTTATTAAATAATATTGTGTAATGAATTAAGACTCTTTCAGAGTAGAATTTTTTTATTCATCATCATCATCATTAACGTCGATCCCGGTCAATTTTCAGGTCTAATTAAATAATATTGTGTAATCAATTAGGACTCTTTCAGAGTAGATTTTTTTATTCATCATCATTATTAACATCGATCCCGGTCAATTTTTGAAGTGAAAACTTCTTTTAGCGCGGTACCTATGCATATTTTTAGATGAGATAAAACCTCTGGACTCGCGACTATAATCATCATCATCATCTAACGTTGATCCCGGTCATCTACAGGTCTTATTAAATAATATTGTGTAATCAATTAGGACTCTTTCAATGTAGATTTTTTTTTTCATCATCATCATTAACGTCGATCCCGGTCACTATTTAAAGTGAAAGCCACGTTTAGCGCGGTACGCAATTTTTTTTTTTAAATTAAAATCTCTGGACTCGCTACACCGTTACGATACGCAGCTATAGTGTGTGCATTATGCATGTACATATAGCACACCGCAAATTCATTCACACAAATTCCATGAAGTATACTTCATCTAAGCATCACCCAGAGACAATTAATAAAGAATTTCATTACCACCATCGTAAATATCCGCTCATATTTAACACGAATCGCGTTTTAACCGAACAAAAACAGGTTTTCCGCAGTATTCCGTCGATCTACTGTCGATATACATTCAAACTCATATAAATGTCAAATTTGACACATAAATTATGACGAGAATACCAAATATATTTCATTCAGAATTGTGTCTCAAATAATAAGACTAGCAGAATACTGATTTTGTCATTTTTAACTTTCAGTCTCAATTCGATTTAATCAACTTACAGGTAATGTTAGATGCATAAAACTTGGTTACGAGAATGCGTTTTTTAAGATTTGGGAGTCTGAGCTTAGATCGGAACTTAACTTTGACCGTGCTTTTATTACGAGAATTGGCCTTCTGGTTACCATAGTACAAGCTCTGCTTAGTGTGGAATCAGATGGCGTTGTGTGAGTTGACCCAAAAACATTAAAAAAAAAAACCGCGGGCCTCAACTAGTATCTATATAAAATCTTTGCTCACATAATACCCAGCTACCCGATGTACATGAAAGTGCTGCTCCGAGGCATCGAGGTATGGTACGCGGAGCCAGCCCTGACCACGCCGGTGCTGAAGCTGACCGCCGAGCTGGCTCACAACCGCAACCAGCGGCTGCACTTCGACGTCTCCTCGCCCAACGGGATACTGCTGTTCAAGGAGCTTTCCAACATCATATGTGCTTATGGTGAGTGCGATAGGGACGAGGCGATACCCCTCCACACACACACAGACACACATAGAGAGAAACACACACAGAGACACACAGAGAGAAACACACACAGATACACACACATGTAGAGAAACATACACACAAAGATAGACACACACAAGTACACAAACACAGAAAGACACACACATAGAGACATGCAGAGCACTACACACAGAGAGACACACACGTAAAGAGACGGTCACATATAAGGACACTTACAAAGAGACACAGAGAGACATACACACATAGCCACTCTATAGACACAAGACGGACACATGTAAAGACACACACACACAGAGAGAGATATATAAAAAGAGAGAGACGAACCGAGAGAGTTAGACTAAACTAATAACAACTCGATTCCCGGGTCTGAAAAAATATTTGTGTGATCCACAAATGTTTATTTTGCAGTTTGGGTATTTCCTATGTATAATATGTATGTATTTAGAAATATATAAGTATGTTTATCAGTCGTCTGTCCATAGCCACAAGCTTATAGTTAGCTTACTTTGGGATAGATGGTGCTGTGTAAAAAAAAGTCCCACAATATTTATTAATTATTTATTTATTTATAACAGTTTTCCGTCAGGGTTGCAAAATGTCAATAATCACCTACAAAAAGACTACATTCGACAAAACTAATTCGAAAATATAATCTTTTTTGTAGGTAGTCGTATATTAACAGTGGACGTGAACAGGAAGAACCTTTACGCGCTGAAACTCAAAGGCATATCGTTATGTTTCGCCATACTGAAGGCAGCTCTGTGTGGGAACTACGCGAACTTCGGAGTGTTCAGGTAATACATACATACATATAGTCACGCCTTTACTTTGACATTATATAGGCAGAGGCATACTATACGCCTATGTTGCATCGTATCTATGTTGCCCCATGCATTGAAATGGATAGGCGCAGGTTGTAGCTATCTTATTATTATATTATTTTTTAGGGTCGGCAGCGCTAGTGCTGCTCCTCTGGTGTTGCAAACGTCCATACGGTGACCACTTTCCATCAGGTGGGGCCGTATACTTGTCTGCCACATCAGTGGTATAAATAACAAAAAAAAGCAAGCTGCCCATGTTGCCTTCAACTTGGCTAAACGACTGCCATGTTACTGACAAAGGGATTAACGGCCTAATGTGCCTTCGGAAGCACGGAAACGCCAGTAAATTTAAATGCAACAGCGGTAAGGTACCAGCTATAGCGTAAGTTGCTTAACGGGGTGATCGTTTACAGAACCCTTTAGTTAGCGGGGGACTCAATTATAAATGGCTTTCCGTGTTTCAGAATGTGCTCAATGAGTCACCGATTTCTTCGTCGCAGTGTATTCCCAGTTACTACCTTTATTTGGCTGCTATAGTTTGACCACAACCGCTGTACCGCTCACTGCGTACAATTTTGTACAAGAGTACAGCGGTTGTGGTCAAACTATAGTTAAACATTTAATTTTTGTAATTTTTGAGAGCGAATGCCATTAATCACGTAGGAAAGTCTGCGTAGTTGCTTCGTCAGATAGTGAGCAGGTGCACCGCTAACTGATAAGGTTGCTTGGGCCCCGGAGACTTTGATGGGGCCCCATACACCTAAATGATCTATTCATAAGTATAACATAATGTATATCTTTCCAGATTATACGGCGATGATGCATTAGACAATGCATTGAATATGTTCGTCAAATTATTATTGAGTGTACCACAAAATGATCTCTTGGTAAGTGTACTAATGTCATTCGAAGTATTCTACATATTGTCACCCCTTTATCTCCGAAGGGGTAGGCTCACATTTCACTGTATACATTTTTGTCCCACGCAACAGGTGGTGAGCCCATTGCCGTGTTGAAATGGAGAGGCACAACTTCTTGCTCTGTATTTGAAACAAATATTTGTGAATCATTGAAATATTTATTTAAACTAGGCCATTTATCTTGTTTTATGTGCGGGAGTGGTGGTTTTTTGGACATGAAAGTTGTGTTAACGTGAAATACAATAATATAATAAGCAGTAACATGCTATTTTCCATCTTGCCGCGTAAAATCCACTGAAAACCTCAGTATTACAACCACTTGAGGTGAGACCGACCTTGACTCAAGACTAGACTTGACTTATAAGACGTAGAGGACGGGGACATTTTAGATGACAAGAAGATTGAAGAAATATGAAATAAATAACATTTGGTTAAAAAGTTAGTAAGCAAGCCGTAAAATAATTACGAAAAAAATAGTAAAGGTTTTAATAGTACTTCATTGTAAAGCATGTCGCTGCGACACACACAAATATCTCGCATGCCATTTCTACTGTTTTTATAATTTCTATGGCACTACCAGTACTTACTTATTTTCTTTAGTCAATAAGTCTAAGTGATTTCTGACATAGATCATGAATGTGTGAATTATGGCTTTTTGGGAAACATGTTATATGTGATAAAGTTTTTGAAGTGTCTTTGTCGTTTTTATCGACGTTGAGAGAAATTTTATAGCTGTAAAAAAAATCGTCATGTTTTTCGGTTACGCTCCACGTTGTTTTGAAGTGAAACTTCTTTATCGACGTATGAGAGAAATTTTATCGCTGTAAAAAAATGTCGTAAAGAAGTTTTACTTCTTACCTGTGTACTCTGGTACACACATTTTTTTATTTAGTTTTATCTTAGTTTTATTATAGTTTTATTTTTGTTTTATTTATGAATGGTTATTGAAAATTTACTGACATGTTTATTGAAATTTTTGTTTCGACTATTAATTGACTCTGCATGACTATTTATATATTAATTTTGCTGTAATTTCAATTATTATTTATTATTCGAACACAATTGTTAAATGGCTTACGAAATAAACTCGATGCTTCTATTTCCAGGACTACCCGAAACTATCACAAACCTACTACGTATTGTTAGAAAGACTGGCACAAGATCACATGCCATTCCTAGCATCGTTACAACCAGAAGCGACGCTGTATATACTGTGTACGATCTCAGAAGGACTAACAGCATTAGGTAATATCACAGAGGAAGGAATCTTAAAAATATCTCTATTTCATCACGCTACTACTTTGAAGAGCGGAGCATATCATCATCACGCCTGTCTCCCATCGGGGTAGGCAGAGACTATGGCTTTCCACTTGCTACGATTCTAGCATACAACTTTCGCTTCGTCAACTTTCATAATTGTTTTCATACACGCTCGCCGATTAAGGGTACTCTTGACCTGGCCTTTTGTCAAAAGATCTTCAAATTGATTGGTATCAAGTTATCTGTGGTATCAGTTTGCCCATTTACTCTCACCGCATAAATTTTCTTGGTCAGTCTATTTTCATCCATCCTCTCCAGGTGTCCAAACCATTTAAGCATCCCTTTTTCTATCTTAGTCACTACGTCTTATGTCTAGCGGAGCAGTAGTCATAAATGTCGACAAATCGGGCAATTATTTATGCATTATTGTAAAATTTATAAGCGACGGGATTAATTAGTTGCGATGGGAGTTCGAAGTATGTCAGGGGCAAAACCGGGGGGCTCATCTAGTATTTCATACAAACTAAACGTGACGGGAGACGGCATGTTTACTCATACGATTGCACAAATTACTACAGACGAATTGTAGGCAACTGACAGGCCATGTATGTGACTTTCGCTTACAGCTGGACGTAAACTGGGCACGAGCGAGGGATCGAGCAACATTCTTTCTCTGTGTTCGACGCGTTCCTGCCCAATACAAAGGGTCTTGACAGACTAGACGGGGTCAACAAAAGCTATGTTCCACTAAACGCCCGCAACAATCGTAACACCCAATGTATCGTTCCACCTAAGGCTCGTGGTCGTTGCAAGCAATCGTATGACGTCATACATGACGTCACTATTCGCGAGTGTAACTGTAAATCCACTTGGACTCCAAGTGGTATCGACAAGATGTGCGTTCCACTTATAAATTTCGTCCACTACACCCGCGGCTCCTTTACGTTAGTGGAAAGGCAATTACAGCGGTCGCGGTCGTAGGCGTTGCGGGCTATAAGTGGAACGTGCTCAAAGTGATCCTAACGAAATATTAGTTCCATAAACGCTCACATTGCCAACAGCGCCAAAATGGCGTATATCAAATGTCTTCTTACCATCGATTGTGTATAGACCAGAGTACATTCCGCTTAAAATCCGACCGGGACGAGAAGGTGCCTAAATGTTTATAATTGTTATGTTGCAGATACGAGTGTATGTACGGGGTGTTGCGCCACTCTAGACTATATAGTCACATATCTATTTAAACAGTTAGTTCAGAAAAGTAAGTATATTATTAAAATGTTCTGTTTGTTTGTTCTTTGACGCATTTGAAGCCACGTTAACTCAGTGTTCTGTAAACTATCACTGATTTTGATGGGGTTGCCCAAATAAATTTGATTTGGGCAACCCCATTAAAATCCCACCTGCTAGAATAATGATGCTTCGGAGTTGCTAGAAATTGTTTTTTTTTTTTTTCATTTATTATGTATACATACGTACGTCAGAGGCATACTATACGCCGACATTTCACCGTATGCCTTTTCCGTTCCACGTAACAGGTGGTGAACCTATTGGACAGACGCAGGTCGTGGCTACCTGCTGTTGAAAATTTTCAAGCCGCCCATAAGGCATTCAACCAGGCTTAACGACTGCCATTTTACTGTCAACCGGGACCGACTGCCTAAACAGTAAATACCACAAAGTGGTCACCCATCCAAGGTCCAGCCATAGCTAAAGTTGCATGAAGCAGTGATCGTGTACAGAACATTGAGTTAGCGGGGGTCAGGAGTGCAGAAATTAAAACTTTTAATGATTTTTTTTATTTCCTACTTGTAGGTAGTAATAAAGTGCCGAATCCGCGTCAAAGGCCGCCGGAGACAAGCAACATGTTCATACAAGTGTTACAGCGGAGGCCCGAAATCTTGCAGCAGCTTTTAACTACCGTGAGTATTGAATATATATTTTGAAAGTATTAATAATTTAATCGACCCCTTCGTGGTGATCTGGTAATGTACGGACTGTCTATGGTGATGTCTCGGGTTCGAATTCCGGGTCGGAAGAAAGGATTGCCGAAATTTAATTTAATTTTTTTATTGTAATTATTGTATGGCCTGGTTATCAAGACCTTTTGGCCATATCTTAATTCATTTTTCTTCAATCTTCTTTCTTATCTATACTTACTAATATAAAGCTGAAGAGTTTGTTTGTTTTTTTGGTTGAACGCGCTAATCTCAGGAACTACTAGTCGTATTTGAAAAAATATTTTTGTGTTATATAGCCTATTTATCGAGGAAGGTTATAGGCTATATATCATCACGCTACTCCCTTGGAGAGCGGAGCAGTAGTCATAAATGTCGACAAATCGGGCTAATTTTAATGCTTTATTGTAGAATTTATAAGCGACAGGATTAAATAGGTGGGACAGGAGCTCAAGGTATGTCACGGGCGAAGCTGGGGGGGTCATCTAGTGTAATATGACTACTAACTAAGCACAAAATTTATAAATTAAAAGGCGATACGAAGTCCGCTGGGTCAGCTAGTTTTGAATAAAAACACTTATACTAAATAAAGCAACTGTAAACACGCTAATTTTTTTTTCATTTTCAAGATTTCAAGATCATAATCACTAATATATTTGTGTCTTGATGTAGGTATTGAACGTGATAATGTTCGAGGAGGGTTGCAACCAGTGGTCCATGTCCCGGCCGCTGCTGGGTCTGATCCTGCTGAACGAGGAGCAGTTCTCCCGCATCCGTCAGGACATGATCGCGCAGCAGCCGCGTGACAAACAGGCGCAACTCGCACACTGGTTCAACGGGCTCATGGCTGGGATCGAACCCAACCTTCTCACCAAGAACAGGGACAGGTTAGTACTGTTTTAGGGTTCTGTAACATTTAGCGAACCCCGGATGGGTCTTTTTTTTTGTGGGTGTTGATGATTTGATGTTGTCAGGGATCTTTTAATGACTGCTACTTTAGACTTTTGCGTATTACGATTTAATCTTCAAAATATAATTACAAGTTTGAAAATACGAATAGGTAATTGGATTATATACGAGTAAGTACATGTGGTGTACCGACTACCACCATGCACAAGGTAATTGCAAACGAGTGAGTAATTGTGCGACGAATAGCTGCATTACTCTTCCATCTCAGTTCCTTCGATCAACGCTAGGGGCCGCGACATGTAGGTTTTCAGCAATATTAGGCGTTAACCGTGGGTCATTTTTATTTAACACAGCGTCGTCTAGCCCAATGTAAGCTGATATAAGCTTGTGTTATGGGATCTAGACGACTGATAAACATACTTATATATTTCTAGATACATACATATTATACATAGGAAACACCCAAACTCTGAAACAAACATTTGTGGATCACACAAATATTTGATCCGACCCGGGAATCGAACCCGGGACCTCAGTCGCGGCAGTCGCATTCACTACCACTGCGCCACCGAGGCAGTCGAGGGTATCTCGCATAGACGCTAGGATGATGAAAAAATATGTGTGTGTTATTTTTGATATATTAATATTATTAATATTTTAATTTTAATTGTTATATTTATATTTTATTTATTTTTTTATTTATATTTTAATTTTAATTGTTATTTTTAATATAGTGATAAAAGACAATCTGTTTCGAGACGGGGATTGAAGCCGTGACCTTTGCCTAACCAGGGCAATGTTCTAGCCACTGAACTAGCCGAACCAAATCAAAGACTATGATTATTTTCACTTTATTAAAATTTCTGAGAAATTTAGCATAATATTTGCTTTAAAAATTTATCGACATAATTTTTCTATTATGTACATCTTCACGTAAATTGGGTAGATAAGGCTTACGCATACTTCGAAAAAGAAGTTTCACTTAAGTCGATAAAGAAGTTTCACTTCAAAACAACATGGCGCGTAACCGAAAAACGAGACGATTTTTTTGCAGCTGTAAAATTTCTTTCATTCGTCGGATAAAATATGAGTATAAAACGGTAAAGTTTAAGATCCGTCCAACGGATAGATCCCTTTATCTCGGGAACGCGTGAAGGTATCGAGTTGAAAATTAAAACTATATACTCATCTATATATTTTTGACTGCCTCAGTGGCGCGGTGGGAGTGTATCCGACTGCTACGCAAGAGGTCGTGGGTTCGATTCCCACCCAGGATAAAACTTTTTGTGATGAGCACGATGGTTTATTTTGTGTCTGGGTGTTATTTAACTATAATATGTATGTATTTAGAAATATATAAGTATTTTTATCAGTTATCTGGTTACTATATTACAAGGGCAGCTTAGTTTGGCATCAGATGGCGTTGTGTGAGTTGTCCTAACGATATTTATTATTATTTAGTATCATATGGTCCTCTATCATATGGAGAAACTATGAAAAAATCAAACTTCTACGTTAATTTAAAACAAAATTATAGCTGTTTCTGACGACTAAAACGTATTTTTACGAAACCTCGGTTGGCGAGTCCGGTTTTTAACCGGAAATAATTTTAAAAACTTTTCTCCTTTTCTTCTGCCTGTCTGTTTGTTCCAGCTATTTCCTGAAACGGCTGGGCCGATTTTTACTTAACATTCACTAGCAGATATCTGATGTCATCCCACTAATATTATACTAACTTTTAAACTTACGCGTTGCATGATTAAAATTAGTGTCAAATTCAGAGAGTCTGCTTGTGACCACGGCTGGTGCAACCCAGTCGAAACGTCAAGCTATTTAAGGTAAATAAGCATGATCGCGTTAACACCTGAATTTTGCACTAACACTAATGTTATAAACGGTAAAGTTTGTAAGAATGGATGTTTGTTACCTTTTCACGCAAACTCTACTAAATAAATTTTGATAAAACTACAATAATATACAACAAATAAATAAATAATTTATGAAGAGTAGAAGCGTGCACGTCGCCATCCCTGCCAGCTACGGCTGCAATTCTGCTCCAACACGAGTGCCACCAGGGCGAATGATGCTAAGGCGTGCCCCCGAGGCGACGCGCACCAGGTCGTCCCCGCTGGTGCGAAAAGTGTGTGCCAGAGCGGCGTAGGGGACCGCCACCCTACACGCGCGGCCCGACACGGCGGGAAGTGGAGGATGGAGTGCAGGGTAGCTGCGTGGAATGTTAGGGGAGGAATGACAGATAAGATGAATGAGTTGATGGATGTTATGAATGAGAGAAAGTTAGATGCAGTGTGCTTGATAGAGACCAAGCGCAAGGGCAGCGAAGTCTTGGAGCTCCCGGGTGGGATGCTCGCGCTTTGGTCTGGAGTACCAGAGAGCGAGCATGGCAGTCGGGGGGTTGGAATTTTGCTGTCCTCGCGATTGGCCTCCGGTATGTATGAGTACAAACTGATAGGTCCTAGAATCCTCTGGATCCGTGTAAAACTTGGTTTGACGAAGATTTTCCTGGTAGCTGCTTACGCGCCAGTATCTTCGTCGAACGCGAGTGAGCTAGAGGACTTCTGGGAGAGTATGAGAGAAGCTCTAAATGTGATAGAAGGAAATGAAAGACTTATAGTATGTGGAGACTTGAATGGATGGGTGGGTACCGCTCGCGATGGTTTTGAGTCGGTACTCGGGAAGTATGGGGATAAAAGGGTGAACGACGCTGGCAAGCTAATACTGGCATTTTGTAAGGAAAAGGATTTGTTTGTGGCGAACACAATGTTCAACCACAAACAAATTCATATGTATACGAGGAGATGTAAGTCAAAGAGAAGCATGATAGATCTATTCCTAATGGATAGTCGGCTCCGTAAACAGGTGATGGACACAAGGGTTTATCGAGGCGCTGAGCTGGGATCAGACCACTACCTAGTCATAACTAGGATTAGGGGTCTGTTCGCGGGTTGGCGTCATCGTACCGAGTGTCCTGAACCTGAGCCGACTTATAGCATCAAAAGCTGGAAGCTGCAGGATGCATCCATTAGGGATAAATATAATGAAAGGGTAGCCGAAAAGCTTGGCGATGTCAATGTAAGCAGTGAGAATGTGGAAAGTGTATGGCAGAACCTTAGGGATAGTATGATAAATGCCGCTGTGGAAGTGTGTGGAGAAACGAAAAGAGGCAGTAGTAATAAGCGTGATGCATGGTGGAATGAGGAAGTGAAAGAAGCAGTTCGAATGAAGAAGAAAGCATGGCTAGACTACTTAGCCTCGCGGAATGATTTTAATATGAAAGAGAGATACAAGCTGCAGAAAGTTAACACGAAAGCACTGATAGAAGAAGCTCGTGAAAGGTGCAGAATGAAAGCGGATGAAAGGTTGTCGTCCAATTTCCGGGATAATGCCAAGCTCTTCTGGAAAGAGGTAGGCAAGACCCGGAGTTGTTCGGCAATCTGCAGTATGAATAAAGTGCTTAGTGTTAACAATGACGTCCTAACAGACCAAAGTGACGTCCTGCAGAGATGGAGTGAATATTATGGAAAGATGTATGCAAGAAAAGACAGAGATGCCACATCGGGAAGTGGAGCTCACTTCGATGCTCCGGATCCCGATGTCATTGAAGTCATTAGTATGAAAGAAATAGAACAAGCGATAAGAAGTATGAAATGTGGTAAGGCTGCGGGAAAAGACAGAGTCACTGCTGAGATGATCAAGTACGGTGGGTCGCGTGTCTGGGACACACTATGTCTGTTATGCAACTTGTGCTGGCGGACGGGTGAGGTCCCAGATGACTGGCGAGTAGCAGTTGTAGTACCTATTTACAAAGGGAAAGGCTCGCGCCTAAACTGCTCCAGCTACAGGGCGATCAGCTTGGTCAGCTTAGCTAGTAAGGTGTATGCAAAGGTTATAACGGCACGAATGCAAGAAAAGTCTGAAAGGTATTTATGGGAGGCTCAATGCGGATTCCGACGTGGAAGAGGTTGCATGGATCAAGTGTTTTCTCTCCGCATGATCGCGGAAAAGTTTCTGGCTCTTAGCCAGAAGGTTTTCTGCGCTTTTGTGGATCTAGAGAAAGCATTTGATAACGTTGTGAGAGAAACGCTGTGGGACTTGCTGCCAGGATATGGTGTGGACGGCTCGCTACTGCGGGCAATACAGTCGCTTTATAGGGACTGTAAGGCTTGCGTGCGAGTAGGGGGGGATGTGTCACCTCTTTTTGATGTCTGTACAGGCGTCAAACAGGGATGTGTCATGTCCGCCTGGCTGTTCATAGTGTATCTGGACAGTTGCCTGCAGAAGTTGAAAGATTTTAATATGGGTGTGAATTTGGGTGACTTTACAGTAAACTGTCTGCTGTACGCTGATGATGCGGTGCTCATGGCCTCATCAGAAGCCGACCTTCAGGCATTAGTCACTAATATGAAAGAGGGGTGTGAAAGTAAGGGTCTCCGCTTGAATGCAAGTAAAACTAAGGTTCTAGTATTTGAAAGAGGTGACGTAAGAACTAAATGCGAGATTAGGGTAAACCAGGAACGTCTAGAGCAAGTGAATGAAATTGTGTATTTAGGAAGTATGTTTAGCGCGGATGGAAGATGTGATTCGGATGTGGAACGGCGAGTAGCTGCCGGAAACAAAGTTAACGGTGCTTTGTCCCAGTTAGTAAAGCGACAAAGCATCGTAAAAGAAGCACGACTGGCGATTCATAACGCAGTGCTAGTGCCAACTTTGCTTTACAGTAGTGAAACCTGGGTATGTCAGCAGATGCATGAAAGTAAATTGAATGCTGTGGAGATGCGATCACTTCGAAAGTTGTGCGGCGTTACCTTGGCTGGCCGAATACGTAACGAAGTGATACGCAATTTGGCAGGTTTGAATGAAAGTGTCAGCGTTAAGCTGGAAAAGGGCGTGCTCCGTTGGTTTGGACACGTCCAACGAATGAGTGAGGAACGATTGACGAAAAATATATATTGTTCAAAAGTAGAGGGTAGAAGGAGTCAGGGTAGGCCGAGACTTACATATGAAGACCACGTGAGCATATTGCTCAAAAACGGAAAGGTCAAAAGTACTCGGATACCCAGACGTGCGTGTATGAAGCGATTGATGAATCTCGAAGAAGCGAAAGAAGTATGCATGGATCGCGAAGCCTGGCGATCTGTCCTCTCTGACTACCCCGTCAGGGATACAGCGTGAAGATAGTTAGTTAGTTTAGTTAGTATAAATAAATAATATATATATACAACTTTACAAATGAGAATAACACATAACCTACTTTTTATCCCAGTATTCCCTCGGGAACGGCCACTTCTCAGGTGATTATTCTCATTGTAATGTTTGTTTTACAGATTCACACAAAACCTATCAGTAGTCCGGCGCGACATCAACGACCTATTAAAGGGTTCTTCGAACGCTGTCACTGCGACCGCCAGCGGGACCGGCGTCAACGACATGATGACGTCATAAGCACCGCCCGTGACGTCACTCACACGTCATCATCCAACAGGTAAAAGAAAATTGTTGGATTTTCTCTCATAGGTAACCGAGTACTTTGACTGCTTCTGTGGGAGTGTATCCGACTGCTACGCAAGAAGCCGTGGGTGCGATTCCCACCCAGGATAAAACTTTGTGTGATGAGCACGATGATTTATTTTGTGTCTGGGTGTTATTTATCTATAATATGTATGTATTTAGAAATATATAAGTATGTTTATCAATTATCTGGTTACCATAGTACAAGCTCTGCCTAGCTTGCAATCAGATGGCGTTGTGTGAGTTGTCCCAAAAATATTTATTTATATTTCTAAGGCTTTCCACTTGCTACGATCCTGGCATCCAACTTTCACTCCTTCCACTTCCATAAGTGTTTTCAGACGCACACGCCGGTTAAGGGTACTCTTGACCTGACCTTTTTCCAAAATTTCTTCGATTTCATTGACATTTTGCACGTCGAGGTCGACCATTACCAGCTTTCCCATTCACTTCATCCATCCTCCCCACGTGTGCGAACCCATCTAAGCATCTCTTTTTCTATTTTAGTCACTACATCTTCTACCATACCGCAATGTTCCCTTGTCACACTGTTCCTTTCTTTGTCCATCAATTTCACTGCAGCTATATCTGATTAAATTTATTTATTTATTTATCTATCACGCCATATCCCCGAAGGGGTGGCAGAGGCATAATATATGCCCACTTTTCACCATGTGTATTCCTGTCCCAATAGGTTGTGAGCCTATTGCCGTGTTGAAATAGACAGGTTGTGGCTACCTACAGATGAAATGTTTAAAAGTGTCTAACAATATTTATTTATTTGTTTCAGGCGATGCTCTGTCGCGGTGTGCCACTAATCCTGGCCCTCCTACAGCTGTAATGTGTTAATGGTGACAAAAACCGGTGCAAGTTGGTTCGATACTTGTGTAGTGTTATTATAAAAAATGTACTTTTTGTAGTTTGTGAACTAAATCGATGTGACAATGTAGGTCCCGTTACCTCTGTTAGAGAAAGTTTATATTCCTATACATGTATAAAAGGGTACATTTATGAAATATGTTTGTCCAATGTACATTTGATCAAAGAACTTGGACAACAATTCCAATTGGAAGCTTCATCAAATATGTTAGTTAATATATTTGATGAAGTTGCCCAATATTTGATCAAAAAGTTGGACTACTTCATTAAATATGTCAGTTAATGCATTTGATGAAGTTGTCCAATATTTTATCAAAGAACTGGGACGACTTCATTAAATATGTTAATACATTTAATGAAGTTGTCCAATATTTTATCAAAGAACTTGGACAACTAAATCAAATATGTAAGTATCAAATGTACATTTGACAAACATTTATGATATAAGTATAGTACCACTGTAATATAAAAAATTCAGATTTGAAGTATATATTAAATGGAAATTTGGTCGTAAATTTGTGGACTGTGAGAATGGCTCTCAATTTAGATGTCGCCATGGCTTCTATCAAGCGGGTGCTGTCATTCTGTTGAATAAAATATTTTAAAAATGGTTCATTCGGTCAATTAAACATATGTCATCGCCATCTTGTTTTTAGCTTTGTCAAAACAGTTGAAAAAGTAAATATACATACACTAGCTGACTCCGTGGCTTTTCCCTCGACGTACTTAAAACCGGCACACATTTAAATCCGTCGTTTATTAATTTTACAATACCTGCTGTATATTTTCAACTCGAACATGTAGTTCCTGAGATTAGCATGTTCAAACAAACAAACTCTTAAACTATATAAGCGACTTCATTTTAAACTATCTATGCTAGCGATATCGCTTTTTCTGTCTCTTCGCTTAGATCTTTTAAACTGCTGGACAGATTTTAATGCAGTTCTGAGCAATAGATAATGATTTGAGAGGAAGATTTATATCTATATCTATACTAATATATAACGCTGAAGAGTATGTTTGTTTGGTTGAAAGCGCTAATCTCAGAAACTACTGGTCGGATTAGCCGGAACAAACAACACATATTTGAAACATTGATTTTTATAGATATTATGTCAGACACTTCAATTTTAATTTTCTATATAGATTATTATACTTGAACAAGATGGCAGACGGCTTCACTGCTCGCACCTGAATAATATAAACATCAAATCTGTCATAATATACTACCTATAAACTAGAACCATTAATGTCTCATTTGACATATTTATGTCAGTATTTTAAACCATCACTTTCCATATATAAGTATATTTATTATTACGAGTATAAATCCGGTTGTGTTTTTCATTACACGGCAATGGGTTCACCACCTGTTACGTGGGACAAAAATGCATACAGTGAAATGTGGGCGTATAGTATGTCTTTGCCTACCTCTTGGCGTGACAATATGTTTGTATGTATGTTTGTCATACATTTTTATTGCCTGACGTTTCGAACCTGGGTATCACCGGTCTCGGGCTGAATACTTTACATCACATAAATAACAGTGCCCTGTTGATATGGTTAGTGAAATTTGGTCTGAAAGGTAAAAAATAAATAAATTTTAAAATCATATAAATTATATCTTAGTGTATTCCCAGTTGCTTTCAACTCCTACCTGTATTTGGAACCTGGAATCTACTAAATTTTTGATACGTTTCGGGTAGTTCAGGTGGCTAAAACATTGCCCTGGTTAGGCAAAGGTTCAATCCCCGTCTCGAATCGAAGTGTCTTTCTCCACGTTATTCAAAATTTATGAGAACTTTAGCAAAATAATTGCTTAAAAAAATGTATCTACTATTTATTTGGTCGCTAGGAGCAACTATCATTTGACTTTTATTTAAAACGATAGTAACTGTATCGTTGCCTCTTTCGTTGGTCAGCAGATGAGGTCCCCTTGGGCCTCGTCAGATCTTGATGGGGACCCCCTTACATTCAATAATAACCGCATCTATCCTCGTAAAAATCAATATACTTATGATACGTATAGCGTTAAATAAAAAGAAAACTGCGTGTGTACATCTCAACATGGCAATAGGCTCACCACCTGTTACGTGGATCAAAGATGCTTATCGTAAAATATAAGCGCTTGAATGCATCTGCCACCCTTTCTGGGTTAAAGGCGTGAATAAAAGTTAACCGATATAGGAAACTGACATAAGTATGTCAAAAATAATACTTCAAATTGTCATAACATAGTTTTACATGCCCCTATATTGAATACACCCGAGTGCAGATTGTTTTATACAAAGCAGCAGTCAGCTATTTCAATCGTGTCAAAATCGTCGCTCAATAGAAAGCCACCGGTATAATTTTGTCAGTTTTTCATTTTCTACTATTACAATCGTACTCCAATAGACTTCTATCGGTCGGCCGATAGAATTCTACTAACACGTACCGCGCCAGTGGCCGCATTTTTGATAGTGTACTAACATTTATACAGCTAAAAACAGCGATTCTGGTTCTATTCTACGGTTTGTCAATAGTAGACTCGGCCCCCTGGTGATCTGTCCTCTCTTACTACCCCGTCAGGGATATAGCGTGCAGATAATTAACTAACTAATCTTCACGTATACCCCTACATATATATTAGTTACAAAGCAGCTAATGTAATATGTAAAGATTAATCACAAAGCATGGTTTATCTCGCTCCCTAATAGAGACGAAAGTAATAAAACCGCGCGCCAAGTTTCCGTCTGGTTGTAGACGAAAATCGCATACTCTGTCTGTCGAAAGTCTGTTTATTATTAATGTAATTTACGAGTAAATATTATAAAGCTGAAGAGTTTTTTGTTTGTTTGGTTGAACGCGCTAATCTCAGGAACGTCCATAGGTCAAAGTGACCACTTTCCATCAGGTGGGCCGTACGCTTGTCTGCCACCTCAGTGGTATAAAAAAAAATACTGGACGGATTTGAAATGTAATCATAAATGTCGACAAATTGGGCAAGTTTTTGTGAATTATTGTAGAATTTATAAGCGACGGGATTAAATAGGTGCAACGGGAGTTCATATTATGTTACGGGCAAAGCCGTTGGGGGTCACCTAGTATAATATCTCTCTAGTATCGTCTCTAGTATGTCACGAGCGACGTTGATTCTTTGCACTGAAGATTAACCCAATTTAGCTCGTTGTCACCGCAAGTTCAGTGTTCTGTCATAGATCACTGCTTTATACAGTGACCGCATACGAAAGGTCCCGGTTCTTGTCATGCTCCTAAAAAAAGAGATATTCTCGACAGTCTAAAAGATTTGGCTTAAAGGTCTCGTAATCAAGTCATAAAAAAAAACCTTATTTTACTTAAAATATGAAGATACTAAATCTAGAACATATTTCGTGACTTTCTATTGCGGGGTTCCAATCTAATATTTTGACACGATAATATACTAAATTTAAAACTAAACAACTATCTTCACGCTGTACGGGTGTGTGACGGGGTCAGAGACGACAGATCCGCTGATGTATGAAATTAGTGTCATTTTAAATTCTGCACTCGAGTGTCATAAATTAAAACGTCATTAAATGTCAAAAAAACGGCATTCCACAAGTACCATGTGAATATTACGGGCAACTTTTCAATAAAACTCATTACTGGACACAGCCTTGTATAGGTACCTTCCTTGAGGTCCGATATGCTGCTCATACTTAATAATACTCGAGACTAAACGCTAAATAATATTAACTTATACTGACGTTTCGGACACGTTGTAGCTTCCTTGTACGCGGCTGGACCTCCGAAAATTCGGTGTAAACAGGTTAATATTATTTCACATGAGGTCCCAAGTATTATATTTAGTATGAGTATACATCACGATAGTTTCAAAATAATATTAACAAACAATTTGTTGCTCCATTCTTTTGAACTATAATCCATTGAAAAGTCATGTTCAAAGACGTCAAACCATCACATATTTCTGTACTTGATCCATGCTAGCGAGGACTTCTAAATAATCCCATATAATAAATTTCTTATCATCCTAAATTCCTAAACTATCGTTGTCTCTTTTACTCACATTGTTCATTAATTTCAATGTTCAATCTGTTCATTCACTTCGTAGTTCAATATGTTCCTTTACTTTGTTCATTCAATTCAAAGTTCAATCGTTCATTCACGTGGTTCATTCACATCATATTCAATCTTTTCATTCTGGTTATTCATTGAATTCAAAGTTAATATGTTGCACTGAACAGCGGTGTTCTTTGTGTCAGAGCCAAATCTCTATAGAAAGCCCTAGTAAAGGTTACACTGCTTTATTAGGGCAAGGACACCGGACCCAGGACCAAGGACTTGATATCGACAAATTAATAGACATGACTATAACTGAATATTAAGAATATCTATATATTAAAGACTTATTTATCTTCGCCTTCCTTGGGCAGGCAAAGGAAACTTTGTCCATACAGCCTGGTCTTCAGTATTTATATTTTCTTAGTATTTGGTCATGCCTATTCCTATGTCGATGTCAAGTCCTCAGTCCTAGGTCATGGTCCTTGCCCTAATAAGGCAGTGGATCCCTTATTAAGGCTCTCTATGGAAATTTGGCACTAACACAAACAACACCGCTTTTCATTGCAATATATCTATCACTTTACTTCACTATGCACTTTTCCGAACTCTTTATGTATAATATTCCACTATTATTAAACACAAAAACACAAATTTTACACTAGTTTTGGAAAATAATATACGACAAACGTGCGTCATTGCTAATGTTCGCGCCAAAAGACCATTCATACATTCTTTTAATATCGTCAATATTGATTCAGAGCGGGTTTGAGAGAATGGTAGTTTCATACAAAATGTTGAGCTTTTTAAATTTTTGGAACTAGTTGGTCATTTAACCTAAACTAACAAGCGCTGTGTTCAGACAAGTGTATAATTAAAACTATATATTTTGTTACAAAACCTCACTATTATATCGAAAGTATAATTTAATTTGTAAGAGAAAATATTTATATTGAAATACGGGTCAAATACATACGACATGAAGTTGTAGCATTGTGTAAAATGGATGTACAACGATATATATATCACGTCTTCTTCCCATGCATGCATACGTGTGTGATGTAAAACCATGTTATCCTACGTTGATTGTTTTTAATAGTTCAAGAGTGACAAATTCGTGGAATGAAAAATAAAAAAAAGGGGTTATAAGCCCCATAAAAATGCCCAAGATAACCTCACCTGCAAGTGTGAGAGAGAGGAGAGGGGTGGAATAGGGCAAGTAATCGAGCGTACAGTAAGTTCTTCTTTATGAAGTGAAACTTCTTTATCGTGGTATGAGAGAAATTTTATAGCTGTAAAAAAATGTCGTAAAGAAGTTACACTTTTTACCTGTGTACTCTGGTACAAACATTTTTTTTTATATATAATATACCACAAAAAAGTGCTCGTAGCCCCATTAATTCAGTGTTGTGTAAACGATCACTGTGTTAAACATCTTTCGCTGTGGCTGGTACTCACATGGGTGACTACTTTGTGGCATTATGGCATTATGAACTCCTTCTTTTTCATCTTGGAGTATTTCCAGTTGCTTTCAAACCATACCTGGGGGCCGAGTCTGCTATTTTAATTGTGTCGAAAAAGAATCGCAATCGTTGCTCAATAGAAAGCCACCGGTACAATTTTGACAGTTTTTGATAGTCTGCTATTACAATCGCACTCCAATAGACTTCTATCGGTCGGCCGATAGAATTGTACTAACACGTACCGCGCCAGTGGCCGCTAGTCAGTTGCATTTTTGATAAGTCTACTAACATTTTGACAGGTAAAACAGCGATTCTGATTCTATTCTACGGCTTGTCAATAGTAGACTCGGCCCCCTGGTTTTAGTCTGGGGTCCATATTTGACTGATGGAAGCTATGTTTTGTACTGACCTCTTAACCCCGCTAAAGCGCCTGAATCCTTGCCTTGTCTGTTAGTCATCAAGTGAACCATTAGCAGATGAAGTGGCTTGGGTTCAGGAGATCTTGGTAGAGATATCTTTACACCCATCATGAACCACCTCATTCCACAATCTGATCGAAAAGAATCTATCGAACAATATACAGGCCAAAGTATGAGAATGAACACCCTTGTCTATGGCGAGCGGTGTGATGATAGACAGGACGTTATCACTCAAATTGACTTTATATATGTATGTATTGGCCCTAAATTAATAAGGTGATAAAATGATGTCAAGGGTTATCACATTGATGTGTGATAACCCTTGACATCACTTATACCTTCGTCTATCGATATCACTGATTTAATCCTAATTTTCATACGAAATATAGACTTATTGTCTATAAATTTGATTGTAATATCTGATAAAATAAATATTTTATGAATTATCTGTTTTTTTAACGTAAATAACATTAATTATAAAAATAAACTCCGGCTATGTTGTCTTTGAGGCTGGCGTATCGTAACGCGGCCGCTCTTAGAGCCATTTAAAGATTACGTAAAGTATTATTTAGGAACACTATCTTTATTATATATATGAGTATATATAAAAACAGAAACTGACCGACTGATCGATGACAACTAAAATAGCTGGGTCTAGAACCATGAAATTTTGCACAAATATTTCTTAAGTGACTTAGGTGTGCATTAAGAAATTATTTTTGAATTTTCAAACTATAAGGGGGTGAAAAAGGGGTTGTAAACATTGTGTTTTTTGTAGAATTTTTCAATTTGTTGTGGAGGTAGCTGACATACTGGGGGCCCAGTCAGCTATTTCAATTGTGTCGAAATAGAATCAGATCGTCACTTAATAGGAAGCCACCGGTACAATTCTTACAGTTTTTCGTAGTCTACTATAACAATCGTACTCCAATAGACTTTTATCGGTCGGACGATAGAATTCTACCAACACGTACCGCGCCAGTAGCCGCTAGACAGTTGCATTTTTGATAGTCTTCTAACATTGTGACAGCTAAAAACAGCGATTCTGGTTCTATTGTACGGCTTGTCAATAGTAGACTCGGCCCCCCGAATTAACACAGTCTACTTTTTTGATCTGAGATAAGGTTCCTGTCGGAAACTGACATAGGAAGACTTAACGCCTAGTTCTAAATATAAGAAGTATATAAGTATCCGTTAAATAGCTCCAAGGGCGGTCACGTTAATTTGGGATTTTAACAAATCTGTAATAGAAAATGTTGTATAGTATAAACTATACTAAAGTTAAATACTTAAGTCGCATTAGCGATATAACTGTTTAGTTTTTTTTTTTATATATTAATTAATTTGTATGTTGTTATAAATTAAGTTTACTGTGGGGCCTGTTTCACCAAATGTCAGTAAAGTTCTATATAGTTAAAAGCTTGCCGGAACAGTTATACAACTGATTAGTTTAACTGGTTGAATGTATGGACCATTATTACGACTGTATTCGTTGCTACAACCTTAAATACGGATCCTAAAGCATTTATTGTGTTAGAATAATAACTCGTGAGCGATGTTCATTATTACTAAATAAACGGCTTTACTCACGTGTAAATTTCGGGATAGCCCGACTAGTTTCGTTTAACCTAACGGAGGCCCTTCTTCAAAAGGAGCGTCAAGCTACGTCGGAAGCTGCGCTGGCACGTAGCTTGACGCTCCTCTTGAAGAAGGACCTCCGTTAGGTCCGAAACTAGTCGGGCTATCCCGAAATTTACACGTGAGTAAAGCCGTTTATTTAGTAATAATTAATTGTGTTATCAGTTCCCATCCCAGATAGAAATTCTATTCATGCCACTGTTATACAGAACTGAGCAAGTTAAAAAGATAATTTCTCGGTAAAACCAGGAACCTTAAAACTGTAATTCCAAAGACAAAAAATAATTGTCTTTACAAAATATACCGGCTACTTGGCATTATAAATCCATTTCCTTTGTATATTGACATTAAATTGCTTGCTAGCTTTAGAATTTAGAACTTTACTGACACTTGGTGAAACACACCCCCTTAAATATATCGTCACACACCAATTTGGTTTTTTATTTACTATTGCTGTTATTTTGTGTCGTAATTCAACAATCATTAAACGACAATTATATTTATTTAGGTATAACCCGGGTCTTATTTGCGATACATACCTTATTTTTTCCCGACATTTCGATAGAATTACACCAGCCGTTGTTAGGGGTTGACTGAGTAAATCGGTGACTACGGCTGTAGTCTATGAAATAGTGAGAACTGTAAGCGATCCGTATTCCAGAACGTTTCTCAATACTCAATGAACACTTGAGACTAGATTTTACCTTATAAAATCTACTCTCAAGTGTTTCTTGAGTATTGATAAACGTTCTGGAATATGGCCCTACGACTGTAAGAACAAAACTTATTTTTAAAAAAATTATGTTACGTGAACAAGAATAGACAATACTTTAATTGAATACTCCTCAAATAGGTATAAAATTGTCCATGTAACAAAAAAAGTATGTGTGTATATATTATATACACACATACTTTTTTATATACTATACATACTATAGTGATGTACATGCGTTAGAGGTTATAGGTATCTTAAAATGTAGGTATCTTTCGCCTTATCGTTCGTTTGTAGAAACATACTAAAATGTTGACTATATAGCTAACTTCAGGGTGTTTGAAAACTACTTTGAATGTAGTTATAAGTTGTCATGGAAACACTTATCAGCTAACTTAAGGTTGTCGGTTTTTCTTAAAGGTGTGCGCGCGCTTCGTAAAAATTTACTCTCATCATTTTTCCCTAACGCGCCAAAAGAAGTATAAATTCAAAAAAAACATGAAATATAACTCACAGACCAGAGGGTCAAGTCGAGCCTACTATTTCAATCGTGTCAGAACAGAATCGAAATTTCGTCCCTCAATAGGAAACCAACTGTACAATATGACAGTTTTCGTAGTCTACTAGACGCACCAGTTCACCAGTTCTACAAATATTTTGAAATGTAATACAGCTATTCTTGGTCAATTTTTTTTTTTTAACTTGTGGGATTCTCCTCGGATGTCATGCTGGACTCGAACCGCGTTTCGATTTCCATTCTTGTCCTATCCTGCGGCTTGAGAAGTATGATTGTGATATATATGATAGATTTAGTACAGTCAGCTTCAGAGAAATCTCACCCCCAGTAGTTTACAATTCCATTCAAAGGGAGTGAGATTTCTGTGGAGTTGTATGTACCTAGATGAATTACTAGTTTTCGAACACCCTAAATGGAATATAGAATATAAATATTATTGACTGCCTCTGTGGCGCGGTGTGAGTGTATCCGACTGCTACGCAAGAGGTCGTGGGTTCGATTCCTACCCAGAATAAAACTTTGTGTGATGAGCACGATGGTTTATTCTGTGTCTATAGCTATTTATCTAAAATATTTATGTATTTAAAATATATAAGTATGTTTATCAGTTATCTGGTTACCATAGTACAAGATCTGCTTAGTTTGGAATCTGATGGCGTTGTGTGAGTTGTCCCAACGATATTTATATTTATTTATTGTAAAACAGTAGACTCGGTCATCCGGACTTTGGACGGACGGGAAGAAACGTGCAGAGCAGGTATAATGCGGGAAGTACAAGGTAGGTGGTGATGTGTGATAAATGTATGATAAAATGTGTAGTATCAACTTTAAACTTTAATAACTTCTTAATTTCTACTTTGACAAATTTTTGGTTCAAATTTTTTCTTTCATATTATCTTCAATGTCCCCGTCCTCTACGTCTTAGTCAAGGTCAGTCTCACCTCAGTATAATAGTGGTTTTTACAAATTCCGACAATTTATTGACAGTGTTTCTTTTGATTGGATACCGTGGCGGATTGAAACACACGTAACGTACACAATCGGCGCTTGCCTTGATAAATGGGCTATCCAACACAATTTATTTTTATTCGGTCCATTTCACCCAAACAAACTTACTTATTATTTACATTTTTATCCCCGAAGGGGTGGCAGAGGCATACGAGTACGAACCCCAGGTACATAAATGCCATAGTCGCCATATAACCCTCCACTACCCTTTGTCATTCCAGCCTCATGGCATACTGAACTAATCGTGGGAGAGCGCCCGTTGCAGCTTGCTTTGCGCAATGTTCGCAGGCGACTTCTTGACTCCCTACAAATCTTTTCCGGCCCCAGCTCGATTCTCCCTCAACGGTGCTGGCTTTACAGCTTAACAGATCAAGGGTATGTGGTGGGTCGCCCCTCTCCTTTTATAACCTCCTATGACTAGACTAGTGGTTCTGTTAACCGTAGACTTCGGAGTAAATTGAGGAAAAAGGCTAAATATTTTTTTGGTTAACGTGTTAGTTTTGAGCGCTCTTGCCAACCACTACGGGACCATTTCCCTTCCCCTGCCTCCATTTTCCCGATCGAAAAACCCCCTCGCTATAAGTTTTTGGCTATTTCAAGGATTGTCCATGCCTAGTTGTATGCAATTCCAATAAAAAATGCGACCTGGGTGAAAAATGGACGGACGAACGGTCGGACATCGATAGCATTTTTCCCGGACTTAAAACGGAGACTAGTTGGCTCGTTTCGCTCGCCTCCTCAGTCTCATGTGAGTGTAAAAACTATAAGGAAAATTTATGTAATTGAAATGAAATGTTTATACAAGTAATATTATGTATAGTTAATAACCTACCTAGCTGGTTTCTTCAATTCAATTTTAGCTTGATACATGTTTAAAGGAAACTGGTTTGTTTATATTAAAGCGAGAAGCTTATTGGGTTATTCTGCATAATATTATACTTAATCATCATAACCCAAGTGTCTGTCCCAGTTGCGGCTCACGGCGCCAGGTGTCCGCTTTTCAAAATTTTCTACGACTTTCCATTTTTATTTTGGCAGATGGACTTTTAAGCGTGCGACTGCACTCAGACCTCCCAACCCCAAAAGGAGAAAGCCGACGCCAGACCCTAGTACGTTATTCAGCACGAGCACGTGTGGTTGACTTGGGTTTAAAGGTCTTGGTATTGCCCCCTGCCTCAGACAAAAATATGTTTTTGAAGTTATACTCTTTTGGAAGCGCTCGTGGCCCCGCGGTGTCAGTGTTCTGTAAACAATCACTGAGTAACGCAACTTTCACTGTGGCTGGTCCTCAGATGGGTGACCACTTTGTTGCATTTACATTTGCGAGCGTTTCCGTGCTTCGGAAGGCACGTTAAGCCGTTGGTCCCGGTTGCCAGTAACATGGCAGTCGTTAAGTCAAGTTGAAGGCCTTATGGGCGGCTTGAAATTTCAACAGCAGGTAGCCACAACCTGCGTCTGTCTATTTCAACACGGCAATGGGCCTATTACGTAGGACAGGAATACATATGGTGAAAAGTGGGCATATAATATGCCTCTGCCATCCCTTCGGGCCTTCGGGGATAAAGGCGTGACAATATGTATGTATGTATGTATTTTTTTTAAAAGATTTTTATCTTGCTATGGCAAAGAAGTATACCTTTTAACGCGTGTACATACCTAAGTACACACACACTTTTTTGAGTATGGAATTCCCAAAGGATGTCATGCGAGAATGGAACAGACTAAAACCATCGTCCCTGCCTACCTGTCTAGCGCTGGGAGTCACGGGTTACTCCTCGAAAGGGTGTATCAGAGCTCCCGATAGACTTTAGCTAAGGGGTGTACATTAATTACGTGAGGTGTTCTAGGGGGAGGGGGTGTATTGGCGAATATCAGGTAATAATTTTTTTGGGAAAAAGGGTTTAAAATTGCATGACAATTTATTTCTAGAATAAAATATGGCCAAATCTGAGAAAATAGTATATGTCGTAATCGTTCGAACTTCGCAGCTCGACCAACGTCGCGGCGTAAAGAGCCGTATAACAGCGACGCGCGGACAGGTTCTTCTTTTTGCCTAAGGGTTCGAGGATTATTCAGCTTATTAAGGAGTTGGTTCGTGTGTTATACCGCTTCTAGGAGCGTGAGACGTGGATGAAACTCGACGGACGACGCCATTTTGACGTGCCATATTTGGCACGTCAAAAATAACGTCATGCCGCCATCTTGCGCTTGCTTTTGTAAAGACTGCGTGCAGCCTACCCGTCGTCCTCAACCCCCCGGTTGTGGATGCCGATAGTCTAAGGCGCAGGCAAGTTGCAGAAATCGGGTAAGAAACTTTTCTTTCGCTGGGAAGGGAAGCAAGGAAAATTGCTAATCATAATGGAAGTTAAATTCATAGTTAGCCGGAAAAGTCAAAAGTACTCGGTGATAGATACCATAGACGTGCATGTATGAAGCGATTAATGAATATGCAAGAAGACTTCCCCGTCAGGGATACAGCGTGAAGGTAGTTAGATGCGGTATACTTAATTATTAATTACCTCTATATTAGAGGGAGCGAACAACATTCATTGCTCTGTGAACTAAAACTATGTGTTGCTTACCAAGTTAAACTCACAATTAAGTACCCACATAATACTATTGCAGAATGATACTTCGTAATCACGTTTTTGTGATTCAAGGCTTTATGTTCGCGTCGGGCGGTCAGTATCTGTCGTGAGCAAGAATATTGCGTTGATTTGTTGATGTATCTAGTCAGATGATTAAAAATAATGTTCAAAATACTTGATAGATACCAGTCTCGGTGTCAAATACTACTCTAACTTAAGTGTTTTTGCCTATAAACTTAGTGCTAAATAAAGTGTGATAATATAGTGTAAAAATTAGTCTGTGATAAAAGTAACTTACCGTTCAAGGTATGTTAGTAGTTTACTTAGTACAGTACAATCACGCTCCAATAGAATATGACCACTCGATTTGGTAATCCTACTAATATTATAAACGTGAGAGTTTGTAAGAATAGATGTTTGTTACTCTTTCACGCAAAATCTACCGAATGGATTTTGATGAAACTTTACAATAATATAGCTTACACAGAATAACACATAGGCTACTTTTTATCCCGGGAACAAGTTCCTGTGGGAAACGGGAACGGGAAAAATTTACCACGCGTGCGGAGCCGCGGGTGTCAACTAGTCTACTAATATTTTTGTCAGCTAAGAACAGCGATTCTGGTTCTACCTGATACCTGCCTACATGATAAATTTAGTAGACTACCAAGTTTTGAACCAACCGCAATGAAATCGCTTTGGAATAGAAATAGAACGGATTCTTATTGTAAAATGTGTTATTTGGGACAATAATGCACACAGTGAAATGTAGGCGTATAATATGCCTATGCCACCCCTTCGGGGATAAAGGTGTATTTGTAAACCAAAAATAATTTAATTGTCAATATGAATTCATCAAATGTATCAAAAATATTCACGAATATTTTACTGTGTGCTGCAAACTTTAGGCCATAGCTCATTCAAAAGGTTAAATACAGCCTACATTCAAGGTGATTCGAGATATTATCATTATGTATTCCTTATCCTTACTTTATATTATAAATGAGAAAGTAACTCTTTCTGTCTGTCGCGCTTTCACGCGACGACTACTGAACTGATTTAAATGAACTTTGGTACAGAGATAGCCCGAGAAAGAACAGGTTCCTGAGGGAAACGGGAACAGAAAAGCTTCAACACGCGGGTAGAGCTGCAGACATCAACTAGTTTATCTTCGATTTGATCCCCCCCGTGGAGAGCCTCATATTCGGGCATTGTCTTAGCCGAGCCGCGGTGAATAGCCCTCAGGCCTATCCTGCGACCCGGTTGGTAAGAAGGCGGAACATGGCGGGGTTTAGTGGGTAGGACAGCCCCCAAAGGTCGGGACTCCCACACACCATCCTTGCTGTCCCTGCAGTAGGAATGTAGGCGCGTAAACGCATTCCCTGCGTCAAAAAAATCTTAGATTTGACAGAATTTAATCCATTTAGTTCTATTCTGCGGCTTGTGAAGGGCTTACTGAATGGGCTCACCACCTATTATAATAGGTATGCTTAGGCGTATAATATGCCTCTGCCACCCCTTCGGCGTGATTGCGAAAGTGCGATTGTGATGAATATGATAGATTTAGTACACTACCTAGTTTTAAGCAACCGCAATAGAATCAATATTGAATAGAAATAGAAAGACTTCTTATTTTAGCTGTCAAAATGTTAGTAGACTATCAAAAATGTAACTGACTAGCGGCCACTGTGCGCGGTACTCCAATAGAATTCTATCGGCCGACCGATAGAAGTCTATTGGTCTATTCATGTAATAGTAGACTACGAAAAACTGTCAAAATTATATCGGTGGCTTTCTATTGAGCGACTATTTCGATTATTTTCTGACGCGATTGAAATAGTATACTTGGCCCCCTGATTAACGCCTTTCAGCTTTTAGCTGATTCGCCCGTAAGGCAGGCTCTTTGCGGATATTTAAATATTTACTATTTCTCTTACAGATGTTTAAAACAATACCGTTGCTACTGCTCACGATAACGGTTCACTGTCAAGTGGAAAGTAAGTAAAAAAAAGTGTGTGTGTGTGTGTGTGTGTGTGTACGTGTGTACTTAAGTACACGCGTTAGAAGTTATAGTTCTTTGGCGTAACAAGATAAAAATGTTTTTAATTTTTTTATAGTTTCACCTTATCCAGCCAACGTTTGTGGAAAATACTTACTAAAATGTTGACTATATAGCTAACTTCAGGGTATTTGAAAACTACTTTGAATGTAGTTTTAAGTTGTCATGGAAACACTTATCAGCTAACTTCAGGGTGTTTGAAAACTACTTTGAATGTAGTTTTAAGTTGTCATGGAAACACTTATCAGCTAACTTCAGGGTATTTGAAAACTACTTTGAATGTAGTTTTAAGTTGTCATGGAAACACTTATCAGCTAACTTCAGGGTGTTTGAAAACTACTTTGAATGTAGTTTTAAGTTGTCATGGAAACACTTATCAGCTAACTTCAGGGTGTTTGAAAACTACTTTGAATGTAGTTTTAAGTTGTCATGGAAACACTTATCAGCTAACTTCAGGGTGTTTGACAACTACTTTGAATGTAGTTTTAAGTTGTCATGGAAACACTTATCAGCTAACTTCAGGGTGTTTGACAACTACTTTGAATGTAGTTTTAAGTTGTCATGGAAACACTTATCAACTAACTTCAGGGTGTTTGACAACTGCTTTGAATGTAGTTTTAAGTTGTCATGGAAACACTTATCAGCTAAGGCGTCAGAAGTAGAACCTCAAATATAACAGATATTGAACTTCGTGTCGTTTGAAGAGCCCGTAGCACCGCAAACTCAGTGTTCTGTAAACGATCACTGAGTTACGTAACTTTCACTATGGCTGTCCAATGACAACTTTATGGCATTTACATTTGCGAGCATCACCGTGCTACAGAAGGCACGTTAAGCCGTTAGTCCTGGTTGCCAATAACATGGCAGTCGTTAAGTCTAGTTGAAGGCCTTATGGGCGGCATGAAAAATTTCAACAGCAGGTAGCCACAACCTGCGTCTGTCTATTTAAACACGGCAATGGGCTCACCACCTATTACGTGGGACAGGAATACAAAAGGTGAAAAGTGGGCATATAATATGCCTCTACCACCCCTCGGCGATAAGACGTGATAGATAAAAACGTATAAACTGTATCTTTTTTCTAGATTCTACATCAGCAGCGCTTCAAGAATGCAGTGGAGAGGAAGAATGTCCAAAAGGCCCGTGCCAATCACCTTGTGGGCCCAACAGTAAATGTAGAATTAATTTTTTTAGTTCTAATCCAATCTGCAGCTGCCTTGAAGGTTTTCAGGGAGCTCCACCAAATTGTCGACCTGCAAATTGCTTAAATCACTCCGATTGTCATTCAACTTTAGCTTGCATTAATAAGAAGTGTTCAGATTCTTGTAAAAACACCTGTGGAATTAATGCTCAATGCAAAGTACATACCCATAGTCCAATTTGCTACTGTGGTCCTGGAACAAACGGTGATCCATTTAGTCAATGTTACAATGTCAATGATACATGTGAAATAAATAAAGGGAACTGTTTAGAAGATATAATTTCTACAAAACAACAAGATGCGTGTACTCCGTCTCCATGTGGACCAAACTCAAAATGCACTGAGCTAAATGGCAAGCCAATTTGTAAATGTTTAGAAAATTACGTCGGTCAACCACCTGTATGTAGAGGTGAGTTAATATATTTTCTATACCGCTAAAGTGGCAGACAAGCATACGACTCACCTAATGGAAACTGGTCACCGTAACCTGTGGACGTTTGCAACAACAGAGGTGCAGCAATCGCGCTGCCAAACCTGTAAAAACCTTTTAAGACCCCTTTTGAAGAACCTCATACTGTAGACGTTCGGGAAAACTCTGGCATGCAACTTATAGTATTATTGTTATTATTATTATTTATTACAAAATAAATAATAATAATAACAATAATGGTGACAGTTTGAGTCCCTTATGGTTTTGTCTGGCACTGAATCCTCTCAGTACTTTACTGGAGAATTCAGGGCTGGGCTATCAGTATCGGAGAGGAGGTCAAGTTGTGTCGCATCTTCTTTGATTTGAAATTATTTGCCTCCACCGAATCCCACTTGAATGAGTTACTAAAGGTCACTATAACTTTCAGTAAGTCAATCAAAATGGAGTTTGGTGTAGATAAATGTGCTGTCATGCATGTTAAGAAGGGACGAATTGTGGAATCTGAAGGAGTACAACTTTCAGATTTCACAAAACTTAGGTCCCTTTCCGCGACTGAAACCTATAAATATCTGGGTATGTCGCAAGCATTGGGTATTACTGAGACTGACATGAAACGTTCGTTGCAGGATCGTTTCTTGGGCCGCCTGAAAAAGGTACTAAAAAGTCTTTTATCAGGCGGAAACAAGGTGCGCGCTATCAACGGGTGGGCCATGCCAGTCTTAGTATACTCCTTCGGCATACTTGGGTGGACTCAAACAGAGTTAGAATCCCTGGATAGGAAAGTCCGTTCGTTATTGACGTCATATCGGATGCATTACCCGCGTTCGTCCATTATGAGGTTGTATATCCCACGGAAATGTGGAGTTCGCCGCCTTTTAAACGCCAAGACTTTGCATAACCGTGAGATATGCAACCTTAGAGAATATTTTTTTCGTACTGACGTGGGTATGCACAGAGATATGGTGGCAGTAGATAACGGACTGACCCCACTCGCTCTTGCCAAAGAGAACTGGCGCAAACCACTAATACTAAGTACTGACGATCGCAAGGAGATATGGCAGAGTAAAGAACTGCATGGACGGTTTAGTCGGGCTTTACATAGGCCCGATGTAGATTTATTAGCTTCTGTCTCCTGGCTACGGTTTGGTAATTTATTTGGCGTAACCGAGGCTTTTCTCTTTGCAATTACTGATGAAGTTGTTATGACGAATAACTATCGGAAGTATATTCTGAGAGATGGTACGGTTGACATATGTCGGGCATGTCACCTACCTGGTGAATCTCTTAGACATATAATATTTGGTTGTTCTCGTCTTGCCAACGGCGAGTATTTGCATAGGCACAACCAAGTAGCCAGGATTGTCCATCAGCAACTTGCACTGAAATATAACCTTGTCGATTCAGAGGTACCGTATTATAGGTATGTACCCGACCCAGTTCTAGAAAATGGTCGTGTCACGTTGTACTGGGACCGATCTATTATCACTGACAGGACTATTGTAGTCAATAAGCCTGATATAGTGGTAATAGATCGGTCAGAACGCCTCGCATTAATCGTTGATATAACCATACCACATGACGAGAATCTCGTAAAAGCCGAAATAAAATATTTGGACCTTGCTCACGAGATTGTCGACATGTGGGATGTGGATTCAGCGATTATTGTTCCGATAGTTGTATCGGCACATGGTCTGATTGCCAAGAGCCTCGACCAACATCTCAAGAGGCTCGCGTTAGGCAGTTGGGTCAAGGGCTTGATGCAAAAGGCGGTTCTTCTGGGCACGGCACGTATTGTGCGAAAGTTCTTGTCTCTGCAGCCCTGACCACCGGTAGCTTGGTCCCTGTACCCGATGCCGGTGGGATACTATTTTTAATATTTTTAATTTGATTTTTAATATGTATAATTTATTTAAAAATGTAATTTTTATGTGTATATAATAAATGAAGGAAATAATAATAAAGCTTTATTTAATTCCATACATGTTGGATTTAAGTACATATACATATGAACATTAATAATTATTTAATTATATTGAGCATGCAAACATTTCTATTTTCAAAGTTAAGTTATTTAATTTTAATCTAATTATAAATTTAAATTATTATTTATTTTAATTGTATATTATTATTTATATCGATCATTTATTATGTATGGACCCCGTTCGGGTAAAGGCCTCCCCCAAGGAATGCGTCGCTTATTACTTTTACAAAAATGTATGAAAATGTTCCCGATTTCTTGACATTTGTGTTTACTGCTCTGCTCTCCTGTGTAGTAGCGTAATAATATATATACATACATACATACATATTGTCACGCCTTTATCCCCGAAGGGGTAGACAGAGGCATATTAAACGCCCACATTTCACCGTATGCATTTTTGTCCTACGTAACAGGTGGTGAGCCCATTGCCGTGTTGAAATGGACAGGCGCAGGCTGCGGCGACCTGCTGTTGAAATTTTTTAAGCCGGCCGTAAGGCCTTCAACTTGGCTTAACGACTGCCGTTTTATTGGCAACCGGGACCAACGGCTTAACGTGCCTTCCGAAGCACGAAACTGGGGTGGGTCTAATGGCCGAATAAATTTAATAAAATAAAATGTATCTATTTTAGATGTTAAATTAATAATATATATATCCTATATATTTCCTCGATAAATAGGTTATGAAATAAATAATTTTTTTTTTTAACTCCGACCAGTAGTTTCTGAGATTAGCGCGTTCTACCTAACAAACAAACTCTTCAGCTGTTTAATATTAGTATAGATATTGGGTTCTCCAAGCGCAGAGTGGAGATGCTCATTGGATCGCCAACTTTAGGGACTGCGTCAATAGTCGTGTGGCTGTGAGACTGGACCTCAAAACACTAGATGTCGCCATGGCTTTCCTTCATTCCGTCATTTTGGCAAGTAAATATAAAAAAAAAACCAGACCCCACCGTAAAATAAAAAAAAAAGAGAAAAGAAAGAGAATGAAAAGTTATGGCCGTTTATGACGCAAAATGGCAATTTTTTTTTTGCTTGCTATAAAAGATAATTTTAATTTAATTGAACTTTTTATACGTTAACTTAAAAGTTTAATTTTTTCACAGCTTCAAGGGACTAATATGAGTATAAGGTTTTAATTACAACTCGATACCTTCACGCGTTCACAAAATGAAAAATCTTGACAGACAGACGGACGGACCTAGATGGGTTATTGTTTTTTTCTTTTTGAGGTCGAACCCTAAAAAGAACTTTTTTGAGGTTATCTGAGGACAGGTTATGCTATTGAAGTGGTCTTTACAGACAGACTTTATAGACAGACTTCAATAGCCTCAAAGACTCAAGTTGCCGGCTCTAAGATATTCCTTTTCTTCCTTAATTCGCGAGGAGCTACATTATTTATTGGTTGAGTTTGAGCGGGAATCTGAAAAATAGAGATTTTTGCCTTTTAGTTCTAAAATATACAGTTTTATTTGTAAAACACCAGGGGGCCAAGTCTGCTATTTCAATCGTGTCGAAATAGAATCGAAATCGTCGCTCAATAGAAAGCCACCGGTACCATTTTGACAGTTGTTGATAGTCTGCTATTACAGTCGCACTCCAATAGACTTATATCGGTCGGCCGATAGAATTGTACTAACACGTACCGCGCCAGTGACCGCTAGTCAGTTGCATTTTTTAAAAGTCTACTAACATTTTGACAGCTAAAAACAACGATTCTGGTTCTATTCTACGGCTTGTCAATAGTAGACTCGGCCCCTAGTAACCTGCTAGGCTAGGACAAGATAGCTAACGCTAACATCTAAAACAATTGTAGTAGTTTTTTTTAATTCTACCAACCAATTACCAATTACAACAAAAAATTATAATTACCAACGAAGCTTTTCCAGCTAAATGCTGATACTTTCATTCAAATTGCGTATCACTTCGTTACGAATTCGGTCGGCCGGATGACACAACGCACAATTTTGGAAGCGATCGCATCTCCACAGCAAGTAAGATGGTGCAAATAATATGTCAAACGAATAAAATCGGCTTATTCCCGAAATCCCCACCGACGATTCTCCACCAGTGGGGATTTTAACTTTTTTTTTCCCGAAATCCCCACTACTAAAAAAAAATAAATAATAAATAATATTATAAATAAAATAATTATAATATTATAAATATTAATAATATAATAAATTTAGCTAAGTGGGAATTTCTGTAAAAAAAAAAGTTTAATTCCCCACCAGTTATTATTATTTCTGAATTACTTAATCAACAAAAAATGCTAACGTCAAATTAATGTCCAAAAGGCGATTTATTTTAAATTTTATTTCTTGCTCAGTGATAGTAAATAAAAGAGCACTAGCCCCTGACTCCAAGTCAGAGATCCTGCACCTCTTTGTGCGATTTCGTTAGATTCAAATCTCGCCCTTTTTTCCAAATGGTTAAAATTTCTATCGGATTTCGCTTGGATAGCATAAATATTAACCTTTTCAAAACTGTTTAAGTTAAAATTGTTTATTACAATTACCTAGTCAGGTCATAAATTCTGTCACATGTTTAATTTAAATAAAAGAATAAGTTTATTCATTATGTAACCATTTATATACCAAAATGAACTTAACAAAACATAGATTCTTATGACAATAAAGTTTATTCAAAATGACCTCCGTGATGTTAAATACAGGCCTTCAATCTGCGCGGCCAGTCGTCTATCGCAGCACGAACGAGGTCCATGTCTTGAGTGACTCCAAATTGGGATGAGGCTTTGAGCACGCCTTTTCCTCCAAGTGTTGCCATATCTTGTAATCTAACGGACTCAAATCTGGACTGGAGGAGGGCCAGTCTTCGTGCCGGATGAAGTCGATTTCACGCGCCGCCAGCCAATCTTGTGTGCTCTTCGCTCTATGAGCTGGCGCCGAATCTTGTTGGAATACCCAGTGCCTGTTATTGAACATGGTATGAGAAACAGGTTCCACAAGGTTCGTCAGGACTGTATTTTGATACACAATGTGCGTATACCTTATCATTTTGTTTGTTGTAGCTCTCTTCTACGGTAAAAAATTATTCATCCGAAAAATGAATTTCCCGATATTTTTTTCCCGCGTACCGCTTCAACAAAGCGCGTCATCTCTTCAGTCTCAGGTCCATTAGACGAGCATTTAAACGATGTCCTGTTTTTCTTCGATATGACCGAAGCCCTAAGTCTTCATTTAACACCCTTTTCACCGTGGTTCTGCTTAACCCCATCTGAAGGGCCAACAGTTTCTGCTTTAGTTTGGGATTTCTTTGAATTCGTGCCTTCACAGCTTTTATCACCGCTGGAGTCCTAACAGACCGCGGGCGACCACTTCTTGACCTGTCATCTACACTAGAGTCTTCATTGTATCGTTTGATGGTACGATAAACGAATCTTTTGGTTATATTCAAATTTTTCAGTATGTCAAAAATTTGAATTGACGCGTAACCGCAACGATGCAACGCAATAACTGCAACACGGTCTTCTTTAAGCGTCCACTCCATATTTAAAAATGAGTAAAATTCTAAAAAGTATACATTTTTATTTCAATGAACATATCGAAATTCGAATTCAATAAACTTTTTTGTGGCCAGCATTCTAAAAGAAAAGTTTTTACTGTGTGACAATACTTATGACCTGACTAGGTATTTGTGGTATAATGGTTCCCTAAGATTAGGAAAAAAAAATTAAAATCGGGAAGACAGCGGGATCAAATTACGCTCGTTTTTATGATTTATTTCAGTAAGCATGTAATTTTCACAAAGATTTTTATATTTGCACTATTCGAGAGTTTACTCCTATGGCTTATTTTTATTTTGTCTAACTATGTATTTTGTGTGACTGTCAAAAATATTAATTTCCAATAAGCATTACTACATTTTTCCATCCTTATTGTTAGTGATGTATTTTGAATACATATGAATGCATATTGTACGATAAAATATGTATGGAAGCGCTCGTGGCCCTGCCGACTCAGTAAGCAACATTCGCTATGGCTGGTTACGGATGTGTGACCACTTTACGGCATTTATATTTGCGAGCATAATTACTATTATATTATATATTGCTCTGTTTTTACTATGCTATTTTTTGGGTGAAATTTAAAATAAATTGCCTTTTGGACATTAATTTGACTTTAGCATATTTTGTTGAATAAGTAATTCAGAAATAATAATAACTGGTGGGGATTTTAACTTTTTTTTCTTCAGAAATCCCCACTAAGCTGACTTTATTTAAGTAGTGGGGATTTCAGGAAAAAAAGTTAATATCCCCACTGGTGGGGAATCGTCGGTGGGGATTTCGGGAATAAACCATAAAATCGAGTGTAATTTAGACCATATGACTGAATTCAAACTTCTTTAGTTCCACTGATAGACTAAAGAAAGAAAATGTGTGCTCGCACCTCGCCCTCTTGTCCCTACAGTAGCTAATATATGAAACGTATCGCTTTCTTTCTTTCTCTTTCTATCTTAACTAACTTATATCACCTTCTCAACTTCCATTCGCTTCGTCAGATCACACTTCGTAACGCACTCCTAACGCACTCACCAGCTTAATCCCGAAGTCAAGCGGGCTTATAGAAGTTTTACTACATTAATTAAGTGAAACTTCTTTATCGAAGTTGAGAGAAATTTTATAGCTGTAAAAAAATCGTCACGTTTGTCGGTTACGCGCCATATTGTTTTGAAGTGAAACTTCTTTATCGACTTATTACAGAAATTTACATTTCTTTCACTTCATACCTGTGTATTCTAGTTCACACACATTTTTTTATTTCTTTTTATTTATCAATCACGCCTTATTCCCGAAGGGTGGTAGAGGCATATAATACGGCCACTTTTCACTGTGTGCATTCCTGTCCCACGTAACAGGTGGTGAGCCCGTTGCCGTGTTCAAATGAACAGGCGAAGTTTGTCACAACCTGCTATTAAATTTTTCAAGCAGGGCCTTTAACTTGACTTAATTACTGCCATTTTACTGGCAACCGCACCAAAGGCACCGAGGCAATGGCTTTAACATTGGCCCCAGTGCCTTCTGAAGCAAGGAAACGCTCGTAAATGTAAATGCTACAAAGCGGTCACCCATCCGTGACCAGCCATAGCGAAAGTTAATTGACGCAGTGATCGTATACAGAACACTGAATTAGCGGGGCAAGAATCCCTTCTAACTTCTCTTCTCGCTTTTACTTCAATAATATTGTATTTAATTTGTCTTTCAGATGCATGTGAGACATCTTGTGATAGTAATGGAACTTGTACAATGCTTGATGCTTTGCGATGTCCGTGCAATGAAGGTTATCAAAGAGATCGTTTCGGCGTGTGTCGATTCACAGAGTCGCGGATGGGTGGGTAGGTGTTCTACTACTTTTAATTTATTTGCTAACACAGCAAGTAATCATTACATCAATATTACAGATATTTCACTAGCTGCCCCCGTGGCTTTGCCCGTACCGCAACTCGAACCACGTAGGAATGGTAGTGTAAAATTAATAGGAACATTTAAACCCGTGGTTTAATAAATTTACTAAACTCTGAAAATTTGCCCGATTTATTGACATTTATGATTAATGCCCCGCTATCCTGGGCAGTAGCTTGAATATGTATATAGCCTCGCGTTCCTCTATACATTTTTAATTCGAACCCTGACATTAGCGGGTTCAACAAAACAAGCAGTTACAATCTTCAGCTTTATAATATTGGTATAGATTAGTATAGATAAATACAAGCAAGCGTATCAGGGGACGACGAGGCGTCATTCTTTAATTATACTGTGGTGGGATGCTTCCACAGATACCATATATCGACTTTTCGCGGGAACAGTGACAAGTATGGACACTTGCTGTAAATTATTTTCTAAAACTAGTGCATTTATCTTGTTTTATGTGCGGAGTGGTGGTTTCTTTTAAATAAAAGTTGTGTTAACGTGCTATAGTGAAAGACAATAATATATTTGCAGTAAAATGTTATTTTCTCAATTGCCGCGAAAAGTCCACTGAAACCCTCAGTATAAGAACCACCATTATACTGAGGGCAAGGACCAGGACCTAGGACTGAGGACTCGACATCCACAAAGACTGGACAGGACTAAATTAGAATAGTAGATTGAACATATATGAATTAAAAAGCAAGATTTGGCTAACAGGTCTTCGTAACCATGCCACTAAATAATTATAAAAAAAAAGATCATTTTTCTTAGTAGAGCGCAAGTAAACAGTTGAAAGATAGATTAAAATATAGAAGCAAATGTTATAAGAACTGTATAGAAAGGTTTAAACAATAGGAAAATCAAATGTGTTGTGTCAAAACAGAACACTAGAATGCTGTCTAGTTACATTCAAATTATTACAGCCAGCTATATACATACATACATACATATTGTCACGCCTTTATCCCCGAAGGGGTAGGTAGAGGCATTTTAAACGCCCACATTTCACCGTATGCATTTTTGTCCCACGTAACAGATGGTGATCCTATTGCCGTGTTGAAATGGACATGCGCAGGTTGTGGCAACCTGCTGTGGAAATTTTTAAGCCGCCCGTAAGGCCTTCAACTTGGCTTAAAGACTGACATTTTATTGGCAACCGGGACCAACGGCTTAACGTGCCTTCCGAAGCACGTAACTGGGGTGGGTCTAAAGGGCCGAATAAATTTAATAAAATAAAATAAAATGTGTGTATTTTAGATGTTAAATTTGGAAGAATTTTGAACCCGTTGCCTTTTTAGTGAGGTGATAACAAAAAGGCTAAAAGGTCTTATGTGCTAGACACTAATTAGCACGACCAATTAAAGTCCTGGTAGTCTCGGACTGAAGCACGACCAATTAAAATCCCATATATAAACTAACTAACTAACTATCTTCACGCTGTATCCCTGACGGGGTAGTCAGAGAGGACAGATCGCCAGGCTTCGCGATCCATGCATACTTCTTTCGCTTCTTCGAGATTCATCAATCGCTTCATACACGCACGTCTGGGTAGCCGAGTACTTTTGACCTTTCCGTTTTTGAGCACAATCTGCTCGCGTGGTCTTCATATGTAAGTCTCGGCCTATCCTGACCTCTTCTGCCTTCTGCTTTCGCACAATATATATTCTTCGTCAATCGTTCCTCACTCATTCGTTGGACGTGTCCAAACCAACGGAGCACGCCCTTTTCCAGCTTAACGCTGACACTTTCATTCAAACCTGCCATATTGCGTATCACTTCGTGACGTATTCGGTCAGCCAAGGTAACGCTGTACAATTTTCGAAGTGATCGCATCTCCACAGCATTCAATTTACTTTCATGCATCTGCTGACATACCCAGGTTTCGCTACCATAAAGCAACGTTGGCACTAGCACTGCGTTATGAATCGCCAGTCGTGCTTCTTTTACGATGCTTTGTCGCTTTACTAATTGGGACAAAGCACCGTTAACTCTGTTTCCGGCAGCTACTCGCCGTTCTACATCCGAATCACATCTTCCATCCGCGCTAAACATACTCCCTAAATACACAATTTCATTCACTTGCTCTAGACGTTCCTGGTTTACCCTAATCTCGAATTTAGTTGTTACGTCATCTCTTTCAAATACTAGAACCTTAGTCTTACTTGCATTCAAGCGAAGACCCTTACTTTCACACTCCTCTTTCATATTAGTGACTAATGCCTGAAGGTCGGCTTCTGATGAGGCCATGAGCACCGCATCATCAGCGTACAGCACATAGCTTACTGAAAAGTCACCCAAATTCATTCTGCAGGCAACTGTCCAGATACACTATGAACAGCCAGGCGGACATGACACAACCCTGTTTGACGCCTGTACAGACATCAAAAAGAGGTGACACATCCCCCCCTACTCGCACGCAAGCCTTACAGTCCTTATAAAGCGACTGTATTGCCCGCAGCAGCGAGCCGTCCACACCATATCCGGGCAGCAAATCCCACAGAGTTTACCTCACAACGTTATCAATTACTTTCTCCAGATCCACAAAAGCGCAGAAAACCCTCTGGCTAATAGCCAGAAACTTCTCCGCGATCATGTGGAGAGAAAACACTTGATCCATGCAACCTCTTCCACGTCGGAATCCGCATTGAGCCTCCCATAAATACCTTTCAGACTTTTCTTGCATTCTCGCCGTTATAATCTTTGCATACACCTTACTAGCTAAGCTGACCAAGCTGATCGCCCTGTAGCTGGAGCAGTTTAGGTGCGAGCCTTTCCCTTTGTAAATAGGTACTACAACTGCTATTCGCCAGTCATCTGGGAACTCACCCGTCCGCCAGCACAAGTTGCATAACAGACATAGAGTGTCCCAGACGCGCGACCCACCGTACTTGATCATCTCAGCAGTAACTCTATCTTTTCCCTCAGCCTTACCACATTTCATACTTCTTATCGCTTGTTCAATTTATTTCATACTAATGACTTCAATGACATCGGGATCCGGAGCATCGAAGTGACCTCCACTTCCCGATGTGGCATCTCTGTCTTTTCTTGCATACATCTTTCCATAATATTCACTCCATCTCTGCAGGACGTCAGTTTGGTCTGTTAGGACGTCATTGTTAACACTAAGCACTTTTTTCATACTGCAGATTGCCGAACAACTCCGGGTCTTGCCTACCTCTTTCCAGAAGAGCCTGGCATTATCCCGGAAATTGAACGACAACCTTTCATCCGCTTTCATTCTGCACCTTTCACGAGCTTCTTCTATCAGTGCCTTCGTGTTAACTTTTTGCAGCTTGTATCTCTCTTTCATATTAAAATCATTCCGCGAGGCTAAGTAGTCTAACCATGCTTTCTTCTTCATTCGAACTGCTTCTTTCACTTCCCCATTCCACCATGCGTCACGCTTATTACTACTGCCTCTTCTCGTTTCTCCACACACTTCCACAGCGGCATTTACCATACTATCCCTAAGGTTCTGCCATACACTTTCCACATTCTCACTACTAACATTGACGTCGTCAAGCTTTTCGGCTACCCTTTCTTTATATTTATCCCTAATGGATGCATCCTGCAGCTTCCAGCTTTTGATGCTATGAGTCGGCTCAGGTTCAGGACACTCGGTACGATGACGCCAACCCGCGAACAGACCCCTTATCCTAGTTATTACTAGGTAGTGGTCTGATCCTAGTTCAGCGCCTCGATAAACCCTTGTGTCCATCACCTGTTTACGGAGCCGACTATCCATTAGGAATAGATCTATCATGCTTCTCTTTGACTTACATCTCCTCGTATACATATGAATTTGTTTGTGGTTGAACATTGTGTTCGCCACAAACAAATCCTTTTCCTTACAGAATGCCAGTATAAGCTTGCCAGCGTCATTCACCCTTTTATCCCCATACTTCCCGAGTACCGACTCAAAATCATCGCGAGCGGTACCCACCCATCCATTCAAGTCTCCACATACTATAAGTTTTTCATTTCCTTCTATCACATTTAGAGCTTCTCTCATACTCTCCTAGAAGTCCTCTAGCTCACTCGCGTTCGACGAAGATACTGGCGCGTAAGCAGCTACCAGGAAAATCTTCGTCAAACCAAGTTTTAGACGGATCCAGAGGATTCTAGGACCTACCAGTTTATCCTCATACATACCGGAGGCCAATTGCGAGGACAACAAAACTCCAACCCCCCGACTGCCATGCTCGCTCTCTGGTACTCCAAACCATAGCGCGAGCACCCCACCCGGGACTTCGCTGCCCTTGCGCTTGGTCTCTGTCAAGCACACTACATCTAACTTTCTCTCATTCATAACATCCATCAACTCATTCATCTTATCTGCCATTACTCCCCTAACATTCCACGCAGCTACCCTGCACTCCGTCCTCCACTTCCCGCTGTGTCGGGCCGCGCGTGTAGGGTGGCGGTCCCCTACGCCGCTCTGGCACACACTTTACGCACCAGCGGGGACGAACTGGTGCGCGTCGCCTCGGGGGCACGCCCTAGCATCATTCGCCCTGGTGGCACTCGTGTTGGAGTAGAATTGCAGCCGTAGCTGGCAGGGATGGCGACGTACACGCTTCTACTCTTCATCCCCATATTTTGAAGTTTTAAATATTATATATAAATATAATCACATTAAAACCTAATATATACGATTACACTAATTGCTACAGAGGAATGGCAGGCATCGGACAGGCCGCAAGCCGCCGGGCGCGAACACGTTAGCAAGCAACTTGCTCTGTGACTTTGCTTCTATTTTTTTTTTATAATTATTTATGACCAGGTTACGGAGACCTTTTAGCCAAATCTTGTTTTTTATATCATAATTCTTCAATGTTATCTTGTCCTGTCCAGTCTTTGTCGATGTCGAGTCCTCAGTACTAGGTCCTGGTCCTTGCGCTCATTATAATGGTGGATCTGATACTGAGATTTTCAGTGGACTTTTCGCGGCAAGAGAGAAAATAGCATTTCACTGCATATATATCATTGTCTTTCACTATAGCACGTTAACACAACTTTAATGTCCAAGAAACCACCACTACCTCACATAAAACAAGATAATTGCACTAGTTTTAGAAAATAATATATACCTAACAAGCGTCCGCACTTGTCGCTGTTCCCGCGAAAAAAACACTTTGCTTCCAAATATTTATTACTACGATAGTCTATTCTGAGATCGGTAATGGGGTATTTCCATATACGAACAAAAATAATTAATGAACGAATGAGTGAGGCATGTTTGAAGAAGACTGTATAGTGCGAAAGTAGAGGGTCAAGGTAGTCTAAGACTTACATACATGAGATACAGAACGTATAGCACTAGCATATAAGCTTAAATTGGGCTAGACAGCGCTGTCCAAAAAGGTGCCAAAATATCTGTTTATTTTGACTGACTTTAGTGGCGTGGTAGTACCTACGAGTATACGACTGACGCGCTGAGGTCTGGTCAGTACAAATAATTTTGTGTTCCGCAAATGTTTGTTTCGGGGTTTGGGTATTATCCCATACCAAAAGCTTTACTTTGGGCTAAGTAGATGGTTTTGTGTAAAAAAAATTACCCGCAATCTTATAAATGTGAAGGTATGTGTGGATGTTTGTTACTCTTTCACGTAAAAACTACTGAATAGATTTTAATGAAACTTTACAAAAATATACTTATACTCAGAATAACACATAGACTACTTTTTATCCCGGGAACAAATTTCTGTGGAAAACGGTAACGGGAAAACTTCTCTAAGCGGGCGAAGCTGCGGGCGTCAACTAGTATTTCATATAAGTATTTATTAAATTAGCCTTAATACTATTATTACAGGTTAAACCCAATACAATAATGATGCTTAAAAATTAAATTCTAACTCAATGCGGGATTAGGGTAAACCAGGAATGTCTACATGCAGCAAGTGAATGAAATTGTGTAAATTATGTGTGTAATGTTGTAATAAAAAAACAATAATTAAAAAAAAAAAACCATATCAATGTATCAGTGGAAACTTGTAATTGGCGTTCAGATTGTTAAATCTATATCTATTGTGACTACTAGCTGTAAGTTTCCCTAAAATTGAAAAATAAAATAAAATAAATAAAATAAAATATAGGGAGTATGTTAAGCGCGGATGGAAGATGTGATTCGGATGTAAAACGGCGAGTAGCTGCCGGAAACAAAGTTAACGGTGCTTTGTCCCAATTAGTGAAGCGACAAAGCATCGTAAAAGAAGCACGACTGGCGATTCATAACGCAGTGCTAGTGCCAACGTTGCTTTAGCGAAATCTGAGTATGTCAGCAGATGCATCAAAGTAAATTGAATGCTGTGGAGATGCGATCACTTTGAAAATTGTGCGACGTAACTTTAGCCGAACGAATACATAACGAAGTGATACGCATTATAGTTTGAATAAAAGTGTCAGCGTTAAGCTGGAAAAGGGCGTGCTCCTTTGGTTTGGACATGTCCAACGAATGAGTGAGGAACGATTGACCAAGAATTTATATTGTGCGAAAGTAGAGGGCAGAAGGAGTCAGGGTAGGCCGAGACTTACATATGAAAACCACATGAGTAGATTGCTCAAAAATGGAAAAGTCAAAAGTACTCGGATACATGCGTGTATGAAGCGATTGATGAATCTTGAAGAAGTGAAAGAAGTATGCATGGAGCCTGGCGATCTGTCCTCTCTGACTACCCCGCCAGGGATACAGCGTGAAGAGTTTAGTTATTTTTTCAGTTTTTTGAAAACTACATTCAGTTAATATAAAACCTTAAAAAATAAAACAATTAAATTTGATAGGTCAACGACACAAATGTAAACGTTTATGTAAGTAGTTGAACTTACTACAAAAAATAATATAATTTTTGTATAGGTAATATTATTCACTCGATGACCCCTGAGCTTCGCTCGTGGAATGTTTCCCCCCATTTAATCAATCCCGTCGCTTATAAATTCTACAATGATACATAAAAATATGCCCGATTTGTCGACATTTATGACTTCTGCTGTGCTCCCCAGTGTAGTAGCGTAATGATATATAGCCTATAGCCTTTCTCGATAAATGGGCTATCTAACACTAAAAAAATTTTTAAATCCGACCACTAGTTCCTGAGATTAGCGCGTTAAACCAAACAAACAAACTCTTCAGCTTTATAATATTAGTATAGATAGGGTTGGCCTCTTTCTCGCTTAGAGAATGAGCATTGCCATTGCCATACAACGTGGCAATGCGGCCAGCCTTACGGAGTCCTTACCGGTTGACTTCGATGGGGAGGAAGTCAGTCTTGTAATAATCCCCACCCTTATTTAGTACTGTTTTTTGTACCTAAATATGTAAATATGTAAATCTACTATAGTAGGTACGCATTTTCTTAAAAATATATTTATTATTTCAGATCAGTACAAAACGGTGCATGTGTTGTACCTCCTCCCCCAGCAAATGGAAATTTCGAGATCATGGACATACCTCTTGAATGGCCGGGACAGAAGGTACAGTTTCTGGTGTTAAAGGTCAGCTGTGCTAAAGGTTATGGTATGGTGGAGTTGGGAAATAATCAGAATAACAACGGGTCGCAGGAAGTTATATGTATTGCCGGCAATTGGACTCAGACCATTAATAAATGTGTTCGTAAGTATATTTACTAGCTGATGTCCGCGTCCCTGCTCGCGTTAAATTTGGTTATTACACAAAAAGTGTTTCCCGTAGGAATAAGATATTTTCCCAGTATAAAAAAATATTATTATAGATATTCTGATAGATTTTCTGTATTAATATAAATATTAATAAATTTATATTATTTATTAAAATACATTAATCCAAAAAACCTATACGAATTTCATTTAAATATTAGTTTAAAAAATGGCGGATTTTCATACAAACTTTCAGCCCTTATTTTACTCCCTTAGGGGTGGAATTTCGAAAATTCCTGAAATACGCCTATCTTAAATTATAAACGAAAGTCCACATACAATTTTTTTTATGCATATTTTGTTAATGGCGGATTTCCTTACAAACATTCAGCCCCTATATTATTTCAAAAAACCCGGCCTTATTCCTTGCCTACATCATAAAAAATACCTCTGTACAAAATTTCAGGTATCTAGGTCCAACTAGTCCAAGGGATTGATCCGTTGATTGTCACCAGTGAGTCAGGACTTTTCGTTTTATATATGAAAGACCAGTAAGCTGTAAGGGACCCCACAAATATCTCCGGGGCCCAAGCAACCTTACCAGCTAGCGGTGCACCTGCTGACTAAAGGACAAGGCAACCACGCAGGCGTACTTATGGGGTTGGGGGACCCCGTGCGCCGTCTGACCAGACGCCATCAGTCGCTCCTAACAATGACGAAAATCAAGCCGCTCATAGTAGTCAAAAAGTGTATCCCAGGCTCAAAATCCAGGAATCCATATATTGACATCATCATTATCTTTGGGGGCCTAATAAGGTAAAACGTTTGGCAGAGAAACGATATTGAATCGCGCAGTTATGGTGAATTGTCTCCATTGTATTAAAGTTGTACCTCTACTCGGCACATGTTGTTCAGGATCGAAAAGTAAAGAGTGGAATTAAGTTGAAGAGCACTTCAGAACATTCATCGTGGTAGATTCGGTAAAATGCAGTCAAAGAAGCTCTTGCATAGCGTCAAAAATAGATGTAAGAATAGATTTTTCTTAGAGTGTTGCCATTTCAGGATTTTGTAAGTTAAACCCAGACCCGAGCGTCACATACAAGTGCTCTGGGAAGGTCTGCAAGAGTTATGTAGCGCCGGGAACCTTGGTGGACCCTGTATGCAATACGTATTATACCTCTGAGAGCCTTCTCTACATGAAATGCGTGGCAGGAACCTGGAATCATGTCGCTCGGTGCAAACCAGGTTAGTGACTTTTTAAATTAAACTCCTGTGTCGCAATGCTGTGCCTTCTAGTATACTTCAGGATAGATATAGAAATATAATATTGTGATGTCCTTCAATACGCGTCTCCATAAAGCCCTCTCCAGATTCCCGGCAATACTACACGAGAGTTGCCGAATATGGCAGTGTAGAGAGAGTATTCGTCTATATTCGTATTATCCCGTGTATATTCGCCTAGACAAAGAGAGAAATGAAAGCTAAGAAACAGCGTTCAATTTTGCCAAGCACATTCAACAAAAATAACACAATTTTGTAGGCTTTTACTTTTTAGTCTGCTATAAAGACAGAGCGACATCGAGAAAGAGTGACATCGATTGCGATGTCAAGTCACGCATTTCTGCCGATTCGGTTGAACGTACAGGTCTAAAAAACCATTATTAGACCTGTCCTTTTTCATGGCATTGAGACGTGGCCAATATTGGAGCGACACAAGCAGGAGCTGCGTGTCACGGAAATGAAGATACTGAGGTGGATGTTCGTCACGCGGTCCATCCGCATGACGACTCTCGCATCCGCGGCAGACTTCACGTTCGTGACATTGCAGACAAGTTGCAAGAGTGTCGCCTTCGTTGGTATGGTCACGTCTTGCGCCAACCGCCGCGCTACGTAGGAAACAAATGTCTGGCCATGTCAGCCCCGCCGGGTCCCGGTAAGAGGGGAAGACCCAAGAAGTGCTGACTTGACGTCGTAAGGGATGACATGCGTGCCAATGGTCTCACTACAGGGGATGTCGACGACCGCGCGAAGTGGAGGAGAAAATGTAGGAAAGCAGACCCCGGGCATCGCGAGACGCAACTGGGACAGACGCTCGGATGATGATGATGATGAATGAAAGACTTGCTGCTTTATTAAGGTTCTGTACCTCAAAAGAAAAAAACGGAACCCTTATACTCACTTTGTTGTCCGTCCATCTGTCTGTTAGAACCCTTTATTTCGGGAACGTGTGAAGGTATAGAGTTGAAATTAAAACTAAATATACAAAACGTGCCACAAATATGTCACATGGAGGGAAAGTACCTTGAATATTGTAGATGGAACATTTTACTGAAAGAAAACATTATTTGAATTTAAAAAACAATTTAAACTACATTTATAGATATTTAAATAATTACATGGTTGAACCGGGAATCGCACTAGTTACACGATCACACATCAAATGTTAAAATTCATGGCCTTGACGTAGTGAGTGTAGTGCGTCGCCGGCCTTATCCTGCATTATCATAGTAAGGGAGGGTAGCTACAAACAAAAGTAACCCCATGCATACTCTCGGCCCTCACCATCAGTCCAGCCTGCATCAGGCGCTGCAACGCACTCGAAACGTCGGTGAATGTAAGTACAAAATTGTTTCGCGTGAAGTCCCGAGTACCTAATATATAAACTATGTTATATAGCAAAAAATATTCCTTATGATGAAAGCCTTACGATCGGTATGATAAACATACAGGGTTATTTATTTTTTCGTGTAACGGGTTTGATTCCCGGTTCAACCATGTAATTATTAAAATATCTTTAAATGCAACATCTCCACCCGTTCCTCCACAGTGGTGACCCCGACGTGATATGAACACGCAGTTATCATCATCAGTTATCAGTCGTCTAGATCCCATAACACAAGCATTATATTAGCTTACTTTGGGCTAGACGCCGCTGTGTAAAAAAGAAAACACAAATGTCCCATAATATGAGAGGACCCCACACCCCAAATCCTGGTGGTGGTGTCTGCTTTTGACTGCCTCTGTGGCGCGGTGGGAGTGTATCCGACAGCTACGCAAGAGGTCGTGGGTTCGATTCCCACTCAGGATAAAACTTTGTGTGATGAGCACGATGGTTTATTCTGTGTCTTGGTGTGTCTATAATATGTATGTATATAGAAATATATAAGGATGTTTACCAGCTATCTGGTTACCATAGTACAAGCTCTGCTTAGTTTGGAATCAGATGGCGTTGTGTGAGTTGTCCCAACGATATTTATTTATTTATTTTAGTAAAATGTTTCATCTACAATATTCAAGGTACTTTCCTTTCATGTGGCATATCCGTGGATCGCCCTGTAAACTCAGGTCTACGGTCCCTTTGAAACTGAAAAAAAATAATTTCGAAGTTAAAGTAAAAAAAGTTATGACCGTTTATGACACAATAGTCTTAAATTAATTTCGAAGTTAAAGTAAAAGAAGTTATGACCGTTTATGACACAATAGTCTTATTGTGTCATAAACGGTCATAACTTTTTTTACTTTAACTTCGAAATTAATTTTTCACATGTCCGATTTTTTTAATTATAAGCTTATTTTCAGTCTGTGGCCGGTTAACGCCAAAGGGTGCACCACTAATCATAGGAGGGAAACCAGCGATACGTGGAGAGTTACCCTGGCACGTGGGTGTTTATCGAAAGAACATGACAAATTATTACCAACAGATCTGCGGGGGATCCCTAGTTGCTAGCAGAGTTGTCATATCTGGTAACTATTTACCCATAATTTACTAATATTATATTAACGTTATTCATACTGTGTACACGGCAATGGGCTCACCACCTGTTACGTGGGACAAAAATGCATATGGTGAAATACATATATATTGTCACGCCTTTATCCCCGAAGGGGTAGGCAGAGGCATATTAAACGCCCACATTTCACCGTATGCATTTTTGTCCCACGTAACAGTTATTTAATATGGTGAAATGTGGGCGTATATTATGCCTCTGCCTACCCCTTCGGGGTAAAGGTATTCTAAAACTAGTGCATACTATACATACCAGTGCATTTATGCGGGAGTGGTGTTTTCTTGGACATAAAAGTTGTGTTAACCTGCTATGGTGAAATATTATATATGTAGTGAAATGCAATTTCTATTTTGCCGCGTAAAATCCACTGAGACACACTAAAATTCACTGAGGTGAGACTGACCTTAAGACTAAACTTGACTAAGTCCTAGAGGACTGGGACATTTTAGATATTAAGAAAGAAGATTGAAGAAATATGAATAAAGATTTGGCTAAACGGTTTTAGTAACCAGGCCATTAATTAATTACAAATAAAACACTACACGATAACATACGCGCGCCATCACCCGTCCTTTCCCTCTGTTGCCATGCAAGCTACCACATTTTATTAATTTTTAATTATATTCATTCGGGGTATTTTTTTTGTGTGATAATGAGTGAGCTACGATTGACGAAGAATATTATTGTGCGAAAGTAAAGGGCAGAAGTAGTCAGGGTAGGCCGAGACTTACATTATAAATACCATACTCAAAACGGAAAAGTCAAAGTACTCGGATACCCAGACCCCGATTAATGAATTTGCAGGAAGCGAAAGAAGTATGCATGGCATGGATCGCGAAGCCTGGCGATCTGTCCTCTCTGACTACCCCGTCAGGGATACAGCGTGAATATAGTTAGATAAGATTTTGTTTTTGGTCACAGCTGCACACTGTTTTTGGTCTGACGCTCGAATGTGGCTACCTCCGTCTAGGTTCGCTGTGGCAATTGGTAAGTTGTACCGCTCTTGGGATGATGAAAGAGACAACGCCGACGATGTGCAGAAATCTGAGGTGAGCAACCTCACTTTTTCCTGGCAATTTATTTTAATTTTTCTTTATTTATGTTTATAGCACGCATTCTATTCCGTCCACATCCTACACATGACACATTCACATCGTCACATTTCTAGTCCGAGACTACCAGGTCGTGCTAATAAGTGTCTAGCACATAAGACCTTTTGGCCTTTTTGTTACCACCTCACTAAAAAGGCAACGGGTTCAAAATTTCTTCCGAATTTAACATCTAAAATAGACACATTAAATTTTATTAAATTTATTCGGCCCTTTAGACCCACCCCAGTTCCGTGCTTCGGAAGGCACATTGAGCCGTTGGTCCCGGTTGCCAATAAAATGGTATTCGTTAAGTCAAGTCGGATGCCTAATGGGCGGCTTAAAAAATTTCAACATCAGGTCATTTCAACACGGCAATGGGCTCACCACCTGTTACGTGGGACAAAAATGCACACAGTGAAATGTGGACGTTTAATATGCCTCTGCCTACCCCTTCGGGGATAAAGGCGTGACAATATGTGTGTATGTATGTATAACACGCTGTTAACATTATAAGCAACACACACACATACACAAACACACACACATGCACATACACACACATACACTCCTTACATACTATGCACCATTCATTTAGTCAAACTAAATTATTTCATATGTACTCGTATCATGTATCTATATATATTTAATTTATTTATTGAACTAGTGAATGTAGTTTTGTTTCTTTTTGTAAATGTCGAAATTTTTTTTTTTTATAAATAAATAAATAGCCATCACGCCTTATCCCCGAAGGGGTGGCAGAGGCATATTATATGCCCACTTTTCACCGTGTGGATTCCTGTCCCACGTAATAGGTGGTGAGCCCATTGCCGTGTTGAAATAGACAGACGCAGGTTGTGGCTACCTGCTGTTGAAATTTTTAAGCCGCCCATAAGGCCTTCAACCAGGCTTAACGACTGCCATTTTACTGGCAACCGGGACCAACAGCTTAACGTGCCTTCCGAAGCACGGAAACGCTCGCAAATGTAAATGCCACAAAGTGGTCACCCATCCGAGTACCAGCGATCTTTTGAATCGCTCAGTTCTGGTGAAAATTTCTTCACTGTATGAGAGTGACACATCTGGATTCCATCCACTTGACTCCTATGACTTTGCTTCCATGGGATCTACAAACAATTGTTTTGCCTCTTGAGACCTATAATGGGATCCTCAGATTGCCAGGCACACGTTTCGGATCGAAAAGGAGTGGGTGGGATTAGATAAAAGTTAAAACTCGCAGTGGTAGATGTTTTCAAATATGTCAGTACTAGTTGCCGCCCGCGACTTCGCTCATGTAGAGAATTTTTCCCGTCTCTATTTCACACAGGAACTTGATCCCAGGATAAAAAGTAGCCTATGTATTGCATGAAAGAGTTACATACCTACATCCGTACTTAACTTTTTCCAAACTTTCGCGTTTATAATAAAAGTAGGATACCAATTTATAAATTAAAATATATTCTACAGGTACAAGAAATAAGAGCTCCAGCACTATTCCAAGGTGCCGCTGCAAGCTTTCAAGAAGACATAGCAGTTTTGATACTTGTTAATGAATTCGTTTTTAAGACGTATGTTGCACCTGTGTGCCTTAGCTTCGATGCCATGTTTGATATATTTCAACTACAGGATGGAAATTTGGGCAAGGTAAGTTTTACTAAATACCTGAATACATAGAAAATAAAACTTTTTCTTCAAGACTTCAATAGCGCTTTCACTTTAGTTGATTTTGGTATGTTGCTGAGTTTCTAGAAATAATCAGTGCCATTTTACTCTTTTCTCCTAATTAAGTTTTATAATAATGTGTATGTGTGTACATAAACTGTTAAATAAATAAATAAAATTAAATATGAAAGGAAAAATTCGAAAACGTAGCGCCGACAGGACACGCCTTTAAGAGAAGCGTGAAAAGGCATATTTATGGGCCGTCAAGATAAGGGTCGCTATCGGAGCCCTGCGCGGGTTGAGATAGCGGCTCCAATCATGGGTCGCCGTCTTTGCTTACATCAGGCGAGCGACGCCATTTTGACGTGCCACGTATATAAAAAAAAACAAAGATGCCGTCGTGACTATTTAAAACACATAAGTTGAAAAGACTTGATAAGGACGAGACGTTGGCCGTCGCAAAAGACGATGCTATGGCTGTTTTAGTGTGATATTGACGCGAGAGTGTCTGCGCCGCGTGTGTGTTTTAACAAAGGACGAAGTTACGAAATCTGTGCTTTGCGTCCCGACGTTTCTATACATATTGTATGAAACAGACGCTAAAGAGACGCCGCCTCTGTTCTATGAGTCCATCGGTTTATTTAGTGCGTTAAAGTGCCAATGGACTGGAAACCTGCAGAACAGGCGGCCGATGGACTGATGACCTGGAGGTCGAGTCTACTATTTTACAATTCCATTGCAGTTGGACCAAAACTAGTTAGTCTAACTAAATAAATCACAATCGCACTTCACAAGCCGCAGCCGCCTTCATTTTCATTTCATTTTCTATATCATTTTTATGGCGTCAGGGTTGAACGTGTTTTTAATTACGCACAAAATAGGCTACGTTCGTTAATGACCGTAACACCCAATCTATCGTTCCACTTAAAGTTCGTAGTCGTTGCGAGTGATCGTATGACGTCACACATGACGTCACTGTTAGCGATCGCATGACGCCCACTTCGCCCACAAAATATAGATGGGTCCAAGTGGGCTTACAGCGCTCAAGATCTACGTTCCACTTATAAATTTCGACCACAACGCCTGCGGCTCATTTACGTTAGTGGAACGGCAATTTCAGCGGTCCCGGGTCTTTGGCGTTGCGGGTGATAAGTGGAACCCGCACGGAAGTATAAGGAAAAAGCACGAGTAGTAATTGATAAGGCAGTATTAACAATAAATAGTTAGTTAATAATAAGGCCTCACTATGTCTGTCTGTAAGAGAAGCAGTTAGACTTACACAAGTGAAATCCACCACAAGATTTTTCCATCCTACGAGTACAATACCGCTATAAATGGTGACCCTGTCTGAAAGTTCTAATATTAGGTTGGGGTAAAAGTCTTTTTGCATTTAGTATATTAAATACTTGTAATAAAAAATCTTTGGCTGTACTATCTTTATCTAGCTGATTTTGGTAACATTACAAAGGTTACATTTTCAAAAAAGAATCAAATTAGTAAAAATTTGTTATCTGCTATTTTTCATTTGTTTTTCTTTGTGTCAAAATTAGTAAGTCAAATGAAGAAATTCGATACATTTTAAAGTTTTATTACAAAAAGGGGTAAAAAGCAACGCAAGCCGCGACAACAATTTGTGACGTTTATGGACCTAATGCAGTGTCAGCAAGAGTAGCACAAAATTGGTGTAAGCGTTTTCAATCCGGGAATTTTAATGTTAAAGATGCACCTCGCTCTGGTCGCCCTGTTACAGATAAAATTGACGCAATTTATTAAAAAGTGGAGCAAGATCGGCATATCAGTAGTTACGACGTAGCTGAAGAACTGGGGATTGACCACAAAACAGTATTGACCCATTTAAAAAAGTTGGGTTTATAAAAAAGCATGATATTTGGGTGCTACACGAGCTGACTGAAAGAAACCAAATAAACCGTGTACTCATTTGCGATTCTTTATTAAGACGTAATTAAACTGAACCGTTTTAAAAAGATTGATAACTGGTGATGAAAAATAGATCACGTACGACAAGAAAGTGCGAAAAAGGTCGTGGTCAAAGATCGGTCAGCCTTTACAGACTGTGTCAAAACCCGGGTTAACTCGCAATAATGTGTGTATGGTGGGATTAGAAGGGCATTGTTCATTATGAGCTTTTACCGCCGGGCAGAACCATCGATTCGGATCTTTACTGCCAATAACTGATGATATTAAAGCGAGAAATTGAGAGAAAGCGACCGGAATTGATCAAAAGAAAGGGTGTGGTCTTTCATCACGATAACGCTAGACCACACACATCTTTGGCCACTCGGCAAAAATTAAGAGAGTTTGACTGGGAGGTGTTAATGCATCCGCCATATAGCCCTGACCTTGCACCTTCAGATTTCCACCTGTTTCGATCTCTTCAGAATTTTTAGGCAGTGTCAGGTTAACATCAAGAGAGGACCGCCAAAACTACTTGTCACGTTTTTGGATCAGAAGTATTGGAAGAATTTCTACAACAAGGCGCGTGCGGTCCATACAAATAAATAAGCACTGCATACCCTAGCCCATTCCCAATACTACAAGTTGTATAAATAATTAATTCCCTATACAATTGTGCTACTGCCATCTATTAGTATTTAAGCGAACTACTAACCTAAAGCGTTTCGTATGAGGATTTCGGGTAATTAGGGCATGCATACCCTATCCGACATCCTTGTGCACGCTACTGACAACAATGGGATCATGTCACTACGTCGCGTCCCCTACTGAAATCTTGTGGAGATTTCAGTAGGGGACGCCGGCACCGCCGAGCGAGCGATCCGACCCCGTATTTTGCCGCCTACTTCACTCAGCCACAAGATGATTAACTACTACCCACAAGATGATAAAAAGTCGTTGAGCAAACTGGTACATATATATTATAATTAAATTTTTCAGGTTTTTGCCTGCCTCTGTGGCGCGGTGGGAGTGCATCCGACTGCTACGCAAGAGGTCGTGGGTTCGATTCCCACCCAGGATAAAACTTTGTGTGATGAGCACGATGGTTTATTCTGTGTCTGGGTGTTATTTATCTATAATATGTATGTATTTAGAAATATATTAGTATGTTTAACAGTTATCTAGATCCCATAACACAAGCTAATATTAGCTTACTTTGGGCTAGATGGCGCTGTGTGAAAAGTGTCCCACAATATTTATTTATTTATTTATTAAAATGTAAATTAACTTTGAAATAAAATGTGTTTTCATTTCAAAATGCGAAGCTACTTTTTCCCCCACCCATTATATTAATAATATTAGAACCGCTATAACTAGCAAATATGCAAGTTTCTAGCGATAAAGATGTTAATAAGTTAAGTCTAATTTTAGGTGTCGGGGTGGGGACTCACAGCAGCCAATGGCGCCGCCTCTGACGTTCTCAATACTGTTCAACTGCCTTTCGTCAATGAGAAAACATGTGTTAACACTCTGCCACAATCGTTCAGGCCTTTCATCACTGGGGATAAATTTTGCGCTGGTTATACTGATGGTAAGTTTTAGCGAAGCGCTCGTGGGCCCGCTAACTCAGTGTTCTGTAAACGATCACTGCGTTAAGCAACAGTCGCTATAGGTGGTCCTTGGATTGGTAAAATGGCAGTCTTTAGGCCTGGTTGAAGGCCTTATGGACGGCTTGAAAATTTTCAAAATTTCTACAGGATGTCGCCACAGCCTGCTCCTGTCCATTTCAACACGGTAATGGGCGCATCACCTGTTACGTGGGACAAAAATGCATGCGGTGAAATGTGGGAGTATTGTACGCCTCGTCTACCCCTTCGGTTAACGACTGCCTTTTTACTGGCAACCGGAAACAACGGCTTCACGTGCCTTCAGAAGCACGGAAATGCTCGCAAATGTGAATTCCACAAAGTGGTCACCCATCCAAGGACCACCTATAGCGAATGTTGTTTAACGCAGTGATCGTTTACAGAACACTGAGTCCACGACCGCTTCAGCGCTTCGCTTCATAAAAAAACGTGGTGTACAAAAGCTCGTAAGTTTTTTTTTTAAATAGCAACGTTATTGTTCACAGGAATAGCGCTATGTCATGGCGACAGTGGAGGTGGGATAGTGTTCCCAGACATGGAACATGGAGTTGACCAGTACTACCTTCGAGGGGTGGTCTCTACTGCTCCGAACATCGAAGACCAACTGTGCAACGACCACACCTATACTACATTTACCAGGGTTATTGAACACGAGATTTTAATTAAAAAGTATAATAATTTTTTAAAATATTTATCTGAACAACCGGACTTTTGGCGGGAAGAGTGACAAGTGTGGACGCTTGCTGTATATTATTTTCTAAAACGTTTTTTATGTGCGGGAGTGGTGGTTTCTTGGACATAAAAGTTGTGTTAACGTGCTGTAGTGAAAGACAATGATATATATGCATTGGAATGCTATTTTCTCTCTTGCCGCGAAAAGTCCACTGAAAACCCCAGTATAAGAATCACCATTATACTGAGGGCAAGGACCAGGACCTAGGACTGAGGATACGACATCGACAAAGACTGGACAGGACTAATTAGAAGATAAGATTGAAAAATGTGACATAAAAAACAAAAAACGGCTAAAAGGTCGATACCAGGCCTTAAACACATATTAAAAAAAAAACTGCTTTTGAATTAATGTCATTATTTACCCATCTTGGGCAGGCAAAGTCAGTCTATTCCACCTTGTCTTTAAGCTGTCTACACTGCTGTGTGTGTCGAATTAAAATTTTCTTCGTATTTGGTCATGTCCAGACTAGGACGATTTAACCAATGGACGCGTAATGTACTCAATAAAGTATGAAATCACGTTCAACCAACTTTCGTGCAACGTATTCTAGAACGTTACTCAATGCTCAATCAACGCTTGAGGCTAGCTTTTGCCTTATAGAATCTACTCTCAAGTGTTACTGGAGTATTGAGAAACGTTCTGGAATACGGGCCTACTGTTGCATGAAGTGTTGTCACTGTCTTACAACCAATAAAAATGTAGGTATGCGAATTTGACACAATATTATTCGGCTAATTAAAGATGGTAACTCTATGCATGTTGTTTATAGAGAATATAAGAGTCCGCGGAACAGCGACTTAGCTAAAAATGCTTAGCAAATGGCAAGCGGGGTATAGGCGCAAACGGTAAGATAGCGCGTCCATTGGTTAAATCGTCCTAGTGTCCAGAACTTTGTCGATGACAAGTCTTGTTGTACTGTTCTAAGTCCTGTGTCCTAGTCCCAGTACAGCAGTGGAACCTCTAGCTGTAGTAGCTGCCATAAAAACACCGCTGTTCTGCTGCACTATAACATGCCTTTCCTTCACTTATGCACATTTTCGAACTCTTTATGTCTAAGAGTCCACCATTATTAAACATCTCATCATCATCATTATTAAAAACACGAACTATACACTAGTTTTTTGAATTAATACACGACAACATCGTTTCATGTTCGATGACTGGCGCCAAATCACTTTTTGTTGTTTGATATGAAGTGTCGCATATTTTTTCAAATACATATATTTGAGAGGTAGGTACGTTCTGTTGGTAAAATTAGGTAACTATAAGATATCTATACTCGTAACATTCACTATCAGAATATACCTGCCGTCAGGACCGCGGTTCACTTTATTATTAAAAAACATAATTTAATGAACATTTAACATATTAAATATTAGTTGATGCGCGCGGCTTCGCCCGCGTAGATAAGATTTCCCGTTTTCGTTTCCCACAGGATAAAAAGTAGCCTATGTGTTATTCTAAAGACCCTTTAGCCTTTATGTTACCACCTAACTAAAAAGGCAACGGGTTCGTTCAATACTTTTTCCTACAAATTTAACATCTAAAATAGACACATTTTATTAAATTTATTCGGCCCTTTATACCCACCCTAGTTCCGTGCTGAAGGCACGTTAAGCCAATGGTCCCGGTTGCCAATAAAATGGCAGTCGTCAAGCCAAGTTGAAGGCCTTATAAAAGGCTTAAAAAATTTCAACAGCAGGTCGCCGCAGCCTGCGCCAGTCCATTTCAACACGGCAATGGGCTCACCACCTGTTACGTGTGACAAAAAATGCATACGGTGAAATGTGGGCGTTTAGTATGCCTCTGCCTACCCCTTGGGGGATAAAGGCGTGACAATATGTATGTATGTATAGGTACTTTGTATATATTAAAGATATGCTCAGATACATTGCGGAAATTTCAAATTTCCTTTAATATGTGACATTCATTTTTGCAACAATACACCCGCAGCTCTGATTCTCACGTTATTTGACTCTCTATTATGTAACACTAGTGGACGCCCGCGGCTTCGCTCGCGTAGAGAGTTTTGCCGTTCCCGTTGCCCACAGGAACTTGTTATTAGCCTATGTGTTATTCTGATGCATAAGCTATATTACTGTAAAGTTTTATTAAAATCCGTTCAGTAGTTTTTTACGTGAAAGAGTAACAAACATCCATACAAACTTTCGCATTTATAATATTATTACGAGTAAGATTAAGATTGTGTACCTATGGTACCTAAAAACTCGTTCACAAACCTCGGTGGGAGAGCAACTTACACTTCTCGGTATTTTATGTTTTTTATTGTTTTAGTGCCCTTGTTGACGGTAATGCAAGGAGTTGCCCCTTGGGCATGTTTCAGTGCGACAACGGAATATGTCAAGACCAGGAGACTGATTGCCAGCAAGGTTAGTGATAATTATTAATGCTTCAAAAAGCACGTGAAAGCTAAATTGGTCTCGGCCGTTAGCAAAATAGTAGCTGTTAAGCCGAGATGAAGTTTGTGCCATATATTGGAGTCAAACTTAGCTCAAATTGGAACCATAGAGCTCAGTATTAAATGCCGAACTACCATTATCCGATATACTGTTCACTGAAAACACCCTTTGTCAATATTCGGTTCTACATTTATTATTGATCGCCGAAAATACTCTTCCTCCGTAGATGGTTCATCTCTTTTCGTCATGGCTGCGGTCGCCATTATTTTCAATTTATAGATGACTATCTCCTAGTTTTTATGTTCATTACATCTTAGGATCCCTATGTGGGTGTTTACATGTCTCACGAACACAATATAGCTCATAATCATCCCCTTGCCGTTGTCTCAATTTACTTGGGGTGGGCGCAGTATGTCTAAATTCCATACTGCAAAATGTTTTGGCTTGTTTTTTATGGTCGGCCGCCAGCCTGACACCAACCCTCCTTGGGAATGCTATCGTTTGGTGGTTTGCCCGCCACCACACGGGTGCCTTTCCAAGCCTTTCAGTACTCCGAACCTTTACAAGGGGCAGGTTGCTTTTTCACAGGGAGAGGTTCTTCTTTGGTATTAGTAGTCCTTGTCTATACAATGCGTTGACGTCAGCCATAGCTATGCAATACGGCATATCCCTGTCGTGTACCTAACGGGCTACTTGTGCAGCCCGCGCTCCTTATACCATGACGTCCATCGTGTTAGGTTCTTCTTTCATATATTTACGACTCCTATAGTATCTAACGCTTTAAGAAACTGCCTCTGACCATCTCTAGTAAATCTGATCACCCAAACTTGGGTGTTTGGAGCAAGGTGACGATCCATTTTGACGGATTATTTCTTAACTAGACGTAAGAATATCTAATTTGTTAAAGGCATTTGTTATTTAATATAAATTTTAAATAGAAATCATGATATTTGAGTAAAAATAACTGTTTAGTACACAATATAGCTGTATTGAAATATATAATAATTATCGCTTTTTGTTTTTACAGAACCGGTGACAGATGAAGTGCCGCCATCATGGATTTTTAAAAATCCTATGTGGTTCAAATCTGGAACATTTTCATTTTAGAGCTTTGAGAATCTCGAATTGAAGATAACAAGAAAACGCCTCTCAGACACATATTACGTCAACAACCTGACATACAACAGGGCCAAAAGATCCAATGGATTTTGTCAATGTGCCACAATGTTTGTAAATAGAATGTTTTTTTTAATGTTTCCGGTGTGTGCATCAAACTCCAAAAGTATGCCTGAAACCATGTGTGTGTCAACTGAAGGACCATATTCGTATTTGGCACAATAAAATAGTAATTTTAGTACTAAACTTAAAACATTAGTAGAACAAACCTAGTGTAAAGAAATTACCAAAAACCTCCCTTAAGTATTATCCGTCAGTCATAGATCACTAGATCAGATGACAGACAGAGTCAGACACAGAACAGCTTGATCTCGGAAAGCATCTGAAAGTAAAAGGTATTGTGACAACAGACATTCAGTAAAATATTTATAAAAGATATTTCTACTTACTCTACATCATCAGTACATCAGGATACCAGACCTTGTTAACTTACAGACTAGGACGATTTAATTTAACCACTGGACGCGTAACGTATTCAATAAAGTATAAAACCACGTTCAACCAACTTTCGTGCGGGGGGGAAAACTACACACAATGCTAACTTTTATACATTGTTACACAAGATTATAAATAGCCATTTTCATGAATGCACGCACACGCAGTTTTATTTAGGAATGTGTGATATATTGTTTTGTTACTCTTGCATGAAGTGTTGTCACTGTCTAACAACTAATTAAATTACAACTGCAAATACAACGCATAGAAAAAATTACCTAGGTATGCAATACTAATTTGACACAATATTATTCGGCTAATTTGAGATGGTAATTCTTTTTATAATGTTTATACAGAATTATGTATATTGAATATAGGCCGATTTAGTTGTTGGTGTGTTTCAATAATTTATGTTTTTTTTGTTAAAATAGTTACCTATGTAAATGAAATAAAATTTTACTTACGAGTGAAAAGAAACATTAATTGTTCGACCGCCATTTCACAGCACATTTCGTAATTTTTTCTTGTTAATTTACCCTCCAAACGTGTACGATAGACTGAGTCCGCGGAACAGCGGCCTAGGTTAAAGATTATAAGCAAATGTCAAGCGGGGTATAAACGCAAACGGTAAGATTTGCGCGTCCAGTGGTTAAATCGTCCTAGCCTAAAACACAAGAGGACGACTTATTAGAACCACAAGTTTTCAGATTCTAATTTCTTACCGTAAGAATCCTACCGTTGGGGAGGAATGCAATTCTTAGAAACCTTTAGCTTTTTTTAATATTTCTTTATGTATACCTCTATATTATACCTTTAACTCTATACAATTTGATTTTTTTTACTTGTAAATAGTTTGTCTAGATTATTTTTTTAACACAGACTAAAATATTATATAAATTACGTTCATAGAGAAAATCTTATTAGAAAACTTAAATAATAGACTTAGGTGCCTAAATGCATAAGCAACATGGCCTTTTAAAAAAATAACTTTACACCCGGCGGCGGCGCCGTATTCGTTTCCGCTTCTTTGTGGGTTTAACGAAGTTCATAATTAAAGTGAGTAAACAAAGACCACAAATAGATCAAGAAGCCATCGTGGCCCCGCGGTCTGTGTTCTGTAAACGATCACGGAGTTACGCAACTTTCACTATGGCTGGTCCTCGGATGGGTGACCACTTTGTGGCATTTACATTTGCGAGCCTTTCCGTGCTTCGGAAGGCACGTTCAGAAGTTGGTCCCGGTTGCCAGTAAAATGGCAGTCGTTAAGCGTGGTTGAAGGCCTTATGGGCCCCTTCGGGGATAAGGCGTGATGGATAAAATAAATACAAATAGATCAACAAAACTGCGTGACTAATGACTCATGATTTTTACGCTGTCCTAATAATATATGGTCAAAGAAAACTGACAGCATTGCTACTTGATATTAGACAATTCTAAACTGCAAATAGAAGCATGCCTGGTCACGGTCAAGTGTCGATCAAGAGAATCAATGTGAAAGGGTTTGGTTTTTTTGTATCGCGGAGAATGGCATTTACGCACCGTCATCCCTGCTGCGGGGGCAGCGTGGATGGTGTGTGGGACTCCCGACCCGAGAGGTTGAGTGGAGAGCGGCCGATGCGGGTGTGCGCTAAAGGGTATAAAGGGTTTGGAAGCCAGGATTTGTAGGACGGACGTAGTCCTTAAAGAACATAAAATCAGTAAATATCAAAACGCTTTATTTTCAATAAAATTATACAAATTACAATATGAAATTAATAAATTAATATAATCGCAAACAATTTCATTCTATAGAAACTCATTTTGATGAATTAGTACAATACCTACACTTCAGGGCCGTGAAAGTTCATAAATACCTACTAAATATTGGTCCACGAGTTCACGACGATTTTAGAGCGTTGGTTTTTACGCAAGGTTAAATAACTAATAATTATTTTTACTAACCTAAAGCAAATGTTAACCTAAAAAAATTCGTGATAAGCTTTTGGACCACGATGTTTTTATGAACTCTCTAGCCCAATTATATCTATCAATGACAGTTCACCGGATAGCAAAAGGCGGTAAAAAAAATGGCGCTGATTACAACATGGCGGCGTCGAAATAATGAAGAAACGTGGCATAGGTAACTTACAGCAAAATGTAATTTAAGTAAAACTTGATTTAAAGTAAGAACAAGAGAATTTCCTTCGAAAATATCGCGAGTTAAGAGTGCAGCCACAACAATTGCTTGTGAAACTACCTTAGTTCCCGAGGTACAACAAATAGTACCACTGCTAAACGATTGAGTAGTTCACGGCACGTTTTTCTTTTAACAGAGTGGTACCTACACTAACAAGTTTTTTTTTATTTGCATAACTAAAATAATAAATAAATAAATATCCATCACGCCTTATCCCCGAAGGGGTGGCAGAGTCATATTATATGCCCGCTTTTCACCGTGTGGATTCCTGTCCCACGTAATAGGTGGTGAGCCTATTGCCGTGTTGAAATAGACAGACGCAGGTTGTGGCTACCTGCTGTTGAAATTTTTCAAGCCGCCCATAAGGCATTCAACCAGGCTTAACGACAGCCATTTTACTGGCAACCGGGACCAACGTATTAACTACTGCCTACTAAATGCTGCCAACGTACTAACTAAATGCCACAAAGATGTCACCCATCCGAGGACCAGCCATAGTGAAAGCTGCGTAACTCAGTGATCGTTTACAGAACACTGAGACCGCTGGGCCACGAGTGTTTCATATTTGCATAACTGATATAAAAAAAAATATATTTATAAAAGTACAATAACACAGTATGTTTAGGTACTTTGTTTTATTATTGTAATTATTTTATTCGTTGTTATTGTAACAACTTTCAACTGCAATTGTAACACTGAAAACCACGGGTCCAGAAAGGTAAAACAATTAATTTAATTTAATTACTTCAAAAATTATTATTGTATAGGAACAAAATGGACGCAATGTGGTTTTTGATGACCCTATAAGTCTTTATGGAGTATTGCATTTGACGCATGATTTTTACTCTAACGATAAAATATGTACACTTTCTCAATTTATATCAATGAGAGCACACTATACGCTCTTGGCGAGCTCCTGTGATTTCGCTATCACGTCCTCGACGGTGCCAACCATATAAAATGCTGCCTCCGGAATATGATCTAACTCACCATTCAGAATCTGAAACAATCATATTTTTACGACTCAGTATATATTTCAGATTTCAGTGTTTTATAGCACTTAAGTTGCCCTCAAGTTGTCCTCAAGTTGAAAGTATTTATTATTGAAATGACATGATCATTGTAATGACTTTGTTGTTATAATTATTAATTATAAATGAATGATATACATAAATTAGTGTATTATATTAGAATAAATAAATTGTATTTGTATAGTATGGACGCAATTAGTAATAAGTTATTTTTAAATTATCGAATTGTTTACAATGTCGTTTGGTGGTAACTATAAAGATGTTGTAATTGTGGTGAATAAATAAATAAAGTATCCAAATGTTATATTCATCGATTTGTTTGCAAAGAGTCAAACCAGTCTGGACCATAGACAGGTTGGAAAATTTTTAATGAAAAATTCCAACTAGTCACAATTTAAGGTTTACTTAACAGTGACTGGTTGGGAAATACGAATTAACTGTTCCCATGTAGTAACAGTGTGACGGTTTTTGATAACAATTCCCAACCAGTCCCAGGTTATCAGATGAGGGTGTGTGTCTAATGGCCGGTTTCAATATTCCATCTTCAGTTAAACATAATATCTCTACCACAGATTCACAGTTGAATTTTGAACTTTTGTGACAGATAGTTCAATGTCGTAGGTAAATATTTCTATCTATCTATGGTCAATGAAACAGATATTTTCGCCGATAGCGATTTTGATATTATTTTAGACAATAGTAAAATATAGGTTATTGAGACCGGCTGTAAGTAAATACTTATTAAACATCGGCGGCGGCGGAGTAGGGCCACCGCGGAGAACGGAGACGCCCGTACGACGGCGACGGTTGCCGAATCAGCTGACTGAAGACTCTAGTGTAGATGACAGGTCAAGAAGTGGTCGCCCTCGGTCTGTTAGGACTCCAGCAGTTATAAAAGCTGTGAAGGCGCGAATTCAAAGAAATCCCAAACGTAAGCAGAAACTGTATGATCGGCACTTACTTCAAAAACTTGTCTAACGACAACACGGGTTCTATTCCTTGTTATTTTTATATTTATTTTTTTACGAACCATATATTGTAAGTCGATCGGAATACAGCATATATACTACTAGTCCACTACAGCGGTTTGATTAACTATCAGAAAACACCTCAACATATGGTCCTTCGAGTCGGATCTGAACCATGTTGGGTGCAACTGCATCAACTTTACGCTTGATGAAGAAAAATTATTGATATAATCGTGACGCCCCCTGACACGCTTGGTTGTATGAAATATAAGTAAAACGTCTCTATAGAGCGTTAGTGGAAATATACGACATTCGAGCCCCGCAGCTTCACCCGTGACATACTTTGCTACTACAACGTGATTATTAGATTACTGCTCCGCTCTCCATGGTTAGTATCGTGATGATATATAGCCTTCCTCGATAAATGGGCTATACAACAGAAGAAAAAGAAATTCTATCAGTAGTTCCTGAGATTAGCGCATAAATCAAACAAACTCTTCAGCTTTATAAAGTACTAGTTGACGCCTCGCCGTCGTAGAGAAGATTTCCCGTTCCCGTTTCCCACAGGAACTTGTTCCCGGAATAAAAAATAGCCTATGTGTTATTCTGATATATAAGCTATATTAGGTTGTAAATTTTCATTAAAATCCATTCAGTACTTTTGGCGTGAAAGAGTAACAAACAACCATTCTTACAAACTTTCGCGTTTATAATATTAGTAGGATATTAGTATAGAGTATACAAACAATGTGCATTAATTAATACGAGTACTAACCCTCTTGAATCCCTTAATGGTCTCCTCCAATTTGACTAATTTGCCAACATGCCCAGTAAACACTTCTGCCACCTGTTGAATTGTAAACATCAATGCAACTAATTGAATCGGGTTGACATGGCGGAAATCCATCGTAGAACGATAATAAAGGAGGGGAGGAGGATCCCTCCACACACCCTCGATTCGTCAATCCTAACACACTACGGTCAAGGATAACCTCTACTAATTGTAAAGGAGGAATGACGAACCGAACTCTTCAAGGAAAGGGACGTAGGATAGGAATAAGGAAACCTTACCCTCCAGGTTGTCAAAATTTTCCAATACTCCGCTTTACAAGGTGACATTTAGTCGATAATTCCTCCTCCCCTCCTTTATTATTTGACTGCCTCTGTGGCTCGGTGGGATCGATTCCCACTCAGGATAAAACTTTGTGTGATGAGCACGATGGTTTATTCTGTGTCTGGGTGTTATTTATCTATAATATGTATGTATTTAGAAATATATAAGTATGTTTATCAGTTATCTGGTTACCATAGTACAAGCTCTGCTTAGTTTGGAATCAGATGGCATTTTGTGAGTTGTTCCAATGATATTTATTTTTTAATTAACTTACACAGATTAGCTGTTATCGTCACGTAACGAAATGACGTATACTGTATGTGTATCGAGCCTACTACAAGCAAATGAGCACATATCTCTCCTCTCTCTCTGTCTCTCTCACTTCAACGCACGGACAGACACGTGCAAACTTCGTGAAAAAGGAAACTAAGTATATTTTACTGTGTTTTTTTGTTAGATGCACTGGGACATTTTTGAAATGAAACTTCTTTATCGACGTTGAGAGAAATTTTTTGCTGTAAAAAAAAATTTAAAGAAGTTTCACTTTTTACCTGCGCACTCTGCTACACACACATTTTTTTTTATTCAGCGTCGTCTCAAAGTAAACTAAAATAAGCTTGTGGTGTGGGATCTATGCAACTGATAAACATATACATGTCTTAATACATACCTATTATATTTAGGAAACACCATAAAAAATTTTGTTCCGACTCGGGAATCGAACCTGAGACTGCGCTGTAGTCGCATACACTACCAGTTACGCCACCGAGGGCAGTCAAAAATATATGTTTAAGTCTGTATAAATAATATTATGTCATTAAGAACAAGATGGCGGCAATCGCTAGAATACCTGAAACGGTTGTGACAAGAACCGTTGAATTTTCCGCGCCCTTGCCACAGTGAGCTTGTCATCTTCAGACAATTCGTCCATGCCCAGGATAGCAATGATGTCTTGGAGCGACTTGTAGTCCTAATAAAAATCTTTCTCTATATTTCATTCATACATTATTCAGTAACACCTTTATTGACGAAAGGGAGTTTTTATTATATTAGAACCATCGCACACTGACTTATTTTACTCGTAGTATCCGCAACCTGCGACTTAGTAGCTTTTTAGAATGCTATTATTTAGCTAGTCTGCGGAAGTCCTAAATTATACAGAAAAGCCTCGAAAACGCTTCCGTAGAGAATATGTAAGTAATTTTAGATTTAAGCCTACGTTTCCTTGCTGCTTTATGTAGGTACCTACTGTCTCGATATCCACAGACCAAATATATTAATGAATTCTACGCGGGAAAATGGTGAATAGGAGATAATCGCGTCCTGTATATATGTCGCAGATGCAGAAAGGTTTCGGTTTGAAATATCGCCGACGTCCGCCATATTTGGTTATTGCACGTGATTGGATAGAATCAGTGCGCACGCCCGGCGCGATAGAGCTCTAGATGTCAACTGTCTCGTGTTGCTAACACACTTGGTATTTGTATTTGTCTCGCCTTGGTATTTGACAGATGTCAAATGTAACATACGACGTCAATAGACAATCTCGACTCGAACTACTGACTCAATGATAGCTGTGATTAGTCGATTCATGAACCTCCAGCCCAGGTAGATGGCAATACTAGTACGTTAAATTACTACACAGCTCCGACATATATTTTCTAAAACTAGTGCATTTATCGTGTTTTATGGTGGGAGTGATGGATTCCTGGACGTAAAAGTAGTGTTAACTTGCTATAGTGAAAGAAATACGCAGTGTGATTTTCCATCTTGCTGCGTAAATCCACTGATAACCTCAGTATAGCATTCTAGTAGTGATATTCGGGTACTACCTACAAGATTATACATGCCTAAATAATATATAATACTCAGGACGAAGATATTTGTTAATAAAAAGAAAATGAAATTAATAAGATTTGGCTAAAACGTCTTAGTAACCAGACCATAAAGTAATTACAAAAAAAAAATGATATGGTGTAATTAAGTATACCTGCAATATCTTCTGCACTCCACGGGCACAAGCGTAATGCTCAGCCCCAATGATATTAGGGTCCATCACTCTTGAAGTGGAATCCAGAGGGTCTACCGCTGGATAGACACCTAGTTCGGCAATGGCTCGCGACAGTACCGTGGTCGCGTCCAAATGAGCGAATGTGGTTGCAGGAGCTGGATCAGTTAGATCATCCGCTGGGACGTAAACTGCCTGTGTGCGTGTGTGGAGATAAGTTGTCTTGACACAGAGCAAGGAATGAAGAGTTAGAGACCAAGACTGTAGGCGAAAATCGTTCACGCGACCTGTCATGTTGCCTACAATTCGTTTGTAGTTTATCAATCACGTAAATTATACGCCCACATTTCACCGTGTTCATTAGTGTCCCACGTAATAAATAAGTGGTGAGCCCATTGCCGTGTTAAAATAGACAGACGCAGGTTGTGGCTACCCTGCTGTTCTAATTTTTCAAGCCGCCTATAAGTCCTTCAACTTGGTTTCACGGAAACGCTCGAAAAATGGCAATACCACAAAACCGTCATCCATCCATAACCATAAATTTTAAAGCAATTATTGATAAATTTTTAAAGCAATTATTTGCTAAATTTCTCATAAATTTTTAATTAAGTGGAAAAAGACAATTTGATTCGAGACAGGGATTGAACCTGTGACCTTTGCCTAACCAGGGCAATTTTCTAGCCACCTGAACTACCCGAACCGTATCGAATCAAGTTGAAATTGTCCACCATATTTATATCGTCATTTTAAGAATTTATTCGTCATTTTATTTAAAATTCATCCATAACCAGCCTAACGCAGTGATCGTTTACAGAACACCTAGTCAGCGGGGTTACGAGCGGTTCAAATGCAATTACTGTATTAACTATCTAACTACACGCTATATACCTGACGGGGTAGTCAGAGAAGACAGATCGCCAGGCTTCGTGATCGATGCAATACTTCTATCGCTTCCGAAGGTCTTAGTGGAACATTACACGTATTGCTATCATTACTTCGCAACAAATCACAAGAATTTGGGTAAACTGTGGAACTAGAATCCAACTTACTTGTACGCTAGTGATGGAGCCAGTTTTGGTTGTGGTGATCCGCTCCTGCATAGTACCCATGTCGGTGGCCAGGGTAGGCTGGTAACCCACCGCAGACGGAATACGACCCAGCAAAGCTGATACCTGTAGAGCAAAAATGTGCTTATTAAGTGATATCACGGTGGCATCCATAAACTTACCAATGGCCAAAACAGCGTATTTTTTTTATTCCTGCAGTCGGCTTGCTTTTTATAGACCACCAGATTCCAAACATATTATTTGGTGATATTTTTACTGTATTAAATCGTTTTTTTTCTTCAGTACCCTGTTTCGTATTATTTGATGAACTGCAGTCTAATTTTTTCACTCCTATGTGATCGAATATGCTAGTCAAATAGGCTCTCCTCAGGATCTCTGTAACGCAAGCGATCTCACCTGTACGCGGTGCACCTGTTTATAAACGGACGAAGCATCGACTCTGGCACCCTTACGAGGTTCGAAGGTCGGGCAGTGTCTCCAACAATGCCATCAATTAAAAACCAAACGATAACTTTCCTAGTAGACAAATAAAAGCAGATTCCAGGCTTTAAATCCAGGTGTTGTTCAAAGGGGTTGCTGTCCTACCTCATATACTGTACCTAGGGTTATGGACTGCAACTACATCACGGCCATGGGAGATTTTAATCACGCTGCAATGTGCTCCAGTCATGAAGAACTCTAGAAGCCGCTGATACGTTCCTGGGATTCCTCCCCCTTGCCGACGTAGGCGGTCGCGGAGTTAAATCGGGAAATCGGAAAGTCCCACACACGTCTTCAGTCTCTCAAACGGTGGATATGGTGCATAAGAAGCATTCTCCGCAAAAAAAGGCTCTAAATCCAGGTAGGGCTTGGAAGCAACAGTAAAATCCTCTAAAATGCAGAGGAACATGTGTATATGTCAATACTTACCTGGTCTTTTAAAATACAGGTGTAAAATCTAAAGGACCCTTACCTTACATGATAGGTATAGATTTATATTCTTACCTCAGATCCCGCCTGCGTGAATCTAAAGATATTATCGATAAAGAGCAACACATCTTGACCCATCTTGTCTCTAAAGTGCTCGGCCACCGTGAGCCCTGTTAAGGCTACACGAGCTCTGGCACCAGGTGGTTCGTTCATCTGACCATATACCAGTGATACCTAAACCAAATTGATAGAAAATAAAAACGGACTGCGGAGTGGAGGATAAAATGTAGAAAAGTCGACCGCGGGCGACGCTACTGGTACAGATGTTCGGATGATGAGGAGTATTAATTTAATAATTTACGAGTATAACAAGATTTTTTTAAATATGCATAATAAGATTTAATTTTGCCCAGCTAGTAAGAAAATTGGTTGCTATATATATAATTTAAAGAAATCATGTATTGGGACTTATCCCCCCCGCATTCCCATTGCTGTGACTCCTGTAAAACAGAATCTACAGCAATAACCAAGATAAAAAAAATTACACTGAGCTCGATCTCGGTAAAGTCCCAGGAGAAGTTAAAGTATCTTGGAACCCGCAGCGATATACAGAAGTAATTTGAAGGAGTCTGAACAAAAAATTAACGCCTCTTCCCTCCTTTGCAAAGCGGGAGACCTGGGAAGGCAACTACGTGTAAATCCTATAGAAAAAGAGAAGCACCACGGTAATAGTACATATCGTGTATACCGTAATAGTACATATAGTACATATCGTGTGTACCTTTGAAGTTTTGTAATCGTCTGTGATGACGCCACCGACCTTCATTTCGTGGTACAAATCATTGCCCTCGCGCGTTCGCTCTCCTACTCCCGCGAACACCTAGTCACAAAAGTTTGGTTTATGTACACAAGCACAAATTGTGTAAAAAAAGATACAGATAAATTTAATTGGGAAAATAAAACCTAATCCTTTTTTTTAAATAATCCTTTTATTTTTTTGAGATAAATTTATAAACTGAACAAGTGTGAGTCAGACCCGCCGAGGAGTTTGGCGCTAATTCTTGAACATGACGCACGGTTGCAGTATTTTATTTTCCAATACTAGTGTACTACTATATGTGATTTTATGTTTAATAATGGTGGATAATGATACGTAAAGTGTTCGAAAATGTGCATGTGTTATTGAAAGTGAAACAGCGGTGTTCTTTATGTTAGTGCTAAAACTCCGTAGAAAGCCCTAGTAAAGGGTCCACTGCTTTACTAGGGCATAGACAAGGACTTAGGACTTCGACAAAGGACTAGACATGACTAAAACTATATAATTAGATTAAATAAATACTGAAGAAAAGGCTGTATGGACTAAGTTTCATTTGCCTGCCCAAGATGGGCGAAGCCAACTAACAACAAAGCGAAATATGTCTTGTACAAATTATATTGTCACATCCTCTATACCATATTTCTTGCAAATAAATAAATATAACAACAACGGACCCGCCCACTGAGGGTTCGGTAAAAATTCTGTCACGAAAAACCGACACCATGAAGTTAGCTGATACGTAATTCCATGACAATTTATAAACACCCTGAAGTCCACACCTAACGCGAGTACATAAGTACACACACACACACACACACACACACTTTTTTTACTATTTGTAAACGATTATTATTTAATGTTGGTAGTTTGTAAAGACAGACAAACAGCAACTTACGGAGAAGCCACCATGGGCCTTGGCTACGTTGTTGATGAGTTCCATAATCAGCACAGTCTTGCCAACTCCTGCTCCACCAAAAAGGCCAATCTTGCCACCTAACACGTAATAAGTATTTTTATCTTTAGTCAATCAAATTCTATTTTATTTATAACTAACTAGTGGCTCCGGCGAGCAAGCCTTAGTAGAATCGGGTTCCACAGAAAATTGATGAGAAAAATAACTTTCATAATATTTTTTAATATACACTCCCGGACACCTAAATCGAGCCACCTTGATTTTTTTGGTTTGGAGTACTGTAACTTATAAAAGATGTATGTAGAAGGAAAACGTTTTGATGCAGTTTTACACCACTTTTTGATGCACCTTACTCCTTCCGTCATTACCGTATAGCATTATCTTGGACTCATTTGTGAAGAGAACCTGGCTCAATTGATGTCGAGTCCAATTTAGATGTTCGCGCGCAAACTCTAGACGGGCTATTCTGTGTGCTCGTGTCAATTTGGGTCCATTGGCTGACTTATGGGGCTTTAAACCACGTTCATTATGGCGCCTTCTAACGGTCTGAGCACTTACAGCCACTCCGTGAAAGTCCCTGAGGTGTTCTTGTATCTGAACAGAGTTAAGGCGTCGATTTCGTAAGCTCGTAGTGACAATGTATTGATCTTGTCTCGCCGTTGTCACTCTGTAACTAGGTCCTTCTGTTCGTCGAACGAAGCCGCCAGTCTCCAGGTATCGGTGGTACATTCTTTGAACAGCGGAACGACTTATGTGAAGTTTTGAACTCACATCTCGCTGACTTAGCCCAGATTGAAGAAGTGCTACAGCTTGCGCGGCTACTTCAGGTGAAGTATCCATAATTTTATAGCCAAAAACGGTTCAAATTATAGAAAAATAACTAAACTAAACTTTGGTTAACAACAATTGCGAAAATTCAAATGAATTCGACATTAAATTGCTTCAAAAGCAACTTTCAACAGCCATTATTTTTTTTAAATCAGTGACCAAGTTCAGCTTTTGTTCTTTATTTTAAATTCTAAAATTCACATTTGGAATAATACATACGAGAAAGACGATGAAATATGCCAGCATTAAAACCGCATAAAAACTTTTTTGTTATATTGTATATTTTTTGTGTATTGGGCTTTTAGGCCCGGGAATGTAAGGTGGCTCGATTCAAGAGTCCGGGAGTGTATTATTATATTCCCGATGAAGACAAATTCAAGAAACACAAATATTATAAAAATCGGCTCACCTGTTCTCGAGTTATAACTGGTGTAAATAATACGACTTTATTATATTTAGGTGAAATCAGGCGGAATATAAAGGCAGGGTACATTGGTGTACAGAATTGTTACATCAATGATGGGGTATGAGGAACCAATCACAAACCTTAATCCATCGATAGCAAAATAATTTTTATAAAAGAAACGTTTGAGATTTTAATAATGGATAGTAAAAAGTAATGCCAAAAAATTACTGAAGTTTATAACAAAACGTACCTTTGACATAAGGTGCAAGTAGATCCACCACCTTGATACCAGTGACCAAAATCTCCTGTTCTACGGACATGTCCACAAAGAGCGGTGCCTCCGCGTGTATCGGAGCATATGTATCCGTCGCAATTGGACCACGCTCGTCTGCCACAACAACAGTGGATTTTTGTACCTTTCTGATGCATAGGGACTCAGAATAAGTAAAGTATTATTAAGAACATTCACTCTTCATATCCTATCGATCCGCGATACACCACCTCAATCGCTTCTCAGCGCAAATTGTCACATTTCACTTTCGCAGAACGTTATTATCGCATAATGTTACTTTTACACAATGTTACTTTTGCACAATGTTACTTTTGTACAGTTTTACTTTTACATAATTTTACTTTTACACAATGTTACTTTTGCACAATGTTACTTTTGCACAATGTTACTTTTGCACAAAGGTGCTTTTGCACATTGTTACTTTTGCACAAAGATGCTTTTGCACAATGTTACTTTTGCACAAATTTGCTTTTGCACAATGTTACTATTGCACAACGTTGTTTACGCACAGTGTCACTTTGCACAATGTCACTTTCACACATGAATGCCACTTTAACTCAATGTCACGTTCGCATAGACACGTCTCAACTGATTGTTTGAGCGCGGCCGTTTGACCCCCCATCAACCCCGTAAGGGCACCTGCGTTCTTGTTTTGTACGTTAGTCAGCAGGTACCGTAACTAACTTCTTTGTCAAGCAAATTTATCAGAATCAGACAAAGCGTTCTTACCAATAGGCTCTCCAATAACATTGATGATCCTGCCAAGCGTAGGTTCTCCAACAGGTATGGTGATAGGAGCTCCAGTGTCGATAATAGGCTGTCCACGCACAAGACCCTCAGTACCGTCCATGGCTATAGTACGGCAGGCAGACTCGCCCAGGTGCTGAGCAACTTCCAAAATTAGACGTGGCGCTGTAGGAATAATACAGTGATTACCTATCCTACTCGCTTAATATACTGTTTGAGTGAAAGAAACGGCACTACGTGTGATAGAGATGAACATACTGTTAGTTAGAGGAACTATAATACCAAGCAGTACTGATGCCTCGCGTGAAGGGGAATCCCGTATGGACTTAATATCACGTCGTGAAGCGGGTATTGCGAGGTATTTTAAGGTTTAGAGTGAGATGTATTAAGTAAATATTATACGATGAGGATGAATGATAACACTTACTTCGGCCAGGTACTTCAAGGGCGTTGAGAATCGGTGGTAAGTGCTCGTCAAACTGCACGTCCACGACGGCTCCGATCACTGCATTGGACGATATTAAATTCAATTCTATAATGTATATATACTAATATATTAAAGCTGAATGACTACTCGTCGGATACGAAAAATTCTTTTGTTTTAGATAGCCCATTTATTGAGGAAGGCTATAGGCTCTACATCATCACGCAACTACCGTCGAGAGCGGAGCAGTAGTCATAAATATCGGCAAATCGAGCAATTTTTTAGACATTTCATCACATTTTAGGCATTTTTGTAGAATTTATAAGCGACGGGATGATAGAGGTGCAACCGGGAGTTCGAAGTATGTCACGGACGAAGCCGGGGGGCGATACATTGGTGATTTTTAATGAGGTGACAAATGTGGCATATTAAAATGACTCCACTATAGAAGAGCCTTAGGAAATAGACATAAGCCACCACGGACTTTTCTGTAGACCTATATAAGATACACAATGCCACCATACACGGTTTGTAATATCTCTAAGGGTTTAGGCAGCGTTTTCGTTGAAAGCTTCTAGACGGCTTAATTTTTTCCAATACTTCCAACAAATATCGTTATATTTAAGCCAATGTATTCAAAGACTTAACAAATTATATACTCAAACTATCCTCGAACACCACTTTATCCATTTTTTTATTATTTTAATACCATTGAGGTAGCAGACAAGCGTATGGCCCACCTGATGGAAAGTGGTCACTAGCCTATGGACGTTTGCAACACCAGAGGTGCAGCACTCGCGCTGCTGACCCTTAATAAACCTTCTAAGACCCCTTTTGAAGAACCCTATACTGTAGACGTTCGGGAAAACTCGGGCAGGGAGCTCATTCCACAATCAAACCGTACGCGGAATAAAGCCTCTATCTATTGAAAACAGCGTGAAAATCGGTGCAGCAGTTTTTAAGTTTATCGCGAAGGTCTACGGAAACGTTGTGGAGGACTTTGTTTTAAAATAATGTAGTGATATTAATAAAGATTGTTTTACTAAATACAGAAATGCTTGCATAGGAAAAGCTAGACTGACCAGCGATTATCTGGCCCTTGGCACCTCCGCCGGTTGTTGGTGGCCCTCGGCCAGGTAAAGAAGATGGCGCTCCAGATGGACTGTCTCCCGATTTTGCTGGTTTTTTGTTTTTTCTATGATCCGGTGATGTGTGAAACTAAAGAATAGATTAATATGATTTTTTCTCGGACTGCTGAGATCGTATTTGTAAGCGAATGAGTGAGCAACGATTGACGAAGAATATATATAGTGCGAAAGTAGAGGGTAGGAGTCAGGGTAGACCGAGACTTACATACGAAGACCACGTGAGCAGATTGCTCAAAAACGGGAAGGTCAAAAGTACTCGGATACCAAGAGGTGCGTGTATGAAGCGATTAATAAATCTGCAGTAAGCGAAAAAATATGCATGGATCACAAAACCTGGCGATCTGCCCTCTGACTACCTCGTCATAGATACAGTGTGTTTGTGGAAGTGTAAAATTGCGGCCTGTTGGAACTTTGGTTTAGATTACAGAATCTTTCTCCTTTATAAGGCCAAAGCCTATTGCTGACACTGGTGTCGGTGTCGGCCTTTATTTTTTACTTTGGCCTTTATTACGTGGGACCCGCAAAACTACAGACCAAGCGTAGGCGTATTATTTTACCTACGTCTACTACCTCACGATTTTTTTTACATATATACACTTGCTATATTGTCACGCCTTTATCCCCGAAGGGGTTGGCAGAGGCATTCAATACGCCCACATTTCAACATATGCATTTTTGTCCACGTAACAGGTGGTGAGGCATTGCCGTGTTGAAATAGACAGGCGCAGGGCCTTCAACCAGGCTTTACGACTGCCATTTTACTGGCAACTGGGACCAACGGCTTATCGTGCCTACCGAAGCACGGAATTATTATTTTTCATTATCATTATTATATGGTTAAATTTCACAATCACAATTTTAGTGAGATTTGACGGGAGCTGGCGATTGAAACTTGGAACAAACGTCTTCGAACTTCTCCACGTTAAAAGAACTAAAAGTACATCTCAATACGCAGTGCAATAACCTGAAATAGCTTCCCCCTCTGCCGCGAGCGTTATATCACAGTCCCTAGTGTATATTCTTTGATCCTTTAGGTATCCAATGGAGTATTAGAAATTTGGATGGAGATTCTACTTTAAACTGTATCTCTTGAATTAATTATTATTAGCCTTTTTAATTGCCTCCATTGGAAGAAATTTTAAGTCGAAAAGGTGGTTCCGTGCTTCGGAAGGCACATTAAGCCGTTGGTCCCGGTTGCCAGTAACATGGCAGTCGTTAAGTCAAGTTGAAGGCCTTATATGCGGCGTGAAAATTATAAAAACAGCAGATAGCCACAACCTGGGTCTGTCTATTTCATCACGGCAATTCGCTTACCACCTAATTCATGGGACACGAATACACATGGTGTGTACAAAAGTGGGCATATAATATGCCTCTGCCACCCCTTGGAGGTAAGGCGTGATAGATAAATAAATAAATAAAAAAAAGAAACGGTTTAAGTCTACTGACCTTTCTCACGGGCATTTGAAGAGAATTGCATGCTCCAATCTTCAATATCGGCTGTTTCACATCCTCATTGGTGAGATGTATACCATCTGGTGCAGTTTCACTGTCTTCAATGGGAGGCGGTCGAGGAGGTGATTTCTCTGTCGCTTTTATAAAGGTTACTGAATGTGTTTGGATAGGGGAGTTTGTATTGTTCCTGAAATGTAAATAAATACTTAGTAGGAGTAGTAACACACGTTTGGAGACGTTCAACGAATGAGTGAGGAACGATTGAGTAAGAATAGGTAGGTATTACATATATTGTGCGAAAGTAGATGGCAGAAGGCGTCAGGGTAGGCCGCGACTTACATATGAAGACCACGTGAGCAGATTGCTCAAAAAGTTTGGAAAATCCAAAAGAGCACGCCTCACACGCTTTTATTATATTATAAAAAAATAAATAGTTAAATGTTAAAAATTAAAACTAGTCATTCCTTTTTATTGTACCAGCCAAGAGTTGTGCACAGCGACATCTATATTCGCAATTGTTAACAACTTTACGAGAATGTGTATTAGACAGTACACAACTCTTACCATAGATGACGCTAGCATACGATCATATTCGAAAATATTGAAAAAAAGGTAATAACAATTAAACCACATCTAATCAGACCGTGAAAATTGAAAGGGTTCTATTCCTAATTATACTGAAGCGTAAGAGAAAAAAGAAGACTCGATTAGTAAAGTATTTCGGTCGTTATCGTGTTAACATACGCACACACAGAGGTTCTTTGGTAAACATTACTAAAAAGTAATATGGATTAATTAATCTATTAACCAACAACGTTTAAAAAAAATTCGTTCTCCCAATAAACTTTTTAGAAAGACTCATATACCTATTAAAATCTGGATGGTACACGGATGGTAATTAGATTTTGGCTTTTATTTTCAAAATTTCATGCATTTCCAACAAAAATCAAGATGTTTTAAGGATTGCGCCTAACACAGGCCTACGTTAATTTAACGAAAAAAATTTAACATTTAAAAAAATATATTTAATGTGTTATTTATCGTCCGCCATGCAATATGCACGAAATGAAATATTCACCCGTATATATTGTGCTAAAGTAGATGGCAGAAGGCGTCAGGGTAGGCCGCGACTTACATATGAAGACCACGTGAGCAGATTAGTAAAGTATTTCGGTCGTTATCGTATTAACATACGCATATACAGAGACACACGGACGTCCAAGACAAAACTTCTTAAACAGTTTTTTAACTAGTTAAAATAACAAAGATGGCATCAAAAATATCATGAGTGTTAAAAATAGTGTTTTTTCTTGATATGTGTGTGTATATATTATTTTACATGTGCAATATATGATAAATAGAGACATTTTAAGTTTGAAAAATCAGATGTTTTGCGCGGAGTGACAGTAGTACCCACTTCAACGGTTCGCTTATGAGGCGTGCAAAACGGAGAAATTAAAATTACTCGGATATCCAGACGTGCATGTATGAAGCGATTAATAAATAAATAAATAAATATTGTGGGACACTTTTCACACAGCGCCATCTAGCCCAAAGTAAGCTAATATTAGCTTGTGTTATGGGATCTAGATAACTGATAAATATACTTATATATTTCTAAATACATACATATTATAGATAAATAACACCCAGACACAGAATAAACCATCGTGCTCATCACACAAAGTTTTATTCTGGGTGGGAATCGAACCCACGACCTCTTGCGTAGCAGTCGCATGCACTCCCACCGCGCCACAGAGGCAGTCAAAAATTAATGAATCTACAGGAAGCGAAAGAAGTATGCATGGATCGTCGCGATTCCTGGCGATCTGTCCTCTCTGACTATCCTGTCAGGAAAACAGCGTGATGATAGTTAAGTTTTTAGTAGTAATAATAGAAGCGCTCGTAGCCCCAATGTTCTGTAAACGCAGACTGCGTAAAGCATCTTTCGCTATGACTTATTCTCAGATGGTAGTCGTTAAGTCAAGCGTAACATATGCGGATCACACACAAATATTTGTTTCAAAACCAGAACAGTTTATAAAATACCACCGGTTCTGTCCGCGTCGTGAAGATTTCCCGTTTCCGTTTCTCACAGGAACTTGTTCACGTGATAAAAAGTAACCATTTCGTATTTTGTCGTTTATGTGTTAACATACTTCCATACATACTTTCACATTTGTATTATAGATTAAAAGTATAATTTACCGAAGACTAGAATTTGTAAAAAGCCTTTTCCTGGGTGTTAGAATGGCTTTATTCCTCGGCTGTTTCGGAAATTTAGGGTTCATATCTAAGATGTCTAGGACTTCTTGCATGATGTCTTTGTCTTTTGATTCTGAAAAAAAAATTGTTTATCAGACCATAAACACGGTCCAAATTTTGACAAGAACGACGATAGACACAGGTTATTAGGATATTTTCATTAAAGGTAAGGTGTGGGTCAAAATGTGTCCCCAAATCACGAATTTTTGAAACACGATTTAGGGTTACAGAGTTACGCATAGGATTTGATAATCGGTTGCAGTGCTTTCGATTTGGACATATTTAATAGCGTATTTATTGATTATGAGATTTAGACCGTTACACATACTCCAAGGGTAAATATTGTTAATATCTGCCGTCGTATAACAGTGTCATTTATGTCATTTATTTGTAAGTAGTGTGATTTAACATCATCTGCATACATTTTTCTACTTTTTCAATCGTAAGTATATAAGATTTTTCATGTGGATCAATGCAGTTGTACAATAAAGTTATAGATAGTTCTGAGAAAATTCTAGAAGAAAAAGACTCTTCGGAAACTTTCTCCCTCCGTGGCCCCCTTAGCAGAGACAAGGTTACATTGCCCGGACATGGTCCTACGCAAGACTAATATCTAGCGGGTACAGTGCTCCTTAAATTGGTGATAGGTTGTTAGGATTGGTGGTGGTCGATGAGGCTCAAAGGTGTTGGGTATCAACAACTCATTTCTTTTTCCAACTCCCTCTAATTATCTTCTAATTAATTTCGATGCGGATTGCAAGACACTGTACATTCTCCTGGGGCTTTACCGAGTTCGAGCTCGGTGTAATTTCATTGATCTTAGTCATCGAAATGAAAATGAAATGAAAAGATCTTTATTCATGTAGGTCACAAAGTAACACTTGTGAACGTCAAGATTATTGCTTCTACATTTATATTACTGCCAGATTTGCAAAGTAGTAGGTAGAGCCTGAGGAAGAACCTGGCAATAAAACTCATGGCCACTCTTTTTTTAATCGTGTAGTGTAGTGATTACATTAGTTTTCGTTTACATACTGAAATTATTTTTAAACAGAACGTCTAGTTCATTATAAGTTTTTTCTACAGCAATTAAAACACTCACAGTAATGGGAATGAGGGTGGGATAAGTCCCTATACGCGCCTTAAGACGAAATAGGTGGAAAAACTCGACAAAATCGAGTGTCCTCGGTTGCAGCTAAGTTTGTTAAGCAGCTCATTAGGTCGAGGGGTCGTCGGTTCGGATCCCGCTCGAAGTTGAACATATTTGCAATTTAAATTTACACAGCAACATCTGTTCGTAAAAAGGCCAGAAAAGATCGCAAAATTTTGTGGCGGTTCTTGGTGCGGCGTTTCGAAACGAATGACAGTTTTTTTTATTTTAACGTTAATCTTAATAATTTTTACTTCAGAAAACAGTTTCGTCCTGCAATTTCAGTGTTCTTAATTTATCTCAAGTCCGTATTTAAAAAAAAAAAGTAGAAAAAGATTGTTTATCTAACCTTTTGCCGTAAAACCGTCTCTTGCAGCTCTTTCAACGTTCTCGTCACGCTTTTTTGTGCTTTTTATAGACTTGCTGTCTAGATCTCTCATGGGGAGAGAAGACATCAGCGCCCTGGGATCTACACATAAAAATATTAGGTTAAAGGTGAGCAGGAACCCACCATACACCTTCGAATCGTCAATTATAACGCACAGCGCCCAAGGATAACTGCTACTAATTGTAACGGAGGAATGACGAACGACCAATACAAAATCAGAATTTTTAAAAGCACATGGTTAAAAAAACATTGAAACAGATAAAAAGGTATTTAATTTATATAAATTCTTTGATTCGGCGTGGTGAGCTGACCTTCGCGCCCCTCCACTGGGCGCGACGCACTCCCGTAATCTCTTGAAGAAGCTAAGAACAACCCTGCGGGACTAGAGCTCATTATAAAGAAATTGTACCTACGCAAATTAGGCTATGTCCATGATAGAGATGCTAGAAAAAATAAATAATAAAGTACCCAGTATATAGGTAATCTGCTGTACAGTACTTATCTTTATGAGCTATATCGATAATGAGCGAGTGGCGGTGTCCCCAAATTTTGGGGGCAAAATTCGCGCATTACTCACTGAAGTCGTAAAACAGGAGAAAAGACATGCGGGTACAATCGTGGGTGCGTTCCACCTAACGCCCATAAAGCCCACGACCGCGACCGCTGAAATTACCGTTCCACTAACGTAAAGAGGCCGCGGGCGTTGTGGGCGAAAGTTATAAGTGGAACGCACATCTTGAGCGCTGTAAGCCCACTTGGACCCACCAATATTGTGTGGGCGAAGATGGCGTCATGCGGTCGCGAACAGTGAAGTCATGTATGACCTCAAGTGATCGCTCGCAACGACCACGAGCCTTAGGTGGAACGATACAGAGGGTGTTACAATCGTTGCGGACGTTAAGTGGAACGTATTCCGTGTGTCGTCACGATATGCTTAACGTGATTCGCAAACGGTGCATCGAACAAAGGGTGATCTTTGGATCCCCTCCGCAAAGATGCTTAAAAAACGGCGTTGTAAGGCGGCGGCATGTAAAGATAAGCAAAAGACAATATCTATAGTCGCGATTCCAGGATAAGTTACGGTTTTAATCGAACTTGATTGCGTTTAGTGCCATAATGTCCACTTCCCAAAAGGACCACATCACAGAACGACCACTCCCAAAACGACCACTTCCCGTAATGACTGTTCCCAAACTGATCACTTCCTAGATTGTCTACTTCCCAATATGTCCATTTCCCAAAACGTCCACTTTTCAGGTGGTTCGTCATGATGACGTTGAGTAGTCTACATGGCTATTAAAGTGGTCATCATGAAAGTGTGATCATTTTGGGAAATGGTCGTTTTGGGAAGTGGACGAAATGGGAAGTAGTCATTTTCGGAGTGTCGTTCGACTCGTTCTGGGATGTGGTCCTTTTAGGAAGTGGACATTATGGTACTAAACGCTTGACTGTTGTGCATGTTGTGTCACCGTTCTGTCAGTGTTGACGACGCCAACTGCTGACGCCAAATATGATCAGACCGCCCATCATATACTTTGAGAGTGTAGCATTTGGCAAAATGAGCAATATAATATGCTTAATTGTTTACAAGTAACGTCGGGAGTAGTTTACTATGCGGATCTCGTGGCATCGAGGGTGGATTTTCGTGCTTTTAAACGTTTCTGCCATATATATTACTGGATTCAAACATAGCTCACATAGGACCCGTAATATACTATTACTGTGGTGCTTCCCTATTTCTTGATTGATATTGATTTTGATAGGATTTACACCTAGTTGCTTTCCAGGTCTCGATGTGAGTGTGAGTGCTTCTTTTAACGACTGAGTTATTTCTATATCTTCGTGGCAATGGCTGTGACTACAGATAATTAGAACAGTAACCTTTATGTACTCACAAGTTTGAAGGTTATGAACACGCCTGTACATTTCCACAGATCTGCCGACGAATTTCTTCATAATTGCTCCAAATGTAGATAAATGTATCACAATTTTCAACGAAAATAATGCTGTTTAAAATTATTATCAATCCAATTTTTAATTATTCCACGTAACATTGGATCATTTTTTAACTGATAGTGACGGTTCTAACTTCAAAATGGTATTTTTTTTAATTTAATGAGTTTTCTTTTTTAAAATAAGTGTTGTATAAAAAGGATTTAAGAGTAATAATTAATATGTAATGTTTACACGAATTTACACGGTGAAAGTCTGACTATGTGACCGGATTGCGATTACAGGTAGCTAACTGGCCCTTACGAGCTTTGCTTTGCCTTAAAGTTCAGTTCCATAGAAAATGTATGAATGTATGAATTGTTCTGGGTTTTTACTCATTCGGATAATCGGGGTAAAAACATTAAATTAAAAATTTTTGGATAAAATTGGATCATAGAGCTTGAGGAGTTTTATAAGGAGGGATGGGCATTAGCGGTCCTCCGTTCGACTAGCAGCCCGCCTGGCGCAGTACTTACCTCCACCCTACATTAGACCAAACCTGCATCTAAAACTCATTACGGTGACTCTGTGCCGGTGACGGCGAGACCGTCGACTTATCTGCCTCCATTGTTTAGTATAGGCGGGGAATGATGGTACGGCGGTCAGGGCGACCCGGTGAAACGGTTGTCCACAGGCCGCCGATAGGATCTCCTTATCTCCACCCCAGGAGGCTAAACCAGCAGCCTATGTAAAGTCCCTGACGCTGTGGTCGTTCGTGCTAAAGGAGGAGACCGAGGTAGACCCAGCCACTGCATCTGTGGGAGCCGCACGGCGCTCGCCGTGTCTGCTAGCCGCATTACATGTGCCTGCCTTTGAAGAGTTGGAGCTTCACTCACGTCTCCTACGCCACCGATACCCCTTTACCTTCTTAACCCCCCTTTCTTTATACAATATGTTAAGAAAACCCTGTCCGATCAGTATTGGTAGGTATAGAGATGCGATTTTATTCGTGTAATCGTTTTTGGAAAACACGTGAAATTACCCCAAACAATTTACCACAAAAATTCACCCCGATTAAATTAAATAAAAATTAATAAAATGTGGTAGCTTTATATTGCAACACAGGGAAAGGGCCATTTGGAAATGCAAGGTCAAGAGGTCAGCTTACACCTGCCGGCGGCTTCTTTTGATATCACATACACTCGTCGCCGCAAGCCAACAAAGGTGAAGTCAACTTTTTAAAATTTGCTATATTTTATGGAAATTGGACTAATTCTGATATAAAAACACGCATTTAAAAAAATGATAACTATTTTATATTTATAAATAACTAGCTGACCCGCGCGGCTTCGCCCGTGACTAACTTCGAACTCCTGTCAGTTTATCAGTCACGCCTTTATTCCCGTCGCTCCCATTCAATTCCGTCGTTTATTACTTTTACAATAATGTATGAATATTTGCCCGATTTGTTGATTACTGCTTAGCTCCTCAGGGTAGTAGCGTGATGATATAGCCTTTTATCAGTCACGCCTTTATTCCCGTCGCGCCCATTTAATCCCGTCGTTCATTACTTTGGATCGCGAAGTCTGGCGATCTGTCCTCTCCGACTACCCCGTCAGGGATACAACGTAAAGATAGTTAGTTTTTTTAGTTCATTACTTTTACAATAATGTATGAATATTTGCCCGATTTGTTGATTACTGCTCCGCTCCTCAGGGTAGTAGCTTGATGATATAGTCTCTTATCAGTCACGGCTTTATCCCCGTCGCTCCTATTTATTCCCGTCGTTTATTACCTATCTACTCTTACAATTGTGTATGAATATTTGCCCGATTTGTTGATGACTGCCCTGCTCTTCAGGGTAATAACGTGGTGATATAGCCTATAGACTTTCACGATAAATGCGCTATCCAACACATATTAGTGTAGTTAACTTTATATTATTATTAGTATACCTAGTTACCAAGGAGCAGGACACATCCGGACGTAGTCGAATCACCACGCGTTTGTTTGAGTTGATTTTTCACATGCGTAAATCGCAAATCATCGGCCATACTCGTACTTTTCACTTGTAATTTTAAGAACAAATTTTTTCACAATAAAATGATTATAGTAAGTTAACCTTAAAAGACAGACATATGCTGTCGCGGACTTTATTTTAGAACTTTTAAAGCGAATTATTATGTAATACATCGTTTTTGCGTAACTTTAATCGTTTACGCAGCGTTCGCAACGGAAGCTATTAAAAGGAATATTTTGTCACCGATTTCAACTTTTTTCTGTTCCGCACCTATTGGTCGTAGCGTGATGCTGTATAGCCTATAGCCTTCCTCGATAAATGGACTATTCAACACAAAAAGAATTTTGCAAATTGAACCTGTAATTCCTGAGCGCGTTCAACCAAACAAACAAACAAACTCTTCAGCTTTATAATAGTTATATATTAGTATAGATATGACTTTTTTTTTTGTTATGTTATTGAAGTGCCTATGTGCCCCTTTGGTTCGGACAGGGTTCTTAACATCTATATCTATATATATATAAAAGAAAGTCGTGTTAGTTACACTATTTGTAGGAAATGGGTACGGGAAAACTTCTATACGCGGGCGAAGCCGCGGTGTCAACTAGTATTGTATAATAATAATAATTTATTTATTGTGTCAAAAGATTGTTTACAAAAGTTGTGTTTGAAGACTCCTTTTAAGCGTGAAACGTTTGTGTTAAGAGACTTCGCCCTTCCATAGCACTATTTAAACATTAACACAATAAATTTTATACATGTCATATATTCGATTAATAATATTTAACATGTATTATATATCTTTAATCATACAATATTATGCTCGATTAAAAAATAAAAATGGTTCCACAGCAGTAACGTCGTCTACACTACATGTAGACTTTTGCAACATCAGAGGAATGCACACCAACATCAACGCAGTCTGGTAGCGTCCCACATGCTCATGCTGGAGAAGATAGCTCGAACCATGGTCTCCAACCAGAGACCAAAAGAGAATGAACCTAGAATGAACCTAAAACACAACAGAAATCCCTTTCAAACCCTACTATTTTGATCTCTTACTTCAAGAAAAGCGCTTGTGGCCTAGCTTACTCTGTGTTCCATAAACGATCACTGCGTCAAGCAACTTTCGCTATGGCTGATTATGGATGGGTGACCATTTTGTGGCATTTACATTTGCGAGCGATTCCGTGCAGAAGCACCAACCGGGAACTACGTAATACCGTTGGCCCCGGTTGCCAGTAACATGGTAGTCGTTAAGGCAAATTGAAGTCTTAGCCACAACCTGCGCCTGTCTTTTTCAATATGGCAATGGGCTCATCCCGTGGGACAGGAATACACACAGTGAAAAGTGGGCGCCAACCCTTCGGAGGTAAAGCCGTGATTGATACGAAGAAAATAAATACTTACTTAGTTACTTCGAGAAAAACTTACTGCTTCGCCAGTAGGGTGAATGTTGTATATTGAATAAAGGCGTCCGTGGGAACTGCCGAGTGCGCGTACAATTAACCCCTTCGCCCTCAGTTTTACATAAACGCTCTGTCAGCGACACGTAGTACCACGGGTTAAGGTACGATTTTGTTACTTGTAAGAGTTTAGGTTTCATATTTAATATTCCAGTAATAGTAGTTCCAGTAATCTATTTTATTGAGTGCGGTGATCCAGTCCGTCTCAGTCGCTGGTTACAATGGGTGGCTCAATAAAATTAATGTAAATACCGAATCTGAATGTATAGTCAAAAGCCTCGGTAGATTTGCGTGTTAAGGGGATTGTCAATGATCCTCTACTAGCGGGCGGTGTCGAACCCCTCCACGACACGAGAGACTTTGCCTCCTTATGCGTATTCTATCTCCTGTAACGGTCTGTGCTCCGAGGAGTTGTTTGATATGATGCCTACGGCTACTTTCTATCATCGCAACACTCGCCATAGACAGGGTGATAGACAAAATATCCTGTCTTGTCCTGTCCAGTCCTACCCTATCTTATTACTTGTCTTGTCCTGTCTTGTCCTGTCTTGTCCTGTCTTGTCCTGTCTTGTCCTGTCTTGTCCTGTCTTGTCCTGTCTTGTCCTGTCTTGTCCTGTCTTGTCCTGTCTTGTCCTGTCTTGTCCTGTCTTGTCCTGTCTTGTCCTGTCTTGTCCTGTCTTGTCCTGTCTTGTCCTGTCTTGTCCTGTCTTGTCCTGTCTTGTCCTGTCTTGTCCTGTCTTGTCCTGTCTTGTCCTGTGTTGTCCTGTCTTGTCCTGTCTTGTCCTGTCTTGTCCTGTCTTGTCCTGTCTTGTCCTGTCTTGTCCTGTCTTGTCCTGTCTTATCCTGTCTTGTCCTGTCTTGTATTGTCTTGTCCAGTCTTGTCCAGTCTTGTCCTGTCTTGTCCAGTCTTGTCCTGTCTTGTCCTGTCTTGTCCTGTCCTATCCCGTCCTGTCCTGTCTTGTCCTGTCCTGTCCTCTCCTGTCCTGTCCTGTTCTGACGTGTACTGTCGCGTCCTGTCCTGTCCTGTCTTGTCTTGTCCTGGCCTGTCCTGACCTGTACTGTCCGGTCCTGACCTGTCCTGTCCTGTCCTGTCCTGTCCTGGCCTGTCCTGTCCTATCCTGACCTGTCCTGTCAATTGTTCCCGCCAGTACCAAAAAGTTTCCCAATTCGTTTTCCCTGTTGAAATTAAAGATATATTAATATATAACTTTAATTTAAGTTAAATTAATATATAATTTAAATTTCAATTTCAATTGAAATTAAAGTTATATTAATATATAACAGGGAAAACAAATTGTGAAACTTGTAGATATCATCAAAACGATTTATGTAGAACACCGCCCGATATAAGATGTTTCTACACTTTACACACCAACTTTACAACTTTAGACACTTGTACCATAATCTATTTTCACACACAATGGTTTTTCAGTTTTTTTATCTATTCGGGCAGAGACTAAACCATGTAAAAAATCAAAAAAATCGACCTTTTAAATTACATTTACCAGAATCACTCCTTAACCTACCACTGTATCATTATATTTTCTGGTCGTAGTGACATTAGCGCCTATAATTAACCTTTTTACCCCACGTAATGGCGTAGCAACCATTGATGAGTTTACCCCATTTTAAGCCATTATTTTGTACTTACTACAACTTTAAGCCCTTGTAGCCCCTACTAACTCAATGTTCTGTTAACGATCACTGCCTGCATCTAACTTATGACTGTTCCTGAAGGACGCACCAAGGAATATACCTACTATTACCGTAGTGTTCCATTTATTCTATGGGATGTACACCTACGTGCCTTCCAGGTCCCCCGCTTTTCAAAGGAGGGAATAGTAGTTACTTTCTTTTACCAACTCTTTCAAAATATAGCATGAATGAGATTCTTCTACACGCTCAAACGGCCCGACCAATTTGGGTGATATTAGATGTAAAAGCTACAACTTAGATTTGAAGTAGACGAGTGTGCGATTTTTTTACACTCGTAATAGAATCGTAAATTTGTCGTTGTCATTCTGCAAGGACTAATAATAGTAGATTATGGTACAAGTGTGTAAAGTTGGTGATTACCGCTGAGGCGCTATTGGTCTAAAGATAGCCAAAGACGGTAATCAACAATATACTCGTGTATCATACGAAGTTTTTCAATACACTTATGAATAATATAATTTTAAATAAAACAAATTAGTTTTTTTTATGCGCGCGCATCGACCACGGTGTAAAGAATAAAAGAATGAGGTATCTTTTTTTTGTTAAAGTTGTTGTTTAATGTTTTAAACAGAGAGAACAAAAGTTATATTTGAGTGAAAGTTTTGTTTATTATACACATACAAGATGAAAGTTTCTATTTAAATACAAGGTTGCATGAAATGTACAAGCAATAGGTTTTTCAATTAATTTATATGTTCTATTTAACGCTATCTTTTTTGTATCGATTTTTTTAAGAATTCTCAACAAATATAATGAAAAAAAATCTATTATCCCACTTGTAATTTAAAAACAATCAAAATACCAGAGTTTTGATAATAGGTATGTATGTGCCTAATTGCAGTGAGATTAGAGCCATATTATGAGTAAGTGTATTGAAAAATATATTTAATCGTAATATTGTATTTAAAAAAATCCACACGTTAAAATGTGGGCGTATAATATGTCTTTGCCACCACTTCGGGGATAAAGGCATGACTGATAAAATATTGTATAAAATTTTAAGTAATATACCTTTACTTCTCTATATAGTTCTATGTTCAAGTTATCCTTCGTTCATAACGCGTGCGGGTGGCCTCCTCGTAAGCACCAATTATAACGCCGCGACGCCATTTTGATTGTATTGGGCTCTTTTTAAAGTACACTACCAATTTATCAACAGCTTAAAGCAGCTTTGAGTTTTCATTTGAGGTTACTACTATACGCGCCCTAGCCTTGAACATCAGTTTATGTTTTAGGTAAGAATGACTAGGAATCGGGCGACATTTTTCCCTCTAATATTTATTACCATTTTGCAATTATAGAATTTGAACCCACGCCTCTTGATAATACTATAAAGTATACGAGGCAAAATTTGCTAATGATTAGAATAATCTTACTGATAGCAAAGCAAAAAAAATACCTTAAAATATCATTATTTTAGCAACAATTTGAGGTTCAAACGTAACATAATCGACTATTCGTGTGTCATCTATATACTCACCTGATTTCTGGGACATATAACACAAAAAATTCCAACGTCTCCTATAAGGGACTTGCGCTTGGGGACAGAGAGCAAATTTTCAAAAACCACAAGTCACTCGCGAAGGTTGCATTCCCATTTGCTTTCAAAATCTACCAGAATTTGAAGTCTAATTCACTTTTATTTACTGCCTCAGTGGCGTAAGTGATAGTGTATGAGCCTGCCACAGTTTCGAATCTTGAATCGGGACAAATACTTGTATGGTTCACAAATGTGTGTCCACAAACTTTGGGTGTTTCCTGGGTATGCCTAACGTGACCATACGTCCCGTTTTGAACGGGACCGTCCGTTTTCCGGGTCTCCGTCCTGGTGTCCCCGGAAAAATCCTCGGGACGCTAAATTGTTCAGTTTTCCCAAGTGAGCGCCTCTGGTTTACCACCCTTACTTAACTATTAACCCGACGGTAGTTTGGAGAAAGCTGGCCTATTTGGATTTCTCTTTGCTTTTAACTTGAGCATGAACAACGGGGGCGCTTTGCCGCCTGGTATCCTATGTTGTGGAACGTCCATGCCGGAAATTTATTTCTCTCAGCCAGAGGTAGGCTGGGAACTTCAGACTCTCAACGTTTATAAGTCAAGCCATGCGGAATACTTGCGGTTTTTGCGCCCAAGTGAGCGCCTCTGGTTTACCACCCTTACTTAACCCGACGGTAGTTCGGAGAAAGCTGGCCTATTTGGATTTCTCTTTGCTTTTAACTTGAGCATGAACAACGGGGGCGCTTTGCCGCCTGGTATCCTATGGTGTGGAACGTCCATGCCGGAAATTTATTTCTCTCAGCCAGAGGTAGGCTAGAAACTTCAGACTCTCGACGTTTATAAGTCAAGCCATTCGGAATACTTGCGGTAGTACTGAAGCAGTATGGTCCCGAGTTGTGTCCGATACTTCCACGTTTTTTCCGGTGTTCATATTCCATGAAACAAGTTCTGACTTTATAGAAGACCGCACACACGATTATTCCGTATCCAAAGTGTGTTCAATAACAGGCCTATAGTCCTCACCTTCGTGCTATTATAGGCAATGGAGTTTGTAATCAAGGCAGCCCTTGAGGTGCCTTTACGAATACGAACAGCTCTAGTTATACGACTAAAGATCTTCTTGAGTACCTCACACGCTGCTGGGCTACGGCTAGCGAGAGTAAAGGAGAGGTTCTGGCAGTAAGACTCGATATTTCTAAGTCCTTTGACCGGGTCTGTCATCGTCATCTTCTATCTAAATTACCTTCGAAGGACTGCCTTAGGAGGTTTGAGTATTCAGCTTTCTGTCCAATAGAAGCATTAGGGCTGTCGTCTATGGCGGCTGTTCAGACTACATAGCCTTAAATGCTAGAGTCCCACAAGGCACCCTGTTGTACCTCACTCTGCTGTTGCTGGATATCGATGACATTATTTTTTTACTGAATTCCAAAATACAGGTTCTTACCTAGTTTGGAATTCAAAGTTCCTCAACCAAATGTACACTCCTAATAAAAGGCGTCAAACTTATGAACATAAAAGTGTAAAATTTTGAGAATTAAAGTTATTATTATTAATGGCATCCATTGCTATGCGGATTAAGTACAGATGACACTTATTACGTAGGTCGCACCAGTATCACCGTTCTGTACCTAGTGGAAAAAGTCTTGAAAAACTTCTTGTCTAAAATCGAAGTACGAGGGCTGCACTAAAAGTATCGGGAATGGAACATTTCCACTGTTCCTGACATATTAAAATCTTTTTAATAGAAAACTTCTTGGTTTTAAAAATCGAATACCATTTATTTATTAAAAAAAAAGATTCTCGGTCTTGTCACAAGGTTTTGTCAAACTTGTTTAGTCGTTGAGAAAATGGAATTGACTCGAGAAAATTAAAGAGCAATTATTTATTATGACTTTCGAAGTGGTTTAACACAAAAACAGTGTATTGACGGGATGATTTCTGAATTTGGTGATGAAGCCCCGTCCAAACCAACCCAACTTCCGAATGGAATGGTTGCTTCAATGATTGGTTCCATCGTATGGAAAAATGTGTCAAATTTCGCAGAGAATACTTCGAAAACCAATAAATACATTTTTAAATAGTAATGTTGTGTCACTTCCTTGATTCCCGAAATTTCCAGTGCCGCCCTCGTAACTCTCGCAAGTCCTCCACCAACCATCTTGTCCAATTTAACCCTACCAAGACTCAAGTTTGTGTATTTACCGCTAAGAAAGTCGCTTTGTCCAAATTTCCATGGTTTATCTCTAAATATCCAATAGTATCGTGTTCCTTGGTGTTGACACCTCTAGTGACGTCCAGTTCCGTAGTGTAATTAATATACGGGACGTACGATTAAGCCAAGCCGGCTAATTGTGCAATATTTTTTGCGTCATTAATATTTCATCTTAATGTCTATAATGAAAGCTCCTGGCTCACTGGTGATCCCCAACGCCCAGCCGTACCCTTGGACCTAAAAACTTAAAAAGTTTGCACAGAAATTCTTTTATGAAGGGACAAAGTCGGATATTTTTTAATAACAATAATAATAAACGTTGTAACATGTTGGATAGTGCTGTACTTGAGCGGCTACGTTCTGAAATACGAAATAGTCCTGCCTGTCGAACTTCATCTCAGGTTGCAAGTTTAGAGGTAACAAACACACCGCCTAATGTTATTTTTAAACTTTCGCGGTTTATACTCGTATTTATATTATTTCGCGAAATTGTCGCAAAATTGTTTCGCGTGAAGTCCCAAGTAGTATATAAAATACACCGCCTAATGATGAAGTTGTACCTGTGGAGGCTATATCCGTAAGTAACCGTAAGTCTGTAATGACAAATTAAAGAGTGCATTGGAAGATGCGATGCTGGAACATCAATCTATGAGTCCAGGTTGTAGACCTAGCCTACCGCGTTTGCCTATACATAAACGAAATATGGCCCTGGTGTGGTGTGTGCTCTAGATTCGCTATTAGCTGAATATCTGGATAATAGTGAATTATCCAGATACCTTAGTGATACGCACTCGATTCTATACTATGCAGCCGTTGCAGCATGTAGAGTAGCTGGAGTGAATTTTTTTGAAAAGTAACTTGCTTCTCCTCCTAAACCTGCTGTGCCAGTGTAGAATTGAGCGTCGTATCGCTCGGGCTAGGGTACTCATCGGGAAGCTAATCTGTTTTAGATCGGGAAATACTCGACCGAGGGTCATGCGCTTTGTGAGACAGGCATTCTCGGACACTAACATCACGCCTCAAAAATTTATGAGTTCGTCATGTGTCACAGAGCGCATTGACTTTCTAAAACAGAAAGTTTATGCAAGGGCCAACCGGATTCGACGTTATAAAAAACGCGTAGACCGATATACCCAGAATCGCATGTTCCAAAAGGATGAAAGGTGGGTTTATCGAAAATAGGAGAAACCCGAGTCCGATGTGGATAATGGACCGCGACCAAATGCTGATGCCACCAATGCATTTTGGCGTGGTATTTGGTCGAGGTCCGTTAGTCAAATTGAAGGCGAATGGATGAGAGAGGTTAAGTGGACATGTGAATCTATATAGACAATGGACCCAATTAATATAATAGAAGACGATGTAAATAAATAAATAAATAAATATTGTGGGACAATTTTTTTTACACAGCAATGTCTATCCTAAAGTAAGCTAATATAAGCTTGTGTTATGGGATCTAGACGACTGATAAACATACTTATGTATTACTAAATACATACATATTATACATAGGAAACACCCAAACTCCGAAGCAAACAATTGTGGATCACACAAATATTTCTTCCGACCCGGGAATCGAACCCGGGACCTCAGTCGCGGCAGTCGCATGCACTACCACTGCGCCACCGAGGCAGTCTTATTATTATCATAGTAGCAACTGCAGTCCGTTTGTTGCCCAACTGGAAATCAGCAGGACGGACTGTATAATTTTTGGCTAAAGTGGCTCCGTAGTTCACATACTCGCTTAGCAACTCAATTCCAGTCGTCTGTAGAGTCGGGCTCTCTGCCCGGTTTTATAACGACTGGAATGAGCCACCTTCTCTATAAATCTGGCGATGCCTTGGATCCCAAAAATCATAGACCAATCACATGTTTACCAACAGTCTATAAACTTCTAACATCCATTTTGAGAATCAAAATTACTTCACATTTAGATAAAAATTCAGTCTTGTCTTTGTCTCAAAATGGATGTAGAGGTGGGACCCTAGGCACTAAAGAGCTCCTTATTATTGATATGACTATTAACTAACAGGTACGCCGTAATCGTCGCAGTCTGGCGACATGTTGGATTGATTATAAAAAGGCTTTTGACTCTGTGCCTCATACCTGGCTTCTGAGGGTGCTGGAGCTGTACAAAGTGATGCAGCTCTTTGTACTTTCCGAAAAACTACAGGAAGTATATTCTGAAGGATGGTACGGTGGACATCAGTCGGGCATGTCATCGTCGCGGATAATACCTTAGGCATATTATTTCTGGTTGTTCGAGTCTTGCAAACGGTGAGTATTTGCATCGACACAACCAAGTAGCCAAGATCATTCACCAGCAACTGTACAATCTTGTTGATTTAGATTCAAGAGGTACCATACTATAGATATGTGCCCGACCCAGTTCTCGAAAATGGTCATGTCACATTATACTGGGATCGATCTATTATCACGGACAGGACTATTGTCGCCAATAAGCCTGACATAGTGGTAATAGATCGATTAGAACGCCTGCAATGATTGTTGACATCACCATACCTCACGACAAGAACCTCATGAACGCCGAGGTAGACAAACAAAAACAATATTTAGACTTGGCTCATGAGGTTGTCGACATGTGGGATGTGGATTCAGCGATCATTGTACCGATAGTCATATCTGTCCATGGACTTATAGCCAAGAAAGAGCCTTGACCAACACCTACAAAGGCTAGCGTTAAACAGCTGGATCAAGGGCCTGATACAGAAAGCAGTTCTTCTCGACACGGCACGTATTGTGAGGAAATTCCTTTCTCTGGAGCCCTAACCACCGGTAGCTTGGTCCCTGTACCCAAAACCGGTGGGCCACTATTTTTTATATTTTTAAATGTATTTTTTTTATAGATATATTTAAAAATGTAATTTAATAAGTTGTTTAAATGAATAAAGGGAATAATAATAATAACCCTAAAGTGATAAAATAGGGCCTGAAAGTTAGCATGGAAATCAGTAATTATTAAAATATTATACAAAAAAATTGTGAGCCGGCTTTCAGTTAGATATTAAGTTACCTGTTTCAGGATTTCACAACAACTTATTCCCACGGGAAACACTTTTTGTGCAATAACCAAATTTCACGCGAGTGGAGCCGCGGGCATCAGCTTGTCTATTATAATTGAAAGATTTAATTCAATGTCCCGTTTCGGGTACGGAAAAAAATGGTCAGGTTATGTACTTATCCCTAATATGCACACACATGTGTATTTAGAAGTAGTATTTTTACCAGTTAGCCAGATCCTATGGCACAAGCTATTTTAGTCCAAATTGGGTTAGATGGATTTATTTGTTTATTGAGTTTTAATTGTCAGCATTGTTTTTAAGAGCGCTTGTAGTTCGCCACTCCCCTAGCACCTGTGTCTTTGCCTCGTCCATTAGTCAGCAGATGCACCGCTAGCAGGTGAGGCCTCTTGGACCCTTGAGATCTATGGTGAGCTTCCTTACATTACACCTACAGTTCTGTCATGTTGTGCACCTTAGGGTTTATAGTATAGGTATACTCTCCGTTTTTCAACTATCTGCTCACTTGGTCTTCGTATGTAAGTCTCGATTTATCCTGACTCCTTCTACCCTGTACTTTCTCACAATAACAATTCGTTGTCAATCGTTACTCACTCATTCATTGGACGTGTCCAAAACCGCCTAATATTGATACTTTGCTTTGATTCAATCCGCCATATTACCAACAGGGAAATTAAAAAAAACTAAATAATGAAAGTCGACCTCGTAAAGAGCTTTTCCAAACCACCTGAAAATTTAATGGCACTTCATTAACTATTCACTGATCATAGTTACACGCGGTGTCATAAGTTAGGCCACGTTACAGAGCGGAAAATACAGGCGTGGCACAACCAATCACGACTCAGCATTCCGCGTGATATATAAGCAATCGGCCAATCACAGCCGAGGTAATAAAACGATAATTACCGCGACAACCAATAAGGAATGCGCGGGAAAATTACATAAGTGACATTGCGTTTTTCATAGTGCTGTAATGTAGTGTTGTATTTATTTAGTTTGATGGTTGTTTGAATAGCACGAGTGTGAAATACTTAGATTTTTTTCAAATTAATAAAATAATAATTTTACGTTTTTTTTATGCTAGGCTGTATTGACTGAGGTTCAGTGCCCATCCAATAAAATAATGATGAGACTTTAAAAAAATAGTATTTAAACTGTAAGATGGAACCGTCAGTGCCTCTATACGAATTAGAGTCGGTAGCATGTTCAGCTCAACACAGCAGTGCTTTGGCAGCACTACGCCTTCTTCGGAGCTATAATCATTTTTTGGTGCCGCCTGGTAAGCAATTACTAACTACCTGGTAAGCATTGACTTCACTATTTTACCAGGATTTGGAACTTGTCTATATAAATAAATATAGTGGGACATTTTTTTTTACACGCCGCCGTCTAGCCCAAAGTAAGCTATTAAAAGTTTGTGTTAAGGGATCTAGATGACTGATAAACTGACTCTAATTGACTGCCTCGGTGGCGCAGTGGTAGTGCATGCGACTGCCGCGACAGAGGTCCCGTGTTCGATTCCCGGGTCAGATCAAATATTTGTGTGATCCAAAAATGATTGTTTCGGAGTTTGGGTGGTAATATGTATGTATTTAGAAATATATAAGTATGTATATCAGTTGTCTACATTATATAACACAAGTTTACATTAGCTTACTTTGGGCTAGACGGCGCTGTGTAAAAAGAATGTCCCACAATATTTATTAAACATACTTATATATTTCCACCACCGAGGCAGTCAAAGATAAAGAAAGGTTTGGATTTGTTTTTTCGAAATTGGTGCTCAACTCCCAAACCCGGAGTGCTCACCTGAACCAGAGCCTCATTCGTTGCCCTGCAGGTGCACCAGTATATACCTGGTGAAATAATAGCCCCACATACGTGGGACCAACAAAACTACTGGCGAAATGTATTTTATTTGTTGTTCGGAACCTATATTAACTTCTAATATTGTCCATACATATTATGCTACCTGTACATACATTTTCATACATAAAGGTCTCATATCATATGTATGAAAAGTTTAATTGTCCTAGGAGATTTTAAAAGAATAACGAGTGCATAAGAATTCCCTGAGGGATTATAATGTAAAAGCAAGTGCTTTTCAATCCTCTATGGTAATTTCATTAATAAATTTTAGTGGAATATGCGTTGTAAATTCACCTCTGCCTACCCTCTTAGGCGCCATTGTATGTTATGATTTTATTATTTTATCCTATGTAGGTATAGGTATATTTGCACATGCTTCCTCCTTTTACAACCCTTGATTCATCAAGGTATGTTTATAGGCCGCATCGTTTAAAGCCAAACAAAATATGTGTGTGTACGAGAGTACACAGGTAAGAAGTGAAACATCTTTACGACATTTTTTTTACAGCAATAAAATTTCTCTCATACGTCGCTAAAGAAGTTTCACTTCAAAACAACATGGCGCCTAACCGAAAAACGAGACGATTTTTTTTACAGCTATGAAATTTCTCTCAACGTCGATAAAGAAGTTTCACTTCCAAAATGTAACTCAGGGTCATTGCCCTCAGTTACTTTTTTTAGATTTGTTGGTGGAACAGGCTGAGGTCTCTCAGTTACTGGCCGTTCCTTAAACTTGTCGTAGGGTGAATGACGTCCTTTTAAAAAAAGAACCATTAAGGCAGACTAGCATACGGTCTACCTAATAGAAAGTGATTACCGTAGGCTATATAACTAAGGTTCTGCACTTGAGCTGCCTACGCATACTGCAAAAAGTTTAAGTTTAAGACCCGTTTTGTAGAACACCATACTGTATACGTTGGGAAAAACTGAGACAGGCAACATCAGTTACATTTTGGGGTAAAGGGTAAATGTGAATAAAAAGTAAAAAAAGGTTGTGTCTTCTTTTTTTTGTAATTATTTTATGGTCTGGTTACTAAGACCTTTTAGCCATATCTTAATTCATATTTCTTCAATCTTCTTTTGAAGAAATATGAATTAAGATATGGCTAATGTCCCCGTCCTCTACGTCTTAGTCAAGTCTAGTCTTAAGTCAAGGTCAGTCTCACCTAAATATAATGGCGGTTGTTATACTGAGGTTTTCAGTGGATTTACGCGGCAAAATAGAAAATAGCATTTCACTGCATATATATCATTGTCTATCACTATTGCACATTAACACAACTTTTATGTCCAAGAAACCACCACTCCCGCACATAAAACAAGATAAATGCACTAGTTTTAGAAAATAATATACAACAAGCGTCCGCACTTGTCGATTTTCCCGCATAAACCAGTTGGGTCTTTATGGCCTTATTTTTTTTTTATTGACGCGTTCACAGCTTACTAACCAATATAGTGACGACATATTGACAGCCTGCTTTTCATACCACTCATAATAATACTTCAAGCACTTTATATGCTATACCTTACTGGAACAAGAATGATCGTATGTTCCGCGTTCTCAGTGTTCTGTAAACGATCACTGCGTTAAGTAAATTTATCTATGGCTGGTAACGCATGGGTATCCACATTGTGGCATTTACATTTGCGAGCGTTTCCGTGCTTCGGAAGGCACTTTAAGCCGTTCCGGTTCCGGTTTCCAGTAAAATGGCAGTCGTTAAGTCACGTTGAAGGCCTTATGGGCGACTTGAAAAATTTCAACACCACAACCTACGTCGATTACAACACGGCAATGGGCTCTCACCACCTATTACGTGGGACAGGAATACATATGATGAAAAGTGGGCATATAATATACCTCTGCCACTACTTCGGGGATAAGGCGTGATAGATAAAAAATAAATAAATAATGTTCGTAGCTCTCGTAGCGCAACGCTACAACGTACCTACGGGTACCGTGGCTAAAAGAGTTACGGTGCTACGAAAAACACTATTTAGACTTTGGTTTTTGTATGCAATAAGGCCCAAACCAGTCCCACCTGCATATGGTGCTGACTAACACCTGCTGGCTAGAAACAAAACCCAGTAGCTACCCATCTGGTCAACGTGGTACAGTAGATATGATGGCCAGGACAGATCTGCGTCCACCAGTGTTGTGACTGTTTCCTCTACATGAAACCCATCTCTTACTTAAGTCATAAATCATTTATTTCATAACAATTACTTGTGTTAAAACATTTTGTAGATAAATTTAATAGAAAAAAATTAAATTACATAAAAAAATTGGTTTCCTTAAATGCTACTTAATTGTCTGCTGTCTGTCCCTCTACGCAACGAATTTCGATGGGGTTTTTTTAAAGATAAGATTTTTTAAATATTGCTCTTGATTTTTACAATTATGACGTTAATACATTATTAATGATTTTTAATGTTAATGGTGAATAAATATATCAAGTTTTTTATTTAATTGTATTTTTATTTTCAGATCGATCTAGATGTTATTCAATTTCATAGCTGTCCTCCAGTTATTGAATGCAAAATGCAAAATAAAATTGAAATTACTGTTACCCTGGTAGAACATCATATAAGACATCTTTTTTTTTAAACGAGTTATAATTGGTTTTGAGGGTAAAACAATATGTTGCTTAATGAGGTTTATTTGCCGAATAAAAGGAGTTCACACCAAAATCCTGGTTATTATAGGTAGTGAGATAATGAGCCTACAAAGTAGCGTTTCGTTCGCGCAGCCACGGACTTTTTGTTTTGGACCGATATCTCCTGTTTAACTGAACTTTAGTAATATTTATTGATTTCATTACTATCGACAAATGAAGATCCATCTTCTTTGGCATTTTCAAAGGTTAGCACAAAATATTTGTATTTCGGATGTCATTGAGTACAATATGATAAGTTAGGTAACTTACGCCGGTCCCTTGCCACCGTCAACGTGCCAAATCTACTAGAGCCAACTGGTATTGCAAGAGACCGGACGGTATAAGTTTGATTCCATGGAAGATGGGCCGGGTGCTGGTATGGGATGCAACCTGTTCAGACACGCTGGCCCCTTCCCATCTACATGGAACCAACAACAGAGCTGGTGCGGCTTGTGAAGCGGCTGAAAAAGCTAAAGCATTCAAATACAGGGGTCTTGGCTCTGAATATGATTTTGTCCCATTCGGTGTCGAGACTCTTGGTCCGTGGGGTCCTAGCGCTATAAGGCTTTTTAAGGAAATTGCGAATAGGTTAGTCGACATCACAGGAGACCGAAGAGCTGGCAGCTACCTCGGACAAAGAATTAGTCTAGCTATCAAAGGGGGAACGCTGCCAGTATCTTTGGAACCTTGCCTAAAGGGACCTCTTCACTACATACTCGTATTATAAAACAAAGTCGCTTTTCGCTGTCTGTCCCTATGTATGCTTAGATCTTTAAAACTACGCAACGAATTACGATACAGTTTTTTTTAATAGTCAGAGTGATTCTCATAGAAGGTTTTTATGTATAATTTGTTAAGTTTTTGTATATATTGACCAAATTATAACGATATTTGTTGGGGATGTCGGATAAAATAAGCCGTCTGGGAGCTTTCAACAAAAACGCTGCCTAAACCCTTTGAGATATAATAAAATAATGTATGGTGCAATTGTGTATCTAATAAAGGTCTACAAAAAAGTCCGCAACCACATATGTCTATCTCTTAAGAATAACATACTATATCCATTTTAATACTTTAAAAAAACAGCAATTATTAAGCGGTAATTTGAAGGCTACTTACACAAATATACTATTAATCCTTATCATTTTTACTACGTTAGTTGGCTTCAGCATTTCATGAAGATTATTTTGTCCCTTTACACCTTGCAAATTAAATGAATATCTTACGAGTTATCGCAAATTCAAAATTAGGCGCAAAGAAATTAATTTAATTCGACCGGGCCGTGCGGGTAGGTAGGTACCTAAGTACTGGAGAGCGGAGAAGTAATCAATGAATTTGGAAAATATTCATACATTATTGTGAATGTGAAATTTATTAAACAACGGGATTAAATGGGTGCCACGGGGTTCGAAGTATGTCACGGGCGAAGCCGGGCGGGACAGCTAGTTTAATAATATATTTAAGTTATGTATCATATTTTAGGTTATATTTAATGTTAATATTAAGTTAGGTAACGTATCATATTGTACTCAATGACGTCAGGTTTAAGTAAGTAATAAATAAGTGGAACAGTACAAGTGTTTTAGTTCAAGATGTGTAGCAAGTTCCACCAAGTGACATCAATCACCAGTGTAAACTTCTTTTTTCGACATTTTTTGACAAATTCTAATTTTTTTATTTAAATTGACAAAATGAATTACATCTCTAACCCATGTAGTTGCTGAGATCTCAATGGCCGTGGGAAACTTTAAACCCTAGTATCTTCTTTATTTCGACTTTGACAAGCTTTTGATTTGTTGCATTTGTCATAGCACCGCAATTCCAACACCGCCCTCCATCTCCAATAGTATTGAGATCCTTGGCGTTGAGATCTCTAGTGACGTTCAATATCGAAAAAGCACAAAAGGTCGGCGTGCTCATTAGGGCGCGGCAGTTGGTACTTTACTGCGGAGCAAACACTGCTCCTTTATAAGTCGCAAGTGCGGTTACACATGAAGTACTGTTGTCAACTTTCGGCTGGTGCACCTGAATACCAGCTTCGACCTTTTGACTCGGTAGAAGGGCGTGCTATGAGGATTATCAACGATCCTCTACTAGCAGGCGGTGTTTGAGCTCCTTTGTGATAGGAGAGACTTTGCCTCCGTATGTGTGTTCTATCGCCTGTTCTCTGAGGAATTGTTTGATATGATACCCACGTCTACCTTCTATCATCGCACCGCTTGCCATAAACAGGGTGTTCACCCTCACACTTTGCGTCCGGAGCGCTCGCATACGGTTTGGTCCGATAGAGGCTTTATTCCGCGCACGCTTAGATTGTGCAATTAGCTCCCTGCCTGGGCTTTCTCGAGCGTCTACAGTATGGGGTTCTTCATAAGGGGTCTTAGAAGGTTTTTAAAGTGTCGACAATAAAATAATAAATATTGTGAGACACTTTTCACACAGCGCCATCTAGCCCAAAGTAAGTTAAATATTAGCTTGTGTTATGGGATCTAGATAGCTGATAAACATACTTATATATTTCTAAATACCTACATATTATAGATAAATAACACCCAGACACAGAATAAACCATCGTGCTCATCACACAAAGTTTTATCCTGGGTGGGAATCGAACCCACGACCTCTTGCGTAGCAGTCGGATGCACTCCCACCGCGCCACAGAGGCAGTCGTGCACAATGCGAGTACAGCACCTCTGGTATTGCAAACGTCCATAGGCTACGGTGAACATTTCGACGGAGTGTTTTTTTTTATTGTGCTCCGTGGCGGAGCAATCAAAACGCACACAAACGCTAGCAAGATTATATATGCGAGACAAGTCAAAAACAGAACGTTCATAACCTCAAACGCGGCGCATTTTAACCCCCATTGTAATAGGAAATCATCGCGAGGATGGGGTGTGTCGAATAATTAAGTGCAATTACCACCCCTTGTAATAACCTGGTTTATTAGATGCTCGCATGTTTTGTTTACTTTTGTCATTACAAATAGTTTTAGGCCACAGAGAAAGGAGCGTGTCACGTTTACGTCAGGCTATAAGCGAATATCGCATACGTGGCCTCGCAATCGTATGAGAAAAGCGTAACGTATCCTGACACGCTTGGTTGTATAATATATATAGAGTAAGGCGTCTCCAGCAGACCGAGAGTGATATTAGATACTAGCTCTGTGTTTTTAGACCATCTTCTTTATTTCTCTTGTAGTTCCACTCACTGCTAACAGTGCTAACTCAGTTCCAAACACTCCCCGAATATCAAACTGATGCCCGTGTAATGAAGTTTTCCTGAATCTGTATACTATATGTTGGTAATATATGTTTCCCCGGCTTCGCCTGTGATATACTACGAACTCCCGTCGCACCTATTTAATCCCGTCGCTTATAAATTCTACAATATTGCATAAAAATTTGTCCGATTTGTCGACATTTATGGTAATACCGCTCCGCTCTCCAGAGTAGTAGCGTGATGATATATAGTCTTCCTCAATAAATGGGCTATCTAAAACAAAAAGATTTCTTCAAATCCGACCAGTAGCTCATGAGATTAGCTCATTCGACAAAACAAACAAACTCTTCAGCTTTATAATATTAGTATAGATTAACTATTTTTACGCTATTTCCTTAGAAGGACTTTGAGAGTGGCGTTCGTAACTGAAAAAATTAGAGGGAATCGTCTAACTTGGTATGGGCATGTGAAGAGAACGGATGAAAGTCATGTCACTAAAAGAACTATGAATTTGAAAGTTGATGGATGGACAGCCAGAGGAAGGCTAAATAAAAAATGGACGGACTGTGTAAGGAGTGATATGAATATGAAAGGAGTGAATGATCAGATGACGAATAACAGGGATGAATGGAAGAAAAAGACTTACTGCGCTGACCCCAAGTCAATTGGGACAAGGGCACGACGATCCTTGACGCGAGGACATATCGCCAGGCTTCGCGATTTATGCATAGGTAATTCTTTCGCTAACTGCAGATTCATCAATCGCTTCATAGTATGCACGTTTAGGTATTCGAGTTCTGTTAAACTTTTCGTTATTGAGCAATAGTAGTGGCCTTTTTATGTAATTCTTGGTCTACCCTGACTCCTTCTACCGTCTACATTCACACAACATATATTCTTCGTCAATCATTATTCACTCATTAGTTGAACGTATCTAAACAAACGGAGCATGCCCTTTTTCAGCTTAACGCTGACACTTTCATTCAAACCTACTGCCATATAACGTATCAATTCGTTACGTAGTCGGTCGGCCAACGTTACCTACACTGCACAATTTTCGAAGTGTTTGAAAGCAAGGTTCTTAATGTACATGAACATTCCTTTTGACTTACTTACGGCGATAGAATTCTACAAACAAGTACCGCGCCAGTAGCTGCTAGTCAGTGACATTTTTGATAGTCTACTAACATTATGACCGCTACAAACAGCGATTCTGGTTCTATTCTACGGGTTGTCAATAATAGACTCGGCCGTCAGATGTCACCACAAGCTTTCATCCATTGTCAACTCTCTTTTATAAACAAGTAACGCGCCTTTACAAAAACAATAGCGAAACAATCAGACGACTTCTAAAGCGAAATTAGTTTCAAAACCGAGAGTGGTAGAAACTTTAACATCGCCTATGCACATGTTCTTGGTGTCCTGAATGGAATGCCGCAAACCGTTTGTCTCTGTCTCTTAGGATTCCTGAGAAACAGAAACGTACAGCGGACGGACAGACTGAGCCGTTTCATAAAACTTTTCGAAACTTTAGGTTTTAAAAGTCTAAAAACAAACATTACTTAACTTAACTATCTTCACGCTGTATCCCTGACGGGGTAGTCAGAGAGGACAGATCGCCAGGCTTCGCGATCCATGCATACTTCTTTCGCTTCTTCAAGATTCATCAATCGCTTCATCGCACGTCTGGCTATCCGAGTACTTTTGACCTTTCCATTTTTGAGCAATCTGCTCACGTGGTCTTCATTATGTAAGTCTCGGCCTACCATGACTTCTTCTACCCTCTGCTTTCCCACAATATATATTCTTCGTCAATCGTTCCTCACTCATTCGTTGGACGTGTCCAAACCAACGGAGCACGCCCTTTTCCAGCTTAACACTGACAATTTCATTCAAACCTGCCATATTGCGTATCACTTCGTTACGTATTCGGTCGGCTAAAGTTCCGCCGCACAATTTTCGAAGTGATCGCATCTCCACAGCATTCAATTTACTTTCATGCATCTGCTGACATACCCAGGTTTCGCTAATCATTAACATTAAAATTATTAACAAAACTTACTTTTTAAAATTAATTAGTAGCTTTAGTTTTAAAGCCAGCAGTTTCAAATGTGATATTTTATAAAGATTTCTTACAAAATCCTAATTTCTTTATCCTCTAGGTCAAAGTCTGATTGTTATCCATTTTATTCCTCTAGTCTAGTCCTTAGTAACAAGGTGAATCTTGCAATAATATGTACGTACGTATGTTAATATGTCTGATATTGGCCTTCTTACGCAAGTTATGTTTTGTTACCTACCTTTTGTTTTTCTATTTCTACTTACAACTTTCTCCTCTCTTGGGTCTGTTGGAAGAGATTTCTATTTAGAAATAAGCAGACCCTTTGTACTTCTTTTCTTTTACTTTATCACTGTGTTATCACAAAGTAAAAGCGTTACTGAAAATTTGTACTAAGTTTGCTCTATTAACACTGTCTTTCAATACAGCAGTGCAACAAATTTTTTATGTCCAAGAATACATCCTTTTGAAGTTAAATACTTCTTATGGTGCGTTAGGGAAAAATTATGAGAGTAATTTTTTATGATGCGCGCAGACCGTCTCGAAAAATGGACACCATGAAGTTATTTAACTATTTATAACTAAATTCGAAATAGTTTTCATTATTTTAATGTTTTTTCTTACTAATTTATCATTCCTGTTACAAACAAAGAGTTGTGGTATATGTGATGAAGTCTTATATTAGCGTGTACACACACCTTTTTTTACACTTATAACAAGATTAATGAAATAGTTAAAAAAAGGATAGGAATTGTCATTCCTCACATTTCCCGCGCAAATCCAAACTAAGTAAATAAAAAAACAAACATTAAACATCACTGTCATTAAACCATAGACACACTTGATCGTTTTACAATATCTCGCGAACCCTTCATTGCGAGGTGGCACAGGTGTTAGGTCGCACGGCCGCAGGTGCGTAACGTCAGGTGACGTGGCGATGACCCGGTAATTAGTGTTTGTATACCCCCGTGTGTGGTACCACTGATGGTTATAAGAGGGTTCATAGAAACAATTTTTAGAACGAAGTAACGAAATACTTGTCAAGTGTATGCTGTATGTCTCATTAGCTTGTAGTATTTTCGATACACACAGTATCGAAAATACTACAAGCTAATGAGATGAGCACTCGAGCAAGTGAGTGAGCAGCTAGCTTTCTCTCTCTCTCTCTCTCTCTATCTTCCTATCCCTGTCTCTTTTTATCATACAACCTTAACACAAGTATTTTTTTGTCAACTTTTTCTCCTTTTTCAATTTTTTTTTTCGTACGATCCATCACAAAAATATTTTTTTATTCGAACCAGTACCTAGTTCCTAAGATTAGCGCAACCAAACAAACAAGCTCTTCAGCTTTGTACATTAAAATGTATAGATTATTTTGTTTTAGTTCTTGGAGAGGTTGAATAATAATAAAATAATGCCTTTAGTAGCTAGTATAATCTGCGTCATAACATTTTGCGTGTGCTGCCTTAGCAGCCTTTGGTGTTGCAAACGTCCATAGGCTACGGTGACCACTTTCCATCAGGTGGCCGTATGCTTGTCTGCCACCTCAGTGGTTTAAAAAAAAGCATTATTCTTTAAAAAATATTATACAAAAAGTCACTCTTATTGTAAAAAAAAAACAATCATGGCGACGAAACGATTAAAGAACGCGTGCCGCCGATCAACGAGTAACCGGAAGTGACGTGTTATTATTAATAATTAATTATTGAAAAATGGGGATCTACCCCTACGCGATAATGCCTGTGCTAATAATTTTGTGGGTTTTACTTATTATATGTTATTTAAGAGGCTTAAGTACCAATATTTCTGAATTCGATATTTTTGGTAGATCATCCATTTTCGTACCTGTAGCAGGTGGGAGCATTCGTAGGCCCTTTCGGATTAATTACTTTAAGTAACGATGTAAACATGGATCTATAAAAAATATAGACGTAGCCGAGACTGACTTACTGTGTCTTGACGAGGGCACTCACAGGTCATTGTAGGCTGAACAAACATATGGCCAACCTTAGCCTCAGCCCAACCAGCCTCTGCAGATTCTGTTACGAAGTTAATGGAACGCCTCAGCACTTTCTATGCGACTGCGGCCCTTTCATACACAAACGATGCATCTCCTTTGGCAAACACCTGCTTCAACCAGAGGAGTTACAGCACATCGCTGCCGAAGACATCCTCAAATTCCTTACTCTCATAGGAATGGGCAGCGAACTCTAAGATTTAAGCAAGCACAATATACCTATTTTAGGTCGCAGTGCTACAGGACTTTCTAGCCTGCCACAGCCTCCTTACCATAATAATAATAGACTGCCTTATTAGGGGGACCACTTTTATGTGGCTGCTAAGAGCAGTTATCTTTTTTTCTATACCACTGAGGTGGCAGACAAGCATACGGCCCACCTGTTGGAAAGTGCATTATCGTTTAAAGTTTTAATTCTGGCATCGTTGGGAGCTACTACTGTTTGACCTCCTTAACCCGTAACGGCCCCTGTGTTTGCTTCGTCCATTAGTCAGCATACGCACGAATAGCAGGTGAGGTCGAGGATTAGGACTGGATATTTTGGTCCCTAACACCCAATTATTTAGTGTGTATTTCTTTAAAGTATTTTTTTCCACAGATGTGCACAATGTGGTGGGTCCTCTCCTCGCATCGTTACCGCCTCAGCCGCACTGCTTGCCACCGTACTGCCACCATGTATCCCCCAGGACCACAACCCGTTAGTATAAAACCTTCGTTTAAACATCTTAAAGCGCTAAACACTCATATTCCTGCTAGTTCCTATTTCAAGCAGCCATTTATTGGCTTATCCTTACACATGAGTTTGGGTGTTTGCTATGTATAATATATATGTATTTAGAAATTTATAAGTATGTTTATCAGTTATCTAGATCTCATAACACAAGCTAATATTAGCTTACTATGGGCTAGATGGCGCTGTGTGAAAAGTGTCACACAATTTTTTTTTTATTTATATTTCATACATACATATTATCACGCCTGTTTCCCATCGGGGTAGGCAGAGACTATGGCTTTCCACTTGCTACGATCCTGACATACAGCTTTCGCTTCTTCTTTCACGCTCGCCGGTTAAGGGTACTCTTGACCTGGCCTTTTTCCAAAAGATCGTCGATTTGATTGACATACGTACGCCGAGGTTGACCCCTACCAGTTTGCCTATTCACTCTTGCCACATATATCTGCTTCGTCAGTCTATTTTCACCCATCCTCTCCATGTGTCTGAACCATCTAAGCATCCCTTTTTCTATCTTAATCACTACATCTTCTGTCATACCACAATGTTCCCTTATCACGCTGTTCCTTTCTTTATCCATCAACTTTACTCCAGCTATACTTTGTAGACTTCTCATTTCCACGGCATTTATTTTACTTTTATGCGTCTTTTGCCATACCCAACTTTCACTGCCATACATAAGTGTGGGGACCAGCACTCCCATATGTACAGCCAGTCTTGCCTTCTTACACACATTCTGACTGCTCATAAAGGTGTGGCTCCATTCACTTTATTTCCTGCTAAAATTCTTCGCTCAATGTCATAGTCACACTTTCCATCTCTCGTAAATTTTGTACCCAGATATACAAACTCTTTCACCTGTTCTACTCTTTCTCCTTCCACAAGAATTGAGCCATCCGTCATACTTGCCTCTCTTTCAAAAACCATTGCTTTCGACTTGTTTACGTTCACTTTCATTCCTTTGTTTTTTAACGCATCATACATAATGTTAACCATCAACTGCAACTCCTGCGCCGATGATTCTAGTATTACCGGATCATCGGTGTATAGGAGGCACTTGATGGTCAGTTCATCCATTTTTGTACCATACGTACTCTCTTGCAGTTCTTTCAGGCAGCTGTCCATGTATAGGTTAAACAGCAACGGCGACGCTACACAACCCTGTCTCACACCCTTATCAATATGAAAAAAGTCTGTGCAAGCTCCGTTGATGCTGACACAAGCACTGGAGCCCTCATAGAGAGATTTCAGTGCTCGTATCAAGTGGCTGTTTACTCCATACCTGGCCAGTATTGACCACAGTTCATTCCTCACCACTCTATCATAGGCCTTTTTAAGTCTACAAATACGCAATAAACCTTTTCTGCTACGCATCGTAAGGAAAAGACCTGATCCGTACATCCTCTTCCTTTCATAAATCCTGCTTGTACATCCCACATTTTTCCTTCAGTTTCATTCATCACTCTTTTTATCAAATTTTTTGCACACAATTTGCCGACGATGCTGACCAAGCTTATGCCGCGGTAGTTTTTGCACTTATGCTGTGACCCTTTTCCCTTATAAAGCGGCACGATGACAGCCTTACACCAATCTCTTGGTACGCTGCCATTCCTCCAACAAAGCTTGAAAAGGCAGTACAGCTGGCAAGCTACCACACCTTGTCCCACTTTCGGCATCTCGACAGAGATCCTATCAAGTCCCGCGGCCTTTCCCAATTTCATGCTATTGAAGCTTCCACTATTTCTTCCATACTTATGACTTCTTCCTTGCCAATTTCATTTCATTTTCCAAAAACTAGTCTGTCCTTGCATATCCTCTTTTTCAAACAAACTTTCAAAATATTGCTTCCATCTTTTTAACACACATTCTTCTCCTTTCACAAGACTACCATCATGGTTTCTGATATGGATGAGATGCGATGTCGTCTGTTGACCCCTCAGTGTTCTTATGGACTTCCAAAAGAATGTTATATTCTGTTGGAAGTCATTAGATAACCTTTTATCAAATTCATCTCTGTCATTCTCTTTCTTTTTTTACCTCTTTTGCAACACGCTTATACCTTTTGTACTCCTTTTTCGCCATTTTTAGGTCCACATCCTTTGCCTTCTGCATTCTTTGATTGATTTTTGTAGTCAGCCAATCCAACCATGCTTTCTTCTTATCAGACAATGCCTTTCGTACTTCTACACTCATTCTCTTTCCCTTACAACGTTGGCTTCTCTTGTTTACCCCACACACTTCAATCGCAACTTCTACGAGTCCTGCCTTAAATGACTTCCATACGTCTTCGATCTCACACACTTCATCAGAATTTTCAAATTTCTTGTTCAGCTTACTCACAAATTGCCTATCTCTTGCAAAAACTCGTCTTTTATGCGCTCTAATGCACTAACAGGTTCATACATACGATGCCAACGTCGAAACAGACCTCGTACTCGACTAACAACCAAGAAGTGGTCTGTGTCAATCCCGGCACCGCGGTATGCCCTGGTGTCTAACACTTTCTTTCTTATCCTTGCATCTACAATCACAAAGTCGATCATACCTTTATGGTCAAACATGGTGTTAGTTACCACAAGATTCCTCTCCAAACATACTTCAAGTAGACTTTCTCCATTTTCATTTACTCGTTTGTCACCAAACTTTCCCAATACAGTTTCATATCCATCACGCTTCACTCCAAACCAACCATTAAAGTCATCTAACATTACAATCCTCTTATTTTGTTTGCTTCTACTCAAAACATCACTCATACTTTCCCAAAATGCCTGTCTCTCACTTTGGTCTTTTGGTGATCGACGCCACCGCGCATCTTGGGGAGCATAAACTCCTACAACAAAGATGCGTGTGAGTCCAACCTTCACCCTCAACCAAAGGAGTCTTGGGCTTACACATTCATATTCAGTCACACATTCATTCATTCTTGCAGAAAGTAGTACACCGACACCCTGGCACGCTGGACTGGTAGTAGTGACACCTGACCAGTATGCCGTGAGGGTTCCATGTGGTTCCATGTGTGGTGGTGTCACACCCTTTTCTTTTTGTCTCATTCACGCATAAAACATCAATTCGCCTCTCGCATCATCTCGCATACCTCTTCAATTTCATCTTTTATTCCTCCTCTAACATTCAAAGTAGCAAAGTGGCCATCGCCAGTCCACTTTTCGCCTCGATGGGAAACGAGACGTGACGGGTGGCGAACCACGTCGCCGCCATTCTGGATTTTATTTTTTACAACCATTGTGGTCCCACGATTAGCTAGGGAAATATCACGTCCACCTAGACAGAGTCCCGCTTATCTAGGTAAGGCTAGCCTTGTTCTGGGGTCGCCCGGTCCCAGGGCAATAAGGCACGTTCAGACTAGGCTCGCCCCTAGCCACGCAGCACATAGGCACGGCAACCGTTGGCTTGGCGGAAGGAGGATTGGAAGAGGATGAGGTAGGAAAAGGATTTAGGGATGGGACAAGGACGAGGAAGGAGAGGGGCTAGAATAGGGTATATCTATCATTACCTTCTGTCTTTCAAAACTAAATATTCCAGCTGCCAGGACAGTTGTTGGACTCCTTTATAATGATGAATTACGTAAACTGCTACATACATACATATTGTCACACCTTTATCCTCCAAGGGGTAGTCACAGGCATACTATACATTTCACCGAATGCAGTTTTGGCCGACGTAACAGGTGGTGAGCTCATTGCCGTGTTGAAATAGACAGGCGCAGGCTGTGGCGATCTCAGCTTGGTTTAACGACTGCCATTTTACTGGCAAACGGGACCAACAGCTTAACGTGCCTTTCGAAGCACGGAAATGCTCGCAAATATAAATACCAGAAAGTGGTCACCCATCCAAGGACCAGTCATAGCGAAATTTGCCCAAAGCAGTAATCGTTTACAGAACACTGAGCTAGCGGGGCTACGAGCGCTTGAAATATACTTGAAGTATATTATAGTTGCTGAATTTAGGTCTTTTTCCCTAGTGCTACCATCCCCACCGAGTGACATGGAAGTCCGACGACGTGGTGAAAAGCGCCCCATTCCACCAGAGCTAAAAGACGAGAAGTATTTCGAACGACGGCGGAGGAACAACCAGGCGGCTAAGAAGTCCAGGGATGCCAGAAGAATACGCGAGGATCAGGTGAGAGGTTTAAAGATAATATAGAATTTTAATGAATTTGGAACGATTGACGAAGAATATATATTGTGCGAAAGTAGAGGGTAGAAGGAGATAGGATAGGCCGAGACTTACATATGAAGACCACGTGAGCAGATTGCTCAAAAACGGAAAAGTCTAAAGTACTCGGATACCCAAGCGTGCGTATATGAAGCGATTGTTGAATCTACAAGAAGCGAAAGAAGTATGCATGGATCGCGAAGCCTGGCGATCTTTCCTCTCTGGCTACCCGTCAGGGATACAGCGTGAAGATAGTATAGTATATTTTTCTTTTATTTAAGTGTCCCTCTTTAAGTATTGGTCGATGATATTTCGCAGAGTAAGCACGTTAAAGTGGCAATGCGTTGGCCTCATCTGTAGAAGAACCGATGCGATAGTCGATGGAGCTATCGAGATCTTTGCAGTGGACTCCTCGCCCGATGGACCGATAACATGGCGGCCGAGTCTACATTGACAAGCCGTAGAATAGAACCAGAATTGCTGTTTTTAGCTGTCAAAATGTTAGTAGACTATCAAAAATGCAACTGACTAGCGGCCACTGGCGCGGTACGTGCTAGGAGAATTCTATCGGCCGACCGGTAGAAGTCTATTGGAGTACGATTGTAATAGTAGACTACGAAAACTTTTAAAATTGTACAGCTGACTTTAAAAGGTTACAGGGAGGGGCTGGATGCGACAGGCGCAGGAACGTGTGTTGTGGCGTGATTTGGGAGATAACTACGTCCAGCAGTGGACTGACATAGGCTGATTTTATAAATAAATACATTATTATTCCTCCACGTAAGGTGAATTACTTGCACCATCTTACGAATGATAATGATAATGAACCGCTCGTAGCCGCGCTAACTCCGGTTTTCACTGCGTTAAGAAACTTTTGCTATGATTTTTCCTAGTACTCGTAGAATGACCACTTTGATTTCCATTTACTAGCGTTTTCCGTGCTTTGAAAGACATGATAAGCCGTTAGTCCACAACAGCATCTTTAAGGCAGATAGCTAACTTTTACTGTGAACCTTTTGTAATATCTCGCTCCCAACAATACATACATACATACATATTGTCACACCTTTATCCCCGAAGGGGTAGGCAGAGGCAAATTAATCGCCCACATTTCACGGTATGCATTTTTGTCCCACGTAATAGGTGATGAGCCCATTGCCGTGTTCAAATGGACAGACGCAGGTTGTGGCGACCTGCCGTTGAAATTTTTTAAGCCGCCCATATGGCCTTCATCTTGGCTTAACGGCTGCCATTTTATATTGGCAACCGGGACCAACGGCTTAACGTGCCTTCCGAAGCACGGAACTGGGGTGTCTAAAGGGCCGAATAAATTTAACAAATAAAATGTGTCTATTTTAGATGTTAAATTTGCCCGTTGCCTTTTTAGTGAGGTGGTAACAAAAAGGCTAATAGGTCTTATGTGCTAGACACTAATTACCACGACCAATTAAAGTCCTGGTATTCTCGGACTACTAACAATACACAAATAAAAAATATAATTTTATGGTTATATTGTTTTGAAACAACTAGGAAAATATTTATGTAAGATGAAGAATAACATTAAACTTTCGTCATTAAAAACTAATCTAAGTGATTCCTCATGTTATATTTTTACTTAAGTAAAATGCGTACCTATGCGTAGACATTTTTGCACATTTTGCTGCATTACAATTATGCCAATTTGCTGGTTGAAATTATGTATTTGCAGTATGTCATGTCAGTGATATGATGTCGTTTCCGAACATTTCATTTCATTCATTCATTTCATTCATTCATTTCATTCATTCATTTCATTCATTCATTTCATTCATTCATTTCATTCATTCATATCATTCATTCATTTCATTCATTTCATTCATTCATTTCATTCATTCATTTCATTCATTCATTTCATTCATTCATTTCATTCATTCATTTCATTCATTCATTTCATTCATTCATTTCATTCATTCATTTCATTCATTCATTTCATTCATTCATTTCATTCATTCATTTCATTCATTCATTTCATTCATTCATTTCATTCATTCATTTCATTCATTCATTTCATTCATTCATTTCATTCATTCATTCATTTCATTCATTCATTTCATTCATTCATTTCATTCATTCATTTCATTCATTCATTTCATTCATTCATTTCATTACTTAAGTAAAATGCGTACCTAGCGTAGACATTTTTGCACATTTTGCTGCATTACAATTATGCCAGTTTGCTGGTTTAAATTATGTATTTGCAGTATGTCATGTTAGTGATATGATGTCGTTTCCGAACATTTCATTTCATTCATTCATTTCATTCATACATTTCATTCATTCATTCATTCATTTCATTCATTCATTTCATACATTCATTTCCTTCATTCATTTCATTCATTCATTTCATACATTCATTTCCTTCATTCATTTCATTCATTCATTAATTGTATTCATTCAATTCATTCATTTATTACTGACTGATAAATAAATTAATTGAAATGTACCTAATAGTTCTTGAATCCTTTATTTTGTATGTTTTAAAAAGTAAGCTTATATATCTACCATTTTTCTCTCTACGACATTTTCACAAGCACACCTGACAATACAGTAACGAGATTAAGGATCAGCCACAAAGAATCACAAGTATTAACACAAAATATAAATGTACCTATATTACTTTACACTGTCAATATCGTGTCCGCTGAATACTTCAATAAATATAGACATAGACATATTGTCACGCCATTATCCTTAAGGGGTAGGCAGAGGCATTTTACACGCCCACATTTTACCGTATGCACTTTAGTCCCACGTAACAGGTGGTAAGCCCATTGCCGTGTTGGAAATTGCCAGGCGCGGGTTGTGGCGACCTGCTGTTGAAATTTCTCAAGCCGCCCATAAGGCCTTCAACTGGGCTTAACGACTGCCATGTTACTGGCAACCAGGACCAACGGCTTAACGTGCTATGGCACCTTTCGGAGCACGGAAACGCTCGCAAATGCAATGCCACCAAGTGGTCACCCATCCGTAGACCAGCCATAGTGAAAATTGCTTAACGCAGTGATCGTTTTCAGAACACTGAGTCCGCGGGGTCACGAGCGCTTCTTTCAGTAAATATATTCACTGATATAAATATAAGTAATATGTTGCAGATAGCATGGCGTGCTTGCATGCTGGAACAGGAGAACGCATCTCTCCGGGCGCATGTCGCAGCTCTGAGACAAGAGACAATAGCTCTTCGCTCGCTTCTAGCTGCTAGAGATGAACCGCCGGCTCCAACATCTACCACACCTGATTAGAACTACTTCTTACTAAAATAAAATAAAAAATATCATCACGCCTTATCCCCGAAGGGGTGGCAGAGGCTATTATATGCCCACTTTTCACCGTGTGGATTCCTGTCCCACGTAATAGGTGGTGAGCCCATTGCCGTGTTGAAAATAGACAGACGCAGGTTGTGGCTACCTGCTGTTGAAATTTTTAAGCCGCCCATAAGGCCTTCAACCAGGCTTAACGACTGCCATTTTACTGGCAACCGGGACCAACGGCTTAACGTGCCTTCCGAAGCACGGAAACGCCCGCAAAATGTAAATGCCACAAAGTGGTCACCCATCCGAGTACCAGCCATAGTGAAAGTTGCGAAACTCAGTGATCGTTTACGGAACACTGAGACCGCGGGGCCACGAGCGCTTCCTACTTCTCACTCGTACTCTAAACCTGTTAAAGTAAAACCTCTTTACGCACGCTTGACTTGAGGAGTAAGCTGGTGAATGCGAGGCGAATAAAGTTGAGAGGGAGATATAAGTTAGTCCAGATAGAAAGAGACAGAGAGATATACGAGCACACATGTTTTTCTCTCTTTCTCTCATAACCGAGTTGCATTTCGAATATCTACAATGAATGATAATATATCTACAATAATATTTTATGCCCGCCGTTACAAGGTTATGTTGGTGATTTTTGATGAAGTGTAAAATGTGGTCTTTTTTAATAAATATAAAGTTACTTTTTAATATAGTAGATAACAGTTGCATTTATCTGTACTTGAATGCAGTATGTTTTCGAGGAATTGCATATAATTGTAATGTCTTGAGGCTCCTACTGAACACTTCATGATTGCCTTTGTAGTAGGAGCATCAGGGCATAAATGTCCTCGTGCTGCTACTAGTAGAAGAAAAGAGTAGGAGTACGAGGAAGAAGAGGACTCTACTATAAGACACAGTGCAAGTCAATTGTCTGTATCACACTGTAGAAGCAGGAAAGAGCAGTACGCCCGCACATTTTCTTTCTCCCTTCCTCTTAAAGCCAGTGCATGAAACATAAATTTTGCACTGAAGAATTAGGACAAAACTATTATACGTTACTACAAATTTTAGCAGATTTCAATGTTATGTAAGCTAAAGTAGTTTTACTTCAGTCGTGTGGTTGAACTCGTTTTTGTAGTGAAATCTTCTTTTGGCGCACCACACACCGATTTTGATCACACAGAGGCTGATCCGTCAAGCTCTGAGGTCAAAGACTCGATCGGGTGAACTCGGGGACGCCGAGAGTACCCGAGCAAGAAACATACAGTCAGCAGCTCTTCGCTGTTGTGTCGCTGTGTTTAGTATATTCAATTCACACGTAATAACTGATTGCGATTGCCAATGAAGTTTTCACTTCTGCCGTGCGGTCTTAAGCACACACTCTTAATTTTTTTAGTCACATATTGTTGTAAAAATTATATTTAAATGTACGAATTAGGTACTGAATTTTTTAGTGTCACCAATATTAACAGCTAATTTTTTACATTGTATTACAACGAGGTTATAAATTTATGAGGTAGAGAAATGATGATACAGGAGGATGTCAACGTAGCGTAGATTGTTTATTGCTTGACTTAGGTACAACGACAGAATGAACAGAGGAACATGTGCACACGCTATTTATAAACTAGCTAGAGGTAAGCATTGCCACCCAATAAGGCGCAATAGGCAATGACGTAACAACTAATGGCTAATATTAAACATGTTGTCTGGCGTGGCGTTACAATTATGCAGGAAATTTTGTTAAGCAAACGCGGTCGTCGATTCTGTAATGGGTGATCGTCTCCGTGCTTTGGAAGGCATCTTAAGATATTGATTCTGGTTGCCAGTAACAAGGTAAAAGTTAACCCAACTTAGGGCTGTTAAGAGCGGCTTGATAAATTCTAAGGCCCGTGTTAATAAACGGATCTCAAATTCACTCTCAAGTGCGATCTCGGTTGATACACACTCAAGTTTTGATTCGCATCTTAAGTTCGTGGCTAATTAATAAACACATATCAGCCACATCTCAAATCATATTGCTCTCAAGAGCCGTGACTCAATTTACGTCGTTTGAGCTTGCATTTGAATGACTTGAGAGCTACATCTTGAGCTTGGTTTTGTCACGTTTTGTTATTACATTTTAGAAATGTAAAATTAACAAAATGTACCTCAACTATGTTTAGTATGATCATGATTAGAATACTTATTATTATTATGTTAAAATCTCTTTGACATGCTGCCAATGAATATAGTATATCAAAAGGTTAAATTTAACAAGGTTTAAATCTTACTAATATTATAAAGGCGATAGTATATTTGGATGTATGTATGGATTGATGGATGGATGTTTGTTACTCTTTCACGCTCTAACCCCTGAAGCAATTTTGTTGAAATTTGGACATTTGCTACTTTTTATCCCAGGAACGAGTTCCTGTAGGAACCGGGAACGGGAAAACATTACCACGCAGGCGGAGCCGCAGGCTACAACTAGCTATATAACACTAGCAAAAATTACGGCGGCTCCGCCCGCATGGTTAAGTTATCCCGTACCCGTTTTCCACGGGGAATTGATCCCGTGATAAAAAGTACTATTCATAAAAAAAGTTTTATATAATATTTTTATGTATTATAAAATTTTTTTATTTTATTCACACACAATTAACAAACTTTACCTGATATTTACATACAAATGTGGGTGTATAGTATGCCACTGGATACCCCTTCGGGGATAAAGGCGTGACGATATGTTAGTATGTGTGTATGTAAAATATCATCATAATAGTCTACATACATATAGCATCGTAAAATCAAATTGATCAATAACATTTTGACACTCCAAAATTCCTAGTAAGTAGTAGTTCACGCACTTAAGTCACGAATGGTCTGCACTCACAAAACGCGATCTTAATGGAGAGTATTGTTTATTAATTAGTGACATCTTGCACTTAAGTTATAGCTCAAGTATTGTTTATAATGTAACTAGCTGTCCCGCCCGGCTTCGCCCGTGACATACTTTGAACCCCGTGGCACCCAATATCGTTGTTTATTAATTTCACAATAATGTACGAACATTTTCCAAATTCATGGATTATTTCACCGCTCTCGCCCGCACGGGCCGGTCGAATTATGGTTACACGAAATTAATTTCTTTGCGCTTTATTTTGAATCTGCGATAACTCGTAAGGTATTCATTCAATTTGCAAGGTGTAAAGGGACAAAATAATCTTTATGAAATGCTGAAGCCAACTAACGTAGTAAAAATGATAAGGATTAATAGCATATTTGTGTAAATAGCCTTCAAAAACCGCTTTATAATTGATGGTTTTTTAAAGTATTAAAATGAATATAGTATGTTATTCGTATGAGATAGACATATGTCGTCGCGGAATTTTTTGTAGACCTACATTAGATACACAATTGCACCATACATTATTTTGTTATATCTCAAAGTAAACCCTTTGAGATATAACAAAATAATATTTATTAAAATGCAGCGTTTTTGTTGAAAACTACCAGACGGCTTACTTTTTCCGACATCCCCAACAAATACCGTTATAGTTTGGTCAATGTATACAAAAACTTAACAAATTATACATAAAAACCTTCTATAAGAATCACACTAACTATTAAAAAAAACCGCATCGGAATTCGTTTCGTACCCTCTGCTTAGATCTTTAAAACTATTTAAAGATCTAAGCATACATAGTGACAGACAGCGAAAAGCGACTTTGTTTTATAATAGTGATGTTAATAATATATTTATTCAAAAATATACCAAAATACATACTTAACTAAACTTAATATTAACATTAAATATAACCTTAAAAATATGATACATAACTAAACTATATTATTAAAAGAGGTCCCTTTAGGCAAGGTTCCGAAGATACTGGGCAGCGTTCCCCCTTTGAATAGCTAGACTAATTCTTAGTCCGAGGTAGCTGCCAGCTCTTCGGTCTCCTGTGATGTCGACTAACCTTCGCAATTTCCTTATAAAGCCTTATAGCGCTAGGACCCCACGGACCAAGAGTCTCGACACCGAATGAGACAAAATCATATTCGGAGCCAAGACCCCTGTATTTGAATGCTTTAGCTTTTTCAGCCGCTTCACAAGCCGCACCAGCTCTGTTGTTGGTTCCATGTAGATGGGAAGGGGCCAGCGTGTTAAACGTGCGTGAATTTTTTTTGTCTTTTTGTGTATTGTATAGTATCTATCTATCTATCTTCACGCTGTATCCCTGACGGGGTAGTCAGAAAGGACAGATCGCCAGGCTTCGCGATCCATGAATACTTCTTTCGCTTCTTCAAGATTCATCAATCGCTTCATACACGCACGTCTGGGTATCCGAGTACTTTTGACCTTTCCGTTTTTGAGCAATCTGCTCACGTGGTCTTCATATGTAAGTCTCGGCCCACCCTAACCTCTTCTACCCTCTGCTTTCGCACAATATATATTCTTCGTCAATCCTTTTTTTTTTTTTCGTTAAAACCTTTTCCAGCTTAACGCTGACACTTTCATTCAAACCTGCCATATTGCGTATCACTTCGTTACGTATTCGGTCGGCCAACGTAACGCCGCACAATTTTCGAAGTGATCGCATCTCCACAGCATTCAATTTACTTTCATGCATCTGCTGACATACCCAGGTTTCGCTACCGTAAAGCAAAGTTGGCACTAGCACTGCGTTATGAATCGCCAGTCGTGCTTCTTTTACGATGTTTATTGTATAGTACAGCATCTCAAATACGAACTTAAGAGTATACTCAAGACTGAGAGCAATTTATTAATACGTGCCTAAGTCACGACGAGACGTATGGTCTGCACTCACAAAACGCGATCTCAATGGAGATCTCAGTGTTGTTTATTAATTAGTGACATCTTGAGTGATAGCTTGCACTTCAAGTTATGGCTCAAGATTTGTTTATTGTATAGTACAGCAAATACGAACTTAAGAGATTACTCAAGACTGAGAGCGATTTATTAATACGGGCCTAAGAGTTGTGCCTTCCTGAAGCACAACTTGTCACTGTTCATTTCAACACGGCAATAGGCTTACCACCTATTACATGGAACAAATACACCTGTGCCCTGTTTTACAAAACTTACAAGTCTTGTATTACAAGCAAATTGTACATTGTACAAATTATTACCTTATTTGTGCATCTATTTCACAAGTATATTCCAAGTATATATCATTAAAAAATCCCTTGAAAGTTACAACTTGTAGAAATTCATGGCAAATCCTGAGTGTCTGGCGCCTCTCCATTACGTCTAACAAGTTAACAAGTGTCGTGCTTAGTACCGCAATAGTTTTTAAAACGTTTTTTTTTTTAATATATAAAACTTCCTTTTCAAGTGTAACTTGTGAACGTGTAGACTTGTAAGTTTTGATAAACAAGTCCAGGTGTAATGTGGGGGTAAAATATTTCTTTGTCTATTTTTTGGTGACCCCGGCAGGTTTTACAGGAGCCAGAGGCTATATATAGGCTTAGCTGAGAAAGTTCTAGGAAAAGTAGTTAATTTTCCATTAATTAATAAAATTATGATTGTGAAATATTAAGTACATATAAGTAGAATAGAATAAAAATATACTTACACGTTGAAATACAGGTTTTTAAATGTACAATGGGCGGCCTTATCGCTTAGTGTAATTTCGGCAATCTTTACATTTAAGTACTTACCTAAAATATTATTAGATTAGTATACTATTATAAAGTCCGTCCAATTAATGATCTCATTTTAACTTTAAGAGAAAAAGTTGTGCCTTCTGATAATCAGTTAGGCATTTGCTGTCGCTCTCAAGGGTGCTCGGCGTCTATGCGTGCGACAAGGACAGCTACAGATCTAACCGAATAACACCTTTACTTCTGTAATAATATATAAAGCTGAAGAGTTTGTTTGTTTTGTTGAACACGTTTATCTAAGGAACTACTGGTCGGATTTGAAACAATATTTTTGTGTTGGATAGCCCATTTATCGAGGAATTCGAAATGCATCAACACGCAAGATGAATTAGCAAAAGTATTAAATTCGAATACGTATTTACGAATATATATTCGAATACGAATAAACTGTTATTTTTCGAAAGTTGTTCTTTTTTTATCAACGTCCATAGATAATTAATTACCCATCTAGAAAACAGTTCCTATTAATCCCGAACCACCTCGGGAGAAGAAAACGTGAGATACTGGCCAACAAGTGTTAAGGATGTGGTTGGACAATTGAATTTGGACAAAAATCGTAAGTGATTATCGAAAAAATCGATTACGAAAATATAAGACAGAAAAAAAATCCTACCAAGATGTTTGGCGCCCGCACTGTAATTTGTACGAAATATATTAAAACATTATTTTTTACACAGCGCCATGTACCCCAAAACAAACTAATAATAAGCTTGTGGTACAGGATCTAGACAACCGTTAGACATACTTATATATTTCTAAATACATACATCTTATAAATAGGGAACAACCAAACTCCCAAACCAACACTTGTGGATCACACAAATATTTGTTCCGACTCGGGAATTGACCCAGTCAGTTGAATGCCAAATTGCTTGAAAAATTAAAAATAATAATCTATACTAATATTATAAAGCTAAGAGTTTGTTTGTTTGCTTGTTTGGTTGAACGCGCTAATCTCAGGAACTACTGGTCGGATATGAAAAATTATTTTTGTGTTAGATAGCCCATTTATCGAGGAAGGCTATAGGCATATATCATTACGGTACTACACTGGGGAGTAGAGCAGTAGTCATAAATGTCGACAAATCGGGCAAATTTTTATGCATCAATGTAGAATTTATAAGCGACGGGATTAAATAGGTGCGACGGGAGGTCGAAATATTCCACTGGCGAAGCTGTGGGGGTCATCTAGTACTTAATTAGATAAAGGCGTAATTTCAACAGCAGGTACCTATTACTAGCCACAACCTGCGTCTGTCTATTTTAACACAGCTCACCACCTATTACTTTGGTCTGAAATACACACGGAGAAATCGTAGGTGTAATTATCTTGTTAATAAAGTTGTGTTAATTCTTACATTGTGAAGACTTTCTTATGTTGCACCATAAAAACATGGAACTCTCTGCCGGTGCACGTGTTTCCCTCCCCTTACATTTCTGGGTCCTTTAAGAGAAGTGAGCAAAGGCTTATTTCTGGGCCGTCAAAATGAGGGTCGCTATCGGAACCCTGCGGATTGAGATAGCCGCCCTTATTGAACGACCGTCGTCTTTGCTTACCATCAGGCGAGCGACGCAATTTTTGACGTGCCAAATATAAAATAAATATTAATAACATGCTTCTGCCCCCTCATCGGGCAAATAAACACCATCGGGTATCGAGGCGTGACTGATAAAAAAATTGTCGGGAGAGAGTGCCGTCTGACCTTCCAACCCTCTCAGTCACCTGCGTCATTTCCTCGTCCGTTAATCAATCAGTTACACCGTTAGCAGGTATGGACGCTGGGGCCCCGGAGATCTTGCTGGGGCCCCTTACACCTATTCTGGTTACTTCTTTTTCTTCAAAGCTGTACTGGTAGCACCCAACATCTTAAGCAGGGTGACCAAGGTCCACTTTGATTGCCTGCAAGGAGGATCAGCTATGCTTTGTTTTTTTTATTCGGTATGCTCTGCAACAACTACTGTCAGATCTCCCAATGCCTATAAAAGCGCCTGTGACATTATCCTCGTAACCAAGCTCACGTAGTCAGCTTGTTATGTAGTTGAGGCCCCTTTACAAACAACCGTTCATAGTCACTTACCTAGGAATAACAACTTTCCATCATAATATCATAAATAAATTAACTTAATGTTAACATTAAATATAATCTTAAAAATATGATACATAACTAAAATATATTATTAAAAAAGGTCCCTTTAGGCAAGGTTCCGAAGATACTGGCAGCTTTCCCCCTTTGAATAGCTAGACTAATTCTTTGTCCGAGGTAGCTGCCAGCTCTTCGGTCTCCTGTGATGTCGACTAACCTTTTCGCAATTTCCTTAAAAAGGCTTATAGCCCTAGGACCCCACGGACCAAGAGTCTCGACACCGAATGGGACAAAATCATATTCGGAGCCAAGACCCCTGTATTTGAATGCTTTAGCTTTTTCAGCCGCTTCATAAGCCGCACCAGCTCTGTTGTTGGTTCAATGTAGATGGGAAGGGGCCAGCGTATCTGAACAGGTTGCATCCCATACCAGCACCCGGCCCATCTTCCATGGAATCAAACTCCTACCGTCCGGTCTCTTGCCATGGTCTCTTGCAATACCAGTTGGCTCAAGTAGACTTGGCACGTTGACGGTGGCAAGGGACCGGCGTAAGATATCGTTAAGTGCGGCATGTTTCGAGAAGCAGCCCGCACTTTTTTGGCATGACAGTCCGTGATGTCCTAACTTGTCGACATCACTGCCACAGGGACATTTATGAGGAGAACAGACCGGAACCCCAAGCCGTAGACAGGTTGCGATTCGGAGCGTGTCAGGCTCAAGAAAAGTTCCTGTATTTGACGAAGGGTACGCGTGAAGCCAGTAGCCGGCCTCATGCGCACCCACGGCCAAAAGCCTAGCACGTGCCGAACCTGTACTATAGCTCAAAAGATTGTCATAAGTCAATTTGCAGTTTATGTCGTCCCAGCTCCTCTGTGAATTTGGAGAAACTGGAAAATGTTGACCTGGGCAAGCATTTAAGAAAGCGTTTCTAGCTTCTTCCAAGCCAGCAATCTCAAAGTTTGAAGGGGATTCCCTTAAAATTTTACTTATGAGATTTGCTGAACTATGGACAGAAGATAGAAAGGCTGGTAAAGCGACACTGGAAATTTTTCGAATCCCTAAACCACTATAACGGATTGGTAGGGATGCTTGGGTCCAAGAATGCTCGTTTAGCTGCATATTTAGAATTGATTCTAAGCTAATTTTGATTAAGTCGTCTACTTGTGGCCAAAGATCTGGGTGATTCCAAAAGGAGTAGCAACGGAGCACATAAGTAAATTTTGGGACGAAAAGACAGAATTTTAAGATGCAAAGTGCATAATGTGGACTAATTTCAAGAAGACGGTCAGCAGAATTTTGAAATGTAGTTATTGAATTATTAATATATTCAGAAATAGATTAATTAAAGATTGGAGAGCCTAAAAGGTAAAGGGATTTACTGTTATTTATTTAGGAATTAAAGTCTCAGGTTCTGATTCTGATCCACGATGAAAGACTTTTTATAACACTGAGGTGGCAGACAAGCATACCTTATACCTTATATATACCTTCCATATACCTTATGGAAAGTGATCAAATAGACTATGGACACTTGCTGTTGCACTTGGGGCATGGGCACTTGGCCGAGTCTGCTATTTTAATCGTGTGCTATCTCAATAGAAAGCCACCGTTACAATTTTGACAGATTTTGTTGTCTATTATCACAATCATACTCCAATAGACTCCAATAGATCGGTCCGCCGATAGAATTCTACCAACACGTACCGCGCCAGTGGCCGCTTAACAGTTGCATTTTTGATAGTCTACTAACATTTTGACAGCAGAAAACAGCGATTTTGGTTCTATTCTACGGCTTGTCAATAGTAGACTTGGCCCCCAGATGTACTGCACCGCGCTGCCGGCCCTGTAAAAACTTCTGAACATTTTAAAGAACCCCTGTAGACATTTCCACAATCGAATCGTACGCGGAAAAACAAAATACCTAGCTGTGTTACTTTAGTATTCTACTTAGGATCAGCAACACGGCACGGCAACACCATCTATGAAGCACTTTAGAAACAAATATGTTCTCTATGGTTCCATCTTATATTTAACATTTTATAGAAATAATGAAATAATATTATGAAGTTAATATATATAATATAATAAAGTTCTTTTTTTTCCTACTGAGATGGCAGACAAGCATACCAACTTGACCACTTTCCATGAGGTGGGCCACCTCATGGAAAGTGGTCACTTTATCCTATGGACGTTTGCAACACCAGAGGTGCAGCACTCGCGCTGCCTTTAAAAACCTTCTAAGACCCCTTTTAAAGAACCCCATACTGTAGACGTTCGGGAAACCCCAGGCACGGAGTTCATTCCACAATATAAGCGGAATAAAGCCTCTATCGGACCTAACCATATGCGAGTGCTCTGGACGCCAAGTGTAAGGGTGAACACCCTGTCTGTGGCGAGCGGTGCGGGGATAGAAGGTAGCCGTGGGTATCATATCAAACAATTCCTCAAAGCACAGACCGTTGTATAGATTAAAGTATTGCTTATCATCCATCACATCACAATTCCTAGTCACAATCAGTCACAATGGACGTGACAAACGTTTTTTTACTTTACATGCCAAATAAAACTACAAAAAAAAAACGGTGATTTACTTTTTTTATATTTTAAAAAATGGCTGAAATATTTACTAAGTGCGTATTTCCGGCCGAAAGTTATTAAAAACGCGAGCGGCCGCAAACTGGCCGATGACGTCACATCAAAACGTAGCTCATTCACCTGTAGCACTCTCGTTCGCACACCACTTCGCAGTAAAAAATAAAATTATTAAGTATTAGTGGTGAAATGGTAAGAAAATACTGCATTGTCCCTTATTGCTTCAACCCAACAGGTAAAACACCCGATTTACTCTTTTTTTATGAACCTTTGAACCCAAAAATGAGGAAAAAGTGTATGACGACCGTAAATAGAGTTGATTCAATAGAACCTAAAACTAAAGCGCACTGCTGTGAAAACCATTTCGATCCAAGTATTTGTTAATAATATTTTAATAACAACTTATTCTCTACATATCATTACCATATTTAACCTACTTAACGTTCCTCCTTGATTACTTTTTACTATTTAAAATTGGCTTCTCAACAGACTGTATTCCGACCCGCAACGTAAACGCGTTACTTAAACATTTGAACACAATTCTCGTTTTTTTATATTTTAATTTGTTTTTATGTGTACCAATAAAGCCTTTTCCCGAAGGGGTGGCAAAGGCATATCATAAGCCCACTTTTCACCATAGGTATTCCTGTCCCACGTTATTGGTGGGTGAGCTCTTTCCGTGTTTTTTAATAGACAGACGCAGATTGTTGCTACCTACTGTTGAAGATTTTCAAGCCACCCAGCACTACTTAGCTTAACTGTCATGTTACTGGCAACCGGGACCAACGGCTTAACGTGCTTTCCGAAGCACGGAAACACTCTAAAATTTAACAAACAATTAAATTACAAGTGACAAAGTGGTCAACTATCACAGTGAAATTTGCTTCACGCAGTGATCGTTATATTGTTCGTCGAGTCGTCGCCACGAGCGTTAAAAAATGTTATTATTTTTGGTTAAAAAAGAACATAGAAAACTATAAAGTATAAACTAGTTGAAGGCAAACTTAAAGTCAAGAAAGGCAGTGCCTTATAGTTTGCTTGTCAAAAACAACAATCATTGCCACGTCCTATGGCAAGGCTTAGCCTTTGTGTGAAAAAGATACCTTCCATCTGATCACGAGTAGTGTAAATAAGACGCTTTACAATCTCTTGAAATAGGTTACGAGCGTGTGGTAAAGGTCTCGACCTCAAACGGCTCAAAAACGTAATCACTTACGAGCTGCAAATATTTACACACAAGCGTCCCACACAAAGCACCTACCTATCCCCCACGGCATTAAAGACATATTGTGGTCGCGCGCCAAACCATTAGGTTCTAGTTTAACTGGCACACTGGTGGCGACAAGAGCACATCGGGATAAGTCGTTAAAGCTCGCGTACCGTGGTAATCAGCCACCACTCCCGCATCAAGACAAACCATGATGTCAAAGGCGATAGACGACTACTCTACAATGGCACTGGTGTCCTGGTACACAACTGCTCTTAGAAAATCTGCTTCCAATCTATACACTTTAGTGTAATCTATATGTATACGCCAATAGTTTTAAACCATGGGAATAACTTCGGGGGCCTATTATAAAAGGCCTTATTGTTAAGTAGGCATAGTTAAAAATTATATTAAAAATTTTCAAAAGAATTTTTTTTTATCCCAAAAAATATGAAATTATGGCCATATTTTCGAACTTAATTCATAACAATACTGCTATCTGTTTATCACGTGGTCTCGTTCTGACGCACAGTGACCCCGCGATGATGTTATCAAATAGCTTAAAACCAAAATACTACACTTTATTCTAACTTTTCCTTCATACTTAACCGGGCTTAGGACCGGCAAAATTACTTTTCGTAGGTACTTGTTCAGTTATGAAAAATAAAAACTTATTAGACTGGAATTAAGTTTAAACAAGATAACTTAAGTTTTGAAATCTAAAGCTTTAGCATTAAAAAATAATTTTGGCGTATTTAAAAAGTCAGAATCAACCGATTGCTACTTACAATAATTTACGTATTTATAAAACTTAAAAAATAACTTACATGTATTTTAATTGTCCTTCAAAATGTCCTCCTGCATTATCAATACACACGCGAGCACGTTTTATTGAATTGTTTTTAAGGGAAAGAAGTATGGTTCTTTGGCGTTTCACTTTAGTAAAAGCGTCTATTATGCGCTGTTTTAATTGTTCTAAAGTATTTGGTTCACAAAAGTACACCCGTCTTTTTAATTCACTCCACAAAAAAAAGTCCAGCGGCGTTAGGTCAGGCGAACCAATCCACCGATCACCAAACTCCTGTGTTAGGAACTCACGCACTGCGCTATGATAGTGTGGAGGCGCGCCATCCTGTTGAAACCACAGGCCTCGTAAGTTGGATAGCGGAATATCATCTAATATCGAAGAAACCATGGTTCGCAGCAAGTTCAAATACGATTCCCTAGTGATAAAATATGGACCAACGATATGGTCGTTCAGGATTCCCACCCAGACATCTCTGGGATCTTCATCAAAGTACTCCAGGACATTTTCGTACAAGTTCTGTGGGTACGCCGGTCTCCCTCGGCCTTGGGCATGTGATGGTGTGTAAAAGGAGCCATGATCGAGTAATCGCTGGTAAGCGTTTAGAACCGTTCTAAAGCTTGGCTGTCGAGCATCCGGGTATTGTTCTCGGTACATTCTTAAAGTAGCACTCACGTTCTCATCACATAAAAAGTACAAACGTACCATAGCCACATACTCCCGTGATGAAAACTGGTAAGCCATCACAATAAATTAAGTTAAACAAACACGCGTAGGTAAAAAATTCAAAAGGAAGAAATAATTATTACGCAGTACTGATTCACTCAAACAAAATTTAAACCAAAATGGTTGTTTTTTTTTTTTTTTTTTAATTTATTTCATGACCATGGATCACATCTTCAGTCGGCCAAAATGGTTGATGCAACCAGTGTGACCAGATAAAAGTTTACAAAAATACCGAAGCATCTAAAAAAATACCAAAATATACCAATTTACATAAGGAAAAAAATCTAATAAAAATACTGATTTTCAAAATTCGTGATTACAATAAATGTAATTTGTTGCTTCAATAATACATAAATAATAATAAATAATTAACTAAAAATATGTTTAGCCTTTTTTCTCAATTTACTCCGAGGTTTCGGTTCACAGAACCACTAGTAATAAATACCTATATTCGGAAAAGTCAATAAAAATACCGATAAGATATTAAAATACTGAATCTGGTCACACAGGTTGCGAATTGACCAATCTCTTTCTTGCGCTTACCCCTTTCGCCAATCGTGAGCTTACACGCGAGTTTGCCGTGATTTATCAATGGAAATCAAATTTACACTTCTACGCATTTCAATAAAAGCTACGTTCCACTTAAAAGCCCTAACACACGACCGGATTTGATCCGACCAGACAGCGGATTTGATTGGCCGCCCGACCAAATCTTACAGTCTGTAGAGCAGTCCGGCGGACATAATTATTATTAATTGAGTCCGCCTCGATCCGCATCGGATATGATCAATGTTGTTGTTCTAGCTACTTTGTCGTAAATTTCCCCAGATTAAATTTAATTTTTCTCCAAATAGACACTTTTTCATAATTTTTTTCCCAATGTTGCGATCTTAGTTACTTTGTCAAAAATGTCCCCAGTACCGATTTTACCTTTCCCCAAAAAAATACTTTTTCATACATTTTTTGCCAGAAAGAAAAAAAAGCTACGTTAATACATAACGTAGTGTTTATTTACTCTATGTAGAGGAATACTGCATACCAGTTATCTACATAGATAAGTGAAATTGAAATGCGTGTGTGTGTAATTTCAAATTTGCAGCTTTTCACTAAATGCATATAAAATAATATACTTTATTAGAAACTTATCATTTCCACAAAAGTTCCTTAAAAAAAATAATTTTACCCTAGAATAGGGAAAAGCCCCTAATCTGAACACCCTGTCTGGTCGTATGGTCGTCCGGTGCGGTCTGATCCGGCCGTCTGTTGCGACAACAGATTTGGTCAGCAGACTCGGCGGATTTGATTGGCCGCCCGACCAAATCTTACCGTCTGTAGAGCAGTCCGGCGGACATAATTATTATTAATTGAGTCCGCCGCGATCCGCATCGGATATGATCAATGTTGTCGTTCTAGCTACTTTGTCGTAAATTTCCCCAGATTTAATTTAAAGACACTTTTCATATTTTTTTTCCCAATGTTGCCATCTTACCGATACAGTACCGATTTTACCTTTCCCCAAAAATTACTTTTTCATACATTTTTTGCCAGAAAGAAAAAAGAGCTACGTTAATACATAACGTAGTGTTTATTTACTCTATGTAGAGGAATACTATGCATACCAGTTATCTACATAGATAAGTAAAATTGAAATGAGTGTGTGTGTAATTTTAAATTTGCAGCTTTTCACTAAATGCATATAAAATAATATACTTTATTAGAAACTATTCATTTCCACAAAAGTTCCTTAAAAAAAAATTTACCCTAGAATAGGGAAAAAGCCCCTAATCTGAACACCCTGTCTGGTCGTCTGGTCGTCCGGTGCGGTCTGATCCGGTCGTCTGTTGCGACAACAGATTTGGTCGGCGGACTCGGCGGATCAGATCTGTCGAGGTCCGGCAGACCAAATCTGAACGTGTGTTAACGCTATAACGCCCGCTACGATCGTAACATCCTCTGTATCGGGCCACCTAATATCCCTTACAAACGTATTTGGTTTGCCTACAGACCAAATCTTAACATCTGTAGAGTAGTCTGGCGGACACAATTATTGTTGACTAGCTTTTGCCTGCGGCTACGCTCGCGTGGTGTTTTGTATGTCACTCACATAAAGTTCAAAACTTTTAGTATACATGGTCACCCATCCAAAATTTGGCCACACTAAGATAGCTTAACTTTACTCATCGGTTGGTTATCAGTGAAGGCAACTTGATACCAGTATGTGATTGAAAAATGTTGTCTTAAGGAAATTATAACTAATAACCAAAATACTTTGAACTCTCCAATGTATTGCGCGTCTAGTAATATGTAGTTCAAGCTGAATTATTACTTCTGCTAAACCGATTTTGATGAAATATAGCACAGTATTGAAGCTGGAAAATAACCACAATATTCTAATGCTAAAATTGTGATCGACTGTCTGGATATTGCTCCAACTCCGAACAAACAAACAAACAGACACAATGAAAAAAAATATAGTTTTGAAATCAGAATCCCCTAATTTATTTATTTTTATTTATTTTGAACGTACCGTCAAAGCTAATTTAAAAAAAATATAATTATTATTAATTAAGTCCGTCTCGGTCCTCTTGCTCACTCATCGGGCATGGTCTGCTTCGCATTAAATCTAGTAAATGTATATATATAAATTTCCCCAGATCAAAATTTACTTTTCCCCAAAAAAACACTTTTTCATTAATTTTCCCCAATGTTGCCGTTTTAGTTACTTTTTCGTAAACTTTCCCAGATCTGATTAAAAATTTTCCCAATAAGCTAGTTTTTTATAAATTTTCCCCAAAAAGGAATAAAATCTACGTTAATTCATAACGTGGTGTTTATTTGCTCTAAGGAGAGGAATACCATGCAATCCAGGTATCTACATAACTCCAGGTAAATAAAATTGAAATGTCTGTTTAAAATTCTAATTTAACAGCTTTTCATTCAATATAAAATTCATCATCATCCAAGCCATTTGTCCCAGTTGCGTCTCGCGTCGCGCCAGGTCTGCTTTCCTATATTTTCTCCTACTTCGCATGGTCGTCGTCATCCCCTGTAGTGAGATCATTGGCATGCATGTCATCCCTTACGACGACAAGCCAGCACTTCTTGGGTCTTTCCCTCTTACCTCTTTACTTTTTTACCTTGCTCTTACATGGCCAGACATTTGTTTCCCACGTAGCTCGGCGGTTGACACGTGACTTGACATCGCAATCGATGTCACTAGACGTGTGAAATACAGATCCCAGGTATTTAACCTCGTTCGTGCACTCGACGAAATCACCACCTATGCGGACGGATGTGGGATCTGTTAAGTGCCAAGTACTCGGTCTTTGCCACTTAAAGACCGCCGTTCTCACGTCGCACCGCCTCTGTCCGCGTCTGCCAGCACAATATCGCCAGCATACATGAGCAACCATGGAGGCTGCTCATGCGCGTCCCTGATGCTGTCCGGCAATACGTCTAATATCACACTGAACAGAGGCGGACTAAGGACCGAACCCTGGTGTACCCCGACCGTGATAGGGAAGAGTTTCGTGTCGCCAACAATAGTCCGAATCATGGAATCGGAGTCGCGATACATGTACCGGATAGTGTCAATATAGACCTCTGGAACCCCTTTGGACCGCAGTGCCCACCAGATCATCGCTAGAGGAACACAGTCGTAGGCCTTCTGCATGTCTAGGAACAGACAGTTCAGAGGCATGTTCTTCGTCCTCTATTTCTCCGCGACATCCCTCAGGACAAAAACAGGGTCTATGGTCCCATGACCAAGGCGGAACCCATATTGACACTTCGAGGTCGATGACAAGGTGACGGTGTTGTGCAGTGAGACTCTCTCCGGGTATGACCTGGCAGTTGGCTACCTTGCCGATGCCGTGTCGCCTAGCGAGTAGGAAATCGATCTGAGTTGTGCGCCTCCCGCTCTTGTAGGTGATGAGATGTTCGGATTTCTTTTTGAAATACGTGTTCACGATGGCCGGATCAGTAGTCGCACACGTTCTGTAGATAGTTTCTCTTTCAGAGCTGCGGGTACCGTATCCAAAACCATCATGAACACGCTCAAACTCCTTACACCCCTCACCCACATGACCGTTTATGTAAGTATTTACCTTTAAATACTTTTTAATTCTCCAAAAGTTACTCAAAGTATTTTTTAACCCCAGAATATGGAAAAACACCCGAAAATTTACGACAAAGTAGCTAAACGGCAACATTTATTTATTTACCAGATTTAGTGCGTAGCAGACTATGTCCGATGTGCGAGTAACCGGACCGAGACGGACTCAATTAATAATAATTGAGACCGCCGGAATGCTCTACAGAACGGTAGATTTGGACTGGAGGCAAGCCAAATGCGAACGTTTGTCAGGGCTATTAGGCGGAACGATACAGATGATGTTACGATCGTTGCGGGCGTTATGTGGAACGTAGCCTTTATTGAAATGCTCGGTTCAAGTGTAAATTCGAATTTCGATTTTCATTGATAAATCGCGGCATACTTCCCAAGTACACGATTGGCTCAAGAAAGAGACAGGTCAAGTCAAAACCAATCATTTTGTTTTAAATTTTGTGTCAGTGAATTGATACTGCGTAATAATTATTTCTTGCTTTTGAAATTTTTAACATGCGCGTGTTTGTTATTTTAATTTATTGTGATTGCTTACCAATTTTGATCACGGGAGTATGTGGCTATGGTACTTTTGTACTTTTTATGTGATGAGAACGTGAGTGCCAATTTAACAATGTACCGAGATGAATACCCGGATGCTCGACAGCCAAGCTTTAGAGCGGTTCTAAACGCTTACCAGTGATTACTAGATAATGGCTCTTTTTACACACCATCACATGCCCACGGCAGACCACAGAACTACTTTGATGAAGATAGATCCCAGACGTAGCACGCAGACGTTGCTCCTCATTTTTACCTAAGCCAGTCCAGTACCAACTGTGCGTGTAAAATTGTATAATATTGTTACTTTTTTTTGTGGAGTGAAATAAAAAGACGGGTGTACTTTAGTGAGCCGAATATTTTAGAACAATTAAAACAGCACATAATAGACGCTTGTACTGAAGTGAAACGCCAAAGAGCAATACTTCTTTCCCTTAAAAACAATTCAATAAAACGTGCTCGCGTTTGTATTGATAATGCAGGAGGACATTTTAAAGGAAATTAAAACACATGTAAGTTATTTTTTTAGGTTTTGTAAATACGTAAATTCTTGTAAATTGCAATCGGTTACTTCTAACTTTTTAAATACGCCAAAATTATTTTTTATGCTCAACTTTAGATTTCAAAACTTAAGTAATCTTGATTATACTTAATTTCAGTCTGATAAGTTTTTCTTATTTTTCAAAACTGAACCAGTACCTACGAAAAGTAATTTTGCCGGTCCTAAGCCCGGTTAAGTATGAAGGAAAAGTTAGAATAAAGTGTAGTATTTGGATTTTAAGCTATTTGATAACATTATCATCGCGAGGTCACTGTGCGTCAGAACGAGACCACGTGATAAACAGATAGCAGTATTGTTATGAAGTTCGAAAATATGGCCATAATTTAATATTTTTTGGGATATAAATAAACCTTTACAAATTTGTCAATATCAAATATTAATAATTTAAACTACGCCTACTTAACAATAAGGCCTTTTATAATAGGCCCCCGAAGTTATTGCCATGATTAAAAACTTTTGGTGTATATAAAAATGAATGCTTATTTCCATATCACGCCATCACACGTGAACGGCTGAACCGATTTGAAAAAATATTTTTGTATTTAATAGCCCATTTACTGAGGAAGGTTATTAGCTATATATCGTCATGCCACTACACAGGAGAGCGGAGCAGTAATCATAAATGTCAACAAATCGGGGAAACTTTATATCTTATTATATATATAAAAATGAATCCCTATTTCCCTTGGTCACACCATCACACGTGAACGGCTGGACCGATTAGAAAAAATATTTTTATATTGGATAGCCAATTTATTGAGGAAGGTTCGAGGCTATATATCATCACGCCACTACACAGGAGAGCGGAGCAGTAATCATAAAATTATAACAAATCGGGAAACTGATACATTTTTGGAAAAGTAATAAGCGACGGGATGTAATGGGGGCCACGGGGTTGGAAGTATGTCACGGACGAAGCCGGGCAGATCAGCTAGTCGGATATTATATAATATTATTTCTTTAATCGAAACAAAATGCGCGTAATTTAGTAGGGTCAACCCACCGGGCCGAACGCCATGTGGCACTGTGACGGCATAATGAGCGCGGGCTAAAACTTCTCACCGTTATAACTTCGGAACGTAGACAGAGAATACCTTCGGAAATACTGCATGTATTGAAGTGAAATAAAAAGTAATGTAATGTATGTACTTGATAGTAATATTTTGTATTTGATAGTAATATTTTGTCTACGATTTTGACCCTTTTGTGTTCTCCATTATTTATCAAGCACAGATCATATAATTATTACTCTGTTATCAAGTACGTCCTCACTTCACCGACCATGGAGAAGAAAAATCACATGTGTCTATTGGCTGCTTTTTTTTTCGGACAACAGTATATTAAGAATATTATTATAATATTACATTTATATTTACAACTAACAGCTACTATAAACTTTACACATATTACAAAAGGAAGGTAAGAAATATTTACATATTTATATCAAAAAAATAACCGTACCTAGAATGCTGGCAGCATTGCCACGTTGAATTGTAATGCTGAGCCTTTGACCCAAGTACAAGCCAGTTTTCTGATCATGAGAACCATCGAACAGAAACTTAGATAGAGCTCTGAAAAGAAGCTTTGTACTAGGACCCCACGGACCAAGAGTTTCGACTGCAAACGACTCAAATACATAATTTCCTGCAAGATTTGTGAATTTGCGCCGTTTGAGTGCCTCAGCGGACGCAGCAGCAGCTCCCGCACAGCTAGCAGTGCCAGGAATATGCGGAGGTGCCCGGGTGCCAACACATGTGGCATCCCACAGAAGAGGCCTTTCCATCTTCCAAGGCACCAATGACATCCCGATTAATTAATTGGCTGATTCAAGTTTTTGTTCAAAGAGTTACTCAATCAGAATCATAGCTTTAACCTTTTGCTTTTGATTGATTGATTATGATTTGTTAATTAATGATCATGGAATTAGTAAGTACTTGTACGGTAGTACTTACTAATTCCATGTTAATGATTAACTTGATTTTGTTAGTTGTCTTCGCCCGTCTTGGGCAGGCAAAGGAAACTTAGTCCATACAAACTTGTCTTCAGTATTAATATTTTCTCATTTATTTAGTTTTGGTTAGAGGTGCGCAAATCATGTCCTACAGAGGATCGGACATGGAACGATTCCTTTCCTTCTCGGAACCATGTTCAGGAAACATGTTCGCGGAACTATTTAGTTCCACCGATTCAAATATGGCCTTTCGGTTCTTGATTTCATGTCCGTGTGATTGGAGATGTCATAATATTATGATTGTACAATTTTTTACATTATTAACATACATACAGACATAGTTTAAAAAATATTTATACATATACGTGCCGTGGGTTACGCTGTTGCATCTAACAAGTGTGTATTTTACTACATATTATTATATAATCGACTTTAAGTCGTATAAAATAAGTCACATTATTCCAAAATAGCAAGAGCCTAATAGGATAAAGAGAGAGCGGTCGGTCGGTTCGGTTCGTGAGTCATCGGCTATCGCCGTCGGTCGGTTCGGTACGGTCGGTGTGTGATGCGACACAGAGTTCCTTTAGACTATTACCTAACTCGCTCGCACTCGCACCGATTACCGCGGACATGCGGACCGACTTTGATTGACATTGTGGATTGCACTGAAATCGTTCCAGTAGAGGACATAGTTCCCGGACCTATTTATGTCCGGAACGACGCATCACTAGTTTTGGTCATGTCTAGTCCTTTGTCGATGTCAAGTCCTCAGTCCTAGGCCCTGGTCCTTGCTCTAGTAAAGCAGATGAACCCTATACTAGGGCTTTCTATGGAGATTTGGCACTAACACACACATAGATCACCGCAACATTTAACTTTCCATAACTCATGCACATTTTCGAACACTTATGTAAAGTGTTCAAAAATCCACCATTACTAAACACAAAATCTCCAACAACCATGCGTCAAGTTCAAGAATTGGCGCAAAACTCAATTGAAGTGCTGTTTTTTTTTTTTTTTGTTCTTGTGGCGATACTATTGCTCCGCCAATAACTCAGTGTGGATTTGGTAGGGGTTTAGTAAGTCGGTCCACACTTAGGTACGATCCAAGTTTTGTGAGTGTACAAGGTAAATGATAAAAATTTTGGTAACGAAGGCCGAAATGTTCAACAGTCAAGTTTTGTGTTGAAGTACATGTAACAAGAAAAAAAAAAGACAACATTAAAGCACACGAGTTATGTTAGTTATTTAGAGCAAACACACAATGTTCTAGAGCTTTATATTATTGGAATCAATGTAGTCACATATAAGGTATATATGAGGAGAATCAACATAGGTCAGGAGGGAGTTAAAATTAATAGGATGAAGTGCTGTTGCGAGAACATTCTACGGAAGATTGTCTATGATATTTTATTTTTAATGTGGCAAGATTAATCTTGGTATACCAAAAAAAAAGTAAAAAACCGATCTTTCAAGAAGTTGCGTCACCCACATGTTCTGTTTTAAGTGCTAAAAAGTCAAGAATTAAATTAAATTGTTCATAATATCGTTCCAAAAATGTTGACCGCTACGCGGGTGATCAGCCGGAAGGCTCTGGAATGCTCCGGCCTCACTTCAGATATATACACACAAAGGAATTTCTCAACAATTCTTAAAAACGTGAGTGACCATTTTATTCCCAAAAACGAATGAAAATCAATTGTCATATTCCCGGAAAATGTTAAATAAATAACAATTTCTCTATTTACTTTTAAATATTTCAGGCATTTATTGATTTTATGTGTAAATTCACACCGGTTTATTAGGAATTGATAGCTACGACGCACCGAGTCTATAATTAATATGTTGTTTTCTGACGAATAATTTCCTTGTTTTATCGTCTTTTCAGACCGCAGCTCCCATTGTTCCTATTTACCAGCGACATGTACAACGCAGAAACAAGTAAGTTCGACATAACCCTTTTTTGTGACGAAATTGCATCATAACCTAACTTCTTAAAAGATCAGAGTTAAAGTCTAAACGCGTCAACTATTTAGGTCGTTGTATAAGAAGCGTTGTACAATTTGCACTGATTCGATCTAATTTCTTACTCAACACACTGCTTAGCAGATTGAAATACGATTTACCATATAGGAAATGTATTAAATGAGCTCGTACTGGAAAAGCAGCATGTGTGGTCCTCTTGAGGTCACCGGAGCCTATCTGGTTGCTGATCAGATATTGAATTGAATTGAGACATAGTGCAACTTCTTATTGACAGATTGTCTGATGTAGGAGGTTAGCAGTTGTATGGCAGTTGCTTTGTGCAAGAACAAGCTCATATCAGACATACAAACTTTAACCTTCAAAGTTGTGACTTGAGTAAAAATTTAGACTTAATGCTGGATATGATGAGTGTGAGGTCTGGAACGCAGCCAATTATTCCGTATCTCACTCACTCATTCGTGCCTCCCTCTCTTGGGTATTAGCTATGTAACTATCACCATGTGTTCTATCTATAATAAATCACATTATTAATTAATTAACTGTTTATCTAAGATACCACAATGGGATTTCTTGAAACAGTTACTAAGTGAAGATTTATATACCTAGTAGAACTAAAATTTGATTTTGACTGTGTTGGTAGCACATAGTACTATATGTGATTAACTCAATTAAATAAACATGTCACAGTACAGGTTTTTATTTTCCCTGTTCCGAAAAATAAACATAATGTACAAAAACAAAGTGTCTCTTATATAAGATTTCTTATATAAAGAATAAGTAATGACGTACAAGGAGACTCCATCTTACATAATAACAATATCTTATAGAACTTGATAATAAGTCCATTGCTACACATAAACCTCTCCCTAAATTTCTAATGTTTATCCTTATTGTACCACGCTGGCCAGACAAGATTAACTGGTTGGTATAAGTGGAATATTCGGACAAGGCTTGGTACCTTAATGTTTTCCCCAGATGGGCAGTGAATATGAGTTAAAATCCCACTCAAGCTTAAAAATTATCCACATTAAATTGAGTTTGTATATGGTATTATTTTAAGACATTCTTCTCTATTGTGTATGTGCCATCTATAATGCAACCAAAGCTAGTTTTACGAGTATATTGGTAGACAGTCGAGGAATTTTCTACCCTGTCAGGGATACAGCGTGAAGGTGGTCAGTAATAAGTGAAAACTTGTTGTCAGGTCAGAGGGTGTCCGTGGAGCAGTCATTGGTATTGATTTGGGTACCACCAATTCTTGTGTTGCCGTCATGGAGGGCAAGACGCCCAAGGTAAGCTAAATGGTGTTGAGTATTTAGTAATATATATTTTGTATTGAATAATATAATTATTTTGCTTATCTTTAGTATAAAGTACTTGGACACACAGATGTGCATGAATGAATTAATGAATCTGCAGGAAGTAAAAGAAGTAGTATTGGTCATAAGCTCTCTTTGACTAATCCATCAGGAAAACAAAGTGAAGATTGTTAATGTCATATTATGATATAATTATTTTTCAATAAATCACTTTAAATATTGAGCATACCTATGTCTGTCATTATGATAAACAATCAATGACATAACAATAAATAAAATAAATACTGTAGGACATTATAGCACCGTCTAGCTTAACATACTTATATATTTCTAAATACATACATATTATACGTACGACACACTCAAACTCCGAAACAAACATTTGTGGATCACACAAATATTTTTTCCGCCTGGGGAATCGATCCCTGGACCTCAGTCGCATACACCACCACAACAATAGGTTAGCATTGGAAGCAATCAATGGGTTAGTTGCCTTTCTGACTTTATAGTCATTGCAGTGATTTTTCATCAGCAATCAACAACTTTTAATGGACAAAATATATAAAGAAAGACTTATATTAAAATAAGTATTGCTACGTAATTGTACAACAATTAAATTTTCACAAGTAAATGTAAAATAAAAATGCTAAATTTCATATTAATATCAAAATTATTAAATCAATATCACAATAAGCAGACCTCAAGCTGGCAAGACAAGTGTAAGCTTGAGTTCAACTCACCATAGTTTTCTAATAAGAATTTAGACTTAAATTAACTTGCTGATAAGATCTTATCAGTGATTGTCATCAGTTGCTTTGCAACTCATTATAAAGTGGTGTATCACAATCTATAAAGTCAAAGGTTAAATGCTTGAATACATTTTAGAACCACTGCCCACTTGCTCTATTAGTATCCACATATCCGGCAGTTTTGATTCTATGTCGATACTGCGTAGCGTTTAGGCGACTACCTGAATTCCTGATTATAGAGGCAATTCTATACATTCGTACCGTGCAACTTTGCTAAGTGCCGGTCGATGGCGCCTTACGTCGCCATAAGACGTAAAGAGGTGGACCGAGACCTACTCGAAAATGACGAATTACGTCAATGGTCTCTGTGGTGTAGTTTGTAAACGCGTCTCGTGCGTTGCAAAAGACGCAGGGTCAAGTCCAGCTAGAGATTTAAGAAAAATTACCACTTTACTATTAAAATTTAGAAAAAGTTAATGCTAATTGCTTTTTAGAATTGTTTCTAATGTTTAGGCAGGTGTCATCACAAATCGAATGATTACTGATGCAATTCTATACATTCGTACCGGCAACTTTGCTAAGTGCTGTATAGACTATAGCCTTCCTCAATAAATGGGCTATCCAACACATAAATATTTTATCAAATCGAACCATTAGTTTTTGAGATTAGCCTGTTCAACTAAACAAACAAACTTTTCAGCTTTATAATATTAGTATAGATGTTGATTGGCATTCTCTAACATCCTTGAACTTAAATCTTGATTGATAATCACTTTATTGTACACCATAAAAAAGACAGAATGGATTTTGTACAATTGTTAATACAATTGGCGGTTATATGACACAAGGCAATCTTTTACCTACAACAAATAGAACTGCCTCAGTGGTGCGGTGGGAGTGTATTCAACAGAGACGCAAGACGTCGTGGGTTCGATTCTTACCCAGGATAAAGCTTTGTGTGATGAGCATGATGCTTTATTCTGTGTTATTAATCTATAACTAGCTATCCCGCCCGGCTTCGCCCGTTGTTTGTTAATTTCACATTCACAAAAATGTTTGAACATTTTCCAAATTCATTGATTAGGTACTTCACCGCTCTCCAGTACCTACCTACGCCCCACGGGCCGGTCGAATTATGGTTACATGAAATTAATTTCTTTGCGCTTTATTTTGAAACTGCGATAACTCGTAAGGTATTCATTTAATTTGCAAGGTGTAAAGGGACAAAATGATCTTTATGAAATGCTGAAGCCAACTAACGTAGTAAAAATGATAAGGATTAATAGCATATTTGTGTAAATAGCCTTCAAAAAACCGCTTTATAATTGATGGCTTTTTAAAGTATTAAAATGGATATAGTTATTCTTATGAGATAGACATATGTCGTCGCGGACTTTTTTGTAGACCTATATTAGATACACAATTGCACCATACATTATTTTGTTATATCTCAAAGGGTTTAGGCAGCGTTTTTGTTGAAAGCTCCCAGACGGCTAATTTTTTCCGACATCCCCAACAAATACCGTTATAGTTTGGTCAATGTTACAAAAACGTTAAGTTTTTACAAAATTATACATAAAAACCTTCTATAAGAATCACACTAACTATTAAAAAAACCGCATCGTAATTTGTTTCGTAATTTTAAAGATCTAAGCATATATAGGGACAGGCATCGAAAAGCGACTTTGTTTTATAATATGTAGTGATATGTATGTATTTAGAAATATATAAGTATGTTTATCAGTTATCTGGTTACCATAGTAAAAGCTCTGCTTAGTTTGATATCAAATGACGTTGTGTGAGTTTGTCCTAACGATATTTATATTTATTTAACATTCATTCAAAATCTTCATAATAAACTTCATCAAAATAACCACAATTTCTGATCATCATCGCCCGAGCAATTGATCCCGCTTTGAAATCAGATACACTTTCTGAGTCAACTATCCACAGTTTTGGGTTCATTGTAGGTTCCAGTGTACAGAATCTGGGGTTCATTCTCTAGGACCTAAGAATCGATAGTCTAAGTTCTAGCATATCTGGCAGAGTTCGGAAGCATCTCTTAAACTGCATCATAAAATTGACCAATGTTTAATATTATTTAATTTTATTAATTTGCCTGGATTTTCCCGAACGTCTACAGTATAGGGTTCTTCAAAAGGGATCTTAGAAGGTTTATAAAGGGTCGGCAGTGCGAGTGCTGCACCTCTGGTGTTGCACTTGAGGTAACCACTTTCCGTCATGTTGGCCGTGTGCTTGTCTGCCACTACAGTGTTATAATAAAAAAATAGAATATAAGCTTCAGGCCTGAAGATCAGGGTCTTGATTGTCAAGTCATTAATTTAAGAAACAAGCATCGTAGATCAGTGTCTCAGCCTGTGCTGACAACACGTTTGCAGCGATGCGAGAGCAGTCGCGGTACCAGCTAGTCCTCTTGCCACGTGCACTTGACTTTCCTAGAAACCGCGGCACATTTTTATCTATGTATACTAACATGTTGAAGAGTTTGCTTGGATGAACGCGCTAATCCCAGGAATTACTGGGTGGAGTTGAAAAAATATTTTTGTGTTGGGTAGCCCATTTATCGAGGAAGGCTATCATCAGGCGAGAGCGGAGCAGTAGTCATAAATGTCATCAAATCGGGCAAATTTTCATACATTATTGTAAAAGTAATAAACGACAGGATTAAATGGATGCGACGGGAGTTCAAAGTAAGTCACGTGCGAAGCCACAGGGGGTCATCAATACTTAGCTTCCTTGCATCACCTCGTAAAATTTTGAATCATTAAATTGGTCTGCTATCAACAACGATACTGTTGTATATCACCGTCATACCGTATAATTGTGTGATTTCGATTTTATTATTGTTATCAATGTGTGATTGATAACAATAATAAAATCGAATATTAGGTAGGTTATACCTAGATGGTATGGCGCCGTTGTACTAAGGTCTCGTGTTCGAAACCCGGGTCGAAGCAAATTTTTGTGTTGTAATATTCTCTAATATTAAATTAGTTAAATAATATGTCTATTGAAATAAAGCGAAAATATTCTTAACGGTTCTCTATCTCATAGCACGAGATTCCAGATTCAATTTGCACGATTGGCGATAAACCTATCTGATAAAGCTAAAACTAATTAACTATCTTCACGCTATATCCCTGACGGGGTAGTCAGAGGACCGTTTGCCAGGCTTCGCGAACCTTGCATACTTCTTTCGCTTCCTGCAGATTCATTAATCGCTTCATACGTCTGGGTATCCGAGTACTTTTGACTTTTCCATTTTTTTTAGCAAATTGCTCACGTGGTATTTATGTAAGTCTCTGCCTACCCTGACTCCTTCTACCCTCTACTTTCATACAATATATATTCTTCGTCAATCGTTCCTCACTCATTCTATGGACATGTCGAAACCAACGGAGCACCCCCTTTTCCAGCTTAACACTGACACTTTCATTCAGACCTGCCATACTGCGTATTACTTCATTACGTATTCGGTCGGCCAAGGTTACGCCACAAATTTTCGAAGTGATCACATCTCCACAGCATTCAACTTACTTTCATGCATCTTCTGACAAACCCAGGTTTCGCTACCGAAAGGAACATTGGGACTAGCACTGCATTATTAATCGCGAGTCGTGCTTCTTTTACGTTCTTTTTATCATTTTACTTGTTCTTACCTGACGGGGGTTCACCAGCACACATTTTTTTATTGGCGCGTCAGGGAAAAATGTAGAGAGTAAATTTTTAAAATGCGCGCGCAAACCATCACCAAAAACCGACACCCTGAAGTGGTAGCTGATAAGTGTTTCCATGACAACTATAACTACATTCAAAGTAGTTTTCAATACCCTGAAGTTAGCTATAGTCAACATATTAGTTTTTTCTACAAACGTAGTATAAGGTGAAACTTTTTTTTTTTTAATTTTTATCTTGTTACGACAAAGAAGTATATCTACTAACGCATGTACACAAGTACACACATAGTTTTTCTGAAAAGCAGTAACTCATTCCTAGTCTTGGTGCAGGTGGTGGAAAACAGCGAAGGATCCCGAACAACCCCATCCCACGTAGCCTTCAGCAAGGAAGGTGAGCGCCTCGTCGGCATGCCAGCGAAGCGTCAAGCGGTTACCAACAGCGGGAACACATTCTACGCTACCAAGCGTTTGATCGGCAGGCGTTTTGATGACCCTGAAGTGCAGAAGGATATGAAAAATTTGTCCTATAAGGTTGTCAGAGCTTCTAATGGAGATGCCTGGGTTCAAGGTAAGTTATCTACACGAATAGAGAGTGGATCTACTGAACCGATTTTTAATTACTGAAAATTCCTTCATTGTTAGAAATGTGTTTTATCTATGAGTGCTATAGGGTACTTTTTATTCCGGGAGCATGTTCTTGTGGGAAACCGGTATGAGAAATCTTTACTAGCGGTGGCAAAAACGTATCTTTGTTGAGAATGGATCATTTGTTTTTCTATTATTATTATGCATTGTTCTTGTATTATTGGTTTAGTTAGTGTGATTTTTAAACTCGTTGCAAGTAAAATTTTATAAAATTTATTGTTGGGTATCGTATAAGGGGTTTTTTGGTATGCTGAGTACGAATGTCGTGTTAATTTTGCAATCCAACATGGCCGCCGGGCCGTGGTTATAAATTTTCATGTTGGGTATCGTATAAGGGGTTTTTTAGTTTGCTGAGTAAGAATTTCGTGTTAATTTTGCAATCCAATATCGCCGCCGCGCCGTTGTTATAAAATATCATGTTGGGTATCGTATAAGGGGTTTTATGGTATGCTGACTACGAATTTCGTGTTAATTTTGCATTCCATCTTGGCCGCCGGGCCGTGGTTATAAATTTTCATGTTGGGTATCGTATAAGGGGTTTTTTAGTATGCTGATTACGAATTTCGTGTTAATTTTGCAATACAATATCACCGCCGCGCCGTGGTTATAAAATATAATGTTAAATAAATATCCATCACGCCTTATCCCCGAAGGGGTGGCAGAGGCATATTATATGCCCACTTTTCACCGTGTGGATTCCTGTCCCACGTAATAGGTGGTGAGCCCATTGCCGTGTTGAAATAGACAGACGCAGGTTGTGGCTACCTGCTGTTGAAATTTTCAAGCCGCCCATAAGGCCTTCAACCAGGCAAAATAATGTTGGGTATCGTATAAGGGGATTTTTGGTATGCTGACTACGAATTTCGTGTTAATTGTGCAATCCAATATGGCCGCCGCGCCATTTTTATAAGTTTTCATGTTGGGTATCGTGTAAGGGGTTTTTTGGTATGCTGAGTACGAATTTCGTGTTAATTTTACCTCTGGCACCCCTTTAGGGATAAAGGCGTGACTTATAGAAAACTTTCGATCAAGTGGGTATGCTTGTTTGCTACCTCAGTTGGATAAAATGAAACTGATTATTGTTTTAAAGTTCTCAAGGTTTTTTGGCCCAATCTATACTAATATTATAAAGCCATTTGGAAGAGCTGAAGAGGGATAATGAGTCTGTTTGGTTAAACGTGCTAATCTCAGGAACTACTGGTTCAAATTGAAAAACCGTTGTGTGTTGGGTAGCCTATTTATCGACGAAGGCGGTGGGGTTTATATCATCACGCTACTACCCAGGCGAGCAGAGTAGTTTTATCATAAATTTTAACATATCTGGCAAATATTCATAACTGTAAAATTAAAACGACGACCTAACAGCAGGAATACATTGGTGCCACGGGATTCAAAGCCGCGGGAGTCGGCTAGTAATAGCCCTTAGACGCATCGTCGATCAGTGTCTCAGCCAGTGCCGGGAACACGTTTGCAGCGATGCGAGAGAAATCGCGGTACCAGCTAGTCCTGTTGCCAAGTGCACTGGACTTTCCTAGAAACCGCGGCACATTATTTTTACCATAATATTCTTTTGAGGAATATACTTGCATCTTCTAATTAAATTTCTCTTAAACAGGCAGTGACGGCAAAGTTTATTCGCCGTCTCAAATCGGAGCCTTTGTCCTGGTGAAGATGAAAGAGACAGCAGAAGCGTACCTCAACGTCTCCGTGAAGAATGCAGTGATCACCGTTCCGGCTTACTTCAATGACTCGCAGAGACAGGCCACTAAGGATGCTGGTTTGTATACCTTACTTAATACATTGTAAGCCTAACATACTATTAAATGAGTATGTACGCTTAGATCTAAACTGCAGCAATAAAATAAAATCAATAGAGTGAATTGATCCAAGTGAATGGGCTGAGAACTTTTCTCAATACTCAAGAAACACTTAAGGCTAGTTTTCGCCTTATAAATCTACTCTCAAGTGTTTCTTGAGTATTGATAAACTTCTGGAATACGGCCCTAAGTTCTTGTCTCCCTATGTCTTTAAATTCAGAATCTAAACAAATGTGATCTGCATATGTTTGTTTGGGCGTTTCTTTTTATCTATACTTATATTATAAAGCTAAAGAGTTTGTTGGTTTGTTTGTTTGGTTGAACGCGCTAATCTCAGGAACTACTGGTCGGATTTGAATTTTTTTTGTATTAGATAGCCCATTTATCGAGAAAGGTTACATATCATCACACTACTAAACTGGAGAGCGGAGCAATAGTCATTAATGTCGACAAATCAGGCAATTGCATGCATTATTGTAGAATTTATAAGCGGTGGAATTAAATAGGTGCGACGGGAGGTCGAAATATTCCACGGGCGAAGCTGTGGGGGTCATCGAGTGTGTACATATATGTCTGTGTGTATTTAGAAACATGTAAGTATGTTTATGCCAATGGGCAAAAGGTCCACAATCCAGGGTACAGAGTCCAAGGTCTATTGTTCAGGCTCCAGGGTAAAACCAGAATTTTGATTCCATGGTACTGGGTTCGAGTTCTATGCTCCAGAGCGTCATTTTGGAGCACAGAGTCCAGAGGCTCCATAGTCAAGTCTGAAATCCAGGGTACAGAGTCAAGGAAAAAGGGTCGTATGGTCCAGAATTGAAGCTGAGCTCTGGGGTACTAGTTTTTAATAAAAGCATCGTAGATCAGTGTCTCAGCCAGTGCGGAGAACACGTTTGCAGCGATGCAAGAGCAGTCGCTGTACCAGCTAGTCCTTTTGCCACATGCACTGGACTTTCCTAGAAACCGCGGTACAATTGCTGTCATGCATTTGCTTAAAAACTAATATACAGGGTCATTTTTAAAACACCACCAACCTGCCAGGAGTAGATAGCAAAGGTTATAACCAACAACGTTTGTTCTACCACTTTTGGCAATTCGTTACACAGCGAGTACTATCGTACATTGAAACTTCGAGCTTCGTAATAGATCAGTGTCTCAGCCAGTGCGGAGAACACGTTTGCAGCGATGCAAGAGCAGTCGCTGTACCAGCTAGTCCTTTTGCCACATGCACTGGACTTTCCTAGAAACCGCGGTACAATTGCTGTCATGCATTTGCTTAAAAACTAATATACAGGGTCATTTTTAAAACACCACCAACCTGCCAGGAGTAGATAGCAAAGGTTATAACCAACAACGTTTGTTCTACCACTTTTGGCAATTCGTTACACAGCGAGTACTATCGTACATTGAAACTTCGAGCTTCGTAATAGGTTTTTACTCTTGGATTCGCTTAAAAGAACTCCTGGGTCTCTTTTTTGTCACGTACTGCATGCTTCGATGAACGCTGGAAGTTCGCTCATCAATGCGGTTGAAAAAGGGTCAAGGTCAAAGGAGTTATGACCGGACCCCCATCCCTTGTGATTTTCACGAGTTGTGTATTAGTGATGGAAATTAATGCTATTTTTTGTTAATTTCATTAGCGTGCTAATTTTTATCTCTTAGCATGCGACGTACTATTGCTATGCTAATATGAACATCAATGAAGTAAACATCAACTTGCTAGGTCCTCCCGTTCCTGAGAAAATCGATGATGACACATGGATAGACAGACGAACTGACGTCCAGACGGACATTATGAAAAAAAATAAGGGTTGCAAATTTATTAAGAATTACCAAAAAACGAAAAATTTACCGGGATCGACGTTAATGATGATGATGAAAAAAAATTCTACACCGAAAGAGTTAAAAAGTTAAAAATATTGTGTAATCAAACACAATATTTTTTAATAAGACCTGAAGATGACCGGGATTAACGTTAGATGATAATGATTAAAAGAAGTTTTCAATTCAATAAAAATAAAAAAACTTTAGTTCCGTTGTTTTCCTTTCGAGAGACGCAACCCAAAAAATACATTTTGTATTACATTATTTATTCCACAATAAAGTACAATCACACGATTTTAGAGTTTATATATTCAAAATAAAAGAATAATACATAAAAACCAAAGTATCTAAAACTCGTAAAAAGTACGTACGAATTTCGACTTCTTACTCAACTCAATGGCATTAACAGAATGTTAAAAAAAAATATACTATAATGGAATAAATAACCCCAAACACAAGCATTTAATAGTTAAAAATAATGGGCTAAATATCAACCATGCACTTTTTCATTCACACACTCCGTATTTCGCAATAGCACAATGACACGATCCATTCATGAATTAGACGTGAAAATTCATTTTAGCAATCGCAGCGACGCATCATTCGCAGCTCGCCTGCCTCATGATTTAGTCGTTGCAGCGACGCAGCGTTCACAGCTCGCCTGCGATATGAATTTGTCGTGAATTATAATCATGAGTATTGGCAATTTAATTTAGCATTCACAACTCGCCACTCAGTAGCGGCGCGAACGTCGATGCGCTTAGTCATGTATTGGAGGGAGATTGTGGGTTCGTAACGAATTGTCAATTATTGCGTAATCGATGTCTCTTAGCAATAATTAATTTTAACAAGTACTTTTCATTAAATTAATACGAATGGAGTCTTAGCAATTAAATATGATTGCTAACGCTAATATTTCCTACACTATTGTGTATTACTGTGATTCAATCAGTACATTAAACTAAAGAGAAATATGAAAAAAAAAAACAACAAAAAAAAATTTCTAATAAAAAAAAATTCGTAGAACATGTTTTTTATGATATTACCTACCTAGTCTTAGCAGGTTGCTGGTGTTTTACAAATGACCCTGTATATGTATAGTATCAATGTTAAAATATGTTATTATCTATATACAGGTCAAATCTCTGGTCTGAATGTGCTGCGAGTGATCAATGAACCTACAGCAGCTGCTCTGGCTTACGGCATGGATAAGACTGACGATAAAATGTGAGTATAGTATTTTAAGGATACCTCAAGATGACAATTGTGTCACTTTGCCGCCATTTGTCATCGCGTAAAGTGCCAGGCTTAAGACATTTTTTTTAATGGCACGAAATTTCACCAATTGGCCTTCTTCACGAGTCACTCATATTGTATGACGACGCTACATCCGAACTTTTTTCGGATTCGTTAATTTAGTAAATAAGGAGAACACGGCAATGGGCTCACCACCTGTTACGTGGGACAAAAATGCATACGGTGAAATGTGGGCGTGTAGTATGCCTCTGCCTACCCCTTCGGGGATAAAGGCGTAACAAAATGTGTGTATGCCATACCTCAAGATAAAAAAAAGGATACCCTTATTGAATCACTTTTTGTCCTTCTGACTATCTGTCAAGACCCTTTATTTGGGGAATGCGTGCGAGGTATTGAAATGAAGTTAAATCCATATACTGAGGTCTACAGTCCCTTGAAGCTTTGAAAAAATTTAACTTCTAACACTCAAATAGCAACAAAAATTTTTTTTTTTTCTATTTTCATTGACCTACAACTACTGACTGAATTTTTTAAGCATTTCCACCATTTTGGTGAGCAAGTGAGGCTGACCAGTAGCCAGTATTATCTCCATCATAAAAGTGTTTCACATCTTTGTAGCACCAGCGGCTCTTGCAAAGAGGACCAGCTGCCCGCTTTCATACTTTTCTCTGTTAAGAGGCCGGCGAACAACTAATTTTCCATACAAACGTAATACCAAAATTATTTTCAGTTTGAGAATATCTCGACATACGAGGGCGGCACTGAAAATTTCGGGAATCAAGGAAGTGACACAACGTTACTATTTAAAAATGTATTTATTGCTTTTCGAAGTATTCTCCGCGAAATTTGACACATTTTTCCATACGATGGACCAATCATTGAAGCAACCATTCCATTCGGAATTTGGGGTATCCAAAATGGCCGTTTTGTAGGCGTCCACAGCTTCTTCAGGTGATGAAAATCTGTGACCACGCAATTTATTCTTTATTTTAGGGAAAGTATAGAAATCATTAGGGCTTAGGTCGGGGCTGTACGGCGGATGGTCTAATAATTCTATGTTTTCTTGCTCTAAAAACTTTTATGTTCTGTGCGCGATGTGAACTCGCATTGTCGTGATGGAGGATGATGCGGCGGTTGCAGTTCTCTTTACGAAATTCAAAAACAACCTGTGGCAAACAAATGCTAGCATACCATTCTGCATTAACCGTTCTTTGTCCCTCAAGAGGAATAGTCGCAACATGGCCGGTTTTGGAGACAAATGTGGCCACCATTTTTTTTGCAACACTCCGTGGACGATCAATTTTTGTTGGTTTTAACTCATTTTCGAACACCCAAACTCGTGACTGGTTTTTTGTTTCGGGTTCGTACGCGTATATCCAGGATTCGTCACCTAATACGATGTTGTATACAGCATTTGAGGATCCTGCGTGGAATCTTTCGAGAGTTCTGACGCACCAAGTAACGCGACCCGCTTTTTGCTCTTCACAGAGCGAATGCGGTATCTATCGGGAAAACAACTTTTTTACACCTAATTGTTCATGCAAGATTATTTGTATTTGACTCATGCCAATGTCTAAAGTTGCCTGAATTTCGCGGTATGTCACATGTCGATCTTCCTCAATCAGCTTACGCACAGCATCAACGTTTTCTTGGGTGACTGCAGTTTTTGGACGATCTTGACGGGGATCATCACTGAGCTTGACACGTCCACGTTGAAATTCAGCAAACCAGCGATAAATTGTGGTTTTGGATGGGGCTTCATCACCAAATGCAGAAATCATCCGGTCAACACACTGTTTTTGTGTTAAACCACTTCGAAAGTCATAATAAATCATTGCTCTTGAATTTTCTCGAGTCAATTCCATTTTCTCAACGACTAAACAAGTTTGACAAAACCTTGTGACAAGACCGAGAATCTTTATAAAAAATATGGTAAATAAATGGTATTCGATTTTTAAAACCAAGGAGTTTTCAATTAAAAAAATTTAATATGACAGGAACAGTGGAAATGTTCCATTCCCGATACTTTTAGTGCAGCCCTCGTATCATCGCTGTTATTCGGATTAAGAAAGTATTTATCTATGTTTCGGTTCAAAGTTTTTCTTAAAGATATTTACCTACTTAAAAATATATGCTTATATATATTTAGTACATTTTTCGACATTAACGGGATATTTTCAGCCTATTTGTTTTATATTAAAAACGCAATTAATCATTATGTAATTTTAACAGAAACACAGCATATATTGTTTAGTTACACAATGTCTTTAAGAAAATGAAAATATAATCAAGTTTCATTCATCATTTTTGGTATTCGCAAATGCACACTAATTTCGAACAGCCATATTGCTGTTCTAGTCGCACTGGACGGTGGCGCAGGGCGAGCGACAGAGATAGCGATATATCCGAGGAACGGCGGCGTTCTCCGCGAATTAAATTTCCCAAGTCATACGTTAGGTCTACCTTTTCTACTATATTCAATGTAATTTAACCAAGTCTATTGTCAACAGCATTGCCGTATACGATTTGGGAGGCGGCACTTTCGATGTTTCCGTGTTGGAGATTCAGAAGGGAGTCTTCGAAGTGAAGAGTACCAACGGTGACACTCTCCTCGGTGGAGAGGACTTTGATAACGTCATTGTGAACTTCCTTGTAGACGAGTTTAAACGAGACGTGAGTATTAAATAGCAGTGGTGCAACAAATCCGAATTTAGAAAAATTGTTCTACGGCATGTTTTTCTATTTTCTCGCTTACACATGTTTTTAGAAGCGCTCATGTCCCCTCGTTTACTCAGTGTTCTGTAAACGATCACTGCATTAAGCAACTTTCGCTATGGCTTGTTACGAATGGTTGACCACTTTGTGCTATTTCCTAAAGTTCCTACTTCATCCCTTTTAAAAATGGAATAAGTAGTAATTAATTTGACTGCCTCATTGGTGCAGTGGTAAGTACGACTGCCGTACTGAGGTTTGAGTTCAAATCCTGGGTCAGAACAAATATTATTGTCATCCGCAAATGTTTGTTTCTTAGTTTGAGTGTTTTCTACGTATAATATGTACTTAGTAATTATATTTCTCACCAGCTATTACGTGGGACAGGAATACACATGATGAAAAAGTGGGCATACAATATTGTAATAATAAAATAGAAGTTTTACAATTGTCTTAATAAGGGTGATGAGATTTGAACTAACAAACTAACAAACAAACAAAATATATAACTTGTTTCAGGCGCCAGGAGGATAAGTCCTACCAACTTTATGCACACGGATATCAACGATAGAGATTGAGCCTTTAATCATAAGAGCAGGAACCAAAAATAATAGAATACATCTCTAGAAGAAAGTTTCTATATTTTTATAGGCGAATTGATTGAATATACACTATAAACTTTATCACTAATGGTATAACCTATTCAAGTGATTTAGTAAGCTAAGTTCACAGGGTTGAGGCGTGAAATTTAGAGTACCCAGCATAATGCCAGCTTATAAGTCAAAATATATATATCGTAACATGATTCAAAACATGAGCCAAATCATTAAGTCGTTACTTGGGCCTAATCATGAGTCTTTGGGCCTGTTCATTGAGTCGTGCGTCACTACTAGATTAATCTACACAAAACAATTTGAAATAAGTACCTGGAGGCGTGGCTACATTACCACGGGATTCGAAATCACATCTGCAGACCGCGACAGGTGTCATCTCCACTAGAATGGCGAGCCCGTAACCACATGGTCAGCATTTATGGCAAATTTCATCCAAGAACAATGTTAATATAAAAAAGTGCATTTTCAACTGCAAAGAAAAGAAATTAGTTCCATTAGATTTGGAAAAACAATTGGAGATTTGTTCGTGATTTGAACACACAAAGAGAACTTACCACTTTTTTTAAGGAATACTAATTAATCTTGAAGAACAGGCAAATATTCCATTAACGCCTCTCCAAGCTTCGTAAACTTCGTAATTAGCTGTAAACAACGCATAATTTTTCGTCAAAATATCACCTTGTGAAAAAGGTTATGAATGTGATTCCAAAAATCCAAAGATCTTACCGAAATACATAGTTATCCTGATATAAACATTGATAAGAAGTCACAGGCGTGAACTTCCATTTACAATTTATAAAAGATTACTTCTTTATAGCGAAGTTTAAAAATTATATTTACGACAGACATCTTTTCTGTCGATCTATAGAAAAGCGAATGTCGTTCCGTCATCACTGTCAAAAGTCATAGACCAATTGACAGAACTTTTTTAATGCATTCGTTCCAAGAACAGGCTAAGACATTCAAAATCATTCTGTCTACTCAAAACTTAAAATAACATAAATTCGATGACAAGTAGTGAGAAAGAGTCAACCATCTACTCTCCTCTCTCTCTCTAAATCTCAAGACTAACAATGACACTTCAATGTGACGTTTTACATCGTTACTATATGTATGCCTCTGCCACCCCTTCGGGGATACGGCGTGATAGATATATAATAGTTATTTGTTCAACAAGCAAAAGTATTTTTTGCACATAGTGCTGATGTTAAATCACGAACCAGCGAAGTAGTCTAAAATTGAATCACGAGCATAGCTAGTGATTCGCAATTAGACTACTGAGCGCAGTGAGTGATTTAAAGGCACCAGTTAAAAAAAATTGATTGCACTCGTGTGAGACATACAACTTATCACTTCTCCAGCGAGAATACCTACTGTTACTTGAAGTTAATCACAATGAATCATAAACACAAGTCGAATAATCAAAACCATCTACATTTTACGAAGCAAAAGTGCCATTTGGCTGCTGGTGAGGTGAAAATAATATTTCATAAACTTGTACAAACAAGACTTTATTAAGCATCGTCGATCAGTGTCTCGGCCAGTGCCGAGAACACGTTTGCAGCGATGCGAGAGCAGTCGCGGTACCAGCTAGTCCTTTTGCCACATGCACTGGACTTTCCTAGAAACCGTGGCACAAACAAAAATGTCCATATTACTATTTTATTAAATGTATCGCTGGATCCTATTATACCAGTTTGCTGGATAGGGTTTGCAATTTGACGATATGCATACAAATTTACTCTCTCTTCACATCACAGCAAGGGCTCGACATCCGCAAAGATGCAATGGCTATGCAGCGTTTGAAGGAGGCTGCTGAGAAAGCGAAGATTGAACTTTCCGGCTCACTACAAACTGATATCAACCTACCGTACCTGACCATGGATTCCTCTGGACCTAAACACATGAATCTTAAGGTAAATATTATACCGCAGAAAACATTCACACATACATATTTGTTTTAAACTCATACATCGAACTTTCTGTACACACACTTAATATCAGCTAAACCCATTTTTCAGTCATACAACTTTTAATATAATTTGTACATCAAATTGTTGTCGGATTTGTTGACCAACTAGTCATAACTTGTTGAACCGCGCGAGAAAGCTGACGTCTTTTTAGTTAAACCACACGAATATAGCGAAGACAGGTGTCTACTTACCTTGTGACTTGATATCGTGGGAGGTTATTTTTTATCAAAAGGTCAAAAGTACTTGGATACCCAGACGTGCGTGTATGAAGCGATTGATGAATCTGCAAGGCATGGATCGTGAAGCCAGGCGATCTGTCCTCTCTGACTACCCCGTCAGGGATACAGTGTGAAGATAGTTATTTAGTTATTTTTTATTTTGCTAGTCTCTAAACAAGGGACCCCAAGTTCCGTACCGTACGTAGTGGAAGGAGACAATTATGAAAGCGGACTCCTACCTCTGAACCAAGAGTAAATGATAGCAATGATCCTGTGTTACTCTGTACAGAGAGTGTTGTTGGATTTATCACGCGATTAATTGACCAAGAAGTTTGCATGCTGATAATCAAAACGCAGAACATTAAAGTATGACATGGTTCCAGATAGATAAATTTTTGTTTACATTCTTAATGTGTTGTTTTTTATACAGATGACCCGTTCGAAGCTGGAATCTTTAGTGGGTGATTTGATCAAGCGTACTGTGGCCCCTTGCCAACGGGCTCTGCAAGATGCTGAAGTGCAGCGTTCAGATATTGGTGAAGTTTTGCTAGTTGGTGGAATGACTAGAATGCCTAAAGTGAGTACTAGATGTCGCTACTATGTTAAAGTATAAAAATATTTTTTCAATTTTGAACACAAAGTGGAGTATCTGTGTATCGGTGTGTATATTAAATAAATAAATAAATAAATATCCATCACGCCTTATCCCCGAAGGGGTGGCAGAGGCATATTATATGCCCACTTTTCACCGTGTGGATTCCTGTCCCACGTAATAGGTGGTGAGCCCATTGCCGTGTTGAAATAGACAGACGCAGGTTGTGGCTACCTGCTATTGAATTTTTTTAAGCCGCCTATAAGGCTTTCAACCAGGCTTAACGACTGCCATTTTACTGGCAACCGGGACCAACGGCTTAACGTGCCTTCCGAAGCACGGAAACGCTCGCAAATGTAAATGCCACAAAGTGGTCACCCATCCGACGACCAGCCATAGTGAAAGTTGCGTACCTCAGTGATCGTTTACCGAACACTGAGACCGCGGGGCCACGAGCGCTTCTTATTGAAGGTATTGTAAATTCCTATATAGTGATACTAACTGACCCGCGCAACATCGTTAGCGCCAATAAATGAAGAACCGCTCGACCGATTTTGTGCAAACTTCACATAAACCATCTACTAAATAGTCTGACCAAAGCGTCAACATTTGGTTTGGATAGGTGAGCCCGTTCTTGAGTTATAAAATTACAACGAAAAGTGGCATTGATTTTTGTATATATTGATTGATGACCAGGGGGCCGAGTCTGCTTTTTCAATCGTGTCGAAAAACATCCGAAATAGTAGCTCAATACAAAGCCACCACCACAATTTGAGAAGAAGCGCTGGTTCGGGTCCAGTTTGGGACTACAAAAAATACCACTTTTATTTTATGACTAGTTGACGCCCGCGGCTTCGCCCGCGTATAGAAGTTTTCCCGTTCCTGTTTCCCACCGAAACTTGTTCCCGGGATCAAAAGTAGCCTATGTGTTATTCTGATGTATAAGCTATATTATTGTAAAATTTCATTAAAATCCATTCAGTAGTTTTTACTTGAAAGAGTAACAAACATCTATACAAACTTTCGCATTTATAATATTACTAGTTGACGCCCGCGGCTCCGCCCGCGTAGAAAAGTTTTCCCGTTCCCGTTTTCCACGGGAACTTGTTGCCGGGATAAAAATTAGCCTATGTGTTATTCTCATTTATAAGCTATATCTATAAAAAATAAAATAAAATCTATCCAGTAGTTTTTACGTGAAAGAGTAACAAACATCCATACAAACTTTCGCATTTATAATATTATTAGCTATATATATAGTAAGCATACAAATGGCTTTTATTTTTTTTTCCAATGAGGAGATTGTCTGTCTGTTCCATCTCAGTGAAAATTCCATACCAAAATCACAAAAATGAATTCACAGTTCTTAGTTATAAGCACCTTACAGCACAAAGCCGATGTCAGTCCCCTATGGCTGTCTAGGCAATCCTTCAAGGATAGGTGCAACATTAACCTGGAGTTATATTCACCCGCTGTCTCTCACCTAGACAGTTGGATTATCCGCTCACAGACACTTTTATTTATAACGCCTTGGTGAAGCAGTTGTCTAAGCTACTTCATCTGCTATTGGTGCACCTGCTATCGGTGCACCTACTATCTGTGCACTTGCTATCGGTGCACCTGCTATCGGTGCACCTACTGAAGGACGAGGCTATGATACAAGCGCCCTTACGGGATTGAGAGGTCAGATGGCATTCGCTCCTAATAATGCCATAAATGCCAGCCAGCCAATAAAAAAGTACCGCAGACTCAACAAATTTAATAATATAGTATACTAATTGAAGCGCTTGTGGTCCTGCAGTCTGAAGTGTTCGTTTCCGTGTTTTGAAAGGCACCTTAAGCCTTTGGTCCCGGTAGCCAGTAACACGGCAGTCGTTTAGTCAAGCTGAAGCTCATCACCTAATACGTGGGACAGGAATACACATGGTGAAAAGTGGATATAATATACCTCTGCCTCCCCTTCGGGGATAAGGCGTGATAAATAAATAAATAATAAAACTTATATCAAATTTTTCTTAACGAAATTTATTTTTGTGCAGGTACAATCAACAGTCCAGGAAATATTCGGCCGTGCTCCATCCAGAGCCGTGAACCCTGACGAGGCAGTAGCAGTTGGAGCTGCAGTCCAGGGTGGAGTCCTAGCCGGTGACGTCACAGATATCCTGTTGCTCGATGTGACCCCGCTGTCGTTGGGAATTGAAACTCTCGGAGGTGTCTTCACAAAGCTCATTACTCGAAATACTACCATTCCTACGAAGAAGAGTCAAGTGTTTTCAACTGGTATGTATGCTATACATAAAATAAAATAAATAAATAAATATCCATCACGCCTTATCCCCGAAGGGGTGGCAGAGGCATATTATATGCCCACTTTTCACCGTGTGGATTCCTGTCCCACGTAATAGGTGGTGAGCCCATTGCCGTGTTGAAATAGACAGACGCAAGTTGTGGCTACCTGCTGCTGAAGTTTTCAAGCCGCCCATAAGGCCTTCAACCAGGCTTAACGACTGCCATTTTACTGGCAACCGGGACCAACGGCTTAACGTGCCTTCCGAAGCACGGAAACGCTCGCAAATGTAAATGCCACAAAGTGGTCACCCATCCGAGGACCAGCCATAGTGAAAGTTGCGTAACTCAGTGATCGTTTACAGAACACTGAGACCGCTAGGCCACGAGCGCTTCCTTTATGCTATACATGGCATATTATTTAAATTTTGACAACTTAAAACAGCTGTTCTGGTTCTTTTTTTAATAATTATTTTATGGCCTGGTGACCAAGAACTGTTAGGCCAAATCTTATTATTTAAATCATATTTCTTCAATCTATCTTCTAATTAGCCCTGTCCAGCCTTTGTCCATGTCGTGTCCTCAGTCCTAGGTCCTGGTCCTTGCCCTCAGTATAATGATCATTGAGGTTTTCAGTGGACTTTTCGCGACAAGAGAGAAAATAGCATTTCCGCATATATATCATTGTTTTTCACTATAGCATGTTAACACAACTTTTATGTCCAAGACACCACCACTCCCGCACATAAAACAAGATAAATGCACTAGTTTTAGAAAATAATATACAGCAAGCGTCCGCACTTGTCACTCTTCCCGCCAAAAGTCCTGTTCTGGTTCTATTCTGTGGCTTGTCAAGTGCGATATGATAGATTTAGTAGACTATTGAGGTTTTTTGTTGTAAAATAGTAGACTACCCTCTTAGGTTCTTTTAACATCTTGAAAGCCATCGTAATAAATTTAACTACTGGGAATAGCCGTATCTGTTTAAAGACTCTTGTCAGATTAAAGACTGCTTATAACTGCCCTGATGGCCCTCTTAGGCTCTTTTAACATCTTGAAGTCCATCGAAATAAACTTAACAACTTGAAGACTACTTGACTAGCCGAGACTCTTGTCAGATTAAAGACTGCTTGTAACTGCCCAGACGGCCCTCTTAGGCTCTTTTAACATCTTGAAGTCCATCGTAATAAGCTTAACAACTTGAAGACTACTGGGAATAGTCGTATCTGTTTGAAGACTCTTGTCAGATTAAAGACTGCTTATAACTGCCCTTTCGGCTTGAGCGCCTAAAATAACCTTAACGCCTTGGAGGTTGCTGGTAATAGGTCTGTCGGCTTAACGAGAGCTGTGATAGCCCTGTCGGCTTATGGAGCGCTAGTAATGTCCCTGTCGGCTTTAAATCTGCCGGTTGAAGATAGCTAGTAACGGCCATGTAGGTTTGAAGACTATTGGTAATAAATATGGCCTTTTTAGAGTAATATTTTCTAAACGCCCACTGGTCCTATATTCATCTAGTTATAATTAAGTAAGCATCGTAGATCAGTGTCCCAGCCAGTGCTGGGAACACGTTTGCAGCGATGCGAGAGCAGTCGCGGTACCAGCTAGTCCTGTTGCCACGTGCACTTGACTTTCCTAGAAACCGCGGCACAATATTTTTATAACCTGATATCGTGAGATAGAGTACAAATATACCGTATTATATATTGCTTTTGCACCTGCCATGTGTGAAATGTACACACATACATTTTTCTTTTAGCATAAGTGTATTTCGAAGAACACAGCCAACAAACAGCTCGGTGGCACAGTGATTGTGTATGCGACTGAGGTCCTGGGTTCGATTCCCGGGTCGGATCAAATATTTATGTGATCCAGAAATGTTTGTTCCGGAGTTTGGGTGTTTCCTATGTTATTTAGAAATATACTTCTAAGTATCTATATCAGTTGTCTAGATCCCAAAAGACAAATTTATATTAGCTTACTCAGGACTAGACGGCGTATGTAAAAAAAAAAAATTCATATAAAAAATAATTCAATTTGGTTGTTCCTCAGCTGCTGACGGTCAAACTCAAGTAGAAATCAAAGTCCACCAAGGCGAACGTGAAATGGCTACCGACAACAAATTGCTAGGACAGTTCTCTCTGGTGGGAATTCCCCCGGCACCTCGGGGAGTCCCCCAGATTGAGGTCACCTTCGATATCGACGCTAACGGCATCGTGCACGTATCTGCACGCGACAAAGGCACCGGCAAGGAACAACAGAGTGAGTATCTTATATTAATATGAAAATATTGTATTGACGCCCAATTTATTTCATTTTCATGATTTAGATGAATCTATAGGAAGCAATAGAAGTATTCATGGATCGCGAAATCTGGCGATCTGTCCTCTCTGACTACCCCGTCAGGGATACATACAGCGTGAAGATAGTTAGTTAGAATCTTTTACATTTCAAATGAAAAGTGATTTAATAATACCAGTACATACAAGCGAACAAAGTTATTTAAATAATTACCAGCCACGGTGCAACCAAAGGGTCTGAGAAGGTTTATGTTTTGGTTGCGCCTTCTGTAGATTCATTAATAGCTTCATACATGCATGTCTGGGTATCCGAGTACTTTTAACTTTTACGTTTTTGAGCAAATTATAAAATTACTACTTGACGCCCGCGGCTTTGACGCGTATAGAAGTTTTCCCGTTCCCGTTTCCCACAGGAACTTTTTCCCAGGAAAAAAAGTAGCCCATGTGTTATTCTGATGTATAAGCTATATTATTGTAAAATTTCATTAAAATTCATTTAGTTGTTTTAAGTAAAAGAGTAACAAACATCCATTCTTACAAACTTATGCATTTATTATAGTAGTGGGATATTATTTTAAAATATAGATACTAATAAGTATTTCCTTTCTAAACAGTCGTAATCCAGTCATCAGGCGGTCTATCCAAGGACGAAATCGAGAACATGGTGAAGGCAGCTGAACAATTCGCGGCCACGGACAAGCAGAGACGCGAGCGCGTTGAAGTATGCAACCAGGCTGAAGGTGTACTCCACGATACTGAAACCAAAATGGACGAATACAAGAGTCAACTGCCTCAGGATGAGGTAAAAACATTTCAATGTCTTTGTTCCCTTATAGCATTTGGTTCCTTACATACATACATACATATTGTCACGCCTTTATCCCCGAAGGGGTAGGCAGAGGCATATTAAACGCCCTCATTATGCCTTTTTGTCCCACGTAACAGGTGGTAAGCCCATTGCTGTGTTGAAATGGACAGGCGCAGGCTGAGGCGACATGCAGTTGAAATTTTTTAAGCCGGCCATATGGCATTCAACTTGGCTTAACGACTGCTATTTTATTGGCAACCGGAACCAACAGTACCTTGATCAAATTAAATAGCCCATTGGTCAATTGTCGACAGCGCGATAAGGGACATTGCGGTATGACAGAAGATGTAGTGACTAAGATAGAAAAAGGGATGCTTAGATGGTTCGGACACGTGGAGAGGATGGATGTAAATAGACTGACGAAGCAGATTTATGTGGTAAGATTGAATAAGCAAACTGGTAGGGGTCGACCTCGGCGTACGTATGTCAATCAAATCGAAGACCTTTTGGAAAAAGGTCAGGTCAAGAATACCCTTTACCGGCGAGCGTGTATGAAAACACTCATGAAAGTAGAAGAAGCGAATGTGGTATGTTAGGATCGTAGCAAGTGAAAAACTATAGTCTCTGCCTACCCCGATGGGAAACAGGCGTGATAATATATATGTATGTATGTATGTATTGGTCAAATGAATTACCTCGATGGCTTTGATCAAATCAAATAAAAAAAAACTAACTAACTATCTTCACGCTGTATCCCTGACGGGGTAGTCAGAGAGGACAGATAGCCTGCACTTATTGCTCAAATTACATACTCCATGATCAAATTAATCTGCTCTCATTGTCAAATAAAACAGCCCACTATTGGGTTGAATAAAATACCTCTCGCTCATTTTTTCAAATTAAATAGCGCACGCTCATTGATGAAATCAATCTGCGGGTGATCATTGGTCTAATAAAACCCTGCACGCATAAATGTGCTCATTGATTAAATAATTGTGCTCATTGGTCAAATAAATGTGCGCATTGATCAAATAAATGTGCTCATTGATCAAATAATTGTGCTCATTGGTCAAATAAATGTGCTCATTGATCAAATAAATGTGCTCATTGATCAAATAAATGTGCTCATTGATCAAATAAATGTGCTCATTGGTCAAATTATTTCTGCCGTTTTGACGTTTGTCCGTTCATGGAGTTTCGTATTAATTTTAATTTAATTTTAATTGTAGAAATGTGTGAGCAGTTGACCACATTAGAGGGTATTTATACTACGGTAGAAAACAGAGTACATATGTAAAACAAGTAAAATATCACCACTATTGTAATACGTCAAACGGCCATCATAGCGTGCCACTAGTATAGATACTGCGCGCTCATTGGTTGAAATAGTCCTTTTCTGTTCCATTTCTCGATATGGAATTATATCAGACACGAAGAGGGCATTAAAGCTATTTTATTATACTGTACTAGTTGCGCTACGCTCGCGGCTCCGCACGCGTGGTGAAGTTTTCCCGTTCCCGTTTCCCACAGAACCTTGCTCCCGTGATAAAAAGTAGCCTGTGTGTTATTCTGATGTGTAAGTTGATAGATAAAGAAAGAAACCGCGTGATAAGGACACATTGCGGTACGACAGAAGATGTAGTGACTAAGATAGAAAAAGGAATGCTTTTGTAGAAAGGCCAGGTCAAGAGTACCCTTAACCCCGATGGGCGTGTATGAAAACATTTATGAAAGTAGGAGAAGCGAAAGTTGTATGCCAGGATCGTAGTAAGTGGAAATCCATAGTTTCTGCCTACCCCAATTAGAAACAGGCGTGTTGATATGTATATATATAATGAGGAAGCTATATTATTGTAAAGTTTCATCAAAATCCGTTCGGTAGATTTTACGTGAAAGAGTAACATTTACCCATTATTACAAACTTTCGCGTTTATAACATTATTAAGATTTGCACTTAATTTAAACCAATAGCGTATTTTATGCGCGTTTGGTAAAGCCGAGTGCTAGATCAACGGGTCGCGTTATCACCCGCCATGTTACTGTGCGTGGAGGGACGATTTTACGATTCCTACAATTTAAAAATAAAAATAATATACTAACGTATTCTCCAGCAGCTTCAAATGGGTCTGACAAATGTTTTTTACGTTAAATGCCGAATAAATCTACAAAAAAATACGAAAACTGTCTTTTTACTTTTTTACATACGTATGTATGTAAAAAAGTAAAGACCACGTAAGCAGATTGCTCAAAAACGGAAAGGTCAAAAGTACTCGGATACCCAGACGTGCGTGTAGGAAGCGATTGATGAATCTTGAAGAAGCGAAAGAAGTATGCATGGATCGCGAAGCCTGGCGATCTGTTCTCTCTGACTACCCCGTCAGGGATACAGCGTGAAGATAGTTAGTTAGTTACATACATATTGTCACGCCTTTATCCCCGAAGGGGTAGGCAGAGGCATATTAAACGGCCACATTTCACCGTATGCATTTTTGTCCCACGTAACAGGTGGTGAGCCCATTGCCGTGTTGTAATGGACAGGTGCAGGCTGCGGCGACCAGCTGTTGAAATTTTTTAAGCCGCCCATAATGCCTTCAACTAGGCTTAACGACTGCCGTTTTATTGGCAACCGGGACCAACGGCTTAACGTGCCTTTCGAAGCACGGAACTGGGGTGGGTCTAAAGGGCCGAATAAACTTAATAAAATAAAATGTGTTTATTTTCGATGTTAAATTTGGAAGAAATTTTGAACCCGTTGCCTTTTTAGTGAGGTGGTAACAAAAAGGCCAAAAGGTCTTATGTGCTAGACACTAATTAGCACGACCAATTAAAGTCCTGGTAGCCTCGGACTCATAATGGGCACGGCTAAATAAATAAAATATATAAAAATAAAATACTGCATGTATTGGAGTGAAATAAAAACTAATGTAATGAACATGAGCTACGCTCCAATTTTAGCTGTACATATTTGACAGTAATATTTTGACCCTTTTGTGTTCTCCATTATATAATCTCATGTATCAACCAATTCTCCATTAATATACATTATATTCCAGACATATTTAAACCCATGTTATTTATTATGTTTGCAGTGCGACAAGCTCCGTGGTGAGATCGTGAAACTGCGTGACCTCCTCGCTAAGAAGGATGACACAGACCCCGAAGAGATCCGCTCTGCTACTGGACAACTGCAACAAGCTAGCTTGAAACTGTTCGAACAGGCTTACAAAAAGGTAAGGCTTATATATAAAGGTTATTAAATGTTAATAGATGACCAGTCTATTACTCTGACAGCAAGGGCCGATTTGTAACAGTAGACTAACAAATACTGTCAAATGTACAATTGAAAATATACCGGTGGCTTTCTATTGAGCGAAGATTTTGATTCTATTTCGACACGATTTTAATCGCAGACCCGGCCCCCTGGACTTGTGCAGCTACTTCTTGTTTTGCTTGCGCTGATTGGTAAAGTCAGTTGTTGACCAATTGGCACTCTTTAGTACTCACTTAATACTGCACTATTGTTCAAATTAAATACATCACTCACAACGGTCAAATTAATTACTATGCACATATTGATCAAATATAAGTACTACATTAATAAAATCAAACTGCATTTCTAAATTAATAACTAAGCACTCAAGGGTCAAATTAGTGCTGTGTGCTCATTAGTCAAATTAAACAGCGCGCTCACTGGACCAATTAGATACAGTAAAATTGCGCGTGCTCTATGGTGAAATTAAACTGCGCGCGCTTTTTGGTCAAATGAAACTTGAGAGAAGCTTCAAATGAGAGACACTATTTGCTTTCTTCATTTTCCGTTTACAGAAGATATTCTTATCGCACTCTTACGAAGGCTAGTATTATATATTTGCACTTATTTGAGCCGTGACGTTCGCACTGAGCGCGGCGGTCAAGCAAAAGTGCCATATCAACGGAGAGTATAATTAAGCTGATTGTCAAAATAATGGCATTTATCAATGATATTCTCCAACATACACATACACACAATACACACATACACACCCACACACATACACACCCACACACATACACACCCACACACATACACACGTACATACCAACACACGTACACACATCACGCACACGTACACACATCACGCACACGTACACACATCTCACACACACACACACACACACACACACACACACACACACACATCTCTCTCACACACACACACACACACACATACACAGCAACAATTAACTCCAAACAAGCTAACATTAAACTTGAGCAAAGGAATTAAGATAACTAATAAACATATTATATTTCCAAATACTTGTATATGTAAGGGTACCCTAAGATACTCCAGGGCTATGCGATTGACTGATCTCTTTTGTTCCTGACCCTTTTCACTGTTTGTAACTACTAACTTAACTAAAAAATAACTACTAACTTTATGAAAAATATTCAACAACTTAGATGTTAATTGGGTTCAGAAATGTATATCACAGAGCCTATTGTAAATTCATCTATCCTATAGAATTGAACTTAAGCCCAATTAAAGGCCTTATGGCCGGCTTGAAAAATTTCAACAGCAGGTCTTTACAGGCAATGGGCAATTATTTTACAGTTTTGGAAAATAAAATACGGCAACCATGCGTCAAGTTCAAGAATTGGCGCAAAACTCAATTGAAGCTGATGCGAGAACATTCTACGGAAGATTGTCTATGATATTTTATTTTTAATGTAGCAAGATTAATCTAGGTATACAAAAAAAAAAGTAAAAAACTGATCTTTCAAGAAGTTGCGTCACCCACATGTTCTGTAATATATATGGTGAAATGTGGTCGTATAATATACCTCTGCCTACCCCTTCGAGATAAAGGCGTGACAATATGTATATATAGGATTGAATCGCACATTTGGATCTATCGGTTCTTGATCGACTTGGGGTCATTGGTTTTTAATTGAAAACTAAAAATTGTTGTGACTATGTTGACTGGGTCGGAACAATTATTTATGTGATCCGCAAAAAGTTAAATATGTTTATCAGTTGTCATGTCACATTATAACTGATAAATTTTGAGCTAATATAAGCTTATTAGATTTCGGCGCTGTGTAAAAAACATCCAACAATTTTCATTAGGTTTATTATCATAATTTTGTGGCTAACCCCTCTAAAACTTTTTATCTTTTTTCCAGATGGCAGCTGAACGCGAAGGAGCACAGCAACAGCAGCAGTCTACCGATCAAACGCAAGAGAAAAAGGAAGAGAAGAATTAAATAGTGTAATAGTGTTGAGCTGTGTGGAATAGTTGAAAGACATCCGAGAGTATATGTGTAGTGTTGTGCGAGAGAGTTGACCGGTACTGACCGGCTCATATCAGATGTTATTCGTACCATTATACAAGCTACAAGGACAGGTATTAAATACAATATTATTCATATTGTAAACGTAGTTTGATGATAGCATTTCTTAATGGCATTTATTTCATTCAAGAGTCTCAATTCAAAGGACTGCTTCAGGGCAGTTCAGGGTTTTTTCATTTCCAATAAAAAATATATCATATTGACTGTGGTACAGCATTATAATTGTACTATATTTATTTATGTTACACTGTATTTTTGATGTGCAATAAAGAATAATAAAATACATTATATATTCTAAAGAGATTCACAAAACTTTAAAACGTTTTTTTTTTGTTCTAAAATATACAACACCATTTCCAGACTACCTTCTGTTGTAAATGATATTAAATTGAAGACATAGGGATACAATTTCAGGACAGAGATTTCAGACAACTCACACTGTATATTTTGGGATAGTCTACATGTGGCTCAATAGCCAAGTTTATAAAGATATCTTGATAGAAGGAAGTCGACAGAAAGAGACGAAATTTATTTATACTATAATATAAATTAGACCCATGCAGATATGCAGCGTATTCGTGTATTAAATATGTATCTTAACGTTTGTCTCCTGGATCGATTTGTCTCCGGAGTCTAGTTGACTGGTAGAGACCCAGAAGCCCTTCCCTTTTCTTATGTGAGTGTAAAAGTATGTTAACGAACATACTGTGTTTTTATTCGGTAAACGTAAGCACTGCACTGTAGCTTGTGTAATGGAAGAGTTTCTGAGCCCTTATATGATGTTTACAGTGCGTTTAGTGGTTTTAAAGCTGTTCAAGAGACAATTGTTGGAAATAAATGAATTGTTTAATAACTTGTTTCTTAATTTAGTTTAGTTGTGATATAAAATGAGTCCAGCTCTGAAATCACTGAAAAGTCATAAAATAGCTACGGAGACCACTTTCCATCAGGTGGTCCGTATGCTTAACTGCCACCTCGGTGGTTTAAAAAAATCTGTGGTTGAATAGTGATAAAAGGTGAGTAATAATTGTTATAAAAGGTGAGTCATTCTTATTTTTATCAGTTATTCTATGTTTAAAAATGTATATTGTTCGCTATTTTATCGTATTCACTAATTGTTGCTAATCTTGTGTCACTGTAACTTACTATTCTTACTATTTCATGTGGGGTTAGGCCTTCACGCACTGCCTTGCGGTGCAAGTGGGTTTTTCTACCGCTGGGTAGGAAGGCCAATGTCCATGTGTTTGTTCCATCGCAGTACTCGCACTTCTATTAAACTCTATGGTAGAGAAACACAGGGCAGTGCGCGCTAGCACTTAGCCCACTAACCTTCTATTACCTAGGTACTAGAAGATAAAGATAATACGACTTTACCTTATATATTTATAAAGTTATGGCCATTCTTAAGCTGATATGAAGGCCATTATGAAGGCTTTAAAGCCAAAGCTTCAAATAAATATAACAAAAAAAAATATACATCAGTGGATTTACTCTATTGGTAATGTCAGTGTTGCCATATAAACAGTATCTACAAAACAAAATTGGATTCATCTCTATGTGAGTGTGGTATAGACGAGGGTTCCCTGGAGCATATTTTTTTCTGCTGTCCAATTAATAACAGTTTTGACCTTTACAGCCGCCTTCCTAAACTGAATGTACCCGTTCCTACCAACATTCCGTCACTTCTAACAGACTCTTCTCCAGAACTCCTTGAGGTCATGATTAGCTTTGTCCGAACTAATTCTATCAGATTGTAAACTTTAGAGGGCTTCGTAATCTCTGTTTTAACTTAATCAGGAAGATACACAATATCATTTATTTTGAGAATTATCAAAATTCTTTCTTTTTACTATCTTTATACACACGAGTGTCCATAACACATCTGATTTTGGCAGTAGTCGTCGGTGGACATCACTACCGATACCGTTTGCCATTCAAGAAAAATTGAATTGAATTGAAAACAAAATTTATCTTCATGTAAAAGACAAATTGCTGTACATTAGTGCATCTACTTCAATTAAACGACGTTATTTTCATACACAGTTGCATATATATTATGTATTTGGTACTGTGAAGAGGATGAAAAGGTCAATATAATAATTTCAACATAGTTCCACATTGAACTATGTTGATATTTTTTTCAAGAACACGTTTAAAGGTGAATGGATATAAAATGGTTCGTCAGCTACATGGTTGTAATCCAATATCCCAACAGATGTCCTTTCGATTGATATCACCAAGGACGATAAAGGTCAATATAATTTGAATGACGTCTATAAATGGCAACATTTAAGGTCACCCTAGTCGGGACACTAGATTTCAACCGCAAAGCAGACTCCTAATTTCTTGTACGGTTAAAGGTACCTTAATATAAGGATTTAAGCAAGTAAAATTATTTTAAATTTGTCATTTTTCATGATAAAATAATGCACAATATGTAAAACCGAGCCTACAATTTAAAGGTTTTTTATAATTTTGCATTATATTCCATCACATGTATGCATTACAAACTTAGATTTAAAATTATTGTTATAAGTTAAAAGGGACTGGTTATTTCCTATTACTTCTGTTATTAAGATTTGCAATATTTATTTAAAAAAAAAATGTCTAGTACACCCCCAGCTATTTCATGAATACACGGCGCCATTTTGTGTTGTATTAATTTATTAAAACTTCCTGAAAATGTTCTTGTATAATTTTAGATGTAAAACAAGGTTGTGTCGTGTCAGTTTGTATTTTAATTATATTTTGTCTGCGGCTTGAGTTATTGGAAAAAAAATTGTTTTATATAAATTATTGTAATTCTTAATGATAATAAGCTGTTAGTTTATGGTCAAATGTATTCAAATACAGCGCTCAACTATAATTATCATTCTATTTTTGATGAGTGTAAATTATCGTTTAGTGTATCTACTATATTAAATAATATATACTAAAATATATTTGGAAATTATAAAGTATTTACAGACACCACAACGGAAAATACAATCAAATTAGCCTGTAGTCCACAGCTGGATGTAGACATTTTGCTTAACACAAGGTCCTGCGACTTCCACGTCCAGTCCCACCCTGCGACTGTGTGCGTTTCGATTGCTCCGCCACGTTGTCCAATCAAAAAAACTCTGTCAAATATATATTTCTATATATATATTTGAATGTACTATATATTTCTACTTTGACAAATTTTTGGTTTGTTGCATTCGGTTTTAACAAATTTCGACAAATTTTTGACGGAGAGTTGTTTTTGATTGGTTACCGTGGCGGAGCAATCGAAACGCACACAGACTTTTACATCGTGACTTTCTAGGTTGTAATGGGCAACTTACTGCCACTTAACCTTACGAAATGTGACATAACCGTGTCAGTCGCATATATTGGTATATTTATAATTCTTAGTAACCGACCTTTTAAAAATACTTTCTAATTTCCAATTTTAACATTTATCGCAGTATGAAGTACATATATTTCAAATAAATAAATATCAGCTGTAAATTATGTATCTCATGCTGCCGAATTCCCATTGAGTGTTGAAAACTGACCTCTTTGCTCAGTCGTCTGAATAAGTCTTTGGTTTATAGAGTTTTCAGTACACCGACTTGACGTTTAGCTGTCAATTTTTCGCGCCATCATGCCATTACGTAATTTTATTTTTTATTAATACAATTGTATGTAATGTTACTTTACTATGTAGTTAGTATCAGCTTTACCAAATAAACGGTTAAGAAATTATTTTTATTTTTTATATATTTCATAAAAATCCATAAAAGGTAACTATTAAGATTCGCCTCCGATGTGATGTTTAATTTGTTGGCTTGGCAATACTAATTCTTATATTGTAATCTTTCCTACAAGTTGGAAAAGGCCGTGCTCTGATTGACGGAGAATATTTAATATATTGGAGACTACACGATATGAAAACCACGTGAGCCGATTGCTAAAAAACGGAAAGGTCAAAAGTATTCTGATACCAAGACGCTCGTGTATGGAACAATTAATAAATATTAATGTGCCGAATGCTAAAGAAATATGCATGAATCTCAAAGCCTGACTGTCTGAATGCGAACGAAATATGCATGAATCTTAAAGTCAGGCTATCTGTCTTCTCTGGCTACCCCGTCAGGAAAACAGCGTGAAGACGGTTAATTAGCCATATTTAGAGATGGCAGTAGTTTATTTCTAAGATAAAGAATGCCTATATTAGTATACGTTTATTTAGTGTCATAATGTCATTACACATCCCCTTAGTTTTTGAAATCTATGGTTATCTGAAAAAAATATTTTTTAGACCCCTCCTCTGTCTACGGACCCGTCATACCTGACACTACTGTCACTAGTTTATTTGGAATAAGTGAAATAAGTTAATAAGATTAATTTCCTAATAAGAGATGAATTTATTTTACGTATTTTTTGCGTTGCTGTTGCCTCATTCAGGAGGGGCTGATAAAAACACTTTACCTGTTTTCATGATTGACCAGGACCGAACCATGTCTCACATCATCGCGGAGCCGAACCCTTTCGATAAAACAAGCACTTCAAAATTTGCACACATCATTCACGATTCCATGAAACATGGCATATGCATTATTATATTTGTAGAGGATTCCTTTAGTGTGAACGATATTAGTCTCAAAGATAAATTTGGCTCACCGTTCAATCACTTGCGTCAAAGCATTCAAGAAAAAAAAGCAAAGTATTTTCCCGCTGTTATTGAACCTTATAAGTTACTGACGCAAATTTTTCCTCCACAAAAGTTTAATGTATTCTATTTACAAACACGTACAAAGCTAGAGTTGATGGATTCAATGAGATATATTTATATTTATTTTCAAGACGGTTTGAATGAAACTCGCGCTGAAGTTCTAAGACGGCATGATTTTATCATTAATGAAGTATGCAGTGTGGTTCGTAAGCTGAAAGAAGCACCTATAATTGCCTTTTATACTGGAAAAATGAATCCTGTCCAAATGGAGAAATTAGTTTTTGTACCGATAAAACCTATTCCTGTACCGAAGAATATGGGGGTATTGGTGGCTTCGGCTGGAGGGCTATTTCGTTTCTCTGGTAAAAAGTGTTTCGCATTATTGCTAAAAAAATGAGTTGTAAGGTTTTGGTAGGTTTGAATTTAAGAAAAAATATTGGAACTAGTTTGAAAATCTATTCTATACTAATACATAAAGCTGAAGAGTTTTTTGTTTGGTTAAACGCGCTAATCTCAGGAACTACTGGGTCGAATTGAAAATTTCTTTTTGGGTTGGATAGTCTATTTATCGAGGAATTCTGGCTATATATCATCACACTACTACCCTGGAGAGCAAAGCAGTAGTCATAAATGTCAACAAATCGGGCAAATTTTCATACATTATAAAGTTATAAACGACGCGGCGACGCGATTAAATGGGTTCGAAAGGGTGGAAGTATGTCACGGGCGAAGTCGCGGGGGTCAGCTAGTTTTATATATTTTCAAAATATAAGGGTAAAAATATTGGCCAGTCCCCAATTCCTTATACAAGAGATTTGCCTTCGCTAATTTGCATTTAACAAAATCATTCAGATCCTACTTGGATACAAATGTACATGATACAAGAAACAAATGTCCCACAAGTGCCCTAAAGAGTCGTTGTTGTGGCAATTAATTTCTACCTTGCATGTGAAAATAATGGATTGCATGACAAAGAATTAGAAATCGTACGATTTAGTATTCCAAAATTTCTGTATAAAGCTCCATTTAATAAAAAAATCTACCGTTTTTCATCGGGAGTACTTGAGCTTTTAATACTATATACAAGACATGGTAGAATAGTTTTATACACCTTTGCCTCTTTCCTATAAATTTTTTTGACATGGTATTTTGGCGTGATACTCCTTGTTTCTAATACCGCATTTACACTCTCGCGCGAGCCACGAGACGAGCGAGCGAGCGAGTGTAAACGCAGTTTTATGGTACATTTACATTCGATCTCGCGGCTCGTCTCGTGGCTCGCACGAGAGTGTAAAAATAGGGTATAAGCTTTTATTGCCACACTTAATGTACAAACTATGTTTCGCAGATGTATTTGCAGCTTCTCCAAGTCGTAGATCGGCATTCAATCAAAAGCCGATGATATCTGAAGAACGGTTTACCCGGCGTACCATGTCTACCAAGATGGCCTACGCTGACTTCGAGTTGGAGTTTAACTTTAGCTTCTTGAGGACTGAATGGCTACTAGGTTTATTCATTTCTTTTTTTATAGACTAGCTAGTAGCCAGGGCTCCTTCCGCGTGGTGAAGTATTTCAGGTATCCGTCTTCTGGAACAAATACAAAAAGATATAAAATGTAGCTCATAGCACTCGGGGGTAATACGCCATTTTTAAAAGTATTTTTTAAATCGGTCCTGTGTATCCAGAAATTAACCCTTATAAACCCATAATATCACAAACCTTTACTTCTTTCTTTATATTTTATTGAATTAATATTGGCATAGATGTGCAACAGCAGGTTACAATTTTTTATTCTAGTAGAAAAAAGGAGACGCGTTTTTCCATAAATTTGGTGGGTATTTGTGCTATACTGTGTGGAGACAAGGAGGAAATTGCAAAGTTAGCTTTTTATTTAATGAGTAAAATATTTACTAGAAACAATTTTATTGCAATTTTATCAACGTTTGCTGGGTCAGCTATTAAGTATAAAATTTCATAATAGATAATGTGGTGTTACTGGAGGCAGGTGAGGAAGTGGGTCGCACCGTCATGGGAGTCGGAGCTCCATGGAACATGTCATATGTCTGCGGAGAGCCGATTGTGATTGTCAACTCCAGAGATGGCAGCGCTGTTACTATTTCTCAGTATCAGGTGAGTAACGTCATTCTTCGTGGAAGCGCTCGTGGTCTCGCTAGCTCAGTAACTACGTTAAGCAATTTTCTGTATGGCTGGTCCTTAGATGGGTGACCGCTTTGTGACATTTCCATTAACCAGGGTTAAGCCGTTGGCCTTAATTGTCAGTAACATGGCCGTCGTTTAGCCAAGTGGAAGGTCTCAAAGGACGCTTGAAAATTTTCAACAACATATAGCCACAACCTGCCCCTGTTCATTTTCCACACGGCAAAGGGCTCTTCACCTGTTATGCGGGACAAAAATGAATGCGGTGCAAAAAGCCGTAACAGAACTTAAGTTGCACGGCATTATACGCGATCCCAGTTGTAAAAACGCGATTCTATAGTATGACGCAATGGACATTTGGGCCATAAAACAAAGTATTAGGTTAAGAAAGGCATTACGGTTATTAAACATAAAAGAAATATAAATAATATCAACAAACGTAATTCTCCACGGGGTAGGTACTCGTGTCTTCAAACAAACGGACAAAAAGTAAACACTACGCGGTGTTATCCGACATATCCACCTCGCCAATAGCTCGTAGCGATGTGATGTCCATTTTTATTATTTGGCACGTTGAAATGGCGCCGCCCGCCTTATGGAAAGCAAAGACGACGACCCGTGATTGAAGACCACATTCTGAGTGCCTACACCGTTGCCTCTTCTGTTGACGAGCACCACGTGTAGGTAAAGTCGACTTGGGACTCGGATGTTCATGTGTCCCCTTATACCCAAAATAAATTTCATATAAATTCCACAAGTTCAAAAAAGGTAGGATGACGCCCACCCACCATGTGGACTATTGTTTTTTATTCCCAACTAGTTGACCCGCTTGACCCGCTTTGCCCGTGACAAACTTTAAACTCCCGTCGCACCAATTTAATCCCGTCGCTTGTAAATTCTACAAAAATGCATAAAAATTATCCCGATTGGTCTATATTTATGATTACTGTTGTGCTTTCCTCGACAAATGGGCTATCCAACTTTTGTGTTGGATAGCCCAACAACCCATTTTTCAAATCCGACAAGTAGTTCCAGAGATTAGCGCGTTCAACCAACCAAACAAACTCTTCAGCTTTATAATATTAGTATAGATTTCTTTTAAACCTGACCATCACCATATAGATATTTATGTTAAATAACAGATCCAGCCTCGGAGAAAACATTACCTCCGTGATGAGGAACCTGCGAATGAACCTGCTTCTGAGGACGTTCCTATCATAACCTCTGACGTAGCCGATGCAGACACGGGCGGACCAGCTGCTGGCATGGGTGATTCGGGTATGGGTGGTCTGGATGCAATATTGGGTCCAGGAGGTAAACTAAACCTCAGTTTGCTAGTTAATATGAGCATGGCTGACATACCAGCTGACATTATAGCTTTACTACCTCCCGAGCTTTTGGAACAACTCGGTTTCGGAAAGAGTGTACACTGTGGTCGATACTTCACGAGTTCGGCAATAACAATTCTAATGGTCTCGATAATTTGTTTTTTAATACTTATTTACGGTATAGTCTGCATGATGGATATTAAGTCTAACAGCAGGTACGAGGATCCGCAGTCTAAGCCTCTGGTACATCCTGAAAATTAATGCTTTAAGCACAAAATACACTATAATTACAATTTAGGTTCTTGATTGTTTTATTCTCCCTTTTATTCATCGAGTTTGGGCGAGATCATTTCATGACTCGCCGTGAAGGCGCGGCCATTACTGTTTTATATTAAATGTACAGTACTCACCAGCAGTGGTCCTACCGGTGGTTCTACTGGTAGTACCACGGGAGATTCTACATTACCCCATGTACTACTTATAATATTATGTCTATATCTGTATAAAAGTTCAGTCCGAGACTACCAGGACTTTAATTGGTCGTGCTAATTAGTGTCTAGCACATAAGACCTTTTAGCCTTTTTGCTACCAACTCACTAAAAAGGCAACAAGTTCAAAATTTCTTCAAAATTTAACATTTTAAATTGACACATTTTATTAAATAGAAATTTCCGTGCTTCGGAATGCACGTTAAGCCGTTGGTCCCGGTTGCCAGTAAAATGGCAGTCGTTAAGACTAGTTGAAGGCCTTATGGGCTTGAAAAATTTTAACAGCAGGTCGCCACAGCCTACTCCTGTCCTATGCCCAACGGCAATGGGCTCACCACCTGTTACGTGGGATAAAAATGCATACGGTGAAATGAGGGCGTATAATATGCCTCTGCCTACCCCTTCGGGGATAAAGGCGTGACAATATGTATGTATGTATAAAGAAGGCATAGATGTAAATATTATATATAGGAAAACCGAAAAAACGACAATGGTGATAAGACAAGGCTGCGTCTCGGTTTCATACATATTTGCATTAAGAGGCATTTTATATATGCCCAACGGCAATGGGCTCACCACCTGTTACGTGGGATAAAAATGCATACGGTGAAATGAGGGCGTATAATATGCCTCTGCCTACCCCTTCGGGGATAAAGGCGTGACAATATGTATGTATGTATAAAGAAGGCATAGATGTAAATATTATATATAGAAAAACCGAAAAAACGACAATGGTGATAAGACAAGGCTGCGTCTCGGTTTCATACATATTTGCATTAAGAGGCATTTTATATGTTTTTCAACAAAAATGTAGTATGCATTTTCACATGGACTGTTTTAAATCTTATATATATAAAAAAGAAAGTCGTGTTAGTTACACTATTTATAACTCAACAACGGCTGTAGCGATTTGGCTGAAAAATTGGTGGGGAGGTAGCTTAGAGCCAGGAGACGGACATAGGCTACTTATTATAACGGGAAAACTTCTCTACGCGGGCGAAGCCGTTTAAAATTAACAAAAGAGGGTGCACGGGGTTCGAATAATGTCACGGGCGAAGCCGGGCGGGACAGCTAGTAAGTAGATATAACAAACATTTGCTAAATTAAGATTTAATCTATGCGCTAATATGAGGTAGTATATTCTTGTAATTTCACTGGAGCTATCTTTGGAATTTGGAAAGTAACGAAGAATCGTGTTTCACGGCGTAATCAGGTTAGTACACTTAAATTGTGCACTTATCGAACTTTTTATAAATATTTTTGACGTAGAAATGTAAAATAATGAAGGATTTGTAACGCCACGCCAGACATCATGTTTAATAATGGACTCAAGTAGTAACGTCATTTCGTACAGCGCCATATTTGGCGGCAATACTTCTTCTTCTTCTTTTATTTTAATGGTCAACGTCAAGGTGGAGAGTAGATTTAATAGATTGAGGTCTAGTTGCGAGGCACTTGCTCGGTAATTTAGACGTTTTGTATTCTGAAAGGGGACGACACAAGTGTTAATCTTTGTTAGTACCCATACATGGATGAAATGAGGATATTACCACTGCTAGGATGTAAATATAGGGAACATGGTGCGATAGTTAGTGGAATGTTAAGACAGAAGGAAAGTGTGAGGGGGAGTAAAGGGGGCAAGGTTATAGTTTGATATTATTTAAGGAAAAGAAATTGTAGAGGATTTTTTTATACCGGGGTGCATACAAAACCGAGGCGAAGTCGAATAATAACAGAGATAGCGTTTTTAATTATCTTTTTGTGGCTGAAGAACCATGGTTTTGATGGGATAGTGGGTTGGATGGCTCCGTAAAATTTTCCAGTGATTAAACGAGTGGATTGCCACAAATCATCCCATATTTTAATTAGTAATGGTTTAGCTAAGGCATGAAGGTCTCTAGGAAAGGTATAGTTATATGTAGTGGAACCTGATTGAGCAGCAACCTTTGCACAAGAGTCCGCTGTTTCATTACCTGATATGTCAACATGACTGGGAATCCAAGCCAGCACTACCTCAATACCAGACAGGTAACATCTGAGTAATGTTGCTTTTATTTTGAGAGTGATTGGGAAGTTACTGCGTGATTTGAAAGGGTTTTTCAGTAGGTCTAATAAACAACTCATGGAGTCAGAGAGGATGAGAACTCTGTTTAATTTATGAGATTCTACATAGGATACTGCCTCTAAGAGGGCAATGGATTCACCGGTAAAGATTGAGTTGAGGGAGGGACTTTTAAAATTAAGGATGATTCTAAATTTTGGTATCCAGACGGCTGATCCGACAGGGGAAGCTAATGATAATTTTGATGAATCGGTATATATAGTTATCCATTCTGACCAGTCTTTGTCCAGGATATTAAGAAATTTTTCATTAGCTTCTAGGCAATGTTTGCTTATTCCAAAGTCCAGAATTACTGTTGGTTTAAATAACAGGGCTTGGTAGTCTGTGTTGAAAAGTGGGTTGAGGAGGGACTGAGTAACAGGTACAGGGAGGTTATTAAATTTCGCAAGAGAATTCGAAAGAAGAGGAAGAGTTTTATGCCGCCAGTATGTTGAGGTGGGAATGAGATGAAACAGCTGATTCAAAATAGGGAGCAGTGGGTGAGAGCTAAGTTGGATAATATTGAAAAAGAATCTATCAGCTAGGAATTGTCTTCGTAGGTGAAGAGGAGGTTCAGAACATTCTACTTGGAGTGCAATAATTTGAGAACATTTCATGGCACCCGTTATGATCCGCAGGCACTTAGACTGAATCTTGTCTAGTTTAATAAGAGCAAGTTTGTTGCAAGGTTCGAGAAGAAAGGCCCCATAATCAAGGTGGCTGCGAACTATAGCATTGTATAGAAGTTTTTGGCAGAAGGGGTGTGAACCCCATCGTACTCCAGACAGACATCGTAACACATTAACGCCTCTCTCACTCTTCTTTATGACGTGATTTAAGTGAGAGATCCCAGTTAGTCTGGAATCGAGGATTAAACCTAAAAATTTTACTTCAACATTTATTGGGATCAACTCATTTGCAACAGAGAGGGATATATCAGGTATCAAACGCTTGCGTGTAAAGATTACCGCAGAGCATTTGGGGACTGAGATGGAGAGGTTGTGGTCTAAAAGCCAATTATTTAGGTAATATAGGGCAGAGTTAAGACGGGAGGAGGCATCGGAGAAGCAGGAAGAGGAACTGTATAGAGCAATGTCATCTGAATACTGAAGGATTTTGCAGAATGAATTGACTGTTAGGTCTAGATCGGAAGTGTAGATGTTGTAGAGGATTGGACTAAGTACTGATCCTTGGGGAAGGCCCTTTCATACAACATGGGGAGGGAGGAGGTTGTTTTGATATCTAATGGAGATGGTACGACACATGAGCATATTAAATATGATATGTAACAGCCTCGCTGGGATACTCAGCTGGAGCATTTTCTGCCTGAGTAGAGGAAGATGGACATTATCATAGGCGGCGGAAATATCTAAAAATACTCCTATAACATGCTCATTGCGGGAAAAGGCCAGCCTAATTTCAGATGTTAAGATGCTGAGGCTATCCAGAGTACCTACTCCCTTTCTGAAACCATATTGGGTGTTGGCTAGCATCTGTCTAGCTTCCAGAAACCACTCAATTCTATTTTTTATAAGTATTTATAATTTTGGCTACGACTGAGGATAGGGCTATTGGACGGTATGAGGAGGATTTTTTCGGGTCTTTGCCGGGTTTGAGGATCGGGATTACTATTTGGTTTTTCCAGGATTCAGGGATGTGTCCAGAATAAAAAATTGAGTTTAGGATATTGAGAAGGAAAGTTTTACTAGTGATAGAAGATTTGCAGATAAAGGAATAAGGGATACCATCAATCCCAGGGGAGGAGTCATGGAGACGATCGAGAGCACAAGATAGTTCAATAAAGAAAAAGGGGTTGTTCATGGCGTCTTCAGAGGCATTTATATTGGGAGGGTTGAGTTGGGGGAAGCAGTCATATTCGTAGTCATATTCAGGGACATAAGGAGGGGCTAGGTTAGAGAGGAAGTCGGGAGGAATGAATAAGGATCATTACTTGTAGCATCGGGTTCGACAAAACTCCGTCTAAAAGTCTTGATTCGTTTCCAAACGAGGGAAACGGGGAAGCGGAGACACAAGGATTCACAGAATTTATGCCAGCCTAATGTTTTCTTTTTTGAAAGTAGCCTCGAAGTACCAGCAGAAGTTTTCTTAAAGTTAATGTAGTCATCCATAGATAGGGAAGCTGCAAATTTATTTTCAGCTGCCTTACGTCTCCTGACGCTCTCAGAGCATTCTGAATCCCACCAGGGGGGGAAGGAGTTAATAATCGAGAAGTTGTTTTTAGAGGAAAAGAGGAGTCAGCGGCAGATTTGACAGCTGAAATATAGAAGTCATATGCGGAAATAGTGTTTTTAGAATGAACTGGTAAAGCAGCTAATTTTATGTCCAATTGGATGGCGTATTCCTCCCATTTAGTTTCTACGAGGCGGTATCTTAGAAGGGGTTCAAATGATATGGGACGGGGAATGGGTGATGGAGAGTGAAAGTAAGTGATATTGATGGGAAAGTGATCACTGCCATAACAGTTTGCAAGAGGAGCCCACGAAAGAAGAGAAGTTAGAGAAGAAGAGGAAAGGGTGAGATCTGGAACACTATTATTTTCAGCTGGTGACACTCTGCGGGTTGCAGAGCCGTCATTCAAAATACATAAATTCAGATCATCTATAACATCAAGTAGAGATAGAGCTACTGAATCAATAAAATGGCAGCCCCAAAGAGTGTGGTGGCAATTAAAATCACCTAACACAATTATAGGATGTGGAAGTAAGGAAAGAATAGATTTTAGTTCAGTGATGATGCTAAGATTAGGGTGAGCAATATAGAGAGAAATAAAGGATATATTGTAGGCTCTAATGGCCACAATATTAAGACCAGGATTGTGAACGGGTAATTGAATTTGAAAGAAGGTTATACTTCTGTTAACTAACAGAGCACAACCGCCCCAGCCAGTGTCATCCACTCTGTCATCCCGGAAACATGCAAAATTAGAAATTCTAAATGTGTGTTCAGACTTTAAAAAGGTCTCTGAGATGGCACAGATTGAATATTTGTATTTATTTATTAAGTGTATGATGTCAGATCTACGGCGTCGAATACTTCTACAATTCCATTGTAGGATCAGGAGAGCCATGAGAAATATTATTTTTAGAAATGACTTTTAATAGTTGTTCCACCAGAACAGAGACGTCGTGCGGTAGGGCATCAGACATTTTAGATAGAATGTTGATTAAGGAGCATAAAAGGAGTTCAACAAGATTATCATTGGGTGTTACAAGAGGAGTAGTTTCAATAGGGGGAGAGAGGCAATGGCCATTAGGCAGAGATGATGTTGGGGTATATATGATGTTATTGTGGGCTTGGATATCATAAGTTTTACTAGGCACAGGTTTAGAGCGAGGAGGAAGATAGACTGTCCTTTTATATGATACAGGAGAAGTAGATTCAGTGAGCTGGTAATCAGAGGGGGAGAAGGCAGATAATTGACATTCGGGTATTTGAGAGTGAGGGGAAACAGTCAATTGAGATTGGGGTATTTGAGAGTAAGAAAGGGATGCATTGGGTCTAGAAGCAGCTTTAGAATATAGCATTCTATAGCGTTGTGGGAACCTAGCTGAGGCTTGAGTGTAGCTGATGTTTTCCTGAGCCATAACTAGTTTAATAGATTTTTGTCTGTTGTGTTCAGGGCATTTAAAATCTGTTGCAGGGTGGTTACCCCTGCACAGCACACAAGTCACTTCTGTTTCTGGTACAGAGCAGGTGTCCCCTGGGTGAGGTTGAGTGCATTTGTAGCATTGTGGTTTTGACCTACATTGCTTTGCAATGTGGCCAAAGCGGCAACAGTTGCGACATTGGATTGTAGGTAGTTGGTATAGATAAACTGGGAGAGAAGCGTTAAAACAATAAATTTTCCCGGGTAGTGAGTGTCCTAAAAATGTCATTTTCTTTTTTAGATTTTACATTAAGGCGTCTTGCCCTAACTACATCTCCACAGTTATTTGGGATAGAGATACCCTCTACTAGTTCTTCGAGTGACCAGTCTGTGGGAATGTCTCTTACTACTCCCATTCGGAAAAGTTGAAAGCTGGGGATCTTTGCTATATAATTATTCACTTTAAGCACATCTAAATTCACAAAATTGTTGGCAGATTCGGCTGAATTAAAGGTAACGCTCATTTTGCTTCGGCCAATATTGTCGATGCTACCCTCTTTTATGTCACCTATTTTATTTTTGTAAAGAAATTGGGCAAACTTTAAGGATTTTATAGAAAGACCAGACTTTGGGTCTGGTTCAATCCTAGATACATACACGGAAAATGGGCCATTATCTAAAGATGAATAAAACTGTTTGGAGTCAGAATCATAACCGGGTTTAATATAAATTGATTGAATGGATTCTGCTGGGGACCGAGTCGTTTTCCCTTCGACATCCTTGGCCGGCTTAGAGTCTGCAGGTCTTTTTAAGCCTTTAAGTGGTTTGTCGGGAGGCAGATCACCGCCCCCATCAGGGGGTTTGTCCACGCTCATTTCTTACGAAATGAGCGTGGTTTACTTTGGGTAACTAACCTATAGAGCTAATCCACCACCAAAACAAACACAGACAAACATTTTCAGGGCACAAATATCGTAAATATTAAAAAACTTAAAGATGACCACAATAACTCACAACTCTCAACCAAGCGCAGGACGAGAATCTCTTAGCGTTACTTGTTTCTTTACGCGATTTGGACAACCGCGGCAATACTTATTCGAGCTAGTTTCTAAATAGCGTGTGCACATGTTTCTCTGTTCATTCTGTCGTTGCAAGTCAAGCAATAAACAATCTACGTTGACATACTTGCTGTAATATATTTTTTGTATACTGCCCTATAATCTCTTAATAAGTTATGAGTATTTTACACAAAATGAAATCAACCTTCATTTAACCCAATGACGTCATCGTTGGCCATTACGGCAGTAACGCCTTTGCCTAGGAATAGATATAAAGCCCACAAAAAACACAATTTCAATAAAAAAAGACGTGTGGCACTCGGAGACTGCCGCGGTAAAGCTATTGCATAGCATACCTATGTTTTTTTTTAATATTAATTCAAGTTAAACTAAAAAAAAAAAAGAAAAAAATAATAATAATAAGAATAACCTGGCAACACTATGCAACCAATTGAGAAAAATATTAAGCCAAAAAACTTAAACAAAAAAATAATGAGAAAAATATTTTAAAATGGAATTTCAACAAATATTAATTTTGGTATATCACCTTCAATACAATATAATTTATAAAAATGAAATTGTATAGATTTGACATGACGTCTAACGTAACCTTATATTAAAAATAACATTGAATTAGATGATGAAACACGAATATTGGCATGTTGACAAGATCCAGGGCAAAACACAATGCACAAATACCATCCCCGGATTCGCCGCAAAGCTCCGCCTCGCAGCCCACGGTGAGCGCAGTCACTACACCGACTGCTGCTGAGGCGTTGAGCTCGAGCTCCAGCGGCGAGTATTTCCCTCCGCCGTCGTCACCAACACCAGCACGGCGGCGTGGGAGAGGACGGCCACCGACACGCTTGGGGTCCCGAGACCCATCGGCTTCGAATAGGGCTCCCGCTACCGGTGGTGATGTGCACCGCATGCGATGGACTCATTCAATGAATGAAAACGTCATGCAGGCATATTTTATGGCTACAGAGGGGGGATCCAACCTCACTGCGTATCGTGATCGAATGCTCCCTATGTTTCAGGATCTTGAACCAGTTGTCAACGTAACGGCACAACGACTATCGGATCAAGTGCGTGCTATCCAACGTTGCCAAATGTTGGATAGTACCGTACTTGATAGGCTACTCTCTGACTTACAGCAAAGAAATGTTATCGCTCCCGAATCACAAGATTTAGATGAATTAAGACCATTATTACCTCTCACACCCAACTATGGTGGAATGGATAGCGTGGCTTTAACCGTAAGTACTCAGTGCAATAAACAAATAAGGAGTGCTTTGGAGTGTGCGGTTCGAGATTATTTTGATGTTGATTTGGACTTAAGACCGCGTCTACCGCGTTTGCCAATACATATACGCAATATGGCAGTGGTATGTACCCTGGATTCACTATTACCTAATTATTTATGTGTATACATATATTTAGTTATTTATGGAATACCTCAAAACCCTTAACTATGAGGCTACGGAACAGTTCTTAACTCCGCTCATATAGATAACGTCTCAGGTGAATCCACTCAGTCTACCTCGGTCGTTTATAGCCGCGCGGCTCATTCTCAATATCACACGTAATAACTCCTCAAATATGCACACACACGGCATACTAACAGACAAATGCAATCCCACATATACACACACACACACACACACACACAAACACACACACACACACACACACACACACGAACGCACACACACAAGCTGCCACTTTTTATACACATACCTTGCAATGTATAAAATTATTGTAGGCGTAGAATAAGTATTAGTAGTATTGTAGTAATCATCATTCATCCAACCATCATATTTCATTTGGGTCATTTTTCCAACCACGAGGAAAACTGGTGACCTGTAATACAGGTTGTGCTTGCACAAACCTACATCAGGCTCCAGTCTCTTACTAAGTTGAAATAATGTCTACCAAAATTGTTTTTTTTTTTAACTGTAAACTTATAAAGAGAGAAATAAAGTATAGTATAGTATAGTATTTAGATAATAGTGAAAATCTCAGTGATACGCACTCAATTTTGTACTGTGCAGCTGTTGCAGCATGTCGAGTAGCTGGTGTTAAGTTCCCAGGTAACAAAACCACTACTCGACCAATTTCAGTTATACCACTGTGGCAGTGCAGGATTGAGCGGTGGATTGCTGAGACCAGGGTACTCATTGGCGAGCTTAGCTGCTTTAGATCAGGCAATACTCGCCCGAGAGTGATGCGTTTAGTAACTGGGGCTTTTGCAGGAATTGGAATAAGTGATTACGCGAGCAGAGTTACAGAACGCATTTATTTCCTAAAGCAGAAAGTTTATGCATGGGCAAACCGCATTAGACGATACAAAACTAGAATAGATAGATATATCCTAAATCGCACATTCCAAAGAGATAAGCGGTGGGTTTACAGAAATTGGGAGCCACCTGATGCAGTGGGTGACATGCATTTACCTGATACTCAGGCTACAAAATTCATTTTGGCGTAGTATTTGGTCAGTGCCTGTCACCCATACAGAAGGTGAATGGATGAGAGATGTCAAACGAATGTGTAACTCCATTCATCCAATGGGCATCTCAATTTCAATCATCCTTAGAATCTGGGTTGCTTCCAAGTTTTATGACCACTGGAGTAACCCACCTGCTTTATAAGTCAGGTAGTACCAAGGACCCCAAAAATTATAGACCTATAACGTGTCTTCCCACGTTATATTAACTTCTTACGTCTATTCTGAGAGTAAAAATAAATTCTCATATTACTGAAAATTCAATTTTATCAGGCTCTCAGAATGGATGTAAGACTGGGGCCCGTGGTACTAAAGAACTCCTTATTATTGATACGACTATTAGCCAACAGGTTCGTCGTAAACGGAGGGATTTGGCGACATCTTGGATAGATTATAAGAAGGCTTATGACTCCGTGCCACATTCATGGCTCATGAGGGTGCTGGAGTTGTATAAGATTGATGCAACTCTATGCACCCTCTTGGAGACATGTATGGGGTAATGGCGTACGGTCCTACGCTATCCAGGATGTCGAGATATTCTGGGTGAGGATGAACCTATAAAGATAAAGCGGGGTATTTTCCAGGGTGATAGTTTGAGTCTCTTTGTGGTTTTGTCTAGCACTTAACCCTCTAAGTACTATATTAGAGGGTTTAGGGCTAGGCTATAATTTGCAGAGAAGTGGTCAAGTTATATCCCACCTCTTTTACATAGATGATTTGAAACTCTTTGCCTCCAACGATATCCAATTAAAAGTCTTACTAAAGGCAACTGAAAACTTTAGTAATTCTATCAAGATGGAGTTTGGTGTAGATAAATGTGCAATCATGCATGTTAAAAGAGGTAAGATTGTGGAATCTGAAGAGATGGAACTTTCAGATTCCACAAAACTTAGATCCCTTTCTGCAAATGAAACCTACAAATATTTGGGTATGTCACAGGCATTAGGCATTGATGACAAGGGTATGAGACAATCGTTATTGGAGCGTTTCCTGGGCCGCCTGAAAAAGGTACGAAAAGTCTTTTATCATGCGGAAACAAGGTGCGCGCTTATAACTGGGTTTTATAACTGGTTTTTTAATATTTACGATATTTGTGCCCTGAAAATGTTTGTCTGTGTTTGTTTTGGTGGTGGATTAGCTCTATAGGTTAGTTACCCAAAGTAAACCACGCTCATTTCGTAACATTGTTAACCTACTCCTTTGGCATACTCAGATGGACTCAAACAGAGTTGAACACCCTTGATAGAAAAGTTCGAACTCTGCTTACTACGTACCGAATGCATCACCCACGTTCGTCTGTCATAAGGACCTCCGAACTTCCGCGGAAGTTCGGAGGTCGAGGCTTCTTAAATGTTAAGACTCTCCACAACCGCGAGACATGCAACCTTAGGGAATATTTTCTGTCAGCGGACGTGCATCGGGATGTAGTAGCAGTAGACAATGGACTTACCCCGCTTAATCTGGCTAAAAAGAACTGGTGCAAACCTGTGATACTCATACTGACGATCGCAAGGAGATATGGAGGAGCAAGGAGCTGCATGGACGACTTTTCCGGGCCCTATATGGGTCCGACGTAGATTTAACAGCATCTGTTTCCTGGCTACGGTTTGGTGACCTATTTGGAGAAAGTGAAGGTTTTGTCTGTGCAATTACAGGCGAAGTAGTAATGACGAATAACTATCGGAAGTATATTCTGAAGGTTGGGACGATTGACATTTGTCGGGCGTGTCATCGTCCGGGAGAATCTATTAGACATATTATTTCTGGTTGTTCTCGTCTTGCTAACGGGGAGTATAGACACAATCAAGTAGCCATTATTGTCCATCAGCAACTAGCTCTTAAATATAAACTTGTGGTATTACAGATATGTACCCGACCCAGTTCTTGAGAATGGTCGTATCACTTTGTACTGGGATCGATCTATCATTACTGACAGGACTATTGTTGACAATAAACCTGATATAGTGGTGATAGATCGATTAGAGCGTCGCGCAATGATTGTTGAAATTACCATCCCACATGACGAAAATCTAGTGAAAGCAGAAAAAGAATAACAATTGAAATATTTGGACTTGACTCACGAGGCTGTCGACATGTAAAATGTGAAAAAGAGGGAGAGGGAGAGGGAGAGGGAGAGGGAGAGGGAGAGGGAGAGGGAGAGGGAGAGGGAGAGGGAGATGGAGAGGGAGAGGGAGAGGGAGAGGGAGAGGGAGAGGGAGAGGGAGAGGGAGAGGGAGAGGGAGAGGGAGAGGGAGAGGGAGAGGGAGAGCGAGAGCGAGAGCGAGAGCGAGAGCGAGAGCGAGAGCGAGAGCGAGAGGGAGAGGGAGAGGGAGAGGGAGAGGGAGAGGGAGAGGGAGAGGGAGAGGGAGAGGGAGAGGGAGAGGGAGAGGGAGAGGGAGAGGGAGAGGGAGAGGGAGAGGGAGAGGGAGAGGGAGAGGGAGAGGGAGAGGGAGAGGGAGAGGGAGAGGGAGAGGGAGAGGGAGAGGGAGAGGGAGAGGGAGAGGGAGAGGGAGAGGGAGAGGGAGAGGGAGAGGGAGAGGGAGTTTTTTTTAATATTATAATTCCTTGTGGACAATATAACTTCGTTCCATCCGGGTGTCCCTTGACACCTCTCAAGTTATTTTTTATATATTTATTACTATCTTTTTTTGTCATGTGTAGCGACGTGTAACTCACACATAGACAGCGAACAGCGCGTAGCCTAATTTTCTACATAATTTCAACTATTGCCGCCATTTTTGTGCCGAAGGAAAAATATTGTGTGTACATATTTAAATAAAGGTTATAAAAGTATAAAAAACATGGTGAAGTGTTGTGTAAAATGTTGTGATAGGCTCCAGTCACAAGAAATCACCAGGAATAACTTTTCACAGGTAATTGATGTTTTAGTTACGACTACGTGTTATTATTCTTAGATTTTTATTCAAAAATGGTGATTCTTCTAGACGAACACTTGAAAAGTTGTTAATATATGGTTCATAGCATCTGTTCCATAAACCGTTTGGTCGCTATCGTAGTCGTATCGGTAATCTATATCTAAGATTTTTGTTAATTCACATACATTTTGTACTGTTACGGCATGGGGACGAATTCAGTTCAGCAAATTGTTTGCAATTTTAATATCCAAAGTCAAGCTAAATGTGGTGCCCGATTCAATTAATTATGTTAATATTGTTTTAGGTTTCCTAAGGATACCATTAAACAAAATGTTTGGTTAATAAACATAAATTATGACAGATATTAAAATGACATGATATGATAGCTGAATGCGACCCTGGATTAAGCTACCTGTTTATGTGTGTGAAATAGGCTACGCTATTTTTCGCAAATGTTTGATCTGCTTACTCTTCTAAATCTGTGGTCAATCCCCATTCTCGTTAAATACCGTAGGTAAGTCCAACCAAAGATAACAAAATAGTGCCTACTACGTAGCCCATAACTCAACTAAATCTGACCGCGCACAAGCAACCAACGCACTTGTCGAATTTTTAGTAAATAATAATAAAACACAGAACAAACATGAAGCGCTCGTGGCCCCGCGGTCTCAGTGTTCGGTAAACGATCACTGAGGTACGCAACTTTCACTATGGCTGGTCGTCGGATGGGTGACCACTTTGTGGCATTTACATTTGCAAGCGTTTCCGTGCTTCGGAAGGCACGTTAAGCCGTTGGTCCCGGTTGCCAGTAAAATGGCAGCCGTTAAGCCTGGTTGAAGGCCTTATAGGCGGCTTAATAAATTTCAACAGCAGGTAGCCACAACCTGCGTCTGTCTATTTAAACACGGCAATGGGCTCACCACCTATTACGTGGGACAGAAATCCACACGGTGAAAAGTGGGCATATAATATGCCTCTGCCACCCCTTCGGGGATAAGGCGTGATGGATATATAATAAAACAGATAACATAATATAATTCTCTAGACAAATGCATACATATTTATATTCAAATACATACATATACATATATAATACATATCACATATACATATATAATACATACATTCATATTGTCACGCCTTTATCCCCGAAGGGGTAGGCAGAGGCATACTATAGGTACACCCACATTTCACCGTATGCATTTTTGCTCCACGTAACAGGTAGTAAGCCCGTTGCCGTGTTGAAATGGAACACATTATTGCGGATCTCCAACACATTGTTGCTGTTCCAATCCATGATTTAAGCACGCTACACGCCCGGTAGATGCCATGTACTTTGAAAAATGCTTCGTCCGTTACTTTCGCAATGGTGTGTGCAACACGATGTCAAGGAGACTACACGAAGGTTCAAGGTTCGTGCGCTTTGATGTGCGTCAAAAACCAACACGCCTTGGAAAAACTCGAATGTAACTAAAACTTTGAACAATCATTTGCAAATGTCGTCCTACACTTGTGGGTTCGCGTATTCGTGCGAATGTGAGTGACCGGGGTAATATGCATCCTCGCTACTACGACTGACCTAGGACCAAGTACCTAAGTATTTTACAAAAATTTTGGCAAATGGTAACATTGGAAAAGCATAGACAATTTTCAGACCAATCATATGATCAGTTTTCACATGACCGATATTTCTTCGTCGTCGCCCCTCTTGTCGTTTTATGACAATTTTGTGAGAAAATAATAGGTTTTAGTCCGTTTACATCCATCCATAGCTTTAGTGAAATAAAATGGCGTTTTGCCGTTTAGTGTTCCCGTTGTTAGTTCTAAGTATAGTTACCAGTTATGCGTCTAATGTTCCAGTTTATATGTGGGGCGACTTATCCGAAGAATTTACAAGGGCGAACCCCTTGACGACGATAACAGAAGAAAACTTCGCTAATGTCTTTCCTAAGGACTTAGGAGACAGGTCAGTAGTTGTGTTTGTAGAAGAAACACTCTCTGTGGAAGACTTCTCTCGCAGAACCGCAAAAGGTAAAAACGCTTTTCCGTATTTAGCCAGCCAAGTTGAAGAGGCTGAGTACTTACCTGCGGTATCAAACCCTTTGCATGTGCTGGAAGCGTTCGCAGAGGGTTCTGAGACGAACATAGAGCTTACTGGCGATAATGAATTGTCTCAAAACATTCCTATCAACAATGCTGGCAAATACGTGTTTATAAACCTGAAGGATGCTCGCGATGACGAATCTAGGACAGAGTATTTGTACCGCCATGATGAATTCATTCAGAAAACTATATCCAAGATGCAAGAGAATGGTGAAAACGTAATAGCTATTTATACAGCACGCTTCCCATCATGGGTTACTCCTGACGTTGTCATGTCCCACTCAAGAGTCCGCCGTGAAGCATCCAGAAATTTATACTCTGATCTTATTGGACTCCGTCTGTATGCAAAGAGCATCTCGCTGGTGAGCAGGAATCAAACCACACAATTGACAAACATTGTCAGTAGCAACACAACTTTCGATGAACTGAATATGGAAATGAATACCTCTCTAGTGTATGAAAATGATACAAGCTTAACTCTGAAGTTTGACAAGAAGGGTGGTTACTGGTTTTTCCGTGAGTATGAGTAATTTGTATATCAACTAATCACAGTCCTTCGTTTGAGGTAAACCCCTTCTAACAACATTTTAAGAGAGTGACCTAAGTTAGCCTTACTGTACCATTCTGACCAGGTTCGTACAGGGTTCTGTTTAAAAAGCATGTTCTCATCTGTTAGTAAAGCAGGTACAAAAATAAGTACCAATTTATGAGGTCATTTAATTTTAATCCTGGTTACTTCTATGCAAACTCCTCATTTCCCTTTATCTTGACTTTGTTAGAACTTGTTTGGAGCAAGAAGCGCTTGTGGCCCCGCGGACATAGTGTTCTGTAAATGATCACTGCGTTAAGCAACTCTCACTATGGGTAGTCCTCACTATGGGTAGTCCTCACTATGGGTAGTCCTCGGTTGGGTGACTACTTTGTGGCATTTATATTTGAGAGCGTTTCCATGCTTCGGAAGGCACGTTAAGCCGTTGGTCCCGATTGCCACTAACATGGCAGTTGTTAAGCCCAGTTGAAGGCCTTATGGGTGGCTTGAAAAAGTTCAACAGCAGGACGCCACAACCTGCGCCTGTCCATTTTAACATGGCAATGGGCTTACCACCTGTTATGTGGGACAAAAATAAATAAAATACATACAGTGAAATGGGGGCGAACAGTATGCCTCTGCCTACCCCATCAGGGATAAAGGCGTGACAAATGTTATGTTTGTTATGCCAATGGTCTTCTGCATGATGTAATGATGAAAATATCTTGAACAAAGCCTAAACATTTGGTTTGGATAGATGAGTCCGTTCTTGAGTTATAAAATTACAAACAAAAGTGGCATTGCTTTATATATAAATTGATGATGGAAATATCTTGTGAGTGACCTCTTCTGGGTTTATATACCTATTTTTTATGTATATTTTGGTAAGGTTGTACTTTTATTTTCTTTAATAAATATGTCATTTATGTAATGAGCTTCTTTTTTTTTTTTCTAGAATCTGTAACACTATCACTGCCATCTCTGACTGAGGAGCTGCGTCCCGTTGAAGAAGTGTTTGCCATTGAAGGGTTCTCTTACCGTTGTGCTCAATATGTAAGGTTTAGCAGCGGCAATGATTCCAGAGACTACACTCTAAACTTTGAGGACATTAAGGTGTGTAATTGATGTTTTAGTGTTTTTAAAAGAAAAATAATTAGCAGTAATAAACTCAAGAAACAACTTATTAAAGTTGAAGCGCTCGTGGCCCCGCCACAATCACAAATTTATATGTCCATATTTAATAGTATAGTAGGTTGAGAGCCGATTGCCGTGTTGAAGTAGACAGACTCAAGTTGTGGCTATGCTGTTGAAATTTTCAAGTCATCCATAGAGTCTTAAACGTGCTTAACAACTGTCATGTTACTGGCAATTGGGACGGCTTAACGTGTCATCCGAAGCACAGAAAGCTCTTAAAACGAAAATGCCACAAAGTGGTTACCATCAGTAACCAGCCAAAGCCCTACGAAGACTTATTAAAATTTGTGAGTCATACGCGGTGGTTCAGGGGCTCAAGTATAACGCGAAAAAGAGTGAAATAATGATTTTCAGACAGTACAATAAGCTATATACATTAGTTTTTAATTTCACTTTATGCAGTACTGTTCTAAACAAAGTTGAACAATTTAAGTATTTGGGCCACTGGGTCACCGAGGACCTTTAGGACAACATGGACATTGAGAGGGAGCGCAGTCTGTCCGATGTAACATGTTGGCCCGCAGATTTTCTCGGTGTACGGAGGCTGTCAAAGTTGCACTTTTTAAAGCGTACTGTCAGTCCTTTTACACCTGCAGCCTGTGGGTTAACTTTAAACATCGGGCTTACAGCGATCTGCGCGTACAATATAATAATACGTTCCGATTGCTGATGGGACTGCCGCGCCACTGCAGCGCTTCCGCGATGTTCGCTACAGCGAACATAGATGGATTCACGGCTATCATGCGCAAACGGTGCGCGTCTATCATGCGTCGCTCGCGTGACAGTTCCAGCACTATCCTAAGCGTGCTGGACAGGTGGGATTCGCCGATACTGGCTCGCTGGATACGGTTACACGGAGTTGTACAGTGATTTGCCACCATTGGGGAGTCCACCCTGCCCTGACAATTTATTACTACTAACATGAATGTAATCTAAGGATGAATCTGAAATTAATGATTATTATTATTATAAAGCGAAAGTTGCGTAATGTCCTAATCGTTTTCAGAACATTGAGTCAGGGGGCCACGATCGCTTCAATTGTGACACCTAACTTGAAAAAAAAATTGCTATTGAGCGCATAACTTCCTCGTTTTTGGAAGTCGGTTTATAAAGATAAATACTTATATTTCCCTTTTTTTTTCAAATAGGTGCAACCATTCTTTGACTACACCAACAGCAGCACCCCATTCGGAGACTCCTTCAACTGTGTGGGATTCTTCAGTGCTCCCATCTGGGCAGCGCTGTTTGTCACCTTTATACTGCTAACCATCACCTTTTATGGTATTATGATGATGATGGACATTAGGACCATGGACAGGTATGTATCTGTGGCAATTTTTATGGTTTCATTAGTGGTCTAGCCTGCCTGATGGTAGGTCATTGTGACACCTGGATATTGAAACACTATCAAGATTAGTACTCTTAGACGCCTGTTCCTCAAGTTGATGACCTGAGATAAACCTGTTCGATACCAGGGGGTACTAATGCGAACAAAATATTTTTAATAACATTTAATTATTCCTAGATGGCAGTAATGGTATCAACTTCAAGATTGCAAAAAATAAAAATCTTATTTAGCTGTTTAAAACTAACTATAACTAACTATCTTCACGCTGTATCCCTGACGGGGTAGTCAGAGAGGATAGATCGCCAGGCTTCGCGATCCATGCATACTTCTTTCGCTTCTTCGAGATTCATCAATCGCTTCATACACGCACGTCTGGGTATCCGAGTACTTTTGACTTAGCTTACTTACTTACTTTTACGTTCTTTTACTTACTTTTTTTGATTTAGCTGTTTAAAGTCCGGTAATTGATTTCTAAAATAAAAACCATATTATAATCTGATATTAACATACTAAACTCGTTAATAATACAATTAATGTAGATTGCGTGAATAATTGGTTTTCGATACTGTTCATTTATAATAATAGATGGCGACGTAATAAGTTGAACAGTTCTCCACCAACATTCGTCTCTCTATGCCAATACCTGTAAAAAAAAACATTCTATCTCTTTCGGTCGCGTACGTCACAGCGATGCACGCTAGACTAATAAACTTATTTGTAAAAATATTGTGATATCGACGACGAGGATTGCTCCGCAATACTCAAGCAGTAGATTAATTCATGGCATTTCGTAACCATGTGTGTGGTTTGGTGGTTAATGGCGAGAAGTAGGAGTATTGTTTGTTTTAGTATTTTTCCCAGTCCCAAGATCGAATCCTCATTGTTTTGATTTTTGTTTTTGCATTTTAAAATAAATATTAACAATTGTGAAAACAAAACACCGAAAAAGTAATACTTTTTTTTTGGTTTTACAGAAATTTACTAAATATAGTGTTTATTACGTACCAGATTGAGCAAAGTTTCATTAAAAAAAAACTGACTCACTGCCTTTCTGGCCCACATTTTTTTTTTGATTGCAGAATTTAAATCGTTTTATTTTATATCAAACGCGATGTGGCATCTAAATTGTAATCAAAACAAATCCAGTGATCCGATCCGCCAAAGTAAACGATATTTCACTTAAAATAAAGTTCAAAATAGAAGCGCGTAATAACTGTCGGTCTCTGTCAACCTGCTAATAAGGTTCAAAGTGGTACCTATGACCGCCGCGCCGGCACTACTCTTACGTCAAAATATTATTAGCGCTGCATCGTATAATACGATGATACATTGCACATTGACAAGTTAAAAATATAAAAAAGCTAGTTGACGGCCGCGGCTCCGCTCGCGTAACGGGAACTTGTTCCCAGTATAAAAAGTAGCCTATATGTTGTAAATCCATTCAGTACTTTTTACGTGAAAGAGTAACAAACATACATCAAATCTTTACAATTTATAATATTTATATCTTATAATATTTATATTAAACTAGTTGACGTCCGTGGTTTCGCCCGCGTAGAGAAGTTTTCCCGTTCCCTTTTCCCACAGGAACTTGTTCCTAAGATAAAAAGTAGCCTATGTGTTATTCTGATGTATAAGCCACATTGTAAAGTTTCATTAAAATCCGTTCAGTAATTTTTACTTGAAAGAGTAACAAACATCCATACAAACTTTCACATTTATAATATTATTAACATTAAGATAATCATAATATCCATTATATTATATTATCTGTGTCGATACAATACTAGATATGCAAAACCCACCTTTACATAAAACATATAAAATTCGGAAAATATAATTTACTCAAAATAGTACCTCTATTAGAAACTATTGTAATTCAAAAAGATGGCAATACTTACTTATTTTTTTAATATATTTTTTTAATATCTTTTTTTTTCAGGTTTGACGATCCTAAGGGCAAGACTATCACTATCAACGCCGGTGAGTAAGCCACGGCCATCTTGCGATGTTGTATATGTGAAAGAGATGTTACCTATATTTTTTATATCGATTTGCGAAATCTGTTTTACGGCTTAATATGATCGAGTAATTTGAATTTGTATAAAATTAATTTTAAGAGTAATTTTGTAATAATTCTGTTTTTAAATTTATTTCATAATACAAAACTTTGCATTTTAATTTTTTTTTTAAATATCAAGTATATTATATACACTTAGGGTACGTCTCTTTATAAAACTATAAAACATCGCGTTTCTATAAAATCGTCTTTCGTTAGCCGATTCTATGGTGCCGCAGTTCGTAATTGTACACTTAGCTCAAATCGATTCCAAAACTATTTATTGTTAATCGAGTCGTACGTTACTAATATATTATTTTTGATGTATTTAATACTAGTTAGACAACGGTGCCTCTAACAGAATAGACAATAGTCAAAGACTTACAATTCAAATGTTTAAAACTTAGGTGAATATTACTGTTACGATATATTCGATTTCACTCGACTAATTAAGAATTGCAACTATATGCTTCAAAATAGCTTAGTATACAAATCGCTTATGTACACGAAATGTAGATTAATATTATAAGTGTGTTTGTGAACCGAGAATATGCCTATATAATAATGAGAAACAATAAGGCGTAGGTACCTATATATTAATATATTATAGAATATTTATGTCCTATATACAATTATAAACTTAGATTGCATAATATGTAATGAAAAATGTTATGAAAATGATTTACATAGTCTGTATGTCTGAGATAACTTACGCTTCTCTGCAAAAAAAAACAATGGCCTTACATATTTTGAATTTGGAAAACGTGCTTATTGAAATACAACGATAGTAAATTTGATCCAATATTTGGTGCATAGACATTATAATTAATTTTTAAAAGAACGTGGTGAGTGAAATTAAAAAGTAGGTAATAATTGTTAAGGTTATAAACCTTAGCAACATGTCTAAGGGCCGTATTCCAGAACGTTTAGCAACACTCAAGAAACACTTGAGAGTAGATTTTATAAGGCAAAATCTAGTCTCAAGCGTTGATCGAGTATTGAGTAACATTCTGGAATTCGGACCTAACTGTCAACACCAGTACTACTACTAGTAGTGTCTTTTTACTAGTAATTGAAATCCCTCCAGTATAGTGCCAATATGCGTGTTAGTTCATTCCAGCCTGAGTATTTGAATATAGTATAAATAAAATTAAAAACTACCATGAAAACAATATATTTTTAGAGCTGGTAATACTATAGGCAAAGGATCGTATGCTATCCAGATGCCAAAAAAAAAAGGATCGTTTGCTTGCAAGTTTTGCTTCCATTGTATAAAAAAGCGGCATGTTACGTGTTTTTGAGTATTACCATCTTAAAAAAAATATTTCAGTAAATCTTAGAAATAAGCCTAACGTTTTTTTTTTACATTGTAAATAGATATGTTTTCGGATTTATTTTATTGTTGTTCAGAGTATTAAATTGTGAGATCTATATGATTGTTTTATTTCTTCTACACTGTAAAATAGTTCTTTTGCACACACTTTTTTACAAGTAGAGGGTACCTACATGTAGTCAGGGACCCGGACTTAAGGGTACAAGTACACTGAGATCCACAAAAAAAATCCATGTATGCAGATTGCTCATAAACTAAAAAAGGTTTTGTATACTTCATGTATGAAATGATTGATGAATCTGCAAGAAGACGTAGTAAGAAGCCTGGTGATCTGTCCTTTCTGACTACCCTGTCAGCGATACAGCGTGAAGATAGTTTTATACATGGACTATCTCAGTGGCGCAGTAGTGTAAGCGACTGCTGTTGCTAAAATCAAACGTGTTTGAATGTCGGGGTCAGAGCAAATTTGTATGACCCGCAAATGCTTGTTCCATTTGAGTATTATTTTTTAGGTTATGACGAAGTTTTCTTTATACCACTTAGGTGGCAGACATGCATACGGCACACCTGATAGAAAGCGGTCACCATAGCCTATGGACGGTTGCAACACCAGTGGTGCACTCACGCTGCTGACCATAGAGTAGAAAAATTCGAATCAGTCCTGGAACAACTGATCAGACAACCCTCGACTATATTTGACTCTGGACTTGGGCGGAAAGGGCATACGTTGCGCCGACTTACCGTCTAACTTAACTCCTCAAAGGGCAAGGCTGTTGTACCAAGATGTGGTGGAGCCGCAACCTCGCAGCAGTTTGGGGCGGGCCGCATATTGCCCTCACGGGCAGCGAAGGTGACTAATTGTCACTACCGGCTGTGGTCCGAGCCATGGCTGGCAGCTAATAGTGTTGGGCAAATGTTAGCGAGGTGATAGTGGCCAAGCGAGAGGGGTTCGGGAGTTTCTACAATATGGGGTCCAACAAAAGGGGTCGGTAGCGCGAGTGCCGCACCTCTGGTGTTGCAAACGTCAATAGGCTAAGGAGACCACTTTCCATCAGGAGCCCCTCGAATAATCTCGCGGTCGAGAGTAGCAGCTGGCATCCAACTGTGTTCTGAGTTGTCTTCAAGCGCACGCTTATAGCTACCGCTCTCTGCCTCCTCTGCATTCAGAGCATTGCGGTGTTTACATGTTTCTTCAGCTCCTGACCCGGAACAGGCACCAATCTTGTTCTCAAACCGAAACGAGCCCCGATATCCCCATGGTCTAGTCTGCAATCCTGTTAAGGCGAGTCGAAATACCGCGGTGATTTAGTAGGTCATATCCAACAAACCAATCTCTCTCTCTCGAAGCCGGAAGTCCAGGTGTGGTACAATATGGCCAATCATCAATCTAAAACGATGGTACTTAGTGCACGTTTTGACGAGAATAGGGAGAAGCCTACGTTTAAGGCCATACATACATACATATTGTCTTGCCTTTATCCCCGAAGGGGTAGGCAGAGGCATACGATACGCCCACATTTCACCGTTTGCATTTTTGTCCCACGTATCGGGAGGCGAGCTACTGGTCGGCTGTGGCGACCTACTGTTGAAAATTTTCAAGCCGCCCATATAGCCTTAAACCAGGTTTAAAGCCATGATAAGCTGATATAAAGGTTTATTATAAAAACTAACACATTTATATGAAAATTTATTTGTACACTACATTTATGAATCTTAGGTTTCAAAGTAGAAAAGTAGTAAGATACACAATGTAGGTAGAATAAAAAAAACTTATAATTGTCATATAATTTCAAAAGTGAGCATTTTTATTGTATACAGTGGTCTTTGTACAAAAAAAAGAATGAATAGATAAAAAGGAATAAGTAGGTATGAGCCGAAAGGAAATATTAAAAAATAAAGTATTGTAAATGGTAACATAGACAACTCCTTCATGTTTTTAAACGGTTTGAAAAGAATCGTGCTGATATTGAAACTGTAAGATTATTATTATCTTTGTGTGTATGTACATAAATAAATAAATAAATAATTTAAACTTAGAACATTTTTTTTAATAGAGGATTATGTTACCCGCTATAAGTGACAGTTCAGTCTTAGTGTTACCAGCAAAGAAAAAATACAGAAATGTACCATAGAGCCACTGCTTATCAAATTAAATTAAATAGTATAAATTCTAGGGTCCAGTCCCTTTCCGGCGACTTTGTCATCGATCCACTCTCGTACGTTGGCAACATCGACGTACACGCCGGGGGTTCCATCCTCCCCACATCCAATACCCCACGCTACTATACCGCTCTGCATGTAACGATTCTCTTCATACTGAAATATTGCGAAATACTTTTTTACACAGCGCCATCAAGCCCAAACTATGCTATAAGCTTGTACTATGGGATCTAGACAACTGGAGGCAGAGTCTTTCACAAGCCGTAGAATAGAACCAGAATTGCTATTTTTAGCTGTCTAAATGTTAGTAGACTATCAAATATGCAACTGACTAGCGGCCACTGGCGCGGTACGTGTTAGTAGAATTCTATCGGTCGACCGATAGAAGTCTATTGGAGTACGATTGTAATAGTAGTCTACGAAAAAATTACAAAATTGTACCAGTGGCTTTCTATTGAGCGTCGATTTCGATTCTTTTTTTTTTGACGCGATTAGCAATACATGCTTATGAATTGCTAAATACATACATAATACACATAGGAAACATCCAAACTCCGAAACTAACATTTCTGGATCACACAAATATTTGTTCCAACCCGGGAATCGAAACTAAGCCACCGAGGCAGTCTATAATATAATGACAAAAATGTTTATTGGTTACTATCTAGGTCCAATAGGGCCCTACAGAGGTCTTCAGGGTCCAAATCACATTGGCAAGTTGTGCCCCAGCTGATTAATGAATCAGACCATGTCAAGACAGAAGAAAATCTCGAAACAAATTTCTATACCATGGATGCAACTTTGTCATCTTGGCAAGGCCTACGTCTAAAAGTAGACAATGATTTTTGTTACATTTACATTTGCGAGCGTTTCCGTGCTTCGGAAGGCACGTTAAGCCGTTGGTCCCGGTTGCCAGTAAAATGGCAGTCGTTAAGCCTGGTTGAAGGCCTTATGGCCGGATTGAACAATTTCAACAGCAGGTAACCACAACCTGCGTCTGTCCATTTCAACACGGCAATGGGCTCACCACCTATTACGTGGGACAGGAAATCCACACGGTGAAAAGTGGGCATATAATATGCCTCTGCCACCCCTTCGGGGATAAGTCGTGATGTATTTTTGTTCAGCTAGCAGAATAAAGACCCCAGACTACAACTTCTTCAATCTTCATTATAAAATATTTTCTCAGTTTGCTTCTAATCCCTACATGGGTCCAAGTTTACTAATTCAATCGCGTCAGAAGAGATTAGAAATCGTCGCTGAATAGAGATCCGACTGAAAAAATTTACACTTTTCGTAGTCTACTATTATAATTGCGCTCCAATAGAATTACATCCGCCGGCCGACAGAATGTTATTAACACGTGTAGCGCCTGTAAGTAGCTCTTAATTTGCATTTTTGGTAGTCTATAAGTATTAATATATTGATAGCTTAAAACAGCTATTTTGTCTATATTCTGCAGCTTGAGAAGTATGATTGTGAAATATATAATAGTTTTAGTTTTGGAAAAATCGCAATAGAACTGTTATAGAATTGAACTAGAACGGCTTTCTATTGGAAAATAGTAGACTCTGCCCCCGGGAATTTGGAGCCTTTCACTTTTTATGGTTGCTAGGATTTAGTTATCATTTGGATATTAATTTTCGGCATTTTTGGAAGGAATTCGTTGAATTTGCTTCAATATTGCTCAAAAACGGCAAGTTCAAAAGTACTCGGATACCCAAACGTGCATGTATGAAGCGATTAATGAACCTGCAGGAAGCGAAAGAAGTATGCTTGGATCGCGAAGCATAGCGATCTGTCCTCTGTGATTACAGCTTAAATATAGTTTATTAATTTAAAATCTTCTATAATCTTACCGGAACAGGGCAAGACAATGGGGAACCTCCATCTCCCTTGCAGGTGTCCTTTCCCTTTTCCCCTCCGGCACACATGAAGGAAGAGTGCAGGATGAAGTTTTTGCCCAAGCGGGTCTTGCGAAGGGCTGTTTGGCAAGAGTTTCGGTCCACTACTGGCACCTCGATCTAGAATATAAGGTAGAATATGCATTGAGACTTTAAAAAACGGATCAATACAACGCTTAAAAAGGAAGTTTTAAAAAATTAATTAAAATCAAGTTTAAAAAAGGATTGCGGTAAGCACGACACTTGTTAACTTGTAAGACGGAATGGAGGGTCGCAGGACGCTCAGATTTGCCATATTGTAACATTCAAGGATTTTTTTAATAAACAAAATCAGGCATACATTTATACATGTGTAATAATATACTTGTGAAATAGGTACACATATAAGGTAATAATGGGTCTGATAAACGTTTTTTTACTTCAAATGCCAAATAAATCTACAAAAAATTACGAGAAAAACTGTGTATTTACTTTTTTTATATTTCAAACTAGCTGACCTGCCCGGCTTCGTCCGGGACATACTTCCAACCCCGTGGCACCCATTTAATCCCGTAGCTTATTACTTTTCTAAAAATGTATGAGAGCTTCCCCGATTTGTTGATAGTTATGATTACTGCTCCGCTCTCCTGTGTAGTAGCGTGATGATATACAGCTAAGAACCTTCCTCAATAAATGGGCTATCCAATTCAAAGAATTTTTCAAATCGGTCAAGCCGTTTTCATGCTATGTCGTGACAACGGAAAACGGGTTTCATTTTGAAACCCGTTTTCCGTTCCGTTCAAAGTGCGTATAACGCAGGTGACCGCATACGTCACAACTACACATTCAACAGTCGCGCTCCCGTTCGCACCCGTAGGCCGCGTCGCGCCTTGTCGCAGTCAGTGTTACGTTGTGACGTCATAATGAGCGCGCCTAATCTCGGAAATTCAAAAAAGGGCTATAACTTCTCATCGTTATAACTTCGGAAGTACTGCATGTATTGAAGTGAAATATAAACTAATGTAATGTACACGAACTACGCTCCAATTTTAGCTGTATTTGATAGTAATATTTTGACCCTTTTGTGTTCTCCATTTGTACAATGTACAAATTGCTCGTAACACAAGACTTGTAAGTTTTACAACTTACAAGTCTTGTGGGTATATTGGTATATATACTAGTTGACGCCCGCGGCTCCGCGCGCGTGGTGAAGTTTACCCGTTCCCGTTTCGCACAGGAACTTATTCCCGGGATAAATAGTAGCCTATGTGTTATTCTGATGTATAAGCTATGTTACTGTAAAGTTTCATTATAATCCATTCGGTAGTTTTGACGTGAAATAGTAACAAACATCCATATTTACAAACTTTCGTGTTTACAATATTAGTAGGATATTGTGGAATATTTTTTACACAGCGCCATCTAGCCCAGAGTAATTTTATATAAGCTTGTGGTATGGGATCTAGACCACTGATATACATAGATACGTTTATATTTCTAAATAGGTACATAAATATAATACTAGGCAACACCCAAACTCCGAAACTAACATTTGTGAATCACGCAAATATTTGATCCGACCCGGGAATCGAACCCGGGGCCGCAGTTCGGCAGTCACATACTAGGTTGGTCGACTACCACTGCGCCACCGAGGTAGTCGACCAACCACTGGTAACCAAGACCAATGGTACACTCTTAAATTGAAGTACAATAAACGCTCACCCATCTTAGGACACTTACACAGCATAACGTACATAGTCTCATAAATAAATAAATATCGTAGGTACAACTCACACAACGCCATCTGATTCCAAACTAAGCAGAGCTTGTACTATGGCCAGATAACTGATAAAAACACTTATATATTTCTAAATACATACATATTATAGATAAATAACACCCAGACACAATAAACCATCGTGCTCATCACACAAAGTTTTATCCTGGGTGGGAATCGAACCCACGACCTCTTGCGTAGCAGTCGGATGCACTCCCACCGCGCCACAGAGGCAGTCCACAGAGGCGCCCATGACACCTACCTTTTTCAGAATGACCTGGTAACGGCCTTCCTTGCCGAATTTATCCTTGCCCCATCCAGTGGCGAAGCAGTTAGTGCCTCCGGGAGTTCTCTGCGCCTTGGGCGGCAGACATGCTACTCCTACGTTCGGAGCTGGGTTCACTGGCTCCGACAGGAACAGGAGAGCCACGTCGTAGAACAGGTTTCCTAGAAGAGTTTTAATAAACAATCAATAAAGTTAATTCCACCAAAAATGTGATAAATGAAGAACGGCTCGACCGATTTTGTGCAAACTTCACTTATACCATCTACTAAATAGTCCGAACAACTCCTAAACACTGAATATGCGTGTTTGTAGTATCAGAATTACTCCAATTTCCATAAAATATAGCGTATTTCAAAATCTGACAACACCTTTGTTGGCATGCGGCGACGAGTGTATGTGATTTCAAAACAAGCCGCCGGCAGGTGTAAGTTGACCTTTTGACCTTGCATTTCTGAATAGCTCTTTCCCTGTGTTGCCATGTAAGCTATCACATTATTTTAATTTTTAATTAATTTTATTCGGGGAAAATTTTTGGGGTAAATTGTTTGGGGTATATTCTAAAAAGGATAACACGAATAGAATCACAACTCGATACCTACCAATACCTTCACGGATCGGACAGTTTTCTTAACATATTGTATAGTTTTAATTTCAACTTGACACCTTCTCACGTTCTCGAGATATAGGGTCTTGACAGACAGGCGGACAACTAATCCTATAAGGGTTCCATTTTAGACTTCTAAACCCTAAAGTGTAGAATTTATTTATTTATCTATCACGCCTTATTCCCGAATGGGTGGCAGAGGCATACATATTGTATACCCACTTTTCACCATGTGTATTCCTGTCCCACGTAATAGGTGGTGAGCCCATTGCCGTGTTGAAATAGACAAACGCAGGTTGTGGCTACCTGCTGTTGAAATTTTTCAAGCCGCCCATAAGGCCTTCAACTTGACTTAACGACTGTCATGTTACTGGCAACCGGGACCAACGGCTAAACGTGTTTTCCGAAGCACGGAAACGATCGCAAATGTAAATGCCACAAAATGGTCACCCATCGGAGGACCAGCTATAGCGAAATTTCCGTAACTCATTGATCGTTTACGAACACTGATTCCGCGGGGAGAACACTGAGTCCGCGAGGAAAAGTGTAGAAAAGTCTTAATAAAACGGCTCAGTCTGTCCGTCCGTCTGTAGGCATCTATTTTTCAGGAACCTTATGAGATAGAGACAAAACAGTTTGCGGCATTCGATTCAGGACAGCACGAATACGTGCATAGGCGATGTTAAAGTTTCTACCACTTGCGGTTTTGAAACTGGTTTCGGTTTAGAAGTAGTCTAATACCTTAGCTACTATAGTTAAGGGCGCGTTGCTTATTTTTCTTATGAGGTACGCAACACTAAAAAAATGCTTTATCGAACGGGATTTCGTGAGGCACAATTATAGGTTAGACCTAGGACGATTTAACCAATGGACGCGTAATGTACTCAATAAAGTATGAATCACCTTCAACCAACTTTCGTGCGGGGGGAAACTGCACACATATTGTTTTGTTACTCTTGCATGAAGTGTTGTCACTGTCTAACAACCAATAAAAATACAACTGCAAATAGAAAAATATAGGTATACAAACGAATTTGACACAATATTATTCGGCTAATTTGAGATGGTAACTCTGTGTATAATGTTTATAGAGAATGAAAGTTGGTTGGTTAAATCGTCCTAGGTTAGAACACAGCATTAGTATGATATTACTTACCTTTATTGAAGTCCTTATGGATTTCCACAGACTTAACATCCCGGTCCTGGAAAGGATGGATCTCCTTTGTGCTCTGGGTATCCCATTCTCCAGCTCTGATCCTCAAGGCCCCAGCGTTGGCTACATAGTGAGCAGCTGTGAGAACCACATTGGGTTCGATCAGGGAACCACCACCGACGTAAACGTTCAACTTTTGACCGTCGGGTTGATTTTCGTTGACAGGCTCGATTCTGATCAAATGGGGGCGAAAAATGTCATTTATGGTTGACCAATGTAAAGAAAAGGGAAATATAAAGGAAGGCTCGTTAAGCTGTTGGTCCCGGTTGCCAGTAACATGGTAGTCGTTTAGCCAAGGTGAAAGCCTATTGGGCGGCTTGAAAATTTTCAACAGCAGGTCGCCACATCCTGCGCCTGTCCATTTCAACACGGCAATGGGCTCACCACCTGTTAAGTGGGTCTAAAGTGCATACGGTGAAATGTGGGCGTATAGTATGCCTCTGCCTAACCCTTCGGGGATAAAGGCGTAAAAATATGTATATGTATGTACGATTATGTATTTATAAAGAAAGTTTTTGTGTGTATTTCACACAGGCTAAAGTTCTTCAAAAGTGGTCTTAGAAGGTTTTTACAGGGTCGGCAGCGCGAGTACCACACCACTGGTGTTGGAAACTTTACGCCACTATACATCATGTGGGCCCATAGATATCTTAACTTTAGTTATGATATCTATTGGTAATGTGCTTATCTGCCACCTCCGTGGTAAAAAGTAAAGTGAAACTTCAAAAAAGTACATAGCCTATGAGATAATATATTTCTATCATCATCATTCGAGCGTCTTATTTGGGACAAAAAATCATACCGTGACATGTGGTGTAGTATATGTAGTATAAGTATGCTTCTGTCTATGCCATAGGGAATAAAGGCGTGGCGGATGAGTAAGCAAGTTATACAAGACACCCTTCTGAGGAATTACCCAGGGCGCTCTACGTTAGGCGGATAGGTAGTGTTTAGCAATATGCGGTTCGATTCCGGCAAAACAATAGAAGAATGAGACCCGGCAGACCTCTAGACACCTAACGTCCTATCACGATACTAAGATATTTAAGCGCTAGGCAATACGTTGTTGACAACATCCTGAAGATCTCGATTCTGGTCAAAGTGTGCGGAAAAGGTCAGATAGGTTGATCAATAAGTTTGCGTGTGTGTGTGTGTGTGTGTGTGTGTGTGTTTCACACAAGACAGAAGTGAAAGTTCTTCAAATAGAAGGTTTTTATATAGTACCGCACATCTGGTGTTGGAAACTTCTATAGGCTATCGTGACCACTTACCATTTTAAAATAAAAATTATTGAACTTACTTGAGAATAGCAACCATCCATGGGAACTCTCCGAATTTGGTCTCTCCGGTGGTCTCACCAGTGGTCCTCAGATCTGCTCCCTTAGGGTTCCTCCAGCCGCAGCCTTCACGCTGTAAATATAAAATAAATAATAAATATCCATCACGCCTTATCCCCGAAGGGGTGGCAGAGGCATATTATATGCCCACTTTTCACCGTGTGGATTTCTGTCCCACGTAATAGGTGGTGAGCCCATTGCCGTGTTGAAATAGACAGACGCAGGTTGTGGCTACCTGCTGTTGAATTTTTTCATGCCGCCCATAAGGCATTCAACCAGGCTTAACGACTGCTATTTTACTGGCAACCGGGACCAACGGCTTAACGTGCCTTCCGAAGCACGGAAACGCTCGCAAATGTAAATGCCACAAAGTGGTCACCCAGCCGAGGACCAGCCATAGTGAAAGTTGCGTAACTCAGTGATCGTTTACAGAACACTGAGACCGCGGGGCCACGAGCGCTGTGAAGTGCAGAAAGTAAAGTCTACATTTAGTAAATAGGTTTTACTCGTATATACAATGTGTTAAGAAAACCCTGTCCGATCCTTGAAGGTATTGATAGGTATCGAGATTTGATTTTAATCGAATGTTCTTTTTTAGAAATTACCCCTAAAATTCACCCCAAAATTTTCCCTGAATAAATAAACTAAAAATTTAAATAATGTGGTAGCTTACATGGCAACACAGGAAAAGGGCTATTCGGAAATGCAAGGTCAAAAGGTCAGTTTACACATGCCGGCGGTTTCTTTTGATATCACATACACTCGTCGCCGCATGCCAACAAATTTGTTGTCAGTTTTTAAAAATTTGATATATTTTAAGGAAATTGGAATAACTCTGATTCTAAAAACACGCATTTAATAAAATTATAAATAATTCATACTTACGAGAAATTTTTAGTTTGTTATTATTAGTCCGAGACTACCAGGACTTTAATTGGTCGTGCTAATTAGTGTCTAGCACATAAGACTTTTTAGCCTTTTTGTTACCACCTCACTAAAAAGGCAACGGGTTCAAAATTTCTTCCAAATTTAACTTCTAAAATAGAAACATTTTATTTTATTAAATTTATTTAGCCCTTTAGACCCACCCCAGTTCCGTGCTTCGGAAGGCACGTTAAGCCGTTGGTCCCGGTTGCCAATAAAATGGCAGTCGTTAAGCCAAGTTGAATGCCTTATGGACGACTTAAAAAAATTCAACAGCAGGTCACCACAGCCTGCGCATTTCAACACGGCAATGGGCTCACCACCTGTTACGTGGGACAAAAATGCATTCGGTGAAATGTGGGCGTTCAATATGCCTCTGCCTACCCCTTCGGGGATAAAGGCGTGACAATATGTATGTATATGTTATTATTATGTGCCCCTTTCGGGTCGGACTGGGTTTTATTAACACATTGTAAATATTACTAGGTGAACCCCCACGGCTTCCCCCGTGGCAAAGTTCGAACTCCCGTCGCACATATTAAATCACGTCGCTTATAAATGCTACAAAAATTTGCTCCGCTCTCCAGGGTAGTAGCGTGATGATATATAGCTTATAGCTTTCATCGATAAATGGGCTATCCAACACAAAAAGAATTTTTCAAATCCGAACAGTTATTCCTGAGGTTAGCGAGTTGAGAACTACGCGAGTAAAACCGTGGGGTATCTGATAGTCACCATTCTGTATCATAGCGTATTTTCATACACTAACTGGATTTCGAGCCATGGCTGTTTGGCTGCTAGGCTGCTCTATCGTTTGGCTTTTTGATTTTAGCATTTTTGGGTTCAACCTCCATGTTTTGGTTGAAGAATAATTTACTAAATAAAATAATTGTAAGATTTGCGAAAGCAAAACATTGTTTCTTTCGTTTTTTTGTTTATTGTTCGGTTTTGTTGTAAAAAAGACATGCAGTATATGCGGGCAAGATTCCTTGAAAAAAATAAATAAATAATATTATGGGACTTTTTTCACACAGCGCCATCTAGCCCAAAGTAAGCTAATATAAGCTTGTGGTATGGGTTCTAGACGACTGATAAACATACTATATTTCTAAATACATATATATTACATAGGAAACACCCAAACTCCGAAACAAACATTTGCGTATCACACAAATAATTTTTCCGTCCCGGGAATAGAACCCTGGACCTCAGTCGCGGCAGTAGCTTACACTACTACTGCGCCACCGAGGCAGTGAACATTTCCAATGAAAAAAAAGCAGTGGAATTGGAAATATACGGGATTTTTTTCTGCTTCTTTCAACACGGTGTCCCAACCATGGTCAGCACGTGCACCGTTTGCAAGAGAGGTCGCTTGGGTCTCGTCGGGGCCTATTATTATATTAATTAGAACGTGAAAGCAAGCAACAGCTCGTTTAATATAAAACCTATCTGAACATCAATTCGCTCATTTGAGTGAGGTAAACTTGTTTTTAAAAAGTAAATAAACCAAACAGGTCGCAGCTCATTGCCATTACAAATGGAGGTTGTTAAATTTACAAGGCCTTTGTGGAATTATAAACTTAAATTTAATAAGTTTTAACACAATTTATTTATCTATCACGCCTTATCCCCGAAGGGGAGGCTGAGGCATATTATATGCCCACTTTTCACAATGTGTATTCCTGTCCTACGTGGTGAGCCCATTGCCGTGTTGAAATAGACAGACGCAGGTTGTGGCTATCTGCTGTTGAAAATTTTCAAGCCGCTCATAAGGCCTTCAACTTGACTTAACGACTGCATCTTTAAATTCGCGTGTCTTCCCTGACGGCGTAGTCAGAGAACTTTGTGTATCTGAACTTATTTCTGTGCAGAAACCACATTATGGCTTACGACAGAATACAGGACATATTTTTCTGTATTCCGAGTGTCCTATGCCTGCCTCTGCCTACCTTTTACGGATTAAAAGTATTATTATTATAAATACATACATACATACATATTGTCACGCGTTTATTCCCGAAGGGGTAGGCAGAGGCATATTAAACACCCACATTTTGTTTGCATCCGGGATCAACGGCTTAACGTGCCTTCAGAAGCACGGAACTGGGGTGGGTCTAAAGGGCCGAATTAATTTAATAAAATAAAATGTGTCTATTTTAAATGTTAAATTTGGAAGAAATTTTGAAACCGTTGCCTTTTTAGTGAGGTGATAACAAAAAGGCTAAAAGGTCTTATGTCATCATCATCATCATCATCCGAGCGTCTGTCCCAGTTGCGTCTCGCGACGCCCGGAGTCCGCTTTCTTACATTTTCTTCTCCACTTCGCACAGTCTTCGGCATCCCCTGTAGTGAGACCATTGGCACGCATGTCATCCCTTACGACGTCAAGCCAGCACTTTTTGGGTCTTCCCCTTTTACCGGGACCCGGCGGGGCTGACATGGCCAGAGTTGTGTTACCTACGTAGCCCGGCGGTTGCCGCAAGACGTGACCATACCAACGAAGACGACACTCTTGCAACTTGTCTACAATGTCACGGACGTGAAGGCAGCCGCGGATGCGAGAGTTTCTCACGCTTTTCATCCGCGTGACCCCACACATCCACCGCAGCATCTTCATTTCCGTGACACGCAGCTCCTGCTTGTGTCGCTCCAATATCGGCCACGTCTCACTGCCATGTAAAAGGACAGGTCTAATAATGGTTTTGTAGACCTGTCCCTTCAACCGGATCGGCATTTTAGGGTCACAAATTACACCGGTCTTCTCCCGCCATTTGGCCCACGCGGCAGCAATGCGTGACTTGACATCGCAATCGATGGACGTGTGTAAAACAGATCCCAGGTATTTAATTTGGTCCGTGCGCTCGACCAAATCACCGCCTATGCGGACGGATGTGGGATCTGTCGAGTTTAGTGCCAAGTACTCGGTCTTCGCCACATTTAGTGTCAGATCGCCGTTCTCAAGCGTCTTATTCCACGCCTTTACACGTCGCACCAATCTGCCCCTGTCCGCGTCTGCCAGCGCAATATCGTCAGCATACATGAGCAACCATGGAGGCTGCTCATGCGGGTTTCTGATGCTGTCCGACAATTCGTCTAATATTACACTGAACAGAAGCGGACTAAGGACCGAACCCTGGTGTACCCCGACGTGATGGGGAAGGGTTTCGTGTCGCCAACAGTAGTCCGAACCATTGAATCGGAGTCACAGTACATGTCCCGGATAGTGTCAATATAGACCTCTGGAACCCCTTTGGACCGCAGTGCCCACCAGATCATCGCACGAGGAACACAGTCGAAGGCCTTCTGCATGTCTAGAAACAAACAGTGCAGAGGCGTGTTCTGCGACCTGTATTTCCCTGCGACAACCCTTAGGGCAAAAACAGGGTCCGTGGTCCCATAACCAGGGCGAAACCCATATTGACACTCCGAGAGGGTACACTCCTGCCGAATCCGAGAGTCTATAATCCTCTCGAAGATCTTCATGGTGCGGGACATCACCTTAATACCGCGGTAGCTCCCGCACTCCTGCACTGACCCCTTACCTTTGAAGACTGGAGTAATAATACTCAGACTCCATTGGTTTGGGATCTGCCCGCTGAGGACTATGCGGTTAAAAAGGTTTACTAAAATGCCCACACCGCGAGGACCCATCGCCTTCCAGGCTTCGATGGGGACTCCATCGGGTCCGACAGCTTTCCGATTCTTCATGCGGCGAAGCGCAGTCAGGACTTCTCCAGGCGTTACCGGTGGCACTAGTCCCTGATTCGGAGGGAGGTCCGGAGGCTGCACCTCTTTGTGCTGTTTATTAAGCAGCTCGTGGAAGTACGAGCGCTATCTCTCCTTTAACAGGTTGCCCTCAGGGTCTTTTACACTGCGACACTTGGATATATCCTGTGACCCTGGAGCGCGCCAGCTTATAGATGAGCTTCTGCCCCTCAGACGATTCCAGCTTATCATACAGAGGTTGTAAGTGGTCACGTCTGGCTCTGGCTACAGCTCTCTTTGTGGCGCGCTTGGCAGCCCTGTACGCGTCGCGGTCTTCAGGAGATCCGGTCGCTTGCCACTTTTTAAAGAGGGCTTTCTTCACCCTAGTCTCCCTCTGGACTGCGTCGTTCCACCACCAAGTTTCCTTGTCACATTTGCGTCCATCCTTAGACTCACCGAGCACCACCTTCGCAGCTCGAAGGATGGCCGCCTGAACTTTGCTAAAAGGTCTTATGTGCTAGACACTAATTAGCACTGATATAAACATGAAATCATATTTGTAAGAACCAGTTGTGAATATATTTTGCAACATATATAAACCTTCAACGAGGATGCCAAACAAAAATATGTTTATGTCACAAGAATTATTTGTTAATAAGGTTATTTAAAAGTCAAAGGTGACGGTGACGCATCACAATTATTATTTAAAAAATAACAGATTTTCATATTGTACATGGTGAAACGTATTTCGGCACTTCGCTAATCTGCTGCGGCAGTGCTGTCTTTTTGTAGGACATTTTATTTTACTCAGCTCCATCTAGCAGCATCTAGCCGCGCACATGAGGATTTCCACACATTAAAAAAATAAACTAGCGGCACGCCATAATGGCCGTTTGACATATTACAATAATGCAAAAAAGTAGATTTTACTTATTATATTTAGGGTATTTTTCATTAATATCAATCTGAAATATATTATTTTCCTGAGTCGAAAATGTGAAATGAACGGCCATCATAGCGTGCCGCGTGTAAGTAAGCTAATATAAGCTTGTGGTATCGGATCTAGACAAACGAAATAAACATGTTTACTAATATAATGAATATAGTATACGATGGGGGCTGTCACGGAAGAAGCCGCGGGGTCAGCTAGTATCAGCGTCTTGTTCCATATATATCATATCATCATCCTCATCACTTATTATAAAACAAAGTCGTTTTTCGCTGTCTGTCCCTATGTATGCTTAGATCTTTAAAACTACGCAACGAATTTCGATGCAGTTTTTTTAATAGATAGAGTGATTCATAGGGAAAGTTTTTTATGTATAATTAGTTAAGTTTTTGTATACATTAACTTAATTATAACGATATATCTTGGGGGCGTCGGAATAAATGAGCCGACTGGGAGCTTTTAACGAAAACGCTGCCTAAACCCTTTGAGATATAACAAAATAATGTATCGTGGAATTGTGTATCTAATATAGGTCTACAAAAAAGTCCGCGACGGTATATGGCTATCTCTTAAGGATAACATACTATAACCATATTATTACTTTAAAAAAAGGCAAATATAAACCGAAAATTTGAAGGCTATTTACACAAATACTAGTATATTATTAATCCTTATCATTTTTAATATGTTAGTTGGCTTCAGCATTTTATGAAGATTACTTTGGCCCTTTGCACCTTGCAAATGAAATGAATATCTTGGGAGATATGGCAAAATAAAAATAAAATTGTGCAAAGAAATTAATTTCGTGTTGGCATAATTTGACCGGGCCGTGCACATATTCTAATCTAATCTTAAAATTAATAAACGACGGGATTAAATAAGTGCCACGGGGTTCGAAGTATGTCATGGGCGAAGCCGGGCGGGACAGCTAGTATTTATATATTTCATATATTATATAACAACTGGAATCACTCTCGTTTTATTTATTGTCATGACTTTAGTTTTATTTATATTTGGCAGGTTTAAATGAAAGTATCAGCGATACGCTGGAAAAGGGTGCTCCGTTGGTTTGGACACGTCCAATGAATGAATGAGGAACGATCGGCAAAGAATATACGTTTGCGAAATCAGAGGGTAGAAAGAGTCAGAGTAGGCCAAGTCTTACATATGAAGACCATGTGAGCGGATTACTCAAAAACAGAAAAGTCAAAAGTACTCGGATACTCAGACGTGCGTGTATGAAGCTATTAATGAATCTACACGAAGCGAAAGACGTATTGCATGGATTGCGAAGCTTGGCGATTGTCCGTTTTGACTACCCCGTCAGGGATTTAGTGTGAAGATGTTTAGTTAGTTTACTATTCATAAGTGCCTAAAATGGTCTACGTGAATAAAAATATTTTTGATTTTGATAAGGCGTAGTAGGGCCTGACTGACATTGAGTCTTATACTTACCACAGGTTGTGGGTCTGGCTTGATGGGGTCTTCTGGCTGCCGTCTGTTGCGGGAGGCGCAGCATGAGTCGAGGTATGACACACAAGCGCCTTCTCCGGCCCTGCCACAAAACATATTTTTCTTCTTTTTTTTACCACTGAGGTGACAGACAAGCATACGGCCCACCTGATGGAAAGTGATCACCGTAGCCTATGGACGTTTCGAACACCAGAGGTGCAGCACTCGCGTTTTCGACCCTTTTTAAAAAGTTTCTGACCCTTTTGAAGAACCCCACACTATAGACGTTAAGGAAAACTTAGGTAGGGAGTTCACTCCCCAATCTGAGCCTGCGCGGAATCAAACCTCTATCGGACCTAACTGTATGCGAGCGCTCCGGACGCAAAGTGTGAGGGTGAACACCCTGTCTATGGCGGGCGATGCGATGATAGAAGGTAGCCGTGGGCATCATATCAAACAATTCCTCAGAGCACAGACCGTTGTACAGGCGATAGAACACACATAAGGATGCGAAGTCTCTCCTATAACAAAGGAGCACAACACCGCCTGCTAGTAAAGAATCGTTGACAATTCTCATAGCACGTCCTTCTACCGAGTCAAAAGGTCGAAGCTGGTATTCAGGTGGACCAGCCCAAAGGTGACAACAGTACTCCACTTGCGACTTATAGAGGAGCAGTGTATGCTCCGCAATAAAGTACTGCCGCGCCCAGTTGAGCACGCCGAGCTTTTTGGACGCCAGCTTTGCCTTGTCTTCTAAATGAGTACGGTATTGGACGTCACTAGAAATCTCAATACCAAGGATCCTAATACAAGTAGAGATGGAGAGAGATGTAGGTACCCTATAATGGCGGTGCTACAGTAAAGAGGGCTTTTTTAGCGGTGAATGCACAAACTTGAGTCTTGGTAGGGTTAAATTGGAGAAGATTTTGTCCCAATCGGACACTCTAGCAAGAGTAGCCTCGATTTCAGACACAAGTTGTTCACGACTTTCTTCAACTGCAGGCTGGGGGATATTGAACAAAGGCGTGACAATATGTATGTATGTTAATTTAGTTGCTGAATCAAACCGGAAACTGGACTATTATTTTTTGGTATCATTGCGCATTGTGTAAACAAAGTTTAAAAGATTTCTTTCCCTTACTTCATGGAGTTTTGTATAATGGGTTAAAAAGAGACAAACGGTTGAGCCATCGATTCAGGACATCATGAACACGGGCATTGGCGATGTTGAAGTTTCTACCACTTGTGGTTTTAAAACAATGGTGAAGGGCGCGGTACTTGTTTTCCACATGCTACACTCCCAGGGTATGTTATGAGCAGTTTCATCATATTTGGAATCATCTGTCAGAACGCTGTCAAAACGGACAGAACATTGACTCGACCAGCGGGCCGAGTCTACTATTGACTCGACCAGCGGGCCGAGTCTACTATTGACAAGCCGTAGAATAGAACCAGATTCACTGTTTTTAGCTGTCAAAATGTTAGAAGACTATTAAAAATGCAACTGACTAGCGGCCACTGGCGCGGTACGTGTTAGTAGAATTCTAGCGGCCGACCGATAGAAGTCTATCGGAGTACGATTATAATTGTAGACTTCGAAAAATTGTACCGGTGGCTTTCTATTGAGCGACGATTTAGATTCTATTTCGACACGATTGAAGTAGCAGCCCCTTGCTTAAACAAAAGTATAGTTTGCTGAGACTCACCGAATATCAATTACTCCGACACCGTCATCTATAATGGTATTATTTTTGTCGCAAAGATAGTACGGCACACATTCGCCGACAGCACCATCCTCCATGGTACACGAGAGGTCTTGAGGGTCACCTGGAATATTAGTAATGAGCATAAATAAACATGTTTTGGGTACTTCGACACCTAGTCGGGGCACCATTCTAGACTTGTAATAATATCCACCCATCCCCCCCCCCCCCTTTTTGTACTGTTTTCTGTAAATATGTAACATTTTTAATTTTAAGTAATAGTTCCATACCAGGATTTGTGTTTATAGGTGGCACAATTGTAGCAGGCCCCTTGTTTTTATCAACAATGGGGCCAGGTGTAGCTTGCGTGTTCCCTCCAGTATTACCCCCGTTTGCAACAGGTGGATTTCCGAAGATATTTTGGAGAACTGAGTCCAGATCCCCATTACTTGCCGTTTGGCTTTGGGCAGCTGCCACCAGGAGCAGGAAGAACAGAGCTTTGAACATCTGAAAGAGAAATAGTTGTGTTATTCTTTTTGATATGAAGAAGTTAAAAGTACTAACAAGAACTCACATTTGAAGCGCTCGTGGCCTGTAACTGGACTCAGTGATTTGTAAACGATCATTGAGTTACGCAAATTTCACTATGGCTGGTCCTTAGTGGGAGACCACTTTGTGGAATTTAAATTTGCGAGCATTTTTGTGCTTCAGAAGGCACGTTAAGCCGCTGGTCCCGGTTGCCAGTAACGTGGTAGTCGTTAAGTCAAGTTGAAGGCTTCATAGGCGGTTTAAAAAATTTCAACAGCAGGTAACCTCAATCTGCGTCTGTCTATTTCAACACGGCAATGGGCTCAACACCTATTACGTGGGACAGGAATACACATGGTGAAAAGTGAGCATACAATATGTATGCCTCTGCCACCCCTTCGGGGATAAGGCGTGAGAGATAAACACAAAAATTCACTCTAGATGCCACGAGATCAGCATAGTAAACTACTCCCGATGTTACCCTGGTATATAGCGAGAGAGAACTGTTCCTCCCGAGTTTCGTAGCCTGCGGCGAGACGGCAGAAGACTTGTCTTAACCCAAGACTACCGTCCTTAAAGACCGGGGGCCTGAGGATGGCGGGTGTTGGTACTGCTCGCCGTTCTTACAGAAGCTGGTCCAATACGGGGGCATGGCTTGAAAGCTACACCGATATGTCGACATTTATGACTACTGCTTCGCTCTCTAGGGTAGTAGTGTGATGATATATGATATGAAATAGAATAGAATGATGATAGAATGATGATTGAATAGAGTGGCCATGAGTTTTATTGCCAGGTTCTTCCTCTGGCTCTACCTATTGCTTTGCGAATCTGGCAGTAAATGTAAATGTAGAAGCAGTAATCTTGACGTTCATAAGTGTTACTTTGTGACCTACATGAATAAAGATTTTTGATTTAGATTTTGTTTTTGATATATAGCCTTTCTCGATAAATGGGCTATTTAAAGAATTTTTCATATCCGACCAGTAGTTCCGCGTGAGATTAACGCGTTCATCCAAACAAACAAACAAACTCTTCAGCTTTTTAATATTAGTATAGATAACACACAACAAATTTAAATAATTAGAATCTAGGGGGCGTTGGAATCTATTTCTTAGAAAAGAAGGCAAGTGTATTAAAGGTTGAGAACCTCTATCATAAACAGAATCAAATATATACACATAGAAACATATTGAATATTTTTATTTATCTATCACGCTTTATCCCCGAAGGAGTGGCAGAGGCATACATATTGTATGCCCACTTTTCACTATGTGTATTCCTGTCCTACGCAATAGGTGGTGAGCCCATTGCCGTGTTGAATTAGACAGACACAGGTTGTGGCTACCTGCTGTTGAAATTTTGCAAGCCGCACATAAGGCCTTCAACTTGACTTAACGACTGCCATGTTACTGGCAACCGGGACCAACGGCTTAACGTGCCTTCCGCAGCAGGGAAATGGTTGCAAATGTAAATGCCACAAAGTGTTCACCCATCCGAGGACCGCAGCCATAGTGAAAGTTGCGTAACTCAGTGATCGTTTACAGAACACTCTGCGGGGCCACGAGCGCTTTATAACGTTTTGAATAAGTGTAATAATTATTATATTATCTTAGGCCAGAGGTTATTTTGACGCGACATGATATAACATTGTTGATGCAATTGTAAGTGTGGCAATAAAAATGATAAGTGACCTGAATTATACCAAATCCTACTAATATTATAAACGCGAAAGTTCTTAAACTCTTTCACGCAAAATCTACTGAATGGATTTTGACGAAACTTTATTTTAGCTTACACATCAGAATAACAACATAGGCTACTTTTCAACACTACAAGTTCCTGTGGGAAACGGGAACGGGAAAACTTCTCTACGCGGGCGTCAACTAGTATCCAATAATAAGAAGTTACTATCTTTTCCTTTCATGGTACGCTGTTAGCTCCACTATTTCCAAATTTTCAATACCCACCAAGCTACTTTTAAAGTAGTGCTAGTACATATCTGGAGGCCAAGTAGATTTATTTCAATCGATCAGAAGAGAATAGAAATCGTGGCTCAATAGAAAGCCACTGTTATTTTTCGTTGTCTACTACTACAATCGTACTCCAATAGACTTCTATCGGTCGGCCGATAGAATTCTATTGCAGTACGCTTTGACTACCTCGGTGGCGCAGTCGTAGTGTATGCGACTTATGCGCCGAAGTTCCTGGTTCGATTCCCGAGTCGAAACAAATATTTGTGTGATCCACAACTGTTGGTTTCGGAGTTTGGGTGTTTCCTATGTATAATATGTATGTATTTAGAAATATATAAGTATGTATATCAGTTGTCTAGATCACATAGTACAAGCTTATAGCTTAGTTTGGGTTAGATGGCGTTGTGTATAAATTGTTCCACAGTATTTATTTATATAATGGGTAATTTATAATTTGTAATTTATTTGGGTGTAAGGGGCCCCACCAAGATCTTCGGGGCCCAAGTCAACCTCCCGTGCTAGTGCGTGCACCTGCTGATTAACGGACGAGGCTCTGGCGTTGGCTTACCTCTTGGGGTTGGGAGGTCTGAGGGCGTCGCTCCCATAAAAGCCACCCGCCGAAACATAAATGGAAAAGGACTATAGGAATGCTGCTAGGGATAGGGCGCCGCCGCAAAACGGCGCGCAGGAGCCCCGCCCGACACCTGTGGCAAGTGGGCTAGGGCTGCCGTGTGTCGGGCCAGCACGGCTAAAGAAGTTAGCCCCAAACCGAATCCGCTTCGCATCTTGGAACATTGGCACGCTGACTGGGCGTGCGGTAGAGTTGGCCGAAGTACTCTCCAGGCGGAGGGTGGACGTGGCGTTCCTGCAGGAGACTCGGTGGAAGGGCAACAGAGCCCGGCCCTTGCAGAACGGCTACAAGCTGTATTACACGGGTGCGCCTGGTGGGGAGAACGGGGTGGCCGTTGTGCTCTCCGAGGGGCTGCAGAGTGGCATCTTGGAGGTGAAACGCTGTAGCGACCGGCTTATGATCGTGAGGGTGCTTATCGATGGGATTATTACCCACCTGATAAGTGCCTACGCGCCACAGGCCGGTTGTAGTGACGCCGATAAGATGTCGTTTTGAGGTCAACTCGAGGGAGTGCTTCGGAGCATTCCGTTGTCACAGGGAATCGTTTTGGGCGGCGACCTAAACGGTCAATTGGGTGAGAGGTGTGAGGAGTTTGAGCGTGTTCATGGTGGTTTTGGATACGGCACCCGCAACGCTGAAGGAGAACCTATCCTCAGAACGTGTGCGGCTGCCGATCTGGCCATTGTGAACACGTATTTCAAAAAGAAATCCGAACATCTCATCTAGAGGTGCGCAAATCATGTCCTACAGAGGATCGGACATGGAACGATTCCTTTCCTTCTCGGAACCATGTTCAGGAAACATGTTCGCGGAACTATTTAGTTCCACCGATTCAAATATGGCCTTTCGGTTCTTGATTTCATGTCCGTGTGATTGGAGATGTCATAATATTATGATTGTACAATTTTTTACATTATTATTTTGATTTTGTTTCTGAAAGAAAATTGAATGAAAGACGGCTTTATAAGGTCTCGTTGACTAAAATAAATGAAGAATGGACGTTATAGTTTAAAACTTTTATTAGGTACCAAAACGTTCAGTTGATTTACCTTCATACTTTTCAGGCTTAGGATTGTCAACCAAGAGCTAGATGAAATATTTAGTTGGCACATGATATGATACATTTACGTTGTAAAAAACACGTCACATATTACTAAACAAGAACTTTTGCACTTGATTGGCGTATTTATAAATCAACTGATTATTTACATCATTCAAAAATATTAACAAATTACACAGGTATTTACAGACATAGTTTAAAAAATATTTATACATATACGTGCCGTGGGTTACGCTGTTGCATCTAACAAGTGTGTATTTTACTACATATTATTATATAATCGACTTTAAGTCGTATAGAATAAGTCACATTATTCCAAAATAGCAAGAGCCTAATAGGATAAAGAGAGAGCGGTCGGTTCGGTTCGTGAGTCATCGGCTATCGCCGTCGGTCGGTTCGGTACGGTCGGTGTGTGATGCGACACAGAGTTCCTTTAGACTATTACCTAACTCGCTCGCACTCGCACCGATTACCGCGGACATGCGGACCGACTTTGATTGACATTGTGGATTGCACCGAAATCGTTCCAGTAGAGGACATAGTTCCCGGACCTATTTATGTCCGGAACGACGCATCACTAATCTCATCACCTACAAGAGCGGGAGGCGTACAACTCAGATCGATTTCCTGCTCACTAGGCGACACAGCATCGGCAAGGTGGCCAACTGCAAGGTCATACCCGGTGAGAGTCTTACTGCACAACACCGTCTCCTTGTCATGGACCTCTGCGTGAAGCCCAAAGGCAAACGCATCGAGCGGTGCCAGCGCCGCATCAGATGGTGGCTGCTTGGTGAAACTAGGTCCCAGGAGTTCGTATCAGCTGTCGGTGACAAGTGCACTGACACTGAAGGCGAACCAGTTCAAGATTGCTGGGACAAAGTTCAGGCGGCCATCCTTGGAGCGGCGAAGGTGGTGCTCGGTGAGTCTAAGGGTGGACGCAAATGTGACAAGGAAACTTGGTGGTGGAACGACGCAGTCCAGAGGGAGACTAGGGAGAAGAAAGCCCTCTTTAAAAAGTGGCAAGCGACCGGATCTCCTGAAGACCGCGACGCGTACAGGGCTGCCAAGCGCGCCACAAAGAGAGCTGTAGCCAGAGCCAGACGTGACCACTTACAACCTCTGTATGATAAGCTGGAATCGTCTGAGGGGCAGAAGCTCATCTATAAGCTGGCGCGCTCCAGGGTCAAAGCGGCACAGGATATATCCAAGTGTCGCTGTGTAAAAGACCTTGAGGGTAACCTGTTAAGCGAAGACCTCGCAGTAAAGGAGAGATGGCGCTCGTACTTCCACGAGCTGCTTAATAAACAGCACAAAGAGGTGCAGCCTCCGGACCTCCCTCCGAATCAGGGACTAGTGCCACCGGTAACGCCTGGAGAAGTCCTGACTGCGCTTCGCCGCATGAAGAATCGGAAAGCTGTCGGACCCGATGGAGTCCCCATCGAAGCCTGGAAGGCGATGGGTCCTCGCGGTGTGGGCATCTTAGTAAACCTTTTTAACCGCATACTCCTCAGCGGGCAGATCCCAAACCAATGGAGACTGAGTATTATTACTCCAGTCTTCAAAGGTAAGGGGTCAGTGCAGGAGTGCGGGAGCTACCGCGGTATTAAGGTGATGTCCCACACCATGAAGATCTTCGAGAGGATTATAGACTCTCGGATCCGGCAGGAGTGCACTCTCTCGGGGTGTCAATATGGGTTTCGCCCTGGTTATGGGACCACGGACCCTGTTTTTGCCCTGAGGGTTGTCGCAGAGAAATACAGGTCGAAGAACACGCCTCTGCACTGTTTGTTTCTAGACATGCAGAAGGCCATCGACTGTGTTCCTCGTGCGATGATCTGGTGGGCACTGCGGTCCAAAGGGGTTCCAGAGGTGTATATTGACACTATGCGGGACATGTACTGTGACTCCGATTCAATGGTTCGGACTGCTGTTGGCGACACGAAACCCTTCCCCATCACCGTCGGGGTACACCAGGGTTCGGTCCTTAGTCCGCTTCTGTTCAGTGTAATATTAGACGAATTGTCGGACAGCATCAGAAACCCACATGAGCAGCCTCCATGGTTGCTCATGTATGCTGACGATATTGCGCTGGCAGACGCGGACAGGGGCAGATTGGTGCGACGTGTAAAGGCGTGGAAGGAGACGCTTGAGAACGGCGGTCTGAAACTAAATGTGGCGAAGACCGAGTACTTGGCACTAAACTCGACAGATCCCACATCCGTCCGCATAGGCGGTGATTTGGTCGAGCGCACGGACCAGGTTAGATACCTGGGATCTGTTTTTAACACGTCCAGTGACATCGATTGCGATGTCAAGTCACGCATTGCTGCCGCGTGGGCCAAATGGCGGGAGATGACCGGTGTCATTTGTGACCCTAAAATGCCGAACCGGTTGAAGGGACAGGTCTACAAAACCATTATTAGACCTGTCCTTTTACATGGCAGTGAGACGTGGTCGATATTGAAGCGACACAAGCAGGAGCTGCGTGTCACGGAAATGAAGATGCTGCGGTGGATGTGTGGAGTCACGCGGATGGACCGCGTGAGAAACTCTCGCATCCGCGGCAGCCTTCACGTCCGTGACATTGCAGACAAGTTGCAAGAGTGTCGCCTTCGTTGGTATGGTCACGTCTTGCGGCAACCGCCGGGCTACGTAGGTAACAAATGTCTGACCATGTCAGCCCCGCCGGGTCCCGGTAAGACCCAAGAAGTGCTGGCTTGACGTCGTAAGGGATGACATGCGTGCCAATGGTCTCACTACAGGGGATGCCGAAGACCGTGCGAAGTGGAGGAGAAAATGTAGGAAAGCGTACCCCGGGCGTCGCGAGACGCAACTGGGACAGACGCTCGGATGATGATGATGAGTATTTATTTATTTACTAGATGACCCCCACAGCTTCGCCCGTGGAATATTTCGACCTCCCGTCGCACCTATTTTATCCCGTCGCTTATAAATTTTACAATGATACATACAATTTTGGCCGATTTGTCGACATTTATGACTACTGCTGTGCTCCCCAGGGTAGTAGCGTAATGATATATAGCCTATAGCCTTCCTCGATAAATGGGCTATCTAACACAAAAACAATTTTCAAATCCGACCTGTAGTTCCTGAAATTAGCGCGTTCAACCAAACAAACAAACTCTTCAACTTTATAATATTAGTATAGATATAAAAAGAGTAGTAGTGGCCTTTGGAGCCTCTAGCTAGAGGCTACATCATTACCTTGCTTCATAGTTTTGATATGTACCTATATTAAGCAATTTCATCATAAATAGTGACTCAAGTTGAGACCTTAATAAAACACTGTAAATAGTAAACTTCTGTTGTTTATTAAATTCTGAAAAATCACATGATTTTAATAGACTAGTTGACGCCCGCGACTTCGTCCGCGTAGAGAAGTTTTCCCGTTCCCGTTTCCCACAGGAACTTGTTGCCGGTATAAAAAGTAGCCTATGTGTTATTCGGATGTATAAGCTATATTATTGTAAAAATTCATTAAAATCCATTCAATAGTTTTTACATCAAAGAGTAACAAACATCCATACAAACTTTCGCGTTTATAATACTATTAAGATTACCCGCGTTCAAAATAACTTGAAAATGATTTTTTTATACCACTAAGGTGACAGACAAGCATACAGCCCGGCCCACCTGATGGAAAGTAATGGGCAGAGGGAGGTGATGAGCCCATTGCCGTGTTGAAATGGAAAGACGCAGGTTGTGGCGACGTGCTGTTGAAATTTTTCAAGCCGCCCATAAGGCCTTCTACCAGGCTTAACGACTACCATTTTACTGGCAAATACATACTATATTGTCTGCCTCTGTGGCGCGGTGGTTGGTGTGTATCCGACTGCTACGCAAGAGGTCCCGGGTTCGATTCCCTGGTCGGAACAAATATTTGTGTGATCTACAAATGTGTGTTTCGGAGTTTGGGTATAATATGTATGTATTTAGAAATATATAAGTATGTTTATCAGTTATCTAGATCCCATAACACAAGCTTATATTAGCTTACTTTGGGCTTGATGGCGCTGTGTGAAAAGTGTCCCACAATATATATAATAAATATATTATACATAGGAAACATCCAATATATGTGGATCATATAAATATTTGTTCCGACCCGGGACCTCAAGCATAGCAGTCGCATACATTACCACCGCGCCACCGAGGCAGTCTAACATATAATATCTAACACCCACTAAGTCTTTTACTCATACTTCTATCATCACCTCCCTTCTATCATCATGCACCTTTTATCATCACACCGCTCACTATAGACAGGCTGTTCACCCTCACGGTTTGCGTACAGAGCGCCCACATACGATTAGGTCCGATAGAGGATTTATTCTGCGTACGCTTAGATTGTGGAATGAATAACGTGCGATATCCTCATGGATTTCACATCGCCGTGAGCCAACGGCGAGGTAGGTATGTCGGATTCCTGCCGTTGAGCTCCCTGCCTGGGTTTTCCCGAACGTCTACAGAATGGGGTTCTTCAAAAGCGGTCTTAGAAGGTTAATAAATGGTCGGCAGTGCGAGTGCTGCACCTATGGTGTTGCAAACGTCCCATCATCCCAACCACTTACCATCAGGTGGGTCGTAACGCTGTCTGCCACCTCAGTGGTATAAAAAAATACATTTACACTAATTACTACAAAAGAAAGATAGGCAATTGACGGGTCGTATATGTAAATTTCGCATACAGTGTGGCTTTAAATTGTCACGCGAGTCTACTATTGACAAGCCGTAGAATAGAATCAGAATCGCTGTTATTAGCTGTCAAAATGTTAGTAGACTATCAAAAATGCAACTGACAAGCGGCCACTGGCGCGGTACGTGTTAGTAGAATTCCATCGGCCGACCGATAGAAGTCTATTGGAGTACGATTGTTATGGTAGACTACAAAACTGTCAAAATTGTACTGGTGGCTTTCTATTGAGTTACGATTCCGATTCTATTTCGACACGATTGAAATAGCAGACTCGGCCTCCTGTTGTCTCTATTAGGTGCGAGCGAGCAACATTCCTTGCTCTTTGGGCCCCCGCTCATCATGAAGGCCGGATAGTCTTGGGCGAAGACATATTCATAAACTTCCGTTTTGGTCTCGGGCGAAATCGGCAGGCAAAAACTAGTAAAGTATAATTATAAAACATGTATATTGGCATTGGTGTTCGCAATGCGTGACGGTTAAAAGTTTTTGTTAACAATAAATATAAACTTTGAACATTCGGACTAAAAATACTGTTTGTGTACGAAATATGAACGATTTCCTTATTATAACGGTGATTCCACACCGATGGCTGATGTCCATTCATTCGGCGTTTTATCTAGCTGACCCCCGAGGGTACTTCGAACCCCGTGACAGCGAGTTGTTGTTTTTGCAATGCCTGCTGTTTAAAGATTTGCCCGATTCGTTGATATTTATGATTACTGCTCCGCTCTCCTGGGTAGCAGCGTGATAATATATAGCGTATAGCCTTCCTCGATGAATAAGCTATCCAACACAAAAATATTTTTGTAAATCCGACCAGTACTTACTAAGATTAGCGCGTTCAACTAAACAAAGAAACTCAGTTTTATACATTTAGTGAAGAGTATAGATACTTATAACGATCCCACATATCTACACGGTTGTAATCTAGCTCCCCAACCAGTTTTCAAGTAGACTAACCAACTAACTATCTTCACGCTGTGTGCCTCACGAGGTAGTCAGAGAGGTAAAATTACCAGGCATCGCGATCCATGCCTTCTTTTTTCGTTCCCTGCAAATTTGTTAATCGTTGCATACATGCACATCTGGAAATCAGAGTACTTTTGATCTGTCCGTTTTAAGCAATGTAGTCACTTGATGTTCGTATATTCTCGGTCTACCCTCTACTTTCGCACAATAAATATTCTTTGTCAATCGTTTTCTTTCTCATTGGTGTGTCTAAACCAAAGGAATACGCACATTTCCAGCTTAAAGATGATACTTTCATTTAAGCTCTCCAAATTGCGATTAACTTCGTTACGTATTCGGTTGGCAACGTTACGCCCGCACAGTTTGCGAAGTGATCGTATCTTCAGAGCGTTCATTGCCTTATGCGTTTTCTGACATATACGAAAAGCAACGATGACATTAGTACTAGGTTACTATAATATACATTCTATCTAGAATTCTCGCGGAAATTTGGTTGTTTGTGGACGCTATATATTTTTTAAAACTAGTGCAACTTCGTTTCAAAGTTTATCCCTCAAAACACTCTAAGCTCAGCTTGCTCCATAGCTCCTTGCGCAACTTTGAGGGCATGGATTAGATAACAATAAGTGTCGCGCCCCATCACTCCCAGTCCAGTGTCTTATAGACGTCCTCAAGCGCGTTGGTGAAGAGCTTGGGGGACATAACATCGAACTGTCTCACCCCTCTACGCAGCCCAATGGGGTTGGTGTTTTTACCTTGGAGCTGGACTGTCATGGTAGCGGTGTCGTACTAGAATGGCAAAACCTTGATGACCTATCAATACGACATCGCTGTAGAGCATCCAGGACGGCCCAGGTTTCGACTGAGTCGAAAGCTTTCTTTCAGTCTACCAAAGTCATACACAGAGGCTGATTGTACTCTATAGTCTTCTATACAATCTGTCGAACAGTAAAGATATGTTCGACGGTACTTAGCCTTTTCAAAACCCGACCTGCTGTTTTGATTGAATATCGTAGTTTTCCGGCGAAGCTGTTTGAGACTACTCTCCTCTCTAGAACAACTTGTATATGAGGCTCAGGAGTGAGATGGGTCTGTAGTTCTTCAGCAGGTTCATCACCTTTTTTGTAGGACAGAGCCACCAGCCCCCTCCCGCCCCACGCTCGGACAAGTCAGTCACAAGTCACAAAAATCTCTCTAAAAATACACTTCTTGTCTGTTATGATGAAATGTATCTCGTTCCTCGTGACCTTGTCGGGACTTCGCCAAGTACACTTTCAATGGGACTATTTTTGAAAGAACGAGTTCATTAAGAAGAGTCTGCAACTTCAGAAAGTTGATAAGCATATATGGCCCCGGTCATTTCTGCGCCCCACGCCATAAGGGCCGATTATCGTTTCGCTGCGTACTTGTACTCCCACTTTAGGGGATTCCACCGAGGATAGCCCATTTATCGAGGAAGGCTATAGGTTATATATCCTCACGCTACTACTCTGGAGAGTGAAATGTCGACAAATCGGACAATTTTTATGCATTATTGTAGAATTTGTGAGCGACGGGATTAAATAGGTGCGACGAGAGTGCGAAGTATAGACAAGGAAAAAAAATATACTATCCATTTTATAATGTCATCAGAGGTCAGCGTCCATTAGATAATTTCAATATGGCTGACAATAAATACGTTAAAATTAAGAAATACCTACCTATTACTAAGTTATTCTCAATACTAAAACTAAACTATCTTCATGCTGTATCCCTGACGGGGTAGTCAGAGAGGACAAATCGCGAGGCTTCGCGATCCATGCATACTTCTTTCGCTTCTTTAAGATTTATTAATCGCTTCATACACGCACGTCTGGGTATCAGAGTACTTTTGAACTTTCAGTTTTTGAGCAATCTGCTCACGTGGTCTTCATATGTAAGTCTCGGCCTACCCTGACTCCTTCTAACCTCTACTTTCGCACAATATATATTCTTAATAAGATTTATATATCGCTGTTCATCGTGGTATCAAGTAATAATTCAAAAGATAGAATATCTCTGGTTTTGTAACTGGTTAAACTTGAAACAGACTTTAGATAAAGGTCAAAGACAATCAGCAGTTTTATTAGGGTCCCGTGTCTCAAAAGAAAAAAGTCCTGAGTCAACACGATTAAAGAATATGAGTATGATATGAGCAAATTTTGGATTTTCGGGAAAACTTTAAGTACCAAAATTTACCTTAATTTTTAAAGTTTTCTACTTTTCAAATTTTCCCTTGTACATAATTGACAGTTCTAGGTCAAACCAATAGGTATTGGGTCGAAAATCTAATCATGAAATTTGGCAAAAAGGAAGGTCTTACTGCACAAATTAAGGAAAATATTCAAAAAGAAAAAAAAAATTAAACATTAAGAGGTGTACCTATGTGTACCTACATAGCAGAAATAAATTTGCAAAGACAGACGTTTAGAAAAATTGTATGGGCGCTCATACAATTCGGAGGTCTAGCTTAATTGGTCACTAATAGGTAAATTTCAAATAGGGTACTATTTTCTACGGAACATCGGTACACGAGTTCGACTCGTGCTACACCGGGGTTTTTAACTAGCACCGGCTATAAGATCTTCGTTGCACATAATTCCTCAGAATTAAATGGAGTTATTGCACCCTGTTGCTATCCACTACAGGTTTTAAAACGTAATTGTAGCACATCTATAGGTCCATAGAGCAAGGAATAAACGTCACTCACGCCCTCTATTAGAGACGAGTCTAAAGAGTTTGTTTGTTAAGTTGTTTGTTTCTGGACGATAATAAAGGAGGGGATCCCACCACACACCTTCGATTCGTCAATCCTAACGCACAACGGTCAAGGAAAACCTCTACTAGCTGTAACGGAGGAATGACGAACCGAACTCCTCAATGAAAGGGTTGTAGGATAGGAATAAGGAAACCTTACCCTCCAGGTTGTCAAAATTTTGCAATACTCCGCTTTACAAGATGACATTTAGTCGACAAGTCAAAGTTAGTTTCTGAGATTAGCGCATTCTCAGAAACTACCTACCTACCTACCGTTTTGAAATGAATAATTCTATTTGCGTTGGATAGTCCATTTATCAAGGAAGGCTATACGCTATATATCATCACGCTACTACCCCGGGTTCCGAGCAGTAACCATAAATGACGAAAAATCGGGCAAATTTTTATACATTATTGTAGAATTTATAAGTGACGGGAATAAATAGGTGCGACGGGAGTTCCAACTATGCCACGAGCGAAGTCGTGGGGATCATCTAGTATCTAATATCTGAGAATCGAACACGGCAGAGTTCATTCACCTATCTATTTCTATACACCTACCTACCTACATATTATAAAAAGTCAATTTCGAACATGAAATTAATATTGCTAGCATACGTAAGTAGGTACTATAAAGTTTGATAACTAACTATCTTCACGCTGTATCCCTTACGTGGTAGTCAGAGAGGACAGATCGCTAGGCTTTGCGAACCATGCATACTTCTTTCGCTTCCTGCAGATTCATTAATCTATTCATACATGCACGCCTGGGTATTCAAGTACCTAGGTACTTTTGACCCTTCCGTTTTTGAGCAGCTCACGATTAATGATTTCGAAATACATCAATCCATTCTGAACGGCCAGACCTTTTTTAGTTAGTTGACTTCAAAAATAATATTACATACCTATGTCATTATTCCGTAATAAAATATTGAAACTATAATGAATTCACGTTTTCAAATAAAGTACTTACATAAAACATCTCGACACAATGATTTATCTTAATTACCTTAGGTAGGAATCGAAGTTATGACCTCTACTCAGCAGTTAAGAGAGGTCACTAACCAGGCAACCGGCCAGTATCATTCTTTTTTTTGCACAAAAAGTGGATTCAAAACGAATTTTAAATTACGAATTAGGTACAATAAATACATATTATATCAATCAGTTTATACAAAGAAATTAAATATTTAATTAAAATTCTACCCACCTTGTAAAACAAATATGGATTCGCAAATCGCAGCAGACTAGCACTTATAACATAATATTTTTGGTTATCACAGTATGTACGCACTAAAGTCCTAGAAATTGAACAGGTTTTTTTTTTATTATTTTCCTCGTACGACTAGGCACTAGCAAGGTCGACGCGAAGTCTCGGCGCGTACTGGCCGAACACAATGATATGACGTTTAATATGTGACTCTAAAGAGGTCATTCTGCAATGACGTATTCGAAAATAAAATATTATAATTTATTGTGTCATTAATTTGTTATTAATGAAACATGAAGGTGATAACGACAAAAGCAGTAGTTGATACCAAATCTATTGTAAATAGTTTTTCCATGATCGTTAAGACCAACCTATAAGCCTCTCCAAGATCTACCGGGTCCCAACCAACCTCACTTGCCAGTGGTGCACCTGCTGATTAACGGCAACGACTCATGCACTATCAGAGGGTTGGGAGGTCAGACGGCAGTCGCTTCCAATAACACCAAAAATAAAAATAGAAACGATAGCTGCTCCTAGCAGCCAAATAAAAGTGGTCCCCTGGCTTCAAATTCAGCTAGGATTGGGCTGTTAGGTTGGGTAAGGAAACCATTTAAGATGAAGAAGACAGAAGGTTAATTAGTCGACGCTTTATTCTACTTATAAATAAAGAGTTTTACAGTTATACGCTACATTGTGTATAGTCCGGATTAGTTCTACAGGTACTTGGCCGTTTTTATAACTAGGGTTAATAACAAATAAATAGATAAAGACATTGGTCACGAGAGTGAAAATGTGCTTTGATCCGAGTTGTGATCAAGTAAGTACTAGAAGCTATGTTATGCTCGCAAAGAGGCAGCGGGAGAGAATTTTCCCTCTCGTGTATCGCAGTCTGCGGCGGGGGTGCCGCGGACTGATCTTCGCCCAGGACCATCGGCCTCCATGACCAGGGGCCTGAGGATGAAGGGTGGGCTGCTCGCCGACTTACAGAAGCAGGCCCTAGATGGTGGCGTGACGTGACAACTTAGCGTACACCTTTAAACTCCTCCAGGAAGTAGAACAGCACCCGAATCCTCCCCAAAGAAGCATTACACCCGGACCCCGAAAGAAGTGGGATAACACCCATGGGCCCCCCCCCCTCGGAGACGATACCGCGTTGGCGGATAAAGTCTGCTGGAAGCCCTGGGCTTATTCTCCCGAGGGCTTACCCGGGACTCCTGGCCATAGACAAAAGGAAGGGCACCGTGGGGTTTTAGTCGGTAAGAGTCCGGCATAGCATCCATGAGGATTTCAACACGTAAAAAAAATTATGAACTAGAAACATGAAGTTTTTTTCGTTCTGTCCGGAACTCAGCTAAAACGGACTGAGCTAAATTCATCAAGCGTAAAATTGTTGCAGAATAACTCATTCGCAAAGTAAAGCCCCGCAGCATTATAAAAAACGTCATCTCTAAAGCAAATTTGAAATCAAGAACTAAGTAATTACACATTTTACAAGGCTTTCCTCATTTTTTAATTACAAATTTTTATTTTTAGATCTATTCGATCGAGTTTTTGGCGGCTATGAAAAAAGGTCGCGGACTAAACTCTGTTGTACCTTTTTTTTTAAACTACAGGTACATATTATGCGTAAAAGTTGTGGATTCTTAAATGTAAACTAAAAAAAACTAAACTATCTTCACGCTGTATCCGTGACCTGGGTAGTCAGAGAGGACAGATCAATCGCTTCATACACGCACGTCTCGGTATCCGAGTACTTTGACCTTTCCGTTTTTGAGCAATCTGCTCACGTGGTCTTCATATGTAAGTCTCGGTCACCCTGACTCCTTTTACCCTCTACTTTCGCACAATATTAAATAGAAAAGATTTGAAATCGTGCACAAGGGAGAGAACTTCCGCAAACGCAGAGAAACTCAGCTTTTCTGTTCACCTATTTACTAAACTTCACAGATTAATCATTGAAATCGGTGGCAATACTGCTGGACGTAGGTCTCTTCCAATTCACGCGACAATTCAAGGTCCTTTTCCAGGTCGTCGTCCTATTGTACGTTTGCCGAGATGCGGTCTGGACTCGAAAAATAGCTACAGCCCCTACAGCAAAGATTTTAACACTTTTTGTTAATTTTTGATCAAACCAGGATGACAAAATACGCTACTATCAAGAAGAACGTATACCTTATAAACGAAGATTCAGATTTTCGTCTTACACAATATTTTTATGAATTTTTTTTCTCTTCATTTTAATCTTAATCTAATGATGATTCAAATTAAATACTTAACTAAATTAAATAATTATGTGACGTCACGACTACCTGCGTCCAAGAGCGCGAGGTGTTGCCCTCGTGCTTGCGTCCTCCGAAGAGCCTTCATTCAAGGATCGCGCTGACGGTCTGCGCCTCTTCTCGCTTCGGCTGCAGATTACAGATGAATTGCTCTTCGACACCTCTTGAAGCATGTGTCTATATCTCACCTTCAGAACCCTCGCCCCCTTTTTAAGAAAAAAATAATCTTAACCAGAATATATCTAAGACAAGTTGACGCCCGCGGCGCCGCACGCGTGGTGAAGTGTTCCCGTTCCAATTTCCCACAGGAACTTGTTTCCGGGATAAAAAGTAGCCTGATGTGTAAGCTATATTATTGTAAAGATTCATCAAAATCCTGTACAGTGGTACATTCATAGCGAAGTTGAAGGAGCAAATGATTTTATTGAATAACACTTGGATATGTTGGTTCCAGTAGTCACTCTCGAGGCCGTGCACGAGTCTCCATGGACTGAATTAGAATAAATCTTTTCTTAATTTTTGGTTTGATATGCATTATTTAATTTTATGATTATGATTTTAAATTACGTTAATATTCACAAATACTAGTCTTTTAATAAAAGTAGAACTAGTTTTTTTTTCTCTATACTCCAACACGTTTTTAGTCCAAATTAAACCTTTGAATAATCTCGCGTGAGATTAGGGGAGGGGCACGGAGTAGAGGAAAATCTTACGATATCTCACCAAGGGGGGGGGGGGGGGGTCATATTTTTACTTAGTCGGTTTGTCGGAGCTCGTAAAACTACTTTTTTTCATTGTTTTTTTTTAAATACTAATAACCAAAGCTTTTCCTCAAGTAAAGCGACAATCTAAGCCTTTCTACTAACTGGTATATCAGGTACCTACAACGCTAGAAGTTGCTGAGTTATTGACCTTTTAAATAATCATAAATACACACGGTTCATACCAAGCCGACGCGTCGTCGTGGCGACCTTGTCGTCTACTCGTATAAGGAAATATTCAACAGTAACTTAAAAACTCGTTTTGTTCCTAAAAAAGTCAACCTATAGTGTGTACCAGCAAATAAACATCAGTTTTGCGAATTTGATATTTGGTGATTCGACGAAACGTAAGTAATACTTATGTATTTTTTTTAATAAAGTGAAATAAAAAACTTGTTTCGGGACGGGAATTGAACCGCCTAACTAAGGCAATGTTCTAGCCACTGGGCTACCAGAAGGGTACCGAAACAAGTTGAAATTGTATTGAAATGAACAGAGCCATCTATCGAGCTATTTAGCAACTCTGATATCAATGAACAGTGTTACATTGGAAACAATTTTATACTCGGACTCCACTTAATTTATAAGTAATTTTTTGAAGCAATTACGAGTAGTATGCTAACTTTCATACCTGTATTTTTTTTCAAGCCCTATCTTTGTCTTCTTCGTCTTAGTCAAGTCAAAGTCAGTATTGCCCCAGTAAAGTGGTAAAGCGTTATTGAGGCTTTCAGTGATATTTGCGTGGCAAGATGTAAAATCGTATTTTAGGGTACGATATATTTACTTATACTATCTTTAACTATAGTACGTTGATACAAATTTATGTCTAAGATCCGTATTTACCTTAGACCCTCTAGATGATCTTAGGAATTTACATACATACATACATATTGCCACGCCTTTATCCCCGAAGGGGTAAGTAGAGGCATACTATACGCCCACATTTCACCGTATGCACTTTTGTCCCACGTCAGGTGGTGAGCCCATTGCCGTGTTGAAATGCCCAGGCGCAGGTTGTGGCGACCTGCTGTTGAATTTTTTCTGGCAACCATGTTACTGTTAAGGAATTTACACATAAAAATATTATTGCACTAGTTTTAAACAATAATATTAATAGGAAAGCGTCTACCATCCACCACCGTGCGTAGTCCATCCATCATAATTTTTGGAGTGGGGATAGCATTCGGTCGTTCTGCCATAAAACCCACATTTTATTTCCAAGGGAAAACATTTTTTATATTCCTATACCATAGATTTGGCATACTGGATGAAATCTAAAACTATGTTTGAGCTATTAGATTATAGAAGTTCCTACTAGGTGACCCCACGAGCCACGGCTTAGCCCGTGGCATAGTTCGAACTACCGTCGCACCTATTTAATCCCGTTGCTTATACATTCTACAATAATGTATAAAAATTGCCCTGTTAGTCTACATTTAGGATCACTACTCCGCTCTCCACGGTAGTAGCGTGATGTAATATAGCCTATAGCGTTCCTCTATAAATGGGCTATCCAACACAAAAAGGGTTTCTTTAATTCGACCAGTAGTTCCAGTAATTAGTGCGTTCAGCCAAAAAAACAAACAAACTCTTCAGCTTTATATATTAGTATAGATAAAGATAACAACTAACGTACGTACATAAGTACAAACAAACGTTTTATTTTATGTCTTTATTCATAGATGCTGTTACAATTGACTGTCTTCCTACTTCTAGCAGTAGGGTACGCTCAGAAAACGACCACAGGTAAGTTCATAATCAAAATCAGTATTGATCTCAGTACAAATATAAAATTATATAGCCCGGCTTCGCCCGTGACATACTTTCAAACTCCCGTCGCACCTATTTAATCCCGTCGCTTTTAAATTCCACAATAATGCATAAAAATTTGCCCGATTTGTCGACATTTATAACTACTGCTCGGCTCTTCAGGGTAATAGAGTGATGATATATAGCCTATAGCCTTCCTCGATAAATAAGCCATCTAACACAAAAAGATTTTTTTAAATCCGACCAGTAGTTTCTGAGATTAGCGCCTTCAACCAAACAAAAAACAAACACTTCAGCTTTATAATATTAGTTTAGATTACAACAAGTACAATAATTAATTTAGACCAGACATACTCGTATTCACAAATAAAAAGGTATAGAAGATATTGTTGTGAATTAAGTCTCACAAAAAAAAATCACCCATGCACCTCATCGTTCCATTTATCAGCAAACACATCACATTCAGGGTTGGATCATAAGAGGGCATTAAGAATTCTCAGGTTTCGACAGACTGGAGACTGCTCTTGCAACAGTTCGGCAGAGAGGATGAGCAAAGAATTCATGGCGCTGGTTCTGGCGCTGTCCTAGGTATTTATGGCAGATACAATCGGCAGAAGACATCGTGGTAAATCGAGACAGCCTATGTAGCCGCTGAGTGACTTGCAGGCTACCATAATCTGGCTCATGCCTCTTCTCACTTCTAGAGAGTTAAAATTTAGCATTCATAAGAGGTAGTGGCATACATGAAATGGTACCTATTATTATTTGCGAAGATAGAAGCGCTCGTGGCCCCGCGGTCTCAGTGTTCTGTAAACGATCACTAAGTTACGCAACTTTCACTATGGCTGGTCCTCGGATGGGTGACCACTTTGTGGCATTTACATTTGCGAGCGTTTCCGAGCTTCGGAAGGCACGTTAAGTCAAGTTAAAGACCTTATTGGCGGCTTGAAAAATTTCAACAGCCGGTAGCCACAACCTGCGTCTGTCTATTTCAACAAGCTCACCACCTATTACGTGGGACAGGAATACACATGATGAAAAGTATGTATGCCTCTGCCACCCCTTCGGGGATAAGGCGTGATAGGTAAGAATATTATTATTTGTTCTGAGTAATGATGAAATGTAACCTTACCGTAATCTTTTGTGCTCAAGCCAGTTTCGTCTGCTAGGGTTACACCTGCTGATTTACAGATGATGGACCAGATAAGGCGAAGGGAAGGAAAACTCTAACCAAAACCCTGTACCAACCTGTCTAGATAGCGTAGTACCTACAATTTGGTCAATAACCTATACACTCCCTTCCCCCCAAATGATAAGGAGAGTCCTGTCTAGTAGCGGATTGTGGTATGCTGATTTGAATCATAAATCAATATGGTAACGGTCTCGAGAGAAAAATCCGACTACTTTAAAGTTTATACCCTTCGCCAACTCGTATAAATAACCAAGTTATTTTATTTTATACCACTGAGTTGGCAGACAAGCATACGGCCCACCTGATGGAAAACATTATCGAAGCCTATTGGACGTTTGCAACACCAGAGGTGCAGCACTCGCGCTACCGACCCTTTAAAAACCTTCTCAGACCCCCTTTGAAGAACCCCATACTGTAGCCGTTTGAGAAAAGCCAGGAGTTCATTCCACAGTCCTAGTGTACGCGGAAGAAAGCTCGTATAGGTATTATAAAGAGAGCTGACATGTTGAAGCATGTCGGCTGGTCAAGCTTAGCGCGCTCTTCCTGCGATCCGGAGCCAAGCGTGTAATGTAAATTGTTGTTTCTGCTTTGTTTCCAGTACCGATAAGTCCCAGCGCAGAAGATGTCTCATGTACCTTAGAAGACGGATCAATCGGCGAATGTGTACCCTATTTGTTTTGTAAAAATCAAAAACAGGGCAATGTCACTAGGTAAGCTATATATTCTCTTTTGATTGAGATTGAGTTCTATACCACAAAAGGAGAAAAACGGAACCCTTATAAGATCATTTTCTTGTCCGTCTGTTCGTCTGTCTGTCCGTGTATCACGATCGATTTTCTCAGGAACGGGTGGTCCTAGCAACATACATACAACAATACATACATACATATTATAGGCGTACTATGCGCCCACGTGTCACCGTATGCATTTATGTCCCACATAACTGGTGGTAAGCCCATTGCCGTGTTAAGTTTGGAAGTTAATAACATATTTTTTATAGTTTGAATGCCAATTAGTGAAGAATAATACTTAAATACAATAATTTGCACTCGTTCTCAATTGCAAACATTGAAATTTCGTCAGATAATATTATTAAAACTTAATATTGCTATATTTTTCAAATTAAAAAAATAATTCGAGTTTATTATTCAAAATCTTTCGCTCCAAAACGACAATAAATTCAACTAATACAAAGATTTATGAGATTATTATTCTCTTTATTTGCAATAGAAACATATAAATTACTTTTTTAAATACGAGTATATCCTAAAAAACAAATACAAGATTATTATTATTTTTTATTATTATTTTAAATATTTTTTTTATAAATTATATGAACTGTTCACAGTAACACTGGTGGCTGTCAGAAATCCTTCGACACGTGTTGTTCTGTAGAGAAGAGGTTCAACGTGAACAATGTTACTACTACACCTAATACCCCCACTACCGTGACTACCGTGACTACTGTGAGTACTTATCGATTTTTACTTAAAAATTTAATTATGAAAGATTATGAATAAAAATTTATGTATTAAAAAATTGAGCGGTCGGGGTACCCTGTATTTAACGAAGTTATTAATGACTAGATGACCCCCACAGCTTCGCCCGTGGAATATTTCGACCTACCGTCGCACCTATTTCATCCTGTCGCTTATAAATTTTACAAAGATGCATAAAAATTTGCCCGATTTGTCGATATTTATGACTACTCGATAAATGGGCTATCTAACACAAAAATATTTTTTCAAATCCGACCAGTAGTTCCTGAGATTAGCCCGTTCAACCAAACAAACAAACTCTTCAGCTTTATAATATTAAAATATAATAATATAATATATATATATAGTAAAGATTAAAAAAAAAATGTGTGTGCGTGTGTACTTATGTACACGCGTTAGGATATACTTCTTTAGTCTAATAAGATTTCATCACATATACCACAACTATTTGTTTGTAACAGGAATGATAAATTAGTAAAAAAAAAAACATCAAAACATAGAAAACTACTTTTAATGTCCTTATAAATTGTCATGAAAACATCAGCTCACTTCAGGGTGTTCATAAGTTGTCATGGAAACACTTATCAGCTAACTTTATAGTGTCGGTTTTTCATGACGGTCTGCGCGCGCATCGCAAAAAATTACTAGTAATTTTTAACGATAAGAAAATAAGTATAAATTCAAAAATACGTGTTATTATGATGAAAAGAGACAGGGACAGAGAGAGAGAAAGAGTAGCGCACCCGACTGCGCACTCACTTGCTCGTGTCCTCATTGCTTATACTGGCTTATAGCAGGCTCGACACACACACACACACACACACACACACACGCAGAGAGATAGACACACACACACACTCACAGAGAGAGACACACAGACTCACACAGACACACACACAGACGCACACAGACACACACACACAGACGCACACACACACACACACAGAGAGAGAGAGAGAGACGCACACACACACAGACACACACACACACACAGACACACACACACACACACACACATATTTCACAGGCATTTCGTTAAGCCCGGCCGCGTTAAGGAATTTCGTTTCAAAAATTCTACAGAGTCAACTGTACAATACCATTAACTGATTAAATAGTTATGACCATAAACAATACGAATTATTTTTGTATTTTTTTTAAGTTTATGTTTATTTATTTAAGTATAATTAAATTATACTTAAATAAATAAACATAAACTAAAGTAAATAAATAGCAATAATTTAATAATAAATTAATAATTAATTAATTAATTTCAATAATTTAGCAGTAAATTTTACTGCTTGAATTTTAAAGTAGAACTCGTGAAAATCACAGGGGATGGGGGTGGGCCGACGTTAGCTTTTTCATGTAGTATTTCACTGAGTATACTCTCGAGATGTTATTTATTTTATTTTTTTTACAATAAATAAATAAATAATGTGGGACACTTTTTACACAGCGTCATCTAGCCCAAACTGAGCTATAAGCTTGTACTATGCGATCTAGACAACTGATATACATACTGATATTTATACATAGGAATCACCTAAACTCCGAAATCAATATTTGTGGATCACACAAATATTTGTTCCGACTCGGGATTCGAACCCGGGACCTCAGCGAGGCAGTCGCATACAGTACCACTAAGCCACCGAGGTAGTCAAATTAAATGAATTAAATGAATTTATTTCTTTTTAACTTAGTTCTTGACGGGGATCTCCCGACCGAATATTTTTTTGTTTTTTATTTCTTATGACATTTATTTGAAACTATCTTTTTTCGTTATTTTCAGACTGTGAGCACAGGTAAGTTAAATTTTATTTTACACTAGATGCCCCCTCGGCTTCGTCCGTGACATACTTTGAACTCCCGTCGCATTCATTTAATCCCGTCGCTACTGTTACAAAATTTGCCCGAATTGTTGAGATTTATGATTATTGCTCCGCTCTCCTAGGTAGTAGCGTAATGTTATATAGCCTATAGCCTTCCTCAATAAATGGAATATCAAACACAAAAATATTTTTTCAATTTGGCCCAATGGTTCCTAAGCTTAGCGCGTTCAACCAAACAAACAAACAAACTCTTCAGCTTTATGAATTAGTATCTATACTAATATATAAAGCTGAAGAGTTTGTTTGTTTGTTTGGTTGAACGCGCTAATCTCAGGAACTACCGGTTCGAATTGAAAAAATATTTTTATGTTGGATAGCCCATTTATCGAGGTAGGCTATATGCTATAAGCTATATCATTACGTTACTACTAAAGAGAGTATTGAAAAATCGTGCAAATTTTCATACATTTTTGTAAAAGTAAAAGCGACGGGATCAAATGTATGCGACGCGGGTTCAAAATATGTCACGGGCGAAGTCGCGGGGTCAACTAGTGGATTATAAAATCTATGTTTTTTTTAGGCGAAGACAAAATAGAATACTGTACAACGGAAAATGGCCTCAAAGGTGAATGTGTTAGATACTACCTATGTTTTGGAAACAAAACTGTCAATGAGGGTGGATTGGACATTATAGACATACGGTTTGTGAATTTTGTACCTTAGCTCTTGTACCTTAACTCTACCTTAACTTTGCTTTACGGTAGCGAAACCTGGATATGTCAGCAGATGCATGAAAGTAAATTGAATGCTGTGAAGATGCGATCACTTCGAAAATGGTGCGGCGTTATTTTAGTCGACCGAATACGTAACGAAGTGCAATATGGCAGGTTTGAATGAAAGTGTCAGCGTTAAGCTGGAAAAGGGCGTGCTCCGTTGGTTTGGACACGTCCAACAAATGAGTGAGGAACGCTTGACGAACAATATATATTGTGCGAAAGTAGAGGGTAGAATAAGTCAGGGTAGGCCGAGACTTACATATGAAGACCACGTAAGCAGATTGCTCAAAAACGGAAAGGTCAAATGTACTCGGATACCCAGACGTGCGTGTATGAAGCGATTGATGAATCTTGAAGAACCGAAAGAAGTATGCATGGATCGCGAAGCCTGGCGATCTGTCCTCTCTGATTACCCCGTCAGGGATACAGCGTGAAGATAGTTAGCTAGTTACTTAACTCTTGGTATACAATACATACATACATATTGTCACGTCTTTATCCCCGAAGGGGTAGAGAGCATACTACCACACCCACATTTCACCGCATGCATTTTTGTTTCACGTAACAGGTGGAGAGCCCATTGCCGTGTTGAAATGGACAGGCACAGGCTGTGGCGACCTGTTGTTGAAAATTTCCAAGCCGCCTTCAACCAGGCTTAACAACAGACATTTTACCAACGGCTTAACGTGCCATCCGAAGCACGGAAACGCTCGCAAATGTAAATTCCACAAAGTGATCACCTATCCAAGGACCACCTATAGCGAATGTTGCTAAACGCGGTGATCGTTTACAGAACACTGAGTCACCAGACTCTTGATGTAACTGTATAATATATGGCATTTAAAAAACAAGTAACGCGCCTTTCACTATAGTAGTGAAGGTATCAGACGTCTTCTAAACTGAAACCAGTTTCAAAACCGCAAGTGGTACAAACTTCAACATCGCCTATGCACGTATTTATGGTGTCCCAAACTGCTCATAAGGTTCCTATGAAATACATGCCTACAGACGGAGGGGCAGACTGAACCGTTTTATAAGACTTTTCTAAACTTATGTTTAAAAGTCTAAAAAAGTATTCTTGACAATATACATATACTATATAATAGACTAGTACTCAAACATACTTAATTTGACAAATGAAAAGCCAATCAAGTGCGTGTAGGACTCATGCACGAATAGTTTCTTCCCTACCGAGTCCCCTTTATCTTATTTTGTGAAGAAAAAATACATTATCTAATTATAAAGTGAATAACTAACTATCTTCACGCTGTATCCCAGTACAGCCCAGGAATACAGCGTAAAGATAGTTAGTTATATAGTTATCGCTGTACCCCAGGGTAGTCAAAGAGGACATATTGCCAGGCTTCGCAATCTACGCATGCTTCTTTTCCTTCCCTGCAGATTCATTAATCTTTTTAAATATTCTAGTCAGGGTATCCTATTACTTTGCTCAGAAACGAAAAAAACCTATTCGTTTTTAGGTAAATCTGCTTACGTGGTCTTCGTATATAAGTCTCAGTTGTCATAGGGCTTTCCCAAAAAATATTTGTTTACACACTTTCACTTTTATTTCGTCTGTAGATGTACCTACATCATAAACATCTCACTTTACCATTCTATTTTATCACAATATTTGATGTTGACTTTATGGTTGCCGGAACAAGAATGCCGAAACAGGCTCGTACGATGCCTTTTATATCTTTATAAGCAAGTGGGTTAAAATGTTGCCAGCCTGAGTTGGATATCTCTAGTTTGTCAGATTAAATTTTAACTAAATTATTGTAACTAGATTACATATATAATAAGTATGATTATACAGACATATATTTATAATATTATAAATGTGAAAGTCCATATGGATGTTTGTTACTCTTTTACGTAAAAACTACTGAACGAATTTTAATGAAACTTTTAAACAATGTAACTTATACATCAGAAAAACACATAGGTTTCTTTTTATCCCGTGATCAAGTTCCTGTGGGAAACGGGAACGGGAAAACTTCTCTACGCGGGCGTCAACTAGTTTACTATATTTATTAACAGGCTGCTAAAACAGTGTACACTGACTTCTTTACCATTTACTTTGGCACAGTAATAAAAAGGGTGTCCCGCCTTTAAATAGCAAAACTTTGTTTGTAATTATTGACGTAACATATTCAATGAAGATTAATGTAAGGGTGTTTGTTTCCAGCGCTACTGATGATGACCAATGCCGCTCCTACCTAGACTCGTGTTGTTCGTATGAAAACCAATTATCAACAACCCCAGAACCCAAGGTAAGGTACCTATAATTTCCTAAGTTACGATATTTATTGAAGTTCTATTCTTTTCGCGCGTTAGGGACAAAATTATGACTGTAAATTTTTAAGATGCGCGCGCATATTGCCATGAAAAAACCGACACCATGAAGTTAGCTGATAAGTGTTTCCATGACAACTTATAAACACCCTCAAGTAAGCTGATAAGTTTTTCCATGACAACTTATAACTACATATGTTGATAACGATATATCTCGGGGGCGTCGGAAAAAATGAGCCGTCTTGGAGCTTTTAACGAAAACGCTGCCTAAACCCTTTGAGATATAACAAAATAATGTATGGTAGAATTGTGTATCTAATATAGATCTACAAAAAAGACCGCGACTATCTCTTAAGGATACCATACCAAACCCATTTTAATACTTAAAAAAACGGTACACGGGGTTCGGAGTATGTCACGGGCGAAGCCGGGCGGGTCATCTAGTTTATTATAATCTACTAGTTGACTCGCGCAGCTTCGAATAGCGCTACTTGTACAAAAAATGTAATAAATAAAGAACCGCTCGACCGATTATGTGCAAACTTCACATAAACCATCTATTCTCTGTTTATCTAGTCCGAATAAAACCTTAACATTTTTAATAAAACCTTAACTGTTTGGATAGATGAGGCCGTTCTTGAGTTTTAAAATTACAATGAAAGTGTCATTGAGTTTATATATATATTGATACAGATAAATAAAATTAAACTTTCTGTTTGTTATTCCAAATTTTAGTTTTTTATTAATTTCATATGGAACATATATACAATGTGCTAAGAAAACCCTGTCCGACCCGAAAGTGGCACATAGGCACTTCAATAACACAACCAAAAAAAAATTAAAAATCATATTATATATTAGTAGGTATAAAATAGTTATAATTTTTTTAAATGCGTGTTTTTAGTATGAGAAATAGTCCAATTTCCCTAAAATATTGCAAATTTTAAAAAGACTGACTTCACCTTTGTTGGTATGCGGCGACGAGTGTATGTGATATAAAAAGAAGCCACCGAATAGCCCTTTCCCAGTATCGCCATGTAAGCTACCACATTATATTAATTGTTAATTCATTTTATACGGGGTAAATTTTTGGGGTACATTTTACTGGGTAATTTTTTGGGGTAATTTCTAAAAAAAGATTACACGACTAAAATCACATCTCGATACCTACCAATACCTTCACGGATCGGACAGGGTTTTCTTAACATATATACGATAGGTACTTATCTAAAGAAAAATACAATTTTACATTTTTTTTTAGTCTGATTGTCTGTCTATAAGTCGTTAAGTCCGAGACTACCAGGCCTTTAATTGGTCGTGCTAATTAGTGTCTAGCACATAAGACCTTTTAGCCTTTTTATTACCATCTCACTAAAAAGGCAACGGGTTCAAAATTTCTTCCAAATTTAACATCTAAAATAGTCACATTTTATTAAATTTTTTCGGCCCTTTAGACCCACCCCAGTTCCGTGCTTCGGAAGGCACGTTAAACCGTTGGTCCCGGTTGCCAATAAAATGGTAGTCGTTAAGCCAAGTTGGAGGCCCTATGGGCGGCTTAAAAAATTTCAACAACAGGTCGATGCAGCCCACGCCTGTCCATTTCAACACGGTAATGGGCTCACCACCTGTTACGTGGAACAGAAATGCATACGGTGAAACGTGGGCGTTAAATATGCCTCTGCCTACCCCTTCGGGGATAAAGGCGTGACAATATGTATCTATGTATGTATGTATGTATGTATGTCTGTCGATTGTAATGGCTAATCTTTGAAACGGTTAGAACGATTTTTACGAGGCTTTCACTGGCAGATAGCTGATGATATAAGAAGTAACTTAGGCTACATTTTATCCCCATATCCTTACGGGAATTAGTACTACGTGGGCGTAAATAAAGTACGATTATATAATTATTTTTGCCTTGTAAAATAGTACGGTTAACATGCACCATTCCACTTGTATATTAGAAATCGGAGCGACAGGGTTGCGGCTGGCGAAACCCAGACGGTGTGGGCTTCATCATCACTGGAGGGAACAGTGGAGAAACCAACTTTGCTGAGTTTCCATGGGTGGTTGCCATATTGTCGTAAGTATAAGATTCACAGACATATATTATACTAGGTATAAGATTCCCAGATATATATAATACTAGGTATAAGATTAAAGGAAACAAAGTTAACGGTGTTTTGTCCCAATTAGTAAAGCGACAAAGCATCGTAAAAGAAGCACGACTAGCGATTCATAACGCAGTGCTAGTGCCAACGTTGCTTTACGGTAGCGAAACAGTGTGTATGTCAAACACAAAGTGGGTATGTCAGCAGATGCATGAAAGTAAATTGAATGCTGTGCAGATGCGATCACTTCGAAAATTGTGTGGCGTAACTGTGGCCAACCGAATACGTAACGAAGTGATACGCAATATGGCAGATTTGAATATAAGTGTCAGCGTTAAGGTGGAAAAGGACGTGCTCCGTTGGTTTGGACACGTCCAACGAATGAATGAGGAACGATTGACGAAGAATATATACTATGCGAAAGTAGAGGGTAGAAGGAGTCAGGGTAGGCCGAGACTTATATATAAAGACCACGTGAGCAGATTGCTCAAAAACGGAAAAGTCAAAAGTACTCGGATACCCAGACGTGCGTGTATGAAGCGATTGATGAATCTTGAAGAAACGAAAGAAGTATGCATAAATCGCGAAGCCTGGTGATCTGTCCTTTCTGAGTACCCCGTCATGGATACAGCGTGAAGATAATTTAGTTTAGTTTTAGGTATAAGAGTCCCAGATATATATTACACGGACGAGAAAACGACGCAGGCGCCCTCATGTGGTTTGAAATTTAAACTGCATTAGCACTGAACCATAAAAATCAAAAGACAAACGGTAGCTACTCTCAAGCTCCAAATCCAGGATCTTGGAGCAACTGGGAATACTCTAATCGGTGGATTTCTGGGTGAACCTACCTCTCGGTTGTGTGGACTTCACCTGCACTTTGTAAGTATACCTTCTGGGGGCCGAGTCTACTATTATCCAATAGAAAGCCGTTCTAGTTCTATTCTATAGCGGTTCTATTGCAATAAGTTGAAAACTAGATAGTCTTCTAAAACTATTATATATTATAAAAGGGTAACTGTATACGCTTTTACAACAAGCTTCCCTGTGACCTGAGAAATTTACCTTTAAATAAATTTAAAAAGTTTATTAAAAGCAAGCTTTGTGAAAAAGGTTTTTACTCCGTTACAGACTATTTGCAGGACAGGGACGCCTGGAAATGATCTGCTGGCAAAGTGAAATAATATTAAATTGTAAATAGGCCATCAAAAAAAAAGCCTTCCTAAGTTTCTTGATGTTAGTGAACTTAGCAGAACATTGTCCAGCAGATCAAAAAAAAATGAGAGTTCTGCTCGCATGCAGTATAGTTCTACAGTTCCTGATACTTTTTAGAAATAGTTCTAGCGTTTTTACGAAAAAAAAGACAGTTGAAAAAATGCTCTGCCAACTTCAACAAACGAGGAAATTGGTAATTTTCTACTATTCAGCCGTTCCAACGTGCTCTGCTGGCATTTTTCAAAAAGTTCTGGACTTGAATTAGGTCTTTGGATACTGTTCGCATATGGATCTGTAAAATTCGAAAGAGTTCTGGCATTTCATATTATTTAAAAACGATAAAAATGGTAATTTTCTACTTTTTGTCCGTTCTAACGTGCTCTGCTGGTATTTTCAAAAGAATTCTGGACTTGAATTGTATCCTAGATTAAAGTTTCTATACGGGTCTATAAAACACCAAAGAGTTCTGGCTACTAATATATTTTCGAAACGAGGAAACTGGTAATTTTCAATTTTTTGGAATTGTTCGTTCTAACGTGCTTTGCTGGCATTTTATAAAGAGGCTTGGACTTAAATAAAGACCTTGGATACTGTTCGTATTAGGATCTGTAAAATTCGAAAGAGTTCCGGCATTTCATATTAATTAAAAACGATAAAAATGGTAATTGTCTACTTTTTGTCCGTTCTAACGTGCTCTGCTGGTATTTTCAAAAGAGTTCTGGACTCAAATTGTATCCTAGATAACAGTTTCGATATGGATCTATAAGATATTAAAGAGTTCCGGCTTCTCCTATAATTTTGAAACGAGGAAATTGGCAATTTTCTACTATTCAGCCGTTCCAACGTGCTCTGCTGGCATTTTACAAAAAGTTCTGGACTTGAATTAGGTCTTTGGATACTGTTCGCATATGGATCTGTAAAATACGAAAGAGTTCTGGCATTTCATATTATTTCAAAACGAAAAAAATGGTAATATTCTACTTTTCGTCCGTTCTAACGTGCTCTGCTGGTATTTTCAAAAGAGTTCTGTACTCAAATTGTATCCTAGATAACAGTTTCGATATGGATCTATAAGATACCAAAGAGTTCTGGCTTCTCCTATAATTTTGAAACGAGGAAATTGGTAATTTTCTACTATTTGGCCGTTCCAACGTGCTCTGCTGGTATTTTTGAAAGAGTTCTGGACTCAAATTGTATCCTAGATAACAGCTTCGATACAGATCTATAAGATACTAAAGAGTTCTGGCTTCTCCTATGATTTTGAAACTAGGAAATTGGTAATTTTCTACTATTTGGCCGTTCCAACGTGCTCTGCTGGTATTTTTGAAAGAGTTTTGGACTTGAATTGTATCCTAGATTAAAGTTTCTATACGGATCTATATAATACCAAAGAGTTCTGACTAGTCCTATGTTTTTGAAACGAGGAAAATGGTAATTTTCTATTTTTCGGCAGTTCCAACGTGCTCTGCTGGCATTTTACAAAGAGTTCTGGACTCAAATTGTATCCTAGATAACAGTTTCGATATGGATCTATAAGATACCAAAGAGTTCTGGCTTCTCCTATAATTTTGAAACGAGGAAATTGGTAATTTTCTACTATTTGGCCGTTCCAACGTGCTCTGCTGGTATTTTTGAAAGAGTTCTGGACTTGAATTGTATCCTAGATTAAAGTTTCTATACGGATCTATATAATACCAAAGAGTTCTGACTAGTCCTATGTTTTGGAAACGAGGAAAATGGTAATATTCTATTTTTCGGCAGTTCCAACGTGCTCTGCTGGCATTTTACAAAGAGTTCTGGACTTGAATTAGGTCTTTGGATACTGTTCGTATTAGGATCTGTAAAATTCGAAAGAGTTCTGGCATTTCATATTATTTAAAAACGATAAAAATGGTAATTTTCTACTTTTTGTCCGTTCTAACGTGCTCTGCTGGTATTTTCAAAAGAGTTCTGGACTTGAATTGTGTCCTAGATTAAAGTTTCTATACGGGTCTATAAAATACCAAAGAGTTCTGGCTACTAATATATTTTCGAAACGAGGAAACTGGTAATTTTCAATTTTTTGGCAGTGTTCGTTCTAACGTGCTCTGCTGGCATTTTATAAAGAGGCTTGGACTTGAATAAAGACCTTGGATACTGTTCGTATTAGGATCTGTAAAATTCGAAAGAGTTCCGGCATTTCATATTAATTAAAAACGATAAAAATGGTAATTGTCTACTTTTTGTCCGTTCCAACGTGCTCTGCTGGCATTTTACAAAGAGTTCTGGACTTGAATTAGGTCTTTGGATACTGTTCGTATATGGATCTGTAAAATACAAAAGAGTTCTGGCATTTCATATTATTTCAAAACGAAAAAAATGGTAATATTCTACTTTTTGTCCGTTCTAACGTGCTCTGCTGGTATTTTCAAAAGAGTTCTGGACTTAAATTAGGTCTTTGGATACTGTTCGTATATGGATCTGTAAAATACAAAAGAGTTCTGGCATTTCATATTATTTCAAAACGAAAAAAATGGTAATATTCTACTTTTTGTCCGTTCTAACGTGCTCTGCTGGTATTTTCAAAAGAGTTCTGGGCTCAAATTGTATCCTAGATAACAGTTTCGATATGGATCTATAAGATACCAAAGAGTTCCGGCTTCTCCTATAATTTTGAAACGAGGAAATTGGTAATTTTCTACTATTCACCCGTTCCAACGTGCTCTGCTGGCATTTTACAAAAAGTTCTGGACTTGAATTAGGTCTTTGGATACTGTTTGTATATGGATCTGTAAAATACGAAAGAGTTCTGGCATTTCATATTATTTCAAAACGAAAAAAATGGTAATATTCTACTTTTCGTCCGTTCTAACGTGCTCTGCTGGTATTTTCAAAAGAGTTGTGTACTCAAATTGTATCCTAGATAACAGTTTCGATATGGATCTATAAGATACCAAAGAGTTCTGGCTTCTCCTATAATTTTGAAACGAGGAAATTGGTAATTTTCTACTATTTGGCCGTTCCAACGTGCTCTGCTGGTATTTTTGAAAGAGTTCTGGACTTGAATTGTATCCTAGATTAAAGTTTCTATTCGGATCTATATAATACCAAAGAGTTCTAGCTAGTCCTATGTTTTTGAAACGAGGAAAATGGTAATTTTCTATTTTTCGGCAGTTCCAACGTGCTCTGTAAGAAAGAGTTCTGACCGTTTATTTAAATTTGAAACGAAGAATCTGCTGTCTTCTGAACTTGAAAACGATTAAAACTATTCCTTTGAAGTATCTGGAACTGGAGATATCATTCGCATGTGAGAAGAACTCACTCGAATTTTTGATTTGCTGCAATATTATTTGCTACAGAAAGTTGGGAGATCATTTTGTCAATTGCCTTTTTTTGGTAAAAACGCTAGAACTACTTCTAAAATGTATCAGGAACTGTAGAACTCAGCTGCATGCGATAAGAACTCGCATTTATTTTTGATCTGCTGGACAATGATCTGCTAAGTGATCTGTTACGGAAGTTGGCAGAGCATTTTTTCAACTGTCTTTTTTTTCGTAAAAACGCTAGAAATATTTCTAAAAAGTATCAGGAACTGTAGAACTCTACTGCATGCGAGCAGAACTCTCATTTTTTTTTGATCTGCTGGACAATGTTCTGCTAAGTTCACTAACATAGTTTCGGTTCTTCTCAGGTGGGCCGCGTTCCGAACCGGTGGTCGCTTTAAATATTTTAAATAGGGTATGACATTTTGTAAGCGCCGTTAAAATGGTCTATGCAAAATAAAGATATTTTTATTTTATTTTTTTTTATTTTGATGGGGATGAAGAGTAGAAGCGTGCACGTCGCCATCCCTGCCAGCTACGGCTGCAATTCTACTCCAACACGAGTGCCACCAGGGCGATTACTGCTAGGGCGTGCCCCCGAGGCGACGCGCACCAGTTCGTCCCCGCTGGTGCGAAAAGTGTGAGCCAGAGCGGCGTAGGGGACCGCCACCCTACACGCGCGGCCCGACACGGCGGGAAGTGGAGGATGGAGTGCAGGGTAGCTGCGTGGAATGTTAGGGGAGGAATGACAGATAAGATGAATGAGTTGATGGATGTTATGAATGAGAGAAAGTTAGATGCAGTGTGCTTGACAGAGACCAAGCGCAAGGGCAGCGAAGTCTTGGAGCTCCCGGGTGGGATGCTCGCGCTTTGGTCTGGAGTACCAGAGAGCGAGCATGGCAGTCGGGGGGTTGGAATTTTGCTGTCCTCGCGATTGGCCTCCGGTATGTATGAGTACAAACTGATAGGTCCTAGAATCCTCTGGATCCGTGTAAAACTTGGTTTGACGAAGATTTTCCTGGTAGCTGCTTACGCGCCAGTATCTTCGTCGAACGCGAGTGAGCTAGAGGACTTCTGGGAGAGTATGAGAGAAGCTCTAAATGTGATAGAAGGAAATGAAAGACTTATAGTATGTGGAGACTTGAATGGATGGGTGGGTACCGCTCGCGATGGTTTTGAGTCGGTACTCGGGAAGTATGGGGATAAAAGGGTGAACGACGCTGGCAAGCTAATACTGGCATTTTGTAAGGAAAAGGATTTGTTTGTGGCGAACACAATGTTCAACCATAAACAAATTCATATGTATACGAGGAGATGTAAGTCAAAGAGAAGCATGATAGATCTATTCCTAATGGATAGTCGGCTCCGTAAACAGGTGATGGACACAAGGGTTTATCGAGGCGCTGAGCTGGGATCAGACCACTACCTAGTCATAACTAGGATTAGGGGTCTGTTCGCGGGTTGGCGTCATCGTACCGAGTGTCCTGAACCTGAGCCGACTTATAGCATCAAAAGCTGGAAGCTGCAGGATGCATCCATTAGGGATAAATATAATGAAAGGGTAGCCGAAAAGCTTGGCGATGTCAATGTAAGCAGTGAGAATGTGGAAAGTGTATGGCAGAACCTTAGGGATAGTATGATAAATGCCGCTGTGGAAGTGTGTGGAGAAACGAAAAGAGGCAGTAGTAATAAGCGTGATGCATGGTGGAATGAGGAAGTGAAAGAAGCAGTTCGAATGAAGAAGAAAGCATGGCTAGACTACTTAGCCTCGCGGAATGATTTTAATATGAAAGAGAGATACAAGCTGCAGAAAGTTAACACGAAGGCACTTATAGAAGAAGCTCGTGAAAGGTGCAGAATGAAAGCGGATGAAAGGTTGTCGTCCAATTTCCGGGATAATGTCAAGCTCTTCTGGAAAGAGGTAGGCAAGACCCGGAGTTGTTCGGCAATCTGCAGTATGAATAAAGTGCTTAGTGTTAACAATGACGTCCTAACAGACCAAAGTGACGTCCTGCAGAGATGGAGTGAATATTATGGAAAGATGTATGCAAGAAAAGACAGAGATGCCACATCGGGAAGTGGAGCTCACTTCGATGCTCCGGATCCCGATGTCATTGAAGTCATTAGTATGAAAGAAATAGAACAAGCGATAAGAAGTAAATATGAAATTATAGCGATATGAAATTGTGTATTTAGGAAGTATGTTTAGCGCGGATGGAAGATGTGATTCGGATGTAGAACGGCGAGTAGCTGCCGGAAACAAAGTTAACGGTGCTTTTTCCCAGTTAGTAAAGCGACAAAGCATCGTAAAAGAAGCACGAATGGCGATTCATAACGCAGTGCTAGTGCCAACTTTGCTTTACGGTAGTGAAACCTGGGTATGTCAGCAGATGCATGAAAGTAAATTGAATGCTGTGGAGATGCGATCACTTCGAAAATTGTGCGGCGTTACCTTGGCCGACCGAATACGTAACGAAGTGATACGCAATATGGCAGGTTTGAATGAAAGTGTCAGCGTTAAGCTGGAAAAGGGCGTGCTCCGTTGGTTTGGACACGTCCAACGAATGAGTGAGGAACGATTGACGAAGAATATATATTGTTCAAAAGTAGAGGGTAGAAGGAGTCAGGGAAGGCCGAGACTTACATATGAAGACCACGTGAGCAGATTGCTCAAAAACGGAAAGGTCAAAAGTACTCGGATACCCAGACGTGCGTGTATGAAGCGATTGATGAATCTCGAAGAAGCGAAAGAAGTATGCATGGATCGCGAAGCCTGGCGATCTGTCCTCTCTGACTACCCCGTCAGGGATACAGCGTGAAGATAGTTAGTTAGTTTTTTTTTTTTTTTTTTTATACAATCACACTTCTCAAGCTGCAGAATAGAGACAAAAAAGCTGTTTTAGCTATCAAAATATGAATATAACTAAAAACTAACTAACTATCTTCACGCTGTATCCCTGACGGGGTAGTCAGAGAGGACAGATCGCCAGGCTTCGTGATCCATTCATACATCTTTCGCTTCTTGCAGATTCGTTAATCGCTTCATACACGCATTACATTTTTGAGCAATCTGCTCCCGTGGTCTTCATATTTTTTTTAGGTTGACTGCCTCGGTGGCGCAGTGGTAGTGAATGCGACTGCCGCGACTGAGGTCCCGGATCCGATTCCCGGGTGGGAGGAAATATTTGTGTGATCCACATTTGTTTGTTTTAGAGATGGGTGTTTCCTATGTATAATATGTATGTATTTAGTAATATATAAGTATGTTTATCAGTCGTCTAGATCCCATAACACAAGCTTATATTAGCTTACTCTGTACTAGACGGTGCTGTGTAAAAAAAAACACGGAAAATGTCCCACAATATTTATTATATTATATACGATCACACTTCTCAAGCTGCAGAATAGAGACAAAATAGCTGATTTAGCTTTCAAAATATGAATAAAACTAACTATCTTCACGCTGTATCCCTAACTGGGTAGTCAGAGAGGACAGATCGCTAGGCTTCGCGATCCATGCATAAATCTTTCGCTTCTTGCAGATTTTTTTAATCGCTTCATACACGCACGTCTGGGTATCCGAGTACTTTTGACCTTTCCGTTTTTGAGCAATCTGCTCACGTGGTCTTCATATGTAAGTCTCGGCCTACCCTAACCTCTTCTACCTTCTGCTTTCGCACAATATATATTCTTCGTCAATCGTTCCTCACTCATTCGTTGGACGTGTCCAAACCAACGGAGCACGCCCTTTTCCAGCTTAACGCTGACACTTTCATTCAAACCTGCCATATTGCGTATCACTTCGTTACGTATTCGGTCGGCCAAGGTAACGCCGCACAATTTTCGAAGTGATCGCATCTCCACAGCATTCAATTTACTTTCATGCATCTGCTGACATACCCAGGTTTCGCTACCGTAAAGCAAAGTTGGCACTAGCACTGCGTTATGAATCGCCAGTCGTCGTTTACTAATAGAGACAAAGCACCGTTAACTCTGTTTCCGGCAGCTACTCGCCGTTCTACATCCGAATCACATCTTCCATCCGCGCTAAACATACTCCCTAAATACACAATTTCATTCACTTGCTCTAGACGTTCCTGGTTTACCCTTATCTCGCATTTGGTTCTTACGTTATCTCTTTCAAATACTAGAACCTTAGTCTTACTTGCATTCAAGCGAAGACCCTTACTTTCACACTCCTCTTTCATATTAGTGACTAATGCCTGAAGGTCGGCTTCTGATGAGGCCATGAGCACCGCATCATCAGCGTACAGCAGACAGTTTACTAAAAAGTCACCCAAATTCACACCCATATCACAATCTTTCAACTTCTGCAGGCAACTGTCCAGATACACTATGAACAGCCAGACGGACATGACACAACCCTGTTTGACGCCTGTACAGACATCAAAAAGAGGTGACACATCCCCCCCCTACTCGCACGCAAGCCTTACAGTCCTTATAAAGCGACTGTATTGCCCGCAGCAGCGAGCCGTCCACACCATATCCGGGCAGCAAATCCCACAGAGTTTCCCTCACAACGTTATCAAATGCTTTCTCCAGATCCACAAAAGCGCAGAAAACCCTCTGGCTAATAGCCAGAAACTTCTCCGCGATCATGCGGAGAGAAAACACTTGATCCATGCAACCTCTTCCACGTCGGAATCCGCATTGAGCCTCCCATAAATACCTTTCAGACTTTTCTTGCATTCTTGCCGTTATAATCTTTGCATACACATTACTAGCTAAGCTGACCAAGCTGATCGCCCTGTAGCTGGAGCAGTTTAGGCGTGAGCCTTTCCCTTTGTAAATAGGTACTACAACTGCTATTCGCCAGTCATCTGGGACCTCACCCGTCCGCCAGCACAAGTTGCATAACAGACATAGAGTGTCCCAGACGCGCGACCCACCGTACTTGATCATCTCAGCAGTAACTCTGTCTTTTCCCGCAGCCTTACCACATTTCATACTTCTTATCGCTTGTTCAATTTATTTCATACTAATGACTTCAATGACATCGGGATCCGGAGCATCGAAGTGAGCTCTACTTCCCGACGTGGCATCTCTGTCTTTTCTTGCATACATCTTTCCATAATATTCACTCCATCTCTGCAGGACGTCAGTTTGGTCTGCTAGGACGTCATTTTTAACACTAAGCACTTTTTTCATACTGCAGATTGCCGAACAACTCCGGGTCTTGCCTACCTCTTTCCAGAAGAGCCTGGCATTATCCCGGAAATTGGACGACAACCTTTCATCCGCTTTCATTCTGCACCTTTCACGAGCTTCTTCTATCAGTGCCTTCGTGTTAACTTTTTGCAGCTTGTATCTTTCTTTCATATTAAAATCATTCTGCGAGGCTAAGTAGTCTAACCATGCTTTCTTCTTCATTCGAACTGCTTCTTTCACTTCTTCATTCCACCATGCGTCACGCTTATTACTACTCTTCTCGTTTCTCCACACACTTCCACAGCGGCATTTACCATACTATCCCTAAGGTTCTGCCATACACTTTCCACATTCTCACTACTAATATTGACGTCGTCAAGCTTTTCAGCTACCCTTTCTTTATATTTATCCCTAATGGATGCATCCTGCAGCTTCCAGCTTTTGATGCTATGAGTCGGTTCAGGTTCAGGACACTCGGTACGATGACGCCAACCCGCGAACAGACCCCTTATCCTAGTTATTACTAGGTAGTGGTCTGATCCTAGTTCAGCGCCTCGATAAACCCTTGTGTCCATCACCTGTTTACGGAGTCGACTATCCATTAGGAATAGATCTATCATGCTTCTCTTTGACTTACATCTCCTCGTATACATATGAATTTGTTTGTGGTTGAACATTGTGTTCGCCACAAACAAATCCTTTTCCTTACAGAATGCCAGTATAAGCTTGCCAGCGTCATTCACCCTTTTATCCCCATACTTCCCGAGTACCGACTCAAAACCATCGCGAGCGGTACCCACCCATCCATTCAAGTCTCCACATACTATAAGTTTTTCATTTCCTTCTATCACATTTAGAGCTTCTCTCATACTCTCCCAGAAGTCCTCTAGCTCACTCGCGTTCGACGAAGATACTGGCGCGTAAGCAGCTACCAGGAAAATCTTCGTCAAACCAGGTTATAGACGGATCCAGAGGATTCTAGGACCTACCAGTTTATACTCATACATACCGGAGGCCAATTGCGAGGATAACAAAATTCCAACCCCCCGACTGCCATGCTCGCTCTCTGGTACTCCAGACCATAGCGGGCACCCCACCCGGGAGCTCCACTTCGCCCGTGATATACTTCTTCGAATTTTCGTCACACCTATTTATTCCCGTCGCTTACAAATTCCACTAAATTGCATACAAATTTGCCCGATTTGTGGACTACTGTTATACTTTGAAAAACAATAAATAGTACTATAAAGGTTCTAGTTGTGTTTTTTTCTTCAAACGACAAAACTTAAAAGGCATGCTTCGTATATTAGTATAGATTTGTATTTCATAAATTTCAGAATAAAACCTAAAGACGATACTATGAAGGTGTACAGGTGTGGGGGGTCTCTGATCCATCCCAGCGTGGTACTCACAGGGGCCCACTGCGTGGCATCACACGCTGGAAACCTGATAATCAGAGCTGGAGAGTGGGACACCCAGACCTTCAAGGAGTTATATCCATATCAACAACGTCGTGTAGTTTCTATGGACTTACACAAGGATTTTCATAAAGGTATATAGGTACTAACTGATTTCCTACTTCCTCACATTATCTTCTGATTAATTTCATTGTGGGTTCCAAGACATGCTAACTTCTCCTGGGACTTCACCGAGATCGAGCTCGGTGTAACTTTTCTGGTGTTTTGGTCATTGCTGTAGATCCTGGTTTACAGGAGTCACAGTAATGGGAATGCGGGTGGGATTAGTCCCAAAAAAAGGTACTAACTGATACAGATACCAGGTGCACTTGCCGTCTCCGGTAAGTCTAAATGGACCGAAGCGTTTTGCTTGAATGAACAATGGATCAGCTGACAATGTTTTTTGAATAAAAACTTCTTTTGGCGCCGCACACATTTTTCTGTAGGTAGTAAGTTAGGCAGATCCTACACGCTCTGAGGTGAAAGGCTCGATCGGGTGAACTTGGGAACGCCGAGTGTACCCGAGCGAGAAAGATACCGTCAGCTGCTCTTTTCCGTAGGTAAAAGTTAGGCTCATAATATCCGTCCGCAGTCCGCATGGGCTGTCCAACGCAAAAAAAAATCTTTTAATTATTCCTGAAATGTAAGCGCGTTCAACCAAACAAACAAGGAAACAAAGATCTTCAGATTTATATATTAGTAAAGATATTGGTACTTACATAAGAAGAAACAATTGTCTGTCCAGCTAATCTCTGAAACGGCCGGACCGATTTTAACGGGACTTTCACTGACAGAAAACTGATGTTATAAGGAGTGACTTAGGCTACATTTCATCATCCACGGAAACGACAACAACACGCGTGTAACTGCGGGGCATAGTTATAAGTAGGGTTATATATATATATTAAGGATTTCCATTTGTTTTTTTAATTTAGTTTATCATTTCTATTTCAGGAACTTTATACTTCGACTATGCAGTTTTGTTCCTTGAATCGCCTGTAGACTTAGTGCCGAATGTAGGCTTGGCCTGCTTACCACCCCCCATGGAAATCACAGCTCCTGATACAAGATGCTTCATCACAGGATGGGGGAAAAATAAATTTGGAAAAGAAGGAGTATATCAGGTTATTTTAAAGAAGGTGAGGCCTAATACCATTAAATTTTACAGTTTAACAAAAATAGTAGTAAAAAATTAGAATATAATGTGCTATGTGGTGTTCAATGACAATCTATGCATCAACGTGTTCCGTTGTTTGTGGTGTAAGGAGCCCGCCAAGATTTTAGGAGCTAATGCGACCTCATCAGCTAGTCGTGCACCTCTTAACTGACTTAAAAACACGTTGGCGTCCTTAGGCGAAAGACACGCAAAACGCAGATGGCCACTCTTCTTACACTAGAAGAGTGATTTTACAACAAGCTTTGCGAAAAAGGCTATAGCGTAGGATGCAGATGTGGCACATACACAGGTCTCTTCCACGGCTGTTTCATACAAAATGTATAGAAACGTCACAATGCACAGCGCATATGACATAGAATAGTACATCGCGAATACGACGGTTTCCACCCTGAGATTCCTGAGTCCTATGGATAAAACATACAGAAAAGACATGGTGCTGTCACAATAAGACGCGAGCGGGTGAGGCAAGGGCAACAAGAGATGCGGGCGAGGTGCGAGCTGGTCAGCCGATACGATACTCGTATCTCTCGCTCTCACGCACAGAGAGCCATATAGCGTCTTCTCTTGCGACGACCAGCGACACATCTGCTTTGGAGATCAGACAATATCTGCTCCTATCAGCCCAATGTAGACCCCAGGCTTCAAATTCAGGTAGGGTTTGGGAACAACTTAGGATCACTTAAATGTAGAAGAAAATCTGTAACTGTGGTGTGCTGGCACAGACAGGTCGAGAAAATGTGTTTTTCCCTCTCACTCGTTTCCGAACCGGCCACCAAACTTTTAATCCCAATTTATTATAAAAATGACTACTTATATAATGATGACAAAAATAGGTAAGGATAAGGATACTAATGAAGTAATAACTTAAAATATATATTGGTCACACTCTCTCACCGCACTCACTCACACTTTCTGAACATGAAATAACAACAAAACTTAAGTCCCCGTTTTATGTTACAAAAAGACATGGTTAACTATTTTATTTTTTGGATATTTTCCTTTATTTCTGCTGTAAGACCTTGCTAGTAGGGCCTCGCTGATGGGACTTTGCCCACGTCTATATTAGTCCACACTACGCTACTACCCACCCAGAATATCACCATACTTTTATTTTCAGATTGAAGTACCAGTCGTGGAGCGCAATACTTGTCAGTCAGCTCTGCGCAAGACTCGTCTCGGTAGACCCTTCAAGCTACACTCTTCATTCATGTGCGCTGGTGGAGAAAAAGACAAAGATGCGTGTAAGGGAGATGGCGGATCTCCACTCTCCTGTCCTATTGCGGTGAGAGCTGCTCTTTTGTTTTCAACTTACCCCCACTGTTCTTTTCGATCAACAACTCTCATACAGTGAAGAATTTTTGCCAGAACTGTAGGATTCAAATGATCGTTACTCTGGCGAACCAGAGACACTTGAAATGCTCTGTCCAAACAAATATTTCCCCTGGACCACAACCCCAGGGTCTTCTAGAACAGGCACATCGTTGAGCCATCAACTTGAGGGTCAAAAGTCTAAAGAACTTTGAAAGTAGTTCTGAATCCACTAGATTTCGTCATGGTGTTCCATCAGGCGGGGTTCCTCATTTTTTTCGAGTTACTTCTACTACGTTAATACCTCTCGGAACAAAGTAGGTGCACCTGCTCAGTGGGGTGTCACTCCGCAGTTTAGGTATATTCGGGCAGCGCACCGCTCGGAGCGGCTAATGGCAGCGGGCTCCCGCTGCCGCTCGGCTCGCACGACACGAACGCTCTAAATAAATCAACTAGGTACAAAACTTCAAGTGACAACCCCGCGCGGACTTCGCCGCTCGATCATAAAACTCTGGCGCGCAAAGAAAACTCAACGTTTGCGCGCAGTAATAGGTTTCAATTTTGCTTGCAGGCGGCGAGTCTAGGTGTTTTTATAACTAAAACTGACTTTTGTTCGAGAGTGACACTTCAGTACGTAGTAGTATTACTTATTCTGTGACCTGGTGTAGGTTAAGAGTCCTAAACACCATTTTCACCACTTCGACATAACTTTCAACAATTCCACTTCCAGAACCAAAAAGATCGTTACGTACAAAGTGGGATGGTGGCATGGGGCATCGGATGTGGTGAAGAGGGAGTACCCGGTGTGTACGTGGACATCGCCTACATGAGGACCTGGATCGACGAGAAAGTCATCGCGAAAGGATACGACCCTAAAACTTACACTATTTAACACCTTACAAACTATTTTCCTGATTTAAATTTTAAAGTGGAAAAATTTTTCGTCCGTTTCGAGCTGGTCACGGTGGTGTAGTTAGTAAACACGTCTGGTGCGTTGAACCAGAAGACGCTGGTTCGAGTCCAGCTTGTAACTGAATTTTTTTTCAACTTTTAAATTAAAATTTACAGATTTACATACTCATTGCTTTTTAAAATTGTTTACATACAAATTGTGTTCTTAAATGTAGTTTAGTAAGATAATTAAATGATATATAAAATTCTCGTGTCGCGGTGTATCTTCCCAAACTCCTTCAAAACGCTTTAATCGATTTTTATGAAATTTTATATATATATTCGGTAGGTCTGAGAATCGATCGTAATCTATTTTGCATACCCCTAAGTGATAAGGGTGGTCAACACCAATTTTTTTTTATTGTGACATTTAAATATACATACAACCCTAAATTATCACCACGGAGCAAATCTCTTGATCAGTTATCCCCGCCACGCGTCTAACGGTGTCACTTCTCACCTCACCCAGTAAACAGCACGGCATGGAGTAGAGATGACACTAAAGCCGGTCGGCTGTCTCCTTCTCACACAATAATTCATCTTACTCCCAACACTGTTTTTGGCCTTTATTGACTGAGGAGGTAAGCGTAGCGAGCCGATGAAAGTCTCCGTTTTAACTCCACTGGTACGGGAAAATTGCTATTGATGTCCGACCGTCCGTCCGTCCATTCATTCAGCAGGTCGCATTTTCATCGGATCTGCATGCAACTTGGCATGGACAATCCTTGATGTAGACAACAACTTTTAGCGAGGGGGTTTTTTGTTTGGGGGGGGGGGATAGAGGCAGGGGAGGGGAAATGGAGACAGGGGAGGGGAAATGGAGACAGGGGAGGGGAAATGGTCCCGCAGTGGTTGGACAGAGCGGTTAAAACGAAAAAAAAATTACTTTTAAAGTTGTGTCGACTTGTAGGAAAATGCAGCTATGAACGCCTTCTTTCCTAAGTGGTTCAATTTAATTTTACATAAAGATTTGAAACGAAATACATAAATTTCAATAAAACCATTTAAAAATAGAGATAATGAAACCTCATTACAACATGGTGTTGATGCCATTTTAAATGTTTATAATTTTGTTGTTTAATTTCAAAGGTTGAAAAAACGAAAAATAATCGCTAAATAATCTTTTCAACCCACAGCAATCTGGTTTTAGACCAGGTTACAGCACTGTGACGACTCTTCTAAAGGTAACCGATAATATTTATCTGGCCATATATGATAAATATTATTCATTTTTTTTAAACACCACAATAAAAAAGGTAACTATCGTATGTAACTGATGCCTTTCATTTTCTTTTTTTTTTTTATTAATTATTTAATGGCCTGGTTTCTAAGACCTTTTAGCCAAATCTTATTTTTTATATCTTATTTCTTCAATCTTATCTTCTAGTCCTGTCCAGTCGATGTCATGTCCTCAGGCTACGTCCTGGTTCTTGCCCTCAGTATAATGGTGATTCTTATACTAAGGTTGTCAGTGGACATTTCGCGGCAAGAGAGAAAATAGCATTTCACTGCATATATATCATTGTCTTTCACTATAGCACGTTAACACAACTTTTATGTCCAAGAAACCACCACTCCCGCACATAAAACAAGATAAATGCACTAGTTTTAGAAAATAATATAAAGCAAGCGTCCGCACTTGTCACTCTTCCCGCCAAATGTCTCGCCTTTCATTTTCTATCGATAATAGTGAGTAGTCCAGTGAACAATTCCTAGTACCATGGAACCACGGATAATTAAAATTACCCATGAACCAACCAAATAATGGACCAACCCATCGGGACCACGGATAAGGACCAATCAAAATTTGTTACATCACTTTTAATGGTTCTTTGGAAAAGCGATATTACAGGGAATCTTACTTTCCGTGGTTCCATTAGCCGATGGGACCACGGTTTTATTTTTCCGTCGTCCCATCAATCGGACCACGGAATGGAAGCGAACTGTTCCTACAAAAAAGTTGCAATAGTTCGATCAAGCTGTCTACCAACAGAACAGTGTGTGTGTGAGTTGTTAATAAAAATCGTGCTACAGCTGGGTGTAGGAGTAAGACATATAAAATTCGTTATCAGAGGATGAATACAAAAATAAAACAATAAATTAGAACTCAAATATATTTAAGACATAGTTTGAACACTTTTTGTCAAATAGTACAGGCAGGACTGAATGAAGTAGTACAAGACTGAATTAAATAACATATTATTAAAGCAAATAGCACAGGACTGAATAATATAAGACTACATGTAATAGTTTAACGAGCAAAATTCTAATAGTACGCATTAAATCAAATAGTACATGGCCGATTCAAATAGTACAGTACTGAATTGAAATAGTACAATATCTTTTAGGGGTGCCATGGGAACGTTTTTAAGGACCCATGACTCCCCAGGATCATTGTGCTAGCGGTCACAGCATATCCATCTATAATATCATCTCACTCGTAATTTTGAACATTTCAACAGTATAGAGCAGATCTTCTAATATAGTTCTGTATCTAAAATTACAGGATTGAAAAAGTACAAAGTGTTATCAAGTAGATTAAACCTAATAGTACAGGGCTGAATCTAATAGTACAATGCTGAATCAAATAGTACGAGAGTTATTTAATAATACAGGACAGCATCAAGATGGTACAAGATTGAATAAAAAAGGTGTGATACAGGCACTACATAGTGAAGTACAGCCAGTATCTAAGATCGCCCTGGACGAGGATCGACCCACGGAACTAGAGTGAAAACTGCTTCGTTTTGTAATTCCTCATCTTCCTCTTCTTGTATTTCTGCCACTAAAATGTCAATGAATAAAATTAACATGAATTTATAGACCACAGAAATGGTAAAACAGTACCATTGTACCTATGACTCCTCATTTTGTATTTTTTGTATTCTTAGTGTGTACATAAATAAATAAATAAAATAAAACAGGGTTACAATTTTCTACATAAACACAATGGGCAATGCTT